>CP142458.1:5020000-10020000 GCA_038049695.1 Cinnamomum chago | reverse complement strand
TGACCACTAACGTTATGGACGGGCTTTCCCGATTTATTTAGGGCTGACCACCCAAAACAGGGACACTTGTCTTCGTGTGAATCATATTACTCCATTTGCTTTGTTTGGATTATGTTATACGTTCTTTTTTGTCATTGTCATTGTCATTACTTCTATATGATCACACTTGTCTATATTCTTCTCGTTGTTGTATTAAATTTCGAATTATGATTATGTTCTTGCTATTTACTTTGTAATATTTGGTGCATAGGTGCCGAGCCCTATTTTACCGAGGAGATGGCGGAGGGTCAAACGTTTCAAACGTTTAAGCCAACTGATGAACCCGAGTGGGATGCCGGAGATGGCTTTGAAGTCGTCTGAGCCTACACAAGAGAGAACGTCATCTTATAATTTCTTTATATGAACTTTCTTTAATGATTAACTTTTCCTTAGTGATTGTTTGATTTATCCTACAACTTTAATTATTATTCTTTCATCTGATGATTTTGTTGGGTTACATTTATGAACTTTGGATACCAATTGAATAAGCTTCTGCTGCATTTAATGAATTTTATTTTGACTCACCACATGTTGAAATTTTATGTAGGTCCACTTTTGGAAACTTGTGTTGTATTAAACACAAAAAATTTAAATTTGATTTAATTTTTCACGTTTTTTTCAATTCTTATTTTGGGGGACGTGACAATGTGAAATTCTTAAATCCTCCTAAGGGCATGAGCATTTTGAATGCCGACAACCCAGTGTCTTCATCTCCTTATTTGGTGCAGAAAGGAAAACCACCTCTTTCCACCATTACACCTCATATTTCCTCCGATAGATGTGACCTTTTTTCTCATCCAACCAATCACAAATTCAATGCCGTGGGAGAGGAAACATGCTCTCCACAAAAACAGACCCCAATGGCTACTTAGTGCCTGTTTATTTACTAGAATTCCAGAAATTATTGTCTGGAGGATTTTTGAATTCCTAGACAATGTGAAATTCCTAAATCCTCCAAAGGGCATGAGCATTTTGAAATTCTACCAAAATACAAAGAATGTGGAATTTCTGAATTCCTAAAGGCCAATTGGGACTTATCATGTGTTGGAATTCATAAATTCATGTCAAGAAACAAGAGATTTAAAAATGCCAAGGGAATAAGATGTTATATCCTATCTAAAAAACCCCAACCACTAAAATTCTAATAAGAAACTCTCATAAAGATACAGGCCCTTGGGGCCGTTTGACACTTTATTAATACAATCAATCAAAGTCAAGTAAAACCTCCATTTTTCAGACAAATATGTCACATCAAATGCACTTTATTCAAAACTCTCTTCCCATTTTTTTCATACAAAAAGTCGAAAAGCAATTACCTTTATCCATTAAAATACAAAAAAAAAAACTTCACTTTTCCATACAAAAAGTAAAAAAGATTCCATAACAAACAACTAAAAATAAAATATCATTATAACCCAGTAATATTTTATTCTTTATCCTAAATTAATTTTATTTGACTTGACTATATTATTTTGAGATACCAAACTGGCCCTAAAATTTTCATCACTATGGAAACCAAAAGTAGCCGGTTCATGAATATCAACATAATCGAAATTAATAGACATATCAGGGTTGTTGGTGATTACCAGCTTAACCACACACGTCGCCCTTATGATAATTATGTAACAACCATAGACACTTCTTGGAAGGAAAAATAAAACTGAGAAAATGCTTAGGAGGTTAGATTTTTGGTCACTCTCCAAGTACATTTCTCAAGTTTAATCGCATGTACTTTTTCTCTTTCTCCTCTATTCTATTATAAATTTTCTTTTCAAGAGGAAACACAAGGACTTTCATATGACAGGAGTAGATGGTCCTCAGCCCACACTTCACAAGACCCATGCTGCGTATTTCCAAGTTTCATTAAATGTAGATCTGGGTCACCCATCCAGTGGGCCAGCCCTGCAGGCTGTCCATTGATTAATACTTAGTTGGGAAGACGAGAAAAGTCAAAGGTATTAGGATTGTGTTCAAACAGGGAAAATTAAATGGGAAAGCAAAAAAGTAAACATGCCATAAAGCCACTTAGTGGAGTTGATGTACTATAAAGTAGGGGTGGGGCTCGAGGGTGGAGATTTTGAAAGAGGGGATGAATTGACCAGAAGAAAACCATGTCCTGCCTCGTGGCACAGACCATATCCACTTAAACTTTAGAGAGGCCCACCAAGAAGACAGATATCTTCATGGGGTTGGGGAAATGCATGGCATGCATATGACATAATATTCAATTTACTCTCACCACATGAAATGGAATGTGGGTTGTGTCTAGCATATAAAATTGGTCAAAGTGATTCTTATTGTTGGGTTGAAATAGTGCATATGACATAATTAATTCATTATATACATGCATGCTTGCATAGAATAGAATACTATGAAATTGAGTACTTAGAAATTCATATCCAACCAAGCTCCATCAAAGATTATTAAAGAAATGGGGGTAATGATATAAGATAACTATGTAGATTGTCTTGATTTTTATCGAGTTTGAATTACTAAGGTTTTTGATGAATATACATTTCTCATCTTCTCTTATAAATATTTTCATTAAAATATAGGTTATTTGATGATCATTTTTTTATATTTATCTATTATCTAGTTTATTTGCGTAGAATACATAAGATCATGCCTTAAGTCGTTAAAAATACCATAAGTGTATATCTAAATTTGATTATCAAATAACCTCTCTTTTAATGAACATTAAATCAAGAGAAGATGAAAAATGAAAGCCTAGCTATTACCCTTTTAATTATATATCAACAAAAGTCAAGGTCACGTCTTCCTTGTATACTTCAATCTTCACCTCTTTAATAATTCTTAAATGGAAATATTAGACCATGAGTTCCTATCTAACATAATGCAAACAAATAGGTCCTGAAGAATTCAATTACATCCTAATAAGCTCAAGAAGAGGAGAGATTGATCTTCTGGTTTCCTATGATACATTTACATATTTTAATAGCTGTCCCATAGTTCCTTGAAAAGCTAAAAAGTTCAAATATGGATGGGTCCTGAATTTTGAAGTTGCAAACCTGATTGTGGACCTACTTGATGTCTATGAATGGGATCTGGTGGAGTTGAAAGGTTCCCTTGCCGATTTGGGCCCAATGCCTACATGGGTCCTATCTAGTGATTGTGACCCTCAATTCAAAGATCCCAAATTTTACTAGTGGTCATGATCATCAGATAATTTGTTTGTTAGTCCTTAATTTTGAAAAACAACCTTTCAATGACATCCGACCCTGCTGTTGGACATCAGATAAGGTGAACCCCAGAACCATGTTAGCAACTTTAAAGTTATGGTGAGTTCATGGCCAAATATTCCTCCATAGTTTCTCACTTTCTTTTCCTTCCGAATTATTGTCATTTTTTGTTAATTTTGGAATTTGTTTTTTATTTGTGTTTCATGAATGAATTGAACAAGAATTCTGTATATGATTTGAGTCACCATTCCTGTGGTTTTGGATCATAAATGGAGGTATGGAGATTTCCACCGGCTAAGGCCCCTAAATGACCGTTCAGTAACAACGGAGGTACGGGTGTAGAGACAGCAGAAGTTCTTAAATTTCTTCAGCTAACCTTTACTACCAAAACATCAATGCGTTAGTAGAGATAGTAAAAATACTTTTTAATATTTCCCTTTGGATGGGGCCCACTCTTCAGCAGAGGTTTGCCTAGAAGCAGCCACTCTTAAAAGAGTGTGTAATAGCACTGATTGAGTGCTCTTCTGTCGAAGATGAACAGGCCTAAGTGATCTGCCAAGGGAGTGTTTTGCTTATAATATCATCAACATAAACACAACCAGCTAAATTAATTGTCTTGCATTCAAGATGGCTACTAATTGATAATCAGATCTGGTAGTAATTAAAAAATAAAAGAAAAAAAAAAAAAAAAAAAGAAAAAAGAAAAAAACTTTGTTGGCGGTACCTTTCATGAATGACAAATGATTGGTGAAGCCATTGTTTGCTGTTCCTTCTAATCAATTCAAGGCACAGCGTAGGATCTGATACTTCACAAAGTTCACATGCAGAAAAAGTGAACCCTGATGCAGTGGTACTTTCAGTCAATTCATTCTACTCTGGACTCCAGAAATTGGATGGTCTTAATTGATTGCTACATTGTGAATCTAATGGTTTGTAGGATTGCAGAAATTCGGAATAGTAACAAGATCAGTCCCATTCTCTTATAAAAAATTAACATCAGATCACAGGTCATCATAAGGCAATGATCTTCTAATATTTTACGTCCCCCCCGCCGTTTGTTTGGATTAGAATACATAAGTATTGGGATAATTTATGCCATAATTAGTTAAGAATGAAGAGCAAATATTGTGAATATCCAAAAACACTCATTAAAAACCTCTCTTTTAATGAAAATTAAATTAAGGGAAGATGGTAAATACCATCTTATTTTCTTCTTTTCTCACCTCATATTCTCCACCCCTCACCTCTTCACAAGTACTTGGTGGAGCTCATTTGACCTTGAAGACCTATGTATTCAATTCTTATTTAATCTAATGAAAATGAACAGTCCTTATTAGTCATTATTTGCCATCAATTGAAAGGAAAAGATGAAATATTGGACTATCAAAATAAAAACTGAAAATGGGCTAGGACACTACCATTGATTCGAAGGCTAGCTACTTCAATTGAACCCTAGGTTCAAGTATTGGTTTGATCAGGCCTGTATTGGCCCACTGAAAAAAATTGACACCTGTCAGCTATAATGATAATACTTTAAATTGGGTGTCTAATAAAATACTGATTCATATCAACTATCAACCAATACACATTAATCCATAGTTAAAACCACAATCTGAATAAGTATTTTAGTCATCCAATCCACAAACATTTCCATCTTGTGGCTCCAAAACCATCAACATGCCTCATGTTCACTTAAATTATGGTCCTAAAAGCTATCATGCACAACACCAACTTTTTTTTTTTTGCTTTCAATAATTATAACCTTTGAGACTCTGTATCTACTTTGTATATGATACCAATTGTAGTAGTTGCTTTTAGACATACAGGTGGTGTTGTTACATATTTAAATATTAGATATATGTTTATCAACTTATGCAATATATGCATGCAGTGGATGCATAAGGGACAAACTGCCAAATGTGGCACATCAAAGGATCAAAATAGTCCAAACTCCACTAGCTACTGCATTATAGTAGAAAACATTGTATTGGTTGGATGGGACCCACACTCTGAGAAATTATGTGGTCGGTGGAGCACTCGATCGAATTTGTAATAATTTAAGTGAAATGCCCATTAAATCTGTCAATCTTTAAGGCCACATCCCACATGACTTTTGTGTAGGGACTAGTGGTTTATAACTTTAGTCACACATCAATAGATTCACCATTTAACAACATTTTGCTAAAGTTCCTAGAGGATGAAAATAGGGAGCCCATTTGCCGAAAATCTTGACTAGTTCAATGAAATGTTTTCTATGAAAATCTCTTTTGTATGCATTTTCTGTTTAGGGTTACACATGGTGCTTGGAATAGTGCTCAAGACCAAATCAAACCCATGGGCCTAAAGGTTATGCCCAACTTTAACCCAACAAGGGAATATTTGGCTCATTTGTGTTCAGGGGCGGATCTTTTTTTTTGGGGGGGGGGGGGGGGGGGCGACGCCAGCTTTCAGCAAAAAAAAAAAAAAAAACTAGTTTTTCATATTTTCTGATTTTTTGATCTTCTTCTATGGTTTTCTGAAATGGAGGTTTTGTAGTTTCTTTCTATTCTTCATCTTGATTTTTTGTGGTTGTGCCCTCCGGATCTCATGTACGAATTTGGGGTGTTTTTATTACATGTGTTTGTTCATTTTTTGGTTTTTTGTTCTTCTTTTCTGGTTTTCTGAAATGGAGGTTTTGTAGTTTCTTTCTATTCTTCATCTTGATTCTTTGTGGTTGTGCCCTCTGGATCTCAAGTACGAATTTGGGGTATTTTTATTACATGGGTTTGTTCATTTTCTGGTTTTTTGTTCTTTTTTTATGGTTTTTTGAAATGGAGGTTTTGTAATTTCTTTCTATTCTTCATCTTGATTCTTTGTGGTTGTGGAGAAAGATTTGCTCTTTGTGTTACTAGAAGCTGTCAGCCTGCCACGTTATGGGATTCGGTTTCCCATTTTCAGTACCTCTGTAACTTTGTTTGTTCATTACTTCATTGTGAGTTGAAAATGAAAAGAAAAAAAAAACTTAGGAAAAAAAAATTAAAACCGGTCTTATGTATTGTATATTGATAATTATTTACTATCTTAGGTTATAATGTCGCATTATCAAGCGCCCACTGTTGCTATCTTTGGTGGGACATTGTTGCTATTTTTTATAGTTTTTGGTGAGATATTATTGCTATTTTTTTAGTGTAACTTAAGTGCAGTCCCCCCAGATTAGAAGTCCTGGATCCGCCCCTGTTTGTGTTGAATCTATAGGGCTGGAATAGGCCATCTAAGCCCAAGTTCAAGCAAGCCATTTTACACACTGGGCAAACGCTTTGGGGCTGGACTTCACCCTCTGGTGTAATAGGTCAGCTCATAATATATAGCTCAATAAATGGACTCGAGCTAAGGCCGAACCAGCCCAACAATGTGCACACTTACTTTTGTTCCTGTTTTACTAGTGGTAGATTGGTAGCACATGCCGTCCCCTATGTAGGGACGGTAATGGGTAGGGATTAAATGGGGACCCACCCTAACCCGCTCCTTCGCTTCCTATTTTCTCATTTGGTTATTGATATTTTGTTTTTAAAAAGATCCACAAGTCTTTTTCTGTTTTTCCTTGCGTTATACCCATTCTCATGGTTTTTTTTTTTTTTTTTCCCTTTTATCTTAGTGTTTGAATTGTACACCAATCTTTTCTTTTCTCTAAATATTTCAACATTTGTTTTGCTCCTTTTACATATTTTCATTATCCCAAATTTCTACCACTTTATTTCCTTCTAACCCCACTTCCTACACTAAGTGTAGGACCCTATTTTGCCTTTTCCATGCTTTTATACACATTTTTTTCTGAGCTTCTAGAAGCATTCAGTAGTTTTTCCATTTTCTCAACACACTCCTCCAATGATCATTCTTCTTGTATATTGTAATTTAGCTTAGAGCAAGACTAAAACTCTGCTCACAAGAGATAATTCTTCAGTACATGGGTAATTGAAGGTGGGATCCATATGTCACATCTAGATTGCCTCATATTAATTGATTTGTACCACACATTCTTCTTCTGGCTATTGATGTGAGGGTAAGGTATGATAAAGTTGATTTTATAAAGCCATGGGAATCTCATCCAAGGATAATATGTCTATTTGCATAGTAAAAATAAACGATTTGACCTAATTTCACCTCCTTCTTAGTTCTTACTGGTGAATGTTATATCTTTATAATTGAATTGGTAAATGAAAATGTGAATTGTGGAGATGGTTCAAGTTGATAATTAGATCATACTATAGGGAGATCATTTATTTCTCTATCAACTTGTGAAACTAATCATTGCATTATAAATATAGTGGAGATCGTCTATTTTACCATCATCTTATCAACCAAATCATAAAAGCCTGGGGCAATCTTAAGTGGAACTAGAAAGACAAACAATATTCATGTCAAATTAGAATTTGTTTTGGATTTGACCATTTTGTGGACCATTAATTGGATAATTACAATAATCTTACTCTAAGTGATTCTTAAACCATATGCAAAACAAAGTGCCCCCATAAATGGATGATCATGATTCTTAAGGAAGTATGTCTTCTCAGCTTATAGGAGAAAATCTCAGTGTAAAGTATCATCCCTTGGAGAATTACAACTTTTCTCTAGCAGTGACTCTTAACTATTTAAAATCTTAAAGATGAAATCTACCGTGAAGAGCATCATTTTGAAACCTTTATTTAAATAAAAATAACCATTTAAAGGTGAATGTCACTATTCAATAATGAAATATTATTTGTATCTTTGAAAATGGTGTTTCCTCCTCCACATTGTGGAGAAAACCATTCCTCCTACTTGTTGCATGCTAACAGTAGTTATCAGGAAAATCTTCTCTCCTCTTATGAGAAAGTATGATCCAATAATGTGAAAATGAAAGAGTGGGAATTCATCCAAAATGCAACAATGACAATAATAAGTGCCTTTTTATTTCTGGCCTTTAAACATTTGAAACCAAAAATAGAAAAATCATCCAAGCCAAAGGCTCTTGTCTATTCTGACAATCAGATTGTGGTGCTTTGGGAAAGGCCAATATCAGCTTTGATTTGCAGAAACTAATTTCCAATCATTTGGGTGGTTGAACTTTTGAAGTTGAACATGGACACTCTTTGGGAACTCTTTCTAACAACCCACTTGTGAGCCAATTATTAGATAAGCATGGCCACAATTGTCCAGTGGGAAGCTATTTGCTGGGGTGGCATGCATTATTGGATCCTACAAAATGGGAAAAATAAAACATGACCATGAATGTGGGTCTCTTATCCAGTGACCAAAAGAGCAATGAAACCTTCTCTCACCATAATGTTTCTTATTATATAACACTTGGACCATCACCATAACATGGCAAATGCTCTCAAGTTCCATTTTATATATATATTATCTGACCATGTATGGATTCCACAGTACAGCATTCAGTGCCCATCCTATCAATTCCTAACATGAGGATAATTGAGACATCTAAAACAACCTTTTGAAGGTTTTCTCAATACTAGGAGGAAAAAAATTGCATATAACCATATTATTTACTGTTCCAAATAAATACATGGGAATGTTATAAAATTTTATAGAACATAATATTAGAAAAATGGGTTTTGGCCCTATGGGTCAAGTCGGGTTGCACGAAGCTCATTCAAGCCAGACCCAACTCGACGTAAAGGTTTTTACTTACAAATTTTTTAAATATTTCGGTTCGAGGATTCGATCTGATCATGACCTGAGTTCCACTCCCAGGTCCACCAAATTAAATTGGGCATGGGCCGTTTTTCATTTTTCAGGAAAAAAAAACTATGAGTAGACTAGACCTTGAAGATCATTCTACATAACCTTCAGAGTACACCACAGAAACCTAAAATCTTTGTAACTTTTTTAAGACAACTTGGTTCAATCAGCCTAGATCTAGAAGAATTATAAGTTTTTCAAAAAAAATAAATTATCACAATAAGTTTGCATTGAGTGCAATTTAAGTGTGGTTGTGTTTGTAATGGGAGGATTCCATGCTCTGCAATTTTTTATTTTAAGGAGAGACACGAAACCTACATTCCTATTGAAATCCTCTCCGGAGGAAGTGCGGTTCCTTTTGTCCCCTTTTCCATGAAAAAGATGTATCGCAATAACTATAAGTGATAAAAGACCGGTATGCAAGAAAACTAGAACAATTTTCCTCCCATCTAAGAATCGCCTTGTTGCACAAGTGTACCATTCACACAAACTTTAGTTTTAGAGTTGACAACTCAGTGATTTTCCCAGCTGAGTCAAGGTTATGTTTCATAAACACTTGTATTTCTGGACCCTATCATAACCCAGATTGAAACTCAGATCCAATCATTCATTACAGATTTGACCCACTAGATCCAGGGGCGGACCTACGTGTAATGGACTGGGGGCTGCCCCCACCAAAGATTTAACAAGCCCATAAAGTCCTTAAGGCTCTTATGGCCCAGTCCCCACTTAAAAGTAGCCAAGGACCCCACAACCCTTTCCCAAGTCCAAAAACCCAAATCCCTTTCAGGGTGTCTCTCTCTCCATCATGTAAACCGAATTTGCTTGGGTTTTGAGTCTCTACAAAAGTGGATGGCCCACTTCTTTCTTTAGTGGGTTGATCAGTTTACATCATAGGGCACACATTGGATGTCATTTTGTTAATAATATCAAGACTTGACATATCTTTCCCTCTTTCTTGTCTTTTAGTTAAAATCAAATCTATTACTAAATCAATCACTTCATTTTTAAAAGTGATTTCATAGAATGAATGATGGTTTTAAACACAACTAGCCTAATTGACCTAATTTTTAGGACTTGAGTTTAGTCTCATTCATATATTCTAGCTAAAGACTTATACAAATTTAAAAAAAAAAAAAAAAAAAAAGGTTACCTATTCATGATTTAGTCGAGGAGGTCATTTATGTCCCTTGCCAGCTTAGCTAGCTTAAAGCTTCTCATTTGTTAGTCATCCAATACGAAGATGTGCCTTTTTCTCTCATCTTTTCTTTCAAGTAGTTTTGAGATCTAGAATAAAATCAATTTTACATTGAGCTCCATTGAAAAAGTATAGCTCCATTTATTGTGTAAAAGTCTGAATTGGTGGACATGAAAAGGGTGCAACATGTCTGATCAAATTTTGGGCAAAATTAAAATTGAAAAGAACCTAAGTTCAACCTGTCCCAACTAATATTCACAAAGGGCTAACATGAATCTGAACCCAATAAGAATTGCCTTCATTTCGATTTTCAGGCCATGGATTGACGACAATCAAAACCTAAATCTGTCAACCTAAGTTTGGAATTTTGACAGTTTGTGCCGGTGGGGTTAGTTTACGCTCAATCCAAGTTTGACAAATGTGTATTTAGTGCAAGTGTGGCAAAGATTATCTCTTAATAAAGTGCAATACATTTTATCTTTTGATATAGTTAAGGTGAAGAAAGTATAGTAAAATTGTGATTAACTTTCAAGTGACTATAGTCAGCCCCCCTCAAATGAAGATCCTAGGTCCACCACTAACTGGATCCATGCGGGTGTAGAAAATCTTAATAAGTTATAGTGTTAAAATGAAAATAATGTATAGATATACCCAGATCCATCTTAATAAAGAAAATTGTGATTTGTAATTAGGATCTGGATAGATAAGAATAGTCAATGTTTCATTTTCAAACCTTATCCCTTTTATTAGATATGTAGGCACTATTTTACACAGATATCCTCAATCTCTCCCAGATATGCATTGACTATGCATGAGTAGTCTTAGAAATCAAAAGCCTTTTTTTCTGCTGGTAATCAACAGCTTGAAGGGAGAAATCAATGCCTAATGTTGAAATGGTGGCCATGGGGCATGAAAAGTAAAAGGATATAGTAATATGAATCACAGTCAACCAAGGCCTACTCCACATGAGGCCCAACAAAATCACAACCATTATACTTTTCTAATCCACCTAATCTTGCCTCCTTCCATTTCAACTCCTCCCTTCTTCAACTTGCTGAATTCAGGGCCCCATTGGATGAAGATGATGTTCGGATCGATGAAGTCCAATGTAGGGCGCCCATGATTAATGGGAGTCTTAACAAGGGATTAGAAAGTTAGAATCTTTGACAATGTTCCAATTGCTTCAAGGTCCAAGGAAGAAAGTAAAAGATGCAAATGATGGCCCATGCTAATTTGCAACTCTATTAAATATTCTTCAATTGCCTTGTTTTTTTTCTCTATTTGTTTTGACTTGCAATGAATTTTATCTTTTAAATATTCCTCACTCAGAACAATGATCTTGCTCCAAAAAGCAGAGAGTGTGGGACCAGTCATGAGGTGGTCCATTGATAAACAAGGGAAACAACCTAATGATTCTAACCATCCCTACAAGTGAGCTGCATAATTTGATGGTCCACTGTGCATATGATGGAATCCTTCTTGACACTTCAGGCGTGTTCATTTACTAGAATTCTAGGAATTCTTGTCTGGGGAATTCTTGAATTCCAAGAAAGGTGAAATTCCAAAATCCTCCTAAAAAAGGGCATGGACATTTTGGAATTCCACAAAAAATGCAAAGAAAGTGGAATTCCTAAAGGCTAATTGAGACTTATCATGTGCTGGAATTCATAAATTCTTGCAAAGAAACAGGGGATTTGAAAATGCAAGGAGACATGATGTCACATCATGTTTCAAAAACCCCAACCTAAAGTAACAGGCCCTTAATGCAACAGAGAACATCCAGAGGAAAATCCTAACCATTCAAATGGTAACGCGATAGGATACTGGTCCAAATTGAATAGAAAAAAGCCCAAAATTGGATGGGCTTAAGATCCTCCAAACCTAGGAATCTTCTGTGCATGTCAAAGGTTCAGATTACTACACTGTAGCCCCCACCTGTACAGAATTAAGATCCTGAAGTCGTTAAGAAACTGTAATACTCATGTGGAGCAGAGGTGCTGATGGGATGGGCCTTGCCCAACCTAGATGTGTGGCCAGGCCACATTAGGCTGCATTTGGGCTGGCTTTTGACTTGTTGGCTAGACCCAGGCTAATTTCCTGGACTGATCTTCAATGGGCCCGTTCAGGGCCTATGTATTCTTAATGACCCAGCTGGACTCGATAAGGTAAACAGGCTTTGCAAGTGAGCTTGGGCCGGGCAATTCACTAAGGTGTATGGACTGAAGAATCTGCATAAATATGAGACCACATAACTAAACAGGCTGGGTTTGGACAAGCTTTAACTCTGCACAAAGTGCCCACTAAAACTTAGTGGAGAGCACTGTGTAATTCTTAGTGAAGGTTGACAACACCAAGGTGAGTCTTGATGATGCTGAATATCTGGAAATGGGTTGAAATGGACTCCTTAAATTGTGGTACAACTGTGAAAATATGCCACCTAAAATCCAAGGGTAACATGGGTGGTGTTATTCAAATAAAAAGTAAGATTGAGATGGGACTAAGGCCCCATTAACTTAAAATTGTCAAAGCAACCAGTAGCCTCATTTATGATATCTGTTGGGTGCCAATTTGAGGAAGAAGCTAATATCACTGTAGTTCCAATCTGTTCAAATCACTCACTTATTGAGGTCTTTTTCCAGGCTTTCAGTTTAGGTGGAATAATAATGTGGTTGAGAATACAGGTGATGATCATGTGAGAAGCATGTGATGGGGATTTTCAATTAGAATCCTATGGGCCCTCAATATATGATAATCCCAAACATCCCAGTGGCAGCCTGATGATCTGCATTTAATGGCAATCACACTCTAATTAGATGGTTGAGATCAATGAACGTTGGTCGACCACAAAACCACATTTTGGGCCCTCCATCTAATGGTGTAATTATATCATCAATATTCTGTTAGAACAGTGATAAGGCACCACCCGTCAGAGAAGGCGGCAGCTACTACTACTACCTATAAAATATAAATCTGCATTGATAGTCTTCATTCATGACTGCCAGTTCACATACAATATTATGTTTTCAAAAGAAATATAATAAAATTAGACCCGATAATAAATAGATCTACTGTGCCATAGTTTTACCTGGTACATGTGAATAGGAGGGTTTGTAGATACCCCTGGGAATTAGTTCTCGGCCGTCTAGAATCAAATGGCCGTCAGGCTCAGGGCCAAAGGCCCGTGGGCGGGAGATTCCTTTAGGGCTAGTTTGACACTTTACTAATATAGTAAAAATCAAGTAAAGTCTCTATTTTTTCAGACAAGATGTCACAAAAAACACTGTAATTCAAAATTCCCTCAATCTTTTAAAAAAAAAAAAAAAGCAACCACCTTTATCTACTTAAATACAAAAAAAAAAAACTCCACTTTTTAATACAAGAAATCAAAAAGATTCAATAACAAACAACTAAAAATAAAATACCATCATATCTCACTTATATTTTATTTTATTATATCTTCAAAATCAACTTTACTTCACTTTGACTCTATTAATAGAGTTGCCAAACTTGCCTTTAGGTTATCAAAAAACGTACATATTAAATGAATATAAATAAAAGGTTGTGAACCACCTAAAAGCTTGACTAGTGGAGTACTTGCTTTAAAAGGGAGTTAAAGCTGTAAAAGACGGATACGGTTTATATGACTCCACTGAGTTACTGAGTAATCTAAGCAACTGGGCCGGGTCAATCCGAGTTAGTACCATTTTTTAACCTAACCCGACTCACCTCTAGTTTTCACTCACCCAGCCCAAAAAGCAAGCTGACTCAGCCATCACGAGTTGACTCACCATTCAACCTTGACCCAAATTGATGGGATAAACCTGTAATGATGATAAATTTAGATTTCTTTCTTCGCCACTCTCTTCTTCAAATGATGACAAGTTTCACGCGAGTCTGAACCTCAAAGGAACCAGACTAGTAAAGAAGGAATCATAGAATTGTGGGGTCCAGTTCTGGCCCCAGTTGGATAGTTGCATCCACTCATTCAGGGGCTGCAAAATTGTTTGAACGTTTTCCCTTCAATGTGGATGCAATCCATTCAGGGCCCATTTGCCTACTTGTTATTGAGTTCACAATGAATGGCATTTGTCCTTGTATTAGAAGGAAAGGGGAAAGCCAGTGGAAATGTAGATCATACTATCACCCCATAGGATTTTAATTTGCTGGGATGGGTGGGCATTCATTCCCCACCAAAGGAAAGATTGTTAGATGATACCTTCAGTTCTTCGGTTTTCGCCTCTCAAAGAAAAATATTGATTAGAAGTCCTAGGAATTCAATATACTAACTAAACGAAGGGACCCTTAAGCAAAACCTGAAGCAGTTTGGACATTGATTTGATTTAACTAGAAAAGGCTACCCCAAATATATGGAATAAGGATTTGATGCTAAAGACGATAGGAATAGTAAAAGGGCATAGGAAAAATATTCCTACCTTAAAATAGCTTACTTTCTGTGACGCCCCAACCAGACGCAGAACAAACATCTGTTCGGTCAAAATAACCATCCTGCTTGCAAACTTGGAGGTCATCAATAAGATCACATTTGGTGTAAAGATGATATCAAATATAGTAGCCACAACTGCATCAGAATTAAGCAAAAACATAGATAAATAAATTAATAATATAGAAACTGACCATCGGACATACATCTAATCTAGTTTTGTCAGAGAAAGAACAATGTCAATTTAGGCAAACTAGCAAATGCATCAACACGATCTTATATTCCCCTTGTATAAAATCTTATTATCTGGAAGAACTGAAAATATCTCCTGGAATTTGAGCGAAGATTTCATCAATTTGATCAAGTGTGCCTAATCAGATAAGCATCAAGATTACAAATCAGTGGGAGAAATTAAAAAAAAAAAAACTTTCACAAGCTGATTAAAACTTCAGCAACCAGACAAACAATCTAGCCACTTTACAGTCAGGTATCCAGTAGGACTGAGATAATCGTGTCATCAAGGCTACAAAATGGTGCAAAAAGAATTGCAGTGTTTGAACTTGTCCCTTCCAGAATTTCTCTTGTATCTATTTTGAATCCCACAATGGCAAAACAAGTGTGCGTCGAATCTCCTAAGGCCTGTAAAATTATTGTGAAGAAATCAGCTGCAAAAAAATTGAGATATAAATACAATATTAATGCAGAAAACTTGCTACCAATCCATACCTAGGGATGATGCCACTAATAGAATGATGGAAGTGCTTCCCACAAAACTTTAGTTATTTACAGCAGCAATAATTAATCAACAGCATACTGCCTTTCCCTTTTAGAGTGCTCAAAAGGATCGATCCATTTTTTATCCTCTCTCACAGCTCGATCCCAACGCTTTCGGAATATTGCAAGCTCGGCTGTTGACTGCCTTCGGATCTGTAATGTGGTATAACAGAAAAAGAATGAAAAATCAAGTCTTTGGATCTATAACAAAGTGCAACAAATTAAGAAAAAAAAAAAAGCAAGTATATGCTAGTCACTTGAAAATGGAGATTCAAATGGTGAAACACATTGACAGTCCATAGTTTCAAGATAATCAAGCAAATAACATTGTACAAATTCACAAATTGCTTATGATCAAACTACCAAAATCCTTACCTGTCGCAAAACAGGACAACTAATATTTGACTCGCTACTATGACTTTATGCATCTCTGTTCATCAATAGAGTATAGATGTAGATTTCCATATTGCAGATAATTATGAGGATGCTACCAGCGGCCAGAAATTGATTTGAGTTCATCACACTAAAGGGGAGCAATAAAAATGCAACAACTAAAAAAATAATGACCCCATCGCTACAAGGGAAGCATAATCCACCGCTTATTTTTGAAAGATGACATCAGAATATATTTGTCTTCTTGTTTCATAAATGTGGTTTGGTTAGAAAATCATGCCATGAGATCTTTCGAACGGCCCACATGGTTGGGCCAGTGGCTCAGTAATAAGTTCAAATATTGAGAGGATGGTTTAAAGAAGTATTTAAAGATTCCTAGAAAAGAACTCCTCATTAATTCTTAAAAGATTAAGGGTATTTTGGGTTTCAAGGTGGTAATTGAGACTATCCACCTCAACTCAGGGAATTAGCTATGGCAACAAAGGGTATCATTCAAAGGATGTTTACTAGGACCATTACAATGAACCCACTGTTTCATAGGTTAACCATCCCCATGGAGGCAGCATTTTCTTCCCCTTGCATGTTCATTTTGTTTGGAAAAAAGGAGTGGAGTACCTTAACTTATTATTGTGAATAAGGAATAAGGATTTGGGCTGATGTTCTGGATCAAAATGAAATAAATTTTTTTACTTTCCATTACACTAGGGTGCAACACCAAAGAACTGGACTGTTCGCTGTATAGGCAGAAAATCAGCTGGACCTGTTGCCCACGTACCTTCTCTTACAGAAACTCAGAACCTGACCTTTTGCAGAAAAGGACTACAAATCAATGTCCTTCACTGGATCTAAAAGGTATGTAGCGCTTGGAAAGCACTTAAGGAAGAAGAACCAACAAAAGACCAGAAATTATACTCAAAGAACTCTCTCAAGAAAATATCAATCTTAAAATCTCATCAAAGGAATTTCTCTTGTGAAACCTGTCTTACATCCAGCTGATTGCTTCCTTTTATTAAAAAAAAATAAAAAAATACAAGAAAGTACTTTCTAAATACAACTCCTAGAAACAATGGAAATCCTAAACATATTTGAATGCTAAGCAAGAAAGATTAATATGGGTCCTAATGAAACCCTAAAAACAAAGAGGAAAAAAAAAACACCTAGGAAACTTGCTCATTGATAGTCCATTAGCCCCCTGTGGACGGTTGGGCCAGGTTAGGGCCCGGCTTTTTACCTTTTAAGAGAGCCCAAAAGGCCTGACTCACTTGCTGGGCCTGAAGCTTATTGGATTTGGTCCTATTTTTGGTCATTTTGGGCTTATGTTTATACACCCAAATGGGTTGGATTTCATCACGTCCTAAGATCCAGTGGCAGGGGACCTTTCAATTCTAAAGGTTGGTTCTTAGGAGAATTCTTCCTTTGCAAATATCTCCTCCCTATAGATGGAGGGAAATGAATGGGTTTTCAACAACAAAGAAAAGACTTGCAGTCCATAATTAAGGCAACAAAGGCGAACATCACAAAGTGGGCACTTCCGAACAAAGAGAGACAAGGAATTCTGGTTATCATGAAAAGAAAAATGATAATTGATTATAACAGGTGACAATACAGAGCAGGATGTTTCAAATGTTTGGCCACTTCCTAAAGGCATATGGACTTTCATAATCGTGAGGTAGCTTAAGGAATTCAGAGTCTGGCTTGGAGGAGTTTTCAGGGATGAGGTACTCTTCATCAGGATGGTGTCCAAAAAAAAGAAAACTAATGAAACAGGAATCTCAGCATGACAATAAGCATTAGGGAGTAATAAGAATTACTTCTTCAGGCCTATGATTATTACAATGAGTTTGATTGATGTGTTCAGATAGGTTTGGGTTTAAGAACAGAGGTGTGAAGCATTTCGTTTACATTCATTCAAAAGATACTTGTCATCAGGAGTGTCATACCTTTTTTTTTCTCAATTTTGAAGGCTAGCATCGTTCATTTAGCATTGGGAATGACTGAAGCCTGGTATAGACATTTACAATAGATCTTGGCCTTTTTCTCAATCTTGTCTTAATAGTTGTTAATCATAGGATTGTTTTGAGTTTTAAACTCCAGGAGGAAAAAGAACCTGATTACCAAAAAAGGAATGATTTCTGGATAAAGTTTGTCGTGAATCGTCAAAATGTCTATTTGTAAAATCCAATCCAAATTGTTATGCAAATTATGATACCAGAAATGCCTTGACAATTCCACCAAAATATAGAGCATCCAAACATGCCCCTATAGACTAACATTGTTTAATATCATCAAAAGAATGCAAGTATCTTTATGTCAGATTTTGCTCCAAATTCTGAAGCCTCATGCCATGTTCCAACACACGCCCATATCTCAAATAATATAGTGAATGGACAGCTGAAATTTTACAAATAGAGGAGTGATACATACATGGGATCTTAAATCAATGGATCTGTCACTTGGCACCTGTGAGAAAGATAAAAATAACCACAATGGTTTCATTTTACAGGACTATGAAAGAATATAGAGAGACAAACTCAAAGTACAGTATAATGCAAGAGTGAGTTTTAAATTTTAGAGAACCACCTTTGCAGCCAAACGCTCTGGAGATCCTTGGCTGGAAAGCTACAATATTTAACAAAATAATACCATGAGATGGTGAAGAGCAGAGGGAATATCTCCAATTGGTGACATAAATATCCATAGAAGAGATAACGAGTGTTTAAATGCTTTGCACCAGTGAACAATATGCAAATGGATACAATAAACCATGAAGATGACATACATACAAGAAATGGAACTTCCATATTTTGACTTGCACCACAATGAAAGAGAACTATGAAGCAAAAATGGGTGAGATGGAATAGAAGTGGCTGAGTATCATGGCAATGAGATATCAAGCATGTTACAGAGTGAAGCAACCTTTCAAAGGACAGAGAACTCTGCTGTTCACTTGTGGGATTACCAGTTTTATTTCACCACCTCTTCAATGGGCTATTATCAACAAAATCACTTTTATCATGATAACTGATCTCTACTTGGAGTCAGTCCACAGCCAGTAGTATGATGTGCCCATAAAGCGTATATAAATCTGTGAACATTCTCTGCCCTACCGGTAGCTCTCCTCTCCAGAAAACATGTCAGGGAGTTTCTTTTCTTATAAAATTTTATCTTCCACATTGTTGTATCCTCTTCCACTTAGACACAACCTTTTTTCAGCCACGCACTCTGTAAATCTATCAATGAAGAAAGAAACAAGAATAGTCACATACAATTTGCGCAATTGTGCCTCCTTGCAGGGGCCAATTAAACAGTGTAACCCTAGTTTGAGTTTACATATTTCATTATATTGATCGGGGAACTATATTCGCAATTTCCCCTGGTTTAAGCAGAAACTAGAGGACCTTATCTTTTGGATAAGTTGGATGAGGCTCTTCTTTGAAATGGATAAAATCTAGTGCAAGAGCCAAAAGAACACAGAAACAGGCAACCGTAAGGGTCGAAAGGGCAAAAACAAAAACATCAAAGATCAAATCAGCCAGCAATCAGGCTAAGGAAATTCAGGCCCAGTCCCAACCCAAAACAGACCTGAACTGGACCGGTCAATTCCTGTTTGCCCAACCCAAGTCCCAAGTTGCACCTTATATCAAACTCCAAAAGTAGAATCAGGCCATAAGCTTACTAAGATGCATAATTATCAATGTAAGATAAATGACATGAGAGAGAGAGAGAGAGAGTTTAATCACATAGCTTCCAAGGCTATTTCTACTGCTTATTTGAACCTTATTTGCGGATGCTCCTCCCAAGGATTGTATCCCCTGATGAACAATGAATTCACTATCAATCACTCCAACGTTCTTAGTTCGGTCTCCCTGAGATTCAAAGCCATATAAATCAGTTATCACATAGAAGAAAAGTTAGACTCTATGTACATGTATATGCAAGAATGCTCAGGTGCAGACGTCCCCTAAATGTCATAGGCCCTAGGTTTTTGACACCCATCTGAATGGTACTGGCCATTGGATTGAAATCATAAAAAAGGATGCCTTCTAAAACTGTTAAAATTGTGGGTCATGGATCAAGGGAATAGGATGATCAAACGGACTTGAAATTTTGCACATGGGTAAGTCCTATCTAGATTTTTCGATCCCCCACCTCCCCTATGAGTGTTGCGGCCCCAGGTGGGCCCCACAGAGTAGTCCGCATGGAGTTCCGTGCGAGACATCTGCAAAGGGATAATAAACTACATACTTACAGTTCCTTTTTTTTTATTGGTAACAGCATAAATCATTAAAGATAAAAAATAAAAATAAAAAAGAGGAAAAATCCATACTGAGAGAAAGAGAGAGAGAGAGCAAATGGAAACAAGTACACCAGATGCAAGAATGTGTCTGGGAAATACAGAAATAATGTCACATGCCCAATGTATCCAGTGCATAGAAAACAAGAAGGTAGAAAGAAAGCATGCAAGGATAGCATCTATTTGAGGTACTCAAAACCCTTAAACTAACTTTGTGCTCACAAATATATTCAGTGTTGAGGAAGTAAGCCTACGTTGTTGTAAATTGATTTTGTAAATTCATACCCAACTAGTATATTTAAATAACATAGTTCCTTTTTTTTTGTTAATACACAACTGTTTGTTATGTGCCACTTCTTTCTATTTCTGGCCATAAATATTCCGTTTCATTTATTAATGATGTGACTGGATGTACATGGGTTTATTAATGATGACCATGGAACGGAATGCAATTTATAATGAAATCTCACCTGAGCACAATAGCCAAGCTTCATGTCCAAGCCCCACCCATGAATTAGATCATTCTACATGATGATAAAGAAGCACTGTATTTGTTAAAACTTCATTGCATTTTTTATGAAGTAAATAAATAAATAAAAAACACCTAAAACTCCTATGAAATGGATCGTAATTGTTCCAGTCCCAAAATAGAGAAGCATGCTTGTTTTTAAATTGGAAAACTGTACAGTAAACATTGAAAGTCCATATCGATTTAGCCCGGTTGCATTGTTTACAATGCCGCTACACATCCAGCCAATACTCCTAAAGATACAGATGCTTAGTAATAGAAGTTCATACTTAAGCCATCAAGATTATAAAACAACGTTATCAAGTCTAAGGGGATCAAATCAGTCATAGGTGGGCCCTAGATGGAAGGAGTTCATGGTGCTTAGATTAAACAAAATAAAAATAAAAAGATGCACATTGGAAAATGAATGCATATATGTACCACAAACCCTGTGCCCAAACTACAAACACTTGGCTGTTCAATGGTTGCATCTGAATTTTCACCTATTAAATATACCTTTCAATAAAAGATTTATGGATGTGGAGCCTGCCCCTGTTTGGACATAAAAGTGAAAGCCAGCAAAAAGGAGTCTGAGAGAATTCAAACTCTCAACAAAACCGGTTATAAACATACAACAATGTAACAGTTAAGGACTTCAGTGAAGAAATGAATAAAAATTCACACACATAAAACAGTCATGAAACATGATTGGAAAAAAAAATTATAAACTTTAAAAATTCAACACATCATACTGCCAAGCAAATGATAACTAGAATTGTTACACCATAGTTAACAGAAGCCATAAGTATCCAAAATTGCACCTGGATGAGATGCCACACACATCGCCAAGCAGTACGTGAAAAAACAGGTGCCATCCCCTCCACCCATCTGTTCAAGATGTAAATTCATCAATCTTCTTCACAACCATTAATAATAATAACAAAAAAAAAAAAAAATAATGATAATGATGATAGTAGTAGTAGCAATAGTGATAAGTAGTTCTTGTTATAATTAATGATGATGATGATGACGACAACAACAACAATGATGATGCAATCATACTTGATCAGCACACTTACTTGAGTTGGTCAAATGCAATTTGGATGAACCATACTAGTACCAGAGGCGATCAAGTTGGACACCAGTGCCGGGATTTAATATCTTGATAACAATAACAGTTTATTAACCATTAAGGGTTATCTAGACTATAACTAGATCCCAAACTTTTTTTTTTCTTCTTCTTTTTTAATGGTAATCCCACACATATCTTGCTAATGTAATCTAATTATTCACAGAAAATTTGAAGCATTAGGAATGATGATAACATCTATTTATATCCAAACTTCCCTCTTTTAGCATTACTTTATTTATTTGGGTAGATTGCACTACGAATTGCATATTGTAATTGTGTTCATCATGAGGCACCAATTACATTTCTTGTGATATCAGAAAGGGAAAAAAACACTGATTGAACATCACATAATTCGCCTACAATTGTACACTTAAATGAAAAATTGTTACTGGCAGAACTATACTTGAAAATGGTTCAATTCCCAAAGAGGAAAACATTATATCTACCAACGAGAGCAAGGAAAAAGATAGAAGAGAACAAGAAAAGGAAAAAAAAGACATTAGAACTAGTATTATGACGCTCGATGAAAAACAATGGGTTCCTATACCCATTCCACACCAACTGATGGATATAGTGATGGTAATGTACCCAGCTATGAGGGCCATGGTTTTGCTCATCTTGATGAAGATCAATCATCATGATAATTGGGGAGAAATAGAAGTAGCATTTGAAAAATGAAGAGTAACCAGCCTGAATTACACTGGTTTATAGAAGAAGAAAGTTGATGACTGACTTCATTATACTCAGTATGATGGACAGTACGAACACCCAAATCCAAATGTTTATACTCATCAGTATGGATCTGGGGCTTGTGAGCAATATCATGGTGTTGGACACCACAAGGCTGATGATCATCACCAAGCAAAAGGGAGTTATCAATATGAAGATTGAACCAAAGGAGTTGCTCGATAATTTGACAACTTTATGACAACAATGTAAGGAACTGGGGGCAATTTTTGGATGAGGACAAGCATATTGATACGACTTATTGACTAGGTGTCCAAATTATCAAATAAGGAGAGATCATGATAGTGATGTTGAAGATAGGTTTAAGGCGGCTTCAAACTCTGGTATTGAAACTTGGTTGCCCCACTTCATGCCCATGGTCTAAAAGATCGGCCGAGTCAACTCAAACTTGGCGCCTATAGAGGCAAGTCACCCCACCGAGTCTCATTTCTTACTGATTCCTATAAAAGCAATAAAGCTAAACACACCATTTTCTCCCTAATTCTTATTAGAAGCTTTGGCGGGCTTTGGGGGATCTTTTATACCAATTTTTGAAGATTAAAACCACATTTTGTATACAATCTAAGCATTCAAAGGTCAGATGCGCAGTTATCTGATTGAATGAAAAAAAAAATGACAACATTTACTTTTACCTAAATAAATTTATACTAAACTAAAACATGATGAATTTTAAAAATTCGATATTTCAATTTTTAGATTCTTTTATCATATTTTTTTATGGTTCTTGGGCTCTAGGGTGCAGCTCAGTCTGACTCTCGGCTGTCACATGTGACTAAGTCAAGTCGACTCGACTCAAGAGGTTCCAAGTCGTCCCCCATCCCATTCTTAAAATCTTGTCTAATCCTCAGCCCCTTAGGTAATATTATGGTTTCTCAACTAAATATTACTCCCTGGTGTTATAAATAATTATAATGTTAATGTCACTGATCAGAAAAAATTATTATTATTTACATAATGGTAATTTGGTACTGTTTATGCATTACTTGCATGATTAGCAACATAAAAACTAAACATCTCAACAACTAATTTAGGATACAACTACATCTACACATTTTTAGTTTTCCCAATATTTATCCTTTTCTTCTCTTTTCTTTTCTTTTCTTGTCTTTTTTTTTTTTTTTTTTTTTCCATTCTTTTAAAATTAGCATGACCCAACTGGTTCAAACATGAATTGGCACATGCAACATGCAACGCCAACTTGTCTCAGCCCTGACCAACACAAAACCAACATTAAATCCTTTTTTCCTTCGAGTGAGCACAGAACTCTAGGAGTCATGTTAAAATATTTAATTCAAAATGTATAAATTAGAAACCTAAATAAATCTGACTATCTATGAAACAAAACTATCAAAGCTTCAGCCATCAATCATCGGACCCAACAAGTTATTATCCTCAAATTGTTAGCTTAAACATTTGTACACATGCTTTATTAATGTAGAGCATGCACTGATTGGACCTATCAATAGTAAATAGTCCAAGAATTTGATAGGGGGAAGGAGTTTTTTTCATGTCCAGCTGATGTAAATGGACCTATCAGAATTGAAATATGGGCCATGCCAAATCAACCAACAAAAACCCCTTGATCTCAGATCTCAACAGTGGGGCAAGTCTCAACGGGGCTTAAAATGGGTACGCAGCCATACAGGAGGGGATATTTCATTTGAGACTTGGTGGATGCACCACAAGTAGAGCAAAGGTGGGCCCCACAGAGGTGTAGTCCCAAAGGCAACATCACCCAGGAGATCTCTAGCAATGTTATGTCTATGGGTATGTATTTAAAATTATATGTGCAATAGTAGGTGAACAACATAGTGGTGGGCAGTCCCTGTTATGAAAAGGTAATGTTATTGTTGTAGGTGGTGCATGTGTGTGCGTGTGGGTGGGTTTAAGTGCCTCAGCTGGTTATGTGAGTTTCATGATGTGTCAAACTGACACAGCAGGGGAAGAAATTGTATGAATACTGAGAAGAAAAGGAATGCTTCGCATTGCTTAGGGTAATGGGAAGATTATCACTAGCACTAACTAAATGGTACTTCATTCAGTATATGCAACACAAACTAGGAACTTACCCAGCACAAGGAGGCCCTTTGCTTTCATCTGAGCAATTCAAACTCCCACCAATATAGACTCGCCTATCATATTGTAATGGATGAGTAACTCAACATGGATATCCCAAATAACTCATAAAATGTAAGAAAGAGATTGCACATCCATGATTTTACCAACCTGTGGACCTTCCTCATCCTATGGCGAATGGTGATGCGATGATGAATTTCAGATTGATCGGGATCCAATGCAGGTTGTGAGATCTCTAAACCTTCGGATGTCATTATTTGCAAATATCTGAACATCCAAGCATTGAAAATAAATAAATAATACTGGAAGTGAATAGTATGAGGATTTTCTATGACTAACTTCCGTGAGTTAATGCAAATAACTTAGGGAGTGGAAGAAAAAAGAAGAAAAGTCAGCCAGTCAACATCCGGAACAAAAATAATCTTCTTATGGAGCTATGTTCCCTTTTCTTTTCTTTTTTCCAATCCTAGTCCATGATAAGACCTCTCCTCTCCAACCCCCTAACTGGCATGCATCCAGATGGTCCCCATAAGGATGTCCACAAATAACCCATAGCACACCGACCCATGGGTTAAAAACAGTGATGTAGATCTCAAGGTTAGTAAAACTCAAAAGAGAACGCACGACTTAATTCATAGGTCCCACCGGTGCAAAAGCCCAAAGGGCATTATTTGATTTGCTCATGCATAAAGTCAGTTGAATTATTTCTATTGTTGAGTATGTTCTGTTAAAAAAGTTAAAAAGCTTAAGTAGAATTAAGATACTTCCTATTTTCACATTTTATTTGAAAGCCAAGTTAGCAGTTGTTTTAAGGAATATCCTGGATGTGGAACTGCATCGCAGTTTTTGGAAAGAAGGTGGTTAAAAAGGGACTAAAATTAATATAGAACAAGTGTCACATGTCAAAGCATGCCATGCCTTCTAAGTTGTAAATATGTAATGAGCGGTACCTTTCGGGATAATGAGTAATGATTGTTTTTTTTTAATATTGTACAATTTTCTCTTTGTTGGGCACAGCAGATGCCGAGCCCCATCGGTGAAAAATCATTTTTTTTAATGGCTACAATTTCATTAATGAAAAAAGCAAGCAGTACAAGAGACCTATAATGGCAAGCTCAAAACTTAAAAGGAAAACTAAGAAAAGGATACAAGCATGAGCCCCCATCAAGACAAGCATTACATGGAGAATAAAAAGAAACATGCCAAACACTACAACCCGACATTTAACCCGACAACTTCTTTCCATCCGTGAAAAATCATTGGTAACCCTAGGTGACAACTCCTATCCTTACAATGGGTTGAAGACTGAGGTGATAACTCAAAGGCCACTCATCTTATATCAATTAGCTTATACACAAAAATATATGTACACATCTAAAATCAGATACCATTCAAAAAGAACAAAAAAAGGATTCATGTTGTGTCGAAACGTGCACTTCATTTTGTATCAGAACTGTCACAAAGATAAGAAAAAGTGCCACAAATAGGACAGTTAATGGCTAACTAAAGATAAAGAATAAGCAGGAAAAAAACCAAACGTACATCATCCTGAGCTTATGACGTATGAGCACATGGGAAAAAAAAAAGAAAAGAAAACCATAAGAATTTGCAGAAAATCACAAAAAAAAAAAAAAAAAAAAAAAAACTATATAGTGGTTGGCAACTCTAAAACATCGATGCTACAAAAGTCAAGCGGTGAAACATAAGTAATTGTTTTAAGTTTCAGGATCATGGAGAACATTAATTCAAAAAGAGCTCTAAAGTGGTATGTACTAGGGGCTTGGCAAAAAATTGATTCAGTATTGATGCAGGCTGTATATTGGCCCATTGGACCCAGCAGTCTATGCAGGAGCCCAGGCCCTATTAGTTGAGCAGCAGATCCATGGGCCCCTTGCACAACAAACCTGTTGAAGAATAAATTTGTAGGATCTATCTTGAGTCTGTAGAGATCCACAGTCCCTTGAGTCTTTATCTTGGTAAATTTACAATAAATCTTAGAGATTTATGATCAGTCTTGTCTTGGTAAATCAATAAATATTTACTTTCATTAAGTTGTCCTTCTTAGAATCTTATGATAATTAGTTGTTGAAAGAAATCAATCAGATAGAAAGAACACAATTCAAAAGGATTTTCTCAATCTTTGGTGACTAAATTCTAGATGACGATAAAATCAAACATGTGAAGGGATTTGCACAATTGCTGGAGGTTCACTATAAAAAGATGTACTCTCTTTTTTTCCAAGGCACTCAAATCTCAACTAAGTACAATTTTTTTTTCCTTTGACTGGTAACTTGACTAAAAAACACATCATCAGGTTGCAATAGTGACTGGTGAGCACCTGCCACTATTCCACAGGTTCTCGTCCTCAATGAAGTACAATTATTCGCTCTCTATTTTGATGTTGAATCTATCTATGGTATGAGACCAAGACACTTGGAGAGTAATCATTGGTTACCCTTCCTCTGCCTTACTGCATTGAGTTTGGCAAGAAAATGATGAAAGAAGGGCAGTTTAGGATGGAATATGGGCCACCCACAAATTGGAATGGTTTAGAAGATTCTGCTGGCAGATGAAACTCAGATGCTTTCATTCAGGTATCAACCAGTTATATGAAAGTATATAACACCACGTGCAACTACATGGATGGCCTGTGCAACCTCAGAAAAGTTGGGAGTGGACCAAGTACAAGAAGGAATTGTACCCCAAGAAAAAAAAAGGCACATCTTTCCAATGAGATGGACAAGGTTTCACTAGAAAGCAAACAAAGCAAAAAAGAAATTCAACCAGTTAATTTTGCATAGTTACTTCTTAACTAGAAATATGAATATGTAAGCTGTCTATATAACAGTACAAGGCTCTAAGCCCCCAGATATATTTTCCTCAAAGACAATTCCATCATCAGACTCGCAAGGATGATACTTTTATTCTATAAATGGTTTGTCAAACATTACATTTCATTTCACATGAGTTTGAAACCTAATAAGATTTGAGAGAAAACATCCAAAACAACTTTCAAATGATTGGCATGTACGAGTTACATGTAACGAATCATAATTACCTACAAGTTAGGAGGAAAAAGTGAACTGAATCCCAACATTATCTAAGCACATTGAAAGTTTGAAATACTTGGGCCGGTAGTGTGGAACAAAACAGTATCATCATTACAAATCAAGTAAAACAAACATAGGAGACAGTGTAACATGACTGTGAGTTACAAAAGGTACCTTCGTGGGTGAAAATTCTCCACTCCTAAATCTTCATCCCATAGAAAAATATAGTCATAGATGGACACAATATCTGGATGTAGAAACCGCTTTGCAAACCACCTGGGTTCACAAAAGGATGGAATCATGCAGGAAATTCTCATAGACAAACCATCATCAAGAAAAACATAAATTGTTAGCTAACAAAAAACAGGACAGTCATAAAACAGGTATCCTCTCCTAGAAATGCCATAATTTTCATGAGTGAATGAAATGAAAAATGAAGAGAATATAAATATTACCATTTTGTTTGGTTTAGAGCAAGTATATGTATCGCCTTCTTACTCCATTCAAGATCATTCCATCCATCCACGTTACCATCATAGTGAAAAAGTATGACAGAGCAATTGTCTGAGAGAAACTGAACTAAAGAAAGGTACATTAATAATCAGTGATCCCTGAATTCCAATAACATGGGACCATTTCAAAAATAAATCATAGTATTTGGATTTGTCATGCTAAAGAACGAGGTGGTCTACGTGAATACCTTCCGAACTATAACATCCACATTCTGTTTCTGCTTAATACCAACAGGAATTGCCAAGAGAGCAGTGTACTTCTCACTAGTTCCCTGCAAGTCAAAAGTTTAAAAAATACCATGAGCCTACAATTACTTACAGTCACTAGTCACTGAACACCATAGGCGATCTGCATTTAGAAGAACAATAGAGCAAGCAATTCACTTGGCAACTATGACGGTTCCTTGCAAAATCTCTTATAAAGTTCCATCCATGAATGAAAATAGTGGCCGCTATGCTATATCGGGCATAGCGGTGAAGACTGCTACACTAAAATGCATTTAGCGGCGTTCACATCCGTAGCGGCCACTACGGTCCGCTACGGCCGCTACACCTGCTACGGGGCCGCTACGGAGTGAGACAGTTTTGTATTTTTTCAAAAAAAATTAAAATACACAATAAGACTTATTTCTTTTCTTGTTCTCTCCAAATAACATTTATACTTAACTCTTCTACCCTTTTATGTTTAAAAGAACACCAAAAAGCACATGATCTCGCCAAATTATAATCAATACAGAGAGTTATTTTCTAGGTACATCGTATTAGTCACCCCCTTTGGTAGAGGTATTCTTTTCTCTAGGTACTCTTTAAGTCTTAAGTCTTGACTTCATAATAGTTTTTTTTTTATGAGGCTTTCATTAGTTTCTAAGTCAACATAACTAAGCAACATGAATACATGTGAAAAAAATATCATTACTATTATTTCTATTTATACAGCAATACAGGATCTCATACAATGAGGAGACCGCTACGCCCCTTTATCTTAGTTACTTTTGCAACAAAAAAAAAGGGCATTTTCTCTCATTTTCCAATATTCTAAATTTTCTACAAAATTTTCAGATTTTTTTGGCGATTTTTTCAAATCGCACCACTACGCCGCTACGTAACATTTTAGCGGCAGGCCGCTACCACTATTTTCATCCTTGGTTCCATCCAATGCTTACACTATAATGACAATCCAACGCGTTAGTACATAGTGTAATAGCACTTCAGTTTAGTTTACTTAGAAGGTGTCCGAACATGGATTCATTCATCTAATAAACATTAAAATAGAACTAATGTTTGGACAGCGTCAATTTCAACAGCATGATCACCTAAGACCAGTTCAAAAACCACTATGGACCCAAGGTCATATGTGAGGCAGGCAATCCTTTACTCAATCTTTTATTGACATTTTTTTTCTCAAGTGACCTAGATAAGCAGAGAGATTACAAAGAATAAAATCAGCCCATTTAAGACCACAAAAGTCATTGGAGAGCTGCAAGATCCTAAATCTAGCATGTGATCAGGATGCAACCAAAATTCAATCAGTTGAAATGAAAACTTTTGGCACAATTGATGAGTTCTGGTTGCTTGGAAATCTAACCCATGGGAGATTGGACCAGCTTTTCCACATCACCAAATATAGAAACACACTTGATGCAGAAAAAAAAAAAAGTTGCAAAAAACTCCACACATACAAAATCAATACAACAAATTAAAATACAAATGGATTGCAAAAAACACATGAACAACACATCAAATTTATCATTCAAGTATGGGAACAGAATAGTTACTTTTAACCTTGAGTCTTCCCTCAACGATTTCAGCTCCAAGTCAGAGTTCGATTCCACGATTCCACGAGGTAGAGATCCCGAAAATTCGAACCGATCCAACTCCATATCCTAACAAAAACCAAAACCAAACACATCAAGAAAAAAAACTAAAAACTGAAAGAGAAAACAGGGGCTCCTTTCTTCGATTCTGGTCTGTCTCTCACCTTGGATGATGCAAAAGGACCCCCCAATGTCTCCAACTGCAACAAACAACAGCCATTAATGAAGGTGAGAGGTCAAATCAAATCGATTTGAGAAAGAATTGATGAAATCGCGTAAAATGAAGAGAAATCGGTGAAATGAAATACGCTCAAATGCTCTAAGTGGAATTTAGTGGTCGCGAAGACGATGAGCGCCATCAAAACAGCAAAAAAACCGAAGGAAAGCCGCGATCTCAACACTATTTTTCTCAGCTCCGTTCTTTTCTCCATGGATCGATCTTCGATTTGAGAAAACGGGAGGAGAGGCATTACGAAGCGTTTCATGTAAAAGTTGGTTTTTTTCTTTGAGAAGAGGAGGATTTCAGAGGAAAGCGAAGAGATTCCTCTCTAGCCAAACGGGATTGGAGAAACCGCTTTCTTGTGGTCCGGAGATTCCTGCTTTGTGTTTTCTGATGGGAGAAAGTGAGAGAGTGGGAGATACTTTTCCAGCTAATTCAATGTCTTCGCTGAGAGATTTGGGGTGTTTTTTTTTTTTTTTTCATCGAAAGGAAATCAAGGCATGAGAGAGTGACATTACATGGGGGTTTTTGTCTCTTCGTGATGATCGCGGCACAGGACAAGATATATCCATGCGTGTGTTATGGATCGAGCCACTTGGCTTCACGACACATGTCTGGTCCGAGCCCTCCAATATGGTGCATGTCGGATCATGGGAAAATTTCAAAAAGGAATAAAAGAATTTACTCATTTAAGGAAAAAAGTATTTAAAGATTTGAATATTTCAAAAAATATATACAAAAAGAATTCACAGTTATTTTATCTAAGTTCACTTCGTAGGATTTTTTGAGAAATGACAAAAATACCTTTTTCTTATGGTAGACTTTTATCTTTTCTCTCCAAATTTAGCCATTTTGATTTTAATCAGCATAAATATTTAATGAAGCTAGTTTTTTTAATAATTTAGAATCTCCTATATTAATCATTCATGCACAAAGGTAATTAAAGTGAGCCCAGCTGGGTCATTTGGATTGAACTTTATTATCTCTCCTAAATGAGTCATAAGTTGTATAAGGGTATTTTTGTCATTCCTCGTAATTCTTTATGGAAAGGAATTGATTGAACGAATTGTGGACAACTTTTATATTTTTTTGAAATATTCAAATCTTCATATGCTTTTTTTGAAAATAAGCAAGAAGTTTTATACCTTTTTGAAGTTTCTCCTACTTCAACTTTCTCTTGTGGGCCCCATTTATGGGGTGAGTCCAAAAAACCAATCAATCGGTTCAAATTATCCTAGTTCTTGATTTAATGACTATAAAGTTCGGTGGCACAAAAGTAGTCCCCATAGAATTGAACGGTATATACTATTACTAGCAGGAGGAGGATATTTCCTTATATTCACAAATGACACAGGTATGACATCACAGTGGGGGCATTGGATTTGAGACTCTATGATGAACTTCAAACCATTCATTATGTGACGTATTTTTGTGGGTGAAAATAATTCAGATGGATTTAGAATTAATTTTATGGATAACATGATCAGATAGATTTGGAGGGTTTTGGGGTTTTGAAATTGGGTGACATTGATAGCTACATTTTTTGTGGGCCTTGAAGGACTTTGACTTTTGTGTGCAGTATGTGGGTTCCAATGGCCTGCTTCATTGATTACAATTCTCATGTGCAGTTGGCCTGCTTGATTGAGTACAATTCTCATGTGCTAACTGCTAAGATTCCAAGAGTCCCGTAAATATCATGGGGGTTTTCAGAGTAACCGCCAGTTAATTTATTGGAGAATCTCCACGCCTTAACAAGAATTTGTTGATACTCGGAAAATTTTCTCACTTGGGAGTGGACGTTGGGACAGTCACCAAAGCATGCATGTTGAGTGTCCTTATTTTTTTCAAAATGCTATGCCTCAAGAGTTGGAATTCTAAAGTTTTTTACAATCTGTTTTTCGATATTCAAGAAATTTATCTTCTAGTTTTCATGAAAAGATTTTATTTGAAGGATAAATCAAATTAATGATAAATATATGTTACATATTGTATTTTTCTTACTCTAATCTAGTGTTAATAAGCATGATTAAGTAGCCAGTTGAGGGCCCTCTAATTGGACTTTTTATTGAGACAAGTTATATTTCTTTTAAGTGTTATAATCCATTAGTTTTTAAACCCATTGATTGGATGGTTATTATTATCTATTTGTTTAGATTTTTTTTTCCATTTATGATTCATCAAACAAAATCCACTAAATCACGATTCAAATTACTTGTACCACATATATAATGAATTTGCTTCAGTTCACACATCATGGAATAAATTAATATTGTTCAGTGTCACATGTTAAAAATGAAAGTTAAATCCTTTTTTGTTTTTAATATTTTATTAAGAAAATATGTGCTCAATCTGATATTTTCTGATGCTCCAAAACAAGCCCTACATCCTAAATTTGATTCCTTTTGGATAAATATATATAGGGGCCTAAGCACGTGCCTATTAAATACCTAAACCCAATAAAGTTTGAGTCAATGCTATATTCGCTTAATTATTTTATCTCTGAATTATTTTTATAATGTGTAGCATAGTTTTGTTATTACATCATTTAATTATTTGTTAAAATTTGCATCATATTTAAGCCATTTTTTCTCTTTTGCACTAAAAGTTTTAGAATCATAAGTAAACATGTAGGAAAAAGCAAGTCAATACTTTTATTTTTTTATTTTCTAAATATACAGCACACAAACATTATTGCAACCTAAAATATAAAGTGGCAAGGATATAGTTCTAAAGAATTTTCATAGAGGTCATGGCTAAAACCTTTGTATTTCATTTCAATCAAGCTCTAAATCTATATCAAGAAAATTAAGAAACAACTTGATCATAGCAGGGGTAATAACCACGACCTTTGTTTTGAATCACTTTATTAATAAGAAAATCTTTTGAAAATGGGATTACATAATGATGGCCTCCCCTTAGGTGGACCATACCTAAAATCACTCCATCATTTTATTAGTTTTTGCAATCCGACTCATTATTAGATATATAACTAAAAAAAAACAAAGTGTGTCAACTCGATGATGGATCCCACCCCACTTGGGCTGTAATTCGGCCTGAAAGTAGTAGAGGAAATTATGACTTCATGCGGTTTAGATTTTAATCTAAATCCCATTGACGGACTTAATTAGGCTAGGCATAGGATCCTATTAACACTATCTCTAGATAGGATTTTTTATGTTATGTTGAGAGAGACAATAAAAAAATGTAAGCTCTTAAATAATAATAAAAAATATTTTATATTTTAAATTAATAAGCCATTGAATGATAAAGAGATATGCCGCACATTTGAAAAAAATAATTATGTTAATAAATAATAAAACTTTGTTGCACATTTAAAAAAAAACAATTAAGCAATTAAACCCTAAGAAATATGGTGCCACCTTCAGATTTATTCGATTGATTTAGCTATTTTTATGTAGCCCACAAAAGAATCCAAGCAAATGATCGTGGAAAATGGACAAATAAAAGAGGTCACTGCTCAATTCCAAGAGTAGGAGTTGTGCAAGAGAGGCGTGAGATGATGAGTGAAATCAGGAGATAAAGTAAGAGCATTAAGGGTATTTCAAGAATAAATAAAATATTTTTAAATGCAAAGCCTGCAAAGGAGTTTGGGAAAAGATGGAATTGATTCCCTATTTTAGTGGTGGTGTGGGACAATTTCATTTGATGAGAGAGACGTTGCACTATAATAACGTGCAGCGTCGCTACACCGTAGCCTCACCCCTTTGAAAGAGAAAAAACTCAAAAAACCTTCTGTTTGTTTTCCATTTAAAGAAGAGCTGGTGGTGAATTCATTGTCACCGTATAAGATGCGTAAGGATACCATACCAGCCCCTTCTATTTTCCCTAGCTCCGAGTTGTTTAGTTGTCTCATTTGATTTTTCTAAAATCCAGTCCCACTTTTTAAATCCTTGGGCCCACACTAAAACCTCTACAGTGTGTCTACATTCTTTGAAATTTAAACAACTTTAATGTAAATCTTTCTCTGAAAGACGACCTGATTTTCTTCTCACTTCAACTCTTCATTTCACTACTTACGAGGACGGTGATTTTTATTTCTAAAGCAATCCCCAATAAGGGGTGTTTGAGGGATTGGTGACTCTCTTAAGGCCGTTTCTTTCCTAGATTTTATGGAATTCATGTCTGGTGGCTGTCTGGGATTTTCAAATGCTGGAATTCTAAAATGCTACTGAATTATGTCATTTCTGAATTCCCTGTTTCATTGATGCCTGAATTCTTGAATTCCCCGTTTCATAACTAAAAGGATTTCATTCTAGAATTTTACTCTTGTATGTATTGTGTATATACCAATTTAACCCATCAATGTATTTTTACAACTCAATAAATAAATGTGTTTAATACTAATGATAAGATGTAGGACTCAATGTTGGGCCCACTTTCACAATTCAATAAGCAAAAAAGGAAAAACATGCTCTATGCAAACCATAACCATGCAAAAAATAGAGATTACATGATTGGCTCTATCCTTCAAGATGTGTCTGAGATTACATTACTTAAACAAAATAAGCTCATTTTTCAATCCAAGACCATGATCAGTAAGATAAACCCAAAAGGTACACAGCTCACAACACTACACCCATGTGACACACATTGCAACAGAAATCTGGTCAGTAGTGGACCACAGAGTGTACTGTACGGGACAGTCCACATCCAGGGCCGTAATCAGGATGCCTGATTCAACTTTGATTATTCCTGACCATGGGCATATAATGAATATCATGATTAAAAATTTGGAAAACCTCATAAACTACACTACCATCTCAGGATATCTCTAGTTTTAGAACAACCCACTACTCAACTCTTTTTTATAAAAAAAAATCCATATACACAGAAAAAATGAAGTAAATATATGGCAGATGAAATAGGTCGGTGCTTTGTTATGGGCATTTCATCAAACAATTGACTAACTAGTTCTGGGCATTTCATCAAACACCTGACTTGCTCTGCAACGTGCCCCTAAAAGACAAAGCTAAATCTAAATCTAAATCCATTAAAACTAAAACTAAATCTAAAAGACAAAGCAGAAAACAAGGCAAACAGTTTGAATGGAAAGCATGGGCTCAATAACAAAAAAAGTCAGTTATATGAACCGTCAAACAACCAGCAGAGCTACTTATACCAATGGCATGGAGATGGCAAGACACATCCATGTGAACCCCTAATGATAAGCCATGGAAAGAGACATCAAATCTAAAAGTGAAGCAAAACATTAAACTATCTCCTACTACCGTGTCAAACTGGGATCTTTCTACATTTTGTCACCTGCAACCCTAGAACTGAAATCGTGAGTTGTGATCCAACGATCTAGGTAACCATGTTATCATACATGAGATTCAAGGAACATGGAGAGATGATGAAACAAACAAAAAGCTCGGTACTATTGGTTGACCAATCATAGGAATACAATGCACATGGAGACAAACTTTTGGTGATAAAATCTTCAGACTAGGTTCTTGAAACTGATTCAGATCATAAAACCATACTGAACTTAGAATCTTGAATCACAAGTCACTTTGGATCTAGAGATTTTTTTTGAGACGTAATGGAGCAGGAGAAAAAAAACAGATCTGGTTTCCATCACTGTCATCATTCTCCATTTTCATCTCCATCCAAACCCTCTAAAAAAATACCAAAACAACAAGAGAAAAGGGGGGGAATTTTCAACAATCATCTACATGCTTAGAAGAAACAAAAACACCTATTTCTTCTTACCGTGGCCGGAAAACCAAGATCTGTCACGACCGTTGAGCACCGGAGTTAGAATGCAAGATTGGAGAGACTTCCTGCAATGGTGGGTTTTTTGAATGGCCGATGGAGAGGTGGGTTTTGGAAATGCCCTGCTTTTTGGCATTTGTAAATGCTGGGATTTCTAAATACAGGAATTCCTATTGTCAGGAATTCCAGAAAAGAAACTGGCACTAAAGCTTTATGCATGGTGCAGAGGTACTGGTGACTCCCCAGGAAGGCGTGCTTTGAGGTACTGATGACTCTCTTAGTTTTAGGCATGGTGTGACAGAGGCTTGCAGTCTGCTTTTCTAGCAGGAACAAAGGAAGCATCATAAGGAAAGACCCAGCAAAGGAACGTCACGACCCATTGCAAAACTGAGGATGCTTAGATCAGATTGACGTTCCTCATCCTTGTAGCGATCCGAGTGCATGTGACCAACATCCGAGGCCATGCACCTGATACGCTGATAGTGCCTTGCGGATGGTTTGACGAGAGCAGCTGACTGCTACCATGGAGAGCTCTTTGGATTATAATAAAGACTCAGAGAGCTTTACAATCATAAGAAATATTATCCTTTAAGATGAATTTGGCAACTTTCTAAACTAATCTTGAAAGCAAGCAATGTTTCCATATCGGTCCTTACCCAAAGATTCTTAGAGGATGCAACTTTGAAAAATCCCACAGTGAATCCATTTTTGAATTGAAATGATCGTCATGAACTTGTTCGGGTAGAGTGAAGGGGCTGAGCCCGAGTGTAATTCTCAAAGAGCATTAGTATAGGCAGAGATGAATTTTGTCTATGTGGCCCCCACCATGAGTAACTGCACATAACCTCTTTTAGTTCCCTTTACAGGGCTAGGCTACAGTGCATAATATTCCCCCCAGTGATCGTGTTCCACGTGTTTAGGGCTTAAAATCCGTATATTCACATGTTCTAAGCGCCCTTTACAAATTATAGTGTATTAATTCTTCGTATGATTTTCAATAATGCCTTTAAAAGCACGGTCTTGCCTCTCTTGATTAAGAATCGTAAACAAGACCCACCTTCATAAAAATTGAAATGTGGACTCGCATTTGTGATAGCAAAAATAGGCCCACCCTTTAACAAATATAATATGACCCCACCTCTAGAAATACTGCCTTGCCTCTTCTGGAATGAGTTGTTAAACCCTTGTAAAAATTGAAATGTGGACCTGCCTTTTGGATTGCAAAAAATGAGCCCACCTTTCAAAATTAAAAATTGGGCCCCATCTTTATAAGTTATTGGCCATAAAGATATGGCATACTTCAAAAATTATAACATGAGACTCACATTTATAAACTCAGAACGTGGAGCCCATTTTTAATAGGAATTTCAATATGGGACCCACTTTTAAAAATAATACACAGGACCCCTCCTTCATAAGAATTACAATGTGGGCACGCCTTTATACGAATTACCGAGTCGGCCTATCTTTTGTGATTGTGAGCATGCGACCACTTGTATGATTGTAAATCCACACCACCTTTTGAAATTATGATAAGTAGGGCTCACATTTCCATAACATAGAACCCGCCATTTGAATTATTTTAGAAATTCTATGAGTTCATTTTAGTCCAATTTGCATTTTTTACCGCCATTCGCTTTAGCTAAAAAAACTCTACTTAAAGAAAGGTGGGCCTGCATTGTAATTCCTATAATGTAGGGCCCATGTTGTGATTTTTAAAGTGGATCCCATTTAGAGCAAACCCTATGTGGATCTTTACTGGAATTTATACAGTGGACCCATGTAATTCCTCAAGGTGGGCCAGTGTTCTAATTGCTATAAAAAAGGGCCCATGTTCTAATTAATAGATGCGAGTCTTGTGTAATAATTTTTAAAGGTGGGCTTTATGTCCAACAATTCAAATAGGTAGGGCCCATGTTGTAATTGTTATTAAAGGGCATACCTCACTTAAAGAGCCCATCAAGTCCCCTCCCTTTCCCGAAATCAGTTTTTCTTGGTTTCTCTCTCTCCATCTTTCAAAACGTCCTCAATTTGGTCTCTGTCACCAACATCACCATGTATGCACAATCTCTCCTCTTTTATGTGACCCTTTGCTCCTTCAAAGGATGTTTTTTGCTTAACCTCATTGGAGAAAAGATGCTCATAATCGAAACCCATGTAAAATGAGAAGTATGACAAAAAAGTGGATAGACTGCTCATATGGGTTGGTTGTAATGTCCAAGCGTGTGGGATTGCATGCAATGGACGATTATAGTCCTTGCACAATCAACCATTGCCCAAACCCTCTAAAAAAAAAACCAAAACAACAAGATAAAAAAGGGCAAAAAAATTTCAACAATCATCTACATGCTTAGAAGAAGCAGAAACACACCTCTTTCTTCTTGTCGTGGCCAGAAAACCCAGATCCATCAAGACCATTGAGCACCGGAGTTAGAATGCAAGATCAGAGAGAATTCCTGCAATGGTGGGTTTTTTGAATGGCCGATGGAGAGGTGGGCTTTGGAAATGCCCTGCTTTTTGACATTTGTAAATGCTGGGATTTCTAAATGCAGGAATTCCTTCCAAAAAAACTGGCCCTAAAGCTTTAGGCATGGTGCAGAGGTACTGGTGACTCCCCAGGAAGGCGTGCTTTGATGTACTGGTGACTCTCTTAGTTGTAGGCATGGTGTGACAGAGGCCTGCCTTCTGCATTTCTCGCATAAACAAAGGAAGCATAATAAGGAAAGATCCAGCAAAGGAACGTCCCGACCCATTGCAAAACTGAGGATGCTTAGCTCTTTGGATTATAATAAAGACTCAGAGACCTTTACTGTCACAAGAAATAATCTGCTTTAAGATGAACTTGGCAACCTTCAAAACTAATCTTGAAAGCAGACAATGTTTCCATATCGGTCCTTACCCAAAGATCCTTAGAAATGATGAATATCATACATATACATAGAGATTTCAAATACATCTCATCTCAACCCTATGTTTGGGAAAGGGGGAGGGGAAGGGAGGGAAAATTTGAGGGGAAAGGAAAATGGAGGGGAGGGGAGGGGAGGGGAGGGAAAATTAATTTTACCTCGTCTTGTTTGGATAGTTAAAAAGTAGGGGGAAGAAAAGTGAAAATGTATAATTTTGTTTGTTTGTGAGGTAGAGAGACAAAAGACCATTTTATCCTTGCTTTTGCAAAAGTTTCAATTGGACAAAAGGGCATTTTAGTAATTTAAAACAAATTCCCCTCTTTGCCCCTCATTTTCCCCCCACTTTTGAGGGGAAAATTTTGGAGTGGGCCCCACACTCATTCCCCCTCAAATTCCCCTCCCCCCCTTCCCAAACACCCTCAATTCCCACTTTCCCTCCATTTTCCCCTTTTTTTTCCTTCCCCCCATTTTACCTCCTTCCCAAACAGACTCGCCGAACAAGTTCCTGACTTTCATTTCAATTCAAAAATGGATTCACTGTGGGATTTTTCAAAGTTGCATCATCTAACACTGTGTTTAGGAATGGGGGAGGGAGGGGAGGGGAGGGAAAATTTGAGGGGGAGGAAAAATGAATGGGAGGGGAAGGAAAATTAATTTTACCTCCTCTTGTTTGGATAGTCAAAAAGTAGAAGGAAGAAAAGTGAAAAAGTATACTTTTGTTTGTTTATGAGGTAGAGAGACAAATGACTATTTTATCATTGCTTTTGCAAAAGTTTCAATTGGACAAAAGGACAGTTTAGTAATTTGAAACAAATCCCCCTATTTGCCCCACTTTTGAGCAGAAAATTTTGGAGTGGGCCCCACACTCATTTTCCCCCCAAATTCCCTTCCCCCACTTTCTTTCCCCCCTTCCCAAACACCCTCAATTCCCACTTTTCCTCCATTTTCTCCTCTTTTTTTTCCTTCCCCTATTTTACCTCCTTCCCAAACGGTACCCAGCCCTATGTTTGGGAAAGGGGGGAGGGGAGGGGAGGTGAGAGAAAATTTGAGGGGGAAGGAAATGAAAGGGAGGGGGGGGGGAGGGAAAATTAATTTTATCTCCTCTTGTTTGGATAGTCAAAAAATAGGGGGAAAAAAAGTGAAAAAGTATAATTTTGTTTGTTTGTGAGGTAAAGAGACAAAAGACCATTTTATTCTTGCTTTTGCAAGAGTTTCAATTGGAAAAAAATGCATTTTAGTAATTTGAAACAAATTCCCCTCTTTGCCCCTCATTTCCCCCCACTTTTGAGGGAATTTTTTTTGGAGTAAGCCCCACACTCATTTTTCCCCCAAATTCCCCTCCCACACTTTCCCTCCCCCCTTTCCAAACACCCTCAATTCCCACTTTCCCTCTATTTTCCCCTCTTTTTTTTTCCTTCCCCCCATTTTACCTCCTTCCCAAACGGACCCTAAGGCTTTTGTTTCCTGATGCTATGTCTAACCTTCTCCTTTTGGATTCCTACCTAATATTGTGACATCCGCCTTTTCATCTTTAGATGGGGAAATGATTTCGAACCTGTTCAAGCTTTTTTGTTTAATTTTTGCATCTCAACTAAGTGATGAAGTAATTATACCTCCATAGAGATGTTGCACTCCTTTTCTTTATGTTTTGTTTGTTTTCTCTTTCTATCTTCTTAAAAATCTATTTTAGGTAATTTGTCTATATTTTGAAATTATTTAAGGATTTACCGTGGTGTATCATTATGATCGTCTCCTTGATTTGTTGATGTTTTAAATTTGAATTATTCGCATGAGTGTTGATTCCTAGCATATTATCATTACTTATGATGTTACCTTTTTCTTGATCTTCTTTTCATGTATCTACATCTGAATTGTGTCTACCATATATAAGTGTAACAATGTATATCAAGCTTACAACACCTCAAAACATAGAAACATGTGGGCATGGACTGGTGAGTGGGGGAAGATTGGACTGATGATGCCACACATGAACTACATAAATGTATTGTTTTGACTCTCTCAGTCACTAAGTAAATATGCACTGACATGTAATGTCCTCACCATTGGTGTTAGTTTTGATACTTATTAGAAAAAATATTCTCCCAAATGCTATATGGTGAAAGATAGGAACATGTGCGAACCTGCTCATCGTTTCATCAAGCTATGTGCGGATGCAGGCAACATCGAACACTGTTAGACTCTTGGCACGGTATACTTTCCAAAAAAAAATATATATCTCTAATTTTCTTTCTATTTCTAAATCTCATAATTAATCATCATTTAGTCATCAATCTTTCTCTAATCTCATTATTAGTTTCACCTAAACCTTTCATAATGCATATATTTGTAAGGTGACTAAATTGTAATATTTGATTTGGTTTTTTTCTTCCTGCAGCGATCTGGTCATACGCGCTGGCTCTCTACTCGCTAGTCATGGCTTAACCAAAGACAAGAATCTCCAAGCCATCGTTGCTCTCTGCGCCCAAGTTGCCTTCTTCAGCCACGTTGATGCTCTCTGCGAGCTCGGCCACTGCCTCCAGGACGGTTACGACGTTCTTTGAGATAAATTAAACAATGAATAAATGTTTGATGAGAGTAAAATTAGGCCTACGAAAGTGCGAAACCGCATATTTAGAAGTGGGCCCCATACAATTGAACTTGATATACTTATTGTTCGTAGGAGAATATTTCGTTATATTCACCAATAACAACCTCAAGTATGACATCAGTGGGGGGATTCGATTTCTGGCTCTATGATGAACTTCGAACCTTTCAAATCATTGTCCTTCCAATTTTATTTGTTTTCACTATCAAATTGGTTAAATAATACGTGGTGTATTTGTAGGTGAGAATAAAATCATATCGATTTAGAATTAATTTTACAGATAAAATGGTAAGATAGATTTTCAGGGTTTTGGGTTTAAAAATTGTGTGACATTGATTGGTACATTTTAATTTTTTGGGCCTTGAAGGACTTGGAATTAATGTGACTTGTGTGTGCAGCATGTGGGGGTCTAAGGCCGTGCTTGATTGAGTATGATTTTCTTGTGCTAATTGCTAAGATTCCAAAAGTCGCCATAAATATCATGGGGCTTTTCAGAGGGACCACCAGTTTAATTTGACAACTAGCACAACCATCGTGGTACATCCATGTACTATAAATTAAATATTTGTACATTAAAAAGTTTAAGTGGATTACGTCTTTCCATCCATTAAGTTGAATAAATGAAAAAAAAAAACCAACCTTGAGGAGAAAGGGAGTAAAAAGAGATGGGCAAAGCAAGAGACGTAAAAAAGAAGAAAAAATAGAACTAAAGTAAAGAGTAGTGGGTGGTTTGATGAAATAAGAATATGAGTGGGTAGTTATGAGGAGAAAGAGTAAAACATTTTAACAAAGAGGGATAATTGTTGGTCAAAATTGTAACTTACAGTCAAAATCCAATCCAAAAACACTTTAACCTTAATATAGTATAATAGTACAATTAGCAAAATTACCTGTGCTCAGCACGGATATGACAAACATTGCAATTTAAATATTCATGTATAAAAAATTCATAGCTTTTTTAAAAAGAAAGCAAAAAAGAAAAATTATGAATATGTATTTATATAATCAAAGAATTTGTATCATAGAATGAAAAAAATGAGAATTAGAGTATAATGGGAATGTTATAGTCAAGATCGAAACAAAGTATTTGAGAAATAAAAGAAAAGAAATGAAAAATGAAGAGCAGTTATGAGTGGTTATAATAAAGAGATAAATAATGTAGTTTATGTAACTTCCGATCAAAATTAGAATCGACGGTCAAGATTGAAGCCAAAACCTCCTTGCTTAATATACTATAATTTCACGGTGGGCCCACCCTTTTGTCTATAGGTATTTCTAACAATAATTTGTTGAGCGAAAGTCGGGACTAAGACCAAAACATGCATGTTGAGGGTTTTTTTTCTTTTTAAAATGTTGTCTCACAAGTAGAATTCTAAATTCCATTTCGAATGGTTACATGGGAATTCCATGTTAAAGATAGCATGTTTATTTAAGAAATGTGCCCCAAAGAACACCTAAATTCTCAAGATAAGAATCCTCATGTTGTCGTCATCATCTAGGCTTTGTAGGGGTATAACGGTTCGGTTAACCGGTCTTTTTGAGGAAACCATTAACCGAACCGTAACCGCGGTTTTCCGTCTTTAAAAACCGTAACTGTATATACAAAAACCATGGAAAACCGAACAGCGGTTAACCGTATTATACGGTTCGGTTACGGTTAATAACCGTGGAAAAATATACACAGTAATACAGTATAATTTAATTTCATTCATCTAGTTAAAACAAACATGGTAGAAAACCTGAGTAAGATAATAAGATTTTATCTAAACCGCATGGAGCCCAACATTAAGATATAAATCCACAGATTGACTACATTACATCTTGCACACAACAATAAATCATTTTTTCCCTTTCTATTTCTTTTTTCGCTACAGCATCAAGAAAACATTTGGTAATGGGGAAACAGGGACCATTCACATTTCACAGCATTTCAGATGGCTTGGTCACATAGGTTCATTGTCATGCCTGTATAAATTCCTATATCGCAAAGTCGCACTCACGTGTTCAACCACCTGATGACAGGAAAAGATTTATAGAGTTATTCATGCATCATGATCGTCCAAGCGGTGGACATGCCTCTCTTCCTCATATCCTTTGTCTCTTCTATAGACAGACCATCAATTACTGTTTTGATCAGCCTTGGGTAAACTGGTTCATGGGGTCTCCACAGCATAAGTGGAATCACAAGTCTTTTCTTGGGATTATAGTATCTGCCTCTGTACAACACAATAGTACCACCCTGTCTATTGATGACAGCACCACCAGTTTTATCCTGGATACATACACCAGTAAAATTTTAAGAACGGTTAGACAAAGTAAACTATAAGTAGGACCCTACGCTTATGGTGGAAAACATAGGAAATTTTAGTGAATTTAAAGATGGTCGCTCTGGATTTAAAGATGTTCCCTGTCCTAATATAAATTTCATATTCCTTCCCCTACAAGTCAGCAGGAAAGGGGGAAAATGGAATCATGTTGGGCAAAAGATATCATGAATGGAAATTCTCATTGATAATTTAAGTTATAAGCTTGAGGTAGCCCTTTGGAGACTAAACAGATATGTGTTAAGACTAAATAGACATTGTTGTAAGCATTTCAAAACCAATCAAGTTTGAAAATTCTCCAATGAATTAACCATTCCACATGAGCAGAGAGAGAGAGAGAGAGCAGAGAGGGAGACGATGAGAGAGGGGAGAGAGGGAGATTAGAGAGGGAGAGAGGGAGATCAAAGAGGGAGAGAGCAGAGAGATGGAGATGGAGAGAGAGAGGGAGAGAGCAGAGAGGGAGGGAGAGCAGAGAGGGAGACGATGAGAGAGGGGAGAGAGGGAGATCAGAGAGGGAGGGAGAGCAGAGGAGGGAGACGATAAGAGAGGGGAGAGAGGGAGATCAGAGAGGGAGAGAGCAGAGAGATGGAGATGGAGAGAGAGAGAGGGAGAGAGCAGAGAGGGAGGGAGAGAGCAGAGAGGGAGACGATGAGAGAGGGGAGAGAGGGAGATCAGAGAGGGAGGGAAAACAGAGGAGGGAGACGATGAGAGAGGGGAGAGAGGGAGATCAGAGAGGGAGAGAGCAGAGAGATCGAGATAGAGAGAGAGGGAGAGAGAGAGGGAGAGAGCAGAGAGGGAGGGAGAGCAAAGAGAGCAGAGAGGGAGGCGTGTGGGCGCAGGGCGGAAACGAAGGGGAGAGAGCGAGGGGGAGAAGGAGCGAACGAGAGGGAGAGAGTGGGCGGAGCAGAGAGAGGGTGAGGAAGAGAGCAGAGAGAGTGGACGGGAGAGAGGGAGATCAGAGAGGGAGAGACAGAGGGTGAGCGGAGAGGGAGACGATGAGAGAGGGGAGAGAGGGAGATCAGAGAGGGAGGGAGAGCAGAGAGAGAGAGAGCAGAGAGGGAGACGATGAGAGAGGGGAGAGAGGGAGATCAAAGAGGGAGAGAGCAGAGAGCAGAGCGATGGAGATGGAGAGAGAGCGGAAAGGAGAGTGAGGGATAGAGAGCAGAGAGGGAGAAAGGAGAGATGGAAAGATGCAGGTGGCAGAGGCGTGTACCTGAGAGAGGGCCGGGGCAGCTGCGCGTGGACGAGAGAGGGGAGCTGCTGAGAGAGGGAGACGATGGTGCGATGAGAGCCGAGAGGAGAGGAGATGAGAGTCCAGCGTCTGAAATGGGAGGCGATGACGATGTGGGAAGCTAGGGTTTGGTTTTAGGTAAGGAAAATTTCGTTTACCCCCCATGTATATTATTTTATTTGTTATCGGTGCGGTTAACCGAACCGTATTTTACGGTTCGGTTCGGTTAATAACCGTGAATATTGTGGAAAACCGTAACCGAACCGAACCGTGCGGTTTTTTGGTTTTATTAACCGTAACCGAACCGAACCGTGAAAATACGGTTAATAACCGCGGTTCGGTTCGGTTCGGTTCGGTGCGGTTTGACGGTTAGGCGGTTTTTTCTTACACCCCTAAGGCTTTGTATAGTAGGAGATAAGAGTCCTCACGATTCTGGAAAAAATAAAAAAGGTCCTTCCCTGAACATTCATCTAGTAATGCAAAAATGAATCATTAATCTGGAGGGGCTTAAAATTCTAATGAGTGAACTTCAAATGAAGAGCTTTACAAACACTTAAAAACCTTATTTGAATATGAGCCCACGTATGCACATTCACCCAGTTCCTATAAAAACTACGGTCAAACCTGCTCTTAGTAGGAACAGGTCAAAATGGATCACTTCTGTAACCCAATCCATTACCATCCCTGATGTCCCTTTGTTACATGTTAATGTAATCTACATGCTCATTCATGTACCGTGGGGTTTTATGGCTATGGCCCAAGTCCACCCATTTAGTTAGTCGAGTCAGATTGGGCTAGGCTTTAGGCTTCCTATCACTTAATCCATACCCAACCCAATTATTAAGAGGGCCCAAAGGTTTATCTAGGCCCAGCACAAATAGGTTGGTCCCAGATTGGGCTCAGCCCATGAACGGTCCTATCAGATACGCTATAATGGTATAGCATGGCTTGCCCAAGGCCTACTTATATTTCTCAACTAAAATTGTTTGGCATTTGCCACCACACCACATAGCAAGGCAAGGCCGCAAGGGTAGTTAGTATTTAGTAGAGAGAGAGAGAGAGAGAGCCGCAGAGCTCGAGAGAAAGGGAGAACTAGGGCCCTCGATAGAGAGACAGAGAAAAAAAATGCTTCAGATCCGTTTGATCAGGGATTCGACCGCTGAAGTCGGCGGGGGCGGAGGCGCTAAGCCCTCAGCGGCGGAGACGGTGACGGTAGCATGCCCGGACCACCTGGTCCTGGCCGATCTGCCCGTCGCCAAGGGCCTCGGCATCACTCCCTCTTCCTCCGTCGTCAAGTCCGTCGGCCGCCGGTCCCGCCGCGTTCCCTGCGAGAGAGTTCACTTCTGCGTCCAGTGCGATTTCCCCATCGCCATCTACGGCCGCCTGGTACTCCCAATCGAAACCCTAAATATCACACCATCAATTCATCTTCTTGTTTTGTTTGGATTTGATTTCATATGCTGCTTGAATCTTCTTTTAGGCCCTGTTTGGTTTGGATTGAAATACACAGGAATTGGATACGTAGGATGGTTATAAATGAAGATGAAAAGGGGAATTTCCAAAATTTTATGTTTTCTTATAGAATCCCTGGATGATAGTTGAGATCAAGAGTTTCTGTTTGTTTTCATTTAGTAATCTTAAAGAGATAGTACAATCTTTGCGATATACATTGTTACATCGTTCTCTAGCAGCTTAACTTTTAGAGTAAGGGGATGTCAACATGGTATCAGAGCACGAAATGAGTGTTCAAGTCTCGGGTGTCTTTTTACCAATTTTTATTGCTCTTTTGAGGCTTGGGGTCTTGTTTTGTTGTTCTTCTTCAAATTCCCATGGTGGAATTAATTAGGTTGATTCCACCGTGGCAGTTAGCTTGGTTATTTCATTATTGCAGGTGAATGTCTTCTACTATGAAAGGGAATGATGGTGCAGCCAATTTTATTGGCTTATGGCTAGGAATACTATCACTACAGTCATTATCAGATCTATATATCTACCTGGGTGCATTAGAACTCGTTGTCTTTCCAATTATGTTCCACAATGTTTGATCTCCACATTTCTACACCAAGAGTGTTTTAGGACTTTGTAATATGCAGGGCATTCACCTTGTGGTCATTGGGGTTCTAACTAGGAAGATCCATATTTTATTGCACTTTTTTTTTTCTTCATACATCTCAATGTTATTTTTTGGTGTTTGCTTTGATTGATACCAATATGAAGGCTCAATGTGTTAACATATGATCGTATCTTATTTATTTATTGGCTAGACTGGACCAGTGGTAAATGACTGTTATTCTCAATGTAATGACCAGGGATCGATCCCTGATTTCTCTAGTGAAACTACAAGTGCCTTCCCACTGAACGATCCATATTTTATTGCGCTTTTTTTCTTCTTTTTTTTTTCATACATCTCAATGTTATTTTTTGGGGTTTGCTTTGATTGATGCCAATATGAAGGCTCAATGTGTTAACATACGATCGTATCTTATTTATTTATTGGCTAGACTGGACCAGTGGTAAGTTACTGTTACTCTCAATGTAATGACCAGGGATTGAACTCTGGTTTCTCTAGTGAAACTACAAGTGCCTTCCCACTGAACGATCTGTGATTTGGTGGTTTCTTTTATTTAGAGTGCTCTCCTTTTGTTTTTGGATTTTAGTAGTCTTTAGGATTTTTTTTTTTTAAATTGACTCAACTTGTAACTCCGTAGCTCTGAGTTGACTCGAACGACTCTTACCAAACGCCAAGGTCAAGATAAGGTCATTAAGAATTGTTAAGCAGATGAGAAAAAAGTCATCAGATTCATTATTATCATGGTCATCATTGAAGCTTGCATTATTTAGAGAAGGAAAAAAAAATGAATCCCTCTAGACAGAAAGAGACTCCTTCCTGTATGATTAATCAAGAACTAAATGAGATAAATGAGAGCTGGTAGTCAGTTGCTGACTGGTGGAAAGCATGGGTGAAAAGAAAAGATGCAAAATTGCTATGTATTCCGTTACTCTTGGCCCAGACCCTTAGAGAATGTTTATTCTCATGCAATTCTATTTCATTTGCACCATTGTATAGGTTAATCTGATTAATCTGAATCCTTAACAGTATTTTGTTTTGAAATATTTCAGGAATCCTTAGCAGTTGATGTTGATTGATAATACTTCATAAAAGTTTGAAATGATGTAGACATGTAATTTTTTTATTTTTTATTTATTTAAAAACTAGTGAATGTTTTCTGCTTTTGCAGAGCCCATGCGACCATGTTTTCTGTTTGGAATGTGCAAGGAGTGATTCAAGCTGCTACCTGTAAGCTATCCTTTTCATTTTTTATTCCAACTATGATATGCTCTGCTGTGGTTGTTTGTTAGTCTGATGTTACTGTTGCTGCGATGCGTCTGGTCCTTAGCAACACAAGAAGATGAAAAAAGGCTAATGTCTTGACTTGGAAAGCAACTTCATGGATTTGTTTCTTTAGATGATGATATCACATTCTGTTTTCTCATTTATTAGAGTTGTTAAACTCCAGCTTTTACCTTATATTTTCCCCATACTAGTATCGCTGCTGAGTTGGCCTTTATATATATATATATATATATATATATATATATATATATGGGAGGGAGATGCTCCTATGAGAGATATCTCCCACCTTATATGAGAGATAAGGTGGGGGCCCTCACATCCATATCCAATGCCAATAACTTAAATGTAAGGGTCCCCACCTTATCTCTCATAATAAGGTGAGAGCATCTCTCATAGGAGCATTTCCATATATATATATATATATATTGGTAACTAGTAAATATATTAAGATGAAAATGATCAGCCAATATATAAAGCCAATCAAAAGATTAGATCATGATGGATACAAACGAAAAAGAAAGGAAAATTAGAAAGTAGGAGCAACTAATGGTACCTCTCTATCCAAAGCATCTGCAATGCTGTTGACATCCCTCACATGCTTGAACAAAACTTGCATCAAAGAAGTCAAAGACTTAATTTCAACAAGATGAAGTGAAATTTCCAAGGACCATGATGCAGGCCCTTGAAAGTTGAAAGGGCTGCAATTGCAAAGAAAGGTATCTAATATAGTTGAAGGTTGGTTACGCCCCTTTACCTCACCAAGAACTACCAAAGAATGCAGAAATGGTTCAGAAATAAAAGCAATTCTCAACTACTAACACGAGAAAAAGTCAAAAGAATTGGTGACTCTCCAAGAACTTCACACAAAAAAAATCCAAAAAGGTATGGTTTCATTAATAGAGAAATAGTCATGTTGCCAATAGAACGACATATCTTCACCTCTCTTTTAAGTTGAAGAAGAAAGTGTAATCAGTCTAACTCATTAAAAGTGAGCTAATCCTAGCCATCTAAACACAATAAAAATAAAAATGACAAAATATCATTAACTTCGTAACTCTTTTATACCCTACTGGAAAATTGGCCGTAACTTTCTCAATACAAGTTAGAATTGTACGAACTTGAGTTTATCAGAAAGCTAATTGAACTTGTTATTTACGGATCCAATTTTACGTCATTTTGACATCATTCGACACTTAAAATCAGATCATCGTTAGAAAAATGAGAAAAAAATTGAAGCCAAAATTGTGCCCACCTATGAGTCATGACTTTTAGCCACTTCATTGAGACTTGTGATCAAGTGGGTGCCATGTACTTGATGCCCTGCATCAGACCTACTTCCACGAGATAGCATTAGAAGAATCACTTTCTATAATGGGGATCTGGTAGCTATAAAAGACAAAATGGGCACCTGTAGGGTTGTCAAAAGGGCCATCCCATGGGGGTACTTGGCCCGGCCCGGCCCTCAAGAGGCCTGCAAAATGAGTATCTTTTTTCTTTTTTCTTTTTTCTTTTTTCTTTTTTGAAAGGTCTGATGGTTGGGTAGGGCAAACCTTTTGCGAGCCATGACAATTTAAGGGCCGAGCTAAGACAATACCAGGCCCAGCCTGCTCATATTTATTACGATTATTGTTATTACATACATATATGTTTCTATAAATATATCATCATCATCATCGCCTTGTCCCAACTATGTTGGGGTCAGCTAAATGAATTCTGCTTCTCCATTCCAATTTATTCTTACCAATATGGACTCCTTGTGCCCATTTTCCGATATGGATCAGTGTCACAAACAAAGTTTTCTCTTGGTAGGGCTCTACAAATGGCATACCATGTCCAATGATGCCATTTGGATCCAAAGTGCCGCTAAATTAATAATAATAATAATAATAATAAACTTTAGCTTGTAACCTTCTTACTCACAATGCACAAATATATGACCATGGATTGTTACCTCTTGTAACATATGCAGTGGAGAAGCATTTTGGAGGAACAAAATGCTTTTGCCATTGGTTGTTTATATGATCGAGGGTGGACAAGTAAAGCAACAGTTGATTTCCTTCATATGCTGAAATTCATCTGTTTGGGGTGAAGGGTGGAGAACTACTTTTCCAAGGATCTTGGCCACGCACTTGCTTGTTCCAATCAACCATGGCTGTATTTCTCTCATCAAGAATTATCCCTATCTGCTTCCTAGGAAATTACCAGTAGTTGGAAAGCACAAAATGCTAAAGGTACCATGAAGGAGATGGAATTATTCACCTATGGTGAGAATATTTGCTTCTGTTTTTTGCTTGCTAAGTGCTGCTGATTTATGTTCTGATGTTAACAATATTGTCTGCTAGCCACCTTGTGGAAGTTCATAAAGATGATAAATGTGGTAAATGAAGTGATAGAATTCATTGAAGTCAGTCTCATGTATCATTTCAATTTTCACAGTTGTGACGAGCGCATTCAGAGGATCCAGACAATTAAAATGCTGGAGGAGATCTATATCTGTGCGGCACCCCACTGTTTCAAGTCCTTCCTTAAGAGAACTGAATTTGTGGCCCATATCCATGATAACCATGCAGACCTCCTTCAACCCAATGCGGAGAAAGAAGAAGGCAATGAAACAGATGGTTTCAACATCACAAGGCCTTCCTCCGCAGATCCAAATGCCAAGCAACCTGCCCCGCCAGATCAGTCGACTGCCCGGTCACAGCCAAGGCCTAGTTTTTCACCCAATTCGAACTCTCAGTCCCTTGAGCGTGAAGATAAAGCTCGCCACCATCAGCTTAGAGAACAACCACCCCTCAAGCAGCCACCGCTTCAACCAAAGCTGCCACCATTCTACCATCGAAGCCCACATCAACCCACTGAGCCACTGCTTGAGAACAATCCTCCTCAAGGTCTCGAACGGCCTTACAATCGATTCCAGCATAACTCCAATTTTGATGGCCAGGGTGGCGTTCACTATCGCCGAGATTCCGAACAGTTTGCAGACAAACAGCCAGGAATTCCCCCTGAACCTCCTTTTGGGGAGTATCCTCCTCTGCACCTTCATCAGCCACCAAGTTTCCCAGCAAATGTAAACCAAGGACCAAATCCCCCACCACAATTTAGTTATCCTCCTTTTCCCACAGAGGGATCTCAGATGTTTTACAATCCCCATTATGAGATCCCCCGACCAGAAATGATGTCGGATGGTGGCTCAGAGCAAGGATCCTTGCTAGGTTTTCCACCTGCACCTGCAGGGGTAGCAGGTTTCCCAGACAGCTATCCTCGGCCATGGGGTGTGGGTTTTCCAAACATACCTTTTGAACCACTGACCACAAGTCAGGGGATACCGGATGGCCATGTGAACCTGCCAGATTCTCAGGCCAGAACACCATTTTTCCATGGAGATTATGGTCGGTTTACAGGAGCCATGCCTATGAATTCTCCACCTATGGGCAAAGAGGGGTTGGATCTGCAAGGTGGCACCGTAGATCACAAGGATAGCAAGGGTGTCTTAGCACCAGCCCCACTTCCACCACCGCCACCACTTCCTCTGCCAATGTCGCAGCTCAAACGGGGTAAATTCTCTGGATCTGGTGATGCAGGTCGTGAGGGTCAGGGCTATGGTTGGCAGAATGAGAAGCGTGGGTTTGGAAGTGGTCAGGATTAGATGCTGCCTCGACTGTTCTTCAGGATTCATGTATTTTCTCTGGTAACAGCATTTCTGCAGTTATCATTCTGTATGTGGCATGTGCATATATGCATTTAGATCCAGGATAGCATGCTTCCTTTTTATCTTAAAAAAAAAAAGCATTAATCCCTGGGCAACTACTACAAAGGTTAGACACCTCTATCTTGCTAATACATGCTTGCTTCTATGCGATGGAGCATCAGTTTTGGGTCTGTAGTCGTTGGAAATTTTCCTGTGTCTCAGTGCACAGGATAGGTTGCACATCGAAAACATTGCCTTTCTCCTAGCACTCTTACACATGCCACACTTTCTTCCAGAGGTGCCTTTACAATGTACTTCCTACTGAACAAGAACAGGGACTATATCGGGTCTATTTCCTTTGAGTGGACAAAGCTCATACCAATCCATTAACTATTTTCCTTTGAATGGACAAAGCTCATACCGATCCAGTTAAATGGATGATTGTTCTGAGCCAGTCTTGTTCCAGTCATTTGTGTTCTTGAATACATCTGGTTGCAAAATAGGTGACCTTTTAAGTGGGTCATTTCTTTCAAGTCTCCTGCCTGCATCTAGTTTCTCTTAATTGCAATTTCTTATGTAACCTACAATTTAGTCCTAAAAGTGGGGAGGAGATCATATTGCTCTGCAAATTCTAATATTGGGCCTTTTGCCTGCCTCCAGATGACTCTCCGTATTTGTCTTGCCTCAATACTCCTGCGTCATCTGTTCCTTGTAGGAAGGAATGCCAGTCAATGATGTTGGGCTTCAATCAAAATGTTAGAATTTTCTCAAGAAGAATTGGGGTATTAGATTTGGTTGCCGAGATATATTTGTTTAGTTTCTAAGAGAATCAAAGCCAGACTGCCTTAGATCTGCTGATTCCCCTCTCTTCAACTTTACTGTGGAGAAACCATGTCTTCCACCAAATGTAGAAATCATGTATCGTGGTGTTCAATCTCAGATATGATGTCTTCTTCTAAAAAGTACATTGCAGATTCCTTCTCATTAGGAATTGCATTATTGACGAACCCATTGGATCTTTTTTGGAACTAAAATATGGGCTGGTGGGGATTCTTAGCTAATGATTGATTGTCTTGTGAAGAGTCATGTGTCCTTCGAGGATGTGCAGATTACTACTAAAACCACGTACGATATAATACAATTCATTTTGGTGGCCCTCTTATTCAGGTATTGGTCAAAACCAAACTATTCGGACGATCTCGACTGTTCAGTTAGGCCATTGATTAGATGAGCGAGCAGTAGTTCATGAGTAGTAAGGAATGAAATTGATTGCTGTGGAGCTTACATGTGATTTTGAATGAGTTTAACAAAAATGTTTGAGAACATCTATAGAGAGGGCTCCCAATTAGATGACCTTAGCCAATGAATTGATGGATCATGAATGTACAAACGTTTGCAGATGCTAATTTGCCCACTTAGGCTGAATGGTTAAACAAATTTCTTATGTCAAACCTCCTTTTAAATTCCTCAAACCACATGGTGGATGAATCCAAGAGCAGGTCAGTACCTTTTTAAGAATACGTGAAGAGGAAGAAAGTGTGAAGACCTGTTCTATTGGAAACGGTAACAGAACCCAACCCACCCCACATTCTGTTTGGGAATGGGTCGTTTGTTTCCTTTTCAATTTCTAATGAGGTCTCCCCACCTGATGAACAGCACATGCACGCCAGACTTAGCTGGGCCACGTGAATCTTTTTAGGAATTGAAAGGAAACAACAGAGTCCTCTACACAGGGTTTCAGTCTCCAACAGGAGTCTTACACAGCAGACGTGGGATTTTCAATTGTGTCATGCTTTGTGGATATAAGGGATGAAAAAAAATCATACGGGTGAAAATTCACATGGCAATGGGAGCGAGACCTTCATTTTCCTGGGCTCAATGTTAACTTTAAAAAGTGGCAGGCCCCAAATCAGCACAGTACAATTCACACTTCACATATGCTCTTTCATGCCCCTCCAAGCAACTATCTTCTAGGGTCAAATACTTTGCATCAGATCTCTCCATCTCACGGGTCATGTCAATCCTTGGTATTTCACGTATCCGAAGGCTAAGGACAACCAGTACCCGAAAACAATGTATGTTAGTAAATACTGTTATCTTTGAGATCTCTCCGGTATACCAAGGGCCACTCTGTTTGATGGCTGTTGGTGCTGGGCCCTAGATCCAATTGTGACTCTTCAAACTGTGACCTGGAAAACAACTATAGTGCGTTACCGAGTTTTACATACATAGCTCATTTTTATTGACTTGGGCTACCCTTCTTTCTGCCATTTCATCTCATCATAAAATATAATTTGTATTAAACCATAGAATATAAATACAGGCTTCTTCATGCAGCCAATCGTTATAAATCATATGATTGTTTGATACAAATGGAAATCAGTTAAGGGTTCTCTTGTGGATGGGCATGTGGGTCTCTACAGTCCGCTGACCCCAACCCTGGCAGTTCTGAGAGGTGTTATGTCAGTTACACTGCAAAATGAATATCTTTTCACCTTGGAGTTCAAATTTTTTTTTTTTTTTTAAGTTAACAACTATATCAGCATATACAAGGCCAGAGATACACAGAGAAGTGGGGAAAAGGGACGAATGTTGCAGCGCAGTTAGGGCCTTTGAGGAAGAAACTCTCCAGAAGCAACAGAAATCAGTGGGGTGCGCAGCAAAAAGAATGGCAATCCTTAGCATCTATGAATGACTTTTAGAGCACTTCCTGAAGAGCTAGATTCAGCTCCTGAGCAAATTTTGCAACTGATCCTCCTCTTCTGGAAGGGTAAAAAGAGGTTTCAATACACAGATAATAAGCAGCAGGAATCAATATAGCAGTAAACCAGAGGGTCATATAAACCTGGTGATTGAAGGAAGACATCGCTTGACCTTCTGTAGCTCCAGAAAACAAAGATTGCAGCGCTCCAGCCTGAAATCAATTGAGAAGATGGAGAATGCATACAAAAGAAAGTAAAGCATAATATCATCCCACTTGATGCCTTTGTAAGCTACAGCGTACAGACATCAGAATAAAGACATGAATGTTAAAATGCATACCTTTGTTCTGCCTGAAGATCTACCCCTACAGATGAGGAGGCTGATATCGTTGAATGAATAACAGGACCAAAGATTCTGACTAGCTTCAGCAGCATTTCTAATGAGATGCCCATATGTCTGCATTTCAAGGAATACAATTAAAGTCAACTGACATCTTTACAAAATAATTTTTGCTCACTGATTGACCAACTCCAAAATTAACATCTGACATAAAGTACATACAGCATCAGAATATTGATAAATTTTAAAATTACTGCTCAGGAGGCACTCACTGATGCAGGAGCTAGATTTAGGTTAGGCCCAACAAGCCCAAGCAAGAACCAGACCCAGCCAAGTGGTGCCCAAATAGAGGCCCATACCTACTTGCCACAACAAGACAAAGCAAGGCCCCAACTTCAGGGGCCTTCAACTTTAGGGCCTGAATGAAGGTTGTTACAGAATTACAGTGAGTTTCACACATCCTCAACAGGGTCATCCTTCAATTTAGCTACTTCTAAGTTGGATTAGCATAAAGTGGGGTTAGAAGTCTTGAACTCTGAGATTCTTTAAAAAGGCCATATAACAGCCGTTGGAAACAGACTTTAGGGTTCGTTTTTTTTTTTTTTTTTTTTTTTAATAAGATTGCTATTGTGGAGTCTTCTAGAGGAGCCCTTTCTTTCTCATTAAGTTTCATATTTGAAAAACTATTTCAGTGCAAGGTTTACAGGTGCACCATATCAGCACTGTGATGAAACACGCACTGATCTACATCTTTTCTTTATTGAATCTGACATCCTATAGAACAGGTGATCGTGTCCCCTTTCTGAGTTGGATTGTTTAACATTGACTGCTGTCTATAAGCATCAAAGTGGATCTTGATACAGTGAATTGATTGCAGCACTGTTTTGTGACGATCTGTTGGTTGTTTGATTGTATGCATATCTGCACAATAATTGGTAAAATCAAGCACAATATTACCATTTGATTATGTTATCAATAGCACTTTAATGCCAGATATTTTCATGTAACTGGGCCTCAATTTGTCCCATTGATGGCTTGTTGCACTCATAGAGGTATTAAATAACTATAGGGGCCTGTTGGAGACATCTTGGCCAATTCTTACAAATGTCAGAAGGAGCCTCTTTGATTCCACATGATTTGGGCCGCCTCTGAACTGTAATTGACATTGCCATTGATGGGTCAATATCAATCTGGAAATTTTGTGAGTCTACTCACGTTCAACGGGGAGAACCCAGGCTGACACAGTTATACCCTTTACACGGATCAACCTAATTCTCTATTTACATCACTCACCTATCCATCTTGCTCTCCAAGAGGCTTGTGAGGAGCGGTAGGAGGCAAGTGCAAATATCCAATGTGACAATGTCACTCTTTTCCAACACAATGCTGACTACATCAGAAACAACCTACATTCCAAGAAAAGCAGATGATTAAATGCTAGTTTGTTTAGTGAGACTAATTGGAAGTTGTAACATTAGCAATAAAATACATACAGCATGATCAGACATCTTTTCCAATGCAGTAATTGCTCCCTTAACATCATTCCTTTCCCAAAACCTATGTATGACCTGCGAAGTGTTCATGCAGTTTAGTTATCATTTCATGGTATTAACAGATCAAAATATAATGAAATACTTCATATATCATCTGTGTTCACTTTGCTGTTGGATACCCGGATCGCATAGTCCTCCATATGGTATAAAAACATATTACCATGCCCACTATATTAAAAGATGCAGGGAACTGCATTTTAGCTTTATACAAGACTATATATTATAAAATCCATTACTCATAAACTAGATTTAGATACAACTACACTAACCAATCACTAATGCATGAAGCAATTGATTTGTGCTGACAATTCACTGCTGCAAGCCCTAAGTGGTATTAAGCATGAAGCTCAGAGTCAGATACAAGATGAACAGCTCTTCACATGCCATAAAAACAGGAGGTTTAGCCTTTCTCCATCTGAAAAGAATCAAATCACCTGTAATTTTGTGAACCGAGATTGCATAGAGACTAAGAATTCTTCATGCTGTTCCACAACATCTGCAATAGCATCCTCATCACTTGCAGAAATAGTTTCCTTTTCAGCAGATGGACTTCGACATCTCTGTTAAATACATTAAATGGACAAGTGTCAAACAGGAGATGCATTGGCAGTATCATTCGAAGCAAATCACCCCATCCCCTTGAGACTTTGATTATAGTCAACTTTAAACCTTGTTGTGATAGTGTCAAGCAAACTTGCACCTTGAACTCACACTCCTCAAGCTACATTATTGGGTCACAAATTCCACTTGTGAACCGACCACCACAATTAGTCATATTCCCTGTTCGATTTAAGTTGTATGTCACAGCGATGAAAAGTAAGATCATTGTGGTTGTGAGATCCCTACGTGATAAAAATCCAACAGCGAATATTACACATTCAAGCGATATTTGGGCCAGTGGCTTTTGAATTAATTGTGTACCTTAATTAGAAGTGGGTTCCACAATGTAGTTTGACTCAAAGTTCGCTACTACTATTGAGTAACTTGCAGACCAACCAGATTTGACTACTTATTATTGTATTGCTTCTGCAATGTTTGCTTCATCGTTACAGATTACCCCATCATTTTTTTAACAAAAAAAAAAAAAAGATTCCAAGTTGCTATTTTGCTCTTCTTGGGTTTTTGGTCAACTTCCTAGATTATTCTAATTCAACCTTGGAATCTAAAAACATATTCCAGACCTTTCTTCAAGGAAAAGAAAAACCCAACTCCTAGCAGTGTCCAAGAAGATTGGTCTTAAGTCTTAACCTTGATGATTCCAAACTCTTATATATATATATATATATGAGGGGCTCTCCTAAGCTGGAGCTTATGTTATCCTAAGCTGAAATCGTCTGCAAAACCCTCTCCATCGTAAATTGCTTCAAATCATCATCTCCAAAATCAAGATAAATCCAAAAACAGAGATAGTCGACTTTGATTTATGGACTAGCACTATTTCAGCTTAAGATAACATAAGCTCCAACTTAAGAGATACACACACTCCCCCTCTATTACATTGCATTCCCAAAGTTCTAACATTGTCAGGCAATTATGACTAACAATGTCATTCTTTCATGGTCAAAATTAGTCAAGGAAACAACCATACCATATTAAATGAGACCACGCTAGCAGCAGGCGTCTCAGAGGAATCACCAGGCGACGTTCCTTCATAGCTAGGAGATCTTTCTCTCTGTTCCCATGTTGCAACAAGCGAACGCGTCCTTCCTTTTTTTTTTTTTTTTTTTAGGAAACAAGAGTCTATATTAACTTACATTTCTCATCAACGTCAATTGCTGAGGACTATGACAGGACATACCTCCTTTTGGAACTTCTACAGAACAGGTGTCTCTGTTAGGTCTGTGCAGCCTAGTGTTGTCTGAAACAAAAGGTTAGAGAACTTGGCCTTAATTATTTTAGCAAGAAAACATACCATCACGTATATGGCCAGGGTATAATAGCAACCAACTGTGAATTAATGCCATGAAAGAGCGCCTTTATTTGTAATAAATGAGCACACAATTCTACAAACATGCAGGCAGTGTAAAGGACAGAATGTACGTGCAAGTTCTAGGAATAAATTTGTCACCAAGCATCAAGAGAAACAACTATGGCAACCAACACTTACAGGCAGTGCTGTGTGAGATGCTTAACATAAGCACATGCCGGTTCAGCATATGAATAACACTTAAGAATTAAGATGCCCATGATGAACAAAACATGACAGACAGCTGCCAAAATTTATATGAACCATTATCAAGATACACAAAAAACATGCGGCAAGTGACGATGGAACATCAAATGAATATGCATACAAAGGTTTTAACATAGGGAACTGAGGACAGTAATTTAGGAGACCACCGTAGATGGAGAGAGAGATAAACGGTCTGTTGGGAACCTGGTTCGGCAAATAACCTTTTACTTCAAAATCACAGTTTACAGCTGATGAGATAAAAGCAGCCATTTTACTATATTTGGCATAAAGGTGGAAAACATTTCAAATGCTTAACCAAGATCATTGCACCAACAAAAGAAAGTGAGCCAACCATGTCGATGAGAAGTTTATTGGGCACCACCTAACCCAGTATAAACCATGCCAGAGAAACGAGACCATGTGCAAGCTATTTACAATCTCTCTCTTACTGCAGCTGATACACAGTTGAGTCACTTAAAGTGTTTAATTTTTACAATGATAAATTTAGAAAATATGCAGCCAGCTCGTGAGATCAGATGGGTAAGACATGTATGGCGAACTTAGTTTTAAACCACACATATGGTGAATACTTATGAGTTAGGTGTCCACAGACTCCACACGAATTTCAAAAACAGTGATTACTTGCATGGCTACCAAATCATCCGAAAGGGCGGATGCTAAGTTGAGATTCCAACTATTGGCGGATTGGAAGGCCCATTTTTATCTTACAAACTCTAAATGATATTTAGATGGCCCCTTTGAATTGTTGGTCGGAACTAACCAGAAACATAGACAATGAAGTGTAAGAAACCATATACCAACCCAAAAGCTTAAACTGATAGGTGGAAGGCTCATACAGGTATATTAAGATATGTCAAGCCTATTACTTAGGCGATGTGGAATGTGGGACTTCCCAACACTCCCCCTCACGTGCAAGCCCAACAGATTTCATGGACGGGCCTGTCACGTGGGCTACACAAGAACACCGGGATTGAAACCCGCTCTTATACCATGTAAGAAACCATATACCAACCCAAAAGCTTAAGCTGATAGGTGGAATGCCCATACAGGTATATTAAGATATTTCAAGCCTATTACTTAAGCGATGTGGGATGTGGGACTTCCCAACATGAAGAACCTAAAGAACACTTAAATAGGATGAAATGGCTTCATTTGATGAAACTGTTTCCCCTTGGGCAGGTGACATCAGTTCATCTATTACAGAAAGCACACAAATGTGACAGGCTTAGTGCACCACTTGAATGGATTTTTAAAGCAACACTCTGGGTCATGGAAGACTCCACGAACCCAACAAGATTGGAATTGGTAAGAGATGTCTCTAGCCAGCTCAAGTAGATAAGAAAAAATCGAAATAATTGCAAAACAGGTAAGCTTCTACGTAATACCAGATGAAGGATCTTTATAAAAAAAAAATCGTTTCAAGAAGCTGACAGTGACAAATTGAGTATGTCTGCACCATCTTGCCGGGTAATGACAACCTCTTCATCCATGGTGGTTTCCCCTCATTACCCTAGAGTTGAAAACCTTTACATCCCCTTTTTCTTTTTTTTAAAGGAGAGGAGGAGGGAGGGAGGGAGGGGTGAGGTTAGGATGCGTCTCATTAAGCTAAAGAAGTGCTCATGAAGAAAAACTAAAATTAAAAATTAAAAAAGAATCTAGGACGAAACATATGTACAGTCAAAAGTTTCAATCACATGCCTATTCTTTATTTATCTCTAAAACCTCTTCAAAATTTCACAAATTCTTAAGAGGTTTCATTTGTCACTGAATTACCTCTTAAAAATAGAACCCCTAAAAAAAGAGTAAAAAATGTTAATATTAGTCATTTGGTCATGGCTGCTCCCACCCCGAAGAATCGCATGAATCATAAGATTCAATAAATCATGTATCAACCATACGATTCGCCTAGAAAAGGGATTCGTGGTATAGATACACCTTTATATATGTGGAAGAAGATTCACTTAGAATGGTGGAGTTCTTCCAATAAAATAGTTAATTGTTGAAAACAAGAAGACTAAACAAAAAAAAAAAAAAAAAAAAAGGAAACTATGCCATTCAAGTACACACTAATGACGCAAATCAGTAAAACAAGTTGCTAGAACTCTAGAAGCAACACATATCAAGTAAAGTTGAATTGTAATATTTGAGAAAATGAAACATACAATTTTCACGTGTGGATGGTTCCATTGACAAATTTGCTCCAAGATTCCCAGTTCCAATGGATCTGCCTTCCACCATGTTCCTTTCAGCTGCAATGACTGGTTGAGTTGTATCAGTGCTAGGAATGAAATTCTGTGCAGTAACTTCGTTTGAATTGAAGCTCTTACTACCAATGGATCCAGATTGAACAGGAACATTTGCCCTCTCCAAATCATCTCTGCTGTTTGATTGCTTCCTAAACTCCGTTATCTTAGACTGGGCATTGTATGGAATTGTTCTTCCCGCAGTTGTAGTTTCTTTTCTGGAATCAGAAGCCTGCTCCACTCTTGTACTAGTTCTAGGTACAATGACAGGTACCACATCAGACTTGTTGAAGATCTGAATATTTGTTGTTGAATGAACCTTTGGTACAGTTCTCTTCAGTGTTGCTGTATTAGGTCCTGCTGCTGAACCCGCTGCGGTTGTCTTTGGACCAGTGCTTACTGAAGCTCTTGGAGGAGTAATGGGGACACTTCCTGTGGCTTCATGTTGAAACGTATAACCGACCATAAGTAAAAATAAATAAACAGGTGAAACAAGGCTGCACTAACTCTAATAAACATGTGAAGGAAGAAACTTCTAGGTAAATAAAACAGAGGGGCAGATAACTTACATGCCATGGATGCCATGGGTTTAGACTCCTTTGCTATAGGATCTGTGTTTTGTGAAACTGATAGCCTTCCCATATTCTGCTTTATACTATTCTCGGTTTGAACAGATATAGTTCCACTGGAAGCAGATTTTGATTCGGAATGACCATTCGATCTAGCAACACTAGTAATTGCATAAGGCTCTATCCTCTGTAATACAAGAGCTTAGTGTTAACAAAAAAAAAAAGTTTTAAATGTCTTTCTGGAAGACAAAAGTTGCACGCGTGTAATGAAACATTCACAGAAAAAAACAGAGCAATCTGAGCTGTACCGAGATGTCCACAACCCATACTCCAACACAACTTTGATTATAAGAGCAACCAAGCAGCTTCCCCTCGTGAATATTAAGATCTGACAGCCTAGACCATCCCACATCCACAGCATCATGACACCTTATTGGTTCCCAAGAAAAAACCTGGACATTAGCATATAGAGTTTCAGTCATTGCTCATTACTCTAAGTCCACTGCATTCTTCATATAGATGTGATAGATTGATTACCTTCAGACTTTCATGCAATCCACAAAGCAGGGTTCTCCCATCAGGGTTGAAAGTCATACAACGCACCCCAGTAGTCTGAAATAGAAGGGCCAAACAAGACAAGAAAATTCAGATTCTTTAAATATATTTAAAATTAAATCACGAATTTATTATTTTTATTATCATTATTTTCAGCATGCTTCTCAACATGGATGGTATATCAGTACTTTGATTTCCTACAGACCATGCATACTTGCAGGGCACATTACAATGCCTAAGATGGTCATATGTCCGAATTTTGCTACTGAATCTGTTTGACATAAGACCCCTTTTTTTAATGATTAAAACATAAGACTTTATTTTGCCCATCAATGTTATTTCCTACCAAATACACTAATTCTTCTTCCCAGTTGTCTTATTCATTTTTTTTTTTTTAAATGTGTAGCATGACTTGAACCTGCAGCCTCATGGTTGTGACATTGAGCACCTTCCAACTGTGCTACCCCTCATCATTTATGAAAATTATAACATAAGAAATGTTGGATCCAAACATATAAGAATTGATTGATACACTAATACTAACACGGTATAAAAATCGCATTATTTGTTACAACATGAGAAAAATCAAATGTTGGGACCAAACAATTTATAGAAAGAATAAAAAGGCTTGGGTTTGGGCTTTTCTTCAATATCTTTCCCTAGTCTAGATTTGATTCTTGATAGAATTTCCCAAACTTCTATTAGAGAGAGGTCAAACTCTTTCCCTCATCTAGATTTGGCTTCATTTCCTTCTCTTTCATGCTTCTTCGGCTACCTATGCAAGTACGAGGGAAAAGTAAAAAGAAAGGCCAATAAGGATTTTGAAAGTAGTTAAAAGCAACCTGTTAGATTGTGGATTCACAGAGACCATAACCCAATAGGGACTTGGAAAGTAGTTAAAAGCAACATATTAGATTGTGAATTGACAGAGACCCAAACCCCAAAATGAGATGTATGGAGAATTAGAACTCACAAAGTGAGACTGAATAATGGAATAGAGCTCTCACCATGATGATAAAATGATTCAAGAGGGAAAAAGTCAACAACAATCCATGTAGAAGACAAAAGGTTTCTAAGCTACTTAATCTTTACAACATGCATTGAGATATACATGTGGGCCATAGGAGTAATAGTTTCCTATAGTTTGTCCAAAAATAAAGCTTTCAATACTCTAATCTTATTTTACATAAATTGTTTTGAAAGATACCTTAATTCAAGTAATTTTCATCAAATCTTAATTTATGTAATTCTTATTTGAAACTCCACATCTAATTATAAAAGATTTCCACTTTTTCCAACGCTATATTTGCCCTTATCTAAGTCATATTGGATCAGAAAGCCTCTGAATGTTCCTTAAAAAAAATAGAAAAAAAAAATGAAAGAAAGATGTTGCACACATCCAGATGTAGCCTCAAAAAAATTCAATCACAGAAATGCCATTGACTTTTAGGGGCATCAGAACCACAAACAATTACAAGCTTGAATAGATGGCCATCAGAAGCCAAATATTTCTGCTTCTTTCATTGGAAACATTTCTTAACATTAAGAAGGAATTATTATTAGATTGTTAAAAAAAAAGAAAGAGTTAACTACTACTGGCAAATTTTAGTGTGACACTTGATATGAGCAACTTGGCTGCACATGCCACATTTGCAGATATGTCTTCAAAAATCACTGCAAATTGCTCCTCTTCTTTGAATTTCTATCTAATTTGATTTCACTTAATTTAGAAAGCTGACCCTAGATCAATGGAATCAGGCTAAGATGATGTGATGACAGAAATGATGATGATAGCTGGACTAAACAAAAACAAAAACTTGATGATCAAGAAAATTAACTAAGTTCAAATGATGATCAAGAAAGTTAACTAAGTTCAAATAACCACAATCTACATTTACAAAACAAAGAAATAGTTGGTTTGAGGTAAACCATATTTTATTATGAACTTCCCATGAATTAAAAGAAAATTGACAAGGAGATCAACTACATTAATAGCTTAGCAATGATAAATACAGCAAATAACTGAATCAATAACTTGAGACCATTGTTGAGAAATTAGAACATGGAACTATAAAATTTCCGCTAGAACAAAAGTCAGGGAAAATCTCTGTAGGCATCATGGCAAAAAGGCCCATAACTTTAACAGCCAATAGTACAAAGCCACAAGCTAAAAGTATATGATATACCTCTGGCCCAGCTGACCCAATCAGTTCAAAAGTTTCAAGGTCCCAGAATTTAACAGTTCTGTCAGCTGAACCTGCAAAGTACATTAAACAAGACATAAATGCCCCTACTTATAATTAGATACACAAAGTAGCATACTAACCAAATGTAAAATTCCTTAAAATAAGAAAGAATTCCACCTGCATCTTGCTTTCTCTTTGTTTAGTTCATTCCTTCTCTTTCCACTCAAGAGTTTACAAATTTACAGTTGAATGACCATATTTTAATGATTTAAGGGGGAAGAAAACAAAAAAGAAGACCCCAGGAATGCTGCTTATAAATTTGTGATGGAATGGTCGTATGGCATGATCACCAATATATTTATGGACCAATTTGATTTCTACAAGATTTTCTTTTAAGCAATGAGGAACATGAATATAAACTAATTTATGTTCTTCAGTCCAAGCATAAATAACCCTAAACAAAATATGTCTATAAAAATCAGGTTCTCAAAGAACCTACATCCCACGGCCAACTAGAAGAAGTTGCTCATGAAAGTGCCACCTTCCCTGGATGAATCCTTACTTCACAAGGGGGAGCTGGGTTCAAGAACTCGATGTTTCACCTCAAACTCTTATGACTTCCCTTGCTAGGCAATGATGCAGCACCCAAAAAACATGCCATCTTCCCAGTAAGTTAGGAAGATTCTCAAAAAGGAATGAGAAAAAGTGATGTTCCATCTGTGAATCTGAGAATATGATGCTAATAAGACATCAACCTAGTTAACCAGTTGACAGCATACTGCATATGCTACTGATACATGCCATTGCCCCAGCACCATGCCTAGAAAACCAGTCCATCTTTGCAATGCCAATACTTTTCCCCTCAGGAACTTGTGCTCCCAGTTGAATGCAGGCAAAACCAAGGTCACTCTTCATTAAAAGTGGCATACCTTAGTATTGGCTGTTGTATTGTGCTTACAACCAAATTTGATTCAGTTCAATGATACCCCCACTAAACATAACAAACATCTCTTTGCCCAGTTGATGGTTCCATAAATTAGAAAGAAGCTTCAAAAGCAAACAGGCTTTCAGACATTTGGTTTCAAGGATCCAGTTTCTCTGTTTCTGGGCTTAGGTTCCTGAAGATTTTCACTTCGTTTAAAGATGGAAAGCAATCATGTAAAGAGAAAAGTGGTTAACAAAACCTTAGAGCCCCCCACCAAATTCTGGCTGCCCTTGCCCACAACCAAAGACACCTTTAAGTTTAGGTTTGAAGTTCACTCTTTTGTCAATCTAAGCTTAATAGGAAAGAGTGCCCATTTATAATTGATGGTGTTTGAAGATAGCTGCCACGGAGTCCTTTGCATCAATTTATAGGAATACTTATGGTGCTCTGAATTTTCAGCCAGTTATTCCAGACTTGTAGATCATTGAAGGTGATCACCAGATACACACTTGATTTGTGGGAGAAAAAGAAGTATTGGCAGATCAAATATAAGAGCTACCAGAATGTGTTGAGATTTAAAGGCCCCTTTAACCATTGAAGAGGGAAGCAAAGCAATAGGCAGATACTCTTACTGAAGCAGTGGCGACGCTATCTTTGAAAATTGATATCAAATTCCTTGGCTATAGGTCCTTCATTTTTCAGGGCACTCGGTTCAATTTTCTTCCAGTTTTCTTTTTTTTTTTATAACATATTTTCTTCCAGTTTTTATTCCGAAATTGCACATGATAGTTTAAATTTTTCCTCAAACTTGTCCTCATTTTACCATTTAGGTCATCTCAGTGAGATGCATGATTGTCCCCAAGTAAAGACTGAATATTAGAAAAGCCAGGCCCATTAGCCCAATAACCTCACCATGAGATAAGATTTTTTTTTTCAAAAAAAAAAAAGACCTATAATAATAACAAGAGAAGGAAAGCCTCAGAAAAGTAAAAAGAGTTGTGCCTATTTTTATTCCTTTTTTATCATTCTATATTGCCTTCAGAATATCACAAAATATTCCGACAGATCCAAATAGGCCAGAAGTTAAATATCTACTGACCTGTTGCCAACAAAAACTCATGGGGATGAAAATCTATGCACTGAATCTGGCCCTCGTGACACTTGAAATCATGTAAGAGCTTTCCAGCAGTCAGATCCCATAGCTGTAAAAACAGTAAGTGCAGATGTTATAAGAAAGAAAACGCATAACATACCAAAATAGAAGTAAACAAATGAGTCTAGGTCCAATGCTAAGTCTCAGCAGTAATAAACAGCGGCAGTGTTATCACCTTCACAACGTTGTCTTCTCCACCGGAAACAACCCATCGGCCATCTGGAGTGAATCTAATTGCACTAACCCCACGAGTATGACCCTTGTATGTGTGAATGCATCCCTTCCTTCTGATATCCCATATCTTAAGATTCGTATCCAAAGAGCCAGACGCAAAAAATTCTCCAAATGGATGAAAATCAACAGATATGCAATTTGACCGGTGTCCTGTAAGTGTGCGAACAACTGTATACAACAGACCAAATCAATGAAAGAGAAGGGAAAAAAATGTAGAAGCTCTTGATGCAAAAAGTTACTTCATCTTTATCATTATAAACATGTTCATGAATAAAGCTAACAAATCAACGAGAAATAAGGTCTGTACTCTTTTCCTCTTCCAAATCCCACAGCTTTATAGTTCCACTGGCTGCTCCTGCAGCGACCAGGATTTCAGAAGAATCGAAACTCACAGACTCAATAGCACTCGTATGGCCAGATAGGCTCTGCAGATTAAAGCATAAGCATGAGCAATTTAGATTTAGACACTGGCAGATGCAGCCATTAAGACAGAGATACAGATAGCCGTAGAGAGAACACAAATCCGCAGTAAAGTTGAAATCAGAAACCACATTATGTGATATATTGTTTCTGCAAATTTTCTGCCCCAAATTAACATCAACATTGTAATATCTGCAGTTGAAAGGCGAAGGAGAAAAAAAGAATCTCCAACCCAATGCGGTTTCTGATTCCTGAGCAGCTTAATGCATAGTGGCACATATAACTATTATTTCACCAAAATACTAACTTTTGCAATTTAGGGTACTATTATTTCACCAAGCCGCAAACTGCTTGTGATGTATGCTACATCCAATCACACCTTAAAAAAACTAATGAAATTCAAACTCTATAATGCTGAGTGAGCTTGGGATCATAGAACTAACCAATATGGCATTCGGTTTGCCGATCGCCCACAAGTTCACCTTGTGATCTTCGCCACCAGTGACAAGAATCCTCGACGATTTCCTCCCGATCTTGAGGCAGTTCACGCTGGAAGTGTGCGCCACAAACTCCTCTGCATCAACTTAGTTAAGAAAACCAAATCCCCCCATTCCGATTCACAATCACCAAAACCCAAATCTCAATTTTTTAGGGCTATCCCCTTTTTTAAACTCAAATAAAAACACACACACACACACACACACAATCCTAAAGGAAACTGAAAGCAACAAAACACGATCTAAATAAACCAGATTGCAATTCCCTCTTCTAATTCCACTAACATGACTTAACCAAAAAAAGAACAAAACTTTCTAACCAATCCATCAAATCCACTGCATTTCCAGACAATGCTATGGTTTTCTAGATCGAGATCGGTAGAAGAAAACAAAAACCCTAGAAATCAAATAAAAGGATACGTAGCTTGTACGCGCGTTTGGTCGTCATAACCGAAAACACAAAAGATCAAAAACCCTAGCTCCGTAGCTGACGCTGCTTTCATCTAAAGCTCTCGGCAACACACCAACGGATCTCGAGAAACCACAGCATCTCTGCAACTGCTCCTTTTGCTCCAAAAGAAAAGAAATCAAGGGTGAAAGAGAGATCTCAAGAAAGGGATAGTTTCCGTACATGGCATTTCATCAAACACGAGAGCCTCAAGACCTCCATTGCAGCAGCTTCTGGTGGTCGGTGGTGTGGATGCAGCTCAAAATCTTCTTCGTCTTCGTTCGATGTGGGAACAGAAAGGAACGAGAGAGAGAGATGGAGTTGGAAGAAGAGAGAAGGAATGTTGCTGTGAAGATGACTGGTTGCTTTCGCGGATTCAAAACAACAGCGTTGCTCAAAAGCCACAGAGATGAGAGAGAGAGGGAGAGAAAGAGGAAGCTGATTTGTTTCTTTCTGTATGAATTTGCGACTCTGACCGGTAAAAAATACTCTGGGGATGTGGATATAAGTGATAGGATTTCAGGGGAGACTCCTGGGGTTTGTTTTAATTGTGTGAAGGCCCCCATGAGATTTTGAATTGTGGATAAGTCATAAAATCCTGTGAGTATATGATATTGATGGATGGAGTGTTAATGGAACTTTGTCTTAAGTTTTGTACCAATGTGATGTCCTTTTTTTTTTCCTTCTCGTTTTTTTTTTTTAATAAGTTTGGGGAGAAATTTTAGTCTAGATTTGGATATGTGATTGTCGGAACTATAATATTCAGTTTTGGAATCGAATTCATGTGTATTCTAATCGGAGAATGTGGATCCAAAACATTACATTCGCATATTAAATACACGCATACGTATAGGTTTCGAGGGCATATATAACTTGAGTTGTATTCGTATTTGAGATTCTAGTTACTTTTAATTATGTTCCATTTAATAGGCCTTCTTGTATGTATCTTTAAAAAGTTTAATTTGAAGCTCTTTTTTAACCGAATATACTAATGCACTCTACGTCTTAATTGGAATCTGTCTGGATTTGGAATCAAAAGTCTTTTTTTATTTTAATTTATGCTTGGTTTAGTATTTGATTCATATTTTAAATCGAATCTATACAGACGGATTTGAGTTTGGGTCCACCAGGGTTGAGCTTGAGATCCAACTCATTTGCTTCCCTACAAATACTTAATAAGGGTCCTCTTGCCGAGGATGGTGGAATAGTGGTGGGTGGTACCCTGTGGCTCCCACTTGAGATACTATTTTGAGAAGGGGGATGGGAGGATGGAAAGGGCCACTTGGTAGGGACATGTCTTATGCAATGAGAGGATTCCGCAATAAAGAACATTTTTTTTCTAATCATTAGTGTAACCCGTTATTTAATTATTTGGCGACACAAAACAGAAAAAAATGAGGTGATTTTTCCATATAGAGACGATTTTGATTTCCTTTAGAGGTAGGAATGTCGAATTCTAGTTCCCACAAGAAATAAGATTTGCAGAGAGCAGAATTATCTTACCGCTCAAATACACTCCAAATCATTAAAACGCCACATCACATTTGGAGCGAGGGTGGGACTTGGGAAAAGGGGTTCTTGATTTTTAGCTATCAATAAATTGTTTTCATCTACATTTTAAAACTTTGAAATTTAATTTCAATAGAGGAAGAAAATACAAAATTCCATAGATTATTTTTTTCTTCTTTTCTCCTACATAAACTTTAACAGTATATTACAATTAATCTCTCATCAAAATATATTAAGATTACATATCCCTATACACAAAAAAGGGAATGTCTCAAATTCATGAAAACACTCCTGCACTGTACAGCTTAGGGACACCCAACACCCCACTAGGAGGAGAGAGTGCATGAGTTTTGAGTCCTCCCAAGGAGAAAAAATCTCAAAAACCAAGAAAGGAGATTGGTATGATTCCCTTGGTTTTGTATTTGTATCTCAAGGGAACATAAGATGCATATTCTTTAAGATGGATGCATCAAATCAAATATATGTATAACAAAAAGGTGTAATTGGAATCCATTCTTTTTATTTGAAAATCAAAGTCAGAATCAATAGGTACCCCCACCAAATTCCCTTGTCATACTCTCCTTATCAGCTTCTTTACCTTATACTTCCCTTTAGCAATTTCAGTTCACATGTATTTTTTTATTCTTTGAAGGCTCGCCAACTAAAACGTGCCTTGTGCTCTCCCTTCCTTCCTTCCTTCTCTACTGTTGTCTTGCCTTACATCTAAGGTGAATGGGACCATTGATCTGGTGGGCTACAACATTGATTGTCCAAACTCCAAATCTCAAGCTACATGATGCTATTCTTTATATAAACGTCATAACTTGCTCTAGATTTAGACCATTTTTTTTTCATGATGAGCTTCATCTAGATATTGATGTCTTCTTTGCTAACTCGGAAGAATCTAACCGTCTATGCATTCAATTAAGGCCAACTTGTTTGCATGAAATTGAATTCCTAATAATTTTAAGAAATATATTTCGAAAGTAGCTGAAATTGAAGAATAAATGTGAAGATTCACAAATAACAATAAAATAATCACATGTTTCGTAGAAAAAAATATTCAGGATCACCCAAGAAAAGTTAGGAGCACATCTATATCTCTACTTTATGTCATTCACAACTCTTCCTTTTAACCCATTTTTACCATGAATTTCTGACAATTCAATTCCATCCTAACAAATCCAGAGCAATTTCATAAGAATTCAAAGGCCGATGTATACGATAACCCCTTAAATTGATGGTTGTGATTACCTTGACATGGGCTGCATGAGCCATGGACATATGGAAGAGGGGGGTAAAGCACAGGGCTCACCCAAGGAAAGTTAGGGGCACATCTATATCTCCACTTTATGTCATTCACAACTCTCTAAGCCTTCGTCTTAACCCATTTTTACCATGAATTTCTAACGATTCAATTGCGTCCTAACAAACACACAGAAATTTCACAAGAATTCAAAGGCGGGGATTGCCTGACGTATACGATAACCCCTTAAATTGATGGCTGTGATTACCTTGACATGGGCTGCATGAACCATGGACATGGAAGAGGGGGAGAAAGCACAAGGCTCACTTAGAGTGGCAAACCTTGCAAACAAAACTTTCTATCCTTGCAACAGTTCAAATTAACTGATGATGGTTGTAGTTCTACTCCTGGAGAGACCAGTGTCAAATCATCTCTCCTTATCGTTATACAAAGCTGATGTTTGTAAAGAAAGAAATATCAAGATACCCTCAATTGCTTGCTTTTGAAACGTGTAATGCTGCACTGTGATAATGAATTTGGTCTGCCTACCAAGTGGAAGTTCTTGATTTTTTTCTCCTCTATGCACGTTCTTATGTCGGAGAAGTATATGGAAGGCTTACTTCTAATCGGGTTCTCTTTTTTTTTAATAGATTGACTTGATGAGGGGCCCACTATTTTTCCTAGCCACCCGAAAGATGAGTTGGGATTGGTTATCAAAGGCAATGCAAGTGGGCCAGTGTGGGTCCCATTTTTAACTAAAAAATAGACTTGCATGTATAATAACATGGGATTGGTAAAAGTACCGGGTGTCATGTGTGATAGCGTATGTTTATGACCTGCGAGCAGGACGAAAGGTTAAGTCTGTTTCTAGTTTAGATCTTCTCAACATGCAGCTTTTGCAGGACCTACACTGGATAATGACCTTTTGTATAACAATGTGTGAAAGCAAACCCCGAAGGACCCATTGGGTCTAAATTGGTGCTATCTGATGGTGCATATCACCTTAATTGAAATCACGATCAGCAGGGGTCGTGATTCAATGGTTTTTATTAATGTAAAGTGGGCACCACCATGAAAGAATGAAGCCTAGTAATATGAGTTTTGAAGTACCAACCATATCCCTCTTCATACCTTGTGATGCATTTGTCATTAGAGGTTCATTATTGATAATCCTGATTTTTTATTTTAAGGGATGTCTCTCATGGATGATCTGCATAATCCTCCATATGAATCTCACCTATGATCAATTTAACCTTTCTATTCATCGCTTGTCTCCTCTCCCATCAAATGGCACTAGACCCAATTTAAATCTCATCGTAATTGTACCTACCGTTGGAATGATAAAAATAAAAATAAAAACCAATGTAAAAAAAAATTAGAAAACATCATGGCCCTTAAACAAAGAGTTAGATGCTACTTGTGCTTAATTTCTAGATCCAAAAAACATGTCAGTTGCTTAGATCTGTAGATGTTTTTACAAAGGAGAGAAAGAAAAGAGGCTTTTTCTTTTCTGCTGAGTACTGATGTGGTTTATGGAATCATTGCCATGATTGAGGAAGAAGTGTCTTTGCTTATTTTATAAAGAAAAGCAGTTAACAACTTTGATTGAGTGGGTGGTTTTTGTTTTGAATGGGTTTCTTCTGCAATAGAGGGAAAGGAATCGACAAAGGAAAGTAGTTATACATATAGTCCTTTGCCTCACACTTAACTTCTAATTGCCACCACTATGTTTTCTAATCCATGTTCATGTGGGTCCCACCAATGATGATCAGAACCAACGACTATTTACAAACCCTAGTTGTGACAATGGGTTGGGTTGGGTTGGGCTGGGCTGGGCTGGGCTGGATTTGAGTTGGATTGAGTGCTATGAGTAAATGTATTGGCTCAAATCATACCCAACCAATTTATTCATGAGGTTGATTTATATATCGCATTTTATATGGTATCTCGAGTTCAGTTCAGTGTGGGTGAACTCATAAAATTTACATTGTGCGAGCCATTTGTTTGCATGGAATTAAGTTGTTTAAAGCTCTAAACAAATGTACTCCTACCAAAGTAACTAAAACTTGAAAAAAAAAAAAAAAAGGGTGAAAATCCATATATGATCCTCAAATAGTCTCACGTTTAGTAAAACAGTGATTACTGTGTTATCACTCTATAAATCAAATCTTAGGAAAGTCGACAACTCTTATTCCCCATCATCACCTCCTTGGGTTGGAATTCAGTTTACCATAAATTTCTACAATTCAATTTGATGAAAATAAAGGCACTCTTGGGCATGGGTTGAGATAATGAATCCAAAGTCCAAACATATAAGTCATATTTGATGGTCACATGTGCACACGGCGTGATGTGCCTACCACATTTTCATATATTATATGTACTAGTGTATTTCTCTCTCTTTTCTCAGCCTCAAGACGACTTTGGGCGGGGTCTTGGCCTTTTTAAGTTAGTGATGGTTCAAAAGACATAAGCAAATAGAAAAATGGTTGGAATGTGTCATATCAAATGGTTGACATGTCTCATCATCTCCTCCCATAGTGGTCATCATCTTATGATTCTTATCTCTCCCATTGCGATATCCTAGGTAATTATAATTATTTGGACACTCATGAGTCATGGGGCAACTACCAGGTTTAAAACATGTTCGGCAATTATTATCTTATATATAACTATATATGACTTTTCCTCTTTTTCATATGAATATTTTTAATTATGTAAGTGCCTCTCACTCTATGGTGAATGATAGATGCACATAAATATTATATATATATGAAGATGTTTCTATGAGAGATATCTCTCACCTTATTATAAGAGATATGGTGGGGGCCCTCACATTTAAGTTATTGGTATTGGATATAGATGTGAGAGCCTCCACCTTATCTCTCATAATAAGGTGAGAGCATCTATGAGAGATAAATAGGAGCATCTTCCCATATATAGGCGCACACATATATCTACAGATGATCTGAAATATAATAACAGGGGGCCCACGTGATCCCAGCATGGACTGTGCTGGATTTGGGTTGCATTGTACTAAGGAGGTAATCTTTTGGCCAAATATTGAATCATCCAAGCCTCAGCCTATTTGTGCTCATAAAGGACTGGACTGACATGTTTAACACAAATAGTCTGTCAAGGTCTTCTGATAACTAGGTTATCAGAGCCTTTGGAGTTTTGACAGTGGCGGCTCTAGAAATTCGAGTAAGTGGGATCAACAAAAGACTTATTTTTCACAAATCGAATAAATTTATTTTCTCTTTTATCAACATCTGTCATCTACTTTTGATAATATTAGGGTTTTCTCCTTCTAATACGAGGAGAATACCGTATTTAGAGGTTAAGTTAGGATAAACGAAGACTTACCGACAAAACGTGTAAAAAATGGAATTTTCTTTAAAAAATAAAAATTGGGCACATTAGTTTTTTTTTTTTGTTTTTTTGTTTTAGTAGACAAATGACCCATTAACTTAAGCATTTGAGTGTGGTCAAAAGCTTCCCATAACTTCAATTCATTAAAGAGTTTTTTTCATTTAATATTTTTCCAGATCTATGTGGGATCCATGTAGCGCCGCCAATGAGTTTAGACCTGAAAAATGAGTTTGGACCTAAGAAAAGCTAGAGTACCATGCATAGCATAATCCTAGAGTACCATGCATAGCATAATCATATATAATACATATTAATGAGCATAATATTGTTATTATTATTTTTTTAATTATATGGGACTTGGATCTCATGCACTCACACACGCGCACACATGCGTCCCTAACCAGCTTAACAACTACTACTATAGCACTGTATTTACAGGGAATTAGACTCGGGCTTAAAGTCGGGTCTAAATCTAGTAGCATCCATCAGAAGCTCACCCAAGTCAAGTTAGATGCTTTTAATTGGATCAAGTTATGGAGCTATATCAAATCTGACTAGTTTACATTCATAAATGCACATATATTTTGCAATTTGGCTGGCTTGGGCCTTGCTTTCAGGCCATGAGGTTGAATCCTGGTCGAAATACTAGGCCTTTGATAAACAAATGGGCTGTGCATGGACAGGCTTTGACCCAGCCCACTAAAGACCCATACAATCACCCCATTTGTTTCGGTGAATTGAATATATTTGAATTGATGGTCATAAGCGAGAGGATTCTTTAAGAAGATACTAGTGAATGATATTAGGTGGAGATATAGATGGGATTCTAACTTTTTTCTAATATTTCAATTACTAGGATGATGGCTAGATAGTCATTTGACTCATATCTCATCTCCTCTTCATTTGCGTACCTATTGGGGCGATAATGCAATTGTCACATTAGGAAGATCGCTATTAGAATTCCTATATATTCAATTACAAGAAACAAATGGACCCTACGGAGATCTAATTTTTTCTTTCAACCAACATTTAAAACCATAGTAAGATATTTTTCCTTTGGAAGCACCACCTGAAACCAGCATTAGTAAGGAAACTCCTTTCAAGTTGGCGAAATTTTTGTATTGAATGTGAAACTCCTTTCAACTCCTTTTATGAATATCGAAAACTCTTATTCGAAGGGGCTTTCAATTTGCATTAGAATGGGAGTGAATATATAGTTTATGCAAGGTGAAAAATGGACCATGGAAGGTTTGACAATGCCAATGAAGCCCATCTGATGATGATCGGATTGGTCACATTTGGGGTTGAATTATGCAAATCAATAGTCCTGATAAGATCATAGGGACAAAGATGCAATTAAGTTATTTTGGCGCATTGCATAATACCATTTATCTGCATAAGCAGATGTAGATTTGCTCCTTTCAAAAGCCAAACAGAAAAATAGCCTTTTGATATATGATTAGTTCATCAAATATTTTTCTCATATAAGGTAGGGATGCAAACGAGTTAAATTCGGAGTGGAACCATGATGGATTTGACCACGCATCTATCTTTACACATCCAGATGTGATTCCCATAAGTTGTATTAAGATCTGACATCAACTTAAGAAAACAAATCCAACTTTGGATTCAATTCTGAAATTAGATGTGGAGTGCATTAATACAATTGGATAAACAAGCTTCAAAATGTATTTTTTAATATATAAATGAGGCTATTAAATGGCATAGAAAAAGTCTATTTGGCCCGACCTAGGGTACTGGATTCGGGCCGGTCCTCCTGGGGGACCGGGCTAGAATCCGGTCCCCAGGTCGGGCCAAGTAGCACAATTGAATGGCATATGCTTAAGTCTAGCTAAGTCGACACACAGTCATAAATGTAACATAAATCATATATGTCTTTCAAACTCATACACGTGTATTTTCAATATTTGAATGTAATTGTACTAGATTCGAATCCTCAAGTCGAAACATATAGAGATTCAATTTTAGATCCAATTTGCATATATCCATATCCAAAATTAGATTTTATACCCACTTTATCTAGAGTTGGAGACTACAAATATTCAGATAATCAAATATTCATTTGCAAGCATAACATTAGTTAAGAACTCAAGGACAAATCACTTAAAGTTGCAACCGGGGTTGGTGTAACGCTCTGAAATCCCACATCGACTATAGAGAGGAAAGTGAATGAAATTATATGTAAAGCTTACACCCTTTGCATGAGGCCTTTTGATGGGTTGAGCCCCATCAAAAGCAAAACCGTGAAGCCCGTGGGCCAAAACGGACAATTCATGCATGTGTAAAGAGTGACAGGCCAACCGGTAGTAAAGTAATAGGTTGGGAATAACAATCAAACCTAATTAAAAAATAAAGAAGGGTCAAACCCTAAATAAAAAGAGTAGGTTGGGATCAGGTTAATGAACATTGAGTGACTGAGCTAGATCAAATTTTAAGTTGGACTGACAGGTCACATCGCAAATACTGATTGAATTCAAGCCCAATCATTTAAATAATTAATCAGATTCCAAACGTTAACTTAAACTCAACGCAGAAATAATGATGATGGTGATTGAAATGTGTCATAAACAGAAGTTACCCAACAGTGAAATAATGAGAATGCCCTCTAAGTTATGGTAAATGTCGCAAGTATAGATTCAACCTTAAATTATTACTATTGCATGCCTTCTTATAAACTCAAAAGAACTGAGCTTTTCTACTGTTCCAAGTTCTACATATCCAACTTTTATGATGTATAGTGACTTCCCCTTCTTTGTATTTCTTACCATCACTCACTTCTTTTTAAGGTTTGTAGTGGTGATTGGTCATTTCAGAGTCCATGTCCGGAACCTTGGTTGCAACTTGCAAGTTACTACAAACAAATGTGTTATTGTAAGTTCCACATCCGAACATTGTTGCAATTTGCAAGTTATTTACAAACAAATGTGGTCATGTAAGTTCCACAATCGAACATTCATGAGTGGCAATGGCAACATCACTGCTACTGCATGTGCATATATTAATGGAATGTTGACCATATCAGTGGCTCTTAAATTTTAATTATTTTCTGCAAAATTATTCATACGATAATGGTGCGATATTGCACGGCCCTGTGATATCACGAGTAATATTTGTGATGTCATACTGTCCTAATATATCGTACAAGGAAAATACTTAAACTTTGATATCTCATATAGGCAAAAATCAGGTCTAAGGGAAGCTCTCCCAAGCAATATCCCTATATTAATTAAATCAACTGCCAACTACACAAGAAGGTGGATTGTCGATGAGGTGTTTATGAAAACTTTAGCTCCATTGGATGTTAACCAATGCCAAAATGAACAGTTAGAAATGTCCAAATGAGATTAAATTTTTTTACAACATTGATTATCAGGTAGACCTAGTGGACCCTACTAAAAACCCAAGTGTCTACTTCAAAAATTCATTTGCCACATCGAAAGATACATTGCCCAAGATATATCAAAGAAAGTGGCATTAGTATAGATGCATGGGCTTAACTATTATAAATCCAACATGCTCCCCAAAATTCACTCCAATCACAGTGCAACTACAACTCTACAAGGGATCATTATTAACCCAAGAGTAACCTCGAGGAGCAGCTCAGTTGGCCTAGGACTACGGTTTGCACCCGGAGGTTGTGGGTTCGAAACTGCTCTACCACACTGGGGCCACAGGGGAATTTTACCCAGCTTTCTCTCCTGGGCCCGTAGGGATTATTATGGCCCAAAGGGCTGGAAACCCTACGTTATCAAAAAAAAAAAACCCAAGAGTGGAATTTTACTCTAATTGAAGTGAGAAGCATTTCTATGGTGCCTATACGGATACACATATTTGGACGTGTGATATGAGCAGCTTCGATTCATTGATAGTGGAATCAATGTACTGATTCTCTAAGAAGTGAAGGAAAGTGGGAGCAAATGACATGGACTCATTCTAAATTGGCATTTAGGCATCCTTCTACATTTAGGATGCATTTTTGAGACACTGAAATTCTGCACCATTGCAAATTCCTTTTGTTCAGTGCTATGGAAAAGCAATTCCTACCCTTCCCAAAAGAAATGGATTTATGTGGAGTTGAAGAAAATTTTAGGCACAGGAAAGTGCTGCACCAAATACTGAAGGGTTGGCAAGTACAAAAAATCAAAAACTTTCTCGTACTACCAAGGAATTCTTGGTGTTGCACAAACTTGTCCTAACTATATAAAGGGAAAATGTCCAAAGCATAATATAGAATATCTACCATTGCCATATTGATAATTGAATACATGACATATGGCACAAGGATGTGGCCCCTTGGCCTTCACCATATAAAAGATCAGCCTTACCAGATGCTATTTTCTTCAAACCAATGATTTTAAACCACTTCTCTATTCTCAATTTCTCATACTAACATTCAAAAAATAATAATAACATTAAAAAAAGATGATTAATAACTTTAGACAAAAATAATTACTGATAGATAACTAATTTACTACTCTCTCTATATATATATGTGTGTGTGTGTGTGTGGGTGGGTGGGTGTGGGGGGAAATTCTCAAAAACTCCCCTATCTCAAAAGGGGAGTTTCTGCCCCTGTCTATTAGCCAATGATTTTATGAGAATCTATAAAATATCTACAGTTTTAGGAGAATATTCAGGAGAGAAAATTGAAAAGTGTATCATTGATGACACGTGTCACACTTTCATTGGCTAAAAGAGGGGTGTTTATATATATAAAATATGGTGGAGCCATGATAACTGCAGAAGTACTCTCGAACTATAGGACTCTTATTAGAGAGTTCTGAGTATGCAGCAAACCTTAGATCAAGACCCATAAAAGAAGAGAGTCATGAGAGGAAACCACAGGCTGCAGCCTCAGAAAGGATTAAAAAGAAAGGCAAATGATAAAGACTTAAGATGTTCCCATCTTAGATTGTCCCAGAGCACTCCCCACGTCAATGGTGAGCACACCACATCAACACTGGATTACTGAAACACAGTCCAAATGGGACCACACCTGCAGAGAACACAATGTTAACTAGTGCAATTCCTCAGGTTCAGGAGTCAAGCAACTCTATAGGTCCACTCCTCAAATGGGGTACACATCAGTAAGCCATTCGGCGTCATGAGATGGAACGCGAAAAGATCAGACACCATCAAGTGCAGCCAAGAGATGGGCCAAGGTATGGTGCCTGGAGTGGATAAATGAGTCCCTGTTTTATTCAGAACATGACATGCTAAATAATTATGTGTGGGCTCACCATTACTACTCTACAAGAGCTGGTGGAGGTTTGTAGGTGAAAGAAGACAAGCATGAAATTGTAGGTGAGGTCATGTGAAAACCATCCACAAAACTCATGTCGACATGTAAGACAAAAGCTAAATGCACATCACAATTCACACATGATTGACTCACGTTTATCACACGAGCAATGAGAAACAAATTCAATGCAACCCAAGTGAAATTAGGCAGAAATTTATTTCATATGAATAATAAAAAATAAAAAAGGGTTTGTGTTTAACCGATCAGTGCTAACATTTAAAAATGAAAGATGATGATGATGATAGTAGTAGTAGTAATAGTAATAACAAAATAGAGTTAGCATTAGCTTGAGACTTTCATCCCTACTTTTGGGGCCCACTTGGGCCCACCTTTGATCAGTTTACCCCCTTCACACTCTTAATCAGTACCAACCCCTCCACCCAGGTACGAATTGGCACCTGGTCCAATTTGGCACTCTTCGTGATCTCTACTCACTAACCAAACCAAACCAAACCAAACCAAGCCTTTTCTCACTAGGTAGGGTCGGCTATATGGATTTGTCGACGCCAATCAAATCTATTTAGGGTCATGTCCTCCGTTAGATCCATATAGGCAAGGTCATGTTTAATAGTTTCTTTCCAACTTCTCTTGGGTCTCCCTCTCCCTCTCCCTCTCCTACTCCGGACAATCTCCATGCTTTCACACCTTTTAACAGGTGCCTCCGTTGGACGCCTTCTAACATGGCCAAACCATCTAAGTCGATTTTCTCTCATTTTATCTGTAATCGGTGCTATTCCTACTTTGCCCCTAATCTCCTCATTCCAAATCTTATCTCTCATTGTGATCCTGCACATCCATCTTAGCATTCTCATCTCCGCAACTTCCATCTTCTTAACATGATTATGCTTTACTGCCCAACATTCTGATCCATATAACAACGCTGGACATACCGCCACCTTATAATACTTTCCTTTAACCTTGAAGGGGACTTTTCGATCCCACAAGACCCCCGAAGCACTCCTCCATTTGGTCCACCCGGCCTAAATCCTGTGACTTACATCATTATCAATCTCTTCATCTTGTTGCACCATAGATCCAAGGTACTTAAAGTTTTCTTTCTCTACAATTTTTTGTGTGCCCAAACTTACTTCTAAGTTACCAGGTGTCCTACTTTGACTAAACTTGCATTCCATATATTCTATCTTGCAACGACTTAGCCTAAACCCTTTTGTCTCTAACGTATTTCGCCACAATTCTAGCTTAGCATTCACTCCTTCTCTCGTCTTATCCACTAAAACAATGTCATCTGCAAATAGCATACACCACGGCACCTCATCCTGAATATGTCTTGTAATCTCATCCATAACTAGGGCAAACAAGTACGGGCTTAATGTGATCTCTACTCACTGATCTAAAAAAAATGTACATGAAGGGTTAGGATAATTGCCTAATTTCTTATCCATGGTGGTACCACTCCATCCATCTAACCTGCTAATAGGCATGCATCTAGGTGAGCCCTGCAAGCTGAGCTGCATATGAACAGAACACGGCTGCTCAGAGAAAAAATCCCAACAAAAATAATAATAGGAAGTACTGAGCAGTTATGTATCCACAGATAGGGTCGGTCAGCATTCACAGGTGATTTTTTTGGCTAAAGAGGGTCAAATTCCTCCAAGAATAAAGGCACTATTCCACATGCTCTATCCACCGCTAACCATGTCTCAGACACAATGTTACTATTTTATAGATGCAATAGATGCAGAAGTTTTAGCCTTCCTTATCTCCCCTTTTTTTTGGAGAGAGAGAGAGAGACCTATTCTCACTATTTCAAAAAGAAGATTTTTCCCAAGTATCAGCATGAAATCACTGTCCCCGGGATTTGCTCAGCTGGCTAGGGACGTATTATGGGTGGGTGGGTGAGTGAGTTTGAGTCCCCTGTAAAGAAAAGATTAAAAAAAGAAAGAAAACCTGATTACGCTGCATAAAGATACAAGAGCAGACATTTCCATAAACAAAAGAAACAACCTTCTTTAACAAAATAAATAAATAAAAAGAAAAACAACCTTGTTATTTTAAATTGTTTACAACCAAATTGAACAGAAAAATTGGAACATGACATGTACTAGAGAAGCAGCATATAGCACTCAAAAGGAAAAGTGAATTTGAGGGGGAAGTAACAGCAAAGCATGAGCATTTACAGACTACAGTTACGAAGCAGTATCAAGTTTCAAAAATAAAAACTTCCAAGTAAGAAGCGACTAGCTTGTCAAACAAGAGATTTTTTTTAAATACAAAAATTACCCAATTGATGGTAATCTCATCTGCCATCAATCTGAGCCCGTGTCAAGTACAGGAAGCCTGCAATGTAAACTGATTGATTTATCTGTTTGCCTCGTGCCTGGGATGAAGAACTGGAATATCACAGTCAAGCAAGCACCTTGTGGAGCTATACCTGCAAAATGATGATGATAACAAATAGACAAAAAAGGCTATGATCATGTCAAAACTCAAAAGCATCAAAGTATTTAGTTTTATAAAAATAAACTTGCGGAAAACCAGCAATGACTTCTATGTGGAACACGAAAGAGGACCAGTAGCATGCACCGAGTAGGGTTGCCAATGGACCCTTCTAATTACCCAGTTACTCAAAGGACCTCACCTGAAATATCTGAGTATGGACCCTCTTTTGGACCCAATTGATAATTAGAATCCAGGTCTGGCTCCACTCAGATCCATACCAAAATACCCGTGTACACAAGTAATTTGTATAATATGTGTGTGTATTAAGAATACTAGATATGACATGAAAGTTAACAAAGGAATATACAGCTCAGCTGGCAGTGGCTACCACTCTCCACTATAGGTCCGCATCAACAGGCATTATATATTAATTTATTTGAAATATATTTTAGTGGTCGAATTGGACTCTGGTCCAATTGGATCCATCAGAGTCAGGTCTGGGCCCAGGTATACAAGATAAACCAGGTCTGGATTTGGGTCTGAGTCTAGGTCAACCATGGACTGTTCCAAACCCGCCATTTACATACCTAAGGATGCAAGGAGCACCTTTTAAACTGCATACCTTCCTAAAAGGCATGTGTATGTGTTACTAATAACAAATGTGCCCCTTGCATTCAAGACCAATCAATAGGTAGGCCAACAAGAGATTGGCGGCCATGGCCATACAGCTTATCCTACAATTGATCTTCACCATTTGATCAATGGTCTTGAAATGGATTTAACTGCTTCTCATTTTTATAAGTTACTGTCTGTTGACTACATGGTTAAGCCTTACATAGAGCCACCTGTAGTGTGAAGTGTTTTGCCCATTAATTATATCTGGGGAGAGCTCCCTCTTGAACAGTCCCAACAATTAGAATATATGTTACCATTACGTGGTAACACCATGTTTTATAAAGGTGCCCTAATTACAGAGCATCCTGAGATGCTCCAGCAACAAACCTACCTTTCTCAAATGTTTGCATCATAAAAGCCATCAATAGGCCCAACAAAAGATGATTATCAGAAGATAACCTTAGGTTGGATCTCTGACTCTTACAATGAGGACAGCACTAAAACATGCAGCATACAGTAAGCTCTTATTGCAGAACACTTACCATAAAAGGCACAATCCGGCTTTGCAAAGTGGCACTGCAAGCTCTTGGCAAAGTGCTTTACGCTTACTTGCTGTTGAGTTCATAGAAACACAGGTCCTGTTACTCCCTTCATAAAGGCAGTTTTATGTGAAATGGAGACTCACAATTAAAAGGAATGAGAACAAACCACAGTCTGGGCTTCCCCCCTCTGTATTGCCATTTCAGTGCGAGCTCGAGCACTCATATCTTGATCCCCAGGTGGAGCATTTGCTACAAAACAATCAAACATCATGTTGGTGCCAACATACTGATCCTTTAGCAGTACAGTTTGCATATTTCTTAGGTGCATCTGTATCTACTACGAAATATTATAAAGGGAAGAGGAAAGATTATTATTTGACTCGTTAACATCCTACACACCTACCTGATTCACTGAATCACAAGATGTTAGGTTCATGGACTGAACAAATTCTAAAACAACTTTTTTTATAAATAATATGCAAAATTAACACTACTAAAAAGTCATCACAGTAATTCATATCCATACCTTATATCCTTCACCCCTCATCTCATATCCTTTATCCCTCACCTCTTTAATAGTATTATAGATAAGCTCATTTAACCATAAATTCCTATGCATTTTTATGCAATCAAACAGGCACCTCTCCCCAGTGAATACATTTTCAATGTTTTATGTTTTTTATGAACCTAGCATTCTCATAATGATATCCAATACTGTCACAGAGATGATTGGCATGCCGGCATATCATGTTTACTACTAAAGAGAAGGATTTAGAACAGCAATGGAAAAGAAACTAAAATATGTATTGTAAGTAGGAAATGCAGGAGAAAGAATTAATGGCATTTCAAAAATTCATGAAATGGCCCTTTTGTAGTGGAGGTGGATTCCATCAATGCCATTAAGTGGGCAGCTCTCCTTGGATATTGGCCTTGATTGTGAAGGAAATTAGGAAGATGGTTGAATCCTCAAATGTCTCTTTCCATAATATTCAAAGAGACTAGAATGAGGAAGCAACTTTTTGGAAAAGGAGTACCGAGAAACGCTTAGTGGTGGGAAAAGTAAATATGTAATACCTTGTAACAAAAAGAGGAATTTCTTACGTCAATAGATAGCTCTGCTTTATATATTCTTTTTATTAATAAAATCGTCACTGTTGTTTCTCAAAAGGGAAAAAAATCACCTTGAACACCAAGAACTCTCAACTTGCGAAAGTCAGAGCCAACTGTGATAAGAGAAGTAGAGACTTGTAAATGGAGATCCCCATATTGTGAGATGGAGACAGTGAGTAAGTCGCCGACTTGCTTGAGGCGATCCACTAGATTTTGTAACTGAAGGAGATCAGGAACCTGAACCAAAGTCTGCACAGCAAAGGTAAGTCAATGCCAACAGGCAACAGATCATGAACAGCATTCATGACTGTTCAAGAAATTAAGGGACTCAAATTAATGGTTAGGACCTCGGGTATGTCCTGGGCCATGTCAAGAGCAGATTGAAGTTCCATTACATCAGATCTGGACAGTGGCTTTGAAATCGGCACATCTTGGATGACTGCTGATTTATAACCCTGAAAGAGCAAATTGGAATGACACTCACATGAGTGTTAATTTACGTTTGGACGACTACAAAACAAACATTATATGCAAGTATCAAGCTGCAATTTTGGGGTGCAAAAAATTTAAATCGCAGTGGCCGATTGCTTTTCTTCTGTAAGTCAGTCTCGCGATAATCTCAATTTTGACTGAAGGCAGATAAGGCATGAAACAGCAACCCACTAAGGGCGCATTTGATTTTCTGGGTTTGAAAATTGAGATTCTCATATTTCTAGACAAAAGACTGATTAGAGGTGAAGACCCACGAGTAGCCAAAACAAAATCTTCACTTTGGTAAGAAATGATCACACCCCCTCATCAACCTAGTAAATTAAATTATAGGGAAGTGATGGTCTTATCTACTTCTCCACCCGCCGCTTCCCTAACCTCTTCACCATGAATCCCTAGGAATTCAATACTAAGCAAACAAATTCTATCTAAATTTGAATTACCAATTTCCATCCCTCCACAAATACAAAGCCATTTCTACCATCTCCTAAATCACTGAGAGTTTCAGGGGGGTCACCCAAAAACCCAATTACTCCATAGAAGCATTTTAACAAACACCTTGGTCTCAAATGTGAGAAAAGGCATGGGCTGTGTGGACCCAGCTGGAAGCTTTTTAACAAGCTTGATCTGAAGGCGCTCGCCGCCCTCGATGCTGAGGCTGCTGCGGAGAGCACGATGGAGAAGGCCGAGGTCGACTGTGAAAGCGATGCGGTCATCATTCTGGCTGGAGATTCGGTAGTCGTCGAAGAGGGTCTCCTTGCGGAATTGGGCGATGGACTGGACGCCGTTGCCGGAGAGGAGGTTGTGGAGGAAGATGGAGTGGTCGCGTGTCAGGTAGAGCTGGCATACTCTCCCGATCTTGTCCAGGGCCGGCACAAACCCTAATCAAAACAGAACCCCAATTCCTCATTTGAATTTCATACGTTCATTCTTTCAAACATATGGAATGCAATCGATAGAGTAGAGGGTTCAAGATCCTTACTCTTCTCCAAGAGATTGACGCCATGATCTGTCAGGATTGCTTTAAATTTCATCTCTTTCTCTCTATTTCATGTCTTTCTCTCACTCTCAATGCTTTTGAGCCATTTCTATCTGCAATTGGCGCCAAAAATTTGGGAATGAACGTGGTTTTTTTAAAAGGGCTGGGCCCAGGCCAAGTGGATTGGATGATGGGCTTCGGTTAGGCCCATTTTTAGGGCCCAAGTGAAATTTTCGTGCGATTGTGTGAAGGCTTTTTCATGGGCTAGGGTTGGGCCTATGTCTTCTACTTGTTGATTTGGAGAATTCAGAGAGAGAAGCTGAAGTGAGAGAGTGGAAATCCATAGTTAAATCAGAATGCTTGATTAAAAACATGATTACCGCAATCATATACATATTCATTATCACATTTGTTATAAAATGGTCAATCCAAGAGTGACAACAACTCCTATTGAGATAAAACTTGGGGACACCCCTCCATCTGATGGGAGTTGACTTTAAACAGTTTAGAGTTCAAAAAGTAGAGTTGCAATCTTTTAACTCGGTATTTCTCTTTAAGCCAAAGCCTCGAAGGAGGATCCCAACTCCTTCGCAAAATTCTTATCACATAATTATTCCTCTCACCTCTTCTTTTTTTACATTTTGGGGTGTTAGATTTTCTCTCCCCAACGAAATTTAGAGAACAACGCAATCCAACTTTTTTGAAAGAAGCTCCTCTTAAGAGTCTGTTTCAATCGAAACAACCACCTCTAAGAAGGGTTTCGGATTTAGAAAAGGGAGAACGGTCCTTTTTTTTTTTAGAGAAATGATCCCATGATGATAACATGGGAAATTCCTCTTTAGAAAAGGGCTTCTCTCACACCTTCCAACTCCTCGTTTTTTAAAGTTTTGATGTGTTCTTTTCTTCCTTCTTTTAACGAAATTTTTGTTACCGTTTAGAAAAAAAAAAAAAAATGGGAAATTCTGTAGTGACCCACGTGGAGGGCCAACCCTGTTCCATCCAAGTCATTCATCCACATGGGCCTGTTTTGGGATGGCCAATAATTCCCCATAGGATAGGAGAATGATAAACAGACAATAACATGTTCCATGTAGCTCTTCGCAGCAAAGCATTGTTTTTCAGATCAGATTGATTGAATACAAAAGAAAGCCACTCTCCCAAAAGAATAAGTACACTCCACTACAGATGTTGCATTAGTCAAGAATACAATCTTTTAGCTCAATTCAAGTAAATACAAATATAATCCAAAGGACAAACGCACTTGCCCAGCTAATCATATAATGGGTAGTAGGGTGCACACAGAGTACATGAATGCATAAATTCACAGGAAATGCAAGTGCAAAGGCATAGAACCCAGTACAAGGGATCTGATTATGTCCTGGTGGGAAGTTTATCCGGAATCCAACCAAAAAAAAAAAAAAGTGAAATACAAGAAACAGATTAAACAAGGGGAACTCCTCTACTAGTGCTTGTAGTAACTACCTTGGTGAGGAGGGTATGGAGATGGAATGCTGTAAGGAGGTGGAGGGTGTGAACCGGACTGTTGAGGTGGGATGGTGTAAGGAGGTTGAGGGTGTGATCCCGGATGTTGAGCATGGGCATTGTAGTATGGACCACGCCACCCAGGATAAGCAGGTTGCCCATACTCATGGCCCACTGGCTGCTGAGGCTGGTAATGACTCCCAGCAGGAGATGCATGATAAGGCGGCTGTGCTGATGAACCATATGTAGAATGAGGCTGAGCATATCCAGCTGTTAGCTGCTCTGTAGGTTGGTAGTAGGGTGTCTGGGGGCGTGAAGGATGTGGTGAAGTTTGGGGATCTGGTGGCTGTGAGATAGTTCTCTGAGGATGGCTTTGCTGACCAGGAGTAGGGTAGTTGTAGCCACTTTTTCCATCGGCACTGAAGTTGAGACCTGCCATTTGCCTCTGCACATCTTCAATCATTTCACGGCACTGGATGTTTCTCGTCATCACAAAATCACTGCACTGCTGCTTTACATTTGTGATTGCATCCTGTTGGAGACCAAAAAGGATTTTTTGAGTCAGCAAACATTACTGATATTAATGGGAAATACAGAAAACCACTTATGTTGAATGTCATACCACAACTACAATGCCGTAGGAAAACCAAAAGCACATGCGCGAAGCAGGAAATCATTTTATGCATGTGACATGTCAGAGCTATATGCTAGGGCTTGCTAGTTATTATTCTCAATCATAGTTAAGCAGGCTCTTATCTGAAGTGGCTCTTCTTTTCCAAGCCAAGCATACAGGTTGCTGTCTTTTAAGTTCTCCATTTAAGTATTTTGGTCTACCTCCAGGAACAAACCCATGGTCCCTTCTATTAGGGAGAGGATGTGCTTTGTGCAAAATTCCTACAATCCGAGTAAGGCTTGATTCTGGGCATTTAAGAATAGGTGATTAAAGATTTTGAACGCTGATATAAGACTTCTTCAGGAGAGGAATATTAGCAGGTAAGATGATCTAATTCATAAGCCTATGATGTCACAAAACTGTGAATGCAACGCAATAGTATCCCTCACTCAAAATTGTAGGCAAGCAGGCTCTTCTCTGAAACAACGTGCTCCACCTTAGCGGATTTTGCAGGTCGTGTGGAGCCAACCTGCAATTGCTTCTTATTTTGGCAAACGATGTTGAGAAGTATGGGAAAAATAGAATTAAAAGAAGATGGCAAATGAACTTTGATCTTTATTTTTAACCATTTAAGGTATAAATCCTATGTATTCAATTCGCACGTATTATAATGCATACAAACAGGCCTAACAGCTCTATCATTTTTTTTTCTTGTTTCTTTTCTTTCTTTTTTTTTTCTAACCATGACAGCTCTATCATATTACCACCAAAAAAAAAAAAAAAAAAAAAACAAATTAAAAGAATTGGCAAATTTCATACCTGAAGGGTGACATAGAACTTCAGCCCCTCATTAATGTTATCTTTGATTTCTCGGAACTTTGCTATGGCAGCTGCAAGTTGTTTATAACTCTTCTCACGGGAAGCTGAAAGAAGCATTAGAAAATCAACAAAAACTATATGCAGGACTTAAAGATTTCAACTGATTACACAGGCTTATGCCAACCAAAACTCAACAAAAAGCTACTAAATATTTGCTTTGTTTATTTTGTGTCCAATTGTGAGAATATCTATGATACACAGAATCAGATTATTCTTGGACAGTTGGACACCACAAGCATGTCAGATTTCATCCAAAGAATAAAAAAGACATGTATATTCAGGTAATCAAAACAGACCTAGAAAGGAAATAAAATCAGCCGCTACCGCAACAGACTGATTCTTGCTCAACAGCTTGGGGGACTATCTAGTCCTACACTGCCTCTGTGAAGTTATTCACGTCAGGCATTAACGTCATACTCATCTTCTAAATATTTACATGAGACACCATATCCTAAGCTGCTTCTAGTAAAATGATACATAAAGTCCCAGGAAAACCAATCCAATTCTGAATAATATTTGATAATACAATGGCCTAGGGTTGGTCGGGTTGAGAACTATGGTAACATGTAGAGGCCATACCCATCCCATTTATTAATTAGGTTGAAAATGCCAACCCAAACCTAACCTAAAAAGTTAAAAGGACCAACCTGAACCCTTGATTAAAAGGTCAGGTTCAGGTTTGGGCCGTTGCAACTAGTCAGGTTGGGTTCAGGTTTGTGCCAGGTTGGCAGGTTGATCAGCAATAATGGGTTCAACCACAATCCTTACAACAGCCACCTTAAACCAGCTAGTGTAAAACAGGGCATGCAAAAATCATCCCTATTTAGAAAGTTGTGCGTTCAAAATTCAGATAGTAACCCAATGTTTTAAAATCCAGACGGGTCATCACACCATTAAAGCATCGGTTCAGCCAGACCTAATCCTATTGATGATTCCTAGCAGTCCGCGCTGACATCAACATGCAACCACAGCATCTAATATTGAAGTTTCTCCTAAAACATTAAGTGTGACGGTGATGGTGATGGCAATGATGACAGTAATAATACAATTCTTACTGTTGTGGTTGTTATTACTACTAAACTGATCCTAAAATTATGGTAATGTCCAACCTATTCATCCCTTGAAAATTACAGTAAATGGTACCCCACCTCTATAGTCTTCCAGATTAAAGATAGCAGCGAAATGATCATTTTGAGCCTGCAAACAATTGAACAATAACTTAAATCATTATCAATTTATTATGCGTAGTAAATAAATTACTGAAATACAGTTAATTATTGCAATGAGAAGCCTAAGCAGCAATGCATCTAGTTTCCTACTCACTAAGTTAGTGAGAAAAAAAAAATTTAGGAGTTCCAATTTTTTTCAAAGATGCTACAAATGAAAGGATGAAAGGCTATAGGAAGCCCCTTAAAAAATCAATATCCATTACAAAAAATAACAAACTACTTAAATGAAGGATGCAAGAGAGACTCGCTCATATAATAAAACAAAAAAAAAAGGTAAACAACAAACCACTCCCACCCCCACCCAAAAAAAAAAACGCGCAGCGGCATTTCCTCCCTTGGCATTACACAAATCAAACCTAAATCTCGAAGGTGGTGTGTTATCAGTTATGACAAAAGTAAACTGACTCATTCACAACTCTTCCGGGAAATAGCATCTCTTGTCCCTGTCAAAAGCATTTACAACTTAAGCACTCATAAAGAAAATGCAAGTAATAATGACCTACTCCAAAGAAGGAATTACATGTGATTTCATATTTGACATGATCCTCTTATATCCACTATTCTTATGTGAATAGTAAAATTCTCAAGCAGTTAAAACCACAAATTTTGAATTTGTAAATGTCTCTATGTGCATTTAAAAGCAGCATAAAGGAAATGAAATATTGCGCAGTACCAAATAAAAAGTCTGGAAGATAATGAATCCCAACGCTCAAGCATTGGTCCTTATAATGAATCAAGACAAAGCTGGTAAGGTTCATATAGAATTCTAGATGGTTCAAGCTCATATAAAGATTGAGGAGGTATCAGTGAACTACCCTAAAGGGAGAAACTCTAAAGGAGGGGTGCAGATTTAGATATCCCAAGCTTTTGAGACGCTGACAAAAAATTTGTATAAATTATAATTATTAACTGACCTGAATTTGCAGCAACAATTGCTCTTGTGCATCTATATTTTGGGAAATTTCTACACAGACTGGGTCATACTTTGCAATCTCCTTCCTGAAAAGATCCTCATGTGAACCAGTTGTTGCCATCAACTTAGGCAGTATATCATCCTGCAACCACATTCAACATATAAGCAATATATGGGCATAATCATTGCTCATAGCCAAGCATGCACAAAAATTTTGGCTAAAATTAGCCCAACAAAATGAGCAGAAATATAATCACTCTTCCAGGTGACATGGAAAACAAACTGTTTTTCCTCAGGTGAGTACCATACACTGACTAAAACACATAATTGTGAACTGCTGACATCAACAATTCACATGCTGGCATCAACCCTAGAAGACATCAACCAGCTTGAGAGAAACAAACATCGATGCTTCTGGTAGCCTTGGAGCCATGGTTCAAAATAGAGATAGCTGTGAGAGTCGCAGTTGAGCCTGAAAACTGATACGTTGCTTACAATAATACATTATGGTTTGCTGTTATTGCAGCTTGTCTCAGCATAAATTTTTGTCCTCAATAAAAAAAAATTCAAATATTGAAAAATGCTAAAATCTTTTTCTTTTTTTTCATTAGGGCACATTATAAGGTAATTTATCAGTCCACCAAAAATGATATAAATTCTATATCGCTATCTTGTCAGAAAGTGTTCAATTTATTCAAATTAATGAGCGAATGAAATATATTTGCTAAAATTTGTAGGAATATTATTATAAGAATCATATAGTAAGCAAATAAGGTAAATATCTTTAACCAACAACCATTCAAAAAAAAAGTATATATGTGATAAGTTAATGAAATTAGCCAACCTAACAGTACTTAAATTGGACACTTAAAATATAACTACATAATATTTTATTTGAACATTATATTTTTCAGAAAATAAAAAAACTAAAAAATGATTAAAAAAATTAAAACCATGTATTTCTAGACATTTAGAAAGTTTAAATTCTAGATTCATGAATGAGAGTCCACACCATCACTTTTCTTTAGAAAAAATGACTGTATATTGCTCAAAGGGAACCATACAATATAAGAGATATATACTGACCTCAAAAAACCACAAAACACTGCAGAAGAGCAATCAAAACCAAAAAAGAAAAGGGTAAACACCAAAAATGCGAGCAACAACCCCAATAAAGAGCTAAAAACACATTTTTCTAAAGTAACTAGAAAAAAAATATATCAAAAGATTTCAAAAAGAAATTGTCTTCACAAATATGTAAAATGTTAAAAAAAATTGGCTCAAAATAACTAAATCCAAGGAAAACTAAGAATCTAGAGCCAAATCTAAGCCCTTTTTAACACATTCTTGCATGTGTTTTAGACTTATCTTTTTAAAAAAATCATAAATTTATGTTAAATATAGTAAAAAAAATTCAAAAACTGAGAGGAGGGGAGGAGAATGCTTTTATAGGTTGCACTGTTCAGCCGATAACACTGATATCTTTGCCATGATTTAGGGATATGCTATGATTCACCTACAATATCATTTAGTGTATTGGTTGGACTTTGCACAAACACGATACGCGGTAAGTATCGGCTGACATAGCCGTAACAACTGGTATTCTGAACCATGATGTGAGCGTTGATACGAAGTTAAAAGCAAACAATAAGAAAGAAAATAAGAAAGATTTCATGAACAAGAAAAAGGAAAAGGGACAGAGAGAAGAATTGGAACATTGTTACTATTTACACCATCCCCTCAATACTCTTATTAAGTGTAATTTCCATCTTACCCACCTTCATTAATTCACAAATACAAAAGCACCCAAATTAAAAGAAATAAGTAGTGGCAAAGATCCCTTATTGTTGTAAATTCTCAACGAAGTATAACTTTATGCAACTTCATCTCCATACATTACAGATTACAATGTGATTCAGAGCTATAAATGTTCAAAAAAACCTAAAATGAAGAATTCAAGATTAATAATATACATCACACCTTTCGTTTCATCTCTTTTAGCATGTCTTCAAGACCTGCTCGTTGTGCTCCAAGAGTCTCCAGTTGCCTCTGAAAAGAATGGGCAGTGCTTTAAAAAAAAGGAATAAGAGGGGGGAAAACACGAACACAAGGACATGCCTGATAGTAGTGAATATAATAAAGGCGGAATGCCCTAAAGCAACTTTGAGGGATAGGTGTATGAAATTAAACAGTAGATACCCGCCTACTTCATGCACAAAATTTTAACTACTCTTATGAGAAAGAATGAACTAGTAGACATTTCAAACAAATCTTTAAGGGCAGGGGGAAAAAACCTGTGACCTTTAACTCATTGAATTAATTAATGGAAATTAAACTTACATTTCAGGCCAGAGAAACCTAGCCATCTTCTAGCATGAAACTTCACAAACTAATGTAGAAATATAATGATCACAACCTAAACTTCCAAATGGAAAACCCAAGATTGTAATGCAAAATATTTTCTTCTTTGTTTCTCACTTTGACAAATGTATAAGATGGATCATTTGCTCGATGAAGATGAGACAGATACATTTTAACTCCATCAAGGCTATACAGCCACGAAAAGTTTTTACCTTGATGGACACCACAACCTCAATGGGTAATGCTGAATTGAGAAAGGAAGAGAAAAATCTTTTTTATGAGCTAAAACATCTGTGTGTCAGATGCTCTGTGCAGTAAATGAGCAAATAATATGTGTGCTATGTACCCATGACAAAATAAATAAATGAATGAATGAACGAACATACTGAGACAAGTTGTAAAAAGACAAGAAGGAACATTATTCATTGTAGAATCTCAAAGAAGAAATTACCAAACTTTGCTTCAGGGTTCCCACAATAGCATCTTCATTGCCATCTAAAGACATAATTGGCCTTGCGAGACTTGGAAGAGCAGATTCTATCTGTCATTCAAGTATGAAAAGAATCAGTGCCTATGGAAATGTGTTTGTTTCACCATAAAGCCCAGCATATTACCAACGAAAACAAAATACAAAACTTAGCTCTCCATTAGATAAATGATATGATTCATCATTTTATCAGATCTAACATAGCAAATGCTAGTATGCTTTTTCCCTACCAAATATTATATTTATAGTGAATGCTACGTAAGTTAGGAGATACCATGTAGTAAAGTAGACACCCAATGAACGAATGTAAATATTAAAAAACAAAAAAAGGTCTTCTTTGAAAAAGGAAGTAGGAAATCCCTACCAAGTGAGAAAATGAGGGGAAACTAGGGCGCGAAAAGTGGTGGTGGATAAAGAGGGGACAAGATTTTCTGGACTCGGCATCCGAAAAAACAATGTGTGTAAAGAGAAGACAGCACAAAGGATAAATTACATTTCCGAGAGATAAGATTGTCTTTTACAGAATCTACACTGAGAGGTAGTCACTGTGACAATTTAGTATGTTCTTTTGTGTGTATGTGTGAAACTGGTGACAGTTTAGTATGTTCTTCAACAAGTTCATAAATGTTATCCGAAAGATGACGTTAACAATTCCATAGCTGGTGGTTTAAATATCTTAAGCATTCGGAATTCATGCCCTATAGTCTTGACGCACACAAGATTAATATAAGAAAGAAAATACATGAAAGTGTATCAAACATACCGGTCGGCAGTCGAGGATTGACATGAGTGCCGAATGCTCTCTCACAGCACGTTCAATCCGTGCATCACTTTCTGTTGCTTGTTTCAGGTTGCCCGCAAATCTGTTCAATCTGTCTTGCAAGTTCTTTGTCAAAGTGCTTGACTGAGGTCTAGTCCATCGTGTACCAAATTGGCTACGGAACTGTGCATCCTCTCTCGCTTCTTTCTGCAAAAGTTCTTCAGTCTGGACCAGCAGCTCCTGGTTCACCCTTCTCAAATCTCTAAGCTGCTGCAATTCAGCCTCCAAACTGGATGGTCCACCTACAATCTGCACTGCCTCTACATCTTCTTTCAGATCTAGTGGTAAAGTGAAATTCCCTTCCAATGCAAGAATAGAATCAGGCAAGTCCATTTCTTTGAGCTTAACTCTGGTTATCTCACTCCCCTGTTGCAATTTCTCAGCTTGTGTTCGAATTATATCATCGACCATCTCTGTATACCTGGAAAGAGCTTTAGCACTGGTATCAGGAACAAGGGTGGTAAACAGCTTTACACTGCTTGCATCCAATATATCATTCATAGGAGTGGGCTTGACAAGAGAGGCTGAAGGAAGAGGTGATAAGGAGCTGGCTGCAGGAACCCTCATAAGATACACTCTATCATTCTCCTTCATCGCCCTCTCCAAGTTACGATTTAGATTAGCTTCCAACTTGGTAACAGCATCAAGAAGTGGCACAGCAACTCCCTTGCTTGATTTCTTTGCATCAGTCAGTGCAGTGATACCACTTCTCAACCGTGCAATTTCCTCTGAGATCTCCTCTTTCTCATGCAATTCCAAACCAGACCTGTAGCATGCTTCTGAATAGAATTGAGCTGCCTTTAACTGCACATGAGAGATCCAGGTCCGGTCGAAATGCTGGTTGAGAGGTTGAACATTTAGGGCAGCATAGGCTTCTTCGTAGTAAAGGCCGACCTACAATTGTCATACCAAAGTCCCAATTTCATCTCTATAAACATGAAGTGACAACAATTTAAAAATGACAGAAACTATTGACACCCTCAAAGCATTTCTTTTCAGTATCATTAACTTCTGTATATTACAAAGAATTTTACAAGAATAATCAACAGCTAATACAGTATACGTACACTGTATGGAAAAGCAAAAAACACTAACTTCAAAAAAAAAAATCCGATGTGTAGAAAAAAGATCCACCCACTTTCAAAGCACAAATGGTTTTGCCAATTTAAATTTCAGAGTCCAAAACACTACCAACCAACACAATGCAAGGAGCTACCCCAAAATTTCAATATTAAACAGTTGCATTTAGCTTGCTACCAAGAAAGGAAGCATTCTGGTCCACATACATTAGGGCCTAATTGGAACTTCATAAATCTAATGCATGTAACACAGTTTACCAAATGAAGGTTGACCAATTGCATTAGGGTCCAATTACATGCACCTCAGTTTCTAGCCATAACCAATTACAGATAAATAGAGTCACAGATAACCCAAGTGCAGGGTAACTGAATTCCAAGGATCCAGATGTGGCCTTAGGACGTGTTCAGTGCATTGATGCATTCATGGTGTACATGCGGAACTGCAGTATCTTATCCAAAATGAGCTTTCACAATGAGTTAAGGATGACCCAAAAACCTTCCAGATAGGAATATCTTAGCTGTCCAACCTTGGCAAGGGGACTGAGAACTAAAATATGCACATTGCAGCTTTTCTAGTCCAATTTTCAAGTTATACAAGGTTACAGCTCTGACCCCTAAAATATATGAGGGATACTTGTAAGCCCAACGTATCTGTTGGACTGATACAACACTTATTGGTACCCAATACTTCACCTATACTTCTAGGGTACAAGTTTAACATATCCTACTTACCAAGTTTAGTTCTTTTAATTTTAAAAGATACTAGAAAGGGACGTAACAATGATATTTTCATTGAATCGAAAGTGATATAAAGAAAGAATTAGGGCACCTGTTTCTGTATCCATGTAACAAGTCATATCCTCGAACCCTGTATTAGTGTCTCTATCACTATCCATATCTGGGCATCATAGCCTAAAATACACAACATCTAAACGCAGTCCTAAGTCCCATCTAGCTATAGTCCCCTTCACGAAATTCTATTCTTCCCCTCAACTCAATTTAAAGTCATATTCCTGGTAACTCTCCAGGTTCAAACGCATGTCCAATAGTTAAGAGATCATTGAAACGCAACCAATTGGAATCCAAGTTTTAAAAAACGACCACATACAGAACACTCGCAAAGAAAAAAATGTGGAAACATGAAATTGCCCAAAAAACAAAAAAAAAAAGTCATTCAATTGAAGAAAAAAAGACAGAGGAGAAAGTTCCAGGAGCCGACCTGCCTGGAGACCTTAGAACAGAGCCCGGGCGGCTTCCCATCAGCAATAACCTTCTCAAAAAAACACTCTTGCGCCTGCGCCAGCATCAGCTTCTCAAGCATCCCCGCGCACTCCGCCGTCAAGTCCAGCGTCGCTCCCCCGGCCGCCGCCACCTTCCCCGCCTCATTATCCCTCATAAACGCAAACGCGCCGGCCGACGCCTGGAACGAATTGCACGCCTGCTTGAGCCCATTCGCAACAGTCCGATCAGCAGCCAGCGCCATCTGGCTGTGGACGGCGCCGAGGTTGAAGAGCACGGCGGCCTTCTCAAGGTGGATGTTCTGCAGCGTTGCCTTCTTGTTGGACTTGAAGGCGTCGTGCCACGTGAAGGATACGGCGCTCACGTGATCCCGCTCCGGCGAGAAGGGGAATCGGGATTCCATGGAGCAGAGGGCCCGGAAGTAGGACAGGAGGAGGTCGCGGCGGGCCTCCGGCGAGTCGGCCGGGCGCTCGAGATCGGATCGCATCTGGCGGACGGTCTGGAGGTCGTCTTCTAGGTTTTGGGCCTCGCGCTCTGAGTAGTGGAAGGAGATGTGCTGGCGGAGGGGGCGGTAGAGATCGACGGACGTCGTCTTCTTCTCGTGGATCGCAAGCATCACGTTATTCACAGCCATGGAATTCGATTTGATTGAATTGAATTCGAATTGAGGGAGATGAATTGCAGATTTTTTAGGGTTTTGGAGGGAGAGATTTGGGGAATTGGTGTCTAGAGGGAGCGGAAGAAGAAGAAGAAGAAGAAGTCTTCGAGGACTGAGGAGAAGTCGATGAGAATTTTCTCCCCTCCGTCGCGAGGCAAATGGTTTTGATTGGCGTGTTGGAGATATGGAGTAATAAATGTTTTGAACCGGACCGGGTTTAGAAGACTCAACGATTTGAACCGGGTTCGATGATAATTTCCTCCTCCTAAGTCCTGACTAGTGATTGAGGAGTATCTGACAACTGTGTGGAAGATGATCCGAAAAAGAGGACAGGTGGACTGCTCCTAGACATCGATTTGGATGGCCTATTTCTTCAAATGAAGGGTCATGATTGTTCATAAGCAAATTTTGAGTGATGGCCCACCCATCGATGTGCCATCCGAGGATTTTTATTTAGGGGTGGCAGAGACCTAAATAGGCAATCGTGTTTTGTAGCAATATTCGAGATTTTTGAAGTGAGGATTTTAAGGGTGGATGCAGAATTTTCATGTGGATTGTGAAAATAGGTCAAAATTTTTATATAAATTTTGGAAGTGGAGACGGCCGAAAGATCACGGGGGAGATCTGCCCCTAACCATATGTGAGATTTAACACCCTAACGGTATGGATTGCTCAACGCGTGTGGTATATCTGAGATGGGAAGAGAGGAGGATTTACAGGCAACGCAACCGACGACCACGGTCCACATCCCACTTTCCGTGCGCGCGAAGGAAATGTTGCTGCGCTACTGTGCGTGATGCGCACCATTTGAATATTTATATGACATTGACGATCCATCTAGAAGTCTTAAATTCGGAGATTACTAACATCAAATAAATTTGGTTTACCCGCATCCGAGTTGATGGAGTCACATTAAGGCATGAATTTGATCTCCATGGATCTACTCTCCACATCTTGTGTTCCAAATATCCTTAAATTTACCCATTTGTGCTGTTTGGTGAGTACCGCGGCTCACAGAATTAATCATCTAAAAGGTCGTACTATGATAGATTCTAAAGCACACTTTATATATATATATATGAAGAATATTTATATGCATTCATCTCTTACTATAGGGTGAGGGACACTTCCATAATTAGAAATTTTCATGTATAGGAAAAGTACTATTTTGTCATATGCATATGCAAAAAGGGAAGGTGAGGGATGAATGTACGTGAATGCCCCCTATATATAAGGAGATGCTCATATAAGAGATATCTCTTACCTTATATGAGAGATATGGATGGGGCCCTCACATTTAAATTGTTGGCATTAGATATAGATGTGAGGGGTCCCCACACAATCTCTCATTTAAGGTGAGAGATATCTCTCACCTTATATGAGAGATATGGGCGGGGGCCATCACATTTAAGTTGTTGACATTAGATATAGATGTGAGGCCCCCACACAATCTCTCATTTAAGGTGAGAGATATCTTTCATAAGAGCATTTTATATATATATATATATACAAGCCTGTACTAAGCCCAGCCCTAAAAAATAAAAATATTTTTTAATTTAATATTTTCTTTAAAATATTATTGACAAATAAAATAAATATATTATTTCAAAAAAATGGCTTGGGTCGTCCCAACAATCATGGTTCAAAATCTTGGTCTCGGTCGCGGTATCGGCCGGGTCGAAAAACCGATATGATATCGGCATCGGTCACGGATATCGGTCAATCGCGGTCATCGCGTTATGATTTTTTTTTAATCCAAAAAAATTCACAAAAATATCCAAAAAATCCAGAATATTAGAAAATGTTGGAAAATTTTATTTGTTTCCATTAATAACAACAATAAATCAAAATCTCGGTCACCTTAAGTTATGAGTCCCGTTTGTGTCGCAGTTCACTGTCTTTTCCAGTATTTCATATAATGCAAACATTATTGATGCTCATGATCAATTTATTAGTGTCAAATATAAGAAGATAAAGATAACATATCAATTATTATTTAATACTAACTTAATCATCAAATAAAGTTGCGAAATTCAAGACCCTAAAGATTAGTGAATGAGATAGTGAGTTAGTGACTAAGATAGATAAATCACAAAGCACTTGGGCATCAAAATGTTCATGGTTTATCTGAAATTAGAGGGGACTAGTGGAGAGTACCACACACTATTAATAAGCAATTAAGCCTTTGGTATCACAAATATCCTAACAAGTAACAACAATTATTTTTTGGAAAACAAAAATTAATAAAATCATTTTCAAAATCCTAAATATATAGATCTAACATAAAAGTATGTAGATCTATCATTTACATACTATACAATGATCATGAATCATTAAAACAACATATTCATGAAGAAATCCCCAAAAAATGATATATTATAATTCAAATATTAAAAAATCCGAAAATAAAAAAAAAAAACAAAAAAAATTCAAAATCATGTGTATGAGTAGATCTAACATGAAAGTATGTAGATCTAACTTCTAAATGAAGAAAACAACACAATTACACAAGTGAGTAAGTGACAAACCTCTATACTTCATCTATAAAATAAATAAAAAACACATAGTATGCTTTAAGTTGATTTCCTCTTACCTTAAATAATATTTTCTTCAAAAAATAGAAGTGAGATTTGAAAATATGCAAGAGAGATGGTGGTTGCTGCTATGGCTAATAAGAAGTTGAGAAGAGATGAGAAGAAGATAAAGATGGGGGAAAAATATAAAAATTAGGGTTTTCACACTTTATAACATATCTCGGCCGATATTTTGAAAATATCGGCCGAGATATCGATAAATCCGATATGAACATTATCTCGGCCAAGATGAGCCGAGATTTTAAAGAATAAAACCGCTACCGATATCTCAGTGAGATATCGGTGCGGTATCGGCCGGTTCCGATATCTCAGTGAGATATCGGTGCGGTATCGGCCGATATGAACCGGCATTAGCCGGTTTTTAAATCCATGCCAACAATACCTATTTAGGAAAAAAAAACAATGGATAAATGAATAAAGAAAATCTTTTCTTAATAACCAAAAATAATGTGTAACATGAACCGATAAGAAAATAAAAATAATAATAAACAACATATATTATCCATTCACGTGCGCATTTCATGAGGTTGAATCACTAAAAATCAATAAATGAACCTCAAGAAAACACAATGGCAAATGCATCAAGCAAAATTAATATATTGATTTTAAATATATTATTCATCTACGAAAAATTCTTTGTTCAAAGAAGAAAAAACTTTTTCAGTATTCTCATTCACGGAGGAAAAAAAGAATAAAAAAATAACTGATGAAGTCTTTTGCCACTAAACACTAATGATTATCGTTGACATTTGAAATTTAATATATATAACTCCAACTCCTTCCTAAATTCAGTCCAACAAAGTGCATTTCTTTTATTATAAAACCTAGCGATCTCTCAAAGAATAAATTATCATGCATATTATTTTCTTTTTGGGCCTAGTTGTTTCCCCATTGATCATCCAACTCCCTTGGTCGTCCTTGAATCAAGGTTAATTTCTATGGATCAATGGCATGTGGTGGGCCACTTCAAGTATACTTCAAACCTTTGTAAAGTAAAATCTCTCATGTGGGGCTTAGGGATTTATTATAAGATTTCCATCGGTGTAAATCTCAGAGCTTCGTGCATATCATTGGGTTATAAGTTTTTTATGTGATTAATGGCATAGGTGTGCTACTTCAATTAGGCTTCATGCTTTTGTGAAGTAGCAATCTCACATGTGGGGCTTGTAGTGCAAGCTATGTAGCCAATTAGAAACCAAAAGGCGTAGAAACTAACAACAATTGCATACCAATAATTATGTAGGACCCACCTTGTGGATCTCAATCACATGTATAGTCCATATGCTCCTAGTGAATGCAGGCGTGCATCAGGGTGGGCCCTGATCTGAGCTCATTTTATCAAGTAATAAATAGCATAGCAGTATGTAATGTGCATGAGAATCCATCACATAAGTGAATCTAACCGTTTACAAAGTTAATACTAAAATCATAATGATAAGAGGATTGGTTAGATAGATTTTATGATATATTAAGATTATAGAGTAATTTGGGGATTAAGATAAGAAAATAAAATAGAAAAGTTATTTTAGGGGAAATTATAAGGATTTTAGAAATGTAAGTTTAGAAACCATAATCTTAATTTAAATGGAGAGATTTAGGGAGGATATTCAGAAGGTGTAGTCTCACCTTATATGATAGATATGGGTGGGGGTCATCACATTTAAGTTGTTGGCATTTGATATAGATGTGAAGCCCCCACACAATCTCTCATTTAAAATGAGAGACCCATATGCTCCTATGAGAGATATCTCTCACCTTAAATGAGAGGTGGGATATATATATAGGGCCAGCTCTCCTAAACTGAAACCTACCTTATTCAAAGCTAAAACAATGCTGGTCCCACAAATCAAAGTTGATTATCATTATTTTTTTTATGATGATCGTTTCCAAAATCAAGATAAATCCAATAAGAACTGAATTTTCTAATTCTATCATGAAAATAACAGATATAATCAACTTTGATTTGTGAAGAGGATCCACCCAATATTTTATTTCGAAAAGCATAAAAAATTATCTTGTTACTAAAGCAGGAAGGAGTCTACAATCTGGACCATTTGGGTGTTACCTAGAGTTCGGTGTCTTTTCTTTCACTTAATTTCTTTTTTGTGGTATTTGTCTTTGACTTTGTATAGGGCCATATTTACTAGGCTTAAAATTGACATGTGTCGGCAACATTAATCTCCATCATGACTTTTGCATAAACCGTTTTTGGGTTGGAGACTAGGGCGGACCCGGGATTTTTATTTTAGTGGGCCGGACAATGGTCAATTGTAAATATCAATCATTGTTTTCGTTAGATTTTCTCACATAAATAGTAGAATAGGAGAAAAAAGTATTGTATTTAAATAGATTAGTCATTGATTGTTTTTGTTATATTTTTTCATCTGTAATTTAAAGATAAACTCAATTGTGTCAAAATCATTGCCGACTACTAATAATCTCCATTTATAGCACAGGTTAAAGACATGATTTTCAACATTTTGTCGTAAGGGATCCTACTACAAAAAACCAAATTAATAAATAAGTCTTTTTAATTCCTCTAACACATCAATCATCAACTACACTATAACACCACTAAAGAAGCTCTAGATACCGCAAAAAAGTAATAATCATTATATTGTGAAAACTAATTTCTTTTTAGTCTCTATCATTTCCTTAAGCTCCTAATAATTCTTCAACTATACGAGACCGTTGAATATATTATAAATGAATATTATTAGAATAATCATAAACATTATATTATAGTCCAAGAAAAAAAATCCAAAAAACAAAAAGTTTGGGGAATTGGGGGAGTCTGTGAGATTAGGGCTTACTAATAAAGGAATTTTGGGGAATTAGAGCTTAGGGTATGCATTTAGGATTTGGTGATTTATGGCTTAGGGTTTCGATTAGGATTTGGGGATTTATGTTTGGGATTTGGATTTAAAAATTAAGAGTCTGGATTTAGCCCTAATTTCTCAAATTCCACGTATTGTTGTTCTTTTAATCCCTTCTCCTGCGTCACTGCAGACTCCAAGCTCCAACATATCTTCCCTCAACAACTTCTACAATGGTAGATTTGGAGACGACCCATATGATAAAACCAATAAAAAGAGAAAGAAAGCAAGGCCAAGATCACATAAAGGTGGAGAAGAGCAAACAAGAGTCTTCATCTTCCTCCTTCGGTCATAGCATAGAGACGAACTGTGTGGTCTTACTATCATGAAGGAAAAGAGCTTTTTTGGGTTTCTTTCCACCAACAAAGAGAATAAAAAGGGTCAACTAGGTGGGGCGATCATTTTAACTTACATGGGTCATGGGTTAAGGGCCCATTCAACTTTTTGGTATTTTTGGATTTGGTTGCCCAATTGTCATATTAACATGGGTCCGCCCCCGGTTGGAGACATAGGTATGAATCTCTACCACAAGTTTTGGCAACCTCAAGTTTGGATTCAAGAGGTAGAGATCCACTTTTCCTGCGTTTCTTATACTAAAGGTAGAAACATCTGAATGTGAAAAATGTTTTGCCAAGGAGCAGAAACTGGTTTTTATCAAACAAAAGGCCTTGAAAGAAGATTTGTCCTCCACAAACATGCAGTATGTTAGTGTCAACTAATATTGGATAGTGTTGGTGACAGTCACAGGTTCAGACTCAGACAATCCGAACATGCACCCTGTATATGAATTGGCATCTAAAAGTAGGAGAATTGGAGACCCATTTACATCCGTAATTATGATAGAATAACTAGCCTATAATCAAAATAACAATTAAAAAACTATTTAAAGAAAAACAAACAATCAAAGTTGTTGGATGATGGAGAAGATGAAGCTCAAGTAAATGGATACAAGCCTCCTAGAACCCTTCTCAAGCAACTAGAGGAGGGGGTGGTTAGAATCGTTGCTTCATCGCTGCTAAGTACTGTGATGAATTTTAATCTGCCCTGATTTCCACCATTAATAGTGGCGGTATAGCTACAATTGCAGGTCAGCGGAACTGGAAATCCCCACACAAATGAAAAATGAGCCCGTACAAGCGGGAAACGGTGACGTACCTGGGGTTCAAACCCCGGACAGCCAGGTAAGGACCGATAGGTTTAAACCGACACTCCTTACCACTACCATTCGGATAAAGAGCCGTTCTTAAAAATTTGTATTGATAGATGCATTTGTGAGGCAGTCATGTGAGTTTCCCTTTTCGAAAGCAATCAATAATGGGGGGTTCATGGGCTAGGCCTAGGGGTGAAAGTGGGCCGGGCCGTCCTAGGGCCGCCCGCGGACGGCCCGTTATAGGCTCGGCCCGAGCTCGGCTCAAAAGACAAAAGAGCCGAGCTAGGGCCTAGTAGGAGGCCCGTTTGCTTAAACGGGCCGAGCTAGGGCTTGATGAAGCCCGGCTCGTAAGCCCTAGGGCCTACATATATTATAATACATATATTATTTATAAGGATTTATTCAGGTCAAGTGGGAACCGTTGGATCATTAAAGTGGATCCAACCAACGGCTGTCCAGTTTTTAAGTCTTGTAACTCTGAAACAATCTTTCCTTTGTTGTTATTATTATTTATTAACAAGGCTCTATTCTTGTTGTTATAGGTGATGCTGGTGATGATGAAAACTTTATTTTATGATGTTAGCCAAATACTTTATTTTTTTCTATGATGCTATTGGAGTTTAATTTGATTTGTATTATTGTTGGAGTGTAATGATGCTAATCTACATTAATATTGAACTATTATGGAGTGTTGGTGTGAGGTCCCACCCTTGGTGGGCCCTCTAAGGGCTATTTTATAGGCTAATTAATCTTAATTAATCTTAATTATTGTTTAATTATGTTAATCTTTACTAATCTTTGCTAATTACTACTAATTATTGCTAATCTTGGCTAATCTTGGTTAATTACTGTTTTATTTGGGCTAATCAGGGGCTTAGTAGAGTGACTAGTTAGATTTCCTAAGTTAGTTAGATTAACTTAGTGGGTTAGTGTTCTTAATTACATTGGGTGTTGTTAATCCTAGGTTTAGATAGTATAGTCTAATTAATTAAGAGATTAAGTGGGTTAGCTAAAGGTGCTCTCTCTCTCTCTCTCTTCTAGAAGGTTCCTAACCAAATAACCAAGTTAACCTTAAACCCTAATCCCAATTCCACTAAACCCTAGGGCCAAACTAGTCATTAACCACCCCTCCTATCTATATAAAACCTCTCTTAAACCCAATTGCAATAAACCCTAAACCCTAAGCAGCCCCCTTCCCAAGAAACTCCCAGCTCTCTTCCCAAGAAAACTACCCAGCCCAACTGTTCCTTCCCTCATTTCCTCTCCCACGTTTGAAGCTGAGAAGGCCATAGTTCACTGCTGGAATTTCTTCTTGAGGCTTCTGCTGGATTTCTTATTCTTCTCCCTCATTGTTATTTCTGCTGGAATTCCCTGGAGCCATCACTCTGCTGCTGTCTTACTCACTTCAGCTGGAGCAGCCATCTTCTTCTTCGTTCCCTCCTCATTTCTCTTGCTGTGACAGCTGGAACCTCACCTTGAAGCCACTACATCAGTCACACCCTTCATCTTCTTCATTTCCCTCTTTTCCCTCTCTCTCATTTTCCCTCATCCAACTGTTACTCTGCTGGAATTTTTCCAGGGGCTACTGATATCACCACCCTTCCCTTCTCATTCCATTTTCCAAATTTCTGTGGTGGTTCTGTGCTGGAAGAAATTCACCTGGAGCTGCTGTCGCTGATTTCTTCTCCTTGCTGTCCACTTATTCACCTGAGAGTTCTTGGTCCTGGAATTCTGAAATTGAAAGTTTCCACACCTACTGTTGCTGCTACAATCTGTTATTCTGCTGTGCTGCAATTGCTTCTTCTCTGCTGCTGTCTTCTTCATTTCCAGCTACTGTGTCATCATCTTCCTTCTCTCTGTATGTGCTGGGATTTATAGTAAATAGTTGCTACTACAGCAGCTACTGCTGCCACTCTGCTGGAATCTGAGCTGCAGCAGTCATCACCATCTTCTTCTTCCCCTGTTCAGCTAGGACTTGGAGCTTCTCTGATTATTTCCCTCTTTCTCTCTACTACTCTATCTCTGAAAAGCTACAAAAGGCAAGTGCATCATACTCATAACTTAGGATGTGTATTTTAGTTCATGATTCAGTAGTTTTCCATTTCATTTGATGTTCTGTTATGGTTTAGTTTCTACCTGAGCTTGTTTGTGTATGTTTGGATGGAAAGGTCACTGATGGATGGGGGTTTTCACCCCCCATTTGGAAGATCAGTGGGCCAAAAGGTGTTTAATGGATGGTTTATGAAGTTATTTATTGATTAGAAGTGGTTTGGGGAAGTTTGGAAGTGATTGGAAGTGATTTGGGGGAAAACGGAGCTGAAACGGAAAAGTTGCAGAAATCTGCAGGAATAGTGTTTTCAGTGTTCTAGGTCGACCGAGACCCCCCTCTAGGTCGACCGATAACACTGCAGTTTCCAAAAAATCAAGCCTCAGTTATTTTCTGCAGAATTTCCCTGACACGCCCGAGGACTCGCCCGACAGTGTTCTAGGTCGACCGAGACACCCCTCTAGGTCGACCGAGAACACTGAAAAATGGAAAAACAGAGCTCCCAGTTAGCTGTGTTCTGCAGTCTGAGTTCCTGTTGTCTGGGTCGACTGGGACCCATCCTAGTCGATCGAGACAACTAGGTTTTGATGGAAAAATTGGCCATCAGCCATATTCTTGTAGAAAACCTATTTTAATCAGTTTGGTTGACCCGGCTTAGCCCAGGTTGACCCGTTTACATGGTTTTCACTAAGAATGACTGAAAGTTGGTTTTTCACCCGAAACTCAGACTGGTTGCGCCCAAATCAACCCGAAACTTAGAATTTACTTCTAGAAGGTGTTTAAAGCTGGATCATCAATCTTTCTAAGGTTTCAGAGTATGCGGTCAATCACCTAGGCCTGGTTGTTTGACCGGACACGCTGTAAGCTTTTAGAAACGATCTAAGTTGTCCAGAAAGCCTGACTCAGGTTTGTCAGTGCACTCGGTTGATCTTCCCGGCCAGGAAATCAACCGAGCTCACAACGCATCAGGTTCACCTGGAAAACCCTGATTGTTCCAGTTTTCAACACTTAGGAGATATGATCAGTTGCAAGGCCCATTGACCATCCAAATGAGCATTTGTCAGTGTCCTAAGCCCGAGTCAACGGTGTGGCTCAATCTTGACTCGCGGGGACCACTGTTTAGAGTTTTGGTTGATTATCTAAGATGATTCGAACCCTAAAAGTTGTCAACAATGCCTTTAACCAACTAAGCACCAAATACAATATTTTACGGCATTAATGACATCGTTTAGAGATCGGATTACCGGAGATAAACCCGAACCTAAAGTGGCCCATTTACCTAGGATTGGACCGTTGCTTTTTCCCGTTGATTCTCTGATTGAAGTTTATACTTCATTATTATTACTCTGTCATTCTTAGATCTTTAGATTAGTTGTTTACTGTTAATTAATTATAATTGGAAGACCTGAACCTAGGGTTTCTAGAGGTGACCCGATTGTGTAATCCGGAGATCATTGACCCGTGTCTGTGTCTAGGCGGGCCCTTATTGGGCCTAAGTGTAGTGATGTGAACCCTTTAGCTTGAAGAGATAGTTTCTATTGGACTGTTAAGTTATATGGATTATAATGGAACTGTTTGTCAGTAGTAGATGGATTGGTTGCCTCGTTTGGACGGTTTTAGACCAGGCCATGTACTGATGGGCCTTGGTATGGATCCAACGAGTGGGCCTGGATCTTGAATGAGATCCAGGGACTGAATTGAGATGTGTGGACCTTATAGAGGTATTGTTAGGACCTTGTTCACGCAAGGCAAAGCCTAGACAGACACAGACCTTAGAGTTATTCTCGAGTCGGCATGAACATTCACTCGGTTGATTTAAGCTCAGCCTGTGGACTGATCATCCCCGGTAGGAGCTAGTTGAGTATGGTGAAGCTATCATGATGAGCTGTGTGGTTAAGACGGCAAGGTGTCATACCGTGCCGATCTGGAGTGTTGAGATGATGAGTTGATGAGTGAGAGTCGGGATTAGTTATTCCCTGGTGAGATTCCCCACCGCGACTGTGTTCAGTATGGGAGGGCCGCGGCATAATATCCCGCGGTATTCCAGCTCGTGTGAATGTGCCACCTTGTGTAGTAGTTTAGTTGATTTCTTTTATACTGGTTCCTTATGATTTAAATGCACGATTGCCTAGTTCTCTTTCCTTGTTATTCATTTAAATTATGTACCTGTCTTTAATTCCTTTGATATATATATGCTATGTTAGTAGTATGCTGTATCTTGCTAGATCGTTTAGATCTGACCCATTCTATGGTGCTTAGGCCTTGACCCAGAGATTCCCGACGACGCTTTAGCCCTCGTGGAGGCACCTGTAGCCGGAGAGTACGTATGGGGCCCGGCCGACACTGACGTCGAGCCGGAGGGCGGAGACGAGTTTATACAGGGATATTGAGTGACTTTGTTATTTCGGGTTTTGAGCGAAACTTGTTGTGAGAAGGGTAGAAAGATCAAATGTATTAACTTTAAATTAACATTGAATCATTTTAATTAGACATATGTTCTGCTCATACTTTATATATTTATCGATACCTATTGCTTCCGCTTTGTTTAAATCGTTATGCTTCCGCAATATTAAATGTTATAACTATGTTGGTCAAAAAGTTTTAAATTTGACCTCACTGCGGCCAACGATCTTGGAAGTTCTCGGATTTTCCGGGAAGTAGCGCGCCAATTTCGGGTAATCGAACGAGTATATCGGTATCCGGAATTGGGGCGTTACATTTTATGGTATCAGAGCGAGCTGGTCTCTAGGAAATAAAACACACTAGAAACCATAGGACGTAGTGAGGATTCGAGCGATGGGATACGTGTAAGGACGATGGATTGGGTAGAGTCAGTGTAGTCTTAGGTTTTGGACTTACCACCCCAGATGCCGAGTGCAAATCGGGGAGTGCATTTTGCTTGCAGATCTGATCGTGCTACCCATGCATGACGTCGACGTCATTTTAGAAGGATGGATCGATGAGGATGTGCATCGACTACCGGCAGTTGAACCAGGCAACAGTGAAGAACAAGTATCCTCTTCCCCGGATCGACGAGCTCTTCGACCAGCTTCAGGGTGCGCAGTTCTTTTCGAAGATAGACTTGAGATCGGGATATCATCAGCTTCGAGTCAGAGATCAAGATGTGCAGAAGACAGCGTTCCGATCCCGTTATGGCCATTATGAGTTCCTTGTGATGCCGTTCGGGTTAACGAATGCACCAGCAGTGTTCATGTCCCTGATGAACAAGATCTTCGCTCCGCACCTCGACAGCTTTACAGTGGTCTTCATCGACGATGTTTTGGTCTATTCTAAGACCAGAGAGGAGCACGAGCAGCATTTGAGGACGTCTCTCCAGTTGTTGCGCGACAACCAGTTGTACGCGAAGCTCAGCAAGTGCGAGTTTTGGTTAGAGCAAGTAGTCTTCCTTGGACACATCATCTCCAAGGATGGACTAGCAGTGGACCCGGCAAAGATAGAAGCAGTGACGAACTGGGCGAGACCGAAGAACGCCACAGAGATCAGGAGTTTTCTCGGTTTGGCAGGCTACTACCGCAGATTCGTCAAGAGTTTCTCCACGATCTCAGCACCGTTGACCAAGCTGACACGGAAGGATGTACCGTTCGTTTGGTCCGATGCTTGCGAGAACAGCTTTCAAGAGCTGAAGGAGAGATTGACGACAGCACCGATCTTGTCCTTACCTTCTGGCAGTGGTGGATTCGTAGTCTTCACCGACGCTTCAGGGACCGGTCTTGGATGTGTTCTGATGCAGGAGGGCAAGGTTATTGCCTATGGATCGCGTCAGCTGAAGGAGCACGAGAAGAAGTACGCCACTCACGACTTGGAGCTTGCAGCAGTTGTTTTTGCCTTGAAGTTGTGGCGGCACTACCTCTACGGCGAGAAGTTCGAGGTGCACTCAGATCATCGCAGTTTGCAGTACCTGTTCACGCAGAGCGACCTCAACAACCGGCAGAGGAGGTGGATGGAGTACATCAAGGACTACGACTTCCCTATCAAATACCATCCTGGTAAGGCGAACGTCGTAGCGGACGCTTTGAGCAGGAAGACCGCCCTCGTCAGTTTCCTAGCAGCAGAGGGTGTGTGGACCGACGTCTTCAGCAGCTTAGACGTTCAGTTTCAGCCGCTTCGCGAGAAAGTCTTGCTTGCTACCATGTCAGCGTGGGAACCAGAGTTGCTGGGCAAGGTCAAGGACAGTCAGCGCAACGATCCGAAGCTTGTCAGAGTGATCGAGCAGATCGACCAGAGGCCAGAGTTCAGACTGATAGGAGGAGTGCTCTACTACCAGGACCGATTGTGCGTGCCAGACATTCAGGAGCTGAAGGACGAGATTCTTGCAGATGCACACCACAGCAGATACTCGATTCACCCCGGCAGCACCAAGATGTACCAGAACCTGAGGAGCTACTACTGGTGGAACAACATGAAGAAGGAGATAGCTCGCTATGTCTCCAGGTGTTTGACGTGCCAGCAGATCAAGGTCGAACACCAGAAGCCGCCAGGACTACTTCATCAGCTTGAGATTCCGCAGTGGAAGTGGGAGCACATCACCATGGACTTCATCGCAGGACTTCCAGCCACCAGGAGGCGCCACGACGGCATTTGGGTGATCGTGGATTGGCTGACTTACCAGTGTCGATGAGAGCAGGACTCGACGTCCTTGCTAAGCTGTACGTCGACAGAATTGTCTCGTTGCACGGAGTTCCAGCTTCGATTGTTTCTGACAGAGACCCGCGTTTCACCTCTCATTTCTGGGAGAGTCTTCAGCAGGCTTTGGGCACCAAGTTGAGCTTCAGCACGGCCTACCATCCTCAGACAGACGGCCAGACAGAGCGCACCAACCAGACACTAGAGGACATGTTGAGAGCCTGTGTCTTGGACTTCAAGGAGAACTGGGAGGATTCCTTGCCGTTGTGCGAGTTCGCCTACAACAACAGCTTCCATGCGAGCATCAAGATGGCACCGTACGAGGCTTTGTACGGGAGGAGATGCAAGACCCCAGTTTGCTGGGAAGAAGTTGGTGTCAGGAGCTTCCATGGTCCATCCATAGTCAGCGACACCAGCGAGAAGGTTCGGCAGATAGTTGAGAACCTGAAGGTCAGCCGCAGCAGACAGAAGAGCTATGCAGACAATCGATGCAGACCTCTCGAGTTCGAGAAGGGAGATAGAGTTTTCCTGAAGGTTTCTCCGGCTAGAGGTACCCTGAGGTTCGGTGAGAAGGGTAAGCTAGCGCGGAGATACGTTGGACCCTTCGAGATCAGATCGAGAGTTGGAGATGTTGCTTACAAGCTTCAGCTACCGCCAGAGCTTTCGGGAGTGCATGACGTGTTCCACGTCTCCATGCTGAAGAAGTATGTGGAGGACCCGACCCACATCCTTTATCACGAGCCACTCAACATCCAGCCAGATGCATCGTACGTCGCCAGGCCGGTCGCGATCATTGACACCAAGGAGCAGGTGCTCCGGACCCGAACCATTCATTGGGTGAAGGTTCAGTGGGAGCATCACACACCGGAGGAGGCTACGTGGGAGCTACGCGACCAGGTGGAGAGGGACTATCCACATCTTCTACCTCAGGTATGTTATAATCTTGTTTTTACATTTGGGGACAAATGTTTTAAAAGGAGGGAATGATGTGAGGTCCCACCCTTGGTGGGCCCTCTAAGGGCTATTTTATAGGCTAATTAATCTTAATTTATCTTAATTATTGTTTAATTATGTTAATCTTCACTAATCTTTGCTAATTACTACTAATTATTGCTAATCTTGGCTAATCTTGGTTAATTACTGTTTTATTTGGGCTAATCAGGGGCTTAGTAGAGTGACTAGTTAGATTTCCTAAGTTAGTTAGATTAACTTAGTGGGTTAGTGTTCTTAATTACATTGGGTGTTGTTAATCCTAGATTTAGATAGTATAGTCTAATTAATTAAGAGATTAAGTGGGTTAGCTAAAGGTGCTCTCTCTCTCTCTCTCTTCTAGAAGGTTCCTAACCAAATAACCAAGTTAACCTTAAACCCTAATCCCAATTCCACTAAACCCTAGGGCCAAACTAGTCATTAACCACCCCTCCTATCTATATAAAACCTCTCTTAAACCCAATTGCAATAAACCCTAAACCCTAAGCAGCCCCCTTCCCAAGAAACTCCCAGCTCTCTTCCCAAGAAAACTACCCAGCCCAACTGTTCCTTCCCTCATTTCCTCTCCCACGTTTGAAGCTGAGAAGGCCATAATTCACTGCTGGAATTTCTTCTTGAGGCTTCTGCTGGATTTCTTATTCTTCTCCCTCATTGTTATTTCTGCTGGAATTCCCTGGAGCCATCACTCTGCTGCTGTCTTACTCACTTCAGCTGGAGCAGCCATCTTCTTCTTCGTTCCCTCCTCATTTCTCTTGCTGTGACAGCTGGAACCTCACCTTGAAGCCACTACATCAGTCACACCCTTCATCTTCTTCATTTCCCTCTTTTCCCTCTCTCTCATTTTCCCTCATCCAACTGTTACTCTGCTGGAATTTTTCCAGGGGCTACTGATATCACCACCCTTCCCTTCTCATTCCATTTTCCAAATTTCTGTGGTGGTTCTGTGCTGGAAGAAATTCACCTGGAGCTGCTGTCGCTGATTTCTTCTCCTTGCTGTCCACTTATTCACCTGAGAGTTCTTGGTCCTGGAATTCTGAAATTGAAAGTTTCCACACCTACTGTTGCTGCTACAATCTGTTATTCTGCTGTGCTGCAATTGCTTCTTCTCTGCTGCTGTCTTCTTCATTTCCAGCTACTGTGTCATCATCTTCCTTCTCTCTGTATGTGCTGGGATTTATAGTAAATAGTTGCTACTACAGCAGCTACTGCTGCCACTCTGCTGGAATCTGAGCTGCAGCAGTCATCACCATCTTCTTCTTCCCCTGTTCAGCTAGGACTTGGAGCTTCTCTGATTATTTCCCTCTTTCTCTCTACTACTCTATCTCTGAAAAGCTACAAAAGGCAAGTGCATCATACTCATAACTTAGGATGTGTATTTTAGTTCATGATTCAGTAGTTTTCCATTTCATTTGATGTTCTGTTATGGTTTAGTTTCTACCTGAGCTTGTTTGTGTATGTTTGGATGGAAAGGTCACTGATGGATGGGGGTTTTCACCCCCCATTTGGAAGATCAGTGGGCCAAAAGGTGTTTAATGGATGGTTTATGAAGTTATTTATTGATTAGAAGTGGTTTGGGGAAGTTTGGAAGTGATTGGAAGTGATTTGGGGGAAAACGGAGCTGAAACGGAAAAGTTGCAGAAATCTGCAGGAATAGTGTTTTCAGTGTTCTAGGTCGACCGAGACCCCCCTCTAGGTCGACCGATAACACTGCAGTTTCCAAAAAATCAAGCCTCAGTTATTTTCTGCAGAATTTCCCTGACACGCCCGAGGACTCGCCCGACAGTGTTCTAGGTCGACCGAGACACCCCTCTAGGTCGACCGAGAACACTGAAAAATGGAAAAACAGAGCTCCCAGTTAGCTGTGTTCTGCAGTCTGAGTTCCTGTTGTCTGGGTCGACTGGGACCCATCCTAGTCGATCGAGACAACTAGGTTTTGATGGAAAAATTGGCCATCAGCCATATTCTTGTAGAAAACCTATTTTAATCAGTTTGGTTGACCCGGCTTAGCCCAGGTTGACCCGTTTACATGGTTTTCACTAAGAATGACTGAAAGTTGGTTTTTCACCCGAAACTCAGACTGGTTGCGCCCAAATCAACCCGAAACTTAGAATTTACTTCTAGAAGGTGTTTAAAGCTGGATCATCAATCTTTCTAAGGTTTCAGAGTATGCGGTCAATCACCTAGGCCTGGTTGTTTGACCGGACACGCTGTAAGCTTTTAGAAACGATCTAAGTTGTCCAGAAAGCCTGACTCAGGTTTGTCAGTGCACTCGGTTGATCTTCCCGGCCAGGAAATCAACCGAGCTCACAACGCATCAGGTTCACCTGGAAAACCCTGATTGTTCCAGTTTTCAACACTTAGGAGATATGATCAGTTGCAAGGCCCATTGACCATCCAAATGAGCATTTGTCAGTGTCCTAAGCCCGAGTCAACGGTGTGGCTCAATCTTGACTCGCGGGGACCACTGTTTAGAGTTTTGGTTGATTATCTAAGATGATTCGAACCCTAAAAGTTGTCAACAATGCCTTTAACCAACTAAGCACCAAATACAATATTTTACGGCATTAATGACATCGTTTAGAGATCGGATTACCGGAGATAAACCCGAACCTAAAGTGGCCCATTTACCTAGGATTGGACCGTTGCTTTTTCCCGTTGATTCTCTGATTGAAGTTTATACTTCATTATTATTACTCTGTCATTCTTAGATCTTTAGATTAGCTGTTTACTGTTAATTAATTATAATTGGAAGACCTGAACCTAGGGTTTCTAGAGGTGACCCGATTGTGTAATCCGGAGATCATTGACCCGTGTCTGTGTCTAGGCGGGCCCTTATTGGGCCTAAGTGTGGTGATGTGAACCCTTTAGCTTGAAAAGATAGTTTCTATTGGACTGTTAAGTTATATGGATTATAATGGAACTGTTTGTCAGTAGTAGATGGATTGGTTGCCTCGTTTGGACGGTTTTAGACCAGGCCATGTACTGATGGGCCTTGGTATGGATCCAACGAGTGGGCCTGGATCTTGAATGAGATCCAGGGACTGAATTGAGATGTGTGGACCTTATAGAGGTATTGTTAGGACCTTGTTCACGCAAGGCAAAGCCTAGACAGACACAGACCTTAGAGTTATTCTCGAGTCGGCATGAACATTCACTCGGTTGATTTAAGCTCAGCCTGTGGACTGATCATCCCCGGTAGGAGCTAGTTGAGTATGGTGAAGCTATCATGATGAGCTGTGTGGTTAAGACGGCAAGGTGTCATACCGTGCCGATCTGGAGTGTTGAGATGATGAGTTGATGAGTGAGAGTCGGGATTAGTTATTCCCTGGTGAGATTCCCCACCGCGACTGTGTTCAGTATGGGAGGGCCGCGGCATAATATCCCGCGGTATTCCAGCTCGTGTGAATGTGCCACCTTGTGTAGTAGTTTAGTTGATTTCTTTTATACTGGTTCCTTATGATTTAAATGCACGATTGCCTAGTTCTCTTTCCTTGTTATTCATTTAAATTATGTACCTGTCTTTAATTCCTTTGATATATATATGCTATGTTAGTAGTATGCTGTATCTTGCTAGATCGTTTAGATCTGACCCATTCTATGGTGCTTAGGCCTTGACCCAGAGATTCCCGACGACGCTTTAGCCCTCGTGGAGGCACCTGTAGCCGGAGAGTACGTATGGGGCCCGGCCGACACTGACGTCGAGCCGGAGGGCGGAGACGAGTTTATACAGGGATATTGAGTGACTTTGTTATTTCGGGTTTTGAGCGAAACTTGTTGTGAGAAGGGTAGAAAGATCAAATGTATTAACTTTAAATTAACATTGAATCATTTTAATTAGACATATGTTCTGCTCATACTTTATATATTTATCGATACCTATTGCTTCCGCTTTGTTTAAATCGTTATGCTTCCGCAATATTAAATGTTATAACTATGTTGGTCAAAAAGTTTTAAATTTGACCTCACTGCGGCCAACGATCTTGGAAGTTCTCGGATTTTCCGGGAAGTAGCGCGCCAATTTCGGGTAATCGAACGAGTATATCGGTATCCGGAATTGGGGCGTTACATTTTATGGTATCAGAGCGAGCTGGTCTCTAGGAAATAAAACACACTAGAAACCATAGGACGTAGTGAGGATTCGAGCGATGGGATACGTGTAAGGACGATGGATTGGGTAGAGTCAGTGTAGTCTTAGGTTTTGGACTTACCACCCCAGATGCCGAGTGCAAATCGGGGAGTGCATTTTGCTTGCAGATCTGATCGTGCTACCCATGCATGACGTCGACGTCATTTTAGAAGGATGGATCGATGAGGATGTGCATCGACTACCGGCAGTTGAACCAGGCAACAGTGAAGAACAAGTATCCTCTTCCCCGGATCGACGAGCTCTTCGACCAGCTTCAGGGTGCGCAGTTCTTTTCGAAGATAGACTTGAGATCGGGATATCATCAGCTTCGAGTCAGAGATCAAGATGTGCAGAAGACAGCGTTCCGATCCCGTTATGGCCATTATGAGTTCCTTGTGATGCCGTTCGGGTTAACGAATGCACCAGCAGTGTTCATGTCCCTGATGAACAAGATCTTCGCTCCGCACCTCGACAGCTTTACAGTGGTCTTCATCGACGATGTTTTGGTCTATTCTAAGACCAGAGAGGAGCACGAGCAGCATTTGAGGACGTCTCTCCAGTTGTTGCGCGACAACCAGTTGTACGCGAAGCTCAGCAAGTGCGAGTTTTGGTTAGAGCAAGTAGTCTTCCTTGGACACATCATCTCCAAGGATGGACTAGCAGTGGACCCGGCAAAGATAGAAGCAGTGACGAACTGGGCGAGACCGAAGAACGCCACAGAGATCAGGAGTTTTCTCGGTTTGGCAGGCTACTACCGCAGATTCGTCAAGAGTTTCTCCACGATCTCAGCACCGTTGACCAAGCTGACACGGAAGGATGTACCGTTCGTTTGGTCCGATGCTTGCGAGAACAGCTTTCAAGAGCTGAAGGAGAGATTGACGACAGCACCGATCTTGTCCTTACCTTCTGGCAGTGGTGGATTCGTAGTCTTCACCGACGCTTCAGGGACCGGTCTTGGATGTGTTCTGATGCAGGAGGGCAAGGTTATTGCCTATGGATCGCGTCAGCTGAAGGAGCACGAGAAGAAGTACGCCACTCACGACTTGGAGCTTGCAGCAGTTGTTTTTGCCTTGAAGTTGTGGCGGCACTACCTCTACGGCGAGAAGTTCGAGGTGCACTCAGATCATCGCAGTTTGCAGTACCTGTTCACGCAGAGCGACCTCAACAACCGGCAGAGGAGGTGGATGGAGTACATCAAGGACTACGACTTCCCTATCAAATACCATCCTGGTAAGGCGAACGTCGTAGCGGACGCTTTGAGCAGGAAGACCGCCCTCGTCAGTTTCCTAGCAGCAGAGGGTGTGTGGACCGACGTCTTCAGCAGCTTAGACGTTCAGTTTCAGCCGCTTCGCGAGAAAGTCTTGCTTGCTACCATGTCAGCGTGGGAACCAGAGTTGCTGGGCAAGGTCAAGGACAGTCAGCGCAACGATCCGAAGCTTGTCAGAGTGATCGAGCAGATCGACCAGAGGCCAGAGTTCAGACTGATAGGAGGAGTGCTCTACTACCAGGACCGATTGTGCGTGCCAGACATTCAGGAGCTGAAGGACGAGATTCTTGCAGATGCACACCACAGCAGATACTCGATTCACCCCGGCAGCACCAAGATGTACCAGAACCTGAGGAGCTACTACTGGTGGAACAACATGAAGAAGGAGATAGCTCGCTATGTCTCCAGGTGTTTGACGTGCCAGCAGATCAAGGTCGAACACCAGAAGCCGCCAGGACTACTTCATCAGCTTGAGATTCCGCAGTGGAAGTGGGAGCACATCACCATGGACTTCATCGCAGGACTTCCAGCCACCAGGAGGCGCCACGACGGCATTTGGGTGATCGTGGATTGGCTGACTAAGTCAGCCCACTTCTTGCCAGTGTCGATGAGAGCAGGACTCGACGTCCTTGCTAAGCTGTACGTCGACAGAATTGTCTCGTTGCACGGAGTTCCAGCTTCGATTGTTTCTGACAGAGACCCGCGTTTCACCTCTCATTTCTGGGAGAGTCTTCAGCAGGCTTTGGGCACCAAGTTGAGCTTCAGCACGGCCTACCATCCTCAGACAGACGGCCAGACAGAGCGCACCAACCAGACACTAGAGGACATGTTGAGAGCCTGTGTCTTGGACTTCAAGGAGAACTGGGAGGATTCCTTGCCGTTGTGCGAGTTCGCCTACAACAACAGCTTCCATGCGAGCATCAAGATGGCACCGTACGAGGCTTTGTACGGGAGGAGATGCAAGACCCCAGTTTGCTGGGAAGAAGTTGGTGTCAGGAGCTTCCATGGTCCATCCATAGTCAGCGACACCAGCGAGAAGGTTCGGCAGATAGTTGAGAACCTGAAGGTCAGCCGCAGCAGACAGAAGAGCTATGCAGACAATCGACGCAGACCTCTCGAGTTCGAGAAGGGAGACAGAGTTTTCCTGAAGGTTTCTCCGGCTAGAGGTACCCTGAGGTTCGGTGAGAAGGGTAAGCTAGCGCGGAGATACGTTGGACCCTTCGAGATCAGATCGAGAGTTGGAGATGTTGCTTACAAGCTTCAGCTACCGCCAGAGCTTTCGGGAGTGCATGACGTGTTCCACGTCTCCATGCTGAAGAAGTATGTGGAGGACCCGACCCACATCCTTTATCACGAGCCACTCAACATCCAGCCAGATGCATCGTACGTCGCCAGGCCGGTCGCGATCATTGACACCAAGGAGCAGGTGCTCCGGACCCGAACCATTCATTGGGTGAAGGTTCAGTGGGAGCATCACACACCGGAGGAGGCTACGTGGGAGCTACGCGACCAGGTGGAGAGGGACTATCCACATCTTCTACCTCAGGTATGTTATAATCTTGTTTTTACATTTGGGGACAAATGTTTTAAAAGGAGGGAATGATGTGAGGTCCCACCCTTGGTGGGCCCTCTAAGGGCTATTTTATAGGCTAATTAATCTTAATTTATCTTAATTATTGTTTAATTATGTTAATCTTCACTAATCTTTGCTAATTACTACTAATTATTGCTAATCTTGGCTAATCTTGGTTAATTACTGTTTTATTTGGGCTAATCAGGGGCTTAGTAGAGTGACTAGTTAGATTTCCTAAGTTAGTTAGATTAACTTAGTGGGTTAGTGTTCTTAATTACATTGGGTGTTGTTAATCCTAGGTTTAGATAGTATAGTCTAATTAATTAAGAGATTAAGTGGGTTAGCTAAAGGTGCTCTCTCTCTCTCTCTTCTAGAAGGTTCCTAACCAAATAACCAAGTTAACCTTAAACCCTAATCCCAATTCCACTAAACCCTAGGGCCAAACTAGTCATTAACCACCCCTCCTATCTATATAAAACCTCTCTTAAACCCAATTGCAATAAACCCTAAACCCTAAGCAGCCCCCTTCCCAAGAAACTCCCAGCTCTCTTCCCAAGAAAACTACCCAGCCCAACTGTTCCTTCCCTCATTTCCTCTCCCACGTTTGAAGCTGAGAAGGCCATAGTTCACTGCTGGAATTTCTTCTTGAGGCTTCTGCTGGATTTCTTATTCTTCTCCCTCATTGTTATTTCTGCTGGAATTCCCTGGAGCCATCACTCTGCTGCTGTCTTACTCACTTCAGCTGGAGCAGCCATCTTCTTCTTCGTTCCCTCCTCATTTCTCTTGCTGTGACAGCTGGAACCTCACCTTGAAGCCACTACATCAGTCACACCCTTCATCTTCTTCATTTCCCTCTTTTCCCTCTCTCTCATTTTCCCTCATCCAACTGTTACTCTGCTGGAATTTTTCCAGGGGCTACTGATATCACCACCCTTCCCTTCTCATTCCATTTTCCAAATTTCTGTGGTGGTTCTGTGCTGGAAGAAATTCACCTGGAGCTGCTGTCGCTGATTTCTTCTCCTTGCTGTCCACTTATTCACCTGAGAGTTCTTGGTCCTGGAATTCTGAAATTGAAAGTTTCCACACCTACTGTTGCTGCTACAATCTGTTATTCTGCTGTGCTGCAATTGCTTCTTCTCTGCTGCTGTCTTCTTCATTTCCAGCTACTGTGTCATCATCTTCCTTCTCTCTGTATGTGCTGGGATTTATAGTAAATAGTTGCTACTACAGCAGCTACTGCTGCCACTCTGCTGGAATCTGAGCTGCAGCAGTCATCACCATCTTCTTCTTCCCCTGTTCAGCTAGGACTTGGAGCTTCTCTGATTATTTCCCTCTTTCTCTCTACTACTCTATCTCTGAAAAGCTACAAAAGGCAAGTGCATCATACTCATAACTTAGGATGTGTATTTTAGTTCATGATTCAGTAGTTTTCCATTTCATTTGATGTTCTGTTATGGTTTAGTTTCTACCTGAGCTTGTTTGTGTATGTTTGGATGGAAAGGTCACTGATGGATGGGGGTTTTCACCCCCCATTTGGAAGATCAGTGGGCCAAAAGGTGTTTAATGGATGGTTTATGAAGTTATTTATTGATTAGAAGTGGTTTGGGGAAGTTTGGAAGTGATTGGAAGTGATTTGGGGGAAAACGGAGCTGAAACGGAAAAGTTGCAGAAATCTGCAGGAATAGTGTTTTCAGTGTTCTAGGTCGACCGAGACCCCCCTCTAGGTCGACCGATAACACTGCAGTTTCCAAAAAATCAAGCCTCAGTTATTTTCTGCAGAATTTCCCTGACACGCCCGAGGACTCGCCCGACAGTGTTCTAGGTCGACCGAGACACCCCTCTAGGTCGACCGAGAACACTGAAAAATGGAAAAACAGAGCTCCCAGTTAGCTGTGTTCTGCAGTCTGAGTTCCTGTTGTCTGGGTCGACTGGGACCCATCCTAGTCGATCGAGACAACTAGGTTTTGATGGAAAAATTGGCCATCAGCCATATTCTTGTAGAAAACCTATTTTAATCAGTTTGGTTGACCCGGCTTAGCCCAGGTTGACCCGTTTACATGGTTTTCACTAAGAATGACTGAAAGTTGGTTTTTCACCCGAAACTCAGACTGGTTGCGCCCAAATCAACCCGAAACTTAGAATTTACTTCTAGAAGGTGTTTAAAGCTGGATCATCAATCTTTCTAAGGTTTCAGAGTATGCGGTCAATCACCTAGGCCTGGTTGTTTGACCGGACACGCTGTAAGCTTTTAGAAACGATCTAAGTTGTCCAGAAAGCCTGACTCAGGTTTGTCAGTGCACTCGGTTGATCTTCCCGGCCAGGAAATCAACCGAGCTCACAACGCATCAGGTTCACCTGGAAAACCCTGATTGTTCCAGTTTTCAACACTTAGGAGATATGATCAGTTGCAAGGCCCATTGACCATCCAAATGAGCATTTGTCAGTGTCCTAAGCCCGAGTCAACGGTGTGGCTCAATCTTGACTCGCGGGGACCACTGTTTAGAGTTTTGGTTGATTATCTAAGATGATTCGAACCCTAAAAGTTGTCAACAATGCCTTTAACCAACTAAGCACCAAATACAATATTTTACGGCATTAATGACATCGTTTAGAGATCGGATTACCGGAGATAAACCCGAACCTAAAGTGGCCCATTTACCTAGGATTGGACCGTTGCTTTTTCCCGTTGATTCTCTGATTGAAGTTTATACTTCATTATTATTACTCTGTCATTCTTAGATCTTTAGATTAGCTGTTTACTGTTAATTAATTATAATTGGAAGACCTGAACCTAGGGTTTCTAGAGGTGACCCGATTGTGTAATCCGGAGATCATTGACCCGTGTCTGTGTCTAGGCGGGCCCTTATTGGGCCTAAGTGTAGTGATGTGAACCCTTTAGCTTGAAGAGATAGTTTCTATTGGACTGTTAAGTTATATGGATTATAATGGAACTGTTTGTCAGTAGTAGATGGATTGGTTGCCTCGTTTGGACGGTTTTAGACCAGGCCATGTACTGATGGGCCTTGGTATGGATCCAACGAGTGGGCCTGGATCTTGAATGAGATCCAGGGACTGAATTGAGATGTGTGGACCTTATAGAGGTATTGTTAGGACCTTGTTCACGCAAGGCAAAGCCTAGACAGACACAGACCTTAGAGTTATTCTCGAGTCGGCATGAACATTCACTCGGTTGATTTAAGCTCAGCCTGTGGACTGATCATCCCCGGTAGGAGCTAGTTGAGTATGGTGAAGCTATCATGATGAGCTGTGTGGTTAAGACGGCAAGGTGTCATACCGTGCCGATCTGGAGTGTTGAGATGATGAGTTGATGAGTGAGAGTCGGGATTAGTTATTCCCTGGTGAGATTCCCCACCGCGACTGTGTTCAGTATGGGAGGGCCGCGGCATAATATCCCGCGGTATTCCAGCTCGTGTGAATGTGCCACCTTGTGTAGTAGTTTAGTTGATTTCTTTTATACTGGTTCCTTATGATTTAAATGCACGATTGCCTAGTTCTCTTTCCTTGTTATTCATTTAAATTATGTACCTGTCTTTAATTCCTTTGATATATATATGCTATGTTAGTAGTATGCTGTATCTTGCTAGATCGTTTAGATCTGACCCATTCTATGGTGCTTAGGCCTTGACCCAGAGATTCCCGACGACGCTTTAGCCCTCGTGGAGGCACCTGTAGCCGGAGAGTACGTATGGGGCCCGGCCGACACTGACGTCGAGCCGGAGGGCGGAGACGAGTTTATACAGGGATATTGAGTGACTTTGTTATTTTGGGTTTTGAGCGAAACTTGTTGTGAGAAGGGTAGAAAGATCAAATGTATTAACTTTAAATTAACATTGAATCATTTTAATTAGACATATGTTCTGCTCATACTTTATATATTTATCGATACCTATTGCTTCCGCTTTGTTTAAATCGTTATGCTTCCGCAATATTAAATGTTATAACTATGTTGGTCAAAAAGTTTTAAATTTGACCTCACTGCGGCCAACGATCTTGGAAGTTCTCGGATTTTCCGGGAAGTAGCGCGCCAATTTCGGGTAATCGAACGAGTATATCGGTATCCGGAATTGGGGCGTTACATTTTATGGTATCAGAGCGAGCTGGTCTCTAGGAAATAAAACACACTAGAAACCATAGGACGTAGTGAGGATTCGAGCGATGGGATACGTGTAAGGACGATGGATTGGGTAGAGTCAGTGTAGTCTTAGGTTTTGGACTTACCACCCCAGATGCCGAGTGCAAATCGGGGAGTGCATTTTGCTTGCAGATCTGATCGTGCTACCCATGCATGACGTCGACGTCATTTTAGAAGGATGGATCGATGAGGATGTGCATCGACTACCGGCAGTTGAACCAGGCAACAGTGAAGAACAAGTATCCTCTTCCCCGGATCGACGAGCTCTTCGACCAGCTTCAGGGTGCGCAGTTCTTTTCGAAGATAGACTTGAGATCGGGATATCATCAGCTTCGAGTCAGAGATCAAGATGTGCAGAAGACAGCGTTCCGATCCCGTTATGGCCATTATGAGTTCCTTGTGATGCCGTTCGGGTTAACGAATGCACCAGCAGTGTTCATGTCCCTGATGAACAAGATCTTCGCTCCGCACCTCGACAGCTTTACAGTGGTCTTCATCGACGATGTTTTGGTCTATTCTAAGACCAGAGAGGAGCACGAGCAGCATTTGAGGACGTCTCTCCAGTTGTTGCGCGACAACCAGTTGTACATGAAGCTCAGCAAGTGCGAGTTTTGGTTAGAGCAAGTAGTCTTCCTTGGACACATCATCTCCAAGGATGGACTAGCAGTGGACCCGGCAAAGATAGAAGCAGTGACGAACTGGGCGAGACCGAAGAACGCCACAGAGATCAGGAGTTTTCTCGGTTTGGCAGGCTACTACCGCAGATTCGTCAAGAGTTTCTCCACGATCTCAGCACCGTTGACCAAGCTGACACGGAAGGATGTACCGTTCGTTTGGTCCGATGCTTGCGAGAACAGCTTTCAAGAGCTGAAGGAGAGATTGACGACAGCACCGATCTTGTCCTTACCTTCTGGCAGTGGTGGATTCGTAGTCTTCACCGACGCTTCAGGGACCGGTCTTGGATGTGTTCTGATGCAGGAGGGCAAGGTTATTGCCTATGGATCGCGTCAGCTGAAGGAGCACGAGAAGAAGTACGCCACTCACGACTTGGAGCTTGCAGCAGTTGTTTTTGCCTTGAAGTTGTGGCGGCACTACCTCTACGGCGAGAAGTTCGAGGTGCACTCAGATCATCGCAGTTTGCAGTACCTGTTCACGCAGAGCGACCTCAACAACCGGCAGAGGAGGTGGATGGAGTACATCAAGGACTACGACTTCCCTATCAAATACCATCCTGGTAAGGCGAACGTCGTAGCGGACGCTTTGAGCAGGAAGACCGCCCTCGTCAGTTTCCTAGCAGCAGAGGGTGTGTGGACCGACGTCTTCAGCAGCTTAGACGTTCAGTTTCAGCCGCTTCGCGAGAAAGTCTTGCTTGCTACCATGTCAGCGTGGGAACCAGAGTTGCTGGGCAAGGTCAAGGACAGTCAGCGCAACGATCCGAAGCTTGTCAGAGTGATCGAGCAGATCGACCAGAGGCCAGAGTTCAGACTGATAGGAGGAGTGCTCTACTACCAGGACCGATTGTGCGTGCCAGACATTCAGGAGCTGAAGGACGAGATTCTTGCAGATGCACACCACAGCAGATACTCGATTCACCCCGGCAGCACCAAGATGTACCAGAACCTGAGGAGCTACTACTGGTGGAACAACATGAAGAAGGAGATAGCTCGCTATGTCTCCAGGTGTTTGACGTGCCAGCAGATCAAGGTCGAACACCAGAAGCCGCCAGGACTACTTCATCAGCTTGAGATTCCGCAGTGGAAGTGGGAGCACATCACCATGGACTTCATCGCAGGACTTCCAGCCACCAGGAGGCGCCACGACGGCATTTGGGTGATCGTGGATTGGCTGACTAAGTCAGCCCACTTCTTGCCAGTGTCGATGAGAGCAGGACTCGACGTCCTTGCTAAGCTGTACGTCGACAGAATTGTCTCGTTGCACGGAGTTCCAGCTTCGATTGTTTCTGACAGAGACCCGCGTTTCACCTCTCATTTCTGGGAGAGTCTTCAGCAGGCTTTGGGCACCAAGTTGAGCTTCAGCACGGCCTACCATCCTCAGACAGACGGCCAGACAGAGCGCACCAACCAGACACTAGAGGACATGTTGAGAGCCTGTGTCTTGGACTTCAAGGAGAACTGGGAGGATTCCTTGCCGTTGTGCGAGTTCGCCTACAACAACAGCTTCCATGCGAGCATCAAGATGGCACCGTACGAGGCTTTGTACGGGAGGAGATGCAAGACCCCAGTTTGCTGGGAAGAAGTTGGTGTCAGGAGCTTCCATGGTCCATCCATAGTCAGCGACACCAGCGAGAAGGTTCGGCAGATAGTTGAGAACCTGAAGGTCAGCCGCAGCAGACAGAAGAGCTATGCAGACAATCGACGCAGACCTCTCGAGTTCGAGAAGGGAGACAGAGTTTTCCTGAAGGTTTCTCCGGCTAGAGGTACCCTGAGGTTCGGTGAGAAGGGTAAGCTAGCGCGGAGATACGTTGGACCCTTCGAGATCAGATCGAGAGTTGGAGATGTTGCTTACAAGCTTCAGCTACCGCCAGAGCTTTCGGGAGTGCATGACGTGTTCCACGTCTCCATGCTGAAGAAGTATGTGGAGGACCCGACCCACATCCTTTATCACGAGCCACTCAACATCCAGCCAGATGCATCGTACGTCGCCAGGCCGGTCGCGATCATTGACACCAAGGAGCAGGTGCTCCGGACCCGAACCATTCATTGGGTGAAGGTTCAGTGGGAGCATCACACACCGGAGGAGGCTACGTGGGAGCTACGCGACCAGGTGGAGAGGGACTATCCACATCTTCTACCTCAGGTATGTTATAATCTTGTTTTTACATTTGGGGACAAATGTTTTAAAAGGAGGGAATGATGTGAGGTCCCACCCTTGGTGGGCCCTCTAAGGGCTATTTTATAGGCTAATTAATCTTAATTTATCTTAATTATTGTTTAATTATGTTAATCTTCACTAATCTTTGCTAATTACTACTAATTATTGCTAATCTTGGCTAATCTTGGTTAATTACTGTTTTATTTGGGCTAATCAGGGGCTTAGTAGAGTGACTAGTTAGATTTCCTAAGTTAGTTAGATTAACTTAGTGGGTTAGTGTTCTTAATTACATTGGGTGTTGTTAATCCTAGGTTTAGATAGTATAGTCTAATTAATTAAGAGATTAAGTGGGTTAGCTAAAGGTGCTCTCTCTCTCTCTCTTCTAGAAGGTTCCTAACCAAATAACCAAGTTAACCTTAAACCCTAATCCCAATTCCACTAAACCCTAGGGCCAAACTAGTCATTAACCACCCCTCCTATCTATATAAAACCTCTCTTAAACCCAATTGCAATAAACCCTAAACCCTAAGCAGCCCCCTTCCCAAGAAACTCCCAGCTCTCTTCCCAAGAAAACTACCCAGCCCAACTGTTCCTTCCCTCATTTCCTCTCCCACGTTTGAAGCTGAGAAGGCCATAGTTCACTGCTGGAATTTCTTCTTGAGGCTTCTGCTGGATTTCTTATTCTTCTCCCTCATTGTTATTTCTGCTGGAATTCCCTGGAGCCATCACTCTGCTGCTGTCTTACTCACTTCAGCTGGAGCAGCCATCTTCTTCTTCGTTCCCTCCTCATTTCTCTTGCTGTGACAGCTGGAACCTCACCTTGAAGCCACTACATCAGTCACACCCTTCATCTTCTTCATTTCCCTCTTTTCCCTCTCTCTCATTTTCCCTCATCCAACTGTTACTCTGCTGGAATTTTTCCAGGGGCTACTGATATCACCACCCTTCCCTTCTCATTCCATTTTCCAAATTTCTGTGGTGGTTCTGTGCTGGAAGAAATTCACCTGGAGCTGCTGTCGCTGATTTCTTCTCCTTGCTGTCCACTTATTCACCTGAGAGTTCTTGGTCCTGGAATTCTGAAATTGAAAGTTTCCACACCTACTGTTGCTGCTACAATCTGTTATTCTGCTGTGCTGCAATTGCTTCTTCTCTGCTGCTGTCTTCTTCATTTCCAGCTACTGTGTCATCATCTTCCTTCTCTCTGTATGTGCTGGGATTTATAGTAAATAGTTGCTACTACAGCAGCTACTGCTGCCACTCTGCTGGAATCTGAGCTGCAGCAGTCATCACCATCTTCTTCTTCCCCTGTTCAGCTAGGACTTGGAGCTTCTCTGATTATTTCCCTCTTTCTCTCTACTACTCTATCTCTGAAAAGCTACAAAAGGCAAGTGCATCATACTCATAACTTAGGATGTGTATTTTAGTTCATGATTCAGTAGTTTTCCATTTCATTTGATGTTCTGTTATGGTTTAGTTTCTACCTGAGCTTGTTTGTGTATGTTTGGATGGAAAGGTCACTGATGGATGGGGGTTTTCACCCCCCATTTGGAAGATCAGTGGGCCAAAAGGTGTTTAATGGATGGTTTATGAAGTTATTTATTGATTAGAAGTGGTTTGGGGAAGTTTGGAAGTGATTGGAAGTGATTTGGGGGAAAACGGAGCTGAAACGGAAAAGTTGCAGAAATCTGCAGGAATAGTGTTTTCAGTGTTCTAGGTCGACCGAGACCCCCCTCTAGGTCGACCGATAACACTGCAGTTTCCAAAAAATCAAGCCTCAGTTATTTTCTGCAGAATTTCCCTGACACGCCCGAGGACTCGCCCGACAGTGTTCTAGGTCGACCGAGACACCCCTCTAGGTCGACCGAGAACACTGAAAAATGGAAAAACAGAGCTCCCAGTTAGCTGTGTTCTGCAGTCTGAGTTCCTGTTGTCTGGGTCGACTGGGACCCATCCTAGTCGATCGAGACAACTAGGTTTTGATGGAAAAATTGGCCATCAGCCATATTCTTGTAGAAAACCTATTTTAATCAGTTTGGTTGACCCGGCTTAGCCCAGGTTGACCCGTTTACATGGTTTTCACTAAGAATGACTGAAAGTTGGTTTTTCACCCGAAACTCAGACTGGTTGCGCCCAAATCAACCCGAAACTTAGAATTTACTTCTAGAAGGTGTTTAAAGCTGGATCATCAATCTTTCTAAGGTTTCAGAGTATGCGGTCAATCACCTAGGCCTGGTTGTTTGACCGGACACGCTGTAAGCTTTTAGAAACGATCTAAGTTGTCCAGAAAGCCTGACTCAGGTTTGTCAGTGCACTCGGTTGATCTTCCCGGCCAGGAAATCAACCGAGCTCACAACGCATCAGGTTCACCTGGAAAACCCTGATTGTTCCAGTTTTCAACACTTAGGAGATATGATCAGTTGCAAGGCCCATTGACCATCCAAATGAGCATTTGTCAGTGTCCTAAGCCCGAGTCAACGGTGTGGCTCAATCTTGACTCGCGGGGACCACTGTTTAGAGTTTTGGTTGATTATCTAAGATGATTCGAACCCTAAAAGTTGTCAACAATGCCTTTAACCAACTAAGCACCAAATACAATATTTTACGGCATTAATGACATCGTTTAGAGATCGGATTACCGGAGATAAACCCGAACCTAAAGTGGCCCATTTACCTAGGATTGGACCGTTGCTTTTTCCCGTTGATTCTCTGATTGAAGTTTATACTTCATTATTATTACTCTGTCATTCTTAGATCTTTAGATTAGCTGTTTACTGTTAATTAATTATAATTGGAAGACCTGAACCTAGGGTTTCTAGAGGTGACCCGATTGTGTAATCCGGAGATCATTGACCCGTGTCTGTGTCTAGGCGGGCCCTTATTGGGCCTAAGTGTGGTGATGTGAACCCTTTAGCTTGAAGAGATAGTTTCTATTGGACTGTTAAGTTATATGGATTATAATGGAACTGTTTGTCAGTAGTAGATGGATTGGTTGCCTCGTTTGGACGGTTTTAGACCAGGCCATGTACTGATGGGCCTTGGTATGGATCCAACGAGTGGGCCTGGATCTTGAATGAGATCCAGGGACTGAATTGAGATGTGTGGACCTTATAGAGGTATTGTTAGGACCTTGTTCACGCAAGGCAAAGCCTAGACAGACACAGACCTTAGAGTTATTCTCGAGTCGGCATGAACATTCACTCGGTTGATTTAAGCTCAGCCTGTGGACTGATCATCCCCGGTAGGAGCTAGTTGAGTATGGTGAAGCTATCATGATGAGCTGTGTGGTTAAGACGGCAAGGTGTCATACCGTGCCGATCTGGAGTGTTGAGATGATGAGTTGATGAGTGAGAGTCGGGATTAGTTATTCCCTGGTGAGATTCCCCACCGCGACTGTGTTCAGTATGGGAGGGCCGCGGCATAATATCCCGCGGTATTCCAGCTCGTGTGAATGTGCCACCTTGTGTAGTAGTTTAGTTGATTTCTTTTATACTGGTTCCTTATGATTTAAATGCACGATTGCCTAGTTCTCTTTCCTTATTATTCATTTAAATTATGTACCTGTCTTTAATTCCTTTGATATATATATGCTATGTTAGTAGTATGCTGTATCTTGCTAGATCGTTTAGATCTGACCCATTCTATGGTGCTTAGGCCTTGACCCAGAGATTCCCGACGACGCTTTAGCCCTCGTGGAGGCACCTGTAGCCGGAGAGTACGTATGGGGCCCGGCCGACACTGACGTCGAGCCGGAGGGCGGAGACGAGTTTATACAGGGATATTGAGTGACTTTGTTATTTCGGGTTTTGAGCGAAACTTGTTGTGAGAAGGGTAGAAAGATCAAATGTATTAACTTTAAATTAACATTGAATCATTTTAATTAGACATATGTTCTGCTCATACTTTATATATTTATCGATACCTATTGCTTCCGCTTTGTTTAAATCGTTATGCTTCCGCAATATTAAATGTTATAACTATGTTGGTCAAAAAGTTTTAAATTGGACCTCACTGCGGCCAACGATCTTGGAAGTTCTCGGATTTTCCGGGAAGTAGCGCGCCAATTTCGGGTAATCGAACGAGTATATCGGTATCCGGAATTGGGGCGTTACAGTTGGAATTAGGCTCCCTTTGCTTTTATGAAGTCTTTCTTATTTTAGTTAATTTTAGTGCTGCAATCCAAATTATGAGAATGGGAATATGGGATGAATGCATGCATTTGACCATTTTTTTGTTCTGGTTTGCATATGCAGATTTCTTTGAATTCCTACAGGATTTTTTTTTCCTGAAAATATTTTCTTTCAGCTAGTACTATATCATTATAAAACGGGCCGAGCTTACGAGCCGAGCCTAGGGCCTCAATCGACCTAGGCTCAAAGGGCCGGCCCTAGGGCCTCATAACTTAATAAGGGCCGAGCCCGAGCCAGGGTTTTTGAGGCCCTCTAGGGCTAGGGCCGAGCTAGGGCCTACTGAAAAATACTAGGGCCGAGCCTAGGGCCTGTCAAAGCCCGGCTCGGCCCGGCCCACTTTCATCCCTAGGCCTAGGCCGTATCCACACTGAATTGAGATTGGCTCTCATTATGCTGGATTTGAGCTGTCTTTCTACATCCTTGGGCTGAGGCCTTACCTATTTCTTGTCCGATAGTTCAATAGGCTGGGCTACTTGTGCTTAAATCCGCAACAACTAGCTCGGCCCAGCTTATTTTTAGAATAATGGGGCACACATAGGGGTCTTCAAGGACTGGGTCAGGCAAAACCTTCCCCAAGGCTAGTCCATTTAGTTGTCAGGCATAACATTCAGACCTAAATGTAGCTCATAGGGCTGATATCAGGCCCAATCCCAGCAAATATGCAAAATATAAACACCCTTTTGTGTCAAAGATGTCAGACCAAGACAGGCCTTAAAGAACATTTTGGTCCACACCGAGCCAATTGGACCAGAAGGTTAGGTTTACGTACAGCCCTCAGGCCTAAAATTAGAATCTAAATCCAGCCCAACACAGCGTGGGCTTGGGTCAGGCTTGGTCTGGTCGTGCCCATGTCATTTCTAGGCGCACATATGTATCACAATCAGGTTAGGTCAAGCCTAACTTTAAGCCCATGGGTTAACCCAAAAATTTACTGTAGGCCTAATAACTAAACAGACTAGGCTTAGACAAGCATTGGCCCATGAACAACCCTAACCCTTGACCCTCCATGAATAAGGGTAATGAGCCATTCATTGAAAAGTTTTAGAACTTATTTTCAGCCCGGATTTCCAATCAATGGGCCCAGTATGGCGTTCCACTCGTTCAGGCTCAGCGCATGATTTCCAATCAATGGGCCCAGATAATCAAAGTGTTGAGCATATAGTGGTCGGGCCATCTGGGTTCCATCCTTAAACATGACCCCACCCTTCATGACCTTCTAAACTTATTGATGAGCAGAGCAAAGGCTAGCTACCAAGCTAGAAATCTTTCTTTCATATATGCTGCACCCAAATTGCCTTTTGGAACTTTAGAGCATATTAGTTAGGCCTGATCCATCCGACGGGCATCAAATACAAGCCCATCAAAATATATAAACATCTTGTATTGATTATGTTGGGCCTATCTAGGCCTTCAGACAAAGACCTGCACAGTTTAACTATCAAGCGTTTTTTTGTCTAGGTCTTGTGCAGGATACTAAACACACACAGAAATCCAGCCCAATATGAGCCAATCTCAGACCATGAGCATGAAGCACCCATACACCAAGTCAGGTTATCTTACCCACTATTGGTCCCATCAGACCAAGCCCTTTACTCGAGAGCTGGGCCACCTTGGCCCCTAGAGTTTTCATCTGATGCACTGTTGAAAACACCAACTTAGATGTTCGTTTGTCATATGGTCCCTCATTTTAGATGTATTGAATGTAGGCGTCTCTTATTTCTCTTTTCCAATGATGTGCATGCAATGAAAAACCATATTAATCCAATGGTAAATGTCATTCTAACAAAATTAATTGACTGAGATGCATTGTAACACTTTATTATCGCACCAATTTATTTTTCTCTAAAGCACTGCACGACTTTATTTGCAGAAATGCACTACACCAAATTGTAGAAAAGTTATGTTGAAAGAAGATTACGACTTTTCAACAATATTATAGAATCTTCATTATCATACCAATTTGACCGTAAAGGTTCCCAAAGAAAGAAAAATACAATTGAAATCCACTAAGATGTTCTTTTCTGATTAAAATATGATGCCAATTGAAAATGCATTGTAAGAGAAGCTCAACACAAGTAACTAGTAAGTAATGGGCTGCAGATTTCTAACTCTCTAATCAAACCATACAGCTGCTGAACATACCCAACTCTTGAAGTAAAGTGCAAGAAAAAGTCATTAAAGTAAGAAATTTAGAAAAGTTGAATAGTTGCAGTTCATAACAAGAGCATCCAAATGTATGTTATATTAGCCTATGGTCTGTATATATTGTATAAGATTGCAGAAGTGTGCACTGTTTAGAGCAAATGGCTGTCTGATAAGTTCTTAGTCCTTTGTTTCTTCTAATTTGGTTCAGGGGAGTTGTAAAAATTAAAAACCAAAAAACCAAGTTATTCACTTTACAAGCTGCACATCCTGTCCATGGGCAGTATATTATTTTGAAATCACATCAAATTAAAGATCTACAATATTTCATTAATGAGGTAGTTTGTGGATTGGTCATGCTGCAATCATCATTAAACCTGGGTTAAAGATCATTGAAAATGGTTTTCCAGAAGCATTAACAAAACACAAAAACACATTATTTTGCCTGCTCTGCCATCCATGTCTGGACTGAGGCATTCCAGTGGTTGAGGGCAGTTACTACATAAGAGGGTGGTGGTGGACCTCAACTACCACATTGACCTCACCCAACAGTAGAGGTTCATTAAGAGTTGAAAGAGTTTTCTGTGGTTTATATTGAAAGTGGAGAGAGTTTTTCTCTGCGGTTTACAGGAAACCTTTCATCTACATCCACATAAAAGTGTGTAATGAAGAGGAGTAAATGGGCCTTCTTTTGACTTCAGTATCTTTACCAAAAATAAATAAATAGTTTATTCATATCTTGGGTGCATTTGTTAACTCCAAAAATAAGCTTTTATTTTATGATTTAGAGCATATTTTCATTTAGAGCATTTGGTAAATACCTAATTGCAATTTTCTAATCTTACTAGCTTATTTACAGATGAGATCTTTTGCCTCTTAGAAAATTAACCTTTTTTTTTTGGTTGGGGGGGGGGGGGGGGGGGGGGTGGGGGGTGGTGGTTGGGTGTTTTGTGTTTAGAGCTTTTTCAGGTATTGGAAGTAGATGGTAGATAATGCAAAATTTATGTGTTTTTTATGAAAAAAATGTCATAGATTTTCAAAATGACACAAATGGCAGGTTTTTCATTGAGTTTATAAAAAAGTGGACCCCAATTACCACAATTCATAAAGGTGGGCTCCAGTCACCTCATAAAACATGGGCTTTTTTTTTATTTACCTAACATCCTAATTATAAATTAGAACTTAAAAGTTGGATCTTTTATTTTAGACATTAAGCTAATTAGTTCTTATTAATTAAATTAGAGTTTATAAAATGGACCCTTAGGAAAAAGCTTGGAGGACCCTTATTTGTTTTGCAGCTGCTGAGAATTTCTGACAATGGCGTTAACAACATGTCTTTGGAGTATTTGGGATTCTTTGTTTGATTTGACATATATGGTTGTAGTGTGATTTATGATGTATTTCATTATGTCAATTCACAAATATGCATTGCAAAAAAGTGAAGTGTTGGATATGCTTGGAAGCCAAACCCGGTTAGCTCAATTGTACTCGGACCACGGTTTGCATCCGGAGGTTGTAAGTTCGAAACTGCACTACCAGACTGCGGCTATAGGGGAGTTTACCAGGCTTCCCTTTCGTCCTAGAGGGATTAGTCCAGCTAAAAGGGTCGGGAACCCTCCGATAGCAAAACAAAAACAAAAAAAAATGCTAGGAAGAAAGACAAAGAACACATGTAGGACATAAATTTAACATAAACATGGTCATAGGACTCAAAATCACCAACAAAGGTTGATGGATTGCAATATTTTACATGATCTAATCCATTCAAAAGGTAAATCGAAGACCTTGAATATGCTAAGACACTCCTATTGAATTCTTACACAATCATCCCTGTGGGGATCACAAAGAAAACACATGCAAACCATATAGTTCAGCTTGTTGGAAGTCATAAAAATGAAAAAAAAAATTCAATTACTAGGATTTATGGAAGGGTTACTTGCCTACCATCAAAATCATCAAAAAAAAGATAATCAAAGTTGTTGGACGATGGAGGAGATGATGCTCAATTCATTTGTGCGTGTTTGGATGTGTGGTGAAGTGAGGTGAGGTGTGGTAAAGCCTCCATTATTCAGACAAGAAAAGACAATAGGTCATATCAAAAGTACACAATTTCAAAATTCCCTTCATCTTTAAAAAAAATAAAAAAAAGCAACCTCCTTTATCCATAAAAGACAAAAAAGCTTGACTTTTCTATACAAAAAGTCAAAAAGATTACATACCAAACAACGAAGGACAAAACACCATCATAACACCTTATATTTTATTATGGGGGATTCGGCGAGAGATCCATGAACATTTCATTTTATTGCCTTAGATCCACAATCTTTTTTTATAATGTGAAAGGTCTTTTTTCCAAATTTGAAAACTTAAAATGTCTAATTTACCATTTCTTCAAATCATATCCCATGATTAGTGGAATAAGCCATTAATAATGGCCAACTACCATTAAATTACTCACGATTAATAAAATTCCACTAATGAGATTTTCAAATAAATTTTAAAAAAAAGCACAAATAAATTTCAAAAAACAGGAAACAAATTTCAAATAAATTCCTAAAAATGAAATAAATTTCAAAAGAATGCAGATAAATTTAAAAAAATGAAATGAATTTAAAAAAAGCAAATAATTTCAAAAGAAAGCAAATAAATTTCAAAAAATAAAATAAAATTTAAAAAAATGCAATAAATTTCAAAAGAACATAGATAATTTAAAGAGACGCAAATAAATTTCAGAAAATGTAAATAAATTTTGAAAGAGGCAAATAAATTTCAAAAGATCCAAATAAGATTAAAAAAATATAAATAAATTTGAAAAGACGCAAATAAATTTCGAAAGACTAAATAAAATTAAAAAAAGCAAATAGATTTGAAAGAAAGCAAATAAATTTTCGAAAAAACTTAGATAGATTTTCCAAAAACTTAGATAAATTTGCCTAACACACAGAAAGACTTATTCAAAAACTCAGATAAATTTGTTAAAAACTCAGATAATTTTTCCAAAAACTCAATTAAATTTGTCGGGAACTCATATATATATTTGCCAAAAATACAGATAAATTTCTCAAAAATTCAGATAGATTTGCTTTTGGGCTTTTGAAACCAGGTTAAACTTGACCCGACCTGACCCGGGCTGGAACCAACCCTCTAGGTCATCTTCTTCCTCCTCTCGTTCTCCTGTTCCAGAACAAGAACCGTAAATGTTCATGCAATGACGATGGCGCAAAGGCAGTTCAACACGGGTAATAGTGATCCTCTTCTATTCTTCCTGCACCGACGAAGGACTTGTCTTCTTCTCTGGCGACGGGCGAATCTGAATCCTCTGTAATCTGGGTTTCTACGAGTTTTTGTTTAAAAATCCGGATCTGTTGATCTTGATATTCGGCGACGGTGATGGTCCACCTTCTGCTCAACTATCGATCTTGATCTTTGGCGATGGTGATGGTCCACCTCTGTAATCTGGATTTCTGCGAGTTCCGTTTTTTAGGAGAGGAGAGACGAGGACGACCTTCTTCTTCGTCTGGCTCTAGACCCGATCACGGATCTTCTCCGGATCCACCTTTCCGACCACCGTCAACTTGTTGCTGCTGGAATCTTCTTTCTCCTCTTCCGTTTTTTGAATCCTTTGAGAGAACCGATGACTTTCTTGGAGCATCCTTTGCAATGCATGTCGACGGTAAGAATCACAGTAATGAGACCATTTTCATCTCCATCAGACTTCTTGTTGTTCTTTTTCAACATCACCGGAGAAGAAGCATGAGAGATTGGGATCCGGCCTGCTGCCGCCGCTGAAGAAGACGACCAGATTCTAGTTGCGAGAACAGAGGATCCATGACTACCCAGCTTGTAATGAGGGGGAAAATGGAAGATTTGAAAATTTAAAATTCAAATATAGTTGCCTAAATGGTTGAGAGAGGGCAAATTAGTCATGTAAATTTTATTCAGGGACCTCTGGCTACAAACAGTCTAGCTACTTGGACCAGAGCCCTTAAAAAGAATTTGTCTGGACTAAAGGCTGAAAAGATTCAATTGTAGGGACCTTTCGCTAATTATCTCTTTTATTATCTCTTGATTTGATGTTGCACCTCACCATACATCCAAACAGGCCCGGATTAGCCCGAACTGACCCATTGGCACCCCTTGGATACTGTAAAATGACAAAAGGGATAGCATTTTTCTAGGGATAGCATTTTTCTAGTATAATCCCTTATTTCATGTGCTCTATATGATCTTTAGAAACAGAAGAATAAGAATTAGGATCGATAGATGCATCTGTGAGGCAGTCATGTTGGTTTTCATGGCCTAGGACATATCCATCTTGAATTGAGTTTGGCATTCATTGGGCTAGATCTGAGCTGTCTTTCTACATCCTTGGGCTGAGGCCTTACCTATTTCTATGGGCTGGGCCACTTGTGCTAAAGGCCCAGTTTATTTAGAATAATGGGGCACACATAAGGGTGGGTCTTCAAGGGCTGGCTCTGGCAAAACCTTGTCCAGGGCTAGTCCATTTAGTTCTCAGTCCTAACATTCAGACCCAAATCCAGCTCATAGGACTGGTAACAGGTACAAACCAATAAAATATGCAAAATATAAACACCCTTTTGTGTTAAAGATGTCAGGCCGAGGCAGGCCTTGAAGAACATCTTGGTCCACACCAAGCCAACTTATAAATGGACCAGAAAGTGAGGTCCACGTACATCCCTCAGGCCTAAAATCAGAATCTAAATCCAGCCCAACACAGGGTGGGCTTTGGTCCGGCTTGGTCTGGTCCTGCCCATGTCAGTCAAGCCTAACTTTCAGGCCCATGGGTTAACTCAAAAATTTACTATAGGCCTAATAACTAAACAGACTAGGCTTAGACAAGCATTGGCCCATGAACAACCCAAACCCATGACCCTCCATGAATAAGGGTAATGAGCCATTCAATTGGTGCCCTGCATCTCATCTTGGCCTTTTATAGCAGTAGTGGAATTGGGGTCATCTTCACTACCTCATCTTAATGCAAAACCCATTTGAATATTCTTCCATGAGCAGTGCTTCCATTAACACCACATGAGCAATTGTGGGTCCCACCAACTTGAATTACACAAGATTGAGTACTTATCATTGCCACTACTAGTGTCAAGTTTCCATAGGCCCTTGTGGCATTGCAGTTGGGGCCAGTTAGATCCTCCACATGCATTGTCTTTATTTTATTTATTCCTCTCTCTATCAGTATCTGCTTTTCTGAGGAGGTGGAGAAATGGGCAGTTGTGGCTGCTAAGATACAGCAATAAGGTTTTAAGCTAATAAAGGTTGTAGCACACTGAAGCAAAGTCAATGAACTGTCGTAGGTATATTTATGTTCATCATTTACTACTCTTGAATTTGAATTGGAATTTCAGCCATCCATATTGTTCTCGAACCTCAAAATTTCTCTAAAATTGGGCCATGTTTTTATTGAGAGTGGCCCACCTACATGAGGACTTGTCGGGTGATGGCTATTTGACACGTGTACATCTTGCATCAGAATAGATCAGCAGGAACAAAGCCTCAATAATGGAATTAGTCTTCTGTAACCTTTTCTCTTTTGGGACTTTAAAGCAAAGTTTATACCATTTTTATTTCAATAACTAATTTATGAGTAGGAACTCACTTTACTGGAGAGCAAGGGATTTCCTAATTTGTTGGGTTCCCTCGTGTTGGGGGCAGTGGCGGACTTACATTGAATGGGCAGCCCCCTCCAAATTGTAAAAAAGCCCATAAGGGCCCTATGGGCCCTTAAGCCCAGCCCCCAGTTAAAAATGGCCCAAGTCCCCAGTCAGCCGGTCCCCTTTTATTTCCCTTACCACTTTAACCTAAAAACAGTAAACCACTTTCTCTTTCTCTGTTTCTCATCTCTTTCCCTCCCCAGTGGCGGACTTACATTGAATGGGCTGGGGGCTGAAGCCCCCTCCTAATTGTAAAAAAGCCCATAAGGGCCCTATGGGCCCTTAATCCCAGCCCCCAGTTAAAAATGGCCCAAGTCCCCAGTCAGCCGGTCCCCTTTTATTTCCCTTACCACTTTAACCTAAAAACAGTAAACCACTTTCTCTTTCTCTGTTTCTCATCTCTTTCCCTCCCCCTCTCAAAAATCCCCATCTCCTACTGGGCCCTGGCTGCCTCATAGATGTCAGATTAGCGCAAAGAATTGCAGCGCCCAAAAGCAAAGGGGCCGATTTCTCCAAATTGATTGCTCAGGCGAAGGAAGATGCTCGTTCTCGCATTAACCCAGATCAGGATTTCTTCGGTTCCGTCGACGATGTTTTCAGTGGTAACTGGTAAGTCAACTGATTGAGTGTGTTTGGTTGAGAAGAAGTGGAAAATAATTCACTAGGAAAAGTGGGATTTTTGGATTATGTTTGTTTGGTTTGATCTCCACCACATTGATGAAAACGAAAGCTGAAATCTTTCATTTCATTTCAGTTTCTGTTGTATTGTTTGGTGTGACAGAACACTTTCTGGAGTGAAATGTGTTGCCTTTTTTGGTGTTACACTACAGGAAATGGTTTTCTACCACTTGGGTCTGAATGTGCTTTCCGAGAAAAATTGTGGAAAATGCTATCATTTGGAAAATGAAACCTGCAGAAAATGTTAGTGGGGAATGATGGGAAATTGTTATCCAGTGGAAACCTATTCTCAGTGCTATTCTTTCTTCTTTTTTTTTTGGTTGTTGTTTTGAGGTTTAGATGGTTACCATTTTGTTAAATTGTTGATACATCTTTACATTTGAGCATGGCAATACTTACTGCTAACTCCTCCACTACACATGTGGCATGCACCAGTCCATATTGTTTAAATTCTAGTTTATTTTATAATGAGTAAAACCTAACAATCCTAACCATCAGATTTGCTTGTTGCATACTTGCATTTCATCCATAACCATAACCATACTGTTTTGATCAACCATGAAAATGATTGCCTTTGCCCTTTGGAATGATTATGGACATACAGTACCCTCATAGCCCAATCGGGCCAATCCCAATGCCAATGCAAGGGACATTCTTTAGGGCTAGTGGAATCAGATATTCAGATGTTGACATGTTGTGTCTCCTACTCTCCTTGACCCAAACAGCCAACAGGCATGCCATATAATATAATATATTGCCATTGGAATTTGGAACTCTTCAATGTTATCACTTATCAATGTTTTAACAAACCCTGAATGATGTTTAACCACTTCATAATCATAGAGGGAGGGTTTGATTTAAGGGTTAGGATTTATTTTATTACAGGCTCCAAGCCAACTGGTGATCATTTTTATTAGTATGGTTCCTAAATCCTAAGCCAGAACTACATGGAACTTCTCATGTTGTAGCTCTTTGAGTATTTCTTCCAGGATACTGGGGGTGCAACTTGGGCTGGTCTGGAACCACATTGGCTCAACCCAAGCCCAACATAAATTATAAGTGGTCAAACCTGAACCTGAACAAGACCCAAGGAAACCTGAACATAACCAACTTGACTACTTGAGCCCGTCCTGAGTTGTGATTTGTGAATTCCCACAAGAACACAATTCAGAAGGTTCCTTGACACTCCACTTGAATAGCATTGACGATGAGACAATCATGCAAAGGTTTCAAAACATGAAGAATCGTCGAGGGCAATTGTAAAAGCTTTGTTTGAGGGTTTTTTATTTTTTTTGCTAAAGAAAATCTTTTGTAATTAGGTGATCCACTGATCATGACTTTTGATGATAGAATGTTAGTTGATCATGTAATTCGATATTTTGTAAATGCAAGACATTTTCTCTTTTGCAAAAGTTAATGTTAAGAAATACCAACAAAATATCAATTGACTTTTTCAAGTGACTATCTTAAGCCCCCACCAAGTCAAAATCCTGGGTCCGCCACTGGTTGGGGGGGGGGGGGGGGGGGAACCTAGGAATTCTTCCTTGGAGGGGCCACTATGTAGAAAAAAAATCTTACGAGGCCCACATGAGAAAAATACATATAGTTTTCAGAATATATAAGGGCATTTCTCAAGATTTGAGGGAGGCATATGTAAAGATTTATAAAAATTCTTTAAACTTGAAAGGGGTTTTTCAGAATTTTGGGGAGTTGAGGGGCAGCGCCCCGTTGGTTATGCGAGTGGGTTCTCCGCTTTTAACCTAATTGCGCAAGGTAGGATCTTATGTTCTTCTTTCTATAGGATTAAACTTCTTTCCTCATAACCGAGGGCTAAAAGTTTGTGACAAAAATATTCTCGTCCTAGTTCTAATGGGACCATCGTAATTGGATGGTCTCTATAATTCTAACATTATACTTTGTGAAGCCCACCACGATTTCATCTTTAAACAGTAGAACCCATTAAACTTATTATTTTGATCCGGGCTAAATGATCAATTCACTCTTGCAAATGTGGCCGCTGGCTTACCACGTCAGCATACAGGAATTCAGGTGTGGATCAACTTTATGCCCTCTGCAGTTATGGTTCCACCTGAATTCCTGTTTACTGAAGTGTAATAAATATTACATTATCTACATTATCTCACCATGATTTAAAACAAAATTCAAAAAATGCATTTTTTTAAATGCTAAACAACAACTAGAGCCCCATTGTTAACCATACTGAACTCTTAGATTCTAAATAATTCCTTTTGTAAAGCCTTTCCATCAAAGGGACTAAAAATTGAGGATTTATATGATAAAGATCCACAAAAAGGTCATGAAATATCTCTCAGTTAGAATATGATCACCAATTTCAATAGTAAATCAAATGCTAGATAAGTGAAGTTCCCCTTTGCATGTCTTCCTCATATTCACACTGAGGCTACAGGAAAATTTTACCCGGCTTTCTCTCTTAAGCCCATAGGAATTATTCTAGCCCAAAGGGCTGGAACCCTGCGTTATAAAAAAAAAATTTTATTGTACTCCTCGTAGCCTTTATTAGCTCTTTAATATCTACTCTTTAGAGTGCACTTTACTATTAAAAGTTTTAGGAATTCAATATTAGTGATCCTATAATTCTAGATATTCTTATCCAGAGCACTACTGTCTGACTTGATATTATTTTTTCCAAACCAGAAACATTCAAGCAAGGCGATTCTTTAGCCACAATAGAGTGGTTTCTATGTAGTGGGGCCTTCAGTTGGTTCATGTTAAATCAAGGCTGTAAAATCACCCAAAAGTGGGTCCCACATGCTTTCAAAAACTTCTACATTGGAATCAAGGCAGAATTGGGTGGCGATTTGGTTTGACTTTTATTCAACTCTTATACGTGTTAGTCCTTGTGTGCTTTTCAAAGTTTGCTTTCTTGTCTGTGAGCCCACTTTGGGCGCTTTCGGTTCATTGCATGTGCAAGGGATGGCGTTAAGGGCCACAAAAAGGTCACCTTGAATAGATAGTCTTAACCTTGAAATTTAATTATCAAATTTCAATGTTAGGATAAGGAAGAGTCCAACCTTTTCATCCTAGGCCTATCGTTGTGGAGCACACTTGGGGCCCCACCAATCAATGGGACTGTGGGGGATTGAAAGACTTGGATGGGCCCTAACCCTTTATAAAATTTGAGGGGTATCAAATCATCCTAACTAACCCCTTCATCTGTCCTCCTCAAGTTCAACAAGTTTATATAAAAAAAGGAAAGTCAATCTAAAGGTTCAGTTCATTTAGGTCTCGTAGAAAAATGAGATTGGTGATGGTTGGGAGAGGGGTGTGTATATGGTCCACTCGATTGTGATTTTTCCAGGTCGCCCAAGGGCAAGTGAGGAGTGCCCCCAAAAGACAATACCTATATTTGCCTAGCATGTCAGAAATGAACCCCTTTTTCAAAAAACCCCAAAATCACTGGGTGGATAGGTTATCACGGGAATATTGTACCATGAATTCTTTTAGCAAAATTATCATCATCATCAAAGTCATATCCCAACCATATTAGCGTCGGTCACACAAACTTTGCTTCTCTGTTCCGATCCATCTTAAGTTAAATTCTTAGAAAAGCTGCACTTCTTCGTATTTAATTTTTCTACATCCATCTATGTCGTTTTTATCCTATTCCTTATAGGATCTCTTTGATGATCTTTCACTCATGTGATTGTATAGGATCTCTTTGATGATCTTTCACTCATGGAATCACATAGACACAAGGAAGATTGGTATAAAACCTTGTTTTAGGTGGGGCTAGGTTCAAGGCTACTACCATACCCAAGAGTCTACAAATGTCAATTTCACATTACCGGATAACGTGGCAACTGATTGGGACACGGCATCCTTGGAAACTTGTAATGAACGCTCCATTTGTGGTGGGGAATCTAATAACATGGCCCAAGTGTTTTCATTTTTGCAGTTGCACCATTATTATATATATGAAAGTGGCCCGCGTCTAGTCGGGTTGAAAGAGGTGGGGATGAAAATGGGTACCTGATAGCCAAGCCAACTGAAATGAACAAAACATCTGGGTCCAATCGTTAAACCTAATTTTAGTTTGGGTTTAGTTCCAGGCCCACTATAGAGACATGAGATAAACTAAAACTTGTCTGGGTTCAGGTCCTGAAATCCTGGACATGAAAAAAGATATAGGTACGTCCACTTTGTACATATCTAGCCCCAGCCCCTGTTTGGCATGTCTATTTTTTTCCCTCCAAACAAGGCCTAAATGTATTTATTTAAATAGACATTAGTCTTTCACGCATGTGGCTTCCATTCATTGAACCTACTGTGAGTGGATTGACATGAAACTTTAAGATAGTTAATTTAAGGGTTGAGATAATCTAGTGGGGCTGAATTTTTTGTTCTTCTTATTCGCCAATGAGACCTTTCCATCTGCCTTCCTCCTTTAATCCCTTTTGATAAAAGTGTATTTAAGTGGGCTCCACAAGCTGAAGTGTATATCAATAATATGTAGTCTACTTAGAGAAGAATATTGTCCCATACAGTTAGGTTTGTTTGTTTAGCATAAAAGGAGTGGTAAGAGAGGGCCTCCTTTAATCCCCTTTTTTTTTTTTTTCATACAATGAATGTATGAATGAAAAAGGTGAACAAAAAAAAGTAAAGTAGTGATATGACATTTCTATGTCATAATAACTAAAGTTCGGTGTGACATCACCAAGCCCCTTTACCCCTTATTTGACTTTCTTTTTTGGAAAATTTTGATTGTACAATTGCCATTAGACTTGATATTTGCCACAAAACAATTAAAGTTTAAATATTATTCACAAAGTTGTTTCATATAATAACAATGCAATATCACATTGCCTTAGGATATTGCAGGGGGCAATATGTGCAATATCGCAAGGATGTAGGATCTTGCATAGTGACATCACAGGCATGAGATATTGCATAAGTAACTTTGTGGGAAATATTTAGCCCATGTTTGGCATCTCTATTTCATGCCTCTATTTCTCTAAATGTCTAAATTGAATAGATGTTCGAACAATTAGAGCGTTTGACACAAGATTCTAGATTCTGTCCACTTTAGACATTTATAGGCAAATCCTTTAAAATCCAAATGCTTCAAAAGTGAGCAGATGAGAAATAGGGCTTTTGGATCTTAAAAATATAGAAGCAAGTGATATTTAAAATAGATTTGTGCGTTATCAAACGCGTTTATTTATTTATTTATTATAGTCTCTTTTTTTAATGGTTATATTTTAGTTGAATCTGTCAAAAAAAATAAAATATTAGAGATACCAAGCAGGCGCTTAGAGTTTGACTGCTCATGGGTGAATGGCAAGTCTAAGGGTAATTAATTGTACGATAAATATCCCCTTTTTTAACTACATCTAACCGTGATAATTGGAGAGAAATAAACTTTGTGAAAATGTGCCTTTTATTTTGTGTTTGTTACTTTACTACCTTTATTTTTTACTTGATTTATGATTTGACCTGCACTTTATTTTTACTCTTACACACAAGCAGGCATGTGTAATTAATGTTGGCACATGTATGAATATTTGGCTTTTGGCAAGCTCAATTTTAATCTAATCACTTGGACTATTCGAGTTAAATTATCAAGCAATCCTTCTAGTCATGGCATGAGTATAGGACTCGGTTCACTAAAGTGAGATGAGTCGACTCAAGTAGAAGGACAACAAGTCGAGAAGACTTTTTTTCTTACAGCAAAAACTATGCCAAACTTGCCCGAGTTACTCTAGTCAAAGATAATTATATGTTTAAGCAATAATTAGTTGTTTTCATGATCTCATATAAACTTGTGGTCTACTTGAGAAGCCAACAACCAACTATTGTGACATTTAAAGGCTCTTCTAATGAAGGGTCTAGACTCTAGATCTCACAAACATGTATGATGCTGGCAATATTATTAAGCCTATGACAAACTCATTTCATCAAAACATTTTGATGGTTTGAGTTCAATTATCAAGTAACCTTTCTAAGTTCTACCCATTGCTCAAAAACACAAAACTCCATTAGACTCAGCTTAGTCGACCCAACTCAAAGATCAGCAATTCGAAAGAATTTAAGGTTACATAACTTTTCAAACCTACCCATTGTATGGTTAATAAAATCAACTTTTCTAACCTGCCCACTGTATGGTTAATAAATTTCTCAGCTGAGGCCATCAACTGCGGGCAGCCACAGGTGATTGGTTCCTGTATCAACAAGTGTACCCAGGACTGTACACCAGAGATGGGCTAGGTCGACAATTGAAATGGAGGGCACCTACCAAAGGAGGGGGTATTTCAAGTCACTGGTCCTTCTCTTTGTTTTTGTTTGGGTCATTAGTTTCTATCATGTCTTCCACATGCATCACATGTGGTTTGTTTGTATTTATTTATTTTTTTCTGATAAGGGAGGGTGTCCCAGGCTCCTAGCATTTTGGGCTGGACTAATCCTTATAGGTCTGGGGAAGTTAGATAAATCCTCAGTGGCTTCACTGTAGCAGCACAGTTTCGAACCCTCAACCTTTAGAGGGCAAACTGTGGTCCTAGGCCAATTGAACTAACCCTCGGGATTATAGCCAATATGAGTCAATTTTCCCGGTTCATTCCCATGGATCCACAGAAAATCCCAGTTTTAACATCTAATGGATCAAAGTCACCTCCCCATGATGTTTTATTTCTTGAGCTAAATTTCGCTCAAGCTGGATTTGCTCCCACCATCAGATCCATTACATATATATATATATATATAATGAAATTTCACTCTTGCATTTCTTATTTTTCATGGCATCTTTTCTTCTCGAGACCCATAAGGGAGTTGCTATAATTTCAAATGGGATGAGATTTAGTTTATAGAAAAAAACAATACGAGGCATTGACTTTGAGCCATTCGAATTTCAAATGAGCCCATCAATATTGGTTAAGTGTTAATAGACTAAGAGCATGTTTGGTAACAGGTGACGAATCCAAAGATCTAATGATTTTTCACTACTACACTAGAACAAAAAATTCCTTGCTGCGGATTTGTATTGCCGAGGATCTTACATTGATATTGTTGTGTATAGTTGAGAAAAATAAGGTTCGGTATGCAATCCACTTCAGTGAAGATTTTCAAATCTTATGACGGGTGGTCGGATCTGAAAATCCTAACAAATGTAAATTTTCATTCGTCCAAATCAACATGAATTTACAATTGCCAAATATGGATTTACACAACTTTACGAAAACTAAAAAAAATTTTCCTAAAAGTTTGGTTTCCAAATGTGACCTAAAAGACAATTTCCCAGCAGACCGCCTTGAGAGTGGGATAACCTCCGGCCATCATTTTTGCCTAACATAAAAAAGGGTATGACTTGCTTTGGGAAAGTGGGCCATACTATGCAGAAAGATGGATGGATAAGCTCCGGCCATCATTTTTGCCTAACATAAAAAAGGGTATGACTGCTTTGGGAAAGTGGGCCATACTATGCAGAAAGATGGATGGATAAAGAAAAAAAATAACCTCCCTTTTATTACACATGTGAGGGCTAATCTGCTTGAAAAAGATATTAAAGTGGGTTGGATTCAATGGTTAGGCTGGGACCTACCAACCAACCAACCCATTATGTCAAATCCCTGTTGTAATCAATATTAGTAGTCAAATCTGAATGAAGTCAGACCAGAGAAATGGGGATGGAGAATAATAGCAGTCATCAGCCCACTGATGGCTGTAATCACTTTTAAACATAGCAATAGATTGGCTTACGGGTCAAAACAAGGTTTCAGATCATGAATCATTCAATACAAAGAGCTTCCAGGGGTTGGCAAAGTATCAATTCCTTTCACCATTTTTTAATCCATGTGGGTCCTAGATTTTTAATTCAAACTGATAGTATTTTTATATGCTATTAAATTCACATTAAATTATTTAGTCATTTCTTAAACATTCATTAATTTTAAAATATTCAAGGATCTTACATGTCATTTGAAACTGATGTGAAAATGGTATTTCTAAACACTTGTGGTATTCTGTTTCACATGTTGATGGCCCATCAAGTATTACGGTTCTAAATAGTTATCAGACTTGATTTGACGCATTCCATTAGCCATGGGGCTTTTGGTGTATTGGTTAGGTCTATAATATTTGATATCAGAGCCGACCTCTACATCTTGGGTTTAAGTCATGGAAAGGGATACCTGGTATAGAGTGAGAGACGTTTTAAAAAATTAAAAATTGAGAAAAGGGTTACTTGGAGCAAGGTTTATTTGGAGCAGAGTGTGAGCTGTCCCAAGAAGGGGAAATAGCTACCTGCTTTGGCGCGTTCCATCAGTCCTGGGACTTTTGGCGTATTGATTAGGTTTATAACATCGAGAAATAAGTTAAGTTGAAATGGACATATATGAAAGTAGCAACGATGGATAGAAATAAGTGCAACGTATTTGAGGATTTGACCTATGATATATTGAAATGCAAAATTAAAATTCATGTAGCCTATCCCGACATAGTTGACTCTTTTTTTTATTTTTTTATTTTTTATTTTTGGTGCTTGAAGTTGGAATGAGGATTTGATGATGATCATGACATGCAAAGTTTACATGTGTAAATTTCATTTTTTTCATGTCTCATGTGTAAAAGACAAATAACCTTGTAATATAGTAAGATATATGAGCTCATAGGTTGAAATTTATTTCCTTTTCTGTTTTACATGTTTGGAAAAAATATTTTTAAGAATATATTTAAAAATAAATAAAAGTACCTAAATATTATTTTTAATTGCTTTTGAGGTGTTTTAATGTGCATAAAACAACAACGTTAAAGATAAAAGCTGGTAATGCATGATAGAGTTGTAATTTCCACGAAGTTCAAAAATCATGGGTAGGTTAAGATGCTATAATGTTCATTACAAATAAATTTATATTTCAAACTGATTTAATCATTGGAACCATTTAATCAGGAGCTTGGAAATACATTAGTTTGATTGTTTGTTTTAAGGGACCTTCTCAAGAGAATATTAAAAAGCTTAATCATGTGATCAAGATGGAGAAATGCATCGGAGAGCCGATCGATGAATATGCAAATAACAATGTTCATTTTTTCCAAAATGAAAGCTTAAGTTCTTGTTGTTATGAGTTTAGTGAAAATCTAATACGATTCATTTTTTTAATCTCCATGAGATTTAAAACTTAAAAGGTCATTGGGTGTCAAAATGATGGCTTAAGTTTTGTCTCGTTAAAGTCATCCACTTTTAGTGTTTTAGTTCAATGGAAAAACAATTATGTCTCGATGATCGCTTAATGAAGAAAACAAAGCTTAAAGAAACGGATATGGCTGGCCTTAAACATGTCCAAAGCTTAATCAGAGTGGCTATAGCTAGATTGTGTTACTGGCTCGCTTGATTTTGTGGTTTAATATGTCTTCCTTTAGGCTAAAAATACAAATTCTAAAATACCAAAAGTGAAGCTTGTAACAATGTAAAGACGTAGACAGCGGTAAAAACAGGAAATTTCCCCTCGAGGGACCATCATGTGAAGAAATTACATTATGTAACAAATTTTTAGGAAAATAATAATAATATCATCATCATCAAAGGTGATATTACTTTATAGTCATTTGTAAGTTTTCACTTGTGTTTCTTTGATTTAACTACATTTATAGGAATACACATGAGATTTTTCTCCAACTTTCTCCCTAGTGCTACTTTTTTGGCAATATTGCACAATCTCAATTGAATATTGTATAAAATATGGAGACAAATGTATCCCTTTGGCTTTTTTCATAAAGTAATTTTATACGATATCACATGATTAAATCAAAATTTTATGATATTATGACAAAAGTGTTGCGATATTACAAACACATAGTGATACAGAGGGAGTCTAGAGAATTTTCTCAACTTTTATTACCAAGTGTGAATTTTCATAACTAATCGTGGCATTGCTAGAAAAACCCTGTATAATTTAAAATCTATGCAAATCATGGGATCTTGATGTGGGTCACATGAGTTTGGGCCGGGAGCAATAATCCATCGGACTGGACCGTTCAGACCGTCAACTCCAGCCTTATGAACGGCGACCGCTTCTGCATCATTTTTCACCATGTTAATGGGTTACATTGGGCCCCACTTGATGGATGACCCAATCGTGACATATATATGACACGTTCAGACGTTCTCACGTGTAGATAGGTATTAATCTAGTAGTACATGACATGTGTAAAATGCTCCTCCACGTGTTAATAGAAAATTGTTGGGATTTTAATCTAATAATCTTGGGGCCCACTTTGAATCCCAAAGTGTATAACAATGGTTGGGTATATCAAGTAATTTGGACACAACGTGTATGTCTAAGATCTGTCTTTCATTTGATGATTATAATAGTCTCATGGGCCATTCAAAATTTGTATGCTTGGATTAAATGGTGACAATCTTCGAATTAAACTTAAATTCAGGATCACCGTTACTTTTTTTCTTCAGAACTAAAAGTCTTAATATCGATCATTAGTTTTTTTCTTTAAAAATTAAAGATTGAGTCTACTAATGCTATTATTTTGAGGTTATAAAGGTTTCATGTGACTTCTCTTTGGGATTGAAATGATTAGTCGACCTCAGAGAATTAGAACCCTTCAATTATAAAGAGAAAATCAATTAATAGACCATCTATCATTTCCATCCCTACTCTTCACATAGTGGTTTCTGTGGGGCCCACCACTTGCAATGGATTGTGGTGTTGGTCCACATATTTGGACCTGGGTTATTATTTCTCGGGCTTATGCTGCTGACCGGGACATTCATTTTTGTTTTTTTACACAAAAGCATGGCGTTCAATGTGGGGCCCACTTCTGAACAAGGATCAGGCGGTGGTGGCCCAATGGTTTCGGTAGAAATAATAAATGCTTCTTCCTTGACTCATTTACTAACGCCATCTGCCGCCGCAGACGTTCCTGACCATCCAATGGATGGATTGAGACCGCTTCGATACGATTTGTCAGAACCAGTTATCTGAGTGTGGCCCACCTGATGGATGGCCAGGATCGTTGTAAGAGCATTTCTGCCACGTGGTTGAATTGCTGTCTATGTAGGAATCCGCCACGTGAACACGGAGATGGGAGGAGGAGGATGAGACACGCCTCGTTTATTAATTTCCTCTACTTAGAGGGAGACTTCCCGAACAAGTAGACTGATGACGTGTCATCCCCTTGGATAAGCTAACGCGTCCGGTTTGAGTCCGGACTCACTGAGTCACTCCCTTACGCTTTCACTTTCAGTAAGTGAAATACATAGTGGAACAATTCAAAATAAATTTAATTCAATTCAACGGTAATGAGTGAGAATATGACCAATAATGTGATTGAAAATATATAAAATTGATTGGTCACATTTTTAACCTTATGCTCAATCTTATGTTGGGGGGGGGGGGGGGGGGGGGGATCATATTTATTGAGTGTTTTTGGAGTAATTCCATTATTGTAAGACCATAATTTATTTTTAGAGGTCGAGGATTTGAAATTGTACTATAATGTTGGAGCCATAAAAAATTTATCCAGCATTTTATTTTAACCCTATAGGAATTAGTACAGCCTAAAGGACAGCTCCCTTTATAAGAAAAAAAAAAGATAAAAATTGTGATGTTATTTATTTTCAAGTGTCCTAATTCTAAATAAGTGGGACCCACGATGGAGCTACACATCTAAGTGCATTGAGGGATTTTCATGACTCGTTCGGGCTTGCCCACTTTGTGGAACGCGTCCTCGGCACTTTTCCACGTAAGCAGATAACGTTGACGGCGAAATGACGCGTCCACGCTCCACCGTCACAAGAGAAGTGCGGCATAAAGTTCCGTCATTTGACCAAAATAGCCCCTCAAGCAATGTGGTGTGTGAAATGTGACGATAATCTTTTTAGAAATTATAACCGATCTACGTGAGGATTACGTGCCAAAATAGGCCCAACTCATGATCATCTGAGTAGATCATAAAATGGGAAATTCCGTCATCAATTTCAGATTTGACACCTATATGAATATATTTTGGACTAGCAAAGCATTGCCCCACTAATCCTATGTCCAAAAATAAAAATATGTTTAATTTGTAGTTATTTTATAAAATATTAATTAATGAGAAAATAAATATAAAATAAATAAATATGAAAATAGATTAAAATAAATAAATATATCATTTATTATGGTTCAAAGTATGGCTCAACCCGGCATTTATACAAAGTAAATATTACTTTTTATATAAATGAGTATAAAACTTCAAATCTTATGTTAATTAACATTTGCAAAATTAAATGTGACCCCATCTTTAGGAATTAGAATATGAGGCCCACTTTTAAAAAGTTTCTTGTATGTGGAGCCCATATGTATAAATCACTATCAATGATGCACTTTTAAAAGTCACAAACATTAATAATTTTCTAACAATAATAGATATATTAAAATTCTAAATTCACATAATAAAGACTCATTTTAACTTGGTTTGATAGAGTTATTGAGCATGGTGGATTTTCTCATTTATACTCTTTAAACACCTATTCATAATAGATATATATATTAAAATTTAAATTCACATAAAGAAGTTTAACAAAAGTGGATTCTGAATTGATTGATAGAACTCATCTCTTGAAATTGATTTGAGATCCAATTTATCAAATTTATTTGAAATTATAGTACAATTTTGCAATTGATTAGCAAATCGAACTCAAATTTCGAAATTGAATCATATGTTTATAATATATATTAATTGTTAGATTGATTGTGCATTTGTATGGACGGTGAAAACTTTCTTATTATTGGCCAAGCAGCTAAAACGATGATTCAAGCCTCTGTCACCATACACAAGTTAATGGGCTAGGAATCCTCCACAAGAAAATGTGCTCATCTTATTATGAGCACTCCTCTTCGACTAAGAAGGACCCTATATGAACAAAGTTGTTATATATTAGAAGCACAAATGACACAGGCAAACTTATAATAGGAAAAAAATGTGATTTATTTATAAATTCATGTATGCTTAAAAATGTTGCCCTTCTTGATACAGTTTTGAAAATGTGATATATTCATATAAGTTTCCATGCATGATAAATGAGCATGCATTGCTTTCATTATATAACCAGTTGGACGACTTCTCTCACCGTTATATGCATTCGTACACTGTAAATTAATATTATTTGTCATGTGGGGCATGCTGAAATTCAGGGGGTCCCACATTTGGCTTTGGAGTTTATACGTAAGAGAAAAATTTTAATAACAAATTTGCTCATATAACCTTTACAATTAGATAAACTTTCTTTTTTAATTAAATTAAAAAATATTAAATAGTTAATGTATAAAAAATCTAATTGAATTAGCTCTATCTTAATCATAACTGATTGAATTAACTCCATTTCACTCAGAGGCACTTGCCAAAACTGTTCATGATCCAAGCAAAACAGGCATTTATTTTATATAATTTAGATGTATATTTTAGAGGATTTTACCGAAAAAATCCCCTTAAACTCATTGAAGATCAAAAGGGGCTTAGAAAGTTTTCATGCACTGCAGTGATCCTACAGGCCTGATTTGGTATAATTTTTTTCAGTTTTATCTGAAAGGGGATATCGCCGCTCATCTTGCCCTTTTACAGTCGATCAAAACCCATTTTCCCCATTGTTCATCTTCCTCTTTTCCCTCGCCTCCTCCATCGATCTAAACTCAACTGATCACAGGCGTTGCTCATCGATTCCAATGCTTCCTCTTCCACATCTTTTCACCTTCTAGCAAGCACGCAGAGATCCTAGTTGTATTTTTCATATTCATGACATACAACTCGTCGGAGATCAATTAGTGTAGAACATGAAACCCTACCCTATTCCACTATTGTAACGTTTAATATGTGAGGTTTGAGTTTGAGATGGAGTTGGAGGAAGGAGGAGGAAGATGAAAAATAAGCAGCTGGGGAAGGAAGAAGATGAAAAATGGGTGGAGGAAGGAAGTGGAGGAGGAAGAAGAAGAAATAAAAGCAGGACAATCGCGGGTGAGTGAGGATATCCCCGCTCATGACAGGTGCAGCTCTTAGATGAGTGTGTTCATCCTTTAAAAAATTATGTCATGGGTGGGGATATCGCCGCTCATCGCATATAAGATCCATATACTGAGCGGAGACCTCCCCTCACTTAAAAGATTAAGCTCCCAGTTCATCCCTTCGGAAAATCTGTCATGAGAAGGGATATCGCCGCCTATCATCTATAAACTTCATATATTAAGCAGGGATATCCTCTTACATAAAAGGTTAAGCTCTCATATAAGTGTGTTCATCATTGGGAAAAAAGTCTGTCATGAGCAAGGATATCGCCGCTCACCTGCTATTGTCCCCGCTCTTATTTCTTCTTCTTCCTCATCCACTTCCTTCCTCCACCCATTTTTCATCTTCTTCCTTCCTCAGCTGCTTGTTTTTCATCTTCCTCCTCCTTCCTCCAACTCCATCTCAAATCCAAACCTCACATATTAAACGTCACAATAGTGGAATAAGGTAGGGTTTCATGTTCTACATTCATTGATCTCCGACGAGTTGTAGGTCACGAATATGAAAAATACAACTAGGATCTCTGCGTGCTTGCAAGAAGGTGAAAAGATGTGGAAGAGGAAGTATTGGAATCGATGAGCAACGCCTGTGATCAGTTGAGTTTAAATCGATGGAGGAGGTGAGGGAAAAGAGGAAGATGAACAATGGGGAAAATGGGTTAGGATCATTGCAGTGCATGGAGACTTTTTAAACCCTTTTGATCTTCAATGAGTCTAAAAGGATTTTTTCGATAAAATCCACTATATCTTATAAAGCAGCAAAATACTAAAACCCCATAACCAAAAGACACACCCCCCCCCCCCCCCCCCACCTCCCACACCCCACACCAAAAAAAAAAAAACAGGTATGTAATTCTTCTGAACACAAAAGGGCATCCATGTCAAACCAACAAAAAAAGAAAGCCGTTGGGTAACAGACGTCGTCGTTAAGTAATAGAAATCCTGATACAAAGAACAGATACACACCTTCCCCTCTCCCTAATCAACAAATACACACCTTCGTTTCGATCTCTCTCAGATTCATACCATTTCGAATACAGAAAACAAGTAAACAACAGAGAGAAAAGGAGCAACTTTCCCTTTCCTTTAGCTTCTTTTATCTCTGTATCCTTGGATTTATTTGTGTTTTCTTCTTCTCTGTCGTCTGATCTCTCTATCGATTCATCTTTTTCCATCCTTTGGTTGTTTTGTGTGGTTTGGGGCTTTCGATCGACATGGCTGCTGGGTTCGAGAGTCCGGCGGAATCTGGCAGAGCTGCCGGAATCGCGCTCGATTTCCCGGCATCCGACTCGCCGTCGAAGGTTCCTAGGCGAATTCGGCAGCGGCTTCTGGAGAACAGTCCTCCTGCATCTTCTTCCACCCTCGAAGAGATCGAGACCAAGCTAAAGGAAGCCGATCTCCGGAGACAGGTATTGATGCTTTTCAGATACTGATGGAGGTTTGCTCTTCTGGGGTTTTCTCGTTTTTTGAGTTTCTGTTACCTTTTGGGCGTTTCGTTGGGTATTGTTGATCTTTTTTTGAGGTTTTTCTTGGGGGAATCGAGAATTTATGATTTAGGGTTTTGCAGTTTGGGGTTTTTTCCTAACTCTTTTGGTGTGATTTCTTCGATGGGTTCTATCAAATTTCCCTGTTTTTTTTGCAGGATTTGTTTGTTTTTATAGTCTTTTTATTTTGATTCTCGAGCGTGGTTGGTGGGTTTGGTTCTCTTTTTCCTTATTCGTTTCTGTTGTTCGGTGGTTGGTAGCTAAGTTATGTTTAAGGAACTTGATTTTCGGCTATGTTTTGGTTTGATTCTGAAATCTACTGTTTTAAGCTTTTCGAGTTCTTTTTCGATTGCCTTTGGGTACTTTTTTAATGGGTGTTTGCCTATGGATTATCCGTAATTGGGTTATCTTTGATCATTTACTTAATTATTCTTCTTCTTCTGTTTGCTACTTTTTTATAGATCAAGTTAACTGGGTGTTGGTACTTTTCTTTAGTAACTTTCTTACCTGGGGCATGCGGACTTTCCTTACTTTTCCAGTTTCCTCAACGCTAGTGTGGGGTTTCTTTGCTGTGCAAAAGGAGTTTGTTATTTTGATGGTCATTTTTCTGATAGCTTTTGCTAGTGATTTTAAAAAATCCTTCCTTTTTTTTTTCCGAGTCTATGAGATCATGGTAATGGACTTTTTTTTTTTGTATGTGTAGCAAGAATACAAAAAATTCATCTAATCTGTTGAAAATTCTTCTCCTTTATGATTTAATGGACTTTTTTTTTTTTGTATGTGTAGCAAGAATACAAAAAATTCATCTAATCTGTTGAAAATTCTTCTCCTTTATGATTTTTAACAGAAAAACTCCTATAATAATGGGAATTCAGGTTTGGCTGCTCTCATGTCATTTAAAAAAAAAAAAGATTTTTTTTGGTGGATGGTGCACAAAGTCTTCCCTTATTTTGTTTGCAATTTTACATTTTTTTAAGCTTAGGAAATTCTCTCCAATATGCCTACATGTGGATTGTATGAATTCATATGGGTCTATTATAAATTTATAATTACCATTTGTTAATTGGTGAACAGGTCTCGAATTTCGATTTTTTTTGAGTTATTTGGCTCCTTTCCTTTGTTGTTTGTTTCCCCTGTCCTTGTTGTTTGGTTGGGTTGAGTTTAGTTTTCGTAAAACTTGGGCTCTTTTTTCATTGTTATTGTTAAAGTGATGTTCTTTAGTTGGCGTCTTTTTTTTAAAAATTTTAATCTGATGTACTTCATGAAGTTTTTTAAAATCTGTATGATGTGGGTTTCTGTTTGCATATCCAATATATGTGAATGGCACTCCTCTTTCATTTATTTGTCAAATATGGCATCTTTATATTGTTGAATGACAACATTCATGAATTTGACTACATGATTCTGAATGCAGCAATTTCATGAGTGGTTGTCAAACAAGGCCCGACCAAAGCCAAGAAGTCCTTCATGGTCATCTCAAGAGGAAGACCTTGCTCAGCGGCTCGAAGCGAAGCTCTCTGCAGCTGAGCAGAAAAGGTATTTTTTATTTATTTTTTGTTATGGAGTCTGCACAATTCCTTCAATAGTCTTTTACCTTTTCATTTTCTCAATTGCTTGTGATATGCTCTCTGTTTGAGAATCTTTTGTCATGACAATCATTTTTTGTTTCATGTACTGCTCGTCCTGTTTGTTTATGTATTTGAGATTGATCTTTCCCATTCTTGTAGCTATGAAGATTGATATTTTCCATTCAAAATAAGGTTGTGTTGTACTGGGATATGTTACCCTGAAAGTAGGGGGCCTTTTGGTTGCAAATTTAAAACGGGTTTCATTTTGTATCTGGGCTGGCATGGAAAATGATACTTCATTAAGCAGGAATTTGTTTTTCCGCTTTATTGGCTCCAAACTGCAAGATGAGCCGGGACCTCTTCTTCTCCCACCATCAGTTCTGGCATAGGGTGCACTATTTGTCCCTAAAGATATATACCTGTAGCTCCAGAACTTGTCCTAGGAAAGATATATGTTCCATTTTTCCCATCTAAGTTAAGCTGTAGTACTTTTTTTTTGAGGAAAAAATTGTAACTTGGCTAATTTATGAGTACTTACTCTTCAAAGCTGTTACTCATGACTTTTTTATACTCACTGGTCTGGTGATCCTGAGTCATCTGGTACTGCAGTCCTGAGTTATTTACTACTGCCTGAACAGTTGGTCTATATTCAATAAGTAAATGCTATACTATATATCTGTATATAGTCAGGTATGTGTATTTGAAGGTTTTGGTCCTTTTGGATATGGCTTGGTGCTAAATTTATTTTCCAACTTACTGTATCTGCATTTGTTAATAGCATAATCATGATAGTGTGTAGTTTGACAACTGTATAATGGGGCTATTGATCTATGAACTATTACAGGACTATTACTATATTGATTTTACTTAGTTGGAAAATTAGTTTAGTTGTATAAAGTTGCTGAGAAAACCCCAAATTTTATTTAACAAGTGTCACCTGAATTATTAAAACTTATCATTTAGCGGAGGAGATCAACAGTGTCAAGCATACACTGGTACTTGCAGATAAATGTAATCTGGAAACTCAAACAGGTTCTGTGCTTCTTTAACACTCTGGATTCTTGGACATTCTTTAATATGTTCCAAATTATGTGGATCGATAGGTGACGTGTGCGACGTGTATCAATTTTCTCTGCCAACCAATAGAGCCATCTTTCTCTACCTTGATTTGAAAATTTCAGTTAAATGTGATAAAGAAGGTTATAGTGAGTTCTACTTCTTCTCTACAGTCTATTACATTATTCTATTTTGCAGTCTTCTATGGCTTCCTCTGAACCCCCTCATCTCCTACTTCCTTGTTCTTGCACCGCTTTGGTTCTTTGTAAACAGTTGGTTCCAGACTTTCATTCTTATGATTGAAATGTCCCAATTACCACTTCTTTGTTTTCTCTTTTATGTGGGCTGCCCATAGACATCCTTTTCATCTCAAGAACTGATTCTTAATTCTATCGTTTACTTTTCTTCCATTCGTCCGTCTTAGAAAATTCCTCTCAACCACATGTACATTTTTCTCTTATCATTTCTTTAATGCTTAATATTCAGATTCATATAACAATGTCTATTTCTTCCTACAAAGTTGTCCCTTCTATCCAAGTGTCACCTATCAATAGCACAAAACCCCAGTTCACAGTCTGGTCTTCACTTTGCCCTCTTTATGTTGATTTTTTTTTGGTAGTATCCTTCCCAAGCCATCCATTTTGCTCTCTTATTTGTCCTAGATTGTTTTTTTTAGTTATAGTTTCTCTTAGATATCTCAACCCATTAGATTTTGGCAACAAAATGCATTTCAGATCTGACCATATCGTCCTTCCTACTACCAGATTTATCGAAGTGGCACTCTATATATTTTGTTTTTCTTCTGTTTGATAGTTGCCTTTTCTACTAATTTAAACCATTTGACTCAAGCATATCCCCAAAGTGTACTTAACTTCTTGTATAACTAATTAGCACCACTTTGACAGAAAGGAACTTTATGCTGATTTTTTTGTTGCCAGATTGTCTATAACTATGGTGATTGAATAAGGATCCAAAGTGGACACTTATTGGCGCAGCCCAGCTTCAAGTTTGGAATTTAGTCATGTCTCTGCTCACAATAATTACATGTGCTTCAATCCCTTCATATATACATGCATTCTTCCAAAGTTCGATTATGTTTGATTCATCTATAAGATAGTGATGCGTAACAACCCTCATGTACATTGATCCCTGTACCTCTCCCCAGTGGGAGAATCCCTCAACAATCATGCTAGTCACACAGCTGGTATGACTCATAAGTTTGATAGCTTGGCAGTGTGTATTTTTCTGATGTCATCTGGTCTCTTATATAAGGCAACAGCATGTTTTCCCCCACTATTCTTCAGACACCCTCTTTTACTTAATATCAATTGAACAATCTGGTAGCCTGCTCTATGATGACGTTGAATCTAGTCGACCAAAAGAACATACGTCAGAAGGTTAGAACACCTATTTCTACTGGTATATGATCTGTTGAATGATGCACTTTTTGTTCAAACAATAGGTTGAGTATTTTGGCAAAGGCTCAGATGCGCTTGGCTAAGTTGGATGAGCTGCGGCAAGCAGCCAAAACTGGGGTGGAAATGCGTTTTGAGGAGGAGCGTGAGAAGCTTGGAACAAAAGTTGAATTACGCGTACAACAGGCCGAGCTGAACCGGTCGCTTCTTCTCAAGGCTTATTTGCAAAGAAGGGCTGCTGCTCGTGAGAGGACAACCCAATCTCTGCTGCAGAGGAAGCTCCGGGAGAAAAAATACAGGGAACGCATCCATACTGCAATCTGCCAAAAGCGTGCGGCTGCTGAGAAGAAGCGATTAGGATTCTTAGAAGCAGAGAAGACACGTGCTCGTGCAAGGGTAATGCAGGTGCGAAGGGTGGCTAAGTCTGTGTGCCATCAACGTGAGATTGAGAGAAGAAAAATGATAGACCGGTTGGAAGATAGACTTCAAAGGGTATGTGAAATAAAAGCATGTTTTCATTGTGGTTTTTTTTCCTGCTATATTTTTCTTAAGAAAATTTCCAAAATGAACAGGCTAAGAGAAAGAGGGCAGAATATTTGAGGCAGAGAGGTGGTTTGTATGGCTCTGCTCGTGTTAATTGGAGCAAGATGCACAAGCATGGGGATTTTCTTTCTAGAAAATTAGCAAGGTATGCTTTACTTGATTGAGATAAAGGTGGCACAGGTAATTAGTCTGGGCTGTTCTTACACTGTTCCCATCATTAATCACCCAACCAGATGATCCTAGCTATGCATTTGATAACTTGCAAATGGACAATGGTCTACATTTTGCAATGGAAAAATCAGATGATTAGGATCATATGATGGGAAGGTCACTTAAAACTCCACTGTCGATGTTGGCTATTAAATGTGCAGTTTGCTCCACCCAAGGGTGGGCTTCTGCATCTGGTTCAAGCAATAGTTCTTATCAAACATTGCATACTTCCTCATTTTGACTTTGAATAGAAGATTGAGTGTTCATGTCACAACAATCTGTCAGGTGCTGGAGGCGATTTCTACGATCAAGAAAAACTACATTTTCTTTGGCTAAAGCTTATGAGGCCTTAGAAATCAGTGAGAAGTCTGTTAAGTCAATGCCATTTGAGCAGCTTGCTGCCCTCATTGAGTCAGCTGCAACGCTACAGACGGTAAAAGCTTTAATGGATCGGTTGGAGAGCCGTCTTACTCTTTCACAGCCCAGTTCATCGAGCTTGAATAACATTGATCATCTGCTTAAACGCCTAGCTTCTCCAAACAGAAGGAGAAAATCTAGTAACGTGACCAGGAGTAGAGGGGCAAAGAAAGGGTTGCCCAATAAAGAAACAAAAAGTCCAGAAACAATTAAATTGCTGAGATATCCTGCCAGGGTAGTACTTTGTGCTTATATGATTTTAGGTCACCCTGATGCAGTTTTCAACGAGCGAGGGGAGCGTGAGATTGCACTAGCAGAGTCTGCAGCAAACTTCGTCCATAAGTTTGAGCTGTTGGTCAAGATTATATTAAATGGTCCTTCACAGAGTAATAGCTCAGGTTTTTCAAGACAATCTTCTCCAGATTCAACATCCAGTGAGGGTAACCAGGAATATTCTCAATTGCCGTGTCGGCAGACCTTCAGAACCCAGCTGGTGACTTTTGATGTGGCATGGTGTTCTTACCTCTATCAATTTATCGTGTGGAAGACTAAGGATGCTAGGTCACTAGAGGATGATTTGGTGAGAGCTGCATGCCACCTTGAGCTCTCTATGATGCAGACATGCAAGCTAACTCCTGAAGGGGAGAGCATTGATCTCACTCATGATATGAGGGCGATTCAAAAACAGGTTTGTTATAGATATGCTCCTTAATTAAAGTTTTCGCAAGTGATTGGTTTTGCTCTTATATTTTCTTGAACACATTATCGTGTTTCTGTATTCATTGTTCATCAAGTTCCTTTTGCCTAGCACCACTGTTAGTGTTGCTGTCTCCTTTTTGTTTGGAGTGATTTTGATGGAAGGTACTGTATGAAACTCAATGGAGAAGATTTATTTTTCACATTTTGTCTGCCAATGGTCCATCGTGTGACTCCTGTCATTGGATGTGGCAAGTTTTATTGTCTTGCCCTTTGGATAATCCTGCCTATCTGACCTGCAAGTAGATCACGAGTATTACACATTCGGTGAGATTGCATTCGGCGAGATTGCATTCTAGGACTCTGATGATCCTATCCGACATGCGATTGGACTATTACTTACATTGTGATATCTGTTTGGACTGTCCATAATGTTGGTTTTCTGGGGTTATTGTGACAATCATGATGTGAATCGTTTGGATCACCAAAAGCCGATGCCCCACATGTATAAATATTAGTGCTTTGTAAATGGCATCTCTCTCTCTCACACACACGCGCGCGCGCATGCATGTTGTATATTTCCTTCTTTTAAAGTTGCTAATTCTTCTCATGCTTTTCTGGTGATGTTAGGTTTCAGAAGACCAGAGACTTCTGCGGGAGAAGGTGCTCCATTTGAGTGGTAATGATGGAATCGAACGTATGGAATGTGCTCTCTCAGATACACGTTCCAAATATTTTGAATCAAAGGAGAATGGGAGCCCGGGTGTGCCACCGGCAGTCTATATTTCATCTTCAACACCAAGTTCTCCAGATGAGCCTTTGGCTTCGGTCTCAGAGCAAAGAAGCCTAGTCGAGGGGAGTGCTAGTTCAAATCGTGTAGTTCGATCCTTGTTCAAAGATGTTTCATCTCCACCTAATGTTGGTCCAGTGACCTCTGAAAATAGAAATGGGAGCCCAGGTGTGCCACCGGTGGCCCATATTTCATCTTCAACACCAAGTTCTCCAGATGAGCCTTTGGCTTCGGTCTCAGAGCAAATAAGCCTAGTCGAGGGGAGTGCTAGTTCAAATGGTGTAGTTCGATCCTTGTTCAAAGATGTTTCATCTCAACCTAAAGTTGGTCCAGTGACCTCTGAAAATAGAGATGGGCTGCTGGGTACATCTACTAGGGAGAAGTTAATCACTGAGAATGAGGTTCTTGTTAATGAAATAGTCCATGGCGGTCACCACTCTTTTGCTGAGCACCTTGACATTGAAAGTGAAGATGAGAATAGTATCAAGGTTAGGATAGTAATAGATATTCTTTCCATCCATCATGCTCTGTTATGAAATTGATTAGATAGACAAATGCACTATATCATTCTCTGCACTCATTTTGATTGCCTTATTTTATTGTATTATTTGTTACTAAGGTTGTTTGAAAGAAAATTAATTGTGCATATTTGCACTTAATCATTCTGGCTTGAGCTGTTGATTGACTTTTCTTGACTGGCAGGCAAAAATTAAAGAGACAATGGAGAAGGCTTTCTGGGATGGGATTGCAGAATCTATGAAACAAGATGAACCTGACTATGGTCGAATAATCCAACTTGTGAAGGAGGTGAGGGATGAACTGTGTGAGATGGCTCCTCAGAGTTGGAAGCAAGAGATTCATGACAGTATTGATCTTGATATTCTTTCTCAGGTAATAATATACTCCTGAGTGTATATTTAAGGGTTTGAATAATCTGAGTGGTGTGCCCAAGTGATGATGGTCAGATACTGTTTTGATCATTTTCTTGACCACTTGGTAGCCCCACACAAAGGTGTGAGTTTTTTTTTTTTTCTAAATACATTTATTTTTAAACAACTGAACCTTTTACATTTATTTAGAAAATAATTTCAGTTTTTTTTAAATTAAATAAAGGCATTCTGATTTTTTTCTTCTAAAAAATAAAACCCGTTGAGAAAATATTTACCTACACTGAATAGAGATTGTAAATCAAAACCTGTTAAGAAAAGATTTACATACACTGAATGGAGATTAGTTAACATTTTAAGATACTGCTGTTCCCATTACCCATTGAAATCAATATTAGTGAACAGCCGTTGGTAACTATCTCTGCTAGAATAGATACGTTCTTTTCTTTATGCCAAACTATACAAACTGCTTAAGGCACCGTAGCTGTTAGTGATGCTACTGTTTTTATGCATGAACTGCAACAAAGGTTTTAACATTTTTCTACCTTTGCAACTATTAAGGTTCTCAAGTCTGGTATCCATGATATGGATTATCTTGGGAGGATCCTGGAGTACGCGCTGGCCACCCTTCAGAAGCTTTCTGCTCCTGCAAATGAGGATGAGATGAAGAAGACCCATAAGAATCTATTGAATGAGTTGTCAGAAATTGCTCAAGCCAATGACAAGTTAAATAGTTCTTTTGTCATTGCGGTGGTTAAGGGTCTGCGCTTTGTGTTAGAGCAGATACAGGTTTGTGGCATTACTTCTTAAAATTTTGCACAGTAACTTTCTTTGAAACAAAAAACTCCAGAAGAGTAATACTGGGAACAAAGATAAATGATCTTATGATGCTGTCAGTACACTAGTACAGCGCTAACCTTTACTGACCTCTGGATATGACCTATGTGGGGCCCACTCAAAATTTTACACAGTAACTTTCTTTGAAACAAAAAACTCTAGAAGAGTAATACTGGGAACAAAGATAAATGATCTTATGATGCTGTCAGTACACTAGTATGGCGCTAACCTTTACTGACCTCCGGATATGACCTATGTGGGGCCCACCTTTGCTTGATTATACCCACTCTTATCCTGTTATCACATGCTTCCCTATTTTTAGGCACCGGGCCTAAATGATATGTACTGTTGGATTTACATTTGTAAAACAGTGGTTTATTTTTTGTTTTTAATACACGACCAGTCTTGCAGTATGTAACTATGTATCACTGTGGAGTAAACTTTATGCCAGTTCGAAAACATTGGTGGCAGGATAGGATAATTATCTGATAATGAACAATTTAGGGCATGTCGTTTGCATAGAATACATAGGAATTGAATGCATATGATTAATAAAGAGGTGAGGGGATGAAGGGTATGAGGTGAGGGAGGTTGAAGGATAAAAGGTAGAGATGTAGATGGGACCTTGACTTTCCTAGGATTTGAAATTCTAGGGTGATAGCTGAGAATTCATTTCCCATCTTCCCTTGATTCAATTTCCATAAGGGGAGGTCATTGGATGATCATTTTTGGATATTCACCTTTGATTCTTCATTATTAACCACTTATGGAATTACATGATGAAGGGCATGTTTATTTGCCGTAGAATACTTAGGATTTATGCCATAAGTGATTAAAAATGAAGACCATGGTGAATTTTCAAAGATGAGCATCAAATAACCTTTCCTTTTATGGCAATAGCATCAAATGAAAATGGTGTCATTTCCCACCTTCCTTTGATTCTATTTCTAGTAAAGAAAATGTTCATTTGATACCCTTTTTTGTAAATTGAGCTACGGTCTTCATCTTTAACTACTTATGGCATAAATCCTCTTTGTTCAATTTCTATGTATTTTAATGCAAAAAAACAAGGCCTTGGTGTTTCGCCTTCTACAAAAAATATTAAAATATTGTAATATGGAGTAAAAATTTGTAAAAGTAGGCTTGTTTAATTTTCTTAGAAGAAAGATAATGAAAAGTAGATTTTTTGCCTTGAAAATTGACATGATGTAATATTCTTGCCAGACACTCAAGCGGGAAATTAGCAAAGCTCGGATTCGGCTCATGGAACCATTGATAAAAGGACCAGCTGGATTTGAGTATTTGCAGAAGGCATTTGCAGATCGCTATGGACATCCCTCTGATGCACTGAGATCTCTGCCTCAAACACTCCAGTGGCTTGCATCTGTGAAGGACAATTCAGAACAAGAATGGGAAGAGCATATGGATTCTCTCTCTGCATTGACAACAAGGCCCACAAGTTCTTCTCAGGGTCTTCCTCCTGTCACCTCCCTTCGAGCTGGTGGAAGTGTTCGGATGGCAGGGAATCAGGTCCTGCCGTTTCCTCATGCTGAAATATCTGGGACAGGTTTGCATGCTGAACTTGATGATGAGCGCCTATTATTTATTAAGCTTGCTGTCTTGATAGTGATCATCTTTGCTTCAATTATTCTTTGTTGATGCAGGTGAAGAGTCACAACTAGAATGCCATGGAGAAAAGATTGATGTATTGGTGAGGCTTGGTTTGTTGAAGCTGGTAAGTGGGATAGAAGGGATAACCCCAGACAATCTGCCTGAGACTCTAAAGCTCAACTTCTCAAGGCTAAGGGGGGTTCAAAGCCAGCTTCAGAAGATCATTGTCATTGCTACAAGGTACATGCCTCAACTTTTCCTGTGGGTGCTTTTGGGCTGCATATAGCTCAAAATATCTGCCCGGTTTCTGTTTTTCCCATTTTCGCTGTGGTTGGTGCGGAAGGAAACTATAAATTAGATTAGGTGGGCTGGAGAGTTTTTTTTTTTTTACTTAGTGAAGGAATTATAAATAATAAAAAAAGAAAAAGGTGATGATTGTTGACTAATGGGAGTTAAGAGAGATAATTAAGCACTTTTCGACCCACCAAAGTGGGCTTGCAATTTGGTTAATAGTTCCCAAATGCATATGCAGGATGAGTGAAAATTTATTCTGCGCCCATGATCTGTCTATAGTTCTCTACTTCACGTGTCATGACTGCTTCTGTCCTTTACATTTGCATATTACCTTAACTGCTTTTGGGGTTCTAAATATATATGCATATGCGTCGTATACAGCATGTTGGTTCTTCGCCAAATCCTTCTGAGTGAGAAATCAGCTACCAGTCCTACTGAAGTGGAGCACATTGTGGCAGATGCTTCCAAAAGGGTCTCAGAGCTGTTGGAGCATGTGGCAGATGCTGGCATTGCAGAAATTGTGGAGACAGCCATTGGGCCGCTGCCTTCAGGCAGTGGGGATGACAATAACAACAATGATAGGATCCAATCAAGAAAAGGGATGATGGCAAACATGTTGTCCAAGAGCCTGCGAGATGGTGATCCTGTTTTCTCAAGGGTGGTGCGTGCGGTATACTTGGCTGCCCGGGCTGCTGTGTTCTGTGCTAGCTCACCCCATGGAAATAAAATGGTGGAGATGGCTCTCCGGCGGGTGGGGGCAGCCATTCTTTCTGAGCAGGTGATAGCGATGGCTGGGGTTGTGGCAGTGGTGGCTCCTGTATCGGCCCGTGTTCATGGGCCATGGTATGCGTGCTTGGTTGAAAATATGTGATTGGATTTTAAATATCCATATGTCCATTCTCTTGTACATATAAAATAGAAAGGTATGTCTCTATGAAGTGGTAGGTGTGTAGAGAAGAAGGGAGTATGTGTAAAAAATAATGACTAATTAATTCAAATGTGTAATTAATTCAACATTCAGATGCGTCAGATTTCTCTTTTTCCTTTTTTGTTTCTTTTTATTTTTTATTTTTATTGGAACCTCCCCATTTTGTACCAGTTCATGCGCCACAAGAAATTTGTTGGGAGAGCCAAAATCACACTGCATAAAAAAAAAAAATCTCTGAAATATTTGAATGAGCACCCTTTATTTTAGAGGGGAAGGGAACTATTGTTATTTGAAAACTGGGTCATGCTGATGAAAAGAAACCAGGACCTTCCATGCACCATACAATAATATTGTCATTTTATCCTTATTATGTAGCGTAGATGGTTAGAGACATGGGTGGTGAGAGAGTCGGGTCAAATCTCCGACATATTGAGGAAAAGACACGGCCATTTAAAGGGTATAATTTATAGGGGACTTTGGTCGGAGGTTCCTCAACTCCTCACTTTATTGCGAACAGTCCACAAAAACAAAACGTCCAGCCAAAGGTCCCTCATACACAATTTGGTACGTAAAAGGTCTGATTTGCCCTTGCATTCATTCTATCTTTATTAAGATAAGGCCAACGAAAGCGTTACACTCATATCGCAAAAAGACTTTCGAATATTCTGAAAGAGGAAAGAAACGACGAAGAAGGCGACATTCTCGTCTCTGTGACTGCATGCAACGAGTAACAACATGTTAGATTAAAATTTCAAAAACTTTCCTTAGATTAACTGTTTCATTGCAAGTTAGAGTTTGCATCAAAGATATCTTCGATTTCGACAAGAGGTGATACAAGAAAGACGACATACAAACCCTAGTTGCAGAAGACGGTTCCACAACTCCATAACTGTTTCCGAAAGCATACAAATACAGTTCAAAATACTCATTTCCCTTGTAAGTTCAAAGTTTCTCAGTCTTTTTGTTTGGAAACCCTATCTTACCGTTAATCGCCGATTTGAATGATTTACTACCATTCTTTCTACTTCCTCTTCTAATAACGAAAACCAAATCAGGAAATGCCCAGAACGAAATCCTCAATTCTTTCAGAAAGCCAGGAGCAAGAGCAACAGAAAGTTACAGGTATCCAGACAGATTTTTTCTTTTTTTGGCTTATAATGTCTGTCGTTCTTGTATAAATTAGAAATGTTGAACCAAATGTATAACATTCATTGCTACTTTGTCAGTTTCAAGTAATTTTATCTTAGATTTTTTTTTAAAAAATATCTGAGTTTATATCAAATTTATCTGTGTCCAGTGCAATTGTATCTGTGTTCTGTGTGATGTTGAATCAATGTCTCTTGACTTTATCTGAGATTAAAAGCAAGATAGTCTGATGCTGGACTGGAAATCCACCAAATCTTTTGTCTATTGCATGAGTTTATCTGAGTTTACATCAAATTTATCTGAGTTTATATCAAATTTATCTGTGTCCTGTGCAATTGTATCTGTGTTCTGTGTGATGTTGAATCAATGTCTCTTGACTTTATCTGAGATTAAAAGCAATAGAGTCTGATGCTGGACTGGAAATCCAACAAATCTTTTGTCTATTTCATGAGTTTAGCTGAGTTTATATCAAATTTATCTGACTTTAGATCAATTTTATCTGAGTTTAATTCAAATTTAAATGTGTATTGTGCAATTGTATCTGTGTTCTGTTGAATCAATGTCTCTTGACTTTATCTGAGTTTAAAAGCAAGAGAGTGTGATGCTGGACTGGAAATTCAACAAACCTTTTGTCTATTTCATGAGTTTATCTGAGTTTATATCAAATTTATCTGACTTTCTAACAATTTATCTGAGTTTAATTTAAATTTATCTGTGTCCTGTGCAATTGTATCTGTGTTATGTGTTTTGTTGAATCAATGTCTCTTAACTTTATCTGAGATTAAAAGCAAGATAGTCTGATACTGGACTGGAAATCCACCAAATCTTTTGTCTATTGCATGAGTTTATCTGAGTTTTCATCAAATTTATATGAGTTTAGATCAATTTTATCTGAGTTTAATTCAAATTTATCTGTGTCCTGTGCAATTGTATCTGTGTTCTGTGTGATGTTGAATCAATGTCTCTTGACTTTATCTGAGTTTAAAAGCAAGAGAGTGTGATGCTGGACTGGAAATTCAACAAACCTTTTGTCTATTTCATGAGTTTATCTGAGTTTATATCAAATTTATCTGACTTTCTAACAATTTATCTGAGTTTAATTTAAATTTATCTGTGTATTGTGCAATTTATCTGTGTTCTGTGTTTTGTTGAATAATTGTCTCCTGACTTTATCTGAGTTTAAAAGCAAGAGAGTGTGATGCTGGACTGGAAATTCAACAAACCTTTTGTCTATTTTATGAGTTTATCTGAGTTTATATCAAATTTATCTGACTTTATAACAATTTATCTGAGTTTAATATAAATTTATCTGTGTATTGTGCAATTGTATCTCTGTTCTGTATTCAGTTGTTTTAATCTTTTGGTGATATGAATCTGAGTTATTTTACTATATGCAGGAATAAAACATAACAAGAGAAAAATGGTGGAAGATAAACCATCAAACAAGAATGAAGTCAGTAAGGACATAAATGATGAGAAGACTAGCGCTCATTACCAGTTCAGATCAAATTTGGTCTCAACTGTGTCACTGGTCTACAGCATCAAACAAATTGTCACTGAAGTCCACAGAGTTGAATTAAGAAAGACTCCATTCTGGAGCCTCATAAAATGCATGCTAGCCAAAAAAATATCTGAAAAGATGTGAGAAAGTTTGACAAGGACATTATGTTGATCCTTGATACATACAACACACTGAGAAGACAATTCAGATTAGGAAGGTCCTACGTGCCATTAACTGCAAATGACATATCGCTGATCTTCGGCATACCAAACGGAACAAGAGAACTTGATCTAAAATATTCAAAAAGGAAAACAACTGAATTCATATCTAGAAGATTCCATGGCTGTTCAAGGGTGTCGGCTCCACAAATAAAGCAACAGCTCCTTCTAGCATTGAATGGAGTATCAGAAACTGACATTGCTGATGTTGCTAGGCTACTTTGCCTGTATATCCTTGTCGTACTCTTTTTTGCAACCCATGGAAACACCATAGGATGGGCATATGTGGGATGTGTTGAAAACTACATGGATATGAAGCACTATGCCTGGGCAGAAGAGATTTCAAAGTTTCTCATGGAGTCGATATACAACAGAAGCCGTGGGTCTGATAGAGTAATTGGTTGCTTTATTGCATTACCGGTATGATATACAACTACAAATTTACAAATTCGAATTTCAATATACAAAGATTTATTGACCTACATTTATGTTTTATGATTTTGTAACAGTATTGGTTGTGTGAGCATACGACGATCATCAAACCAGATGATTCGGTGCATTTCCCACGAGTACTAAAGTGGAATCTAAGGGCACTGAGTATGGCACTTAGGAAAAGGCCCCTTCATTCACTAGTAGCTACTGAGGTATTTTTCACAACTTTCACTGTCTAATTTTATCTAAGTTTTTAATCTAACATGTTCTTTGTAACATTTGTATCAAATGCAGGTCCTTGGGGACGAATTAGATATCACGCTGCTTGAAGTGCAGCGATTACAGTCCTTGTTGGACAGTGGCGCTAGTGACAAGGAGGTCATGATGGATATAGAAGGAGAGCAACATGATGGCCAAACACACAAAAAGCAAGGAGATGGGGGAGACATAGCAGTAGAAGTAGAAGGAGAAAATGTTGATCAAGGAGACGATCAAGAGGATGGAAATGAAAACATCCAGGAAGAATTGGAAGAAGGAGATCAGGGAGAACATATGAAAATGATTGAAGCCACCCAACCAGATACAGATATACTGACAGACACATTGGTTGTATCCGAGTTGGAAGAGCAGCTGCAAAACAGTAACAGTGAAGAAACAGATTTCCCTGTTGTGGCAAAACAGTCAATAGCATTTGGTGCAGAGATGACGGGCTATGAACAGACGTCCCTACAAACAGATCTGCTGGTTGTAAACATCTTAGCTGACATAATTGGCAGCGCCAGCAACACAGTAAATGAAGAGCCATCTGAAGCACACTTTGGATCCTTACCAGAAGCTGGTGATACATTGCCTAGTCCTAGACAACAATCACAAACTCCCGAAAACAGCGAGATCAAAACTCTTACTGAGGAGCGTGACAGGGCAAATTCTTTAGTCATCCAACTCACTAAGGAGAAGACAGAATTACAAGAGCAGATCCAACGGATGGCTATTGACCTTGAAAGGACGTCGGCCGAAAACAACAGCATAAAAAAGCAGTGGCTTGAAACTGAACAAATGATCATCAGCTTGCTAAGAGAAAGAGATGATGCTCTATTGTTGGTTGAGCAATTGACAAAGGAGAAGACTTCGCTTGAAACACACAGTGTGGACAAAGATCATACTTTAGAGGAGTCAACTCGAATGGTGAGCTCCCTCAAAGAGCAGCTGAAACACACCATCAGTGTGTCAGATATACAGTCCTCGAGAGCTACAACTGCAGAAAATGAGGTAAAGGGCTTGAAGAAAAAGTTGGTTAATCTGGAATCAAACAACTTCAAATTGAAGCAGCTCTTGAGGGAAATGACAATTGAATATACAGATAAAGGATTGCAGTGGGCTGGGAAGACTCTAGATGATATCTTCCAGCCTACAAGAAAAACTACTACACGACAGAAAGTAGCGAAGGAGGCTGCAACTGATCGTAATGTTGCAGAAAATGTACCTGAGGATCTTCAGGTACACGACCATGCTTGTTTAGATAAATTTATCTTTGCATTGAATTCATGTTTTGCATATCTATCAAATTTATCTGACTTATGTGTAATTTTATCTGAGTTTATATCAAATTTATCTGACTTATGTGTCATTTTATCTGAGTTTATAGCAAATTTATCTGACTTTCTAACAATTTATCTGAGTTTATAGCAAATTTATCTGACTTTCTAACAATTTATCTGAGTTCTGTATCAAATTTATCTGACTTCTATGTCATTTTATCTGACTTTCTAACAATTTATCTGAGTTCTGTATCAAATTTATCTAACTTCTGTGCCATTTTATCTGACTTTCTAACAGGTTAATCTGAGTTATTATCAAATTTATCTGACTTCTGTGTCATTTTATCTGACTTTCTAACAATTTATCTGAGATCTGTATCAACTTATAAAACTTTTCATTAAATTTATCTAACTTCTGTATGATTTTATCACACTATCAGCAAATTTATCTGATGTTATATGAAAGTTATCTGCCCTACAACAAATTCTAATTTGATTAATCTATATTTTTATAATTGAAATATTGATCAGATCATGCCGTCGTTGCACCATTAAAACCAATTAAGGAGGTGAAACAATCCTCCATGGTGAAACGAATCAAGAAAAGAGCAGCAACGAGGAAAATGAACCCAACAACTGTCCCCTTCACACTCCCCAAAAATGTTGTCACTAAGCTTCTGAATGCATCTGACGTAGAGAAGCTAAAGGAGATTTATGAAGCTGAGGGCAATTCGTAAGTCACATACCTATGCACCTAATCAACACCACTGTTTAATTTAAGAAACCTTAATGAAAATGTAGACTAATTGGGCCCTTTGTGCAATTGGATTTGCAGGGCGCTCGTCTGGGGAGGTGAGGGGATACAAGCTGTATCTTATGAAGACATAGTAGCAGTTCTCAGCAGAGCAGAAATGTCAAGCACTGTAAGCATCACAACACAGACACATTGACAAAATATCCCTACATTTTACACAAACATAATATGGTAGTGTTCAAACAATATGCCTCACATTATGTGTCTCAAATTGAACAGGTTATTGACTGCTACGCTGAGTTGCTATATAGAGAACAGAGTGAAATCCAACAGCAACTCACAACTGTCCAACACACAGAAACGCTGCCTCGTGACAAATCATACTTCGTAACAAGTTTATGCTGGGTAAAAGACAATAACTGTCTTGACCGTGTCATCATTTACTTTATTTTTATATATAATAAACAGTTACTAAACATGTCTTAATGTAGAAAATTGTTACTTCCTCGTCGCCAGAAATGAGGGAAAAGATACTGCACCCTCAGATCTCCCCAAGCAGAACTGTAGAACACAGATTCGTGCCTTTTCCAATGAATTCAAATGGAAAAAGGAAGGATGCCGAACCCTTCCACTGGACACTGTTGGTGCTGGATAAGAAAGAAGGAGATTGACTACATTACAACTCCTTACGACCAAGATCACCTAAAACAGTTGATCATTACTTTGAGGATGCACGACTTCTGGTATGTCTCACTTACATGGTCATTATTTATTCAAAGATACCGTTAGCATAATCGAAACTGACCCAAAATATGGAATGTTTTTTTATTCTGCAGAAACAGTATGTGGAGAACTACAATTATATCAATGTTGAGGAGACACAGCCATATGGAGCTCCATTGACAAGCGTCGAAGACGCTCCACAACAGAAAATGGGCTCGTAAGTATCATTGTGCAACTACAGTAATTCAATTGACTTCACGGTGCCTTACTTACAATCGACTAACAATATCATGTCCTGTTCCAGTGTTGATTGCGGAGTGATCGTTTGTTATCTTATGAAGCAACTAACTCACAAACAAGTAATTGCTTCGAAGTTGCCACAGCGCGTAATTGACGAATTAAGGGCAGAGATGGTAAGCAAGTTCCTACACGACAAGCATTGCAGTTGGTCAGTTGAAAACTACCAAACCAGGCAACTAGCTGCTGATGATGACTTCGAAAACTGACGAAAAAATTACAGCAATGATACAAACAAGTTCTTTTCAATCAAGTTGATGTATTTTATGTAAATCTCTTTATATGAAAAGTGAAAGTTCAACAGACTTGTGAATGTATTTTTTTGGTTCACATGAAGGTTGTACAAACATTTCTGTCAATGTAATTCTCACATTTGTTAATGAATGTAAATAGAATTATTTCTGTCAATGTCTTCGTACATCAGCACTATGCAATCTATTATTCTAATTTCTGGTGGAATTTTAACTAACTTCTGATAGAAATTATCTGAGTTCTGACTGAGATCATCTACGTTTTGGATGAAATTATCTAGGTTCTAATTTTCATTATCTGACTTCTGAATCAAATTGTCTGAGTTTTGTATGAAATTATCTGACTTCTGAATCAAATTATCTGGTTCATGGATGAAATTATCTGACTTATATATGAAATTATATGAGTCCTGGATGAAATTATCTGACTCATTGTTGAAATTATCTGACTTCTGCATCAATTTATCTGAGTCATGGGTGAAATTATATGAGTTCTGACTCAAATTATCTGAGTACTGGGTGAAATTATCTGAGTTTTGACTCAAATTATCTGAGTCCTGGGTGAAATTATCTGGCTCATGGATGAAATTATCTGAGTACTGGGTGAAATTATCTGACTTATGAATGAATTTATCTGACTTCTGAATCAAGTTATCCGAGTCATATGGGAAATTATCTGAGTTCTGACTCTAATTTATCTGACTCATGGATGAAATTATCTGAGTCCTGGGTGAAAGTATCTGACTTATGAATGAAATTATCTGACTTCTGAATCAAGTTATTTGAGTCCTGGGTGAAATTATCTGACTCATGAGTGAATTTATCTGAGTCTATATTGAAATTATCTGAGTTCTGCTACATATTTAGCAGGGTAATGTGATTGCTCTGTCTAGCTAATGATTCCAGATAATCGCAGCTCTAATGCAATTTCAATATCAATTTTGAACAATGATTAAATGAGTTAGACACATTTTGAAAGTAATTACTTATAAAAGCAAGACCACATTAATCAACATTAAAGGGAATGTCAATTTGACCTTTTTATTCACTAATCAGAATTACATCAGATGTATCAACAATATTACACCTAACCTAAATTCAATATCTAATTCAATGAAATGTCAAAGAAGAGTCTCCTTGCACGATTTCTTATTGTGACTGCCAATCCAACCACACCGCCCACATTTTATCTGCCGTGTGACCTCCCCTCTTGACAAGATCCTCTTTTTTTTCGGCCTGCCAGCTGGTCGTTTAACAACAGGTGGGAGAATAACGACTTCATCGCCTTTTGTCTCTGACATTCCCACAGTTGGAATTGGGAAAATCTGCTCTTCATACGAAGCCCTATATGTATGAGTGTGAAAATAATGATCAACAAAGACACTCAATTCCTTTCCACTCTTTTGGATTGCCGCACAAGCATGGGCGCAGGGGAACCCATTGATTTGCCACTGATAACACGAACATATGTGGTTAAAAATGTCAACCGTCACTGACGGATAAGAATGCACATCGAAAACAGTTTCACTCGAACGGCTGACCGTCCACGTCCTTCCAAGCCGGATAGCAGCATCAAGCCTCTTATCCATGTCCGGACAGATGACTGACTTCCATCTGCTGGAAGCTTCCTTCCTACTAGCCATTTGCTCCATTATTTGAACCCTTATTGTGTCAACCATCTTTGTAATTGGAAGATGACGAGCTTCTCTAATCCATGAGTTGAAAGACTCAGCAGCATTCGAACACATCTCACCATACCGTTGCCCCTTAAAATATGCATTGCTCCATCTATCATGAAACAATCCACAGAGAAATTTATCTATATTAGAACCACCTTCATGCCTCAACGACTGCAGCTTTGCATGGACGGCAAGGATGGTTGGCGCATATGCACATTCCCGCAGCATCATAACCATTCTCTCTCTAAATGCATTAGTGTAACCACCAGACAACTTGTCCCTCAAATTTGCCTTAAGGTGTTGGAGGCAATACGCATGATGGGAAAAATGAAATACCTTTGATACAGCCTCTATCAGACCTGGATTTCTGTCAGAAACAAATGTAATAGTGCGATCTGACATAATAATTTTCCTTAAATTTTACAGAAACCATGTCCAATTGTCCTCCGTCTCTGAGTCCACTACCGCAAAAGCAAAGGGGAACAAACCTGTCCCATGAATTAACAAATTTTTATATTTCTGATACTATTCAGAAAATCAAAACATGCTGATCATTAGTATAAATATAAATAAATGGGTCAATAATATCAGAAAAAACAGCATTACAACTTACCTTGATTCTCATTCTTCCCCGTCGCTGCCAACAGGGTTCCCTTGTATCTGCCCTTTAAGAAAGTACCGTCCAGAAATAATAAAGGACGAACATGGTTAAAACCAGCAATTGAAGTATAGAACGACACAAAGAGACGCTTGAAACACATAGTTGATTGGTCATAATCTAGCACAAAGAGGCTTCCTGGATTTACCTCCTCCGCCACCTTAATATACCAGCGAACATGGTCAAAAGATAGCGACGAATCACCATACAGCTTATTTCTAGCCCTTTCCACACCCCACCATGCATGATGATATGTAATGGTAAGTCCATAATTTGCCTTAAAGTGGTGCACGATATCAATGGGTCTGGTGAGCGGCTTCTCACGGATATGATCCACTATTAAATCTGCAACTGTCTCAGAATTCATACGGCTGTTCTTTGACGTTCGAACTGCTGCACCACATGTATGCTCATTGTTTAATGTCCTGATACAAAAATGGCTACTAGACTTTTCAATAGATGCATGAACACGCCATCTGCATCCCATCGAATGACTGCGAGAGCATTCAGCTGTCACCCTCACCTTATCATTTTTCACATATACAAATTCAAACCCAACCTCAATTGAATATCTGCACAATACACTTCTAAACTCCCCAACACCGCCCTCAAACCTCTGCCCCATATCTCTAATACCACTTGCCCAGCCGGAAGACAGCAACATCTTCTCCTTGTGGGTACAAAACTGTGGAAGAAGATCTGTCTCTATATCTGTATCCTCGTACCCCACTAATGGTAGGGCATCTTCAGCTAAATGATCACCAATTTCCTCTTGATCATCGTCCTTCGATTCCTGCGATTCTGATACAAATACATCAACTGTCCCCAATCCCATTGAAGAAGCCAGCATGGACAAACTCATTAGATCCGAATCGCTGTCCAGCAAGCACTTTGGGTGGCCAGGCAACGCATAAGTAAAACAAACCATGTTCATTGTAAGATTTCTCCACTTGTTACAAACTTGACGCATCAAACCATCATAGCTCATACCCCGACTCAAATGAATAACAGCCGTAAGCATGCCATACTTACAGAGAAGCAATAACGGCTGTGACATCTATAAAACAACAAGATTCAATGTATATAAATGGTTACTATCATTGCCCAAATTGTACATGACTTAGATAAATGTTAGCTCTAACTCAGATAAATTGTACATGACTCAGATAAATTGTACATAACTCATATAAATTTTGGCTCTGAACTCAAATAAATTGTACATAACTCAGATAATTTTTGGCTCTGAACTCAGATAAATTGTACATAACACAGATAAATTGTAAACAACTCAGATAAATTGTACATGACTCAGATAAATTTTGGCTCTAAACTCAGATAAATTGTACATAACTCAGATAAATTTTGGCTCTCAACTCAGATAAATTGTACATAACACAGATAAATTGTACATAACTCAGATGAATTCAATACAGAAATCAGATATTGTGTATAGAACTCAGATAAAATTACACAAACTACGATTTGTCTGATTAACAGTCTGATAAATTTCATGCTAAAAGCCAAATATCTTAGATTACATTGCTTCTTCCACAATGCAGCTCTGAAATAAGACCGGTAAATAAGTCAGGCTCTAGCTAATCTAAATGCATGACCATCAAATCATTTCTACATCAACTGAGCTGATACAAATTGAATACTTCATCACCAACAAAACTAAAGAAACCTAACTATCAAAACTCGAAAAGAAAAATGAAAAACTTCACGTCCATATAAAAGATAGAACTGCTACACAAAAGCTAGATCTGAAATCAACTTCACTTCCATATAAAAGATAGAACTGCTACACAAAAGTTAGATCTGAAATATGCTATACAGTAAATCAAACTACACAGCTAAAACCCAATAAGAATAGAACTGAGCATGCGCATCAGATATATATATATATATATGGATATCTACACATTCAAATAACAAGAACTGCATAATCTCTGATGTATACAGAAAAAATCGCTTACCTCATAAAAGATGAATCCCTTCCCAACGTTTGGATCTGGTTTCTGCTTCCAAGCCAATGAACTGTTTCCCAGCCAATCAATATACGAGACTATAATCCAATTACAATAGAACTCCTACCAAAAGTTTGACCTGCAATATGCTTCGCAAACAATGAATCTCTCTTTCGTTAGGTTTCTACATTCAGATTCAGTATCATAACCGATTGTAGGTTTAGATTCAAAAAATGAGATCTGCGCTGGATGACAGGGGCATATCAGTAATAACTTCCCCACTTATGCACTTAAATCGTGGCTAAATAATCGTAACACGTTAGGGACCACTCCACTGCATGCTGCGACGGTTACAGGGGTAAATTAGTCTTAACAATTGAAACCGTGTGGATAAAGGGACCTTAGGCTGCAAACATCCTAACTGCTTGGACCAGAGGCTTTAAAAAGAATCCGCCTGGACTTGAGGCTGGAAACATTCCATTCGAGGGACCTTTCGCTAATTAATCCTAATTTATAATAGGCATTTTGGTAATCCAAAAGATCGTTGACTAACTTTTTAAAAATTAGAGCTGCTCAAAATAGATTTCTTATATATGTCATCATGTGATAATGTGTTTCATATGTAAGAAAAATGGAGGGTGAATATCATCTTTTTAAGAGGGCCGTTATGTAAAAAAAAAAAAAAAGATTATGAATGCCAGAGGAAAAGGCCAACAATATTTTTAGGGAATCTCGGTGAGAGTCCGGTTGAGGGTATACCGTTTCATTCGATCAGAATTTGCCAATCGGATAAAACTTCATCTTTTATTTTTCCATTCAAAGAAGTAATTGAGATAGAGCATTAGCTGGCATGAGATTTTATCCGGTTGCTAAATCCTGATTGGATGAAACCTTACCTCTCAATTTCAACGAAATGGAGATCCGGACTCGGTGGGTGACCATGGCCTCCCTTGCCTCTCTATTGCTGCTCCTACCTAAGAATATAATTATTTAAAATAAAATCATGCCTTCATCTGCAGTGGATCTCTTATAAAATCTGAAGTTCTGGTAATAAGTGCCTTTCTATGAGATTAGGAAATTTCCACTCATTCGATTCCGTTGGTAAGTGCCCAGCTATATTTCATAAAAAAATGTCACCAAACTATGGGCCCACTTGAATTCATAAAATTAGGAGACATTTATTGAGATATAGTTGAGTGGTGTTGACACCTTCCTATCACTCATATGCCCAAAATTTCATCTATCACTATAGACTCCAGTAGCCCAACATCGCTAAAAACAAAAGGGCTTTCAGTGAATCCAACAGGTGATTTAATCTCAAAGCTCATAATCAAACTCAGGCCAAGTGCTAATGTCAAGAGGGTAGTAAGTGTGAAACGATTGGATTGATTATAAGTGGGCTGGTAACGGGTTGAATTATAATCGAAATAAAAGTCCAGCCCAAAAGAGCCATGTGTAATGGATCAGATTGATCCATGCCTAAACTGCCTAAATCACTTCTTTTTTTCTTTTCTTTTTTTTGTTCAAAAGATTGGAATTAGATTACTCAAAAGTGTTTGGATATGGAAGGGACCACATGTCAATCATTGGTTCTACATGGGCATAAGTTGTGAATTGCAAAAACATGGAAGACGACTGCAAAATAAGGAAATCATTGATCATGATGGATTTCGCAGCAAAAGGTGTCGCTCCTGGCTTGATGACGTATAACTCACATCCTCATTTTCCTGTTCCTACACACATTTCCCAGATAAATAAAAATGCAAGATATGTGTTGATAGTGAAGTATGGAAAAGCATTTCAAGGGGCTGTCGTATTTTTGCAAGTTGATCCGCAACATTATTGGCAGATCGACGGATTAGATCAACTCGCCATCGTGGGATAGTCTTAATTTGAAGGAGGATCCTACGCCAGAGAGGCATTAGTTGCCAAGAGAATCCTTCATTCTTCTGGATGAAATTCCATATGATGAAGGAGTCTCCTTCGATGATGACTGCAACGACTCCTTGATCGTGGCATAATTGAATACCCCCGAAGGAGAGCCTGCAATTCCGCTTCTAGCCCCGAATGCGCAACAATCCCCGCCGCAAAAGCCTGAATGAGGTTACCCCGGGATTCTCTTAGGATGCCCCCAATGCCCGCCAACCCCGTGACAGGGTTGTAGGATCCGTCAATGTTGATCTTATGGAATCCCGAAGGAGGAGGAGTCTAATGCACTGGAGGGAGATTTGTGTCTTTATGGGCGCGATAAAGTTTTGCTGCGACCTGCCATTCATGAGAAGCCTGCATAATTTTCCCCATAATAGAGGCGGGTGAAAAGGAATAGATTTGAAGATAATGTCATTTCGAGCTTTCCTAATATACCACCAAGTCCAGCTGGTGTTAATCTAAGTAAGTTTGTTTTGATCCCAGAACCAGACCGCTATAGGTTCAGCAGGGGTGGGTAGATACAATCTGTGTAAGAGAGGATTACAAACTGATTTTGCAGACATACAGGAGGAGAGGAGGTGATTTGTAGTTTTGCTTTCATCATGACAGAGCACACATCTCGGGTCGATTGCGGGGAAGATTTTGTGGAGCCTTTCAGCAGGGGTGGGTAGATACAATCTGTGTAAGAGAGGATTACAAACTGATTTTGCAGACATACAGGAGGAGAGGAGGTGATTTGTAGTTTTGCTTTCATCATGACAGAGCACACATCTCGGGTCGATTGCGGGGAAGATTTTGTGGAGCCTTTCCCTGGTAGGAAGGCGACCATGGAAGCATTTCCAGAGGAAGTGCTTCAGCTTTGATGGAATCGGCAAGGACCATAGCTTAGCCCAAGGTTGGTGCGGCCCAAAGCAGGTGGTGTTGTGATGTTTATAAAGAGCCTTGTGGTGCAGGAGCCCGCCTTTTCACTTTTCCAACAGGGGATATCTTTGCCACCTATCGGGATGGAGCAAATGGTGTCCACTGTGGCATCTGTCCACCATTGTTGCATGGTTGTCTTCTCCCAAACGTATTTGTTTTGCCGGTCCATTGTAATCAGATCACTGACACGAATGGAGTGGGATAGTCTAAGCGAGCTGTGAGGGTGCCTAATTGCATTACCTGGAATCCATTTATCATGCAGAGCGTCAATAGAAGCCCCATTACCAAGATACCAAGCTAAGTGATCGAGAATGTGATGTCTGAGCTGAAGCATTCGTCTCCATAGAGGGGAGTCTTTTGGGCTTGGGTTGCAGTTCCGAAAGGAGCAGAACCTTAAGTATTTTTGAACAAGTATGGACCCCCAAAAGGACTCAGGTTCCGTGACAAAACGCCACACAAGGTGGGTGATTTGAGTTTTGGATTGAGTGGCAAGATCCCTCATCGCCAACCCTCCTTCGTGGATAGGTCTAGTGACGGTGTCCTAGGCAATGTGGTGAAGACCTTGATGAGAATGTTTCCCCGACCAGAGAAATGCTGCATTGGTATGATTGATCTCCTTGATCACCTTGCTTGGGATGGTGTTGTGGCCCAGCCAAAAAACAGGGATTGCACAGTTAACTGATTGAATGAGAGTTTGACGACCAGCGGGGGATATAAGAGTCCCTCTCCAGCTAGCAATGCGAGTATGGAGTCTTCGAAGAGTAAAAAAATGTCAACCCCCACCATTGTGAAGTCGTAAGGATGATGGTTGAACCATGACTTGGTTGGTCAAGCTCCAATTGGGTGGGCAGGTGATAATGCAATGAATCAGTTGGGTGAAGTTGGTGGGTCAAATAGCATAGACCCAACCTGCAAGCATCTTTTTTTTTTTTTTTTTTTTGGCTATTACATGGGAGGAATTGAAAACTACCTTGGTCCTAAATTAGCCTAATCTATCAGCCCAATTGGCTATCCTTGGAGTGCTCTATTTCTGTGTGCCCCGTGCTTTGGTGCACTACTAAGGAATAAGAAAGAAAAAAAAGAAAAAAAATAGAAAAGACATGCCCCTCCTTTCCGATTGCTGTTTTCGCTCATTCGTGTTTAATGCAATTTCTTGATAAAAAAAAATCCTTCGTGCTATCTGAAACTCCACCCTATCGGTGTGTCTTGAATTTCTTTCGCTAGCCTTTCATACCAAAACGTCAAGGTGTTGGTAGAGGCAACGAAAATACTTTTCAATATTCTCCTTTGGGTGGAGCCCACTCCTCAATACTCCCCCTCAGGTGAAATCCGGCCTCTTGAATTTCTTTAGCTAGTTATTCATACCAAAATCTCAAGGTATTAGTAGAGGTAGCGGAAAAACTTTTCAATATTCCCCATTGAGTGGAGCCCACTCCTCAATAGTGTGACTCACCTCCTGGCAACATAAACCACTAAAAAATTAACATTATCTCCTCTAACGAGAATCCCCCAAATTTTACTTCAATAAAAACATGATTAATTATATGATGATCTTATATCGTGATTAACTTGTATGATTTATAATGAAAGGGACTATGTTAATATTGTTACATGCCTAGATTTATGGCGCGGGACCAACTCATATTGAAATAAAATTTGAGAATATATCACCCAAGGGATAAAAACACATGGTAAACTATGTCAATTATCAATAGGTGGGCCCCATGTTGAGGTTTCACCCAACCCACCCGCAGCTACACTCGGAAGCGCAGGGTTTTAGGCCTGATAGAGAGACAAAGGGAGCCAGCCAGCTGCGTAGGGTTTAAGGCCAGAGAGAGAGAGAGAGTGCGAGCGAGCTGCGTAGGGTTTAAGGCCAGAGTGAGATGCCTCCAAAGTCGAGCAAAAAGCCCTCAAAACCCTCTCCATCGAGAAGCCTCTCATCTTCTTCGGATCAATCTTCACCATCTTCTGCTGCTGCTGCTCGTAGAGAACAAGGACCTGTCAATGACGAACATCTCTCTCGCACTCTTCTCGATCAAGCTACCCTCAAATACCCTTCTCTCATCTCCCCATCCTCCTTCATCGGCCAAATCACCGCCGTCGATTCCAATCCAAGTGGCCATGCCGCCACCCTCTGGCTCTCCGAAGCCGCCATGGTCACCTCCTCTCTCTTCCCCGGCTCCCTCGTCTCGGTATCATTCTACTATAATCCTCATATTGATATGCTAGTTGTACCTTAAATTGAAATGGGGTTTGGGTGTTTTGAAATATAGTTGTGATTTGGGGTTAAAATGGCAAGAAACACTATCCAATTGTGCTGTTTGTGCTGGAACTTTAGTTTTTGGGACGAGAAATTCATGTTAATCTAGTTTTTTTGTTTGGCTGGTGGGATTTCTCAAACTTAAGTGAATCTCAAAAGAGATTCTGCAACAAGTCATTTTGTCATTGATTTTGCTTCCAACCTGAATGTTGGAAGTGAAGATAAGATGTTTTTATTTCCAAAGTTCTCAAAAGTATATATCCGTCAGCATATTCTATTCTAGATATTGAAACCATATTGGGATTTGGGTTACATTTTAATGTACCTTATATCCTTTTTTTATTTTTATTTTTATTTGGAGGGAGGTGGCTTTTTCATCCTGGTGGTTGATTTTTTAGCTTCTTTCGGCATTATGGTTATGATTTAGTCAGGTCTTTGGGTCTCTTAGGGTGGTGGGCTTGGTTCTGTTTTCTGGTTTGTTTGGTGCTTATTTTTCAGGTTTTGGGTTTCTTGTCTGTATAGCTCACTTGGACTGATTCTTCGTCACCATCAAAGCCTTGTCCCAACTATGTTAGGGTCGGCTATATGAATTTTGTTTCTCCATCCTGAGCCAAATCCTCAACAAGTTGTATGTTGTCAGATTTATTTTTACTACCTCCATCTCCATTTTCTTCGGCCTACTCCTTCCCCTTGGTGGGCTATCAACCTGCATAACCAAACTTTTCCTTACCCGCGCCGCCGCCGGTGTTAGCACCAGCTGACCCAAGGCCCATGTACAATAGGCCCACAGGCCCATTCTCATACATCACATGGGAATAGTTGACTGACCAATCTGTTTATATTCTCTTTCCATGTATATAAGATTGTATCATATCTTCTTTATATTCTTTCCTCATACATAGATTGTAAATGCCTTGATTAAGGCTAGTAGTCTTCATAAATAAAGCAAGGAGTGATCGACTGGATCATCCAATATTCCAAAGTCTTCTTCTCTCATCCTAAAGTTCTGTAACTGACAGCCAGCGTGCGTTGGACATGCCCGAACCATCCCAAATGGGTTTTCCTAATTTTATCCCCCTTGATGCTTTTGAAATCACTCATTTTTAATTTTATCCTTCCTAGTTTTACCACACATCCACCTGAACATACTCATCTTTGCTATGTCCATTTTGTGCATATGTTGCTTATTGATTGACCAACATTTTGCTCCATAGGTCATGGTTGGTTTAATCACTGTCCTGTAATATTCTCCTTTCAACCTTGTTGGCATTCGTTGGTTACAAAGCACTCAAGAAGCAAAGTCTCCACTTCAACCAACCCACTTATATCCTATGTTCAACATCTTCATCAATCTCCCTGTCCTTACTAATTATCGAGGCAAGGTAACAGAAAGAATCTCTATGTGGTATCTCCTTGGTTTTAATTCTCACAGGCGTTTCAGCTCTTTCTTTATGCCCCCACTAAAGTTGCACTCCATATATTCTGTCTTTATACAACTTAATTTAAAGGGTTTGGATTCTGAAGCCTCCCATTATCTCTCAAGTTTCGCATTCACACAATCTCTTGATTCATCCACCGACATAATATCATCTCTATATTATCTGCAAACAACATACACCAAGGTATCTCTTATCTTCTTGAATATGAGCAATTAACTAATCCATAATCAATGCAAAGAGATAAGGGCTTAGGGCCGGCCCTTGATGCAAACCTATGGTCCGTGAGAATTTACTTGAAGGTGGCTCACTTGTACTGATTGGTTTTATCTAATGAAAAAAGTAAACATTTTTTTATCGCCTAGCCAAAGAAGAAATTCGGCTTTCTGATTTGGTGATACTTTTCTGGTTTCTTGTTTTTCCTTTCCTGTGTTCAGCTGGTGCTCTTTTGTGGCCTTCCTTTTGTTTCAGGATATATCTCTTATACTGTAACAGTTTTATCTATAATACATTTACTATTTCAAAAAAGAGAGGAAATTCAGCTTTCTGATTTGGTGATACTTTTCTGGTTTCCTGTTTTTTCTTTTCTGTGTTCAGCTGGTGCTCTTTTGTGGCCTTTTTGTTTCCTTTTGTTTCAATATAAATCTCTTATACTGTAAAGGTTTTGTCTATAATACAGTTACTATTTTAAAAAAAAGTTTCTTTTTTTCCTTCCCTCTGTGAGCTATTAATATCATTGTATTCATGCACAAGGCATGAGTGCAAGATCCAGGTTGACCATCTTGAAGATTCTACTTTACTTTGCTAACATGGCATAAAAATCAGTCTGGTCAAATAATTCCACCTTTGCTTTTTTGAGGTCTAGGATTGGCTGATAAGGCTTACTGGATGTATGCCTTGGATTTGTTACTGATGACTTGGGGCCTGTTTGCTTCATGTAATTGAATTTCTAGGAATTCTACTACTTGTTTTTCTAGAAGTGGTTAAAATTGAAGAAACGAAGGTAAATATAAAAAAAAAATGACATGATCTCTCCTTTAATAGAAAATGAATCCAAAGGAGATGGGAAATGAATACTCAGCCATCACCACCCTAGTAATTCAATTCATACGAAAGTCAAGATCCTTTCTTATATCCAGCTTATATCCTTCACCTCTCACCCGTTTAATGTTCCGTTATTGGAGCCTATTTGATCATGAATTCCTATATATTCAGTTCCATGCAAACAAACTGGTCCTTAGGGTTGGGGAAAAGAAAGTGGCAGTCACCCCTCTCCATAGTCGAATACTGCATGCTCTTATAGAAATTTCATTATTTTTTTTTCTTGGTGTCATAACCATTCAAAAGATTCTCTTTGAATTCCCTTACGCCATCCCTTTTTTGTTTTTTTTCCTTTTACCCTTTCCTTAATCTGAGAAACATGATTTCTGAATTATGATAAATATGGGTTCCCTCCCTCACATATATGATTAAGAGGTTACCTCCATGGCTCCTGGATGCTGCTCCTGATCCATGATACTTCATTTCGGAAGTGTCCCTTTATATGATCATTGGCTCATAAATGATTTGCAACACCTCAGAGCTATCCTTTGGCTAAACTTTACGTGTTAATTGTTGAATTCTGTCTCTTGTGGCTGTGGAAAAAGATTAGTTATCTCTTGATATTTTCTTTCTCCCACCAGCTATAAGCATTTCCTGATTCTTCACGTGTTTGTACGTTGTACAGAGTTGCTGCAGGACATTGTTTCATATTAGCTACTTTGCTGATTGTCAGGTATCCCTAGCTACCTCAAGTAAGAAAGAGACAACCGGCGACTCTCCTCTTCAGTCATTAGAGGAGGAATGTGCCAGACATTTTGGACTTGATATTGGTGATAATGTTGCGGTCACTGTGGGGAGTTTCTTTGCATTTGCAGTTGTTTTTCCTTCTTGTAAGGTTTGAACTGTGTGCACCATTTTAGTTGTAATGGCATTTTTTTCCCTTTTCAAGAATTGCAATATTTTTGTGGTGCTAAGATCTATTTTCAGTAAATTTTATTCACTAACGGTGTATGGGAGTGACTCGAAATCTTTTGCATTTGACATTAGTTCTCTAGTTAAACATTTGATATAAATAAGTTTGGAGATAGACCCTCTGTATTCTGGATACTACCTTAGGGTATTATGCATGTCCCCCACATTGCAATTCCTTCTAATATTTAGTCCTCTGTTAGATAATGTGGTTTGGGGCCTGGGCTGCAAATAAACTGGAAACTAAACTAGTTTGGCTCCTCTTCTTTCCAACCCTTCTATTCTGAATTACTGATTGATTTTTAGTGCTGAAAAGGATTTGAGGAAGACAAGGTAGAATCGTATTCCACCAAATGTTTAACCAATTTCTGGTATTCACTGTTCCAGGGCCCAAATTAGGTGTAGTATAGTATATAGGTAATCGATCTTGTCCACAAAAAAATTCAGATTACTTGTTTATGCACATCCAAACATGACCTTGGATAACCATTATTATTTGTTTCTAACATGAAGCTTGTTGAGTTTTTGTAGGTCTTGAAGAATGGAGTTAAGTTGTCATGGAGTCTTTCTTGTACCATGGGAGGCCCTGATATGGGCAGGACTGTATTTATTTCACCTATTCAAAATCAGTCTGTAAGCCGTCCTTTCAGTGCTTCTGATAAGTTGTGTGATTATACCAACGCTGAAACTTCTCATGTCCCAGTGTACAAATGCACAGACCTTTACCTTAAAGTGGTTCCATCTAAAAGTGGACAAAGACTGCATGGTGCTATTGTTTCACAGGTCGGCGATCCAACAAAAGATGGCAATGAACATTTTGAAAATGACCAGGTTTCATCCCCCAAAACACCTTCACCATATCAATCAAGGCTAAATTCTCAGGGTGCCAGTCAAATGCGCTTGAGGAGAGGTGATAACTACATTCTTAGTGTAAATCATCAATCTAATGAGATGTCTTTGGATGTATCTTCGATAACAAAAGCACTAGAAGATGAAAAAGCAAAACAACTACTGGAGATCAGTGCTGCCTGGTGGCTCAGTGCTCGTTGTTTGCTCCGTGGAAACCTTGTGGCCATCCCAATTGGCCCACAGATTGGTTTCTTCCGAGTGGATGGTGCGGATACCTTATTGGTCAAATGGTTTATGCAGGACTCAACATATGAAAGGAAATGTAGTTTGATGCCTCCTGATACTTCATCTCCCTGTCCAGTAAACCATGTGGATGCTGCCTTTCTGGTAGAATCTAAGGCAAAAGTTCATCTGTTTTCATCCATGTCATCTTCAATGGAAACTCCTGCTAAAGGAGACTTGTCCCTTTTGGAGGATGAAGAACGATTTGGTATTTCAAAACTGGGTGGCTTATCAAAAGAATTTGCTGAACTTAAGCAAATCATCTATGACAAGGTTTGCTACTTTTACAATTTATTTCATTGTTTGCAGCATTTGTTTCTTTGTTCTGTCATTTTTCTTGTTTGCTCAATATGTTTTTTAAACCTTGACTTTGCTCCTATCAATGCACATTTATTTGATCCTCATAATCTATCATTTTGTCTGTGGAGAATCTTTTTCAGTCATTTTTAAAAGAATGGAGAAGAATATAATTTTTGAAACTGACATTATTATTTTTACGTTCTAATATGGCCTGCGGTTTTAGTCACTTTTTCGAAAAAAAAAAGAAAAGAAAAGAGGCATGCAGTTATCTTTTTTTTTCTTTTTTTTCTTTTCAATGTCTTCTGCATTTCTATATAGTTTCTCTTGCAAAGATGTTTTCCTCAGGTCAATAAACTTTTGTCCATTAGCAAACTTCTTTTGAGCAACAAATCAATTTTTATCCCTATCAAATTTCACTTCTTCCCTCACACCAGTTATAATAAACTTAGTGATGGGCTTTGGACCAAACAAATCAAGCTAACCTGCCAATATTACTCTAGTAAGGTGTCCCCAGTCCCCACCCTCCCTCTATCTAAAATAGATAATGCTAAAAGTTTGCTTTTCTAATGAAAGTTACCATTAAAAAAATAATAATAATAAAATGCTAAAAGCTTATTTAAGAAGAGGAAGAAAATGCAAAGAACATGTGTTTCAAATGCTTCTCAACCTACCAAATTTTAAGAAACCCACTGTAAAAAACAGTATTTATTTAAAGTTCCCATTTACCTCTGCAGAGCCATTTCCCTATCTCAGGGTTTGAGGGAATGAAACTTGTGGGTTGGATGCAAAGAAACATGTTGGGACCTTTCAATAAGTGGGGCTCCTATTCACTTAGGAAGCTGCACAGCTGGAAGCCTGTGCCTTCTAGTGTAGAAGTAGGGCCCATATGAACCTTGTGTGACCCACCAGTGGCCTTGTGCCCACTCGGATGGGCTCTGACATGGGCTTGGCTTCCATCAAGGGGTTTCACTTTAAAGTTATTTTGCTGCCCATTTTCTCACAGAGAGTAATTGTGTGGTGCTTATTTGTTGGCTGTCAGATTGGCAACTTTTCTTTGCACAATAAGAAACTCTTCTTTACGTTTTTTTTAAACAACCATAAAAAAAATGTTCTCATTATTACTTTAGTTTTTTTCCAGGAAAGGTATGGGAAAAAGTGAAAAGTGCATGACAACATGAAAAGGAGAAACTAAACTTCTCTTCAGCACATATGTATACTGTATGTATACATGATATAACACTGGCCATGGTTTTAGAGCACAACCGAAATGGGTACTCAATGTCTCTTGGGTACTGGTTTTGGCAGTGGCCATTACCCTTATTCTTATAATGATTCGAACTGAATCCCATTAGAATTTCATTTTTGTTCCGTTATAATATTATATTCAAGGGCTGCTTGACAGTTTCCTAGTGGTCTCAAAAAATCTGGTCCTGGTTAAGCGCTGAAGGGTCAAGGACTCAAAGGTGGTGGTCTACTAGGTGACCATCGTCATCGATTTTTCCGTCATGTGCAAATGGTTCTTTTGCTTGCTTGTTTGGTTTGGAGGGAGAGTGGTTGCTCAGTTGTGGTTTAGTGGGTAGAACATATTAAGAAAGTTTGTTAGCGAGCCACTTGTGCTCTCTCTCTTCTCACTCATGGCACAAACTCTGAAGTTGATGTCCTCGGTAAGACAGGTTCGCTTGGAAGTTGCTTCAGATTTGCTGCTTGTATGATGCTTTTCTTAATATACTAATAATAATAGGAACTAATAAACATTTATCATAGTTCCCTCATGATAAGTGGCAATAGAGTGACTGTAAGCTCAGAATCCCCCTTCTTTAGCCATTAGAAGTCAAAATATTATTATGTAAATGAAGTTGTCAAAATTTAAAGCCAATTTCTATATTCTACAATGAGTGTCAAGGATGGTAATGGAATACCATTCAAAAACGAAGAAAGGTTGGTAATGGAATCCTGATTACGTGAGGGATCCAAGTTGAAAAACCAGGTTCAGACTCTTTTTTTGGGGGTTCATTTAAGATCCAATTCGAGTTGATTGGCTGTGGCTATAGCCAGGTTCATGCTTAAATACCCAAGACCAGAGTGAGAGAACTGTAGTTGTAACGTATTGCTTTATGGTATATGACATAGTACATGTTATGCACATATGATAACTTAGGAGGATTAATGTAAGCTTGTAAAACCTGGTCCCAGGCCCAAATTTGTCTAAGATTCAGTTATTGATTCAAATGTTGATTCGGAGTGCATATTCGAACTTGTCCATCTCCCCACATATGTGATCATGTTGGCTCTGGGTCTAGTATCAGATTGTAGGCTAGAATTGGATTAAGATTTAAGGTTCAGGTCTACCTAGTACCTAGAATTCTCACTGCCAATCATTTTCATCCTTATTGGACAAATTACGCTGCAACTTGTCAAAATGAATTGAGTCTCGGCGTAGTTGAGTAAAACTGCAGGCTTGGACCTGTTCACAACTTGACTGTGCACCCATAACAGAAATCTTTTTTGCTATTCAGTTTCTGCCAGAGTTAAAGCTTTGAAATGGGCTTGAGAAGGTTGAACTTGGACTGTGAGATTGCACCGATAAATTATTTTGTGAGCTGGGAAATTTAGTTTTCTGTTTTTCTGTTTCATATGCACACTACACTTTGATCGGTGTCATGTTTCTTTAATGCTCTTAGTCTTATATCTCCATGTTCATGTTGTACTTTTTCGTGCATTTGACTTTGAAGTTCACAGTATTTGGTCTTGGTGTGGGCCTATTTGTAATCAAATTAGTATTTTTTTTTCTTTTTAAGTTAATCATTTACATTCTATATATAATATTATCATGTGAACTCTTGCCTGTCAGATTCAGCACCATGCGAACTATACAGGAGTGCTTCTTCATGGCCCCCCTGGTACAGGGAAAACATCACTGGCTTGCTCTTGTGCTCATGATTCTGGTGTCAAACTTCTCTCCGTAAATGGACCTGAGATTGTATCTGAAGTTTATGGAAAAAGTGAGAAAGAATTGCATCAAGTTTTTGATAAAGCAAAGCAAGCCGCCTCAGCTATGGTTAGTCTTTTTTTTTTTCACACTTTCTGAAAATGGGCTCATTTTTATTCCTTCTTTTGTTTTGGGTATATGATGCAGCTCAACCCTGTACCAGAAAATCATTATCTTTCTTTCTTGCTTTCTTTTTCTTTTCTTGAATGGTAATGATTTTATTCTTAGAGAAAGACTGTACAATATAGAGAATTACACTGACAATAAATGAGGGCAAAGCCCAAAAGAAACAGCTCCCTCCCCACACAGAACAGAACATACAAAGATCTGAAGACAAGGGAGGATATAAAAACCCTTCAAACCCTAAACTGAGAATATGTGGTTATTAGAGTGGCAGACAGCTTTTCCTTTAACTATCAATTTCTATGTATTTAATCTCATTATGCTCATATTTATAAAACATCTTTTGTTAATGTTTTTATCATTTTCTGTAAAACATAGTTTCAAATGATACACAAAAATTAAATAAAAATTTGTCAGTCTTTTATATATGCTTATCCCTAGGCCCTTTTTTCTTCTTGTCATTGCCATGTAAATTAATAAATAATAGAAGCATGCTTTTCTATTCGTATTCTGGTTTTTTATCCTAGAAGAGGTTGCATATCTAGGATATGCTACTCCTAGCAGATGTTAATTGATGTAGAGTAATGATTTTTTTTTTTTTTTATAGTATTTACATTTTCTGTCCGTGCACCATTAATGACGTTTATTCTAAAGGTGTTCATTGATGAGTTGGATGCAATTGCCCCGGCTCGACACAGTGGGAGTGAACACCTGTCTCAAAGAATGGTTGTAACATTGTTGAAATTGATGGATGAAGTTAAAACTACTAGTGTACTTGTAATTGCTGCTACCAACCGACCTGATAGTATTGATCCTGCATTGAGAAGGCATGGAAGATTTGACCGAGAAATTGAAATAGGTATTATGCAGTGTAATTCTTTTCAATTTATTTTTGTAAGCATTTTTGAAGCTTTTAGGAGCATTTATTTGTTTGCGACAGGTTGGTACAGTGTTCAATCAACATGAGAAAAGCTTGTGTTTTACCTCTGGCATGACCTATATGCTTATCTCCTGTGAAAATTATGACCTGATGTTTAGAATTGAAATGAGAGTTATACTTATCTGAGTTGAAATCTTTTTTAGGACAAAAGTGAAAATTATGGACTACTGAGTCCAACTCGGTTGGGTGATCAAACAAGTAATAAAAATTGACTTAAAAGAGGTTATGGTGTCAACATGTGCTAAAACAAACACTTTCTGAATAGAAGATTCTTCACATGCTTTGAGAACTTGAAAAGGTCAAATCACTTCAATTTCAAAATTTGATTATTGGAAGAAAAAGTCAATTGGTCAATATTTGACTTCCATAGGCTCGATTAACTTTTACTCTCGAGCCTTCAACATATCGAGTTTCTATTAACAAGTCTCAACTAACACTCGGTCAAGTTTTAAAGTTGACCCAACTCTTTGAGTTTTTTAATATTTCAAATTATTATTCCACTTTTATATGGTTTGGTTTAATCATTCAGTGTTAATAGGGTGCGCAGTTTTGCTAAGAATATAACCACCATTTTGAGCTGAAGTCAACACCAGATTGATTAGTATGTTGTAGCATGAGCTCTAGGAAATGCCTAAATTTGAAAAGGCCTCATTGATAATTGGACCGGATTAGGCTCTATAGCTCGAGACCTGTTAAATAGTCGGGTCAAGTTAGGATTCAGGTCCACTCATTTCCATATCCAATTACCCATGTACCTGATGTCAGAATTCTTAATGTGGTGATATAAGACATTAATTAGTGTTATCTGAAATAAATTTAAGTTTTATTTATCTATATAGGCTCTGATCCTTGGATATCACGTTGGCATGTGAGAGAGAGAGAGAGAGAGAGAGAGAGAGAGAGAGAGAGAGAGAGAGAGAGTCATTTTGTATGATATGCCACCATTATTCTCAAGGATCCGCACGCATATCAATAAATGAAACATAAATTTTGTTTCAGATAACACTAATTAATGACTCTAATATCACCACATTAACAGTTTGGTCATCGGGTATATGGGCACTGAACGCCACCAGCAGCTCAAGTTGTTCTTGCCTGCTCTCTTTTACAGCAACATCGGTTGCAATGAGATTGAAATAAAGGCTACTGAGGCCTGCTACATAGAACCAAACATGCTGCAATAGTGACACCATTAAAAAAATATTCATTCTCCCTGAGCGGCTGGTCTTAGGCCTTCTCTCTTAGGGCCCAAGCCAGGTCCAGTCTGTTTATCACCCATACATAAATTTGTATATACTTGTGTATTGTATACACCAGTTATGAGTTCTGTTAGTTTTTGGTATCAGCAGTGAATTGCAAATATCTCTATAGTCATGGTAATGTGCTATTGTTTAGGAAGGTCTTCTCTATAAATTTGATTTGATCTTACGGACTTGGGATGTGTTATAGTGTTGAATCTATTTGCAGGAGTGCCATCTCGAGAACAACGGTTGGATATACTGCTCACGCTTCTGAGTGAAATCAACCATTCTCTCATTGACACAGAAATTCAGTCGCTTGCTTCATCTACCCATGGATTTGTTGGTGCAGATCTAGCTGCACTTTGCAATAAAGCAGCACTGATTACTCTTCGTCGTTATAATAAGTTAAAATGCTCATATGATTTACCAAAACTCGATCAGCAACGTTTGATGCCTGATCATGTTGATTCTATGACATGCTTGCTCTCAGATCTGACCATATCATCAGAGGATGAATGTGCTTTTGGTTGTGATGATAAGGCTCCAAAAAGTGATAATTCCTTGCAAGCCTCAGTTCTTTTATCTAATGATGACAGATCCTGTATCATGAATCAAGAACATTTGTTAAAAGTGACTTTTGATGACTTTGAGAAGGCTAGGATGGAAGTGAGGCCCAGTGCAATGCGAGAGGTAGCTTTTTTAATTAGCTTTTTTAATTTACCTTTTTTTTCATTGATATTTCAAATGCAATGTATTCTATTACTAGCTTCGACACTCAAAGTTTCATCTTATTGTATTTATTAGGGATGTTTAGGTTTTCTAGATAAGATATAATTTAATGTTAGCTTCCGTATCTGAAAGGAGTCCATTTTATTGTATTTATCAGGACATTTAGTATTAGTTGACAGGACATAACGTGGTGCATTACCCGTTGTATGGCACTAGCAAGAGTAACATGGATCCATTTCACTTTTAGGAGAGCATGTTCACTATGTTTATGCTACTTCCCTCATTCCATTTCACTATCAAGTTCCATATTTGGACAGGTTATGGTTGAGGTTCCAAAGGTTAGCTGGGAAGATATTGGTGGCCAAGATGAGGTTAAGAAACAGCTAATAGAAGCTGTACAGTGGCCTCAAAAGCATCAGAATGCATTTAAGCGTGTAGGGATACGTCCACCAACAGGGGTATTGATGTTTGGTCCTCCAGGGTGCAGTAAGACTCTAATGGCGCGTGCAGTAGCTTCCAATGCAGGGCTGAACTTTCTTGCAGTGAAGGGCCCAGAGTTGTTCAGCAAATGGGTTGGGGAATCTGAAAAGGCTGTACGGTCATTGTTTAACAAGGCCAGGGCTGCTGCTCCATCGATTATATTTTTTGATGAATTTGATGGTCTTGCTACCACCCGTGGGCAGGAAAATGACGGTGTTTCTGTTGCCGATAGGGTCATGACGCAGCTTCTTGTTGAATTGGATGGTAAGTGCATCTTTTCTTTTGTAAAGATGGATATAGATCTTATATACTTTTACGAGTGCTTATATACTTTTACTAATGCTTGTGCTGAAGTGCTTTACTTTTTTTTTTGGTTGGTGAATTGCTTTACAAATTACAAGATATAGCTAGAATGCCACTTCACACACACAAACGTATTTATGTTTGAATGTTTGAACCTGACATGATGGGTTTAAAAAATTATGATGCCTAGATACTATTTTGGTACTGAAATGGATATGGGAATCGTGATATGACTCTGCACATATGGGAATATTGCTTCTGTCATCATCTTTTTCTAAGAACATTAATTAGTTAATGAAATTATCTTTGTTTCTATTCCTTTATAACATTTTTTTCCGTTCAAAAATAAGAAAACTATATGAAATAATGGACTTGGAAATTATGATATGGTAAATTTGTACCCTAAAAATATCAGTGTAGTATTGAGTACTAATACAAGTGTCAGATCGGTCCAACAAGGATATGCTGGGCATTACAAGTATCCAGGTATCATAGTTGATGATATGTTTTTTCAAATGGATTTGATAACACATGATTTTTCTAAAAATTAATTCAATAAGATGTTTTTAACTCACAGTAGCTAATGAAAAGTAATAGCTTCTGCTGCCCAGAAAAAAAATAAAGAAAAAAGAAAAAAATGGTACAAGTTTAATTCACCTCTCCAAGTTACACTGGAACATGGATATGAGACGAGTGTCATAGAGGCTTCATATGGTCCTGGAGACTCCTTGAGAATGTATAATGGGGTCCGTGATTTGATGATCCAAACTATTGGCCAATATAGCCCTTTGGACAATTGCTTTTCGATGGGACATTTGAAGAAAGGAAAACAAGCAACAGCAACTATTCTCAGTCAGTTCAAAGTGAGGGTGAAGTATTCAACATCTGGCAGCTTCTATTCTGAGTCAGTTTCAAGTATGGTTTATGAGGGCACTGAATGATTCCACAGGCTGAGGCATAATTAGAAAAAACTGTTCCTAACCAACAACAATGGCTAGTGAAAACCAATATGTAATGGCCGATACAATGGCCTGCACTACTGTATCATTCGTTTTATCATCTTATTTTTGGGGGAAAAGCTTAAGAGACCCTAGAAAATGCTTTATGCATGATGTCACTTCTCAGAACTAGTTAAGGGGAGCTAATGGGGCGGCAGACTCTTTAGCCAAGGAGGGGGTTGACAGATCTTTTATGTTGTTGCACCCTATTATGTAGCTTGTATTCGCCGCTTTTGCTTATGTGGTCGTTTTTTCTTTTTTCTTGCTATTTTGGGCAGGTAACCCTCCTGTGCTACTACGACTTGCCATTAGTCGTATATCTGGAAAAAAAACCCTCCTGTGCTCCTTTTTTTTCTTCTCAACATTAAAATACTGTTACCTCTCCCCACAAAAAAGAAAATGAGATGTTTTAAAATCTCCGCAATTAATATATTGTTTTGGATGCTTTAAATGTAAACAAAAACTTAAAAATACAATAATACGCATTTTGTGATTCCTACATATTTATGATTTGGATCAGTATATTAAACAGTGACTACCTGTATATGATGGATGAAACCTCCTTAATCACTTCATTAAATTGCCTGGATGAAGCATGGATGCAACTGTGAATTTAATTGCTGGACCTATTCGCACTGCATTTTGTGGTGTTTCTATCTGATGAAAACAGCCACTATTACTAAAAGAGCCTTATGTTAGCGACACTAGTTATCGAAGACAGTGCTATGGTCGAGTCACTGTATAACTCAGTCACATGTTGTGCAGGTTTGAAACAGAGAGTTGATGTCACTGTTATTGCAGCTACCAATCGTCCTGACAAAATTGATCCAGCCCTTCTAAGACCAGGTTCTACCAAAGCTCTACATCTTGAGTGTTTGCATCGTTTTCTTATCTGATGGCTAACTAATGATTGATATGTCTTTACCAGGAAGATTTGATAGGCTGTTGTATGTCGGACCTCCAAATCAAGCTGACCGGGAAGACATATTTCGGATTAATATGCGTAGAATGCCTTGTGGGTCTGATGTTAATGTAGGGGCACTGTCTCATCTCACTAATGGCTTCACTGGGGCTGACATAACATCCATCTGCCGGGAAGCTGCACTTGTGGCTCTTGAAGTCTGTTGAATTCCAACTGTAAATTTATTGCATTATTCTGATATTTACAGCGATTCATTTACATACGCACTAAAAAAAATCATTTATATGTGAATTGGTGGTATCAGGAAAACATTGACATCTCAGAATTATCGATGCGCCATTTTGAGGTTTCCATTGGAAGAGTACAGCCTTCAGACGTGCAGTCATATGGAGAGTTTTCGACAAAATTTCAAAGGCTCGTGTGCAGTGACAACAGTAAACAGAGATGACTGCGTCGAGTGAGTTCTCATCCAATGTTTACTGTCCAGTAAATCATGCGGAGCCTCTCACATTTCATGCCCATTTATATCCTGTTCTCCAGAGGCATTACAGGGACCTGATGTAAATAGTGTGATGATGTGTCATATGAATGAGCAAGAAAATTATATGATGATCAAGAATGTCACTTGCCAGAATGGGCCTATAATTCCATTTCATGGTGCTTGAACTTGTCACACTCATCATGCATAACATGGTGATTCCAATTTGGCAAAGCAGGGACTTTTATAGTCTCTTTCAAGTTCCCAGCAGTCCAGCATCAAGAGTTTTTTCCCATGACCGGACAGTGTTACTGTTGAGGAGTGTTAGTTTCCTCTCATTTTAGCAATAGATTATTTCATTCTGTACCATTTACAATATTGAAAAGGAATTTGAATGGGCAATTCGATTTTGCCTCGAGTTCATAGAAAATAGCATTTTTTTTAATTATCTTGAAATATATGGATATATGGAGAGATTTAGAGTTGGATCTTGCAAATATAGTTTCAAAGGGTTGTGTTATATGTTCTTCCCTAATGAAGTATTGTTCTTTTGTAATGCATAGTTCCCATGCATCAGTAAAAATATATTCAATATATTTAAAAATGTTGGTTTCTACTCGTGGTTTTTCATGGAACGAGCATTTTGTGTATATAAGTTAGATGAGAAATTTGATCAAATCCCAAATGGTTATGAAACCACATGATGAAGCTCCAATTTCATGTGCAGTAGATGGTTGTATAGAAAAGACATACTATACACCACAATTACTAATTTTTTGTTTAGTTCCCATCCATTGGATTCAGGAGACCACTCAAAAGTGTTTTATGCTGTATATTTTGATGATGATGATCAACTCATGGAGATTTTTGTCTACAGTCGGGAGAAGGGCAGATGGAAAGGTCTCTTAATGAACAAGATGAAGCTAAAAAAATTGTCTTACCAAATTATCTGAGTCCTCGATTTAACAATCTTAAAGTTCAATGGTGTCTTAACAGTAGATTTTATTGAGATTCAATCCATTGTTATTCCAGTTGGCCCTATGAAATTACCTTCTTTTCCCCGGCAAAAAGAATTGCTCTCGATTGTTTTCAAACGGGTCTTACTTTTACGCACATATACTCAGTAGGAAAATCTGTGGGAAAAGGGAAAATTAGAGGATCCTTAGTTCCTTACCAACTGGAGAAAGCTATAGAAGGTGGAAATCTTCCTTACCAACTGGAGAAAGCTATAGAAGGTGGAAATCTTAAAATAGAATGAGAGAGAGAGAGAGAGAGAGAGAGAGAGAGAGAGAAGCTGCCTATTGAATAAAACTGGGGTCTGGGTTTAAAATAATTAATTCTCATCAAATAAGTGAAAATGGGCTGTTTGGCATTTTAAAAAAGTTGTGTACTTTCCATTGGCTCCCCGTTTGGTAATTTACTTTTAAAATAAAGTGGAGTGAAGTGAAAGGAAAAGAATGAATAAAATATAAGTGAATTATGATGGTATTTTGTTTTTAGTTATTTGGGATGGAATATTTTTGACTTTTTGTATGGGGAAATGGAGTTTTTTTGTCTTTTAGTGAGTAAATGTAGTTGCTTTTTTGACTTTTTTGAAAAAGATGGAGGGAATTTTGGTAAAAAGTGCTTTTGATGGGATGTTTAACTTGACTTAACTTTACTTGACTATATTAGTAAAATTACCAAACGGGCCCTGAGGTACTTGAATAGCTTTTGTGGCAGCTTTTGATGATGAAACTTCTTCAGCATATAACTGAAGCCTGGCCAGTTGGTCCGTACTGCAAAAAAATAATAAAAAACAAAAAATCTGATGGGGTGAGAGAGGCTCGAACTCTCGACCTCAGGATAACTCAAGAAGAAGCTATGAGACCTACGCGCTAGCCAACTGCGCCACCACCCCAATGTGCTATAGTTTCTTAGTACTAACATTATAACACTTGTCACATACATAATCAAACTGCATACCCTACTTGGGCCCACCTTTGATTAGTGGAGGCCCTTTTACACAATCTTTCCCTATGATTCGGTGGTAGGCCCATTTTTTGTATTGGATGTGGCCCTTCATTAAAAAAGAGATTAAAATCAACATTTATGTATAATCTCACTGCACGTATAGCCATTTTAAATTATTTGTGGAGCTCACACTTGAAGGCTGCAGTGCAGACTATTGGATCTCAACCTCAACCCCATTTCTAGAGTTGATGGCGGGGGGGCAATTGTTCACCATCAGATTTTTCAAAGGTTTTGAATTTCGATGTTCGAAATATAAAACGGCTGTTCCTTGCCGCTGGAATGCTGGATATAGTGGATCATTTCTCCGCGACAGAAGTCGTCCTACTCATTATGGAGCTTCTTCAGTTCAATGCAGGTTGCCTTTTGGAGGCATTTGATGAGTCTCACATTGTTCATACTACTTGACCGAAAATAAATGCCAAAAAATGTTCATACCATGTTTTAAACCCCCCCCCCCCCCCCCCCCCACGCACACACACAACAAAGTTGGGACAAAGTTTTAATGATAACGATGACGATTTAAACCTTCAAAGATATATATAGTAGCAAACTACTGCTATTTGCCAACCTTCCGCCTGGAATAAGTTATATTATTACGTGACGAAACAGATTGCCCCTAATAGAGGCAATGAGTTGCTCATGAAGCATCAACCTGATGGAACTCCATATACACAGGTTGAATCCATATTCCATACAGACTAGGTTTCGTTTCATTAAAGGTAATGAGTCTCGGACATGATAAACTGAAGTTAAAATGTGTCCATAAGTCACATATGACTTCTTGAGGATTGCAAGTTTCAACTCATTTGAAACAATAAAGTTACTCCTAAATATTATTTCTCATTGTTTGATTTCATAGTTAGAATGCATGATGTTGGATCCGATATAATTTTCAAACCTCACACAAAATAAGATGCCATCTGACAATTAGCAATTTTTTTTTTTCTTATAAGGATGCTTGCAAACCCCAACTTAGATTAAGTCATTTATCCCTCTACTCATCTACACGTTCGCAGATGAAATTAGGTGTAATCCAACAATAGTCTCTCTCTCTCTCTCTCTCTCTCTTCCAAAGCCATGCATATTCTGAGTTAAGAGAGGAAAGACATTGATCTTCCAAATAAATCAGACCTCAATTGCAGCTTCAAGTAGATAATGAGTATGCAGCAGGAAAAGAAATTAGAGAAGGCCACAGTTAAGATTGAGAAGCAAGCATAACATAGCACCACAATGTCCTACCAAACATATTCCCATGCTCTTATTAGAAAAAATAAAGCTTTTAGAAATGGTACCATCAGTACACGCCTTTCCTAATGGTAATGGAATAACCCTTGGGTGGTTTCAGGAAAGATTCAAAATACAAACAAGATAAATAACTAAACATTCTTCTGCATTCTCATTTTTCTACAAAAGGACAAATATGAAATATGACGGATGTTTCTCAAAGGCAACACAACTTTCTAATGCTTAATTGTATTAAACTAATGAAACATGTACATAAGAAGGGTTCATTTACAAAGCTGACGCGCATGCCAATTCCAAGTTATAGCATGCCATTTTCTCAAAAATGTAACAAAATTTGGCCATTGTCCACTTACCGGTTTCCCTTCTCCCAATGTCCAATTGTCTCAAAAAAACAGATTTTCTAAATGTGTCTATAGTCTAGAATAAACAATCCACCAATTGTTCATTGAGATGGATTGGTAGAAAAAGGTCCCACAAAACATACCACCGCAAAATCATGAGCAAGATACAATGTTGAAAATTCTCATACCTCCTTTTGCCATTTGCACATTGCTATGTTGATCTTCAGCACATGGCATCAAACAAAAATAATTGTTATCATCAATCTGTTAACCATCTATCTAGGTTTCACCGGGCGTAAAAAAATCATCTCAAAGCCGGTCAATTAGCCATCAATCCTCTTTCCACTTGTTAACATATTTAAGGAATGCCTTGGCTGGGCTATCTTTCGCTTTAGACTGAACCCGCGTTGACCTCCGTAGCACTGCCTCCTCCAATGCAATTCTTTGGGCCAAATCCTTTGATCTCTTCTGCAGTGCCGTACTGCAGCACAAGCAAGAGGAAACGTATAAAACAGCTGTTTGAAATGTTTGGTAAGTTAATGATATGCAAATGAGCAGTCATAGTTAAAGCATCAATTAATAGTTGAAATGTGAATGACCCACATAAATGGTTGGACTGCAACTGACCCTCCAAAATGAGTTGAAAACCATGCAACACAGAATAGTGAGTCAAAGTTTGAATACCAATGTCAATAAAATTTGTCTTCGGATGTAAAACTGAAAGGGCTTATGAACATGCATTATGAGCACCACTTAATAAACAAAATTGAAGTAAAATCCATCATCATTATTTTTACAAAAGAGCTCTCAGTTCGTCCAAAAGAGATATTTCAAAAATCAATAATAAATAAGTAAATACAATCAATAAAAAAAGTAGCCACAACCTAAAAGAATGAGTAAACTGATGTGCCATACAAACTTTTACCAAAATCCTGTAAAACAGTGGTAATGTTATAATTTCAACTTTGCAATGTTTCATTCTTGCTTGCTAAAAAGGCAAATAAATATAGAACTTTGCCAACTTCTCCCGGAAAATCCATGATAGCAAAGTAGCTAACTTCGTCAAAATTATTGATTTAGTGCAGTGAGTTTCTTGCTTGCCAAAAAACAGTCAAAAGTAATTCTTTCATCCATGCAGCCCTCATCGGGTAGGACTGTCTAGTGATTCTTGGAGCTCTCCTTAACACGAGAACAACCTGGCCAAGTTGGAAACATCTGAGGTTTATGCAACTCTCTTGAATTTTTTGACCAAGAATCTACCATCCCCAGTGAGATGCACCTGTCTTCACCAGACAATGGCTGCACAATTTTGATGTGCTTTTCCAGAAGACAAAAGCATTCTTGGTTTCTTTCATGTGAAGATCATCCCTTAACTGAAACACATACTTTTAACCTTTTTTTAATAGTGTCATAACAAGTACTCCATAACTAAGTAGTAAAAATGCAATCATACATGGGTGCAGAAATAAACACATTCTCTAACCTGAAAATTAGGCATTGTGTATTTAAATAAACAAAACATCAAAAAAGAAAATGGTATATGTCCGCATGCATTCACACAAAATGGATGGCGTGCAAATTCCTAGACCCAACCCTTAATAAAAAATTTCAATGTATCCTACTTCAATTACTGAAAACATGCCATGAAATTCAGCAAATGACCCCTGGACCTCCACAATTTTTCATTCATGTGAAGTCCATACTGAAAATATTAGTGATTTTCCTTATTGTTAAAGTGTGCTAGTGACTGAAGACAACAGAGTATGCATCTTGATATTTAAATAAACTGCCCTTTCAAGGAAAAGAACTTACTCATATCCATCATCATCATCATCATCATCATCATCATCATCATCATCATAATCAAAGTAATTAAATTTTACCTTCTGAAACTTCAAATAACAAAAACAATAAACGCATCCCCATACGAAAGAATAGAGCTTAAATCTATGGTCTTACCATAATCTAAGATAATATTTCTCAAGCTGTTTCCGAAGGGCCAACTCCCTCTCACCTTTTGGATTTAGTGAAGCCATTAGCGTATCAAGCTGATCAAGAGAGACAATAAATTAAGACAGTAGACTGGCATCACAACAAAGACAAGTATCATGTAGGTTTACAGGACAACTACCTCTTCCTTAGCAGAATAGTAGCCCCACCGCTTACAGTCAGAACTCTCAACAAAGATCCTCCCATCACGTCGGAAAAACCAATACCTGTTGTAGTTTCGGTCCTTCCCAAGAGGATTGGTGCGTATAAATCGCTTCTCCACCTCTCTTTCAAACTGTTCTTTCTGTGATATAAGTGATGTGTCAAGTGAGAGAGAGAGAGAGAGAGAGAGAGAGAGAGAGAGAGAGAGAGAGTACCCTCCGTTCTTTAGTGTTCTTTTCTTGATCTCGCTTCTCTTTATTACTCCTCTGCTGTGTCTTTTTATGATCACCCACACTGGAAACCTCCTTTGCACTCTCAGTAGGCTTTGCATCTATCCTTTGATTCAGCACATGTTTCCTTGCAACTGCAAGTTCATGCTTCTTCTTCCTGCAGAAAGAGCATAAATTAACTACAAGCTCTAATCCAGATTCCAGACTGAAATCACATACAAACCCAATATTAGCAAGCTCTCAACTGAAAGTATACACTTGGATAACCATACCTAGTTGATGGAGGATGGTCAGTTGACGAAGCACGGTTACCATTACATAAAATTAACTCCTTTCCTTTGGGTTCATCTCCATTCTGTCCATGGTTACAATCGTCCTCATAATTGTATAAATTGCCTCCCCTCTTTTCCAAATCATGTCCTTGTACTAGTTCCTTTGTGTCAGACTCTGCCTCAATATTTTGCTTCCCATTCCTCTTCTTCCTGGCTTCTTCCACTGCTTCCCCTCTCTTAGCTGCAACAAGTGCATGCTGTTGTTCAATATACTCATCTAACTGTTGTCGGACAGCATCAGTTGAAAGGACCTCCAAAACCAGTTCGCGAAAGATGTGAAGCTTAGCATGCGGATCCAGAAGGCCATAATGACCTCGTCTTATAGTTCCCATATGACTGGTTAATTCCGGTATATCTTTCATCTCTAAAAAGTCACATAAATATTCAGCCCAGTTGATTAATGTAATCTGAAATGTAAAGGAGAAGCAGATCAAAGAACAGTCATTATAGGTAATGTAGCTTAAGACATCCAAGCTGAAAGTCGAAACACTTGCAGCCAATAGTATGATTGCATGAACTGTCCAATATACAATAGTAAACTGATAGATAAGTCGGAATATTCACCTTTGATTTTCTTCTTTTCTTCTGTGTTGATGCAAAGTACTCGCCTCTGTCTTTAATAAGCAAGTGGAGAATAGCCGAATGTGATTCCATGATAAGAATTTGATTGCTCTCCTTGTGGCAAATCGCATTTTCAAAATCTTCAAGGGAGAATGGCCACAAGTGCAGCAACCTACCGAAGGATGAACAAAAATCCCAAACCATTAGAAGGTCCCCAACACAGTCCATTGGAATGCAAAAATCTCTTGTTAGGGTTGGGCGAACTGTAAAAACTGGATCATCTGGACCAGGCTGCACTAGAAGATCATCGATCGGGTACTTAATGGGTTCTTCCTTTGGCTTGTCTTCTGCATCCAAAGATCATAATCCAGAGAAATAACTCCAGGATTAACTTGCAGGCTCAAACTAAAGCTTTTTTTTTTTTTTTCATTTGGTAACAAAAGCTTTCATTAGCATTAAAAAGAACCAAGATACAAACCAAGACAACCAGCCAACAAGAGAAGGGTATAAAAGCATTATATCAAAGTCCAAAAGACATCATTAAAAAGAACAAATGATAAAAGGGGAAGATTGATCCATTTCGAGAGGGGGGTGGGGGGTATAATGTCTCATTCTGCGGGTTTCCTACAGGAAAATAGGAATAATTTTAGAAGACTAAAGCTGTTTTCTCAAACCTTCTGAGAAAGAGGAAATATGCAGTTATAGCCATTTCACCATCAGTGATTTTCAGGAACCAAAATGTTTGGCTCCCAATTTACCAAACAGAGGCTAAAATACAATTAAAAGTTTTACGATAAATTTAATGACTGGAACAAAGATATTCAACAAAATATGATACCATCTTCACTTAACTTACAAATGCATCGCAAGGCCACTTTTTTGTTCACTATTAAAAAAAAAGGTGGACAAAGATAATGCCAGTTCCAGACTTCCAAGTTCCAATGCATTAATTGACAAATATGAATGTAAATCATTTGAACCATGATAAGAAAAGTATAATGGAAATGCAAGCTGGATATGACTTTGAAGTACAGTACTGTCATCAGCATAAGAAATAGGTTCAAAAGCAACTAAGCTCCAATCCTTTCAATTACCTTCCTTTGGTACGTTCCTTCTCTCGGAAAATTCAGTACCACCACTTTCCAGTTTTCTCCTTTTCTTATTCCTAAATGTTCCATTTTCAGCAACCTGAATAAGATAAAAGCAAAAAACTTTTAGAAAGCAGCTGCTCTACTCCATTTATAAGCAGAAGTTATATTATCGGTCCTGCCTTGCCTTATTTTTTCTTCTTTGTTCCATTCTCACTAGATACCCATCTCGAATGGAAAATTTGTCTCGCAACTCCTCTGGGGGTTCAGTTGAGATCCCATATTTCCTTGCCAACTTGTCATGCACCACCCATGGAACACTTTGAGAAGTTGATTCCCTAATAAATGACTTCAACAGATCTCTGCTGAAAGGAGGCTTTTTATGGATTAGATCTTCTGCTTTTAAGGTTGAAGTGCCAGTTACTTTCTTATATTTGTCAAGCCAACCCACTTCGTAACAAGTGTTGTCAGCACCCTTCTCTAGAACTTTCAATATTTTGCAAGGGCGAATGGAGTGTTCCTTCCTCCCATGCAGCTCAGCACCCTCTAACAACTGCTCCTGCAGTCTTGCAGATATTGAATTAACAAGATCTTTCAACCTAAGAATACCTGCCAATCCAATGAAAATATGGAAAGAATTTATGGAGAGTAGTAAAAGATGATGCAGTGGCACCAGAAGAGAAGCATAAATATTAAAAAACTTTAAATTAAACAAAATTAGATTAAATTAGAGTGATTTTTCCATCAGTAAAAAGGAAAGTTCTAGTTAATAATTAGTAAATGCCAGCCATTTACCAAATAATTCCATATAATCCAAAGAACCAATAGTTTACAATCAGAGTTATATAGAATGTGATGGACAACCAACCATGACCTTAAGACAATCACTGGCTTAAGAGACGAGAAGTTGATCCAATGATGTACAATTGCTTTCTTCACCAGTGTTTTAAAAACCTGACTAGACTGGACAGATAAACCGGGTTGAACTGGAACTGGAACCTTCACGGGTCTGGTTAGATAAAAACCAGGGTACTGGTCAAAACCAGCCAAACCAATAAAAAGGAGGTAACCAGTTGGACCCTCAATTAATTAGTTTAAACTATTTTTAAATGTTCCTAATAGTTTTTGTTTCATGGTTTGTCACATCTCACATAAAGAATCCTAATATTGTAAATTGTCGAACACTTTTGCTATGCAGAAGATGGCATGATGGTATTAAGTAATAACCGGATGCCCCAAAAATGTTAAAAGAAATAAAATGAGCAAAGAGATAAATAAGATTCCACCTAGTGTGGTTTGTCCCACAGATAAAATCATCTCAACAATTTGATCAAAACATCGTCTTCTTTTGAGAGATTGTCACAAAACAACAAACAAGTAATGCAATAACCTACTATAGTTGTCTATCCCATCACTAAAAACGAGTACTATTGATATAGAGGCGACTTAAATCAAGCAAAACAATACAAAATAGATAGCTAGTAAAGGAAAGAGAATGGAGAGATAAATAAAGACCAGAAATTTGAAAAAAAAATTCAAGTAGAGAGAAGATTGTTCTTTGCTCCATTTTTTTTACATTAGCTAGTAAAGGAAAGAGAATGGAGAGATAAATAAAGACCAGAAATTTTAAAAAAGAAAATTCAAGTAGAGAGAAGATTATTCTTTGCTCCATTTCTTTTTACATTCATTTTGATGTTCTTTATGCGTATTGAGCAATCACTTCAAAATAGATGAAGGATGCATAGTTGGAATATAAGATTTTGAATATTGGATGGAATTTTCAATTATGGCTTATCGTGATTGAGTATAAGATTTGTCAAAAATGAGGTATTCGCTAAAGAGAATGAATTCTTTCCAAATATGGCAGTGAGATGGAAACGTGAGAGAGCTAAAGAGAATGGATTCTTTTCAAATATGGCACAGAGAGAGAGAGAGAGAGAGAGAGAGAGAGAGAGAGAGAGAGAGAGAGAGAGAGAGAGAGAGAGAGAGAGAGAGAGAGAGAGAGAGAGAGAGCATATCAATCAGCTCACATTGATTCACACTATGAAAGAAAAGAACATATCATCATCATCATCTTAGCCTAATCCCATCAATTTGAGGCTTTCTTAACGTGTTCTACTTATGAAAACATACAACCTATGTCCAAATAACCTACCTTTCTACTTTTGATGCTTGAAGGCTCTTTCACTCTGAATGAAGGAACAGCAGTCAACAGATCAACAACATAACAGCCAATAGCCTTATCCCGTCAGTTTTTGGGTCACCTTCCTGAGTATTGCTTCCATTATACTTTTTGAAGCCATTTTCTCACTGCTGCATCCCATAGTCTTCACAAGTCTCCCCTTTCTCCTTGTTCCTTGAACTTTTATGGTGAACCACACTTGGTATTGTAACCTACACCTGGCTTTCTATGTACATGCCCAAACCATCTCCAATGACATTTTTCGGTTTTCCCCATTCTTTCTTGTTCTATAGAAGCTTCTTGTAAGTCTACTCTTATGCACTCATTCCTTATTCTATCCTTTCTTTTTACTCCACACATACATGTGAACATGTGCACTTGAATGACATGTACTTAGCTTCTTTCGTTTCTTTCACGTGCAACTTGTTAGCTTTTTATATAACATAGCAGTCTAAATGTTGTCTTATAAAAGTGATCCTTCAATCAAGATTGCACTTCACAATCGCAAAGTACTCCACCGGTTTGTCTTCATTTTGCCCATCCTATGTTGACACTGTTAGTTACATCCAACCCAAATCAAAATTTATCACAATGTGGAGCTGAGATATTTAAATTTTTTACCAACTCATCTCCTTTACTCACAAACTCACTGAAGTTGCACTTTGTATAACCTGTCTTTGACTAGTTAATTTTCAACCAGTTCAACTCAAAAGCCCTAGCTCATCATTTACTTTTTGGTTGCATAATTAGTACCAAGTCATCTACAAATTATGTTCATCTTTTGTCAAACAATTAAGGGCTCAATGTGGACCCACCCACCCCAACCACCAGCACCACTACCACAACAACAACACCACACACACACACACACACACACACACACACACACACACACACACACACACACACAAAGTTCTTACACTCATTGCCCCTACATGCTTGCGTTCTATAATTTGTTCTACAATTGAGGCTTTTCCTTCCATGTCTGCCAAATTAACTACAAAGAACAATATGCATAATTTTTCTTCCATTAAACTACACAAGAATTGTCTTAATAGGAAGGTTCATTCAGTAGTATACCTTCTTGGCATAAGCTTAAATTGGTTATATTAGATTTCTGTCGTAAGTGTTGCTCCATCACTCTCTTTCATCATCTTGGTGGTATTGTATATGCATAGATCAAAATATTGCCATCATTCTTAAAGAAAGGAACTGCAATGCATTTTCTCCGTTGGACATTTTCACATGCCCAATTTTTTTATTTATTTTTAGTTTGGTTAACCAATCAAGCCCAACTTTATCCACCAAAATCCATGCAACAATGGGTAATACCATCTAGCACTAATGCTCCATTGTTCTTCATCCTAGCTACTACAATCTCTACTTCTATGGAAACAAAATCTGCCCCATCCCCCTCTTCAGTACTTACAGCATAAGTACCCTTTCTATAAGGCAGAAACTCAATGAAGACAAATTTACTAGGGCAAACCACTAATTAGTCAAAGGACGTGACAAAACAGACACAGCCAAATGCTTTTTTAGCGGGAACAGAAAATATGGGAGCCTCTCCACATAAGATTTGGGACATCGTTTTTTTTTTTTTTTTAATGTTAACTGTCATTAAAAGAGGCTAAACAGTACAAGAGATGAATACTAAAAAGCAAAACTACCACAAACACAGGGAGATTAACAACACCACTATGACTACATGTAAGCCATAGAAATCCCACTAACCAAATAAAAAGCCCAAAAGACAGCAAGGGTAAAAGGAGGCCACACTAAGAAAAAGCCACCTCCTTCCATTTGTGAAGAATAAAATCCATGGGAACAGCATGAAAGGAAGGGAGGATGGACACCCAAGAGGCCACGAAGAATTTGATGTTAGCACATAGAGAGTCTATCGATGAAGAGACTCCTTCAAAACATCTTGCATTCCTTTCTTTCCAAAAGACCCATAAAACCTCCAGGAAAGAGGGTCTCCACATAATCTTCCCTCTAGCCGACCCCACACACATCTTCCAGGCCTCAAAGAGATGTTGCAAAGAGCGGGCAAGCATCCAGCTACACTCAAACCACCCAAGGACTGAATTCCAGACAGCTTGGGCCACTTTACAATTAAGAAGAAGATGGTCCACAGACGAAGTTGGTCCAGAGACTCATCCGAAGCTAAGCACATGATGCAAGCATCTACAATAGATACTTTCCTTTTGCAGAGATTGTCCATAGTTAGAATTCTCCCCTGGAGCGCTAACCAACAGAAAGCTGCAACTCTTGGAGGAACCTTAAATTTTCAGAGATTGTAGAACGGGCTGACTACGTGGGTACCTTTTGATAATACCTGATAGAAGGAAGCTACAGAGAAAGAAGCATCCTTGGATGGAGCCCAAATCCTGTGATTTTTAACCTCCAGATGTATAGAAATATGGCTCAAAATGTCCAAAAGACGAAAAAGGCTCCCTTCCTCTGATTCACGGAGATTTCTTCTGAAGATTAGACCCCATTAGAGTAAGTCACCTTGTTTCTCCATGTAGCTATTGACTGTTGCCATGTTGTTCCTGGCACAAGAGAATAAATCTGGGAATTGAAGTGCCAAAGGAATATCCCCAAGCCAAGTATGCAACAAAAAAAGGATGAATTGAGAGATAGCATAAATGTGTGAAACTTGATAGATAGCAGGAGCTTTAGAATCCTAGGGCTTTAAAATAAGTCAGACAAAGAAAGAATATATTAATTGCAACTTCATTGGGGACGTGCAAAATGATGAAACTTTTGTTAGAATTGAAGCTCAAGAGATACCGCAAAGATTCTTTTCAATGACTTGACTATATAATTGGCAATGATGGAAAGATTGAGGAGGATGTCGAACATAGGATAAGAGTTGGATAATTAAAGTAGAGACACACTAGTACTAACTAGATTGAAGGAAAATTTTTATAAGATAACAATTAGACCAGTTAGGACCTATGGAGCAGAATGTTGCCAATTAGGAAAAAAAGAATGTAGCAAAGATGAAATTGTTGAGATGGATGTAAGGTAAAAATAGGAAGATAGAATCATAAATGACCGCATTCGGGAGCATTTATGGTTATGGATAGCATCAAGAGGTGATAAATTAAGAGACTCGTTAGAGATGATTTAAACATATTCAATGTAGGTCAGATACGGTGCCGGTGAGGAAAATTTTTCCATGCAGGTTAATAGCCCCTAAAGAAAATCGGGTAAGCCAAAAAGGACACGTATGGAAGAAGTGACGATAGATTTAAAGAAGTGCAACCTATTCAATGATTTAGCTAAGGATAAACTAGAACAAAGAAGCATAATTCACGTAGTTGATCCCAACATAGTTGGAAAAAGGTTTTGATGATGATGATAATGATTTATGCCAGGAATAGTTGGAGATTTGGAAATGGATGACTAGAGGAAATTACTCTATGCTCATCCTTTTATATCTAACTTTGATGGGCAGAGGCAAACCAGCATGTTCTGCCCCGCAAATTACTCACTTAGCTGGCAGCAGATGGAAAAATTCTCATGTGAGATCACTTCCAATATAAAGCATCAACCTTCTAGGTGTGCTTCACCATTAAAAAAAAATAAAAAAATATTTGTGTTTCTTATGCAAGAGAGTAATTGATTAATCATCTCCTTGTCTATTGTAAATGGCTAATGTAATATGTAGACGCTTCCTCACTCTTATCAAGGCTTGAGTCTTCCGTAAGCTATTGTAGAGGTTGTTAAAAGGTTGGGGAGCGGGGCCTTCGAAAAAAAATAGATGCATGATCCTTTGTTGTATGTTTCCTTTTTTGCTATTTTGGATGATTTGGAAAGAGATGAATAACTGTTAGCAAAACGCAGATGTTGTTTCTTGAACAATGTGGTGACTCTGTAGAGAGATCACAACGGAGATGACCAAGAATAGCATCACTATGTTGATTAACATCGTTTTGTTCATTGTGAATGGCTAGTGTTAAATATGGATGCTTCATTGATCCTTATCAAAGCTTGGTCCTTCTATAAGGCTATTGTAGAGGTTCTTAAAAAGTTGGGGAGGATCTCAAAATAATAGATGCAAGCAAGATCCTTTGTTGTGTCCTTTCCTTTGTGCTATTTTGGATAATTTGGGAAGAGGTATATAAATGTTACCAAAAAGCAAATTTTGTTTCATGGACAATGTGGTGACTGTATACTATAGAGATCACAGCGGAAAAGATCAAGAATATCATCCCTCTGTTGATTATCATCTCTTTATTCATTGTAGGTGGCTAGAGTTATATTTGGAAGTTCGCTCAATCATATCAAGGCATGGGTGCCCCATACAGCTACTACAGAGGCTGTTAAAAAATTAGAGAGGATGACCTTAAAATGATCGATGCAGGATCAAATGTTGTATACCTCCCTTTGTCCTACTTTGGAAAATTCGTAAAGAAATAAGTGATAGTTACCAACAAGTAAGAGTTGCTTCCTGAACAAAGTGGTAACTCTGTTAAGAAATCACAAATGAAAAGATCAAAAGTAGCAGCATCACTACATGGTCTTCTATTGGGAAGGATGTGAAGGGACTTTTGCTTCTTGCCAAATAATAGATTCATTTGATTGTGGTGGGATGGTCAATTGGGACATTGAAGTAGAGATGTCCATTTTTCTTGCTCCTTATGATAATATCATATATGCATTTCACTTTTATTTTTTTTATTTTTTGGAATGGCATGATAACGATAAGTTTTTTGTTAACAATATATTTTATTCAATTTGATAACATTTCTTCAATTAATGGTATGATTTATTGAGAAATGGCTTCAAGAGTAAAAAAGTCAATCACTGAAGGAAAGAAATTATACATGAGAGCAGCTCATGGAATACAAGCCAGTACCTGTGACCAAGAAGAAATAATAATACTAATAATAATAATAATAATAATAATAATAAAGCTTATGCAGACATTAAAAAGACATGGACATGAATTCTTTTAAGTTCTAAGTCCTTACTGAATTGGATCATATGCAGTACAGGCGCCATTAATTCTTTGGGGAACTGCTGAACCTTCTCATTTGCTCGTCTCTCTGAGACCAAAGCCTCTTCATATGTTAAGTTTACTTTTCCAGTAACTTTACATGTCCAGACTCGTTGACGATATAGATTTATCCTGTTCAGGTATTCTCTGATCTAGGTAAAGGAAATACCTTTCTATCCACCACCATTATCAAGTAGAAGCATAGAAATTTTTTCCTATTATTTTCAAAATGCAGATCTCTATAATAACAATTCAGACTAAAAAAAGTAGTATAGTACAAACAAATGAAACCATATCTGCCCATAGATTTTTAGCAACAGAAATGGAAGTAAATATAAAAGAAAGGATACTGGTATTCTCTGAAAATCTCTTTCGTGAAACGAACTTGGAATACATGCTCATCTGGACTTAGATCCTGGGGTGCCTCCGCCAATGGAAAGGGCTTTCTTTTAAATAAAGGCATTGAAACTCTTCTCGCAACAAACAAATCCATGCAAGAAAGGAAAAGGAAAAAATCCAAGTCAGGAACTCAACCTCCTGAAACACCAAAACGCCTTCACCAGTCTATAATCTCATAAATCCTGAAAATCACTTAAACAGGGAAAAAAAAAAAAAGGAAAGAAGAAAGAAAAGATAGATGTTTCACCTGAAAGTAATGCAAGGTAATCTCTTTGAAAAACAAAATATGAAGCTAACCCTTTCACTAGAGCGAACAAGGACACAATGTAAATTGCTTCGACTTCATAGCAGAGAAAGAGAAAGAAAAAAAAAAAAAAAAAACCACTGTAAATTTGTTTTAAGTTATTCAAACTAGTAAACAGCACTGCAATAATCAGATTTTACTCTCAAAATCACACATTCCATTTATATTTCAGACGGACACTAAAACCCTAGAATCCAATCCTGAAAAAACAGAGACACTCGTTTTCCATGAAAACAATACCTCCTTTTTCCATACAAATGTTTCAACTGAAAAGGATCATCTCAAACAATCAATCGAATTTAACCACACAAATCACTCAAAAGAAAATCACAACGACATTGAAAAAACTGGAAGTAGCAAATGAATCAGCTTCCATCTCTACTCCAACTCCAGTAAGAGAAGCCGTCAATCCAACAACTCCTCACTACAATCCAATAAAGAAAAAACCAACAACAGAAATATTCAACACGATACAAAGTAAATGCAACACAGATTCCATCCAAAAACGCATAAATTCAAGAAAAACAGAATCAAACGAAAGCTATTCGAGCAACAAATACAACAGAACTAAGATTTCCATCAGATACAGCCAAGAATCTAAGAAAATCAAACGAGAATCCGATTCATTAGAAGAAATGTCAGCTATCAAGGAATTAGGGTTGTTTCCGGACGAGAATTCGATGAAACCGGTACGGTTTTGTTCGAAACCGGATTCAAACGGAAGCTCTTGAAGCGTAGATTCAAATGAAGATGGAGCGATGAAGAGAAGGAGGAGTTTCAGTAGCAAAAATCTCACCTTTGAGCTCGGATTCTTACGGGAGATGGGAGAGACGAGAAAGAAACCGCGCGTTTTCGAGTTCTCCTCCTTTTTCTGAGAGGGAGAGCTCTCGGCTTCGCTTTGGTTCTCTTCGCTTCGCTTGAGAGAGAAATATCAATGCATGGGCCTCTCTCTCTCTATATATATATATAGTTCGGGGGACTGAGAGAGGAATATATGGGCCTTTCTGTGGAGGTGGGGCCCAGTAAAATCCACGTGTGGATGTTCTTTGTCCCAAAAGGGTTGATGGGGGTGGCCCACTAATTTAGAATTTGGGAGATTGGAAGATCTGGACCGTGCATTTTTTTCTTCTTCTTCTTCTTGTTTTTTTTTTATGTGGGGGAGGAGAGGTGTCACGTGGATGACACGTGGTGGATCTGTATATGTACACGTGACACAGTCCCTAGCCATCAGGGTTTCTTATACCATAAAAAATAAAATAACCACCAGGGTTTCTTGTTTCTCGGGCAGGAGTTTTTTCACATGGGTGGATGGTAGCCGTTGATATGATGGGCCACGGCTTTGGATGGAAGGAAAGCTGATGATCAGGAGATTAAGGTAATAAATTGAGATCCTACTCTTTTCTGGGATGGGCGGATCTATGGGTCTGGGCAGAAGCCCCCACCCATATCTGAAAAAGTTCAAACTCCTTAACAACTCCTTATAAACTTTAAAAATTAATATATTTTTTCTTTATATTTACCCCATCACCCCGATGTTTCTTTTGCACTGAGGCCTTCCCGAGTTGAATTTGTAGAGTCTTCCCCAGCACCCTTGGGCCGGCACTTAAAATGGCAAGTAAAATTAGAGGTGTACAAAAAATTCATCGATCCATAAAATCGATCTAGTCCGATTCACCGATTTTTAACCTATCCGAAGGTAAATGGATTGGTGACGGACTTTATTCTTAATCCGCGGATTCAATTCGATCCGATCTGTTGACATTAAATATAAATATAAAAATATTTAAGGGGTCTAAATATAAGTTAAGATGTCTAAATATAAAATAAGAAAAAAAATCTAAGGGGTCAAATATGAAATTTTTTACAACATGTTTGATATTTTTCTTTTAACATTAGATTGAACGGATTAGTCCGATCCGATCTGGTCCTCCACGAATCGGATTGTGATGTTTTTAACAGCCACGGAATGGTGACAGATTTCAAATCCATCAATCCCTAGGTAACATATTGGTGACAGATTTGACTCAATCCACACCAATCCGATCCATATACACCCCGAAGTAAAATGAAAGTTTTTTAACTTTTTTAAGTAGTTAGACCATTGGGTAGGACACGCTTTAAATTCAAGGCCCGACATTTAATATATAAATTTATTTGAATACATTAATGCATGTTATATGATTACTAATTTACTTTTTTTTAACACCTTTTGCAATATGGTTTTACTTTATGTGTAAATTTCTTACATTAATTTTTATAATTATATTGCATATATGAATATTTTATCTATCTATATATGTATTAAATCCTATATTTTATCAAAAAGGTCACATGAGACATAGTGAAGACCAAAAAGGCCCTCAAATATCTATATCAACCAAAAAACCATGAGCATGGATATCAGTGCTCGCTTCTTCTTATTCTTCTTTTTTGGTTTTGCTAAGCGATGATATCGCAACTCATGACAGGCGAGCAGCGATATCGACACTTGGCAAAAAAAAATAAAAATAGAAAAATAGAAAAGAAACAAACAACAATATCCCTGCTCAAAGCCTTTTTGTCGATAGTGAAATTTGAGATCATTTTTATTCTTCACTAAGTATAAGGAGATAGTTTAAGTAAAATCCTCCATTAAATTCATAAAAAAACAAGCATACCTAAATAATAGGAAGATGGTTAACGTATTCTTGACACTAAGTGCCTGCATGATGATAGTGTAGAAAAGAGTCCAAAGAAATAGACTAATGTGGCTTAAAATAAGTTGCAAAAATAAAGGCCTCCTCGTGTTGGCTTAAAGCTCCAAGTCCAAGTCCACTTGTTATGGTCCAAGAGACTAATGGTAAGTTAAGGGATTTTTTATAAATGACTCTTTCCTCCACGACATATCTTGAGAAGTGTACGTATCTGATGGACTTATCACGTCATGTATTTTTGCTACTGGGTCCTTATTAATTTTGGGCTTGTTTGGCAATTCTACTATTAGAGTAAGGTAAAGCCTCATTTCTCAAAAAAAAAAAAAAAAAAAATCCCACCAAAAGCACTTTAATTCAAATTTCCCATCATTTTTTTCCAAAAAAAGTCAAAAAGTAACATCATTTCTCCACCAAAAGACAAAAAAACTCTACTTTTCAATAAAAAAAAAGTCAAAAAGATTCTACCACAAACAACTAAAGACAGAATACCATCATAACCCACTTATATTTTATTATTTTTTTAAAATAACCTTTACTCCATTCAACTCCATTAGTAAAGCCCCAAAACAGGCCAAGGGTTGATGAGTTCAGAGTTGATCTACGGGTTAACTAAAAAACATAAACAACTTCATAGTATCTTAAAGGTCTGTACTAGTAAAATTTATGGCGTGGTTCCTGCACATTAAATTAACTGGTAAGGTGAACTTCAATCTACATCATCCTCCAAGAAGATAAGAGGCAAATGCAAAAGGCATGAATTCCAAATTGTAAATAGTCCATTAACGAAAAGAATACGAAAAAATATGCACAGCAGTCGATATGTCCGAGTGGTTAAGGAGACAGACTTGAAATCTGTTGGGCTTCGCCCGCGCAGGTTCGAACCCTGCTGTCGACGTAATATTTTTTTTTTGGCTTTTTAATCTACTTGTGGGCCCACCTTTTAGAACCGTCTGGGCTCTTTTTCAAAACATTACCAAGAAATTGTTGTAAAAAACAAAATAACTCAAAACAAAAAATAATTAAAAAACAGTTCGAACTTTTCTAATAGATTTTTTTTAAATTACTCTTTTTTTATTCGATTATCTCAATTTCTTAAATTCCCTATAGGCATTTTCTATTTATCAAAAAAATATTAAAAAAAATACCATTTTACGAATATTTGATATATTACCATATTTTCAGATATAGCTAATATTCCTGACACTGGAGAGACACATGCTATGAATTAGAGGCTTTCAACTATAATCTCCTGCCCTAATCCAAATTCATGCATGATAAGAGTTTTCCTTCAAGGTGGGCCACACATAATAGTGGTCGGCAAAGTACAGTTCTCAAACAGGGTAAGGGGAAGTGAGTGAAACTAGTTGATGGGAGATCAGCTAGGTACTCTCTCCGGTGGATGAGATCAAGACCATTTATCCAGAGATACACACCTTGGATGTGTTCTAGATGGAAAATCAGGTTTACCTGCTTATTGATGTAGTAGGTGGTAAAAACTTATACTCCTATGGTCCAGATTCAATGTCAGAAAACTACATGAGACAGATGGAACATCTTTTTTATTAGGCAAAGGGCCTATTTGGAAACTCTAGTCCATAATAAGATGCTTGTTAATCATACAAATGAGAGCTTCCTAGAAGGGCATTTTTATGTCATTTTCAAGAACTTGATTGGAATTTGGGTCTGATATTAAAAACAAGAAAACAGAACTCTACTTCAGCAGTTCAGCCTCTTACCACTATAGACCAAATAAGCTTTAATTAGAAAAGTAAGGTTCCCTTTACTTTTTTTACAAGTTAGAGATTTATTAAACACTCCAAGAACTAAATAAGCTCTAAAGCATGGAATAAAAAGCTTCTGAAAATACACAAGGCTTACATCTGATTAAACTAAACATCATTTGATAATCTCCCACCATAAGATAAACACCTGACACTAGCACATTATCTCTTTAGGAAATTTCATAAATGGAGCCAGCCTTTAGTAGAGATTTTGATTTTGATTTCATTTTTTTTTCCTTCAGATTGAGTTATTCCATATCAATATTTACAGATTTGCACATTGCATAGCCGTATACAAGTACATACAGGCAGACAAAATAATGTGACAAGCCAAGGTGAGAATTAAGAGGGATTATAAATAACTGGCATCCCTCCTTCAAATCCCATCCATTCATCCCATTCATCATACTCATCATAACAGCCGTCCATTGCTTGTGACTCTTCCTTGTCTTCAAACCTAACCATGAGGCTCTGCCCATTCATTGAGAAATAAAATGATTAGGAAGTAAACAAATCACAATCCACAACCAATATGCAAATAGGAAAGAAATTAAAAAGAGAGAGACTAGGAGCGTCTGCATGGGTGGGGCCACCCATTCATACGAGTAGTGGGCCCATTGCAACCACCCAATCCTCACCCACCAAGTCTTGCTCCATACCCATGATAAGCCTCTAAAAAGATTAACGATCAGGATCCTTTAAAGACCGTGATAGTTAAAATGGTAAAACATTTATCCTAGTATATTAACAACACAGGTGGGCCATATAAATAGGTTTAAGCAGACTACTTCTTTGAAAGTCATTTGATCGAACTGTTTGGATTATGCAATTAAATTCAGATTGGACAAATCTGAGGTGGGGCCTATCAAATAGGGACAGTTCTGATATTTGTCCATGCATAGCACATTAGAAAAACTACTTCTGATATTTTGAAAGAACTACAACAATTGCATGCTTTTTTCCTCGGTGATAAAGACGCAATCAGATTTTTCAAACAAGTGGTTGGAAAATGACAAATGGAGAAGGTTTTTCCTTTTTTTCTTTTATCACAATGTCTGGATTTTATGATTCATGTCATCACCATCATCTAAGTAGAGGCCTCATCCCATCTGACTCATTGTGGGGTTTGTAATTGTTACGTATACACAAAAAAAACCTCATGTGCAATGCATTATAGCATGAGAAAGTCTAACTGGCCTGACTGGGAGACCGAGGCCAACCAGCAGTGCTGTTATAGCATATGAACTGTTAGTCTCTCCAAAAGGTAAGGTCAAGGCATTCAATCGTTAGTTGAGAGACTCTCCTAAAAAAAAAGGTGGTTGGGTAAGGGGCTGCAAACCCTGCTCCTGAGGGTGGTTGAGCTCTCGCTCTCACCCTCATCATAAAACTATTGTTGTGCCGTTTCGTATCACTAATTGATTTTAGGATAAGTGGTAGTATAAAATCCGACAAATGATATCAGAACATGATAGGTCAGGATTAAAGTCACGGGACAATACTCGTTTTCTTGTTCTTACTTGGCTCCCCTTGGATAGATTGGCTTGATATTGAAATCGAAACAGTTGCCATAGACAGCCCCAAATCTCCCAATATGAAGCCAATCAGGCCAAAAGTCCCCAACAAGCCACCTCAACCCATGAATGAAGAGAATACGACACCTACAATCGTCAGGCAGACTACTTTAATTTGAAGTCCAATGCACAAAAGCATTCTTCTTTATTTTGTGGTCATCACTACGAGTTCATTAAATAATCCGTAGTAGAATGTGCTAAAGATATATTCCTTTCATAAAGGTAGATGCCCAATCCTATACATTGACTTTTATAAAATTGTGTGGCCAATATAGTTCTTTAAAAAGAGTCATATTACGTGGTCCGATGCTTGGACACGAAAACTATAGAACTCGTTCCATGGATAGATGGATAGACATAACCCTATGTGGAAGCTCGAGCTTTAGCTTGAAATCAGCTGGTCTTCCTTAAACATGAGCTGAACCAACTACCAAGCTTGAAGTTGGGCTTGTTTTGGATGAAAGTTGGTGTTTCTGAGGTCATTCACCCACTGAACCCATATTAGTGCATGCGGGTAAAATTTGGGATGGATTTCGAATACAAAATGTGGAAAGTAAATTCTCGCCTTACTCCACTCCGCCAACTCTCAGGTGGGTAGCTTGAAGTTGGGCTTAAGAGTTATACAAAACTCTAATTTATTTGAGAAAGCACAAGCCACAGTGAAAAAGGTCTAAATTTGGAGTTAGATCTCTGACCTAATCAAACTCAGCTTGAGATTGGCTTGGCTCATTTAACATGTGGGGTCCAAGCCGTCAACCTTGGGAACATCTAATGATCAGTAAGCTTCTAGCCTAGTCATGCAACGAGTTCCAAGTACCAAAGGGCACAACTTTCTCCAATTAATTTACTTCACATGCCTTCAAAAAGATCCTGTTTTTCCCAAGCTCCACCTCCCTGTGTTCTGTGGGTGTGGAATTAAATTCCATTTGAATAGCCTACCCAAATGTTTATTTTCTTTTTAAATATTTTAATTCAACTGATTTGCATAGAACCAATCTAATGGAAGCACAATCAATGATTGCTGTGAAACTTTGCCTAAACCAAAAGGGGATGGTTATTTTTTTAGCAGTTTGGATTTTTACCCGTGGACTCTACCGTTTGGGGCTTGTTTGGATAAATGAAGAGTCAAGTAAAATGAAGTGAATTTTAGATATAAAGTGGAGTGAAAAGAAGTAGGTTAAAGTTAAAATAGAGTACTTCACTTCAGTTCATTTAGATGCTTATTTTGAAGTTAAGGTTTAGAATAGATACCACATTTATTCAAGGACATGAAAGTATTTAAAATTGAAGTGAAATTGAATACATGTGACCTACAACATTACTTCATCTATTGAGCCAGACTCATCCAAACGGGGCAGAGTTGAAATTTTAGACTGTTATGGCCCATTTAACTTCACTTTACTCTAATTTTTTTCCTATCCAAACATGCCCCTTGGTAAAATTACGAAGTGAAGTAAAAGATCAAATCAAGAGAGAAGAAAAGAAGAAGGAACCAATAGTAAAATGACTTTTAACTCCAAAGAGTAGCTCAGTTGGCCTACGACCACAGTTTGCACCCGGAGGTTCTAGATTTGAAATGACACTACCATATTGGGTCACATGAGAGTTTAACCGGCTTCCCACTGGTCCAGAGAAATTAGTTCAGTCCCAAAAATTGGAAATCCAACGATAAAAAAAAAAAATGTAAAAAGGTTAAATGATTAAAAGCTACTCCTTTTTCGAGATCTAGCCATTTGCCATTTAGTGTTACGAAAAAATAAATTTTATTTTATTTTATTATTTTGTTAAAAAAATTGGTGCTTTTTTATCATTTGGTAATTTTACTTATGATCTCTATTTTCTTTTTCTTTTATTTTTATTTGATCATTTGCTTCACTTTAATATACAAATAAATAACTATGCGGAATGGATCAATAAGATGAGCAACTACCTCAATTTGTACATCTGAGGAGCATGAGAGTCCGACACAAAACACAAAATGCACGGCAGGGCACCCACCACGTCGGTCCTTTGGCTTTTAGCACTTTCTTGAATAGCGAGGCTCGCTGGAGAGAGAGAGAGCCCACTTTCAAACGAAAGATGCCACTGGTTGTGTCCTTACACAGTGATTAGTGGCTAGTTATCATGATCAAATGAACAACGCTACCAGTGCACCAACAAGACTTTAGTGGGGCCCATGACCATGTACGCATCCATAAACTCCAGATCAGACGGCCAAGATCGTCCAATCAATCTGATGTACAGGACGCCATGTGTCCAGTACTAATTAGTAATTAGGGAAACCACGCTGCGATCCTTTTCATAAAAGCAACCTCACTCCAACACTCTTAACCAAAAAGAAAATTGCAAAAAAGCCCCCAAGATTCAAAATATCAAAAACTTTACCTCGTAAGCCGACTTAATGTCTGTAAACGCCTTGTGCTTTTCGCGCTCGATATCGTTTCGGATCACATCCGGATGGTACTGAAACGCCCACAGAAGAAATCAAATGAGAAGAAATCTGAAATCCTCTTCTACTTCAATCACTTTCGAAAGACCCCTAGGGTTTTTTTTTAGGGTTTTACTGCAAATACCTTCAAGGCGAGCCGCTTGTAGGCGCGCTTCACGTCCGTCTTGGAGGCGAACGGCGTCAGGCCCAGGACGGAATACTCGTCGGAGAAGGAGAGCGATCTCGCCGGAAATCTCGCGCACCGCCGAGGTTCGTCCCTCAGTTGGAGGAAACGGCCTCTCTGCATTCCTCCGCCGCCCAATCTCCCCGTAAAGTTTCTCATCTCCGCTCTCTGTCTCTCTCTCTCTGTTTTTTGGGCTTTGGAAGGTTGGTGGGTTTGCAGATTTAAAGGAAGGGGACGGGGATGAGATAAGGGCTCGGATTTTGTTAGAATTACAAGAACGCCCTTGGGTGACGAAGGGCGGTTTACCGTTCTATCCTCATTCGAGTTTCTAGAAACAGAAGCGGATTTCTAGCGTGGAGTGGATAACGTTTTGATTGTCCGAAGTGGAATATGATTGAATGGCCCACAGAGAAGGTTTGGTTATGTGGTCCATAATAAATGAAGGAGAACCGTTGGATCTTACTCTAGGCTTATGATGTGTGATTGGATGGGGAAGGATTCTTCTGATCAGGATGGTGTTTGCCGTCGGATTGGATTTTTCAGCTGGGCTGATTATAATCATTTCGCCTATCATGCCTGATATGACATGGATATTATAAGAATATACCCTATATACAGATTTTATACGTAAAAAGTAAACTATAAAATATGATACGGTACTTTACACATTTAGAAGATTGTTTTTTCCACTGCTTATCCAAAAAGGTTCCCTTATTTGACAATCTCATTGCCATCATTCATCTGCTTGACAGGTAAAATTTGAAGAGCTCATGGGATATAATTTTGCGCAAAAATAATCTCAATCAGATCGTTACGACAATTGTTTAGGGGCCTTAAAGTTTAATTTTCTTTCGAAGTTCTTTATAAAATCCAATCCTACCGTATATATATAATTTAGATTAATTATAAAGTAGGGTAAGTGCTAATTTATCGAGTTTCATTAATAAGAGCGGGTTGGATTGATCATGGATATTCCATCTGATGGTAAAAGAGTTAACTCTCGCATAAGCCGTGAGAGAGACCTCTCAACAGAATATGATCCCTATATATTATATTTATATAGAGAAGGTCCTTTCATTCTCCAAATAATCAAATAAATATAATTGTTGCCATCATCATAATAATTGTTAAGTAAAATATGATTTTCTTGATAGGCACTTGAATCCATGACTATTTAATACTCTAATCCAAACAGGGAGAAGAAGATTACTGTTACAGTTCAATCACACCACTTGACATGATTCAATTCAAGACTTATCATCATTCTAAATCAAATTGAAAGAGACTCATAACCTTTATTCTAAACAAGGTTGAAAAACCTATGATTTGCTATGAAATTAGTGAAGCTTAGTTTTTTTTTTGTTATAATTCTTGAGGGTTGATCTAATAAGTCATTCAAGTGTCAAATTAATGTAAATTGAAATTCATGCGTGCAAGCAACTTTCTTGTTCTTGGTCTCGTAATCTCTATTGATTCTCTACAGTTAAAGCTGAGTTCACTTTGGTGTAACACAATCTATGTGATTGTACTACAATAATAGCAATGCTTTTTATAGTTCCTGCCTTTTCTTATAACTTAATGTTGTTGGTGAGTGTATTTGAAAGATGAAATAACTTCTCTTAATTTTATAAATGATTGGATTTAGGGTTTTAAAACAGACCATACCAGTCATTTTGCAATTGGTTCAACCAAAACTAGCAATAGATAAATTGTGTAAACCATGCAGTTCAATTATCAAGCCAATTTTTGAGATTTGGTCAGGGGGTAAAATTGAAATAAAAAATAAAAAATGTAGTCATTATTAGTTTTATTAAAAGTCTAATTTTAAAATATTTATTTGAAATCGAACCTTTCATTTAAATTTTTTATTTTAACTTTAAATTAAAGATTTTTACCTATTAATGATTTGATATGATGCTGATGTCGTTTGAACAAACCTTAGTTTTCACTCTTTTGATGCCCTTACAATTTCTGGAACATTGAATTTGGATAGCAAGTGTTTTTAGTCCTTGTCATGATCATAATAATTAGGGCTTTTAGAATAAGTTAGGCCCGTTTAAGATATGTTGTAGAGTTGCAAATTTTGCAAATATAACTAGAGTATAAATGGCTGGGCCTCTAATTAATTCAATGGGCCTGGACTTGTTTAAATTTAAATCCCATCTAAATGGCCTGGCTCGGTCCAATACAGTGAAACGCAAATTGGGTTGGTTTGGTTTGAGAATGTTTAATATCAAAGCAAAGCCCAAATAAAGCCCAATCAGACCTGAGCCTGGATGGGAACCAGTTTGCCAAGTCCAAGTCCATATATAAGCCCAAACAACCCCAGGCTTGCATGGAGAAATGCTGGCTGAACATGGTCCAGCCCAAGATTCACTCATTGAAGGTAGGTGGGAAGGCCAATCTTGTTATTTGAACAAGAACTTTGGTCTGGTCTGCCCATCACTAATTCACCAAATTACCAACACTTTCAGAGGAGATACCTACCACATACAACCCCAGAACTGAAAGTCTGAAACGGGGATGGTGAAGGGGTAATTTCCTAACCTTGCCGGTCGTCACGGGGTCCAGTGAATGGGGCCCGAAATGGACAGCTCGGATGAGCGTTGCTCCCACATAGTGCTGTGTGTAGGAGGAAATTTTCGCTCAAATTGATGTTACCCGTTTCTTTACTATAATTCCTAACTAGAATTCTAGTGGTTTGGGTTTTTGAGACATTATGTCCCCTTGGCATTTCCAAATCCTTTGTTTTTTTGACAAGAAGTTATGAATTCCAACACATGATAAGTTACAATTGGCCTTTAGAAATTTAGGAATTCAACTTGTATTTTGGTGGAATTCCTGAATGTTCAAGTCTAAAGGAAGATTTAAGGCCTATTTCTTTGCTGGAATTCCAGAAATTCCTGTCTGGAAAATTCCTGAATTCCTAGACAAGATAGAATTCTTGGATGCTCATTTGGACTTGAGCATTCAAGAATTTCACCAAAATGTAAAGGAAGTAGAATTCATGGATTCCCAAAGGTTAAAAGAGACCTTTCATGTAGCTGGAATCCAAAAATGCTAATAAAGAAATATGAAATTCAAAAATTCCAGGGGACAGCCTGTCACATCATGTCCGGAAATTCCTGAACATGATGAATTCCTAACAGAAATTCCACTAAAGAAACATGGCCTTTAAGTGGCCGAATCCACAAATGCTAATAAACAAATAGGCCCTTCATGTGGTTGAATCTACAAATGCTAGTAAACAAATATGGAATTCAGAAATTCTAGTGGACAGCTTGTCACATCATGGTAGGAATTTCTGGACATGAAGAATTCCTGTCAGAAATTCCACTAAAGAAACAAGGTTTTAGGAATTCCACATTGTCTAGGAATTTAGGAATTCCCCAGACAAGAATTCTTGGAATTCTAGTAAATAAAGAGGCCGCCCTATTTTTTTTCTGTAATTCTTGACAGGAATTCCGGTTGTCTAGGAATTTTAGAATTCCTATAAAAAATCCAATGTTTCTCGGCAATAATTCTTGGCATTCCAAAATCCTAGCATTTATAAATGCCAAAAAGCTGGCATTTCCAAAACCCACCTGTCCATCTAGATTTCCAAAAAGCCACCATCGTAGGACCGAGACAGCTCTCCGGTACTCAACGGTCATAACGGATCTTGGTTTTCTAGCTACGGCAAGGAGATAGAAGGTTAGTTTCTTCTTCTCTAAGCTTTGAGATGATTGCTGTGACTTTTTCTTCCTCCTTTCTCTTCTGTTTTGGTAATTTTTTTTAGAGGGATTGATGGAAGGGACTCGGTGGTCTATTAACAAGAAGGAAGCAAACATAATGAAAGAATGAAAAGAGAAGAGAAAGAGAGTAAGAGAGAGAGAATGAAATGGGTGGAGGGTTAGTCCATGATGGCAGCAAGGAGGGAGAAACGATGAATGAAAGAGAGAAAAACAGAGAAAGGGAAATGGGGAAAAATAGAGAGAGATGGACAGGTGGGATCTGTGGTGACTGGCGGTGGCACAGGTGGTCGCCGACGGCGACGGTGGTGGCTCGGCAGTGATGAAAATGGCTTGGAGATGGTGGGGGCAGCAAGTGAGGTGAGGAGAGGGAGTGGAGAACGAGAGAGATGAGGGAGAAGGGGTTGCTGTGTGGAGTGGAATGAATAAGGGAGGGAGTTTTGTGACCTCTGGGATGGGGAAAGTGAAATGGGATGGGGGAGTTCTGCACGTGGATTAAGGGTGTGGGGGTATGATGGGAATGAGATGGGGGAGGTAGGGTTCATATGGGATATAAAGGTGGGGACTTTGGACATGAAAATGGAGAATGATGACGGTGATGAAATCTGATTTGGTTATGGTATGCATAGATTATGTTTTTTCCTTTTGACTTCTTGAATTGTGAAAGTGGGCCCAACATTGATGGGTTAAATTGGTATACAAACAATGCATACATGAGTAAAATTCTAGTGAGAAATCCTTTTAGTTATGAAACATGGAATTTATGAATTCTTAGGTAGGAATTCATGCATAAATGAAATAGGGAATTCAGAAATGATAGGATTTGGTAGCATTTCAGAATTCCAGCATTTCAAAATTCCAGACAGCTACCAGACAAGAATTCCGGAAATTCTAGGAAAGAAACGGGCCCTTTAGGGTACGTTTGTGCAACTCACTTTCTACGGGTTCCATTTTCAATGGAAGAGGAGACCCACTTTCCTCTTGGATGGCGTTACATAAAAAAGCCCCAGGGTTGGAGTCAATTCACTTATAGCAAGTGTAAGTACGTACCACATAAAAAAGGCTCCAGTTTTTTTTCCTTTTTCTTCTATTACATGAGCGGAATTATAAACTATTTTAATCCTAAACTAACCTAACCTACCCACCATGGAATGCTTCATTCCTCCTCTCCACTTGTGCTACTTCCACCATAGTATTCCACTTTGAGTGCTCCATGCTGCTCTGTCCTTTGCCACATGACACTTTCAATTGTGCTTTGCTGGTGCCAATGGTCAATCCTTCGGCCTCGTTCATCAACTCGTTCGCACATCAAAATCTTGTTCAAAATAAACAACGAAAATTTCAACACATGCGAGGAATTTTTTATCCCAATGCTAGTGTGACGATCGTACCTTTAACGTGTACATAATGACTATAAAATATAGGGGTGTGGCTCACTAGCGACATCAAACAAAATATAATGTGATGATTTTGTTATATATACTTGATCAACCCCATCAATTGAAGGATTTTAAAAGAGCTGTAGCTTTTGTAAACTCAGTCTCATTTCATTGCTTTATATTGGACAGATATTGTAATGTTGAGATAGATTTTATTTATTTCTATAGATGGCCAAACTAAGAAGGCTTCTTTTTTTATTTTTAAAAAGACGACTGTGATACCTACCAGCTATGTTATTCTAACATCAACTAAGGTGGGGGCAATCAGGGCAGCTCGCTTTGGCCTGTAGGTTTTAATTTTCAAGCTGAGCTAGGATATGAAATTTGAGCTTGGTTAATCATTAGGCTGAGGTTTCATTTAGTGAAGTAGTAGAAAGCCTGAAGCCATCTGACTTAGCCCAAACAAGAGATATAGCTACATATGGTTTATAGGATTTTTAATAATACCCATGCATCCCTAATTGTACATGTATTACACAGATATCAGTCGTCTAAAGAAAAAAGAAAAGTTGGAAATCTCCCTTATATTATGGAAAAATGTTACTTTTTGTTTACATATCTAAAAAATTATTTTGGTCCATACAAATGGGCGAACTGTGGGTGGGGGCTGTTGGCCATCCCCGCCCCTCCAAATTATGAAAAGCCCCTCATACTCCTTTATATTCTATGGAAATAAGAAACTTTTTTATTATTATTTTTACGTAGAGGCCTCAGCACGATTTTTTGGTTCCGCCCCTGGGACCATAAGTTACGTGCCTGTGTAGCCATGCAGGCCCATGCTTGAGTTGGATATCTGCTGGTGTTTTAAAAGTTAGGTGGAGCCTAACAGAGTTCAGATCCCCTATTTCGTCCTATCATCATTTGCCAACTATATAAAATCTCATGCCACACCATCTTAATTGTTTCTTTGAATGAAAAAGGAAAAAAAGAAATTTTTTACTATTGAAAAATTTTGATAGTACCAAACAGTATCTCTAATTTGGGATATGGACTCAACCTAGCTGCATGCACCTCAGCACAGCTCTTGCCTGTCAAGTGTGAAGGCTCCGATTTTGAGACAAGCATGTCTCTTGAAATTTTCAAGTGAAGAACGTGGGTTCAACAGTTAGGTCCAACGAGACTGGAGTAAGTTCCCAATGAAAAAAAGAACAACATTGATTACACCAGTCATCCCAGAAAAAAAACGTGAAGACCTATAACGAAAATCTGATGTATGAAAGCGAAATTGCAGTCTGCAGAGCCTAACCCATAACAAGTTTCAATTTGTATTTAATGATGTTTCTGAGCTTTCTTTCCTATTCAATTTTGTGGTAAGGAATAACATTTTATCTTGGACTTATTTCAACTTAAAAGGGTTGATCGAGTGGTTATGACCACGATTTTTTCTTTTTTTAGGGGTGTTTACCCAGCTTTCCTCCTGGCCATGGTACCGTTTATACATTGGACTTATTTTATTCATTTTTTTACAAAAATATTAAAACTTTTCAAGCAAAAAAAAAAGAGGTGTGAATTTTGCCCAACTTCTACATTAGTGGCAATAGTACGGTTTATACATTTGCCCAAACTAGACTTGAAAAACTACAAAAGTAGACCAAAAAAATATTTGAGTCTTAAGGCTTGTTTGGCAAATCTTATCTTTACGAAATAGATCTGTATGATATAGATCTATTTCAAATGGAGCGGTTTGAAATTGATGTTTTACAAATAGATTGTTTGGTAAGACATAGATATTTTGAAAATAGACTGTTTGGTAAGACACATGTAAAAATAGATCTAATGGTCTGACCATTTTGCAAATATCTCAAGATCTGTGATCATCCAACGATTCAAATTTTATCTCAAACATGTGTTCCACATTTTAATGACTATAGGCGGTTTGGATCTTCATTTAGTGGCCCAAAATAATTTAGAATTCATAAAAACCGGAATGACAATCCACGTGTTTTGGCAAATTGGTCGAGATCCTTGATAGATCAATGGGTCAAATTTGATCACATAGTAGTTCTTACACTCCTCCAGCTATCCAACGGTATGGATGGTGGTTTATGGGTCTGAAATTCAAGGGAAAAACAAAAAAGGGACTGTCCAGTGTCAATTTATTTCTACTTTCATGGTACCACATGTGATATCAACGGTGCTAAGATGCTTCTTAATTTTGGGTAGCTATAAGTCAAATGTGAGGCTGAAAATTTTATGCATAGCTGTTTTTAATAATTCAAAGAAGATTAATAAGCTGGATTGTGATTGTGGCCCCCACAGTAGCCTAAAAAAATTGATGTGTGGTTATTTGATGTTTTGCACAAATCTCAAGAACCGAGACAGACCAACGGTTTAAATTTGGTATGTGGGCCGTTTTGGGCCCCATGAATGATTCTAACGGTTCAGATTAATGTTTTGGGTCTCGGATATTAACAACAAATAAAAACAACGGTGATGGAAAAATCACCGTCCAAGTCACTGTGTCTACCCGCTTAAGACTGATTCACCTGTTTCAATTCTGCTGCTTTTCCCTCCTTCTTCAAACAGAGCCATATTGTCTATTATCGATTTGGAATGGGCACAGTAAATGTTACATCCAAACATGCTAAAAACTGTTTGAATCAGTTTAAAGACAATAAGACACAAAAATTAGACATACCAAACTGAACCTTAGACTTGTCGATGTAGTTCCAAACCCGTGAAGCCGGATCCAACCAATAAAACAACCCATAAAATAGGATTTGCGTTTGTGTTTATTGAATTTGCAATGCCAATCTACAACTGAGTGTATTTGGGCTCAGTTGGTTAAACCAATTATCAAAATTCAGATAAAGTGCATATCCATAATACCAAACATACCAAACTCTCTGTTTTTGGATAGATTACAAATTTAATACATAGAAATTCATGTCCTAAATAGTTAAAAATGAAGATGAAAGGTTAACATTCAAAAATTATCATCAAATCACCTTTCCTCTTATGAAAATGAAATAAGGAAAGATGGAAAATGAATACTATCCATCACTCTACTACATAAATTCCTATGTATCATGTAAAAACACATCCCTCATGTGCAAAATCTAGACAAACCCATTTCCACCCACCATGTGTTTCTTCTTATGTAAGAAAACCCAAGTCACTATCAGTATACCTGACAGCTATTTACAATAAAATATAGAATATGATTAAGAGGAATCCAATAAGAAAGTCATTGCAATGAAAGAGGAGTTGGTGACTTGATTTTATAATTGATCCCATTAATAAAGGGATAGGAGAAGAAATAATAGAAAGGAAGTAAGGAAGAGATTGACTGCATGCTTTTATCAGTTTATGCGTGTCCAATACTACTAAAAGATGCTATTGGAAAGAGGAGACAACATTATTGATATAATATTTACTTCAGCACTATTTTTTTTTACGCTATGAGAGGATTTCCAATTACTTGGTTATCTGTTTAAAATGTGCGACATATTATTTTTATTTAATAGTTTAATTATTTTTTCTTACTAGTTATAATGGAATGATAATTTTAAGCTATTTAGATCTTAAGCTCCCATTTTTAGCCTTTAGAAATTAGAACATGGCCCCCTCTTATCATACGTGTAGTCTATTTTCAAAAAATTAATACCACGAAATGCATCTTTATGGATTACAGTATGAGGCGCATATGTATTAGAATTACAACCCGGGCAACATTTTGCGGATGTGCATATGGGCAGTACATGGGACCCACTTTAAATCAATGAGAATTTATAAAGGGTAGCCTTGAAAATCATTTTATTAAGAAATTAACAAAAATAGTTTTGGAAAAAACAAAAAAAACAAGATTTAGTTAAGTAGGCGTCTCTTTTGATAAAAATAGAAAAGAGTAAATCTCAATTTATTGGCCTCGGGTGATTTGGTCGTGAAAAACGCTGCATCGTATTGTGAGTCCCTAATAAATGCCCTACATTCCCCTAACAAAATGTCAAAATAGTTAAAATAGAAGGACATTGTGTGACCTATGATCTGACGTCAGAAAGGGTAACTTCAGCCTTATAAATTGACTTTCTCCATCGGCTCACCCACGCAACCTCTCTTTCAGTAATCTCTCTCTCATCTTTTCATTGAAATCAAAGGATTCCAAAGAAAGTCCAAATCCGCGTCTTCCCTTCCAATCTCTATAAATTAGAGATTTCAGATTTGTTGCCAGATCCATCTCTGTCTCTTGATTCTTGATTGAATGCAACCGGCTTTCAAACTCAAGAAAAGAATGGATACGTTTTTCATCTCTCACGGATCGCCGACTCTCTCGATCGACGAATCGATGCCTGCGAGGCATTTCCTGAAATCGTGGCAGGACAAGGGATTCGTACCGGCACCACCCAGAGCGATCCTTATCATATCGGGGCATTGGGAGACCCACGAGCCCACCGTCAATATCGTTGACCGTAACGATACCATTTACGATTTCTATGGCTTCCCCAAACGCATGTACGAGGTCCGTTCGTTTTTTCCTTTTACTCTTCCTTCATCTCTCAATTTACATGTAACGGTTTTGTCACTCGGCCGGCCGACATGATGAAACAATTGTAAAGGCCGTACCGGTTCCTTTCCTTTCCTCCGTGTTGCACAGACTGCTACTGCAAAAACACAACTTGGATTTTATCGGTTTCGGGTCCGGTTCGGACTTGCAACCTGTTTTATTTGTTCCAAATCCAGTCCAAGTAGGAAAGAAAATGGGTCTAGTTCGGACTTAAACCTGATTCATTGTATCCAAATTAGGGATGTAAATACGACCCGTTAAAAACTTAGGCCCTGATAAGTCCATGGGTATGGGTATGGGTACGGTGGTTCCGGTTCACCTTGGTTTAGATCCAGACCTGTACCTTTCTCAATTTTCTGAAATCACTCTTAAAAATTATATTTTTTTAAATATAATTCTCTACTTAGATCAGGACCGGATTTAGACCCGCTCCATGTATGGTTTTAATTTTGGAGTCAAGAAATAGGTTCCGAAACGGTTCCAGGTTCAATTCCACCTTCTCCTAAACGGTTCCAATTCCGGGTACACCATGGACCCGGACCAGAACCGGCTCATTTGCAATCCTAATCGAAATCCAGTTCAAATAGGAAAATTTGGATCAGGTTTTGAAATCAGGTCCAACTATAGGACCGGAATCTAGTTACATAATTGGTTCTAAATTCCTCGGGATTATAAATAATAATGTGAAAAAAAAATCTAGTTTTTCGACGGATCCAGAATCGGACTTGTTTTTCGATTAGAGGTTAAATTGGGTTCCAGATCCAATTCTGTGTATCAATCGGAATCTAAAATAGTTTCAAACCCCGTATTTTTCGGATTGGAACTTTGGGATAATCCGAGAGTAGGATACCTGGTTGCAGCAGTATTGATTTTCAACCCAATTATAAATAGGTTGGGTTTTGAGTCCTGCACATTCATGCTACTAAACCTCTCAAACCCAACCCCATTTTAAGATTTCAAGCTTTTGGTTGGCATTTCCAACTCGATTAGCAAAAATTCAAGGTTTTGATTTGGGCTTCACAGTTGACACACACATGACATAGCCTTGACGTTCAATCAATGTCAGCCTGTCCAACCCAGTTCCACCCTGACCTGAATTACAAATGTGTTTCATCTGTAAGCTGATTTTAACACTGTATGTAATGGCAGCTCAAGTATCCAGCACCAGGTGCACCACAGTTGGCGAAGAGGGTGAAGGAACTGCTGTCAAAAGGAGGGTTTGGGGGTGTAAAGGAGGACAAAACTCGTGGGCTGGACCATGGTGCATGGGTCCCCCTCATGCTCATGTACCCAGAGGCAGACATCCCAGTGTGCCAGCTCTCCGTCCAGACAGAGCTGGATGGGACCCACCACTATAACATGGGGAAGGCATTGGCCCCACTTAGAGATGAAGGGGTCCTTATTATTGGCTCAGGGAGTGCCACACATAACTTGAGAACCATTGGTCCCAGCACGGGTCGGATTGCTCCCTGGGCACTTGAATTTGATAACTGGATCAAGGACTCACTGCTAAATGGAAGGTAACTAGGGTCTCAACAACTCTCTCTTTTTATGCATTTGTAATTACTTTCTCATCCAAATTTGTTACTTGACTATGTGTCTTTGATTACAATGAATATGGGTTGGACCTTTTGGGTCCAGCCCAAACTTGAGCTTCTCAGAAAGTTGGGTTCAGTTTGGATCCATGGCAATCCATATAGATTTTTGGGTTGCAAGATTTTTCTTCAGCTTCAGGTGTGACATGGACTCAAATATCCAACATTAAGAGTCAGTTTGTTTCATGTAATTGAATTCCCAAGAATTCAGGATTTGTAATTCTGGAAGTGGTTAGATTTGAAGAAATAAAGGCGAATTTCCAAAAATGACTAACCAAATCATATCCCCTAAAATGGAAAATGAATAAAGAGGAGTTGAGAAATGAACACCCGGCCATCATCCTAGTAACACAGTATAGTAATACACATCCTACAAGAGTCGAGGTCCCATCTACATCTCCACCTTATGTCCTTATCCCTCACCTCTTTAATAATCCTTTATTGCCCATTTTGACAAAGTATTTCGGTGTATTCAATTCCATGCAAACAAACGGGCCCTAGAAAGGAAGACAAATATATGAACCCGACCTCTTTGGACCCTGAAGGAGGCTTTAATGGTTATATTCTTGTTGTGACCCTATGTATATTTATATTTGGGCAGCACCCAAGTATGGATCTTTGAATCTGAGTATGCATGAATCTGGATCTTGATTTAGTATTTTTGGGAATCAATTAGATCACCTCTGGGTCCTAATTTCTTTTTGATCCAGAACTAGGTTTCATCCCTGTCTCTTTCTAATCTGCTATATTGACACCCCTTTCCAGTTTGATCAGAATCTAAAATGAGCCAAGATTTTCAAGCATGGGTTTGATATTATGAAAAAATAAGTCAGATCCGAGTCATAAAATAGAGTGGCGGGCCAACATAATGGGAGTGAGAAAAAAATTTCACAGATCTTGTTGGTCTGATTGATGACATTAAACTAGCAGACCTTGCTATTACGTTGATCCCTTTCTTTGTTTTTCCCCTTTTCATTTTCCATCTGCTGAAGAGAAGAGTGTGATAATCATTATTATCACCACTCATCTGTTTGTACATGATCCTAATTAATTTTGTGCATCATTTATGATGGATTTTCGTGAATGAGGTTCAATTTTTGGTGGTGTATGATAATAGGTATGGCCAGCCTTAGCCCCGATCAGGTTTGCTTTGTGTGTTTAACCTCTATCGGATAGGACAAGCTTTCCTTTTTTAGCTTCTTTATTCATTAGGATTATCAAGTTCCTTTTCTGTTTCCAATTTAATGAGCACTTTTCACCACTTCATTCCAAATCTTTGCTAGTATTTCCCTTATATCTGCTCATAGTAGCACTTCAATTAACTGTAAGGATGTTGTTTAATGAAGGTTGTTCTTTTGTTCTGCAACCTGCATTCTTGAAATCTCAAGCAATAGTTAGCTCTTGGATTCTCTCCCACATCATCACTTATATGGTAAATGATTTTCATGTTATTTGAGATAATCGGGATATCCAATGTTCTTAAAAGTTAAAAGGGGTCATTTAGACGTGGGCACGTTGATCATAGCTATATGCAAATCTCAAATGACTAGAACATAACCTAATCTTGAATGGCTAGAACATAACCTTGAGTCTTCTGCTATTTATGATAGACAAAAGCTATAATTTACTATATTTGCTGTTGAAATTCATAGCAAAAAGATGTTGATTGAGTGTTAATTTTTTTTCATAGGCATGAAGATGTGAACCAATATGACAAGAAGGCACCTCATGCGAAAATGGCACACCCTGGGCCGGATCACTTCTACCCTTTGCATGTAGCTCTTGGTGCTGCCGGTGGGACAGCCAAGGCCGAACTGATCCATCACAGCTGGCAAGGTGATACTCTTTCTTATGCTTCTTACAGGTTTACAACGGCACAATGATGGTTCTGGCAATGTGCAGGATACAAGACATGTCCACATTCTCAGTTGTATTTGTTTTATTCGGTGTTTAGAAAATTGGAAACTCACCTTGACTTGTGATATCAGTTTGATGAACTCCCTTGAGTCTTAACCTACTCCTGAATTGTATTCAGTTGGACACATTTGACTTTACTTGACTGAATGACCTCTCAAGTCGGGTTGACTCGCTCTGATTCCTACTAGTCAAAGTGGGTTGTAAAACTATGGTTTGCTATGTCACTGTTTTTGTTGCCTGTTCAATCAACATCTTGTGTTTTGTGTGGATATTACATGAATGTACAATACATGTAAATTTATTCAGAGTGCTCCTTTTAATAAACTTGGCGATTGGTTTGACATAATCTTCTTCCTTTTTCTTGTGCTTGGGATGCAGAGGAAAAATAAGTTTGTTTAGTTATAATAAGATTAGATAGAAAGATTTGATTTTTGTAATCTTGTTCTCTGGTAGTAGTTATTAGTGCATTCATTATTGGCTGAAGCTCCCCCAGAAAAGTTGGTTTTCATCAATTCAAGTGTGCATGAGTCATTTCCAACTAAAGGCTGATCAGAGCTGTTCCCTGGTTAGGCCAAAGCTTATCCAAGCTTAGCCTGTTGATTAATTTGGTCTTGTATTTAGGCCCAATCTGGTAATTCATATGGCTCCATCATATTTGAATATCTCTCCCCTTGCTGCGTGAATATAATGATTTCCCTCCATCAAAGGTTGGCCTCACCAGCAGCATGGTACATGCGTTCCAGATGGGATTAAACTATGGATATATGTATTTAAACAAGCTTAAATATATTCAGATTCTCTCTCTCTCTCTCTCTCTTTTAATATCGTTTTGTCTATTATGATTCTATGAAGGCTTTCTGATATGTCTTTTGACTAGAAATTGAGAAAAAAAGAGTTCTGTGACAATGTTCTGAACTAGAGGCCCATAGACCATAGTGCATGTTTTAAGCAAGCATTTTGGTCAGAAAATAAGATTGTTGGGAATTTCTATTTCCTGCCAGATGAATTCATTTGAAAACCTCATTTATGGGTGGAATTTTAAAATGCAAGCCCTGATAAGTACAATGAGAGTGACCTTCCACTCCTTGGAACTCTGGATTGTGGACTTTGAAATGCACTTTTGAAATTGATCCCCTCTGCTTTGTCTTTACAAGTGGCACTATTATTTTATGGCTTCCTCTCTTTTGACATGTGCTTATACCATATACATGCTCCTTGGAGAGTATACCCTCAATGGCAGAGGGAGATGGAATTAACTAGACTCACAATTGAGTTGGAAGTATGGCAGAATCATTGCCACAAGGTAAAACAAGCAACCAAAATTGTTCATAGGAGAAGCTGATTGAATGTAAACGGAATAGAGTTGTGAAAGAAGTACATAATCAGCCATACATCATCTAATGGACCCAAGTTTTCTGATGTAGATGTGTTTGTGTTGTGCCTTAATTTGTGGTGATTTCATTTTTTTACATTTTAAGTGTGGAGATGAATTTTCTATCCAAGATGCACATACTCTGGGAGGAAAATGAAGGTTGTACCCTAAAGCAGTTCTCATTCATACACAGTAGAGAATAAATAATATGATCACAATAAAAAAAAAAAAAAAATCAATCTTCACCTTCCCCAATAGAGCTGGCAAGGGTTCCATGGCTATTGAAAGCCAACGCCTTTTATTCCAGAGGACAATTCCAAGCAATATCTTTCTTTGGCTTCAGGAAGTTCTTGATTACCGAACAGATTTTTGCAGTCTTAGAAGGAAGGCATCATCAAGAATGATAGAAATAATGATCAAGGTTTTCAATAGACCCTGTAATCAACAAATCTAATCTCTCCATGAGAAATAATGACCATTTTCCAAATTTGTTCTCTCATCTAAATTGAGCATTCAAAGATACATACCAGACAGAATTTCATTGGGCAATAAGACTGGATTTTGACCAGTTTTAAAATTATGCTTTCAAGCTGTTCTCAGGAGTCTACCCGAAGCATAAAATGATGTACCTTGAATAGTTCTTTCAGTCTCTCTTAAATGTGGGTTCTGAGTTCTGACTAAACCCTACTAGAAAGACCTCTGCTGGAGTGCCTTTCTCAAGAGGACTTATTGGTGACCATTAGATAAGTTGAATGTGGGCCAATTAAACAAAGGCCAATCCAATCCAATGAGGGTTGGGCTTGTGCTGGCCCAACCCTGGAGCAGCCTTTCTTAGGGAACAGAAGGTGAGGTAAATGAGAGCTTGAAAATGTGGTCAGATCTCACCCCAATTTGATCACCTGGATCTTGGTGGACCTGTTTTGGACAATTAAGATTGTCTGATCAAAATCAATATGCATTTCCAGCAAGAGCCCCATCCTATCTTCTGCATATTTCTTCTTGTAAATAAGGCTAAAAATAGACTATTAATAATCCATGAAAGGGATTTTTCTAAAACCCCCAGGCCTTTTGATAGTTCTGAAACCCATGACAACAAAAACATTTCTAAACATCCACCTTGACTGACACTATGGTGGATTTTTCCAAATAATCAAAAACCACGGTTTTTGTTTCCAGAAAAGTCCCTTGATCACAAGTCCAAGGATTCATAATCAAGAAGCAAAAGCAATGAAATAGGCACCACAAAACAATACATTCATATTCAACTATTGAAGCAGGAAAAGTAATGAAACACAGTCCCAAACATACAAGTGACCAGCACCATTGGAACAATCAAGCTTTTGCAAATTAGAGATCATAAACACTACCTAGAGCTTGATCTCAAATAGTTTCGCTTTCTTGAGCTTCAGGACTATGTCTGCAACAGAACCAATCACAGAAACAACTGATACAAGCAGACAAGTTATGCACATGATCTGTAGCATCAACCATCTGCCACTCCATTTCTTGATATTTGCTTGCACCATATACATGCTCACAGGAAAGTATATGGTCAGTGGGAAGAAGGCCACTGCGCCGAGCAAACCCACAATTGAGTTGAAGAAAGGCAACATCATTGCCACTAAAGTTGTAAAAACAACGAAAATTGTTCGCCCAAAAAGCTTACAGAGTGTGAAGCGGTAAGAGCGCCTTTTGGTGAATGGCAACCTTATTGTATGCACGGTGTGAAAGAAGCCTGCGGTTGGCCATTTCGATGATAGCCATTTCTCATTTCGGGCAAAGATTGGTTGGGCGAATACCTGAGACAAAGTCAAGGTAGAATAACAAGCAGTGATCTGATAATTTATAGGAGAATATGGGTAATTTCATTAATAATTCTTATCTGTTGATATAAGATGCCCTATAAGTTGATTATAAAAAATATATCATGACATAGGGTGCATATATGACTTGAAAAGACTCCATATAATTAAACAATTTGGATCATTTGATTTTCTAAATTTTTGGCTGTGGTCAATCAACAATGAACCCACCAGATAAATGCCTCAAATTTGAAACAATCCATTTCAATGGAGTGAAAAAGCATCATGAGTAAAGTTCAGTGATTGGATGGCAACAATCATCCAATCTGAGAAGTTTCTGGGGGCATGTTGTATCCAGCAAAGTGCCCAAGGTATCAACAGTAACATATCACTGAATCATTCATAAGCTGATATATATCATATATATATACACACACATACCTGATAAGCTGCAATTAAATGTATAAGAACAGCGAGGTGTCCGATATCAACGAGCCAGAAGGGTTCATAGAATCCAGTAAGAACATTTCCAGGGGAGTCATTTCCAAAAGCTGCATAACCCATACACCCCAGAGAAATGTAGAATAATGTGGTTATTCCAAGCCCAAAAGAGGTTGCTTTCTTCATTGTTTTATTCTCCGGTGGGGGCGATTTCAGAGTGTCCTTTGAATACGTTGAAAATTCAATGTGAGTAAACACATACTGGAAATTCAAAGTGATAACAACCTTCAGTTGTAGCACATATACCTGTATTTCTAGAAGAATAGAAGAATAACTGTAGGCGAATGCGATGTTCCCGAGAGCCTGGAAGGAGGCCCAAGTCTTGGTGGTTGAAGAGACACCCATGGCCCCTATCTTAACTCCAGTTATGGTCCCTCTAGCCACATGGTTTGATGCGAATTTTACTGTAGACAAATACAGTCCAATGAAGGAGTATGCAAATGACATCACAGCTGCTAGCACTGAAAGAAAAGCTATTTCCTCCAAGTTTGGGAACTGTGATAAAATAACTTCCATTGCACCAAAAATGATCAAATATGAAGTTCCTGTTACTCGACATCCTGCGTTGTGCCCCTTTAAATGGTAACAATCTGTAACCTCCACATACCTGTTTTTCAATGCAAACATCCATCCTTTATTCAATTAAGATTAGATATTGCAGTTTAGTTGAGTAGAGAACACCAACTGTATATTCATAATCAGAAAAAAGATCCAGTGCTAGACCATAAATATCTCAGTTGGTATCCAAGTTTCTATATATGTAACTTAAATATACAATTATCTAGCAAGGGATCCTTCCCTAATGAATATATACCATACAAATTTAAACTCAGAGATGATCCTGGAGCAAAGTAAGTGTAGACTGTAGAAACAACTCACATCATACTTGTAGCTGATGTAATAGTGTACCCGATCAGAGTTCCCCAAAGCGATGCATATTGGGCTATACCGCATAATTTTACCTCTCTTGGACCTAAGAAAAAAATCTTAATTAAGCCCAAACATCCACTCTAGTTTCATATAACTATCTGACTAAGGAATGGATATTATTTAGTACTGATGTATGTGATTACATTAGTACTAAATGATGTCTGTGTTCATACAAGGCTGAGTGAGTACCTAGAAATGACTTCACTGCATCCATGTAGGTGTAGTTTCTCCTTCCTTCAGTTGGGCCAGGAGTTCTGTAACAGTCTGAAAGAAGAATGGCATTGTAATAGGTAAGAAGTGCAAAGACAACGAGCGCGATGGGGCCGAAAAGCCAACCAATTTGAGCAACACTCCATGGTAGAGTTAATACTCCTGATCCGATTACTGCTGTTATTGCATGTGCTGTAGCTGTCCAAATATTTCCTAAAATCCAAGAAAGCAGTTTTTTCAGTTGCTATACACTACTTAGCTATTCATTCCTATATATGTTCAGTTTTCAGGGAAAACCTGACAAACAGATGAAAACATTGTGTGAAAACCTGACTCAAGTTGATAGAACTTTCACAATCCACACTTCGAGAAATTTAATAGAATCTTTGTCCTTGACAGCCCTCAATTAACTGAATTTTCTCTTTGAAAATATGAGAAAAGTTACTTGATTTCAATGTGAAAAGCTAATTAATATACATTGAGAAAAAAAAATTGCATAACCAAATTTAATTAAAGCTAATTTATATACATTGAGAAAAAAAATTAAATAACCAAATTTCTCAATCACAGTTCATAGTATAGTTCAGTTCTCGTGCCTACAAAGAAACTGACAGCTTTCATGGAAAACATACCACATCAATTAAGATGTGATTTTTCAAAGAATTTTAGAATTTCTCAATCTTTGCTAATAACACTTTTGGGCTGATGTGTTGACTGACAGCAGTGGAGGACCCAAGAAATTCTCCTTGAGGGGGTTACCCATGGAAAAAAAAGTTCCAAGGGTGGTATATTTATCAGTGGGGCCTTAACTTGTAAAATTATAGTTCTTTTCCAGTTAATCAATTTCGTCAAATAAGAGGATAGGGACATGGACTGGTATATAAAGTTTTCTTAGATGAAAAAAAAAAAAAAAAAAGAAAAGAAAAGAAAAGAAAAGAAAAGAAAAGGGGTTCTAGGACTTACACAAGATGGGGATTCCCCTAGCCCCTCTTTTTAATAAGTTGGTCCAAGTCCAACTTAGGAGCCTTATGAAGCCCGGAGGATATCTTTTTGACTGCCAGAACGACAAAAAGATATACAGGTAAGGTGGGAAATATTCATGTGCATCCATCCTTCACCATATTATGGTGAGGGATAACATAGTAGGGTTGACTTTATGATACATCCAAACTATCAACACACATGGGACCTCATGAATTACGTTTGATTGAGTTTTCGCCTATCTGAATGGATTGGACTGTTGGATTGATGGTCAAATTTATTTTTTTAATATACAGTCGTTAAATTTGTGGACCACGGATGAAGGGGTTAGGGGTATGCGATTGATCCCAAACTTGATATATGGGCCCATCTAAGATGTCTCTTTCCATCCCCCACAAGTCTCATGATCAGTGTCGCCCTAGGTGGGCTCCATTAAGTTTGTCTCTTGCCATATGGTGATGGATGGATGCACATGAATATCTCCCCGGATAAGGGATACATAATGACCCATCTGTAAGTGGGGAGTTGAGATTCTCCAAGGCTTTGATTCATATAAATCATGAGGCAAAGTAGTGGAACTCCACATTTGGGCCCATCTATTGAAAATTTGACCTGCTCAAAATGATGCTCCCCTTGCTGAGCTATTAAAATTTTTACTAGAATAGGAGTTGGTCATATCTTAAAGATTGACCATTTTATTAAAATTCAATCAATGCAATGTTTTGTATTATTATTTATACTTAATAATTTGCATTTACAAATGGTCTAGGGCCTGTTCATCTACTAGAATTCCAGGAATTCTTGTTTGGGGAATTCTTGGGGCTTGTTTCTTTACTAAAATTCCTGACTGAAATTCTAGTGGTTGGGGTTTTTGAGACATGATATCCCCTTGACATTTCCAAATCCCTTGTTTCTTGTCAAGAATTTATAAATTCCAGCACATGATAAGTCCCAATTGACCTTTGAAAATTCCTGAAATTCCACATTCTTTGCATTTTGATGGAATTCCAAAATGCTCCTGCCTTAGGAGGATTTAGGAATTCCATGTTGTCTAGGAATTCAAGAATTCCCCAGACAAGAATTCCTCGAATTCTAGTAAATGAACAGGCCCTTGAATTCTTAGACAAGGTGGAATTCCTAAATCCCCCTAAGGGCATGAGTATTTTGGAATTCCACCAAAATGCAAAGAAGGTGAAATTCTTGAATTCCTAAAGACCAATTGAGACTTATTATGTGCTGAATTCATAAACTCTTGTCAAGAAACAAGGGATTTGGAAATGCCAATGGGACATGATGTCATATCTCAATAGAATTTTTGTTAGGAATTCTAATAAAGAAACATGCCCTTAGAGTAAAGTTTTGGAATATCCTATGCGCCGCAGGACATTAACTTGGTGCTGCTTGGAATCTTCAATGGGTGAGGTACACCTTCACCTCAAGATTTTCATGATGTGTGCCTCAATCTAAAAGAATCTCTAGTTGGAGATGTAGAGAACCCATAAAGAGTGATCAAAACAAAAAAAATACTTCTAAACCTTACAAGACTAAGGTCACGTTTGACAACCAAATCTCTAGGGAAAATATTTTCGATTTTCATAAAGTTGTGGTAAATCCATGTTTGACAATTGTAAATTCTTGAGGATTTGGATGAATGAAAATCCTCATTTGTTTGGATTTTTAGATCTGACCACCCACTAGAAGATTTGAAAATCCTCTCATGAGTGGATTTACAAACTTAATCCTATTTTTCTTAGTTATATATATCGATACACACAAATATCAATGTAAAATTCTCGACTACACAAATCCCCAACAAGGAATTTTTGTTCCCGTGGTAGTGAAGAATCATCGGATCTATGGACTCCTCGCCTGTTACCAAAAGTGCCCTAATATGTGGAACGTAATACCTCACAATCTAGCGAGTTTGAGAGAGATCATCTAAATCAACCATCCTCTATCGAGAAAGTTTATCTTCAAAATTGATAAAGGACTTGTTTTTGCAACTCAACTGCCACAAAAACAAAGTGAAAATGTATAGATTTTTCCACACTTTCAATCCTATGTGTTTACTGCAAACAATTTTTGTTGAAGAAAATACAAAAAAAAAAAAAAAAACGCCTATGTTATAAATTTGAAATTCTTTTTTATTTCCAACATAGAAGCTTGAACTCTCGAACACGCCACATCCTTAAGAAGGAACTTACAAAGAAAGACAACGAGTGCGTGTGATGGAATCCATTCTTGACATCAAACAAAGGTGACAAAACCAGGAAGATCACAAACAATGTTAAAAGTCCTACTGTGATCATCTGCTCCTGAGGTTGTCATGCATGGGGTATATGCCATGCATGGCATACATATTTACATACCAATCAAACTAAAACCATTTGATGGCTATGTTTTGGGACAATGATTTGGTACGGCCAGCTCCATCTATGATGCGCTGTGGGGCTCACAAGCTCAAGGGCATCTTCCAATGCCTAGCATTACATGCTATAAGGACCCTGGTCTGTTTAAGTGCTCACTTACATTACTGGGGCATATAAGAGATGGGTTTTAGAGTTCTGAGTGAATAACCTGTTCTGGTGCGGCCATCTTCTCCTACCTCCATTGCTGTTTACAGAGGAAGAAAACACAACAACACAAAAGAAGAGACACGGGGAGAGAGCTTTAATAAAAAGCAAACTAGAGATTGCATTTACTTAAAATGGGTCGGCTGCTTTATGTACTGACCACTGCGTTGAAAGTTGAAACGCAAGTGTTTGGGTGGGGATCGTTTATTCCTACGAGGAAAGCGTGTTTGTTTTTATTATGCATTTATAGATTTTGAAACTAACAACGTACTTTTTTTTCTTTCTTACAAATGACAGTCGTATGCCATCCTAAACACCAATGTGGACTCCACCACTTTTTATTTTATTTTTTACGAACAATTAATATATATACGGTCATAAAGATGGCCATAATTCTATAACAGCATAAAAATATATATTTATCGTAGAGCTGTTTGATCCATAGAATATCACAGGTGGGATGTATGATATCCAACAATCACTTGAACAGTCCGTATATTTATTTTTTTCCTTTACTGTGGGATCACCAAACCACCATCCAAACTGTTGGATAGCTGTATGAGTGTAAGAACTAATATCGCACCAAATTTGAATCGTTGATCTATCACGGTTATCGAAAAATTTGTAAGAAAGTCATGTTCTTTTGCAAATTATAAGAACAAATTATCATGGTTATCCATAAACTCGCAAAAAAAGTGGCTTATAATTTGTTCTTATAATTTGCAAAACAACATGACTTTCTTACAAATTTCTCGATAACCGTGATAGATCAACGATTCAAATTTGGTGTGATATTAGTTCTTACACTCATACGGCTATCCAACGGTTTGGATGGTGGTTTGGTGGTCTCACAGTCAAGGAAAAAAAGTACTGTTCAAGTCTTCCTGCTTCTGATTGTGGGATATCCTACATCCCTAAGATATCACAAACAGATCGAACAGCTCTGCGGTAAATATACATTTTTGGGCTGTTCTGGGGCTATTGTCAGCTTTATAACCATCCGTACGATAATTGTCCCTTTATATATATATATATATATCTACATATATATATATATATATGTCTAGAAGGGCTGTGTTTATGTTTATGATCATTGCAGTGTGGGGCATTCATGCTTGGACGGTGTAGATTGAGAAATTGCTACCTCAATCTTCCAAGCTCAAGTTTATGTATTGGGCTTGGGCAAGCCTGCTCAATATTGACCTAGCCCAAGCAAGTCAGGGACTGATTGTTTGAGCTAGAATTGGGGTGAAACTTGAATTGCCAAGTAAGTCGGAGCTAGAGCCCAATTGGTGTATATATATATATATATATATATATGAGAAGTTTTAAGTGCATCTATCCTTCACCATAGGGTGATGACACTTTTCTATTTTGCACATGAAGACAAGGAAGTGTACCTCACTCTATGTACTTGAAAATTCCCATTTATGGAAGCAATATATAGGGAGATGCTTTTAGAAGAGATATCTCTCACTTTAAATGAGATACAGTGGGTCTACAGACCCTGACTCCCGGACCCCGGGTGGGAGCCCGACCCCCCTGGGGTCCGTTGGATCCTAGGGGCGACTGGGATCCAACGGACCCCAGGGGGGTCGGGCTCCCACCCGGGGTCCGGGAGTCAGGGTCTTTAGCATTTTTCAATGAGATATAGTGGTGAAGGCCCTCACATTTAAGTTGTTGGCATTGGATATATATGTGAGGGCCCTCACCCAATCTCTTATTTAAGGTGAGAGATATCTCTCTTAGGAGCATCTCCCATATATATATATTTGTAAGTATAAGGTTTGTCCTATCAATCCTCTCAATTTATACATAACAATAACATTTAAATGCAATCTTATCTCTAATACCCAAACCAACCAACCTAATCTTATCTTTAATACCCTTAAAATACTGATCTCTATCTCTAACACCCCCCTTAAAAGACTAATCTCTATCTCTAACACCCCCCTTAAAATAAACTGATCTCTAAAATAAGAACAAAACAAACATGATAAATATCTTGAAAAATCAAGCATCATGTCTTCTTGGTGATTGTTGTCTGTCCGTGAATTCATCACTGTTGGGCCATATTGCATTTGAACTAAAATCCAAACTAAGGCTTCCACCTAATAAAGGCCTTGGGAGTGAATCCAAATCAAGACCCAAACTATTGGGAATAAAATTTTAGCACAATGGATCAAGATGAGCCCACATCTATGGAAATGAGTGCAATTTCGAAAGTCCATGTTTATATAAAAAAAAAGATTACGAAGAGTTTTCAACAGGCACTACTAAGCTAAATCCAATGACCAATTATATGAGGCCGTAAATGTTGGAAAAGTCTTGCATCTTACATCGCTTAAGTAATGGATTTGAGAGGACTTTATATACTTATTTGAGCATTCCACCTATTAGTTTAAGCTTTTGGGCAGTACATGGTATCATAGCACGTTCCTATTGTTCTTCTATAGCCCAAGTGACAGGTTCGTTCATGAACTCTATTGGGCTACACGTGAGGGATAGTATTGGAAAAGTCTCCAAGTAATAGGTTTGAGAGGGCTTTATATATCTGTTTGGACCTTACACAAACATCCTATATACATTACACCCTGGGATCCATTAAATGATAGAAAAGGACTAACCAAATTGTTAAAAAAGTACTATTATAAGAGAAGATAAACAATGCTAAACATCAATATCAACGATTTATTTAGATTTTGGGGGAAAAAAAAGAGCTAAAGTATTGAAAATAAAAAAGGGATAGAAAAAGTGAAAATAAAGATTGTAGGAAAAAGCACTAAGAATGATAAAATCATATAGCAATGGTACAATCACACTGCTCACTAAAAATTCACATTATATTTTGCTGAACACTTCAACAACCCCATATTTATTTTGAGATGCTAATCACACCAGAACACAAAGCTCAAGTTACGTTCAGAGGGTAAAGAAAAAGTATGTTGGGTGGCATCACTAAACCCCGCTATAGATCACGTATGCCTCCTTTGGATGATAGAGAATGCCCAACTTTAACTTGAGTTTGACAGTGGATTATATATGAACCTTTCTAATTGCAATTAGTGAGCAAAAAGCACTAGTGATTTTGACATTAGAAAATGAGGAAGTCAATCAAAAAAGGAAACTATATATATTTCTATTTTTACTAAACGTCTCCTACCATCCATTTTATATGAAAGAGATATATAAGTTTTGGGGTTTCCAATCTACAACTTATATATCATGAGTTTTACAAGAGAGTATATCAGCATTCATGTAACCTTGAAGATAAATTGAAAGGGAAAAGAAGTCTAAAATCCACATTTCTTTTATATATACATCACTACCACAAAGATCAGTCTTGCAAAAAATGTCAAGATATTTTCAAATTCTGGGTGTTTTCTCTGGGGATATTTTTAGAAAATGTTGTGTAAAACAAAAAAGAACCAATTTTTGACAATAATCTACACCACACCATTTTTTATTCTGCTTGTACTACTCTATTTTTTGTATAAATAAGATTAGGTGGAATCTATAGGACTATAGTCTTTTTGTTTTTCTTTGGCTAAGGTATAGAATATTGTCTTAGGCTCTAGGATCTGGCCATTTCCAACATGTCAAGTATACGTATACTAATGTTTTCTCATATATATATATATATATGTCTCTGTAGGGGCATTTTCATAATACTGAGATTGTCCTAATTTCGGTAAAAGTACTAGCTAGGCATGTCTTGGTTTCGGTTTTATGCATATCGGCAATAGTGCCAGAATGTTATCCTAACTTCAGTAAAAGTACCAGCTAGGCATGTCTTGACCTCAGTTTTATGCATCTTGGCAACAGTGCCAGAATGGTTAACCGAGATGAAGCACTGACTCTTACTCAATTACAAATGTACCTCTATAAAGACTCAACCACATTATAGAACGTGTCGAGAGACAAGGACATGCATCAGATAGAGATAAGAAGTTATCATTACCCGGTGGTTATGTCCACGATCCATGAAAGAGCGGGATTCACAACTTCCAAGAAATCAGGGTGAGGTCCGATGGGACTTTACCTCTAAGAAAGCAAGGTAAGGTCGGATGGGACCCTACCTCTAAGAAACCAGGGTAAGGTTCGATGAGACTCTACCTCCGAAAAATCAGGACATGTGTCATAGGACTCACAGCCTATATATACAAGGAGCTAATTCAGAAGAGGTACGCATAAACAAACACATGCCCAAAATCATGTTTCTCTCTCCTACCCTTTGTTGAGTTACCGAACTAACTTAGGCATCAGAGTGCCTTGCACTGGGAGCGGCCAGGGCCTCTAATCTTTGTTCTCTTCTTCCCTTTCAGGTTTCAGGCATTCAATCTTTCCCAAGAAACTCTATAGAGATCTTATTCCATCAAAACAAGTCCGTGATTATTTAAGCACACACAATGTCCAAATAAGATCACGAAATAGACTACCAAAGTCTCTACTTTGACAGCCTTGTATCTAAGATTAGGTGCCTCAAAAACTAATGGACCTGATTTCCTCTCTCTCTCTCTCTCTCTCTCTCTCTCTCTCTCCCATAATTATGGATGACTTGATTTCAAGGCCCTCATCCTTTAGCCTCTAGCAAGGCTCACTAACTACCTCATTTGAGAGTTGTGACTTGTGAGAGGTTTTTTTTTGGGGTAAATGAGAGCTGTGAGAGGTGTATGCTTGTAATATACAACCATTGACATTCTAACAAGGCAATTTAAGAAGATAAAATAAGTAAAAAATAAATAAAGATACAATACTTTTTGAGAACAGAATGACGCTTCCTAGAGCTTGGTGAAGGTGGGGCAAAGATGGGCCCCTCTGAAAACTCCAGTGGAATACTTTTTCTTTGGTGTCGGCATCAAAAGTCTTGTTCAACAAGTGGGCTTAGCCTTTTAGGGGCATCAAGTTTTCGTTAGTGGTATCTACCAAGAGACTATGGTCCTCCTGAATTAAAGGCGTTCATTGTGAGGTCCTCGTGAAAGAAAAGATCCATTGATAAATGATAATTTTCTCTTATAGCTAACTCGTGCACCACTGGCTTAGGCCGCGGGTTGCCACCAGAGTACCCCTTCTTCAAAGGAAATTCTCCTCTGGTGGTTTAAAATAAGATGAGCTTGGAAATTAGGCACCTATAGATTATATCCTCTACACATCTCACCATTTCCCTCCTCCTGTGGGATCCATGAGGCCCACTTTTTAATCGCAAGGACCCGGTCTCAGTATGACCCAAGTTTACACTGTTTTTTAGAAAAAAGATGAAAGGTTTACAGACTCTTTTGTCGGTTCACAACCTACAAAAGATTCAGAACTTTGATATAAAATGAGAAGGTTTCAACCTAGCTATGGTCAACAACTATAGCCACCCCCACATCATAATAAGGATCCTCTGCATCTTTATTTTGAAAAGAACTCTCTAATTCTCCTGTAGCATATTGATTTCTCTCTAGTAGATTGAAAACTGAGACGTGACAAAAGTTCATAGAGGTGGTTAACCCTCTATAACAAAAGGAGGTTGTGGATAGTTGCCTGCAAAAAATCATATCTACCAAATATTGCTATTGGTTTCATCTAAGGCCATAAAATTGATAATTTGTCTGTCAGTACATTGTTAGTATCTGGGTTTTATTGGAGAATAATGGAGAGAAATATTTTAAAAACACACAAAAAAAAGAATCTAGAATACATAAAAGTTACAAATATATATACACACAACTCATAATTATTGAGATTTTTGATAAATATGATCATAAAAATATTGTGAGTTCCAGTTCTTAATATATGGAACTCTCAGCATAGTATTGGACTTGTGGGATCACATTGTTCTACATTTTAGTGGAACTCAAACAGAGTTTCAAAATATAATTACAGTGTTTGTGTTGCTGCAATGCACTCAACTTTTATTTATTTTCACACCAACAAAGCACTTATGCACCCTTAATCTTTATCACCCTAATAAACAAAATTACACCAGAGAAGTAAACAGAAGAACTATAATGACATTCTTAATTAAGGTCTCTAATATGAAATATGAAACATTCTAGCATGCTTAAGTCGCTGTATTATATCGGCGACTGAACCCACGGCTGAAACAAGCGAAACAATCAACGCGAACATGCTCAGCCCCTGAAGGACTAACCATTTGCATGTTCCTCTCTTGATCTTGGACTGTGTAATGTACATGGTCACAGGGTAGTAGACCGTCAATGGCCAGAATGCCATTGCACCCAGCAAGCCCAGGACTGCGTTGAAGAAGGGCAGCATCATCGACACCAAGGTCGTGAAGACCACAAAAACTGTGCGCAGAACAAGCCTACAGAGAGTGAATTGGTAGGAGCGAGATTTGTCAAATGGTAATCTGAATGTGTAGATTTTGTGGAAGAAGCCCACAGTGAGCCATCTTGAGGCTAGCCACTTCTCATAGAAGGCAAAAACAGGTTGCAAGAACACCTGAAGGCATTAGTTTTATGAAATATCAGGATGAAGTTTCTTGGTGCATGTGGTATGCAAATGCAGTGGGGTGGTAATGATTAGTATGTCATGAAAACAGATAAACAATAAGCTAGGTTTCTAGAGAAATCCTTACAAGGTAAATGGTATATAAATTAGTTGGACAGGCAGAGCATATAGTCAAATTATTAGAGTGTTATTTTCACAGTGCTTTTTAAGAGCATTTGGATAAATCATTATTCATACTTGCAATGTTATATAGAGTTCAAGAAGATCAATAAGATAGAAGAACAAGTGACTGCATGAATTGTGAAGGTTAGTGTCATACAGTTTAAGAACCACAAGGAGGCCAATGCAGAGTTTTACCCAAATGGATAAGGTACTGGTGTGAAAAAAAAAAGAAGACTGGAGACAAGGTTGAGTTGAAAAGTAAAACACTTAGAAGTCATATGCCTTTTACACTTGCAATATGAAAATGAGTTTTACATGTATGAAGGTAATTACCATGTTGGTTTGGAAACACCATTTTCTCACTAGTAAACAATAAAGTTGAATGGTTTTAGATGTGTTTTTATTTTCCAAATTAATGTCACTCAAAATCTATGAAGATTTATGATATGAAACTAGATGTCTTGGTGTTAAATCATTTATATGAGAATATTGAATGGTTCAAATGATGAATCGAGCCCCACAAAAGATCGGATCTATGGGTTGGAGACTTTTGGACATATTTCACATATTTCTCAAAATTGATAAAGCCATAAGATATAAAACTAAATATATTGGAGTTTATTAGGTTAATAAAAAAGATGAATGTTTTGGATCATAAATTTGGGGCACACGTGAATTCAAAAAATGAAATGTGGTTGACCAGATTTGAATGGTGACTTATCTGTTTGCAGGTGGAAATGAGCATGGTTTTTTACCACTGCCTTTTTATATGAGGGGCGTGTAATGGTTCACCACCTTTCAGGTGTGTAAAAGTACAAAGCTAAAAATGACTTCATTTACACACCATTTTTACACTTAAAATTCTGCATGTGAAGCATAATTAAGCACAAATTAACAAATGTATGTGACCAACTGACCATGTACAATATTACTTATGCGTAATATTTTTATATATATAAATGAGTGCAAACAAACGACCACTTAAAAACGATGATACATGCAACATTCCGCACATATACATAATATGCCACTTGTAAGTAAACGAAGAAACATTCTACCTGATAAGCTCCAATTAAATGTATAATGACACCAATGTTAGCAATGTCGACAAGCCAGAAAGGTTCATGAAAGCCGGTGAGGATGTTCCCAGGGGCACCATTTCCAAAAGCTGCATATCCCACACAACCAAGCGATATATAGAACACTGTTGTTAGTCCAATGCCATACATCGATGCTTTCTTCATTGTTTCATGTTCTGGAGGGGGAGATTTCACAGTGTCCTACAAGAGAAGGAACATCAATTATGCAACTAATACATATGATAACCGTATATATGCACACAACAAAAGGAAGAAGAGAGAAGTATATTTGTATTATGCTACTAACTGTATACATGGAATGCATTTTGTATTATTAACTAACAGTATACATGGAATGCATACCTGAATTTCTACTAGAAGCATGGCATAGGTGTAGGCAAAAGCAATATTTCCAACAGCCTGGAAAAAGTGCCAAATCTTGTCTGATAAAGAGAGACCCATAGTCCCCGGCATGGCTCCAACTAAACTCCCTCTAATCACTTGATTAGAAGCAAATTTTACTATACACAAGTACAATGCAATGAAGGAATAACCGAATGCCATCACAGATGCCACTACTGAAAGGAATGTCACCTTCTCCAAGTTTGGAAACTGTGATAATACAATCTCAATTGCTCCAAAAGTTATCATATATAGATTCCCTGATGCTCTGCACCTTGCATTGTGCCCCTTCTCATGGAGGCAGTCGGATCGCTGTACAGCCCTAGCATTTTTTTTTTTTGGGGTAAGATTTGCAACATTTGAAGAAGCAATTAGAGAATGGAATATAGCAAGAAGTTAACAAAATGGATTATAAACGATTACTAATTTTATGACTAAAGTAAAGATGTCATAACAGCAAGACAAGTCTAAAAAGGAAAAGGAACTGTAATTGCTTAGTATCTGCATATGAGTTTCTATTATTTGATTTGATAAACAAATTCTAGATAAATACATGGCTCACATCATACTAGTAGCGGCTGTAATCGTGTATCCAATCGAAGTTACCCAGAGCATTGAATATTGTGTAATGCCACATACAAGAACATATCTTGCACCTAAAAGAGAAAACAAAAATCATCATCTTAGACTTATCCCATCATTCTGGGATCGCATTAATACTTTCTAATATTTAACTATGAAATAAACTGTACTCTCTCTCTCTCATGCGCGTGACATGTGTGCATATATAGATAGGTACGTGTGTGCCTGTAAAAGCATGAGTTTCGCAGACCAGTTTGGAGGACTTGGATTATTACCTAGATATGCTTTTACTACACCTATGTAAGTGTAGTTTCTTCTTCCAGCAGGAGATCTGTAATAGTCTGAGAGAAGAGTGGCAGTGTAATAGGTGATGTATGCAAAGACAACGAGAACCAGAGGGCCCAAAAGCCAACCCATCTGGGCCACACTCCATGGAACTGCCAACACCCCAGATCCTATAATTGCCGTAATAGCATGTGCCGTTGCTGTCCAAAGAGTGCCTGAATATTGTTCAATCAAGGAAGAAAAATCAATTAGAAGTGCAAAAGGCAAACATTTTGTAAGGATTTAAGGTGGTATGATGCCCAGCCAGCCAGCCCATCTGTTAACAGGTCTGATATTGAGGCTTAGGTTTTTTTTTTTTGCTTAAAGGGTAATTGCATTAGAGAAAAAAAGAAGAGAATACATGGGTCGAACTGGACCCCTAAAAGAGATACATGGGTCGAATTGGACCCCCAGGAGGATAAAGGGTCAATGGACCCCCGAAGACCGGAGGGAAGAGATCCGGATTACAAAGAGAAAAGAAAGAAAAAATCCCATCAAAAGGGGCGAAGAAGCAAAGAGGGAAAAAATTGCCAAATTAGGGAGGGAATCGCCAGAGCTTGAAGCAGGGAAGAGGGGCCGAGGGGCTGCACCGAGGGGTTGCCGGACTGAACGCGGGGGACCTTCTGAAGGAAAGAGCTTCAGCTGGGGGCCAGAGCAGGCTAGGGAAGGCGGGCGGGGAGCTTCTGGAGGGCTGCAAGACTCTGGCTGGAGTTTGACTGCAGATCTCTGATCGGAGGAGAGCAAGGAGGGGGTGAGGAACACGGAGGCTGCTGGCGCTGACGGCTGCTGACGGAGCTACGGAGGCTGCAGGCGCTGACGGCTGCTGACGGAGAGAGCCAGGGGGGGCCCAGATGGGGGGAGGAAGCTGCAGGGAGAGGGCAGATCTGGGAGGGGACTATACTGGAGGGTCTTGCTGCTGGGGTGTTGAGGAAGAGCAGGATATTCCTGAGCTGAAGGCTACAAAAAGGCTTCGGTTCATAATAACCCAAACCCAACTTCATGTGAGAGCTTAGGTACGTAGGAGTTCGAGTTGGACAAGTTCGACGAACTGGTTTATAGTCATTCTAAACCCAAATCACTCAAAGCAACTGTCCTTCCTTATCTGGGCCAAATCTAAATTCAAACGGAGTTGGGTTAACCATCAGATTGATCACATGCAATAAACATGGTTCAAATAAAAACCTTAGGAAGTAAGCCCCCATGTTTTAAAAGTGATCCATCTTTAAGGTGGGGCCAGCTCTGGTTGGAGTTGGACAAAGGGAATAATCAATACACTGGCTGTAAATGCTTTTGAGTGGCTTCAATTTCTTAGATAGACTCCACTCTTGGATTTATAGGACTCAGCTTAGAGGGTTTTGAGTACAGTCCACAAACTTGAGGGCCCTTTTTCAGCCAACTAGGTAACTATGGTTTGGAAGCCACATCTAAACAGCCATATTTGGAACTTTTGATGAAATCCATGTATAAAGGAGTTGGCCTTTTGAGGCTATTACCGTTATTCCATTCAGAAGGTAATTGAGAATATATCCATACATTCTCATCTTATCAAACACCAGTGTGCAAATAGAGAAATACCATTTGATTTTCAGGACAATCCACTGTCCAATTTCCATAATTTTTCTTATATTCTTAGACATCAGGAGAACGCTCGATCAAATATGACTCTTCTATTCAAATATAACTCTGATTGAACTGAGATTTCATATGGTCAGGGAAGAAGCTTGTGCATCTAATGTACAGATTGAATCACCAACAGGTGGGCTTCACAGTGCAATAAAATAAATTCATTATTATTTACCAAAAAGAATCAATAAGAAACTATTGCTAAATTGTGCTTTAATCATGTGTTCTTCAATCCAAAGGAGAATATAACTTTCTCTGGAGAAAAGCTTAAATCTATTATGTGGGGCCATCACGTACCCATTTGGACGTTTGGATAGTGGAACCACATACACATATTTGATTTTGTTAAGTAGTTAGTTTGCCGCACCTTTAATGCTAGGTATTCTGGGTATATCTCTGGTTTGAATCTACGCAGGGCAACGACTGCCCCATGCCTCGTCTTGTGTGGGGGCGCATATGCGTAAGCTTAAAAGGTTTCATATTGCGTCTTTGCTGGCATGTAGTTCGAGTCCGGATGGTGCCCCGCCGAGGGAGGTGTTAAATATTTAGTTTGTCGCACCTGTAATTTCTTTGCAGGAATTTTTTGAATTCATGTCTGTTGGAATTTGTAGAATTTTAGATGTTGGAATTCCAAAATGCTACTAATTCTGGCATTCCTGAATTTCCTATTTCTTTTAGGCCAAAATTCATCCCTGAGAATTTCAGGTTACCTGAATCCCACAGATTTCCTATTTCATTTCTATTTGAATTTCTTAGTGGAATTTTAGATGTTTACAAATTTCCTATTTCATTTTTATTTGAATTTCTTAGTGGAATTTTAGATGTTTATACATTACTTATCCGTTGCACAACCCACCTCAACACCTCAATAAAAAAAAAAAAAAAATTCTGAACATGAAACCTCTCATTCATCTTCATCACCCACATCAAGCTAAACACCATCACACTACCCAAGTCTGACAATCTTCCATAAAACCCACAAAACCCACTTGACTATCCAACCCATATATCATTTGACCCCACACCACCCAAAAACACTTGCTGCCCTGCAACACATTCAACCCATGATTGGCAACAAACTAGATAAGCCCAACCCTCATTCCAAATTTCTGCAACTTGCAATCATCAAGCCATCCTAACGCCCATCCTATAACCATCAAATCCGAGCCGCATCTTCTTAATCTCTCAGCCAACACAACCCACAAATCAAACCCAGCCATCCAACCAAATAGCCCTTATCTTACCATCCCGTTCAGATATCAGAGAACCCACAATTTGTACATCTTAGAAACCCACTGATTCCATTCCATTAAGACCCCCAAAACCCTTCTGCCTCCTATTCCATTAAAACCCTCTAAAAAAAATGCATGCAACAGAATAGAAAGAAAAAAAAAGAGAAAAATAGGCAAACATATGAAAGGAGGGCGGAGGAAGAAGATGACCAAACTTGATTTTGTTAGAGTGGAATGGAGGAGAAGATGAAAATTGATCACGGGGGGAGAGCCGGAGTTCCAACAAGCCTCTCGGAATGCTTGGATTTGTAAATGCTGGAGTCAAGGCTAGCATTTGGGAATTCCACTTTCTTGGAATTTCAAAATGCTACTTGCCTCAAATGCTGGGAATGCAAGTAAGTGAATATAGAATTTCTGATTGGAATTCAGGAATTCAGAAACAATCTAAATTCCTGTCAGAAATTCTTGCAAAGAAACAGGCCCTTTGGGTGTATTAGCTAGCAACTTGAGAGATTTAACCTTTTTTGACCATATGGTGACCTAATTATACATTCACTTCTGATGACTTCTGATGAGTGTGCATTGTGTATAGTGTCACAAATCTTATTATCTGAAATATCTTTTCCTGAGAAAAACTTATCAGGGATAGTTCCAGCTTGAGGGTATTTTTCTTAGGATATAATCAGTAAACGATTGAAAGAGAACTTGTAGATAACTATTACCAATCTTCTACCATTTTCATCCGTTAATATCATGTTATTTTCACTATATGTTCAATCTTGCCGATAATTTGAAAAAAATACCAAGATATAATTTAGAATAGACCTTTTAGCGAAATCATCACAATACTATATATTGAGGTTTTCTGAAAAAAAAAAAAAAACATACTGGTAATATTTGTGACAGAATATACGTGAGTGTGCAAGTTGAGATGATCCTAGTTTGATGACCATACAAGGCTTCTCATGCTGCCACCTTCAGTTGACCTAGTGGCACATCTTTGCTTAATCCAATCCATTCACATCACATGCCCCCAATGAGTAACTACTAGCAAAACTTCACTTCAATGGAAGTGATGGCAACATTTAATGGAATGATCGTTGGAATGATCAAGACATGGAAAATGAGATTAATTACTGTTGAGTTATATCTTGGTTTTCATACAATGGTGATCAATCCAACGATGTATATCACTCCACTTGAGGTGAGATTCAAGGGACTGAATTTCCATGATTAGGCATTGGATATAAATGACTTGGATCGACCAAATATGGATTCCACATAGAATCCCAGAAGATGACAACAAGAGCAAGTCCCATGTATTCATCAAGCAGGAGATCATTTCTGAAAGCATAGACAGATGGGATATTAAAATTGAAGAAGAAAACGAAAAAAGAAAAGAGAGTATATTTGTTTTATCCGAGCAGAAGCTTAGCTCAAACATTGATTTAGGCTGATGAAAACATATATACAATAGCCAAAAAATCACACAAAGACACCAAATGGATGGGTGGGGTTCCTCATCTGAAGTGGATGAGTGTAGCTAGAAAAACCAATATATCACATGTCATAGATTACCTGTCCTGATGCGCCCATCACCCCCCTCCTCCATCCTCCTGAACACAAACACACAATTAGGGTGCTACAACAATTCAGATGAGACACAACAAGAGTCGCATGACATCACCTAAACTACTGAGGTTAGTTGAGTGATGGCCCTCTATTTATCTTAATTTTTCAGTGATGAAGAGGGAGAAGAGAGGCAGTATTTTAAAAGGACTGATAATGATTGTGTTACAATAACACCTCTTAAAATACCCATCTTTGTTGTGTCCAAGGTGGCCACTATCATTAAAGTTGGAAAACTACCCCAGCACCCACATTCCACTTATGCCTTTGGTAGGGAATTTCAGGGCATGGGAAAAGGGAATTCTATTCAGATAAAGAAGAAAAAAGTGGGGAAAATAAGTGGTAGGACCAGCTGAGAGGTATTGATTAATCATGAACCATGAAACCCACAATTAATAGGCTATCAGAGGATAAGTTTGCCTCATTACATGAACTTTTTAGTGACAATCACAGTTCCTAACATGAGGCCGGGGCCCTACAGACCTTTATGATCTGGATAGTTGATATGATTCCCCTAAAGTATCCGAGACCTGAAGATCAAACCATCATTTCTGGGTTTTCTTCTCAACGGCTGATGTAATATGCTTATCTCTGATACACATTGGTTAGTTCAAAAATCATGCTAGCTGACTGGAGTCTTACAAATGGACACTAGACAATGACCTCATTCAATGTTCTCCTAAACTATGAACAGTCCTGAACTAGGCTGCCAATGACCAGTTCTCAGATAATGCTCAGATCCACCATATGCACTTTTCATTTGATCAAGGACAAAAGGTTCTCTTGAAATGAACTAGAAACAAACTGGAAAAAGAACTTGTAAACAATTATTTTTTGTTGGTTTGTATATACAGAAATGTAAAGAATTATAACATAGATTTATATGAATAAAATCATTTGCAAGAAGTCAGGACTAGTGCCAACGATAATAAGAGCTTGGGATAATAATAGTACAGTAGTCCTTAAACTCGACAATTGCCCCAGAATAGTTGGCAAACACCTAATTCCCACAAAACCATTCGTGCACGAAAGGACGCTGCGAAAGTGCGATTTTACCCTTAATGTCTCCAGAAAACTTTCACCGTCTTCCTTTCTATTGAAGTAAAATAGAGAAGCGGAGAAAAGTGAGGTAAAAACCCTTTTCACTAAGTTCATCATATTTGATTCTCTAGAGAGTTTTCCTTTATTTTTATCTTATCATCTTGCTTTGGATATGGCTGTAGGAATACATCATTCCATGCATTCGCCTTCTTCATTCTTTGCAAGTTCTTGGATCACCAATGGCTTGTGGTTTTAGAGTAAAAAACCTACTCATTTGTGCTTAGGATTGTGATGACCGAAATGTTTAAACTCTTGATTATAGAAGATGGTATAGTAAGATCCCTCATAAACCCACAACAAGTAGAAACGAAGAAGCTAATAAAATAGAGTTCCAGGTTCGTGGTGAAAATGTGCTTTGCATTTGGACGGCAATGGGTAATCTTATGATATCCTACATTCCTAGGATATTGCAATATAAGATATCTTACAGCCATATAATATTGCACGATTAAGAGTAAAATCGTCACTTTCACACCGTCCTTTTGTATATGAACAGTTATACGAGAATTATGTATCTACCAGCTGTTTTTGGGCAATTGTTGAATTTAAGGAATGTCGTACTGTCATTATCCCTAAGAACTTCCCTCTTTCTACTTTTACAAAGTTCCGTTTATTGCTAAAGAGAAAGGTTAGGGCAGAATTATCTTCTTTATAACAGACAACACATATTGCCATTGGAAGCGGATATGGAAATTAAGAAGTGACATTGGCCGTACTGACTCCATTTTCTCTCTTGATAATGTTGTGGATTATTCAAAACAGCTTAAAATTGATAAATACATCAAAAGGATTACTATCCTGTACTAAAATTAGTCCAGCAGAATAAGGAGCCACAAGAAAAAAGAAGCAAACCTACCCCTGATGTTGGCCTGTATTGTGTTTTGTAGCATTGCCTTTCTGATTCCCTGATGGGATGGTGCAACATCCTTCACCTAATACTTTCGTACTCTGCCGAGGAAGGATGTAGATCAATGCTCATATATATATCTGAAGGTGGCTTATTAAACAAAGAGAATTGAAACAGAACAATGTAACTGGAAACTTTTAAAGGAACAAAGCATTGCATAAAAATCACCATGAGACTCATCCAAGGAATGATCTCAATTTATAAAACCTACTAATTAATAATTCAAATATAAATTAATCCTTATCTCAAGGTAAGGAACCCTTAACTCTAACCAATCATGTATCTCTAACAAATCTAATATCAAACTTAATATCACTAACAAACCTATGGTTGTCTCTAATACCCTCCCACTATCACATGGCCCTTTCAATGGCAATCGCATTGCTCTTTCATTGAAAGGATTGTGTGATTGATTACAAAAACAATAGACACTTGATCTTTGAAAATAAACATCCAATCTAGCAAAAAATAATAGTTCTCCTTTACTAGTAATCACCATTGTTTGTTGGTCTATCATTGTCACAACCCGTTCCTTTTGAGTCTATTGGTGCCGGCGTCCCATAAGACCAGATTTGTTGTGATTTTTTTCAAAAGCTTTTAATTCCGAAAGTTGACAAATTAGTTTGGAAATCTTGGTGGATGAGAGAGGATGCTTGAATTCTATTGAAATAGAAAAGTGACGGTGATTATTGTGGAAGTATGAAAGATATGACCAAGGCAACTTGAACATAAGATCGTGACCAAGCCATGGCTTTGATACTACATTAATTTTCTCCCACTAACCAATCCTACCAAAACCTCGAGGCATTAGTAGACGCAGTGGAACCCGGTCATTGCACATTTCATGACATGTACATTTTAGTATTAGAGTCGTTCCTCTTGGGATTTGAACTCATGATTAGTTGGTTCTAATATAATATTAAATTTCCTCATCTAATCAATCCTATCAAAACCGTGAGGTGTTTGTAGAGGTAGTGAAAATACTTCCCAGTCCTACCAAAGCTAGGAGGAATGAATCAACGCAACGTAGAAATGTATGCTGATTAGATCCCACTGCCTCCACTAACACCTCAAGGTTTTGGTAGGATTGGTCAGTGGAGGAAATTTAGTATGGTATTAGAGCTAGCCATTCACGGGTTTTCGATCAGTTTTCACCTAATGGGGGGTGTTGAATATTATATTCTTTACATCTACTAATGCCTTGAAGTTTTAGTAAGATTGGTTAGAGGAAGGAATTTAATAAACCAAAAAAAATAAAAAATAAAATAAAATCTATAAATGAATGGGAAATGTTCTTGTACATCCTAATGGTGCAACCTTATGATAGGAACTTCCAGCGGGCCCCCCTTATGATCCATCGAAACCGTTCACACACATAGGACCCGCTTGATAGTCACCGGACCCCGAGGTTTTCACCTGCTGAATGAACTGGGGCAATTGGATAGAGGGTCATTTTTTTATTGAATATAAAACTGTTAAACTTGTGGCACATGGATCAAGTGGTTAGAGGCGTGAGATTGGCCCCATTTTTTATATCAGGGTCCATCATGAGTGGATCTTTCCATCACCCCCATGTTCCATCATCTATGGGAACCACCTCTAGCAATTAGTGTGAATGTATGCACAGAAATAATACCCTAAAATGAACTATCTAGCAATCAGTGTGAATGTATGCACAGAAATAATACCCTAAAATGAACTATCTCTAGAAAAAACTATATAATAAAAGACAGCAGGTGAATTTCTGGGAATGTGACACGTGGCGGCAGGGGACTTCCTTGGAGAGAGATACATGACTCATCCTCCTTGCACTGCTACATTCCAGAATTACCCTTCTAATCTAATCTCATCATCTAAAATATCTCAATGCAAATTTAAAATATTCTTGAAATAAGATAGTTATCCCTTTCCTAAAACATAGCATACAATAATAATTTCTCTTTATTTCCAAACTCACAATTTACGGGGTCCACTTTTTTTTATGCCAACACAATAAGAGCTTTTTTTTTATACTAGAGCGCGAGCCACTTTTATAGGCTGTATTCTATTACTTTTTTCTCTTTATTTTCCTTTTAATCTATGGGGCCCCATTGTGGACATTTTTTTCCTTATTTTTCTTTGGATATTTGGTAGGATTAATTAATCTCTGGGGCCCATTGTGGAAGCCAATTAATTACAAAATTCACATTTAATTCTAAAATGACACTCAATTTATAGTTATGCACAAATTAATCAAATCAATGTCCTAAAATTTTTACTATTTACTTGATCTTTCCCTAAATATTTCCAGCTACCTAAAATTTCTCTAATGAGTTTCCATCTTTATTATGAATTATATATTGATATTCATTTATAATTTATTTAAAATTTTAGTTATATTTCTAATTAAAAATTCTAGTAATTTCTTAATTATGGCGCATGCATATTGCACTAGTAATAATAATAATAATAGAGCCAATAACCCGAGATTCTTGCAACTCTGCCTCCCTAAATAGTTAATATACATATATGCACACTTTAGAAGCATGGGAACAAACAAAAATGATTTTAAAAAGATGGACCTGAGTGGACTTTATAGCTTATTCTGCATATGAAAGCACTGAAAAGCAAAATATCACAAGGGCATGTGGACTTTATAGCTTATTCTATCTGCATAAGAAACCCCTGGAGAACAAAACATGATCACAAGGTTGTGTTAATGCAAAGCAGATGAAGACAAACCCTGAAAATAATGAACTGCGCCACCCAGTCTAAATGCACATATATGCACGCGCGCGCATGGACACAAACAGTATCATTCATTCTCACAAGCACTCAAGAGTAGAGGACCAGAGGAGTAAGAGTGTTTAAAAAAAAAGAAGAGTAAGGCTAATATGGGTCCATGACTCCATTTGCAATTTATAACTTCTTTGGGATGAGCAGCCACCAGAAGATGAACACAGAAATGATATTAAAATTGTATTGTGGACCACCATAGATTGCAAAGAGTAGGTGAGCCAGCAATGATACCTTGACAAGCACAAAAATCTTGAAGAAGATGGGTCAGCAAAAAGAATCAAGAACAATTCCTTGATCATGCAATCGCGATCCTTGATCAATCCTGTCACTGATATGATATCACAGCAATTGAAAGTAAGAGACAAAACTTTTGGAATGAACTCAGTGTCAATCGATGTGATCAGTCCTCCTTGTATTACTCTCAGGTATCTTTCTTCTTTTTTTTCTTTGATGGCGAGGAATCCTCCAACTCCTTTGTGGTTGATTATTGGTAAAATCCAAGATACACAGCACCACCCATTAATATTGTGTATGGGGTTAAGGTCCCAAATAGTTAGAAGCCGGGACTTCAGCTCAATACCGGACTTCGCGAATAATTGAAGTATGGGTACATAAACAATTTAAGTGTGGATAAAAATTTAGGTGTGGTCTCCTGCACAATATGGCGGTCCACGACACCATTTTAATGGAGAGCTGTGTCAGAATGCAAGCAAGAGAGTAGATGCAAATGGCCAGAGAATGAGAGAAATAACCACAGTAGTCCACAAGAGATTTGATTTTTAAGAACAGTAGTAGAAACCAATCAAGTAGCTAGGTGCCGGGTTGACTGAACTAGGGTTCAATTATTCACTATAGGTGGAAGGGCACAACTTCACGGGACTAGATAACGAGGGTGGATTAAGTGGATTAAGTACCTGTTGATGCACACTGAAAGACATAAGATGCATGCATTCTCAACATGACAAGACTATGCTATAACAAGATAGATGATTGCATGGACTAATTAGATAATATCAAGCTTAGGATTTGTTGATTGCCAGACTATCAATGCGCATTTAAACTTAACTCCAAGGGGTAATTCAGTTGGTCTGACACTACGGTTTGCACTTAGAAATTGTAGATTCAAAACTGCACTACCACATTTGGGCTATAGGGAATTTACCCGGCTTCCCTCTAGGCCCGGAATGATTAATCATGCCCAAAGGGTTGGGAACCCTCCGATAGCAAAAAAAAAGAAAAAAAAAGTACATTTAAACTTTAGTACCAGCCTACCAGGATGAGAGTTAAGAAGGAATTTTACATTCCATGCAACTCTTCAGCAAGTGAAATATAATCAGATCTTCCAATGTTCTTGTAAAATCTTTCTACTTTGGTTTTCTTTTTCTTTTTTCGACCAGATGATTCAAGCAGTTACAATCTCAAAAACAAAATTACTTGGCTAAGCAATTGATTAGTTAAAGCCATCATGGTTTCAATGCCTCTTGTTATTTTGCCATGCGACATAGGAGGATTGCATTAATATAATCAGAAGGGTGCAACACTCACAATAATATAATCATCCATAATTAGGATAGGACATTTTGATTAAGCTATTCAAAAGAAATTATGAAGATTGATATGCTGAACTTAACACTGACTTTTCCCTTTTGTTTTATAAGATTAAATGAGATTTTATGGAAGAATATATGTTTCTACTTTATAAAAAAAAATAAAAATTCCATGCTATTTACAATTCCACTCTGTTTCTCAAGACCTTTATTCAGTCTGCAAACATCTTCTTGATGCCAACCCTCCATTATGCCAGAATCTTGATCTGAAGAAGCATATAAAATTCAAGATTTGCATCTTGTTCCAATGATTTCAATGATGAGGGGAACTTGTTTATGATGCCACCCTTTAAATTCAGTGGCAACAGAGCATAACATAACCTGCAAAAGTAAACTGGTGGGACCATTGCAAGTCATGTTTGCCAGATCTGTAACGTATATTCTTTTCATGGAAAGAAGAAAACATGGAAAGCAGAAAACGCATAAAATATAAAGTAACAGTGAGTCAGTGACAAAAGGATGAAACGATACTAATGAGAGGCAGGCAACATACACCAATCTTCTCGGTAGATTAAGCATTTTCTTCATTCAGAAATGTAAAGTTTTTAGTGGGCTAACTCATAGGTTATTGGACAAATTAGGGGTTTCTTAATCTTGTATTCTTCTTTGGGAAAGGACTGTTCAGATTTGTTCTAAATAGAAAGAATTCCGGATTTTGAAGATTGACTGAGGTCGCTCGAGCGAACTTCCATTCGCTCGAGCGAACCCTTCACAGAGGTGTCTTCGCTCGACCCATTCATATGACCGCTCGAGCCATCATGTTTGTGGATTGATAATCTGATGACAGCGAGCAGTTCGCTCGAGCGAATCCAATGACCGCTCGAGCGAACCTCTCAAAATGTTGATCGCTCGACCGCCCCATATGTCTGCTCGACCCAAGGAAGTTATGCACTGTGTTTAAATCCAGTGAGCAGTTCGCTCTAGCGAACTCCCATGTCCGCTCGAGCGAACCTGAAATTCTAATTTTGGCCGAACTTCACTTTCTATATTCTTTAAGGCAACTTCTTATCTCTTAAGCCTTTGAGACACGAATTGAGACTTATAAAAAGACTTTATTTCTCTCTTCTTTTGGACAACTCTAATCAAGAATATATTCCTGAAAAGAGAGTTTGAGAGATCCATACAGTTCCCCCAAGGCTTGTAGTCCTGCTGTGCTGAAGGTCAAGTTTTGAGTCTGATTCCATCATCCTTTCTTGAAAGAGATTCTGCTCAAGCACGATGAAGATTTATGACGAGTTGTCAACAAGATCTGAAGCAGTCTTTATGTTGAGTCAATAACTGGGAAAAGGGTTGTAAGTGCTCTTGTAATCTTCGTTTTTTCATATAATGCTTGGTTGTCTATTGGCCTAGACGGTAAAGCCCGTAGTTTTTTCCCGAGCAGGGTTTTTCACGTAAAAATCCCTTGTCCTTCTCTCCTTATGGTTTGATTTATTTTTTAACTTGAATTAAGGTTAATCACTAGTTTAATCACGTCTGATTGATATTCAATTGAGATTTGGTTATTGGGACCTCTGTCTGTGTTAAGGTAGGAATATTTTCAAGAAAACTTAGGACTTAATTAATTAATAAATAATGTTTGTACAAGTGTAGACTGAATGTGTGAATCATCCCATAGAGCAGATGAGCAATTTACAAGGTGCAGTCTGTGAATATTCTATATGGGGCTACCAAAATGGATTACTAGTTCTATTTAACCAATCAATGCAGCGGAAATAAACCAATCAGACAATATAGAACTAGCTATCTATCAATCACATACCACAAGAAGACAAACACAATATTTAACGTGGAAACCCTATCCAGGAAGAAAAATCACGAACCAGAAATCAAGAGTTAACGAACAGTTACAAGATATACTCACAAGCTCCTTTACCTCAATCTGTACCTCGACCTAAGGACTGTAGTTATTCTTGCAAAGAATCCACTGACACGACATCCACCGCGCCCCGTTCTCCTTACTTGATTTCCTCGCACCTTGTCAACCAAGATGATCAATCTTCTACAAGAAAAGTAGAAGCAGCAATAACCTTCTAGAACAACCCTTCATAATAGTCTCTCAATGGCTCTAGAGAATAACTCTTTCTAAGATATCTCTGACTCAGATCAATGAGAGTTGTGTGTGTTTTCTAGGGTTGAGAGAAACACCCTATAAATAGCCCCAAATTCGTGTCTTAGACTTGGTGCACAAGCAGGACTCAAACTGGGAAACATAGTCTCAAAAGGAAACTAAATCTGTTTAGAAAAGTAGACTATCCCGTTTCTGCGCACACTGTCCGATCGATCAGACTGTGCATCCGATCGAACAGACTGACAAAATAACTGTAAGCCTTTTCTGACCGATCGATCGGTCTGAGGCTCCGATCGATCGGGCCTGGGAAATTCGCCCGGTCTGCTCTTTTCTTCTATTCTTCACTTCAGCTCTTCCGGCGACACATCCACAGTCCATTCTAAAATAAATTAGAAAAATACAACTCAATGGACCTAGAGTTTTGTCCAACCCATGAATTAGCCAATAAAAATACTAACAATCTCCCCCTTTGGCAATTCATGGACAAAACTCCCTAGAACAATACAAATGATCTACCTAAGAGAAAAATCCAAAATACATTGAATTTTAAAAAAAAATCAGCATCTGTTAGATCTTTGCTTGTTTCTCCCCCTGGCTTCAGTATTCTCCCCCTTTTTGTCCACAATTGACAAACAATTTTCTTCAAGCAGCTTCTGTCAATCTGGATTCTGCAGCTCCCCCTAAATAAACTCCCCCTCAAGATGAACTTCGTATCAGCACTGGGGTGGGGGCTTGATCTCGTAGATCAGGGGTGATGAAGTTTTGGCATACACACTTGCATTTTCAAATAGTTCAGCATAGTGTGTACCAAGACAGATGTAATGTCTTCTTTCTTGACCCAGACAACTTTGGTTTTCATATGTGACACTTCCTTCTGCTTTTTCCATTGCTTTTGGTTAGGAGACTTTCGTAGCTTTTTGTAATGAGGTCGAATTTGTCCTTTAATTCCACAATGATGACAAGTGGGTATACGTTCAGGACGTGACACATTCTTCTTCTTGGCATCTGTATTTGTAATATGACCAACAGAATTAGTAATAACTGAATTTTGAACAAAACAATTATTACCTTTGGCTTTTGATGTAGATGCTCTGTCAGCGTAGCCAATGCCATGCATGTTATTCTTTGCCTTTTGACTGCACAGAATGTCATCAAGTTTTTTAGACCCAACATTCATCCTGTTTAGTGAAGCCTTGCTTGTATCCAACTCAGAAAGAACAATCTTGAGTCTTCCTTGCAAGTCGGTATTTTCAGCTTTCAAGGTCTCCATATCATGATTGATCAAGTCACACTTCTGTGCTTCAGCAGTCAACATATCTGCCAATTTGTTATTTTCAGCCTCTAAGTGACTCACTTTTGTAAGAGCTTCAGACAATTCAGCTTTTAAAGAAGTATTCTGCTCTTCAGATTCTTTCCAGCTTGTAGCCACTTTTTCATTCATCTTGAGCATCTTCATGGTCTTTGCAAACAATATCTGATATTCAGCTTGCCAATCATGTTCTGTTTCTGACTCACTAACATCTTGATTAGTCCCTTCATCAGAAACTAATGGAGTAGCAGAAACTGATGTTGCCATGAATGCCATGAATTTTTCTTTGCTAGCATCAGGCTTCTCATACTCAGATTTTTTATCATCTTCCTCAGAAGTATCATCATCCAAAGTCAGATTGAAAGCTTTCCTCTTTGGTTTCTTGTTAGCACAGTCACTAGCAATGTGTCCATAACCATGACACTCAAAACATTTAATCCCTTTAGAAGTTTTCTTCTTGACAAAGTTTTTAGGGACTTTCAAATCACTTTTCTTCCCCTTCATAAAAGTTTGAAATTGTTTCATAAACTCAACAGCAACTTGGGGATCAATCTCTTCAGAATCAGACTCAGAATCACTAGCAATTTTCTTGTATGATTCTTTGGAGGCTCTCAAAGCAATACCTTTGGATTTTGATTTTCCATTAGTTCTTAGGTTTGCTTCAAAAGTCTGAAGGTTGCCAACTAATTCCTCAACTTTGAGAATATTCAGATTTTTATTCTCTTCTATGGCCACAACCTTTGCATCAAACCTTTCTGGAAGAGACCGCAAAATCTTTTTCACAATTCTATTTTCAGGAATTGGCTCTCCCAAAGTAAATGTATCATTCACAATTGTATTCAGCTTTGAATTAAACTCATCAAAAGTTTCATCATCTTCCATCTTTATGGTTTCAAAGGCTGTATACAATTTCTGAAGTTTCGACTGTTTGACAGTGTCAGTCCCTTCATGCACAGTCTGCAGAATATCCCAAGCTTCTTTTGCAGTAGTGCATGTAGAAATTCTACGAAACTCAGATATGCTAACTCCATTATAAATAGCATTCAAAGCCCTAGAGTTGCAAGTGGCTGTCAATTCTTCATCATTTGTCCACTGTTCTTCAGATTTGAAACTGGTTATCCCATCAGTAGTGACAGTGGGCAAGTAATAGCCTTTCTCAATAGATTTCCATACTTTCAGATCTATGGCTTTTACAAAGGCAATCATTCTGGCTTTCCAATAAGCATAATTAGAACCATCCAGCAGAGGAGGCTTATTGGTTGAAGTGCCTTCTCGATAGAATCCATTCTAGCAATATTTGGATCAACACAATAAAATAGTGCAACCCGCTCTGATACCAATTGAAAATTCTATATGGGGGCTACCAGAATGGATTACTAGTTCTATTTAACCAATCAATGCAGCGGAAATAAACCAATCAGACAATATAGAACTAGCTATCTATTAATCACATACCACAAGAAGATAGACACAATATTTAACGTGGAAACCCTATCCAGGAAGAAAAACCACGAACCAGAAATCAAGAGTTAACGAATAGTTACAAGATATACTCACAAGCTCCTTTACCTTAATCTGTACCTCGACCTAAGGACTGTAGTTATTCTTGCAAAGAATCCACTGACACGACATCCACCGCGCCCCGTTCTCCTTACTTGATTTCCTCGCACCTTGTCAACCAAGATGATCAATCTTCTACAAGAAAAGTAGAAGTAGCAATAACCTTCTAGAACAACCCTTCATAATAGTCTCTCAATGGCTCTAGAGAATAACTCTTTCTAAGATATCTCTGACTCAGATCAATGAGAGTTGTGTGTGTGTTTTCTAGGGTTGAGAGAAACACCCTATAAATAGCCCCAAATTCGTGTCTTAGACTTAGTGCACAAGCAGGACTCAAACTGGGAAACATAGTCTCAAAAGGAAACTAAATCTGTTTAGAAAAGTAGACTATCCCGTTTCTGCGCACACTGTCCGATCGATCGGACTGTGCATCCGATCGAACAGACTGACAAAATAACTGTAAGCCTTTTCTGACCGATCGATCGGTCTGAGGCTCCGATCGATCGGGCCTGGGAAATTCGCCCGGTCTGCTTTTTTCTTCTATTCTTCACTTCAGCTCTTCCGGCGACACATCCACAGTCCATTCTAAAATAAATTAGAAAAATACAAGTCAATGGACTCAGAATTTTGTCCAACCCATGAATTAGCCAATAAAACTACTAACAGAATGGCTGCCCAGTAGTACCACTCTTTAACTCTAAGCTACACCTTATCTACAACGAGTCTTTGAAGAGCCCTGACTATAATAAAGTATCTGCAAATAAATTACACTCTCTAGGAGCTTGAGAGAAGATACCCATAGTTGTTGATTCATGCTTTTAGTTTCATTAATTACCTGTATTAACCTCATGGTGAAACTGATTTTCTCCATACAAGAAATAGCATTCCTTGAAGGTTCAATTGAATGTGGACCTCCAAAAACATGTTTGAATAATCTCAAACATTTTTTAATTGCCATCATCTCCACCTTGTTTGAACCTCTTTCTCCCACTAGACCCAAAAACAATAGTAGTAACTTGACTAACTCTCATCAAGTTTGTCATCTCTAGCCTTCCAGTCCACTTAGCAGCAATTATTCCTCTGCCTGCTTCTGTTTGTAAAGAGATTGAGCGTCTGATGAGGCAATTCCTCTGGTCTGGGAATGCCACCAACCACAAGATCAACTATGTCAGCTGGTCTACTGTCACCCTCCCTAAGGCTGAAGGTGGCTTGGGCATTAGGAAAATAACAGATGTGAACACTGCTTCTTTTATCAAGCTTGGATGGCAAGCCTCCACCTCTGACTCTCTCTGGTCAAAATGGTTTAAGAACCGTTACTTCAAATTTCGGTCCATATGGAGCTTAGAGAACACTGGCTATGGCTCAAGCATCTGGAAGAAAATCCGCAGATCAGCTCATATTATCCTCCAAGGCAGCTCCTGGATTCTTGGCAATGGCCAGAGCATTAACGTCTGGCATGACTCCTGGTTAGACAGTGTTCCTATTTCAACCAGCTTCCCTGGCCATCCTTTTCCTAGAGACCAACGGCTCTCTTCCCTCTATCAATCAGGGACCTGGGTTCCTCCAGAGCACCTACCGTCCTCCATTCAGCAGCACCTCCTTCTTCTCCTCAAGGATCTATCTCCAACTCCAGCCTTTAGAGATTCCCTCAGATGGAGAGACACTTCAGATGGAAAGCTTTCTTTGAGCTCAGCTTGGCAGAGAATCAGGCACAGAGCTCCTCTTCTCCCTTGGCCAAAGCTGATATGGAACTCCCTCTCCCCTCCTAGAGTCAATTGCTTTGGTTGGCGACTGATGCACAACAGACTTCCCTCAGACACTTGGCTGAAGCGGCTGGGATTTTCCCTTGCCTCCAGGTGCATTCTATGTAGAGCTGCTGAAGACTCCGTGGGCCACCTCTTCTTCAACTGTGCAGTAGCAAAAGCTACTTGGTCCTGGTTGCTCCAAGCGGCAGAGGCTCCTCCTCCTCCCATCTTCTCTGCTTCCTCCCTGTGGTCCTCCTTCTCCAAAGCTTCAGATGCCAATGGCTACAAACTCATGGCTGCTATATTCATCATTGTTACCTACTTCCTATGGAAAGCCCGAAACGAAGCAATTTTTGATGCTAGAAGGCCCTCTCTCCACTCCATCCAGGCCCAACTAACTGAAGCTATCTCCTTCTCCCTCAAGCAGATGACTTCTCATTTTGTCAGTCTCCACCTCAATGCCTTGTTTGCTTCCTTGAGAATCTCTCCAAAGCATATCTAGCAGAGCCTCCATGCAGATAGGCTGGAGTGCTCTGTTTTTCTTTGGTTGAGGTGTTTAAGATTTCCTTGTTGCTTTTTCATTTTTTTTTGGTTGAGGTGTTCTTATTTTTCTTGTCGCTTATTCATTTTGGGGGTCATCCTCTGACCTTTGTATTCTTTTTTCCCTCTTCCTCTCTTTTCAATACAATTTACCCTTACAGCAAAAAAAAAAAAAAAAACTGGCCCTCTAACTCTTGAGTCTTTAATTGCACCTCCAATAACTGATGATCCAGGATTTCCCATCAAAGAACCAAGAACATTAAGCTTGAGTGTCCACCATGGCTGCCTGCTAAAAATTATGGCATATCACTCCCATTGAATCCTCTATGAAACAAAGAAGTCTTCTTGGACCGATTTTGGGGACCGGCTGGTGGCCCGGTCCCCCTGTCCTGGGATCCAACGATCCCCTTGGGGACCGGGCCACCAGCCGGTCCCCAAAATCGGTCCATGTAGCATTGCTCCTATGAAACATCATTAAATCTTTCAAAGTCACTACGGCAGGTGTTGAATTCTATTGGACCATCACTAACTTCTTTTCTTTCCACTTAACAAAAAATTAACTTTCTCTCTTGAAAATCCTCTTGTGTAATTATCTCCTCCCCACTCCATCATCATCGTCGTCATCAAAGTCTAGTTCCAAGGGCCTAAATGAAAATATTATTTGCTGTTCATTTTTTAAAATTCACTTTTAATTTTCATTTGTAACCAACCTATGTATTCAATTCTTATGTATTATAATACAAACAAATAGACCTTAATCCGATTTTGCTGGCAAAAGACCCTAACATCCAAATCCCAGAAAATCCAAGAAACCATACAACTAAAGATCCTTGAGAGAAGGAAATCTAAGAAAACTTCAGTTTCTTCCTATGCCCACTTCGCTGCATTTCCACCAAAAATACCGAAACGTTCACTATGGAATGGAATCTATTACTGACCTCATCTATGATGGAAATTTGTTGGGGCCAATTATTCATAGCCAATGATGGCAGGACTCACCTAGTGATGGCACCAAGGTGGGTTCACTTTGATAATGAAAAACTAGGTAGGGGCAAGCCAATAGTTGGCCCACCCAAATTCTCAGTCCCAGTGAACTTTAACGTGGAATCATGGTTTGACTCCCTCAATAATGGGAAGTGTAGTGGGGTTCCCTTGAATAATGGAAAATACGTGTGACGCATCTGTCAGCTAATGAGGATACAATCGAATCAAATCAATTCAACGAGGAAAACATCAAAGGCCACAAAGTAAACTAAACATGCGGGAGCAAACCAATAGTTCTGGCACTTAACCATGTTTCCATCTCTAGATGAGGAAATGGGTTCATCATTTGCTGGGCCATGCAAGATCTGGCATTTGATGGATCCAATATTTTTCCACTTTGTAGGTATGGAAATCATTGGAAATCCCGCACCGTCCTTGTGTGGTAATCTCGAAAGTGAAATCCAAATTGTGGGACCTGCCTTGAGTAGGAGGTCTATTTGGAGGTAAATAGGCGAGAAATAATGGGTTCGTGCTTTTTTTTTTTATGCTATCGGAGGGTTCCCAACCGTTTGGGTTTGACTAATCACTCCGAGCCCAGATGGATGCTAGGTAAACTTCTCTGTAGTAGCTCAGTGTGGTAGTGCAGTTTGAAACCCACAACCTCCCAATACAAACCGTGGTTCTATGTTAATGGAGCTACCCCTCAAGACTGGATTCATGCATTTGAGTAATTAATTATAGTGGGAAACTAAGTGCAGAGCAAATAGCAACACAGTGCTGCGGACCCAAACAAGACAATGTGATGTAGATTCACCAAATATAACATACTATTCTGGCTATCTTTGAACATTTATTTGAGGGTCCCACCATGGACTGAAGAAAAAAAAGGCATGAAAGTCTTTTCCAATGAACAATCCCAACCCAAGGGCTGGCACAAAAATTCTCCATTGCCCTCCAGTAGGTCTTTGACCAAAGGGGCTCAAATTGTAGTGGTTGCTCAAGTAATCAGATAGTTAAGTTAATCCATTGAGTCATTAGTGGGACAAATAGTTTAAGAGGTCCATATGATTGATGGATTTCAGGATTTACAAGCAATCCATCCCAACTATAAAAATTGATCTTTTTTTTTCCTTCTCTTTTTTTTACAATCAACCCATCCCAAGTATTGAAAAATGGATTTTCAGTGAAACAACAATTTCTGTACAGTGCATTTACAGGGACCTAGACACCTATGAAATGGCATAGCCGATTTTTCCTATTCCTCTTCTTTCTTTTGTTTTGCAATATGCAATGCAATCAAAATAGTATTGGGATAATCTCTCTAGTTCCCAGCCCCTTTGGCTGGGGTGCCCCCAAAAAATATATAAAAACTTCTGAAAGCATCAGAGTAGCAGAACTATAGCCCCTTGTAGAACATTAATAATTGCAAAAAAGAAAAAGAAAATGGAGATTTAAAAAAACGTACGAGGAATTTGTGAAAGATATCTTTAGATTAAAGCTTAAAGAAGAATACTCTGCAGTCATATCTATGTATTATACTTTTTTTTTTGGATAAAATATGTATTATGCTTCACATTTCAAAATATTGGAGTTTATTTAAGTGAGTACAGGAACAATGAATCAAAGTGAATGAAAAAAAAACACAAGCATAAGTAGGCAGATTGCTTACCATGATCAGTAAATGTAATCCTAATACCCATCGCATTAGTAAATTAAATCCTAACAAAGTAAGGTTTCATCTATCTCTCCACCTTGTATCTTTTTCCCCTCACCTCTGTAATTCATGCAAACAAATAGGCTCATGTTTATATTTTTCCAACCCAGATAGATGGGTTACAGCATAAACTATGGTAATGGTGATGGTATATAATGTTGTGTTGTCAGTAGACCTTAGTTTTTCCTAAAACTACACAAAAAATCCAGTATCACCACAATACTGAACCGAACAGACTGAACTGGGCAGTTCGGATTGGTTTTATGTATATCGGTTCGGTCAATGGTTTGAAAATCATTGAAATGGCCTTACATCGGTCGGTTATCGGTTTGAACCCACAGTTAACCGCCTAAACCAAACCGACCGTATGTATTAACTTGAGTATTGAGTTTTGACTATTTTAGCCTTAGGGGAAGCGCTTGTATATTCTATTTAGATGTTACATGTTTGATGAAAGTTCTATAAGAAGTATGCATTATTAGATTTTTAGTAGTGCTGCCGAGGGGTTTGGTCTGACCTAAGAGAAAGTGAACTATGAAGAGGCCCATCTCAATAAGTTTAAAATTGAGGCTACATTCCACTCGAACCCATGTTGTTGGCAAAAAAAAAAAAAAAAAAGTTCCTTTTGTGCTGAATTCATTGGTCTGGATGAAGCAATGTAGTCTAGTTCAGGTTTTATGTAGAGAAATAGGTACATGCCTGACCATTTTGTTGGTGTATTTTACTAGAAAATTTGAACTGCTTTAACTCATTGGCCTGAAAAGTTGGTCGAACCTGGCCCGGGCCAATCAATCACACGACCAGATGATGGATGGAAAAAGTTCATCCATCGTTTGATGTATGCTTTCTTGGTTGAAACGAGTTATGAAATATACTTTAGTGTTTATTACAGCTTTTCAATAAACCAAGTTTGAACTACAATTTTTTTTTTTTTTTGTGAAAAATAATAAAAAAAAAAAATTGTAGCCGAACCGAATCGAATCGGCAGTGGCGGCTCCAGGAATTCAAGTTAGTGGGGTCAACAAAAGACTTATCTTTCGCAAATCGAATAAATTTGTTTTCCCCTTCATCAACATCTGTCATCTACTTTCGATAATCCGACAAATATAATATAAAATTCTCAAATAATATATTTCCGATAATCAAACAAAGATAATATTGAATTATAAAATAAAAAAGAAATTTTAATACATTGTTACTAATAGTTCTTAATCCAAAAAGAAAATTCAAATACATAAACTCCTACAGCCGCACTCAACATGTTTTCATGTGTTGAAATCGTTACATAATGGCTTTATTATCAGCACTAGCAATCACATCTTTTTTTAATATATGTGACCAAACGATCATTCATCTATTGATCTCTCATTCAGTTATGCAACCTGTTATTTACGTACTCCACTGCTGAAAAAGTTTTTTCTACCGTCGCAGTTGCTACTAATAAAATCAATGCCAATTTTAGAAGCAAATAAACCAATTGGTATACATATCCTTCTTTGATTCCACTAATTTTCTAGCAATGTCACCAATTCCTTTAAGTTCTAAAAGCTCGTTGTTAGAGCGCATGTCAGCAATGTGGGCCCATTAATTTTTTATTTATTTTAGTAGACAGTTGGCCCATTAACTTAGGTGGTGAGTATTTTATGGTGACTTTTGTTCACTATCACATTAATAAAGAAAATGTATAAAGTTAGCTAATGTGGAGTGAAACTCTTAAATTGAGTGGGGTCAAAAGCTTCTCATGAGTTCAATTCATGACATTAAAAAATTTATTTTTAAAATATTTTTTTTCAGATCTCAGTGGGGTCAATTGACCCCACTGAGATCAATGTGGAGCCGCCCATGCGAACCGGTTTAGTTTTAGCACATGAGCAGTTCGGTTTGAGAAAATAGAAAATCAATATGTTCGGTTTGGTTGATGGTTTCCCTTCTAAATCGATCCGAACCACCCATGTGCACCCTAGTTTTTCCTATAAACAGAAGACACATTAACTATCAATTTTTTTTCCATTTTCTAATAGAACTATTTAAAAATACCTTAAGCCATGCTTTAATGCAAGAAATAGCACCATTGACTCTTTTTTGCCTGTATATACAAATTAAATGTTGTCAACAAATTGGAATGCAGTCCAAGTGAAAAAAAAAAGACATCAAATTCATGCATAGACCTCTTAATGAAATGATTAAGACAAACATGACTCAACACTAGCTAGGAAACATAATTTGATTTAGATTCTAGTGTTATTATATCAGTTATTAAATCCAATATCTAAAATAAAGAGAGAGACCGATAATAGAAAATATTAGAACACATCTATTTCTTAAAGATTATTCATTGGAGTAAAGATCATCATAGAAAAACAAAGGTCAACTTATTGGAGTAAAGATCATCATAGAAAAACAAAGGCCAACTTATTGGAGTAAAGATCATCATAGAAAATCAAAGGCCAACTTAAGTTCATCATAGAACATTTGGTCATCTCTGATAGATCTGTCTCATTCTTCCAAGTGCAAGGTTCACTCCCGTCATTTCGCGATGCTTTTCGGTACTGAAAATCAATAAAAAAAATTTGTCATCATAAGAACTGCAGTAATATCTTGATCTAAATATTAGTTTACATTAATATCAGTACCCATCGCGCTGGAGCCACTAATGATGTAGAACCTTTTCACCGTGCTGATAAACAACCTGCACAATTGCAAAAATATGATTGAGAGGTCGATAAAGTATAAATGCACATTCTGTTTTTACAAGGTTGAGATATTAGCGCAGGTTTGGGTTACCAAAAAATGAAGTAGAGTGAAGTTAAATGGGTCCTAACAGTCTAAAATTTCAACTCTACTATGTTTGAATGAGTCTGGCCCAATAGATGAAGTAATATTGTGAAGTCACATGTACTTCATTTCACTTCAACTCAAAATACTTCAATTTTCTTGAGTAAAAGTTTATTCTAGTACTCCAAACCTTAACTTCAAAATAAGCATCCAAATGGAGTGAAGTGAAGTGCTCTACTTTAATCTCATCACACTTCTCTTTACTCCACTTCACGTGTGAAATCCACTTCATTTTACTCTACTCCTCATTTATCCAAACAACCCTTAGGGGAACATTTGTGTACAAAAGGATTATACACTTATCTACCATCCTATCCCCAAACAAAAAAAAAGACACATGCGAATTTGAGTTCCATGTCATAACTACAAAAATGTTTATTTCATGTTGAAATATGAGAAAAAATAAATAAAAAATGAGCCACTGCATCGAGAAATCCTTATGTTACACAATCGTACCCATAATCTCACATGCATGTCTAAGTAAAAGGCTTCCATGTAGTCTACTTATTTGTGAAAATGGAAAATGACCGTACGGAGGTTCCAAAACTAAACATTTATATGAGACCAGACGAAAGACTACAAATTTCTTAAGAGAAGATCGTACATAAAGGATGGACAGTTTTTCTCTTTATCTTGCGATATCGTAGGCCCGTAGGATATCACACCATTCGATATCCTACATATAGGATATCACACCGTTCGATATCCGTATGGAGGGTCTCGCTGTAGCGAGCTTCTGGCGACATATTCCTCCGCCGAGGGTATTTTCGTAAATGGATTAATCGCTCTGATTTTCTCATAAATGAATTAACGCGCTCTGATTTTTTGCTGATTTTTCCTACCCACTCCTGCTCCCTTTCTCCTCTTTGACTTTTCCTACCCACACCTACTCTCTCTTTCATTTCCTTCTCTCATTTTCTCAGACTCAGGTATGATCCTCTTATCATCTTCTTCTTATTATCCCTTTTTTTTATCTTAACCGTGCAGTTTCGGTTTTCTTAGATTCATCCAAAACTTTATGGAATTGGCATTTTTCTTTACAATGTGCACGAGGAAGGAGTTCTCTTGAGATTCACTCATATCTGAACATATTTTGAAGCCTGCTAAAAGCAAAAAAAAAAAAAAAAAACAGAGGTTCATTAACAACATTATTCAGGGCATAAGGCCCAACAATCTGTTGCTCTAAAAAAAAATTATGGAAAAAAGAACTTTTGAAATTGAATGAAGGTTGGGTGGAAGTGCATGTGATTTCATTTTGGGTGTTCTCCATTTTAACGGTGATGGTAATATACTATTGGAACCCACAAGTCAAAACGGAGATGGAAAGGAGCTCTGTAGTTTTTGGAAACGGAAGTCTCTGCATTTTTTGGAAACGAAGGTCTGTAGGTGGTGTAAAAAATGAGTTATATATGGGAGTAGGTAACGGTGCATAGGATATTGAACTGTGCGATATCCTATAAGTCTAGGATATCGAATGGTGCGATATCCCACTGACTTGGGATAGCTAACCGTGAGATATCCTACATCGCAGGAAAATGGTAAAATTGTCCGAATTTGGACCTCCTTTCCTGTACGATCTGCTGGTGGGTAATTTTTACTTTTCCATCTTGTCTTGGGTAAATGTGGGGTTTTAGGTCGTCCATACGGTCATTTTCCCTTATAAAAATGCTGATAAGTTCAAGTATAAAAGGCACAGCATACTCAGATGTATTGGTTTCATCACAAATACAAGCCCACCAACATTGCATGTACACATTTGTAAGATTGATCATTTTCTACCAAACTATGCGAAATTATCATAATATTTAAAGAGAATCAATTGCAGAGACATACTCCCATGGCACATCTCCAATGAGCAAGTGATCTCCTTCATTATTTTCGTAAATAACAACATGGTTGAGAGTTACCGCCTCATCTTCTGTATAATGTTCCTCCGCGTCCAAGTAATTAACTGAAATTCTCACAAATTGTAGATAACATCAGCCTACAAATGCTAGAAAGAATTAACCATCAACAATATAAGACGCCACTTATTAAATACTGACATATTCCATAGGGATCTGTCTGCTCTGCACTAAAGAGAATTAGAAAAGATAAAGAAAAAACTTGTAGGTTTGATGTGAAAAACTTCATAAAGAAAACAAACATGAAAATTTTGACCTGAAACACAAATAATAAAGAAAGATGGCCATAAAACCCATTGGATTGTTCCATAAAAGAAGTACCTAATATATAAATACTAGAGATATATTAGCAATCAATAGATTATAAAATGGAAGAGCTTGAAAAAAAATAAATAGAGAATTCAAAAAGGAAAGATATGCTATAAACTAGTAGATAAAGAACATGAGGGGAACAGTAGGTAATCATGGAAAGAAACAAGTAAGAGTAAACTTAGATGCCATTTAGAAACTCTAGAGTAAGTTCTTATTATTACATATCAGAGCATTTGGTAAACCTCTAATAATTGTATTTACCATTTTATTAGGAATAGAGCTTTGCTTTTTCAAGAAAACAAGCCGGGTGTTGCGGAGTGGGTGGGGTTGGTTTTGGTTGAACTTTATCAGCAAAAGCAGGAGATAGATGATGCAAAATTTACAATTGTTTTGAACAAGAATGACCTAATTAATAAGATTTTCAAAATGGCACCAATGATGTAATTTCTAAAAGATGGACCCCAATTATTACAATTCCAAAAGGTGTGTTCATGTTTAACAATCATAACAGGTGATCCCACTTCGTAATTTGGGTAATCGCAAAAGGTGGGCCCAAACTAAAGTTCCTGTAAATGAGGCCCACCTTATAATTTCTATAAAAGTAGGCCCTATGTTCTAATTCCTAAACGTTCGTGGCATCTTGCAAGTGTTAAAGGTGGGTCATTGTTGTAATTCCTAAAGGTGGGCCTTATATTCACAACCACAAAAGGTGGGCTCTGTATTCTAATTCCTAAATATGGGTCATATGTTGTAATCTCTAATGGTGGGCCCTATGTATAACAATTCCTGATGGTGGGCTGATATTGTATAAACTCCTTAAGGAGGATCTCATGTTCACAATCATAAAAGTGGGCCCTCGTTGTGGGCCTATATTCAATTTAAAGGTAGACGTTGTATTTCAAAAAGTGGGCTCCACAGGTTGGAAAATGACAGAGAAATGTCCCTCTCATAAGCTCTTATTTGTATGTTTTCCCAACACTCTATAATGAAATAAGAGGTTTTTCTTTTTATAATTTTACCAAACAAACTAATTGTAAATTACAAGATAATAATTAGAGCTTTTTTCAGACCTTAATTCAAATATCTCTTATTTGTTTAGATGAATTTCCAAACGGACCCTTTAGATTAAAGAGGATGATCATCAAGGAGAACATTTGACTCTCTATTCATATGCTGGGTCAGTCTAAGGAGCATCTATGTCTGGTCCGGCCTCTAAACTTAGGGCCAAGCCCGACTCAAGCCTGAATTGGGCCTTAACTAATTGGCCCTAGCCCAGTCCGCCTAAACAACATAAATACCGAACCCAGCCCGTATTAGGTTTATACTTTAAAAGATGGGGTAATTTACATTATCTTAAGGTTAGCTTTATTGGTTTGATCATGCATTTGTGTGTAGCATTGGAATCCCTACATCACTATTTTTGCGAACATCATTAATAAATTCGGCACTATTTTTACAGCACCCTACATATTGTTTGGAATATAGTTCACTGTCTATAATTCTTAATTGTGTCCAATTCAAGCCCATGCTGCACTCGATTTTGTTCAAATAGTTAGCCTTCCCAATATTGTCTAACCCTTATAGCATAGCAAGACTTGCATCACAAGACGTAGAGAAAAGAGAAAAGAGAACACTCGGAACAATGAGAGCTCTTGGAATTAATTTCTCAATGTTGCTGTTCATAACTTGAATGATAGACCCTATTTGTAATTCTACCATCTGTGGAGGAGAACATTCCAAAACCTAGTCTAGAAACTTCTTCACTATCCCCTCTTTATTAATGCCGAGGGGTAGTTCAGTTGGCGTAGGACCACGGTTCGCACTCGAAGGGATTGTGAGTTCGAAACTGCACTACCACACTAGGGTCACAGAAGAATTTTAGCCGGCTTTTTCTTCTGGGCTCATAGGAATTATTCTAGCCTAAAAAACACCAACCTGCGTTTTCAAAACTAACCCATCTTTATCCTACACTTATCTACAATATTTTAGAACACTCTACGTAACTATACATATTTCTATACAAGCACTCTGCACGACTCTACATATTTCTATTACTTACAAGGACAACCTAGATTACACAATCCAAGACTGTCCTTTGAGTCTTCCAAATTCTTCCAAACTTTCTAGACCTCCATCAATCCTCCCAAGATCCGTCCCTCCATTTGATCACATGGGTGTCCCATCACTAGGAGGATCTTGATGCTCACGTGACTCTATGAGGCCTTGAGCACGTGACATTCTGCTGAGTCCCATTTTGCTAGAAAGCTTCATTTGTATTTGTTCTCTGTTGCCTTGGTTAATTTCAAGAAGATTTTCCAAGGTACCTTCTAAACCAAGGGGCAAAACTTTGATGATAACGACTATGATGTTACATCTCTCTCTTCAAAAGGAAATAAATTCCTTTGAGCTCGTTGTTAGAAGTCTTCATTGGAACAGTTAAGCATTAGTGTTATCAATAAGCCACCTCATTGAAGAAGATTTCCCTTTATTCTTGGGGTTTTCTCGTTACAGTCACATGCAGATATTGATAACCCCTCTTGTTACCAAACTCCACCATTTTACTTATACATTCTCCATACTAATCGTATATTGAGCGAGTAAAAAAGGCATTTTTTTCTTTCCATATCACAACACATTATGCAATTTCGCAAATACTAAATGTAATATTGCAAAACTATATATTGTGATATCACATAACGTGTTACACTTAAAGTCAACAAGTGCCTTTCTCTTTATATTTTCATCTCGTTCTGTTAAGGGCACGTTTGTGTACATGTAATTTTCGTGAAAATCGAAAATTGCCACATCAGTAAAATCCATGGGTTTTAAATTCTTAGGAAATTTTTTTCCGCGGAAGTCAAAATTTTATGTTTGGTGCAAAAAGGTTTTCCTCGATGAATTAGTGCTAATGTTGTTTGGTGCAACTATTGATTTCTTTAGTGAAAACCATTTTTTAGTGAAAACTATTGGGTGGGTGGGTTGGTATGTGTTTGGGGTGGGTGAGGTTGGGAGGGGAAGAGGAAGAAAGAGGGTGGTTGGGTGGAGTGAGGGTGAGAGAGAGGAAATTGGGAGGTCAGTTTTCCGTGGAAATGAACTTCCCATACCCCCATAAGAAGTCTATTTCCATGCCTAGGAAGGAAAAAACTGACGTGACGAAAAAGTATTTCCGCAGAAAACTGCCGCACCAAACACATGAAAAAGAAGTTTTCCGCAGAAAACTACAACCTTTTCCGCGGAAATATCTCATTTTTTATTACAATTCTCTGCTACCAATTCATTCTCTGTAACTTTCACACTCTACTACCAGTGATAGTAACATCCACATCTTTTCATTTTCATCTCTATCCGTTGCAATACTTCTACCGTTTTGTTGCATTCATTCTATGTTTCCCACATTGTGCATACCTCCATCTTATTTATAACGTTATTTTTTTTTTCTTCTTTTGTAACTTTTGAAGGTGGTTAGAGTACAAGGTATCCCACGTATAGAATCATTTGAGATATTTTATATAAATTGTAGTGGTGACCTTATAGGGAAAATGTGGAGCTTCACTTTTTTATGAAGATCCACATGTGAAATGTGGGCATTCAGCCTCATGTCTTTTGATGAGGGAGAGACTTCCAGCAGGTAAAAATGGGGAAAAGACGATGCTGGAAGGGATAAAAGGACTAAAGCGCTTCTCGAGTTGCAATATCTCAAGACTTATTTTGCAAAATCACAATATATAGTTTTGTGATATGGCATTTAGTATTTGAGAAATTGCAGGAAAAAAGTGCCTTTTGACTTTCTCAACGTACTACGGAAGACGTGTAGGTAAAATGGTGGAGTTTGGTAACAAATTTCATTTCCCGTAAAAGTAAAAATTATTTGATGGCTATTTGTAAATCTTCATTTTTACCTTAAAGTCAATACTTATAGTTCTAGGGTGAACAAATGAGCCTTAAAAGATCAAGTAGAAAATATTCAAATAAACGCTCCAAAAATTTCTAACCAGAATAGAAGTTATCAAACATCTTCTTTAGCGCGCGTGATAAAGATTCATAACCATCATGTGCCTTCACATTGATCTTCCTCCCAATAGCATAGCCTTCCATATGGACCTTCACAAACATAGACTCCACCTTTGCGGCCTCACTCTCCATCTAAAGTTTCAGGTAGGGGGCTAAATTCTTTAAAAACGTGTGTACCAAAGGCCAGCTTACCACAGTAGGAGCTCTGTACAAAAAACACCATCACAAACTCCATGATTTTCAAAATCACAAAAGATACATAAGTAAATTGAAAACATCTAAAAACATGAAGCAAATGAAGACTCATTGATAATGAAGATAGAATTCAAGACTGTGACAGATTACCTGCAACAAAAGAAGCAGTTGTGGTGCCTGAAGGAGTAGAAGTGATGGATTTGTTGGGGGGGATTTATTTATAAAGAGAAAAATGAGAAACGCATGGGGATGTTAGTTAGTGCAATGAGTTGTCTTGGGTTGAATTGGTTGTGTGTCAATGACATTCATGCATTGCAATGCAGTAGAAATAGAATGTCATTGAAAGAGGGCTCAGACAACAGGCTGGTAATGTGGGGGAGTGGGTGGCATGAAATGGAAGGTATATAAATGTGCAGCGGCAGAGATTTCTCAAAACTCTTGAGGATATCACCAAGTGCCCCACATTTCCTAGACTACCATCCAGCACAAAGGATGGCCAATTGGGTATTGCAGTTGGGACCACAAAAGGAGGGAACTGGGCCTGCTTAGCCCGGATGATTTAATTATCATTGGAATTGGATTTTGAAAAAAACTGTCTGAGCCTAGACCATGAACTCATTGGGCCTGGGACTTAGGCCCAGTTAAAGCAGCTTCAGCCCTGGAAAGCCAGAAATTAAGGACTTCAGATGGGTCATGGGTCATTTTTCTGGGCCAGTTATATTTATCGGGTCCAAGTTTGTCTCCGGGTCAGGTCCAGACCTAGGTCTGGTTGGGTCCTAGAATATTATGGTCCTTATATTTGTACATTTATATTACAATAGTCAGGCTTAAGTCAGGTCCATTGTTAAACCATTTGTGTTTTCAGGCAATGTTTGGGCTCATATCCGGCAGCAGCCTGTTTATAGAATCATCAAGGTGGCCCATTGTGTGATTAGTGGTTTGATCTGTTGATTTCACTAGCTAGGGCCCACCAGCGATCAATCTGACTCCCTTGCACTCACTACCCTCTATCTCCTAAATTGGAGCTTATCTAATTTTTTTTTTCCACACTGTTGGGCCATTTGAACACCTCTCAGTCCTACTATGATCAGCATCCATCCAAGTGAGGCCCACCCTGTGGACAAACATTCACATTTACAGCCCCCATTAGAAAATGGGCCGTATCTGAGGATTGAATAGATACAAAATCAAATTGATGATTTGTGTACAAAGGGATTGATCTAAACCGTTCAATTCAGTGTCCCAACAGTTTATCATTTGATGGTCCAATGATTTTTGGAAGTTCAAATTTCAAAGCAATCTAACGCATCACCTACTGGGGTCATCAAAGAAAGAAAGAAAAAAAAAGAAAGGATTACTGGATCAAGAGGAGTGGTAAAGCCCATGGAATAGTGTGGGCTACAATCGATGCAGTCACCTAGGGTGACAATGTGTGCTGGATGGGTGGGTCCCACCAATATTTGGATGTAGCCCCAACCTGATCAGCGATCCGACGGTTGAGAGCAACCCAGTCAAGTAATTGGAAACCAGCCAAATCTTCTCCACCATTCATTTTGTGGGTATTTGATCAATGGCCTTTGGCATTTGCAAAATATATTTGGTTCCTTTTGTTCACCGACTCACATCACAATAGGTGGGCCACCTGAGCCCCACAATATAGGTTGTATTTTTTAGGTGGGGCCACTTATTCATCTGGCTTGCAATATTATTGTCATTGAGCTGTATGGGCCGTGGGCCACACACATGGAAAGGCCTTTTTTCAGAATGATATAAATTGTCGATGTCCTGGTCTTGTTTTTTAACGGCTGTCTATGGATCTGGTCATGGGAACCGAGTCGGGTTGTAAACAGGTCGGTTCCGGTTTGGGTCCATGGTGGATTCTGAACCGGAACCGTTAAGGAGAAGGTGGAACCGGATCTGGACCCGGAACCATTTTGGAGCTGGTTTTTTTGTTCCGAAACCAGAACCAGAATCATATATGGGACAGGTCTAGATCCGGGTCCGGGTCTAGGTAGAGAATGATATTAAAAAAAAAAAAAACATGATTTTTATGAGAGATTTTAAAAAATTGAGGTAATATGTCGAGTCTCGGGTCCACGAGTCCAAACCAAGGTGGAACCGGATCCGAAACCATTTACTTCTCTGGGCCTAAATAAGGACCCAAACCCTGTTTTTAACGGGTCGAAACCTTTGAGTAATCGGAGAATTGGGGACTCATTTACATCCCTAAAAATAAGAGAGGAAAGGGGGCAACCTAAATTTAAATGGGCTCATCCAAAATGTCTAGCCCATTTAATTGAAAGGCCCAGTAAGACCACTTGAACACCATTTTTTTTTTTTTTTTGATGAAATGAACACCGTAGTGTTTTAGTTTTACCTTTTATTTTTCTTTTATCTAAGGGTCCGTTTGTGCCGATGGGATGCCGCGGAAATGAGAAGGGAAAAGGCACCAGACTATTTGTTTGGTGCAGTGAGCAGTACCAGCAGAATCCTCTATTTTTAGCGACTTTTCCAAGCAATACGAGGATTCGTGATTCCGATGTCTGGTGTGGGATTTGTGTTCCCGCATATGCCGCACAAACACACCCTAAAAATAGAGCTAGGCCGGATGCTGGATCTCAAACGAACAACAGCTTTTGATCAAGCTGGGGCTTCCAAGTCAATTCCTTCAGTGTCATTGAACTTGAGAATTCCTAAGTTGAAGGAGTAGTACCCATCGTGAATCCTACCTACTGCTAAATACAAGCTTCTCAAAATGAACATGCACACTGTCTATCAGGATGTTCCTAAATTTTATTCCAATAGTAGTTGGTTCCTCAGTAAGATTTACCATGTGACGAATAATGTGATTAATACAATCTTATGTATTATTATTAATCATGTTATTCATCATATGACCACTCTAATGAAGACGCCAACTCTCATTGGAAAAAAAGTCAGGGACATCCCATATATGATGAGGGCTTAACTTGACATGCTCAAATTTTCAATAGGTAGACCCTATTATGAAGTTCCACTCCTACAACCCTGGACTTATTTTAGCTGGAGACTCAAGAGGATCCAGACACCCTGAATAAAGAAAGAGGATACCAAGGGTTTGGAATTACATCAACCATCTTTGATTTTGAGGCATCAGATTTTAGTGGGTTTTCTTAAGCACATTTTTATTATAATCCAATCAATTGGATCTTTCTCATATCAGCCCACTTCAGTTTAATTCTTTCACTCCCTATTCTTGGGACCTATCTTGCATGAGTCCAAGCCATTCACACTCATCTACTCTCATGAATTGGCATTGGGCCCACTTTGATGCTGATCCAATTATTAATCACCAATTAACTTAATGACAAAAACAATGCACTTAGAAAATTATTTAAGTTCAAAGACATTTTATCCACAACCTGTCTTTCCCATACAATCTACCCTAATGGGTTAGATTCGTCCAATGGGGCTCACCCAGGTGGGGAGACTTTTAAAAGTGCATCACAATTAACATGAGAAGAAAACACCTCAACCAATCTAAGTAAATAACGATTGGATCACTGTCAAATTAAGATGAGTGTCAATTCATTAGTGTAGGTGTGTGGGAGGGTTTGGAATAATCATATGCGAGTTCCATGATAGCTCTACTAGAATTACTTTTCTCCACTTTCTTCCCCTTGAAAATAGTTTACTTCCGGTCATACTTGTTAAAAAACAAAGAATGGCACTCATGAATTGTCATTGAATGATACAAACATAACGCACTCATGATTTAGTAGTATTGGCACCTTAATTCTTCAAACATACTTGTTAGACCCCGACTCAGACCAATTCGATTAGTGTGCGATTAGTATGTATTTAGTCCTAAGTGGGTTTAGTTATTGTTGGGTTAGAAGTAATTAATTTAGTCTTGGACATAGCTTTGGGAATTTGGAGAACGTTTAGTATTAGTTAGACACTCGAAAAGGCCCGAGTGCACGTGTAAGTTTAGGAAGATTGTATCGGTTTCCGTGTGAGTGTGATTTTGATTTCATTTGAATGATTTTTCTATGTGTTACAACTTTCGTCTTAAGCCGATTCATGTTTGAAGCCCAAAAACCCATGTTTTGACCAATGAGGGTAAAATTGTCTTTTATGCACAAACCTGGACACAATTTTCGAGATCTCAAAACCATGTCAAAAATATACTTGTTGGAAACTAGATTTTTCGACGATCATTTTATCCTTCTTCGTCGAAGTCATCCGAGGCCCGCAAGATCGTATTTTGGTCATTTCAAAGTTCAAGTCATATGGGCCCCACTTGCAAGTGCCTTAAGTTAACTCATCTCTTTCCCCTCTTTACTCTTTTCATTCTTTTCCCCAATTTCTGAACCTAGGGCAAGGAAAACCTTTCTCTCTTCCTCCTCATCCCTCTTGCATGTTTTAGCTAGAGAGCTCCAAAAAGGATTCCAAAATCATCATCTTCTTCCTCTCCTTGCAAGCTCTCTATCAATACAAGTTTCTTGGAGCTTCTAGTGGAACAAGCTCTACTTTTCCTCATTCCTTCTTCTGTGGCCATTGCTAGGTAAGAGCTTCAATCCATACTTTCCATGAAACCTTTTTAGCTCTTAAAGATCTTGTTTTTCATTTGGAAAACCCTTTTTGTTAAAATGGGTTCTTTGTTTCCAATTTTAGTGAGTTTGTGTGGTTTTCTTGGGTTTCTTTGTAGTGTGGGATTGGCTTGAGTGGAGTGCTTGAGAAGGAGTATTTTAGCATTGGTCAAGGCAAGTAATCTCTCTAGGAAATGATGCATGTGTGTTTTGATTTCATTGCTATTTTAGAAATTGTGCATTTGACTTGTTTACAAGCTTCATGATTTTTGTTTATTGGTTTTGGATGTGTGAAATGTTGATAAATGAACCCTTGGTGAGCATGAAGGCTCAAGGGATTGTATGTGATTGATGGATGAGAAGAAGGAGAAAAATATAGTGAAGGATGTGCTAGAGAAAGGCAGTTTCTGCACTCTGCGAGTTTAGGCAGAAGCTGATTCGCTAGAGCGACCCTTGGGTCCGCTCGAGCGACCAAGCCTCTGTTTGGTTAGAGCGCAGACAGAGAGCTGTCCACTCGAGCGACCATATGGTCCGCTCGAGCGAACTGCCCTCTGTATATTATAGATCAAGGCAGAGAGCTGTCCGTTCGAACGCACCTATTATCCGCTCGAACGAACTGTCTCGCTCGAGCGAAGTGTCATCACCCTATAAAGTTCGCTCGAGTGAACCTGCCAGATTCAGGAGAAGATTTTATTTCGTGTGTATTTTCTTGAAGGTTGAAAACTAGACTATGTTAAGGGTTTTGACTTGACGTTGTGTAAATGAAACTTCAAAATGCAACCCAACTTTGGGGACACCAATTCTTGTATATTCCGACATTTGGGGTCTCAATTACACAAAGGTCAATTAACAGCCTTAACACACGCTTGTCAAATTTCGTGTTTGAATTCCGTTTTGGTACGATAAGTACCATCGTGTACTAGTTTTGGATTTCAAGTATAAACTTGTTTTGAAGAATTATTTCAAGAAAAAGGGAATCACTTCCTAAGCGTGTTATGCATAATTATTATGCCTCTTGCTAGTCGTGTTCGTCGTGTTTTGATAAGTGCTTTCCCCCTTTTTTATCTCGACAAGTTTTGATAGTATTTCACGTGTTTTGTGCATTCATGAATCAAGTGAACACCACTAAGCTTAGACTGCCCCTTCAGTTTGATCCACTGTCTGGGGGTCTTTAAACATGTGGACTGTCTGCAGACTGGTCGTGTATTTATTACACATTGTGCGTGTTCGGTTCCGCGGCCAGAATTCCCGTCTTTGTGGAAAATCGTGTCGTGCTTATATTATGTATATCGTGCTTGTCGTGCGTGCTTGCTCTTTTCATTATATAAATGATAGAGAAAGGATGGGCTCTTTGTGGATTGTAACTATTCATGATATATTATGTACTCATGCTAGTTTGTTTTATTATCTTAGTCATTATAGTATTTCAAATTAAGGATTTGCTTATAAGTTTTCTAAAACGTTTATTGCTTCATGCTTGTACCTAAATTGATTACCTGTCAAACCGTTGTGTTTGACCCTTGTTTATTGGTGCCCAGGTGCAGGAGACGTTACCTTTGAGGAGGAGCGTCAGGAGGAGGCTTGTGAGCCAACCCCTATGAGAGAGTGGCAGCCCGACGATGTCATTTAGATGTCGGGCGGGTTTTCTTGAGTCTCGTCATCTTTTGTCTTGGGGTTTCATTTGATTATTTTGGAGAACTGTATTGGCCTCTGTTGGCCTCTTATGGAATTGTAACAAACCTTAACTTACTTTCGTGTTAGTCTTATAACTTAAATATTAATGGGAATGCCTTGTTAGCTTCTTTCTTTGATACTATGCCTTGTGAATATTTGTTATGGCACCTAAATATTTTGTTGGTGCTCATTTTGATGTGTTTTGCTACACGCTTCCGCATACTTGATCGTGTGAGTCAGATTCTGGGCGTCTTTGGGAATCCTCACCGTGGAAACCTGTGGGAAAGCAAAATCTTCAATAACAAATTGTGACATCAACAGACTAACGCGTCGCGGGCCCGGGGTTTCGTTCCGGGGTCGCGACAATACTCATGGATCCATCCATAGATACTCCTCTTAAAAGTATCATTTTTGACCAGAAAAATAAACAAAATAAAACATCCCAACACAGTCCAAAAAGATGAGATTGCTCCTATCAAGTGACATTTTGACATGGCCCAATATGTTGTTGTTATGATCTAGGGCTACGAGAAGAGATCAATCACATACAAAGAACACGAGATTTTGGCCTACGTCCACGGGGAAGACAGAAGAATCATTATGCAATCAGAATAGTTGTGTGTACATCATAGAGACTCTGGGTCTCTATTTATAATATCAACCCCAAACCCTACTTCTAATCTCAATAGCCTTACTATAATAGGCCTACTTCTAATCACAATACCACTTGGGCAATTCAGGAGCTCGGTTAGCCAAGACTTACTAATTAATAGTGAGCCATACTAATTAACAAATTTTCACCTTGGCGAACATTGAAGCTGATCCTGATGCACAGAACACGTCTCACTGTCTCCACCTGCCCCTAAGGGCACTCAGGTACTGACCACATTGATCAAGTCCAAGCAATGCTTGAACTTGATTGCTGGAATAGTCTTGGTCATCATGTCTGCTGGATTATCCGCCGTTGCAATCTTAATCATTGCAATAGCACCATCGGCGATGACATTTCGAATGAAGTGTGCCCTAACATCAATGCGTTTAGTCTTTTCATGATAGTTAGGATTGTGTGTCAGATCGATCGCACTCTGACTGTCACAGAAAACAATTGTCAACTTCTGTTCCAATCCCAGATCTCCAACCAACCCTGTCGGCCAAATAGCTTCATTCACTACATCTGTAGCTGCCATATATTCTGCTTTAGTGATAGACAAGACAACTTTGGATTGCAATGATGCCTTCCAACTAATGGCACCGCAAGCAAAAGTGAAGACATAACCTGCCAAGGACCTTCTTCTGTCTAAATCTCAAGCAAAATCTGAATCAACACATCCAATAACACTTCCAGAAGTGTTGTTGCTTCTATCATACACTATCTCAACATCAGTAGTACCTTTCAAGTAACGGAGTATCCATTTCACTGCCTACCAATGGACCTTCCCGGGGTTATCCATGTATCTGCTAACTACACTAACCGCATGAGAAATATCAGGTCTTGTGCAAACCATGGCATACATGATACTCCCAACTGCACTAGCATAAGGAACACGAGACATGTGCTCCACCTCTTCCTCAGTTTGTGGTGATAAAGCAGTGGAAGTTTGAAATGGGCTGCCAATGGAGTGTTTACAGGTTTCGAACTTTGCATACCAAAGTTCTCTAGAACCTTCTTAAGGTACTCCTTTTGTGACAAAAACAATTTTCCCGCTTTCTGGTCCCTTCGTATCTCCATTATAAGAATTTTCTTTGCAGCACCTAAGTCCTTCATCTCAAATTCACCATTTAACTGAGCCTTTAACCTGTTGATCTCAGACATGTCCTTTGCAGCAATTAACATATCATCAACATATAACATCAAATAGACATACGAGCCATTTGAGTGCTTTTTGTGATAAACACAATTGTCGTATGCACTCCTGCAGTAACTGTTTCCAACCATAAAGGTATCGAAACATTTGTACCACTGTCTAGGAGACTGTTTCAGGCCATATAACGATTTCTTCAGCAAACATACGTGGTCTTCCTTTCCATGAATTTCAAACCTCTCTGGTTGATGCATATAAATCTGTTCATTTAGTTCGCCATGTAAAAACGCGTCTTGACATCAAGTTGCTCCAGTTCTAAATTCAATTTAGCAACCATAGCAAGTAGCACCCGGATAGAACTATGTTTCACCATAGGAGAGAACACTTCATTGAAGTTAACACCCTCCCTCTGAGTATAGTCTTTTGCAACCAGTCGTACTTTGAACCTAGCATCTTCCACCCCTGCAGTTCCTTCCTTTTTATTGAAGACCCATTTGCAACCAACAATCTTTTGACCTTCCGGCGGTTTCACCAGCTCCCAAGTTTGATTCTTGTGAAGAGATTCAATCTCCTCACCCATGGCTACAACCCATCTTGCTGATTCTTTGCTAGTGATAGCATCCTGATATGTAACCGGCTCTGACTCAATACCCTCAGCTGTATTAAGAGCGTAGGCAACAATATCTTCATACCCGTATCTCTGAGGTTGCTTAATATGCCTCCTCTCTCTGTCCCTGGTAAGCATGTAATCATTTGAAATTTCAGTTTCCTCATTTGAGCTTTGCATCTCCTCTACATCTTGTCGAACTAGGACATCTGCTTGCACTTTCTCCTGCAAGTTTTCTGAAGCTTCATTCTCAAGCTCCACCTGTTTACTGACACCACCATTTTATCCTCCACCTTTTTACTGACATCATTTTTGTTTCCAGCATCATGACACTCCTTTAGTTTGAACATAGCAGACTCATCAAAGGTCACATCTCTGCTTATAATGCATTTGGGAGATTTCTCATCTAGGCACCACAGCCTATATCCTTTCACACCATCTACATATCCTAGAAATATGCACTTTCTTGCTGTTGGTTTAAGCTTTCCATCATTCACATAAGCATAGGCAGGACAACCAAATTTCCGCAAGTTGGTGTAATCAGCAGGAGATCCAGACCATACCCCTATAGGAGTTTTACATTCTATAGCTGTTGATGGAGACCGGTTAATCAGATAACAAGCTGTGTTAACAGCTTCCGCCCAGAACTTCCTTGGTAATCCTGCATTGGAGAGAATGCACCGGGTCTTTTCTAGAATAGTCTTGTTCATCCGTTCTGCAACTCCGTTTTGTTGCGATGTATGCCGGACTGTGCGATGTCTCACAATCCCTTCATTCTTGTAGAACTCATTAAAAGTACTGTTACAGAATTCCAAGCCATTGTCAGTTCTCAAGTGCTTGATTTGTTTGCCTGTCTGCTTTTCAATCATAGCTTTCCATTGCTTGAACTGCGCAAAAGCTTTATGTTTGTGCTTTAAAATATACACCCAGACCTTCCGAGAATAGTCATCAATGAAAGTCAACATGTATAAACCACCACCAAGAGATGGAACACGAGAGGGACCCCAAAGATCATAGTGGATGTAATCCAAAGTACATTTGGTCCGATGAACAGCTGTCCTGAACTTGATCCTATACTGCTTTCCGAAGACACAATGCTCACAAAAGTCCAGCTTTCCTGTTTTCTGACCACACAGCAAACTCTGTTTAGTCAACTCATCCAAACCTCTCTCACTCATATGCCCAAGCCGCATATGTCATAACTTGGTAGTTTCTAAATCTGAATCTGAGGACGACATAGCTGCAGCACCTGTAATTGTACTACCTTAAAGAAAGTAAAGGTCATTCTGCTTCAGTCCCTTCATCACTACAAGAGCACCCTTCGAAATTCGCATAACTCCACCTCCAGCTTTGTAGGTACAACCGTTGGAGTCAAGCATACCCAAGGAAATCAGATTTTTCTTCAACTCTGGAGCATGGCTAACATCTAACAAAGTTCTTACAATACCGTCATACATCTTAATTTTGATGGCACATATCCCAACAACCTTACAGGTTGCATTATTTTCCATAAGCACTTTACCACCATCAATCAATTGATAATTGGTAAACCAATCTCTATAAAGACACATATGATAGGAACACCCCGAATCAAAAATCCACTCAGTAGCTGAGCTACCAACAGTAACCGAAATAACTTCTGCAGCATCAGAATTACTCTCTGTTGCTTCAGTTGCAACTCCGGCAATTTCTCCAGAATTAGATTTCTCCTTCCCTTTTCGCTCTGGACAATCTTTTATAAAGTGCCCTTCCTTGTGACATTTGATGCACTTTCATTTTCTAGTTTTTGATTTTGACTTAGATCGTCCTCTTCTATTCTGTTCTCTCTTCTCTGTTCTACCTCGTGCTACCAAACCCTCACCAGAATTGTCTGTATTTTCAGTGGCAACCTTTTTCTTTAACTCCCTAGAGTTCAAGGCTGACTCAAAATTTTCCTTAGAAAGAGTTTTTCTACCATACATTATGGTATCAACAAAGTTCTCATACGAGGGTGGTAAAGAGCAGAGCAACATTATTGCTTGGTCCTCATCATAAATATGAACATGTATATTTTCAAGATCCAAAACAGTTTTTGTAAAAGAATCAAAATGGGTTGGAACAGACGTACCTTCCTACATTTGTAAGGTGAACAATCGCTTCTTCAGGTACAAGCGATTTGTAAGGGACTTCGTGATGTACAAATTCTCCAATTTCTGTCATATGCCAACAACAGTTTTCTCCTGGACAACCTTTCGCAGTACACCATCACTTAGAAACAGCAGAATATGACCGTACGCCTTCTCCAGCAACTCATCATTCTCTTCATCTGATAGTTTGTCAGACAAAACATTTTTTTCCTTTCAAAGCTTTCTGCAAACCATTCTGAACCAGCAAAGTGTGCATCTTCAAATGCCATAGACCGAAGTCATTGTTTCCGTCGAATTTTTCAATCTCAAATTTAGTAGCCATTCCGCGGATCTTTCACTACACCTGCGTAGATCTCCTCGAGACGAGTCCGTAGGTTCAAACGGATCTCAGCCCTCTGTTTCTCTTGATCCTGCGATGCACGGCGGCAACCTCTTCTTCCTTTGACGGTCGTGACCCACCAAATCGTTCAATCTTCGCACGATCTGTGGCCCTTTCGAAATCCGATCCAACGGATCTCCTTCGATCACACCAAAAAACGCTCTGATACCAGTTTGTTATGATCTAGGGCTACGAGAAGAGATCAATCACGCACAGAGAACACGAGATTTATGTGGTTCGACTTTTGGCCTACGTCCACTAGTAAGACAGAGGAATCACTATACAATCAGAATAGTTGTGTGTACATCATGAAGACGTTGATTCTCTATTTATAATATCAACCCCAAACCCTGTTACACTCAAACCCTACTTCTAATCTCAGTAGACTTACTGTAATAGGCCTACTTTAATCATAGTACCACTTTGGCAATCCAGGAACCCGGCTAGCCAAGACTTACTAATTAATAGTGAGTCATACTAATTAACAGCTGTCATAGGGCAGCAACACACGTGCATGGTATGTTGCCTGTGGTGACGTGATGGACCATGATAGGTCCACTAACGGTCGTCACCGTGGTAAAGGTCACCAAGGGTAAGTCACTACCAATAAATGCCTTATAAATATCTCAGTCAAAATCATCGGATGTGCTAACTGATGCTCACACTTCCTGCTCCTTGGGCAATTATCCACTCTAGTCTAGCACCACAAAAAAAAAAAAAAAAAAAAAAAACTTATATATATATATATATCAATCACCATAGGGTGAGAGACACTTACATAATTAGAAATATTCATGTGCAAAAGAGGAAAAGTCATTTATAGTAATATGCAAAAAAATAATGCTTATGTGCAAAGAGAGAAAGCCATGTAAGTGTCCCTCACTCTATTATGAGGGATGAATGCACCTGAATGTCCCCCATAAACAAGTATACTTCTTTATGAAACGGAGAAAGTTTAAAATAATGGGACTCGAGAGACCTCGATTGTACTGAGAGTAGCATTCTACTGAGAGTACCTCACATTTTGTGATAAGTAATTTTTTTCTAACCACATGAGAATACTATTACAAATCTATTCCACTCATACTCACTAGCCCCAATGAATAGACATCTATCTTAATTTAACAGTAATCAAAATTGTACTCACCATTGAATCAAATCTCATAAAAATTAAAAATTAAAAATTAAGAGACCACTAAACGTAAGGCCAATAAATAAATGGTTTTGCTGATCTGATTTAGATGGTCATTACTCAAAATCATATTACAATGAGAACTTCCCATCACACTATCCTCACATGGAAGAAATCTATCCGAGTGGGTCCCACAAGAGGCTTAGTGTTTTACCTCTCACATGTATGTGTGCTCATGGGTCGGTCCGGCCCATCCCACTTTGGGCAGGGCTTGGATCAAGTGATAGAAAAATCTAAAGTCGGGCCCAAATAAGTAATGCTTATAATTTGGTAATAGTTTGTCCAAACAATTACCAGACAGCATGTGAAACTCATAAAAAGCCTGATTTGACTAAATGCATGAGCTTGGGCCTGATATTTACAGCCCATGTCAAACTTAGGCCGGATATCGGATATCGAACTGTATTTCTAAAGTCGGGTCTAGCCTGGAACAGAGGTGCTACTTGGACCGAATGGGGGACCGAACCATGGCCCGGTCCCCCATCTGGACCAAAGAATCTTCTGTGGTCCGGATGGGCCGGTCCCCCATTTCGGTCCAAGCAGACTTAACGAGCCTGGAAATGCCTTAGCATTTGTGTTAATGGAAGTAACACTTTTTTTTTTTTTTCCATTTTTTGTTTGGAGAATATAACACTTTCAATGTCTATATTTTAGAATGATATCAATCAATCGCTCTTCTCCTATTGGGTCTGTGACTCCAGGAATACGGATGTCAAGCCTTTGAGTAAGAAGACAACACTCCTTTTCATTTTTTCGGCTTTCTCAGGATCCTCTCCTTTTTTTTTTCTGACAACTTCAGGTTCCTCCTTGGCCGTGGTTAGGTTAAATAAAGCAATGACTCCAACCACAAAATAAAATAAAGCAATGACACCATGACAGTCTTTCTTCGTCTTGTCGGTAATTCACTTGATAAGAGAAATGGAGTATAGTGGCGTGGCCGACCTAGGTTGAAAGGACCTGGGGTAATTCACTTGATAAGAGAAATGGAGTATAGTGGCGTGGCCGACCTAGGTTGAAAGGACCTGGGGCGAAAATCGATGGAGTTTTCTTTTTTCTTCTTTTTCTAAAAACCATCAAGTTTGAATGGCACCTTAGAGTAGGTGTGAACCTACGTTGAAGCGATCTCGGAAGTTGTCCTAGATGGAAATTGAAATCTCCATAGAGTTGAATGGACCTTGGAGAATGCCTCACATGTCTAAGTTTATCGCTCAACATATGTCTAAAGATAGCCCTACATATATAAAGTTTCGTTGATAAAGGAAAAAAGAAAACAATGCGGGAACACATCACTCTCTCTTCTTCAACCTCTTCTTTCGAAATCCCTTCGTGCCGATTGTGGATTGAACTTCTCGCCGCCAGTCCTATGTACTATACAGACCACTGTATCTTCATCTGTTTAACATATCTAGTATAATCCTTCATACTCTATACCTAAGTCTGAATGCTTAATCTCCAAATCCTAATTCCAAATCCTGAATCCCCAAATCCTAATCCCTAAACCATCAAGTTTGGGTATATCTACAAATCCAAAGACGACCAAATCCATTCTCGTTATCATCTCTTCTTACCCCCACTATGATTCAAAGATAGAATTTCACTTCTATTATCCAAAGGCTTGAGGCTCTGAGTAAGTGAGAAGGTAAATGATGGGTGTCCTCAAAATGTTCTTGTATTCAATTTTTTTCTCACACACCCACTCACTTTAAACTAGCAGCGATCTCCATTGGGCATTGACTTTGACATAGAAATTTAGGGAAAGATGATACTATGAGTTTGAGTATCTGAAATGAAGGTTGGAATCATTTTTTATCCATCTAATTCTTTTTGGTACTTCTAATTAACATTCTAATTCCCAACCTCTTCATTCCTTAATCATTAATAATTATCATGCATCTAGTTGAGTTCCACGAGTTTGAGAAAAACTTATATGTGCTATTTGGTAATGTGAGAATGTCTGGCAAAGTCTGGCAAAAAAAAAAAAAAAAAGGAATAATGTCAATTCTAGCAAAATTTTAGCCCCACTCAAATGAAAATCATGAGTCCGCCACTGAGCAAAGAGAGCTTTTATGATTTAAGAAACGGGCATATCTACAGTGCAGCGGCGCCGCATCATACTATGTTGCAGCGCCTTCTTCAATGCATGGTGAGGCTCACCTTTTGAAGATCCAAGCTGGTCATCAGCACTAGCATTGAAAATCATTTGCTTAAATACAACTCAGACATCTCAAAATCAGGTCATCAGCACTAGTATTGAAAATCATTTGCTTAAATACAACTCAGACATCTCAAAATCATTTTAGGGATGGATTGTAACCACCCATACATACGTTAACACAATCCTAGGAATAGCTAACAAATTGCCTACAAAGAAGGAATAACAATTGATGCCAACATTCACATATGGATACCAAGTCAAAAGCCACCTATCATCAATGAGCTTTTCCAACGGCTGTAGCCCATCTCCCTTGTTAAGTGCATGCAATTACTACATATCAACTTGCATCCTATGTAGTGACCATCTTGTATCTTATTATCCAGATATGTATGATATCAACAATTGAATTTTACTTGATTTGAAACACGTGATGGAATTTGCTTTACTTTTCTTTTGTTAGAATAAATATGTAAGTCCCTATGTGTGATCAATTAACGGGTGGCCAACTCAAAATTTCTTTGAGAGTTTAGATGCAACAAATATAATGGGTGTTATAATGATTGTGACGCCCCGGAGTCCCACATCAAATATAGAGAAGAAAGTGAATGAGATTATATGTAGAGCTTACATCATTACCCTGTATGAGGCCTTTTAATGGGTTGAAGCCCATAAAAAATAAGACTGTGAGGCTCATGGGCCAAAGCGAACAATATCATGCATGTGTGTGGGGTGTGGCGTTACAAATAGTGAGTTGACTGTAAATAGGGCATTGCACCATAGTATGAAGCCGCACTATTTTTTTTTTACTAATCAAGGATCCTTGAGGTCTTTGATACTATGGGACTAATCCCCTTAGTGGCGTCAGGTAAGCCCATACAAATTCACACGTAGTAAACTTGGGTCAGGTTTCGAACACAAAACATAGGGGGCAAACCCATGTCTTATGTTACTCCAACAACTCCCTGGTAGGTAATCCCTAGTTTTGTTTCTTTGCACTCACAAGCCCAATTCCGGTTACGAAAAGCCTAGAAGTCTCGTGATCTCAAGAGAACCACATGCTCCTAAATTCTACTCTACTTTATTAGCAAAGAAAAACATATCTACTCTTCATCCTTTTATTCTCTCAGCAAGCTGACACCTATAGGGATGGATTTTTTTTTTCCTCCACCTGTAATTTAGAAGGGCCCCACTGTATGGATGCTCGGGATTGAAAACCCCTCCCTGCCCTAATGCAATACAATACCCCACCGACAAAAAAGGGGCTGCAAAACAATGACATCAAGGAGGGATTAATTCGCTTTAGAGAGAAAAACTTAGGGCCTATTTGTATGTATTAAAATATATGAGAATTCATGGTGTAATGATTCATGGTGCAATGAACAATACCAATTAACCCCAAGGGATTGACCGAGTGGTTAGGACCACGATTCCTCCCTTTTCCGGAACTAGAGGTCTTTATATCAACCCTTGGTTCCCCCTTCTTCAGGAATCGAATGTTGATCCACTAGTGTTACCACCTTGGGGCCACATGGGTGTTTACTCAGCTTCCCTGTGGACTCGGAGGGATTAGTCCAACCCAAAAGGCTAAGAACCCTACGATAGTAAAAGAAAAAAGAAAAAAGAACAATACCAAAGGATTTAAAGAAGTGTGTGGTGTAGGATATATATAAGGTGAGGACTGAGTAATGTAAGTGATGTAGATGAGACCTTCTCTTTCCTATGTATTGAATTACTAGGGTGATGGCTTAGATATTCATTTCTTAAAAGAAAAGACTATTGATGCTTATATTTGAAAATTCGCTTTTGATTTTTTTTTTCTTCTTAAGCACTTATGGTATGAATTCTATTCTATTGCAAACATATAGAGTAGAGCCTTGGCATTTGAAGGTCAAAGCCTCACTTAGAAAGGTCGTGATACCCACAGACTAGCTATCAAAAAGGGAGTTAAAAAGCCAAGGCTTTGGACCATGTTTGTAGTAAAAGCTACTAGTAGATTATCCCATGGGCTGTAAAGGTCTAACACAAGGTATAAGACACGGAGAAAGTATACTCGGCCCGATTCTGGGGACCGGGTTCTGGCCCGATCCCCAGTCCGGGATCCAACGGCCCTCACTGGGGATCCCGGGATCCAACGGCCCTCACTGGGGATCGGGCCAGAACCCGGTCCCCAGTTCGGGCCAAGTAGCAGGCCCGTAAGACACGACCTGCGTCTTTTTGCAGTAGACCCACGACTTTGGGGAGAAGACAGGAGACTAATATCCAAGAATGTGTTGGGGACTTTTTTTTTTTTTTTTTTTGCTATCGGAGGGTTCCCAACCCTTTGGGCATGACTAATCCCTCCGAGCCTATAGGGAAATTGGGTAAACACTCCTATAGCCCCAGTGTGATAGTGCAGGTTCGAACTCACAATCTCCGGGTCCAAACCGTGGTCCTAGACTTTGTTAGTGAGAGATAGTGTCATCGACCAAAAGAAGAATGAAAGGATTCTATATCTTTTAAGTCTTGTAACTAAGAGAATTACTCAGTTGGAGTAACTCCATGGTGGATGCCCTCCTCATGTATGATGTATGGGATGTCTTGGAGTTGGATGCACCGTAAGATTTTTCATTTGATGAATTGAGTGATTAACACAATCTTATACATACTATTCATATAATTCATCATATGATTAATTTTATGGTGATGTCAAATTCTATAGAAGTGAAATTTGGAGATATCACATAACTAGGAAGGACATTCGGTTTGAGTGCTCGAATTTTTAATAGGTGGGCCTCTTAGGGAGTTTGACCTCTCCAACTCAGAAATTCTTAAGTTTGTGATTCAGAGGATTCAGACTCATTAAGAGTAGAAAACTTGGTGGGCAAATGAAAATGGACCTTGGTGGAGGGGTTGTCATCATTTGTCGGCTATGGGTTTCTAATTGACTGAATCAGCATCCTTTTAACCGGACACATAGTGGGGAGATGCAAGTGGCTTTCTAGAGTATCATCTAAATTGCAAAACAAAGGGCCCGGTGATTTGCATTAGAATATGATAGTTCAACTTACTAGAATGCGTGCTAGTCTAATAACACAATTTTTCACGTGAAAACCCTATCAAAGGGGAATAAACCACAATCTGTAATCAAGAATTATTGAACAGTTACAGGATATACTCACAACTTCTTTATCCCAGTCAATATGTCGACCTAAGGACTGTAATTGTTCTTATACAACTTCTCCTCTTACCATGACTTCCCCACCGGACACCGTTCCTCACAGTTGATCCAGCAACATCTTGTCAACCAAGATGAACAATTTTCAACAAGAGAGTAGAAGCAGTAAAACCTTCTAAAGCAAATCTTCAGCAAAACCCCTCAATGGCTCTAGAGAATCAAATAATCTCTCATAGGTTTTTCTCACCTCAGATCAATGAGAGAATTAAATGATGTGTATCTTAGGGTTGAGAGAAACACCCTATATATATAGCTCCAAATTCGTGCATTGGAACTAGAACACAAATAGAACTCAAAGTGGGAAACTCGGTCTCAAAAGGAAACAAAATCGTGCAGCACATTCTTGTAGTTTCCGCCATCCGATTGATCGGACGGAGGATATTGATCAGTCCTCATAAATAATTGAGGCAAGTCAGCCACCCGATCGATCGGTCCTCGTTGGTTCGCTCAGACTTTTTGTTTTTCTTCTCTTTCTTCGCTTCAGCTCCTCCGGCTAGACAACTACATTTAATTCTAAAATAAAATAGAAAATACAACTTAATGGACCCAAAGTTTTGTCCAACCCATAAATAAGCCAACACAATAAAATCCTAACAGAATACGTGGGGACTTATTACATAGAATTCATATCACAGTGGTTAAAAATGAAGACCGGAGGGAAATTTCAAAAATGAGCATTACTTTTACAAAAGTAAAAAAGAGCATTAAATGAACTTTTCCTTTTAAGTAAGTAGAATAAAAAGAAAATGAGAAATGAATGCCCAGCTATCATTTTAGTAATTCAATACATACGAAAGCTAAGGTCCATCTACATTTACACCTTATATATATATCTTTCACGCCTCACCTCATATCCTTTACCCTTCACCTTAATAATCCTTTGATAAAGTTCATTTTACTATGAAATCATGTATATCAATCTCTATGTATTTTAATGCAACCAAACAGGCCCAAAATGAAAATAAAGTGCAATGGGTTTTGCTAGATATTCAATCTAAGATGATGGACTTCGTGTTTTTAAAAATGCTTGATTTTCAAAACTCCCTTTGTTCTTACTCAAGGGCCGACCCAGGAAGTTTTTCCTGAGGGCCACATATAAAAACAGGCTAGAGGGGTTAAGAGGACCACATATAAGATTACAATGGTTTTCAACCCCACTGCCCCACCCCTGACAAAAATAAATATAACACTCACGGAGAGAAATCAGAACAAAAGAGGAAAGAAAAAAAAAAGGGTGGGCCAAGACCACATGCATTGACAGCCTTTGGCAAAAAAGAATGCCTTTCAACATGTATAATCATAGAACATACAATCACTCAATATATAGTCAAACCACTAAACGAAATGGGCTCCACAGACCACTTACAAGCATGCATATGGACCACTGTGGTGAATATCCACAGGACTATTGCGTTTGATCCATTGATATCATCAAGAAAGGAAGTGATCTTTCTACTTAATAATTGCAACCTTTGGAGCAATTTCAATTCAACCCCTGCATCCTAGTATTTCTACTGAAAAAGCATCACCAAGTGGTGTACAAAAATAATATTCAATCGATCAGAGCTTAAAACATGGAGTGGTGGCTGATACACCGAAAAAAAAAAAAAAAACCCACAAATGTTTTGATCCCAAGAAGGTCACAGTAATAAGAATCCAATTGTATAAGAAGAATCAACATCACCCACCCGGGAGTTGGTGGAGTTGTATAAGGCATGAGTTTGTTCCCTATGTCTCGTGTTCAAGATCCGTCTCGATGTGTCAGGAGTGTGTTTGTGTGGGCTTAGTAGGCGCTACTAGGATTAATTAGTCCTATTAAGTCAAAGACTTCATGGATACATATGTCATCAAACTGTATAAAAAAAAATCCACTTAGAAGAAGATGATGTCAAAGTATTTTTCCCCCACAAAAGATGGGTCCGGCCTCTGGAGAAAATCAATACCACATGTTATGATATGGGTTCGATCAGATGCGAGCCAGCTTGCTGGACCTGCTTCTAATCAGGTCTGGTCATATAAATGAGTATGGATCTGTCTGGTTTTGGTCTCAACATAAATTTTTTAAGGGTTATAGGTTCATTAGTTTCAACCTCAATCCTTGCGTTGATTATGGGGCTGGGCTTGCTATCCTTGACCTGATCTGTACCCGACCTTTTGACAACTCTCAATTCTCTGAAAGTATGAATCAGAGATAAACTATGAGCCTGTTTAACTGTTTTGTTAGTTTGTTTGAAAAGAATTTTAGGAATTAAATGCATAGGAATTCATACTGTTATTAGTTAAAAATGAAGATTCAAGGTGATCAATATACAAAAATTATCAGAAAATTTTTCCTTATGACTACGGAGCCACCCTAATAAATCAAATTCTAAGAAAATCAGACCCCACCTACATTGCTACCTAATATATTTAACCCCTAACATCATATCATTAATTATATATGTCACCTCTCACCCCATCATTAATACCTCACATCTCTAGTAATCATTTGGTTGAGCTCATTTGACTATAAATTTCTATGTATTTTTATACGAACAAACGAGCCCCATAAATCCATTAGTGAAACCCACTTTAACATAAACTACTAAGGTCATTGCCCAACTTTGATCTATCAAGTAGAATGTTGCTCCAATTAGTGTTTTTTTTTTTTTTTATGAGGTGGGTTTCCGTGAGATCTTTCACTTAACAAGATTATCACTCCAGCAGGTGCATGCTAAACCCGGCAAATTTGGGGCGGTTTTCAAGCTCGAATTTGAGTTTTTTTTTTGTCCAATTTCTCTCTCTTCTCACCTTTATTATTTGTCTGTGCTTCACTTCTTTTCAAACAAGAGTTTGCTTCACTTCTTTGAGGGACGAATCACCCACTTTGAATAGGGATGGATAGCAACCCTTAGGGCCGATTTGATAATTTTATTAATATAGTCAAGTGAAGTGAAGTGAAGTGAAGTTAAACATCCCATCAAAAACACTTTTTACCAAAACTCCCACCATCTTTTCCAAAAAAAGTAAAAAAACAACTACATTTACTCACTAAAAGACAAAAAAACTCCATTTCTCCATACAAAAAGTCAAAAGTATATATTCTATCACAAATAACTAAAAATAAAATATCATCATAACTCACTCATATTTTATTCATTCTTTTCATTTCACTTCACTCCACTTTATTTTAAAAGTAAATTACCAAACGGGCCCTAAAGAAAGGTTTGATTTGATTTTGATTCCTTGACTTTGATAAGGACTCAAAATCCTTATCCTAAGACGATTGAGTGATACATATTTGTGATGCAATGAATATGAATTCCAAGATGGGAATTGAAAGGGATTCCTCGTATATGTGAGGGGCATATCAAAATATTGGTTCTTGGGGCCCACTCACGTCATCACAGGTGGGTCCCATCAACAGATGCAAACAGAAAAGAGGGCCCATTACTTTGTCTTGAGAAGAATATAGTTTTCCTAGTGATTTTAAGAGAGTAATCTGAACAAGTCAAAATGCGGAGGTTATGGCATTCTGATTTACCTTTATTTTGATATCCTCCAAGTTTAACCCCAAGGAGTAGTTTAGTTGGCCTATGACCACGGGTTGCTCCCGGAGGTTGTGAGTTCGAAACTACACTACCACACTAGGGCTACATGGGATTTATCCGGCTTTATTTCTGAGCCCGAAGAGATTAGTCCAAGCCAAAGGGTTGGGAATCCTCCGATAGCAAAAAAAAAAAAAAAAAAAAAATCCTCCAAGGGGTACCTCAGTTGGCTTAGGACCACGGTTTGTACCCGAAGGTTGTGGATTCAAAATCACACTGGGGCTACGGGGGAGTTTACCTGGTATTTTCTCTGGGCCCGAAGGAATTAGTCCATCCAAAATAGTTGGGAACTCTCAACAAGAGGGGAAAAAAAAACCCAAACATGAGAGATCCTCTACCGATATTTACACTATGAGTATAAAAACAAAAAATAGAGCAAGGGTCCACATCCACTGACCTGATCCATTGAATCAATGGTTGGTAACCTAACCACAGGTCCAAATGTTCAAATTGGTGTCCCTAGAGAACTGCACTGCTGCATACACAATCCAACCCTTTTTATATTAGATCGAACAATTAACCTGATACAGGTCATACTGACAGTATTGGCCCGCGTGCACGCGCGAGGACTTCTCAGGAGGTCACCCATCCTAGTACTACTCCCGCCCGAGCACGCTTAACTTCGGAGTTCTTACGTTTTCCGGGGCCGCACGGTTTTAAAAGGCCTCATGCAAGGTAAGGGTGTAAACTTTACATATAACCCCATTCACTTTCCTCTCTATAGTCGATGTGGGACTCCGGGGGGTCACATTCCACCCCCCTTAGGGCTGCACGTCCCTGTCCAGTAGCCTGCCAGTCCCTGTAGCCTGCCAGCCCTCTTGGCCCGCCCACATGGAGACCCGCCCACTTGCACCAGACCACGGCAGGGGACCCACACTCGAACTAATCGAGAGTCGGCTCTGATACCATCTGTAACGCCCCACCCTTCACACATGCATGATATTGTCCGCTTTGGCCCGCGTGCACGCGCGAGGACTTCCCAGGAGGTCACCCATCCTAGTACTGCTCCCGCCCGAGTACGCTTAACTTCGGAGTTCTTACGTTTTCCGGGGTCGCACGGTTTAAAAAGGCCTCATGCAAGGTAAGGGTGTAAACTTTACATATAACCCCATTCACTTTCCTCTCTATAGTCGATATGGGACTCCGGGGCGTCACATTATAAGCCCAGACACAGATCCAGCAGATCTTTGTGGATGAAGAGTAAGACAAAAAAAAATATGGTAAAACTTCCCCATACATTCAGATATCTGCAAATAAAACTGGTAAAGCTGAAAGTCATGACGATTAAGGAGAAGAACCCCATAAAAAGAAAAAAGAAAAATAAAGCATTAGAAGCTCTCTTTTTTTCTTTTTCTTTTGTTCTTTTTCAATTTGGGAGATTCTTCAGGCACACCTATATTCAAGTGAAAAGGAATGCACATGACAACAAATAAAGAAGAGTTTATTGGTCCAGTATTTTGGGTCAATTGAATTGGCTCATTGTATTAGCATAAGGCCAGGTTTTGGGTCCAAAGATATTTTGGTAATTGTATTGGGATTTCCCATAAATAGTCACAAGTCTAGATTTGATATTCATTTAGTTTTTCATCACCATTGGATTAAAATCATAATAAAATGATGCCTCTAAACCATTAAATTTTAGGGTCATGGATCAAAATGTTAGGAGGATCATATTGAATAAGAATTTTGCATATAGATAGGCTTCATATAGTTCTTTTCATCTAATTGGACTTCCATGATCAACATGCATGCCAAAGTCAGCCCCACTATTTTTTTTTTTTTTTTGAAACCATAATAAAACTTTATTAAAAAGAGAAAATAAGAACAAAGCTACAAAAGTAAAAGAGAGAAAAGCTAAAGAGAAGGTACAATAATATTATATCAACCCCAACCTAATAACATAAGCACACCCACCCAACCATAAAGACAACCTTTCATAAGCCTCACCCTAATACATTGAGGGATAGATGCATATGAATATATAAATATATATTGTGTGTGTCTGTGTGTGACTTTCGTATTCTTAGATGTAAAAGTGTAAAAAGGTGGAAAGTTCACCGTCCTTGCACGTAGGGAAACCGTCGAACCATATCAGTGTGTGTTGCATTGTGTAGCTTACTGTGGATTGCAAGTTTTCACTGCTAGCTGCATGCACCCGCATTTTCCATATTTGAACTCGACCCAGGATTCAAGAAGAGGCATAAATCTTGTGTTGTTGGTTGTAGGCTCTTGATACAACCCAAACGAATTGGTTGTAGCCACTTTTTAGCTATATGCTTTCAGGTGCACACAGCGTGGCACGGTGCAAGAACCCGACTAACCGGTGGCTGGCCGGAGCTTGGATCGTGCCACGCTGTGGCCCTCAAAGACCATGAAGCTCATCTCTGGCTTTCACTTGCTCCATTGCACTGTCTATCCCCTCTATATATAGACTCTACAATGCTTATCTTTGTGTGTAACATAGAAACACTAGGCAACATTTTAGTCATTAGAAGTTGTGGTGTGGGGAATTCTCGTTCTGAGATGTGAGAGTCAAGATCTTCAAAAATTCCATGTGATGTGATGTGAGGTAGATCATTTTGTTCCATTTTGTCCTTTTCCCTTGTTCCTTCCCTACCATGAGAATAGGATATGTACAAAGAATGCATAGAAAGGAATAACATTTCCTTTCTCTTATGCTCTTACAGCTGCATCCCATGTTTACAGGTGTTTAGTTCTCTATAGTCAAAACAGGGTGCATAAAGTTGTGCCATTTATGGTATACTACATGGTTTGGGGCATTTATTTCTGCTGACTCGCGGGCACTTTTGCTTCTTTGCATTGCATTTGCATTAGATTCTGATTGCTGTTAACTTTATTTCAGATTAAGACCTTCTTTTTTAACTTTTTTTTTTTTATGTGGATTAGCTATTACAGGTGTCATTTCTGGGATGTTCTCTCATCATGTTCTCTTCTATTTTACACCAATCATATCAGATTGAGACTTTTTTTTCTTTTTCCTATGGGATGGTTATACAGGTGTTATTTCTGGGATGTTCTCCCATCATGTTCTCTTCTTTCTGACAACAATCAAACTTGACTAGTTTCTTTATTAACAATACTAAATTAATAACACCTAACATTAGGATGGAAATAGGTCAGTTCCAAAGCATCTCCAAATCTGATCAGAAATCCAGGATCTTGATTTATATTTAGAATTTCAAATGAGGATATAAATCCAAAGGTAAAGACACAAATTGAAATCCTATTATATCTTGAATATCTAAGGCAATAAATACAATATATATACCTAAATATATTTATTAATAGGATCTAGAGAGAGAGAGAGAGAGAAGTAAACCCTTTCTCTTAGTTGGATCCCTTAATCTATAAACTTCTAATGCATTAAAGTTCCAGGCTGTTAGCTCGGTTGGTAAGGGACTTATTAATCCCTGAGAAAGGGGGCATGACTAATGCGAGCCCCACAGGTTGGGTCAAGGAGCCCGTTGCTCATGGTGCTTTAATCTATGATGTCCAGATATTTCAGAAAAGACATCAGCATATCATATTTTATTGTATTCGATACTTTACTTTTTATGCATAAAATTCACGTCTCTTCCATATTTATGTTGTACATGGGCATCATAGGTTCTAAATGCAACCGCAGTTTCTATGTTTACTATTTAGTTATCCACCCTGACCATTAGGACAGGGGAAAGGCCAGGTCCACCGTCCATTAGGGGCCAAAAGCGAAAAAGAAGTTCATCACTCAAATGTGGATGGCGACTTTGAGAAGGGAAAATTCCTGTGCCCCTAAATTCTGTATTTGGTGGTGAATTAACATATGAAATTCCAACAAATTCCACAAAAATTCATGCAAGTGCCCTTTTGTTCTTTATTTTTTGTCCTCAGCTAAAAGTTAAAAATGATGATATGAATAAAGATACTATCATTCCCCAAATTTCTTGCCTGCCTTCATTCCTATCATCTCTCCTCCCACCCACCACCTTCATGACTACCTCTATCATGACCATCATTTAAAATTATGGGTGAAAGCGATGGTCATGTGATTATAACTGTGCAAAATATATAAAACAGCTGCAGTCAATTGTAAGGTCCCAAAGCCCCTTATCTGTTTGGTTGGGGCCACTTAGTGGATTTGAACCAATCCTTGTGTTTTTTTTCTTGCTTAATCAGGCCCACCCACCATTACCATTAAAGGGGTATCTCTGGGTGGAAACGTTGTACCACTGGCACAACTTAGCCTCCCCCACACCCACCCCAACTAAAAAAAAAAAAAGTAAAAAAATCAGGCCCAGCATTCTGAAAAATAGGGCTCTCAGTGCTTCCCACTTGAAAAAACAGAAACTGTGGAATATCTGAATTCTAGAAGATAATGTTGTTAGTATATTTTTCTTCCCAAATATCAATCATCGCAATAGTTCTATTTGTATCATTTTTGCTGAAAAAGAGAGGGTTTAATGCTTGAAATGACAACCTCAACTCACAATAGTTTTTTCTACCAAAAGAACAGGAAAACAATCACAATGTTTAGAAACCACCAACATGACTTTGTTCAATCAATTTAAACTGTAAAAATGAAGCAAACCTACAACCTCTTGGTTGCAACAATGAGCACCTTCCAACTGTGCCCCAGGCTTGTCACCATGGTTCAAAGACCAAAGGCTAGAAGAAATGAGCACAAAGGAATATCTCCATCTATATAACTGAACAGTCCAAATGCTTCAAAAAGAGGGGAAAAAAAAATACGAGTTTTGGATCAGGATATATGCATCTATCTTGTCAGGTTTATCATTTGATCCATCACGTTTATTATGGATGTCATACGTTAAAATGAATAAAAGTAATATGAACCAACAGCAGAGTACACTCATTGTGCAGGCCTACCTGTTGTCAAGCCAAACCCCTCCATCACTCATCTACCTTTGAATCTTCAGAGCCCTTAGAACAATAACTATCACCACCCAATGACTGATTATTTTAGCTAATTAGCTGAGTCTTGTCCATGATCAGATGGCCACAGTGATAGACAGTCCCAAGTGGCCCTTCAGAGAGGACTGCACCTGATTCCAATCAACTCAGTGCATGCCTCCTGTTATGTATACAGAAGGACATATATGAGCATGCGACAGTCTCTAGGTATCTTTCTAATTCTTTTAGGTGTATGGCCTTACCCTAAAAGAAGATCAAGAGGTTGAATGGCCAGGATCTTAAAATCTATGATGGAGAATTGGACCTTGAACCATATATACCATCGCTTGCTGCTCTATACTTGGAACAAACTTGCAGGAACACATGCACTAGACAAGTCATATTCCATTGATTGGAAACTATCACAAGTCATATTACATTGATTGGAAACTATCTCAAGTTCAGGCACTTCTTTCAGATGAATGTAGAATTCATAAATAATGGATCATAGTTTAGGAATAATTTAAGAGTTTTTCAATTCATAAACTCTGCAACTAGAACATCCTGACTTATTTCGTTCATGTCGACGAATTTCTCCTCTAGTAACATAAAATTAATAAAAACAAAGATAGCCCACTATTTTGAGGAGAAAAAGAAATAAAAGTCTACACCTTGAAAAGAGAAAAACAAGGAGAGCTCCTACAACAAAAGAGGGGCTCTGAAAACAATTACACTGGGTGGATCTAACCAACAGCTAATGGTATAATGCAACCAGAAGCCGATGATGGAAGCTAGTGCCCATCTGCAGTTGAGTCCTTGCTAGTCTCGCCTTCTTTTTGGGGGTGAGGATACAGGGAAAGATTTCTTGTGAGAGTTACAAGTGAGGGCTTCACTACAGAATAATTCTTCTTCGCTCTTGTAGACTCTTCAACATTTCTCCCTATTGCATCAAAGTTCTTCGCTCTTGTTGATTCTTTAACATTTCTCTCTATTGCTTCCAAGTTCTTCGCTCTTGTTGATTCTTTAACATTTCTCTCTATTGCTTCCAAATTCTTCGCTCTTGTTGATTCTTTAACAGTTCTCCCTATTGCTTCCACGTTCTTCTAACAAAAGAGAACACAATATAGGTTTTCAAAAAACAAATGATAAAGATGTAGATTAAAATTCGGAGCCAAGATTATAACATGCATGTCTCTTTTTTAACATAATTAGAAAAAATTCATTTTCCTCAACTTTGCAATAAATGTTTTATACAACAGAACATGATCTTAGGATAAAAGATCACACGCCAAAAACTGCCTTCCAAAAGGTGAAATGCCCCCCTCTATCGTTTTTTAAAATGTAAATGCACCCACGCATCTCAAGCTTCAATTAAAAGGTGATTGTAAAAAATAACACTGATCAAATGATCTTAACTATCAGACCAATTAACTCCATTCAAAGAATTATGAGAACCATACAGTTGAGAAGTTTATGAAACAAAAAATTTGTACATGTGCACAGACACACCTGGAAAAACACGAGTATAGTTATATACTTATATGTAGCCAGCTACCATTTCCAATATAGGTAACTAATAAGGCCCACCTTGGATGAAAGCAACCCATTAGATATGAACCTTCAATTTTTACTGGTAATCACATTGATCAGAGGGAGACACCATGAAAAGAAGGGAGGTGGTCACTTCTTTAGGCCCTTAGGGTGCAAAGCATGTGCAACTGATCATATTTTTTATGTATGTGGTAGAACACTCACACACAATACCATCCATGAATTAGCACAGGCCAATTTTGGACCCAAATTTCACGGGCCCTTGGATGGATGATTCAAAATTAGCACTCATTTTCATCAATTATAAGGTTATCAAAAGTGGACCTCCCATTTTCATCAGGCTACCATTTAAAGTGTGCCTCCTGTTTTCAAAATAATAATAATAATAAGTATCATTGGCCTGTCACTGTTGGTCCATAGGCATATTGATGACCTGCAAGTGATGGGGATGTATGTATGACCTAAATTAATAAATCTTACTTGGAAAGAGTCGTGCCTTCAATTGAATTTTCAAATCAGTTCGTGGAAAGTTTAAAGAGAATTTTCAAAACACAATTAAGTTTCTTTCAAATAGAAATAGTTGAAGTGGATAATGATACTCACAGTTACAGGAGACTTAGTGTTACTGTTAATTCCCAAAGGTGGCAATGGATGCCTGCTGCCCTTGGACTTCGCTTGATCTTCATAGAAACTAAAATCATCTAGTATTGATGTTTTGGCGAGAGAACTCTTGAAAATGTTCAGCATTTGTAGACCTTGTGAAAATTTAATCTGTGGAAGTTGGTCAAAATATCCATGAGTAATTGATCAGTTACATTAAGCACAGTCACAAAATACCCAGAACTTCTTATCGAAAAACACCAATTATTCTCAGCCCAATTAATTTTATTCACAACTTATTTTGTTCCTCCTACAGCAGGGAAAAAAAACAAAAGAAAAGGAAATCAAAAGTAGCAATTTAAGGAAGAAATGCAGATTTAATTAGATCAAATTCCAAACAACCAACCAAATACATTCTGGAATTCTTTACCAAAATGTGTGTGTGTACACATTCTGGAATAGGACCTCGTCTTTTCTCATTTCTAATTGCATTGCGATGGAGTTGTTATTTACAGCACAGTGAATAGTCATGCATACAAAAACATTAAAATTGCATAGTAGCACAAAATGATAACTGTCCTATTTGTGGACTGCTAAGATGCAGAGGCACGGCATTATATAACAAGGTCAGGCCACAGATATGGGAGAGACGTGGGTTTTACATACAAAATTGAAGTATCAGAAACAATAAGTTATAGATACGTCATACATTGCCAATTTTAAGTGTTCAGGCACCATTGATGCACTGCACTTCAGGTTCCTTAGCAGCAAAAGATAAGAATAACCGTAAATAAATCAATAAGAAGAAAATACAACCCCTAATAGAGGGATGAATTCTAAATGATGACCATAATGATAACAATGATGATGAATAGTCGGTCACCAATTAACAATTCCCATTTTTTTTTATCGGTAGTCAATCACCAAAACATTTTTTTCCACCAAAGCACAAGCAACATAAAAACATAACAGAATAGATTCAGTGGTATCCCCAGCTGTTGCTCAGCTGGTTAGTTACATGGGTGTATGTGTGAGAGTGTGTGAGATCGAGTCCCCAGTGTAGGCAATAAAAAAAAGAAAATAGATTCAGTGGTTTCCGGTGAGAATATAGGGAAACTAGACACCCATTACATATTGTAGGGTGTTGATAAGCAAATGAATGTGAGTGAATCAAGAGAATACCTCTTGAGTATCCCTGCTGTGTGTTACAGGCTTGTGATCATTGTCTTCTACAATGATATGCTGAAACTCTCTGTGGGAGATGTCTTTTATTATGTGCCATTTTACAGGAAAGAACCCATTCCACTTATCTTCCTGCCAAAAATCCATACTTTTTTTGAAATCAACTTGACCAATCATCTCAGCCAAGCCAATAAACTGCCCACTTTTGTTTACCTGAAATGGCTAAAAGAAATCAGTGGCAGTTCACGTGTTTGAGATTCCTTCAAATGGCTTATATATAAAATTTGAAAATTTTAAAGAACAATAAAATAAATAACATTAAATACTACAATAAACGTAGAGTTACAATTGACAAAGCCAACCACATAAAGTAAGGCATTGGTGATGATGACATCAACAGCGATGAAAATAGAAAAAAGAAGAAAAAAAAAGGTAGGCACACTCTGAGGGTTTGGATAAGGTTATTTGGCCTAGATATCATACAATACATTTTTCTTGTACAATTTAGCAGTGTAAACTTACATGCAGTCCAGCTTGTGGGGCTCACTTAGATGCAAGTTTGCCAATGGGAGGAGGGCAAATTAAAAGGTCTCCTCATGGCCAAGAGGGGTCCAAAAAATCAGCCCCACCAAATTATCCTAGCCCTTGATTTAACACCCTTAAAATTCAATAGCATCTTAACTGTAGATTTTCTTTAGATTCAATCCAACGGTGAGTGAAGGTTCAGTAAGTGTGAAATTTGGCCTAATGCCAAATCATGCGATGAAAAGGCGATCAAAGGGGCTGCACTGACAAAGTTAGGCCCAAATGGGCCCCATGGTGCTGGATTGCACTTGTAGTTGCTCGTAGGAGAGCATTTCCCATTACTAATGCCTACAAACAAATAATACATCATCTACATATAAAAATAAATAAAAAATAGAAATATTCAATCCTTAGTAGGAACCAAAACTTAACCTATCGTCGTCTCCATCCGCATTTCAAAGACAATTAATCGCACTCTGTGACGGACTTGGTGAAATCGAATAAACTTGCCACACACGTCTGCCACACAAGTTAGCCTAACTCACTCAACCCTTAAGACACTCAACCTCACAAGCACATAAGATATATAAGAAGGCGAAGAGAGCAATTGGGAGATGAAGAGCTTGTATTACTCAATTCCTGGGGATGGTTACAAATGAGGAGGGCACCCCTATTTATACTTGAGAACTCACAAATGAATGGTTAGGATGTATACACATGTCACCAATCTAATGGCTACACGATGTTCTAGATTTCTCAATCCTTATCTATCCAACTCATCATCCTTAACTACAACTCTCTACAAAAGCTAACTAGGCGTCTAGGCCTTTCTATGTTTTCACTTCTCTACAAATATCCTGAGGTTTCTAGACCTTTCTATTTTTGCTCCTCTATAAATATCTTGAGGTTTCTAGATCTTTCTATGTTTGCTCCTCTACAAATATCATGAGGTTTCTAGACCTTTCTATGTTTGCTCTTCTCCACAAATATCTTGAGCCTTCTAGAAGACTCTAACGAGCTAGGTCCGTGAATAATGAGCCTTGGACTCAGATTTTGGGCCCATTTTGACCCATTAAGAAGGTATGTGACACTTCACTCTCAAATCCTTTTACTTTGGCAACTAATGGGAAATGTATCATAGTATAATTACATTCAATTGATTTAAGTAATTAGTACAAAATCTTTTACTCAGTAATAGATGCAATGTTATATATCTCATCCTCTTTTCCAAATTTCATCTAGAGAAACATCAAATTATTGGGTTTTCTCAAAAAGGCCCTGCCTTATCTTACAACCTTAAAAAAGGTCTCCGTTTTATTTGTTTTTACTAAACCTCCCTCGACTCAAGGTCAAAGTTTCTTTGTCAAATGTTTAATGAAGAGCAGATGAAACATCTTCCAAGTAAAACTGAATAACTTAGGTAACATGATCTAGAACAACTTGTGCATATTGGCATCTCCTCTCAATGAAATAATAACATCAACTACATAATTGCTAATTCTTACCCTTGGACAGAGACTTCTGATATCTATAGAAGAATCGAAGCTTTTATCCCAAATAGAAATCAAAATACAAAACAGAGACGTTTACGCAGAATAAATCCAGGTAGAAGAAGTTGATATTATGTAAAGGGGTATTCTAAACTCACAGAGAAAAAGAGGAAGATTGGACAAGCCATGCCCTTCTCATTCGATTTCCTCTCAGCGTCATGAAATGCTGCATCCAACTTTTCATTCCCCTTTGGAGTACTTGACCATACATTATACTTGATGCTTTTATGAACATCAGCTTCACTGTAGGATTTTATAACAAAGAACATTGCTTGTTCATACTTTGTCTTGAAATCTTTTAGATTATATTGCCCTCTCCGGATCATAGAACTCAATTGATCTTTATCAGTAGATAAGCTCAATGGATCTTTCACTCTCCTGGCACGAGGCCCACGGCTCATCTCGCCAGATGCTTCAAAAACTTCATTTCTGTTGAACTTTTCTCTCATCTTAAACCTGTCATTGCCTACCCAGGCTTGGCCATTTGAACCGCTGTTACTGAATCTATATTGAGGGAATAGACCTCCATGACCTTGGTTTGGAAATGAAGGAATCTTTCCACCAGGGTGTTGCCCTTTCAGAAGGCCGGCTGATTGAAAATTAGAGCCCTTCTGTGGAACCTGGAAATTAACAATTTCATACGAGTGCTATGATGAGACTCACAAAGAAAGTGTATTAATGTGGCTCAAACTTTGCTTCACATCTCTACTTCAGAATAAATGTAGAAGGAAAAGTTTGGGTCCAAAAAAGATTTCTTTTATTGATTACTACTAGTGTGAAAAAAGGAGTTACTTATTAGTTTTTATGAAAAAAAAGAGGAAAAATCTGAGGCTAATCCAACCAATGCCAACAGGTCAACAATTCTTACAGTTCAAGGAACAAAGAGGAAGCCACACAACACAAATCAAAGAAGTTTTCATGGTTTCTCTTTAAAGTTTAAATAACATAAAATTAAATAACACAAAATTCCATTACCTTGCTTGGAGGCTTGAGTGGTTGACCGCACCAAGAAGAATTAGAAAATCTACTCGAGGATGTAGAGACATGTGATTTTGAATCTGACAGACATATAGAGACTTTATTATCAACAGTATTTTCTGTCTTGATATTATTTGACTCTCTTGACTTCAAAGAAATTGGACAGGAAACGCTTGGTTTTGGATCAACAGGTATAGCATCACTGCTATGGAACACCCCAGCATTAGTTGTGGAGTCACAGTAATAAGATGGCTCAATTTCGGACCCATATGAACTGGAAGGCTGAAAATATTCTGATGAAGGGAAATATGCATGTTGCCCAACCGATTGTGAGTCAACGCCAGTCAAAGTCCCAGAAGTATATGGGTTATACCCCGGCATGTAGTACACCACAGAGCCATTATCTGACTGAATACCCTGAAAAGAACAGGACAATATACAGCATTCAAGTAAGAAGGGAAAAATAAAATAAAAATGGAATTGCAGTAAAAAGACACTTCACAAAATTTATTCACAAATGACAGAAAATGTGACAGAAGAACAGTAAGAAACTAACAAAAATCAAAGAATTCAAAATGAGGCGCATGGAAAAGAAGGAACCATGCATATGGAAATCAGTTACTAATACTTGTCTGGGATAATATATATCCATATGAAATTGTAAATCTACAACTTATAGAGTACGGAACCTCCAATCCATCTCCAGAAAGAGTATAAGACTTCTGGTTGTCCCATTCAGGATAAGTTCCATCAAAACCTGCTAAATGTTGAAGAAATCCAACAATAATTATCGCACCATATCCCTTGAAGAAACAAAGAAGAATTTCAACAGGAAAAAGAGAATCCTTCATACAAATAACCTGGGTAAAAATAACTGTAGGAACCATCAGGTAGAAGGTTAACACCTTGCTCTGCACCCAGCGGTTGAGCTGTTATGCATTCCATAATGCTGGAAGTAACATCCCCTGGCACTGATTTAGAAGACTGAGATTGCAATGGACCATTGCCCACGGAACCCTAAATGAAGAAAGACGTATGAAGACTTTTAGCAAACACATCAAGCATGATTTAAAACTGAGGAAGATAACTGCAACTGCATTTCATTATGTCAGAACATCGCCAACCACACATGATAAGGGTTATGTTTATATATTCAGAATCTCAACTAAGGAACTGTATGCCATGCTCAATAAAAAAACATGAGTGAATTTTTCAATTGATAACCATAATTTGCATTAAAATCCAAGCATATGCAAATTACATTAGTATAGAAAGTTGTTGTAAAGCACCATATGGCTTCCACTCAATGCTGCACAGCAGACAATGGCTTTCTATGGGGAAAGAAACATTTATATCATTTACAACTGCCAAAAACTTCGGGTTTTTTTAGCAATGCTATGATTCTATGCTCTGCAAACATCCATTTCCTTCCAGATGCAGAAAAGCGATTCCAACACCCCTTCCCCCTCCTGTAGGAAAGTGTTTCCCGTATAGTCAAAGAAAATTAGTTCAAAATTTTCCTGTTTCCATGTGGAAAAGCACTATACCAAATCATGGATAACCGAGGTGTCTTCCACATCATCAATGAATTATCTATGTTACACGAGCCTTATGCAGTTCTAAAGCCACATTTAGGTGCTTTGGGTCTATGTGGTGTAAGTCCTAAAGTCGCAATTAGGTGCTTTGGGTATATGTGGATGTGGGTTGAATTAGTTTCCACCTAAACTGATTGAAACTGAATTACAGGTCTGACTGGCAATGTATTTGTTTTGGAAAAAAAGGCCAAACGGTGAAAACACTCACAACAAGCATCTTTAAAACCTTATTTGGCCATCCAAAATAGTGTGAAACAAATTAGCTGCCACCAAAAGCTGAGTGACCAGATCACTTGGCGTTTGGTAGTACCAAACTCATTTAAGGGCCATGAATCATAGAGCTCGGAAAAATAGAATGATGCATCAACTTTTAGTAACATAAACTGAAACACTAACAATGATAAGAGTGAGTGGTTTTAGTGATGTTCAAGATGACCAGTCCATCCTTTTGAATAGGGAAAGGTTATATATAGGTAAGCATCATATCCTTAAGGATTGCAATTTTTAGAGTGTTGCAACTTGCAAGGATAGAGGTCCTCTAATGTACAATCTATTGTGGACTACAAATAATGTTTTGTTGAGAATAAGGTGGGTTTATCAGCAAATTGGGCCATTGCACTTGCTATATAATTTTGAGAGTCAGTTTCCTAGATTAGGATTAATTTAAATTTGAATTATTTTAGGCTAGAGTCCTAGTGTGATTAGGATTTCCTATTACAATGTAATTAGGCTCCGTAGCATGATTAGGATAAGTTTTTCTAATGTGAGTTGATATCGGTTGCATAGTTTTCAAAATCGGAATCGTATCGCAAATTATTCATACCCATGAATCGAATCGCAAATCGTACTGTGAATCGCAGAATTTTTTTATTTTTCTAATAAAATTTAAAAAAAAATAAAAGAAAAAGAAAAAAGTAATTATTCATAACCATCCATTTTCCCATTTTTAGCAATATAAATACAATAATAAGAAAGCCTATGATACAATAATATCAAGAACATCATAAAATATATTAATATATATATATATGAAATAAACCTTGTGTAGTTGTAAATAGTTAAATAAGTTTAAGGCATCAATATATATATTATTATCTTTAAATCAAAAAATAAAAATAAAAATAAAATCCTAATCATCAATCTTACACGATAGGATATCTCTTTAAGTTAAGAAAGTATTCATGAAGAAAAAAAAAACGCTTTAATTAAATGCATGTTCTTGATTCATCTTTAAAACCTCATCAAAGCCGCAAAAAACTCTTAGGAGGTTTTGTTAACAATTAAATAACCTTTTAAAAATAAAAGCAATAAAAGAAAGAAAGAATAAAGAAAGAAAAAAGGTAAAAGATTATTAATATTAACTTATTTGTTGTAGCTATTCTCGCTTAGCCAAATCACTTGAATCGTAAGATTCGATGAAACGAGTATCAAATCATAGCATTTACACCGGAATAGCAAGATTCATTTGTAAATGGGATTCATTACATAGATACGAATCATCGAATTCTGATAACTATGCTTGGTTGTACTTAACAAATAGTATTGGCTATTCATAGTAATCAAAATGTAGTCCTAAAATTTCACCTTGGTATCAAAGCATACTCCTTCCGGTTCCTTGTTGTGATTGTTTTCTGCTTTTCTTTTCTATTTTCGTCTAGTTTGTTCAACCTAGAACCACTATTCCTTTGTCTCTCACACACACACATAGAGTTGTTTTTCCCTAAAGTCAAAACCCTTGCATCCAGCAATTGCAAAGCAACCTGACTAGACCATTAATCCAGATTTTGACCATCAAAGAGAAGTCATGGAAATTTCCCTCTTCTTCTCATATAAACGAGCCAAATTAGAAATAAACACATCTTCTCTTCTCAACAAGTTTAAAATTTAGGACTACATTTTGGGTCTATGTTCTCCTACGAGCAAACTGAATATAGCTTATATGCAATCCATCTCATGGGGCTCCCTTAGATTCAAGTTTATCAATGGGAGGAGGGCAGATGGAAAGGTCTCCTCATAGACAAGGAGGATCCAAAAAATCCATTAGATTATCCTCGCCCTTGATTTAATAGCCTTAAAGTTCAATGACACCTTAACCGTAGATTATCTTGACATTTAATCCAACAGTGAGTAAAGGTTCAGTGAGTGTAAAATTGGGCTTGATGCCAAATATGAGATGAAAAGAGGATCAAAGGGGCTACACTGGTGAAAGGTGGGCCCAAGTGGGCCCCACAGTCCTAGACTGCACTTGCTCATAGGAGAACATTCTCCCTACATTTTGACTGAATTGTTTTATCTAATATAATGTGTATAGCCAATGGCTATATATAAAGTACAGCCAAAGATATCAACTCAAACTAGGAAACCTTTCCTAATCATACTAAGAAACCTAATTATATTGTAATAGGAAATCCTAATCACACTAAACCCTAGCCTAATATAACTCAAATTTAAACTAATCCTAATCTAGGAAACTTACTCTCAAAATTACAAATACACAAGGACCCTAGCCTAATATAACTCAAATTTAAACTAATCCTAATCTAGGAAACTCACTCCTAATCTAGGAAACTTACTCTCAATATTACAAATAAACCCAATGGCCCAGTATATCAGATCTACCCGATCTCTTTCACAAAAACATGGATAATGCAGCTTGGCGAACAAAAATGAGGCTGAAAGGCTTAATGAATATGTGCATGATTATAAAGAAAACCTTGAACCATTGGATTGTGCCTAATGTCTGCTCTATTAAACTTGCATAGAAAACTGTTATCTTTACAATTATTCAATATAAAGATCAAAGTTTCTACCCTTAAGCAAAAGGTACACCGAGGAACATTCCACATTGGCAAGTTTCCAACAGGTAAATCCTCTTGTCATGTGGATGATTAAGTCTTCATATAAAGATAATACTAGATTACAATAAAGAATCACACATCCTCCAAAAGCAGGAAGAACAAATAAAAAGGCACACAAAGGCATTTAAAAAAAAAAAAAAACTCTTGCAGAAAGGAAGATAGATCACATACCATATCTTGTTTCACCGAATCAGTGGAGGAACCTTCTAAGTTCAAATTCTTGTCCTTTGCCTCCATAGCTATAAAATATATATATATATATATATATATATACATTAAGAAGAAAAAAGCAAACTCAAGCATTATTCCGGAAAAAAATGCATATCCTGTGATCAATTTCATCAACAAAGAAATCTAGTACGACAAGCTTTTACAAACAGGTGTTAAATGCAAGAACCAGCCATGAGCCATGTTAGAAAATGTTTGGGATGCTGGTGATTGAGGCTCAGCCAAACAAATTGTATAAAGGGTACACAATAACTGAAAAAAAAAAATTTGAGATGCAAAAAACCAAAAAATCTTGAAAGAGTTTTAAGACAATTCTGCGATTGTGTCGCCCCAAAATTTCAGATAACAGGATTAAATATGTGATATAACAGATTTCTGACTGCAGTATAAGCGCATAATGATGTTTACTTTCTGAAGTTGGCACAAATATAGTGCCAAAATGCATGAATTAAGATTTCCAAGGCTCTTATCATATGTAATGCAACAGATGAAATGCAGATAATCCAAACTCAAGGATACCTTTCTCAATCTGCTTCTCACCAGCCATCTACAACTTAAGGAGCACCAGGGAATCGAAAACCCGCTTTCTTCAGTCCAAACTACACAAAAAGAGCTAATTAGAGAACCCAAAATCTCAACAAGCTTATTTCTTCCAAACTATTAAGAAAATCCCAATGACTGTAGACTGACAGAGAAGCAAACCAGAAAGACCTTTATGAAAAAAAAAAAAAAAAAAAGGTAACCCATTTGAAAAGAGAAGAATGCAATCTAAATTGTAGTTTAGTTTACAACTATCAATATTCTATTGCCACAACTGATTCAAACAATAAATCAGCATTACAAAGCAAAACCCCAGACTGCCGAGAAAATCCTAACCATCAACATTCAGAATTCAAGTGATAAAAGCCACCCAGAATCTACCAGACCAGATGTACAATATTTTTAATTAAAAATTATTTTTTCCATTAAATATACTACACTATAGTTTTTTTCTTCCCTTGGCACACGAGAGTTTCCAACCTTTTTGGGCTGGACTCATCCTCCGGACCCAAATGAAAGCCGGGTAAACACTAAATCCACAAGGTAATACCAGTACTGTAGTCAACCTTCCATTCATTCCTAAAGAAGTGGTAACCGGGTTCCATACCAATACCTCAAGCTCAAAAATAACTCAAGTGAGTTGAACACCGGGCCGAGCTTCGACAAGCTTCAACCCAGCCCAAAAAAATCCATGATAGTGTTATAACCTGGAATTAAACCCATCCGGATGGACCTCTATTCCAAGTCACAACCCGGCCCAACACCCGGCCCAAAAGCACAAAGCGAAAAAAAAACCATTAATGTCTTCTTCAGTTCTTCTTCTTCTTATATAATGCATTAAAAGATGAACCACAAACAGAATTCCGTAAAAAGCGCAAAAATCTTAATTACACCAAAAATCTACCAAAAGAAGAAATTCAACTCTCACAGCGAAGAACATTGCCTATGCCCAAAAAAGATCAGATCTTTCCAATAGAACCAAAAAACCATAAGATAAAACCAATACCTACACAAGAAACCACCTTTTGAGGAATTAAACCGCTTTGGGCCTTGACGAAACCGCCGATTCGATGCAATCAGACGAACTGAGCAGGTTTAGGAAGCGATCAAAACCGCCATTGGCAGAAAGGAGCGGTTTTGAGAGAGCTCTCTCTCAGGCACAGCAGAGAAGAGAAGAAGAGAGTGGATCAGCGGAAGAGAGAAGCAAAGAAAAATGTCTCTCTAACCCTCGTTTAGATCGTGCGGTTGCCGTTCCATGTTGCTTTTTGCTCAAGAAATCTAAACCGTCGGATCACGAGATAGGGAAAAGCGGGATTTTTTTAATAATATACAGTTGGTTCATGCGGATAGAGCGACAATATAACGACGAGGATTCCTCGTTTAGAGAGTAATAATAATAACATGTAGTTTTTCTATTTACTGAAAAGGGCTTGGTGATTTTGATGAATTACTTGAATACCCAACTTTTACCTGTTTTGGGAAATGCAAGTTGGTTTGTTCCAAGTTGGAAAGATGTGGGTCTTTGGAAAGAGAAGATAAAGGTTTTCCTAGGAATGGAAATTCTATTTGAGTTACCCAAGTAGGTATTCTTGTTTTGTTTTGGAAAGGAGAGAGTGAGGGGAAAGGAGAGTGAATTTTACCTAGGAAAGGGATAAAGGCTTTAATTTTGTGGGGCTTGGAAAATGTAATTACGTAAAGTGGGATGGTGGTATGTTTTAATATCCTTAAGAAATAAAACTATAAATAACATCTTTTTCAAAAAATTGAGAGGCCCAATTGGTTAAAAAAATTTCGTAAAATAAAGGTAAAGTAAAACGTCAAATCAAAAGAGAAAAACATATAAATGGGTTATGATGGTATTTTGTCTTTAGTGGATTGATAGGAAAACCTTTTGACTTTTTGTGTAAAAACTTAGTATTTTTTGTCATTTAGTGGAGAAAGGATGTTACTTTTTATTTTTTTTTATTTTATCTTTTCTTTGAAAAGAAGGAAAGAATTTTAAAGATGTATACTTTTGATATAACACTTTATCTTTAAAAATGGAGATTTAACATTACTTTTACTTTAATAGTAAACTAGTGTGAGAGGCCCTGCACAACATGGGTCAAAAAAGGAAAAAAGGAAATATATTCCAATATAAAAGCAATACCTACGTGTATCAAAGAAATCCAATTGGAAGAGATGCTTACCACTTTAAGATTTGTAAGGTCTATATATTAGAGGAACTTGTATGAATGAAATCACAACTACAGTCAGAAAAGCACGAGCTTACGCCAATGATATTTGAATAACTAAATATAAAAAGTATACTTAAGATTTATTTTAAATTAAATAAACATTTGTAAAAGAATTCAAAAATAACATAATTAAAATATATAAGTAAAGCTTGAAGAAGTAAGCACAAGATCAAGCTTTTTAGTACACATATGGGGTGGGGACCAAGTGCTTGAGTATAGAAAATTCATAGTAAGCAACATAATTCCAAAGGAACCTTCATCGGGGCACATATATTACATTGATGATTAGAGAGGTGAGACCTACACCTAGCTGAAGTGAGTCACACACCTAGCTTATGTTGAGGTGACAGATGGAACCAGGTCTCGACTTTTTCTGACTTGAAAAGCTTTAAGAGGAATGGGACGAAAAAGGAAAAAAAATTAAAATGGTTGAAAATAATACTAACAAATAATATTATAACAAAATCTAGTGCCATTGTAAATTCATAACTTTAATTTAAATGGCAAAGTATTGCATGAAATCCAACATAGATAATAAATAACTTTTCGGGTAGGCGCCATAAGATACAATATTATTATTTACAAATATTTTTTCGGGCACAGGCCCATACTGCATATATCTGTTACCATTATGTGGGCACTGAAATATCTTCAATAAAAATTGTTGGCAATATTACTCATTTACCAACAAAAATGTGTAGGCAATATTACCCATTATGTATAAATTTGAAATATTACTCACAATATTTAGTTGGCATGAGTAGGCAATATTATTTATAATATCGAGCACGGGCAATGGCAAACTGTTGGGCACGGCCACGGGAACATAGATTATAGTGTCATGGCCCAAATCTATTTATAGTGTGATTGAGTGAATTTCGATTATGTAGGCTATCAATGACATAATTAGAAATAATGTGTGATAAGGATAGAAAGAGATTTTTTAAGAGAAACTTTAGGAGATATGATAAGGTTGGCCATCAATCATATGATTTGAAATAATATGTGTGACAATGACAAAAATAGATTATTTAAGAGAAATTTTAGAAGATATGATAAGGATAAAGTTGAAATAGGATATGATTAGAAACCATATATGTTATAAGGATGGAAAGAGATTATTTAAGAGAAATTATTGTAGATATCATAAGAAAGAGATGTGTGTGCCACATGTCATTGCGAAAGCCTATATATAGGAGAGGTTCATATGAGAGCATCTCTTACCTTACTATGAAAGATAAGGTAAGGGCCCTCACATTTAAGTTGTTGGTTTTGGATATGGATGTGAGAGCCCCCACCTTATCTTTCATAATAAGGTGAGAAATGCTCTCATAGGTGCATCTTGATATATATATATATATAATATAATAATTTCCAAACGGAATGGATATTCTGATTAGATCTTTGTGAATCTCTCTTTTATGCAAATAAACGTTTCTCTCTCTCTCTCTCTCTCTCTCTCTCTCTCTCTCCCTGCATAGGGGGTGGGTATAAGAATCCAAGAAAGTATAAAAAATTAGAGAGTAAGATTTATTTTTACATTTTTTGCATATTTCTCAAAATCTTCATGATTTTAGATATTAAATTCTATGGACAAGGATCATCATTTCTATGGGAATTTAGCTGATTTTGAGCTTTACATGTGATTCTCAATATTCATGAGGATCTAAGATCTAAAACTCCATACCCAACAATCTATCACTTTTATGAGAATTTTGAGCAATTTGGATCATGATTTAGGATCTCACAGTCTCACATAAGTGAGGAAGAATGAGAAAAATAACATTAGAATATTTCATATCTTTCACATATTTCTCAAAAAGATCTTTTTACAAAAAGGTCCCTATATTTTCACAAAACCTTAAAAAGCCCCTAAATTTTTTTATTATTAAAATTTCCCTTCCCTACCTGTCAAACATGGAGAAATAGAAAAAAAAAAAAAAAAAAAAAGAAAAAAGAGAAGAGATTGACCAGTAGAGAATTATGAATAAGGGAGGCTCATAAAAGAAAATGATCACAACCATCAATTAAAGGCCCCAAATTTTAATGGCTTCAAAAAGCACCTAGTAGTGGAATTTGGTGGTTTCTAAGAATGGAAATTGCCTAGATTGCAATAAAATAAATATTTTTTAGAGGACACATGTAAATCATGATAACAAAAACCCAAATAAAATGATAACTTAATAAATCCCAACGAATTGGCATGATCTCAAAAAAGTAATCATGCTAGAAAATATAAATCCAATTATTTATAGCACATTTTTATGTAGTTTCTCTTGTGTAGGTGGACCCCGCGACTACCCCAACCTTTCGACTAGTGTCCCAAGACATCAAGAAAAGATTTCAATAAAGAAATTACATGAAGAAATCTTGGTGAAAAGTTAAAGAATTCCAAAATAAGAGGAGATGACTTTAACGATAAAAGAAGTCATTTTCTCACACAAAGGATTGGTTAGTGCATTGGTTAGAACTTGAGTTTGTATGAAACGGGTTTACATATTTTTTTACATCATCCGACTCTAACCTCTCCACCAATATTTGTAGAGAGAGAAAATCTTTTGGCAAATTAGTTTTTAAGCAATTTTATTTTACCTTCTCTATACTTTTAGAGTGTAATTAGAAGCTTAAGTGCAACTAATCTAGAGAGAGGGTGTGTAATTGAAGATCATTAATGAAGATTTGGAGCTCTTTCTTGATGTTTAATGACTAAAGCATCAGGATTAAGCTCTCATTTTGAAGCTAAGTAATGCGATTAGTTCAAATACATGCATGTTTTAGTTTAAACTCCCTACTTGTGTTATGATTGATTAGTAGATTTTAAATCTAATTATGGTAATCTCTCTCATTTTTCATGCTCTATCTCTACACTTGATGCTTGGATAATCTCAATTGATGATTTATAGTTTGATTAAGTTCTCTCACATAGCATGCTCTAGAGCCACTATCTTTGATCTTTTATAACTTGATTTTAATGAATTATTGTTAGGGTAGCTAGATGATGACCTAAGATCTTGACTTTAATTTTCATTGCTATATCATCCAATCCAATTAGGCAAGAGATTGCTAATTAGATTGTAGATTTAGGAGTTGAATTAGAACATGTATTATTTGGATTAATTACATACTTAGTGGATTTTGGATTGCCTGATCTCTTATTTTTATTGTTGTTAATTTAAATCTTTGTTTGATTTATTATTTTCACTTCTAGATTGTTAGATCTACACTTCACATCACTTGTTTTAAATTCCTACACATTTCACACCACATCTTCACCTTAAATCTTCCATTTCCACCACCATTTATCCACTAGTTTAGTGTAGTTTGTTAGATTAGTTTAGATCTTGTTAATTTCATATTTTAGATTGTTGATTAGAGTAGTCTAATTGCTATTTTAGTTTTATTCCACATTTCATTTAGTTTAATTCCATTTTTCACACATAGTTTATTAGTTTTAATTGTTCAATATTACTTTAATTGTATTCATTGCTTGTTCCATCCTCTCTCCGTAGGATTGATAATCGGGACTATTTAGTCATTTACTACTGGTGTAGTCTTGCGGTTAAGCGTTATACATCTAAATGTTGATCACTTAGCCTTCCAAAGAGGATCAACGGTTAGGGTCTTTCATTTGAGACCCACATAAGTAAAAAAAAAATGTAGATATTAGAATTTGGGTATTTTTTTTAAGAATATCTCAAAATATACTATCATCCAACGGTTGATATTTGGATACATAGCCGTGTTTGAGCTTATAAATCAATTCAACGGTTTGGATCATAATTTAGGGCCCAAAATTAAAAAAAAAAAAGAAAAATCGGACTGCTATGTAGGACGTCGGAACCACTATTGCTTTTGCTTCAGACCCATATCTCTGATTCAATTCTGCCCCTTTTGTTGACCGTTTGTAACATAAATTTAATGTATAAACACCATTAGAAATGGACACAAAAAAAAGCAATTACCAAACAATCTAAAAGTATATTGAATTGGGTTTAAGACCGTAAGACCCGAAAAGTAGAGATGACAAACGCCACCTAAAACATGTTTAATAATAAAAAAAATTCAAGAAGAGACTATCTCATTCCAAATAATCATTGTTAATCACGTTTGGGAATTGTAAATCCCTAAGGATTGGACCAATGGAAATCCTAGTTCTTAAGGATATTTAGGTCCGACCTCTTGTATAGGATCTAAAAATCCTCACTTTTGTAGATTTACACTTAAACCAATTTTTCAAAGTGAGACCTTTCCAACTATATGCAACAATACATGCCGATTTCCAAGTGAAATCCTCAACTATATAAATCATCAACAAGGAATCCCTATTTTAGGGTAGGGATGAATCTTAAGATTCGTGGATTTCTCACCAATTACCAAACATATTGTAAGGGCATGCTTTTGTGGCATCGTTTCCATAGAAGAAGGGAAAGGGCAGAAAGCCATGTAGTTTTCTACAATCATTCATTTTTCATAATTTGTTGCGGCACGATTTCCTCAATATGCAGTTCTAATTCCTAAGGGGGATTAGGATGGGATAATATTCTGAAAAAAGTAGAAGTCCCCATAACACTCTATTGTCAAGAGAGGAAACACAATTTCCTCTTATGCAAAATTAGCTTTCCAATAGGGGGTTTAGACTTGAGTTTATTCATATTAACAAGGAAGAAATCTAGCTTTTAAGAACTTTCCTCCGAGCAATGCCATTTGCTAAATGTGAGGGCAAAAAATTGAAAGACTTTTCCTTTTTCTTCTGCAAATACACAAGTGCGCCCTAAATCTCTTTACAATTTCATCTAGTTAACAAATAGATTTGAAATTGAAACTCACCTGATCTATTTCATTGCTTGAAGAGTGAAGATGCAACCTTTAAGCAATCACGCGATACAAAGATCCAAAGAACTTTCCACAATGAGTGTTTGAGAAACTTCAAACTTATGGTAATCTACTCATTTCAGTAGCCTTTGCATCTCTTTTATAGGTAACAAAAGAAAACCTAATCAATCCGAACCATTGAAAAGAAGAAGATCAATCCTAGCCACTGAAACGTAATAAACAAATTAAAATGACAAAAATTTCCTTAAAACTTGTAACTCTTTTGCACTCTACTAGAATATTAGTCATAACCTTTTCGATATCTAAAATCATATAAACTTGAGATCAATAAAAAGCTAATTCAACAAGCTATCCAATGGATCCAATATCAAGTCATTTTGACATTGCTTGGCATATGAAATATTGCTATTGATAAGTCCTTAAAAATGCATAATTTCATCATCATTTTAGAGTAATTAAGGACTTAATCTTCAAATCATGCAACATTTTAGTAAAAAAAATCATAATTTATGTTTATGGGCATCAAAGTTTGAATTCGAGTAAAAATTCATTGAAAATCGCATTTCCACATAAAATCACGAATTTCTCTATTTCTTGGCATTGAAAGTCACAAATTTCTCATTACTTTTTATTCACACATGAAATGATGAATTGTCATTGCACCATTGATTTAATTAAGGAAAAAATTGATAAAATGGTGACATTTTATGCATCTATTTAGTGTGAATTTGGCCCGTGTCTTACATCATTCTTTTCCTATAAGAATAGGTTATTGTTTGATATTTATTTTTATTTTTGTAGGAAACTTAAATTCTCGGAGCCCGCAAGAAGAAAAGAATCAAAGAAAAGGAGAATTGAAGAAAGACCTGTCTTGGGGACCCACCTTCCTTGGGTGTGGATTCCATGGTAGGGTCCGCTCTCATATGCAAGAAAAAAAAATCAGATTTAATCTCTTGAAGATAACACTACTAGAAAAAAGGGTTTTTATATCGGCTAAAAACCGATATAAAAGACCTATTATATCGGTTTTTCAGTAAACTTCAAACCGATATAAGTACCCCCGATATAATAAACAACTATAATCGATATAATATGTGTAATATTTCATATCGGTTTTTGGACAACTGAAGTCTTTTGAACCTGAAATTATAACACATATTACTGTAAAACCAATATAAAAAAAAGTAAAACCGATATAAAAAATATCTATAATATCGGTTTTCGGTAAACTGATGTGTTTTGAAACTGAAATTATAGCATACATTACTGTAAAACCGATATAAAAAAGAGTGAAACCGATATAAAAATTATTTATAATATCGGTTTTCGGAGAACTGATGTGTTTTGAAACTGAAATTATAGCATACATTACTGTGAAACCGATATAAAAATTATTTATAATATCGGTTATAAAGGGCTTTGTTATATCGGTTTTTTGGGATTGTATTATATCGTTTGTTCTGTAACCGATTTAATATTATATATGCATTTTTTTTATCAAAAGAATTTGCATTGCTGCAGTACCTATAAAACCTACAGTACCATTGCAGTACACTGTACACCAATAAAACTTTGCACTATATATACAAATTAATAAAGTGATCATATATATATATAACTAATTAATAATATTATACATAAAGCTTGATCACTAGACAAATCTCTATGGAAATATTGTGTGTGTGTGTGTGTGTGTGTATATATATATATATAGTATCTACATTATCTTCCATGGGATGTACATGCAAAAAGTTGGAACTGTATATAAACAAAAAAACCAAATTAAAGATAAATAATCATAATTTACCTCCAAAGCTTCAACAACCATCTTTTGGCTCCCCTTGAAGGCAAGACCCAACTCCTTTTTTTACTTGCACTATGATCAGTTTCTGAAAAAAAATTACACTGCATGAATCATCTGTGAAATTGCACTCAATGGAACCATCAACTAAATTGCTATAACTCTGATGTCTATAGACATGCATGCAGATGCTGCCCATCCAGCCACTGATAAATGTACTAGTATGGCATGGTTGGAAGGCGATCATTGTTGCAATCATAATTAAGGTAGCAGGTTCAACTTGTGCCACCATTCAAAAAAATTAAAAAATTAATAAAAATGATTGGTTCATCAAATTGATGTATTCGTTTGTGAGAGGGTCACGCATAAAAACAATCTGCATGGTCGAGAGAGAGATAGATACCTCCACCTCCCTGGGTTCCGAAAACTTTTCATGTGCAACAAGAGGGACACCACTCTTTTCCTGTTATACAGTATTGCCAAATCCATTAGCTATATTGAGGCAACTGACTAAGGTTATAATACCAAATTCATAAGATCTCCATTGCAAAGAAGAAAATTTCAGAGTTATCAAACAGCTAAAGCCATTTAAAGTTAGAATTCTTTTATTGAAAAAATGAATCCCAACACGCACACACACAAAAAAAAAAAGAGCTTCTGCCTGAGAAAAATGAACTCTTGTAAATTAAATAACCATCAGCTTTTGAGATCCCAACTTGTTTTCAGCGTTCCATCATACATAGAGATTCAGAAATGGACAAGCAATGGTTCCATCCTACATAGGGATTCAGAAATGGACAAGCAAGGCAATAGATAAATAATATCTTAACAGCCATCATTGAATATAAAAAAACAAACTAAATTGTATATGCAAGAATCAAGATTCTGCTTGACCAAGGCAAATTTTCTTGGCTGGTTTTCCAGTCATTTGCTCTTCTCTAGGGAACATTAAAAACTCCAAATCAGCAACCTCTTTGTATTTCGGGTGAGATTTGTCATCAGGATCAACAAAATGCTCAATCTCTGCATGCGTGAATTCACGCACTCTCAAAAGTCCTTAGCGAGGAGATATCTGTAACACAGACAATAGTTTCCAGTAGATGGCAATCAGCTTAATTATACACAAACAAACAATTGCAATCAGCTTATGCACAAACAAACAATCTCATAAAGACAAATAATTAAGTGGAACATCAACAGTACAGCATGAGCCTGTATTTGTGTGTGTGTGTGTGATGAGGAAAGATACAGAAAAGAAACCCATGGCCACATCAATGCATTCAGCATGAGAAACAATGAAACATAGCAACTGATCAAGTATATCAGACATTCAAATGATTTCACATGAAGAACAAATGGAGGAGAAACCTTATTTCTAAAAGCTTGACCAATCTACTACATGAGTGGTTGGAAGAAGATTTGAGAGCTTAGATATGTTGGGAAGAAGATAGCATGCAAAAGCTCTCTCTAAAAGAGTCATTAGGAAAGGGGAAAGACGCTCCAGATATATAGAAAATTCAAATCAGGTTGGCTCATGGCTAGCCGCAGGAATAGTTGAGGGCTAGCCGTGAAGCAACCGCAGGGGTAACCGCAAGAGTAATCTGAAAAGACAAGGTCTCTGGAAAGCAAACCGAAAACCCACGGTTAGCTCTGCGGCTAGCCATAGGTGCACTGGCGGCTAGCCGTAGGTGCACTGGCGGTTAGCCGCAGGAAGCACAGAAAAACATCCTGAGAAAAAAATGCTTACTGGAAAGCTAACCGAAGGTCTGGCGGCTAGCCCCTTTGCAAAGGGCGGCTAGTCGCCAGGTGACCGTAGGGTCACCTGACCCTTTTCAGAGCGACTATTTAACAAGGATAGAAATCAAGAATTTAAAACACATCTTTTTCCCAGGGATCTAAGGGTTTGGTCTGGGTATAAAACACCTGAAAAGGTTGTCAAACACAAATGGAGACCTTCTTTGAAGAATCTGGACTTTCCCACAGCTTGATAATCCTTCTGAATATGATCTTCCTTGAGGCACTTTGAGAGGCAAGGACTTTGGACCACATTGGCACGGAATTGACAAAACAAACTCAGTGCTCACATACATGTAACACTTACAATCTCCCCCTTTGTCAATTTCGTGACAAAAACATTTAGCTAATACAAGTTTACAAGAGTTATCCAAAAAAACTCAAAGAACAACCATACACTAAGTACCAAGACCTTTTACAACTGAAAAACAAATACAAGAACAAAAAGGAATCAATACTAGTACGCATAGCTCTTCATATGAGATTGAGAAGATGAACCTGTAGAAGCACAACACTAACAAACAGAGATTAAAAGCATCTTAATGGAGAAGGATTCTCCCCCTGAGATGAATCCTCCCCCTTAATTTGTACCGGCCTCAATTTGTACCTGCAAACTTAAACCCCACTCCCCCTTTTTGTCACAAATTGATAACCATGGGTGTATAAAAGACAGACAATAATGCAAGCAGATAATAGACAATGAAAGTATAAAAGCAGTTAATCACTAATACCATAAAAATATCCATATCGGGTTAGAGTGACATCCATAGATAGTAACATCATAAGTTTAAACAAAAGAACCATAGGAGGGGCAGCCACAAGCCAAAAAGAACACCACCAAAAAGAGTACAACCAATAAAAACACATGTGGCTTAGAAACCCCAAAAAAACTAATCCAATGGAGGTGAAGGAGGCGGAGGCATGATAGTAGCATCTTGGGTTCTGCAAGCCTTTGACAGCCCACTGAGATATTTGAGAGTCTTCTTTAGAAGCTTTTCGGTTTTGGACTGATTGCGTTCAATAGCATCCAACCGTTCTTCAACACTCCGGGGAACAGATGAAGAAGGAGCCTGTCGATGTGAAGAAGAAGGAGCGAGCCCTGTAGGTGCCTGTTGTTGTGGAGCTAAAGGAACTTGGGGTTGAGGATGAAGGGGTACATCCCCTGCTTCTTCATTTGGAAAGAGATTCATCTGAATTAGATTTGCAGGGCCAAAAGGTGCATGGGAAATAGGAGGCTCATTTGGGCGGAGAACACCAAGAGAACGAGCTATTTGAGAAAGGAGGAAGCCAAAAGGGATTGCTGGCTTAGAGGTAGTGGATAGATGAAAGCGGACAATGATTCTACATATAAGAGAGGGAAGACACATTTGAACACCTGACACCACTTTGGAAAGGACATTTACCATATAAGCAGTTAATTCAGTCCGATTTCCTTTACGAGGATAAACATTGAAAGTGAAGAGGTGGTGCAACAACCTGTATACAGTATTAATAATCAATAATCCTAAAGGAAGAAAGTTCTTACAATCCCATGTAACAGGACGACCGCAGAGAATTAGAGTAGCTTGGGCCTTTTCAGCTTCAGTGAGGGTGTCAGAAATCATGGATAGGCCATCAAGGTTTACTGGAATATTCATGATTGATGAGATAAGATCTGGATCAATTGTAACTTCTTTGTTTCGAAGGGCAATGGTGAAGGAGCAGGAGTCAACTGAAGATACTGCCCCAGTGATTGAAGCAAACATGCAAAAAACAAGAGACGGATAGGCTTTGTCCCCCCAATCTAAGATCTTATCCCATCCAATCTAAGCAAGAATGGTAGCTGACTCATGGGGATTTACTACATTGCGTGAAGTGCGTCTTTCAACCATAATTGATCTAGTTTTCAAGGCAGCCAGCATTTGGGCATTTGGTTTGAGAATGGCAGAGCTCGGCTGTGGTGGAGGAGAACAAGGAGAGGGGTAAGAGAAGGAGAGGTGGACGGAGAGGGTGAAGGAGATCTTTTTCTACGAGAAGAGGAGGCAGAAGAGGATCGTCCTCGTTTAGTAGGGCGGTTCACAGCTGTTTTCATTCGAGGAGGCATTTCTACAAACACTTGGAGTGCACAAGAAAAGACTAGGAAGAAGAAAACACAGCACATATGCAAAAAGGCACGAATTAGAAGAAATAAGGAAGAGAGAATGAGAAGGCACAAGAAAAGACTAGGAAGAAGAAAACACAGCACATATGCAAAAAGGCACGAATTAGAAGAAATAAGGAAGAGAGAATGAGAAGACAGTTAGTAATAGCAAGAAAGAAACCAAAGGAAGAGAGAAAAGGAAGAGGTTGGGAAGCCCTAAGAGGGAAGGAAAAGAAAACACAAAACGAAACAGAATACAACTCATTGTTAATGAAAAGAGAAAATAAATTTAAAAGAGCGGAAAAGAAGGAGAAAAGGAGAGAAGATACCTAGAGGGAAGAGAGGAGAAGCAAACCAAAGAACCAGCAATGAAGAGAACCAAATGGGAGAGAAGACAGAGACGGGCAATGGATGACAGGAAAAGAAAATAACAGCAATATAAGGGCGCAAGCCTAGGCAGGCGGTTAGCCGCCAAGAAAGTTACGACTAGCCCTTTCAGACCAGCGGCTAGCCCCTTTCAAATAACGGTCAGAAAATTTAAATCAGGTTGGCTCACGGCTAGCCGCAGGAATAGTTGGGGGCTAGCCGTGAGGCAACAGCAGGGGTGACCGCAAGAGGGGGTTCTAAAAAACTGGTCTCTGAAAATCAAACCGTACTCCCACGGTTAGCACTGCGGCTAGCCGTAGGGGCACTGTCGGTTAGCCGCAGGAAGTGCTGAAAATCATCCTGAGAAAAGAGGCTTACTGGAAAGTTGACCGTGGGTCTGGCGGCTAGCCCCCTTGCAAAGGGAGGCTAGCCGCTTACGGTCACCTGATCCTTTTTAGAATGACTATTTAATCTGAGATAAAAGGGATAGAAAGCATGATTTTCAGCAAGGCTTTCCAAGCTCCAAATAACCAAGGCTTTCTCTCCCAAACAAAACCCACCAAAATTTCCCTAAAATCAAAACCCCTACACTGTCAAGCATCCACATCCATATCAACCAACACAAGAAATAAAAGAAACGAGTTCTAGCTCAAGATACATTCAAGGATATAAGAGGCCTACCTCTTGGAAGCTCAAGAAAAAGAGAAGGTGATGAAGGAGGGGCAGTCACTGCTGGATTCACACTAAAACAGAGTATGTCGCTCAGAGGATGACAGGGGATCGATTGGCCAGATCAAATCTTTCAAGGGAAGCCTTCAAGAAATCGCTCTTCAAGAAGCCATGGAAGGAGAGATTGAGAAAAAGAAGAGAGAAAGAGAGAAGCTTTTCTAATGTAGCTATACCCTACACAGCCCACCTGTTGCACCACCCTGCACACACCCACTGCCTCCTCTTCCACCACCTGCACACACCCACCTGTTGTACAGAGTAAAGTGCTTTTCCATCCACCATAAAGAAATGAAACAAGAATATTCATTCCATTTCATATTAATATTCAAATATCCTTACAACATTAAAAGCACTTTACTAGATCCAATACAAAATGAAAATTCATGCTAACATTCCACTTTGTACCAACATTCAAAACATTCAAACTCTGAGTTCTGTTGGCTGCATCTTTTCTACATTCAATCTCTCAATCCTTTTTGAACTTCATACAACTTGTACATGCATTTTCAACTTGTACAACCATTCCAAACCTGAAAGTCACAACAATCGAAGTATAGACAAAAAAATCCATGTCCATTCCATGATTCAAATTGAAACTAAATTTAGCCAACTCAAGTACTAAATCACATATAAAAGAGATCTTATAATTGGATGGAGGCTTATCTTACAACAAGGAATCATAACTTCTTTCTGTTTTAACATAAAGCTTGACTAGACAAATCTCTATGGAAATATTGTATATATATATATATAATATCTACATTGTCTTCCATGGGATGTACAAAAAGTTGAACTATATATAAACAAAAAACCAAAAGTATGTATATGTACTATGTAGCATATGATGCCTTCGTGTACCGCTGCTTCCCCGATTAGTTCTCCAATGAAAAATGGACCGCTGCTTCCCCTATTCGATGAAGAAAGACAAAACATGCATTCATGACAATTTAGAGGCAAAAGCGAATGTACCTATTCTCCATTGTTGATAAAATCTAAAATGTATTCAACTAACTCCAAACGTAAATCATTAAGCTCCTCGTCGCCATATGTCGCTGCCTCCCCAAGTTCTTTCAACTTAGATTTTGTCGACACGAGAGGATCTTTCATAAGATGCTTCATAAATTTCATTACATAAACCCCGCATTCCTTTTTCCCCGATTGCTTAGGGCACTATATAGAGACCATAAAAAGCATACAAAAAGGATTATGTTGTATGTGTGATATCATAAACACAATTATTCATTGCTCACCTTCACCAATTCCCAAGTCGGGTTTCCTTTAATTCTTTTTCTCATTTCCATAGCTGCCACTTTCATTGCACTTCACACAACGATATCCATTAAGACTTAGTATTTTAAAAGAGAAGCCTTGAAAACAAATGAACAAGAAGAATTAATGGACTACTCACTCATTCACTATGAACTTTACATTCAAGTCAACAACCTTTCGTACCAAGGAGTCCAACTAGAACACTTCCATTGATGTCATATCAATGACTAATAGAAGCCAATGACCCCTAAATCCATAAAAGCGGACGGATTAAATGACAAATAATATTTAATGAGCACACAAGTGGATATAAAATGACTACTAAGATAAATTGAAGACACGTGAAAATATAGTACGCCCTTACATGGTGGAGTATGGAACAAAAACCAGTTGGTCCTTTTTTGCAATTTTCAACCACTTTATCATGTTGCATTTCAATTTTTTGCAATCACAAACTTTCTTTTATGTACAACCAAGGCGGGAGATTGTAAGTGACTAACATTACTGGCCAACAACTATACTTGCTGCTCATCGAACCATGCGGATTGACCCCATCCGCTGAAAGTGCTAAGCGCAAATTTCTTGGCTCTTGTGCAAACTCCGGCCATTTATCATCTACCAACTTCCATGCGGGGGAGTCAGCTGGGTGGCGTAACTTATCGTCAACCAATCTCTCATCAGCGTGCCAAGTCATCTGTTTCGATGTCTGTACCAACTGAAATAATTTCTTAAACCTAGGGATAGGTGGAAAATACCATAGAACTTTTGTCGGTACCCCCTTACGTTGCTCAGTCAGGTTCTTATTCACTTTGTATCTTGACTCACCACAAGTAGGGCAACTAGTTTTATTCTCATTATCAGATCCCTTTCTATAAAGCACGCAATCATTCGGACATGCGTCTATCTTCTCATAGCTCATCCCATACACAGACAATGTCTTTTTAACCTCTTTCATACTTCGGGGCAGTAAATTATTATCGTCGGGTAGCATGTCTCCAATGATTTTCAACAACCGTGAAAAGCTTATGTCAAACCACCCACTCCTCGCTTTCTCATTAAACAATGTAACTACTGCAGATAATTTGGTAAACTTTAGACAACCTTTGTATAAAGGTTCCTCAGCCTCTGCAAGAATTTTTTGAAACTTTTCAGGATTTGATGAATACTGGTCACAATCAGCCTAAGCCAATTTTAATGAGCTTGCAGCATCATCTGGGGGTGTAGTATCATCTGGGACATCACTCCCAAAATGGTGTTGGGTGGACCTATTTAAAGGCACACTTGAGGGAGCTTCACCAGGAGATGCTTCTCCATGCCATATCCACCTAGTATAACTTCGATCGATACCATGGAAAAACAAATGGTACTCAACATCCTTAGCTACAAATTTATTGAGATTCCCACATGTTTTGCATGGACATGGCATGGGATTCCCATCACCAAACTTCTTTTTGGCAAACATCAAAAAACTGTCAACCCCTTCCCCGTATGCAATAGAAAACCGATTCAATGACATCCAAGACTTGTCCATTTCTGTATAGCCCAATAAAATGTACAGACAAGCAATAATCAGAAAGTCATTGCCATATAATGCTAATATTACGTAAAAAAAAACACGTGTGTAACTTATTAAAAATAGATATATTCAAACAAATACACAAAACAAAACTATGTAGTATAATAATCTAAGATTATTGAACTGGTTATAATAATTTATAGATTGCCGAATACTACAAAATTCAACTGGTCAAACTCCCCACTTACAACTATGGTCTCAATGGGCAAGGATTAGGATAACCAAATGAATTACACCAGCATGCACCTTAACATCATCAGAAACTTTCTTGTAATGTACAACTGATTAATGTGAGAGAGACCTAGGTTGGTCTGCACCAAACGAACTGAATATCCTTGTTTCCAACCTTGGTTATTCTCATTCGGGCAAAACTTTCAGATTGGCTGAAGATTTGTAGAAATAAATCCATGGACAGAGATTCACCAAACAACAATACAAAAGCAACCAAGTTCAAAAATTCACAATTAAACCAGATACAAATATTTAAAACAATTAACCCACAGAGAAGAGTAATGTAGATAATCCACAGAAAAAAAATTACTGACATTAATAAGATGAAATAGAAAGATCTAATGACAAACAAATGCCTGAGAAGAGTAATACAGTTGCACACAAAATTTGATGACAACTGCACGGCCCCAATGAACTAGTCAATAAGTTGGGTTTGTCACGATTCTATTTCAATCCAAACACTCCAAACAATGCAACCAGCCAATATAAATCCCATACAATGATTTTGTTCATAAAATGGGTTTGACTATTTGTTTTTTCAGAAAACACAGGTCTATTCATATATGTAAATTGACTTAGAAAATGCAGAGATATAATTGTGCGTTGAAGTGACTATTCATGTCCCACTTACTATAAATTGTGCATTTGAGGATAACAACTAGCTCAATTGCTCCCCTGTGACCAAGAAAAAAAAACCATCTTCCAAAACCCAAATAGACAAACCCTACAGTACCAACCAAAATCTCATACCATAAAACCCAAATAACCAAACGTCCAAACGAAACTCATCTTCCCAAACCAAAACAAACAAAAACCAACAAAACAAACACCAGCACCAACCAAAAAGTGAAAACCGAAATAAACAAAACACCAACACACCCCATCCACGACGTCTACCTCTCAGAAAATTGAATCAGGTTGGCTCATGGCTAGCCGCAGGAATAGTTGGGGGCTAGCCGTGAGGCAATCGCAGGGGTCATCGCAAGAGGGTGTTCTAAAAAACTGGTCTCTGGAGATCAAACCGTACTCCAACGCTTAACACTGTGGCTAGCCGTAGGTGGACTGGCGGTTAGCCGCAAGTGCACTGGCGGTTAGCCGTAGGAAGTGCTGAAAATCATCTTGAGAAAAGAGGCTTATTGGAAAGTTGACCGTGGGTCTGCCGGCTCGCCCCCTTGCAAAGAGCGGCTAGCTGCCAGGTGACCGTAAGGTCACCTGACCCTTTTTAGAAGAACTATTTAAGCTGAGATTATATAGGATAGAAAGCATGATTTTAACAGAGTTCTTTTTACAACCACAAAATACTTTCCATTGCCAATTTGAAGTGCTACAAAGTGTTCTAGACTTTCCACCTAGTCATCTTTTCTTGTCTCTTGGAGCAAAAACATACACATTCAGATGAGTCTGAAACAAGCATTTGAAAGTGAAAACCCAAATAACCAAACGCCCAAACGAAACCCATCTTCCCAAACCAAAACAAACAAAAACCAACAAAACAAACACCAGCACCAACCAAAACTAGAAAACCGAAATAAACAAAAGACCAACACACCCCATCCACGACGTCTACCTCTCAGGCCCTGCAGACCCAAGCAAAACACCAAACAAACGAACACCCCTAGATTGTGATGTACATTGGGTTTTGGGGTTTTGAAGGTTTTGGAGATTTTGATTGTGATGAAGAATATGAAAGCACTCAGACAAGGATCAGGCAAAAGACATCTTCAACTCAGAAAGCCAAGCAAAAGAAGCCAGCCCAAAGTAATTGGAAGAAAAACCTGTTATAGAAACAGAGCCATCCCTGCAACCCGCGAGCTATCCAGCAAGCAGAGAATGAAAGACTGAGATGGAGCAGGCAGCAGGAGAAGCACCTTCTAATTGAAATTGCAAAAACCCATGACTTGAACTACTCATAGAGCCCTTCAAAACAGACCAAGGAAGGAAGGTGCCGAAACCTGCAGCAGCTATAATCCAGCTAATAATTCACCCCTTCAGACCAAAAAACCACCCTGCAACCAAAAGAGAAAGGAACCTATCTGCAGGAAGATAAACTGGGCAACCGGGGGGAGGAGAAGAACCGAAATAGTGCACGAAATTGAGGAACCCCAAACAGAGATGGCACGATTAATGGAGAAAGAAAGAGAAGGGAGCTAGGAAGGAAAAAAAAAGAGGGAAAGAAGGAATGATGGAGAAAGCAAGAGAAGGGAGGGAAGGAAAAAAAAAAGGAGGGAAAGAACGAGTGAACCCGCGCGGGCAGCAGCAGATTAAGCGATTTTTAAACCGATGTAAAATCATTGTGTATATAATATCGGTTTCATAATAACCGATATAAAATATGTGTATATAATATCGGTTTAATTATAACCGATATGAAATATGTTTATACAACCGATATAAAATATGTGTATATAATATCGATTTTATAATAACCGATATAAAATATTGAAATTAATATCACATATTTTATAACCGATATTATATATAGAGTTTATTATGTCGGTTCCTGTGTAACCGATATAAAAAAAATTGACCGATATAAAAAAAATATAAACCGATATAAAAAAACCTTAACTGAAGATATTATATCGGTTATATGAAAAACCAATATAGGGCAGTTTTTGTAACCGATATAAAAACCCTTTTTTCTAGTAGTGTAAGTTCTAAATTTGTGGGCCATTAGATGATGAGGTGTCCTATCTCTACTCTCCAACAAATATTGCTTACATGTCATGATGGATCGCTAAGATTCAATTCAAGCCAAACAAAGAAGAAAAAAAATTGCAAAAAGAAAATCAAGCCAAGGAGAGGACGTCCATGCATGGTGTGGAGTTCAAAGGTTGCATATTTTCAAGTGAGGCCTACTTCTATTTCATGTTTGAAATTAATTTCAGATTTGAAGGGATCTTTTCAAGAGAAAAAGTGGGCCCATTTAAGGATATTTTTCAGCCATGAAGAGTTAAAAAAAAAAAAATGGGAAGATCTTACTGAGCAATCCAAGTTGGAAACTAAATCAAGGAATCTAAGATTTTAGCACCAAGTTGTTAAAGTTAACTCCAAGACGATAGGCCTCAAGATTTGAAGTTTACAACCTAAGATTCTTCCAAGAAGTTTCACACCACCAACCTCCATCACACGTCCAAGAAAGGGGCTGCCCATATGGTTTCAAATTTTGAATTAAATCTAAAGTGGGCGGGCCCAAGAGAGGAAGTTGCATGAGACAAAGAATCATATTTTTAGTAGGACTATGTGCCAAGAAATCCAAGAAGATAATAAGATGGAAAACCCCTAGAAATTCTCTCAAAACCCTCCTAATCCTGATCCAACTTGGACCCCACACTACTAATCCTTATCCAAACCAAAATCTTGCAACCCAAGTCATCAAAATTGTATAAAAAGAGCAAACAAAGGGCTAGACGTGTAACCCATCTCCCCACTTCATTGGACAACCAGCAACATTAAACCTCCCCCTTTTCCATTAATTTTCTCCATCTCATCTTCTTCCATCACAATTTCATCCAAGGCCTTTCCTAAGGCACATCACCACTTGGATTTCTACGCCGTCGCGCTGCCACCATTACTACCGTCACTTCACCATTGGACCAGTCATTCATCATCTTCCCTTGCTTGGATTTCAGATCGCAAAACGAGAGCCGGTTGGATCGCCGCTCGAGACCACAAGTCCTTCTCCTCCTTTTAGTGTTTTATGTGTCTAGGGTAAGGTTGGATGCACTTTATTTTAATTCAAATAATTATGTAATGGATATTTGCTTATAATGGGTCTTTCATTAATAAATCAAGTTTATGGGTTCTTGGTCTTCACCAATGGGTCAACATCGAATTTTTGTGCGTAGTGATAGTGCGCACTTGGTGCGGTGGTCTTGATTTTTCTTGATGGCATTTAGCAAAGTAACCGTTGAAAAGTTTGAGAATTAAAATTCATTTTTATTCTCTGATTTTTTTTTTTTTTTTTATGCATCTTCATAATTATTGCAATTGGTTTGACTGACAAATCTTATGGTGAATGCAGTAGTTATATTAGGTTTCTAGATTAGGATTTTCTTTTTCTTTGGTTGTAATTAATTTTTCAGACTTGTAATTAATTTTTTTTTATTAAAGTAGGACATTTGATTTCTATAGTTTTTTTTCAGGCTAGAATTAGTTTTTTTTTAATAGGACAGGTTTTGTGATAAATAACTCCATGTGGATCAACCCAGTTTCACAGGTTATTACTACAATCGCGGCCTTGCACTTGAGGCTACGATCAGCTAAATCAAGACTTACGCAAGGCCATGTGGGCTTTGGGTCACTTGATTGAGACTTAGGGCATGTTTCTTTTAAAGGAATTATTATAGGAATTTGTAATGTTGAGAATTCATAGACATGATATGATAGCTTATCTCCTTTGTATTTGAAAATGTTATGTTTCTTGGCTAGAATTCTAAAATTTCGGTCACTTGAAAAGGCCTCAAATGACCTTTAGAACTCACATAATTCCAACCTTTTTGATATTTTGCAAATCCTCCACCCAAGAGGGCTTCCACCTCAAGGGACAACTTTTGGAGAATTATAAATTCTCTAGAAATGAATTTTACTAAGGGCTTGTTTGGCAAATATTATCTTTAGGAAACAGAGCTATATGATATAGATCTATTTCAAATGGAGCGGTTTGAAATTGATGTTTTACAAATAGACTGTTTGATAAGACACATGTAAAAATAAATCTAATGGTTTGGGCATTTTGCAAATATCTCAAGATCTATGATCATCCGACGGTTGAAATTTTATCCTAGGCACGTGTTCCACATTTTAATGACTACGGGCAGTTTTGATCATCATTTAGTGGCCCAAAATAATTTAAAATTTATAAAAACCGGACTGACAGTAAGTAACATGAAAGAGACAGCTTGTTTACATCTAATGGTTCATGCTTTTTAACAAATATCTCAAGATCTATAATGAGTTAACACCTTAAACTTGATCCCATAGCTATTTATAACTTTCCAAAGAGGATGGACGGTTCAGATCTTGATTGTGGGGCCCACAAGGTCCAAAAATCCAAATCCAACAGTCTAACTTTCTTTACAATTATCTCAAGATCCGTGATCATCCAACGGCTGGAACTTTGTCTCAAAGTCGTGTTTAATGTTTAAAAGATATCTAACGGTTTGGATTGTGATTATGGTGCCTAAAATTTAGAAAACAATGAAGAAATCGTTAAGTCCAAAAGTAACGTTAAAATCACTATAGCATTTGAGTCTTTCCGCTTCAGACTAATATGTCTGTATGAAATGATGCCAATTTCGAGGCTATGTGAAACAGACCTAAAACCTATTTGTCCGTTTTCAAAAGGAGGTCAGTTAAATGCTTTTTGAACATTATAAAACCGTTTGGAATAAGTTTTAAGAGAAGTAGAGGAGGGATGTAGACATGCCAAACGGGCCCTAAGGGTGTGTTGGTTTAGCAGAATTTAGGAAAATCACATTACAAAATCTCCAAAAGTTGTCCCCTAGGGTGGAAGTCCCTGAATCATTCTCTCTCTGTTTTTTTTAACCTAGCGAAGGGGCTGGGACTCTAAGACTCATGACACAACTCACACATGTGAGATGATGGGAACTCACACATGAGAGGAGAGATAGACACAACTCACATATGCGAGGTGATGGAAACTCGCACGTGCGAGGAGATATAGACACAATTCACACATGTGAGGTGATGGAACTCACGCATGCAAAAGACATAAACACAACTCACACATGCAAGGAGAATAAACACAACTCACACATGCGAGGTAATAAAAACTCACATATGTAAAGAGGGAGGAGACAGGTTCGAACCCAAGACCTCCCAATGTGGTAAGGAGCGGTTCTTCTGTCCTTCTTTCTACTGAAGAATCCCTCTCTATAAGGTTGGAGGTCCGAGAAAGTCTTCTGCAGGAGAAACAAACGGTAGGATCAAGCAGGTTCAGGTTCCATATGTATAAGTTACATCAAATGCACGGATGGTAATGTATAGGGTCTAGTGTTGGGTTGAGCACTCTAGGCAAGGAATTCACCTCACACAACTCAGAGATCTAGTTGACCCTTTGTATTTTATTGTTTGGACTTGGGTTAACATTTTGTTACCAAATTAATAAATGGGTGGGGCCTCAGATGAAGCCTACTTTCATAAACCTTGAGCCAACCATGAGAATCTCTTGAGTCCATGGCCATATATAATAACACTGAACTGGGACCTAATTCTAAAAGCAGTTAGGTCATATCAAGACTTGGGTAATTGGGCACCCACTGCCATTCTAAAGACAACAATATATCATGTATGTGCTTAGGTGGATCTTCAAATATTATCAGAGAAGAGTTTTGATTGGGGGTGTTATTTCTAAGAAATGCTTAAGATGCAGTAAAGGGGTGGCATCCTGCATGCCAGTCTCTTAAGAGTACGAGCCTGGGCTTGAGCCCATTTTTCTAAGGCTTGGGCCTAGTACAAGCTCAATTAGCTTCACAAACCCAAGCCTAATCTGCCAATTAGCCCATCCATTAAACCCTGAAGAGCCCATTTTCTAAATTTGATATTTCTGAGAATACTTGTGAAGATCCCATCAGCTTGTTCTTATGCAGTTGGATGATATGCAGAAGGATTTTTATTAGCATCACAAACATACACAAGAGGACCTAATGGGCCTCCTATAGAGCCCAACAACCCTTAATTTAAAGGGGCTGAGTTTTCCCAATTACTAAATGGTCCCTATTTAGAAGCTGGTCTGGTATGTTGGGCTAACACCTATGGTCAAAACTGCCAGGCCCAGACAGAATCCTAAGCTTAATCACCTACCATGCAAAAAACAAAGGTTCATCAAAATCAAATTTTCAGGTCCAAGCCACATCCCTAGAAAGATCATCTCAGAATTTGGCACTGACCTAAATGGGCCTCACAATTTTACCTCACAATAAATACACCAGATCTCTCCAAAGTTCTAACAGTTTCTAAAACTACAATTTTATAAGTTCAATTCAATTGTGAATAGAGAATCCCGTACCAAATTAGAATGAGTATCAAATCAAAGAGATGGTTAGAATTTAAAGATGGTGGGACATGCCTTGGCCAACTGCAAAAGTAGAATAGTCAAAAGAAAGAAGCATATGATGTAGCAAATATGATGTATGTGGTTCAAGTTCAAGCACCACATGACCTCTTGACACATTGCATATCTAAATAGCTGCCCACCAAAGCAACGGTTCTCTGATCATCACAGGCTCCAGTTGGTTGCTTGCAGATCATGTGTTCTCCTCCTGCTTATCTTAAATACTCCCCATAAATGGTGTTTGTTAGAAGCCCCAACAAAGGTCAGCTCACCTCCTTTTTATGCATGTGCCATTCTCCATTTCAAACCCTCCCTTTGACTTGATAACCAATGTTATTTTAAAATTAGTGAACCTCAACCTAGAATCCAGCAACCTTATCCCATTTTCAAAGGTTAGGTTCCATATCAAACACCTTTTTCATCTCTCCAATTTAAATAACAACCATCAAATGGGGAAAAATAAATCAAATATCATATAAAAAAAAATCTAGTTGAATGCATGTGTACAACTATAGCTCTAAATCATCTTGGAGAAAGGTCAATGAATTGAAACGCATCCATAAATGGTACAAACATGTTACAGAAGAAGTATGTCAAAATTTTTATATTCAATTGTGAATCGGACGCAACCCTTCATAGATACAAGTAAAAATGCTATGTTGAAGACCCTGTTGTGGACCGCGACATAGACGGTTGCACAAGGCACGCGGCCAGTGCTCTCTCCATACTATTCACAACATCTGTCATTGACGGCCGATCTCGGCCTTGGAGGTTCACACAATCAGCTGCAAGGTACCCTACAAAGACAACAGCCTCGATCTCTTGGGGCGTCGGGGGTGGCAGCCTCCGGTCCAATATGTGGTGGATCTCATCTGAAACAATAAAAGGCACGGCGAAGTCCACAACATTTCTTGGTGCGCTGTTGGGCTCGACCCGATGGATGGCCTTGTAGCCTGTCAACAGCTCTAGCATTACTACCCCAAAGCTATACACATCGCTCTTGGTTGTCAATTGTTGGAGCCTATAGTACTCTGGGTCCATGTAGCCCACGGTGCCAGCCGCACGCTGAGAGATGTGATCCAACTCATCAACCGGATCTGGGCCGATCAACGATAGCCCAAAATCAGAAACCTTTGCTGTCCATGTATCATCCAGCAGTATATTGGATGACTTGATGTCCCTGTGTATGATCTGTGGGACTGAGTAGGAGTGCAAGTACTCCAACCCTCGGGCTGCATCCAATGCCACCTTAAGTCTTGCGACCCACGACGTGAGGGGCGAGCTTTCGAGCTTATGAAGGTGGTCGTGGAGTGTCCCATTGGGCATGAACTCATAGATAAGCACCCTCTCATTCTCCTCATCTGAGTAGCCAATGAGCCGGAGCAGGTTCTTGTGGTTGACCCGCGAGAGTATGGCCAATTCTGATAGGAATGCATATTCCTTCTCTTCGCGCTTAGTTCCAATCCCAACAGCATAGGATGATGAAGCTGTTAGCTCGGCCCGTTTAACCGCTACGTCCCGCCCGTCGTCGAGAGTGGCTCGGTAAACTGACCCAAAGCTGCCTGCTCCAATCCTGTAGTCATCGGAGAAATTGTTGGTGATTCTTAGTATCACATCTAGAGAAAACTCTTCTACATTGCCATTGATGCCGGAGCTTAGCAATGCGCTTAGCCGTCGATCGAGATGCGGCTGCATGGACTGCAGTCTTGCCAATCGACGGGCATTCGGTGTTGCTGCGGTTAGGGGTGGTGCGGCGACTGCGGACTCCTCATCCAACCGCCCGGAGTCATGAACTCGAGAACTATGTACTGGATTTTTACAGTATCTTGAGAGTAAGAAATAAACTACTGTTGCTAAGCCCATAAAACAGCCCACTGAGCCCACCACCAAGAAGGCTACCTTTCCCTTGCTCCCACCACTCGGAGACGGCGTTTGGGTCGGCGCCGGCGACAATGCTGGCGGTCTTACTCCACCATTATCTGGAGTTGGACTCGGCGGAGGCTCACAACGTTCACAGATGGCTCCGGTGGCGCAATAGCGGCTGTAGTCGAGCCTGGGCTTGCAAGGGCAAGGGTCGTGATTACAAGGCCCAGGTAACACTCGATCAAACACAATGTTATGAGGCCCAAAACTCTCATTCCCCCAACAAATCAAAGAAGAATCGGCTTCCCTGATCCCACAAAAGACATTCCCTTTAGCTTCAATTTCTATAAAATTAGTATCCGTCAGATTCTCCGGCAGCTGGAAATCCCCCTCCCCCCAGCAAACAACTGTTCCATTGTGGCTGCGAATCCCGCAGCTGCGCCCCTCTCCAAGCGCCAACGATTCAAATTGATCCGACGGAGCATCGCCCGCCGCCTCCCCCCAGCACTCCACTCTCCCATTGCCACGAATTGCGCACGCATGCCGCGATCCGGCGGCCAAGACGCCGAAACTCTCCGTCGGGATGACGTCGACGTTGACCACGGTCAAATCCCGGGGGCCATGGCATTCAATCTTTCTATCTTCCGACAACCAGCATAAGAATCTATCGCCCACGGCGATCGACGAGAAACTCCGGTTGCCGGAGGGGTTAAATCTCGGCGTTTGCCAACACCCCAGTTGCCTGGAATCGCTGAAAACTGCACAGAAACTGGAATTGCCAGATTGGAGCTCAGACAAACGGGGGCCCCAGTATATTCTCTTCGGAGCACTAACAGTACCGTTTTCAGAGAATCTCCAGCAGATGAGGGAGTCGTTTGATGCTGATTGGTGTCTGAGCCCGCATAGGAATCTGTTCCCACCTATGATTGCAGAAAAGGGTAGCTCTGAAACGATTGGATTCTGGGCAGTGGAGGGAAAGGTCGAGCAATTAATGTAAGACTGTCTGGTGATGATGTCTGGGATTAGTGCACATATTAAGGTGTAATTTGGGGTGAGAGTTATAGCTACAGTTGAGAGGGAATAGGAACTATTTGGAAGTGTGGAGATTGTGATGATGAAGGTTAGGAAGATTAGAGAGAGAAGGCAATTAGGAGTCATGGAGATGGTGGGTTTGTTTGGAGAATTGAAAATCTCATTGTGAGGCAAAGAGAGAGAAGGGAGGAAAAGAAGGAGAGATGGGTTTTGGGTGCTTGGAGGCGACGATAATTTTGATGATATTTTTTGGGTTGTGGGGTTTTGAGCTGAAAGAGAAGACGCGGTGTTTTTTGAGGTAAAGTGGACCAAAGACCAAGTCCTTTTGAAGGAGTAGCAGCATAGGAAGATATGGAGAATAGGAAGATATGGAGAAAGTCTCTCTTTGACTCTCTCTCTCTCTCTCTCTAATATTCTTTTTCTTAGTTTTTTCCTCTCTTGGGAGAGAGTAGAGGAGGCACATATCTTCAATTTCTTATTTCTATTTCTGTGGTTGAGAAATCTGTAATTTTTTTTCCATTGATCAAATTCTATAGGATATTGATCACATGTAGATCATAGTCATGCAGATCCACCATACATTGAACTACTGTGATCAGTGGGTCCCGCATCGATCGGCCCACTAAAGATGGTTATAAGGAAAAAAAAATCAAAGTTTGTTGATCAGTGGACAGTTTTCTGGTTGAATTTGAATTTGTTACTTCATTTATTTTTATTTATTTATTTTTGTTTCGAACCATCCATTTGGACCAGCAATTGAACTGTTAGAATCGTCTAAACATTATTTTATACTTTTTATCTAACACCCATTGAAATGGGAGGGGTTAGGACTAGGAGTGAGTACTTGACTGCTATGCATTTTAGTGGAGTACTATTTTTTCTATTGTTTTATAAAGTGTCATCTATTAAAGGATTGAAATATTTATGACATATATATATATACAACATCAAACTAACAATCCATCCAAACCTAGTAATCAACATGGAACCCCTTGATAGTCACTAATCTCAAGGCTTGGCATACATCCGAAGGGACTGAACTGTTAGATCGATGGTTGAATATTTTTTTGTAATATGAAGTCATTAAACTTGTGAGTCACAAATGAAAGGATTAGGAGCATGGGTTTGGGATCAAACTTGATACTTATGGTGGTCTTACATAGATCTTTACATCCCCTCTGGTCTCATCCCCAAATGGGGCCCACAATTGGGCCCCACAAATAAGTTCACATAATATGTGAGAGCAGTTCCCACCTGAATATTACCCTATATATATATAAATATAACATCAAAGCAATTTTTAGGATGAGAAAGAGATCACATCCAAATAGTGAAATGCACCACAACTGTCTGGTGATCAAGATTGCTAATTGGGGCCAATGTCATTGTCAAACTAATCAAAAAATATCACTATTGATCATATGATAGCAACAATTGTGGATGGTTAGGCAAAATGCAGCTAGCATTATATTTCAAATTTAGAAAATTAGTGATCAAACAGTTAATTTATTCAAATTGGCCCATTTTAACCCGACCCATCCATACGAGGCCCGCAATAAAATCCTACAGTTTCAACTGACTCCTTATTTTGGTGGACTAAACAATTTAGTTTCTTCTACATTAACATCATATATACAATCATTTTTTTCTTTGGACATATACTTATTTACTTTTCCAAGAAAAATATATATAATCACTTTCCAATAAGAAGGATAATTGATCAGCAACACAAGTTTACGATAACTTCGTTTTTCTTAGATAAATAGATCTTGAACTTTTGATAAACCTTGATTTTAAACTCATAATAACAACCAGGGGCGGAACCATGTTGAGGCCTGGGGGCCAGCCTTTGGAAAATCCTATTATAACACCAAAATGCTCCCCCCCCCCCCCCCCCCCCCCAAGATTTTATTCAAGCTCCTGATCCTTAGGCTAAAATCTAGGGGATGTAATAAGTTAGGTCTATGCGTCTGGCCCAATCCAAGTACCGGTTCTCTGTGTATTAAATAGATTCTCTAGGGATAAACAAGCGCAGAAGGCCTCTTTGTGGATCTAGGCAGAGGCCCGACACAACTATTTCTAAGAACTAATAGGCCCAGACAAGGCAGGCCCCACAAGATTAATTGACTGCCTAAGATTCATCTTCGACAATCAGAATGAACATTGCCTTTCTCTGTGAATAGGGACCATCTTGTTTTATGTCTAAGAACAGGGATCTTAGTGCAGGTGTGGCAGACAGGGAGGAGGAAAGAAGGGATCTTAGTGCACCCATTTTGGGTGCAAAGTAATTGATGAAATAAAATTTTATTCAAGTTTTGCCCTCCCCCCCCCCCCCCCCAAAGATGAAATCCTGGCTCCGCCCCTGATAACAACTTCTAGATTCATTCGTCGTAATCTGTTGTATTTAACAAAAACAAATCCCTTTTTCTTCTTTTAAGAAATTTACAAGAAATGGAATCTGCTATACAAAATCAATTACCATTTACCAAATTATACGTATTGGAGGGCCTGTTTGGTAGAATGGTATTAGAAGGAAGTACATCAAATTACAGTACAGCAATTGTATCTTTACAGAAAGACAGTCAAGAAAAAAAAAATAACAGAGACTGAAATCATGAGTTTTATTCCAAACATCAATATCCAAGAAAAAAAAAAACAAAAAATAATAAGATAACACAAATGGGTAAGTTTTAAAATAGCTGTTCTTTCATGGACTACGGGTCTACCATATTTCATGTAAGAGGGCTTGCAAACTATTTATAATTTCTGAAAAATACACAAAATATGCCCTAATATTCATACAAGTTCGAATCATTTCTTGCAACGGACATACGCTCACAATGAGTAGACCAATCATAGTACGCTGTGCCAATACTAACCCCATGTGATTTTGAAGTTGAATTGAATGGGGAGCAGCTGCATAAAGTCTTGTGTTATTATAAAACACCATGATTGGTCCACTCAACATGAACATGCATCAATTGCGGTAAATGCTGGACATCTGGTAAAATTCCTACATGCTCATGTGGCTCCCCATAATTGGGACATCATGTATGGGTAAATGTGAGTATGTGTCATGTTTCTAGGACTAAGAAAATTTGAAATGTGTACTTCCACTTTGAGCCAATCATATAGTCAATATGATACCAAGCGGATGGATGTAGGAAATTTCAGCAGCACAATTTGGCCTACTTGATGGGAAAAATTAATTCCAGAAGATGCAAGTCACGTGAGACTCACGCCTCATTTCACCCTTTCAACGGTCTAGATCATCAATGAAAAGTGGCAGTGTAATCTAAACCATGGAATTTCAAAAAACTTCCTTTTCACTTCTGGGCTGTAGAATTCTAAGGAAATGGTGATATTACCAGCGCCAAACGGAAAGGTTTGACGGAACTCGCGAATTTGTTTTCCTCTTTGAATTTGACCGAAAAGAGTAGATGAAATTACTAAGATGCCCCTTGTTCTTCCCTAGAAGAAGTCTCATTAGAATATAATCATTTGAGGGGTCCTTTTGACCGGTTATTAAGGTCAGTTTTTTCTAGGGTTTTGAATTTTTTTTCTCCCTTCATTTGATTGGGTTCAGGGTTTTGACTATTAGTCTAAGGAGAAAGTTTGTGATGCAGGCGATGGATAAGTAGTTTTTCATTTGTGTTTTATACTTCTTAAAACAAATTTATGTTTAAATTAAAAATAAAAGCATTGAGCGAGGGAAACGGAAAAGGAAAAAAAGGAAAATATCGAATAAGGCTTTAAGTTTTTATCTTCTTTAAAAAATGGACACAAGTTTCAAAAAAAATTAAATTAGGATCTAAGTTTTTTAGTAAGTTTTCAATTAAGGACAACTAGCCATTTAAAGCTATTATATGAAAAGATTTCCCTTATTTTTTTAAATACCCAAATTACCCTTAGTTTAAAGTCACGGTTTACTTCTGGTAGCCACTACATGTTGCATGTTGCTAATAGCTGTGGGGAAACCTATTGCACTCGATCACAGTGAGGACGTCAGTGAAAAAAAGGGTGAGAAAATGAAGGAAGTTTTCGTTTCAATGAAGGGTAATTTGAATATTTGGAAAATCTTAGGGAAAAAATCACTGGAAAATACATTTAAATGGCCAGCTGTCCTTAAACTGAAAACTTATTGGAAAATTTAGGCTATAATTTGAAAAGTTTTAAAACTTGCATAATTTTTTTTTTTTAAATAAGACTACAACTAAGGCCTTATTTAAAATTCCACCAATGGCATTTTGGATGGATAGGGCTCGCCCTTGTTTGGCAATTCTCTAATTAAAGTAAAGCAAAGTAAAATGAATCCACACCAAAAATGACAATGGATCGTATCAGAAGCACACAATTTCAAAATTCCCTCCCAAATTTTCAAAAAATAAAAAATAAAAAAAACAACCTCCTATCTCCACTAAAAGACAAAAAAAATCCACTTTCCTATACAAAAAGTCGAAAAAATTTCATACCAAACAACTAAAAACAAAACACCATCATTACACTTTATATATATTTTATCTTCTCTTGATTTGATATTTCATCTCATCGTATTTCAATTCACCATACATCCAAACAGGTCCATCAAGGTCTTTCTTCAAGGTTCAAACTGCTGAAGTGAATTCCTAGGTAATGGGGGTGAAGATGGGGGCACTTTTGTTTAAAACATAGATGATCCTCTTTAACAGTTTTAAAAATGACATCAACCAGCAGAAGAAAAAAAAAAAAACAAAACAAGACACAAAACCTTTGAACCCATCATACCCTATTCTCACCGGCAGTCCTATTCTTAAGCAGAAATGGTCCAAAACAAAAAAGCATAGCATTTCCTATCAAGCCTGGTATAATACAGCCCATCAGCCGCGTCCTTTTACTTAAGATGTATAGCAGCCCACGTGGCTTCTTTGTGGGGGCCCACCAACCACTTGTGATTTCAAACACTACTATGTGGGAGATCACCCATCACTAGTATGATGTGAAATCATGAAATTGACACACGCGCACACAGCACGGGACATGAATTATCACATGTAATTGCATTAAATGAATTCAGATTTACAGATCTTAATCACAGTCCTGCATCTTGAATGGACCTTGAAATGGATGGTGCCAGGGAATCAGATTCGTCCGGAAGTATAACCAACAGCTAGCTGCCGAGTATTCTTCAAGGCGTGTGCCCCACCCACCTAAAAGGTTCTTAATTACTTGTCTGTGAAATGAAACAAGCCAACGCTCAACGCTACCTTTTCTTTGTTGGAATGGCACGTGAGAAGTCAAACCCAGAAACTCAAAAATCAGGTTCAGACTCCCTGAAAATTGGGTTTGGGTTTGGAATTTAGATCAGAGTTCTTTGTGTTCCATAACTCATGGATGCTGGGACCGAAACATCAGCATGTGAATGTTTCGCTTCACCTTTGTTTCTTTATTTTTAAAGACAATGATACAAAGCCCTAGAAATATTTCTAGGAATTCAATTCAATTACATGAAACAAACGATCGTAACAAAACATGCAATCAAGTAACATGATTCGAGTCCACTTCCCCATATTCAAGTCTATTGGATCTTGATCAATAGACCAGTCTCAACTAGTTGGACCTAGATAAGAAATGTGTTCCACAATAAAGGTTAAGGTCTTAACATCAATTATTATCTCATCGTGGGTGAACATAATAGCTTTACTTTAAAATATCGGCCAATACATACTAGTTTTCTAAGAAATTGTTACATGAATGGGTCATGGGTGTGGCTATCGATTAGCACTAATAATATCATTAGAATGTTAAGATGAAAAAAGAAAATTCATGAGATCATCAAAACATCCCTCCAAATGATAGTCCACCATTCACACTGAGATATAATTGCCCCTGTCTAAAATCCCTCTGGCTCTCTACTAATTCAAAGATTTAAAAAGGTGCTTAGAGACCAACCAACCCCACTATCCATAATTGAATTATTGAAAACTGCTATGTGAGTGTGACTCTCAGCATCATATATATAAAACCAAATTATTCTATTATGGTGAGCAGATACACGGAGAGAAATGAATGTTTTATGTGTTTCAAAGTTCTAAAACAACCCCATGGCGGAGGTCAAAAAGTCCAAGTCAAACCCATACAAAATCCCATTTATGGTTTACAGGTGTAACAATCTCATATTCAAATTTCAATCAAACTAACGGCCAGGTATACGTCAGAGCTCACAACACATTCCCAATACTAAACCCGTATTGTGCAACGAGCTTATTTTGATTTTCCGTGAAAGGAAAAATAATGAATTAATTTTTCTTAATAGAGAGGATTTTGATTTCACATAAGAAGAATGAGAATGATGATTCTCTCCGATGGAAGGAGAATCTGTCCATAGTGGAATCCTCTCGTTAACTTTGAAGATAGTCTTGATCATTAAGTTTTTCTTTTTCTCTATTAAATACTCACATACACTGCCCAAGTCCCTCACTACCGGCGGCACTAGGACCAGAAAATGATCTCTAATTGTTTCTTTGGAGGGGAGGTGGCTCACTGCAGAGCTATTAGGGGATTGATTGACATAAAGGGATTCATCAGATATGAATAGGACTTTTGTTGGGGTGAAATTTCATCCCTTTCCCAACAGATTCCTCCACTGTTAGGATCTTGTTTAGAGAAAATCAAGACCATGCAAACCATTAAAAAACATTATGCAAACAATAAAAAGTCTACAACCGTGGATATCTATGCACCCACTTCCTGTCCCTAAGACATTTACATCCCACCTTCCTCCTCCTGTAGGACCCTCTGGCGGCCCACTTTGGCAAAACCTCTAAGAGCATGATCACAGAAAAACCCCAACTCTGGTGTGATCTGTTTTACCACAGATGGACCATAGGCAGCCACCTACATTGATTGGGTGATCTCAGGGCCTACCCATCATTCTTCCTTGCCATAAATCTAAAGACCAGCAATTATATGGATAGAATCATTCAATCAATTCCCTTGTTGGGCCCATGGCCATCCACAGTATCAAGGACTGGCTGTAACCATCCCAATCTACAGCCCTGTATTCCATGTGTATGATTGCAGGGGTAATCTATATCATTTCATCATATTTTCCATAGAATGCCCATGTTAAAACATGAATTGCCATAATCAGCCATTATTTCCGCAAAGCCTAATGGCACCTCTTCACACACATTATGAGTTTCAAGCTGTTAATCAGGTGATCCCCAACATGGATATGTCATTTTATAATATCATGATAGTTGGAATAATCCAAATTGAGGAATTTAAGATAAAGCTAAGATGAGGAGGAGTAGGGCATTCAAATAAAATTTGATCCATGGTCCACAGTGAATGCTCTATCAGCAGATAAGTATAGTCTAATGATTATGTGATTTGACCATATCCATGCTTGGACCCTCTGAAGCAGCTTGGATTCCATGTACAAGAGTTGTAAGGTGTGGCAGTATTGAGATGCAAGTTGGCTTAGCAAAACTCATCAAAACAAACAAAACCAGGCAATAAATTATATGGTACACAAGATCAATTTTCAATTCTACTCACATCCAATGCTAATTGTACAAACTCATGCAAACTAGGCATGCTCAAAAATGCTTTACATGATGCTAATTCTCTCAATTACATGTCCCAAGGCTCCATCAATAACAACTTATTTACATTGTCACACGAAAATTCTAGCCATGCTGAAAATATACTACAACTTAGTGCAGAAGAAAGCAGTGTATATTAATTGCAGTGCCTCATTTTTTATTTTTTTTTGGGTAAGCTCAGTGCCTCAGTTAAGTTGTCCCGCTGTGAGGATTTGCATCAAGAAGCATCTTTACCACCTCTCTCATGGTAGGCCGCAGAAACGGCAGCTTATTAGTGCACAGAACAGCAATCTTCAAGACAGTGAACATGTTGTTTGCAGCATGACTTGATATCCGACGGTCCAGAACTCCTAGAAGGTCTTTTCGGCTGTTGCGACGAGTAGAGACCCAATAGACAATGTCCCTTCCTTCCCCAAACTCGGGTTCAACTGGACTTCTCCCAGTTACTAATTCCAATAGGACGACACCAAAACTATAGACATCAATCTTCTCTGTCACTCTGAGGGTATATGCAAGTTCTGATGGAAAAAAAAAAAAAACAAACTTAGCTCATAACATAATGATGGTGATGACGATGAGATAACATTAGCAACAATAGTTTAGCTACCCTACCATTTATCGGTTAGGCAGCTCAGTCATTTATCTGCATTTGTAATGTTGGAATATTTTTATCTTCAACCTTACCACAAGAAATCTTGTCCTCGACAGCAACTTAATTCATAAATTAGTGGTTATAGAAAAAAGAGCACATGTTAAATCAAAGGTCCGGATGATGAGATCCTAGTTCTTTGGGATATTGTGAAGCTTAATCTTATGTTCTCAACAATACAAAGCATGAAAGCAGAAAACTGAGCTCTCATTTTAATTGACCAAAAGTGTAAGCATATTCTACTCCATGACAGAGAAGAAAATTGAACTTTTTGTGATTGTGTTGGATAATTCACCCGTTGATTAGGTTTTTTCTTTTCTTTTCCTTTTGACATAATCCAAGTTGTAGTCAAACACAGACAGACGGAACAGACACAGAGATGGAGATAACGAACATGCCTTCCAGGGGTTTGGAACTCGTGACCTATGGCTCAAATACCATGTTAATAACTGAAAACACCAAAAGCTCGAACTGCTAGTGAGCAGCATAACAATGTATATCAACAATCTGTCCTAGTCTGTGGTTGGGACATGAAAATGCAATTCATACTAGAGGGGATTTCCTTTCTTTTCAACCTTTTTTTATTCCAAGTCAAAATTGGCATTTTAAAAATCGATAAAAACTCGAGAAAATAACATCCTGCCTAGTGTGGTAGTTATTAGGCTAACCTCCAATAAATGATACTAAGTTTTGATGATAATTACCCAATGTGAATCCAGAAGTGTACAAGACGTGCCGAAAGCACTAGCGAATGCAAAACCATCCATTCTAAAAGACTCAACAACACTATCCAATCCACTAAAATCGAGAAATCTTGACAAATCAAGAACTGCAAAATCAGATGTGTGACTATTTGGATCAGATTTAGCAATTAAAAGGGCATGGGTTAAACAAGCAGACTACTTTCACATGGTCAATCATGAAAAATGGACCAAATCAAAAGATCACAATGGAAGAATTAATAATAAGTGAATAGTGGTGCATGATTGCTAAATTCACATCAAAAGGAAATCCATTTATAGTGCAACATTCTGAAGAAAATACAATGACATGATCCCAGTATAAACAGTTTTGGACTCACCAGGAGCAATGTAACCATGAGTGCCAACAAAACAACTCGAATCCAGGTCCTGGCCTCTCACAATCTTTGCTATCCCAAAATCTGCAATCTTTGCTTCATAATCTCTATCAAGTAAAATATTAGTAGATTTTATATCTCTGTGAACGATAGGGTGAAAACAATCATGGTGGAGGTACGCAATCCCTTTTGCAGCTCCAACAGCGATTTTATACCGCTGGACCCAATCCAACACCGCATCATTTTCCTGATGAAGTGCTTCAAACAAATTCCCATTTTCCATGTGTTCGAAAACCAGAAAACTCGATACACCTCTAGTCAAACAGGCATAAATCTTTACTATATTTCGATGCCGAATGTTCCCCAATGTGTCCATTTCTGCTGCCAAGACTTTCAGTTTGTCTCCCTTCCATAGCTTCTTCACAGCAACTGTTCCTCCTTTCTCCAAATCCAGTCGATATACTTTTCCAGTGCCTCCACTTCCAATAAGATTCTCCTCCTTTAAATTACTTATCTCATTTGCATCGAATTCCATCTGATGAAAAGATCTAAGTCTCCAATTTGGATCATTTTGTAAACCTTCTGGATCATCTTCCTGATAGGATCCATCAAACTTAAAGCTCCTGTAACTCATGAAAATCAGTCCAACAAGGATAATTATAATGGCTAATGATATGCTACAGACCAGAACCCATTTCTTCTCTGCAAGTTCCTTGTGGAAATGTCTTGATTTGCAAGTACCAAGTACAGAACTGCTCCGCTCACCAGTTCTTCCATCAAGGCAAAGACCTTTGTTGCCAGAAAAAGCTTGGTCTCCAGCCATCGTCAGAAGCTCAGAAGGAATCATTCCTGATAGAAGGTTATAGGAGAAATCAATGAAACTTAGCTTCAATGTCTGTATATCCTCTGGAATCGAGCCTGAGAGCATGTTTCGTGACAGATTCAAGGAGTTCAAAGAGCCCAACAGTGACAGTGATTTAGGAATAGTGCCAGTCAGGGAATTTTGCGCGAGATTCAAGTCAACCAATCTAGTACAGTTAATGAGTTCTGGCGGTATCACGCCTGTTAATGAATTTTCTTCCAGATGCAAAGATGATAATTGATTCAAGTATCCAATTTGGGGAGGTATACTTCCATTGAAAGAATTGTTATTTGCAGAAAGTTTCTGTAGCTGTGTAAGCATTCCAATATCTGTTGGAAGCTCATCTGAAAACCTGTTGTTCTGCAAAAGCAGCTGGCTTAAGCTGGTTGAAATCCCAATATCTGAAGATATCTTCCCCGTGAAACCATTATCTGCAAAATCAATCATTTCTGCATTAGGCAGTCCCCAAAGGCCAACTGGAATTCTCCCAAATAAATGGTTTTGACTGATCCTGATCCTCTTCAAAGACTTGCATTCAGCATAAGCATCAGGAAGTTCACTAGAGAAAGCATTATCCAAAGCAAGCAGGACTTCTAGTTTTTTGTTTTTGCATAAGAACTTTGGAAATTCACCAGAAAAGTCATTCTCTGACATGTCTACTGTGTTAAGAGGTGAGAACCGGCCCAAATTGCTTGGGAAATCTCCTGAAAACCCATTCCTGTAAACAGAAAATGCTTCAAGATACTGCAAATTACCAAATGCGGTGGGAATTACACCTGAAAAATGGTTTTCGTAGATTTGAAAAACCACAAACTTTGTCAGATTGCCTATCTCAACTGGCAATTTTCCTGTCATTTGATTGTGAGAGATGTCAAATTCACGTAAAAGAGTGAGGTTTGCCAACTCCCGCGGAATTTCTCCAGTGAAATTGTTCCAATAGAGTTCAATCTTGTTGAGATTCTGCAAATTCGAAATCGCCTTCGGGAACTCTCCATAAAGCTTGTTATGAGAAAAATCCAACGTCTGGAGAGACTTCAGTCCAAAAATTGAATTTGGGATCTCACCTCTGAAATTACAACTGGCCATGTAAAGTAATGTCAAGTTCTTCAAATTCCCAAGACTCTCCGGAATCTCCCCCTCATCAAAGTCATTATACGCAAGGCCTAAATAATCCAAGCCAGATAATCTTGTAACCCATGATGGGAATTCACCACTGAATTCGTTTTTTGACAAATCAAGAAGCTTCAGGTTTCCCAAAGCCGAAAGATCTGGCAGCCAGCCATCAAACCTGTTATCTGAGAGATCGACAACTCGAAGATAACTGCAATTAGCTAACTGCAAAGGAAGATGACCCGCAATCGCATTCGACGAGATTACCAGAGATTCCAGTCTTTGGAGGTGAGAAATGGAGGGTGGGATCACACCTGAAAGTGATTTGTTTGCAAGAAAGATTTCAGTGACTTGGCCAGATGTTGCGTCGCAAAAGATTCCGGTGAAATTGCAGGGTGATTCAGCATCTTTCCAGCTTTGCAAGGAGTTTAACGGATCATTTAACTGTTTTTTGAATAGGAGAAGAGCTTGGGTTTCAACTGTTGATGCCTTTGAAGGAAGGAAAGGAAGAAGCAAGTAAAGGGTCGTTAAGAGAAGGAGAATAGTGTTTTTTGCCATTCTGGAATTTAGCAACTGCAAATGCAACGCAAGAAAGATGACATTTATCAATAAAAGCTTTAGATAGCTGCTTCTTGGAGATTCTTATTTACATAAGTCTAAGAGAAGGGGAGTAGCATGAAATGAATGGATTTTTAGCTTCTCTTTTTCAAAATCCAAGCAATGGGTCCAAGTAGCTCATGCCACATGCCACCAGAAAAATTAGCACTCACCCAAGTATTACTTTAATTGGGTAAGGCCTGGCCTAGATCAACAGGTATGTAGTCAATAGATGGCAAGCACTCCTCCATTAGGTGTGAAATTTGGGATATCCCTACATTCATCAGCATGTAATATGGACAGATTGGGTCCATGAGTAAGGACCTCATTCTTCATATTCTCAAAAAACACAACATACTTACAAATGGAATATGTATGAATTCTCGCGCGCATGGTTCATGAACTAGGCGAGCTGAAATTATGTCTTGTCCTCATAAAGGCTCCAACCATGACTTGATATGAAATGTTTCATGTGAATTTCTGGCTTCCTTCGTGTTGTGTTTTTCTTCTTTTCTTTTTTTTCTTCCTTGCATCTAAAATGCTCTTAAGATTTTCTTTTTAAATGAAATTTGTAATTCCTTATTTTGTATTTATTTTTCATATTATGTGTAGGATATATTAATTGACACTTAAAAAAGATCTCACAGCTTTAGACAGTGCCCTGAAACCCTATTTTCAAACCATGATTGATATGAGAAAGACTAGTCTCCTTAACCAAAGTGTTTATGCTCTTTCAAATATCTAACCCTTTTTATCCACAATTCTAAACCAATGGTCACAAGCTAGCATCCACATTCAACGTAGAACATGGACCACAAAGCCAATTGTAATGAGGGGCTAGCACAGTTGGGTATGATTTGGATTTGGTCCATATTCAACTCAACAAGAAATGGCTATCGAACATGGACATGGACCATTCAGAAGTTTATATAGAAGTCTAACTCATGCACCCTAGTATGGGCATGATTAAAATCTCCTGAGCTTGGATTGAGCCAAGATTGTAGACCACCAGGCTATAACCATTCTAGATATTATATACTGCTTTCAGGCCCAAGTTATAAATCAGATTAGTCAGGGCCTAGTTTATCTATGTCCAGCCTCCAGACCCTACTTTTAACATTTTGACTCAACATAGTTTACAATAACTACCAAATCGCCATGTCCAATCCTCAATTGCAGATGCCAGATGTACTGGCAATATCTCCTCACTTGATCAAATATAATTCACTCACATGTAATGATCACTTTCAAGGTGGCCCACTCCATTTTTAAGGTAAAAACTTGACTCAGTAATTATGAGCCATTTGAACTTTAACAAGGTTCCCCTTATTTTTAACATTGCTATAATATTTTAATTTTAATGTACATTCAAAATCGGTGTCGGTCAGTTCCGAAACTGTTACGCAGTAGGAACAAAAACGTTTCTATTTCGGGCCGGCTCATCTAAACTTTTGCGTACACGTAACAAACTCTTGAGGATGAGCAGACAATTTCCAAAACAGGGAGAAGTCAAACATTCAACAGTCAGTCAAAATGCCATTGATTGAACATTGAAAATGGTCAAAATCTCAAGAAAGAACTCGTTTTCTTCTCAGAATTCCAATGATTTTTTATTTTTTTTTTCATTTCTACAGGTTTTAAAGAGGGCTTTCATGACAGTGTACGAAATATCGGATCTTGTGCCGTTTCTAAGAATTTTAAGAAAGAAATCCGAAACCTCTGAGTTTGAAACATCAGAATATCGCAATTTTTTGCAATTTTAAGCTCATCCAAACGCTACACAACACAAATCGAAATGAAGAAAGTACAAGATGTAGAATTTCGTACCGGAGAGAAGAACGAAATATCGGATCTTGTGCGGTTTCTCCGAATCCGTTACATTCAAGAAGAATATCTCCGAAATCTTCTGCTTAGACAGAGAACACGAAGCCTCGAACCGATCAAGAAACCCGTCGTGTTTTCCACCCAACATCGACAGGATCTGAGAATTCCCAAACAAAACGAGGATTTCTCCCGGCAGGGGATGAATCTTCCATCTGATGCACGGGAATTCTCACAGAAACCGATGGAAATCTCGAAATCCTCTCCCACTTCCAAGCTTTCCGAAGAATTCACCTACTTCAAGAGCTCGAATTCCATGAAATCTGCACAAGAATGCATGTAATTACAAAGAATGAGGAAAAGATCGTCCAGAGAAACTGAATTTCTTGCAAGGACTGGAGTTTCAAGAAAATTAGAAAAGAAGGAAACTTGTTTCCAAGGAATTTCATTTTTTCCACACTCACTCTCAAAATCCAAGTTGCAGAGTCAGTTACAGGGGGTTTTGTTTTCTTTATCCGGAGATGGTGGTGTCATGTTGACAACGACAACCCTGTTTTTTTAGGGAAATTACAGAAAGCACCTCGGAACAAGAGAGGCTATTCTCGTGCACTTGTTTGGGAAATGGGGTTTTGAAAAGGAGTGTTGAGAAAAAATTGCAGAATTCGCGAGGACCCTGGGTGAAAACTGAAAACTGTGGAAAAAAGTGGCTTTGGAAGCTCAGATGGAAAAGCAAGGGGTTGTTCAAAAGCATTTGACTCCGTGTTGATATTTTATTAGTGATCCCAAGTCATACTCGTCATAGTTTTAAAAATATAGTATAATTTAATGTTTAAATTCGCTTTTTGATGTTTTGGTATCGGCCCGAACCGAATGTTGAATCCACTTGTGCTACCACCTAAAGGTCACAGGGTTTTATTTGGGTTCTCTCTGGGCCCAGAGAGAATAGTCCAGTCCAGAGGGTTGGGAACCGACTGTTATAAAAAATATAAAAAATCGCTTTGAGATTTTGTAATAATTTGTTATGAAAACTTAGTGTAGCGTAAGAGGCAATCTATTGCAAATTCTAGTTCTAGGAGGAATGTCTCAACACTCAAAACCTTGAGGTTTTGATAGACATGATGAATGTATATATATATATATATATATATTCCATGAGATTAGTCGTCGTGATCATCATGAAAGCCTTGCGAGAATTTTGTTTATTTAGTTTAGTCTATCATCGGCTAAATCGTTGGATAGTTGCACTACTGCAGATATATTTTTACTATTTATATTCAAGTATTCTCTGACGTACCATTTTTCCTTGGTGAGAGTTTGACCCATATAGAAAATATTTTCCTCAATTGTGGCATTGTTAGCAATCTCAATACACATCCAATTCAGCTCTAAGTAAGTCTCAATTTATCACATGTTGATGCTGCCTTGAATTATCTTTAAAGTAATCATTTCATTCTGACTCTATCTTTCTTAATCTTATCACACATGCATCCTTCTAATTTTGTGCATGTATTTCTTTTTATTTGGCTAACGTTCTATACTAGGGGTCATAGCTTATCTAATAATTTTTCTATAAAAAACTTCAATCTTATTTTTATGCACCGATTGTAAAGTACTCTATATTTTAGAAGTAACTCTCCACTTCAACTATCACTTTTCTTATCCTTTATTTGACATCTTCATCAATCTCTCTATCTTTAATAATTATTGAGGCAAGTCATTAGAATGAATCCCTCTATAATTCTAATAGAAGTGTAAGCTCTATACACATCTCTATTGAAGGTGCATACAATTATTATTTTTTACCTTTTCTATTTATGAATTGATCATAGAAAACAATTAGTTAATTAATATTCGCCTTACAATTTTATGATCATTTTAAAATTCAACTCTCTATATCAAACAAAGATATAAGTTTAAGAAAATATAGAGACAAGCATTTTTCGTGTGTTTGTGCGACAAGAGGATCCACATTAAAAATATATATTTTAATTTTTCATGCAACATACTTAATTCTTTCTCATGGAAAAGGGAAAGAGCTAAAGTAATTTTTTATATAATTGAGAGTATCTTTTCCAGGCGTTAAAATGCAAGACTCCTCTCCCTAGGGAAAGAACTGTGAACACATGAAATCTCCCATTGGCAACGTACCCTCACAACTATGATGAAATGCATGCTAATAGCTACGGCAAACAAAAAGGTCTCACAAAGATCAGCATGGGGAAAAACAATTCCATCACTCACAAGGATCAATTCCATCAAATAATACTGACCCTTGAGTTGGAGGCCTCAAGGCTTAATAATTATTTAAACTTATATTTTGTGGGATTCAACTCAACCATGTGTATATATGTCAGAATAAAGTCATATTTATTGGGTTATTGTCTTATATTTCGGGTTAGTCAGAATAGTCACTTTGGGTCAATCTAAATGTATCTAGGTTTGGGGTATTTTAATAATTATACCGGAGTTTTCTTTAAGATTAAAAAAGACTTATATATTGATGTAATTCGCAATCTAAACAACAAAGAGAGAAAAGAAGCTAACATGAGTTTTATCCGTGAATGTAAGCGATTTGGCCGAACTATGTAAATCGTTATCTTCATATTCTTCACAAAATGATTACTCGATATTGTGTGATTTGTATGTGCGTGTTTCATCGTTGATCGCAAGGTTATCCATTCGGCTTTGCTACATTCTCCAATGATATTGAGTGAAGCATCAATTTATTAGAAAATACATGAGGGAGTGTAAGGGAGTTGGATGGATTACAAATCAAGTGAATGGAAATTTACAGTAACTCAGTTGATATTAATTATTCTCAAAGAAAAAACTCATTACTTGTAAAAGAAAAAGGCTTTCAACTCAATCAAAGAGCGATGATGGTACACGTTTATTTAAAGTTCTCGACATATAATAGGACGGTGTTATTTCCTAATTATCTAACTCTCTAACACATTTGGGTCAGGTTCAATCCACTCTGACTACACATGGGCCCACCACCATAATGAATACCTGAGTCCCTGACTCTCTATGTCATTGCTGGGTTTCCACTTTCCAGCACCTAGAAAGAGATTGCTCATTTGACCTTTTTGTCTTTTTATCCTCTTTCACTCTTTGAGTCCACTAATAATCAATAATAAAATTCTGAACATAGCTATGCCTTTGGGCTTTGTCCATACAGCTGAATCTTTTATGGTATGATGGAAAATATACTATATCTTTTATGGTATGATGGAAAATATAATATATATATATATATATAGAGAGAGAGATAAATCTATGATTGTCTAGCAAAAAGCAACGGACTATTAACAGACAAGCAAACATGAATTTGGATCTAGACCATCCAAATCATGTGCATTGATGGTACATGACACCAATATCACACCATTCGGTACACTTGGCAACTCTATAGAGTGAAGTGAAGTAAAGTTGATTTTGAAAAAAAAATAAAATATAAATAGGTTATGATGATATATTATTTTTAGTTGTCTAAATTTCTTTTTACTTTTTGTACGGAAAAGTGAAGGTTTTTTTTTGTATTTTAGTGGATAAAGGTGGTTGTCTTTTTACTTTTCTTTTTTTTTAAGATGGAGAAGATTTTGAATTAAAGTATTTTTTATGTGACATCTTATCTGAAAAATAAATGATTTACTTGACTTTTATTGTAAAGTGCCAAACTAGCCTTAAATTGATGGTGGTGACCCAAAATCCAATTGTTGAGATGAGATGACCAGAATCCTTCCAGAGACCCATTTTGTGGGGACCATTCTCCAGCAACAAGAGGGATCTTAGTTTGACAAGTCGCCAGAAAGTTGAGCTTTTTAGTATTTGCTGCCAGGCAGAGAATGAATGGCTCCCACAATACAACCGACATTCTTTCAAGAGCCAAACCATTGACTCAGATGGGTCCCACAATAATTGAGTAGAAAGAGATCCCCGTTGTTGCTGGAGAATGGCCCCCACATAATGGTTCTCGGAAGGATCGATCTGGTCATCTCATCTCAAAAATTTGATTTTGGGTCACCACCATTTCATCAATTTAAGGCTAGTTTGATATTTTATTGACATAATAAAAGTCAAATAAAGCATCTTCTTTTCATGTCACATCAAAAATATTTTAATTCAAAATTTTCCATCTTTTTTTTTTTTTCAGCTTAACTCGGAACATTCACATCTCAAACGTGTAAAATCTCTTACCAGAGAACAATTTTGAATTCAGAGCTGTTGACTCGGGTAAAGACAGGTGAGTGAAATTTTCAGGTTTGATGATTCCCAAACCTTGACGCAAACCAAACTACACGTGGGTTTACAAGTTTAGGCCCGAGTCTGACCCAAACAAACAAGCCAACCACAATTTTACTTTCGATTAGATTGGACCATCATTTGGGTTTGGGATTGACCCGAACCAAATCGCAGCACTACCTACCTATGGGCATAGATTTAAAATACAGCAACGAAACCTGAATGCAGCTTTTTATGTGTCGGTTCAAAGTGTTACTGTTTTCCTCTTCTCTATGTTTGTTTGCATTAGAATATATATATATATATATATATATATATATATATATATATATACACGATTGAGATAATTCATCGTATAAGTGGTTATAAATGAAAATTAAAGGCAAATATCCAAAAATATCCATTGAATAACCTCCCCTTTAATGAAAATTTTGAATCAATGGAAGAAAAAGAAATAAATACTCATTCATCACACCATTAATTAAATAAATAGAAAAGTCAAAATCTCATTTACATCTCCACGTTATTTCCTTCCACACTCACCTCCTATCCTTCACCCCTTAAGCCCGTTTGGTAATTTTACTCATACAATCAAGTTAAGCATCAAATCAAAATCACTTTAATTCAAGCTCCCTCCATCTTTTTCAAAAAAAAAAAACTACTTTTATTCACTAAGAAACAAAAAAACTCCATTTCCCAATACAAAAAGTAACAAATATTCCATTCAAAACAACTAAAAATAAAATATCATCATAACCTACTTATATTTTATTCCCTTTTTTTATTTCACTTCACTTCACTTTATTTTAAAGGTAAAATTACCAAACGGGCTTACCTCTTTGGAAGTCCTTTGTGGTATTCAATTCTATAATGCAAACAAACAGTCAAAGCAGATAGTGCTTAACTTGGCCATCCATTAAAGGTAGCCCACTACTGTATCGTCTGTATTAAGATAACCTGTAAGCCACAAAATATGAACAGTCCACACTATGGATGTAATAACAAACCACCGACACCCTGGCATAATCATATCATATGAAGGTCACTGTGTGCAACTTGGGTTGGACCAAACCCAAAACTGCATAGCCTGACACAGCCAAAAGAGAAACTTGGGTTGGACTTTTCAAGACTCAGGTCTGGTTAGGGTCTTGATTTTGAAACCAGCAAAATTGCCTACTTACTTCAGCATTAAGCTATAGTTACCACTTACCAGATATTCAGGTACGGACCCGACTGGAACTGGGATCCAGTTATCAAAACAAAGGGTCCATTTTAAGGATTTTTTTTTTTGGGGGGGCGGGGGGTGGGGGGAGGGTGGGTGGCCCAGGTGGGTGGGTGGGTGGGGTGGGGTGAACTTCAGGTGTCCATTGACGTCCCTAGCCCATTTGGATGTTATAGACAGTGCAACTAACTCATTTGCACAAATCAAGACTCATGCATTTGAACCCAAGTTGCCCCAACTAAACATAGTACAGGAAAACTAGGTTCTTTGAGGATCTAAAGGGCCAAAGCACCAACCAATATAGAGATTTTGGTAAAAAAAAAGGACCATTGGTCCGCATCCACATGCGACCACAATGTTAGCAACTTGGTTCATACAGCTCTTCAGCTCAGTCAACTGGCCTCCCTTACTGCTATATATATATATATATATATATATATATATATATATATATATATATATATCCTTTCAAGCTACCTTATCAGAGGCCCCTGCCTTGCCTTTCCAAAATATTAGTTATCCAGCTTTCTCAATGGACTTTACAAATCAAATGGATTACCTACCTAATCACTGTGACTGCTATATATTTATCTCCATTGCCTTGTTAAGAAAATCTTCTGCATTATAGTGCTAAAAAAAGGTAAAAAGGGGGGAAACTACATTTTGCACACCTTTCTAAAAGGAAGAAAAAACGCTCAGCCAAAACTACAGTAGGAAGGGGTATTTTTGACGGACCATCATAACCAAGCCACTGATTGCAGGCTTTCAGCTTCATGTGAGAGCATAAAGGCCTAATCCTCAATGTAGGATCTTCTAAGAACAAGAAAATGCCACCTCAGTACCATCAAGTCAAGGCGAACCAGTCACCCCAGGGAAAAGTTCTGATATCTTGTTAAATACGTCCATAACCTGAGAAAAAAGATAACACAAGAAGAAAGAAAGTTTGATTTAGAACAACCACTGTTAACAGGAGCACACATGAGCATGCTCATATCAAGAGAAAGAGAAACTAAATATTACAATCAAACAAGACATTTCCATTAAGTGTGTTCCCCAATCACAAGCATGAAATGTGTATGGAGGGGAGATTAGTTCCAACTCAACATATGACACAAGATTGATACTTCAGCTCTAATAAAAAATTATTTCCGCACTCACCTTCTTAAGAAAGATTAAATACTCAAGTTTTGACAAAAAGAACTAAGAATCTGCCTTCAAATCCATTTTATTTACTAGATTAAAAAAATGAGAGTTATACAAAACCTTGTATTATAATAAAATCTGTTTTTTTTTTTTTTTAGTCGTAGGAAAACTAGGCCCTCCAAAACTGATTCCACATCACATCAGGACGTGAGGACATATCCCCTTGGATTTCTATGTTTGACATAAGAAAGATTAAATGATTCCATGTAATCGGGTATGATGTTACGCAGCACTAACAACAATGTGCAATGTATTCTGCATATCAACGACAAGAGTCTGTCTTGTGCTTTAAAAGGAACTCGAACGTGCACACTCACACACACTACACATTCCTGACCAGCTGAGCGACAGCTAGAGACCATCAATCATTTCATTTACCTAACATATTATGCACCAGAAATCCATTTTCTACATTTCTGTGGTCTTTAGATTCCTCTAAACATTTCAAGTCATACATTTAAACAAAGCCTACATTGTTCTTTCACTCTACCATGTTTCTTTTTACCAAAAAAAAAAAAAGAAATTCTACTATGTTTCTGTTCATATTGGATGGGGACAAAGCCCCCACGTTGACACAATCTATGGTGCCTAGATACAGGATGGAAACTGCACTGACAATATATATGGCAAGGATACAGATTTTGACATTAAAAAAAAAACGAAATATCACATACAATATGACACAACACATAGCCTATTTATGAAGCATCTGGATATTATTGGACACAGCCTACAGTTCACAAATTTTTATCTAAAACCTAGATTCCATGTATACTAGAAAATTAGTTCAAGTTATGGTACTCCAATAAGAACCTCAAAGGCCTGTGCAAAGTCAGTTCAAGTACATAGAGATTATTCCCAACAAGCTTAAGTGCCTCTAGGAAACTATATTTTATCATGGGACGGCAACCTTCCCATCAAAAAACTGTATGTGGGCAAATAGATAAACAGGTTCCCTATGCATTTGGGGCAGGGCAGGTCAGGGAATCAGAGCAAAGTCATCATGAACCCTGATACTAATCCGGACAGAAAAGATAGAACAGTTTTTCAATTATTATGATTTTATATTCTCATGCTGCCCAATAGAAAAGCAACTAGCAGCACCAAACATGTTAAGATGACTTCTCCAATCTCAGTTAGTTGACTTGTTTATAAGGAACTGCAGAACAAAGAAATTACATATTCCATTGTGATAATTCCAAACAAGATAGTTCGAAAAATTCTACCCACGTGCATCTCCAAAGATTAAGTCCTGGTTCCTTTTCTATTATGCATTATAGGATAGAAGACCACATATGGGTTCTCACCTCTTTATCATTTTGATACTTCGTTATGCTCAGAGGGTTCTGTGAACACTGAAAACAACAACATGTCAGAGCCAAGTGAGAATAATACTATGCAGTAACCTTCAGCTGTTAACAGGTTTTTTTTTTTTTTTTTCTGGGCTAAACCTCCAGTTGTGACTTACATCCATGATGGCAGCCTGAACTTTTGGGTTTTGAAATGCCATAGCAACTTCAGGATTTGCCATGATTTTTGAAATTACTTCTTCTGGGGTGAGCCCGATTTGATCTGCAACACGTGGGAACAAGAAAGAATATATGAAAATACGCCTAGATTTAACAAACGAACGTATCAGTAGTCAGCACTTTGCGAAAGCATCACGGAGGAGCAAATGTATAATAATTATCAGATGAAGCCTTCATACAAATAAAACACAAGTTACCATATATCAAAAGGGAACGACAATACTATGGAGGGGCTGGGTGCATTCGGACAAAGGAAACTGCTATGATGTACAGGGCTAGGGCCTTGGACAGAGGTGGGTTAAGTTATCAAAAATATGGAGCAGCATGCATGCAAGTAAATTTGAGATTCCTTGGAGAACGAATGCTTGCCATTTTGTGCAAATGAAAGGTAAGTAGAGCATGCGAATCACAAAAATGTGACAGGTCAGTTCTGAATGTAAACTCTAACTTCTTTTTATACTTACCAAATTGCTGCTTGACCTCAGGACTGCTAATATCAAAGTTTTTCAAGGAATCCATCATACTGTTGTCCCATTCAGCGCTTCCCCCCATATTATTACTGAAAACACAAATGTAACGTCTTGAGAATAGTATCTTTCTAAATGATGTATAACAGGAAAAGTCAAACAAAGGGCAAAATCATAAAAGCACAATGAATAGCATGGCAACTGCTTGCCATAAACAAAATAGAGATAGTAGGATTGGAGACGAGAGTAACTCCCAAGCGTGGAATTGGTTTTGAGCTTTCGAAGTGTAGGGGTTGACAGAGTTTTTGGATTTTAGGTCCTTCTATAAGTGGTCAGAATAGATGAGGCTGCCTAGTCTTTGCATTTTTCTGTTCCCCGACAGCCTCACAAAATACAAGGGGTTCGTGGATAAGACATAATAGGAGATCAATACATACATACATGTGTGTATGTGTGAATATGAGTGCTGATCCAGTGCGCGGTGTGCACACCTCAACATGGGGCCCCACCTTGGAGTGGTACCTGGGGGATCAAAAGATCACCCCAAGCCCTTCATCTCGGCAAAAAATCAGCCGCATCCCTAAACCCTATCATCCCCATCCGGGCCCCACAAATTTAATAGTGTACAATCCATTCAGATAGGTATGAAGTAGATCCAATGGTCCAGCCCATTCGGATGGGTGTGCAGTCGATCCAACGATATAGTCCATTCGAATAGGTGCAAAACCTGGGGGGCGCGCGAAATTCGTGCATGTGCGTGTTTTTTTTTTTTTTTCGGGGGGTCGGGGGTGGGGTGGGGTGGTGGTGTTCATGGTTCCTAGGCTAGATTGCCCGTGGGTTTTGTGGGTGAGAGTCAGTGGAACCTACCCTGCAGGTTGGAGTATTTTTATATCATATATCTCCATCACAGATGTTAGATCCTTTTGGATCTGAAATTTGGTGGGCTTTCTATTCAAGCAGGGCCCTTCCAATCTCCTCCCATACCCTAGATCATCCCCCCACCCAAGCCACATCCACGTCCTTACAAACAAACAGGAAAAAGGGAACCCATGCATGCCCCCACACCTAAAATTCTAAGGGTGAAGTAAATGGATAATGCAGTGCAAATTCACCAGCAAAATTCTAATGATTGTAAAGTTGGGTCTAGTGGAAATTCATGAGGTGAGAGAGTGGTGGTGCAAATTCACCAGTAAAATTCTAATGATTGTAAAGTTGGGTCTGGCGGAAATTCATGAGGTACCCTCTTGTATTTCGTACCACGTCGCATGATTAGGTCAACAAGCTTAGCATCCAACTTGCCAGGTAAAATGTTCATTTTCTTTCATCATGTGTGCACAGGGGGATAGTGGAGTAAGGAACTAAGGATATTACTTCCCTAATGAACAACGAAAGTGTATGAAAAAAAAGAATTAGGTACTAGGGGAGTTTCTTCACACTTTCAATCGTTGGTGAATAAGAAAAATAGGAGATAATGACGATGAAACCTGGAAGAGTTATAAACTCATCTGATCCACCCTGGTTCAAACCCTGAAACTGATTGAAGAAGGTTCTAGCTATTATACAACATGTAATACTTTGGAGGCAACAAACAAGTACAGAGGGGTGAGGAAAGAAGAAGAAGAACCACGTTTAAAACCACAACAAAGCCAATGACAATCTGAATAGGGATGAAACTTCAGCCAGGCAAATCTGAAGCCCACATGAACCAAGCAACATCATGAAACAATTCAGGCCAGGGAATTTTTTGGTTTGGGCTCAGGATTGGGCCAAAATTTTGAAGCCTGAGTAGAATTTGGACTAGGCTCGGGCCTAAATATCAAACAACCATCTCAATGATCATTGCAAAAAAATACCTTTTCATATTCTCTTTCATACTAGCAAATCGTTATGGTCCTTCTCCCTCCAAGGTCATTCACTGTACCGAGTGATTTGGAGAAGTACGCCATGATAAGACAAGGTGAAGAAGATTTGAAAGATATCGACAAAAGAAAAGGCCACAGCATCCCTAACCAACAACTGAATGACCTTGCCATATTTTTAGGGAATAATGACATTTTCATTTGCCCAAAATTAAATTAAATTTGGCGTGGCCCGGAATATCTATTTCAGTTTTTGAGGGATTCTGGAAGAGGCTTTTCTTGGGAAAAAAAATCTTTATTTTTCATCAGGAATCATGCAGATTTTGAGTTCAGTTAGGGCCTCTTTCCCCAATTCTGCAAGTCTCCTGTCCTGTACTGAGGCTCATTCACTGTGACGAATGATTTGGTGAAGTATGCCACGAAAAGACTAGGTGAAGAAGATTTGAAGTATATCTACAAAGCACATGCCACGACATCCGTAACCAACAACTGAATGACCTTGCCATTTTTTTAGGGAATAATGGCATGGTCATTTGCCCACTCTCTGTCAGTTTTTGAGGGATTTTGGATGAGGCTTTTCTGAAGAAAATTTTTTATTTTTCATCAGGAATCATCTAGATTTTCAGTTCAGTTAAAGCCTCTCTCCCCAATTCTGCACTTCTCATGTACTGAGGCTCCTCCTGTGAAAAACCCTAAAATAGCAACCTGTACTTGCACGCCCAATCAGTTAATATGCTAGTATGAGATGGGAGAATTTTGTACTTCTACACAGGCGGGCTCGGGCTTAGTCTCTGGCCATGATTTCAGGCTCTGGTTCAGGTTTATGTGGTGATGCAGGAGCGGGGCTCAGTCTTATGCACATGCAATCTGGATCAGGCTTTAGGCTAGTACAATACCCTGCCCAGCCTGCCCAAGTTTTACCCTAAATTTTAAATATAATATAATATGAAACAGAACAATGATATGTCATCCTAACACAGAATTGAATCTACTAAAAATTTGAAGATAATCTAATATGAAACAGAACAATACTATGCTATCCTAGCACAGAATTGAATGTCCATAGCATGACTCAACCTTCTCTGAAGGTAGTCCATGATGTGAAAAGTCTCAATCCAAAAAACAATAGACTGCAAATATACTACTTGCAAAACAAAATCTGTTATAAGTGAACTATAATCAGGGAAAGAAATTTTAAAATAAAAAATTGCAAAAAAAAAAAAAAAAAAAGAAGAGAAAAGAATCTGGGATATGTGATATAGATTCTAGAGTCAGGAACGAAGATATTAACTGAACAAACTTCTACCTCTGATAAGGGGAAAAAAAAAAAGAAATCAGAAAGAGAAGTCATAAAATATGCTACAGACAAGTTCGTGTGTGCCTCAAATAATCATTACATTGAACAGCATTAGAGGGACATTGACATTGTCAACTAAGGACTAGTGAAAAAGGATAAGGAGGAAATTACAGCATATCTTCCAACTGTTGACGGTATTGTGGATTTTGTAGCATCCCTGCAAAGTACGCAATATAACTTCAGTCAGTCAGTAGCGGGTTACCATAAAAGATAGAATTCTATATTATTTAGACAGCAACGATAGAATTCTATATTATTTAGACGGCAACCTAACCAAAACGAAGTAACAACAAAATCTGACTATCAAAATTATGTGTTAAGTGTTAACATCAAATCTGAATAGACAGCCAAACTGAAATAAATGCGCAACAACAATGCCAAAGTGTTTACATTTGAAGGTAGTAGGATTCCTCATCTCCTCAGGTAAATAGCTGCAAATATACAAAAGCATAAATAAATAAATAAATAAAAGAATTGGTATTTGATAGGTATATAATTGGTATATCAAAATAAAGGATGAAAATTATGAAATCAAGAGAAAAAAAAATAATGCAATGCAAAAGGAGAACATATGCAATAAAAAATAACGACAATTAAGACCACAATATGAAATCAAGAAGCACCATCTAATGATAAGCATTAAACTCAAGCATGCTAACCTGTTTGAGGGAGTTTTAAGAGAAAATCATAAAAGGTAAATGGCAAAAGGAAATATTAGTAAAGACCACTACCATAATAATGAAGTGTGAAACTGCTTATTGCAAAAGATGGGGATGAGGTTATTCATCTACCGATTAAAAAAAAATGAGGTCACTTACCTGGATAATCTATTTGAAGATTATCAAAAGAACAATGAAAGATTCACAGCTAAGAAAAATAAACACACAACTTAAAGCAATAAACATATGTGCCTAATCGTGAGCCATGCCAGTGATTGTGTGAAGAACATAAACTCATGCAAGACCAAGTCAACTGGTACTGATAGAGAACAAAGCGAGCAGCTCCCAGGTTCCATTTTCAGACTTGTATGATGCAGGTCTTTATCCCACTGTTCAATGGAGGACTCAACACAAGCACCACCAAAGGAACTGTGATAGTACATCTGAAAGAGACTTTGATGAAAGATATTTGATATCAGTGGATGACATCAAACTTGAGCTGAGTTACTTCCAAACTGGGAAGATTTGATGCAGCACGCATAGATTATTCAAATCGCACTCAAGAATCAGGCCCAAGGCTAATGGGTGTTTTAGAAGCTTTATTTATGTCAAAAGTCTTCAGAGTTAAAATCACTTTTTTTCCGAAAAGAATGCTTTCATGAGTGAGAGAATGTTTGAATCACATGATGTCAGGTATGTTTGATGGGTTATACAGATACCTATCCAACAAGCCTACAATTATGCGATTTTAACATGATTTAGAGAAGTTATGACCCATTTACTGACAAGGTGTTTTAGTTATGAGGTTTTAGTCTGTTACAACTTACAAGAGTCTTTTAGATTAAGTAAATCTTAGTCACTGTAATAAGGAAACTATAGGGCTGCATGTCCAAAACCTTTCCTTGATAAACAGATGTACCCCATGTAATTCCTATAATTAAATGAAATCGCTTTATGCTTCCTTTCCTTGTGAGTTTTAGTAATCTACCCCCTTGTCTGAAGACTCCTTCAGAAATCCCTTTGGCAATAACTCCGAAAGCTAGAGATCTTACTTTGGGAAGATCGTGTGATGACTATGTTCTTCTCAACCTTCACCGAAAAGCATCATAAATCTCTCCATACCATGAAAACACAAATTGACCCAATCTACCTGAGTTAAGCTTAGAAGATTATGTATGACCACTATTATCAGATCTTCCAACCTATCACAACAGTTTCATTAAGTATCACTTCTTCCCTCCTATCTGCAAGAGGTTCGGCAATTTCTTCTACCCTTTTACAGCGATTAAATCTCCCCTATGAATGGCTACATGACCATGACCCTCTACAGTGATTTTAAAAATCGGACATGGTGGGCAACTTAGTCACAGTCAAGTAAACCGGTTGCATGAGACTTAGCAGAGTCAGACCGAGTCATACCTTACAAACCTAAAAACTTCAAAAATATTTTAAAATATAACAAAAATATACAAAAATGAAAAATAATATCCTATAAAAATAGAATTTTAAGACCCATCTTATTATGAATTAATTTGAGAATAAATAGGTGTTGCCAATTGTTTGAACCAATCAGGTGAACAGTGCATCCCATTTTTGAAAGCTTAGATCTTCCACGGAACGTCAGTGTGAAAAGTCCACAAAAAGCCTCCCAACTTCTTCCAACAGGAAAATAGGGAGAAAAGAGATGTGTGTAAGCCTTTTTCTCCAGCACTCAGAGGGGAAACTCAGGGAGTTATTGGACACGGCCAATTTTTAAACCATGCTCACTCTTACGGTCTTACCACACAAACAATTGCAGTCCAGTGATAATTATTGAAGACAAATTACCCCATCGTAGATGTTTGATGTTCCTACTATTACTGTAAGCTGCCCTAAAAGACAATTCATTGTTTTTTTCTTTTAAGTTAAAGACAATCAGTTGTTCGTGTATTGAAAACTCAAGGAGCAGGATTGGAGACGAGAGTAACTCCCAAGCGCCAAAAGCCCCATTTTGGATAATTTGAGATGATGGAACAGAGAAATCAGACTTCATTATACACAGGACATTAATCCACCTAGCAAAAAACGCGAAACTTACTATAGATAGTGATCCTCCTAAACTGACTATTGAAGTAGATGCGCTGGTTTGAGTAGAAATTCACTTTAGAGGTGTCATTGAGCTGAGATAAAACCAGGCCAATGCATAACTAATCCAAGCCCATTGATATTCGGGCCTCAAAGTTAGCCCAGCCCAGCTACAAGCTTCTATAAAAAACACAAGCTGAGAACTTCTGAGTTGTGACAAATGTCAGAAACAAGATAGAACTTGCACCAAATAGTTTTTACTAGTAAAAGGGCAATTCTTTCTACAATGTGGAAATTGAATGTCTTTAACTATGCAGCAGGATCTCTTTTAGTTTTAACAATGAAGTATGAACAATGACTTCAATAGAAAATTGCAGTCATTTAAAGCTCATTTCTGTTCAGAGAAAAGAACAATAAACTGTAGGTTTAGACCACTAATTATAATGCTAGATGTAGTATGCCATTCGATCATTAAAAGTTAAGAGTTGTTTACTTATAACATAAAAAATGATAACATATTGTAATTTCAATATAGTGGACCATAAATGGGCCAGGGACCAGACCGAGAGGCTTTGATATAGAAGCCCAGGTCTGGCAATTAACGAGCTTTCTACATGGGGTCCTGTTCCACGGGCCCTAAAAACCTTTACAGTCCTGTCACAAAGCGGGCCCCATGGCCAGCCTAAGTTCAAAAGATACCAAGAAATCAACACATTCTCTGTCAGAAGTCAAGCATACAATCATCTCACAGGCTAAAACACTATGAATCCTAGTTGACAAACTCCATACTGTAGAATGCAGAACAACGATAGCAGGGGCATAAATGAAATAAAACAAGAAATAAATAAATTTTAAGTGTGGCTCACTTACGGATAAACCATCTTCTGCACAGTTGGATCTTCCATCATTTTCTCCAAAGCTTCAACTGACAAACCAGAACCTGGTTTTCCTATTCATGATTGTAATAAAGATCACTTCAGAAAATCGAGCTGATAGTCACGGAATTTTGAAGCAAATGAATGTCAAAAGAAAATAGTAATAATAATAAAATAAAACTAAGTCAGATGTACAGATTATGGAGTTTATTTACTAGTATGGACCAAAGAATATCATTGACAGAGAAGAAACAGATGCATTCTCCCAACAAAACAAGAGGATTACAATTACAAAGGAACAATTGAGTAAAACTGAAGTCAAAAGTATTTACTTACGAGTTGCTTGCCAGTGTTCCTCAGAAGCAGTACTCTCCTGCTTAGGTACAGCTCCATTTGCCAAAACCTTCACAAAATATTGCATACAATTAAAATAACTGCATGAATTTAATGAAACAAATCCTATGTACCCTGTCAGTAAATAATTTCATGGAATAGTTTCACATCGTTAGAAAAACTAACATCTTTCGAGGGATCTGTCTCCAATGATTCTTCCAACTTTTCAAATGTATCTTTTTGCAACCCTTCCTCCGGAGAAACATCAACAAAAGCTGAGAAGAGAAGGAGACAGACTATTAGAGAAAACCATATCGGGGAATTGAGTGAAAATACTATCACTAGAAAATAAAGCCACCATTGGAACTGATCTTATTTATATCCAAGATTATTGTAATTAAACGATTCAAACAAATAAACTTACAGAGAAGATACACACATTACACTCAGGTTTCTTATAAAAAAAAATCTCAAAGAGTAAATTACATGCGACTAGACCATATTTCACATAAAATCTAGAAACTTTCATACCATTCAAATATATATATATATATATATATATATATATAGAAACCTTCATACATCCCATGAGAGAAAACAACACAAGTGCTTCCGCACAAAACAGAGGAAAATGAAAAAACAGAAAATTCCATTCCAAAACAGCTTTGATATTTTATTCATAAAAGTGTTTTAGGAACATGAAAAGCAGTTGTAAAACAGTTCCAAGTGATGAGCAACCAACAATTAAGCAGACCAAATGCTCAGCTTTGCGCAAAAAGTCATCTTCTAAGCATAACAATAACTTCGAGATTATGCAAGAAGACTTGCCCACACCCCAACAAAGATGAAAAGTAGTTACAAGTGATGCGCAACCAACAATTAAGCCGACTAAATGCTCAACTTTACGCAAAAAAAGTCATCTTCTTACCCCCCGCCCCAATTATGCAAGCTGAGAGAAACCCACAAGTTCATGGTAACAAAGCACAAATTCCTTACTCCCCTTCTCATTGAGGATGGGACAAATGAAATAGTATTTTTTTTTATAACAATGAAAATTATGAAATACCTTTTCAAAAAAAAAAAAAACAATGAAATAGTATTTATTGACGTAGGAATGGTGTCTAATTTTTTAATCAAAATATTATCATACAAATAGTTAGTGATTTGGCTATTTAAAATGGTCTTTCTGCTCTCCAGTAAATTACTCTTTTTATCATTAATCATTCACAGGGAATAACATCTTTAAGTTTTTGTTCTTTATTATTAGTAATACCATGCACAGGGAATACCACCTTTGAGCGTTGCATTGATGATTGGGCTATACTCCTCTAGTTGGAAACATCATAATATCAAGGCTCTCATCCTAGAGCTTCGCAGTTGGAGTTCTGCATCTAATGGGTTTGGTTTGGAGAGAAAATCTATACAGGTAAGATGTACATGTACCTATTCTGGGATGCCTCGATTCCAGTTACCAACCAATTATTTTAATAGGTGAAACAGATGGAAAACATCAGCACTGTGAAATAAGATAGTAACAATCTGAAATGCAAGATGAAGGATTTCTGTACTTACTGCTCACAATTGAGATATAACCCGGAAAAAAAGAAAAAGAAAAAAAAAGAGTGGACTGTAATCATGGATGCAGAACAGATTCCAAGATTAAAGTTGCAAGTGGACTTGTCCAGTCCAAGCGCAGGCCAAGTCAGCCGGCCAATGTCCACGTAAAGCCTGATTAGATAGATGGCCCAGATATCTCCAGGGCTGGCTTATAAGTTATAATTGATCCCAGAGACTGTTAGCTGAATCAGCCCCGAATGGTAGGCCCAACATCTGTATAGCTATACCAAGCTCCCACCCAAGGCCACTACCCATTATCCGTTGGAATTTCAGATGAATTGTTTCTCAAATCAGTGTCTATTTCATTGTCCAGTTACCCCTTCTTTCCATAACACAAAAAATAAATAAATAAATAAATGAAGCTACTGGTTGATCATTAACACTGGAATAGAACAGTCAAAAGTCTCTATGTGATCCTAACATTAAAGTTTACATGCCATCCAGAAATAAAACATGCACATCTACCAGCATATCACCATTTTTTGATGACACCAGTCTCAAAATTACATGAAACAACAACAGTGCATAGTGAAGTAGCGTAGAAAGAGACTTTGAGAACCAATTTGGAACAACGAATCAGAATTAAAAGCCTAGAGTCGGATGAAGACAAATAATAAATTTCTTTCTGTGCTCATGGTTCATGAGCATGCCAAAAAAAATATAAACAAAAACAAAAACGCCAATACCCAGTGCAGAAATAAATAATATGAAAATATATATTAATTACTAAATGCAAATTACTGTTCCAAAAAAAAGTATATTAATACAGACAACTGTTGAAAAAGACAAAAGAAAATATTAACAAAACTTATGCATGCATTTCCTACTTAGCATCAGATATTGACGACTATGACAACCTGAACTGGAATGGCTTTAATAAAAAATAAAAATAAAAAGAAAGACTAATCTGATTAGATAAAAATGAAAAAAAAAATCTGAATAGATACCGAATCTCTTAGGTTCCATAGGCTCCTTTCTTGTTTCAGTATTGTCCCTTACTTCAGTGACTGCTGATGCTTCAACTTTTGTAGCAGAGACATCAACTGTGACCACTGGCTGTGAAGCACGAGGTGGTGGTGATGAGGCAGCAGGAGCTGATGTTGAGGAAGTGGGAAATGGAAAAGGTGATCCTGGAGAGAATGCGGCATTACTAAATTGGCTATTTCCTTGTGGCATCTGACCCATCAAAGTCTTGAAAGCTTGCTGCATTGCATATTTCTGAGGGAAGAAATCAAAAACAATTTCAAATTATATTATACAAAAAAAGGGAAAAGAAACTGCATTTTCTCAACTGCTGGGAAATTTAAGGCATAGTGATCGTGCCATTAAAGACCAGAAACTTCAAACTTTATATCCCTTAATATCACTCATGTTCTAAAGCATGCCTCATCTAACTTGGTTGTGAACTAGAGATGGTGAACCTTCAAAAAGTTGCTTTCATAGTTGAAAATTTCAGTTACTTCCAGCCTGTTTGGCTAAAACTATTCAGTTTAACAATGAATCCGGACAAAACAATCCTGCCTAGAAATTTCGATCATGTTTGGCCAATATAGACTATTTAGGTCAACGTCTCGGTAATTTTAGCCAAACACGCCAAGATTCAGCCATTTGAGTTGATACTGGTCAACATTTTTTTTAACTTTTCGCGAGGGAAATGAAAGAGGAAAACATTGATCATTGGAGCTGAGAGCTGAGGTTGCCTTTCATAATTTCACATTATCATACATATGGCTTATAAACCATATATTTGGCATGTAGAAATATCACATCGCATTGTTGAATAGTAGAATGAATTAAATATATGTGTTATACTTCGTTAGCATTGAAATTAGAGAGAGGTGGAGAGAATATTTTAACAAATTTTCAAAGAGATGGAAGCTTAGAATCTAGAGAGGATATTCTATTTGCAGGACATAACTTCTAACACATAATTAAGATAGCTGAAGTGAAGAAAGGATTAGCAAGAATGAAGACAAGAAAGGCCTTGAAGCCAGATGGCATTCCGATAGAGCCTCGAAAATGATTAAGAAAACTTGGATGGTCGGTTAACTAGACTCTTCAATAAGATATTAAGGACAAAGAAAACGCCAAATGAATGGAGGATGAGTGTTGTCATACCTATATATAAGAATAACAGATATACAGAAAGTTGAACCAATTACCATGGGATTAAACTTATGTCACATATGAAACTATGGAAGAGAATAATGGAGTAAAGACTTGGACAAGAGATAAATATATCTAAAAATCAATTTGGTTTTCATGAAAATTGAAGCTTAAAAGATACCACAAAGAGAGTCCTTCTGAAACCTTGGCTCTATAATTAGTAAGGATGGGGAGATTGAGGAGGATGTCGAACATAAGATAAGGAGTTGGATGGTTGAAGTGAAGACTTACTTCTTAAGTGCTTTATGATTGACAAATACTAATCAAATTAAAGGAGAAATTCTACAGGACAACGATTAGATTGCCTATGACCTATAGAGCAGAATGTTGGCCATTTATGAAGATAACGCATGCACAAAATGAGTGTAGTAGAGATGAGAATACTGGTATTGCTTTGAGGTAAAAAATAAGAAAGATAGAATAAAAAATTAGCACACTCAAGAGTATTTAGAGATGATCAATAGGCGCTAAATTAAGCGAGACTCGTTTGAGATGGTTTGGACATGTCCAACACGGGCCAATAACGACGCTATTAACGAAAAGTTTTTCTATATAGGTTGATGGCCCACCAAAGAAAATAGGTAGGCTCAAGAAGACATGAATGGAACCTATCCAAGAATTTTGGCTCGGGATAGGCTGTAATGGAGAAACAAAATTTATGTAGTCAACCCAACATAGTTGGGATAAGACTTTGATGGTGATGATGACGATGATGATGATGATGATGATGACAATGATTATGATACATTTGATACATTATACGAGAACTTTCTTCTACATGAGTATGCACGGGATGTCGTACGCGATTTTCAAACCCCCACCTTTCATGAAGAGCGGGCCCTCCTACATGAAAGATGAGCAACAAAAGACTCTTATAGGAGAACAAAGTCCATATTATATATATATATATAATATTTATGTTAGTTTCACTTCTTTTCTATTTTTTTACTTCTCTAATTTTTATATATAATATTTTAATTTATCTGAAATCAAACTCCAAAATGAAACATCAACACGTCAAATCGGCTAAAATGTTTCAATCCAGTCGGCCACTGATCATGAAATAAAGCCTTGAACCCAAGCTCCAAGGAATAAATCCGTTTATGATTCAAAGAGTTGACATGGTATCAACCTTCTTGCATACTCCAGCATGTCAAAAGTCTTAGATACTCTAATTTTTATAGAACATTGGCAGTAACAGGCTCTGCCCTGACTTTTCTAGGCATAAGCCTAATAAGTCACACATGGAGTAGAATTGACTTCTTTGGGACCAAAAGGATCAAGAAAGGATGTTCCAGAGCTGGCATGATGAGCCAAACACTTCATCTGATGGGCCTTTGACCCAACATCGCTTGGGCCCCAGACTAGAAATCATGGGCTTAGGCCTAATGAGCTACTTGTAACAATTTGTATGTCAACAAATGCACTCTAACCAATTTAAGACAAATGAAAACAGATTAAAAGGGAGAGAAATGTTATATCCAGAAAAAAGCATCTGACTTTTAAGGCTGAACATTTTACTCTATTGACATTTATGCCTGCATGCAAGTTGGCACCAGCTCAAAATGAAAAATGTGTACCTTGTAAAATGATAAAAGGACTGAATGGGGTTACCTTTAGGTTTGTTGCCACCTGCACATGTAAATCAGATTGTTAATCTTTGTCTACAAATAGACCAAAAAAGAGCATTCAAGATAAATATTTCGGACTTTAAATAAATAAAAAAATATACAGTCAAAGCCTAACAAAGATGATATTTTCATTTTCTCACCCATGAAAATAATGCTGAAAGCCCAACTCCAACTCCAATCCAGAAAAGGGGTGAACCTCTGGAAACAAAATTTCATGTGATTCAGCAGAAACATGGCATGAATGATGCAATCCACAAAATAGCTATCTAAAATAATTGCAAATCCATCTTCAGTTTTTTCACACTAGAACAGCATGCTTCTAAGTTTCTTGGAGCATAAAACAAATTGCGGAAAATCAAATAATCATGAACAACAGATGCATTTACATGGAAGATGGCGGGGGTGGCACTGATGATGGTGGGTTAACACCAACAGAAGTTATCTCCCTGGTTGTTGAAGATGGAACGCTTGCAAAAGCTGCCGTATCTAATTTCTCCAACACTGTAAAACTGAGATTAGTTAAGAAGCTATATGAATCAGAAAAACAAATCATATACACACAGACTTACACATGAATAATCAGAACTCACATCCAAACACAAAAGAATGTGTGCTCAACACAAGTACATATGCACAAAACAAGAGAGATTCATTCAACCTCAGCCTGACTGGATCAAATACAAATGAAGATTCTAGAGAATAGTTGCAAAGCCGAGAAACAGACAGAATAAATGTTGCAGCACTTACATAGCTTTTATGAAGATTTGTATAACAAAGCAGTAAACACAGATTTTCCATTCGAATGAGCTTTCCACCAACTATAACTCGACTAACATCAGACTACAGGTCTGATCAAAGCCCTCTTCCTATGAGAGGGGGTCCCGGAAAGGAAGGGGTATTTCTGTTCGTCACATGACCATCAACAATACATGGGATACACATACTTTAAATCGGATGGTCCAGATCAAGAGCCCCTTTCTGGATGGAGCAAACCAAGACCCAGAACTAATCAGATAATCCTAACCATCATATTTTGCTCAATGACACATGAAACTTGGCCCACTGACCATTTCGTTTGAATTTCTACTGATCACCTCTAATCAGATGCTTGGCATAATCCAACCTGCATTATTTTATACTCTCCATGTTTCACGCATGCATACCAATAACCAAATGCACCATGGATGAGTTGCCATCATTGACTAAAGTCCACCACATTCAATTAGTTACACATCAATCCCTATTTGTTGAAATCTCCGCCACCAGTATGTCCCATCAAATCCAATCACAAAACGGAACTTCAACAAAATTTCCTCTAACCCAACCAATCTAACCAGTTCAATTCAAAAATCTCAACCCCACTCATTCAAATATAAACAATTCAGGCTAAAGTCCATACTCATTCAACCATAAACAAATCAGCTTGATTTAACAAAATCTCTTCTAATTCAAAGAATCTAATCAGCTCAATTCAACTATCTCAATCATACTCATTCCAAAAAAAAAGAGACTCAACTTTTCAAAACTCTCGATGCTCCACCAAATCTTAAAAAGAAAGCAAATTGAGAACACCAAATCGATAGACAGCGCGAAGACTCTTGAAGCAAAAGCATACAAAGCTGAAGCGAAACTAAAAACGATTCAAGTTACCGTTTTTGGAAGTCTTTTGGGAAATCCCATCGAAGGACCCTCGTCCAAGATATGAAACGAAAGGTGTGATTTTTCCTCCGCGGGTTTCTCTTCTCTTCCCAGAGAGGGGAAGGGCGATTGAACGTCTGGTTCGGATTTCGCTGAGGTTCGAAGAAGAACCGAGGAGGAATTTAGAGGGAGCTAGGGTTAGGTTTTCCATTAATGGAAGTAGATTGAGAGAAATCAAGAATCAAGAAGTAAAAACCCTAGGAGAAGGAGTTGTCCGTTTTCGGAGGGCCTGAGCAGTGAGGAAGAAGCACATCGGCTGAAGTAACTAATATGGATGATAAACCCAAAATTGGTTATTCATTTCCTAATCTACCCTTTTGTTTTCTTGGAATTACAAAACATGACATTGGCACCCAATTAGCAGGGTTTGGGCCTCAGGTTTTTCTACTTGGGTTAGAGTTAGATTTAAATTTTGGGGCCTTTTAATATTTGGGTCGTGCTTGGATCAAGTGGTAGAATGCTCGATGCTTGGCTTGGCCAGAACGAGTAGGGTTGTAAACGGGTCAGTTCCGTCATGGACTTAGAACCAGAACCATTAAGGAGAAGGTGGAGTCGGAATCAATTTCGGAACTGGATTCAGACCAGGAACTGGTTTCTTGGGTTCGGAACTGGAACCGAAACCATATAAGGGACGGGTCTGGGTTTAGGTAGAGAGAATGATATTAAAAAAACATGATTTTTATGAAAAACTTTCGAAAATTGAAGTAATATGTCAAATCTCGGGTCCACGGGTCCAAACCAAGGTGGACCCGACTCGGACCCATTTACTTATCAAGGCCTAAATAAGAGCTCAGACCCGGTTTTTAACAGGTCAAAACCTTTAGGTAATCGGAGAATCGGGTACCCAATTACATCTCTAAAAACGAGAGAGATATAACCATAATGGATGAATGAAATATTATTTTTCTTCGTTGATGAAACATGTTCAAGACAGTTCTATTTGAATTTAAGATTGTTTGGTATTTCAATTTAAGCTTTCTTTTGTCATTTCCTTTAATTGTTAAATCAATGGGGTTTTTGCTCACTCAAGCCAGGCACATTTGATTTTGATTACATTCATCTTAAATTAAGACTAATGTAGATAGTCACTACACTAATGGTATGCAATGAAAAAGACTAAAATACCCTCTATACATATGTATAGTAATTTTTTAATGCGATATCGCACACATCACATACAAAAATGTACATATATCACATTAGATTAGTTTTGAAAGCTAAAATTTGTGATATGGCATATTTTAGGGGCATTTGCCACTACACATTGTTGATACAGGTAAGTGAAAGGAAAATTTTAAAATAGAAATTAAGAAGTACAGCTTACCAAATGGTCGAGAGCTTTTTCTTTTTTCACTAGGAAATATTAGTTAGAGAACTCAGGCACTCTAGGCCGTTGAAGAAAGCTTTGGTGCCCGTCAGTTGAGCTGGCAGCATACAACTATTGAACTTTCCAACATTTCTGTGGAGTAACTTTTGTGTGTGTGTGTGTGGGTAGGATAGGGGGCGGGGTACAAGGGAGAAATATGAGATAGGATATTGACTTTATTAAGATTTGAATTACTAGGGCGATGGTTAGTTATTTACCATTAAGTGGTTATTCATTTCTCATCTTTCCTTATTTCTATAAAAAATTTATTTAATGCTCATTTTTGGGATATTTACATTTAATCTTCATTTTTTACCATGTAAGATATGAGTTCCTATGTCTATGCAAACAAATAGGCCCTATAAGTGGTTTAAAAAAAATCAAAGTGAGTCACTTACTGGCCTCCCACACGTGAACAGTGGGTGGATTTTTATCCACACCATGCAAAAAGGCAGGACATCCCGGAACTAAAATTCCTGCACAACAACCATGCTGAGGATCCCATAGATGAAATTTACCCCAAAGGTGAATATCAAAACATGACCACCTAACTACCCATCTTCTAATAGAAATTGAATCAAGAATGATAAAAAAAAATGATTACTCGGCCATCACCCTAGTAATTTAAATCTTACACGAGTCAAGCTCTCATCAACATGGTCACCTCTTTAAATACCCAACGGTATGGAGCTCATTTGACCATATGTTTATGTGGTTCGATTCCTATATATTTTATGCAAACAAATAGGAACAAGAGAAAATCATTTGATTAAATTGATGATAGAGTTCGCTCTAATCAACTCCAAATCAGATGCATTATTTAAGTAGGGTCCACCTTGTATAAGCCATAGTGCAAAACTTGAACCAGCATGCTCATTAGGTGGGCAACAGGAATGAGTAAAAACAATTGAGCTACGGCCCTCTTGAGCCAACAATCATTATCAATTTATGTCAAAGAAAGGCTTAAATTGCACCCAGCCTCCTGGTTGCGAAGAATCACTTTCAGATCAGATCATATTTGCAAGAATACCTGATGCAGCAGCAGCATCCATTGTTCTATGGTCAAGGTAGAGAGAGGTGGAAGTAAGATGTTTTTTTAATTGATGATCATTATCCAAAAGGAGTAACAAGTCTATTTACGTTAGAAATACAGCATTCAAATTTATAGTACAAAGAGAATCCCAGTCCACCAACACCCACCAATAGACAATTTCAAAGTCTCCAGAAAGACATCCGTTGGCTTTTTATCCCCTCGACTCCTTCCTAAATCTACTACCTTTTTCTCATTGGATGACTTTATGCATGAGATGCAAAAGAAACAGGCCATGGAAACATGTGATTACAACAATTCATCATCATCAGGCGATTTCACAGTTAAAAGAGAGTACTTTACTTTGAGGGAGATTTTGCCCCTCTCAACCAGCAGCTTCGCTCCAGACACAACCCAGTATCCAGGCATGTCTTGTGGGCCTCTCGCCATTTCCGTTGTGTCAACAAATTTCAGCAGCCTAGGTGCTTGGACAGGCACCGGTGGCCCGCCTGGGTACACGGCAGAGTTGATGTTCACGTCATTCGGCCGTGGGGGTGGCTTCAGGCCCTGTGTGAAGTGGCCACTTATCAACAATGAGATGATTCCAGACTTCTGTGCAGATCCAGGGGAACCGTCCCACTCGGGCCTCTTGACCCATATTGCTCTGGAGACTTTTGCGAAGCGGAGACACAAGAAGAGGATCCTTTTGAAGCCGTAGTTCCCAACATGGAGCTTTGCGCCGGTGACAATTGAGACGTCATCAAGGGATTCAACTGGTGCTGTACAGACATGAGAGAAACTCTTCCACTGGACCGCCTCGTAGTACTTGCGATCGGCCTCAAAAGGTATGGTTCCACTAGGATCATCTTGTAATTCAAAGGTTTTTGGGAGGGAGGAAAGGTGCTGAAGGTGTATTGCTAATCGGTTGCTTCTCTTTCCTTCAAGATACAGCCTGAGGCCAGTCACTGGTCTCTTACCCACGTCAACCTGTGGCATTGATCAGAAGATAAGAGTAAGTGATGAGAGGAGATAATAAGGATTCCTCTAAAATGATATGCAACATACACCAGCTATAAGACCAAGGCATACTTCATATATCATTCAGACCAAGCAAAAAGTAAAAAATTTACAACAAGAACGTACAGAGTACAGCATTAACATCTTGGAGCAATAAAACCGCAGTTAGTGGATGGACATAATGGCTTATACTATTTTCTACTTAAATTTCAAATATGAGAGCATATTTGCAAAGTTAATAAACAGTGATTTTAGTATCCTCTAAAGTATATAAACAATGATTTTACTGTTTCTTTTTATTTTCAAAATATTGTTGAAAACGTCAGAGTTGAGGTGGGCACATCCTGAAATATTAGGACAGCACTCACTGTAACAGTTATTTTAGTTCTCATAGATACACCTAAAATTAACATTAGATGGCAGAGGGACAAGCAGGCACCAAATATATTTTTCACCTCACTTTGCTATTTATTAGAACGAGAGAGGTCAAGCAATCAACAATCTTTCCTACACAATCAACTTGATGGAAAATGGATGTCAGATGGAGTCCTCATGAACCAGGAGAAACCATTACTAGCCACCTCCTAGATAAATTCAAATCAGGCTGAGGTGGAAGATATGGATTCTAGGTTGGTTTCCAATGGCATGATTTCAAATCCTTGTTGAAGGGTCACCATTAGCATTCTTCATGTGGAAAAGGGCTTAAATGAGGAGATTCTTTATTTCCCTCCCCTTCCATGCTAGCCTGGGAGGCCCTCATTTTCAAATGTATTGCACTGGCTCTTCTGAACCTGGAAAATCTTATAACTGATCCGCATAGTGCTAACTTTTATTTAGTAAGTGAAGATGGTGATAGAGGATCAATGGGGCTGGAATCATCACACAGTATTTGATCTTTCAGCCTTCAAGTCATCACCATAGGATGCCCATGGAATTATCACAGATGGAAGAGAAAGGCTTGAATGCAACTGTACACAAAAGAGAAAATTCTGAAGTTTTCATTGAATACGAAAAAGAAATAATAAAGGAAAATTTATAAATGTGGGCCATCACTCCTGATCCTGCCTATTTGGGAGTTAGGATCCCAATAAATTTCCTTTCCTCTCCGTACCCGATTGCATTCTAATCTCTTTTTCTTCTAAACAGGATTTTCTTTCCTCTTTTTTCTTGATCACATGACAATTAACTTTCTTTTGAGATCTATGAAATCTTCTTAAGATTTTCTAAATTAAAAATGTAAGATTAAAGAAATCTTGAAAATTTGCTGAACTAAGAATGCAGATCTAGGAAACTTTAGTAGAAATTAGATATACTAAGAAGCTAGCAAAAGTGAAGGTCAACAATTAGGGATATTTCTCCTCTATTGTTTCCAATAACCAAAATAGCAGCACATGTTTCTGGTAGAGTCCAACAGGAGGGGGAGATTTTGGTTTTGTAGTGGGTGGGGAATGTAACATCCATTGGCCTCTTTGTCTTTTATTTCCTAGGTTGTTAAGGGTGGTTTCTAACAGAAAATCTTTTGTCAAAGATTGTTATGTTTTCAAGGGAAATAGTGTCTTAAGGAGTTGAGTTTAGAGAACATCTTTGCCAATTGGAGTCTAGTGAGTATGAGCCCATGTTGAGTCTCTCTGCTAACATATTTATGAGCAAGAATGAAGCAGCTTAATGCTTTGAAAATCCTTTAGCTATTATATGGTCTGTGGAAAGAGAGGAGTGACACAATCTTTACAGCAGTCCTGTTGCCATTGAAAAGGGTGATGCAAGCTATCTTTTTGAGGTTCACGAAGTGGGTCATGTTCAAGAAAGAATTTAAGGTGTTAAAGATAAACAATATACTGTATAATTGAGATGCATGTATGAATTCCGGGTGTACTGTAAAGAAACTAGTGTTCCATCTCCTCTGGCTGGCTTTATAAAATTCAGCATGGGTAGGGTAGATAGAGGTAAGCCAGGTCCACAGGGTATTGCAGGCGTTCTTCTCAATGAGGAAGGAGAGGTGTTGTGTATGTCCTCCAAGCATGTGGGTGTGAAATATTCCAATGAGGCTGTGGTGCTAGCAATTTTAGAAGTACTAATATGTATCCTCTGGGTTCCTATGATAGTTTAATTGTAGAAAGCAACGATCTAATAAAATTTCCTAGATGAACTCTAGAAATGGCCACCCTCGAACATTCTTCTATTATTTTTAAGAGATCAAGTAGCTTATCTCTTCCCTTTAAGCAAGGCTTCAGCATGTGGGAAGGGCAGCTAATGGATTACAGACTCTATAGCCAAATAAAGGTTGGATAGAGTGAACCCGTTAAGTGTTGTGATTGATTAGTGTGTTTCACATGGCATAATGCTCATATACCTATGCCTTCATTTTGGTGGTTGTTTTTCTTCGCTATGTTGTGTACTCTTCTAATATCCTTTTAATGTCACTGCATGACAAACATGTGTTTTTTATGTCGCTAATGGATTACAGACTCTATAGCCAAATAAAGGTTGGATAGAGTGAACCCATTAAGTGTTGTGATTGAGTAGTGTGTTTCATATGGCATAATGCTCATATACCTATGCCTTCATTTTGGTGGTTGTTTTTCTTCGCTATGTTGTGTACTCTTCTAATATACTTTTAATGTCACTGCATGACACACGTGTGTTTTTTATGTGAAGACAATTAAGTTGATCATCTTAATTGCCTGCTTTGGTGTGGCACCTTTTTAGAAACTTTATTCCTTACTCTGTTTAATTTCAGAGGAAACTCCTAGGGAAATGGAGAACCTAATCATGTTATGAAGGGGGTCTCCTTTTCTAGGAAGAAAAGGTAGTTAGAGTCAAGGATGAAAATAGCGGTACGCTACGAAGCGGGCGATACGTAGCGTAGCGGGGATACGTAGCGGCGTAGCGTTGCGATTTGAAAAAATCGCCAAAAAAATCTGAAAAAAATCCAGAAAATCCAGAAAATTGTAAAATGAAAGAAAATGTTTTTTTTTTTTTTTTTGCAAAAGTAACTAAGGTAAGGGGGCGTAGCGGTCCCCTCACTGTATGAGGTCTTGTATCGCTGTATAAATAGAAAATAATAGTAATGATCATTTTTTTCACATGTGTTCATGTTGCTTAGTTATACTAACTTAGAAACTAATGAAAGGCTTATAAAAGAAAAAACTATGTCATGAAGTCAAGACTTAAAGAGTACCTAGAGAACAAAAATACATCTACCAAAGGGGGTGTCTAATAGGATGTAATCAGAGAAGAATCATTAAGAAGAACTCTCTATATCGACTGTAATTCGGCGAGATCATATGCTTTTTGGTGTTCTTTTAAACATAAAAGGGTAGAAGAGTTGTGTAGAAATGTTATTTGGAGAGAAGAAGAAAAGAAATAAGTTTTATTATGCATTTAAAAACAAATTGGAAAGTAGAAATTTTTCTCACCTCGTAGCGGCCGTAGCGGACGTGGCGGCCACTACGGGTGCGACGGCCGATATCGGCCGTAGCGTAGCGGTAGCGGCCGCTACGGCTGATATAGCGGCCGCTATTTTCATCCATGGTTAGAGTTAGTTCCCAACGCTATTCCCAGGAGAGTTTAATTGAAGATAATAACAGAATTTTCAAGGAAAAGGAATTGCCACGTATTCTCAGAAAGTCACTCTTTCACAATGCTTTGGCTAATAACAAGAGAACAGTTTGCTAGGTTGACATCCCATTATCAGACCTGGACAGTCCACTATAAATTTTTTGAAAGATCAGCCAACCAAAATTAACATCTTATTGCTCATCCTGGAAAATAGCCACATGAAAAGAAAGCATTACCGGACTGGTGTTGACATAAAGCTTGGGACCCATGAAGCTGAACTGGAGGGATGTACTGCTTTGTTGCTTCCTCTGTGGCCCAAGTGGAAGCTCACTGAACACCGGTGCCCATTGCCTTGGCAGTTGGAACTCTAAAAACTGATGGAGTTCTTCAATGGGTGGTTTATCTGCAGATAGATGAAAGGGGAAAAGGACACGGCAGTTCAAAAAGGTAACAGGTTAAAGTATTTTTCTTTCTCAAAATGCAGAAGAAAGAAATATAATAATAAAAGCTTTGTTATTCTCAAGTGCATTCGGAGAAGTTCTATTAGCAGTTACATAGTAAAAACATGGTAACATTGAAAAACACAGTAGCATCTAAAGTTTATTGGTAAATGTATATGAAGTGCTAGTTCATGAAGCAGAAGGAAGAGATCTAGAATCATATGTGAGATACAGACTTGGTACTTCGCAAGCGGGCAAGGAATAAATTGAGATCTTGAAACAGTAGCAGTGCCTGAAGTTTTTGCACACTGATGAACAAAAGTGCCCTTGGGAGAACTGACGTCTTTCCATAACTTGTTAATGGGAAAAGAATTTCTAACTGTTTTCATGACTAAGTTCTGAACTTTCTCCAAACAGACCTCATTTTACTGGTAAAATAGGTTTCTAAAACCCAATAAATCAATAACTGATCATATGTGCAATAAGCAGCATAATTCATATTTGAAAAAAAAAAAAAAAGAATCCCAGAGAACAAACCCAATCTCAAGCCAAAAAAAAAAAAAAATAGGCCTATATCAGCCTTCACTCTTAAGCCCTCGATTCACAGTAGCTGAGGAATATAAATAGGTCCCTCACCACCACCACGCGCACACGCACGAAAAAAAAATAAAACCAACAACAACAACAAAAACCCAAAACCCCTACAACTACACACAAAAAAGGGGGTCTAAATAATCTGTATCCCACAGAAGGAGGGGGCAGGAATTTTCTTTAAACAAATGTATGTATAGCTCTAATAAGAGTTACATTGAAGCCCAGTAGCTAGTAGCAAATGGGGAGAGTGAGGGCAAATGGAGCAGGCTACAATGCAATAAAACGAGTCAGACCATTATTTTCACTTACATCGCAGGTAGAGATTAATGGCATGGCTCAAGAAACCGCTCCCAGGAACCCCAGTCAAGAGAGAGGTAATTGGAACAAAGGACATCGAGATCACATCTGGCAGAGTTTGAACACTATTTAACCACTCATTATGAGAAAGACTCCTATCTTCGTTTCCACCTCTCCTCTTGTAAATAATACACACAGCATTCTGCAATTAGATAATAAACAACAAAGCATGTGAATGCAGAATCTTCCAGAATGACTTCAACTAAGCTCCTAAGAATATAACATCCTCAATATTACCTCCTTGTTTGAGTAAGACCTTGATGGGCTGGAATCTGCAAACCTCAATCGGATCTCCCTGATATCAGACTGCAACAGAAAAAAGTGCATAGGATAAGATTTCTTCAGGCTAAAGTTCATAATAGCATACTATGCATTTATTGCTCTGCAGCATAATTGGTCCAGGGGGACCAGATCGGCTTAAAAATAGTAAAGAGTAATGACTATCTGGGCCTGAAGCTTCAACAAGGACAATAATTCTCAGAACATCACTAATACCCTGTTTGTTTTCATTAAAATACATAGGAATTGAATGCATAAGGTGGTTAAAAATGAAGATCAAAGGCGAATTTCCAAAAAAATGAGCATCAAATAGCATCTTCTTTTGATTATATTCTATTTCCCTAACAAAAAATGTTATTTGACGTTTATTTATGGAAATTCACCTTCAATCTTCGATTTTAACCACCCTAATTATTCAATTCCTATGTATTCTAATGCAAACAAACAGGCCCTAAATGAGTATGTTGAAGTATCCAATTAGCATCAACTTGGCACTTCAGATTAATACACAATCTTGTCATTGCTTTTTGCTACAACAAAAACCCCCATGATGCTATCACCACAGAACAGGTAAAGTGAATGATACCTCTTTCTTTTATTGGTATGATTCATATCCCCACAACAAACAGAAGTCTCCTACTCCATGTGGTTTCTGTGTACTTTTCTTTGGAATTCTATCTAGATTTTCCACTAAATGATAACCGTGTGTCATGCCCATTATCGTATGCTTACATGTCCTTGCCTTTGTTTATACACAGAAGTTCTATTATGAAGCTTATGTGAAGCCTCCATCAGCTGTTGAAAATAATCCTCTCAAAATCACAATTCCTTGGATAATGAGAAGGTTCAACTGGTCCCATGCACAAGACAAGGGGAAGATGATAAATTTCCATAGAAATTGTTCTTTGCACCATTATTATTGGTTTTCCAGTGCCTACATGCACTTCCAAAGCACAACTATGTGCTGAGTGTGCTTATGCATGCAAGATCCAAGCTGCTAATCAATGGGGCCTGCACTGTCAATTCCCTGGAGCAATTATCAGACTGCCCCACTCATCAGGAGGACTACAAATGTGGAATGAGTGTAGTGGGCAGGTTGGATAAGAATGACTAATGGTAGCATACAAAACTAACTTCCATAAAATCTTACCACGAGCAAAATTACACCCCCCAAATGGAAAACTGAATTGGAAGTAATAAGAATGACAGATTGGATAAAAAAACACGAAACACATTAGAATGCAAAAGATAATACATAAAATAATAACTTTGAATAGTGTCTATTCTTCCAGAGTTCAGGGGGAACTCCATCAACACCATGTTGAGAAGCTGATTTGAGATGGCTTTCTCCTCTCCTCACAGGAATATTTCTCTCCCTTCTTGGTTTCCTCCCCTGTGGGTTTCCTTAAGCTCAACTTCGATGGGAGTGTAGTTGGCCATCCTGGCCCTTCTGGCATCGAAGGCCTGGTCAGGGATAGCACGGCAGTTTGCATCCTTCCCTTCTCAGAACTAACAAAAACCTGTTCGGTTCATGAGGCCAAGTTGATTGCTTTTCAGGCACATCTTTGGGGAGCATCCAGGTTGTGTTTTCATTCTCTCATTGTGGAGGGAGATTCTTCCTGTGTCATTCATTGGGCATCTGGGTCTTCTAGATATCCTTGGTGCTTGGAGAACACAGCTAAGATGATTGTTTCTTTTGTTCATGTATTGTGTAATGCAAACGAGGCAACAGATTCCCTAGCCGAGGAGGGTATGGGGAGGCCAGCAACAGATTCCCTAGCCGAGGAGGGTATGGGGAGGCCAGCCCTAGTTGTGGATTTGTTTCCTCGTAGTCTCTGGCTGTTTGGGTTTTTAGGACTACTTTTTTTGTTGTTTATCTGTGTTCTTTCTTTCTGAATAGTTTTCTTTGTGTTTGCTTTGCAGTATATATCTCCTATGCTGGTAAAAAATTTCAACAATATCTCAGTTACTATTTCCAAAATAAAATAAATCAATAAAAATGAATAGGATGCCTAAAGCAACTATAACTATAACTATTTGCATCCTTGTCTCTTTTTTTTTTTAATGATATTTGCATCCTTGTCTTATACAGAAGCATTTTCTATCATCTACTCTGAACAAGAAGCTTTATTGGCATATTATACAGAAGGGCATAAGGTTCCTTCAGAGAAAAACTCTAGTAACACCAAATTCTTATCTTTGCTTCATGAACTGTAAATATGAGAGAGAGAGAGAGAGACCTTATCCTTCCCAAATGCTTCTTCTGGATCCATGTGGACCTGTCCATTTGCATCTTGAAACCTCCTATCTGCCATCTCCTTTAACCTTTTCTGAACTTCAGCATGTTGCAGATTTGATGAATGCTGCTGCTTCACATGAACTACATCTTTCCCTCCCATCTTCACACCCACAATAATATGGGTACCAAATTTCTCAATAAAACTGGAAGAATAAAGCAGCAACTCAGAGACATGTCAATGTTCTTAAAACAGAGAACAAGAACATCAAATATAGGACACGGCACTATAATCATTGTGAAACTGCTGCTGTTGTTAACAGAGTTGCACACCCAGTGGATACCAAATTCATCTAGAATATAAAAAAATATGTGCAAAAAACAATGTAAATTTTGGATTTCAGTGAATAGACAAAGTTAATGTTTTCTGCAGTGTCAGCATTAGGTATTTAGTAGCCCAATCCTGGATTAACAGCCAAGCTGGGTAATAACCATCAGCATAATCACCAAAAGATTTCAGTGTATACTTAGGGTGATGTAATACAATAGTGAAAACTAATCTGTTTTAAATGCAAATTGGATGAATACCTATTCAGGAAGGAGGATTTGGAACACTGCATTTTTCAGGCAGCTGATAGATGTGTATGTAAGCTTGTGTGAGAATGGCAAATGGTAACACATGATTATCCACCTACATATATAGCTACTGCATAAATTCATTTGAAAAGTTAGTTGCAAAGAATGCATAATCTCACCTGGCCAAAGCAGCAGGATCCCATGATGATGGAACAGCTTGTTTTACATGATCCCGCAGTACTATCTGAGATTTGGTTAGTGCAATGGCATAAAGCGTAATGAACCACCCATCAAAAGCAAGAGTTTTAGTGCTGGATGCATCTTTCTGCCAGCATCCTGAATATTCGAACATGGCATTGAACAGCCCTGACGGAATTTTACCAGGCAAAGATATTTCCTGGTTGAAATGCTCTGACATCTACAAAAGAAACCAGAAACAGATGAAGATGAAAGAAAATATAAGCAAGCATTGTCTACTTGGTATTTGGTAAGAGCTGAGAGCTTGAGACCCTACAGGATCCGACCTGGCAAAGACTGGGTGAGCCATGGTTAGACCCTCCGGGTCAAGAGCCTAAGACCCAGCAGACTCAAATGCTATCATATGGTCATGGGCCCCACACAGACCTGGCTTGAATTTTTTTTATTCTTAACACATATGATGCCCTAATGGTTGGAACTGCTTAAGGGATTACAATCGAAAAGCACGATCTACAGTAGGTTCAGACCTGTACCCCACCCTCCATAATGGAGGGTATGTATTACAACTGTGCCAGGTGCTCTAAGACCACAGACCTGAATTGTATACGGATAATATATTGTTGTAATGACTTTACATGTCATACAAGTCAAAGCCAATTATAACTGGGTGTGGATTCTAAAACTGGGACCAAGCATGGCCCATTTACAGGCTTAATCTGCATTTGCGGCCTTCAATCAATCTTTAACATAACAGCACCAAACCCTTTAAATGTGGCAAAACCATCCTCTACCCTCTCTTCCCTAATCAACTACTTAAAACCTACATTGGTACGACAAGCAGCAATGAGCAAAATATAAAAGAATGCAGTGCAGGATCAATATGCAGCAGTGGACATATCCCTAAATGCGTTTTTTTTTTTTTTGAATGGTCATATCCTTAAATGCTGATGTGGACCATTCAATGTAACATATATCTGAAATTGAGAATATATCATTCAATTGAAGTGTGAACCTTTTTGCTTTTCAACTGATGATGGATTTCATTGAAAACAAAACACAATAAACAACAGAGTTCATGATGAAGCAGCCCAAAGGCAAATATAAACACGTACATCATAGAGTGCAGATCAGTTGCCATAACAACTTCTAAAAACACCCTGTTTGTCCTGAGCATCTTCCTCGTCATTCGAGTATGGATGAGGAACGCCTTAAACTCTCCACGACTTCTCCAGATCATCAGTATAATTAACCAAAGCAACTCACTTGCACTATATCATGGTACGACTCTATATGGCATATGAACATTCCAATAATCAATCTAAACATTGGCATGCTTTTCATCACTAACACCTATCCATACGCATTTTTTGTTTTTACAGTTCATGCTGCAGGCTACTATGATGGTTGGCTGGGATCAGAAGATCAATATAATTCTTTGATTGTCCAACCCACTATGGCACCCATCAAGTGGTCCAGAATGATAGTCTACCTCTTTCTAGTAACTAGTCTTCTTTTTTTCAAAATATGGCAATATTGATAACAGATAGTAAACCTAACTAGATGGATGGTTGGGATCTATTGCCCACTCCCACATCCATAATCACAATAACTGACAAACAACAGCATAATTTCTCCAGCATGGCATTCAAAAGTCCAAATGAGAAAAAACAAAAAACTTCATATGGCACTCAAACGCAAAGAATACTAAAGGACATAACATCATAATTTCTCCAACATGGCACTCAAATGGTAATCAAAACAAAACCTTAAAAGAGTAGTGCTGCACCAAAAGATGAGAAGACAAACCTGTTGAAAGGAGAGAACATCCGACCTGAACCGCGTCCGCTCTCCTTTATCACACTTGATCCACTTGGGAACATTAGGTATTGAAAAACCACCAGGGAGAACAATATCTCTTCCCTCACCGTCATCGAGCTCAATCAAACGCGGATCTGGAGAATCCTCCTTACAGCTCTTGAGTCGAATATCCATGGCGATATCATATCCCCTTCCAATCGACTGAATAGCAATTTCAGCAGCTTTCGTAGGTGGGGCCTTGAGCGCCATTATTCAACCATTCCAAGCTACTTCCACATCAAATTCCAATACCTATCCATCCCAAACACATCTTTAACTCAAAAGAACACAAATTATAACCTAGTTCTCATAAAAAAAATAAAAAATAAAAGCCACTGTCCTTTCTACAAGTCTTCTGAAACAACAAATCCAGCGCTTAGATCTAGAGTGATTAATCTCAAATCACAACACGAAACCCCTCGATTCACAGCAACTCGAAATAAAGAGAGACCCGAGGTTCGCACGCCCTAGTTTAAAGAGAAAGATCTCAACTTTCCCTCCAAATTCTCGGAAAAAACGCAATGCAAATCTGTAGCTTCCCACAGAATTCAAAAAAATGAGGTCTAACACGCCAATCGTTCCAACAAATACAGACTTCGATACCCAAAAAAACCCCAAATTTCCTCGGACTTTCAGGAGATCGTCAGTTCCAACCCCCGAATGCTAAAATCACAAGCAAAATCATATTTTTCAACATGCTTGCCCAAGCCCTAGCGGAGAACTCTAGAAAATCAACGAACCCAACAAAAAAAAAAAAACCTAAGATTCCTCCTATCGATCTTCAAACGACAGCAGCTGCCAAAACCCTAACTACTCTCGAACTACGAGAAATGGTGGGAAGAGAAAGAAACCAGGGTCGATTTCGAAGGTCAAACGAAACGAAACAAGAGAGTTGTTGAGACGAACTGTTTGAGAAAGTGGTTGTTGGAATTATTTTTATGGAGTTGCTCCTCGGAAGATGATTATTCTAATGCAGAGATGGAGATTGACATGCAAGTGTCTGAAATTTCAGCCTTTGTATGTTTGCTAATGTTTGGTGTGGAAATACAAGCGACGAAGTCAAAAGGCTCAGAGAGAGAGAGAAAGGAGTTTTGGGTTTCTGCGTATCTAAGAAAGTCGCAGGTTTCCGTCCATTTCCGCGTTGTCGTCTGGTTTTTTTTTTTTTTTTTAACTCTCTGTATTCACTTCGTATCTGTCTGGAACGCGGCTTCACGCCGGGAGCGTGAAAAACATTACACATCGATCCCGTTTTGATTTTGATTTTTTAACAAATTGTTAATTAAAAATTTTTAAAAAGTCAATATTAACTTCTTGAAAAATTAAAATATTTTTATTTTCTTTTTGATAACGCACATTCCACACTCTCAATCCTTTAAGCCTAAATAATCCCGACGAGCCTGAAAGAAAAAGTCAGGTCAAGTAAAATTTTCATATGACCTAGTGTGGTAGTCTAATTTTGAACGCACAATCTCCCCAAATATAAATTGTGAATTTAGACAACTGAGTTATTCCATGGTTAAAAAGAAAAATTAAAATCTTTAACAACTTAATTTTAGAGAAAATAAAATACATTTTCACTTTAGCGAAAAGCGTTCGGATTTGACGCGAAGTATGGGTTTCTTTTATTTTTTCATTTTTTTAATCTTTATGTGGGGTTTATTTATAAAATCCAAACCACTTGAAATCATTTCATATGATTTTATATGTCTTCTTATTATATTTAACGGTATTATAATTATAATTTAGTTTAATCATCAATTGGATAATTTTTTTTACCTGATTAAATCAACAAATCAAAGGGAATGTAATGATGGTGTTTTGCATGTGACAAATTTAACAAGGGTCAAATTTTGATTTGAGTGGGTTTTCTAGTAGAATGAGTACAAGGGAGTTAGATGTCTATGAGGGATTCATATGCTTGAATGTGACTCATATCTGACTTTTGATGAGACATTGCTTTCAATGATGCCACAAAGTATGTGCCTTGTGACGTAACAAGGGTTTTTATGAGGTCATTTTATAAGGATTTTATATATAATGGATAATAGATTTTGATTATAAAAAAATAAATGCATTATTTAGTCATGATGTTATAAAGGCTGACTTTTTTTTTAATATCATGACCAGGTAATCTTGGATGTTCTTACTGTTAAAAAGTAAATAGAAAACACATTATTAAAGTGATGAGTGAGTGAATATTGCAAGTTTGTGTATGGATAAACCCTTCGCAAAGTAGACCATTTGTTATGTTTATTTCAATTAAAAATACTCAAAATTGCAATAGAGTAAAATTATATGGCCAAAATCGCTAGGCAAGAAAAGTAATTCAAGCAAATTTGTCATGCTGGAGAGTTACATGAGGAAATATGTCAAGATAAGAAAAATTATGAATTTGATGTCTAATTGGAAAAGTTACCCATTTTGTTACATTTTAAAAGGGATGAAAAAGGCCTTAAAGTTGATTTAATTAGAGGCTCGCACAAATAAAAACAAACACAACTTATTGGTAACTAATCCACCTGCCTCGTAAGACTTTGTTTACATGTGAATTGCGTCACCTGCAAAAAAAAATTAATGTGCACTAGATTACCTACATTTAAGCAAATCTGACCCAAATAGACCATATTTCACACTTTAGTCCTTTGCTCACACAAAAAAGATGTGGAAGAATGAAAATCAAACTAGCTTTTAGACTTAAGTACCCACTAAACATTGTTTAAGAAAGTTGTTGGCATCAAAAAGTCTTCCTTCCTCGTGACTAGCCACAGTTTGAACCAGATGCACATAGAAATAATATGGAGAGAGGAGGGTCATTTATCATTAATGAGTGACAGCTCTCCTAATCAGTGTGCAGGAAGAAACAATGAAGAACTATGAGAGTTAGAAGTAGGATTCACGTGACATTTGACTTTCCATTCGCTGCATGTACGTAATTCCAAGAGAACAAAGAAGGGATGTCAATCTCTCGGTTGCGTACATGCATTCAAATATATAATTTATGAGCAACATATTTTCAGATTTCAGTCATTAGTTTCTTTAGTTGAATGAGAAATCTTTGGAAGTTCTGGGACTTGTTTTATTATTTATTTATTGAAATTGGCTAATTGTTACGGGGGCTCATAGAGTGGGGCACATTATAAAGTTGCACAGGAAGGTTGGCCTCTCTCTTTAGTAAAACTCACAGAGGCAACTCACGGGCAAAAAGTCACTCTTTAGGGCATGTTTGGTAACAGTTTATGGTGAGGAATCCTCGTCATTTTTTTTTTCACAAGCATGGAAAGTCCGTTTTTTTGAATCACTCCCAAGTATGTGAGGATGTCTCAAAATATTCAAAAGTCATTAAAAGAAAAGAAAAACTCAATCAGACCTCCCCGTCGAATTTAAGAAATCTCTGCGCACACAAAAGGGTAGATGAACAGTGTTTGGGATGGTAACTTGGGGTTACCATTTTTTTTTTTTTAGAACCCCCTTTTTCGAGTCTCACATCCACAATCTGAACCGCTAATCATGTTAAGAAGATTTAAAATGATTATGTGGCCAAATCTAAGTTGTTGATTTCCTATTATTGCACAAGTCATGAGATTTGGGTTTTTGTGGACCATGTTTTTAGATTCTGAACTGTCTAGTCTTTCTATAAGGCTTAAAACGACTATGAGGTCAAATTTGCCGTTTAATTCATCATAGATTGTGAGAAAAGTGGCAGAAAATAATGATTGTCGGACATCCATAGTGAAAAACGGTTCTTAACTTAATAGTGAACGGGGTAGTAATATATGGTTTTGGCTTTGGAACCCAACCTTCTAGCCATCATCTCTTCCACTAGGCAATATTTATCGGCCTCAGAGCATTATAAAAAAAAATACAACTTTTACTTTAGGAAATTTAGGTGCGCTAATCTGAGACAGAGCAGGACACATAAAAAGTGAAACTAAAGCATACTGCTAATTTGTCTTTGGAAGCATTTGGAATTCTAAATTCCCTAATGCCAAGACGTAGGGTCCAATTGATTGGATTAGAATACACATGGTGATTAAGAAATAAAGATTAAGATGTAAAATTCCAAAAATAAACATCAAATAACATTTTATTTTAGAGAAATAGAGGCAAAGATCATAGGGAATGTGTTCTTAAAAGGGACTAAAGGTAAACGTATGGAGGCCAAAATCCATAAAATGACCATCAAACTCGCACTCATTAGCCTACAATGAATCATCGCTCTCCTTAATTTAACTGTTGGATTAAGTTTCTTAGAAAGTATGACTTGAAAAATTGTAGGAATTTAAATCGATAATGATCATCGTTCAATTTAATGTCAAATTAGGGTATGTGTTAATTTATTGGAGGTCAGTGAGTAGGGATGTAAATGGGTCCCCGATTCTCCGATTACCCGAAGGTTTTGGACCGTTAAAAATCAGGTCTGGATCCTTATTTAGGTCCCGATAAGTAGATGGGTCCGGGTCCAGTTCCACCTTGGTTCGGACCCGTGGACCCAACATATTACCTCAATTTTCGAAAATCTCCCTTAAAAACCATGTTTCTTTAATATCACTTTCTACCTAGACCCGGATCCAGACCCGTCCCATATATAGTTCTGGTTCCGGTTCCGAAACGGTTCCGGGTCTTGTTCCGGTTCCACCTTATCCTTAACGGTTCTCATTCTGGGTCCACCATGGATTTGGACCGGAACTGACTCGTTTACAACCCGATCAGTGAGTGTAAGGGAATTGGATTTGTCAAGGGGGTGTCCCAGCAAGTGATAATAATAATGTTATTTTGTACGAAAATAGATGCCTCTTAGCATAATATTACCCTACTTACCAATTTTTATAGCATACACAAATAAGTTATATATAAATTCATTATGGCCACTATCATTGCCTTGGAGAAAAACTCTGCACCTTTCGTCATTATATTTATAGTCATGTTTATGTTACTTTGTCAAGTCGCAATGCAATGAGTGAAAACCATAGCTTAGTCAAAGTATGTAGATGTCCACTTTAACATACAGTTAAATGATGATCTTTTATAATATTAGATTAGTGGGTTAGGCAATCTAATGCTGCACTTTTGCTGATATCCTTTTCCATAGATTCTAAAATGGGCAGGTTGGGAGGCTGACCCACACCCCCACCATCTTCTGCATTTGGGTTGAAATAAGTCAAGTGTACATGGCATTGAAATAATTGAAATATGATCATTGGAAGGCCCAATCATTTCAATCAGTTTTGACAATGAATTATTCAAGGGACAATTTGGTCTCTAGATGTTGAGCTGGGACAAAAGCTGTGCCTGTATGATCACAAAGTCAATCCCATAGGGCTGTAAATGGGCTTAGTTTTAGTTGGGTTTACCTGCTCCAGGATCTAATAATATCCAATTGGCTTCGGGCCAACGAGTCAGTCCGGATCTTAGGATTCATATCCTGATCCGGATAAGGAATATACATTAAGCCGGGCTTCGCGATTATCCTAATAGTAATACAAAGATCAATTTTAGAAATTGCATGAGTCAGGCTACTGTGTGTTGGGCCTGGGACCTGACCTGAACCACTAGGTCTAGAATTGGACCTACACACAACAGTTTGGGCTACTCTTGTAAGTACAGGGTCTGACCTGTCCCATTTACTGGCTTATGTGGCTACTACCTGGAATTCTGACAATTTAAATCCTTCATTGGAGGGTCTTTCATTGGAGGGTCTTTCCATGAAGAAAATGAGGGGAAGGTTAAGAGGACTATAATTGCCTTATTTCATCCATCACTCATTAGTTGTTTCCTAGGAATCCTCTCCCAACAAGTGGCTTATGGTGTTAATTAGTTCCATTTTTTTACCACCTCTCGTAGCTTTATCCGGTGCATGTAGATAGGAGGGTTTGCAAGTTCCCCTAAAGATTAGTTCTCAGTTGTTAAGAATCGAGTGTTCCTCAGGCTCACGGCCAAAGGTTCTTGAGTTGGGCTGTGCAGGAGATACACTGGGTCAAAAAAATAATAAATAATTTAGTTACATTTTTTGGCTTACATAGTCGTGTTTCAAAATCTCTCTCTTTATTTTGATCTAGAGTCAATTAATTTGGTTGAGTTTGATTGAGCTCACTTGACTCAGACAACATGTTGAGCCAAGTTGGCTTGGCCAAGTAGAGCCAAGTTGATTGAGTCGAGTTGACCCAGGTCAAATTTTAGAAGTATGTTAGATCTAAATCTTTGTTTTTTGGGGCTATGAAGGACTTGACCTCGTCTCTCACCCTCTAATGTAGGCATTTGATGTACGTACCCCAATTGAGCTACAACCCACAACTAAAATTAGACCTTCTGAAAAATGTTCTGAACACTTGTAAAATCAAGTTGTCGACTGAAGACTTTAATATCAATGTTCTAGAGAAAAAAAAAGCCTCATTTACAATAATATTATGGTGACCCAATTAACCCGCTATATCGAGGGGTGGACCCAAGTGTTGCACCCGCGAGATTCAAGAAATTTTTGGGATAAGATCTTTTTTTTTTATTATTATTATTTGACTTTTTCACTTGAGATTGCGCACCATCAAAATAAAAATCTTTGGTCCGCCATTGACTATACTTGTTATGAATAAAGTAGTCATTAATTTACAATCAAATCTATCAAATGATTGGAAGACTGCTTCTGTAACGGATCCAATTACATAGTTTTTTTACCCAGCCAAAAGAGCTTGTTCTCGTAGGAAAAATGCCTGCTTACGTAGAAAATAAATTTGCACACGCAGAAAATAGAACCTAAAGATTGATCCTTGGATAATTGGGCGAGAAATGGGGTACCTAACTAACCATGACCTCTAGTTCTCCATACCCACTTAGGAAATCAAGGCCGAATACAAGTGTGGGGGTGATCGTACCCATTAGAACCCGGTCTACTTCTTAATCCATAATGATAATTTTGGCTTAGTTTTGAAATTTTCACATAAAAATCTCCAAAATCCACATGAAAATCATGGATTTGTTCCCAAAATACAATTGCTTGTTCAGATCTACACCCCTTAAACCAAAATCCTAGATTTGTCGAAACTAGCATTTAGCAAAAGAAAACAAAATAGGAAACCAAATTCAACACAGCCAGTGGAGCAAATGAGCAAGCTGCCAGCAGTGTCCTATCCAACCAACCAGCTACATCATGTTAATGGATATCTCCAAAATATGTCAGTCACATTATCTTAACAAAAAGTCTATCTGGACAAGCTTTTTTGCCAGAATTATCAAGGGATATCATAGGCGTTGTCCAAAATTCTGATAAAAAAATTTGTCCAGATAGTACTACTGTTATTTTAAACCTTCCTCTATTCCCATCCTCACAACCTCAACATCCCATACATTAACTGTAAGGCGTACCTTAGTTGGCCTAGGCCACAGTTTGCACCTAGAGATTGTAGGTTCGAAACTACACTATCACACTAGGACTACAAATGAATTTACCCGATTTTCTTCTGGATCAGAGGGATTAGTCCAGCCCAAAGAGTTTGGAACCCTCCCGATAGATAAAAGAAAAAAAGACATCCCATACATTTCCCTTTTGCAACCCCCCTAATCCAACGGTTCATAATCTCCGATTCCAGAATCCACAAAATGAGCCACACAGATCAACGGCCTCAAAGACACTCCCAAGTTTCCAACCCAACACCACCTCCTCAGGCCCATTTGCACGAACCGCTATAAAGTCCCCCTCTTTACATTCCATCTGCAAGAAACCCGAAACTCAAATGGCGCGATCCGTGATGAGACCCGTCCCCTCAAGTTCTTCCACCACAACAACAATCGAAGAAGCCTCTCCTCATCTTCCTCCTCCTCCTTCTTCTTCTCAAACCCTAGTTCTTCGTCTCTCACGGCCGAAGAAGAAGGTGACATGGAAGGAAGGGACCGTCGACAACGAATTCCTGCAGCGGAAGAGCTCCAAGAAATGCTGCATCTTCCACAAGCAGAAGCCTTTCGATGAGGACGACAGCGACGGCGACGAAGAAGATCACGGCCACCGACCCGACGGCCCAGATCCGACCTCCAAGAAATGCTCCAGCGGCGGAGATCGGTGCTCCGGCGGTGAGGCGGCTCCCTCCGGAGGTGGTGCTTGCTGCTCTAGCGGATCTGGCGAACATTGATCGGTTTCGTCGATGATTTGTGTACTGTAAGTGTACATTTCCTTTTTTAGATGCATGCGATCTGATTTCGGATTTTTTTAATGGATGTGGATGGAGTTTTAGGGTTTGGGATCTGTGCGGATGATGCAATTGTGTGTATTTGGTTAAAGAGAGCGGCTTTTTGAATGGATTGATTTTGAGATTTGGTGAATTTGGGATCTGTTCCGATTTATTGCGAAAGTTCCCTTTTTTTGTGCAGTTGTGAAGTGTTTGTTGTTATGATCTATCGTTTTCGTGATTCAATTGAAAGGTTCGTTTATCTTCTTTGTCCGTTTGTTTGATTTTGAGGAGATTTTAATTTGTTAATATTGTTCTAGGATTGTGTTCTTGTGTGTGTGGTTTGGGAATTTTGAATCTTGAATCCTGTTCCAGATTTTGTGATGTTTACTAGCTTGAAATTCGGAAAGATATTGTACGTTTTTCAAAGGATCTTGGAACTTCCTCCATATCTTGAAAAGCCTATTACATATTCTATTTTGGTCAAACTCAGATATTGTTGGTAAGCTCTTGAATGCTAATTAGAGTAACCGCTTGCTAAAGAAACAACCCCTTGCGGTGGGGATTTTAAGAAACTGACTTAGGGCATGAAAGCAAAATGCCCGAAGAAACATATTCCGGGCACTCAGTATGTGGAAAAAGGCTGCTCATGAACAATTAGATGAGACCCAATTCAAAACAATGGGCTTGGTCTTTCTCAATGAATCAAAACTTGAGCTTATTAAAAGGCCCAAGTTGATTGTGCTCCATAATCTGGAAAGAAAAGGTGAAGATCGCCAAAATTTTGAAGCAGGGCCCTAATCATCTTTACTATAAAGTTGATTGTGCTCCAACTTTTGAAGCACGATGATTAGGGCTGTAAATTGGTGTTGTACCTGTTGGGTAGAGGGTTCTGACCTCAGATGACTGCATCTTGAAAGTGTTCTACTACCTGCAGATCTTTAAATGGGTAGTAAATCGTAGTTTAACTAAATGGGCAGGTTTTGGGTACTGATTCAGAAAAAAAAGGGGCAGGTTTGGTGTAGGATTGGTGCCCTAAGAGTCCTTTGCCCTCCAACTTGACAATGCTGCCCAGTGGATGATAATATGATATAACACAATATTACATGATACCTGTTGGATTCCTTGGGTATTGGAACCCACAAAACTTGATTAAGTAGTATATATCCAAGACAGGTATCTGGTAAATGACAAGTAGGCAGTATTTCTTTCCAGGCAGATGAGGCACAGACGTGTGTCATCTCCCTTTTAAGGCCGAGTATGGTAGATTGTGAGGAGTTTATTGATCTGACTACAAACCAAATGGTTTTGTGAAGAGATGTAGTGAACATTTTGATTTATGTTTGGACTTCTTAGTTCTACTTCACATTCATTATATAAATGTATTTGTACAGATATGATTGGGCTTCATAGGTTAACTTATTGTACACCTTTTATATGCATATGAAATTGACACCTGTGTCTGTGTGCAACTTCCATACTTCCAGCATGCACATCGCATCGTATATGAAGAGACCTCACTCTTAGGGCCTGTTTCTTTCCTAGAATTTCTGGAATTCATGTCTGGTGGCTGTCTGGAATTCTGAAATGCTAATGAATCGTGTCATTTCTGAATTCCCTGTTTCATTGATGCCTGAATTCCTGTATGAGAATTCCTGAATTCCCGAATTTTATGAATTCCCTGTTTTATAATTAAAATGATTTCTGACATGAATTTTACTCCTGTTTGCTTTGTTTATATACCAATTGAACTCATCAATATTTTTTTATAACTCAATACGCAAGATTATTTAATAATACACCTATGTGACATACATTGCAACAGAAATTTGGTCAGTAGTGGAGCACAGTGTGTATTGTACAAGACAGTCCATATCCAGGGCCTATCCCTGATTCAACTTTGATTATTCCTGACCATAGGCATATAATGAATATCATGATTAAAAATCTGGAAAACCTCATAAACTACACTACCATTTCAAGATATCTCTAGTGACAGAACAACCCACTACTCAACTCTTTTTCATTAAAAAAAAGAAAACACCATATACACAAAGAAAATGAAGTAAATAAATGGCCTGGAGAGATGGCAAGACACATCCATGTGAACCCCTAATGATAAGGCATGGAAAGAGACATCAAATCTAAAAGTGAAGCAAAACATTAAAACTAGATGTTGTAGCCATCCAGAGTAAAGGTCTTCATATCCATCCACAGCACATAATGTGTTAATTACAATCATCCAAAAGTAAATAGTTTTCCTACATCCATCCATAACAACAAAATAAGTAGTAATTGGTTCCTAATCATTGAAAGATACTACCATCCATTTTCATCAAAATGCAAACTTCTTTTCAGGTTTGGATATCAACTAGATGAACCTGGATTAAAGTTCAAATCCAACCATTCCAACTTCATGTCATCATCCAAACTCATGAATGTCACTGCAGTAGTGTGATCACGAACGAGGAAGTTAATTACTGCCATTTTCATATGTCGTGGTATACTTGCAAGTGAAGTAACGGATGCTGTAATCTTTGGAATTATGTTGTCATGCGGATTCATTTGGTCTGCAAGAGTATAAACAGCATTTGCAACCCTATCCAATGTTTCTTTTACTTCATCGCTCATCTTGGACTTATGCTTCTTGCTTGTCTTTCTTGTGCTGGTTTGTCTTGATGGGATGGATGTACGCCTTGTTGAATTTACACTATGCTGAGGCAGATTAGGCTCATCCATATCATCCAATCCATGTGACTGGTACCCAAGATTCTCATTGATGTTTTCTTCTTCCATATCCATTTCTGGAGCATTTATCGGGCTCCTTTCAACGCCAGTAAGGGCTATTTCACCTTCAGCAATATCATCAGCGATGAGATCATGGATCTCCTCATAGAACTTTACTGCGATACGTTTGTACTTCGCCAACTTGCTCTTTGCCTGTATTAAGTTCATTTAGTTAGAAATGTAATTCATTGAAGATAAAGACAAGAAGAAAATATTGTAATCAAATATAACTTATATGCCAAATTTACTTGCTCCAAGTTGTCCTAAACATCGTCTTCAGTTGTTACCATATTCAGGGTATCGTCCCACCCGAAACCAGACATGCTAAGAAGTTGTTTCACTTCTCTATATTGTGTCCGCCAATTTTTGAACTTATTCTTAGCATTGCTTGCAGTTGGTTCCAATCCAGTTTTTTCTTTTACCTTTGCTATAGCTTCCTCCCAACAAGCATTATTGAAGTTTTTCTCAACTTTTCTTCCCCCCAAGTTTCATTTCTAGAAGCGTGTCCATTAAAACCCTCTCCGCTCTTGGATTCCATTTGAAATTATCTTTTTTTTGCGACCCTAATGAGATGTGAACATAGGTAATTGTTTAACTCTTTTGTCATTAAAATGAACTAAATATTGCCAATGTATATGTAAAAAAAAAATCCACAAATACATTTGATGAAAGAAAGTTATCATTTAGATTAGCAACTATAACATATGCAACCATAACTATACATTTTCATAAACATATAAACAATACCAAAAATAACTACACATTGACTGTTAAAGGACCTCTTGACATCATAAAAAATAGTCGAACAAAATAAATCCTAATTCATTGACCATGCATTGGATCAAAATTCTATCACTACCCTTTACTATCCAAAAAGTCATGAAAAAAAAAAAAATCTTTCTTGCTGCCTTTATCATTGGTCATTTTCTTCTTGTTGCTGCTCATAATCATACCACATTTGCTCAGTTGTTGAGTCCCGAAATGTTTGCCAACTTTCTCTACTGGAACTTGGGACTGTTTCGGAGTTCCTGCTCCTTCTCAAGGGAGGATCAGCTCTAGATGTTGTAGCGCTGGAAATTGTTTCAAGCATTGGGTCTCTTGCATTATGCATAACTATGTGGTTGTGGAGAACAGTAGAAGCAATGACAATATCTCGCTGGGTGATCATGGAATAACCGTGTGGCATACGTAAAATTGAAAAGCGATTCTTAACAACTCCAAACACTCATTCAATGTTGGTATGTAATGAGGAGTGCCGCAAATTAAAAAGTTCCCTTGAATTAACTGGAGGACATTCCTCAAACTCTCTCAGATGGTAACGCACACCTCTATAAGGTGTCAGAAATTCGGGCACATTACCAAAACCAGCATCCACTAAATAAAATTTACCTACACGTGCAAATTATTTAAGTATGACTAAATTAGACTTCAATTAAGTGTACATATACATCTAAAATATGCATATAATTTTTTGTAAAGTTTTATTACCATCTGGCACTGCTAGTCTATCACCTTTGTTAAATGCGGAGAAAAGCACAGTAGCATCTGCTGCAGATCCTTCCCATCCCGCAAGCACATAGTGAAATAACATGTCAAATCCGCATGCCATAAGACAATTCTGCGATAGTTGGCCATGCCTGTTTCGATATTTAGCTTGCAATGAAAATGGTACATGAGCAGGCACATGTGTACCATCTATTACACCTATGCACTCCTATTGATGGAACAAACAAGTTATGTATAATAAAAAATTTGTCAAATACTTATTCATACTTACTTATAAAAAAAGAAAAAAACTATTAAATGAACCAACCTTAAAATATGGATAGAATCTAGTATTTGTCCTAATTTGCAATGGAGTTGGGGAATTATGTGGAACTTGAACATTATCTGGATAGACCTTGCAGATTGCATTTAGTACTTTATGAAAATATCAACTAATAGTGGCACCTGAATGGTTGAACCGATTGGCAATGACCCTGTTAGTAACATTATGGGCCAATGTATGGAGAAGCATTGCTAACTGCTCATCTACGATCATTGCTCGTGTGTTTTCAAGCAATCCCCGTTGTATAAGTGTATCACGTAATTTCATAAAACACTCGGGAGTCATACGCAAGTTCTCATGACATTGAGGCCCGTCACTGGATAATAGCTCCTTTACCCATTCTTCGCCCGACAAATACGAAACACGTCGTTGTTTTCTAGGTCGTTCATCTTCTAAGGATAGCCACACTGCAACCAACTGACAACATGCTACCACGGTTGCGACAACAGTAGGTATAAATCGTCTCTTGTGTGATTCTATTGTAATGCAATACTTATGCATAAATACAATAAAGTTAAAAAAAAATGACATTGCAACTATCCAATGTTCAAATCACACTGTTTTTTACAGCGGAATCACTAATATCATATTAAATTCAGGTTTGGGGAAGAAATATTACCTTCCATTGAGTGTTAAGCGCAGGAATCTCTCACTAATAATCACTGACTTTCTTATGCCCAGTCCTGCAAAGGGAAAACACAAAGAAACCAATAAGAAGAAAAGCACTGGAACACGCATAACGGTCTATCTCATGATTTGACTTAAACTAATGAGGAGTATCTATGATCACATAAGCGATCAGTCCATGCAAAAATCCAAAACTGTTGGCGGTTAGCCGAAATTTGGCCGGTGGCTAGTCTTCCCAAGTTGGAGGCTAGCCTCACGAAGTTGGCGGCTAGCCGAACCAAAAGCGATTCTTTAACAACTCTTCTGCAACAATCTCCATACCCACTTTCATCTCCAAAGTCCAGATCTGGTTTCCAATCATTCTCAACTCCAAAGTCCAGATTTCGTTTCCAAACAGGAACACTTCTGCAACAATCTCCATATCTACTTTCATCTCTAAATCTGGTTTCCAATCATTCTCCATTTTCATCTCCAAAAAAAAGTCCAAACCCTCTAAAAAAAATACACCAACAGAAGAGAGAAGAGGGGGAAAAAATCACAACAATCATCTGAAAGTTTAAAGAAGAAGCAGAAACTGACCTTTTTTCTCCTTGCCGTGGCCGGAAAAGCAAGATCCGTTACGACCGTTGGAGCACCGGAGAGCTCTCTCGGAATTCCTGCGTCGCTGGGTTTTGGGAATGCCCGATGGAGAGGTGGGTTTTGAAAATGCCTCCTTTCTGGCATCTGTAAATGCTGGAATTTGGAATGCCAGAAATTCTCGCCAAGAAACGTTGGATTTCTGATAGGAATTTCGGAATTCCCAGACAACCGGAATTCCTCAGAAAAGAAACAGGGCCTTAGAATACTTGCTTGAATTCTCCATTGCCTCCTTCCATACCATACCCTCTTTTGAAGGTTGGCCAACCATCTTCCTTTTGAACACTTAATTGATCGCACAACAGTAAATTTGTAAACTTATGAGCTCTCGTTTAAAAGACCAACACAGTCCTGCAAATTCTTGGGTTTAGTGAGTTGTTCTATGCATCCCCCTGCAGTGATCTGCATCATTTAACTCATGGATGTAATAGCATTGAGGTAAAGGAGCTTTTAAGCACAGGTTTGATAGGAGAATTATTGATAAAATTGCATTGTTTTGGTCCTGACCGCCCGATGCATTTTGCTTGATCAAATTTTGTTTGTGTAAATCCTTGAATTGGATCAGGTTCTGGGTATTGTTTTATAGGTTTAAAACTTCTCCCTTTGAATCATTCATAAGACTAAGTTTGCTTTTGTAATTCACCCTTGGACACTTCTTGTTTGTTTCATTTTTTTCTATTTTGCTTTTGGGTCATTAACACTTTCATAACTCCAAGCTTTTATTTCTTTTCAGCTGGTGAATATGGTCAATGCTTCTATGCAATATCCATCTGATGTTGAGTTCAAATTCTGACAATTGCTTTCGGACTTTTGAAGAATTGCCTCTCGTCTTTCATTACAAGTTTGCTCGACTCGTGCTTCATGCAATGGAAGGCTGCCTGTAATGCAACTGATAGTTGTGGTATCAGCTACTTGTTGTTTGTATGACAATGCGAATGAAGGGATGTTGCTTAGTTTTCTAGATGGAAATACATGTTTATGATTAATAAATGTCAATGTCGGAAAGAGTCCACAGTTCCATTCTGGTGAGCTGTTTTTAGAAGTACTTCCAATCTTGTGAGCTGTTTTTAGAAGCATTTGTAGCATTTACTTGTGTCTTTGAGACTCCTAGGTCTTGAGTCAGATCTTGACAAGATTTTCAGTTTTGATAATTGTATGCCAGCAGTTGAAGATTGTGTTTGTAGGAGAACCATACCATTTCATCTGTCTGGCTGTACTTTTGATGGCGCTCTGCAATAACACCTTCTGGATGAGTAATGAAATTGATTTCTCATTGGACGATTGTTAATTGAATATGATCTGTTTATTGGATGTGTTTTTATTTATTGCTCAATCCTAAAAAAAAACATGGCACCAATCTAACTTGGCCTAGATCAGGGTTCATGTTTTTGGATGACCTAATTTAGCTTGAAATGGAAATGGCAGTTTTCATTCTCCTGAGAGTAATTGCAGGAGAACCAAACAAGTTGGATTGCGCTATTATTACATAGCAAGGACAGTAGAAAGAAGCCTTCTACTAGGGGCCTGCTTTGTGGCGTTTCCAATTGTTAATTGGGTGATATCTTTTTTGCATGGGCCAAGTTTTATTAGAATCTTATTGTTGAAAGATTTCAGTCATCTTTTGATAATTTGGTTGTTCATTTGCAGTCTTACCTACTATTGGCTTGCGGTCATTGCCCAATACCAAGTATCTATTGGATTCAGATAGAAGTGTTAAATCCCTTTTTTTAGGTTCTAAGACTCTGAATAATTGGATATCTATTTAGATCCCAATTTCAGGAAATTTGAGTACTCGCTCCATTAATGAAAAAAAAAAAAAAAAAGTCCAGGCATGTCACCGGGGGGTTTTGTTAGGAATTTCACATCCTGGTGTATGAAACTCGGGGTGCAAGTAGGACCCAACATTTGCACCAATGTTTAAAATCATCCATTGTAACAAATATGGCTCTGACAAATTATGGTCTTAGGAAACTACAAGGATATTCCCAAAATTAGAGTTTTCCTTGCAGCATTGTCACAAAATGCCATGAAAAAAATCCAATTAGCCGAAGTCACTCATTTGACCCTAAATTGATGTTCAGGTCCTTGATATTATGTCCCGGTTAATCGGTTTGAGTCTAGATCCAACATGTACCTGATCTAACTCGTTTACACCCTTTTGCATCCTTTTTCTTTGTATTTTGGATAAAATCGACCTTACCTTATAAGAGGATGTATTCGTGTTGCTTGAACCTGAGAAGAAAAGCTCAAGAAGCTTTTCCATTATTTAACATGAGTGAGGCACACTTGAATCTCTGCACAAGAATATAAATCAAAGATGAGAGTCTAATATGATCCAACTTAAAGCAATGCATGCATAAAGAACGGTGTACCACAGATACAGCACATGCTACACAAATGGTGTTTCTACATAACCCATCAAAGGAAGGCAACTATTAAGAGTGTTAAGCAGACCAACTATCAATCAGAGATTAATCTCTACCACTCATCAAAGGAATGGAAATAGAGGAAAGTACTTAGCTCTGTTACTCCATCAACACAGTAGATCAAAGGAAGGCAACTTGCAATCTCTGTTACTCTACCAACAGAGTAGATAAAAGGAAGGCAACTTGCAAGATTCTACCCATATCCTTCATCTTTTCTTAAAACCATATTTCTTGCGCTCGTAGAAGAGATCAGTTTTCGCACTGCCCAAGTTAACAATCTTGGGGCACCCGTCCCTGTCTTTTTCCTGCTGTGTGCACTCTTTGCAGTAGTATGCATCAGAAATCCCTACCCCTCCACAGATGACACACCGAGCCTGGAAAGAACCATAGTTACATTCATCACAGACACGGACTAACGTGCATGGCCGCACATATGAGTCACAAATCACACAATGTCCGTCGCACTTCTCACACAACCGGCCGATGGCAATTCCAGGTTGTTTCCGGCACATGATAAGGTCGGGGTGGTGCTTAGCCATGCTGCTTGCACCGTTAGTTCTTCAGATGCCTGCACAGATGGTGTGATATTTTTAACATGTGCTGAGTATAATACAAGTTTGCAAGTGAGAGAGAGAGAGAGAGAGAGAGAGAGAGAGAGAGAGAGAGAGAGAGAGAGAGAGAGAGAGGGTTAGAGATATACCTGGATATTGCACTCTACTCTAATGATTTAGACTTTCAGGTAATGATACCAATTCAGCAATAAAATTTTGCGTGCTCCTGTGCAGATGTCTCGCACAGGACCCACTTGGGGCCCCGACAATCATGGATGAGCTGGGGGGATTGAAAGATCCAGATGGAACCAACCCATATATAAAATAAGTCAATTCCATCATCTGAATCCCTTGATCTATGACATGAAAAATAGAAGGCAATGGCCCAAGAGAAGTTCAATTATTTTTTTATGCCTACTAACAAGATTCTAAATATCAATCAATGATGATAGATTTCAACAAGGACACACCATGGATATGCCAAGGTTCAGGATTTTCTTGAATAATGAAGTATCAGATAGGATATGATGCAATATCCTGCCATTTTTTTGAGGTATCCAGGTATCAAAGCTATAGATCACAAATAATAATAATAATAATTTCAAAAAGTTAAGCACTATCTATACCAGAGAACTCTATAACACACACATAAAAACCCTATCTAGTCAACTCATCAAAAAGTTCAGATGGAAAAGGAAAAATTTACATATCGTTTTTATTGACATGGGGAAAACATCTACATATTGTTTTTATTGACTTGGGGAAAACATGCAACAGGGCGTTAATTGAAAAGGTAGCTAAATTTGCAATCATCGAAGACACAATATATCCCTACAGGTTAAATGAGATTTATATATACAACTTGCATGTATGAAGGAGAGGTAACAAGTGTAAGAGGTGTATATGGAGGGAAAATTATGTTCCCAGTTGGAGTTGGGTGGCACCAAGTGTTGTTAGAGTACAAGTTTGTTTGTAATAGTCTTCTCTCTCTCTCTATATATATATATATATATATGTGTGTGTGTGTGTATAGACATACACACACACGGGCAGTGCGGTTCCTCAAACCATCCCATGACATCAAAGCTCCACATATCCTAAAAAGTAAGATTTACAAACCCTTTTCCAATGGCTTATCTTCCTTTACTCATCCTCTCCTTCCTCTCATGAACTTTCCCTTACTAGTATTACTACTTTTCCTTCATTGTTTGGTGTTAACATAAAACATCTCATCCCCATTGGTCCCACACACACCAACTCATTTGGAATTCTCTCTCTTCCGTTTCTCAAAATTTTTAATCTTCTTAATCATGTTGATGGTTCCTCTACATGGCCTCTTTATTTAAGGATTCTACTGGCAAAGACTCTCCTAAATGGCCTTATTCTATTGGATTCAGCAAGACACTACTATTTTATCTTGTATCAATGCTACAATTCCCATTGATATTCTCGAGACCAACTTAGGGTCCTCTTCTTCAATTGCTCTTGATTCATGGTTTGCATTGAAAAGCATTTATTTGATCAAGCATCCTCTTTTTATCTCCAACTCAAGCTTCAACTGCAACCTTAAAGAAAGGAGCTCTCAATGTGGCAGTTTATCTTAAATTTTTTTTGGAAATACTAGTGATTCATTGCACATGATTGGCCATATCGCTCCTGATTTTGATATGGTATATGTCCTCTCGGGATTACCATAGGACTATGAGAGCCTTGTTACAACTACACTGACCCTTCCTCTTCTTCCCTCATTTGCCAAACCTCGACCTCTTCTCCTTGATCAAGAACTTTGTCATCAACAAATTCATCTTTCCTCTTATGCCAACTCCACCTTAGCCTTTTACGTGTTGTGCTGGTTGATCCACTCCTTGTGGTAGAGGTCATGGTTCTCGCAGTAAGGGTCATGGCCACATCTAAACCTTTCGTTGCTACCCTCTTCTAATGTTGCCATCACTGCTCCTCTCTTCTCAACCCCTCCTTTTCCCAAATATGGTGTTCAATGCCAGATTTGTCACGAGTTTAATCATTTTGCATTCCAATGTCATGGACAATTTAATCATTCATACAAAATTGAAGAGTTGCCCAAATCCTTTCCCACAAAGAAGCTCATGGAATCTGATCAAGCTTGGTATACTGACACAGGTGCTTCATCTCATATGACTGCAAATGAAGGTGATCTTTAAAAGAGTCCTTATCATGGCCCTGTCATGATATTGTTGGTAAAGGTGATATTCTTTCCACCTCTCATTTTGGTCATGATTTGGTTCAGATTGAAAACCACTTAATACCACAATGGGATAGATCCCAATATATGGGAGAAATAATAGAATAAAATGGATGCCATAAAAAAGGATCTCACTAAACAGGCTTATTGCAAGGTCGATCTGGACGAGTGTTTGTAATCATTGAATGACAATTTGATAGAAGGGACATTATTATATGATGGAGATCGGACAAAAATTGGCATATAGATTATAGACTCGATTCACTTGAATGCTGGGCAACCGGAAAAGACAAAATGACTAGAATACTATATACACATGGCAGGGACGTGTATGATAAGAGAGGTGTGTGGAGTGGCAATGACTCAACGTGGGTAGATTAGAATAGCCAAAGGGCTACTCTCCAAGCCAAAGGCTTAGGGATAGAGATCCATAGGATCAAAGATGTCTTGGTCTCACACCATAGACAAATAACCAAGAGAAAACTCTACGGAAAAGTCTTATTAATCAATATAACTTTTGTGAACAAGACGAATTACATCTCTTTATAAGGACGTGTATGATGAGAGAGGTGTGTGGAGTTACAATGACGCAACATGGGTAGGTTAGAATTGCCAACGGGCTACTCTCCAAGCCAAAGGCTTAAGGATAGAGATCAATAGGATCAAAGACGTCTTGGTCTCACACCACAGACAAATAACAGAAGGAAAACTCTATGGGAAAATCTTATTAATCAATAGAACTTTTGTGAATGAGAGGAATTACATTTCTTTATAGAGACTTAACCCTAATCTATTTTTGGAAACAATTCTAATCACAATAAAATTTTAAAGCAAAAAAAAGGAAATTCCTAATATTCCTATATTTTAGCTACTACAAAAATAGAAAGTTCTTGGACGATCTAGAGATCTTCTTTTTATGGGTTTTAGTGAGCTTGGACACAATGGGCTGGCCGATCATGGATCTGGCCTGCATCAGGCAAAAAATGATAGAATTGAAATAAGTACATAAGAGAAATGTGCATGTGATTTTGAAGAAAGAGGTAACAATTGTTGTTTGAGGTGATTGGTCTTGTACGTAGAAATTGATAGCAGCCCTCATATGAGTTGATTGAAGTGTTGCGAGTAGAAGGAACTAGGAGAAAAAATAGACCAATAAACACTTCAAACGAAGTAGTTTGCAATGACATGCTAGATTGTAAAGTACTGAAAACACAATCCTATATAGGGAAGAGCAGGAAATCACAAAGTTGACTCCAAATTTAGATCAAAATCACAAAGTTCAGAAAATTCTTCTGGGCGCATTGCCCCCATAAGAATAAGTCATCTATAGTTAAAATGATTAACTAAATAAAAAAATTATGAATAAATTAGCTAATTAGATTATGAAACAATGTAGGAAACACCATATAGACTAAAATCAATCACTGAATTTAGTACATAACTAGCACCATGCCTGATTTGAAAACTTCCCTGAGCATATTTTTAGGCTCTTTTGAAGCTTTAAGTCACAAAAAACCCCAAACTACAACAGCCCAGTCATTCTTCTCCAAACAACACGAGAGAGAGCATGGCAGCTTTCTTTTAAAGCAAAAAGGAAAGAAAAATTGTAATTTTAATAAAAAGAAATACAAAGAGGGAGATGGGGAGAGAGAAGAAACTGAGAGATTGAAGGGGACAAAGAGCTAGTCTGTTTGATTCCAGAATTAAAAGACCTGTTTGTTACTATGGTGTTTTTGGTAAATTGTTTGTTAAATTGGTGTTGGATTCTTAGAATTTCTAAAGTATGCCCTTCTATCAAAAGGCCTTAAAGTGATATAGACTAGAGGTGAAGATCCACAATATGCCATCAAATAATCCATACTTTGTTTGGGAGATGATTAGCCAATCATCACCCCAAGTAAATTAAATCATGAGAAAGTGATGGACCCATATACAGGGGCGGATCTAGGAGAGGGGGGGGGGCGCTGGGGTGGCTGCAGCCCACCCCAGCTTTCAGCCAAAAAAAAAAAAAACTAGTTTTTCACATTTTCTGATTTTTTGTTCTTCTTTTATGGTTTTCTGAAATGGAAGTTTTGTAGTTTCTTTTTATTCTTCATCTTGATTTTTTGTGGTTGTGCCCTCCGGATCTCAGGTACGAATTTGGGGTGTTTTTATTACATGTGTTTGTTTATTTTCTGGTTTTTTGTTCTTCTTTTATGGTTTTCTGAAATGGAGGTTTTGTAGTTTCTTTCTATTCTTCATCTTGATTCTTTGTGGTTGTGCCCTCGGGATCTCAAGTACGAATTTGGGGTGTTTTTATTACATGGGTTTGTTTATTTTCTGATTTTTTGTTCTTTTTTTATGGTTTTATGAAATGGAGGTTTTGTAATTTCTTTCTATTCTTCATCTTGATTCTTTGTGTTTGTGGAGAAAGATTTGCTCTTTGTGTTACTAGAAGCTGTCAGCCTGCCACGTTATGGGATTGGATTTCCTATTTACAGTACTTCTGTAACTTTGTTTGTTCATCACTTTATTGTGAGTTGAAAATGAAAAGAAACAAAAAACTTAGGAAAAAAAAATTAAAACCGGTCTTATGTATTGTATATTGATGATTATTTACTATCTTAGGTTATAATGTCGCATTATCAAGCGCCCATTGTTGCTATCTTTGGTGGGACATTGTTGCTATTTTTTATAGTTTTTGGTGAGACATTATTGCTATTTTTTAGTGTAACTTAAGTGCAGCGCCCCCCCCCAGATTAGAAGTCCTGGATCCGCCCCTGCCCATATAAATCTCCACTCTCCATCTTTTAATTAATCCTTGAAAAACCCTTTTAGTATGAATGAATTCCATTAAATTCAATGACAAGTAGGTAATTGGGGAATTGGGGGTTTGCAATCTTCTAATTAAAAAGACAGAGGAAGGAAAGAAATGAAAAGATTACCTACTGAATTGAAGGTCAACTTCTTCTGTGGTCCGGTCTGCTGTCTGCACCCAAAGTTCAGAAACGGGAGAAGATACCAAAAGTGCAAGAAAAGGGGGTATTTATAGTTTTGCAGCTGGGCCGGACCGGATCCCCACTGGAACTATCAACCATGTAAGTGTAACACAAGCCGGTATCTCCATTGTGGGGCCCACACAGTGATATTCCGGACGGTTCAAGAAGAATCTCATCCCCTCCAGTGACATACCTGAACATCTCGAGTCACCATAAGATTGAACACATTATTAAAAAAAGTGATTGGTCGCTGGCATGCAATAATTGCTGATGATCCTGAGGATATATCATATATCACTCGATGAAATTCATCTTGAACAATCTAGATTATCTATGTAGGCGTATATAAGTTACACGGCTCCTCTGTAATAGCTGTGATTCGGGTCCGGACGTTATCTTTAGTGGGCCTGGTCTAGTATTGGGTGTGCCAGTTGTCATCTGATTGACTTTACAATGAGCATACTTTTATTAGAATTAGAGTGTTATTTAGCAGGAGGGCCAGCCCTAGTGGATCCAGAATTCTTTACAAAAGAGAACATACAGCAGTTTGTGGGCCCATTGGGTTCTTGGGTTACCATTTACAGGAGAGGGTTAAAGCCTAGGACCCTCACTTTATAGCCTTAGATTATATCTGGTAGTGCCAAGAGACTCCACAAAGTACATGTGTCTAATGGGAGAGACCAGCATAATGCTAAAGCAGAAGAGAATCCAAAAATAATATACAAACATTATAGCTGATTATCTTCAGAATTTGAGCTTTTCATACAGAAATTAACTACTTTTTGAATAATAATAATAATAATAACAACAACAAGAGAATTTTACAGGATAAAACCCCCACATGCCCTGGATGTTTTTCATGTCCCTTTTGTAATCTGATTTTCTTCAGATATTTTGAAATATCATAGCATAAGTAAGAAAATAAAGAGGCCCAAGATGTTTTTCATTCCCCTTTTGTATTGCAATTTCTTCCAATACTTTCAATCTTTGCAACATTTTGAAATGTAACAACATTATTGCCAATCCACTTACATAGTTCAGTGGTAGGCATCTCCCTCTATACATACACTAACAACTAGGGATCCCTTCCTTGTGTTGTGTGGCGAGACACTTTAGGCAAAGTGACTGGATGTGTGGAGTACATACCAGAGAAAGAAAAAAAAAAGAAAAGAAACATTACTAAGAACATACCATTTCAAGTAAACCCCCACAATGCTATTAAGGTATTTCCCACGTATTACCATTTACCAACATACAGATTTATGTCCAAGGCCTCCACCATAATAACAACAACAGAATGAAGATATCTACATAAATAAGTTCCAAGGATAAAAAATAAATGGTTGATACCACTTCATTACACTCTCAGGGCATAAAACCAGAGGGAAGACCCCTAATTCTCCCCCATAAAATTCTAAGTCAGCAGCACCTATGTCATCTAAAATGGACTGTAACTAATTATCAGGGGTTATGAAGGCATTCAGTGTGGATGGAGTGAGTTCATGGAGCACCCTCAAATTCTCTCCTTATGGTTTCAAGAAGAAGCTCATTCCATGTATCAACGGCGCCGGGCAAGCACCAATGCAGGCAGTCTTGTGGAGGGGGCTTCCCATGCGGGCCTAGCACTGTCACCTTGTTTGGATTCTGACTCCTGTATGGACCTGGGTGTCCATCATGACGGTACCCAAATATCTTTGTAATGTCCATCAACCTGAATTTTGACTTGTTTGTTGCCTTCTTTAGTGCGTTATTGAAGGCTGTCACCTGTTTCTGGTGCATTATATTTGTGTACTCATTCTCCACCAATTCATTTTCTAATGCAGGTCTAATCTTCCCTGTGCATGACCCGCCAGTGTTCCATGTCCCGCCTTCATAATGGTTTGGAGAAAATGATCGCATGATGGTTAGGCCTGCGTGGTTAGGATGTGAGGCAATTGCAGATAGAGCAGTTTCGGTCGATATCGCAAAGGCTTTTACCTTGTCAACTTTCATTTTGCGGGTTTTATCTGGCCACCAAAGCTGTCCGCCAACAATCTGATTGTTGAGAATGTATACTGACTGTCTGTTAAACCAATGGCCTCCTGAGATGACAACAACATCAAAACTAGGGAGAAGTTTCATGAAATTCTCATCGGGGATATCAAGGTGAAGTTTGGTAACACCTTCAGGAGCGAACTGGAAAGGCTCTGATGTCTTGTTCACAAGCCAAGATGACCATACGCGGATAATAGTCACAGATGCCGACTTGAAGATATAACGATGAAATCTCAGGTTCCCATGATTTTCTGGGGTTTCTACCTGAAAAATGATACCAAAATAACATCAGCAGTATGCTAACAATGGTAAGCAACCCTTTTACCAATGCAAAACAAAAACAAAACAAAACAAAAAAAAAAGATAGGTGGCCAGGCCCAATTTCTTTGATATTGATTCTATGGTTCTTAAGATAAAAACTACCGCTTGCTAGAGTTTAATGGTCCCTACATGATACAGTCCCTTACATGATACAATTTACATAACACATTATGGAAGTTAAGACCTGCATGTAATTGTATCAAGTTGAATCTTGGGCAATAAAGGAATCTCTAAGAAGAAAAACTGCATATGATTAAGATGCACATGCTACAGAGAATGTACTGAATAACAAAAGAAGATAAAATTATGAACGAGCACATAACAGTCATTCAAATAAATAAAAAGTTTATTCCATTTAATAAGAAATCAAGTATATGTAGATGTAAAAGGACATGTACCAGAGGTTTTAATAGAGGAAAAGTTAAGGACTTAAGGCTGTCATTTGAGATGGTTCAGGGATGTACTAGAAGACTGGAAAACACATTATACAGAAAACTAAGTGTCACAAAAATCAAGGATAAGGGGAGACGACTAAAAATGAAGTATTCGGAACCTCAGCTTGATGTGAAAAGGCTAAAAGGATGGATGTTGATGATGATGAATGAAGTAGTTAAGAGCAATATGATGAAAGAGATATTAAATAGGGATTTATAGTAAAAAAACTGCCTACCCTAAGGCCTAAGCATATCTAACTTAAAATTTTAAATTACAACATGTTAAGTTTAGAGGGCTTGCCTGCCAGAGCATACACAACAAAGATTCCATTTGATTTCGAGCAATTGAATCACCAATGAAACCCAATGTCTTCCCTTTCATTAACTCCAAGAATTTCTTAGCATTGAAACGGGGAAGTTCACACTCAGCAGGTTTCCATCTCCAATACTCATAATCCTTATCTGGTCTGCTATTGCCCTGACAATTTTGTGTCTTCGTTAAAACAGGACACGTGTTGTTCGTGTAAAGAGGACCAGAGGGGTCATAAAACCATTTCCCTTGGTATAGATTACAGCTCCCTAAAAATCATAAGAGAAGAATTATCATTAGGCACATTCCAAATAAAGCACATACAAAAACGTTCAACTGTTCTCTTGTACAAATTTATAAAGAAAAACATCAGCTATAATGTGAACATTTAAATTTAATCTGGCAGTATGCCAGCAAACCAAACAAATCTGTAATTTACAGGCAGGCTAAGACCAAAAACCACAATCAGTTGTGGTAGGAAGCAAAAAGGACTTGGGTCTTGTGCTTCAATTACACAACCAATATTGCCTTGTGAGAGATTTAGTCTAAATGGCTCTTTTGGTTTTGTGGTAAGCTCCTGTTCTCTACTCCATACTGTATATCTTGTCTCAGTCCCTTATTGATATAGTAGAAAGCCATCTGCTTCTTTGGCTATAGATGCAGCGCTTGATGGTCCCTGTCAATTCTAGCCTCATTGTTGTGAGTCACTTGTTTGAAAACTACACATCACAAAAATGATCACTAATCGCTAATACAAACTCAGATTAATTTGTATGAAATGGCCCATCACCGAGTAACTTGGGAGCACTAATTTTTACTTGTTTGGATTTTATAAATAAGACCTGATGCTAGTTTGATAGAGATTACCATACCATCATCATCAAAGCACTATGTTGGGAAGAGATCACCATATCTATTCTATAATTTAACAAAGTGAAAGATATGATTTGGCTTCCAAGAGTTTTAGGGATTCACACAATTGTACAAAGAGAAGGAAGTGAAGGAAATTGAAGAAAGAGTGGGAGTAAATTAAAGAGATAAGACTCCAACAAAATTTATGGGGCTCTAAATTGTGGCCCATTTATTGAAATCTAAATGGGTCAATATATTTGCCGCTAACTCATAAGCATTCCTGCAAATCTTCATCTTCACTACGATAAGAGATGTTTTCATTATCAGATTGACCAGTATATATCACATATATATATATATATTATATTCACATGTTTTAAGTAATTAATCTTACGGTGGAGCCAACTCTTTCTGAAATGAAATTTACCTAAATCCGTAAAATAGGACTCAACTTCATTGGTTTAGATTTCCAACAGGGTGGGCCACACACATTGAGTCTTCCAATCATAGACAAGATGAACTTTACTTTTGATATAAGAGAAAGAGGCAAGGGGTGATTTCTGATGGAAAGACACTTGATAGGCTTGTTTTTCTATTTCCTTGAGGACTACCTCCCTATCTTCCTATTTCCTTCTTTTCCATCATCTTCTTCACCTTTACATCTTACTCCTTGACCTTTTTCATACAGGAATGAACAACTCCGAACTGCATACTCTCAAAAATCCTGAATCCACCTAACTGAATCTCATATTATAAAATTCAAACAGAATGTGATTCAATGGAAGATAGAACGATTAAGGTAACTATGTCTTGGACACATTCTAAATAGCTAATCCACAATCTTTGTTAAGCAACAGAATTTCGTTTGGGGGCCAGAGGGTGGTATACCTACAATATCAATACATCAGGTACTATATAAATAGTGTTTGAAACGGGGGCGGATCCAGGACTTCTAATTTGGAGGGGTTGTACTCAGTGGCGGATCCAAGATTCAAAATCATTGGGGACACGATTAAGTAGTAGGGGGTTGCCCCCGGAAATTTTTTTTGGGTTATTTATATGATTGCAAATGATTTTTTCTTCTTTTTTTCTTCATGCTTGAGAAAAAACAATACACAAAAAAAGTAGTGGACCTTTTACATACACTATCAGTAACTAATACACAGAAATGTGCATTCAAAGACAGGTAGTTTGTAGATTTCCACTGCATTGCAAATCATACCTAGCAAGGACAAATAGTGTGCAGATTTACCCCAAACCTTTTAATTGGAACAAATATAATATAATAATTTCAAGCAATAAAACAAGACATATTTATTTATCACAACTGTTCTCTACGAGTTTTCATTGGAGAGCCTGATTCATTGTCACTGGTGGCCTAATTGATTTGGGCCTAACTTAGTATACATAAATTTTTTTTCCCAAAAAGTCACTTGGGGCCCAGCCCCCCAGTGACTATGAACTGCATCCGCCTCTGGCCCTTGCAGGAGACTGAGAACGCGGTGATACTACAAGAAAGTGATTAAAACAATCAAAATTGGAGAGGACAAGAATATGAAATATTTAAAGTTAATATTAGGCTACAAAAATCCATTGGGGGCCCAAAAAATTCATTGGGGGCCATATGGAAAAAATTAGTGGGCCCCACCAAAATTAGAACTAAAGTTTAGAAATCCACTGGGGGCAGTGGTAATACACTGCACCCGCCTCTGGCTGCACTGAAGTTACATTAAAAAAATAGCAACAATGTCTCACCAAAAACTATAAAAAATAGCAACAATGTCCCACCAAAAACTATCTATGTACTATCTTCATAATTCATTTTCGACAAGCATCATACCAAAAGAGTGATCATTTTTATTATACTACTCATAATCAACAAAAAAATGTCTTCACAATATATCTTGACAAGTATGACAAAAGACAAACAAAAGGTGTGTCGTAAGTTACCGGGCCCCAAAACTCAAAATTTAGTTTTTTTTTTTGGGCTGAAAGCTTGGGTGGGCTGCAGCCACCCCGGGGCCCCCCCTTCATCCGCCCCTGGTTTGAAATCCACATAACAAATATAACATACATACAACAAACCCCAACATGTAAATATAAGCCGAAATCATATCTACCTAATCAGTACAAACCAATTAAGATAATATGCATAAAATCATGCATTTGAAGTGTGGTAGCCCAATTTTAATATAGCTGAATACTCTGCAATCATGGTTAACAAAAAATAACACAAATACAAAAATTATTGAAGACTTGCCTGCTTTGACCTGATCAGGAGTGGTCATTGTGCAATTCGAAGGAGCCATATTATCATCATGTCCTCCTGAGTTAACATTCCTGTAGTCATTGGAGAAGCCTTGACTAATCTTCTCTGTGGGCTTGCTGCAAAACTCGTTGGAATTTGAAGACTCAGGCTCAGTAATATCATCTTTACCTCCTGAATGAACATTACTGGAGTCATTGGAGAATCCTTTGAAAGGTTGCTTAAGCTTTTCCATGGGCTTTCTGGGATTGAGAGGAACCGACTGATTTGCATGGTCCACTTCACATGTTGCCTCAGATGAGAACTTTTCACCACTTGGGTCTTGAACATACCAAAAAAAAAAAAATCATATAAGAAAATCATACACTGGAATGTGATTGCCCAATTTTAATGTAGTTGAATACTCTGATAAGAAAATTAACAGATAAGTAACATATAAGATGAAAGGACAAAAACTATTGAAGCTTTACCTTGATCAACCTTTTTCAGTGTGGATTTTGAAGGGACCATGTTATCCTCATATGCTCCTGAATTGACATTCCTGGAGTCATCATAAAAGCCCAAGACAGATTGATTAATCTCCTCTATAAGCTCATTTGAATCCGAACGCACCACATTATGGTCATTGCTGGCATTGGGAGAAACCAATTTATCTGCCGCTTGAATTGTATCAGATGTGATGTTTTCAGCACTTGGGTCTTCAACATTGAGACAATTCTGCCTTGGGAGCGGTTCTACTGTCTCATTAATATTGAGAGCAAACAACTTAGATTCAGATTTCCTAGACACATCAATGCTAAAAAAATTGACCTGAACTTTTGGACTCTGGGGATTCAAAAAGAGAGCCCAAGAAACAAAGGCAAGGAACAAAGAAATCCCTCCTGCTGAAACCAAACAGGTTGAAAACCTATGAAAGGAAGTACATCCAGAGAATTCTTTGATTGTCATAAGGAAAAGAAGAGGGAAAACAACATGAGATTTACAGGACTAGAATGAGATTATAAAACCGCACTCTGTTCCTAAACCATTGAAATCTAATCATGTTAGAAGAAAAAATACAGCAGAACATCCCTTTAAAAACTACCAACACAAACAAAAAGAAGACTTTTGGAATAGGAACACTCTTTTAGATGGTCAGAAATATTTTTAACTCTTTGATCAGTAATCTTCAAATCCCTTAAAATTACCATTCAAGAACTTGGATTTTACCATCTAAGGTTCCCAATTCTCCTCCAAATCTTTGTATTTGGACCCTAACATAAACCTCTCAAAAAGGATAAAATTCTAAGTTTTTCAAACTTCAATCCAGAGCTTCAAAAAGGCAAGATTCTCTCAAAGTGCCAATTTCCTCCAACAGCTACAATGGTTAGAGGAAATTCTGCAACAGGGAGCGTGGAAATGACCGAAATGCCCTCTGAAATATGAAAGACTCTTCACGTCCCCGAGGACTAAATAAAGAAAATCGCTCCAACGACTTTGGAAGTCCGCTTTTAACGTCCATCTTCTCCCGGATTTCGAAAAGACTACGGATGAAAAGACGAAAAAGTCCTTTTTAACAAAGAGTGATTAGGTTTTGATCTTGATTTATAGACTTGGCCTGGCCCGGCCCACCAAAGTATAATCGAAACCGTTCATTAGAATCGCAATTATTATCATATATTGTAGGGGTAGGCATCGATTTTGAAATTGGACTCCGATTTTACAATTGATCGAGAAATTGAATCTCAATTTCGATTTCAATTTCGATTTAATTTTAATTTAGAGAGATCTCACACTAGCCCTAAATTATCTTCATCTATTTTTAAACAAATTTTAACCAACCAATATCTATCCATAAATTGGATCACAATTTTGATTTGAATTTTGATTTGATTTTAATTTAGAGGGAGATTTAAGGAATCTACTCACATTCCTTAAGAAACTCAAAACCTTAAATTTGAAAATTTATCCATTAATGAAGATTTCTCACACTTGCCCTAAATTATCTCCATCTATTTTTTAAACAAGTTTTAACCAACCAATGTCTATCCATCATCCTACATCGTTCATTTGGATTGCTATAAAGAAGGGTTTTTTTGTTTATATATATATATATATATATATATAAATATAACAGAAAAATGATTATATGAAGGTGTGTGTTATTATCATCTTAACTAAAAAGATCATATAGATAGTGTCAGATTAAGATCATCTTAGGTAAGGAGATGTTGGGACTCCTAGATCGATCTAGTACAAAACAGGTTTAGTGGGCCCACTTGCTCTGTTTGCATGGGTGGGTGAATGTGGGTGAGAGAGAGTTGTGGGGGATTGAGGAAAGAGAAGACTGGAAGTTTCCTAAATCACCTACCATGCAAAATAGGAGATGAATCCTATCGGAGGTATAAGATTTAGAGAAATCCAAGGGGAATCTCAATTGTGACATGAGCGCAGATTGAGCATCAGCCCACTTGAGCAAACTTGAGCTGGCTTGGCCCATTGAAATTTATGGTTCTAAGGACAATTTTACTTAAGGATGACCTATGTATAGTCCATTACACTGGTAATCAAAGCCCGCCTTTATTAGTGAGTTTGGAAAATGAATCCTACTTTTCAATATGATATTCTCTTAATATTTGGATATTAATATAAACTAGATAGGTTGATCCTTTTAAGTTTTTAACCCCCTAAATTATCTCCACAAATAAAACTAATTAACATCTAAATTTTATATTTACGATGTAGTTCATTTTACGTTTCATTTTAATTTTTCCCTTAGAGAAAATTTTTGACTCATAAAGAAAGTTAGATTTTTTAATTTTTATTTATTTTTGAAATCTAATTTATGAAGAAAGTTAATTGGTTGCCCGTATTTAGCCAGGGCACATTTTGCTAGTTAATATATATTAAAGACGTAAGCATCGATTTCGAAATTGGAGTCCGATGTTGCAATCAATTCCAAAATTGAACTCTAATCTCAAATCAATTTTAAAAGAAAAGCTCTATCAATCAATTTAGAGTTCACTTTTGTTAAGTTTCTTTATGTGAATTCAAATTTTAATATATATTTATTATGGATAGGTAATTAAAGAGTCTTGATGAAAAAATCCACCTTGCTCAATTGATTGAGAAATTGGAGCTCCATTTTGATTTGATTTTAATTTAGAGAGAAATTTTAGTAATCTACTCACATTCCTTAACAAATTCAAATCCTTAAATTGGAAATCTTTATCTATTAAGAGAAGATTTCTCACACTTTCCCTAAATTATCTCCATCTATTTTTATACAAGTTTTAACCAACCAGACATTGGAGTCCAATTTTGCAATTGATTGAGAAATTGGATCTCAATGTCGATTTCAATTGAGACATTGGAACTCCAATTTAAAGGGATAGGATTTGATTTTTTTAACTCAATAAAATGAGTCTTCTTTAGGTGGATTTAGAATTTTAATATATCTATTATGGTTAGAAAATCCTTAATGTTTGTGTTTTTTAAAAGTGGATTCTTGATAGTGATTTATACATATGGGCTCCACATACAATAAACTTTTTTGAAGTGGGTTTCATATTCTAATTCATAAAAACCGGGGCCACATGCAATTTTGAAATTAATTGTTTGATTTCGATTTTAATATTGACTTTATTTTATCTTCTTTCTAAAAAAATAGAGTATATCTTATCTGTTAGGATCTTTCTTATAAAGAGATTCATTTAAATAGAATTCATAACATATATGTTATCTTTTGAATTCCCTTGCAATTGATTAAGGAAGTTGCATATAGTAACTAAAAGATTTGATTCTTTGTCTGAGTGATATGTAATATACATGCAATTTTACATCAAGTTATATTGCAACTTTGCAAGGCACTCAAGTTCCCAGTTTGGAAAAAAATAAAGATAAGCATGACCCAGTTTCAGATTAGCCCAACGACGCTGTGCCGTACCTCAATAAGGCGGGCAGTGCCACCCACGAGTTGGCCCATATGCACATCCTAATTTTATATTTTTAAATTTGCTTATATAAATTAAAAAACACTTTATGGGCTTTTAGGGTTTTCAACTTGAAATAAAGTTGAAATTACTAAAATAAATCCATAAACATTGATGTTAATTTAGATAAGACTTAAAGTTTCATACTCATTTATCTAAAAAGTAATATTTACTTTGTATAAATATCGGGCTGGGCCATGCTTCGAACCGTAATAAATGGTATATTTGTTTGTTTTATATTTATTTTCTCATTAATTAATATCTCATAAAATAGCCAAAAATTGAAAGTGTTTTTATTTCTGGGCCTGGGCTTAACGTGGGCATGCTTTGCTAGTACGTCTTATATGCATTAATGATTAGTGGGGCACACCGATGATCCATCCGAGCTAATAATAAAATAGAGACCCCCTCCCCCGATAGCCTTAGGTCTCGGTGTTGAATAGTCATTTGAATGGATTAGACCGTTGGATCGGACAGTAAGAACGTGTTCATTATTGATCAAGTAATTAGGATCATCATCTGAGCCTCCGTCACCATACACAGGCAGGTAGGGGGAGATCTTTCCCCTCAGCCCCATCCCTAGGTTAGATCCCAAGTAGGCTCCCCACAAGCATTTCTGCATGGGAGAGGATTAGCAAAGGAGAGGGGTCCATTTAGGAAAATCTTCCATATCTGAGTTTGGGCCTCATTTTTATTGATCTAAACCATTCATATTATACGGCCTTCAATGAATGGGTAGTGAGTAGTGACTCGCGACCCAAATTTTATATGATCCACCACACCTATCAATTAATTTGTGTATATCACTTCGCTGGTAAGGCATTCTAATTGCAAACTGTAATTCAGTGTTTGGTTCTGGAACGGTTCTTATGAATTCTCCAGTCCCATAAATCCATCACTATAACCCACTCAAGAAATTCAAGTAGTTCAAAAGCACTCTTGCCATCAGCCAGCCTTATGTATTAACTCTTATTAAAATTGTCCCCAACTTGAGATTCATCATTCGTAAAACATAAGATTTTCTCACCTTTGATTTTGGGCCAAAATATGCATGTGTGACCACCTTTCAGATTTTATTCATGCTTGTCCATTAAAATTTTTTTGTTTCCCTTCTTTCGCCCATGTGTGGGTCCCACCTCTGGAACTTCAACTCAATTAAAAGACTTTACATTTTGGTATTTTACAAATCCTATTGGACTGGAAACTAACAATTTGTTTCTTGTTCGATTTATTTTGGTATAGGGTAATTTTTAGGGATGTAAATGGGTCCACGATTTTCCGATTATCCGAAAGTTTCAATCCGTTAAAACCGGGTCTGGGTCCTTATTTAGGCATCGATAAGTAAATGGGTCTCGGTCCGGTTCCACCTTGGTTCGACCCGTAAATCCGAGACCTGACATAATACCTCAATTTTCTAAAATCTCTCCTAAAAACTATGCTTTTTTAATATCATTCTCTACCTAAATCCATATATGGATCCAGACCCGTTCCATATATGGTTCTAGTTCTGATTTAAGTTCTGAAGCCAAGAAACCGGTTCTGAAACAGTTCCAGGTCCAAATCCAGTTCCATATTCTCTTTTAACGCTTCTGGTTCCAGGTCCACCATGGACCCAGACCGGAACCGACTCGTTTACAACCCTGGTAATTTGTTTTACTTCAAGATATTATTTGGTGACTCTATGATCACTTACACGCATCACGGGAGAAGTAGAAGTGGGTTGTAAATCCTATGCGATTCACATATTGTATTAGCAGTGATTCACATATTGTATTATTCAAAAATGATCCACTAAGATGATCTTGTGATTAAGGTCAAATCCAACATGATGTATTTGCATATTGAGGCTTATCTTTGATTTTGCACACAAATCTTTAAATCAATTTGCTCATACAAAGATTAAAAAAAAAAAAAAAATCTCAAACCTGTGAATAAAGATTTATGTTATGTAATTTAGGGCATTTTCGTCATCCACACTAAAAGACTTATGGAACTGTTTGACTAGGAGTCATGTGCGTTTTAAAGATAAAAAAGAAAAAAAAAATTGCAGATCCTATTTTTGAGGATCCAGATTCATCTTTCTCGAGGTTAAAGCCTCTGGATCCAGACTCATTTTTGAAAAAAGTGGAGATGATAGATTAATAACAGTCTTGTTATAATGATGTGATTGACTCTCTCAGTATAATAATTCCGAACAGTTTAATAAGAATAGTACTCTTGGCTACAGTGATCAAGAGAGAGAGGGGACTTCATTGAAATTGAAATGAAATCACAGCTTATTACATTCAAATGGTTAGGGCTCTTCAATGGCAATCATCAGCAGCAGACACTACATTGCTAAAAGGCCTAATAATGGCTAGTATTCTACTCATACTCTTGATGGCATGATTTTCTTTCAAAAAAAAAAAAAAAATATGGCCTTCTCTCTTGAAATTTCTCCAACTTTTTCTGGAAAGTAGGCTTTTTATAGTGCTTTTGGATATACAGTTTCCGATAATGATGATAATTATCCAATTACATTTGAATTTCAAAATCTTTCAGAGTTCAACTTTAAAGTGAGTGTGTGTCTCAGAATAACTTATTAGTGGAATCCATAGTTGACCCGCCTATTGAAACTCCTGCAAGCTTGACTATGGCCTACAGGGCCTCCATATTTTAGCTCGTCCCATATAAAATTGAGCATATGATTAAATAATGTGATCAACTAAGTTTTTCGACCCAACATCAACTAGATGTTTCTACAAAAAAAATACTAAGTTTTTTGACTGGTGGAGCCCACAGTTGTGAATAATGCGGAGAATGGATCAAAGTCAAGTGTACTTTGGTTGGAGTGAAGAAGACTGTTCAAATGAGAACGCTGAAGAGCTCTTGAACTTGGGATGTAAATGGGTCCGGCTCGGTGCAGATCCATGGTCACCCTATGCTTTTTAGGATTTGTAAAGATGCGCCTATGATTTTAGTTTTGTAAATAGGCTGCCTTTTCATTTTAATACTTTGCATATCCCAAGATCACTTGTCCTAGCGAGAATCACCAACCACCATGAAATTTGTGTTAGATTTTTTTTTTAAATGGTAGCTTTGGCCTTATATCCATTAAACAAAAAATGAGTATATTATTTTACAAAAATAGCATTATTTTATCTCAACTCTCAATTGTCTCTTTTAATAACTTTCTCATGCACTAGAAGCCTGATCATTATTTTAAAACTTTTATCAATCCAACGGCATGCACAAGAAGCCTAATCATTATTTTAAAACTTTTATCAACTCAACGGTGGGTCGTCAGGGTGCCCCTACTGCATTTGCTGCCGCGGGGAGGCACGAGCGGGGCGCCGCCCAGGGCGCCTCTGCCACTGCGCCTGTTGCTGCGATGACGGGCGGCGCTGCTGCGGGCGGACGAGGAGCTGGCGCCGCCCTGGGCACTCTGTTCCAGCTGGTTCGGGCGAGCAGATCAGGCCAGGCGAGCAGATTTTTTTTTTTTTTTTTTTTTGAAAAACTTCTAAAGGCCAAAACAACTGTTTCTGGACCTTTTTTGGACTTTGGACACCATCAATCACGGCCATAGGCGGTGAGTTTTGTAGGGCTCGTCAAGAGCTTCGATTTGATATATTATACGTCCCATTTGGAGCACCTTGGGCGAGCCAAGGTTGCCTTGGGAGCTTTGAGCGCTATGGAGGAGGCTAGCCTTGGCGTGCAGGCATCAAGAGGCGCCACTTTGGGCGAGCTAAGTGGGTCAGGCGCCCCTCCAGGCGCTGGTTTGGCTCATTTAGGCGGCCAGACAGTTGGGTACGCTAATTTAATGTAGTCCCTCGGGTTGCAGTTGACCTGCGTTTCAAGATCCTGCCTTTTGAGACTATGCTTCTGGTGCCCCATGAGAGAGCCGCTAAGCTGGAGATAGGCTGCCTGTTTGAGAACAGTACAGAGGTAGGCCAAGCTTTTTTGGCTACCCGCGAGAGAGCCGCTAAGCTGGAGATAGGCTGCCTATTTGAGAACAGTGCAGAGGTAGGCCAAGCTTTTTTGGTGACCCGCGAGAGAGCCGCTAAGCTGGAGATAGACTACCTGTTTAAGAACAGTGCAGAGGCAGGTTAAGCTTTTGGCGATCCACGAGATGATTCACCTCGCCTGAACTGTTGATTTCCTCAGCATTCATATATTTTTGAGCTTTTGCCAACAGTTCTGGCATGCTCTTTGGTGGTCGCTTCATTACTGAAAAGAGGAAACTAGATGAACGGAGGCCTCCCAGAAAGGCGGTCATGGTGACTTTGTCATTGGGCTCCTCGACTTGGAGGACCTCCTCGTTAAAATGATTGAGGTAACTCCTCAGACTCTCATCTCGATCCTGTTTTATGCTGAGCAGGTGTGTGGCAGGCTTCTGGTGGCGGCGCCCACCGATAAAGTGTGAGACAAAAGATTTGCTCAACTCTCCAAAGGTGGCTATGGATGCTTGGGGGAGATTGGTAAACCACTGCCGAGCGGAACCCTTCAATGTAGTTGGGAACGCCCTGCACATTATCTCGTCAAGGATACTATGCAGCTGCATTTTGGTTTTGTACGTCTCCAGATGGTCCAGTGGATCCTTCGTTCCATCAAAGGTCTCCACGGATGGCATCTTGAACTTCTGAGGGAGTGGGTAGTTCACCATGTCAGGCTTGAACAGTGTATCCGTTCGCCCGACCAGATAATCTACCGTCTCCGGTGCCTGCGCCCTTATGGCGTTGAAGACATCGCCCAGTTGATTCTGCATTTCTTTGATCTTTTCCTCCCAGCAATTGCTGGGTTCCCTAGACAGACCAGGGAAATAACTTCCATCTTCCATGCTGTGACTTTCACTCCCCCCCCCTCCTGGAAATGAGGATCCTCCTCGTTAGAAGCAGGGGGAGGAGGTGGAAGTCCACCTCGATTTGCCCCTCCTGGAGGTCCTCCGAATTGGGGCTCCACCCGGGGGTGGAGGCACCTCGTGATGGGCGCGGCCTTGAGGGTCGACCAGGAGTACTCCGTGTGGGACGACATGGGGAACTCCAGCAGAGGCGCTCAGGGCGTCATGGGGATGGGCGCCCATGTGTACTCCTCGGCCTTGGGCGCCATGGGGATGGGCGCCCAGGTGAGGATGAGGACGGGCGGCTCCTCGCCCCCGGGCACCATGGGGATGGGTGCCCAGGTGAGGTGCTCCTCTGCGTGGAGCAATCGGATGCTCCGGGCTCGGTACTTCTTGCGGTGGTACTGTACCAAATTGTGCTCCTCCTTGCCCTGCGAGCATGAGTTGCAGCATCTGCTGGTTTTGGGTCACCAGTTGCTGCATGGTTTCCAGCATTTGTTGAAGAGAGGGAGCAGGGGTATTCGGTGCAGGATTAGTCGGTATAGGATTACCCTCGCCCTCCCACGAGGGATTACCATCTTGTCGTCTCGTTGATCTTGTGGTGATCACCATAATTTCGAAAAAGGAAATTTTCTTCGAGTTCCCACGGACGGCGCCAAATTGATGGTGCCAAAAAGTGTTTTCGGACACCACCAGTCGAGTATTGAATGATTAATGGGGAAATTGAAGAAGAGAGAGAGGATTTATAGTAGTTCGGTCAATCGTGACCTACGTCCACTCTTGAATGGCTTTGGTTGCCGGGTACTTTATTAGCTCACGGGTGCAGGGAGCAAAGAGTACAAGCTTTTAGAAGGAGATGAGAGAGTCGTTCTCAGGTAAAAATGTGATCTGCCCCCCAAGTGTTGGTGGGCTTACAATTTATAGTCGTCCCTTAACAGATTGTGGCAACTTACTAGCAACTAGCCAACTATTGTGGTGGAGCTCACGACTTCTTCTCAATCGGGCGAGGTGGTTGAGGTGCTCTCCATGAGACTCGGTCAAAGATGAGGAGAGGGCTAACTCCTTCCAAGATGGCGAGGGTGAGGCTCCTGGATGCTTCTCCTGATGATGTAGCCAGGCTATGTAGCTCCCTGATGAACTTGACTGGACTTGGACCACTTTGGGCTTGGTAGGTCTTTATAAGATTGGGCTTTCCACATGGATTGGGCCATTTGGGCTTGGCCCATCACAGGCCATGGAAGCTCCATTTACTTTTTTCTTTTCCTTCTCAAAATCAAAACTCTGTCTTCTTCCTTTCAAGTGCTGTTTAAGCATGTAGAGAGGTTGGCTAGCAAAATGTCTAAGCAAGGGACTGATGTGGAAATTCCTTTAGTTGCTCACATTATGCAATTTTAGTTCTGTGCATATGTTATAATACTATATCGACCTTTTCTTTTTGTTGATCTTGTGTTTTGGCATGTGAGTACTTCACTGATATAAAAAAAAAAGAAGAAGAAGAGCTAATGGGATCTTCAAGAAAATCACAAGTAAAAGGATTCATAATTTGTTTTTTGAATGGTTAGTGAATCCATAAGTTTTGATTTAAAAAAAAAAAAAAAAAACAATGCAGTAATTTCATCAGGGTAATATAGAGAATGGAAGAAAGAACCATCATTAGCAAACTCAGAACTCAATAAATATTTCTCAATTTTTAAGTCCCCATTGAAGTATGGAGTATGGACTCCTGCCACTGAGAAAATTCATTCAAGTGCAACTGTCTGAAACTTTCTTAAGAGATGTTTTAGAAGCATGAAGTGGTAGAGAAAATACCCTGTGCTATTGAAGAAGAGAGAGAGAGAGTTACACAAACATGCCCTTAGTGCCAATCTGCTTTCATTTGGTAACATGTATACCACATGGATCCAAACACAAGTCAAACAATTGTCAAGGAGAATTAAGTCCTATCCTCGAACTGCTTTATCTTTCATTTTCTATTTTAAAATTTAAGTTCAGGCCAGCAATAAAAACAGGGACTCCTGATCTGTTCTCTACATAAGTTTTACAATTTCAAGGAGAGTTTTGTGCTCACTTTTGTTGCATTCAGCACTTCTTATATTCACTTTCAATCTGTAAGCAATCAATAATTTATTGTTTGTGTTAGGCTAACAAGTAACCATTAATCTCTTTAATTAAAATGTCATGTGCCCCAAGTTTGCTTCTTCTAATTTTGCTCCTTATGTTCTGGTTATTTTGGTTTCCTTCATGTGATGCTTCTCCATTTGCTTTATCCAACTCTTACACTTTATTATGACCTCCAACCGGCTCTAAGGTCTAGCAAATGAACTTGAAAATGCACAAACATAAATCAAGAAAATGCAATTAGACGAAGGGAAAACCAACAGGGTTCTTCACTTCTTTTCCTTGGGTTATCATTAACAACATTTCTTGCCAAATGGAGGATTCCCATGAACAGAATTTTGGACAGTAAATGAAACTTTGGAACTAATTTTTCTTAACTTTCTACCAATGAAATAGTTTGGCATGAAAATTTTGTGGTAAGGAAGAATGCAAAAACTCCGCAGGTGGAAATGCTACTCACTGAGGCCAGACTGTTTGATCATTAGAACACGTCTCTTTCTTCCTATCCAAGTAGTCATCCAATTGGGATCCCCTGAGACAACTTTGTAGCCCGCCGCTGAATACAATTTGCATGCAGCCGAATCATCTTCATAAGCCCGTAGTGCGAGGTAATCAAAACCCCAGTGCAGAGAGAGTAGATCACAGGCTTTGAGTAATACTGTTGCTACTTTTTGCCTCCTATCATGCATATTCTCGAATCATAAAATAAAATTAAAATCATTGTTACACGAGGGAGAAGTACAAGTGCAAAGTAGAAATGCAGGCAAGGATGTAAACAAGCTGAGATTGAGCTTTGGTCGAACACTAATCAAGCCTAGCTGAGCTGATAGACTTAACCAAGCTCAAGTGCTCATTCTTTATTAGAAATCAAGCCAAGCTTAGAGATGCTCTGCATGACATGAAATGTATATATTTGGCAATTTTCATCCAAGAAATACCTCTCACGTTTCCTATGAGGAAAAAATCTCAGCCCCCTGCGGGACCTATGTGGATGCATGCCATTCATGATTTTTTATTTTTGTCACCACATTGCCGATGCCAAATCTCGATCCCATGACCTAATGGGGTAAACCATTGGTTCAAACCATAAAGGCAAGATAGAGATTGGCACCATTCATGCTTCACACTTACAACAACATTTTGTGCAGACCACTTTGGGACCCTTCATTCGGGGAGAGTGCCTGAATGGGAAGGCCTGAATGGTATGGATGCTTTTGATTTCAGGATGGACCCCACATGTCAAATCAGGTCATTATGATGCCACTATGGTTTTATTATCAGGAAAATGCTTGTCTCTCATGTTGCTGTACCATGTTATGTTTAAAAAATGTCAAAAATAAAACTAAGTTAAGTATTATGTATCAAACTTATTTTTGGTATATATCCCATCAATATTTCTTAAACAATAAAAATAGATTTCAATAAAGAAGTGCACGTATTACGTAATACATGTATATACCAAGATGTGGCAAGCTTGAGCTTGAGCCAAGGCCCTTAAGAAGTCAAGCTTGAGTAGATTCGAGCCTAGAAGGCCTAGCTTGTGCACGGCGCATAAAACAATCAAGTCAAGAGCGCAATAGAGCTGAGCTGAGTAGCTTGTGAGCCAGCCCAGTTTGTTTATACCTTTTCAAGTAGGGACAACAAATAATGAAATGGAAAAGCGGAATTTCTCCCATGATTAAAATGTACTTCCACCTGGTTGTAAACAGGTTGGGTCCTTGCCTCTATGGTGTACCTAGGCCTAGAAAGTCTCATTGGTGATTTCAAACCAGTGCTGGAAACAGAGGGTAGGGGGTGTTCATAGCTGCTCACATGGTTCGCTTGTGATTTTTTTCACTCTTTTTTTTTCTACATGGTGACACTTCAATGAAAAATTCCTGTGTCCACTACCGTTTCAACCCACTTTTCATGAGATATTGTGCAGCCAACAGACTCCCAAGTATATGTGTCTGCACTGCAGGTCCCGTCTCCCTTCAAGGCATGTGCCGTTGTAACAAAACCACCTTCCACAAAATGCAGTGTGCTTGATTATCACTTGGAACAAGTGAAATTCCCATTTGACTGAAAGCAATCTCTGTCACATATATCATCTCACATTTCATCTTGAGGTGTTAAAGAACACTTTGCTCCAATGGTAAAAGACCACTCTGAAGTATGGAAACTTGTGCCAATCGCAGTCAATGGAAGGTGATTTCCTGTGAGCCACAAAGTTGTCATTTGTACAAACACAGTTGGCTCTCATGCAACCAACTATATATGATTGTTTCTCATATACATCCTTGCATACAGTTGATGCGCTGATAGCAGATTTAAGAGTTACAACAGTCTTACTGTTCTTCTATCTTCACTAGAAGGTTGAGAACAATCCAATATTCCAATTTGCAAGAAACATTTGGCTGTTTCCGGAGGAACTGTTTCCGCACTGGACTATTTTCTGTCTATTTCCCCTAAAAAGAGAGGACGATAGCAAATGTACTTACCTGAAATCCTTCATCACAGCTATTCCAGACACATAGAGGTATTCTTCTGCTCCATCAATATGCTTAAGAACATCTTCATCTCTCATAACTGTGACATCCACAACCCCCACAAGCCCCTCCTTTGATGTGTTTAAGGAATCTGGACGGTCAACGGGCTCAGCAACCAAACAAGCATACCTGCTAGGTAAAAACTTTTCAGCGAAACAGCATTCACGCTTGCTTTAATACTAAGGAATTGTATCAGATTAACACAAACTGGGAAATCTGATGGGCTACTGCCCAGATATTGTAACGACATGCCATGGATAAGGAAGGGACACGGTTATTAAACATAAAAATAAAGTATTGAATATGGTATGAATGGATATGTTCTAACTTTGAAGTGTGTAGGTATCAAAGGAGATGGGTCATACATAGAGGTCACTTTTTTATTTTTTATTTTTTTAATCAGTAACTGGTAATTATATTTGATGAGTTGGAAGCTCAAACATTCAAAAGTTTGCCTGAAGAGCACCATAGCTGATGGATCATTTATCCAGGTATCATAGCTTTTTGGAGTGACCATTTTTGCTTCTCCCTTCACTTCCTGCGGGTCACCAAAGGCACAGTTTAGGCCTTTTCAGATATCTACACTGACCCAGATTTAGACAAGTCAACTGTTTATAGTCAACATGGACAAAATTTGACAGAAAATCCAATGCGGACATATTTATCTGAGTTCTCCAATCCACAGCGAGATACATTGGTGGGTACAATCACCACAAGGTGGGCGAATGACTGTTGAAGGTTATTTAAAATTGCACACATAAAGCTAAAGGACCATGGTACATGAATCTCCTTGAGAACAATATAAGAACTGTCATTAACTAGAAGTATTGTTCTGCCCTGTGTCTAAAGAAGCATACTTGTATACGGGTGAGGTAGAGGTTCAGTGGAGTAATTCTTCATAACAGAACCCGCATTGTCAAGTTGTTCCTTTCCCAATCAAAGGCCTTATGGATTGTGTCTTCCCATGTTGCCTGTCCATTGTGTTTTGGGTTTGATTTGTATGTTCTTGCCTTTGTTTTAAGTCTTCAATTTTTATTTTATTTTAGTGAATAAAATTCTGTTTTTGATAAAAAGTAACACAAAAACAGAAAGAAAAGAACAATAAAAAAGAAGTTAAATGGAAAACCAAAGGGAGCAAGACAACCTGTTCGGTGGAGAATTCCTAATCTTGTAGATTAGAGCAGAAAGTACTTCTGCCTGTAAATTTCATAGGGTAAAATAAGAGAAAATACAAGTTAGTACTATGGGACTGTTTTCATCCAACTATGTGAAATGTCAAAACGTTGCACTATCTGATTATTTAAGTCTTCAATTTAGATGGAAATTGTCTATCTTAAATAAGTCACTCAATTACTTTATATGAATAAAACTTTCAAAAACACAAGTATTGACAATTGGGAGAAAAAAAATGAATAAAGGCTCATGATAATTTTGAACAAGCTATAGTACCATCTGAAAAGAAACATATTTCTAGACAAGCTAATGCTAGTTGTTGGTTTTTTTTTTTTTTTTTGTCCACTTCCTAAAGTTCTACTGTGTATTTAAAACCACCAAGGAAATATCGACACTCCTGTCAGAAGAAAGCACAGGACTATAGGAGCCTTTCCACCAAGAAATGGAAGTATGAAAATGCTGTTCAGTATATATCTGAGGAGGAATTACGTGATCCCCAATCTGAACAGATACACAGACTTCTAGAGTCTTAGCACTCTTAGTTATGTTCAATCCTAGCACTTTGATTAATGACTTGCAAATAGATGGCCTTCTTTTATCAGTTAAAAAAAAAGGAATCATAGGAAAGAAAGATACAAAAGGCTGTAATGTGCGTGCATCTCTAAACTTGGAATGACACGGCCTGTGGAGCCCACCTGTAAGCATGAAAATAATGGGAAATGGGGGTTTTGAAAGGTCCCTCATGACCCACCTCTGCAAAATTAGTGTCCATTTTGATCATAGGAGGTGAACTTTTAAGGGCCTCAAAGTTGTTCAAATCCTTGTCATTTAGATAAAGTTTGATGGGTGCCAAATTCACATGATTAATCCAATGGCCTGTAGAACTTGGATGAGAGTCAAATTTGAGTCTGTTAGTGAATGGGAGGAGTTTAGATTGATCATAGTGCGGGCTCCAACGGCCAGGCTGGTGGTCCATTATAGGAATGTCGTTGGAGTTATACATTCTCTGTGTGTGTGTGTGTGTGTGTGTGAGAGAGAGAGAGAGAGAGATTTCCAAATTCCAATGGCCAAAAGCAAATAAACCAATAAACACAGCAGAAAACTAAAAAGAAAAAAGAAAGACATCAGACAGAAAGCAAATATCTAAATGCAGTAAGAGACCAATCTAAAGAAAAGAAGATACATGCATACAGAATCATTGGAATAAAAAACAGAAGAAAAGGGCAGACCTGAAAGAAAAGGAAGAAGAGATCATTGAAGAGAGCCTTAGGTTCATGGAATGCTTCAGCCTGAACTTGAGCCACCTTCCTCATCTCCTCTTCCTCCTCAACCAACCTCCTCACACCCCACCCATACTCACTCACCAAATACCCAAACTGCTCGTCTGCTCCTCCCCAACCCCACATATGACATCTTGGGTTTCCTTTCTAACAACACCCACTTCTCCAGCTGGAGTAGAATTAGTTTTGCATGGCCAAGATGCCCTTCTGTCCAAGATCTCTCTCTTGCCCCCATTTCTGACTAAAGCAGCTGATACCCATTTCACATATCCCACAACCTCGCCCTTCTCTCTTGGGTTCATACAATCTGCTTTAATCCTTTTTCTACATTTGACAAGAGCAGATTCTGTAATATGCTTGGTGTGGATAGCAGTAAATTCACTGATACAAGGAGACTCTATATGGAGCCCTTCTGATATCAGTGAAGGGTTTAGGCATGTCTTCAGGTGAGCCATGCCCATGAACATAGGATGAGAGGATATAACTTGATGAGTGGCTTTGGTTTTATTTAACTTTACTTCCACGTACAATCATGTCCACTAGAGCTAGTGCGATTATCTATGGAATGCGTGATGTATTATTGTATGTGGACAAATGAAATGTGAGAATTATGGGGGACTCAACTCCAGGGAAGAAAAGTGGAATATCAGCATTTAGATTGGTCCTCAGCAGAAGAAAACCCAGTCTGGATCTAAGGAAAAACCCCACGTGATCTTAAGGGGACCATTTAAGGACTCCCACGTCTCTGTGTACAATCTGTCAGAAGGCTGTGTGTGATGACGTGGCTGATCCTGAGTGATCCACTCATGGTCAACATAAAGCCACTTAGAGGATTCCGATTCAAGAAAACCCTAGATGATACATGTGGGGCCCTGTTTTGTGATGGGTACAATAGAAGATAATGTTGGGTGTTTTTCTTTAAAATTGTCCACGTCTGTGGAGCCCATGTAAAATGAATGACAATTGAAGGAGGTTGAAAATAGATTAAAAATGTAGAAGATTTTAGATTAATTAAATTAAATGATTCTAACCTTTAATTCTAAATTCTTAAAATGGTGGCAAAACATGGTTAAATCTAGAGCACCCAATGTGGAGTAACATTAGGATTAGTGCATTTGAGAAGGGTAAGAATGTGCAGAGGGATTAGATTGATTGTTGATGAGAACCATAAAAGAAATTAAAGTTGGACAAATTTAATTCAGGGGTCTAAAGTTTAAGGTACTTTTCATGATAAAGTACTTTTCCTGTAAAGGTAAAAGTAATGTGATATAATTTGTGGGCCCACTGGAGGGAGTTCATTGATCATTAATTTTTTTAATAGAAGTCATATGTAGAAACCCTAGAAGCATATCTTCCAAAAAGGCTATTTGAAAGAAACGTTATGTAGAGTCGTTTTACTTACACATTAGTGCTTCCTAGATTTATGAGACTGTGTTCAGAGTTTCTGATTCCAGGCCACATTTTGAAAGAAACCCAACAAAAATTTCCCTCGAAACTGTCACTTTTCAATGGGAAATCTGCAGTAAAGATCAGGCCTTTCACTTCCCTGCAACAATTGGGAGCTGAATATGAGGGTACCCAGATCACCCAACCTTCCTTTTTCATCACACTTCTGCGAAATTCATCCATTTCTCGGTCTTTATGGGTTGGAAAGATGGCTCATTCATGCATCATCCGAACTGGGTTTGAATCAGATCTGTTTATTGCCAATAATCTTCTGCATATTTATGGCAAATGCGGGTTCATCTCAGATGCACTCCAACTGTTTGATGGAATGCGGGTGAGAGATGCTGTCTCTTGGAACACAATGATTTCTGGATTTTCTGCGTCGGGGCTTCCTATAGAAGGATTTCGTTTCTTTTGCAAGATGAAACGGGTGGGAATTTTTCCTACTCAGTCGAGCTTTGCTTCTGTTCTGGTTGCTTCAATTGAGATGGGTTGTGTTGAGAATTGCCAGCAAATCCATGGAGAAAGTTTGAAATGTGGGTTCTTTTCTGATTGTTGCATTGCAAATGCTCTGATGACAGCTTATGTCAGGCTCGGATATGTCGTGGATGCGAGGAAGATCTTTAATGGAATGCATAATTTCGATGAAGTTTCTTTTGAGATCCTGTTTAGTGGATATGCTCAATGCAGAAATGCCATTGAAGCTTTTGAATTGTTCAGATATGCAAGTTTAGCAGGCATTGTCCTCAATCACATTACACTTTCCAGTTTAATTAGCTTGTGTGTGAACGTGGGACTTATTGATTGTGGAATCAAAATACATGGGTATGTCATGAAGGTTGGGATGGATTCAGATGTTTCTATTGTGAATTCTCTTATCACAATGTATGCAAGATCATACCTTTTGGATGATGCCTTGTTTTTGTTTGAATCTTTAAGGCAGCCTGATATTGTCTCTTGGAATTCACTGATTGGTGGCTATGCATATAATGGTCTCGGAGATGTTGGTGTTAGTCTTGTTGGAAAGCTTTTGTCTAGTAGAATGAGGATGAACGAGTCTACCTTCTCTAGTTTTCTTTCCTCTTGTACTAATCTTACCATTCTCGAAAATGCAAAAAAAGCCCATGTTCTAATACTGAAATTGAGAGAAGAAGCAGATCAAGGGACTGATAATATTATATTGACCATGTATTGCAGATGTAAAAATTTAAGCTATGCTAATACTGTATTTAAAGCAATGGTAGCCCAGGATTTCGTATCGTACAACTTGTTGATCGGATTATTTAGAGAACATAGCTTCTATGAAGATTCAATTAGACTATTCTGTCAGATCCAATTAGAAGGCTTTATTAATGTGGATGACATAATGTATTCAAGTGTCATTTCTAGCTGTGGGAAATTGGGTTCTTTGGAGATGGGACAACAGATCCACTGCTCCATTATTAAAACTGGTTTTGAAAAGGTTCTACCTCTTAGAAATTCTTTCTTAGGGATGTACTCTCAATGTGGAAGAATTGATGCCATGGAGAGAATGTTCGGTGAGATTGACAGACCCGATCTTTTCTCATGGAACTTGATGATTATGGGATATGCCCATAATGGGCTTGTAGATAAATCAATCAGAGTTTTCCAGGAAATGAAGGGATGGGGCGTGATGTTAAATGAATTTTCATACTGTGCATTGATAGATTCATGTAACTGCATTGAGACCATGGTAATTGGGAAGCAAATTCAAGCTCTTATCTATAAGTCAGGTTTTGCTTGTGATACAGCTCTAATGAATTCATTAGTCACCATGTATGCCAACTGCGGGATGATGGAGAAAGCATCTGCAGTATTTGAGGAGATACAATTCCTTGATTCTGTTTCTTGGAATGCCATGGTTTCAGGTTTTTCCCAGAATGGTTTTGCTGAAGAGTCACTGAGATTTTACCTTTCAATGACCAAAGGAGACTTAAAGCCCAACCATATGACCTTTGTCAGCATTTCCAGGTCATGTGCCATGCTTGCAGATCTTGTGCTTGGGTCACAGTTCCATGCCCAAGTCATTAAAAGAGCATTTGAATCAGATGTCTCTGTCTCAAACTCATTCATAACCATGTACTCTAAGTGTGGCGACATCCATGACTCTTCCAAGATTTTCCAAACCATCATCCAGAAAGATGTGATTACATGGAATTCCATGATCTGTGGTTATGCCTATCATGGGTGCGGAAGAGAAGCACTCGACATCTTCACTCAAATGAAAACTTCTGGGGTGAAGCCAAATGATGTAACCTTTGTTGGCGTCCTTTCTGCTTGTAGCCATGCTGGTCTGGTATCAGAAGCTTGGATTCAGTTCAATTCAATGTCTAGAGACCACGGTCTAATTCCAAGCGAGGAACATTACAGCTGCATGGTTGACATCCTATGTCGAGCTGGCCAACTAAGAGAAGCGCATGTTTTGGTCAAAAGCATGCCGTTTGATCCTCCTCCCTTGATTTGGCGAACACTGCTTAGCTCTTGTAGAGAAAATGAGAATGTCAAGCTTGGTGAAGAGGCTGCACAGAGAATAATGCAGCTAGAACCAAAAGACTCAGCTGCTTATGTTCTCCTTTCCAACATCTATGCTTCTGCAATGAAGAGAGAAGATAAGGCTGAGATGAGGAGGATAATGAGAGATAGAGGAGTGGAGAAGAAAGTAGGATATAGTTGGATTTGGAGTTGAGAGCATTTATATGATCTATGGGAGCTTTGAGTCTGTACATGTGGGATCCATTCAGTGATTCATATGGTTGATAAGCCATATTTGGACAGCTGGACCTTCCGATTACTCTGCCTTTTGGTTGAAGGATGTATCATTTGCAATGGTTGCCTGCAGGATGCTGGCTGAAAAGGCGAAAGTCATGCAGCATAAGCCCATTCTTGGGACATTTACACCGATGAGATGATCTAATAAGGCTCAAGAGACATCATTTGGAGAGTAGGAATATACTTTTGTTCTTGAATGGTGAACTGTCTATAGTAAATTTTACTGGAGGGAGGGTTCCTATGTATCTGCCTCTCCCATGTGTACTGTGGAGGGCAGGATGGTAAGATTGGAGTTCCAAATAAATCTCTCATGCAATTGATGGCAGGGTTCCCACAGCGGTGTTGTAACTGGGCCGAACTGGGCTAGTAACAAACTGGGATGAAGTTCAACCAAGGTTTAACGTTAATCTAGCTTGGGCATTTCTTTCCTTGTCCCAGCCCAATTAGTGCTGTCTTCAAGCTGCTTGGGATTGAGCGTGGACTTACAAGTCATTACCAGGCTCAGTTCTAACATTAACATATGCTGCTCACCTTCCCCGATTTTTCTGTTTCCATTTTCCATCCTCAATCCAAATCCAACCAATTCCTACTGTGTCTCATCATCATCATCATCATCATCAAAGCCAAATTTTCAAATAACTATGTTGGGGTCGGCTACACGAATTTTTTTTCTCTGTTTTGATCTTTGTTGAGCCAAATTTTCACCGTTCAAAAAAAAGGAAAAAAAAAGGACACTGGTGCCTAGCCTAGCCATCTCACTAACTTGCATGGTTCTTCCCATCCCCTTCTTTGGCATTGGTACCACTTCCCTTTGGCTGCTGTAGGAATTCATGGGAAAGCTTTTGAGACAAGAGGTACTGTTTTAGTTCATTCCAGCTTATCCATGTTTTTCATTTCAGTTTTTGCTAAATGGTAAGCCTAAATAGGTTTTATTATATATGTAGGATGTCTACCAGCGGAGTGAAAGAAGATGGTCAGCACCTTCAATTTCCTACAGATTATTGAAGAATTCAATATCTTCTGAGATCTGTTCTAAGAAAATGCAGATCTTTTTCTCTCTTCTTTCTTGTGTTTACTTATAGAGCATTTTTACGTGTCAATGTTTTAATCCTACATGGAATAAATGCCTAACTTGGAGTTGGATCCCCTAGATGAGATTCTTATGACTTACAATTCTAAAAAGAGAGCATTGCCCGTCCTTATTCCTAATCAAACCTTGTTCTTCATTTTACAGTTTCCCTGTTTCATAACAGTTCCTTGTATGATGGCTACACAACTGTGGCTTTATGAGGCCCATTATTGTCGTCTGAATTATACCATGGTTTCAAACCTTGTATATTAATCCATCTGGGCCCTTGTCTCGGAAAAATGAGAATTGGAAGTCCCTATTCAACATCATCATCTAAGCGACCCAAATGGGTAGTTGGGTTTTATTGGCAAACCCACATGAAAATCATGTGGGTTTTGGGGCGGACCCAGAATTTTCATCTGGGTTTTGAAAGCAAACCCAAAAATTTTGCATGGTTTTGAAAGCAGCCCTAGGCCCAATAGGGGCAACTCCCCCCAAATGCATGTATGTACGTCTGCCCCAAAGATACAGTGTAAAGGTGTGGGGGGTAAAAGATATGGTTTAGGGTTTCAATTGGTATCAGCCAAAACCATAACAGCTGTGTTTTGAAGCCATGACCTTGACTCCATAAACTGACTTGCCTCCACACTTGATGGGCATCAACTGTTCACCATGAAAGGAATAGATAATGAATAAAAGATTTAACAAAACTAATTAATCTCTTTTGATTTTAGAAGCTAGAGGTTGCTTTAGGAGTAAATAGTTATAGAGTTTAAGCAGCATGAATGCCTGTTAGCACTCTTTACTAAGGATATCAATTTCATAAATGTTGAGTGCATGGGGCCCACTTTTAATCTTGGCAAACTCTCTAAGTTATTGAACATGATAGGCAATGAGCTTGAAAATCATGTGGCAAAGTGATTGATTAAACATTAATGTATTTCTCCCAAGGCATGGTTCTGATGGGCCCATTTTACTGATTTGCTCAACCTTCAGTGAACTCTCTCTCTCTCTCTCTCTCTCTCTCTCTCTCTCTCTCTCAAAAATAGAGTGAAGAGTTCCCAAGCACATTCAACAGAGGTGATTTGATGTTTTTTTTTTCCTAAAAAGAGGTGGTTGATTCCATGAAAGCTGTAAACTGAATGCCAACATTACCATCTGTATATTGTTAGTCGTTTTTAACAATTCGTACAACACGTGCAGAAAAGAAAGCTTCTTGCAAGAGCCAACTTCTCAATGAACATCACCCAAATGATTAACTCCTGAAATGTCAAAAAATAATTCAAATATAAAGAGCAACAAAATTTGGTCTTCTTTGATTGTAAGAGCAGTTGTCTGGTAGCAGGAGCACCCCGGCCTTTTTTGCACATTCAAAATGCCTTCCCAGCTTCAGTCTCAGAAGTGATCGCCAATCTTCATCTGTGGCCGAACGAGCACAATAAGCAAAAGTCATTTCAATATGATAATTTCTGCCAAAGCATCGGGATCACTTTCAACTTCTAGGATACCAAGCTAACACGAAATTCTAGTTGCGGTTTAGGCACCCATATCAAAACAGTGCCCCATAAACTGGGAAGTCCTACTTCTTTGAGAAGCAACAGGATGTATAGTCGGTTGATCTCTCAACAATAGTAGTATCAATTGTTGTGGCAGAGAGATTTTCTGCAGCATGCCACATACCCACTCAAACTAATACAGTCTATACAAACAGTAACAGAATCTGATGTACCAAAAATTGCAAATGATTCAAATGTTTTGCGAGAATAGATTGTTATCTTCTCCATTGGGCTTGGAGATGATGCATACATCAGGAAATGTATTAAATGCAATTCTACTTTTAATTATTTGGGGCCGAAAATATGAAAGAAGCAAAAAAGGGTATCCCTCCTAAAGCAACATCCAATTTGCATTGCACCCCAAAGGGCTAATTATTGCCAACACACTCATCGTTGAGAGGTGTTGGTACTGTAGCTTCACACACATGCCCAGGGTCAGTCCTTGTGTCCTCAAGTGAAAGAATCACTACTGATCCAGTATAGCATCCTTGTGTCCTCAAGTGAAAGTATCACTACCGAGCCAGTATAGGAAAAAAAAAAGGCTAATCATCCAATTTGCTAATATGCAATGCATTGTGATTTGGACACGTCCAAGAGAACCTTGTATGTTACTTTACACAAGTGGTTCCTACTCAATCAAGCATGAAACTTCCAGTAACAAAGACAGAAACATGCTTCGGATGAAGAACTTACCAAAGCTCCTTTGGATTGGATAGTCGAAGTTGAACTGTAAACTCGAATTCTCTTCCACAGGTTTCTGTATAGAACTCAGATTGAATGACAGGAGCCTACGCTTACTCCGTTATATCGAAACAGAGCTTTGCCTCATCCCAAGGGCCATTAATCTCAAACTTGTATTCTTGCATCTTTATAAGCCAATAAGGACAGACAACCGTGATGAAGACCAACAGACCAAAGAAGAGGACAAATAGCAATAGGTGCAATTGGAAAATAATGCCCATAGTCATACTCGTCAAGATAAAAGAAACCACGATATGCAGTTTGAATGAGAATTTCTTTATGCAGTACATGACTAAAGGTGCAAAGAGAAAGACCTGTAAGGAGAAGAGCATGATGGCGAACACATGAAGCCTTGATGGGAGGCGAGAAGCGATGAGAACTGAGGCCACTATGGATGCATTCAAAGAGATGTTGCTCGTTAGAGTCGGATTGTTCAGGGCCCCAGGGGGTCTGATGGTTGAACCCGAATAATCATGCAAGAATAGATGGACTATAAGGAGTGAAACAGTTAGAGCCCAGATAGAATCTGAACTGATGGACCTTGTAAGAGTACAGTAAATAGGAGCTAAGACATACAACCCACTTATGAAGAAGGAGATGTTTAGGAGATATTTGAAAAAAACCTGAAGGGAAAGTCTCTGGGAGGTTAGCAAGAGTACTAAGAAGCCAAGCACTAGAAGACCCACGTCTAGAAAAAGAAGGGATGTCTCATCAACAACGGATTCCAATGTGTAGGTCCATACGCAACCAACAAGAGCAACAATACATAGATACTGAGAAATAGAAACAGCGTCTCGCATCACTTTAGACAAGTCTCTCTTTACAACATTGGCATTCATAACCATCTCTTCCAAGAATGACTCATCTGTATAGTTGTCATCATATCCTGGTTGCATTCCTCCATATGCCACCTTCTTCCATTTTGGCTGAGTTCGATTCTCTAGGACTAAACTCTCCATTGATACACTGTTCCAATGCAGAATAAGAAGGGATCAAAACTGCAACCAAGGATAAGTCTAAATCTTAGAACATCAACTGCTATGCATTCTCCAGAACTCCCAATCTATCAGATGGAAGAAATCCTCCTTAATTACAGTTAAAAAGATGATGGAATGAGGCTACCGAGGGAAATGGGAAGAATTCAGATAGCAGACCATGACATTAGGTGCTCATGACAATGTTTACAGAATCATAGCACTATGCGTGGCAAGAACACATACAAAAATATACGGGCTTGCCAAATACGTGCATGTCAATTCTTTCCATCCATGCACCATACCAGTATGACACATGTCTGAGATTTCATCAGGTTGACCAATTGTGCATGTACAAACTTGTATGAGATTTCTTGTATGATGCTAACTTCCCACTTCAGATATAAATCCACGAACCATCTGCTCCCACTAGCAAATTAATGCATGTATAACACATGCCAATGGTTTATATGCACAATGAAATGTTAAACAATCATCAAAGTCCACATGAAGTACTAAAATACATGTGGAGCCCACTAATGTCTCACTATGACACCATTCCCTTAAGTATGACCTGTTAAGTTGTTGTTCGCGCAGTTTTCTATCACCAATTGATTTTGGGATTACTGGCTAGCAACTCTATCATGACCCACGTCTCAAAAAAAAAAAAAAAATGATTGAAGAGAAGTAAACGATGCATATTTGGTTGCGTGGTCATTGGGCAGATGATATCATATAGATTCTAGAATTTTATGCACAATATACAATAAGGAAAAAAAAATCCATAAATACATTCCCCAAAAAAGCATACCAGTACATTGACAAAAACCTATGAAGAGTTATAAAATAAAGGATTGCAGTAGTGGGCATTCTAGAAGCTTTGTCAGAGGGTCTCTCAAATGCCACTTTACAGAAGTATAATCTAGTGGTCTGGTATTTAGCCAAAATAAAAAATAAAAAAATCTAGTGGTCTGGTATCCTGATGTTGTACATAATATGGACTATGGTCTAGTCTTTCCAATAACTCCTTTCTTTTTGCCAACACATTCTATTAAGAGAGAAGCAAACTACCTTGCTTGTGTTCTAGAAACCTCACTAGCCCATACTTTCCAATGTCCCTTTCTTGGAAAGGCGAGTGAAGCTCACCCTTGGGGCATTGCTTATGGGCCCAAGGAGGTCTCTTTTTTCTTTTTTTTTCTGGTGCAGAAGCTACCACTTCTCAAATAGAAGCAGAAAGTCCTAGTTATAAGCTACAATTAATGCAACAAGCTCCAGTCCTGATACAAAGCGTTTCTGCAGGTAACCTCTGGATTCTATAATGATGGTTCCATATTGTAGATTGACAGTGGTAGAGGTTGGCTTTGGAAACTGCCAGAGGAGTTTACAAAGTTAAGAAGAATAGCTCCTATTCCCCTTTCTCCTCCTATTCGATTGAAAAGCAAACATCTTAACTTATGCCCTTTGACCAAGACAAGCAGCCAAGCCCCATTCAACATGGACAATTTTGAAGAGATAGGTGTTAAACAAGTAGAAAGAACAAAATAAGCTTACCTAAACACATATCATAAAACTATTACATTAAAGGGGACACGACTACCATAATCTGCTCTCAAAATCATCACTGAAATACAACATGCACACACAAAGCTGTTTTGAGGAATCAAAATTAAACTCCTATAAATTGCTGCCACTGAATAAAGTAAAAATAAAAATAAACCCAATAATCATAACAGGAAGATAATTTGAATACTTGAGGAATGAAGACTATCATCCTTGTCCCAAAATCAATAATGCACCTTACAATTAATTAAATCCTATGGTTAAGAAGGCCTCTCCGGATCAACAAATCCCACATCTCAGCACCCCAAAGATCTCACTGAGCAATGTCTTAATTATTTCGGAAACATGTTTGAACTGCAAGGGTTAAAAATATCTGAGCCAAAAAAAAAAAAAGGAAAATAAAGAAAAAGTAGATGCCTATAACAGAGGCTTCAGTGCTTCACCAAGAATCAAGACATGAAAGAAAAAGAAAAACCAACCAACAGTAGACACCCAAAATATCAAACCAGACCATCTCTTTAATCACACCCCAAAAAGGCCACAACACCCTTGTAATAGAATCTAACAAAGCAATCATGTCCCTTAATTGTTGCTTGAAAGCTTAAAAGGGAGAGGAGAAGAAGATACCGCTGGCTGGATGATCGCTCAAAACGAACAATCTGGAAGCCCCTTTCTTGGCATTTGGAATTTGGAACGAGAGACAGAGAGGGTTGTTGTGGAACGAGGAGGAAAAGGAAAATTCAGCTGCTTGTAATTGGATTTTGGATTCCTGCAACACAAAACAAGGAGAGTATACGAACTCCGAATCTCACGTATGGGCCCACTTAATCTCGACGGTTAGATTGATACCAACATATTACGAGTTTATTTTTTAATTTTTAATTTTTTTTGCTGTCCGAGGGTTTACATTCTTTGAACTAGACTAATCCATCCGACACAGAGGGAAGTCGGATAATCTCCCATATAGCCATAGGAGCTCCTAGTTAGAAAAGAATATGAAAGGTCAAAATAAAAAATAAAAAATAAGAAGTGGTTTTGTGTGAAAGAAATTAAGAGGTATACATGGTAAACGATGCTGATAGCTAAAATGATAATTCATTTCCCGTGGTGTTGAAAGTTACATAATTATATTTATATTGTTTTATGCATAATTATAAGTGATTTTAACAAGGTCCCTTACATGAGCTTCCTTTTCTACATATGTGTGATTCCGTTTACGCGTGTGCAACCCTCCTTAAGCACTCTCCTGTGGCACAACCCCCTTGGATAGGTAAAAAAAAATATGGCCGATTTTATATTAATTAATTACATAATATGGTTTTCATGCAGTGCATTTACATATGAATGTCAAAAAGAGAAAATCCCTCGATTCTCAATTTCATTTTAAAATGTTATAATTATATAATGTCTGTATAGCCATTATTCATACTCTCCTTTTGTTAATCATTTAAAGAAAAATATTGTTATGGTGATTAAGTAGGGTATATTCTATAATACAAAAAAAAAGTAGGGTGTATTCTATCAAAACCTAAACCGACTTCATGATCTTAATTAACTGATTAATAATTAATCTTATATAATATCGATGCAATTCAATTTTAACTCTTATTGAAGCCCACGACAGTCTTTTAAGATTTAAATCATCGGTACTCTTTGAATTTTCATCATATTTTAAAATTCTTTTCTTTGTGATTTAATATTAAATTACTAACTATTCTTAATTATTTATTCCTTAATCTTGTAATGTTTACATTATATATGATTTTCTAATCTTTTCATCATATTAAAAAATTAAGATTATTATACAATTATATCATTCTTTTAAGATACTTCCTCTTTAATTGTTCCTATACTTTTAAAATAGTTTTACTAATCTTTTAAGTCTCTTTAAAATATTTTTCTTAATCTTTAAAGGGTTTTTTTTATTGTATTTTGCTACATTCTTGAAGACACGCAAACTTACTCTTATTCCTATATTCCTTAGTTGTTGTTTAGGGACCTTCAAGGCCTATTATCTGTATGGGATTTGAATACGTAGGGATTTATGGTGAAATGACCTCCAATAAAAATCCTAATTAATAAAAGAAAATGCTGGGGTGAAAGAAATAAATTGATCAAAGTAGATAAAACCCTCTCCTTTTGGAGTTCCTAGGTAATGACTAGCAATCTTTTTCGATTTCCTTTCATTCATGTTCTGCAGTGAGTTAGAATATTTAAATTTGTTTTTCATTTCCTCAATGATTTTTATAAGATTCATTTTTTTAAATCCCAAAGAATTCAATTCATTAATCAAACATGCCCTAAGAATTAAAATTACTATATACTAAGATCTATGTATTTTATATGGTAATTATCAGTCATTAAAATACTATAAAAATAACATCACAATGGCTTCATAATAATCGATTTTTATAGTTGAAAACTTGAAATATAAACCATAGAGTCCTAACTAACACTTTATATGAATAGAAATAAGAAAAAAAAAAACAAATACTTATCCAAATAAAGTAATTTAAAAACTTAAGAATTTGAAAACTTCCAAGCGAAGAATCAAAATATATTATCATAAAAAATAAAAAATCTATATCAAAAGAAAATAATAAATAATAAGGAATTCCAAATCTATTATTTTGTTTTCACGGTTTTAGAACTTACATGTGAGTTTAGATTTCTCATTCATTTCGGAAGTAGATTTTTTCTTTAAGGATTCAATTAAAAAAAAAAACTCTAGATGAGATCTAAACGGATTTCATGGATTTTTTTATGTCCTCAACAAAACACAAAAATGTTTGAGAAAAACTAGAAAGTAGAAAAACATGTGAATTATTCAAACTTTAACTCTCATGAATCTTAAATATAAAAATTACCTTATTTCTTTGGCTTTCTTCCAATAGCTGAATAACTCTCTAATCATTTTTATACATTTATTTGTTATTTAACTATTTTAAAAATACTCAAACAAGCATTTATGAGCATAAGGAGAAGGAATGATTATTTTATATAGTGTTGTGCCCTCATTCATAAACCATCTATACATGCAATTTTATCCCACCACAACAAAATCATGACACTTCTAATGAAATAATTAAGCCTTGGCCTAATCTAAGCAGCCCTTAAGTATGGTTGGTGTTTAATTTAAACTTGGTTATTGGTCATATAATTTTCACCCAATTCACAGGTCTAAGCACAGTTACAAAGGATGATTTTTTCGCTATGTGCTATGCCGTCCATTTAAATTAGTGCCGTTGTGACTTGTGACGGGGGGCACAGTGAAATTCAGAGGTGGTCCCACCTTTACGGATGGTCTAGATGTAAACTCTCAAAGAGCACATGCGCTATGCTCCCAAGAAGCACGGCTTGTGAGGTTCACTTAGATGTAAGTTTATTAATAAAAGGAAGGCAAATTGAAAAGTCTAGTATACAAGGGGATCTAAAAGAAAATAGCCTCACCGAATTATCCTAGCCTTTGAATTAACAACCTTAGTTTTAATGGCATGCATCTTATCTATAGATTTTCTTAATGTTCAATTCAATGGCAAGCAAAGGTTCAGTGAGTGTAAATTGGGACGATGCTAGATCATGGGATAAAAAGACTATCAAAAGGGTTTCATTGATGAATAAAGGCCCAAGTGGGCTCCACAGTACTAGACTATACTTGTAGTTACACATAGGAAAACATTTCCTTTTATGAACTAAATTTTGACATCACAAACAACTAGGGGTGACAAATGGGTTGTGTAGGATCAACAATGTGGCCTGCTGCTTGGAACCCAACTTGAAACTGGCCCGTTTTCAAAACGGGTTGGGAACCGTCAACCTGCACCCGTGATGTGGTCAACCGGACCCGATCCATGTGACCCACAGTTGATGAGGACCAAAAAAGGGTCAACCCAACCCGAACTGTTTAGATCACAGTCACATAATTTCAACATTTCATGTGGGTCAACTGATTCAAGTTGTTTGGCCCAATAGGTCAATCCTACATGGGCCCGAATTCATTGAATGGGCTTAGACGGACAGTTTTTTAAACAGTTGCATGGATTGGATTTTTGAACTAGTGTGGGGCACCATTTTTCCAGATAATATGATACTGCACAGAACCAAATGGAACTACATGTCTACATCTGATTACTAATTTGAACTAGCTCTACCCCCTATCAAAATTCACTCAAATGTTGTGTAAGAAGTTGAGATTACCAACAAGAAGTTTGGGGAAGATGATGTTGAAAAACTTAGAGAAGAATAAAAGATGGTGTTTTAGTCTTGAAGAAACTTGGAGATGGCATGGAGCTCGCAGAAATTTTTAGAAAAACAAAATTGTTCTTTGGAGTTTATAAGTTGCAAAAACAGCTTTAGGGCCCGTTTCTTTACTAGAATTCATGTCTGGTGCTTGTCTGGGGATTTCAAATACTAGTATTTGAAATACTATTGAATTATGGAATTCTGAATTCCATGTTTTATTCACGGCCTAAATTGCTGTCTGTGAATTCTAAATTCTTACCTAGTATTTGAGAACCTGTCAGGAATTTTAGTAAAGAAGCATGACCTTAATGTAAGATGAGTAAAAGGGTATGGAAAGATGAGATGGGGAGTACTGACTGAGAATGGCACCGGGAGTCTAAGATGTTGGGACTATTGGGCCGAAGAGCATTGTGTCACTCCAATAGCCTGGGTCACATCATGTCAAAAAGAAAAAAGTTCCAAACATATGAAACTCTTGTCCTATTAAAGAGATAGCCCTTAACCAATTAGAAATAGAGCATTTGAGTGGCCATACTCAAGTGCGGAAAACCGTCTAATTTTATGCACAAAAAGTATTACACAAACATGTCCTTAGCCTATGGGTAGTTTATTCCAATTAAAGTGGAATTTTGGATGCACAGAGTGAATCAAGCATTTAGTTGCCCTGGTACCATAACAATTGATATTTGTCTCTCATTTTCATTCATGGAAGGAAAATGATCTCTCATCTCTGTCAACTATGTGCAATATAAGCAAGGTTTGTACCTTTAGAGTATCCTTAATTCATTAGTTATTACTTTTTGAGAAATTCTTCAAAATAACTTCCATTTCGAAAATAACCATAGCTCATGTGAATGACATCAAAAGCAAATCTACCCTTAAGGTAAGTACTAAGGTGTGTTATGACCACCGATTGCTTGATCATGTCCCACTTTGATCAACTTTCAAGAGCACGTTTGGTAACATCGTCACTCCCTTTGGAATAGGGATTCCGCATTGAGGATTTGTATATATAATGATTTCACAATGATATTAATACTTTTTTTAACCTTAGACCTATTGGGCTGGAACCTAAGTGAGCCTACACATGTTGGAAGAGTGGCATATACCACAGGATTGATTTTGATGTATATTAATACATATAGTCGGGAAAAATAATTTCAATGAACAAATCCACAAAATTAAAGATTTCCAAATCCTACCGAGAAAGTCAGACCTAAATTACTAATCCCTTAGTTGCTAAAAGTGGCCCACATGGAGAGAGGCCTTTTTTTTTTTTAAGAAAGAATGAAGTGGCCTGTTTTGCTTAGCTATTAATCAAGTCATCCCCATAGTAGTTAATTTTGTTTTATTTCAACCGGAATTGGTCGGGATTTCTCAAAATGGAATGGGGTTAAAAAAGAAATCGGTTCGAAATCCGATTCATTCCGGTATACCACAATTTTTGTTACTTTTTTTTATTTTTTCTCAATATCCCTATCAAGAAACATGCATGATTTATATTTTACTTTTACTTTTCTATTTTTTTTTACATATATGAGTACATCTTTTAATTTTTATTACTCTGAAAAGTTTTACCGAAATTTTAAAATATCAAAATATTGAAATACTAAAATATTTCATCTTGGAGGTTAGACCTGGCCAACGAGAGAAACGGAATTGACAACTATGGTCATTTCCGTAAAATAAAGAATACCAAAATTACCCTTTTACAAGGGAGAGTATATAAAGATGCGTTAGTTACATGGGGAACAGAAAACGGGGAAAAAGAGAAGAGGAACCTGTGGTTGGGAGAAGAGACGATTCCTCCGTCTCCGGTTTTTGAGGAAAATAAAGAAATATGAAGTAATTCTCTTTCTCTCTCCCTCATCCATTCAATGATATTTTCTCTTGCAGCTTCTTCATTCAGCTCTTCAAAACTCCTCTCTCTCTCTCTCTATATATATATATATATATATATATCTGCATGAATCAGCTGTGAAGAGAGAGTAATATTATTGTCAGGTAGGATTAGATTCTCTCTATTCTTCTGATCGATCATCTTTATTCGAGATTTCTTGCTTTCTTGATTAAAGAGAATGTATTGTTAAGGAATTCTTTAATTTTGTTCTTCCAAAGGTTGCATAATTTTACTTTCATTTCTCATCTTAACGATTGAGATGGTCTCGGATAATCTGATTTTGGAGCAAATTCTCTCCATGCTGACGTTCTTTGTTTTTATTTGATGAATTTATCAGATTTCTGTTGAAACTCATTTATTTCGCTTGTTTGTAATTCTATCGTCGAAGAAAGATTCTGGTAGAGATTTTTTGAGTTGGATTGCAGATTCTCCTTTCAGAAAGAAGAGCTTTTTTTTTTTTTAGAGTTCTTGTTGAAGAAGCTTGTTTTTCTTTTCTAATATTGCTTTTGAGTTTGGAGGTTTGGTTTTGGATTCTGGAAATGTTTGGTGAGAGAGAGGAGAGAAATTCTTTGTCTTCCATTACATTTTTATTTCATTCTTGTGAAACTTCCTTCATTGATGACATTATTGTTTTTATATTTTTGCAGGTAGACATGATTGGAATCTGATGCGGTTGTTAGAATCTTGAAATATTCCCCATACAGTTTTAAGAATCTTTTAAATATTCGGTATAATATACCTTTTTTTGTTTCACAAGTTAGCCACTCTTCACACATCAATCAATGAAATAGTCATCTCTCTGTGGGGACCAATCGCGCAATCCAAACCGTTATTTAAACTCAACCCCACCAGATCCTACCGTTGGATTGCAATGAGTCTTGTTTTGATGAGCAATCCAATGTCAGAGAGTTTGTTCCATTGGTTTGGATTCACTACTATGTGGTTGATTTTGAATGACTGAAAATTGAGAGAGAGAGAGAGAGAGAGAGAGAGAGACAGTCTAATTTGGAGAGATTTCAATTGCAGTTAATTGTGTTTGGAGTTTGGAAGAGGGGAGTAGCAGGAAAGAGAGAAATCATATATATTGGATGGAGGGGTATTCTTCAGGGGAGGGGCCATCATCGCCAAAGAATAAGGTGAAGTTCCTGTGCAGCCAAGGTGGGAAGATCTTGCCCAGACCCTCTGATGGCCAGCTCAAGTATGTCGGCGGCGAGACTCGAGTCGTCGCCGTCTCCCGGACTATCTCCTTCTCAGGTGAGTTTCTTTCTGTAATCTTTCCTACTTGATGACACTTACAGCACAGTGTGATACAGTCCACATACAATTTAGATATTGGATGGGTAAGATTTGGGGTAGTGATCAATGGCCTAATTCAAGTTCTTGACCAGAGAAGCTTGCACATATGACTTGACCTTAGTTTTTCCAAGCATGAAGACTGTAGCTCAGAGTTTGGTGATTCTGGCTATTGGTTTTAATTGGCACTTGTGGAAGAAATATTGTCTGAAAAGAATCTTAAAGTTGAAAGGTGCTGGCATTTCTGACCCGAGACTGCACTGTTTTTGAAGTAGTGAATTGGACTTTCTTTTTGAGCGTTATGATTGGTGATATCTTTGTGTATGGCCCATTCCCTGACTTGTCACCATTGGATACCACTGACCAGATAATAGAAAAGGCCAAAGAAGTGGAACCTAGAGATTGTATTGTCGTCCCCATGCTTTTCTTTATTCCTTATTCCCCTTCAGTTTTCTTAACTTGCAGGGCACGTATGTGTAGGCCTTTTCCGCATAAGAAGAGGTGTAATTTCTGGAAAACTTTTTGTTTATTTGTTTAGTGCGGTAATTTTTTACGAAACTGTTTTTTCGTCACGTCAGTTTTTTCTTTCCTTTGTTTGGAATTAGACTTTCTATTAAGAGGTATGAGAAGTCCATTTCTACATAAAATTGACCCTCCATTTCCTCACTCTCAACCCCAGTCCACCAAGCCACCCTCTTTCTTCCCCCTCCTCTCCCAACCCCACCAACCCCACACACATATCAACCCACCCATCCAGTCGTTTTCACTACATAGTAGTTTTCAATAAAGAAATTCACAGCTGCACTAAACAACACTAGTACCAATTCATCGAGGAAAAACATTTTGCACCAAACGTGAATTTCTAACTTCCTCAGAAAACATTTTCTGATGTATCTAAAAATCATAGAATTTGCTTATGTGGCAATTTCATCTTTCCATGGAAGTTGTCCCTGCACAAACGTGCCCGTAAGGCTAGCTATTTCCTTTTCTTACGGGAAATTTTTTTTATATCCTCCATCTTTTTTGGGGTCAGTTTGATAGCTCTACTGATTGAGTCAAAGTAAAGTAAAGTTGATTTTGAAGAAAGAATAAAATATAAGTGGGTTATGATGGTATTTTATTTTTAGTTGTTTGTTATGAAATTTTTTTGACTTTTTGTATGGAAAAGTAGAGTTTTTTTGTATTTTAGTGGATAAAGGTAGTTGTTTTTTGTCTTTTTAAATGAAAATGATAGAGGGAGTTTTAAATAAAGTGCATTTGATGTGACATTTTGTCTAAGAAATTAAGATTTTACTTGACTTTGATTGTATTAGTAAAGTGTCAAACGGCCCTCGGAGAAGCTTTTCTATGTAATCACGGAAAATTTAGCGTATTTTTGTATTTTTTTCTCACAAAAAAGTAAATGCATCAAATTAGCGTTTTCCATAGCCCTCACTTTTTCCACTTAAATTAGAGATATTAATGCATGCTCTTGTACTTTCTCCCTCCCTCCTTTGTTTTCTTGTTTCTTTGTACTTGTTTCTCTTTTATTGTTTAATGAAATTGGTGTAACAGTTGGAAAAAAAAAATTTAATCCATAACTTAGGCACATATCTTGATGTTATTCAGAATAATTGTGCAAACTACAATCTTGGTATTCTTATTATTGATTATATACATTTTTATTTTTATTTTTATGAACAACAGAGCTAAAGAATAAGCTAAATAGCATGTTTGAGGGCAACATGGTCCTCAAGTACCAGCTGATACCTGATGAACTAGATGCCTTGGTCTCAGTGAAGTGTGACGAGGACTTAAAGCACATGCTTGAAGAGTATGATCGCCAGGAAGCCAAAGCTTCATCAAGTACCGGCGTTTCTCCATTGTTACGAGCCTTTCTATTTCCTCCATTACCATTCCTAATCAACGACAACCATCACTCTCCCATTACTACTCATAATATTCACGCTAACACTTCTAATGATTCTAGTGCAATGGAACAACGCTACATTGATGCTATCAATGGCATTGTGCGCAGCAGCACCCAATTTCAAGCCCCTGCAACTGCCCCTAACAATAATGCCAATATTGGGGGCCGCCCGATCTTCAGCATCTCTTCAGCAGGCTCATCACCCAAATCAGTCATAGCTCCTGATCCTCCTGAAACTATAAGCCAGGACGCCACCACCGTCGTTTCGTGCGACAGTATTGGCAATCCACCTGCCAGGCCCTTCGGTGCCAACCGCAGTTTTAGCATGCATGACATGCATAAAGTCCACAGCTCTCCCAATCTGCTTAGCCTCAGTCAGCATCAGCACCAGCACCAGCACCAGCAAAATCAGCTTCACCAGCAGCAGCACCACTACTACCAACAACAGTCGAGGCATCCTCGTCCACCCGTAACAGCTTCAATGGTTGCTCCAAGCGACGTTGGGGGATGCCAGATGGGTCCTCCACATAGCAGGTTTTACCCACAAGCCAGTCACCAGAAGCTGAGTGGAGCGTGCTCAGGAGACGGTTGGAAGGCTTACCGGACTGGAAGCGGGTTTTCAGATGCAGATGCCACTTCTCAGTGTTCAATGAGACAGGTGGGAGCAGAGGGCTTTAGATGGAACCATGGGCTGGTAGATTATAGAGATAGGTCATGATAACTTTCTCACACACAAGGAAAGTATATATACACATATATGAACCATGAGAACAGTTTTCTGCTGTGCATTGGATTTTGTTACTGCGTTGAAAGGAGTGGAACCCACTAACAACTAGTTTACCATTGAAGGTCGTTTGGGTGCGTTCATACCAGTTAGTCATTGAAGAAAGGCTATTTGTTGAAGTTCCACAGAAGTAATTTTTCCTAGTAGAAAACTGAAGAGAATTATACAGAGTTTGGGAGAAGTACTTTTTTTAATAGAAATTGAAAGAGTATATTGTTGAAAGTTACAGAAAAAATTGATTCAGAGCCTGACATTCCCAAGATATTCTCCGTCAGTCATGTACCACAGGCCTCCATTAAGAGCAACTCTCAGCTTGCTGCATAAACTCATTTCGAAAACTGCTTGACTCATCCAATAGGCATGTCTACTTTAAAAAATCCACTTGCATCATTTCGAATAAATTTACTGGTAGCTAGAACGATCTCCATTTGAAGTTCTCACTTTTGAACCCCACTCACCAATCTCGAACTTGGAGGAGTTAGCAGACACCAGGTTTGGAGCAAAAAAAAACAAAAAACACATCATCTTATAAGAAAAGAATTCAATCAAATAAAAACTTAGTTTTTCTTTGAAACTATTTTTCCAAAGCATCCTTTCTTTCCACTGTGGGCTATATTCTAATATGATGGAATATCCTGAAATTGAATTCTTACTCCAAAATTCCACTATTTTGCTAAAAAAAGAAAAAAATAGAAAAATTCAGAACTGAAATAAATATTGACCCAATCTCTCTTTGAAACCCTACGCATCCATCGTTTCTTCACTTGCTGTCGGTGAAATCGGCATCAATGACATCACCACCATCTTGTGCTTTTCCAGCAGGTCCCGCTTCACTTCCAGGTTGTGTAGATCCAGTGGCACCAGGTGTGGCACCAGGTTGATTGTAAAGGGATTGGCCAATCTGCATCACCTCCTGGTTCAACGCATTCATTGCGTCCTTCATGCCCTGGGCCGACCCACCAGAGATGGCATCCTTGAGGTCTCCGAGTTTGGCCTCCACCTTCTCCTTGACAGGGGCAGGGACCTTGTCTCCCAGCTCTTTCAATTGCTTCTCTGTCTGGTAGACAAGAGACTCTGCCTGGTTCTTGGTGTCAATGGCATCTCTTTTCTCCTTGTCCTCTTTAGCAAACTTCTCTGCCTCATTGACCATCCTCTCCACCTGCAATATTAATTGGTATTTTCATTCAGTCATTAACTATCATATATCCCTCGCAATCTTTGATTTTCAAGGGTGATATAATATCAGAATGACCATAGCTCAACTAAGTTGCCAGAACCTCTACTTAAACCCCAATTTCAAGTCTGTTATAGAAGTCAAGATTTCAATAAAAGTTTGATTTTTGCATCAACACTCTCCCTTTTTTTCTTCTCCCCTTCAGGGAGTCGTTGGCAAAGATTCTCAGTTCAAGATTTGAATATATGAATTTTCTGACTTTCCAGTACTCCCAACTGGTACATTGAAGTCCTGATTGTGAATTCAAGTGTAAAAAATAGTTCAATAATAATGTTTGATTATAAATCAAGTGTTTGGAAGTCCTTGGCTGGCTGTAGCTGAGTTGGTTGGGGACATGGATGTGTGTGAGAGTGCATGAGTTTGAATCCTCCATGCAGCCAAAATTAAATAAATAAATAAAAAGGGTTTGGAAATACACCTAGTCATATGAACATGCAATCTCCTATTCAAAAAATAAAAATAATAATAAACATGCAATCTGAAAACATACCTCATCATTGGGTAATGTGCTGGCCCCAGTTATTGTGATGTCTTGTTTCTTCCCTGTTCCCTTGTCAATGGCAGTTACAGAGAGGATACCATTGGCATCAATGTCAAACTTTACTTCTATCTGAGGAACACCACGAGGGGCTGGAGGTATCCCGTCAAGGCGGAAGCTGCCAAGCGATTTGTTGTCCCTGACAAATTCTCTCTCCCCCTGGAGGACATTGATCTCAACACTTGTTTGCCCATCTGCTGCCGTGGAGAAGACCTCGGATTTAGAGGTGGGCAACGTTGTGTTTCTTGGAATGATCTTCGTCATCACACCACCCAATGTCTCCAAACCAATAGATAATGGTGTGACGTCCAAGAGCACAATGTCACTGACATCACCAGCCAACACACCCGCCTGGAATTTGAAATGCAACAATGAAAATTGCAAATGCCAAAAACAACAAAACTTGGTTAGTCAGATGCATCGTAATAATTTTCTATTTGTAGGAAGCCCTAAAGTGAGGACGAAATGAAACAATAATGCAGGAACTGACCTGAACAGCAGCACCAAGAGCAACAACTTCATCTGGGTTTACAGTAACATTGGGATCTTTTCCAGTCAACTTTTTCACTAGTTCTTGCACAGCTGGGATTCTTGTTGAGCCACCAACAAGGATCACCTCATCTAAATCCTTGAATGAAAGCTTTGCATCTCTCAAAGAGTTATTCACAGGGGTTTTAAGCCTAACAAATGCAAAATCAGACATAAGCTTCCACTTCCATTTCTTTCAAGGTTTTGATGATTTCAAACATCTTAAGCCATCAGTTACACTAACAATAGACATATATTGCTAGAAAATACCTATCAAGCAGATCTGAGCACAATTCTTCAAATTTGGCCCTTGTAATGGTTGTTTCAATATGTTTCGGACCATCCGCAGTTGCAGTAATGAACGGTAAACTGTGAGACAGAAGAGCAAGCCCTTTCAGCAAATCTTAGTCAAAGATAGAGATACCGGACATAAGAAAATCAATACATTATAATGTTAAAGAGAAAAATAAAATCAATACACTAACCTAATATTGGTCTGGGTCAAGGATGACAGCTCCATCTTGGCTTTCTCTGCAGTCTCAGTGAGACGCTGAAGAGCCTGTTTATCCTTAAGAAGATCAATGCCTTCATCTCTCTTGAAGTTTGCAGCAAGCCAATCAACAACTCTCTGTTTGGATTTGTTTTTAACAAATAGTCAGATCTCGCAATAACCATATATAATACCATAAGCGGCATCCCTTAAATTGCTTCTCCTAACAATCAAAGTAGACTACCAACCTTGTCAAAATCATCACCACCCAAATGTGTGTCTCCAGAGGTAGAAAGAACCTCAAACACTCCATCTCCAACCTCAAGAACTGAAACCCAGGCAGACAAGAACTCAAATCGACAAAGATGCCAAGTAGATAATTCAAATCACAGAAAAAACTCAGCTAAAATAATGAAATGTATGAGAAGCGATGTCGTCGTGAAGGGATGATATTAGAAAATAAATTAATAAAAAAAAAACCTAATTTTCCACACACACATACACATGCCACATACACACGCATTGTAACGCCCCAATTCCGGATGCCGAGTAAGTCGTCAAAATATCCGAAGCTGGCGCGCTACTTCCCGGAAAAATCCGAGAACTTCCAAGATCGTAGGTCCGCAGTGAGGTCAAATTTAAAACTTTTGAACAATATAATATCAATGATTAAATTGCGGAAGCGTAAGAAGTGAGACGGAAGCAATGAGTATCATAATATATCAAATAAGAGCAGAACTGTAGCATAGTTTAAAAGTATCAGTTGATAAGAACAACAAAAGTTAATTACATATTTGATAGCTACCCGGCTTACTACAAAATCGCTCAAAACCCAAACAAAGACAACACTCAAAGCCCTGGTACGGGCTCTCCACCCTTCGGCTCGACATCTGGGTCGGCCGGTCCCCAAACGAAATCTCCAGCTATGGGCGCCTCTACGAGCGCATCGTCTGCGTACTCGGGGTCAAGACCTAAGCACTAAAGTGGGTCAGATCTAAAGATCTGGCAAGTCACAGTATACAATTAACATAGGACATATATCAAAAGTGTAGAGACAGTTACATAGTTAAAAAATATCAAGATATATGATTTAGGCAGTCGAGCAGGATAAACATATAGAATCATGATAAATATAGCATCTAGTCTAATACAATATGGCACATTCACACGAACTGGATACCGCGGGATATTATGCCGCGGCCCTCCCATACTGAACACAGTTGCGGCGGGGAATCTCACCAGTGCTGGAGATAACTAGCCCTGCAAATCACTCAACAGTTTCACCACACTCATCACTCGGGGAGACTGGATTCGGTATCACACCGTCCGTCTAAGAACATAGCTCATCATGATAGCTCACTCAACACTCATAAATAGCTCCTACCAAGGATGATCAGTCCAAAGGCTGAACTTAAATCAACTGAGTGAATGTCTATGCTGACTCGAGGAAACTCTAAGGGTCTAGGTCTGTGTCTGTCTAGGCTTTGCCCTACGTGAACAAGGTCCTAACAATGTCTCTAAGAGGTTCCAATATCAAATCAGTCCATGGATAACAATCCAAGTCCAAGCTCACTCGTTGGATCCATACCAAGGTCTAAAACAGTCTAAACGAGGTAATCAGTCCATTTCCACTGATATCCAATTCATTCTCATTCATAATGAGTGATACGTCTAGTACAATCCACCTCTCCATTCTAAGGGTACTCATATCCATATTTAGGCCATAAAAGGGCCCGCCTAGCCACAGACACGGGTCATTGTTCTCCCAATCGCACCATCGAGTCACCTCTAGGATATCCTAAGTTCAGGTCATCCATTTCTATTTAATTAACAGTTAACAGCTATAGTAAGGGCATAAGAGTGACAGTAATAAGAAGGTGAAGTATGAACTTCACATATGAGAATCAATAGGGGAAAATAACAATAGTCCAACCTAGGTAATGGACCACATTCAGGTCCAGGTCCATCTCAGGTAATTTGATCTCTAAATGGAGTCCTAGATGCCAAAGGATACTGTGTTTGGTGCTCCTGAGGTTACGGGCATCATTGACAACGTTTAAGGATCGAATCATCGTAGATTAAACAACCAAAACCCTACTTGGTGGTCCCCACGAGTCAAGGTTGAGCCACACCGTTGACTCGGGCTTGGCACATCAATAGAAGTCCATTTGGATGGTCAATGGGCCCCACAAATGATCACAACTTCAGAAAACTGAAAAATCACTATACACAGTGTCCTCGATCGACCTTGCACAGGGCTCGGTCAACCGGGTACACTGGAGGTTGACCCCCAAGTCGACCCTGGTGCAGTGTGCTCGGTCGACCTCCTGGCCTAGTCAGTCGACCGAGTGCACTGAAAAAGGATTGGGTCAGCCCTGGAAGACATAACCTGTTCTCAGGTAATTTCCTGTGTGCCCCGTCGACCTCCTGGCCTGAGCGGTCGACCGCATACACAGAAACCCTGAAAAAATGATGTCCCAGCTCTCAAGCATTTTCACTGCAGGTCCTGTGTGCTCGGTCAACCCGGAGCAGGGCTCGGTCGACCGCGTACACAGGATTTCTGGATCTGAGGAAAAATCCAACTCCTAGCTATTCTCTGCAGGGCCTGAGTGCTCGGTCGACCTGGAGCATGGCTCGGTCGACCGCGCACACGAAATTGTCAGTTCTGCAGGAAAAATAACTGAGACTTGCTTTTTCTCAGGTTTTAGTGTGCTCGGTCGACCCGAGCAAGGCTCGGTCGACCGAGTACACGCATCCTGCAGAAAAATCCAGATTTCAGGGTTTCTTCCTTCCAACCCATTTTTCCATTAAACCTCCTCCAATCTCGCCCAAACATCACCAAATCAATAGAAAACATAAAAATACTTCAATGTACTACCATCCAACACTAAACGGGCCATTGATCTTCCAAATGGGTAAATCCCACCCATCAATGCCAACAATCCAACAATATTAAGCTCATAGGTAGATCTAGCACATGTATATTAACTGGATTGAAAATGCAGAATCAAGGAAATAGAAACATATATTCTATGTTAAATAGGTATATTGCACTTGCCTTGTTTGAAATGGAAGGTTGTAGAGAGAGAGGGAGAGAAGTATGAGAGAGAGCCAATCCAACAAGAAGGAATCCCAGCTCCTAGGGTCTTCTCATTCACAAAACCTACTCAGAACTTAGGTCTAGAAGAGAGAAAGGAGAAGGGAAATGAAGAAGATGAATAATAGCTAAGGTATAGTATGGGGAAATGTGCAGTATTTATAAGTTTGGGGTTTGGCTAGGGACTGAAATACCCTTTTAGTTTGTATAGGATTAGGGTTAGGGTAGAGGGCATTTAGGTCTTTGGGGGAAAGTTCTAGAAGAGTCTTTAATGGATACCCCCCTATAACAAACACTAATATCTATCTAGGGCCTATCTCACTAGCTAATCCTAGAAATTGCAAAAGACGCAAAAGACCCCTATAAACTCTATTACTAACACAACTAGACTAATCTAACTAAAACTTAGGAAGATATAAAACTATCCTTACTAACCCACTAATTAGTATAATTAACTAATATACTCTATTAAATAGTATTCAAATTTCAAATTGAGGGCCCACAAGGGGTGAGGCCTCACACGCATGCACACCAAACACATGCCACACACGCATGCACAACTGCCTGCCCATGGATGCATGTAGCCGCCTGCCATGCTTGCGCGCACAACTAAAAATGAACCTATGAGCGATTCTCAGGAACAAAAAAAAAGGTGAAGCATTGTATGCGATATGACAAAACATGTTGCCCATGTTGAAGTATCCAAGCCTATGATGTACGGATACTTCAAAATGGGCAACGTATCGTGTCATATCTGATACTTCACTTTTTATGTGTAAAATCCGTGTCTCTGCTGTATCTACGACGTGTCCTTGCCGTATCTGTGCATCATAGATCCAGACATCAATACATAATGGGCATGTGATTGCACCATTTATCAGAAGTACATTTAGAAGTTCTGTACATGCATTGCATCCTTACCACATCGCAAAATTGGTTTAATTGGACAGCTTTAAATGCATATCACCAACTTCCCAAATAACTATCAGTCAACTCTCAGGCTAAAAATATACATGCACATTTACGCGCTAGTGTCGTGGACTAAACTGGATCAGTTGAGTTGGACTTGTAAAAAGACCACACAAAGAAACTATTTACACTTAAATATTTACCTTTATATTCAATCACAAGTTCCCAAAAGATAAAAGTGGACTAATAAAACAAGTACACTGTTCCAGTAGATTTGGTTGCATTCAAACCACATTGGATATCAAATTATCTACTTTATTCCTTACACCTTCATCATATCAAAGGTCCCAAAAAGAAGCAACTTACAGAAAAGGTGCTTAAACAAAGGCATAATCATGTTTGAGATAGCAAAAAAGAGTGACCCAGAACATTTTCAATACCTGAAACATCAAATGTGCCACCCCCCAAATCGAACACAAGAATAGTTTCATTATTCTTCTTCTCAAATCCATATGCTAATGAAGCAGCAGTAGGTTCATTGATAATACGGAGAACTTCTAGACCAGCTATGCGACCAGCATCCTTTGTTGCCGTCCTTTGCGAATCATTAAAGTATGCAGGCACAGTAACAACTGCTTTAGTGACCTTATCATTTAAGAACTTTGATGCATCATCCACAAGCTTTCTGAGAACCTGAGCATACAATAAAAAAAAGAGGCTCCGATTTCAGGTTAAGAGTAAGAGCCCCAAAACAACATGGCAACACAAACAAGAGAAAATAAAAATAAGTAGACCATCCATTAAGACTCAGGTCACGTTTGGCAACCAAATTCCCATTGATTCCTCGCACTTTTCCATAAAGCCGTGCAAAACCCATGTTTGGAAATTGTTAATCCTCTAGGATTTGGGCCAGTGCCTCCTCCCATAGGATGGGGAAATCCTCGATTTTGATGATTTACGCATCAATACCTATTTTTCAAAGCTATACGCATCCATATAGACAGATATACGGATCCTCAATTCTACGGATTCCTCGTAGTTTCCTCACCTGGTAAAAAAATGGTCTTTTTTTTTCAATGATGCAGACTGGAAAGAACAAATTACACGAGCAGATTAATATGGAAATACATTCAGAGACGAAAGTATCGAACCTGAGCAGAGATTTCTTCTGCAGCGAACTGCTTTCCAATCGCAGGGCACTCGAGCTTCACATTCCCGTTCTCATCCCTGACCACCCGATATGAAACCTGCTTCGACTCCTCATCCACCTCAGCCATTTTCCGCCCGATAAACCTCTTGACAGAGAAGAACGTGTTCTCAGGGTTCACAACAGCCTGCCTCTTCGCAATCTGCCCGACGAGGCGATCGCCATTCCTCGTATAGGCCACGACCGAGGGCGTAGTGCGCTGTCCCTCGGCGTTGGTCACAATAGTCGGCTTCCCTCCCTCCATCGCCGCCACCGCCGAATTGGTCGTTCCGAGGTCGATCCCAACAACCTTCTCATTCACAACACGGACGGGGCCGACTGATCTCCGTCCGCCGGCGCTCCTCCTCGTAGATCTCAAGAACGCTGACAGCGGCGGAGCTCTGATTCCGCCGCTTCCAAGCCTCTGCCCAAAGAAGACAGTCGCCGGAGATCTGGCGGAGCTCTTTGAAGAAGAAGAAGGGAATCCTGCGCCACCGAGAACGTGAATCTGAGCGGCGGAAGAGGCCATTGTCGATCGAGATGTCGGGTTTCTGTACTGAGATTAGGGTTTAGGGTTTGGAGAATCGATGAAACCCTATAAAAAAAAAAGGTGGTTAGAGATAGGGTTTTCGATATTGAGAAGAATCGAGAAGCCCTAACCCTAGCCCGAGATGGAGAAGGAGTGAGGGGTTTTTGTGGAAGACGAGGAAGATAAGGGGGAGAGATTAGATGAGAGAACTAGGATGTTCTAGAAAGTGCGCTGGCTGCAAGTGGGTTTGGGAAGACAAATGGACCGGGTTCGGATCTGGTTTTTTTTTTTTTTTGGGAAATTTCCAAAAAGTATAAGAAATTTGGATTATTTTTTAAAACAGTACATGAACATTTGAATATTAAAATATAAAAAAAAAGGTTTCCTCGATTTCTTCAATCAAGTGCTCTCGTAGTTTTTTTAGAAATAATAAAAATACCCTCTCCTTATGATAGATTATTGTATTTTATTAGCCTATTTCCTCAACAAAATTAGTTATTTTAATTTTGATGAAGATAATCATGAAGCTAAATTTTTAGTATTTTAGAATCCTTTTTTTTATCATCTATGCATAAAGGTAGTTGGAGTAAGCCGCACTAGCTCATTTGGGTTGAACTTGATCGTTTTTTTAAATGGTTTATTAAAAAAAAATTAAATGACATAATTATTTATTATTTCTTGAAAATTTTTATGGAAATGACTTGATTGAAAGAATTGTGAAGACTTTCATATTTGTTTGAAATATTCAAATCTTTATAGACTTTTTTAAAAATGAGCAAAAAATCTATACATTCTTTGAAATTTTTTTTTTTTTTTTTTCATTCAAATCAAGTTGACTTAAAAGGGCAGTCGCTAGCTTGTGCGATTGTGCATGTGCAATGGGATAGTACCCTTTTATGAGGGAGCCAAGTAAGCACTCTCTAACTCACTCCAATAGGCGCACATTAGAGTATCTCCAATGGATATTCTATTTTGGAAATGTCAAATCTCATTTAAAGGCTTACATGGCAATTCGAAGGTTTAAAATTTGACATCTCCTAGAGTAGGAACTCTACCCGATATGTCAAATTTATTATTTTATTATATTTTTGTCCCTTACTTCTTTTGACTTCTTTGTCTTTTTCAAAGATTTTGCATTTTTGTGGGGACCTACATCAGAAAGTATTCCAAAATAATAAAAGGCATTTGACATTTTCATATGTCAACTTTGGCAACCTCATGTGCCATGCCTAATGCCACATCATACAAGGCATGTTTTGGTGATGATTTAGGCCATTGATTTGATAGGCCCTAGCAGATTCTCTGTTTGTTTGCATTAGAATGTATTGGAATTGAATAAATGGGATTTGTATCAAAAGTGGTTAAAAAGGAACATTAAATTTGATTTTTCAAAAATGAGCATCAAATAACATTTTTTATAATCGAATTTCGATCAAAAGCGAGTTGGAAAATGAATACCCCGCTATTACCTTGGTAATTCAAAATGTATAGGAAAGTAAAAGATTTTGCTTATAAACAAATACCCCAGCTATTTGGATGAGTTTATTTTACTACCATAGCTCACCTCCCCAATTGCTTTAATATATATATATATATATATATATATATACCTATATATAATTTATTTTATTTTATGTATTTTAACACAAACAAATTAGCTCCGATCCTTCACTTTTTCTCTATTTTTTTAACCCTAGCCTTATAGGGCTGGGACCCGATCCTTCAGTTTTTCTTGACCATACATGTTATGAGTATGGGTGCTAATGGGCTAGTCCAGCCAAAGCCTGACCCCACATTTATCCGGATTTGGGCTCCATTTTTATGCCCATGGGTTGGGCATGGCCAGATATTTGGGAAGGGCCAACTCTAGGCCTAGCTATGTCTAGTCTTTTAACACCAAGGGTTTAATTTGCACATGGATTGAGCGTAGGCTTTGGTTTCAAGCCCATGGGCTTGATCTTATGTACCAACCTAGACAAAGATCGAGACGTGCCCAAAATAAATGGTCCATACATGAATTACATGGGCTAGGACCGCTAGGTCGTTTGCGTAGCCAGGCCATCCAAGTTCTCCATACACCAAAAGGGCCCTCGACAACTTGTGTTGGGGTAAATGTTAAGGATATCTTGTGTATTGTATTTTGGAGGGCTGGCATTTAAAATAGTTGGCCCTTTTCATGGAGTCTTGATCTTTTAATTAAGGATTAATCTATAAGTCAAAGGCTACTAGAAAGCGATGCCTGTGCCCCTTTCTCCCTTGGCAAGCGTGCATAGTAACACATTAGTTATATGGAAAGTTTTCCGCCTCCTATTTAACTCCACGTTGTTTTTGCGAGTTTTTCTTTTTTCAATAATATTGTCATTTTCTTATTAATTATGAAACTTTTTTTTTTTATCAATTTCATATATTATATATTTATTTAAGTTTAGTTTTATTGTAAAATGGTTGTCATAGAAAATTAATTACTATATATGAAATCATATAAAATAGTTATATCAAAAGTTTGATCATCTATGCTTAAAGTACAATGCATAAGTATGAAAATAATAACAACAGTATTTATAGGGGTTAATATTCTTAAAATATAGTTCTTTTTATAAATACCTCGTAGATAAGTTCCAACTCCCGATCAATATTCCAAAGTGGGGCTGGGTCCCTTCCTCATTAACTAATTTTAAGTCTTTATTGAATAAGTATTAACAAAAGGATGCTCTGTGGCGTAGTGGTGTGGTCGCTCATTTGAAATCCATATTGTCCTGAGTTCGAATCTTAGCACATACCATGATTAATTTTTACCATGTCATTAAAAATACAGGAGTCCAACTCTACCCGTTTGCTAGGGTCAAACTAATCAATTGGAGTGAATTGGATCTGATTTCAGTTTGAAACCACTTGCTTCATATATAATAATAAAAGATCTAGCCGTGTCGAAGTAGTTTTCTAGAAGAAAACCTGTAGGTTGATATGTCATCTAAGGTTTGATTATTCACATCTTCTATAAGAATGATAAAGTTTCGCTCTTGGTTTTGGTCCTTTCACCCAAATCCCAAAATTTTGGCCAAAAATCCTAGATTTCGGGTGAAATGATTGAAATTCCGAAAATTCAACCAAATTTATTAAATAAATAACTAAATGGGAAGTTTTCAAATAAGGCATTGAGTTTCTACCTTATTTTAAAACAGAACATAAGTTCCAAGACTTTTTAAATTGGCTCATAAGTTTTTCAATTAGTTTTCAATTAAGGACATCTATCTATTTAAAGCTATTTTCCAATGACCTTTTCCCTCAAAATTTTAAAACTACTCATATTACTCTTCATTGAAATAAACCATCCTTCAGTTCCTTCATATTTATTTTATTTTCTTCATCAACGTCCTCACGGTGATCGAGGGCAACCACCATCTCCACAATAACTGCTGCATGTAGTGGTTACCAGAGCCATGTCATGACTTTAAGTGATGGGTAATTTTGGTAATTTAAACAAAATTGAGGAAAAAATAGTCTGAAAATGCATTTAAATAGTCGAGTGTCCTTAATGGAAAACTACTTGGGAAACTTAGGGCCTAATTTGAAAAGTCTTGAAACTTACTTTCTTTTTTTTAAATAAGGCAAAGACTTAAGGCCTTGTTTAAGATTCTCCCTAACTAAATAAATATAGAATAGGGGCTCCATGTAGTTGCACAAAAATTAAAACACATGGAGAGAGACTAGGGGTGAGAGAGGAAGAGAGAATGCACAATAACAAGTAGATAACCTTCTAAACCGTGAAGAAAACCCCAACGTTAATACCTAAGATGGCAATTTACAAACCTTAATGGCCTAATCCCTAATCACTAGTTGCATCTAAAAATGGAAAAAAAGAAGGAAATAAGTGAGTTTGGGAGGGTATGCACTTGGCGAATGATGCGGTTATTCTTTCCCCCTTTTCTCTTCCTTCATTATCTCCTACTCCTCATTTCATTCTTTTTTTGGGGTTTTTCCATGTACAACTTTCCTTGGACCTAACGGTTGAAGTTTAATAAATTCTCGTGTGATAACTTAGAGCCATGTGATACCACACATACGACACTATGAGATATCCTACGGTCATGCGATAATATACATATTGCACTATGCGATATTCTAGGGTCGTGCAATATCGTACATTTATTGTATGGACAGCTTTGCGAGAAATATTTAAATTCTGACTATTTAAGAGCAAATGTTTCTTTCCAAAAAACCAATGAAAGTAAATGTTACGTCTAAGGCAACCCTCTTTAGCCTAAAGTGTCATAAAAGGCAAAGAGGCAAATAGATGCCCTTTGTCCCTTTTCTATATATTGAGTATAGCACAAGCCATATGACGGGCGACCCTTTGTGTGTGTGTGTGTGTGTTTTTTTTTTTTCTAGAGGATTTTGTCTGAAAAATCCTCGTAGACTTGTTGAAAACCAAAAAGGCTTTTAAATTTTAATATAAACTATATAGGTCCTCCGGCCACTTTTTTTTTTCCCTTTCTTAGGTTCATCGGTTCTTTTATCCATCATCTATAATTGGGACCGAGTCCAGAGTGTCTCTCTCTTTGTTGCCGTACAGAAAGACACTTAAAATTGCGAAGGAAAGGATAAAAGAAAAACCAAGGGTGAAAAGGGGAAAATTGCAAAAGGTTTTTTCTTTTTTTTTTTAATTCAGCAGTAACGATATCTTTATAGAGAAGAAGGGAAAAATCGAAAAGAGTTTTCATGTAATTAAAATTGGGAACTAATTTTCTCATAAAAATCTCTAATTCTTCAAAATGTAATTCCAAAAAAACGTCTGGCCAAAATTTTAATTCGTTCGAAACCACAAATGGGTGAGAAACGAAATTTATGATCAATCATGCGATGGACCTACATTACTTTAAACACACCCATAGAATCCCGAACAAACTTTAACACTTTCTCGCGCGAGCACTTCACATATTTTCCTCGATAGGCATTAGGGAGCGCGGACGAAGCCCTAAAAACAAAAACCGAAAACGCACACGACCAGAGAGCTCCAGTCCTCGCTCTCTAAATCTCAACCTGGTGAGTTCCAAAATCCAAGATTCCCTTTTTCCCTCTCGTGCACTTCTTAGGATTGCAATTGCATTTGCTGACGAACTACTCGCGATTTTCAACAAACTTTGAATATAGTATTTCCTTTTCTTTTCACGACATTCTAAGGGACCGTTTGGATGTATCTATCCCAAATCGCAATCTGTTTGCAATTTTCTTGGCGGAATAGGTATTATATTTTCCCCAAGACTTCCCCTTGTCAGGACAAGTTGGGGATCGAAGAACAAAAAAAAGATCCTCTTTTTTTTTTCACTTCAATTTGCTGCTGCAGAGCATCTCGAAATGGATAGCTGTTCATTCGGCTAAGATATACGAATGGCTTGTAGTTTGGGGATTGAGATTTGAGATTCTACTTACATCCAAACGTGTCCTAAGTGTTTACTGTAATGTGATTATGGACGTTTTGAGTAGTGTTCCTTCTGATTTATATTAAAGTTTTTTTTTTTTTTTGAAGTCAATTGATCCGTGGGGCATTCGTAGTTCTAGGGCACATGTTTCAGTATTGTCGATCTGAAGTGGATTTGGGAATGCGCCAAAAGATTTCCCTGGATGCAATGCTTGTAAAGCCTGCGATTAGCAGCCTTTCAAGTTGTCATTAGAAAATGTTAATAAACAGGCTGGGAGAAAAGGCTAAAGATTAGATTTTTAGGGTTTTCTGATTTGAAGTTTTTTGGGTTGTTCATCATCATCCGTGCCGTGGCTAATTGGGCTGGTGGTCTGGATCAGCAAACCATACATGCCTTGGTGTATCAGGACATTATGATTCCCAATGGAGGATTTTTGTTTGGGTTTGGTTGTGGGCTTATGGTTAATATGTAGGAAGGCTAGAGATTCACCTTGGAGAAGAATAACGAAAAACTAAAGCAGATTGTTGTGGGTTTTGTATGGCTGGAAGGTTTAGTTTAATATGCTTGGTTCAGATTTTTATTTCATTTGTTTTCTTGAGGATGGATTTGTTAGGAGAATCTCCTGAGAAAGGAAATCTGCTGTTATGGTGTGAAAATGAGTGAAAGCGAAGAAAATTGAAACGGTGAAAAGCCATCGTCATTTCCAATTTCCACCTACTGGTCATAGAGTTTAGAACCTAGACAAGTGCTAGACAATCAATATCATTTTACTTTTTTTTCTATCAATGAAGGAAATTTTGTGTTTGGAGAATACTTCATTCTCCTGAATGCTGACTTCCAGGCCACCATCACTTGCAAAGAAGTTCAAAGTGCTTATTAGGAGGTTCTATATTGTATCACATATATACACACATATAGAGATTGATTTCTTAACTTTTAAAAGGAGGCTTTAATGTGGTACCTGTTGCTGCCTCGCATAGACATATGATTCATGTGTTTTTACTTACCCCAAATTGGGATTCATGTGACTAATCTACATTTTGACTTTGTTCACAAAAAATGCATTTCATCTAAGGGTTATAAATTACAACTTTAAGGTCTCCTAACAAGGAATATAAAATTTGATTGGACCATCTTTGAGGCCTACTCCTAATCCATATGTATCCCTATCCATCAATTTTTATCACAATTGATGTGCATCTAGTTGGGCCCACAAAACGGTTCCATATCTTTTTTAACAATGAGAAACTATTTCCCTCTTTAATATATGTGTATGAAGCTACAAAAATATGATTTGGAGGGCGAGTTGGTCACCCTCAACGGGAATTGCACTCCAGATCCCATGCACTATAAAAAAAGCATTTGGGGCCCAAAAACCGAAGGACTTAGGTGACTGGGTGATTTGGGGGGTGGATTATCTTGGTCCCTATCGAGTCTGAGTTGGTTGAGTCTGAAAACGATGGTGTGTTGTATAGGCTATAGCCTAGATCACCTGAGCAATCTTGGCCAGGTGATTTATGGGCAAGAGCCTAATTCGACCTACATGGAGGAGGGGAGAAGAAAAGGGCTATGCTTAGGAAAATGGCGCCACCAATTGTTTGATCCAGGGGATCTAAGATGATGGATATTTAGAGCTTGAAATGCTTGCTTAAAAAATTTGTCGGCAAAATCCGTTGCCGAGGGCAATCCTTCAGGTTTTTTTTTTTGGATGGTGGGAGCGTCTTGTGGATCCCAAGTGAGCCTCAAAGTGCTTTTGCCCATGCAAGGTGACTAAACTTTGTTGCTTAACTGAAAGTTCTCATATGCAGACATGCACTCACACTAGACAACATATGGATTTTTCTTTGGAAACTCTCACCCTTTTCTGGAGCCCACTTGGATGCATGGCATTCAGTAGGTTTGAACATGGATTAGGAGGATTCCTTATACCAGTTTGATTAGATGTTCTTGGCCCTTGGTTTTAGCTCCTCCAAGTTTTATCGCTACATTCATAGAAATCTGTTATGATAAAATCCAATAGGACAAATGTCAAGATCAGTGTCAAACTTGAACTACTGCCAACAAAAAGGAGGCAGGTGTGTGTAAATGGATCCTATAGCAATTAATTAATTTTTCTTCTTTTTCTATGATAAAGATGTATTTATCCGCAACCTGTTGTTTATGCCTTTCCTCACCTTTGATTAGTAAAATTTTCTTATTGGTAAGAAGTAAGTACTTTTTATTTTCTTCTGATCTGATTTTGCCTTTCATTTCATTTCTTTTTCTTTTTTAATCATTGCTTCTTTTTTTTTTTTTTTCTGGGGGTGCAACATAGTAACTCTAGATATGTGCTCGAGTGACTAAACCCATGTCATTTTTTCAGGCATCTTTTGGAAAATAGTCGCTTCTTGTGCAAGACGGTAAATTTCCATGGGAAGCAACAATGGTAATGATGCATCAGTTAGTTGCACGATCACGGAAGGTCATGCCACAGAATCTGGGGTGGCCATAAATGTTGAGCCTGATACGGTGGTGGAGTATATGAATTCTGACAACAATATTATTGGTGAATATGAGGTTGTAATAGATGCTGATCAATGCCCTAGACCAGAAGACAACTCAATCCCTTGTTTGGGCATGCGCTTTAAAACTGCTGATGATGCTTACACATGGTATAAGGATTATGCTAGGCGGATTGGTTTCAAAGTGCGCATTGATCGTCAAGAAAGATCTAAACGCGATGGGGAAGTTATTTCAAGATTGTTTGTGTGTTCTAGAAAAGGAACTCATCGAGAGAAAAGCAACAATAGAGAGAGCAAATGTAAAACTGAGCAGACACATGCCAGGGTCGGATGCCAGGCATATCTTATGGTCAAAAGGAGGAGAGGTCCTGTTGAGGATAGTTGGGAGATTACAAGATTTCAGGAACATCACAATCATGATTTAGTTTCTCCATCATCTATGGTTTCAAAAAGAAAAATCTCCAAACGTAAGATGGCACTTGACGAACCTTGCCCAATTTCGGAACAGAATTCTTTTCCTCATTTAGGGATGCAGTTCAGAACTGCCGACGAAGCATACATATGGTATAATCATTATGCTAGGCGGATGGGTTTTAGAGTGCGTATAGATCGTCAAGAAAGGTCAAAACGTGATAAGGAAGTTATTTCTAGACTATTCGTTTGTTCTAAAAAAGGAACACGTCGGAAGAAATACAATAATCGAGATGGTAGAAGTAGAGCGGAGCAAGGGCATACAAGGGTGGGATGCCAGGCATATCTAATGGTAAAAAGAAGGAGAGGTGCTACAGGTGAGAGTTGGGAGGTTACAAGATTTCAGGAGCTTCATAATCACGACTCAGCGTCCCTGTCAAATAAACGTATGGGTCCAAAAAACAAGAATGGCAAATTTAAGGTCGCACTTGACATTGAATCTGGCACCAATTCTGAAGATGATTCATGTCCTCGGTTGGGCTTACAATTTAAAACTGCTGATGATGCGTACCAATGGTATAATGATTATGCTAGAAGAGTAGGTTTTAGTGTTCGCATTGATCGTCAGGAAAGATCAAAACGTGATGGGGAAGTTATTTCCAGATTGTTTGTATGTTCAAAACAAGGAAGGCGGCGTGAGAAATACACAAATAAGGAGAGCACAACTAAAGGTGAGCAACCTCATACAAGGGTAGGGTGCCAGGCATATCTTATGGTTAAGAGAAGAAGAGGCTCTGTGGAGGACAGTTGGGTGGTTACGAGATTTCAAGATGTTCATAAGCATGATTTGGTGTCTCCAAGTAAGGTATCTTCTCTTCGGTCACATAAAAGGATACGCCATACTTCAGAAAAATATGCCGAGAATCTATCGGGTGCATGTGTAGATGGGAATGGTATATTTTCTTCACTTGTAGATGAAGCTGATGGGATCGAAAATGTTGGCTATATTCAACAAAATCTGTTTGATCATCAGACTTTTGAAATCCAGGACACCTTTGCGAACGAAGATCCTAATATTGCCCAAGAAATGCAGAAGAATAACTCCCAATGCAATGTCATAAATGGTCTCCTTTTTAATCAGGGATTAATGAGTGGAGCAGAGAAGCAAAGAAAGGGCACCAAGAGTTGTAGCATTTGCAAGGGGCATGATCACAACAAACGTAAATGCCCTACATTGAAGGGCATAGGGTAAATATATTTCTCTCTTCAGTTCTATATGTTTTGTGTGCTTACAAAATTTGTCATGTTTGTTTTTCTAGCTTCTGCTTTTGTATTTGCCCTCATCAATTTTTTTATTTTTTTTATAATTTTTGTGTAGGCATTCGCAACAGCCTGAGAGTGACGCCCATTTGCATCTGAGTGACTCTCATCTACAAATTGGTGATTCTGATCTACACATGGACGACTCCCATCCCCACATGATTGACACCCATCATCCCCACTTGGGCGATTCTCAGGAACATATGAGCGATTCCCATCCAGGTTATTTGGCTTCTTGTTTCTTTTGGTATTCGATAAAGTTCATCATGCATTAGTAGTTTTTTCCCTACTACTTGGAGGCTGATCATTGGCTTTTCTTGGATTACTAGTTGCACATAACATAGTAAAATTACTCACATATTGAGATAACTCTAGATGATTCCTGCATTTTCCTTTTTCTCATGTTACAAATTATTAAATATGTTTAGCTCCTCTTTACTAGTTTTGATTTAGGGTAGTAAACAATGAAGATCTGCTATAAGATGTGGCTTCTTTTGCATACCAATCAAGTGGTTTTTTATATTTTTGAATTTTTAGACGTCTACATTACAAAATCTGTCTGATCAGCTTACAATTTACTTTTATTTTATTCAATTTTTATGGATATATATATATGGGCCAGTTCTCCTAAGCTCAAGCTTAGGATAAGGTAAGCTTAAGTATGTGGTGGGCCCCACTTGGGACTCACATGGGAAGGGGATTGCGGGGGTTGCGGGTTTTTTTTTGGGGGGGTGGGGGGGGGGGGGGGGGGGGCGGATTTCAAGGACTCTTTGGGATCCTCCTCTCTGCAAAAAATCAGCCTCAACTGTGATTTCTATCATTTTCATATAGGCCCAAAAGTTTAATGGTCATCGGTCCATTCGGATCGATACATAGTCGGTCCAACGGTCCAATAAATTCAGATTTGACCGAAAGCTGGTGGACATGTGCAATTTAGGGGGCATCATGTGTTTGGTCCATTTGGATGGACCAAAGGTGGGCCCCAGTAGCTCGAGCTTAGGAGAGCCTTGCTCACACACACAGGGGATATTCAAGTGAGGGATTCCTTCACCATAGGGTGAGGGACACTCCTCTTTTTGGGAAGTTTCAAGTACAAAAGCACTTTTGTACTTTTTAGGAAGATTCTCTTTTGTACTTGAATCTTCCCAAAAAGGGAAGTGTTCCTCACCCTATGGTGAGGGAATCCCTCACTTGAATATTACCCTATATATATGTACATATATAGAGCAAGGCTCTCCTAAGCTCAAGCTTAGGATAAAATCTCGTAAGCTCATGCTTGTAGGGCCCACCTTTGGTCCATCCAAATGAACCAAACATATGACCCCTCTAAATTGCACATGTCCACCAACTTTCAGTCAAATCAGAATTTACTTGACCGTTGGATCGACTATGTATCGATCCGAATGGACTATTGACCATTAAACTTTTGGGCCCATATGGAGATGATAGAAATCACGGCTAGGGCTGATTTTTTTTATAGAGAGGAAGATCTCAGGGAGTCCTTCAAATCCCCCCCACCCCCATCCCCACGTGAGTCTCCGGGTGGGCCCCACCACACACTTGAGCTTACCTTATCCTAAGCTTGAGCTTAGGAGAGCCTTGCCCATATATATATATATATGAGGAGATGCTCCTATGAGAGATATCTCTCACCTTATATTAGAGATTCGGTGGGGGCCATCACATCCATATCCAATGCCAACAACTTAAATGTGAGGGCCCCCACCCTTATCTCTCTCATATAAGGTGAGAGATATCTCTCATAGGAGCATCTCTCTCATATATATATTTATATACGGGGAGGGCTACAAAATGCCCTGGGCGTTTTCTCCATCGCTACGCCCCTTTTTCTCATCCAATCAATATGTTTAGCTGGCATTTTGAATTTATACATAACACATCTCACTTGTTTTTAGGGACTTGAGATAAAGTGATAAGCTCATTTGAATTTCATTCCATTAAAGGAGGAGAAAAAATCAATTAATCTTTCTGAGATGTAAGATTATTCCACTTGTAAAAGTAAAAAAATCCCTCTCTTATGGGCACTCACCAAATCATGGAGCCATAAAACCAGAATAATGACAAGGATGCATGGTTTTGGCTTAGGATAACATAAGTTGCAGCTTAGGAGGTTGCTTTCTCACGGACTAAATATTGTATAAAAAATAAATCACAGGTGGAGCTTACATGCCCAAAAACAGGATAGTTAGATTGATCATGAAAGGATATAATAATGGAATGAGAACACTGGACTATTCCTAATGTTTCCACTGCTCTGCTGCTCTTCAAGTCTGAACATCCCTCAGACAGACTCTCTGATTGCCACAAAGGGCTATTTCACAGGGTTAATAACCTTGGCTTGGACAGTGTTTTGTATCCTCGGAAAGCTTGGATTTTATAGAAGCTCCTTTTAATGATAATTTGCGTGTCATTAATTGCAAATAAATGCATTGGTACTGTCCAGAAAGGAATTCGTGGGCATGTATACCAGTTTTAAAGTACAAACTGAACATGAAGATCGGCATATCTTGTTACTGGTAAAAAGAAAAAAGGGCCAACCTTCTTGGTCGTTAATGCAATCTACTGTAATGCCGAACAAGCCGATATACAAGATTGGAATTTTTTTTTTGAAATTTGAGCTTGTATTATTTGTAGCTCTAGTCTGCACTTATTCCTGACATGAAATGGGAACACATTAAACTTGAGTCATGCTTGAGGAGCATATTATTGGGGTTCTTGATTTGGTAGTGAGACCATCAATATCATTGATTCTGCTGTGGACAAGCCATTTCTTGAATGTCAATCAGTTTGGGCATCATCAACTAGAAACTTTTTATTTTTTATGATGTGATCCATTGGTGGCATCGAAAACTACCCGTAAGGAGTACAAAAACAGCCTACACAGGTTTCAAATCCGTATCACAACCCTCGATGTGTGATGTATAGCATTTAAAAAAATAATGGATGGAATGTCATACCATTGCGCCAAGTGCCAGAAGACCAAAAAAGAGGGTTTTTGCGTTTGTGCTCCTTTAAAACTTTGAACAGAAAATTCAATGAGTTAAACCACAAAAAGTAGAATTTATAGCATTTAAAAAAATAATGGATGGGATGTCATACCATTGCGCCAAGTGCCAGAACACCAAAAAAGACGGTTTTTGCCTTTCCGCTCTTCAAAACTTTGAACAGCAAATTCCATGAATTAAACCACAAAAAGTAGACTTTGTCATCTTTGGCAACTCTACTAATAGAGTCAAGTAAAATAAAGCCCCCATTTTTCAAAAAAAAGTCACATCAAAAGCACTTTAATTCAAATTTCCCGCCATATTAAAAAAAAAAAAGTCAAAAACAACCCCCTTTCTCTACTAAAAGACAAAAAAAACTCCACTTCCCAATACAAAAGGTCAAAAAGATTCCATCACAAACAACTGAAAATAAAATACCATCATGGCCCACTTATATTTTATTCTTTATTCAAAATAATCTTTACCTCACTCAATTCCATTAGTAAAGCCCCAAAGAGGCCCAAGATTAAGCTGGCTTTCTTCTCGCCTTTTGCTTGGGTATTGTTAGGATGATCAACAATCTCTATCCAATAGGTTTTACCGTACACCAGTAAGGTTACATCATGAATGATATGCAGCCCATTCAATCTAGTTAAGATCACATAAGATGTGGAGATTCCCATGCGGGTTGGATATTAATGACTGCCAAGGTTGTGAGCATCAGTCAGTATTGAATATTTTGGGAGGTCGGTATTATTACTTGTATGAGAGAGTTGCTTGTAATTTAATTTGTGTGGAGTTTACCATAGTTCTTTAAAAGATCCTAGCTATCCAATTTTTGGCCCATTTTAATTTTGATGTGCAAGGCTGTTGTCTGTCTCTACAAACTCTTGTAAAATCCATATTAGAGTCCTATCAATCTTAACACTAACTCTGTGGCCACTCTTCTCCAAATATGAGGCATGAAGGCTCATCAAATCCAAATCGTGAGCCTTGTTGGGCTTAACATGCAACTCAAAAATTAACCTGATCGGATGATAGGAACAATCCTAAGTTACCCTTTGAATTTGGACTACTGACAAATTTCTTTTTAACCATGAATCTCATATCCTACAACTGGATGGCTGAAAAATTGTTTGATTAGTGTCTTTGGGCTGTTCTCCATATAAAATGGGCAAGCAGAATGGTTGGCATGACTGTGTGCATACATGCCATGTATATGGTTGATGAGTTGCATCAATAGTTTTAGGTTTTGGAAATCCAATCCTTTATGATAAGGTAGTTACCTATATTTTGGAATTGACCTCTCTGAGAACTGGCACAAGTATGGTTAGTGGTATTAATTGCATTACCATTGGTCATGAAATGTAGTAAAATCTGAACAGGAAGAATCGGCATTTTTTTTGGGGTAGTTGTCTGATGTTTTCTGGTTCGCAATGAAGGCTTTCTGGGATTGTGGACTAATTATTATGCATTTATGCTAGTAATGGTACTGCTTACTCTTACTTATTTAAGTACAATGCATTTCTCTTAGTTTGTTCCTGTTGTTGCCAGATCTGTGTATGGTTCTTGTTTGTGAATTGAACCTGTTTGATTTCTGGTTGCTCTCTATTTTTCCCTTCCAGGATTTTGTGCATTATCGCTTTGGAATGACAAGCACACAAGTGATGTCATGAGCAACCAGGCTGTAAAGCAGCTGTTTGGCTGGGTGGTTACTGACGATGGGGAGGATTTTCGAGTTTGTCCTGAGTTGTTGCCAACTGAGGTTTAGAAAACGACACATTTTCTGCAATTCTCTAATTGGTTACACTGACTGCAGCTTCCTCACTAGTAGCTATGCTGGTGCAGATGAAGGCTGCGTGATAGCACTGCGCGATTGTACTTAGTTTGGCTCTTGGTAACCCTAATGCTTTCAGGGGCGCAGAACTTGGAGAATTGTACAAGTTGTGGTGATGATTGAGGCCGCATTTCAATGTTGATGCCCTATTGTTTCTGGGCGCTTTGTTTATGCTAAAATCCCAGTATGTTCTTACCTAACTTGAAGTTGAGAATCAACTGATGGGGCATTTTGGGTGCTGCCCAAATGCATTGGGGAGGCAGGAATAAGGTTGTTATCGGATGTGGTCTCATTGTGAATGAATTCCAACTCCCTTATGAAATGTTGTTGTGGCAGAGTATAGCAAGATGCACTCCTTTTCTTTTTCCTTTTTCTCCCGAATTTTTCTCTGTTTGAGATCTCATACATAGATCATTCTATTCATCAGGTGAAAGCATATTAGTAGCTTGCCTTCTTCCCTCAAGGAAAACTAGCTCAAACCATGCTTCGTGCATGTGGCGAAAACAACCAATGTGTTGCCAAGAAAACAGCAGCAGTGCTGCATGCAGAGTCATCAGGGACCTGCTAAAGAAAGGTTATGCATTCTTGATTGCAGCAGCAGTTGTTTCTAGAAGTCGGATGGATGGGTAGCTCTATATTGTTTTATATCTGAATGGCCATGCTTAATGGGCTGCACCGAGAATCCCCTAGATTAGATCCTCACAGATTGATTCATGGCTAGCAATGGAGTTGCAGTTAATGGTCCATCAGAGCTCCCCATTTAGTGGGACACTTTTTTAGGTTGTGAGCCATCCACCGTGGTTGCTATATATCTGCAAGCATCAGTGCCCTCTTGAAGGTCCATATGCTGACTGATGGGATTTGTCTGAAGGCCAGGCGGGTGCGGCCAATAGTACTAGGATTTCAACTGTAATTTGATGGGAGGCATTGTGATGGATTATCCCTGCAAGTTCTTGATTTGTAGGTTCAAAACACCATCATGAACGTATGGTCTGCAAATGGACGGTTGGGGGGGAAGGTTCTGCTAGGAAGTCACCAAGTGTGCCATGCATATGTGCCTAACATAAACATGCACCAGAATTGTACCATTTGGGTCAGTGCCAATATCCTTGTGGGATGGGGGTGTTCATGGGCCAAGGCCGAGATGAAGCTTGTCCAAGCCCAGCTTTTATTGATTTGAACCAATACTGAGGGCTGCTCTGATTCAACACAATGTTACAAGTCATTGTAAGTTCAATTTATTGTCAAAGATGTATCTGGTATGATTGTTATAGAAACACACTAAAAACCTCAAATATGATTTTAACCTTTTCTTTTTTGAAGAAAGTCATCGGTTCTAGCATATTGACTTTTTTTTTTTGTTAATTAAAATTAAAAAAATGTTTTATTTTCAAGAATATTATCTGGATAAAGCTTACAATTTTAAATTTATAAAAACACGATTTCTCACTAATATTACAACAACAACTAAGCCTATGGGGATTTTCCCATCATACTCATGAAGCGACTAACTTGCTTCCACTTGATCCTAAATCCCCTCCGCTCTGTATGATATTCATGGAAGACAATGAGCCTTTATATTTGCTAGAATTTCTGATAAGAATTTAAGGTGTTGGGGTTTTAGGACTTGATGTGATGACTTATCCCCTTGGCATTTTGCAAATGCCTTGTTTCTTAACAAGAATTTCAAAATTTCATTCACTTGAATTTTTTAATTGATGGCCTTTTGGAAGAGAAAGCCACCCACCCCTCTCCCCATTGAGAGCTAGCGTCAGGACCCTGCCCTTCCGACGGCCCTATTTTGAACACCTAACCTTAGATTGAAGCAATTGAGAATTGAGACCATTTTTTTTTTCAAGTCAGGATATCTCTTGTTCAGTCCAGAAGCCTCTGGCCTTGAGCCCGAAGGGACACTCGATTCTGATACTGAGAACTAATCCCCAAGGGCACATTCAAACCCTCATATTCACATGCACTATATTAAATTGTGGGAGGTGGTCAACGAAGGTAGGTGTCGAACACAAGACCTCTCCACTTCTTGAGGTGTAGAGTCCTTGCCCAACTGAGTACCACTCATTGGTTATTGAGATCATTCCCCCAGAAGCCACGGAGTCAAACAAGAGTAGTCTTGATCTTACAATTTATGTTATGACATGTTCGAGAAGTTCAGGCATTCTACCCAAAAAAAATAGTGAGGATCCAGTAATTTCACCAGCATAGTATTTGCATTAAAAGACTACAGATGATTGAAAAGAATGGAGCATAGCATAAAAAAGCTGCTCAGAGTTCCGGTGGCTATAATCAGCTTTTTGGAGACACGAGCCTTCAATCTTACTAGTATCTGTTTCCATTTTGGCACCTGGGGGGTTCTAACACCAATCCCCTGCACCACAAGAAATCATACATTTATATGTTTTAGAATCTGCATAAAGGAGAAACACATTTGATTTATTTTAATGCAAATCCAGAGCATGAATCCACAAAGATTGAACTATGCAAAAAGCGAAGAATAATCAGAAAAAGCTCAAATTGCATCTCTTGTGAATAATCAATATCCACTACTGACCCAAGAATATAGGATGTCTCTGTGGACAGGACTTCCTCTCTCACCATACTGCTCTGGGATCAATCCTTGGGCGGGTAGGTTTAAGTAGTCCCACTTGGTCGCTACACCAAGCAACCGGGAAAAGAGAAAAAAATGGCTATATCTAATATTCTGATACTATTGGGAAACAAATTTGTTAAAGTTATTGACACATCCTTTTTACTGGTTGTTATAGTAGAACTGGGCATGTTTGATGAAACAGCACCTATATTCTCAGTTGGTTACTTTTACTTAGTGCTTGTGTTGGCTTCTTCGGTTATAAAAAGGGGGTTATGCATGTGCATCCCTTTTTCTAATACTACCAAACAGCAGATACACTGATGCATCGTCAGCACCTCTGCTCAATAACCCTGCCTCAAATAACCCTGGAATGATGCATGTATATAATCTTCCTAACTTATTTGAGGATTTGGCTTAGGGTAGATCCAAATGGAGAAGTAGAATTCATGTAGCCGACCCCAACATAGTTTGGACAAGGTGACGATGATGATGATGAGAGTCTATAAGACAAAGATGATGGCCATTTTATAAGCTCTTTGTTTGTTTTCTTCTTCATTTCATTGAAGTGGAAAGTGGTTTTTCTAATGTTTGTTTCTTGGATTTTTTCTGTTGCAGGCTATGGAAGCTCCATTTACTTTTTTCTTTTCCTTCTCAAAATCAAAACTTTGTCTTCTTCCTTTCAAGTGCTGTTTAAGCATGTAGAGAGGTTGGCTAGCAAAATGTCTAAGCAAGGGACTGATGTGGAAATTCCTTTAGTTGCTCACATTATGCAATTTTAGTTCTGTGCATATGTTATAATACTACATCGACCTTTTCTTTTTGTTGATCCTGTGTTTTGCCATGTGAGTACTTCACTGATATAAAAAAAAAAAGGAGCTAATGGGATGTTCAAGAAAATCACAAGTAAAAGGATTCATAATTTGTTTTTTGAATGGTTAGTGAATCCATAAGTTTTGATTTAAAAAAAAAAAAAAAAAACCAATGCAGTAATGTAATCAGGGTAATATAGAGAATGGAAGAAAGAACCATCATTAGCAAACTCAAAACTCAATAAATATTTCTCAATTTATAAGTCCCCATTGTAGTATGGAGTATGGACTCCTGCCACTGAGAAAATTCATTCAAGTGCAACTGTCCGAAACTTTCTTAAGAGATGTTTTAGAAGCATGAAGTGGTAGAGAAAATACCCTGTGCTATTGAGAGAGAGAGAGAGAGAGAGAGAGTGTGTTACACAAACATGCCCTTAGTGCCAATCTGCTTTCATTTGGTAACATGTACACAGTATACCACATGGATCCAAACAAAAGTCAAACAATTGTCAAGGAGAATTAAGTCCTATCCTCGAACTGCTTTATCTTTCATTTTCTATTTTAAAATTTAGGTTCAGGCCAGCAATAAAAACAGGGACTCCTGATCTGTTCTCTACATAAGTTTTACAATTTCAAGGAGAGTTCTGTGCTCACTTTTGTTGCATTCAGCACTTCTTATATTTACTTTCAATCTGTAAGCAATCAATAATTTATTGTTTGTGTTAGGCTAACAAGTAACCATTAATCTCTTCAATTAAAATGTCATGTGCCCCAAGTTTGCTTCTTCTAATTTTGCTCCTTATGTTCTGGTTATTTTGGTTTCCTTCATGTGATGCTTCTCCATTTGCTTTATCCAACTCTTACACTTTATTATGACCTCCAACCGGCTCTAAGGTCTAGCAAATGAACTTGAAAATGCACAAACATAAATCAAGAAAATGCAATTAGACGAAGGGAAAACCAACAGGGTTCTTCACTTCTTTTCCTTGAGTTATCATTAACAACATTTCTTGCCAAATGGAGGATTCCCATGAACAGAATTTTGGACAGTAAATGAAACTTTGGAACTAATTTTTCTTAACTTTCTACCAATGAAATAGTTTGGCATGAAAATTTTGTGGTAAGGAAGAATGCAAAAACTCCGCAGGTGGAAATGCTACTCACTGAGGCCAGACTGTTTGATCATTAGAACACGTCTCTTTCTTCCTATCCAAGTAGTCATCCAATTGGGATCCCCTGAGACAACTTTGTAGCCTGCTGCTGAATACAATTTGCATGCAGCCGAATCATCTTCATAAGCCCGTAGTGCGAGGTAGTCAAAACCCCAGTGAAGAGAGAGTAGATCACAGGCTTTGAGTAATACTGTTGCTACTTTTTGCCTCCTATCATGCATATTCTCGAATCATAAAATAAAATTAAAATCATTGTTACACAAGGGAGAAGTACAAGTGCAAAGTAGAAATGCAGGCAAGGATGTAAACAAGCTGAGATTGAGCTTTGGTTGAACACTAATCCAGCCTAGCTGAGCCGATAGACTTAACCAAGCTCAAGTGCTCATTCTTTATTAGAAATCAAGCCAAGCTTAGAGATGCTCTGCATGACATGGCATAATAAGCTAAATCTCAACTCAAGCTCATATATCTTATAGCATATACTTACAATATACATATGTATATATTTGGCAATTTTCATCCAAGAAATACCTCTCACGTTTCCTATGAGGAAAAAATCTCAGCCCCCTATGGGACCTATGTGGATGCATGCCATTCATGATTTTTTATTTTTGTCACCACATTGCCGATGCCAAATCTCGATCCCATGACCTAATGGGGTAAACCATTGGTTCAAACCATAAAGGCAAGATAGAGATTGGCACCATTCATGCTTCACACTTACAACAACATTTTGTGCAGACCACTTTGGGACCCTTCATTCGGGGAGAGTGCCTGAATGGGAAGGCCTGAATGGTATGAATGCTTTTGATTTCAGGATGGACCCCACATGGCCACATGTCAAATCAGGTCATTACGATGCCACTATGATTTTATTATCAGGAAAATGCTTGTCTCTCATGTTGCTGTACCATGTTATGTTTAAAAAATGTCAAAAATAAAACTAAGTATTATGTATCAAACTTATTTTTGGTATATATCCCATCAATATTTCTTAAACAATAAAAATAGATTTCAATAAAGAAGTGCACGTATTACGTAATACATGTATATACCAAGATGTGGCAAGCTTGAGCTTGAGCCAAGGCCCTTAAGAAGTCAAGCTTGAGTAGATTTGAGCCTAGAAGGCCTAGCTTGAGCATGGCGCATAAAACAATCAAGTCAAGAGCGCAATAGAGCTGAGCTGAGTAGCTTGTGAGCCAGCCCAGTTTGTTTATACCTTTTCAAGTAGGGACAACAAATAATCAAATGGAAAAGCGGAATTTCTCCCATGATTAAAATGTACTTCCACCTGGTTGTAAACAGGTTGGGTCCTTGCCTCTATGGTGTACCTAGGCCTAGAAAGTCTCATTGGTGATTTCAAACCAGTGCTGGAAACAGAGGGTAGGGGGTGTTCATAGCTGCTCACATGGTTCGCTTGTGATTTTTTTCACTCTTTTTTTTTTCTACATGGTGACACTTTAATGAAAAATTCCTGTGTCCACTACCGTTTCAACCCACTTTTCATGAGATATTGTGCAGCCAACAGACTCCCAAGTATATGTGTCAGCACTGCAGGTCCCGTCTCCCTTCAAGGCATGTGCTGTTGTAACAAAACCACCTTCCACAAAATGCAGTGTGCTTGATTATCACTTGGAACAAGTGAAATTCCCATTTGACTGAAAGCAATCTCTGTCACATATATCATCTCACATTTCATCTTGAGGTGTTAAAGAACACTTTGCTCCAATGGTAAAAGACCACTCTGAAGTATGGAAACTTGTGCCAATCGCAGTCAATGGAAGGTGATTTCCTGTGAGCCACAAAGTTGTCATTTGTACAAACACAGTTGGCTCTCATGCAACCAACTATATATGATTGTTTCTCATATACATCCTTGCATACAGTTGATGCGCTGATAGCAGATTTAAGAGTTACAACAGTCTTACTGTTCTTCTATCTTCACTATAAGGTTGAGAACAGTCCAATATTCCAATTTGCAAGAAACATTTGGCTGTTTCCGGAGGACCTGTTTCCACACTGGACTATTTTCTGTCTATTTCCCCTAAAAAGAAAGGACTACAGCAAATGTACTCACCTGAAATCCTTCATCACAGCTATTCCAGACACATAGAGGTATTCTTCTGCTCCATCAATATGCTTAAGAACAGCTTCATCTCTCATAACTGTGACATCCACAACCCCCACAAGCCCCTCCTTTGATGTGTTTAAGGAATCCGGACGGTCAACAGGCTCAGCAACCAAACAAGCATACCTGCTAGGTAAAAACTTTTCAGCGAAACAGCATTCACGCTTGCTTTAATACTAAGGAATTGTATCAGATTAACACAAACTGGGAAATCTGATGGGCTACTGCCCAGATATTGTAACGACATGCCATGGATAAGGAAGGGACACGGTTATTACACATAAAAATAAAGTATTGAATATGGTATGAATGGATATGTTCTAACTTTGAAGTGTGTAGGTATCAAAGGGGATGGGTCATACATAGAGGTCACTTTTTTATTTTTTATTTTTTTTAATCAGTAACTGGTAATTATATTTGATGAGTTGGAAGCTCAAACATTCAAAAGTTTGCCTGAAGAGCACCATAGCTGATGGATCATTTATCCAGGTATCATAGCTTATTGGAGTGACCATTTTTGCGTCTCCCTTCACTTCCTGCGGGTCACCAAAGGCACAGTTTAGGCCCTTTCAGATATCTACACTGCTCATCTGGCAAGACCCACATTTAGACGAGTCAACTGTTTATAGTCGACATGGACAAAAGTTGACAGGATATCCAATGCGGACATATTTATCTGAGTTCTCCAATCCACAGCGAGATACATTGGTGGGTACAATCACCACAAGGTGGGTGAATGACTGTTGAAGGTTATTTAAAATTGCACACATAAAGCTAAAGGACCATGGTACATGAATCTCCTTGAGAACAATATAAGAACTATCATTAACTAGAAGTATTGTTCTGCCCTGTGTCTAAAGAAGCACACTTGTATACGGGTGAGGTAGAGCTTCAGTGGAGTAATTCTTCATAACAGAACCCGCATTGTCAAGTTGTTCCTTTCCCAATCAAAGGCCTTATGGATTGTGTCTTCCCATGTTGCCTGTCCATTGTGTTTTGAGTTTGATTTGCATGAGCCTTTGTTTTAAGCCTTCAATTTTTATTTTATTTTAGTGAATAAAATTCTGTTTCTGATAAAAAGTAACACAAAAACAGAAAGAAAAGAACAATAAAAAAGAAGTTAAATGGAAAACCAAAGGGAGCAAGACAACCTGTTCGGTGGAGAATTCCTAATCTTGTAGATTAGAGCAGAAAGTACTTCTGCCTGTAAATTTCATAGGGTAAAATAAGAGAAAATACAAGTTAGTACTATGGGACTGTTTTCATCCAACTATGTGAAATGTCAAAACGTTGCACTATCTGATTATTTAAGTCTTCAATTTAGATGGAAATTGTCTATCTTAAATAAGTCACTCAAATACTTTATATGAATAAAACTTTCAAAAACACAAGTATCGACAATTGGGAGAAAAAAATGAATAAAGGCTCATGATAATTTTGAACAAGCTATAGTACCATCTGAAAAGAAAGATATTTCTAGACAAGCTAATGCTAGTTGTTGGTTTTTTTTTTTTTTTCCACTTCCTAAAGTTCTACTGTGTATTTAAAACCACCAAGGAAATATCGACACTCCTGTCAGAAGAAAGCACAGGACTATAGGAGCCTTTCCACCAAGAAATGGAAGTATGAAAATGCTGTTCAGTATATATCTGAGGAGGAATTACGTGATCCCCAATCTGAACAGATACACAGAATTCTAGAGTCTTAGCACTCTTAGTTATGTTCAATCCTAACACTTTGATTAATGACTTGCAAATAGATGGCTTTCTTTTATCAGTTAAAAAAAAGGAATCATAGGAAAGAAAGATACAAAAGGCTGTAATGTGCGTGCATCTCTAAACTTGGAATGACATGGCCTGTGGAGCCCACCTGTAAGCATGAAAATAACGGGAAATGGGGGTTTTGAAAGGTCCCTCATGACCCACCTCAGCAAAATTAGTGTCCATTTGATCATAAGAGGTGAACTTTTAGGGGCCTCAAAGTTGTTCAAATCCTAATCATTTAGATCAAGTTTGATGGGTGCCAAATTCACATGATTAATCCAATGGCCTGTAGAACTTGGATGAGAGTCAAATTTGAGTGTGTTAGTGAATGGGAGGAGTTTAGATTGATCATAGTGCGGGCTCCAACGGCCAGGCTGGTAGTCCATTATAGGAATGTTGTTGGAGTTATACATTGTGTGTGCGTGTGCGTGTGCGCGCGCGTGTGTGTGTGAGAGAGAGAGAGAGAGAGAGAGAGAGAGAGAGATAGATAGATAGATTCCAGATTCCAAATTCCAATGGCCAAAAGCAAAGAAACCAATAAACACAGCAGAAAACTAAAAAGAAAAAAAAGACATCAGACAGAAAGCAAATATCTAAATGCAGTAAGAGACCAATCTAAAGAAAAGAAGATACATACCTACAGAATCATTGGAATCAAAAACAGAAGAAAAGGGCAGACCTGAAAGAAAAGGAAGAAGAAATCATTGAAGAGAGGCTGAGGTTCATGGAATGCTTCAGCCTGAACTTGAGCCACCTTCCTCATCTCCTCTTCCTCCTCAACCAACCTCCTCACACCCCACCCATACTCACTCACCAAATACCCAAACTGCTCCTCCCCAACCCCACATATGACATCTTGGGTTTCCTTTCTAACAACACCCACTTCTCCAGCTGGAGTAGAATTAGTTTTGCATGGCCAAGATGCCCTTCTGTCCAAGATCTCTCTCTTGCCCCCGTTTCTGACTAAAGCAGCTGATACCCATTTCACATATCCCACAACCTCACCCTTCTCTCTTGGGTTCATACAATCTGCTTTAATCCTTTTTCTACATTTGACAAGAGCAGATTCTGTAATATGCTTGGTGTGGATAGCAGTAAATTCACTGATACAAGGAGACTCTATATGGAGCCCTTCTGATATCAATGAGGGGTTTAGGCATGTCTTCAGGTGAGCCATGCCCATGAACATAGGATGAGGGGATACTTGATGGGTGGCTTTGGTTTTATTTAACTTTCCACGTATGTCCACTAGAGCTAGTGCGATTATCTATGGAGTGTGTGATGTATGATTGTATGTGGACAAATGAAATGTGAGAATTATGGGGGACTCAACTCCAGGGAAGAAAAGTAGAATATCAGCATTTAGATGGGTTCTCAGCAGAAGAAAACCCAGTCTGGATCTAAGGAAAAACCCCACGGTGATCTTGAGGGGACCATTTAAGGACTCTTATGTCTCTGTGGATAACCTGCCATGCATCCGAGCAAAGGCTGTGTGTGATGACGTGGCGGACCTTGAGTGGTCCACTCACGGTCTGCATAAGGCCACTTGGAGGATCCCGATTCAAGAAAACCCTAGGATGATACATGTGGGGCACTGTATTGTAATGGGTACCATAGAAGATAATGTTGGGTGTTTTTCTTTAAAATTGTCCATGTATGTGGAGCCCATGTAAATGCATGACAATTGAAGGAGGTTGAAAATAGATTAAAAATGTAGAAGATTTTAAATTAATTAAATTAAATGATTCTAACCTTTAATTCTAAATTCGTAAAATGGTGGCAAAACATGGTTAAATCTAGAGCACCCAATGTGGAGTAACATTAGGATTAGTGCATTTGAGAAGGGTAAAAATGTGGGGAGGGATTAGATTGATTGTTGGTGAGTACCATAAAAGAAATTAAAGTTGGACAAATTTAATTGAGGGGTCTAAAGTTTAAGGTACTTTTCATGATAAAGTACTTTTCCTGTAAAGGTAAAAGTAATGTGATATAATTTGTGGGCCCACTGAAGGGAGTTCATTGATCATTAATTTTTTTTAATAGAAGTCATAGGTAGAAACCCTAGAAGCATATCTGTCAGTCCCTGTTTCGTCCAAACAGGCTCCCCTGTTTGGACGAAACAGGGGATCCGGATCCCTTAAAAAAAGGCTATTTGAAAGAAGCGTTATGTAGAGTCGTTTTACTTACACGTTAGTGCTTCCTAGATTTATGAGACTGTGTTCAGAGTTTCTGATTCCAGGCCACATTTTGAAAGAAACCCAACAAAAATTTCCCTCGAAACTGTCACTTTTCAATGGGAAATCTGCAGTAAAGATCAGGCCTTTCACTTCCCTGCAACAATTGGGAGCTGAATATGAGGGTACCCAGATCACCCAACCTTCCTTTTTCATCACAGTTCTGCGAAATTCATCCATTTCTCGGTCTTTATGGGTTGGAAAGATGGCTCATTCATGCATCATCCGAACTGGGTTTGAATCAGATCTGTTTATTGCCAATAATCTTCTGCATATTTACGGCAAATGCGGGTTCATCTCAGATGCACTCCAACTGTTTGATGGAATGCGGGTGAGAGATGCTGTCTCTTGGAACACAATGATTTCTGGATTTTCTGCGTCGGGGCTTCCTATAGAAGGATTTCGTTTCTTTTGCAAGATGAAACGGGTGGGAATTTTTCCTACTCAGTCGAGCTTTGCTTCTGTTCTGGTTGCTTCAATTGAGATGGGTTGTGTTGAGAATTGCCAGCAAATCCATGTAGAAAGTTTGAAATGTGGGTTCTTTTCTGATTGTTGCATTGCAAATGCTCTGATGACAGCTTATGTCAGGCTCGGATATGTCGTGGATGCGAGGAAGATCTTTAATGGAATGCATAATTTCGATGAAGTTTCTTTTGAGATCCTGTTTAGTGGATATGCTCAATGCAGAAATGCCATTGAAGCTTTTGAATTGTTCAGATATGCAAGTTTAGCAGGCATTGTCCTCAATCACATTACACTTTCCAGTTTAATTAGCTTGTGTGTGAACGTGGGACTTATTGATTGTGGAATCAAAATACATGGGTATGTCATGAAGGTTGGGATGGATTCAGATGTTTCTATTGTGAATTCTCTTATCACAATGTATGCAAGATCATACCTTTTGGATGATGCCTTGTTTTTGTTTGAATCTTTAAGGCAGCCTGATATTGTCTCTTGGAATTCACTGATTGGTGGCTATGCATATAATGGTCTCGGAGATGTTGGTGTTAGTCTTGTTGGAAAGCTTTTGTCTAGTAGAATGAGGATGAACGAGTCTACCTTCTCTAGTTTTCTTTCCTCTTGTACTAATCTTACCATTCTCGAAAATGCAAAAACAGCCCATGTTCTAATACTGAAATTGAGAGAAGAAGCGGATCAAGGGACTGATAATATTATATTGACCATGTATTGCAGATGTAAAAATTTAAGCTATGCTAATACTGTATTTAAAGCAATGGAAGCCCGGGATTTCGTATCGTACAACTTGTTGATCGGATTATTTAGAGAACATAGCTTCTATGAAGATTCAATTAGACTATTCTGTCAGATCCAATTAGAAGGCTATATTAATGTGGATGACATAATGTATTCAAGTGTCATTTCTAGCTGTGGGAAATTGGGTTCTTTGGAGATGGGACAACAGATCCACTGCTCCATCATTAAAACTGGTTTTGAAAAGGTTCTACCTCTTAGAAATTCTTTCTTAGGGATGTACTCTCAATGTGGAAGAATTGATGCCATGGAGAGAATGTTCGGTGAAATTGACAGACCCGATCTTTTCTCATGGAACTTGATGATTATGGGATATGCCCATAATGGGCTTGTAGATAAATCAATCAGAGTTTTCCAGGAAATGAAGGGATGGGGCGTGATGTTAAATGAATTTTCATACTGTGCATTGATAGATTCATGTAACTGCATTGAGACCATGGTAATTGGGAAGCAAATTCAAGCTCTTATCTATAAGTCAGGTTTTGCTTGTGATACAGCTCTAATGAATTCATTAGTCACCATGTATGCCAACTGCGGGATGATGGAGAAAGCATCTGCAGTATTTGAGGAGATACAATTCCTTGATTCTGTTTCTTGGAATGCCATGGTTTCAGGTTTTTCCCAGAATGGTTTTGCTGAAGAGTCACTGAGATTTTACCTTTCAATGACCAAAGGAGGCTTAAAGCCCAACCATATGACCTTTGTCAGCATTTCCAGGTCATGTGCCATGCTTGCAGATCTTGTGCTTGGGTCACAGTTCCATTCCCAAGTCATTAAAAGAGCATTTGAATCAGATGTCTCTGTCTCAAACTCATTCATAACCATGTACTCTAAGTGTGGCGACATCCATGACTCTTCCAAGATTTTCCAATCCATCATCCAGAAAGATGTGATTACATGGAATTCCATGATCTGTGGTTATGCCTATCATGGGTGCGGAAGAGAAGCACTCGACATCTTCACTCAAATGAAAACTTCTGGGGTGAAGCCAAATGATGTAACCTTTGTTGGCGTCCTTTCTGCTTGTAGCCATGCTGGTCTGGTATCAGAAGCTTGGATTCAGTTCAATTCAATGTCTAGAGACCACGGTCTAATTCCAAGCGAGGAACATTACAGCTGCATGGTTGACATCCTATGTCGAGCTGGCCAACTAAGAGAAGCGCATGTTTTGGTCAAAAGCATGCCGTTTGATCCTCCTCCCTTGATTTGGCGAACACTGCTTAGCTCTTGTAGAGAAAATGAGAATGTCAAGCTTGGTGAAGAGGCTGCACAGAGAATAATGCAGCTAGAACCAAAAGACTCAGCTGCTTATGTTCTCCTTTCCAACATCTATGCTTCTGCAATGAAGAGAGAAGATAAGGCTGAGATGAGGAGGATAATGAGAGATAGAGGAGTGGAGAAGAAAGTAGGATATAGTTGGATTTGGAGTTGAGAGCATTTATATGATCTATGGGAGCTTTGAGTCTGTACATGTGGGATCCATTCAGTGATTCATATGGTCGATAAGCCATATTTGGACAGCTGGACCTTCCGATTACTCTGCCTTTTGGTTGAAGGATGTATCATTTGCAATGGTTGCCTGCAGGATGCTGGCTGAAAAGGCGAAAGTCATGCAGCATAAGCCCATTCTTGGGACAATTACACCGATGAGATGATCTAATAAGGCTCAAGAGACATCATTTGGAGAGTAGGAATATACTTTTGTTCTTGAATGGTGAACTGTCTATAGTAAATTTTACTGGAGGGAGGGTTCCTATGTATCTGCCTCTCCCATGTGTACTGAGGAGGGCAGGATGGTAAGATTGGAGTTCCAAATAAATCTCTCATGCAATTGATGGCAGGGTTCCCACAGCGGTGTTGTAACTGGGCCGAACTGGGCTAGTAACAAACTGGGATGAAGTTCAACCAAGGTTGCACGTTAATCTAGCTTGGGCATTTCTTTCCTTGTCCCAGCCCAATTAGTGCTGTCTTCAAGCTGCTTGGGATTGAACGTGGAATTGCAAGTCATTACCAGGCTCAGTTCTAACATTAACATATGCTGCTCACCTTCCCCGATTTTTCTGTTTCCATTTTCCATCCTCAATCCAAATCCAACCAATTCCTACTCTGTCTCATCAACATCATCATCACCAAAGCCAAATTTTCAAATAACTATATTGGGGTCGGCTACACGAATTTTGTTTCTCTGTTTTGATCTTTGTTGAGCCAAATTTTCAAATAACTTACACTGGTGACCGTTCAAAAAAAAGAAAAAAAAAAGACACTGGTGCCTAGCCTAGCCATCTCACTAACTTGCATGGTTCTTCCCATCCCCTTCTTTGGCATTGGTACCACTTCCCTTTGGCTGCTGTAGGAATTCATGGGAAAGCTTTTGAGACAAGAGGTACGGTTTTAGTTCATTCCAGCTTATCCATGTTTTTCATTTCAGTTTTTGCTAAATGGTAAGCCTAAATAGGTTTTATTATATATGTAGGATGTCTACCAGCGGAGTGAAAGAAGATGGTCAGCACCTTCAATCTCCTACAGATTATTGAAGAATTCAAGATCTTCTGAGATCTGTTCTAAGAAAATGCAGATCTTTTTCTCTCTTCTTTCTTGTGTTTACTTATAGAGCATTTTTACGTGTCAATGTTTTAATCCTACATGGAATAAATGACTAACTTGGAGTTGGATCCCCTAGATGAGATTCTTATGACTTACAATTCTAAAAAGAGAGCATTGCCAGTACTGATTCCTAATCAAACCTTGTTCTTCATTTTACAGTTTCCCTGTTTCATAACAGTTCCTTGTATGATGGCTACACAACTGTGGCTTTATGAGGCCCATTATTGTCGTCTGAATTATACCATGGTTTCAAAACTTGTATATTAATCCATCTGGGCCCTTGTCTCGGAAAAATGAGAATTGGAAGTCCCTATTCAACATCATCATCTAAGCGACACAAATGGGTAGTTGGGTTTTATTGGCAAACCCACATGAAAATCATGTGGGTTTTGGGGCGGACCCAGAATTTTCATGTGGGTTTTGAAAGCAAACCCAAAATTTTTGCATGGTTTTGAAAGCAGACCTAGGCCCAATAGGGGCAACTCCCCCCAAATGCATGTATGTACGTCTGCCCCAAAGATAGTGTAAAGGTGTGGGGGTAAAAGATATGGTTTATGGTTTCAATTGGTATCAGCCAAAACCATAACAGCTGTGTTTTGAAGCCATGACCTTGACTCCATAAACTGACTTGCCTCTACACTTGATGGGCATCAACTGAATTCACCATGAAAAGAATAGATAATGAATAAAAGATTTAACAAAACTAATTAATCTCTTTTGATTTTAGAAGCTAGAGGTTGCTTTAGGAGCAAATAGTCATAGAGTTTAAGCAGCATGAATGCCTGTTAGCACTCTTTACTAAGGATATCAATTTCATAAATGTTGAGTGCATGGGGCCCACTTTTAATCTTGGCAAACTCTCTAAGTTATTGAACATGATAGGCAATGAGCTTGAAAATCATGTGGCAAAGTGATTGATTAAACCACACCTTCAATTAATGTATTTCTCATCTCCCAAGGCATGGTTCTGATGGGCCCATTTTACTGATTTGCTCTCTCTCTCTCTCTCTCTCTCTCTCAAAAATAGAGTGAAGAGTTCCCAAGCACATTCAACAGAGGTGATTTGATGTTTTTTTTTCCTAAAAAGAGGTGGTTGATTCCATGAATGCTGTAAACTGAATGCCAACATTACTATCTGTATATTGTTAGTCGTTTTTAACAATTCGTACAACACGTGCAAAAAAGAAAGCTTCTTGCAAGAGCCAACTTCTCAATGAACATCACCCAAATGATTAACTCCTGAAATGCCAAAAAATAATTCAAATATAAAGAGCAACAAAATTTGGTCTTCTTTGATTGTAAGAGCGATTGTCTGGTAGCAGGAGCACCTGGCCTTTTTTGCACATTCAAAATGCCTTCCCAGTTTCAGTCTCAGAAGTGATCGCCAATCTTCATCTGTGGCCGAATGAGCACAATAAGCAAAAGTCATTTCAATATGATAATTTCTGCCAAAGCATCGGGATCAATTTCAACTTCTAGGATACCAAGCTAAGACGAAATTCTAGTTGCGGTTTAGGCACCCATATCAAAACAGTGCCCCATAAACTGAGAAGTCCTACTTCTTTGAGAAGCAACAGGATGTATAGTCGGTTGATCTCTCAACAATAGTAGTATCAATTGTTGTGGCAGAGAGATTTTCTGCAGCATGCCACATACCCACTCAAATTAATACAGTCTATACAAACAGTAACAGAATCTGATGTACCAAAAATTGCAAATGATTCAAATGTTTTGCGAGAATAGATTGTTATCTTCTCCATTGGGTTTGGAGATGATGCATACATCAGGAAATGTATTAAATGCAATTCTACATTTAATTATTTGGGGCCGAAAATATGAAAGAAGCAAAAAAGGGTATCCCTCCTAAAGCAACATCCAATTTGCATTGCACCCCAAAGGGCTAATTATTGCCAACACACTCATCGTTGAGAGGTGTTGGTACTGTAGGTTCACACACATGCCCAGGGTCAGTCCTTGTGTCCTCAAGTGAAAGTATCACTACTGATCCAGTATAGCATCCTTGTGTCCTCAAGTGAAAGTATCACTACCGAGCCAGTATAGGAAAAAAAAAAAGGCTAATCATCCAATTTGCTAATATGCAATGCATTGTGATTTGGACACATCCAAGAGAACCTTGTATGTTACTTTACACAAGAGGTTCCTACTCAATCAAGTATGAAACTTTCAGTAACAAAGACAGAAACATGCTTCGGATGAAGAACTTACCAAAGCTCCTTTGGATTGGATAGTCGAAGTTGAACTGCAAACTCGAATTCTCTTCCACAGGTTTCTGTATAGAACTCAGATTGAATGACAGGAGCCTACGCTTACTCCGTTATATCGAAACAGAGCTTTGCCTCATCCCAAGGGCCATTAATCTCAAACTTGTATTCTTGCATCTTTATAAGCCAATAAGGACAGACAACCGTGATGAAGACCAACAGACCAAAGAAGAGGACAAATAGCAATAGGTGCAATTGGAAAATAATGCCCAAAGTCATACTTGTCAAGATAAAAGAAACCACGATATGCAGTTTGAATGAGAATTTCTTTATGCAGTACATGACAAAAGGTGCAAAGAGAAAGATCTGTAAGGAGAAGAGCATGATGGCGAACACATGAAGCCTTGATGGGAGGCGAGAAGCGATGAGAACTGAGGCCACTATGGATGCATTCAAAGAGATGTTGCTTGTTAGAGTCGGATTGTTCAGGGCCCCAGGGGGTCTGATGGTTGAACCCGAATAATCATGCAAGAATAGATGGACTATAAGGAGTGAAACAGTTAGAGCCCAAATAGAATCTGAACTGATGGACCTTGTAAGAGTACAGTAAATAGGAGCTAAGACATACAACCCACTTATGAAGAAGGAGATGTTTAGGAGATATTTGAAAAAAACCTGAAGGGAAAGTCTCTGGGAGGTTAGCAAGAGTGCTAAGAAGCCAAGCACTAGAAGACCCACGTCTAGAAAAAGAAGGGATGTCTCATCAACAACGGATTCCAATGTGTAGATCCATACACAACCAACAAGAGCAACAATACATAGATACTGAGAAATAGAAACCGCGTCTCGCATCACTTTAGACAAGTCTCTCTTTACAACATTGGCATTCATAACCATCTCTTCCAAGAATGACTCATCTGTGTAGTTGTCATCATATCCTGGTTGCATTCCTCCATATGCCACCTTCTTCCATTTTGGCTGAGTTCGATTCTCTAGGACTAAACTCTCCATTGATACACTGTTCCAATGCAGAATAAGAAGGGATCAAAACTGCAACCAAGGATAAGTCTAAATCTTAGAACATCAACTGCCATGCATTCTCCAGAACTCCCAATCTATCAGATGGAAGAAATCCTCCTTAATTACAGTTAAAAAGATGATGGAATGAGGCTACTGAGGGAAATGGGAAGAATTCCGATAGCAGACCATGACATCAGGTGCTCATGACAATGTTTACAGAATCATAGCACTATGCGTGGCAAGAACACATACAAAAATATACGGGCTTGCCAAATACGTGCATGTCAATTCTTTCCATCCATGCACCATACCAGTATGACACATGTCTGGGATTTCATCAGGTTGACCAATCGTGCATGTACAAACTTGTATGAGATTTCTTGTATGATGCTAACTTCCCACTTCAGATATAAATCCACGAACCATCTGCTCCCACTAGCAAATTAATGCATGTATAACACATGCCAATGGTTTATATGCACAATGAAAGGTTAAACAATCATCAAAGTCCACATGAAATACTAAAATACATGTGGAGCCCACTAATGTCTCGCTATGACACCATTCCCTTAAGTATGACCTGTTAAGTTGTTGTTTGCGCAATTTTCTATCACCAATTGATTTTGGGATTACTGGCTAGCAACTCTATCATGACCCACGTCTCAAAAAAAAAAAAAAATGATTGAAGAGAAGTAAACGATGCATATTTGGTTGCGTGGTCATTGGGCAGATGATATCATATAGATTCTAGAATTTTATGCACAATATACAATAAGGAAAAAAAATCCATAAATACATTTCCCAAAAAAGCATACCAGTACATTGACAAAAAGCTATGAAGAGTTATAAAATAAAGGATTGCAGTAGTCGGCATTCTAGAAGCTTTATCAGAGGGTCTCTCAAATGCCACTTTACAGAAGTATAATCTAGTGGTCTGGTATTTAGCCAAAAAAAATAAAAAAATCTAGTGGTCTGGTATCCTGATGTTGTACATAATATGGACTACGGTCTAGTCTTTCCAATAACTCCTTTCTTTTTGCCAACACATTCTATTAAGAGAGAAGCAAACTACCTTGCTTGTGTTCTAGAAACCTCACTAGCCCATACTTTCCAATGTCCCTTTCTTGGAAAGGCGAGTGAAGCTCACCCTTGGGGCATCGCTTATGGGCCCAAGGAGGTCTTTTTTTTTTTCTGGTGCAGAAGCTACCACTTCTCAAATAGAAGCAGAAAGTCCTAGTTATAAGCTACAATTAATGCAACAAGCTCCAGTCCTGATACAAAGCGTTTCTGCAGGTAACCTCTGGATTCTATAATGATGGTTCCATATTGTAGATTGACAGTGGTAGAGGTTGGCTTTGGAAACTACAAGAGGAGTTTACAAAGTTAAGAAGAATAGCTCCTATTCCCCTTTCTCCTCCTATTCGATCGAAAAGCAAACATCTTAACTTATGCCCTTTGACCAAGACAAGCAGCCAAGCCCCATTCAACATGGACAATTTTGAAGAGATAGGTGTTGAACAAGTAGAAAGAACAAAATAAGCTTACCAAAACACATATCATAAAACTATTACATTAAAGGGGACACAACTACCATAATCTGCTCTCAAAATCATCACTGAAATACAACATGCACACACAAAGCTGTTTTGAGGAATCAAAATTAAACTCCTATAAATTGCTGCCACTGAATAAAGTAAAAATAAAAATAAACCCAATAATCATAACAGGAAGATAATTTGAATACTTGAGGAATGAAGACTATCATCCTTGTCCCAAAATCAATAATGCACCTTACAATTAATTAAATCCTATGGTTAAGAAGGCCTCTCCGGATCAACAAATCCCACATCTCAGCACCCCAAAGATCTCACTGAGCATTGCCTTAATTTAACAGAGGCGGACCCAGGATTTTCGTTTAGGTGGGGCGAAACTATTGCTAGAATTTTTTCACATCAACAATAACAAAAGAAAAAATGTATTCCATGTAAATAGACGCAAAATATTTAACTAGATCAACTTAATTTATTTCTTGTTTGAAATGATGACTATTCATTTCTCCAAAATTTACACTATAAGAGAAGTATACTGAAAATAAAAAAAGTCTCTCAAAAAATGAGGGCAAACCAGTCATCCTAAAAAAGAAACGGTTCACAACCTCCAAAAAATTAGCACACAATTTGACAAGCAAACTACAACAATAATCAAGAAACTCTAAAGAAGTAATACACATTATCATGTAAAAATTAGTACCTCGTTATTATTTCCTTACGTTCCAAACAATTCCTTAATCATATGAATCCAAATGAGAGCACCTGTATTTATAATTTATAGATGAACATTATCAGCATAATCATAAACATCATATTATTGACCAAGAATAAAGTTTCCAAAATGAAAAAAGAGAAGAAGAAATAAGTAGTTAAAGCTTAAACATAGATTAAGACAATTAGATAAGACTTTCTCAAAACAATTCTAGATCTATTTGAAACCAGGACATAGAAAATATGGACAATTCTAGATCATTCAAAATCTTTAAAATAAATTTTAATTTACATATTCCATAGTTTTAATGATCATATGTTTTATATGTTTTATTTGTAAAAAGGGTCTTGCCATAGGGGAGAAGTTCATAAATGGATATGGTGATTATTTGTAAAAAGGGTCCAGCCATAGGGGAGAAGTTCATAAATGGATATGGTGAACTGGTGAAGGGTTAGGGATGATGGGTTGTTAACTACATTCTTTTCAACATTAGTGCTCAATGGTTGCGCTAGAGTTTATTGGGGCACACTCATAAACTCACTAATTCTAGTTCTGATTGAATGATCTTTCTGGTTGGAGATCAAATGATTGATAAGCAAACAAATACAAACAACACTTTTGAGGAATTATCCAATCTTGATGCAAAATTTACATACAAACCAATTTTGGGTGGGAAGCATTAAGTAGGGGCTCATTTGATTTGAATGTTAGGATTTCTAAGACTTCTTTGGTTTTTTGTCATTTTAGTGAAATGGCCAACCGACAGACCACCAACAAGAAACCAACATGTCATTTTGCATCAGAAGGCAACTAAAGTTTTGTCTTCAAATTTTCTCATCAGTCCAAAGTGAAAAAATAATAGATGTGCTACAGAACTGAGAACATCACATATTCACATGCATCTCCTTATCTCATTTACACAAATAAAATAAAATCAAATCAAATAAAAATTCACAACTAAAAGAAGAAACAAAAGCATAAATGTGAATGTGATCGAGTCAGTCACAATCAAATCGCCCTTTTCCCTAATTCCCTCCATAAATGTGATCAAGTCAGTCAATCAACGACATCTCTACACTTTGATTTCCCTAATTCCCTCCATTTATCAGAGAAAGAGAGACAGAGAGAACATATTCTTCTCAAGTTGAGAGATCATACTGGATTCATTGATCTCTAGGCCTCTTAATCTATATATGTGGGTCGCCTTGTCGCCGATCCAAATCATTAATATCATGGGCCACTGCATCAATGCCACTAATCAAATGCCAGCCATACCAGAATATCTCACCATACAACACCACGAACCTCACCTTTGATTTTGCCTAGCAGCTGTAATTCTTTTTTTAATTATGTGCAGGCTCATCAAGGAGATTTTGGAGGCATGGATAGGACCCATTACATCGACAGACCCAGATTGCATTCCTCTTTTTCTTGATTATGCAAAACAATGTTAAATAAAACCCTGGTTTGCATTTAATATAACTAGGTATGTACCACGGTTTTTAAATTTTAATGGCTTTTCGGTCCGCCTCTGCCCAACACAAGCATGAGATTTTAGAGAGACCACATTGAATGTATTTGCATTGCTTTAATATGTTAAGAAAAAAAAGGGGAAACCAGAAGTCGTCAAGAACCATTAAACAATGATTATATATGAATCATTAGAGAAGGTCCTAAAGAGATGACATTTCATTGCTTTGAAAACCAAAAGTTTGAAGGAAACTCAATAGTTTTCAAGTCCAGAAATCCAAAATATGCATGAGATGATAGAGAGACCACATTGAATGCATTTGCATTGCTTTTATGTTCAAAAAGGAAAACCATAAGTTGTCAATCACTATTAAGAATAAGATCAACCCATTAACCTATAGCCCTTTTTCTTATTTGTAATATAACTGTAAATTCATTTTTAACAGGCATTCAAATTGAACATTAAAAAAAGATTGACAAAGAATTAATGTAAGTTTCAATCTCTACCATACCTTTGAAAAAACAGTAATATAAGTAGCTGTTGAAATTATTAAGAAAGACCTAAAATCAAATCAACCATTTCTGTAAATTGGAAAAACCAAGACAAATAAACATGCATAGCCAAAGATGAAAAAAACATAAAAACAGAGACACATGGATGAAAAAGATGGCATGTGTTATTGTACGGAAAGACTGATCTTATGAAATCCTAACATTCGAATCAAGCATACATTTTAGAGAAAAACGCATTAGGTTGGGAAAATAACAGACATCTCGTGAAACCGCAACATCCAAATCGAAAAATACAAACAGATGAAATCAAACTAAAGAAGAAGAAGGAGATTTGAAGAGAATGACCTTTCTCTTTTTTATCATCTGAGTCGGCTCGAAGGAAGAGCGGAAGAGGGAGAGGGAAGAGCCAAACATTCTGAGTTTTTTTCTTTCGTTACCATTTGAAGAGGAATTTGGAATTTGACTGGGCGACCGCCCGAGGTCCTCACAACGTGGGTCCGCCTCCCTTAATTATTTCTGAAACATGTTTGAACTGCAAGGGTTAAAAATATCCGAGCCAAAAAAAAAAGGAAAATAAAGAAAAAGTAGAAGTCCATAACAGAGGCTTCACCAAGAATCAAGACATGAAAGAAAAAGAAAAACCAACCAACAGTAGACACCCAAAATATCAAACCAGACCATCTCTTTAATCACACCCCAAAAAGGCCACAACACCCTTGTAATAGAATCTAACAAAGCAATCATGTCCCTTAATTGTTGCTTGAAAGCTTAAAAGGGAGAGGAGAAGAAGATACCGCTGGCTGGATGATCCCTCAAAACGAACTTCAGAACCAGAGACAGAGAGGGTTGTTGTGGAACGAGGAAAGGAAAATTCAGCTGCTTGTAATTGGATTTTGGATTCCTGCAACACAAAACAAGGAGAGTATACGAACTCCGAATCTCACGTTTGGGCCCACTTAACCTAGACGGTTAGATTGAGAACAACATATTTCAAGTTTATTTTTTATTTTTTATTGCTATCCGAGGGTTTACATCCTTTGGGCTAGACTAATCCCTCAGGCATAGAGGGAAGCCGGATAATCTCCTATGTAGCCGCAGTGTGGTTGTGCAGTTTCAAACTTATAACCTTTGGATGCAAACCGTGGTCCTAATTTGGAGTAAAAATTGAGACTCTGAGTTTGAATAATCCGAGTGGGTGACTTAGCTTTACTTAGGCCAATAGTAAACTAAATGGCTACTTGCTGTTGATTTCCATGTCACTCGCAGGAGGGTGTGTTTGTGCAGCGAGCGCGGGAGGATTCCATGCTTTCTGGGTTTTTACCTCGAAATTGAAATCCTATTTATTGAAAAAAAAAAGTTCATTAATTTTCTATTTTGGTTGGGATGTGATAAATCTCAATCTAATACATTCCGGGCCAACCATAAAATTTATCAAATATAATATATTTGAATAAAATATTAAAAAAAGTTAGATATATTTTTTTACATGATCATTCTGAGAGTCGGCCCATCTCAAATTAGAGTGAAATCTGGCTAGTGAAGGGAGGGGGGATTTATTTTGAGCAATGTATATTGAAGGTCCATGCAAGAGGGGAGCAGTCGTTTCTAAGAGCAAGTTTATTTTTAGTAGGCTATCATACCAAGAGTAAGTTGATCTTCCATAAGTGATTAGTCTATATATTGTCGACTCCATGTATCATATTTTATGGTGTATGTCAGATTCAAACACTTTGAACTGAGACCTCCTCCATATCCATGCGAAAACCATCTTTTCATTAGGCATAAAATTCACTGACATGAAACATAGTGTTCATCCACTGGCCTTACCAGATACATAGAATCTCTGCGAATTAGAAGTCCAAAACCAGCCTCATTGATCACTTTTGGCCAGCTGATCCAAGGTGATGAAATAAAGTCATAAAAAAATCCACTGTCGATACTAACGTAGATCAGTAAGCAAGCAATGTCAAATGACTAATTTCTTGTAGAGCTTTTTAATCCACACATCTCATCTATGTATCCCAATGGGAATTTTCTCTCGTGAACATCCCGGTGAGCACCTTTAATCCAGGGTTCCCCCTTTCCCAACCCTCTTTCTCACAGGCAGACGATGTCCACACAGGAGAAATTTTGTTGTATCTAACAAGGCTAAATAGACCGCGCTAACAATTAAAAACTTGCCTGTCAAACAAATGGACAGATTTCTTTTAGCTAGCAAACTCTTATACAACTTACCCACAAGGCATTTACCAAAAATATTTACCAGTAAGACAATTTCAAGCAGTAAGCCCAGAGTCACTTCTGGTGAGCCCAACATATGAGCAGGTTGCATAGAACATCAGGTTAATTAACTACATAAGCTGTAGCTTGCACATTTCAATTCCAAAGTCAGCTGCCCTAGTAGTTCATAAGCAGTTATGTGGGTTTCTATAGCTGTATAAACTGTGTTCATGGAATCTTTGTAAGGCTTTCATAAAATTATGTTTGACAACTTACAAAATGCAAATGTCATTCAAGTGCGACAAGTGAGACAGACATTTCAATTGCCCTGTAAAATTTAAGGGAGTGGAGTATGAGACAATACATACACTGAGTTTGTATAAATGAAATACAAAATTTGAGATAGAGAAGGTATTGAATTCTCCAGTGTCATCAAATGCCAATGGCATCAAGAAGCTGTGAGTGCTGAGAAACAGAGACCAATGAATTGGCAACTATGGCACCACTAGCTGCAACCGCAGGGACTCCAATTCCTGGAAAAGTTGAATCCCCACAGCGAAAAAGTTGTGGGATGGGTGTCGAATGTCCGGGGAACACGTCTTCTCCAGCCATAATAGCCGGCCCATATGTTCCTCTGTTTCTTCTGAGGAACCGCTGGTGTGTCAGAGGTGTCCCAACCAATTTCACCTCGCAGTTTTCCCGTCTGAAGCCTGAACCAAGTGCACGCTCAACTGCTCTCCACATCACCTGAGTTCAGAGAATATTTATGAAATCATTCTGTAGCTTCATGTAGTTTGAACTGTGAACAATTTGAATTATTATGGCAACACTGTTCTCAATCCACTTGGCATTTAGGGTGGTGCTAAAATGGGAAACCACGTGTATGTTTCTGCTCCAATCAGTGTCTGTGATTGCACATACTGAATTGGGTAGACCAGGGCACAAAAGTTGATACCTAATGTGACCATTTATGCAATAGCTGAACAAATAGAAGACCGGATAGCTTCTTTTCCCTTTTTCATGCCGAACTGTTCAAACATTATGTGACATGGGACCCATCCTAATACATGCTTATAAAACTAAACACATGTAAAATTGTGGGACAGAAAAAAAAAAAAAAGGAGCATATTTTTATTTTATACTTGAACAAATTCCTTTTGCAATCTGAGTAGATTTTGTTAGAAAATATTTCAATAATCCTCTCGTTGTCATCGTATGATGGACTGTTAAGCAGTCAGATGCTGACTTGGACCCATGAGCTCAATTGTTTAGACTTTGGACTTAAAGTATGTTTGGTTGTTTAAGTTGCATCTAGAGCTGACAATCCTCTCTATTTACCATCTTGATTTCCAGAGGATAAAGTGGAAAGAAGAAACCTTTTTAAGGCTGGTTTTCACTTCCCATGTTGCCCCAAAGATCACTGAATATCTTTAGAAGTGGCCCCACTCTTCCCAAATAATGAATTTAGAGTACATTCATACACACACTGAGCCACTGCATCATTAAGTATGTCTGGATAAACAAACTAGCTTCTAGGATATACAATTGTATATTAGTATATACCATGCCTTTCTGGTTGAACAATAAAAGGAAACCAAACTAATTTCTTGATCAGTACAACTAATTTGCTCTCATTTCACGGCCTCGATTTCAAGTCAGAAGAGAACTATCAGCTAACAAAACACAGAAATAATCAAGAATAGAATTTCTGTCTCCAAAATTGTGCCGACCATTGGAGTCGACCACCTCTTTCTATACCATGCTTTTGTTCTAAACAAGATTGTACATGTATGAATCCTTGATTTAGGGATCTTAAAATCTTATCTAGCGTACAAGATATACATTGATGACTCAGATAACTAAATGGACCCAACTTGACTTGACCTAATCAGCTAATCCTGACTCAAATAATCTGGGATCTTAAAATCTTATCTAGTGCACAAGATATACATTGATGACTCAGATAACTAAAGAGGTCCAACTCGAATTGACCCAATTCTGACTTAAATAAGCTGGCCAATTACATCAGACTTAATTACGTTAATATCAATGACCTATTCTTGTTTAACAGTTATGAATATGAGAAAGAGAAGAAGCAAAAGACACAAGAAATACATACATACCTCCGATCGTTCACTCTTTAATTTCTTGTACTCGTTGCTTCTACGGTCAAGTCCTTCCCACAGCCCAAACGGTTCTGTTCCTGGTGTATAAGCATGCAAAACATGTTTCCCAGGGGAAGCCAAATCGTTACTGAGTACACTTGGTACAGAGATCAAAACAACATTCTGATCAGCATCAACTCCCCTATTCCAATCATTTACAACTATATGGTGGATTCCAAGGTCTTCAGGGATGTTCTGTGGAAAAAAAAAACATATATTAGCAAAATTAAAAAATAAATCAAAATTGAAGTTTTAATAAGAGAAATACCAAACAACATATATGGAGCAAGGGTTTCGGTCTCCAGGGGGAAGCCCCTTGCACGCAGCAGTCATGCGTATTTTTGCAACTTGCCTTCAAGTTAGGAGGGTCCCACATTGTGGATGGTGAGGATTGAGAATCCACACCACCCTTGTGCAGGACTCCTGCAGGTCAAAATTCTGAATAGAGCAATACTTATATTTTTCTTCAAGATAAAGGGCGGCTTATTATCACAATAATAATAACTACTACTATTGATGTTATCATCATCATCATCACCATCAATACAAGGTAGGCCTGATAGAGTTGTATCTATCAAAAAAAAGAAGGAAGGCTTATGATTTCACACTTCAAACCCAGCTCTACCTGGTCTCTTCAGCATTTGTTGGAATAGAATACGTGGCAGGTTCACAAACCCAAAAAAAAAAAAAAAAAAGGTGGGGGGTTGCTTGTGGATTATCCATCAACCACAAATTAGATCCCATGGATGTTGCTAGATGTCCAATCTAAGGGTCATCAATGGATGTCAAAATAGTAACCCTCCTTTCATTTACCAATCATCTTCATTACTTTAGAATGGACAACTAGAAGCGTCCATTAGATGTGATTTTTGGTAGACAACTAATCCACAAACTTCCTGTGTCTTCTGTTAGGGAGCCAAAAACATGCAATGTCCTATTCTCAATTTACTGGAGATAACAATTCTCTCCAGCTAACACTGGAGAAAAACTGGACTCCTGTCTATGTCCAACAGTGACACACACCTGTCCAAGTTACACAGATCATTACTGTTCTTGGAGAGGATCCAGACTCATCTGTTTACATCCACCACTGACATGTTTCTAAGTTGGACTTTGCCAACTAATCTTGGGAGAAAATGGGGTTTGAGTCTTCTTTGCTCTTTTTGCTCTTTTCTCCAAAAAAAGTGACAACATTTACCCATATAAGCTTTGGCTACTCATAAAAGACTGTCAATTTGAATAGTACCATATTGCCATAAAACACAGAGTACTAGTATCAAGTCCCAGGTCAGCTGTACAATATCTTATCCATATTAGGTTACTGCATTAATCATACTTACAAGGTGGAATACAGAATTTTGAACCCTTAGAACAAAGAAAAATAGTGTCGTTCAGTGAGCTAAGAATCTGTACTGTTGCATAGTTTTAATATGCAACTACTCAGAAAGCCCAGTTAAGAAAGAAGATAGCAGATAGAAATTAACTGAAACAGGAATGGATGTAAGCTCACCTGTGCATCAAAACCTAAGTGTAGATGCATGAATGATTCACATTGCGGGGTCCTTTTAACCTTCTCCTGGTATGAATTTGGGATGACTTCCTTAGGTAACAGATTCATAGTGTCCCACATTGATGCATTGCTAACTACAGCCTTCTTAGCACGTATAAACTACAGAAAACATCAGGGTATTTTGTTAAAACAGAAAAATAAACAAGTCAGTTCGAAAGCTTAACAAGCTTTTTAGTTACTTAGATTACCTGACCACTTCTTAGCTTTACCCCAATAGCTCGACCGTTTTCAACAACAATTCTTTCAACATGAGCCCCTAATGAAAGTCTTCCACCAAATTTCCGCAGCCCACGGACAAGTGCATCGACCACTGCCCCACTTCCATGAAGAGGGTATTCAAGCGAACACCCAGGTTTATACCACTCGGCAAACATGTAAATCTGAAAATTGGAAGACACAGATGAAATGCTGTACATATGGGAAAAATGGACCACAAAAAGAAATGACTCCAGGTGAAACATAGGTATAATGTTAGGCTAACCTCGGCTATATCACCTATAATAACTCAAGATCAAGACTGTCAAAGTGAATGAATAGGGATACTACATATTTTATATTAATTTATATCATATTTGCTAATTTGGTGGAATAAAATTTGTGATGATAACAATATGGTCTATGGTAACAGCCAAGGGGATCCTTTCATATTAATTTTTCACAAACCAGGTTGAATGCACCTAGCTCATTTCTCTCTTTGATAATGCGCATCAGACCGATGGTCCAGATTTGGATCAATGAAGCAAGGGGCAAGGGCCCCATCTGCAAAAAAAACTCAAGAACCAAGGACAGTATGCATATCCTTAGGTTAAGGATCCAATAAATTCCACTATTCTGACACTGAAATAAATTATTCAAACAATAGATTTGGTAGATTCGCCTCTAAGCCTGGAGAAAGAAGATATTATTAAAAAAAAAAACTGATGGCTTCTAAGACAGTAGCTAAACTTAAAAGGTCATAGTTACCATCTCAGCTGAGAGAGTACCATTAGATTTCACCCCTGCAAGTAGAAAACACAAGAGATCCACCCAATTACGTATAAAAGGATCTTTCAAGCCCAACGAGTCGATTATCTCAGAGAAGGGTCTGAGAAGCTTCGTAGCACCAAGGGCTCCTTGAGGTCCCATTTCGATGAAGGATTTCAGGAGTGAAGGAGCATATCTAGCTGCTGCAGTGGAAAGAACACCCAAATCACTGCGAATTGCTAAAGGTGGTAGAGCCATTGCAGCAGCAGACATTGGGAGCACTGCATCCTGTAGAAAATTGACAAAAAACAAGTAAATATAAATTTCAAGTTATTCCTCAATACACAACTAGAAACAATCCATCTAGGTGTTTTTTTTTTAATTTATCCATGTAAATGATTGGCGTTATGTGCTTAAGTGCTTTGGGGAATTCAACTACTACTCACCTGTTGTAATGACATTATAAGAATTAAGATACAACAAATGACTAACAACAATCATTTTGCATTTAGGTGATATCAGACCACTTATCTAAGTTCTTTATAGGTTGATAAGCACATTTTGTAAATGATTCACCAAGAGTAAGTAATACCATGCAGTAGTTATCATTATTTCAATGGTTCTTCTAATTTATATGTAGAGTATGTAATGGTTCTTCTAACTTATATGTAGAGAATGTAATTTTCTATTCATAGCACAAGTAACAAAGAAAGTTCTGAACCTTCCATGGAACTATTTTTTAAACTCTTACAAGTCCTCCTGAAGGTACATTTCATCCATCAGGTATATCTTGAATGCATTTCTTATTGCCGCATCTTGTAGATATCTTTGATAAAAACTTCAGAAAGTCATGTCTGATGGCTAAAATATTTACAGCACAATCTACCATATATCTCTGCATTTTACTAGGTTCAAACATTTTACTATTCGGCCATGCCTAAAATTAGTAAACACCATACACATATGAGCCGTCTTTAAATATATGAAAGAGTTTAATCATATGTATGAGGTAACTGAACATATGCTGTCTTTCTGAAACTTCACAAACCCTAATATTTTTGTGCGCCATGGATGGATGACAGACTGCTCAAATTAAAGCACTGAATGGGGAAAAAAATGCTTAAGCTTTACAAGGAAAAAGTTGCAAGGGGAAAATAGAAAGCAAGGATAGAAGCATTTAGATAAGCAAATCCCTCATCAATAAAACTCATTAACACTCACCAGAAGTTTTTTCCATTCACGCACAGCATTTAAACTTGCGTACTTCTCAAGGTCCTGCATTGAGATGACAGTGACACGGCATCATATGGTGAGTTAAATTTCTCCCAAGTAGGATGAACTAATTTTACTAATGCACACAATCCCATACATATAGGGCCTATGGTTCACTCACTGATGCAGACCATTGATATGATAGGAAAGCACAATGTATGGAAAATGCCTCAAAAATTATCTACTTTGGATGCTCCTATTCATCTTACGTTTGCTCTTTTTTACTAATCCAACATTGTTTTCTTAATATCTATTTGGAGGCCATTAATGGTGGATTAAGGACCTTCAAATTAGGATATTTTCAGGGCACCATTATCGAACCCACCAGCTCAGTGATCTGGATCTGCTAAAAACCATGAACTAAATGGGCAAACTAAAAGGTGCAAAAACCAAGAAACCATTTTTACCCGCAAAAAACAAAGTAAGAGGTGAAAAAATGTCCAACCAAGAATGATGTGCTTACTCCCAGTGAGAGTACAGATGATATAGTAGCGCTCTCTTTCATGAAAAAAGAAGTTAGAACAACTGAATTCACTTTATGACTAGAAAGTTGATCGAAATTTGTACATAATGTTATCTTTTTCCTACTGATTCAGAAATGTGAAACCTTCATAAAAAAGGAAGAAGCTGTATTTGATCAATACAACATAAAAACATGGATGGGATTTAAATTATATGTACTGACCTTGAGAAATTCTGTGGGGCCTATGCTTGACAAAAATTCACCTTCAGGAACATAAACCATCCATGAGTTATATGATGCACACGGAACAGACTCGCCCAATGCATCGATCACCTATTAATTAGTGTGGTTATGGCAATCAACATGTGTCAGACTTACAGAACATTTTAGCTGGAAAACTTCCTACAAAATTCATCTGGTCCAAATAATTCAATGTATACAAATGAATGCCTCCACACATTCACCTGTGCTAGAGGATTAGCCTGAGGACCTCTTGATTGAAACCCAGAGAACAATGATGGCCCTGAATCAAATTTGTAACCTTTAATTTCAAATGAATGAGCAGCACCACCGGGTAGATCATGACTTTCTAATACTAGAACATCTTGCTGGTATCTAGCTAAGAGCCCTGCGCAGCATAGTCCACCAATGCCACTTCCAATGACAACAACATCTGCTTCTGGCTTCCCTGCACATTGAAACTACCACTAAGACTATAACATTTTGTAAGTGAGATCATTTAAAAAGAATGCTATGGCCTATATAATGCGATACAATAAACCCAAATGACTGTAGTTTATCCTGCAAGTGCCTACATGGGAGCCAAAAGTGGCCAGTTAAATATCTAGAGTAGAACTGTAAAAAATTTAATATGTATATATGTATGCATATATGTAGAATTAAGACTACAAAAGGGTGTGAATGAATGGATCAATAAGCCCACATGATAACTGCCTTGAACCACTGCTTTTTAGCAGCTTTCAAGAAAATATATTGAAAACATACTAATAGTCAAGTTATTCATGCAAAATTCTTACTAATTTGAACAACACTACAGAGGCATTCATAAGGACAGTTGATATGGGAGTGGAAAGAAATGAGCAGAGCAGCAACTGCATGAATATCAGAATGTTTAACAAAAAAAAAATAATAATAAAATTAATTTTTACTGCTCCAGATTTAAACTGAATAATGCAGATGTAAGGAGGCAAGCGTGAATTTGTCTGTATAACAAACTAAATCTGTTTGGATAACATTACGGTCAGTTATCTATTCTACTGTGTGCTAGGGGGGCGCATGGAAATAAGGAATCACATGCGGGCGGGAGATTGTTTTTCAACTCTTCTTCTACCACAAATTGGTATTGGTGATATGGAAAACAATAGGTTTGAATGGAAAAATCTTACAGAAGGTTTTTTTTTTTTTTAAAAACAAAAAACAAAAAAAACCCAATCACATCATAAATCAAATCCTATCTAATCCTAATCTAAGACTAAACCATTACCATAAAACATATCCAACCTTCCAATATAGAATACTCTCGATCACTCATCGCACTACACTCTAACAAATCAGCTTTGAAACTAAGAAAAACCAAACCCATTGCCCTCATTCAAAACAAAAAACCCATATTTCCAGCTAAACACACAAACCCAATTCCCAATTCCAGTTTTCCCCAACCAAATTCAAATATTTCAATTCTACAACAAAACCCACTTCCCAATTTCGCATTCACAGCATACAGATCACAATATTTCACGTTACAACTTAGAAAAAAAACAGAAAGAGAAAGAGAAAGAACCTGGTAATGGGACCTTCTCTTTTAAGGAGGGGTGCTCGTTGGAGGAGGGCCCTTGCCCATTTGAACTTCTCGCCAAAACCATCATTCTTCTTCGCGGGAATTTGAAATTCAAGGGAAAGTGATGAACTTGGAGAGGGTTTCCAACGATCCCAGACGCCATCAAGGAGAAAGAGAGGGAAAAACGGTACTAGATAGAGTACCCGCCAAAATCTAACGACGGAAAAAAGGAAAAGAAGAAACAAAAACATATCAACGGTTTTGTGACAGAAGAGAGAGTAGAAAAAAAGACAGTTACATGGCCTCTGGTTATCCACATGCTTTGCACAAGGGCATGTTATCTTTTATCATTTTTTTGCTCTGACCAAAGTACCCTTCTAATGTTCACTTGCCTTTTCTTTTTGGGTTAAAATAAATAGGAACCAGCACGAAAAGGATTTCATGAAAAGAGCGTGAGTATGTTAATAGTTGTAGAAATTGAAAATAATTTGTTAGTAAGTATAGAAATAAAAAATAACTTTGGATCAAAATTAAAAAGTAAAGTCAAAATTAGATCCAAAACCTTTCAGCTTAATATTATATAATTGAATTCATATGATTCACACCATTTGTAGATGAAAATGAAGATTAAAGGTTAATTTTCAGAAATAAGTATTAAATAATCCTTTCTTTTAAGGAAATAAAATCATAGGAAAATGTAAAATAAACAACTAAAGGTGATGGCTGGTTTATTCATTGTACATCTTCTTTTGATTCCATACGAGAATTCAAGTTTGATCTTCATTTTTAACCGCTTAATCACTTATTGTATGAAATCTATATATTCAATTTCTGTGTATTATAATGCAAATAAACATTAAGTTATTCTTAAAGTGTGGCCCATCCTTAAGTGATTTAGATCGTTCATCTGATTTCATGGATCTTTAGTGAATTTAATTAGGGAAGTAAATGAGTCAGTTCTTGTCCAAGTCCATGGTGGGCCCTAAACCACGACCGTTAATGAGAAGATGGAACCGGACCGATTTCTTGGTTTTTGAACCGGAACCATTAATGAGAATATGGAACCGAACCTATTCCGTATATGAGATGGGTCCAATGTAGAGAATGATATGAAAAACATCCTAATTTTTAGGAAGGATTCTAAAGAATTGAGGTAATATGTCGGATCTCGTATCTACCGGTCGGAACCAAGGTGGAACCGACCCGGACCTGTTTACTTATCGGAGCCTAAATAAGGACCAAAATCATATTTTCAATGGGTCGGAACCTCCCGGTAATCAGAGAATCGGGGACTCACTTATGTCTCTAATTTTAATTGCAACAGAGGGCCTGCATTAGAGAACTGTACTCAACTGATCATTGCATTGCAAATAGCTGGTGGTTCAAATGAAATTGAGAAATGATCTAGTTGCGGGACGCACTTGAGTTAACTATATATCTTCATGATGGATGGCTGCATTAGGATGTTTTTGAACAGATTGTGTATAGATTAAACAAAATTGACTTTCCATGTGATGATCACAATCGTGTCATTAGTGGGCCACCAAAAATATACAATAAAAACAATTCATTAGTTTGACCCATCATTTTAGCTGCTCTTCAATTATGTCATGATCATCGAAGAACAACAGAACTGGGCCATATACAATCACTAGATCATTTCTATCCAGCCATCCATCATGCTTTTAGGAGGCTGTGGTGGATTGAATTCAAATTCTTTGTTTAAATTATTTATTTAAATTTGAAATTATATATTTGTTGTAATAAATTCTATTATTCTATATTTTGTAATTATTTACATATGACATTGCATTCACCCTATTGGTAAATTATAACTTTATTCCTATAAAATCTTAGTTGTTGGAAAACATTTTTATTTAGATTTATATAAAACATCTAAAATAAATTTTTTTTTTTTTATTTCTTTCATACAAACTTGTTTTTTTTTTTTTTTTTTTTTTTGTATTACCTCTATTGCTCATGCTAAACACGGGGGCATTTTGCTAGTTATGTTATGATCATCGAAGAACAATAGAACTGGGCCATATACAATCACTCGATCATTTCTATCCAGCCATCCATCATGCTTTTAGGAGGCTGTGGTGGATTGAATTCAAATGGACAACCCAAACGGTAGAATAGAAAAGGATTGTATAATGGCTCATGGTTAACGATTGGGTTGGCATATGGGCTGGGCTTATTGAAAAACCCAGGTTTACTCATGGTCAAGCCCAGTCTAAAATCTACTAAGCCAGTCTAAAATCTAAATGAGAGCGCCGAAATTGATTCAAATCTACTAAAAGCCAGTCTGGATGAGTAACATCCAGGATTTTCTGATTTTATTCTAAGATTCAAATTTCGTCGATCGAAATTGATCATGTTCATAGAATTTGAGACCAGTGGGCTCTAATCGACCCTACGAGTTTGGACTTCAGGTTTTTTTTTTTCTTCCTGCTGAAGGTAAGACTTTGTAATGAGAGGAGAAAGAAAGAAATACATGGACTCATAGCCCCCAAAAAAGACAGTATATTTTGGATTTCTACTGACCAAAGCAGGTAGGAATGTAAAAAAAAAAAAAAAACCCAAAAAACCGTCTAATCGAATCGAACCAAACCGTGGTTAATAATCGTATTTCACGGTTCGGTTACGGTTACGGTTACAGTTAATGAAATCCAAAAACCAAACGGTTCGGTTCGATTATGGTTTTCCGTAATAATTCACGGTTATTAACCGAACCGAACCGTATAATACGATTTTTAGCCGTATCGTTTATAAATAAAAGAAAAAAAATAAGGGGGTTGAATGAAATATTTCTTACCTTATTCAATTGCTCCTTATGTGTCATTTCACCTTCAATCATTCACATTTATCACTTTATGTGAGGAAGGCATTCCACGGTTATTAACCGTAACCGAACCATTTAATACGGTTAACCATGTATATGGTTTTTTACGGTTTTTGTTGATACAATTTCGGTTACGGTTTTAAAAGACAGAAAACCGCGGTTACAGTTCAGTTAACGGTTTTTCCAAATTGACCGGTTAACCCAACCGTTACAACCCTAAAAGCATATATTAAATGAGAGGAAACTGGGCAGAAATGGGCCTGGATGGTATTCAGGTTAACTGGAGTCTGATTGAAGCAACCTAACATTGGTCCAAATCAGCAATGGGTCCAAGTTGATCAGAACCTACAAAAATGGACATATATTCACATCCCAAGTTGAAAATTGGGAATCTTTGTAAATAAAGCAAGAAGAGGAAAAAAGAGGAATTGATTTTGTAAGGCGTAGATGCCCTTGCTCTTCCAATCTCCTGTGGCACCCTATGCCACAGTTTAGACCCTACGAGTTTAGACTTCAGCAGTTTTTTTTTTTTTTTTTCCTGCTGAAGGTAAGACTTTGTATTGAGAGGAGAAAGAAAGAAATACATGGGCTCATAGCCCCCAAAAAAGACAGTATATTTCGGATTTCTACTGACCAAAGCAGGTAGGAATGTAGGAAAAAAAATTTTCCGAAAAACCGTCTAACCGAATCGAACCTAACCGCGGTTAATAACAGTATTTCATGGTTCGGTTACGGTTACGATTAATGAAATCCAAAAACCAAACGGTTCGGTTCGGTTATGGTTTTCCGTATGATTTGGTTAACCGTATGCGGTTGATCGTACCGTTCATAAATAAAAGAAAAAAATAAGGGGGTTGAATGAAATATTTCTTACCTTATTCAATTGCTCTTTATGTGTCATTTTACCTTCAATCATTTATATTTATTACCTTATGTGAGGAAGGCATTCCACGGTTATTAATCGTAACCGAACCGTTTAATACGGTTTTTGTAGATACGATTACGGTTACGGTTTTAAAAGAAAAAAAACCGCGATTACAGTTCGGTTAACGGTTTTCCCAAATTGACCGGTTAACCAAACCGTTACACCCCTAAAAACAGGTATTAAATGAGAGGAAACTGAGCAGAAATGGGCCTAGATGTTATTCAGGTTAACTGGAGTCTAATTGAAACAACCTAACATTGGTCCAAATCAGCAATGGGTCCCAGTTGATCAGATCCTACAAAAATGGACATATATTCACATCCCAAGTTGAGAATTGGGAGTCTTTGTATATAAAGCAAGAAGAGGAAAAAAGAGGAATTGATTTTGTAAGGCGTAGATGCCCTTGCTCTTCCAATCTCCTGTGGCACCCTATGCCACCATAACATTAATGTTTTGATGCTGGAACACTCACGTTGTCTTCCTCCATAACAAAAACCAAAAAATAAAAAATAAAAAAATGGAAGTCAATAAGAGAGGAATCTTGTATTTTAGTTGATTAATTGAGATAGAGGGGTCCACTTAGCACTGTCAATGGACCCAGGTCCGACCTGAATCCGCTTGAGCCCTTGAGTTCCATAATTAATTTAGGATTCAGATTGTCAGCAGGTCGGATCAAGATATAGATTTAGGGTTCGACTCTTTAGGCCTTAAGCTTAATTGAGTGTCTTCTCTTGAGCCACTCCTCCTAGGAGAGAGATTGGTAGTGGGTTTGTTGGATTAATTTGGAATAAGTTTGTGTTAATAGATTTTGACCTGAGTCTTGTCCTGACCAATTCCTCTCTGTTTATGACTGACTAATTCACATATTTATTAATAAATCATAGTACCTGTAAGTGCCTAAAAATTACGGACTTAGTTAAAGGAGGATCAAGTTCCTGATTTGAGGGTTTGGGGAAGATGAAGGGAAATGATCGAGCCTCCAAGGACCTGAAAGGAAGAAGACAACAGTCAGAGATTCTGGCTATGGGCAGCCGAAGGCCCTCCGACGCTCAAGTCAGTGTGAGAACTGAAAGAGAATGGAGAAAGAGAGTCTTGGGAGGGGAGGATTATGCGTACCTCGCATGGTTTTTCTTCATGCAATATATAGACGTGAGAGTCATCATGGCACTGTCCACATGAAGGGATGGGAGTCCCATCAGCGTGTACTCGTACCTCCTGAGTGGGGGTAGGTAAAAATGGAATGTCCCATCGGACCAGCATCCCCTGCCTATGGACATGACTTTAGATAAGGCGTGCTCTTTATTTAGGTCCGGCGCCCACTCTGTTGTCAGTTTTGCCGATCCCGTCATGGCAGCGCATTTATGGCTGCATTAATGGCTGAGTGACAGGGGCCGAGATCGGGAAGAGGCTGAGACCGAGGTCGGGACTCATGACGTAGCCACCGAGACTCGACCTATGATTCTTCTGAAATGGCGTTGCAGCCGACCTTGGGGCGGTGCCGAGACCAATGGTAACCGAGACTGGAGGGTGACCCCATCTAAATCCGTGAGCTCAGAACGACCCCACACAGTACCCAAAGCACAACTAGCTCAATTTTGTATTGCTCATTTGAAATGGAGAAATGTTAAGTTTGTAGATTTGAGTCCTACTTTCGTTTCATACGTTGGGCTACTGGTCAAGGACTAGGGTTGATATTTCAACTTGATGACCCAAGATCAATCCCTAGATATATGAATGAAAACTAAGGTGCCAACGCCACTCAAACATGAGCCTGCTAACCTCATATGTATATCGTTTTTTTTTTGCATATATTCAAATTTTAAAGTTAATATAATAACAATAATAACTAATATTAAACTTTTTTCCTACCAAACCCAGCATAGGGTGGTTTGGTATCATATATCCTTAACCATCAATTGGTATGGTCAAATATACCCTAATGAGAATGTGTAGTTGCTCTATTGGTTAGCAACCACATTTCTCACATAGTTGCTTAGGGTTCAAATCATGGATATGCTGCATCTTCTCGTGTGTGCGGGGCTCATTTCCCACATGTGTGGGCTTTATTCCCGCATGTGTAAGCTCCATTATCACGTGAGTGGATTGTTTTATCCTAGGTCGGGAAAAGAAAAAAAAAACCAACTCGTTCCCATTCTTGCCTGTTGAACTTGTTTAGAAATTTAGTATATTACCTATAGGACCATAGCCTCCTATATATCTTATGGGGCGGGCTCAAACCTTAGGTTTAGATTCTTGTCAGGCTTGCACTCAGTCCCTCGAATTCTCATCGGCCGACTTTTTTTTTTTTTTTGTTTAACCCAGCCAAGGAGGCTAGGACCCAAGAAAGAGCCTGCACACACATGAAGAAACCCACAGAGATGGAAAAGAAGCCCGCACAAACTGGAAGAAAACTCATACAAGTAGGAAAAGATGACATACCCAAGGTTTGAATCCTAGACAATCAGGTGAGAACTGGTAAGCGGCCGTTCTCCTATTCTCCTCATCTGCCCAGATTTAAAAACAGTTTCAGTCCAACTAATTTACAGTCCTATGCCCACCTGCACTGGCAGAACAAGAGGGTAGCTGTGGTGTCCATGCTTGGATTTCCATGTCTTTCCTATTGTCTGAAAATATGATAATTTTAATAACAATGATACACTTCATTAGATACATTTCTACTTCTTTATTTTTAGAAGAAAAAAAAGAGAAGAAAAGAAGAGAGGAAGGAAAGCAGAAGGGAAGGCTATTCATATGGTTAAAAATGTTTGGGCCACTGGAGCCACAGGTGCATTGTTCCAACTACCATTTGTGTAGTGAAGCAAAAATCAAGACTCCCATGAATGAGACCTGACCTATTACAAATTAAACAAGGAGCTGGTAGGAGTATGACGCACCTTTTTGCATTCTCAAGACTCCAGGCTCTACCCTGACTAGTCCTCAATTCTATAACATCACCACTCTCTGTCAGAGTATAGACATTTTCCTACCTAGACATTTCAATTTAAATCCACCTACTTAGAACATATGTTATACTAGTCAATACCTGCCTTGAAAATTAGGTCCCAACAGACCCAAAGCCACACTTCCTATTAATTACAGTGTATTCATATGTAATGAGTGGGGTTGGGCTGGACCACATCATATATGTGCCCAGTACTGTTTAGATATTGACCTTGATATTTGGATCTGTAAGCAGCTGTGGGGTCCAAAAGAAAGTTCATTTGATTAGATATCACTCTCCCATGTCCAATCAGATAATGAATGTGGCATATTCATTATTCCATCATAAAATATATTTGTGATTTGGAGAATGGAGCATGGGTAGTGTATAAAATCACTCTAGGGATGGATGGAATAAAGAACCAAAACTAGGCCAACACACTCTGGTTGAGTAGTGTATGCACCTTGGTATCACACACATGACCAAGATCAAGATCGATACATGGGTCGTCTTCAAATTTAAAGTATTTAGTCTGTCCTAAACCAGTAGTCTAATTGTAGCAACACAACAGGGGGAAGAGAAACTAAAACTAGACCTACAGTTTAAAGACTTGAAAACATGGATTAGAATGGTTTGGAGGCCAATCTTTTGCACAACCTTAATACATGAAGAGACTTTTCTATCTTAAAAGATCTTTCCATCCTTCCTAACTCTTAACATAATACAAAAATGAGTGTCATTTCAATTCTTTTATAATGCTTTCTCTTGTACTGATTTTGTGGTGGGACCCTATCATTCAGGTTGCATATGTCAGAATCAGGTGGTGCCACGTGCCCTGGAGTTGGACTGCATTAGCACATGGCCCATTGATTCTTCAAATAATCTATAGAGGAAATGCAAAGTCCATAGACATGTTCCTCAAAAGTAGGTAGGTGCTTACCAAAACATTTAAAAGTTGATTTCCCTGACTGAATGTGCATACCTTTCTCTTGTGAACTGGCAACTTTTGTCTGGTCTATTGTATTTATACTTCACAAGGCCACGTTTCACGGCATGAAGCATGGTTCATGTCAACAGATCAAATAACATGAAAATGAAGAGGAAGAAGAAGAACGGTTGCGTACAATGTGTGGATCTTACAACTATATTGCTGTGAACCCACTTGTCACATAAGAAATATAAAAAGTCTTTGGTGATTAAATTAGCTACACCATTCTCTGCAATATCTAAAGGCAATTGCTGTTAGCCATTGACTTGTCAATTTATTAGACAAAACGTTTTGAAGGCTTGGGTCCACTGGTTAAGAAATCAGATGGTGTCTTCTTTCTTCTTTTCTTTTTCTTTTTTTTGTGTTTTTCCAAATCCAGATCTAAGTCGAAAGAGTGGAGCTTGACAATAGATCCTTAACTTACTGAAAATCTGGTCCAATATTGAAAAGTATAGCCAAACAGGAGCATCACCAGTCAACGACTGACCCATGTCAGGCATCTTCTAACATGGCAGGTATTTTTTAGTGATATATGATCATGCTTGGAAAATCAGTTGTGATTTAAGTCAAGTCATGTGGACACTGGTTGTTCAACGGTTGATTAGAACATAAACTAGTTTTATAAGATAACTTACAGGTTGTTGGTCGTTTCGAAGTAGAAATGTGAATTAATTAAAAACCGTGAAAGTGCATTTGTGTATATGCCGCGGAAGAGGTAACAACCGTGGCACCAGCATTCCTACCGAATCCTCTATTGTGTAGAAATCAAGCCAAATCGAGTGAGAACTTTGGCTATATAGTCGCTGCACCAAACACGCTGAAGATGGCGACGGATTTTCTCCTTTTCTTTCCGCGTCTTTTTTTCGCTGCACAAAAGCACCCTAAAAATAAGTTTTCAAAAACTCTTTTTTTATTTTCTAAAATTTGAAATATGGTATAGTCTTAAGCATCTTTATGCAGGTGAAGAATATAGTCAAAAACAAAAATTTAAACAAAATTCACAATAAATACTGTCAAGGGACATTATTGGTGATGATATTCTAGATATAGATTTGTCTTCACATGGATGATCTCGCAATGTTCAGGGTGGCATCATCGATCTATGAATATAATAGCTCTCTTTTTCTACAATTAACGATTATGATCTAGTGTATTCACAGGCCAAACTCCATTTTTTTACCCCAGCCAAGGGGCTGGAATTCAAGAGCTCGCATACATACGGAAAAGTAGCCCACTCAAGTGAAAAGGAGGCTTGTACAAGTGAGAAAAGGTGACGTACCCTAGATTTAAATCTCTTAGGTAAGAGTTTATGATCCAAACTACTCTGGTAAGGAGTGGGCCAAAGTCCATTGATATAGTTTTGGGCACTTGACCATTTGGTTTCCTGATATAGGAGAATTTTCTCATACAAAAACATCCACATGTGTTCTGATCTAGATGGTAAAAGGGTGGGGCCCAGAAAGAATGGGACTTTCTTGAATTTCATGGCACCCACTACGATGATGCGACTGTCTGCATGCAGGAATGTCCATAGAAGAAAAAAAAAAAAGGTCCCCATATAAATGTATGTATATGTGTACGTATGTATATACATATATGTGTTTTTGTGTTAATATGCTTTTATGTTGAACCAAGATTCATAGAATAAAAGTGGCATAAAACTTTTGTCACAACGCAAACAAGATAATGAAAATGATGAGATGGATAGGATTAAGTTTTGCAAATGACGATGAATTTTGATGGTAAGGGGCTCTTTATCATAGATCCCACAAAAATAATGCTCCAACAAACAACTCTTTATCCTTAATGCAACAATGACATATAAGGCTCCTCTATAAGAAAGCGGGTTAAAAAATATATATATGAAAAGAGGGTTGGTTAGATTTGTCATATATCATCAATATCATCATAAGATATTATTAATTAAAGGAAATGATAGTAAATGGTAACTAAGATTAAACTGCTTAAAAAATGGTTTATTCTGATAGATGGAAAAATAAAATTGAATCTATTCTATACACTTAATCCATCAAACTCATTATATAATATAAAAAAAAAAACCACACAAATAAGTAGCAACAATAACCAATAATAGAGGGGACAAAGCATAATCCTATTAAGGATGAAGATCACCCAAGACCCATCATACAAAATCACCCTTCAAAGAGAAATCCCTCTTGCAGGCAAAAACATTGCTCAACCTGCAAGTTGTGGTCCTCTTGTTGGCATTGCCCAAATGTGATGGGGAGTGGTGGGACCTTGTTAATGAGTGAGCTTCCATATCTGGTGGAGTCATTAAGTGTTGTCCTTTTGTTTGCCAGCATTCTTGACCTTGACCTACCTACTCTATTTAATGGGCCTGAGAGTTGTTAGAAATTTCCTCTTTTTTTTTGTTTTGTTTTTGAAAGAAGAGTTGTTAGACTATCCAAGGTGTTGGGGCATACAAATGCCCACTGTCCGCTGATAAAAGTTGAGGTAGACAGAAGAAAAGCCAATCAGTACAAGCACATGTATAACTTATTTAACGTGATCAGACCGGCAGGTTAGCTTGCTTGAATTCCAAGAATTTTTAGAATTCATGCATGTGTGGTGGTGGATGCTTGAGGTTTTCAAATGCTGTTGAATTTTGTCATTGTACAACATATCTCTTTCTCTCTGTGGTGAGAGGGTTTTATAATAAGGAGAAGATTATTTTGATTCTATGTATAATTTCAGTTTCTACGTTGTTTGGTGGGACACAATTTTTTCTTCAGACAGTAAAGAGAAGTTTAAATTTCCATGAAAGAGTTAGGAATGAAAGAATCTGCTCCATGAAGACAGGAATTCAAATAGCATGGTATCCTCTTGTTGTATAAACAGGAATTCACATCTTAAATTTGGACCATTCAAAATTATGTTCTTTATGTTTGAAAGATATAATTAAAAAAAAGAGAGAGAGAAACAGCTAAATCTTGTGTCCTACATGTAATCATTGTAATCAATTTAATGAGTCAAAATATTGACTGAGATATAAATTTGTGCCAACCATTGGCTTTGGAGGTTTGAATATTGTGGAGCTGTACATCATCACTACAACCAGATTTTTTGTCCTCCATGTTCTTTCTTGTTGTTGGTATTAGGGAGACCCATATTTATGCCAATCTGCTGCTGCAGAGCGGCGGTGGGCCCCGGGTTGGGTGAAAATAGAAGAGCAACCTCTTCATTGGGTCAACTGGAGAACATGGTGAGAGTGATTTCTCGCCAAGATGCAGACTGACTAGGCCTCTCAAAATGCAGAATTTGGGCTAAATCTATGTGATCAAATTAACCATTCATCTAGCCTAGTCCTTGTGGATGTCCCACAGTTCAAAGACCCGTTGTATTAAGCTGAAGGGTTTTTTAGGTACTTTTGACGAGGACCTATAGTTTTGACAGAGAATCCTCACTTTTAATATGTAACCACTCTCCATTTCCAATATATAATACTCATTCCCTCCACTTCATGTAACCACTTTTTTCTTCCCATTTTTCACTTTTATGCAATAACTTCATTTCTATCCATATGATAATCACCAAATCATTGTCATGATTATTTAAGGATTGATTTTGTATAATCTGAGTTTTTTTTAATAAATCAGTAAATATAATTTTCAGCTACGGGTTGTTGTGCTAGTGTATCATTATCATAGTAGTTAGTGGTCACCATATTAGCATTATCCCACCAATCTAGAATACATAATTATGATTAGGGACCCTGATTTAATAAACATAACTTCACCTACACAGTACTCACTAGGGGCACCTATACGTTACCATATAACGACCTATTTAAAAAACAGTTCAACGCCGGTTACTTTTTGGCAGAAGACAACATCAACAATAACTCCAAAAGAAGAGTAAAACTCTTTCTCCAAAGTGAACAAACAAGTAATCGCCGAAAGTGCAAGAAAACAAGACAAAACTTGGTGAATTCAGTAAATGAGGCAGAAGCATTCAAAGCTCTCTCAACCGTTGAAAGAAGTGCATTTACTCTCTCCATTATCCTCATAAGTTCTGTTAGTTTCTCCAACCTCAAGCTTTATCTTCCTCAATCCAACCCAAAACCTCTGAATTCTCACAAAACCATGCAAAACTCCATCTGGGTTCTTCTCAAAACCCCAACTTTCCAACTATGTATGATGGAAATCCATTGATTCTAGCCTTTTGCGGGTAAAATATTCTGGGTCACTCAGTTTTGAGCTCCCAACAAAATGGGTAATCATTTGATTTGCTTTCCGGGGAAGAATGGAAGTAAAAATGGATCAAACGGCAGGCAGAGCAAGCGGTCGCGGCGGAAAATGGCAGCAGAAGAGGAGTTGCTGCACCGCCAGGCGCTGTCGAGAGCAATTCATCAGCATCAGCTGTCGCAGCGGTTTGATGGGTCGATGTCACGGCGAATTGGGTCGACCAGTTCGAGGAGGATCGCTCTCTCTGAATCAAACCGGAAGCTGGTTAGTTTGAATTTGAATCCCCTTCTCTAGTCTTTGATTTTTTTCCCATCCAATCTCATATTTGCTTCTGCTTCAGGATCCTTGCTTTGATTTCCTATTTGTGCGTTGAGATTGGTAGTTTAAAACATTAATGACTGAAATATCACAAAAAGATGTTAGATTAGGTATGGAAATAACACATGAACTAAGTGAAGGCTGCAATGGCTTCTGTTTTCATAACCAATCATAGCAACATATGAAGAAGAAAAAATCATTTCATTTTTGTTGCGTCTTAAACTGTCTAATGTCACTTTTATCCTCTGGTGAAATGTTAATCTACCTATTGATCTTACTCATCATGTGAGCTAATCAGATTCAAAGACGTATGAACAAACAGAGTCTTAACAACAATGAATCAATTTGGAGAAGGAATTCTAAATTCTGGGTCAGAGATTTTAAACCATATTATTTATATCATTTTGGATGGAGGAGCCTTTGATCAACACAATTTTAACTAAAAGTGAACTGATTTGGAACTATATCAATACCCCTCTAAAATTTAGGCATCACCAATCTATGAGATTGGGGGAACAAATGCTTGTCTTGGATCAAACAGTGCATAAGCTGACAAACAGTAAATTGTACTGGTTACTCCTTTAGTTATATTCCAAAGATGGATAGCTTTAAGCTCAATCGTATGTGTCATTGGCATTTGGCACATACAACAGAAGAATGAGTGCATACAAAAGCTTGATCTCTCTTCTTTTTTCAAATGTGGAACCTGTTCTCTGCAGGCTGCAGATTTCATTGAAACTGCTGAAACGAAGAAGATTGTTCTAATTCATGGAGAAGGATTTGGAGCATGGTGTTGGTACAAGTCAATTTCTCTGTTAGAGGAATCAGGGTTGCTTCCCACTGCTTTAGATCTCTTGGGATCTGGAATTGACCGAACCGATGCTGACTCTATATCAACATTGCCAGATTATGCAAAACCCCTGACTGATTATCTTCACAACCTTCCTGAGGGCGAAAAGGTTAGTGGCAAAGAGCAATTGGTTATGGTCTTGATCCATCTCTGAAGCATCTTATTATCTTTGAATAATATCATCGTCCCTCGTGTAATTTGTTCAGGTTATTTTAGTGGGTCACAGTTGTGGAGGTGCAAGCATATCTTATGCTTTGGAGCATTATTCGAAAAAGATTTCTAAAGCAATTTTTGTAAGTGCTACAATGGTGGCAGATGGGCAGAGGCCATATGATGTGTTTGCAGAAGAGGTATGTATGCTTATGTAAACTGCAATTATTTTTACTCTTATGTTAACTTTAAAACTCAAAGATGTAAGCCAGTGTTGTGCACATACAGGGAGTAAAGAGAAACCACACTAAGATACATAATACTGATGATGAATACACTAGTATGTACATACCAGCTAGCTTGAGAACTAAACTATAAAAAAAAACTTAAAAAACCACATAACTGATCCTTAGAAGCAAGAGAGAATACAAATTGAAGGCCTTTTGCTATTTCAATGTCATGTATCCAACATCTTTTCAACTTGGAAATTGTGAGCCCATTGTTCCTGCAAGAATTGGAGTGTTCTAGTTGCAAAGAATTCAAGCTACATGTCTCACTCTCATCCCCATAGTTTACATTATTTTTTTTCCAGCTATATCTATATTCTAAACAATGGATAAATGTTCTCTTACAAGCAACAACATATGCAGCCCAGCTCCATGGTGCCCACATGGAAGCACCTTTGATCAGTTTAGGCCCTTTCACACACTCATCCCCCCTGTGATCTGGCACCCAGCCCAAATATTTCACTCTCATCAAACTTCATCCACCCTTGGATTGAATCTCAAAGAAATTTATGGTTAAAAGACTACTAAAATTGAAGGATAATAAATCAAGCGCTAGGACAATCTGAATCTCAACAACATATGCAGTCCAGCATTGTAGGGCTCACATTGGACCACCTTTTATCAGTTTAGTTCAGGCCCTTTCACACTCTCATCCCCCCATGATCCAGCACATGGCACAATTTTACTCTCAAATTGCATTGAATTTCAAATAAATCTATGGTTAAAAGACTATGAAAATCTAAGGATATTAAATCAAGGTCTAGGATGATCTAACATGACTGAATTTTATTTTTTATTTTTTTTTACCCCTATCCCCTATCCATAAGGAGACCTTTCCATGTACCCCACCCCCCACCGAGAAGTAGGCACCTAAGTGGGCCCTACCAGCAGTATGCAGTCTGCTCATAGAACATTGATCCTATATACAATGTACTCAGTTTTATTGTATTATTGTTTATGATATAGACATAGTTTTCGTTTTATAATGTACGAATCAGATCTTCTAGGATTGCCGAATCAGAGATCTTGTGTCCTTATTTGACAGTGGCATATGCTCTAGGCTGTATTCATTGGAGGCATTAACAAGCACAATACTGTTCTTAGCTGTTTTTGCTAGCTAGTTTAAATATCTTTTTTTAGTGTGCTTTCTAACATGGTAAATGTTGTCTGCAGCTAGCATCAGCTGATGTTTTACAGGAGTCACAATTCCTAACATATGGGAATGGCAAAGACAACCCTCCAACCAGTCTCATGCTTGACAAACAGCAGATCAAGAGCCTATATTTCAACCAGAGCCCTTCAAAGGTATGACAGAAGGTTTTAGTTTACAAGAAATAAGTATACATTAACAAGCATAGAATGTATCCAAGAATTCGACATATTCAACGACAAAAGCATTCAAGTTACATGGAGTCATTCGATTAATAAGTTAAATCTTGTTTCTTCCTATATATCCTGCAGATTCGGATATATGTATGGAACTGTATAGTTATCATGATCACCTGGGAAGATAACACACTCTACATGTATCATCATTGTATACTCCTTCTAATGAGATGCATACAAGTTTTCCATGAGCAATATATCATAAATTTCTTCCTGCTAACTGAGACTTGGTGATATCAGGATATATCATTGGCAGCAGTTTCCATGAGACCATTCCCTCTAGGACCGATCATGGAGAAGCTGTCGCTGTCCCAAGAGAACTACGGCTCCACCCGTAGATTCTTCATCCAAACGCTTGATGATTTTGCACTGTCACCAGATATCCAGGAAAAGCTTGTCAGGGAAAATCCACCTGAGGGAGTGTACAAGATTAAAGGCAGTGATCATTGTCCCTTCTTCTCAAAGCCTCAGTCACTACACAAGATTTTGCTCGAAATCGTACAATTGCCATAGCAAAAGTTACTTGAGAATTCATGATTTCATGAAAAGCAAAGTGCTTATTATATGTCTTCCAAATGCAAGGCCCAGGTTGTACAGTGTGTAAATGGTGAAAAGGCCGGTAATTTTTCTCTTTTTCAGTTAAGGAGATTAAAAGAACTATAGTTTATTAAATATAATGTAACAAGTTTTTGGTTTAGAGTGGGACAGTCGAAGGTTTTTTTCATTGTCATTTATGTAGGTTGATGAGATGTTGTGACCAGTTATGCCGCGGGGTGCGACTCCACCTGCGAGATTCTAGAAATTTCTTAAATTACACCTTAAATTTTTATTTATTATTTTATTTTTTAATTTGATTTTACTCGCACCACTCAAATGAAAATCCTGAATCCACCCTTAGTTATCACCATCTCTCAAAATTCATGACGGTTTTGGCTTTGGGCCGCAACAGTACCAATGCAACCAAAGAGGAAGGGCATGCAATCCAATGCATTTTAAAGTTCACAAGTCGTGTTTGGTTATTACGCACTCTTTACTTGTGAGTTTAATTACCTTGAACTATACTGGATATGAGAGTAAAGGAAAAAAAATGATATTTATACAAAAAGGGCCCTGTATTTTCAGTCAACCTCAAAAAGGACCCGTATTTTGTAATGGTTAAATTTCTTGTACAAATAACGAATATTAACTCAAGTTAAGTGAAGCCCACACGGCTGAATGATGAGTAAGGGAGGCATGGTGATGAAAAGACTACGATGTAAGTTAGAAAACAATCAAATGATTATACCTCTTAATTCCAGGTCCTCGGGGTTACACATTATCTAAACATATTGTGATACAATTTAAACAATGAACAAGTCAAGCTATTTAAAAAACAAAAAAAAAACGGTGATCATCCAAAATAGTGTTAAATGGGATCAGTTCCAATCGTGTGTTGGACTGGAATGGATTGATCAAAGGTTTCCACAGTATAAAATAAAAGCCCAAAAGAGAGAATTGGTGAAAAGTATGCACTGGCAAAATCATCATTTAAATCATTTGAACTTCTCTCATTGGCAAATCGATCAGAAAACAAAAACCAGGGAGTTATCTAACATTGCGTCTCATTGCATGATGATGAGGGCCCAACCTTATTTTCATCTAAAGCGACCGCTACGATGCAAGCCTTGGAAGTTAGAAGGTTATTACTATTACAATACTGCTGTGATCAGAGTAGCTTTGGATGTGATATGTACCATTACCACTGATAATTCAGTTCAGTTTTTAGAGCTGATCATGAGTCCTATCCAATGACAGTTCTCCCAACAGCAGTTATTGAATGGCCCTGGCAGTAAAATGGGGCGTGCACTGGAGTTGCTGCCTCTATAATTAGTAGTGAAGTGGTCTAATTTGACTTCAGAGTTCCCCATTTCAAGAAAACTTAAAAAGGTTCTTCAGTGGAAATACCTGCAATTCTCACCAAACATCCATTTCTATAGCCTTAGTTGAGATAGGAAACCAATAAAAGAAAGGCACTGTAACATACATCATTTCGAGCAAGACAGTGTACAGCAATACTTCAGAACTAGTTAAGTATATCACCAAAACAATCTCAGCTCAGCGCAAACCAAGACACCCCAACAAAAACGCTTTCACCCTTGCCCCTCACCCACTTTCTTTCATATATATATAAGTCAGCAGCCATTCCGCGCTGCTGGCTTTGTATGCTAAACTGGCAATGGGCCCTCCAAATACAAATACACTCAGTTCAAAAAAGCTCTTATTTACCTGGATTGTCAACATCCAGTTATATCATATGTTGGCTCCACCTATCTATATGGCCAGTGGGTGAAATGCATACACGCACTGTATTTTCACTATATGTACAGTTTAACCAAAAACAAATCGACCTAAACCATAATGCCTCTGGAACCTAGTTGAGCCGTCAGCAAGACAGTCCATCCCACTTTGTCTTACATCTCCCAACAGGTAATCCAAAATGCTTCTGTTGAAGAATATCAGAGCGACACCTCGGTTAAAATCTCCTTGCCAAGTGAATGAAATCTTATCTAGTACTCTCTTATATCATTGTCGTCAGTTTAGAGGATGACTGGATCTTCTTAATCCGAATATGCGAAACCCCAATACCTGTCTTTCAGATCAACTTGTCCTTTTTAAGAACTTCCAAGCACAGATGTCAAATCCCATCATTTGCTAGTAACATGAAGTTGTGCAGCACTTGAACTCACAAGCCCCGCGTCTCAAGGACTGGAATACGGCAATCACATGTAACAAGGTAAACCTCGGCAGGATTTACTGGTGTTTCACGACTCTCGTAGGAATCCAAAAGAGATTGAAGAGATGATGCCAACCACCCAAATAAGCCACCACATTGGAGGAGAACTACACAATAAAAATATAATTCCAGTAAGTTGAGACAATGGAAACACTGCATTTCCTTCATATAAAAGTAGCTAGCCCAGGCAAAGAAACACAAGCAATAAATATTTTGTGACCCAGCTGAAAGTAACACACAGCAATGCCCAAACAATCATAAATCCGAGAGGACACGAAAACAACAGTTATTGGCATACAAATAGTGGGCCCTCTGTATACACAAAACACACGAGAATTAGAAACGTGCAAAGCATGCAGACCACATTTATCTTACAGTTGTTCATGAATACAATTATTGTCATACACATACTGGGCCCTTCGCACTGTATAATTTTTGTCCACAAATACAAGTAATGAGCAGACTTCAAAACCGCAGTTGGATGTAACCTCATAATGCAAATGATTCAATATTAGAATGTTGTGATAGCATAAAGTATTCATTTCCCCTACTGCACTTGGGAGTTAAACAAGGATCCATGAGCTAATCACCCTCAAACTCTTTATCAGCAGCAATTGCAAATAATGACGGATGCAGAGAACAAAACCATGTCCCGCATACATTTTCCAATTCCTTCCCACCAATCAATGGTGGGAACGTAGCCTAGTATGTACTAACTACCACCAAATAGCCAACTAATTCATTCAAATGATTTGTAATTCAACTTGCTACAGTTTGACATCTAACGGGTAGTTGATCAATTAGATTATAATGGTTGGATTTCATTCAGAACTAAATTCTATTTATTATACATATGGGAAATACGCTGCAATGGATTACCGATGGAGAACAAAGAAGATGGCTCCAGCCATGATTGTCCTTCTTAGGTTTCCGAGGGATTGTGTGTCCCAGTTCCTCTCCAACATCCCGGAGAGGATTTTAAAGCCGGAGCTTGCAACATTGTTTCAGAAGCTTTGCCTTCATAAGGTTTGGATCCATGGAGAAAGCAGAAAGCGTTATCGACCTTGCTTGGCTGGGCTGGGTAAGATTGCTCGGGTAAGAAGCCAGAGGAGATGAGGCTGCTGGAGGAGGAAGCTGTCTGGGCTTGCCTGGCTTCCAAGGAGGAGGTGGAGGTGATCTGAGTAGGCTCTTCACAGTTGCCGTCCTCCCCTTTCAAAGCCCTTGAGCGGACCCCATACCCCCAAACAAGTTCAAAACAGAAGGATCTCGTCCTCCTCTTGTTTCAGTGGGCAGGCAGCAACAGATGGGCTAACCCAAAGGACAATGTGGATCCAGATAAAGTGCTGGGGCTGCATCAGACTCAAATATTGCATAGGCTGGCAATAGACCATGGTCCCAAAACCATTTCTTGTGTTGGGGCTCCATTTGGCACCAAGGGCCTGAGGCAAAGCCCAGTCTAGCTTAACACATCTTCTATTCTTCAACTCGACACACACGAGATTCCTTATCTCCCTTTCTTCTGGCAAATAGAGAGGATGTTGCCTCAGACAGTGAAAGCCAGTCTGAATCAGAGGAGAATAGTGATTTTGCTGGTCTTAAACAGCTCGACAGAGGAAAAGCAGATGTCGTCCTTGACAGGGACAATGCGTCTCACCCTGATCCTCAATCAAAAAGTTCTTCAGTCCACTCATCCATGGTAGTAGAGATGACAGGATACTGGACCAAGGCCAGATATAGAAGGGAAAATCTGGTGTGCAAAATGGGGGAAGCTCGGTCTCGGTCAAAAAGTGCAAGCGTGGATCTTCATTGTTTGCAGTCACGACACCAGCCATGCCTAGAGATGACCTTTAGGCATACAAGGAAAGAACTGCTCACCTGTGGAGGGAGGGAAGCCTGAGGTGCAAAGGGAGCTTGCCAAAAGATCCAATGATTGTCTACAGTGGTTGGCCAGCTCTGCAAAATGGGTGGTACCAAGAGATTCTGGGGTGACTCAAGCAGAAGGGATAAGCTCAGTGCAAGGTAGGGAAGAAGATAAAGACGACTGGCTTCGAAAAAAAATCATAGACTGGTAGAACAACAGAGGGAGTTACCATAGGGGACGGAGAGGGACTGAGAGCAGTTGGTCTCCTTCGCTAAGACAGGAAGAGGCAAAATAAATTAGATCTCTCTCTAGTTAAGGAGAAGAAAAAAGGCAAGAGGGAGCTTCAAAAGCTGTCATGCTCAATAAATTATGTTGGACATGACAGGAGTGCTCTGACCAACAAAAACTCATAGATCAAAAGGGGTTCTAAATGGTGATAATAGAAGCTCTTTTCAGAGAATATTAGAGAGTTAAGAAGCCTGGATCACAAGATGACAGTCTAGAAGATGATCCGTAAGTCAAATGCATGCATTGCTTTGTTGCAGGAAATCAGGCTCGGTTAGATAAACAGAGGTTGCAGGAAATCAGGTTCAGATAGAGAGGGATCACCAGAAGTCCATGGAAAGAGAGATGGATTTGATTCAAACCGTCTAGTACACAGTGAGAAGCATCCTGATTCTTTTGGGCAGGGAAACACTGGTGGAAGATTCATGGGTGAGGCAATTTTCTATTTCTATGGTGATTAATCTAGAGAACAAAAGTGGATCTTGATGGTAGTACATTGGCCAAATGACCCACGATCTGTAAGACAGCTTTTGGGGAAAACTATACTCAATCCATGCTAGATGGTTCATCGTGTATTGGGGGTCATGGTCTATCAGGGAGAACTCAATGTAATAAGCTTCCCTTGTGAAAGTTGGGTGGTTGCCAGATTTCAGCCGAGATGTGTAGTTTTTCAGATTAAGATCAACATCCATAGCCTTATTGATCATTCATCACATTACTACAATCACCACTGTTACGACCACCATTAGCACTCATCATCATCGTCCAAACAAGTGCACTCTCTTTTGAGGAGGGCAATAGGTGAAGGATTTTGGTAAGCCTACATTTTGAAAGATTTTTTTGGTGTACAAAATTTTCTATCGGGGGAGCTGTAGGAAAAAATATTGTACTTATTTGACAGAAAAGAATTCTTTCTTCTTACTTTTCTTAGTTTGTCAAACGCGCAAGTTTTTTAACTTTAGAAAAAGAAAGATTATATTCTCTAATATATTATTTTCTTATGTTTTATTAGTGTCATTTGTAATGGATAGCACTCAAATGCCAGTGAAGGCCGCAACATTTATGCATTATTAATTAATACTCTTTTTCTCAATGCAATATGATGTTATTTGACAGAATAGAGTTTCAAGGAGCTGCCGTCAAGTTTGAGTCTCGCAGATGGGCAAAATTGACATCAACCAGGAAAGTGTAAAGAGAAATTTACTAAAATGGGGCTTACCATTAAAGAGACATTAAGAGCCTGAACCTGACTTCTGAACCCATACCTGTTTCTGCGGATGCAATAAGAAGATGATTAAACAAAAATCCACATACATGAATGCACACAACTAATATTTAGTGCCATCCATCATGCACACAAACATGTGACTGAATAGGAAAGCCGTTCACCTCATGGGATCCATAGCCAGTACCACCTCTTTTGGAGGGCTTTCCCTCGGAAAAATTGGGGGAACCATCAATTTCCTTCAATCCATGCGGCCCGCGTCGGACAACATGCCTATGGGAGCCTGAAAAATATCCACATATTGGTGAGAATAAAGAATGAACAAATAATACAACCATAGACAAACAAACAGAAAAGGCCAATTTAATTCTTAGTAGCAAAAGCCAACCATTCACTAGTCCAGTTCCAATAACTTTAATTTCTCCACTCTTGCTTGCATTAGGCATATCCACTTTCATTTCACACAATGTAAATTCATTAGCAGACAACAAACCACCACCTCGTCCTAACCGATAATTGTGACCCCCATCCATGCTTCGAGGTTTCCCTCCAGTGAAGGAGTTGTTACTACTATCTGTGTCCTCCACTACATCATCCCCAGTTTTACTCACACCAGCTGCAGCTTGTTGAGAGATGATCATTCCTTCAAAAGAATCTGATAGAAACTGTGCATGCAGAGAAGAGGACGGGAGGGACCCATCACTTGCATGTGAACCATCTGATCGACGAAGTGGAGTCCAAACACCACGATCAGGTCTATCCTTATTCCTTGTCCTCCTATCTTGTTTTTCATTAACAGAAGTGACGTTATGCAGATCATTGGCAACAAATTTATCATCCGAAGCTCTTTTGGTATCACCATCGGAGATAACTGCATGCGGAGAAATGTGATCCTTCAAAATAGATCGTATGTTGTTAGGCCGAGGTGGCCGCTTGTCCTTCTCTAAATTCACTGTTTGCATTTGCTGCTCGGACTGGAGTGTTGCAACTGGTGATTGATTATGACGTGCATCCTTATTTGAAAGTATGCTCCTAATAATCCTACCACTAACATCACGCTCACGCCGCTGGTTCTGTTTGAATGCAGCTGAACCTTGAGAGTTTCTCACAGTTATGCTCTGCTGCGGTGATACAACACCAGATACCTGGACGAAGCATCAAAATTAAGCAACTACTAAAATCTTAAACACCAACACAAAAGACCAAATCTGTAAACCAGAAATAAAAAAAATAACTAAATGCCCATAAATGTAAGCCAACGAGCCTGAGGCCGATCAAAATTGAATATTTGGTTATGCATACCAAAGATAATTCTTTCTCTTTGCCTTTCAGAAGAAGTCTTTTCTTTCCAATATCAATGGCTCCAGAAACTCCAGTAGTAGTTCCAAAATCAGCGGCAGGGACTGCAAATTTTGTAAAGAAGTAAGAGAGAATACAAACACCATCATCGAACCCTCCTAACATAGACAGAAAGAAAAGAGAGGGGGGGGGGGTCTAGAATGTACAATTGTACATGATGTGTTTGTACGCATGTACAAGCAGACAAATGCACGTTTTGAAAACATAGTAAGTGATGGTTCACATAGTTAATTAAGATTGTAAAGATAATTTATTAACATTTGTTTACCGAACATTTATTATCATCATTGCCATAAACCACATCCCATCTAACTACAGATGGCTGAATACTACTTTTTTTAGAGTTGACACAGCTGACACGAAGAATCAAGCATAATATTTGTAAGAAAGAACACAATTTATGAGTAAGGACACGCTTCCTAAGGTACTCCTTGCAGATGAACTTAGGCATGTCTTATCTAATCCAAGCATGAGTATTATCAAACATATATTTTAAATCAACATATAAGATTGGAAATAAGTGGGAAATGGCCAACATGAGTAATCAAACTGATATCGCAAGCAAGGTTAGAGATAGTTATGAAGAAAGAGTACAGTCATCAGCCCTACCAGCTTCATCCTCTAAAATTTCTGTTGCAGCACCTACGGCAACAGACTTCTCAGAAAGCTGCTGATCATCACGCCTTTGCATTAAAAGGTAAGTCGACCCCTCCTTGCCACTTGTATTTTTTGTACTGTCCCTCAAAACATACTGCAGACCAAGAGAAAGAAATGGGTAAAATTTAACTACATCATGTTATATAGTTACCTGCTGAACTGAACAATTGCACATGGAAAAACAGCATCAAATATTCAGTATAAATATCAGTATGGGAAGGTAGAATGGAATATTATCTGCATGGGTCACAATAAGAGGAGATGAAGGCACACTCGAGTCATAAAATGCATTGAAATTTTATAGCTTACAACTAAAGAAAACCCTACTTTATAAAGTAAATATCTCTTAGTAAGTCAATTTATTCTTTAAATAGACTATAGAAAGAAAAAACTTTATTCATGAATCAAGATAGTTTCTCTGAAGGCAAAATAAATAAAATTCAAAATGAACAAGAAAAAAATCTATAAATAATCAAATTTCAATTGAAAAAATAATCCCAATGAAAAGGAAAGTTTATTTGTGAAAGGTAGATTAAATGAAAAATTCTTATTTGAATATATTATCTTTCCCCATTTTCATTTTGAATGACAGTGAATTTTATTAAAAGCCAAGCAGCATAAGAGACATACACCGAGAAGCTACAAGAGCAAGCCAAACAAAAAGTAAAAGGATACAACGAACCCCCAAAGCCAAAGCTCAAAGCTAAGATAAGAAATACTCCACGATAAGATTGTCTCTCCCAACACCCATCTCAGCAAGACCATCTGCCACCTCATTAGCCGCGCGCTCAGCTAAGGAAAAGGAGACACTAAGCTTCGCAGGTGACTCCACCACTTCTTCAGAAGTATCCACCAGAGATCTATTATCTTTCCTAATTTCTCTCACAGTCCTATTATCTACTATAAAAAAAAACAAATGTGCTTTTAAATTTTGAAGGGAAAAATAATATTTCAAAGATATTTCTTCGTAAATAATATTCCCAAATACAAAGTCTAAATTAAATATTGTAATTAAATGAAACTCCTCTTAGTAAGAAATAATTTTTTTATTTTAAAATATGAATTAGAACTGAAGTTTTGTAATAATAAATAAAAAAAAAAACTCTTCCTAAAAACTAAACATTTCTACCTAAATCAAAATTTATCACTAAAATAAAAATTCAATTTTAGAATTTGTTAATAACAGTTATTAATCAATTAGATGAAATGTTGTTTTCCTTTGACAAGTAAAAAATTATCTATAAAAAACTAAACCAAAATTTAAGATTAGTGATAAAATATAAACAATTTTAAATGTTGTGTTTCTTATTTTGTCACACAAAAATTAACATCTCCTATATCTGGTTGATAGATTTAACTAAATAAACAATATCACAGATTATTTCTACATGCAAAAAATAACAGTTTATAAACCATGTTTGCGTGAGTCGTGACAATTTGAAATTATGATATCCACTTTCAGTTCTCACCCCAATTATGAAATTAACAAAATGTATAATTTAAAAAATATTTACATAATCAAACACCAGGTAAGCTCTCTGGAAGGAGAGGAACTCCAGGTGCTTTGAGGGGGTTGGGAATATTGATAGCTCTCTGGTGGAGAAAACCAAGTTCTTGGTCACGCATTGTGATGCAGCAGCAATGTGCCGCATCACATTGGGTGTCAATCAATTAATCTTTCAAGGGCTACTCTACCGAGCAGATAATGAAGCATTGGAAGGAGTTGGCATTCTCCCTTTCAGGGCCAACTTAGTCTGGATTAGTGGCTTTTTCCTGTTTCTTTTGGTTTCCCTGTTTTCCTGCTTTTGCTTGTCAGTATATTTCTCTTGTTCTGCTTGCTTTTATTAATGAAAGTGGCCATTCAAAATTCAAAAAAAAAAAAAATCAAACACCAGGTAGGGCACATTGGTACCTAAATCAAATTGAAGAGCCTTATTCTTTATTAAAAATTTTGAAAGAAAGAATTCAACATATCCTTGTTCAACCAAAGTCTTGACCGAAACAGCCAAACAATGCTGAACAAAGCCGAATTCTTAACCAAAATTTTATACAGGGTTTCAGCCTGTTCAGCCAAACCAAACCAAAATTGACTTGAATGAGACTACTACACCCTTTCCAAAGTAAGTTGGGCATTTAAAATAAGTTGAAGCTTTATTCGCCAAAAAGAAGAACTTAAAATGTTATCAAAGCATGGAAAGGACATCTAAGACAGAATAATTATGTGCACGATTTTAGTGTTTCTGGAAAGAAAGGAATCACAGAATTTTTAAAAATAATATTAAGAAATAATAATACACACATTTTAGCTGTTTTAAACCAATGGACAGTATCATAGATCAAGTGTAGAAAATGGACTCAAGTGAAGAGGAAAATTCATGGCAGAATGTTCCCTCTGTGAAAGCAAAGAGTAGGATTGGAAAGATGAGGAAGAAGCTCAATTTGGAAAGTTAAATATAGACACATCATCTGGCCACCTAAATTTATACAACACAATTTTCTGGCAAAAGTTAAATCCAGCAGAAACATTTCTCGGGCAGCTAAGAAAGGGTCAGAACCTTGGAGATTAAGCTATATGATCGACTTTGAGGTTGAATACTTTGTTTATTCCAGGTCAGACTGTGTAAGCAACATAAGCTAAATCATAAGACACAGTAGATTAAGATTACCCCAGGAAAAAAAAAAAAAAAAAGGAATATGCCAATGTAAACCTAAAGAAATATTGGAGTTGATGGGAAAAATGGGCATTCCACAGCAAGTCACTATCACCATTTCCTTTAGCAAGGGTTGTGAACTTTTGATAGAGAAGCCCCATGATGAACAGATCCACAACAGCAACAGAATCCAATTCAAGTCAACTATCATATACATTAACTGCAAATACTGGCGTAGAATGTGGATGCCTGTGAGAAAGATCAATTAACTATGGATGACCGTGAGAAAGATCAAATGATTGATTTTATTATTTTTATTTATTTATTCATTTGAGAGAGAGAGAGACGTTGTCCAGATGTCTAGATGCATTAGTCCGTTTTACCTTTCCCTTTGAGTAGTAAAGTTGTAGACATGTTCCTGTATCACTTTTCCAACAAGTAGATGGTGAAATTGATGAAACTTCATCTCTCATCAACATTGTTCAATCATATGCAGATGCATCAAGTTAAAGCACCATCATTTCTATCTCAGCAATATCACATTTAACATTATTAAAGAGCTTCCCTTAAAATAAGTCCCAGAAACTCCAAACCAGAAAATTGGGGCATTAGGAACAAACATGCCCAAAAAATAAATATGAAATAGGCTTGCCCTACGAAACAATGTCATAGCTTCTCCTAAAGAAGCAACAATGTTACAAATGGCTTGAGATTCTCCATTTGAAACCTTGACAGAATATGACTTGGTACCAGAAAAATGTAGTATACGGATGTCAGTTAAAGAAAGAGCATTCATGGGTAGCAAATAAACATTGATAATAGTAATGATGTTTTTCTAGCATGAAGAAAGTAAACGTAGAGAAACGTGCATACCATTGAAGTGGGAGCCCTTCGCTTCTCAGAAGCTCGTTTGGTAGAGGCAGAACTAGAGTTGCCAGGTGAAATTCCCCCACCTCTTCTACTAAGCTTCCCATTAGTTGAGTGTCTCTGTTGTAATTATTAAATAAAGCTCAGAGCATCTTATAAACATTTAAAAAGCGCTAGTCATTGAAAGATGCATCATTAAGTTAACATGTCAGAATGGATGACAAGAAACCATTAAACCACAATATAACTGAATCTGAATAAGACAATCAGAAAATATGTGCTAGAAAGCTAAGGTAATTGGGTTAAAATCACAATCAAAACATAAATAGCTACATGAGATGATGCAGAACAGGCTACCACTCCACCAATGGTCCCACCCAGCATATTTTAGTAGCTTCCTAATTTTATTATAATTAGTATTAGTATTCTAATTTATTTGGTTTCCTAGTTTGATTAGGATACTTTCTATTATTAGATTAGGTTTTCTTAGGCCCTAAGTTACTTTGCCTATTTATATTACACTATAGAGATATTAATCTCAGATTTGGAATTGAATATTTGGAATTGAATAAAGATTGGGATTTTCCCTAGGAGAGGTTTTCCTCGTGTTAGAAATCTCAGCGGAGATAATTTGAGGTGTCTTTGACACGTGCTTCAGCATCTACGCAAGCCCTAACCTTAGGCTTGCATCAATTGGTATCAGAGCAAAGATCCACGTTGCTCCGATCACCCTCCGATCATTGATTGGAGCCTCGTCCGTCCATTACCTTCACCGTTCCCTGCCATTACTATATTCCTCCCACACCCACCTTCGTTCCATGTTCCCTTCCCAAACAACCGAAGCCCAACCCACCCCGCAGCCCCCTCTCCAGCAACAGAAGCCCATTCACGTCCCACATCCATACCCATTCACTCATCTACCAACCCAATACACCAAATCCAACCCAGCCACCCAACCACTAGCCCACCTTCAAAACACCATACATGAACCCTGCACGCAACCCGCACCCCCCTCTCCAGCAAAAACCCCACTCCTTCCGTATTCGTGTCCACTCCAAAAAAATCCCTCCCTGCCTTCCAGCAGCGCCCAGACTCCACTCGTCGCCCATAACCCAAAGCCTCTGAAATCCCCCAACCCAAAAACACAAAAAAAAAAAAAGAAACAAAAAAAAAAAAGATAGGAGAAGAGCAGAGGAGAAATTAGAAGGAAAGAGAAGCGTACCGTGCACCATTCGCCAGCTATCACCAGCGCCAGCGCCTCGCATCCGCCAGTGGAGACTTCCTCTCCCTCTCCGACTTCGTCACAGCCCTCTTCGACTTCTTCGCAGAACACCAAGAAGAAGGATTTCCTTCTTTTCTTCTTGCTCTTGTATAAAGAACGAGGCAGCATTGCAACGGTAGATTGGGCCTAATTTCTAGTTTGGCCCACAGGAAGATCCAGCCCATTGAAGAAGCCCAATTTATTTGTGCTGCAATTATTCCTGATCAGATCCATCATCCATCATCCATCAACCATCCAGCCCTTGCCCAAGATCAGCCGTTGATATTTTCTTTAGCGATATCTGAGTCATCCGCCATCAGATTTCAGATCCATTTTCGCCAGCGTGATCGTGGAGAGCATATCTAAACATCAGGTTAGTTGGCAATTTTAAATTTGCTTTAAACAAACACAAAAAATGCCTCCCAAGAAGCAGGTAGAAGTGGAATCTTCCTCTCACAATGATGATGAATTGAGGGAAACCGTTGCGGAATTATCAGCAAATGTTAGTCAACTATCCCCAATCATGGTCCAAATGCAAGACACTCTTGCCAGAATCGACACCCGATTAACTACTTTAGAAACTAATCGGCGTGAGGATAATCATCAAGCTCATGGAGGACATAATCAGACTCAACGAGATCCACATGCAGTCAATGTTGATCGTGATTTGGGCATTAAGCTCGTGATTCCCGAATATGATGGAAAGTTGAAACCGGAGGAATTCATGGATTGGTTAGTGTGTGTTGAAAATATTTTTGCACACAAGCCAATGATGGATGGTCATAAAGTCACTTTAGTGGCAACTTGATTGCGCAATTATGCTGCGATTTGGTGGGCCGATTTGCAAAAGAAACGAAGAAAGCAGAATATTGACCCCGTTGAAACATGGATCGAGATGAAGAATTTATTGAAGCAAAAATTCCTCCCTGTGAATTATTCAAGAGATCTTCGTTCAAGTTTTCAAGATTTAAAGCAAGGTTCCAAAACTATTATTGAATATTCTGAGGAGTTCTTAACCATGCAAGCTCGTTGTGGCTTGAATGAAGATGATGATGTGTTGGTTGATTGAAATTTTCATGGGCTGCGTATTGACATACAACATATTCTTACATTCAAGAATTTTGATAATGTTGATGAAATCATCCAACATGCCATCAAAGCTGAGGACATTGCTAATTATCAAGCTCGAAAGTTTAGTGTGTCTAAATGGCCTGCACAAAAGACCCCAGCAAAGCCAGACTTCAATCCAAGTGCCAGTTCTTCAGAAAAGTTTGCCTCCAAGTTTGACGATCATAAGAAGTTCACATGTTTTCATTGTAAGCAAAAGGGTCACCGTGCATTTGAATGCCCAAAAAGAATCAATTTAACAGAAGGTGCACCAGAAGAACCGGAAACAAAAGATGATCCTAAAAGTGAAGACTCCGATGAAGTGGAGGAAATAGCAGCTGAAACAGAGGGTGAACTTCTCTTGGTGCAACAAAAGTCGTTTCCCACTGTTGAGAAGAAATGGTTGCGGAAAAATATTTTTCGTTCCACAGGTAAAATACATGAGCAAAATTGTACAGTTGTCATTGATGGTGGAAGTTGTGAGAATATTATCTCCCAATCTCTTGTTGATCGCTTGAAGTTGAAGGTTTACAAGCATAATCGTCCATACTCTGTCAAATGGCTAATGAGAGGTGATGAAGCGAATGTGCGGCATACATGTCAAGTTACTTCTTCAGTTGGTGATGATTACAAAGATACAATTTGGTGCGATGTGTTACCAATGGAAAGTGGAGATATCCTATTGGGTCGCCCATGGATGTATGACAAGGATGGCACTCATGGGATGCACAACAACACGTATACCTTCATACACGGTGGACAAGAAGTTACTCTTCATCCAAAGAAGCCAGACTCACCGAAAAAGAAATCAAGGGCCCCTACTACAAAGGAAGTGCTTCACGTACATCATATCTATAGAGGCAACTTGAAGAAAACCCGAGTTCGAGGTCGAACTCTTCTTTCAACCTGGGGGGTTGATGCAGAAAAGGCTACCACTCCACCAATGGTCCCACCCAGCATATTTTAGTAGCTTCCTAATTTTATTGTAATTGGGATTAGTATTCTAATTTATTTGGTTTCCTAGTTTGATTAGGATACTTTCTATTATTAGATTAGGTTTTTTTAGGCCCTAAGTTACTTTGCCTATTTATATTACATTGTAGAGATATTAATCTCAGATTTGGAATTGAATAAAGATTGGGATTTTCCCTTGGAGAGGTTTTCCTCGTGTTAGAAATCTCAGCGGAGATACTTTGAGGTGTCTTTGACACGTGCTTCGGCATCTCCGCAAGCCCTAACCTTAGGCCTGCATCATGAACCTGCAGATAATATAGTACATAAAAGGCACTTCTAAGAAGAAAGTTCACACCACTACACAAGCCATAGTTAATAACAATAAAAATACACCCCAAAACTTAACAAGCAAAAAAGGAAGATATGCCTAGGCCTGCTTCCCAAACCCATGTAAAAATTTTGGGCATGCTTCCAAAATCAATGTAAAATCCTTTTGCTAAGCCCCCAAAAGCCACATGAAAATCCTGGGTTTGCCTCCAAAACCCAACTACTTGTTTGGGTCCGCCACTGCTTTTAAGTTGTAATAATGAGATGAATCACTCATTAGGATGCACCTAAAAAGGGAAGGTGTAGCCATATCCAAATGGATGTGTACATTAGCAAAAATGCATGGACATTATCAAACCACAATCATCTTTTTCTTAAAATGGGTGTGTGAACTTGTATTAATCAACAGCTTAGCAATGCAAAAGGGATATAACGAAAAGCATAAAAAGAAATACCCGAAATCCTAAAGCCGCCACCACCAAAGCGAAAGCAGAATGAAGAACCACAAATGCAACAAACAAGCCATAAAAACAAGAGGTGGCAAAGCAAATAATCTGCCCAAAGAAAGGGCCACCGGAAAAGCCATCTCCCTCCATTAGAAAAATATGACGACAATAGGCAATCCCTGAAACCCAGGATGGAGGCCCATGATGCAACACTAAATCTCATCCTAGCAATGACATCTACAGTGCTAGAGAATTTTCCTTCAAAGTATCTATGATTGTTTTCCATTCAAGTGGCCCAAATTACAGTGAGAAAAGAGGACCGCCACATAATCCATCCCTTTAAAGACCCTATCCCGAACTTCCAAGTATTGAATAATTTATTGATCAAAAATGTTGTGGAAGTACCTAGCCGCACTCAAACCAGCTATGAATTGATTCCATGTCTCTTGAGCCACCATGCACGTAGATAGAAAGTGGTCAACCGATTCCTAGGCTGAAAAGCACGAGGGCAGGCGTTAATGATGATCATTTTGCACCGACGGAGGTTATCAATGATGAGGATACTTCCTCGAAGCAATAACTAGCCAAAACCCTTGGCAAAGCCTTTGCCTTCCACAAAAAGCTCCAATTGTCTCACTGAAGGGGAGTTGTTCAATATGGTCATGAAAAAGGAAGCCACTGAGAAAGCATCGTCCAAAGAGGGAGCCCAGATCCTATTGTTTTATCCCTCCTCTGAGTGTAGATCTGGCCTAAGTGCCTAACATATCAAGTAGGGAACAAATTACCTCCTTAGCAGTTGCCAGCTTTGCCCGATTCCCCATGCCGTGCACATTCCAAGGCACGACCTTCATTTGCCATGCTTCTCATCCCCCTTAGTTCACTCGATCTTGTTGGAGCTTGAATCCACTGCAAGACAGTTGTTGCTTCACTGATAATTAATAGGGCAATGAGGCTTTGCAGTTCTCATGAACCCTTCTCTTCGACCTCTCCACCACAAAAGCACCCCTATTTTGCCTTTCCCTATTATGGGCAAATGCCAATAAATAATTCCAACCTCCATTATTGTTGTCAACTGAGATGTCAACAACCTCTCCACACTGCCTTATGTACTCGGACAGCCAAGGATTGTAGAACTCATCTGATAATGGAATATTGATGGAGTTAGATTGGTGGAAGCGTCCACCAAAACATAGGCACATTCAAGCCAACACAATCACTCAAAGGTTCTACCCGAAGAGGAGGAATTCTGAAATATCACTACAGTGGTTTCATTAATACATGGGTGATGGGTCTTTAAACAGATCTCTTGAGAATCCCAAAAAGATAGTTTCCTTATAGTACATGGATCTCCTTTACGTGAATAAATCTAGTCTCTGCAAAAATAGGAAAATTGCAGTATAGGGAAATAGAAAGATAATTATTCTAATACAGATATCTAAGAACATATGATTTTTTGACTTATCAACCCATTTGATGTACTGCACGCAGTTGGGTTGGGCATGTTAGACCAGCCCGTGAGCTGGCTTGGACCCAATGGACATGGACCTGGCCCATGAATTTTGGGCACACTTGATGTGAGTCAACCTCCATCACATAGTCCCCTTGCTCTGGATATCTTTCTTTCTCCTTGAATACTCCTTACTTCTGGTCCTAAGATCTCTGTAGCAGTTCCTACTTCTGGGGTGGGCAGCGAGATCCCCTTATTACTCTTTGACCAATTGCCAATGTCCCATTCAGAAAGATTTCACTAAAATTCTACTTGAGCCATCTCTTGATTCCTCTCTGATTTTGTAACAGATACCCAACCATGTTAAGGAGAGAGAGACAAGCTGTGAAGATCCTCAAATGATCCCGAGTAATCCTACTGAAAACCTAGGCAAGACCCCCTATGCCCTTCATTCAAATGGTTGCAACCCTAACTGGCAACAATTGGGACGACAAAGCCACTACAGTGTAGAAGTGAGAATATGAACACCCTCAACTTTACTAGCAGCAAAACCCCTGTTAACTCCCTTAAGAGTGGTCCCCCGCCGGAACCAATGAAAGATTTCAGTGCAGATACACCTGTCTCCACTTTGTCACGCTGAAATCTGAGGTCTGGCACTAAATGAGGAATGAGGAGACTCCAAGTAGGTCATCGAGCCCTCGTAAGAGGATCCATATGTATGAGCAATCTGAAATAGAGCTACTTTCTTTCTTTCACCACCAAAACTCTCAGATGTAACCTTTACAAATGATGTGGTGCTGACCCACCTCTGTAACCAACAGTGGCGTGGTCTCCCTGTGGCAAAAAGAGGAAGAACCAGCAGGTTTCCACCTAGCAGAGCCCACAGAGTACCCCCTAAATTCTTGTGTGGAAGGCAATGAAGCCCTCTTCGTTCGGGCTTTCATTAGAAGGGGTAGGAGAATGGGCTTTGGCCTGATCCACTTTTCAAGAAAGAGCAAAGACCTGGTCCGTCCATCTGCCCATGACCCAAACGTCATAGGGCTTGTGAACCAATCCACCAAGCCACACAAAGACCCTTTGAGGCCCAATTGTTAAGAACTGACCCTATCACCAATTGAGGGCTTTTTGAAATTCAAATACTCAGTGTTGATGTCATCGTCTTCTTACTCTGGACTACTGCAAACCTGCCCTTACCCCTGACATCAGCTTCTTTTCCCCCTTACCCCTGACAAAGACCCTTTAAGGCCCAATTGTTAACAACTGACCCTATCACCAATTGAGGGCTTTTTGAAATTCAAATACTCAGTGTTGAAGTCATCGTCTTCTTACTCTGGACTACTGCAAACCTGCCCTTACCCCTGACATCAGCTTCTTTTCCTCTGCAGTCCAAAAGAGTGCATGACTTCTTCCTACGGAGATCAAGGCCTTCCTCCACCAAGACCAAGATCTGGAGGTCTCTAACCCAGAGAGGGATCTATACATTGGAATTGCAGACCTTCCTTAACAAACCTTCACCCTCCGAGGGGTAAGGACTTCCTTCAAGATCATTTCGTGGTCAACCTCCAAGGTATGTCCCAAGCGATTGCCCAGGAGAGGAAAGACCCCTTCCCTCCCAGCATGAATGAGAACACCTAAAACCTTGAACCAATGAGGGCAAGGAGGAAAGAAAAGAAGTCAGATCTTCTGTAAAATGAAGCATTTCTTCCACCTCCCTCTTTGACAAAAACTGCATAATAGTAGCGTTGTAAATCATTTTGACTTTTACAGGCATTTCCCATGTACTCTCCGGCCACGATTCAACTCCTCCAAATCCCATCTGCAGTGGATTCCAGAAATCTCATCAAGCTGAAGCATGAAACCCTCTTTTCTTACTCCACAATCCAAGAAGCCACCCTAACCATCTACTGTGTGACTGTGTCCCCTCCCTTACCATGTCATTGAAATCTTGTTTTACCCAGAGAAGTGAGAACCAAGGATTACTTTTCGCGCCAGGCCGATCATGGTGCTAGATAGAGATAGGTTTCTTGATCTTAGAAACTCGAGGACGAGCAGAAATTCTTTTACCCCGCCCCTCTATCTACCTATCAAAGCCTACACCTCTCTTCTTGACAGTTCTCCAGTTAACCAAAATAAAGGTATTAATAACCCTACTAGACCTACAAAACATAGATTCCAACTCCAAAGCTGAGATTTCTACCAAACGGTTAGAAAAGAACAATGAAAAAGCTTCTTGGGTGAGGGCTACAATGCAATCTAGGAGTGGAACATCCCTCAAATATTGGGCTGCCAGTGGCTTCCATTGATCCTTCAAATAACTTGTACAGAGCCTACACCTCGCTTCTTGCCAGTTCTCCAGTTAACCAAAATAAAGGTATTAATAACCCTTCTAGACCTACAAAACATAGAATCCAACTCCAAAGCTGAGATTTCCGCTGAATGGTTAGAAACGAACAATGAAAAAGCTTCTCAGTTGAGCACTAAAATGCAATCTAGGAGTGGAACATCCCTCGAATATTGGGCTGCAAGTGGTTTCCATTGATCCTTCGAATAACCCGTACCCTAAAGAGTTTGAGAAATAGTGATTTCTTTCCCTTTTGAAGTTGCCATTTCCACTGTTAGTTTTTTTCTATGATGCACGGATACTTCAAAATGGGCAACGTATTGTGTCGTATCGTATCCGATACTTCACTTTTTATGTGTAAAATCCGTGTCCCTGTTGTGTCTATGGCGCGTCCTTTGCGTATCCATGCCGTATCTATGCATCATAGGTTTTTTTCAGACCACATCATCTTGTCAATATCAACCACTAAAATCTTGGATATGAACACCATTTCTCATACTGCAACAAAACAAAAATGCCAAAAGGTGCCCAGTGTTGTCCTCCACTGAATCCTAGGAGATCTTTCTTCAATAGATAAGAATGAAGACTTTTGAAAACCTAACCTCAATATGGCACATTTGAAGGCAGCCTTCTAAGGTGAAAATCGGTTGAGTCCAAGTCTTGGTCTCAAGCATGCTAATGGAGTCACCACATATGGTTGAGCAAAGAGACGTAAACAAGCCAGATCAAGGGTGGAACAACTATGTACCCAGATCCAGCAAGAATTATATGGATCCAGATCAGTATAAACTAAAAAACTAAAGATTTGGTTTCAGATCCAGATCTGAGAAAAGTGAGGGCCAATTGGAATACACTGGAATAATCAATCGGGACCAAAAAGAGGGCCCTTGCCTGATCTTGTGCCAGAACCTTCAGGTAACCACATAATTAAAGGTCCATGAACATCCTTGATTAGCATCTTTGATACGACCACATCATTCTTGTCAACAGATGTCATAGCTACAAATTTTCCACATATCTATATATATAACTATTCAAATATAGTTAGAATTATCTAGCTTGTTGGATAAATAAGAAACTATCCAAGAGCAACAGTGCCAGTTTTTGTGGCATTCTACTTAGCACCAAACAGCTACCAAAACACAGTGCTAAAGAACAGAATAACATCAGTCAGCACCTTTACCACTTTTGAGTTCTTCATATATTTTAGATGATATATTTTTGTCAATGAAAATTATACAAACATGTGTCAGCCTGTCAGGTATCATTTACTAAAAAAATATATTCCAAAATTGTAAGAATCATCTGGTCCATAAATAAAGCAAAAAACAAAACAAAAAAAAGCTTTTCTAATTCTTTGTTGAAAAAAATATACTCCAATCTAACTAACATTTAAAATACAAATACAAAATAAAGTCAGCCAATCTAGAATGCATGTTGTTATCTGTTTGATGGTAAAGGCAAAAGATGCATAACTTTCAAAAAGATATATATATAATAATAATCATATACCTGAGATCCAATCTTAGCAGCTCTTTTTTGTCGAACGAAATCCATCAAAGGTGTAACAATAAGAGTCTCCTTCTGTCCACCTGAAGTAGTTGCATCAAATGAACTTTCAAATAATTCAATAAGATAATATTAATGCGCATTTTTTCAACCTAGTGTTCAGCAGTCCTACCTATGTTATTTGCTAATTAGTAAAATATGTATGTGCAGATGAAATTGGTGTTACAACTAACCAGCTCGTTCTTCTGCTTCTTTTCTTTCCAATTGTATCTCTGCACTCGGGAGATTTTCAACAGGCTTTGCTAGGCGATCAAGGAACTCCAAGTACTCAGGATCTAGTCACTCATCAATAAATAGATTGTGACTAAAAAAAGAAAAGAGGAAAAAGAAAACAGCTAATATATATAAGAGAGTAAATACATACAAGCAATGAGTATGAGCCAGGACTTCTATACAATATAAGCAAACAAAAATACCTTTAAATATGGCTCCCTCACGGCCATCTTTTTTGGACCATGGCTTTGGAGCGCGTTGTGATGGTGCATATTCAACGATCGTCTTAAACTGTGCACCTGGAAAAGATTCAGCTCAACACTTTAAAAGAAAATGTATGATATTATTTAAAAACCTTTTCCTGGCATTTGAAAAAAAGAAGAAAGAAAAACCATTTAAAAATAAATAAAATAAAGGGCAGACTCCTAGACTACAATGCCAAGTGCATGTCGGTGTCTAGGTAATATGTTCTCCAAAGCTATAATGCCAGATATGGGATGGCAGGGATACACCATGGATAGAGCAAGCACACAGGTTTTACATATAAAAATTGAAGCATCAGATATGATACAATGCATTGCCTATTTTGAAGTATTCAGGTATCATAGCTCCAAAGAAACAAGTGAATGACGTTTTGGTCTTACCAACCTTTGGTTACTTCTCTTTAAATAAATTTTTTACTATAAAAAATTATTTTATTCTTTCTGAAAAAAATTCACCATTGAAATAAAATTTGCAGCATTATACATAGAAAATGGTAATACCACTATTCCCTGCACCCCCAACCAACACCACAACACAAGAAATTTGAAAAATGAAGCATAGTCCAAAAATCACTAAGATTTCTCGAAAATACATGCCAACTTTACTATTTGTGACCTTTACTAAGTACAGGAACATACAAGCTCCTGTCAGGTAAATAAGATCAAACCAATAAAAGAGACCTGTGAAAAGTGGATAAAGCCAAATTCACCATGAATTATTACCCTTCTCATTGACAAACACATGCCCAGTGAAGAAATCGGCGAACTCGATGACATCTTCAGGATTATTAAAATCAATATACGCTCGAGCATGCCGCTGGTTCTTCTGGCTGAAATGGTTGTGCACAAAACTTCCATAAGTTTAGCAACATAGAAACCTTTTAGTGTGAGAAAGTTTAGTTAGTATCTCCACAAATTGCCATGCGCTGTATAAACTAACAATATTTATATACAGATAAGAAAGAAATCGGAGGGTGATACAGATTCTTTTTATAATGAATGAGTTTTTCCCCCTAATTTATACTGGTTTTCTAGCTTGAGTCTTCATATCAAATTTACAGTGAAAGCATGTATCATTCAAAGAAGTAACTTCGCTGTACTTTACCCAATCTCTAACTTCTGCAGAACTTTCTAGGTTTTCTTTTTAATTAAACTATAAATAAAATATTAAAAAAAAAAGGAAAGAGTCTAAAATGAACTTCATGAGCAATGTATCAGTTTCATATCATATTGCGATCCGTATCAATACCAGAACTTTTAAATATATACGTGTGTGTGCGCGCGCATAACAAAATGATATATTAAACACTCCACCATGTAACAAACAGAAACAGATGGTCAAAAATGAAGGAAGCCATTAAACAAAATCCTGCCGTACTTTGCTTCATTCCGGACATTCTAGGAAAATTTCAATGAAAAAGACGACACTGAAACAAAAGAAAATAGAACACATAATAATGCAAGGAACCATTAACGGTCAGGTTCATGGTTACCGTGCTAAGAAGTGGATTGGGGAAAAATAAGAGAACTGAAAAACTTCAGTTCACAACATTTTTCTTTTTTTCTTTTTCCTTTTTTTTTCTTTTTGTGTGCCACTTGACCTAAACCGGCAAGCTGCTTCTTCCACTGAAAGGAATCGATCCCTCGTATGCCCAATGACTGGCAAGGTGCTTTGCCACTGTCCCAACAGTTGGTTGGCTATACAGCATTTTGTTAGTAGAAGCATGTAATAAATAAAGTAGAGAGAGAGGTATCCCAAGGGAGACAAGTTTATGCCTATCTTTGGTTCTCATCGGTCAGGCACACTGTGAAAGGACCAGTGGCGTCAAAATAACAAGGATGAAACAATATTACCCAACATTCTCGGCTACATCTACTTCCATTGTCATCATTCACTTCTTCCATGTATTTGCATACCACTTACAATACAGTTGCCATAATCTGAGTGAAATTTTAACACTAAGGCTGATACAAAAAAGAACCTTGTAGATGACCCATCCACACCAAAGACAATCTACCACATGCCCAAGTTCCACAGCCTATTACCCAATTATCTAACCCGGTGTGCGCACTCGATTCAGCTCCCTCAAACAAATTAGTAAAACACATCCACACATCTCCAGTATTTATTATCCCACTCTACTTATCATCACATAGAATAAAAATTATTAAAAAATAAAAATTTCCTAAAAACCCTAGACTTCTACTAATAAGTAAAACTCACCTACAAATTGGATTTTCCCAAACCCTAATCTCATTCTCCCCAAACTAAGTCATTATGGCATATAAAAAAAAACACACATCCACAAAAGACAAAGAAAGCCACAGTTCTCACATCACAATACAAAATATGAATAGAATCAGCGATTTCCCAACAAGAATAAATGGAAAACATAAACCCTAACCTGTTATTGCCGGCGCGAAAGCAGAACCACCTGTAACGACTCGCAAACCGGGCATCAATCTGCTCCATCAGCGCAGACTGAGAAATCCCGGGCGGCAAGTGCCGCAAAACTGCTTTCGTACGATCGATCCGGTCCTTCATATGCATAAATTATCACAGACAATTATAAGAGAAGCCCCCCAAATCGAAGAACGAGACGCTTCGATCTCGAATTAGAAGAAAACCGCTCTGTGGAATCACATCTCGACGACTGCCGAATTTGGTACTGGGATTTCACGGTTTTTTGTTTTGCCCTAATTTGAGGTTCGATTCGTAGACATAGAGAGAGAGGAGTCGATGGCAGTGAGAGAGAAGCCGAAAATAATGACGTGAAAAAGAGAAGTGGTGGATTTTGTGTTATATAAGTAACATGCCTTGGGCAGAGCTTTTTACTATTTACGGGAAAAGATTGCGTTAATTACAAAAAAAAGTGTGGCACGTGTGGGCCCTGGGCCCACTTGAGACACGCGGACGTTGGTGGATGAAGTCCGGATCTGATGAGGAAAAATCCTACAGTCCGCCACATCACCGCAGACAGCCTGTCATGCGGTTCGTAGTGATGTGTTAGACCCTAAGTGGTTCAATCATGGTCATCGTGCAAAAGGTCACTTAAAGAAGCTCATTGGAATACATAAGTGGGTCTAAAATAGTTCGTAGGTGGTCAATTAAAAAGGGGGCACATGCGCGTGTCTTATTGTTGTTTATGACTATTTGAGAAAGGGGCACGTTTGAAAACAGCCGGAGAGCCAGAAAGATTTTAAGCTAAAGAAAACTGTAAATAAAATTTGTTTAAACGTAGTTCTGAAAGTTGTTAAAACTATCATCTCTACATGCATCATAAAATTCCCTTCTTTTTTCGTAATTTTTCTAACATGAGTCTCGTGACTTGAATACCCAACCTACCAGGCTCTAATGCCACTTATACGATCTTACACTTTATTGAACTACCATTTATCCCAAAATCAAATGGTGATGGAAAACGACAAAACTATAGTTTTATTGTGAGGGCTTGGGCTCGATCCTAATTATGATCTCTTAAAAGTAAGGGTAGACGTTGACCTCAACAAAACCCGTCGATTGTCTTCCGGTAGCCTTTTTTGACTGCTTAGTCAACTGGGATTATATAATAATGCCTTCTTGGATGGTTATCTTTAAGAAGTCCATACATGCAAGTATGCAACAATGCCCTAGTTCCTGGGCCTGCGGTTCTTGTGGCTTTTTAGGTGCCCTCGGCATGGATTTCTCAGCAAAAGCTGCAACATGGTTCTAATAATCAACTTGGCCGAGGGGACCGGAAGGGCATCAAGTTCAGTGCTTTGGATTGAACTCCTGTTGGATTCTCCATGCTTATTGTCATGGTGCAGGATTGAACTCCTCCACAATTGCAGTTGGCTCTTGTGGGTTTTGGTCAGGCTATTCATGTTGGGTCAACGGCTCAAGTTGCTATTTACAATCGTCTTTTTGCTTACACAGTTCGTCAACTTTGAATTTAATTGTTATTTGATCATAGATTTTTTTCAGATACAATTTGACGGAGTAAAAAGTTTGATCATGGGCATAAAATTGGACATTGTGACGGATCATCCAACGATAAGAGTGTAAAAAGAGCTATATTGATCAAGGTGGATTTCAAGTAAGCCCTTAGGAGAAATTTCTCGTGTGAATAAATGATGTTACAGTATCTTACTGGCTAGTCGACCTCGTAAAATATAATCCTACGAGACTCTGACTTTACTAGTGAAGTGAGGAGAAGGAAAAGGGGTCAAATCAGTAAGAATTATATTTAAGAAAACACAATTTTTTTTATCCAAAAAACTTTAAAAAGTTAAATCTCCCATGTCACTCAATAACTAAAAGTCATCGTCTTAAAAATAAGTAAAAAAAGAAAAAAATCCCTTAAAAAAAGTTACATTCTCATTTTACTAAATGACAAAAGGTCATCACTTTTTCTTTTTTATTTGATCCATTTACTTTTCTTGCCTATTAATTTGACATTTCACCTCACTTCACCAATCATGATGTTACCAAGTAGGTTTAGACAAATCTCGGGTTAAAACAGTAAAATACTACATTGGGGTCGTCTATTGAAAATTCGAACTACTAAAAAAAAAACTCTTAGTGTATCAGATATTGCATCAATTAGAGTTTGCACAATTTGATTTATAGCTACCCTGATTTTCAATAAGTATGCTCCAACAGGAAAGTTGAAAGTTGGTGGAGTGACGTAAGATATAAGTTTGCTCCCTATGTCTTGTGTAGAAAACCTGTCCAAAATTGCTTTTGTATGGGTTTAGCGTGCACTACCCTAGGACTCAATCCTTTGCATCAACGACCTCAAGGAACTCAGTATTTATGCACCAATGTATTTTTGGGGTTTTATCAAAAGCACCCTTAAATATCTATATACCTCCAAAAGCATTCTTAAATACATGTAATGACAAAAGCATCTTATGCAGCATACTCTTATTTTTTCTGAACTAAATTGCCGCTCAATTCCCTTATTCACGACATTGAGACTTGATTTGGCACATTAAAGTATTTCGAGGCTAGTTCAACCCCTTTCCCGTGACACTGATACTTGATTTCACAATACCGAAACTTTATTTGACAAGGCATATTGAAAGTATTTCGAAATTAGTTCAATCATTTTCTCACGACATCAATACTTGATTTGACACATTAAAGTATTTCGATACTAGTTTAAACCCTCTCCCATGATATCGAAACTTGATTTCACGACACCGAGATTTTATTTGGCAAGGCATATTGAAAGTATTTTGAAATTAGTTCAACCATTTTATCGCGACATTGAGATGTGATTTGGCGCAGTGCAGTATTTTTAGGCTCCTTTTTTTTTTATTTTTTGATTTATCGAACTCCTTAGTTGATTTCTCTCTTTCTTCATTAGCCCTTAGATCTCCCAATCTTCGAATTACAGATTTATGAAGAGCAAATCTTAAGGATTAATGAGAAAAGGAAAAAATAGATCAGCAAGTTTGAGAATTGAAAAAAAAAAAGAAAAGAAAAAACCACTAACATTTAAATACTTTAACGTGCCAAAACAAGTATAGATGTTGCAAAATTAAGTCTCAATTTCATGAGAATTGTGCCGAACTAATTTAGAAATACTATGATATACTAAATCAAGTCTCAATATCACACACACACACGAAAAAATAAAAAAATAAAGGGTTGAACTGGACTCCAAATAGTTGAATATACAATACAATCAAGTGCTGTGGGGAAGGGGTTGAAGATGCTTTTGTAGGTACTTTGATATTTGAAAAATGCTCTTGGTGAAAAGCTCAGCATTTAAACATATTCATACCTTTCCCACCCATTCATGTGATTATTGAAGTTCTGTGCAGAGACGATTATTTTCCAAAACACTCAGAGCTTGCAACGCCTTTCATGAATTCCACACATAGAAATCTACCCTCCATCGCAGATCGTATTCTCTTTCACCTCCAAAAGTCTCTCATTAATCTCAGGCAATTGCAGCAAGTCCAAGCTCAAATCCTCACTAACTCATCTCTCCAAACCAACTCCCTCATCACCCACTTCCTCTCTTCCTGCGCCCGATCCCGCAAACTCGATTACGCGTCTCATTTTCTGCGTAATCTACGAAACCCCACTTCATCTTCATGGAATTCGATGATCAAATTGTCTGTAGAGTCTGGTTTGGGTCAAGAATTTATGGGTTTTTATCAAAAAATGCTTCTAGACAATGTCAAGCCTGATGCAATGACATTTTCGTTAATCCTACGTGGTTGCGTCATCTTTTCGGAAATCAACTTGGGAGAGGCTGTTCATGGCCTGATTTTGAAAATGGGTTTTGTGTTTGATTTGTTTTTGCAAACTGGGTTGCTTGATTTTTATGGAAAGGCCGGAGATTTGAGCTCTGCGAAGCAAGTTTTCGATGAAATGCCTCAGCGAGATGTTGTCGCGCATAATGCTATGATTGCTGTGCTTAGCAAATGTGGCCATGCGACTGATGCACATAATTTGTTTGAAAAAATGCCTGAGAGAAATTCCGCGTCATGGAATTGCATGATTACTTGTTACTGCAAGTTGGATGATATTTGTTCGGCACGAACCATCTTCGACAAAAATCCTGTCAAAGACGTGGTCTCGTGGAATGCAATGATAGATGGGTACTGTAAATCGGGTCAGATAGAGTCAGCCCAGGAGTTGTTCGATCGGATGGGGTCTGCAAAGAATTCGGTGACATGGAATACTATGATCGCGGGCCATGTTCAGTGTAGGAAATTTGCTAAAGCAGTTTTAATGTTCCAACAAATGCAAGTGGAAAATGTGAAACCTACCGAGGTAACCATGGTTAGCTTGTTATCTGCCTGTGCTCATTTGGGTGCTTTGGATATGGGTAGATGGATTCATGCTTACATTAGAAACCACAATTTAAAAATTGATGTTGTTCTGGGTAATGCTCTTATAGACATGTATTATAAGTGTGGAAGTATAGAAACAGCTCTTGAAGTCTTTCATGGGCTATCTAGGAAGAATGTCTATTGCTGGAACTCGATCATCGCAGGATTAGGAATGCATGGTCATGGTAAGGAAGCTATAGATGCATTCCTTAAGATGGAGGAAGAGACGATCAGGCCAGATGGGGTCACTTTTGTTGGGCTCTTAAGTGGGTGTAGCCATTCAGGTTTGGTCTCTGAGGGCAGGCAATATTTCTCTCAGATGATTGGAGTTTATGGTGTTGAACCTGGTATTGAGCATTATGGTTGCATGGTCGACCTTCTTGGCCGAGCTGGGTTCCTCGTGGATGCTTTAAAGCTCATTGAGACCATGCCCATTAAGGCAAACTCCATAGTTTGGGGGAGCTTGCTCCGCGCATGTAGGGTTCATAGGGACACCAAACTGAGCGAACAAGTGACCCAGCGCCTATTGGAGTTGGAACCGCATGATGGGGGAAATTACGTGTTCCTGTCGAATGTGTATGCATCAGTGAATCGTTGGAATGATGTGGAGATTTGTAGGAGAATGATGACAGAGAAGGGAGTACGGAAGACACCCGGCTGTAGTTCGATTGAGGTGAACAATGTTGTTCATGAATTTGTGGTGGGTGACACTTCCCATCCACAATTTGCCCAGATCAATGCATTTTTGGATGAGATTGTTAAGGAATTAAGGGATCATGGGCACGAACCAGATACCGCTTCTGTGCTTCATGACATAGACGATGAGGAGAAGGAGAATGCAGTCAGATATCACAGTGAGAAGATTGCTATTGCATTTGGGCTTATGAGCATAAGGCAAGGGCCAATTCGGGTGGTGAAGAATCTCCGAGTGTGCCGTGATTGCCATGAAGCTACTAAGCTTATAGCTAAGTTGTTCAGGAGAGAGATAATTGTGAGGGATCGGAATCGTTTTCACCATTTTAGAGATGGTTTTTGTTCTTGTAAGGACTATTGGTGATGGAGATAAAATAATTATCATAGAGGTATGCCATTTATATTTTAGTTACCTGATCCACAACTCAATCTATCATTTAGGCAACAACTTGTCGTGATGTGCCAAAACCTACATGAAAGCTGCACACGAGTCAATTGAAATTTATGAGAGCATTTTGTACCACAAGATGTGAAAGCTACATACATACAATAATCTGCATGCAGAATATACCATCATCCACTGAGTCTGGAAGAGCATTCGCAACAATTGATGCAGGCATGGAGCTTCAGTGTGACAGGCAATGCCATATCATTAATCATTATTGAAGCTGGATCCAGAAACTTCATGTTTTGTGGAACAAAGGTTCTAACATTTATCTTCAGTTTGGTGAAATCTATGACCTAGCTTCTAGAAAATCTGTCTGGTTGATGCATTTTTTGTTTTGGGGCCAATTAGATTGCAAATTTGCTCGCTATGGCTGTTACCAGGGATAATTTAGCGTTTGACAATACTGTTCCTCAGTGATATCTATGGCTATATGCCAAAAATGTTCCATTTTTAACATTTTCTTTGTTGCAATAAAATATTGATCATTGACTATAATTATCATTGCATTGTCACTACTGTTAGATTAGATGAGCCTGCAGCACACTTACAAGGTTTGGTTGTTCTTTGTTCCACTGTTACCAGAGATGGTTGGAAGGTGTTCATTTTTGTAGCCATGAGGGTGTGGGTTTGTAATGTGACCCATTACAAAAATTGTGGGATGATAGAATCCTATGTGGGTTCAAAAATTAAACTCATGTTTCAGATTTTGTTAGAAATAAAATTATTGGGTCAATCCCAAGCCATAGTCTTAAATGGCAGCCCATAGCAAGCCCAAAGCAGGAGGAGCTTGAAAACAGGCACCTTCAAATTATCTGTGCTTGGATTTTTTTTTTTTTCTGTTGGGAAAGTGGTGATGAACTTGTTTGGCAACGTTCTGCCAGAATTAGCAAAATGATGTTTGATAACATCCTTGAATTTGAATTAATATGTGAAATATTTATACATTCTCATTATTCATTTTGAAGGCCTCTATTTATATGGCCCACCTACATATTATAGTGGTAAGGAGATAAGAAACGTATGGTGTAGATTAAGGTCCCACTGGCCCTTGATTTTAGAGCATTAGTGTTGAATGGTTTTAGGGTAAATCTCAGAAAGTTATGGAACTTTTTCACCTATCTTCGAAAGAGTGTATACTGTAAATTGGTTATTAAAAAAGTATTAGGTTCTACCAAAAAAGTATTAGGCAATGCATGAGTTTTAGCACGCATCTACCTCATCTAAACTCGTTTATTGTGCAATTCTATTATGTAGATTTCTCATGCATTGCCCTTCATTTTGATGCTGGCCTTCATTTTTGTGGGTTTCATCCCGGCCATTGATTTCATTGCCTCCGCCGTATCTTGCGGTGAGATCCACAAGATATCAAGCTTTGAAATATTGCCGTGTTCAACCTTTCAAATAGATTTAATGGTTTGGATCTTCTGTTCGGGGACCACAAAATCTAGTAAATATCATCCAGTGGCTCGCCTTTTTTTGCATATATCTCGAGATTGGTGATGGTCAAACGACTGAAATTTGGTCCAATAGCCGTCTTTGATCTTGTGAACATTTTCAATGGTCTTTTCGCGAGTCGAACAAAAAATCAAGAAACTTCGAATATTTCCCTCTTTAATTTTTTTATTACTCTATATCCGACACAAAAAAAGACCATATATTTTTGTCCTTGCCCCCTAAATTAAATAGGGAGACTGAAAATCAAAATCCCTCCTTTATCACTTAGATTGTGATTTACTCTCTCAGATTTAAAATGATTAAAAAACCAAAATGAGGTATTCTGGATCCATAAACATTGTTCATCTGCCTCTATTTTTTTCATCTACTTTTCAAATGCATTTGATGGGCGGTGGAAGCCAAAAGCCTTTATTTTTAAAATCTCTACACACTTTAGGGCCCATTTGGTACTTTACTAATACAATTAAAGTCAAGTAAAACATCCATTTTTCAGACAAGATGTCACATCAAATGCACTTTATTCAAAACTCCTTCCATCTTTTCCATATAAAAAGTCAAAAACTAACTACCTTTATCCACTAAAATACAAAAAAAAAAAAAAAACTATACTTTTCCATACAAAAAGTGAAAAGATTTCATAACAAACAACTAAAAATAAAATACCATCATAACTCACTTATATTTTATTCTTTCTTCAAAATTAACTTTACTTGACTTGACTATATTAGTAGAGTTACCAAACTGGCCTAGAGATTCAAAGAATTGGAGGCAAATAGTAGCAATGCCAAATAGGCTTACACTAATGAGGTTTTATATACAAAGCCTTATTTAGCAATACAAAAGGGTTATAATACCAAAACTGACCCAAACTCTACCAGCACAATACCAAAACTGCCCCTAATAGGGCGGGTCCCCTCTTAAACTCGACCCATTGCCATCCGTACTACATACTCTTTAATTTAAAGGAGTTTTCTCTAACAAAATAATTACCTTTAATCTAGGAGGCGACTTTCTATGAGGAAGTCATTAAACATCCTGGCCTTCCTTTGTGGATTGAGATAGGACTCGGTAGGTGAAAATTCGGCCTTGAACGTGTACTTGTATTAAAATTTTAAACTTCCAACTTAATTGAATTATTCTCTCTCTCTTTTAAACGGCTATTTTGATTCTTTGAACTGCTAAATTAGAGGCAAATATCTCTCTCAAATGACTAAAATCCCACAGTGCAAGAGCCCAGTTTAATATTTTAACACAAACCACTCTATTTTTAATTGTTATAGTGTGCCTCCTATGATCAATCTAAACCCTCTTAATTGCCACTAGACACAGCAGTAATAAAAATTGCAGAAGTTAATACAATCTGATCAAGGCGACCTCAATTTACCCGATCACATGAACGATCCAACGGTTCTCATCGCATGCACGTGTGCACTTTTCCAAAGTTCCCCACACATTTTTTAAATGTAACTATTTATTTCACTTTGTTGTATGGAGTGGTTTGAATTACCAAGACCATCCAATCTATCCAACCTCGGTCATTCATGACGTCTTCACCGAGTTAAACCCATTTAATTGACTCACTAGCTGAATGTAGACATAACCATTTCATTTGGTAAACCGTACATTTCACAAAGCAGACCTCTTGTTAAACATCAATCTAAATCCATTTCTTGTGGGCCCTTTTTGGATTCATGTGACCATGAAATCACCCAATCAAATTATTGTAGACTAATATCTAATCGCCCCAAAACTTAAATTATTATAAAATCCTCGCTCCAACTTAATTGGGTTAGATATATGAATTCTGTTTTTCCTTTTTAATTTATCTTAAGCGAAGTATTTTAATAAATTACCTCTAAATCTAGCTAACTTTTTAACTGTTCGTTTCTTTCCATTCAACGGTGAAGTAAAAAGGGTAGACTTTTCAAGGCCTTTTGGCTAAAGATCATCAATCATCAAAGAAGTAAAGAGGGTAGATAGTGACAATTGAGGGCTGTGTCTAGACTAGTCTACACTCACCATCAATTAAAATATGGAATTCAACCATGCTTCCAACATAGGATCCCTGATCCACTTGCAGAGATGGAAACATGGTTAGAAGAATCATCTGACTCCAGTTTTGTAAATTATGTCAAGAGGAAGAAACGGATTCTGATCAGTCTGATTCTCTGAGGACACATGGGTGGGCCCCATCACAACCCATATCTGGTTGTCTTTTATTAGATGTATCTGACAGTATCGTTTTTCCTACTAATAATACACTTACCTTTTTTATTCTAGCCATATACAATATACACATAAATATTTTTAGAAAGAGAGCTAGACCAATCATTTGGAGTATAAATAGAGGAAGGCAAAGAATCCAAAGTGCTATCTCCCACCTCTCTCAAAAAGTCCTCTCTCTGTCACAGTAGAGTGCCAGCCTCAACCAGCTTGGGTCCTACACATTTAGGGCAAACAACCCAACAATCTCTCTGTATCTTTCAAGACTTTTTTTTTTTTTTACTATACCAGTTTTCTCTTTTTCCTGCAATAAGCAGAGAGCGAAAGGTTAGGAGGGTTTCATGGATGACAGAATCTCATCTGGTTCCTACTTTCAGTACTCTCCTTCTGGAATCCACTCATCCCCTCACAACTCACTTAGGCCTTCTGCTTCTTTTGATCGAGAAAGGTCACTCTTTTTTTTTTTTTTTTTAATAGCTGTCATATTTCTTTCCCTCTCTTCATTGTTTTTCTTTTTTCTTTTTTGATTTTGAATGTATACATATGTTTTCTGCCTCAAATTATGTGATTTGGATATGGGTTTTGTGTTTTCTCATTTGGGTTTGTGTGGGTTTCTCGCAATTCTGTGTTTTGGGTGTTGGTTTTATTCATTTTATTGGGTTTGTTTGTGGGTTTTCTTTTTTTCTGACGAAGGATTTCTGGGGTCCTGGATCTGAGAACTGATCTTTAGACCCTCCATATCTATTTATACTCTATTGCCGGCGCCCCCCCCGCCCCCCCTATTTTGGAGATGCTATGTTGTGGAATTATTGTGAATCCCTTTTTTTTTGGAGATGCTATGTTGTGGAATTATTGTGAATATTTGGTGTGCTTACTTACACTTTGATGTTTTTACCTATCCTATCTATTGGCAAACACCAAGAGAGAGGGGGGCGCGAGCGCGCGCACACACATATATATGTGGATTTTTGTATTTATGTGTTTTTGATTGGAACTATATGAACTTATATATAATGCATATGAATTATAAAATGAGACACAGATAACTGTATTGATCTTATTTTGGAAATTGTTTGGAACTTGTTTTTCGCATTACAGTTTGTGAATTCAGGTTATTTCTTTAGTACTTACACTATTTTTACTCCTGCTGATATTATTTTTCAAGCATTTCATTTCAAGTCATCCTCTGTTTTGTGCCACTGTTTGATTGGGTCAATTTTTATTAGTAGATATCGGAAACTTAGTGATTACTAGAGATATATATTTACTCTTCCTTTTCCTGCAGCTCTTACAATTGGCACATAGTGTGCGCATGCATGTGCATTTCATATCTACATATACTTTTGTTTCCTGTATATGTATATACAAATGCATGCCGATATAAGCGGTACATATATGTGATATTGTTCTCGTGTTAGTGAGAATGTATAAAAGGGAAAAACTTATTGCTGATTTGATATTTGGGGTTATTGGGTTATTACAGCGGTAACAGATATTTGGCTGAAATGTTGGCTGAGAGGCATAAACTGGTTCCATTTATGCAAGTTCTTCCACTTTGCAACAAGCTTCTAAGTCAAGGTCCGTGACACTTTTTGGTATAATTCATCATGCAACCATTTCATCATGATTGTTACATGTTGTATTTTCTATTAAATGAATGGTAACTACTTCAAATTGCTTCTGGCTCATGTAGTTTAGGAGTGAGAACTCTTTCCTGATGCTTAGAATTTTTGTTAACTGGACTTGGACGCACATTGACAAGAACTAAGAAGGAATGATCCAGCTTCTAAAATGGCGAAGAGCCAAACGTATTTTTAAGTAAAGACATAATCTAAAATTTCTCCATTGAGGAGTGATAAAAGGTTTTGTCTAATGCATAATGTATGAAAATCATTTTTTTTATTTATTTTATGATCTCTTGCTAGGCGTTGGCAAGTTTTAATTTGTACTTTTATTTGTGAGAATTATTCTTATTTAAGGATTTTAACTCAATGTTTAAAGTTTAAAAGGATTTGTGTTTTTCATATTTTGTATAAATAGAGAGGCTAACAGAATGATATGAAGTTTTTTGTAATACATTATGTATGGCAATCTTTCTTTACACGACATGATTCTTGGTGTTACATATTTTCGGCTGTACTTCCATTTATCAAAATTATTACAAGCAGAAGATTATGGCTCTAGATTTAAATTTTATAATGATTTATGTTTTGCATATTGAATGAATATACTTTATAATGCTCAATAAAAAAAATCCCTCAGAACATAAAAGATAGCTTTTTAGATAGTGAATGTGGCCTTGTAGTCCCTTTGTTGTAGATAGGCCTAATAGGTATGATGATTGAAGGTCATGGTTTAAAATCGCGGTTCGTAGCCCATCGCGGAGCGAATTTTTATTTGACCCCAAAAAAATCCGAAAAAATATCCAAAAAATCCAGAATATTATAAAATGATAGAAACTAATGTTCTTTTTTTTTTTTTTTTTTTTCCATTAGTGCACACTTTAAAGCAAAATAACGGTCCCCTCAAGTTATAACATCTTGTATCATTGCTGTATCGATGTATATACTAAAATAAGCTGAAATATCATAAATTTGACATAATGCAACCATAATTTTGGGCAAACTAATAGTGTTATGCATTTAAAGTCTACACTTAAGTGTAGATCTATTGTAAACTAACACATTATAAATGCATTTGAACACTAATTTGGAAAAATGTAAATGATATCAAGAAAAGCCCCAAATTTTGAAAATAAAAAAAATCTAGATCTACACCTTAAAACTCTAGATCTAGAGAAAAATTAGTGAGTAACATCAAATCTAACTCAATATAAAGCATTTGGTTCATGTATTACACAATCTTTAAAAAAAAAAAACCCAAAAATAATTCGGATTTAAATAATGAACAAAAAAAAAAAAACAAAAAAGTGCTAAAACTTGAAATTTTTTGCTCCAAAAGTATAGATCTAACACACCTCAAACATCTCTAAGTTATTTTGATGTTGAATCTTGAAAAGAACTCCAAAAAAAAAAAAAAAAAAGCTTACCAAAGAGGTCCCTTGAGTTTGTTTAGATTTCCCCACATACAAATCCACCCAAAAGTTGCTTAGTTCTAAGCTTTTAGGTGCTCCTTCATGCCTTAGAAGTTGTAGCAGGCCTTAGGAAGCCTCAGGAAGCTCTCAGAGAAGAAACACATTGAAAGAAGTGAAAGAAGAAGGCCAAAGGGAAGTTTTTTTTTTTAAAATCCCGTTAGGCATTATAATGGCCGATATTTTGAAAATAACGGCCGTTATGGACCTTTTTTTTGGCGATTTTTTACCCCAATATGCATCTTGGTCGTTATATTCATTATAACGTAACGGTAACGGCCGTTATTTTGAACCATGTTTAAGGTTGTTATGCAGATGCCTTTGTATCTTTTGTTTTATAATGGTATGTTTGCTTGTATATTGCTCTTCCCTTATCTTTAAGGGCATGTTTGTGCGCTGCTGAAAACCAAATCTGTGGAGAAGCTTTTCCGTGCTCAGTAAAAAACTTGGTCCGACCCCCCACCCCCACACAATTGGAAAGTTTTCCATTGAAACATAGAAAAGTTAGTTAATTTTTCTGCTTTTCCTCAAGGAAAAGCAACCACATCAAACGTAAATTTTATTGTAGTGTGGAAAAACATTTCCACTTGCTATGCTTTTTCTGCGTAAAAGCGGCCGCACTAAGCCACAAACATGTCCTACAGAAATCAGTCATTGGATTGTAAAATGGGAAAAAGAAAAAGAAGATCGGTAGTAGATGTATTAGGATGAAAACAGCCAATAACATAGTTGGAACTTGGAAGTGCTATTTGTTGCAACATGAGGTTGTGTTTCAAGTGATGTTCCCTTGACAAAAGGGATATGTCAGGATTGCATTACATGTATGAAGGCACAGTATCTAGTGACAGGATTAGCTGTCCATGTTTGCTGAGTGCAGAATTGGACTGTTAGGATTATCTTTTTGGAAGATTTTTTTTTTTTGATATTTTTTCCATCCATAATGGGGCACATTATTTGGAAACATTTTGGATAATCAGAACTTTTGTCTCACATGTACCAGAAGATGGATGAACAAAAAGATAGACTCTTAAGGTTTTCGTTACGATAGGAGTGACCTCTAACCTTGAACGCAAGGGTTTTAGAAACTCTAAAACCTTTAATTGGTTTTAAATTAAAATCTTGGGCTTATTTTGAAATTTTCTCCTTGAGTTTGTGTTGGGGTTTGAGCGGGCAAATTAGTTTTGGGGCGAGAAATAGTAGCACTGACCTAATATCGTATGACTACATATCTCTAGATTATGATCCAAGCTCCTCTAACCAGAAGGCTGCCAGAAATGGCCCTTGTGTGGCGAAAGAGAAGAATGAGGAAATATGGAAGTTGTTTGTTTAAAGGTTTCTCATAGAATTTGGGTGTTCTTTGTTATATTTCTTCAGCTTTAAGGTGCAGAGGAAGAAAAAACTTTGAAAAAGAATTGTATTTAGTCAAAACTGTGCCAGCTGACATGGTTGTGTTCCAGTTCTTTTGGCTCCAACAACTGAAACGTGATAGGTGTGGTCTATGTTGCCACTGACCAGTACAAATTGTACGAGGTATATACACTTCATAGTGGAATACTAATTAGTCAACATTGTTTGATTCTTCCTGACATTATGCTTCCAAGAATGAAATGCGATGCATTCCTTTCATGTTAGTAGTTCTGGAAAACAATGAGATAAGAGAAAAGACCAGTGATATTATTTTCTTTCCACTGATCTTATTTTGTATTCTGTACCTTAGGCCTTATTTACGGGGCTTATTACTATTTTTTTTTTTCATCTTGGAACTGGATGATTAATAGAAACCTTTGGGTGACTGGAATTTGTGAAAATCAACAGTTTGTATATTATGGCCAGTCTTTTGTGGATTTTGAGACCTGTTCTGCTAGTTCTCTCTAGAAGTATTTTGATCTCTGTTTTTTTATGAATTTATTGGCATGTTGACCTAATTACAGAAATTCTCCGAGTATCTGGTTTGGCACCTAGCCAAAGCTTTTTAGATCATGAGAGATTGGAGCAGGGGAGTCCATTGAGCTCAGTGAGTCTTCATTCAAATTGTGGACCAATGGATTTGGAAGGATGGGCTGGAATGCAAACAGAGGTAATGTTTTTGTCCATTAGTACTCTATTCTCATGCTTTCTCCTTGAGCATTTGATATTCCCCCGTGTCTACCCTTTTTTCCCATTTTATATTATTTGATTTTCTCTTGGTCTACTGTTGTTATGAATTAGTCAACCTCACAAGTTATCTATGAGAAACATTGCCCGAACAATAGCTGGACCTATCTCCTTTGGCTCTGAAGGAATCAATGAGAAGGCATCAATTTAAACCTTGATTTTCAAAGTGAGAGAGATCAAGAAGTCTTGGCGTCAGTGTGGTTAGTGGATAGGAAGCTTTCCTTTCCACCGAACACGACTCTCCTAACTGATCGCATAAAACAAGTCTGAGTGCAAGCTTCTTGCATGTTATAGAGAGCCAAAGGAGGTAGATCTAAACATTTCTACTTGTGGATACTGGATAGCTTGAAAAACACTAGCCTACTGCTGATGAGGGACAAAGAAAAACTCAGTTTTGGGGTTCCAAATGGGATCTGGATTTAAATATCTCTGGAGCTGTACATATAGATTTAGTGATGGCCTTGTTGTCTAGGGATGGTTGTAGACATCTTTGTTTAGGTTGTTCATGACAGGAAGGAACGCAATTTCTGGAACTTTATTTTTGAAGCAAGTGGTTAATGAAAACCCACAGCAAACCACTCTATATTATCCCATATATTATAGTATAAAAAGATTGCAGTTACAAGTATGTATAGTTCAAACAGTTAATTGTCCAGTTACAGTTATGCTCCTATATGGGCTGTACAAAGAGAAAAATACACACTGATTATACAAGATCCATTAACGCTGGCCCATGTCTGACTTATCTCTTCACCCCTCAAACTGTGGCTGTCAAATATCATTCATTTGTCAATACAAAACTCATGTCTAGTTCTTGTCATTGCATCAGTAAAAATATCTGCAATTGGGACTTGGGAAACAACATGGGGTAGAAAACACATCTGTAATTTTATCTTAATGATGCACTTATAAAAATGCAATGAACTACTTAGCAATGAGAAATGCTACCTATCCCACATTGTGACAACTTATTTTATTCTAGAACTTTGAACTGTTCTTGTTTACCTCAGCAATGGCCTGAACCTCTGAGGTGGTCTTTGCTTATGTAAGGGATGAAAGTGTTTTTTTTTTCCTTCAGGAAAATGGATTTCTTCAAAGGATGAGCATCTTCCAAGCATCTTCAATGGGTTGGCATGGGGCTCCTGGAGTATCTACAAGTTCTGTTGTAAAGAAAATCATAAGATTGGATGTCCCTGTTGACAAGTTTCCTAGTGTATGTAAATGAACATCAAATAAGTGTGCAAATGCAATACTATATACATATCATGATATTTTTACAGTTGTTGGTTCCCTTTAGCTAATTATAGCTCATATTCTGCATGCTTGTGCTTTCAGTACAACTTTGTTGGCCGACTCCTGGGGCCACGTGGGAATTCCTTGAAGAGGGTAGAAACTTCAACTCAGTGTAGAGTGTACATAAGAGGTCGAGGTTCGGTGAAGGATTCTGCTAAGGTACCATGAGCTTGTGTCACTTTTTGGTAGTTATTAATGAGATGTATTGACTGACTCCACTCGTGGGACTGGTGGCACACATTGTACAGTCACATGCCCTTGATGCTGAAACTATTCCCTGTGTGCATGTATTGTAGATGCATCTGTAGATGGGCTACTTTAACCTGAAAGCATATCACTAAAAAATCTCGACTGAAGCTTTGAGATAATACCTTTCTAGATTGGTGTTAGGTTCCTGGTTCTGTTTATACTATCATTTCCATGTTTATTTCAGTTCTTAGTTCTTGTTTCTCAATCCCTTCTGACAAGCTTCTGTTTTTCTTTAGGAAGAAAATTTGAGAGATAAACCTGGGTATGAACACCTAAATGAGCCATTGCATGTGTTGGTGGAGGCTGAACTTCCGGCAGATATTATCAATTCCCGATTAAACCAGGCTGTGGCAATAATAGAAGACCTTTTGAAGCCTGTGGTATGAAACGAGCTCCTAATTGGTGTGCTTCTCATTGCAACCTCCATTGTAATTCAACTGCTTTTTCGTCCTTGTTTTGTGTAGGAAGAGTCCTTTGATTACTACAAGAAGCAGCAGCTGAGAGAATTGGCTATGTTAAATGGTACACTGAGGGAGGAGAGCCCTCACATGAGCCCTAGTGTATCATCGCCCTTCAACAGTAATGGGATGAAGCGAGCAAAGACGGGATGGTAGTACCTAAATTCTCTTCAATGAGTTTATTCACCAAATTCACAGCAAGATTCCTTATGGGGCTCCATCACCTTAAGAGCAAGAGTGCTAGTGTCCATGATCGTGGATCCTCAATGATAAATCATCTAAATCTAAAGAAGTCCGTAAGAGACTGAGAGTTCTACTGGTTAGTACTTGAGTTTGCTATATGGTTTGATATTGGTCAGGTCTTGTGATGAGTTTCTCTTCAATTGTCTTTTCGTTGCGTAGGTTTTTGGCCCTTTAATCATCTATTCTTTCCGTGATGGGTGGCTCAATATATGCTCCCCTGAGCGATTGGTTTATAAGTAAGCTGCCATGTCAGTTTCTCTAAGCTTATATGTACTTGCAACAATTTTTTTATAGACGCTGTTTTATACATGGAAGTTAGCATGCATGTTTTGGCTGAGGTATATATTTATCATAAATAGTTATAAACCATTTTGTCTACTTTTCTTTGTACCTTTTTGTCTTCTTCCTCTATGGCCATCTATTTCTGATCAAGAACTAGCAGTATAGGATGATATAGCCATTCTTACAGAATATATACATATACTTTTCCTGTATGAAGTTATCCACGTGATGTGATTATTGCATCACCTGTTACTTTAAAATTTAAAGAGATTTTCGGAGAAACCTGACAAGATATTATGCCAGTTTCATGCATGTGAGTCTTTTTTTTCCCTTCTCTCCTTCTCTCTCTCTCTCTCTCTCTCTCTCTCTCTCTCCTGTAAATGCTTTGGGAGTTTATATAGGTAACCATTTGATGAACCTTGAGATAATAATTACATCTTGAGGAAGGCATGGTAAAAAAATGATTACTTGCTATTTCCGTTGCAATATTGTGCGTTTGGGACAAATTATGTTTGTTTCTTATAGAAGGTAGGATGTGACATGCGCTTAAAATATTTAGGCTTCTCTAGAAGTTTCTGAAATGAGTAAAATCTACCACCTTTCGTTTCGCTAAGGGCCTGATTGTTTGCATAAAATATATAGGAATTGAATACATAGGAATTCATGGTGAAATGATCATCTCCACCGAAGGATTAATAAAGAGGTGCGGGGTGAAGGATGTTAGAGATACATGAACAAAGCAAGAAGCATACAAGAGAAATCTCAGTTGCAAGAGAATTGTGTATGATTGTATTTAAGATGGTTACATATATAACACCGTAGCCTAAATTAGTGGATCTGATTACAAGATTACAGGCATAGTTAAGGAAACTAATATCTATCTAATATCTAGTGACAACTCATACAATGTTGACTTGTGGGCTGACCCAATACATGGGTTGTGGGCTGACGCATTGGTCAAGCTGACCTGCTGCCGACCTGCTTCTTTACAAAGGATATAAGGTGGAGATGTAGATGAGACATTTTCCTAGTTATTTAATTACTAGGGTGATGGCTGAGTATTCATTTCCCATCTCCCCTTGAATCAATTTCCAATAAAGGGAGGGTTATTTGGTGGTCATTTTTGGATATTCACCGTTGGTTCTTTTTTCAACCACTTGTAGAAATTAAATTACATGAAACAAAGAGGCCCTAAAAGTTTCTGAAATGAGTAAAATCTACTACCTTACGTGTCTGCTTCTTGCCTTATAGCAAGGAGACAAACTTAGTTTTAACAATAATACGATTCAACAAAATATGAATAGAGGAATATGCTGATGATTTTGATTTGGATACTGTCATGAATAATGAATTTGAGTTGCTTCTTGTCATTGGAGTTTAGTAGGCAATGGGTGCTTCTTCATTATCTCATATGAGAAACAAACAATTGCCAACTTCTTTTTACTTGGGCCAAATAAGGAGACTTTTAGGGCTTCATGTAATGAACCTTTTGTGATGGGAGCTTCAAACTTGTTATTCCATGGTTCACCACTCCTTCAGGCTAACTTTCTGTTTTGTCCTATTTATTAATAACAAAATCACCAATGAAGTGATTTTGAAATTCCATTTGTCAATATGACAACTTTCTTGCCTTTATGATTTGAACCAATGGTTACCCCATTAGGGCATGGGTTCGAGATTTGGCATCAGCAATGTGGTGACAAAAAATATGACAACTTTCTTTTTATCCGTATCCCGTTTCTCATTTTCTAAAACCTTTTTTCACTTGCACTTTCTGTACAAATTTTGTTTAAAATTGCCTGTGGGAACGTGGAATACTGTCTCCATCATGTGAAAATCTGAGAGGAAATTTTGATGGATGTGCGGAATCTCATTGGTTTTTGATGGAGAAGCTTGTTTTCTAGCCATGCGTTGGACTTTGGTAAATCTTCTGAAGGAGTCTTGGTAGAATTCTCATTTTGGAAAATGTAATTCCAATAAAGGCGTGACATGTTGTGTACAACTATTTGGTTTCCGCTCTTATTCTGTTTACAAATATTGAGGATTTAACACCTGTTGGAATCTGGTTGTTGAATTTGAAATTTTTTTTTTGTTATTTATGAATGGTGAACCCGAGTTGCATGATGTGGTGGATTTGATTACAATGACACTACAAGTGCATCTATTGTTAAGACTTTATAAATTTCAGAGCATAAAGAAAATGACAGAAGATCAAGAGTTTGTCATGCTAGGAAAATATGGGCATAGTGGTCCCATGTTATGTGTGGCAGTGGTCAGTCTCTTCTGTTGTCTCCCTAAAGATTTTACTTCTCAACAATGAAAACAGATGACTACTATGGAGAATGAATAAATCAGCCTAGTTCTCCATCATTAAATAGTGGTTTTCATTTCAATGTTAATATTCAGACAGTGCTTGTCAGCTTATCATCCATCCAATGGTATCACAAACAAGAATATCCAATTCCAACCTGGGTAATTCTGATCATTAACGTAAAATACTGAGCATTTTAGTTACTCTTGGACAAAATGGGAAGCGAATTGATATTCATCACAAAATACTAAGACCATTTCTAATGCCTAACCTTTTAGAGTAAGTTTTCTGACCGCATGGAGCATTGATAAATAATAAAATAGATGTATTATACATAAATTATATTTAATGAATAGAAGCATATACTCTCTCATTGGATTAAAAAACATACACACCTGGGTTCATCACATACACATATAAAGGAAGATTGGCAAGGAATATTTAATCATATAACCAGAGAAAGTAATTATACATCCAGTTAAATGGATGTTTATACTGTTCACAAACTTTTTTTCCAGCTACCTGCAGAAAAACAGGGACAAGAGTAATGAAGTCAAAATGTGGGTCGAAACTGGTAAATGAAAACATATTACAAAATTGGTTTTTTCACGCATGAAACCTCCTGAATATAGTCCATTTGTATTTAATAGTGGTACTCAGGTACTGTTAACAAGTTATCACTTTATCATCATTGCTGATCACAAGTTCTCACTTCATCAACATCAATATCAACATAATCATATTGTGTCATCTTGCCTTGTTCTATTTAAATCAGGTTGGTTTTATGAGTTCTACTTTTCCGATCATGTTCTCTTTTTAACTTCACTATCTAAAAAGTCTTCACTCACTACTTCATTCTAGGTCTATTGTTCTCTCCTTACTTTAGTTCCTTGAACTTGTGACAATTAAAAATACTTAGAAAAAATCTAGTTCTGCAGTTATCATTAATCTATTGTGCCTAATGTTGTATGCATCAACCATGGCCCTCAGAAAGTAAAAAAAAAAAAAAAAACAAAAGGAAAAAGAAGAAAAGAAAAGAGAGCAATTTTCTTTTTCCCCGACTTACTTATTTCCATGGCCTATTGAAAATTGAAAATTGTCACTCTAAGCAGCTATCTTTTTCATTTTGTGAACTTTGGTGGCCAATATTGCATTACTGGCAACTGGTGCACTAGTCATCTACAGTCTGCATTTCTGGTGAATTGTTTGATACTGTCCTTGTATTTTGCGTGACACATGAGTTTAATCAGTAATGGTTTCTTAATAGCTGGCAACTAGTGAGAATCCCATCCGGTTATTTTATTCTATAGTTCAGGTTGTCTGTAGAAGCAATGAAAGCTGGTAAGAAATTTATGACTGGTTTTGGGTTTTCCAATGGACCCTCATGCACTTCATGCATCTAGTAATGATTGTTTAGTGTCTTGGAAGATGCAACTGGAGCAAGTACAACTTCAAGTACATACTATAGATGATCGGACATCTCTTCATGGTAGTGTTAAAGAGTTTTTAATGTATTTGAGCATGATATGGTAACTGACCTCCTTGCATGAGACGAAGATCTGAATACTTTAGATATAATCAGAATTTAATGCTTCCAAACTGCAAGTGTTGGTCATGAAGGTTTATGGGCTAGACTCAGGCAGCAGCGAGCCAAAGAGAGACAGTTGGACTCAGCCAGGATACTACAGGTGAAGAGAGGAAGACACTGATCTAGAGGGTTGCAGGAGCACCCTGGCTGAATTAGGGATAAACCAAGGGAGTGGGACTGGGGGCTCCTGGCTGAGGGCTTCTACCTGCTGGAGGGTTCCCGAATGAGATCCAAAACAATGTCATATCAGAAGATTGACCCCCACCATCATGCCACAAAGACATGGCTCTGATAACATGTCAATTCCACCACTCTGCAATAAAGTCGATATGAAGCAATCACAGTATGCTGAATCGTGTCTTCTCTGTATGAGGGACCACTTAATTTATAATAACAAATCCCTTTGATTAAGGCTTATTACAACCATTATCCCATTATAAGCTAATCACATTCCTAATTTATTTCCTTACAATCACAATCATTAGGATTTGATACAACTATGGTACACTCAGTGTATTGTACGATTGTAGTCCCTTCTTCCATAGAATAATCCGCAGGATAATGTGTCTTTCACAAGAAGCAATACACAATTGATTGGACTATCCAGGTAAAGATGGCATTGTGTACAACTTCTTGTATATTACAACTTTGAGTCATCACATTTCAAAATATTTTCTGATAGTCAGCTCATCTCCTTAGTGGAATCTTCTCTAAAGTTGTGTGTTGGATATATTAGTTGAATTGTGTGTACGATCTGATAATATCCTCTCATCATCATCATTATCATCATCATCAAAGCCCTGTCCCAACTATGTTGGGGTCAGCGATAATATTCTCTCTAATACTTCTAAATATAGTTTATTGATCAAGTTGAGTTGAGGGATCTTGACTAAGTTTTGTGCTGGCTACCTGGGTTTCTGAACTGTGCTTATGTGGCTGGTTTTTTGGTTGGTGTGGTTGGGTACAAGTCTCGCATTGGACAACTGGAACCTCAGAAGACTATCAAGAATGGATATAAACACAGCAAATTATGAGAGAAAAATGGCATTATTATGGCTCAATCTAGCACCAGAAAATCTAAATGAGGCATGAGAAGAATAAATGATTAAAATATGGTTCTTCATAATTCTTAATTATAAACGATACGATCATGTGCAGTTCCATTAGAATGAATCAGTGTGCAGTTTGATTTACCATGCTTCTTACCCGAGATGGAGAGCTGTCTGGTCTTGATGTGAGAAAGGGGGTGCTGCCTCCAACAAATTGAAATAATTCCGGGAATCAAATTGCGGAAGTGTATCAAATTCAGGTGCGGATAACATGTTCGCTTGCTGTGCCCTCTCATTTTCAGCTACCTGAGTCCAAAAGAAGGACATAAGATGGATGATATTGTGGAGTGCATCTGGTAAATGTTCAACTGAAAAATAGCCTGCCCTTTTCACACTTTGCGAATACTCATTTAATCTAAAACACCTTCCAAAAATCACCTAGACTTGCTTGACTGAATGTGCCCAAGTCCCATGGATAAAAATGTCTATGAAAGTGCTAATCATGTCAAGCATATTTGCTTTATATCTTGTTACATCAGTAGTGAGCCTTTTGTTGCCATGACAGAAACGCGAATGCCATCACAGGCACAGCTCATGGACTGTCTCTTCAACAGGTTCTTCTGTTAATTGCTTATGTATTAATCTAGATAGTTGATATGCTTAATGTCTTAGTCTAGATAGTTGATGTGCTTTTGATCCTTACTCATCAACATTACCCCATACAGATCGATGAAGTGAATAAAATGTCCCAAGTCCTGTCAAGGAAACACGTCTGATATACTCATCTACTCATGGGGGACATAAGTGGATGGCCAATGGCCTTCACTCCTTAATGAATGGATGATCCTGGTAATCTGGAAATGGTTCTCATATTGATGAGTAAAGAAAAATTTTCATGAGTAATATTTAGAATGTGGTCCCTCCATATTAGCAATCAGATGGGGTCTTGATCATCTGATGCTTTTTGTACAAATTTTGGTGTTGAAAAAGAGCCCCAGACCCTTGAGGGGCTGACGGAGGCTTGACGCTGGTAACAGGGTCCATGCATGCTAGGGTGCTTGCTTTTGGGGAATCCTCAGACCACATGGTAGAAGAGGGGAAACTCTTTTTATCTAGGATTTGAATTTTCTTTGAATCAAATAGAACTTTCTCCACAACATGCCTCTCATTCATATAAGAAACTCAAGTAACCCTCTTGCTGCTCTCAACAATGTGACTGAAGACTATATCTGAGGAAATAACCATGGGCTTTGTAGCATGCATCAGTTTTTCAGTAAGGAGCAACAATGCTTATGATCTCTCTCTCTCTCTCTCTCTCTCTCTCTCTCTCTCTCTCTCTCTCTCTCTCTCTCTCTTTAAACAAACCTGTAGGCATACGTGCACCAAACACAAATGGGAATGTGAGAAATTGTAGTTACCTTTGCTCTGAGGTACATATTATCATTTTGCAGTTCCACTTCCTATGTACATGCATCGGAAAGATCAATTAGTTTACAAGCTCATGTGATATATAAATGAAATCACGTGTTTGTGGAGGAATTGGTATTTACCCTTTTTTGCATGTATTCGATCTCCCCAAACAGTAATTCATGCTGATGACAAAAAGATAAAAATATGCAAAGAGAAGGGTTAGACTGTAACTTGCAGAGGAGTTTTGCTTGGCGACTAACAGAACTCAAAAAGCAATGTCCCCGCCCGCCTGTTGCCCAGCTAGTTAGGGATGTGTGTGTGAGATGGTGAGAATACTCGAGTTCAAATCCCCCATGTAGCATAAAGAAAAAAAAAACCTCATAGCTATGAATTTTTTTTTTTTTTTTTTTTTGCCTTGAACCTCATAGCTATGGTCACCAATCTTATATAATACAAGTAGTCTTAAAAACTGGATTTTTTGGTTGTTTTTTGGCAATGGTTTTTGTTGTGCCTTTATAATGTAATCATCTCCAATTTCTTCCTAGGCGTTCATCTTTAGGTTACTGAATGAAGGAATTGGATATTTCATTCTGGAGATTTTGCTAAAGCATCTCCGAACTATGGTAGGGGTCTATCTGTGCTGGTAAAATATAACTATGCTGGTAAAATATTAGGTCTCAATTAGTAGCTACTTGATGGAGGAAAATACTCCATTATGAGGACTGCAAACAGGGAGACCTTTTATCATCATATCTCTATATAATTTGTGGAGAAGCTTCAGCCAGAGCTATATCAATCTTAGGAACTAGAAAGTGTATACCATTCCCAAGAATTACACCAACAGGTCATAGAATTCCTTCAATTTGCTAACGATATTTTATTACTCTCAAATACATCAATCAAACAAGGTGATTAACCTACTCTCGATTACAGCCTTATATAAATCCTATTTGACCTACCAATGAGACCTCACTAGCCTCAGAAAAAAGACCTGGTCCCTTCTCTTAACATCAACAATGAAATTCTTTGCATGGAAGGCCTTGCCCTTGACATGTTGTCTAGCAAAATTTATCCCCCGAGATCTCATAAGATTGTGTATGCCGTAGAACAGCTTAGGAGACCGTAGACCATTTGTTAATGCAAGTTTTCCTTCAAAAAAGTCATATGGCTAATGGTCTTTTCAACCCGGACCACCTCCCAGTTAGTTGCCTGCCATCACTGCTGGAAGGGTGGATTAAGTTAAATTTTGATGGGTCATTTGGCCCCTAATAAGGACTTCTGCTGGTGCAGACGCCATAACAAGATCACATGAAGGGAAGTTGATTTTGGCATATATATATTCATGTCAGGTAACAGCTCAACATCCTTTAGAAGCTGAGTTACAATCACTCCTAGTTGGTCTTCAGTACCGCAAAAATCTGCAACTGAAGAAAGCTATCCTAGAAGGAAACTGCTTATTAATCATTGAAGGGCTACATCAGCCAAAAAAAAAAAAAAAAAGGTTCCCATGGAAACTAACGGATTTCTGGAAACAAATCTTTTAAGTATCCTAAATATGATTAGCACCCAAATTCACAGGAGCAGGGAAAGTATCCAAGGCTGGAAACATGGTACAGAGAGGAGGAGGCTCTAGTATGGCTAGAAATCATTTTGGGAGCATCAGTGCCACAATAAAATTGCTATGCTTTAGTGATAAATTGTATTATGATGGATCAGGAAAAGAAAACCAATTCTTCAATTCCTGTAATAAATTTGAAGGACGTTAAATTGACTCTATCATCATACGGTTTTTGTGTCACAGACTTGTCCCACTAGCCTGATATTATCTGCTTTGGGCCTTCGACCTGCACGATTTTGTTTCTGGGCTAGCCCGCAGGCATCCCAAAAGGTCTCATGTTGCAATAGGCGGGGGTCCTGACTTATAGCCCAGTCTCTGGCAGCCCCATGGCGATGTGGGATCTTACAATCTTCACCACTCAGAGGAGAGCCGCCATCGGCTCTGATATCATACAATAAGTAATATTCCGCATAATATGTAATTGTTATCCTTTGTGAATTTTATGTGATTGAAGTTTACGGGAGTAAGTATATGCGATGCGACTCGGGATTTACTCAGATTAATCCTAATCTTGAGCTTGGATCGTGTCATTTTGTATGCCTGATTCGGGGAGAGAAGGCAATGTTATAAAGATCTTAATGACTACCTTGATTGCTGCATTATAGTAGTAGACGTTGACCTTAGAATAAGGCATTCATGACATTCCACTATTTGTTGAGACACCCATTAATTGATTTGGTAGGAGTAATGGAATAGATTACCTTCTTCGATCTTATACGTGTGATGCCTCGTTCGAGCCTGTTCTCAAGCTGCTTGAGTTCCTTTATGGATAGAGAACTCAAGGAATCCCCCATTAAGTGTCTGCACTCCAATTAATACACAAACTAAATTTAGAACAGCCAAAAGTAAATATTAATTTGCTCGTGGGAGCATCTATTTTGTTGTAAAAATCCCAAATTGATGATGTTTAAATACAAGGGGCTGTACAAAATTTCATTTTGCATGGTGTTTTTTTTTTTTGGGTCCATCTGTCTCATAAATGTGTGGCAAGATATTTATCTAATTTTGGCGAAATAGAATTTTTTTTTTGAAAATTAAGGAACATGATTACATGAGAACAAAAAATATATTTTAGAGAATATCTTTAATATCTCAGTAATTTCTAATTTCCAAGCTTTTTAAAAAACAATGCAGTGGTCACCAGTGAGAGATGCTCTCATAGGAGCCGCATCTCCCTTTTAACTACTATGATTGTCATAATGAAAAATGATCATATACGAGCTGAGGTGTTTAAAATGATTTCTTGTGTATAAAAACTTTCCGCATACAATTTTCTGTGAAAACAAACACAAAAAGCACAATGAACACAGTTTTTGTGCATACTTTCAAAGTTGTTATAGACATTTTTATCTGGAAATTCGTGGCCATGTTTGGTTTTCAAGAGGTTCGTAAAATCTGTGGGAAAAAATATATATATATATATATATAATTCCAACGGTAAAAAAATAAATTTACTTTATCTATATTTGATTGGTCACAACTAGTGGAAAAATAAAGTCTCAACTGTAAAAAAAGATTTAGTCCAAAATTTCCTGCTGTCAAAGACATTTACTCCATAAAACACAAGTTGTTACATTACCACTTATAATCAATCTCATTTCAAATTATTTTACCCCTTGAAAACAAACACATTTCTATTTTATCAAAAAGTATATTTTTCTTTTACACCACCATTACATTTCTCTCTAATTTGACATTTACTTTACATTACTTTCCAAGTAAATTATTCAACATCACCTGAAGAAGAATACAACTAACTGTTCGGAGACAATAAGAAAAGGTTCCCAAAGTCCATGACCAAGATAATTTCACATCAGCAAGATATCTTGGTATGGACCATCTATGTTGGGTGTCTATTGGATGAGCATTCTTAAACCATAGGATAAGGGAGTTTTAGCGGGCAAATCAAAACATTGAATTTCAATTCATGTAATTTTTCTTCACATGGTACCAGTATGAGTCTTTTATCTCATTTAAAAAAAAAAGAATAAGGCCTTTTGTTTTTGTGTCAAATGGGTGTCTGCAAAGGTATATATGAGTTTACCTGTTTGCATTTTGTAGGATTTGTATTTGCTGGCGTAGCTTGGCTGATTCTTGTTGATAGTACTGCATGTTCATGAAAAGAAGAACAAAAGTGACCAAGGGCTAATTAAATAAGTGCAAAATTTTTCTTATGGACACACATTATGAGCATGAAAAACCACACATGAACCACCAAAATGGTCTGCACTAGAAAAGGTGGGCCTCACCTTCTCATACTGCTCAATTTTTCTCAAAGTGCTCACTGGAGGAGCAAAAGACCCTAGTAATTTATGTGTTGTGTGTGTGTTTTCTTTTCCTTTTTTCAAGTGACTAAATCCATGCAATAAAGTGAAACTTTTACTTACTTGAGAATTGGCTTCTGTAATGGAGGTTGAGTCTGAGCTATCTGCACTTGCCTTCTTGTACCTGTCTATTGTTGCCCTTATGCTATTAAAACAACCAAATTAAAAAATAAGTAAAATTAGTGGAAGAAAATGGTGAGAACAATATCAGAAAAATGCAATTGATACAAAAGTTCCTTTCGCTTGGAGGGCATCCATATTTTATTATATGCTCGATATAACAGTAAGAAAAACTTCTATTTGAGTAAAATTTGGGTGTCATCCATATCCGGTGAGGGTGTTCATATTGAGTGCCTTAGTTTGTCAGGGGTTGGCCCCACTATGGAGTTCCACTACTATTGATTTTCTTGATAGCACACTCAAATGTTTTGGACTCCTCCTTAAGTGGGTTTTCCTTATTAAAACTTTAAAAAGATCTCACAGCTTTCACCATTTTTCGAAAGGTCTTATATATTGCTTATTTCAAAAAGGTCAATAAGTTTTTCAGCCTTCTTTCAAATAAGTCCTCTCTAATAGTCAGCCCTCATTGCCCAGTAAGGTTTTTTTTTTTTTTTTTTTTCCATAATGACTGAAATATCCTTATTTGATCTTCATCCCAACCACTTGATTAACAACTGACAAGTTTTCACAATCAAAACAAACATATAGTCGATCTAATAGTTTAATTCATTTGGATGGGTGCTAAACCCGGAATCAATGACTTTTGGGGGGTCCCTATTTTTTGGTCTTCTTGGATTGATCACCAGGTGGGCCATACTAAAAATTTAGGTATGCAGTGCTCACCCGAGGTTTTTTATATAAAAACATTGCATCAATTGTAAGCAACATTTTAGTTTGGGTTAGATGAATCCATGAAGAATTTGAACTATGTCATAGTGGACGTGGGTGTCTTCGTAAAAGAGGCCACCTCATGTGGAGCCCACCTTGGATGAAAATCAAGAGAGGCAAGGTGATGATAGATTTGGATGTGGATTATTTATATGTGTAATACAAGTAGATCAAATCCTAGCCCTTAGCTCTAAAGTCTTCAAAGTCAAAGGCTATCGTGCAACCTTATTGTGATTATATTCATTAGAGATTAATGTTTTAATCAATGTTAAATAAAGACCAATGCCAATTCAAAGCGACTAGCCAGCTATTCGTGAAGAGATTGGATTAATAATAGAACCACTCTCTATATCAAAACAAGAAAAGATCATTAACAAAGAGGTTTTATGCATTCATCATTGATATAAAAAGCTTCATAATGGATGTGTGTGCAGTGACTGCTTTTGTTTTTATTTTTTGGGTGTGTGCGGGCTGGCAAAAAAACACTCCCAATTTTTGGGGTGTCTGATTGTTAGTATAGTCTTTTTGTATTGCTAGCTTTTCAATGAATTTAACCATTAAAAAAAAAAAACACTCCATCTTCTCCTCTTTGCATCATAGAGAGGCCGGGCTCTTAGATGACTGATCCTAACCTTCAAGCATGCTTACCCAATTGCATGAAATGACCCTCACCCCAATCTGGCACTGATTAGATCATTGTCAACTGGCCGGGGTGGACCTAAGAGTTGGGTCTTGGGGCCAATCACCGCTGTGAGATGTGGGAGAAGTTGCCCTTGCTCACTTCAAACCAAAATATTAATAAAGAAAGAAGCATTTTGGCCATAGCCCATAGTCCTCCCCTCTCAAATGAAAATAAGGGGTCGTGCCACTTATTATCAACATTTGAACTTAACCACAACAATTATAAATCTAGAAAGCTACAATCTTTGGCATCAATGGTTAAGAATACTTGATCATATGCCATTTAGCCTACTCTTTGTGTAACCAATTTTCTACAGAAAAGTGAGGATTGTGGAAATAAATGTTTGCACTACCGCAAAATTTATATTAAGTGTGGTTGATTTTCCATAAGGAAAAGCACAAGAATGAGCTAAATTCTTCCTAATTTTTTAAAAAGACATTTCTTATGAGGGTTATGTAGAAGGGGAAGAATTTAAGGAAATTGACTTTTTTTGTGTATATACTCAAACGTGCTCTAATGTTTCTTAATCTTAATTTATGAGAAAAAGCCTATTGCTTTTATAAGGTTTCTGCAACTAATCATTCTTAACAAGACTTCGAGGCATTAGTAAGGGTGACATAAATAATTTTCAATATTCTCTCACGTGGTGCGTAGATGTGCGATATGTAATTTTTTTTCCACGTCGAGTCATTCCTCCAGGGCTTTAAACACGTGAACGATTGCGGTAATAACATAATAAATCTTCTAACTATTTCTTTTTAAATCTCAAGACATCCATTTAAATGTAGCATAAATACTATTTAATATTTTGTGTTTTTTTATTTTTATTTTTATTTTTCCTGCTTTTTCTTTCTCATGACGAAGTACTCTCACTAGGAATCATAATCAGCTAATGAGAAGCTGACACCATGTGAGTGACATTAGGGTTCTGAGTAGACAGGAGTTGGCACAAAGCCCGGGGAGGAAGTGTTTTTTGCAACATATGATCGAGATTTCGGCTTTTGAAAATGGCCGTTACGATATAGTTCCGCTAGTTACGTACCAGTCTCCTATGTTTCGGTCCGAAATCTAGGAGGTACATAACTTTATGTTTTAAACAAAGGCTATGGCATTTACAGAAGGAGAGTTGCTACTATGTTATTTTCGTTCAAATAGATAAAAATGCTACGGACCGGTACATTGTCTAAAACAGTTAAATCAATAATTTATGCAACCATTTCGGCCCGATCGGTGCAAAGTTCGTGTGATTCATCCTACAAGCTATGGTGAAGAGGAGAGAGCAGGTAACGAGCTTAGAGCAGTAGCGGATCCAAGATTTTTGTTCAAAAGAGGTTGACGATAGTCAACTAAAAATGTTAATTATTATTTTATTATACCTTCTTCACAATATTAATGGCAAAAAAGAAAGCTAGTCAATTGTATTTGCGTTCATTCCTATGATACGAGAGTTATTTTGAGGGAATCTAAAACTCGTTTAGCAGCAAAAATAAAAAATAAAAAATAAAAAATAGAGAAGTGGAAAATCCCTTCTAATTAAAAGCAAGATAAGCTTAGAGGTTGAAAATTCCTAGAGGATGAAACCTCATTTGTTAATTAACTTATGTTGTGCATCTGTCATAGGATAAAATGATATTCAATAGTTTTTTCTTTCTAAGTCAATTATATGTGTAGCAATTCTATAATAAGATGTGCCAAAGTACTATTTACTTCTATTCTCTTCATTTTTTTAATCAAGTGTCTAATTTGTCATGTAGAAAAATTGGAGATCGTGCACTTCACAAATTCCTTTTTTTTTTTTTATAGAACTTTAAAAAGTTTGTTAAAACAAATCTATGTAGTCTATTAAAAAGAATAACTAACAAAGGATTTCAAGGATTTGGCCTATTGCCTTTTTGGCACTTCGATTGGAAACATTCTTTCAAAAACATCATTCGATCTTCATTTATTTGTTTGTTCAAATCAAAACTAAAACTAGTTCCTAAAACCTAATATAAAATCTCCTTCCTAAAACCGGCACAAATCACGACCACAAACAACCAAATATTGCATCAAAATTAAATAAAATTAGCCAACAGTCAATAACATGCATCATTATCTAAAAAATATTAATGACAAATTAGATGCATCTCTCATCTCCCATCTCTAATCTGAATATTTGTTCCTTCCACTTTCATGCTAGGAAGAGCAAAGCAAATATGTCTCAGATACAGACGATTATGGCTCTTAAATGGCAGTTATAGTAACCCAAAATGACGAGAGAGTTTCCTTCACTATTGAAGATATTTTTAAAGCACTTCAATAAAACAATACTAGCTAGAGAAGAACCCATTCGAAGTTCCAAGCATTTCAATAGAGAGAGGTCCAAGGAAAGTATCCTTAACACTAGAAAAGAAGAGAAAAGATAGAACAGAAGTACTATTGGTACATAAAAGATAAGACAGAAGTGCTATTCAGATTCCTTTCATCGAATTAAATGAGATTGATTTCAACAGTGGAAGACAAAAGGAAGTCATGGAAATAGTAAAAGGTCTCAAGAGAGAAACAAGATAATGGTGCAAATTCTAAAGGCCAAGACAAAGAAAGTGAAACGCTACAGGAAAAATGAAAACCAGAAAAAAATGCCATTTCAAGCTTTCTACAGCATGGCCAGCTTTGGACAGCAAACATGCGAGAACAGGCAGTTTATTTCGGAGAACAGTAGCAGATCTTGATATTGACGTAGCTTTTTCAGAAACAAGGACGTGGACGTGGAGATGTTTTAGGCATTATTTTCTCTCTCTTTTAAGGGGCTCATTGAAGGCATTGTTGCAGTTTAGAATCCTTGCATTAAGGGATGATTGAGACAGCATACTCCAATTGTCAGGACCTCATAAAATCTATTATTAGTTAATGAATTCCTTAAATTCCAACATCAGAAAATAACAATACTGTTATGTGAAATTTTTTGATAAGAAAGTTTAGTTAAAAAGTTCTTGAGGTGTTTAATAAGAAAAACCCTGTTTATATCTAGTAATATAAGGAGAATGTTCTCCTTGCGAGCTTCATTTTGCTTATATCACCACTCCAGCTTATGGGGTCCACTCAGATGCATGTCTATTAATGAAAGAAGGGCAGATCGAAAGGTCTACTAATGGACAAGGTTGATTAAGAAAAATCAGCCACATCGGATTATTATAGCCCTTGATTAACAGCCTTAAAATTAAATGGTGTCTAAGTGTAGATTTTTATGAGATTCAGTCAATCGGTGAGTGAAGGTTCAATGAGTTTGGGCTTGATGTCATATTATGAGATGATAACAGTATCAAAGCACTGCGCTGATCAAAGGTGGGCCCAAATGGGGCTCATAAAGTGAGCTGCTAAGAGAACATTCTTCCGTAATATAATAGGCATCCACACAACAACTGCTTAAGTGGCATGCCTAACTCAAACATTCCCATTCGTTGAGCACGTTGGAAATGTTGGCTCATCCAAAAAAGAAAAAAAAGAAAAAGAAAAAACATTCTCAGTCAGTTGATCAATAGCTTTGTGGGGTGAAGTGCAGATCATGTACACACCAATCATTGAAAGAATAGTAGTGGGCATCTCTCCTCCGTAGAAACCACCAAGATCAATCCCTAATTGTAACACTAATGATAAATGATTTGAGTAGGAGTGTGTGTGGGGTGAGTGAGTTATTCGCTAGAAAAAAAAGCCATCAAATAAGAAAAAAAAGGTACAAATGTACAATAGGCTGGGCTGGGTTTGATTTCGATCAAGTTCTAGCTTGAGTAGCATCTATAAGATTAGCATCAACGCAGCTGATTTATTAGCTAGGTTGGAAATCTTAACCTGAACCTGAAATTACAGGCTTGAGCCTGGGTTGAGTTGGTGAGTGGGGTCTGGAATTGCCACCCTAATTCCACTCTCCAATTAATGATTCTGAATTTTCTCACAATGATTAGGGCCCAAAATACCACATTGTTAGCTTTAAATTTACCATGTTACTGGTTGTGGAATGTGGAAGTTCAAAAAAGCAGAAAAAGGAATGACTGAGGTGTTGGCAGATATACAAGTTAATTAAACTGGTTCTGCGGCTTAGTACTGCATATATATAAACCTGTACTTAAACCCCGGTTAGCCAGGATTAAGGTACCTAGATTTATGATACTCCTGGTTTAAGACTACTTGCCAGAGCTGAAGCCTTTATGTATGGGCTAATATATCTTGAAATGATATCTTGGTTTGTTTCAGTCTTTTTATGAATAAAAGATGGATAATGCGCACACAGTTCAATTTCTTGTATACTCACATAATCAATAATGCTGTACATCATAGGATAGGGTGGAGATGATGATCACTAATTACATGATGGTAATTTATGTATTTTGCAACTTGTACTTAGCAAGAGAATATTGATTAACCTTTCTCTAAGACACTTCCTTTCTCCCATTCTGTGCAAGAAATATATATAAGACACCATTCATATTTCTAAAATAAAAAAAATATGGCAAGAAATAAAATCCAAAAGCATGTTTTCTTAATTTCATCTGCAAATGCTCTGGACAAAAACAAGTAATCTACTAGTCTTTGAAAAAAAATATATAAAACTCATGAAACAATGGTAGTACTAATTACCTTGTTAACTAATTCAGCTTCTTTTCATTACCAAGAAAAACAGAAAAGAAAGAACTTCCACTTTGAAAGAGCTTCCACTTTTTGTACTAGACGTAAAATGTTGGTAACCACCAATCTTTCATGAAATTCACCCAAAATATGAAATTTGTATCATAAAATGCAAAGATTAGGTATGCTATAAGCTTGAAACTAGAGATGGACAAGTGAATTTTTTTCAACTAAATCAAACTTGCAGCTCTTGTTTTTTTTTTTTTTACTTACTCTCTTTTCACAATTATAATGAATAAGATGATTGCGAAGATGTATATATCACTCCATGAGGACAAAGAAAGAAACAAAGAAATGAACAAACACCTCTTTTTCTTCTTAAAACTAGTGGTATTTACTCCATTTCAGTATACTGATGAAGAAAATGAAGCATACATACTTGCTGTTGGAGTATTCATAGAGACGGCCTCGGCTGGAGAAGACGATAAGGGCTACTTCCGCGTCGCAGAGAACAGATAGTTCATAGGCTTTCTTGAGAAGCCCATTCCTTCTCTTGCAGAAGGTAACTTGACGGTTTGTAGTGTTCTCAATCCTCTTGATCTCAATCTTACCCCTCCCCATTTCACAACAACACAATATCTCGCTCTCTTCCTTTACTTTTCCTCCTCTTGCAGAGAATCTGAAAACAAAAACACTAGTAATCTCACTTCACAAAGAACTTAAAAAAAAAAAAAACCCTAGTGAAAGTAAGATATGGTCCTATAGGAGGAAGAAAGCCCTAAAAGAAACCAAAGTCTCTTGCAAAATAGGGTAAAGGAGACTGGAAATGGCAGAAATTGAGATTTCAGTGAGAAATCACAGCCTTTGAGGAAGAGATCTCTTGAAGCTCATCAAGCTTCTATGGTTTTTAACTGCAGTTACATCAAAAGAAAAGGAAATAACAAGAGAGAAATCAAAGAGCTCATGATTAAGAACATAGTAATCTTTGAAACTATCTTCCATAAAAAAAGTCCGCAGAATCCGAACTCAAAAAGTCCAAACTGATCTCAAAATATAAGAGTGATGATAACTTTAGAAACACCAAAAAAAAAAAAAAAGAAAGATCTTTGTGAAGTTTGGATTTGAATGAGATCTGAAAAAGGAGCTCAAATCAAGAAATCTAGATTCGATCGAATTGAAGGCAAACTCATTCAAACAAATCTGAAACTCTTGATTCACAACACTAGAAATCGGCAGAAAATCGTCCTACAAACTAGCGATATTCATGAATTTCCTAAAACGGAACGCACGCAACTGACACGATCGGATGAAATGAGGCTGAAACGAAACGATTTGTGGAAAGTTTCCAGTTACAGATGCATAGAGAGAGAGAGAGAGAGAGAGAGAGAGAGAGAGAGAGAGAGAGAGAGAGAGAGAGAGAGAGAGAATCTAGCTTTTCAAAGGCGGAGGTGTAGAAGCTGGGGAAATAAGCGTTGCGTGTCGGTTTTAGTTTTCTTGCCAGAACTGTGTCGGAAACTCTCTAATGATGCGTAACGGGGAAAAAGAGAGAGTGGAGAAAATGCCTTGAAAGGAGTGTGTAAGGGATTTTCGCCTCCGAAATCCTCGCTAGATTTCCGATCCCGGAGAATTCTCAGGTTTGGGAAATATCAGAGAGAAAAAGGAAAGGAAGAAAATGGAGGGAAAGAGAGACTGCGTATCCCTACGAAGAGAAGTGCCTTTCGAGGGTTTTATTTTGAGCCAAACTCTCTACTTTTGTGGTAGTTGTGTCCACGACAGAAAAATACAGCCCACGTGGCTTCCAAGTAGTGCATAGAATGCGTTATCAAGAAATTCTGAACCTAGAGAGTTTGTCCAAGATTTAATTCAATGGCTCCTTTATTTTTCTATTGAAAAAAAAAAAACGTAAGGTAAAGCCCCGATTTCTATCTTTAAAGTCAAGTAAGGTAAAGTCTCAATTTCTATAAAAAAAATCTCACCAAAACACTTTAATTCAAATTTTCCACCATATTTTTCTTAAAAAAGTCAAAAAGTAATCTCATTTCTTCACTGAAAGACAAAAAAACTCCACTTTTAAAAAAAAAAGTAAAAAAAATTCTATCATAAGCAACTAAAAATAAAATACCATCATAGCCCACTTATATTTTATTATTTCCTCAAAATAACCTTTACTCCATTCACCTCCACCAATAAAGCCCCCAAACAGGCCCTAGGAGAATGCAATGTCGGGTCTGTTTGCACGAGAACCTCAATTCTTCTAATATAAGGGATGATTCCGGAACCGGTTGGGAACAAAGAGACCAGTTCCAGGTTCAGGTTTCGATTAGAGGCCCAGTTCAGGAAACCCTAATCCTCACCTCTGTCAAAGTGTAGATGCAACATCTCCACCCATTTAAGCCCAAATGGATACTGACTACTTTATTTCCACACATTTCCATAACTTCTCTGTCGGGTTTTCTTTCTTCTCCTATATAATTAAGCATGAAGAATTATATTGAGAAGCAACCCATGAAAGGAGGGAGAGAGAGAGGAACGGATTGGAGAGATGGAGAAATATATATATATATATATATATGAGGAATGTTCAAGTGCATCCATCCCTCACCCTCTCACTATAGGGTGAGGGGCATTTCCTTTTTTTGCACATGAATACCCTTTTTGTACTTGAAATTCCACATTTATGGAAGCATCCCTCACCCTATGGTAAATGATGAATGTACTTGAATATTTTCATATATATATATATAGGAGAGAGAAGAGAAAGAAAGAAGAGACGAGAGGTAATATGTTGCTCCAATAAATAGTGAAAATTGGCCAGAGGGTTTTTACCGTCTAAGGTGATTTTCTCAATAATTCCGTTTGAGTATTAACGGAAATATATGATTTAATTGAATGATAAACTATTTGAGTAACTATCAAAACATCAATCTATATTATAAAGTAATTATGTAAAGATACATTCATCTATAACACTTAAATAATATGTGAGTAAATATTTATGAAGTACTCTGCGATTTAAACTTAAACCACTCATGTATTAGGTTAAATGTTTGTATGAGTTTGAACTTCTTGGAGTATATCTTAATTAAATGTTTGAGGAGATCATGACTATTGAATTACCAATATTCCTTTTGACTGAACACTAAATCAAATCTCCAAGTGGGCCCTATAAATGATCACATAATTATGTGGGACCACATAAATAGTGTAATAATAATGGGCTCCCCTAAATGATAGTCAATGTCGAGGTATAACTTGGAATTAATTAGTCCCTCTAATGGGTTCAATTACTCTCCATACTAAGATGAGAATTAAGTGGGCCTTAATGAGTTGACACGTTGCAAAAGCCTAGGAGAGGAGAGATGGATGATGTGTCTTAAGGAGAGGAAATATTTGAGGTTTTCTTTTTCAACTAACATCCAGCTTTAATGTATAGAATAATATTGAACTCTCTCTCTCTCTCTATATATATATATATCCACACACAGTATGTATCTATTGTATAATATTATTGAATACATGCAACTTCTTAAAATCATCTCCTTCATCCTTTTTTTAGCCCCCGTTGGAAGGTTTGCATTCTTAAAATGTGTTCTAAGAGAGAAAGCAGCTGCAGTCATGTGTGTATTAGTACTCTTATAAGTGTGTGTTCTTGCAATAACGATTCATGAAAGCTTAAATTGAAGGCTATCCAAAAGTAGGTGATCAGATTCAACTCGACAATTCTTTTATTTACTTGAATAGCCTTTTCCTTTACACATTTGAACCAATTGTCTATGACTTAATTAGTATCTTAAATACCTAACTTGATTAATTGGCCGAGCTGGGATGGAATTGAAAGTGTGCTTTCGATAGTTTGGTAATTAGATTGTTCGCTAATTAGGAAAAAAAGAATATCTAAATCATGAAAATTGTATAAAATGAGTATTTGGCTTTTTTTAACATATTGATTTTTGTATGACATTGACATATGCAATTGATAAAGTATTATTATTATTATTATTTGCTATCGGAGGGTTCTCTAACCCTTTGGGCTAGAACTAATCTCTCCGGGCTTAGAGAAAAGCCGAGTAAACTCCCCAGTAGCCCTAGTGTGGTAGTGCAACCCTTTGGGTAAAGGGCTGAAACTAATCCTTCCGGACTTGCCCTAGTGTGGTAGTGCAACCCTTTGGGCAAAGGGCTGAAACTAATCCCTCCGGACTTAGAGAGAAGCCGAGTAAAATCCTTAGTAGCTTTAGTGCCTTAGTGTGGTAGTGCAGTTTCGAACCCACAACCACCGGGTACAAACCGTAATCCTAGGTCAACTGAGCTACCCCTTACAGTTATTGATAAAGTATGAATAATTAACATAGTTTGGTCATTGGTGGTTCTGTTGAAACCATTTTAACTGGTAATTACTTTTACAAAGAAACTATTTCACTTGCTAAGTGTTATGTCTCTTTCACAATGACTCGAAGCACAACAATCGGAAGCCTTCAATCGAGCGGGCAAAGATAATCTTTGAAGACCGGATTAAAGGTATGATTTTGTCACTATGCCTTCTGTCAAGGATTATCTTCCTATTCATCCTATTTTGGCTTTTATGATATGGCGTAATCCCTCTCGTTTCTTCTCTGTATAGCCTTTGTTTTCTTTTCTTATTCATGTAGCCTTCTCGGCTTTGGGGGCTAATTGCCTTTGTTCTCCCCTTTCCTTTTCTCATGAGTTCAGTAATTTTTTTCCTTTCATGTCTGCTATTTACTAGAGAATCTCTCTCCCATACGTGTGAAAGTTGTACGCATGCTAATTTAAAGGGTGAAGGTGTTATCCAATTATATGAATTTTACAAAGGGAGACAACAGTTATGAGACAGTTAATAATTACAACTTGTTGGGCATGTTTGTTTGATTTATAACACATTGGAATTGAATACATAAGAACTCATGCTATAAGAGGTTAAAAATAAAGATTAAAAGTTGAACATACAAAAATCACCATCAAATAACATACTCTTAAATTGAAACTAAATCTAGGAAAAATGAGAAATGAATACCCCAACACATCACCTTTGTATTTCAAATCTTAAGAAAGTCAAGGTCCCATCTATATTAATACCTTATAAGTTATCCTTTACCCTTCACCTCATATCATTCACAATTCACCACTTCAACAATCCTACGTGGGAGCTCATTTGATCGTGAGTTCCTATGTATATAATTTTCATTTATTCTAATGCAAATAAACATGCCATAAGAGTTCCATGCTATGCACAGTGAAAAACACATAGATCAAATCTTTCTAAGGGCTTTTTCAAAGGGACTTTTAGGAGATTTTAAGATAGGTTTAAATGGGAGTCATTTTTTGAAGTTGAATGCTCTTCTTAAAATCAAATAAGGCTGATCATCTGAAAACCAATAAAGATTACAAAAATCATGATCTAAAATGATCTCCTAGGTAGCCTAACAAAGATTTCTTTTATATGATCTTAGTTTTTGGCCCATTCAAGAAACAGTCTAGATTGTCGATCATCTATTCCAAAAAAAAGGATGCTGACAAATTGGGTGTGGTATGCATAGTTGTTAATATAATTTTGGACCTCATTTCGCTCTGACCTGCAAAATGAAAAGTTTCGGCTGATTTGGGATTTCGGCGAAACTTTTCGGAATTACATATTGGGGAAAATATAACATAATATATATACATATATAAGTAAAAAAAAAGTAATAAATATAGATTTAATCCATTATAGTAATTTTTTTGGAATTATATTTTGTGAAAATATAAGAAATGAAAAATATTTATGTGTAAAAAAGTAATTTTTTTTTACTTATATATAATTTTATTTCAGCCGAAAAGTCACATTTTAGCAGAAATCGGCCGAAATCTTGAATTTCAGCTGAGATTAACCGAAATTCAAACCAAAAAGTTTTGGCCGGAATTTCGTTTTAACGACTTGACCGAAATGAAAAATTTCGGCCACTTCAGCCGAAACGAAACAAAATTAATAACTATAGTGGTAGGCCAAATCCTCAATATTCCTTCTTTGATCACGGCTTCAAAGTGCTCAAGTTATATGAAATGTAAGTTTATCTTCATTGTCAAATAGTTTTTAGTTTAGCTCTATTCTAATTTTATATGCGGGACGTCATTTCTTTAATTGGAGTAAGGTTGATGATTTTTTTTTCCTTTCCACCTTTTTCTTTGTTTCTAAAGCATTACAGTAAGGAGAATCTTCTTTTACGAGTAGCATGTGCAGTTCAGCTCTATAGGCCCCACTTGGGCAGACCTTTGATTAGTGTAACTTATTTCCACTCTCTTATCCTTTGTCATCATGCCTAGTAATTTTATGCTCATCAAATTATAACCTTTACTCCCTTGGATTGAATCATAATAAATAAGGGCTATATATGATAATATGAATATATAAACCCCCCCCCACCCAAAAGAAACCTTTCCATTCATCCTGCCCTCGATGATAAGAAAGCATCATGGTGGCTCCACGGTGCGTAAGCACATATGCAGTCTGCTAGTAGGTGAAAATCCTACATTATAATCAATATTCCAACGTGTAGGTGAGATAGCTTTGATGGTATTTGATAATGAAAGGAGACAAGCTTGACTGTTTGGCAATCCGAAAAAGAATGAAAATGAATGTTTTATACTGTTTGGGTTGGCTACTTTTAGGAAATAGTTATTTCTTATGGGGATGCGGTCGGACTCAATAGAAATAAGGCTGTTCTCATTTCATTCTCCTCTCTAAAATGCCTAAACAGCCATTCATTTCTCTGGTTTTCTTCATAGAAATTAGATGAACCATGCATTTCTTCCATGATCCATTTCCTTATATTTCAATGAAGTCAATATAGGTCTTTATCAAATGATTTTCTTCCTTTTGAATTCCAGAGTATCCTAAAGTACTGATGATGGCCGTTTGCCTAATAGGGTGTTTATTCTTAGAATTTTCTAATCCATACGGTTCTATTAGAGGGCTTAAGAGTGAAGGATCGAAGGTTGAGGAATATAATGGACCGTCAAAATCTTATCCAAGTTTTTTTTCGCTGAATGGTAAATTAGATTAAGAGCGAAAAACAGGGCAGGGCCCCGGGGACAAAGAGGAAAAAGAATACAGCCAAAAAGAAGAGGAAAAACCAGAAACTAAAATCCCAGAACAGGCGGGAAAACACAACCAAGGCTGAAACAGAGCACCAAGGGAAGAAAGAAAAAGGGGCCTTACCCGGCCACAGCACAGGCAGCACAACTCAGACAAACCAACAGACTAGAGGGAAACCAGAGAAAGGAATAGAATCAGATCAGCGCCATACCTCTAAGAACTGGATGGGAAAAGGGAATTGCAGAACCTGGACTGGAGCTGAGGAGGCCTCTCAACCGATCAAAACAGAGGAACTTTGCTCTGGCCAATGAGGGCTTCAGTCTGCGGAGCTTTGAATCATTTCGGAGGGACCAGAGAGAAGATATTACTTGGAAGAAGATGACTGCAGTAGCTTTCCTACCGAGAGCCGTTTGGCCTTGGGCGAGAGAGAGCCAAATAGAAGACACTGTCCAGGGGAGGGGAGGGGAGTGAGCTCCTAAGCTGAGAGTCCACGCCCACAGCTGACAAGCCAGCGGACAGGAGAAGAACAGGTGGAGGTCATCTTCTTCCTGGCTGAGACAGAGACAGCACCTTGATGCCATGGCCCAACCTCTTTGCTTTGACCTACTGTCGGATGAGGTTTTCCTGAGAAGGAGACGCCAGCTGAAACAGGCGAGCCTGGGGTTCATCACCTTGCTCCAGACTAGACCTGACCAGGACACCTCTGCTTGACTGGGAAAGTGGATGGAAAATGTTTATCATCCTTCACCCTAATAAATTAAATCCTAAAAAATTTAACAATGATGTACTTTATCCGGTGGCACACACTCAAAAACCAATGCTCTCTATTCCTCAAATCCTAAGAGCACATTTGTGTAGGTCCATAAAAATCAGTCATAGGGACTTATTCCTCTTCCGTGGAATGTTTTTTTGACTACATCAAAAACACTTTCAGTGGAACCAAAGAAATTCTTGTTCATTTGGATCTCTTTTTTTTTTTTTTTTACTTCAAAAAGTGGCCACCAAATTAATTTGGAATTTTTGCTGCGAAAAAGCAGCCAAACTTCCATCTGTTTTTTTCTTTTTGAAAATTAACTAGGCTGCACAAATGTGCCCTTTAAAAGGCTTCGCTTAGCAAGGGATGATTGCTTACTTTGTATTGAGTTCCTTGATATTCACAATAGAATGGGCATGGACAAGGAATACTAAAGAAGTGAAGAGGTGCAAGATATAGGTTGAACGACAAGTTTATCTTCGCTTTCATAGAGTTTTATAGTAGTCCCTAGGGGAAATTTTCTGGTTCCACCACTGGTGATGGGTAGGTTAGGTGATCATTTTCTACCATACAGGGAAGACTTTTTAACAGGGAGTTGCAGATGCTCACCTATACTTCTTAAATTGAGTTCCTATTAGTAGCAAGAAAACAAATGGGGTTCTAACAATTTTAAGAATTCCATGTCGGATAGATGAACGACAAACAGTTCATACGTCATATATCAGTAATATGATCAACTCTAATTTGTCATCAGCCATTCATTAAGAGTTCGCCAAGGGTCCAGACTAAGTGGGCTCATGGTCATGGGTATTTTGGTTATTGTATCAGAGCTTTTTTTGGGACAAAAAAAGTAGAGATTATATATTGATGTAATCTGTAACCCTAAATTTAAGTTAGAACCAAGCAGAAAGTGAACCCAACATAAAGTGAAGTTTCTTTTCCGCAGACTTAGATAATCTTGCCGAACCAACGTAAAAATCTATAATGTCTTTCTTCCTTGTGGATTGTTTGATTATTGATCGCAGCTTTTTACGCTTCCTTACACAAGTAAATATACAAAATGTAGTATCACAAAGCCACAATATTTGGGATGAAGCGCTAAAAAGTATAGCTTTTATAGAGAACTCGAATCACAAGCCATGATGGCTCCTTATATATTTTACCTCTTAACATATGGAAAAACTTAAGGGCCCATTCCTTTTTTTTTTCTTTTTGCATGAACTTGAATTTATGGGAATTCTAACGAATTTATTATCAATTTATTTCAGCCTAAATATCTAAATTTAAAAAAAAAGGTGCAACCATCAAAGATCCATCAAATATTCTCTCCTTAGGTAAGAAATGATCATTATACAGCCATCACTCTCTAGTTAACTAACGCTAGAAAGTCATGGTCCTGCATACTCTCTATCCTAATATCTTTCACCCCAACTCTTTAATATTACTCCTCTTTAAATGCATTTACATAATTCTGCGGAATTCTATTCTATGCAAGTGAATGGGCCCTATAGGTTTATTGAATCTCCTCCTAGGTATTATTTCGTGATATTTCTATAAGAACCCTTTAAATTAAATGGGACTTATGGCTACTCATAAGTCATAATCCAAAGCCAAAATATAATTTCTTTTGTTGTTTCAGGGAGAATTTTCACTTGCGGACGGTTCGTATGTGGATGTCGTTAGTGACACCATTATTGTCTTGAATTTAGAAGTCCTTGGGCCCCACACTTGTGGATGGATGGATGGAAGGGGTTCCCCACATATGAACGCTCCTGTTAAGGTCAATGTCTACCCTCGCTCCTGAGTGGTCATAATTGTGGTCGAGCCCTCGCCCTCACTATAAAATTATTGTTGTGCTGTTTCCTATCACCAATTGGTTTTGGGATAAGTGATAGATCAATGGGGTGTAAGATCCTACAGTTCCCATAGGTGAAAAACTTGCATTTCAGATTAGTTGCCCAAGTTTAAATCTTAAAAGCTTCTGTCAGATCATTCCACTCTCAAAACCAAACATTATTTATATATAATGTGGGATCATTAACATGGCTGAAGGGTAAGAAAATCAAATCCACATGCATGGTCCTCTTTCCACCATTGCATTTTGTAGTGTGTGTGTGTAGAGAGTAAAGATGTCATCGTATAAAAACATGCATGCAGCTTCCGAGGCTTCTCCTACTTATAAAGTTTAAGAATTGAAAGAGGGCGCACTTAATAGATGCTTGGTATTGCTTTTGAAGTTGCTGAGCATGTGCAGCCTTTGCTAAGATAAAATCTTCTTCCTTCAACAATAGCAAAAATCTAGTAACTTTCAACTCATATTGCCTTCATATCTCCAGTTGTGTAAATAGATGTTTGCCATCCTTTTATATATGTCAGTTTCACATGGATGGGTGAACCACAGGGTCCTAAATAAGGTGGAAGTGGAACAACCAGCGCAGGTCACAAGTACTGATCAGTTGAACACTACACACACACACGGTTGGAGCATGTGCAATAATTAGTTTGGAAGTTAGACTACATATATGCACCTTCCTTGGTATGGAAGCTTTCAAATTTGAGCTCCCTGTAAAAAAATGCATTTATGATAGTTGGAAAAGAAGACCCAAGTTTAGAGACAAATCTGTTTAAATGAATGAGTTACACTTTTGAGAGCTCTGTTACATTTTAAAGGGTTCTTATAATTAAGGAATATCTCTTACCAAGATATTGCTTAATATTTGCATCTCAGACATTAGTTTATTTAAAAGCAACTGTGTGTGTTGAGAGAGAGAGAGAGAGAGATTAAACAAATTAATCGTTTCTAGAAGCAAGGTTTTAAGCTGTAATGTGAAATGATCTCCTAATGCATCCTCTTGCATTATAATTTATGACTCATGGATTAAAGTGCATACTGTTTTATTTTAGTTCAATAGACACAAATTCATTGAGAACGGTCACTTACCTCACTGGTAAGTAGCCATAGTTCTCACTTGGCTGTCCAAGGTTTAAAACCATGGGTATGCCACTTTTTCCCATTTATATGGGCTTTTGTTTCTGCTTGTGCGGACTTCTTTCCTACTCATGTGAGCCTTCTTTCCGCTTGTGTGAACAGTCTTCTTCTCGTGTGTGTGTGTGGAGGGCTCTCTCTTGGATCTCAGCCCCCCTTTTGGGTTAAAAATAAAAACAAATATAAACTCCTAGAATGTTAAGAAGATTCAATTGCATAGTTTTGGGCATGTTTGGATTCATGATTATGAATTAACAGAATGTTATTCTATATCAAGAATTCCCCAATACCTAGTTTTTGTCATCCTTCACTATCATATCATCACCATCATCACCAAAGCCTTATCCATTGTATTTAAAGAAGGATAAAACCCGTGGCTGAAACTCATTGTATTTAAAATATCAAACTGAGATGGTAATTTGTATCTCAATTATTCAATGGACCATTTCCTCATTATTAAATTGAAGTAGTGTAATTAACTTGCAACCCAATTCAATGGATCATCCTAAAATGGCCTCTGCACCAGTTTGTCATTCATGGCACAGCATATTTCTGGACTCTCGAGTGAAAGACCCCAAACAACTACAAACTGGACCACCACCATAGGGGATGAATTTCAAGAAAGAATCTATCATCTGAAGAACCACCCAAGAAAGCAATTGAAAACTCACAGTTATGTTCTCTACCTCAGAATTTAATCTCAATAAATGAATGAAATTGACTTGTTCACTACCATGAAAGTGGTGGGCCTCACCCTATTTGTTGATAGAGATGGAAGAACCATAAACTAGCGTTGGCATGTTTGTTTGCAGGAAGTGAAATAAAATTAAGGGTTAGATAAAAAAAAAAAAAAAAGAGAGAAAGAAGAGGAAGTTGAGAGTAAAAGCATTATTATAAGACAAAAAATTTATATATATATATACTCCTCCCATTTTTGTCATTTAGTGTCTTCTAAGAGTAACTTTTTTTTTTCTCATTTAGTGTCTTTTTATGGTAGGTTTTATCAATTTGTTATTTTACTTTCAACCCCTTCCTCTTATTTTTTTTCTTTTGATTTTACCACTTAATTTTATTTCATTTCAGCTCTCATGCAAACAAATATACCCATCCAATTGTATCATATAATTAAATACAAAGAATTATGTTTTCATAAGTGGTTAAAAATGAAGAAAGAAAGGTGAGTATCCAAAAATGACTATAAAGTAACATCTCCTTCAATGGGAATTTAATTAAGAGAAGATGAAAATGAATACCCACGATCACCCAAGTGGTTCAATACATAGGAAAGTCAAGGTCCCACCTCATCTCCTTACCTCTTTAATAATTCTTTGATGGAGCTCATTTGATCAAGAATTCTTATATATTTTATGCAAACGAACGGGCCGTAGGTGTTCATATGTGGCATAAGGTCTTGATGATGATAGTGGTGAATTGCTGCTAAAGTGCAAAGTAATACTTCCTTCTACACTCTCATATATGTTAATGTATGCGTGCAATCTATAATTATATAGCAATAAGATTTAATAAAGTGAGAGAATGCTGTTGAAACGGTTAGATGAGCCATTTATTATTTAGTGTGTAGGAGAGCATTTGGATTAGTTGTGTGTGAAAAGAAAAACTGTCCGTGATGTCTACTAATATGGAAAATGATCTCATGATGATATCATTAGAGAGTTGGTGGCCGATAATACCTAATTTGTCCCCTCTTCTTTGTGATAAAACCCCCTCTTAAGACACAAATATGTAAAAGCTCTTTTAAATTTCACTCCAAAAGGAGTTGACATGACCGTTGGATTTATGGCCACAAATTATATGCCACACATGATCAATCCAACCTTCCATACTAACGTCATTATTGAAATCAAATGTAACAGCTTCCCATCTGAAGGCGTCCATATGAGTGGATTTAATTACAACACTAGGAAAAAGAAGAAGATATATAGCGGTGGACAAATTGACCTTTAGCGACGGAAATTTTTTTATGCCACTAAATGTACCCTTTGTTTTTTTATTACCTTATATAACCTAGTGTCTAAGAAAACGCGTATCAAATGGTGGTGGAAAAAATTGTCCACGGCAAAAAAGATGAGCATTAGCGGCGGAAAAGTTTTATCTTCTAATCCAGCGACGCCCACCACTGAATGTTGACTCTTTTTTTTAGGATATTAAAGTGTAATTATATAAAATAAATTAGATATTAGTTGCAGTCGGCATAATATTTACTCATTTCTTTGTAATTTGATCTGTTCCTCAACTGTTTCAAATAAAATCAAGAAAAAAAAAACCACAAAACGTGGTTGATATACATCTCACCCATCCATAAATTGGTACGGGACAAATCTGGTCGCACAATTTTTTTTTTAAAGGCATCAATGAATATCAGTGTATCACTAATTCACTTTCTGTTGTATCACTGTAGGTAGACACACCAAAATCTTGGAGCCATAAGGATTTATATCTTCTTAGTCGAGTTAGAGAATTCCAGAGTTGAAGAAGTGGAAATCATAGTAAGATTTACCTATTGAAAATCTTAGCCACTTAAAATGATGGTTGGTGTTTGCAATATCTCCATATTCTAATTTAATAAGAATTGGCTCTATGAGCATATTATGAATAACATGATAAATACCTGAGTTATATTGTTCATCATATGATCAATGTCACTACGTGCCCAAGTCTTATAAAAAAATATTTATTTTGAGCAGTTCGGACTTTCAATGAGTTGGCCCTGGTGTAAACTGTAAAGTTACATTCCTTCTACTAGTTTAATCTCCTTCTACTAGTTTAATCAAGTGATAGGCATAGAGATTGATGGTTATGGAGAGGTTGGTTTAGCATGGATTGAGAGAGAGAGAGAGAGAGAGAGAGAGGATACACAAGGAAATTATGGAATGAAAGCGACTTCCAATTTCCAGGTCGGAGCTACGTGAAGGCTGAAACTGATGTATGGGTGCCATGATGAGTGTCTGCCTCATCACGTGCTGGTCGCCCTCACCCCTCCCTCATTGAATTTTACTATATAAATGACACCACCCGTCTCTCATTTGAGTTGTACTACATAAATGGCATGTAATTTTGCTATGTCAGATTTTATAATGTTTAAGAGAAAGATGCTTCTTTCTTGTATTTATAATTTTAGGACGAGAGTCCTTTTGGGTCAGCTTCATTGATGGATTAGCAATGCAATTAAAAAGCTTTATAATGTAGGGTTTTGGCCCCAACTCTCTTTTTTACAGATTTAAACAAGAACTTTACAGTATATTTTGTAGTTTGCTTTGTGATGTTGACTCTAAGATTGGGTCATCAACAATAAATTGAGAAACCCATGAAAAAACAAACAGAGTATCCTCATTCTTAATCCCACATAGTACTAATCAAATCAAGTCATTACAGTGAAGAATGTATTAACCATTTTTCTTCTATGTAACTAGCACTTGGATGGACTGTAATACTATTAGTTTAGTGTTAGTCCTAAGCATAAATAAAAGGAGGAGGATTGCATTAGGTGGGAAGGTAAAAGTGTCATGTCTAAACTATGAACTGAGACATCATTCCATGCAGCTGATCTCAACACAATTGAAACAAGGCTTTGATGATAATGATGATGAAGAATGTGGACTTTGACTCTCTCTCTCTCTCTCTCTCTTTTTCTTTGGTGTGTGTGTTCTCTTTTGGCTGGGACAATCTCATTAGGAGATGCAATGGGTTTAGAATGGGCCCAATCTGAATCTGACCTTCCCTGTTAATTGAGTTAGAAATGTTGTCAAACCCTATTTTCACAAATAGCATAGGGGTCGGGTTGACAACTCAAATTAAGTTTTCAGATCATACTGACAATTGAATAAGGAGTGGCAGCCTCAACTCAAACTTAATCCATATATTGTTCAGGTTGTATTTGTAATTAATCCAACCTCATTATTACAGACCAATTCTTACATGGTATTGACATAAGGGTTTGAAAGGGGAATATAATATTAGACCACAATCATCATATCTCTCTGTTAATGTTCTAAAAACCAAACTAGAAGTTGAACCAATTATCAGTCCAATCAGTTTGATAGTGATTCAACTTGGTCCTACCATGACGCCATAGTATAACAAACAAATTAAATAAATATAAAATCAGAAAAAGGGGTCTAAATGCTGGTTTACATGTGTTAAATTGTGACTCATGGGAAGTTTGGGAGGCCTGGATTATGATTAAGCTTAACCATCCAAGGCATCAGTTCAAGTCAAACTGCAGGGTTTAACTTGAAGGTTCCCAATTGGTTTTTAGGGTACTTTTGTGCAGCCGCGTATATGTGAAAGGATGAGAAAAAGTTGGTCATTTTCCCATGGCGAGAATTTTCTATATTTGGTGTCATCATTTTTCTTTTGTCACAATTTTTTCGAAAAGCAATTCGGTGGAATAAGAAAAGTCTGTGCAACCGATTTTCCATGTACGTTTTACAAACGTGTGTCACATTGCATAATTTTTCATTATTTAGATGCCAATATCCATATCTATCAGGGCTCAGGATCACCACCAATGATGGCCAACCCGCTGCCAAGTCCATAGACCCCAATAGGCTGTCCTTTTCCACTTGGTTTATGCCCTACCAAAGAGTGCCCCCCTTCTACCTGCTCTCACCACATCCCATAGCTAGCCCTGAATTTTCCATACTGTGTGTGGTTTCCACATCAGAAGCCACTGTCACCCAAAGAAAAATAGGATTAATTAGCGAAAGGTCCCTTGAATGGAATGTTTCCAGCCTCCAGTCCAGGCGGATTCTGTTTAAAGGCTCTGGTCCAAGCAATTAGAATGTTTGCAGCCTAAGGTCCCTCTATCCACACGGTTTCAATTTTGAAGACTAATTTACCCCTGTAACCGTCGCAGCATGCAGTAGAGTGGTCCCCAACGTGTCACTATTATTTAGCCACGATTAAAGTGCATAAGTGGGGAAGTTATTACTGATATGCCCCTGTCATCCAGCGCAGATCTCGTTTTTTGAATCTAAACCTGCAATCGCTTATGATATTGAATCTGAATGTAGAAACCTAACGAGAGAGAGATTCATTGTTTGCGGAGCAGATTGCAGATCAATATTTTGGTAGGAGTTCTATTGTAATTGGATTATAGTCTCGTATATTGATTGGCTAGGAAACAGTTCATTGGCTTGGAAGCAGAAACCAGATCCAAACGTTGGGAAGGGATTCATCTTTTTTGAGGTAAGCGATTTTTTCTGTTTACATCAGAGATTATGCAGTTTTTGTTATATGAATGTGTAGATATATACATATTTCTGATGCGCATGCTCAGTTCTATTCTTATTAGTTTTTAGCTGTGTAGTTTGATTTACTGTATAGCAGATTTCAAATCTAACTTTTGTGTAGCAGTTCTATCTTTTATATGGACGTGAAGTTGATTTCAGATCTAACTTTTGTGTAACAGTTCTATCTTTTATATGGACTTGAAGTTTTTCGTTTTTCTTTTCGAGTGTTGATAGTTAGGTTTCTTTAGTTTTGTTGGTGATGAAGTATTCAATTTGTATCAGCTCAGTTGATGTAGAAATGATTTGATGGTCATGCATTTAGATTAGCTAGAGCATGACTTATTTACCAGTCTTATTTCAGAGCTGCATTGTGGAAGAAGTAATGTAATCTAAGATATTTGACTTTTAGCATGAAATTTATCTGACTGTTAATCAGACAAATCGTAGTTTGTGTAATTTTATCTGAGTTATATACACAATATCTGATTTCTGTATTGAATTTATCTAAGTTATGTACAATTTATCTGAGTTGTGTACAATTTATCTGAGTTGAGAGCCAAAATTTATCTGAGTTATGTACAATTTATCTGAGTTCAGAGCCAAAATTTATCTGAGTTGTGTACAATCTATATGAGTCATGTACAATTTATCTGAGTTTATCTGAGTTGTGTACAATTTATCTGAGTCATGTACAATTTATCTGAGTTGAGAGCCAAAATTTATCTGAGTTATGTACAGTTTATCTGAGTTAGGTACAATTTACCTGTGTCATGTACAATTTATCTGAGTTTAGAGCCAAAATTTATCTGAGTTATGTACAGTTTATCTGAGTCATGTACAATTTATCTGTGTTATGTACAATTTATCTAAGTTTAGAGTCAACATTTATCTGAGTCATTTACAGTTTTTGCAATGATAGTGCCCATTTATATTCATTGAATCTTGTTGTTTTACAGATGTCACAGCCGTTATTGCTTCTCTGTAAGTATGGCATGCTTACGACTGTTATTCATTTGAGTCGGGGTATGAGCTATGATGGTTTGATGCGTCAAGTTGTAACAAGTGGAGAAATCTTACAATGAACATGGTTTGTTTTACTTATGCGTTGCCTGGCCACCCAAAGTGCTTGCTGGACAGCGATTCGGATCTAATGAACTTGTCCATGCTGGCTTCTTCAATGGGCTTGGGGACAGTTGATGTATTTGTATCAGAATCACAGGAATCGGAGGACGATGATCAAGAGGAAATTGGTGATCATTTAGCTGAAGATGCCCTACCATTAGTGGGGTACGAGGATACAGCTATAGAGACAGATCTTCTTCCACAGTTTTGTACCCACAAGGAGAAGATGTTGCTGTCTTCCGGCTGGGCAAGTGGTATTAGAGATGTGGGGCAGAGGTTTGAGGGTGGTGTTGGGGAGCTTAGAAGTGTATTGTGCAGATATTCAATTGAGGTTGAGTTTGAATTTGTATATGTGAAAAATGATAAATTCACCAGGACTCAGATAATTTCATCCATGAGTCAGATAAATTCACCCAGGACTCTGATAATTTGAGTCAGAACTCAGATAATTTCACTCATGAATCAGATAACTTGATTCAGAAGTCAGATAAATTCATTCATGAGTCAGATAAATTTCACCAGGACTCAGATAATTTGAGTCAGAACTCAGATAATTTCATACAGGACTCAGATAATTTCATATATAAGTCAGATAATTTCATCCATTTGTCAGATAATTTCAGCCAGGACTCAGATAATTTGAGTAAGAACTCAGATAATTTCACCAATCACTCATATAACTTGATTCAGAAGTCAGATAAATTCATTCATAAGTCAGATAATTTCACCTCGACTCCGATAATTTCATCCATGAGTCAGTCAGAACTCTGATAATTTCTATCAGAAGTCAGATAAAATTCCACCAGAGATTAGAACAAAAGATTGCATAGTGCTGACGTACGGAGACATTGACAGGAATAATTCTATTTACATTCATTCACAAATGTGAGAATTACATTGACAGAAATGTTTGTCGAACCTTTATGTGAACCAAAAAAATACATTCACAAGTCTGTTGAACATTCACTTTTCATATAAAGAGATTTACATAAAATACATCAACTTGATTGGAAACAAATTGTTTGTCTCATTGCTGTAGTTTTTTCGTCAGTTCTCGAAGTCATCATCAGCAGCTAGTTGCTTGGCTTGGTAGTTTTCAAGTGACCAGCTGCAATGCTTGTTGTTTAGGAACTTGGTTACGCCAAATATCAGCGATATATCATTTGCAATGAGTGGCACATAGGACCTTCCTAATCTGAATTGCCTTCGTTGTGTGTTGTATGTATCAAGGATCAAGATAATGTCCTTGTCATTCTTTCTGCACATCTGTTCAGATAATTTGTTGTCCAGCATGCATTCCAAAAGGCTCCAGAATGGAGTCTTTCTTAATTCAACTCTGTGGACTTCAGTGATCATTTGTTTGATGCTTTGGACGAGTGAAACAGTTGAGACCAGATTTGATCTGAACTGGTAATGAGCGCTAGGCTTCTCAGCATCTATGTCTTCACTGACTTCTTTCTTGTTTGATGGTTTATCTTCCACCCTCTTTCTCTTGTTGTGTTTTACTCCTGCATATAGTAAAATAACTCAGATTCATATCACAAAAAGATTAAAACAACTGAATACAGAACACAGATAAATTGCACAATACACAGATAAATTTATCTTAAACTCAGATAAATTTGACATAATCTCAGATAAATTTGATATAAGTTCAGATAAATTGTCACAGAAGTCAGATAAATTGTCACAGAAGTCAGATAAAATTGATATAAGTTCAAATAAATTGTTAGAAAGTCAGATAAAATGACACAGAAGTCAGATAAATTTGACACAAGTTCAGATAAATTGTTAGAAAGTCAGATAAAATGACACAGAAGTCAGATAAATTTGACACAAGTTCAGATAAATTGTTAGAAAGTCAGATAAAATGACACAGAAGTTAGATAAATTTGACATAGAAGTCAGATAAAATTAAAATAAGTTCAGATAAATTGTTAGAAAGTCAGATAAATTGTCACAGATAAATCATATGAAGTTGATTTAAACTCAGATAAATTTGATATAAACTCAGATAAATTCATGAAACACACAAAAGGCTTGTTCAATTTTCAGTCCAGCATCACACTCTCTTGGTTTTAATCTAAGATAAAGCCAAGAGAAATTGATTCAACATCACACAGAACACAGATACAACTGCACAATACACATATAAATTTATCTTAAACTCATATGAAGTTGATATAAACTCAGATAAATTTGATATAAGTTCAGATAAATTGTCACACAAGTCAGATAAATTGTCACAGAAGTCAGATAAAATTGATATAAGTTCAGATAAATTGTTAGAAAGTCAGATAAAATGACACAGAAGTCAGATAAATTTGACACAAGTTCAGATAAATTGTTAGAAAGTCAGATAAAATGACACATAAGTCAGATAAATTTGACACAAGTTCAGATAAATTGTTACAAAGTCAGATAAATTGCCACAGAAGTCAGATAAAATTGATATAAGTTGAGATAAATTGTTAGAAAGTCAGATAAATTGTCACAGATAAATCATATGAAGTTGATTTAAACACAGATAAATTTGATATAAACTCAGATAAATTCATAAAACACATAAAAGGCTTGTTCAATTTTCAGTCCAGCATCACACTCTCTTGGTTTTAATCTCAGATAAAGCCAAGAGAAATTGATTCAACATCACACAGAACACAGATAAATTGTAAAAATACACAGATAAATTTATCTTAAACTCAGATAAATTTGATATAAACTCAGATAAATTTGATATAAACTCAGATAAATTCATGAAATACACAAAAGTCTTGTTGAATTTTTAGTCCAGCATCACACTCTCTTGCTTTTAATCTCATTTAAAATCAAGAGACATTGATTCAACATCGCACAAAACACAGATAAATTGCAAAAATACACAGATACATATCATCAAAGAGTAAGATAAGTGAATACAGATCACAAATAAATTGCACAAGGCACAGATAAATTTATCTTAGATTCAGATATGAATGTTATACATTTGGTTCAACATTTCTAATTTATACAAAAATGACAGACATTATAAGCCAAAAAAAGAAAAAAATCTGACTCTGGATACCTTCAACTCTCTGTTCCTTTTGCTCTTGGCTTTCTAAAACTATTGAGGACTTCGTTCTGGCCATTTCCTGATTGGGTTTTCGTTATTAGAAGAGGAAGCAGAGAGAATGGTAGAAAATCATTCAAATCGGTGATTAACAGTAAGATAGGGTTTCCAAACCAAAAAGAGTGAGAAACTTTGAACTTACAATGGAAATGAGTATTTTGAACTGTCTTTGTATGCTTTCGGAAACAGTTATGCAGTTGTGGAACCGTCTTCTGAAACTAGGGTTTCTATGTCGTCTTTCTTGTATCTCCTCTTGTCGAAATCGAAGATATCTTTGATGCAAACTCTAACTTGCAATGAAACAGTTAATCTAAGGAAAGTTTTTGAAATTTCTATCTAACCTGCTGTTACTCATTGCATGTAGTCACAAAGACGAGAATGTCGCCTTCTTCGTCGTTTCTTTCCTGTTTCAGAATATTCGAAAGTCTTTTTGTGATATGAGTGTAACGCTTTCGTTGGCCTTATCTTAATAAAGACAGAATGAATGTAAGGGCAAATTAGACCTTTTACGTACCAAATTGTGAATGAGGGACCTTTGGTTGGACGTTTTTTTTTTGTGGACTGTTTGCAATAAAGTGAGGAGTTGAGGGACCTCCGACCAAAGTCCCCAAGAAAATATCTAAAATTTGTAACATAAAAAGGGAGAGGATGCAACATTGAAGGCATCTTTTCTATTGCCTCCTTTCCTGAATGGTTGTAATGTTTCATTGCAACAACAATGCTTTATAAGGAAAATTTTCACTTGTGCATACCTATTTATGTGAGGTTCAGCTTCTAGGCTCCACCTAGATGCATACCTATTAGAAGGAGATGGTAAGGGTCAAGGAAAATATCAGTCCCATCAAATTATAGCGACCATTGATTTTAATAACTGCACAAAAACCATCATAAACGGTCCATTTAAGGGCACCAAAATTTAACAGTTTTATAATTGCAAATACATAGTTATTAAACTTTTATATAGATGATTATTAATGTATCATATTGTTCACCCAAACTAAAATAAAATCGAGGCTTCGTTTCCCATCCTCACATGTGATTGATATGCATCATTGTTAAAATTGAACTTAGTTACACTACCAGATCATGTGAATTATCAGCAAGTTCTTTCATGGTAGAAGGAATATATATACTCACTGATTTTGTGTGATTGTTTTTTTCTTTTGTTTGCATGTTTCCCTGCATGTTATTGTGCTGTTTTTCCAAGTGATCTGTTCAGACAGTAGGAAGTGACAATTCATGTGAAGGAACATGTGTCTTGGGTTCATCTTCATATCCATAAAACTCACACAAAATCAGTGACAGACTGACAGCCCAACTCTGGCTGTGATAGATGTGGGGTTATTCTGTTCTCAACTTGTCCAATAGGGCCCACGATTGCTGACAAGATTGGCTCCATCAAGTGTCACGACCCGGCCCCGAGATCAGAGTCATTAGGGTTAACTCCCGGGTCGCGATGTAATCATACTTACTCCCGTAAACCCTGTTTAACCGAAGTTACAACGAAGTCTACAAGGGATCTTGCATACAAACCTGTCAATGTACAGTTGTGCGGAATATACAATAATATGCATGTATACATTGACAGTCATTTAATCAAAACGAATCATATATTTACTTTGAGTTCCTATTGTCAACCGCTGCATATTTAAAATACAATGCAGGGGACAACATATACAGTACATACAATACCAAAATGAATATATAAAACATTTCTAAAAAGTTTCCAAAAGACTCCAATGAACCCGCTCTCTGATCACGTCCATTCAGCTAGACCTCCTGGAGGTAGCGAATGGGGCCTCCTCCGCTGGCGGGACGGTTGCTGAGGGACCGGCATGGGTAACTGAGCCTGTAACATCATCAGTAATACCATGAACACGACGGTTCAACAAGATATATACATATGTCTAACAATTCCTAACAATTCATCGATTTAAACAGTTCTAAACAATCAATATCAAATACAAATAATAATGATAATAAGACTGACAACTACACTAGTATTGGTTTCAACTCCATTCAGTTCTTCCCAAAAGGAAGCATTTCATATTCATTTATTCATTAGGTTCAACCTTTATTAATGGCTTTTCAGTGTATGACTTTTCAGTCAATGACCTTTCGGTCCAATAAGGTGGGATCTCCCAGTGTCTTGATCAGAGATCACTGGTGTCACCACGGGCTCCGGAACACCCCAATCTCATCTACTGCAGTAGAGTCAATTGAAGGTCCATTTGATCCGATATTCATCGAATCAATTCAAGTCTTTTATGAAAATCATCGTACTCGTCGAGATACACATGCGGGTATCAAGATTTTCCGTATTCGACAAAAATAAGTACAAATTCGTATTTCCGAAAAAGCCCTTGGTTTGCTTATTTGAGCTTCATTTTCCATTCCATTCAATTCATTTCATAATCTCATTTACTATTAAGCCTACATTAGGCAAATTCCAATCCATTTGGCGATAAATCACCATTAGTTCATTTAAACCGACTTAATTAGTCATCAGCTCAATTAATTAGAGTTAATCGTGATTAACTCGGGACGGAGCCTAACATCAAGCCTTACAAATGCAATGCACAGAGTCTATAATACTGACCTATTTATAAATATTATTTGTAGAGTCTCTTGATAAATTAATCCGATCTTGCCCAAGCTTTGGATCTTATCCAAACTCTGAAAAGGTATAGAGGTTTTAAAGTGGGCCCCACACATGGCATTGAATGATGTGCCACTCAAAAAGTAGTGTGCTTTGACACTGGTACAGAGCCATGAAAGAGAGTATATATCCCTACCTGAGCATGGGACAAGGACAACATGAACTGCAAGTTTTAAGCTTCTGAACTGAATACACATGTGAATCAATCCTTCCCTACTGAGGAAAGCTAAGCCACTTCCAATGGATGGTCCCCCTTTTTTGTCATTTTCATTAATCTTATTTATAGTATGCTTTATCAAAGCATGAAAGATTTTCAATCTCCCTCTTCCCTTGGATGCTTTTGAGAAAATGCAATGTGAGATGGAGACCATGTGAGAGGCAACAGTGGGGCCCACATAGAAACAAGATGACATGGTGGATGACAGCTACGTGGGACGCCCACTTGATACTCTTGGTGAATGCGAGTGTCACATTTTATCATCATCATCATCATCATTGGTATATAATAAGAGAAATAACAGCTGTAGTAATAGTATTAATACTAGGTGTCATTTCACTCATTTTGACAAGTTTACGTTTTAGATCCGTTAAAACTAACTTAAATTGATGTTCGAGTGTTTTAGATGGTAGGACAAAACATCTTATGAACATCTGATCATATTTGTTACGACCCTTGTATTCTTTTTTTAAGTAATAAGAAGGTAATTTCTTCGAACAAATATGATGGTTTAAAGCAATCAGTCATCTTTTAAGTTCTTTTTTGATGACTTAACTCATCTATCTTTTATAGTATCACAAGTTTGTTCTAAAAAAATGTTTTCAATGAAATATACCAAGTCTACTTTGTAAAAAGGTCTAATTGAAACAACTATATTTTAATTAGATCAGAGACGTAGATGAAGCTTTATCATTAGTTTTATTAGCAGCAGCAGCACCAATACTACTATTATTGTTCTTGAGTCGAGGCTGACTCACTCTAGCTGAGCCCAATCGACTCGACTTAAATGGAATTTGAGTTAAATGACTCATTACTCATCAGAGTCTTTTTAGAGTGGCAAATGTTTCCCAGCCGGCTGTTTTTTCAGCATCTGAACTGCTGATCTCCCTAATGGCCAACTCCTCTAAATCAGCTAAGATGGGTTTGGGAGCCATTCTCATCATAGTGTTTTTGTTCTCTGGAAGCTGAGAAACTTGAATATTTTTCACAGTGGCTGCCAAGCTCTTGAGCATATTCTTTTTCTTTACTAGAATTCATAGAATTCATGTCTAGTGGTTGTCTGGGAATTTCAAATGCTACCAAATTCTGGAATTCTAAATTTGTTGTTTCATTCATTAAATTCTGGAATTCTAAATTCGTTGTTTCATTCATTGCCTGAATTCTTCTCTGAGCTCTCGGAATGCCGTCGTCCTTCTCTCGGAATTCCTGTGCTAAGTGAGATTTCCAAATCCTCTTTGTTAAAGTGATTTTTCAAATGCTGGGTTTTTTGGGATTTCAAATGCTCGGAATTTCAAATGCTCAGGAATTCTGGTAATGAAACACAGAATTCCTGACAGGAATTCTAAATTTCCAAACAACCTGAATTCCTATCAGGAATTCTAGTAAAAGAATGGGGCCTTATTCCATCCTAAAAGAAGATACTCAGCTCTCTCTTGGTTCCATCAAAACTCCCATTAGATGCAAGGGCCTTGACCACCTTTTCTTGTTGTTAAACACTCCCAAGGTTCAAAAAAGGGTAGAAAATCATGTTTTAGAACCATGCTAGCTAAATTGTACTATATCTTTATGTTGCTGATCTTGATGGCATGATTTTATGTGGTACAAGAAATCTTAGATAAGTGAAGCCATCTAAACAGGATTGTTGAACTTTTCTGTTGACATGGGCAATAGAATCAAGAGAATTGGACAGGGGGTGCATGTATATCCTTGTGATGGCACAGTGACATATTAGGTTAACCTACAAACCTGCATAACCAATGTTTTTCTTTTCCGGATAAATAAACCAGTGCATTGTTGGGCAACTACTTAAAACTTCATCAGTGATCTCACACAAGGACACGATCGACATTAGAGATTCCAATATATGAACATGGTGTAACATCTTAGAATCACTTGGATTCATGAAATATTGGTGTTTTGAGGAGGTGAAGGGTAAAGAATAAAAGGTAGTAATGTAGATGAGATCAAGCAACCTTGTCTTTCTCTTTCCTAGACCAGATGGAGGTTATTTGATGGTTATTTCTATATACTCACTTTGTATCTTCATTTAAAGTCGTCATCAATTCACGAAAAAAAAGAGGAAACCCTAAAAAACGTGATCATCTTCTCATGGCGATTTAAGGTTCTTATCTTAAGGTGAAGTGATAAATTATCACTTCATTCAGCAAAGCTCAACTTAAACTTGAGTGATTGTTCCCCACTATTGTCGCCTACTTATCTCATGATTAGAATTACAAATATTGTCCAAAGAAACATGAATTTATCAGGATAACTATGTAGAAACATCGTTTGCAATAATCTTGCAATAGATTAAATGTTGCTGACATTGATTTTATTAAGTTATTATCACATTGCTTATGATGTTATCCTAGTTAAACAACACAGAAGTATACAACAAAACTCTTTTTTTTCTTTTTTTACTTCTTAAATTTTTTTTTTCAAGAAAGTAGAAATTTTTTGTTCCACATAGTTTATAAACTAAACTTGTACGTATATAGTTTTTATTTTGTAATTAATAACAAGTTGAATAAAGACGTGGATTAATTATCATTAACGATAAACCTACCCACAACCCCTAATTTGTTTCTTAAAGGTTAATACTTAAGACATAAAATTTCAAAAAATCCATGAGCCCCTTCTTTTAATAAAAAAAAAAAAACTTAAACTAATAGTAAGTAATGAAATAAACCCACCAATGGCATGTTTCTTAAACAAAAAAAATAAAAATCTCCTGGGTCCTAAAGCCCTTCTCCATTTTTTAATTACTTGCCATTTACATGTTTAATTATTTGTGATATTCCAAATTTAACTACATTCTTATTTTAATCTTTTAAAAATCCCTTTTATTTTAATCGATATTTTCCCGATGTCATGCCAATAAAAAAAATAATTCTAAAATATCACAATATTATCTCCCATCGTTATTATCCTGCTAATCTTGATATCATCCTGACAACAAAATTTGTGACAATGGCCAAGGCTTGTCACTCTCTTCAACCAAAATAAAATAAAATGTTAAGCTCTTTCACACTTCAAACGATTAAGAAATCCTAGTCTAATTCCTGGTAACACCATCTAATAACAATTTAATCATATATAGGCTGGACTTCCAGTTCCCATGATATAAGATAAATGATGTAGAGAAAGAGTAGAGAAAGTTGAGAATTTCCTGGTATTATCCAAGGAAAAACCCACAAGTGGAAAACAAACACAAGACTTTCCAAATGGGCAGCTGACCTTCCTCAAATAAATAATAAAACATGAAGTAGGAGGGTTACAAAAGCTGGTAAGGATATCTTACACTAATTTGACCAAGGAAGCTCTAACAGATTGGAAAAATAAATAAATGCTTTCCTTTTTCTAACAAATAAAATATGATGAAATCTTACAGATCACTGGAAAGAAGAAAACAGAGAGAAAGTTGTACTGGGTTTTAGCCTTTAGTAGCCTGATATCTTACTTGCTAGATTCTCTGCTTTCATTCCCTTCTTGCATGCACAGATGATGGCCATCCTTCATTTGATAAAGGGAGAGTGGCATATTTATAGCAGTGCATATGATTAGTCTTTCATTTCTGCTAACTAACAGTGTAAAATGGGACACAGCTTTGGGCCCTAGAACTGGACAGCTAAGATTGCTTGAAGGGTGTGCTTTTGTACATTTGGCCATTAGGATTGAAGGATTGAATGAAGACTGTACCTCTGAACTATCAATGAATTCCTCATTTGATAGAAAATTAGAAAATGGTCCCCTACCCTCCACCATGGTAAATTAAATCTTCAGAATTTATGGTCCCCCTTCACATCTCTACCTTGACCTTTCACTCACCACTTCCTCTTAATATAATAATATTCATTCCATAACTTTGTTTTTTTTTTTCTTCTTCTTTTTTTTTGAAGAATTCAAAGTCAAGGAGGCAAAAAGGAAGGTCCTAAGCCCTTTTTTCAAGGAAGATTGACTTTTGCATTTACATTTGATAGAGATTAGGCAAATATTAATTTTAGGCTTTATCTTTTATTGTGACTCAATCCAGCAGCTGATGATAAGTGCTTTTGTTTCTAGTTTCTACATGATAGTATCAAATTGGGATAAATGCAAATTAGATTAAATTTGGGGGGTGGGGGTGGGTAGGCTTGACAAAACCTTATTTGTTTTTGTTTCTACAGGGGGTGGGTAGGCTTGACAAAACCTTATTTGTTTTTGTTTCTACATTATAGTTATGGGGTTTTCTCTAGCTCCCACTAAAAAAAAAAAAAGGTTCAAGCAATATGACACAGTGAATTCTCAAGTGCAATTTAGGATGTGTAAAAATCTCAATTGCTTTTAAAAATCAACAAGAGTAGAATGACCAAAAACTTTTGGAAATCCTTTGTTTTCGCATTCACATTGGAAAATCCCAACAACAAAGTTTTTTTTAATAAAATTTACAAGGCACGTTTGGCAATCAAATTCCCATGGATTCCTCATTAGATTTCCATAAAGTTGTGGAGAATCCATATCTGACAATTATAAATCCCTGAGGTATATATATGTATTGATGCACACTGATTTTTATGAAATCCTCATCCATACATATTTTCAATTATAAATCCCTGTACTAGAGGCAGTAAAGAATCTTCAAATTCGCAGATTCCTCGTGAATTAATCATTATTTCCCTTTAAGGATTTCAAATTTTCTCAAAAATAATTCATCAATTTCTTTTCACAAAAGAGAGACTTGTGAATGAACCACTTTCAATATTGCCATCAGAAAAAGGCAACTGAGAGAGGTCGAATAAGAAAAGAACTCTTCATATGGTGGAATTCTCAATCCATAGGTCTCTTTGTTTTAGGGAGTTTCCCATCTAAGTCAACAATATGATTGATTGGCCAAATGCAGCAGGATTCCATCAAACTACAGGGAAATGAACCAATAGTAGTTAAAAAAAAAAGAGAGAGAGAGAGAGACTGGTGGAATCTAGGCATTCCCCACTAACCAAAAGCCAATCCACCTAAAAGACACCATATGCAATGATATCCAATTAGTCAAAATCAAGCATATTTTGATGATGCAAAGGTGAGTAGAGAATGAACTCAGCTTATGCCCGGGTATCAAAACAGGTCGAGATTGGGTCTGGGCTTTATCACACCCAGACATGAACCCAAATTACCATTTGAGAGCTATACCCAAACCCCTACCCGATTCGAGTCCAGGTTACTTGGACCAGTATTCGTACCGGAATTCAGATTAAAGCTTGGGGCTGGGGGCTGTAGTTGGGCCCAAATTGAGGCCTAATCAAGATCATTTATATACTTAAACATAATTTTCGCTTCTTTAAAGTTATCGAAAGCTGATGTTTTTGGCTTTTGGCAGTGGTTGTTATACACTTTTTTGCAGTGACTTGCTATCTTTGAAATAAATTAAGTCTTAACAGTAATGAACTCACAATTTTAGCCATTTTATTTAAAAATTTTATTATTTTTGTTTTTTAATTGGCGGAGTTCATAGGTCAGACGAGCTCAAGCCCAGTCCACATCTGGATTGGCTTTCTTTTAGCCCATTGGTTTGACCCTGGACTAAATTCTCTGCCCAATTATGATATGAGATGAGGCTGAAATATGTTCTTAAACGCCTAGCTCATCCCCACATTTAACTCAAAGGATGTATAAAATTGGCAGATATAGGCTAGGCCTAGGCCTGGGCCTGGTTTTCAAAGCCATGGTCTGGATCCATGCCTAAATATTAGGTGTGACAACCAAATAGAAGAATTGGAAAAGGTTTGGCTCACCCCAACCTAGCCCATGACACTATTTTTCTTATAATTATGATGTTACCATTGGATCCAATTGAACCAACAGTTGAAATGTGACTAGAATGAATCCGTCTTTAGTCGAGCAAGTCAACTCTAATTTCATTGAGAACAAGGTGTTTCTTCAATTGGTCGAGAACCCTGCCTCTCACCTAGCTTCTCTAGTATGTTTTTTTCTTGTTTGTGCGAGCTGCATGTGCAAGTGTCTTTCTCCCTACATAATGTGGGGGTTCTCTCCCTGCGTGTACAGGTGAGAAACAAGTTTGAGCCTGACATTAAGCTCATGTGAGAGGCTCATATGGCCAGGCAAAGCCTAATTTTGAGGCAGATTTTAAACAAATTGGACTCGAACACACCTTGGGCTAGCCCATTGTCCATTGACACCCAAACATTATTAGTTTGATATTAATTAACTCTAACTACTCAACTTCTTTTTGGGGGAGACTATGAATGAAACAGATCTTTTTGTTAATTTGACCTTAAGAGAGAATAATAAAAAGGTTGTAGAACTTTCAAATGCAGTCTACAGCAACTTTCATTCTCCAATCATTATATTTTATGAGCTCACTTATTTTGAGTTATGACGCACGGATACTTCAAAATGGATAACGTATCGTGTCGTATCGTATTGGATACTTCACTTTTTATGTGTAAAATACACGTCTCTGTTGTGTCTATAACATGTCATTGCTGTATCCATGCCATATCTTTGCCTCATAGATTTTGATTTCATCAATCTTAACAGCTTCACATATATATATATATATAAATATATCTCCGTTCATTATATCTTCTTGGACTCACCAATCTTATGTTTGGGCTTTCATGGACCTTAACACCTCCCCATTTTTACATCTTCCAACTATAAGTTCAAGTTTTGTTTTCTTCATATCTTTCTAAGATAATAGTGGGTGGCTTTACCCTGCACATGTTTTTCAGTTTTCTTTCATGGATGATTAGTAGCAAGCATGCAGGTGGTTCTGATTCATGTTTGGGTTGGGATTTTGATGAGTGTTTGGGCTATTTTGGAGTGAAAGATTTGATCAATTGGGTTTCAGTTTTTTTTGGCTACTGAGTCTTGATAGAAATAAGGGTATGACGAAGCCCATTTTGATAGAAGAAAACAGAACAAAAGATGGAAAACACCTTATGGGCCTATTTATTGTAAACATTTTGTGAGCCCAGCTGCCCTGAGTGATCTCCCACACACTAGTGTAAGTGGGATGCTTGGAACTCCATAATTGAATGTCATGCCCTCAGGTGGCATATCCTCAATTTTTATTTAAATAAGAACCGGTCTCACTATAAGATTGAGCACCAAACTAACAACATGTTGAACGCAGTCTTATGCATTATCAATCATCGTTTAGTCTTCGATGAGATCAAATCCTATTGAAGTAAAACTTGAGAATTATATTATCAATAGGTGATCCCTGTGGTAGAGTTCTACACACCCCCCCTCACTGGAAGCACCTGGGTGACCACTCAGAGGACCCTAACTCAATTTGTGAACAGAATATAAAATGTTATGATAAGGGTGAAGAATAGAAAATCTCACTTTTACAACAACATTAACTTTCGACAATTACAAATGTGCACCTGCATTTTAATAGTTACAAATACCAACTTTATAAATTTAAAAGTATTGATCTAATTTCCATTTTTTTCATGAAATCCGCACTCTTTTGACCTTAAGGGCATGTTTGTGTAACACTTTTCTGCTGAAAAGTTGACGATTTTCCTCGGAAAACTCATTTTTCCGGCGTTTGGTGCGGAACAATTCCGCGGAAATGCTTTCCTGCCTCGTCAGCATTTTCCTTGATAATTGTGGAAATGGGTTTCCCATGGGGGGGTATGGGAAATGGTTTTCCTCGGAAAACTTCTCCCTCTTTTCTTCACTCTTGTCTATTTCAACTCAAAAACCCTACAACTTTTTCATTTTTTATTTCTTTATATAAATTATTATTTAATGTTAAATAAATAATATACATGTTATGTTATTTTTCTTCAAAAAATTATATCACCAAATAAGAAATTTTAATTTTCTATAAGGAATCCACAGCTGCACCAAACAACATCTGCACCAATTCAATGAGGAAACTCTTTTTACACCAAACATGAATTTCTAAATTCTACGGAAATCCTTTTCCGAGGTTTTCATTTCTATGGAATTTGCTGACGTGGCAATTTCCTCTTTCCTCGGAAAGGATGTGTACACAAACATGCCCTAAGTATTTCTCACATAGGCAAAATTTGGACCAATAATGCAAAATGACCATTAATTTCAAGTATAATCCTAATCACTGTTAACAAACTACATAATTTGAATCAAGATTTGTTAAGGAAAACTCCCTACTCTTTTAGGGGGCGTTTGGAAACTCTAATCTAATTAATAAGAACTAATTAGATTAAGATCTGAAATAAAAGCTCTGCCTTTCAAATTCTAATTTGCAATTAGTGGATTTGATAATAGGCAATAATATTATGAAAAAACTCTTATTTCACGAGGTTATAATTGGGGCCCACCTTTAGGATTTTTGGTAATTGGGGCCCCACCTTTTAAAAAACACAATGTAGAACCCATCATTTGTGTTATTTTAAAATATTTTAAGGCATTTCTTCCATACAAAATATGTAAACTTTGCATTGTCCACCTCTAGGTGTTTTAGCTAGGAAAAGCTTTAAAAAAGAAGCCCCCTCCCAGCTTATTCTCTTAGAGGCAAAAGCTCTAAAATGAGAAACTATAATTAGAGGCTTACCCGATACTCTAAAATGAAAATAAGATCTAAATCACAAAATAAGAAATTATTTCTAAAGTTTCCAAACGCGTCCAATATAAAGATTTTAGCATTTGATCATAAAGTAGAGAAATGCTCTCCTACGAGCAAAGCTATAAATGAAGTCCAGCTCCATATGGCCCACTTAGGCCTACTTTGATAATTGCAAGCCCTTCCATACTCTAGCTCAAATCCCAAACTTTTTCTTATAAAATATTTATCCCCCGTACAAATAGAATGTCGAAGAAATCTATGATTAAAAGACCTCTAAATTTTGTAACTATTAAATGAGGGGATATGAAAATTAACTAGATATTTAAGTGGGCCCCACAAATTGGACGGAGAGACACGAATATTTTGTAGTCTTTTCCAAGGTGGGTCTAGTTTGTAACTTAAAAAAAAAAAGTGGTTTTATGTAAATGGTTGTTCAACAAGGGGCGAATTTGAAAATTCTCGATTTTTATTTGTGTCGATCGAATGTGCAATGCAGATCGTTGCTTGCAGCAGAGGCGGAAGGAAGAGAGAGAGCAAAAGAGAAGATGATTTACAGAAGATGGAGTCTGCTCATAACCCCACCGATCATCGTAGGATCGATCGCATCCGTTACTCTCTTCTACAACTTCTTCTTGGGCGGCAACGTAATCCATCTTCTTCTCCCTCTTTTCCGCTTCAAAACCCTAGATCTCATGTCATTTGCATCATGATTTTGATTTCTCTGTTCCTTGTTAGTTTCTACTTCTCAATGCTTTGGATTCTCTCCATTTCAAGAGCGAAGAAAAACTTCTTTTCTGTCTTTGATTATTTGATCTGAGATTCTACTCTTTTCTTTTGGAATCTTCGGAAACCAGGGGATGAAAGATTTGGGGATTTCTCTTAGGAGTGTTCGTTTACTTCATTATATGGAGACTGCTAGGTTGGTGGAATTGAGAATTTGGTTTTTTTTTTCCTACTGTGATGACATGATTCTAATAACTGCGAACTTGGCTTGACTAATCTCTACGGCCCAGTGCAGTTTCGAATCCACAACCTCCGGGGTTGCTCGACAGCATTGTCTCTTACCTCGGGGATGATAATGCAATAATCCAGATTTGAGCCCCCCCTGTCATTAGCAGATTCTTTGGTAGTTAAAGCTATGGGTCATTTACCTACTCTCTGCTAAATTCATAGGAATTCATAGTAAAGGGAGTTTGGAAAAAGGAATGTTAAATAGGGGAGGTGTGAGGATATAAGGTGGAGATGTAGATGGCTAGGTAATCATTTCCTACCAAAAGAGATACTATTGGATGGCCCAATTTGTGGATCTTCCACCTTTTTTACTTCAACTTTAGCTACTGAAATGGGAAGGCATGCTTAAATCTGCTATAAGTGCCATGCAGAGCAAACAAATGGGCCTCAAAGTTGATAAGATGATGTTGTGGACAGAAGGTTGGACATTTGACACCACTGGATAATCTCCCTCAACCACCTTAAGGCTGTTAAATTGAGCTTAGCATCGTATTACACATTCCCGTGGTGGCATACTTTCCTCCATTCATCCTCCTAACTCTTTCTGGAGAAAGTAGGAAATCCGCTTTCCTACTTTTTACAATGGGAAAACACACTTTAAAGTGATAATACATAAGTGGTTTCTTTCCAAATATCTTCTGTTATACCTAGTGTTTTCTTGATCAGACTCTTAATCGAGTGAACTATTGGCTTCAGTTGTTATACCATACCAACTTTAGCTTTTCCCCACCAATGTGGTGTAGGTTTATTGCTACTTTTATCTAAACGTAGACTCATTATTTGGCTATATGAGTTTTTATGCCCTATTGTCTGATTGACGTCAATCCTTATCTGTTCGGTCTTTGAATTGTCTGGAGCGGGACACTTGAATATGCAACAGAAGTGAGATATACACAGGGAAGCACAATTCCCACACAAATTTTGCTCAGAGGAAGGGCCATTGAATATGGGATCAATATAACAATGGACAATGTGGGGAGATGCTATCCTGATGCAATCAAGTGAAGCATTGAAGTAGTTTGAAAAGGATCACCAATGGGTGGCATTGAGTAGTAGTAGTGGACTGTGGCTTTGTTGAGTGTAAATTTAAGTAATTGGAACAAGATTGAGGTGGGGATCATAAGCTACATGGGAGTTATCTTAAATTGTTATTAGCAATCATAGGGGAAAAATAATAAAATAAATGATATATTCTGTCTACATTGTAACACACCACACACCTTTGTGAGTGCCTGCGTGCGCACGCGTGTTAAGAAATTGATGGAGAACTCCAATATAAGGAAAAAAAAAAAAGAAAGAAATATCATTTGAGATGTTGGGGTGTGCAAATCTAAAAGCTGCTAATGTGAGACAAAATGAAGCGTTACTAGTGGGAGAAACTAAGAGAAGAGGGAGACCATTCAAGAATTTGAGTGAACCAGTTGGTGCTTCCAATTATTGTAGATGTTCATGCAGATCTTTATAAAGTCAAAGGGTGATAATATGTAGCATGATCATTTCTATGGAGGAGAATATCCTACACTCACGTGTGCATGCACACATACTCTTTGAGTGGGAGGCTTTCTTCTTTGTAGTATATAGATAGGAATTGTGATCTTAGTTTGGTTGGAGTTTATAAGTGAGGAGCTCATAGAGTAGAATTCTTTTAGTTGACCCTAGATCGATGAGATAAGGCTATGCTGGTGATAATCATTCTAGCCTTATCCTAGCGATCTAGGGCTGGCTTAATGTGTTCTTCTCAAGATAGGTATGTTATTTATCTTAGCTTGATTAAAGTTTATGAGTGACGAGTTTCTGGAGTAGCAATCTTTTAGTGGGCCCCAAAATTGATGAGATAAGGTCTGATGATGGTGATCATGCTAGTTTTATCCTAGCGATCTAGGGTTGGCTCAACGTGTTCTACTCAAGATAGGAATTATGATCTTAGCTTGGTTGGAGCTTAAAAGTGAGGAGCTTTTAGATTAAACTTCTTTGGTCGACCTCAGATTGATGAGAAAAGGCTTTGAAAGTGATGACGATATATTGCTCAAAAGGAACAATTCGGTTTAAGAGATATATGCTAACTCAGAAAACCCCACATGATGATGATGATGATCATCCTAACCTTGTCCAATTGATCTTGGGTTGGCTTAATGTGTTCTACTCAGGAAACAAGAATTATTAAAACCTTACTATCAAATATAATTTTGTGTCTATAGTAGACACATGGTGTGTTGGCTGGCTGGCCTAGTGACCTGACCAAAAGGTCCCATCAACATGCTTTCTGATGTCCAATTATTTGTTCCCAGAAGGTGCTCGCTGCACCATCAAGATTCCTGTTTAAGTTTACTATTTTGTTCTACCTTTTTTATTCTCAAATTGGGTTGTGGGTGGTGCTTTTAGCCTATAATTAGTTGAATGCGGAGGAGCCATAATGAACTGCATTTGTTTCTAGTGACTTGGTAATAAGTGTATGTGTTGGAATTTGATTCCAGTAGAAGATGTCTAGTTTAACAAATCACAAAAAAAATAAAAAAATAAAAAAATAAAAAAATTCATGAATTTGGCATAGTATTTAATAACAGGATCAATTTAATAGTAATAGGTGGTTGTATTTGATTTTCATTCTGTTAGATGAATACTGCCTTCGATCCTTTATGGATTTTCATTTAGCTATATTTTTGGATTTTTGCTTGATACGAAATTGCATTTTCTTAGCACAAATCTGATACGCTCTTTTTCTCATTGGATTTGTAGGAACGGTTTTTCAGTAAGTATAAGCAGCTAGAATCATCATCAACAACCACCGTTTCTACTGAGAATGCATAAAGTGCAGTAGCCATGACTTGAGCTTTTCAGTATTCTGTGTGTTTTCTTGTGAAACCTTATGTTTGAAGTAGCAGATGCCTGAGAATGGATATTTGACCTGAATAAAATTCGGCAGCATCAATAACAACTTTTGTGTTTTAGCGAAAAGATATTGTAGGCCATGGTGATGGAAATTAATTGCAAGTCCATAATTTCGAACAAAAAATTATATATATAGAAATATTCATGTGTCTCTATCCCTCACCATATTACGGTGAGGGCAACATAGTGGGACCCATTGAATTACACCGGATATATCAAGTTTTCACTGATCCAAATGGACTAGACTGTTGGATCGAGGGTCAAATTTTTTCTTTAATATAAAATCGTTAAATTTCTAGGCCACGGATGAAGTGGTTAGATGCATGAGATTGACCCGAAACTTGATATATGGGCCCATACAAGATGTTTCTTTTGTGCCCCGGGTGGGATATGCACATGAATGTCCCTCATATCTAGATATATTATTTGCGCACGTGTGCCCGAGTTTGAGACCACAACCTCCGGTTACTGAGCCATGGTCCTAGCCAATTGCACTACCCCTCGGGGTCTCTCTCTCTCTCTCTCTATACACACAACCATAACTCTATACTTGCATATCTTTGTAACATCAAAATGGTGGGGGAAAAATAGTTGTTTGATACAAGCTCGGGTCTAGCTGTTTCCAAGCTGGCCATGTTCAACAGAATAAATTGGACATGATCAAAAGGTCACATTCATGGATATGGCTCATTGTCCATGTCTGCTGCTTTATTGAACTTTCTTAGTTCCTTTCTCCACTTCCTATTGCTTCTGCTGCTCTGTCGTTGTAGATATGTTCCTTGCTTTAGTTGATCCCTATTTTAAAAGGAGAGAGAATCTAGGTTAGTATCAACATGCAGCATATATAAAACCACTGTGCATACTGGTAGGAACTGTCTAAAGATGGACATTGTAGAGACGGGCAGTGCCGGCCCCTCAACCACTTATTTGTGGTGAGAAGTGGCAATATTCTTAGGTTTGTATGCACGACACTCTATTTTTTCTGTCTGCTGCTGTGCCTTCATTTTGTGCATTACGACAATGAAAACTATCAGCCATAGATTTGGAAACTATCATGCCATAGATTTGGAAACTATCATGAACTGTAGTTACCGCTGATGTGTGAACCTTGATCTATTTCCTTACTTTTCAATTATCTTCAACAGTTGCGAAGCACCCTATATCTGAACTCTTCTTCCTATTTCCTCTGGAGGGTAGTGGGTTCTTGGTTCAGAACTAGATATCGATTTCATCTGAGTAATGGCTATTTTGTACTTAGTATTACCTCATCCTTCTTCTGTTTGTAAAGTTCTATTTGCTGTAGATACTCATACTTCAGTTTGTTTGCAATCTGCATGGTGGAAGAATTAGGAAATTTAGCAGAGTTAAAAAACATAATTTCTTCTGTCAATTTTCACACACAAAAACATGAACCTCTTTGTAAGGTACTTGTTTTTCTTCATTCATGTTCCTCCACTCCTTTCCAGCTATTTTAGCGATCTGCCAAATGATCCATTTGAAGGGCTTAGCAATTACAAATAATGAGGTTGAAAGTCAAGAAGAATGCAACCATTTCAATGTGGGATTTATGTTAACTTCAAAAGCATTCTTTTTCTCTGCAAGAAGTGCAGGTCGGCGCTCATTCAAGAACAAGAAAAATGCTGACAGAGGCTGCTTGGGTTTTGATGGATCTCGTTCTGTTCTGGTCTTCTTTCTCTCCTTATCAATTTCCTGTAATAAATGTTAGGGCAACTTCAGCATTTTCTAGCACATGGAATACTGAATACTCAAATGTTCTTATGAGTTAACAAGTCTCTTGTGACCTTTCTAAATAGTAGATACTGCTCTAACAACTCCATTGCTGCCTTTTGGCGTTGCTCTTCCTTAATGAGAACCCCTCTCTTCTCGCTTTCCTTCCTGAAGATTTGCAAGCAAAATTCTTTCTCAGCCTGATGCTTTTCTTCATAGGGTTTCTTCTCTTTGGCACTCAGATTCTTCCATTTCATTCCTAAAATGTTGCAGATATCTTTTAACTGCGCATCTGGGTTTTCTTTCTTGGCCTGAAAAGTTAAAACCATTGAGATAATTTAGGATTTTGTGACTCTAGCGAAAGGTACTCAGCACCTCATTGTTATCTACCTTCATTGTTTGTTTACCTGGTTCCATTGATCTTTACGCCACAGCATGTAAGCTGATGATGGCTTCTTCTTCTGGAGACATGCTTTATTTTCAACTTCTTCCTGAATGAAAGATGAACTCTGCATAACAGGAGGAAAAGAGTCTACTCAGATGAATGTGAGAGCGAGCAAACTCTGCTAAACACCTATACCAAACGTTGAGGAGTGTTTCTCCTATGGGAATCTTCAGTGCTGAATCTTTCGTGGGTGCCAAAATTCTGAGGGGTTCACCTGAAAATCAGGTGAAGTGACCCACCACATCCAGTCTTCTGGGCTAGATTGGCTGCATGGTTAATCCGCTTCTCAGTATGGTTTAGATGTGGCACATGTATGCAATGGTAGGGACTAAGGAGCAAACAGGCAAAAGATGGTGAAAGTGACGAACCAATGTTGGTCTGAATTCCTTCAATTTCCGCAACCTATTCAGTTCAAGCTTGAGCTTCTCTTGCTCTTTACCAAGGTTCTCAAGTTGTTCATCTTTCCAGTTCAACATCTTGTCTTTTTCCTCCAAGATTTCTTGGGTCTTCTCCGCATTGAAGCTCGCCCTCATAAACTTTTCTTGCATTTCTTCCAACTTTTCTTGCATTTCTTCCAACTGCTTTGATAAAGAGATAATGGCCTTCTCTTGTTCCTTCAAGAGCGCTTCTGCCTTCTCCTTCTCTATGGTCATCTGTTTGAGCTTGCATTTGTCGCAATTTTGTTCTTTCTGAAGACCGTCTGGCATCCTCCCGTTTCACAATGGGTTTGAAACTCTTAGGCGAAAGAAGCAAAGATAACCCCAGCCGATTCTCCTTTTCAGCATCTGCAAATGAGGAGGGAGGAGGAGGAGGAGGTAAAGAAGTGGGTATTGGTGAGGGGTTTCCCGTCATCAACATGTTAATTTCATTTGCTAATCCGTTCTCTCTCTTCAATGGATTTCTGTTTCTTGCTGCTTTTGTTGGGAATGTGTGGGGGTTATCTTTTGCCATGGTTCTTTTTGGTGATGGCATTTGCCTTCTCTGAATGCTCTGCTTACATGTGAGAGAGAGAGAGAGAGACGTTGGAACGGGCAACGTATTCAAATTCAAAAATTCAAGTGCAGTGGCATTATGGCAATTACTTTTGGTTTCAGGGGCCCTGGAAGATATTTTAATGTAACATTCATACAAAAGTGGAGAGATTTGTACTCGATTAATCTCAACCGCAGATCGTCAGATCAATTCCTACCCCACTATGAAATGCATTAAATACCACTTTGATCAATGTAGAAGGAGATGGTAAGGGTCAAGGAAAATATCAGTCCCATCAAATTATAGCGACCATTGATTTTAATAACCGCACAAAAACCAACATAATCGGTCCATTTAAGGGCACCAAAATTTAACAGTTTTATAATTGCAAATACATTGTTATTAAACTTTTATATAGATGATTATTAATGTATCATACTGTTCACCCAAACTAAAATAAAATTGAGGCTTTGTTTCCCATCCTCACATGTGATTGATATGCATCATTGTTAAAATTGAACTTAGTTACACTACCAGATCATGTGAATTATCAGCAAGTTCTTTCATGGTAGAAGGAATATATATACTCCCTGATTTTGTGTGATTGTTTTGTTCTTTTGTTTGCATGTTTGCCTGCATGTTATTGTGCTGTTTTTCCAAGTGATCTGTTCAGACAGTAGGAAGTGACAATTCATGTGAAGGAACATGTGTCTTTGGTTCATCTTCATATCCATAAAACTCACACAAAATCAGTGACAGCCCCAACTCTGGCTGTGATAGATGTGAGGTTATTCTGTTCTCAACTTGTCCAATAGGGCCCACAACTGCTGACAAGATTGGCTCCATCAAGCCTTACAAATGCAATGCACAGAGTCTATAATACTGACCTACTTATAAATATTTGTAGAGTCTCTTGATAAATTAATCCGATCTTGCCCAAGCTTTGAATCTTATCCAAACTCTGAAAAGGTATAGAGGTTAAAAAGTGGGCCCCACACATGGCATTGAATGATGTGCCACTCAAAAAGTAGTGTGCTTTGACACTGGTACAGAGCCATGAAAGAGAGTATCCCTACCTGAGCATGGGACAAGGACAACATGAACTGCAAGTTTTAAGCTTCTGAACTGAATACACATGTGAATCAATCCTTCCCTACTGAGGAAAGCTAAGCCACTTCCAATGGATGGTCCCCCTTTTTTGTCATTTTCATTTATCTTATTTATAGTATGCTTTATCAAAGCATGAAAGATTTTCAATCTCCCTCTTCCCTTGGATGCTTTTGAGAAAATGCAATGTGAGATGGAGACCATGTGAGAGGCAACAGTGGGGCCCACATAGAAACAAGATGACATGGTGGATGACAGCTACGTGGGACGCCCACTTGATACTCTTGGTGCATTTTATCATCATCATCATCATCATTGATATATAATAAGAGAAATAACAACTGTAGTAATAGTATTAATACTAGGTGTCATTTCACTCATTTTGACAAGTTTACTTTTTAGATCCGTTAAAACTAACTTAAATTGATGTTCGAGTGTTTTAGATGGTAGGACAAAACATCTTATGAACATCTGATCATATTTGTTACGACCCTTGTATTCTTATTTTTTTAAGTAATAAGAAGGTAATTTCTTCGAACAAATATGACGGTTTAAAGCAATCAGTCATCTTTTAAGTTCTCTTTTGATGACTTAACTCATCTATCTTTTATAGTATCACAAGTTTGTTCTAAAAAAATGTTTTGAATGAAACATACCAAGTCTATTTTGTAAATAGGTCTTATTGAAACAACTATATTTTAATTAGATCAGAGACGCAGATCAAGCTTTATCACACGCAGATCAAGCTTTATCATTAGTTTTATTAGCAGCAGCAGCACCAATACTGTTATTATTGTTCTTGAGTTGAGGCTGACTCACTCTAGCTGTGCCCAATCGACTCGACTTAAATGGAATTTGAATTAAATGACTCATTACTCATCAGAGTCTTTTTAGAGTGGCAAATGTTTCCCAGCCGGCTGTTTTTTCAGCATCTGAACTGCTGATCTCCCTAATGGCCAACTCCTCTAAATCAGCTAAGATGGGCTTGGGAGCCATTTTCATCATACTGTTTTTGCTCTCTGGAAGCTGAGAAACTTGAAAGTCTTTCACAGTGGCTGCCTAGCTCTTGAGCATATTCTTATCCATCCTAAAAGAAAATACTCAGCTCTCCCTTGGTTCCATCAAAACTCCCTTTAGATGCAAGGCCCTTGACCACCTTTTCTTCTTGTTAAACACTCCCAAGGTTAAAAAAAGGGTAGAAAATCATGTTTTAGAACCATGCTAGCTAAATTGTACTGTATCTTTATGTTGCTGATCTTGATGGCATGATTTTAAGTGGTACAAGAAATCTTAGATAAGTGAAGCCATCTAAACAGGATTGTTGAACTTTTCTGTTGACATGGGCAATAGAATCAAGAGAATTGGACAGGGGGTGCATGTATATCTTTGTGATGGCACAGTGACATACTAGGTTAACCTACAAACCTGCATAACCAATGTTTTTCTTTTCCAAATAAATAAACCAATGCATTGTTGGGCAACTACTTAAAACTTCATTAGTGATCTCACACAAGGACATGATCGACATTAGAGATTCCAATACATGAACATGGCGTAACATCTTAGAATCACTTGGATTCATGAAATATTGGTGTTTTGAGTCAGGACTTAGGTGAGGGGTAAATAATATAAGGTAGTAATGTAGATGGGATCAAGCAACCTCGTCTTTCTCTTTCCTAGACCAGAGGGAGATTATTTGATGGTTAATTTTATATACTCACTTTGTATCTTCATTTAAAGTCGCCGTCAATTCACAAAAAGAAGAGGAAACCCTAAAAAACGTAATCATCTTCACATGGCGATTTAAGGTTTTTATCTAAAGGTGAAGTGATAAATTATCACTTCATTCAGCTAAGCTAAACTTAAACTTGAGTGATTGTTCCCCACTATTGTCGCCCACTTATCTCATGATTGTCCAAAGAAACATGAATTTATCAGGATAACTATGTAGAAACATCTTTTGCAATAATCTTGCAATAGATTAAATGTTGCTGAAATTGATTTTATGAAGTTATTATCACATTGCTTATGATGTTATCCTGGTTAAGCAACACAGAAGCATACAACAGAACTCTTTTTTTTTTTTTTTTACTTTCTTTTTTTTCAAGAAAGTAGAAATTTTTTGTTCCACATAGTTTTTAAACTAAACTTGTACGTATATAGTTTTTATTTTGTAATTAATAACAAGTTGAATAGAAACGTGGATTAATTATCATTAACAATAAACCTACCCACAACCCCTAACTTGTTTCTTAAAGGTTAATACTAAAGACACAAAATTTCAAAAAATCCATAAACCCCTTCTTTTAATAAAAAAAAAACCTTAAACTAATAGTAAGTAATGAAATAAACCCACCAATGGCATGTTTCTTAAACAAAAAAAAAGAAAAGAAAAGAATCTCCTGGGTCCTAAAACCCTTCTCCATTTTTTTATTACTTGCCATTTACATGTTTATTTGCGATATTCCGAATTTAACTACATTCTTATTTTAATATTTTAAAAATCGCTTTTATTTTAATCGATATTTTCCCGATGTCATGCCAATAATTTTTTTTTTCTAAAATATCACAATATTATCTCCCATCGTTATTATCCTGCTAATCTTGATATTATCCTGACAACAAAATTTGTGACAATGGCCAAGGCTTGTCACTCTCTTCAACCAAAAAAAAAAAAATGTTAAGCTCTTTCACACTTCAAATGATTAAGAAATCCTAGTCTAATTCCTGGTAACAGTCACACCATCTAATAACAATTTAATCATATATAGGCTGGACTTCCAGTTCCCATGATATAAGATAAATGATGTAAAGAAAGAGTAGAGAAAGTTGAGAATTTCCTGGTATTATCCAAGGAAAAACCCACAAGTGGAAAACAAACACAAGACTTTCCAAATGGGCAGCTGACCTTCCTCAAATAAATAATAAAACATGAAGTAGGAGGGTTACAAAAGCTGGTAAGGATATCTTACACTAATTTGACCAAGGAAGCTCTAACAGATTGGAAAAATAAATAAATGCTTTCCTTTTTCTAACAAATAAAATATGATGAAATCTTACAGATCACTGGAAAGAAGAAAACAGAGAGAAAGTTGTACTGGGTTTTAGCCTTTAGTAGCCTGATATCTTACTTGCTAGATTCTCTGCTTTCTTTCCCTTCTTGCATGCACAGATGATGGCCATCCTTCATTTGATAAAGGGAGAGTGGCATATTTATAGCAGTGCATATGATTAGTCTTTCATTTCTGCTAACTAACAGTGTAAAATGGGACACAGTTTTGGGCCCTAGAACTGGACAGCTAAGATTGCTTGATGGGTGTGCTTTTGTACATTTGGCCATTAGGATTGAAGGATTGAATGAAGACTGTACCTCTGAACTATCAATGAATTTCTCATTTGATAGAAAATTAGAAAATGGTCCCCTACCCTCCACCATGGTAAATTAAATCTTCAGAATTTATGGTCCCCCTTCACATCTCTACCTTGACCTTTCACTCACCACTTCCTCTTAATATAATAATATTCATTCCATAACTTTGTTTTTTTTTTTTTCTTCTTTTTTTTTGAAGAATTCAAAGTCAAGTAGGCAAAAAGGAAGGTCCTAAGCCCTTTTTTCAAGGAAGATTGACTTTTGCATTTACATTTGATAGAGATTAGGCAAATATTAATTTTAGGCTTTATCTTTTATTGTGACTCAATCCAGCAGCTGATGATAAGTGCTTTTGTTTCTAGTTTCTACATGATAGTATCAAATTGGGATAAATGCAAATTAGATTAAATTTGGGGGGTGGGGGTGGGTAGGCTTGACAAAACCTTATTTGTTTTTGTTTCTACATTATAGTTATGGGGTTTTCTCTAGCTCCCACTAAAAAAAAAAAAGGTTCAAGCAATATGACACAGTGAATTCTCAAGTGCAATTTAGGATGTGTAAAAATCTCAATTGCTTTTAAAAATCAACAAGAGTAGAATGACCAAAAACTTTTGAAAATCCTTTGTTTTCGCATTCACATTGGAAAATCCCAACAACAAAGTTTTTTTTAATAAAATTTACAAGGCACGTTTGGCAAACAAATTCCCATGGATTCCTCATTAGATTTCCATAAAGTTGTGGAGAATCCATATCTGACAATTATAAATCCCTGAGGTATATATGTATTGATGCACACTGATTTTTATGAAATCCTCATCCATACATATTTTCAATTATAAATCCCTGTACTAGAGGCAGTAAAGAATCTTCAAATTTGCAGATTCCAAGTGAATTAGTCATTTCCCTTTAAGGATTTCAAATTTTCTCAAAAATAATTCATCAATTCCTTTTCACAAAATAGAGACTTGTGAATGAACCACCTTCAATATTGCCATCAGAAAAAGGCAACTGAGAGAGGTCCAAAAAGAAAAGAACTCTTCATATGGTGGAATTCTCAATCCATAGGTCTCTATGTTTTAGGGAGTTTCCCACCTAAGTCAACAATATGATTGATTGGCCAAATGCAGCAGGATTCCATCAAACTACAGGGAAATGAACCAATAGTAGTTAAAAAAAAGAGAGACTGGTGGAATCTAGGCATTCCCCACTAACCAAAAGCCAATCCACCTAAAAGACACCATATGCTATGATATCCAATTAGTCAAAATCAAGCATATTTTGATGATGCAAAGGTGAGTAGAGAATGAACTCAGCTTATGCCTGGGTATCAAAACAGGTCGAGATTGGGTCTGGGCTTTATCACACCCAGACATGAACCCAAATTGCCATTTGAGAGCTATACCCAAACCCCTACCCGATTCGGGTCCAGGTTACTTGGACCAGTATTCGTACCCGAATTCAGATTAAAGCTTGGGGCTGGTGGCTGTAGTTGGGCCCAAATTGAGGCCTAATCAAGATCATTTATATACTTAAACATAATTTTCGCTTCTTTAAAGTTATCGAAAGCTGATGTTTTTGGCTTTTGGCAGTGGTTGTTATACACTTTTTTGCAGTGACTTGCTATCTTTGAAATAAATTAAGTCTTAACAGTAATGAACTCACAATTTTAGCCATTTTATTTAAGAATTTTATTATTTTTGTTTTTTAATTGGCGGAGTTCATAGGTCAGACGAGCTCAAGCCCAGTCCACATCTGGATTGGCTTTCTTTTAGCCCATTGGTTTGACCCTGGACTAAATTCTCTGCCCAATTATTATATGAGATGAGGCTGAAATATGTTCTTAAACGCCTAGCTCATCCCCACATTTAACTCAAAGGATGTATAAAATTGGCAGATATAGGCTAGGCCTAGGCCTGGGCCTGGTTTTCAAAGCCATGGTCTGGATCCATGCCTAAATATTAGGTGTGACAACCAAATAGAAGAATTGGAAAAGGTTTGGCTCACCCCAACCTAGCCCATGACACTATTTTTCTTATAATTATGATGTTACCATTGGATCCAACTGAACCAACAGTTGAAATGTGACTAGAATGAAACCGTTTAGTCGAGCAAGTCAACTCTAATTTCATTGAGAACAAGGTGTTTTTTCAATTGGTCGAGAACCCTGCCTCTCACCTAGCTTCTCTAGTATGTTTTTTTCTTGTTTGTGCGAGCTGCATGTGCAAGTGTCTTTCTCCCTACATAATGTGGGTGTTCTCTCCCTGCGTGTGCAGGTGAGAAACAAGTTTGAGCCTGACATTAAGCTCATATGGCCAGGCAAAGCCTAATTTTGAGGCAGATTTTAAACAAGTTGGACTCGAACAAACCTTGGGCTAGCCCATTGTCCATTGACACCCAAACATTATTAGTTTGATATTAATTAACTCTAACTAAACTTCTTTTTGGAGGAGACTATGAATGAAACAGATCTTTTTGTTAATTTGACCTTAAGAGAGAATAAAAAAAAGGTTGTAGAACTTTCAAATGCAGTCTACGGCAACTTTCATTCTCCAATCATAATATTTTATGAGCTCACTTATTTTGAGTTATGATGCACGGATACTTCAAAATGGATAACGTATCGTGTCGTATCGTATTGGATACTTCACTTTTTATCTGTAAAATCCACGTCTCTGTTGTGTCTATAATGTGTCATTGCCGTATCCATGCCATATTTTTGCCTCATAAATTTTGATTTCATCAATCTTAACAGCTTCACTTATATATATATATGGGGGATTGCTCCCACACACTGCAGCCGTTCTTATAGTAAGCTGGAGGCGTGTGAAGGCGTGTGAACCATTAAGTGGGTCGTGGATCGCCGGATGAAATTTCAAACGGCCCGCTCTTATTTCACTTTCCCTTTTCTTGCACAGCACAAACGATTCATTTTCCCCATTCTCCTGTGTCTCTCGCCTCTCTCCCTCTCTCGTCGACGACGACGACGATCGCGGCTTCTCTTTCTCTCTCTCGCCTGATCTCTCTCTCTCACAACGATTTTCTTACATTCACTTCCGTCTCTCTCTCTCTCTCATTGATCGGCCATGGCAGCTCCGATCGTACGGTTCCCGATCATTGCGATAATACGGGGCATGGGATTGACGGTCGCGATCCTCGTTCTTGCGTGGGCCCTACATTTTCGTGGAGGGATGTCTCTCATCTCCGACAACAAAGATCTTATCTTCAATGTAAGTCTCTCTCTCTCTCTATCATTCTTGATTCACCTCGCGTTTGGATGTCCTCAAATCGCAATCGCTTTGAGTAGAATGGATGGAGAATCTTCCAATTCTGGGGCGGCATGGACTTTTGGTTTTGCGAAATTTCTGCCCCAATCAGTATTCGACCAGTTGGACGCGTGGTTTTCAAGGTTTAGAAAAGGCAGAAGAAAAACCAAACCGTTTCCTTCCAAATGGTGGTTCCAACCTGGGCTAAAGATCCAGACTTGTTCGAACTGCTTGCAATTTGGGTTACATCCAAAGGCGCCTTTTTAATTTTTATTATGTGTTGAATCCTGCAAGTTCGGTCATGGTCATAAGACAGCTCTAGGTGTCCTTGACAGAGAAACAGTGATGGACTTGTTTTTTTTAGCTCATTTGGTTTTGCTTCCTTGATGGTTCTTTCATCTTTTAATGCTTTACCTACTATGATGGTATGCTCATTTTGATTTGGGTGCTTTTCTTCTTCTCAATTCTTATGGAAAAATTGATTTTTTTTTTTTGGTCATATCTATCGATGATCTTATGTGGACGATAGCATTTTGTAGCACCATCTCTCTCTGGTTTCCTTAATGCAAACTTGGACGGGGCTGTAGGTAGGTGTGGATGGAATTCTACTGGTTTTTATTTTTCTTTGCATCCAAATACAGCCAAAAGAGGTGCTTGATGTAGCCATGTGGGCAAGGGAGGATGTTTTGATTCATTTATGATTTTGTAGAAGTGAAAACTGCATTACCCAGAATGCCAATCAACACATAAGACTTCTCAGATCTTACTTAGATATGATGAATGTCATTGTGTGCGGACAAAAGCAACCTTTTTGTGTTTAACTTTACAGGGGGCATCCATACAGACCTTTGAAATCATAATGTTGTAGGGTGTTCTGATGGATCTGTTTGCTTAATTCCTGCTGAATTCAATTTGGTTATGCAAAAGGGGTTAGAACTTAGAAGTGAGGGTCATACGTGGAGATCTTTAAGGAACCATGAAAAATCCAACAAGAGGCCATTTCATGAGAGGACTATGCTTTTTTTCCCCCTTAGCATATCATATATATGGATCATCTTAAGAGATAGGTATATATTATTTCCTCCTAATCAGAGGGATTGAGATTAGCATATTGTGATATAATTATTGATTGGAATGATTATAAATAATGACCAAGACCACTGTGGTATGGTTCTTTCCTCATCTCAATTTCCTGTTTTTTCTTTTTAGGCCTGAGAATAGGATTGAATCTGTCAAAAATTCACACCCTTTTGGTAGGAAATAATTATGCGCCATCCACTTTATGAAATCAAATTCCAGGAACTTGATGGCCCTCTCTATATCTCTACCATTGACCCTTCGCTCTTCGGTCTTCACCCCTTCTACCACTTCAATAAAGCCCCTTCTAGGAATCCCAGGACTTGAGTAAGAATTAGGTAAATGGGAATAATTTTTAGAGTTTTGTTTATTTATTTACTTATGTTGTGAATCCAAGGCAGTATCTGGTTGCTTTTAATGATAGAAAATGCTTCTACTTATTGCATCAGTCCGTGTCATAAATGATAAAACCTGTCCTGTTTGCCAATTAGCCAAGCTCTCTCTCTCCCTCCCTCGCCGGACTCTCCCTCGCTGCTGCTCTCCTCTCACTGACCTGCTGATCTCCTCTCTCTCGCTTGACCTCTCTCCCTCGCTGCCCTGCTCCACTCATCTCTCTCGCCTGATCTCTCTCCCTCCCTGCCCTATTATGATAAAAAAAATCTTTTCATAAGCCTTATTTTACATGCATAACTGACCTCATTTTACATGTTTATTGCAGCTCAATGAATGTAATGCAAAGAAGGTGTCATCTTTTGCAGTGTTTAACACATCAAGACTGCCATCATGAGTATTGTTTTTCCCACATATTGTTATGTAGGTTTGTTGAAGAATCACATTGAAGCCCACCTTTTGTTCATGTACTTTAATATGTTTGAGATTTATCAAGACTTATGTAATTAAGTGCACACCATTATGTGGCTGAACAATATGAATGAAAAGGCATATGTTTTAGCTCGAAATAGTGTTGAAATTGGTTTCTTTCAACAAGTGAAAAAATTGTAGAATGTCACATGTTTCAAATGTTTCAGTTCGTTGTATGGAATGGATGGAATTTGTGAAAATGATTGGAATGGAATGGAATGGATGAAAATTATGGAATGGATGGAATTTGTAAATGGCGCATTTTGTTTCTTTTTCATATAGTGCAGAAATGGGATCTGAGTAGCCCTGTTTAGGTCACTGTTTGACCCACTTCCGGAGGGATTTTTTTCATGAAAATTGGGGAACTCAAAGTCCACATAATCAACTTGAAATCTGCAATTTTTAGTTCCAAAAAAATAGCGTTTGCTTAGTGTTCTAGTCGTGCACTTTTCCAACCCAGTCAGTCAAATCTGCAAAAACCAATCTGAATAGCCCTGTTTAGGTCACTGTTTGACCCACTTCCGGAGGGATTTTTTTCATGAAAATTCGGGAACTCAAAGTCCACATAATAAACTTGAAATCTGCAATTTTTCGTTCCAAAAAAATTGCATTTGCCTAGTGTTCCAATCGCGCACATTTCCAACCCAGTCAGTCAAATCTGCAAAAACCAATCTGAATAGTCCTGTTTAGGTCACTGTTTGACCCACTTCCGGAGGGATTTTTTTCATGAAAATTGGGGAAGTCAAAGTCCACATAATAAACTTGAAATCTAAAATTTTTCGTTCCAAAAAAATCGCGTTTCCTCAGTGTTCCAGTCGCGCACTTTTCCAACCCAGTCAGTCAAATCTGTAAAAACCAATCTGAATAGCCCTGTTTAGGTCACTGTTTGACCCACTTCCGGAGGGATTTTTTTCATGAAAATTGGGGAACTCAAAGTCCACATAATAAACTTGAAATATGCAATTTTTCGTTCCAAAAAAATAGCGTTTGCTTAGTGTTCTAGTCGTGCACTTTTCCAACCCAGTCAGTCAAATCTGCAAAAACCAATCTGAATAGCCCTGTTTAGGTCACTGTTTGACCCACTTCCGGAGGGATTTTTTTCATGAAAATTGGGGAATTCAAAGTCCACATAATAAACTTGAAATCTGCAATTTTTCGTTCCAAAAAAATTGCGTTTGCCTAGTGTTCCAGTCGCGCACTTTTCCTATCCTAGTGCATCACTTGTAAAAAAGGGTGGATTATTAACATCAAGTTTTGCCCAACAAAATGGATTCTCATATTCAGTAAATAGCCAGAAAGAATTCACAACTCTCCAAACCAACCTTAGTGATCCCACTTACTAAATAGTGTAGAAAAAGGAAATCAATAAGCCATACAGTCTTTACCAATTATACAAGTTAGTACACTGTAAATCCCATGCTTGGCAAATTTCTCATTGCTTCATATTCAATAATTGAACGAGTGCATCTGGACATTTCACAAAAAAAAAAAGGAACAAAAAAAAAAAAAAACTACCAAAGATAGCTAAGTTCAGGTTGCAAAGTTTGATCCCCATGCATATGCAACAAATAGTAGAAACATCATCAATATATAGCTACAATAATTTGGGTGTTGCGGCTGAAAATTATGAGCTTCAACACTTTCTCTGAAAAATTTTATTTCATGCTTAATCTCCTGCTTCATCTCTTCAAATAACGTTCTCATTTCATCTTCTCTTCCTTCGATTTGCACACGTCCCATACTTCAGACCGGTGAATATTCATTCGCAGCCTCATCAATCCAAATCAACAACCCGCAACCTCGTTCTCCCTACACACAAATTCATAGCAAAAGAAATATTAATTTTTGAGTGAAAATACATATTAATTTGAGAAGTTGGAATCTATTAACACTTACGTGTAAATCTGGACATTTCCAAAATCTTCGTCCTGGATTTTGGGCCGTACGAGATGTCTTTAAAATCATATACCCATAACCACATGGACACTTTGGAGCCCATTCTAATTTTCTAACCGAAGACGATGCTGACGACATTTACCCATACCCACATGGGCACTTTGGAGCCCATTCTAATTTTCTAACCGAAGATGTCTTTAAAATCATATACCCATACCCACATGGGTGTAGCAGTTTTCACTTCTACAGAATCATAAATGAATCAAAACATCCTCCCTTGCCCACATGGCTACATCAAGCACCTCTTTTGGCTGTATTTGGATGCAAAGAAAAATAAAAACCAGTAGAATTCCATCCACACCTACCTACATCCCAGTCCAAGTTTGCATTAAGGAAACCAGAGAGAGATGGTGCTACAAAATGCTATCGTCCACATAAGATCATCGATAGATATGACCAAAAAAAAAAAAAAAAATCAATTTTTCCATAAGAATTGAGAAGAAGAAAAGCACCCAAATCAAAATGAGCATACCATCATAGTAGGTAAAGCATTAAAAGATGAAAGAACCATCAAGGAAGCAAAACCAAATGAGCTAAAAAAACAAGTCCATCACTGTTTCTCTGTCAAGGACACCTAGAGCTGTCTTATGACCATGACCGAACTTGCAGGATTCAACACATAATAAAAATTAAAAAGGCGCCTTTGGAAGTAACCCAAATTGCAAGCAGTTCGAACAAGTCTGGATCTTTAGCCCAGGTTGGAACCACCATTTGGAAGGAAACGGTTTGGTTTTTCTTCTGCCTTTTCTAAACCTTGAAAACCATGCGTCCAACTGGTCGAATACTGATTGGGGCAGAAATTTCGCAAAACCAGAAGTCCATGCCACCCCAGAATTGGAAGATTCTCCATCAGTTCTACTCAAAGTGATTGCGATTTGAGGACATCCAAACGCGAGGTGAATCAAGAATGATAGAGAGAGAGAGAGAGACTTACATTGAAGATGAGATCTTTGTTGTCGGAGATGAGAGACATCCCTCCACGAAAATGTAGGGCCCACGCAAGAACGAGGATCGCGACCGTCAATCCCATGCCCCGTATTATCGCAATGATCGGGAACCGTACGATCGGAGCTGCCATGGATGATCAATGAGAGAGAGAGACGGATGTGAATGTAAGAAAATCGTTGTGAGAGAAGGAGATCAGGCGAGAGAGAGAGAGAAGCCGCGATCGTCGTCGTCGTCGTCGATGAAAGAGGGAGAGAGGCGAGAGACAGAGGAGAATGGGGAAAATGAATCGTCTGTGCTGTGCAAGAAGGGGAAAAGGGAAATAAGAGCGGGCCGTTTGAAATTTCATCCGACGATCCACGACCCACTTAATGGTTCACACGTCTCCAGCTTACCATAAGAACGGCTGCAGTGTGTTGGAGCAATCCCCGTTCATTATATCTTCTTGGACTCACCTATCTTATGTTTGGGCTTTCATGGACCTTAACACCTCCCCTTTTTACTTCTTCCAACTATAAGTTCAAGTTTTGTTATCTTCATATCTTTCTAAGATAATAGTGGGTGGCTTTACCCAGCACATGTTTTTCAGTTTTCTTTCATGGATGATTAGTAGCAAGCATGCAGGTGGTTCTGATTCATGCGCAGGTAGTTCTGATTCATGTTTGGGTTGGGATTTTGATGAGTGTTTGGGCTATTTTGGAGTGAAAGATTTGAGCAATTGGGTTTCAGTTTTTTTTGGCTACTGAGTCTTGATAGAAATAAGGGTATGACGAAGCCCATTTTGATAGAAGAAGACAGAACAAAAGATGGAAAACACCTTATGGGCCTATTTATTGTAAACATTTTGTGAGCCCAGCTGCCCTGAGTGATCTCCCACACACTAGTGTAAGTGGGATGCTTGGAACTCCATAATTGAATGTCATGCCCTCAGGTGGCATATCCTCAAGTTTTATTTAAATAAGAACCGGTCTCACTATAAGATTGAGCACCAAACTAACAACATGTTGAACGCAGTCTTATGCATTATCAATCATCGTTTAGTCTTCGATGAGATCAAATCCTATTGAAGTAAAACTTGAGAATTATATTATCAATAGGTGATCCCTGTGGTAGAGTTCTACACACCCCCCCTCACTGGAAGCACCTGGGTGACCACTCAGAGGACCCTAACTCAATTTGTGAACAGAATATAAAATGTTATGATAAGGGTGAAGAATAGAAAATCTCACTTTTACAACAACATTAACTTTCGACAATTACAAATGTGCACCTGCATTTTAATAGTTACAAATACCAACTCTATCAATTTAAAAGTATTGATCTAATTTCCATTTTATTCATGAAATCCGCACTATTTTGTCCTTAAATATTTCTCACATAGGCAAAATTTGGACCAATAATGCAAAATGACCATTAATTTCAAGTAATCCTAATCCCTATTAACAAACTACATAATTTGAATCAAGATTTGTTAAGGAAAACTCCCTACTCTTTTATGGGGCATTTGGAAACTCTAATCTAATTAATAAGAACTAATTAGATTAAGATATGAAATAAAAGCTCTGCCTTTCAAATTCTAATTTGCAATTAGTGGATTTGATAATAGGCAATAATATTATAAAAAAGCTCTTATTTCATGAGGTTATAATTGGGTCCGACCTTTAGGATTTTTGGTAATTGGGGCCCCACCTTTTAAAAAACACAATGTAGAACCCATCATTTGTGTTATTTAAAAATCTTTTAAGGCATTTCTTCCATACAAAATATGTGAACTTTGCATTGTCCACCTCTATATGTTTTAGCTAGGAAAAGCTTTAAAACAAAGGCCCCCTCCCAGCTTATTCTCTTAGAGGCAAAAGCTCTAAAATGAGAAACTATAATTAGAGGCTTACCTGATACTCTAAAATGAAAATAAGATCTAAATCACAAAATAAGAAATTATTTCTAGAGTTTCCAAACGCGTCCAATATAAAGATTTCAGCATTTGATCATAAAGTAGAGAAATGCTCTCCTACTAGCAAAGCTATAAATGAAGTCCAGCTCCATATGGCCCACTTAGGCCTACTTTGATAATTGCAAGCCCTTCCACAATCTAGCTCCAATCCCAAACTTTTTCTTATAAAATATTTATCTCCCGTACGAATAAAATGTCGAAGAAATGTAGGATTAAAAGACCTCTAAATTTTGTGACTATTAAATGAGGGGATATGAAAATTAACTAGATACCTAAGTGGGCCCCACAAATTGGACGGAGAGACACAAATATTTTGTAGTCTTTTCCAAGGTGGGTCAAGTTTGTAACTTAAAAAAAAAAAAAAGTGGTTTTATGTAAATGGTTCTAAAACAAGGGGCGAATTTGAAAATTCTCGATTTTTATTTGTGTCGATCGAATGTGCACTGCAGGTTGTTGCTTGCAGCAGAGGCGGAAGGAAGAGAGAGAGAGAGCAAAAGAGAAGATGATTTACAGAAGATGGAGTCTGCTCATAACCCCACCGATCATCGTAGGATCGATCGCATCCGTTACTCTCTTCTACAACTTCTTCTTGGGCGGCAACGTAATCCATCTTCTTCTCCCTCTTTTCCGCTTCAAAACCCTAGATCTCATGTCATTTGCATCATTATTTTGATTTCTCTGTTCCTTGTTAGTTTCTACTTCTCAATGCTTTGGATTCTCTCCATTTCAAGAGCGAAGAAAAACTTCTTTTCTGTTTTTGATTATTTGATCTGAGATTCTACTCTTTTCTTTTGGAATCTTCGGAAACCAGGGGATGAAAGATTTGGGGATTTTTCTTAGGAGTGTTCGTTTACTTCATTATATGGAGACTGCTAGGTGGGTGGAATTGAGAATTTGGTTTTTTTTTTTTCCTACTGTGATGACATGATTCTAATAACTGCGAACTTGGCTTGACTAATCTCTACGGCCCCAGTGCAGTTACGAATCCACAACCTCCGGGGTTGCTCGACAGCATTGTCTCTTACCTCGGGGATGATAATGCAATAATCCAGATTTGAGCCCCCCCTGTCATTAGCAGATTCTTTGGTAGTTAAAGCTATGGGTCATTTACCTACCCTCTGCTAAATTCATAGGAATTCATAGTAAAGGGAGTTTGGAAAAAGGAATGTTAAATAGGCGTGGTGTGAGGATATAAGGTGGAGATGTAGATGACTAGGTAATCATTTCCTACCAAAAGAGATACTATTGGATGGCCCAATTTGTGGATCTTCCACCTTTTTTACTTCAACTTTAGCTACTGAAATGGGAAGGCATGCTTAAATCTGCTATAAGTGCCATGCAGAGCAAACAAATGGGCCTCAAAGTTGATAAGATGATGTTGTGGACAGAAGGTTGGACATTTGACACCACTGGATAATCTCCCTCAACCACCTTAAGGCTGTTAAATTGAGCTTAGCATCGTATTACACATTCCCGTGGTGGCATACTTTCCTCCATTCATCCTCCCAACTCTTTCTGGAGAAAGTAGGAAATCAGCTTTCCTGCTTTTTACAATGGGAAAACACACTATAAAGTGATAATACAGAAGTGGTTTCTTTCCAAATATCTTCTGTTATACCTAGTGTTTTCTTGATCAGACTCTTAATCGAGTGAACTATTGGCTCCAGTTGTTATACCATACCAACTTTAACTTTTCCTCACCAATGTGGTGTAGGTTTATTGCTACTTTTATCTAAACGTAGACTCATTATTTGGCTATATGAGTTTTTATGCCCTATTGTCTGATTGACGTCAATCCTTATCTGTTCGGTCTTCGAATTGTCTGGAGCGGGACACTTGAATATGCAACAGAAGTGAGATATACACAGGGAAGCACAATTCCCACACAAATTTTGCTCAGAGGAAGGGCCATTGAATATGGGATCAATATAACAATGGACAATGTGGGGAGATGCTATCCTGATGCAATCAAGTGAAGCATTGAAGTAGTTTGAAAAGGATCACCAATGGGTGGCATTGAGTAGTAGTAGTGGACCGTGGCTTTGTTGAGTGTAAATTTAAGTAATTGGAACAAGATTGAGGTGGGGATCATAAGCTACATGGGAGTTATCTTAAATTGTTATTAGCAATCATAGGGGAAAAATAATAAAATAAATGATATATTCTGTCTACATTGTAACACACCACACACCTTTGTGAGTGCCTGCGTGCGCACGCGTGTTAAGAAATTGATGGAGAACTCCAATATAAGGAAAAAAAAGAAGAAAGAAATATCATTTGAGATGTTGGGGTGTGCAAATCTAAAAGCTGCTAATGTGAGACAAAATGAAGCGTTACTAGTTGGAGAAACTAAGAGAAGAGGGAGACCATTCAAGAATTTGAGTGAACCAGTTGGTGCTTCCAATTATTGTAGATGTTCATGCAGATCTTTATAAAGTCAAAGGGTGATAATATGTAGCATGATCATTTCTATGGAGGAGAATATCCTACACTCATTTGTGCATGCACACATACTCTTTGAGTGGGAGGCTTTCTTCTTTGTAGTATATAGATAGGAATTGTGATCTTAGTTTGGTTGGAGTTTATAAGTGAGGAGCTCATAGAGTAGAATTCTTTTAGTTGACCCTAGATCGATGAGATAAGGCTATGCTGGTGATAATCATCCTAGCCTTATCCTAGCGATCTAGGGTTGGCTTAATGTGTTCTTCTCAAGATAGGTATGTTATTTATCTTAGCTTGATTAAAGTTTATGAGTGACGAGTTTCTGGAGTAGCAATCTTTTAGTGGGCCCCAAAATTGATGAGATAAGGTCTGATGATGGTGATCATGCTAGCCTTATCCTAGCGATCTAGGGTTGGCTCAACGTGTTCTACTCAAGATAGGAATTATGATCTTAGCTTGGTTGGAGCTTAAAAGTGAGGAGCTTTTAGATTAAACTTCTTTGGTCGACCTCAGATTGACGAGAAAAGGCTTTGAAAGTGATGACGATATATTGCTCAAAAGGAACAGTACAGTTTAAGAGATGTATGCTAACTTAGAAAACCCCACATGATGATGATGATGATCATCCTAACCTTGTCCAATTGATCTTGGGTTGGCTTAATGTGTTCTACTCAGGAAACAAGAATTATTAAAACCTTACTATCAAATATATTTTTGTGTCTATAGTAGACACATGGTGTGTTGGCTGGCTGGCCTAGTGACCTGACCAAAAGGTCCCATCAACATGCTTGCTGATGTCCAATTATTTGTTCCCAGAAGGTGCTCGCTGCACCATCAAGATTCCTGTTTAAGTTTACTATTTTGTTCAAGCTTTTTTATTCTCAAATTGGGTTGTGGGTGGTGCTTTTAGCCTATAATTAGTTGAATGCGGAGGAGCCATAATGAACTGCATTTGTTTCTAGTGACTTGGTAATAAGTGTATGTGTTGGAATTTGATTCCAGTAGAAGATGTCCAGTTTAACAAATCACAAAAAAAATAAAATAAAAATAAAAATAAAAATAAAAATAAAAAAATTCATGAATTTGGCATAGTATTTAATAACAGGATCAATTTAATAGTAATAGGTGGTCAATATTTTTTATTTTCATTCTGTTAGATGAATACTGCCTTCGATCCTTTATGGATTTTCATTTAGCTATATTTTTGGATTTTTGCTTGATACGAAATTGCATTTTCTTAGCACAAATCTGATACACTCTTTTTCTCATTGGATTTGTAGGAACGGTTTTTCAGTAAGTATAAGCAGCTGGAATCATCTTCAACAACCACCGTTTCTACTGAGAATGCATAAAGAGCAGTAGCCATGACTTGAGCTTTTCAGTATTCTGTGTGTTTTCTTGTGAAACCTTATGTTTGAAGTAGCAGATGCCTGAGAATGGATATTTGACCTGAATAAAATTCGGCAGCATCAATAACAACTTTTGTGTTTTAGCGAAAAGATATTGTAGGCCATGGTGATTGAAATTAATTGCAAGTCCATAATTTCGAACAAAAAATTATATATATATATTTATTTATATATATAGAAATATTCATGTGTCTCTATCCCTCACCATATTACGGTGAGGGCAACATAGTGGGACCCATTGAATTACACCGGATATATCAAGTTTTCACTGATCCAAATGGATTAGACTGTTGGATCGAGGGTCAAATTTTTTCTTTAATATAAAATCGTTAAATTTCTAGGCCACGGATGAAGTGGTTAAATGCATGAGATTGACCCGAAACTTGATATATGGGCCCATATAAGATGTTTCTTTTGTGCCCCGGGTGGGATATGCACATGAATGTCCCTCATATCTAGATATATTATTTGCGCACGTGTGCCCGAGTTTGAGACCACAACCTCCGGTTACTGAGCCATGGTCCTAGCCAATTGCACTACCCCTCGGGGTCTCTCTCTCTCTCTCTATACACACACACAACCATAACTCTATACTTGCATATCTTTGTAACATCAAAATGGTGGGGGAAAAATAGTTGTTTGATACAAGCTCGGGTCTAGCTGTTTCCAAGCTGGCCATGTTCAACAGAATAAATTGGACATGATCAAAAGGTCACATTCATGGATATGGCTCATTGTCCATGTCTGCTGCTTTATTGAACTTTTTTAGTTCCTTTCTCCACTTCCTATTGCTTCTGCTGCTCTGTCGTTGTAGATATGTTCCTTGCTTTAGTTGATCCCTATTTTAAAAGGAGAGAGAATCTAGGTTAGTATCAACAGGCAGCATATATAAAGCCACTGTGCATACTGGTAGGAACTGTCTAAAGATGGACATTGTAGAGACGGGCAGTGCCGGCCCCTCAACCACTTATTTGTGGTGAGAAGTGGCAATATTCTTAGGTTTGTATGCACGACACTCTATTTTTTCTGTCTGCTGCTGTGCCTTCATTTTGTGCATTACGACAATGAAAACTATCAGCCATAGATTTGGAAACTATCATGCCATAGATTTGGAAACTATCATGAACTGTAGTTACCGCTGATGTGTGAACCTTGATCTATTTCCTTACTTTTCAATTATCTTCAACAGTTGCGAAGCACCCTATATCTGAACTCTTCTTCCTATTTCCTCTGGAGGGTAGTGGGTTCTTGGTTCAGAACTAGATATCGATTTCATCTGAGTAATGGCTATTTTGTACTTAGTATTACCTCATCCTTCTTCTGTTTGTAAAGTTCTATTTGCTGTAGATACTCATACTTCAGTTTGTTTGCAATCTGCATGGTGGAAGAATTAGGAAATTTAGCAGAGTTAAAAAACATAATTTCTTCTGTCAATTTTCACACACAAAAACATGAACCTCTTTGTAAGGTACTTGTTTTTCTTCATTCATGTTCCTCCACTCCTTTCCAGCTATTTTAGCGATCTGCCAAATGATCCATTTGAAGGGCTTAGCAATTACAAATAATGAGGTTGAAAGTCAAGAAGAATGCAACCATTTCAATGTGGGATTTATGTTAACTTCAAAAGCATTCTTTTTCTCTGCAAGAAGTGCAGGTCGGCGCTCATTCAAGAACAAGAAAAATGCTGACAGAGGCTGCTTGGGTTTTGATGGATCTCGTTCTGTTCTGGTCTTCTGTCTCTCCTTATCAATTTCCTGTAATAAATGTTAGGGCAACTTCAGCATTTTCTAGCACATGGAATACTGAATACTCAAATGTTCTTATGAGTTAACAAGTCTCTTGTGACCTTTCTAAATAGTAGATACTGCTCTAACAACTCCATTGCTGCCTTTTGGCGTTGCTCTTCCTTAATGAGAACCCCTCTCTTCTCGCTTTCCTTCCTGAAGATTTGCAAGCAAAATTCTTTCTCAGCCTGATGCTTTTCTTCATAGGGTTTCTTCTCTTTGGCACTCAGATTCTTCCATTTCATTCCTAAAATGTTGCAGATATCTTTTAACTGCGCATCTGGGTTTTCTTTCTTGGCCTGAAAAGTTAAAACCATTGAGATAATTTAGGATTTTGTGACTCTAGCGAAAGGTACTCAGCACCTCATTGTTATCTACCTTCATTGTTTGTTTACCTGGTTCCATTGATCTTTACGCCACAGCATGTAAGCTGACGATGGCTTCTTCTTCTGGAGACATGCTTTATTTTCAACTTCTTCTTGAATGAAAGATGAACTCTGCATAACAGGAGGAAAAGAGTCTACTCAGATGAATGTGAGAGCGAGCAAACTTTGCTAAACACCTATGCCAAATGTTGAGGAGTGTTTCTCCTATGGGAATCTTCAGTGCTGAATCTTTCGTGGGTGCCAAAATTCTGGGGGGTTCACCTGAAAATCAGGTGAAGTGACCCACCACATCTAGTCTTCTGGGCTAGATTGGCTGCATGGTTAGTCCGCTTCTCTGTATGGTTTAGATGTGGCACATATATGCAATGGTAGGGACTAAGGAGCAAACAGGCAAAAGATGGTGAAAGTGACGAACCAATGTTGGTCTGAATTCCTTCAATTTCCGCAACCTATTCAGTTCAAGCTTGAGCTTCTCTTGATCTTTACCATGGTTCTCAAGTTGTTCATCTTTCCAGTTCAACATCTTGTCTCTTTCCTTCAAGATTTCTTGGGTCTTCTCCGCATCGAAGCTTGCCCTCATAAACTTTTCTTGCATTTCTTCCAACTGCTTTGATAAAGAGATAATGGCCTTCTCTTGTTCCTTCAAGAGCGCTTCTGCCTTCTCCTTCTCTATGGTCATCTGTTTGAGCTGTTCTTGCATTTGTCGCAATTTTGTTCTTTCTGAAGACTGCCTGGCATCCTCCCGTTTCACAATGGGTTTGAAACTCTTAGGCGAAAGAAGCAAAGATAACCCCAGCCGATTCTCCTTTTCAGCATCTGCAAATGAGGAGGGAGGAGGAGGAGGTAAAGAAGTGGGTACTGGTGAGGGGTTTCCCATCATCAACATGTTAATTTCATTTGCTAATCCGTTCTCTCTCTTCAATGGATTTCTGTTTCTTGCTGCTTTTGCTGGGAATGTGTGGGGGTTATCTTTTGCCATGGTTCTTTTTGGTGATGGCATTTGCCTTCTCTGAATGCTCTGCTTACATGTGAGAGAGAGAGAGAGACGTTGGAACGGGCAACGTATTCAAATTCAAAAATTCAAGTGCAGTGGCATTATGGCAATTACTTTTGGTTTCAGGGGCCCTGGAAGATATTTTAATGTAACATTCATACAAAAGTGGAGAGATTATGTACTCGATTAATCTCAACCGCAGATCGTCAGATCAATTCCTACCCCACTATGAAATGCATTAAATACCACTTTGATCAATGTCATTTTTAATGATGGATATATGACCATTATTAGATTGGGCAATCTTGTCAATCCTTCTCGGTGAATATGACTCTTAATAGGTGTAATAGGTGGGCTGATATCTCCAATTCTAATATCCAACAGTGCAGCTAAGAGCCCGTTTCTTTACTAGAATCCTGGTTGAAGAATTTTGAAATTTTCCATGGTGGAATTTGCGAATGCTCCTTGTATTTGAGTGTTTAGAAATTTCACTAAAAAGTAAAGGGGATCGAATTCCACAGTCCATTTGAAACTTTTTAAGTAGTTAGAATTTTAAAATTCTCTTGCACAAACATAACATTAGTAAATGCTAGACAACAAGATTTCACATCATATCCCAAAGAGCCTTAACATGACAAATTCGTAGTAAACCTGCCTTAATTTTAGTGAAAAATGCCTCCAACCACCTCCAACCAAACATATATTATCAAAGGATTTGGAGATTTCAAAATATTGACCCAGTAAAGACAATCATCCAATAATCCCTGAAAACCCACTTATGAAAAATCTAAACTATTCAATAAATGGCCCTTCACAACACCCTTCATAAGAACTCACTTAAATAGCTGCAGTCAGAATGATAACTTTTAAGATACTTAAATAAATATTATTTTGTTGGTAGAGTACTTAGATAAAATATTATAAAATCTTTAAATATGCTGCAGAGATCGACCAATAGTAGGCCTATATCGTATTGGAGTGAACTTTCTCATATTAAAGGAGCAACCTTTTTTTTGTGTGTGGCCCACTAATGATTTCAAGGCCTCCAATAATATCGACATAATAGAGAGAATGAAAAAAAAGAAACCAATGAATCACGGAAGAGTTCCACAATAGTGGGCCCATTTATGAAATATAAAAATTATTGATAAAACGGCCTCCCCATGTAGTGTATAGTATAGCCCCATCAAATTCCACTCAAGTGACCCAGCTTCAGATAATATATTTTAAAATACTCAAATAATATATATTATAAATAATTCAAATCAATTGATATTGGGCTTAGATCATATTGAGTCAAGATCTTCATAGTGAATGAGGCTATTCTTTTATAAGGTTTAAATTTTCTTTAATGGAACCTACTCAGAATATCAGCCTTTGATGATCTGCCTTTAGGTCTATTTTCATCTTAAGTGGCCCTCATTCAAGAATATCATAAAACTCTATTTTTAAGAAGTTTTATGTGGGATGCCTAATTTAAGGATGCAAGGAGAATAAAATAAATAAATTTTCCTCAAAAATAAAAATAAAAATAAAAATAGGAGATATGATAAATCTGTTCCTTTTACATCTTTCATAAGACAGAAGAAGGCAAGTATATCCTTTCTGTTAGGTAAATTTCTCAATTCTTTGGAAAGAACAAAAATTGAGAGGGTCAAAAAGGCATGAAATTAAGATGTCCATAACAACCCCTAAAATCTCTCTTCTTTGTTCCATGTGAAGAGAGAATTGAGGACCTTAGGCATTATTTGAATTCCTGTTAGAAATTCTTTCCACCAAAAGAGGCTTAGCAACTGCATCCATCCGTTGTAACATGGGATACTTTTATTGCTTGCCTTAAGTCATATATATTTTTGGAAGGAAAATGCTAAAGGAGATTAAGACTGACATAAAAAAGAAAGTAATGAAACAACCTACCGTCAATTAAAAAAAGTTAAAACCATTCTAATGCATATCCTCTTTATAATGAAATGCAATCAAAATTTAGTCCGGCTTTGTTGGTCCCACTGCATGAGTTACCCCGTGGGGCCAACATAATCTTTTTATTTTTTTACTTCTCAAATCTAATTTCTACTTGAATCCAATCCAAAAACCCAAAGGGTAAGTCAGTGGGCATAGGACCACGGATTGCATCGGGAGGTTGTAGGTTCGAAACTGCACTATCATACTGGGTCTATATGGAAGTTTACATGACTTTCCTTTGGGCCCGCAGGGATTAGTCCAGCCCAAAGGATTGAGAATAGGGTTGTAAACGGGTCGGTTACGGTTCGGGTCCGTGGTGGACGCTGAACCGGAGCTGTCCGACCTTTTCCAGACCCTGAACCATTTTGGAACTTATTTCTTGGTTCTGGAACTGAAACCAGAATCATATATGGGGTGGGACTGGATCCGGGTCTGGGTCTTGGTAGAGAATTCTATTAAAAAAATATGATTTTTATGAGTAATTTTCAAAAATTGAGGTAATATATTAGGTTTCAGGTCCACACGTCTGAACCAAGGTGAAATCGGACTCGGACCCATTTACTTATCTGAACCTAAACAAAGACCCCAGACCCGAGTTTTAATAGGTCGGAATGTTTGGGTAATCAGGACCTATTAACCTCCCTACTTGGGCACCCAATCCAATCTCAGAAGTATTCAAATTCAAACTTCTTTTTGGTTGAACTTTCCTTTTTTTTAAATAACGTTTTATACTTAGCAAAACAAAATCTGGACTCTCTTATTTTAAGGAGAAAGGACTTTTTATTTATTCCCAAAAGCACTCTCAAGTCTGCATCTTTTGAAAGTGAAGAAGCTCTGTTCACCATGAACCCTAGAAACGGAGATTGCACCGTGATCTTTAGAGAGCCCAAGCCCAAACGACCAAAAACAAAATCATCTGTAGAAGAAGATCGAATCAGCTCATTACCTGATCATCTTCTTCTCCAAATCATCTCCTTGTTAGAAATGCATCAAGCAGTCAGTACTGGCATCTTGTCCAAGAGATGGAGAGATCTTTGGACTTTCACTCCAAATCTCAATTTCTCAATATCCAAATCCTCATGCTCACGCCGCTGCGATTTCATCATTTTCGTCGAGCAATCTCTATCTCTCCACATTGGTATCAACATCCACAAGTTCTCCCTCCAATTCCCCTACGATCACTGGCGTTGTGACTACGTAGATGGTTGGCTTCGTCTCGCCGTAATGAAAGGCGTTCGTGAACTCTGTTTGCAATTCAGTTGCCATCAAAATGATTTAAATGAGATGAACAGATACAGGTTGCCTTCTTGGCTGTTTGAAAGCGAAAAGTTGGTCTCTCTGGAATTGTATTCATGCAAGGTTGAAGTTCCTGATTATGTGTGCTTCAGTTCTCTCAGAGTGCTATCTCTAATTCAAATTGAACTGAATGGTAGAGAAATTGATAGACTGTTGGCTGGGAGTCCATTGCTTGAGAATTTAACCATCATAAGCGGCGAAATGGCCTTAAAACAGGAAAATGGCGGTGGCGATGTGAATTCGTTGCCTGAGAATCTTCGTCGTGCCAAAGTACTCACACTATGCCGCCGGAGTATGCGGGTATGATTGATTAATTGGCATTTTACTTCCCAGTTAATATATGGTTCTAATTTTGCTTACATTGTATTTGGAATTTGGTTTTAGTGAATTCTATTGGGCAATGAAAGACTTGGAAATACGGAGTTCGATAATAGCTGATTTTAGGGTGTGAAGTGAACACAAGAAACTTGTTATAAACCTCTTCATCTAGTTTAGGTTTCGCATAGGATTAAGTTATACTTGAGAATTGGTGACACATTTAGTTGGCTACCAGAAGGAGTTTCTGGTGAGTCCCTAAGCAGAATCTCACAAGCTCCGACTCGAAATAACTGTAGCTATAGTAGATTTTTCCGCTCTCTTGGCAGAGCTCAATAATTGATTAATGAAGATGAAATACAAATGAAGGAGAATGATAAACCTGCAATGGAAATTGAGATCTATGAACAAGGTGCACATCTAGTGGATCGGATTGCATGAACAAAGGCGTGCCTAATACAAACCTGCATAGAGATGTTGTTTCAAAACAATTCAAGAAAGGTTTAGCCATAGAGCCTCAAAAGTGGAATCTCTTATTCTAAATCTAAAATCTTCTTGACAATTTTTAAATTATTTTTAGGAGATTCACAATTGTAGTTATTTATAGATTAAAACAGTGTTGTGGTTGTTTATACAGTACCAGTCTATTTCTTCTGGTTCTTCTGATAAGCTTGATCGAGTCTCCATACCTTGATTTGACGATTGTAATGGTAGATCTACCTGAGTTCCACTTCTATATTATTTACTTCCAATAGATTAGATCATGTGATAGTGTTGTATCATCTGTCTTGTTAGACTATACAATAGAACCATCTTCCCAACGACTCCCCATCTCAAGATTTACCATAGGATCATTGATTGATAGATCTTCCATCTCGAGATCTACTGTCGGATTTTCATTGGATGATTTTCCTTTGTATCTTTGTCTGATCCTGTATGCTTTTCTACCATTGGCATAAGGATTTTCTTGCTTTTGTCGTGAATATTAAAAGGACTGGGGATCTTCTTCTATGTAGTAACAACATGTAGGGAGTTTAACTTGCCTTCTCTAATCTTTGCTTATAAGTGATGGGCGTCTGATGTCGTATTTATTTTTTATGTCTATATTTGATCTCCCAATTTCCTTGGTGCCAACATGGATTTATATGGGTGCTACTTGGTTATTATGTTCAAACACTCCAAAACCCATATAAGAGTTGTCCATGCATGATACAGCTACTACTATCACATTTGTTTGAGGTGCCAAAAATAATGCTTCCGTTCTTGCAAAACCTGCCTTGGTTTCTGTAAGCTGAGCCGCCAAATGTTGCTTCCATACTTGCAAAACTACCCTTGATTTTTGTAAGTTGTTCCTCCAGTGCAAATTGCATTTCCACTAATTGATTTTGCCACCCTGGTATGAACCATGAACTTTGAATGGTAAGTTTCTAACAATTATCTTCTGGTAGGAAAATCAAATGACCGCATTCTAACAAATATTGATTTCTGCATAAGAGTTTCATGAAATGCATGATCAGATCAAGTAATCACCAGATAAGTAACCATGGAACGTTGTATTTAATGAAGATGACGTTGATTGGTTGCTGATCAACTGCAGTAGGGTCTGATCACACAATTGAAAGGTGCTATGTGCACAAAAACTCAAGCGAATACATTATTCAATATAAAAAAAAACTCTCATTGGCAGTTTGGTGAAGAACAATGATATTGAAGAAAGGTAGAGAATATTCTAATGTACTTTTAAATGAAGATTCCACACGAGGTTGAGGAACGAGAGAGGATACTTGTTAGTAGGACATACCTTCTACCGTGAAATTAGGATAGTAGAAGTAAAGAAAGCATTGAGAAGAATGAAGACAAGAAAGGCAAGGGGCCGGATGATATTCGGGTAGAGGCTTGTAAATGTTTAGGAGAGATTGGATGGATTTGGTTAAATAGTCTCTTCATAAAAAAAAAAATTAAGGACAAAGAAAATTCTGGATGAATGGAGAAGTGTTGTAGACTTGTAGTACCTATATACAAAGCAAAAGAGGTATACAAGGTTGCACACTTGCACCAATTATCATGAAATTAAACTTACGAGTCGTACTATGAAAATATAAGAGAATAATGGAGCATAGGCTTAGACAAAAGATCAAGATATCTAAAAGTCAATTTGGTTTCATGCTAAGTTCATAAACTATCAAAGCTATCTTCTCACTTAGACAATTAATGAAAAAAAAAAATATTGAGAATAGGAAAATTCTTCATTGGTTTTCATCGATCTAGAGGGACAAGGTACCTAGAGATTCAATTTGGTGGGTTTTAGATTAAATGAGTGTTCCAAGATGATATATTAACATCATTAAAGATATTATGAGGGGGCGATAACATAGCCAAGAGATAGGAGACTTTCCAATGACCATAGGTTTTTTATTAGGCCCTTATCTCTTTGCACTAATTATTGATGAATTAACTGCTCATGTTGAAGTGCGGGTACCTTGGTGTATGTATTTCATAGATGATATAGTGTTGATGGGTGGATTGAGAGATGGCAAGAGACTAAGAATCCAAGAGTTTTAAAATAAGTTATACAAAGATGGAATATATGAAACGCAACTTCAGTTCTGATGTGTAGATAGATGTAATTCTTATTAGAATTGAATCTCGAGATATACCACAGAGAGTCCTTCCGATAACTTGGCTTTATAATTAACAAGGATGGGAAGATTGAGGAGGATGTTGAACATAAGATAAGAGCTAGATGCTTGAAATGGAGACTTGCTTCTAGAGTGCTTTATGATTGGAACATACTAACAAGATTGAAGGAAAAAATTTTACAAGAAAATAATTAGATCATCTATGACCTATGGAGCATAATATTGGCCAATTAGGAAACAACATGAGATGGTTTGGACATGTCCATTATGGGCCTAAAATGGTGTCTTGAGGAAAAAGTTACTCTATGTAGATCGATGGCCCCTCAAGGAAAATGGTAGGCCAAGAGGACTTTCGATGGAAGTATTGAGGATAGATCTGAACAAGTACAAAATATCCAAGGATTTATCCACGTATATGATGATGATGATAGTGGCATCTAGCCTAGGGAATGGACCCCCGACAAAATTTCAGTTAGAGTTCTGAAAGCGATAGACAAAGTAAAGGATACACCACACAAACAAAAGGAAGTAAAACCAAATGTTATGAGCCAAGTTACAATGAGCAAATAGATGATCAATTGACTCCTCTATAGATCAATACATGAAATATATTTGTGAGGGAAAAACTACATTACATGAGGTTATCTAGCATTAAGATTTTATTGAACGAAGTTGTCCAATAAAAAACTTGAAATAGGATTGTCATTTCATAGTTAAAATTGATAGAGGAATTCAAAAGGTCTTATAAGCCCGAGAAAATGGGTTGCACTTGTGCACTAAAAAATGGTTTTCAGTATTAACATTCCACTTATTGTTTCCTTTTTTCTTAAATGAAGAAGTATTTTACTCTTTATGGTATGTTAATTGCTCTATGTAACATGGCCTGATCTTAATAAATCTTTTTATATTTTCTAACGTTTCTTTTTTGTGCTTATTCTTCTAACGTATAATAAAATGTTTCAGTTAAAATACAGGAAAGCTATGGCTTAACATTTAATTTAATCTTATATTAGTACATGGTTTGCTTCTACAGGTTTTTCTCCAATAGTATGTGAAAGACCCAATATTATTACATGTTTCTCTTGGAAACTTTACACTTCTATGTCAAATTGTTTGTTTCTTATTTTGTAACTCATGTTGTGTGCAGATGACTTCAATTTCACAGTTGCAGAATCTGCTTTCTTACGTCTCCAAGACCAAGTGTCTTTCACTAACTACATCATTGCTCCAAGATGAACTGCCATTGATAGCTAACTTATTAAGGACTTCAAATGAGCTCGAGACTCTGATTGTAAGGCTGGATGCAGTTCATCATGATGTACGTACCTTATAATTGTTCATCAAATTCTCTTATTGTTTCTTCTGATACTTATACATCTAAACTATCAAAGTCCTTCCTTGCATGCAGGGGGTCGGGGTTGGGTGGGGATGCATCTGGAAGCAATATGTTTTTTAAATATTTTTTTTATATTATCTAGTAGATCAGGATATAATCTACATACCTAAAAAAAGATATTTGGCTAGCTTCGAATGTATTATATAACCTGTCAATTTCTTATGGAAACATTCATGTTACATTATTTAAGAATATAATATAGAAAATAGTCTTTTATTTAAAATTCCATAATACAAGAGTTGCGTCACTTGCGTGTTTTTAGTGTAATACTACACTAGCATGACAACCCTTACTCAGTACGGTATGTGGATGCTTATGTGGAGTACCTCTTTTCATTGAGCCAGTTGCATAAACGGAAATAGAAAAACCTGGCAGAAAGGGAGTACAAGAGATGGGGTGGTTTGATGAGATAAAGATATGAGCAGGTAGTAACAAGGAAAGAGATGGGTAACTGTCTGTCCAAATTACAACAAACAGTCAAAATTAAACCCAAGACAAGGCTTTAATATATTACAATGTGATTTCATGAGCAACTATATCATCATGCTCCCACTAAAATCTCCAAAACAGAATGACTCTTGTGGTGCTTACCAACATAAATGGCTCCCAGAATGACTGACATTAGATTGGTCCCACTATGACTTTAAACATTAGGGGGGCCCTATCATGATTATAAACAGCTGGTGAACTCTACCGCAATTGCCAACATTGGACTCCCTTGTTGATTGTTAGTACTAAGTCGGTCCCACAATTTTCACATCAGGAGGTAGGTTACATTGTGATTACTGACAATAGGTAGGTCCCATAGTAATTGCCAACATTGGAATCGGTGACCAAAAATCATGAGAATCAACCTTTGATGTATCCCACCACATACCAATATAAAATGATTCTTTTAGTGAGTGAAACATAGATGGGTTGTTATGATTCCTAAGATTAAATCAGTCCCTCAATGATTTGAATATTAGATGGTTCCCTCAATGAAATCCAACAACAGATAGGGGTTCATGACGATCATCATTAGACGTGTAACATAGTGTCCAACATTTGGTAGGCCCCATCATAATTAACAACATTTGATGGATGTCATAATTTTTAACATTAGTTAGTCCATTGATTTTCAGACATTAGATGGATCCCACTATGATTGCTAACACTAGATAGATCATATCATTATTGGAGATGTTAGATGGGTTCCACCATGATAAGAACATTGGCATGTCCATTGTCATTTCAAACGTAAATGACTACTACAATGATGACAAACATAGGATAGGTCCCACCATGGTTACTAACGTAGGATGAGTTGCACTGGAATTTGCTATCAATAGATGGGTTCTATTGTTTTTGACATTAGATGATACCCATTTTAATTATCGCTATTATATGACTCCACTGTGATTACTATATAATGGGTTTTGGCTGCAAATGAGCTCAGAGGTTTTGGCTATCTTGAAAGCTCTTCGCATTTTTGGTAAACATGTTTTTTTCAAAATGCTCTTATTGTGGAGACTGGAGAGTGACTCTATTAATGCAATATCTTGGGTGAACTCTTTTAGAGGTCCATGGAAGATGCAGTTTCTGCTCAATGAGATTTATCATTTGTAGTCTATTTTGAGGGTTTCATTTCGACTTATAAGTAGATCCGCGAAGTTCGAACGGGATGGCGGATTGTCTGGTTAAGCAAGGAGTTTTTCATCTGTGTAATTTTAGTGCTAATGTCTAATGTCTTTTAGGGTCGGTTTTCAGTATTCATCTCCCATACCGATATTTTTGTTTCAATTGTATTATGGTTTTTGGACTAGTGATGGCTGTAATTTCTTAATATCAATATAATCCTTTGTTACTGATAAAAAACTAATTAGTGGGTTTTTGGAAAGCTAGCCATTTCTTACTTTTCTTTCCATTTCTTGTCAATTACCGAAAACTTTATTTCATGGTTTGTGTAAATTTGCAAAAATTGCCAAACATCTTAACTTAGCACAATATTATAATATTGTCGTATTTTGTTTTGTTCCAATTGAAATCTAAATATATTCAAATCTGGTGCTATTATGTTATCCATGTATCCAAACAACCCTTTTATTATTATCATCATCATCATCATTTTTTGCTTTTGACAGATTTTGAAGTGTATATGACTTACTGTTTTGTTGGATCAGAAATACACGGGAGAAAACTATTGGAAGTTATTGAGATATGGATTTCCATCTGTGGCGCACCTCAAGACTATCAAGATTATTGGATTTATGCTGTATGTACAGTACTTTAAAGATTACAAATACCCGACATGGTTCATTGGGAGTCTTGGTAGGAAAATGAACTTGATTAGACTTTTGCTTAGAAAAGCAAAGATGCTTCAGAAAATAATTATTCACCTCCCTAGGAAACATCGCAGTCTCAATATTGGGTTGGGGGCCATGTGGCTCTGGTTGAAGATTAAACGGTTAGTTTATGCAAATTTAACAGGCATCCCTGGAGTTTCTTCTAGCGCACAAGTGCTATTCTCAGATCATTAGAATGCTCAAGTCATTTATGCATCGCGGTTCTTATCTACTATTTTATCCCGATATTTTATATTTTTCTTTTTTGCTACACGGGGATTTGAACTCATGCAGCCAAGTCCCGAACCTGGTGAGCTACAGTCGGGGATAGTATTTTATATTTATTTTGTATAGAACCTTATCGTCTATGAGATTTATTTTGAGTACTACTTTGTCTACTCCATCCTTTCTGTTGCCTATGTGATTTTTAGCACTGCTATTTAGGAAGAGCATGCTTATTTCTACTCTGTAAACCATCATCAAGTGTTTTCTTCTGTGGGGGAGAACATCTAACTAGTTGAAGCTAAACATTCAGCCAGTCTCCCATCTATGTTCCTAGCTTCAAATTGCACAAGTTTGATAATATGCCAGACCATTTGGTGAAAAATAGAAACAATTTTCACATTGTGGTTTAGGGCCTCATACTCATGAATTTCATCATCAATTGTTAGAAACATTTTTTATTTTCATAACTTTATGATAATGTATCATATTTAGGTGTTTACTTGAATCATAGTTGAAAGTTCCATGTGTATAGTAGTTACTCAAAACTGCCTAGATAACTTAAGATTTAGTTGGGCTTGGATAGTGCTTGCTGCAATGTTCAAAATCACTGCATAACATAATACTTGATTTTCAAAATCGTTCATATTCTGACCTGAATTTGGGTATTGTTTGATAAGAAGCGATTCCATCAAAACAAATGCTCTTATTAGATAAACTTCAGGGATAACCCATACAGTATTTTTTTAGGTAGTGCAGTTTCAAACCCACAACTTTTTAGTGCAAATCGTGGTCGTAGGTCAATTGAGCTACCCTAAGTCATCCAAGATAAGGGCAGTCAATTTTAGCTTTGTTTTCAGTAGGTAAAGGCGTTCACAATATTGCTGCGGCTGGTCTATGCTGACCGGGTCTAGCCCACTTGGACTGCACAATCGATATCATCCACTTGGTCCGCTCCACTTTTCATCTGATGATGCTATAAAATTTAATTGAAAAAAAAATCCTATTCAGGATAATTTGGAGACTGAAAGATGTCCCACCATGTTAGAATAAAAATTATCAGGCCGTTGATCTCAATGCTATTTCTTGAACTCAAAATCAATTTCGATCCCTTTTTTTTTTTTCCATCGAGGGTGCCGTTCCCAATTCTTTGGGCTGGACTAATCCCTCTAGGTCCAGAGAAAAGCCGGATAAACTCCTATGTAACCCCAGTGTGGTAATGGTAGTGGTAGTGCAGTTTCGAAACCACGATCTCCGGATGCAAACTGTGGTCCTAGGCTAATTGAGCTACTATTTATAATTTAATAATTTCAATCCCAATCCTACTAAGAGAGATGTTTCGAGTCTATTTCTAAGTGATTCTCTGCTTCTTACTATTTCATCCAATTTACATTCGTCGCTAGCGGTATAAAATCTTATTCTAGTTACTGGACCTCTCAATTACTTTCTTGAGATGAAAAAAAAAAAAAAAAACTATTCCCCTAATAAATGTGGATTGGACAAACAATATTTACTTATTTCTTTGAAAGTGGAGATCCGGACTGGCATCCATATATGAGCCTCTAATCAAGCAATTAGTACCATCCAATCACTGTCCCTCTAATGAGTGGTCTATAGCCGCCTGATGTGGACGGTGCACCGGAATTGTTCAATTCAAAAGAAGTGGATTATTGGACAAAATGTATAATTGCCTTTTGTGATTCCTTTGGTTTCTGTGACGACCTGGGTGACGTCTTTTCAAGTGGTTGCAATGCTACCGACTGATTAAAAAAATATAAAGAAAATAACTAGTACAACTGGTCGGCACCAACTTTCCCAACATTCAATCACCACCACCCATGTAGAGTTATAAATGGATCGATTTTGGTCGGGATCCTTGGAACCATTGATGAGAAGGTAATACCGGATCTAGACCTAAAATCATTTCTGGACCGGTTTTTTGACTTTCCGGAACTAAAATCATATATGAGATGAGTCTAGGTTCAAGTTTAGATAGAGAATTATATTTTAAAAAAATATGATTTTTAAGATAAATTTTTAAAAATTGAGATAATACGTCGGGTCTCGGGTCCACGGATCCGAACCAAGTTGGCACCGGAACTGGATCCATTTACTTATTGAGGCCTAAATAAGGACACAGATTCTGTTTTTAACGGATAGGAATCTCCGGATAATCGGAGAATCGAGTACCTATTTACATTCCTAATCACATGTCTTATTTTATTTGGAACCATCACATGACAAGTTTGATGTGGAGGGTGCACTGAGCGGGTGCACAGGAGAAAATCATCATTGTAATCACTAGTAAGGAGGTTCTCATGATTTTTTTATTTTTTTTTTTAATTTCATCCCTCTTGGTAAATAAACTTAGGAAAGACTACAAAAGGATATAAATACTTTTTCTCATTTTCAAAAAAAGGACATGAAGATTTAAATATTTCAAAAGAATATAAAAGATTTTATTTTTCTTTAGATCAAGTTCTAATCGCGAAAAAGTTTTAAAAATGACAAAAACAAACACCTTTATGTATGTTTTTCAAAAAATTCCTTTAAGAAGTCATTTAAGCGAAATGATCAACCCAAATGACCTATTGGGGTTCACTTTCACAAATCAAAATAGCTTATTTTGTTTAGGAAGAAGGTTAATAAAAAACAAATTTGTTATAAGAGAAGGGAATTCTTTTAATTTTCTTTTTATCTTTTTATTATTATTATTATTTTTTACAGAGAAAACTTGTTTGAAAGAGTTATAAAAACAAAAAAAAAATCACTATGTAAGATTGTGCTCCAGCAGCATCTGCCGAGTACAGTAGTCCTCTTCTCCTCATACAATGCTAATGCTTATTGGGGAAATAATGAGTGGGGGCATGGCGGCTCTTCAAACCGCACATACGCCAATGGAAATAAAGAGTTGCATGTGAGGACTCTGCACAATCTCTCCACTTTGATTTGATTGCCTCTGCTTCGACCTTTCACAGCTCCTTTGTGCGTCTTCTACAATGTAAGGGCTGATGGCAACACCAGAATTTCAAGTCAAATTGGACATGGGTCTTTATAAGGCTCAAGCTTTGATTAGGCAGACTTTGGTCTCTGTTTATCTTACGGGAGAGATTGAGATTAGGGTTGTAAACTGGTACGTTTCGGTACGGGTCCACTCAGTCCCGCTTCGGAACCAATTTCTTAGTTTTGAACTGAAAATGAGAAGATAGAGCTGGAACTGGTTCTGTATATGGGATGGGTCCAGATTCGGGTCTAGGTCACGTAAAGAATAATTTAGAAAAATTAGCTAAATGATTTTTAAAAAAAACTACCTTTTATGAGAATTTTTATGAAAAATGATATAATATGTCGGGTCATGCGTCGGGACCAAGGTGGAACCGGACCCAGACCTGTTTAGGTCATGGGTCCAAAAATAGACTTAGACCCGACCCCATTTACTTATCAGAATCTAAATAAGAATTTACGCGGTTATTAACTGCCGGAACCTCCAGACAATTAGAGAATCGGTACCCATATACATCCCTAATTGAGACGAAGGTCTTCAAGTCTATGGTGTCCTTTAGAGTAAATTTTGGGGATTTTGACTGAATGGGTGGCCCAAGGGCCTTTTCATTTTTTCCCAATTCCTAACGGTTTAATGGAGCAAATGAACGAGCTTTCATCTTTTGATATTCATATTGTCACATCCTACTATATTAAGAGTCCCAATTAGCATGCTGCATTCAACAATAGGCTGCCCATTGAAATTTTGCTTTGACCTCTACCATTAACAAGAGAGAGACATCTCTTTGCATTAAATGCACATGGAAAACTACACTTTGACTGCTTTTTCCTCTCTGCGTGGGGCCCTGGATGCCGAAGTGTGTTGGCTAAGACATTTAAATATCTATTATTACTAGCATCAGGATCTAAGTTCTTTGTCTATAAATGCCTGTAACTTGGTCACGAGAGATAGAGAAAGAGAGAGAGGAGAAGAGAGGTACAGAAATGTCTGAAATTCCTCTCCTGACTCCATACGAAATGGGAGATTTCAGTCTCTCCCACAGGTTAGAACCTTTTCTTCCTTTTCTTTGGGGTCAAGAGGCCCAACACTAGTGTCTTTTACTTCTTTCCCCACCCCCCTTTTTTTTTTTTTTTTTTGGCATTGGTTGAATGTGCTTTGTGTGGTGTTTCTAGCACCCCCCATGCATTCAAACATGTCAAAGCAGACTAAGCAGTTATGGCCCAAAAGACCTGATAGCCTTACTTGTGGGTCTATCAATGGTGGACCATCAAACTCTAGTGAGTATTGACCAGCCTGTGGTAGGTAATAATAGGCTTGCTTGGGTCTGTTTCATTGATTGAATTGGAATGCAATTGAAATGCAGGGTGGTGTTAGCACCAATGACGAGATCAAGATCGTATGGGAACGTGCCGCAACCACACGCCATCTTGTACTACTCTCAGCGGACCACCAAAGGAGGCCTTCTCATCACTGAGGCCACTGGGGTCTCAGACACTGCCCAAGGGTATACTTACTAAATAATCTCCCCTCTACTTCTAAATCTATCTTCTAAAAATGGTCTTAACAGTATATTATGGTTTCTTTGAATATCTTTTTCTTATAACATCATGGGAAAAGCCATACAAGTGAAAATATCACAAACCCTTTCCTCCTGTGGCAATAATTTTGAGAATGATATTCATGACAATAGTATAGGGTGGGAAGTGTGATGTGAATAGATTGATCAACCAAATGTCAGCCTAACCTCCCATTTCAAATTTGACTTAGACCAAACCCAATCAAATCCACTTAAAAGGTCCTACAAGTAGGCCTGGACCCGGACCTTATCCAATTAACCACTAGTAGGCTCACACCTGGGTGTAGTTGGAATTAGGGTTACAAATGGGTATCCGATCCTGAAACCTATTTTAGGTTTCGATTCATAAACGGGCCCGGATCCGGAACCTAATTTAGGTTCAGATTGATAAACGGATCCGATTCCGTGTCCGTATAGGTTCCGACCTAGGACCCGGCATATGAGACTTTGATACTGCAATTTGTATTTTAAAACCAACTTTTTTTTGTCATTCTCATGTATAATATTGGATGTTGCAGACTTGATGCACTGTTATAAGTTAAATGATATGTTTATTTTAAGAAAAAAAATGAAGAATAAAGACAAAATAGAATTGATTTTGGAACTAGATTCGATCCTTTAGTTGGACCCGATTCTGGAACCGGGTCTGGATTTTCTTATCGAAATCGGGTCTGGAACCAACAAAACAGGTTCCAATTCAAAACCAGAACTGTTATTTTAAAATGGGTCCGGGTCCACTAGGGTTCCGATCTGGAACCGTCTCGTTTACAACCCTAGCTAGAATCCTTTGTATAGTATTGCACTGTTAAATTCCTCTGTATCTTCTCATTTATAGGTATCCAGAGACACCAGGCATTTGGACAAAAGAGCAGGTGGAAGCTTGGAAACCCATTGTGAAGGTAGTTCATGAGAAGGGGGGCATCTTCTTTTGCCAGCTTTGGCATGTTGGCAGGGTCTCCAACTACAGTAAGTCCCCTCTTCTCCTTGTAAAACCTCATCACTCATCCTCATGTGTTGGACTTGGATCTTGGCTTGGGTATGGATGGCCCATGATAATCATTTGTTGGGATGTGGGCCCATATGGCCCTGCAGGATATAACCGAAGAAAGAGTTTCATGTATGGATGTCAATAACTACATTGTTATATAAGGCTTAAGAATTCCAACCCAAAATATCCGGAGCATCAACACTCTTCTTGGACCCGATTGACAATTTAATTTTGATCCTAACCTGTTGGGGTCTGTATTTGAAGACCTGAATAAAAATAATGCTCATGTACAAGTTTTCTTTACCGTCTTACGGTAAAAACCACCTAGTTTTGGGACCCCACAAATTATGGAGCAAGGGGGATCGAAAGATCCAAGTGGGGCCAATCTAGATATTAAATTTAAAGTCAATTTAATACCTCTAATCTATTCATTCGTGGTCCACAAGTTTAACAACTTTATATAAAATAATAAAACTGACCCTTGATCCAACGAATCACTCTATTTGGATCTATCAAAACCTGGTGGGACCTGTGTAAATAGGAGGGGTGGGTTTGGATGGTCTACTCGGAGGGAACAGTAGGTGACCCCACTAGGCGGCTTGTACCGTAAGACCGTAAGGAAAGCTTGTTCATGAGCATTACTCTTTAGTAATATATATATATTAACTCCAGTTTAGTGGTCTTTGTGTGTTAATGCTCTGGATTCATCTAAATTAAATCGCAACTAATGAAGTCACAACTAAGGGATTAATCATTCTTTCGCAACATGTTGTTGGACTTCATCAATTCAGATGATGGAGGTGGTTATTTTTAGAGATAAAAAGGCAGGTTTTTTTTTTTTTTTTTTTTTTTATGTTGGATGTATTGGTGATTTAAGCATGAAAAAGTCCATTCAGGTTTATCTATGAAACATAGGTTTGAAATTGACATTGAGAAATCAAACTAAACTAGGTTGGAAATATCAGCTTTGTTGGATATCACCAGCCCCACAGTGTCTCTTCAATTAAACATACCTGCTGATGGTAACCATTTCATGGTGGCATCCATTCGATGGTTCATAACTGAAATTGGTGGCCCAGATCAAATGGATTTTTTTATAACAGAAACAACCAACAGTCTATATTCACCTTGTAAACTAGTATGCTTGTTTTAAGTGGAAACAGTTAGGCCTCAATCATCTTTGAAATCTTCATGTATAAATATCTGGTTGCAGGCTTCCAACCCAACGGTCAAGCTCCAATCTCTTGCACAGACAAGCCAGTGCCGCCTCAGCCTAGTCACGATGGCATCAATGAACATGACTACTCTACGCCACGGCGCCTAAGGACAGACGAAATCCCACAAATTGTCAATGATTTCAGGCTTGCTGCAAGAAATGCCATGGAAGCAGGTATGCTTTTCTCCAATTTGATCTCTCTTATCCAATGATAGAATTACAATATCCATATTCCATAACAGCCTCATTAAAGATTCATTTTGGAAAGAAATACTCTTATAGTAGAACTGCAATATATCTGTTCTCATATACCCAATACTTCTGTGACTCCAATCTTCCCCTCTTCCTTTTACCTGATATGAATTTCATCCTCTTTTATGGGCTTCCAATTCATGTTATGGGTGTATAACAGATCACAGTCCTCTGTTTTTTTTTTTTTAATATACAGGCTTTGATGGAGTGGAAATTCACGGTGCAAATGGCTACTTAATTGAACAGTTCATGAAAGATCAAGTTAATGACAGAACAGATGAATATGGTGGAAGCTTAGAGAACCGGTGTCGCTTCGCTTTGGAAATAGTGGAAGCCATAGTAAATGAGATAGGAGCCAATAGAGTTGGAATGCGGCTCTCTCCCTTTGCAAATTTTATGGACAGTGTTGACTCAAACCCAGAAGCCCTTGGTGTTTACATGGTCCAATCACTAAACAAATATGGAGTGCGCTACTGCCATATGATTGAGCCAAGGATGGTTAGAGTTGGTGACATGCTGGTAACTCCTCACAGTCTTCTGCCCATGAGAAATGCTTTTAAGGGGACTTTTATAGCTGCAGGCGGTTACAACAGACAGGAGGGGAACAAAGCTATTGCCAATAATTATGCAGATCTGATTGCATTTGGTCGCCCGTTCTTGGCTAACCCAGATCTGCTGAGGAGATTTGAACTTGATGCACCCCTTAATAAGTATAACAGAAGCACATTTTATACACCTGATCCAGTTATTGGGTACACTGATTACTCCTTTCTAGAATCTACAACTTAGATTTCCACTACAACTTGTAATAGAACTCTCTCTCTCTCTCTCTCTCTCTCTCTCTCTCTCTCTCTCTCTCTCTCTCAATTTGTGTCTTCTGATATTGTTATTGAAGATTAGAAAGCTTCAAGAAATAAGAGGAAGGAAGAATTTGATATGGAAGAGAATATATTTAAAAGGTGAAATTTTGCTTCAAATGTCCCTCCAATGCCATCAATGAGTAAAAATTTTTGGCCAAGTAATGAGGGTTCTAATGCTATATGATTCAGAGAGAACAAACTATGGATATGGGATCCACATGAATTTTACACATGAAAAGTGAAATATCAATGAATATTTTTATATGGAATCCGAATCCCTTTTTTGTTGAAATTGGGAAACATTGTTTCAGCCAATCCACATTGGTCTGCTAACACTAATGGTTGAGTAGTGACGAGGAGAAGAAGGAAGGGAGTCATTCTGTATGAAAGGGCAGAACAGGCCAGACTGATAGCTCAAGTTTAGGTTTCAAAACCTTATTCGTTTCAGTCTGTTTGGTTACTTCAACATTTATATTTTGCTGTGCAACAGCAGGATTTTACCCTTTGGGGATTTTTGTTTTCGTGAAAAAGAAGAATTTTGTAATCTATGAATTAATTCTATAGGAATTAAAAATCATCTTCGTAGAGGAAATTAATTAGTTCATTTTTTTCCTACTTTTTATAATAAAAATGTGCGGCACCAAACAGCAGAACAATGAGGTTCAAGAAAAATCTAAACAATTATTCTCCCAAATTCCTCTTATAACAAAACACACCGTTAGGACTTAGGATTGTTTGTATGCATAAAATAGAATACAAAAGAATACAAATAAAAATAGGCTCTAACAAAGGATTATTAAAAATGTGAGTGGTGAATAAGATTTTGACTTTTCTAGATTTGAATTACTCGGGTGATAAAGTATACATTTCTCATCTCCCTCGATTCATTTTCCATTAAGGCAAAGATATTCACCATAATTGTCTCTTTAACTCTTCCGTGGGGTACAACGCTTTTAACGTGGTTACGCTTTCCTCTTTTTGTATTTCCTCTTTCTTTTATGTTCTTTATTACCTCTTTTTCTTTGTTTTTCTTTTTTGTAACCGGTGTTTAATTAATTAAAAATTTTCAGTTTCCTTTAAAAAAAAAAAAAACCCCTCTAACTATAGAAAGTCTTGAGAATTTCTTAGAGAGGGCCGATTGTTTTCATAAAGTCTTACTAATTTACATTTTCAACAGGTGGGCCCACCTTGGGGTTGCTTTCCTCTCACGAATCTCCTCAGTGCCTTGTAGCATCCGGACTCTTACATATCCGGATCGGGAAGCACCAGAAGGTTGGAGGGGTTGGAGAAGACAACAAGAACTGGAATGGCTCGTATTCCTCTCTTGACTCCATACCAAATGGGACAATTCAGCCTCTCTCACAGGTTAGCTAGCTCCTTCTTTCCATTTCTTTACTCTCTCTCTCTCTCTCTCTCTCTCTCTCTCTCTCTCTCTCTCTTTTCATTCTTGTATTGGGTTCTATCTCTCTTTTTTCATTCCTGAACCAAATTAAAAGAAGCACACCACAATTTTTATGATTTTATGTGGTGAGAGATCCAACCTACTCACCCACCATCTTTGTATGGGTATTAAGAGAGACGGGGTGACACACACCTGAGTAATCGGTGTTTGGGTACTTACAAAGATTGAAATATGAGGGCTTCATATATATATACTTGTTTGGAAAATATAAGATCTTACATTTACTTGTTTGGGTCCTTACATTGATTGAAATGGAATGCACTGCAGGGTTGTATTAGCACCGTTGACGAGAATGAGATCGTTTGGGAACGTGCAGCAGCCACATGCCATCTTGTACTACTCTCAGCGGGCCACCAAAGGAGGACTTCTCATCACTGAGAGCACTGCAGTTTCGGTCCTTTCGGACACTGCAATAGGGTACTACTACCCAACTTCCAATATAGATTTTTCTTTTCTTTTTGGGGCTTATATAGGCTCCACTGAGCACCCAAAAGTTAGGTAGGCTTTTGGGTTGTATTCTATGGCTTTAGTCTCTTCTCTGGGTTTGCAAAAAGACAAAATAAGTCCCACATGAGTGGGAAGTGTGTGTTGTGGCTTATAAGAGCATCTCTAATAAAGGCTTTATTTGTCCAACTCAGCTCCCAATGGGAGTAATTGACATATGGCTTTACCTCCAAGAAAATGGTCAAATCCTACATGGCATTTGAAGGTTGTATTGGTATGTCAAATTTGACATACCATAAAGTGAGATGCATTTTATTTCTTTTAAATAAAATAATGGTGATGAGGGTAAATGCATTTGAAGTTGGTACAAGTAGATGCTAAATTTGAAATGAGAAAATTATAAAATAATAATTTGACATCTCTCTCGGAATTGCCAAAGTGAGATGTCAAATTTACAAATGTTTTTTTTTTTTTTTTTTTGCCACATAAGAGCATCTCCAAGAGGTACTTTAAATTTGGATATGCTTTTTAAAAAATGAAGGCTGATGTGGCATATGTATTTTGGCAAATGTAACTTGACAATTCCAAGAGAGATGTCAAATGCAAATGTAAGTGAGCCTATAATCATTATTTTATGCAAAAGAAAGATTTGCACCCAAAAACTCAAATGCAAGTGGGCTCTCACTATTATTTTATTCAAAAAAAAATTGAAGTATGCTTTATGGTATGTCAAATTTGGCATACCATTACATACTTCAAATGCCATGTAAAATATGAAGTATCTGTTAGAGACAATCTCATATGTCAATTAGAGTTGTTGGACGCTGACATGGCCATTGGAAGTGTTTGTTGGAGTTGCTCTAAGCTTTTATTTTGAAAAAAACATATCCAAATTTGAAGTGTCTCTTAGATATGCTCTAAAGACTCGAGTGAGCACCTAAAAATCAACTAGGCTTTTGGGTTGTATTAAGTGGGTTTAGTCTCTTCTCTAGGTTCGCAATATATATATATAGCTTTTACACCACATTTTTGGCAGGTGTGGGGTACACCTTTGCAACTCGAACACATTCATATCATTAGGGTTGCAAATGAGTATTTGATTCTCCGATTATCCCGAAGTTTCAATCAGAAAAAAAATGGGATCTGGAACCTATTTTAGGTTCCAATTCATAAATAGGCTCCAGATCCCATAAACAAGTTTGGGTCTGGAACCCAATTTAAGTTCCGATTAATAAACGGATCCTGTTGAGGGTCATATGGGCTCTGACTTGTGGACCCAAGACTCGACATATGAATTTTTGATGTTGTAAGTTGTAGCTCAAAATCACTTTTTTTTTTTTTTGACAATTTTATATATGATCCTGGAGGCAGTAGACTTGATGCATTGTTATAAGCTGAATGGTACGCTTATTTTAAGAAAAGAGAAAAAAAAATAGAACTAATTTTAGAATTAGATTTCAGTCCTCTAGGCGGACTGGTTCCGAAATCTAATCATGGTTTTCCTATAAAAACCAGGTCTAGAACCAGCAAAACAGATTTCGAGTCAGAATCGGACCCAGAATCAAAACCATTATTTAGAAATGGGTCTTGGTCTAAATCTAATATGGTTCTCACCTGGAGCCACCCTATTTGCAACCCTACACATCGTACTCCTCTCTTTGTACACCCACTTGACCAAATTTCATTCCAGATGGATGAATCAATACTTTTGATTGTTATGCTCTTAAACATGATGGATCGAATGGTTTTAAGTTACTCTGATTGCAATGAGATTTGGAAAAGTGCCCCACAACTATTAAAGAGGTTTTCGAAATACAATGCACCATATTTACTAATATTGGCCTTTTCCAGTATAACATCGCGGTATTTCCTAATTATCATTAAAATTGAAAATATTGAAAGAAAACTGCTATAATATAAAAAAAAATAAGAATGAAAAGATCAATATAAAATAGTTTTAATGCATTTTATTTTTTATTATTTCAATTATTTAAAAGTTACTTTATCATCTATAATACTTTTTGATAATATCTTGAGAAAAAATCACAACTTTTCCATAGAAGATATGCTTGTCCTAAACAATATTGTGAGGGTGGGATGTGTGATGTGAATAGATAGATCCAATCAAATCCAGTTATTGATCCACTTTGACCCCATCCAATTAACTACTGCTGGGCCTTGGTCAGGATCTACTTTGAATCCTTTGGATATTTCCTTTCCTTGTTAAATTGCTCGGATATATTCAATTTCCAGGTATCCAAATGTACCAGGCATTTGGACGAAAGAGCAGGTGGAATCTTGGAATCCTATTGTTGATGCAGTTCATGAGAAGGGAGGCATCTTCTTTTACCAGATTTGGCACACTGGAAGAGTCTCCAACTACAGTAAGTCCCCTGTACTTGCAATTCTTCATCACTCATCTTCATATGTTGGACTTGGATCTTGGCTTCCAGGCCTGGCACACTGGCAGCCCATGATAAGGAGAAAAATAATGAAATAGAAAGGCAGTTTTGACACACTGGCAGCCCATGATTGTGGAGTAACAATTTGCGATGCAATTTCAATTTTCTGAATGATGGAAAAGATGGGTAGTCCATATTCACCTTGTAAAAATATAAAGGTAATCACCCAGTGTGGTCCCGCCAAAGCAGACCGGAGACAGACCTAACAGGTCTCGAACCTGCATTACCATACATGGCATCCGAGACTTTTACTATTGCACCAAAGCAATGACACCTCACCATGTAAAAATGTGTATATTTTTAATTGAAGTGGAAGCAACGAGGGCCCGATCAACTCTGACATATTGATGTATAAAAACATCTTTGCAGGCTTCCAACCCAATGGTCAAGCTCCAATCTCTTGTACAGACAAGCACCTGCCACCTCAGCCTAGTCAAGATGGCATCAGTAAAGATGAATACTCGCCACCACGGCGGTTAAGGACAGACGAAATCCCCCAAGTTGTCAAAGACTTCAGGCTTGCCGCAAAAAATGCCATGGAAGCTGGTGCGTTTTTTTGATGATTTAATCTCTTATCCATTGTTTGAGTTACAAAAATCCATATTTCATGGTAGCCTCATAAGAGGATATAATTTGGAAAGAAATGATGCTATAGTAGAACTGCATTCATTCAGTTCTCATGTAACCCTTTTTTTTCTGTAACTCTGAACACCTTTTTGTTTTACTAATCTCAGCACATCCCCTTCTATAGATTTCTAAATCATGTTATGGGTACAATGAAATACTGCACAATGTTGATTTTTGATCTACACCCAGATCACAGTTGATTTTTTTTTTTTTTTTTTTTGGAAAAGATGGCAATTCATACTACCATGCATTTTAGAGCAGTGCGAAATCATATTAGATGCTATAAAGGATATTTTCTAGCTTTTAAATCCATAATGCTGTTGCTTTTTTTATTATGTAACCATGTTGGGTCAAAACTGGAAACAGATGTATAGATACTATCTCATCTAATGCAATTCCAATTTCTGCACCGCCCCTGAACACTTAGCCACACCTACTGTTCATGAACATTCAACCTCACCTTTAATTAACAGGGGAAAAAAACTCACCTTAAATTAGCCGCATTGTTAGTTGCTAGATTGACCAGCCATTGCAGTTCCTTCATAACCAAGAAAGAGCCAAAGGAAAAATATTTCTATGTTCCTCATCTTGAGAGCTTTTTTGAATATACAGGCTTTGATGGAGTGGAGATCCACGGTGCGAATGGGTACCTAATTGAACAGTTCATGAAAGACCAAGTTAATGACAGAACAGATGAATATGGCGGAAGTTTAGAGAACCGTTGTCGCTTCGCTTTGGAAATAGTGGAAGCCGTCGCCAATGAGATTGGAGCCAATAGAGTTGGAATCAGGCTCTCTCCCTTCACTACTTTTAATGATAGTGTTGACTCCAACCCAGAAGCTCTTGGTACTTACATGGCCGAAGCACTGAACAGATATGGAGTGTGCTATTGCCACGTGATTGAGCCAAGGATGGTTACAATCGAAAATAAGCTGGTAATTCCTCAAAGTCTTCTACCCATGAGAAATGCTTTTAAAGGGACTTTCATTGCTGCAGATGGCTATAACAGAGAGGATGGGAACAGAGCTATTGCAGATAATTACGCAGATCTGATTGCATTTGGTCGCTTGTTCTTGGCTAACCCAGATCTGCCAAGGAGATTTGAACTTGATGCAGCGCTTAACAAGTATAACAGAAGAACATTCTACACACCTGATCCAGTTATTGGGTACACTGATTACCCATTTCTTGAATCTACATCCTAGATTTCCACTGGAGTTGTAATATTAGAAAAAGAACTGTCTCCCTATATGTGTATGTGTATTCCTGTGTCTCTTCAGATATTGTTGTAAAAGACCATTGAAGCCTCAAGAAATAAGTAGAAGAAAGATTTCCAAGTCACAACAAGAATAGTTTGGATAGTGTTTCCTGAACTGCATAGCAGATATTATAGTTTGGAAAGATTAAGTAACCCATCAAACAATCCTAGCTGTCAACTATCTACACCTCTCACGGATAATGTCGATAGTTAATCCGTTTTGGTCTTTCAATTTTGGGGCCAAGGATCAGTTAACTAGGACCATCAGATGGGTGAGTCTTGGAATTGTGCAATCCACAATAAACTCCACTAGATGGACAGATCACAGTTTATAACTCTTCTTGCCAAGTGTAAAAGTGGAGATAGGACTCTACAGCCTCTACCATATCCATATCATATCTCCACAATGTTCTCTTCTCTAGATCACGTCTTAACATATCCAAACCCATCCCCATGCCAACACTAGAAGATTGGAACCTGGTGGAGGTGGACAGTCTCTCTGCCAACTTTCTCCAGTATTTGTCCCACTACCCTGCCTCAATATCAGATTTCTTGCTTATAATGACAATTTCTTTACATACAATTCAAAATAAAAGATTTCTTATTCTTTAAGATAAAGTACAGAGAATGCTGTAAAATTATTATAGCCATGACCTTATAGTTCTTGAAGTTACAAGCATTGTGCTGACACATTGTTTTAAGCTGAACCACCTTCAATAACAGATTCAGGAATCAGAATATCAAAATCACTTACAGCCCATTCGGCAGTCTCCCCATTTCGGCTCACATATATTTCAGTACCTACATTGATTGAAGACCATATTCTCCTTGCAGGTTTTGTTCCAGGGTCCTGTGAAATGTCAGCAACTCAGTATCAGCCATATAAACAGTCATAAAACTAGAGTAATGGATTCATTTGATATAGACCGTCTGCTATATGCATGAACGTAATGCAATGTTTTGTGTGGTTTCAGTCCAACAGTAAATACCACTCCAAATTAAGTAATGTTCAAATATATGCCGACTCATGGGATTGATTTCGATCAAACGAAATTTGATAAAACATTGATCAGAACTGGGCCCCATCTCATGTTTATATATATAAAAAAATCTTGATTAATCAGAAATCCACTGCAGTTTTTAAATTGAATTTCCTATGTATGCCAGACTGATGATTATGTCATGATCTGACATAGGACCACCATGTGGCAAGTCCAAGGTATGACCATTCCTCTGTTCCTATCTATAGTACACAATACTCTCTAAGGAACCTTCAGTGATGGCCTTCGAGATCTCACCTGGTAGAAGTACAGGCGATTGGAGAGGGCTCCAACATCAAGCTCCCATGTCCTAGAATCCCCAACCCACCCGTCTCCTTTTTTTCTAGGATAACCATGGATACCCCACTCCGGATGTGGAAGAATCTGTACTAACTCCTGAGCTTGCGGATTGCTGTATGGGTCACAAATATCAACAGGTTTCTCCAAATACCTTGCGTTCCCTGGGCCACAATACAGATGATAAGCAGAGTATGGAAACCGAGACGTATTATTTCTGTATATCTTCCTCCCTGTTGAACTAATATGGTATGGTGGACAAGACACAAGATTATTCGGGCGGCACCAACTTGTTGTGTCTGGGTTTATAATCATCTCACTGTATCTTGTCACATCAGTTAGAACATCACCATCGCATGCTCTGCCGTCGTTCTTCCAGCAGCTACCAATATCACTGAGATAAAACTGGCTGTTCGGGCCGCCACCACGCTTAACATTGAGAGTCAATCTAACTTTAAAATTCGGTGACTCGAGCAACTGAAACAACAAATACTTCAGCTTTTGCGATTTCTTAGAGATAATTAAAGACGAAGGGAAATACAAAACATCTAATAGAAACCTTAGTCGTGATGCCACGGCCTTCATAATGATAACCTCCATTGAATCCTTTTGTTGCGTCGGCACGAAGATAAAGCATAAGCCATGGATATTTTGAAGACGTAGTCAATCTGTGAGAGAAAATCCAACTCCCTGTGCTTGTATTCTTCTCCCATGACACTGAAAAGTATGAGTTTTTCCCCACACCTTGCGCTAAATCAGCATCAAGATCATATGTTCCATAAAAGCTTCCAACTAAAGATGCCATCTGCTCTCCAGGGTTGTAAACCTTTGAGGGATCGTGATATATTAGTGGGTGATTCATACAACCTTCACCAAAGCATGGAAATTTTCTGTCTGTGATAATTGGACTAACTCTCTTGCCGTTCTCCGGACAAAGTGCCGTTTTGGTATCGAAGTTGCCATTTTTCAGCATTACCATCCAAAACTGCCATGGGTCTACCGAATCGTGCACCTCGCAAAGCGAAGCAAGATATAGTTCCTTCTCCACAGCATATGAGTCAGGGTCGTTGTAAGATGTAAAAGAATCATCGGGAAACTTGTTGCCAACCCCAAGACGATTGTCTGATTCCAACACCCTCTGATGTACATCACATCCACTCGTCTTAGCATTATTGGGAACCCTCAAAGGATCTGCTGACAAGGGAATGAGAAACAAAAATGTCAGAGACAAAATCACATGCTTAATGATTCTAAGAACTTGTTTGCTCAGTTTTAGTTTTGAACAAGAATAAGACATTTAGTCCTAAAAAAACCAGCTGAAAGGGTTGTGGATGCAACCCCTGAAAAATTGAAAGGAACACTGAAAAATCAACCCCTGAAAAATTGAAAGGAACACTGAAAAATCAGCTGCAACCTGTAGAAGTAATATATCTTGCAGCTGCATGTGTGTGTGTGTGTGTGTGTGTCATCATCTCATAGATGACTGGTCGATGTGTGTGTGTGTGTGTGTCATCATCTCATAGATGACTGGTCGATGTCTATGAGTGTTGTCCTAGATAAATCTGAGGCAAACAGGCAGCAGTACTTCAGCCCATAATCAGATGACTGGTCGATGTCTATGAGTGTTGTCCTAGATAAATCTGAGGCAAACAGGCAGCAGTACTTCAGCCCATAATCAGTGAAAAATAAATAGCAAAAAATATCATTTTTTGAAACATAGATGATACATTGGGGAGAATGTTGAAGGAAGATCAACTGAAAGAAATTATTTCGCCAACACCAATTCTCACAGCATTACATGACAAAGCTGCAAGTTTAAAATCCACATGAGGATTCATATCAGCATTTGACACGTCAAATATGGAAAGATAAGGAGACCTTAAAAGAAACCAACATGCCACCATCCCTTTATGATATAACTGATGAAAATAGTCCATGCTAGCATAATATCTAAAAATGCATCAGGGTATATAAATACGAAAACCATGTCTACAGCACACAAATCCTTCAAAAACACCTATATAAAAAGGCAAAAGTTGAAAAAAAAATTAAGATCCCTAATGCTCTTCAATAGGTCAGCCTATGTTCAACATGTATGTCCAGTATGTATTCCTAATGACCAAATTTTTAGGAAAGGAATCCTGGTCCCCTGGTCCAAACGCAGTCAAGTATTCCAAAGATATGAAGTGCCATAAAGCTGAAAGACTCTACGCAATCATGATCACAACTTTAAAAAAAAAAGGACATTTCATATTATTTGAGTGGTACCATCAAACAATTATAGCTAAACCCCAGCCGAGGAGTGCTTAAAATGGTGATATATACTTGCCTTGTTCACTTTCTACAATACAAAAAGTAATCCTGAAAGTGCAAATCAACAATCACACAGATCATCTTAACTTCTTAAACACTCCTACATGTACGAATCATAATGATTAAATCAAATCCTTTTAATTTTCATTTAGAGTCCATTAACCTACCTCTTATTCAATTCTAAGGAATTTATTGTAAAGCGGGTTTTAACAAAAAGGAATGTTCTAGCAAAGGAATATTAAAAGTGTAAGAGGTGAAGGATATAAGGTGGAGATTAGATCAGATGCTTTCTTAGAATTTGATCTACTAAGGTGATGGCTGGGCAATCATTTCCTACCAAATGGAAACCTTTCTATGGCCATTTGTGGTTCTTCACCTTTACCCCTTGCATAAGAAGGCTTTGCTTAGAATTGCTTGGAACTCAATACCAAGCAAACAAATGGGCGCTTAAAGATCTAAAATAAGGACTCCAAGTATGAAATCACCAGCACTGCACTAAAATTAGCAAAACAATAAAATGTATGAAGGCATCAGTATCCTAGAGATCAACGAATAAATTTCATACAATCCCTGAATTCTATCTCAATAGGTATGCATTTGCATAAAACTCTAATTGTACTGAAACAACCATTCTGATCATCCAAATGCAAATCTAAGGAACAATAATCAGTTAATCAACTAAAATATCTGACTGAAGATATATTCTGATAATTCTTATTCATTTCCTGTAGCTAAGGCATTGCAGTGGAATTCAATTGTAGATACAGACATTCCTCAATGTACATAACTACTCTTACTAATTGAAAAAGGAGAAAACATAGAAGACAACCCTGAGGAATCATATCATTCCAAAAGTATGTCATCAATTATCAATGATAAATAAAACAATCCAACTGAGAGTAACCCATCCAACTAGGAAATTAACAAATTTGTTGTTTCTCAGCATTTCTGTTTTCTTTTTGTGATTCTTGAAGGCTCATTGAACTAAATTGAGTCAATATAATTTCAGTAGTTTGCATTTTGTTGAATCATGTTGGTGATCCTAAGCTAATCAAATTAGTGAAGAATAAAATGAGCCAATAAGTGGAGCCCATAAAAACAACCTACAGTTGGATTTCCACAGTAACAAGGATTACCAGAATAATGAGATATACCTGTGATCAAGGGGCAATACAAGTCAGCACAGTCAGCTGCTCTGGGGCTCCCCATGTTGGGTGCTTCCAGCCCAACTTCATTGCAGAAATTCCAAGATTCAAGCCCAACTCTGATGCTTTGGCTCTTCATTGCTGGATCTCCTATTGCTGATATGTATTTATCTGAAGCAGCTGCTGAGGTAAAGGAAGGGAAAAACACAACGGAGATGAAAAGCAGAGGAGATGGGAAGAAAGAAGCCATTTTGCAACAATTGAGACGATTTGGGAGATGGGTTTTGCTTGAATTCATGAAATCAGCAGCTGGACTTTGATTTGTAGAGGTTTGGAATTTGGAGGTCGATTTGTAGGGAGAAATCTACATGGCTTCTCTTGTTCGCTAACATGCGCCGGGGAGGGGTATGATCAACTACCGGCCTCATTGAGTGCAGGAAATGGAGCTGTTAACTGGAAAATGAAGATTTGAGAGATGGGGTTCTCCTAAATTCATGTAATTTAATGTCGGTTTCTCTGCCTGCTTCTGAGGAGTTGGAACTTGGAAGTGCATTTGTTGGAAGTCTTACATGGTGTGCGCTAACATGCGCCGGGGAGGAGGAACCAAAAGAGGGGAAATCATTGAATAAATAAGTGTGGCCTGTAGGGAGATGAAAGGAAGTCTAATTCCTGGAAAATTTTGGAAGTTGTTGCGTCTTCTCCTTCTTATATGTCCTTATTTGGATATGGTGAGATCCCTTGTTGTTAATTAAGGCTGGTTTGCTAACATGCGCCTCAGAATTCTTGTGCAGTCATTAATCTCATGACATCAGGAAGCTCTCTCTGTCTATTGAGTATGAGATGAGAAGTGGTAAGTTGGTTTGACACGTCTAGAGGTTTTAGGTAGATTTAGTTCAGACATCTCTCTCCTTCCTGTCTCTTAGAACTTGGATAGGATTAGAAGCAAAGGGTAGATGTTGGATTGTTTTACTTGAAAGGGAAGTTGAAGTGGTGTGATGTAACAGGGCATGTTGCACAAGTATTAAGTGGTGCTAGTGCCCTGTCTTTAAGACATTAGTCAAGCATCACTATTTTGCCAAGCAGGGCCAAATTGTAATATATTTATATATATATATATATATATATATATATATATATATGAGGAATGTTCAAGTGGATCCATCCCTCACCTTATGGTGATGGATGCTTCTATAAATAGGGAATTTCAAGTACATAGGGTGAAGTACAAAAAGGGGATTTTCATGTGTAAAAAAAGGAAAAGTGTCATCACCCTATGGTAAGGGATAGATACATTTGAACATTTATATATATATATATATATATATATATATATAAAACCCAGCAAAGAAGTGTAAATAAGGGGCTCGCATTTTTTTTTTTTCCTTTCTCGGTTTTACTTGGAATGGAGGTTGAAGAGGTGGATGCAACTGATCTGTGAGACAAACCCAAGACTAACTTGCGCATGTGGTGTACATTCTTGATTAATCAAGGTGGTATTAGCAACGCCGAGGGGTAGCCCAGTTGGCATAGGACCATGGTTTGCTTCCGGAGGTTAAGGGTTGGAAACTGTGCTGCCATACTAGGGCCACGTGGGGATTTATCCGGCTCCCCTTCCAAAGGGATTAGTTCAGCCCAAAGGGTTGAGACACCCTCTGATATCAAAAAAAAAAAAAAAAAAGAAGGTGGCATTAGCATGAAGAACCAGATAAGAAAGTGCATCATATCCAAAGATTTGTACAAGATTGATTGGAATGAAGAAACATGGTTCATGTATTATAGCCCACCTTAATATATTTTGAACAAGGCTTTTATGATGTGATAATAATGGAAGGCTTCGGATTATGAAAATCCTATTTTCTTCATCATCGCCGTCCTCGTCGTTATAACCATGATGGTGGTGGTAGTGGTGTTATAAAAAGGTATTCATGGGATGGCCAGCTAGATCAAGCCTGACTTGGGCCTGGCTCACATTGGTTTAGAATTGGGGAATGTTTTTAGGCCCACAGGTCTAATATTTTGGCCTGATAAACGGGCTTTGCCCAGGGCTCTGCATGTATCATGGCTCAGCATGTTTAGCACGAAGGACTGTAATTCTTTAATTACTTTTGCAAATGCGCTGGGGTTGGGCCTTTGGACTATAACAGGTAGGTTAGAAATTTTTTTTTTTTTTTTTTTTTTTTTTTTATCTTTACCCAACCCAAGAGAGAGCCCACATACACACAGAAAAGCAATCCAACCAAGTGGAAAGGAAGCCCGCACAAGTAAGAAGAGGTGACGGGGTTCGAACCATGACAACTAAGTAAGAACCGACGCTCCTTATCACTCGGATAAGAAGCCGTTTTTAGGTTATATTAGATTAATTGATTCATTCTGGAAAGGGGTTTTTCCCCTAGTGCTTTGTCATTTGATATTGCTTGTGCTCTTTGACAGTGTTCAACCCTTATGGATGGGTCGCAATTGGGTCAAACGCTAACCACAAACCTTGACTATGTATACTCAGAGTGGCACACCTGTTTTAGACCGGAAAACTTGTGGAGTCGAGTCGAGTCAACCCAGCCAAGTACATGTGAGTCGAGTTGGAATAAAAAAATTGCTAATGTGTTAAACCTGAAAAGGGCAAATCTTATATCGCAAATTATAAACCTGCACGAGTCGGGAAAGGTTGGGGTGGCTTGAGGTTTATAGCTTGACCCATTGCCATCCCTAGCCCACAAACACTGAATTACTAGGTTCAAATCATGTTGGATCGGAAAATCAAGTTATGAACTGCAAACACTACTGCACTACCACATTGGGGCTATAGGAGAGTTTACTCGGCTTTTCTCTTGGCTCGGAGGGATTAGTTCAGCCCAAAGGGGTTGGGAACCCTCTAATAGGAAAAAAAAAACTGCCAACCCACAACCTCCGGGTGCAAACCGTGGTCCTAGTCCAACTGAGCTACCCCTTGGGGTTAACTTCAAACACTAGTTCAAAGTGGTTAATGCACGAGAAAGTATACAATTTAATTTTTGTATTGTATTTTAAAATCAAAGGATTTAAGTGTCAAACTCAACCCATACTCATAACAAGATGGATTTGATATCACAAATCATAAATCTATCATAGGTCGTATCTAGTACAGATCGAGACAAATGTGAACCTCGGAACTAGGGATGGCAACGGGGCGGGGCAGGGGTGGAATTGGGTTGCCCCGTCCCCGCCCCGCCCCGCAATTCGGAGTATGTTATATACCCCGTCCCTACCCCGACATGCCCCGCGGGGCCTCGCCCCGATGTGGTGCAACCATAAATATGATAAATTAATTTTAAATTGACTACAAAGAAAAAGGTAAATTAATTTATTTTACATGGTAAAAAGCACATGAATTATTCATCTATGTTGTCTCCATGCCTTTAATAATATTAAAAAAAAAAAAGATCTCTCAAAATAGAGTAAAAAGATCTACCCGCATAAATATTTTATAAGTGTGGGGCACTGTTAGATTGTTTAAAATTTTTAAATTATCTAATATTAATAATATAAATTTTCCTTTTCCTGAAATTTTACCTATGTAAAGTGAGATTTATTCTTATAAGATTTTCTCTAAGCCCTTGAAGGCCACTAACATACACTTGAAAATATCATATATGTTTTGAGACATTCTTTATAAAAAAGACAATATCTCTCTAAAATATCATGAACTCCATCAATACATGGTTTCACTTCATTTCTAATATTGAACTCCACTCACTAATAAAGAGGTTGATTACATATAATTAAAATTAGTATAATTTATAGTGTTGTTAGTATGATTAGAATCATATTAAGTTACTAACTATAATTTACCTTGTTATTTCTAATCATATAAGTTATTATAACCGTATAGCATGATATATCTTGTAATATTATATCAAATTAGTATAATTTATATTGTTATTAGTATGATTAGAATCATACAAATTATAACTTACATTGCTATCTCTAATCATATATGTTATTATAAGCTTAAAGCATGATCTATCATTCTATTATATATTTATATTTGTTTTATTTAATATGATTTATCATGTCACAATTTAACATTATATATGATTAAAGTAAAATAAGCTTAGATAGTTAGATAGATTTTTTAACAACTTTAATTTCATTAAATTTGAATTAGAGGGAATGGGATCATATTATATGCTTTTATAATGTCTAGGGTTCATTCAATTACATGTTTAACTTTAAAAAAAGTCTTCAATAAATCTTCTTAACCCTTAATAACAACATAAAATCAATATATACATTTACATATAAATATGTTTATTTATTAAAAAAGAAATCTAAAATATATATATATTTTTTAGAAGATTAATAATTTCGAGGTAGGACATTGGGCCGTATTTCGGGGCGGGGCATGGGGCGGGGCAGCGGGGCAAGAAACATACCCATCTCCGACACGCCCCGGATTCGGGGTATATTTTTTTGCCTTGTCCCCGCCCCGTCTAAGAGTTAGGGCAGGGAAAACCCGTACAGGGCAGGGCGAGCACTCCGGATTAGGGAGGGTCGAGTTAAAAATACCATCCCTACTCGGAACCCAAGTCATTGCCATCCCTAATCCACATCTTAAAATTGACCATATGTGCATTGTTACAGTGAGGCCAACTTGTTTTAGAGTAAAATTTAGGGGAATTCCATTAACACTTGAGGCCTTCATTTTATGCAGGGTTGTAAACGGGTCGGTTCAAGTCCGAGTCCACCCGTTTCGGAACCGGTTTCTTGACTCCTTAACCAAAACCATATATGGGATGAGTCTGAGTCTATGTAGAGAATGATATATAAAAAAATATGATTTTTAGGAGAGATTTTCAAAAATTGAGGTAATATGTCAGGTCTCGAGTCCACGGGTCCGAACCAAGGTGGAACTAGACCCATACCCATTTACTTATTGGGGCCTAAATAAGAATCCAGACCTGGTTTTTAATGGGTAGGAACCTTCGGGTAATCGGAGAATCGGGGACCCATTTACATCCCTAATTTTAAGCTACTAGAATTTTCAATAGATGAATCCCACCGTGGAGTTCCACTCTTAGTTCTCTAATGAGTCAAGACTCTCACGATATGGACTCATGCTCTAGGTTTTGATTGCATGTGACTGAACTTGTCAAAGAACAAAACAATTGCAATTTTAATGAAGGTCCTAACAGGGCCTTGCAGCACAACCAAGTTCCAAGGATCCAAACAGGGTTTTAGTAAGTAGTGGTGTTCCAAGGCTGGGCTAACCCGAGCCTGATCCAAGCCCATCCCACATTGAGCTAGACTCAGGCTCCATTTTTAAGCCCATGGGCTGTATCTGAGGCTAATTTTGTGGCCCAATTATGAAATGGGTTTGGCCTGGACCTACATATACTTACAGGGACAATCCAATTGGGCTGGGCCCAAGCCTGACTTCATACCAATGGGCTGGATCTGGGGATGAATATTATACTCAATAACTAAATGGGCCTGGCCATGAACAGCCCTAGGCCTAAAGTCTTTAGCCTTGGCGTGTGCCAGGCACATGGGCATCAATCTTTTTATGCTCTTTTTGCATTTTCTATAGACTGTTAATATAAAAGTCCTTGAGAACATTTTAGGGCATAATCATCCACTTTATGCTATCATTTGTTAAATTCCCTTAGAAAAAATGAATGATGCCAGGGGTGTGGGGAGCCTCTCAGGAAACTGTCCGAAGCTTTTTTTATTGGGACCCACCTGCATGACACAGGATGATTTGGATTATTCTTGGATCTGCACAAGTCCATAGGCCTCTTTGGTTGGACAGTGATAATAATGGATAAGGAATTAAGCACACTTCAAAGTCCCATAATTGGATTAATTAACTCTAAGTGGTAGCTCAATTGGCCTAGGACAACGGTTTGCTCCAAGGTTGATGGTTCGAAACTGCGCTACCACAATGGGGCCACAGAGGATTTACCCCGGCTCCCCCTGGGCCCGTAGGGATTAGTCCGGCCCAAAGGGCTGGGACACCCTCCATTATCAAGAAAAGAAAAAAAATTGGCTTAATTAAGTCATCCAATCATCGCAAGATTTACACTACAATTGGATCTTAAGGCACAAATTACAAACACCCATCTTCTCTGTTTTGAAAGATTACCACTCCCATATTCTCAATTACCTTATTGGTTTTGTGACTCTGATTTTTTAATGTTTCACTGATAAAGTATGAGAAAGAATATTCTTTTGAAATGTTGTTTATCCAAAGCCTTCCACTCTCTCATTTATTTTTATTTTATTCATTGTTACTATTAGCTATTATGTTTTGATCAAATGTTGAACTTACCCAAAGAGTTTGGCCTGGTTGAGGCAATTAGTAGATGGATTTCATTTAAGGTCTAACAAGCCTTTCATAATTTATTTTGTACATGGGTCTAATAAACCTTTGATGATTTCTTATCCTGTTTACTTGGATCTTGAGAAGTTGAGCTGGTACTATGCAGAGAAGTGCACAAATAAGTGAGACCACACTCTAAAAGAAGAGAAAAGAAAGCACTGCAGAAGGTCCAAGAAGTTTTGTGTAGCTGGACATGTTTGTTTTTCCAGCACTAGAGTCTTTCAGCAAAGATTTTATTATAAGATATTTGGTTGGTCACAAGAAGTTTGAAAGTAAAGTTCCAGTCACCAAAAAATTATACTTTTACTTTACCAGCGCCCCAAAAGACTTTAACTCATAAGACACAAATTGTTACTTTACCACTTATCGATTTCTCAACTCACTGTAGATTACTTTGCTCCATGAATACACATGCATTTTTGTTTTATTAAAAACTATACTTCACATTTACCTAACCATTATCCTTCCCATTTTACTGGAAAAAAGATAATATCTTCCACTGATTTGATATTTATTTTACCTTACATTACTAGTACATGAACTACACATGCCCTAACAACTATGTCCACAGTCCAAGAGGAAGATGAAACATATCTTAAAGATACAATAGATACATAGAAGACAAGCATGTAAGCACTTAAGAATCTCTAAAACAGAATTCTCTTGCACCAAATAAGGAGGCACACACAAAATCTTATGACATTGGCCGGTACAGTTAGATACAAATACATGAACCAATCGGAGGAATGAACCTGGAATAAATGTTACATGGTACTATGATAATATTAACAATATTAGAGAAAGCATCAGAAGGGAGAATCAAAGGAATAAGAAGCTGAGACAAGAAGTTCTCTTAATCTTTCACAAATTATGATCACATTATTTAGTCCTTTGTTCTGATTTAACAGAGACAATTCCAACCAAGAAAAAACAGAGACAATCAGTGGTGTATATAGTGTGGTACATTGTTTATTGCATAAATAGGACATTTAGGGCAACTCCTGAACCGACCCACCAATCCAACCCGAACCAGACCCGGAAATTTAGAGTTCGGATTAACCCTTTCAATATTCAGGTTCATTTGGATTGACATTTCTGAACCAATTAATATATGGGTTAGGGTCAAGTCGAGTCCATTCTTGCTATTCGACCCACTAACCCGAACATGAAAAGTACACTATAACTAGGGTTGCATATGGGTCTCTGATTATCCGGCCATCTAAAGTCTCTGATTTTGAATAAAGCAGGTATAAACCTATTTTTGAAACTGGGCGAAATTCAAATCAGGATTGAAGCATATAGGATTTGGATCTAGGACCATTACACCCCACAAATTGAATATATATAAGTTTTTCATGGTTTTAATAATATTGATATTTGAGGATCTAGTTAGCTTTAATCATTTATCATTTAATAGCCCACTTATATGTTTAGAAAATATTATTTCGAAGCCCCTTTATATCCAGTTATATTAATCCATTGCACTTACAATGTAGTTGTTAGGGCATGCTTAGTTCATTAAAAGGAATGAGTAATTAATCAAAAGTCAAGGAAGTCAAACGCTCTTGCATTATAATTGAAGGAAAATTTTCTCTCATCCAAAGCTCTGCAGGAGTGCTCATATCTAGGCCAGAGTTGAGCCCAAAACCCTAATTAGGGAGATGAGAGAATTTTAACCTATGATTAAGGAGATGAGAGAGCAGTGATGCCTCCCAAGTAGTCAAAAGGAGTTGGGGTCTGATCTTCTTGTAACCATCCAAATGCTAGTGTAAGGAAAAGTGGAGAATGGTACTCTTAATGGCTCCCTTCTCCTGCAAGAGAGGCAGACTTAACCTTTCAACCAATCAGAAGGGGAATAAACTTTTTCCTTTTTCTTTGATTCTGCATGATTATTATTGTTCCTTTGCCATGATTATTAAAGTGTGTTTTTTTTTAAAGCCATGATTATTAAAGTTAAACTCATTTGTATCAGCCAATCCATTTTCATGGGATAGGGATTAGGCCAACAATAATATAATGTCTGTTCATTAGGCTTCTTTCTCTTCACTAACTATGGTTGTGAACAAAGACATCTGCCTCCTTTTTAAGACATACTTGCAGTCTCCTCTCATCTCCAATAACCTCGTGGTACCAATAATGTCAATGTCATCAAAAGATTCCAAAGGAAACAAAAGAATTATTTAATAGATAGAACAGAGAGATGGCTACAGTCTAAAAAAGACATACTCAAGTAACTCCTAAGCGGAATAATTATCTGAACCCACCAAGAGTACTATGGGTCCAGAGGATGTGGGGGATGGAAAGGGGACTCATGGATGGTGGGTGATTAAAAATTTCACCCCATCTCATAACCCTAAGGCGATGATTTGGGCCATCAGGGAAAAAAAAAAACAACGATGACTATGGCCTTAAGTACAACCTTCAGATGACAAGAAGGTGGTAAAACACTTTACCCACTCACTATCCTCAAGCTCCACTTCAAATCACAACAAAACTTGTGAATTAGAACCAGTCCAACCCACAGGGTGGTTCATGTTGGAAGTCTTAGCACCACCTATTCATATTGTCAACCAAGCCCATCTGTGCAGGCCAGATCTGGCCTTGATTGACACATACATGAGTATATAGGCCATTTTCTAATCCAGCACCAAGACAGAGAATGATATTGGTTGCATGGAATCAGATCGCAATAGAATGGCAACCCTAAAATCTTCTACCTTAAATGCAGCTGTGTGAAAAAAGATGAGTAATAGTGAAACACAAGCCAAACTCTTCTCCTCATAAAATAAAAATCAAGGAACAACTCTGTACGATCTCAAAGAAACTGAGATAAATAAACCTCGTCATCAATCTGCGGCATTCAGTCTATTAGTCTATTCAATGCCATAACAAAGGGGTTTCTTTTAAAAGAACTCACTTGGATCAGCCGCAGTTGTTCAACCGATAAACCTTTTCCTTTTCTTTTCTCAATAGCCTTGCTTCTGCAAAGCATCCAAAATCATGCTAACAATCAGGTAATCAAGATAAAAATTAGTGACCAATTTCTGGGTCATAATCAATCCAAATGTTGACTAATAAATTGGACAGTGTGGATGAGAAGCCATGCAAAAAAAAATAATAATAATAATAAAATGAAGCAAACTAATTCAATAGTAGAAGCTGTTCATGAAGAGAGGCTTGGTATGTGTTCTATGCATGGAGTGATTCCTCCTATGGATTTTATATTTATGCAGCATATACCTACTCTAGCAACTTCCCATGTTCACCTTTTTCTAGCATGCCACCAGAGATTAAAAAAGAATCCCACCACCTCCAACTTGCCATTGTTTACTTGCAAGAAAGAACATTTTGTCAAATTCCCTTGAACCTAATCCTTTTGATTATCATAATTTTCTTCTCTCAAGTGAAAGAAAAATGGAATCTTAAGCTTTATACCACGAACTACCAAAGCCTACATGGCAAGCAGATCTTCATCGATGTCAATAACTTCCCATGTGTCACTTTCTTAATCCTCACCATTGAACATTTGATTTGAGGACGTGCATGAGAGGATCTCACAGGGGTATCCCTTCGAATGGGCTGTGATTGGACAGGATTCTTGCCAAGCAAAGGAAGCAAAGGCATGATAAGAAACTACTTGTTTATCATTCAAAGCTCAAAAGCGATGCAAACCACAGCGAATGGGTTTTGTCACATAAACAAAGAGCAAAAGGCAAGATGGGTAGACGGGGGGCAAAGAAGAGGGAAGATTACTGTTCTTAGCACAAGTAGACCATTGGGTTGCGAAAGTAAAAGGCCGCATATGAAAGCAATTGGAAGGTGACTAGGTCATGGAGGGCCCACAGAAGGACCTTATGTAATAGCTAATACAGGGTGACCCTAAAAGTTACTGTATGTGGGGACAGAATTATTATTGGATGGAGAAAGCCAAAGAGCAGTGTACACATGTCAACTGCCAATTTGTAAAAATCCAGCCACCTAATTATTCCAGAGAGATTTTGGCTGTGCAAATGATTGCTATATATGAAGCTCTGTCCATGTTGGTATGATATCTTTGTGAGAGAGCAACGGTAGAGTGGCACAACAACCTCGAAGCTAGTTCAAACTAGTGAGAGGTTGTGTGCAACATGGCACGCGGCAAGATACAGATGAAAAGGATTGAGAATCCCGTCCACCGACAGGTGACGTTCTGCAAGCGTAGAGCCGGGCTGCTCAAGAAGGCCAAAGAGCTGTCTGTGCTGTGTGATGCAGACATAGGGATCATGATATTCTCAACCAATGACAAGCTCTATGAACTAGCAACCAAAGGGTCTCTCTCTCTCTCTCTCTCTCTCTCTCTCTCTCTTCTCCCACTAAATTTTCATGTTAGTTTCTTTTTGTGTTCCTTTATTTCCCCTCATGGGCTCTCACCTTGTTCCTTACTGAAGATTTCTTGGTTTTCTTAGAACCATGGAAGGACTGATTGAGAGGTACATGAAAAAATCTGGAGCAGCTGAAACTGAAGTAGGCGAAGGAAACCCGCCTCCAGTATGTCTTTCTATACTCTTGCAATTGAAATGTAGAAAGAGATACAGTTGTTTCTACAATCCTCCATATCCACAAATGCTATGCTATGTTAAATTCATCTAGCCATTTGTGCGCACGTGCGAGTGGAGAGAGAGAGATTATTGAAGCCACTATTTCTTTCTTTTTTTGAAAAAGAAAAGGATAGCCTAATATTATAGTTATTCACAGAAGAATTTGGAATATGAGCACCTGATGAAAAGTATTATGAAATAGTCATCTGTTCTAGTTTTCAAAATTGCAAATTTAGTTTACTGACATTTCTACACTACAAAACAGTATAATCATCCATCAAAATACTTGCCAGTACCACCACCACAGATTTTGTAGTAATAATACCAGCAGTGGTGGATGGAGTGTAAATCCACTGGGGGCCTGATTTCTAAATTTTATTTCTAATATTGGTGGGGTCCACTAATTTTTTCCATAAGGCCCCCAATGGATTTTTGTAGCCCAATATTAACTTTAATTAATATATGTTCGGATACTTCTTGTGTGTTTAAATATGTCCAACTGCTATTGCAGGTAGAGGCGGATGCAGTTCATAGTCACTGAGGGCCCAGCCCCCCAGTGACTTTTTGGGAAAAAAAAATTATGTATACTAAGTTAGGCCCAAATCAATTTGGCCCCCAGTGACATTGAACCAGGCCCCCCAATGAAAACTCGTAGAGAACAATTGTGATAAATAAATATGTCTTGTTTTATTGCTTGAAATTATTATATTATATTTGTTCCATATAAAAGGTTTGGGGTAAATCTGCACACTATTTGTCCTTGCTAGGCATGATTTGCAATGTAGTGGAAATCTACAAACTATCTGTCTTTGAATGCACCTTTCTGTGTATTAGTTACTGATAGTGTATGTAAAAGGTCCACTACTTATCTGTGCATTGTTTTTTCTCAAGCATGAAGAAAAAAAGAAGAAAAAATCATTTGCAATCATATAAATAACCCAAAAAAAAATTCCGGGGGCGTTGCCCCTGGACCCCCTACTACTTAATCGTGCCCCCAATGATTTTGAATCCTGGATCTGCCACTGAATACCAGTGACAACAGAGAAATAATCACATCACTGAAAACTTTCAAACTTCATTGTCACCAGTTTAAATGATCACCAAGAAGCCCACTTTTGTGAATTAGCCTATTTGATCAAAGCCAGCACCCATAAGGCAGCAGCATCGCGTTAAAAGCATATATTCTTTTCATTGAGCTGTTCATGATTGGATTTGATACATCATTAATCATAGGTTTTCACGCGTCCAACTTTTTTTTCAATCAGTATCTTAAAAAGATTACAAAAGGGAACCCACCCGCAGAGAAACTCTGTCCAACCCTGTTTTAGCTAAAACATAAGCCATGATACTAGTCGATCTAATCTCATGTCTAAAAGACAAAATCCATAGAACTATAAGAAATCAGCTCCTTGATCCCATTTAAGTAAAATTGGAACTTCCAACGCCCTTGGCTAATGATGAGACACCTACACCAACACATTAGATGAATCACTCTCCATAATTAACCTGCCTTGAAAAGAAAACGAAAATCCGAAAGGCTTCCAAAATAGCCAAAATCTCCACTTCATTAGAATCTTATACTCCAAGATGCTTAGAAAACATAAGCAATACTTCCCATTTACCATTCTGAAGCACACTGTCAATACCTGCAGGCCTCATTTCCCTCTAGCAGCTTCATCCGCAGCGGAGACAGTTAAACTTTCAGATGCTAATATATTTAGGGTTTCTTCTATATAGATATCAGAAAAGCCCTGACTATAAGAGGACAGAGAAAGAAGAAGAGTTGGAGGGAATGAGTTGGTTGTACTCCAAGGATGGGATGACCAGCTCTATTTATTGATATCTAAATTTTGGAAAAATTTAAAAAGAAAACTGTGGTTCCTATTAATAACATAAAAATCCCTTTGACTAATTGAATTACAAATAAGTCTGATTCTCTGACTCTTAACACTCCCCTCAAGTCAGTGCATATATATTCACTATACCCAGCTTGGACAAAACATCATTTAATTGTTTCTTGATAACTGCTTTTTTTAGAATATCTGGAATTTGACATGAGGTTGAGACGTAGAATGGGCTTTGACTTTCTTAGGATTTGAATTTTTATGGTGATTGCTAGGTATTCATTTTCCATCTCCCCTTAATTCATTTTCCATTAAAGGGGAGATTATTTCATAGCCATTTAAGGATCTTTGCCTTTATTTTTATTTTGTTTCAATTTTGCCTACTTTTAGGAGTTTCTTTATTACAATTCCTAGGAATTCAAGTCCATGAAAGCAGCGGGCCCTTAGAGAACCATTAGAAAATGTCAAACATGCCCATAGGTTTTGAGATCATCACACTAATAGCCGCTACTCTTTTCTCGGTGACAAATCATTATGGAATAAAGCTCAACACAAAACAATAAAAGAACATGTAAATTGATATGAACCATCAATGATTGGACCATCTCTCAGATCAACCATAGCCCAAAACCCATATTGATCATGTGATGTTCCACATTAAAGTCGTTGACTAGAAAAACAAATTCACAATCTAGTCCTCGTGATAATTAGTTATTGGTGCAACCAAGCGGTGATCATTTGGAATTGTGCATCATATCCCTTTCAACTTTGATCAACTCATCACAATTGACGAAATTGACCTAGTAAATCAAATTTTCAGCTTGCCTTCGTTTTGGAAAATTCAATTCATCATGGATCTGAATTTTCCCAAATATAGAGTACTTTTTGTTAAAATCCAAGTTGCAAATAAAGTATAAGCTATTTAATAATAAAAAAGGGTTCAATTGTGGAACTTAAAAAAAAATTTGCTGAGGGTATTATATTCTTGATGTATCGTTCTAATTTAAAAGGGGAAATTTGTGTGATGCAAGAAAATTGATCATGCTAAAGCAAACAAGAGTATGTAGCATGGTTGCACGTGCTCGTTTTTTGCAACCACAAGGTCCTGGATTCGAGACAGGTTACCCATTAAAAAAAACCATGATAATGAAAAAGTATTAAATATTTTCTAGTCAGATTTTCTTGAATACACACTGCTTCCTAATTTGCACAGGAGCTGAGGAAAGAGGCGCTCATGCTGAAACAAGAGATAGAACTACTTCAAAAGGGCTTGAGGTAAAACTGAGTCATTCAAATATATATATCCATGTTTGTGATTAAGCTTTTGTTAATATATAGTGCTACATCCTGCTTAACTTTCATCCAGGATTTAATGTGAACATGATCATATTTATCAAGATCCTAAGAATAGGAAAAGGAACCAATGGCTGACTTGACACAAAACTTCAATTTGGTTCAAGAAATAACTTTAGCTGTCAGGAAGTCATTGCTCCCCTCTTCTCACCCAAAAAAATATATTAAAAAAAAAATCAAAACTTGAGTCAATTCATTCAAGGCTTCATTCAAAGATGTCAATGTGTCAAGAGAGTACCTGCCAGGGTTTAAAAAATCAGCCAAGTCCAAGTCGAATCAACTGACTCGACTCAAACTCGACCTACATTGGTTTGGGTCAAGTCCCACTTGGCTGAGTTCCCGTCCATACTCTTTCTTCTGCTTCATAGACTTTGGACTTGCATCACTTACTAATTCCTTAACTTCCTTCTTTGCCTTTTTATACATTTCATAATTTTCATTATTCCTAATACCCTGCCAAACTTTGTAGCAAGGCCTTTTCTCTCACAGCTTTCCAAACATCTACACTCCACCACCAGGTCTCTTTATCAATGTGACTTTTCCCTTTCAACTCTCTAGGCACCTCTTTTGCAACCCTTTTAATACAATTAGCCATTTGGTTCCACATCACCATAGTTTCTCCCTCCAAATTTCATTCTCCCTCAATGATCACTATATGTGTAAATGTTATCGCCATTTCCACTTTCAAATTCCCCTATACCTTATTTTAGGGAACCTTTTTAATTTACTACTCCTCCCTTTCTACTTCTAATGCAAACATCTAAAACTACTAACGTATGTTGTATGGTCAAACTCTCTCCAAGAATGGCCTTACAGCCTTTCCAAGTTAGTCAACCATGTTTTCTAAGTAGGAAAAAGTCTATAAGGCTCCTATTAATTCCATTTGAATAGGTGATTAAATGCTCCTCTCTCGTTCCAAAGTAGGTGTTAGCTATTACACCGTACTTAACAAAAAAAAAAAAAAAAACTTTCCGAAAAAACTATTACAATGTCAAATGCCAACACAAAATCCAGAATTGTGCCTCCTAACTCATTCCTTTCTCCAAATCCTTATTCTCCATGCACTCTCATACCCTCAACCATCATTTCCTACATACCCATAAAAGTCCCCTCTAAGGAAAACTTTTTTAACCAATTGGAATTTCTCGTATTAAACCATCCATCTCCTCCCAGAATTGACTCTTAACCAAGGATTAAGAACCCGAAATCAGGACCTGACTCGGCCAAGGCCGAGTTTGAGTCGGCTTGTTCGACTCGGGCAAGTCGCATGGGACTTAGCCGAGTCTGGTTGGGCCCATTTTTTAACATGGATTTTTTTTTTTGGTAAAGGAATATGGAAATCTTATTTTTCTACAAAACATTCCCATTAAAATCTTTAATAGAAAAATGAAAATAATGGTGTCCCTTGGAAAGTGGAAGAGGTTGGGACTAGGGATTTGGGAAGTGAACGGGCTTTTAAATATGGAACTTGGGAAGTGGAAAGGGGTTTAAATATAGGTTGGGAAGTGGACGGGTTTTTTCTTTACCCCAAAAAAATAATAATAATAAGACACCTTTACAAGTAAAACTTGAATATAATGGTGTCCCTTGCAAAGTGGAAAATGTTGAGAAGTGAAATGACTTTTAAATATGGAGGTTGGAAAGTGGAAAGAGATCTTAAATACAGAGATTGGGAAGTGAAAAGGGATCTTAAATACAAAGATTATCTTAAATGTAGAGACTGGGAAGTGGAAATGGATTTTAAATACAAAGATTGGGAAGTGAAAGGGATTTTTAATATGGCCAAAGAACCACTTTAATGGTGTATCCATAAAATGGGGGCCAAAAATAAAGAAATAAAATAAAGAGACTCAGCCAAGTCCAAGCCGGAGCTGACCCGACTTGGTAGTGACCGAGTCCGAGTCAACTCAACCGAATCAACTCGGACTCATTTGATTTGTCAAACCATGCTCTTAACACTTTCATATGATCTTGCTTGGGGTGCATAGGCACTAATGATACGTATTACATCTTTCTTTAACACTAGTTTAATTGCTATAAGTCTACCACCTAATCTCACTCTCACAATCTTTTCTTTCAAATCCTTATCCACTACTACACCTACTCCATTTTCGGCATTGTTCTTTCTTGTATAATAGAGTTTGGAGCCAGCAGTGAGATCCTTAACTTTACTCCTTTTACATTTTGTTTCCTCCAAACAGGCTATACATTAATTATTCTTCTTTATCGACCAACTCCATGCTCTCTTACTTATCAAGGTTCCTATGTTCCAAATAGCAAGTAAAATCCTCTTTTTATTCCGGACTAACTTCTTTACCCACACTCATCTGGACTGGTGCGGGAACTCTTGCCTACCATCCCCTGCAACCGAGCATCGTTGTAGTGTGCCACTTTATAGCAAGGGATGCCCTAGCATGTGATCAGTGTACTCTTGCCTACTTTTCATTGCAACTGAAGACTGCCACAATGTGTCGCTTATAGAGGAGAATGCCATAGCATGATCATGGAATAGTTTCTCCGAGTTCATGTTGCAGATGTGACAAAAGTTTTACATCGGCTATCAACCTGGTGTAAACCTCTTTTTTCCAAACTTAGGATCGATAGTATGCTTGTAGAATAAATAGAGGGAACTAAGTTAGGTTCTTCATGGGAAAAAATAAAAGAAACTCCATTGTTGCTTTTCTCTAGTATTGTGGAATAGTACGTATAGATATGTTGAGGTTATCTAAATGATAGTGTAGAACCCTTCCAGTTACATGCATGGAGGAAGGACAGCAACAATGACACTGGATGAGCTAGATGCATTGGAAAGGCACCTTGAAATTTGGATGTGTCATGTACGCACTGCAAAGGTATGATTTTTCCCCCTATCCTTATTCCTTATAAGCTTTATCAAACACTAATTTAACCAACTTAAAAGCAAACACGCGAAATCTCATTGGACTTAAAAATGCAGATGCAGAACATGTTTCAAGAGATCCAATTGTTGAGGAATAAGGTAAGGACAAATTTCTGTCATACTTTGGTCATGCACTTTAGAATTACTTGCTAAGGCTCCTTAGTGAATAATATTTCCTTATTGAATGCAAGGATAAAAGTATATTGTAGTGTAGGGGATGTGATCCCTAGTATTGACTGTGTCAAACTATCCAGATTTTCTAGTTTTGACATTTTGTCACTACTTTGTAACCTTTTCATTATATGATAAAAAAAAATGTTTCTCTGATTGCATGATTGGACTTTTCACATTAAGAAATATCTTAGTTTTGACATGAGATTTAGTGAATGAATCATGTGGAAACTTAGTCCATAAAATAAACTAAAACAATGCTTTTTATATTGATGCATGACTATAACTAGGGTCAAGGGAGAATACCTGAATCAGATCTATTGCTCCACTAATAGTAATGACACACCTTCAATGCATGATTGAGAAGCACAATCAAGGGAATCCAAAAGATCTACAACCAAAGCAGACTCTGTATTCATCCCTCTAGATTCAATAGCTCTAATAACTGATGAAGTCCCCTTCTGGTAGCCTGGTCTGAACCTGATATTTGTCGTGGAGGCAGGAGAGGCCCGAGAGGGGATTGTGCTCAGAAATAGACTTGTCCGGATGCCCTACCTTCCTTCCTTACATCATTTATGAAGGGCATGCCGTGGATGGCTGAGCACATTGCTAATGTGGCAGTGAGCACGTGATGTCTTCCAAAAATTGTTATAGAAGTATTATTTAATCTATCCAGGGTCAGCATTGTGAGCTCTACTTTTGCACTCATTCCTTTTTAGGTCTACGTTCTCTGTCACTCCACATTCTAGCAAGTTAGTTTGGATGCAAAACACTAAGTCTAAATTGGTCTCGACTTGCACATGATGTCTTCCAACGATTGTTATAGAAGTAATATCTGATCTATATGGGGTCAGCATTGTGAGCTCAACGTTTGTACTCATTACTTTTTAGGTCTATGTTCTCTATCAATCCACATTCTAGCGTGTTAGTTTGGACTGCAAAACACCAAATGTAAATTGGCTCTTAATTCCTATTGGTCACAACATGCAACAATCAAAATTTTGTACTAGGGCTACTCCCAGTCTTCTACACAAACTACCTATTTGTATTGTGCCCATTCATAGTACCATCTCAAATCTAGAGGTTGCTTCATTGCCACATTTGTTTGTCCCAAAGAACATTTCTGTGAACAACTGCCAATGACTTCTTGATATACATCAGTTGTAGCATGTAGGCAAATGTGACCATTTGATTGTTGCCCACCAAGACATGACCTGTCATTGAAGCACCTGGACATCCAACGTGAACCTACCCAACAGATGTAGGCATTGTTAGTTTTTTACGCTCAGGTTAATTGTATTGTTTATAAAGAGAATCAATGATCTCGTTTATTTATTTGTTCTTTTTCTTTTTTATTTTGTTTAAAGAAAGAATATAACAGTCATTTGGTTTTGCATGAAGGAGGGAATACTCAAAGCAGCAAATGAGTTTCTCCAAGAAAAGGTACTATTACAATAAAGCTTTGTAAAACCTTAAGTATAACTATTATAGAAGCTTATATAAGAATTTTTGTTTGGCAGGTAGAAGAGCAAAATGGCACTTTTAATGTGACTCCCATGATAGCTGGGATTCCATATCCACTAACTGTATAGAGTGAAATATTCCAATTTAAGAAGGTTTGAATCAGACTAATTGGTAAGAATTGGAGAGAGAGAGTTGATAGGAAGTACTATGGTGTACAGGTGATGACCCTAATACATCTTTAGAACAGCTTCTACAATAATGTTTGGAATGTGTTGTGCTGCTTGAATACTGCATTAGAACAGTATCTGTAATAATGTTTGTTAAATGTTGTGCTATTGAAAGTTATTATAAGAATGAAATATGCTATATATTTTAGATATCTTCATAAAAGCAGTAATACAATGCATGCCAACAACCATGTGTAGTACATCTTAATCCAAAGTGGTCATGTGGATAGGTAGCGCAAAGCACGGATTAACTAATGGACCAGACTTGACACCGATTGGAGGATCATATTCATAGCCTTAGAGGCTTTTAAATCATTGGCTCAACCACGATCAGATAAGTGATGGAGCAAAAATCACACTGATTTGATGTTTTATATGTGGTCAATCAATGGTGGACACCAGCACCAACACATAGGGGAAAGTTTTCAAGAGTAGTTTGGATCTAAGAAGTAGGCACATCTGAGCAGATGAGGAAGGTGATGCCTGGTAATACTGAGTCCTACAGAGACACTCCCTTTTCTCATCTGGCTTATCTTTCATATTAGTTCACATAAGATATTGTTAGAAACTAAGTAACAAAAAAGAAATAATATATAGAAACCCTAGGGCCCTTCTATATCTTGGTTTATGCATAAATAAAGATTCATGAGTCCAGATAACTAACTGAAAGAAATGGTTGTTCTGTTCTTACTCATCACCTGAGTTACAGGTAACTTGAACCATGGACCTCACTTGAACAAACTAGTAAATCAAATCTAATGCATTTTTGCAGGCCAAGCAAGGTATCATGTCTCTCAAGTCTGAACTTCTAGTGGGCTATGAGCCTAGGCAATACCAGTTTGTTAGGGACTCAGGGGTGTCCATCGGTTTCATTTGCAGCAAGATATAGAAAAAAAATGGGCAGGTTAAATGGGTAAGCTGTCCATTCACCAGGAAAAAGGAAATTGATAATTCACCCTAGCCCATCCCCGGGTTCAATGGCAGTTTACAGGTTCAAGTTGGGTAAAGTTGAGATCGGCTCCTTACCCGAGTGGTAAGGAGTAACAGTTCTCACCTGCCTGCCCAGAGTTCGAACTCTGAGTACGCCACATCTTCCCGTGTGTGCGGGCTTCACTTCCCACTTGTGTGGGCTTTCTTCCCGCGTGTGCGGGCTCCTTCTCCACTTGAGTGGGCTGTCTTCCCGTGTCTGTGTGCAGGCTCTTACTTGGGTCCCATCCCCCTTGGCTGGGTGGGTTAACAAAAAAAAAGTTGGGTAAAGTTTATAGATATCAACCAAGTTGGGACCATTTTTTGTTCACTTCAATCCATTTACCCATTTATTACCTGTTTACACATTATTATGATTTTTCACCTATGAGGATTTCGCATGAGAATCTTGCGAGAAATTCAATAGGAGCCTTTAGACCCTGTCTGTTTGCATTGAAATCCATAGGAATTAAGATCAAAGGTGAATTTCCAAAAATAAGCATCAAATAGCATCTTCTTTTTATTATATTTCCCTAAAATAAAATGAAATTTGATATTCATTTTTGGAAATTCACCTTTAATCTTCATTTTTAACCAGTTTATGTAACTCCTATGCATTCTAAAGGAAGGTGGTCCCATTTTTGTAGACTGTGGAGATTTCAATCCATGACTGTCCTTGTGCTATAGTCCAATGGGTAAAGATATCCCTAGGGATTAGAGGGAGTCTCTGGCCTCTCCCACAACCAAAATACCTACAAGGACCTGAATTTAGAAGATCCAGCATGGGTGAATAAATGCAAAAAACAGCAGATACCCAGATGAGTGAATTGAGAATTAATGCAAATAAACCATAAGAGAAACAAGCTGAAAACAAAAATCCCAGAACCAATGAAGTTAAAATGTACAAAACAGCAGTACCCAGACCAGGAAATTGGAAAGGGAAGGCAAATAAATCATAGAAGAAGCAGCAGAAAGGCTAATCCTAGAACAAACATAGATTAAATACACAAAATGGTACACACCCATATAAGGGAATGGAGAAATTAAGCTACCCAATGACAGTTGATAAGATCAAAATGAAGTCTTACGTTACTTGGGGAGCGGCTCCTCTGCATTGAAGAACCTCTTTGTATAATTGCAGTGAATCGGAAACCTCTGCTCCAATACTCGTTCATACTCTTCGCGCGATTTTATCACACCCTTCACCGGATTAAAAGAGAATTCTAAGCTATAACACTCCGGTTTCAGAATCTCAAGTAAAATAGGGATGTAAACGTGTCCGTTTCGGCCCGGAACTGTTAGTGAGAGAAAGTGGACTCGGAAGCAGTTTCATGGTTCCGGATCTGAAACCGTTAATTGAGAACATGGAACCAAAATCGGAACCAAAATCAAATATGGGTCCCAGGCTTGGTCTAGATAGAGAATAATATGAAAAAAAAAAAAAAAAAAAAAAAAAAAAACCTAGTTTTTTGGGAGAGATTCTCTAAAATTGAGATAATATGTCGAGTCCGGGTCCACGTCTGGAAACTAAGGCACGATTCCAAAAGTGACCCAGACCCATTTACTTATCGGGCCCTAAATAGGGACCCAAAACTGATCAAAACCTCTAAATAATCGTAGAATCTGAGACCCATTTAAAGAAAAGTCTTGGAGACTGTAATAACATACCACGGTACACGTGATAGATGAGTAGGTATATTTGATATTTCTAAAATACCGTCAAGCTGTGGTCGTACTGCCAATATATGAATCACTGGGCTGAGTAGGGAATGGGATACTTATATGGAGGAACAATGGGCATGTTTGTTTGCATTAAAATACATAGAATTGAGTTAATACGGGTGGTGATTGGGTATTTGTTTTTTTTATATTAATTTAATTATATTTCTAAGAGTAATGCCGATTGGATTGTATTTTTCTAAAAGGAGATTTTATTAGATGCTCATTTTAAGAAATGTGTTCGGTAAACTATTATTTATCAGTGATATAAAATGAAGAATTGATTTAAGAAAATATGAAAGAAGAGGGGGTCAAATCAAAATTACTAAATGACAAAAGGTCATGCTGGATGGTTTTTTTTTTTTGTTTTTTAATTAAAAAAGAGAAATTTTCAAAAGAATATAATAAAACTTTTGGCTGATTTTCAAACAAGTACATTAATGCTTTCTCAAAAAAAAAAAAGAGATAAAATTACCCTATAGTGAAAGCAACCAAAGAAGATTTTTGACTTTTCTTTTCCCTCTTTTTTCTCTATCCTTGTTTTTTTTCCCCTCCGAAATGGAGCTAGGACCACATTGAGCCTTCAGGCAAGGGAAGGAGACCTCGAGTGAGGGATGAAGACCTTAGGTGAGGTAAAGAGCCTTTGAGTGAGGGAAAGTGGTCTCCTAAGTTAGGTAAGAAATGCCGCTCATTAGATAAAAAATCATTCTCTTCTCGGTCCTTGTTTGGGCTGTAATTACACTAACAAGAGGCCTTATTTCATTTTCAGGTGGGATTTAAACCCATCCTTCTTTTTTTAAGAAATTAGACATCATCTTCATGGTTAAAGTACCTCATTCATTACTCTCCCTCCATTACACCTCATCCATCCCCTTTATGCGGAAGCAGGTCCAAATGTATGAAATTCATTAAAGTTTGATGAATAAAATCATGTAAGAATGAAATTGTGTGCATGTAGGATAGAGCCTGCCCATGTTCAATCACACTAGCAGAGTCCAATATATCTGGCTGACCTATTGTGTATTGGCTCTATCCCTAAAAGACTTGTTTGTCAATTTACTATTAAAGTAAAAGTATTGTAAAGTCTCCACGTTTTTAGATAAGGAGTTACATCAAAAGTACATATCTTTAAAATTTCTTTAAATTAAAGAACACAATGCACAAACGAAATAAATGTAATAGTAAAGAACTCTCCTAACAATATACTTGACATACATGCATAGCAGGTGAACAATATAACCTGATGAATTGCTCTGTGTAGTTACCATCATGTTCCTGTTTTCCAATCCTTCGGATGCAAGTGAAACTGTGGTTACCATCTCTCCAAAATAACAATTCCGGTGGTTTTGTCTATTTCTCTCATTTCCATTTTTTTTTTTTTTTTTTTTTTGTGGCCTTTTGCTCTGTGTGGTAATGAAGCTAAGATTAGTGTTTTATTAACTGGTCTAATGAAACTAATTCTAAAAGCTAACCCTTTGAAGAGGGTTTCTCCGCATGAGAAGGAGGTTATCTTACGAGCAAAGTGCATACTTCACATATGCATTAGAGAGAGGAGTATCCTTCATTTCTATCCCTCACATGAGATATCAAAAGAGCTTCCTCCTTATTGTAAATTTTTCTCATTGTACAAGAGCGTTCTTAGGACAACTAGTTAGGCAGCTGGTCTTTCCTCTCATTTCAATATGATGGGCGCACCACTCTTAAATTAAAATTATAAAATCTAGGTCCTACTCTCATATTTACAGAAAAAAAAAAGTCCTACTCTCATTGATGGTTAACTTCAAACTCTCTCTTTGATCAGAACTATGTTATAGCTTCTCGGTCACTTTACACTAAATATGATGGCTTCACTACATGTTGCAGACGTCAAGGCCATTCAATGGTGGCCCATGAAAAGCCCCTTCCATTGTACTTTAGAATATCAAATCAAATTTGAGGTTCTTCCATCTCATGATATGGACTCTAAACAAGTAACTTTCTATTCAAATATAACGTTTGATTCTTGTCACATCCAGGTCCCGAATCATCTTGGCCTAGGGTAATCCCCGAGGTGTGGCACACGTACTCCCGAATATTGTACCTGTCTCGAACCAAATACAACACACGAATGAGAGAAAGCCAACTATTCCATATGTAAGTCTAGCTCACTAATACAAATGAATGACATTTAAAATAGCGGAAATTGTAATTCATTTACAGAAAGTATCATTTCCCTTTCAGTTCAGTTAAACATTTAAGTTTAATACAAAAGAATTATACAAGTATAAATATTAATTTACAAAAGAGGGATCAATGGAATAACCCTATACATCTACTACCAAAAGTATATTCAAAAGAACTACGTGTGACCACGCAAAAAGGGGCTAACCACACGAACAATGCTATCTTCAAAATTTAACACGCACTCCGAGGGAACACTACATCTGGGGTAATAGTTGTCACAAGCTACTTGTTTACCCACCGGGGTAGTCACCATCAATACGAATGGTAACAACTCGGGAGGTTGCTGAAGTTCACTAACAAAATGGGGCGCCACAAATGAATGTGTAGACCCCGAATCGAATAAAGTCCTTGCATCTCTAGAACAAATCAAAGCAGTACATTCTACAACATTGTTGACTGCTTCTGCATGTCCAAGATTTGCTGCAAAAAGTCTTCCAGCTTGTTGCGGCAACTGTCTGGCTTGCTGACGTTGTGGTCCTGGCCTTCCTGGCTATTGTCATTGTTGCTGCTGAGGTCTTGGAGGAGGTGCTGGTAATGCCAACCTCTGAGGTAAGACTGGAAGTGCTAGCCTGAATGGCTGTTGAAGAGGCTGCTATTGAGGTGCTCCATAACCACCTCTGTTATTGGGACAAGCTGCTGCTTTGTGCTCAGTAGATCCACATAGAACACATGCACCTGTGTTTCTACAACATCTCTCGGTAGGGTGTCATTTTCCACAAGTTCCACACTTAGGCACATTGGGGCCAGTTGCTATACCTTTCTGTTTCTTGTATTGGAAATTCTTCCCGGAGTGAGACATACTCCGCTTAGGGTTAGCATTTCTTTTCTTCATAGCCATTTCCTCTACAGTGTAAGCTCTGTCTACTGCATCTTGAAATGTCTCAGGCCTCTTGTACATTATTACATGTTCCTTATACCAAGGGTGAAGCCCACGGACAAATCTTTTCACTTTCTTTTCTTCTGTGTCAATTAACTCCTTGGCAAACTTGGATAATTGGATGAAAGTGTGCACATAGGTCGCCACTGTCATCTAATTCTGTTTGAGTGTAATGAATTCTTCTTCCTTCTTTCGGTACATATGATCCGGTATGAATTTGCGAGGGAATTGTTCTTGGAATGTTTCCCATATAGTGGCATTGGGCATGACCTTGTAAGCTTCTCTTATGGTTTTCCACCAATCTTTGGCAACTCCTCGAAACATAGAAGTGGTGAGTACTACTCGTTACTTGTTGTCGCATACTACTGTTTCGAACACATCACTGATGTGCTCTAGCCATTCATCAGCTTAAATAACATCTTCTTTTCCTTGAAACTCTTTCGCTCCTCTCTTTCTAATCTTCTCGAACAATGCATTTGGGTCGTTTTCTTTAGGCTGGATGACTACTTGAGTTCCCAGATTTGGCTGTGTTTGACCTTGCAGTGCCATCATCGCTGCAAGGTTCTCATTTGTCTTAGCCATTTGTTCATTCGTTTTGGCTATTTGTTCCATCAACATCATCATTCGCGCTTCCATTGGGGGAGGATCATTCTCTAATACAACGAACTGTTCGTCATTGTGTGACTCATTATTCCCACCGTTATGTCCATTCCCGGAACCGGATGTCATTCTCCTGCAAAACAATTGTAAGAGTTAGGACTATATTCTATCTCTATCCATACGGTACTCACACTAAACACTAAATACTAACAATTAACGCACAACTATCAATAAACTAGCCCTGACAACTCTATACTCACAATCGATTCTAACGTGTTCTCACAACGTTTCTAATTGTTTCTAAGTCTTTTAAGAAGACTTTCAGGGCTCTGATATCATACTTATGTATGTCACATCCCGATCCCGAATCACCCTGTCCTAGGGTAATCCCCGAGGTGTGGCACACGTACTCCCTAATGCTGCACCAATCTCGAGCCAAATACAACACACGAAGGAGAGAAAACCAACTATTCCACATGTGAGTCTAGCTCACTAACACAAGTGAATGACATTTAAATATAGCGGAAGTTGTAATTCATTTACAGAAAGTATCATTTCCCATTCAGTTCAGTTAAACATTTAAGTTTAATACAAAAGAATTATACAAGTATAAACATTAATTTACAAAAGAGGGATCAATAGAAAAACCCTATACATCCACTACCAAAAGCATATTCAAAAGAACTACGTGTGACCACACAAAAAGGGGCTAGCCACACGAACTATGCTATCTTCAAAATGTAACATGTACTCCAAAGGAAGTAGAATCTAAGCTGACCCTTGTTCTGGCCACTCTTGAAATCTTGGAGGTACCTCTTAGGTAACCTCCTCTCCCTCCGGGACCTCTTTCGGGACCAGGAGCTGCACCTGCATCTATGACACCAAATGTAGTATCTCAATACGACGATTTAGCAAGTATAGGCAAGAATAACAGATTACATAATGTTGTAAATTGAATTTAAGACATTTAAATTAATAAATGTCAATGATAAGTATCAACTATACATATTGTGCAAAAATCGAATAATTTGCTGGTGAATCAATTGATAAGAAAACATACTAATTTAGCTACTACTTTTAAGTTCATCCTTTCATAAGAGAGCAAATCTAGTTGGGATGTCACCAGCTGCCACGCCAAAGGCTAACTGGCTACCCGGTTCTGGAGTTCCGGTACTCCAGATGACTTGTTGCAGTAGTCTCTAATAAACTAAACCAAGTTCTAACCCCGTCGGGTATCACAAGGCCGAAGCTAAATAGTGTCGACTCAATCGAATCAAAATAATTGAAATAATAAGTAGTTTTGAGTGAGTTTGTATTTCAAACTGTCTATAATCAAAATCAATGCTAATCATATATCACAATATACTTACTCAATCCACATTTCCAACAAATACTGAATCAATATACAATACTTGAAGAATTACGGAAGAAATGTACTAATTAGACCTCAAAGAATATTGATGATACAATAAATCTACTAATTATGATTGATATACAAAAATGAAAGTGTAATTCAATATGAAATGCAATAATTTAAGGAATCAAGTAATTTACTAGCCAATGTAGTCTAATCCTCTATTGTTTCTTCACCGTCCAATTCGACATACATTTACGGAACTTCTACTTAGTGTCACATTTTAATAAAAGGTTCATTAAATTAATATCCATGGCATAGTGATAAAGTCCTGATTTTTAGGGCTACTCAACTTTCTAGGGTTTCAATTAGGCAACTAAGAGGTTAGGGTATCAATTCATGGCTCTAAGAAGGCTTTTGAAATAAATAAAAAAATTAGAAATTCTGGGAGGTCAGTCAGCTAACTGCCTGGTGACTGCGGTTTCCTGACAGAAATGTCAGTTACTGAAAATGTAACAATCTGGAGTTCGGCTAGCAGCCAGGTAGTCACGCGGCTAACCGCCTGGTGACCGCCAAGCTACAGGGTATTGGGCAACTACTGAGAATCTTACTGACTTAAGGTCGGTCGACCGTCAGGGATCAGGCAGCTAGCCGCCAGCTGACCGCCTGACCTGCGGGCAGCATTTTTAATATGTACATTTCTTTCAAATCTGAAGCTCTCTCTCTTCCCTTCCATTTCCACACTTCTTCTCACATTAAACACATAAAATGGAGCCTCCTTGCTCCCATTTACAACATATAATCATTCCATAAACTTAAATGCATAAAGAAATCTCATCCATTCATTGATTAAACACTAAGAGCAATAAAGCAAAAGTTTCATGGAATCAACGGAATAACAAGAATGTAAATCCATATTATGCTTATACTTGCCTCAATGTAGCTTTCCAAAACCTCTTCTACACTCTTGGCTTAAAGAACCCTAAACCCCCAAATATTCAAACCCTAGACACAAATACCCATCAAAACACCAATCAATGTCTATACATAATTATAAGAGGGTCCTTTGACTCTAATGCAACTCAAAAATCCAAACAAAAGAGTGTTGACTCATACCTCAACAAGGAAATCCGAATTTGAAGAAAATGGAAGATGCTGGGGGTATTTTCTTGCTAACAATGAAGAGAGGAAGATGAAGTTGAGTCCTCTCCTAGCCTCCAAATGTAAATGCCAAGATCTCTTGATGATTAAAGGAAGAAAGAGAAGAAATGGAGAAGAAGAAGAAGAATAGAGAGAAGAGAGTGAAGGAATGAAAAAAAAAGGGTAAAGTAGCTTATAAAGGGGATAAGAATGTGTCTTTTTGCAAGAGAACCTACTAAAGTTTCTTATTTCTAATTTGAGTCAAATGGAGGTCCACTAGTTCAATGGTTGGTCAAATGAGGTAGACCTCAATACAAAAGTTAACGTGGTCCTCAAAATACACATGTTGACGCCAAGATGACGTGAAAATGATGCAAAATGTGAAAATCTATAATTACGAAAAAGTCATTGACTCTACCCAACCAAATCAACTTGGTTCTAACTCACCTATCCAAGGCACAAGACTTAACTAACTTAGTCTACAAAGACTAATGAGTACTAATTTCGATGATTAACACTAAACATAATTATTTAAACTAAATTTTTATTAATTAGCACTAATTAAGATTAACTTGAATTGGGGTGTAACAATTCTCGTATCTCCCTTTGATTGAAGTGGTTGCCACTTGTCACCCTTCGATTACTCATGTGTGAGAAAAGATGATTTAGCAACTAAACTACAACTATTTGTACCCTGCCTGTTTCATGTAATTGGATTCTTAAAATCAAGCAGAGAAAAATCTTTCCTTTAGCAGAAAATGAATCAAAGAGATGAGAAGTGAAAACCCTCTGTCATCTTAATAATTCAGATCCTCGTAAAGTCAACATCGCATCTCTATCTCGAAGCATATGCTTGGATACTCGTCTATTTAATAATGTTTTTTTTTTCATCCCAAACGTCTGCGAATTCCCATACTGTGTATTCAATTTCATGCAAATAAATGGGCTCTCTGTGTTTTCCCACAATGAAATCGGCAGTACAGATTGAGCATGGGTCAGTAGCAGGATCTGACCACAGCCATTGGACACCAAGCACTGTTCAGTCAATTGTACGAATTTCCATTCACTACTCTTGTAAAGATACAGCCCACCGTATTAACTTTTTTCCACCCACTCCCAATCCCACTGTTATAAATCTCCCACACTTCACAGCACAAACAACAACAAAAAATATAAAAATAAAGGGCTCTCTCTCTCTCTCTCTCTCTCTCTCTCTCTCTCTCTCTCTCTCTCATGGGTGGCTTTTACTTTGGCTTCTGCTTCTTGTATGCTGTCTTCTTGGGTATGTTCTTACCTAGTGCAGTTTCAGATCAACAAGATGTTGTAGGAGGAGGTAGAGGGAGGGAGCTGGTCCCAGCAATGTTTATATTCGGCGACTCGCTTATAGACAATGGAAACAATAACAATCTCCCATCTTTTGCTAGGGCAGACTATTACCCATATGGGATCGATTTCTCTGGTGGCCCAACTGGAAGGTTCTCTAATGGCTACACCATGGTTGATGAAATTGGTCGGTACTATTCTTCCTTTCATTTATTTTGCCATGCATTTTTTGTTTCCGTAATCTTATGTTCTGTGCGAGCTGAGCAACAGTACGAAGCATAGATGTTCTTTATGGGAAGTCTCTTAGGAGGCTATGACATCTTTACAGGAAAGTGAAACCATCTATTCCTGTTTGGATCCCATCCTCCGGTGTCTTTCTAGTCATTTTTAAATAAAACAGGAGGAGCCCTGCTCAGCACTGGCATCCTGTGGTTCTCATGGGGACCGGGCCACAGTTCGGTCCCCATGAGTTTGTCCAAGTGGATTTTTACAAACAGGAGATACATCAAGCTATTGTAACAAATGATTTCGTCGAGAGTTGAGAGAACTGGCATGAGTTAATTAATTATCTATGGTGGAACCCACCTTGTTAGACGACTTAGAAAATGGCACAACAACAATTATGACTGTTCATGAGCTACTAGGCTTTGATACCATTTATAGGATCTTACTTCTCATTGAACTACCACTTATCTCAAAATCAATGGAATAATAGTTTTATTGTGAGGGCAGGAGCTTAACCACAATTATAACCGCTCAGGAGCGATGGTAGACATTGATCACCTCAACAATATACATTCAGATCTTCAAACCAGAAAGGCACAAGGCCTCCATCTTCAAACTTAAATTAACTTTTTTCCAAACTTTCTAAAGTCAAGAAATGGAGAGGGAGAAGAAAGTTATTTTGACAGTGCTTCTCATGATTTCAAATAAAGAAATATGAAATGTTGAATTTATTAAATGGCTAAATCTCAAATATATGTTGTATGTGATAGGGTACTGGGCCTCAAGCTCGGTGCAACTATATCTGTTTTCGAAAAAACAAGAGAGAGGTTTCTCCTGTAAAAATTATAAATCTACTGGAGGTCATGTATACGGATTGGATTGACGCGGATTAGGCCGTAATCTTATTTTACCGTTACCCCTCTCTCTCTCTCCGCTTCTGGAGTGGGCCCAACCTAAACCACCAGACCCAGATATATATAATTTATCCATGGTAACATTACTTGGTTGGGAATAGTTCCTAGGTCTTCATTCCATTTATAGTTCTCTTTATCTAGTATTGGTACCATAAAATTTGAATTCATATTTATAGTTGGTCCTGGAACTAACTTCAGCGTGGCAACATATCTGGAAAGCCAAATCAGATCTGAATTTAGATCTTATACATTTAAATGGGCAGCAATCAGAATCTGTGGAGCCAATGCCATCTGTTTACATCCCTAACCATGAGAGAGAAGTGTCAGTCACTGGGAGAGGTTCCCTCCAAAAATTTTGAATTTCCCTCGCCTATACCATTTCTGACCCAACCCCTCAGTGCTGGATAGCTGACTCTCCAACTGAACCCAACCTAGTATTATTACTTGTCAGCCTGACTCCCGAGCCTATCCTGATGTAATAATTTAGGATCTAGGGTTGGGTCCAGTTGAGATTACCAGCACAATGGTTTGATCTTGGACATATACATGAAGTTACCCACCCATGTTGTTCCACCCAATCTCACTGGTCCCAAGTCCCATCCCATTGTAACCCCAAGGCGTTGGCCGAGTGGTCAGGACCACGGTTCCTCCCTCTTCCGGAGCTAGAGGTCTTGGTATCGACTCCCGGTTCCTCCCTTTTTCAGGAACCGAAGATTGAGTCCACTTGTGTTACCACCTTAGGGCCACACCTAGGGACCACAAGGGTTTTACCCGGCTTCTCTCTGGGCCCGGATGGATTAGTCCAGTCCAAAGGATTGGGAACCCTCCGTTAGCAAAAAAAAAAAAAAAAAAAGTCCCATCCCATTGCCATTTACCATTCTACAGCAACCTCTGATGACACTGACCGAGTGGAGTCTTCCTTTTAGTGGGTCAACTGCATTTCAATACTTTTATCATTTTAAGAAATGTGGGTCCCACTTTCCTTAGCATTTGTGATTTGTGAACCAAGGAAAATGGAGCAGTGATTGCAAATTGAAGTTTCCAATCATAGATCGATATAATTGTTTTAATTGGCCCAATTGCTATGTGCCAAAGCTCTAGAAATAAATGGCAAGGGAAAACATTTCACATGGCTCTTTATCTTTGCCGCATGTGGGCCCATGCATTGCAAATTACCACATCCCATAACTGCAGTTTTCTTTCTGTCAGAGATTGAAATGGACAAGCATATATTTCCAATTTATTGCTTATTGCGCATGTGTAGTCACACAAGTAGTATCTCCCGAGTGCCAAAATCCCAGAAGGTGCTGTGAACTTTTGTAGTATGGTGATATTGAGTGGATGAATCATAGTCTGTCATGTTATTATGGGCAGCTCCAGTCCGGATGTATGCCAAACTGCTTGCATGCATGGCAGGTTATCCATGGTGATGTGACAGACCTTGATTGGTTCACTTAATGTCGCCGTGGGAAAATCCTCATAAAATGGATGGACAGTCCCCATCACTGACATCTTACCATCCAACATTCAATATAAAAGTTTGAAAAAGTAATATTTCCAATATATTATGTGTCATATGATCTGAAGGTAGCAGTCAGGGTCCCACTACTTAATTTTCTGGCCTGACCAATAAATATGCCGCACCTGAGCTATACATCCATTAAAGGCCCAGTCCAGCCCAGCCACATTTGAAACAGAGCTGTAAAGTGGGCCAGGTTTGGAAAGTCCTGGCCTCCAAATAATACCTTTAAAAAAATTAAAAGGAAATTACCGAAAAAATCACCTTAAATACCTAGTGCACCAAAAAGTCTCTAAAGGCCTTCCAACTAGGTTTTTACTTTTGTTTGCGATAATGTCATTGCTCAAACAAAAGAAAAAATTGGTAGGATGCCCTTACCATTGCCGGGGAACTATGACGGCATTTGTTATTACGAAGGAACTATGATGGCCTTTTTGGTACACAGGACATTTAAGGTGATTTTTTCGATAATTCCCTAAACATTAATACCTTTCAATAAAAAAAAGTCGGGGCTCATGAAACCCCTGTGAAGGATTAATTCATCAGTCGACTCAAGTTGGACCCACCTCTAGACTCTAGTAGTTTTGTGGTTGAATCTAGTTGAGTGAGGGGCTCAACCCATCTACAGCTAAATTGTTGATCACTGATCATATTTAGGAAGCAGAACATTATGGTGGAACTGATCTAAGACCGTCCATTTTGCCACATGGAATTTTGACGGCTAAGATGTGTTTGTGTTTTGCAGCTGTGCTTTTGGGACTTCCTTTGATTCCGCCGAATTTAAACGCAGTTGGAGAAGGCATCCTTCATGGCGTCAATTACGCTTCTGCTGCTGCAGGAATCCTAGACATCACTGGCGGAAATTTTGTAAAAATTCAATCCCTCTCATTTACTTCCTTTGTATTTATTAGGATTTTGTTTTATTAGGTAGCTTATATTTGCAAGAAGAAATAAGCTATAATAAGAAACTTGTATAGTTTTTTTTTTTTTTTTAGCTATCCGAGGCTTTCCAACCCTTTGGACTGGACTAATCCTTCCGAGACTAAAGGGAAGCTAGTAAACTCTCTCATGTAGCTCCAGTGTGGTAGTACAGTTTCGAACCTGAAACTTGCATAGAGTAGAAACATTAAATGTAAAAGTTCAAATATAAGATTTAAATCACATTTCAATCATCGATTTTAAATTGTTGATCTTCAAGTATTAATACTTAAAAATAACCATCAATTGTTTAAAATCAATTTAACCTGTCAAATGGCTCAACATATGTACCTCTTATAAAAAGAAAGGCGACTCGGTTGAGTTTGCCATATATTTGACTCGGTTTTTCACTAAAACGAGGTGACTCGGCAAATTAAAGTCGAGTCAACTCGCCCAAGTTTCCTACCTTGAGTGTTATATATATACATTATTATACTGATCTTTGAGAAATATAGATCCATGCTAGCTTTTCACACATGGTCCATGTAAATAGGTCATGATATCCCCATGATCTAATCAAGTTTTCTTGTGAGGTCCTAAAATATTCCCTAAAAATCAATATTTCTAGTATCATAAAATTATCTTCAATCAGATCTCTCAGAGAGGATTAACCAAAGTAATCCATGAGTGTTAGCTAGTTATGTATTTCACTGCAGTTGTACTCTTCAACTGCAATATTGAATGGGCGATGCATGCAGGTGGGCCGCATACCCTTCAACCAACAGATTCGAAACTTCGCACGCACCCAGGCTCAGATCATCCAACAGCTTGGCCAGGCCACAGTCTCTCAGTCCATCGGTCGCTGCATCTACTTCGTGGGCTTCGGCAGCAATGACTACCTCAACAACTACATGATGCCCAACTACCCCACTCGCAACCAATACAACGCCCAACAGTTTGCAGATCTCCTCATTCACCAGTACACTATTCAACTAACTGTAACTCCTCTCTCTCTCTCTCTCAGCTGGTTTTCTTTGCAAGCAGTAATGTAAAAGAGAAGGGTAAAGGGTTTCTTTGCGAGTAGTAATGTAAAAGTGAAGGTGAAGTTGGCCCAACGGCCACTTTTTGCCGTCTACCATGTTTGATTAAAAATATAGGGTGGGCCACTTTGGCATTTTATTATTAAAGTAAAAGTGATATAAAGGATAATGGTATTTTATTTTTAGTGGATTTGTAGAAAAAAAAATGACTTTTTATATAAAAAGTAGATGTTTTTTTATCATTTAGTGAAGAAATAAGGTTGTTTTTTTTAACCTCAAGGGGTTGGTCGAGTAGTCAGGACCACGGTTCATCTTTCTTCCGGAGCTAGAGGTCCTGGTATTGACTCCCGGTTCCCCCCTCTTCAGGAACCGAAGGTTGAGTCCACTTGTGCTATCACCTAAGTGCCACAGGGATTTTACCGGGCTTCTCTCTGGGCCCGGAAGGAATAATCCAATCCAAAGAATTGGGAACCCCGGTTAGCAAAAAAAAAAAAGGTTGTTTTCTGACTTTTGTCATTCATGTAAATGAGAAAATTTTAAAGATGTGCACTTTTGATGTGACATTTTTGTGTGAAAAATGAAAGCTTTACCTCACTTTTATTAATCTAGTAAATTGTCAAACGGGCCCTAAAGTACTGTAAAGTAAATCCAAAGCAAAAGCAACTGCTTTACCACTCTCTCGTCGCTTTACCTCATGCATGACAAACACTGTTATTGCTACACCACGCACTTTATCTCACCTTTGTTTTATCTTATCTTTACCATTGATTTAACATATACTTCACCACGCGTACAAGTATACCCCTTGTTCTTAAACTCCATCTTTTCAATTCTTTCAGAATCTTTATAACCTGGGAGCTCGGAAATTTGTGGTTTCGGCGGTGGGGATACTGGGTTGTGTTCCAAGCATACTTGCACAAAGTACATCTGGCCATTGCTCGGAGGCTGTTAATGGACTCGTTATTCCTTTCAATGAAAACATCAGAAATATGGTTGATAACCTCAATGCGAACCTTCCCAGAGCCAGATTTATCTTTGTAGATGTCTACCATATTTTCATGGATATTCTCAATCGCCCCACACAATATGGTATGTGCTCTCACTTTATCTCATCTCCGGTTGGAATTGGTATTTGGAAGTTTTTAAAGAGTGCCCAACTTTTGAGCTAATATAATTCACTTGCCTAGCTACATAATAATCCTTTGTTGGAGCCTATTTGATGAAAAATCCTATTAGACTTTTCAATTTTTAACGAGTTGGGCCGTTCTACAATCCAAATAAAACAACTATATATTTGACAATAAATGGGCTGCAAATTGTGAGTTCACCTTCATACATCATCTCTAATCAAAATGGGCCCCAACATATGCTGAACTTGTATCAAAACTTTAAAAAAAAAATTGAAACCCAGTGAGCCAACTATTTCACCCAAATTGGCCCAGAAACTCTTTTAAATCCACTGTAAACTTCCTCCATAGTACTTAAATCTTCTTTGCCCTCATCATCCATGAAATTAAGAAAATACAAAAAGAAAAATTGAATGGAGGAAATTAGAAGATATAAATGTCAATCAGACCCCACTTTGAAGAACAACTTCATCATAAGGATGAAGCATGAATAAAACGACAGAAGATATGGAGAAGCAGATTAGTTAAATTTGATGAAAGCCCAATCACAAAACAAGTGAGAGTGGATGAAGATGGATTCACTTGAAAACTAGTATGAATTAACATCATTTTGAGTGTTTTGTACACCATGCTAGTGCCAAAGTCAAATTTGACACAATGAACTACTTTGATAGTCATTAAGAACTTCAAAAACTACTCTGATATTGGTGATATATAGGACACTTCTAATATCAGCTCAGAAACTATTCTGAGATTCTCTCTATATTTATTCCATGCTTTCTCACATCCAATATATTCTCTAAATTCCTAATATATTTTTAAATTTTTTCTATTCTTGATTATCTATATCAAAAAGGATTTACGGTCATCGATCGCGGGTGCTGCGGTAATGGTCGGAACAAAGGGCAAGTCACATGCCTTCCATTGCAGACTCCTTGTGCTAACAGAGACCAGTATGTATGGTGGGATGCTTTCCATCCAACAGCAGCTGTGAGTATCATACTGGGAAGAACAGCCTTCAATGGAGACGCCAGTGTGGCACATCCCATGAACATTAAACAGCTTGCAGAGTTGGAAATTTAACCTTACTCTTGATGGAATGGAGAGGCATTTTCAATCTAGTGACTGTAGGAGAAACTATGAAATATTAATGTAGAATCAACTTCTAAGTATGCTTTTTTGTTTTAATGCAATTTGATGTTATGATTAGAATATATGAGAAACTATGAAATATTAATGTAAAATCAACCGCTAAAGTATGGTTGTTTTAATGCAGTTTGATGTTATGATTGGAATATTATTATTTTCTCAGTAGGGTTTGAGTGCACATTGTGTGTTTTTTATTAAATGGGCCAGCATTATTCACTATTTATTCCCTATATGGAGGTAGATCAGAGCTGCCACCGAACTCCGTCAAGAAATCTTGGATATTGGAAAGTCGGTGGACCTATACATGGTTCATTTGCGGACAGTTAAGAATAATTTAGAGTAATAGTCCATTAAATGTGATGATTGAACAATGATGCAGGTTTTCCTCTGCTCTCAGTGGAGGAAATCTAGCAATTCAAGAACCAATTTCGAAACCCTTTTTTGGCTCTGGAACCAGAACTAAAATCATATATGGGTCAGGTCTGGATCCGGGTCCAAGTCTAGGTAGAGAATGATATTAAAAAAAAAAACATGATTTTTATGAGAGATTCTAGAAAATTGAGGTAATATGTCAGGTCTTGGGTCCATGGGTCCGAACCAAGGTGGAACTGGATTCAGACTCATTTACTTATCGGGGCCTAAATAAGGACTCAAACCCGATTTTTAACGAGTCGAAACCTTCGAGTAATCGAAAAATCGGAGATCCATTTACATCCCTAGGTAGAATATTAGGTTTTCCACTGCTAAGTTGTGAAAGACATAAGTGAAGAAGTAGATGGGACCTTGACTTTGACTTTGTTAGGATTTCATTTAGTAGCGTGATGATTAGGTATTTATTTCCCTCTCCTCTTGATTAATTCTCCATAAAAGGAGAGATTACATGGTGGCTATTTATGGATTTTTCACCTTTTTTCTTCAAATTTAGTTTATTTAGTATGGAATTGATTTTTCAAAATTAAAAAAAATGTATTTTTAGAAGTAATTATTAAAGAAACAAAAGTGAAATTCATAAATAGCTAAGAAATAATGTGTCATTCAATAGAGATCATAAATAAATAGGAGATGGAAAATAAATACCTACCCACCACTCTTATAATTCAAATCCTAACAAAGTTACTGTCTCATTTATATCTTCACTTATGTCTTTCACCTCTAAGCAGAGGAAAACCTACATCCCACCTCTTAAAGTTTCAATTGCAGGATTTCCTCTGCCGAGAGCGGAGGAAACCCTGCATCTGACCCCTTTAAAGCTTAAATTGCTACATCCGACCACCTACACCTAAAAGAAGTTGCTAGCGGACCCTACTTTATAAACTCCTTTCCTAATTTGGATTTAACACCACATGCCTTTAAAAACCCTTTTTCACCCATAACACATTATAAATTCTTTTCTATTTTTCCACCCTTAGAAACAGAAGATCAAAACCTTTAATCATGTTACAAATGAAGCAAAAAAAATGTTCAACATGTTGATGAGAGTGCAAAATAATGGATCTTCTATCCTCCAAGATCTTTCCCAAAGCAGGTGAAAAAGGGGGTTATTAAAGCTTATAACTCACTGGAGAGGTGGCAAAACCTAACCCTACCCGAACTCGACCCACATAAAATACGGGTCGGCTATGAGTCAAGAAAAATTGACCTGCCCAAAAAGGGTCAGGTTAGGGTTAACCCACCTTAACATGCTTAACTTCACCTTAGGGCGTGTTTGGATAAATGATGAGTGGAATAAAATGAAGTGGATTTCACATGTAGAGTGGAGTGAAGAGATATAGGTTGAAATTAAAGTAGAGTACTTCACTTTACTCCATTTGGATGCTTATTTTGAAGTTAAGGTTTATAGTAGAATCCACTTTTACTCAAAGAAATGAAAGTATTTAGAGTTGAAGTGAAGTGGAGTACATGAGGCTCACGACATTACTTCATCTATTGGGCCAGACTCATCCAAATGGGGTAGAGTTGAAATTTTAGACTGTTAAGACCTCATTTAACTTCACTCTACTCTATTTTTTGCCTATCCAAACAGGCCTTAGGGTCCCAAACAAGTACCCAGTTTCCGGTTCTTTTTCATAAAATCTCTTACGATTTTTCTTGGCTTTCCATCTTAAGGTGTCTATATATACTGAAACAAACCTCCATAACTGTTTGACTTTCTTTATCTCTTTATCTAATTTTGGTGGCTTGAAATCTCCACTCTCCATCCTGCACTACAATTCTGCTAAACAAAACTCTTCTCCATCATCCTGCAAGAAGACTTTTCATCAAGTTTTCAATCAAAGAATCTTTTTTGGAAAGATTATCAACTACAAGTCATGCAAGTTCTTTCCAATCTCGGATTTTTCTGCTAGCCTTTTCAATTTTTTAAGTTCTTTTTTTGTTTTTTCCATCAGAATACATACCAAGTTGAATTTTCTTTTCCATTTTTTTTTAAATGGTAACAGAGATTTCATTAAAAGAAGGAAGAAAAGAATACATCAAAACTTAAAAAAAAAAAAAAAAAAAGAGGAGTTGGAAGGTGCAAGAGAAAAGCACCAGTTGCAACTCCAATTACAAGATGACACCCACCCAAGAAATTATCCTATCCACCTCTTACTTTGCTAGCACATCCGCCATTGAGTTGACGGAAGAAAACATTAATGCGCGCTGAAATCTCCCTAATTTCATTGAAAATGAATTGAAATTTCCATGGATTAGACTTTCATTTAGATACTCACGCAATCGCATTTGAAGAATCACTTTCTAACACAAGGGCACCACTATATATCTTGTTGAGAACAATCTAATACCTTCCAAAATTGCTAGCGCCTCCGCTTCATTAGAGTCATACACACTAAGTAGAATTCACATATCTAACGATTATATGCCGAGAAGAGCATGTTTGGCAATAGGTGAGGAATTCACATATCTAACAATTATATGCCGAGAAGAGCATGTTTGACAATAGGTGAGGAATTCACATATCTAACGATTCTTCGTTGTCCTTCAAATAGCAATTCTTCACCTTGGAATTTGTATAGCTCAAGATCTCACATTTACATCATTGTGTAATAATGCGTATAGCTAAGAAAAATTGATATCCGTAATGCACAGGAACAAAGATTTTTAAATCCCATATAAGAGGGTTGGTCCTTAAAATCCTAAAAAAGAAGGGCTTCCATCTGCCCATATTCTTAGAGATTTGTAATTGTCAAACATAACATGGATTTTTTTTATTCTTTTGTGAAAATTGGAAAAAATAAAATCTCTGAAATTTTGATCTCCAAAATATGACCTACTCAGCCTGTGCATATCTGAAACAGTATTACCTACCCTTACCTACCGTTACTTCTGCATATTCCATCTTAATTACAAAGATAGTTTGGAAAGGTCAACCATGTATGTGACCCCTACAAGTCATATCAGAAGTAGAGAAGTCTTGGAGTGTGTCACTCAGTCACACCTGTGACAATCATAAAGAATGGAACTTACAAGTGGGTCTACTTATTCTAAAACTAAACTCCTCAAAATGTACACCTTTACAGGAAGCACAGGAAGCACAGGATGATTCAAAGTCTCAGACTCCAAGTAATTGGTCAAACTCTTGGACATTGCATATAAGTGTGACCAGCCGGAGAGGATGAGTCCAAAGTAGCTTCCATCAAAATACATTTCTTTGAAAGATATTTGGCTGAAAAACCAAAAAAAAACTAATAATCTTAGAATTCCAACACATTTCCCTGCCTTTTTGGGCATATTATGAAAATCTTATTCTATGTTCTACAGAAGAACAAGTCCAACCCCCTCCCTCTCATAACTGGTTGTCAAAACAAACCATAGATAAAATGTGATTAAAGTAATGTTTCTTGATGGTGAGCAGTTGAGACAATAGAAAAGAAAATTTACTTACGTTTCTAGATGGTGGGCTCAGCGTTGGATGTCGACCTATTATAAATTCTGGAGTTGACGTTGCCGGAGAAGAATCACATGTACCCATATGAACAGTGTAGCAAGGGTCGACGTTGACCCTCAACAAATATAATTGTTTTTAGGAGGAAAGGCTGGTTTGGTGTTGTGCTTTGCTCTGTTTGGATAAATGAGGAGTGTAGTAAAATGAAGTGGATTGCACATGAGAAATGAAGTGGAGAGAAGTAGGTTGAAATTACCATGAAGTTGAGGTTTGGAGTAGAACCCACTTTTACTCAAGAAAATGGAAGTATTTAAGGTTGAAGTGAAATGATGTACATATGGCTAACAATATTATTTCATCTATCAGGTCAGGCTGATCCAAATAAGGTATACTTAAAAATTTAGACTGTTATGGCCAATTTAACTTCACTCTACACACTCTTTGAACAACCCGGCTGTTTAGGGGTTTTATTAAAGGAGTTGAGTGAAGTAAAGATTATTTTGAAGAAAGAATAAAATATAAGTTGGTTATGATGGTATTTTATTTTTAGTTGTTTTTTATGAAATCTTTTTAACTTCTTATATAGAAAAGTTGAGTTTTTTTGTCTTCAGTAGAAAAAGGATGTTGCTTTTTTACTCTTTTTTTAAAATATATATAACAAAAAGTTAGAATTAAAGTGCTTTTGATTAGGCATTTTTTTTTTTTAGAAACGAGAGCTTCACTTTAGTTGACACGATTAATAGAGTTGCCAAACAAGAGTGACCTTTTTTTTTTGGGTGCACGAGCCACTTAAAGTGTTTTGTTTTGGTAAAATTCCCATTCTTAATTTTTCTAAACCAGTAAAAAAAAAATTGTTTTCAAGCATTTTCCATGAAAACCGGTTTACACAAACATTAGAAAGATTTTGTTTAGTTGATGAGATGTCCGAGCTCACGCATTGACATAAGTGATTACAGTTTGACAATCATGACTGTAAAATATTTTAATAATAAGAATTATTAATAAAAGGAAGGGAAATTTTCAAATATGACCTTAAGTTTTTGCCTTATTTCAAAAAGGGATACAAGTTTTGAAACTTTTCAAATTAGTCCCTAAACTTTTCAGTAAATTTTCAATTAAAGACATCCAGCCGTTTAAATGTATTTTCTGGTGACTTTTTCCCTCAATATTTTGAAAATACCCAAACTACCCTTCATTTGAAGCCATGATATGGTTTCAGAAGCCACTACATGCAGCCAATCGCTGTGGGAATATTGGGTGTCCTTGATCACCGTGAGGACACCGGGAGGGAAATGAAGAGAATATAGAGGAAGTGAATGAGAGTTTTATTACAATAAAAGGTAATTTGAGTGTTTAAAAAAAATGAAAAAATTACCCAAAAATAACTTTAAATAGATGGATGTCCTTAATTGAAAACTTCCTAAAAAACTTGGGTTTATTTTGCAATTCTACTAGTGGAGTCAAGTAAGGTAAAGTTTCATTTCTCAAAAAAAAAAAAAAAAAAAACATCAAAAGTACTTTAATTCAAATTTCCTACCATATTTCTCAAAAAAAGAAGTAAAAAAATAACCTCATTTTTCCACTAAAAGACAAAAAAACTCCACTTTTCAATAAAAAAAAAGCCAAAAAGATTTCATCACAAACAACTGAAAATAAAATATCATCATAACTCATTTATGTTTTATTTTTTCTTTAAAATAACATTTACTCCACTCAACTCCATTAGTAAAGCCCCCAAACTGGCACGAGATTAATTTGAAAAAAATTTAAAACTTGTGTCTATGTTTTAAAATGAGTCTGAAACTTAAAGGACTTTTTTTTAATTCTCCCTAAAAGGAATGGTATTTGTCACTCTTCTCTTTTCCCTCTCTGTCGCTGAAAAATAACCCAAAATAAGCGCGTGAGTGGGGTGCTGCTGTTGGTTGCTATAAGTTTCTACTGTCTTGAGAGTCTTCACAACAAAGAAGAAAAACACATCTCCTCTCTTTCTCATCCCTCATCAACAGAGAGAGAGAGAGAGAGAGAGAGAATTCCGATCGTGAGTCATTTTTGACAAGAGAGAGAAAGATGGCGAGGAGACTTGACGAGGAATACGATTACCTGTTCAAAGTGGTATTAATCGGCGACTCGGGCGTTGGAAAATCTAATCTGCTCTCCCGATTCACTAGGAACGAGTTCTGCCTCGAATCCAAGTCCACCATTGGAGTCGAATTCGCCACACGAACTCTTCAGGTCTCTCTCTCTCTCGATCTCGATCTTTGAAAAAAAAACAAATGTTTACTTATCTGCTAATCTTGAAGAAATGTTGATTTTCTTTTCAATTGATTTGACCGATTTCGATGTGAATCTTTGTGATTACCACTTTCTTTTACTTGATTCTGTTGATGTTTCTTGATTGTGTAATTGAAGAAGGATTTCTCTTATCTGCTAATCTTGAAGAAATGTTGATTTTCTTTTCAATTGATTTGATCGATTTCGATGTGAATCTTTGTGATTATCACTTTCTTTTACTTGATTCTGTTGATGTTTCTCGATTGTGTAATTGAAGAAGGATTTCTCTTTCTCTTTTCTTTTTTTTTCTTTTTTTTTTTTCGATATTGATTGTGTTGAATTCAATGAGAGATAGGATGGATCTTGTGATTGAGTTACTTCCATCTTTTATTGAATTTGAGTATGATTTTCTGGTTCTTTTGTTAAAAAAAATCTCTGATTAGGGTTTTAGTAAGGTAGATCTGAATTGGTGTGTAGCATTTTTGTTGAGATCTGGTTAATTACTTACTGATTCTATGTTGCGATTTGATTGTAAATCTAGACTTGGTTGCATGATTTGAGCAGAAGTTTGAAGTTTGTGAAGTTAAATTAACAGATTTCTCAGTGGTTGGGACTCAATTAATGGAATTGGATCTTCTAAAAGTGTGAGATATGTGGATATTACTAATCTGTGATTGATCAGTGCATGAGATCAGCAGTCTGAATCACAGAAACCTCTATGCGCATGTGCGGATATGGAATAAGTTGTACAATTTTCTCTTGTCTGGTGTTTCCCCTAATGACATTGTACATTGTTGTGTTTGATGAAAAACCATGATGTCTGAGATATGGTTGGTTTCAATATTGATTTGAAAAGAAACAGAGGTGCTTGGTGTGAGGGTTGTAAGGGAGATTGGGCATATTTACATGGAGAAGAAACATACATTACTTAAGAAAGACAGCTCAGCCAGGATATCATAGTTGTCACACTAATACTCCTAAAATGAACCCACTTTCTCTAACACACACACACACACACACACATACTTTTTGTGCATATCTATGAGAAATTCTGTATACCTTGTCACCTTTGATTGTGTAAACATTCGTCTACTGATCTTCAATAATGCAAGAAAGGAAAAAACATCTATTTAGGTTTAGATTGCGAGTCATGTTCTCCTACTCAACCCCCTTGTAACTTGTAACTGCATGCTTTAGTTTTTCTACAAAATGGCATGTTATTTCTGACCATTTCACCCCTCACCCAAGATCTTCAATGGCCTCTATTTTCTACTAGTACCTTCAACAAGTAACGCTTTAATTTTTTTTCTCACTGTGGCAGTATCTAACCTTTTATAAACATGCATGGGCAATCTTAAAGGATATTCTTTGTTTCTTTCTTTCTACAGTTTAAGTTATCTAGAAAATACTTCTCATGTACTTGTTTATTAACATGCGCATGTTGACTAACTTTAGCTTCATGTTTCTTTGCTTAACTTTACTTTCTTAATCTTTCTTTGTTACCCCACATTCAGCTCCATACAACATACTGGGATTAACCTTCTTTATTTCTTTTAAGGAATACTGAGCTTAACTATTGTTCTACAAAAGAGTCTTTTTAGTCTAAGTAGCACTTGTCGATTGCGTAACACTCCTCAAGCTTGGCTCTACTTAGTCCACGATATTCTATTTATTATATTTGATCCAAACCCTCAGCTTTGTTTTACAATAGCTCCTAAATACCAAATTTATGACATTGTCGTACTGGGATGTTTTGATTATCTTAACTTATTTACAGTCTGACATAAGAAACTTGCACTTTTTATAGTCAGCCTTAGATCCACTAATTTCAACCCATTCGACTTGAATATCTTTCTTAGAGTTTCAACTACAATTCACTTGCCTTCTTATTTGACTAATTAGCACATTACAATCCGCTAAAATAACCTGTAAGATTTCGTCTTGGATATTTTCTACTAAGGGTGGTAATCCCCGGAACCAAACTGCCATCCCGACTTGAACCAAGACCCGGTAATTTAGTGTTTGGGTTGACCCTTTTAGTTTTGAGTTGGGTTCAAGTTAACACTTCCAACCCAATTAGGTTGAGCCCATTGATTGCTGAGCTCATTGATTGTTATTTGACCTGCCAGTCCAACTCAAAACCAACCCACCCACTTTGACAAATTATACCGAGCCCATGACCCATAAACTCAATTTCCCAACCTGCTGATTATAGGTTCCAGTTGACACTTTCAAGTTTCGACTTCAAGGTTGGGTTCAGGTTGACATTTTCAACCTAATTAAGAAATAGGTCGGGTGCGGGTTAAGCCTATAGATGTTGCCCAAAGAACTCAACCCAAACTAAACCAAACCCAACCCGACTCATTGCCACCCCCATGTATTCCCACTGGTCTCTAGGAACAAATATTATCTCCTCTCCTAGTTTTATAGTGAATCATTTTATCAAAAGAATTTGCCAAATGACCGAGTCAAGCCATGAGCTAGGTGATACCTTCCAACCATCCTTATGGTCCTGTATTTAGCACATTTCTTTTACATAATCCATTTGATCCATCTTCCCTTCCCTGTATTTATAGCAAAAGTTCATGAGCTAGGTGATACCTTCCAACCATCCTTATGGACCTGTATTTAGCACATTTCTTTTACATAATCCATTTGATCCATCTTCCCTTCCCTGTATTTATAGCGAAAGTTTTCTCCTACGAGCGGACCACGTTATTGTTCATATACATTTTAGTTCAAGGGGCTTGCTTAGATGGATGGCTTTCAATGGGGGAAAGCGAGATGGGAAGGTCTTCTCTTGGATAAGGGTCGGGTCTTTTTGAAGGATTTTGGACAATTCAGAAAAAAGGGTGTAAATGGATAACAACATGGGTTGAGAGGACGACAACTTGGGGATAATCAATGAGTAAGGAAGTCAGAAAAAACAATATGGCCCGTAACTCATGCATTTTCCTAATGATTCACATCACATTTCCCTCATCCAGAGTTCTTATATACTCATGGTGAGAAAGGAAGTCATCGACTTCTTTATTCCTTACAGCGAGCTTACCTCCTTGTCACTCAGCTGGATGGCTACTGTCCTGGTTGGTCAAATCAGCCCTATTAGATTATCCTGCCCTTGATTTAAGAGCCATAAATTTAATGGAATTTTAACCATAAATTCTTTTGAGATTCATTCCACGGTGAGTGAAGGTTTGATGAGTGTAAAAGTGGGCCTCATGCGAGATCATTGGTTGACAAGTGTGAAAGGGGCTGCGCTAATCATAGGTGGGCCTAAGTTGGCTCTATCGACCTAGATTTCACGTGCAGACCACTCGTAGGAGAAGATTTTATGTATTTATAGGTTCTTGAATGTAGGAGGATATTGTCATCTTGTTACTTGAGCCGATTTTGGAGGAAGATGAATTCCCTTGTAAAACCAAGCTATGACAAAATATTTTAATTAGCATGATCACTTATCATTGGCATGGTGCACGTTCACACTTAGGATAATGCTATGCCACGGAAGAGTAAGATGAGTACTTCCCAATATATGATGATCATGAGAAATTTCAAAACTTATAGCTTGGAATTCTAACCTTGAGTGAAACTTACTTATATGGGGTCTGAGAAAAATGTCCATCTTCACTTGGAGAGGATTTGAACTATCGCTTAATGTAGCTAAAACTCTAAAGTTGTTTGTTTGCCATTCAACTGCTCCTTTTTTCCTTCGACTTTCAGTTGCAGGGAGGCATTTAAGATGCCCTTACAACATTTTATCTATCATGATAGGATGGATCCTGATTAGTGTTTCCAACACGATATAAAAGAAAAGGTGTGTCTATATAGGTCAAAAGCATCGGTACCTTTGGACCTGAATTAAGACTCTAATGTGATCTTGTCTTATCTTTGGTTCTAACACTTATCTTAGTGTTACTTTGAAGACATGCCTCGGAATATAACATATTGATGCATGTTGTTCCAATGTCCAAATATGAGTTATGTTTCACTGGCGTGTGCTTTCTGATTCAACTTCCTGTAATATTTTATCATCATTTTACTTTTGTTCTCCATCACATGCTGAGCTTTGACCCTGCTATTTTATTCTTTTTTGGACAGTGGTTCCTTATTCATTCATATGCGGCCATTTTCAAGTCTTTTTTAGTTCTTAATCAGATAAAAATCAACAATAACGTGAAGTTGAAAAGCTGTTGCATTTTTGCTTGAGCATCCCTGAATTCTAGATGACTATTTTAAAAAAAAAAAGGAAAGAGAAAAAAAGAATAAAAAAACAGATAGATGAAGGAAACATTGGCAACTGGATAGAAAATTGATGAATAAGGATTTGCTGTCCTGTTTCCAATAGGTTTGGCAGTTCACTCTCTATGTTATTATTACTAGAATTTTGTTATAACTAGATTACCATGGAGTAATTATGTATCAGGCATCCATAAATTTTGGCAGTCTGTATAAAAACTTTGTTTTTCATTTTAATCACTTTCTGGAAGTCTTTAGACCTCTATATAGTTAAATTTATCGATTTTGTAACATGGGTTCTCCACTATATCCAAACGAACATTTCGTGTTGCGATTGTGTGGGATAAAAAGCTCGCGTGGCTCAACTAGTTTATCTACCCTATTGTTTATGTATTATGATATTTGGATTTTATTTTTATTCTTCTTCCAGGTTGAGGGAAAGACAATAAAAGCGCAAATATGGGACACTGCAGGCCAGGAACGATACAGAGCGATAACCAGTGCCTATTACAGGGGTGCACTTGGAGCTCTGCTAGTTTATGATGTGACCAAACCAACAACATTTGAGAATGTCAGCCGGTGGTTGAAGGAGCTAAGAGACCATGCTGATTCGAACATTGTAATCATGCTTATTGGAAATAAGACTGATCTGAAACACCTCCGTGCAGTTGCCACTGAGGATGCCCAGAGCTACGCTGAGAAGGAAGGCCTATCATTCATCGAGACCTCCGCACTCGAGGCAATCAATGTGGAGAAGGCTTTCCAGATGATCCTTGCAGAGATATACCGTATAATAAGTAAGAAGACTCTCTCATCAGAGGAGCCTGCGGCCACAAGTATAAAAGAAGGACAGACGATTCTCGTCAGTGGAGAGGCTAACACAAAGAAGACTTGCTGCTCGACTTAGAGGTGATTAAATTTTGCCTTTCCAGATCCCAATTCCTAGCCTTTTTTAACTTTGAACTTTTGGCTGTGTTGTTAATTGAGATTGGTTGGGGTGTTTGTTCGAGTGACCACATGCTTTTTTTTTCTGGTTTTTTTTCCTTCGGATTTTATTATATTTGCTTTATATTCTCTGAATAGATTCAGAAAAATTGAATTATTCGAAATTGCTCATGAAAAGAAATATGCTATTCTAGATGTGATGTTTATTGAAAAACTCAGTTTTTTTTAGTTCCAGTACTCTCTCTCTCTCTCTCTCTCTCTCTCTCTCTCACACACACACATAAATGGCATACCATACAATGTAGAGTCACAAAGGATCTGATTTAGAATCTCTATTGAAAATGGAAGGGAAAATCTTTGATTTGGCTTTTTAAATATATGTCTTGATGCAGATTAGAAAAGGTGTGGCAAAATGATCTTAATGCTGTCACCTTCTGTAGGTCCAGGTAGGGTCCACCTATGCCCCTCAGTTATCCCCATTCATATCACACAACTCCCTCGGATTTCACTCTGATTCGAGTGATATAGACCAGTACATTTATCAATTTGCAGAAGAGGGAGAGTTTGTTTAAACTGTCATGTTGTGCTCATTAACCGCGATTAGTAGAAGTCTCATTTAAATCTTTACAGCATGGTTTTACAACTGGGCAAAAACTGAATTGTATCATGCATAATTTATTTGTCCATGTTAACTAAATATTAGTTTCCAATCTTTTCTGTCCAAAACCCCTACACCAAATTGGAAGTTATTTATGGCGTGTTTTTGCTGTGCTACCACGCCTTCCAAAAAATCGTGGAAGTCTCTTAGTCTTGTATTTTTCTCAAAAAAACAGGAGGGATTTTCTGGAGGTCGTGGAAACCTCAGTTTATTTTTCCACCTCAACTTGGAAAACGTTCTATGCTTTCCACACGTTTTCTCAGACTTTTTCATCTCTAGCAAAAATTAAATATAAAAATAAATACATATATATATTTTACAAAATCGCCAAAAATTAAGCCATTTTTTGCAGTTTTCATCATGAGGAAGTGGCCACACCAAACAGTTTACTTCTCTTTTCTGCAGCCACTTCACTTGTAAGGTGGAGTGAAGTAAAAGTCTCCTTTCACAAGACGGAAAAAAGACCAAAGGTCACATCAAAATATAAAAATTCAAAATTTTCTCTTCAATTTAAAAAAAAAAGTTAAAAAACATCATTCTTATGCCTCTAAAAGCCAAAATTCCATCTGCTTTTTACCTAAAAAGTCAAAAAGATTCATTTTCAAGCCATTAAAAATAAATTTTCATCCTATTATGATTTGACTCCCTAATATTTTATTCTCTCTTCAATATTCAGTTCACTTCACTTCATTTCACCCTACTAGTGTTTTTACCAAACAATATATTTCTTAGAATTCCATTCCCTGGAATAAACAGGCCCAATGTTGTATTCACATCTTATCACCCAAAATGACCTATAAGAATATTTTATATATATATATATATATATATATTGATTTTTTCTGGATATTTTAGAAAAAATAGATGGATAATTTAGAAAAGTGTTTTTTTTTTAAAAACAAAAAAGATGATGGTCCAATAATAGGTAATGGTGGGTCCTAAACCAATAATTTAGCACTAATCGTGCCCTATCTTTGTATGCCCAAGTGGTTCCCTGCAAAGAGCGATAAATAAAAGAGTGGAAAATGATACGAAAAGACTCTCACAGTAGTACACTAGTAGCCCTTGTCCGTTTCTAAGGCTAATAAGGCTAAGGCAGGACTCCGCTTCCACCGGCTCCCTCTTCGAAGCCCCCCCTTCAGTCAGATTAAGGATTGTTCTTCAGATGATGGTTTTGGGCTGATTTCATTTTAAACGTGAGGGATGATTGCAAATAACTTTAATCCTATTTCTACCCTTGGTTTAAATGAGTTTTACAAGGTCCAAAACGTTTGGATTTTAGGTACTGCTGCTTTTTTAAGATGGTGGTCGGGGTTGCCCAACCCAACCAGTTAAACCACTTCAAAATTTCAAAATCCATTTTAGCGTGACCTTTCGTCATTTTATGGTATTTGGAGAAAAAAAAATAAGGGTTTTTTTTTTTTTTTTTTATAAGACCTCACGTTCTTTTCTTATATTTTCGAAGTGACCATGTACCAAATGGGCATTTCCTGGGCTGGAGGATTTGGGTAGAAATTCCCAACCCAATTAATAGGTCGGATTTTGAGTCCAGTCTTTAGTCCTTATTCCACATCAACCTCCCTAGTCCCAACAGACCACGTAATACAATGTATGTCTACACTTCTTCTGGGTAGGTTTGGTTTGACATTTCCAACCTGCTTAACATGCATGTTGAGTTGGAGTTGGCTTCAAACTGTACTGATAAACCCAACCCAAACTTTATGCCGATGGACTACACTTTGCACACCAGCATTTCATGGACTACCAACTGAAGTCTGAATGGCAAGGTCAAACTTAATTTGAACTGGCACACTGGCAGATTCAAATGGAACGAATATTTGCAATACGGTTTTTCATACAGAGGCTCCAACAATGTGCCTTTTGGCTCACAATCAGAGTGGTTCTTCAAGGAGGTGGGGCCTATAACAGTGCTTAGAATGTTAACTACTGATTGTTGCACTTTAGCTATGAGGTACCCAGCTCAGTACTATAAAATGTGCACCATGTTACAGATTCTACAAGTGAGTGCTGAAGCATTTCAGTAAACGTTAATACTTTCATATTCTGCAACAAGAATTTCAGTATCATCCAAATGCTGAGTCATGCTAAAACTATAAACCAACATTACCATGCAGATAAACTTTTCAGAGACAGGAAAATGAAATCCATCCAATTGTAACATAATTTACCATCCAAGCCAGTCTGCATATTATAGTAATACAACACGGGAGAAATGGCTTAACCACAGCAGTTGCTTTTCTGCTGAATCGGCTCTCCCTTCATCTGAACAGTGTTTGTTGCTTTGTTTGAGCTAGGCTGGCTTCCCATTCTGCAGTGAAAAAAAAAGATGTAAAGACAATATCTTTAGTATCAAGGGATTCCTCCAAAGAAAGCATAAAAGAAGATGATTGGTGGAATTGAATTTATGTTTGCAGCATATGTACAGATCATGGGACTCCCAACCCAAATCCAAATGAGTTACTGCATGACTTACCGTTTCTTAATCTCCCCGGCCATTGTTAAAAAAGCTTGCTCCACATTTATTGAGTCTTTCGCGCTTGTCTCAAGAAAAGGAATCCCAAGCTCATCCGCATATGCCTGCAATCACTATATGTAGTGGTGATTCCAGCCCAGAATATGTAACATGATCATTGACACAGGTACCAGTACTAGGCATGGATATGAGGTGTCTGATAATGCAACTCCAAGATGCTCCATTTACTGACACAATTTTACAAATCTATTGATACTTTAAAATTATACATTGTTAGTATATTCTAATCACTTTTATGGAAAAATAGATTCTAAAAGGATAGTACATTTATGACAATGTAAATAATATACATAAATGTAAATAATATACACATGTTACTAATATAACAGTAAAAAATATAGTATCGGACAGCAATAATTAATATGTATTTTTTCTTTTCTCATTATAAGTATCAAGGTGTACCCACATGTCTGATACAGATATGAGTATCTGATAGGTCTCTTTTAGAGATGGAAATAATAGCGAGTTCAAAGGCCCAGAATGAGCAGATAATATCTCAAGCAATTGACAGAAAATGAACTGTAAATAGGCTTCAGAAACCAATATAATTTTCTTAAATGGCTTGGCCAGTAACTGCCACTTATTCAACAGCAACCATCAGTCCTTATTTAGAGACTGATGCAAACTGAGTATCATCATGGAACCAAAAGATTAAAAAACAGATTGAACCTTAAAAAGAGAGAGTAAATTACCTTTGCCATTTGTGTGTCCACAACCTTGTTCTCAACTAGATCACATTTATTGCCAACAAGGAGCTTGCACACACTGTCACTTGCATATCTGTCAATCTCACTCAGCCATTGCTTGACATTGTTGAAGCTTTCCATCTCAGTAACATCATAAACAATCTGTAGCAATCTCAGTCCATCAGAAGCAGTTTCCGGACATCTATAATAAACTTATCAGTAAATGGTCTTGAAAATATGTGAAAATATCCTCTAGTCCTTTTTTATACTAAAAAAAGGTCTCATAATCTCTCATGCTGGTCAATTACACAAATCATTATTGAAGCCTAATCCCATCTATTTTACGTTTGTGAATTCTGCTACTCAACTCAACCCTTTTTGCGGTCATGTTTTCAGTAACTCTACAGTACATGTCTTTTCTGGTCTTTACTGGTCTCGGCCTTATTATCCCATCACTACTTCATTTAAGGTCTTTGCTGATCTCTCTTTTCCTATTTCCTTGACTATATAGCCCTTCAATACATCTTATAGGGGCTGTTTCAGTTGCGTGCATGTCCATACCATATCAAACAACATGGAAGTACACAAACATATTGCACTAATTTGTCAGTTTGTTGGAAACTTTCGAAATTCCAAAGTGAATGTTAGAAAATGATAAAGACCAATCACTTCAACAATGATCTCATTTTCGCAATACTAGTCCCGTATGTTGAATCTGGCCATAGAATCGTTCAAACTAACAGTAACCAGATGTAAGTTTGATGGTAACCAGTGTTAGCAAAATAGAGTATCATAGTTCACCCAATTGAAGAAAGATTTCATGCACATCCTTCATATTTATGAACAAGTAAAATACCAAAAGAGGGTCCTTACAATGGGTTGACGACTTGACAATTGAACAGTGGAGCACATTAATAATATAAGCATCCTTTCTAAAATAAAACAAAACCATGCATCTCATCTCTTGGAGGCAGTGAAAAAAAACTTATCAATATAGAATTTCTATGTTTTCTTTTTTATATAGAACCACCAACTGCATTGAGAACAATATGAATTTCTCTACTACTTGTTTTCTCTGTGTGTGTGTGAGATAAAGGTTAGGAAATTTAGTAAACAATAGCAGCTGCAACAAGCAAGAAAACCCAATTAAATAATCAGGTACATTTTAAAAGAAAATCAAATAAAAAAATAAAAAATAAAATGTGCAGTTTAAGGGCTCAGTAATCCCTGCTCCACTTTCTAATAATCAATTGCAAACAACTCTAGCAACATACACATAGAAATATGCCTTAAAAAAACAAATTGATGTGATGGGAAAACCGACTTGTAATGGAAATTAAAACAGAATATGCATTAAATGAGTTGCTTACAATGATTCCATGTGCCCCTCGGTAATAACTGCTCGTTATGGTCCTAAACCGCTCCTGTCCTGCAGTATCCCACTAGATAAACAAAGAAAGCCATTTATAATTAATAGAGGGGAATTTTTTCTGCATTTATTTTTTTTTTCTATTTTAGTCTAGAGATGAAGTATTGCTTGGTAGCTTTTGTCACCAAAAACAATTTAATGGTCCCACATATGATTATTTTCCAATATGGAAGGGGTAACAAAAGATGAATACAGCCACATCATGGCCTTTTTTTCCTGTCTAAGAAACTGTCAATGAGTATAATGAAATTGGAATATCCAAACATATATGGCCAAGCGTAGTAGTATACGACAACAACAATATCATCATCATCATGATGTTGATGTTATGCTTCCTTGGAAATAACTGTTTCGCCCATACATAATTTATTTCTGCTTTGTATTCATTATTTTGAGTTTCATAAAAGTATGGTCTATTGAAACTCCTGCAAACTTTAAAATGATGGGTGTATAGTGAGCGGTGTTACGAAATCTAGTTTGTATCGGCCGAATTCTCCGAATAATTTTAGTTCATTCGCTCTACCAAAACGAACAAGACCCCTATAATTACTCGTCTCAGAATTCGTTCCAATTTGTCCGATTCAGTCCGAATTTCATGAGTTCGGCCAATTCGTCCGATTATTCGTCCTAGCATGTAGGTTGGCTTTAAAATAGATAAAATGAAAAGTAAAGAGGCTAAACATATTTTTTTAACTTATACCTTTTTGGCCTTTGGGGTTGGAGAAATTAGTGGCCTAGGCTGTGGAGCCACCCATATATTAAAATCTAAATAACTATAATAAAATTTTATTCCAATAATAAATATTTTATTATGAACAAGGGAGCCAAGTTTCACTCCAATATGAAATAGCCCATCAAATATAAATTGACATATTGCATTGATTTAATACAATACATTAAATGTATCATTTATTATTTTCTGGTTTTAATATATATAATATTTTTTTCCCAAAATATTTCACTGATATTGCTGAAACGGCTGAAATATTTCATTTGAAGGCCAAACTGAAATGGCGTCCGAACCGAATTTCATAACACTGACGGCGAGGCAACCAAAGAGTGAGGCATAAACCTCAATGAGTGGGGTCCAAGCCTCATGAACGCATTATTTAATAAACAATTAATTACATAAAAAAGAATATATTAATGAAGAAGTAGCCACTTGGCCATCTTAACGCCCTTTCATGAGCCAACTAGGGTTGAACTAAGTTACATTTAGTTCTAACAATCTTAAATTAAAAAAAATAAAAAGAAAAGAAAATATTTTTAAATTCTTAAAATTATATAATCCCCACCCTTTTTTTCTTAAAGACAAGATGCGTTGATGGCGCTTATGCTCCTCGATATGAACTATGAAGTGTGTGTGCGTGCGCGCGCGCGCTTGCTTCATATGGGGTCATCAGCATCATCAAAGCCTTATCCCAATTAGTTTTGGGTTAACTTCATATGGGGTGTATATCTCAAATATGCATCATAAGCGAAATGTGCACCGTAAATGCAACCCATCCCTGCATGAGGCACTTTTGGAAGGTCTCACTCCGAGGTGAGCCTCAAAGGTGTAATACTCCAAAAATAAACTGGATGTGAGTAGGGAAATAATGCACCATCTCCAACTGCCATTTACCATAGAAAAAGAAAAGCAGAAAATAGGTAGATGAAGCATAGGCAAAAAGATAGCTAGTAGTCTATACAAGAAATGATCAGATCTAATCTTCAATAAATTACTGGAAACAAAAAGATGCATCAATGAAGCATGCACGACGAAGAAGCTCAAACCTATATGACAGGCTAATACAATATGAAAATCATCTCTACTAGTGTCTTAGATATAAAATAAGGATACTGCGATCCACATTCGACAGCCACTTGCCTGCCTAAAAATAATTAAATCAAACATAAAAAAATCACACAAAACTCTTTTTTTCTTTTTCTTTTTTTTTTTTTCTTTTTTTTTGCTTGGGTTTCAGTTTTCCAAGGTGAATGAATACACATCCAAACAAATCCCACAAATAAAAAGGTAGAAAGGAAATGCAAAAAAAGCATAAATCTTTCACTTGGGTTAGCTAATAAAAATTAAAAGTCCAGTGAATCATCTCCAATTACTCACAATCTGCAGCTTAACCGTCTTTCCATCCACCTCGATAGTTCGAATTTTCTGAAAATCATCAAAAGAAAATTTTGCAAAATCAATCACAAGAACAAAGCTAAAGAAATATTGATTCACAAGCATCCACACCAAGTTCAGACCCGCAATTCAGAATATAATAACTCGGAACCTAGACTCAACTCGGAAGGTCACTGAACCCAGTGGCGAATAACTCAGGCGGGACCTACCAAGCCGAGTCGACCCAGGCGAGTTTCTATACATTAGAAAGACTGATGAGTTTCCAAAGGGTTTAGAGAGAAAAAAATTACGAAATCGACACCGATTGTGCTGATGTAGCTGTCCATGTACGAATCATCCTGCAAATGATTTTACTATCAGAAGTGAATCACAATCCAAAAACCCTAGAACTACTCTCGTTGTTGTGAAGATTAGCTTACCGCAAATCTGAGAAGAAGGCAAGATTTTCCGACGGAAGAATCTCCGATCAAAAGGAGCTTAAAAAGATAGTCGCTGCAAGAAGAGATGATGCATCAGAAAATGTAGTAAATCAAAAGAGAGAGAGAGATGGAGATTGAGATTGAGATTATTACAATTCGTTGCTCATTGTTTTGGAATTGGATTTGAGAGAACCTTCTTCGTATTTGGTTTTTTCACTTTCTCTCTTGGTTAGGGTTTGATGACGATGATGATTTTATAGGATAATATGTGGTCTTTCCGCTGTCGGTCGAGTGTCAAAAGCAAGAGCTGTCTCTCTCTCTCTCTCAATCTTCTTCATTCGGATTTTACTCCCTTTGTTGGGGGACTAAAATGAGTAAAGATGCCGCTATTTTTATTTCATTTGTCCCTTTCTCTTTCTAAAAGACAATGATTGGTAGGACCCACTAAAGTACAGACCTTCCAAAATATTAAAAAAACTTCCAAAAAAACGAATAAATAAATTATAGCACATGCTGCACATCTCTTCACCTTCCCCATCTCCTTGTGTTATTTGGTTGGAATTTGTTACTATCCAAATTCAAATATTTTCTCACATATACTCTTATTCGCATGTGTAAGAATCTCAAGACTCCAAATGATAAGACATGACATTTGAGTTTAGGGTTGTAACGTGAATTATTTTCCTCTTTCTAATATTATTTTTTCCGCAAAATTTTCTCCTCGAGAGGACGTTTAGGAATGGTGCTTTTAATTTCAAAATTTATGAAAGTGTAATTATTTATAAAAGCGGAACTCTTGAACTAAAGACTCTTGAATTTAAGAAAAAAATTAAACTCTTTTCATAAAAAGTTTCAACATCCGGATAAACATGGAGACACGTGTGAGCCGCAGAAACATTAAAAATCATAATAACATAGTTTAAAACTCGACCTATTATAAATTAACTCAACTAATTTGACTCTAACTCAGTTATTACCGAAGGGAACCCAAAGTGTTTATTTCATATATAGAACAATATTACTCGCACCAAATAAGTTATGCTTTTGTGCTCTGATTCCTAAGCTGTGGTATTAGCCACCTATACTACCCATCAAGGTTAGGAAATGTTTTTCTTTCTTTCATTAAACAGGATATCATAATTTTATATTATGGCATGGATATGTATTTCTATTGTCAAATGAACCACAATGTGTCCCTCGTGCTACTAGTGGAGGTGCGACACTATAACGTCCGGGCCAAGGATCAATTTCCAAGCTTCTTTGTAATATCACTCCAAACGGGAACAATGCCTTGACAAAGATGCTCTTGTTTTTATAAGAAAAACAAAAATTACAAATTAAAAGATAAAGATGCCCTTGAAATTCTGGCTTCAAGATAATGTTTTAAGAGGTTTTTATCAGAGAAATCACCTTAAATGAGGACTACACTAAAAGGGTCCTCTTAGATTTTCTCACACGAAAGTGGTCCCCTGGGCTCAAATATGAGTTGATATTGACCCTCCCTTGAACCCTCCCCTAAATAGGGGAGGTTGATATCGACCCTCCCCGTTCTTATTCCTCTCTTCCCCAAATCCAATTGCTTCTCTTTTGAAACTAGAATAAATGTGGTTTGGGGAGATTTGCAGAAGGACATTGGAATCCAGGGGTGAAATCAGAAAATTTGCCTTGTGGGGCCCACTATGTAAGATTTTTTTTTGAGAGGCTACTGGTGAAAAAATACTTAAAATTCGTATAACATTTTTAATTTTTTTGGAGGGCTATTGTAAATAAGTGAAATTTTTCAATACCCCGGGAGGGTTTTTCAAATTTATGGGGGGCCAATGGCTGTGATAAACTAAAGAAGATTACGCTAAAAAAAACTCATTTGAGGTTTTTAGTTGATATTTGATTTATAACCTATATAAGGGATGTGACAAACTGAGGAAGATTAGGTAATAAAAACTCATTTTAGGTTTTCCTTTGTTGGATAGTTTTATCGAGAGATGAAGTATTTTAGTCTTCCCCATTGGGTTTAGGGAAGAGAGAAAGATGAAGAAAACGGGAAACTAATCATTTTTCTTAAAACCATTTCGCGTGTCGATCCTCACATGGTCGATATTGACCAGGATCTCATTTCACAAAAAAATGGAGGTGGTCCCTAAAAGGTAACCTAAGAGGGCCTTTTTGCTGCAGTCCATGGTTTTTCCAATAAAATCCTCATGTTTTAAACATGCTTCATTCTTCATTTTCATTCCTTATTCTGGTTTTTCCAATAAAATCCTCATGTTTTAAACATGCTTCATTCTTCATTATCATTCCTTATTCTTTTTAGCCTATCTAGCATATTATGAGTACATGTTTACTTTTATCCTTTTTCGTGTCTTCAGCATCAATGGTTTCAGCCTTACATCACTGGATGAGTAATTTAATTTTCTACTTTGTCTCATTTAATCACCTAACCCTTCACATTTGGCTCATTCCCCTACAACCTTATTGCCCCTAAGCTCTCAGATTGTGACCCTAAACAAATGGGAGGCTGTGTAACACTTTCATCTGTGTGTAACTATCTGTATTAAAAAGCTTAAATTTATATCCATGTATTGGATTCTATAGGAATATTTCTTTTGTTTCCCATGTCATTTCCTCACAAAGGAGGTTGTGATGTTACATGTGAGAATAATAGAATCAATAGAATCACAAAATAAAAAAATAAAAAACCCCTCTATATGTGGACGGTGAAATTTTTTACTAGGATCATGTAGTAAGGTGATCTGGGTCAGTTTGGAAGTGGGCCTTTAGGTATTTTTATGATATTACAAAAATAATAATAAAAATGTTATTAGAATCAATAACTATATAAAATAATCAAGCATACACTTGTATTCCAATTCTATCATCAAGGATGGTTCTGTGTAACATATACAATTAATAATTAAAATCTGTACTCAATGAATATATGGTCCCGTAGCTCAGTTGGTTAGAGCGTTGGTCTTATGAGCCGAAGGTCGCGGGTTCGAGCCCCGCCGGGACCATATTTATCTCTAATTTTTTTTCCTCATATTATTTAGATCTCAGATTAATTGGAAAGAATAATATGTTTTTTCCCATTTATTTTTCCTCATATTATTTAGATCTCAGATTAATTGGAAAGAACAATATGCTTTTCCCTTTTTTTTTTTGGACATTCTCCAGTTACTATACCATGTACCCACTTTAAAACTTTTATTCTACCAATAGAATTTTAGCCACAATTTATATGGCTTTTTAGTCCCTTTTTTTTTTTTTTTAATGTCCCCAGTTTCAGTTCTAGTATCTAATGTAACCAGTGTAATAAAATGTATAATAAGGCTTCTCTCCACATTGACTTTTGTATAACCTAATTAAAGTTTATCGCAATATAAGCAGCAATCTCTACTCACCTTTAAGGGTTCTAGATACTAATCTCACATAGTAAGGTGTCAGATGCTTACATAGGAGCATCTACTATTATTAAATATAGTAAGAAAATTAAAAGATTTAGGAATTGATAAGTAGGATATGCTATAATTGCACCCTAAAAGTATCAGTGTAATATTGGATAACATATCAGTCCAAGTGTCCAACACAGATGTACTGGGCCTATACAAGTATCTGCATATCATAGGTTCCAGCCCTTTTTTACATGTAATCATTACGAACCCCGCTGCTTTATGAGCTCTTCACATTTTTCCCAAATTCTCAAAGATATGCTGGGCATGTACCACCTTGTGGTACCAACAATGAGCACCTTCTAACTATCCTACAAGCTTCTTATATTCATTGTTTTTCATTTTCCCAATTCCTCTCATAATATCATATTACATGTAATAAGAAAAAGTGGAGAATGGCATGTTCCACCATTATTTAAACTTGGTTAAATTGATTTTTTAACTACCACAAGGTGCTTGCTCCTTGCATTAAATGAGGTCTAAACGACACCAAGATATAGGAAGTGATTCGGGGAATACACTAAAAGGTAGCCGAGACGAACATGCGAGTGTCAGTGCCTGGGCCTCTTGTTAGTGTCATAAACCTGAGAAACCTGATACAATGGAGGCTGTTGTTGCTGGTAACACCCATCTGGCATGACAGGCTGCTGATAAGAAGCTAGAGGTTGTTGAGAATAGGTTGATGTTGCCGCATCAGCAGGGGCGGATCCAGGACTTCTAATCCGGGGGGCTGCACTTAAGTTACACTAAAAAAATAGCAACAATGTCTCACCAAAAACTATAAAAAAATAGCAACAAGCACTTGGAAGGCACACAATTTTAATGAATTAGCATAAAAACCTAGCATATCAATATCAATGATCCTACCTTTAACAAAAAAAAGATTGACAAGAATACCGCCAATACCTTGATATATTGACATTATAAAGACTTCCAAGAGAACCCCTTCATCCTCCTCCTTTCTTCGGGCTTGGAACCGACAATGCAAAGGCTTTCTTAAGCTTGCATTGGCAGAGTTAAAAAGGGGTGGTTTGAATAATCTCACAAGCCTGTAAAACAAACAAGCATACTTATAAAAACAAACAACAATGGTGTAGTGTATACTACTCAAAATCAACAAAAAAATGTCTTCACAATAGATCTTGACAAGTATGACAAAAGACAAACAAAAGTTAAAACATGACTCTAGTGAAATCTTGACTTGCGTGGCTTCTTATCAAATTCATCTATTACCAACTCTATGTCGACTTCATTAGCAAATTCTCTTTCGATGTAAATAACCATGCAATCCGCGAGAAACTCCTCATCCATCTTGTTACGGAGTCGTGTTTTGACAAGTTTCATAGCTGAGAAGGCTCGTTCGGCAGTCGCCGTGGAAACAGGAAGAGTCAAGACAAGACGAATCAATCTATCAATCAAATGATAAATAGTTGACTTTTCTGTTTCAATTAAAGCTCGACATAACTCAGAAATGGAAGACAATTTCTGAAAACGGGGATGACGATGCACATCAAGCTTATAATGTTGCAATTGACTTCTCAAAATATGTATCTCTTGCTCCGTGAAGTCTTCACAATAAAACTTCTCAGCGAGCTTGCAAATATCATCAATATGAAAGTACTTAAAAGCATATTTCGGGTCCAAAGCCGAACTAAGAGAAAGAAGCTCAATTGCCTCCTCAGAGAATCTACTCTTCAACTCCAGCAACTGGAAATCTATTACAGCATTGAAAATATCAACGCGATAATGATGCTCAACTGTAATACAATCATTCTGTTGGCAAGAACGGCGTGTACCAATCATATGACGAGAACTCATATCAGGAATATCAATGTCATGTTTTATACAAAAAGAAATCACATCCTCAAGGAAGCTACCCCAACATGTTTCTCTCAACTCTTGAAGAAGTTCATTTGTACTTGAGACTAAACCCATAGCATTTAGAATGTCTTGTGACTTTACTTGCAAAGCTTTACATAGTATATTTGTGATTCCCATAGTCTTATGCAATAAATGAAACATGAAGACAAATTCAAAATTTCTCATAGCAACATAAGAACCCTTAGCTTCTCCACGCATAGTGTTACTAGACCCATTCTTCATGATGCTTTCAAGAACCGTGCAAGTCGCATCATACATCTCTATCAAGCTACAAACAGATTCATAGTGAGAGCTCCATCGAGTATCTCCAGCTCGTTGCAATGTGCGAACTTGATTAGCACCCCGTCCACTATCAAGCACACCACTTGCCAACAAATTATCGATTTCTATTTTTCGAGCTTTCTCCAACTCTTTCTTCCGCTTAGGCGTAACATGGAGATTAACAATGGATGCCAACTTCGAAAAGAATAACCAAACGTCTGGCACATCTTTAGAAGCCGCAACTAATGCAAGTTGTAGTCGATGCACAAAACAATGCACATAATATGCATAAGGACACTCCTTAAGAAATAGTGCTTGTAATCCATTCCATTGACCACGCATATTACTAGCACCATCATAACCCTGGCCTCTCATATTTCCAATAAGCAAATTCTTGTGAGCAAGAACATTGGAAATCTCTTCTTTCAAGGTTAATGCAGAAGTGTCTTCAACACCAATAATAGCAAAAAACCTTTCTCTAACAAAACCACCACGATCAACAAATCGTAGAATAATGGCCATTTGTTCTCTATGTGAATTATCTTGTGCTTCATCCACAAGGTTACAAAACTTTGCATCACCAACATCTTCGCGTATTTTCTTTCTCACATTTTCGGCAAATATATGCAAAAGTGTTTTCTGAATACCATGTGAGGTATACTTGGCATTTCCTGGACAATCACCTACTATTTCGGCAACTCTCTTGTTCAACATTTTCGAAAACTCGAACATTGCAATGAAGTTTCCACAATTCTTTGATTTCTTCGATTCATCATGTCCTCTAAAAGGAAACCCTTGTAGTGCAAGCATCCGAATACATTGAATAACATTTCGGAGAAGCAACCGATTATTTGCACTTGCTTCTTTAGAAAGTGTATTGAAAACAGTATCTATATGTCGAGAAGGATTCATTAGATTCTCACAATACATTGTCGCCGACCTATGTGGAGAACAAAGACCACCTTCATGTTTCAAAAAAGGACACTTCTTCCCATTGTTAACCTTCTTCCAATTCTGAAACCCATCAATGGTAAATACCGGATGCTTCGGAGGATTTGTTTCAAAGAGAAAGCAATAAAAACAATATGCTCTATCCTTGTGGAGTGAATATTCTAGCCAAGGGAATAGTTTGTACCAATTAGCGTTGAACCGTCGACCTTGCTTTCCAAATATGGTCACCGGATAATCTTTTTCTTTCTCATGAGTAGGTCGACAAGGTCCCATTCTAAGATAAGCTACCCGAACTTCATCATGTTTGTTAAGCGGGTATTCATATATAGCAATGCGTTTACCCGGATCACATTCAAATGAAGAAGTGACATCAACTTCCATAGGTGCAACTTCTTGAGCTTTGGAAGAATGTTCAACTACGATTCTTTGGACTCGAGAAGAAGGTTCAACTCCTTCAATTTCAACAACTTGAACTTTGGTAGGACGTCGTTCATCCTCATCAAGTTTTGAAATATCAGGAATAGATGTGGAAGTTTTGCCGCTTTCAGATTTATCATCTTTTCTCTTATAGAATGATAGAAGAGTTATTGGTTTTTTGGGCGCTTGATGATGCGACATTATAACCTAAGATAGTAAATAATCATCAATATACAATACATAAGACCAGTTTTAATTTTTTTTTTCCTAAGAATCTCTTGTATTGTGAAAACCTAATGCCTCACAAATCAACCCATGACGGACAAATGAGTCCTCTAAAGGCCCGCAGACTAAATGAGCTGCCATGAACAAGCTACATCCCGATGCAGCCCACTTGCAACCATAGGTATGTCATTCCAAAGACAAGGAAAAGAACATGAATAAGAAAACTCCCAAAGAGAAGCCAAACAATCATAATAATCTCAAACTTTAGCTAAAAGATCACAGTTGATCATCAAGCCTACATATAAATATCCCAAAGAAAAATATATATCATCCAACGATGGTAGTAGCATATGCAAAAAGGATGAGGGAAAAACATCTGAATCTAGCTAGAACAGATATTACTTGTCTACTCATTTTGGCTAGTCATTCCCATATGATTAACCAAATCAATGATCCATGGTGACACCAATTTATTTAACTCAAAAGTATAATGATGATTATTAAAAACAAGAAATGTAAACTCAATTTCTATAACTAGAAGATCTCTGGCAGATGATCAAGCCTACATGTAATATCACAAAGTCAAAAAATATCACCTAATGATGTGAGCAGCATATGCTATATGTCACATGGGAAAACAAATATGACTTAATGAAGTTGAGTCCTGTCCTATAGCAAGTGAAGCTGGAGCATATAAAAACAGGACAAGTGTAAAGTCGTAATTTAGAGTAAAAAGCCGATGATTGCAGATACAATTTACAATTATACATATTGAAAGAGAGTCATGAAGAACCCACTGCTACTGAAAGTAGGTGCCAAGAAAAACTGAAGTTGAGCCAATCTACCATTACTTTGAAAGCACATCCAGAAAGTTGCCCCTAAGTTGTAGAAAAGAAGAACTAAGACATGATGCTAATCTCATTGAGACAAGCACTTTGATGATCTAAATTATGGAAAGCACAAACTCAGTGTGAATCTTCAGCTTAATCAAAACAGAAATGCTTAATAATTGAGAAAACCTGATAATAAATGTAAAGCAAAAACACAATCTAGTGGCCCCTCTTGGATGAATGTGAGCTTGTCAAAGTGGAGTTTTCAGCATAAAGAGAGAACCCATGGAAAGAACTAGGCACTGAACAAAGAGGAGTTTCAGTTGCTTTTAGGCAATCCACGCCTGGCTAATGGGACCCTCCTGGAAGCAAGGCAATAATAAAGATGGAAAAGTCTTTGTAAGCCCTAGGGTTATGAAAAAATGGGGACCATCTAATCATCCTACCACTTGATTAAGGGCCTCAAAAGTTAAATGATTTTCAGCCCTTAGATTAAGTGGATGTCTTTCTAATTCTTAGCATAATCCAATCAACAGCAAATATAGGTCAGATGAATTTCAAATTTCATAGTTAAGTGCTGATTCATGAGTGCTAAGGGGTAGAATTGATCATAGACACACCCAAAGGTCAGGCTGTTAATATATAAACGAGGCTCTCTCCTGATAATTCCGACTGACTACAAGCTAAAAACACAGCCTGATTAATAATAAAGTAAGGAGAATCTAATTCATCACCTCTATATTATATTCTTTCCAAATTACTAAATGCAGAGACAAACATGATTCAAAATCCTTCCCTTCCATATCCAACACTACAATCCACTCCCTGCAAATGGAGCCAAAGAAAGAAGCGCCACAGAAGCACACATCCTGAGTGAGGCAGTGAGTGCATGTGAAATCCCTGAAATTCACAATCATACCATTCTCCTCAGACTCTTCGATTTGGGGATCTTGAGGATCTTGACTAATAAGCATTCGATTGCAGATATAAAGGACAAAAATAGAAATTTCAAAATCACTAATCAAATCAAATCAAACCAAACACAATCAACAAAGATCTTATCAGCAACTACTCGAATGTACATCAAATATGAAAAAAGAGAACAACTTTAAAACAAACAATCGAATCAAACTAAATCAAACACATTCAGCAGATCTCTGATCATAAAACCATTCTATTCCAGAAGAAAGAGGGGCCACAAGAAAAAACCCAACAAAACCCTACAAAACCCAACAAAAAGAAAGAAAAGGACAGAGACATCAGATAACCTTTCCACTTCCAGGCTCCAGCAGTGAGCAGACCAGCAACACCCTTTCCACTTTCCAGCAGTGAGCTGTGAGCAGACCAGCCCCTGAAGGTGAAGACGCCAAGACGGTGAAGCAAAAGCAATGAAGGCTGAAGCAAAAGAGGTAACAGAGAAAAGGGACAGAATAAAAAAAAAGGGTTTTGACTGTTTTGAGAGTTGAGTTGTGGCCTGTGGGCCTTGTGCCCTTGTGGCTTGTGAGACCGGGCCCAAAATTCAAATCTACTTTTTTTTTTTTGGGCTGAAAGCTTGGGTGGGCTGCAGCCACCCCAGGCCCCCCCCTAGATCCGCCCCTGCGCAACAGGCTGCTTGTAAGATGTTGGAGGCTGTTGAGAATAGGTTGGTGTTGCGTGCTGATACACAGAGTTTTGGTATGTTGATGGTTGATAGTAATGACTCTGCTACTGCAACTGAAAAGGAAGATGTCCCATTAAAAGAGAAGGAACTACCAAATGGATGGGCGTCTATTCATGCACTTCTGCTTTCCCCGTTGGTGGCCACACTGGCTGGGAGGAGAGTAAGTAATTGAGGTTATATGGGTAGAAGAAAAGAACTTGAACTCCATAACTTCATGACACAATGTGTGCCAACCAATGCACCTCATATGTTGTCCATGCTTGTACTTGTGGTTACAATGTTACAAAATTTAGGACCATCAGGTTTGGATGCATGTACCTGTGGGTAGGTTCCGTTCTTGCAAAATTTAGGAGAATGAGATTATGGACTAAAAAATTTGCATGCTGATATTAGCAATCTATTTATAACAAAGGAATGATATATTGTAACTTGTAAGGCTAAAGAGATGTATGGTAGCCCATCAGCTCACGAGTCCTAATTGGAGAGGACCATAAGTTGTTGAACCAGTTTGTTGGCCCCCTCATGGATGATCCCATAAAACTCTTATATTAAAGATAATTCTAGCCATTCAAATTGGCAGCTTCTGCATTTAGATGCAGACTTCTCGCTCCACTTTCATCTTTACTGATTGACTTGTTAGTCAAATATTTACTGTCACAAATATCAGCAATATTTAGAAAATATCAAGATATTAAAAAAAATCATTTTCTCAATAATTTGAGATACTATCAAAATATCAGCAGATATATTGTGATAGTCATCAAAATAACGAGAAGATCGTTAAAATCAGTAAAGATGATATTTTAACAAACTCTTTTCTCAATAAATTGATATATTATCAAAATATCAGCAGATTTTAATACATTGTGATAGTCTATCAGTAAAGAGGAAATATGCCATAATCTTTTTTTTTCTGTCTAACTGTATTGGATTAATTTTTCTCATTGGCTTCCATTCCTTTTTTTTTTCATCAACTTGAGTGTTTATTTCTATCCTATATAGCTATTAGTGATAACTACAATCTGTATTCACTTGAGCGAGTCATTTTACTGCTACTTATTACACAAAGGATATGTAGATGTGCTTGTCTTTCTAAATGACAACGGATTAGTGGTGATTGTTATCGTCTATGACAATCATTCAATGGCTGTTTCACATATAACAATTTATTGTAACATTTACATATATCATATATATGCCTATTTCTCTTCACATGTCTATTTTTCTTCTTTTCTATTTCTGACATAGTTTACAATCTACATAGTTATCATAAAAAATATATTTTTTTTTAAGTTTTAAAATTTTAATTTATATTTTCCCAAGTTCCAACAATATCCTGAGAAAAACCCAAAAGTTGAAAATGAACCCGATAATTTTCCCACAATTACAATGCCTTTTAAATTGCTTGTTCCGCAGAGTGGGACCAATATTTCCAGGATTTGAATTCTCAATCATGTGTGCCTCTCCGTCCTTCATTGTATGGAATTTCAAACGACCAGAATGATATTGACCATACAAGGATTGCCCATGTATTTTGAATGCATCCAATCCAACATTCAGTATTGCTCTGAATGAAGTGAAATTTCAGGCATCCACCAAATCATGGATGAATCAGTAGAAGATTGAACAAAATCCCCAGCCATCTAATTGAGAGTAAAACAGTGCCATTGTCATACAGATATAATGCATCTGTGCTTCAGATGCTTCAATATAAGGATAACCCACATACCTCAGAGTAATTATGCATGGAAGTTTGGAGGGGTTGCTGTTCCCGTGGCTGTGTGCAACTCAGATGCAAATAAGGACATAAAAAATGAAGCCCAAGGTAACATCTTTCAAAAAATAAACCAAAAACAACATTAAAAGGAATCAATAGAATCAGATATAGTTGATGGTTAGCTAACAAGCACTTTCAAGTACTTACGGCCTGTTGCTGGTAAGTTGATTGACTTGCTAATATGCAGCCCATTGTGCATCCATGCCATGAGACAGAATTCCTGGGACCAGTGCCGTGAATTGTGAACCACTATTAGCAGGTTGACTAATTTGCAGCCACATAAAATAAATAATTACCCAGCTCACAAACTTATAGAAAACATTTCACATCAGTTGGTTTAAAAACAAATTCCAACATGCATCTTTGAGATAAGAATAAAAATAGTTAAGATTTTGATACATATGTCTAACCTCTTCCTGGTAATAGGAATCAGGTGCTTGTTGATGACCCATATCTTGAGCAGGAGCTGGATAAGGTACTACAGAGTTCGAAATAGGCACGGCAGGAAATGTTTGAGACTTGCATTCAGCGTTTAGTTGCTGCAGCTGCTGCGCATTGTGAGATGGTTGAATGTACGGTGCTTCAATAATTGTCTGGGTGGGAATCTGCTGATATTGCTGGTATTGTTTGAAACAGATGATATCTGCGGAGGTTGAACGTAATATGACACAGATGTTTGCGCACAAGACTGATTATCCTGCTGCAAGGATTGTTGGTTTGAGCTGTAAAACTGAAAGCAATTCGAAATGATGAAAGGACAACTTTTCCTATTTGCTAAATACATTGTTCTGGACTTCAGATTGAACCAAAAAAAAAAAAGAGGGAAAGAAAATGGAAGAATGCCAAAGAAGGAAAATAGAAAGAATAGTAATAGCCATAAGTGAAACCCGTATTCAATTACTTGCTGCACACCTGGAAGCTTGGAAATTTACAAGTATTGGAAGCGCACGTCCATCTAGCAGGACAAGAGTCACCCAATGCTTTAAGGCAGGACATAATTAATATAGAATGAGAACTTTCACCCGAGTTCTACCATTTATCACCTCATAAGCAAATAAACACAAATAAGTGCACACACACTGCACCCAACTAACATGATTTTCCTAAGGCTCCTTGATATTCACTCACTTTTCTAGTTGAAGGATATGCCTTCTTTAGCTGATCACTGTAATTTCCTCTTACCAAATGGACAAAAACCTTAGCACAACATAGGGTTAAAATTTATCTAAAAAGTTTTTGTTTAAACATAGCAAATATTGACATGGAAGGTTGACACCTTCAATCAAATGGAAAAGCCAATGAACAACTACAACTAGGAATAGAGAAATGTGATAGCTAGTGCATATAGTATTTGTTTTTAAACTAAAATTCATTCACCTGTGCCATGGCACCTGAATTTATAGACTGTGCCCCTAAAACAATTCAAATAAAACAAAGCCATAAGCACGCCAGATTCAAGTCAATTCAAAAATCCACATGAAAAAGTGAGTGGAATCTACCTTCACTAGGAGACTGAAGTAATGGTGCATATCCCCTGCTAACTAGCATTCCTTGCCTATGATGTATGTTACTCTCTAGAAAAGGTTACTGGCCCATGATACCTATCCTAGATGCTCCAGAAACAAACATGTCCTATCCCTTCGCTGTAGCACCTTGTTCATGATTTCTCAGATCCGAATAAGCTCCATGACTAAATTGCTGCAACAAGAAAACAAATTCTATTAATCGTCAATTTTAAGACTCAAATTATCTAGCAAATCCAGCTGATAAATCAAATTTCAACATTAAATTCTCATAAATTAGAAGAAATAGAACCACTTTCAATCTCATTCCAGGAAGACCCACCAACTGTCCAGCCTCAGGTGAAAGATTCCCTCCAAACGACAAGTGCATGCCCCTCGTCAGAAGAGCATTTGCATTGCTGCCCAACAGTAAAGGAATCTCTAGGAACTATAATCTTAAATGATAATTTACCACTGTAATTGACCTTTAAAAAATTTACCGCTGGAATTACTTTACTCAAGGAGCAATTAAATGATCGAATCAACAAAATTCAAAGTAGATATAGCACCTGGCACCCATTCTCTGCCAATATTGCTCAATACTCAAGGCGCAGCTTGACTTGCAAGGCACTGTCTGTACACCTGCAATTCAAAAGATTCTATCAACAGATGTAGGGTAATTCATGATTAAGTTAGGTTAAAACTGTATGCTAAGGTCCCATACAATGGCAAACACTCTAACCATCCTTTGCGGTTATTACTCCCTGAACCCACAACCAGGAAAGAGATGGAAAAATATGTCAATGCAAGCTAAGCTAGATATTCATGTTGCCCTTTACAAGGGCACTACAACCCCTATCTCTAACATAGAAAACAACAATTATAAAACGTAGATTATTCCCACCGAAATCACAGCCATCCAATGCCTCCCGAGCTGTACATTTAAAGATTTAACAAAGAAAAATAATTTTGTTGTTTACTGCATCCAAAGGAGTATGTAGGTACAGAATGCAACTCTATCAGCATCAGCAGACTTGAAGAAATCTATGAAAGCAAATCCACGAGAAACCCCATTGGCACCAGCAGCCGAGCAAAGATCTTTAACCTTTCCATACTGCTCAAAGAGTGTCCTCAAAGATGCTTCCACCTGTCAAAATATAAGATTAGCAATTGGTGCCCTTAAAGCAACAGTGTGGACCATAGTGTCCTTAACTTTTTGGATATATATATTCATAAAGCCCAGCTGGAGACCATGACATACTTTTTGAGAGAGAGAGAGAGAGAGATGTCGGACAAGCATGCACAACACGTACCCCGTAGGAACAATATACTATCAAAAGTTAGCATTTACCATTAGCTTCTTTATACGGTCAACAAAAAGAACAGAAGAAAACATAACTCTGACATTTTCACAATTTGACCACTCAACACGTAGCAGTCGACCATCCACAGGCACTGTGATCATTATTTTCTTTGCAGCAGTAGCCTGACGAAATGCAAATAGTTTATGACTCAATTATGAAAAGAAAAGGGATCAAGGCAACAAAACATATATTGATGTAACAAACCTGAGATTTCAGACTATATTCGACAAACCCATAACCTTTACTCCTCCCTACTAGATTCTTCATAACCTGAAACAGAAGATAAATGTTCAGGAAATAGACACAAATTATATAATTCAGAAACTTTAATCAAATTACCTTGCCCAGTAAAACATGGATAACCATTGACAGATATCAAAGACACTAGTCATTTAATTTCAATGGAGTACAAACTTACAAAAGCGTGCTCAACCCTTCCATGTGGTTCAAACATTTTCTTCAATTTGCTATCACCAGTATTTAAAGTGAGGTTGCCAAAAAACTGAGTCGACTTTGAATGGCTCCACATGCAATGTCCTATTGCCCAGCTGTGTATTGTGCAGATTTTCATGAATTTTGGAGACCAGGATATCATCTCCTGATGAACAATCAAACCATATAATGGCAGAGCCTCTTTTCTCGTCTTCAAAAGTGATGCTTGAAACATTTCCATGAGTACTTAATAAAGAAAAAACTCCTGGACAAGGAAGTATCCATCAGAAGTAGTTCAGAATATTATCAGATCAAGAATCATGTTGCATAGCTTATATTCATATCAATAATATATATCAAAATCAATAGTTAATGATAGAGGTATACTAAGAAGAAAAACACATATAACATTAGACACACAATAAATTGGCAATACAAGGAACAGGATTGGATAACAAATAGACCAAACTCATCAGATACTAAAGAAAATAAACGAATTTATCAAGTGAAATTGTAACTTTTACTCAAGACTATTTGCCCTCAGTTTGCTCTTTAGCTTTATTTACTTAATAAATCCACCATGTTAAATACAGAATATTAGTTGCCTGATGATGAGAAACTTGTAGTTTGGTCCAGTGCTTGGAATTTTCAATCGGAGAATTCATGCATCATCTTCATTGTCACCAAAAATAAGGATTATTAGTGAGTCAAACTCGATGACAAGTTATGAGTAGGATAACAGCATAATTTACCACATAGAAATGAAAATTCACATCAGGAAGGAGACATTTGCATCTACAATAAGGAAATCATTATGTAGCATGCACTCTGCAGAAAGGAAATCATTTCATAGCATGCAACTTGGTTGAACTTGAGTTGCATCTAGCCATGTACGACTCAGCAGGGACTGAGAAAGATTTGATTCCTTCGTGTGGAATGTTATAATTCACATGCACCTCTAACATACAAACATTACAAAATAAAGTGCACCCACACCCCACCCCACCCCACACCGCGCCACCCCCCCCCCCCCCCCCCCCCCCCCCCTCTCTCCCATCTTCCTCTTTAAACAGACAAAAAAAAAAAAAAGGATGTCAAAAGAAAAGGTCTTAACACTTGATTCCATGATTAAAAAAAATAAACAACCCCGTTATAAAACTTTAAAATTAAAATAAAAATACAACACACACACAACAATAAACAACCTCTCAATGATGCACAATAACTTAAACAAGCAATAAAAATACTGTAGAGCCAAAATATTTACCCAAAGCAGGACTCGCTTGACAAGCATACAGAAAACAGGACAGTAATACAGGTAGTACACCGTCTAAATTATTAAATACAAAGGTAATGATATTTTAAATTAAACCAAAATTATGCATGCATCTATGCTAGAGAGAGAGAGAGATTAGGTTTGTTTAGATTGCTTAAGGTAATCTGCTTGTTCAAAACTAAAAGGTTAAAGTTCAAGGACACTGCTCTACTAAATTAGGATTTTCTTAGCTCATGAGGTTTGTTTAGATTACTTAAGGTAATCCACTTGTCAAAACTAAAAAGTTCAAGTTCAAAGGCACTGCTCTACTAAATTAGGGTTTTCTCAGCTCTTCACTTTGCCTCTATCCATCTAAGTAAACTCGCACAATACCTGAGAGAGTATCTGAGTTTGTAGGTTCTTTCTTATAAGTCAAATACCAACGTCATTTTGCTCTATAAAGATAGCATAATCAAAAGCACCATCCTTTTATCCCACTTGTCACAAACTGGCTGCATGATCGGCAAACAACGGATTCATGTGTACATACGAAATAATGTACCATGATGTCAGAAAAGAGGAAGAAAAAGGTAATCAAATCAAACCCCAAAGGTTACTTGGCAGACTACATAGCATGATAAGAGTATATGAGCCTTTGTGCCCAAAAAATCTCAATCACTAGTGCCCAAGCAATCATTAGTTAATCAAGAAACCACAAGTTCTTGGTGAGATAAAAGTTTTCCAATTCCACTGTCATGAAAGAGATCTTTCTGCTGAAGGTTTGTGTCTATGTATGGTCCACATACAATGCAGATCATAGAATAATGAGATATGTCATGACGGGGCATAAGAGGTTGAAGTTTTATGAGTGTTACATTGTCAAAATGGCAAAGTAGAGGTCACATGAAGGTAAAGATAAAATGGCATACATAAAGTGTTGTGCAGGTCCTCACCAAAAAAAAAAAAAGTGTTGTGCAGGTTTGATGAAGATCAGACTAGAGGTACAACAACAGCTAGCTCTTATCAAACTGTAACATGTCTTTCATTTTCATTTCTTTATTATTATTATTATTTTTTTTTTTTAGCTAATCCATGTAAGCAAGTATCTTTAGTTTTTAAAAATTGAAGCATGAGTATGCAAATGTTGTTAAAATAGCTTTGGCTTGTGAACAGCGCATATCCAAAAAAGAAAAGAGGAAGTTTAATCGGAAAAGCACTTAAAGAACACTCTAGCCACCACCCATAACATGACGGAAGTAGTACAATCAATTACGATTTATGAATGCTGCCTACTTATGCAATTTAATGTTATCGGCAGAAAATGCATGTGAACACTGTAATCTAGCACAAACCTTAAAATTTTAACAGTTAATCTACTCAAAAAGTGTCTCAGTACACCAACCTCTCGAAAGAAAAAGAAAAAAAAAGTACCTAGGCACACCCAATGCTGACTCTTAGAGAAGGAAAATGGGTAGCTTAACTGACTGCTTTTAACCTTTCAAGGTTTGAATGATTGACCAAAGTTCAAAATGATTTCATACAGAAAATTTCCAGTGAATATTTCACCAGAACTCTCAGACTTTAATGGGCAAGGAACAGAGGTGATTTCTGTACTATACTCACCACCCATTTGGAATCCAGTTTATCTATGGAATGCACACCAGTGTCCAATACCAAACAAACCAGAACCAAATAACTGATCCATTCAAGAAAAACAATTGAATTTTCTATTCCCTACTTCAATCTTCTAACTTCGACGCGTGAGGACGCAATTAACAAATAAGAAATGATTCCAAAAAAAATTCTACATAGTGGAACTTTACTTACAATGTAATGATCAAACCTTCAGTGAACCATATACAATTCCTTTCTTCTTAACGTTGCCAACTCCTCGAGCCCGTGCATGGCAAGTAAAACTTCTACTCACAGAAATTTAAATAAGCAATGAACCATTTTTTGAACAGTAAAGTAACTATCTAGTTCAAGGTATCTTTTTGAAACTGTGTTTTGCATCCTCTAATTTCAAAACCCAAAATATGTAATTTAACACTCATATATATCAACACCAGTATCTTTCCAGCATCATAAAGCTTAGAAATGGATAAAAATAGAAACTAGCTCACTTGTTAGTGTTAAATCTCAACTTCATGAGCTACAAATTTAAACTAATCAAGTGGAAATCGCCTATACATTATCACGAGATCTTAAAAGAATAAAAACAAACGCCCTTACAAAACTTAAGCTGTTTCTGCTACATACACTGATCTAACCCTTTTTTTACTATATTAAACTCCTTGGGGGCAGGATGTCCATTTTAGAATACCCTTATCATATAGCTATTTCTTGATATAGTAATTCCATAATACAAGCCACATACAGAAGCTACCAGAGCTATAATAATAGAACTCAATGTGAAAACAATCTTTTACAAGATACTTACTACTAGCATCGACAATTTGATTGCTCATAAGCAAAAATGAAGTAAAAAATTGTCAATCTAAGCACATCCAACAACAATTTACAGCCATATCTGCATAGTACTGGGCACATGTTGCATCATACAAATGAATATGAATTGTTTCAAATGCAAAACAGCATACCTCCTCTGAGATGCATCCACCTGCGACGATGGCCAGGCGAATGTGAGCTTTAGGAAACCAATGTGGCGGAGGTTTGACCAAATCTGCTTCATCGGGCTCCCTGTTGTCTTCATCCTTATCCAATTCAACTGCTTTGTTGCCCTGAACCTCTTTCTCGCCTTCCCCATTGCCATTTTCAATCGCTCCAATCTCCACAACTCCTTCCAAACTACTCGCTTTTGCATTCTCCGCTTTATTTTCTGATTCATTGGTGTCTCTAATTCCTTGTCTTTCCGAATCAATATATTCTGATGCTTCCTTGCCTGCATCAATATCTTTACAAGTAACTCCATCCTTAGAGGTTCCAGTTTCTCGTTTCTCGGCCAAATCGATTTCTTCTTCCTCCTCCGGGGGAAGAGATCTGATCGGGGGATCTTTACCTGAAGGAGGAGGATCATGAACCCCTAGAAACACCAACTACTGAATTGGAGGTCGAATGTAGAGTTTCAGCTACGGAAGTTGATGGTTCTTCTTCAGAGAGAGGGGGATTTCGAAGGACGGTTTTGGGATTTTCCTTAGCGATTACGGAGTTCATTTCGAGCTCTACTATGGCGAGGAACGGTTGAATTAGGGTTTCAAAAGCGCGAAGAAAGAGAGATTGATCGTACTGACAGAAGTGAGAAGAGGGAGTTGTGCGCTGTAGATTGCGCGCGAAGAAGACTCCAGCCTCGCACGTGTGACTACATGCACTCTTTAGTCGGGTTTGGGCCGTGTGGCCCACTAATGGGAGGATCATCGGGGTATCAGCCAGGCATCCACTTTGAAATGAGTCCGGATGGCGTCTTTAGTTTATACTGGGAGATACTGGTTCATCCAATCCACATATGACAACTGTATAGAGAATCCTAACAATGGGTAGATCAGTTGGCCTAGGACCATAATTTGCACCCAAAGATTATAGGTTCAAAACTGCACTACCACACTGGGACTACACACGAGTTTACCTAGCTTCCCTCTGGATCCGGAGGGATTAATCCAGCTTAAAGGGTTGAAAACCCTCCGATAGGACAAAAAAAAATGAACAACTATGTAGAATCTTATGCTTGGAGTCCAATAAAATAACGAGACACTATTTTATTGAATCTACATTCGCAACTATGCAAAATCTTATGCTAGCTAATGCACCATCTTAATTACTTTATCGGAATGGAAAAAATAAAAAAGGAGATTTTACACGATTTGATTCAATAATAAAGAGAGGATTCTGTGTGATGATGAAGAAATTATTCTAATTTTTCCGAGTGGCTCAAGGTTCCATCATTTGATGGATACTTTTCAAGTCGGGATGCATTAATACCCCCTACTCTTTCTTTTATTTCTCTTGATTTAACACTTAACTTTATTTCATTCAATCTTTCTTGATTTAAAAGTGCGCTAGGCTCAGTGCAGTCGGGCATTATTCCAACCCAAAGATTTATTAGTACTATCAATCAAGCTGATAAGGCGGTCAATGAACTGTGTTTGGATTTAGAACAATTGAAATGTTGAATAGGCCCAACAAACTTAAAATGGAGGACCAAACCAACACGGTAACTGTGGGTAAGCCGTGTGTTCCTGTAACTCTGGATTTTTCAAATTTGTCGATTGGGTGCCTGCTGTTAATTGGTCAAAGCCATTTGAATCCGTGTAAAGGATTTATGGAAAACCAGGTTGTTTTAACCTATTTCCTTCATTTTGTTTTTCTTATTTTAATTTTTCAAAAGTAATATTTAAAAGTGCAGGGTTGAATCAAGTATTAGGTCAGTCTGGCATTCAAATTCTCAGCAGTAAAATCCCTGAACTTTGGGCCAAAGGAGATCATCATTTCTTAGGATTTTTAGATCCAATCCAATTTGGAAATCCTCATTCTCACAAATTTACATATTGATTTGGTTGAGGGCACGAATGATTCATTGTTCATGCACAAGCCACTGGTCATGGAGAGCTGAACAAATATAAGCAGCAGCAAAATGACCAATGATCCACTTCAATGGAAAATTGAGGAATATTGTCAATCACCCATCCGATGGTCAGGTCCCATGAATGCCATGGAAAGCATAACGTCTCCACCAGAGGAAATACAGCCAATATGCTCCCAAGAAAATAATTACCCAAGCATAACTGAACCAAGTGAATCACAATGCAGACCAAACTTATAAGGGTGTTGAAACCTACACCACCATCTGGGAGCAAAAATATGGCATGGAAATGAAATACTGACAAATAACAACTTAATCACATGAAAGAAGCCACAAAAGTACAGTGATAGATGAGTTTGGTAAAAGACTTCAGGTCTGAGTAACAGAATTTTGTAAGCAAGAACTACTTCAACGAACACGGCGCACTTTCTCTTCCTGTCCTAGCCCAAGTGATTTCTGAGCATTTGAAATGCCCTCAGGATCTGCAAGCCAGAATTCCCATATTAGTGGTATTGGTAAATCAGTGTTGTAATGAGAAAGTGAAGAGGAAGAGATAAAAACAAGAATAATAAAACAACAGTAACTCACTTTTTAGGTGAAATAAATTTTAACTGTTACAAAAATAAAAATAAAAATAAAAATAAAAACAACAGTAACAGGGCAGTATGGTTGCAAAATTGAGAAGGTAACTTGGCCTAAGATGATAAGATGATCAATGCTAAACTCTTCATTGACTGTTAAGCCAAGCTTGGAAATAAAAATGACCAATTTCCAACTAGTGTCCAAGTTTGAGCATACTACATAGGAAAGACAAGGAAAAGGATTCATTTCATAAACTGCTGCATGTCCAGATGATTTATGCTATTTATTCACTGTTTCAGTTTTTGAACATTATAGACCGTAATAAATCTGATAAGCAAAATGATAGAACCAAGGCCAAACCAATATTTTATTTTATTTTCTATTTTTGGCTAGGAATGCCACTTGCCTCAATGGCTAGCTTTTTTTTTATTTTTTTAACTACCTACCAAGTTTGAAACCCTCGGCTTCTCCATAAAAGGAGGCACAACTTGTCACCGATCCAGCAGTGGATAGGCAAAACCTATATTTTTACTTATTTGGTATTTCTTTGGACAATATATATAATCATCATCATTTCTTGAAACTGTATCACGTCTAATTGGGTTCTTCAAAGTGCTTCTTAAAGCAAACTCAATATAATTCGGCAAGTTTTGCATAGCCCATTGTCAATCTAACAAACCCACTTCCTTTCTTTGCCCTTGGGACCCGCACATGTCTAGGCATGGATATGGCAGCAGAGATATTGTTCATATAGCTCGTATATTTATTTTTTACTTCCTTAGATCTATATTTTTGTATTTTATTTTTGAGAAATGATCTCATGTTGCAGTCAATATGGTGGGTAGATGAACCAAGTGGGCACTACCTTTGCTTGATCACAGTTGGGTACATCACACACCTTTATTTGATCACAGTTGGGTACAGCACACACCACCGAGTAGGAATTGGACCATATTTTGCACCAACTGGAATGATAAAAACTGTTGGATCGGTTGTGTAGGAAATGTAAGTGTAACTACATATTTCATATACAATCAATCCAGCGGTGCAAATCAGCCCAAAGGAATGCAATCTGCACCATTGCCTAAACCTAGGATCTGCGCCATTGCCTAAACCTAGGGAAGCATGTGAATCCTACCAAAGAGTATTTTTGGCAGACAATAAACAACAGAGTACACCCAATTCTGCTTTATAGAAAGCATCAGATCATCCCTCTTGAGTATTAGCTTAAAGGTATCCAATACAAAATGAAATAACTTTGAAAGCCAAGTAAATTAGTGCGGCTAATCAGATAAAATATCAAAACATTGATTGCCCTAATTGTTTACTGATTGCGTCAATCAGGGTGCGCTTGTGCAGGAGCTGCTGAAGAGGAAACTGCTTTTGCGGCACTTGAAGTCCGACCAAGTGGGGGTGAGAAATGCGGAGCCTCACTGGCAAAGAAAAAAAAAAGAGCAAAAACTGGCACCGGAAAATCCAGATCCTCGCTGCACCAAACAACTAATGAAGTTCCGTGGCAAATGTGTTTGCATAAACGCACCCTAAGTGCTAGGAAAATTCTTTATGTATCCATATCGTGTACAGGTAGTATAGGTTACTTCTGATTGCATGATTTCTATGTTATAACTCAACAGTGATCGAACATTATTACCATATTCACAGACCATTCAGCTTTATATTGAATACTGAAAGAATTTATTAGAAACAAAAAAACTGGATGATTATCAAACCACCCACATATCAAGAAATGATAACAATACATTTATTGAGTTTAACATAAATAAAAATTTAAAAGAATAAAAAAAACTTACCAAAGAACTGAGTGAAAATGCGAGTGAAAAAGCTCAAATTCCGTGAAACATTGTATGCCAGTGCAGGAGGAAGAGGCTTCACAATAGTGTCGATGCTAAACACTCGTCTAAGAAACTGCAGGTACAAGAAATTGTTTCATATCAAAACCAATCGGCCAACTACTCAAGATTTTGCATAAATGGGAGTTAAACAGATGAGCATATGAGCAACCTTCTAACTTTATCTAAATAGCAATATTTATGGTTAATGTACTTCATTTACACAGGCACGTTCACAGCGTGGTTTTGTTGGAGATTCCAGTGATCTCATCATGTCCTATTTAAACACAAGTCTAAACCACAACACATGCCCACATTTGTGTCACTCCCTCTCATCAACAACATAGATTGTTCAGTGTGCAAATAAGCACCTGATTCAATGATATGGTCACCACAAACCCAGGCACATTAAGTAGCCTTATTCAAACCTGAGTTCAAAATATGCATCACCACAGGTTGGATGGATGGGGAAATTCAGGTGAGATCCATGCACCTACAACTACCTATCGACCCATGGCCAGCCCAAAGCATATATAGACAGACAAATGCACGCACGAAAAAGAAACCACAGAAAGCACATGTACTTCCACCCATGGGCAAAACCACTTATGTTCTATGGAAGGAAAAAAAAAACACATTCTGCTTCCATAGAAAATTTGTTGCACAAACATGCCCTTAGAGTTATCGCTTGTTCTTCTTTTTTTCCTTGAAGAGATCTTAATTGTAACAAAATAACACTGCTGTACACAAATTTGTTAAAGAACACTTTCTACAAATTAAAGACACCTGGTAAATTTGGTTTACGCCTCCAACAAAATTCTTCACAGAGTGAATTTGGAATAGATGTTTTTGCTAAGGAAAGAGACCAAACTCCAAAAGAGTACGCTTGCTTCTGGCAATGTAGATCCACTTTTGTTATAACAATGTCCACTCTCTTCTGCTCTGAGCAGTTCAGCTAGGACATTTCGTATGTAGGAGTGCTTGGGCATTGTTGGTCTCTGTTTTTGTTTGAGCCTCCCCTTGCTCTTAGAAGTCAGTACAGCTCTCCTATACTAAGCAGTTTCTTTCCATAAAATAAATTCATTGCCATCTTAAGATGAGGTATTCAAGTTTTAATTGGCCTCTCCCTTCTCTTAATGCCCTGTACTTGCAACACTTAAGTTTTTGTTTGTTCCCGATCTTTTAAGCCCTTAAATAAAGTAAACCATCTTAGAAAAAAAAAATCATTCCTCTATTTTTCTTTTTGCTTTAATTTTTTTTTTTTAGAGCCACCCATAAAATTTATCTTATATACTCATTCCTAACTCTATCCTTTCCTGTACTCCAAAATTCCATCTTACTACCCACAACACATGTAGTACTTTTTCTTTTCATTGTTTCCTCATTGCCCAATGTTCAACTTCATGTAACAATGTAGTTGTAACTGTTGCTTGTATGTCTTTTCAATTAAAGAGGCAGTAGACAAACTCCACTAGCTTGTATCTACTTCCTCCACCCTAGATTTGAGTCCATTTACAACATCTCATTCAAGCCCTCTATTCTGCTCAATAGTTGATCCCAATAATCATTATGTATCACATTATGGCACTAAGTGGTTTCTCTCGTACTCTCAACATTGCTAAAGCAGCACTCCATGTATTGTCTTCTTTGTTCTAATAATTTTCAAACTGTAACAGTCAAAAGCCTCCTTGTAAAGTTTTAGATAATCCATTACTCGCTTCATTAACCCACTAATTAGACATCCAGCAGAACATTTTGTACAACTATAAATAGGCACCATAGAAGAAAAAAAACATACAAACAAATCGGTATCTAAAACAATAGTACCAATCTCAACACTGATTCCTACCAACAAACATTCTGGCAGATCATTATGAACTCTATGAAGGAGCTGTTACCAATACTCTGTGGCAACCCTAGTGTGTGGAGAAATAAGAATTCCATGTTTTCCTTTGGTTCTTCCAATTGGGTTTTATAGGCTTGATTCTTCACGCGTACATCTAAAATCACAGTATCAAAAATCAATACGAATACCAAAATTAACCAATACCCATTCAGAAGTTCAAAGAATAGAGAAATGGGTCTGGGATAAAAACACCCAAAATCTTCACTTCCATGAAAGAAGTCCATGTTCACCTACAAACACTCCAAATTCAATGCCAAACAACAAACAAGCCTGGAATTTCTTAACAAGGAATAGAAATAAAAAGGTGGGTGTGAAAGAGGAAGACCTGAACATTCCTTTGGAAGCTGTATCTGAGCTCGGGGTCGATTTCGATGGAGTCACCGTCGTCGGTGGACTTGGAAGAAAGGGATTTCTTGCCAGGGACGTGCATGGTGGGGGTTGTTCCGGGTTGGTTCGTCATTTTCAGCTTTGCATCTTCGAATTTGTTGGGCTCTGGTCCGTCTCTCCACGGCGCAGATTCGAGCAGCTTCTTCTTCATCTTCACTACTGGAGAGAGAGGTAGAGAGGTGAAGATAACAGAGCTATCTATTTGAGAGGATGGAGAAGCCAAAGTGGAGATATCTAAACCTACTGCAAGAAACTGGAAAATTACATGCACATCAGGACCATTGAAGTGGATTTTGCTCGCATGGTGGGCCACATATAGAATTTAAAAAATCAGCCGCATCAAATCATCTTTGCCTTTGATGTAAGGGCTGTAAAGGTTTTTTTTTTTTTTTTTTTTTAAAACGTGGGTTCCCCAATGGAGAAATCCGGGTGAAATTTAAGTGTGACCTAGTGTAGTAGTGTAGTTTTGAATTTACACCATTCGAATGCAAATCGTAGTCCTATGCCTACTGAGTTATACCTCGAGATTAAATAACTTTAAATTAATAGCATCTTTAACCTTAGATATTTTAAATTTAATACAAAAGTAATTGATGTTTCATCAAATTCACATTTGCCACCTATATTGAATTTCTTTTTTATTTTTTTAATTCAAAAAAAAACAATTGAAAAGTTTAGCTATTATAAAATTTCATAGAAGCTACAAAATAGAGGATCTAGACTAAAAAAATTACGAAAAGGACTGCATTGACGAAAGGTAAGCCTCAAAATATTGGACACCTAAGATCGGTAGCATTTTCCTCTTTTAAATTCCAAAACATCAACGCCCATGAATCAATACCATTAAAAATTTCTCTTAGAAAAAACTTTAAAAAAAAACCTCTTCAAAAAGAAATACTGCTAGGATAACAATTATTTATTCATGGTTGATGATTAGGCTTGTGAAATCACAAAATCAACTATTTAAAAGACTGTGGAACCCATTGATGAACGGCCTCGAATTCCTCACACGGGTTATACTGGGTGTGTGGGTGGTTTTCCAAACCTAATTTAGTTATAATTGATAAATAGTCCTGCCTCTAGATACACACACAGGTTTAGATGTACCTGGCCAATGAGTTTTTAATGTTATAAAAGGTAAAAATAAACTTTTGTTATATATTTTTTTATATTTATTTCAGGGATAATAGATTTGTGTGCTGCCAAAGTGCCCCAAGTGCAAATGTTAAGTTTTAAAATAATTATATATCTGTTGCGCTTCAAGAGCGTTTATACAAAATAATACTTGTGGATTTAAAAATAATTAACTAATGGACACAAATATATCTTATTCATATATTCGAGTGTCAAAAATAGAAAAAAAAATTAACTTTACAATTTGATCACATAAAATAAACAATAATTAATAAGTTTAAAAAAAAATTCTTCATTCAAAATATAAATTACAAGTTTACAGGAAAAAAAATACACAAAAAACCAAAATCCTACACGGTTCACTCTATATTCAGTCAAACTGCACTCCAAAGACGGATTCACTCCAGAAGCACCGATCTGCGTTTTTGAAGAGGGATTTAAAGGGCTGAGAGGAGGTTACGGGCACTCTGGTTTGAACGATTATTTTATTTTTTGAAAAAGAAAAACAAAAGCAAACCGGTCCTCTAGTTGGACTCAGTTTCGGAGTAGGTATTCTATAAGACTCGGGTCTAAAACCAATAAACGAGAAAATGTTTAGCGTCGAAATTGAAGCCAAATCAGAACCGTTATTTAGAATCGGTGTGGATCCAGGCCCATTTGGAGCCCTACTGGCGGGCTCCAATGAGCAATCGCATAGCATGCTCATTTCTAAGCCAACGATCTTTATCCAGGAGAAGGGAATTCAGTCCACAACGATGACATCTCTGCCATTCTCTCACACTCTCTCTTTCTCTTTCTTCCCAGTATCTCCTCCTCAGCATCATGGGAAGCAGGTTCTACTACGAAATCCTGAGATTCCTCTCTCCCCAACAAATTTCTCCTCTGGGTCTTCAACATTATGCAGAAATGGGAATTGGGTTTCTCCCAGGAGGAGATTTAATGCAAAACCCGCGAAATCAGAGGCAGATATCGACCAAACAAGTCAAGTCACAGAGGAGAAAATCACTGTCACTGAAAATGCTGGGAACCCATCTACCAGTTTCTTATCTGTTCTCTGTCCTTTGCTCAAGCTCTTTGGGGTAAAGCACTGTCACCGGTTCTTAACATGTGAATGCTTTTTATACCAAATCCTATACATGGCTTTTTTATTGGACATGATTTTGGTTCAGTGTGCCTTTTGATTTCTTTCAGTTCTTGTTCTATGGTTTGGAGCTCTGTTATGTTGTTTTTATAGAAGTGATTACATGATATTTTGGCTGTGATACTGAATAACACTTATGAAGCCATGGGTTCTTCTATGGATGTGGGTGTTGGCACTAAAAATTGCATCCAATTGGTTATAGTAAAGGCATGAACTATGTGTTTGGTTGTCGAGTTGAGTTAATGATTGTTTAATTGATCAGATATGGTTTGGATCTCTCGGTTAATGTGATGATCTTGGGTAATACCCCGTCCAATTTAGGACAATGAATTGGAGGATTTGAACTGGTTATATCCAATGGCGGACCTAGGATTTTCATTTGGGTGGTGCAGAGAATGATCAAGTGAAGAAGTTAAATAATAAAATCAAGTTTTTTATAGTCTTATATAATGGGTTTATCGAATCTCAATCTCATGGGTGCGACCGCACTCGCGTGCTAACACTTGGGTCCGCCCCTGGTTATATCAATTTCATGAGTGGGAACGGCCCCATGCAAGCATATGGTCAAAGTTCTGTTAACACATAATACAATTTGCCTTGTTATACATATAGAGCAATGGTCCTGTGAGACGGTCCTCACAATCTTACTGTGAGGACTACCTAGTAGGGCCTACCTTGGGACCCCACAGTCCTTAGTCCTTACAGGCTTACAGTATGGACCACCTAGGTGGGCCCCACTGGTCATGGAGCAGAGGGGGACAGAAAGATCCAAGAAGGGTGAACCTACATATTAAATTTGAAGTCAATCTAATACCTCTAGCTCCTTTATCCGTGGTCCACAAGTTTAACAGCTATACGTGTGTTTTGTGTGTGTAAGGAATGCTAGAATTAAAGCCTGTGTCATGCATGCGTTAAGTCTCATGCAATATGAAATACTAAATTAAAATTAATATCCAAATTAAGTGTTAATTAATAAAAAAATACATGAATTGATTGAACGATAAAGCCATTTGTGTAATCATCAGAAAATAAATTCATATTAGATTAGTCTGTGATCCTCGTAGTTTAAACTACTTGTGTATTTAGTTGAGTGTTTATATAAGTTTGAAGTTTTGTTAAGTATATTTAGTTAAATGTTCACTTATAAACTACATGCAGTCTACTTGTATGAGAAAATGACTCCTAAATTACATAAATTATTTGATTGACAATCAAATCATTGGAGTGGTTGTCATGTTGATCTGGGACTGTACTTAATGGATTGTAAATAAAGTGAAATCATTATCGCTCATCTTTTTTCTTACAATTTAGCAGATATTTACCAATTTCATTTATTTCCATGTTAAGCTTACTTCTGAACTTGTTCAATCCTGTAGCCGCATCTTCTTTGTTGATACACATGTTATCCTCTGATAAGAATCACTTCTATATTTTCTGTAACTGCAGTCATGTGTACTTTTAATCTTATTTTCTGTTATTCTCATCATTATCTCAAAACCATTTCCCATGTGTCGGGGGTGGGATTAGTGTGCTATTAATTTATCTGAATTGGCTTATAAAGACAATTTTCAACCATGGGCTACTCCACAGATAGCTATTAGGTATATCCGTATATGCATGCAGACCATTAAAAAAAAAAACTGGGGACCATCTTGTGTGGCCCGCCCTGATGACATCTGTCACGCAGGCATATATAGTAGTCACGGATGCTGCTGGATGCATACACGCCAATGTGATTTTTAATGATTGCATCTTTTAAGTTGCTCTTGCACTTTTTTTAATGGGTTATTCTTGCACATCATGAGCTTTCTTTGTACTTAGCCATATTGCTATGATGCATAGCTTTATAGAACCATCTATGTCTATGTTGGTAGCTGTTTAAGGTTGAAAAGGCTTTGTTATATGCATTGAGAAATTGAAGTTTGAACATGTTTTATACTGTTAGCACTTTCATAACGCTATTGAGAAACTGGTAGCCACAATTCTGGAAGTTATAATGATCTTCTTCACTGCTTGTTTTGTTTTACATGTTTGTGTGACGGGCATGTGTCTTGTTGATGACAGGGAGGAGATCCTTCCCAAGAACGGAATGAGTTTTTTGAGGTAGTCTCTTATTTCATGCTTCATGCATAGATGTACAGTAACTGGATTAATACCATGCACTTCAGTATGTACTCCAATTTACAAGTTATATATTTTTTTTCCTTTTTTGAATAATAACACTTTACAATTTGTAAGAGGGTTGAAATTATACTTGCTTGAATTTGACAATGCTTCCAGAAAAAAAAATCTTCCATACTTTTTTAAGGATCTGTCTAAGGGAAGTTTCTAGGAAGGCCCTAAGACTTTGGCTTCTCATGTAATTGTGCCTGACCTTGTGATGATTGTAGTTGCTCTCTTCTATTTTCAACTTTCTTGCATGATCAGTTGCCCCTTCAGCCTTAGACTAATGGATGGTTAACAGCCATTACTGTATTAGGTAGATCTGCAGGAAAGTTCACCAAAACAAACAAATGTTTTAAGATTTCTATTTTGGCAAAGTTACCTCTTCTTTATTAGACCTCATTCCTTACCAATTTCCAATCCAACTCATTGGCTCAAAATTGCCATGAAGATTACATGACACTAGAAAACTTGCAATGAAAATGAAATGAAGCAGTATGTCCTTGTTGTGATTCTTACTACATGCTGCAACAACGAAGGTAGTAAGAAAGGGTGGCTTGATGGGACGGGACCCACATATGATCGATCCTGCACATCTTTCTCATCTACATGGACCTACTAGATCCTACCCATCTATGTAGAACACACAAGATGAAATATTACCCATCCATCTATCTTATTCATCTAGATGGGACATTCACCCATCTTGCTCTCTACATGAGACCCACTATATCTAACTCATCTACCATCAGCCCATCTACACAATACCCACCAAACGAAACACCCATCTCTTTCCATTGGTGACCCACATGAGACCTGCTAGATCCAACCCTTAAACCTCTCCTTTAGTTATGTGGGACCCCCTGAATGAATGACTTATCCATCCACTCATCCTATCCATATACATGGGACCCACTAGATCCAACTTTCCCTCCTCGTCATTTTTGTGAGAACAACCACCAGATGAACAATCAACCCATCCTGCTCATCTGCTGGAATCCACATGGGACCCGTTAGATTTAGCATCCACCCATCTACATGTAACTCTGTGGGTGAAAGATCCCACTCGTCCGTTCATCCAAGTGGGACCCACTTAAACCCACTGCATCTATCTCATCCATGTGGGACTATCAAGAAATCACCCCATGTAAGATCTAATGGATGGACGGGTAAGAACGTAAGATATAATAAATGGGAAGCATCTAGCAGGTCCGCATGTAGAAGGGAACATGGTTGGGATGAGTTGATGGGTAGGATCATATCTCATAGGTCCCATGTAGATAGTTGGGTGAGTTGGACATTGTGGCTCCCATAAAGATGGCTGGATGATTTCTACCTAGTGGATCCCTTTTTTTCTTTTTTCTTTTCCTTTTTTTTTTAAATAATAACCGGGAGCTTAGCAGTACAAGAGAGCTATGCTGACGAGCTTATGGAAAACAGGAAACACAAAAAAATCTACAATAACCCGAAAAACACAAACAACAACAACAACAAACCCAAAAGACTTCCAAAAACACCAAAATTAGATGAAAACATCTCCCTGTAGTTGAACATAATGATATCCAAAGGGATCCCACGAAAAAAGAGGGAGGACTGAAGCCCAATGAAAAATTTTAGACTCTCAACTACGGGCCCCACTTGGGATATCTTTCCGTCAAAGCATCTAATGGGTCCCATTTGGGCCCTTTAGATGGGCATCATTCATCTGTTCCTTGTCCCATTTTGATTTTCTGACATGACAGGGCCTTGTGTGGAATCAGTAAGTTTAAAAAATTTAGCCATCCAATATTATACATTGATGTAGACTGTTCACTGTTGTCATGTTTTGACTATTAATTTTGTACTCTGTTAGCGAAAGGTACAGGATTTTCATATGAGTTTTAAGAACCACTGCACCATGTACCTCTGATAGGCCTGGGATTCTAGAATATTTTCATCTCTACAAACATATGCTATGCTTATATTACTTGCATGTCCTATATTTTTACGAATGATTTCCTATTGAAATATATAAAATTCTTTGTAAGTTTTCAATCTCACTCTATTGATGGTCTTGAATGGCCTTAGCCACCAAACTGCAGATCGTGTCATGAAATGCACATCGACAATATGATTTTAACCACAAAAGCTTTTCATTTTCTAAGCTTTAATCCACATTCAACCGTAAAACTGACTAATGTTACATGATGCGATAGTCTGATCTCCACCATTTGTGATCCAGTCTACCCATATGACAGCCAACTACAACAGGTTCCGTAGCGTCCTTTTTTCCATTGCTTGGCTTTTTTAATGTTATTCCTGTAGTGATTGGGCTCGTAATAGGGGTGTAGTAGGGGCATTTGTGTCCTCTGATTAAGTAACGATTGTTATCAACCCACTAGTTCGTGGGGGGAGGGGATATATGCAAAGAATTTGAAACTTGAGTCAGATAAAATTATTAAAAAGCAAAGGGTGATCATATAGAAAGCAAAACATGGGATCTATATAAAAAAATTCCTTAAAATAACATTCACAAAAAAAATTTATTTTTGGAGAATGGTTAGGTTTACTGAAACTGAAAGTTAAACGGCATATAGATGACCTGACAACTTCCTTGAGAGATTGAGAAAGTAAATAGGATAAATTTATATCATTTTATTATACATTTGAGTAGAATATGGATACCAGTGCCAGCATCTTTATTCAGTTGATTATGGATTTGGATGCTTCTTTTAAATGAAAATTGGATGTTCCCATATTGGACAATCTCTTACCCTCGAGACCTGCATTCCTATTGCTAAATAGGTAGCCACATCTTCTTTGTCTACTTTGGCAAGGCTTCCATGGGGATCAAGATCAATATTAGGCAGTTCACACAACCAAGAGTCATCAGAAAATCCTCCAACATATCTCCAACTCTATGAATTTGGTAAGTTCATTTTTCCTGTTTCAGGCATGAGTTTGCCATTGATATAATAAAATGCTTTTGCAAATTAAAGTGAAGTGCTATTGCCAACTAGTATCAATCTTTTTTATCAATTACCAATTGATTTATCAATTTTGGTGAAAGTATGAAAAGAAACATCTTACATTCGGTTTCAGTAGGTATTCTGTGACGCCCCGGAGTCCCACATCGACTATAGAGAGGAAAGTGAATAGGGTTATATGTAGAGCTTACACCCTTACTTTGCATGAGGCCTTTTAATGGGTTAAGGCCCATCAGAAACAAAACCATGAGGCCCGTGGGCCAAAGCGGACAATATCATGCATGGGTATGGGGTGGGACGTTACAAATGGTACAGAGCCAACTCTCGACTAGTTCGAGTGTGGGTCCCCTGCCGTGGTCTAGTGCAAGTGGGTGGGCCAAGAGGGCTGGCAGGCTATTGCACATGGACGTGCAGCCTTAAGGGGGGTGGATTGTAACGCCCCGGAGTCCCACATGGACTATAGAGAGGAAAGTGAATGGGATTATATGTAGAGCGTACACCCTTACTTAGTATGAGGCATTTTGATGGGTTGAGGCCCATCAGAAACAAAATCGTGAGGTCGGTGGGCCAAAGTGGATAATATTATGCATGGGTGTAGGGTGGGGCGTTACAAATGGTATCAGAGCAGACTCTCGATTAGTTCGAGTGTGGGTCCCCTACCGTGGCCTGGTGCAAGTGGGCGGGTCTCCATGTGGGCGGGCCAAGAGGGCTGGCAAGCTACTGCACAAGGACGTGCAACACTAAGGGGGGTGGATTGTGATGCCCCGGAGTCCCACATCGACTATAGAGAGGAAAGTGAATGGGGTTATATGTAGAGCTTACCCCCTTACCTTGCATGAGGCCTTTTGATGGGTTGAGGCCCATCAGAAACAAAACCATGAGGCCCGTGGGCCAAAGCGGACAATATCATGCATGGGTATGGGGTGGGATGTTACATATTCATAATTTTTTTATGATGCCGTGACTATTGGATTGTTGCACTTGAGATGAGACTAAACAGCTCAGATCTTTTGGAAAAAAAAAAAATTATAAATGGACTATAAATTGTCTCATCTCAGCAATTTCCTCAATAAAAGTGCAGTTGTGGCCCTTGTGGGCAATATTGTTCATATGCACTGGCAGGAATTTTTGTGGGTAACTGTGGTTGCGAATTATAAAAATCCTTGGTTCTACCCAATTGAGAGTGTTGATTAGAACCTTGTGAGTTAACTCATTTTGACATGCAAGCTCTAATTTCAAGTATCTCAAACTTGGCTTCTGTCGCATGCAGCTTATTTTGTTGTAGGATTTTTAATCTCAAGATACCTTCTTCTGTTTTTAGGGGTTGCAATGATTCACAAATGGGATGTCTAAATATTATTTTTCAACAGAGGCATGCCCTTTCTGCAGAAGAGTTCGAGAGGCCATGACAGAGCTCGATCTTTCTGTAGAGGTGAGAGATACCATGCCATGATAATCCTTCTTTGTTTTAAATACAACAATAACTGAGATTCCCTTTTTTCCTGCCTTACCTTGACACACAGTGTCATTGATGTTTGATTGGAACTTCTCAAACTTATCTGTCCATTAAGGGAATCTCAATATTTTTTTTAATTAGGATATTGAGTAGAAAGTCTCCACAGTTAATGTCTTTTGCTTTATATCATGACAATTTCCTTCTTACCAAAGATCTAGATGAGAAAAAGCGAGAAGGGGTTTGATATTTCATTGAATTATTTGAAGTTATATATATACTTCAAAAAAGATCCTATTTTTCTCTTTAGCTTGATATACAATTATGCCATTAAGGTGAGTCCACCAGGAAATGACAAGATGGCGGTTGCTGGTTTACATGCCTTTGGTTTTGAATTAGTTATTTGATTAACCATGCAGGTCTATCCTTGCCCCAAAGGCTCTTTAAGGCACAGGGAAGCGGTCAGAATAATTGGTGGCAAAGAGCAGTATGTATTATTATTTTTCAATTGAAAGTTCAATTTCAGGGAGATCAATGCTTGGTCAGTTAGTTTAGACCAATCTAGTGGAAGATCCTATGTAAATACTGCCTTAACATGATGTTACTCAAGGATTTTCGAGATGTCTATTTCCACCACTTTAAATTTAAACATGCATGATTGCTTTGATAGTTGTAACCTTGGAAAAGCTTTCTTGCAGGTTTCCTTTCTTAGTCGACCCAAATACTGGCATTTCAATGTTTGAGAGTGGTAAGTTATCAAGATATATAGTGTGAAATTGTTGTTGTTATTCTCATCCTGATCATCATCATCGTTGTTGTTGTTATTTTTTATTCTTACTATTTTGTTTTAGTGCTTTCATGGAAGTGCATTCCTTTCTTTTTGTTCATGAATATTAGTAGATAAACCTGTTATGCTACTTTGCAATGTGAATTTGTTGATTACTACTATTCAATGTTGAACATGGTGAAGTTACAAGTGTTTGGAAGATATCCAATTAATTCTTCATAGCATATTTCATCTGATTGTGACCGAGTCCTATCACCTTGCATATTCAGTAATCAATATCATTGAGCTTTTGTCTTTGTTTATTTACTTTTGAAATTCAATTATGGGAAAATTTCAACATAGGACTCAAGTTTTACCCAGTTTTCAAAAAAAATAAAAAAAAAACAAAAAAATAAAAACAGTTACATTTCAAAACAGGACTTAAGTTTTCCATTTACATTTCAGATCAGGACATGTGCCGAGGAGATGAGTTTTCCGGAAATTTCTCTCTTTATTTTCTTCAAAATACCCAAAACTTCCTTGGAGCCCTTCTTCTTCCCTCCCAACCTTCACCCCACGTCTCCTCGTCCAAGCTTGTAAAGCGAAATGTTGAAGTTTCCATTTTTGGCACTGAAAGTCCTACCATTGCTCTCCACCCAAATGGATCTATTTTTCTGTTTGTTGAAATTCTTCATGGTTTTAGAACTATTGAAAGTTAATGAATCAAAAAAGAAAAACTGCCCCCTTTTAGCCAAAATGCAAAATGAGAATCAAATTGGTCAATGGAACCACAAAAACATGAAAAACAAATTGTGTTCTGTGATTCATGCCGTCATCTCATCGCAATGGACAATGTCACCAAGGTCTCCCAGGTTGAGATTAGTTATCGTCATTGATACCCCAGAGAGAACCCCAGCAAGGATGGATGTGTGACTTGTTTTCCAATCTAGGGTGATAATTGAAATATCATGCATTCTCAGAGTCTATTGCATCAGCAACTTGGTTCATTGACATTTCAGTGAGAAGCAACAGGCCCCCAACTGGGGAACTGTGAGAAGCAACAGGTTGAAAATCAGTGGCCTATATCATCTGCTCACCTGCGTGAATCTGGCATCAGCCTCCCTCTCTTTCCAGTGATTTTGCCAGGAAGCCATTCCATTGCCAAACATTGTATGCTTGTTGTAGATTGAGTTGTCGTCCAACTTTGGGAACGTACAGTTTTTTAAGAGGGAACGAGAAGAAAGGGCTCCAAGGGCATTTTGGGTATTTTCAAGAAAATGGGGAGAAAAGTCGCAGGAAAACTCATCTTCTTGCCTGATGTCCTGATCTGAAATGTCAATGGAAAATGAATCTCTATTTTGAAATGTGAGGGTTTTTTTTTTTGGTCCTGATTTGAAAACTGGGCAAAACTTGAGCCCTATTTGGAAATTTTCCCTTCAAGTGTACATATGAAGTACCCCATCCAGTCTTCAAGTTCACTGTACAACCCAACCAAGCATTTGAGTCAACTTGATCAAATTCGAATGGTCTCAAGTCAATTTTGGTTCTGAGTTTTGCAAGGTAATGATCTATTTTTCTTTTTATTGAAATGGAAAATAATCTGATTAGCCACCCCAAGGAAAAATACTATCAATCAACCATACATCATACACTATATTGGCTCAAGACAGCCTATTCATGGCTTCTTGATAGCTTAAAAGCAGAACACAGGTAGGGGAAATACTATGGAATTTTACCACCCTTTTGGCCAGTCTTCAAGGATGTAGACCAGCAGCTAAGCCACCTGTGCGTAAAACAAGTGGTAAGAAACTTTCCTTGCAAGGGAAAGTGGTTCCTGGAGTCTGGAATGAGGACTACATGTTTCAGTCTGCCTTAACTGACCCCTGCTATTGGTGGGACTGGATCACTGAACTACATAGGCAAGTCTGCCACTAGGGCAGCAAATCAAAAGAATTAAAAAGCAGTAGCGACATCCCACTGATAGCTAACTTCTTTTTCCATAAGTTCTGGGAGGTGGTGGGCCGTCCATGCTGCTGTGAAGGAATTTTTTTTAAGGAAGGATGCTTACGGAAATCAACACAACCTTAATTGTCCTAATTCCGAAGGTGAAAGGAGCCAGGAAACTCAATCAATTCAGGCCGAGAGGATAGAACACCTGTTTACTTGTACATATGGATACCTATGTGTTTGCACAAACGGATGATCATCGATTGATATTATTACGATATTTTCATAATTTTTTGTTTTGTATTATTAAGAATAGTTTCTCATATGCTTTCCTTGGGAGCCATGTTTCTTTAGATTTTGCTTTCTACCAAATTTGTTACTATGTAGTTTAGTGACCAAGGATCAACTTTGCATTTTTTTTACCTGTGTCAACTTTGCACATTAAATATAGACCCACTCATTCTATCTTCTTTGAGATAGGTGATATCGTGAAATACTTATTCCAGCAATATGGCCAAGGAACAAAACCCTCCACTGGGCTCTTGGAAAGGTAATACCTGTCATCTCTTTCTTTTTCTTTCATTTTATTTTTTTAAAGTACCATAATTTTGATTGAAGTTATTGAGAGTTAACACTTTGTGTGGTTCCTTGGGAGTTTGGGTGCTTAGAAAATTAGTCCTGAATTATAAATGTTCAGGAAGAGCCTCTTTCCGAAAGTCACATATTTCAAGCCATACCGGATTGTCATTCCCATCATCATTGTTAAGGCTATAATCATTGTCATGAAGATTGTTGATTCACCATTTAAACATATTAGTCTTGGATTTTTGCGATGCGGATAACCATTTCCGTCATTGTCATTAAAGTCGTGTTTATATCTGAATTGTTTGCTCAAATTTTGGGCTTTGGATTTCTCCCTAACATAGATTTACAGAAACTAACATTGTTTATTTTTCCTTTTGAAACAGCACATTGTTCACAGGATGGATGCCCACAATCTTTCGAGCTGGTAGGGGGTTGACATTGTGGGCAAAAGCCAAACCAGAAACACCACCAAAAAAGCTAGAACTTTTCTCATATGAAAACAACCCGGTAAACATTATACTTTGCTTTGAAATTAGCTATAGTTATGTGGCAAAACAAATCAAGAAACTTATGGAGTGTTGCCAAGATATTTTGTCATGCTGACACTCAGAAATACTTAGATCCATCACACAACACTGAATGAAGTATATTCTGATGACATCATCATAAAATGACATATTGTTGGGCACTTCAAATAGGATTTCTTGCTATGTCCATTATAGATTTTTATTTTTGTTTCAATTTTCGTTCATATGCTTTTCATTTAAGCTTCATTGTTACCATTCAAAAAAAAAAAATCCCATATTGTTCTAGAGTACAGCTGGTCTGCATTTCATATTGTATCAATAGGCCATGTTTTTTAAGATTTTCTTACAAATTGGTACTAGAAAAAGAAGAAACAAAGTGTTTGACAAATTTTCTTCAATATTAGGAGCCATTCTTTTTGGCACACTTGGCATATGTGTGCAAGGATGAAACCTTTGATCCCCAAATTGTTCAAAAATTCAATATCGTAGTGTTTCTGGTACTTCTTTTTCATGTGTTTGAATTTCCTGTATGGCATTTGTTCTATCAATGCCATTTCCACACCTCACAGATCCAGACTTTATGAGAATTACTCCTTAAATGAGGATGAACCAACTTTTGGAGGCTTCAGTATGAGAAGGTTTTTTATCCCAGTCAGTCAGTGTGAGCTTTTATTAACGCCATATCCTGCACCAGTACATGTCTGGCATCCAGGTCCTCCCTGTTCCCAAGCAGCTTCATGGAAACCAAAGGGCACATCGGGAGAGACATAACTGCACCCAAGCTGTAACAACTCAGTAACAACAGCTTCCATCTCAGCAATGACTGTTTTACCACTAAATCTACCAGAAATCTCATGTTTAGAATCAGCCACCTCAACAGTTAGACTACTACGGCCCACTTCAATTAAGGCATATAAATATATATATATATAGGGAGATGCTCCTATGAGAGCATCTCTCACCTTACTATGAGAGATATGGTGGGGGCCCTCATATCCATATCCAATGTCGACGACTTAAATGTGAGGGCCCCAACCCTTATCTCTTATAGTAAGGTGAGAGATGCTCTGATAGGAGCATCTCCCATATATATATATAAATATATATAATCCTTCTTTCTGGGATATATCTCAAGTTCATTGATTGATCAATTCTTACCGGGGGGATTTTAAAAGGGAATGGTCAACAAAGATTATGACTTTTCCCTTGTCCTCTACAATTGAGTGGTAGAATGGTCCAATGGGTGTTAGTGGGACCTGCGCACACCTATGGTAGGGCCCATGCTCCCTGCATTTGCATAATCCAATCACTGATAAATAACTTAGATATATAGGTTAACAATGTCATCTGGCTTTGGCCTAAATTGACATCTTAATTTGTATTCTTTTTTTTCATTTATTAATATATTTAAGTCTTGGCATGTTGTTGTAGTGCACAATTAAGTAGACCTTGAGCTTGACCTGTGCCACATATCCAGGTAGAATATAATCATGCATCTCAGAGAACAGTGACCGGAATGTGAGCGGTCAGAACTACTCAATTGGTTGGCTTAAGTCTTAACCATGGATTTGGCCATCAGCACAACACTAAACCAGGGAGTTGCTCTTATAAGCATAATTTACTCATTTGAATACTTAAAAATATGGACTTTTTTTAATGCAGTTCCGTGTGTGACATGTATGCAAACAAAGCAAAGAGTGTGTAACCAGTAATCACCATTTCTTTTTGCAGTATGCAAGGGTTGTTCGGGAAGCACTTTGTGAATTGGAACTTCCTTACATCCTCCATAATGTGGGAGAAGGGTCACCAAAATCTGATTTACTGATCCAGAAATCGGGATCCAAAGAGGTGAGGTTTTGGTCATTTCATAGGCATGCAGAAACCTTATTGTACTTCTCAAATGTTAGAGAACATGATACAAAAAATAAATAAATAAATAAATTGAGAACATAACTTCTAGAAGAGCTTTCCCTGTTGTTGAAAATAGACCTTTGTATTCATCTTAATTCTCCCCCTCTTGCTTATTGGCATCTTTCATCATTGTTCATCTGTGGGACATTGCTGTGGATAGACCAATTTCTAAAAGTTGCATCATTCGGACAATCTTATCTGCAGTTGTCTTTTTCCCAATTGACTGTGGAGCATTCCCCACTCTTCCAGGCACTATCATTGCAGGCTTTAGTCCATGGATTGTTTCATTGATGTAGTTTTTTGGGCTGTAGTCTAGTCCGCACTCAAGAAAAGATGATCAATCCAAATTGCCAGACCTTTACTATTTTTTATGCCCGAATGAATTGTAGAATTTGTGTTGCCCAGTATACCTACTTAAGCCCAGTTGCCTCTTTCAGCACTTCTGTCTTAAAATAGCTTTTGGCCGAAAACATCAACAAAGCATTTGCTGTGTAAACCAAAGATGTTATCATTCATTACTAAGATGATATTGTTTGATTGGCTTGCTTGATCAGTTATTTGCTATTTCATTTATTGTATAGCCAAGAGAAATGATTAAATCAGGAAGCACTAAACTACTGCAATGCTGGTGAGCAGAATCTACACGGTGTGGTGGTTTGGCCAGTTTCTTATCCAAAGGCCATAATTTGACGGAAATAGATCCCCCAGTGCAGATAACAACTAGTTGTGGTGTTGATTGTGTTTAATCATTCTTGCCTGTCAGAACCCATTACAAGCTAAATAGCTAATGCTGTTAATGGGCAGTAGTAACAAACATAGGTGGGCAATGCCTGATCAACAGCTTTTACTCTTGCAGGTACCTTATCTTGTTGATCCCAACACTGGAATCCAATTGGGCGACTACAAGAAGATTTTATCTTACCTGTTTCAGACATATGCTGCTGCAGACTAGCCATGCATCAGCAGCTACCTGTTTCATTGTAAATCCATTGTATGATCTGATTCATAAATAATGTAACCAATTTACCGCAAGCAGTTTTTTTTCAGCGCAGAATAATTTAGCACAAAAGCTCCAGCAGTTGTTAAGAGTTTACATTCAATATTTGAAAGAGCAGATTTTGCTCACATAATTGTGGTTTGAATGGATGTTGTGATGAGTGTGATATCGGCAGTGCAATTGAGGAACAAAGGAGTAGACTGATAGAGACAGTCCGGTTAATTAGTTGTATCTAGTTCTTATCAATTTTGCCACAACACAAGCTCTTGGGGGTGAAGAATGAGCAACTGTAATTCCTGTAGCATCCTGTCCTCCCAAGTTGGATGAGTTGTGGGATAGGAAGGACTCACCAGTGACCCAGGCAAGTGCTGAGCAGGACTGGACCGAACCACAGCTTCTCCAAGTCAACCCATTTAGTGTTTCAGGCCCACACTGCACCCTTTTAGAAAATATGGGGCCATCTGCTGTTCCAAGTGGAAAGCCTATTTGACGCCTTGAGGAAGAAGTAGGCCCAGCTGGGCTTGGCCAAATTTGTTGTCGGACTAAAGAAGCTGGGATGTAAAACTCAACCTAACTCGGACCTAAATGGGAATGAACCTAGCTTGGTTGCGCATGACCAAATCATGTTAGGGCTATATACCAAATTTGGTGTGAAGTCATCCTTTATTTTAGCCTTGTGTGATAAGGACAGGTCCATCTGAACAAAACCAGCTTTTGTGTGTTGAAGGTGGAAACTACTGCTGAGTGTGATATTTCCTTGTGACTAAAATTTGGTGGGCTCATAACTTATTCCATAGGCCCTGTTTGGATCCTTGGAACTCTCTGGACCTGCAAATCTAATTATCTGTTGCTGAGTTCACACTAGACATCACAAAAGAACAAAACAACTGAAACTTACAACGTCTTATACAGATGCAGGACCCCTCATCCATTCATTAATTAATTTACCTACCATACTTAGCTTTTGTAAATATCCACACAACCCCAAGGCAAAACCTAGTGACTTTTTGATGTACTATTCCTTATCTGGAAGGTAGTTTCATGTGCTCTCACATGTACAAAAGTTTGCTTGGATTCTGTACATGTACATTCTTTCAAAACCAAAATTTTATGGGGTTTTAAACCATACGGGATATAAAAAATCATGAATTCCTCGAAATGGTGTTGACCAAAACTATATCCCAAATGTGGGTACTATATATGGAACTTAAAATTCTTTTTCCAGTTCTACCCATATTGAGCGATATTGCAAAGAATTTAGAACCCTATGTACAATAAGGGTGCTGCTATTGGCATACAAATTTTTATTTTTCAAACACAAGAAATTTGTCTTTTTTTTTATTACATTCTCACCCCTTTATGAAATGACCAAAATATCCATTATTCCACAAAAACTCAAAACACATTCTCTTTTCACACCCACAAGCTCATCTTCTTCCTAAAAGATTCTCCCACCCCCACCCAATTCACTCTCCACTTCCTCCATCTACCTCCATTTTCTTCTCTTGGGCATCTCATCTTCCTCCATGTCCGTTTCTTTGTTTTTTTTTTTTTGTTTTGTCTCTTTTGTTAAATTTTTCTCGCCTGGTAGTACGAGTAGCAGGTTCCCAATATGTACGGTCTTTCATGTCTGAAAATATTGCATATGTTCGGAACTATACATCCGAACATAGTACATCTGTTCAGACATATAGTTCAGAACATTATACATATGTTCCGAACATTACAAAAGTATATTGTTCCGACACCATGTCCGAACACTTGCAATCTATTCGGCCACTACAGACCGAACAATCAAGATTTCTGGGTTCAAAACCCTTGCGATGATGGATAAAATGCAACCCAAATGCATGAAAAAACACTAATATTGTTTGTAAAAACTTACATTGAATAAGAATCTATCCCCATAACAAGTTTTCATGTGAAAAAAAGCAATCTAAGATGGAAAAAATGGTAATGAAGAGATAGGGATGAGGATCTGTGTGGGAAGAAAGAGGGAAAGGGAGGGATGGGTAGTTTGGGAAATTTTGGACTGTTTGGAAATAACTAATGTAATTTTTAAATTATAGTGATGTGTGTAGAGAGAATTTGTGTGGAGAAAGTAAAAATCTGTGTGCCAATAGAATTTCCCTACAATAACCACATTTGAAATATAGTTTTTGTCAACACCATTTTGAGGAATTCATGGTCTTTTATATCCTATAGTCAAAATCCCAAATTTTATTTACAGTTTCATTTCCAAAAGGATACGAGCCCAGACTTCAAAATCAAAAGTGTGCTCTTAGGTTGGGGAGTGATGTGGATGAAACAAATCGTTTAAATTCAAATGCAATTAAGGATTAGTTAAGAGTGAAATAAGGGGGCTTTGTTGAGGTCTTTTTTGTTTTTTATATCCGTGGATGTGAATGTACGTTGAATTGAAGTACAGCGAGGTGAAGCATCAGATCAAGAGAGAATAAAATATAGGGTTTTATGATGGTATTTCCAGTTGTTTGGTATGGAATCTTGTTGACTCTTTCTATAGAAAATTAGAGTTTTTTTTTTTTCTTTTAGTGGAGAAAAGATGGTTTGTTTTATTTTTTTTGAAAAATTCAGAAGGAATTTTAAAATTGTATACTTTTGATATGACCCTTTGTTATTTCTTGTCTAAATTCACTTTACTTCAACTTAACTAGTTAATTGCCAAACAGTGTACTCGCTGACTTTCGCTGCACATTACTGTGTACATTGCTATATCTACATGCCAAAACCTGTAGAAAGGAAAGACAGCGGTGGGACCTTGTATTGCAGTCCCCTAAATTCTAATTGGGACTGCATCAGAAGTGAAACATACAGAACGTTTTCTGATCTCACCACATACAAGGAATGTCCTTGTAAAGTTTGGCATATTCTACATTAAGCTGCAATCACCACTTAAAAAGGTAAAGTTCGGAATGGTCTACATTAAGCTACTAGAAATCACCATCTAAGCCTTATTCCAAAGATTGGTTGGTTGGCTTTGTGAGTTTTGCTTCTCTTCTTAAGCTTATTAAGGAGAATTCTAAAAAAGAATAGTCTAAAAATAAGAGTAGATTCACCTTCGTAACAATAAAATGAACACATGCAAATGGAGACAAACTGTTCTTCAACATAAATAACTTAGTATCCATAAGAAAAATACTAAACTACAAAAATTCGGGGGTAAAAAAACAGATGATTCTTCAAAATCTTTGTAAGATGGGCTGCAAAGGCAAATCCCATTTATAAACTCTAAGCACCTGCCTAAGTAACCGGCAAATATTCAGACGAGTTCAAGAAAATGGAAATGGGATTTCCTGGTGAGGGAGGATTTTTTTCTAGGACCGACCTGTGAGGACCTGCTCTACTATGAACACCATCTTCTGATGCAGATAACACCTCAACATGTTCAAGCTCCAGCTGCCTCTTTATCAGATCAGTATTCTCCTTAAGTACCTCAATTTCACCGAATGGCAGTTTCAAATCTAGAGCTTGAGGTCCAACAGACAATACCTCATCCCTTTTGAACTTTAGGAAAGACATGCAATTCTTTTGGATCTCCTTGAAATTAGTTACACTTTCCTTCACCATGGCAACAATCTCTTGATCAGGCGCAAATGACCCACTAGCAGCATCATACTTACTTTGAAGTATCTTCAAGCAAATCTCTTTCCAACCATCATACTGCTCATTCACATATATTATGCCTACCATCGGCTTGTTTTCTTCCGCCGGAGGAGTCGGACCACCCTTTTTAGGTTTCTTTGAACCTGACACTTGCTTCTGATGCAGCTTACGCATTGAAGCTAGTGAGTCTTGCAAATATTTATTAGCCTTTTTGAGAGTGAGGTCTGGTGAATCAGCTGTTGGCCAGCCAGCTTTTATGACAAAGCCATCCTTCTTCAAAATTTCTTTCCATACATGTTCTGCATAGTGTGGGCAAATGGGCGTGATTAGTCGGGTCTGGACATCCATAAATCGCCACAACAGGTCGCGATGCATGCCTCCTGCCCCACACGATTGCCGGTAATCATCTCTAGCGGCCTGAAGGTCATAAAAGCCCGTCTTGAGGGCCTCTCTAAACATGAAATCCTTGTAGTGTTTATCAGTCATCTTGACGGCAATGTTTATCTCATTGGCAAATACACGATCTGCATAAGTAGATGGGAGACCTGTCCTCAGAGACGATTCTGCAGCCAATATCTCTTCCATCCACGTGATTTCTTTTGTAAGTCGTAGGATAGCAGAATTAGCCGTCTCAAAAACAAAGTTTGCATCATCCATTCCATCCCCAGCATCAGCCAAAGAGAATCTCGTCGCATCACTAGAGAATTCCTCTATAGCCTGGCGTAGAGTCCTGAAATTACCTGTTTTATTTTTTATTTTTAATAAGCAGCCACAATATATACTAGTAAGTACGAAGAGATACAACAGGAAGTCAAATATCCACACAACAAAAACACGCAACCAGCTTAGAGGCAGCAGATAACACTATACTTAACATGCAGGAGCCAAGCAGAGATGAAAGTGAAAAATAAAGAGAAGATGCAAAACAAAACTAACCTGTTGACTTTGACATTTTTTCAGAGTTTAGCATGATGTGTCCATTGCATCTGAAACCACGGGGCCAGTGATGTTTGGGCAGAAGTGCAGTATGGTTGTAGATGCAAAAGGTCAGATGATTCTGAATCAAGTCTTTACCAGACACACGCAGATCAAATGGGTACCAATACTGGAACTCTTGCTTCATTTTGTTAAGAAGGGAAGTGGGAATATCAGATTTGGGAAATGGCCCATCATGGAAAACAAAGTCCCAAACCTCATCTGTCATCTGCTCTGGCTTAACTGAAGATGTAGCTGATCCATACATATCCCCATTTTGTAATAGATGGGCAATGGTATAATATGCCATGTAAAGGGTAGAATCTGACAAAGATTCAACAAGGAACTGCTCATCCCATGGAAGCCGTGTTCCAAGCCCAAAAGAACGTGAACAAGCCCACTGTGTCAGCCAGCTCAAGGTATGTTCAAAACCATGCCGTGTCTCCTCGCAGTACAAATTCATACTGGACAAACACTCCTCGGCCTTTTTCTTCCATTCTAGTTCCCCATATGTAATGTACCACTGATCTGTGAGAGCCACTACACACTCATCGCCGGATCTCGACATGACCCTTTTCTCAGGCTCGCTGTACGGTACTGCCTGACCTGTTTCTAGAAGCATGTTCCTTATCAAAGGCTTCGCTTCCTGAACTTTCTTCCCCTTGAATTCCCCAACAAGCATCGTCCCATCAGTGAAACCTCTCAAGTATGTTAACCTCTTTGCTTCAGCTAGCTTTACCTTTTCATTTTGGCTCTTTATCTTCAAATCAATACAAACTTTCTCTGCAGATTTGTCTCCAAAATCTGGAATGTTAATGATGGGTACAACCTCAAATGGCATAACCCATTCATCCTTCACGCCGTATTTCTCTCTAAGACGTGGCTTCGATTTCAAATCAAGCAAAGCCATGTAATCATCAGGAGAGTCACTCGGCACACTGGTTACAACTCCTGTACCTTTATCCATCAAAATTGTTAGCATGGGAAGAGCATATATGATTTCATTAAACGCAAGTGGTGATTTGAGCGGCAACCCAATCAAATCCTCTCCAACCAGTTCAAGCAAGCAAGTAGGCTTCTCAGGGGTTTTAGACAATTTCTGATAGGCAAGGTTCAGTGCAGCCCGCTTTGCGATGATGAATACATCTGTCTCGTTGATCTCAAAAGCTCCGTATTTTCCATCAGGCAATACCCATGAATTTGTTTGCCCATACATTGTCTCTGGTCTCAATGTTGCAGCTGCCAAAAAGACTTTCTTTCCTTGCAACGCTTTCAACTTCAATGGGAAAGGAGGCACCACTTCCATTTTGATGAGAGTGTAATCTTGTGGTTGAACACCTTCACCTGTGGCTCTATCATGATCTGCACACGGTTGGCCATCTAAGGGAGAATAAATCGTGTATCTCATATCCTTAACAATCTTACCCATTTCCTTCAACTTCCTCATCTGCCATTTGACAAAAGAATCATAAAATGGATTCATATCTGTGGTGATGAAAGAGCGTCGCCAATCACAACCCAAACCAAAAGCCTTCAGATCTTCTTTTGCAAGAGGTGGGAAATAGCTCAGCCAATGATATGGGTCCTTAAAATTAGCAATCTCATTGTCGGAAATATCCAACATCCTCATGATTTCCCACTGAAATTTATCTCCACCTGATTTTGCTGCAGCTTTGGACCTCTTGCTCTTAAATTTATCTGGTTGAACCAGATCTGCACTTTCTTCCTCTGGTTTACTCCCATTACTAACTTCTACACTATTGTCATCTTCTGCAGAAGGAAAGATAGGTGGGTTTCCAAATTCCTGAATCTCCCGCATTAGTTTGTCAGCAGATGCCTTGATTGGCATTCCAGTGCAATGGAAAGCAAATGGCAACAGCACATTGCGACCTCTTAATCTATGGTAAGCAGCAGCAAATTCAAGCTTAGAAAGGGAAAATGCATGACCCAAATGAAGTGAGCCGTTCATATAAGGATAGGGGAAATTCCCAAAGAACTTTTCACCAGGTTCAGCAGGCTTGTCATGGGCTTCAGCCTCAAAAACACCACTTTCTGCCCACCTATTCTGAGACTCAGCTTGTATCTTCAACAGCTGATCCCTCCTTGCAAAGCTCTTTCCACTCTCCGTGCTCAATGCCATCTCTTTACTGTAGAATAGACAATGAAAGGAAGAAAGTCATAAAGATATGATAATATTCATGAAAGTAAATAGTATAATTATTCAGAGTCATAAATTTATGGTCATTGTTGTTGCCATCATCAACACAACATTATCCCATCAGTCTGGGTAGTTAAAATGTTCAAATCTAACTTAGAATTGTATAGTCATAAGTTTGCAGCATAACACTTTATGCATAGAACCAGCTCAATTGATCAAGAATAAAAACACCGCAGATGGATTTTGGAATTCACAGATTGATATCTGCCATTGTTCATTTGTGATGCCCCGTTGGATTTGTTCCAAGAAATGGAGTGAAGGCATTAGCTTGCTTTAGGTAATGTGGATAAGCAATGCCCCAAATCCCCACGATGGACAGCGGATCCACCTTTAATCCAAAGGATAAAATAGGACCAGCCATCGATTTCACAAAGCCTTCCACCTTCCTCTCTTATTCAACAATCATCAACAATAGAGCCATAATTTAAATTTCCAAAAACTGGGATATCAAACCAACAACCAAACATACACATACATAAACAACAAGGCAATTTACAGCAGGTTTCACTTTCACCCAGAAAGAATCCTATCCTATCCTGCCTTTTCTCATATTGTTAAACCTAAAATGGATGATTCCACATAGTTATGCAGATTTTAGTTTTTATACTGAAACATTTACTAATTCAAACTATTGGGTTTTGGGGCTGAACCCTTTTCATAGGGTTGGAACGTCTCGACATGCAAAAGAACTAAAAAAAATTGAGCAATTCAAGTTTTGAGGCCTAATTATAAGAATGATGGTATTAATTGGACCGACTCCATCATTGCCTAATCAGCTGACACCCCCATAAACATGATCCCAGACTTGGCTAATGAATACCAAATCACTGATCTTGATCGAAAAAAAAAAATCACCCATCTTTTTTTGTTTCACAAAGAAGAAAAGGTAAGGGGGTTTCTATAACTATAGAGGGAAAAAAGTACAAGGCAACAGAGAAATAGAAACTAATCAATTTTACTAAAGTGAATCAAACTAAACAAAGGGGGGAAAGGGAAAAGAGCAGTGATGCATTTTATGAATCTGCCCCAAAACGCCCAGAATCCAGATCCAGTGGCAGAAACTCAGATTCAAAGAAGGCAACAGTGATAGAGATATCATAAAAATAAAAAAAAAACATAGAAGTCAGGAAATGAAATTCCACTAAACAAACAGATATTGGAGACGGGAAGAGTTGATTCTTTCTATTTCTTACCCTTTGATGATGATGATTTTCCTGAAAGAGAGAGAGAGAGATGGGCGGCAGAAAAGGGAGAACGCGGGGAGCATGAACAAGGAAGGACAGGAGGAGGAGTTGGTGCTAGGGTTTGTCGGAAAATATACAAAGTCTAGGGGTGGCGAATGGGTCGGGTCGGATAAAGGCCCGCGGGTTTGCGAGGGTTGCAAAGAGTACAGTTCCCGATTGGAACCATAATGGGCCCGGTCCCATTTCTAAATAACGGTTCCACATTTTGTTCTGATTCGGAACCTGTTTGTTGGTTCTAGACCCGACTTTGATAGGAAAATTCGGAACTGAGTCTGCCTAAAATACTGGAATCTGGTTCCAAAATCAATTATAATTTATCTTTATTCTTAATTTTTTTCTTAAAATAAACATATTATTCAACTTATAACAGTGTATCGAGTCTACTACCTCTAGAATTATACATAAAAATGATAAAAAAAAGTTAATTTTAAGGTAAATTTTGCAATATCAGAGATTCATGTGTCGCGTCATGAGTCCACGGGTCGAAATCTATATGGACCCGGAACCAAACTCGTCCATCAATCAAAACCTAAATTGGATTTCCGGATCCGTTTTATGAATTGAGATCTAAAATAGGTTACAAACCCGCGGGTCTAAACTTCCAAGTAATCGGAGAATCGAATACTCGATTGCAACCCTATGTATATTTGTCTATCAAAGGGTCGGGCCAGGTTGGGCTTGGATTGTTAAATTACATCTCAAATGTTGGGTGGGCTTGTCGGAAGTTGTCCAATCTTGGCTTTAAATTGAATGAGTCTACGTCAAATCTCATCCCGTACGAGCTTGGGCCATACTAGGGCTTAGCACAATCTTAATATATAAGCTACAAAATTAGAGAGTAACAAGAGTGTCGTACGATTAGAGGAATAAGAAAAAATACGATATCAATACACTGAACTAGATTTAAAAGTAAAAGAATAAGCAAGAGAGAGACTGCAGGGTCAAAAGTTTATTCATTTGCATCTCTATAAACATGTGCATGAGACCTGATCATCATTGTTCTTTGCTCCTAAAACTTCCTTAAAACATCTACTTACCAAGTTTCAATTTACATGTTGAAAGTAGACGTGGAAATGCTTACATATAGCTTACTATTTTTTTTTTAATATACTCTTTAATGAATTCCTGAAATGTCATTTCACTTGCACAAGAAAGTCGATGAAACATGACCCGCTTTCACCATTTTTTTTACCAGTGGTGGGAGGAGGACTAAGATTTTTGCTAAATGCTTGATTCAAGGAAATAGAGATTTAACATTTGCATTTTGTAGATGATATTGTCATTCCATAATGCATTTTTATACGAGCTTAAGAATGATTTAGTGGTGGTTTGCAACCTATGAAAAAGATTCACAAAGGGAGTTTTATCATCAGAGGCTTTTATTTTCGGGGGTCTAAGTCAAGATTCCTGATTTTTTTGGAATTGAGAAATTCTACTTTATAAATGATCATTTTGGAATAGACATTTCAGGCAAAGTGTTGGCTCAATCTGGGACAGGATTTAAAGTAGCTCGTTCCATTTAGGGCTGAAATTGGACAACCCCTGCATGCCTGTCCAATATTTGAGATGGGATTGGATAGCCCAAGCTCACGCCTCACCCTGGTCCGCACGGGATGAAATCTGAAGTAGGGACTTTCAAATGAGGGCTGAGATTGTGCAACCCTCGAATATTTGAAACATCTAAGTTCAGTAGATTTTACACACCGCCACCAATCTTTCAATAGATTTCGCAACTAATATGTTTTGAGCGTAATCCTTGAATATTCACGTGCCCTTTCCGCAGGCGTCAAAAACCGAAACTTGGCGCGCTCTTCTTACTAGTCTTCCTGAAGATGAAGTAAGAACCAACTGAACACCTCCAAAACCCTACGTAAACCCCGTCCCGTTCTCTGCGACCTCCGTTTCCTCTCCCGAGAGACGCCCTCTGTGAGAGCTGTACGGGCGAAGAGAAGGGAAGATGAGGGAGAAGAAGGGAGAGGAGGCAATAGCGGGAACAGCAGCCTGCCAGTGAAGGAGGAGAAGGTCGGAGAAGGAAGAATCGTACCTACAGAGCTCCACAAGGAGGCGACCGAGGCATATATGGCCTACGCGATGTCGTTGCTGCTCGGCCGCGCTCTGCCGGACGTTCGGGACGGATTGAAGCCAGTTCATCGCCGGATTATGTAAGAGGGGAAGGGAATTTTTTTTTTGGGGACTTTCTTCTGTTTGGGTGAATGCTTTGAGTGTTTTTTTTAATAGAAATGCAGGCATTGCTACTTGCTTCTTCTTCATCAAACTGTTGAATTTTTCTGCCATTGATTTGGTGGGTCCCGCCCCACTCGCCACAGAATTTCTACTTCCACATTGTCTAATCTGAAATTATTAAATGTGTCTGATTCTTATAATTGATTGTGTGGTGTGGTTATTGCGGGCAATGACCCATCCGTGTTGTGCGCTATTGGATGAATGGTCTTGATTGTCATACACTGAGGTAGCAAGGTACTTGGTGCGAGCAACAATCAGTTAATCATTATTGCATTTCTTTTTCAGAGAAGAGATGTCATGATCATTACTTAGCATTCACATTCGTTCGCCTTTAATTGATTGAAATTCAGCTCCTTATAACATGCATATGAACTGCCATTTCAAAAATGTCTATTTGATCAAAGTGATCGATGCCGATGCGAGAAATACCTTGTGTAATGGTTGCAACCAAAATTCACATTTATTGGCTGTTATTATCGATTGTATAGGCTGTTTTTGTTAGTTGACCGTATCGGTGGTTATACAGTGTATTGGGGATAAGTTGTTCAAATAACATTTAGAACCTTTTTTTTCCACATCCTTTCATTTTTTTGATCAGATAATGCTCTAGTGTAAGTTAAACTATTCCCCAACCTCAAGTTTTTAGAATCAAGCTTGATACAAAATATTTTCTATCCTTACACTTTTGGGATTTTGTGAAATTTGAAAAAAATGCAAGGAAGATCTTTTTGTTTTTTTTTTTCTACTACTTTGAAATGGGTCATGGGTGGCTGTTTTAACTGAAAATGCAATTTTGTGTTTTGATTTGATGCATGCTGCATGATTTCAGTTTTTTTTTTTTTCCTTTTCCTTTTTTTTTTTGTTTTTTCTGACACATTACAAAAAGCATTACATCTGGTTTAGTTGCTTCCTATGCTGGGAATGGTGTAACTAGTGTATATGTAGCTGTGTTTTTAGTATAATGGGTTTTTTTCCCAATGGATAAAGGTAAGTTGATGCTTCCATTTTAAAAAAAGAAGTAATTTGATTCTTTCTTTACATTTCATAGGACTTTTATACTTATATGTGTAGTTGAGCCAACTGTACATTATTCTTAATGGACCGGACAAATTATTATTATTATTATTTTTTTTTTGTCACATGTTCTCTAGTTAATTGTTTATTGATGTTACTAATTCTGTATCGACTTGTCTATCTGAATTAATTACTTGCATTCTCCCTTCAAACTCTCGCAACAGATTTGCTATGCATGAATTGGGCATTTCATCTAGGAAACCATTCAAGAAATGTGCTAGAGTCATTGGAGAAGTACATAATTGATCAGTTGTTCTTATCCTGTTAATTTATTGCGAGTGCAATTTTTTGTGTTGCCTATTTGCAGATTTATTCCATATCTGGAGGTTTTGTTGTCTCATATGCTAAAATATGTGCATTTAAGATTCACAATTACACCAGATTCTTATTATTTAATAGGTGGTAGGTGTCTGCTTTTTTTTATACAGGTTTTAGGAAAATTTCATCCACATGGAGATAATGCTGTTTACGATTCATTAGTGCGGATGGCACAGGTGATTATGGATATTGTCATTTTTGTCATTGTATGCCTTCTCTCTTATTGGATTTGCTAGCGTGCATTTGTCTGCACATGCATGCGTCTTACAAGTTAAAATGGTCCAACTACTTCACTTCCAAATCTTGTGTTCTACTCACTCTTTCTGGTTGTTTGGAAACTTGCAGGATTTTTCCTTGAGGTTCCCACTTATTCAAGGGCATGGAAATTTTGGATCAATTGATGCAGAGTGCAGACCCTCCTGCAGCAATGAGATACACTGAGTACAGATTGGAAGTAGGTTTAAATATGTTATTTCTTAGACCTTGCTCTGTCCTCTTATACCTCTATAAAGCTCCAGTCTTTCTGCTTGAGCTATTTTTTAATGCAGAAGTTTCTGCTACCTCTCGCTGGCAGGGATTTCTTAGATTTATTCTAATCATATTCACAAATATTGTACTCTGGCTGGAGATAATGTTGGAATATTTTCAAGTTTTTGGATTTCTGTTGTGATAAGATTTAGAAATATATAACTTGAATTATCATTAATACAAAAATCAGGAACTTATATGAAAAAGGCCCGTTTTAATTTCCTCATTTTTTTTTCATAATAATATTGTAGTTATAATTCAATTTTAGTGGTACTTTTAATTTAACATGATATTATTGGGGGCACTGTCTTTTTGCAAAGTTATCTCAATAATATTGCAGTTTGTTTCAAATATTGGTGATAATTATAATTTAAAATTTCATCTATTTAGTTGCTTGTATCATGGTGCGATCTCTAAGAAAATGCACCTGGAAAGAATATCTGAGGAAGTACAGTCCTAGAAGATGAAATCTGTATTGAATCATAATCTTGAGTTGTGTTATGGCTGGCTAGATTTATTAGCCCATTGCCGTTGTGAACTGTTTTCAGAGGAGGTAAAAATGCTGGAAGCATTTTAAGGAAACTGGTTGCTGTCATTCTTGCAGGCACTTACAGAGGCAATGCTTTTGGCAGATTTAGAGCAAAATACGGTGGGTGCTCGCTGTTTCCTCCATTTATTTGATTTATTTTATGCATTAAAACTTCCTTACCGGATATTGTTGTTTTGCAATTCCTTTCTGCTTCAGGTTGACTTTGTTCCAAATTTTGACAATTCACAAAATGAGCCATCACTTCTGCCAGCTAGGGTCCCAAATCTTTTGTTGAATGGTTCATCTGGGATAGCGGTAATGCCATCAATGTGGACTTCTTGGTTTAGGCATTTTTTTGTTAATTTTTTGTATTTCTTTTATTTTTATGGTTCACAGTGTTCATTTGATCCGTTAGTTATTGGCAGGTTGGAATGGCCACCAATATTCCCCCTCACAATCTTGGTGAGCTAGTGGATGCGCTTTCTGTGTTGATTCATAACCCCGACGTAACGGTAAGATTTTCCACCTTACTTGCTAAGGATGCAAATCCTTGAAGACTAAAAATATGCAACTTTTGAAGATTGAAAGGGTCTGTGACGCCCCGGAGTCCCATATCGACTATAGAGAGGAAAGTGAATGGGGTTATATGTAGAGCTTACACCCTTACCTTGCATGAGGCCTTTTGATGGGTTGAGGCCCATCGGAAGCAAAACCGTGAGGCCTGTGGGCCAAAGCGGACAATATCATGCATGCGTGAAAGGTGGGGCGTTACAAATGGTATTAGAGCCGACTCTCGACTAGTTCGAGTGTGGGTCCCCTGCCGTGGTCTGGTGCAAGTGGGCGGGTCTCCATGTGGGCGGGCCAAGAGGGCTGACAGGCTACAGGGACTGGCAGGCTACTGCACAGGGACGTGCAGCCTTAAGGGGGGTCGAATGTGACGCCCCGAAGTCCCACATCGACTATAGAGAGGAAAGTGAATGGGGTTATATGTAGAGCTTACACCCTTACCTTGCATGAGGCCTTTTGATGGGTTGAGGCCCATCGGAAGCAAAACCGTGAGGCCCGTGGGCCAAAGCGGACACTATCATGCATGCGTGAAGGGTGGGGCGTTACAGGGTCCTTGTGGGTACTAGAACTATTTAGCTTATGTGTCTGAACTGCTCAGTTAGACCTCTAACTGACACTTTGCTAGTTCAAGAGTTGGTATCTAGGACATTCTGGCGACTTACTATTTAGTCCATATGCTTACTAAAATATACCATTTTATTTTATTTTTGTCTTGGATTCTGTTCATTTTTTATTTATGCTTAAAATGAAAGATTGTTTTGTAGTAAAACACTCTAACTCAACACGCAGGTACTAGCCAAATGTCTTACACCTCATTCAGATTTTGCTCTCTCCCTACCCCACAATTGTTCTTATCTATTATTTTCCTCTTTGTTTGTTGCTCTATTTCTTTAAAATTAAAGCTCTATACCAAACTTTCTCGCATTTCATTGATCTCCTTTCTTCGTTTGTGTCCTAACATTATTTTTATTAATACCATAAGACAGCCATCTGTTGAAAATCTGGAGTGGGTTACAAATTGTTTGGTGTTACTGTTGAACATGATTCGGTACAGTTGTCTAATTGTAGTCAGCACAGCTTTCCCTTGCATATCACCATGATTCATGAGATGCTCTGTTCTCCTAGAAAGCATGATTTGCTTTAATTGAGATGATGGATGTTTGTTAAAAGTGGCTGCCATAAGCATGTTCTGTTTTAGCTTTCAGAAAATTCCACGTGACAATCTAATGATAGAAATCTCTACTTGGGCCTAACACTATGGGCCTAATAATGAGGCCCAATGGTGAGATGGCACTAAATTACTGGCCTGAATATGAATGGGCTGTGCTTGGCTGCCCTGGCCATCATCCATGTTTGAGTATCATCCTTGACACCCCTAAGTCACTCCTTTTGGGGCTTAACTGCATAGACTATTATTCCTGACATTATTATCTGGATTTTGCATATGTTTGAGTTACTTGTTTCACATTTGTGCTTCAAAGCTTCAAGAATTGCTGGAATATATGCCTGGACCAGATTTCCCTACAGGAGGACTGATCATGGGTAACACAGGGTATGGAAATACTCTCTCTCTCTCTCTCTCTCCATATACACAAACACGCATGGGTATTGGGTGAAAAACCACTGCCACCGCCCACCAAGACCTTTACCTGATGCCTCCTCATGATTTAAAAACTCAGATTGTGTCCACATGATAGCAGTGACTCCAGCCCCTCCATCCTGCATCACTAGCCTGGGCCTATCTGTTGCAACTAGGTATGATTTGAATCACAACCATAATAATTGTGAACTGGTGAAATTTCACCCAACTCTATCCATGTGGGCCCCCTGAATACATCCATTACTATTGAATTGACACTGGCATAGCAGTGCGCCACTAAAAATCACGCTGATGTCATTACTCATATAGATATAAGTGCTGTTTGTCATATCTAGTTTTTGGCTCTATTTGACTTATAAGTTAAAGCTGAGTCATATAGACTTTTGAGTGCTTTAGACCGGTGATTCAAAACTAGGACTCGGCAAGGGTTGGTTGACTTCGTCAGTCAGATTGAGTATGGATCCACCCCCCCTCCTCCTCTCCGGGGTTCGGACTTGGGAAGTGGAAGGGGTTTGATGGAGTTGGGATTTGGGAATTGGAAGGGGTTTGATGGAGTTGGCACTTGGGAAGTGGGGTAGGTGTTTAATGGAGTTAGGGAGTCGAAGGGGTTTGATGGTGTAGGAAAATGGGAAGGGGTTGGGATTTGGGAGTTGAAAATGGGTAGTGGAAGGGGTTTGATGGGACCGGGACTTGGGAAATTGGAAGTGGAAGGGGTTTGATGGAACTGGAACTAGGAGTGGGAAGTGGAAGGGTTTTTATCATCAAACCTTGATGGTTCTCGGATTTTGCCTGGTACGACCCGACCCTGACTCGATGATTGTCATGTCCAAATCTTTTAAATGCTGCTTTAGACTGTTTGGGAAAGTTGGAATCTCTGATTGAATCAGCTTTTCTACGTTTTGCCTCTTTTTTCATAAAGTAACAGAAAGGGTTTACCTCTACTGCTTTTATTATTTAAGAAGTCTGTTGGTACTAACTTTTACCGTATAACAAGTTTTCCCATATAACATCTACCAACTTTGCTTCCCCCCACCCCTCCTCTTAAATGGAATCAAGTAGACCAAACAGCTATTGTTAAAAGTCTAATTGAAACAACTCTATTTCAAACAAATTAGATTTGCCTTACGAGCCCATAGCGACATTTTTAAATGAATGACTTCGTAAGGTTGACCTTATGGAACGGTGAAATCAAATCCATGCATGGGCACACCTGCAAAATCTGACCCATTCAGATCCTCTGCCCATCCATTTTTCCAATGTGGGCTTTAGATCCACCCCAAAAAAAGCGATTTTCACTATTGGATTAAATAAAATGCGATTAAGCCGACATTGAACAGTTTGTGGAGGACGGGTTGCATGGATGGTGCTATCTATGTTGGGTGGGCCCCGTTGTATGGAAACATTTGTTCTATTTAGAAGTCGGTGATTAATGATGGGGGCTTTTCTGTGTCTAGTCCTACTGTCATTGCTGCAGTTAACCATGAACCCTCATAGGTAAAGATGGTTGGATGCATTCATATTCTTGAAATGTAGGCTCATGTGCACAGGCTTGATTTGACCTTGCATAATCATTCATTGTGTGTGTGTGTGTGTATGGGAGATGCTCCTGCGAGATATCTCTCACCTTATATGAGAGATAGGGGTGGAGGTCCTCACATTTAAGTTTTTGGCATTGGATATGGATGTGAGGGCCCCCACCTTATCTCTCATAGTAAGGTAAAAGATGCTCTCGTAAGGCAAATCTAATTTGTTTGAAATAGAGTTGTTTCAATTCGACTTTTAACAATAGCTGTTTGGTCTATATCTGGGAGATGCTCCTATAAGGTGGGGGCCCTCACATCCATATCCAATGCCAAAAACTTAAATGTGAGGGCCCCCACCCCTATCTCTCATATAAGGTGAGAGATATCTCTTATAGGAGCACCTCCCTATATATATATACATACATACATGGATAAGTGGATAAATAGAGACATTTGATCAACTAAGATCGTACCATTACCTATTAAAAAAGGAGAAAAAAAAGGAAGAAGATCAAGAAGCATCCTGCTTACCATTATGAATGTTACTGCTTTTTTTTGGCCAACATGTGTCAGCCCTCTATGCTTACTATCAGCCTTCCCAACCCACCAACCATGAATTGGCATTTGGCACTCGCCTGCATTTGACATTTGTCCAGCCATTGTGCAGTGTCGAATTTAATTTTGCTAAACTCGCTACTTATAGAACTATTTAACTTTGAGGTCAATTGAATCTGGGTAAGGATAACTTGAATTTTTGCCCAACCCTAAGCTACAATGAGACATTTCCATCCCCCTAAACCCCCTCATGATTGTCATGCATCTAGGTGAGCCCACAGAGGTGCTTAGGTAGCTTAAATAAGCACATTGCTGACCTGATTATCTACCTATTGTTGATGTATGCATTTGTTCTTATGTACGTATGCTCATATGTACATACATACATGAGTAAATAAATGCATACATGATGCAAAAGCTAACACATCTTAGTGATCCAACTTCTAGTTGAATTGATTTTCGGGCTTTTATTTGTTTTGATGCAGCATCTTAGAAGCATATCGAACTGGACGTGGCCGTATAGTAGTCAGGGGCAAAACCGATTTGGAGTTGCTTGATGCGAAAACCAAGCGAACTGCAGTTATAATTACAGAGGTCAACACCTTGGTTATTTGGTTCAATGAATTTTCTTCCAGTTTAATTTATTAGTAGACAGGTATTTCTTATGTTGCTCTTAGGTTAAAAACATCCTTTTCTGTCTTTAATGTTTTATTATTGATGCAGATCCCTTATTAGACAAACAGGTCTGCTTTGGTTGAAAAAATTGCGGATCTTGTGGAAAACAAGGTATTGTACTGACAAAAAGCGGTCTTATTCTTCCTTTTTTTTTTAAAGTGAAAAGCGGTCTTGGTCTTATTCTTCCAAGTGGAGTTCTGTCTAACTTTTAGCCATGCGGCAGGCATGATAAAAAAACTAATGCTGTGTTACACCAATTATAAGTATATGATAAGTTGCTAATTTTTGTCATTCCTAAAGCTTCAATTTTTTTTTTCCAATGCTACTTTCCTTTCGTAAAAATCTATATTATCTGGCACCTGTTAAAACATAAAAAATGTCACTTGGTATATTGAACCAAAGAGAGGCGTTCGAGACTGGGTCCTAATTCTTAAAGATTAGATATGCCAGGTGTCTAGGGAAATGTGCATTTTGGAAGTGTAAAATATTTAGTGAAGATTAATACTGACAGTTGTCATCGCTCATCATCATTTCTTTGTTCTAATTTATGTGTGCGATCCATTACTTGTTATTTGCAAGCCTGTAACTTTGCGGTATCATAATTTAAGATGATTTTATTTGTTGGTTCGGCTGCCCGGAAGCTGAAGTTATTTATTCTTTATTTTTGTGTTACGTGTTTAGTATTGAAGCCTGACCTTTCTCTTTCTATTGATCTTTCTTTGTTATCATTTTTTGTTTTGAGACTCAAACTTTCACTGTTTCACCTTGTACAATTAGTTTTTAGCATTGGGACTTGGGAGGAAGGAAAATATTCTCCTACGCACGGTTTTCATGAGAATCATGCATCCGCATCTGTAGCAGGTGATTTTCCAGGTGGGGTCCCGCCTCTGCGACGGTTAGGATGCACGGTTCTCATGAGAACAGTGCTCAGGAGATCAAAATCCTTGGGAGGAAATACAAAGTTGTTACTATAATCTGATACTTTTGTTTCATGCTAGAGTAAATATGATGCTTTTGTCTTTGGTGCAGAGTTTAGAGGGGATAAGTGACATTCGTGATGAGAGTGATCGTTCTGGAATGCGCATAGTTATAGAGGTGTGTATGACCTTTGTGATATCCTAATTTCAATTTTATTTTACTAGTACTGGCTTATCCTTCTGTTTCCCACTGTCATCTGGGGACATGGAGATCCATAGCTGTATTTTTCAGATGGTGATCGTTTATCCATAATTTTCTTGCAGCTAAAAAGGGGCTCAGATCCATCTATTGTTCTCAACAATCTGTACCGCCTTACTTCTCTTCAATCTAGTTTTAACTGCAATATGGTAGGGTGAGTTAATTTCTGACCTTTTTTTTTCATGATAACGAACATATCTTTACTGACTGAGAGATTAGACTAGAATAATTTTTTGTAGAGATTTTAGAAAACTCTGAGCATTTTCAAGTTCTCATTTGTTGCAAACCTTGTTGAAATTCCATCTTGTCAAAATGCAAGATATTAGTTTGCCTCCCTGCTCAGCGGGGATGAGATATCAACAAGATCATGGGTGCCTTCCCCAAAAATTCCACAACCTTCCACAGTTCTGAATCTTCAGCGAGCTCAACAAATAACAGAACATAGTTTGCATTGATTTTATATTCTTGGGTAGTCCGTTGGCTACTTTGTATTCTAGTTTACCAGGGGTTGGATTTAAAATTAATATTTTTTTATAAAAAAAATGTTATTAAAGAATCTTGTCTTATGATGTGCCTATTTTTCTCTCTCTCTCTATATATATATTTTGTGTTATTATTGATGGGCATCCGAAATTAATGGGTTTAAAAGAACTCCTACAGGTAATGTTGTATCGATGATCTGATCATGCCTTTTACACTGAGGCCCGGTTTATCAAATCATTGGCATTTAAAATTTTTTTTTTGCAACAAACTCTCACCCACCTACACAAATGAATTCACATCAGTCTAAACTCATTGTAAGTGTGAGTATTGCATTGAATCAGTTAATAAAGGCACATGTTTTTTCATGTGTTGTTTTCTTGCCCTAAAAGATAACTCTGGTTTGATAATAATAAATTTTATTGATGGTTATCATTGTCCATTCAATGTGATTTTCTACTTAGTTGATTTTTATGAGCAATTCCCATTTTTATTCTATACGTTGGGCCCCACCTATGATCAATTCAAACCCTTACACTTGCACACACCTACCCCTTTGAATGAATTGTGATAAAAGCTACACTCATGAAACAGTTATAGTTTGGGCCCTCAGAATCTATGCTCAATATCTTTTGATTGGGAATGAATTTTGACCCAACCCATAATCCATAGCAGGACCTTCCTATACCCTACTTAAGACTTACACTTCCCCCATTGTTGGTGTGCATCCAGGAGGGTTCAACTAACTGTGTTTTTTTTAAAAATGAAAATAATAATTTGACAAGAAGGGTTATTATTATTATTATTATTATGATTTTTTTTAAATCATTATCAGATGACAATGATTTAGGTTCCATCCCTAATATAATATGCAACCTTCATTTCAGACCTTGTGAATAGTGGCGATAGGCCCTATAAAAAGTTCATGAATGGTTCTCACTTGGCTATATCTATAATAGTCATGGTGACAGCTTAGGAGGCATTTTAGCGTGCATCCAGGTGGACTCCATATACCAAGGTTCATTTTTCATTACAATAGGCTTTGGACCCCACAAACTAGGGTTCATTTTTCATTACAATAGGTTTCTTCTAATCATCACTGGACCCCAGATTTGTTAAGTAGATTGGTCTTCCGCTTTCTAACAGCTGAAGCTTTTGGGATCATTGGCTAGTTAGACTTGACATGGTATTAAAGCCATGCTATGTCTCGAGTTCGAACCCCAGGGAGGTGTTGCTTCCCTAAGTCGCATGGGTTGGCACGAGTGGTTTGCGAATTCGAATGATGTCTTGTTCTTTTTCCCTTTTTTTTTGGGGGTGGTGTTTTAAGTAGATTGGTCTTCTGCTTTCTAAATCTTAAGCTTTTGAGATGCATCGGCCAGTCGGATTTGATGAGGTTGAAGGGATAAGGCTAAGTTGATGAATGAAGATGAAGAGTAGACCAAAATGATTTTTATGCCGTCCCTAATCTATGTCCCAACTCCCAACCTTTATCCTTCACTGCCTTGTGAAATGGTGGTAGTGGGCACAACAAAACTTTTCAGTAAGGGCCTGTTTGGTAAGTCTGATCTGTTTGAAATTGAGCTGCTTCAAACATATTTGTTTGAAATACAGCTGTTTCAGTTAGACCCTTCTAAAAATTGACCATTTGGTATGTGCGATTCAATTAAAAGAAGCAAATTTGTCATATAGTAAAAGTGATACATGCAAAGTTGTCATATAGTAAAAAAAGTATAGCAAAAGTCATATGGGCAAAAACTTATCAAAAAACCCAAAAAAGGTCTGATAGCTTTAGACATTCATTTTTTATTTTTTGATAACTAGCTTTAGACATTCATGTCTGTTTTGAAAAAATTATCTTTTTGTTAATGGGGCAAAAGGTGATGAAGACTTAAAGATGATTCAGATATACATTCAAATATAGTTAACATTGAAAAAAACATTTAAATATAGTTTCCAAACAGTCTAAAGCAATCAAACACATGTTTGAATCAGCTTTAAGTCATATGGACCCAAAAGTAGACTTGCCAAATGGCACCTAAGTATTCCCTCCAGGGGCCATTTACCATCTGGGTAAGGCATGGGTGAAATCACCCCTATTGTATCACCCTAGTCATTCGATTAGGATTCTTATCCTTCCAATAGTTTATATTTAAATGGCCCATGTGATATGTTGGATGATTTGATAATGGTGAAACTTCATCCATCCCCTACCCATGTGGTTCCCTTCACATCCTGCCACCCGTGACCCATGTGATTTAGCGCTCAACTAGGTGGGCCTCCAATGACCTTTTGCACCTACAAATCTAATGACGCAGACAGCTTGATATAAATTATAATTCAGTTACCTTATCTATATCACCTTCATCATGATGGGACCCTTATCCCTCTTTTTGAGGCTGATTTTGTGTTATAATTTTCCACTAAACCCTGTTTTTAGCCATTTTCACAGTAATTCTGCACTCCATAATGTCTTTCCTCACTACTTCATTTATGGTCTTTATTGGTCTCCCCCTTCTCCTAGCTACTTGAACTTGTAACCTATGATAAATGGACACGTAGGCAATGTATGGTATCATTATGTATCTGATACTTTCACTTTTTTTATGTGCAAGGCTGTGTCCCTGTTGCATCCATGGCCTTCCCCTACCTTATATACATAATACATCCTGTAAGGCATCATAGCATGGAACCCTTCTACACATTGTTCATGGCTGTTTTTGATTTTCTGTTTACTTATTTATTTATTTTTTGTTCCTCCATACATCTATTTGAGCATGTGCATCATAGCGACATGTTTCCACTCCTCTTTTCTTCATTCCCCAACATCTAAATCCATATAAAAATTCTGATCTGTCATCTTATAAAATGCTTCTATTATCGAAGTGGCATTTGACAATCACATAAAACTCTATTCACGTCTCTTCACTTGCTGACCTGATACTAATCCTATTTGATATGTTCAACTCAAACCCTCTGTTTTCTTCACTGTTGGTTATCAGCATGAATTGATACAAGTTTTTGACAGCCATTTATTTAGTATGGTGGGGTCAGCCGGCCAGCTATGATCTACTGAAACTGTGGCCCAAAATAGTGGAAATAAAGATAAAGGAAAACTGACCTCAAGGAGGCAGAGGTGAAGGTTGTACATGTGATGACTAATATAGTTATATTGCATTATTTTTGTTCATTCATCTTATTTAGAAGGTTAGCAATAAGCCCAGTGATCTCAATTTATTTGATCTATATGCTTAGTACCTATGATTTCTATGTTTGATTTGAAATTTTAGTACTTGAGATTTGGTTATGCTAAATTTGAAGTATGTGAAGGGGACATATCATGCTATTTGGACACAACTTAATTTTTTTTCTCTGTCTTTTTTATGCTTCAGGCATTCCTTGACTTTAGGTGCTCTGTTATTGAAAGACGTGCAAAATTTAAGCTTTCTCAAGCTCAAGATAGGAAGCATATTGTAGAGGTATGAATGCAAGGAAAAAAAAACGTAATGTTTTCTATAGTAGAGTGTTCACTGACATTGTTTATCTCTCAGGGCATTATAATAGGTCTTGACAATCTGGATGGTGTAATTCAATTAATTAAAGCAAATTCAAGTCTTGCCATGGCTTCAGCTGCTTTGAAGAAGGGTAAAAAATCATTTTAAAATATTTAATATTTCATGTATTGTAATTCTTCATCTGGTAGATTGTGGAGGTATCTTTTAATTTCTTCAATAAGGTTTCCACCATTTTATGCCTCTGTTGGTATTTTAATTTCAAGGTTTGGAACAAAGAAGTGTCACCTTTCGGGGGAAAAAAATGAAGTCTTTTTAAGAACTTACGATGATCTGGTTTCTTAGCTTATGGTATGATAAACAGGATCAAATGGTACTAGAGATTATGATAGCAGTACTTAAGTCACTTTAATACTAATTCTTGTTTGACTTATATTTTTCCGAAGATGCTGTCCTCGTTATAATTAGTGGTTGGGTGTAGTTTATAGTTATGTGTTTTTATGCAGAATATGATTTATCCTCAAAGCAAGCTGAAGCTTTATTGGACATAACCCTCAGAAAACTTACTTTTCTTGAGGTGGGTGTGACCTTGATGGCCTTTTTAATGTTTTTATTGTGGTAATGGAAGCTATGTCTAGTTTTATGTACAGTTTGTTAGCCTGATATACATTTTCTTCCTTACAATGCAGGGAAAAAAGTTCATAAATGAATGTGAATCCTTAAGTGATGAAATTTCCAAGTTAAATGAACTCTTGTCAAGCAAAAGGAACATTCTTGAGGTAATTCTTTTGTTGGAAGATCTGCATACAAATGTTTAGAGCCTTTATAACATAGAGCATTACAGTTATAAATGTTTATATGCAACAACACAACCCTACTGGGGCGTACACCCACGCACACAAACTTCCCCATCCCCCTTGTTTCCCTCCAAATTAACTCTCATATCGGGTACTCATTGCATTGACCACCTTTTATTTTAATATTTACTTTGTTGATCTTTGAAGCTTAAAACTTATGCCAATGAAAATCTCATTTGGCTGATTTCTGGGGGATCCATGCGTATGGAACCCCTTGTGATTGATATTTATCCATGTGGACCATGTGGAGACTACAAGGAGGTACATGAAGATCTGTCTCTAGGAGAGCATCAGGCTGTATGTGTATTATTAGTACCACCACCATCACCACCACTATTTGGTTCTGATGTGTGAAGCATATAATACTAATGGGCTGTTTGGATTTCTATCATGGGTTCTAAAAATGCTTCCATGTCCAGCATCGTACGGTTGAATAGACATGGATTTGCCCTTTTGCAGAATCCATGGGTTTGTTAATCAACAGTAGCTTCGGGTTTGAGTTGGTCTTGGTGTCTCACGCTGGTCCATTGGAGTTGTGGCCGGTACCAATATAGTATACCCCTGTCGAGTCTGAGTGCAGGTGTGGGTTAAAAATCATTGATGGGGCCGAAGTAAAATGGTATTTTAAATTTTGATACAAGTATGAAGTTAGTGCATCTTAGCGTTTCGGAGACAATTTCATTCAAAAGAAAACAGTGCATTTAGGAGACAATATATACAATGTGGTAAGATTCATATTTTACAATAAGTGAACACATGAATGGAAATAATCAGTTAGAATTCCAGCAGAGATTGAAACAAAAAGTCTTAAGAATCCAGGAGTTTCAAAATCTCCTTGTCAAAAATCCAACAAATACCCAAATATAATATTTTACCAGCAGGATTTAAGAATATGTCTGGTAAACGTTGATTAAGAAATTCTATCTTTCCAGAACTCGAAAGGTTCCATTATCTGACTGGCCTTCTAATTATCCTTTATCCCCCTCTGGGACATACACACCCTAAGACACTCTCGCCACTGGACTACCTGTGGATTGTCCCTATTTGTTTGGAAATGCAACAGTGGAATATCTTTTTTTTTTTGGAATGATACCTGGAATTTTATTAAGGAAGCCAAATAGTGTGACATATGCTGAAAATTTACAGAGGAAAAAAAATCCCATGGCAAATTGAATCAAAACTAAAGAAAGGAAAAATCTAAAACATTGCTGGAATTTCTTGTCATCAGCAGATTCAGTAAGCATTCTTATTTTCTGCTAGTGAAAATATCCTAATTAAAAAAAATTATTGTACTCACCATTCACCACCATTTTTTTCTTTCAATTTTTTTTTATGTCAAGTTGACCATTGGTGTCACATTCAGAATTGAGATTATCATACCCATTTTCAATTGAATTTTGATGAAAGAAGCAATTTTTTGGGCCATGCAGATGCCATCTTTTTTGCCCTTCCGTGGATTGCAATTCTGGATGTAATAAATGCCCTATTTCCTAATTTCAAATTGGTCTTGTTTTGAAATAGAAGTCCTCTCTTTTTGGTCAACATTGATTTTGCTGACTAATCTAATGCCACGCATGCTTTTGGAAAGTGCCGCAGTGAGGGTTCCATGAATGCTACCATCACAGCCTAGAGTGCTGTGAAACCTGTAGGAGCAATTAAGGTGGAGTGAAAGGACATGGAATTGTTTGTGAAGGAAGCTTTATATCTATTGAAATTGCCTCCGTACTTGGATTTAATCATGATTAATGGCTGCCATCTATTGAAACAGTATTTTTGTAACCCTTCATCAGTCTCATGCGACGTACTGCTTGTAGTAACAGGGATATGGAAGGACTCAACTCAACAAATTCTAATTCTTGAATGCTAGAACTCCATGTGAATAGTGTAAGGAGGGAAATGCTAATGGTTTATGCCCTGCAACAGCTTCTGAACCAAATTCACAGCAGTATACATGCCACTTGATCATGGTTTAATGCCACTAGCTTTGGAGTTGCCTCCTAGTTGGGCATGATCCATGCAAAGAATTGATTGGACTTATGTATATTCTAGCCAGAGTGCCAGACCAAAAAGAAGATTTAGCAATACTGTAAACAGAATTGTATGTTATCTCACCTTCCACAATCTTGGATATGATATTACTACCTATGATACCCGGATACTTGTACAAGACCAACGTATTTGTATCGGACCGATATGACACTTGTATTGGTACCTGACTATGCACCGATACTTCTAGGGAACAAGTTTTAGATATCCTATATTTCTTTTAATATTTTTACTTCTCACCATAAAAAATGCTAGAAAGGGACTAAAACAATGAAATTTTCATTGATTCTAAAGTGATTTAAAGAAAAAAAAAAATTAGGACACCTGTATCCGTATCTGTGTCCTAGATTTTCAAAAGTGAGGAGTCGTATCTCCGATTCCCATATCAGTATCCGTAACTCCGTATCCATATCCATAGATCACATCATCGATTACTGTCCAACTATCACATGAAGCATCAAGGGGGAGATAGTATTAGTTTCAACCTTGTAATAGAGCTTTTCGCCAAGGGAAAGAGGCTCACATGCATGGTTTGCAAAGAGAACCTGAAGAAATGTTTCTCAAAAATCTCATTCATCATAATGGAATGGGCAGCAAACCTACATTGTTTAAATACTGGAAGATAAGAAAGCAAATCTTAGATCTGATCTTGACCGTGGAGTAAAGCGAAGGATTAATCCTAGCTTTCTAAAGGCATTCAAAACTACGAAACTAGGACTCTAGATAATTAAATACTCACAAATAAAAGCAATCTAGATTCAATGCCACTTGAAATGAAGTGAGTTTCCCCATCAGTCCATGTGTAACACCCCTTGTGCACATTGGCAAGTTTTCACTTTTTTTTTTATTTGTATTACTTCAGTCATTGTTGTGCTTTGTGAATGTGCTCTGCCTAGTTGTATATATCATTTACTAACAGTTGTGTTGAATTATGTCTAAATGCGCTTATGTTTCACTAAGATACTGTTATTGTGAGTCAATGGCTTAGGAAGTTTGTTAGATTCATGTCTCTTTTCACTTTATGAACTTGTATTTTTAGTTGATAGAACGAGAGGCAGTTGATCTCAAGAACAGATTTACAACTCCAAGGTGGTCAATGTTGGAGGATGCAAATGGTGGTCAAGTGGAAGATATTGATATCATTCCGAATGAGGAAATGCTTTTGGTATAGAACTTTCAAGGCATATGCATATTTCTTTTTTTTCTTTTTTTTTGCCTTTCCTTTTTTTAATTTTTTAACTTGTTGTTAATGATATCTCTTGTTTGACTAAGAAGAAAGTGAATGATAGGCTTTGTTGATAGATGGCCTCTAATTAACTTTGAAAATGAATTATTTGTGATAAATTTTAGGCGCTCAGTGAAAAAGGCTATATGAAGCGGATGAAACCTAATACCATTAATCTACAAAATCGTGGGACAATTGGAAGATCTGTTGGGAAAATGCGAGTAAATGACACTATGTCTGATTTCATTGTCTGTCATGCTCATGATCATGTCCTTTATTTCAGGTAATTTCCAAATTTCTATTGATGTCTACTGAGATAACTTGCTCTTTTTTACAGTCTACAATTCCTTTCCAAGTCCTTGGAATTTTCCTTGTTTAAACATTCTCTAAGGTTTTTCTAATTGATGTTTGCATTTGCGTATCATTTTCACTTTGTGCTGGAGCCTACCGAGAAGCTTGTGGCATTGACTTTTATTTCAATTTGAAGAATTGTCTCTTTTCCCAAAACATACTTTCATTATAGTCTCCATAAATTTTTCATCACTTTGGCTTGACCCTTTATTTTTATTATTTATTTTTGAAAAGGGAAAATTTCAAAATAGGGCTCAAGTTTTGCCCAGATTTCAAATCAATACAAAAAATAACTGACATTTCAAAACAGGACTTAAGTTTTTCATTATCATTTCAAATCAGGACATCCGGTGAGAATATGTATTTTCCGGCGAGAATTCTCATGGCATCCCCTCTTCTTCCCTCCCAACCTACAGCCTCACCTCAACCTCAACAAGACTTTCTCTGTTTATCCCATCTCCTGCTACCCATTTTCTCAGTTCTCAACCCCAACCCAAACAAAACTACAAAACTGCCAACCTATCTTCATCGTCTTCCTCTACCAGCCCTATCATCCACAACCGAGCGTCTTGCACTTTTGCAGGATTTGGTTTCAATCACTACTTTTGCAAAATTTTGCTCCAACTCCTCACCTTTACACCTCTTCTTCTTTCTCTTCGAATTGGATCACACCCAAGTAACTTGGGGCTTCAATCCCATCCAACTCCTTCAGTTTTTTGATGAACAATTCGGAGACTGTCCTGATAAAAAACCCAGTTTGTTTACTTTTATCTTCTCCAAACCCACTGGCTTTTATCTTCTCCAAACCCGCTGGCCCTGAGACATTGATCTCGACCATGTGTACTTCCCCGATATCTTTCACAAATTCCTCATGTGGGCTTTTCTCTACCATCGGTTCCAACTTCCAAGCGAACTGGGAATGGAAGATGCTTTCTCCACTCTTCCATATCCACCTTACCCAAACAGGCTTTCTCCATGGATAAGAATGAAGGAAAGTTGGGTAACTTTGGGCCCGTTTGGTAATTTTACTTTTAAAATCAATTGAAATGAAGTGAAGTAAAGCATCAAATCAAGAGGGAATAAAATATAAGTGGGTTATGATGGTATTTTATTTTTAGTTGCTTGGTATGGAATCTTTTTGACTGTTTGTATAGGAAATTGGAGTTTTTTTTTTTGTTTTTGTTTTTTAGTGGATAAAGTGGTTGCTTTTTGACTTTTTTTTTAAAAAGATGGAGGGAGTTATGAATTAAAGAGCTTTTGATGTGACCTCTTGTATGAAAAATGGAGGTTTTACTTGACTTTTACTATTCTAGTAAAATGACGAACGGGCCCTATAAGGTTTGTAGGGTTTGTTTCTCAACACAACAAGTGGCTTACAGAGGAAGACAATGGAGATGGCTTAGCATTTTTGTGGTTTTGTTTGGGTTGTGGTTGAGAACCAAGGAAATGCGTAGAAGGGGATGGGACAAAGAGGGAGAGTCTTGTTGAGGTTGGGGTGAGGTTGTAGGTTGGGAGGGAAGAAGAGGGGATGCCATGAGAATTCTCGCCGGGAAACTCATATTCTCGCCGGAAAATCCATATTCTTGCCAGATGTCTTGATTTGAAATGTTAATGGAAAACTTAAGTCTGTTTTGAAATATGAGGAAAACTTGAGCCCGGTTTTGAAATTTTCCCATTTTGAAAATGATGGCTGTATTAAAACTCAGAAACTGTACAGTATCTTGACCCTTTTTTTATATTATCATTTGTTTTTCTTTTTTTTCTTTTTGATTCTACACGGATGTGCTGACTCTGCTATAAGTTATTTTCTTTTTAACACTGCAAATTCACGTAGCAGTTAGTTGAACCTGAGATCAAGGATTAAAAGGATGGTTTCAAATTGTATCGGCTATCTGAGGATTTGGCCCTGGATAGATCGGAATGGAGAAACAAAATTCATGTAGCCGACCCCAACATAGTTGGGACAAGGTTTTGATGATGATGATGATGACAGCGTGTATTAGCTGCCTCCCAAAATAATAAATATTGAGTATCAAAGTTTCTTTAAGGTTTTTAAAAAAAATCCAAAATATTGTGAAATCTTAGATTTTGATGTCTATTTTCATTAGCAACTAAAAGAAAAATGTATGTGTTAGACCCTTCCATTTCATATAGGTTCTGTATCACTGTATGCTTTTAGATAAACAATACCAAAAACTAATTGTTTGTTCGTGTCTACATTTATGTTACTCAGGTCTTGAAAGGTTACTATCCAATAAAATGTTAATTGATAAACAATTGAAACCATAATTACTTGGTTTTCAATTCAACCATTATGCATTCAAGTTTGCAATTCATACTTTGAGACTTAGCTTGATTAAACTCTGATGGTGTTTGTTCGTTTGATTTTCTTTTCATTTTCTCTATTTTGAAATTTGAGTTTGGTGAGTTCAATGGACTATGAGCCTGAGTCAGGGCTAGAGATCCATCACTAGTGCCCACATCTAAATCCAAATTGCTCAAAATAGTTGTCCACTTATAAACCTCTCGTCCAGCTTTCACTCCAATGAGCTGAACCCACCATCAGATTCAGGGGCAGACCCAAGTGCGGCCACGTGGGTGGGGTCGCACCCGTCAAACTATGGTGCGCTTTCAAAACCTATATGAAAATTTTGGGTCCACTTCCAGAAATTCAATAAAAATCATGGGTCCACCCTCAAAATCCACATGAAAACCCTCAGTTTGTCCCCATAACCAAACTACCCTTCAGGGTCCTCACCCCTCAAACAAAAATCCTGGGTCCGCCATTCATCACATGATTGAATAAAAAAAGCGGAAGTAAAACCCCATTTTTTTCCACAAGATCAATGTAAAGTGGGGACAAAGTGGGGACAGCTTTGATCGGAGTTAGATATGGACTAGAGTTAATACTTAGGGTCATATTACTTTTGAGCAACTTGGATTTCTTAGGTGGGCCCCACAGGTTGATTTCTAGGACTTGGTTTAGAAAATTTTAAGAGAACAATTCATCAACTGAACTGAAATGTTTTCTAAACATAGAACAAATCTAAGTTCTTAAGATGCACTACTTATGATTTACAACTCATTCCTACACAAAACAGACCAAAAACACCTATATATTTCCCTCATTCTCGGATTTTTTCTTACCTCAGATAACGCTCAAGCTAATGGATTGTGTATTGTTCATAGTGCAAAATGTTTGGATCTTTAATATGGGCTTTCTCTTTGGATTTTTTGTGCTAGAAATGCCAAAAACACTTTCCTCATGTTTTCTTTGCAAGACAAATAATAGGCTTGTAGACTCTTAAAGGAGGTATCGGCCGATATGCCTAGATAGGGTTGTGAATGGCTATAAATGTCGGCTGTGTCTTGACCAATATGATACTTATGGGTCACTCTTTTTTTTTCTTCTAATTTTTTCATGGTATAGATGCCAATTAGTTAAGGGATTTGGTGGATATGGGGCAAAAGGCAGACCCATAAAGAGGATGTTATTAAGGCCTGCAAGTGTAAGCTAGGATATATGAGTCGTCCTTATCAAAACTAGTATGAAAGATTCCTATCAAATTGTTCACAAATTCAAATGCAAATCCATACGCAGCGATAAACTCTAATCGTCCAAAAGAATATATTGGATCTTTATTTGTGCGCCAACCTAAAAAAATCAATGAAGGCCCAAATACCGATGCTATTATTTCCTAATTTAGATTGGACCCAATAAGTGAGATGTTGAGATTATCGAATCATGTGGCCCATTTGATGCTGTGGGTAACATATATTGATGGACCACCCCAAGCTCAAGTTTATTGGACCACCCCCGGCTCTTCTTATCGAGGACCTCTTTAGAGCAGAACTGACGGTTGGAAGAATTTTGATCGATATCTTTCTTTACCATTCATTTGCTTCCCTGAGAAGGTACTCCGTCTGAATGGATGCCCAATCAGTGTAATTTTGTGTTCTTACGATCTATGGTGGAGCCTCTTGGTAATTGACTTGTATCTTGTACTGTCATTTATATGAAATATCAGTCCTCTATTCAAGCATTTTGTAACTCACAGCTTTCTTTGAGAAAGAAGATAAAAGTGCTAAACAGGAATGCTAAGTGGGGCTTTCATATACTTTGCACTAACATGCAATTTGTTGCATTTTTGGTCAAATTTAGATCATCTGTATCTTGGGTGTCAGCATGAATGAGTATGACTCACGGTACTGCCTTAACCTTCTTATGAATGAAATAATACCATTTTACCCTCACTATTTTAACTAGCCATTTGCAAGTCAACATTAATGATCCTTATTCTGTCTTCTTGTCTTCTATATTTATTTGCTTAATCAATTTAATGTTGTTGACCTCATTGCTTGTATTGCCATTTGCAACTCAAACACCTTACATTGGAGATATTTCGACTTTCTTCTTCTTGTGATGCAATTGTAAATTTTATGATCTTAGGATCTTCAGTTGGCCAACATCTGGAGATTTCTTCTTTTTGAATGGCTCTATGACCACAAATTCCTTTCATTTAAATTGTACGCATATTGTAGTCATAGAAATATTTGTAAAGGAAAAACAAAAATGATTTGTCAAAGAAATATGTGCTAGTGTAGATCTGGTATTATCTGTGTTTGGTTTTTGTTACTTAGGAACCGATTCTATTATGCATTTCTAGATTCATAATTCAAATAAGCAATTTAATGCAACTATATATAACAAAGGATATATAAATTATAAAATAATGCTTAAATAAAGTTTAAATTTCAAATTTGAAGTTCAAACCAAATAACAAATTACCTTTCATCAAAACAAACAATATATTTGTGTTGCATGTAGAGAAAAGAATACCTCTACGGGCGTCTACCAGGATATACCTAGAGAAAGCCCTTGAGAGGAACTCTTTGTATCGATTGCAATTTGGCGAGATATTGTGTTTTTTAGTTTTCTTTTAAGCATAAAAGGGTAGAAGGTAGAAATGTTATTTGGAGAGAAGTAGAAAAGAAATAAGTCTTATTATGCATTTTAAAGTTTTTTTGGAAAGTTGCAATCTGTCTCGCTCTGTAGCGGCCTTAGCAGACCGTAGCAGCCCTATGGATGTGAGCGGCGCTAAATACCATTTAGCATAGCCGCTATGCCAGTAGCGTAGCGGCCGCTTATGGCAAACCAACATGAGTACATGGGAAAAATTAGATCAATATTGTTTTTTTAATAATCATTTAGTGATACAGAACTTCTATGCACTGAAGGGTCGTTGCACCCCCTATCTTAGTTATTATAGAAAAAAGTATCAAATTCTAACATTATCCAATATTCTGGGTTTTTTGGATATTTTTTTTCAAAATCTTTGACTACTTTTCGATTCACACCGCTACGTATCGCCTCTACCACTACGAATCAGCCAGTATAACACTGGCCGCTACACCCGCCACAACCGTTATTTTGATCCTTGATGGTGCACCGAAATGGATTTTTGTCCCAACTTTTCAGCACACTTAAATCTCACTGAAACTTCCTACTTCTTTTGCCTGCTTAAGTGGGAGGTGGGTAGATGAAATCAGGAAGCAGCACTTTGATCAAACCAGGTGCTCATTGCTTTGGTGATCATAAAACTGAATCTCAGGTGACGACATAATACCTATGAGCTGAAGTAATGGGTGTAACCTTGGGTATTATTGCAGACAAGCAGCTCCGTTCTTAAAGAATAATTGGGGAATTGCAGCTTCATACTTTAAGGAATTGCCTTTGTTTCAGAGTTCATTATCTGATGCTTCTGGATTTTTTTCTTTCTTCTCTAGGGAAAACGTGGGAGGGAAAAGGATCGGGGAATGATGGTTGAATTACATTTTGTTACTAATCATTGGAAGTTTGCACCACACAAGTTAACCATTCATGGTGAAGCAACAAATTTATTTCCTTGTACAGTGAATAGGGGAATAGTGTACTCTGCTCGTGCTTATAAAATACCAGAATGCACTCGGACTGCTGCGGGCACACCTCTAGTCCAGGTATTTTAATCTTTAAACTGAGTTATGCCGTCTAATGAAGCTTTCATATTTAGGTACTTGGTGCGTGCCTTACCATTTTCTTTTGCTTCCTTTTCCATGGGGCCCAGTTATTGGCTTTATTGGATCGGGAGAGAATAACATCCTTCATTCCCCTTAGCGAGTTTGTTGAAGACCAATATTTAATTATGTTAACAGTGAATGGGTACATAAAGAAAGTTTCTTTGAATTTTTTCTCGGCAATCTGATCGACTGGGATTATTGCAATACAGCTGGTTTGTCCTGTTCCCTTTTGTTTGCTTTATTGTTGTCACGACCTAAATTCCAGGGCCCTGTCGGATATCCGGATCGTGATAACTTGGCAATGTCTACCATTCATTTATCAAATTATTCGCATAAGAGATTTGGCATATAAATCAACTATAATTCCACATCGACTATAGAGAGGAAAGTGAATGAGATTATATGTAGAGCTTACACCCTTACCTTGCATGAGGCCTTTTGATGGGTTAGGTCCATCAGAAGCAAAACCATGAGGCCCGTGGAGCCAAAGTGGACAATATCATGCATGCGTGAAGGGTGGGGCGTTAGTATGGTATCAGAGCCGACTCTCGACCAGTTCGAGTGTGGGTCCCCTGCCGTGGTCTAGTGCAAGTGGGCAGGTCTCCATGTGGGCGGGCCAAGAGGGCTGGCAAGCTACTGCACAGGGACGTGCAGCCTTAAGGGGGGTGGATTGTGACGCCCCGGAGTCCCACATCGACTATAGAGAGGAAAGTGAATGGGGTTATATGTAGAGCTTTGGCATGAGGCCTTTTGATGGGTTAGGTCCATCAGAAGCAAAACCGTGAGGCCCGTGGGGCCAAAGTGGACAATATCATGCATGCGTGAAGGGTGGGGCGTTACAATTGTCGCATAGTCTTTTTCTCGATAAACGTCTACACCTACAGATTCTAAGGGTCTCTTCTCTTAAGTTGGCAGGTTCCTGGTGATGAGCTTGAATGGGTCCGGCGTAGCTTAAATGATGACCTTATTGCAATGGCATCACAGAATGGGATGGTTATTCTTAGTTCGTGTAAGACTGTAAGTTGCCATGCTGCTGATACCCATGTACTCAATACAATGCAATGTGTATTCTCTGGTTACTGTGATGAGAGAATCATCTATGTAGTAACTGTTTATGTAAAACTGATAAAAAAGATTATATTTGTATAAGGTAAAAGAAAAATCATGTGTGTCTATGGCTGTGTTGAATATTTCTTGAGGGCATAGTTAATTAAGAGTACAAACTACAAAGTTATCAAGCTGAATCACTTTTTGTCATCAGGTGTCAATAGCATCATACTTTAATTTAAATGATAATAACTGATATATTTATGCACCAGAAAATTGCAGAAATCCTCAAATCAATAATACATTTTTTTTTTTGAATGGTAACAAAAGAAAAGTTATTTTACAAATCAATAATACATGCCCCAAACTTTTCAAAAAAAAAAAAAAAAAACACCAAGCCCCAAATGAGACATAATTCGAGGAGAAATGCACAAATTTAGAATAGTAAATAGCAGCTATTCTATTAATTTTTATGGATCCAAACAAACCAAACAAATAAGCTCTAGGAAGGTCCAAGCTGGACCCAGACGTGAAACCAAGTTAATCTAAATTCCTTGGACTGGACCAGACCGGTTTCCGTTGGACCTGACTGGACCCAAACATGAGTCTGGATCCGACGTAACATGAAAATAGAGAAAATTTATCATTGATATAAAGGACCAATGCAAAACTAGAACCCTCAAATCTTGATGTTTTAGCTGCCCATCTTAACAGCTACCAGCTGTGCTACAGAGGTGTTTGCATCTTAATTGTTGTTTATAATAATACCAAACTACTTAAATTTCATTACAGAATGAGGGGAAAATACTATAAAATGGGAAAAGTGGGGAAGGCCAGTGCCAATAGAAAGGAGTTGATTCACCTATTGTCTCTCACATGCAAAACGTAGAGGCCTGATTTTGATGCTTACTGACTATCACCCTTCGATTTAAACATCCATTTTTCTCGTATTCACTGTTGATCTTTGGGGCTCCCCCCAAACCCAATGGGTAGCTCAACTGACCAAGACCACACCTCCGGAAGCGGAGGTCTTGAGTTCGAATATCTCCCTTTGGTGCCACCCTTGGGATTTATCCAGTGTCTTTACCCGGTCGTGTGGGATTGGGGGACTGCACGGCCTGGGGATTAGTCGGGTGCTGTAAGAGGCCTGGACATCTTGTTAGCAATAAAAAAGAAAGCCTTATTCTTTGATTCATCATGTCCTTGATAGTTTTTTGGCTTTATTGTGAACATCCATATGTGCTTCTCTTTTGAGCTTCAACCTCCAGGGCTCTGTTGTGGACGTTTCCCTGAAGGGTTCGTCTAAGTACATTGGTAGCTCTAAAACCTTTATTCGTCACTATTATCATCATTAGTTTTTGTGCCATATATTGATGCCTGAAATGACGAGACTCATGAAATATGAATAAACAGCCATCATTGATCTTGAAATGTGCTCTGGGTCGCTCTATAAGTACCAATAAATGTATAAACAGAGCCAGAGTTGTGTTGCAAATGGTGGCAGCCTCCACATGAATGACCTAATCCTTTCTTTTTTTTTTAGTGGTGATGACTCATTGCTCCAGATTGCGTCATTTTGTGAACATTGGTTTCCAATGTTGTAGAGCATTAAACTCTGATTGGGTGATTTTTGAACTTTATGGAAATATTTTTTGTCCTCTGAAGCTTGTGAGTTGTAATTGAGGCCCTTAGGGAACTTTCTGGAAATATTAATTGTCCTATGAAGCTTTTTTTTTTTAATTCAACTTACCGTATTTTTCTGTTTTTCTTCATTGATTACTACGTGTTCAGGTTCGCGCACTTGGAAGAAATACGAGGGGTATGATTGCCATGAGACTGAAGAAAGGGGACAAGATGGCATCCATGGACATAATACCAGCAACTATGCAGAAAGATCTACAAAGGGTGTGGGAGGAGTCTGACAGCCGGTAAATTCTGCTGTTATTTTTGTTATGAACCAAGCCATTATTTTTACTGAACTCAATCATAGCAGCAGGATTTTTATTTCTTTTTTGCTCAGTTTGTGGTAATGATTGCAAAAGGTCGACCACACCATATGGTCAAGTAGGTTTGAATCAAGTACGTGTAGGGTCCACCTTCTAAAGATCCAAAGTGTTCTAGTTGCAGCCTGGGCCAGACTTTTCTACATAGAAAGTGATATTCACCGTTGGATTGTACAAGAATATGATTAGTCACTTTCTGTTTCCATGGTTTATTAATAAATTGATTTTCTCTACACAGTATGGCCTACATTTCAATGATTTGAACTGGCCATAATCCCTGTTAACTGAATGAAATTTTAAGTCCTAATGTATTTATATTCTCCATTTGGCCCGGAGTAATGCTACTTGGACAAACTTTTTGGCCAGAATTTTGGCCAACCCATATGGTTTCCATTGAATATCACTATGATATTCAATGGAAACCATATGGGTTGGCCAAAATTCTGGCCAAAAAGTTTGTCCAAGTAGACTTTTTGTTTGGCCCGTGAGTCTTAAACTGTCCCAGGGTTGGTTTTTCCGTTTCCTTTTTCTTTTTGTTGTTTAGATTTTTTTTTTTGGGAAGTAGAGAAAAGCGGGGAAGGAAAAAGAAGAAGCGGGGGGGGGGGGGGGGGGGGGGGGGGGGGGGGGTGGGGGGTGGGGGGGTGTTGTGTTCCCAATTCCCATTCATGTAGGGGCATTTAAATTGATAGTTTTGCTCCATGCTATGTTGCCTTAATTTATGGAAAGTTTGGTTATTAAAAAAAATATGATTTTTTTTGGTAATTGAAAACATATGATTAATATGTGATTCAACCTCTTATTTATTTATTATCTATCGATCCAAACAGTGCAGTGAATCATGGACACGCATAGGTAAACAGGGGTGTGCCATTCTTTTGAACAGCTTGAACCTTCACAAATTGTACCACATATGGATGGACTTGATAAAACCTTCATATAAACATTCCTCAATTTCATGTGCATATAAACTTCGAATGAGGGACCTTCTTCATAAGATATATGAACACTTTGTGTAAGGATCACTTGGGGTCACCACCACTCAAAAGTATTTGGCAATATACTGCTGCTAGTGTTGTTGATTCCTTTTTTCAACTTCCAATTAACTTTCACCTTTCTGAGTCCTGTGGTTTGATTCATTGTTTTTGGTAAATGTGTCTTATCTTAATTTGGTATACAAAATACTTACAGGGTTAAGGATACAGGTGCCCCTTGGTTGCTCTTCGTTTCCGAAAGTGGTCATGGGAAGCGTGTGCCTCTCAGTAGCTTCCGCTTGTCACCTTTGAGAAGAGTGGGTTTAATTGGCTACAAGGTAGAAATTTAGTTAACAATAAAGACCCTTTTTTATTATAAAAAAATACACGTGTAACTAAAGGTTTCCTTGACTTTCTGATGAAAGTTGTTTGCATGCAGAATGTATTAATTTCCAATTCCAGTTATTAATTTATGTTCTTTTTTTTTTCGTCTTTGTAGCTTCCTCCTGATGTATGTCTGTCAGCAGTATTTGTGGTTGAGTTTTCGTTGGCAGGTACTATTTTTTGCTTTCTGATGAGGATTGGGGTAGCAACCAGGCCTAGATAGGCCCATGGGCTCAGTGCTGGGCCATTGGCCTAATTATCTTTGGCCAGGTTGCCCTTTTTCCCTTATTGAGGAATTGCACTGCGTATGACCAATTCATTGTTTGGTTAGAAAACTCGGATCTTTTGTTGCTCAGAGAAGGTAAAAAAAAAAAAGAACTTTTTCTTCCACTGACACATATACTTGCCCTAAGTGGGTGAGACCATGGCCTGGGCTGGTGCAGACCTGCCCTTTTTCAAGCCCACTAGCGAAGGTTGTATGAAGGCTAATTTGTTGCAAGTCTAACTGTTCCTGTGCCATCTGTGATGCCTTGGAATGTGCCGTAATCTTACCCTGGAAAAGGAGGGCCTGTGTCACACAAGCAGTAATCCATAAAGAAAAAAAAGTACACTTACCAAACAAAATTTCGAGTCTGATCTTGAGAAAGTGGCACTTGGTCAATCTTGTTTGATGGGAAATGGTTCTGGTTAACGATGATGATGTGCTACATACGTAGCTTGCCATCGTGCCAAGTCGACTTGGTGACTTGACTCACCAAGGAAGGCGTTGGATCGCTTGTAAGACGGTCATATTATCAATGCAGTCAATTCAATTGACTTGGGTGTTACTTACCGAGTTACATCACTTAATTGAGTGCTGTGTGGGTATTAACACAAGTGCAATTTTGGTAACTTCAACCCAGTATCTATTGTACGAATGGGTCTGTGGCTTGCTAATCACCAGGAAATCACATATCTACTGTATTGTCCCCCATTATTTAATCAGCAATATCCTGCTACTGAACTCTCTTGATTGACAACCCAAAGGTGAATAGAGTACTTAGCGTCGTAATTTTCCAACCAAGAGTATAATAATTAAAAAAAAAGTCCGAAGGCTTTTTTTTTTTTCTAGCTAGAAAAACCCTTGAAATACAATTGAAATGTCTTTGTAATTTTTCATACTACCTCTAAGTTATTAATCCATCATTTTTTACTTTCTTAATTTTCAATTTAAATGAAAAGATTAACTTGATGCCCCAAGTCACCAACTTGGCTTAACTCCTTATCCTACTCAGTGGATTCCGAGTTACTAGTCTGCAATATGGTTACAAGATTATTTGCCTGCATTACTTGCTTATGTCATCACTAAACTCCTTTAATCTTACAGAGGACGGTGAAAGCGATGAACAATTAGTTCTGGCGAGCCAAAGTGGGACTATCAACAGAATCAAGGTTCAGGATATTTCTATACAGTCACGTTATGCAAGGTAAATTGAAGAATATTTGTTCTTTCCTCCCTCTGTTTTTTTTTTTTTTATTTAGTTTTAAGTTGTACAAATCTGAAAAAACAAAGAAGCCAAAGTCAAGTTTCTTTTGATTTTAAAAGGTTACCTGTTTGCTATTTCCACTTCTAATATTGTTACCTTAGAAATTGGAATTTATCTAGTCACATGGTGCAATTTGGTCCAATAGTGGATATCACTCACTGGTGAGGATGTTCAGTGCAATGTCGTGAAATGGGGGAGATTTGGCTTCACTCAATTTACATTTAGTTGTGGCTCACATTGTACATATTTAGTTGACCATTTCATGACACTGCTCCGTAGCCTGACCTGTTGATACCTCCTTCAACAGATTTATATTAGAAGTATTGCCCTGCTTACAATAATTCGTGTCTAATTTTTCTGTTGGAAATACAATTCAGAGGTGTTATGCTCATGAGACTGGAACATGCTGGAAAGGTTCAGTCAACTTCTTCGATCTCTGCAGCGGATGTTGAAGTTGGGGCTGATGACTGAAATGCACATAATTGAAACCTAACTAGGTGGATTTTGTTTTGGAGATAAGATTGTAGATGTTTTCATCAACAGAATGATATGATTTTCATGGCGTTGAAATCAGTCTTCAGTCTTGTAAAAGTTTGTAAAGAGGAAAGTTCAGAATATATTCATCGAGATATGAATTGTAAAAATTATATACTGTATCAGCCATGCATTTGTCCAAGGAATCTGTTGTTTCTACTCACATGTTGCAAGTGGACCATTATTGTCATCATCCTCTGTTGTTACTAACCATTGAAGTTATGTTGTTTGATATTATTCTATTGGGAAATATTTATGTGCATCCATCCCTCACCATGTGCGCCATGTTCAGTCAATCTAGTATTTTCACACACACTACCCCTATGAATAGTCATAGTCCAAGTTTGACACATCCAATTTGTCTTCACCGTTGGATTGGAATCATGATTAAAAAATGCCTTTAAACCATTAAGTTTTAGTGCTATGGATCAAAAGATTAGGATGATCTTATGAATAGACCTCATTGATCTTTCCATCCAATGGATTTCCATGATCATCATGCATTCTAATGGGCCCAACTAAGATGTGCGTTTTTTCACGGAGTTGGAGAGTTTTTTTAGGGGTGCTGTGTAGTGCTCCTCATATATATATATATATATATATATATATTGTGTATATTGCGGTGGGTACTGATTCTTCTTTGCGGCACCTAATGCTGCCAGCAATCTTCTTGGGCCTTTTGAGCATGGGGCAATGATATCTTGGCTACTCCACCCACATCAGAAAATAAGATGATTAACCTATAACATGTGAAAAAAACAGGAGTTGCTCGGTAAGCAACTCTCCTCTCAATCTCACCCGATGCCCAGGGACCAGGGATCAATCCCTGTCCCTCCCATGTGTGCGGGCTTTCTTCCCATGTGTGGAAAAATAATAATAATAACCCCCGCAAAACAGCCCAAATCTCATCTACCAAGGGGTCCTTGTCTGAGGATTAATTATGAACAGGTAAAAAGCCTCCCGCCTTCAGAAATGGGGCTGAATTTTTCAGTTAGACTTGAAAATTGACCGGAAATTTACAGGCAAACCCCCCTTTTCATTAGTTCTTTCATCCCCAAAATCCTCAACAAGGTGAAGATTCCGCTGATTTTCTCCTGGGCTGAAGAAACGGAGGCAAAGGGCTGGGGAAAAAAATCCATCAAGTTCAGATTCTTTAAACAATGCTGAACCACACATGGAAAATCTCCTTCCATTGGTAATATCACTTCAAGAAAAGAATATTCTTCAACCTCAAAAGGCCTCAATCTCCTCGTTTGAATCATTGAAGTTCGCCCCAATTTCCTCATTCGAGCCTTTGAAGTTCATCAGAATATAAAAAACCACTGAAACTTTCCTGTTTGTTGGTTTCAATAGACCAACATTGCATTAAAAGGAAACTAGCAAGGCAAATCCAAAACAGTAACTCTCATAAGGTGATGGTAGCAACAGACTATACGTATCTCTTTACTCCAGTTTCTCCAATTGAACTTTGTAGAATATATGCAAGATACACAAATCTCGAGCATGTTCAGATACACAGCCGGGGAAAAAGACAATCTTCTGAAGTGGAAGGGTTAAAGGAAGTGACAAAACATACATGGTATGACCACATGGGTTAGCTACAAAAATGTATAGTGGAACTGGAATGCTTCTTGCTTAGTGTCACAGCGGCCGACCTCCAACTCACTCTTAAAGCATACAGCCCCTAAATCAGACAATACAACTCCATCCAATACCATTCACTACACCTACTATCCTAAATCAGACAATACAACTCCATCCAATACCATTCACTACACCTACTATCATCACACCAATTCAACAGCCGCCACAAGCAGCTTCACGATACTGTGGCACATCTTTGAGTAACCAAATGTTATCTATAACTTTTTTTTTTCTCTTTCCCAATTTAGCCATTCTTCAGAAATTAGCAAATGGGTAGGCACCACAAGTACAAGTTTCGGTTTACTTCCATTTCAAAATAGAATCAATTACTCCTGTGAATGATGTCTCTCATACCTTGTGCAGAAACAGGTACCTCCCTTATTTGAGACAGAAGAGTGGAGATTTGCTCGGTTGCAATATCCAACCGTTCCTTTGACTTGGCTGACTCTGTGATAAGAGTTGAAACCATAGATTGGAAAGCATGAACTCGTTCTGAATGTTCATTTGGTGTAATATGGATAAGCTTTGTAGGCAATGCATTGACACGGCGCCAACGGATGGGTAAATATTGATCAGGAATCTGGAAGCAGTTGATTGTTGAAAGGACACGGAGGGCATGTCTACAGAGGATTCCCGAAAACTCAAACTGATAGCAACTACAAGAAAGATGTTCTTTTTGTGGTATCCAGTGCACCCTTCGTCCCCCATCAATTTTCGTATGGTGTCTCACAAGAAAGAAATCTTCCACCTGAAATGATGCATAATGTGCAGCCAAGACAAGTTCTTCTTGGAGTTTGCAGAATGCATAAGGTGTAAGAACAGTAGCTGCATGTGATTCCATTGGGGCACCTGTTTTGAGAGAAATGTTCTGGAGATTCTGTTGCATGGTCTGTTGTTCCCCCGCTTGATCTTTAAAATCAACTGCCACAGCCACCTACAAGATGGTAATGGGTCATTTCAGAAAGGAAAGGTTGTGATAAGGTATTAAGGTCGGCTTATAATATGTGGGTGTAGCGAGGTAACAAGGTTCGGTATGGGCATGCATGTGTATGTGTATATGTACATGAGAGAGATGGGGACTGAAATTTTGAAAAGTCAGCTAGAATCAATGCCTATATTGGCCTAATTGACTCAATTAGGCCAACAAGTCAACTAAAAAGGCATCATAATATATATATATATATTAAAGAACATTGGAATAAACCAGTTTTCTAATTCAAATTGTTCAGTTAATCTAGAATTCTCCAGTTAAAAATATGACCATGCTAGACTAGCTATTCGACCAAGTTGACGAACCAGTTTTGAAGAGATTTGATGACTTATCAAGCTATGAGAAAGACATACTTGTTCCACAAAATGTGCTAGCCGAGTTTGTGCACTCAAGAACCGCTGAATGAACGCATTTATTGACTTAGACTGGCCCGTTGTCGTCATTCCTGCAAAGAAATGTCTTCTCAGGTATGGTAGTGCCCAAAGTGTCCTTAATGCAAACAAATTGTTGATATGTCTATTTGTATGGAGTCCAAAAAAGTTGATCATATCTCTCCATCCTAGTTCAAAATCCTCCTTTGTCTCCAAATTATATAGCCTATAGAACTCTGCCTTCCATTCATTGTATCTCTCTCCAAGAACAGCATTGAACCACGATGGGAACTTAGCCACAATCATCCAAATGCAAAGAGCATGCGTTGTGCTTGGCATTTCAATTGCTATTGCCTCTTTGAGACACATATTTTGGTCAGTCAAAATGGTCCGTGGAGCCTTTCCATTCATGAAGCCCAAAAATGACTGTGAATACAAATTGAATACTGTTAGGAGCTAGAAGAAATAATCAGCATGAATTAAAGCAATTGTTTTTTCCTACAGGTACAGTAAAGTCTGTGGGAAAGTAATTCTGATGATTGGAAATTTAACTTTATCCATGTTTGGTTATTCACAAGTAGGAAAGCTGCCAAAAAAATTACTTTTACTTTACCAGCTGCCAAAATTTTTTACTCGTAAACACATATAGCTACTCTACCACTAGTTGACTTCTCATCTCACTTCAAATTACCTTACCTCATGAAAACAAACACATTTTACTTTACTGGAAAGTATACGTATCCTTTACACAACCATTACCTTTCCCAATGCTTTGACATTTACTTTACTTTCTCAGTAAATTATTCAAACATGCCCTACGAGGTTCAGTAGCTAATAGCACAGGATGCTCCTTCAAATCCTATTTTCACAAGGGAAAGGTAAGATGCCCATCAAGTGGGACCTATGGTGTACATCCCTTCGCCCAAAATGAGTCAATCCACTACTCAAATGGACCTCATGCACACAGAAATTTGAGTGTAAGCCCAGTTTTCTCCAAGAGTCCATTTAGTTCTTACATTGCCCATCTAATCGGTTCTGCCTGTTTAAGGTCAAAACATGCAGATTCCAGACAGAGCAGCCCACCACCAGGACAGCACACAGATCCCATGAAGGCACTAAAAGTATCCAGCTTTGGAGTTTGGATCTCTACTAGTAGGCCCTTTGGTTGCATCAGAACCTAAGCTTCAAATCAAATGAGCTAGAGCAACTTTAGATTGTATTGAGGAAGATTGGCCAAGTTTGGGATCTCAGAAGCTTATTGATTGGGCTTAGCCTTGAATTTCAGACTCAATCAACAAATGAGAGGCTTGGGATTGAGTGTCAGGCCTGATTGATTAAAAAACAGTCCATCAGGGGCCTGCCACACCAGGCCATAGCAACCCCTGGATCACTGTCGAAAATATTTCTCTGGATTTTTATCATCTCTGGATAACCTTTGAATAGTTTCAGACTTCGGGCTTTTTTTCTTGGAATATCATCAAAAAATGTTACCGTAAATAAAAATATTTTAAAACATAAAAATGCAAAAAATTTATAAAAGACATACATAAATAATGAAGGATTAAAATTTAAATTTCTTTCTCTGATTTTTTTTATATTATCACAATGTCTTTTCTTCACGTGCTGCCCTAGTGGTAGCCTCAGGGAGAAGCATGACCTCACAGATTTTCGAACAGGAAGGCTCTCAATAATGGAAGGAATGCCTCACGACTGTGCCAAGCACTAGATGACTTTAAAATATCACAATAATATAGGAAAAAAGATCATTTCACACAGAAATTGTGAAAATATTGCAATATCTTCAAAACATTGGCAGCAGGTGCGACATTGCCATTGATCTCACACATGCTGTCCACCTTGGCATATGAAATCCATCAAGATTCTTAACATGAAATATCAGCAATCCTAAAGAAGTGATGGGGTTTCTACCTTTAATGCCCATGAAAAAGAGAGTGTATTTTCTTCCCGCAGAAGTGCACAGCCAAAGAAACAAGGCATGCCATAGTTGTTCATGCCAACCCAGATTCCAAGTGGCATGTCAAAGGCAGTCAAACGATGTGTCGTGTCAAAGACAACTGCATCACCAAAAACCTCATATGCCTGGATAGATGAAGCATATGACCAAGCAATATTTTCCAACCTGTTATTAGCATCTATTGTGAATTCATATCTGAAGTTTGGATCTTTATCCTTGATATTCTTGCACATTCTAAGAAGATCAATGCCTTCATCATCCTGATCCACCTTCCTAAATGATTGCAATAAGTTTCTCACATCTTTTTCTGTGAATGGCAAATATCCAGGCTCCACACATTTCTCTAGCTCCATTAGCCTCATCATTTGCTGAACTGAAATGCCAGTTTTTGCAAACATGAAGATACGGTTTTTGTCACTTTCTGAGATGGTACGATAAGCAGGAAGGAAACGCACTTGATTCGGCTCCAGGAGTTCATGGTTATGGTGGTTTGCAAAGCCCGTAACACGCCACTCTGAGACTCCCATGTCCATTGTTTTAGTGATACGCAAATATGCTTGACACCCACAACGTGATGATTTCCGATTCCTCTGCGGCTTACTTTCATTTGATGCTTTTACTGGTGTATTGCCAGCACGATGGCAGACAAAGTACCGTCTTGTGAGTCCCTTGCCCACCCCATCTTTTCCTTCAGTCCGATGACGGCGAATCGAAAAGCCACATCGTTTTGCAAATTCGCTATAGAACTCATATGCAGCATCATGAGTGACAAACCGTTGTCCAATATATGGAACTACATCATTTGATGTTTCTAGTGATAACCTTGTCTCTTCTTCTGGTGATTCATCATTGCTGCTAGTATCATCCAAGGAGTATGATCTTTGGTCTGAGGGATCATCATAAGCTTCTATCATTTGCCTAGCTTCTTCAGACATTTTTTTTTGGAGAACCATAAAAAAGATATCAAAGTAAGACCTGTGTTCAATATTTTAATCATAAATTTTTTTTACTGTGATAAAAAAAATAATACTTTAATCATAAAAAAAATATGCAATTCAAACAAAAGGGCACCGACTAAAAATATAAATTGATTAATTGCAGAAAAGAATAGTGGCCTCTTTCACAGATATAACCAGGAGCGTAACACACAAAATGGTGAAAGCTGACCATACAGTGTGAATGCAATACCACTCGTTGGAACTTCATCAGAATGTTACTAGTTCATTTCAAAATATGGACTGATTTGAAAGTAAATAAATAAAGAATAAAAGAATTGATTTAGCTAAACTTCAAATCCCAGAACACAGATCTTTGACAAATTAAAGATAAATATAACGTAGATACAGGTAAGCATGAAAACATTTAGATGTTGTCCACAGGTATTGAAATACATAAAATTCTGTTATATTAAAGGAATAGTGTTTACACTCCTGTGGGAAGTCAGCAGCACTCTCAGCTGTTATTATTGATTAATATCTGATATTTTGAAAGAGCAGAACACAAACTGTAGTATCTAGTTACAGAGGAAAAAGCCATGCCTACTGTCCAGTATGAATCTATGACTATCATCGCTTAATCTATAGTCAGAAGAGACCCACTGAATATGTTATGCTGTGACAGAGAGAGCGCACCATATTTATACGTTGCTGTACATAAATGGTCAAGGGTTCAAGATCTGGTCACCCTTTTCTTCATAATTATTTGTTGCTGTAAATCCCATTTTCCATGAGATGACCAACACAGGGAGACTGACTGAAACTATGTCTGGTAAAGCTGCAAAATGGGGAACAACATTCAACCTTGATGAAGCCTGATAGAGGTTGTACAAACTATTTTTGGATGCTGGTTTGAAACCAGCCCAAGGACCATTGGCCATCAAGCCCAGTTGTATATTTTATAGAGTTTTTTTTTTCCCCCGCAAGTCTTGTCATGTTAGGAAGTTGTTTGCCGATGTCTTGATGTTGTTATAGATGCTAAATAGAGCAAGTAATAGGAGCCTTGGCTGTAACTGGCTACAAAGTAGAAAGTTGGAGTCAAATCCTGCCTTTTACAGAAATCCTATCAAGATGAAATCTGTCGAAACAAAATCCGGTTAACATAATATTGGTTCATTAAAAGGTTTAATCAGTTAATATCCAACAAACTCGTGATTGCATATTTTGACACCATTTGGAGAAGTTATAGCCCGTTAATTGCAAGACTGTAGTCCCAGTTACAAACTTCAGTCATTCAGCCGGATTATAAATTATGCACTTCCAAGGGGATGTCTAGTTCAGTCTATAAATACATGTTTTTTTTTTTTAACGGTAGTCTATAAATACATGTTATGTTAACCAATTTTTACATCAATCGATAACATTTCAGAGTTTCTTCAATTGTGGGTGTTTGCGCTCTTGACCCTAGGTGCAAAATCCAAGATCACCTTCAAACTTCAGATTTGGAAAGGCCATCTTCCCAATCCTCCATCAAACCTACGTTACTCAGATTTGCTAGAAACCTGCTTTCACATTGCCCGTGGTTATATAAGTTCACATGGATGGAGTAATAAGAAATGCAGACCTTAGCATATAACTGATAAAAACTATCCACCAATTTCATAATCTTTTTCTACAGTCAATAAAAGATTTTATCGACAAAGGAAAAAGAGGGGATATTTCCCAAGTTCATTTTAGTATATTCTAATATTCATGTGTAATTAACGTGTTTACCAACTTCCAACCTATCATCCATCATCCATTAAATGGCCATAGATATACTCATCACCACCCACCAGCTAAGCATGATTTGGAAATTAAAGAAGGTGAAAACCCCAAAACCAATTCTACATGACAATGTCATAGAACTATAGAAGTCGTATAGATTTGCTACTTAACGCCTGCCTACGAGTGCCTAACACAGAGAATCTATACATTTACAAGATAAATAAATAGCTCCAAACAATCAATTGCAAACAATTTACATCTCCAGTAAAAAAAACACAGCATGAGTTGTAGGATAAACCCCATGACATCTTTGGACAGCCAAAAATTACCAAATTAAACATCCTACATATGCAAAACACATGAATCATAGAATGCAAAAGACCAAACACCTAACAGGCACCTGAACCAATTTCATCAACTCCAGCTACTCAACACGCAATATCATCAAAAACGTCACTGAAACCAAAAACCTCTACCAATTACCATAATCTTTCAAAAACCATGATGTAGAAACAGAAATCACAAAAAAAAAAAAAAAAAAAAAATCGAAAACCCTACAACTTCAGCAACCAACCTAGGGCCTCTTCCATGGGGATATTCATTCATCTCCTTCAATCAAAAGCACACAAACTAACATGAAAAGGCCAACATCTCCAGCTCGCAAGCAAGGGTTTCGTGCTTTTCTTAAAGCATGTTTGGGGTTGGACATGAAAACAAATCCCATTTGACATGGAGAATTCCAACGAAAACCCTATTCGACGCCTGCCGGCATTCGAATCTAGGGTTTTGGAAGCAATGGAGTTTGGGTTTGGGTTCCTTGCAATGTCGAAGAAATGTACAGAAATTCAAGAGATAGAGATAGAGGGAAAGACAATTACATGGAAAAGCAAGAATTATGTGAGAGAGAAGGAAAAGGAGAGGAGGATTCCACGGTTTTTTTTTTTACCTGAAGAAGGAGATTGTAGAGAGAGAACGTCGTTTCCCGTCGGAAATGGGAAAAGGAGCGAGGAAAATGATATTTTATGCTTTGGAAGAAACGTTTCTGGAACGAGAAGGAGAAGTGGATGAAAGGAAAAATGATGATGACCCGGAGGCCGGAACACCATGGTTCTAAAAACTCGGGTTGAGTCACTTGGCTCGGTGGGAAAAATGGAGGAACTCAGTTATTAAATGAGTTCTGAGGGAAACTCGGATTAAGTTGATGTGGAATTGGCCAATCCATGATCAAAATGGAGAAAGCTTTGTTAAAGAGTTTTTTGCGTAGCTTTTGACTTTTTGACTCAGGTTAGAATGAGTTGGCTCAGAAAGTTTCTTATTACAGCTTTGTTGCCAAGATTTTCAATTATAATTTACACTTGTTATTGAATCCCTTTCTCAAAAGGATGACATTTCCGGCTGTAACTCCGCTGGTGAGGAAGAAATGCACGGTATATGAGTGTATGAGTTTGACTCCTAAAAGCCGGAAAGAGCTTAAAAAAAACCGAGAAAACTGTTAATGATAACATTAAATTTGACGCCTAAGGGTTCATATTGTTGAAGTTATCTTTGGAACGCCTGGGTTTAATTTTCTGCGGAAGACCCACAGACTTTACTGGCCACTAAACTTTGGCTGAAATACCATAGGAATCCTGAGCGTCTTTTAAAAGACGCCGGCGACATTCTCAGATTTAATAGAACCATTCTGACTCGAGTGAGACAAATCCTCCAGGACGAGCGCGTCAACGTCCATTTTGAGGATGCCGAGTTGGAAAAACGGAATCTGTAGAGGAAAAGGAGGGGGACAATGTTGTCTCTACTCCCTTAGAGAGAGATTAAGGGATCTGATCTCAAACGCTCCCTGATTGAACTCTTGGCCTGAATCTTAAGGGCGTGTTTGACACTTAACTAGTAAAAGTAAAGTAAAGTGAATCCAGACAAGAAATGACAAGAGGTCAGATCAAAAGTACACAATTTCAAATTTCCCTCCGAATTAAAAAAAAAAAAAAAAAAAAAACCTCCTTTCTCCACTAAAAGATAAAAAAGCTTCACTTTTCTATACAAAAAGTCAAAAAGATTCCATACCCAACAACTAAAAATAAAACATCATCATAACACCTTATATTTTATTCTCTCTTGATTTGATGCTTCAGCTCACCATACTTCAATTCCCCATGCATCCAAATAAGCCCTAACGGGCTGAGGTTGAGACAATTTTGGCTTAGCACATGTACATAATCACATCTACAACAGTAATTTTTTAAATCAGGTAGGAAATAAGTAACTTTTGGAGATATTGTGTAATGGTCGAATTTCTAGGCAAGATAGGCTCTTTTTGAAAATGAGGCAACATAGGCACTTTTCCACACAGTAATTGTTTTCCAATTGATAGGAAATATATGAACTTCCAAACACTTTTGTGAGCCTTTGGGTGTGAAGTCGAGAAGAAATATTTTAACATTTTCTATGAAAAGCGCAGCATCAAACTATAGAAGAGCGACACCCTCGAAAGTGTCTGATCGACTATAAAACTTGATGCCTTCGTGGGTCTCAATTAGTCCCAAAGTGAGAGTAAGGAGATGTCTATGTGGGTAGGACTTTTGCACTCTACCATATTCAAGGGATCAATCCATGTGTGGGTAAGTTTAGGATGCCCTCCCTTGTGCACTAGGGAAGGACAGGGAATAGAAGACAAGAAAGGGCCTCCGAGCTCAGCTAAGCCCAACCATGAGATTGGGCTAACATCAGAACTGGGCGCTAAACAACAGATGGCTAGGAGCAATGGCGAATCCAAGATTTTAGCTTGAGGGGTGCGAACCTTGATATGTAGTTTGATTTTAGGGGCACTGAGGACTTTCTTGTGAATTTTGAAAGTGGGCCCATAATTTTTAATGAATTTTTGAAACACACCTCACTTAAACGCATGTGACCGCATCCACCTGGTTATGCCTTGGTCCGCCCTTGACTAGGAGTAGGATTGTCTGAACTCCTTTTCTAGCATCACCACCACCTTTTTTCCTCTTGAAAGAATCCTCTTCTTCTTTTTCCAAAGCAGAAACAAAATTGCACTAACATCCTATTCTAATGCATGCAAGTGATTCTATTCTACCGGGGGAAAAGAATGAGCATAATTTCGACCCAACCTTATTGGCTCCACAACACACATATGTTTCCTTTAAAAGACACTTACCAGAAGCGAGGGCCCACTAATATGCAAGATATTGAACATACCTCCCTAAATTTATGCTAACCAGAAAAATTAACCAAGACAACCATCTATTTTCAGACATTTTAAAGTATATTCCTTAAATTTTTCCCAACTCATAAACGCGTCCCTGTATTTATTTGGAAGATATTCTCCTATGAGTGGACACGACTCTAGCTCATGGGGCAACCCTTGATTTAAGGGTCCATTTCCAACGGTGAATAAAGGCTTGATAAGCATAAAATTGAGAAAGGTCTCTCTTTTTCCCTCTTTTATTTATTTATTTATTTATTTTTCTCTTTTGACTTAGTTGGACTAATGGTTAGGAGTTATACTTAAGACCCATGGGCATGTTTGTGACAGCAAGGGCCTGTTTGGCATCATCCCTAGTCTAGAAATAGATTCATTCTAAGCATGAGTTGTTCTAGAATGTTCTCATTCACAAATACAGACCCCTGTGCACTATTTATTGGCATCCTTCCTCAAGCACACCCAGTGAAACTTGAGTCCAAATCTAGTGCGAGAGAGTGGACCATAAATACACAGTGTGCCACATCCGGATAAAAGCTGGTCATGGTGACGTGACCGTGACAGTCCAATCTGAGAGGGAATCCCGTGGCTCAAATCCCTTTCCATTTCCAGGACATGAGATTAGACAAATGCCATCTCTTTCACCCATCCTAAATCGGGTTTGTCTGACCAACCCATCTATTGGATGTGCAGCTCCTAATCAGCGGATATCACTCCTCCATAAGCCTTTTCTCGTCGTTGGAGTGGCTTAATGTACTTTTTGGAGTGATGCCCTTACTGAAGGTTGTGTTCAGCTGTGCTTTGTTATTCTTCCTTCTGTTTTAGTTTATTAGTATTTCGTTTACCTTTTAAAATGCTACCACCTTCCTGCCCTCTCTCAAACATCCCCTTTATCAAAAGGCTAAACCATCGTTTTTTCCTTAGCATCCTTTGCCTCATGCATGTTGATTACTCCATGTTTTTTCTTTTGCTGACAATGTTGATTACTCCATGTTATCACAAGGATTTAAAGAAAAAAAAGAAAGAAAGAAAGAATTGAAATAGAAGAAACAAGAAAACACGATGTGATTTTCAAAGGATTTTTATTTTCACATCTCCCTCACATACCATGTTCCAAGAAAGAATAATTTGTACTGATTGGTAAGCATCATATCCTTATTCAATCACTTCCTATGATATCTTTAGTAGCACAGAGACACAAGTAACCTTCACTGCATAAAATCAATTTCTCTCCTTATAATCCATCCATTCAATTTTCTTAATGCCGAACCACCTCGTAAGACTCGACAATAGAGCCCACCTATTTTATGATTGGAACCACTAAAAAAGAATGCTTTTTTATTTTCTGTGGGATCTAGCACAATTTATTTATTTTTTTAAGGCCACCTAAGGATTTAGTATATATTTAAGTAAAATATTTAAAAAAAAAACAAGTTAAACAAAGTAGGGGGCCATTTACTTAAAATGTGAACCCTCACAAAAAGATTGACTCTCTTCGCAATTTTCTTGGATGAGATGGATAAAATTTTGCTCCATTATGGTTTTGGTCCACTACAATTTATCAAGTACAATCCATTTAAATAAAACATCACAAAAAATCCATGTGTTTCATACAAGCAAGGCCCAACTATTTCAATAGGCGAGAGCTCATCCATATTCCATGGATAGCATCCAACCCAATCTGACCATTATCAAAACAGTAGAAGACAATTTAGGCCAAGTCCATCCATGCACATAGGAGGCACAAAGCTGACACATGAGTCTCGATGATCTGCTGCAATGAAATCAGCAGCAGCACATCTAATAGGAAAGCCAAAAACTAGATGGATTATAAAACAATATCGGTTAACTGGGCACCACAACATGGGTTTCATGGGGTTTTCAGATCATTCATCATAAGCGACGTGATATAAAATAGATTATAGGATGTATAGTCGTTCGGACAACACATCTCTGTTAAAACCAGCAAATGTGAGGACTGAGGACTCAGCCACATACAGCAAACATTATATGAGAATGTGAGAAGGAAGGAACTTCAATCAAATAAGCAGCAATTATAGTATGTAATTAAATACCTACTACAACATCACATCCCACAGCACCATGATGTAATTGAACCAGCACCTATATAAATTCTAGTTGAGATTGCAACTCATTTCTTGCCACTCTTCTTGAGCCCTGCACCACCAAAAGCACCCTTTTGGGTTGCCTTGGCCCTCAGCTCCTTGAGTGCCTGTCCAAACCACATGTATATATGACATTATTTTTTAATCAAAGAACTACCTAAAGTCAAATCCATAATTGACACTACGCAAAAATCAGAATTAGAAAGTGAACTCGCCTTTTCCTCTTCTTTCTTCTTCTGGATGTTGGCCAGATCATTCTGTAGAAAACAATAATATAACAGATCATTTATTACTGTCAAAATAAAGTTGGCATCTATAGGCCACATAACTTTCGCATTTACATGTTTCCTTCTTCTTCATCCAACATACTAGGCAGTCAAGGCCTAGTGTTGTCTTCTTATTGTCTTCTAAAAAAGTCCCTTAATCTAAGCTGCTTTCTTCTTTTAACCCGAAGTAGTAGAAAATAGAATGAATAATAAGAGAAATAATATCATCTATCCTAAGATAATAGAAAAATGATAATTTCTGGAACAAATTACTTAAAACTGGTGCAAGTTTAGAAAGGATCAACCATTTTTTATAGTGAAATTTACATAAAAATCTATTTCCTTCTTCTCAATAATTTGATAGATGCCAATGTTTCAAACTTATATAACATGTTCAAGTCATCCTCTTAAAAAAAAAAAAATTGCAAAAATTTCATTGTATTTTCAAATTGCGGTGATGTGTGCGACAATCACAATTGCACTGACATCATGATGATTATGGTTGCAAGGCAAAATTGTTAAATCCAACCAGAATCAATGGGATCCTTGGGAACAGGGAAGTCAGCTTAATCTTGGATACAAGCATGAACTTGAAAAAATAAAAACATTTTGTGGTGCAAATAACCAACAGGAACCTTGTGGCAAGCTCCATGGCCAAGTGTGGAGTAGATAGAGCAATTGTGTATCTGGTAAATTATTTGTAATTTTAGTTTCTTTTGTTTTTGTTTCATGCTTTTCTCGCAGATGTACATCCTTGTGATTCCTATTGCTTTTCATGCAAAACACATCTCCGGAGTGAGATTGTGTGTGGGCTTCACAGGCAAGAGACCAGTGGGGCCCCCGTGCGGAGGAAATGATTGAAAAAGGTTATGCTTTGATGAAAGATGCAGAGCACTAATACAAATCTGAAGTAGGGCAGAAGACCGAATAATCTGCAGCCAGAGGATATTACTCTTGATTGTATATGGTCCCAACAAATCCAATGGAAAAATCACATGAGGAAACTGACCCAAAGGGTTTATCTTCCCGCCACGATCCATCTCAAACAGATCACATCGGAACGTTGATTCGGACCTTTTCCTCGAGGCAAATCCCCAAATTAACAGAACTTACAAGGAACCTTACAACAAATAATTGGCGTTCCTTAATTTTACGTTTTCTACAACCACTGTTGCATAAGTCGTAACGCAGCTACCCTCGCACAGGTATACCATAGTAAGATGCTAGAGCTTGCTAATAATTGGTAAGTGAAGAGTTTAAAAAATCTTATAAAATCCAAAACTAGATGAAAACCAATCCTAATCACTTTTCCACCATCCAAAAAGATCCCAATGATAATTCAACAACTCATTCAAAAAAAAAAAAGCATCCCATTCATCGCTTAACTTGAATGCGTTGTTATTCCACCGTTTAGTGGATCCCATGTGGGTCATGGCGAAGGTATCATTATGCTTGGATACATGGCCCAAAAATCTGAGATTCAAAGGATCTGAGTCTATTCAATGGCAATCAAAATTAAGGGTTAAAAGGTTTTGTATGATGTTATCAGAAATAACGATCCAATCTGAATGGTTTCTTTCATCTTTATTGAAGAAAGAAGAAGAAGAAGAAAAGCTATACCTCGTCGTATTCTTTCTTGTCAGCTTTGGGTTGCTTGAGAGGCTTCGCCTTTCCACCTACACCAACAACAGACAGAGAGAGAGAGAGAAGAAAAAGATGGATGATGAATTAATCTGCTTAGGGTTGGAATTCGTGGAAAGATTTTAGGAGGGAGATGAAGAGGAGAAACCAAACCCTAGTGAAATTACCTTGTTTGCTCGACATGGTCACGGGAAGGAAAAGAGACGAGAGCCCTAGAAAGCAATAATAATACACCAAACGCAAGAAAGACTGCTGGGGTTTTCCACCCTTTTCACTCCTCATATTTATAGGGGAGGAAACGTGCTGCAGCTCGGTGGTCTGCGGGATCATAGGAAAAGATGGGCGAGTCTAGACCCGGATGGCTGAAAAGTCGGCATGGTGCGATGGCATATTCACTTTTTACATGTTCCCACTTCACCGTCCACGTGTTCATGATAGATTGATAGCCCTAATGACTTTGAGTAGCTCTGGGCTTTTTTGTCAAGTCAAACATTTTCAATTGTTTTTAGTGGCTGCCTTGCTTCAATCCCCAACTCACTTCTTTCTACTTGTGCGGGCCGTTTTTTTTTTTAGAGGCTTTTTTATTTTTTCATTTGTGTGAGTTTACTTTTTGTGTGGACTTTCTTTTTCACTTGAATGAGCTATTTTTCATATTTATATGAGCTATATCTTGACTCGAGGCTCATAGCTCTTTGGTTGAGGTAACAAAATAAAAATTAGAGTTAACTTAGCTAACTAGTTTTTAATAAAGTTGTTTCCAATTCTCCTTTTATTTTAGCAAAATAGAGCTTGTAACAAGTTGTAAAAGGGCTGGGAATTTTAAAGAATAAACTTTAATATGGGCTTAAACACTTTATAATGGCACTTTATAATGACAGAGGAGAACTTCTAATTTGTAATATGGTGGAAATAAATTGACATACAAATGCACATGTTATGATCTCATGAAGTGTTAGATTATTCTATGATATCATTGGCTGTCCTTTTCTTTATGAAATTGCATATCAAGTTGCTCCATGGTAAGGTAGAATGTCAGATTATTATGTGATATCATGAAATAGAGGTCTTTTGCTTATTTAGAAAAAAAAAAAAAAAAACTTTAGACTTATTTTATGTTTTTCTCAATTTCAAAGAATTTGTTTCTGTGAAAATCCAAAGGAATTTTTTCATATTGTAAGAATTATAGGGGCAAAGTTGTCATATTTTATTAGTAATAAGACACTTATTATAAAGTATAAGTCATATGGACAAACTTATAAAATGGAAAACTAGAAGACTTTTGTTGTTTTTCTTAACAAGGCAAACAAATTTTAACTCAATGAGTCAGACATTTCAAATAAGTTTTTTTGTGAACAATCTAAAACACTGAACATCTATTTGAATAAGTTTTGTCATGTAAATTGAAAATGTAGACATGCAAACCTAAATTGGTTAAGATATTATGATAAAAAATACTTGTTTTTTATTCAAACTATTTACATATTAGACTTTCTTGAGTATGTGAAAATAATAATAAAAAAGATTTTTCATCTTCGTAGTAGAACAAAAAAGGACGCGAACAAGTTTTTTTATTCATTCATTTTCAGAATGAAACATTCACATAGAAAGATATTGAAGAGCGCATTTGCTTACTTTTCTTCTCTCAGTTTGAAAGGGCTCATCAAAACCCTCACATTTACCCTCCTCTTTCTCTCTCCAGCATTTATACAAACAAATGTCGGACATCGTCTGTCTCTTCCTCTTCCACTCATATAAAACATACATACAATGATAATCCAAGCCAAATAGGTTCCATCTCAAATCTCGGCCTGTGAGCTAATCGAGCCGGTCTCAGCTTGGCTTGATTACCACCAGCCAAGCAAAACCACAAGCCCAGTTGAGCCCACCTGAGCTGGCTTGGCTGATGATATCCTTATGAGAAGCCCAAGATCAGCTTAGCATGAGCATTGACCTAGTAAAAATATCCACATATGAACCTGGATGTAGCTTAATCCAACCTCTCTACATCTCCAGTCTTACTTATTAGATTGAGGGGCCATACCCAATTGCATTTAACATCCATGTTCAAACGCCCTGACCTAAAATCAGATCGGGCATGTTTGGTAACTTGCAAGGAATCCATAGATCTTATGATTCTTCATTACCAATAAAACAAATATTCCTCGCTGAGGATTTAAATAGTTAAGGATTTCACATTGATATTGGTATGTATTGATGAATATAGCTGAAAAAAATAGGGTTCAATGTGCAAATCCACTTAAGTGGAGATTTTTAAATCTCATGAGGGGTGATCGGATCTGAAAATCCTATCAAATAAATATTTTCATTCATCCAAATCCTCGAAAATTTACAATTGCCAAACATGAATTTACAATTTTTGGGTAAACCGAAAATCATTTTCCTAAAAATTTGATTGCCAAACGTGACCTAACTAATTAATCTGATCTGATTCGGGTACACATTCACAACATAAAACATAAAAGCATTGGAAATATATATATATATATATATAGCATTAAGGTCTAACTTGGGTCCATAATCATTTCCTGGGTTTGTTGGGACTTGGACACAGTTGTGACCCATTGGATCCAAATTTAGTAGTAGATGCATTTCCGGACAAGTCTGGTACAGTAACTGGTTTGACCCAACCCATGCACCAAGCAGGACTTGCTATTGAACTCATTAATCATATTTCACTTAAAACCCAGACACTTTCCATTACAAATCTCAGAAAGTATTCTTGCTTGAGAGACATCCACACCCACTAAACAAAAACAAGGGCAATCATCTTGCCTTAAACTGCTACCTACATTAGGATTGTAGCAAAATGGAGTGGATGCAGGCCACATTTCGGTTTTTTCATCCTTACAAAACAAAAGGAATGAAAGGCACGTGCTCGAACAGCCACTGGGTGCAATGCATATAGATCTTCTTTCATGAACCAAAACTAGACCTATCCGTCAGAGTCCATAGAAACTTCTCCATCTGCAAAGAAGAAATACCATTGAATTGCATCAAACTGGCAGAGGAAAAGAAAAAATAATAAAATTTGGTGCTCCTTACTTCCAAGACTAATGGCCAAGTTTGCTTGAGCATCCGCTGCTGAATTAAATTCCTTGAATAAGACAACGTGGAAATTAAATGGTTAGAGCCAACACAGTAACTAAGAAAACACACAAGATGCGATATTTAATTAAGATGGAAATAGAAGTCATGCAAGAGATGTACTACGACAACCAAGGTCTTAAAACTGGTGCAGCTTGTTGGCCTCGAGTCAAGTGGACTCAAGACTTACCCAATGAATAGTAACCTTGAACTTTGTATCATAGGGATCTTGAAAAAAAAGTTAGCTTTGATATTCAAAACTTAATCCAAAACCTTGTTAGAGACCTCTCAACCCTAGAGTCATGTCTCTAACTGCGTTTTATGGGAGTAGGTATAAACTTTCTTCTCCCACTATTTTCTCAGGGAGAGAAGTTTTGGGAGGCATCTGGGCACCTTTTCCACTGTTTCTGGAAGATTAAAAGCATATTTTTGAGAAAATCTAAGCATTGAAAGATCAGATAACTGATCAATCGATTAAGTAAAAAAATAGAATACCTATTTTACTTAAATTCATTTTTAATAATTAAAACATAGTCTTAAAATCTAATTCAGAGGACGTTCCTTTTATGAGAGAGAGAGAGAGAGAGACTTAAAAATTAAGAATAGAGATTGACATCTCAAAATTAAGGGTTACCTACTTTAAAAAAAGGTAAATTTATAGGATGAGAATAAGATAGGAAAACAAAGAATTGTTTAGATGCCTGTGACAAGGTGAAACAAATCATATTTCCACCACCTCTCGCACAGGCACTGCCTAGCTCGAGAGCCAGGGTAGACCCCTCAGGTTTTTCAATTCTGCTGGTGATGTCTTATACTCTTATTTAGGGTTTAAAGACTTGATGTCTTTTGAGATATGGTGATGTCTTATACTCTTATATATATATATATATATATATATATAGAGAGAGAGAGAGAGAGAGAGAGAGAACTTTTGGCAGGATATCTACTAGGTACAATGAAGTGACTTATAAAGCTAGTAAAGGCAGTTTTTATAGCCTAAAACATAAAACTTGAGCTCAAAATAAAACAAAAACCAAATAAATGATGGTACTTGGTATTGATAACGAAAGTAGAGTCCACGAGTTTGTAGACTGCCAATAGGCATACATTGTTCTTGATCAACGATTAGATATGAGATATAGTTCATTTATGCTCTCCGAAATCTAGGGCTAGTTTCTATATGTTAAGCAATATTTTGTAAGTTTGTCCCTCAAAGGTAAGTCATCTTGTACCAATTTTTTTATGACATTTAGTGTTTTTTTTATGAATTTTTCTAATTCTGAAAAAAATGGCAATAAGTTTTTCTAGATAGAATCATTTCATGGCGCCAAACGTTACTAAAACTTGATAAAAATATTAAGTTCCTGAAATGATGTGATTACTCTAAGTCAGAAGGTTCAATAGGATTCAAATATTAAGAACCGAGTAAATTGGAGGATTTAGGTTTAGTATAAAATATCATTTAAAGGTACAGTAGTGGAATTTTACAGCTAAATGTATGAAAATTTTAATTCATCTTCAAGCCCAGTTATAGTTTTGGATTCTGAGGCTTGAGGCTTGTGCCATGCTGGTGGATGGGTGTTGGGAATTGAAAAGAATGCTGGCCCATTAATGCAGTTACTAAGGTCTAGGGGTGATATTTTTCTCTCGGCAATTCCATGGGATTTGGTGGCTACCTGTTATTCGTGGTGCATCGCTGATTAAGTGAGAATGCACTGAATTCCACGGATATGTTACTTTTCTTTCGGATATATTGATTGTGAAATCAAGGAATAAGCTGGCTAGACATGGTGCATCTCATCCCTCTCTACTTTTTTATGTATTTATCGTGATTACCTTTATAAGCTAAATATTTGCCATTTTTAAGTTGGAAAAAAATTGTTGCTATTCCTTAGCACTTTTGTCATTCAAATTATTCTTCCATAGATTATTTGCTTATCTTTAATTGCAGACTACCGAAGTTGATTCAAATTTCAGCAGCATCTACGGACTCAGTTACACATTTTCTTTTAGAATTTAGACAGATACCATCAGTTTCCATCATAAGTTCCATAAAAAAAAGTAGCATTTCTTCAAATCAAGAGAAAAATGTTGCAATAGCTTGGTGGTTGTTAGCATAAAAGAAGCATCTGGTTAACAGTAAAAGCAAGTACTAAAAATTATAAATATTTAACTTTTCAAAGAAAACAACTATACCCTAGCAACATGACAAATCTGGAAAGACAGAAACTTGTCCTTGAGCTCTTTGGCCTCCTGGCACAAGTCAGCCATGTTCTTGTTCTTAGTTTGCCATAAATTCTGAACCTGTTTTTATAGAGCATATCAGTGTAAAGTACTATGTCAGTATCACATTCATCAATTGCCAGCAGTCAAAAAGAAAAAAAAATTTGCTACAGAGGAAACATTTATCTGGAGCTATGCAATGTGCCCTAACAGTTTAAAAAAAAAAAATGTTTCTGGACATGGAAGTTTTAAAGACCAAATGCTTATGCAACTATGCAGCTGTGATTTAACACAGGTTGCTCAAGAATGAAGGTAAAAATAAAGGAGGAAGACAGTGAGAAGAGTGGTGGCGGTAGAGCAGGAATGGTGGCGGCGGGCAAGTGATGGTACTGATAGACTGCATATACTGAGGAGAAACTCAGTGAATAGTGGTAACAATGAAAAGCAGCACAAGTTATGCTTCCCTTTCACATTTAAGGAGACAAATGCTGATTGTACAGGATAAAAACCCAGACTAGATATGATGGGAGAATATATGAAAAATATTTTCTAGAAAGCAAGGAATAAAAATATAATGAATTCTCAAAAGTTCACCAAAATTGATAACATTGGCATTGTATTATTATAATTTTACGATAGTTTGACCACAGATTGAATGGATCTTTTGCCTGAGGTGTGGCCCCAGACTCAAAACTTTATCCTGCCCCTACTTAGAATAACAAAGATGGCTGTGTTGTCCTGAAAAAGAAGCATTTCCCTAAACTAGAACTGGTTTTTTTCTAAAAAAAAATCCTAAGAACTTCAACTCTCTTTTATCAGGGAGAAATTCAAGGTCATGAAGTACACAAAAAATGGCATTTGTCACTAGTCTCACAACCCTTGAATTGAGACGAGTGATTAGCAACCAAAAGTTCCTAAAGTTGGTCAAGCATTCATTTATGGAAGAGCTAGAAAGGAGAGGTCCTTTCTTTCCCCTTTGATTGCTAATGTGACTAGGGTATCAACAATAAGCATCCTGTGAATGTGCTACAAGTTCTTGTCAGTTAACACATTATTCTGAGGTAAAATGAAAAAGAAAAAAAACAAAGATCTTACATGATCCCTTGCACGTGTTCTAAGGGGAAAATAACATCACCATTGTCCACCAGTGAATTGTGACTCTAGCATAGCCTCTCTTTTTTTATCGGTAACAATCACAATGTTGCATATATATTACATCCTCTAGAATTAAATTGTTACAAAAGGCAATAAAAATTTGCAAGCCCAAAACAAAAGTCAATGACCAATAAAGCTCCTTACGTCCGTGGCTGTTGCTCATCTGGTTAGGGACATGTGAAGTCTTTGGGAAAAAAAAAACTCATTGCATACAAAAGAACATCAAACCTGCATACAAACAAGGTTGGAGTCGCCTTGAACACGAATTCGTTTGAATCCCTTCTCAAGGGCATATTTCAATCCTAAAATCAAAGCGCGATATTCAGCAACATTATTGGTAGCAATGCCTATGCCTTCTCGTAAGCGCCAAACCTTCATCAAATTTCTTTATTAGAATGTTAAACTTTTCATGAAAGAGAAATCGATGTTTCTGTTAACAAGAATAAAAGAATAAAAAATTTAAAAAACATGAATTGCATGTGATTGCTTATAGTTTACCACACTTCCATCTTCACTTCTCAGTATAGCTCCAGCACCAGCTTTCCCAGGATTTCCTTTTGAAGCACCATCAAACTCAAGAACACAGGACAGCTGTCATACACAAGGGAAAGCAAATTTTGTTATTGTTCTCATATCATAAATATTGGGAAGCAACAAAGAACAAAAACTCAGATATTAGAGTCCAATGTGTAAGGGACCCAATGAAAGATTTCTGACATTCATAAATGATCAGACATTTTTAATGATGCCTGCATTTGAAAATTGCATGTACTATAAACTTTTTTTTGTGAAATGGTAACTCCTATTAATCAAAAGCTTTACAGTATAAAAGGATTATACCGAGAAGGGGCAGCAAGAAAACCCCGAAAGTACAGCCACCAACCAAAGGAAGCAAAACTATACATGAAAGGTCAACAAAGGACCCAAAAACAAAGAAAAGAGAGGGGAATCCCTTATCATTAAGTAGCGACTACCCTCCACTTGTATATGATGTTGTCAAGAGAAAGACCCCAGAACTCTGGATAGATAGATGCCCAAGATGCAACACAGAATTTCATACTACGGATGATTTCATATTATACATACCATTTCATATATACCATAAACATTTGAAAGAAAGACAATGGTATACATAATTAATTGACAATTAACACATGAAATATGCCTTAAATTAAGTACCTTCTAGAAAGTAAAATTACATGTACAATAAATCTAAATACCTAAGTTACTCTTTCAATGCAAAATTAGACACCTTGCTCAAAACAAGTGCACGATCCAACTTGGAGCAAACTTGAGGAATAACGTGGTCAAAGAGAGGATTTGTTATTTGCCATGACTGATTTGCTTTATTGCAGATTCCAGTCTACCCAAACAAGAGATTCTACAGGGACGAAAGAAATCAGCGGATTTCATGAATCCATATTGAAATTCATGCATCTAAACAAGCTGTAAATAAAGAAATCGAGGAACAATTCACATGTTCAAAGAAACATCGGAAATACATTATGGAAGATGTAAAGTAATAGACCCACAGGTCAGCTCAACCTAATGGGTCAGTTTGACCCATGTATTGGGTCAGCCTTGTATGAGTTGTAAACAAATTAGATAGATATTAGTTGCCTTAGTTAAGGCTGTAATTGTGTAATCAGATCTCTAATGAGATCCTCTAATCTAGGCTTTTGTGTATATATATGTATCATTCGTCCATTGATTAAATACAGAAAAACAATTACAACTTCTCTCTCTCTCGTGTATGCTCTGTGATATCTCTGGCTTGGTTCAAGTATCTTCTACATGGTATCAGAGCCCTAGAGCACTGATCGTCTATCCATTCCAGCATAGGAGAAGACCTGTGACGGTTCTGATTGCTTGTAAAAGCACTGTATCGGCTGTGATCAAAGGTGGCCCACCTATTGATCACCCACTGCCCAGAGAAATCCTCCCATCCTGGTCGACCATAATTCCTGGGAATTATACACATTTTTTCCAGATTTCTTGATCATCTGAGGTAGGCCATTCTCTCTGCTTTGTACTTCTCCCATTTGTGCACATAGTTTTAATCACGACCGTCCAATTTTTTGGTCTCTCAAGCTTTTATCAAAATTCCACTTGGAGGTGCTTCGGATTTTTGATACAGAGATCACTGTGTGATCTGATCTTCCTCTTGATCATCCAGTGGGGCCCACAGAGCAAATCTGTGCCCCAAATCAAGGACGCCTGGGCCATTTTTTTGGGTCTTTTGGACTGGTTTTGATCTGGTTGCTTCCTGTGACTGTATTTCTTCATCTGCTCATTCAGCGGGACCCATAGCACTCATCTGTGATCTATTTCAAGTGCCCTGGACTCATTTACTTACATTTATTCAAGATCTGTTTTGTTCCTGTGGTTGGATTTCAATTCTGTTTTGCAATTATTGTAAGAAGAAAGGGCACTGGAAACGGGATTGTCCTACCAGACCCCCAAGGCCAACAGATAAGAACAGACCCTCTGGTCAGCAGCCCAATCGTGGTCCCATGCAATATTATCAACAGCGACCATATGCAGCCAAAGTTGCTGAAGATGATAGTTTTCTGCCTCCGCAACTGGATCTTACATCTCAGATTCAAGCTATGGTTGATGAGCGCATGCAACAGTTGTTTCTGGCTTCCTCCACTGGTTCTGCCTCTCAGATGGTCCCTACACCCTCAGCCTCTGGTTCTGCCATGACCATTTCTGGTCCGTCAGGTACTCTTGATTCTACATGGATCTTTGACTCTGGTGCATCCTATCATATGACAAATGATGTTTCCATACTTCATAATTGTCATACTCCTGCTAGCTCTCTCACCATCCATACAGCTGATGCCACTCCTCTACCAGTCTCTCTTATTGGCTCTGTTTCAAATAAGTTGATCTCTCTCACTAATGTTTTGTGTGTTCCTCACCTATCTATCAACTTAATCTCTGTTAGTCAATTGACTTCATCTGGATTTCTTGTCTCATTTTCTTCTACTGGCTGTTCTGTGCAGGATCCGCGCACCGGGAGGCAGATTGGGACCGGCCTTAGGTCAGGAGGACTCTACTATCTCCACTCACTGCATCTTCCATCTTCCAGCATTTCACCTGCCGCACTCGTTTCATCTCATTCACCCTTTGCCCTTTGGCACTCTCGTTTAGGACATTTATCTTTAAATAAAATGAAGCTTTTATTTACTAGTGGTGTATTTGGAAATATTTCTGTATCAGACATTTCTACCTGTTTTGGTTGCCAATTTGGTAAACAACATGCTTTACCTTACAATAAAAGCACTTCTTTTACTAATGCTCCTTTTGCTTTGGTACATTCTGATGTCTGGGGACCTGCCTCTCAGCCAACAAAAGGTGGTTCCATTTATTATGTGCTGTTCATTGATGATTTCACTAGATATACTTGGTTGTATTTAATGAAAAATCGTTCTGAGTTATACAACATCTACACTGCTTTCTCCACCATGGTTTCCACTCAATTTAAAACGAGGATTAAAATATTCAGGTCTGACTCCGGGGGAGAATACATGTCCCACAAATTCCGTTCTTACCTGACCAGTCAAGGAACTCTAGCTCAATTATCATGTCCTGCCACACCACAGCAAAATGGTGTAGCAGAACGGAAACACAGACATATCCTTGAAACTGCTAGATCCTTGATTTACTCCTCACATGTTCCTTTGCAATTTTGGGGGGAAGCAGCCCTGACTGCAATCTATCTGATTAACAGAACACCATCCTCTGTCTTATCTGGCACCTCTCCCTATGAAAAATTGTTCTCCTGTAAACCTGACTTGTCCTATCTCAAAGTTTTTGGTTGCACCTGTTTTGTTCTGTTACATGATAACGAGAGAACCAAACTTTCCCCAAAATCCACTGTCTGTGTCTTTTTAGGGTATGGCATCGAACAGAAAGGCTATCGATGCTATGATCCTAAAACCAATAGATTACGGGTCTCTCGTAATGTCACCTTCTTGGAACACATACCTTTCTATTCATTACCTACCCAATCCTCTACTCCTGCGCAACCTACAGTCTATCCTCTTGATCCCTTTCCAGACCTGTTTCCTTCCGATACCCCTTCTACTCCACCCCTGCAGGTATATCATCGTCGGCCCAAACCTCCGTCTGCTCCTTCGGAATCTGCAGCCCCACCTCCTCCTCCTGATCATGGGCCTATCTCCTCTGCTTCAGATGTGCAGGATCCTCCTCAAACTCGAAGGTATCCAGTACGCACCAGAATCCCTCCCTCTAGATTTGGCTTTGTTTGTACTGATCATTTTTCTCCATCATACAAGTCCTTCCTTGCAGCAATTCATACCTTGGCAGAACCACAATCCTATAAGGAGGCCATTGCTCATCCGCACTGGAGGTCTGCCATCGCAGATGAACTTGCAGCTTTGCAGAAAACTCACACATGGGATCTTGTTCCTCTTCCCCCTGGGAAACGGGCCATCGGCTGCAAATGGATATTTAAGATCAAGACCAAAACTGATGGATCTGTTGATCGATACAAAGCTCGCTTGGTTGCAAAGGGCTACACACAAGAATATGGGGTCGATTATGAGGAGACTTTTGCTCCAGTTGCTAAGATGACAACTGTCCGTACTTTTATTTCTGTTGCCGCTGCTAGGCATTGGCCACTCTATCAGCTTGATGTCAAGAATGCATTTTTGAATGGATTTCTTCAGGAAGAAATATATATGCATCCTCCTCCAGGCGTCGTGAGACCTCCTCATTCTGTGTGTCGACTCAAACGTGCTTTATATGGACTCAAACAAGCCCCTCGTGCTTGGTTTGAACGGTTTAGCACCAGCATTATCAGCATTGGGTTTTCTCAGAGTACTCATGATTCCGCTCTCTTCACTCACTACTCACGATCTGGCTGTGTTTTCTTGTTACTCTATGTCGATGATATGATTATCACTGGCAATGATGCTACTGGTATTTTATCCTTGAAGAATTTTCTTCATCGACAGTTTGAGATGAAAGATTTGGGCCATCTGCGTTACTTTCTGGGCATTGAGGTTGCCTACTCTCCCGAAGGATATCTTTTGTCACAAACAAAATACTGCAATGAAGTTCTCCAAAGAGCTGGCCTCACAGATCTTAAGCCTGTCTCTACTCCTATTGAACATAATTTGAAGCTTCGAACTACTGATGGAGATCTTCTTTCTGATCCGACTCGCTATCGTGAGGTGGTCGGTTGCTTGGTTTATCTTACCATTACCAGACCAGATATTGCCTATGCGGTACATGTGGTAAGCCAATTTGTTGCGCAACCCACTCATCTTCATTGGGCTGCTGTACTGCGCATATTGAGATACTTACAAGGAAGTACCAACCGCGCCCTCCTTTTTTCCTCCAGTCCGAATCTGACTCTGCGTTGCTATTCTGATTCCGATTGGGCAGGCGATGTCAATGACCGTCGCTCTACAACAGGCTTCTCCATTTTTCTTGGCTCCTCTCTCATCTCTTGGAAGAGCAAGAAACAAGAAGTTGTATCACGGTCATCCACTGAAGCTGAATATCGTGCTATATCTCACACTACTGCTGAAATCATTTGGCTTCGCTGGTTACTTAGAGATTTAGGAGTTCTAGTTCCTAAATCTACCCCTCTCTATACGGACAGTGAAAGTGCACGGAAACTTGCCACAAATGATGTCTTCCATGAACGATCCAAACATCTTGAAGTTGACTGTCATTTCATTCGTCAACATGTTCGGAGTGATACTATAAAGCTCTTCCAGCTTTCATCAGCGGCTCAAATAGCAGATTTTTTCACCAAAAGTCACTCAGCATCTCGTTTTTTGGAGCTAGTTTCCAAGCTCTCGATGGTCACATTCTCCCATCCAAAGCTTGAGAGGGGGTGTAAAGTAATAGACCCACAGGTCAGCTCAACCTAATGGGTCAGTTTGACCCATGTATTGGGTCAGCCTTGTATGAGTTGTAAACAGATTAGATAGATATTAGTTGCCTTAGTTAAGGCTGTAATTGTGTAATCAGATCTCTAATGAGATCCTCTAATCTAGGCTTTTGTGTATATATATGTATCATTCGTCCATTGATTAAATACAGAAAAACAATTACAACTTCTCTCTCTCTCGTGTATGCTCTGTGATATCTCTGGCTTGGTTCAAGTATCTTCTACAGAAGAAAGATATAAGAAAGTTTCTCCAAAATCTTTTCTTTTTTACACCAACAAAGAAGATGACATAGCATCCAACCAGCGCTACTGATGCAGTAACTTACACAGTTGGAAGACTTTTGTGTCTCAACACCATCTCCTAATCCGACAATTTTTTTCTGGTTTGATCTGTTAAAATGAATGGAACCTATGATGCCCAGATACAACATGGAAACAAAAAGGACACAGCATGGATACAACAGGGACATGGATTTTACAAAGTATCAAATACGATACGGCACGATATGTTGCCCATTTTGAAGTATCCATGCATCATAGAATGAAATAGCTTCCTGTAGAATGTCATAATGTGAAAATGGACCAAAACATGACAATAATATAGAAGCTTTACATCGATAACCACCAACACAACAAAGAACTAGACAAATAAGGACTATGAATTTCAAAATCCATAATTCCAATACAGCAAAGAGCTGGAGAAGACTTGCACTGATAAAGCATTAACATATGTACTACACAATATTCTGGTGTAAATTGAGGGCAAATTCCCTAGTTCAAGCATTCAGACGAAACAGCAGTCATCAAATGCAAGCATAACAATTCTCAAGAAGAGAACAGACTCTGCCATGTATTTCTTCAAAAAGAAAGTATTGGCTTCACACCAAGAAAAGGAAAGGTTTCACACCTAGAGATAAGCAAGGATTCATGCCAAGACAACGTTCGACACACACACAAAAGATCAACTCCAATTAATTGAAGTAATGGATACATAACTTAGGCGATGACCCTGCAATTGTTTAAATACATAAAACAACGAACCATGCAACGAGGGTGAAGGTTATGGGATTCTCTCACTAAGGAGTAGTTTCCAAGATCGACGTATGTGAGGCCCATTGTGACTGTTTTCATTCTTGCCACAACAGTTAACAAACTACACAACCAAAGAAAAAGAGATGAAAGGAAAAAAAAAAAAAACAATAATTAGTCTTAAGCCATCTATTCTCATCTCCATAACTATATGTAAATGCAAAAAACTTAAAAAGAATTTTCCTAATTAAGCCAACAAGAAAAAAGTCCTTAACATATCACAGCAAAGGTAAGCTGCAAAGATATCTCCATTTATTTTTCCTGTCTGATACTCAATTAATTCCTTTCAGTCCTCATGCAGCCCCATGTAGGCCAGTGCTCCATGTGAAAGTCGCACTAATGTCATTCCCTGAGGGATTTGGAGGAACTAAATCTAGAGTTGGCAACGCCAACCTCCCAAAGAAAACGCTACACGCATCATGGTATGATTATGTTATTTATGCCGTTGTTTCTTTTAACCTCTAGATATTCTGCTCAGTATAAAGCAAGGTATGAAACCCTCCCACCTAACTGAATTGAAATGTAGTCATTGGCAAACAATCTAAGATCTTAGACTCCACAGATCCACCTCATTAACAACAGCCTCTATCTGTCCAACAGTTGCACACTGGGTTGGCCTTCAAGATTTCAAATAATGAGATAAACTACAACAAACTCATCAAATCTAGAATTGTTGTTGTGATATTGCTCAACTGGCTCAGTCGTAGTGTTGCTTGATCTAGTCCTACAACTTCAGATGCCAGGTCTTCCATCACTGGATCTTCTACATAAGAATCTTCCATATAATTCTCCTTGTTTTTTTCTACATAAGAGTTTTCCACTGCCAAATATTCTATCACAGGATCTTCTGTAGGTCCTTCCATTAAATTTTCTACTGTGTATAAGCGACCATGAGATCTTCCTCAATCATATTGTCTTCCATAGCAAGTGGGAGGACTTTCTACGGCACAGACCAAGATTTAAGAAACTTTAGAATGGGGCTTTCGGAAAGTTTGGCGATGTACACAGTTTGCCAAGGAATAGAAATTTGCTCGACAAAAGATTAAAAATTAAGGGGAATAACTCCTCTATCCGAGCATTCAATCCACAATAGTCACTAAATACAGCATGGAAATGCTCGAGAAGAGTACAGACATCACACCAAAATATTTCTCCAAAATTCACACAATCAAGTTCTTTAGCTTCGTACAAGGAGAAAGGCTCCACAAATAGAGTTTGTCTTCATAACCAAAAGAGATATGCAAGTCTTCATGCCAAGAGGGAGTTCCACACCCTTGCAAATATCCAAGTTCAATTAATGACAAATAACCAAATAATACCATGAGCAAATCCCTGAAGTTCTTTTAATTGATAAAAACCAAAAAAAAAATACAACCAATACTAACCACCAATTCTAAGGCTTGTGTTCTCATCTCTACAACTGTTAAAAATATAAAGAATCCTAAAAACACAATCCTACTTAACACAACATTAAAAATTGTCCTTAACATGAAACATTGGGTAGGAAAAGTCATGATAGTATCTCCACATGTTGTGTTCTTTTTGTTGATCCATCAATTCCTCCAGGTTTTTTTGTGAGACCTATGCAGGCCAGCCTTGTGTGCTAGTTGCACTTGTTTCACATCTTGCACATTGTTTAAAAATCATTAAAATAAGAGGGCAACAGAACCAACAATGAATAAATTTCTCAATGGGTAAATTTGGAAGTACCAAATAGGCAGGCAAATGGCCATGATGGGAACTTTGTCGATGTGGTCTTCACCAAACTTTGTCAATGTGGGTCTTCACCACACATGCACAAAGGAATTTATGCACAATAAAATTTCAATCATCTTTCTTATGGTTATGACTGGAATCATGAAATAAAATCAGATTAATTGAGGATTAGAATTCAGTACTGTGTAAAATGCGGTACCAAGTATGACTAAAACAGCATCCCATGTGGCGTCCTTTTTCCAGACGTAGAATACGTAGTTAACTAGTAAACAGCGATTCATGAATGAAGAAATTCTTTTAAGCATTTGTACTCACCATGTTACCCTCCAATTTCACCTCTGGTTGTGATCTCTTCTGCAGGGAAATTTTTTTGGATGCTTTACTTGTCAAAGGAACAGATCCATCCAGTTGCTGAAAGTGTATAACAAGAATCATATTTCCAAAAAGAAAAAAAAAAAACATTTTTTTAGAATGGTAATGCTATGACTCTGAGTTCCATAATATTAGTCCATCCCAATATAAATATTTAAAAAATATATGTATCAAAAATTACCCAGAATTGGTGCAACAGTGATCAGAACAATACAAGAGAGACCATAAAGATTTTTTGAAGTTAAGGGCTTTGCGAAAAGTATTCTATTTTCTTGAGAAAAAATATAAGGTAATATAATTAAATGCCCCCATAACGGAAAGCTAAGTGCAACCAAACCAATATATGCGAGACATCATCGTGATGGTGCCTTAAAATGCAGCCCAACAGAAATATAAATATATGCTAGGAGAAAACTAAAACTAATGGAAATAAGTAACTAGGACATCCCTAGTGCAGGACATCCATAGTTGTGGCATGGTGACAACTGACAAATGCCGAAACCATGTGGACCAAACATGGATGATGGAGCCAATATAATACAAATTATGGCCCAAAATATCATTTTGATATCTAGTTATTTGTGTGATTAGCCCCCATGATATGATACTCACCAATGCGGCATTCATCACATGGCATACACACTTTTGCTGACAGGTGAATGTGTGCACACAAATTTCAATATTCACTCTTTCAGCTAAGATAATGAAAAGAGTCAGAAACCAATAGTGTAAAACCTGACACCATTGGCATGACCAAAACTGCATACCCCTAGAGCAGCATTATTCCCAACATTAAACAAATTCTAACTAGTTAACATTGTTATATCAACGAAGAAACTCTTCTACAAGTTGTACTGACCACCTTGCTCTCCATGTCCATATCTTCCTGAGGTCTCTTCTGCACAGAAGCATTTTTGGATGCTTTACTTGTAGAAGGAACAGGTCCTTCTGGTTGCTGAAAGCGAAAAACGTAAGAATCAATTTCTAAAGGAAGAATATCTTGAAGGTATTGCAATCAGTACCATAAGATATAAAGTCTACCCCATGCAATCTTCCAAGATGTATTCAAAATGCTGGGTAGTCTGGAAATGATATGAGGGAAATATATATATATATATATATATCTCATCACATCACCAGGAACTTTAAGGCAAAATAATGATGTATGAAAGAGACCACAAACGATTGGAAATATATTACTCTATGAAATGATAAGCTAATTCTAAGAGAAGCATACTTTAACATTCAGAAAAAAGTACATGATAATACCACATGAAAAGTCAAATTCATGTGCCCCACACAACTGAAAACAATAAAAATCAAATGAATTTATTGCATTGAGCATTTCATGAATTTATTTTTCTTTATTTTTTAAGAATTTCATGAATTTATTGATACACAGGAGATACTTGCTTCAGGTCCACCTAGTAAAAGCAGTAAGTTAACAAAAAGTAGAAAGGGGCAGGATAAAAATAAAACCAGGTTTAGCCATCAAGCAGAAAGCAAACCAATCGAGAAATTTGATTCAGCACTTGTTGGATGCAATCTGGATCGAACTTGTGTGTTTTCAGCACATAAAGTCAAGTCAGGGCTGTGGGATCTTTTGAAAAACCCAACTTGTGGGTGTTGTTTTTCGTCTTTTGGGTTGTTCCCTCTTGCTTGCTTCGCCGACTGTTGGGGAGTTGCAAGTAAGTGGGATCTGCCTCATTCTTTATACTTGTATTTTCTCTTTTGGGATTACAATTACTTAACTTTCCAAAAAACAAAAAGTCAAGTCATCTAAAGACATAGCAAGTCACTTGGATGACATTACAGCCTAACAATCCCTAAGCAAGTAAATGACATGGATAGGCATTCCACTTCTAAAGACATCACATAAGAGAATCCCGTAGATACATAAGCCAACTTGTGATCCAAATTTCCATAGGTCTTGAGAATTGAGATGCAACTATGAGCATAACTGCACAAATGAAGAGTCCGCGACCTAAAGCCCCTTGAAGATAACAAATAATATGAAAGGCAACTGTTACATGAAGTTGAAGAAGGTAAAGAATATTTTCCAAAGAGATTTTGGAGAATCTAAATATGACAGATGTCATTGAGTTATAAATTCGCCAAAAATTGTTCAAAAAGGTTGTAAAAAGGAGCTCTAAGTCTCTAACCAACTGTTCCTTCTACAGGGCTCTATCGAACCTTTGTGCACCCCACCTGGAATCAGAAAACACATTCAGAAAGAAACGTCTAAATGGGTTCAACCGGAAGGATCCCAGCATCAGGGTCATGAAATTTAGAGAATGTTAAGAACTGAGGTGTATAAAGAGAGAGTAGTTAAGGAGAATGAATTTCCTTTCTTGGCTGTTGTGAAGAGAGGGAAAACCATCCTTTATAGAGCTCGTGACAATGTAAAAAAGATATAGATTATATGCATGATCATGTGAGATATTGAGGAATAATGCACGGGTATGGCAGTCCTGGGTATCACGAGCTTCATGTGGCCCTTCAATCATAGTATGTTGCTCCACCAGACTAAGTAAATTATGGCCTCTTATCAGTCAACACTGCTATCTATATGGACGACAAACACTACATTGTCATCTGAAATATAAGAGAGTTCCACAGTAATAAATCTAAGTCATTATTTATCAACAAGTAGACAAAATGTACCCCGATCTAATATTGATATGTAAGAAAATTATGCATATGTACCTGAAAAGGACAAGGCGCTAGTGCACCAAAGAGATCCTCTCTTACATCCACTGAACTGATGGTGTAAATAGTGTTTTTTAGTCCACGGGAGGCAAGATAATCTTCCGCATCTTTACTCAAAGAATATCCCTTGTACACACTGACAGATGGATCACATACCTGTAAGGGGGAAAAGAATAAGGGTCTAAATCACTCATAACAATGTCAAAAGTGCTAACAGTACAAAGCACGAGATACAACCCTAAAAGCTAACTGGGGCTGTTAATGGGCCTTACACCAAGTAAACAGGTAGCACAAATTAATATCCATTGAACCATATGTTAGCATATTTTATTTTTTTATAACGGAGGGTGTCCCAGCCCTTTGGGCCGGAATAATCCCTACGGGCCCAGGGGGAGCCGGGTAAATCCCCTGTGGCCCTAGTGTGGTAGTGTAGTTTCGAACCCTCAACCTCCGGGTGCAAACCGTGGTCCTACGCCATCTGAGCTATCCCTCAGGGTTTATACGTCAGCATATATTGATTTCTATATATTGGCATTTGGCAGGTGAAGGCTACATTATCTCCAAAGAATAGATGGGTAGAGAACCAGAGAAAATATTGAGCAATTGTGGAATATGCATACATCTATATATGGGCAAAACTCCTATACACAGTGTGAGACAGTTGTTGCTGGGGCCCACATATGGCCCCAAGACCACTGTATGTGTGGGGATGGAAAGATCAGGTGGGATCACCCCAGATATCAAATTTCAAGTTAATCCGATGATCCTAACCACTAGATCTGTGGCCCACAAGTTTAATAGTTTTATTTAAAAAATAACCTTGACCCTCGATCCAATCCCAATGGACCATATGAACCAACAATAGATAGGCATCAGGTTTGTGTCCAATTGTGGTAAATGCCAATTCACTACGAAAATCAGGTTGTGTGTGGAATTGATGTTAGTTTCTTGCCTGATGTAAAATGTGTAACTATCAGTCTAGATGAATGGAACACACCAACTGCATAGTAATTCGTACAGAAGTTAGAAATATAACAATGGCGTGTCCTTGTAAAAAGGTATGTGAACATAAGACTTACTGAGGAGCTAACTTGAGTTTGACAATCATCTAGATTCTTGTAAATGCCGATAATGTCCCCCTTCCGAACAACATAGAAAGCCTTGCTTTCTTCCTCCATTGATGGTCCTGGACTGGACTTTGGCAATCGAGAAGCACGTGCACGCCGAGTAGAGTAGCACTGAACAGGAAATCTCATCAACAGGATATCTAATTTAGTCACTTTAATACCAGCATGCCCTATGCTTCTTTTCCATGAACTAGAAAACCCAAATAAAGAACTCCTCATAATGGAATGACTAGTCTGTGAAAATGCAGCTGCAGAAGATAGATGCAGCATGCAGTTCCTTACAGACCATCCACCTGTCCCAAATTCTGTAGAGGGAATTTTAAGGTTATCTTCTAAGGATAAAACTTACTCACCTTTGACGACCTAAAAGATAATAAAATATTAAACGATCAAAGAATTAAACTTACCTATAACAATCTAAAAGATAAGAAACTATGAAACGAGTGTCAACAATGGTTTAAAATATTGGCTGATACCGATAAAACACCTCTCTTTCCCTCTTCTTTTCTTTTTTTTTTTGTCTTCTCTTTTTCCATTGTTTTCACTTTCTTTTCAATATAAAAGGGTAGCAAATAGTCTTTTTTAGGGGTTTCTCCCCCTTACGTGTGCAGCTCACACGTGTCATGGCTTTAACTAAAGCCATGGGCCCTACAACAGGGCCCACATCTGAAAAATCCAAACCATTGACTATAATCAATTCACACCAAATTTTAATTCAATAAAAGATGGGCCCACAAATAGAAGATTAATTTAAAAGTCGACAGAAATTGCACCTGGGCCCTACAAGATGTTTTTTTTCTCGTGTAAATTTTAACTAGTGGGCCACACTATATATCTCATTTTTTTTAATTGCATATGACATTTGGCCATCTTTTATAAGAGGGACATTTGGAAAGCCCTATACGAAGGATTTTTTTCTTTCATTTTGAGAAATTTAGACTTTCAAATAATCAATCTGGCAAATTTGTCCCTCTCTTATTTCGAGGGTGATGGTTATTGTTAGAATTTAGAACTTTGGCTACATGATACATTGATGAATTTACAAATTATAATGATGGCTAAGAGATTAAATACTAAAATCTTACATATTTAATAATTAAGTATTTAAACAGTAATATAGACGGTTATGACTTAGGGAGACCGATATTTTGATTTAAAGTGTGTACTAATAAAAAAAACCATTGTTTTCCAGCATCTTACAACATTTGGGTTTTTTGGATATTTTTTCATATTTTTTCTTAGTAAAAAAAAATCCATGCAGCGATGGACCGCGAACTGCAACCGATAGCAATACCGTATCAGGTTTTGGGGTCAGCTGATACCACGATTTTAGACTGGAGGCAATCTTTACGAACAAATTATATTGATCTGGATTGAAGTTCAAACAAACAATGAAGTTTTAAAAAAAAAAAAAATCCAATCTGCTAGGATCTCTTAAAGAAAAGTTGAGAAAATTAGCATCATAATTTCATGTTCATAGATACCACTCCATTCATGAATTTTACATGGTGGAGGTTCAGTGGTCGGCTATAACAAAACCTGGTGAAAAGCACAATGCAGTCTAGTCCAAGAGAAAGCTAGTGCTTGGAATAGTTATTAAACATACAACTGTTACAAACATTTTCACACTTTATCATCACCCTTTTCGATGATAATTTTTAGTGATCCACTGTAGATAATATTGGCGAAAAGTGAATTGCCTTCTATTTCAAGATAAAGCTATAGCTTGGGACAGTTCGAAACATCAATTGTTACTGGCAGTCTTACCCTTTATTGTTACCCTTTTTAAATGGTAATCATCTGAAACCTTAAACTACTTTATCCATCAGCCTATCACATTCTATGTTTCTATCTGTCTAAAAGACCCAAAACTATGTGTCAACAGCATGCTTAATTAAGACTCAAATGGTATGCAGTATTGCCCGAAACAGCTGTTTCATCCTGTATTATATAGTTTCTTTTGTTCACGCCAAAGCAACCATGTCATAAACATAAGCATGACTATAAAATCATACGAAATTATCCAGGGTAAAAATAGCAAAAAGCAATTCAAGCATAGCCCTAATTCACACAAAAACATGCATGTGCTAAAAACAGAAAACCCTTCTTATGGTTAGTCACGACGTCTTTCACTACTCTTTTTTTAAGGAGTGGGACTCTACGGTGAAGCCCACCTACTAAAACCCAAACTATTAAAAAAAAAAAACTTCCTCAAGTCATATGATGTATCTCAAATTTTATATTCCATTCGGAGTTTTTTCCCACTGTTGGATTGACTGTTTGATTAAAAACGATGATTAACACAATCTTATGCATTTTCATTATCACATTTTTCATCAAACGGTTTAAGACAAATTTTGATTGATTTCAAATTTGGGGATATCCCATAGAACTGAAGGATTTTATTTTTGAACAGTTTGGATTTTAATATATGGCCCTAACTATGGATTTCCACTCCTTTAGCTCAGAGTTTATTTAGGTTAAAACCTTAGAGGATGTCGACTTGTAAAAGACAAGCCTGGGTTGGGGTTTCAAACATACATTCACCAATTTTTGATCCAAGGATTAAACACAACGAATTTTCTAAGTGATTGGATTTAGTCGAGCTTGCCCATGTGGTGTTGTTGAAAAAAAAAATTAATGAACATTTCTAATGATTTTTGTAACCATAAGTTTATTTTCTAATGCAATAATATATTGCACCAAACATCAATATGTAGGAATCATGCAGCTTGTTTTTTTTTATGTACCTAACGCATGAAAAATGATAGCATGAGTTATTGTTTCATGCCTTTCAAGTGTTGAGGAAAATGGGGCTCCAAGGAATTCTATCAGGTCGTATTCATCACTTCGCACAAATGTGCCGTAGATGACCAACATGAACTCGAGCTAACTAACTGATTGTACTTTGACTCACCAACCCAACCCATGCCCAAGTGCCCGACTTAAAATTAAGGGTTTAGGTTGACCCTTTTACTTATGGGCTTGGTTTGGATTGTCATTGATGGGGTTAGAGCCTCTCAACATAACCACCAGTGCTTAACCCGATCAACCCCACACAAGCCAGGCCTGTCTTTTACAAGTCGACATCCTCTAAGGTTTTAACCTAAATAAACCCTGAGCTAAAGGAGTGGAAATCCATAATTAGGGTCACCTATTAAAATCCGAACTATTCTAAATAAAATCCCTCCAGTTCTATGGAATATCTCCAAATTTGACATCAATCAAAATTTGTCCTATACCATTTGATGAAAAATGTGATTATGAAAATGCATAAGAAGTGTTAATCGTTGTTTTTAATCAAACGGTCCATCCAACAGTGGAAAAAACTCCGAATGGAATATAAAATTTGAGAATACATCATATGACTAAAGGAAATTTGTTTTGAATAGTTTGGATTTCAATAGGTGGACTAGGCTCCACTGTAGAGTCCCACTCCTTTAAAAAAAAGAGTAGTGAAAGATATTCATTTCCTTCCATGAAATCAAATGGGATTAGAATTAGAGTGACTAACCCGAAGAAGGGTTTTCCGTTTTCGTCCTTCTCTCTCGCTCGCTCTCGCATCTCTACCATTGTGTGGCCACCAACCGCATCAGGTTTTCTCTCTCTCAGGTTTTTCTTGATATTTGTAACAATCTCTCTATTAGTTATACCTCGATGCAATGCTTACCGAAAGCCTCATAACATCTGTACTGGTTCGGACTATTTATTCGACTGACCACAAGTATAAACTATAGAGCAGGAATCGGTTTTTGGAAAGAAAAAAAAAAAAAAAATGGCAAGAGTGTGTATATTTACTTTTTGGTATTTTCACAAACACCTTGTGAGCAATGGTTGTCCGCTGTGTTATGACATTTTCTATGGAAAATTCCTTGTGTCAAAGGGTCCTCACATTAAAAGTACAGGGCTACGGACCATGGTCTCGCTAAACTCTATGGGCTTGCTTGTGCTGATGCATTTTTTCTATTTTTTTGTTTCCTCTTATGCATCATTGTTCGTTGGTTTCGTGGTTATAATTCCTCAACATGCTTGTTTGTGCATGGTGTGGATTTCAAATTAAAATGCCAAAAAACTGTGGTAAAGTGACTTGTTAAGGAAATGAAATTCCTTACCTGCCCTCAAGGTCCCACCTTTCAGCATTTTCTTAAAAAAGTGAGACAAAAAGGCAGTAAACATTTCCAATTGAAATGAGCCTTTCTGACTCCCTCTGCTTCTTCCTTGTCCTCGCTGTCCTAAAATCTGCAAAATAGGCCCTAAAATCTAATATATTTTTATGTTGGTTGTAGTTGCTGCTATGGGTGAAAACTGTAGAAATATCGCAATGTTGCGATCAAAACTGTTGTGGATATTGCATGCCAAAACTTTTGGTTTCGTGTTGAATGTCTTGATATTACACTATTTGGAAGAAGGGTGGATACCTTATTATTCAATTCCGCCCAAATACAGCCATATATAAATGACTTCTGAAAAGATATGCACAAAAGTTACAAAATGCCCCCAAATTCATAAACAATAATATGGAACAAAATTTCCATGTAAACATGTATGTTCTTGTATGCATCACATATCAGGAGGAAAGACCATGTAAGTGCATATGTAGATGTTCATTAATATATACTTTATGATGCCATTCTATCTATTTATAGGACATTGTACCTCTATATTTTGTTCTTACAGAGTTCTTTCTTTTATCTTTTACAAAAAAGGGGGTCCAGCGGCATATGTCACTTTCACTTTCAGTGCCAGTGAATGTCAAAACTAAAAGCATCAAGCGAATGGATTCTTTGGGCAGTGTAATTCCTGCAACTCCACGTATAGCGGAAGGGAGTGGCACCCCTTTGAATGATACTCCGACAAAGGATGTTGCTATATTCCATCTTAGTCATCTTATGTTAGTTTTTCACTCCTGCTGAGAAATCTCTCTTTCCCACAGCACGGTTTCCAATACTTCAAGCTATAATTTTTTTCTCTTAACTTCTAATGCCTGTGGTTATCTAGTTTACTTCAGAGAACAATGACGACGGTGAAGATATCCCTGAAGAAGAGGCTGTCTGTAGAATTTGTTTGAACGAATTGGGTGAAGAGGGTAGTAGTTTCAAGTTAGAATGTAGCTGCAAAGGCAAACTTGCACTAGCCCATCAGGAATGTGCAGTCAAATGGTTTAGCATTAAAGGTAACAAAAATTGTGACGTTTGTAAGGAAGAGGTTTGGAACCTGCCTTTTACGCTATTACGACTACAAAATGCTCAGACTGTTAATATACATATGATTAACAGAGCTCGACAAACAGATGATGAGTGTTACAGGCAAGTAAAACATCCTGCACTAATTTTAGCATATGAACAAGACATGAACTTCTAATGTGGGTATCATACACAAAAGCACATGAACTTGACAACCACTTTAAAATCAACGCCTAAACATGGTTAAGGCCCTATGGTCATTTTACTTGCTTGGCATTAGGAAGTAGTGGTGTAACTATATAATATTAAAAACATATCTATCTAAATAAGAAAGTTGTGTTTTGGTTTTTTAGTATTGTTTCATCTGACATTTCTGTGGGTGTGGAAAATATATTAAGAAATTAATTAATAGGCATGCAGTATGGCTACTTCACTAGTAAAAAAGAATACCTAGAAACATTCAAAGGGGAAAAAGTTGCCTTTTCATCAGCATAGATGTTGTCTTTTAATAGTTGTTCACTCGATTGTCTTTTTTTCTTTTTACGTGTGACGGTAGAATGTTTTAGGAACAGTAGTTTACTGTCACTGAGCAAACAGCCAATTGCATCATTAGTGTGGTATTCTGTGTCTTAGTAATTGGCATTGTTTCATTGGTTTTCTATACATTATAAACCGATGTAGTTGTTGCTAGAGAGCAATACTCTGTACTTGTATGACTATTTTTAGTAGTTCATTTCTAAGGCAACTTCGAGATTTATTATTTGTAAGTGTATACATATATTTGTTCCGTGATTTTTTGCAAGTTTTTAGGATTGATTGTTTTATATCTTAAAGCAATGCCAAAAATTAGCAATGATAACATTGAATAAATTTCAATAATGAGGGGCACTTTAGATATTCTTAAACGACCAGTGTTTATAATTTTAAGTGAGTGGGCAGGAATGTTTCTCTTCTTCTTTTTTTTTCCATTTTTTTTTTTCCTGATATAGGATGGACAAGCAATACAGTTTCATTGTGTCAAATTAGTTCTAGTACATAAAAGTTCTGCTGTCATTAAAATGACCGATCTGAAATGGCCATGTGCAGCTACAAGTCTATAGACTATGTGCATCTTGTTATTGGGAAAATCCTGCAAACACTTTGTGAGCACTGTGATTTTCCAACACTCGGTGAGATAAAATAGAAATGGCTGAAAGTCTGTAAGCATCTACAAGTCTATATGCATCTACCATCCATGTGCACACTGTATGCATTTGCATTGGAAAATTTCACCCATCATGCATTGCATACACAACTCATGGAAGCCACAATCAAACATGCAAACTACACGTGAAAAAGAGAGAATCGAAAATCAGAAGAGAAGATAGAGAATCAAACCCTCCAGAATTCAAGATACGAAATACTGAGAGAAGGGTAGAAAGAAAACCTTGTGATCTAGAGCATGGGTAGGGAGAGACGGCTAACATCAAACGAAGCAACGAATGATGTTTCTTTTTCCAAGTAGTGCACTTTTATACGTTTTCTTGCCTCCTGTAGGTTTGCCAATTTTGTACAAAGTGGCCCTGCCAGCCCTCAAATCTGCATCCGAACCCGAGGGTTAGCCATAAAAGTTCTACTTTTGGGTTTGAAACGCACTACAGCACTGGGTTACGTGCTGGCTTTCTCACCTCGGCCTATAAAGATTATTATAGTCCAAAAGACATAATGAAAAAAAAAAAAAAAAACTTAGGGCATCCGACACTTAGGCAAGGTCAACTCTACTCATCCAATTAAAAAAAAAGGGATAGACACAGTGACTTGAAAGAATCATATTTTTTAAAATGATTTTTTAAATATTTTAAAATAAATATGTTGCTTATAAAATATAAAAATATATATTTATATACATGCATTTATGATAATCAATTTAAATTAATAAATTTATACTTGCAAGAAAAAAGTACAATAATAAAGAAAATAAAATAAAAGCTATTGCATATTACATAATTTACTTGTCAAAATATAGAATGTAAAAGACAAAGTATAACTGTATAAGTTTTAATTTGCATTTTGGCCATCATTTTTAAATTGCTGACTTCAAGCATCGTGCATGATTACTTATAAATAAATTTTAATTGTTAAAAATTATATTTGCCTATTAAATGGTTCGGAATACAAATAACTTATTAAAATGAGATTACTCGGCCGAGTTTCTCATATTTTTTACTCGATCCTTTGACAATATGAGAATACTCGGGAGACTCAATAGTCAACTCGAAGAGTTTTCCAACCATGCTTCTAGCATTGTACCATATCAATGACCTCGGGGCTTTTTTTTTATCGAATAAAATCAAATCCTCTTCAATGGAAAACACAGTTGACCTATAAATTGATGGGTTGCATAGCAAGTGTGGTTCAACTTGATCACGGTGCATCTATCTATCAACCCAAGAGTAGTTGACCTAAACCCTCCTCAAATATAAATAAAAAGGGATAATCACTTAAACCCTAAATTACCATATCGAGTTCTAGTTGGAATTGTAAGATGATATAGTTGTAAGAGAGAACAAACGAAAAAGATGAATTGAAGGTTGACGATATCGTTAAGTAGGGTAATTTCGTGAAAAAATGCACGGACGACTCTAGAGTCATTTTTATAGTTTTTATTCATAAAGTAGTTCAATTAAAATTTAAGTTTACTTTTTCCGTAAAAATCCCTAAATTGTATTAGAAGCAATAAATTAAAATCACATCAAGTATTTTGAATTTTCTTTTTATTATGATCAAGTATTTTAAGTATGATCAATCTCATAGACGAGTCAATTCCAATTAAAGTCACATAATGAGATTTATTTGGTATGAGTTCAAAATTTCCCGCCAAATCAAGTATCAATGTCGCAAATTGTCCTAATAAAAGAGTTGAACTAATATCGAAATACTTTAACATGCCATGTCAAATAAAGTTTTGATATCATGAAATCAAGTCTCAATGTTACGGAAAAGGAGTTGAACTAGCGTTGAAATTATTCGATGTGCTAAATCAAATCTCGATGTCATGAGATAGGAGTTAGAGGGGGCAATTTGGTAAAAAAAAAAAAACAAAGTATGCCGTATAAAATCTATTGGGCATTATATGTATCGAATGATTCTTTTTAAAGGTATAGTAATATTTGAGAATGTTTTTTTGTAAAAACCCGTACATTTGTCTCCGTGTAGTGAGGTAAGAAGGGAAATCAAATATATATTTTTACTTATGCTACTACATAGGGGCCACAGGGGTTTTACCCGGCTTCTATTTAGGTTCGGAGGGAATAGTCCAGTCCAAAGGATTGAGAACCCTCCGTTAGTTAAAAAAAAAGAAAAAAAGAAGGAAGATGAGCCTATTTGACATCATTCTAGAAATGTTTTATTTTGAGAATGAACGTAGGTATTTCGGGAGAGAATAAGCTCGAGAGACTGCTAAACGGGTTTTTTTCATTCTTTTATTTTCTCAGAACGGAACATTCCCAGAATGATGTCGACCGAACAGCCCAATTGCTTACATTTCTTACCTTTCTTCTCTTTTGAATCGGAAGGATTCACCATAACCCTTGCACAACTTTGCCAAAGAGGGCGGAGATTCATTTCCCGCGGCAATGCGTGGAGGTTCGTTGGGGTCCCTTTTTCGGAGATTAGGGTTTCCTCACAAATCTCTCAATCCCTCTCTCCTGCCCGCAGCTTTCTGCACGCACGACGATCCCTCCCAGAACTCTCGATTCAAGATCTTCGATCGAGATCTCAAACGAAATCAAGTAAATCACCCTCCTCTTTCACTCTCCCGCATTTTCACAAACACATGTCGCGCACATCATCTCTCTTTTCGTCTTCAACTCATACAGAAGCCTGCATGTCAACTTGGGTATCTATCCATGTGTAAATTCAAACATCTATATTCATAAGAACATCATGCCACTCTTTCTTTCATTTTCCAGCGCGATCGAGCTGCATGGTTGATGCGTGGCAAGGACAATGATACCTTTGTGGATGCTGTCGCTGAAAACTTGTTAGATCGTCTGGAGGTAACTTTATTGTATTTTAGTGTTTTGATGTAGGCATTTACAAATTAGAAGGTGGGTTAGAAATTGTTTAATCATCCATTTGAACATCAGTCCCTCAAAGCAGGTCATATGTATTGCTGGGGTTATACAAAGTACTAGTTATTGGCCAAGACTATGTATAACTGCCAAAACAACTAGTACTCAAGTTAGGTAATGGGGGAAAACAAGGTCAATAGGGTTAAATGATAAATGGGTCTGCATAAATGAGCCTGCTAGTGTAAGACATTTCACAATCCATGAAAGTTGATGTCATCAAAGAGCACCAACATGACATGACTAGTTTGGATTGGTTTACTCTATGATAAAAACTGTTATACTAAAAGATATTCCCAATTGCCATGTGACCATAATTGGCCATGGTCCACATGGAATAGTAGAGGTTTTTACGTGGAAATTAATTATTCCAAGACTACGGGCGCTTGAGCTAATATAAATTATTCCAAAAATTTGCATACAAGTAGGTTGCATAAATAGTGGGCTTTGGGCCCAACAAAAATACCTTTATGGGCCTAAACAGATTAAAAAACTTTCATTTTCTTTTTGGACTAGAAAGCTAAATAGGTCAAACTGCGTTCTTATACCTGATCTTTGGTTGTAGACTGAGTCCATGTAAATAGGTTAAAATTGCCACTTTACCTTATGTGCATAGTTTTGTCATTTATCTTCTTCAAGAATAAACTTCCTGTCCATAGACCCCAGGATGCCATGTCAGTTCTCTATGCATGCAAATGGCTTTAGATGCTACGAAATTATGATCTTTGGAAGCATTCATATAATGGGTATGTTTCCATTATACATTATGCCTTTTATTTTCAGGATTGCAAAAGAACATTTCCTACCGCATTATGTTTGGGGGGCTCCTTGAAAGCTGTTAGGCGCTTACTACGTGGGCGTGGTAAGACTTCACTATCCATTTATTTGTAATTTTACCGTTATTTTTTACAATGTTAAGTGTTTTGTTGATGCATCTTTATTTGTTGATGAATCTTTATTTATTCCCTCCTCCAACAACCCCCCACCAAGCGCGCGCACACAAAAATAAAATACCGACTATTTGATATAGGAGGCAGTAGGCATCTGTTCCAATTTGTTTATTCTGTTTTTTGTGGGTGTGCGGTGCGGGGGGTTTAATATAGAGAGAGAGATGGAAAGATCATGATATTAAATTTAAACGTAGGGCCGGCAACCTAGATGACTTCCAATACATAATGGCGTTGGGATGTGGAGGGTCAATAGTGTGTCTATTTGTGACTTCCAATACATGAGTGGGTGCCGGGTGGGATGTTTAGGGGATAACGTAGATAAGGGTCGGTCAAGTTTTGCTCACGCCAGCTCATCCGAGGACAGTGTCATGACCCATGAAAAATCAAGGATATAATACTCTCAATCATAGCCCTAGAATGATTGGATGGGTTGAACTTTATCCACCCCTAGCTGTAATCTTTCCAATGCAGGCCATAGTGTTAGGGCTGACGTGATGCCCTGCATCACTCCCCTATACATTTCAGTGACTCCCATAAATTGGCATTGGCTCAGGGAGGCCTCATAGTTTCATTACACTACTGCACCATGTATGTATGTAGAAAAAGATCCTATGAGATAAAATCTATTTGTGAGATGTTGTGTGATTGGCACTAGATGGCCCACTTAGTTGTGGGGGATGTGCGAGGGACCATATGAATGGTTGGTTTGTGTTAATGTGAACCCTCATCCCCATCTAAGCCCTCTTGTCATGTGATTTAGACCCAGCGTGTTTCAGGCATTGCAAATATTTATGCTTGGAACTGGGTGAGGATTCAGTTGCATCCTATCCATGTGGTCCCCTACACATGGCCTCATCCCCTGATTTTTTGCCTAATGTTCCCTGATATTTTCCTCCCTTCAGGTGGTATTAAAAAACTAATTATGATGGATATGTCATATGACACGATAAAATTCTGTAGAGATGCTGAGGCAAATGTGTCTGACGACAGCATTGAGACGTTCTTCATGGTTGGTGATGAAGAATTCCTGCCAATAAAGGAAAGGTATACCTTTTTTCGTTTTTGTCTGAAAGACTATTAAAGGAATGTATGCCTCTTCAGCATCTTGCTGGAACCATATTAGTATTACGGAGAGAGCAAGTATATCTAACAGTTTATTTATGTCCTGTGCATTTTCTTCAGTAGATGACATGAGTAAGGGGAGCCTTTGTATATAACCTAGTGACACATTTTGTTTGTGAAGTTCTGTAGATTTGGTAATTAGTTGTTTGGGGCTCCATTGGACAAATGATCTTCCTGGAGCTATGATACAAGTACGTGTTTTTGCGTAGCTTATCCAGTACATGGGGTTTGCATAGTTTTTCTCCTTTCAATTCTGTGCCTTTTATGTATTCTTTTGCATTGTTTCTTAATGATCAATTCTTAAATGTTGATATGCTATGTGCACTTATGGCAGTGTAGATTGGCGTTGAAGCCTGATGGGTTGTTTCTAGCTGCTATTCTTGGTGGAGAGACTCTAAAGTTGTTCAATCCTATATCTTTAGAAGGTTGTAGTTTTCCCCCCTTAAGTTTATGACACCTGATATTTTTTCTGTTTGTTTTGTGACTCGTCTCTATAATAGGGAGCTAAGGATTGCATGCACTATAGCACAAATGGAGCGTGAAGGAGGCATCAGTCCACGCATATCTCCTCTTGCTCAAGTATGTACTTGGTCATGGTCCTCTCATTGTCTATCATGTGCTTGTATGTGCATAAACTTTTGCATTTATGGAATGGTACATGGGATTTCTTGACTCCAATCTTGCATGCTAACAATTAATTATTTAATATGGCAAAAAACAGATAATTCTTTATTAATCTGGGCTGTCCAATGATCTTCACCTCTTAGATCAGCTGTCAGTAAGTGGTAAAAGAGACCACGACATTGATTATATAATTGGTTGATTTGGTTTACAAATATATTTATCAATTTGTATTTTCCCATCGATGAGTCATAGCTGGTACTTCGACTATTGGTTGATACTAACTGTCTGTTGTTTGGACTTTGTTGGATGCTTTGCCTTCCACTTTAATGGCCATCTGCCAATTGCTTTGTAGGTGATTGGACATTTACTTACAAATTCATTACTATTGTACACAGCCTTATGTTTTTGGACAATTGCTTGCATCAGTATCAATTGCTGGTTTATGCTAACTGATAAATGGATGTCTGTAGTGATCATTATGACACTCAGCATCAGGCCATGCAGCGATCACCTGATTGAATGCTTCAAGCAAGACTCTACATGCTGTTTATATTATTATATTTTTAGCAAACTCCTTAGTCCTAATAAGGGAAATTCTCAAAAATGCCTCACTTTAAAAAAGCCCCCTTTTCCGCCCCGCTTTTTTGGGGTCATGGGGCCCATGTCGAGTCAATTTAGTCTTTTCACACACACTACCCCCGCATGAATAGTCACTAGTCCAAGTTTGACGCTCATCCGACTTTTCCTCACTGTTGGATTGAAATCATGATAAAATGATGCCTCTAAACCATTAAATTTCAGGGTCATGGATCAAAAGGTTACGATGATCTTATGGACTGAAGATTTTGTATATAGGTAGGCCTCATATGGATCTTTCCATCCAATAGACTTCCATGATCATCATGCATTCTAGTGGGCCCGACTAGGAGGGGCATTTTCTCCTCAAAAATGCCCGGGCGCTGTGTAGTGCTGCCCGTCCTAACAATGTTCATACTGCTTAATTCAGTTCAAAGGCAGAAAATATCATAATAAACTTACCATTCAAAAAAAAAAAAAAAAATCATAGTAAACTAGAGGTTGGCTGAATACTGATAAAAGATTATATGAGACTCTGTTTCTGATTTAAGTAGTATCATTTGATGGGCTATAACTTGTCTAGTAATGAAATGTTATTTTTAGCGTCTTTCATTTTTCATCTCAACAAAATCAAATTACTGTCTTCTTTGATTCATGTCGTTTTAAAGCATATGGGGCAGTCAACTAATGAAATGGTGGATTCCTTGGCTAAACAGGGCCATACAGGGAATTTTATTCAGTTGCTTCTACATTGTATTCTTTCTTTTGTATGATAGATGCTATCCTCTCTATGTTGTTGGCATATATTTTCCATTTCAATGGTTCTTCACTTTCATTTTTCACTTGTTCCATTGAAGACTGCATTTCAATAGATTGAGGCATTGAGCATGGCGAGTGACACCAGCACTAGCGAATTATTATGAACATTTTTCTGTAATGCTATGAAAATATTCAAATCTCAGATGCAAAGCATCCACTGATATATTTCTTTTTGAGATGTCAACTCTATGTACATCTATGGCATATTGTTGAAAATTTTGTATTTCTTTATGCATCCTCGCAATACATTCATGTTTTGTTCTTTATGTACAACTCATGGATTGGTTGCTTGCTGTTTGTAAATTATTTTAGCAAGTGGTTAGGAATTATTCAAGAAAAAAAAGAGGCAGGTTAGTTGCTGAGTTATGGGGAGTGCTATAATATTTGGTATTGTTAGACTTTTTGCTTACCTTATTCAGGTCAGGGATGCAGGCAACCTTCTGACAAGGGCGGGCTTTACCCTTCCTGGTGTTGATGTTGATGAATATACAGTTCGATATGACAGTGGTGAGTTTTTTGTTTTCATTAACATAACACAGTGGTTACTAGAATTATGAAGCAAGACCTTTCTGGTGCTTAAGGCTGTTGGTTGCATAATGTCAAATATATTAAAGCTTGAGATCTGCATCCTCATACGCATGCCAAATTGTTAAGGGAAGAAATGCTATCTAGTTTAGAATAGATCTGTGCGTATGGATACAATAACCATTATCAACCTCAAAGGATTTGTGTCATTACTTTGGAAGAGTTTTAGGCATATTCAGATTGCCGATTTATGGTCGCAAGTCATATCTATCCGATAGTCATTTCATGCAATAGTGTCCATTCTTGTGTGCATGCAAGGTTGTGGTTTCTGAGTCTATCATACTGAAAGCATTGGTACCATTTTGAGAGTTTTACTCTCTCTTTAAAATTTTAATGAAATTTAAAATAGTCTAAGTGATATGCAATCCTGTACCTGCTTTTCTTTATTTTGTGGGCATCATGCACCTGCTTTTCTCTATTTCATGGGACCTCCTGGAGTCCTTCTTTCCTTCATTTATGAATGGGGCTTGGCCAGTTGGGTCCTTTCAAAAAGAGTAGGCAAATGTTACCTCTTACAAAGAACAGAAAAAAAATGAAAAAAGGAGTTACCTCTTGCAATCTTGTGGGGCTGTGGTAAGAAAAAAAACAAAAGAGCTTTGAAGGCAGTGGCTCTTTTTAGCTGCACATGTTGGCGGGGAACAAATCAACGGCAATATAATTGAGTCTATTGGCCAAGGAGTTCCATTTGATTTCTGCCTTTGACTTCTACAGAGTGGTTGGCGACCTGATGCAGCAGCAATATCACGGCCTTGCAACAAGACTTGTAGGCCACATGTGGGACCCATGAAATTCTCTGAGTTTTAATTAGTATTAGTTTAAGTTTAGCAAGATTGTAATTAGGATTAGTTTCTAACTTAGGAAGGATTCTTATTTTGTTTCCTAATTTAATTAGGATTACTTTCCGAGTCCTTAAGACTCTTTTATTATAAATATGGCATTGTAGAGATTAATAATCTCAGTGAATTTTTGAGTTAATAAAATTTCCCTGTGTGGGTTTATCGCGGAGATTGTCTTCATCGTGATTGTTCCAAGTGGGAACCCTAATTGTGCCCTGGCACTTGCATCCTAACCCTAGGATTGCATCACGACCACTGGAAAGCAAATAAGAAGAAATCTAAGGGGCATCAAGATGAGTATCTCCAGCAGTGGGTGTGTTTGGAGAGTGGGCATCTCAAGTTGGATGTGAGTGGTTCCTACAAATGGAATCCAAAGCCATCAGGCACGAGTGATGTAATTAAGGATGAAAATGTAGTTTATCATGTCCATTTTTGGGCTGGCTGGTACTGATGACAAATAGAGTGGAGATGTTAATAAGAAAGGAGGACTTCATACTTACAAACTCAGAATTGCATGATCAAAGAGGATGTCGTTTGAAATGGTTTGGTCACATGCAGAGAAGAACAACAACAGCCCCTGTACAATGTATTGATGGGTCACATGTTCAAAGAAATAGGAAAAGGAAGGAGACTAGTAAGAACCTTAAATGAAGTAGTAAGGAAGGACATGATAGATTATAGAGTTACCAAAAACATGGCTGTAAATAGGAGTGAGTGGAAAAATAGAACTCACAAAATTAACCAAAATAGATAGTACAAGGCTTTTATATATGATGATGGTGCATGGTCTGGTCACTGGTGTTGGTTGAAGGCTAGAAAGTAATTGGGGAACGGATTTTTTTTCATGTACTGAGAAAAGTTAACATCAAAGCAGATTGGTGTGTGACTGACTTATAATGCACCTGCATTTCTGTTATTTTGTCAAAGCAAGCAAATAATGTTCTTTGTTGATGTGGTATGGCCTATGGATTCTACCATGTTTTGGAAATCTCTCTCTCTCTCTCTCTCTCTCTCTCTCATATATATATATATATGTATATATGGTAATTCTCCAAAATGCCCCACTCTAGAAACACTTTTCCTACCCCCTTCTTTTTTTGTCATGGGGCCCACCTTCAGTCAATCTACTATTTTCACAAATATTACATCCCATGAATAGTCACAAGTCCAAATTTGACACTTATCCAACTTTCCTTACCATTGGATTGAAATCATAATAAAATGACGCCTCTAAACCATTAAATTTTACAAGTTAACCATTTCAGAAAAAAAAAAACCCATTAAATTTTAGGGCCATGGATCAAAAGGTTAGGATGATTTTATAGAGTCAAAATTTCGCATATAGGTAGGTCTCATATAGATCCTTCCATCCAATGGACTTCCATGATCATCATGCATCCCAGTGGACCCAACTAGGATGGGTGTTTTTCTCCTAAAAAATGCCCGGGCGCTGTCTAGCACTCCCCATATGCGTGCGTGCACTCGCGCGTGTTAGTGGTATTTGGCCCTACTATGCAATTAGTGGCTTTTGTCCATATGCTGCATCCACCATTACGTTCTGTAACTGATTTGAGTCACTGCTTCTCTCTGAGAACTTTAAAAGAATATGGAAAACGGGTAAGATAAGATATAGAAAAATCCATTTATATAAATCAAAATAAACAGTTTCACCTAATTATGCTCCAACATGATTTCTAGTCTACCCCCTGCAGCCCCGGCATTACAGTTGGGGTCAACATGTGGCCTGTCTTTTCTGTATGACCTAGCCGAAACAAATTGTTGAACTATCTTGGCTAGATGTGAGTTTGCATTGTTCGTCCTAATCATGCCAAGTATCTAGTTATTATTCTCTATATTTGCTTCTTATTGAGTTTGTCATTTCTTGTTGTCATCCACTTGCCTTGTCTGCGTCACAGCTTTTGCAGTCCCTTGTATAAGTTACCTCTTTAATCTCCTCATTAAATTTTCATGTTCTCCTTTCAATTGTTTTTCTCAATTTCCTGTTGAATCTCATATTTTCCTCCTTATTTGTTTGGATTAAATTTCCTTGAGCCTTATTATTATATATGTTTATAATATTTTGGGCATGCTTGGTATCGAGCATGGTAGACTGGTATAAACTATTCACCATTTATGCTGTGTCACTTGTTTTGGTGTATGCATGGTAGGTATAGGGATTCAGGAGGAGAGTTTTTCCGTCTTTTCTGCCTTTTAATGTGCTTTCAGCAGTTAGCATAAAGGGCAGGTTTTTTTTAACCCTTATCCAGTGCAAAGCAGTCCAGGGAAATTCATGGTGTGAAATTCCAAATATGCCCCTTAACTGAGCAAAACCATTTACTTGTTTTGTTCTAAATAGAATCTGAGATTTTCAGATTTGAGAAAAATCGCACACATGAAATGATACAGTTGGCTCTGCTATGGGCTTGAAACTGTGACTGGATAGATATATAATACTATTGTTGCAACTTTAGTTAGAATGTAAACCCTGAGAATTTATGCAATTAATTGAATTTGCTACAACCGTTTGTACATAACATCATTGTTTACATAACCTCACTTACTAGTCCATAAAAAGAAATGCCTGTCCTTACCATGCATTATCAATTTGGTGTAGCATTGGAGCTGATTGAACATCTGCGTGCAATGGGCGAAACTAATGCTCTTCTTCAAAGAAATAATGTGAGTCTTTTCACAACATATAACTGCTCCCTTGCAACATGGCAACTTTCAAGAAATCTCTTTGCCTTCTTAGTTTTTGAACATGGCAGATTTTGAAGAAGGAGACAGCTTTAGCAACTGCTGCAGTGTACCAGTCATTGTTTGGAGCAGAGGATGGGACAGTCCCTGCAACTTTTCAGGTAAATTTATGCAGAACATTGTTGATGTCATAATTAACAGGAAAAAATGTTTGCCATCTCAAATCCTTTCATTTTTTTCTTGTCTTTTCCTTCATTTGTTTAACTCTATGGCAGAGGTAACTTTTTTTTTTTGACAAGGAACCCGCCAACCCCCCTTGCGGTTGATCATTGGTAAAATCCCGGATATACAACACCACCCACCAGCACTGTGTGTCTGGTAAGGCCCCTAACAGTTCGAAGCCAGGACCTCCGGCTCAGTACTGGACTTTTGCCCCCTACTATCCCACATCGACTTTCAGTCAAGCAAGTGAAGCAACCATGGTTAAATTATCGGTCAATACATCATCTATCAATCAAAATGTTATGGTTTTTAGAAAAGAGCCCGAGGCCAATTATATGATGTTGCTAATTTTAAGTGTAATGCATCATCTTCGAAATTTTGATAATGGTTAAAACAGGATGTAATGTTTTTCTCTACTGGTAAAAATCCAACAAGTTAGGAAAAATTTCTATGCTTAAAAAATTCTGAAAATAGTAAGGAGCAAAACACAGTTTTAGCTTGGCACTCTTCTGATCAAATCATGCTCCACCATTGTAGGTAATGTATATGACAGGATGGAGAGAACATCCATCTCAACAGAAGGCCAAAAGGAGGGGTTCAGCGAACATATCATTCAGTGACATCCAGAAGGAATTTGGGAGTAATGGTTGACCTTTCTTTTCCATCTTTCATGAGTTCTCTTAATGATGTCTATTTATAAATGCAAAAGGAGGTCATTTTGCATTTCTGTTTTTTGATTAATTAATGAAAGAAGGGCCTTAAGTTCTTAATGTTTTTTTTAGAATATCTTCAATGGCTTGGATTATTGTATGATTTTTTTGAGGGACCATGTATTTGTACCTTCTTAACATGTGTGCTTTTACTCATGCATGCGCATATGAATGCATGCATGGGATCAGGGCAATAGGGCTTCTAGTGCTGATAATGAATAATGAATGCTCCCCTGCATGGGCAAATGAGTCTGTAGCTCATATGATCTTTATTTTACCTTCCTTGAAAGAGATGGATGCATGCTTACTTGATATACCATGGAAGTCGTCGCATATACCATCATGCTAAACCATGCAATCACATTTTCAATGTAACCATTAAAAAAAGGGAAAAAAATGAGAGAATATGTTCAGTGTTTCATGTTATGAGTACTTGTCACCCTAATCTTGGTGCTGCTCTCAATCTTCTGACCAACCTTTTGAGTTTTGTCTTATTATATTTTACATGTGTAGGGCCCTTTGTTTGGATGGAGTTGAATTCCTAGGAATTTGAGAAATGCATTCCAAAGTGATTAAAATTGAAGAAGCAAAGGTTAAAGGTCCATAGATGGATATCAAAAAATCTCTCCAATGGAAGATAAGTTAAGTGGAGATAGAAAATGAATGCCTAACCATGACTCTAGTAAGTCAAATCCTATGGGTAAGGGCCTCATCTTCATCTCCACTTTGTATCCTTCACCTCTATCCTCTTTATAACTCCTTTGTGGGAACCATTTTACTATGAATTCCTCCTATGAATTCAATTTCATGCAAAGAAATAGGCCGTTAAGAGGGCCCTAGTATTCCATATTTCTTTTGTTTGGTTTCTCATTTCCTAGCATCTTGTTTTGATAACTTATACCATTACAGGTTTAGTGCGATTTCAGTCATCTTAGACATGCAAAAAAGTAAAAGCCTAATATGATGGCCCAAAACCTTGTTGATTGTGGATGTGTATTTTTTTTTATCTAAGTTACTGTAGATGCCTCTTCTAATCAGGACAGAACTTAATATATGCATCAAATCCAATTCAAAATGTCAGCAAGGACCGTCGAATATGTGGGAGAAAATTGAAATATAGCTTCCTAAGGCTATTTGACATTGGATGCATTACTATTGTCTAGTACAGTCTGTTGTGATCTTTCATTGGCATTGTCATGTGATCTTTTCCAGTTTTTGTAAGAAAAAATGTATCTCATCAAACCATGAAACAAGGGTTAGATTGAAAGTCAGTACAATTTTGCTCACTGTCAAGGAATCCTGTCGTCACATGAAGACACCCTTTACATATACAAATTTTCACTCACCACCTTTACCTTTGTATTGTATTTTGTTATTTTATCCACATTTTAATCTCAAAAAAATAAAAAAAAATGAAGATTTGCGATTTATTTTTGCTAAGAAGATTTGTGATTTTTCCGTTTCTAATAATGGTTATAACAAATTAATGTATCATTGAAGTCAGACTTGCTTAGGGATCGATTCCTGGGTCTCCAGATTGCTACTGTACTAAAGTAGAAAAAGCAAAAAAAAAAAAGAAAGAAAAACAAACCACACATACACGAGTCAATGCATGCAAAGGTCTTGACTTCGATAATAATTATCATCTTCTTCTTCAAAGCCTTGTTACAACTGTGTTGGGTCGGCTATTAGAATGATTTAGGTTGGGGTTGGCACATGTAAAGGTTGACTTTGAAAACTTTTATAGGAAGCACAAAATGACACTAATGTCAAAGTTTGTGAGGCACATCCATTTTATAGAAACAATGTACAGTAGATGAGAGAGATCCACGAGAGAGAGAGAGAGAGAGAGAGAGAGAGAGCAAAAGGATCTTATGTTATATATGGACAGATGGATATAATAAAATAGAGGCCATATTAAAAGTACTCATTATTGACCACTGTCTCGGTCCAATTATTTGCATGAAATTGATTTCATATCATATTTTTGGATACACAATTATTATTTTTTTGCCACATTGGAGACTCGAATACATGCATTCTGAATCACTCACCCATGTCCCAATTAGCTGATGACTGATATTTTCTCCAATTTTAATTACTTCTAGGAATACAAGTTGTAAAAATCTATACAAGTCATAAAAACTTTAGGAACTTAATTACATGAAACAAATGGGCCCAAAGGAAATAAAGGTCCATACGGACCATAATCCATAGGATTCTATGTAATCAAGTGCAGGTAGCCTCGAGTTCAAGCATTTCGATATCGGTAGCTACGCATAAATCTGGTTCCAGCAAATGCTTGCTAGCTTGATTACCCTCTCAAAAGCTAGAAACTCACACGGGCAATTGACAGCACCCTGCTTCCTTGAAAAACTTGATATACAGAGGCATTCAAATGAGCCCTTAGAGATGGTAATATCAATGGGGCTTCCACTTTGCTTTGTGCCTAAGGACTAACTACTTATCCTTTTAGATTTGTTGCAGGTAGGGTTCCAGACAGGTTAGGCTAGGCTAGGCCAAAGCTTATCCAAGCTCCTAATTTTTTTTCAAGTTTAATTACAGTTTGTGTGCTTAACCTGCTTGACAAATCACTCTCCAGAATTCACATTTCTAGTTCTAACTTTAAGGGTGATTTTACATCCTGGTAACCATACAATTTGGGCCTGACAAACAAATTTTTTTTTTTTTTTTGGCATGGCTCTAACCCATGTCCCAACCTATCACCGGTCCACATTCAAGGTGAAGGAGTAGCATGGATCTTGGGATCCCACCCTTTTGACCCACGAGCTTCTAAAACATGATCATTGGAATGCAACAATGCAGGACCCTCTTTACTTTTGGGCATGTTGTGTAACACTTTTCCACGGAAAAGTGGACGATTTTCTGCGGAAAATCCATTTTTTCAGAGTTTGGTGCGGAACAATTCTGCAGAAATGCTTTCCTGCCTTATCAGCATTTTCCTTGATAATTGTGGAAATGGGTTTTCCAAGGGAGGTATGGGAAATGGATTTCCTCGAAAAACTTCTTCCTCTTTTCTTCACTCTTGTCCATTTCAACCCAAAAACCCTATAACTCTTTCATTTTTTATTTCTTTATACAAATTATTATTTAATGTTAAATAAATAATATACATATTATGTTATTTTTCTTCAAAAAATTATATCACCAAATAAGAAATTTTGATTTTCTATAAGGAATCCACAGCCGCACCAAACAACATTTGCACCAATTCAATGAGGAAACTCTTTTTGCACCAAATATGAATTTCTAAATTCTACGGAAATCCTTTTCCGAGGTTTTCATTTCTATAGAATTTGCTGACGTGGCAATTTCCTCTTCCCGCAGAAAGTGTGTGTACACAAACATGCCCTTAGGGTGGGTTCCCTATTGCATATTTTTGTTTGCAACTATGCATAAGAGGAAAAGTAAATTCAAAGAAAGAGGAGATTGGGAAGAGGAAAATTTCTTCCCCCACTTTTAACAAGTCAATATGCTAATACATGTTGCTAATCATTAGCTAATAACCAAACTAGTGAATAAAAAAAATTACAATTACCAATGAAACAACATACTTGACAGCACTATTAGTACCTTAAGAAAAAAACTTGTATGACTTCGCGTCTAGAATAATTTGTCTTAGTCCTCCAATGGGCGCTACGATCATCAGTAAAGTACCAATTATGGTTGAAACCTGTAAATGAAATAGAAAATGTGGTGATTATTTTGTATGAAGATGAATTTAAGGTGAATGATTTTGAAAAATTGTATTTACCCAAGATGCAGTCCAATGGAAACTAAATGCCTTTGGCTTTTTGACAATAAGCCACATTATACAAGGAAGCTGCAAAATAATATAGTTTAGAAAGTTAATGAGATCATGCATGCCAACCCAATATCAAAATGGTTTTCATTGTTCACTCACAAAATATGAAGTTGGTGAAAAGACCAATCCTCCAAAGAACCCTAACAGCCCACCAAAGAAAGGGATACAGGTTGCAACAAAAGCAGTAAGAGCTGTCATGAGACACAATTTGTTTAGTAAAAAGTAAAAAAGATTAGTCAAGAAATTAAAACAAACAATGAGATTCTTACCAACATATAAACTTCGGGCAATGATGCGAAGAGGAAGACTAGGGGTTAACTTGTATTTAATTACTAGTAGCGCCTCAATCATGTCGAAAACAGGCATGGCGAAGACCTAGATTAAGTGATATAAGATAAAATTACTACTGATAGATTTTCTAAATGTTATACCCTTGAGTTTCATGATCATCACTTCATTAGTCCATTTTTTCCCCCAGAGAACTCTATTAGTGTTACCTGATAGCTTCCCAAAACATGTAAGAACACCATCATATTAGCAGCAGCAATAAGCCAAGGTGGTTTCTCTAATGAGATGAGGATGTCATCATCAACTAAATCACCAAAAGCCCAGTAACCAGACAAAGCAACAGAGAAATAGCAAAGAGCTACAATAATATAAGCCACAATAACACCTCTCCACATTGGGATCTTTGATGGTCTTTCTTGAGAAGATGGCATGGTGGCTTGGATTTCTAAAACGACACTATGACCTGCAAAAGCGAAGGCAACGGTTCCTAGAGCATTGAACACGTCAAATGTAATGCCTGCTGGTGTGGAAGATCTTACACCGTGACGAACACCATGGTGTGGACCTCTCAGAGCAGAAGCAATGAAAGATATTGCAGAGTAACTGAAAAGAAATCAGAATACAACAGTAAAAAAAAAAGGGACAACTTCAAATAAGGCATTAAGTTTTTGCCTTATTTCAAAAAAGGACACAAGTGTTAAAACTTTTCAAATTAGTCCCTAAGTTTTTCATGAAGTTTTCAATTATGGACATTCATCCATTTAAAGCTATTTTCTGGCAACTTTTTTCTTCAAATTTTTTAAACTACCCAAATTATCTTTTAATGAAATAAACCCCTCCTTTATATTTTCTTCAATTTTTTCACTGACAACTTTATAGTGATCAAGAAAAACTAGCATTTCCACATAGATCCGCTAAATGTAGTGGCTGTCAGAATCATGTCATGGCTTTAAATGAAGGTATTCTAGGTGTTTTTAAAAAACTGAGAGAAAATTTAATAAAAAATACCTTTAAATGACCATATGGCCTCAATTGAAGTTTTATTGAACAACTTAGGGACTAATTTGAAAAGTTTTGAAATTTGTGTCCTTTTTTGAAATAAGGCAAAAACCTAAGGCCTGATTTTGATCTAACTTTATATTTCTAAAAGGAAAGATTTCAAAACGAGTATAAAACTTTTAGCTCATTTTAAAAAATGTACATAAGAACTTGAATATCTAAAAACGAAGTATAAAAGTTTTCTATATTTTTCTCAATCAAGCCATCTCCATATTTATTTTAAATGACATAAGTACCCTTATGACAAGCTTTGTCTTTTCTTCTCATTCTTTCATCCCCAAAGCCAACCCAAAAATCACTTTATGGGCCTCACTCATCAAATGTTGATGGTGAGTTACCTTCCTTTGATGGTTCGGGTTCTTTTCTTTGGATTCTCATATGGTCAAATCTTCAACTTGATTTTGAACATCATGACCATTTAATTAAGCTAGTTTTTCAGTTAGTTGGAATCAATGTAAAAATCCTTTTAGTTTTTCAGTTAGTTGGAATCAATATAAAAATCCTTCTTTTTTAATCATCTATGAATTAAGGTAGCTAAAGAGGGCTCCAGTAGGTCACTTGGGTTAGACTTGATCATTTTTCTTAAATGACTTGTTAAATCTGAAAAATGACATAAATGTATTTTTGTCATTTAACTTTCTTATGTTGAGGACTTGATTGAAAGAAATATTAAAAGATGCCTTATTAAGCCATTGAACTTGATGGGCAAAAATCAAGGGCTTAGGATGATCTTATGAAGTTGATATTTTACATACCCTGTATCAATGAAATCTTTCAAACCCCCACAACTTCCCTCATGATTGGGATGGCCCTAGGTGGGCCCCACAAATAAATTTGCACCATGCTATGTGTGGACAGTTACATAAATAGCTCATATACATTTTCTAAATTTTATACCCTTTAAAAAGCAAACCAAACTAAAAGATTGCAATCTGACCTGACCCAAGTCAGCTTGACTCAACCCAAATTATAGTGTATCACAAAATTAACAATTCAGGCATGTATGTTTGGGCTTCAACCGGGTTTGCCTACATACAATTCGGATTGTCCCTAGGGTAAAGCCAATGGCCTAGTCAACCTGTACGAATTGCATTCATAGGTACTACCATAAAAATTGTTTATACACTGAATCATTTCTATTTAACAAACAGAGAAGTTGTTACCTTAAGGACATCAATGCTGCAATAAGTGAAATTCCTTTGAGGGAGTTGAAATTTGGTGCTTGTGATAGGACCAATTGTAAAGAGGCAAAGATAATAATGAAATATGTTTTCCTAATGGACCCGAATTCTGGAACTACTATATCAAAAAACTTCTTCAGTGATTTTCCTCCTGTGACCATATACACAATATTTGTAGCCATCTGAACAACAAACTGCTGTGGAGCCACAATCCAGAATCCAAGCTTTGGGCCAAAAGAAAATTGACCAAGTTCATGATAGCGATCGAACCGCTTTCCAGGTAATGCCTCATGCATTTGAACCATTTGCCATAGTGAGTAGAGTGTCACCAACCATGAGATACACAGCGCAATCAATCCAGGAGCCCTGAACCATTAGAAATGCAAAAAAAAAAAAAAGAACAAAAAAAAAAGAAGACAATTTTTAAGATGTAAAACCCTGAAAACTTTTATGGGTGTGTTCATTTGGCAGGAGTTGAATTCCTAAAAATTTATGGTTAATTTCAAATGTGATGGGTGAAGGATAAAAGGTGGAGAAGCGGGACCCGACTTAGGATTTGATTACTAGGTTAATGCCTTGTAATCATTTTTTTTTATTGAGGAGGAGATTATTTGATGGCCATTTGTAGATCTCCACCTTTTGTTTTTTCAGTTTTAATTATTTTGATAGGAATACATTTTTTAAAATTCTTAGAAATTCAATTCCATACAAACAAACAAAACTCAAATCATCATTGAAATTTGATATCATCTTTACCATCCAAGTTGGGACATTGCAAATGGTAGGCCAAGAACTCCAGCTCCTACCATAGCTGTTACATTGTGAAAAGCTGAATAGTACCATTTAGCCTTTCTAGATGCTGTGACAGGCAACCAATCTTCCACTTTTTTATCTTGTGCACTTCTTTCCTGACAAGAAAATAACTTTAGATACTAATGAACATGAATTTAACTGTAGGATGATTATAAAATAAGACTCATTTCTCGAAACTAGTGAAGTATTTTTCTTAAATAATTAGTTTCTTTTTGAGCGATAGTAATGCTAAATTGTGTAGCTTAATTTTAAAAAACATCATCATCCAAGCCTTATTTCATTAATTACGACAAATACCTTTGAGTAACATAATCCTAATCTTCTCATTTTTGTGAAGATTTTCTTTTGTTTTCTTCTCTGCATAAATATCCTGAAAAGACCAATTTACTCCTAGTGACCATCTAGGTTTCTTGATGATTGGGTTTTAGAGAGAGAGAGAGAGATAATTCTAAAAAGTAATAAAAATGAAAAATGCAAATCTTTTTTTTTTTCATTGCCTTTAGAGTGTTCAAGATGTAAATAGAATAAAAGAAAAGAATATAAATGTGTGAGAAGGAGATTTTAATACATTTTAAGTGATATATTGGTAATTGTCATGGATAAAATTTCAGTCGAGTTTTAAAACTATGATTGGCAGAGATGTAATTTTGTAAAGATGGAAGAGCTCCATTGAACCCCATGAAACAGATTTTAAATACCAAATAATAAGATAAAGGATGAAGGGATGTCTAAGTTTGAAATCTCTGTACTTTTTTTTTTTTTTTTTTCAATTTCCTTAGAAGAAGATTTGGTCTTTTCTTTCTACTTAATATATCTTAGTCATGGATATTTTATTTTATGAATGAATTGAGAAGGAGATGCTTTCTTGGATTGATGAAACTAAGAGCCCCAAACCAAGCATTATCAATGAGAATTTGCAGCAGAAAAATGGATAGATTTGTACTCCACTTAAACTAGATTAGGATCTCAATCTTCAAGTCACTATTAATGTCTCATTTCTCACCAAATTCTCAACTTATTTGATAATTTCTGAATACAAACATTTAAGAGGAAAAATGGCAGAATATTTTTCATGTGAATGATTTGGATCCAACCATGTAATCTAAACAACAAAAATGAATTTAACTGAAAGAGCCACAAGAAACTTAATGTAATATTTCAATCATACCTCTGACATCCTGTGCTGATGCAGATTTCTACAATGCTCTTGAGAAATGGCAGTAGTTTGTAGAATAAGAAAAGATCTACATTTAACAGGAGTGTGAGATCCTAATATAAGGGATAAGTCTTACAAGACTTGGTCATAGATTCTTGTTGGTAAAAGTTCAAAGTTGGTTATTGGAGTTAACTAGATAAAAAGTAATCACGTATTGAGAAAAATCAAGGAAATGCATATTAGACATATTTGACAAAAACATAGAACAAACCTCAGCTAGATCTAGGAAATGTAGGTAAAGTAGGTTTTAGATAAAACCAAGAAATTCAACAAGTTGCAGGGATATGTAGAAAAATTCAGAAAATGTAAAATTGAAAGAACAAAAATCAACCACAGACTGACTTTAGTAAAAAAAAACTAGGAACCTTCTGAAGACTCCTACTCCATCTTCACAATCCTACCAAGGCCACACTTAAAATGTTCGTGAGGTTAGGAAGTCTAGTTTTAACATGGAGGTTCTGTTTTCGAATCCCTTAAAGGCCTTACCTGATACATAGGGCTAGTGAGTGGTTCTATGTATCCGTGAGTTTACCAGTGATCAATCGAAAGGGGTAGGCGGGTTCCCATGTTACAAAAAAAAATGTTAACTTGCTAAAATAAACAAAAGAAACAGAAATGGAAACGGTTTGGGAGTCCCAGGCATAGACATTTCTGCCCATGGGGCCCACGTGGCCCAAGGTTTGGGAAAGGGGCCCCACCCTTTTAAAGTGGACCTTTGGGTGACCTAGAGGGTACATGCCCCTAGTGCATTTGAGCGTTAAATTGACCCATTTAATTGAGCCTAAAATGCAGCCTTCTTGCTGTTAACTTCTTCTGCAGCAGAATTTCTGCAAATCACAGAAACCCACTGCAGTTTCAGAATTTTTAAAACAAGCACTATGCACTTTGGTCAAAATCAAAATTGATTACAAAATTGAAAGACGATTTTGCAATCACATTGCCCTCACAAAATGTATATAAATTTCATAATAAATACTTTAAAAATACTAAAATGAATGTGAAAACTAAATTTGAAGTTCATTTGATTGATATGGAAAATATTTTGCTTTCTTTCATTTAAAATTATTCTCTTTTCTCTCTACATTTGAATTTATCTGTATTTTATAAAATAAGAATAATTCACCTGGAGATTTATAATTTTCTCAAAAGCATAAGATTTTATCCATATTTCATTAATTTTTTTCTTTTTTGCATTACAAAGACTTTTTTTGCAATACAGATTTTGGATGTTTTTATTTTCTTTCCCGAGTTTTATCTTTATTTATGTACCTTTTTGCAATTCATCTTTTTATTTAAATTTGAAGACCATTCTAAATATCTTTTGCATTTCTTTAATTTGTTTTGAAAATATATAAGCTATCAAACTTATAAGCGATATAATGGAATTTCTCATTAAGAAACATTTATGATAGGAGCAAATCAATTGGATCGAGGGTTAGTTTATATATTGTTAAACTTTTGAGCCATGAATGAAGGGGTGATCAAGGGCATGAGATTGACTTCAAATAATCAAATTTGATATTATTCTCACTTATGATATTTTCGATCACTCTGTCAAGGGTGTTCTTTGTGAATATATATCAGAGAGAGGGATTCAGTTTGTACTCACGTCCGTTCTGCATGAAACACACCATTTCATTTCCATGACAGGATTACATTCCATAACTGCCAACTGCCACATGTCAAACTCCCATTTGGCCTTGCCCCGATCACCAATCCCATCCCCACAATCCCACACTAAATCACAAAAATCTCCCAACGGTCTCCTTCCAACATCCCTATAAAACACAACGCCCATTCTCATTGTCAATGCACCTTTCTTTCAACACAACACAACATAACCAAAAACAGAAACCAGAGATTATAGCAACATTACAACCCCCTAAGGGGTTTCTTCTTTTACGAGCGGTTTTCCGAGCAACGGAAAACCGCTCTTCTGTTACAATTCTTTCTTCCATTCAATCAAATCTTCCTTTCTGGGTTATTTGAAAGAGAGGAGATTTTTTAGTCACACCCATTTCTTCTTTAAGACAGTTTTAATATCTGGGTTTTTTTTTTTTTTGTGTGTGTGTGGGGGTAAATTTCGAATTCACTCCCTTTGTTTTCGTGAATTCTATTGAGGTTTGGTTGAAATTTTGTATGCGTTTTTAAGGCTCAAAACTTGTCTGTTTTTGTTGGGTTTCACCACCCAATAGAGACACATCCATTGAAGTATCAAGAAATCAAATTTTCCCTCTTTCTACAATGGAGGGAAAAATGAATTCAAAGTCCCAACAACAAATCCAATGGGTGAAGGGAACTCCAATTGGGTCTGGATCTTTTGGAGTTGTCAACTTGGCCATGAACAGATCTAATGGTGAGATCTTCGTCGTCAAGAGCGGGGGCGGTGCAGGCTTCCGGTCGCTGCAGAATGAGGCGGAGATCCTAAAGAGCCTCGACTCACCTTACATTGTGCGGTGCATCGGCCATGAGGTCTCCGGAGAGCCCAACGGCGAGAGGCAATTCAACCTCTTCATGGAATTCATGGCGGGAGGAAGCTTGTCCGATGTATCGAAGAAATTTGGTGGCAGCGGTCTCGACGAATCCGTCATTCGCTCCTACACCCGCGACATCCTCCATGGTCTGGCCTATCTGCACAGGAAAGGGATCGTCCACTGTGATCTCAAATGCAAGAATGTGCTCATGGGTGCCTCAGGAAACGTCAAATTGGCAGATTTTGGGGCTGCCAGGAAGATGAATTCTCCTAAAAATGACATGAATTCTAAGAATTTCTGGCAATCCATGTGTGGAACTCCTCTCTGGATGGCACCTGAAGTGTTGAGAAGTGAAGGGTTGAGCCCCGCTTCTGATATCTGGTCTCTGGGCTGCACCATCATTGAAATGGCCACAGGAAAGCTTCCATGGGGGGAAGACATTTCCAACCCCATGGCTGCGGTTTACAAGATCACTTGCAGCAATGAAACGCCGCAATTCCCCTCAGAATTCTCCAAACAGGGGATGGATTTCTTGAGCAAGTGTTTGGAGAGAGACCCAAGAAAGAGGTGGACAAGTGAGGAATTGCTCAGCCATTCATTTATTTCAGGGAATTCGAATTCCATGGATTTGTGCACGCCAACAAGCGTGTTGGATGTGAGGGGTTGGGAGTCTGATGGGTCAGAATCGCCTGAGAGAGGAGAGCTCCTGTCGAGGATTCCCTTCTCCAAGAGGTGCTGCAATAACGACGTGGAGAGTCTCTTTGGACCGTCCGATAATTGGTTAGATGTTAGATCATCCTGATGATGAAGGCCTTTTTTTTTTTTATAACCTTCCATCATTTCTCACAGGATAGAGAAGAGGAGGGTTGGTTGCTCCTCCATGTCTATAGTAGGATGTAAAAAAACAACTTGCCATTTATCATCATACTTTGTTGTGAGAAGATGAAGATGAATGAGATGGATCAAGTTGAAGAAGGATTCAAATCCATACAGGATTCTAGGAAACTGTAAATGTGAGAGTGGGAGAGAGAGGGTTCTGAATTTGTATCATTGAGTGTACATTACTGATATTCTGTTTTAAAGGAATGGGTTCATTGTTCTAGGGCCTGTGATTGGATATCTTTCCATCCGGGCCTGTTTGGTTCACTTATTTATTCGTAAATGAGAAGTTCATGTGTTTGGATTTTGATAAAGTGACAGCTGTTTTGTTATTTTACAGTATCAACTATGCATAACTACTATAAAGATGGTATTAGGGCATATAGAGTTTCATGTAACTTAAAGAATGCTAACCTATTTCAAACGACCACATTTTTCTTTTCTTTTTGTTTTGCGGGGTCAAATGCTCTTTTTGAAATAGCCCAAAGTTGAATATTCATATTACTGAATGATTCAGAAAAATAAAATTTTTTCGAATTATCTATCATCCCAAGAAAACAACCCTACCACAATATTAACATGTTTATTTCTAACTGCAGGAATTATCACATTGTGGTGGTCACAATGATACTGACCTTGTCAATCTTTGTTTGTAATATTTTCGAGTTCCACCATTCAAAATTTTCTTGTTATACTTCAAATGACAGAAGCAGTTAATAGTGACAGTTGTGCACCATTTAAAAATAGTGACAGTTCCACCATTCAAATAGTGACAGCACCGCTGTATTTCATTATCGATTGTCCTCCACTCCAATCAATAGGAGGCGTTACTACTACTCGTAAGAAAATCATTTGAATTGCATTATTGTCTCACAAAAATGTAGGCAGGCATTGAATATTTCCTTAAGGACCTGTTTGTTTCATGTAATGAATTCCAAGGAATTCTAAAAATGCGGAATCAAAGGCAAATATTGAAAACCACCACCAAATAACCTTCATTCCACCGGAGTTTGAATACAGGAAAGATGATAAATAAATACCCAGTCATTACCCTAGGAAGTCAAATCCCAGGTAAGGTTACATTGCTAGCCTAACATACTTCACCCCAAAACCTCTCTAATAAATCTATTGGTGGAGCTCGTTTGACCATAAATTGCAAAAATACCAGTTCGTTAAATTAGAGCATTGAGCAGTAAAAACACACTAAAAAAAGTATCAAGTAAATATTGCTAAATGAGACGAAGAAAGATTACAACATCATGACAGTAAAAAAATTTCACGTGAACCATGAAGTATAAGCTTGCATAGTGTGTGTCAAACACTACACAGACAATCCCTAGCTTCCAGGAGCAGCTGGTATGGTGGCTGGCTTTGCGTCTTCAGCTTTCTCATGCTCTTTGTTAAGCATCTGAAATCAAAATATGCAAATTCACAATTACACAATATTTTGGACACAAAATTTCACATTAGGCCACATGAGGAATTGGTGTCCACATCACCCTTTACACTTGATTTGAATGCCTACGAGGAGAATCAATATCTCAGCACTCCAAACAGCACTGGCCATGGACTGGGTGGGGCAAACCAAAGCCTTTTCAAGTCCACCCAACTTATTATTGGGACTAATGTTCAGGCCTAGAGCCACCCACTAGTCTCCCAGGTACCTGAAGAGTCCCAATGGAGTCCACTATGGAATAGCCACTAACTTGCATCCCAATGCAGTCCAATACACACTACTAGTAGCTACCTGTGACCAATAGTAGTATGTATGAGGTTAAACTTAATCCACGGCCCGGGGGATCTGCAGAGCTGGAGCAATGTTACGGGCTACATGGATACTGACATAAAGCATTGAATTCAAGCTTACCAGTGCTACTCTCAACATCACACCAGTAAACTTAAAAACCTTTTTATCATTTCAATTCAACAAAGAAGAAAAAAGGAAAGATGCGAAAAAGAGAAAAAAAAGAGAAGAAACTTGTTGCTCATGATAACACACTTTTGGGAGAAGCAGGTATTGAGAGCGATCAAAGGGGAAATAAAATGGGGTTTAAAGATCCAACGTCATTAGAAAATGGCATAGATCTAAGGGTTGAAGAGTGAAGTATTAAGTGATAGATATATGGAAGTATCCATCGATTTTTCCACATCCTATGATAAATAGTTTCTTATTCTCTCCCCCGAGAAAGTAACTCCATGATATCCATCCACATGGGAGAATTCAGTTGTCTCCACTGTTGGCCATACTCCTTTAGCCATTATCTTACACCTTTCATCCCTCTACAACCCCTCCAGTTTCCTATGCTATGTAAATGATATGAAGATACCAAATATCCCCTAATAGGGTACATTAGTATTTTTCCATTGACATTTCAAATCAAACTAAAAAAAAAAAATGCTTTCCACACTGTTGACTTTTCCCCCTTTTTTTGGGGGACATCATCTTTCAGTTTCAATAGAGGTTCCATTCTCTCTCAAGAAAGAGGTTAAGGCAAGTTAGAAGCATGCAAATGAAGTTCTGTATTGCAATCTACATAGTACAGAAATGTATAGACAGAAGCAGAGAACCTGTCAATGAGTTAAGGAAAAAGCACATTACCTTGTTGTTTATCAGGTTGTGAAGTGCAATTACACTCCGAATGAGAGAAGAAAGATAAATTACCAACATCATATCATTTGTTTTCACTGCAAGAGGACTAGAAAGATTAGTTTCAAGTCATTAGTGTGAAAACCAAAGTACAAATATGACATTGCCAGCATTACCTGCAAAAGCCTTGATCAATTCAAGGACATTGAGATTCGGAAGTAGATTGAATACATCCTGCAAGGAATGACTTCATAAGAACCAACCAAAAAAAAAAAAAAAAAACCACCAAATCAGATATCATCTGCAATGGAAACAATTCCAGACCTGTAGGTGGTACAGAATCTCGTGATTGAGTGGTAACTTTCCTTCAACTACATAATCTAAATAACCACGTATTTCTCGGAGCCGGGCATCCAACCCTTTCAATGCTACAAGTTTCCCTGCAACCTGAATGGAATAAAAAGCAAGCCACAGTGGAATTAACTTTGTACTGCATCCTAGAAGCAAAACTTTAAACAGAAATGAAGACAGCAGAAATATTAGTAAAGACATAAACCTCCGTTGCAAGGGTACTAATGGTTGTGTCCTTCACATCCCTAAGCAAGTGCTCCACTCCTACAAACAAATGCAGCTTAGAATAAAAGATGTAGAGCAATATATCAACTATGAAAAATGATACATCGTGAACCATCCATTTTGGCACCTAGCCCACCTATGATCTCCATCCAATATCCCCCTCCTCAGATTCTCACTATCACCCCCATAAACTGGCACACACCAAAATTTGTAACTCGCAAACTGTTATTCATTGTTGGATAATTGGATTTATTTATTATTATTATTTTTTAATGTTATTCATTGTTGGATTGAAAATCCAAAATATCAAGGACTTTAAAAAACATAAAACTTTGAGAGCCAAACATCAAAGAAATGGGATGAGGTAATAATGGGGCTGAGTGTTTGCCCAACCCAAGGTGTTGCAATGAGATCTGTCCCTCCCCTGACTTCCCCATGATTGCAGTCGATCAACCAGTTGGGCCCCAAGCCAGGCTGCACCTAAGTTAGGTGCAAATGGTGCACAGCAGGCAGATAACTAACTTACTAACCTATGTAGTCACAGATATGTGCAGTTGTAGACACTTGGAATGGAGTTCTCAAGATGACACAAAATCCAATCATGGAAGCTTATCTCATTTTTCAAAACTAGGAAAAGGAAAGAGTTTAGCTGCTCTGCTCTACTTCTCATGTAAAAAGAATAAGCATACCAATTTCCTCAACTTCATGAGCTGCAATTTCTGAAGGCACATGCACAAATACCTTCTGGCTTTTTTGAGTAGCGTTCTGTTACCATGTGCAAATGTTAGGTGAGGAACTCAACAGCCTCAAACACACACACGCGCACACATACACACAAACAAACACACACGCACACGCACACAAAGCTGAGAATTATCATAGACAACTAAATTTATGTGCCTATGATTGACCTACACACACACAAAAGCCAAGGAATTAGTATCGACAAAGTAAAGTTGTGTTCTCTATGATTGACCTAAGTTACAAGGATAGAGTCTTAATTAGACATTAAATGATCAAACACCTGTATGTTCCAAAACTCATTTAGTACTAATAGAGTTCCCAAACTGATGAACTGCATCAATGTGCAAATTATGCTAAAACCTAAAAAAATTCATCCAGATACTAATAAATGCATAACAAAGCCGACATACAAATAAACTTCACCACCGCATATTTCAAAAGATGAAATGAAAAACTGAATACAAAAATACGACCTCAAAACTCTCAACTTTGAAAAGCTACAGCGTTCAAACAACTTATCAACTCAAATGCAAGGCCTGCTACTCTAAGTTGACTCGTGAGATTAGAATTATACAGTTTCTAAACCTTGCTCCTCATAAATTAATTTTCTCATTTATGAGTTGGCGAGGACGCTTATATTCATGTCTCAAGAAAACTTATTTAGCAAGTTCCTTAAAAAAATCCTTCTGAGCGTAATTAGGCACTGCCGCGTGGCAAGCACTGTGGAGTTTTGATTCCATACCTCTTTCACTTCTTCAACAGCATAGTAAGCTTTCGTAGGTATTCCTAACTCTTTAGGTTGGACATCGATAATGACCAAGACAGGATTAGGAACATAACTGCCATATCAAAACATGTCAAAATTACTCTGCAAATTCCATGTCCACAAAGTAATAAGTTTCACACAAAGACAAAAAGGGTCCTATCTTTAGGTTAGACATTCTTAGTTTAGAAAAACCTCAGATAATTTAGATCCAGAAAGATAATTGATTGGCAGGTAACTAAAAAAAAAAAAAAAGATAATTAATTGATGACATGTAATCAATAAGAGGAAAAAAAATCCTATTTAGTGTGAAAAGATTGGCAGCTAATTATTTCGTGGAGAGGAAAGGAAAACCTATCTGAGATCCCCAATAGGCTCTCTCATCATTGTCAATGCATTGAGCTAGTGTTTCTACTTGGTGTGAAGATTCCTTGAGTTAAATCTTACATTCATGGTGAACATGTGAAGACTATACCCATCATTAGGTCCCATCATAATGGCATTTGAGGTGGCTTGACCACATACATAGCATTGTATAGCAGTTGTATAAAATATTCAAGTGTTATTAAAGTACATGGAACCAGGAGAAGGGAGAGACCATCATTGAAAACCTTGAATGAAATAGGGTACAGTGGAAACATAAAACTCACAAAGTTGACCTTAAACAATAAGACTAGGCGCTCCAAATAGATAAGGATTATGCCTCGACGAAGAACCAATTGGTGCAAAAAACAATAAAGAAATAAGCAGGAAACTCTTTCTAATCCCAAAAAAAAAGAAAAAAAAGAAAAAAAAAGAACAGAGAGAACTTCACTGCAAATAGTATGATCAACAGGCAATTGCATACAATAAAACAAATGATTTGTAACTAAACTATAGCATACTATTTCATCTAAACAATAATCATCATCACCACCAGCACCACCAATGAAGCCTTTACCCATCCATATAGGGGTGTTGGCTTTGTGAATTCCAATTTTCCACTTAACCCTTTTTAAACCATGTTCTTTATACTTTATAGTTGCATAGTGAAAGGAATTGGATAATTCCCTAAAAGAAATCATTGAAACTCTGACAGTTTACTATTGGTCCCAAGTGCAAATAAAGGAGGAGGGTTGCATCATGTTGACAGCCGGCGTAAAACTTTTGTTAGGCCTACTACATGAATTCTGAGTTACTGGGCTTATGGAGCAGAAGGCTGGCCAATCAGGAAACAATACATGCGAAAAAATAAGTATGGCAGTCGGCAGAGACGAGAGATGTTGAGATGATGTGTGATAAAATTAGAAAAAAGATAGAATCATAACTGAGCATAGAATCAGAAATGAGTGCATTTAGGAGCATTCAGGGGTAACATCATTAGGTGATGAACTAAGACTCATTTGAAACAGTTTGAACATGTCCAACGCATGCCAACAACAACGGCACTGGGGGAAAGTTTTAAAGGTTGATGGCCTCTCAAGGAAAAGGGGTAGGCGAAGAGGGCATGGATGGAAGTAGTAAGGATATATTTGAAGAAGTACAAATTATCTAAGGATTTGGCTCAGGATAGACTGGAATGGCTTATCCGAATTCATGTAGTTCGCCCCATTATAGTTGGGACAAGGCTTTTGATGATGATGATGACGAATAAAAGAAACGATCAACATATAATCAAGTAAAACAAGTGATGACCATTCAAAACTTTTAAAACTTAGACAACACCAAACTCCTGACATTTTCCTTTTGGTTCTTTGGAAGTGTTACAAAATACAAGGGAGAATATAATCCAACCATGTATCCATAAGATCACATAGAGAGATTGAAACCATTCACTTATGGATGAGTAATTGAATATTAATTTTCCCTCTTGCAAACGTAGAAATTGCCTCAAAACATCAACAACAAGGCTTTGAGACAAAGTGCGTTTGCTTGGTGTTGGGACCTTAAAGGGAAGTTTGAAGATGAAGAGATAAGTGGTAGATGACAATTTTTTCTCAAATTGACTGAAGTAGATAATCATTGAGAAGGATGAATAAATTGATATAGCAAAATATTGTCTAACACAACCGGAACGATAACAAGTAGGTGGCATTTGACATTTTCATATCATTTACATATGGAAGTGGATAGGATAGAGAGGGGTGAAAGGTGGAAGATAATATACAAAGGAGTATGGCCAAAGGTGAAACCATTAAATTTTCTCACAGTGGTGGAGATTTGTCTCTATAAAGGAGAGGATAAGAAACTATTTTCCATCAAAAGTGGAAAATTTTGGATACTCTCCTCTTTAGGCCATACTCATTTGCACATTGATGCAGCTAAGAATTGGTCGAGCATAACCATAATGATAAAAAGTTGGTGGCATTTGGCATTTGGCATTTTCATATCATTTACATATGGAAGTCGAGAGGTTGGAAATGGGTGAAAATTAAAAAGTGAAAAACAATATGCAAACGAGTATTGCCAAAAGAGAAGAACATCCAATTTTTTCCACTTTTGATGGCAAATAGTTTCTTATCCTCTCCCTTAGAGAAACAAATTCCACCACTGTGAGAAAATTTGATGGTTTCGCCTTCAGCCATACTCCTTTGCACATTATCTTCCACCTTTCACCCCTTACCATCCTATCCACTTGCATATGTAAATGACATGAAATACAATCCCTTAGACATAAGGGCCTTTCCTCCCTAGAAATCTCTATTCAATTAGTTCAATCCAAGCACATACGACCACTCTGAGAAATACCTTTGTACATTATCTTCTACCTTTCAACCCTAACCATCCTATCCACTTATAAAAAAAAATAATGTCTTCACCTAGACATCTAGACTTTTCCTTCCTAGATATCTCTATTCAATTAGCTCAATCACCAATCTTCCTTGTGCCTCAAGGTCACTGGTTGCATGATTAGGAGTACATCAAGAGGTCAAGGGTTCAAGGATTGGTACCACACTCATCTTCTGAAAAAAAAAAAAAAAAAAAAAAAAGCTCAATCCAAGAATACTCACAGAAAGAAACTAAATGAGCTAAAAATTATGGAAACTTAAAGCTTTACCACCGTTGAAGTAAGACTACCCAGAGAAAGAAACTAAATAAGCTACAAATTATGGAAACCTTAAGCTTTACCACCCTTGAAGTTCGTACATCCAAACTAATCAAAGGCATGAACGCTCCCACCCTTTGGGATGTAGCACAAAAACCAAACCAAGCCAAGCCTTTTCCCACTAGGTGGCACAAACAATGTCAAATTCACAACACAGAAAAAGCTATGGGTGCATCTATTATTTCTACTAATCATGTCTGAGACAAAATAAAAGCACTAAAAACAATATCCATCATCTAACCACCTATAAATGTTTTGAGATTAAATATATACAAGAAAAAAAAATTAACTAAACAATCCCCAAATTGCAACTATACTGAACCTGATAGTGGACTATAATTCCCTCAATGCTCGTCAAAATTGCATAAACTTCATCCAATTTTGTGTCACTTCGAATTTTCTTTTAATTCAGTCACTTTTTCAAAAAAATTGTCATTTAAACACTGTTTGACAACAAACTCTTGAGGAGGATACGGTCCTACGTCTAGATAACATGTCGGTTTCATCATGAAAAAAAAAACCCTTTCCTGCAATTTGAAATATCAAAACAATTCTGCCAAAGTTATTTTAAAAAAGATGGATGGTTAGTTGATGTAAAGGGATGAAGATAGTTGTATATTGGAAATATGGGAAAGGCTACTATTTTGATTAAAATACACTTGATTACAATTTGAAACGACTAAAAGTCGTACAAGATTCCAAGACATCACACTAAAGCCATTTGAATAAAAATGAATAAAACATCAAGTACAAAAGTAGTAAATGATGCCCAAACCATCATGTCTCAAACTTCATAGTAAATGCAGTAATATTGAGAATACACCATAAAATTCCTAGGAGCAATCTTTATTTTTTTACAGGTAGCAATCCGAAAAAATGCTATATAATTTTTTTTTTAAATGCTAAATAAATATTCTTCAATTGTTTATAATCAATTAACAACAAGAAATGAGCTCTGAAATTGCCTTGTTGGAACCATACGCTATTGCCACACCCCAAAAGGGCCTGACCGCCTAAGAACCCTGAGGCCGACACGAGGAATAACCTAAGTAGTTATAGCCTACGTTAACATCAAGAAGATCCTGTAGTGTAGATAGAAGGCATGCATCGTCAGCTTGTTGCAACCATGAGGTTGCAGAAACAGGATTAGTATCTATATTCACTTCCCTAGTTTGACTCACCAAAGGGCCGAGCCACAGACCACACAACACAAGAAAACCTAATTTCGTTCATTTATTCCCTAAATGACTGACTTGAGGTACAATATAAAGAACTTTTGTTTGCACTAGTAAGTGATTTATACACTTTAATTATGATAAGGATTTCTCCTCTCTAATTACAAATAATTGTCAATCAAGTAAACTAAAAATAGCTCATAAGAAAATAGAAAGGAGTATCTAGAAAGGAGTTATAATGAAACACATTAAAAAAATTCAAGTTGGAATTAGTTCGTCTGCTTGGCCGGGAGGTCTAGGTCTCTTGCGGTACATGGCTAGGCCTATTGGTCTAGTCACCGGGCCTGGAGTTTGGCTCAATAATCTAGGTCTGCTCCATGGACCTCAGGTCCAATTTGTGGGGCTTTGTATGCAAGTCAGCAGATGCAATCCCTAGGGTTAGGGCTTGCGTAGATGCCGAAGCACGTGTCAAAGACACCTCAAATTATCTCCGCAGAGATTTCTAACACGAGGAAAACCTCTCCAAGGGAAAATCTCAATCTTTATTCAACTCCAAATCTGAGATTAATATCTCTACAATGTAATATAAATAGGCAAAGTAACTTAGGGCCTAAGAAAACCTAATCTAATAATAGAAAGTATCCTAATCAAACTAGGAAACCAAATAAATCAGCATACTAATCCTAATTACAATAAAATTAAGAAGTTACTAAAAATATGCTGGGTGGGACCATTGGTGGAGTGGTAGCCTGCTCTGCATCATCAGCTTAACTTCCATCTAGAAAGAGGAAATAAAAAAATAAAAAAATAAAAACGCAAACAAAAGTCCAGTGGTTAGGTCTGTGACAACACTAGAGGACACAATACCTAAGTGATTTAAGGCAGGGAAGGACTACAATCTGAGTATCATAGACAAAAGTCTAGTAGGTAGGTCTGTGACAACACTAGAGGAAACAATACCTAAGTGATTTAAGGAAGGTAAGGACTACAATCGAGTATCATAAGAATTTTATGAATAGATCATCAAACTTTGCAGGTAAATCAGTCTCATTGAAGAATGATTGTAGGAATGTAGGTCCACCCTTTTTTTTTTGTTATACATGAAGTACATCAGTCAACAGTATTGTGCACATGGAGATATATGCATGTAAATAAGAATCTAAACAAAACTGCATAGAACCTAGGAATGCAGAAGGTGAGTCATACATGATAAGTTCTGCCAGCACTGAAAGCAACAAATCTTTAACTACAAACGTTATTACGATCTTACTCATGGAATAATCCGTGAATATCTAGGTCATTCTCTCTCAGCTTGGGGCCCGTGCTGTACCACCCTACAACATGCTCCTTTGCTGAAACACAGATAATTCAATCATCACAGGAAGAAAAAGAGAGCAGATTGGTCCGGTCCGCACTAACGAGTGCCGAGATGGAAAGGCATTATCATTGGGGCAGAGAGCAAAAGTAATACCGTTAATTCTCTTGAACATGGAAAACATCGATTCATGGTAATTGTGGTCAAGAAACCAGATGCTTGGGTCCTTGTCATCTTCTTCGAATGGAACTGTAAATATGGCAATGTGATTAACCAACAATAACTGACATCATCAACTTCTAATCTACCACAAATTCAAAAAAAAAAAAAAAAACCCAATAACTTTAGTATAACATGTTTTCCATCCAAACTTTGACTTAGAAGGGCCAGTCTGACAGTACTCCTTTTGTCAACCTGCGTAACCTGCCAGTGGTTTTCTTTATTAACAGATTTTCTAGTAGGTTACAGCTTCTATTTTCTTCGACGTGGCCAAAACCCGAATGCCATTGCCCAACTATCGCAATGGCAACAAGAATTGTAAACCCTTTATCAATTAAAACCCATGGCCTGTTTGGTTCGTAAGAAACCAGTTCCCCTGAACTCAATTTACCTATAATAAGTCATGGCAAAGAACAAAAAAAAAAAAAAAAAACTGCCCCCTAGAGACAAACTCCGGTTACCAAACACATAAAATCCACTCAATTTACAAAGATCCAAACAGAAACTCACCCTAATTCACTTCACTGCCCGAGAACACTAGTTAAAGGAATCTAACTACGCCCGCCCATGCCCTTTTCTTTTACATCCAAACACACTCCAAACCCCGACACACAAAATCACAACTTTCCTACATCAACGAGCCTTCCTTTGAAACCCTAACTCGAAGAGCAAGATCTAAAACCCAAAGACCCCAACATCAAAAACACATCGCTGGTTCACATAATACCGTAAAAACCCTAAATCTGGACCCAAAGACCGAGTCTTTTCTCTGTAGAAGAGATGGGAAACTGCATTAGAGATACAATGAATGATTTGTATGGTGAAAAAGAAGGAGATGGAAGAAGAGATCAAACCAGCATAGCTGTTGGTGACATCAACGGTTCCTTTGAAGGAGGTGCCGAGGAGAACGCCGATTACTCGCTTGCGCGTGTCCCTGGCGACTCGATTGTAGTTGTCGACGATGCTGAGAAGGACGAGGGGGTGAACGATTACTTTGTCGATCGGCCTCGACGAGATCTGCTGCGTTTTCACAACATCCATTCTTCGTCTCTTCTGCAAAAGTACAAACTCGAGAATCCTTTTCTTTTCTTGCGGAAGAGGCCTCTGTCTCTCTCTCTCTCTCTCTCCTCTTCTGCTCGTTTTCTACTTTGAGTTTGAGTTGAGTACACCTTTATATAGCCTGAGCTCGGATCCTCTTGGATCGGGGAGGCGGCCCGGCCCACTTACGTTTATTATGACATATTTGAAGCATTCTCTTTTCTTCTTGTGGTTGTGGGAGTGCTCTTCGAATTGTTTTGGGAAGTGGTCAATTTGAACGGGGAGAAATTTTTACGTGGAAACAGATTTTCGTTTTCTGATAAGGAAAAGTATTTTTATTAAAGTTTCTTGCAAAGATTTGTATGGTATCTAACAAAGAAATATGATATGGAAAGGAAACGGGAGTTTGGTTTTTACGGAATCTCTCTTGTACAAACATGCCCTTAGTATTGTAAAATTTGATGAAGGCCATATAAGGGAATATATATATATATATATTTAGGATTTAGATTTTTCATTTGAAAGCTTTGTTTAGGAAAATAATAGATTTCAAATGGGTTCAAAAGGTATGGGGATTTGACATTACATGGTGGGATTGGTTTGTTTGTTTGCGTAAAAAAAATATTAGAGTTGATTACTTGGGTTTTCCTGATTTTATTAAATAGTTATTAAAAAGGTGATGGGTGAAGGATATAAGATAAATATTTAGAAAAGACATTAGCTTACATAGGCATTAAATTACTAGGATGATGACTAGTGAAAATATTCTCCTACGAGGAAACTGACTATGTTGGGTCCACCTTTGATCGGTGTAGCTCTTTTGATACTCTAATCATCCGTTGATCTAGTATCAGGCCCAGTTTTACAATCATTAAACCTTTACTCGCCGTTAGATCGAATGTTAAAAAACTCAAATGTCAAGATGCCATTAAACCTTAAGATTGTTAAATCAATGGAAAGGATAATTTGGCATAGCTTATTTTTTTTTGCTCCCAGTTGTCCATGAGAGGACCCTTCCATCTACCCTCCTCTCATTGATAAACAAGCATATAAGTGGGCTTCAGTCCTCTTGTAAGTGAACATTTGTTCAATTTTCATCTTTTCTTCTTTAATTTTCAATAAAGGAGTGGTTATTTAATGGTCATTTTTTGGATATTCACCTTTGGTACTTCTTTTTAATCAATTATATATATATATATATATAAAAAGAGATCCTGGATATTCAAATAACAAGAGCAGTTGAATACATATGAATTCATCTTTTACGATTATTAAAGAGGTAAGGTACAAAGAATATAAGCTTAAGGAGGAAGGATATAAGACGCAGATGTAGATGAGACCTTGGTTTTCCAAATGAGAATCTATTTTCATTAAGGGGACGTTTGCCACGAATTTCTACTGGTTTTCCGCGATTCCGTGGAAAACTCACGTTTGATTCAGCGTGGAAAAGCCTTGAATGGATGCGAGGATTCTCCGTTTCCAAATATTTTGAGCGTCAAAACCCCCCCCCCCCCCCCCCCCCCCCGATCCGTTGTTTTGGTTTCTATGGGCCCCACAATCAAGATCTAAACCGATAAAAGTGTTAAGAATGTTCAAAACGACTATCTCACAAAATTTCAACTGTTGATTCATCATAGATTGTGAGATATTTACAAAATCGTCAAAACCGTTAAAATGTCAATTTCTGTGATGTAGTGGGCAAAAAAAAGGGGATTAAATCCAGTCCCTTGTTTTCAATTTTCTGGTTCTTGTGGGCCCCAAAATCATGATCTGAACCAGTAGTTATTTCTACAAGGTCAAACACGGATAGTTGCCCAAATTTCAACCGTTGATCCTTACCATATTTTTATTAATTTCTTATTCTTATGGGCCCCCTTTGCACGATCTAAACCGTTCAGAATTTCTAGATGACTACAAACAACTTTAAGGTGAAAGTTGAAGTCTTGATTTTTCATGGCTTTTGGTAATTTTTATAGAACATATTTATAACCATTAAATCACACAATCTACAATTTGTAGGAATCCCTATTTGGAAATCCTACTTGAGGATTGTGGACTTCTTTGGAAATGGAGAGATTCCACTAAATAGAGGATTTTTCTACGTTTACCAAACGTGCCCTAAAGGAAAGGTTATTTGCCGCCACTTTTTTTATATTCACATTTGATCTTCATTTTGAACCACTTAGGACATGGCCCATTATAATCACGGACGATAAATAGGTCCACCATAATTCCCAAGATCTGATTAGTCCCACTGGGCAAGTTGTTGCTGAAATCCACACAAATGCACACCGGGTAAATCTATGGTGGTTTCAAACACAATTAGTGGAGAGCAAACCCACCCCTAGTGCCACTCCACCAACTCCCAGGTGGGTTTGTAAGAGTATCTTGTTCATTTACTAGAATTTCAGGAATTCATGCCTAGGGTGGAATTCCTGAATTCTTAAAAGGCTAATTGGGTTTGTAAGAGTATCCCCAACCACTAGAAGTTATTACCAACTTTTGTAGGCCATTCTCATGCTGAAATCAAAGTTTAAGAGGCAGAAGAGAAATGAGAGAAAGGCTGTTCAATTAATTTAAGCCACTCAGATTCCACGAATAGGGGGTCTCATTACATGATTTTTCTCAAAATACTAGCTAAACACGCTACAATTAATTAATTTATGTTCTTTAACAATACAGAGCAGAAAGGAATGGTAAGGACAGTTCTTGTTTCGCCAAACAGGATGATACTCAATGGCGAGTGCCTTCTCTTGGCTGAAATGGGCACAAGTTTGTCAAGAATGAAAAAAAAGAAAAAAAAAAAAAAAACAGAAACTTAATGAGGTTATCAGCAATTTAGATACTCTACAGACTCAAATTTCATAGGAATCCATTAAAGCCAAAACCAGCTTAGAGAGTGCGATAAACAAAATACGATCAATTGTTAGTTTTAAAGGATACAATCTTAGTCAGTGAAGGGACCAGGTCTGCTTAGAATGATCACATTCCTCCACCATATACACAGTTTGCTTCTTCCAGGAGGTGCGCAGTTGATCAATTCCAGCAGCTTCCAAAAAAATCCCGTACCACCTGAATTACATCAGTCAAAAGGGCAGTCTGCAGTTGATTAAGCCCAATAGCTTCCAAATATCCCATTCTGCATAAATTATGTATCAATCAAAAAGGCAATCAAAAAGGCCACATAAGTTCTCTCGACCTCTATAAACCCGCTTCAATCCTCCATCTCAGAGCTTTTGGTTCCATCATATTTACTATTCAGCTGCAAGCAATAACAACGTAGATCCAAAGCATCACAAGCTTCTGCCATGTTAGACCTCTATAAATTTGAAGATTTGAAAATCTGTTATGGACTAAACATTAACCCAGACAAGATGCCAAATGTATACTGTTGAACCTGAATCCCAACTATGCAAATGGTTTCAAATCTTGGAAGTCGCTCCGCGCTGGAGAGTTGTCTTTAATCAGCAATGAGAGCCAAATCCCCAACAAATGCAGTGAACAGAGAAATTCCGATAGGCTTTGGAAAACATTGTTTGTCAGCTGTTGAAGCCTCTTTAAAAACATTGTCGAGCATTTATTGCTCTTTAGACATCTGAATTTCCATTCCTCCCAGGGAACAGAAGCGCTTCAAATTGGGCTTTCTCGCTATAGTTTTTCTTGCCCTTGGCTTTGTCAACCCGTGCTTTGCGCACAGCTTGCTGGATTTGCTTTTCATGCTCTTTGAGCATTTCGTCAAAGTTTCCCCCCGGAGGCATCAAGGGCCCAGAATAGTGGATTCTGTGCTTCTTAGAGCCATAACCCTGACGTCAAAAGAATAAAGTCAAATATTCATACATATTTGTTGTAATGTTCATATTTTCTTTTTTTGAAAAGTAAAAAACTTAAAACCTTCTCAACATCCCTGGTAGTAGCTTAGCTGTTAGGGACATGGGTGTATGAGTGACAGTGCATGAATTGGAACCCCACTGTGTGGCAGAGGGAAAAAAACTTCTACACAATTTCATAGGGAAGTTGCAATTTTTAGTAGTGAAAGGTGCGGAGAGCCATCACAATGACACGCTGGATATGCATGCACAAGCATTAACAAGTGAATACAATAGCAACTCTGTCTAATGTTAGACATCTCTTTTATGTCCACTACTCAATAAATAGCTGACATTACGTTTTTGTACAGCTATGAGGAGTGCAACCATAGCACTTAAATTTGATTTCTTTCAGCTGAATTGGCCGAATAAAATTAGTGTACCAAACCAAACAATCTCGCCAAAAATATTTGTTCCGGAATTCAGAACTCTCCAATGGAAATCTACATTCTGATTTCAAATTCATTGATTTTAGCAAACAGGCCAAAATTCCCAATTTCGGCTGAATTTTATGCAGATTTTTTTCTTTAATTTTTTATTCCAACAAAAATGTCCTCCATTAAGGCAAAACTCAAGGTCTTTTGGTCTTTTCTAAATGGGGAAGGGGTCTTAACCCCCCAAAATCTGAGATATATATATATATACTTCATTCCAATGAGATTTAGTTTACTAGGGTAATGGATTACATCTTTCCATAAATATATTTAGCTTATTCACGTTTTACTATATTTGAGATATATGTGTTTTATATTTTTAAATTCTGAAACAGAACTCTAAAACAAAACACTGAAATGCTGACTGGCAAAAATGCTTCATTTGAAGTCAAATTGGAACAGGGTCTACAAGAAAATTGACAGCTATGATAGAACAGGATAAAATGATTGTTGGTCATCATCATTGAAGCCTTAACGCATATATCTGGAGTATAAAATGGCTGTTGGTCCTGTGTACATTTTGAGGGGTAAAGATAGCCAGTGCCCGACCAACCCATGGGGGGTTCCCTTTAATGCTAACATGACCATAACCTAATTCTTTTCTTCAGAAAATGTTGATCTCTAATATACTTTTGGTATCATAGTTTCAGCAATAAAGATTTAGAATGAACTAGCTAGATTATGAAGTAAGATTGTGGAGTGAGAGAACACAACTCTAAGTAGGGATGAATGGAGAAGTAGAACTCATTTGAGATTATGTTTTGGAGATGATAATGAGTTCTGAAAATCTATATTAAGCTTTCAGTTTTATGCATTAATTTTAATTATTAAAGCTTCAAGATTCAAATAGAATTAGAAAAACCATTTTTATAACCACTTACAGTTGTAGATTCCTTTCCGCCCATCTTGTCTCCCTTCTTATGGGAAGAAGATTGCCTATCTAGTAAATGGTGGGCCCATTCCTGCTTTTCAGAGGTTTCAGCAGAATCCCGCTGACTGTAACTATTGCTCAATCCCTGCTCCTGCCACTGAGAATGAGTACTACTTTCTCTGTCATTTCTGCTTCTTGCTGCTACCAAGCCAGATAAGGTGGATAGGTCAGCACCACCCTGAGGCACAGGCAATCTCTGTGCATAAGCCCTTGTTGAACCAAGTGCTTGGCCAGGAGCCATCTGGATCTCATCCTCCTTTACCTTCTTGGTCCATGAGGACCCAAAAGCACCTGGATGGATCAATGGACCAGAATGAGAGTAACCATTCTGTGCAGTTCCCCTTGAGGGATGAATGGAAGAAGCAGAACCAGTATCCTCCTCGGGATTGTATATCTCACTGCTGCTTTTAGGATTTGGGAGTGCCTGTCTCTTCTGCACAGCAACAAAAATGGAAATTAATCATCTTAAAAAAAAAAGCATAGGAATTAAAAATGTGCTAGCTTTTTTCTTATTAGGCAAGTTAGTTTGTACCAACAACCTTGTTATAGCAACAATAAGCACCTTACGACAGCGCTAAGGGCTCTTGTCAAAGAAATATACATTTTCATTTATTGGTCAAAATCCTGGTAGTTGGACTTGGTACTTTGCCTTAATTGGTTCGGTAGGAATTAAAAACAGACCAAAAGTCCCCAATTTCAAGGTCATTTGAAATAAGCATGACTTCGTGGAAGCCAAAAGTCTCCCATTGGGTCTGACTTATTATTTATTATTTCAATTTTTTAATTAAAAGGGGGTCTTTAATAGTTTAAAAACTACAAAATTCCTACAACATCGAACAGAAAAGAAGAAAAGGATTTCTCGTTGATTTGGCTGAACCCAACTTGAGAACCCGCTGACTAATTCCCAATTTTGAATCTTTAAGCATTGGATAATAACAATTGAAATAGAGGGCACATTGATGCAGTTCAAGAGGTTACGACTTCCATAATTGAATCATCAATGTCATTGTCAAATATTTCATATCTATATTGAGACCCATACACATCAGCATAATAATATCCAGCTTATCCATAAATATTCTCCTGCTAGTTATGTCTGTTGCATGAGATATCTAATTCTGCATTGATAGCTGTGCATGGTCAAAGCAGGAACTATTGCAAATATAGTTACTTGTGCATAGTCTTTGGGATGTAATTAATGTGTTCAGAAGAATGTGTATTTGTAACTAATGTTTGCAAGTAATCAGTAAAAGAATCTTATGGGAGAGTGGAGTGCAATATGTGTGGAGTAAGTCAAAACAGTTTTATGAGAGATTGGAGTGCAATTAACACGTGTAGGGGGGTATGTTTGGAGTACAACTGTTGCATTTAGGAGGAAGTATACATGTCATTGAAGTTCCACTGAAATCATTTAATAGTATATATAAGCTCATGAAATGAAAGATAAATCCAAATGGAGTCGAAATTTTCATGTCATGTGATTCTCCCTACAGAAAATTTGAAGTCTAGTTCATGTGCGCCTAATTTCAGGCTGTTTAGCTTGGGTGTACAGATACTCTTATGATTCTAGAAGACCTATATTGTGATTTGAATTTGAGATTCATTTTCTTTCTTCTACTTGGGTTGAGGTTTGTGCGGTGTGAGATTGTGGAATTGTTTGATTCCTTATCTCCTCATGTTGTGGCCTGGGCTAGTTCAGGCTGACCTTGGGCTGCATCTCAAATGCAACTACGAATACTATCTATACACATCAAATTATTTATCAAACCAAAACCATTTTGACCAGAAACTGAAGAAAGAAGTGCATGGATTTGTAACTAATAAATAAAACGCACATTATCCACTGTTAATACAAATCATCATTCAAACGGACAAATCGCAGCATTTCTAAAAATAATGTCAGCCAGAAAGACCAATACCAATTTGGGTGGTTTCTACATATATATATATATATGTATCATAAGAATTCTTATCAGAAATAATATATGATAATAATAATAATAATAATATATTTGCTCCTCACATTCTATGAGTTACCATTTTTTTATTTTAGAAATTTCATGTAACTCTGATGGTCTGATGGTACAGAAAGCATCCTGGTGACATCAAAAGTTACCATGGTGATGGAAGAAGATAAACGCAAATATGAATTCCATAACCCAAAACCTTAGAGCAAGAGAAATAGGACACCTGTAATGATGCCTGCAGTTCAGCATTAGCATCTGGTGCTGGCACTGCTTTAGACTCTCTTGGTTCTCTTCTTATGGATTCATGTCCACGCCCTTTTATGGCTGCTGCTCTTTGCCTGGTTTCAAGATGGAGGAGAATGTATGTGTCACTCCGAAAACAAAAGGCACAGTAAAATGTTGTAATGACATGATCTTTTATAGGACACCTATATTTAACATTCAGTCATTACAGAGAATCATCAAATGGCCATATATGTAGAAACAAACAAACTAAATAAAATAGATTTTTGTCGCAAATAAATAGAAAAGAATATTTGTTATTTAATTGAAATTCTGTATTTTCAGAATCATTCCTTGCTTCAGTGCCAATGACTGTATGCTTGCATTGTCCACAATTCGCTCAGATCACACATTTTTTCTAAAAAAACACAAAAGAAAAGGGATGTTAACATTATAACAACAAGTGTTAACAAGGTCTGTTTCTTCATATATCCACCAAAAAAAGGGGATTATAAATGGTTATCATTAGTCTGATTAGAGGATACAGAAGTAAAATGGAGAGGATATTGTCATTTCCTGTTTCAACTATTGTCAGAAAAGTTTCAAGTACAAGCAGTTAGTGTATTTACGAATTTACCCATGACCACAAAGTTAGCAGTTAAGCAGGTCATGAGCAATTCCTAGTCTGATAGAGAAGTAATATAATAAAAACACTTCATGCGATGATCAGTCCTAAGCATATGTATGCGTCAAATTACTTACAATCTTAGATAACAGACAGGGAAAGCAGGAAAATTTTCTCCTGCGCTTTGCATGAGTGTGCAACCAGACCATCTCCTAAGGTGGTGCCCACCCCTGAATTTCATGCACTGCACATGACGCTAAGCTTGTACCCTACAAGTATTAGTGCAGTTTAAAGAACTGGCTACTAGTGTCTTATGAACTTATCCTTTAGACAGAGGTAAAGTTGGCATATACAAGTAATTTGGTGTAATAGGTTATTAGTAAGTGCAATTGTAGGTATCAAATCACAATAAGGATTCTCGAAAAAATTGGTGAGGTAATTATTCAATTGAGAAAAAAATACATAAAAAACATGGAGAAAATTTTCTTTTTTATTCAACAAAACATGAATAAAAGTCTCAATGAGTTCTTCTTCAATTCAATTTTTAAATAGTTTATGGAAGTAGAGAGTTATTTGGAAAATTATGGTGAATGTGCTTATCACAATTACTCAGAAGGAAAGTGTAGGATCTTACACCCCATTGAGCTACCACTTATCCCAAAACCAATTGGTGATAGGAAACGGCACAACAATAGTTTTATGGTGAGGGCGAGGACTTGACCATAATTATGACCGCTCAGGAGCGAGGGTGGACGTCGACCTCAACAATCCCTCCCTCAACGGCACACCCGCCGCGACTCCTGCTGCGAACTCGCAAAACGCGTGTCCCGTAACTCGAACACCCGACCTACCAAGCTCTGATACCACTTGTAGGATTTTACACCCCCATTGAGCTACCACTTATCCTAGAACCAATTGGTGATAGGAAACGGCACAACAATAGTTTTATGGTAAGGGCGAGAACTCGACAACAATCATGACCGCTCAGGGGCGAGGGTGGACGTTGACCTCAATAATAATTGAAAACTTCTGGAGGGTTGATGATCACAAACCCTAACAGAAAATAATAAAAATCCCAACACAGATATAAATATGGAATAAAAGGAACAATAACCTAAGTTATTCAATCATGCAATCAAGAAGATGGACACACGATATTTTACGTGGAAAACCCTGAATAGGGAAAAAACCACGGGACCTCGCACCGGTCCATAAAGATCAAGCACTAATAATCAAAGGTTACAAGAGAAACTCATTACCCTTTACAGTTGAACTCAACCTAAGGACCACAGTGATTGTTGTCGACAACCACGCCGTTCACCTTCTCTAGCACATCGATCTCCACGCTTTAAACAAGATGAATCGACTAGAACGTAGATGATGAATCTCCAGATGGACAAAGCTTCAGCACATTAATCTCTCAAAGGGACTCTCTGTAGGAACGTAATCTCTCTAAAAATAATCTAGGGCTTAGAACTGAGAGAGGTAGGTTCATTAAAAGGGTTAAACCCTTAAATAAGCTTTTGGACACGAATAGGAGAGATTAGGTTTGAATAGGATTGAAATACAGGGTAGAAGAGGAAAGCGCCTGAAAAAATAGGTGAGATTTGCCGTTGTTTGATCAATCGGACTGACTTTTAACTGAGACAAAAATTGGTCCGATTGATCGGTCAAGGGTTCCGATCGATCGGTCTGTCTTTTAACTGAGAGTATTTTTGGTCCGATCGATCGGTCATGGGGTCCGATCGATCGGTCTGACTTTTAACTGAGAGCATTTATGTGGCGATCGATCAGTCATGGGGCCCGATCGATCGGACAGACTGATCTGAAGAAATCTTCTTGTTTTCTGCGTCTTTTGAATTCTTCCAATCTGAAGTGGTCCATCTAAAAATCTCAAAATACATTAAATCCCATGTTTGTTCCAACCACATGAATTAGCCAACACTAAAAAATACTAACAATCTCCCCCTTTGGCAATTCATGGACAAAAACATCTAATACATTAAGTCTACCCAGAAACTACAAAAAAAAAATACTCCAAGAAAATCCGTCATCCATAGCCGATACCTGCAATACCTGTCACAAGCAATCTTTGACAAAAGATCATGATAAAATAGTATGTAAAATAAGCACTCATATATAAAGAGTACGAAAACTAAACTGAACTATATCTCCCCCTTTTTGGACATAAATTGACAAGGATGAAAAATTGTAAATGAGGACGAATTAGTCCATTAACGAAACAGAGAGATCAAAATGGGGAAAGATGCGCCATCAAAAATAGAGAGTAAGTCTAGTTAACATATAGCAGAAAAGATTGATGCGAGGACAAAGTCTAGTTAACATATAGCAGAAAATATTGATGCGAGGACAAAAAGATAGTGGCCGTGGACTACTGAGGAGGAGGAAATCGATGAAGAAGAGAATCAAGTTTCTCCTCAATCCTGTTACTGCCAATTTGAAGTTGCCCCATCTGAGTAAATACCTCCTGAAATTGCGAATCCATACGATGTTCAAGTAATTCAATCTGGGTAGATTGATCAAAAAGACGGTTTTCAAACTCTTGAAGATACGCTGGCATAGTTTACTAAAATTGTTGATCAAATGGAGGAGGGACTTCAGCAGCTGCTTCACCTTGTTCCGGAGCATCATCACCGCTGTCATCGACATGGGAAGAGGACAGACTAATGGTGCGAAAAGTAATAGGGCCTCTCCCTTTCACAGTGTTATCATTTGGCCCAACAACAACCCCACTAGAGAGAAGAATCCTAGTGAGAAGGGCCCCATAAGGAAGAGAAGTAGTCGAAGCACCGAGAGGGGCGGCCAGCATATGCTTATAGATGGTAAGAGGAATATCAATGGACCTCCCAGTCCCAATCACATATAGCAGAAAACCAGTCTCCATAATCACCTCAGAAGTCCTTCCTTTAGGCTCAAGATTGAAGCAAACAAAGAGGTTTAACATGCGGTAGGACGGTGTAGGATATTTTTGCTTAAGAATTCCCCTAGGCCATACACGCCGACGACCACCAGTAAGAGTTGTGATAACATCACTTCAATCAGTGTTATCCACTGGATCTTCCATACCATCCGAGTCTGGCTTAGGAGTGGGATAGATTGCATCAAGGCTCCTATCAATTTGAAGAAATTGACTGATGAAGTTTGGATCAACTTCAATGATCATCCCACGAACAAAAGATTTAAACGACTCTTGTCCAATATCATGGATATTGTTGTAAAACTCTTGAACCAAAGACCCATATGCAGTTGGGTCAAATACATAGAGGGAGTTCCATTCCCTTTCACGAAGCCAAGTACTGAAATCAATATTCATCTGGGTCAAACGAATTGAACGTTCTACAAGCACTTGTTTCTTTGAAAAAATAGTCGTAAAAGAGTTTTCTTTTACCAGACTTTGAAATCTGTTGCAGTCAAAAGGAGTGGCAGAAGATGAACTACCACAGTGACAAGTCTTCTTGCGAGGTTGAGAAGACTCTTCCGGGAAAGACTTCGATGAAAGACTTACGGGAAAGACTTGCAGCACCACAGTAAAGTTGAGCTTAGACTCTTCCGGGAAAGACTTCGATGAAAGATTGTATCGAAGCATGATAGGAAGTCTGTTGTACCTAACTGCTAGTCGACCGGACATCTCCTTCAGTGTTTGTGTTTGTGCTAGATATCAGTCAAGACCTAAGGAATCGCATGTCCGAGTTGTGAAGAGGATTCTAAAATATGTTAGTGGCACCACTAGTTTTGGAATATGGTTTTCACGAGATACCAATATGAATGTTGTGGGTTTCTCCGATGCTGACTGGGCAGGTTGTGTAGATGATCGAAAAAGCACTTCTAGTGGATGTTTTCTTATTGGCAATAATTTGGTTGCATGGCACATCAAGAAACAAACTTCCACCTCCCTATCTACAGCTGAGTCAGAATACATCGCGGCTGAAAGCTGTTGCACACAATTGTTATGGATGAAATAAATGCTATCTGATTATGGCATTGCACAAACCACAATGGTAGTTTATTGTGATAACAAAAGTGCTATTGACATTTCTAAAAACCCGGTACAACATTCCAGAACCAAACACATAGACATAAGGCATCATTTTATTAGAGATTTGGTTGAACAGAAGATCATCAGCTTGGAGCATATCCCTACGAAAAATCAACTAGCTGATATTCTTACAAAACCTTTGGACCCCACTCGGTTTGACTCCCTTCGTAAGTCACTTGGTATTTGCTCATACCCTTAACTTCTTTCACTCTCATTCATTGTTCTTTAGTGTCTTCCTAATCTTGTGATTCATTGAATTTTTTGCCAAGTTTGAGATTCATTTTTTCTGCACTGAAAAACATCATCACAGTTTGATGGTTATGGTTTGATTGCATATATTCAGTTCTTCTCTCCTGGCATCAATAAAAAAAAACTGGCCTTTTATATTTTACCGGAGGATCAGGACTACCTATGAGTATGTGTGATAGCTACTATATGATTGAAAAGTTTCATTAGAGAAGGCTACCATATTCATTAGTGTGAAAGTCACCTATGATGGATCTTATTTGAGCAGCTCAAAGAGCGAGAAAAAAAAAAAGGGCCAAATGGAGTTGATTATGTTTTGTGTGATTCTATCATTCATTCTAGCACAGACTAAATTTCAAAATTTTCACTCACTTCCAATCTTACGCTTGGTAAAATCTTTGTTGTATGATCAATAAGGGATTCATTTTTGACTTTGATATGAGTTTGTGCATTTTTTTTTCTTTGGCATTTTTTTCTTTTCTCATCCTCTGACCCGTTTCACTCACTGGCCCAGGTCCGATCGATCGAACATACCAGATCGATCGATCGGACCACGTCTCAGTCCGATTATAAGTTGTTCTGTCTTTCCACTTCTCTCATTCTTTTACTACTTCAGCCCTAGACCCATTTTCCCCTTTCTCCTTCAAGGTTTTTCCACTGGGATTTCAAGCTCTCTCTCTCTCTCTCTCTGAGGTATCTCTTCTCCTTATCTCTTTCTTTCATTCTATTTCCTTTAATTTGCTATTATTTGGTTGTGGTAGATGTATTGGGTGATTGGAATTGTTGGTTTCTTTGTGGTTGTTGGGAGGAAGATTGTGTTGCCACTGTTTTTCCTAGTATCTTTGTTGATTGTGAGCAGATAATAGTGTGGTATCCGCGTTGTTGATCCATTTTGGATGATACATTACTAAGTTGCAGGTTGGATATCTCTATATTTTTGTCGTGCACTCCAAGTATTTGATTTTTTGCTCCAAAGAGGAAATGGCTCAAAGCTTCTCAACCTCGCAAGAAGACTTGTCACCATGGTAGTTCATCTTCTGCCACTCCTTTTGACTACAACAGATTTCAGAGTCTGGTAAAAGAAAACTCTTTTACGATTATTTTTTCAAAGAAACAAGTGCTTGTAGAACGTCCAGTTCGTTTGGTCCGGATGAATATTGATTTCAGTACTTGGCTTCGTGAAATGGAATGGAACTCCCTCTATGTATTTGACCCAACTACATATGGGTCTTTGGTTCAAGAGTTTTACAACAATATCCATGATATTGGATAAGAGTCGTTTAAATCTTTTGTTCGTGGGATGATCATTGAAGTTGATCCAAACTTCATCAGTCAATTTCTTCAAATTGATAGGAGCCTTGATGCAATCTATCTCATTCCTAAGCCAGACTCGGATGGTATGGAAGATCCAGTGGATAACACTGATTGGAGTGATGTTATCACAACTCTTACTGGTGATCGTCGGCGTGTATGGCCTGGGGGAATTCTTAAGCAAAAATATCTTACACCGTCCTACCGCATGTTAAACCTCTTTGTTTGCTTCAATCTTAAGCCTAAAGGAAGGACATCTGAGGTGATTATGGAGACTGGTTTTCTGCTGTATGTGATTGGGACTGGGAGGTCCATTGATATTCCACTTACCATCTATAAGCATATGCTGGCCGCCCCTCTCGGTGCTTCGACTACTTCTCTTCCTTATGGGGCTCTTCTCACTAGGATTCTTCTCTCCAGTGGGGTTGTTGTTGGGCCAAATGATAACATTGTGAAAGGGAGAGGCCCTATTACTTTTCGCACCATTAGTCTGTCCTCTTCCCATGTCGATGACAGCAGTGATGATGCTCCGGAACAAGGTGAAGCGGCTGCTGAAGTCCCTCCTCCATTTGATCAACAATTTGAGTAAACTATGCCAGCGTATCTTCAAGAGTTTGAAAACCGTCTTTTTGATCAATCTACTTAGATTGAATTACTTGAACATCGTATGGATTCGCAGTTTCAGGAGGTATTTACTCAGATGGGGCAACTTCAAATTGGCAGTAACAGGATTGAGGAGAAACTTGATTCTCTTCTTCATCGATTTCCTCCTCCTCGGTAGTCCGCGGCCACTATCTTTTTGTCCTCGCATCAATCTTTTCTGCTATATGTTAACTAGACTTACTCTCTGTTTTTTATGGCGCATCTTTCCCCATTTTGATCTCTCTGTTTCGTTAATGGACTAATTCGCCTTCATTCACAATTTTTCATCCTTGTCAATTTATGTCCAAAAGGGGGAGATATAGTTCAGTTTAGTTTTCATACTCTTTATATATGAGTGCTTATTTTACATACTATTTGATCATGATCTTTTGTCAAAGATTGCTTGTGACAGGTATTGCAGGTATCGGCTATGGATGACAGATTTTCTTGGAGTATTTTTTTTTGTAGTTTCTAGGTAGACTTAATGTATTAGATGTTTTTGTCCATGAATTGCCAAAGGGGGAGATTGTTAGTATTTTTTAGTGTTGGCTAATTCATGTGGTTGGAACAAACATTGGATTTAATGTATTTTGAGATTTTTAGAAGGACCACTTCAGATTGGAAGAATTCAAAAGACGCAGAAAACAACAAGATTTCTTCAGATCAGTCTGTCCGATCGATCGGGCCCCATGACCGATCGATCGCCCCAGAAATGCTCTCAGTTAAAAGTCAGACCGATCGATCGGACAAAAAATACTCTCTATTAAAAGACAGACCGATCGATCGGACCAATTTTTGTCTCGGTTAAAAGTCAGTCCGATCGATCGGACAGCGGCGAATCTCACCTATTTTTTTAGGAGCTTCCCTTTTCTGCCCTGTATTTCAAGCCTATTCAAACCTAATCTCTCCTATTCGTTTCCAAAAGCTTATTTAAGGGTTTAACCCCTTTAATGAACCTACCTCTCTCAGTTCTAAGCCCTAGATTATTTTTAGAGAGATTACCTTCCTATAGAGAGTCCCTTTGAGAGATTAATGTGCTGAAGCTTTGTCCATCTGGAGATTCATCATCCACGTTCTAGTCGATTCGTCTTGTTTAAGGCGTGGAGATCGAAGTGCTAGAGAAGGTGAACGGCGTGGTCGTCGGCAAGAATCACTGTGGTCCTTAGGTTGAGTTCAATTGTAAAGGGTAGTGAGTTTCTCTTGTAACCTTTGATTATTAGTGCTTGATCTTTATGGACCAGTGCGAGGTCCCGTGGTTTTTTCCCTATTCAGGGTTTTCCACGTAAAATATCGTGTGTCCATCTTCTTAATTGCTTGATTGAATAACTTAGGTTATTGTTCCTTTAATTCCATATTTATATCTGTGTTGGGATTTTTATTATTTTCTGTTAGGGTTTGTGATCATCAACCCTCCAGAAGTTTTTAGAAAGCTTTCCTGGAATTCAAAATAATGGTTCATTTTCCCCTTAAACTGTTGCAAAATTTAACGTCCATCAAGAGTACTACTATGGCACTCAGTGCATGTGCATATGGTCTGTGTAGACATCTGTCTCACTCATGCAATTGAATAAGAAATATATTATAGAAATTTTTATAATAAGCTTGTGAAAGTAGGATTCTACTTTGATTTCTTTCAAGTGAGTTGTGCACATTGGAGCTGCAATTTCACATGTAGTACTATTTAAAAAAAACCACATGAAGTAAATGTTCAACAGCATACCTTCTGGCTTCTTCTTCCCTGAGTTTAGCATCAAATTCCTTGCTTGGTGGATATTTAGGCAAACTTGAAGGATCACAGGCAACAGGACTGGTAGTGAAAAACTGGAAAGGGCAACTCAAGAATAAGGACAAACAATATCATGATAGAAGGAAGAAACAAAAGAAAAAAGTAAGGCTGGAAAACTCGTGACTTAGACTCGACTCGTCTAACTCTAAAAAATTGACTCGGAGAGTCAAAACAACGACGCGGGAAAGTCATGATTTCTAAAAAAATATTTAAAAATAGATCAAATACTTAAAACATTTAAATATATATTTATTTATTTACATGTACTAATAATAATCAATTCAAATTAATAAATTTATATATGCAAGAAAATTCCTATAATAGAGAAAGGGAAAGGGAAAAAATCTTATGTATTACATAATTTTAAGTCCAAACATCGAATGTAAAGGATAGAATACAAGTCTTGAGTTACATTTCAATCATCATTTTTAAATTGCTAAACCTTAAGCATTAGTTACTTAAAAATGAGTATCACCTGTTTAAAATCAGATCTACCAATCAAATGGTCTAGAATGCACATAACTCATCAAAACGAGGTGACTTGGCCAAGTTTCCCCTGTATTTGACTTGGTCCTCTGTCAAAATAAGGTGACTCGGCCGCGTCAAGAGTCAATTCGCCGAGTTTTCCTACCTTAGAAAACAGGAGCTAATATGGCATATGAAAGTTCAAATCACAACAAGGTTCCTAAGAGGCTGCATACAAGCTGGATGATTTCAACTTTATTGTAGCGAGATGGGGCAGCTGAAAGGTCATAGGACTGTATTGGCCACAAACAAATAATCTTTACCAAAAAAAAAAAAATTTGCCTCAGTTGAAGAATCCCATTGTCCAGACAATGGACTTTTTCTTTGTTGGATGTGAACAACCTATAACTTTTTTGAGGTCGTTAATATGACAATTATTAAATGGTTTGGATTGTTCAATGGCTCTGATCTTTGGTTTATGGTCCAGCCATAAATGGACCCGCTGAATGAGCAATCCAGATCTTCACCTGTCGTCCATGTAAACCAAGAAGGGGGTATTTAATTATTTATGGTACATGACATGAGAGTTTGTTTTTTTTACAACAGAAAACACTGGATTTAAAATTACTTTGGTTTTAAGGGCAGATGCTGCAGATCCCCTGTGTTCAGGTTCTATTGCTAGAAGGACATCCAGGAGGGCTAAAGCTGGAGAAGGGAATTCCTTGAACACCTCAGCAAGACAGCGTTTGTATGGGTGTTGAGGTTTAAATATGGTTGCATGCGGCAATCTTGATTTCCTCCAGTACTCCTCAGATGGTGAACCGCAAAGCTTAAAGATTTTGTGCAATTGCTCCACCTACAGGAGGTGGAATACAAAGTTTCAGTCGCCAACAATCAAATAAAGAAGAAAACCAATGAAAATGCCAACTCATCAGATTCTAAGACCATATCCATGCCATATAAAATGAGAGGACAGAAAAGCACCAGTTTTTTAAACAGTTATTAAAGAATAAAACCAGTGAACAAAAACAGATATTGCTTTATTTGGATATGTCCACTTTCAACAAGATCTCCTTTCATATGACCCATGTTGAATCTGGGTTCGCAAGTGGATAAAAAAAAAAAACCCATCAAGTCTGCATGTGGTAATATTTTATTTAGTATGTAGTGGAAGCATGTTAGAGCTTTGAGAAGATTAGTTTTATATACAATTCGATAATAATTTCACATTTTACAATGAGTTAAAACACATACATAGAAATAATCAGACAGAACCCCAGCAGATATCCCAATAAAAAAAATTAGGGTCATTTGTTTGCACCCATTTACATATGTAAATGTTACGCGTGTAATATTTATGCACAAGCATATTTGTTTGCACTCATGTATACATCACAAGTGTAAATGAGGCGTGGAAATAGTGCGTAAATCAAGCAATTTCCATACTTTCACACCCCTTTGGCTAGAATGGCGTCACTGCATGTCCCCGCTTGGGATAGGCAATTTCCATACTTTCACCCTCACATTGTCTTATTTTTTGCAACTCCTATCGGCCCCGAATTTTTAATCCAAACCATTCAATTTTTCTATTGACTCATTAAACCATAAAATGTTTATCATGTCTTACATATTCATAATTTTGAGAGAAATGAGAGTTTTGCACATGTAATCCACACCGTTCAACTTTTACTCATTTGAGATGGTACTTCCAAAGAAACATAGTAATTTGTTTCACACGTGTAAGTTTTACATATCTAAAATTCACATGTGCAAATTTTACATATGTAAACAGTAAACCCCATTATCATATCTCATGCATAAAAGGCAAACGGCTCGTTAAGGAATGCAAGAATTTGAGAATCTCCCACATATAAGTCCAACAAGTATCCTAACATAAAATTTCATCAGCATGATTTTTGGAATTTGTTAGGCATATAAAGTTTTACATAGGTAAACCCCATTTTCATATCCCATGCGTAAAAGGCAAACGTCCCCATAAGGGATCCAAGAATTTCACAATCTCCTAGAAATAAGTCCACCATTTATCCTGATATATAATTTCATCAGTGGGATTTTGGAATTTGTTTGGTATATATGGATTCAGAAATCCAATCAGAACTGACATAAATAATAATAATAATAATAATAATAATATCCAATCAGATCCTTGAATCCAAATGAGCCCTCAAGGAATTCCCATCCAAATTTGGGCTTATCCAATTCAATTGAATGGATTATTGAATAATGGAACTGACATGTACAAAATTTACCAGTAAGGGAGCTACACAATTTGTCAACTCAATTCCATTCAAATGAAACCCCAATGAAACATGATGATAGTTAAGCAATGATCTCCCATCAGGATGCAAATGCAAGTGTGCAACCATTATTGCTGCAGGTAGAAGATCACACTAGTACCAATTTTAGAGAAACCCAGTTAGAAGTAGATTCGTATGTAGCTGCACACATCTTATCCGATGAGACTAAGTTGCATTTAAAAAATAATAATACCTGCCATGCAGGGCCCACCTAAAAAGCAATCCATTCCGCTCACACTTGCTACCTGCTCACACCCCGTAAATTGGCACTCACCTCATTTTTGACATTGATTCGACTGTTATCCATCTTAGGATTTCCAAAAAAATGCACTTTGAAAATTGTTAAAATTTTCATCACTAAAAAACACCTTACATTCATCAGAGGTTGTAATTTGACTAATTTCTATGCATCCACACTTGCTCTACACATCACCACTCCCTCACAATTCATGAATTCAGGTGTGCCCCACTGAGGGAATCATGACTTGGGATCTCCTTATATAGTTCCTCCCTAGACCAAAAAATAATAATATATAATAAAAAAATCTGGATCGCAGAAATACCTCTGTTCTTCCTGGCATTATTGGCCTCCCAGCAAGCAACTCTGCAAGAATGCAACCCGTACTCCACAAATCAACTGCAACGCCATACTCTGTGGCACCAAGCAAAAGCTCTGGAGGCCGATACCAGAGAGTTACAACACGGCTAGTAAGAGGCTGTTTCCGATCAGGATGGAAAAATGTGGCCAGACCAAAATCTGCTATCCGGAGAATGCCATTATTGTCAATCAGAAGATTTGATCCTTTGATATCACGATGCAGAACACCACGGCTATGGCAGTGTTCAAGACCACGTAGTAACTGCTGCATGAAGCATTTGATCTGCAACCCCAACATGGATCATTCTAAATGAGATGCAAAAGGTTACAACACAAGATTTTTTAATGAGCATAAGAGAACTGCAAAGTAAGGCCTATTTTGGTTGTAAAGTAATTTAAATGAGAAAAGGAATTGGGTTGGGAACATCCCAATCTTTGCATTGAGTGCATGAAAGGATTAACAAAAGGGGACACTTTTGGCCCATTTCTTAAAATCAAATTTCAAGAGAACCCAAGCTCATTGGTTTTTTTTTTTTTTTTTTAAACGGTCCCAAAGTGCCTCCTCCTATGAGGACTTTTCCATGCAATTAAGGGAAAGGAGGGATGTTCTTTTCTCAAGGATTTATAACTAAACAAGCCTTAAACTGTAAGGTTGTACCATGCACTTCCCAAGAATGGTTGGTTTTTCATCAGATTGTATGGTGTCCTGAATCCTGATGCACCATCCATCTAAGAAAGGCCGATATAGACCACTGATAAGATGGCTGCATGTGAGATAACTTAAAAATTCTTCTGAATTGGAAGCTCCTAGCCATCCTATCTTTGACCTTCATGGATGCCACTTTCTTTTTTTGTCCTTTAACAAAATATCCATATTCAAAGGTGAAAAATTGGATGGCTAGAACCTTCAAAATTGAACTTATTTGTTTTCTTCACTATTCTTTTCTTCTTGTTTTGTCGTTGGTCGGTTGGGGTGGGGGATTGGTATCCATCTCCTGTGATGGCATCAGATTACAGTCCAGAAACCAAATGATGCCTTATATGGTATAAGATGTGCATCAGGACACAATGCATGTCACATCAGAATTCAGAACCCAGTAACTTCTACGTATTCACACAAAAATATCCAGTAGAATGTACCTGTGGTTCAGTAAATTTTTGACCAGGAATTGATGCAAGTCCTGCAAGATCATGGTCCATATATTCAAAGACAAGGTACAAGCTGGATGACATCCGTGGAGCAATCAAACCTTCAAGCTTGACAACATTTGGGTGATCAAGTCTACGTAAAATATGAATCTCCCTTGCCATAAAACGGACACTCTCAGGATCCATATTAGCAAACCGTACTTTCTTCAGTGCAACAATTTTGCCTGTTTCAAGATCCCGTGCTTTGTACACACTACTATAAGTTCCTTGTCCAATCTGCATATACAGTAGCAATTAGGCACTCAAAGATCAAAACAGAAACTCTTAAAGACACACTGTTATGTTGCTGAGAAGGGGAAAAAAGAAATGAAATGAAACAAGCATGTTTATCATGATATAGAGAAAAATACAATTTTCATTTTGTGTCTGTATTGAAAAAAAAAAAAAAGACATAACATGAAGAGAACCAATTACTGGGATAGGAATAAAATGAGGAATGCTAATAAAATGGTGCCACTTTCCACACTTGCGGGTGTTTACTTGGCAGATGTATGGGCCACATCAAGGCATGAACCGGTTCTAAGTACCAAGAGGGACCGACTAACCGGGATAGGAATAAAAATAAGGCATGCCGCATGCTAATAAAATGATGCTGCTTTCCGCACCTACGGGTGTTTACTTGGCATATGCATGGGCAGCATCAAAGCATGAACCGGTTCTTAAGTACCAAGAGGGACCCACCATGTAGATCACCGAGCCTAGAAATTCAAGCTGATTCCTTCTTTGTGCAGGGCTGCAGAGACCATATGTACATTTTTTTTACCAAGTCCATTTTATTTAACACTGTGGAGGGCCAGATGGTAGTTTGGCCTATCTATTTGAAAGGAAACCAAACTAGTTCCAACACGCACGAAAGGATAGAATACACAGAGAGAGAGGGGGGGAGAGAGACAGAGAGATATCTAATTAAAGTCTCCCCTAACTCTTAGTTGCAAAAAAGAAAGGAGTAAGAGACAGAGGATATGTGCGAGTACAGAGGAAGAGTTCCCAAATATCGCTTGAGCAGTAGAGTCTAAACACTAGGAAACTGCACCAAGATTCTGAATAGGCATTGGAGAGAGAACATGTAGAAAAGGTTTGTGCAACTAAGCTAAGCTCTAACACAATTATGTTTGAGCCTTTGAGGTCCTCGTGTCTACGCAACAGTTCCACAGAGAATTTTACCAAAAAAAAAAAGTTCCGCAAAGAATATAGTGCCCTTGTTAAAAAGCTTGTAGCAGTGTATAGCACTTGGGGCTCTCATATCAACGGTTATGATCTTCTGATGGGGCTGATTTTCCAGCCAACCACAATCTGTGATGAAACCTTCTCATCCCTCTATCCTTGCTTATCGGAATGCATCAAGGTGGGCCCTACATGGTGGTTCATAAATTAAAAACTGATACTGTTGTGCTCAATGATTGTAAAATGATTTGTTGTTGAAACTGTTTTTTTCCCTATGATTAAGAAGAAAGAATGCATCTAATGCGTACCTTCCCAAATGGAAGATTCCAGTTGACTCAAGGGCAAGTGGGCATAATTGCCCTTAAACATAAATGTCTAATGTCACATATAAAATCAAATGGAACCTAGCATATGACATTTCCATGCAAAGGGTTTAGCATTTCTCTCACCCTTAAAAGATAATAAAATGAGGGATGTTCTCTACATAAGTAAATCTAAGGAAAGCTCATAGCCCACACTAGTAAAGGAAATGCTCTAAAGAACCCATGAAAGCTTGTTATTACAGAATTATAAGTAAAATTCGTAGCATATCTGGTGAAAGAACTTCAACACAGTTAACAACAACAATAACTATCAATTGCTGCATAGTTTTGCAAATAAAATGAGTGAGGTAACAGAGAGTATAACTGACTTTGTCTAATTTCTCAAATGAATCTGCCCTGCGAGGTAACCACCCTTTGATCGCTTCTCCTGCCACTGCTGTAAGCCAAGAAGGCCACCCAGCAGCAATCTGCTCACCTTCAATGCCATTTGGCACATTAAGAATTCTCAAACTCTGTTCCCCTCTGTTCACTCCCACATCTGCAGTTGCATGCCTTTGATGAGAGCTTGTAATTGGCTTCTCAATAACCAACTTCTTCTCCTTCTCCCCATCTGAAGAAAGTGGTGTAGAAAGCACATTCTCTTGCGACTTCGATATCAACCGCTCCCTCCCATCATTCCCACGACCACTATCAGCCTCCACTATAACTTCGTCTCTCCTCGAGGGAGCGACCAACCGTCGTGATGACTTGCGCAGTATTTTCTCTCTCTGATTTCCATTATATCCGGTTGTATCTCCTTCTTTGGAGTTAATGCAGCCCATACTCTTTACTGACCCCTGTTCTCACAGAGTTCAGTGCCCAATTCCTGTAGTTTACCAAACTTAGTGACTGCAATCTCTGATGCATTAACCTCACAATGAACCAACAATGCCTTTGGAATCCAACTTCCCAAAACTCTTAAAAATAAGTCTTAATCAATGAAGTTGTATTCAGATAACAATAACCCTGTCAGAGTGTCAGTACTCCTTTTAACCCTAAATCCTCTTCAAACTACCAGCATTGCTTCCTCTCAGAAACTCAAGCATTCAAAACCATAAGTACACTTCAATAAATCAGCATTCTAACTTCCAATCACTCCACAACTCTCCCAAGGTTCAAGACCCAAATTCCCATATAGAAAAGTTCTCAAATTCATACATGTAACCAGATCTTAAATCCAGAAGCCCCACAGCCCCAGATCCCAAATCACGAGATCTCAATACTAATATAAAAAAAAAAAATTTAAAAAGTACCCAGCTAGGAAGTGAATCATATACCTAAAGAAAAATATGAAATGAGCCCAAACGCCCAAACCCCAGATCAAATTTCTATAAAACTCCTAAAACCATGAGCAACCCAAAACCAATACTTTAAAATCCGTCGAAACCCACACCAGGAATCTGGCATTAAACACAAAAATCGATTTGAAAGATCCCACCTTTGTACATGGAAATTCCAGATTTTTTTCCACCGTTTCAGCGCTGTGAATTTCCGCTCTTTCTCTATAGCATCATCAAAAACACCTATTATTAGGAAAACCCAAATCAATTAGAAAAGGAAAGGAAATAAAGGAAGATTGGTAAGAACAAAGAACAAAAAAAAAAAAAAAAAACACAATGGGTCGGCTATGGGTGGGTGTTTGGTAGATAGGAGAGAGAAAAAGAGAGGATTTTTCGGATCTCAATGCCCTAAAAATTCGTATTTTCGAGCGATATTGGGATCGAAATGCTGACCCAGATCATAAAAAACTCACCAAATCAGCAGATACAAAGAGAGGTAGCCGACCTTCCTGTGGGAAGGACGGACGATGCCAGGAAGGATCCGAAACCCGAGACTAGATTGCTTGACCCCACCCGGGCAACGCGTGGGCCCGGATCTGACGTTGTAGTGCGATTCCCCTGTGCTTTTAGGAGGGAGAGGGAGAGAAAGGGAGGACTCCTGAATTAAATAAAAAAAACTTAGAGTGTAAGGCACTCGAGTCAAGTCTCCCACCAAATTGCTGGGCCATGAGGTGTTTGAATTGGAAGCTGACCGTACATCCAGGTGGGCCCCACAGCAGATATGAGATTTTTTTATTTTTTTTCACTGTGGAGGGCTTGTAATCCTTTTGGGTGGATTGATTTCTTCGGATTCATAAGGAAGACGAGCAAACTCTTTTGTAATTTTTAGTACACTTTTGAACCTTTAATATCCGGATGTAATATGTGGTTTTTATCCAAGTAAGCTATTTGAAATTTTATAGCAGATGTGAGATGGATATTGAGTTTTGGGATGAACAACTTCTTCCTGATGAGTTTTTGATCAACGGGTGTTTGGTGTCTGCGTGTGCTACCTGTCATTATTTCATTCGAGTGTGTGTTTGGCGTGAGGAGGTGATATTTTGGTTGGGTGAGATGAGAAAAGACGTATGGAATTGAGTTTGGTGTTTCTGTTACGTGATAAAATGTAATGAGATGTTGATATGTATGTACAAGGTTTTACGGACTTTGGTTTATTAGAATTCCTTCTATCCACTTTTTATAGATCCATCAGGACTCCACTCGTGAAATCTAAATTGCTAAAAATTACTTCTCTTATTTATAAGTAGAGTAGGGTTGTAATCCGTACGAAATTAGGTCTGAAACTTATTTTAGGTTCCGTTTCATAAACGGGTCCGAGTCTAGAACTTCCGATAGATAAACGGGTCCGAATCTGGGTCTATATAGGTTCCGACATGTGGACCCGGCATATGAGCTTTTGATATTGTAAATTGTACCTCAAAATTAACTCTCTTTTAAAAAAAAAAGTATTAGAGGTAGTAGACTAGATGCATTGTTGTAAGTTTAATGATATACTTATTTTAAGAAAAATTAGAATTGATTTTGGAACTAAAGAGGACCCGGTTTTAGAACCTGATCCGGATTTTCCTATCGAAACTGAATTTGGAACCAACAAAACAGGTTGTAAGTCAAAACCTAATTCAAAACTAGCTATTCTTTAGAAACGAATTCGAGTCCACTATGGTTGCAATCTGGAACCGTGCTATTTGCAACTCTATATATAAGTTAAGACTGGGCTAAAATATCTCTTGAACCAAAGTTAGTCTACTGTCATATTGATCAAACTTTCTTTAGTTTTTCAGTTCAACAGTGGGGGCAATTTTCATGGAGAGAAATTCGACAGTGAATTCATTTGGAGACATTGACTTTAAGTGGTTTAGATTTCCATTATAAAAGGACTTGCCCATGATGAGATCTACAAAGATGGGTCCTATATTTAGGGTTGCCAGTTGGTTTCAAATAAAGTGGGTATATAGAACTTATTTCTGAGGAACTCAGATCCGGATCCATCCATATAGAACTTAAATATTTGGATTCAAAATCAAATCTTTGCATATTCCTACTCAAGTAGAATCCAAATGGAAGATGATTGCTTTCAAATATTAAAAATATATAGAGGTTTTAAGAGTCTAAATAGCTTCATTTATATACATATTTGAGAGTCTACTTAAGTTTTATCATATACCATCTCATAGGCTCACTTCTATATTAAATTTTTTTAAGGCTACTTTATCCATTTAAACTACTGTACTTTACATCTTATTTCAGATCTGTATTTGGAACTTAAATTTGGTTTTTTATCTGATACCAAATCCAGCTACAACACAGGTTCCATCTCAAATTCAAATCCGAATTTAGAAAATGAATGTTGGTCTGAAATCCACCATTGTTCCCTTTGGATTAGACCCATTTGCATTCCTTCCTGTAATAGGGTCAAATTTACATTGTTTCTTCATTAATGTCCTCATATGTAGTTGGTTGTTAGTTATTAATATCCGCTTGCCCTTTTTATACCTCTGCAGTTGTAGCCCAAGAAGGATTATATAAATAATACAGATTCAATGGAACAAAAGTAGTTGATATAGTACTCTAGGGGACGTTTGCATTTTACCAAATGTGACATGAGTACATCATACGAGGTGGAAAGAGAAAGGCCAAGAACGGATCTATATCAATTTTAATATAGTTTTAGTGGGCTTCAGGATCCAATACTTTTCTACAAAAGAAATATTGAGTCTCAAACAGTGTCATGAATTGAGGGTCCTCAAAAATGCAAACTAATAGAAAATGGGTGTAATTTTTTTTGTTTTTTGTTTTTGTTTTCTCGGATTTTTATCAAAACTCATGAGGATTTAAGATTGAGCATTGAGGATTGTTGTATATGTGAGAATATTGAATGACTTGAATCATGAATTGGGGCCCACAAAGGTGCAGATAATTAGAAAGTAGGATTTATATGTTTTGGCATTTTTCACATGTTTATCAAAATCTACGGGGACTTAAGATATGAAAATTTATGTCTTAAGGTTTACTGATTATATGAGAATATTGAATGATTTGGATCATGATCATGGGCCAATCCATTTTCACTAGATAACCTGTCACGCTAAAAAGTGGAAATTCAAGATTCAAGTTGGGATCATTTGGTTGTATGAAAAATTTTAAGTTGAGATACAGTTGACACTTGACTTTTGTAGGATTTCATTTAATAGGGTTATGTGTGGGTACTCATTTTTCATATCCCCTTAATTTATTTCCATTTAGGAAATGATTATTTGTTAATCATTTATAAATCTTTACCTTTCTTCGATTTTAACCACTTAAATCATATTTCACAAAAATCAATTCCATGCAGCCAACACACTCACAGTTGAGTGGTGCTGGTACCTCAGTATCAAATATGCTCAGGAATCAATTCCTTATATTCATGTCCATAGTATCACTGTCGATAGTATCACTTCCGGCCAATATGCCAACCTAGAGAAAAAAAAAACGAAAAGAAAAAGAGAACCCATGCAAACAAGAAAGGCCTTAAAAGGGTAATTTTGCAATGACATTTCCAACCTATTTACAGGCTTGATGCATTTGGATTTTTGGTCTAAACCACACAGAACCTGACTAATATTTGCCGGCACAACAAACCGTCGACCGGACTGAACCTAATGACCTAATCCAATGACTTACAAATGGGTTGGGTTGGGTTGGGTTGGAACTGACAAACTCGGGTTGTACGTGCATGTGGGCCATACCCCTTATCAATCAGGTAGCGACCATTCAACGGTCCGGATTGACCTTCCTATTCCTCTCTCTCTTCCTCTTGAGAATACAGAGAAGCTCCAAAAGCTGCTCCATATGGCAAAGGCATAGATTTTGGTCTTGGACGTGTCAAATGCATGAGACCTTGGTGTTGAACGTTTGGGCAATCCACCCAAACTCTGTCTCATGCTTATCCCCTCCCCCTCTTCTTCTTCTTCTTCTTCCTCCTCTCAAACAATAAACAAACATTCAAAGTATCACTCCTGCTCCAACTCTCTTCATCTCCATTCCTTGAGTAGTAGTGTGTCATCTCCTATTCATGGATCTGTTCAATCCTCTCTTGAATTTGGTGGTTACACCGGCAAGCTTGGTCATGTTGGCCTTTGCATGGCCCAGCCTCTCTTTCTTCCATGCATGCCAGTGGGTCTATCAGAGCCTCTACAGTGAAGATATGGATGACAAGGTTGTCTTGATTACTGGGGCTTCCTCAGGAATTGGAGAGGTGATTTTCCAATAATTTGTCCAATTTGAGTTTTTGGGTGTTTTACATTGATTTAACTACTATAGTTTTTGTTACCATATATCATCATTTTTATATTGCATAGATATATTATATTGTAGTTTTGCTTGACAAAAGTACCAGATTTGGATAGTAAGGTTTTTCTATGGAAATGAAGAATGCTATACAAATAGATGATCACATGATATGACGCAGCCAGAAAGAGAGAAGAATTTACAGGAATATATGCATTTTTTACATGCACCAAATCTAAAAGTATAATATTATAAAGTGTATTTGCAGTTTGTTCAAGCCCATCTAGGAATCTACATGTATGCATTTTTTATGATGAATATCATGTCTTCATTATCTTTACTTCTGTGCAGCAAATAGCATATGAATATGCAAAGAGGGGTGCAAATCTTGTGCTGGTGGCAAAGAGGGAGCAGAGACTGTGGGGCATTGGTGAGAATGCTAAACAGATGGGTGCAAGGCATGTGTTGGTCATGGCTGCAGATGTTGTAAAGGAGGAGGATTGCAGAAGATTCATCAATGAAACCATAAACTACTATGGGCAAGGTTAGTCTCCCCATCTTCACCCACTTTAAGACGTTGGGTTTAAATAACATTAAGTTGAATGTATTAAGATTATTGCATGTGTACCATACAATAATAGCTGGTGTGCTCTATCCCTATTTAGGGCACCTGGTTTAGAATACCTGTATATAATATTTACCTAAGACCTTAATGAAGAGAGGTAATAATCAAGGTTTCATGGTTTGGGATACCTGTAAATGTGTTAGTATTGATGCCATTGTTCAAACAAATGTAATGTCCTGTTTTGACACTGCGCCATTTGTAATAGAGCTGCTTCAGTTATCTGTTACAATAGAGCTGTTTCATTTGAACTGTCATATAAATATACCGTTTGGTATATCTGAATGAATTAAAAAAAATTCTTATATAGTAAAAGTAGTACACACAATCTTATCATATTGGAAAAGTGATATGAGCAAACTTGTAAAAAAATGAAAACCAAAAGTTGAGTGATTGCTTAGAGCCTTAGACATTGATGTCTATTCAGAAAGATACCCTTTTGTTTCTTTTTGAAAAAGAGGCAATAGATAAACTTTCCCAAACAATCAAAAGCACTCAAACATCGGTTTGAATCTGTTTTAAATCAAATGGACCTTATTTTTAAATTTGCCAAATGACAACTAAGTACTTAATATGAGCAACTGAGAAATGACTGGGTTATGCGAGTTGTTATCTTTGTGTCTCTTCTTCAACATTCCATAATCCCTACATATGTTTTTGTTTTATTTTTATATGAAGTTTTATAGCATCTCTATTTTTGAGGAATGATTTAGTAGAGGTATTATATTAGACAGCAGCCCACCTTTATCTAATATGTATGGTTCTGCATCAATTTCTTTTTAAAAGCAAAGCTGCTAGCAGAAAGAAAATAGTACCTACAAGCAAAGTGAAGCTATTTGATTTATTGGAAGGCTCCTAAAGCTATTGAATTTGCTCTGTTCCTATGTCACTATTTAGTTATCTAGTAGGATCTGCAATTATTTGATTTTACATATCTTATACAGATGCATTTTACACAACTCATTATCACTATGGGTAAATGATCCTAGTCATCAATCAAGATCCGGTAAAATGGAAGGCTGTTCCATTTTAGAGAAACATAAATATGGGTCTTGAAATTTGGTTAGACCAAGAAATGTAGCGTGTACTGAGTTGGTAGAAATTTCCAAAAACTGGGCAGTTCTACATAATTTGTTGAACGTTCCAGTTTTCAAGATCTTGATAGATGGTTAGATCATCATAACAAAGAGAAGGGGGTCTAGGGCATCCATGATGATCCCACATTCCAGTTTTCAGGCTCTTGATAGATGGTTAGGATCATTTCAACAAAGAGGAGAGGGCCGAGGGCATCCATGATGAGCCCTTCCAATACAATGGCCAAATGTTGCAAGTAGTGAGAACATTTGGCCTTCTGACAGGTACTGCAAAAGATGCTTACATTATTCTATTTACTACATCATTTGACGCCAAATTTTACAGAAATTCTGCCTTTGTTTGGATGGCTACCATTATACAAAAATTCTGATCTCGAAATATCATAAAGCATTTTAGTATTAGATTTCTTCCAAGGCACTAACTATTTTAATATACAAATTTTGATTTGATATATCATAAACTACACAAATGAACAATTATGGCTAACTTTTCTAATAATAATAATAATATATATTCATATTGTTGTTGGCCCCATTTTTGCAGTGAATCATTTGGTAAATACAACAAGCTTGGGACGCACCTTCCTCTTCGAGGATGCCACAGACACCTCTGTATTTCCTCTTTTAATGGTATGGGCATGTTTTGCAAGAATGTGAAGCTAATTGGTTTATTCGGGCATTTTGGTCTTACTTAGATTGGCATTTCGTTTTACTTACTAAACTATTGGCACCAGATTGTGACTATATGCTTTTGAACTGGTTTATAACAGGATGTTAACTTCTGGGGGAACATATATCCTACCTTTGTCTCCCTTCCCTACCTAAGGCAAAGCAATGGTCGGATTGTCGTTAATGCATCAGTATCAAGCTGGCTACCCATGCCAAGAATGAGCATATATGCTGTGAGTATACTGTTGAGTCTTAATGTGGTTGGCGATCTGTTTCTCGCAATATCAATTCAATGAATCAACATGTTCCTGTGGTTCATAATAAAGTGGGGAAGATTACAAAGGCATAGAGCCTCCAAAAAGAACCCAAAGATTAACTCTACACAATCTCAAAAACATGTTCCTGTGGTTCATAATAATAGTGAACTTTGTGCCTATCACTCTGAACGTGGTTGTAGCATGTCACATTTACGTGATGGATTATATGATAGGATTATTGTCAAGATATTTTTCCCCTGATATGAAAGTATGTAGTATTAAACATGGTTACGGTCAGATTTTCCTTCTCTGTTTCAATGGGCCTTTTGGTCTTCTTTGACATGATTAGGCAGCAAAGGCAGCTGTGATGAACTTCTATGAGACACTGAGGTTTGAAGTGGGAGATGACGTTGGAATAACCATTTCAACACATGGATGGATTGGGAGTGAAATGACCAGTGGCAAGTTAATGCTAGAGGAAGGTGCAGAGATACAATGGAAGGAAGAAAGAGAAGTATGTTTTCTTATCATAGCTTAGACCTGTGCCTCAATATGCTATATACACATAGTATGTTTTCTTATCATAGCTTAGACATGTGCCTCCATATGGATGTATATATATTATATATACAAAATGCATACATTTGTGGGGATACAATTCTCTTCACACACCATATGCATATAAAGTACATCATTTTGATGAAGCACAAATGTATGCATGTGTCTAATTATTTCCATTTCTCTTTCTTTTAATTAGTAACACGACTTGAACCCACAACCTCAAGGTTGCATTAGTGAGCACCTTCTACTGTGCACAGGCTCTATTCTGTATAATTATACCTGTTCAACTATATATGTAGCAGATTGTATGATTCTCTTTTATATGCCTTCCTAATGGTGTCCACTTTCTCTTGTTCCCTTGGTTTTAGGTGCCGAACAGTGAAGGCTATGTTGAGGAGTTTGCGAGGTCAATTGTATCAGGAGCTTGTAGGGGCGATGCGTATGTTAAGTTCCCTAGTTGGTATGACATCTTTTTAGTTTACAGGATTTTTGCTCCTGATGTCATTGACTGGACGTTTCGCTTTCTCTTTTCAACTCAAAGTTTTATGAGGAAATCCCTAGTTGGGATAGGAAGGACCCCTTCGGAGACTGCCTCTCCCAAGAAGCTCCTGCCGGGGCCTCAAGCCTTCTCACTGCTCTCTCCACCGCAGCAACATAAGCTTGAATAAAAAGGCCAAACTAGGAATAGACCATGTTCTCTCATTACATCTGTATGAAATCTAGAGTAGAAGTAGACTAGTTCCTGTGCTGTGGTGTATGCATAATAAAAATCAGCTTAGACCATTTCTATGTGATAATACATTTTGTTGGATTTGTTTGAATAAGGGAGAATAGCAGAATAAAGGCTGTTTGCACTTTCTTCTTTCTGATTTGTATGGAAAAAAATCTTTATCATCCAAATGACTAATTGTACTGATCAGATGATTCTAAGTTCTAACCATCTGATTGCACTTGTTGGTTTGTGATTGGTGATTACTCCTTATCTTCATATCATCACTGGTTTTGCCTACCTAGGAAACAGTTTTTTGTTGGAAGGAACTCGGAATATCTCTTGGTTGGGGTTGCCCCAAGCCATACCTGTCCTGCCCCATACCCGACCTGACCCGCGAGGAATTTACGATGTATCAAACCAAACCGCCCCATGACAGTAGTGGCAGGGTGGGGCTGGTAGAGGTTGTCCTTTTATTTTTTAAAATATTAAAAAATTATATATACATCCTACACCAAACAGTTTCATACTTGCAAACTTGGATTCCCAGAGTCTCAAACATCTAATACTAACCTCATTACTAGACTTCTTGTGTAATATTTCATTACCAAATATGTAAATGTCATGAACAGTGTGGGGAGATTTGGTGGCAGCCAGAGACCAAACCTGCCCGAACCCCTGAACCCGGTTCAGGTCAAAATCCATGAACTCATGTTAGACTCGACCCAACAAAGCCACTGTCCATCCCCCGGAAGGAACCTTCTCTCCCACATAAATTTGAGATAAAGGAAACATTTGTCAGTTACTTGTTGACATCTGAAGGACTACATATATATTTCCATATCATCTATGGAAATACTGAAGGCTTCTACACACACATCATTTTCCTCATGAACCTTTACATCTTCATCTCCCCATATAGAATTCTCTACTCTTTTTAGCTTTTCATTGTCTTCTGCCAATCTAGCAATTAGTTTGGCATCAACAGCCATGCCAGTGTGCGAGGCTGCTTCTTGTATGGATCCAGGTGACATGTCTGTCTGAAGGCACGTTGGAACATACATAGGAAAATTCAGCCCCTGAGTTGACGACGGCCCCCGCAAACAGAAGATGGCGGTGTCGTGTGCCACGGCTGCAGCCTCTGGGGTGGTGTAAGATCCCAGCCAGAGGCGGGTTTGAGTGCGTGGAATTCGAATTTCCGACACCCATTTCCCCCATCTCCGACGTCGAACGCCTTTGTACTTCTTCTCGTCCTCCTTGATCCCTTCTTTAGTTGGTTTCATCTAGTCGAGTTCCGGCAAGTGGTTGGAGTTTTCTTGTTTTGGTGTATTGTGGATTGCAGAGCTGCTGAAGAGAGTTTATATAGTTCGAGAATTGGAAAGGTCAACTGCAGACGATCTTGAGTGTCAAACAGTTTGAAACTTTGAATATTCAATTAGTCAACAAAGTAGGATCATGGGGTGTTGGGTTAAAAGTGTTAAAACTATTCTGGGTCAAGGTGAATGAAACAATGGAATTGTGTGGATCTGGTAGCAGTTCTTTATGATTGGGATGTGCCGACCGTTGAATGTATTTGTGGATATGGAAACATGTAGTTTTTGAAAAGTCGTTTTTCAACGCGGCCTGTGTCAGGATGAGATGACTATGTCGATCACTAAGTTAGGTGAGTTGATTTGCTGAGTCAATACTGGATGTGGGGAATGGGAATTTGTGAATACTTGGCCTAATGCTTTTATATTCACTTGCAGTTGGCAATATGGCTCTTCATGGGTGAGGTTGGGTGGTAGGGCCTTTGGGCTCTATTTACTATGGTTGCTTGGGATCAAATGGGTCATTACAATCCAGCCTGACCCATTTGGGGCATGTTTGTGTATTACCGACTGACCCGGCGAGAGAACCCGATAAGAATGAAGGATCTATTTTACATAGAAAATAGAGAAATTCACTTTGTCTGATATAGTAATGTCACGTCTCCATTGCTCTAATCCCAAGGGGTAACTCGGTTGGCCTAAGACCACGGTTTGCACTCGGAGGTTGTGGATTTGAAATTGCACTACCACACTGGGGCTACAGGAGAATTTACTCGGCTTCCCTTTGGGCCCGAGGGATTAGTCCAGCCCAAAGGGTTGAGAACCCTCCGATAGAAAGAAGAAAAAAAATGTCTCTATTGCTCTCACCATCAAATACTTGTATGCCTATAAACAAGGTGCAAATGCATAAACATACCCTTAACAAGTAGGCTGGGCCAAGCATACAGGCCTGATGCTACCACTAATAATTAAATATGCCAAGTGTGAATGGGCCTTCAACCCAATAAAAAAAATGTAAATGGGCCAGCCTAAACATGTGGGCTGGATAATGGCCTTAATAGCTAAATAGGCCCAACTTAGAGCCTTAGACATACTTTTATGTTTACTTCTCTTCAGCTGGAGTCAAACGGTGGTATACTAATACGACTTCTCTTGTGTTCAACAAGGCTCACACGTGATCCATGAATATGAGGTCGCAATCTATTATTGGGTCTCGACAAAAATAGTCAAATCTCTACAAAAAAAAAAAAAAAAAAAAAAAAACAAAGAGAGTAACTCTGACTTCCAAAAACAAATCAAATAACAAATAAATAGGAGAAATAGGAGATTCAAAGAGGCTGAACCTGTCGACGTAAAGACAGATGAGAAGCTATCTTAATATCTTGGCATTCTCATCACCATTTTAGCGCACATTTGGCAGCACGCATATTTTTTTTTATCGCCATTTAATTGTCACTGGCATGACATCGTGATCATAAAGTAATGCGAGTGTTTGATCCTAACCATTGATTTTACGAGGCATGTTACATGTAACAAATGACCATAAATGAAATTTTCTAACCCCTTGATCCAGTCCACATTGAAGGTTTAGGGTTTAGAGATGTTCAGCCTCTTCCAACTTGGGTAGTTTTAGGGGCATTGTCTAACAAAGAGAGACCCCATCAGTTACAATGGGCTGAATCGGCAAAGCATGGTCCCACGTGAAGACTCAAGGATTGAGTTAGGTGGTGCTTGACCTCACTTTATCATCAATATTCAACAATTCCTTGGTGGACAACTTAAAAAGAGGGATTTCTTTTGTGCCAAATCCATTGCTTCACTCTACCCAAATCACATGGCAAGTATTGGTTTTCTTCTTCATTTGTTCAAAATCCATTGCATAAATGTTCTCAAGTCACACGGCAGAAAATCTTTATTCCTTTACCTTTTCTTGTGCCCAATCCATTGCTTAATGTAATCAAATCACACAGTAAGATTAGTTTAACCCAATAGACAATCTTTGGTTTGTGGTTACTGAAGTAGTGGTTGATAATTCATATTAAAATCTGACTACAAGAAAAAAGGAAAAAGAAAAACGTGTAGCAGACTTCTTTAGTACAAACCATCTATCAGGGTGCTCCTAGTTTCGCCACTTAAAAATTAATTTAGTTTGGCCAACTAACATGAAATCAATGGATTTGACTGAAATTAGGAAATCCTGTTCCTAGTTTTTTATTCTGCTATTCCTGTTTTTCCCATAACACTTTTATGGGATTTTCCAGGGTTGAAAATTTCCGTTGATCCTCTGAGACGAGGGAGACTTGAGACAATGGTTGGGTAGATTTTTCCCTTCCATTCTGAGCCAAAAGAGTTGAAAAGAAATAACCCCAAAAGAGAACATTAAAGTGTTTGGGAGTGGGACAACAAAAAAAAAAAAAAAAAACCCTCCAAATCCAATGGTGATGATGACAAGAGAATAACACCAGCAGCAATAAACAAATAATCAGACAAAAATATGCACACACACATAACACACAATTCCAAATGTTATCTTGGATTATAATTACCGGAATTCCTATGCAAACCAACTCTAATGGTGATTTATACATTCCAACCAAGGCTTCAAACCAAAAGCATAAATAAGTGGTTATAGCAGTCAACTGTGGACCTATTGTTCTTACAAAAAAGCCAAGATTTTGGCAAAGAAAAACAAGCAACAGTCTTGTGCTTGAATACCAAACTGAACACAACACATTTATCAATAGTTTGCCAGCAGAAGAAGATTGAATGTGAAGGGAAAATAATATACTATTTTTATGGATGAGAACTAGGCATTCCTTAGATGGTTATAAAGAATGAAGATTTCGACAAAAGATTGAGGATAGTGTAGAGTCTTTTTTCTATTTATAATTAAAAGCTAACTCCATGTTCCTATTATGCATCAATGGATACAAGCATTTCCGCATCTTGGGTAGTGAAGTGAGAGATTCGGCTTTCCACCATCGGCAAGATATGATTCTGCTGAAAAGAAGAAAAAAATTACCACAAGAGATTTCAAAAGTTTCATTTGGAAGTCATCGTATATATCTGGCTTCACATGCTATTAGAACTAACAAATAACAATTAAGATTAAATTGATTATCATTTGTCAATCGCAACCATGCAACTATATTTGGCAGGGTAGCAAAATTATGAGACACAGAAAATGAAGTCTTTATTTTACCTGCCTGCAATTCCATTTCATCATCCTTCATAAGATCAAAGAATAATCATTTGATCACCAATTAAATTGAGGTCCCACACATTCCTTTAGAGGTCTATAGTATATGGAGAAAACAAGTGGATTTTCTAGCTTTTCTCACCCAAACAGACGCTGGCTTCATATGGAAGGAATGCTTTGATAACCAGGTTATAACAAAAAACAGGTTTTGGTGGGAACTATATGCTGCAATCCATATTGCAAACATCGCCCATAGTTTTGAATTTATCACAATAAAATCACGAGATTCTCTTGAAAATATCTTATTAAAAATACAATTCTTTGGTTGTGGTGAGGGAGGAAAAAAGAGCAGAAGATCATGATGCAACTGCACTGTGGAGTTCCACTTCTTTTAACTCAGGAATTCTCTAGGTTAAAGCCTCCAAGGATCCAGATTCCAGCAGCAGCAGCTACTGGGAAGGGCTGATGTGTGTAGCTTATAAGAAGTCATATAGGCATAAGTTGGAGAGAGAGGGCACAACCCTTGAAGCCTCAAAAAATACAATTTATCCCCTTTTTACTTATCGTGATATTATCACAGTATTTATGATAAATTTTCCATATTATTGGCAATATTTATCATGAATGACCACCAAAATTGATAATTGGAAAAGCGGGGCTTGAACCTCAAACCTGTGTCCAAAAGAACACTTAACACTGGGAGAAGGCCTACTCACTAGTTTGCACAGGGTGTAGACAAGTACCTCACATGCCAGAATCAAGTGGATTTGCTTGGTCTGTGACAATGATTGATCATTGACAGGCCCATTATAAAGAACATAAATGGAGCCTACAAAACTTGGGGTCGACACTAGTTTTAGCCATGCATATTAAAGCAAGCACTGTAGAAATGAGATTTACCTTTTTAAAGCTCTTGACGATCTTCTCACTTTCTCAATAGAAGGACGAAAAGAAGGTGGGTGTCTAGGAGGAATCAAAAGCCCTTGAAGCTGCATAAAGAAAGTCCAAAAAGCCTGTTCCCCGAAGAAGACCTTTACCAGTTAAGAGCTCAAAATCCAACAGCAATAGGAAGCCAATTATCGCTGCCTTCCCATTAATCAATTCATTCTTTCCTGTGAAACCAAATCCCCCTACATCTTCATCAACTACCATTCTCACCTAAATCCATCACACTAGCAAATCAGCAACAAATAAGAAATAAACACTGATTCATTAAAAAACTGAACAATTAATTTCAAGTTGAATACAAACCCATCTGAAAATATAAGATACATTACCAGAAAAAATATAGCCAGTTGCCATCTCTATTGAATATCTCACATGTTATTATTATTATTATTTTTTTCTAGATCTCAAGAAATGAACGCGTGTTATTGTTTGCCAAAAAAATAAGGCCATTTCTGTTAGTGGCTACATAGTACATGGCAAAGATAAAAGGAAAAAGACTAAGAAAAGAAGCACATACCTCATCCACATTGACATCAGATGCAGTCATACCAGGCTGAGCTTTTCCGCTGAAGACAATCTCGGCAGAAACTCCAGACTTGAGACCTCCTCCCATACTGATGTAAATGTTCTCTGGATCAGTTTTCACAGGATAAACAAAAAGAGTCCGCAAAGCAGGTGTGAGGACTCTCAAGACAGGGTTATTTGGGTACCACTCCTTGATTTCACCAGTTCTAAGATCAAATGTGCTATCTGTGGTGGGGCAAACTATACAACCATCCTGCACAAAAGTGCCCCAGTTTTTATCCAACCAATCATTCATATTTCAAATTAGAAAGTCATCAGCTGAAAAGATTTCCATGGACGATGGATTTATAAGAGGTCTGAATCAAGCCTTATCATCATAACACTTCGGTTTAAGAGGATTATGAGCTTTAAATGTATGAATGCATCTAACACCTGCTGAAAAATGATGAGATCAAAATACAAAGGGCAACATTTTATATAATTTTTGTTAATGGTCATTTTATATAATTTGTTCTAAGGCTTCTTCATCAACTAAATAAATAAAATATTGATCAAAGGAGTACAAAATCTCATCCCAATGGATCTATCTCCATAAGAGGACCATCAAATTTTACTGTGAAACTACCTCAGTTTTAATCTTCTCCTCCAAGTTTACGGTTGGCAGTTCATAGTCAAAAGATGTAAGCCATCCATCGGTTATACTTAAAGAAATCTGTTCCATTAATAAAATGGCATTAAGTGATTTATCAAGAAGAAAGTCAAGACCATTTGTTGACTACAAAAAGGGAAACGCAAATTGACGTTGGGTATGTGGGTTCTTTGTGACTGATAAAGGAATAAAAGGAGTCATTCATGTTCAAGTAAGCTTCAAGAATACCCTCATGACTGCTACAAAAGTAATAGATCAGGTGGTTTCTTGGTCTTACCCTGCACTAGAACAGGGACATAATGTACTATTCAAGCTATTTGTACATAATCAATCAGGGTATGCAACAAGAAAAGAAAATGATAAAAATAAAAACTAAGTAGAAGGTAATGTCCCATTAGGATGTACCACCACATTAAGATTCCATGTTTGTGTTTGGGGCAATAATACATAAGCACATTTTGCAGCAGGAACCAATCCCTACTTATTGAAAGATAGAGAAGGAAATAACAGTAACTAATAATGGAAGATCATTGGCAATATAAACAAGAACAACTTGCATTCCAACATAATTTTGTTTCATTTCCACCCCATTTTCCCAAAGCTTCAGGTTCACAATTTGCCTTTATGATTTCCCTGCCCCCACCCCTAATCAAAGTGAGTGGCAAGAACCACAATAACCATGGAAGATTACATCCCACCTGTTGTCAATAGCTGGAACACCAAAATGGGAGCCTTTCAAACATTTTGCAATTGAATCTTATGTAAAGTACAATTTGCCAGATACTGTAGGAAATCGGGTAGCCTGCATGTCACGGGTCCCACGTCAAATCAAGCAAGGCTTATGCCAACAAAGAATACAATCCCACTTCAAGTAAGGCTTGATCAGGTCCCACTAATAAGACTCATAATAAGATTAGTGGATGTGAGTTTCTTGGCCAAGAAGTCTCTAGTAAGTGTGACTCTTTGGGACTTGTCTATGGAGCCCTAGGGTTGGTATTATTTCATCCCATAGGAAAGCAAGAGGTAAAGAGATCTTCAGAGCTTCCCAATCGCTGGAACGCACATAGATCTCCGGCCGCATCTCGGAGTCTCCACATCTGAATCCATCAGATACGACAATAGGTTTCACAAGACTCAATCATCCCCCATTTTTCCGCAACCAGTACTTTAAATTCAAGTAAATAAATCCAATAACCATCAAAGTAATACATTCTACTAGAGAAAGTGAATTACTTGCACTAACCATCTTTCTATAAAAACACCCAATCTTCTTATTCTTTGTTAACTCAATAAATAACAAAATGCACACTACTATTCTACCAAAGCTAAGAAAAAGCTTCATCTCAAACCTGTGTCAGCTTGGCATTAAGCAGCCCTTCACTATAAGCTCCTTCTGCGGGCGACCGATTCTCGATCGCAAAAACCGCATCTTTATACCACAACAGAAGAATAGTCTCCCCATCCTGGATAATCACGCGCCGCTCCCCCCTTGGAAGTGCGGCCAGTGGTACCACCGGGACCCAGTTCCTCCCGTCGCCGGAAGCTAAGGATTCTTCTGCGACAGATACCTCCGTCGCCTTACAGATGATGTTTCCGATGGGTCTTGCAATCTGCACATTGATGTTTTGGGAAGGAAGTGAGGGGGATTTCTGAGGAGGGAGGCGTTGGCGGAGAGGTAGAGATTTTCTGCAACAAGGATGAGGAGAGGTGGAGAGGATTGCAGTGGAGAATTTGGAGGAAATGGCCATGGAGACTTTGGGAGAGATGATGGAACATGAAAAGGAAAAAAAACCCCTAACATTAGGAGAGAGAAAGAGGTGTTAGAGAAGAGAAGGGATTTCATGGCCACAAGATTTGGATAATGTTGAAAGATAGAAAGTATGGTTCTGAGAAGGGCAACAGTGCTGGAGGAATTTTTAGGTTTCGGATCAGCTGGGACCCACGGAGACAAGTGATTTATATTGTGTCGTTGGGACCCACATGAAAGTATGGTTAGGATTTATGAGAATAAAGTCCTTTTCTGTCCGTACATATGACTGACCTGATATTCACCCTACAACGGTTGAAATTTGAGATTTTTTACATACCTATTTGTACGATATCTTAGTTGTATGAGCAAATGGTCATCTCTCTTAAGCTGAAACTTACCTCATCTACTGGTTCTATAAATTAATGTTGTCGTTTTTTATATGATGATCGTTTTCAAAATCAAGATAAATTCAATCAGAACAGGATTTTTCAATTCCATCATCAACTTTGTTTTGTAGGTCCAGCACTATTCCAGCTTAGCTTATCCTAAGTTGAAATAGCAAATTAAAGTTGATTATATTTGTTTTTTACATGATGGAACGGAATAATCTAGTTTTGATTGGATTTATATTGATTTTAGAGACGATCATCATATGAAAAACAACGATATTCGACTTTGATTTGTGAGACTGACAGTATTTCAACTTAGAATAAGATAAGCTTCAGCATAGGAGAGCTATATATATATATATATATACATATATAGACACACACACACACACCTAATATAGGAATATTGAATGACTCAGATCATGAATTAGGGGCCCATAAAAGTGCAGAAAACTAGATTTATAGGTTGGGACATTTTTTTTTAGCAAATTACTAAAAATCTTTAAAAACTTAAGATAATCAAGCCCAAGGTCAAAGGAAGGGTTCAATAACTCAATGACAAAATGAACACTTTGGATTAAAAACACGGGGCTCACATGAATGAGAAAAAATAATTATAGTTTATGGAGCCCATAAGAACACAATCATTTTATAAGAGACTATATAAAGCCCCTTTGCAAGAATGGTTTTACACACTTGTATGAGCGTGAAGATCTTACTGTGTAAATGACCTTATTTACACAACAATTTCACGTCTCACATGCACAAATGAATACAAACAAACATGGTGATGGATGGCCATTATCATGTGGATATATGATCCAATCAGCTTATCCTTTGCCTCTTTTCCAAAATAAACTAAAAATAACTTTTTCCAATAAACATGAGCAATTACACACTTTTTGTTTTTTTCTTGATAAGTTTCCCTATGACTTTTATAATATGACAAGTTTGTCTATATTATTTTTATTTTATGCCAAACTTGTTTGGATAAATTTTACCATGAGGTAACTTTGCTAGTATAACTTTCACACAGTGACAATTTTACTTTTACTATTTGAATTGTTGTACCAAACAATCTATTGATAAAAACATCTAATTAAAACAACTCTATTTCATTCTCATCTATTTCAAATAGATTAATTTGCCAAACAAGCCGCAAATCTATCTGTGTACCTATGAGATCCAAATCAAGCATGGTCCTATAATAAGGTTAAAGAAATATAAATCATGTGGTTGAAATAGGTAAAAACGAACAAAATCATATGTTATGATTTTTATTACTACTTTACTTGCCATCTAATCAAATTCGGATTGTGAGTCAGAAACAATAGGGTCGATCCAGTAGATACAGTAAGGGCTGTGATTCAATGTATACTATGAAATGACATCTCTATTCATCATTTGGCATGTATTTCTAGGTGAAGATGTAGATGGGGTTGGCTTTCTTAGATATGATTTTTTAGGTGATAAATAGGTGGTTGATTAATTATTATCAAAGCGGAAATTATTCTATGTCCATTTGCAAATCTTCCCTTTCATTTCTTCAATTTTAGCCACTTGAACGGATTTTCATTTTTAAAAGTCACAATGCAAACAACTGGACCCTAAACAAATGATCTTTTCAAATGAACACAACTAAACACCTCGCAATTATCATCCTATCAAACAGTTAATCTCATCTTGGACTTGTTTCCAATAATGATTTGTAATTCAAGTTAAAATGATATATTCCACTCTTGAATTAGAAATGTGTTGGCCAACACACTAATGTTATGTGGTGTTGAAACTTCAGTATGAAACACATAGGTTGGTAGTATCAATCCTAGGTAGGCCTACCTAGCAAAATAGTAATAATAATAATAATAAAGAAAAAAAAAAGAAATGTTTTACACAATTGAATTCTCATAATCATGAAAAGGAAAATTGATTTTAAAACCTATTTGTTTGGATAGAATACATAGGAATTGAATATGTAGAACTACATATCCTAAGCATGTCATAGCTTTTTCAAAAAATAGAATAAGAGCATGTATGATAAGAGGTAAGGAATCCGTAAATTTAAGGATTTATCCATGACCTTGGAATATGGATTCCTCACTGAGGATTCGTATAGCTGAGGATATTACATTGACATTGTAAGGAATCCGCAGATCTAAGGATCCATCCCAGACTTTGGAATAGGAATTCCTCATTGATGATTCGTGTTGCTGAGGATATTACATGGACATGGGTGCATATCAATTCATATAGCTAACAAAAATACGTCTCAGTGTACAAATCCACAAAAGTGAGAATTTTCAATCCTATGGGGGGAGGTCGGACTTGAAACTCCTCAAAAAATGAGGGTCTCATTGATCGAAATCCTTGGGGATTTAAAATTGCCAAACTTGTGTTTTCTACAACTTCGTGCAAAGCAAAAATCTTTTTCTCGAAGATTTAGTTGCCAAACATGACCTAAGGGAATATGGGAAATGAATATCTAGTCATCATTCATTAATTCAAGTCCTAGGAAAAAAACAACTCATCTACATAGCCACCTCATATCCTTCACACTATACCTCTTTAATCATCTTAAAGATGGAGATCTTTTAATCATGATATATTCAATTCCTACAAATTCTAGCTAAACAAATTGGCCCATAAGAATTGTTGGTCATGAAAATTGGAAGTTGTTATCATCAAACAAACAAACAAAAAATGCATCCCACAAGACATATAATGATTATAGATATCTCGACTGTTGCTCAATTAGTTAAGGACATTGCAGTGTGCCACTGTGCATAATCCGTGAGTTCAAGTTAGGTTAAAAAAAGGAAAAATCTATCATTATAAAATATAAATCCATGCCTACATGTCACTTCCTTAATGGGTAGAAATAGAATACATCAATGAACGATATTTTGGATCGTTAACTCAAACTCAAAGGCATCATAAAAAGGACCAGGAAACACGTTTTAGGAGGAAATGACGGGGTTAGGTTTCAATTTCTATCACTTTGATAATCACTAATTATTAAGAAATCGACCTCTTGGCATCATTACCATGCTCTTGCATTTAGTAAAATGATCAAGGTGTTGACTATTGCTAACATACTATTGAACTAGGATAAGCACCTTTAGGGCATTATTCAAATGCTCTAATTCATTATTTCAATTAAAAACTTCTTTATCAGTAAATTCATTTTCATTTGGTTAACTTTATCTATAATATTGAGGTGATGGACTTGGTCATATTTTTTGTGATATGTTCTTAAAATTATCATAATTGAAGTACCAAATTATGGTTATGCTTATTTAAGAGTCTTGTCTAAAAGGTGTGATTCTTTTAGATGTCCCATTAGAATAACTTTCAAATATATATATATATATATATTTTTGCATAAAGACTTTCAAATATAGCTGAAAATCATTTTAGAGGTAATTCATAGGACTGCGATTTTTTTTTTAAATTTTGAAACTCTTAAATTAATGGTTAAGATGACCGAATAACCCAACTTTTGCACACCTCTAAATCATATATAGCATTTTCGACTCTTCATTGTCTCACATTGGCGTGCATCCGAGTGAACTCCACCATGAAGGCTACTAATTGCTTTATAACGGCATTACGGTAGATAAAAACCATACATAACAGAAAAATTCATGAATTATGATAGAGATTCTAAAACTAATAAGCATAAATGTTAAAACTATTGGATTTGTAAAATAGAGTTTTTCTTCATAATAAATGACTCAACATAAGTGGGTGTGGGAAGATGACTCAACAACACAAAGAAGCTGAGGGGCAAATCCATCCAAACTAAAGAATCAAAAGCAGGATTTTATTATTATTTAAGTCCTAATTTAAACAAAAAAAAAAAAAAAAACCATTGAGGGATTTCTTGTTCTCAACAAAAGTATTTATAAGGCCCGTTTGTTTAAAAAATTACTTATAGATTTTATTTTACTTTATCTTTATTTTATTTCATAACAAATAGATAAGTCTCATGAAATGACAGGAGGGTCCCTTTTAAAATAACGTTTTTCTCGTTTCATTTTCGAATGTCCCTGATGCCATCATGATCGACTCTGACTATGAAGGTTTGAAGTGCCAACCTTCTTTAGTTTTTGACGCATAGGTATTCAAGTCTAAAGTATTCTTGATTTAACATGGGCCAGCCTTGTTGACAAAATTTATTAATTTCCCCATGGCTAGGAAGGTAATGTCATTTGAAGAACATTTAATTATTATTAATGTGTTGACATTTGTTTCAATAAGCTTGCAGTACTGATGGCGTCTACATCAAAAGAGATGATATGGGGAGGATAAGGATTAGAATGGATCATGAAGAGGCTGTAGAAGCTATAGCTCGATGCAAGCTAGCTACAATGAAGGCCCATTTGGATATATAGAAAATGAAAAGTATAATTTATTTTTTTTTGAAAGAACTAACATTTTTCTTCTAATAATTCTCAACGGGTGATGTACTTGATCTTACTTTAAGGCCAACTTCTATTGAAGTAAAACTTACTATATGTCGTAAAAGAGTATTACATTCATTTTGAATAGCTGTAGATTATCAATAGGCGGGCTCACATGTTTAATTTCCACACATCCCAATTACATAAAGGGATGTTGGAGACGCGAGGATCTGACTCTTTTTACTTATTGTATTTTGTACCCATGCTTTTATTCCAACAAAATTGTCCTCGTTTTTACAAGTCTTTGTGGTCTTTCTCTTTCCTCTTGTGTTGCCTCTCATTCTCATTGTGTGAGCTTTCTTTTTACTTGTGTAAGCTCTATTGAGTACATATCTTAATAACCGCTCGTCCTCGGAGCGCGGATTAAACGAATATGAAGCAAACATGCAGAATCTTTAGCTTATGTATATTTTCTTTTTTCGTAAGCTTGACATATATCTTTTAAATGAATAAACTTCTTTTGACTTATTAATTATTATCTGTTTTATGTGATCAAATAATAAAGTTAATTTTTTTCTTTAGTTTTTATACTTGAATATATGAATAAGATATATTTGTGTCCATTTTTTTTCTCCATTTTTTATAAACCCATAAATACTATATTGTATAGGCGCCCTGGACATATAATTATTTTAAAACTTAGCATTTCGGCACTCTTGCTCCGCGCTCAAGGTACTTAGGCCCAGACCCTAATCTTATTAAAAAAAAAAAAAAGGAAAGAAAAAAAAAACTGCATACAAATGGATAGAGTTTGAGTGCACCATAAGTACATCTACAATGGGCCCACCTGATATCGTTCAAAGCTCATCTAATGTGAAATGATGTGACTCGTACTCACTCTATTTTGATCTAATCCGTTTATATATAGTGAGTGGGGCCCATCAGTTAGAACATTCGATCGAGTATGATAGTATTCAAAAGAAACAAAAGTGGGCCACGTAGCCACGTTGTCGTTCAATTAAGCTTGCACGTGTCACCCTAATGATGATGGCCCCGACTCGCTCTGCTTGGAAGTTGGATTTAATCCGTTCGTATTTTGTGTGGGGCCCATCAGCTATGGGGACCTGAATGAAAGGCACGTGGATTGTTCGTGTGGATTGGATTGGGGAGAATGTCGTTTTCTGTCGTGTCTATTGGCTATCCCATCGGACAGTCTGGATAAATTCATGCATTTATTTTTAGGGATTCGGATCCCTGTTTGGACGAATCATGGGCCGCCACTCGCGGGGGAGGAAGAAAAAGTTGATTTCTCTTTCCTCCGCCCCCTTCCGCCCTCACATGTGGCGGCCCCTGATTCGTCCAAACAGGGATCCCCTGTTTGATCGAAACAGGGGATTCTCTTCCTATTTTTAGTTATGCCTCCTGGCCTGCCCCAGAACGGTGTGGATGCTGTCCACGTAGCATGCGCTTTTTTCAATTCAACTGCGAATATTCTTTTTAGTTGGTTAGGGAACCCAAGGGCTAGTTAAGTTGAGAGTTCTAAACTGGGATACAGGGGATTATCCGTCTCTCCTGAGCCCATATAAATTATTTCGGCCCAAAGGATCGAGACACCCTCCATTGTAAAAGAAAACTTGGGCCACATTTATTTATGTCTACTGGTTTAGCTCATGATCCATCTAAGTAGACCCCCTTATAGTCATTGATCATGGTTTTGACATTCATTTAGACTGGATTATTGAATTGATTGTAAACTTATTTTGGACTGTGAAAATTTGTAGGCCGTTGATCAAATGGTTAGGATGATGATTTGAGCCACTGTCACCATGTATAGGTAGGTAAGGAGTAGGAGATTTCTGGATCACCCTCGGTCCCATTCCCATGTAGCCCCACAAGAAAGTGTGAGATAACGTGAGCACATGTGCTTGACGGAGGAGGCTTTGTAATTAGGTTTTTAGAAATTTAGAAAAAATGTATTCTAAAATTGATTAAAATTAAAGAAACATGTGAAGAACTAAAAACGAGCATCAAATAATGTTTTCTTGAAGGAAATACACAACCTAAATAATTTAAATAGAGAAAAGTCAAAATCTCATCTACATCTTCACTATTATCTTTCACCGCTCAACTTTTTAATAATCTTTTGTTATACGTTTGATCAGATATATAAAAACCTTCCGCTTTTATACTGTTTGAGGTAGTGCGATTCACTAGTAATCAATCTAACCCAAACTTTCTCCTGCCCACTGTGGCATGAGAACTGTGCATCTGGACCATCACAAAAGCGGGACTCGCATTTGAAATTCAAATGCTGCGGCTGCGGATGCGGATGCGAGTTCTCATGTCCACCGTGCGCCGGAGAATGATTTTTAACCAAAATAATTTCTCTGTTATAAACAATCTATACATAATAAATGCATGACGATTGATGATAGATCTTGATGTCGACTACGGTCTACGGGTGAGCTGATAATGCTCCAATTAAATGATTTTAGCTCTTTCGCACAAATTTAGCGCGCTTGTATGCTTAAAGTTGCTTGCTAATCAAATGATTGGGGGGGACCATCTCACTCTTATCATCTCATGGCCTTGCATGAGGACCAATTTTACACTCATTAAATCACCCCTCACCGTTGAATTAAATATAAAAGGACCGGTCTTTTGAGCACCAATGCTCATGATAAGATGAGTACCATTGTTTGTGAGACCCATTTGGGCACTTGGGGTTGGGATGTGGGGATTGAGAGATCTCCTTTCACCAAGTTGTGTAAGATGATGGAGACTCAAATCGCCATGCTAGACAATTGTTCAACCACCGGACATGTTTTCACTATATATCCAAAATGATCAAGTACACATTCGATTGAACGGTTCAATCAATTTGGATGCGTGCCAAACTCAGGATCATTAACTATGAAGTGGGGTCCCATTTTTGGTCCACTTAGATGGATCATAAGACCAGTGGCGGAACTAAAGGGCATGACCCCCACAAAATTTTAGAAAACCCCTTGTGGGTTTGAAGAATTTTAAATTTTTTTATTTATGCCCCCCTCCCCAAAAAGTTTTCAAAAAGGCCCTTATATGTTTTAAAAATTATATACACTTTTTATATGTGGCCCTCTAAAAATTTTATTTCTACATAATGGCCCCTTCAAGGAAGAATTTCTAGATCCGCCCCTGGATAAAACGTGTCTCACTAGTTATTTAGACAAGCGGTGCTCATCTTATCACCAGCACTGGTGCTTGGCAAAGGTTTCTCCAATATAAAAAATAAATATGGTTAAACTACCGTTAAAATTCATGGCTGATAAATGAAAAGCTAGGATAATCTTGTAAGATGGGTATTTTTTTTTTTTTTTTCTCATCCTAGGCATAAGGAAAGTTTTTCATCTGCCCCCTCCCACTAGTCTGCACGACTACATGCATCTAAATGACCCTACTAGTGTTTGTGAATACTATGCAGGAGAACATTTTCCACCTGCATAATCCATCATTCCATCTTATATATCCTACCTTCCAAAGATGTTGTCGTCGTGACGTCACCCACCCACTGAATGTAGATGACATGGTCCACATAACGACGCATCAGCAACAGCGAAAACGTGTTCTCCTAACTAATGACATGTATTAAAAATATAATCCTATCAAGTATCAGCCCATGCTGATGATGTGGCACGCCCTATAAAATGTCAGCCTCATCAACCCCCAAGAAGAACTACTTTTGCTCCTCCTATCTCTCGTCTCCCACAACTGAGATGGATAATCTTGGAGATGAATTCTTGGAGAGTCTTGAAGATCAAATTTCTGCATTTTTCAGTGGACCATGCGACCAGTCTGATCATTCTAATGTAAAAGACAATGACTACGACAACGACGACAAAGAAGAAGAAGAAGATGGAACCTCACTAGAGGAAAGGGCTGCATTCTGGCAAGCCCAAGAAGATATGCTCAAGGTAATTAATTGCTTTCTATATAAAGATCACAAGATCTTCGATGGTAAAATCTTTATTTTTTTTTATGTGTATGCGCACGTAGGATTGTAAATGGATTGGTTCTATGGATCCGGAACTAGAACCGTTAAGGAGAAGGTGGAAGATCCGGACCCGGAACCTGTTTCTTGGCTCTGAAACCGAAATCAAAACCATATATGAGACGGGTCTAGATCCGGATCTAGGTAGAGAATCATATTAAAAGAACATGATTTTTTGAATAGATTTTCAAAAATTAATGTAACATGTCAGGTCTCATGTCCATGGGTCTGAACTAAGGTGGAACTGGACCCGAACTCATTGACTTATCAAGGCCTAAATAAGGACCCGGACCCAATTTTTAACGTGTCGGAACCTCCGGGTAATCGAAGAATCGGATACCCATTTACATCCCTATGCGCGCACTTATAATATTTCTGTTTATAATTATTGGGTACTTTGGCTGCATAATGTTATAATTTGGATTACATTTCTCAAGGCAGTAAAACTCTGTTGCATTTGAGTAATATGTAAAGGTTTTAGCAATGACAGATACCACTTTTTTATGGGTTTAGTCCTCCAGAATAGACATGTTGAGAATTCATTTTTCACCACCTTTATATTGTATTCTATTATTCTATTTGCATAAAAAATACTCTAAAAGTTTAAGGAATTAAATGAAGATTTGCGGTTTCTTTAGTTGTTTTCTTTTAATAGAGACCACAAGTAAAAATGACATTGTCCAAGTTGACAAGGTAATGCCAAAATCGATTTTCCTTGATATCTGACATAAACCATGGTTTTTTTTTTTTTAATTAAACTAGTATGTCCCACTTTTTTTTTGTATCATAAATGAAAGGGTTGATTACTATTGCAATTTTTCTTGGATGAAGTAGAAATTCTTTCTATTCAGGAAATTCTATACCGCAGCAGATCGCCTGGGTCGAAACTGCGGCAAGAAGTGAACAGAGCCATGAAAATGTCAAGGGAGACAACCTCATGCCATTGCAAAAATCCCATCTCTAATGAATGTGTGAGCTGTCTGCGTCGAATTGTTGTGGATCAGCTTCACAACTTAGGATATGATGCAGCTCTTTGTATTTCCAAATGGAAGCCTACCAAAGACATCCCTGGAGGTGAGCTTTCACTCTTTCCTATCTCATCTTCATACCTCTCTCTTTTCTAACAGTCCAAGGGAAATTAGAGTTATTAAGGTTTCCTCTATATCTCTCATATGACAAGCTTTGGATAGAGAAGCTCATTTCTATGAGAGGAACAGAGAAGTTTCAAGGTACCCCATGAAAGACAAATATTCTTGAGTTTGTTCTTTCTTATGAAAAATAATGAGAAGAGCCATTGGGTTTTCTCTTTTAAAATGTTTTTACTGATTTGCTTCTACTGGGGCACTTGGAAACCAATGGAAACTAGAGTTCATATCCTTTTTTTTTTCACAAACATGTCTCCTTTAATTAGATCAAATGAGCTTTGGGTTTTTGAAATTCTCCAAAAGTGAATTTATGGATTCTTACAGTCAAGCAGGCTCTCTGCAGTAAGGTTAAATCATGTTTAATTGAAAGCTCATTTACTTTGTCACTCCTATTTTATCATTCAAGTTCCTTTTCTGTTTTAAACATTATTGCTTCATTGTGATTTACTTTTTGTGGCTAGTTATATTACAATTTTGCTAGTTAACTGATTATTAGTGGTAACGTCATTTTATGCAATTTGTTTTATATGTATAATACACCCATGCAAGATAAGCCACACTATGAAACAAAATTTACGAGACAGAATGCATTTCTTTTGTTTCATGCATGTTTATATCAAACTTACCAACAGCACCATAGCTTCAGAACTCATTTCGACTCACTAAAGCTCAACCGAGTGATTCTGCTTGGTAAATGATGCCTGAAAATTAAATCTGTGCCCATGGTCACAAATAAAGTTATTGGGTCATTGTAACTGGTTTAGTAAGAGGAGATTTTCAAATTTTTGGGTTTTCTCAGATTGTTAATGGGAAAAATATTGTAGAATGGAATAAAAATTAATCACGAGTTCAACATGATAAAACTTGTCGTTGTCGTTTATCAACAGGTTATTAACGTTTCAAGAATAGAATAAAACATGTTGTGGTTCTCTAAACAATAGCAGTATTTATGACTGTCCACAAATATATATACATACATTTGCATATAGAATTGTACTTGGATTTACTTAATTTTGCATAATTCCTTACATTATAGTATCTAAATTTCAGGGAAACATGAGTATATAGATGTAGTCATACACCCGACGGATCGAAAGAAGGCGGTGCGATTTGTGGTAGAACTAGAATTCCGAGCAGAATTTGAGATAGCAAAAGCATGTGATGACTACCTGAGGCTTGTAAACCAGCTGCCGGACTCTTATGTCGGAAAATTCGAGCACCTGAATGCATTGGTACGAGTGATTTGTGACGCCGGCAAGAGGTCCATGAAGGAGAAGAAAATCCACATGGGTCCATGGAGGAAGAGGAAATTCATGCAGATGAAATGGTCGAGTTCTTACGAGAGATGGCCATCCGGCCAGTCTCCAGTCTCAATGTTCCAATCAAGGGAACTTCCTGTGCCCATTTTCGTGTACCCGGTGGTCAAAGTTGCCTGAATACTTGCCCGAAGCTGACACAAACACACAGGAATCTGAGAGGCTACTCATCAGTTTTCACTGGTCACTTGTAGTTGAATTGAGCTTTAGCTGTAGATGTATGTACATTCTGACTAAAGTCTCAGCCCATTTCCATACATGATCCATCGGTAACCACACATCTAAATCCGAACTGCTGAGAATAACTATTTCTGATGGACGCAACTACTATAGATCAAAAGAGGGATTAAATGGTTTCGTTCCTAGATGTGGGTATCTGATGCATTTATAGGGATTGACTCGAGAAGAATCGACTAATTCTCTAATTCACCTGTAGATAAAACATACACGCCACCAGGCACTTGCAATCAATGAAGCAACACAAGCTAGAGATCGAATTCAATGCTACGTCACTTTAGCAGCATCAATACATGACAGGCTGCCCACAGTAATATGGCGGGAAATCCTGCTAGAGATCAGGGCATAGTTATTATTATTATTATTATTATTTGGACATGTCACGGTAACATGGCGGGGAATCCTGCTAGAGATCAGGGCATAGTTATTATTATTATTTGGACATGTCAAGAGAGCAGGCACAAGCTGAGAGTGAGGACTCATACATTGTAGGAGTTGGGGGCGAGCCAGGTTAATGTGACTCCTCCTTTCTTCTTATGGTGCAGAACTGGTTTGAGATTGGAGAATATTTATACATCTTAACAAATCCGGTTCCTTAATTCAACCAAACTACTTTTATATAAGTGTATTAAGCGTACGAAACAACCCCTTCTCTTTGGTGAGCCATCAACCTTACCAGTAACGATGCTGGCTTGTGTTGGACACAAAATATGACTATCATAAAAACGATAACGTCGCATATCCATAATGAGGTGACTTAAAATGTAGAACCAGTAAAATCAATTCATACCGGGGGCAAACACAATATTTATTGCAAAGTGGTGGCCCAAAAAGAGATACGGAACTACCAAAGGCTACACCTGACCCCAACCCAAAGTAGTCCTCCGAGCAGCCGGACAATCGAATAATGGACATTTTGGCAGGGGCCAATATATAAATTTCCAGTGGTTTTATTTATGGCCTGGCAATTGATTGACGTCCATTGGTAAACCCTACGCTCATGAGGTCGACGGACCTGCTGGGACTACTAGAGTTGAGTCTCATTTCCATGATTGCGAATATTTTTAAAGAATCTGAGAATAGTAGAAGAAGACATTTCCATTCAGGTTTTCAAAGTTGGAATCCACAATGGCAGGATTAACATCAATAAATAAAGAAATGGATAAGCCTAGCACGCTGATAAAGCATTTTTTACAGCATCATTATACAAGCAGAAAGAACTTGTATAGAACTGAAAAAAATGAGACTGACTTCTATAAATTTCACCCTTTCTGATTTCTCTGATAAACTGATTCCTTGATTTAAAACCCATGGAAAGAAGATGAAAGAATCCTAAAAAGCCCATCTGGGTTGTCAGCATGCACCTGCCAAATGAAGAATAAATAAATATGAAAATGGAAAGCCATTGCTAAGGAGCATTCCAGCATATTTTTTTACGAAAGATAAATCAAGCTTTTAATAATTTTCTTTCTGGACATTGCTGGCATTTAAAGAAAATAAACGAACATAATTCTTTTACCAAGCACACAGGCAGAAAAGTGTAATTGTTGTAAACAAATATGAAAAACCATCATGTTGAATACAAAGACTAATCTTCTCTAAATTATCTACAGGCCAAACTTCTAATAAAAAAAATCACATTAACAACAATAATGAAGAAATACTTGTTGAGACATAAAAGGTGGGAAGTTGAATCAACTAGTGTTTTTTGCTAACACAACAGATTCAGGAGCATCACTTATGCTCCAAAAGATGATTTTGCTATCAACAAAATTTTGTTCCCAGAAAAAGACGAGCAAAGGAAACCAAATGTCGACCACAAAGGAGCGTACCCTATACTGAAAACCCGAAGCCTCAAATCAGCTCATGTTCCAAAAGTAATCAAATGAAACTTGGTTGAACAGGCTAAAGCTTATATATATATATATATAGGATAAGGTAAGCTCAAGTGTGTGGTGGGTCCCACCTAGGGATGGGGATTGGGATGGAGGGTTTCAAGGACTTCCTGGGACCCTTTTCTTTGCAAAAAATCAGCCCCAACCGTGGTTTCTATCATCTCCACCTGGGCCCCAAAGGTTTAATGGTTAACAGTCCATTCGGATCAGTACACAGTTATCCAATGCGCCCCTGCGCGCGCATATACACCGCAATGTGTGAGGGGAATGTAGGCATCCTCGTTTGTTTTCATTTCATTGAATGAACAGCGCGTCCAATTGTCCAATTAGTACACAAATGCGGTTCAAAAATGAGTGCAAAAGTCCCTAAAAAGCCTCCCAAAGATTCTCTTGAGCAGATAAGTAGAGGGGAAATGAGTTTAGGCCTTCTCCCATAAGACTCAATTAGGGCGGCCACCGGGAGAGCGACTCGACTAGGCAAGCACTGAAACCATGTTGACTCAATTTGGCTGATTTTAAAACCATAGCCAAAAGGCTCAATTTTACAATATGAGATTAGAAAAGGATGCCAATGAGCATCATCAGCCTTGTCGCAACTATGTTGGAGATAAGGATGCCAAGGAGCATAAGATACTAAAACAATAGTTGGGCGACAAAGATGCCAAGGAGAAAAAGATACTAAAATAATTTGAATTTTAAGTAAAACTACAAGAACACCCTTTTCGATTTGCTAGAAATATTGGATACAGCCGTGTGGTGAGCACATAATAAATATGTGTGTACTATTAGAATGTTTCGTCCTTCAGCGAGTGATAAAATGACTGAAGTATGGTAACCCCAATTGTGATAGAAAAACATGGGGTGGACAGATCGCATCCTTTCGTGGATTTAATTTAGCTCATCTCTCTATTTCTACATCGTTGTTTTCCCTTGTGATTAGTGCTGGTATAATGCTTTTATACCTTTCAGGCCCCTTCTGGCTTTCCGTGGGGGACCTGTGTCTCCTTGTTTTGTTCTTTCTTTTGATGAGAAGTTTCTATTACTGATAAAAAAAAAAATTTGTCATAGAAAAACAAAATCATAAGCAGTTTCAAGAACAGTGTTCCAAATCATGCAGGTTACTGTCTGGATTGTATAGTTGATGAAGGATGTTAAGGGCAATCCTAGAAACTTGCCTATGTAAATTCACGCACATCCATGGAAGTTGGAACAATGGTATCTATGATATAAGTATGAAAGCAATGACTTAGATTGGTGTATAAAGTATATTTTAACAATACCCAATGTCCAGCATCTTCAAGAACATGCATCTGAACACCACCCCCCTCATCTGCAGCCAGCTCCTCTGCAGCATGAATCCTCTGAAGATCTTCAAGGGCCCACCGATGCAAGCTTCTTTCGGCTTTTAAGAAATTCACATGAACGCCTCGAGGCACATCTTCCACAATCTTCCTGTACAGATAAAGAAAATATCGGTACAATCAACTACACCTAAACTTCATTCGGAATTTTTTTTTAAGTACAACTTCATTTGATAGACCGATAAGCCACATAGAAATTAAATTTGGGGGATGCGGACATCACAGCAGATGAAAGAACTAGCATTTAAGACTGCCATCTTATATCCTAGGTTGAAACTTTGAAACATAATGAGAAATAAACAGTGCTAAATGGAAATACCATAAATTTGTTTCTTCATAAGACTTGTACATGTCAGCAATGCCCTCAAGGTCAAAGACCCATGAGAAACCAGATGAATCAGGAGAGCTAGACTGACGAAGATTAGTTGCCACCCACTGAAAAAAAGAAACAGGAAAAGAACAATCTCGAGATTTCAGTGGCAATATAATGAGCTGGGAGGAAAGCGTTATAAACTATGAAGTAATAGATATTCTATGTTAAGTAAGAGGAATTAATTTTACTTTATCTGAATCACATGCATCAAGGAAAATATATAATCCTCCAAATTAGTCAATTAAAGAACTAATTGAGTTTATAAAGACTGCACATCCTTCAGGAAAAACAATTTTAAAAAAAATATAAAAGACGTTGCTGCATATTGAAACATGCATTTCTACCTAGTCATGAAATAATAATGCCACAGTTCCACAGCCACAAAAATAAGGCCTTCTGAAGATTACTGGTTAAAAATATTTTATAAAATCATTCATGGTATGGACAGCTGCTAGTACACCGAGGAAAATAAAGTACATAATAACAATGTTTGCTTTGATGATGATGATGACCTTATAAAACCACAATGGGAAGAATTATAGCATTGCCACCAAAAGAAAAGTACAGCACCCAACCTTCTTATGCCCAAGCCATTTTCCCCTTGGTATCCATTTCAAGTGCTAACACTTCACCCACCCAGAACCACCTATCCACTACATTCTATAGCACTTATTTAGAATTAGAAGGTATAGACATGTAAGAGTATACCTGTGCTACGTCTTTAGAGAACCCTTCCCGAACAAGAGCCTCCACAACTTTGCGCTTGGAAGAAACCTACCAAAAAGATACACCATTGGACTATGCTTGGAAGAAACTGTTCAACTGATCTATTAATGCTTTGCCAGTTTATGATCCTTGAATCAAAGAAGTATGACAAGACCAGGGGCAAGGAGGCCACCTGCTTTGGCATTTTACTTAGGAAAGCGATAAGTTCACCAGGATGATCCTCCCCATCTCCACCAGGGCGGACTTTTCCAGGAGTAGCATCCAGAGCCCAAACCTTCAGGAAGACAGGCAAAACAATTATCTCACAATTAGAGACTTTATTATTTCTATAATAATGAAGCACTCAGTATTATCTGTTCAACATCAGAGAGACTGTAATCTCACTCTAACAGGTCGTGCAAGAGGTTTTGCAGCTTGTTCCACCATGCTCAATGCAACTGCATAGGTTACTGGTTAGAATCCTGCTCCTTATATTATTAAACATCATTCATATATAAACCAAGCAATACACAAGAGTCTATATGACAGAAATATTAAGTGAGGACAATTGAGAATTAGATAAATAAATTCTGATATTCATATATAAGTATGGATTCACAACAGTTGCAGCTATAAATGTACCTTTGCCTCCAAAGCTGTGACCCACAAGCACTCGAGGGGTAACTCTAAGTCGTGCTACCTAATCCATGTCAAGGTATTGCAATTAAAACTTGAATAGAAGGTAAATCATATGGGCCTTACTAACATAGAAGATATTGTAATACAAGAAAAATGTGAAAATAGTGAGAAAGAACGAGAGACATTAGTTATCATGTGGATAGTGTGAAAAATGCTTAAATTTTACCTACACATGACCCAGCAAGACAACATTTACTGCTCAATAAAAAATCCAACATCACGTTTAGCCAAATCATTCCCAAAAACTTGAGGAACAAAACAAAAATAAACCAATTGACACTCAAGGATGACTTGCAGCCTTCAAACAGTTGGATCATCTAGATCATGGCAATATCCTGAAATTGTCTAATTGGATTCATTTCTCTGATTGAATAACATGTGTAGTACTGACTGACAACTCAAAAGAGTTTGTGCAATCATAAACACTCCAATTAGAAGATAAGGTTCCTTTAAACTAATGGCTATAATTCTGTAACATATTATGCTGATATTAGCAACTGCAAGGACTTCAAAGTTTTCCATAAAAGTGAGAAAATATGACATAAATGAGGAAAATGAATTTCATTCCATAGTTTACATTTCTCTTAATATGCTAACAGGTCATTTTCTACTTGTGTAGTAATAAAGCACTCAGAACTGCTGATATGAACTTTTTATTGGTTTCCATTTGAAATTTAACTGGGCAAAGTCATATCAGGCGTGCATTTCTTCATATGGTTTGCTCACCAATCAAGAGACATAATGATGTTTATGTTTGCAATCAGCTTCCTTGTCAACACGTTTTACCGTTAAAAATATGGTTGCTAGAACACTCGCCAATGAGAATTTGCAAACGAACTCGGTCCAAGTTGTTGAATGTATAGCCTCCTCACACATCTGATCGATCTTCAAGAAGTATTCAGGATTCACTTTATTAGTATTAACTCAGATGATGATCGGGGACATGGTGGTCCATTGTGGTTAAATAGGAAGTTCAAGAGTATTTTCAATTTTACACCAGCCAATTTGAAGGCAATTACACCAATTGGTCTGAATGTTTCTCAAAACAAGTACTAAACAGGTTAATCAAGCTCAAATAGTTTGCATAGATGAAATGTCACTTGACTGTAAAAGTTTGGAAGAGTCATGATTAGTGGTCGTAAGGCAAGTCGGTTCGTGCTGTGACGAGCGTCAAATTGTTGTACCCTGGCATTTGCTTTCAATCCCCAAAATCCATCCGTAAAAAATAAAGGGTGTGAAGCCCAGACTGTCGTGGACTTCAATGATATTTGACCTACTTCTGCAGCTCACTAAAATCTTATTAGCAGATCCTGCCTGACTGATCATCTCATTCCTCATCATCAGCATCTTGTGCCGCAACCAGGCTAAACTTTGGTATAAACAGAACATACTTGCAAACAGTCAAACAGGCACTGAAGACATGAATCAAATGTGAACCCCACAACAACAAAATACAATGTTAAATTTCACAAAAAAAGGTGTACTTCAAGACTAAATCTTCAAACTACTAGTAATTAAATAAGCTAGCACTTTTGAACAGTCACCACTAACCCAGACTAATCATTTGAACTCCAGTCAGTCAATTACAAAAAAAAAAAAAATCCACCACCAAGACTTCCCTTCATTGTCCAATCACTCAAGCATTCAATGCCAGTATGTGATTCATCCAAAGCAAAAGGGGCACCCTAAACCCTAACAGCAACATCCGGTCCCCATGCTCTGAATTGTTAAAAAATCCAGTTAACATCCAAAGGGGCTAACAAGGCCATTTTTTAAGGGCCCTTCACGGTATACCAGTAACTCAATAGGAGGAACCTTAGGCCTTATGTTTGGACCTGTCTATTGCCTTCAAGCCTGGTTAGCACTTAGCAGTCCCTTTACATACATAGGGAGTCCAAAAATGTCATTGATATTGTATCGAGAGAAATGTGTCCTCAAATACAAACTCTGCTGCCTAATTTGCAATCTCTTCTTCAGCCCACAATGGGAGGTTGACCTTGCATGTTTTCCAAGAACTGAATCAAGTATCAAATATCCTTTTGAAATGATGCTCAGAAGCTTAGTAAACAGTGGATTGGGATCTTCCCCATGAGACTAGTCAGTTGATGAAATTGAACAAATCCGGTTTCTTATAGCCAGTCATTCAATTACTAGTCATAGGGAGCTAGTTGTAGCTTGTGTCTAGCTCTCATTTTTTCTCTGAAAATATCACACTTTAGAGTAAAAAAGAAAATATATACGTTTTTCTTGCATTCAAAGAATAATGGAGTGTTGCTATTATACATAATGCAGAATTAGTTGAATAATAGACTGATGAAAAAAGGGCTATTAGCTGAGGTTTCAATAAAATTACACTTGCCAACCCACTGATGAATCAGTGCCAAGGCAAGCCCCCTTTCATGGGGAAGATGAGGATTAGGTTGGAACCCTGGTGAATACTTTGAAAATAAAAAAACCTTGCCAGTGAAGTGAGTGGCACTACACGCCCAAAAAAAAATCATAAAATTACACTAACAGAAAAATGATTATGTTGATACAAGATAAAAGAAAATCATACTGAGCAACAACATCTAACAGATGATGGTCATGAATTACCCACTAGCTTTAGGACATCAAGAGCAGCTGATGCAACGGTATGAGGTACACGCTTCTTAATTAATGACGAGTCACCATGGCAACGCAAATCAACTAAGAGAAACTGCATTTTAAAGTACAGCCACTTTAACATTCTATGCAGTGTATTATGAAAAAAAAAGTATACATGAGCTGATAAAAAAGATATTATTATGTATATAGCATTGGATAGATAGAAAGCAATTTTCCAGATTTTGGAGTTGCAGTGGACACTTCTTAAGTAATGCAGAGTCACCAAGGCAAATCTACTAAGAGGGACAACGTTTATATAGTGCAAACACATCAGCATTCTATAAAATGAGTTACCAAAATCTGGGTTCTTGAACCAATAAAAATATCAGCATGCATGGCACTCGATAGCTAGAAAGTAGTTTTCCAAATTTGGGAACTCCAAGTGAGAATGCAAATCTGTTGTAAATGTCTGCAGCATTTCTTTCCTTCTTTTATTTCGTTTCTTTTTCTTTTGAACGACAAGACATCTATATGCAAGAACTAAATAAATAGTAACAGTATGCTGTATGCATGAAATTGGAAAGGAAAGCTAAAACACAATTTTTCGAATTTCGCAGGTCTACTACAATAGTTATAGGTACCGGTTAAAAAAACTATGATACTCATAGGTCCTATCTTCTTCTTCTTTTTTTTACCTTAATGGTGACAATATAATGTTATGTATAATATTATATCCCTATTCTTTATACATAAGTTTTTTAAAATAAAAAATAAATTATGTATAAAGAATAGGGATATATGGTATAGGAGATTAGAGTGGGCAAACGGAGAGGCCAAAACAGCTGCCTCCAGGTAGCATGTACAAAATATACAAAAAGGGATAATAGTACAATATAACAGAGCTATTTGAGTGGGCAAACAGAGAGGCCCAAAGCAACTGCCCACTGAAGGAACCCATATAGAAAATATACAAAATAATAGACCGTTGAAACAGCTGCTAAAGGGCAGGGGCAAGAAATCAAATTTGGAAAGGAACTACAATGCCAAATGCAAAGGACCATAACATTTATCTACAGTTGTAGCTCGGCTGGTTAGGGACATGGGTATTCAAATCCCCAGTGTAGCAAAAATAAATGAATAAAAATAATAAATAACATTCTGCTGAGCGTTTCACTGCTTCTTCATTTGCAGTACAATAGACATGTCTAAAGGAGATTTGACCCTAACGGGCTAGACCAATAGCTTCATTAACTACATCAAGGAGGCACCATGGGGCCCACCCAGAGCTGCAAGCCCAATGAATAGCACCCTTGAAATCAACCCTCCACAATGACCCTCGAATAACAAAGAGCTCTGCCGCATTAACTAACAGAAATCCAGCTGGGCCCAACCAGCTCCATAATTAAAAAAAAAAAAGAGGAAAAAACATACATATGACTAAACAATGAGCAAAAGCCAAAAAGTATGCTTAAACAAATAAATAGTTAATATAAAGTATTTATTCGATAACAAAGAAGAATCTTCACATGAACAAAGCATACACAAATGAAATCACATAGATGTCACGGTTTATTTTAAGAAAACACATCCAAGTGAAGGAAATAAAACGCAAGTTCAAGTTCTCTGTAAATACCTGCCACGTAGGAAATTCTTGTGCCAATCTTCGAGCAAATGATCCTAAAATTATTATGCAATAATACAACTAAACATTAATGAAGCATCCAAATAAATAATGAAGCTCGTTCTTAATAATAATCACCAACAAATAACACTAGGAATAATGTAATTTAGAAGTAACAAGGAAATACCATCATGGTTTAAGAGACATTTGCCTAATGAAAATGAATGAACGGTCATGTCCCATGCATATTCCAAGCATATCAGTAGCTAAATGCCAAAACTGGCTACACAACTAACTGGCCCATATTTGTGAATAGGAGATTTATCACAAAAGGAGCATCCAGAAACAGGTATTTTTGGAGTATCTCAGTATATCAAAATTATAGTAAAGAAAAATAATTAATCATAGAAAAAGGAACACACCAAAGTGCTAATCCTAAAGAGAAAGAGGCTCTAACGGGAACTGCGAAGTCCTACAAGGAACAATCAACATTAAAAAATCAATAACACTACTTTTGACCCTGACCAGTTAAGAATTCATAGGGAATTCAACTAGAAGAGTGCATAAAAGAGTAGTGCTAGAGTGACAACTTTTTGTTAGTGCCGAACTGAAAGCTATGTTAAAGTAGGGCACGTGGCACAGTCATCATAGGATAAATGAGTGTTCTGTGATAAGACATATAACAAAAATCAGCCCATCATCAGCCATCTGATTTAAGGTGACGATATGAATGGTTGAGATAAAACCATTGACGACCCAGAATCACATCTACTAATTGTACAGCCAGCAACATTGGATGGGGCTATTTTGCAGATGCTCGTAATCCATAAAACCCTCTATTTTTGGTGGTGCCCACCTGCATGCCACGTATTCAAGCGTAATATAGCCATCAGGTCATCACGAACAATGGCCACACACTCGTGCCATCACTACTGGTGTAACAGGCAATTGTTTTCTCAATCCTCAACATTTGTTAACCCCAAGGGGTTGGCCGAGTGGTCAGGACCACGGTTCCTCTCTCTTCCGGAGCTAGAGGTTCTGGTATCGACTCCCGCTTCCCCCCTCTTCAGGAACCGAAGGTTGAGTCCACTTGTGCTACCACCTAGGGGCCACAGGGGTTTTACCCGGCTTCTCTCTGGGCCCGGAGGGAATAGTCCAATCCAAAGGATTGGGAACCCTCCGTTAGCAAAAAAAAAAAAATCCTCAACATTTGTCTAGCCTTTTCTATTAAGCCCGCAGTCATCTCATCTCAAAGAAAATAATGTATTTAAGAGGCCTCTGCCTATTACATAAGGGGCCGGGTGTGGCAAATCATGACAAAAAAGTAGTTTAATTGAATTCCTTTGTCCTTCTAAGTATCAGCTTTGTTACCATACTTGTGCGTCCTTCTAAGCATCAGCTTTGTTACCATACTTGTGCGTCCTTCTAAGTATCAGCTTTGTTACCATACTTGGGCAGGGAATTCACTACTCAAGTCATTTTCAGGAATGGCCAGGCCGTTCTATGCCCCGCGGGGGCCACCTAGAAGAATGAAATCTTTCTTTCCGTTTTTCCTTGCATATTTATTTATTTTGGTAGTGGGGTGTTGGCGCTCTGACGGGTTTAGATTGATCATAAGGTGGGTCACATAGGCCATGCTATCCCATGGTCAGGGACAGACAGGTTGTCCTGGAAAATTCTGCGAATTAAGAACTCACTATCGAGATAGTTTGTGGTAAGGATCATAGTAGTTCCATTGCTATAGCAAATATAACCTGAAGGAAGCCCGTGCAGGACATTGAGACACCAAAGGCTACAATTAATATTAAACTCATTGCATCTTAAGTCTAAACAGGCCACACAATAGGGGAAGCTCAGGGAAGCATGAACAGAGGAATGTAAAATAATGCTTACTCACTTGGCATGATAAATAGAAGAATGACCATAAACTCAACCAAAAAATAATTTCTTTCTTTTTTGAATAGTAAACCTTCCAACTAAGCCTTGATATGGTACATCAACTATTTATAGAAAATCAGGATATTTTTGGCAATACTTACACGTGTTCATCTCAGTACAGCAAGATCTTGATCAAAGATGCAAGCAGAGGGCAATCAAAAGAAACATGCAGTTTATGGTGGGAAACGCGTGTTAAATGAAAGAGATACGAACTGCCTTTTGAACAGAAAAAAAGACCTACCCCAGTTCTTTCTACTACCAAGAATACCATGTAAAAGAACAGCTGTTGGTGGATCAGGTATTGATTTATCCATGAAAGAGCTCCATCTAACCTGCACCGCATCTGAACTATGTTACTTATATGCTTCTGATTCTTCTTCCAAAAATTTAAGTCAGTAAAAAATTTAAGTTTAACCCACAGCTCCCATCACATCTACATGTAGAGTTCTAAATATAAAGGGCATTGACAGGGCAATTGACTGCATTTAGAAGATGTAGACATCATCATCATCAAAGACTTGTCCCAACTATGTTGGGACCCAGCTATGTTGGGAAAAGAAGTAGACAAACAAAACACATAAAAGAAAAGGAATTGCATGAACTGCAGAACATTTGCATTAAAGAGTTACAAAAACTATAATTATTATCAAGTAGTTGCCAATAGGGACGAAAGGGAAATAGTTGAACTTACAAGGGCACCTTGAACAAGATCATAGGCCTGCAAAAGAACATAAAGTGGCTCAGTCAGAAAAGGGGCAGCTAAAAACTGTTTCAACTTTCTTCTTCACTTTGTGTGTTTTAACTGTTTATACTTAGCAACACTGCATCAAACAAATGGCTGGAAAAGCCTGTATACAATGTTTAGTCAGTTTAGCAAATGAACTGAGCATATAATATATTAAGTCTAGCATCACATAAGCAAACGCTAATTACCAATTCTCCAGAAGGTTTGGCAACATTCGGGCCATAACTAAGTCTCTCGTCCACCAAAGTCATACGTATGCAAGAACTTGACTGGGATACATCAAGAGAGGCCCTTCTCGAGTGACTGAGAGTTACTCGACTGAGATGTTGTGTCTCACCCTAAAACCAACAAAAAAGATTCAAATAACCATTGTCAGCAAACTTTAGAGGAGGAACCTTTTAATTTACATAACATAAAACTAAGGTAGTGATGAGTCCTAAAAAGCGCATATTTTCATACACATTTTGGATCATTTTAAGGGCTTATTGATATTAAAGAGCTTTGTTTAGTGACAAATCATGATTTTATGCATTTTTTATCCATTGTAGTGCATTCATGCATAATTTGCTCAAAAATCACACTTTTTGCATAAATTCATGAAACCTGCCATTTTTTTAGACTTATTTTTGGAAAGCCAATTATTTTCGGTGCATCAAGTAGGGTCCCATGCATTGTCCATTTAAATTCCTTACATTAAATTATTCTTGAATTCATTTGTTTTAATTTGTGTAGGAGAAATCAAGAATGAGACCTACATTGGTGAAATTTGAGAGAGATCAAGGGTAGGACATCTTTCAAGGTGGACCCACATATCTTGGTATTTTTGGAGAGTTTGAAAAGTCAACAATGGAAAGCTAGATTTGGGATTTCAAGATCAAGAAAGGAAATTTCAAATTTGGTAAGATCTAATTCTTACTAAGTTTGAAAACTTGAAAATCAAGAAAGAAATCCAAGAAAGGAAGGTGAACTAAAAGAGTTGACTAATCAATCAAAGAAGCTTGGAAGCAAATCAAAGATGGAAGGGGAGTCACGAAACAAGGAAAGAAATATCCCAAGATGCCTTTGGATGTCCACATGAGTCCCACACATGCCATTGCACAACTATCATTCCATATGTGCACAATTATTTTCGGATTTTTCAGAGGCAGCAAGATTAAAATGGTCATAACTCTTAATCCAGCCGTCGGATTGGTGCAATCCATACACCGTTGGAAAGCTCTTTTTGAGTAGATATCTTTAGAACCCAAGATTATGTCAATCGGAGCTAAAACGAGAAAGATATGGCCTCTGGAAGTTGGTGCTATAATTTCTACTCGGGATTGCAATTTTGCACATGGAAAGCACTAAAAATCTCTCACTCACCTTGCTATTTCTTTGAAGACTTGTTGGCCAAGGAAGGGACTTGCCATACAAAGAAGATTGCATGCTACAAACTTGGAGCAAAGAAGGAAAGAAAAAGAACAAAAATCTATAAATTGAAGGCATAAGCATCCCTCTCCTCTCATGAAAGAAAAGACCCCCTCACTAGTGTAATTCCTCCATCATTCTACTCATCTCCTTTCTCTACCATAGCTCATCTCTCTTCAAGAAGGCTTATCCCAACTTGAAGCATCAACTAGAGAGGTTCCTTTCATCCTAGTATGTAGTTGTTTTTTTTTGGAATTTTATTTCTCCATCTTTTATGTAAAAACATTGCATATTAGTAAAAGTGTGATTTTTATTATTCTTTTTCTTAGGTGATTAATGCTTGAATTGTGTTTTCTTTGTTGTTGTTCTTGGATTGACAACCCAAGATCCTAAGAACATGAAATAAGTACTTATGAACCTGATTTGAGAATAAAAAAAAGAAGAGCACACTTATCACAAATTTATTTTTATTGAAATTCCCACACATTTACATTTATTGCAAAATCCACACATTTAATTTCTTGTCAATGCCACACATTTAATTTTATTGCAATCCACACATTTAATGTTTTTGCACTACATACATTTAAATTCAAACACTTGTTGTTTTCGTTTCTTCTTATGCTTCTTATGCAATTATATGACCTTGATGCATAGTTTAGGGTTGGGATTAGAGTTCATTGCATATATCTTCATATTAGTTTCTAAATTTGTGTTTTAGATTATTTAGATAATTTCCAGAAATAAATAAATCTTTCTAATTTTTGTTAATGGAAGATTTTAACTTAGGAAGTTTCTTAAGATTTGGAAATTCTAACATAAGTTAAGATTGACTTAATGCTTTCTAAATTTGTTATGATTTGAAAATCTTTATTTATTTGGAAAGTCCTTAACTTTAGGGAGTTGATTAACTCAGTTCACTAACTTAGGAAATATATCAACCCTTATTGACTAACCTAGTTTATAATTTAGGAAACTAATTTAGTAAGGTTTTCATGCTAATTTTAGAAAGTAGGTTGTTTTCTTTTTGAGTGATTTGATGTGTTACTAATCTTTGATTGACTTGGTTTCTAACTTAGGTTCATTTTTTTTTAATTTAGCTTCTTAATTTTTTTTGGTAAGTTTTATTTTTTGGATTGTTTCTAATTTGATGTTCTAATTTGTGTGTTCTTTTGAAGCAACTTGTGATTCATTTTAGATTAAGTTTTTAGATTTAATAAAAAAATTTATTCTTGGAAATGTATTTAATTTTAATTTAAAGTAGGAATGATGAATGTACTTTTCTAGATTTTAGGCTAAAATTAGATTCTATTTAGGGCAGGTGACAAAGTTGGAAAGCCTTATTTCTAAAGCTCCCTGTGGATCGACCTGGTCTTACCAGTTTTATTACTACAATCGAAGCTCTACACTTGGAGCTGCGATCAAGTAGCGCTCCATAACATTTATATGACAATAACACTTCTTCTGAGAAAACCAAAACTATCTCCAGACGCATTTGAGAGATTTGTTCACACAAGTTATCCTTCCTCCCGGTCAGTTGTAAATTGTAAATACTATAAGAATAATTGATGGGAAGAAATCCCTTGATGGGATCATCTAATAGTCTAAGAAAGTCCTCTTCAGCCTTCCCCAAGTCAAATATCATGTAAGAATTCTTCAATATTTATATATATATATATATATCTCATATGTGAGAGACATGCCGAAAAGACTTGGAAAATAAAATATTACCCATCATCTCTATATGGACTTTCATATGCTCATTAATCAAGGTACCAATGAATCAGTTTATGACCAGGAGATGCCAGATATTTTTTATGGTTTATAAAGCTAAAGCCCAGAATGACGGCTAGTGGATCAAGCTCATTTGAAGTCTACGCCTTAATGTAACTCATGCCACAATGGTTCCAATGTGCAAAGGTGACTAACAGACTAAGGCAACTGTTCTAAACAAACTCATTCTGTGAAATAAATAAATAAAGGTTCAACCTCATCTGTGCCAATCAGAACTCAAGAGTTTGGAAAACAATTTAACAAAAAGGCACCAATGATCCATTCAAATCAGTTTGAGAATTTCAACATTGTCGCATGGAGCCCCACAAAACCAACTCAACCCCAAGTAACTAACCCAGTTGGCATTCCTACTCATGACCAGAAAATCACAAAACTTACACATGGCAAAGTTAGTAAAGAAAGCAAAGAATAGAAGCAGAAATAATATCTAACAATGAGAGTAAAAAAAAAAAAAAAAGGCTGCTAACTTTGCCATGGCAAAGTTACACAGGTCAAACTCATTTTCTATCAGAATGGATAAATGGAATGAAAATTACAAAACCTACACATTTGCAAGTGGATGTTCGTGATTGATTAATTATAAATGGTGGTGATTGTTGATGAATGATGGTGACAAGTTGATGAAACCTAAATAAATCATTTCATTGTATATAGGATGAATTGGATTTGGTTCATTTATTTGCTTATTTGAAATGGAAGTCGAATGAAATTAGGAAGCAATTCCGAAGAAACCCAAATTGTTTCATCAAACTTACAATGCAACAATCCAAAGTCCAAACACATATAATCCCCTAAACTACTCCCCATCCTAAAATGCATACAATAATCCCAAAAACTCAAAGAAACTCCTTCGCAATTCTCACACGTCTCAAATCCATCCGAAGAAGAGAAATCCAACATAAAAGTAGTTCGAATCAGATCAATCAGAAATAGAGAAAGAGTGAGAGAGTACATGAAAAGGCCTTAAACTCCTAGCCTTCGCCCTCCAATCAATGCCGCCGCGACGGGAAGAAAACCCTAATCCTCTGTCCCCAACAAGAATCGCCTTCTGCTCGCATCGGCAAGCGTGGAAATTCGAGATCCCAGCCATTTTAACGGATCATGGACCAGAGATCTTCAATTAGGGTTTACTGATCTTCAAAAGTGGTAGATAGAAAAGATGGGTTTCGTGAGGATGAGAAATGGAGAGGGGGCGGAGACACCGAAGGCAATGGTGTCACGGCCTTCCTCTCCACATGGCTCTCGTCGCCTTTTGTCGTCCATATTTATTCAAGTTTCAGCTGCTTATGCTACACGTCACTTGTCACTGATCCGTCGTGTTGTTGCTCCGCGTTTAATTGCGAGTTGCAACTATACTACCTACGTGGAGTCCACGAGAATGAATCGGTATGGTTGTTGTAGTTGTAGTTGTAGTTTTTTTTTTTTTTTTTTTTTTTTCTAACGGAGGGTTCCCAATGATTTGGGCTGGACTATTCCCTCCGGGCCGAGAGAGAAGCCGGGTAAAACCCCTGTGACCCCTAGGTGGTAGCACAAGTAAACTCAACCTTTGGCTCCTGAAGAGGGGGGAACCGGGGGTCGATACCAAGACCTCTAGCTCCGGAAGAGGGAGGAACCGTTGTCCTGACCACTCGGCCAACCCCTTGGGGTTAGTTGTAGTTGTAGTGTATATAAGAGCTCACAAATGATAAATTGTCTAAAAAGGTTGAGTTGTGGACATATGTTATACAATGGAAATATAGTTATCAATTTCATTTCCTTTTAGTTTCACCTAAAATGGTCGAGATTTTTTGAATGTATCTTTTTAGAAAATTAGCCTAAGTTAGAGAGAAGTTAGATAAAATTCATATGGCCTCCCGGGTAATAGTACAAGCGGACTCAATGTAGCTCCAAAAAGTAAAAGAATCGTGGTCCTGACCACTCGGCCAACCTCTTAGAGTTGAAATTGATAATTGAAATAGTGGCTTTCATATATAAGAATTATAAACCTATCATATATATTCAACCATCTATCTATAGTTCAGAACAATATAAGCTATATTCAACCATCCATCTATAGTTCAGAACAATATAAGAAATTAGCCTAAATAATGCTACTATAATCAAGCATGAAACTAAACCAATGTAGAAAACTTCGACTCAAATAAAGAAGTGTCTTGCGCAAAGTGCATGTATTGGCAATTGGGATATATGTACGTAATCAAACACGGAAAATCAAGAAATACTATACAATAATAAAAAGAGAGAAAAGATATATAATAATAATAAAAGACCACGGGTGGTATGTAGTAAGAATATTGTGGTGTGGATTGGTGCCTCCCGGATTCTTTAGTGGGGTTGTTCGAAGCTTGGAGGAGTTGTCCTCTCGTTGGGTTCGGACTATTGATATGGAGACTCATTTCTTATTCGGTTTTGTGATCTATTTGAAAAGAGAGAAATGTCATGCATAATTAATTAAGGTTAAATACAATTAAATTGGGTCGGGTGTAACATGATGTACAGAAAGCTAATTTGCAATGCAGCTGATTAATTCACATCCATACGAGTGCATTTTCAGTTGGGAAATTGTCTTGAAAGGGTACACCTGGATTGAAGTTCTGATTAGACAATCGCGTTTCACTGTATTCTCTTGATTGAATCATTAATAGGCCTTACAAAGGTACTTGTGGTATTGAACTACATTGGACTTGCAGGAGTCATCCTAGTACAAGAAAAAACCAACTATTAATGTGGACATGAATACTCTAATCTGTAACGGTCAAATACATATATTCAATATTTTCTGTCCATTCAAATTATATACAGTTCAATAAATAAAAAAGAGTCACAAGGAGGTTCCAAACAGAAAAAAGGCACGCATAGTAGATAAATTGATTACTTGAAATGTTGCATATAGAAAACATTCATGTTTTGGTAAGGCGAATTGATTTCATTAAATAATCAAATTATAAACTATAACTTACATTTTTCTAGTTGAGAGATTAAGAAATTTGATTTTTGGACGAAAAACACCCCTTATAGTGGACGGCACACTTTTGGCGACACACATTTTTCAATCACCGAAGAACAATACTTTGATACCATATTAAGTTTCTCCAGCTAACCATTCATATCAAAACTTTGAGGTGTTAGTAAATGCTATATAAATACTTTTTGATACTTTCTCTCTCTTAGATCCCACTCCTCAACAAAGAGAATGATGGGTTGCACAATATCCTACCCGGTTTACCAGCCAATTAGTTTAACAGCCTGTCCAATTTAATCAACCAAGTTATGTTGAGTGTCATCAAGTTCTAAAGCTATGTTGAGTGTCATCAAGTTTTAAAGCACAAATGCAACTCTCCTCTGTTGTAATTCGTTATGAGTTTTCTAACGTTGCCCAAATAAAGCCTAACATGGGTAGGGCCACTTAACCTCGTATTGGGCTGTGTTAAGAGCCTATAAATTATATGTTCTTTTGCTTATAAAATCAATTTCTTTAGGCATTTCTAAAAATCCATTCAAAATAATGAAAGTGATTGTCAGAATTAAAACAAATTAGCCATCTATGTGATTGTCTTAAATTAAATTGTTAAGAAAGCCCAATAGAGTTAGTTTTTAGAGCATACCTAACTCACTCTAAATTTCATAGTGCTAATAGACACACCAAAATACCGTCTGCATTGGCTACACTTGTGTTTTTCCACCGCTCTTTCTTCATCCAAACCATCCATGTTAAGAGTCCCCAAAAAGAACCCGCAGTGGTTTCAATCAATTAATACACAGCACTAAACTCATTACTATATGTGAAAGCAAATTAAAAATGGGGAGTGCTACACAGTACTTGGATATTTTTTACGAGAAAATGCCATTCTAATTGGGCCCACTGGGATGCGTGATGATTATGGAAGTCCATTGAATGAAAAAATCTATATGAGGCATACTTTTATGCAAAATATTGAGCACATAAGACCATCCTAACTTTTTTTTATCCATGGCACTAAAATTTAATGGTTTAGAGGCATCATTTTGTTGGGATTTCAATCCAATTGTGAGAAAAAGTTGGACGAGCGTGAGCATGTTTGATAACAGGCGAGGAATCCATAGATATTAGTGAAAGAGTTTTTTCCACATTTTTTTCTCTATTTATCAGAACGACTGATGCAATACCCTATACCCCTAGGATATAGGGGTAAAATCATCACTTTACGAGTGTCCCTCCCTACTAACATTTGCTTTTTGACCCAATTGCTTTATGATATATATAATGAAAGCAACCCTCTTTGTAAAGGAGAGGGAGCAACACGTGGCATTCTAACTCGCTCTCCTGCAAGTACTCTAAAAACAATACAACAATAACCATTTTCTAAAGTTCTTGGATTTTTAATTTTCAACTAGACTTATCCCTTTCCTTACTATTCTTCTGCAAAACATAGCATATGATACTAACTTCTTTTTGGTTCTCCCAAAATCCTTTTCCTACATTACATTCAAATTCCTTTTCCTACGTTACATTGACCATTTACCTTTAATGGGCCCCACATATTATTAAACTAAAAAAATTTCCCTTTGCCTTTAATAGTGGGCCCTAGAAACTGATGAAAATATATAGAAATCAAGTTGGCTATGATTTTAACAATAGGTGGGCATGTATGTAATAAATCTTGTTGCAGATTAATTTGTGCATGGGACCCTCATGTCACATCTAAGATATAAAAATCTCAGGCCTACTTATAGATCACAGTCGGTTTTTCTTTGTTGTTTTTAATCAATCTGTGGTGTTCATTATGAAAGTCAGATTCTTTCTTTTACTTTTTTTTTTTTTTTTTTAAGTTTGAACAGTTTTTGGGTCCCATTGTGAAAGCTAATTTTTTTCCTTTTCAAATTCAAAATTTACGAGGGCCACTTTTCATAGGCGATATTTTGCTTTTTCTTTTCTCCTTATTTTTCTTTTAATATTTAGTAGGATTAATCTATTGGGCCCATTGTGGAAGCCAATTAATTTCAAAATCCATATTTAATTTTGAAATGACACTTAATTTATGTCTAAACACAAATATAATTAAATTAAAGTCATAAAATCTTTCATATTTACTTGGATCTTTTCCTAAAAATTTTTAGCTGGCTAAAATCTCTCTCATGAGTTTTTATCTTTATCATAAATTTTTTATTAATATTTACATTTACTAATTTAACTAAATAAATCTATGGGTCCATTGTGAAAGCCATTTTTTTCCTTTCCAAAGTCATAATTTACGAGGGTTCTTTTATATAGACTATATTCTGCTAATTTTTTTTATTAGTATTGAGTAAGCTTAATACATAGGGCCCATTGTAAAAGCAAATTGATGATCATATTTAAAAATATTCCTAATTAAAATTTTAATTATTTTTGCTCTAGTATATAAATGTGGCCTTTCAGTCATGTAAGAGCCATGCTACACACCCTGGGATTTATACACCGACTGGATCCCGGGGTGCATATGGACCATTGGATCCAAGTTGCCTTGGATCCAATGGTCCATATGCACCCCGGGATCCAGTCGGTGTATAGGCCTTGGATCCAATGGTCCATATGCACCCCGGGATCCAGTCGGTGTATAAATCCCGGAGTGTGTAGACTTTTTGGTCATGTAAAAGCCCCTGGGGACCGGCGAGAATCCGGTCCCAAGGTCGGGCCAAGTAGCAGGATTGTTCAGTCATTGTCCCAATTTTATAAGAGCTTTCAGTCATTTTTCCCAATTTTTTAAGAGCACAGAAGTGTGAAATGCGGGTCGGCGACCAATTCCGTGCTTTCTTTTTTCAAGTGGGTCGGTGTATAATTGCTATCGGTTGCGGAGCAGGGGATGGGAAGTTGACAGTTGGCCGAAGATTAGTGATCCAGTACTTAGCGGGATCACCGATTTTTGGTACCCCATAGGCTGGTCGCGTCGTGTTGGAGTTGTCGGAGCCCGGAGGGCAGTTGTCCTGATCTCAGCCCTACGAATCCATCGGTGGGCCCGCGCAGCACTATACAGAACGAATTTTTCTCAAGTGGGCCCCATCTGTAAAAAGGACATGCTTTTTCAAGTTTCAACGCAAGACAGAAGTCTGAAGTTTTGACCCAGAAAATGGTTTTCAATGGTTTGAATTTTGAAAATAGGCATCTTTCAAAAAAAAAAAGACTTAAACAAATTGCCTCAACTAATGGCTGATTATGACTTGAAATCCATGTGCTTTGAGGTAATTTTCCTTTTCTAATTTTTATTATTAATTAAAGGTTATTATTTTTATTTTATAATTTTTCTTTTATGATGTGGGCATTATTGAAGTATTTGACCCAATTGAATCAATCCCCTAGGTGGGGTTTGCTAAACCCTCACAAATGATCATTGAGCAAATTCGAAGTAGTTTTGAACACAAGATTTAACCCAAATCTGATGCAGTTACACCCCATTAATTTTGAGCGTTTTGGATTTCATATAGAAGACCTGTCTGGTGATTTATGGGTAATAAGATAATCTTGCTAATCCAAAAAACCTAACGGTAAGAGGATTATGATTATGAAAAGGTACTTGAAAACACTTTGGCCTCCACTTTTGCTGCAAGGAGATGAAAGTATATAATCCACTAGATTTCATATGGAAAGGGTAGGCATCCAGAATCCCCCTCTCCCATGGAAAAAATATATAAAACCATGGGATTTTCTCTTCGCATAAACAAGCCTGTAAGTGCTTTCTGTGCCTTTTGTGCATTATTATTATGTTATAATCCATCTCACAGTCTATCTTCTTCTTCTTAGGGGCATTCCAGCTTATTCTACCATATTCAATTGAATTAGATTTTTCTCATACATCATCCCTCCACCTTATTCTTTGGATAATCCAGAACAGGTATTGACGAAAATTTATTTTCCATCCCTCCTTCAGGAGAATACAGCGTTCATTGGTAGTTACAATATGATAAAAAAGAGTTAACAAAAAGGTAATCATCTCAGATTTCATCTACGAACCTAAAATAGATATGAAATGAATATGGCCAGTAAAGTCAATTGGCACAGGTATTATAAACACAATGTGTTAATGGAAGAGCAAATGTAATTTACATTATGATGCTGGATTACTTTCGGATTAGATACAGTTACATTTCCATATATACTGGCAAAATTTACTTTTTATATCATAAGCGGTCTGCAAGCTGAGGAAAGCTTTCTAGTAGCCTAGTCACTCCTCCAATAGCCATCTGGATGTTCCCACAGGAAAGCAGCTTGTCAGGAAAGTTCAAGAACTTAGATTAACAACCTAAAATTCTCATAAGGGTAATCAGATCCGAAGTTAAAATGATGGGTACATTTGTCAGGTTAAAGTTACATATATAGGACAGCAAATTCGTTTCATCATTAGATAACAAGAGAAACAAATTTCGCATCACGGAGAAGAGATGCATTAAGCTGTTATAAATTCACTAAACGAGCCCAAAACACTGATTTTACGAGGGAATGAGAAAAGCTGAAGGCAATGGAGTATATATTGAAGGATAAGGTGAAATACTAGCTGGTTAATGTGTATTTTGAGGAAGAACCAGCATACACTACACCAGTCTGTACTCTATAGTAGCTCATACAGTCGCTGCTATGGCAATTTAAAATTGGAATGATTTCTAGCTACAATGCCCATCTGAAATTCCAGCTCTAACCTGGGTTGTGAGCTGTATTGGGATATTATTCTAGATGGAATTGTTATCTTCATGTTGAGAAGGTTTTATGTCTTGATACACATGTATGGATGCATGTATGTTACAAAGATAATGCACGTACCAAAGCCATGTCCCCAGGCTTAATAGCAGGTTCCACACTGTCTCGTCCATAACTGTCATCAGAAGTTGCCATTAGTCTTCCATATAAAATTATTAGCATCATAGAGCAGACAAGCTAATCAAATAAAGTAACAAAAAAACCATGCTAAATAAAAAATAAAAGAATTCACATTCGTTCCAAAGTTGATTGCACTAACAAGATCCCAAGTTCCCAACAAAATCGATAATGATTACTGAAAGGACACCAATAACAAGCTAGGGTAAAAGATTTCAACAATGACGTGGTAAGATCTCCACTTCATTCGAAACACTATGCTTATAATTCATGAGAAACACCAGTACAATATCAAAAGATTTTGGGTTGGAATACAATATCAGAAGTTGTAAGGAAGTACGAATTAAACTATCAGGCAAAAAACAATCTATTAGGCATCTACTCAACAAACATAAATCACTGTATTTCTGCAATAAGCAGAAGATGTGGTGAAAGGAAAACATTATTCTCATTTGATAAAAATCCACTCACACTACTTGGAGTGGGGTATTCAACACTTCAACTTCCTATGGTGAGACTGATTTCTTACTCCCAAGTAGTAATTGCAGCCTTCCTGCCCACACCAGCTCCTTCTTTAGTTGTTCCCCAAGGTGTTGCATGAAGATTTATTCAATGATGGACCCAGGGATTGAGGATCAGATTACCCTGATCGACATGAGAGGCTATTCCTATATAATCATATTTTGTTATATGATAGGCATGGACAGAAAACTTTATATGATAAAATGCAAAGGAGTGAACAAATGCTCATTATTTATAAAATAATAAGGAAATATTAATCTAAGATGAGAAATGGCATTATCAATTTATCATATCAGTACGCTGAATCCTTAAATCAACTAGGATGCTTGTGAGTTCATCTTTTGTCAAGAAGGCAGAAACAACAGTGGGAATGCTGAAAATCTCACCTTGTCTTCTCCAAGTGGTTTTGAAACAAGTATAACCGCACCATTAGAACTCTCTTTTTATAACCCCACCAGTAAAACTGTAAGAGTATAAAACCACTTGTTGACCCTACCATTAAATCTAGCCATAACAAAATTGACAATGGAGTTGCAAGAGGAGATTCACCAATGCACATCTTCCCAAGATCAATCTTTATCTGCCCAATCTGCTTCAAAGGAGAGTTTCTCGTGGAGTTCTCCTATAATTTCCTTAGCTTGCTATATCTTTGATCTCATTCAACACAAAGCTCATATTGACATCCTGAACCAACTTCAGAAGGTCCAAGTCCAATGACATTATAAAGGCCAAAGCTCTGGATAGGAGGTTAAGCCCGAGCATACTCAAGCCAAATCTGAAACTACCTCAACACAATAACCCAGTAGCTATACTCATGAAGAATTTTGGGGGACATCAGATTTCATTCGCCACCAAAACCCCTAAATCAACCCCATGGCAGAAATGACCAGAAAGATAACATGCTTTCTTACCCAATATACTGCTATCGTCTCTAGAACAGAACCACACAATAGTCTTATCATCCCAACTTCAGAGGCATCCAAAGGTGACAAACCTTCTGATGAAACACTCTAGAAGGCATTTATATGGTAGTAGGAAAGTCATTATGACACCTCTTACATCTGAAGTGAGTTGCACAGTTGCACTTATCATCATCATCATCAAGCCTTATCCCATCTATTTAGGGTCGGCATTGTGAGCTGTACTTCCCACTTAACACTTTTACTGCCATGTTTTTAGTAACTCCACAACCCATCGTTGTCTTTCTTGATGCCTTGAACATCTAAGCTCTTACAAATCTTCGAAAAAACAAACCTAACAAACCACGATAGCCCACTGTTTTATTTTGGCTGGAGGCCGCACATTGAAATTCCTTCCACATCAAAAGTCCTATAACATGAAGAGCCATCCAATACACACAGTTTGGAAAATGTCTGTTGAGGAACATTTCGTAGTTTATTCAGTACTAAGAATTTCTGTTTGTGAGTCTAGGCATACTTATAGTATGTTGGGGAAAGGGAATTTTTTTTTTTGACTAAAACAGAGTTCCACTTCTCACAAAAAAAGATGACAAACAACTGATAAATTTCTGAATACACACAAACACATCGGTGCACGCGCGCACACATATATATATATATATATGTATATATTCGTCTTGGTTCATGAAACTTACACTATCTGTCTCTGCCCATTAATAACCTCCAAACGATAAAAGCTGCATCCTTTGCTAAATGGGAAAGGCCTCCCGCGCCACTCTGTTATGAAGAGCATTTTAGTTGCAATGTTGAACAGAAATCAGTACCTAACATTCTAATGAAATAAGGAAGATACAATTCTTATACACACCCAAGTGCCATGTAACTCCAACAGCGGAGGAATCTTCACTGGATATGTCATCAATAACAAATTGAAGGTCTGTACTAATAGAATCTGTGAACTTCTTGAAGAAATCAAGAATTGCCTGCCATCACAAACAAATCCACTTAAAACTCAAGCCAGCAAACAAAGACCTTATAACGCAAAAATCTAACCAAAAGAGCAAAGTTCTAAATCAATCAAAACAAATGAAATATTTAGACGCAATCCAAACAAGCTATTAGCAAAGAACCAATCAGACCAAATTCAAATGTTCTTCGATTACTGTGTATTTTCATTAGCTCAACCTAAGGAACTGGAAACATGAGAATTTCAGCGAATTCAAGATGAAAGTGAGGAAGAATTTCACTTGCCTTGCGACCTACGAACGGCTGAGAGAAGATCAGGTCCTCGTAAACGCAGTTTTCGGCAATGAGATTGGCGACAGAGTCGAGATCGTGGCCGTTGATTCTGCTGTAAAATTGCTTGACGACATCAGAAGCAGAATCGATAGAGGGAGGAGGAGAGAGAGGGGGTTCTGTAGTGGCCTGGCTTGAGGAAACCCTAGTTAGTGATTTTAGGGGGTTTTGGGAGCGTTTTGGGGATTTTATGGTTGTTGAAGGAGAAAACCTGGAAAAATGAGTTTTGGAAGGAAGAGGGGAAGGGGATGAAAAGAGGGGAGAGGAGTTGAGCAGAGAAGCTGCTGCTTGCATGGTATTTGGTTGGGATTTTTTTGATTCCACACAAAGGCACAAACACAGATCAGAGAAAAAAGGAGGGAGGATAAAATATTATTAAATAAAACCGGGAATTTGGCTTTACATGACCTCGACCTTGCTTTTGGGTAGCTTCCTTGAGGATGATTTTGATTTTTGAATGTGTGGGGTTCAAAATATTTTGTTTTTCTCATCTTAAAAGCTTCCCTTTTCAAAATATCTCTCTCTTAAAAGCTTCCCTTTTCAAAATATCTATCTCTCTCTCTCTCTCTCTCTCTCTCTCCACCCATTGTTCCCGAAATATCTTCCTCTCCCTTCTCAATTCACTCCCCCACTTCCACCTTTCTAACGTTGCCCGTCGACCACCTCTCCCTTTCCCTGTTGTCGCCCTTCCCGTCGCTCCCTCCCTCCCTCCCTCCCTCCCTCATTCTCTCTTTTTCCCTCTCCTTCTCTATCTGTCGCCACCCTGCCCATCGCCCTCTCTCCTATCGGCGGTGGTACTATCGAAGGGGACGATAGTAGCTGGGGTGAGAGTTTTAGGCTGTGTTTGGTCACAGCAACTGTTGATAGCGATTGAGGTTATATAGAAGCTGTTGCTGTTGCTGATACTAATGGGGGACCGAGATTATGGAATATTAGCGATTTGAGGCTCTAGAAGCTGTCGCTGTTGCTGTAGCTTGTTGTTGTATTGTATTTGCGTTTGGCCAATCGTTGTACCAATCGCTAGGAAGTTGCTACAGCCAAACGCACCCTTAGAGTGTAGAAAAAAGTTGGGGAGGAAGAGATTTTGATAGATATCTGTTTAGTTAATTTTACGTATGGATATATTGGTCATGTAAAAAAGAATGTGGAACGAGAAGCTTGGATTGCGGCATTAACACTTCTCTCTCTCTCTCTCTCTCTCTCTTTTATCTATGGGTGAGTGTACAAACTTGTGAAACACTTTGTCAGCCCAATGATCAATCCCTTGGCACCCATGTGAGATGAGACACCCTTGTCGTTGGTGCATTTCATGTTCTTTATTATGAGCTGTTTTTTCTTTCGTATACAAAAACTTTTTGTGAATTTTACAATTTTTTTAAGATTTAACAAATGCTCAAATACAATATTATATTTTGATAACTAATTTGAGAACTTTAATGAATTCTCACAATTCAGACAAGGGAAATCAAAATTCTTAGAAGATAAGAGCGTTTTCATGTCCATGAGAAATGCCTCCAACCAAACATCATCATGCTTTAGTAGGGGGCAGCAATTTGGCATGTATGTGTGGTCACGCACGTGTGTAACTTTTTTGGGCTATTTTGTAAGTAAGCATTAAGCACATGTAACTTTTTCAAGTGAGTAATGCTTTGAAATTTTTAGAATTTAGTATTTTTAACATAATTTCATCTCTGTCATGTCCTGAAATTCAAGATCCTTGGGCCCTTAGATTTTCGATGCTCGACAGGTCCACATACCACATGAATGATCAAATCATGCAAAGAAATAATACATTTAATCACAGCATAAGAATCAAAGTCAATTTATCTAATTAATCCATCAATATTATTAAGTAAGTCAACTAAGTCAATAATAAAGAATTGGAGTCTAAATTTTTTTATGAAAAATTGGGGTCTATTACAAAACTATGGACCAAGAAATGTTCAACAAAATGAATACATAACGAATTAATAATATAAACAATGTCTATCTAAGTCAAAATTTCCAAAATTGAGCCGACACACTAGTTTTCACTCATTCCCACAAATAACTACTTCTCCTTGGTTTGATTTTCTACCTCATAATTTGAATGAAAACTACATAAGTATTTTATTGATGCAAATACTTCAAATTTAGGTAACTTGAATCGGCACTAGATACATTGCTAAGTAAGTGACAATAGCTAAATGCATCCTAACTCCTAAGATAAGGCATATCTTTAGTAATTTGAATAAAAATAAACACAAAGCATACTTGTAAGGCCCAGCCAAGACAAGCACAATTATCATCCATAAATATCTACTTGACTAGTGTGAAATAGGGGTGCTCATGCGCCGAGCCACCTCAAACCCGATCCGGGCATAGCCCGCTTTAGGCCAGGCTTGGATACATAATTAGGGCCCGTTTAATAATTGGGTCGGGCTTGGATTAAGTGGGGAAAAGCCCAAAGCTCGGTCTGTCCCGACTCCCGACTCATGTAAGGAATTCACGTGATTTAATTTAATTAGTCCAAACAATTGTTCAAATGCTCACAAAGTGATAAAAAAGACCGGTTCAACCCAGCCAGATTGAGTAAATGGGTAGGCTCGGGCCTAAATTTTACGGCCTATGTCGGGCATGTGCCCAGTGGTTCTAAATTTGGGCCGCCCTAGATATGCCTTAGCCTAGCCCAGCCCAGCCCCGGCCCACGAACACCCCTAATGAAACCAGCATAGGGTGCTCATGGACTGGGCTGGCCCGAGCCCGATCTGGGCCCAACCAGATTTTGGGCTGTGCTTGGGTCTTAGGTTTAGTACTCAGGCTGGGCTCGCAGAGTCACACTATAGGTCTAACATGGGCCAACTTTCATTAAGTGGGTTGTAAGTCGGCCCTTCTGGAATTTAATGAACCCTGCACTCCACATGAATCCTTTTTTTTGTGGGAATGTAACACTCTATTTAATCTAAGGTTTTGGGCTTCTTGTTGGGGCCTAAGAGGATGTTGATGGACTTTAGGTTCCCATGGTGTACTTTTTTTTCATGAAGTTTTATTAGTACCCTTGTCACTCCTCTTTTTATTAGGCCAAGATGGCTTTTTATTGCTGGATTTAGCCGAGACAGAGATTGTGAATGATGAACCATTTGGTTATTAAGCCTAAGTTTAGGACAACACCTACCCATGTCCCAAAAGTAAAGGTCGAGCCCATCTAAATTGAAAATAGTATGTAATGTTATTCATGCTAAATATGTGAGCCAGGCTAAAAAGTTAGGCTCTGGTTTAGCCCACGGGCCCAATAGCACAATCCAATTTCAATATTGTGTTGGTGAAGTTTAAGTTGAGCTTATGCTTGCTTGACCCATAAGTATCCCTACTTTGAAGTAAATGACATGCAAACTAGACAAGATACCACCAAAATTTCAACCTTACCGCCTGTGCAACTTTTCCTCCACTCTAAAAGGAGGAAAACCGGCAATGTTTTTAATCTCACACTCCCTGCAGCTAGTGGAGGAAAACCTGCATATTTTCCAAATCCCCGTTCTAAGTGGATGAAAACCTGTAAATTTTTTTAATTTCCCACCATGTGCAACTTTTCCACTACTCCAATTAGAGGAAAATCTGCAGTTTCCCGTCATGTGCAAAAAAATGCATGTAGTTTGTATCAGGTAAGACCAATGATCCCTATAACCTTTGCCACAGGTCCTAGTTTAAATGTTGCAAAGAGCAGCATACTCCAGAAGCGCTACAATGGAAACTGAGTCAACAGATACTGAGATACCCCAATTTATACTTCAATTTATGCTGCTTGTTTGCATACAATACATAGGAATTCGTAGTCAAATGAGATCTACCGGATTATTAATGAAAGATGCTGGATAACATGTAGACTACCCTGGGATTTCAATTACTATCGTGGTGGCTGATTTTCATGGGAGGGTCAGTTTTGGATCTTCATCCTTGACTTTTTCATTTTACAACTCCAATAAATACATTTCTTAATTCCAGATATTCAATCCAATGAAACAAAACAGACCCCAAGTATATACTATACAAAATATACTTGACTTGACCCAACCTCAACCCAACCTGAAATTGCCTAAACTCAAATTGGATTCTAATTTTTAGGTCCCAAGTTCGACCTGAAGCATAGTTAGAAACTTAACACTTGACTCAATTTGAAAAGAGGCCAATTCAACAAAAAAAAAAAAAAAACAGGGAGGCCAGATCCATAGATGGGCCACCTCAATATGGCTTCTCACCTGTCATGGGTTTCATACCATGCAGTTAAGGCAGCCCAAATATAATATTTCGGCCTAGATTTTGAACCACTGAAGCCGAGCCTATTCAAAATTGGTTCCCCCATGCGCTGACCAGACCTATTGACTACGAGCCATGATGGGAAATGGGCTTGGTCGCTTGGTGACCTGTCATGCTTGCTATGAAATGGCTTCTGGGGACTTGGATCCTGAAGAACTCAGGTATGATTACATGATTTAGAACTGGGATTCGGCCCATTTTAGATTTGAGTCTCGTTCGGGTCCATGGGGCTTTTACCAGTGGACCTGAATGGCAAGAAATTGGTGCAATTGGACACCAGGATTCTGCAATGCCATGCCATAACCAATCGTATGAATTCCATGGAACCTCTTTACCAACAAAAAGAAAGAAAAAAAAAAAAGTCCATGGAATCTTTATTTTTATTTTTCCTTTGAAGGCACAGATTCCTCTATCTAATTAAGGCCTTAGTATGTTTAAAATTTCTCAAATCTCCAGTCAATTAAACTTTTTGTTGTTCAGCTTAATTTGAGAACCTCAGTTTTCTGATCAGACCATGGACGATCAACTAAGAGTGTTCATGGACCAAAAGTTGGGCCCGTCAAATCTTGTCCACGCCCAGCCTGTTTTATACATGCCTGAAAGTTTGGTCCGGGCCAGCCCATCTGATAATTATAGTTGTTCTTGTGCTATGCATGCCGATCAGGTAACTCAGTTTGATGCTGAAGCAATTTAACTATTGAGCTCTTTACCGAAAGATTTAAAAAAAAAGAAGTGTTGAATTACAACATAGGCCTGACTCAAGTCCATGGGCAATATTGTGGATAACTCTGTTGGGCCCAAATACCCCGGTCCATGAACACCCCTGCAATCAACTGGATATGCCAATATTAGTAGTTAAAATGAAGTGTTTTTTTTTTCTAATGAAATAGTGGGATAGTAATCATGGAAAACGTTCTGCTACAAGCAAACCACATACAATTCAAATGCGGTCTAGTTCATGGGGGCTACTTAGACGCATGTCTTTGGGTGGTTGTGGGAGTGGGAGTGGGAGAGGGGTAGAGTGAAAGCCGAAAGGTATACTTGTGGATAAGGGTCGAGCCAAAAATTCATCTCTCTCAAATTATCCAAACCCTTGATTTAAGAGGTTTAAATTATAATAAAAGTTAAAAATGTTGGGAATAAGGCTACATAAGTGATTTAAGTTAAAAGAAAGAATTGAAACAACAATACTGATATGGAGAATGCTATATGGGCAAACCGATCTGGTGAATGCTACATGGGCAGAAATCGATGGAGACTAGAAGATTAGATTAATTATCTGAAGTAAACTGCGTTTGAATTTTCAATATGGGACTGGGTCGGGCTGGATTTGCACCCCCCTATGTGCGATATACACGTGCCCGGTCAAACATTTTCCAAACCCTACACCCCGGGTCGAGTCAAACTCGCATGCGCGCATAGAGCACATGGTAAAAGGCTCCAAAAGTTCTTAAAGGATATTGGAATGGAAAAACATAAAGCTTCCTCAAGTGATGAACTTTAGCAACGTGGGATGTCTTGTTTTCCAAAAAACCCACACTGAGCCCACATAAAGTAAAAAAATAAAAGAAGACAAAATAGTTTTCAAGTAAAGTCAAAGCACCTTTTGAATTTTTGAAACAATTAAACACCCAACAAAAATAGGGCTTGATGCTTGATCATGGGATGACAAGAATACCAAAGGGACTCAATGATCACAGGTGGGCCCAAATAGGGCTGTTAGCACTGGACTGCACTCATAGGGTAAAAAAACCTTTCTCACTAATCATGTCATAATATTAAAATAAATATCAACAATGCTTTTAAGACCACAAACCCACTTACAATTCAATGGTAATTTGTAAGGCATCCCCCTTTTCACATTAACGAACGACTAAAAATCTTCCATTAATCTTCAGTTGCTTCCAATTTAGTTGAGCATTAACCATAATAAATAAATAAAATCCAAGTTGTATCACCTCATAAGACTTAATTTGTCCTCCATAACACTCCCAATATGATTAGTGGGTGTTGGTTTCTTCACAAGCAAGTTTTCAGCAAGCGTGACTCTTTTGGATCTTGTATGTATAAGAACTCTATGGTTGGATACTCTTTATCCCCGATAGATTGATTAGACAGGTGCAAAGATATTTATGAAGTTTTCTAATTGCCAAAACGCACATGGATTATCAGTCACGTGCAAGACTCTCTACGTCCGTATCGAACAACTATCTATTTGTGTCCGTACCCCTCAAACGAAAATCTCGAATCTATCATTGAGTGTGAATGAAGTGAAAATCAAGATAGAAGTAATGGAAGTCGTGATCTAAGTTGAGTCATCACCGACTAATAACAAATTGAGTCCTACCCCATTAGCCATTTTCAATCTAATGTTTCAAGTACACTTATAGAAGAGACAACGGAGATTCCTAACAAGTCCAAACATCTTGATTGTCCAGTCGGCACCGCCATGGCCCACCCAATGTGGGTAGGGTTCACTTCATAATTCATCAACTCTCTTAGATAGTTAGTGCCACGTGTAGGCATTTTTCTAGTAGCATGTGTTGCTATTTGATGGATGGATGGATGGATGGCAGTCCTTTCTAGCCAACCAGCTTTGTAGACTTTTTTTCACACGTGATCATTCGTGCAAAAGTGCAAGCAATTAGCATGCGCAAAACGTCATGCCACCACATTGAAACCTGGTTGAATCTGTTTGAGTCTGGACTCTGGACTCCATATTTTTTGAAAGGAAGGATCTTCTGCTGCCACGTTCACTGTCTTGTAGGAAGTAAGGACAAATTTCACTTGGGTGACTATGGGATGAACTTCTAAAATATCCTTGATCTAACTTGTTTAAGCCCACCTTTGATTTATTTTATTCCAAGGGAAGACTCTGCACATAGTTGTTCTGGGCAAAAAGGGGCTGCGACTCAAGAAAGTCTAGTGAAAAGTGGAGAGCCTGAAAAGAGAAGGAGAGCCTATAAAGAAGGAAGATCAGCACACACAAGTGAGAAAAGTGACATATCAGGACCGATACATAGCTAGACAGTCAAGTCAAGTAATGGACCGATGATTGCCAACCAACTGACAACGTCCCTAAGCTATTTAGAGAGTTCGTGTTCTAATTGCAAAATATTATCAGATACTCATGATATCCAGTTTCAAATAAATTGGTTAAGAAACTTATTTTTGAATGAGGGAGAAATGTTAGGAGAGATTTAGATCCATGCATATAAGATTCACAACATCTGAATTTGGACTTAAATATCTCTATTTTTGAATTGTAGATAGGTTTTAAAGGGTGTACATGGCTTTGAGTTTATATTCATATTAGGAGGCTACTTACCTTTACTTATATATTCTTTAATAGCGAGTTTTGTATATTTAAAAATCTTATTTTAAATATCTTTTACATAATTATATTATTTTATGATTGGATTTGTTTTTTTTTATTTTTTTTTATTAGATGTCTGATTTGGATACGACACATAAGTTCCATGTTGAATCCGAATCTATTAACATTCTTGGATGCAACATGGATCCAACCTATTTACATCCCGCCCGTTTGGTAAATTTACTAATAAAGTCAAGTTAAGTTAAACATCCCATCAAAAACACTTTTTACAAAAATTTCCTCCATCTTTTCCAAAAAAAGTCAAAAAGCAACTACATTTACTCACTAAAAGACAAAAAATCTACATTTCCCCATACAAAAAGTCAAAAATATTCCATTCCAAACAACTAAAAACAAAATATCATCATAACTTACTTATATTTTATTCATTCTTTTCATTTCACTTCACTCCACTTTATTTTAAAAGTAAATTACCAAACGGGCCCTAAAGAGATTGATACTAACTTAGTTAATTCTAGCATTTAGTTTTAAAGTCTCCAAATTTAAAAAAAAATTAAGTGTATTTATTTTCATAAATGAACTAGCAATCACTAATTAGTCAATGGTTAGATCAGTATTAAATTGAGATGAATAACAGTTCATGTGAGGCAAATAGCGAGACTTCTCAAAGGTAACCCCCCTATAAAGAATCAAGGGAGGACAAAGGAGAAAAGGGGTTGGAGGGAGAAATCAAAGGATGCTTGCTTTGTTATGCTCATATTAAGAATAAGACGAAAATTTATTTGAATTTTTATTCAACAAAAACATTACCAATTGATGAATTGCTCACATGAAATATAACTTTGAGGGAAGTACAATTTAGGTCATCATCTTAGCGCCAAATTTATTTTTTTTGAAAAAAGTGATAAGAGATTTTCCTTTTTTTTTTTTTTTTTTTTATGTTTTTGAACCACCCAAAGTTGAAACATGTCTTAGCCATCACTGTAGGGGTAGAGCCAAGGGGAACAGGTCCAAGCTACCCACAGCAGGAATTATTTTTTCTTTGAAAAAAAGCTTTAAAAGTTCCCTTGAATGTTGACCATCTAATTAAGGGGACCCTCTCCACATAAATTTTTTTTTATAAAAATCCCTGCCTCCACCCTTGAATATTATTAATAGAGATAAGCCTGGTCCAACATGATTGCCAAACAAAAAAAAATCTAGATTTTTTGACTTGCACTCACAGGCCTCGTGATTGGACCATAAATAAAAATGCCTAGTGAATTGTGGGGCCTCACATCTACTCATATCCATTTATGAACCCGACACTGACCCAAGTTTCATAGACCATTCATTATTACATTATCCAAGTCAAAGCACCCTATCATGGGTTTTATTATTTATAATATGATGTGGTGTTTGTTTGTTTGTGCCATTTCTTACTGCTTCTATCTTACATTAATATGATGTGGTGTTTGTTTGTGCCATTTCTTACTGCTTCTATCTTACATCTCTGATTATTTTAATCACTCAATTGGTGATTCGGGGATCTTGCACATTAGCTGTTTTCCTCTTCTCCTAGTGTGAGGAATGAGGATGGAAGAGACAAAGGAGTCTTCATCATGTCAATTCATAGTAAGCAGCCTAGAAGGGCAGAAGATTCATTGTCTGTAAAGACATCTTTATGGAACAGAAGATTTTGCTGTTCTTCTGTTGTTGATGTATATGAGGTGGAGTCCGGATGGGAAGGAGCAGAACTCCACTGTAGGATATACCCATTGAAAATCCGAGCAGCTGAAAGTATTAGCCCTTTCATTGTATGGGGTATTTTCAATTTTCATCCTGATTGTAGCTGGCCCCACCGTAAAGTTGATGGTTCAATAATAAAAAATGTGATTAACGCAATTTTATGCATTTCATTATCAGCTATTTCTATCAAATGATCAATTGTGGATGTGCAGTGGGACCAATCCCGATGGGGGTAGATTTTGGGGATAAGGTTTTTTATTTGTCAATCGGTGGCCCAAACTGTAGCATTCCACTCCTGTAACTCTGGATTTCTATAAGGCAAAGCCTCTGAGGATCCAGATTCATGCAAGGAATGATAGCTCAGTTGACTAGAGTTGGGTGGATGGTGTTTCAGTAGATCCCTTATAGAGATAAAAACAATTGTTCAGGCACATAAAGTTGATCAGGACAATCCAAGTGTCAGGCACATAAAGTTGGAATTGGTGAATTATTAACATTGAAAGGGTGAAAACAGTGTAAAGCAAAAAAAAAAAAAAAAAAGACCTAAATTAATTAATTTGTATTATATTAAGAATTGTAGTTAAAATGTAGTTGAACTAAAATAAAAGCATATAGAGATAAAACAATACAAACACAAAACCAAGATAAAACATTATAATCAATATTCAGATTTTAACAAGTTTTATATTAAGTTGAGTGATATGCACAGTAAAATTGATGATTTGGAAACACTTGTTTATATACTTTATGCATGTGGCTCCAACTATCAGTAAAATTGATGATTTTGTACAGATGGGTTGCACATGATGCTTGTAGTTTTGGGTTTTAAATACTCAATAAGGGAAGTACATTTCATGTACAATATCGTTTCCCTTTGAGAATATCACTAAGGGGTTTATTTATTTTACTATTTAAACTCCTAGGAACTCTAAGGCTTTTCTTTCTACAAGTGGTTAAGTATAATTAATTAAACATGTACAGAATGAAAATGATCATCATATAACCTCCCAATTTATGAATAATGAATCAAGAAACCAATCGTCATCCCAGGAATTCAAATCCAAGATAATGTCCCATCAGCATCTCTATCTACCTTATATCCCTCAACCATCATCCCCTTTAGTAATTATTCATTGGAGCTCATTTTTTCATAAATTTCTATGTATTCAATTCCTAAGCAAAATATTCGGCCAAACCCTATATGCCATGTATTCAGACAATACTCTCATTTTAGTAATATCTATTGTTTTATAGGGAATTTTACACAAAAATCCCTGTCTTCTCATTTAACTTTAAAAAGTCCCAGAAGAGAAATAATTTCTGAAATGGTTCCTAAAATTCAAAACTATTTTGCACAAGGACTTACCATTAATTAACCTCGTTAGCCCTCTCAAAGCACTATCTATGCATTCAAAATGTCAAATATGCACCTGTGACAAATCATCTAAATCCAACTTGGAAATCCCTTTTTAACCGGTTCTTATATCCTTCTCTAACTTTACTCAGTCTAAACTCTAAACCCAGCCTTGGACTAATCCTCTGTATCTTTCCAAATCCCAATATGGGGTGTTCTTACTTTTCTGAATTTCAAACTGCTCACACAATCTAACCCGCTTGATACTGTCTTCAGCCTGACTTTCAAGTGTATATGAGATTCTGAATGGAGCCTGCTATCATACTGAAGGGTTAGAAACTGATTCAATTTTTCTTTTCTAATAATAATAATGGATGAGAACAATGAATGGGGTTAAATTTTTTTTTTTTTTTTAAATCATGCGACAAATCCAATTGCAAGTCTTATACTAGTTGGAGAGAAACTGCGTGTGCAGTTTGGATTCTAAGAAGGTTTGCCAAAAACATGGATGAGCTGCAACACTTATGCCAATGTTAAAATGAATCTCATTCATTTAATATCATTTTGTGTAATCCAAAGGGGTTGGCCGAGTGATTAGGACCATGGTTCCTATCTTTTCTGGACCTAGAGGTTTCAGTATCGATCCCCGGTTCTCCCATCTTCAACAACTCCTCTTCAGGAACCGAATGTTGAGTCCACTAGTGTTACCCCCCAGGAGCCATAGGGGTTTTACCTGGCTTTTCTCTAGACCCAGAGAGATTAGTTCAGCTCATAAGATTGGGAATCCTCTGTTAGAAAAATAAATAAATAAATAAAATATATATAGGGAGGATATATATATATATATATGATACAAAAGATGTCATAAAAGATGTCACATTAGAGAAGAGCAGCGCTTAGGGATGTAAAAGGCCTGCGTTTGGGTTGGGTCCACTATTAGCTGGACCCAACGAGGGACCAACATGTGTCTAATCAAATGTGACATGGTTGTAACTCGAATGGACATGATTGGACATAGACCTAACTCCTAGCTCAAATGAAGACCCAAAAATATTATAATGGAGTGTTATTAATCTAAGATACTATACATCATAATCATCATTATGATCAAAGTCTTGTCTGAATTATATAAAGAGTCGCTTGCGTGAATTTTTCTTCTCTCAAAATTTATTCTTTTGTTACGACAAAAGTTTTACACGGAGTATCAACCTACCTAACACACTCCTTTTATCGGAGTTTGTGATTGGCTTTTTTTTTTTTTTGTAAAATGGGATCGGCTATAAAAGCTAGCAAAGTATATAGGCATGCATTCTACGTGCTACAGATAATATGATTATGTTAGAGATGGATTCCCTACCCATGCACAAATTCCTGGCCCATCAGATTATACTTTACCATAATCTATGGCCCACAAGTTTAGTAGTTTTAAGTTTTAGAAAAACTATCAATCGATCCAACATTACAATCCATTTGGATCATAGCATGGCAAACCCAATAAACCAGTGACTAGTCGCGGAGGGAGGGTTGTATTGGATGGGTGATTAGGTGGGCCCCATTGGGAGGTATGCACACCTCATTCGACTAAGCAACCATTTATTATGTGATCATTGTATATTATATATAGGCAAATCTTCCGGCGGGCATGGTGCTCATTGTATTGCGGTGAGGGCAACATAGTGGTGCCTACCTTTTTGTTCCATGCAAGCCATCCACACACATGAGACCTCCCTAAATTACACCGAATCCTATGGTGCATTTGAATGGATTGGACCGTTAAGTCGAAAGTCAAATATTTGTATTTGATATGAAGCTATTAAACTTGTGAGGCACGGGTGAAGAGTTAGAGGCATGAGATTGACCCCAAATTTGATATATGGGCCCTATCCATTAGGATATTTCCATCTCCCCTCTATCCCAAGATCTGTGGAGCCCCAGTAGGCCCCACTAAGTGGTGTGCATAGTAAGCCCGTGAGCACCATTCTCACATGAATATATCCCATATATATACACCCAAGTATTTAGATATCGACCCAATTGGACCCTTAATGCTCGAAACCATCCATCCCCCTTTTTTGATCCCATTCCGAAAATGCGGATCAGCGTTTTCGAAGCGAAATCGCCCATAGAGTGTAGTTCGAGTTTCTATGAATCGTGGTTCGAGTTTGTATGAATCGCGGATCAACCAATGATGAAGCGGTAGTCATTGAAACCTAGATCACCGTTCAACGAGGGAGGGAGCGCAAGTCGATGGGTTTTGAACTGTTGTATTTCTCTTATAGGTCTTCTCCAAATTTCTTACTTCTCTCTCTCAAGGGCTTTATTTTAAAAACCCCTCCGGCTTGATATGGATACAGTTAAATGATCGGTTTAAGGGCTCCGAACTTGCATTCCATTCCTCTTTTCACTTGATTCCTTACATCTCTTTGCAATGGGAAAAACGCATCTCCACGAGCCTCTGAAAGAAACTAAGAGTCTTTCATTCTCAATAACTACATCCACGAAAAACACTGCCAGGTTAAAATACTAGTAGCCCAAACTCAGCTACAACCCAAAAGATGAAAACCCATCTCCCAAAGTCCCAACTTTTTAAGTAATGTCTGTAAAAATCCTTACCTTTTACCCTCCTTCAATTGAAACCTAACAAAATTCCCTCTTATCGACTTCCATTCACCTCCAAGACCTAATATCGCAATTCCAATCCCATCTTCCTCAACTCCCCTTCCAAAACAGCAGTTCTTCTTCTGGAACCAATCTCCGTTTTCAAAAGCAATCATCTTCCTCTTCAAAGCTAAAAAATCCAAGATTTGACTTCTTTTAACTCATTTGTGAAAAGAATGTCCCCATTGAATTCCAACCAACATTGATTGGGGATGAGGGGGGTATAGACAACGACAATAGGAAATAGAAAGGCGAAAAGGGGGAAAAGAGGAAGAAGACGAATGACGAATAAAGGGGTTTCGGTCTTTAGTAGACATGCAGGGATGTTCAATATCGATTATAGCGCTAAAAGACACAGAAAAGAAAGAGAAATGTAAATTTAGGGCTCATTTTGTCTGCCCATTTTTACTGTAGCCAAATTAAAGTAATGCCTATGTATGAGGGTTTTTCCCGTTAAATCCCCCCCAAAAGGAATATTGAGAAGAATTTTTTCAAAAAAATGCAATAATAGAAAACCTTGAACTTGGAAGTTTAGTCAGTCTTCCAGACTTTTAAACAATGTAATAGCACTAATTTGATGTCACTGGCCCTGTTTGGACGCTTGAACTCACTCGGCTTGCACTCGGCTTACTTGTAATCTAATTATATACCTAAATATCAACGTACCCATTATTGTTTACGGTAAAACACAAAACCTGTTACTTATTGTTGATTACTTTCGCATTTACCTGCGCTAAAGGTTACTTTTTAGCCAAGAAAATATAGACTTGTATAATGCTATGCATGCTAATATAAAATTGATGGACTGCCCCATTCATCACAAGGTGACGAATTAACTATAATTAATAATATATAAACACCATACATTGCAGCATTTAAAATCTCGACTACACTAAGATTGGTTGAATCAGTCCGTAGACATGAAAGAATGTAATGTACGTAGAACATTGCTGTACTTGATAATTAATGACGTTGGTTGCATGCCTAGTCAAGGCAAGGAAGTCAAGAGGTGGCTGTTTTGCTGTCTTCCGTTTTGTAGAGAACTTGGGAGGAGTCTTCCTTGGTCTTTTTCCAAGGAAAGAGCGTGGATGGAGCATCCTTCTTTTCTGCCACCCATGTTGTACGGATGCTTGTTCTTATACTCTTATTTCCTAGCTTATTTCCTACTCTTCTTAGTTGAGTCGGTGTCTACATTGATGCATGGTATCAAAACAAGGACAGCTGATGTACCACTAATTTTAGGCATAGTAAGTAAGACATGGTCATGGTTTTAGGCTTTCGGCCGATAATACATTAAAACACGAGAAATGAACATATATTTCTAACGACAAGACTACAGCAACATTGCTAACCATCTAATTTAGCGTGTGTGAGCTCATCTTTTAGAAACCCAAACCATACGGATGATACGGACCACACACACAACTCCGTGTATTAGCAAACCCTTGTTATTTAATAGGACTCTCTCTTTGCTGATAGTCACCCAAAGTGGTCAATACATAATGGTGCTCTAGTGGAATTACATGTAAGTCTAAGTTAAGAAAATTTTGTCTCTTTATACATTAAGTACACTGTATAATATTTTGAGCTTAAGTTGAGTTTGTAATGGGTGGAAGCCATGCTCAAGCTTTCAGCTTAGCTTAGCTTGACTCGGTTTCTTATAAGCTTGAGCTTGACTCTAGTTATCAAAATCGACCTGATTCACCAACACACTCATGGTTGAGTGCTGTTGCCACCTTAGTTTCATGTATATTCCCACGGATAGTCTTCGAATTTGAAGTATTGTGGCCTTGACCAGTAGCCCAAAGAAAAAAGGAAAAAGGAAAAACTTGACTCAATTAGTATTCAGCCTAAGCTCAAGTTGTGCAAAGCTTCCCTTGGCACAACTCAGCTCGTTTACACCAGTATTTCCAAGAAGAGCCTGCACTCGAGCCCGATCCACACTGCCCAAATTTAAGTGAATGCCCAAACCTAGATCTCGACTAGAGAATAAAGGGGTTGTAACCCAGCCACAATTGAAGCTAAATATTTTTTACTAAGATCATTCTTAGACACTTAACAACTATTTGTTTGCATAGAATACGTAGGAGTTCTTGCCATAAATGATTAAAAATGAAAACTAAAGATTCATATACAGACACACACAAAAATAACCATCAAATAATTTCACCTCTAATGAAAAGTACATCAAGAGATAGGAAAGATGGAAATGAATACCTAGCCATTAATCCTTAGTAATTCAAAGGTAAAGAAAGGTGGGGGCCTCATCTATTTTGCTACCATATAGTGTTTTCTCCCTTACCTGATATCATTCACATCTTACCTTTTCAATTACTCTTGGCTGGAGTCCATCTTACACTGAATTTATATACATTCAATTCCTATGTATTCTAATTCAAACGAATAAGCTCTTAAACACGCACATAGACCCATGAACCCAAAACCTGGACCCAAATTTATTGGGCCCATGTTTGTGTCCACACCTTTTTTCCAATTCGGGTCCTTTGGGTATTCGGTCCCACCAAAGGTGGGCCTCTCATTCAAATTAAAAAATATATATTAAGAGAGAGAGAGAGAGGTGGGGCAGGATAGGTTACCTTCAACCGTACGTACACCGCACTTCCAACCGGTTATTGCCGGTAGTAACACGCGTATGACGTTAGAAGTTCAAACTTTCACCACCGTTGACGAAAGCGTAGCAGAGTAATGCGAGCCAGAGCATGAAGACGTGAACTTTACCATGATCCAGCTGTTTCTAATCTCTATTCCCTCCCCTCCCCCACAAAACACCATTTATTTGAATTCTCCATCCCACAATCAGTTCATCATACATATGTATCTTCCATGTAAATAAATCCAAAACACAAAAAAAAAAAAACCACATATGGATTTAAGTCTAACGTACTTACTAGGAAGCTCTCCTCTCATCATAACACACTCCCCACGTTTGCATTATCCCCTCTCTCAATCCCTATATAACCTTGACACTATCACACACTCCCTTACCTGATCATTCTTCTTCTTCTTCTTCTTCCCGGGAAAACATTTATCCTATTGGAGAAAAAATAAATAGTGCATGGAGGGCACTAGTGAAGACGGCCGGCGACCGCCGATAGTCAAGTATCGAGGCGTCCGAAAGCGCAAGTGGGGTAAATGGGTCTCCGAGATCCGAGAGCCCGGAAAAAAGACCCGGATTTGGTTGGGGAGCTTTGAGACACAAGAGATGGCCGCGGCGGCCTACGACGTAGCCGCGCATTACCTTAGGGGCGAGGATGCGCGGCTGAATTTCCCCGAACTTGCAGGCCGGCTCCCCCGGCCTGCGAGTTCGGACCCGGATGACATCCGGGCGGCGGCAATTGAGGCCGCCGCCCTTCTCCAGAGCTCGCCAGAGAATGCGAATGCGGGCTCATCCGGGTCTCACCCCTCGACCGCCTCCGGTTTCTTGGCGAGCCAGATCGATGAGTCGCCGCTCGACTCGCCAAAAATGTGGGGTGAGTTGGCTGAGGCTTTGTTACTATCACCACCTCAATTTGATACTACTGGTGAAATGAGCGACTCTGAGGACATGCAAATGCAACAGTATTCTCTATGGGACTACTAAACTAACGGGAATGCTTTCAATTGAAATAGTAGAGCTTTTCATTTATATATGGGGTTAGGTGTGTGCACGTGCCACTTCATATGCGAGTGTGTGCATGCGCATGTGTGTGTAAGTGTGTTTCAAATAGTTGAATGGCTGACAACATTTAGAGCTTCACATGGGGGCATTTGCAGACAGACAAGGTTTGTGCTGTTGACCGAGTCCGACATGATATTTGCAGTTGGATTTCTTTTATTGTTGTTATAAATGGTATATTCATTGATGGATTGAGTGATTCAATATGCAAGGTTTCTATACTTAAATGAATATAGTTGGTTTTTTTTTTTTTTTAAAGAGAGTATTCCGTAGTATTTAATCCGACGGTACTATTCCCCGAGCGCTCACGGCACAACCCCACAACACAGGTGCACCAGATATTTCTTGTAGTTATTGGTCATGAGGGTTTTTTTTTGCAAAAATTCTTGGACGAACTGTGTATCTACCAGAGTTTCTTTAGTCACAGCAACAGTGTTTATATGTAATGTCTGAAATATTCCTCCACTTTTAGATAACGCAAATCATGATAGGCATTTTCGGCCATTCTGTCTTGTTTCAGATTTTTTTGAGAATTTTTGGTAATTTTCGGTATTACGGCATGTTTATTTGCATAAAATACATAGAAAGAATACATAAGAATTTACGGTGAAATGAGCCCCCAAATAATTATTAAAGACAAGAGGTGAAGGATATAAGAGGAAGATGTGTAGATAGAACCTCAACTATTTTAAGTATTGAATTAGTAGGGTGAGCTGGTATCATATAGTTTTTTCATCTTCCACTTGTTCAATTTCATTAGAGAGGTTATTTCCTGGCCAGTTTTGGATGTTCATAATCGTAGGTTTTCACTTACATGAAACAAACATGCCCTTGACAAGATTTTGAATATTTAGTCTTGGGTTAATGTGGTGCAATAGGCCTGATGAGAACCCATTCAGGTTTTCATTGAATGGGATATGTTCCACTCTACTTTAAAAAAAGAACCAAATTGTTCCTTCAAATTCATCTTCTTAACTAACAGCCTATTATTTTTTTGATATCAGTAGCGTCCAAACGTGGTAAACTCAAGATTCAACTAAAAGAAAAAGGGGAAACGACAAAAAGGGGACTTGGAGCCTCTACTGTTGATCCAGTATGACATCTCTATTACATTTTAAAACAGGATACATGCAAAGTTTTGGAGTCCAAACTTTGAAGTCTGACCATCTGCAAAATGAAAAAAAAATGTTTGTTAGACATAGAGCCAGCTAACTCATGGACAGGTGAGGCTTTTTTCAACCGCTGGCTTAGTCCCTTTTGGAGGATTATCGCATTTACGATTTTATGGTCAATTTGGAAGAAAAAAAATAACATGATCCGTCAGGAACTCCCTAATTTCAATTGCAGAGCTCATATCTGTGATTTATTCTAGGATTGCTAGTGGACTTTGGTGAGGAAGGGATTTAATTTACCATTAATGACATGCTCTTTAATTGGGAGACATGCATGGTCAGTGGTCCACAAAAGTTTGCATCGGGCGGTTTCTTAGTCAAAACCCCCCTTGTGGGGTGTTGAAATTTAATATCAAGTGAGTTGATAGTTCTACTCCTTGGAAGGTTTCTTTCTTGTAGTAGTTTGTAGGGTGTAAGTCTGCGGTACCCCGTTTTCCTTCGGGGTGTTTCCCTTCAAGAAAATCACCTGTAAGTGTAACTGTTTAAAAGAAAAGGCGGCAACAACAACTGAACAACCAATAGACTTAATTTTTTGAAAACAACATTCATCCAAAAGTTAAAAGTGTACAGGGCTAATCGACCCTTAAACTCCTGCATGTCTTATTTCTTATTTTAAAAATGTTAGTGAGTGTCATAATATAAAAGTAATAGAAATTCTGAATCCAAAAATTTGTATATATCACATTCAAAAAAGAGAATTGAATGCACTAAACATGGCATATAGGTGGAGCCCACTAGGGCTTGTTTGGTATCTCTACTCTTTTTTTTATAGATCCATCTAAAATAGAGCCATTAAAAAAAAAACCATAAAAAAGGAGGCTAGAATAAATAAATAAATAAACACGTTTGGTAACGCACGAATTTATTTTAAATACCTCGCCTCTATATTTTAAGAGCCAAAAGCTCTATTTTCCATCTGCTCGGTTTTGGAGCATTTGGATTTTAGAGGATTTACCTCTGAATGTCTAAAGCAAACAGAGTTTAGAATCTTGTGTCAAACGCTCTAATTGTTCAAACATCAGTGTGAGTTAGACATTTAGAGAAATAGAGATATGAAATAGAGGTGCCAAACATGGGCTAAGTCTCGCTGCATAAAAGAGGATTGGTGGATTATCCTCTTCCAAACAATTAAGCATATTGACCATCTATAACTTCTCATTCCAAAGAAACTTCCCATTCACTTTCATTTCAGTGACTAATAAAGTTCAATGAGTGAGTTTTATAGAAAGTTAATCAAGTCATCTCCCTTTTCTTTTAATGGGCTCACAAGCCACACGTTCTGCCCTGTACGGTAATAGAAATAGGACACATGGTATACTTTGGGCCCACCACTATTCCACCTTGTTCTATCAACAACACAATCTTTCTAATCAATGTTATGGTCACTGGCAAATCAATCACATCTTACATACATGATGTGTCCTATCTTGGTTTTGTTTTCCTTTTATTTGAACCATATGTTTAGATGTGGTTAATCTAATGGTAGGAAGAAAGAATAACTGGACATGATCAAAGGTCGGTGATTTGATAGTTACGGTGCTAGAGTATCTGCATTCCACGAGCCTAATTGGATACAAGAGAACTTTCACTAGCCATCTGAAAAGGAGGGGGAAAAATGGCTCGTCAGATATTTTTAGGTGTCTTATCTAAGGCCATCAATTGTAAACATGGGGGCAACTTTGAATTCCGACCAATCAATTGGGATTGAATCTAACAAGTACGTTTTAATGATACTAAATTAACAATTAGGATAATCCAATGAGGCTGATTTTGCATATAAAGACATTCCAAAAGCCTTCAGGAAAGGCAGGAGAGGGTCCCAGGCCCTTTTCTTTGTAAAAGTATAGGCACCCCGACTGGGACCCCGGGCCCCCTGGGGTCCGTTGGATCCCAGACCCCACGGGGTCGGGGTGCCCAGACAGTCGGGGTGTGTAGCACTTCTCCTTTTCTTTTCATGATGTTTTCAACTCTTTCCTGTGGGCATTACGTCCCAATAGTTGTAAAACAACCATTGGCAATTCCCAATGTCATAAAATGGCACATTCGAAATAAGAAAACTTTCTTCCAAGTGGATTTTCTTCAAGGCCTCTTTTGAAGGGCCCAATTTAAGGCCATCTCTGATCAGTGCACCATCTTGACACACACTAACCGCAACACACCCACCACCAGAGTACAACCAAAATGATCTGCCAGCAGGTGCATTTACACAAATCACATCCTTTACTCACCATTGGATTCAATATCAAAACATCCAAGGTTAAAAGACTTAAAACTTTTTTAAGTCCGTTAACTCTCGGATTTATTTTTGACTAATCCATATCCATGACAAGACCTGTTTATTTCCCAACCATCCCTTATCGCCACCATTGATAGGCATGCATCCAGGAGAGTCCCACAAGCTGGTGGACGACATATGAACAGCATGCAGTACACTTCCAAGTGAAAACTCCCCCATTCCAAACACCCCTAAGAGCTGCCAACCATGCCTATCATTTGTTAATTAATTAGGCATCTCCCAGGAGGGAAGCAGCTGCTGCGACGGTGTTTGTGATGATTGGACTTGTTTTGTTAAAGAGAAAACAACTCAGTTACTTAACCACACGCTAGATTACCAACCACTCTAAGTTTCTAATCCAATGTAACACCAATCTTACTCATGCAAATGAAGTCCGCCAACCAGCCATTTGACAGGTTCATAAGGGCATCAGGAACTGCATGAACCAATATAGGACCCTCTCCATGGGGATTGCACCATCTCTATGACCAACCACAGTGCGCATTACTCAAAGATTTTAGAATCAAATGCTAATTAGACATCAAAATCTGTGCCATAAGCATATACGTTAGCCATATGAGAGAGTCATAAAGCATGAAATTCTATCAGTGAATTAAATTTTTTAATTTTCTTTGGGAACACTGCATGGCAATATCTCTGATGAATCATCTAATTTTCTTGATTTATACCAAGTACAAAACCTTGTAAATGGGCATTTCCCTTCATTATACAAATTTTGGCCCAACAATAGCCTACCTACATGGTCGAAACAAACCAAAATATAACAATCAAGAAAAGTGTTTCTCATGGTGGCTTTGATAATACCTTATCAATCAGGCCAGCATCCTTTGTCAAAAGCAGGCGAGCAGCGTTTACAAGTTCTTCCTTGACCATAAATAAGACTGCTGCAGCAAGCACACTCTGCACTATTTTTGTACTCATTCCCTTGTAAAAACCAGAAATCCCTTCATAGTGAATCATTTTCATAATGGCATCAAGAGTCCCTGTATTCACCCAAAACAAAAGGGACAAAAAAATTCACAATCATGGCCCCACCAAATCAAGCAGACCAGACACTTTGACATGAGGCTTTCCTTTCAGAAAGATTTATCTCTATTTTGAGACCTGACACAGCATACCAACCTTGGCTGCCTAGAGCCTTCTACTTGCCCATGGTGAGCGAGGCCTAAATACCAACCAAACTAGCCCGACCCACAGATGCAATGGCAATAAGCAAAGTTTAAATGCAAATGATCTAAATGAAGCCCACCAACCAATCCCTTTCATATATCATCTTTTCAGAATAAAAAACAAAGTGAAGCGCACTTGTGCACAGTAAAGGAAAAGTGGAAAAAACACACTTCAAACCTTTATAATGATGCATCTTGTCACCGTCCTTGACTTGTTTTGCTTGAAGCCTCGACTGCAAAGAATTGCAGCTTTCAGGGAAGCTAAAAAAAGATGCCTTGTAACGAGGACATGAAGCAATAACATCTCAATTTCTAGCACAATCCACAATATCAATATTTTAAATATGGGGGTTACCACTATACAATAGCTGTTATGCAACAGTCCTCTGCTGCAACATATTTGGCTGTGACAGAAGTGGATGTCCTATTTTACCACAATCTAAAAAAATGTGTGATTAAAACATTTCAAAAATAAAACCAAAATAAAGCCCTTAATCAGATCTAGATCTGCTATATAACTGCACTTTGTTTTTGAAGCCCTTAATTGGACATAGATCTGTTGCATAACCGCACCTTGTTTAACCCATTAAAAAATGCACCATTATTTCAATCAATACAATATATATATATATATATACACATATATCATGTTGTATCAAACAGTTACCATGGCTACCAAAGTTGAAATTATAACCATGCCAACTCTAAGGAATGAAGTGATTCAAAGCCTTACACACTATAGCCACCTACCAGACTCATGGAAACTGACAATCAGAATACAGTTTTAGTCTATAGTTTGAAGAACTATCTTACCAAGTACTATATATATCTGGTTACACTTTTAGAGATGACTAATGAGTGGTCTCGACCGCAATATATATTGTGTAGGGTATAGGTCTATATACCCGTGAGTTGATTAGTAATCCAAAACCATTGACTTAATGGGCACACAGGGAATGAGGCATGGCCTAACAAAACTCTGGCCTGGGGATTCCAATAGTGCATTTACCAAAGTTAAAAATGGAAAGACCAAGATGAAGGGGCTGAAATAAATATCAAGCACTCATAAAATTTTGTAATATCAAGTAAGAGACATCCCAAGTGATCTACATGTACGAAAACAAATTTTTATCCAAGTATACAGTTCATAAAATGTTACATAACAGCTTAATTGATCCAAGTAACCCTAGAAACAACTTTTCTTTTTATCCAAGGTCTAAAAAATCTGGATTAGAAGTTGAAAGGTACAAGGGAAATTAATTGAATGCAGTAAATTGTAAGTTCAGTTATTTTGACCATTACAAAATAAGTTACCTTCACCACGAGAAGCGGATAAGTAATGACAGTTGCCCCAAGCTTAGCGACAGCTCCAAGAAGAAATATCTGGTCAAGGATAAATTATGAGTATTCAGATGCAGAAAAGATTGAGGTAATCTCCCCTACCCCACCCACAAACAGTTAAAACTGTAATATCGGAAATGATTTTTGCCCAAGATAATTTCTTCAAAATGATACACCAAAGCTCATTTCTCAAAAGATTAAAACTGTTTACAGGGAAAAACAGGAATTATGGCATAACCACTGTGGCATCAACCTCTTGAATGGTTCCAATCAACAGCATGCATGAACAAAGCAGACAAAAAAGAATTATAGTTTATGCTACTGGCAGCTTAAGAGCAAGATGGCAAAAGGGCAAGTGTAAAATTACAAATGAAGTTAGAGGGGAAAAACTACCTCCAAAGCAGTCACTCCATTTGTGCTGTTCTTATTCAATGCACGCTTTGCTTTCAGCTGCTTCATCAAGGTCTCATACAGCATGAACTGTATGGAAGGATTGCTTACCTGTGAACAATGATAATCCAAGTTTAATCAAGTATCCCCATTAATCATGTTGGAGACTGACAAATTACTAACCATGATTAGTGTTGGAAGTACACCCTTCCAAAATCCCCAAATTCCAGCTTCAGTAAAGACTTCTTGAACCTGTTAGATAGCAACCAAGGAGCTTATCTTTTTAGAAATCATGGAACGGCACAAATGATTCTTATCATCTACCAGCAGGATTTACATCTTGCCGGAATAATTATGTTCAACATAAAGGCACACAGGGATTTCCCACTGTGCACTGCAGAACAGATGCACCCCAACAAAAAATTATAGTGAGAGAAAAAATAAACTGTTCAGTTCTTCCTCACCACTGATGTAGAGAAGTGATCTTAGAACAGGTCTTCTTATCCCACAATTAATTTGGGACAGAAAATCATGAATATTAAAAAAGTTTCTGTTTCCCATATTTCTCAATACAGAGCAAGAAGAAAACATCATTCTCTTGTACCAAAGTAACCATGATTTATGCAAACAATAAAAAGGTCCTAAATTGTAGAACTAATATCAATGTAAAATGTCAGTATAAGAGATAATTTTAGATCAAAGCACTATAGAAAAGGGGTCTTAAATGAAATGCAAAATGGGACGGATTTGGAAAAGCTGCAACAGAAGAAAAGAGAACAAAGGCAAGATGGGAAAAAAGAGTGGTGCCTGGATTATAATAAGACAAAAATTCTTCATACATTTCAGACTACAAGATGTTTTGCGGTGTAAACTATAAAATAACATTCCCATGTCTACAGGCTGGATAAACTGTCTAAAAGCAAATATTTTCAGACAACATCTATTATGCTAACTGAAACACTCATTGTGCACTGGCCCACGTTATACAGGGTTTGTTTTAATAAGAAACAGACTGATGCAAGCAACATATTATGAGCTTGCAAGATGAAAGCATGACATTTTTATGCACATACCGCATGGCTAGTTCCATAAGGAGGAGGCTCAATTGCAGCAATCGGTATCGATTCATCTGGAGTGGTTGAAAGTGTGTGACTTGGGGTTTTCTTCAATGATTTTGTGTGCGTCTGCAAAATGCGCACACATAAAGCATGGGAACCAAGTAAGTACAACTTAGATGATCAATCTTGAACCAATGAAAGCATTCCTTATTAATTCTAAAGGCTAACAGGATTAATCAGGCAATCATAAAAGGAAAAAAAAAATTACGTTTGTTTAGGCCAATAAAGTAAAGGATCTCAGAAAAAACTGCATTTGTTAATATGAAAATTTACCTGCATACGCGTAACTACAACCCATATTGGGTTAGTCAGCAGCACATTCACACACCTACACCGACAGGGATATATTGAGCAACAAAACAGGCAATAGATATAAATAATAAAGCAGATAAAATCAGTTAAAAGTCATACGTTCATGAAACTGCAACATGGACAAAAACAAGTTTCTTCATACCATACTCTAATGTGCAAGGCCATGGTTTTAAAGCACAGTATTAGACCCATAATAGAAGGGCCAAGCAAAAACCAATGGATATCCAATACAATGGCATGGAGCTGGGTTTGAAGAAGAAGATGGTTTTAAAGCACAGTTATAGACGCCCATAATGAAGGGACCAAAACCAAGGTACATCCAATATAGTCGTATATGGAGTTGGGGTTAGGAAGAAGAAGAAGAATAATTTCTTACGTCAGTGCAATGAGGTATAATTATTTATGCATACGAAAACTTATCACCCTTCCATGAAACATTAATAAGTTATGCATATGAAAGTTTCATATTGAGTAAATCACCCTGCCGTTGCAGCCACCAGAAGTGATGAGAACATCCCAACAGATCCATCCCCAATTCCATTTTTCCAGCGAGCAAGAGCAGCAACTTCTGCCCTGTTCCTAAATATTTGATAGAAATAGTAGTAAACACCCTGTAGTGAAAAGAGACAGAAAAACAAATGAAATAAATGAGGAAACTGACTGATAGTTATACAAACTTTGTGCAGTCATAAAGACAATAGCACACATACTTTTTTTAAACATGTAACATAAATTTTAATAGAAGAAATTAAATTGGGAGCACGCTCTTTAGGCAATCTATCCAATCTGTCCAACAAAAAGGGGATTAAGCATTCATCAATCATACTACGAGGGTCCATGGCGAACTCTTTAGCCAATCTATCCAAATTATTGCACAGTCACCACACCAGAAGAAATTCAATAGTAAACAGTTAAGGTCATCTAGCTTAGCAGGTAAAGCTAGCACCATTTCATAAGGGCAATATAAGTACAACCCAAGTAGCTAGTGGTCAGTGTAAGCCAGCTAAAAAATAGTTGTAAACATTGTTCGCAATTTTGTCCGGCACTGAGTCAACTCAGTCAATGCATGTATGAGCCTGAGACTAGGATCCTAAAAGGCAATGACTCGGCCACGTTGGCACCGACTACATCTAGTTGGACAGACACGGAGCAGCACGAGACCAGCACAAACTGGTATGGGACTGGCTCGGATTGGCACAAGACTCAGACAGACTACATATATAAGAACCCATTTTTTCTATTTCTTCTTTAATCTGAACTATGAAGTGAGAGACAAGTACCAGCATGGTACCCAAAACAAACTCTTTATAGTCATCGGTATGGATAATGGGGCCAACAAGCAGCCTTCTTATGGTGGTGAACCATATGAGATTGATGATCAATGCTATAGGGTAGTTATCAGCATGACAGTATTGCTAGAGCTTTTGATAATTTGGATATTATATAAAGAGCCATGCTACAGCGCTCGACTGGGGGACCGGGCCCGAATTCGGTCCCCCAGCTGGGATCCAACGGCCCTCCTGGGGGACAGGGCCCGAATTCAGTCCCCCAAGTCGGGCGGGGTGGACTTTCTCTTATAAAAATTGGGTTTCCAAAATTATCTGATAAGTAGTGGAGATTCTGGTGACCATCATGAAAATAGATTTTACCCAACTTGAAACTCGATGTTGTATTGAAGAATTGACCACCCCATGGCCCCAAGCCCTCACCTCTTAGTTAATATAATGGTTGTGGCTTGTTGTAAGGTATAAAAAGCAATTATACACTGGTAATTTAGTACATTGTATGTGCTAAATGATCCTTCTACTGGCCACATTAAGTCATGAATATTGCGCTAGGTGCTAGCCTTTAGAAAAACTAAGTACTTATGTAATTGATATAAGATACTATTAAATCATCGTATTTGCACACTTTTCAGCCCTTTTCCTGTTTTTTCTTCATTTTTCTTAAATTAAAAAAAAATTACAGACCGGCTCACCAGTATTAGTCTAGCATGGCCGCCACGGGCAAAACAGACTTGCGCCGATCCCAACAAGGACGAAGAGAGGTACCAGAATTTCAAACCTTAGTTCTAACCAAAGAGGGAAAATTGATCCACTATAGCTATCACTCTATTAGGTTTACTAATGCAAGAGGAGGCTTTTGAATCACTCTTCAGTCTATTCCAACATGAGAACCTCATGAAATTACTCTAAGAGGGTGGTACACCAAGATAAGAGGGAAAACTTAGTTTTTTGAGAGCATGAAAATGTTATTTTTATTGCTGGTAATGTAAATATTTTACAATTTTCCCACATAAAAAAGAGAGTACCCAATAGAACCAGGATTGACAAGGCTCCAAGCAAGGTTCTCACTGCTTTCTTGGGGTCGATAGGGACTAATGACTACAATGAAGATGAATTGTACACTCACTGTTAAAGAACTGAAGAAGATCTTTATTACGTCCTTCAGTGGGGAGTTGATCGTAGAAAGTGATTCCTAATTTCCTATAACATTGCCGAGTGGATCACCATAGATGTGGGTATCTTTGGATGTTTCATCTCATGATGTAAAAAATTAAGCATCACTCTTCAGTTATTAGAAAGTGGAGTCCCTTAATGTCTCGAGGAAAACTAATGCGGTGGCAGATTCCTTTACTGAACAAGGAGCTTTAGGAATAGTTCGCTTATCAAATGCATGTTACTTTATAGTGGTTCATTTCCTTTGGATTGTGATGATTATGCTTCTTTTTTTCTTTTTTTGTCCTGTCTTAGCTTCTTTCTATAAGCTGGGTATTTTGCACATACACCACCTATTCTCTCTTGTATATACCATTCCAAAAAAAAAAAGAAATCTATTTTGCATCTCCCTTTCTTAAATAAAAATAATAATAAAAGAACAAAAAACAGAGGAGAGAATCATGTTTAGACTATGATCCACTAGTTGGGACATAGGACTCTTTGTACAATAACATGACAACTAGGACCTAACTAATAGAAGACTTTCCAGCTAGTACACAAATAGGAAAGCTGCTTAAAATAGGAACTACTCAACTAAGGGGGACATAACTGTCCAAGACTTAAACCCAAAATTTGGATTTGTGTATTAGGGAAGTTGGCTCCATGTGACTCTTCCATGGATACAAATGCATCATTTTCTAAATTTGTTCAGGTAAGGGTCAGGTTCAAAGAAGAAGTCAATTGTCCACAAAAAAAATAGCAAAGTTCACCCACAAATTTGCATAGTTAGAGCTTTCTAGTGTGGTATGTTTAGTGCTTTGCAACATCTCTTAAATCCATGGCTTCAGGCCATCAAGAAACTGAATGGCTTGCTGCCAAGAACTTGAAAGAGATTACACTAACACATCATACTCATATCATTTGCCTGACATCCCTCCAATGAAAACTGTGTTCCCTACAGGAAATAGGGACTTCCACTGCCTCAAACCTTCAACTTACAACAATGGAGCAGTGTTGTTGCCACAACTTGACATCCACATACTTTCCATGCAATTCTAACCTACCATCACAAATTCACCAACCATACACATGGGGTCTTGCAACTGAGGCATCAATCTCTTATCTTGGTTGAATTGTATGAAGAAAAAAAAAGATTCTTGGAGTTATAAAAAGTTCAATAACTAAATTCATGCGGCACCGTATGATAGAATAATGGTTGATCACATATAATCAACTTTGCAATTACCATAACCATAATAAGCTGAGGCATGACCCTGTTCGACTTGTGAGAATATTTACCCAAGCAATATTTTCTCATATTGATTCCTGTTATCTTGCAGCATGTGCTGCTCCTGCATTATATATTACGCCCTGTGGACATTTATGACTTTCCCAATGTAGGTTATCCAAAAAAACCACCAGTAGCTGAACCCATTGCCCTATTACAATATTCACCCAGTTGAAATACCTTTAAAACATCCAGCTGCTGTCAGCTGCTGCCATACAACTTCCCTAGCACCTAGATATGCTCACTTAACACAATAAGTCACCGTGCTTATCTCATCTCTTCCCCAAAAGTGTAGGCTTCCTCTTCTCCATTATCTCCTGAAATGAGGGGTTCCAACAGTTCAAGCAATCCCTCCACTTCTTAGAAGCCTTACTTCTACATAACTCTTTGAGAACCACCACTAAATTCCAACTCATGCATGAGGAATTGATTAGCTCCATGCTACATGATTAGCCAAACCATACAATTGGGTCGTTACAAATAGCACCGCTCATACACCCATGCAAAGACATTCTAAACAGATGGAGGCTCGAATTGGAAGCAAAACACAGGCAATGTTCAAATGCATACATGTAACCCTCACTGATGCGGAAAAAAAAAATGGGATAAAAAAAAACCACGTGCAATTAGCAGGACACGAAATGGGTCATGTTGCAATTGGCTTGAATATACAATAGAACCTGTTGTGACTTCAATGTGGAACAAAATCGAATACCCCATTATGTGTAAGACAGTTTTTTTTTTTTTCCTACCCTTCTGCAAATACCAACCCAACTGAGAATATTGACATGGAAAGAGGAAAGCACAAAAGGTAGCACCAAATCTAGTGTGATTTCCAACTGTTATAATCCCATGACTACCTAGTAAGATGGAAAACAGATTACTATCTATTTTACCAAAACATCACAACCAAGTTGAATTTGGGTACATCACACACAGATTCAATACAACATTCTAAAACAAAGCATTACCCAACTTCCACAAATCTCTCATAAAGGTTCTACACTAGGCTCACCTGTGATGCCGCTGTTCCCACCAAAGACGGCGCCAATCCTCCGTACAACCGCCCCCATCCCTCATGCTTCACCACCTACACTTGATCCCAACAAAAATCATAAAAAAAAAAAAAAAAAAAAAAAAACAACAACAACAAAACCCATTTTTCAACTGTCAGAAAGATCACTCTTTTTCCCAAAAAAAAGATGAAGATTCTGAAAGAACCTGACACATCTGTTGGATCGCTCCATGATTCTTCTCAGTTGCGTTTCTTGGATCCCTCTTCGTCTGCTGCCTTGTATTAACCTAGATCGCCCAAAATAACACAAGATCAAACAAAAAGCAAATGAAAGAAAGATCATGGAGAGAAGAAAAATCAAGAAAAAGAGATTGATCTGAAGAAAAGTACAGTTTGCAGAGGGTAGGTGATGAGCTGAGCGATGATTCCCCCTCCGGCACCTGCCAATCCGTTGATCAAAGCATCCGACATGTTCCGATCGATGAATGCGAAACAACGGATCGAGTAAAAATCAGAGATTTCGGTTATCTAGTGTCATACACGGAAACGAAGGAGGAGAAGAAGAAGAAGCAGCAGCAGCGACAGAGAAAGAAGAAGAAGAGGAGAATATGGACAAGGGCAAAGAGAGGGAAACGTGAATATCTCATAGTTTGGCCGTAGCGGGTCGGATTAAACCGCATGGTTGCTGTCATGAGTCTGACGTCTCCCTCGTTTCGGGGTCCGTTTACCAAAACCTTCTATCTCTATGGCTTGAGTCCAGATTCTCTGGGAGCAGGATTTACAAAAAATTCTGTGTCTGGTATGTCCAACCATCAGTGGGACATGAATATGAAATCAAGACCGTTCAACTTTAACAAGAGTTGTTAGTTGATCATGTGTTTATAATTGATAAATTTGATGGTGGAGTAATGGCCCCTCAATTCCGTGCCTGTTCTTGTGGAGCCCACCTCAAAATCTCGTACCGTAGGGACCTAAAGATCTCCCCCCACCTATCAATGTAGGATTCGGATCCCCTGTTTCGTCCAAACAGGGATCTCTATTTGGACGAATCAGGGGCCTCCACGCGCGGGCGGGGGCGGAGGAAAGAAAAAGTCAATTTCACTTTTCTCTGCCCCCTTTTGCCCCCGCACATGGAGGCCCCTGGTTCGTCCAAACAGGGGGATGGATCATCTTCCATCAATGCATGGTCCAAATGGATTCGTGTCGATCTACAAGTACAATCCATTTGAATGCGTGTCAAATTGAGGATTTGTGTTATGGGTGAGGTGAGAGGTGTCTCTATTTTGTAATCCACTTTGATAGATCATAATGAGGGCCCATTAGCGGAGGTTTCGCCCACAGTAATTTAGATTTGAGTTAAATTCGCCTATTGATAAAGAACGGTGAGATGCTGATCTTGAACGTTTTGGATTTTATTCATTGCACTCAGTATTCCATTTTACAACATTCGAGTGAGAGATTAATATTACTCCTCCCCTGCCGTTTAGAGTGAGAAATGTAGAAATTACCATTGCCCTATGTGATTAGGTAATGTTGGGAGTTGGGACCACTTTGCCACCCAAAGAGATGTCAGCCGTTCAATGATTTAAAGACTTTTGTTTATGGAAAAAAAAATGATTTGAAGAGTTAAATATTCATTCTAGTAGAGTGGTCAATGGTCAATGGATTGAATTGGGGTTGTTGTCTTGGGCTTTTGGGTGATTAGGAATGTTTTATATTCTTTTGGCATATGCTTCCACCTGTTTACCGGAAATCTTTCTCATTTTTTTTTTCCTATTACATCATAGTAACTCTAACCAATCCAAATCCTAAACTAGCCTAATCTATGGTGAGAGTCATCATCCCAGTAGTGGTACTCCACATGTGTTACTTTTCCGCATAAGTGCTCAGTAGCCCAATAACCTGTGCTCAGCACAGTATCTCCAAGCACCGTAAAATAATTAAAAAAAATTATCTCTTTTCATGGGATAAATTGGATAAAATAGAAATAGAGAAATTAGAGTAAAAAGGGTATGGCTATATAGAAACAACTGAATCGAAGGTTGAGTCCCCTAGTGCTACCACATTGGGGCAACGGGGGTGTTTACCCAGCGTCCCTCTAGGCCCGAAGAGATTAGTCCAGCATAAAGGATTGAGAATCCTCTGATAGCAATATATATATGTGAACAACTGAACACATGAGTGGTTTGATGAAAAATGAGTGAATAGTTGTACGAATAATTACATAATTGTCAGTCAAAATTATAACCAACGATCAAAATTGAACCAAAATCTCTTAACTTAATATATTATTATAACTAGCCCAATAACCCGTGCTCAGCACGGTATCTTGCACTGCAAATAAATAATCACATATTAAAAAAAATTACCTCTTTCCATAGGACAAGTTGTATAAAATAGAAATAGAGAAATTTGAGCAAAAAGTGTATAGTTACATGATAACAACTAAAATATGAGTGGTTTGATGGAAAAATGAGTGGGTAGTTGCATGACTAGTTTCATAACAGTCGGTCAAAATTGAAGCCAATACCTCTTAGCTTAATATATTAGAACTACCACAATAACCCGTACTTAGCGCGATATCTCCATGCATTTTAAAAATAAATAATCATATATTAAAAAGATTATAAAAGTACCTCCTTCCATATAGCAAGTTGCATAAAATAGAAATAGAAAAATTATGGCACAAATGGAATAGAAGATATGAGGGTGGAAGAGAGATTTTACATAAATGAAGAATTGAAATAATAAAGTTTTTACAGAAATAAAGAATTGAAACTTTAAAAGGTAAATAGTAGTTATCAGTGATTTGGTGGAGAGTGGAGGTTAGTGATTCGGTGAAAAAAAAAAAACATGAGTGGGTAGTTATGGGATAAATTGTGGAGAGAGAATGTGGAACATTTGAATAAAAATGTATGATCGTCAGTCAAAATTATAACCACCGGTCAAAATTGAAGCCAAACCCCTTGGCTTTAATATATTATAAGAACTAGCACAATAACCCGTGCTTAGCGCGGAATCTCGATGCATTTTAAAAATAAATAATCATAGATTAAAAAGGTTATGAAAGTACCTCCTTCCATAGAGCAAGTTACATAAAATAGAAATAGAAAAATTATGGCACAAATGGAATAGAAGATACGGAGGTAGAAGAGAGATTTTACAAAAATGAAGAATTGAAAGAAGAAAGCTTTTACAGAAATGAAGAACTGAAATTTTAAAAGATGAAGAGTAGGCATGAGTGATTTGGTGGAGACTAGAGGTTAGTGGTTTGGTGAAAAAAAATCATGAGTAGGTAGTTATGAGATAAATTATGGAGTGAGAATGTGGAACATTTGAATAAAAATGTATAATCGTCAGTCAAAATTGAAGCCAACTTGTAACCACCGGTCAAAATTGAAGCCAAACCCCTTGACTTTAATATATTATATAATGGGAAGCCTTTACCACTAGTCCCAATTTTTCAAAATTTTAGATAATCTCTCTCTCTCTCTCTCTCTCTCTCAAATATTATTAAAAAAAACACATAAATCCGCAAATCACCAATGAAACTTTTTCTTTTTTTTTACCATTTTCACAACAATTAGCGACCATCTTTTAAAATTTTCTGGAATGACTTAAATGCAAAGGAACCTTTGACGGTGATAGGTGCATCGACAATAACATACCTTAGTTATCCATAATCGTAATGTCGCTTTTGCGAACAATATATCGTTACTTAACACTTCAAAGATGCAAAATGAATCACTTCTAACTACGAAGTCCGAGCCTAAGTGCCTAACACAAGCCATGCCGAGATTGGGCTGGATCTTGGGCTCTCTTTTTAGGCCTGGGGGCTACACTTGGGCCTTTTTTCTGGTCTGGCAATTAAGTGGGCTCAACTGTGCCTGCGTTTTCTTAAAAGTCTGGCTTGCCCAATGCATGTAATTAAAGGGTGCATGTATTTGAAGATGAGCCGAGCTGGGACCTGCTTTCAGGCTCATGCCCTGTCAAGGTCTAAATATTATACCCAATAACTGAGTGGGACAGCTTGGGCAAGCTTTGACCCAGCCCATGACACCTTATTAACAAACTTGAATTTTCTTAAGTTTAAGCCCAACCTGATTATCTCCACCATTGTGTTACTGTAGTGGTTCGTGGTACATCCATAGCACAATAATAACAACTAGATCACAAGTTTAAGTGAAAAAGAAAAAAAAGGACAGTTGACAATAATTGGTTTGGACTGATATATTGTCCAATCTGTTTCAACTTATACCTAACAATACGGGTCAACTGTAATTGCTTACAAAAATAAATGTTAATATAAGTGCCTGTCTTCCTTGAACTATCATCTAACTTCTATGCAAAGCAAATCTCACTGCTTTCATTATCATCCTTATGTGATGTTTGGTTACATGTTAATTGCTTTTCAAGTCTGTTTGTTTGTAAATCATAAGGGGTAGCTTAGTTAGCGTAGGACCATGGTTTGCATTCGGAGGCGGTAGGTTCGACTACAGGAGAGTTTACCCACCTTCCCTTTCGGCTAAAGGGATTACGAATGAATTATTAGAGTGATGGTTTGGTATTCATTTCTTTATTTTATTTCATAAAGTAAAGTTGATTTTATTCTTTATTATTAAAAGAAAAAGATATTTCGTAGTCATTTTAGAAAATTCACATTTAATCTTCGCAAAAAAAAAAAATGTATGGTGTGAATTATGTACTCAACTCCTTTATATTCTAATGCAAATCACTGGAAAACCAATCGAGATGACGAAAAATGGTTACCCAACCATCACTTTAGTAAAGTAAATTCTAAGAAATTCAATATCTCATCTACTGTGTGGGGCACTTCTTAAAGCGCAAGTTATGCTAAGACCAGCAATAACGCCAGCTCTTATGCTCTATTTCGGCTATGAGTATCTCGGCACAAATACTGGTGCGCTTGCCGAGATCAGCACCGATCGCGGCGATCTCAGCCACATGCCTCGTCAATCAAGTTACGCATCTCGGCTACAGCCGAGGCGACAGGCTGCTAATCGAGACAGACACTGACAGCCACGTCTCATCTAAGGACACGTGGCAGGATGCAGGCACGCGCTGATGGGACAGATATACCATCCCAGCCGTCCACCCTCATCAAATCTCTGACAGAGCCACATCCAGTGGTTGCGACCATACCAGGACAGGGCCCAAGAAAGGATCCGATGGGACCTTAGCCACCAACAGGTCAAGGCGAGATCAAGCCCAATGTGACTAACATTTAATGCAGTATGGGCTGATCGGATCATCATTTAATGCAATGTGGGATATCATGGATCATCATTAATTACTCTATGGGCTATTGAGACCCTAACAGTCAAATCATTAAACCCACCAACAGGTATCTAGGACTTTTCTCTTATAAGAAGGTATACCACCCAAAAACCTGGTACGCATACATGCATGCAATTTCCTAGTCATTACTCTGCCTTTCTTCTTCTCTGACTTTAGTCCCTGCACTAACTTAGGCATCGGAGAGCCCTGCGCTGCCCACAGTTAAAGTCCTATGACTGTTTTCTCTCTCCTTTCAGATCCCAAAAGTGACTAGCACTCTACAGTCAATTGAATAAGTCTTTTAAGGCTCCCCTTAATCTTGTGAGTTATACTTTCTGTACTTACATCTACATTACTAGCTTATATCCTCCGTCACTTGGAATCATTCACCATTGGTCTCTTTAATAATCTTTCATTCCAGCTCAACTGACTTGATAGTATACTTAAAATGTCTATGTTTTCAAAGTCGAGGATCCTCCTTACTGGTTAAGACCTTACTTGAGTTCTGGTCCAGACTGAACACATGTGGCCCCTCATTATTTGTGAAAAACGTGCATTATGATGACTGTGAACAGTTGGTCCTTCTGGTCTAGATGGCCCCTCATTGTTTGTGAAAAACATGCATTATGATGACTGTGAACAGTTGGTCCCCTTTGTTTTTATTAGCTTTTCTCCTAACATTTGATTCTTCTTTCAAGCAGGGGAACCTCCTGGTGAGTGGGCCATCTTGAATTAGAGTCGGACAGATACTCCGGGCCGCACGCCACCGACAGGTTCAATGACCCCATTCCTTATACGCTACATCCATACATACGCCACCTTGTCACCTATATTGAATTGGAGTCGATCGGCGTGGAAACTCAGGTTTAGTTGTATTTTAACAGAAAAGGGAAAAACTAAAAAACTAGTATATTTGGTAACTTCACTTTACTAGTGAAGTGAGGTGAATGCTCAATAAAATAATGACAATAGGGCTGGTTTGAAATGGATTGGGTAAACATAAACCTACCCTGTCTCAAAATTCTCCGACACAAACCTGATTTGCCCGTAAAAGGTCACTAAATTATGATACTAAACATGCCCCGTTTACTTGGGGTAGATCGAGTTAAAGTTTAAAATTTTTTAAAAATGAATGAGAATGAAGTTGGTAGGAATTGAACACACCACCTTTTCTTCCCATATACCATAAGTTTAGGCCTAAAACCTCATACACCACTTGTGTTTTTGTCTATTATTTTAGTAATAAGCATACGTACATATATTATATATTCAGAACAGGTTGGGTTGGGAGAATAAAATCCAAATCCGCCCGCTAAGAATTCCACCACCAAACCTACCCCTAGTAGGAGCAGATTAGGGCGAGTCTCCATTTACACCTGACCATTGCCATCCCTGGCCAGATTCAAGCAAGTATAAAAGAAGACGAGTCAAATTAAAAATATCGAATTTTTTTAAAAAGTACTTCTTTTTATTAAAAGAAAAAGTGAAAAAAAAAACATTTTCTCATTCAAGTAAATGACAAAATAATCATTTTCTTTTAAAACAAATTACATTCTCGTGTCACCAAAAAATCTTTTTTATTTGATCTTTCTTCATTTATTTTCCTCTTAAATTGATCATTCATCATACTTCACTGGTAAAGTGGAGTTACGAAGTCAAAAGGCAACGGGGCGATTGTTCAGCCACTGTTGGCTCAATCCACGAGTACCCCTATGTTTTTATAAGAATCACTGGACGAATGGACGGCCCAGATTTATGCTTACATATGACACGTGTATGGTGTAGAATGACAATGGAACTCAATAAAATTCACATGACAATGAAGTGACTAGATCGGGGGAAGTGGAGGGCTCAACTTACGATTCGGTTAGGGCACGTTAGCATTTTCATACATCAATCAGTTTCTGTCTCTTGTGATGGATTTGGATGTGGAGAGTCTGACATACGGCCGAAGATTTATGTGCGTTATGGCGATTGGGGAACTCCGTTGATCTCATCGCCTCTTATCTTTCCTATGAGATGAATTAATACCAATCCTATGACTCCCTTATCTTATATAGACAAGTCACAAAGAGTCATACTTACTAGAGACTTTTTCGCCAAGAAACCCACATCCACTAATCCTATTAGGAGTCTTATTAGTGGGACCAGATCAGGTCTTACCTTAAGTGTGATTGTATTCTCTGTTGGCATCTGCCCTACTTGATCTGACGTAAAACCTGTGGTATGCGGGCTACACGATTTCCTACAATCTCTCACTTGGCACGAATGTCATGTACATTATACATATCTCAGTCTCATCCGCATCACATGCCTTGCAAAAACCTCTGCAGGCAAAGCCTTGGTGAGAGCATCACCCATCATTTCCTCTGAAGGCATATAAAATATTTCTATATCATTCTTTTCAGCATTCTCTTTGATGAAGTGATATTTTATTTCAACATGTTTTGATCGAGGGTTGAACTTTTGCTCATTCACCATGGATATTGCAGATGTGCTATCTACATTCATTGGGACATGTTCTTTTTCTCTAATTATTTCCAAATCAGTTGGGAAATATTTTAACCAAAGAGCATCCTGGACTGCTGTACTGCAGGCTATATACTTTACTTCGGCTGTTGACATAGCCGTAGATGTCTGTTTTTTGCTACCCTAAGAAACTGCACCTCCTCCGAGGGTAAACACATAGCCGGTTGTTGACTTTTGCTGATCTAAATCACCGACCCAATCTGCATCTGAGTAGCAGCGTAGTTCTAGGACTTCACCTTAATAACACAGGCGAAGATTCATTGTTCCTTTGATGTACCGCATAATCCTCTTAGCTGCATACCAATCCTCTAATCCTGGGTTGCTTTGGAATCTGCTTACGAGACCCACGGTGAATGCAAGGTTTGGTCTCGTACACAGCATCGCATACATAATGTTGCCCACAATTTGAGCATAAGATTTCATTCTCATTACTTTCTTATCCTGCTCGTTTGTGGGTCCCTGATCGCTGAACAATTTTTTGCTCTTGCAGATGGGAGTATCAATTGGTTTACACATAGTCATATCAAACCGTTTCAACACAGTTTCCAAATAGGATCCTTGTGATAAAGTCAACAACCTATTCGGACAATCACGGGTTATTTCAATGTCAATTACATGCTCTGCCTCACCCATGTCTTTCATCTCGAATCTTGACTTTAACCATCGTTTGATTTCATTTACGGCTTCCAATTGATCACCAGCAATCAAAATGCCATCCACATATAATGACAAATATAAGTCACTACCCCCACTGCATTTAATATAGAAACATGTGTCAGCATTATTAGGGACAAATCCTATTTCACCTATGGTCTGGTGAAATTTTCTATACCATTGTCTCGATGCTTGTTTTAATCCATACAATGCCTTATAAAGTTTGTACACTTTGTCCTTGTGACCTTGCACCACAAACCCCTGGGGTTATTTCATATAAATTTCTTCTTTTAATTCGCCGTTCAAGAATGCGGTTTTCACATCTATCTGGTGCAATTCAAGGTTACGATATGCTACCAATGCCGCTAAGGTTTGTATGGATTGGAATTTTACGACCGAAGAAAATGTCTCCTCGTAATCTATTCATTCCACTTGTGTGAATCCCTTAGCTACTAGCCGTGCTTTATATTTGTCTAAAGATTCATCCAACTTTAGTTTCTTTCTAAGAACCCATTTACATCCAATGACTTTTCGATCTTGTAGAAGATCAACCAATTGCCATACTTAGTTTTTTTCAATTGATTCTATCTCATCTCACATAGCCTTTAACTAATACTGCGCATCCTGTGCTTTGATCGCTTTAGAATAAGAATTCGGATCCAAATCTTGCACGGTTTCCAATAAACTGCAATAATCATCTAGATATGCCGGTTGTTTATTCGCCCGAATCGGCCTGCCAATCGGCTCATCGAGTTGTTCAATCACCTCAAGTGGGCCCTGGCCATGAATTCTATGTTCAATGTCCTCTTCGTCAAAACCCCCACTTGCTTGAACCCCCTTACCCTTAGAGATTTCATATAATTCCACACACTGTGGTTCTACTATAGGACCAACCGTCGGATCCTTAAGGAAAAACACATCTCGGCATTCCATGATTATATTGTTATCGTGATCATACACACGATATCCTTTGGAATGTAATGGGTGGCCAACAAAAGAACAAATTTTCTTCGTTTTTGCTTGCAATTTATATATTTTATGTGGTGATAGCAGGACATGTACAGGGCAATTCCAAACTCTCGCATGTTCTAATTTTGGTTTGGCACCAGTCCATAATTCATACGGGGTCTTGGGCACACTTTTGGAGGGTACTTTGTTCAAGATATATTGTGCTGTGGTTAATGCTTTTCCCCACAAACACAGCGGAAGTCTCGTGTGGCTGATCATTGGCCTTACCATATCCATGAAGGTTCTATTCATCCTCTCAGCCATGCCATTTTGTTGTGGTGTGTAAGAAATCGGATATTCATGAATGATTCCCTCACGTGCACAGTATTCTTAAAACAGTTCCGAGGTATATTCACCTCCCCTATCGGATCGAATCCATTTTATTTTCTTGCCATTTTGATTTTGGACCTCAGCAGCATATATTTTAAACATTTTTAAGGCCTCATGTTTGTGTTTAATCAGGTACACATAATCATATCTGTTGAAGTCATCAATAAATGTGATAAAATAGTCATCCCTATTTTATTTTGGACATTCAATGGTCCACAAATATCAGAATGAATTATGGTCAATGTTTCTGAACTTCTAGTTCCATTTGGAAATGGTTTCTTAACCATTTTTCCACTCATACATCCACTTTACTTAAATCTGGTAAGAGTCTATCCTTAACCATTCTACTTATTCTGTTTTTGTTAATGCTCTAATCTCATATGCCATAATATTGCCAAACCATCCATGCACACATTCACACACAGAATAATGAGAACTAGGTTTTATTTTATCATTAAGAGTGTCCGGCAAATACAATTTATCAGAAAGAAAACCATTGACTAAAACTTGACCGCGCATGTTCTTTTTGCATTGCTCTTTTTGGTTTCTTTCCAATGTGGGATTTCACAAGAATGAAAATATGAACATATGGATGTGATTCTCATGTTAGAAAATTGTCCCCAGATTGATGTGCGATTTTGACCCCCGAAACGTCCGAATTGGAAAAAATATTGTGAATATGATTTGTAGATCTTAGAACAAGATTTCCAATGCTTTTAAGATCACCTCAATCGGACACCCAAGTAAAAAGATATGGTCAAAAAAATCAACCAAGGTCTTTCATTTTTCTTCTTATTGTTAGCCTATATTTGTCATTTATTCATCCAATTGTCTTCCAAACTTATCCTTACTCTCTTTAACTCTTCAATCTCAACTTTAAGTTTCAAATTAATCTTCAATTAACACATACAAAGAGAAATTAACATAATTGAGAGTATTTTTGAACATATTTTGTATGGATGCCATTGAAACTCATATAAATGCATACAAATGATCATCTATAATGGAAAGATATAAGCAGAGCATGATGGGGAGGAAATTTATTATTTTTCTACTAAAAATAGGGTTTTGTGTTCTTTTATCTTTGAAAACTCATAAAAAAATATTATGAAAAGGTCTCTTTTGTGAACTCATCAATATATTGTCTAATTTGTTTCAACTTATACCTAACAATATGGGTCAACTGTAATTGCTTACAAAAATAAATGTTAATATAAGTGCCTGTCTTCCTTGAACTATCATCTAACTTCTATGCAAAGCAAATCACCATTTGCAAATCTCACTGCTTACATTATCATCTTCATGTGATGTTTGGTTACATGGTAATTGCTTTTCAAGTCTGTTTGTTTGTAAACTTCAAGGGGTAGTTCAGTTGGCATATGACCACGGTTTGTCCTCTGGGCGTGGAGGGATTAGAAATGAATTATTAAGGTGATAGTTGGGTATTCATTTCTCATCATTTCTTTATTTTATTTTATAAAGTAAAGTTGATTTGATTCTCTATTTCTGAAAGAAAAAAGTTATTTCATAGTCATTTTAGAAAATTCACATTTAGTTCACGTATGGAGTGAACTATGTACTCAACGAACTGGTGGTGTACTAATCTTCGCTTTAGAAAATTCACATTTAATCTCACTGCTTCCTTTATATTCTAAAGCAAATGAACTGGAAAACGAATCGAAATGATGGAAAATGATTATTACACCATCACTCTAGTAGTTTAAATTCTAAGAAATTCACTATCACATCAATATTACTGTAAGTGCCTAAAAATTACGGACTTAGTTAATGAAGGATTAAGCTCCTGATTTGAGGATTTGGGGAAGATGAAGGGAAAGGATCAAGCCTTGGATGACCTGAAAGGAAAGAAACAACGGTCAGGGACCCTGGCTGTGGGTAGCCGAAGGCCCTCCGACGTTCAAGTTAGTGCAGGAACTGAGAGAATGGAGAAAGAGAGTTCTGGGACAGGAGGATTGTGCGTACCTGCATGGTTCCTTCTCATGCCATACATATATACGTGAAAGCCATCATTCGGACTGTCTCCCTGAGGGGACGGGAGTCCCATCTGAATGTACTCTCATCTCCCGAGTGGGGGTAGGTAAAAAGGGGATGTCCCATCGGACCAGCACTCCTTGCCTATGGACATGACTTTAGATAAGGCATGCTCCTTGCGTGGATCCGGCGCCCACTTTGTTGTCAGTCTGCCGATCACTTCTTGGCAGTGCATTAATGGCGGCATTTATGATTGAGTGGTATGAGGCCGACCTCGGCCGAGGTCAAAGCCGAGTTCGGGACTCGTGATGTAATCACTGGGACCCGTCCAGGGCTGCCCGAGATGGCGCTACAGCCGACCTTGGATGATACCGAGATCACGAATAGACCGAGACCGGATGGTGGCCCCACCTAAATCCACGATTACGGAATGTCCCCACACAATTGCCCCCTAGCTCCCTGATTTCGGACTTCCTTCGAGGTCGGGAGCTAAGACTAGGATGTGACGGGGCCGTCTTATCGTATCCCGCCTTAGAAATATCCTCATCATGGCGCCTCTTCGTTTGTCCTAGGCAATAAATAGGATGCCATGATAGCTTCGCTACGGCGGATGCGGAGAGCGCCGTTTCACATGCCCGAGGCGATTAAAGTCGTACCAGAGGCATGGCGGAATACAGATCGTCGCTGCCACGTGGAGCCTTTTGCCTGGTAGGGCGCCGAAGTCGAAGCGACACGACGCGTCGTAATTATGAGGGGGCGCTCCTTTATAAAAGGAGCTTGCCCCTCTTTCCTTCTCTCTTACCCTAGCTGTTAATTTGAAGGAGATCTTGCGAACACTCTGCTGCAACTCAGCCCCAGCCAGAAGATCACCGAACTCAGAGACTCCGCCTTCTGCCTTCCGTTTCTCGCCCTTCCTGTGAGTTCTGCTTCTTGCTTTCCTTACCTTTCTGTACCCCTTTTTCTTCTGCGATTTCTCAGATTTTTAGTCCCTTAGGCCTTTCCAGCCCTCGTTCCCTTTCATCTGTTATCTTCTTCTCTTCTGTTTCAAGAAAATGAGAATCTACAGCCACTGGCTAGAGAGCCCTGCAGCTCTAGAGGCTTTTAGGGGAAAATTTAGGATCCCAGAGGATGTCTTGGTGAAGACCTGCGATTTCCGGGGTTCCCTTGAGGGTTTTGCCACCTTCAAGGAGTGGATGCCTTTCCCCTTGCTGGCAGTGTGCGAAGGGGGGGTCAGGTTCCCTATTCACCCACTTCTCCGGTCCTGCCTCCATGCGTGGAACCTCTGCCCCTTCCAGTTAATGCCGAATGGCTTCAAAATAATAATGGACGTGACCGAGCTGAACTGGATCTTGGACATCAGCCTTGGCGTGCATGACATAGAAGATGTCTACGACATCTGTAAGGCCGCGGGGGCCGAGGACGCCTACTATCTTCGGGTCAAGGCCAGGCGCCGCCCCCTGGTGAACGCCCTGGAAGACTCCACCAAATACGCTGGAGACGACCGCTTTTTGGTCTCGGGGAACTGGGAGTTCGGGGGGACCGAGACCGAGGAGGACCGGAGGATCCGAGTTCCACGAAAACCTGGGACGCCCCCTAGTAAATGCCCGTCCCTGTAGATTTGAGCTCACTTGGCCTTTGCCTGTTATTATGCCGAGCTGAGGCCCCTGCCCTTTTTCCTGCGCAGGCATTCAGAAGAGGAGGAGAGAAGCCGGTTTCAACAAGTGGAAGCGCAACGACGCGTGGCTAGAGAAGATTCAGCGCTACCACGGTCATCACGATCGGGCGGCCTTCTCTCTGCTCGGCTACAAACCTCGGTATCAGTCTTACACCAGGAAGACTGCAGAGATCTCTCTTGCGCCATCTGGGGGAGACGCGCCCGAGCCTGCCGAGACTAGTGGTCAAACCACGGATCCGCAGGACCCAATAGTTATCGGCGACAGTCCTCCCCGAGACCAAGGAGGAGCAGAAGGAGAAGAAATGGACAGGCCGCGCCCCGTTTTGAAGGACCTAGGGGCTCTGATTTTTGCCGGCCAAGCCCCGGCTGCACTCAAGCACGTCCCCAGTGGGTCGGGTGCCGCCCAGGGTTCCGCCCCCGCCGCCCCTCTCAGCTCGTCGGGAGCAGCGGGCGTTCCCGCGGCCAAGTCTTCAAAGGGGAAGTCGGGGGAGCCTTCCGGTGCCCTCCGGCAGCCGAAGGAAACTCGCCCGCTCCGAGACAGCAGGCCGCGGGTAGTGGAACCTAGGAAGGAGACTCCGCCTCCTCCGCCGCAGAAGGAAGCCCGGCCTCGGTCCGCGGCCGCCGGAAAGGAGGGCGAGAGGCCTCCTCCCGAGAAGAGGCCGCGCCTGGCGGGCGAGGGGGGGAGGCCCCAGTCAGCGGAACCGGAGCCCGAGCGCTCCACGCCGGTTCCTTGGAGGCCCAACTTCGACCTCAACCCTAACCAGCCCATGACAGTGGGGGAGCAGCTGGGGAGCAGTTGGGAGTTGGTCGTGGCCCTCGCCCGGGGATGCGCCCTCCCCCAGGACATGGAAAGGCACAGGAAAGCCGGGACTCCGGCTTTACTCCATCAGACGTTGAGGGCGTCGCTCGAGGTAGCTTTTCTTCCCCATTTCTAAAATCCTCGCTTCTCGGTCATCCGATCCGACCTTCTCATCGTTTCTATCCTTTTCGCAGAACGCGCAGAAGATCCAAGTACTGATGGAGAGGCAGGCAGAAAGAGCTGCCCACATCGCCGGGCTAGAGAAGGAGAAGAAGAAGCTAGGGAGTGCACTGGAGGCCAACGCGGCCGAACTGAAGAAGGCGGAGGAGAAAATCGCCCAACACGCAACGGATCAGCAAGCAGCGAAGGCTGAAATCATCAAGTTGCGGGGCGAGAATAAGAATCTAAGGGGCGCTGCGGACGAAAAGGCGAGGAAGGCGTCCCGACTGGAGGTTGAGCTCGTCGAGATGGAGGCCGAGCTTGTCAAGAAAGAGGCCGAGGTCGCCGAGAAGCAAGGCGAACTGGTCAAGAAAGAGGCTGAGCTCGAGGCCTCCAGGAAGGAGCGGGCCGATGCCGAATCCATCCTGCGAGATCAGGCCGCAAAGGCTTACCAGGACGGGGTGGATTGGGCGTCGGAGGAATACCTGGCTCAGATTACAAATCTGAGCCCATTGCTGTTTGAGATGGGGTGCAAGGCGGCCCTTCTTAAGTATGGGGTCTCTGAGGACCATCCCATCTTCTCGGATCTTCCTCAGTTCCGACCTGCGACAGTAGGCTCAGAGCCAGAGCCTGGCTCCAAACCTCCTGGGGCTTCGGCCGAAGTCTCTACCGCCCCTCCTCCGCCTCTAGCACCTGTCGAAGTCCAAGGCGCTCCTCCTCCTTCTCCGACCCTTGCCGTAGTTGAGGCGGCCCAGGATCCCCTTGCAGCTCCTCCAACTCATGATGCCCCCATTTCTTCTGCGCCTCCAGAGCCGGAGACTAATAAGGCGGCGCCCAAGGAGTAGACTCTTTAGGAATTTTCTCTCTTTAAGTGTATAGGAATCTTGTAATCATACTTTTTGATTAATGAAAAGATCTTCTTCCATCTTGTTGTCTTCCTTCTTTGTTCTTTCTTGGCACCGGTATGTGGATGCTTTGATGCTAAAATTCACGAGTCCTGGAGGTCGGTAAAGCGTCTGAATTCCTATCCCACCACTAGGCTGCCCCTAGGCCAATGGCTAGGTCTTAAAGATGTTCTTCCGGGAGGAATGCCTTTTAGGAAGGATTTTGCAATTAGCTCGGGTTCTGAAGGGCTGGGGTTGTATCTTTATTTTTGGCGAGCATTCTTTGGTGACTAGAGAGGTGTGGGCCAAGCTGGGGTGTAGGCCGAACTCCGTGCCTTCGCAGACGGCCCGTGTGTTCGGGGTTGCTGTGACGGAGACAGCTTTAGGGAGCTGGTCCGAACTCAAAGAGGATGGCACGAGGGCCGGATCCTTGCGGAGTTGGCCCTGTGGCCGAACTCAGGGAGGATGGCACGAGAGCCGGATCCTTGCGGAGTTGGCCCTGTGACCGAACTCAAGGAGAATGACGCGAGGGCCGGATCCTTGCGGAGTTGGCCCTGTGACCGAACTCAAGGAGAATGGCGCGAGGGCCGGATCCTTGCGGAGTTGGCCCTGTGGCCGAACTCAGGGAGGATGGCACGAGGGCCGGATCCTTGCGGAGTTGGCCATGTGGCCGAACTCAGGGAGGATGGCACGAGGGCCGGATCCTTGCGGAGTTGGCCCTGTGACCGAACTCAAGGAGAATGACGCGAGGGCCGGATCCTTGCGGAGTTGGCCCTGTGACCGAACTCAAGGAGAATGACGCGAGGGCCGGATCCTTGCGGAGTTGGCCCTGTGGCCGAACTCAGGGAGGATGGCACGAGTGCCGGATCCTTGCGGAGTTGGCCCTGTGACCGAACTCACGGAGAATGGCGCGAGGGCCGGATCCTTGCGGAGTTGGCCCTGTGGCCGAACTCAGGGAGGATGGCACGAGGGCCGGATCCTTGCGGAGTTGGCCCTGTGGCCGAACTTAAGGAGGATGGCGCGAGGGCCGGATCCATGGGAGACCGAAGAGACATAAGGCAGATCTGTCAACAGGTTCTTCTTTATTGATCAATAATTTTTGAATACAACTAGAAGTAATATTTCTTTAGGTGGGCGGCGTTCCATGGTCGTGGCAACTCCTTGCCATCCATCCCTTCGAGTCTGTAGGCCGACCTTCCCGAGACGGAGACTACCTTGTAACGGCCGAGCCAGTTAGGCGCGAGCTTGCCTTCGTTAGGATCTTTGTCTGCTGGGAGTGCTTTTTTCAAGACTAGCTCTCCAACCGAGAACCTTCTTTCTTTGACCTTCTGGTTGTATCCTCGGGACAGCTGCTGCTGATAGGCAACCAGACGCACGGATGCAGCTTCTCTTCGTTCCTCGGCTAGGTCAAGCTCTCTGGCGAGGTTCATCTCGTTTTCCCCTTGATCGAAGAGATTTGTCCTTAAGGTCGGGAGACCGACCTCAAGTGGAATGACTGCCTCCATTCCATAGGCTAATGAGAAGGGCGTTGCCGAGGTGGACCGCCTCGGGGTGGTTCTATACGCCCACAGGACACTTGGCAATTCATCCATCCATCTGCCTTTGGCTTTGTCAAGCCTTTTCTTGAGTCCATTCAGGACCACTTTGTTCGAGATCTCTGCTTGCCCATTGCTCTGTGGGTAGGCCGGGGTCGCATAGAGGTTCCTGATGCCGAGCCCCTGGCAGAAGTTTTTGAAGAATTTTGAATCGAATTGGGTCCCGTTGTCCGAGACTAGAACCTTGGGGATCCCAAATCGTGTAACAATGTTCTTCCATACAAAATTCTTCGTGTCGTGCTCGGTGATGGAGGATAAGGCCTCTGCCTCAATCCACTTGGTGAAGTAGTCGGTGCCCACCATCAACCATCTTTTATTTCCCGGAGTTCGGTGAAGAGGTCCCACGATGTCCAGCCCCCACTGAGCGAAAGGCCATGGACCGGAGATAGGGCTTAGGTCCTGAGCTGGCTGGTGGAGGGAATGAGAGAACTTTTGGCATTTCTCACATCTCCTGGCGTAGAGCTGGGCATCTTTCTGCATGTAGGGCCACCAGTAGCCCTGGCTAATAGCTCTGTATGCCAGGGATCTTCCCCCGACGTGGCTTCCACAGATTCCTTCGTGAATTTCAAAGAGGAAGTCCTCCACCTTACTTGGATGGACGCACTGAAGATATGGCCCTGAGTAGGATTTTCTGTAGAGTTTTCCATCTGGAGATAGCCAAAAGTGAGCTGCTTTCATTCTGATCTTGTGAGCTTCGGTCTTGTCTTCGGGGAGCTTATCTTCTCTTATGAATGTCACGATTGGGTCCATCCAGCTCGGATCGAGATCAGTGCACAAAACTTGCCGAACTGGGATGAGCTCTATGCTCGGTCTTTCCAATGCCCCCACATCAACTGTCCTTCTCCTCCCAGCTTCTACGGCCGAGGCCAAGCTCGCTAAGGCGTCCGCGTGGCGATTGGACTCCCTGCCGATCTGCCTGACTTCAGCTTTTTCAAACTGGGAGAGGAGCTGCCTGGCGTGGGCCAGGTAGGCCATCATTCTTTCATCTCTGGCTTGGTAATCCCCGCTTAGCTGGCTTGTCACCAACTGGGAATCACTGAAGACTGCCACCCGACGTGCCCCCAGTACTCTTGCACTACCGAGACCAGCAATCAGCGCTTCGTATTCTGCTTCATTGTTTGATGCTTTGAAGTCAATGGTCAGTGCTTGCTCTATGACTAGCCCTTCTGGGGATTGAAGGACGACGCCGGCACCTGCTCTCTTGGATGTTAACGATCCGTCAACGAAGACTTTCCAGGCAGACCCAAGGAATTTTCCCCAGGCCTGCTCTTGCTCAGTCTCGGTGTCATCTTTATCATCACCCTTGGAGTCCCCCAGTTCGGTATCGAGCGAGGTCGGTGCCGAACTAGGAGAGGTGAATTCGACGACGAAGTCTGCCAGGACTTGTGCCTTGATTGCTGTTCTGGGTTGATACTGGATGTCAAACTGGCCCAACTCGACGGCCCACTTGGAGATCCTGCCGGAGAAGTCTGCCTTTCTAAAAAGTGACTTGAGTGGGTACTCGGTTACGACCACTACGGTGTGTGTCTGGAAGTAGTGGGAGAGCTTGCGGGAGGCGCTGATCAACGCCAATGCCAGCTTTTCAAGTGGCAGATACCTGGTCTCGGCGTCGAGCAGGGTCTTGCTGGTGTAATAGATGGGGTGCTGTTGCCCGTCGCATTCGCGAACCAGCACCGAGCTCAGCGCGTTGTCCGAGACTGCAAGATAAAGATAAAGAAATTCGTCTTGCGACGGAGTGGGCAATAGTGGTGGTGAGGAGAGGTACCTTTTAAGCGCTTCCAATGCCAGGTCGCATTCAGGAGTCCATTGAAACTTGGAGCTTTTCTTCAGGAGCTGAAAGAACGGGCGACACTTGTCCTAGGCACGACTGATGAAGCGATTGAGTGCAGCAGCCATCCTTGTGAGCCTCTGGACTTGCTTGGCCGAGGTCGGGCTCTGGATAGCCTGTATGGCCGCGATCTGCTCCGGGTTTGCCTCGATTCCCCTCCGAGTGACCAGGCTTCCTAAGAACTTGCCCGAGCCGACGCCAAATGCACATTTTGAGGCGTTTAGTTTGAGCTGGTACTGCCTGAGGACGGAAAATGTTTGTCGCAGGTCTGCCAGGTGGTCCTGCGATTTCTTGGACTTGACCACCATGTCATCAATGTAAACTTCCATCGTCCTGCCGAGTTGGCTCCGGAACATCTTCGTGACCAGCCTCTGATATGTTGCCCCGGCGTTCTTTAGTCCGAAGGGCATCACTTTGTAACAGTAGATGCCTCGGGGAGTAATAAATGAAGTTTTCTCCTCATCAGATTTGTGCAGGGGGATCTGATGGTAACCTCGGTAAGCACCCAAAAAGCTCATCCTGTCATGCCCTGAAGTGGCGTCGATCATCTGATCGATCTTGGGGAGGGGAAGCTGTCTTTGGGGCAGGCTTTGTTGAGGTCGGTGAAGTCCACACAGACTCGCCATTTGCCAGTCTTTTTCTTTACCACCACTGTGTTGGCCAGCCACCGAGGATAGTGCACTTCGCGAACCGCCCCGGCATCGAGGGGCTTATCCACCTCCTCGATTACTGCCTCTGTCTGGGGGATCCCTGTTCTGCGAGCTTTTTGCACGATGGGCTTGTGTCCGGGATTCACATTCAGCTTATGACATATGACCCCAGGGTCAATGCCTGGCATTTCATATGGGGTCCAGGCGAAGACATCTTTATTCAGAAGCAGCAAGTCGAGCAATTCGGCCCTCTCAGTGTCGGGGAGTTGGCTACCCAGCAGGAAATAGCGCTCCGGATCTTTAGGGTCAATCTTGACCTCAGTGAGGTCTTCTATGCTTTTCTGTCCGGCGGTCCGCCCGACATCCTCAATCTCGGCTTCGAGCTCGGCCATATGCACTTGCTGCAGCTCAGCCTCCCCGTGGGTTGCGGCCACGAGGCATTCCCTGGCCATCTGCTGGTTGCCCCACACCGTCACAATCTCGACCACCCCACCGGGTTTCTCTAATGGAAACTTGAGTTTTTGATGAAGGCTGGAGGGTACTGCCTCCATGGCATGCAGCCAACTTCGCCCCATGATTGCATTGTAGGGGGATGGGGCATCGACCACTAGAAAGTCCGCCATCTTCGTCGCGCCTCCGACACGGACCTCCAGCGAGATCCTTCCCTTGGGGTATACCGGCTCAGCGCTGAATCCTATTAAAGGGACGCGAGCCTCCTGTAAATTGGACTCGGGCAAGCGGAGCTGCTTGAAGCAGCTGTAATAGATGACCTCGGAGGAGCTTCCTGGATCGATAAGGACGCGCTTGGTGGTGTAATTGTTAAGTCGCAGGGTGAGAATGAGGGCGTCATTATGGGGGAGCTGGACTCCCTCCAGGTCCTCGTCCGAGAACCAAATCTTGGGTCTTTCCTTTTTAGCCCTCTTCGGGGCCCTTTCCAATTCTGCCGTCATTACCTGTTTGCCGTGGGCAGCCTTCCTGGCCTCTGACCGAGCCCGGGTACTTTCCTTACCCGGGGTGGGAGCCAGGTGGATGACGTTGATGATGCCTGCTGGTTCGTCATCGTCCCGGTCGTCATTAGATGGAGCAAACTGCTGGGCCCGGTTAACCCTTTCTCCCCCTTTGATGTACTCTTGAAGGTGCCCGTCCTTGACGAGCTGTTCTAGATGGGATTTCAGCGCTATGCAATCCTCAGTCATGTGCCCGTGCTGCTTGTGATAGGAACAGTGTCTTTGCCGATCTCGGGTGGCTGACTCGCTCGTCATTGGCCGAGGCCACTGGAAGTAAGGTTCGGTCTTGATCTTGTTCAGGATCCTATAAATGGGTTCCTTGAATACAGCGCTGACGACTCTGTACGGATCGCCGGCAGATTTAGGGGGCTGGAACCTGGGTTTCTTGCTGTTGTCCGAGGATATTGAGAAAGAGCGGGCGGGCTTCCTTTTGTCCGACCTCGGTCTGGAGGACGTCGCCTCCCTGGTGGAGGTTTGGTGCTTCTTTGGGAGTCCGAATCGCTCCGTGCCGTGGGCTTCGTCCTCCTCTTGCTCAACATACTGTTTCACTCTTGCCATCAATGCTTTCATCGTGGCCACCGGGTTCCGGACCAGGTCCCTACGGAGTTCGTTTCCCGGGAGTAAGCCTTCCCTAAAGCACATGATGGCGACTTCGTCGTTGGCGTCGGTGATCTGGCTGTATATCGTCCAGAATCTTCTGGCAAAGGCTGTGATGCTCTCACCGTCTTTCATTCGGATCGCCATGAGATTGCTACCCGTCTTTGGGATGACGCGGTGTGCTTGAAATTTTTCTAGGAAAGAACTTCGGAGCTGCCGCCAGCTTGAGACCGACCCGGGGGGAAGTGCGCAGAACCACCGGAGGGGGAGGTCTCCCAGACTGGATGAGAAAACTCTGCAGTTCAAGAGATCGACATCCCCCCAGACCGACATCCGCTGAGTGAAGTGCCGCAGATGAGCTTCTGGGTCCGAGGCTCCGTCGTAAAGGACAAACCTCGGGACGCTAAATCTCTCGGGGAGAGGGAAATTTTTGATTTCCTGCGAAAAGGGGGACATGCCCTGATCGTCCTCTTCATGCTCATCTGTTTGGTCTCGGGCAAATCCAACTTCGGCCAAACGGGCCTGGACCTCCTTCTTGACGTAGTGGTCTAGCAACTCCTTGAGGCCTGTCTGGTCGTCGAGTCTCGGGGATTCTGGTTCGCACCGCGATCCCCCGAGGCCATCAGGCAGATGACTGCTACTCGAGCCTTCCTCTTCGCAGCGATATCTCCTTCTGCTGTTGAGGACCTGCCTCAGATCTCGGTGGCCCGGATCGGTCCGCGGTCGCCGGGGAGGTGGACCGCGAGACCTCCTCTCATTCATTTCGAGCCGTTCCTCGAGACGACGAATCACCTCGTCTTTGTCTTGGAGAGCTTGGTTCTGGGCATCCAGCTCTTTAAGCAGGGGATTGTTATTTCGGGCCCCATGAGTTTGGTGAAAGGACTGGCCGTCATCGTGGACGTGCTGGTGGGAATGACGGGATCCTGTCCTAACGGGAGTCTTGCCCTGCCGTCGAAGATCCGCTGTGGAGGCGTTCTGCTGCGGACTGCCGTGTGACCGCTCGCCAGTGTGGTGAGGAGCATCACGACGGCTATCTTGGCGGAGGCGCGTGGTTATGGGCCGAGATGAAGAGGCCGATTGGACGACGCCTTCCACGTGTGCGGTACCTGACTTTCTCCCTGACCCTCTCTGATGCGGGGTCCCTGATGGCTCCTGCCCGATGGGAGGAGCCCCGGTCGGTCCTGGAGGGGGAAGAAGAGCAGAAAGAAGGCCAGGGGGTGGTTCCGGAACAACCGACTGGGCTGGTTGCGATGACAAAAATGGTGGGAACGCAGGTTCCTCCCGTAGCGGGAAGGACGATGCTTTTTTAGACGTCGATGGTCCTCCGCCGCCGTTTCTGGTTTTTGGAGGCATGACTTCAGTAGAGGCTCTGGCACAGATCCTGTTCCCACAGACGGCGCCAACTGTAAGTGCCTAAAAATTACGGACTTAGTTAATGAAGGATTAAGCTCCTGATTTGAGGATTTGGGGAAGTTGAAGGGAAATGATCAAGCCTTGGATGACCTGAAAGGAAAGAAACAACGGTCAGGGACCCTGGCTGTGGGTAGCCGAAGGCCCTCCGACGTTCAAGTTAGTGCAGGAACTGAGAGAATGGAGAAAGAGAGTTCTGGGACAGGAGGATTGTGCATACCTGCATGGTTCCTTCTCATGCCATACATATATACGTGAAAGCCATCATTCAGACTGTCTCCCTGAGGGGACGGGAGTCCCATCTGAATGTACTCTCATCTCCCGAGTGGGGGTAGGTAAAAAGGGGATGTCCCATCGGACCAGCACTCCTTGCCTATGGACATGACTTTAGATAAGGCATGCTCCTTGCGTGGATCCGGCGCCCACTTTGTTGTCAGTCTGCCGATCACTTCTTGGCAGTGCATTAATGACGGCATTTATGATTGAGTGGTATGAGGCCGACCTCGGCCGAGGTCAAAGCCGAGTTCGGGACTCGTGATGTAATCACTGGGACCCGTCCAGGGCTGCCCGAGATGGCGCTACAGCCGACCTTGGATGATACCGAGATCACGGATAGACCGAGACCGGATGGTGGCCCCACCTAAATCCACGATTACGGAATGTCCCCACACAATTACTTATCCTTCATCCCTTTGAATCATTCACCATTGGTCTCTTTAATAATCTTTCATTGCAGCTCAATTGACTCTGATAATATACTTAAATCTCTATGTTTTCAAAGTTGAGGATCCTCCTTACTGGTTAAGACCTTACTTGAGTTCTGGTCTTGACTGAACGTATGTGGCCCCTCATTATTTGTGGAAAACGTGCATTATGATGACTGTGAACAGTTGTTCCCCTTTGGTTTTTTTATTAGCTTTTCTCCTAAGCTTTGATTCTTCTCTCAAGCAGGTGAACCTCGTGGTGAGTGGGCCATCTTGAATTAGAGTTGGACAGATACTCTGGGTCCCACACCACCGACAGGTTCAGTGACTTCATTCCTTATAGGCTACATGCATACGTACGCCACCTTGTCATTGAGTTGCAGTCAATTGGGGTGGAAACTCAGGCTTAGTGGCATTTTAACATAAAAGGAAAAAACTAAAAAACCAGTATATTTGGTAACTTCACTTTACTAGTGTAGTGTGGTGAATGCACAATAAAAGAATGACAATAGGGCTGGTTTGAAATGGGTTGGGTAAACCTAAACTCACCCCGTCTTAAAATTCTCTGACCCAAACTTGATCTGCGCGTAAAAGGTTACTAGGATATGATACTAAACGTGTCCTGTTTAGTTGGATTCGGTGGAGTTAAAGTTTAAAATTTTTAAAAATAAATGAGAATGAGCATGGTAGGGATTGAACACACCACCTTTTTTTTTCCATATACCATAAGTTTAGTCCTAAAACCACCTACACCACTTGAGTTTCTGTCTATTATTTTAGTAATAAGTATACATATATTATATATTTAGGACAGGCCAGATTGGAATAAGAAAATCCAAACACGCCCCACACTAAGAATTCCACCACCCAACCTACCCTTAGTAGGAGCAGGTTGGGGCGAGTCCCCATTTACACCCGACCATTGCCATCCCTAGCTGGATTCAAGGGAGTATAAAAGAAGACGAGTCAAATTAAAAATATTGAATTTTTTTAAAAAATACTTCTTTTTATTAAAAGAAAAAGTAAAAAAAAAAACATTTTCCTCATTCAACTAAATAAAAAAAAAAAGAAAAAACCATTTTCTTTTAAAACAAATTACGTGTCACCAAAAAATCTTTTTTATTTGATCATTCTTCATTTATTTTCTTTTTAAATTGATCATTCATCCTACTTCACTTCACTGGTGAAGTAGGGTTACCAAAAGGTAATCAGCGTTTGTTGAGCCACTATCGGTTCAATCCATGAGGACCCCTGCAATGTGATGAGAATCACTGGACGAATGGACGGCCCAGATTTATGCGGACATATGACACGTGTATGGTGTACAATGGCAATGGACCATAATAAAAATCACATGACAGTGAAGTGACTGGAGTGGGGGCGTGGGGAGTGGGGAGTGGGGAGTGGGGAGTGCGGGGCTGGACTTACACTTCGGTTATGGCGCGTTTGCATTTTCTTACATCAATCAGTTTCTGTCTCTTGCTCTCTTTCGAAGAAACCCACCATACAAGAAGGAGAGAGAGAGAGAAGTTCAGTTCCTGACTTTTTTAGTGCAATCTTGGATCTCCAATTGCTTCCATTGTCATCGCAAATTGAAGGTACGATAACGAACACCGATTTTTTCATTGTGCAGGTTCTGATTTGGATCTCCGTATTACTTAATTTTCCTGTTGATATTGAACCGAGAATCTTGATTGTTCAAGTTGTTAAATCTTCTATTCGAATAAGAAAACATTGAAACGAAGTAAGATTCGATGGGATTTGAGGTTATCGAGTGTGAATTCTGATCTCATCGAAGATCCTCTCCATCTTTTTTTCCCTGTATATGGCGGGAACGAGTTCTGGTTTTTGAGTTTTGCATAGCGTAAATATGAAACTGAATTAGTTGCGTTTGGATGAAAAATCCGAGCGGGATTTTTTCGGATCGCAATTTGAGGAATAGTTATAGACCGCAAATGGCGAATTGTTTCGGAAAATGTCCTCAGTGTCTCGCACTGTTTTAAAAGGGCACGTGCATTGCACGTGAAGAGGAATAAGGTGTGAGAAGTAAGAACGCTTTGAGTTTGAGCCATCTAAGCATCTGGGTTGTTGTCTGGTGCACCTGATTGATCAGATGTGGCGATTGAGTCTGGCTCGACGACATGGTCCATTTGGGGCCATTCACTTTTATTAGTGGGGTCTACTGCGGATCTTTTTATGTGCTGACATAAATATTTCAGGTTCAAGTGATATTCATTTGGTGGCCTGTGTAGATTGGCTCAATTTATATGGTTTATTATATAGTCAGCTTTCAACCATTCGATGAGGGTCTACCTACCCTACCATGGGCAGAGCAGAGTGGGGCTAAGGGGTCAATTTTGAGTGTCTCAATCATCCTGATTGATTGATCACGAACTCTACAGTGGGGCCCATTTATAAAAAAATTAATTATTATTATTATTATTATTATTATTTGATTTTGTTCCTGGACTCGGCCACTCAGTGGTCCAGCCGAAAACCTTATTTGTGGATCCGGATGTCTAAAGCGCTCCACAAATGTGCCCCCAGAAATTGGGACTTCTAACTTTGCATTATCATATTATTTACACATTTGACTTGATGAATAACTCTCAATACTGCCCTAATTATCCATGCTAACCACAATATAATGGCCCATCAAACGGTCACAACTAACCAATTAATGGTTATTTATTAATAAATGTGGTGCGATCAATTGGATGAGTCTCACTTTGATAGGAGTGAGAGCCAATTCTCAGTACTAAAAAGCAAGTAAAAAAGGATCCGAAATGTTAGTTCAGATCTTAAATCTTCCTAATTTCATTTCTTAAAAATCTTCCTCAATCTTCATAAATACGTGAAAACACTCAAATAAATCCCTAACTTATAGATCTGCACTTTTGTGGGGGCTCTAATTAAAAATCTAAACCATTCAATATTCTCATATAACAAATAAACCTAAAGAAAGTTTCATATCTTGGATCATCATGCCTCTTAAGAAGAGCTGTGTAAATTCTAAATAACTAAATCCCATTCACTTGCACATGTGAAAATGATTGTCTCAATCAAACATGATAATTTGTTATTTTATGTAAATGTTACATATCTAAAATCTAATTTCTAGAGGACTTTAATGTAACTTATGATCGGAGCTTGCAGCAGAATACAACGAGTCTGAGTTTTCTTTATTGGGGTTAACTTTGTTGTAAAAAATTCCCAATACGTGTGATTCTTTTCCCTTTTAATTCCTTAAAACATATGCGAGTCTCATGCTGCCCGTGAGTGACTTAATGCCGAATGTATAAAGAAGGCGTTTTAGGCCTGGCTTTCTTTATTTCGTTTGGAGTTTTTTGGTCTGTTTTTGAGTGATATTCTAATTTTCTTCTTCTGGAGAATCATTCCTTGCTTGAGCCGCTTTTATTACTTCCCTTTGGTGTCTATGCTTTCCATGCTTAATGTTCTCTGCTTTTAAGTTAAGATTGAATGCTTACCATGCTGCTTGGGGGTGGGTGGGTTTAATCTATTTATTCCTTTCTGTATCACGTGTTTAGCATATGTTTGGATATAATTTTAAGGAAATTATTGAGATTAAAAAAGGATATTCAGGACTAAATCTGATAAAGCATAATGCTCTGCCTTCCTCGAGATTTAGATAGCACATAATCAACGGTCAATAGGGCAATTTGGGCTGTTACGTTTTCACCGTTGGGGTAATTCACTTGTAAAGTGAAGTGAAATGAAGGGTCAGAAGAAATAAAAAAAGATGGGTCAAATTAGAAAATACTCAATTTCAAAAACCACCACTTCTTCCATAATAATAATAATAAAAAACCTTCTTATGCCACTTAATGACAAAAAATCTCTCTTCTTTTTCTTATTAAAAAAGTTAAAAAATACACTCTCATACTACTAAATGATGAAAAACCATAATATGACATTTTTTCATTTAGTAATTTTTTATTTAACCCAAATGTTATTTGGCACTTTTTATTTAACTCCTTCTTCTTTTTATCTTACTTTATTTGACAATTCTCTTCGCTTCACTTAATAAGTAAACTGTCCAAATAAGCCTAGAAATGGAGTTTGGGTGGGGCTCGTCCTAGACTTAGGCTAATTGATGATTTAAACTCTCAGATACTAAGATACACTAATTATATCATCCGGGCTGGGGCTGGGGCTTCTCGCATGCAATTTGGGCCAGGCTTGGGATTGGTTAGTACTCTGCCTGTCCCGCCTAGGTTGCAACTTGCCTGGGCGTACTCCTTGAAAATCAAGATCAAATTATCTAAGTATTTAGGTTCATGTGGACTAGTAACTGCATATCATTTGTGATCATCAACTAGTTATTGAAAGCTTAAACCAAAAAAAAAAAAAAAAACAACTAGTTATGGGAAGTATGTCTACCAAAAAAAATATAGTTATGGAAAGTAGGGGAAAAGATGATGTTTTTCATCGTCCAATCACTGATGCATCTTGGGCTGTTTGGACATCCCTCATCTCTACCATGGTAGATTTCACCACTACATGTTTTTTTGGGGTAAAAAGATTCCACCAATTCTAATGGCCGCCCCGTTTGGATCCTTGGAAGGATCTGCATTTAGATTACTTATAACTCTGATGGACAACAATTTAGTCAAATGCATGTCAAATGCATGAACCCTGTTTTATAGGTAAAGTTTAAAAGAAGTTATTCTGATTGATTACACATTTAAATCCATACCTGGTAGAAAATCTCCATGAAGTTGCGTCCAAATCCATACAAGTGGGCGTATTTGTTTTTGTGATCCAGGCAAATGGATTTTGTTGTCCTTCTTAAGAAATCTGCCTATGGATCATTCCTTGGGTGGGCCAATTTGATGAAGATTGAAGAGTCTGGACTCTGGATATCTTTCCTGGGTTCTACGTGAAGTATCTGAATCAAGGCCCAGAAAAAGTGAACACCTGAACCCATAGGACTAAGGACCACCAGAGCAAACCTAAAGCAAAAAATTTATTATCCCACACGCTTCACACCTGCCTCTCTACTTCTTTGGTCTGCTCGTGACTTCCATTTTTATTTTCTTTTAGGACCACCATCTATCATCGATTTGGTCTGCTTGTGACTTCCATATTTATTTTCTTTTAGGACCACCATCTATCATCGACATCGACGTGAACAGAGTGGTATAGGAGGGCCCCACCACATTTTTACATTCGGTTTTGAAAGCATTATCCAATATTGATGTGAACATTTGATGATCATAACCATTGAATTAAGAGAGCGCAAAATCAGTTGTGGGGTAGCATCATTCCAGCAATTTATTTTGAAGGCCCTTCATTAGAAGTTTATGATCATGAAATGAAGGATAGTGTTGAGGTACAGTCAATCTATTTAAATTAATGCCTTCTTGTCTGTTTTTAGTTCAACCATTTGGATCTTGGTCCCCAAACATAAATGGGTTCACTTCACAATCACACTCACATCTTTGTGAGCAAAGCCATTCAATATTTCAATTACTCATTTAACTCAACTTTATATATTGGGGCGTTACAGATCCAATGTATTGAATAAAATAATACAATATATTGAATGCATGAAAGAAATGAGATGTAACCAAGTTAACGACTCACAGGTTCTTCATGGAGTTTCTCTTTTGCCTTCGTGGCTTCTTGGTGTTTACGAGGTCTCCTGCTCAAGATTTTAAAATCTTGCGTTTAAATGAGAAAAGTCTGTTCTTTATAAAATTGGAGAAGGAAGATATAGTTTATGGGTGTCACAGTTGGAACTCTCTTTTGCAGAGACATAGGGAGAATGCATTGTGCTGTGTGTAAATAGTCCTTAGAACAAGAAATGGCTACTGACATGGATCAACCTTACCGAGAATGGTCACACGAAGAGATGTCCGGCGATTCTCAGGTAGTTTAAATTTCTGTATTTTCTTGGATTCATTAGTCTTGGAATGTATTTGTATTGCTATTCATAATGTTTCTATCGGTCGCCCATGTACTGTGTATAAAGGCTTGTATAAAAAAATTGCTTGACTCTTTTTTAATTCAACTTGTTTTGATCAGTCGTCCATCTTTTTTTAACGACTCATAATGTTTCTTCAGGTTTCAATTCATCTTGTTTTGACCTTTTTTTTAAAATTTTCTTAAAAGTTTTTATAGCTTATAAAATCAACACAAGAATCTATTGTTGTGGGAGTTTTCTTTCTTTTTTAAGGGAATGTAAAATATTTGAAATAGTTGAAAGTTGCATATCTGAAATCAGGCCGTGATGTACTTGGTCAGTTTCTATTCATCATCACAGGCAAAGAGAATACTTTCGATTGTGCGGTTGAGATTTTGGCAATACTGATTAGTGTTGATGAGCTTCAAGGTCTCTCCTTCAAGGAATGAGCCTTACATGGTCCAATAATTTCTCACCCCATTTTATGGGGCTACAGATGAAAGAAAAGGAGAAAAATAAGCTCTATTCATGTTTTGTCTGATGCTCAAAGAGAGGAAAGATTGTAATTTACATGATTTCTCTCATTCACCCTCTTTATTTATTTATTTATTTACTTGTTTGTTTGTTTGCTGTTATTTTCCTTCACTGCCCATCATCATTATCATTTTCTTTGCCTTAACCCATCATTTTGGGTTCAACATTTTGAGTTCTACCATCAAGCTGTAAAATAAACTCTATCATCTATTTAAGATAACTTTCTAACAAGAGTACTTGAAAGCCTTCCCGGGTGTTTCTGTGTGTGTATGTGTTGAGAGAGAGAGATTGTGGTGTTTTAGAGGGAATGACTTTAAGTACCAAGGAATACAGAAAGCAGTCCACAAGGAAATTTTAATATCCTTTCAACTTGCAATCCTATAAAAGCACTTCATGATACCAAGTATCCTCTTTAGCTATTGTCTGTTAACTAGTAGATATATACTACCTTCAAGCTAGTCATTTCTCAGTCAAAGGATTATCACCTCTACTACTTGCTACCTCCTTTTGATCTTCCTCCTTCCCATCTTCTTCAGCTCCTTTGCCACTTTTGCTGAATCTTCACCATGTACATTTATTACATGCTCCACTCCAGGAGTAGTTTGTTGAGTAGTAGTAGTCTGTTGAGTATTTCGCTCCAAGTTTAGATTAGCGTTTCCCTGTAAACTCAAATTATCAAAAAATTGATTTCATTAGTACTTCCTAGCAAATCTGAATGAGCACCACTGGATTCAGATTAGTATTTACCGGTGAATTCAGAGGATTCTCAATTTCCTAGCGAGTCTGAATGTGCACCATTGGATTTGGATTAGTATTAACTGGTGAATTCTGAGGATTCTCAGTGTTGGACTGTGGATGCCGATTAGTGTTTACCTGTGTATTCAATGGACGCTCGGTGTTCCTCTCTTCTTCAGTGTTTCGATCTAAGTTCTGATTAGTGTTTTCCTGTAAATTCAAATTATCACAAAATTGATTTCATTAGTACTTCCTGACAAATCTGAATGAGCACCACTGGATTTGGATTAGTATTTACCTGTGTATTCAATGGACGCTCAGTATTCCTCTCTTCTTTAGTGTTTCGATCTAAGTTCTGATTAGTGTTTTCCTCTTTAGCTATTGTCTGTTAACTAGTAGATATATACTACCTTCAAGCTAGTCATTTCTCAGTCAAAGGATTATCAGCTCTACTACTTGCTACCTCCTTTTGATCTTCCTCTTTGCCATCTTCTTCAGCTCCTTTGCCACTTTTCTCATCCCCAGGTCCTTCAGTTTTAGGTGGTGAAGTTTCAGGTGCTGAACCTTCACCATGTACATTTATTACATGCTCCACTCTAGGAGTAGTTTGTTGAGTAGTAGTAGTCTGTTGAGTATTTCGCACCAAGTTCAGATTAGCATTTCCCTGTAAATTCAAATTATCACAAAATTGATTTCATTAGTACTTCCTGGCAAATCTGAATGAGCACCACTGGATTCAGATTCGTATTTACCGGTGAATTCAGAGGATTCTCAATTTCCTAGCGAGTCTGTGCACCATTGGATTTGGATTAGTATTTACTGGTGAATTCTGAGGATTTTCAGTGTTGGACTGTGGATGCGGATTAGTGTATACCTGTGTATTCAATGGACACTCAGTGTTCCTCTCTTCTTCAGTGTTTCGATCTAAGTTCTGATTAATGTTTTCCTGTAAATTCAAATTATTACAAAATTGATTTCATTAGTACTTCCTGGTAAATCTGAATGAGCACCACTGGAGTTGGATTAGTATTTACCTGTGTATTCAAATGGAAACTCAGTATTCCTCTCTTCTTCAGTGTTTCGATCTAAGTTCTGATTAGTGTTTTCTGTAAATTCAAATTATCACAAAATTGATTTCATTAGTACTTCCTGGCAAATCTGAATGAGCACCACTGGATTTGGATTAGTATTTACCTGTGTATTCGATGGATGCTCAGTGTTCCTCTCTTCTTCGGTATTTTGATTTAAGTTCTAATCACTGTTTCCCTGTAAATTCAAATTATCACAAAATTGATTTCATTAGTACTTCCTGGCAAATCTGAATGAACACCACTGGATTTGGATTAGTATTTACTTGTGTATTCGATGGACGCTCGGTGTTCCTCTCTACTTCAGTATTTTGATTTAAGTTCTGATCACTGTTTCCCTGTAAATTCAAATAATCACAAAATTGATTTCATTAGTACTTCCTGGCAAATCTGAATGAGCACCACTGGATTTGGATTAGTATTTTCCTGTGTGTTCAGAGGAATCTCAGCATTCATACCATCACCATTATCGCTTGCAGTGGCTTGCCCTTGCAAGCGATAGTACCCATTCAAAGACAAAGGAGTGAGCCATCCCACCAATCCAATAAGGTTGGGAATCTGATTTATAAAAACAAAAAAAAAAAAATAATAATCATAATAATAAGAATAAGAATGAGTGAAAAAACTTACCCGAGTGTATTTGTCGCATCTAATTATCCCATAGGCAACCAATGCTGCACAACTAATTACTCCAAAAACACCTATGGCTACGGGCATTTCTCTTTCTAATATAGAAAGTGCAATTTGGTCGCTGTTTTCAGATTCTTTTTTTAATATCACCTGCATTTTAATAAATGGTTAGGAATGTTGTATTAAGTATTAACAGAAAATTTTAAAAAATAAATAAATTTAATACTTACCGAATCAATTATGTGAGATAAAGCATACATGCATACAAATACCCTAGATAACCAGGCCAGATCTTGCGACACTCGTCATGAGGTAGATATGCAACCATAAGGGAGAGTCCTATAATAAGGAAGGTACATACCGGAAGCAAAGCCACTAGTGGCCAAGCAATGCTCCTCTTGTTTTTAAATCTTCTATAGAGCTTGAACAGTAAATACCTTCTAACACGAAGTTAGTGAAGTATTGGATACTGTATGGAAAATAATCGTCGGTTACATATGGTAAGCCATACCTAACAAAGGATGAACAAAAGTATTAGTAATAATGCAAAGATTGAACAATTGAGATTTAAATGCAATATATGTTAAATATAATGCATATTGTGATATGTTAATATAGAAATCTAAGAAAATGAGGGATTTTAAATTTGGTCCTTTGATGACGGGGTTGGGTCATCTGTAAAATGGTCATGTCCATCCATGAGGCTGATTTTTTGCACATAGTTAGCGCTCGTCAGGATCATTGAATCCCCCTCCAATGGTCGGCATTCATCTAAGTGGGCCATATAAAAGGCATCTCACCATCTCACATGATCATTTTCATATATGGAGGATTGTGGATTGGACAAGTGAAATTTAGCAAGTGTAACTTTAGGCAGTTTCTTGTTCTCATATTTGTTGATTGTGCAATTTGGCGGCTGGTCATCTTGCTGAATAGGGGCGTTTCCTCTACGCTTTTATGTTTGATGTTTGAGTTTGTGTTTTGACCGGGCCTTTCCTGGACTGTTGTTGTAATTTGTCTTTTCTTTTTTCAATAAAATTTGCCACCTTCAAAAAGGACACTTAATCCTTTTTTCCTTTTTCTTTGTTTAAACTTTAAACTCTCTCTCTCTCTCTCTCTCTCTCTCGCATCCCTAGGAATGCTAATGCACCTCTGTTGTATCAAAGTGTATATTTATCTCCATAATATTGGCAATATCTTGGTGCTTGTATTAGTTTAGGGCATTCATACAAATATTTGTAACATAGTGACTTGAGAACCTACGAATTCCAATTGTCAAATTTTTTCCTTTTTGATTCGTAACATGACTTGAACGGTTGAACCTACATCCTTAGAATGGCAATAGTGATCACCTTCCACTATGTCACAGGCTCGTCTTGTCTCTGAATTATCAAATCTTTCAGCTAGCAAATTGAATGTTATTGAACATATCATATCTAGAGTCATTCTCAGGAATAAGACTGTTCCTAATTTATGATTGGCACATCTAGTTTGAAGGGCCCACTTGACAATCTGGGGGGGGGGTGTGGGGGGTGGGGGGTGGTGTAGGGGTTTAAAAGGTCTCCCTATGATCTACATGTGCAAAAAAATGGGAATGATCTTATCAAGAGAAGTACTATTTTGAGGGCTTTCAAAGTTATCTAAATCGTAGTTGTTAGTTATAGTGGGTGGGGTGTCAAAATTTGCATGATCATGCGTAACTCATATGAGTATCAAATCTTGGTCATTGCTAATCGATAGGAGCTTAGAAAAAAGAGAGGAGTTTTTTTTTTTTTTTTTTTTGTGTGTGTGGTTGGAGAAAGGAAGAAAGGGGAACGCGGGGGGGGGGGGGGGGGGGGTGGGGTTTGTGTGGTGTGTTACGATTGATCATGGAAGGCGTGGCAGGTGGGCCCCGGAAACTTGATTGTTCCTAGCTTAGGAATTCTCTTGATCATATTTGTCTATAAACTGAACATAAAATTATCTTCTGTAATTTTAAAAGAAAGCTGCTAATGCCACAGCGGGAGCTTCTCTTTCCACATCCCGTCTCTTTTCAAAACTTCTCTCTGCACACCCCATTGTTCCCAAAATACCCTTCTCTCCCTTCTTCCCCCCTCTCCCTTTCCCTGCAACCACCCTCTCCCTCTCTCCTGTTGCCCGCCTCCCCTTCTCCCTCTCCTTATCCCTATCTCCCTCTCCCTGCCACTGCCCTCCGCCCGCCGCCCTCTCTCCTTCTCCTTCTTCTTGTCCCTCTCCCTCCCCCCTCTCTCTCCCTGTCCCTACCGCCGCCCTCTCTCCCTCTCTTTCGCCCTGTCTCCCTCCCTCCCTCCCTCTCCCTGCCGCTACCCTCTCTCCCTCTCTATTACACCCCAACTCAAACTAATCATGATTAAGGCTAATTAATTGATATTAATGCTAGTTAAGCATGAGTAATTGGGTTAATGAAGATTAATGACCAAAGAGAGACAAATTAGTCTCAAATGAAACTGAAATGAGTTCAATGAATTAATAAATGAAACAAATGGCTATTCCTACTGCAGTAGATGGATTTGGGGCGTTCCGGAGTTCCGTGGTGATGCTAGTTGTCCCTGGCCCGGATACTAGTAAGTCCCACATATTCCGATCATACCTATGGGTATTGATTGCTGCCTTCCATTTGGAAGATGAATCCTTCATTTGAGGGAAGATGATAAATTAAATGAAATGAAATGAAACGAATGAAATGAAAGCTATGGCAGCGACCATCTTATACATGTTTATTGATTAACTCTTAAGTTTACCTATTGTCATTGTAGGATTTATCTAGACTTGTCTAGAATAGTAATTGTTACTAAATAGATTTAATGAATTCAGTATATGTATTAACATGTACAATTACAAGATCTGTTTATACATTGTTGAACCGTCGTGTTCACTAGCGTTATTGATGGCATTACAGGCCCGATTGCCCTTGCCTGTACAGCAGCGCCCCCGGCGGCAGCGGAGGAGACCGCTCCGGTTCCTCGAGGAGGTTTAAACGAATGGAATGGTCGGGATACCATTTGATATGGGTATCCAAGTGCGAGAAAAGAACTATAACGTTTTGAAAAGTTATTTTGTGTAATCGTTTTGAAATGTAATTAATTGTTGTTGCATAGTGTTTTGGATATGCACCGATTGACAAACAATGATGGGAATGATACATGTATAGGGACTTTATTCTTTTGTATACATGTAAATCGTAAATTGATGTTGTCAAATATATATGTTTCCGCAAAAATTGTGTATTTGACAGGTTTATTGAGAATCCTTGTGGATTCCGTTTTAACTTCGGTTAATTTGGAGTTTACGGGAGTAAGTATGGGCTCACGGCTCGGGGTTATTGTAATTCGAGCCCGGGTCGTGACACTCTCCCTGCCCCCCTCTCCCTTTGGCGGTGCTGCCGGAGGGGACGGTGGTGGCTGGGCAGGGGGGTTGAGGTTGGGGTGGGTGAGTGTAGAAAGAAGGGGGTTGGGGTGGATGTCCTTTTAGGTAATTTTACAAATGGACATATTGGTCATGAAAAAAGGGTCTGTGTAAGGAGAAGCTCTAGCTGTGGCATAGCAGTTTTCTTTTAAAATGTGGAACCTTTGAGATTTCCAAGAGTCCCAATATTGGTTCTTTTGTAGGCAATGAACATGGAACTGCCTTAGTCTTAGATTATGCTGCATTTACGATATCTGGCATTCTTATAACTATGGGCTTCAAGATTCCTAGAGTATCTGTCTTAGTTTCTTTTTCCTTTAATCTTCTTTCTTGAGATTTTACTTGTACTTTAACATGCAGGATGTGCCACTCTGCCAAGTTCTTGATCATGGTTCAATTTCCTTTGGAAGGTTTGCAGTTGAGTCCCTATCTTGGGAAAAATGGTCAGTCTTCTCACATAACAGATGTCAAGAAGAAATAGAGAAATTCAAGGCCCCGGGTATAGTGGCCCAAAAGAAAGCATATTTTGAAGAATACTACAAAAGGATTAGAGAACTTAAGGCTTTGCAGCGGGAGCAGGACGGGCAGGACACCGCAGCTGCTTTGGGTTCTGGTGGCGACGGTAGTGTTTGCAGCAAAGGTGGAGAAGAACATAACGCTGAAGCTGATGACACAATAAGTGTAGTAACAAGTCATAGTCTTCTATCTGAAGAAACCACAGCTGATGATAGCATAGAAAAAGAAAAAAGCTTCAGTGATGGTTTCCAGTTTCAATATTTGGTGAAAGAGCCAATGATACCTGTTGTAGATTCATCAAGAACTGTTAGCGATGTTAGGATAGAAGAAATAGAGCAACCCAAGATTGGATGCAATAACCTCTGGAATGAATGTGGTACTAGGAAAGGTGAGTGTCCTGTAGCTATTGCCGAGTGTCTTGAGCTTGAGTCTGCTACACAAGCAACTGTATTAGAACAGACAGAAACCATTATTCAAAGTGATTCAAACATTCCCCAAGAAAAAGATCGAATCTCCGACCAAGTTGTTCCGAGTACTCTAAAACACAAAGACTGCACATCCATATCCAAGGTCAATGTATTTGATATTTATGGGTCCCATCTCTTTTTTCATTTTTATCTTAGTTGACTGACTTGCAGGTAATATTTATCTTAGGATACCACTTCTTCAATAAGAAACTCTGCAAGTTTGAAAAATGATTCTGTTTACAAGGTATATGAAGTCTAACATAAAATGTGTTCTTTCAGTTCTCTTTGTAATGAATGGGAAATTATGTTTGCATGTGATCTTTTCTTAGGAAGCTGTTGTTACTTCGGCCAAAAACAATGTAACAGCAGACCATAGGTCCAAGGGCGATGGAGTTAAATCATCCCAAGGGTTCAAACACCCTCTTGGTAAGCCAGCTTACAGGGCTGAAAGCAGTGTCAATTCCAGAAAGACAACTTCTAGCAAGGACGTTCCAAATAATAGTTCAACCTCCATGTCCTCAAATAGACATTTTATGGAAACACATTCCAATACTATGGTTCCTCTGCCAATTTTGCTTTCGAAAGAAAGGCAAGCATCTGGTTCCAACAGAACTAGATATGATGTGCCAGGACAATCTGATTCTAAAGCTTCAAACAGATTTGCAAGATTGCCAGGTCACAGAAAAAAGATGTCACACTCACAGGTGAACTTTGCAAGAAAAACATTAATACTTTAAATTAAAAGGAAGCATCCTGTTTTATGTGACAGTTCCTGATTTGCCCTTTTTTATAAAAAAAATTTGTGGACGGACATAATTGAAATTTATATTCCACTATTCTTTTGCACAATGCTCCAATGCAGATGGCTGTTTCATCAGATAGACCACTTAAGGAAGTGCGCTCCAATATTACGGTTCCTCGTCCTTTCACTTTTTCAACAGAAAAACGAGCTGCAGCTCCTACCAGTACTAGAGATAGTTCACAGAGGCATTCTGTTTCTAAAGCCTCAAATAGATTAGACCAACCAACTGGTCACAAGAAAAGCATGCCATATGTGCAGGTGATCCTTAGATTAGACATTTATGCTATTGATGCATATGAGTGGTCTTGTTTGAGTTCATACATTGTTGCTTTTCATCTATTTTCATTATTAGAAACCAATATTAACTAGTTTATTGAATTTCTTATCACCTTTAAAGTTTCTGGTTTTGGTTGATTGATATTTGATGCTGATTTGTGTTCAATTTCTTCCATTTCACAGAACACTTCAGTGGAGATAGCAGTTAAGGGTGGCATGAGAGGCACATCTCTAGCAACCAGAAGGTACATATTTTTTAGGCCACAATTGTATAAGAACAGGATACCTCTGGTTTTTCAGAGCCTGAAAATATTATGTCTAGAGCTTGATTAGGTTGAAAGAATTCTTCAATGATTATTTGACTACTTTCAGAAAAGAGTTTAGAGCTTCTTTTTTTTCACAAAAAGAAAAAAGAAAAAGAAAGAAAGAAACATCGTACAGTGTTTAACTTTACCATTTTTGTTGTTGACTTAGACCTGTTAAAGATCCATTTATATAAAAGTCCATGATCCAATAGCCCGTATGTAAAAGCCCAATTGTAATGTATGCTAAAATAGTATTGTCAACTGTCAAATCTTGTACAGCACAAACATACCATACTAGGAGATCTCTTGATTGTAATTTGCTTGTTTGTTGCCCAAAATTGGGTCTATCAAATCTATATAAACAGTGGTCACTGGTCTATCCTCAAGGAATGTGACCCCAAAATTCCCCAAAATTTCTTCTTCCAGTTTGTGATTGTGTGAATGATATTATGATCAAGTGAATGGCAAGACCTCCCTTGAGTTTGAACCAAGTTTTGAGTTTTTAAATATTGTCAGCTAAAATAGGGAAAGTCCTTACTACATATGCATTTGAGTTGTATATACTATATTGTTGAGTTTGGTTTGTGACAAAATTTTACGCTGGTTGTCAAGCTTACCTAACACAACCCTCCTCCTTTACCCGGGCTTGGGACCGACAGTAAAAAAAACTGGCGGAGTTACCACAAAGTGATTCTTTCCGCTACATTGGCTTTATAATTAGTAAGGATGCGGAGATTGATGAAGATGTAGAACATAGGATTAAAACGGGATGGTTGAAGTAGAGACTTGCTTCTGAAGTGCTTTCTAACCGACGGATGCCAACAAGAGTGAAGGAAATTTTTTACAGGAGAACGATTAGACCAGCTATGGCCTAAAGGGGTAGCAACAATAGGGGATAAAATTAGAGAAACCTATTTGAGATGGTTTGGGCAAGTCCAATGTAGGCTGGTAATAGCGCCGGTAAGGAAAAGTTTGACTATGAAGGTTGATGGCCCACTAAGGGGAATGGGTAGGCCAAATAAGATGTGGATGGAGGTGGTAAAATTAGATATGAAGAAGTGTAACTTATCTGAGGATTTGACTCAAGATAAATCGGAATGGAGAAACATAATTCGTGTAGCTGAACCCAACATAGTTGGGACAAGGCTTTGATGATGATGATGCCATATTGTTGAGTGTTGACATCTTAAATATAACTACAATTTGGAGCCATAAGTCAAAAAGTTTTTTATATAGGATGTCCAGCATTCATACTCATGAGGAAAGAAATAGACTGATTCAGACTGAGAGATATAGTTTGTAACCTTCATAATCATTTAATCTAGCTTTAGAATGTGTAAAGCTGAAGCTTTTGTTTGAGATTCTTTCCCTGAAAACTTGAAATTTGTAGTCTGTTCTGTTTTGATTTTATATTCAAGCACCATATGCTGAGGTTTCTCTCTCTCTCTCTCTCTCTCTCTCTAAATGGTGGATTGTCACTCTAAATGATGGTGTATGCACAAAACTACTGGTATTAAATTCTGTTGCATCTGTGTGTTTTTTGGATACCTAGGTCTATCAATCCTCATCTTAAGGGCCACTTTAATCAACAGAGAGGACATGAGCCCAGCCCAAGAAGCAGCCTCACCAGTAATGACATAGGGAAGAAACAGATTGAGGTAACTGGTCATGACAGGCCTCTGTTGATTCTTTCTCTACTTTTTTCCCCCAGATACTTTAAAAATAGAAAGATGGTCCAATTTTCCTTGACTTGGAGGTTATGTTCTCTGGAAAAGTTAAGTTGCAAAGCCATAAGTCCATGGCCTTTCATCAGCGAACCTTCTTCATTTTTCATTTTCTGTGTAGTAACCATGACCGATTGCATTTTTAATTTATTGTCATATGTGGCATTTCTTCATTTTGGTGGAGACAGATTTTATGTTTTGATTAACATCATCTCCTAAACAAATAGTGACAAGAGTTGTCAAATGTCATTCTTTTTTGACAGTAGAACCTGTTTTTTTTGGCTGGGCACTATAGAGGCTAAGCATATGTCTGCACCCTGAAAGTAAGCAAGCATAGACAATGGTGGATCTAGGATTTTCATTTGGGTGGTGTGGGCAATGGTCAAGTTAAGAAGTTAAATAAAAAAATAAAAAAATTTAAGGAGTTATTTAAGAGATTTCTCGAATTTCGCACCCGCATCGTAACATGTAGGTCCGCCATTGAGCATAGAAATGCCTTGGTAATTGACCAACCAAAAAGTCATTTTGTTGGTTTATAGCAGTAGAGCTTGCTCTTTTGTCCAATGAAATAAATCTGAGTATGAAGCCAACAAAGTCAGGAGAACGCCAGAATGCAACAAAAATTGCAATTAAGCCATTTTGGCACTCGAAGCATTTAAATTTTAAGGATCTGATTTTCTCTAAACTTGGGTTTCATACATTCTCTGATTGACGTCTTTTGTCCTGCAACAACATGTAAACATTCTAGGACTGGGCCTATCTTTGCTATCTCACAAAGTCTAAAACATAATTCTAGGTGTGCATTGCTTCTGTTCTTCTCCTGAAGGAGAGCTACTACACGAAAGTACAATAGATGTAGTGCTAATGTTGCGGTGGATGTAACTACTTTTTTCCATGATCAATTATAGAGTGATTTGTTCATGGCTAGAAATAGTCATTTACAGATGAGTTGAGTGTTCTCGCCTCTTGGAAGGATTTGAGAGGGCTCACTTGTGGTCGTGTCTCGTGTGGGAGACCACCTATTAGGATAATAAGCATGATTCAAATGTAGCTTGACATGCAATTGTCTCCTTGTATCAATTATAAAATGGTTATCTTTTTTCAGGTTGAGTAATTTCTTTTCTGATTTGTTAGTGATCCATGCATTTTTTCATTTCCGTGCAGGTGAAAGAGGAACCTGAGTTCAAACAGTCCCCACAAAGTTTAAAGTTTGTTGGCTCTCAGCTACGTAGTTTCTCCAAGAATGGAACTCCAAAATCAGGGCATAGAAAGGTCTTTGAAATATCTCTTTCTTCTCTAAATATATAAGAGAAAAATCTATAATTGATAATAAGAAAACCAACTTGCTATTCTTCATGGTAATAGTTACAGATCATACCATCCCGTTGTGCGGATCAAAAAGGCGGCCTGGAGTCTAGGTAAGTTATGTTGAGTGCAAGAAATATGTTAAAGACATGTTATGTACATGTTATCATGCAATTGGTTGAATGAATTTTCTTGCTTTCACCTAGGCAAGCGATGCCCTGTTGGCGGTGAATCGAGTATGCAAATGAATGTAATATCAAATCCAAAATGGAAATGGGGATCTATCCTTCAGCTGGCTGGTATCTACAAAAGTCATTTTCATTCAAAAGGATCTGATACATTGTTATTCTTTCCTTCACTGAGCCGCCATTTACAGAAGTTGGAAGCGGAGAATTGACCAGTATGACTCTATAGTATTATAATCTGCTCCGTCTCTCACCTTCAAGTGTATACTCTTGTAACAAAGTTTGCCATGAATCTTTGGAAATGTGAGTGATGGGCAACTCGTGGATGGCACTGGAGAGGTTGGGGCTGTGAGCTTAGTGCTTGAATATGAGCGCAAATCACAGTGAGATGAGTATATTGCTTTCTTTGAGTTTATACAAATTACAGTTACCATCTCAAAGAAAACAAGAGATGGGAGTTAGAATTTGATTAGGATGTGATCAAGAGCCTGGTTATTTTGTTAGTTGACAGTAGTTTGAATGAATGGTTAGTTATGTTAGTACCTAAATTTTTTTAATCATATGATAATAAATTAGTGTTGGTTGATTGCATTAGTCAAAGTAGATTGTATTGAGTTTTACATCTTAGTGCAAACATATAGGGAATTGTGTTAGGTTGTCAGGGGAGAATTTTGCTGCACCTCACTTGATCTTGTAAGATTTTATTTTTCGGCTTCATATATCTCAGTAAGAGCTTTGAAACGCTCGTTCTTTGGTATGTAGATTAAAGATGCATCCAAGTCTGTCTTTTTTTGAGGACTTCTTATTCAGATTAGCCATTAAAAACCAGAAGTTTTGTAAGTGTATTGGTTTCACATTTTTCTCAGTGTCGTATCATTTGTTCAAACCCACATGTCCAAGAAAAAACTAGCATCAACTTGCCCCAACTGTACCTCAGTGAGTCAGGGATGCAGGCATGAGCAGGTGAGTTCAAGTCCTCAACGTAGCAATTAAAAAAAGGCGACCGCAACTGCAACAAGCTCAAACCACCACAAGTCATTTAAACTGATCTCACTAATTGGGTCCACCCTATTTGACCCAGATCCGATCACAACCAACCATTGGATTGGAAAAAAAGATACAGTACCTTGAGAACCATACAATTTTTTTGAGGTTCTAAATTTATGGTTCAGATCATCTGATCAGAGTGGCTTAGCTGACTCTTGGCCTCTTCAACGCCACTTTGACATGAATCCCGTTGTGATCAGAGGGTAGAGGTGTATGGAACTTACATTAATATGTCTCGATTTCCTATTTTGTTGTTTTTGCCAATTCCAGTCTATTTCTCATGAAGTCCAAGAATTACTTAAAAACAGAAAGTGGTTAATCAAAAGAACCCTTTGAAAATTGAGGTGTGTAGAGCATAAACGTCTCCACCAGTCTTAGGACACGTGGCGCATCTTGAACCGCGCATCTTGAAAGGAGATCACGCTACATCTTACTTTGGAATCCTCCTTTCTCTGCAGCCTTTCACAATACATGGTCCCAATACAATACCTTCGCGGCTCACCAATCTGTAAAAAGAACACAGCGACATAAATTTTTTTAGTCCCACCCAAAGCCTAAAAGTCTAAGAATTACCCCCGTAATGTAAGAGGTCACAGTTATTACTTAACTGCACAGGGCTTGAATCTCTGCTGTCATCTTCCCTCACATGAGGGCGGTCCTACTTCCTTCACTAGAGGCCTAGGGCTCTTTTTACCTTATTAGATGTCTACATCAGGTATAGGGTACCAGACCCTGTATGCTGGCTAGTAAAAAGGGGCTGCTTCTTTATCAGAATTCTAAGAATTCATGTCTTGAGAAAATTTCAAATTTTTCATAAGTTATCTCCTTAGATGGAATTTCAAATCCCTCTTTTTCATGGAAGAATTGAAATTTCAACAAATGATATAAAATATAGAATTCTAAGAATTTCAAAATATCTTTTAGATGGTTGGAATTTGAAAATACTCTAGTGTAAGAAAATGTCACATTATGTTTAAAAAAATCAAACCTCCCAAATTTTAGTAATAAATTTTAATTAAGAAATGGGTAAAAAAATTATGGTAGAGAAACATGTCCAAAGGGAATATAAAATGAGTGCACATTCACATGCATGTGCCCAACATGGAAAGAATCGGACCGTTCAAAGTTTGAGGGCGTTAGATATCTGCCAACGTCATTGACGTGTACGGTCAAAATTGTTCTACTTTGACCATTTTGTTTGGATGGTTGGAACTGCTAGGCCCTTTGACGAGTAAGCCAAGGACAACCTTGATTGGTGGTTTTTTTCTTTCTTTTCTAAAAGGGTTCTCATTTCTCAATCAAGAGAAACCTACATGTCCCCCAGTGATAGTATTGGTGGATTTAGCTTTCAATTTTTCTAAAGGAGAGAACTAGAGATTAATATCACAACCTTTAGTTTCGAAAAAGAGAGAAACCATGGTTGTGACCACTCAACATATCCCTTAGAGTTGATTTGGTAGGGTTTAGTTGCTCGAGCCCACGGTTAATTGGTGTCATAAGGTATTTATAAATACATTTAACAGGTAAAACTCCCCAAAGGACTGTCTGACAACCATGCATATGGCCATGTGGAGCCCACCCGAGCACCACAATCCGAATAAAACATTAGATTTCCACCTATCTAAATGAACTGAACATTTTGACTGAGGGTCGAAATTCTCTCTTTTGTATGGATCACAGATCAAGAGAATAAATCCGACGGGCGGAATTTTGAATTTTGCACATAAATATGTCACATCCAAATCTTTTAATCCCCTGCCTATGACAAAGATTGAAGATTGATGGGTCCCTTAAGGTGGGCCCCACAAGGCACGGAGGTCCCTCCATGAGAGCCATCAACCGTTCGCAGCACGGCCTTAAAAAAAAAAAAAAAAAAAAACATATCATTCATTGGTGGGACCCGCTTGGGCCCAAAGAGAGTAAATAAAAATAAAAAATAAAAAAATAAGGAGAGAGAAACCATGATACGGTTTGAAAGGGCCACTGACTTTTCTCGAAGCATTTAACATTTACGCCGAGAATTTGGAAACCACGTGTTTCATAAGCCTTTTGCATTTTTTTCCCTCTTCACTTTCCGGGACGAAGAGGAGGAGACCAAAGAAGGCGAAAACAAAAGAAAGAAAACCTCGAGAGCTCTCTGATTAGGGTCTGTAATCAATGGCGACATTTGCAGAAGCACCGGCCGGAAATGAAAAATCAGGAGAGAAGATCTTCAGGACCAAGTGCGCTCAATGCCACACGGTCGACAAAGGAGCCGGACACAAACAAGGTAAGAATCATATATTCTTTATTAATCATCTCTCTCTTTTGATGAAGTTGTGTTGAATCTCTTTTTCGATTGCTCGTTTGTTCTTCATTTTCTTGTTTTCTTCTTGAATCTTTCTTCTTCGTGTTTTCCTTTGATTATTCGTGGAGAAGATGAGGATCTCGGTTGTTTTTGTTTCGATCTCTTTGAGAATGGCGGTTTTTTGGTTGAGGATCGAATTATTCATGTCGATTTGAAGCAAATCGGTCTTTGTTCTGGTCGGATCTGATTCTTTTCGAATAGGATTTCCGTCGATTCATCTGATTTTGGTATTTATTGTTATGAATCTGCTTGATCTGTTACTGTTTTGTTCATAAATTCTTTGAATGGGTTTCGATTCCTAGCATATTATCAGTATTCATTGTATTAACCGTTTTTCTGGATCTTCTTGTCATGTATCCTGATCCGAAACCTGTCTATCATGTACCTTTATTGGATTGGCTCCAATATCTATCTTTGTTGTTTTGTTAAAAACTTTGAATCATGTGAACGAACCCCGAAGATAGGAGTTTTGGTATTGTACATGAAGTAGATACATTCATACATGTATTGGAGGGCTGCGTTCTGTCCTTCATGTCTCTTCAGTTTTTCTCTGCGAACACTTTAACTTCATTAGATACATCCTAACCAATTAAAATTGATAGGTGGTTGTTGTTGTATGTCAACAATGTTCTTCATATGATTGTATGATAGTCTTAATTGTCACTCTTTATGTTATTATGGATGGATTAATTATTTTTTAATATTCTATGATTTGTGATGTGATTCATGATAACATTTAATTCAGCTCCTTGAGCAATTTGTGATACAGTTTTGATTTTCAGAGCAATGTCCTCACAATTGGTGTTAGTTTTGTCTCACCTAGCAGCAATAGCCATAAGAAAGCTATCACTTTGATTAGGATACTACAGACAAAGGCCCATAGTATCAATGGATTGTAATTGCAAATCTATACCAAGGGCCACCAGTAGATAAAAAGAAAATTTTGTGTCCATGCAAATCATCCATAAATATGAATTATCTCATCCTGCCTGTAGAGAACTAGGATCCTTGAAATTAAGTGAACTGCGATCACCCACCTGGAACTTGGTGGAGCGGCATAAGATGTTGGTTTGTTCCCCACGTCTTGTGTTCAAAACCGCGCGAGATATGCCCGGTGTGCGTTTGTGTGGGTTTATCGGGCACCAACTAAGGGATTAATCTTGTTGGGTTAAAGAACTTATGGATACCCATGTCATTAAAAAAAAAGGTGAAATGCAATCAATGGCCCCCAAACCATCGATTGCAATCTAGTGAACCCTAAAAGGCTATAACCCTGTTTTCTGAAATACTTTTTTTTTTTTTTTTTCTTATTTTATTTCTTTTTGGGTTCTGAATTGCTTAAATTTGTAGGACCCAACTTGAATGGTCTTTTTGGGCGACAGTCTGGCACAACTGCTGGTTACTCTTACTCAACTGCTAACAAGAACATGGCTGTTACCTGGGGAGAGTCAACTTTGTATGATTATTTACTTAATCCAAAGAAGGTATGTGCTTATTGTTCCAGGTACTTTTGTGGACTTGCTTCAAGTGGAAATCATACATGTTATTACCGTACTTGCATATTAAGCCATGCTTTTACCATTAATTCTTGGGTAACTGTTGTACGACACCGTGCTATATATAATTGTGATGTTTGACAGTATTTTGAGTCTTATTTGGATCTGACTTCCAAGGTGACACTTTGATGTTGTGGTGGCTCGTCTTAAGGATAAAGATTTCCAGAATCTCTTTTGGCTATATTAATACAAGTATTCCATTTATCTAATTGGCTGATTTGGAGATTCATGGGGTTTCTCCTTTTACCTCATGGATTTGTGTGCTGTGAATTGGCTCTAGATGTATATGTTGCTCTGCCCCTGCATCAAGTGATCTGCGTTAAACTCGCCTGGCAATTTGCAGGAGTTGCTTTTCCTCCCTATTCTTCCTCTTCTTCATAAACAGATTTGATATAAAGTCTTATATCAAATAATAGAAGCAAAAAACAAAGAAGCCCTAAGGCTTCCATTTTGTTTGGATTTTTTTTTTCTTGAAATGCCCCTAACTTCATGTTAGATTTAGTTTTAACATTGAATTATTTCTCACTAGTTGATTTTACTTGGTGGTAGTTGCATGGGGGTTTGGTTGTTTTCTCTCTTTCATTATTGATGCTGATGATTAGATAAGGTTCTGAGCTTTATGTTATTACTTGTCAGTACTGAAATTTAAATATGAAACATGTAAATGCTGTAACTATTAGATCAAATTAACAAAATAGAGTCATACAAACAAAGGTTTTGCTGCAATGTTTCATCTATGAAGAATCGCTGTTGTTTTTTGGACAATACAACTTGAAAATTGAAAATTACAGTCCATTTTGATCCAGGTGCCTCCAGTTATAGTGGCAAATCTGATTACCTGAACTCCCTGTTTCGGCTAGAGAGGGTTGCATCTCAGCTGACCTTGTACGCCGCAATTTGTGGCTGTCTAGCATGTTACGTTTTAAATTTTCTGTCTACATAAAGGGAAATAAAAAAGGAGCAATTTGCGGCTGTCTAGCATGTTACATTTTAAATTTTCTGTCTACAAAAAGGGAAATAAAAAAAGAGGGGGGTGGGGAGAATTTGCGGCTGTCTAGCATGTTACATTTGAAAAAAAAAATTGTCTCCAAAAGGGAAATAAAAAAGAAGAAAAACACATCTAAATAATCCAAAATATTTGAGGATGTTAGATTTCAATGTATTTTTTTTCACCAGGTTTTATTATAAAGTAACTTGTCAGGTTTTCCAAAGTCATAGATCTAATATCATTGTTTTATAAAAAAACTATTTAATATGTTTAAATTTAATAATTGGGTGAAATGTCTTGGCTCAGATTTGATCATAAAAATCATATATATGCAAATAAAGCAAATATCTTTAATCAATAGCCATTAAAAAAATGTGAGAAGATGATAACATCAAGTCAATCCTGCAGGATTTTGATTTAACATTTATGAGTCAAATAAAACATAACTGCATAAAACACTGGAGAAACTATGTGATGAAGATCGATGCCATGCAGAATGCTGGCCAGGTTGCTCATCATTATCATCATTGTAGTTATCATGGTGATGATGGTAGTAGTTTTGCCAATTTGATTTTATAATAATAATAATAATAATAATTATTATTATAATTATTATTATTATTAATTGTAACTATATATATAGAATTCGAAAAATTAAAAAAATCTCTTTAGATCAGGGCTTGAAATCTCCAAATCTTTTATATATTGACCAGAAAAAAAATATGAACCTATCCTAATCAATTTATTCAAGGAAAAAGAAGAAAAGAGTGCATGCTTTCCTTTATGAATCTAACTCGAGCTATTCTGCATAATGTTTTCAATCACCTTGAAACAAACACCTATTTGGTGTTTTGTACACTACAACAGTTACTAGAACACAGGGAGGAGCAAGAGAGATGTAGAAATGTTTTTGCAACATTGAAAAATGCTAAAGACGACATATGAAGCCTCAAAAAGAGGTCAGCCAATATTTTGGCTGAAAATATTGATAATATCGATGAAATATCGTGATATGATCCTATACCAGTATTGCATCAAAATACTATATAAATGTCAACTGATGCTAAGTATGTATCGGGGGATATTTTGAACAATGGTCAATTTTATTTCTAATTTACATGGTTATTCATCAGAAGAGGGCATCAAGCAGTAGAGGTTTGTTCTCAGCCGGCTGGTAGCCATTCTTTTTCTTCAGTATATAAAAAAAGTACAAGGAGTGTGCTTAAACCAAAAAAAAAAAAAAAAAAAAGGGTATGTTGGGAAAGGTGCTGCCCACCCCAAATGTGAAGTAATTCTGAAATAAGTTGCAATCAGATGGAAATGTATGATCAACTGATACTGAGTGGGCAGATCCTCAGAAATTGGCTGTGAATTTGCGCAATATTTATATTAACTACTATATGCTATGTTCACTTCCGACAATAAAAAGGTTTTTAATTAAAATTATGCGGTAGAACCAATGTGACATGAGAATCGGTCTACTGAGCTTTGGTACATTTCAGAAATTGTGACATGAGCAGACGGTGGAATTAACGTTCTTTTTCTTTTCTTTTATAAAGAATGAATGTACTGAATATGTGGTTTAGAACAAGGTTAGCAACAGCTTAATTTGTTCTCCTATATTTTATTTTTTATTTTTATGATGGCATGTTTTTTCATGCAGTATATTCCTGGAACTAAGATGGTATTCCCTGGTCTGAAGAAGCCACAAGAGCGTGCAGATCTCATTGCTTATCTCAAGGAATCCACATCCTCTTGAGACTTTCTTCTCTACATCCTCTATTTTGCTGCAATTGGAGGTTGTTTTTCAGTTGACTGATGAGCTTCTTATTCTTCTGTAATAAGACCTGGAGAGGTCATGAACTCATTAAACGGTGGTGGGTGGAATGGCCCCCTACTCAATTCCTTCAAAATGATTGAAATTGATTGTCTGCATTGGATTCACTCCTGATATATATCTACACAACCAATTTATATTAGGTCTTGAGCTTGAACTTATCAGTTTCTATTTGTGCATGCTTACAATCCTTGTGTGTTTGTGTGCGTGCGTGCGTGTGAGAGAGAGAGAGAGAGAGAGAGAGAGAGAGAGAGAGAGAGCATCCAGCTGATCAAATGGTTGACAAAAACTTGCAGTTAAGTTCACAGGAGCACAATATTGTTGTGTTAAATGCTTGAATGGGGTTTGGGTGACTTATATGGACAAATCGATCCTCGAGGAGTATCCATCCATAAACAGCCCCTTTGAAGTTGTCATGTATTTGGTGGTAGTTTTCTATCTCGGTTGATCAGTCAATGATTTGATTTGCTTGAGTAAAGGTTAGCACATGCTGCTGGATGATAACTCTTTGCCATGCCATGTCTCACCACCTACTTTGGGGGCGCCCTTCCTGATCTGCCGTTCTGCATCTATGCAGCTCGATCAGGCTGCACACTGTCTCAATACTTTCCATTTGCAATGTGTTGTAGGATTCCACAATTGCTGGCAGGTTGTTTTTTTCTTTTTGTGAAGAGATTATATACAGTAGCCAATGCTCCTTCTTCCCAAGCCATAAGAGTCGGAGGCCGCTGGTAAGTCCTTGTTCATTGAGGCCTGGGTCCTTGGATCCAAATCATTAATGCATCTTCCACATCTAGAACCCGAATTGGTTGAGAACTTGGGATACCCAAACAGCATGTCATATATGAATAAACCGTGAGAGATGTGCATATTTGCCAAAAGTTATAGCGGGTTTCCTTCGGGAAGGTCAGATTATCACCTAGAGAAGTCATTTTTGAGTTCTAGCGATAAAATAAAACTTCCTGTTTTCATGGTTTCTTTCAGGCACTCAAATCAATTTTATACGCCAATATAAAGTTGGGCCACGCCACGAGTCCCAACTTAAAAGAGATCAATCAGGTGAGGCCACCTAAACTATTGAAGGGTTGGCCAGTGGGATGGGTTAAAATAAAACGATCATTCAAATATCCTATCGACCGAAACAGAGAAGGAATTTATTTCATACGTGCATGAGTTGTGTTTTAATTATTTTTGGTGAGATACCCTTTGCGTTCTTAGCCAGAGACACAAGTGGCAGTCAACCATCCACTCTCAGAGATGCAATATTGATCAATCAAATCTAAAGGTCTTCAAGTAGACTGTCTCCACCAAAGGCAACAAATGAGCAAAAAGCTGGAACCTTTCCCTGCCAAAAACATGGGACCTACTTCTCATCCTATATTTGCAACTTCCTCATAATATACAAAATGTTATCCTGTATTCTAACCAATTCCATTAGGAATTGACAGAAATCTGTTCGAAGTTAGAAAACCATTCTAATTTTGTTGACTAGTACTGTTAAATATATTGAAAACATCCATCCCGGCCCAACAACTTTAAAAACACTACGAGCGTCAACATGACTTGTGAGAATGCACAATTCATTTTGTCATTAAATATCGTAAATGAATGCAAAATCATTAAAATAAGAAAATAGACAGCGCCATAGAGAATCAGAATTATACAAACAGATAAGGACTATCCATCCCCATCTTGAAATTGGGCCTGTATCTATTTATATTAATTAGTTTCCATACTCAAAACATTAACAACGCAAGTCTAGCATATTACTTGTCATCAGCAACCCTTCTGCTCAACAATTTAGTGATCATGATTGTTGAGACGGACGTCTAAGCCCTGGAATCTGCACAGATACAAAAATGTTCTGTTAAAGTGGCTAGGGCATTCTCTTTTAATAACTTACTAAGCACTAAAAAGATGATAATAGTCAATTAATTTATGAGAACAAAAGGGAACGGGAGCATGTCCCTGATTATTTCACCCAGTGATCCAAAATGTCTACAAAGCTTGACATGACTGATCAGAGATAATGATATACCCATCAGTTTTGAGGGCCGAAGAATCTAATAGTTTAAGCTCCAACTGATTCAATCCAATCTTGCTGTTGATGTAGTTTAATGTGCTTCTAGTTACCATCAAGTTGTGGGCAATGTAACTTGGGTCATCCAAATGCATGAACCTCATTTATGCACAAACCAAGCATCTACACTCAATTCACAGGGATCCAAAAGGGCCTTTGCATGTTAAACTCACAGGAACACATCATCAGGTATTTCTTCATTAGCACCAACCCTTGTCCATGTCTGTGCATTCTTCTTTAGGAAAAAGCCCAGATTATTAAGAAATGAGAATTCTTATATATTCATTTTCGGTATAGCCTTTGAATATACTTACAAAGTAGAAAAGAATTTGATCATTCTTTGATCATTTCATACTGATTTTAAAAACTAACCTCTACACCATGAGGACCTAAGCGATTCCGAGAGATAAAATTCAGCACTAGAGAAGCAAATTCATCTGGTACATCTTCCTGCAAATCACATTAAATACACTTGAAATGTGACAAGAAACAATCCTTGATATTCTATATAGAATCAACATCTGAGAAAATGGTAAAGGAAGAAACCTGTATTGCATGTCCAGTATGGCGGACAACCACCATCTGGAACTTGCCCTGCATCTGGCCAATGGTGAGAGTTCTGCATTAGAACATAGGGAACTTCAGTACTACATTACATTGAGCATAAGATGACATAAAAAGAACAAAAAGGTTTAAAACTGATTTTGAACCGTGACTAGGTCACCTTTTAGTCTGACTTGACTCCCTGACGCTGAGCCAAGTCAACCTAGGCAGACCCGGTCCTTCCAAAACCATTTAAAGCTTAAAAAGAAAGGAAAAAGAAAATACCACATCAAATGCGGTCATGGATGGTAACTCACATGTTCAAGTTCTCAAATCTTTTTTTTAAAGGAAAAAAGATTGACATCCAACAAGGAAGAGGATACAACTTGATATTAGGAATGATCATCAATGGTGGGATACACCTGAAGCAAGTAATGTTCCTAGTGGTATACTAATGCATCTTAAATACATGGGGCCCATTTGAGCACAAGTCTCAATCAAACAACCCAAAGTAATAGTTCATGGGTGTGGGCGAGTTGTAACTTTATTTGTCCTTTCAGTGATGGCCGGATTTCACGTGTCAAATGACATCAGAGTCACCTGAAATTAGTTCAGGATGGCTTATTCAATTGGCTTTCTATTGAGCCCATGTTTATATGATTCTATTACTGATTCGCATTGAGAAAGTTATGGCCACTCTTCTAGTAGGGTGTAAGAGAGTTAAAAATTCAAGGGTATTTTTGTCATTTTCATTTTTGTTATGTTTAGATGGCTAGGACTGAGCTTACTCATTTTAATGGTTTAGATTGATTTAGTTTTCTTCTTTTACTTAATAAAAAAAGATATAAAGATTACAGCAACCTTGAGTTGGCGGGTCCACCGTTCACCAATCAAAAGAGCAAAAAGATAATAAAGATAGTTTAAAAAAGAGATTGGGTAATATTTTTTATTTTTCTTTTTTTTTTCCTCCATGGAGAGATTGTTGCAGCAACTAGGGAGTTTAGTCGGCTCTTATCATACAAGGTTAAGAGGCCTTTACACCTTTTCTCTGTGTGATCATGCTTTATGCTCAACCTCGCACAATTTTGGGCTACTGGTTAGATGGTTGCAAATTGGTTCTTCAAAGTAATAATAATAGAAAAATCATGAGTTCTGATCTCAAATCTGCCCATCGACCAGATAAAGACTATAGAGATGTTTAGAGTTTAGCCTACGTCATATACCTCCTATTTCATTGCTTAGTAATGATGATGAATTTAGCTCTGTGTTGCTGAGGAAGCTAATTCACTTATTGCTCCAGGCAAAGATAAATGGTCGTGTATGGAGCATCCTCTTCAACAGTTTGTGTCGTATCATGCTTACTCTTCCTCTTCGAATTATTATTTATTTGCTAAAGTTGTCTGCTGCCTCTATCCATCTATTATCTATTCCTCACTAGAGAGTAACAATGAATGAAGAGAATAAAGCTCTTAAAAACGACGACAACAACAACAATGGTAGCAGTAGCAGTAGTAATAATAATAAAAAAAAGGTTGCTTAAGTGACTTTTGAAAGGGATTGGTTTGTAAAAGGGTATTAACAATGAAGCATAGAGCTGATGGGTCTTGGAAGTTGTAAGATGAGATTGGTTGCCAAGGGATTTACTCAAACCAGTGGATTGGGTGAAACATTCGCACCTGTGGCGAAGTTGGATTCTATCAAAGTCCATGATAACTTTTGTGAACCAACCACGACTCTGAACCGTATTCAGTAACCTAGAGTTAAGCAGTAAAACTAGAGACATGCTCACTGGAAATATATCATGCTAGAAGAAATCATTTCGTAAAAATATGATGTATGGATCATCAACACAACTCAGGAAAAAAAAAGGCAAATTTATAACTATCTGAAATATCAATAAAAAAGGTTAAATATCTGATGAATTTAAAGGAAATTCTGAAAAGCTGCATGCTTCTCTACGTAGAACTGAATCTCAGGCATCACATGCCCATGTCCATATAAAAAAAGCAATCAATAAGTGAATAAATTTATTAAAGAGCAAAGTAGTACCTGTCTAATCTGTCTGTTCCTGCTAAAAGTAAGAGCTTTGGGACAGGACATGATAGAAACTTCTCAGAAAGACCTTCATACCTAGCATATGTAATGAAGAGCTTGAAATGCAAAAATGCTCGGACAACACATGGAAAAATTGACATAAATAAATAAAAGACAAAAAGAAAACATTACGAAGATAAATAAAACAAAACCAACTGCATGTCTTATGGGATGTGTTGCGTTTCATTGGTGATGCCTTGCAGCTGCTCCTCATTACCCCACTCAACAGAAGCAGCAATCAAACCTTGATGGAAGTTTATCTGACAGTCAAGGCCTGACAGATGTTGCTGGTGCCATTCGCAACTGCTTGGTAAGGTGGTTTGTGTATTTCTTGAGCCTTTTGATCGGATGAATTCAAGCATAGCAAGAGATTTGGGCACTCCAAACTGGTAGCATATTTAGTGTTTAACACTGAAAATCTTGAGATTGAGTGCGATTTGATGAATGTGACTCGATGGATAAAAAACGGAGGGCCCTACTCTGGGAAATTTTCATGATGAATATAAGAAACTAGAGATAGCCACTGGTCCACTGTTACTTGGTATAAGTTATCATTCTCCAAAGCCCTGAAGTGCTAATTTAATAGGGAACTCATTGCAAAGGAAGTCAAGTTGGATGGGACTCGCCCAGTCAGTCCGAGTTGCTCCAATAACATTTAAAAACTATGAAAATAGCAAAAAATAATCTAAACAATAGAAAATGTAGTTCTATGAATCTAGAATTTTAAGATGTGTTGTGTTTCATTAAATAATAATGAAATTAAATTGTTATTCTCATGGGTACCCACATTTATATTTCATTTAGTCCGGTGAATAGTACATTTGATCTTCAAATCCTTGATTCTTTAAAAATACTAGAATCAATGAAAAATGCCCATAGAGCTTACTACTACTTTTTCCAGTAGCAAAACTAGAAAATAAGTGCGTTTAGGGCCTCAAAATCAAAAGATTCAACCAAGTAGGAGACTTGAGGTGCGACTTGAATTGGCACTTGGCCACTACCCTATTTTGAACCATGCGGCCAATAAATATGTGCATAGGGTATACTGAGAAGCTAGCAACACCCGAAGGAAAAACCAAATATTACTAAGGTCAAAGGCCAAAGGATACTACATCCATGACAGGGACTCCAGCTTTCATGGCAGTGACTAAAAATCCTGCACAAGTGGTGTGTGGGAGTCTCGTAGAGGGAGAAAACCCCGCTTCCAACAGAGGTAAAAGCAAAGTCTTCTCAAGCTATACCATATATAGGATATAATAGTGCAAGAGGTATATGGGAACTTACAATTTTGAAGACTAAAAATGCAAAAAAAAAAAAAAAACTTAGGGATCACTAGGATAAGAAGAAATGAAAGAGGTGTGGGTGGAGTAAACTTATATAACATTTCAAAATTGGTGTGTGTAAATTTTCTCCACCCTCATTTTCTCCTCTTCATCCAAACAACTCCTTAGCTCTTTGTATAAATGAACCATGTTGCCATATTGCAATCCTTATAGGATAACCATACTATATACGAAGAATTGAAGATTACACGTACCAGCCTTTCCAATATTGTTCTGTTTCTTCTAGGCGTGTTCGGTAAGTATAACTGCAACACACCTTCAAATTCAGAGATATATCCATTCAATGTAGAATTCATGAAGATTGTTTCACCCTATAACTCCAATGTGTACAAAGGCATTAAGCCATCATGACAATACAAAAGATAAATTTAAATGTCAGTGACCATAATTAAGTAAATTAGAACCTTTTATTGAACATGTTTGTGCTTACCACTTCTTTGCATCATCGTATTTGAGTGTAGGAGGAACAGATACACGGGCAGACTCAACATTCCTCAAAGATCCTCCTTTGACACTCCATTCAATCTACGCAAAAAAAATTGACAGTTAGATGACATCAAAAGTATTTTCTTTTAAGAAAAAATTATATTGAATAGTATAATGATATCAACAAGAAATCTATGAAGTATTGACATGGAAGGACTCTTGATGATTGGACCAAGTAAGTTCTGCCCCAACAAATGAGCAGTCAGTGAACTCAATTGGAGTTGCACTAGAAACAGCCCCAGAACAAAGACTTGCACTAGAAACGGCGCCAGAATAAAGAATTGTACTGTATCAAGGAAATATATAAGGGAGAGAAGGCAATCAAAACTTGGAATAAAGCTGAAAGATGTTCAATAGGTCACATTTGAAGAGTGAAACAGAATCTATGTTGCATAAGTGTAGACATGCACATCAGAATCCAACAGAATGGGAGAAAATCCTAGAAAATAGGGTTCATGGTTTCAACATAATATTTAAATTAGTAAGCAACTATTATTAAATAAAAACACTGCCACTTATTGTAATTGCCGATCACCAGCTTGGATAATGGAGGGTTGTGTTACGTTGGCTTACACTCGGTGTAGAACTTTTGACATCCCAACATGAATTCTGAGAAAATATTGTTTCATGATCAAGCTAGGGAATTACCTATTATAAGTGGCACCCACTTGTAGTGAAAAGTGAGCAGGGGTTCTTTCACCAATCTGGACGAGTGTGGTAAAGAAATTAGTCTTAAAGGAGAATTTGACCTGCTACTTGGAATATATGAACATAGGAACTTTTGACTGGCAAGAGCATGGAGTTCGTAATGAAAAGAAAAAATAGCTAATGTAGCCTGTTTACAATGAAAAAAGTGGAAAGGGGATAAAAGCTAAGGAGTTCATCTAATTACCAGCATAACAGTGACCTGACAGAACCATTGATCTGATTGAATGATCAAAATTTGGTCATCGCCTTCTATCTATCATGGACCATTTACAGCATCACACGAAAATATGAAAGGGAAAAGTTCAAATCATTGGTGTGATGTTGAGCTTATACATCACAAGCAAGTTGTTCCTGGAAAGCTATGATGCCCAGATACGGATATGGGTACGGATACAGATACAGATGTCCTAATTTTTTCTTTAAATCACTTTTGTATTAATGAAATTATCATTGTTTATGTTCCTTTCTAACATTTTCTACGTTGAGAAGTACAAAAAATTAAAGAACTATATGAAATAATGGACTTGCTAGGTAGGATATGCTAAACTTATACCCCAGAAGTATCAGTGCAGTATCGGGTACCAATACAAGTATTGTATCAGTCCAATACGGATACGTTGGGCTCGTACAAGTAGCCAGGTATCATAGCCGGAAAGTAACATGGACACATGTGAGAGTGGGTTTTTGAATCTTTAACCATACCAGAGAAGAGATGAATCAGGATCCACAAAACGATCCAAGCTCCACACGGTTACACAGTCACGTTGCACCTGCCGTGCAAGGACAAGTGCTGTAACGAACCGGTCAAGAAACTAATTTAGGACACTTGCAATAAAGGGCCACTCATTCGGGTTTAAAAGATCAAGATAGATGAACAATTGGTGGCAGATGATGATCCCAAAGGTGATTTGGATGTTTGTTGGGATTTACTTCTTCTGATTGGATGGCTAAGATTGAAAGAAGGCACTTTTCTTTTTCTTCTTTTAAAAGGTAGAAATGTTGGGTATGCATTCAATGTGTTGATAACTAAAGAAGGAAACATCGTTAGCCGTTACGTTCAACTTTTTTCGTGTTTTTAACTTTCACTTCTTTCTACCAAAAAAAAAAAAAAACACTTTTTTTTTTTTAACTCCTCCTTCAATCATCCTCGACAACTCACTTCAAACATAGAATAAGAGCTAAATTGATGAAGTAGAGACTTGCTTCTGGAGTGTTTTGTGATCGGCGCATACCACCAAGATTGAAGAAAAAGTTTTACAATACAATGATCAGACTAACTATGACCTATGGCGCAGAATGTTGCCCAATGAGGAAACAACACATGCAAAAAAAATGAGTGTAGCATAAATGAGAATATTGAGGTGGATGTATGGTAAAAGTAGGAAAGATAAAATAAAAAATAAGGGCATTTTGGGGTAGCATCAATAGGGTGATTAATTAAGAAACTCATTTGAGATGGTTTGAACATGTCCAACATAGGCCAGTGACGATGCTTGAGGAAAATTCTTTCTATGCAAGTTGATAGCCTTTAAGCAAAAGAAGTAGGCGGAAGAGGACATAGATGGAAGTAGTGAGGATAGTTTTGAAGAAGTGAAACCCATCCGAGGATTTGACCCAAGAAACAAAATTCATGTAGATGACCCCAACATAGTTGAGATAAGGATTTGATGATCCATAACTAAACAAAAATAAAATTTATAGCCATGATCATTATTAAAAATCAGTTTATTCAGCACCAAAGAGTAGGAGAATGTTTAACACCAGATTTTACAAATTAGTACAAACTGCCCAACTTCTCAACCTTTTTAAAAGACAAAAAAGAAAAAAAACATATCTAATACAATAATGATAAAATTCACAATTCCCATAGCCCATGAAGTACTTAACAAATTTAATTCTTCTTCCATATATTTCATGAAGAAAATAGTGGCAGATCTGAAGAGTAAACTGAACCACAGAGCAGGAAACTGGCATATCAATTTAAATGGAATGCACTATCAAGAATTAATTGAAAAGACTAGCAGCTTTGAAGGTAGAACATTGCATACTGCTTTTTCAATGGTGTGAAAATGTTGCATTCTGCTTGACAGAATTTTCTGCATATGAATCAAAGATGCCATGGCTGTTCCCTGGAATCAGGAATTACAATTGTACAGTTGGCATTTAGCATAAAAAGAAATGAAGCTGATACAATCTGGATATGGTTGCCGTAAAACAAACCTCCACAACATCAACAACAATCAGACCAGCCAAGCTTGGTATTACTTTCTTTATGGCTACATGCACAGCAACTGAGCCTCCCATGCTGAAAATAAATTTACATGCATTAATATCTATTTAACCTCTGATATATGATATGAATTTATTTATGACGAGCTCAAAATGTGAAGTGCATGAGAATTCTTATCTTTCTTTTGTCAGTACATGGGGGGAATTTCTATCAACACACTATGCATGGTCCATACTATCACTTATAGATTGAGATAAATAGTAAATACACAGACACCAAGAGTTTAAATGCACATTTAAACCACTTGCAAAGCCGACCCCAAATTAATAGGACAAAGGCCATTAGGTTCTGATGGTGAAAATGTTTTTGTGACATATCATTTACTACATTTATCACTCATTTTTTTAATTTTTTAATTTTTATTTTACTTACACTTTAAGTAATTTTATTCTAGCAGTATCAAGTTTTGTTCCTTAAAAAGTTTAAACTTACAGGAGAAAATTACATAAATGGAATAGAAACATCAAAATAGGAAGATAATGTTATAGGGAGTTTCCAAATGGTAGGTGAATTGGTCTAAATGACAGAATAACCAGCATGTTCTGTACATAAGCTTTTATAATTATTTATGCAACACATTTTGTCCCTTTTAATATTGAAACACAAAATATTTCTTACAGGTAGATATAGGCTTATTCGCAATGGCAAACAGGAATTCTTTAAGAGAATGCAAAGGAGAAGTCAAAACCCATAGATTGGTGGGCAGGTTAAATGAACAGGGACCAGCCAATCAGCCAGTGATGGTCCAAAGGGCCAGCCCAGTTTGAGCTTCAAGCATCGCTTTAGAAAATACATTTGCAATTTCCAAGAAATCAACTTAATATTAATGAAGACTACAGGGCAAATTAGATAAACAAGCTTTAGATGCACTTTGCAAATACGTAAATGTAATTTGAAACAAAATAACCATTTTTTTTTTTGTTTTTTTAAATCTTCATCTACTCCCAAGAATTCATTGGAGTTACTCCAGAGTCAGATGATATTAATATATTAACCACAGTAAAGCAGTCAGAGTTGGAGGTAAAACCTGTGGCCGACAAGCACAATCGCAGGTGGAGAATCTCCATACAGTGTCTTCAGAACCACCACCACATCATTGCATAAAGTCTGCAAATGATCAGTCCCCATTATAACAACCAAAATCATTGACTTAACAAAAGGTTAAAGAAAGACCAAATCAGGTCAAGAGAGACAGGAATGCGTATAAAACCAAGGGTAACATATCCTCACAAAAATACTTATGATTCTCGGAAGTCTCTACCTCTATGGAGAGGTCCAAATCATTGTCTGTGGATGACTTTCCATGACCTCTCAGGTCCATGGCCACCACCCGAGTCTTCTCTTTAATTTGACTCGCTGCTAATGCAAATGAAAGCCTGTATATACAAATAGCTAAACATCACATGGGAGAGAAGAAAAAAAGACAACGGATCCATGAAAGAGCAAACAATACCTATGCACCATTTTAGAGAAGGAGGCAAAGCATTTTGCTTAATTTTGAGAATGTTGATGATGAAGTGCACTTCAGCATATGAATGTGCAAGAAAATCTGATAATGGGACAAATTTTAGCGTGTATGAAAGTGTACAATTGAGCACATGGGGTCCTGACCCATGTGTTTAGATACTGCACTGTTTTGTCAAAACAGTACACCGCAGTGGGTTGTGTAATTTCAGAAAAATCACTGTAGAAAATTCAGCAGTTGACTTTATTTTACAGGCTAAAATAAATGGGCCTAATTGGACCCAAACCCAATTGGGTCCAGCACCCATTGGGTCGCCCATCGGTGGGCTGCAAGAGGGTAGGGCCCACCACATCAAAAGGTGAGCCATATGTGGGGCCCACAAACTGAAAAGTCCAGAAGGGTCTGGACCACCCAGTCAGTGAAGTTGATTTAGATTTCTTGCTTTCTAGCTGTCTCAATGAATCAATCTAGCAGTAAATTAGTAGGGAATGATTGTAATTGAATAAAGTAAAGGATTTGATTGATGTATCTAGAAGATCTGATGAAATCTATAAAGTGTATCAGTCGACTGGTGCATGATAGTGTGCAGTCTACAGTTTCTCTTTTGAATAATAGTGGGATTTTGTTCTATTACACCTCTGCGTTGCTTCCTTGTTATTAATTCCCTATTGGTCACGGTGTTTGTGTGTGCAATCTAGTGTTTGCATGGACCGAATCCTTGTCAATTTCAAACTCCAAAGTAGCAGTCCCTATGTACTGCAGTGCAGCAGTATTCCAACACTTTGCATACTGTCTTTGGGTTCCTTTTGGCACCATGACTGCGTCAGCATGTTTTTCAGAATTTTAGATAGTTGGAAATATTCAGAAAATTTCAGACCAAGTTGAATGGGGTATTTTGGTTCATTTAGAAATGTTATGAACTTTGTCTGCTGGAAACAGAAAGAAATTTTTTTATTCTATCTTTATCAACTTATAGAACTAACAAAAAAAAAAAAAAAAACATATTCGTTGGATTGATAAAGAGTTGAGCATCAAACCAGAAACCAAAAACATGAGAATAGAAAGGGATCTTTCATATTAACAGCACTCTAGAGCTTGTGGTAAATAGGAATCAGTTTCCCTTAGGAGTTGACCAAGATGCATGGTGCACACCCAATTGATAAAAAAAAGAAGAAGAAAAGGGGAAAAAAGGGCCACAAGCATGCACACACTTTCTTTTCGGGAAAAAGAAAAGTTAAGGTGTACAACAAAAGGATTCCAAGAAGTTATCCATCAATGTACCACTCTCATGCAAGAATGCATATTTATGAACTTTTAATGGGGTTCAGTGTTACAGCTAGTCTAATGGCGTCCACACATACACTGATTAAAATTTTAAACTAATTTTCATTTCTTTTCAAATGGTAACAGTTTGCTTATATTAAAAACAAAGTAAAGTAAAAAGCACAAAGAAGGTAAAACTAATACAACCAATTCCAATCAAGCATTGATGCCATAACCAAAATAAAATAAAACCCTCTCCACTCTTGGTCCTTTTTTTCAATGGTAATTAGAGGCTAGAGCCAAAACTCAGAACCCAACAAACTCTTTTGTTGTTAAGACACATGCATGATATCACCCTCAGTTGAGCCTCAATCACCATCTCAGCAAAAGACAACTTATCTTGAAACACCCTATGATTTCTCCACATCCAGAGGGAGCAAAGATGTAAAAAGCATCCCCATAAAAGAGCACCTCACTTACAAGGAAAGATGAGGCTCTAATTACCAACAAGTCCCTTACAGTGTTTGGCATTACCCACAATTCACCAAATAACCTAGATAAATAACCCCACACCTTACCAAAGGTACAATGAACGGAGGAAAAAAACAGGAACAGGAACAGTCCTGCATCATAGAGACATCAAATACATGCATTCACTAAAACCATTGAGTGCATCCTCATTCAGAGATTATTCATCATAAGTGTCGAGAAACAGTTGTGCTAATTTGTGATTTTAGATAAATGGGTTTTTTAATTTTAGAGTGAGTTTTCTGAATTAGGATTAGTTTATATTAGAGTTATTTTAAGCTACAGTCGTGATGGGAATAGGATTAGGTTTCCTAGTTTAAATTGACATGACATCTTTGGTCGTCCTTTATAAAAAGCCATTGGCTATTCAAAACATATGAATACAAGACTTGTGTCAAGATGTTGTCCCATGGATGAAAATCACGGTATCGGCCTACCCAAAAAACCGATACAATCGTAGTTCATGGTCAGTCACGGTCATCACAGCGTGAAATTTCTTTCACCCAAATTTTTTTTGAAAAAAATCCCAAAAACTCAGAATATTATAAAAAGCTAGAAAACAATGTTTCTTTTCATTAGTAACAGCTATAAATTAAAATATTGGCCCCCCAAGTCATAACATTCTATACCGATGTTGTTTAATCTTCGACTAATAAATATTTTATGTTTTAGTGTTTAATATTTTGCCCTATCCTCATGATCTATACATCCATCAATGTAATTCATAATCAAAATCCAAACTACTCAAAAATAATTATAAAAATCTATATTAGCTTTGTAAAAAATGTTTCATGATCAAATATCCTTTTTTTTTTTTTTATAACCCAGGGTATCTCCCGCCCAGCCCAACCCAGGAGCATTCTGGCCCTGAGCCCGAGGGACACTCCATTCTAGACAGCCAAGAACTAATCCCTAGGGGGCACATGCAAACCTTTCCACATGCACCGGGTAAAACTATGGGAGGTGGCCAACGAAGGTAGGTGTCGAACACAAGACCGCACTGCTTCCTAAGGCATAGAGTCCTTGGAAAACTGAGCTACCACTCGTTACTGAGCTACCACTCGTTGGTTGATCAAATATCCTTAATTCATGGTAAAAAATAAAAAATTATGTTTATTGTCCATTTAATGACTTTAGATAGACAGTTAGAAGAAACTAACTTAATTCTAATAGGATTTGACCGATATGTTGGTTTAACCATTATGATATACTTGAATTTTTATTAATACTTTATTTTCATGTTTTATTAGTGATCAATATGACAATGGGTCCAACTTTTTATGGAGTAAATCTTGTTGAGGGCCAATAGGCCTAATTAGTGGTACAAGTTTAATTTAAAAAAAGTTTAGTTACTGCATTGAGTTTTTTAATATTTTAGTCACATGCTTTATAAGTGTCATTGATGTGATAGTAGGTCTACATCTTATTGTAATAAAATTTGAAAGGGCCCATTATAAAAGGAGATCATCGTTTTAGTGGTTTAAACCTTCTGTCCCCCATTGGCCATCCTAGAAGCAAGGAAATGTGGAATCTAGCTTTCCTTGCAGTTATATGGACTATATGGAACGAGAGGAATGCTAGATGCTTTGAAGGAGTGGAGAAGAACAGCGAATTTTTGTGTGAAAAGATTAAATTCTCTATTGCTAGTTGCGTTTTGATCAATCCCAAGTTCCAAGGTCTCTCGGTTGATCAAATCATGCTAAACTGGAAAGAAGTTGCTGATCTTAATGTGGAATTAGTGTCTGTATTTTCTCTGGTCTTTTGCCTTTGTTGTATTTGTTTTGGTGGTGTTCTTATTGTGCTTGTTTTCTGGTTGTTCTTTGGGTCGTAAGCTTGTCGGTTTAGTCCTCTTGTACTGCTCGCTTTTATTTTTAATAAAAGTAGCCATTCAAAATAAAAATAAAAATCTTTTGAGTTTATTAAAGGTTATAATAAAAAAAATTAAGCGCATTAAGAGTTATAATTAAAATTAAGGGTTATAATAAAAAACAGTGATATGGAGCCCATTTATTAAAGTGGGGCATTTAATTGAGTTAGATATAACTTTAGACATTAAAGAGTGGAGCCCACGAATTTTGTGAGCTTAAAAGGGACATTTATTCAATACCTTGCTCAACACAACATTAAATGGGGCATTTGTTCAACACATTGCCCAACATAGCATTAAAAGCCAAAAAAAAATCCTGAAATGGACATTTTTCCACTTTTGTTCTTTGTTTCCAACGAGAAGGGGGAAAACGAAAAAAAAGGGAAGATGAAGAGGGAAAGGAGGAGACGAGAAGAGGGAGAGGGAGAGGGAGAGGGAGAGGAGGGAGAAGAGGAGACAAGCAGGAGCAACCAAGCCCTTCACAGGTCTCTCTCTCTCTCTCTCTCTCTCAAGTAAGCATGCTGATCCTTTTTCTTTTCTTTTTTTCCAGATTTCATCATTTAATAGTTGATCGTGTGGCAGACCGCCCCCCCGCCCTTTATCTTCCTCTATCATTTTTTTACCAATAAAAAAAATTGAGAACCGTTACAATGGTTACATCGGCCGATACCGATAATTTGGCCGATATGGCAGCGATATTTTGGTGTGCCGAGACCAAAACCGGTTCATAGTAAAATATCGGTACGGTGATGGCCGATATCGGTTCGTACCGATTTTTTAATCTATGTGTTAGTCCTAAAATTTCCACAATAAGAAACTTATACAGCATTGTTGCTAAAAAAACCGAGAACTTTAGGAGAAAACATCTTCCACAAATAAATCAACCTTTTAAATATTCACCATGCCCCCATGAGATTTTCACAAAACTTTCATAAAACAACTTCACACACAATATATCTACATATATACATATATATATATACACACACACACACACATATAAGTTCTTTCTGTGGCCACTGGATGTGAAGTCAAGACCTCCGTTCAGCACATACACATCCTGAAGGAGAAAGAAGCTTAATAAGTTGCTCTCTTCCTCATCATGAATGTTTCCCCATTCACTAAAACTAAGTTGATAGCAGGCTTCTGAGTTGCATGATTTCCTCGATAGCAACATTGTTTGTGCTGCATTTATTCGTTCAGGGCATAATTCTAGAAGCGAAGCCACATACGAATGCATGAGAATAGTAAAGATACATACAGCATATTGTCCTAAGTAATGCTCTTTTGAGTTTATATTTCTTTCTAGTGATGACTTTGAAATCTTGATCCTCCGCACTTATGTGAGACAATTACAGAAATACTTCATAAAAGTATGATCATCAATACTAGGTAGATACGCCAAGATTATAGAGACAAAAAAAAATATAGATAAAAAAGTATGATCATCAACATGAAAGTGCACAGTAAAATTATAGGAGAAAATCCATAAAAGTTAAGTGAAGAATATTTTTATTACATATAAATACAATCAAAGGCCATACATAGAGAAGAATCATGTTTATGTACCTACATAAAATAAAATAAAAATAAAAAATCTAAGTCCAAGCAGGAGGGATCAGAGCTAAGCCCCTCTCCCACTCGAGCCTGGGTGGCCTCCCTCCTTGAAATTTGGAACCTCCCACTGGAGTCAAGTATGCATCTAGCTAGTCATATACAAACAAAAAAGCAGAAGATAATACATATAAGAGTGGTAAATACCCTGAATAACCGCCTCCATGTAGACAAAATACGACAGGTCCTTGAGATCCCGCCATGTAGACATGAAAAACCTAAACATCAAAGCAGATGCAAAAGTACTTTAATCATTTTAAACATATAATGTAAATAATGAATATAATCAGGAAAAAAAATGATCACCCACATCATTTGATCCTGGAATGGAAACATCATCCTCTTGGTCAAAATAGCCTGACCACTCTAGAGGTGCGTACTTCTCTGCTGAAGTCCTACATGCACAATTGAGATTTGAGAAGCAAAATATGAAAGGCGGTTCCATTTGGAACAAAACCAAAGAATTCTGCACCAAGATTAAATTTTGCAAGAATCACTTTACCTTTGGCCATTCATGATGTTTGGAATACATGCATTATTTATAAAAATGATAAATAGAAACTCCAAAGAAAAAAAAAAAGCATCTTTCCACAACCAAATCCACATTAGCTTCGCTTCCTTGGAACCCAGCCCAGTTCATTCGAGCCACAATGACTAAACAAAGGCAATCATTGCCAACTTTCAGAATATGACACACCACCATGAACCAAAACCATCAGCCAAGCATCTAATAACTGAAGAATGCTAGCAGTCATCACCATAGCTATGAATATATAGTTATTTCGCAACAAGAAACTGTTTGCTTCATACCAATGACACCATATATCTTGAAACTCCCGGATGCTTGTACATGCCAACTTATCCATGTCGGACCAATGCAAAACTCGTATCAGTACTTGATACGCACGTTACTTCTACCGTACAAGTTTAGCGCATACCAAGTCCATTATTTCATATAATTCTTGTAATTTTCTTACTTATCAACATTAAAAAAAAAAAAAAGAGGTTAAAAAGGAAAGTAAGCAATAATAATTTCACTAATTCAAAAACGCCCTAAGGAAGCAATTAGGACAGCCATATCCACATCCACATCCATGTCCTAGATTTTCAAAAGTGGTATACATTAGATCAACTGCAAGTCACATTTGAACATGTACAAGGCGAGAACACCTAGTTCAACAATGGCATGATTCTCCCCAAATAAAACCTAAATATAGGTAAGAAGGTTCTAAAAGTAAACTTAGTATTGCAGTGCATACATAAGAAAGAACACATTGAATGCAAAATCACAGCTATTGTTACAATAGTCTAAAAGAAATGGCCCTGTTGATGACCGCATAGGACCATCCAGTGTTGTCACCCCCATCTTTTTTCTTAAGGTTCCACAAGATTCACTAATATGAAAACAAACGCATGATAAGAAATCCGAAATTCAGCTCAACGTTTAATCCAACTTTCCAAGCATTGATCAATCCAACGGTGTATACAAACCAGATTAAATGGAGTGAAAACTGTCGCACACAGCTGCTACTCATGTGGAAACAAAATATTAATGGCTTGAATCAAACAAAAGCGAGCCCGATCTGGATCGACACAAGATAAAAACAGAATAGAAAGACGCATGCCGTCATCAGCATCTGATCATTTCTCATAATCTACAGAAAATCAATGAGAGAATGCTGAGAATTATTAAAACTACAACGAAAGCCGTGTGTTTTCCTTCAAATTCATGCCCAAACAACAACAAGAAGAAGAAGGAGGAGGAGGGAGAGATGGATCATTATCCAAAGTGGATTACATTTGGAGATAGAGAGAAAGAGAGATTCGAGTATTTACGAAGAATGATGCCCTAGAAATCGAATCCAATCGCAAGAAAAACATCGGCAACAGCTTCATCTAATTGAATCAGACATCAGATAAAGAGGGAAAAGCGAAGAATGAAAAGGGAAACGAGAGAGCTTACTTAGTTGCAGGGCGATCGGGAATCGAAGAAAAAGCAGAGGGATGATCATCCGAGCCTTCTTCGGGGAGAGGAGGTAGGTTTGATGACTCCATATGTCTTTCTTTCTTTCCTTCTTTCTTTCTGTTGATGTCTGGAAATGGAAAATGATGTCTTATATAGTTGATGATGATATCTGTGATATGTGCAGTGCAGGAACGGATGGCCGCTTCTTCTCCTTGTAATGAGATGGAGGATTTGGATTTGGATTTGGATTTGGATTTGGAGTGAAATCATCAACGCGGCGCGTGGAAGTTGAAAGGGCGGTCCCACGAGTTATGCAAATTGTCTCTATACGTCTATACGTGTAAAATGATTCCTGATTACAAATCAGTGATCAGTAATCACACACACTACATAAGTCAGTAAAATGATTGATAGGTTAATGGATGATTTGGAGACCTACGTTATGAAAATAAAGAAATAAATAAATGAAGTAGAGTGCAGAGGAATAGAAGAGGAATCCAAACCGGACTGTGTCTAAGATTCAAGAAAGAGGAACGAGGTCAAATTCCACAATGGAACCACCCATGAATGGGATATATCCAAATTTTATTGGAATAGAATATTGTCCCAAATGTAAGATTGAGAATATGAGTAATAATGTGATTAATATTAATGTTATGCATCATTATTCATATTCATTATTATTCATATTCATTAATTATATTATAATCTCATAGTGATTAGTGGTCCTTTTGTGAGACCTCAGATATCAAATAGGTGAGTACTACTGTAGAGTTTTCACTCCTCTCATAGGAAAAGCCTGAGTGAGACACTAAAAAGAATACCAGACTTTCCAAATTACCCCCACCAGATGGGATATGGACTGACGCTCTAAATGTCTCTCTAATGAGATCATCCTAATTCTTGAAGCCCAATAGATTTGAGAAGCATATTTTTAATCTTGAGTCCTAATTCAATTTAATAGAGAATATTGATGTTATATAAATCCATTTTACATTTTGCAAAATGATATCAAAGAAATACCTTTTTTTTTTTTTTTTTATTAAAATGGCAATCAAAACACAGACAACAGCCATGATTTACATGAAAGCCAGGTTATCCAAATGCATGAACCACCATCGTTCTAGGTACATCTAAACACCCGCGATTCATCGATTAGCAAAACCCGAAAAAAAAAAAAAAAAAATGGGACAGTTGAATTTCCATATTCGCAAGAGCTTGTTTTGATCTTTGCAAACGAGAGTGAAGGAACTCAGTTTAAAAGTAACCGAGGTTCATGAGTTTCAATAGCCTTTGTTACCGCCGCTTACCAGTGACTACTGCAATTTCTTTACCATAACCAAACTAGGTAAACAGAGTTGTATTGTAGGTAATAAACGGGTAAATGAAGTGCAAGGAAACAAATTCCAAGGATCCAAGTGGGAACCAATGTTTAAAACCCTCCTGATTATCTTCTTGGTTCTTTTCTTACTTGCAGCACCCCCTTTTCTTACTGTAATCAGACAGCCTTCAAAGGCACTCCATTTTTCTTAATTTTACTAACAGACATCACAAGCATGTGCGCGCGCGCACACAGTTGAAGACAACATCAGACATAATGCCACACAGAACGCTTGCGCAAACCAATAGTCTACAGGCATAACAGAAAGGATCCTGTGTTGTGCTGAAGTAGCAATGTAATTTTTGCTACCAGCATAACAGAAGTAGCCACTGTGGATGTGGCTCATCGACAATAAAACCAGCCATCGAGTTTCTGAACTTGAGCAATTTTACATTATTAACATAACAAACTTGATCTCAGAAAAATGTGCAACTGGGTACAATAATGCAGTAGGGTGCACAAGCAAGCATAACAAACTCGAGCTTGCACACAACACATCCAGCAATCAATTCAACATGACATGCTACCGGTAATAACTAGGATTAATTGCATAAATGATTGTCTTAACATACTACCTTCTACATTAATAAGTCAATGGCAAATAGGATATAGAACATACAGTCTGTCTTTGCTGCTTGCATCTGAAAATTCTCAAGGATAAGCAGGAACCATAAGACCAGAAATATCAGACGTTTCTGCTCCAAAATGAGTTTCCAGATAAGGGGTAAGCTAAGTACGGAATATGCTAAAGGAGAGTTCAAACCAAAATCACCATCAATGTGACACGTCCCACCAACGCCCATGTTGCATTTGTAAGATAAATACATGCCAAAAAGCATGTCGAAACAGAAGAAATAGATATACCATGGGACTAAATCATGTTTAACTCTAGAGCAGTGACCGACACTAAATCCATCCAAGTTAAATAAAATACCGGTAACAGGTCAGATCAGTGAACTTCAAGAAGCCTGAAAACCAATAATTCCATTCTAAAATATCAGGCCTCTAGAACTTCCAGCACTACACACCTGCCCCAAGCATGTCTGCTTGTGCAGGATAAACGCCAAACTTGGTCAGTGGTGACCATACATCTGACCAGATTCATACTGGTTGTATCCAGGCTGCGGTGATAAACTCTTAGCATAACCAACTGGAGCTGTTCCAGGATGGCTGCCATAACCTGCTTGAGGCATTGACTGATCATAAGTCTGCTGGTTTGAGGTGGGCTGCACATACCCAACCTGGGCGCTTGCTGGTGCACCGTAGGCTTGAGCTGGCATACTGTTATAGCCGGCATCAGTAGACCCTTGGTAACCATAATTCATATTATTTGGAGCTGGCTGATCGCCATATCCTGGCTGGGAAGATGGGTACTGTCCATAACCACCAGCTACTACTCCTTGTTGAGCATAAACAGGTGCAGGCTGTCCGCCTTGTTGAGTATACACAGGTGCAGGCTGTCCTTGTTGGGCATAACCAGGAGCTACCTGTCCACCTTGTTGGGAGTAACCGGGTGCAACAGGTCCACCTTGCGGAGCATAGCCAGGTGTAGGCGCTGCTGCAGAGGATGGTTGAGCATACCCATCAGTAGTGGTTGGAGTGGGGCCATATGGATATGGCTGCTGGGTCGGCCCACTCGATGCATAGGGGTATGTCTGCTGGGGTCCATAAGATTGGGCTGATGGAACAGGCCCCTGATATGGCACATCTCCTGGTTGACTAGCTCTGGGAGGTGGTGCATAAGTTTGCGGTAGTGGCCCTTGTGATGGAGTACCATAAGCTGGCTTGTTGTATGGTTGTTGCATATAGCCAGGTTCAGTGCTGACTTGTTGCGGATAGGCACCAGGCTGAGAAGGTCCATGTCCACCATAGGCGTGCTGGGTAGGGGCTTGATTATCATGTCCATAGCTTTGCTGTGGGGGCACTGATTGAGGATAAGGAGCAGGCTGCCCATAACCTTGTGGCTGTCCATAATTGTAGTTTGTAAGAGGAGCATGGGCAGAGGTGGGGGCAGCAGCAGAGGCAGCAGGGATGTGGGCTGCTGGTGCTGGGTCTGTTACAAGTCCTCCTTGACTGTAATGATCATATGCTGCACCACTCTGGGGGGGAGCCTGTACAGGAGCTGAAGGCCTTTGATCCCAGCCAGGGTTGAAGCTGCTTCTTGGAGCCTGTTGTTGAGGATAGCCACTGTATGTTTGGGGTGGATATTGTGAAGGTTGAGATGGATATATGACTCCTTGCTGGTAAGGATAACTCGTGGGCTGTGCTGGTGTAGAAACACGAGGCCCCCACTGAGGTGGGACAGCAGGCCCGCGTGGACGATAGGCTGGCTGGCTAAAACCACCAGAGAGATGCAAAGGCCTCCCAGGATTCTGACCAGAGCAAGTTATCAGACCAGGAAAAATAGGAAAAAATGTGGCAAAAATCTCAAAACAAAACTTAATCAACATCAACAGCAGCTTCATTTGCTGTTGTTGTTATTTTCCAACAAGTAACCAAATAGTGATAAAGAAACATCATACCCAACATAATATTTAAGCAAACACATGGCATCAAAGCATTGAAACATCTGCAGCAGGTTACTAGCAAACCAAAATTGGTACTGAGAGGAAACATCTGAGAACACAAAGATACAGATGGAACAACAGATAATAGACTTATAGTTAATTGTGAAAGGTCAGCACACAAGATGACACTGTTTCTCCATGAAATGGGATGCCAGAATCCACACTATTATAAAAAATATCATCAAATTTGTCCGAGCTTTTCCTAAATGTAACAGAGGTTAATGGAGGTGAGATTCTCGTCGCTCCCTACTAAAATTTCAAAAGTCTAAATGAACTCCATCAAATTTATAGGCAAAATCAAATTCTGTGTTGATATAAGTAGTTGAGTACAGACACTTTTTTCAGAGATCAATATTAGTTTTCAAGTTCCTGATGTAATTGCTTGAGATTCAATGGGAGCATAGTATTTTCTAACAGACTCACACATACAAGGTCAGACACAGGAACTTCAAGAAGCATGATGCATCGATATGTCTATGAAAATATAATAAATACTCATATATTTAACATGCATTACCAAAATATGAATACACTCCAATATAAAAAGAAATGATAATAAACCTAAGATTAGAATTATAGCACAATATTTTACTATAGCTACTAACGCTCAGACATGCATGGAGTCCCATCCCAGAGTTTCAAACTCGCATGCAGAGAAGAAGAAGGCATGTAAGTGTAATGTTATGATTGCATAGCTAATAGGAATATTACCAATACGATCAGTACTGGGTTCACATTGCTTCCGTTAATGAGTTCAACACGAATTAACAACAAGGATAACAATGTGGGACACATGATTTCTGCAGCTTCCATTTTTTAGAACATTTGAAATTTGTAACATGAAACTCTACAAACTCTCTAAGATTTACGTGATTATACATGAAAACAAGGGCTCCACACCACTCACCTAAGTCTTAACAATTGGTTGAGCTACTAAAACCCATTTGCAACATGAATATTCTGTAATTATGTAAACTAAATACTTCTAAGCTGAAATTAGAATGGACTATTGACAAACTTGTGTACAGATAGGACAGTCATTTAAGATCTCTGGAGCTTCAAATCTGAAAGAGAAAGACAGCACTTTCAACACACATAATACACCCCACATGTTACCTGCTTATTTATTTCTAATTTTCATCTCATATTAAATTTGTGAATTCAAGGACATAGAGAACATATTCTTCAAGGTTTTGTAATAGCATCAAGTAGCAACTCAAGGAAATATTGATCCCATGTAAATATTACATACGGTTGACTGAATTAGGCAGACACTTCTACTTTCAAGGACATGATGCATGCATGGAACAATGGGACACTAAATAGAGCTAAGGTCATCATAATACAGTCTTACTATTATGAATTTTGATTCTTAAGTCTCAAAGCATCTTACCAACTATAAATATCCTGCAATTGCAAGGGTTAAAGCTTGACATCCCTCTGCAGTGTATGAGACCGAAGAATAGTTGTTTATTGCTACATGAAGAAACCAATGGTGACCCCATTTGAAAGGTATAGCCAGATCTGCATTATGAAAGCCAACCAATTCCAAATCGGAACATTCAACATAAATAAACCATGGTAACTGGCATCTTATACTGAACGTAAGATCTTCTTAACTGCATTCATGTGAGTTCTCATGGATGATGCATGGAAAGGACTAAATCCTTGTTAAATCTTTTTCAGTCAAACAAGCTCTCAATTCTCGATAGATTGTAGAATTACGTAATATCCTTAAGAGGGTAAAGATTGACGTGCAATGGCAACATATTGGGGGGCACAGTACATGTAGGCATGCAATGCTTTGTTTTCTCTGACAAAATTCTATAGTCCATACTCCATATCTACAACAACGGCATATTGTTTTGACAAATAAGAACGGGATATTTTGTCGTATTTTCTATGAAATATACTGACCAAATAGAAGGAGTTCTTAAGCTAAGAATTATTATGGGTACAAGGTTTCCCAATCATATCTAGTCATGAACAAATTTGTGATAGCTATAATCGTGGCAAACTAACAAAAAATCTCTTTCGGACATGTAGAAAACACAGATCAGAACTTCACAGTTTCATCATTCGCAAACAAACATGTTTACAACAGTTGTAGTTCATGGAATGCCTTTCTTTTCTTGCAAAGAGACTGAAGGTTTTTGGTTCAATATGATGGTGATTGAAACATGCAGTCAAGTAACAGCTCACCACAAAAGATAAATGTCAACCTACTTCGGAAGAAAAGCATCCTTGCTCCAAGAAGCAGAATCTTCAATTGTGTACTTCAAGCCTAACTTGAGGAACACAGGATCTTACAAAAAGTTTAACCAATACAATCTTGATCAATAGCAGGAATCTATAGCAGACCCATATTTTATAATCCAAATCAATATTCTGAAAATCGAATCGTATAATAAAAATGGAAGCAGTTCAGACTGGGAATCATATAATACATAAAATCGTATGATTTAAAGTCCTTTTTTTTTTTCCAAAAAACAGAGGAAACTCTAAAAACTGTATGGCAAAATGTGACAAAAATGGCGTGTTGGATGTCCAATAATTGTTAAGCAACATAAAAATTATAACACTTATGGTGACCACAAATTAAAGATAAGACAGTTCTGGACAGGATTAGAAAATGTCAAAAGGGAAAAAAAGTTCAAACTTAATGCACAACTGAAAATAATATAGATCTGTAATTTTTAAATCGAAAAAAACTAAATAATTGATAAGAGTTGTTGTAAACATATAATAACAATAAAATGCAACAGTTCAAAAGTACACCTTTTGGCTTCATCGCAGAGTCAACCTATGATGCCCCGAGACAGATATGGATACGAACACTGATACGGGGATCAAGGATACGACTCCTCACTTTAGAAAATGTAGGACATGGATACGGATACGGGTGTCCTAGTTTTTTATTTAGATCACTTTTGAATCATTGAAATTATCATTGTTTTCACTCCTTTCTAGCATATTTTGTGATGAGAAGTAAAAAATATTAAAAGAAATATATGAAATAAATGACTTTATAAGTTGGATATGTTAAACTTGTTCCCTAGAAAGATCAGTGCAGTATCAGGTACCAATTGAAGTGTAGTATCGGTCCGATACGGATATGTTAGGCCTGTACAAGTATCAGGGTATCATAGGAGTCAACAGTGTCCAAATATAAAGTATAAGGAACTATGGGCACAATTAGATCAGTGCAAAGTGCAAACCAAATGCAGGAAACTCAGTTAAAGGTGAATAAGGGTTCATGCATTTGGATAAACTGAGTTGCCTGTAAGTGTCAGTAGTTTTGCCCTTTGTCATTAACAAGTACAGGTAAAAGGAGTTAAGGTAATTAGATATACAAGTAGACTTGAGTACACGACAACTGAGTTCCAATGGTCCACCAAACAGGGCCTTGAAAATATGCATCAATCTGTAATCCTTTCAGTAAGGTATTATTAATTTTTGTTTACATCTAAAACAACCTAAAAGGGTTTTAAAACTGAGAGTCTTCAAAACACTGCAGTGATTTGCATTCCCTCTGCAGGGAAGGCACCGTGCTCGAGCTCTTGCCAGCTCCCCCAATAAGTTTAAATCCTCTCGCTGGCCAGTGTTGCAACCAACCATGAATACACACATACATGTATCGTTTAACCAGATTTTTTTTCTCAGCAATCATCTCAAAATAAAAGGAGGACAAAATAGACCAACATAACATTTTGGAGCATGACATCAGCCCTTATGGAGGACAGCCCTTTAGGTATGCAGATTCTAAAAGGTTGAAAAGAAAAGAAAAAAGGATCTACCCCATCAGGGAAATACCTAGGAATCTGCACTCTCACTGCCTAAAAACAATCTGCAATTTCAGCTGGCTACTAGATTTCAAAACTACAAATAAGTTAAACTAACATCATCAGATCAGCTACAATCACATAAATGTAAGATCAGATAACAAACAGATGCCACATTCAAACAAGGACTATAGACATCCAGTACTACATTTGTCAGCAGAACAGACAAAATTTACAAGCTGCTACACAAACCTGACTCATAACTTCCTTGATCAGTTCTCTTGCAGTCTCAATCTGACTTTTGTTGCCAGTAATTCGTACAGTTCTTTCCTTAGATGCCTCCCCTTCAGGTATGTTTTGCAATATCACCTAAAAGGCAGAAAGGTTCTCTTCATTCAGGTAATGGACAAAGTGAGAATTCAAACAAGAGATCTATCTCATCAAACCAAAGGATTTTGACATCCCATGACCCATTCCATGCATCTAACTCTAGCTACCTGAATGCGAGCGCCAGATTTTGTCTGAAGGTTCTTGATGTTCTCACCTCCTTTTCCTATGATTAACCCCACCTGAACAGAATTGCACATATATCATTGACGGCCCAAATAAAAAAAGATGCTGACATATTTTGTGCCATACACATACGTACATAGATACAGGCACATTTAGATACATGGACAGTCCCATCATTAATAAGAATCATTCATTTGATGGGTCCCACATGGACTTATCATGTACTAAAGAATTTCATCAACCAGCAGGTGCTTCCATTCATGGATTGAAAAGAGATTTGAGTCTTTAGGATCATCCAATCAGTTCATTTTTTGCCCAAAACAAAAAAAAAAAAAAAGCAGTTTCAATGGAAGATTGGACTGCCCATTTGTCCATGGTCCAAAAGCATTTGTGTGTTGAACTTTATGACAGAATGAATTATATGATAGAATAAATCACATGTGATAATTTATATACATGTGTGGAGGTCAATAATGGGTACAAATTAACCTTTTCATATGGGACTTGTATCTGAATTTGCTCCGAACCAGTTTGTGCAGTGCCAAAACCCCTGGCCACAAGTGCTGGGGAACCACCTGCATCAGCCTGTGGAAGATGCAAAAGACATAAGGAATTGTCCAATTTTGCATTATAATCCACAGTACAAGGAGAGGGAATCAAACAAGGTTAAGAGCATCTACACCCCAGTAAGAAACAAGGAGAACAATAACAATACTAATAGCAGCCAGAAGTAAATAAACCTCTGCTATAACATCTTTTATCAGTTGTTCGGCCTTATTGATATTTTCCAACGTCCCTATCAATTCAACTGGTCGGGTAGAAGAATATGGATCAGCATCAGAATCCCTTGTTATCTGAATTCTTGCACCTGAATTGTATTGCAGCAATCTGATTGTATCACCAGCTTTACCAATGAGAACTCCAACCTGTTAAAAGTATAGATGAACAAACAGTAAACAAAATATTTAAAAACTTGACAAGCCATTATATGAAATGACTAAGAAGCAGGCTAAGATTTTTCGGTTTTTTTTTTTTTTTTGAAAAATCTTTTATGGGTATATGAGAAACCAGATCCACTTTGTTGTATGAAGTTGAATCTTGTACAACAAAGAAACAAGAACATACTAAGGGCCCGTTTGGTAATTTTACCATAAGGTAAAAGTTAAGTAAAACCTCCATTTTCCAGACAAGAGGTCACATAAAAAACACTTTCATTCAAATTTCCCTCCATCTTTTTCAAAAAAAGTCAAAAAACAACCACTTTTATCCACTAAGAGACAAAAAAAAAAAAAAAAAAAAAAAAAAAAACTCCACTTTCTCATACAAAAAGTCAAAAAGATTCCATACTAAACAACTAAAAACAAAATACCATCATAACCCAATTATATTTTATTCCCCCTCTTTACTTCACTTCACTTCACTTAATTTTAAAAGTAAAATAACCTAAAGGGCCCTTAAGGGGGTCGTTTGCCTACAATCATTTACATATGTGAATAATGCACACGCATAACAGTCATGCATGATCACGTTTGACTGCGCTCATTTACGCATGTGATGCATAAATGTGGTGTGAAAATGGGTGTAAATGAGGCCATTTTCAGCCTCTCATTTACACATCTGAGGAGGTGGTAAACAGTTATATATGTAAATGAGTAGAAGCATTGGTACAGGAAAGGTTGCAATAGGGGGGCAGCCGACCAGGCAAGTTGAACTGTTGAAGGTTCGAACCCCTTCAACCTTTTTTTTTTTGCAATTTGTGGGCCACAGATTGGTAATCTCATCTTCTTCATTGGTCTAATGAATCCTAAGACGTGTAATTTTATACATTAGACCTTAATGGATTCTGAGAAATTTGGGTAAAATGTCCAAAAATTCCCAACCTAAAGATGTGATTTTCCACACTTTTGTGGAACCCAAATTCAAAAATCTGAAACGTTCAATATTCTATATTAATGATAAGCAACAAGAGTTTTAGTTTCACATCCTGAATCTACATTGATTTTGAGAGATGTGAGAAAAAAGTTCACAAAACCAAACACATCTAAAACTGTTGGATGTGCTCATGTGAAGAAAAACATGGTAAAACCCATTTTCCTCTTCCATGTATAAAAGGGCTCATTTTCCCTATCGCATACGTAACATTTACAAATGTAAAACCCATTTTCCTCTTCCATGTATAAAAGGCAAACGACTCCTAAATCAAATTCATCAAGCACCCAATATTCCTGACATCCCATATTGACTTAGCCATATCACAGCCCACAGTGAAAAAAGGAAAAATTAAAAGGGGATCCTATCTCCATCATGGATACACAAAGCACAGGATCTAGGGAGGACCAATGGACCCCACCATTCACAAGAGGACTAATTTGGTGGATTAGTTTTCTATAAAAATCTGCTTTGTTGAATGTCACTAGCCATCTGATCAAACACATCAATTCCAACCTTTCATTGCTACCACATCTACTCCCCAATTTCAAGTCCTATTGTAAGATAAATGGTAGCAACCGATATGGCTGATATGTTACAAATAGCTAATCTAACAAATTTCTTTGTCATGAGGGACCGCTAGACCACACCTCCATGCCACGCATCCCGTGATCAACTTGCTGTCAAAAGAAAAGCAGTACTAGTAGGAATCTTCAAATAAAACATCCTTTTCACGTAAAAGATTTCATTTTGAAAAAGGAACGCTAGTGCAATTTGTGAGGCCCAATGGACCAAAGAAATAAAATAGGGGTTTGTGGTTTAGCCACCTAACAAAAATGAGCATCATTGGACGTTCTTAACCATTTGATCCAAGATTTTGAAATTGATAGTAGAATAAAAATCATTTATCTAATCAATGGAACGCCTAGAAACGCCAAATGAAATAGGTTTTTGATAGATGGCTAATTAACAATCACCCCTTGTATTTTGTGGATGGATGGCTCTCAACAACATGCCATTTTGACTCACACAACAAGTTACAATGAACACTATTCCCCTTTTGCAAGAGGCACACAAGCATGTAGCTTGGCAAGTTATGACACTGAGCCTAACATCTCACATCAAAAAATGTGTGCCAATTTGAGAAACCCACGCTAGACTTAGGGAACCCAAAATGATGCAGATAGAGCATCTACCAAATATGCAGATCATCAAAAATTATTTACCACCGGATCGAAGACAATAAAAAATAGTTAACCACTAACAATCACCACCTTAGATGAGACGACTAGAAATGCCAAATGAAAAGTTATTTGCATTTCTAGCCATCCGATCTAAGGCAATGATTGTTAGCCATTAACTGATTTTTATTTTGATGATGGATTTCAAAATCTTGAATTTATTAGTTAAGAATGTCTCATCATACTTTGTTTTTTGTAAGTGGCCAATCCTCAAATTACACCTGCCTCTTGTACTTCCAGGGTCTAATGGGATCTACAAATTACACTATCATGCATCTCTTGCGTAGAAAAGGACATTGTGAAAGTCCAATGTCAAATGTGTCAACAATTTAATTTCATGACACATGGCATGGAGGTGCAGCCTAGTGGCCCCCAAATAAAAAGTAGGTTGGTTAGATTAGTAGACATCGGCATCAATGGGCATTACAAACCACAGGATCAAAGGCATTGAAATTGAACGATAAATGTGAAAGCAATGAAGAAACAAATGCTTTTGGTTGGATTATCAATGCTCAGAGTGGCATTCCTCTGCAGAAAACTAAAAACCACAAGCCCTCTAACGTACCGTAGGACCAATTCCACCTAGATGACATGTGTCTTGTATTTATGGTCTGTTTCATAATGATGGAAATGCATTGCTACATCAGCATACCATTTGGAGCCCAGATCCTCTGATTCAAAAAAATATGAAAATTTTTATGAGGCTCCTTAAAAGGGCTCACTTATTAAAATCTGAGCCGCTCAAAATAAATGTTTCGCACTCCCACTTTTATTCACTCACCAAATTTTACTTTAATAAAAGTTGAGCCCACCATTAGACTGATCACATGTGAAACATGTAAATATTTTATTTATGGACGCATGGTACACATGTTTAATCTGATTGTGAGCCTAACATTCGGTGAGAAGAGGGAACATTTATTTTGAGTAGTTCAGATTTTAATAAGCGGGCCCTGCTCAAAGGAACCTCACGGGATCAAGTTGAATCCCAAAATAAGAGGCCCCGGATTTTTTTTCTTTTTTGTAAAATGAAGTTGGATATGTCCCTCTTGTAAATAAAAGGAACGTGCTCAAAACAATAGCCTTTGTAAATTGAAAACATTAAAACAGGCAGAATCATTGTTACCTACAAAAATTTAAGGATGTACACACAATTATGTGCTGCTTAACTTGAAAATTATAACAGTCAATTTTGGTAAAAATTCCAACAAAAACGGCCAGTTTTAGGCCGGGTCTAGTAGTGCATTTTCCAATTTCTTTAAAGATATTCATATTCATTTAGGTATTAATTTGCTTCACTATAATATAATGCTGGGTGCTTATTTTATGTTATTTTAGGGCATAACATTGACAAATAGATATGATATTCATACTGACACAGGTATTAATTTGTCCCGCTAGAATATGGTGCTAGGTGCTTATTTTATGTTATTTTAGGGCATTACATTGATAAATGGATATGAGAACAATGGATGCCATAATTTAACATTGGAATAGGCACAAATAGCTTACAAATTATTTCTCTGACAAGTAGGAATAACTAACTACATTGTTGATTTAGTAAAATGAAATCAATGTATATAGGTATCCTTAAGTAATCCATCCTCTAATAGGTTATAGAATGTGTAGCCCTTTTTTCCATCTTTCCTTTTTCTCTAATCTCCTCAAACGGAGCTTTCGTTCTTTGTTCCTTTTTGAAATAAAATTTGGATATTTCTCAACAAAAAAAAAAGGTAGGGAATCCAAGTACCTCTCCTCAAGAGGAAGAACACCCTAACCATACATGGCCCCAGTAATTATCCTCAAGAGGACGAAAGCCTTATCCATACACACCAGTTGCACAGTTGATAAATGCAGTATATCTAATAATAAAGTGAGTAACGAGAAATTTGATTATTTCAAATTTTTAGCCATCTGTTTATGATATGAATTAGTTTAAAAAATTGGTGGTACATCTTCCGTGAACTATAATATTATACTTGAGATGAAAAAAATTCATGTACAGCATGTAATGACAAGGAGCAGAAAAAATAAATAAATAGTTAATATCTCAGCATGTGCTCCTGCCCTTTATATACCATATGTACTACCCTTGTTTCTCTTTTTTTATATATTAATTTCCCTGTTTCTCAAAGAACTAATTTTATACCTGTCAACTTTTTTCTCAAAAGTAGAAATATTTATCTCAGTCGGAAAGGGCCTTAACAAACTTGGATAAAAAGAGCATCTTTGGACAAATTAGCATATCAAAAAAGGCAATCAAACATGATAAACAGATATTTAAAGATAAACGAATGGGTAACTAAAGAGAAACTCAGAACAGTGGCATTACTCACCTTGTTGTTAGGAACTTCAATTTTACGAGACACTGGCTGAAGATCGTCAAGCTTAGGCTGTTCAGGAGGAAGATTGACTTGATGGATAACCCCTAATACAGGTTGCTGGATATTGCTTGTAGGAAGATCAACTTGTTGGGGAACCCCTGATTCATGTTGCTGGATACTGCTTGTAGGAAGATCCCCTTGTTGGGGAACCTCTGATTCAGGTTGCTGGATATTGCTTGTAGGAAGATCGCCTTGTTGGGGAACCTCTGATGCAGATTGCTGGATATTGCTCGAAGGAAGATCGCCTTGTTGGGGAACCCCAGATGAAGGTTGCTGGATATTGCTCGGAGGAAGATCGCCTTGTTGGGGAGCCCCAGCTGCAGGCTGCTGGAAATTCTCTGTAGTAAGATCGTTTTGTTGAGGATCCTCAATGGCAGGTTTCTGGACATTCTCTGTCAAGGGATGTTGCAGATCCTCTGTTTGTGACACCTCATCCCTTTCTGCTTCTTGTTGGCCTGGAGGGGCAAGAATTAGAAGTGGTATCACAAATGGAAGTATCACTTCAATGTTTCTATATGTTTTGCACACATTTGTACTCTCTTTTTCAAATAGTCACATTTGTGTTCTGTGTGGGACCTGCTTCTCCCTTATTTCTCTCAAAATAAAATATTCATGTTTCATGTTACTCATCAATATTAAGAGGCAAATCTTCAGAGGCAAACGGTTCTTTTATTCTCAAAATAAGGCACTTCCAATAGAGTTCACATATGAGGACGCCAACCCAACCCCCGACCTCCATTTGACACATAAAAAATAAACAAAATAAAATAAAAGGAGTTAATTTGAGAGTTAAAAGTTCAGGGGCCCTCCCTCAAATCCTCCACATGTGGCCCAACCCAACCCAACTTCAATCAGTATTGTCACAATATATCTAGCTCAGAATAAAAGAAATTTATATCTAATACTAGCAGATGGTAATGATAATAATATCTTTTCCTCCCTCCCAAGCATATTGCCATTTTTTCCTTCCAAAGGATTCATAAGTAAAAGTCATGGAAGATGCTAACACAGATATAATACAAGTCAGTTCACAACTCCCAAGGCGATATGATACTTTTCCAAAAAAAATTTGATAGATGCCAGTGGATTTTTTAACAAATAATCTGATATCAGTAAAAGATATGCAAAGCACAGCAGTCAGGCACATTGGAACCAGCAAGTGTATTACATTATTTTGGGGAGATAGCAATACACCTTCATATTGGAGGCCAAAGCATGATGAAAGCATAGACTTGCCCGTGCTTATTCATGTTCTCTGTTAAATACTTTTATTTACAGCGTACTGAATACAGAATAAAAATAAGCGATAGTAGGTGAATTCAAACAGTTGCTACAAATGATTCTTTTTCAGCCATCAACATTTTTTAATAGAACCATCAACAGTATATAATTCCAAATACGAATATATATAGTTGCAAAAACTGTTAAAGTATGAGACTAATATATCATTAAGATTGAAGGGGAAAGTGTATAAAACTAAGCCACCAAAAACGGCTGAAATATTATGGAGAGAGAGAGAGAGAGAGAGAGAGAGAGAGAGAGAGAGAGAGCTTTAAAAAAATGTATAAAACAAAGCCACCAAAAAAAAAAACAGAGAGAATGAAATATTATGGCAATAATGAACCCAAAAACATGCCATCCCTGCCAACCCCTGATTTTGAAGGAAAACCCACCAATTTATAAGCATTTCCTTTAAATGTCCAAAGAAACCCAGAAGTGAAGAATATTCCTCAACCTCATTAACTATAAAAGCCATCTACCAAGGCTCATGATTAGAGAGCCAGAAGTGAAGACAGAAATATGAATGTCACCCAAATAGCCATGAACTCCACTCGCTTGATTCTTTAAAATCCACTGACCACTGGTGTGGCAGTAAACTAAAAGTATTTTTCATCGAAACTGACTCCTACCAGTGGTGGCCCAGGCTGACCACTGGAATTTCAAAAGAGCTTGAGGAAGAGATAGTCAATTGCTTGGCTTAAATTGATGGACCTCACAATTCATAAAAAAAAAAAATGGACCTGCTAACATCACTTCTTCCCAGTTGCTAAGAGCCCACCTAAAGCTCATCACCCATGGATGACTGAATAGATGACCCCATGGATGGCTTAGTTGTAAAAGATGAAAAGGATTGCTGCAGTGGTGAGAAATTCGTTTCGGACCGTGTTTCGGTTTGGCCGTCAAACAGAAATATTTCAGTCAATTCAGAATTTCGGCAGAATGTTTCAAATTTTCATTATATAAGACAAATATTAAATGAAATCTGGTCAGGGCTCTATTTTCTGATAAAGGGAAACTTGGCTAGGGCCCTATTTTTATATTAGAATGAAATTTGCCCAGGGCCCATGTAATCATAAGTGTAACATCTACTTTATCTTAATATATATGGCTAAAATATGGCTAGGACCCATGTAATTTTTAGTGGGGCATTTATCTTATTTCAATTTAAGTGTCAAATATGGTCAGGGCCCATATAATTATTAAGAGGACTAGAGGAAACTTAATTATCTAAAATTAGCACTAATATGACTAGGTCGCATTTATGTTATATACTACTTTGAGAACAGATTGGCTTTTCAATAAGATAGCCCCAACGAGATATCACACATTCCCAAAACAAAAGACAAGTTATTAGAAGGGGCGAAAGGGGCATTTCGACCCTTAAAAGATTCTTTCCCCTAATTCCTGTAAACATAACACTCTGGAGAAATGAAAAGCAGGAAAAGGAAGAACGAAAGAAGGAATGAAGGTGCTCTCTCTCTCTCTCTCTCTCTCTCTCTCTCTCTCTCTCTCTCTCTCTCTCTCTCTCTCTCTCTCATTTCACCGAAACTCAGGATTCCAGAAATGTTGGCCAAAATCTGGATTTTCAAACTGAAATTCCAGATTTCAGCCAAAACGGTTCGAAATCCTGACCGAATATTTAGGGAAGGGTCTTTTGGTTCGGTCTTCTGTCCGAACCGAAAAAGTTTGGCAAATTCAGCCAACCCGAAACAAATCTCACGACACTAGTTTGCAGCCAAGTGCATACTTGAAAGATAAATAAGGGTGTGTGAGAAGTTGGCACAAAATCGTATCCTTAACACAGTGTTGCAACATATCATTTCCCTTATCAGGCAGCCGAGCCAAAGAAGGTCCTAAGGGGCCTTTTGTTTGTTCATTGTTGAATTCCTAGGAATTCTAAGCAAGACCTTCATATCAAAGGCTCTAAATTGAAGAAGTTAAGGTGAATGGATAGCCATCAAACAGGCTTTCATTTGGTAGGAAATGATCCCAACGATCACTTTAGTTTATTTAATCCTGGGAAAGGGAGGGTCCCATCTACATCTCCACCTATCCTTCACTCATCTCTTTCACAGTCCTACATTAGAACCCACTTCACTATGAGTCCCTATGAATACAATACAAAGTAGAAACAAGAGCTTGCATTTTGATTATAGAGGGTTAACCATCCTATCATAATTTGCAGTTCATGGTTCATGGGTTGCGGTTCCCTTCATGTCGATTATCCCGATTCCTTATGAGTAGAATGAGATAATTTATGTTTATGAAGGGCAAAACAATCCTTTTAATTCACAAGTGGGGTCAGGTTTTAAATCTAAGGATCTTGAGCCATTTGTATGATGGGACACATGCAATCTGAATATTAGAATATGAAAGTTTAGGTTGTGATCCAGGTGACCCTATTCAGTAGCATTCTCTTAACAATTAAAGCATTATCATGTTTGATTGCTCCAGTGTTTTCCTTTTTCTAGTTCGGGGACTCTTTTTTTTTTCCGAGGGGGCGTTGGTTTGAGATGATCACAGATGGAATATATATAAAAAATGTGGCACATCCAAATTCAGCGTAAGATCCAGCAATGTTCAAAAGAAAGCAAAACTAAATAGACATAGCCTAATCCAAACAGTAAACAAGGAAAAGACAAAACTAAAGTAACTAAATTGTTCAGATTCCTCATAAAAATCAATTCCAGCTCGTCTCTTAAGAATTTGAATGAGAAAAAAGAAAACCAAACCCTTCAACCCACTAACCACCACCATGTTCGCTGAAAAACCTAACTGGTCCTTTTTTTTTTTTTCAAAAACCCTAAATGTGGTTACAAAAGAAAGAAATCCATAGTGGCAACGAACACAACAAAATTCAAAACACCCCATTCAAAAAACCAAACCAATCAGAGCTCAAAACACACTGCCACCTAAAAGAAAAGGACATGGTGATCAAGGTAGATGCTAGAAATACCAGAATCGTTGATTTCTTCCTCCAGACGCGGGCGCTTCGCCTCACGCTCATCCAAAAGCTCCGAGGCTACATCCTCCTCCTTCGCAGTGGACTGTTCAACGCCATTGGAGTCTGCTTTCGGCTCTTCCAGCTCCGCACCCGGCTGTGGGCTGGAAACGTCCTTTTCCGGAGCCTCATCTCTCTCCAAGTCATCAACTTTTCTCTTCTTATCGGTCGCGACTTCTTCTGCAGCAGCTGCTACGGCTATTTCTTCCTCTGCCATTGCTTGCGGAGTGAGAGAGATCGAGGAATCGGTGTCTATACGAGCTGAAACGAAAAACCCAGATGGAAAAAGCGCGAATCTGAAATGGGGTTTTTGCGGATTTGGATTAGATTGTAGGGATTTTCGAGGGCGCGATTGGAGGAGAAAGCCCTTTTGTTGCTGCCGTAGATGGGGATAGAGCGATGTAGGGTTTTGGGCTATTGAAGGCCTTATATAGATGGTGCCTATGAAAGATATTTCGTTGGGACAGGGCCGGACGCGGTTGGTCTACCCGGGTTGGATATGGTCCGAGTCAACCTGCGTGGGGCCCTTACTGATGGGTCAGGACCATGGCTAATTATGAAGCCCAGTTGGTTATTGGAATGGGCTCAAGGGTAATAGACTAATAGTGCATGGCCCGTCGGCTCCGGACCAGTGTGGCCCAACCAAAACCCTAAATGAGGCTCTAGGGTTTGTAATTTCAGATCAGCCATATCATACCAGTTATCCACATTCAATGTGGGTAGAGACCTATTTGATCATCAGAGGTGGGCCTCCAATTAAGATTTTTCAAAAGTGGATATGTCTCAAATTTCTACTCAGTAATTTCTGGACAATATAATCTTTAGTTGAGAGTGGTTCATATGATGTCTACTTCTGTATAGGGGCCTTGGTGCATCTTTGATAAGCCTATGATCTTCATACTCACAACTTTCCACCACCCCATTCACATGGCATCTCGCTGAATTTGACACTTTGACTTTTATCGGTAAAATTGAAAAATGAAAGAACTGGTTAGTTTGAGGCTATTAAATCAGGGTTTAGAATAATCTAAGATCGTTGACATTTTTGCATAACCCCTCCTTGATGAGACCTCTCCATCCTCTCCAACTAATGTGTGTGTCTAGGTGGCCCCTGGGAGGAGTTGAAAAACATAAGGAGAAGAATCCGGAAGCCTTGTTTGGTCCCAATAGGGGGTGACACATTTGTTTTGTAGTTATTTTGTACTTAAAAAATGGTACTGTCTTTTTTTAAACTCAATAAGCTCATGTGTCACCCCCTGATTGGTTCAAACAGGGTTTCCCTCTTTGGTCCAAATAGGAGATCCGGATCCAAATGAGAAATTGGCACGTTTATGTATATGTAATTTTCGTGGAAATTGGAAATTGCCACATCAGCAAAATCCATACGTTTTAAATTCTTTGGAAAAGTTTTTCTGCGGAAGTCAAAATTTTATGTTTGGTGCAAAAAAGTTTTCCTCGATGAATTAGTGCTAATGTTGTTTGGTGCAGCTATGGATTTCTTTAGTGAAAACCACTTTTTAGTGAAAACTATTGGGTGAGTGGGTTGGCATGTGTGTGGGGTGGGTGGGGTTTGGAGGGGAAGAGGAAGAAAGAGGGTGGCTGGGTGGAGTGATGGTGAGAGAGAGGAAATTGGGGAGTCAGTTTTCCGTAGAAATGGACTTCCCATACCCCCCATAGGAAGTCTATTTCCATGCCTAGGATGGAAAAAACTGACGAGGCGAAAAAATATTTCAACGGAAAACTGTCGCACCAAACACATAAAAAAGAAGTTTTCCGCAAAAAACTACAACCTTTTCCGTGGAAATGGGCTACACAAACATGCCCTAAATGTTTCCCCAAATAATAGGGTCAATGCTCATGGAAGCGCCTGAGGGAATATTTGTGTAGTACGTTTTCATAGAAAAGGCATAAATATTTTGGCCTTTTTTCTTTTGCAGTAAAAATGGTTTCTTCTCATGTCACAAAATGATAAAAAGTTAAGAATTTGAATTTTGAGATGGGCGTTGTTATCTGTAAAGTCAGAAATGCTTCATGCACATTCATCCATGGGACCCTTGATGGACCCCTCTGGAAGATCTCCAAAATCCCCTCCCTTTCTTTTCTCTCCCTGTTCGGTCGCCCAGCGCCCGCCTCCCTCCTCTCTCCCTCTCCTTCTCCTTCTCTCCCTCTCCCTCCTCTCTCCCTCCCATTCTCCCTGTGTTTCTCCCTCTCCCTACTCGCCGCCCAACTCTGCCCCCTCTCCCTCTCATTCTCCCTGATTGCAGTCCCTGTCCCTCCCTCTCCCAGCACCCACCTCCGCCCTCTCCCTCTTTCTCTCTCCCTCTCATTCTCCTCGATTGTCGTCCCTCTCCCTCCCCCTCTCCCTCTCTCGTTCCGGCTCTCAGGGTTGAACGAGAGAGGGAGAGGGAGCAGGACAACAATTGAGGAGAATGAAAGGGAGGGGGCGGAGTTGGGCGGCGAGCAAGGAGAGGGAGAAACACAGGGAGGCGGGGAGGGAGGGAGAGAGGAAGGAGGCGGATGCTAGGCGGAGGTGAGCGACCAAACAAGGAGGAGGGAGACGCAAGAAATGGAGGGCATTTTGGAGATCTTCCAGAGGGGTCCATCATGGATCCCATGGATGGTTGTGCAAGACTGCTGGGAGCATTTCTGGCTTTGCAAATAGCAGCTCCCTTTTGAGATTTTATACTTTTTGATATGATCTCTCTTCTTCTTTTTTTTTTTTTTTCTGAAAATGCCCCTTCACTTCAATTCAGTTTACAAGTGAAATACCCAAACAGCCCAATATATATTTGTTGTTGCCCCCTTTTCTTTTCTTTTTATGTTTTTAAGACAAGGCATAAACCGATTTTTCACATACATACAAAACATGCCCTAAATTTGCACATCTGCTTGCTATGGTTTAATTAGCCTTTAGGCCGAAGCATAATCAAGAAGGCTGAGGCACGAGCTTGGTCTTTCTCTTTACTCACACGATGGGCTCGGAGTTGGGATTAGAGATCCCATTCAAGATGGTCCACCAAAAGTGTCGGCCCCGCCCAACCCAACCAATGTCCACTCCATACCCAAATGAGTATGCACGACTTACGCTTTTGAGAGATGGATTTAAAGATGGTTCTATAAATGTCTAAATTATAAAATTAAAAAAGGGCCTCATGGATAAGGTTGGGCCTATTTTAATATTGGAGTTTCAAAAACTCGTATTTGGAAAATTTATAAATTCTCCAAAAGTGGCCCAATGTGGAATTCATGAATCCTCCTTTACACCTAGCATCCAAAAATGCCAAGGAGGTTGGAGTTTAGAGAACTCCAAAGGCAACTTTTGACTTTCCAGGTGATCGAAATTCTTAAATTCTAGCAAAAATACCAAGGGAAAACATCATATCATTGCCTTTGAATTTCCAACATTTAAATTTCTAGTACAGAATTTTGGTAATTAAACAAGCCCTAGGTGCCTAACCAATAGGTGTTGGGGCAAATTTTTCAAGCCATGTAGGTTTTGGTTTGGCCACTCTGACTAGGTTACTCTTAGTGTTGGAGACGAGGTGCCAACCGTAATATAATTTACAAGTGCTTTGCAATCGGACAATGAGTCCTAACTCCCCGATCACAACTATTAACACGTCCGGGTTTCCACCATGAGGCTCACGTGATGATCATCCGAACCATTCATGTTGAATCTCATCCCCTCCATGGATATATTCACCAATTTTAGTTTAAAAAGAGTGGGGCCCACCTTCTTATTGAGCACATGACGGAAACGTGATACGTACCACTTCAACAGCAAGGCCACATCAGCACTTAGTCACATTTTCAATTTTATGGGGGAGCCTATTCCTATTAAAGTGAGATTTGAAAATATGTTACCGAAGGAGATGATATTCATCTCGATCGGTCCATATTATCTATATGTGGGGCCAATGATGAGCCGATGGCATGTGTTACACCGTTCCCATATAATAATTTGCCACATGGGATCCGAACTAATAGGACAATAGGACTAGTTGTAACTATCTAAAAGGACAAAATTAATTAGGACTTGCATAGAGCCTATAAGCACTGAGCATTAGGGTGTATTTGTGCGACTACATTTTCCATGGAAAAGGTCGCCTGACAAGGCGCCAAAAAACCTGGCGACTTCTTCCTTTGTTCGGTGCAGCGACGAAACTACTGAGAAATCCGTCATTTTGTACGCATTTTCATCGATGGAGCAGTTTTGCGGTTCCTATCTCCCTACGTCAAAAACAGAAGCTGCTCACATCATCCGAGGGTGGGGTCCCACCCCCTGTAACTGGCTACCATAAAAGAAAACTCACAACCAAACCCACCAGCAATCATAGAATTATAAAAAGAAAGTAGGGGGAAAGAAGGAAATAGTGAGAGATCAAGTTGTTGCATCGGTAAAAGAGGAGATGAGAAAAAAAAATCATAAAATAAATAAGCATAATAAGATAGACAAGATTCATGTTGGTCACCATTCACAGGTGAAGAGGAGAAAAGGCTTCCCTATGGATGAGAATCAAAAGAAGGAAAACTCCTACATCCAAAACCTAGGGGCAAGAGAAACTCCAATGGGATCCCCTTTTAAAACCCAATTTCCTTTTCCTGTTAAGATCACAAAAAGGAACTCCTTTGCTCTTGCAATAAATAAAAAAAAGCTCCTCGTTAGAACTCCTTTTATATGGGGCACAGCCAAATAATTCTTAAACATAGATGCCTCCCCCTTCTGGGGAAGGGTTGGTCTATTCCTCTACTTCTGTTTTTTCTTTTTTTTTTTCCCTTTTAATAATACTTTTTATTTATTTTATAGATCATTTCTTTTTATGAAAAATGAATATATGTCGAGCTGATGAAAGCTAACTGCCGGATTTAACCCATGTGAAGCTCACATTTGTTTGATAATACCTGATATATCATATGCCACCGATTGTACTGTAGATCAGCCACATTTTGGCCAAATTAGAGTGAATTACACCTTCAAATTAATATGTATAGAAAATACAGCTACAAATTTCTCGCATGATTAATCTATAGATCGGGTTGGATCCTAAGCACTAAGGGAAACATTCATAGGCTCAACCCGAACTTGAGTTCAAACCTGATCAACTTATAAATCAGGTTGAACGCATCAATCTAAATCTAACATATAAGTTAAAATGGTTAACCTGAATACTTAATTTACATGTTAAGTTTGGATTGAATTGGGGGGTCGTACGTATAGTGTAATTGGTCAAGTTTGTGTTTGGTTAGCAAGCCAAATAACATTCACCTTTACCTGACCCATTTATTAAATAAGCCAGATATGTATCTCCGTAAAATAAAAGGTCAATCCAAACCCTGAACTCGAAGGAGAACTTAGCGGCTCGGAAGAGAAATTGACATCCCTAATTGCAACCATTATCCTTAGCTATGTAGAATTCTCTTTTCCCAAGGTAAGATCTCTGTTGTGATCTAGGGCCTACGAGAAGAGATCAATCACGCACAAGAAGAACACAAAGAGATTTACGTGGTTCGGCTTTTGGCCTACGTCCACGGGGAAAACGAGAGAGTTTACTATGCAATCAGAATAGAGGTGTACATCCTAGAGACTCTGAGTCTTTATTTATAATATCAGCCCCAACACCATGTTACACCCAAATACTACTTCTTAATCATACTAGACCTATAACATGACTACTTCTAATCATAGTATAACTTGGGCAATCCAGGGGCCCGGTTAGCCATGACTTATTAACTTCTATTGAGCCATACCAATTAATAAATCTCCACCTTGACAAACATTGAAGCTGAGCCTCCTGCACAAAAAACACGTCTCACAATCTCCACTTGCCCCTGAGGGCACTTAGGTACTAATCACGTTGATCAAGTCCAAGCAATGCTTGAACTTGACTGCTGGAATAGCCTTGGTCATCATGTCTGCTGGATTCTCCGCCGTAGCAATCTTAATCATTGCAATAGCACCCTAGGCGATGACATCTCGAATGAAGTGTGCTATAACATCAATGTGTTTGGTCTTTTCATGATACTTAGGATTGTGTGTCATATCGATCGCACTCTGACTGTCACAAAAAACAGTAGTCAGCTTCTGTTTCAATCCCAGATCTCCAACCAAGCCTATCAGCCAAATAGCTTCCTTCACTGCCTCTGTAGCTGTCATATATTTTACTTCAGTGGTAGACAAGACAGCTTTGGATTGCAATGCTGCCTTCCAACTAATGACACCGCTAGCAAAAGTGAAGACATAACCTGTTAAGGACATTCTTCTGTGTAAATCTCCAGCAAAATCTGAATCAACATATCCAATAACACTTCCAGAAGTGTTGTTGCTTCTGTTATACACTATCACAATATCAGTAGTACCTTTCAAGTAACGAAGTATCCATTTCACTGCCTGCCAATGGGCCTTCCCGGGGTTATGCATGTATCTGCTAATTGCACTAACCGCATGAGAAATATCTGGCCTCATGCAAACCATGGCATACATGATACTCCCAACTACACTAGCATAAGGAACACGAGACATGCGCTCCACCTCTTCCTCAGTTTGTAGTGATAAAGTAGCGGAAAGTTTGAAATGGGCTACCAATGGAGTGTTCACAGGTTTCGAATTTTGCATACCAAAGCGCTCCAAAACCTTCTCAAGGTACCCCTTTTGTGACAAAGACAATTTGCCTGCTTTTCGGTCCCTTCGAAGCTCCATTCCAAGAATTTTCTTTGCAGCACCTAAGTCCTTCATCTCAAATTCATCATTTAACCGAACCTTTAACCTGTTGATCTCAAACATGTCCCTTACAGTAATCAACATGTCATCAACATATAACAACAAATAGACATACGAGCCATTTGAGTACTTCTTGTGATAGACACAATTGCCGCATGCACTCCTGCAATATCTGTTTCCAACCATAAAGCTATTGAAACGCTTGTACCACTGCCTAGGAGACTGCTTTAGGCCATACAACGATTTCTTCAGCAAACATACGTGGTCTTCTGTTCCATGAATTTCAAACCCCTCTGGTTGATGCATATAAATCTGTTCATCTAGCTCGCTATGTAAAAACGCAGTCTTGACATCAAGCTGCTCCAGCTCTAAATTCAATTTAGTAACCATAGCAAGTAGCACCCGGATAGAACTATGCTTCACCACAGGAAAGAATACTTCATTGAAGTCAATACCATCCTTCTGAGTATAGCCTTTTGCAACCAATCGTGTTTTGAACCCAGCATCTTCCACCCCTGGAGTTCCTTCCTTTTTCTTGAAGACCCATTTGAAACCAACAATCTTCTGGCCTTACGGAGGTTTCACCAGCTCCCAAGTTTGATTCTTGTGAAGAGATTCAATCTCCTCGCCTATGGCTACAACCCATCTTGTTGATTCTTTGCTAGTGATGACATCCCGATATGTAACCGGCTCTGACTCAATACTTTCAGTTGTATTAAGAGCGTAGGCAACAATATCTTCATACCCATATCTCTGAGGTTGCTTAATCTGCCTCCTTTCTCTGTCTCTGATAAGCATGTAATCATTTGGACCTGCAGTTTCTTCGTTTGAGCTTTGCATCTCCTCTACATCCTGTCGAACTGGGACATCTGCTTGCACCTTATCTTGCAAGTTTTCTGGAGCTTCCTTCTCAAGCTCCACCTATTTACTGACACCAACTTTATCCTCCACCTTTTTACTGACTTCATTTTCCTTTCCATCATCATGGCACTTCTTCGGTTTTAACATAACAGACTCATCAAAGGTCATATCTCTGCTTATAATGAATTTAGGAGATTTCCCATATAGGCATCACAACCAATATCCTTTCACACTGCCTATATATCCTAGAAATATGCACTTCCTTGCCCTTGGCTCAAGCTTTCCATCATTCACATGAGCATAGGCAGGACAGCCAATTATTTGCAAGTTGGTGTAATCAACAGGAGATCCAAACCATACCTCTACAGGAGTTTTACATTCTATAGCTGTTGATGGAGACCGATTAATCAGATAACAAGTTGTGTTAATAGCTTCCGCCCAGAACTTCTTAGGTAACCCTGCATTAGAGAGAATGCACTGGGTCTTCTCTATAATAGTCTTGTTCATCTGTTATGCAACTCCATTCTGTTGCGGTGTATTTCTGACTGTGCGATGTCTCAAAATCCCTTCATTCTTGCAAAACTCATTAAAAGCACTATTACAGAATTTCAAGCCATTGTCAGTTCTCAAGCGCTTGATTTGTTTACCTATCTGCTTCTCAATCATAGCCTTCCATTGTTTGAACTGTGCAAAAGCTTCATGTTTGTGCTTTAAGATATACACCCAGACCTTCCGAGAATAGTCATCGATTAAAATAAACATGTATAAACCACCACCAAGAGACAGAACACGAGAGGGACCCCAAATATCAGAGTGGATGTAATCCAAAGTACCTTTGGTCTGATGAACAGTTGTCCTGAACTTAACTCTACACTGCTTTCTGAAGATACGATGCTCACAAAAGTCCATTTTTCCCTTTTTCTAACCACACAGTAAACCATGTTTAGTTAACTCATCCATACGCCTCACTCATATGCCCAAGTAGCATATGCCATAATTTGGTAGTTGCTGAATCTAAATCTGAGGACGATACAGCTGCAGCACCTGTAATTGTACTACCTTGAAGAAAGTAAAGGCCATTCTGCTTCAGTCCATTCATCACTACAAGAGCGCCCTTCGAGATTCTCATGACTCCACCTACAGCTTTGTAGGTACAACCATTGGAGTCAAGCGTACCCAAGGAAATCAGGTTTTTCTTCAACTCTGAAACATTCCTAACATCTGACAAAGTTCTCATAATACCGTCATACATCTTAATTTTAATTGAATCTATCCTAACAACCTTACAGATTGCATTATTTCCCATAAGCACTTTACCACCATCAATAGATTGATAATTGGCAAACCAATCTCTGTAAGGATACATATGATAAGAACACATCGAATCAAGAATCCACTCAGTAACTAAGCTACTGATAGTAACCGAAAGAACTTCTGCACCAACATAATTACTCTCTACAATTTCGGTTGTAACTCCGGCAATTTTTCCAGAATCAGATTTCTCCTTCCCTTTACGCTCTGGACAATCTTTTTCTAAAATGTCATTCCTTGTGACATTTGAAGCACTTTAATTTTTTAGTTTTTTATTTTGACCTAGATTGACCTCTTCTATTTTGCTCTCTTCTCTGTTCTGCCACGCGCTACCTAACCCTCACCAGAATTGTCAGTGTTTTCAGTTACAACCTTTTTTTTTCAACTCCTTAGAGTTCAAGGTTGACTCAAACATCTTCCTTCGAAAGAGTTTCTCTACCATACATCATGGTAGCAACAAAGTTCTCATACAAGGGTGGCAAAGAGCATAGCAACATGATGGCTTGGTCCTCATCATCGATTTTAACATCTATGTTTTCAAGATCCATAACAGCTTTCGTAAAAGAATCAAGGTGGGTTGAAATAGACGTATTTTCCTTCATTTGTAAGTTGAATAATCGCTTTTTCAGATACAAGCGATTCGTGAGAGACTCCGTGATGTATAAGTTCTCTAAATTCTGCCATATGCCAGCAGCAGTTTTATCTTGAATAACCTTTCGCAGTACACCATCGCTTAGAAACAACAGAATTTGACCGTACGCATTCTCCAACAACTCATCCTTCTCATCATCTGACAGTTTGTCAGACAAAACATTCTTTCCCTTCAAAGCTTTCTGCAATCCATTTTGAACCAGTAAAGCGTGCATCTTCAAACGCCATAGATCGAAGTCATTGTTTCCGTCAAAATTTTCAATCTCGAATTTAGCAGTCATTCTGCGAATCTTTTACTACACTTGCGTAGATCTCTTCGAGACGAGTCCGCATGTTCAAACGAATCTTAGATCGGACTCTAGATCGTTAAGATATCGCAAAAATAAATTTCAGCCGTCAATCGTCAAATCTGCCTCTGACCGTACCGTGCTGACGTATTGCCGACGTCAGCGATTGTACCAACGCCCCTCTCCTTTGGTTTTGGGCTTATGCACAACAGGTCGGGCTGACCTGGACTTGACTCGGACTGCTGCAAGTCCACCTTCTTCTTCAAGGTTCTGTTTTTGAAACAGAAACCCTCCTTTCTTCCGGGCTTCTTCTTTTTCCACGGCAACGGGACAACCGCAGTGGCGACCCTCCTTCTCCGGAAATGGGCAGTGATGATGACGATGATGGACCCAGCCGAAAAACAGATCGATCAAATCGATCGATCGCTTCAGTTTCCTTCCTCTGATTAACAGCAGTTGGAGCAATTCCGGCATGCATGCTGTCCTCTGATCCTCTTCTTCTGGCGACACTCAGATGACGTAGCAGCAGTGGTTCTCAGGCGACGATTCCGGCGGGGAGAAATGGACCAAACCCACAGATTTGGTTCGATCTGCAGTTTCCACGGAGGCCTCTCCAATCTGATCTTCGATCGCCAACCCTCTCAAATCTGATCCGTTGGATTTCTTCCGATCACGCCAAATTGCTCTGATACGAGTTTGTTGTGGTGTAGGGCCTACGAGAAGAGATCAATCACGCACAAGAAGAACACGAAGAGATTTACATGGTTCGGCTTTTGGCCTACGTCCACGGGGAAGACGAGAGAGTTTACTATGCAATCAGAATAGAGGTGTACATCCTAGAGACTCTGAGTCTCTATTTATAATATTAGCCCCAAAACCCTGTTACACCCAAATACTACTTCTTAATCATACTAGGCCTATAACAGGCCTACTTCTAATCATAGTACAACTTGGGCAATCCAGGGGCCCGGTTAACGAAGACTTATTAACTTTTATTGAGCCATACCAACTAACAATCCCAATGTGAGATCCAAATAGGAGATGGGAGAAGTTTGATCCCCCTCTTTAACGTAACTGGTATTTATTATTGAAAGTGGGGCATACATCAATAGTTTTGAAATGAAGATTTTCAGTGGTCAATATTCGAAAGAAGTGGAACTTCATACAGCCTATATCTAGAATCTAGATCAACAGAACCCCAATAAATAGACTACTATGAATCAGGGGGCGACAATGCATCTAATGGCTTCATACTATTATCAAGTTTTTTTTTACTCGTGAAAATAAACATTGAATGAATGTTAGATGAGCGCAAGAGTTGTGCAGTGATACTGCCTTTTACACAGAATAACCATAAAAACAGTGATCATTCATTGCAAAACCTCGCTACAAATAGAACTAAATCTACATAATAAGCAAAACAGAATTCAAGTTATTACTGGTACACAATATATCAATCTTTATCAATGGTGAAACCAAGAGGGAGATTAAGAGGGAGGTCGGAAATAAGCATAGACTGCACAGTAGGACTGAATGAAGGTGAGAGCTAGTAGGAAGAGAAAACCTAATGTGGAAAGGATTGTCAATGGATTGCTGCAATGCCTCCTTAGGAAGATTGCTCCCCAAATGTGCCACTTCTTTTTGCAATGGTCGTTCACTTCCTTATATAAACCACTCAGGTAATTGTTCGGATTAATGGTAGCCCCACTAGTTAGCTGATAAAAGAGTTGCGCGACTCATTTCTCACTTCCATTTTTGTGTTGAATGATGCCATTCTTCTGATGCAGCGCGACATCACTAACAGTATTGATGATGTGATCCAAGAACTTAAAATACGCTGTGAACTGGGGTTTACCTTAGAAGTACTAATCATAGGCATAACAATCCTCTAGAGCGATGAGCTTACTGAATAGAGAGATAGTGCCATCATCTATGAATAGAGGAGGAATTTCTAACACTCCACCGTTGAACTTTACATCCAAGATGTCGCGCCCCTTGTTCTTCTTGAACTTGATTCCTGCCTCATGTAGTACTGTTGCATTTGGAATCATGACTTCATCTTCTTCCTCTTTTTCTTCTGATTTCTTTGATTGTGTTTGATCATAAGACCGCCCCTTTTTCAACTGTTCGAGGACTTTGATTTGGGTCTATTAGAAGAAAGCTTTATCTGTGGTGATATGATAAACCAGTGATATAAGTGGAGTAGATGGGGGACATCATCAGGAATGAACAGGTGCCTATGGTCAAAAAATTTATTATTCTTATCTCCGTAAATTCTGTCATGGGTCACAAGACGGTAAAAACCGCAGGCAAGTTTGATGAGCGATGATGAGTGTTCTCTCAGGATAGATATCAAACATAGATTGAACAAGGAAAAAAGGAAGCTGGTTTTCTAGTAACAACAAATCATAAAGCATCAAAGGTCGGGCTCATTATAACAATTGGATGATGAAGCAACTATCCAGTAACATCATTTCCACAAATTCTTTGCTGCTGAGCTCAAACTTATCTGTATAGCATCCCCACACTCGATCCACTAGTAGCTTGAGCTTTTCAATGAAGCCTTTTAAATCGATAAATGAACTTAAAGAGAGGACATACCTAAGACTTTTGAATTTTTTCTTCTCCATGGCTTGAAGCCTGGTATTTCCATGGTGGTATGGGCCAATTGAGATGATGTTGGGCTCATATGCATCATTCTTAAATCTACGGAGTCTACAAGGGACTCTGGGAAAAAGGAACACGATGTCTTCCATCGACTCGTGGAGCCAAAGGAGAGTGGATTCTGCAAGGGTGTCAGGCTTAGACTCTAATATCAGCATTGATATAATTGCATCTATGTCACGACCCGAGCCTGAGATCTTAACACTCCAGACTAAACCCAGGTCGCGAGTCCATCATACTTATTCCTGGAAACCCTAAATTAACCGAAGTTAAGGCGAGATTCACAAGGGATCTATCATACTACTTATCGAATGTACATTTTTGCGGAACATAATATATATACATTGACTGAGCAGTTAACTAAACCATTACTTTACATCGAAGGTAAAGTTCAATACATATAATCCATTTTCTAATGAAGTCAACCATTGCATATTCAAATACAATGCAGGCGACATCTATTTACTATTAAAAATGAATATACAAAGTGTTATCAAAACATTCTATCTCATTGGCACTTCGACTCAAGTCCATTTGATTAGACCTCCTGAGGGTACCGGATGGGTCTCCTCCGCTGGCGCTATGGCCTCTGCATGACCGGCACAGGCAATTGGGCCTGTAATATCATCAATAACACCGTGAACATGACTGTTCAATAATGTATACACAATTCTATGATAGTACATGTTATATCTATCAATTCATTGACTTAACAATGTTAGACAATCAAATCTATAACAATGTTCTGTAAGTAGAATCAAGTAAAAACAATTACTATATTGGCAACTACCACAACATTGGTTTCATTTCAATTTAGTTTCTTCCCAAAGGAAGCAGTCAGTGTGTTCACCTTCAATTCATTAATTACATTGAGCATTTATTAGATGACTTATCAAGTGGGACTCTTCAGTCCAATGTTATTAGGTGACTTATCAAATCAGTGACTTTTCAGTCTATACAATGTAGGGTCTACCAGTGTCTGGATCAGAGATCACTGGTATCACCATGGAGCTCTGTAACACCCCATCCATCTACTGTAGTAGGATTGTTCATCAATTCATTGTTACCTTTAGTAACTATTCATTATCCAGTGTTGCATTTAGTAGTCATTCTTTATGTACGATTCATTAATTAAGTTTAGCTCTATAACGGGCTTAAGAAACCATTGACTAGTGCCAGACTCATAAACCAAATCAAATCTACTATTCTATTCAGACTCCTAATCAATCCCTAAACAATTATCTAAACCAACAATTGAGTGAAACATTTGTTATCAATGTACGTGTTACTGTAGATGACATTATTTTAATTAAATTTATACATTAAGATAACTTTAGCTAACACTTATGAAGGTTTAGATACCACTAATACTAGCCTTAGTGACTAGGCTTTTAAATCAGAAGTCAATCTGAAAATTTCCTTAAGTTCGGTCACCTGGGCGGTTACCTGTCGGTTAACCGAATTTTGGATGGCGGTTAACCAAATTACATTCGGTCACCATTCCAGAACTCTATAGTTTTTGACACAATTTCTCAACTCAGTCACCACGTCGGTCACCAACTCGGCTAGCCGAATTCTTAAATTCGGTTAGCCGAACATACTTCGGCTACCTTGTGGTTAGCTTTTCAGAAACTTGTCTTCTGATAAAAATCCCTGACTCAAATTCGGTCACCTTACTGTCACCACTCGGCTAGCCAGATTCTCAAATTCGGCTAACCGAAATTCGGCGGTCAACTCACGGTCAGCTTTCCAGAGGCTGACATTCTCTGCGAATTTCGACCCAGATGGGTTGATCAGCCGAACTGCTTTTAGGACTGAATTCTAGAGCTTCAAAATTCTGAAGCAAAAATCTGGAATTCAAGTTCCTTGAACTCAAATCACTTCAATAACATCATAAATCCTAGAAGCTTTATATACTTGCCTTGATTGAAGACTAACTGACATAAAGCCCCTTGTTTAGCTTAGATTTGAGATGAAAACTTCTCAACTTGAAGCTTTATCTCCAAGAAAACTCAAGAAGAAGATGAAGTTCTCTTCACTTTAATCACTCTAAACTCACTCTTGATGCTTAATGGAGTGAAAATGGAAGGAAGAAGAAGAAAAAGGAAGAAAAGAAAGTGCCTCGGGTTAGAATGAGTTGAATGAACTCACTTGAGTTCCTTTTTAGTTTATATAAGCTCCCTAATTGCATTTTGGTCCAAAATCTCTTCTCATTCACAATTCAAGTCAAATGAAGGGTCATTTAATCCGTTTCTCGTCGAACGACTTCGAGTCTCTTATGAAAGTTAACGTACTAGTCGAGATACACGAGTTGGTATCAAGAGTTTCCATATTCGACAAAATACGTAAAAATTCATATTTACGAAAAAGTCCTTAGTTTTCCTTGATTAAGCCTAAAATCCATTCAATTCATTCAATCTCCTAGATTACCATTTTGTTAAGCCTAAATCACTCAATTTAGGCTAATTCAATCTCATTTGGCCATAAACCATCATTAGTTTAGTTAAGCACAATTAATTAGTCTTAACTTCCAATCAATTAGAGTTAATCTCGATTAACTCGGGATGGGGCCTAACAATCTTCCCCTCCAGGAAAAGTGGCAGGTGAGGGGGAGAAAGGAGGAAGAGAAGGCTCATTTTCAATATCGGACATTGTAGCTCTCTAATGTCCAGCTGAAGTTGTACATTTTTGACACGACTCAAGCCCGAGATTAAAATTAATCTGAAATAACCCCGAGTCGCATGCTTACTCTCGTGAACTTCAATCACATAAAATTCACAAGGGATATCAAATAAACATTATGCGGATCATAAAAAAATATACATTATTCATGTATAAAACAAAATTCATCTACATTATGTACAAACATCCACTTGCATATTTAAAGTACAATGCAAGGAAGGAAAAGTGTGAAATGTTTCAAAACCAATTTCATTTCTAATTTCTCATCTCAAAGTTTTCTTTTCAATTTTCATTCCAATATCATAATCATATGATATTGCTTTTGTTTTCACTCACCTAGTCCTGGAGGTACCAGATCAGTCGTCTCCACGGGCACTGTGGCCTCAGAAGGACCGGCATAGGCAGTTGTGCCTGTAATGCCATCAATAACACTGAGAATTCAACAATTCAGCAATATATAAATAGATATATGATTAAATATGTTAGTTATACATTTAACCTATTTAAATTCAATAATAAACAATACAATTACAATTCAAAATCAATATGAGTCTCTATTATTTGGCAAACTACAATAGCATTTCAAATCAAATCACATCTTCTTAAAAAGGAAGGAATCACATCTTCCATATGAAAGGAATCATAAATTGTGGGATTTATCAGTGCCTAGGGCAGGGACTACTGACATCGCCACGGAGCTCCGGAACACTACAAAATAATCTGCTGCAGCAGAATCAGCTCTAATGAGCTTAAAGAAATCACTTTGTAGTGCCAGACTCAATGAACAATACAAATTAACAATTAATTCCGGTCAATCACAATTTAATGAATACAATTCAGTGTACAAATTCAGTGAAATAATACCAACCAATTAGGTGTAATTTTCAGTTGTTTAATGTACATGTTATTCTCGATGAAGATCACAATTTATGTGTATTTTGTACATTAAAGTCCCCTTAATTAACACCCATAGAGGTAAAACAATGTTAACAGCCTTGATTAAATCAATAGGCTCTTTTTCCTAAAACTCAGGAATTAATCATGTAACTTTATTAGTTTCGGCTAATTAATCAATGACTTATCTGTTAGCTTTAGAAGCTAATACTTTATTGAAAATCCCATTATTCAAATTAGGTCAACATTCGGTTAACACTTGATCCATCTTAATTTCAAATTTAGGAATACTATTTACTAAAAATCTTGCATCATACTTTAAATATTTTCAATTGACCATTTGGTCAACTGAACCTCATCACTTAGCTAATTGAACATAAGTTCAATTATATGTCACAAATCTCGGAATATGTTAGACTAAATCACCCTTTATTGGGTTGGAAATACCTTAAGCATCAGCTTCAGGTTCGCTCGAGCGGACTCTTGTTCGTTCAAGTGGACATCATCCAGAGAGTGGGTCGCTCGAGCGACCCTTATTGTTCAATCTAACGATGACAGACAGTAACAGGTTGGCTCGAGCGGATGGTATATAGAAAGTAGGTCGCTCGAGCGGTTGCTTCAGAATTCCAATCCAGAATTCCTTAACTATTCTTCTTCTTCCATTCCTGCAAGAACTATGGAACCCCTTTTCCCTTCTTATACAACATTTATACACAATAAAACACTTTTATTCACCATATAATCCATTCTAATATCATTTAACTAATCCATAAATCGGAACAAATTAATTCCAATTCTACATAATCAGGTTTCAGCTCACAACTATAACTAATCAAATGAAACTTATACAAATTAGCATTATAATCACAAATAACTGTTATACTTGCCTTCAATCAATGTTTAACACAAAAACCCCTTTTTCCTTAAGCTTGATTTGGTACAAAACCACCCAATTGAAACCCTAACACCATGTAACAATCCAAAAACAAATCTCTTATAACTATTTGCACTATAAACCACTCCAAATCAATTAATAGAACTCAAAGTTCTACAAAAATAACTGAACACTTACTTGACAGCTTGTCAAATGGAAACTTGAGATTTTCCCTAAACTTTAATTCCAAGAAATTCAACCAAATTAGTGAAGAAGATGAAGAAAATGATTTCCTCTCCAAAAACTACTTGCAAAATCTCCTTTCAAACACTTTGTAGAGAAGAAATGAAGAAAAAAGAAAGAAAACCTAAACCTAGGGTTTCTACTGTTGATGGAAAGATCGAATGACTGAATTTGGGTTTCATTTGAAACCTTTATAACAACAATTTGCACTGCAATCCCACTCATTATACTTATTTTCAGTTTAAGTCAAACCAAAGCTCATTTGACTCATTTCAAGTCAAATGAATATGAGTATATTATGAAAGTTGTTGTACTCGTCGAGATACATACGATGGTATCAAACTTCACCACATTCGACGAAATATGCATAAATCCGTATTTACGGAAAAGTTCTTAATCTCTTTAATTTGGGTTTAAAATCAACTCAATTATGTTAATTCCATTCAAACGCATTCTATTATGCTTAATGCATTCTCTTGTGATTAATTTGACCCATTTGAACTATTAACCACATTTGTCTTGAATGATTATATTTAATTTATTTTAATTTAAATTAACTGATTAACTCGGAATGGGGTGTAATAATTTTTCTTTGTTGATCAGATGTAATATAGCGGTCTATGATTACTGATTAAAGGCGATGTTGAAGTTGAACTAACATGCACACAAGAAGTTGAAGAGCCCAGGAGAGACCTCATCCCACGTGACTAATATTTGGTTGTCAGTAGATCGTATCGCTCGTGACATCGCCAGCGTACAAGCGATTGTAACGTTGACAAAATAAGTCCATACGTTGAACAATCCAACACGGTTTTGGGTTTTCATTTCAACAATAATAATTAAAAGAAAGTGATTGATTACCAAAAAAGGCCTTAAATATCTAGAAAGTGCCAAAAGAGTAATATGAGTCGAAAACCTCCAACGTGGTCATCGTACAATTTTTTAATTTATATAATTTATATTCATGCACGTGCGTGAGATACTCATGCATGTGAGTATGAACAAAAAAGTTATACAAAAAGTTGTAGACTACTACTTTGGATATTTCCCAGTTTGTATAATTCTTTTGGTGCTTTTCAGATATTTGAGGCCTTATTTGATAACTTTTTTGGAAAAAAGGTTTATGGCACCGGTCTCAAAAAGAATTTCAAATTAGAAATAATACATCTCTATTTTTGTAAAGAATTTCACAGATATATGACCAGTCACTTTGAGCAAAATTATTAACCTATCAAGGAATCATTAACTCCGAACTACCACCCAACCCTTTTAATTTTAGCGCATTGTTAGTTTGTTGGCAAATGAGTTCATTTAAATCAAATAAATCTGTAGACAAGTAGGTATAATTAAATATCCTTAATGGGCTTGTGGTCTTGTAAGCCACACCCATTTAATCCAACAACCACATCCCACATGACTAATATTTGGTTGTTAGCAGATCGTATGGCTCATGACATTGCCAGGGTACAAGCGATTGTAACGTTGATTTTCCAACATTCAAAATTCTAGTAAAAAATCACGGTAAAGAAACAAGCCCTAAATGTTTAACCAGTAGATGGTGGGGCAGATTTTTCCAAGCCATGCTTGGTTTAGGTTTGGCCACTCTTACTAGATTACTCAGTGTTAGAGACGGGGTGCCAACCTTAATAGAATTTATAAGTGCTTTGCAATCGGACAATGTGTCCCAATCCCCAGTTAATTACAACTATTAACATGTCTACCATGAGGATCACGTGATGATCATTCAAACCATTCATGTTGAATCTCATCTCCTCCATAGATATATTCACAATCTTAGTTTAAAAAGAGTGGGTCACACTTTCTAATTGAGCACATAATAGAAACGTGATACGTACCACTTCAACAACAAAGCCAAATCAGCACCTAGTTATATTTTCAATTTTATGGGTGAGCCAATTCCTATTAAAGTGACATTTGAGGATACGTTAAAGGGGATGAGATTCATCGCGAACGGAAAATATCTATATATAAGTATATGAGGGCCCATGATGTAGTTCATGACATGTGTTATATGGTTCCATGTAATAGCTTGCCACATGGGATCCAAATTCAAAGGGCAATAGGACTAGTTGTTGTGACTGTCTAAAAGGACAAAATTAATGAGGACTTGTAGAGAGCCTGTAAGAGCATCTCCAAGAGGTACTTTAAATTTGGATATGCTTTTTAAAAAATGAAGGCTGATGTGGCATATGTATTTTGGCAAATGTAACTTGGCAACTCCAAGAGAGATGTCAAATGCAAATGTAAGTGAGCCTATGATCATTATTTTATGCAAAAGAAAGATTTGCACCCAAAAACTCAAATGCAAGTGGGCTCTCACCATTATTTTATTCAAATTTTTTTTTTGAAGTATGCTTTATGGAATGCCAAATTTGGCATACCATCACATACTTCAAATGCCATGTAGGATATGAAGTATCTATTGGAGACAATCTCATATGTCAATTAGAGCTGTTGGAGGCTGACATGGCCATTTGAAGTGTCTGTTGGAGTTGCTCTAAGCACTCAGAAGCAGTAAAGAAGCATCTGATTTTTCTACTAATGTAACTCAAAACCAATCCCAATAACGACCTTTTTGCACTGCGGTAAGAGGAGACAATTCTCATTGTGCATGCCACCTTTCTTAATTTTCACTTGTTTGCCAAGGGTTAAAATCCTGACATGCAACTTTCCCTCACCCATGGGCTCTCTCAACTCACGTGAGGAAACTTCCCTCACCATGGGCTCTATCACCTCATCCGAGGGTGGGGTCCCAACCCCCTATAGTTGGGCCCCATGAAAAAAACTCACAACCAAACCCTCCAGCAAGCTCAGAATTATAAAAGAAACAAGGGAAAAATCAGGAAATAGGGCGAGATCAAGTTGTTGCACCAGTAAAAGTGGAGATGAGGAAAAAAAACGATTTTATAAAATAAATAACACACAAAATAAGATAGACAAGATTCATGTGGGTCACCATTCATAGGCAGAGAAGGAAAACTCCTAAATCCGAAACCCAGGGGCAAGAGAAACTCCAATGGGATCCACTTTTAAAAACCAATTTCCTTTTCTTGTTAAGATGGAAAAAATGAACTCCTTTGCTCTTGCAGTGATGAAAAGGAAAGTTGTCACATCCCGGTCCCGAAATCACCTGGCCTAGGGGAATTCCCGAGATGTGTCACACGTACTCCCGCATGTTGTACCTGTCTCGAGCCAAATACAACACACGAAAGAGAGAAAATCGACTATTCCACCTGTGAGTCAAGCTCACTAACATAAACAACAACAGTTGAACACAGCGGAAGTCGTAATTCATTCATATAAGGTATCAAATTCCATCCAGTTCAGTTAAACATTTAAGTTTAATACAAAAGAATTTAACAAATATATACATTAAGTTACAAAGAGGGATCAATGAAAGAACCCTATACAACCACTACCAAAAGTATATTCAAAAGAATTTCGTATAACCATATAAAAAGGATAATCACACGAACTATGGTAATTACAAGTGTAGTCCGCACTCCGAGGAGATAGCTTCTAAGCTGGCCCTGGTTCTGGCCACTCTTCTAATCCTGACGGTACCTCTTGGGTACCCTCCTCTCTCTCCTAGACCTCTTCAGGATCGGGAGCTGCATCTGCGTCTGTGACATCAAGAATAGCATCATGAATACGACGATTCGGCAAGTATATGCATTAATAATGAATTACATGATGTAACAAATTGGATTTATAGACAATTAATTAGAAGATGTCAATATCAAGTAATAACTAGGCAATTGTGCTAAAGTTGAATAATTCATGCTTTACGAGTCAATGGAGAATAAAACATACTAGTTGGCTACCACATTAAGCTCATCCTCTCAAATAGAGAGCGAATCTAGTTGGGATTGTTAGGAATTTTGTAGATTGCAATTTGATGGATGCATAATTATTCAAGCATCATTTGATTTACACACATATGCATTGATTTTTAAAAACTTGAAATCTTGATTTATTCATGCATTGCTTTTAAGATTTGTAAAAGTATCAATTCTTGCATGGATTTGTTTTTAATCTTGGATGCATTTGTTTTTTAAAAGAGTTTTAGAAAATCAAGCTAGCCTATGAGTTTTAAATCTTTCAAAATGCTTTAGGCTTTTTATGGTTCATGTTTTAAAACCCTTAGAATGATTTAAAACATGTTTTTAAGCTTCGTTTAATGGCCCAAAAAGTTTCCTCAAGAAAAACCTTCAAATATGCTTATTTTGGGAATTTTTGGTCCTGGGGGGTCGACCAGCAGTATGGCCGGTCGACCGGCCCAGGTGACCCGGTCGACCGGCCACACTGCAGGCCGGCTGGGTACCTGAAGCCCAACGGTCAGAAATATGACCGTTGTGTGTACCCGGTCGACCGAGACCTGTTACCAGGTCGACCAGGGACTAGCCGTCGGGCAATTTTTTCTATAAATATGAGTTCTTTCATTTGCCAAAAGTTGGGAATTTTAAGGCCCTCCTTGAGGGGTTTTGAGGCAAATCAAAAGGAAATGAACTAAGGGATGAATGGGATCTTTAGGAAAGCTAAAGCTTGGATTAATGAAGTTAAATCACCAAGTAGGCTCTACTTTCCTTAATCATATGTTTTCATGCTTTGTTTTACTTTTGGTAAATCTTGTGTAGCATGATAAACTATGTATGAAGTGTTGTGTCCTTAACATGTTTTATGTTTTGAGTTGATTTATTGTTTTGGATACAACACCATTTGATTCAATCCAAGTAGTACTTTATCTTTGGTAAATCTAAGTAGATAATGTTAATGAAAGAATCTTTGAAATTATATGTAACATGATTCCTATACTTGGTTGAATCTATGGTTGTTGTTTTTCAACATAAGAAAATCACTTTCAAAACTATCTTATGTTTTGGATTCAACATCTTTACAAATCATATGTTTTCATGTTTTTGTTTTATCTTTGGTAAATCTTTAGTAGCATGTTAAACTATGATGTGTTGTGTCCTTAGCATGTTTTATGTTTTGAATTGATCTATTGTTTTGGATGCATCACCATTGATTCAATCCAAGTAGTACTTTATTTGGTAAATCTAAGTAGATCATGTTAATGAAAGAATCTTTGAAATTATATGTAACATGATTCATATACTTGGTTGAATCTTTGGTTGTTGTTTTCCATCATAAGAAAATCTCTTTCAAATGTATCTTATGTTTTGGATTCAACAAACTTTACAAAACATGTTTTAAAGTTTCACAACTTGCTTTTCTTTGATAGGTATATCATATTCAAGTTGTATTTATAATTACATATGATTTGTCCCCTTATTTCAATCAAATCTATTTTTATGTTTTATGAGCTACATTGTTGATTTGATTGACATCCCTTTGCAACACATGTTTAGAGCTAATTAATTTCATACAACTTGTGAATCTTTGACATCATTAACAAGTTGTTACTTTTAACATGTGACTTGCATTCTTTCCTCAATCATAAATGTTTTTATGAGCTAAAACTTTCAAAAGCCTTAGGCATACGTTTTTTAGCTTTCATTTTCAAAATGATTGAGGACATCACACACATACATCATGAGCATACATCTTTGCATTCATTAAGTGTTTGTGTGAGTTAGTTTTTCATTTTCATATCCGCCTATTTTAGAGGCAAATGTAATGAGCTAAATTTGTATCTCCATCAAGTGTATGTTAGACACTACTTAGAGAGATAGCCAACCTTTTGGTTGAAGAGGTTATTGCTTAGCCTATAAAAGCATAATGTATAGGTTGATGTTAAGCCTTGAAAAACATCATTGTAAAGGTTATTGCTTAGCCTTGAAAAGCATATTGTAAAGGTTATTGCTTAGCCTATTTAAAAGCATAAATAGTGAAAATCCGGTGGGGTGTTGGATCACAAGCCGGTAGTGGATGTAGGTATTGAGGCCGAACCACTATAAATCCTTGTGTGATAGTGCTTGCTTTGTGGTGATTGTTTTTATTAAGCTTCCGCATTTTGTTTGATAATCATCACTTGTGACTAGTTTGTTTTAAAGAAGTTAAAATTGATTAAAATTGGTCATAAATGAAGCTCACCCTATTCACCCCCCTTCTAAGGTTCGGATCCCCGGACTTTACAGGGATGTCACAAGCGGCCAGGCCAAAGGCTAGCTGGCGATCCGATTCTGGAGTTTCGGTGCTCCAGATGATCTACTGCAGTGATCTCAAATAACTAAACCAAGTTTAACCCCATCGGGTATCACGAGGTCGAAGCTCAATAGTGCCAGACCAATCGAATCAAAATAATAATAGAATGTGAGTGAAATTTCCAATATAGATATAAAATCTCATAATCTCAAATCGAATTGAACCAAATCAATAACAAATGTTCACATTCCTATTATTTCAAGAGTCAACTCCAATTATATTAATTGGAATAGAAGACATCAACATATAATGCATTGATCACCACTTGAAGGTCAATGATATTAATATTACTCAATATGAAATGCAAGAGAGTTCAAAGAATCAAGGTAATTTACTAACCAACTCTAATCTATTTAAGTCATAGTCTCTCATCATCCATTTCAAGGTAGTTTTTGAAGATCAATGTATTACTATCATTTATTTGGTGCCACAATTTATGAGAAAATACATTAAATTCCTAAACCTACCCTCATGGAGTAATTTAAGATCAATGAGTACAATCTATGAATGTTTTCAGCCTCAAATGAACATTCATAGGGTTATGATTTCCCATTTAGACAAATAGAAGGTTAAGGGTTCCATTGTAAAGTCATAAGAGGCAATTAAAACCTTTATCACCTATTGGTTTAAGGGGTACACCATATTCCTCTTTAGAGAGTTTTATGGAGGGTTATTAGAGGGTAGAATATCATTACCCCTTCTAATTGGGTCAAAAAGGGTCCAAACAATTAAGACCCAGGTCCATCTCATCTGTTCTTTTCCCATTCCATGAACTATTCCACCTACATATGCCTTATTCCACCTGCACATGCATTTAAATATTCTAAGCTTCTCTAACTATTTTGAAAGTAGGAATTCTAGCCCAAGCAATGAAATAATAAATGGGCTTGTAATTCCCCATCTGCACATGCATTTAACTAATCCAAGCTTCTCTTAACTACCTTGAAAAAAGTATGAATTCAGCCTATGCCTTGAAATATTAAAATGGGCTTCAATTAGTGGTGAAAAGGGGCTGGAAATAGAGCCTAATATGGGCTGGAAAACAGCCCAGGAATGGGCCTGATATGGGTTGGAAAAAAACCCAGAAATTGGGTTAAAATTAGGGCTGCACAGAACCGGACCGCAAAACCGGACCGGACCGGATTTGAAAAACCGGTTATATCCGGTCCGGTCTGGTCCGGACCTTTTAAAAACCGGTCTGGACCGGACCGGACCGGATTAATAATAAATATATATTTTTTAATTTTTTTAATATAAAACTTTAAGTATATAAAATTTCTAAGTCAAATACCATAGTGAAAATGAAAATATAAAATAAAATAAGAATTTCTAAGTCATATTTTTCTTCTTTCACTTGCATAATGGGCTGAAAATGAAAATAAATAAATAAGAACTTAGAAAAAAAAAAAAAACTAATGAAACCGGTCCGGACCACTTATAAGTGGTCCGGTTCGGTCCTCTCATTTAAGCCGGACCGGATTTCCGGTTGTGCAACCCTAGTTAAAATTAACCTGAAATGGGTCTGAAACAGACCTGAAACCAGCCCAGAATTTGGGCCTGAAATAGACCTGAAACCAGCCCAGAAGTTGGCCTGCAACCAGCCCTGAAACAGGCCTGGGCAGGGTTGCCAGGCAGAGCCTGGTCCGGTTCAGTGCAGATTCTGCACTCTTCTTCCTTATTTCTGATTATTGTTTTGAATCATTTCCCTTCAATCCAAGCTTTACCATTCCTAAGAAAACCCACTAAATTTCAAATCACAATCATTCTCAAGTTTTAAACTAAGAGGCTAATCATAGTAGAAAGGAAAACAAATAGAATTTAATAACTAATCAAGGAATTAGACAACATGCATTATAATTAAAGCTTATACTTGCCTCAATTTAAGCTTTTCCAAAACTCTTATACTCTCTTGGTGTTCAAAATCCTAAAATCCCCAAAAGATTCAACCCTAGACACAAATATCCATCAAAACACCAATTAATGCCTATGCAAGCTAATAAGAGGGTCTTTTGACTCCATTTTAACTCAAAAATACCACATAGGATGGATTTGAGTCTTACCTTAACAAGGAATCCGAATTTGGAGTTGGAGAAGAAATGGTTTTCTTGGGAGCAAGGTTGAAGAAGATGGAGGAGATGGAGGAGATGAAGGCTTTCACCCTTACCTTTACTTGCACAAACAAAGACTTGTAGAAAGAAAAAGAAATTGAAAGGAAGAAGAGAGGAAAAGTTCTCTCACAGCTAACAGGCACCAAACGAATGAAGTGAAGTTGGGTTGGGGTTGTTTTAAGTGATAAGGATGGTTACTTTTGCAAAAAGGCCCACTAGTTGTGTATAATTCCAATTTAGGTCAAATGAGGGTCCATTTCTTCAATGAGTGATCAAATGAAGTGAAGCTGAATACGAAACTCGACGTGCTCAACGAGATACACGCGATGACGCCAAGATGACGTGAAAATGATGCAAAACGAGAAAATTTATAATTACGAACAAGTCCTTGACTCAATCCAAATGAGTCAACTCTACTCCACTTACTTAAATCAAGACTTAAGACCTAATTAACTTAGTCTAAAAAAACTAATGAGTATTAAGGTCGATGATTTACAACTAAATAAAATTAATTAAGCTAAAACCTCATTAATTAACACTAATGAAAATTAAATTGGATTGGGCTGTAACAAAAGTCCTCCTAGAACTCCTTTTATATGGGGGGCACACAGCCAAATAATTCTTAAACATAGATGCCTCCCCCTTTGCAGAAAGGGTTGGTCTGTTCCTCTACTTCTATTTTTTTTTTCCTTTCCTTTTTTAATAATAATTTTTTATTTTATAGAACATTTATTTTTATGAAAAATGAATATATGTCCAGCTGATGGCAGCGAACCACCGGATTTAACCCATGTGAAGCTCACATTTGCTTGGTGATACCTGATATGTCAAATGCCACCGAGTGTACTGTAGATCAGCCCACATTTTGGCCATATTAGCTTGAATTACACATTCAAATTAATATGTATAGAAAATACAGCTACAAATTTCTCACATGATTAATCTATGCATCGGGTTGGATCCTGAGCACAAGGGAATTATTCATAGGCTCAACCTGAAGTAGAGTTCAAACTTGATCAACTTACAAATAAATCAGGTTGAAAGCGTCAATTTAGATCCAACTTATAAGTTAAAATGGTTAACATGAATACTTAATTTACATGTCAGGTTTGGCTCGTACGTATAGTGCAGCTGGTCAAGTTTGTGTTTGGTTAGCAAGCCAAATAACATTCACCTTTACCCGACCCATTTATTAAATAAGCCAAAAATGTCAACCCGGAAAATAAAAGGTCAATCCAAACCCTGAATTACCTGGTGAACTTTGCAGGTCGGATGAGAAATTGACATCCCTAACTGCAACCTTTAGCCTTAGCTATGTAGAATTCTCTTCTGCCATAGCCAAGTTCTTCTTTTTTTTTTTTTTTGAACGGTAATTGAAACATTATATTAGAAAACTAGGCAAACAAAAAAACAATACACCGTGAAAAACAGGTATAAAAGCCTAATGCCCAAAGAACAAAGATAGGAAATGGGACTTGGGAGAAGTTTGATCCCCCCCTCTATAACATAACTGGTATTTATTATTGAAAATGGGGCATCCATCAACAGTTAAAGAAGTGCTAAACTCCAGCAATGAAGATTCAGTGACCAATATCAGAAAGAAGTGGAACTTAATTCATTCACAAGGAGCCCCATATCTAGCATCTAGATCAAAATAAGCCCAGTAAGTAGACTACTATGGATCAGGGGATGACAATGCATCTAATGGCTTCATAACATTATGAAGGTGTGTGTTTTTTTTTTTTTTTTTAAACTCATGAAAATAAACATCGAATGAATGTTAGATGAGCACTAGAGTTGTGATGTGATACTACCTTCTACACAGAATGTATAGCAAAAAAAAAAAAGTCATCATTCATAGCAGAACCTAGTTATAAAAAGAGCTAAACCTACATAATAAACGAAACAGATTTGAAGTTATTACTAGTACACAATATCTCAAGCTTTATCAATAGTGAGACCAAGAGGGAGATTAAGAGGGAGGTCGGAAATAAGCATAGACTGCGAAGAAGGACTGAATGCAGGTGAGAGCTAGTAGGAAGAGAAAACCTAAAGTGGAAAGGATTGTCAATGGGTTGCTGCAATGCCTCCTTAGGAAGATTGCTCCCCAAATGTGCCTCTTCTGTCTGCGATACTCGTTCACTTTCTCATACAAACCGCTCAGGTAATTGTTTGGATTAATGGTAGCCCCACGAGTTAGCTGATTGAAGAGATCCGCGACTTCTTTCTCACTTCCAAATGTGTGCTCAATGATGCCATTGTTCTGAAGCAGCACGACATCACTGACAGTATTGATGATGTGATCCAAGAACTTAAAATACGCTGTGAACTGGGGTTCATGTTGGAAGCCGTAATCATAGGCATAGCAATCTTCTAGAGCGACGAAATTACTGAATAGAGAGAAAGTGCCATCATCTATGAACAGAGGAGGAATTTCTAACACTCCACCATTGAACTTTACATCCAAGATGCCGCCCCCCTTGCTCTTCTTGAACTTGATTCCTGCCTCATGCAGTACTGTTGCGTTTGGAATCATGATTCCAGCTTCTACATCTACTTCTTCTGATTTTTTTAACAAAAAGTCTACACACCCCGGGATCCAGACCCCGGACGGACCCCGGGGTGCCTGGGATCCGTTGGATCCCAGCGGCCCATGTAGTACTGTTGCGTTTGGAATCATGATTCCAGCTTCTACATCTGCTTCTTCTGGATTTTCTAACAAAAAGTTTACACACCCCGGGATCCAGACCCCGGACGGACCCCGCCGCTGTTTTTTTAATGACCGTCTGGGGACATTTCTTGGAAAAAAAGGTTGACAGTTGAAGTTGATCCACTTTGATTTGGGTTTCTCATTGGAAAGCTTTATCTGTGGGGATATCATGATGATAAGCTGGTGATATAATTGGAGTAGATGGGTGGGGAGGGGAAGTGGGCGGGGTACATCTACATCAGGAATGGACACGTGCTCGACAATTACCTGACGGAAAAAGCGGTGGGCAAGGCTGATGAGGCGTGAGGGGTTTTCGGGATAGATGATACCAAACACATATTGAATGAGGAAAAAAGGAAGCTGGTTTTCTAGTAAAAGCAGATCATAAAGGGCTATCCAAGTCAGATCACGTAGATTAGCCTCATCATCAGCTGATGGATTGTGTTCGGTTAATTCTAACACTCGGATGATGAAGTAACTGTCCAGTAACATCATTTCCACAAATTCTTTGGTGCTCATGGGCTTGAAACTACGTGTATAGCATTCCCGCACTTGTTTCTCCAGTAACTCGAGCTTTTCAATGAGGTGTAAATCGCCAAGGGAATTCATTATGCCACTAATACATTGGAATTTTCTCTTCTCCATGGCCTGAAGCCTGGAATTTCCACGGTGGTATGGGCCAATTGAGATGATGTTGGGCCCATAGGCATCATTCTTAAATCTGCGGAGTCTGCGAGGGACTCTGGGGATAGCTTCGTTGTTGTCGTTGTTGGTGCTCTTATGCTCGTTGAACCGACCGCGAATGTAGCCAAGGGTGTCAGGCTCAGGTGTCGATATAATTCCATCTCCCCCTCCAGGAGAAGTGGGATGAGGTGAGGGGGAGAGAGGAGGAAGAGAAGGCTTATTCTCACTATCCGCCATTGTAGCTCTCTATTGTTCAGCTGAGGCCGTGCATTTTTCTTCTTGATCAGGATGTAATATAGTGGCCTGTGATTATTAGTGATTAAACGACAGAACTTGAAGCGCCCCGGAGGGACCACGTCCCACGTGACCAATAGTGGCCTGTGATTTTTACGTTTCCCTCGTTGTTATCGGATCGTATGGCTCATCCGCTCGTGACATTGCCAGGGTACAAGCGATTGTAGCGTTGTATTGAAGAGGGACGAACAAGTTCATACGTTGAATAGTCCAAGTGTCCAACACGGTTTTGGGTTTTCATTTCAACAATAATAATTAAAATAAGAGAATTTTACTTTAAAAAGGCCCTTCCATAGCCACTAACCCGAACAGGTTCCAATAGCATATATGGCAGGGCAGGGGACCACTTCCGTTTTTTTATTAATGACTAAAACACGCGACGACATTGTTGCCACATTCAACGCCATAAAACCCCCGAAATCCCACTTCCCCATTCTCCCCTTCTTCCTAAGTCCATTTTCCCTTTCCCTTGGCGGGTTTCGTATCCTCCCTCCTCAAAAGACAGTTAATGTGGTCCCAACCGTAGTTTTCCAACCTATTTTTGCTTTCTAGCGGTTGAAACCCCACTTCCCCACTTCCCCTTTCTTCCTCCGTTGCTTTCTCCTTTTTTCCCTGGCTGAATCGTCTCCACCTTCTTCAAAAGGTAGTCAAGATGGTCCCAGAGGTCGTTTTCCAAGCTTTTAGATTGTAGCATAAAGTTTTCCAGTGGTTTATCAGGCAGAGGTATTTCTCTTGTCGCTTATCTTTTTCTGCATTATGAAATGATGATTTGGTGGGGTTTCTTCATCTTCTTTCCATTTGCTTCACATCCTAAAATGGTTAATATTCATGCACTATACATGATTTTTGCATTGAATCAACCCATCACTCAGTCGTTCCCAACCCATCACTTAGTTGTTTCATTTTCCTCATTCTCGACTGTGTAGTCAACCATAGTGTGTGCATTGCTGGAAAATGTAACTTTATCCACACATAATGTAATAGTAATCTAACAAATCCATGATGCTTCTCAATAGGGCCTGGTTCGCATAAATCCATAAATCACACCTTGGTATGCATGATGAAATGAATAGAGATGGTGTGATGGTAAATGTTACTTTTTGGAGGGTAAGAATGAGGTAGAATTAGTGGTGGAGGTATAAGAAAACCAAGGTCTCAAATTATACTCGTGAATAAACTTGTGCATTGTGTGGAATCTAAAGATTTTGATCTGCTTAGAGCTGATAAACTTCCTTAGTGTAGAAGAATTCAGAGGGGATTGTTGTGTGGGATGTAATTAGGTAGTGGGATTTGTGCGAGATCGAGTAGAAATTGACACTTTAATAAGTTGCACTGGTTTGAAAACTTGGCCATTCAAAACTTAAAAACTAATATCTGCCTGATAAATTTAGGATTTAAGAACACCGGTACAAAAAAACATGTTTTTTTATCTAATATATTGTGCTTGAAGACCCTTGGCTATAGATGTGACAAAATACCTTTTCAAGCCCTTTGTATACTTCATTTATAGACGGTTCTGTGTGAGGTCTTCAAAAAACAAGTATGGATGACTTGGGTCATGTTTGGCAAGATTGTTGAAAGGCGACATTGTCGATTGCCATAAGGTTTTTTTTTTTTTTTTTCAAATAGAAAGCAAGCCCAAATGAAATGCACCAATGGTTTTATTTTTTCTCCAATTTATAGGTCCTATTGTATTTGCAACCAAGAAACTATGTTTTGCATAAGCATGATACAAAGCCAATCATAGGTGTCAGACTTGACAACATAACCTGGAACGTGTTCTTTGTGAAACATGTAGGAGGGAAAAAAAAATGGACACATACATGCTTAAGATAGCCATTGTATTGCAGCATTTCATCAGGTTCAGCAAAATAATACAACACAAAGACAATGTAGAGAGAGAGATTTCGATTGTTCAGACATATCCCCCATTGCATCTGATAACTTGTGCATTGACCCACTGACCAGGTTCACTTGCCAAGAACCCCACAAGAGACGCTACATCCACAGGACACCCTATCCTCTCCATAGGGTTCACTAGCAACATTTTTAGGACTAAAAGTAAGAAAGTCTGGGTTCTATTATGCTATTCTAGAATTTGATTTCCTTCGTAGTTAGATTTACATCTCTCCCTTGTTATGTTTACATCTCTCTCTCTCTCTCTCTCTCTCTCTCTCTCTCTCTCTCTGTTTTGTTTAGATGGCTGGAAGTAAGGATAACGGAAATAGGTTACTTTATAATCAAACCAATCACATTTCAGAAGCCATTAAGCAGGGATATGTATATTCCTAGCCACCTTTTCATCTATACATATATTATAGAGTTCACCTTTTATTAAACTGTAGTCACTTGAAAATGTCTGGCAGGAATTTGGCACTTTTAGATGCATACCAATGAACCCGGACAAAGATGTGTGGTTGTTAAATGAAACCCAAAAGAAATACGTCATGCAAACGGGGTTGCATAATTTGGCGGAAATTGAACATATTCGGATAGATCATGCCCTTATTACGGCATTGGTAGAAAGATAGCATCCTGAAACTAACACCTTCCACTTCCCATCAGATGAGGCGACTGTCACTCTCGAAGACGTTGCATATATCTACGGGCTACCTATTGATGGCCTAATTGTTACCGGGAGAACTTTTCCGTTTTCATTAGTTAGTGAGGTATGTCTTGAACTACTTAGGAAGGCCCCCATTAAGGGTGTTGATGTAAACAGGATTAATATTAAATTCAACTGGTTGGAAGCCAATTTCACAGCAAATTCAATAAAGAATAAGAAGAAGAGTAAGAAGAAGAAGAAACTTTCTAAAGCCGAAGAAATCTATAACACTAGGGCATACCTTTTCTTCTCAGTTTCCAGTCAAATTATGTCTAACACATCGGGTGAAAGGGGGCCTACATATCTTTTCGAGTTATTTAGGGAATTTAAGCCATATGCATGAGCTGCCGCCTGTCTTGCAAATCTTTATTGGATATTAGCAAAGGCGGTGAAATGTGACAAGGATAAGGCGGAAGATGGACAATCGGAGGGAGATGATGTAAAATCATCAAACATTGAAGGCTCGAGGAAGTTCAGAACCTTGAGTGGACCCCTGCAACTTCTCCAGGTTATTCTGATTATTTGAACATAATTAGACTTTTAATATAACTTTTTAAATTGGACGTTGTCCACCACCAAATGATACCTGGAAAAGCGACATTCAGTTTCCATTGATGAAGACCTGGACAGCTAGGTTGAATTCATTTAAAGCTGTAACCACATTGACAAAGACCCGGCAACAGCTGAACAAATTAACAAAGGACGGTGTAAGTTCATCAAGATCGGATTGTATGTAATTTGATTGATGCAATTATTATTACGTGTTACTAATATATTTTTACTTATTTTATGTAGTTCAAATGGAAACCGTACAGCAAGCTCGGAAAGAAATTTCGTCACAATGTTTCTAAAGCCGATCGTGAATTATTCGCATCTTCAACAGTCCTAGCCTTTTATTGAGTTGTGGAGCGACATAATACTGGTCGTGTTATGAAACAGTTTGGTTTTCATCAAGAAGTTCCTCCACGTTCAGTATGCCATTTCCAAGAGTGGAGCGAGTAGAAAAGATAGTGTATGACTACATTGCATGTGGAAGAGTACCTAATTATACACTTTGGGACAGTAGATGCAAATGCGATCTAAAAGAAAAGAAATCATCCTCCCCGGCGCATGATGACGAATACATGCATTGGTATCGGGCGAACACGATTATGTATATCGGTCGGGGCCATGATCATGAGGAGATTGATACAATAAAGACCAAACGTGATGAACATGAGGGTTGCTGTGAACAAAAGCACGTAAGTGATGCGCACCTCTTTCTTAAGGATTTTATTTTTCCAAGTACATGCCTCTTGGCTGATTTTCTTTACATGTTCGCAGGTAAATGAACTCTTATTACATATGGAGAGGTCAGTTGACCAGGCTGTGCGGAAGAAAACCTCAATCGAGCAATTCCGGGATTCCTGGATCAGGAAGATCTTCATATTCAGATCTGGTTTGAATAAAAAATACGTCAAATTTAAGGATGAATATTTATATAGCTCAGCTTCTGAGTATGTAAGCCACAGCTACATCATTCCTTTATTATTCAATTTTACTTTTACTTAAACATTTATCATCGTAAAAGGTCAGATTGCTTTGACCCGAAACAATTTTATGTGATTAAAATATGACAGGATAAAGAATCTGTAGAGAGAAGGAGGGTTAAGAAGCCTGCAGCAAAGAGTTCTGGATAAAAGATGGGAAAGAAGCAAAAGAGTCTGAAATACAATAGTGAAGTTTTAGTATCACCTCGGGTGCACACCCCAACCGAGGAGGCCCCTGAGGTGGCCAAAGGGGATTTGCCAATTGAACCAGAGTCAATAGAGAGAAACACCCTTACACCGGTCGAGAATTACAATGACCCTCCAGTTGTTGATATCTTCTCCACCCCTCGAGGGGCAACAACCTCAGAAGCAATTATAATTTCACCAATAAGAGCGTCCATTGATTCATTAGTTTGGAGGTTAAAACGATTGCCCCGAACGAGGAAGATTCCAGAAAAGTTTGACGACTACTTACACTCAATGGGTGGATCAGAGTATTCTCTCTCCAAAAGGGACAAGTTTCTACTGAAGGGGTTCAAACAATATTTCAATCAGAGGTTCGTCTTTTTTACCACGTCTACATCATTCTGGTTTCATTACATAAATGGTCTTATGGATATTGTATCTTGCAGGAAGGAAGAGCTTGACATTGTATGCACATTGGTATCTAGTGAAGTCCTGCATTTTGCTCTAGAAGAGGGAATTTGGTTCGACACCAATAACTTGTATTATTGGTTTGATGTGTTGAGGGAGAAGTGTCAAATGGCCTTTTTGGCATACCCGAGCATTAGTGTAAATATATACTTTCCACAAGCAATGTCACTTAATAAAATATCGATATTCTAAGAAGCCATTAAAAAATGGTTGTAGAGCTGGTGGCAGTCTGGGTTGCCAACCGCAGAAGAAGCAACATTTGGTCCCGGAGGTTCTCGAGTGTGTGATGCTAGAGAGTGTAAAACACTCGTTTTTGTTCTCTATTCTATTAATCATTTCACATTACTTGTTGGATACACGGACGAGAGGAAGTGGGAATTCTACAACAGTTCAGGCAGTGATCGTCACGCTTTAACGACCTGTAAACTCTTCGTGAGTATATACTATCTATTTCCAAATTGAACAAACTCTCTCAAAAACTTTCGTTGCCGAATTATCACTATTTCTTTTAATGGTCCTACATGTTGAGTGGCTGACTGCGAAGTACAGCGAATATGGGTGGCCAGACCCATACATATGGACGATCAATGTAAAAACGAACATCCCACTGCAAGATAACGGCTACGACTGTGGTGTATTCTTCGCGGCATTTGCTGAGCACTGTATATTTCATTGTCCGATTAATTTTACGTAAGCCGACATGTTGTACTATCGGCAACGAATAATCCTTAAAATCTTTAAGCGCAACTGGGAGTTAAATGCACATCGGCTAAACCTTGATGAGATTTCAATTGATTCAATTAAGCTTGACGAATGATGCAAATTTAGTGACTGTTCATGTTTTGTTGTAAATATTTTGAACTTGGAGCCATGGGGAAGGAATTGGAGCCATGTTATTTAGGTTGAACTTTTTAGTGACTTTTGGGATTGGAAATGAAGCTCCCTTGTAATGTTCCTTATTTTTTGACAAAAGGAATTGTTGTTAGTCGTAAGGGGTTCATTTTATGTCTTGTGCAGTTTTGTGGTTGAAAGGCCTTGCTTGTCTTCTTAATTTCAGCTGTAATGGGAAATTTCTGGATGACAGGTGTTGTGGATTGTTTCTTCCCTTTCCTTTATATGTTATGGCCATTTGTGGCAAGATGACTGTAATTAGTCTAGATCCCGTAGTGCGTTCGCACATCAAAATAATTCTTTGCCTATTTTTTTTTTTGGGTTGCAATTGTCCGCGACGACGTCGTTGCTTCAGGAAAAAAAATTGTGTGATTGTACAACGACGTCGTTGCAAAACAGAAGCTAGTAGCGTTAAATGTTAGTGAGTATACAATGACGTCATCGCATAACAGAAGCTAGCTGAGAGCATTTGTGTGTTATTTTACGACGCCGTCGTTACTTAACAGAAACTTGGAAGAAAATGTGTCTCACTCTACAATGACATCGTTGCTTCACAGAAGCTAATGCAAAAAAAAAGTGTTTACAGCACAACGATGTCGTCGCATGACAGAAGCTAGTGCAAAAAAAATAAATTTAAATAAACAGTTTAGAGCACAACAACGTCGTTGCATCACAGAAGCTAGTGGAAAAAACCTGGATGACTTTACAACGGCGTCGTCGCATCATAGAAGCTAGTGGAAAAAAATGGGTGACTTTACAACGACGTCGTCGCATCACAGAAGCTAGTGGAAAAAAATCGAGTGACTTTACAACGACGTCGTTGCATCACAGAAGTTAGTGGAAAAAAAACTCGGTGACTTTACAACGACGTCGTTGCATCACAGAAACTAGTGGAAAAAAAACTGGGTGACTTTACAGCGATGTCGTCACATCACAGAAGCTAGTGGAAAAAAATTGGTTTCTGTGTACGACGACGTTGTTGCTTCACAAAAAGTAGTAAAAAAAATGTGTTCTTATATATGAGACGTTGTTGCTTCACGGAATATAATGGAATAAAATGTAGTTCAAATTTGTGGCGAAGTCGTTACTTAACAGAATCTGTGCTGTGCAAAAATATGTGACGACGTCGTTGCACCAATGAATCATTGGCTATGGGCTCTGCTTTAAACATGCAATGATGTAGTCACTGAAAAGATTCTCTGCACACATCATAACTAAAATACATCGAATCAAAATGGTGACAAAGTGGATGAAAATTGATTACAAATTTGTTGAAACTGTAATATATATAGAATGTAATGTATTACAAAAGTATGATCCACATGGTCGATTACAAGGTTGATTACAATACAAAAGTATGATCCACATCCTAAAATGTGAAAGTTGAAAGTATAAACCGATTGGTACTGTACTAAAAGGCTACCCCACAAAAGTATGATCCACATCCTAAAATGTGAAAGTTGAAAGTACAAACTGGTTGGAACTGTACAGGAAGGCTACCCCACAAAAGTATGATCCACATCAAAAAATGAGATAGTTGGATCTATACATTAAAGTTTGATCTATGCAACATGATCGGATGGTGGATTGCGACAACTCTTTCGGTTGTATCCCCTATTTCTGCAATTAGAGCAAGTAACAACCCTGTGCTGTCGATTTCTATCTTCAACACGAATTCTGTTTTTCTTTGGACACCCTGGTTGTTTGGTAGCACGTGGAGGTAAAACAATTTCATTTGAGGTGTGTTTCCATTGTCTGCTATCATGAGTGGCATGTATGACTTCACTGTACGAAACACGATAAGTACTTGTTAGGTAACAATCCTCAACATAGTCAAACGGATTCAAGTGCCTAACTTTCATGGCTGCTAGTGCATGACAACATGGAATCCCCATTATTTCCCATCTACGGCAATTACACTTCTTTTGTTCAAGATCCACAATATCTATAAATTGTGCAGATTGAACCTGGAACTCAACAAGCCTGGCAACACGTACATGCACGTGGCGTGACTCTTCAGCCTCTTGGCTCATTAGTTTCTCTGCATAAGGTGTTAATCGCGACGTAATATTGAGTGACTCAAGATGTCTTCTCTGGAAGAAATCCATCAACTTGGTACGGATTTCTTCAACTTGCTTTGTAATGGGAAGCACTCTAATGTCCTTTAAAAGCACGTTTGTACACTCAACAGCGCTGCTGATTATCATGTCATAGCACCGACCTTCAACACATGCATTTGACCAATGTTGTTTTTCAATGGCATTAATATAAGTGTGCGCCCCTTGGTCTACAGCAAGGATGTCGTTCATATAGGCCTCATACTTAGATGGTCTAAAAGCCTTGGCAGCCCGCCAAAATTTCAATACAATGGCACAATCACAGAAGGCTACCTTAATGTTTTCTGCAATGTGATGACAACAATAGCAGTGCCTCGCACTTGGAATGATGTTGGACGATGCCGGGACAAGGCCCTTTTGTCAATCAGAAACAATAGTTAGGTTCGTTGGACTTCCCAATGCAAGAGTGAGATTGGCAAGGAACCACTCCCAACTGTCATGACGCTCGGCCTTTACGAAGGCAAAAGCTATAGAAAATAGCTTATGATTACCATCATAGGTGACAACCACTAGCAGCACACCTGGATACTTGCCCCGAAGATGTGACCCATCAACAGCAATCATAGGCCTCATTGATGATCAGAATGATCGGATGCAAGGACCGAAAGCCCAGAAGAATCTTCTGAACCTGTCTTCAACTGTCATGTCGATATTAGTCACAGTACCTAGATTGGTCATGTGTAATTCTCTATAATAAAGAGGTAGAATCTTAAAAGATTCTTCATATGATCCCCGAACTACATGCAACGCCATGTCTTTTGCAATGTGTGCTTTTCTGAAAGTGATATAGGTGCCAAACTCCTTTTCGTATTTCATTCATAATCTCTTTCGACTTCAAGTGGTTATTGCATCGGACTCTGTCCTCAATGAACTCTTCAATCAATTTCGATGATGCTTGGGGATGTGTCATCCTCATCATTGGTTTTGAGCAACAATGTCGTGGGTTATAAGTCCGTACCTTAAATTCTAGGCCTAAGTCAACAATGGAAGCATGTATACGCCAAGGACAACAATCATATTTGCAACGTGCTGAGACTTTTTTTAATCTTGGTCGACACATGTCGTAGAGTAAAATTGTTATAAATTACAAATTTCGCAAGAGATCTTCTGAAGCATTCACGATCAGAAAACTGACGCCCTATCCACATTTCTCTTGCCGAGTCTGTACCAGTTTCAGTTATAACATCTTGAGGGGCCATTGTGTCATCAAAATTGACATCTTCCATAGTAGATGAATGATTCACGGCATGAATGGTTTCGGCTCCTTGTTCATTACCAACAAAATTGACATCTTTCGTAGCAAATGAATGATTCACAGCATGATTCGTTTCAGCTCCTTGTTCATTATCAACAAAATTGACATCTTCCATAGCAAATGAATGATTCACAACATGAATGGTTTCGGCGCCTTGTTCATTACCAGCCATCATCCAAGAGGGAGTTACACGAACCATTGATATATCAACAGTAGCACAGAGAGTATCATGTGCATCAACAGCCTTGGGATATATTTCATCCCCATCAAAAGCAGCTCTTGTAGAACAATATTTTGTTTGAGAATCCCGTGCGGAAGAGAAATGCATGTCAACGTCTTCACGAATATCTACGGTGGGATACACTAGGCCAGGCTTGGGATTTATAATCTCGCAAATCCCTTTGCTCATTTTCTTCCAGGCACTTGATCCGCCAACCATAACCCTTTCAATACAAGACACGGGCAAGAATTAAAGTTAGGTGCGACAAGTGCAACTATATAAATATTAAAGAAATAGAACATAGATACGTACTGAGAGACTTCGCATTTCTTGTTTACAGCGTGAAGTTTCCTGTTGACATACACGTGTAGCCCATCTTGCTCACTTTCATACGCCATCAACATTCCCACAATATCATTTTCATCTTCCAAACTAATCAACGAAAAAACAAGTCCATTGTGATGAAGGTATTTCATGCTTACATCCTCAATATTTGCATGCAAATTAGACAAAGCAATGACTTCATTGTGCAACGCGCCATATGTTATACTTTTAGGTAAAGACCTCATCTTTTGTCTTCCACCATTGTAGACCGGACATATAATGTCCAAGACAAACTCTCCATCATAGTGAAATATGATGGGGATCCCATACTCAGCCATGCTATCGACACAAATAAACCATATATCAATTTGATGGTATTAGTAAATGTCGTGAATAGGTCACGTGTTGAATAATGATAACAAAGAGATGGTTCTATGTAGGGGTGTAACGATTCGGTTAACCGGTTAATTTGGAAAAATCGTTAACCAAACCGTAACCGCGGTTTTCTATCTTTAAAAACTTTAACCGTAACTGTATCCACAAAAACCGTGAAAAACCGTAACCGCGGTTAACCGTATTAAACGGTTCGGTTACGGTTAATAACCGTGGAATGCCTTCCTCACATAAGGGGATAAATGTGAATGATTGAAGGTTAAATGACACATAATGAGCAATTAAATAAAGTAAGAAAATATTTCATTCAACTCCCTTATTTTTTCTTTTATTTGTAAACGATACGGTTAACCGAACTGTATGATACAGTTTGGTTCGGTTGATAACCGTGAATTATTAAGAAAAATCGTAACAGAACCGAACCTTGCGATTTTTTTATTTCATTAACCGTAACCGTAACCGAAACGTATATATAGAACATTAGCGAAAAGACAGCTGTGACGAGGGGCGCACACTTATATATATAGAACATTAGCGACAATGTTGTTGCTAACTATCAATATTAAGTGATGACGTCGTCGCTTGTTGAGAAAAGGTAAAAAAAATAAAAAAAATCTTGCGGGAATACCAGCTCCGTGCCATATATGCGATTGTTACTTGTTTTGGTTAGTGGCCATGTAGGGGCCTTTTGTAGGTAAAATTCTCTTAAAAGAAAATGGTTAATTACCCAAAAAGAGTGATCTTCGCCAAAAGAGTGATCTTCGCAAATCGCCAAATCTGGATAGTCTATAGCCAGATTGACAACTTTAAGGACGAAGTGGCAGTCTTTGCATTCCAGAATGCCCTGTTGCCAGACAGTGATTTTCACAAAGACCTAGCCAGGAATCCTGTATCCTCCATAGCAGAGCGCTGATGGCCACAGTCAACCACTACATCGCCCAGGAAGACGACCAAATTCGAGCTCAGGAAAGCTTCGGGGTCGAGCAGCGCGACCGAGATGGCGGGCCCTCGAAGAAGGACAAGGGGACATTCCGCAGGGGCCAAGACAGTGACGGGTCAGAGAAACTCATTAATGTCATCCACCTAGCTCCCCCTCCCAAGGGGAGTAACCGAGCCCGCGCCGAGTTCAGGCGAGCGTCCCACAGTGAGCCGATGATGGCTGTCGAACTCGGCTCAGTTCCCAAGAGGGCTCGGAGAGAGCGACCAAGGATCTGGTTATCTGAAACGGACTTAGAAGGGGTCCAGCTCCCCCACAATGACCCGCTCATCATCACTTTGAAGTTGAAGGATTGCACTGTTCAGAGGACCCTCGTCGACCCCGACAGTTCATCTGAGGTCCTCTATTTCGATTGCTTCCGGAGGATGGGCTTGACGGAGGAGGATCTGCAGGAAGCCCGAGCTCCCCTCATAGGCTTCAGTGCCAAGCCGGTGTACCCCAAGGGAAAGGTAACCCTCAGAGTCCAGGTCGGCGGGGCATCCATGATGACAGACTTCTTAGTGGTCGACGCGCCATCACCCTATAACGCCATTATGGGCAGAACATGGCTCCATGGCATGGAAGCAGTCCCCTCTACTCACCACCAAAAACTGAAATCTCCGTTGGAAGAAAGGAATGGCAGAGTGGAGATAATTACAGTTTGGGGAGATCAACAGACGGCCAAGTAGTGCCTGATAGCCGTAGTGTCCGCGGAGCAAGAGCCCAAGCGGGTCAACATAACCGAGATGGAAAAGAAACTAGATGAGGTCGGCCAGGACCCGGAGACGAAGAGCGTGGAAGACTTGATCGAAATCAGGATCGACCCAAACAATCTAGAACGGTTCTTCCTGCTCGGAAGTTAGCTTGCAGAGCCAGAGAAGTCAGAATTGGTCCAGTTCTTGGTGCGAAACAAAGAGGTCTTCGCCTGGACGCCCCGAGAAATGTCTGGCATTGATCCCGAGGTCATGTGCCACAGGTTAAAGGTGGACCCTAGCCGCAAGCCGGTCATCCAAAAGGCTCGTAGAACAGGGGTGCTGCAGACAGAGGCCGTGATCGAGGAGGTAGACAAGCTGTTGGAAGCCGGGGCGATTAGAGAAGTCCAGTACCCGTCCTGGTTAGCTAACACGGTGGTGGTCAAGAAGAAAATTGTCAAGTAGAGTGTGTGTCCACTTTACCGACCTCAACAAGGCCTGCCCCAAGGACAGCTTCCCTCTCCCTAAGATCGACCAGATGATCGACGTCACTGCTCGCCACGACAGAATGAGCTTCCTCGACGCGTATCGAGGCTATCATCAGATACCAATGTATGGGCCGGACGAAGAGAAGACAACCTTCATAACACCCAGAGGCACTTACTGTTACAAGGTGATGCCATTCGGGCCGAAGAACACGGGAGCCACCTATCAGCGTCTAGTCACCAACATGTTTCAGGCCCAGCTAGGCAAGACTGTTGAAGTTTATATTGACGACATGGTCATCAAGTCCAAACAAGCGCAGAGCCATTTGGCCGATCTGGCCCAAATCTTTGATATTTTGAAAAAGTTCAAGCTTAGGCTCAATGCCTCTAAGTGCGCCTTCGATGTTGGTTCCGGCAAATTCCTGGGAAGCTTGGTCACATGTAGGGGGATCGAGGCGAATCCTGATCAAATCTCGGCCATTCTCGGATTGCAAAGTCCCACTGCAGCGAATGAAGTCCAAAAGCTGACTGGCATGGCGGCCGCACTGAACCGCTTCATCAGCAGGTCATCAGATAAGTGTCAGCCTTTCTTTCAACTACTTAGGAAAAATTTTAAATTTCAATGGACCCCAGAATGTGACCAGGCCTTGCAAGAGCTCAAGGCCTACCTTTCTTCACCCCCTCTACTCTCAACTCCCATACCCGAAGAGCTTTTGTACCTATATCTGGCGGTCTCGGCTCATGCGGTGAGCTCGGTCTTTCTTAGGGAAGCGGACAAGCTTTAAAAGCCAATCTATTATACAAGCAAGACCCTCATAGATGCCGAGACTAGATATTTACCTTTAGAGAAGCTCGCGCTGGCACTTATTAGTGCCTCACGCAAGCTGTCCCACTATTTCCAGACTAACACCATAGTGGCCGTTACGGAACATTTACTTAAGTCTGTTTTCAAAAAAGCTGACTTTTCAGGAAGAGTCTTCAAATGGGCTGTCGAACTGAGGCAGTACGATATTCGATATCAGCCCAGGACGGCGATCAAGGCCCATGTGCTGGCAGATTTCCTCGTAGAGTTTTCTCCGAGTCCGACACCAATCGAGCTCGGCACCGAACTGGGGGGCACGGGACAGGGATCACCGACAGGCTCAGATGAACAGGGCCAAACCCCTTGGAGAGTCTTCGTCGACGGATCCTCCACTTCAAGACGAGTTGGTGCAGGAGTTGTCCTCCAGTCTATAGAAGGGTTGGTCATCGAGTAGGCTTTGACCCTGGATTTCAAGGCGTCAAACAATGAAATTGAGAATGAAGCCCTGATAACGGGACTAAACAGCGCCAAAATCCTTGGAGCTCAACAGCTAGTGGTCTTCAGCGATTCACAGCTGGTGGCGAACCAGCGCACTGGGGACTACCAAGCTCGTGACGACAGGAATACCGTTTATTTAGCCATCGCAAAGAAACTGCTCTCTCAGTTCCAAATGACCGAAATCAGGCAAATAGGCAGGGACTCAAATTCTCATGCCGATGCCCTTGCCAATTTAGCCTCTGCTGCCGAAGCAGGGAAAAAGAGAAATATCGAAGTAGGATCGTTGGCCGCACCCAGCATAGAGCTCCATCCACCTCGGGAACTATTGTGCCTTCATCTCGGCCCGAGCTGGATGGATCCCATCGTAGCTTACCTCAAGGACGACAAACTTCCCGAAGACAGAAGCAAAGCTCACTGAATCAGGCTTAAAGCAATCCGATTCTAGTTGTCTCCCGAAGGCAAACTCTACAGGAAGTCATTCACAGGGCCTTACCTCCAGTGTGTTCATCTGAGCAAAGTCGAAGATTTCCTCTATGAAATTCACGAAGGAATCTGCAGAAGCTATATTGAAGGGAGATCCCTAGCGTACCGAGCAATCAGCCAAGGATACTAGTGGCCGTACATGCAGAAGGACGCGCAGGTGTACGCCATAAAATGTGAAAAGTGTCAGAAATTCTCCCACTCTCTCCAGCAACCAGCCCAAGATCTTAGTCCGCTATCCAGCCCATGGCCATTCGACATTGTAGGACCACTCCACCGAACTCCAAGGAATAAGAGGTGGCTGATCGTAGCCATCGATTACTTCACTAAATGGCTTGAGGCGGAACCATTGTCTTCCATCACAGAGCAGGATTCCAAGAACTTCGTATGGAAAAATATTATAACGAGGTTCGGCATTCCAAGAGCTCTGGTTTCGGACAACAGGACCCAGTTCAACTCCAACCTTTTCAAAAGCTTCTGCCAGGAGCTCGGCATTAGGAACCATTATTACACTCCAGCGTACCCTCAGAGCAACGACCAGACCGAGATCTCTAACAAGGTGATACTTGATGGGCTCAAAAAGCGGCTTGACTGAGCTAAGGGAAGCAGGGAAGAAGAGCTTCCAAGCGTCCTATGGGCTTATAGAACTACTCCGGGGCGCTCCACTTCGGTAACGCCTTTCTCCCTTGCCTATGGGATGAAGGCGGTCATTCCTTTGGAGATCGGCCTCCCGACCCTAAGATCCAAACTCTTTGACCAAGGACAGAACGAAGCAAATCTGGCCAGGGAGCTGGACCTAGCCGATGAGCGGAGGGAAGCAGCAGCAGTCAGATTGGCTGCCTATCAGCTGCAACTGGCCAGGGGTTACAACCAAAAGGTCAGGGAGCTGAGATTCTCAGTTAGGGAGCTGGTCCTAAAGAAAACACTCCCAAGGGATAAGGATCCAAATCAGGGCAAGTTGGCACCGAATTGGCACGGACCATTCAAGGTGACCTCCATTGCTGGGCAGTCGGCTTATAGACTCGAAGACATGGACGGTCGATAGCTGCCGCGACCGTGGAATGCATCGCACCTCAAGAAATTATATTTTTAGTTTGTGTCTTAAGCATTCTCAAGATTAATGAAATTATCTTCGTTCTCAGCTTGTGACCACTGGCAGTTCGACAACAGTGCCCTTGATGAGATCGCCTTGGGTCGGTATAAACCACCCAGGCGTGAAGCCATTACGGCCCTTGATGAGATCGCCTTGGGTCGGTTTAAACCACCCAGGTGTGAAGCCAATACAGCCCTTGATGAGATCGCCTTAGGTCGGTATAAACCCAGGCGTAAGCCATTACGACCCTTGATGAGATCGCCTTGGGTCGGTATAAACCACCCAAGCGTGAAGCCATTACAGTCGGATGTGAATTTTGATCCCCCAGTGGGAGGGAAATCGCCATTCATCTATTTGTGCTATTTAAATTTTACATCGAAAATGAGGATTCCGACTACCCTCAAAATCGACGGATCACGATCGCCAGCTACGGTAATGGACGTACTACGGTAATGGCCGTAACACCGTTCTTCGACAAAAGCCAAAGAAAAATGGGAGAAAATAAATGGGTGGATTCTTCTCTCGTCTAATGTGCTGCCAGCAACACACGATGGTTTTCCTGTCACATTAATTTGGGTCTTTTTGGGTCTCTTTAATATTGGGTCAATTCAGGGTTATGAGTCAAAGTCCAAATAAGGTTAATCCTCACATAGCATAATCATAGTATCTCCAAGTAAAATGAAATAATTAAAATAAAGGAAATGAAAGGGGGAAGGTGCCAAATATTTAAAAAGAGGATTGGACCCGTTCCCGGGTACCCCCTTCTAATTCCTTGGCAAAAGAGGGTTTAAAGGCTGACTTTTCAAACCAAAATGATGATGCAAATGAGACTTTGACTTGTGATTTCTGTGTTTTTCGTGTGCGATACACGAGTGATAAAGTAAAAAGTCGATGGGCTGTAATTGATTGAAGGTGGCCGATGGGCCGGTGTTTGTTTTAGAGTGGCCGATGGGCCGAAATAAAAATATGCAAAGTGTGTGAAATCACTCATCTCATCTAATTATTCTCATTTATTCAATTTTAGAAGTCAGTTCTTTGTTCCCTTTTATCATTAAGTTCAATTAAATATTTGGCACCTGAGGTGGAGGAAGAAATAAAGGAAAAATCTTTTTGGGTTTATTTTGTTGGTTTTATAGTTTTTATGGAATTTTGATATTGGGGCTAGAAGGGCCTACCTAGGGAATTCTACTTGGATTTACGTGATTAATGCTTTATTACTGATCATCGGATTAACCCTAAGGTCCTAGACCGCCCACATCAGCTCTCCCGGTCCCCTAACGGAACAAGAAAAATGATGGGACGAAGCCTAATGCTCTAATCTATCTAATGAGGAAATCTGATATAATCCTAGGGTGCAAATAACCTAAACTTGATAACTCTGCCTAAAGAATTTGGTTAAATAAGGTTTTAGTCGATTCGGTTTGTTTTAAGCTATGAGTTGATTAAGAGTGATTTATGGATGTTTTAAGGTTCTGCTTAAGTTGTTTAAGGCTCTGGGATTTCAAGTTTTAATTCGAGAAGTGAAATGATGTCGAAATTGACGGACAGGATTGGTGGAGGACTTGGGCGCCCCGGGGGTCGCCTAGGTCACTCTGGTGACTTGGGCGCCCAGGCAGTGGCGCCCAAGTGGCTGTTTCTTGGTGGTTTGGCTAGTGGCGGTGGTATCGTTGTTATCTTCGGAATCCCGGGGATTCTTACTTGATGAATTCTAATTTTCCAAATTTTTTTAGTTCTCTGGTGTTCAAATGTCAAAATTAGTCGGGTCCGGATTTGGGAACAAAACCAAGAATTCGTGTTTTAATGCAAACAAAAGGATAGGCGCCAAGGGGGTGGCGCCCAAGTGATGGCTTGTGATTTTCAGGTATTCCAGATGGGACTAAGTTCTTTGTTTTTTTGGGATCTAGGGATTATGTCGGGTTCTGGTTGTAGTTAATTTAAGTTATAAGGTGTTTAGTTATTTATTTTTGGTCGAGGTAGTAGGTCGGGGTGAAAGTGTAGGATAGGCGCCACAGGGGTGGTGCCTAGGTGGTTGTTTGTTGGTTCGTAAGGGTTTTGGGTGCTAAGTCCGAATCGATTAAAGTCTAAGTATTTTACGTTAAAAGTGTTTTAATATGTGGATTGGGATGGGTTTGAAAGTTAATTAATTAGGCTAAGTTATTGGTTGGGGTTTCGATTATTTCAGGTTTAAAATGTTTTACTCTGTTGATTCGGATTAGTTTAAGGTTTTAATTAATCGGTTTAAGCTTTAACCGGGGTGTCTTAGAGGATGAAGAGTTTGGGTACCCAGGGGGTGGCGCCCAAGTGGCTGTGGAAGGATGGGTGCCCAGGGGGTGGCGCCCAGGTGGCTGTGGAAGGATGGGCGCCCAGGGGGTGGCGCCCAAGTGACTGTGTTTTGGGTTTTAGGTGTTTTATGTTCTTAGTTGCTTTTAATCCAAATTAATTAGGCCTTTAAAGGGATTAAAGGTGTTCTTAATGATTTGATGGTTCTGAAATTAATTAATTATGATGTTTTAATTAATCTTAGGGTTTATCCTACTTAGGCGCTAAATTCGATAACCTAGACCATCTAACTATTATTTTTGGGTTTTCTGGATATCTTTTTAATTTGTTTTTGATTTCCCCTCTAATTTACTAAAGAGTAAGGAAAGAGAAGAAATGATTTTATGTTTTATAATGTTTTTGGGTTTTTTGTTTGTATGACTCTATGATTCGAATGATATGATGTGAAGTGTGACAAAGATGGTAATTCGGAGTTCAGAACACATCAAACAACCAAACATATCATTATCAAACAGTTTCTAAGTAAACTAAATGCAGAAGATCGGAAGTTATGCACGAAGGTGGAAAAAATCCACTTGGGCGCCACACCTGTGGTGCCTACCCTGCTCAGTCAGGGTTTTCAATGGATCACAACGAATGCACAAAAATCCTAGTATTTTCAACACAATTTCCGATATTTAGCGACTGATGCGAATTCCTAATGCGAACTATTAATGATGCGGCTAACAAATCTACGAGAAGACGATGCAACGGGCGAAGATTTAGAACCCGGACCCAGTCTCAGAAGGATAGGCGCCCAGGGGGTGGCGCCCAGCCTGTCCGGGAGAGAGCAAGCGCCCAGGGGGTGGCGCCCAGCCTGTCCGGGAGAGAGCAAGCGCCCAGCCTTTCTGCCAAGGGCTTTTCGCGATCTCTTGGATAAAAATGATAATAATGATGCTGTTAATGCAAGATCTAACCTAGTTATGCAATTAGAATTACGAAATCAATGCAGATCTACTATATTAGAATGAACCTAAACATGTTTCTAGTATGATGAGATGCTAATATCAGTTTCAACACAAGCTAATGTAGATCTATGATGCTCAAATGATCATAAACATATTTCTAAGCATTTATACCAATGGAATGTAGTAAAAGAGAGGGGAGATCTAGGAATACCGGTGGATGATGCGTTTCTCAAGTTCTAAGAACGAAGCTTTCGCGAAATCCCATAGCCCTAGTTGAAGATATGGAAGCATTCTTCTTTACCTCTTCTTCTTCTTCTCTAGATCTGAAACTCTTTCTCTAATGGTGGCTACCTCTTTCCTTCTTCCTGATTCTCTATTTTCTCTCTTTTTTCTTTTTTAGGGTAGCTCCCTTTGCTAATGGGGGATTATATAGAGGCTTTGGAACGAGTTTAGGAGGGCTAGGGCTTCATTAATTCGTGCTTCTAGAAGGTTTCACGCATCCCAAGGCGGCTTAAGTTGTTTTAGGGTGAATTAGGGTTTGAGAGAGGGTGGGCGCCCATGGGGTGACGGCCACATGGTCTGCGCAGTCTGGGCGCCCACAGGGTGGCGCCTATATGGAATTCAATAGGGTGGTGCCTAAGTGGAGCCGGTTCATCTTCGGTGCATGGTCCCTATGTTTGAGTGGTCCCGGGCTACTTTCAAGCCATTCTAATGGAGTTTGGAAGGTGGGCACCCACCATGAGGTGCCTAGGTGGCCCTGGGCAGTATGGGCGCCCAGCATGGGGCGCCTATGTGGAATTCAGTAGCCTGGGCGCCACATGGGTGGCGCCTAAGTGATTTTGACATTCTCTTGGGACAAACTTCGGAAGCCCATAACTTTTGACCCGCTTATCGGATTTGGACTTTCTATATATCGTCGGAAAGCTCTCAGAGCGTAGAATCTTGTGGTCTATAAATCCTAATGGTTAGAGGTCAGGAAAATAAGGGATACTTGGATCAATGATCCCAACCCCCTAATTCATGTTAATCATATCGTACTTAAGCAAACTATGTGTAGCTTCTCCAAGAATAATCTGAGTGTCTTCTATGTAGTCTGGCAAGGGCTTGGAATAGTGTTGTAGTCCATGCCTGGTATGAGTAGTGGGTTGAGCTCGAGATCTCAACACGATTCGGCCTTTTCTCTCACAATTTCTATAAATTGTTGAACTAAGTCTAAAATTATCAACAAGCATCTTCATCGTCGTTAATTAATTTTAATTATGCCATTAACCATTCAATTATGGGTGAAATGGGGCATCATTATATATGATAAGTGTTTAAGGCTATCATAGGGGGCCAAAATGAGGTGTCTACAATTACGGCCCTTGATGAGATCGCCTTGGGTCGGTATAAACCACCCAGGCGTGAAGCCATTGAGGCCATTAACATTCCCCCCCTCAATTCGGTAAACGCCACTCAAGCATGGATCAACTTCGACTAAGTTGCTTCTAGGTTCTCACATTCTTAATATTAGAGGCCCTTATGACGGGACCTCCAAAGGGCTATAGGCCACTACCAAGTTCCAAACTGGCCGGCCTATCCCAAAGCCGAACTCACATACTTGGGAAAAACGTAATGCGGAGAAATCATGACAAACCGCAGGGAAGCAGGATGCAAAATGAACAATGATTTGAGACAAATTGGGAGACAAGTTGAGAAATTTTATTGAAGTTCTTAAGTCTGTACAAATTACAAGTTTCCATCAGAACAAAAAGAAAAAGGGGTACATTTCAAAACAAAATTTAGGACGACCCCGCTATAATCTCTTCGGTGCTCGCCGCTTCGGCGTCGCCTGCTGAAGGAGCCTCGGGGGGGCCTGGCGCAGTGTCAGAAGTCACTGGTGGAGGAGTTGCGGAGGTCTCAGCGGGAGCTTGGGGCGCGGATGGGGCACGCCCGAACTCAAGAGGGTTCACATATAAATGATGATCTTCAAGGATACCCATCTCCTTGAGCACGGCTCGACAGCCGAGCTGAAACAGCTTCGGGCTGAGCTTCTTGATTTGGTCAGTGTAGTTCCAGCCCGCGTCTGCTACCCCCTCCAAGAAGGCAGCGTCGACCTCTGCCTTGGTCGAGGTAAGGAGCTCTTCCTTCGCCGCCTTTTCTAGCTCGAGCTCAGCCGCCAGCCCGGCCGATCTCTTCTCTTCGGCGATGATCTTCCCTTGTAATTTGTATGTCTCTGCTTTCAACTGGGAGAGCTCGCACACCACCAAGTCGACCTGGGCGTCGAGCTCGGCCTTCTTGGCCTCCACCGCTTCATCACTTTTGGCAAGCAGAGCAGCTTCGGCCCGCCGCTTTTCATCCTCCAGGCGGCTAACCCGAGCATCCTCGTCAAGGATCCTGCTCAGGACCACTTGAAGCCTCTGGACACCCTGCAAGAGAACAGAAATGAGCCAGCATTGCGTGGAAAATCTGGAGCTATAGTTAGGCGGAGACTCAGCACTTACTGAGAGAGAGTGCTGTAGTGTCTTCATGAGCAGCTGTGTACTGTCAGCTGCGTTGTGCCTCTCCATGTCTTTGGGGAGCGCACTGGCCCTGCTGAGGAATGCAATCACGGCTGAATTGCCCATCAGCCGGTCCTCGACGTTCAGCGGCCTCCCAAGCCACAACTCGAGGTCCGGCCTGAAGGCATCCGGCTCGGTCGAAGTTGCGGCGAGAGGCAGTTCGGGGCCCCGCTCCCCCTAGCCCCCCGCTTGAGTCCGCTCCTCTTCGACAGGCCTCTCCCTTACGACCTAGAAGGCCGTTTTTCTAGGCCTCTCCCATGTCTACATCCGCAGCTGGACGGATCTCGGTGCTCAGGAGAACAATGGGAGTGGAAGGGGGAAGACCAGCGCTGGAGGCGGCCACCTGCTCGCCAAACAGGGCATCCTCCAAGTTCAGCGGCTGGTACGCTGGCCGGCGCCTTTCCATTTCTTCAGCACTCGGGGAGGAGTAATTCTAGATCTCTTGAAGCGGATCGCTGTCGGCGCGGAATGCCGATGTAGAGGCTTCGGCACCCGAAACGATCCTGTTCTCGGTCTCGGAAAGAGCAAGAACTTCCCCCGGACGGCCCGATTTCCGCGTGAATGACAAGTACTTCGGCTCGTACCCCAGCAGGGAGTAGGTGGCTCTGTTCTGATGCCCTCGATATCAGTAGACCTTTTCAGCCAAACCGTGTTTCTTCACCAACGATCTAGCTGGGCGTCTCACTTTCGCTAGGAAAAGGCCTGTAAAAATAAAATAAAAAAAGAAGAAGAAAAGAACCAACAAACACAAGTCAGAACGAGGCAGAGAAATGAAGAACAGAATCCGAAACCCAAGAGGGGTCAGTGTTTTACTCGATGGAATCCCGAAGAACCGCGGGACTTAGACCCTCCTCGCCGCCTCGGTTTCGGTCGCGCTGAACTCCTAGTTGCCTGAGACGAATAAGCGATCATCCCCGGCGTATTTGTTTGAGTCCTCTAAGGCCGTGACGAGAGGCTGACACACTGACACTTCGCTTTGAAGCGGAGGTAATACGTGCCGCCTTCTCGGGATTTGCAGAGGTCATACACGTCCTCAATATCGTGGACGCCAAGATTGATCCCGAGGATCTTGTTCAGTTCGGCGATGCCCATGATAATTTTGAAGCCGTTCGACATCAACTGACACGGGCACAAGCTCTAGGCCTGGAGGCACGACTTGAGGAGGGGGTGAAGGGGGAACTTGACCCCACCTTCGATAATGGCGACAAAGGGAATTGGCATCCAGCCTCTGTTGAAGGCATAGCCGCACGAGCTGGACGGATCGGCGGCCGTCACCCGGAAGTCTTCCGGGATCATGTATGCCGCCTTGAGCTCTACCAAAGCCTGGGGGGTGTCTATCCAGTAACTATAAACCCCCATTTCTAAGAAACCCTAAAGGCATGCTAGGACAGAACAGAACGAAGAACAGGACAGAAACCCTAGAACTAGGGTAAGGGTATAAACAAGAAAAAGAGAATTGGAGAGAGGCACTCACAGGATTGCCAGGAGGTAGGACCAGAATACGGTAAGCGATGCTGGACTGGGCGATTGCAACTGATGAAGGTCACAGGAAAAGGGTCTCTGCTCAGGTTCTTTACTGGTTCCACTAAAAGGCCAAAGTAAAAACAAAAAGGGACAAGGTGAACAGGATATAAAGGTTGAAGAAGGGCGCCATCCCGAATTTCAAAGGGGAGACGCGTGCGAAGCATCGCCTCATTCATTTCACACGCCTCCTCGAAGTTGTAGAAAAGCCCATCAGGCGGTGACACGTGGCGCAGTCGGTTCGTCTTCCCACATTAATCATGGCGACCGCGTTTATCATCCCATTGATTGCCTCGGGCTAGTGAAGCGATGGCGGCGCATTAAACCATTAGAATCTTTGATTGGGGGATAATTATGAGATAAAATGCCAAATGACGGATAAGATCCGCATCAAGATGGCACGAAAATTTAATTTCCTCAGAATTCCGGTTCAACTCTCGACCTCTACTTGAGGAACCCTAGAGGTCAAGAGCTGGGGGGCAATTGTGTGGGGATGTTTCCGTGATGCTAAGGTCTAGCCTGATTTCGGCCAGAGTAACAGATAGGGTCTCGGCTGTATGGATCCGTGCCATCTGACATGCTCGCCCCACCTCGGCTTCGGCACCTCCTTTTGCTGGTATCTGTAAGAACTAGCCAGTTTCACTTCGGCTCCTCCATTACGCCCATTTCAGTCTCGGCTGTGCACCACATTCTGATGGCTACGTGCCGAACAACCTAGACAGGGCCTGACAGCCACGTCCGACACTCGGACACGTGGCGGGGCATGGGCACGCGCTGATGGGACAGGAATGCCATCCAGGCCGTCCACTCTCGTCATTTCCCTGACAAACACTTATCCAGTGGCTGTAGCCATCTGAGCAAGGCCCGAGAGGGGAATCCGATGGGACCCCGACCGCTAATGGGTCAGAACACTATCAGGTCCAGTGTGACTCACATTTAATGCAGTATGGGCTAATCGGACCCCCATTTAATGCTATGAGGGCTATAATGGGCTCTCATCGATGGCCCTACGGGGCTAATATGGTCCTGATCTTACCAGTCAAATCAGGAAGCCCACTAACAGAAATCCTGGACTTCTCATATAAGGGGTCCATCACCTAAGACCAGGTATGTTCTATGGGCATGCAACCATTCGAACCTTATTCTCCTTCTCCGACCAGCATCCACGCACTAACTTAAGCATCGGAGAGCCCTGCGCTGCCAACAGCCAGGGTCCTCTGACTGTCTTTTTTTCTCCCCTTTCAGGTCCCTAGATTGATCAGCTCTCTTCATTTGGATAAGTCCCTTGAGGCACTTCCCTGATCTTGTGAGTTATTTTTCTGCACTTACAAGGACATTTTTACAAAAAACGTTTTTGGGTTTTTGCCCGAATGGACGAAACAACACTAATACATTAACACAGTGATAGAATTGGAGTAGATGATTGACTCGTACTTTAATCTCTAGGAAGGTCTTCTTATCTAAGTAAATTTTCTTATGGGTCACATGACAGTGAAGATTGTATAAAATCCCAGAGAGGGATGATGACTGTTCTCCTATGATATCATATACATATTCAAGAAGGAAAAGAGGAAGCTGGTTTTCTAATAAGAGCAGATCATAATATATTAAGGGGCTTAATAAGGGGTTTATCAAAGTCTCCTTCTTTGATTTTATTGATGGTAAAAGGTAGACGATGAAGCAACTGTCCAGCAACATCATTTCCACAAATTCATTTCTTGTGAGCTTATACTTATCTGAATAGCATCTCCGCACTTGCTCCTCCTTTGGCTTGAGCTTTATAATGAGGTCATTCAAACAGTGGGAATTCTGAGAGAGGATCTTTTCAAGTATTGGGAATTTTCTCTTCTCCATGTTTTGAAGCCTGCGATTTCCACGGTGGTATGGGCCAATTGAGATGATGCAAGGCTCATACACATTATTCTTACCTTGCCGGAGTCTGTCGGGGACTCTTTGGATAAAAACCTTGATGTTGCTGGCGCACTTCTCCTCCTCCAGCTGTTTTTTGAGCCTATTGCTAATGAATTCTGTACCGGGGTCGATCTCTGTTCCATCTCCCCCTTCATGAGAAGAGCCCGGAAGGGAAGAAAGAGGAGGAAGAGTAGACTCAGTTTCATCATCCGACATTATAGCTCTCGAATGTTCACCTGAGGCTGTGAGACTTACCTTCTGGATCTAGATGCAAGATATGTCCGACATTCCCCCCCACAGCCTGTTTGTTTACATTGGCCTCTGTAAAACACGTACGAGTAGTAAAAGTTGACGATAAAGTAGGCATGTAATGAGACTTTTTGCTTCTCATATTATTAGAAGAAGTAAACTTCATGTGTTTCTATACCGGAATTTATGACTAGAATTTTGGAGGTTGGGGTGCTTTAACATGATGCGACATAATGTGATATTTTGTACACTCACATTTGAAATGCTGTGTTTCTTTGGTTAGAGTTTTAAATTCCAACCACTCAAAAGAGCTTTTGGAATTCTTGGAATTCAACTCTCTATATCATTTGTTGGAATTTCAAATCCTCAATAAAAAAGAGGGATTTGGAATTCCACCTAAGGGGAATTTGAAATTCTCCCAGACATGAAATCTTGGAAATGTAAAATGTTTATGTCCTCTCACTTTATAAAATTTATGCATTCAACTCACTTGTAATAAATTGAACTCATTTTACAAAAAACAAAAAGAAAATAATATGCTTTCTTGTTCTACGCCTCCTATGGCTATTAATGGGCACTCATCTAACTTTATTCTCAACTAGTAAAACATGCCCCCGGTGAGCACATGCAATATAATTCATAACACATGATGAGTATTAAATATTGAATATTTTACCCCTCATTAGTCCAAATTTTATCGGCATCTCATATGCATATTATTTATTTTACACGGAGATTTTATCATTCTATCACATTAACGGATTATCATGCATAAATCCAATTATTTATAGCACATTTTTATGTAATTTCTCTTGTGTAGGTGGACCCCGCAACTACCTTAACCTTCCGGTTAGTGTCCCAAGGCATCAAGAAGAGATTTTAATAAAGAACTTACATGAGAAATCTTAGGAAGAGGAAGAGAATCCCAAAATAAGATGAGAAGACTTTAAGAATAAAAGAAACCATTTTCTAACACAAATGAATGGTTGGTGTATTGGTTAGAGCTTTTTTGAGTAAGTTAGTCTTTTAGCAATTTTATTTTACTTTCTCGATACTTTATATTGTAATTTGGAGCTTAAGTGTATCTAATCTAGAGAGGGTGTGTAATTGAAGATCATTAATGAAGATTTAGAGCCCTTTCTCGATGTTTAGTGGCTAAAGCTCTTGGATTAGACTCTCATTTTGAAGCTAAGTAATGTGATTAGTTCAATTTCATGCATATTTTAGTTTAAATTCCATACTTGTGCCTTAATTGATAAGTAGATTTTAGGTCTAATTGTTCTAATCTCTCTCATTTCTCATCCTCTATCTCTACACTTGATGCTTGGATAATCTCAATTGATACTTTGTAGTTGGATTAAGTTCTCTAACATAGCATGCTTTAAAGCTCTTATCTTTGATCTTTTGTAACTTGATTTTGATGATTTATTATTAGGGCAACTAGATGATGATCTATGATTTTGGCATTTGATTTTCTTTACTTTGATTTTCATTGTCATATCATCCAATTCAATTAGAAAAAAGATTGCTAATTGGATTCTAGATTTGAGACTTGAATTGCAACATACATTGATTGGATTAATTACATACTTAGTGGATTTTGGATTGCCTAATACTTATTATTAATTTGAATATTTGTTTTAGAATCATACACATTTCACACGACTTATTTTAAAAATCTCACACATTTCATTTTCACACCCTATCTTCATTTTAAATCTTCCATCTCCACCACCATTCATCCACTAGTTTAGTGTAATTTGTTAGATCTTATTAATTTCATATTTTAGATTGTTAGTTAGAGTAGTTTAGTTGCTATTTTAGTTTTGTTCCACTTTTCAATTAGTTTAATTTCATTTTTCACACATAGTTTAGTAGTTTTAATTGTTTACTTCAATTTCTATATTACCTATATTTTAATTCAATTCTACTTAAATTGGATTCATTGCTTGTTCCATCCTCTCTCCGTGAGATCGATAATTCGGACTCTTTAGTCTTTAACAACTTGATGACACCGTAGTCTTGTGGTTAAGCGTTGTACATATAAGTGTCGATCAAAACAAAAATAATATAAAACTTTAAAGTTTATAAGAAATTTAAAATATCATATTTTCTGAATAAATTATATTGACTTGAAGAAAATTTCTAAAAATATATATAAATATGATATTTTCCTATTAGGGACGAGTTTGATAGTGAGTTGGCCAGGTTCAAGGTGGGTTTTCAAACTTTTAACTTTGCCGATTTTGAATTTTGAGTTTACTTGACTTGCCTTTAAAAGTGTAAGCTAAGAACCTGTTGGGACAGTATGCTAGCTTGCTATAGCGAGCCTGGGAAACTTGCCAATTTTGATCCGAACTCCTAATTAGAGTTTGTGACTAATTGCAATTCTGATTAGATCAAAATTAGAAAACTCTTGCAAGAATTTGGGGCAATATATTGGCTGTTCCTCTCAACCCAAAATACACCACCACCTCTCTCATTGTTCTGAGCAACAGAAATCTAAGAGAAATAATTTTCTCTAGAGCTATGATATAGAGATTGTTCTGAAAAGCAACTCTAGAAGGCTTGAGGCTTCTACTTTCTTATAGAAGATTTGAGCATCTTTGTTCTCAAGGTGTTGTTGGAGAATCAAGTACGGGGAGCGGTGCGCAGCGAGTAGTCCTAACAACGAGGAGTTATGCAAGAACAACTGCAGTTGTTAGGTCGACATACTGATCGGAAAAGGGAGTTATGAGTATATCTTGCAACCGTTCAATAGTGATGAGTTTTTCTGATCGCGGGTTTGAGAACCTTTTCGGTTTTCACAAAGTGTAAGGGGGGTTTTTTTCAATAAAATCCTCTGATTTAATCATCATATGACATTTTTAGAGAGAAAAGAAGGAAAATTTCAGAAAAGTATGAAACTTTTCTCTCATTTTAAAAAAAAAGTATAAAAGTTTTTCATATTTCTTTCAATCAAGTTATTTCCATTAAAAAATTTAAAAATGATAAAAACACTCTTATGACAAATTTTTATCTATTTTGACCTTCCTTTATCTTGACCAAAATTCAATTGTAGATGGCGGGGTACCAACTTTTGAGGGTTTATCACCTAAAAGAATGCTAGAATTGGTTTTATAGTCATTTGAATCCATATAAACACTTTTTAAAACCATTTATGCATGAGGGTAGTTAAAGCCCATTTCTCTTAGATGATTTATTGAAGAGAGAATATGAAATATAATTTAAGGGTTATTTTATCACTTTTCAGATTTTTTTTCTACTGTGAGGACTTGATTTAAAGAAATGTGAAATTTTTTTATATTTTTTTAAAATATTCAAATACTAATGCAATTTTTTTAAAATTAGCTAAAAGTTTTACACAATTTTAAAATTTCCATTCGGATTCCAATTCTCTCTCTGATTAAAGTTGAATGATTAAAATTTTAAAATTCTCCCTCGGATTCCAATTTTCAATCTGTGGTTCGTACTGATTAAAGTTGATGTTGAACTAACATACACACTAAACGACCGAACTTGAAGCGACAGCATCCCACGTGATTAATATTTGATTGTTACCGGATCGTATGGCTCATGACATTGCCAGTTGCCAGTGCACAAGCGATTGTCGGATGACGAAAGTTTTTTTATAATAAAGAGGGACAAACGCGTCCATGCGTTGAAGTGTTAAACTATCCAACATGGTTTTGGGCTTTCAACAATAATAATGTAAAAAAATGGATAATTACCAAAAGGAAAAGCTTTAAATATCTAAAAAGCGTAAAGATAATATAAATGGAAAAACCTCCAAAGTGGTCATCGTATAATTTTTATTTTTTTTATTTTTTTTTTGTATTCGTGCACGTTTGTGAGATACTCACACATGTGAGTACGAATAAAAAACCTTATACAATAAGTAGCAGGACGACTACTTTGGAGGTTTTCCCGTTTGTATAATTATTTTGGTGTTTTTCTAAATATTTGAAACCTTTTTTGGTAATTTTTTAGAAAAAAAGAACGTTTATCGCACTGGTCTCAAAAAGAATTCCAAGTTAAAAATAACACATTCTGTAAAGAATTCCACATGACGATTTTATGACAAAATTAGCTGTTACGAATTCCATATGGTCTTTCTTACTACATTGATTTTATGACCAATGTTGCATGCAACCCAATGTAAAACTAAAACACCATGAGGGAAAGATAGAACTAAAGAGGTGTGGGTTCATTTTGTGGTTGGTCGTCCTGGATCATAAATACCAAGCAGGAGAGGAAATTATCTTTAAAGAGGATGGAGAAAGAGATGGTGGGGGCAGTACCGAGGAGAGGTAGAATGGCAGGGAGTAGATAAATGAATTGATTGCTCATTAAGTTGTTTGTTGGGCAAGGCAAATGTAGGTCGTTGTTCAACTACTGGGTAAGAATTTCATCTCTATGTAAGACCACTGGGATAAAAAAGTAATTTACGTGTTGCTTTTTAAGGTCTTCCATGAATGTTACGCCATGTTAAATGTGGCATATGTGGACAAGATCTCAAAGATTCATTCCGCAAAAGCTGCCATGATGGAATAGAGTGAGGAATCCCATTTGAGTGGGCATCAGGCTGAATATTACCACACTTCTGCTTTATTCACCTTGGATCAATCTCAAAAAAGCAAATAAATAAATACAAGACTAAATTAAGTTTGAGGCTATTAAATCAAGGGCTAATGTTAAGTTTTTTTCCCCTCACTCGTTTACGAGACTTTTTCATCCCCCTGTTTCTCCAACTAATAGAAGTGTATCTAGATGGGCTTCATGAGCCAAAGCACATCATTTTCAAAGCTTTGTCTCAACTAAGTTGGATTCAGCTAAATTCATGTTCAAATTGAAACTGACGCAATTATCCTCCTTTAATTTATCCGGACTTTGACAGGTAGTAATGAGGTTCTTCCTCATGTAATTATCCTCCTTTAATTTATCCGGACTTTGACCGGTAGTAATGAGGTTCTTCCTCATGTAAACCCCTAATTGTTCACCTCTTCTTGAAATGGGCTTGATTTTAAATAAGCTAAAAGTGTCACACATTTTTAAAATTTTCAATCGGATTCCAATTCTTTGTCTGTGGCTTGTAACTTCGTACCGATTAAAGTTGATGTTAAACTACCATACACACACTAAACGACAGAACTTGAAGCGCCAGGAGGGATAGCATCCCACGTGATTAATATTTAGTTGTTATTAGATCGGATCTGGATTCCCTATTTGAATCAAGCAAGAAAATTCAATTTGGACCAACCGGGAGTGACACATTTATTTTTATACTTTTCTTATACTTAAAAGCTGGAGCCCTTTTTTAAAGGCAGCACCAGTTTTTAAACACAATAGCCTTGGGCATTCGACAGTAATTTATCCGGACTTTGACCGGTAGTAATGAGGTTCTTCCTCATGTAAACCCCTAATTGTTCACCTCTTGTTGAAATGGGCTTGATTTTAAATAAGCTAAAAGTGTCACACATTTTTAAAATTTTCAATCGGATTCCAATTCTTTGTCTGTGGCTTGTAGCTTCGTACCGATTAAAGTTGATGTTAAACTACCATACACACACTAAACGACAGAACTTGAAGCGCCAGGAGGGATAGCATCCCACGTGATTAATATTTAGTTGTTATTAGATCGGATCTGGATTCCCTATTTGAATCAAGCATGAAAATTCAATTTGGACCAACCGGGAGTGACACATTTATTTTTATACTTTTCTTATACTTAAAAGCTGGAGCCCTTTTTTAAAGGCAGCACCAGTTTTTAAACACAATAGCCTTGAGCATTCGACAATAATTTATCCGGACTTTGACCGGTAGAAATGAGGTTCTTCCTCATGTAAACCCCTAATTGTTCACCTCTTGTTGAAATGGGCTTGATTTTAAATAAGCTAAAAGTGTCACACATTTTTAAAATTTTCAATCGGATTCCAATTCTTTGTCTGTGGCTTGTAACTTCGTACCGATTAAAGTTGATGTTAAACTACCATACACACACTAAACGACAGAACTTGAAGCGCCAGGAGGGATAGCATCCCACGTGATTAATATTTAGTTGTTATTAGATCGGATCTGGATTCCCTATTTGAATCAAGCAAGAAAATTCAATTTGGACCAACCGGGAGTGACACATTTATTTTTATACTTTTCTTATACTTAAAAGCTGGAGCCCTTTTTTAAAGGCAGCACCAGTTTTTAAACACAATAGCCTTGGGCATTCGACAGTAATTTATCCGGACTTTGACCGGTAGTAATGAGGTTCTTCCTCATGTAAACCCCTAATTGTTCACCTCTTGTTGAAATGGGCTTGATTTTAAATAAGCTAAAAGTGTCACACATTTTTAAAATTTTCAATCGGATTCCAATTCTTTGTCTGTGGCTTGTAGCTTCGTACCGATTAAAGTTGATGTTAAACTACCATACACACACTAAACGACAGAACTTGAAGCGCCAGGAGGGATAGCATCCCACGTGATTAATATTTAGTTGTTATTAGATCGGATCTGGATTCCCTATTTGAATCAAGCATGAAAATTCAATTTGGACCAACCGGGAGTGACACATTTATTTTTATACTTTTCTTATACTTAAAAGCTGGAGCCCTTTTTTAAAGGCAGCACCAGTTTTTAAACACAATAGCCTTGAGCATTCGACAATAATTTATCCGGACTTTGACCGGTAGAAATGAGGTTCTTCCTCATGTAAACCCCTAATTGTTCACCTCTTGTTGAAATGGGCTTGATTTTAAATAAGCTAAAAGTGTCACACATTTTTAAAATTTTCAATCGGATTCCAATTCTTTGTCTGTGGCTTGTAACTTCGTACCGATTAAACGACAGAACTTGAAGCTTGCAGGAAAATTGAATTTGGACCAATAGGGAGTGACACATTTATTCATGTACTTTTCTTATACTTAAAAGCTGGAGCCCTTTTTTAAAGTTGATGTTGAACTACCATACACACACTAAACGACCGAACTTGAAGCGACAGCATCCCACGTGATTAATATTTGATTGTTACCGGATCGTATGGCTCATGACATTGCCAGTTGCCAGTGCACAAGCGATTGTCGGATGACGAACGTTTTTTGTAATAAAGAGGGACAAACGCGTCCATACGTTGAAGTGTTGAACTATCCAACATGGTTCTGGGCTTTCAACAATAATAATGTAAAAAAATGGATAATTACCAAAAAAAAAAAAGCTTTAAATATCTAAAAAGCGGAAAGATAATATAAATGGAAAAACCTCCAAAGTGGTCATCGTATAATTTTTAAAATTTTCTTTTGTTTTTTTTTTTTTTTTGTATTCGTGCACGTTTGTGAGATACTCACACATGTGAGTACGAATAAAAAACATTATACAATAAGTAGCAGGACGACTACTTTGGAGGTTTTCCGGTTTGTATAATTATTTTGGTGTTTTTCTAGATATTTGAGACCTTTTTTGGTAATTTTTTAGAAAAAAAGAACGTTTATTGCACTGGTCTCAAAAAGAATTCCAAGTTAAAAATAACACATTCTGTGAAGAATTCCACATGATGATTTTATGACAAAATTAGCTGTTACGAATTCCATATGGTATTTGTTACTACATTGATTTTATGACCAATGTTGCATGCAACCCAATGTAAAAGTAAAACACCATGAGGGAAAGATAGAACTAAAGAGGTGTGGGTTCATTTTGTGGTTGGTCGTCCTGGATCATAAATACCAAGCAGGAGAGGAAATTATATTTAAAGAGGATGGAGAAAGAGATGGTGGGGGCAGTACCCTGGAGAGGTAGAATGGCAGGGACTAGATAAATGAATTGATTGCTGATTAAGTTGTTTGTTGGGCAAGGCAAATGCAGGTCGTTGTTCAACTACTGGGTAAGAATTTCATCTCTATGTAAGACCACTGGGATAAAAAAGTAATTTACGTGTTGCTTTTTAAGGTCTTCCGTGAATGTTACGCCATGTTAAATGTGGCATATGTGGACAAGATCTCAAAGGTTCATTCCGCAAAAGCTGCCATGATGGAATAGAGTGAGGAATCCCATGTGAGTGGGCATCAGGCTGAATATTACCACACTCCTACTTTATTCACCTTGGATCAATATCAAAAGAGCAAATAAATAAATACAAGACTAAATTAAGTTTGAGGCTATTAAATCAAGGGATAATGTTAAGTTATTTTTGCCTCATTCATTTTCGAGACTTTTCCATCCCCTTGTTTCTGCAACTAATAGAAGTGTATCTAGATGGGCTTCATGAGCTAAAGCACATCATTTTCAAAGCTTTGTCTCAACTAAATTAGATTCAGCCAAATTCAAGTTCAAATTGAAACTGATGCAATTATCCTCCTTTAATTTATCCGGATTTTGATCGGTAGTAATGAGGTTCTTCCTCATGTAAACCCCTAATTGTTCACCTCTTCTTGAAATGGGCTTGATTTTAAATAAGCTAAAAGTGTTACACATTTTTAAAATTTTCAATCGGGTTCCAATTCTGTGTCTGTGGTTTGTAACTTCGTACCGAATAAAGTTGATGTTGAACTACCATACACACACTAAACGACAGAACTTGAAGCGTCAGGAGGGACAGCATCCCACGTGATTAATATTTAGTTGTTATTAGATCGGATGTGGATCTCCTTATTTAAACAAGTAGGAAAATTCAGTTTGGACCAATCGATGGTGACACATTTATTTTATACTTTTTTATACTTAAAAGCCAGAGCCCTTTTCTAAGAGCCCTGCTACGCACCCCGGGATCCATACCCCGACTGGATCCCGGGGTGCATATGGACCGATGGATCCCAAGGGTGGCTGGGATCCAAAGGTCCATATGCACCCCGGGATCCCAGTCGGGGTATAAATCCCGGGGTGTGTAGACTTTTTCCTTTTCTAAAGGCAGCACCAGCTTTTAAACACAATAAGCTAATGTGTCAACCCCGATCGGATTCTACCAGATCGTATGTCTCAACTCTCAAGACATTGTCGGTGTACAAGCTATGTTCGGAAGATGAGTGTTGAAACAAAATCAAGAGGGACAACCAAGTCAATGCGTTGAACAGTCCAACATGGTTATGGGCTTTCAACAATAATAATGTAAAAAATAGATAATTACCAAAATAGGCTTCAAATATCTAGAAAGCATAAGGTATTATAAATGGAAAAACCTCCAAAGAGGTCATCGTATAAAATTAGTTATTTTTATTTGTATTCGTGCATGTTTGTGAGATACTCACACGTGCGAGTATGAATAAAAGAAATTATACAAAAAGTAGGACGACGACTACTTTGGAGGTTTTTATTTTGGTGTTTTTCTAGATATAGAAAAAAAAAAACGTTTATCACACCGGTCTCAAATATAAATCGGAAAACCTCCAAAGAGGTCATCGTATAATTTTTTAATTATTTTTATTTGTATTCGTGCATGTTTGTGAGATACTCACACATGCAAGTATGAATAAAAAAAATTATACAAAAAGTAGTACGATGACTACTTTGGAGGTTTTTATTTTGGTGTTTTTCTAGATATTTGAGACCTTTATTGGTAAATTTTTAGAAAAAAAAAAAACGTTTATCACACCGGTCTCAAAAAGAATTCCAAGTTAAAAATAACACATTTCTGTAAAGAATTCCACATGACGATTTGACGACAAAATTAGCTGTTACGAATTCCATATGGTCTTTCTTACTACATTGATTTTATGACCAATGTTGCATGCAACCCAATGTAAAAGTAAAACTCGATACAAAACTCCTTAGAAGCTGATAGTGCAGATTTTAGCAAAGTTAATAAAGAAACTCGGCACCCATATTGATATACTTAAAGCTTGCTGATGCACTGCACTGTTTCTTTGTTTTTATTCTGACAGAGAATGTTACACACAAGTTAGAGAGGGAGAGGGAAAGGGAGAATTAAAGAGGTGTGGGTTCATTTTGTGTCTGGTCGTCCTGGATCATAAATACTAAGCAGGGGAGGAAATTGTCTTAAAAGAGCATGGAGAAAGAGATGGCGGGGGCAGTACCCTGGAGATGTAGAATGGCAGGGAGTAGATAAATGAATTGATTGATCATTGAAGTTGTTTGTTGGGCAAGGCAAATGTAGGTGGTTGTTCTACTCCTGGGTAATAATTTCATCTCAATGTAAGACCACTGGGATAGAAATGTATTTACGTGTTGCTTTTAAGGTGTTTGTCACCTTCTGTCACATTTCAGTTCCGAAATCACCCGGCTTTTAAGGTGTTTGTCACCTTCTGTCACATTTCAGTTCCGAAATCACCCGGCTTAAGGTAATTTTCGAGGTGTGCCACACGTACTCCCATATATTATATCTGTCTCGAGCCAAACACAACACACGAAGGAGAGAAAAACGATTAATCCACATGTGAGAATAAATAACATTTAATATAGCGGAAGTCGTAATTCATTTACATAGGTATCATCTTCCATCCAGTGTACTTAAACATTTAAGTTTGATACAAAAGAATTAGACAAATATATACATTAAGTTTCAAAAGAGGGACCAATGAAAGAATCCCCGTACAAAAGAACCTATACATTCACTACCAAAAGTATATTCAAAAGAAATTCATACGACTAGATGAAAAGAATAGTCACACGAACTATGGTATCTACTAGTGTAGTCCACACTCCGAGGAGGTCCAATCTAGGCTGGCCCTGGTTCTGGCCACTCTTCTAATCCTGCCGGTACCTCTTGGGTACCCTCCTCTCCCTCCTGGGTCTCTTCAGGACCAGGAGCTGTATCTGCGTCTGTGACACCAAATGTAGTATCTCAAAACGATGATTTATAGCAAGTATAGGCACAATAAGAATTTACAAAATGTTGCAACTTTGAATTTAATACAAGTAAATCAGTGGATGACAATGATAGTATCAACTATGCAAATTGTGCTTGAATAAATATACTGCTGGGTCAATAAATAAGAAACCATACAAATTTGGCTACTACTTAAAGCTCATCCTCTCAAAGAGAGCAAACTAGTTAGGATGTCACCAGCGGTCCTGCCAAAGGCTAACTGGCTATCCGATTCTGGAGTTTCGGTGCTCCAGACGACTTACTGCAGTAGTCTCTCAAACTAAACCATGTGCTGGCCCCGTCGAGCGTCACAAGGTCAAAGCTAGGTAGTGCCGACTAAATCGAATCAAATTAATCGAATAATAAGTGGACTCAAGTGAGTTGGTATTCCAAATCAAATCTAAATAAAATTTACTTCCATTCATATATCATCGTAGCTTATACTCACTCAATCCACATTTCACTAGTACTGAATCGATGTACCATATATATAGAATGACGGAGGAAAAAAGCTATTAAACCTCAAAGAATTTTGGGAAATGAAATAAACTTATTTATTTATAATGATTGATCTGTCAAATGAAAATATAATCCAATATGAAATGCAATAAGTCAAGGAATCAAGGAACTTTACTATCCATTTCTAAACTATTTCTACACTATTTATTTTAGTCTTTCACCGTCCAATGCAAGGTAAGTTTAGTAAAATCAATGTATTACTACCTTTTCAGGTGTCACAAATTATGAGGAGTACATTGAGTCTCTAAACAAACCCCATGGTATAGTGTTAACTAATAAATATCTATTAGGCCAATTAGTAAGGTTAACGGTTCCCTTTTAAGGTCGTAAGAGTCAAAAGAGTCACTAATTTCCTATGGACTAGGGTAGGCACCTTAAGTATCCAGTTGGAACATTTAAGGTGGGTTAAGATAGGTTAGGGATGATAATTCACCCAGAAATTGGGGTCAAAAGGGGTCCAGCTACAGCATTAAGTTCGCTCGAGCGGACAATATTCGCTCGAGCGAACCCTTTCCAAAGAGTTGAAGGTTCGAGCGCACTTATTTGTTCGCTCGAACGGTTGGTTCGCTCGAGCGATGTGTCCAGTTCGCTCGAGCGAACTGTCCAGAATCCCAGACTTCCGAATTTCCTTCCCTTCCATTTCTCATTCCCTTACATCTTCCCTCCCACTACTAAACCTGCATAAGAATGGAGCCTTCATGCTCCCATTCATCATATAAACACTATCATTCTTCCAACCAATCGATTCCATTAATTTGAATCATTCCCAATCATTCATTTATTAAGAACTAAGAGTATTAATAAAAATATCATTGAGTCAATGAAATTAACAAGAATGTAAATTCATATCATGCATATACTTGCCTCTATTTATGCTTTCCAAACCTCTTCTATTCTCTTGGTGTTCAAAACCCTAAAAATCCCCAAAAGATTCAACCCTAGACACAAATATCCATTAAAACACAAATCAAAGTCTATACATGTTTATGAGAGATTCCTTTGACTCTCATGCAACTCAAAAATCCCAACAAGGAGAGTTTGAAGCCTACCTCGTGTATAATTCCGAATTTGAAGGAGTGGAGGATGAGGGAAGTGTTGTTCTTGCCAACAAGAAGAGAGGAAGATGAAGAAGAAGATGGATCTCCACTATGGATTTCACTTTCAAGGCTAAAGAACTTGGAAAAGGGGGGAGAAATTGAGAGGAAGGAGAAGAGAGGAAAGGTTCTCACTCACTCTTTCTCCACATTCAACATGCACAACGAATGAAGTGACTGAGTTGGGTTGTTTAAAGTGATAAAGATGGAATTTTGCATAAAAGCCCATTAGTTGTGTATAATTCTAATTTAAGTCAATTGAGGGTCCATTTTTTCAACAAGCGATCAAATTAAATGAAGCGAAATACGAAAATCGACGTGCTCAACGAGATACACGCGATGACACCAAAATAACGTGAAAACAATGAAAAATAAGAAAATCTATAATTACGGAAAAGTCCTTGACTCAATCCAATTGAGTCAATTCAATTTCACTCAACTAATCAAAACTCAAGACTCGAGTTGACTCGGTTTAAGAGACTAACTTGATGATTTACAATTAACACGATTAATTAAACTAAATCCCCATTAATTTAGCATTAATGAAGATTAAATTGGGTTGGGGTGTAACACCTTCTCTTCCTTGTATGTTATGCCATGTTAAATGTGGCATGTGTGGACAAGATCTCAAAGGTTCATCCCATGATGGGATAGAGTGAGGAATCCCATGTGAGTGGGCATCAGGCCGAATATTACAACACTTTCACTTTTATTCACCTTGGATCAATCTCAAAAAGAGCAAATAAATAAATACAAGACTAGATTAAGTGTGAGGCTATTAAATCAAAGGTTAATATTTAGGGATGGCATTTTAAACTCGTCCCGCTCCAATCCGGAGTGCCCACCCCACCTTTTACGGGTTTTCCCCACCCCGACTCTTAGACGGGGCGAGCACGGGCCTGGCAAAAAAACATACCTCGAATTGGGGGTGGGGCGGAGATGGGTCTGTTTCTTGCCCTGCCCCATGCCCCTCCCAGTAACCCGCCTCGAAATTAATAATGCTCTAAAATATATATATATATATATATTGTTTAGATGTCTTTTATAATAAATAAACATATTTATATGTAAATGTATATATTGATTTTATGTTGTTATTAAGGGATAAGTAGATTGATTGAAGACTTTTTTTAAAGTTAAACATGTAATTGAATGAACCCTAGACATTATAAAAGCATATAATATGATTCCATTCCCTCTAATTCAAATTTAATGAATAAAATAATTATTTTCTAATTTTCAAGTTAGGTTAGTTTTAGATTTAAGATTTCAAACCTGAGATATGGTGGACTGATTTTCAAGCCTGATTAATACGCAATTTGAATGTTACATTATCAAACCTGAGTATTATTATGTTTGTGGCTGCACGAGATCAAGGCGGGGCCCCGAGGGGCATGTCGGGGCGGGGACGGGGTATTTAACATACCCCGAATTGCGGGGTGGGGACGGGGCGTATCCCATGAGGTGCAGGGCAGGGACGGGGCAACCCAATTCCGCCCCCGACCCGCCTTGTTGCCCTCCCTATTAATGTTAATTTTTTGCCTCCTTCCTTTATGAGACTTTTTCATCCTCCGGTCTCCAACTAATAGGCATGTATCTAGATGGGCCTCATGAGCCGAACCACATCATTTTTAAAGCCTCGTCGCAACTACGTTGGATTCAGCTAAATTCATGTTCAAATTGAAACTGAAGCAATTTTCCTCCTTTAATTTATCCGGACTTGACTGGTAGTAATGACTTGTTCACCTCTTGTTGAAATGGACTTGATTTTGAGATGAATGATTCTCAAAATAAGAAATTGTCACTCCTAACTGCAACCTTTAGCCTTAGCTATGTAGAACTCTCTTTTGGCAAAAGGCAAGATGCCAATGTTGTTAGGAATTTTCTAGATTGCAATTTGATGGATGCATTTCATTCTAGCATCATTTGATTTACACACTTGCATTGGTTTTAAATAAACTTGAAATCTTGATTTATTCATGCATTACTTTTAAGAGTTGTAAAAGTTTTGTTTTATGCATGATTTGTTTTTAATCTTGGATGCATTTGTTTTAGAAAAGAGTTTTAGAAAATCAAGCTAGCCTATGAGTTTTGAATCTTTTTAGGCTTTTTATGTCATGTTTTAAAAACCATTAGAATCTTTAAAACATGTTTTCCAAGCTTGATTTAGTAGGCAAAAAGGTCCCCCAAGCAAAACCTTCATATATGCAAAAGTTGCATTTTTTGCAAAAAGGGGGGAGTCCCGGCAGTGTCGCCGGTCGACCGAGAGGCAGGTCTCGGTCGACCGAGACAACTGGAGGTAAAATCTGCAGTTTTGAACTGAAACCTCCAACGGTCAGAAATCTGACCGTTGTGCCTTCCCGGTCGACCGAGACCTCTTTGTCGGTCGACCGAGGACTAGCCGTTGGCAACTTTTTGCTATAAATATGAGTTCTTTCCCTTGCCAAAAGTTGGGAATTTTTAACCCCTCCTTGAGAGGATTTGAGGCATATCAAAAGGGAAAAGAACCAAGGGATGAAGGGGATGATTAGGAAAGCTAAAGCTTGGATTAATGAAGTTAAACCACCAAGTAGGCTCTTCCTTCCTTAATCATATGTTTTCATGCTTGGTTTTATTTTTGGTAAATCATTTCTAGCATGTTAAACTATGTTTGTGTTGTGTCCTTAACATGTTTTATGTTTTGAATTGATTTATTGTTTTGGATACAACACCATATGATTCAATCCAAGTAGTACTTAACTTTGGTAAATCTAAGTAGATCATGTTAATGGAAAAATCTTTGAAATCATATGTAACATGATCCATATACTTGGTTGAATCTTTGGTTGTTGTTTTCCATCATAAGAACATCTCTTTCAAAACTAACTTATGTTTTGGATTCAACTTCTTTACAAATCATATGTTTTCATGTTTTGTTTTATCTTTGATAAATCTTTTGTAGCATGTTAATCTATGATTTGTTGTATCCTTAGCATGTCTTATATTTTGAATAGATCTATTGTTTTGGATACATCACCATTGATTCATCAAAGTAGTACTTTATCTTTGGTAAATCTAAGTAGATCATGTTAATGAAATATGTAACATGATTCATATACTTTGTTGAATCTTTGGTTGTTGTTTTTCCATCATAAGAAAATCTCTTTCAAATGTATCTTATGTTTTGGATTCAACATCTTTGCAAATCATATGTGTATTATTGTTTTAATGTTTCACAACTTGCCTTACTTTGATAGGTATATCATTTTCAAGTTGTATTTATAATTACATATGATTTGTCCCCTCTTTTCAATCAAATCTATTTTTATGTTTTGAGCTACATTGATGATTTGATTGACATCCCTATGCATCACATGTTTAGAGCTAATCCATTTCATACAACTTGTGTAACTTTGATATCACTAACAAGTTGTTACTTTTAACATATGATTGCATTACATCCTCAATCATAAATGTTTTTGAGCTAAAACTTTCAAAAGCCTTAGGCATACATTTATGAGCTTTCATTTTCTAAATGATTGAGGACCACACACACACACTTCATTTGTTTTCATCTTTGCATTCATAGTGTGAGTGTGTATTTGTATTTCACTTCCATATCCGCCTATTTAAGAGGCATTGTAATGAGCTTAATTGAATCTCCATCAAGTGTATTAAAGACACTATTTTAGTGAGATAACCAACCTTGTGGTTGAAGAGGTTATTGCTTAGCCTATAAAAGCATAATGTATAGGTTATTGCTTAGCCTATTGAAAAGCATAAATAGTGGAAATCCGGTGGGGTGTTGGATCACAAGCCGGTAGTGGATGTAGGCATTGAGGCCGAACCACTATAAATCCTTGTGTGATGGTGCTTGCTTTGTGGTGATTATTTTGTTAGCTTCCGCATCTTGTATGTTTAATCATCACATGTGACTAGTTTGTTTTAAAGAAGTTAAAATTGTTAAAATTGGTCATAAAAGAAGCTCACCCTATTCACCCCCCCTCTAGGGTTCGGATCCCCATGGACTTACAAATGTGAGATCTAGATAGGAGATGGGAATAGTTTGAACTTCATACCAAACATTAACTGGTATGTATTATTGAAAATTAGGCATACATTTCCACAGTTAAAAAGTGTTATACTTTTGCAATGAAGATTCAGGGTTCAATATATATCAGAAAGGAGTGGAACTTCATCAACCAGGAACACCATATATAAGTCAATAGAACCCGATTAAATCAACTACTGTGAATCATGGGAGGACAATGCATCTAATGGCTTCACGAAATGAAGAAAGGTTTTTTTTTTTTTTTTTTTTTTTTACTTTTTGTCATGAAAATAAACTTCGAATGTTAGATGCATGCGAAATCAGTGCTGTTATACTACATCCCATACAGAATAGCAAAAAAAAGGGGTGATCATTCATAGCAAGCCTTGCCATACAAAGAGCTCAAATCAAACATAATAAACAAACCAGACTTGGATTTATTTGTACACAAAATCTCTATCTCATCAATGATGAAATCAAGGAGATTTAGATGAAGGTTGATAATAATAATAGATAGAGAAGTATGGCTGAAGGAAGGTGAGAACTAGTAGGATGGGAGCACCTATCAAAGAAAGAATTGTCCATGGATTGCTGCAATGCCTCCTTAGGAAGATTGCCCACCAAATGTGCCTCTTCCTTTTGCAATACTTATTCACATCCTTATACAAGCCACTTACGTAATTGTTTGGATTAATGGTAGCCCCACTAGTTAGCTGGTTGAAGAGACGTGCGACTTCTTTCTCACTTCCATATGCGTGTTCAATGATGCCATTCTTCTGAAGCAGCGCGACATCACTAACAGTATTGATGATGTGATCCATGAACTTAAAATACGCCGTGAATTGGGGCAAACTGTAGAAGTAGTAGTCATAGCAGTGCTCCGGCGCGATTAGATTCTGAAATTGAGACACCGAGCCATCATGTATGAACAGAGCGGAATTTCTAGGACACCATCAGTGAACTTCACATCCAAGATGCTACTCCCCTTCCTCTTCCTGAATATGATTCCCACCTCATGTAATAATGTTGCATTTGGAATCATGATTCCACTTTCTTCCTGTTCTTCTTCTATAGTTGTTATATTATCATAATCAATTGAAGGCCGCCCCTTCTTTAACCTTTTGAGGACATGGAAGATATGGATGAAGTCGGTCCACTTTGAAATGGGTTTCTGCGGAGAAGGATGAATTAGTGGTAATATATTAAACCAGTGATACAGTTGGAGTAGGTGATGCACTTGTTCAGTCGGAGGAAGGAACGTGCACTCATCTTTGTAAATTTTCTTATGGGTCACAAGAAGGTAAAAATCATAGGCGAGTTCGACTAGGGATGATGAGCATTCTCCCCAGTTGGTGATACCGAATACAGATTGAACAAGGAAAAAAGGAAGCTGGTTTTCTAGTAAGAGCAGATCATAAAGCATGAAGGGGCCTATCCAAATCATACCATCCAGATTCTTTGCATCGTCAATTGCTTGCAGCAAGAGGTGTAGGATGAAGCAACTATCGAGCAACATCATTTCCACAAACTCGTTGCTGCTGAGATTGTTGAGATTGCTCTTATCTTAATAGCATCTCCGCACTCGATCCTCCATTGGCCAGAGCTTCCTAATGAAGTCTTTTAGACTGAAGTTATGTTACACTCTAACCCGAGTTAATTACGATTAACTCTAATTAATCGAGATTTAACATGGTTTAAACGTGATTAATCGCATTAAGAGTGATTAAGGACTAAAATGATTTGGATTAGTTTCCTTTGAGGAATTTAGACATAATAGAATGGATTTGAAGAGACTTCATTTGACTGAGTTGAATGTACACTCAAATGGATGAAAGTAAGGAGTTTTTCGTAAATATGAATTTATGTGTATTTCGTCGAATGAGGTGAAATTTGATACCATCGTGTGTATCTTGAGGAGTGTAACTACTTTCATAATACACGCGTTTTCATTTGACCTAATATGGGGCAAATGAGTCTTGAATTGACTTAAATTAGAAATAAGCTTAATGTAAGGAAGTCATATGCAAAGTCCATATGTTAAGTGTCAAAACCTTATGTTGCATGTAATGAGTCATCACAGCAACCTTCATCACAGCAACTTTGAGAGCAAACAGTAGCTTAGCTTCCTTCGTTCTTGGTTATCCAGTGTGACTCAGAGACTTTTCAATGGAATTTGCTAAGGAAAAATGAGTCCATCTTTCCCATCATCTTATTCATCAAGTGGGTTCTTTGTTTTCTTTGAAGTTGGTTATTTTGACTCACCTAGAGATTGACACCAGAGGGTTTAGTGTTGACTTATAGCAAGCAAAGGCAAGTATAAACTTGTGTATAATGATATATTATTTGTTTGAACTCTGTAATTTGATTGTTAGAAATATATTGATGGAATTGGTTGAGTTGTTTAGATGAAATCATTAAGTGAATGAGTTGAATACTGTGTTAGTGAATACATATTGGAATTGAAGTGTTTTTGTGTTTATATAGTGTTTTATGAAGGGGACAGGAGGTTCCATTTTGTTGCAGGTGATGGATTGAATGTAAAGAAGGGAAGAAAACTCAGTTTCAGCAGCCTAAAACTGAAATGGGTTAGCCGGATTGGCCTGCCCGAGTGGGTCGGCCCATTGGGCCAACAGTACCAACTTTGAATGGCCATAACTTTTGACCCATATGTCCGATTTTTGAGTTCTATATATCGTTGAAAAGCTCTTGGAACGTAGAAACCAATGGTATACACCTTTTAGTGAGCATAGATTGGGAGATAAAGTAGATATGGGGACAAGTATAACAGGTCATAATTAAAAGTTGTTCTAGTTGAACCAATTAATGGTTTTAGGAATATAAGTGGTCCATAATTAGTTTGAAGACTAATTATGGAATAGTAAGTTCATTACCCTTTTTATGAAATAATATCCTTGGATTTAGATCCAAGACGAATTGAGTGTTAACCAAAAGGTTAACATCCATCTATCTGTAATGTTCATCGAGAATAACACGTACCTTGACTAGCTGAGATTACACTTGAATGAATGGTAATAGTCGTTTATGTACTTGTTTATTGACTTATCTCCGTTAAATGAAATGAAATGATTCCTTTTGAGGCCTGGGTCATGAATGGTGAGCCCTTTCGCCTTGTGCCAACGAGAACAATGCTAACCAATGTGAATTGAATTGATAATTGAATTGATTAGTGAATCTGGCACTACATAGTGATTTCTATAAGCTCATTAAGCTGAGTCTGCTGCAGCAGATTATTTGGGAGTGTTCCGGAGCTCCGTGGTGATATCAGTTGTCCCTGACCCGGACTTTGATAAGTCCCACAATAAATGAATCCTTCCGTATGGAAGAGAGAATTCTTTCCTTTGAGGGAGAGAAATTCCTTTCCTTTGAGGGAAATGAAATTTGAATTTAAATTGAAATGCTATTGTAGTTTGTCAAATAAGAAGACTCTTATTGATTATGAGTTGGAGTTGGAATTGAACTAATCGAACCGAAATGAAATGAATTAAGTGTATCGTTAGCAGGTGAATCATGTAATTGTTTATACATTGCTGAATTGTGAAATTCATAGTGTTATTGATGACATTACAGGCACAGCTGCCCTTGCCGGTCCTTCTAAGACCACAGCGCCACCGGAAACATCCGGCACGGTTCCTCCAGGAGGACTAGTAGAATGGAAATGATAGAAAAACTGAGAATCGAATTTTTATACTTTTGATCCTTGCATTGTATTTAAATATGCAAGTGATGAATTTTGTATATAGTGTAAAGAACTTTTGGTGTGATACCAGCAATGTATATTTGTGAACATTTCTGCATAATGTATATTATTATTCTTTGTGAATTTTAATGCGTTGAGATTCACAGGAGTAAGTATGCAGCACGACTCGGGGTTAACTCGGATTAGTTCTAATTTCGGGTTCGGATCGTGTCAAATTAGAATTTTGAGAGAGGATGTCCTTAAGATGTAGGAATTTTTCTTCTCCATGGCCTGGAGCCTGGGATTTCCGTGGTGGTATGGGCAATTGAAATGATTTCAGGTACATACGCAGCATTCTCACCTCGCCGCAGTCTGTTGGGGACTCTTGGGATTGATAACATGGCTTCGCTGTAGTTGGCGCGCGTCTGCTCGACAAGCCTCTGGGTGATGAAGTCCTCGCAGGCATCAATTTCTGGTTCTTGTACCAATATAATTGCATCACCCCCTTCAGTCCCCCTTCAGTGGCAGGAGAGGGAGGAGGAAGAGAAGGTTCATCTTCATTGTCTGACATTGTAGCTCAGCTCACTAATGTTCAGCTGATGCTGTGCATTTTAGTTCTGGTTCTGGAAGTAAGATCTATTTAAGAAGAATAAACAGGGCAGAGTTTTCACATGGACTATTTTATGAAAGAGGTTTTTTATAAAAAGACACCTGTGTTTTTAGGAAATCTCAAAAACCCCGCTGTCTTTTTAATTTTACACATGCATGCCTTGAGTGATGAGATCGAACCGACGTTTCCCACTCTCTCCTTTTAAAATTACCAATTCTACCATTGAAGTAAAAATTACTATTTTAATCCCGAAACCCCATTAAGGGAGATGAGATTGAAGGGGGTGCCGGCGCAATCGGAGATGAGGGCGTTGGCGATGAGCTTCAGGCCCCAGCTGGCGTCAATTTTATCCACTCCAACTTTGTCCGGTTTTTGCTCTGGGTAAAGGCAGATTAGGGGGAGATGCCACCCTTGCTTTGCAAGACTCTTTTAACAACTATCCTTAGCCATATTGTGCCCTTCAAGGCAATGAAGTGGATGATGGTCAACAGCTCATAATCACCATCTTTGATAGGATTGCCAGAACTATTAATAGTGGATATATGATGCTGTCTGTTGATCCACAAAAATTCACAGCTTTATATTTGAGAGAATTTAGAGTTCAAGAGCCATGTGTTGTGTGACTATTTGATGTACCGTACAAATTGAAGAGAGGTAGGCCTGTGTGCGTGTGTGGAGGGATTAGAATTTGGATTGATTGGTGCCCTCGACATAAAACTTAAAAAAAAAGGGAGAGTGGAGCGAAGTGAGAAGGCGTTCTGGAGAGTTTACCAACAGTTAATATTGTTACTTTTTAAACTATTTTTCAGTTTGGGTTGGGTTTAATTTGTGTCTAACCTACGCCCATCTATAGTCCTATTGTTCAATTGGCTATACCAGTCAATGTCTTAGTGGGTCCACTCCACACCCTAATCTGCAGCCGGATTTTGCTCTGGGTAAAGGTAGAAAAGTTCAAAGAGAGAAATGGGGTTTTGGGATTAAAATAATATTTTTTACTTCAACAGTAAAATCGACAGTTCTAAATATGAGAGAGAGTGGGGAAATATCCATTCCATCTCATTTGCCTTGACCGTCAGTCAAGACATGTATGTGTAAAATTTAAAAAAGACGAGTTTTTTTGAGGTTGCTGAAAACACAAGCGTCTTTTTATAAAAACATCTTTCTTAAATCATCACATAATGGAGCTTCATGCTTATCTGGATTCTCTTTTTGTTTGGGGGCTTTACTAATGGAGTTGAGTGGAGTAAATGTTATTTTAAAAAAATAATAAAATATAGAAGATTTAATCAGAAAAATCACTTTATACACACGTGTTACGCAATCAAACACTTTAGCAAGTGGTGCACTAATTAGAGCAATTTGGCCAAATTTTCATTTTCTTTTACTTATTTGGCACATCATCGGCGCCGACCTTATTTACACTGCATAAGGTCGGTGTCGACCTTATTTACAGTACATAAGGTCGGTGCCGACCCTGTCCGCGAATCCTATTAGAGCTTGAATCATATTTCTCATTCTTTTCTTCTCTCTCCCGGACTACCGCCAAGACCGACCTTGGACAAGTGTTCATGCGTGGTTGCTACCATTTCCACTTACAGTATGCTTCAAACTTCCTCCTCAACTGCATCTCTTTGCATCCGATCGATTTTTCCATCATCTATTTTTTCTATCTTGACTGCAGATGTATCTATTTCCTTCCATTTTTTAGTCATTCTCTATGTTTTTGTATTTTCCTTTCTTTTGGTTCTCCTACCATCCCGCATACGATATCGAAGTGCATGGTACATAGGTTTCAACGTCGTTGTGGGATTTATAGATTATTCGTTTGAAAGGACTAGGGTTTGTAGGATTATGAATTTGGGGTTTTCTGAGTTGAGAAGGACGATGGTTCCGGAGCAATTACCGTCTTTAGCAGTTAGAATGAATTTGTTCTCCTTGCTCGTTTTTCTTGTTTTGTGAAATGGATTGAGTTGATTTTGGTCCCAAAGCTTTAAGATAACAAATTCATTTTGTTTTTTGGTATTCAGTTGGATCTGTAATTAAATTAAGATTATGGTTTGATTAGTTTCCTTTTATTTGATTGGTCTTTTTGTTTGTTGCCAAAACATGCTTCATTGATGTAGCCCAAATGCATGAGATCCATATGAAAAACATGTCTTAATCAAGTGACAAAAAACTAGGTCATTTCGTGTTCCAAAAATGGTCACTAGTTTCTTTATGAAACCACATTTTAGTTGAACGACGTCTGAAAATGTTATCAAAGAACCACCGTGGGATCAATAATGAAACTCTTTTTAATTAGATCATTTATAAAAGGAATGGTTCATATACAAAGATAAATGTTATAAAAGAAAAATGTTGGGGTAATTTAACTAGAATGATATTGGTCTCATACTTTACTAGCAAAGAGAAATCCGTGCTGAGCACGGGTAATCAACCAACTAAATTTGTAATACGAAAATTGTAAAGAGAGTAAAAATTGGAGATACACCAATTTTTTAGTGCATATTTTTTTATACAATGAAATTAATAAGTAATATTACAATATTAACAAATGTAGTTGGTTGCAAATAACCGATAATATATCCTATACTCCCTTGCAAAGTCAATAATTCACCCTACATGAACTTTAGCTATTGTGGTGTTAGACAAAACTGTTTATCTCTTACTTCAAGTGGGCGTAATCTATCTCTAATATTGGATTGTTATGAAATGTACATTTTTAGTGTTCACTATTCCATATAAGCATGAATTTTTTTGTGTTCATTATTTCCGTCTTGTGAACGTTTTTTTATGTATGCTTGCCTTCATTACATTCAATGCTATCATGTATAATTTGGACATACACAGATGTCTAAAGAGAATACAAGCAAGAACAAATTACCCCGCAATGAGGCTAGTAAATGCACAACCAGCCCAACTTTTATGCGAGCAAGAGCATCACATTTCTGTCGCTATCGAACGTGGTTTGGTATACTCTCTTCCACACAACCACTAATCAATTGAATTTCCTTTCGATCTATGGCTAACGTTATTCAAATTGTTATTTTTCGCAGGAGTGGTTATGTTTGAGTGCTTTATCTTAACCTCTCTCGGTCTTGCCTTCTGGCTTACAGTGAACCTCCCCTACATTTATTGTGCTATATGTGTTCTTGGATATTGATCCTAATGTAACTTATAATTGAAGTATGGTTATGTTGTGGATGTTGTCAATTTGTAACTTTAAACTTTGGAGATGTGCAGGCAATTTAAGTAAATGTATATGGGATGTTGATGGATTGATTGGATGTCAATTGAATGCATAAAATGTTTTTTTTTTTTTTTTTTGTATTTAAAATGTTGTATTTGAATCACATAGGGGCCTTTTGATGTAAATGTATTGGTCCCCTTCCTTAGGGTTTTTTCTTTCCAAATTTATATAGCATCATCACCAATGCTGTATCACTTATTTTAGACTACTATTGTCATTACCGACCCTGACTTAGAATATTTTCTAGAAAATGCCTGAAAAAAGTTACAACTTTTGGTCAAAAAGATAAGAAATTTGCGCCGGTAATGATCTTATTTTACACTGCTAAGGTCATCACCGACCCTAACTTAGAATTTTTTTTAAAAAATGCCTAAAATAGTTACAACTTTTGGTAAAAAAAATACGAAATCTGCGTCGGTGATGACCTTATTTTACACTGCTAAGGTCATCACCGACCCTGACTTTGAATTTTTTTCTGGAAAAATTACAACTTTTAGTGTAAATAAGGTCGGCGCCGATGATGTGCCAAATAGGTAAAAAAAGATGAAAATTGGGCCCAATTGCTCTAATTGGCGGTGCACCACTTGTTAAAGTGTTTGATTGCGTAACACGTTCGGATAAAGTGATTTTTCCGGTAAATTCCTCTAAAATATAAGTGGGTTATGATGATATTTTATTTTTAGTTGTTTGTAATGAAATCTTTTTTACTTTTTTTTTATTGAAAAGTATAGTTTTTTTTTGTCTTTTAGTGGAAAAATGAAGTTACTTTTTGACTTTTTTTTTTGAAAAATGTGGTGGAAAATTTGAATAAAAGTGTTTTGGTGAGAATTTTTTTATAGAAATGGGGGCTTTATCTTAGGTAGAGTTGCAAACAAGCCCTTTGTGATTACTGATTGAAGGTGATGTTGAGCTGGCCTACACTAATGGACTGAACTTAAAAGTGCCAAGGAGGGAACACATCATATGGCACAAAAAAAGATTTTAAAAATGTTGACATCATGTGAATGTCAGTTATAAAATTAAGAAAATCAGATTTAAGAACTTATTTGTCATAACTCCTATTAACTTTGCTAAAGTATGCACCCATAGCAGCTTCTAAGCAGTTTTGTTTGGGCATATTTTACTTTTGCATAGGGTTGTATGCAACATTGGTCCTGAGTGTCGCGGGAAAAGCCATATGGAATTCTTATGCAGCTCATTTTGTCATAAAATCATTATGTGGAATTCTTTATAGAAATTGGCTATTTTTAATTTGGAATTCATTTTTAGACTTATACGATTGAACTTTTTTTTCCTTTTTTGACGATTACCAAATAATGGCCTTAGATATATGAAAAAACACCAAAAGATTTCTACAAATCAGGAAACCTTCAAAGTGGTCATCGTACAACTTTTTGTATAACCTTTTTGTTCATACTCGCACGCATGAGTTTCTAACATCCATTCATGAACGCAAATAAAAACATTGTATAATGACCACTTTGGAAGAACATTAGTGCTATTTGGACAAATTTTTTTGCCAGAATTTTGGACAATCCAGGGGTTGTCCAAAATTCTGGCCAAAAAATTTCTCCAGGTAGACTTTTTGTTGGAAGAATTCAGATTTATATTACTCTTTTGGTGCTTTCTAGATATTAGAGGCCTTTTTAGGTAATTATCCATTTTTTTTAGTTATTATTGTTGAAAGCCCGAAACCTTGTTGGACTGTTGAAACGTTTGGACTTGTTTGTCCCTCTTCGTTTCAACGTTCATCATCCAGACAATTGCTTGTACTGTGGCAATGTCATGACCCATACGAGATCTGGTAACATCCAATTTTTTTTCTTATCCTCAAGTGGACTCATTATATATTCTGACCTTACCAGGAAATTAACCAAATATTAGTCAAGTGGGATGTGGTCCCTCCGCAGAGCTTCGAGTTCTATCGTTTAGTGTGTGTATGTTAGTTCAAACATTGCCTTCAATAAGCAATCACACACAACCAAATGGAATCTGATTGAAAGTCTCCCTATTTAATTTAGTGGGCAGGGACAAAAAATAGGGTTCTTTTTTTTTCTGTCGGATATAGGGTAATAAAAAAAAAAGTAAAGAGGGAAATATTTGAAATTCTTTTTTCTTTTTGTTCGACCCACGGAAAGATATACACTGGAATTTTAGATTCATTCGAAGGAAATATAGCAAAGAAGACAATAACAAACAAAAAGCAATTAAAAAAAGGAAGGAGTAAGTTTAAAATAGTTTCAGCTTTTTCTCAAAAAAGTACTTTAGCATTTGGATATTTCAAAAGAGTAAAAGTTTTCCATATTTCTTTCAATCAAGTTCTCACTACATAAAACATCTTATAAGTGTCAAAAACGCATTTTTATTATTTCTCATATTCTCTCTTTAATAAATAATTTAATAGAAACAACCTAGTGGGGCTTAAACTACCTTTATGCATTAACGGTCTAAAAAATGTTTTATATGGATTCAAATTACTAAAAAACTAACTTAAGTAAATGGTTATGATCATTAAAATCAATTCAAGACCAATTCTACCATTCTTCTAGGTGACTAAACCAACAAAAGATGGCACCCCACCATCTACGTTGGATCAATGTGGCCCATAAATTGAGTTTTTGTCAAGATAAAGAAGGTTAAAAATGATAAAAACACGTCATAACGGTACTTTTGTCCTTTTTTAAAACTTTTTAATGAAAATGACTTGATTGAAAGAAATATGAACGAAAAAAAAAAAAAGTCCGCTTGTTGGTTGCAAAAAATGCATGATATCGAAAGTGATAAATCTCATATATCATGGGATATGGGCCCACATCCCACATGACTAAAAATGGTACCAAGAAAATTAGGTCGCTAGCTATTAGTTTATGCCAAACCACTTTTTATCCCAAGTGGTGAGATCTCTATAAAGAGATTGGGCGTTGGTTAGTTGGTTGGCATAAAGCCGGGGTTTGCTCTCCAGTTCGTGTCTTAAACACCCTCAGATTTACCTGGTGCACTGTTGTACAGAGTATGTACCAGAGATTGAGGAAAAAAAAAACTAAACAAAGGTATCATCCTAGTCAGTTGTGGGCCCACTTACGCACTGATCTTATGATGACTTAAAACAGATGGTTAAGATTCTAAGGTTGTGCTCATGTGAGGCCCACAACTGATCTAAGATGAGACACTTTAATTTCCTGCACAGTTATTGACATAAGCTGAAGTAGGGAATCAATTATTATCTTTCACTTTTTAAATTCAGACAACCACCTTTAATAACTCTAAAAGTCACTCAGCCAAAGTTCACACTTACTATACTGTATAGAGTGTGATCATCCAACAATATTCACTATTGGGTTGCTCACATGTATGGCTTTATGATATGTGCGGCTTAGATTTATGGATACTTAGCCCAAATCCGATTTTAAAAGATAAAGAAAAGGAGAGAAAAGGAGCAACCTAGATGAACACTAATTTAATCTGAGAGTGTTTCATATGCTTTCTAGTTCTGTTTTGATTAGTCTATGCTCTTGATATTCACTACCCTCCACCATGAGCCATTGTGAATGGGTATCAGGCTGAATTTGATACTTTGACTTTTAATCACCGTTGGATTAAATCTAAACATATAAGTAAATAAATACATGATATTATTAAGTTTGAGGCTACTAAATCAAGGGTGAATACTAATTTTTTGCCCAACCATTGAAGAGACCTTTCCATCTCCGTCTCCATCTAATAGGTATGTATCTGGATGGACCAACGATCTGAACCACATCATCATCTTCATCTTCATCTTCACAGCCTTGTCCCAACTATATTGATATCGGCTCCATTCATATTGAAGTTGGGACTGGCGCAACTTTCCTTCATTTTCCAGACAAGCAATAATAAGGGTTCATGCACATGTAAACCAGTAACTGTGCACCTTGTTGAAATTAGCTTAATTTTGAGCCTTCAGGATGAAATCTAGTCAAGAAGACTTAGGTCCGACCTTGGTGTAGGCTCGACCTTGGTTTCTCTTTTAAATCCATGATGGGCTCCGAGTTGGGGTTTAGATAGATTCCCATGCAGGATGGTCCAACAGAAGTGTTGGCTCCGCCCAACCGAACCCAATGTACAAACTATATCCAAACGTGTCAGTAGGACTCACAGTTTTGAGCCATGGACCTAAACACATTCCTAATGTATGAAGCATCAAGGTCTGTTTGTTTACCAAAAGTTCAAGAAATTCGCATATGGAGATTTTACAAATTCTCCAAAGTTGCCCCCAGGTTGGAATTCTTGAATCCTCCTCTTTGATGGAGGATCTACAAATGCCAAATTAGGTACATTTCTTAGAAATCCAAAGGCCATTTGAGACTTTTCAAATGGCGGGAAATTAAAATTCTAGGAAAAAAAAAAAACCTTCATATTTACAAATGCCAAGGGCACAGGCGATCACATCATGTTTATGAATTTCCCATATTAGAAATTTCCAATAATTCTAGTAAAACAACAGTGCGAAAAAATAGCGCCCATGGTTAAGTTTTAAATGACTAACCAGCATATGTTGGGGAGGATTTTTTAAAGCCATGCTAGGTTCATATTTGGCCACTTTGACCAGATTACTCGAAGTGTTGGTGATGGGGTGCCAACCCTGGTCCTGAGTGGAATTTACAAGTGCTTGCAATGGGACAATGGGCCTAGCTATGGTTGTCCAAAAGAACTCGTTAGATGTCAAAAGAAAGAAGGGGAAGGACATAGTGAAAGAGGGAGTTGTTGCACTGATGAAGGTGGAAAAGTTATACAAAATGATTTCACAAAATAAACAGCTGGCACAAGAAGATAGACTGGCTTAGGTTCATTGGCGAAGTGGAAAAGGGCTTTCCACTGGATGAGAATCACAAGAATAAAAACTCTTTTAAATCCAAATCTGGCTTAAAAGGAAGGCAATAGAAACTCCTATGCGATCCCCCTTTTCAAAACCAATTTCATTTTTTTCTAAGATGGCAAAACCAAACTCATTTGTGTTTTCTAGCAAAAAAAAAAAAAAAACTAAAAAATTCGACAAACAAACAGAAAAAAAAAAAAAAAAAAAAAGAAGAAGGAAGCTCTGTTGTGTTGACATGATAAAAAGGCAAGTCCCCATAAAACTCTCTTTATATGGTGAACAGCCAAATAATTCCTAAACAGAAGTCACCTCCATTTTTCTGGAAGGGTTGGTCTGTTTTCTCCTGTTTCTTTTTTCTTTTTTCTTTTAACCTTTTCATATAGTACTTATAGTACTCTTTTGGGATTTTTATGAAAAAATTGGCCTTAAATCCAGATTATACGTAGTTATTAACAAATAGATAAAAACCTCCGATAGGTGGTTCGTATATTTTTTTGGACCAATTTTCCCCCTAACAAAATCATTACCAGTTTGCCCATAACGATATCGTTAGCCTAATCTTAAAACTCTTCCAATCCCTCCTTTGTCTTATTCCTTCTTCTCTTTTTTGTGTGTCTGTTACTATGGATGTTTCCCTTCCATTCGACCACGGAAGAAACCGTGCTTGAATAATAGTATAACTTCTAATGATGAATTTGCAGATGCATCAAATCTTATTCTTGTGTCCAACCCTTCGCATACCTCAACAGATAGGTTTGGGATGTGTTGAGGGCTTGAAGTACAACTAGTTAGGATGGGGTTAGATTGGCAGGTCAAATAACATCCACCCCAACCCACCCTGTTTATTAAATAGGTCAGAAATGTCAACCCAAACTCACCCCCAAAATAAAAAGGACAATCCAAACCAGCAAACCCTGAATTACTGGGTGAAGTTGGCAGCCAGGATAAGAAATTGCCATCCCTAATTGCAGCCTTCGGCCTTAGCTATGTAGAATTCTCTTTTGGCTCAGGTAAGATGCCAATGTGAGATCTAGATAGGAGTGCTAGACAGTTAATATTATCTAACATAAATGTGAGATGTAGATAGGAGTGCCAATGTGAGGTTTGATTCCCATATCTAATCTAATCAGTATTTATTATAGAAAATGGTGCATACTTTAACAGTTAAAGGAATGCTAAACTTTTGCAATAAAGATTCATTGGTCAATATCAGAAAAAAGTGGAACTTCATCAACAAGGAACCCCATATCTAGATCAATAGAACCTAGTAAACATTCCAAGCAGAATAACCAAAAAAGGGTGATCATTCATAGCAAAACCTAGCTATAAAAAGAGCTCAATCTACATAATAAATGAAACAGAATTGAAATTATTAGTACTTATTTTCTCAATCTTATCTATGGTGAAACCAAGAGGGAGATTAAGAGTGAGGTCGAAAATAAGCGTAGTAGACTGAGAAGTAGGACTGAATTAAGGTTAAAGAAAGTAGGAAGAGAAAACCTATTGTAGAAAGAATTGTTAATGGATCGTTGCAATGCCTCTTTAGGAACATTGCCCGCCAAATGTGCCTCTTCTTTTTGCAATACTTATTCACTTCCTTATACAAGCCGCTCAGGTAATTGTTCGGATTCATGGTAGCCCCACGAGTTAGCTGATTGAAGAGGTGCGCGACTTCTTTCTCACTTCCATATGCATGTTCAATGATGCCATTCTTCTGAAGTAGAGCGACATCACCAACGTTATTGATGAGGTGATCCATTAACCTAAAATACGCTGTGAACTGGGGTGAATCAGAAAAGTAGAAATTATTGCATTGCTCTAGTTAGGCCTGTCAATGGGACGGGTTGAAACGGGTAGAAAGCCCGGCACGGCCCAGCCCAAGCCCGAAAATACCGGGCTTTATAAAAAATTTGAGCCAGTGGGTTGGGCTTGGTCAATAATTTTAAAGCCCGACCAAAATGGGACTAGGACTGGGTAGAGGATGCCCAACCCGTTCAGGCCCGGCCCGGCCCGCTCCAAGTTAATTTTGATAAAAAAATTTATATTACTTAAACTGCCCCTCACTAACAGAAAAAAAAAAAAGGGCTAGTTAGGAGGGGATTCTTGTAACTGCGCCTTCCATCTCTTTTATAAGACGATGCAATGGGGAACCCTAAAAAATCCCACACTCAATCACTCTTAGCTCTATGCCTCTTCAGCTCTCTGCTCTCGGTCACGGTTCTCTACTCTCATCGTCACAGCGAGCCCTCTCACCGTCGCACGACGTACGCATGCTGACGTTGCCGGCTGCCCCTCTCGCACCGTCGCACGCAGTGCTGAAGCTGCCTCCCTCCCTATCCCTTTTTTTTTCCCTCCCTCGCCCAGTCGTCGCCCTCTGCCCTCTCTCACCGTCACCCTCCCTACGTCTCCCCTATTCTCTATTTCTATCTTTCTTCTTCTCCCTCTTCCTTTTTCTATCTCTTAGTCTATGCTCAATATTTCTACTCACGGGCTAATGTCTCATAGATACTGCTCAAGGTAAATTTGTTACCTTTTTTACTTCTCTTAATTTGTGATTGCATGGTTGAGCAATGAAAATCTGAATCAATTAGATTTTCTTTGTTTTTCGTTTTGCCCATTTCTGATTTCCTGTGAATGTATCTCCTTTTCATTGCATGTTTTTAACTCCGCCATGTTACTTGTTGCATTGCATTGCCGGTCTCAAGCCCGGAAAAAGGAAGAGGGTTTAAAGTCCGGTTCATACCGGGTGTCTGGTGACAATAGGAATAATTAGAGAATGTTTTGTTTATTTTCAGGATCGGGCCAAGCCCAGGCCCGGCCCTGTCCCAACCCAGGCCCGTACGGGAGGGGATCAGATGTAGGCCCGTTCAGTTTAGGGCCGTGATTGGACAACACCTGGCAGGCCCGTCCTATTTTCGAGACGGGATTGGACAACCCAAGCCCAGGCCAGCCTGTCCCATTGATAGGCCTAGGCCTCTAGCGCGATGAGGTTATGAAACAGAGACACCGCGCCATCGTGCATGAACAGAGGTGGAATTTCTAAGACTCCACCATTGAACTTTACATTCAAGATATTGCACCCCTTGCTCTTCTTGAACTTGATTCCTGCCTCATGTAGTACTGTTGCGGTTGGAATCATGATTCCAATCTCTTCCTGTTTTTCTTCTGACTTCTTTGATGGTATATTATCATAATACCGCTCCTTCTTCACAAGCTTGAGGACATTTCTAAAGGTAAAATGAAAATGGTTTTTGAGGACATGCAAGAAATGGATGAAGTCAATCCACTTTGATTCGGGTTTCTGTGGAGGAAGAGAAATCAGTGGCAATATATTAAAGAAGTGATATAATTGGAGTAGATGATAGACTTGCTTATTAGGAGGAAGGACTTTGTTTTTATCTTCATGATATTTCTGACGGGTCACTAGACAGTAAAAATCATAGGCAAGTTGGAGGAGGGATGATGAGGATACTCCATGACTGATGATATCATATACATGTTGAACGAGGAAAAAAGGAAGTTGGTTTTCTAACAAGAGGATCATAAAGCATCAAGGGGCTTATCCAAATCAGACCAGACCAGCCAGATTTGGATCCTTGCTTGCTTGTACTAAGAGGTGAAGGATGAAGCAACTGTCCAGCAACATCATTTCCACGAATTCGTTGCTGCAGAGCTTGATCTTATCTGAATAGCATCTCCGCACTTGATCCTCTAGCGGCTTTAGCTTTTCAACGAGTTTTTCTAAACGTAAGCTGGGATTTTGAGAGAGGATGCTGTCAAGATTATTGAATTTTATGTTCTCCATGTAGGAAATCTTGTGGCCTGCATGCCACAGGTCCCACGTCAAATCAAGTAAGGCTGATGCCAACAGAGAATACAATCTTACTTAATATAAGACTTGATTTGGTCTCACTAATAAGACTCCCAATAGGATTAGTGGATGTAGGTTTCTTGGGAAAAAAGTTTTCACTTTGAGACTAGTCCACATAAGATAAGGGAGCCCTAGGGTTGGTATTATTTCATCTTACAAGACAGACAAGAGGCGAAGAGATCTGCGACTTGCCACTCGCCGGAACACACATAGATTTCCAGCCGCGTGTTGGAGTCTCCGCATCCGAATCCATCACTCCATGGCCTGAAGCCTAGGATTTCCACGGTGGTATGGGCCAATTGAAATGATTTCGGGCTCATAGGCATCAACATTCTTACCCCGCCGGAGCCTGTGTGGGACCCTTGGGATAGAAAACATGGGGTCTTCTTTGATGTTGCTGGGGCACTTCTTCTCCTTGAGCCTATGGTTGATGAATCCTACACAGGCGTCAATCTCTGATTCTTGTACCAATATAATTGCATCTCCCCCTTCAGGAGAAGTGACAGGAGGGCGAGAGAGGAGAGGAAGATAAGGCTCATTTTCACTATCCGCCATTGCGGCTCTCTAATGTTCAACTGACAGGCTGTGGTTCTTTCTTCTGGATCCTTATGTAAGATATATATGACATTCTCCTGGGGGTGTGAATTTTTCTTTTGGATGCTTCTATGAATAATAGATAGGGAAGAGTTTCATATGGCCTATTTTATTAAATCATCATGGAAGCTTCGTGCCATAGACTATAGAGTATTCCTTTATTTGTCCTGATTTAAAGGCTGGACGAGTTGACAAACGCTTAATAAAAAATAGATAGAACTTGAAGGGACTGTGTGATCCCATCTGACCAATAATTGTAATGGGAAACTTGAGCTGCCAACCAGTAGCAACTTCTCATGCATGTCAATAAATGGGTCAGAAGAATTGAAAGGTCTCATTCTAGTTAGTTGTAGTCCCATGTGGGCATTGATCTAAAGTCCTAAAACAATCAGATGGTTGAGATTCTAAAATTTTGCTCATGTGAGGCCCGAATTTCCTGCACAGTGAGATGCATTTACTATTATAGGCCTCACAGCCAGCATAATTTTCATTATAACTTAATCTTGGATCAACTACTCTCTCTCTCTCTATATATATATATATATATATAAATTCGAGCACCCTCGAGCCTAACTCGCTTATTCCACATGCCTCCTATTTAAAAACACTAATCCAATTCACTCCAATTAGAGTGCATAGAGTGTGATAATTCAAAACTCACCATTCTGTTGCTCTCATTATGGGTGCATGATATGTGCTGAATAAGCTAGATGAACACTAATTTAGTCAAACAAATAAAAATGAACATTGTAGCTGACAAATAATATAATTGAAGAGAAAGAAGACGTCTTCGCCCTGCCATATTTCTTATGAATGGAACAAACAGGTCCATGTTGAATTGTTGAGCATTTCACACGCTAGAAAACTGAGTCAACAGCGGCTGAAGCTAACAACTGCTCTTGTTTACTTATTCATTTTTCTGCAAAATAAGTGATTGGGGCCTACCTTCCTGAAATTCTGCTTAGAATCTCTAACATGATTTGAATTGGCACCTTCGGCTATCGTGTTATCAATTAAGTATGAATTGATCAATGGCTGCATTTGGGCTTCCCATATGTTTCTGAAATGCATTTTACTATTGGAAAATAGATGGATCTTTGGATATTCTACTTCCATGCAACCCCACACCTCCTTGACGGTTGGATGGAAAGCAGGTGAATATTGGACCTTGCAATAAAACATTACCATCAATTTTGGTACTCCTTCCAAGTGTGTCACTATAATTCGCTTGATCTTGCTACTTTTATCTATTTCATTATTTAGTTATTTTTCGATAATTACGTGACTCGCACCCACAACCTTGTAGTTGCAAAAATCACCACCTTCCAAATTTGTAATGGGCTCTCATCAATATTACCTCGTTCTTTATAAGAGAAAATGCAGTCTATGGGTTCCATGATTTTGAGGCCTAGGAGACAATACAGTTGAAGCACTTCCCCTTCATGTAATTGTGTCTTTCAACCATGCCACATAATATTGACAAAAATTTGTGAACAAGTCCGTCATTGCACCAGAAGATCCTAACTATAACTCTGTTTCATTGTGGTGTTCCGTCCATGCTATTGTGTCATTTACAATGCTATCATATAATGCAATAGTATAGAAGACATAAACCAAACCAAGCCTTTTCCCACTGGGTGGGGTCGGGTATATAGATTTTACGACGCCAATCAAATCTGTTCAGGGCCACATGCTACCACATAATGCAAAATGAGTAAAGAAGGGAAAACACTTAATGACATCAAAGGATCTACTCATAATGATCTGATCTCGTTACATTGTGACCTAGATATAAAAGATTGTATGTTTGATCTTTATCTAATTAAATTCCAATCTTCTAAAAAATATATTGCTTTCCATCCACATTAAGAAACTATTTATTTATTCATTCATTGATCTGTCATTTTTGAGAGAAAACAAGCGATTGAGCAGAGAGCTTTAAAAGGAAAACACAGGGAAAAAAAGGAATTCTAATCAATTTCCGCTGTAATACTTGCACATATTCAGTAGTCATCTTTTCCAAAGAAGAAGAAAATAAGTGGAAGAAAATGACTTGGGTACACACATGGTATTAGGTTGCCATACCTTAACAGGAGAGGCATACATGAGGCTACATTGTGACATTTCCCCAGTTGAGGACATGAAATGTTGAAGGGACCTGGAAAGATGGGTTTGCTACTACTCCTCTATGTTCCTTGACTGCTGCCTTTCATTTTGTGTACATTCCTTCATAAGCTCTACAATTGCTGTGACATATATACACCGAAATGCTGTTGAATTGCACAAGGAATTCACCTTTCTATTTCCAACAAAACAGATATTGAAGTTGTTCATTGATTCTACAATTTACACAAATGCTAATTAAGAGCATGTAAACATATCTCCATTCACATGAAAACCAGTTCTCTCAGCGAATGCATCGGAAACCATTACAAATTCCTAACCAAATACCAAACAAAACCAAGCATATGACTGCATCAATGGCAAGAATTATGCGCACATGCCGCCACCACTTCCTTCGAGCAAGCTGTTGCCCTCTAATCCTTGTAGAACTTGAACTCTTCTGCAGTGAAATTGAAGACATTCCTCCTTGGTTCGATTCAGGGCCCATATTGATCATTATTCCCCTATCTGTATTGTGATTGTGATCCTCTAAAACAGTATCTTTAGTTTCAATTGACCTATCCTTCATCTTCTTCTTCTCATACTTGTTAGGCTTCCCCAGCAATGGTGCTTTTGTTGATGTCGCTGTATCTGAGTTACCCATTTGATTGTTGAACTGCGAGGATTTAGGATCGTGTAGAGATCTCTCAGTCATCCCATCAGCAACCTCTGTCCGTGATACATTTTCCAATGAAGCTATCAACTGTCGAATAACAGGCACCAGCTCTTCTTGTAAGCAGATAGGACTTAAACCAGAAAAACTACCCTTCGACCCATTCCTGGCAACCTGCTTGAACTCGTCCCTGACATGTTTAAGAAACCGTAGAACCCCTGAATTTCCAAGACCTTCATCAACAATGGCAAAATAAACATACCCATCTTCCATCAGAAACCCAAAAGTCCTTCTCCCAACGGTTTCAAAATACCAAGCATGGAAAGATGGAGCTCTTTCCAAGCATAGTGCAGCCAAGGCCTCGAGTTCACGATCTCCGCCACTGTATGTATAGAGAACCCTACTCCCCTTGGAAACACAGCAATAATAAACTGTGTTATGAATGGAACCCATCTGCAATGAAAACAAACTAAATTGCAACTGTTTCTATGTAATAGGTGACAGGTCTCAGAATTGCAAAGAACTAACTCTCAATTGGTTTTGTATGGTTCTAAAAACAAGGAAAATAACATCCCATGCTGATTCTAAGGTTCTCCAATCCTGGTAGACACACCAACAACCTCTTGTTCTGGGGTTTCTGCATCATCATAGTCCATCTTCCATCTTCTCATTTATAAGGTCTCAGAACTGGTTGCATGATCCATTTCTGTCATAAGGTTTCAAAATTAGCTCCAGTGAACAAAAATAATTGGCCATGTCCCATAGAATGGTTTGGAATTCATACATGTATAGAATCCAGCAGCTGTCAGAGTTTCAGAATTGGCATTAATTCTTTAAAGGAAATAATAACACAAAAAAATCTGCTGCCAGGTTGCCAAAATCTCTGTAAAAAAAAAAAAGAATAAAAAGAATAAAAATACTACTGTTGGGGTGTCAAAGCAAATAACAACTTCTGCCCCAATTCCAAATTAATACAAAACAACAGAAATCAACTGCCAAAAAGTTTCAAGAACGTTTTTTTTTTTTTGGAAAAATAAAAACACTCCCAACTGCTATGGTTCCAAGTTTTAAAATTTCTTAAGGTTCTGTTTGTTTGCATTAGAAGACATAGGAATTGAATACATAGCGTGGTTAAAGATGAAGACTAGAGGTGAATATCCGAAAATGAACACCAAATAACATTTTATTTCAAGGAAATACAACCAAAATTCACCTTTGATCGTCATTTTCAACTACCCCATGCATTCAATTCCCATGTAATTTAATACAAACAAACGGTGCCTAAGAGACTGAATAAATCTCAACTGCAAGGGTTTCAGAATCCAAAGACCCCATATCATACACTCCTAAAATCTAAAGACACTCTACAAGATAAAATCAACTTCTATGCTTCCACTCAAAAAACAAAACAAAACCAAGCATATCAAACGTTTCAAAACCTGAAAGAGGCCACATCAACATTAGCCGCATCATCATTGAATCCTTGGATTCTACTTTTCCAGTCAAACTCATTTCAAACTCTCATCAAATCCAAAGAAACATATCCATTGTCTACTAAGGTTTTACAACCCAACAAAAATCATCAACAACAAGTTCTACAAAGCTCTAGGGTTTCCTGACACGCCCAATAAACCCTAAAAATCTCACTATCTCCACGAAACCAACCAACCTGATACAACAGCAGAAAATTAACAGCTAGGGTTTCTAACTATCCAAAAAAAGATCGGATTCACAATCTGACAAAACCCTAAAATAAAACCCTAGAGCTACATCAGTTGAACTGTTTCCATATTTGGGCTAGGGTTTTGAAAAAGACACGATCTTTGAAATCTAGAACCAAACAAAACCTAAAGTCGAATTGCAGAGATCCATTCAAAATCAAAAGGTGAACGATCGAAAGATTGGATTTCCAAAAGGCGAATAGAGAATCGCTCACCTGAAAATCTCTCTTTCTTTGGAAGAGATCCGCCGGCAAATGATGAGATAGAAATGGTTTGCTGATTTTGTTTCGAAGTTCTCAAGTTCGCTTGGCAAGAAAATTTAAAACAGGAACTAAAGTGAAGTTCCGAAATGCCCTTGTTCTTGAATAAATGCATATGGACTCACATGATCTTGGGACTTTTCATAAAACACCCCTATCAATTTCTTCTATTTGTTTAAAAGAGCTCCTTTTTATTCAATAATTTTTAAAAGTTTTTTCACTTCTTTTTCTTGGCTGCTTCACTGGCCGAGAACTAAGTCACTAACCTAGGGGCCGCGGAATCAAACTTGGACATAGTTCTCTACTATTTACACTGCATTGATACCACTAGGATGACAGTGCATTAGTCAAAAGTTCTTTTTTTTTTTTTTTCCAGTTGCTTCCCCTCATTTGACATGCCTTTGCGGTTCTTAAAACCTAATGCAGTTAACTTTCACAAGAAATATCAGTTTGTTGAGGAAATATGATGATCAGACGAGAATTGAGCGTTTTTTGATTTATTAGGGAATTCATTGATCGAGACGTAGAGCATTTGCAGAGTATGACTTGATCACCTCACTCTCTTCATTCTTGAGTTGAGATCCGCCAAGCATTTTCCACATGCTTTCCGTCAGTGGAATTCCACCATGGGCCCTTCTACTAATCATTCAAACGTTCAAAATGATTGTCATTTCCTATTATGATATATTTTCAAATTTTACTTAAATAAAAGTTTGTTATACTATAAGATTGGATACACGATCGATGTGTAACAAATATATATAGATTGTGCTGGCCATATTACCAGTCATGAGACTAATTCCTATTGAAGTAAAACTTGAGGATATGTTTATGAGGGGATGACATTCATTATAATCTATTTAAATTAGTGTAGGAGACTCGGAGCTTCGTCCTCTTTGGTGTGAGTGATTATTTCTATTGGCAAACTATGCAAAGAGGCAAATAGGATGGTTAAGATGTACTGTAAATAGCAATTGACATATATAAAATGGAAGAGAGATGAATCATTAGTTCAAGTCCTCACATAAAAAACCACATTTAAAATAAAATGAAAAGCACTAAATGGACTTGTAATTGTTATAATTGTGTATTTTTAGGCCAACCACATGTCAATCTTATAATTAGTGGTTTGAATTCATGTAAAAAAAAAAAAAAAAAAGGCCATTGTGATTGCTCAATCAATGTAAGGGTCCATAACTATTTTTTATTTTAGAGTGAAGCTAGGTTAAGGGTCATTAGGACAATAATTTGACTTAAGTAAACAGTAAAGTGATTGACAAATAGAAAAAACAACCCTGCTAGCTGTCCCGACTGGTCGGTCTCCCAGTCGGGACGAGTAGACATTCTCTAGAAAAAAAGAGCAAGACCTTTCTTTAAGGGCACGTTTGGCAACGGTCCATGCTTGGGGGAGGAATCCTCTATTTAGAGGATTCCCTCCATCTCTAAGAATAAAGATATCCTCATGTAGGATTTGTAAGGAGAGTTCCAGGTTTGGCATAGAAAGAGGATTCCACCAATAGTGGAATACAAGATCCAATAGTTGTAAGATTTTTGAAAATAAATCAAGATCCATGAAGAATCATAACCTCCACTTTTTACTCACAGTCATTTTTGGCCATCTAGAGCATTTGAACTATTCGGATCGTGCGAAGGGACCCCACAAAAATACACAAATAATATTTTAGAATTTGGACGTTTTTGCAAAAATCTCGATATCTAGACATGATCAACGGTTGAAATTTGATCAACTAACCCTTTTTGACTTTACAGAGACATCTCACGGTTTAGCTCATGATTATGGGCCCCACAGGAACCAAGAAATTGAAAAAAAAAACACTGTTTTTCATCACTTTTTTTGCATTGTGTGAAATCAACGGTCTATAATTGTTGGCCAATTTCTCATGATTCATGATGAATCAGGCTTCCAAATTTGGACCCATAGCCATTTTAGGCATTTTGAAGAGATTGGACGGTTTGGATTTCACAAATGGGCCCCACATAATTCCAGAAATCATAGTCCAACGGTCTATATGTTTTTGTAAATATCTCAAAATCTATCAGAAATCAACGGCTGATATTTGATCAAGTAGCCGTGTTTGGCCGTGTTAAGAGGATGATCGGTTTGGATTGTGATTTTATGGCCCATATAACTGAGAAAATAAAAAAAAACCGATCTGTCCACAATTACCGCTCGTGTTACTGTAGCTCCGCGTTTCAGTCACTTTGACGATTTTGTAAGTCCGATGGGGAGTGGTCTGACCGAGCATAACCATGCTTCAGTGGAAAGGGGACGTCCTCTTTCCTTCATCCAGATGTAGCCAAACGTGGTATTTCCACGCAATGACGGAAAAGTGCCAAGGAATCCACGGAGAAGACTTTTACCAAACGGGCCCTAATTGTTATGATTTACAATCTAGGATTCTAAAAGTGCAAGGAACCCCCTCCTAACACCCTACCCCCTACTTTAGTTTTGAGACCCTATAACCAGCCACCCCTAGGCCCTAGGTGGTGATTTCATAGAAGGACCAGGGTGCTCTTGTCATTTCAATTGAAACTTTCAAAGTCGACCAAGTCAAGAAGAGGGTCGCTGTGGGCATGTACCATCCCAATGGAGAATCTTCTCCAACGTGGGAACTGCTCTGCAGTCCGGATCTACTCCAGATCCATGGGCCCACTTGGGGGCACCTTTGATACTCCTTTCAGTCTTATCCTCTAAATAATCAAAAATCATGTCTGATTTTATCTTGTTCAAGCTTTTATTAAAGGTTGGATCGAATCAAAAATAAATTTATAGCTAAGAGATCGACGTTAAATTTTAAGGCTATTAAATCAGGGGCTAGAAAATACTTACTCATAAATCAACCTTTCTACCCATCCCACCCCAATGAGAGGGATTCATCCGAGTGGGCCCCACAGGAAATGGGGCATTTACTCATTATGCAGTCAACATTGCAAAGTATTTAAAGAAGGAAACATGAAAATGCTTTTAAGGGTCCACTTATTTGTGTAGAATAAATAGGAATTGAATACATAAGAGTCTATAGTCAAATGGGCTCCATATAAAGATTATTAAAGAAGTTAGGGTTACAAGATAAGGACATAAATAGACCTTGGCGTTTCTAGAATTTGATGATTCTTCATTTTAATCACTTACAAAAATACAAAGGCTTTGAAATTCGTAGTAATTAAATTGCATGAAGCAAACAAGTACTAAGTTTACTTTTAGGACCTATTTTATTGAGAATTTTTTAATTGGATTTTCTTGTGTTAAAATTGCTTACAGCATCCTCACTAGCATCTATGAAACATTTGAAATTCCTTATTTGAAGTTTAGGATTTTAGAAATTCAGTTTTTTAAAATTTCACTTTTGCTTTTGAAACTCTATATATTTCAACTTCCAAAATGCCGGTCTCCTTCCGGCTGGAAATTAGTGCTGATTTGTTTGCATGAAATAGAATTTATTGGAAATTATAAGTATGAATTCTTAAAAGTAATTAAAGGTAGAAAAAAAAAATCAAACCCTAAAAGAGATATGTCACATCTACATCTCCACTTTATATCATTTACCAATTACCACTCACCTTCTTTATATAATCCTTTGTTGAAATCGATTTTACCATAAATACATATGTATTAAATTCCATGCAGATGAAGAGTCCCTAAAGCTCCCATAAAAAATGGACGCCCCCATCTGTAACAGCCTGACTCTTTAATAATAATAATAATAATAATAATAATAACTTTAACTTATTTTAGGGTTTAGCCCATGGGGTGGTGGGGCATCAGTCAGCACATCACATGGGAAGTGGGAACACTTAATATTTTACTAAAATTTCTATAGCACAAACTTACAAAGCTGGGTTCTCACATGCTGTTGCATCAAAATTGCTATATACAGCATACAAAAACAGGATGGGGTGATCCCCATTCACCACACCTTGTACTTTGTTTAACAGGAAGCTGAGTGGGTACATGATGGTGGGCCCCACATTGATTTTGAATGAATCTATGTGACTACCTTATCTAATTCTAACAAGAGTTGTCACTCATGCCCACATTTTTATATCATTAGATGTTTATTGTAGTATATTTCTCTTTCTGAACAGGTCATGCTGATGTTAGATTTTTATTTCACAAACTTATATTCTACTGAGTAATGATCCTAGGTGTAACTAAACAAATGTTGGATTCTTAGTGGGAGGTTTTCTTATCTGGAGACCAAGCTTGATCACTTTCAGATAGTGGGCCCCACACATGATGAAAGATCAAGGTAAGATTTTTCAGTTGATTGTCTAAATAAAGAATTGGAAGTGGTACACGTCTTTTCTGTTTTGCTTTCTTTCTAGTTGATTATTTCCTAAAGACAATGGCAAAAGTGGTTTTTTTAGCACTATCGTATCCATGTTTGGATTTTATTCCATTACTCTTCTTCCTCTTCTTCTTGCCAAAAATCTATTGCAAAAACTATGGTTCTTTAAATTTTGTGGGATTCATTAGTGGGCTTAGATGGATCGATCTATAATGAATCTATCACCATCAAACTCACTAACCCTTTATGAATTAGCACTCATATCAATACTTACCATTGATCTTTAGGGCCTCAAAATATCTATCTACAGTGATCTGATTATAATGATTTTTGTCTATAGAAAAGTGAAAACAAGGAGAATTTTCTCCTCCAAGCTGACATAATGTAAAGTTCAGCTCTATCGAGACACTTGGGCTCAGCTTTGATCGGTGTATCTCATCTCACGCTCTTATACCCCAATGATGAGGCACATCCCCGATTTAATGCTAATTGAACATTTACTCGGGATTGAATCTCAAAAGAATCTATGGTTAAAAGACCATTAAAGTAATTAAATTTTAAGACTGTTAAATAAAATGCTAGAATAATCTGGTGGTAGATGGCAGATCGATGGAGTCCTAGAGGATCCAAGATGGGCCCAATGATTCACCCCATTGGCAAGGTAGGTCCCACTGGTAATGGCAAAGGCCTTTGCACCATAACTCGGCTCTTAGGGCCGCGGGCCGGACTGGGCCTATTTATGGCCTAATAGTGGAATGGTCAGGCCTACGTCCATATATTCTTAAGGCCCAGCTGTGGCAGATGGGTTTAACACAGGGGATGGGACGGACCAGGCCTCAAAATTATGCCTGATCACTAAATGGGCCAGCCTTGAACAGGTTTCAGAGTGGCCCAACCTGGCCCATAAATACCACTACTCACTCATCACCTCCGATGGATACCAATTCGCTGGGAACCTACTCATAAAAATAGGGTTTGGGTACTTATTTTGGATCCATTAGTGCAGTCTAATTCTATTTAGTTGGGCTTAATGACGCTTAGGTCTGGGTGTATGTGCATATAGTTCTAGAGCCATAGACCCGGTCTTGAAGTAGACATCTATATTATAAATACCTTAGTTATATATTAGGGTTGCACATGGGCGGTTCAGATCGGTTTAGCACTAAAACCAACCACCAAACCAAGCCTATCGGTTTTTTAGTTAACCAATCCGATCCGACAGATGGAAAGGGCTTAGATCGGTTTGGTTTGGTATGTTAAAATGTTTATTTTTATTTTTTTGAAAATTAGAAATTAAAATTTTCAAAATGATGACACTACCTTCCTTTGTATTTATTCCAATGTTTAGGGTAAAAATAAAAATCCAAATAGTCAAATACTCAAATAAAATAATATACCGATCGGTTCGGTTTAGGCGGTGAACAGGGAGTGCAAACAGATTACCAACCGATCTAAGCGGTTTCTTCGATTTTCAAACCGTACACCGAACCGATCTACTATAAAACCGATTCGAACCGCCCAGTTCAGTCCGGTTTAGCGGTGATACCGGATTTTCTGTGCAGCCCTATAATATATAATGAGCTCCTCGATGCTCATGAAAATATGGGCATCGTTTCTTGTGGGACCCACTTCTATCGCGGGGACCCTATTTTGTGGTCCACTCCAATGGATCATCAGGTGCTCACATGAAGTTTTCCAGATATGTAATATACACTACATATATGTATGACATATATGTATGACACATGTTAAATATCTATTGTATTATCCTCTCTCTCTCTCTCATTTATTTATTATCTAGTTTTTATATCTTTTGGTAGGTGGCACGTAACCCCAACCATTACCTTCCTAAACATGGATATTAAAGAATGAGGACAAATAAAATTATGATGTAGATCGTAGAAATGTTGATGATTGATGTAGATTTTAGATATGTTGCTGACAACGTTGATGATATTTTATATTTATGTAATGTCGCCTTTCGTGTGTGTAGTGTATCTGAGCTACCTAATAAACAGAAGCAGCATTGTGAAGTTGTCATCAAAGCCTTTATTAAAGGCTGCACGGGGTATTTGTTTGTATGGAATACATGTGAATCAAATACGTAGGAATTCATGTCATAAGTGGTTAAAAATAAAGATCCAAAGGTGAATATACAAAAATGACCATCAAATAACGTCTCTTTCAATGAAAAATGAATCAAGATAAAGATGGGAAATGAATATCCCACCGTCAACTTAGTAATTCAAACCCCATTGTTAAGTCAAGGTCCCATCTTCTTTTTTTTTTTTTTTTTGAACGGTTACCAAACTAAATGTAAAGTTAAGAAATCCTTTACTGGAGCTCATTTGACCATGAATTCCTATATATTCTAATGCAAACAAAACATGTTACATTCTTGATAGTATCATTGATATAGACCAAGGGCTACGGATATATGACCCTGCACAAGTTATAGTCATGTTCACGATAACTTCACAACACAATATGCACCGTTTCTTTGTTATTTTCTTTTGATCTTTCCTTTGTTACTTATTTTATTTCATTGAAGGTCTTTATTTGGCTCCTCCTCCCAATCCTTTGAATTTATAAACCTTCAATACATCATGACTGTACTGCTTCCAATCATTTGTATATCTGCCCAAAACATCAGAGTGACAAAATCTTGAATTTCTGATTGAAGCTACCAGTGAGTTCTCTTCCGTGCTCATTTTTAGTTTTATCCTCTCGCTTCTTTAAGCATCCATCTTCTTAGTATACACACTTATGTTCACTTCTTTTATTACCCAACATGCAACTCTATCTAACAAATCAGGTCTAACTGAACTGACTGATACTTGATCGTTCCAATTCAAGCCATTTTGTCCTATAGCTGCTCCTAAATATTAAAAATCTATCTCATGGCCCTAAGTTAATAGTTAACTGGTATCAACCCATCTTCCCTACTCTCAGATCCTGTAAATTTTACCACCCCATTTTAATTATAAAAATAAAAAAATAAAAAAAAAAAAAAAAAAAAAAAAAAAACCTCCTAAAAAAGTTGAAATAAAAGGATGCAATATCATGATATGGTGAACATATACAGACACTAGCATACATTCAAGAGCATATATATGTACATAAAAGACGTGCATTAACATATCCAACAAAGAACAAAATCAACTTTTAGGGGCCATTTTGGTTCTTTGAAACTCGAAAAGGAGACTCAAAAGGTTATTCTGGAACCAAGAGAATCAAAATGGATAGTGTGTTTGGTGTCCCTGGACGCTTAATGGAATTCCAAAAATTAGATCCTAAAGTAAGAGATATTCCCCTCCAAGCCCCACAAAAGGGTGGAATTTCAGCCTCTGCAACTTTAGATCATTCCAGGATCCAAAAAGAATTCGATGAAGTCCTTGCCACCACCAAAACAACAGATTGAAACAGGAATTCCATTCCATGATTCCATGGTTTCTGGAGTTCCGTTAAAATAGAAGAGCTCCAGAGTTCCACGGATCCAAATAGGCCCATAAAATTTCAACATAAAATTAAATGTGTCCTTCAAGACAATAAAACAGCTACCTCTTATTGATTCCTCAATATTCTATGATCTTCAATGTTAATCACAACTGAACCTTCCCCATTTGATCCACATTGTTCAACTTCTCTTCTTGTATCACATAACTCCTGCTCCCCATTTGATCCACATTGTTCAACTTCTCTTCTTGCATCACAGAACTCCTGCTCCTCACTGCCACTACAACTTTCTCTCTCCTCTCCTCTTCCTCCCTCTTGATCTCTTGGAAGAACTTCATCTCCATCATGCTCGGTTGATTCTCTGTGGAGTTGTTCTGTTTCATTGGCATGAGCTTCTTGAGTGTCTACAGGATCAGAGGCAGCTTTGGAAGCTGGAAGGAGAGAGACCCGGCAGAGAGGACAGGTAGTGTTGTTCGTTAGCCAGTGATTGATGCAATCCATGTGAAAGGTGTGGCCACACATGGGTATCTGTTGGAGCCGATCGTTTGCTTTGTAGTCCCCTAGGCAAATGGAGCATCTGCACAGGTAGAGTGTTTAAATGAGAGAACAATAGATAAGTAATAGAAGGATGCAAGTAGTCAACAAGATAAGTAAATAATAGGGAATAACATCTTAACATCAGTTGAACTTTGACAAGCTGTCTCAAGGGATTTCTGAATAAAAAGCTTCAAGATCTGTCCTGTTTATTTCTTATTCTATGTAATTTTGTGTTCTTGGGTTTTAGGGTATAAGGCTCTTATGCCTGGCTTTTGCTGTATTTTGGTGTGCATGTAACTTCCTTTCGTTAACATAAGTTTCCTTCATCGATCAAAAGAAGGGGAAAAACAGCTCCAAGATCTTATGCTTACAGACTCCTTTTAGATATCTCTAGCTCAAAATTACATTCGGTTGGTTTTCATGGGAACTAATAGATGACAACTTTAGAGTACTATGCAAATCATTTGAAGCAGCAAAATAAATCCAATGGACTAGAACTTTTGAGTCAAATGGTTTAAAATCAAGTAGAATATATGGGGTTCAAGTTTTGAAGAACAGCAAGGAAGATGAGCTAATCTCATTCGTGAGATTATAGAGGCTGTCCAATGTATCACCAACTAAAAGAAGTAAACATTAATTGATAAAACTAACTATGCAGGGTCCAAATATCCTCCATTCCTACTAAATTAATAACTCGGGTGGTATTTTAATATGCCATGTTAAGGTCAGCTCTACGGCTATTTTAGACCATGTCAGGTTGAACTTTAATATTATTAATACTATCAGACCGCCCATTTGATGCCTATGCAAAAAGGTATCACTGAATGTCACACATCATAGCAGTTAAACCCAACACAAAGTATCCATCCCTTCAAGAACCAAGAATTCAAGATACACACTAAAATGACCCCTATCATAGCCGAGTCTTGGTCAAACGAGTCTGCAAGAGGGTGAAAACGACGACAACTCAGATATAAGTTTAAGTGCATTGAGTTGGCTCTACCAAAATTTGGTAATAGGCTAACAAGAAAACATGATGTCCAGTAGAAGCTATTAACCAACTATGCCTTGTACACATGATCTGAATTCTGATGCACCTCAGTCATTTTGAACATCCAACAGAATCAAGTGAAACTCAACCAGAACTTTATGTACTTATATGCCTGAATGGATGTAATGTGCTACGACCACAATTGAACCAACTCTATCATTTCAGAAGAAGAAGAATCCATGTGATGAAGACTCAGAAAAAAGCTTTCTGCACAAGTCATGCTACCAGAGGCATCTTGTTTAGAATATATGTTTATGAGTTCTGAGACATTCCTCTTTTCTTTTTCTTTTTTTGTGCGCGGGGGCGGGGGGGGCGGCAATGGCATCCATTTGATCCCAATCTGACATGAAAATTCTTTGGCCCCTAGAGAGAGACATTCCACTTCTACAAGGATTTCTCCCCAATTAGAAGACACTTTAGCAGTAGAGAATCAGTTTGCACAGTGACTTTTCTTTCAGGAATGCCAAGTGGCATGGACAAAACCAGACGATGAGGACTTTCGCATGGTTCCGCAACATTCATTTTGTCTCTTTCCATACATCAAGTTCTACAGCACTCAATGAGTTGAACAACTCAAACAAGTATTGAAATAGTGGTCATTTTCTGAGGACTTGCTTAGGGAATCTTGTCCCTTTTTTTTCCAAGAATAGGTAAATATTTTCACAGGTTACAGAACCAGCTACAACATGAACTGGACACAGGTTTTTAGATCTATCAAGCTCCTGAACAATAGAAATAAGTATAACTAGTTTCAGCCTAGAACAATATGTATCTGAAGCAAACACCTTGCTGATGTTGGTACAAAAAAATCCAAATATGAACGGAGAGTGCCCTACTTTACATGTATTAGTTAAAAGCTAGCACCCCAAAACACACAAGAACGTGTTACAAGAAACTAATATCCTGATTAAGATGTTTTAGATGTCAATCAAGAAAATAACATCATGAAACAAGTTGAAAAACAAAACTAGACAGAATTATTTCTCATCAGTAGATAGAGATCTACTGTCCAAAGAACAAATCATAAATATCAGGGGGTAATTCACTTTCACAATCAACCAGGTCGCAACAGTTCAGAATTAGAGCATGGATTCCATTACTGTGGTCTCATATCTACATGTCAATACCAGTTACACAAAAACCAATTAGCTCTAGAGGAAACAAAATCAACCATGTCAAATCAATGGCGAAAAATTCGCTAATTTAGACAACATCATTTGGTCAAATCCAGAACTCCAGACCCTGGTTTTATAAGCAATTCACGTCTGTGTTGCAAATGGTCTTGTAACTGAGCAGGATTTCAGGGGTCAGCTGAGTGAACTCAGTATTACAGCACCCATCCCAACTTGATTAGAAAATCAATAGCATTTAAGCACATTGGTTAAAAACCGTGTTAACTCTATAGCACCAATCTGAGCACATAAATTGCATTGAGGTGGCCTATTATTAAAATCTCAAACACCATATACTGTAAAATGCAATAGAATTCACAGTAAACAAATAAATCAAGTCTATCTTGCAGAACAAACCTATAAACAACAAAGCAGAGGAAACCAACTACTCACTGTGTGTTTCTGATCAAGAAGCTCTCCCGGAATATGACTACTGGAAGCAACTCTCTCATTTCTTTCTTTAAACCCGGTTCTGACACCTAAATTGCAAGGAGAAAAAGATAAGCAGCAATGTAAATGCAGGGAAAGAACTCACTACAATTGGAAATAAGCTTACTGCAGAACTAGAAGTGACTCCTCTGTCCAGGTATGGGGTCCTCATCCTCAGCGACGACCAATCAACCCTTCTTCGCCGCAGGTAAAACAAGTAAAACAACAGCAAAAGGATAAAAGTGAAGAAAATGGGTACTGAAAAGATGAAAGCCTGGTATAGTTTCAACTCAGGCGAAGCTGTTGAGCAACAATAAGGTGGGTCTGAAGAACTATAAGACATCACCACACCCTTCAAAGATTCCCAAACAAAGTCTCATAAAATCAAGAAGACCCAAATCAATAAAAGCAGGTTCTTGAGAAAAAAAACCATAAGAATTCCTCAGTACAATGACAAAAGAGAAGAACCCAGAAGAGGTAATCCTTCTAAAAAAAACAGAGATAAGAAACCAGAACAGGTAATCTTGTTAAATAGAAATCAAATGCTCAAATAAGAAGAAACAAACAGGCCACCGACATGTGGAATCCAAAGATTGTGAGGAAAAGGCATAAAACCACAAAAAAGGTAAAAGACCCACTAAAACTGCTTAGCTATAAAAGCCTTTTCTGCATGAATCAACATAGAAAACAAAGAAATCTCAGTCAGTCCTGACATGCCCTATAACTGAAGAAGAAAACGGAGCAAACCCCTTAAATTGCAAAGTTACAAAGCCCTTCAGGCCCAAGAGAAATACAACAAGAATAAGAGAAATTACTGAAAATAGCAGCTGATTTTGGAAAACAAAATTTCCATGCATGAATGTCAATTAAATGCATGAAAAGAAGTTTTCCAGCAAAACCGAACTGAACATGTGGACGCTAATTGCCATTTACACAAAGAAGAATTCTACAAAAAGTAGTGAGATGAGAGAGAGAGAGAGAATGGGTTGTCAGTAAATGAAGCGAAACTGCAGATTTTGTGATCTGGTAATGCTAGATCTGACAAAAACAGTCAAACAGAACAGGGGAAAAAAAATGCTTTTTAGCTGTTTTACCCAAAAGTAACTGAACTGAAAATGTAATTTTAACACGTAAGTCAAAATCAGTGGAAAGAGATATGGAACAACCCATTGTCTATTTTGTTGAAAGGAACAAAACCCAGAAAGAAAATCTGCCGATTTGGAATAAATAAACAACAATTTGTAGACGACGTTCTCTATTACTTTTGTTCTCTTCTTCGTTTAGACGAGAACAGACAAAATATTAGCTCTAGCAAAATAATAATAATAGAAATATTAGCAGTTGATAAGGTCATTAAAAATAAACCCAAATTTAAGATTCAGTTTGGTGAAATTTTTACAAATCAGGTGATTGTGACAAGGTCAGTTTTTTAATTCAAGAAAACCATTGAGATGAGAGCATTGTAGGAGGAGTGGAAAATTATTTTGGTTTTTTGTGAACCTCACTTTCCAATTGCTTAGTGTACACATTTTTATTATGAAAAAAATATAATAATTTTTCTTGATAGAGATGATTTCTAATTTTATAACGGGTAATGACTTTCTTTTTAGAGAAAATTTTTATTTCTAATAGAAAGGATAGGAATGCATAATTGCTCTCACCATTGGAAACAGAAATTCATACCGAGAAAAATCCTTCCAAGCAAGTGATTCTGGTCTCTTCTTTTTCCTTGGGTTTTTAGCACCACCCACCAGCACTGTGTATTAGATAAGACCCCAAACAATTTAATGTGGCGACCTCTAGCTCACTGCTTAACTTCCTAACTTTTTTTTTTTTTTTTGCTATCAAAGGGTTCCCATCCGTTTAGCCCCAGTGCGGTAGCGCAAGCTCGAGGTGTAAATCGTGGTCCTATGCCAACTAACTAGCCAAACAAGTTAAGCGTGATTAACCTATTCATTTTTATTGTATAAAATGAGAAAATTATATGAAACGAGGTTTTGAGGTCATCTGACCAATGTGAATGCATTTTTAGAAGTGGCCCCTTGTAGCATTTAATATTGCTACTTGGATATCAATTGTCCAAAATGAAAAGTGGATATTCCTATAATCATCATCCTAAGAACATGGGTTTGGTCGACAGAGTTTAGTTAAATACCATATGACTAAATTTTTTCTTTTTCTTTTTTTATCAATGATCCATGAGAAATAAGGTCCTCCTTTATGAAAAAGCATTTTTAATCAGCATATAAGAGAATTAAACGCAATTTATGTGGTTCTATACTTTTTGTCTAAGTGATTTACCAAATATGGGTCGTGGTTAAAAAATTACCTAGTGACATTAAAACTTAAGATAGGGAAATTACTCAACTTCGCTTGCAATTGTTGCAATAAAATCATTAAAGCAATCTTAATGGGTTAGTTGAAAAGCCCTTGCATCGTTTTAATGGAGTCGATTAAGTTATTAATTTGGAGTTTAGGACTTTGTTTTTTGTTACCCCATCTAAGGGGGACTGAGACTGGGACACAATCAACAACTTGGATTAGGTAGGAGAGCGAAGGAGACTAATGGATGATGTGAAGAGACATCGGGTGAGGGAAGATGGCATGCCCAGGATCTTTTAGACCCATATTAAAGTAGGCCTTTTCATGAATGACCACAACCATCTGTCTCATTTGGTGTGGAGGATGACTTCCATCTCCAAATCTTTATCTATATTGAGCCCACATAATTACCATTACCATTATTTTTGGTGTTCATTGCATCTTTTTTGTTGGAAGATCCAAACCTCACATAATTTGGGTCAAAGCAATCTGTTCACATTTTTGCACCCGAATGGAAGAAAAATAAAGGGACAGGGATTGTTATTGTGATTATTGGTTACAAAACCTTACGTATGAAGAAAGAAATCTTGGAAAAAGAGCTACGAGTTCCACGATTTGTAGATACAGAGTAGTGTTTTGGTCATTCACGCAATAATATTTCATGGATTTTGGTGGCCCACCGTGTGATTTTGACAGGTATTTATCTCCTAGGTAGGCAATGACATGGACGGATGGATGAAGATTGAGATGCACGAGATGCACATGTAAGGCTGTAAATCGTGTCGTGTTAACGAATTCGAGTTAAAATCACTCCAATCAGTACACGACCCATTAACTTAACGGGTAAAAAAAATCCAACCTGAACATGACTCGTTAATTTTATGAGTTACACAACCCAACCCGCTAACCTGTTAAGTAATTAAGTCATTTCAAAAATAAATATACATATACAAAAATAGAAAGAGAAAAATATACAAGCCACATGAAACTGTACATGAAGATCTCGAGTGAATCCCACCTAAAACTCCACTATAAAGCAATAAATTTCAATTTATTTTTATGAATATAAATTAATTTTAGTTACATTTAGGGAGTAAAAAAATATTTAACGGATTGCTGGTTTAATTCGTATACAACTCGTTAACTTAACGTGTTAACGGGTTTGACCCGTTAACGATCCGAACCTATTAAGAGCACACCCAAACCCATTAATATCGTGTGGGTTTAGGTCAAGTGGCATTTTGAAAGCCCTACTCTCATGCTTGTCGTCAATCCTTTTTGCAGTTTCAACTTTCAACATTTATCGGTCTTGTTTGAGGATTCTTCATGACATGTTTGATTACACGAATATGCAGATTTGAGGATTTTATACTCTCCATTTCAACCTTTATCTGCTGAGGAATTGCACATGAGAACTTCGGATGTCCTAAATCCTTGTGAATTTATAATTGCCAAACATGGATCTTTCATAACTTCGTAAAAAGCGAGAATATGCAATGAAATGAATTTTCTCTAATACCGTGAAGAGACGTGACCCACCCATGTCAACTTGGATGGCCCACCGCACATAAACTGAACTGAGTCAAGGATCCAATTTGCTCAAATCTCTCCCTGCAAACTGCAGCAATGGTTGGCTGTAACCAGTAAGCAACAGGAAACTTCAAGTCATGGCCCAAGAGTACCACAAATTCAACCACCCCTTCAATTGGGGAGAAGCTGGAGACGTATATATCCATCTCACAATGGAACAGAAGAGGAATACAAACTTTACTCAACTTACTGCTGCTCTCTTGCTGAGGCACGCAATCATCCAGCAGTCCACTAAATATACTGATTGAGCTTGAACATCCACAACTGCTCAAACAGCACAGGCTGACAAGTAGGTTGTGAGCATTCCTTGATTTCATAGAGGCCATACAGATTCCTTGCTTTTAAGAAGGTAATCAAGTAACTAACTGGAGAAGCTTAGAGCACATTCACTTCCTAGGAACTTGGTTGCTTTGCACTCAGTTTTTATGGCAAAAGAACAAAACGCTATATACCACCTGTAAACCCAATAACTGCAACTTGGGTGTGACTTGAGCTGTGCTCCAGATATGCAAGCTCAAGGTCTTTCAAACCATCAAAGCTAATATAGATCCAAATGAAAATCAACTGAGAGTACTCCGGTGAAAATAGAACCCAAGAACAGACCCTTGAGGATTTTCTAACATGGCCAACTTCTGGCATGGGTCAGAAGCACAATGGCCCACCTGATGTTTCAAGGGCGAAATTTCCTCAAGTAACAGAATGGTCCTTATATATAGTACGTGATGCATGTACATGAAATGTCAGCAATCAAATATATTATTTTATACAATGCACCTGTTCCCTGATTATTTTAAACTAATCAACAAAGCACAACCCTATAATTGAGCCATCTTGTCAAGTTTATGCAGAGGAATCACGAATATGTTAAAGAGGACAAAGTACAGAATCCAAATAGAAATGTTGCCATGTTTAGAAGTCGATCTTTTTATCTAATGCAGAAGGTCATAGTGCAGGACAAGATATGTACATAGGCATCACTCGCTGGAGATGAACTTATATATACAGCTGTTGTATCAGTATCAGTATCCCTGGTTTATAAGAAAGAAGAGTTTTCCGTCAGGCATCTCTTACCTTGAGCTTGACTTCAGCATTTGGATAGAAAGGCTTCTTTGGGCTTGTAGGAAGAGCACTGAACTTCTGAATCAAGAGCTTAAAGCATGGAAGGAAGACCATGAAAAGGAAGCCCAAAATGAAAGGCGCTGCAACGAGCCAGCCTAACAGCTGCAAGATGAAAGATTCAGATGCGTTAGGTCTCTCGTTTTGGGTTTCTAGTATTACAAGATGCAGTGCATATGGGATACACTTCAGTAATCTGTTAATCTGCAAGTATATCCCATCCTGGAGTGGATGATGCCATGATATCCTCCCCATCAATCCTAGCACTCGATGAGTCCCTCAATTTCTGTTCATAGGTCCAAGCAATGGTGTTTTTCTTTTTGGCTAAAAATTGGTTTAATAATGCTAGGTCCAAGCAATGACTGATCTTTCCATTTATGTTTGCTTTTTTAACGAATTTATGTTTGCCACCTTCATTCTGTATACAAACTGGATCTTCAGAGAGTGCGAAGGAGAACAGAGATTGTGAAGGCAACAAGGGTGTCCAAGAGTTTGTGAAGGCAACAATGGCACATACCGCATGAAATATGCTAAAAAGAACTTCTCGTGAAGCTTGACCTGTGACCACCTTCTTCAATGCATCAGAGGTCAACGGAAAATGAGGGCCACCAGATATTACTTCACCGAATCGCAAGAAGGGAACCACTAGACTGAGCAAAACCACTAGCAGCAATAAGAACATAACTTTGCAAAAAGAAAGTAAGCAAGTAAGAAGCTAATAGTTGAAGCTGATGGCCATATTATTGATTACCCTTTCTTAATACTAATTCCCACTTTATGCATTTAACAGCATCAAAACACCACATAATTCCTCTCATTAAATAACCTTTGAGCTATCCAATCAGAGTAAGATTTAGCAATCAAACAAGAATCTTATAAGTTAAAGACAAGATGACTATGAAAAGAAGAGATGATAATGATGATGATGTTGTTGCTTGCTGCTGCTGATGATGATGTTGTTGTTATTTAATAAGATCTGGGAAGTCCCTTGTCGATTCACATCAGTTCGAAACAAAATGGAGAAGGGGCCCATCTCTCATTTTTGGAGAGTCAAGGAGGAGTCAGCGATCAGGAGCAGGCTTTAGGAAGGCGGACAGAAGAGCTTTTGGGTAGAAACTAACCAGTCACCCAACAGAAGAAATATTTCTATTGGACATTAAAGGACGGTTTTGATGGTTGGACAAGTGAAGGTGGCTCTGTTCAAGGGCAGACAATCAAACTGTGGTGGTTGATGCAGACTGAAAAATCCCGAAATCCACCCCACAGATATAAGACAACCCCCATGCCCACTTATCTCTGTCCAATGTTCAATACTGCCAGCCATCCCTCTATACCTTAAGCATAACTTCACGTTCTATAAATTTTCGACCTTTTTCAGCATAAAAACTGCCCACAAAATAAAGATGACTATTTTCAATAGCACGTTTGGAAGGTGCTCATTGAAGCAATGACAAGTCTACAAGGCTGCATATTCAAGTCATTTTGAGGAAAGAAGAAGAAGATTCATTAGCTTCCGGTCCTCCGGAACATCCCGAGTGTGATAAAAACAAAAAAAAAACTAACAATTGGAAGCTTGAATACAAAGATATTCCTCTTTATTTTCATGAAAATTTTTTTTAATTGGAAATGATAAATTATATTGAAGAAGAAGAAATACAGCCCAAAACAAAACACCCCATTGCAAAGATAGGGACAAGAAAATGGTATAGAAGATCTACACCAAAGAAATCAAGAAATCACATGGTGGAAAACAATCATAATAGAAGATCTGTCCACCCCTACAAGCCGACCGCTTATGTTTGCATGAATATCACAGGTATAACTTGAAAAAAAAAAATACATGGAATAAAAGTGGAGAAAGAAGAAATGTTTACAAAGGAGGAAAGATCACTGACCAAAATCATATGGCCGGACAACGAGGTCCTAATATTCACATTAGTGAAATTTTTACAATTTGAAAAGATAAAAAAAAACTGAAGTTCCTAAGAATTACAAAACAGTCCCCGAAATATGAAAAATTACAAAAAATCTCTGCATACAACTCGAAGCAAAAGATACTAAACTTTTTTCAGATAATAATCACAATTTAACATCATGGTTAGGATACCCACAACTGTAACCATGACATAGATTCTGAACATGGAGCAATCCATTTGAATACCATGGAAAAACAGGTAGTTCCCATTCCATTGTGTGTTTTGATCAGCATAACAATTAGTAAATATTAGGTGGGGTACATTTACCCTCCAAGTTCAAATTAGTGTGATCACACCAAGTGGGATCTCTACAGCCAGACATATAGTGGATAAAGAAACACAAAGTGGTATAAAATAATAATGACACAGGAAAACACAAATTACATAGATCAAATTGGAGGACCTATCGACCCCCGGCCAAGGCATTAAAGCTTCTAGAGATTTTGGAAAGTGTGCCAAACACCCCGATGCACCTTGAGTGGTAAACCTGAAATATTATGGGAAATTTCTGTAGGGCATTGACCTAAATATATCACCCTACCAATAGCAAGCTGCAAAGAAGTCACCCACATTCGTATACATTACCTAGGTGACCTTCATCTTCATTCTGAAGCCACTATATGGATGGTGTACGTTTTGATGAAAAAAGGTGTAACTTGAACCCAAGAACTTTCTTCTGTTCGACTCAAAAGAAATCTAAAGAGAATGGCTTATACAAAGTAGGTTGAAATCTCACAAATGATGTAATCATAGCTAGAAAATTTAATTAGAAATTATACAAAACCGGTATGGAAATACAAGAGATGGGATATGACGAGATACAGTTTTTAAGATAAATTTCTTATGCATGAATTGAAAACATTCACCCTTCTAAAGGATGATAAGTATGACACTACCCATTTATCACCGCCTACTTGAGAAATACATTATATAGTAATCTGATGTCAAACCTGTCTTCTTGTTAACATATCCCAACAGTTATCCGTTTCACATGAGTGTGCACATGTTACCAATAGAAGGAAATGAGAATGAGTAGCATGCAACGGTCGCTGGAATTCAAGAAGCAACCAAGGAATCAATGATTTCACAATCACAGCAGCAGCAACTTGAATGTAGACAGAAGCAGGAAAATCCCCATATCCAACAGTTCAACCCTCTTATGCCTAATGTGTAAATGCATATGCCCAAGATAACAAAGAACAAGTAGAAGTCTAGAAGTTACATGAAATATCATGGAAGCAATTTGAGCTCAAGGGTAGAAGATCTGCCTACCCAGCCAATCACACAAAGAATAATGGAACTTCAACAATAGCAAAGAAATTTTACCTCAGCTCTATTGGAGTAGCAATAAAATTAGCAAGCATTACACTTGGGGCATGACATAGAGTTCCAAGCAATGCAATTGCCATCCCACAAAGAATCACAGTTACTCCTGTTAAGAATCACATTGACTAAATAAATAAAGAAATTCCCAATAATGACGGGCATTTCATCTCTACTGTAACCAATTCATTCAAATACTTACAAAAAGGAAAAGGAAAACAAAAAGGATGGATAGCTAATAAAGTTGAGCCAATCAAAGACAATTAAACCAATCAAAGAGATAAAATGACAAAAGAACACCAGTTCAACTAAAAGTCTGACATAGATAAGGCTGTTTTTCTTATCGGTAACAAAGGTTTATTCCAAATACCAAAGTAAAATAGAAATATTTGCAATACAAAAGCTATGTACTCTATCTTTTAAAATATGTTCACCAACTGCAAAAGATCATTCTGAGGTTCAAAAATATGTTCACAATGGAAATTCGAACACACGCACGCACTCCCACTCTTACAACCATGTCCCTACAAGCTGAGCTACAGCCAACTCTTTTTTTTTTTTTCTTGAACAGGATCATTTTTTTTTTTTTAATCAGCATCTTTCATTGTTCAATTCCAAATATCAATCCATATTTCCAACTTTTCTTCCACTCCCAATGAACCACAAAAGATGGGCAATTTAGTATGAGAAGTGCAATACTCAGACCATAAAATTCCCCTCTAACAGTAACCAGGTCAACATCTTTTACCCAGATCCCCCAAATCAAATCGTGTTTAAATAATAGATGACTGACACACATTGGCCAAGTCTATTACATAAAGTGCCCTTCCTGTGATCAACTTACAGTACTATGCACTTGAAGCTTCTGAACATTGTACAAGTGTTGTTTGGGAGTGGAGATTGTGGTCCATTGGCATTATTTTTCATCCCTTCAGAGTGATATTTATTATGGCCACTTCCACAAATTGTATAAACTTTCTCGCTGTGTAATAAAGAATTCTTCTGTATCACAAGAAGCTAATCAACATTGTGAGAGTGCACCAACTTAATTACCTAGGGTTGGGGATGTCAATGATTGGATTATCTAAATATTCAAAATCTATGATCAGGGGAAAATTGGGCATGGAACCTGCTTCTGGATCCAGGAGAAATTCAGATCCGGTCTAGATCCATGCATATAGAATCCAAAAGTTTTCTTAAGCTGGATTCTTTTTAAGCGGGGTATTTATGTATTCTGACATGATGATCTGGATCTGGAATCGGCTACAGCCATGAATTAAAAAATCTATGTTTCAAGAGTCTATAGGCGTTGATCATGTTTCCATTTGAAAATCCACAGAGCTTGAAGCATATTGTTGTTTTGAGAGATCCACTGGTATACTTAACAGATCCATTTTGAGGCCTATTGATCCAAGCATGCTCATATGATTTCCATTTCCAGTCTTAGATTGAAATCCAGAACCCGATCTTGTTTTTTTAGTTGATGTGATGCTGGATCCAAATCCAATGCAGAGGACCATTGTGAATCTGGATCCAGAGACACATCCCTCCTATTAAAAAGGATCCAGATTCAGATACACCATGGTTCCACCCTGGGCCGAATTACTTTACCTTCCTACATGGGCAGGCTGCTAAATCTGATTCAAACATTCCCTATTTTGATATATGTCAACATAAGAAATGTTAATACTCACATATTACATTAACACAAGTTGACCAATATTGCGCCTATGAAGTATAAACACATTTTGTTTGACAGATCTGAAAGAAAACAAGGTTCAAACACATTTTCTTGGGATCATGATCTTCCAAGTTCTTAGCTTACTGATGCTTCAATTTCTTCTTCTTTTCCCACAACAAGGTAATTAAATATGGTTTGTCGGAATGGCCCAACAAAATAAAATAATAAAACTAAACAAGCTCATTTGGGAAGTGAATGTGTAATGTCAATGTAAATTGAATTGGATAAAACTTTCACTAAATGTATTGTCAAAAAGAAAGAAAATATGTAACCTGAATGCAGAGTTCAGCTATGGTATCTGGTGCGTTGAACTCAAATTGGATGAGATATTGGTTCATGGTCTGAGCCATAGATTGATAAGGTCGTGCCATAAATGCACCACAGGATACAAAAAAGATGAGTTGAACAATCCTGCCCATCCAGTTAATAGGTATTTCTTTGTTCAATGCTTTGATGGTCAAGACCACCTGACCTATGAGAATTATATCAAAAAATGCTATCACAATGATGTACTTCCATTGTCACAGTAATGACAGTTGAAATACAAGACACATAGCATGTAGGTTGGGCGGTTCTACCTTATAAAAGAGGGTTTGAGAGATTAGTTATCTATAAAGGATTGCCTTTCACGGATCGAATAAATGAATTAAAAAGAAAATTAAAAAAAAAAGTGCACACACACACTAAGTACCATACGTAGTACATAATTTCTATATAATTTATATCACAGACACAGACCATTTTATTCGCTTAAACTAATGGTGCTACAATGGTACATAATTGGCAAAACCATACTATATAGACTTCTGTTCAAGCCATGCTAATAATAGAAGGGGAAAAAACATTGCAATGATCAGAGATGTCATACCGCAGATTGGGAATATTCCTAATGTAATGCCAAGGGCAGCAGAAAATGCCAATTGCTTTGGTTCCGCACCCCTTCACAGATCATTAAAATTCTCTCAGTATTTTACATGGCAACTATGATTTAGTAATCAGATATAAGCAAAGTTAAGCAAAGTCACTAGCATTGAGAAAAAAAAAGGGGCACCATGCTCCATAACTAGTGCAGTGTATGAGAAATTGATTAAACATAGCCTCATTCTCATTTACATTCCAGTTAAAATTTTCTTTTAGAAGTTGTCTACAAAAATGGCCCTGTTCTCATTTGTATTCAAGTTGAAAATCCTTGAGAAACTATCTAAAATTTTCAAAGCACATACCGGTTTTAGAAATACAGTGAACCAAATACTCACTGATTTATGCTGTTTTACAGGTAAGAAATCAAAGAACATGGAAATTCAAGCCCTCAATTCAATCAAAAGCTACAAAATCAACCATGGAAGAAACCACACCATGGAAGAAACCAAAAGATGACAGTTGGCCGTAGGCAAAAAGATACAGTTCTCCATTCTCCATAGAAAAGTTCCATTTCAAATATCCAATTGTCAATCACAATTTCACACCCTTATTCCAACTCTAATGGAAAAAAAAAAAAAATGAGTTCCAAGTTCTCATATTTCTTGAATTCCCAGCCTTCTATAAATGACCAAAAAAAAAAAACACAAAACAAAGATCCAACACATTGACAACGGAATCATGAACAGTAAAAACCATAATTTTAATATGAATGGGAAAAGATAAAACTAAAAATAATCCAACAGGATGAAGAAAACCCACTTCAAACAGACAAGAGCTCAAAAGCTCTAAACACATCCATGCACACATCAAGAACACCCAAAAGAAAAGGAAGTGAAATGCAATTTTTACCTTTGAAGTATTTGCACAAGAGGTTCCACGATCTTCTGGTCGATCCATAGCATCAACCCCATCCTTGGCATCCTCCTTAAAACCCTTCTTCTTCTTCTTCTTCTTCTTCTTCAAGCAATATGAACTTAACCCAGAAAAGAATGCCAACCGTTTCAAAAAAAATCTTGGAAAAAGATATCCAGGATACCGATTCTTTTGGAAAAAAGAATGTCCTTTTGATCAAACCCGTTTTGGCTCTCCTTCAATCAAGTCTTCTTTTTCACAGAAATCTGAAAAAAGAAAAAACCACCAAAGTCACCGACCCAATTTAGGAAACCCCAATGGAAATAAACTCTACAGAAAATCTCTTCCTCTAAAGATTTCTTCAGTTAGCTGTTTTGATAAAAAAAAAAAAAAAAAAAACACTTCTGGGTTCTGCTCAAAAACCACGTACAGGAAATCTCTGAGCCAAAAGAACCAAACCCATGTATGGAAAAATCCAATCTTTAATAAAGAAACGTAGAGGAAAGGCTTTAGAAGAGACTTAGAAGATGAAATTAAACTTTCTTCAAGATTGATTTGGATCTACTATTTGTGGGGGGTGAAAAGATTGTGTCTTTCGTTATTGGCTTATTGCTATAGCTTTGGATTGAGAGAAGGACAAAAATACAATGCTTTTGACTCTGGATCTCCTCTCTTGCCTATTTAGTGGAGTGAGAGGGAAGAGGTTGTGGCCTTTGTGAGGTAAAGAGCTACCGGTTATAACAGAAGCATAATCTCAAAGACAAAAGAGCCTTTGTTGTAGAGATTTCTGTACACGTGCTTGGAGTGGGTGCAATTTAATCATCATGACATTGAATATTTGATACTATGATCTCTACCATAAATGAGAGATTAAAGATCTTAGAGATTAGCAGTTTCTTTTTGTTCATCTTTCCTTCCTCAATAACATTGAATATTTGATGCAATGATCTCTACCATAAATGATAGATTACTTTAAAAATTCTTTACAGTTTAGCAGTTTGTTCTCCCCTACTTCATTCATTGAGTGCTGACCCACCCAACCCAAATTAAGAATAACAGGAATGGGTAAAATGTGTTGAGGACCATGGATCTCGTGCTCCATCGATTTCATAAGGGATCCAAGAAATTTTTCAAAAGGGGGCCACATTCTAGAAAGATTTTCTCAGGTGGCCTCTATCTAAATGAAAATATTTTTTAGATTCTCCGGTTATCAATCTCTACCTTTGGGTTTAGTAGATTTGATGATTCCTCACTAACAATTTATATAGCTGAAGATATTATATCAATGCTGGTGCGCAAATTAGTGTCAAGTGCGTAAATCTGTACTTAAAGATTTTCAATTTCTATGGGAAAGTCAGACGAGAAATTCTGAAAAATGGAGAATTCCACTAGCCCAAATTCTTGAGGATTGCTGATTGCCAAACCCCCAAACATGAGTTTAGCAATTTCTCAACCTCAAAGGGTTGGCCGAGTGGTCAGGACCACGGTTCCTCCCTCTTCCGGAGCTAGAGGTTTTGGTATCGATCCCCAGTTCCCCCCTCTTCAGGAGCCGAAGGTTGAGTTTACTTGTCCTACCACCTAGGGGCCACAGGGGTTTTACCCGGCTTCTTTCTAGGCCGGAGGGAATAGTCCAGCCCAAAGGGTTGGGAACCCTCCGTTAGAAAAAAAAAAAAAAATAGTTTAGCAATTCCTCAAAGAAAATAGATGAGGAATGCTGAAGGGTTTTAATTGGCAAACATGTTAGGCACAGTGACTTATACTTAACATTACCAATTAGCGTTAGACTCAATTTTGTACTGTTTTTACCCTTTTCTGATGGTGGATTAGGTTTATTAAAATTTGCAATTGAAGGTTCTCTAAATTTTGAAGCTTTAAATCAAGGGTTAGAATAATTTGATTGCAATGATATTTAATTAACACCTAAACAAAATCTCAAAGACCTAACTATACATTGACCTAAATGGCCCCTCAAAATATGGGCTCAAACATTTTAAAAAAACCTAGGCATTTTTTATAAGTACTGTTGAAACGAACTGCAAATTGTTCATAGGAAACTGTTCACAGTCAAGAAAACCTTATTAGCAAACTAGGCAGCTATGGCCCATCCTGCAGAGAATCAGGATTGTGTTATACAAAAGTGGCTCCAGGGCTCACCCTTCCCAGCAGAAGTTGTCCTACTTTTTTTCTCTTGGCAAGCTGAAGTTATCCCACTTAGAGCCCACATGCTTCCATGCCAACAATAATTCACATGGCAGGCGTCGTTCCCTTCTCTCTCAAGTAAGAGTGATGCTTCCTACTCATTCACCACATGCCTACTTGTCCTTCTGACCACCCAAATGTCCAAGTTGAGAAATCACTCATGGTTGAGTGAACTTAATGAAATTATAGTATTTGCCAAGGACAATGGATTGGAACCGTCCAACTATAGGGCTCCTCAACCTCAACCCCACTCAGTGGCTGCTCAGGGTTTTGCTTGGGGGAGGGGACCAAACAAGTAGTTGGGTTTTTGGGGGCAAATCCAAGATTTTCATTTGGATTTTTGAGGGAAGACCTAGAACTTTCATGTGTTTTCAGGCTTTTTGACATCTATATGAGTAACTATTTCATTCTATCATAAATCGTCAACTATATAAAATCTTATGCCAGCTAATGCACCCTTTCAATTGCTTTTTTAGAATGAGAAAAATTGAGAAAGAGATTTTACAAGATCCTATTGCCATTACCACACATTCTAACTCCACCTACCAACGGTTGGGATCACATGATCAATGGGTCTTTCGACCCATGAGCCATCCGCGAGAGGGCCTACTAGATGGATTAGTGTAGCCCACCCACCACCTCGTGCCACTTGTGTGGTGGAAGGTCAGTCAGTTAGGAGATCATTGTGGTGGTTGCTCAATGCCTTGTCTGGGGACGGATCCTTCGTTTGTTATAAATGATTACAAGATTTTCCCTTCAATGGCTTAAATGTTGGATAACAAAAGGCTAACACAATGTTGAGGAGCAGAAGTGAAGGAATGACAGTGTGTTCCTTCAAAAGATTTCTCCAACAAATAATTAAGAAACATTGAATCCAACACAGCAGTTTTTTTTTTTTTTTTTTGAGTTAACGGAGGGTTCCAACCCTTTGGGCTGGACTAATCCCATCGGGCCCAAAGAGAAGCCGGATAAAACCCATGTGACCCCAGGTGATAGCACAAGTGGACGCAACCTTTGGTAAGACAGCGGTTAATTTGGATCTTAATGTAGCAAGTTCTAAAGGAGATTAGGGGACTCTAGTTTAATTATTAAGAAATCTTCACTGCATATTTATCAGTGGGGCTGTCAATATGGCTAAAATTTAGATCAAACAAGGGTTGACATAAGTGTTCATATTTTATCATTTGACTCTGGGTGATAAGGCTCATCAATGATCACTTTTTTCTTTTATTTGTTATTTTAAAATATCAAATAAATTGTGTGTACTTCTTCCGAGCAAAGGGACCTGAAATTAGAACCTAATTGTTCAGATCTTTTGCAAACTGTACTAGACAAGTTAGTCATGAATTGCTCAAGCCAGTAGGGCAGCCAAAACCCAACCCTCCACCAAACTCAACCCGGGTGAAAAAATCATTAGACTCGCACCTCTGTCCATTCTAAACAAAACCACTACTTAAACAAACCCCAGTCAGGGCCCAGGGGGCTTGAGTCACCCGTTTAACCTAACCCATTGCCATCCCTACTTTGCACTTAATTGGCTTTTACACCCATAGTTAATATTACTTTATAACTTTTATAAAGTAAGATAAATAAATAAGGCAACAGCAGGCCTCCAGTGAGTGAGGCCAACCCCTTGTATGCCATTTATTTGCCATACAGTCTTGCATGTGCAGCTCTCTTGCTCTTTTAGACTGCCACTGCCATTATCTTGGGAGGTCCCTTGATACTGACATTGTCCATTGGCCTCCTCTGCTCTGAAACCTCTGGCACAATGCTTGAATGAGTGAATATCACATGCATGGTAGACATTTTTGTCTGAGTATGGATCCCATGATGGAAGGACCATCCCTACATTTATTGCTTGCAATCCAATTCAGCATAAAATTATTTTCCCCTAGTCTATTTTGGCATTGACCAAAATTGAGTTTGACCCCAACGTCATCATGCATAAAATGCAAGATTTGACTCCTGTTCTTTTGTACTATATTGACGTCTAACAAATGATCAGGCCTACTTGTTGCAAAATTCAGGTAAGAGCTTACATAACTAGACTCGTGGTTGAGTGGTATCGGACCCTTGTATCACACATATGCCCAACGGTTCAGTCCCTGGGTCTTCAAGTTAACAGAATCACTCCTTACCAGTAGTCCAACTTAGCAGGGCAGAAAAAAAGGGATACTGATTTTAGAGATGGTGATTGTGAGTAGTTCAAAGGATAGTGACTCTGAGCAGTTCGGAGTTCATATGTGGGCCTCACTGGTGGACAAAGGATATAGACTAAATTGTAATCTTTTTTTCCACTTCCTGTTCCTGTTGATCAATTGGGTTACCCTTGTAAGTCTGTCAAAGCTATCAGGTCCACTGTTCTTCAGGCTGTCGATACTGCACCAAAGCTATAACAACCCACTATCTGCCAGAATATTAAAAAACACAGGAGCAAGATAAGCCAGGACCATATAGTTGGACCCCACCTCGCATACTTAAAATTAATTTTGGAAATCCAGATAGCACGGTCAAGGTAAATGTATTAGTTTGTGTTGAACAGGACCCAAGCAGATAGTAAATCACACTATTTTATCACAGAAAGCAAGAGGATAAGCATCTCTGATTCACTATTATTTTCAAGGCATAAGAAAAATGTCCATTTCTCAACTACAAAGGGGATACAAAGAACCAAGCCTCCATGCTTGTACTGATATCGGTAAAAACTCACAATCCATGGATTCTGATGCAACTCCTCGGTCAACCAGCTCCAAATGTCAACCAAGTGATCGACTACTTGATTTCTTTCTATATACCTTCTTAGATCTCAGACCCTCAGCATCTGAATCTCTGTCTTTGCCTTCCACATTCATATTCCTCTTCCTTGCATCTCTCCTATCTTTACCATGATGCCTACTTTGACGGAGGTCGTCAGAATCTTCCGAAGAGCTCCAAGAGTGAGCTCGAGTAGTTGCGTCATGCACCGAGCGATCACAAGATCTTTCAGAACTGGAACTTGATTCCTTGTTGCCACCAAAATATTTATTATCACTCAGATCAAGTTTCCTCGACTCGTATCTCCTTTTGTATTGATTGAGACTATGGGGGGATCTATCTTTCATTCTTCCTTTGTGATTTTCTTCCACTTTTCTTTTCTTGAATGGAGAATCAGTTCCCTTTTCCAAGCTACTAGCACATTCCCTCCTGGATTGATTGCTTGATGGAGATCTGTTCCCTTCATAGTCCCCACTGGAATCACAATCCCCCGACCCACATCTCCCATCATAACGAGCTTGATCATCAAAATCATACATCTCTTTCAGCTTTCCACACTTGTCATGGTAACTCATCTTCAAATTATTATTTCTCTTCCCCTTACTAGACCGACTTTTATCCCGGTGTCCATCTTCATCGTGGCCAATGGTCGAACTATAATCACGGGATCTATGGTTTCCATCATACTGCTCATTATCCTCAGAATCATAGTTCTGTTCAAGTTTTCTGTCATAATAACTAGAATCCACATATTTTCTCCGGCTACCTGTGCGTGCCCTTCTGCTCACGTGACTGCCATGCTGAACTCTGTTCGAATCAGGATAGTACCCTTCAAAATCATGAGCACGTGATCTAGATTTTTCTTCACCTTTGTCAGAAATGTTGCTAATAGACTTCTCTGCTGCTTTTTCATTCTCGATGGGAGAATCTACCTCCTGTCTCCGACTACTTGAATGTGTCCTTGTTCGACTTCGACTTTGGCTTCCATTACCAGCATGGTATCTGCCAGAATCTCGATCAAAGGCCAAATCCTGCTCTTTTTTCCTGGTACTTGGCTGCTCCCTTGAATAACTACTGCATCTGACTCTGCTTTCATCATAGTAGTCGTCACCAGAATCATGGTCGTGGGTTCCATACCTCTCACTGGATTGCTTAAGCTCATTCGGGGAACCTGTTGCCTCTCTCCTACTTGACCGCCGCCTACTTGATTTACTGTGAGATCGTGCTCTCTTTTCACCAGGGCAGGCTCCATCAGAAACAGCCTGGCAATCCTCTCTAGATCTAGATCTTCTCCGGTGATACCTGCAACATCCAGTCAAGCCAAAAACAAAACTGAGTCAGTTAAATTTGTCATATGCACCTTGCCAGTTGAAGTGAAAAAACTTCTTCCTACAGATCTTTGGATTTTTTAGAGGAACTTCCCCAAAAGCCCACGCAAAAGATAAAAATAAAAATTAAAAATTAAACAAGTAGATGCATACCACCAATAAAATGGCAAGCACCATGCTTGGAATCTGCAGATAGAAAGGCATCAACACACACACACACACTATTTAGGGTGTATGATTGCTTCTAATTGCACCATATCATACAGAGGACTTATAATGCACAGTTGTATTGTACTGCAGGGGTGTTACGAAAATGGTAACCGGTCAAGTAAATAATGGATCCAAATGCTGACATCACTGTATATGATAAGCTATTTGGATGTTATTCAATTAAAATAATCAAGTCTCTCAGCACTTCAGCATTTAAAATAACCAAGTTAACGATTTTAATGAACATGAGTCCAGAAAAGGTCAACCCAATGCACAAGTTCTATTGGACAAGAGCCCACATCACACTTGGAAGATGCTTCTTGTTGCAACCACGACATTGCAAGTTCCAGTAAGATTGCCCATTAAAAAAAATACATGCTCTCTTGTATTTAATAGAATTAACCATCAACTAACTAAACAAACGCCACAATGAAATTCTCATGTTAATGAAAAAAAAAGTTAATTGTTAATGAAATAGCATAGTACAATAAACATTCATACTGAGAATCAAAACAACATTGAACAATTGGAAGATGCTCATTGTCTCTCTTTTTTTTCGTAGAAAAGAAGCTCATTGTCATAACCACTATGTTGTGATCCCAGGAAGATTACCAATAAAAACAAAATCATGTACTCCAATAAAAACAAAATCACGTGCTCTCCCCCAATCCCCCTCCCTCCCATACACGGACACAAGTATGTTTGTAGTTACACATCAGTGAAAAGCCAGCAACTGCTACTACAATATAGCTAGTGTAAAGTTTTATTCACTATTCCACAAAAAAAAAAAGTGTAAAGTTTTATTCAGTAAAGGCCAATTCCTTTGTTTCATCAGAAGCCACAGAGAGAGGTCAATTGTCAGTAGGGCCCAACTGGAAGCATGACAATCAAAGTGGGTAGAGGGTTTGAAAGGTTGGTCAATTTCAGGAACACCGACTAAGCTGTCCCTGTGAATAGAACTGTATGCAAGGCCCACCTGTAAGCATGACAATCAAAGCAGGTAAAGGGTTTGAAAGGTTTCTTCATGGCCAACCTCAACTCTAGAAAATAGTAACCATTTGATCATGGGAGGTAACTTTTTGAGGGCTACAAAGTTGTCAAAATCCCTGTCATTTCTAATTAGGATGGGTTTGCTTGATCAATCCAAGTGCCTATAAAACTTGGATGTGTCAAAATCTGGGAGTTCTTATTCACACAGAAGAGTGGGTGTTTAGAAGACATTGGGAGGGAAAGCTGGGGCCCACAGGCCAGGCCATTCCGTGCTTGGAGATGACCTGGCTGTCTCTGCAAATTTTGATGTACCGATAAGTATAGAAATATATATATATATAGAGAGAGAGAGCTACTGTAGCAGATCCTGGAATGTCAAGCATGCTTACATTGACGCAAAAACCAGGCTACTGTATGCTACATATTTTGGAGGAAATGTTCTAGTTTTTAAAAGTTTGAAGCCATTTAGTACTTTAGTTCAGAAACAAAAGTTTAGAGCTACTGTTCCAATTTCTATAGTTTGAAGTGGTTTCCGTGATTTAAAACCAAGGAGTTGTGACACTGTGTTCTACTCAACAGTCACCATGGGATGTGATAATGAATAATACCTGTTACCATCTGCTCTTCTCTTCCTGCTAGAATTCCTCCTCTCCCGATTTTCTAACTCCATGTCATTGTTTGCCAATTCATCAGAAGGGCCAAACAGAGCAGCCATCTTTTTCGCCCAGTATTTAGGAGGTGGATTGTCCCAATCAGCCCACTCATAGTCTCCTCCAGGGTTGCGAAAACAGTGAATGAAGTTGCAGGCAGTTCCACGTGAGCAAGTCTGTCGAAGAAATGCCAAATGAAGATAGTAATCAGAGGAGATGAAATCACACACACGTGATCAACTTTTTTCTCAACCCTCCCAAACACCCTCCATATATACACAAATATAAAATATGAAACTTTTTTCTCAACTCTCTGAAGTCCTGACTACACTCCACAAATGCATAATATAAAAGATGTAACAAAAGGAAACATGTTTTCGTGACTCTTGGTTCATCATGTAATGATGGTAACTCACTTCAACATCAGAGCATAATTATTGGACCAAGAATCATACTAGGACTGTCAAAGGGCCAGGCCCGGGCTGGGCCAGGGTCTGCCATTACCACACACAGGCTGGACTAAAGCCTTCGATGGGCCTGCACTAGCTAGGTCCTTACCCTACCCTCATGGGCCAATGTGGAAAGAAAAGAAAACTCTTCTTTTTATTATTATATTTTTTTCTACACCACTACCAAGTATCAACCTGCATGGGTCAACCTACTTAAAAAAGCATATCAAGCAGGGGACTTTCAGGTTCAGGTCTGGCTTGGGCATCGGTATGGAAGAACAAGCACATGTGCACACACATAAAGAGATAGATTAGGTAAGAGGCTGCTAGTTCTCAGCCTGCCCAAGGGAAATTTTCCATTTTTTACAGGCACACAGGCCTATTTAAAGAGGTCCCAATGTGTATTTGATATTCATTTTATTTTATGATAAAAACCAAAGTTTTCTCCCTGTAGTTTTGAATATTTGTGTCTTTGATCTTGACTGCAGGTTCCCAGATCTCCTTCAAGCTCAGTCTTGGGATTCAATCATCGGATCAAATCCATAGCAATTTAGCACAGCCCACAGCATCCCAGGGCATCATTTACAGAAAACAAAAGGAGGTTTCTTATAGAATAAAAAAAAGAAAGAAAGAAAATAAGCCCAGAGAAATGGTGATAGTTTTACCTTAAGCCTTGATTTCATGTACTCCCCACATATTGCTACTTTCCATCTTGTGACACCAACAAACTCACATGTAATCTGTCAGTGTGTCAACACTGCTGAGTAATGAAACTAGAAATGCAAATTACCTGGCTGAGAAAGCATTTGACGAGAAATAAAAATTACCTGTTTTCCAGCAAAATAGCGGCCATTTATTGAATTATAAGCAAGCACAGCTGATTCCAGAGATTTGTAGTGTACATACACATTGCCACGCAAATGAAATGAACCGTTTCTACACACCTGAACACAGTATTCCAATGCACAAATTGTGAAGCCAAAACAATCATCACCACACCAAGATTAGAATATGTTCGGACATTATGGCATTGTTTGGCTCAGTTTTAACTATGGATGGGAATATGAACTCGTCATTCAGAAATATCAGCTGAAAATGTCAGAATGAAACATAAAATATTGAATGCAACCGCTGTTAGATATAATGGCCAGAAATAGTTCTGTCATCCTTAAAAACAAGGCAGATTACAGAAAACTCAGAAGATTTCACCTGATTTTCCCCAAACGCCATACCAATGGCAGCTCTGAATCCCATCCAAAATTATATCTGACAAAACAGGCCCTATAAATAGAAAGAGCACACAAGGCTAGAGCTCGTGGCGCAGTGGAAGCTCACTGTTGCAACCTTGAGGTTGTGGATGCGAGTCACGTTCTCGATAATAAATAAATAAAAAGAGCAAGGAAGGTCCATTTTTATAAATTTCAGAAATTCAAGGTTTGATAAATCCCATCTTTTAATCAACAAAGATGCAAGCCGGTCAACTGAAAATTGGCAAGCCACCAACTGTGTAGGCTAGTTGATTTATTATTACTTTTTTTTTTTATGTGCTGCCCTCCTGACAAGGGGACTTCCTATAGGGAGCACAAGGACGTCCTATGGGTTCAAAATCATTTATTTCAACACATACCAATTGACAAAGCAAATACCTAGAACAAGAGAAAATGTACAAAACAAGGGGGAAATATTATAAATAAATAAAAGGGAAGGTAGATCATAAAATCATTTTCAAACTAGAGCAACTGGAATTTCATTTATATTTTAGTTTACTCCACAGTTTCTTCAACCTATTGACTTTGTGAAAATGACTCCTACTTGCTCATCTTGACCAGGTGGAAATTGAAGGAATGTTGATGCAAGAGACAACCAATCAAATGGGGGGAAAAAAAGAACCATTCAGATGTATCTGCCTACATTTCAGTATGCATCCTATAGCTTTTTCAAGTTGGCAGAAACATTTTATCAGTTTGAACTTCTAATAACTATAAAAGAACTTAGCTTAAAGTTTTTCATCCACTGCCAGAAAAATCATTTATGATAGGCATTACAGCTGATTGTTATTTCAAAAGGAAGAAGGGTTCGTTTCATTGCTTCAATTTCTTCCCTTTTTTTTTCTTTTTTTTCGGAATTGTTCATTGCTACAATTTCCTGGATACGGTAAATGCAATATGACCCAAAAGAAACTAAGGGTATCTTATACTCAAGAATTATAAGCATCTAACAATAAGCCGGTGGCACAGTGGAAGGTGCTCATTATTGCAACTTTGCGGTTGAGGGTTCAAGTCAGGTTACCCATCCAAAAAGCAAAAAATTATAAGCAGCTAAAATATAGCATTGTTCAGCTACCTTGAAATTAACAATTTCCCCAAACTTTAAGAACTCTGTATGTGTATCTTCATAAAACTCTTCATAACAACGTTCAACCTCTTCATCAGTATACTGAAACAAACATAGAGAAGGTAAAATCAGCCCGAAAAGACAGGCAAAGAAGAAAGCACAACAATTAACCAGCCATTAATTGGTGTTAGGTTCATGCTTAACCAACCATTACCATCAATTTAATTTCCAAAATAAGAGGGCCTATAAGGAGAAAAATAAAGTATTAAATGTCGTTGGCGTTCAAAGAGAAAACATAGGGATTGATGTAATCTTCACCAAGAAAGAGGAAAAAAAATAGAGATTGCCTTTTAGAGAGAGAAAATAACCATTTAAATGCTTTGACTTTCAATCCTAAAAATTAGCAAAGAAGCTAATCAACGATCCTCTCATTAACTCATCGTCATTCCTAATCGCTCCAACAAAAGGGCATTTTCTAGCACCCCTATATAAATATATACACACACACACATATGTTACACGTCATCAGCTTTGAATGTATGCTCACTAGTCGATTATCATCACCAAAGTGCATCTCATCTACCTATATGTTAGCAAGTTAGTTCATTTGAAACTAGACCCATGGATACTGATAAGTATAGGTGGTTCTCAAAGAGTTACAATGGACAACACAGCACAACCTTCAACCATCCACCTATGAGAAGATTTCCCCTGTGAGTTCAAAACTTGTGAATTAAATACCTGGCACCAGCAAGAGTGCTGGACATCTCCCAAAGCACAGCACGAAGAAAATGGCAAAAACCTACCAACTGTTAAGGAGCTTACATTCATGGAAAGCTAAACTCAAGCAAAAAGCAAGACAGCTTTGCAAAAAGAAAGCAACAGCAACAAATTTAACAATGGAATTAAGAATCTACAAAAACTTGTAAGTACTGAAAATTTAGTAGCATGAAAGTCAAAGCACTAGAATATGTATGTCTATGAAATTCCAACACAAGCAACTAATATGATAACCTCTCTATGACATGGCAATTTTTGAAGCCTACAAGAACTATTATCAAGTGATTATACAGAAGGTGCATTGGATACACAACTGCTACGAATGTTAATCTCCATCCTCAACCAAGGATAAAACCTTGAATCTCCATATAATTGTTCCTTGAAGTTCTGAAATGAATTGAGTCAAAGAACAGTAGGGATTCTTTTTTTCTCAAGACCTACAATAGTGCTGTGGTAGGAACTATGATGCAAATTCTGAGCAACAAATAAAAAGAACATATGAAAATTTAACGCAACAGCCTTGGACATATGAAATTACACAATAATATTGGATCAAAACACTGTTTTCAGCCATAATGCAGCACATAAGTCAATTTTACTTTATTGAAACCAGGAAATTTTCAGTCGAACTAAGCCTTGGGACAAAACAGACCAAAAAACCAAAATAGGCTGAAACAGTCCAAATTGGGCAAAACAGACAAAATTGCTGAAATGTGCCTGTTTCTACAGAACAGAAACTAGTTGATGTTTTCCCATAAATTAAGCATAAAAATTGGTTAAATAAAGTAAAATTAACTCCTCTCCTCCTGCTAATCAAATGAAGGGATTAAAACACGTATGCACAAGGTTTTTTGAAGAATCAAAACCTTCTGCCTCAATAATAATACCTTACTCGAGTGTGAAAGTGATGGAAATATGATGATTTGACATGTAGAAATACAGAGTATGTAAAATGATGTTAAGTGCTAATTTTACTCCTAATTAACTTTTTCATTTTTATTATTATAAAACTTCCCAAATCATGTTAAGAAGATGGAAGTGGCAGAGATGAGAATGCTAAGATGGATGTGCGGGATCACAAGGAGAGATAGGATTAGGAATGAGGAGATTAGGGGCAAAGTAGGAATAGCACCGATTGAAGATAAAATGAGAGAAAATCGACTAAGATGGTTCGGCCATGTTAGAAGGCGCCCAACGGAGGCACCTATTAAAAGGTGTGAAAGCATGGAGATTGTCAGGAGTAGGAGAGGGAGACCCAAGAGAAGTTGGAAAGAAACTATTAAACATGACCTTGCCTACATGGATCTAACGGAGGATATGGCCCTAAACAGATTTTATTGGCGTCGTCAAATCCATATAGCCGACCCCACCTAATGGGAAAAGGCTTGGTTTGATTTGGTTTGGTATAAAACTTCCTATGTCTTTCCCAAAATGAAACGCCAAAACATTTCATTTAGACACAAACAGAACAGCCTCAAACAAAATTAACTATTAAGTAATGCAGTATGCTAAGAGGTTCAAGCTATAACAACTTTTCTTATCGCTCGCCATAAAGAAATTTTATAAGCTGTAACACACTGATATAAACTTTTTTTTATCGCTTGACATAAAAAATCTCTGTCAAAACTTGTCGCAGTTCAGAAATGCCAGGATACAAATGATGGCAGGTGGGTTAAGATGAACAAATAACATTCTAAAAGCATAAAAAAAGCACAAATATTAGATTTTTTAAATGATGAAGAAAGCATGAAGATATTTCCAAAGGCCGTATTTCTCTTGTTTTCTTTCACCTGTTCAAGGCTTGAAAAGTGAGCTTTTGTTATTTTGGACTTCGACAAGAAATACGCTAAAGAAAGTTCAAATAAGGAGACTTACCTTTTTAATAGTACTGGAGAGCAAAATGCTCCTTGTGGGTATTGAAAAATGGGGAGCCTTTTACTTAATTTTTCTTTCTTTTACAGAATGTATTCTTCTGTTAAAAATGATGAAATTGAAATTATTTGGTGCATTTAACCCAAGATCCGTAGCCTTTGATGTCTTTGGCAACTATTCTTTTGTGTGCAAAGTTAGCTATTTTCACTTTGTCTGCATTAGCAACTAGCGCTTAACAAAATATTATGAAAAACCAAGAAAGCATCATAAAACCACTGATTTACCCTTGGCCATTGGAAGACTTCTTATCATAGGATTTCTATATAGTGTGATTTTAGCTATTTCAAAAAAAATCTGCATTTTCTTTATACACTGTTTAAGTTAGCAATTAACAGTGTTGACAAGAAAGGACCATGCATCAATGAATATGACCCAAGGTCATGGATCTTCTGATATACTATCAACAACATAGACAATTTTTTCCTATTTTTCCAAAAGGCAAATGGTCATGCACAAATGAAGTTGGGTTTTTTTTTTTTTTTTGTATATAATTTGAATCAGGATGTTTTAAAAGGAAGTTTAAACAGGTTAAAATTAAACACTTTGAGTAAAGAACAGGTTTCCTCTTCCTTTTTTCATCTCTAAAGATCTTTAACTGGATTTTTCACTGTTCCAAACAACTCACCTGAATCAACTTGATTCTAGGGCAACCCAGTCTCATACCAAAAACAATATTTCTTGTCAACCTTCTGCCTTAATCCTTGACTGGTTATTTACTTGGTTGGAACACTACTACTGGAAAACCAGCCCCTTGAGAAGCAAAAGGAGACAAAAAGTGATAGCTCCTATGATACCTGGATACGGCATTTCACTATGGTACCCGTACTGACATAGTCCGATGCGGATCCAGGTACAGGATAAGGTAAGATACAGTTGGAATACACTGAGGATATGGCCGGCTCACACTTTATGGGGAAACAAGTGAAATTGGACAAACAGCGAATTTCGTCTCAAAATGGAAAAAGGAAAAAACTAATCCTTTTTCCCCATTTCACGCAACCAATAGAAACAAAGGGAAGAAGAAGAGGAGGAGGAGGCTGACCAGTGACTGGTCAACTGCTCTCTGCTCGACTGCTGTTGTTGCCAACCACACTCAGCTGCTGCTACTGCTTCCATTCTGATCAACTGCTGCCACAGGTACTCTTCATCCTCCTTCCTCCACTTCTTCTCCAGGTTTTTTTTTTTTTTTCTTTTCTCTCCATTGTGCTTCATAGTGAGGATTCGTTGTCGACAATGAAAGGGGGCAAATGTCCCTTAAGGGCACGTCGCTTTTGAAATTCAGCCCCCTCTTATTTTGTTTTAAGGCTGCATAACTCAAAACTCACTCCACTTTGCATGGTATTGACAATAAAAGGGGCAAATGTCACTTGAAAAGGCCCATTTTTTTAAATTCTGCCCCCATTTTTTGATTCTTTTTTTAGTTTTAAGACCTCAAACCCACCTTATAACCTATAAATAGGGCTTATCTAACTTGAGATTTGTGGATACACAATAAGCCCACCTATCAAAAATTTAACCTATATAAAACAAATGTCATGCTAATTGATGGGCCCTGGCCAAATTTAACTTTAATAAAAATTTCCAAAATGTATCTTAAGTGAAACAACCTATATCCATATCCTAAATTTTTTAAGTTGGCATGTCAAATCCTCATTCCCCATGTCCATATCCGTATCTGGGCATCATAGGATAGCTCATTCTACTCATGAATATCCAGGACCAATAATAGCCTTCCAACCAGAAACTGATTATTTCCGTATCATAACAGGAAGTATGGTCAAAAATCAAAAAGATAAATTACAAAAGTATCTTTCAGCCATTAATGCCATTATGGAGAGGCAGTACACTTCTGCAATTCAGAGGGCTCTAAAGTTTCTTCCAATCCTTGGCGGCTTTTGGACTCTATTGAGGTACTCTTCTTCCCGTTCGACAACCAAGCTTCTTCTACTTCTTTCTCTAACACATTTAAGGAGGACAGCCCCGGTCATCAGTCACTTGCAGCAGTGCCTCTTGTAGTAATAGCAATGCAGCCTTCACAAATACAGTTTGTGAAGACCACAGAGACAACCAGGGGACACTCCGGTCCTCCTTGGAGGCTCATAAATCATGTTTTCATGCCGCAATGATAAAATCAAGGTGGCCATGCAGATCTTTTTCCAACCCGGCCTTTTCATTGTATCCCATGCTCTTCTTCCTGGACAATGTCTTATGAAAGGCAGCCGTTTGATCTGGGATCCAGGATTGGCAGAGTCAGGATCAGATTGCCCGATGGAGCATTCCGGATTCTCTGGTGGCAATCTGTCAGCAAAGATTATCGGAACTCGCGTGCCTTTACTCTTGCGTAAAGATATCACGTAAGGTAGCACAACCTTCTTCAACTCGTAACTTTACTTTCAAGCATGCCACTCTTGCGTGATATCTAAGTGCTTAGCTGTATTTTCTGTTGTTTTTAGATTAAAATATATTTACCTTTTCCAAAAGGGCAAAAAAGTATAGGGTCACTTTTTAGCCCTTATTCTGCATCATGCACTTAAATAAACAAGTTAGTGGTACTCACTGCTATAATTGATAACAAATAAATAGAAAGAATAATAATCCATTACTGAGAACATATAGCTCCAACAGAGCTCAAATATTTTGCAACTATGACTCCAAAACAACAGAACAGAAGACATAAACTAAGCATAAAGGTCGGCTGAACTTGATAGCTTGTGCCGTAAAAAACTGGGACGTGGTCTCAACCGGTAGAGAGAACCTTATTTAAAAACTGTGCTAGTTATATAGGATATGGTAAGCAGGATTCTTTCCTGCAGTGAGAGAACTTAAGAGAGTGAAACAACCTTACAACAGCATTGCAACCCATGTTCAAGTGCCATATAGAACAACTAAAAGTGTATCGACACATTGCATTTCAAACACTCTGACCATTTGAAAGTAATCATTTGTGCCACCTCGCCTTCCATGTCTATGGTTCAACTTCTATTGCTACTCTAGAATACACACATTTTGACATCCATGCATAAACTTGCATCAATGCTTTTCTAAAGTGCAAATCATTAAAAACCAAAAGTAGTTTATGCTAAATTGATGTGTATGCAAGTATCATTTGTGTTCACATATATACATAGCGATATAGTAAGTGTGTGAAGAGAATTCACAAGAAAGCTAAGACTGATTATCAGGATACAGCATCAGCCACATGAAAGCAGTATCTTACAGACCTCAAGCCCCTCATCCTGCTCCCAAGCAAGGCCAGGTCCATTGTACATGTTCTTAATAAGTAACGTGCATGATCTGTCAGGATAAAAGTGGACTCTGCTACAACGTGACCCAAAACGGCAGGCCCCTGTCTTGATGTGGAAAGGGCAGTGAGCTTTATCCTAGCAAAAGGACAATAACCAGTAAGCAACTTCAACCACGCAAAGAAGTAGCATTTGCTTAACACAAGCAGCATATGAAGATTCACCCTAGGTGTAATCAACTCCGATGCAAAATGCCAAAATGCATGTGAGTAAACAAATAGTAAAGAGATAAATTAATAAATAAAATTCATTTCAAAAAAAAAAAAATACATACAATAGGTTTCTGCAATACTTACTTGTTCAGTTCCAAAAATTCGGTCTTGCGGAGCAGCAGTTTCAAATACTTGTTGGGCAGAAACCGATGAAGTATTCTTGTAAGCAGCAAACGCTGCAGATTGTGGAGGAAGTGGATTTGAAGTGGGTCTTTCAGTATCCTGAAGCAGATTGTGAGATTTTTATGGAAAGGATTGCAGTATATAAGATGCTCACTGAAAGATAAACTTGCACACAGATCACTATTGCAAGAGGCAATCGTGCAACAGTAGATAACAATACCTCTTTATCCGTTTTCTTAGAAACCTTAACCCTTTTCTTCTTAACAATTATCTCATTCCCTTGCCAGATGATTTCTGCCGGCCCTTCTTCTACATATTCCCAATCATCCTCTTCCTCCAACTCTTTCTCTTGTTCTACCTGCCATAGTGACATGGAAAAAGGAACCAATCATTCTCAAATGTGCAACAAAACACATGAGCAATAGAGTAGCATGAACGCTTGTAATCAATGGCTCAACGCCTATGATGAATGTGACAAATTATAGCCTACCCAGAAAAGACATCCAGGATGAGCCCAGACGGAGGTTTATCCAAGCGCACACTTGCAATCTGTCCGTAAAGGATTCATACTAAAGGAGGAGCAGTTGCAGGATATCGATTTGGATGCAGAAGCTGACATTCAGGAATCTCTTGAAACATCGAGACTTAAGCACTTTTGAGGTATGGTTGGTGCATCACCTAAACTGGTGAACTGCTTTCCATTAACTGATGGTAGTGGTGGAACAGTGATGCAAGCAAAAGGCTGACCCACAGCCCATGGTCCACAAAGGATTCATGTGTAGCACAATAGCCAAATGTGTAAGCATTCTATGCATGGATTCTCTATCCATATGACTTGTCTTCCTTTGTATGTACAATTTCAGTTGTCAAAGAATACTTAGGAATGATAATCAAGAAAGTCTAATCATTAGGAACTATTAATATATTAATTTGATGCTTCCTATCTCCTATAGTCATGTTTGGTTCATACACAATCATGCATTTTACATAAAATCCATGACAAACAACAAAGCCAACTAAAAAAAAAAAAATCAAGTTGCATGGAAGAATCAAATGCAGAGAAACAATTTTTAGTGATTATAGCAATGACAACATCCATAGCAAGAGGAGATTCACCTGTTTCCTCTGAGATTCCTCGAGAAGCTCACGCTGTGCTTCCTCCTCCGCCTTTCTCGCAGCAGCAGCTTCCATCCACAGTCTCTCGCGTTCTTCAAACTCCTTCCTCGCCTTGTCACATCTCTCCGCCTCTTCTTGCTCCATCATCCTAATCCGAAGCTGCACCTCCGGATCATTCATCCGAGCTTCCTCTTCCTCAAGCTCTCTATGCGCTATCTCCTTCCTGATCTGCTTCCTCTTCTGCTTCTTTGCAGCTTTCCTCTTCTCCTTCCGGCACTGGCCAGCTAGGGTTTCTTCTTTCGACGGATTCTCTTCCTGGCATCTCAAGGCGCCTTCTACCTCGATCGGATCCGCCATTTTCGATTCGAAGACGAACAATTTCTGGCAGAATTCAACGAGATCTTCAGCGATTCATAGCGGAATTGCAGTGAGGTGCTCGAATCTTAGCAGGAAATGAAGTTATAAGGTCTCGATCAGCATTGGAGTTGTAGGAAGATCGAAAAGTATAAACCCTAGGGTTTCTGTTCTTCAATGGGTCGATGCAGAGGAAATCAAAAGAGCGCGAAGAAACGATAACTTCGCTGGATAAACGTTCTGTTGCCTTTTAAACAAAAAAATGAGGGCCTTTTAAACAAAATCAGAGATTCGGGCTTGGACAATAGTAGGCTTGGTCCGACCCCTTATTTTTTCTTGATATTAGTTTATTCAAGCGTATATATAGGTTTATTTCAATATGAATCTTATGTGATTGTCGGTTCTTATATGATTCTGATGTTAATTTTTTATATGATTCTTTCTTTTTCTTCTTTTTCTTTTTTTTTTTTTAACTATCAAAGGGTTACCAATCCTAAGAGCTAGACTAATCCCTTCGGGCCCAGAGGAAAGTTAGGTAAACTCCCCTGTAGCCCTAGTGTGGAAACTTCAAACAAACCGTAGTCTTAGGTCAACTGAACTACCCATTGGGGTTATATGATTCTTATTTGATTTTCGTGTGAATGTTGTGTGGTTATGTAAATAAGTCATGCGGGGTTCTTATTTGGTTTTTTTTTTTATTTGTAAAGAGTTTTTTACATTTAATTATTGTATATGTGGATTTATTTACTATTTAAACAAAATATGAGATTTATTTGGGAATGATTTCTATTGGATCTTATTGGCATGGGGTAATTTTTTTTCTTAGTTATTGGATTTAACATTTAGTCTTGTATTCAAATTTAACTCCAATGGCCCAACTCTTTCATGGCCAAAATATTGGGAAATAAAGTGTTACAAAATCTCAATGGCATGCTATAGAGAAAATCAAAGCAGCATTTTTTCTCTTTTTTCATATAAGATCCATTTGTTTATTTGGTATTTAATTAACAAGAATTCAATCAAGTACGTTCGAATATGGCCCTAAAATTGATTAGTTAAAAGGATAAATTTTATGAGTACCAATAAATATTCGTCTATTTAACAATAAACGATTATTGCCTACCCATCACCCTAAATTAGACTGCAGTGAAGTGGATTTGCATCTATCGCCACATTCTTTTGTTGCATTGGATTAACAACCATTGGATTAACAACCATAGGGCCGGGTTCGATTTTTTAATTTAAGCCCGTTTTAATATATGGTTCGGGCTTGGATTCAATTATAGAGAGTCTGAAGCCCTGCCCTAAACAAACCAATTAAGCTACCCTCAAGACAATATAAACTACCAAGTTAATACGGTCTAGGCTCGGGCTTATGTTGTTTACGCGAGCTGGCCTTGGGCCAACTAGTTAAGGCCCAATTCAGGCATGGGGCCAGGCTTGGCCTGGACTGGATGTTCCTTAGCCCAGCCATGAACACCACTACAATCCCAGACTCGGATAAAAAGGAAGGGTTATTTTCTTCTAAAAACATATGCTTGGTCCACAATGGGCCCAAAGGTTACTTGAGTAGATCATCGCATCATAAGTTGTACATGGTGGCTTTTTGTAATGTGAAAATAGATTAAAATGTTGAGGGTATGTGACGGTGGGCCTTTATAACCAAGTGAAGTGGTTCATGGGCTGGGCTGGGCCAGGCTAAGGAACATCCAGGCCCTACCCGGCTTTTAAACTGTTTGTCCAAGCCCGGCCCAGGCCCGAATCAGGCTCTAGGGAGTTGGCCCAATCCCGGCCCGCTTGGAAATGTGTAAGCCCAGCCCGAGATGAATATATAGTTAAAATAGACAGCAGAACTATGCAGTGTTAAGTGTAGTTCAGGTGGTTTGGACTTTACCGTTAATGTGAAAGGCCACTATTCAAAACCCCCCCTCTGCATTTTACCTGGTCCATAAACACCTCTAAAGGGCCTATTTGGATAGGCAAAAAATAGAGTAGAGTGAAGTTAAATAGGCTATAATAGTCTAAAATTTCAACTCTACTCCGTTTAGATGAGTTTAGCCTAATAGATGAAGTAATGTTGTGAGCTTCATGTACTCCATTTCACTTTAACTCGAAATACTTTTATTTCTTTGAGCTAAACATTAATTTCAAAACATTAATTTCAAAATAAGCATACAAATGGAGTGAAGTGAAGTACTCTACTTTAACTTCAACCTACTTCTCTTCACTCCATTTCACATTTAAAATCCACTTCATTTTATTCCACTCCTCATTTATCCAAACAGGCCCCAAGTGGTCCAAGGTTAAGTTAGATTAAAATTACAGGTGGTACATTAGTCGGGTTGGATCAAAACAAGCTCGGCTGACAGGTGGGATCTATGGTTCAAAGTCCAATCTATATTTTACCCATTTTTAAAATTGGTCAGATAACCTCAACCCACACCCAATAAGGCAACCTGACCCGGTCTGCATTACCCATATTCAATACAGGTCAATCGGTTTAACCTGACCCAACCCATTTTAAATCCTCTCTCTCATCCACTTTTGTGTGCATTACAAAGGGCTATTAGTGTGAATAGGTCTTGGTTGGTATCTTTGTTCCTCATGTGGGCTTTTTTTAAGTATATATATAGATTTTTATAACGGAGGTGTCTCAGCCCTTGGGCCAGACTAATCCCTTCGAGCCCAAGGGTAGCCGTTTAAATATCCTATCACGACAGTATGATAGCGAAGTTTCGAACCTTAACCTTTAGGAGTAAATCCCGATGGGTAGCTCAGTTGGAAGCCTAGGACCACGGATTGCACATGGAGGTTAGAGTTCGAAACTGCACTACCACATTGGTATCACAGCGGGTTTATCGGGCTCCCTCCCGGGCCCGTAGGGATTATTATGGCCCAAAGAGCTGGAACACCCTCCGTTATAAAATAAAAAATACCTCTGATGATAAACCATGGTCCTAGACCAACCCCTCCTAGTTTTTGAGTATTGCTTAATCCATAAATTTTTTTCATTTGCATTTGAGGATTTTACGGAAAAATTCCCGAAATTTGGACATTCTTTAGAAAGGGTCCAAAAATATTGTGTAGTACTAACGAGGTCCGTCGAGCCTTTTTTTTTTTCAACTTTGATAGGAGCGACGCTAGTGTCGCTTGTATCTGACGATCGTCAGAGCATCTCCTAATGTCTAGTGTCGCTCGTGTCTCTTCTTCTATTGCCTTTTTCTTTCTCTCCTCCTCATATTTCTCCATCTCCCCCACTGAAGATGATGTTATTACTCTTCCCTTCTCCATATATTTCATGTCGGCAGTTCAACCAATAAATTCCCCACTGCAGGGATAATGATGTGTGGTGAGAAAAAAAGGAAAAACAAAGGCCAGATGGAATCATGTGCACGAGCACAAAAGAGAACAATAGGATCAAACTACATAAACATGGTTGATGTACTTAATTAATTCTAAGCAACAGCAAGATAGATAAGGCACACTTGTCGATTTTCATGTGGTCCCAACTTGCATGTTCTTTCTAAGAATTGAAAGAAACAAGACCATATAGAGACGAACAAGACTGTATAAAGAGGTCTCCCCCTAGTGCACCCAACAACGGTTAGAAAAGAAAGAGAGAAAACAGGAAAATAAGGAGATGTTGAGGCCTCAAGTCTACTAAACTCACCATGCTCCCTCATTCATGGCCTTTCACAAGTCCCTAATTCCAGGCCATAAATGCTTTCTGATATGGGCCCTGCCCGCTACAAAAATAGGAGGAAGAGAGGAAGAACAAGATATTAGGAGATGTTCTAACGAGCGATGCTAACGTCGTCCATAGTGACGGTATCGTCGTTCAGAAAAAAGTATAAATTTTTTTTAAAAAAAATTAACGAGAGAACCTCTTTTGTACTTTGAGCCTTGAGGACTCTTTTCAAGGAATGTCCAAATTTCAGAATTTTTTCCGTAAGATCCCCGTAGCATTTCTTCTCTATGAACGATTCAAAAGGCAATGTTATCTTCTCGTTTGGTGCACCGCATTTATGTTGTTTGATTTGCTTTTGTAGGTTTGGTCAACTTCCTAATTCCAGATGTGGACTTTTTTTGAATGCTTTTCTTGATTTATTTTCTTCACAGGCAATTATTGCTTTCCTAAATGAGCTTTTTTCAACAAATCTGAAAATGTAAGCTTTCCAAGGGAAGGGAGAAAAATAGCAAGCAGGCATATGAACTAATTAAAGGGAAAACTTCAAATAAGTCTTTAAGTTTTTACCTTATTTTAAAAAAGGACACAAGTGTTAAAACTTTTCAAATTAGTCCTTAAGTTTTTCATTAAGTTTTCAATTAAGGAAATTCATCCATTTAAAGCTATTTTTCGGAAAAAAAATTCTTCAAACTTTTTAAATTACCCAAATTATCCTTCAATGAAATAAAACCCCCATTTACTTCCTCTATTTTTCTTCAATTTTTTAACTAACAACCTTATAGTGATCAAGAAAAACTAGTATTTCCATAGAGATCGGCTAAATGTAGTAGCTGTCATAATCATGTCATGGCTTTAAATGAAGGTACTCTGAGTATTTTTAAAGAATTGAGAAAAAATCCCATAAAAAATACCTTTAAATGACCAGATGACCTTGATTGAAGTTTTATTGAAAAACTTAGGGACTAATTTGAAAAGTTTTGAAACTCGTGTCCTTTTACGAAATAAAGTAAAAATCTAAGGCCTTATTTGAAAATTTTCCCTTTTAGAAATCAAAATCCCTACTTTCATACAAAAAAAAGCATCAAAACCCACCCTTCAAAATCTGTACATCCCCAAAAGAAAACTTTATTTGATAAACCACGCAAGACAGAAACATCAAACCAACTCTTTTTTTTGTTTTTTTCATTTTTCTTGCAACAATCCAAGTGGCAAGTGGCAACAACCAAAAGGAGATGAGAAACATTAACACCAATGTAATGCAGATGATTTAGACGGGGCCCATGGGTTATAGTCAAACCCAATCCATTTAAATGTCAGTCAGGTTTCTTTGACCTGTGACCGGTCGGGTTTAGTGGGTCAAGTCCAACTTGGATATGGATTGGGTTAGCGGGTCGAGATAAATTTTGCCGGCTTTATTAAAATGTCTATCTTAGGGTTTTTGAATTCATAAATTGTATTTTATCATTTCATCTTCTGACTAACCAACCTGGATTTTATTTTTATTTTTATTTTTATTTATTTTTTTGTAAAAATCATTTTTATATATCCTAGTTAGTTCTGAAAGGGTGGGAGAAAAAAACTTGAGTATTTCCTTTGAAATTCCATGCACATGTATTAAATATAAATGGAGAGGTGCTCTTTGGGCTAACATATACTCAACTAAGAAATGAACCCATCTCTCCAAAACTACCAATTTCTTTCAAAAACACATTTCACTTCATGCCCATTTCAGCTTATTTACTAATCATTTATATATAAAAGAGTGAAAAGAAACTAATATTTTCTAGTGTTTTTTTTTTTGTACTTTTAAATAGATGGTGATATATATCATAATTGTGGCCTTAAATATGACAGTCATGGATCATCTTCTTTTGGGGGTTTATAACTTTATAACCCCGTCTACATATTAAGAACACTAGCTTGAAGCCCTTGTGCACTGTAAAGGTTAAGTACTGAATAATATATTAAAACTAATATCTCATTCTTATAAATCTATTCTATAACAAACTAATTAAAATTTTCAATCAACCAAAGAATTATGAAAATCAAACATTTCATTGCTTAATCCATGTTAGCATACACAAAATAAAGGATTCATATGCATTTATGCTCATTTCGAATACTAAATAAAAACTTTAAAAATAACTTTAATTTATAGAGTTTGAAGCCATTCATTTGAATTGGGTTACATCCACACAAATGGGCCCAAGAGACATGTTATTGAAAATGCACATATTTAGCCCCAAGAGACACATTTTATTAAAAAGGCACATAGATTTTCAATAGAAGGGCTTGCGATTGGTTTTGTCTTTACTCCGAGAAGAAGGAAAAGGTTCTCTACCTACCCTTTCTGTTCGTTTTTTTATTGCAAATGATGTTTGCCCTTCATTTGAACTAGCATGAATCCCTTGTACATCGCAAAGGTTAAGTCCTAAATAATATATTAAAACTAATATCCCATTCTTATAAATCTATTTATTACAAACAAATTAAAAAATTCAAATCAACCAAAGACTTATGAAAACCAAACATTTCATTGTTTAATCCACGTCAGCATACACAAAATAAAGGATTTATATGCATTTATGTTCATTTTGAATGCTAAATAAAAACTTTAAAAATAACCTTAATTTATAGAGTTTGAAGGCATCCATTTGAATTGGGTTACATCCACACAAATGGGCCCAAAAGACAAGAGACCCAAGAGACATTTTATTAAAAAGGCATATATTTAGCTCAAGAGACACATTTGATTGAAAATGCATATATTATGTGTTTTTGAAAGGACATGTCCACAATGGACCTCAATAGTACTGATGTGGCTTCTCCTAAAGCCAAAATTGAGGGTTATTTTGAAATTATTTTTACAACCAACATTCAACTTTAAAAAGAAAAAATTAGGTTATCACATGAAGGCTTTGTTAGCCGGCCAGTCAAATTGAAGATGTGGATTGAATGAACAACACAACAAACCCCCAGGGAATAGTCTTTGCTCGTCAGAATTGGATAGCCTCTCAGGCCAAAGGTCCAAAGACCGGGCTGGCTGGGTTGGTGAGGGATACCCTTGGTCGGAAAAAAAAAACAGGACAACAAGACATGTCCTATTATAGCTCATGGGCCTAGTAATATGCTATAAGGATTGGATAATTGTCCTTGCTGTAGCTTGCCAAAAATAAAAGGGGACAACAAGATTGGATAATTGTCCTTGCTGTAGCTTGCCCAAAAAAAGAAGGGGACAACAAGAAAAAGAAAAACCCTATTAAATCTGATGATCCTAAAAATGAGCTCGAGGGGACTGATCTTATGCTAACATCTGCATAGGGTTAAATGTAAGCAGATTAGATCGAGTTTTACTTCAATCATGATATTATTCGATTTTAAATAGAAAAAAAGCAGAAGATTAATTTAACTATTGATAAAAAAAAAAAACCTCTATTTATACAAGCATATTGATTCAACAGTGAATTAGCACTCTAAATAAAGTAAAAAATATATATATTTTTGCTGGAAGAATAAAGTAATATATTAATTGAGTGGATATTTATAGCTAACAGTTACTCGTTTAAGCCTTAGTTGGATCACATGGTTCTCTGCATGCTATTCTCGTGAAAGATAAAAGAAAGGAAACAACAATAATTGGACCAATCTTTTCAAAACGTTGTCCTGTAGCGCACCGAGCGTGACAGACAATGGCTTTAATCCAAAAAAATCTTAAGATAAACTTTTTCTTACTCGAACCCAACACGACTACTCTCATTGGTGGCATGCCATCGGTAAGCCCCCCAAAATAAGGCAGATTCAAATACAAGACACAAAGAGCAAATACACCCCTTATGCCACTACACCTACTCCCAATAAATAAATATATATATATATATAAAGATGCTCCTATAAAAATATTTTTTACCTGGCCCCCACCTAATTTCTCATAATAAAGTGAGAAATGTTTTTATAAGAGCACCTCTCATATATATATATATATATATATATTAGATATCTCAAGAATTTACACCAATCCGAGTACCAAGTTAATCCCACCATTTCTTATAACAATTTGATGTAAAACATGATCATGAATGGGTATATAGGATCGCATTACTCATCAACTTAAAAAAAAAAAAAACAAACAAACAAAATTTCTCCTCATGGAGTAAAATTTTGAGCATACCCCATTCAAGAATCATGAGTTCAACGTGAGTTACTGCTAACCCTTAGCCTAGGACTACGATTTACAGATAGAAATTGTAGGTTCGAAACTACACTACCACACTAAAACTACATGGGAGTTTACTCGACTTTCCTTCGGATTAAAAAACATTAGTTCAACCCTTGGAAAATGGAAACCATAAGGAAAAAAGTAAAAAAAAAAAATCATGATTGAAGTGGGTCCCACCATTGACCTGCACGCACTTGAACACGGTAAATTCCCGAAGAGCCCGGATCCTATCAGACTCTGACACGTGTTCTCAGCAGCACATCCTGATAAAATGGACGCTGAATAAAGACTCAACAAATACACGTGTACGGTGGATAATGGATTTCAAGCAGATATCCCCCTCAATCATCAATTTCCCCCTCAATCATCAATTTCTGCTGCATCCCCAACCAACGCCCCATACATTTCGTCGTTAAATATCAACTCCTCTTCTTCCTCCTCCAGACCACTCACAAGTCACAACGACGAAAAGACGAAATCTTTAGACGAAATGATGGAAAAGCCCCTGACCTCCCCGCGGCTCCCCTGGAAGACCAAGATCTACATCACCCTCGTCTCCGCCTTTACCGACGCCACGCGCCGTCATGACGGCACCGTCAACCGCCGCCTCCTCAGCTTCTTCGACGCCCGCGCTGCCGCCAACCCCAAACCCCTCCACGGCGTCAAGACTGCCGACTTCACTGTCGACGCCTCCCATCACCTCTGGTTCCGCCTCTTCTACCCCACCGCCGACGACCTCCCGGACGACATCCCCGTCATTGTCTTCTTCCACGGCGGCGGCTTCGCCTTCCTCTCGCCGGACGCCAAGGCCTACGACTTCGTCTGCCGCAGGATCGCCCTCAAGATCCCAGCCGCCGTCGTCTCAGTCAACTACCGCCTCGCTCCGGAGCACAAGTGCCCGGCTGCTTACGAAGACGGCTTCGACGTCGTCCGCTGGCTCGACGGCCGGCCGAAGGAGTTCACCGACTTCGCTCCCAACGCCGACGTGTCGCGGATGTTCCTGATGGGAGACAGCGCCGGTGGCAACCTGGCCCACCACGTGGCGGAGCGGATCTCGGCCAATCCGACGTCCGATCTTCAGAAAGTCCGAGTAATCGGGCTGGTGGCGGTGCAGCCCTTCTTCGGCGGAGAGGAGCGGACGCCGGCGGAGGTCCGGCTGGTCGGTTTGCCGCTGGTGTCGGTGGAGCGGACGGACTGGATGTGGAGGTCGTTCCTGCCGGAGGGATCGGACAGGGACCACGAGGCCGTTAACGTGTTCGGGCCGAGGTGCAGGGCCGTCATAACGGAGAGATATCCCGCGACGTTAGTTTTCGTGGGTGGGTTCGACCCGCTGCAGGACTGGCAGAAGAGGTACTACGAGGGGCTCAAAGCGAGAGGGAGAGAGGCGTATCTGGTAGAGTATCCGGATGCCGTACATGCATTTTACATATTTCCGGAATTGCCCCAGTCAGGAATGCTGCTTGCGGAAACCAGGGATTTTGTGTGGAAGCAGTGTGGTAAGGTGACTGAAATCAAATAATGAAAATCACAGGGGGGTAATATGTAATAATACAAGTGGTGGTTTTGGAGTTATGTGTGTGAAGTTCATGCTTAGTTTTTAGGGTTTAGGGTTGGATTGGAAGAGGAATGAAGGTTATATTAATTAAATTGGAACCTAGGTTTACGTGTGATTTGGTTAAATTTAAAATTGCATTTTCTTTAAAGTACCTAGTGCGTGTTTGACATCTCTTGCATCTATTTCCAACCTCTACCCACTTTAGAAAATAAGAGGGAAAGCCTGTCAAATCCGCATGCACTTTTCCTACACACTTGAAATGTAGATGAAAGAAAAAAAGGGCGGATGAATAGTCCACAACGCTGAGTTCTCATGATTTCATGTTTTGCGAGATAACTTATCTATTTAAAGAGATCGATCCATGTGCATCTCTTTAAGATTAAATACGTTGTCAGTTGGATTTGTCATGTTTTCCAAAAAAAAAAAAAAAACAATTTTTCTAGGAAAAATTCTGTAGTTTTTCACCATTGAATTATTTTCTTGTGAGGGAAGGTCACAATGATGATTTCACCCTCCTGAAGAAGCTGGAATGGAAAGTCTCAAATCCACGTTCCTCAATAAATGGGGTCGGGAAAACAAGAACCCTTGGTGGATAGGAGTTATAGCCTTGAAATGGAAGTTGCAGAGAAATAAGATTAAAAAAGGGAATCAATCATACTGGGGATTGGGGAAGAAGTAGATTGAGACTTGAGAGCAACTTGAGTAGGTGGGTCATGAATACTAGTTTTGCCTTTTTGGGTTGACGACTTGACGTGTGATTAGGGTTGGTGAAGGAGCTTATCATCATCCTTTTTGGCCAAGCGGTCCGAGGTTGTTTTTTTTTTTCCCACAGCTGGAGATCCTAGTACCGATCTCGGGTTATCTTCAAAAGAAGGTCGAATCACCAGTGATACCATCTAGGGGTTATAAGAATCAGCGGTGCTACCTGCCCCAATCTAGACCCCAGGGGAGCGCTCCCAGTCGGGGTGGGGGTGGGTAGACTTTTTCTACAAGAATTTATCCGACTTCTTTTTGGTCCGGATGGATTAGTCTAGTCCAAATTATTGAAAACCCTCCATCGAAAAAAAAAAAAAAAAAAGTTTATTACCCTTGTTTCACAATTATTTCAAATCAATTGGACAAACACACCCAGCTCTTCTCTCTCTCTCATCATATTTTCAACAGCAACTTTTTGTTTTAAATGACTGCCTTTTAGAAAAATGTAAGATTTTGATAAGCACTATCTATTTGATAATCCAGACATCAGATTAGTATTATTTTTGAAATCATTGCTTTCTTTTGTTGTTGTGTGCCCTTGACCCAGGTCCATCTTGGGAAAGAAAAATTGAATGGGCAGTTTAGATCTTGTTGACATGAGCCTCGTGAACTAGGTAGCCATTTTGTCCTAGCTGATTTTAGGTGGGGAAAAGTAGATCTCACCTACAGACGTTTCATCAGGCTTCAATGATAATTATGATATATATTTTTCAATGATAGAAAATTTGTAAAATACTTCCCTGCCAAAAGCATGGAAATCTTTGTGTGGGCATGGAGTAGCTGCACAGGCGATAGGATTTATTTGTTTGTTTGAAAGAATTGTGAGAATTTTTAAATATTAGTCTCCTCTAACATTTACAATGCAGGAATTCCAAAAATCCATTAGTCTAAGAGCATGTTTGGTAATAGGTGAGGAATCCATAAATTTGATGATTCTTCACTACCACTGGAATAAATATTACTCACTGGGGATTTGTATAGTCGATGATTTCACATTAATATTGATGTCTATCGATGTTTATAGCTGAGAAAAATAAAGTTCAGTGTGTAAATCCACTTAAGTGAGGATTTTCAAATCTTATCGGGGGTGGTCGGATTTGAAAATCCTAACAAATAAAGATTTTTATTCGTCTAAATCCGTAAAAATATACAATTGTCAAACATAGATTTATCACAACTTTAAAGAAACAAAAAATCTTTTTCTCAAAGATTTGTTGTCAAACGTGACCTAAAAGTGTCTTTTCATATGGTTTAAAATCTTATATTTTTGTGTCAAATAGAATATTTAAAATGCTCAAGGGGACAAGATGTCACGTCTTAATAGAAAATTCATTTTAACTTTAGAAAATGTCACCATAAAATTCACATCAAAAGGAGAGGAGGGGTTGTGTGTGTTTGACGAAAAATCTGTATTATTTCTAACATTGGCCCTGCAAAGGTTTAAGGTAAATTCCTCCATTCCTCAGGTTTTCCAAACTATGCTGACATGATTATTTTATGTGTTACATTTACATCGCCTTCAAGTTGAAACATCCAATCAATGTTTTACTTATAGATTGATTAATGTCAAAGCCATGCATGCTGTATCTACTGAGTCCAGTAGGCTCACACACTCTCAAACGTGTTTCTATTAAGCTTCCTGCAGATGATGGAGATCCCTGCATTTGCTAGCATCGATTTGAAACTACTGTGCATTTTTATTACAGGACAGGTAATATCAGAATGATACTTTTCTGACTGTCAATTTCATCACTTTGGATGATTGTTTTACATGTTGGCATTTAGCAGATCCAGAATTTTCATTTGGGTGCTGCGATTTATATATGGTCAAGAGAAGAAATAAATAATAAATTCAAATCTTCTAAGGGCTTATTTAAGGGATTCCTCAAATCACGCTGGCCGACCAAATCCACGCACTAACACTTGGGCCTGTTGGTGATGGGCAACATCAATTGATTCGTCTTTTTGTTTTTAAATAACACGTTAAATAGATTTACAGAAGGGCTATTAGGCACGGGGAAAAGCTATGGATGATCCAAATTCAAATGGGATAGTTGATGTAAATCGTCAAAATGGGTGGTCAAAATAAAGGCTTCATTGTTCTTCGTGTATAAGGCTGTTATATCTTCTCAAGGTTATGTCGAGTTTAAGCATGTTAGAAGGTCGGCAAATGCAATAGCAGACTCTCTAGAGAAACAAGGGATAGATAGGGTTATTCCCTTGATTGCTTACACCATGTAATTGTCTTTCTTTGTTCTTTGGGTATAAGGCTCTTATACTTTTGGTGGTGTATTGTTTTTTTGTTTGCCTTCTTTTTATTATAATGTTTCAGTTACTGTTAAAAATAATAATAAATAAATGCTTCATTGGCGGGCCATCACATAGTGTTAGATACAAAAATGGAGTTTTTTGGGATTAAGAAAAGTACTACTTAAACTCAGTGAAGACCAAAAGGGCCCTCAAATTTTAAAATCGACAAAAAAGACCCTAAGAGGGGATATCGCCACTCATTTCTTTCTTCTTCTTCTTTTTTTTTTTTTTTTTTTTTTTTCATTTTGTTGTTGTTTTGCTGAGCGGTGATATTGCATTTCATGACAAGGTGAGTGGCGACATCGTAAGAGAAAAAAAGAACGGCGATATCCCTGCTTATGAAACTTTTTTGTCAATATTGCAATTTGAGGGTCATGTATGTCTTCACTGGAAAAAATTTTGGTAAATTCATTTTTTTAAACTACCGATCTTTGTGTATCTCATTGGCCAATGGGCTCTTCATGAAGCAACCTTTTACGAAAAAAATAGAAAGAAATACAAATTCCGACTACAGTCAATCGAAACAGGCCCAAGTAAAAACCAGGGCTATCAATGGATTGAGGTATGACATGAATTTGCCTGACTGAAGTTGGGTAATTAATGAGGAGGGGTGCTATGTGGACATGCGGGGGGGCAGGGGGCGGGGGGCAATTGTGGCCTGGTTCATTAGTGAGGGCTTGGACTAACCTGGGCCAAGACCCAAATCTAGTGTCCAGCCTCTCCTTTCAATGTGTCAACTTATCCCATTGAATGCCAGCAGTGCCTATACACAACTGCCTTGTGCTTTCTCTATCTGTGCCATCATCTGATTTGCAAGGGGTCCCACCAACTTTTAATGGTGCTATGTGAGCCGCAGTAGCTTTTACTGCGAGCAAGTGCATTCAAAGTGGAGGGTTTGGAGCAGCTTACAAGGCTGAGATTTCTCCCCAAGTTTTAATAAAGACTAGGGTGGCGATACGAATATCACAGTGGGGTCCATTATGTTAAAAAAGTCTCTTATCAAAATAAGATTTATGTCATGGCTTGAAGTGATGAGAAGCTTTTGACCCCACTCACCCACATTTTTGTAACAAATTTATCCTTACAAAGAGTCAAATATTACTAGTTTGTCCTTGACCCCACTCACCGACATATGCTTTCACATTTCAACTCTCGACCTGGACATGAAAAGTTGCCCTAACAGAATTAAGTGCTTGGTCCTCCATCACCAAAAAGTTATCCAAATCAGCAAGCACGGCTCTCGCCTCTCTTTCTCTCTCTAGATTTGTATATCTTTCTCATAATCTATTAATCTCCACCTCTCTTGGTTGTCTCTCTATTTTTTCAAACCATACCGGCATATAGGTACATGTGGTTTAGCTTGGCTCAATCACATAGATCGGGTGGGTATATTTTGGTTTTGGAAATCCGAAAATGGGTATTTGGAAATCTCATGAGAGGCATCAATTTCATGATTGTTTAAAATTGGGCTTTTGAAAATGGATTCTTGTTAATGGGTTTTTGAAATGGTTTTTTGAAAACTGTTTGTTTCGATGTTGTATACTACATATGTTATTACACATCATAATACAATAGATTCGTTCCATGCAGTTGTATAGGGGTGTTTTATAATGTTTGTCGAATTATCGAAAGTAGATGATGAATATTGATAAAGGGAAAAATAAATTTATTCAATTTGCAGAAGATAAGTCTTTTATTGACCCCACTTACTCGAATTCTTGGAGCCGCCCTTGAATAAAGAGGCTATTGGCAGGACAGTTCCAAGGGATTCGACAGTTCCATCCAAAGATCAAAACCCTTGGAAGAATGAGGCATCCCAATCTTCTAACTTTCATTTATTTACATCCCAGTGAGATAGAGATGTTCATTATCAGCAATTATTTGCAAGGGGGATAAAAATTCTATATCTATGGGCAATTTGGTAAAAAAAAAAATCCAAGACCCATTTGTTTGCAAGTGGAGTAAAATAAAATGAAATAGAGTATCAAATAAAAAAGAAAAGATAGCAGAGGGAGTTGGTTGTAAAATCATAAAAATACATTAAAAAAAAAAGAAAAGAAAGAAGAAGCTAGTTTTAATTGCACAAAATGAAGCAAAAATATGCATATAAAACGGGCACAAAATGACAAAAAAGGGTGCTTGTACTCCCAACTCCCTCCAAGGTAGCCCACATGTTTACAATTTCAAATAGAGTGGCCCCACTTGGTAATTACTAAAGGTGGGTCACATGGTTAAGATCACAAAAAGTGGGGCCCATGTTATAATTACTATAATGGTGGGACCATATTATAAATCCTACGAATGTGGGATCCCTGTACCAATTTCTAAAAGTGGACATCTCGTTGTAATTTCTAAATGTGGGCCCATTTAATAATTCCTATAATGGTGGGATCACATTATAAATTCTATGGATGTAGGCCACATGTTCTAATATCTAAAGGTGGGCACCATAAAGTCAGGTCATTTGTCCACAATCACAAAAAATGTTGCTCCCCTTTATCATTCCTAAATGTGGGTCACATGGTCAAGATCACAAAAGGTGGACCCACAGTGTAAATCCTATAAATGTAGGCCCCATATTTTTATTTCTAAAGGCGTGTGCCACATTGTAATTTCTAAAGGCGGTTCCCATATTTACATTCACAAAAAAGTGGCCCCACATTATAATTCATATAAAGGTGGCCCCACATTGCAAATCCTATAAATATGGGCCCCATGTTCTAATTTTTAAATGTGGGTATCACATTATAATTTTTATAGGTGGATCCCATGTAGGATAATAATAGAGTGCTGAAACAATAAAAAGTAAGTCCCACATTATAAATCCTAAGATTCTCTTGCTTCCATTCTTTAGAATAAAACTTTTATAATATTACCAAAATAAGTTTCGTAAAATGTATTCTCAACAGAGTAATTTAATAAAATGTTCCTAAACAAGTTCTGTAGAGTATAATCTCGACACGACTTGATCTCAGTACAACCTGATCTGAGCACAAAATTGAAAACAACTCGAGAACGATATCAAACAGGCCCTAAGAAGCTACTTTTTCAAAGCAATTTTTCCGAGAGGGAAAAAAGATTGCGTGGTTAGCATGAATTTTGTGTATGATTTTTAACACAAAAAGGAAAAAAATAAAAATAAAAATGGATAATTGAACATTTAAGGATAAGTGAGAGGATTTGAAATCTTTAAATGACATTCTTTAAAAGTCAAGAGATAATAATGAAATAATCGTATTAGCGGGTTTCTTAAAAAAATATAAAGTTTTCTTGTTCCAACTTTTTTGTACCAATGGGTTAAGATTTTGACATTCCTTCCCTTGAGACCAAAATTAGAAATAGTGACTTAAAATACCAAACATGTTTTCCACAACCTCATCTCGTGGGAACACGGGAACATCCAAAAGCACCCTTAAAAGCTTTCCCCTTTTCACTCTTACCAGCACAGTAAACACTTTAGCCAATTGGAGCACAAGTGGTGAGGAATTTTTTGGATAATGAGAACCCCAGATACATTGGTATTAGCCCCATACACACAGTAACAATATGAGCAATTTAAGTGTGGGTAACAATTTAAGTAGCATTTTCATATTCACAAATACAGCCAAGGATGAAACCTAATTAGATAGGGGCATGGGTAATGTGGGTGTGCAAGCATGTACTGGAGGAAAATAAATTCAAACGGGATGATGTTGATGTAAGACCATCAAAATGGGTGGTCAAAATAAAAGCTTCGTTGGTGGGCCATCACCCCACTTGAAGTTGCACTGCTAAGCTCACTTGCATCTCAGTCCAAGCAAGGAATATTCTATTTGGTGCCCCAGGAATCCATCCTAAGATACAGGAAAATCCCTTCTTTCCATCTTCACTATCTCTATCAGGATTTTTTAGTTGAGATGTTCTCTCTCTCCTAACAGATATATCTGTTCCAATCTCTCTCTCAATGACTGCCATTATATATTCAAGAGCAATCTATCTTTAATCTATATATCCTCCTGTGGCCTTCTCTTCTGTCACCTCTACATCTTTCTCTTCCTTCTCTTTGGAGGCAACATCAACAACAAAAAGCAACTTCTTGGTATTTGTTATTATTTTTGTCTACTTTTTCTCAGTGGGGTCTCTCTCATATGTCAGAATTGACAACCCAAATCCGACCTGAAGATAAATGGGTCAGCCCAAACCTATGTGATTGGGTTTGAGTTCGATTGGTGGTTCGGGTCAAGAACTACCAACCCTATATATACTGGCTTTCAATGATTCTATCCCACTCATTCTGTAGGATTTGGGACACATAGTTCACTGCTCTAGATCATTTGATGTCATCTATATCATGCTTAATATGGTGTTAGAAAGCTCCATTTATACACTATTGATGAGTCCATTAATGTACCATACAAGGTTATGTACTCATTATGCATAGGGATTATGTAGTGCAACATTCCTACACTGGATAACCGTTCTCATCTAGCTCCATGTATATATAATTTTGTTTTCTTCTCATCATGTAGAGAACTAATTTTATTCGATTTTTTATGTTGTTAGGCTTTTCATTTAATTTTTTTTATGTCTCCAACTATTTTCTTAGAAAACTATTTAGAGAACCGAGTATTCCCCAAGGCACGTGAAGTCTCGCCTTCCCCATGCATCCGGAGATCGAGAGCATGAGTTAGAAACTGCAACCTCCGGTTCTCTGCCGTGGTCCTATAATACTTTCTTAGTAAATTTAAGAAGGCTTTCTTTAATTTTCTATACTATAAGTTCATAAATAAATTATAATTTTTTTTTCTGATGTATTTTAGATTGTGATTATCTCAAAGTCAAAGGTAAAGACCATCATGCTACTGGTTAACATTCTACATTTAGCCAAAAAGAAAATGCAAGCTATTGCATCTAGCTTTCTTTGTTGAGTTCTTCTTTATTGCTTTTATGATTAATCACAAAATTTTCACTTTGGTGTGAGGTCATGCTATTATTTTTTTCTGAGTGGTTAGTCCATGCTATTCTTAACTATATTCTTCTCTGTTCTTTACTTCAATTGATTTGTTTGTTCTTTTTTTTTTTTTTTTTTATGGTTGTTTGATATTCTATAATGATACCAGAAGAAGGAAAATGTGAAGATAGACTATAATCAAAGGGAAGATGAAGCCCACTTCAATCTGTAAGCATCAAAATCTCTTAATCAGTACTTGGATCTGTTTCTTTGGTGATTTCAATATTTTGAGAAGATTGAACTTTTCTTCACTTGGTTTTTCCTGTGATTGGTAAACTTCTTGTTCAAGTTCTTTCAATGCTCCTAAAACGGATGCCAGTATCTAGGATTTCTTAGAAACTGTAATGGTATGTTGTTTAGGTGTACATGTAACTGATCCATGGATAGGGCACAACAACTGCACAAGTGTACATGACTAAGTGTCTCATTTTTCAGTTAGGGAGTTGCAACTTTCTTGTCTCCCAGTCTATCATATAATGTGGTTTAGAAGTTGAATTAGTCAAATTTGCACTAACATCTTACTTTTGGTGTCAAGAGGACTGATTTGTTCATTTGATCTTGACAGGGTTCACTTTCTTCCTTCTGTCACTCATTGGAAGTTGTCTTGGGAGGCCTCTCTACCCACTTCCAAGTAAAACATATGAACAGAAAAGACAACCCCTCCAAATGTTTCGCCCTTATAATATTGCACACAGAGGTTCAAATGGGGAGTTTCCAGAAGAAACTGCTGCTGCATATATGGTGAGTTGAGCGCACTTCTAGTAAGGTGTATTGTTGAAAAGAAATTGAACCAATGCATTTGTTTTTCTTTCAAAGTTTGGCTTGTTTGTTGAGTTCTCCATATGTCCTGTCGGTCCCAAGCCCGGATAAAGGAGGGTTAGCCTCAGATATTAGGATCGTAAAAGCTACGTATAGATATAAGTTCTACGTTGAGAATTAAAGGTGAAAGTAAACTAACAAAACCAACCCCAGATAGATGGAATTAGGCTTTGGTGATGATTTAGTTCTCCACGTAATTTGATCAGTCGCAATGTAATAATTTGAGAAAAACTAACTTCTGTTGAACTTACAATCGATAAACTTTTGAGCTTTCACTGTGTCAAACTAACTTTATCTGCCAAGAAGTTTTCAATTCCACTGCTTGTTAGTAGTGAGGTGATTAAATATTCAACATTTAAAGTATCTCTTTCATTCCTTTTCTTTTTCTTAGAAGTCTGATATTTTATTTGAGGATGATTTAGAGAAACTCAACAAGGAATTTTGATTCGTCTATCACCGTGATAAATGATTTTGTGTGATGAATGTTTCTCCTCTTCCCTGCCAAGACTCCCCTCTTACCCATGTAGGGAGCAAATCTGTGATCATCTCTCAGATAGTAGTATGCAATCTAAGTGCCTTATTTTCTATGTATGCAATAGTAGTTAGGATTGTCTTCTGAACTGTGATTTTGCTTTGTTTATTATGCTCTCTGTCTATGTGAAGGCTGCATAGACTTCTGATTAACAAACAAGCTTATTGTACAGAAGAAATTAAAACTGTCTTTTAATATGTTTTTTCTCTATAAGCCTTGCATCTTTCTGTCACCAAGAGATGAAGCATGTCCTCAATAATTTTTGGGTCTGATCCTTGTAGAGAGCTATTGAAGAGGGTGCAGACTTCATAGAATCTGATATTATAGCTACTAAAGATGGTGCACTCATATGTCATCATGATGTAACCCTCGACGAAACAACTGATGTTGCAGACCATAAAGAGTTTGCGCATCGCAAAACAACTTATGAAGTTCAAGGGGTGAACATGACCGGATGGTTCACTGGTACGCATACCATGAGATTTTCATCATTTTTGGAATTGTTGAAGATGCATGTAGTTTATTCTTCGTAGAATCATACACATCAACTTAAACTAAACACAGACCCTGTTCCAACATATGCTTTTACTCCAACTTTACTGAACTAAGTTCACAGCACCAATAAAGACCTGATTGTCACTTGAATTAAAGCTTTTTGCGATTATGCTGCAGTTGATTTCACACTTGAAGAATTAAAAACATAACGAGCTAAGCAGAGGTTTCCATTCCGCAATCAACAATACAACGGTTAGTTTTCTTCTACATGTTTAGCCTTTTCAGCAGTGATTATCCTTGGTACTGCTTTTTCAACTAGTAACAGTGGCACCTCTTGTTTCAAATCTCTTGCAGGGAAATTCCCTATTATCACTTTTGAGGAGTTCATTTCGATTGCATTGGATGCCCCAAGAGTTGTTGGGATCTATCCAGAGATTAAGAACCCGGTTTTTATCAATAAACATGTAAGTGGTTTTCCAACTAATCAAGTGGACCAAATGACACCATTCAAAAAAAGAAAAAGTGGACCAAATGACTGCAAACTGTTACCTTCCTGCAGTTAATGTTTCGATTTCTGCATCCGTTTTGATCCTCATTTGCCGTCTTAAAATGTTTCAATAGGAAACACAGCTAATCATGAGTAGTTAATTTGCGTTGAGTCAAGTGAATAGAAGATAGATTTCTCCCATGTTTTGTACAAACTCTCACCAAGAAGATTAATATTTGTTCCCTGCTATGAAGGATTCATCTCCATATAACCTAGTATAAGCATTATTAGCACAATATAACTTGGCTTAATTTCTATCTTTATTGGACTTGCAGATGACTGCTTTAGCTAATGTAAATACATTGGATGTGCCACTGTTGACAGGTCAAATGGAATGATGGAAAGAAGTTTGAAGACAGCATTGTAGAGACACTTAAGAAGTATGGGTTTAAGGGTGAGTATCTGTCAAAAGATTGGCTTAAGCAGCCTATTTTCATCCAGTCATTTGCTCTGACTTCTCTTGTCTACATTTCTAGATTGATAAACTCACCCAAAGTCTTCCTGATTGATGATTTCAACGTGCGAACTGAGGACACAAATCAGGTTTGTCCTTTTCTTGTATTGCAGTTTGTTTCCCATTGCGCATGCATTCATGGCTTTTCATGGTTATTCTCATTTTACATCACGAATTTATCATAGATTCATGCAATTGATTTTGTATGTCTATGGTTTTTGTTTCTCCTGCACTTTAACAAAATTATTCATTCAATACTTGATAATGGGCTTGTCATTCAATGTGCAGACATACAATGAAATTACTTCAGATGAATACTTCAATTTCATTAAAAACTATGTAGTTGGCATTGGACCATGGAAAGATACAGTAGTGATTCCAAAACACAATCACTTGACACCTCCTACTGATCTTGTCGCTAGAGCACATGCTCATGATCTACAGGTATGATTCTGAAGGTCTGTGAGTTCTGCCCTTTATGCTCTCTTCTGTCATAGTTTTTATCCTTTCAGAATCTGTTATATTAGATGTCTTGGACAATCAATATTCTCACCTATGGAATACTCATACCACCGAACCACGGAAATCTTTTATGTTTTGCTTCTATGTTCTTTTCTTCTTTCGCGTGGAAGCCCTACTTCATTTTTTTTCACTACAAAATCCATGTCTGTTGCTGGAGAGCTCAATCAAGTTTGGTTTCTTACCATCTGTGAACACCAACCCTTTTCAGGTGCATCCATACACCTACAGGAATGAGAACCAGTTCTTACACTTTGACTTCCATCAAGATTCATATGAAGAATGCAATTACTGGATTAACACCATTGGAGTTGATGGGCTTTTCACAGATTTCCCTGGAAGCCTCCATAATTTCCAGCAGTGGACAGAATCTGCAAAGCATGGTAAAGATGCGTCGAGTTTACTGCACAAGATCGCATCAATGATCTCCTCCAACAAAAAGACATGATCATCTTTTTCTTATCTTTTTTCATTTTTTTCGACACGAATAAATGTTTGCAGAAGAATGAAAGCTACAATTTTTTTATTTATATGGAATTGATTTATATCAACGTCAATAGTAAAATATAGCATGGTGAGTTTCTGATTATTTCTTCATTTGGAATCAGATGAAATTTTTTAGGAGACTTGGAGCCATTCATTTGCTCCATTGAAGAAGGTTGATATACAACATGCTGCCTCACATGAGGCAGACAACTCTATAGGAAAATCACAAGCCAACATGGACTTTTCCTTACTAGCCCAATTTATAACTAGTTTATAATATCAGCCACATGATCTACTACTTTTTGTTTCTTCATTGTCTTAACATTCCACTATATACATACTTATTAGATGCATTATGGTCATGGAATCAATGAACATGCCTGTCAGAAAACTTCCTCTCATACAAGGAAGCACACTCCAAATACTTCTTAAAAAAAGGACTTTACATCACTTTCCATGAATCATTTTTAAATAATATCTTAAATAACAAAAACAAATCTACCTGTTGTCTTATAAAATTGCCATAATTAAATTGAAGTGGCATTGTCACACATGAAGCCCATGAATCTTTGTAGCATCTGCACAAATAAATAATAAAAAATCAACCAATGCACACAACCAAATTTAAAATAGATCACAGTCCCCTAACCTCCTGTAAACCAACAAATTTGTCAAGAACCATATTCCTACCAAAAGAAGCAGGTGTCAAACTTCAAGACTTCCATTGTTGCAGACTCTTAATTGGCATTATCTTAATCATGTCGCCGCCTCATTTGCACAAGGTAAATTACAGGACTACTCAAAACTACCTTAATGTAATCTCACCAATCTAGATGGGTCTATCTCAAATCCAAAACATGGTCACTATTTACTTCCAATCTCTAGATTAGAAGTCACAAAATATTTATTTTAGCTACATATCCTCAATCTAACAACCCAATACTTCAGAGAATCAACTTCCCAGTTGACCTCGGTTTTAAGACAGTTCCAACCAAACCCATGCCAACTCATTACACAGAGACTCCCCAGACAAAACCCAATAACCGGACTGACCCTTTCCAGTCTGACCATTGATTTATGTTTTGGCCCTTCCAACCTGATTACTAAACAGGCAGTAGTGCATCCAACTTCCAGCTGATCTGAAGGCTGAAACACTTTTTAGACACACCAGAACTTAAAGATGACAATAATAACAATTGGATAACCCCAACCATCAAGTTACAAATGGATCCTCTACAGAAGATTTTTTTAAAAACCAAAAAATCAATGCTCTTCCAGAGTTAAGAGATGGAACAAGCAGACCAACAGCAACTCTATTTGTTTGGCATGAAGAAAAATATAACAAAATACAATAATGAATAATTGCTTAATTTATTGCCACCAAACATATAACTCCTCAGATGAAACCAAGAAAGCAGTTTCACTTCCTCCTTTATAACCTCACATTTACCTGTTAACCGTTCCCAGCTCAAAGGCTGGGCAAACCAAGCTCCTGTTTTCATTGAATAAGAAATTATTATCAATTTCCTCAATCAAACTCCTTTTTCTATTATTTTCATGGATTTCTTCTTGACCACATAAGGAGCCGACTATCACCGCTTAGCTCCTTTCATTTCCTGGTTTTGTCAAGCACCTCAATGTATCTCTTTGGGATCCCATACTGTTCCACAAGGATTTTGCCCAGGTCGTGGATCACCCCACCTTGCACTAGCACCTCATGCTGCCCTTTCTTCCCTGAAAATAACACGAGTTAAAAGAAGATTTAGAACATGGAGAAACATAAAGAAATTCATGCAAATTATTATGAGATTAGTTTTCAGGCAAGTGACATTTTAAATGAAATTGAAAATCGAATTCACAAAGCAGTTTGAAATTTATACTTACCAGGCTTAAACCAGACACAGCTCATGGAAGTATACTCTCAGCTACACCATTATTATTGTATAGCATTAACTGAAAATTTTATGGTTCAATTTTCCCTCTGATATGTTGAAATTTACTTAGTAATAAAGAAGAGAAGCAAATTTATTTCTAAACTGTAAATTTCTTTTGTCTGGGAACAACTCATTCTAAATTTCTAGTTGACCAAAGAACCAAATACTCAAGGTTGACAACTCACTCAGCTGACTTGAGTGCAACTGTGAGATTGTTGATGTCGATTGAACTTCAAGGTACCAGAATGTTTTTGAAATAAATTACAAGAAATGATCCCATGCTGCCGCCAGTATGGTACTGACAGCAGCTATAATCTGATAACCTCAATGAGCCCCACTGGATAGGTAGCATGACTCATAGTTACATGAGCATGGTTGCAATACTGAACACCTTTCAAATGAGCGACCCAAATCAAACACATCTCTATGTGTAGGCACCTGCACAAATTCACTCCAATAAAAGGGATATATGCCGTTGGATTGACTGGAAGAACCTGACTTAACCTCTATGGGGCCCACCTTTCAAATGTGCGACCCAAATCAAACACATCTCTATGTGTAGGCACCTGCACAAATTCACTCCAATAAAAGGGATATACGCCGTTGGATTGACAGGAATAACCTGACTTAACCTCTATGGGGCCCACCTTTTCTTTTGCATAGCTACCATCACTAAAAGCTGCAATAGTGAGCACCTTCCGAATGTGAGGCTCACTTTTGCTTCAATCTGTCATTAGAATCACACGCATTTCTATGTCTAGGGACTAGCCTTTTTATTTTCTTTTTTCGGAATGGTACTGGACCAAATCCATTCCAGTCAGAGTGATACTAAAAGGTAAGACTGGTTGTATAAAAAAATGTAACTGTATTCTCTCATGTATCAATCCAATTGTATATACCACTCTTGACTGCAACAAAATTTACACCAATGCCCCATATAAGGAGGGCATGTGATTTGAGCATTTTGGATCAAACAATTGTAGGCTGCATACACACTGAATCAGATTTCACTGCCATCTGTACCAGTGACAACAGCACGGGATAATTTCATTTCTCATGAATTACTACTTTAACTAAGAAATATCATAATACAAGATTAAGAATGTTCCATCATACGCAGCTTCAGGTTCAAATTTGTTCTCCACTTCAAAGATCAACACTACCACAGAAAATTTGTCTTCACAAAAGCTTTTCCAATTCAGAAACATGTAAATAAAAAGCTCTCCTGATGCTAGCAAGGACATAACATAACACACACAGACCACAAACAAATATGCTAAAATCTGACCAAAAGTGGCACTCCAAATTAAAATGGTAACCGTTCCCAAGCAAAAAAACACCAGCCAGAAACGGTGCCCGGATACTTCAAGATAGGCTAAGTATGGTGTTGTGTAGAATCCGATACTAAATTTTTATGTGTAAAATCTGTGTCCTGCCATATCCATGGCAGTTCCCTGCTGTATCTAGGCATCATAGCTGATCACAACCCTTACAGAATATTTATATAATGCGGGAAGGATGTAGAAGTTTGTAAAAATCAATTCAGAATATGTATGAACATGTAGATCTTAGTACAAACCAATACAGAATATGTAATAAGTACATATATATTTTTAAGCCAAAGAAGGTGGATACGATGGTTAAACCTGGAAGCTCTGCCACTGATGTGCTACATGCAAACTTCTTCTGAAGTTCTGATGCAAGTCCTTCTGCATCCATCAGGAAAGATTCCAAACCTGAAACTCTAGTCACCTTCTTGTTGCCTTGTCGGCGCTCGGTCACAATTTGAACTGTTTTGAGTGCACCTTTGCGCACAGCTGACGCATTTCCTCTTGATACTCTATGATGGACTTGCATTCGGCTTATAAATGTTGGACCTAAATCCTTCTTATGAATCTCTGTTGGGTAGCTTGACCCCTTTTTAACTGTTCCCTTATACAAAGCATCACAAAGTACTGCATCCAGAACCACAGCGGCCTTGTCAGTAGGCTTGACTAAATTCTGATTCTCTGCATACCTGAAGACTACATCAGTGGCTTCTGTTGCACTGTAAAAATTTCCAGGGTCAACTCCAACAGATGTAAATATGGGATTGACATGAGTGCTTGGTTTATAGATCTCCACCACTTCAAGTTGCACTTTTTCCTGGCGGCCTTCAACAGGTGCAGAATCATTTCTATGATCAGCTGACTGCGGCTGCCGCTTATCTGGTCTGAATGACATGTAATCTGGGTGACCACGGTTCACTCTTGTTAAGACAACCTCCTTTTTATGCTTATCTTCCTTGGCTGAGATCTGCCCAGTAAAATGATGAGATTCAAAGAGCTGTCAGCTGGAAAGTTCACAGGCACAACTCGTAGTAGGGATAAAGAAAATTAAAATTTAAGTATCCCTGTTTTGTGCAAATACACACATTAACACACTAGTGGATAGTGGAGTAAAGGAAGCAAACCCATGCAAAAGCGCCCATGATTAACAGGCAACATTCTCTCATCCAACACACCTCCCCCCACCCCACCCCACCCCACCCCACCCCCACCAAAAAAAACCAACACACACACCCCAAAAAAAAAAGAGTCTCACATTCAAACTGGTTTCATCCAGCTTTCATACCCAAAGGCAGGGGGCACGTAATGAAGATGTTGACAATATTACCAGGCTGCTTTTCCTGATCAAGTAGGTGTACAAATCCTTGAACCCTTGACCTTTCAAGGATGCACCCAATCATGCAACCATAGAGATACAAAGGAAGATTGGTAATCACCAGGCTGCTTTTGACCACGTAGCACAACACAGCAGATCAACCAGCCCACGGACAGACAATTAAATGAAGATTCCTGAGAATTTAACAATCTTGAAACCCAAAGATGATGAACCAAAACGTCTATTTTTTTAGTCAACCTAAAAATGAAAGAATTTTCCTTTTTCTCCTGTTCTGTTTTTCCTTTTCTCCCCCATACTTATCTCCTCTACTGATAGCCCATCTGTATCTCTTTCTTAGTTTAGAGAATTTATTGATACTGCTAAAGATCTGCAGTACAGTCAAATAAAGAGCAAAGCCTCAAAACCCACAGAAAATTGTTTAAGGATGCCGAACAATGAACTACCATAGATCTGCAGTGCAGTAAAATGCAGAGCAAAGCCTCTAAACCACAGAAAACCAATTAAGGACAACAAACAATGAACTATGACTTGGGTATGACCAGTTGGGGAAATTAGAACGATGCTTCCAGAAAGAAAATAAATTTAACTAGAACTTAAGGATATGACCACTTGGAGAAACTAGAATTGTCCAGCCGTGCTTCCAAGAAGCAGATAAATCAAGAAACACCTCAATATTCATATTCAATCACAATCTCGTAGTGATCAGTGAGCATTATGTGCATTTATCGACAAAAAACAGGGCAGCCTGTTCCTCCCCTATCAGAGCATGATTGTTTAAAGAATATCTATGTTGTGAAGTTTGCTGATACTCAAATGTTGGAATATCACATATTTAGAGGATAGCTCAATTGTGGGCAGCTAACAGAAGGTACTTCTCCAGGTCACCAAGAAAGGCAGGTATACCAGTAAAATGTACCACCATAACCAGTTTGACTTTACCAAGAAGCGTCTTGTAATTTATGAATTTGCATTTTGTATGTTCTTGCATTATTAAGTTCCATTGTCAGTACCACTCCCAAACCAAACAAAGTAAAAGAAACCAGACAGTACAAAAAAACAAATAACATATTTACCATTATTGTTGCCAATTATCAAAACTAAATATATAACATTTACCAGTCCTGCAGAAGATTTGGATTGTAACCACTTTGAAAGTTTTTTATGTGATGATTTCTTGATATCAAGAGTAATGCCGGAAGGTCTGCAGGGCAATACATGGCTTGACCTACATATTACACATGAAAACATTTTTAGTAAATCAGAGGGGGAGAGAAAGAGAATGTTCAAACAATATCAATGTATTGGTCCGCTTCTCAAAAATTTAAATACCACAATGGAATTCATCCAGTTACATTTCAATTTTCAAATAGTAGTAGCAGCAGCAGCAGCAGTACCACCACCACCCTAGCACCGAACAAATTCATGGAAGTTCCATGCATAGGATTTGTGGCCTAAGAAACATGAGTATGAGTAGGTGCAATGGAAACCGATACCTAGGGCTGAACAGAACCGGACCGCAGACCGGACCGGACCGCAAAACCGGACCGGATTTGTGGTCTTTACAGCACAAATCCGGACCGGATTTGAAAAACCGGTTATATCCGATCCGGTCCGGTCCAGACCTTTTAAAAACCGGTCTGGACCGGACCGGACCGGATTAATAATAAATATTTTTAATACAAAACTTTAAGTACATAAAATTCCTAAGTCAAATACCCTAGTGAAATCAAAGATCTGGCTTCTTACATCTGGAAAAAGAGGCAAGAAATGGGCTAAAAATGAAAAAAAAAAAAAAAAAAACTTAGGGAAAAAAAAAAACAAATGAAACCGGTCTGGACCACTTAAGTGGTCCAGACTGGACCGTTTTGGACCGGTCCGGTCCTCTCATTTAAGCCGGACCGGAAATCCAGTTGTGCAGCCCTACCGATACCAGCCTGAAGTATCCAATTTAACAGATCTCAGAAAGTAAGATTAGACAATTTTGAATAATATTCAATAAATTTACATGAAAATGTATTTTTAAACAAAGTTAATATAAAAATAATTTACAAATCTCACTACAACTCATCAAAAAATAAACATTTTAATCTTTTAGTTGGATTTCAAAAGAAAAGTCTATTGACAATAAAACAATGAATAAATTAACAATAAATAATTTGTGAAGAACCAGTGTCATGTCGACCACGTGTTGAATGTGGGACATAGCTCATTAAGAAAAATGTTAACACGGAATTTGTTTGAGAAGACTTGGGCAAGACAAGTACCGCCTTTCCAATCTCTAGAAATGGTTTAGGGACAGTACACTTGGCACTTGCTTGAGAAGGTTTGGTCTATACACCCCCTAAGCGAGTCCAGACCCTTTTGAGTACGGGACTTGGGAAAATTCATAACCCCCTAATAAGTATTGGACACATCAATACAAAAGATGGTTGGGCGTTGGTCAAGCTAGTGGGACTTTTAAAGGATCCAGATCCTCTACAGCAGCTAGAACGAGAAGGTCCCTTATTGCTTTTAAATAAGTCGAGGACACAGCAAAACTTGTGGAGCCTACAATGTCTTTGGGAACTAGCTAAAAAGAATCAAATCCATTAGATGTTGCCACTTGTCTAATCTAAGGGCGTAAAATAAACAGTCAAAACAGAAACTTTCTTGACTATTCATTTCACAGCCTTATATTGGACAACTGGAAACATCTTTGTAGATGACTAATCATCAAAGCCCTAGTAGGACCAAAGGACCCCATAAACTCTGCCGCTTGTCCTAATTTAAAAAGAAGCAGAGTTTTTTCACCTACAAAGGCAATAGACAATCCAGATTCCTTCAAAAGAGGCATGCTAGCATGACAGACTTCATCATGACAAATGTTAAATATAGGACATGGGGGCATGGAGATTTCATCAGCAGTCCCGCCATTAAAAAAATAGTTTTATTAGAGTAATCACACATAAAAAATCAGCCTCCCGAAACACTACTAGCCATCAAATCAAAACAAAAAGAAGTGAACATGGAAGCAACGAACAGTACAAAATCATTTCCTATGATCAAATGGCTAGTACGTAGCAGCATCTGATGGTGCAGATTTTTTTATACATTAAACTAACAATTCCTCTTTCTTATGTTGGGGTTGCTGGGTCTACACTTCCATGTCTAATGTCTCGTATTCAGTTTTGTCACAGAAACAAAGAAAGTACTCTATTACACTGGAATTCCCCTTTTAAAGACTAGTAATCTCAATAGCAGTTGTTCTTGACATGTCTAGTTTTTATTGGGGGGGCTTAGGCATATTCCCTGAGCTCTAACCTTAGGATTGAGACTCATCCTGAGCTTCCGAGTCCAAACATACTCTAGAATTAGTAGAGGATAGATTCCCGAGAATAATAGATTTTTTTTATAATAAAAAAGTGAGGAAGTGTGATGTTAATATACTACCACAAAGTGCTTCCCGGCATAGGAAGGTCTTTATCTTTAACAGTTGTGTGCAGTGCTTGCAGAAGGCATTTGTCCAAGAGGGCATCTATTTCTTCAATAGAAAGAGTGTGCTGCTGCTGCTCCGTGTTTATATCTTCAGATGAAACGGTGTCCACCACCTTCAAACCACTCATATCTGCAGTAGTTTCTTCAAGAATTTCATCCTTCTGATCAACCTCTGTTGAAGCATTAACATCCAGCTGAATACGAGCATATTGGGTTTCCAACAATTGTCCTTCTCCATTACCACCACTGCCATCACCATGCAGATCATTGGAAGCACTACCAGTATCTTCATGTGCTTCAGATGTTTGGGAAACAGATACTAAAGCAGGATCTTCTAGCACAACATCTTCGAAGAATCCAGCATTTGGCACATGATGGCCTTCTGCAGATTCCCTACAAGACATAAAATGTAAGTGATTCCTAGGCTTAGTTAAGTTCTAAACTGACCCCGAATTAATTTTATTGGATACTTGCCACAATGAGTCACGGTAGTAATGTGTTATTCGCAAAGCCTTGCCACGTAAACCAGCTTTTAATGCTTCTGAACTACTCATTGTAGTAGTTCCAACCTGCATAAAGAACCAAAAAATTTCAACAAAAGTATCCAACATATTTCATGAATAGTTACTATTAACTGGCTCAATCAGCAGTTTTAGTAAGCACTCTAAAAACCAACAGTAGTGATTAAGAAGAAGAGGCTTACCGCAATTGGTGCTGGATTGCCTGGGACTTTTACAGCCCAAGGCTCCCCTACAGAGAATGAAGGTAGACCTTCTGGAGGTATACTAATACCAGGGAACATCAAATCTGCACCTCCAATGACAAAGCGAGATACCTCACCCCCCTTCAAAAGAAAAGCAGGTAGTAGATTTGGAACTTTCCAGAGTGCATAAACTGTAAGACCAAGCAGGGGGAAACATAAGATGATTGATCATAAGAAGTGCTGGACGGTACTAAGATGGTCAATATAGAGAATAGAACACACAACAGGACGTATTTTGTTGGCTGTAATTCTCAGTGTAACATCCTTCCATGGTCATGCAAAGTGATTTATTAAAGAGGACAATTAAGGCAGCTCGTATTAAAGCTTACATGCTATGATGCATGGATACTTCAAAATAGGCAGCGTATTGTATCCAATACTTCATTTTTTGTGTAAAACCTATGTCCCTGCCGTGTCTATGGCATGTCCCTGCTGTACATGGGCATCATAGGTTGCAAGCAAGTCATAGTAGATAGATATACTGATGAGATGCTAGCCAGTGAAAGAATGGATATATATATATATAGAGAGAGAGAGAAGCTTTTTGAACAAGACAAGCCCTAGCAGTACACAGTTGCCATTTACAAAAAAAATCATCGCAACAAAGCTGCTAAAATCAAGAACAATTACTGCCTTAGAAATAATCATCATTAAATGATTAGAATCTAACGTATATAAAGTTGTTTCCTATCATAAGGTGCTTTGATAGGGAAACATAACACCAGCATGCAAAGGCCGTGATAGCCATTTAAGGGCATCTTTTAACATGCTGTATTAATAAAACATGTCATTTGCAATTGCATCCCATAACCAAAATGAACGCATACTCGTTTATCATTATTTTTCTTTCTAATGCTTGCTTTTAAAAAAAAAAATGCAGACGATAAGACCTAAACTTGCTGCTACACTAACAATTGGATTAAAAGAGTTAGATTTCATGTCTAGTCCAAAAAAAAAAGGAGGCAGATGTATAATTGCTGCCTGTGCAACAAAATAGCAATAATCGGGAAAATATTATGTAAAGGCATGGAATGAAGCATGAGAGAGAGAGAGAGCAGAACAATTGAACCGACCAATTGAAAGGCAGAGTTGTACCCTGCAAAAGTTAATATCTGGGAGAAAGGAAAGAGAATTGGAACATCATAGGATTAGGAGAAAGGTAAAACAACATTAAAAAAATAGTCATGATGAAAATAATTATACGATAAAATAGAAGCATGATTATACCTGCTCCAAAATGAGACATACAAGGTATTAAACAGAATAATAGTCGACGGACAACAAATGCTATTATGAGAAAGTACGCGCATTGAAAATGGTATGTCTTAGCAAAAAAGAAAAGAAAATAGTATGTATGTGATCGATACTTATGGGGTACAAAATAGCAATAATCAGGAAAATATTATGTAAAGGCATGGAATGAAGCATGAGAGAGAGAGAGAGCGCAGAACAATTGAACAGACCAATTGAATGGCAGAGTTGTACCCTGCAAAATTTAATATCTGGGAGAAAGGAGAGAGAATTGGAACATCATAGGATTAGGTGAAAGGTAAAACAACATTAAAAAAATAGTCATGATGAAAATAATTATACGATAAAATAGAAGCATGATTATACCTGCTCCAAAATGAGATATACAAAGGTATTAAACAGAATAATAGTCGACGGACAACAAATGCTATGAGAAAGTACGGGCATTGAAAATGGTAGGTATGTGATCAATACTTATGGGGTACCTTTTACAAAAATAATTAATACCTGTTGGGTATATTTCGGTGCCTCGGCCATCAATATCAAAAATCATTGGAAAATCACCTTCTACAGCATATACATGGGCTCGATTAGGGAACTTAGCAACAGTTATCTCTGTCTGAAAAATAAGGTCATGGTTAAGTTTGGACAAACGACGTGGCTCCAAACAGATAAAGAAGTATACAGATGCACTAAACAAAAAGGTAAATACTGATGACCAGATATAGGTAGAAAGAACAGGCGACACTAGCTAAAAGATTCATCAACCATATAAAATTCTATCTAGGTTTGTGTCTATATGTTGAATGATGCGTAGAAAATGAGGATTATTTGAGATATGGATAACCCACAACGCCACATAGTTGGCAGTCGAAAATATGACATTAGAGTGTCTAGGCAGTTAGTTGGCAGACGCTAAAGAGGAAATGCAGCACTGATGGGCATATCAAGGCTGCATTTGGATGCTTGGACTTCTATGGAAACGTAACTTATTTATTAATTACTAATTAAAAGGTTTTTAAAATATCAAATTACTAATTAAGAGACTACTGCAGTTGGACCTGTGGGTGAGGCCCAATGGGCTGGCCAACCCAAGGGTCATGGGTTTGGCCTGCATCACTATTGTAAGAACTATTTCTGGAGAAATTACTAATTGTGGGGGCCTCATCAATTATTGACGACTTAATGGCAAAAAAAACTCCCAAATGATGTTCCTTGGTGGATTGTTTGCAAACAACATGGTATCAATAACACCAACGAGAAATCAACAAACTAATAATCTATAACTTTAGATAAAAGGCCCTTGAGATAAAAGGTTAAAAGTAACAAAATTGAGGGAAAAAAAAAAGAGTTCTAAGGTCAATGTATCGTAAAGTTGGGAAGATGAGCTGCTCCAAATTGACAATAACTTAATGCCATAAAGTGGCATATTAAAAAATTTGAGTCTATGTTACAAATAGTGTCAAACTATTAATGCACGGTGAGCCAAACAGAGAGAGGCTTACTGAGTGTTACCGAGCGAGCACCAATGAATTCAATGGCCAATTTTAGAAAATGACAATCAGGCTTTGCATTTCACTAGGATGAAGTTGAATTCTAGGCAAGTTACATTAAAATGCAAATGTTAAATAGGAAATTTGGAGTGCCAATAGCAATGGATTTGATTAAGCTCCCATGTATGACCTAAACCCATATCCATTTATTAGTCAGGTTTCACACGGAAACACGAAGCCAAATTTACCAGGTTGGTCTTCAGTTGGTGGGTAGGTCCAGAATCGCCACCCCTAGGGGTTATATTAATAGAAACCATAAAACAAGGAATACATATAATGAGAAAATCTATGGATAGCCCCAATAGAAGAAAAACTCAAGAATTATCATTTGAGACGCCTTGGTACAAAAGATTGGAAAACGCCCCAACATACTGAATGAAGTGTAACAAGACCAAGGAACTTCAAATGTGCCTTGAAAGTTGCAATAGCCATGCAAAACTGCTCCTTTTCCATGAAAACATGGACAGCGAATAGAACAAATGAGAGATTTTATTCCGGACAATTAAGGGATGTTATCAAGATGTAGTAGCGTTGCTGACCCGTCGCTCCTTTCCCTCTACTCATTGCTCAGCAGATGGAAAGACCAAATTCCTCACCAGAAAAGGTGTTGGGTCATTTGCATCTTGTAGTTTACTAGTGTTTTATTAACAAGGAATATATTTTCTCCTTACTCTTGCCTATATTAAACAGATGACAAATAATAAAATAGGCTCAATTACTGTGTTTACCTTTGGAGGAAGTATGATATCAATGTCAGCATCTGAAGCTTGTGGAAACTTCTCCTTTACAGTACGCTTAAGCTTCTTCCGATCCGCTCCCGACAGTCGCTGCAGCGACTTGGCTTCAATTGCCTTCTTGAACATAGTGTTTGCTGTTCATGATCAAATAAAAAAAAAAAACAACCAGATGACAAAACTTCAAAGTTCAAAAACCTACAATTATAAACACCCACATTTTTTTTTTCTAAGCACACTTTCAACATGACCTACCCAACAAGTCCTTCCATACAACATCAATACTTCCAAACACACATTTTCAACTCTAAATTTCCATGTACATAAACACAAACATCAACATGCATAAAACTGGATATCATTGTTTCAACATCTATCTTGAGGAATCAGAATAAATGCAAGATATAGTATGCTCATTCACACATGCATCTACGTTTTAAGAATCAGAACTGGAAATGTTTCTACTTTACCGTAAAAGCCAAGAGAAATCGAAGTAAAATCTGAGAAGAAATCAACATGGAATGATTAGAAACAAAGAGGAATCGCAATCGGTCTCAGTTCTATCTTAGTTCCATTGAGGAGAATGTGGAGAAGGGAGTAGAGAAAACCTGGTTGGAGATTCCGCGATTTTCAGTTTCGGTGGGGGAGAAATCGCGATTTCTTGTTGGGGAAAGCTTCTGATTTCGAGGAATCCTGATGGGAGGTTGGTTTGGTTGCGTTGAGGTGAGAAATGGAAGGTTCTGGAATCGTAGAATGCCGGTGGAATGTGGCTTGCAGACTCTACTTTCTCTAGGCTGAGGAGTTTTTATAACTTGCGCTGTGGACAAGCAAAGGGCAGACGATCTGAGCCGTTGATGCGGAATGGCCTGCGTATCCACTGACGTGTCTTTACTATCCTGTCGTGTGCGCTGGTGGCGCAATTTAGCAGCAAGCGTGCGTTTCCATTTTACCGTTCTGTGGTGCGTTAGTGGGTCCATTGGATATATGTCTGAGCCATGGAGAAGGAAGAAGGATGTGGGGGGTCTTCAAAAATAAGAAAGCTTTGCAAATTGTTTATTTTAGAATTTCGAGCGTGTTTGGATGTACGGTGAATTGAAGTAGAGTGAGATGGAGCATCAAATCAAGAGATAATAAAATATAAGGGTTATGATGGTGTTTTATTTATAGTTGTCTGGTGTGAAATTTTTTTGACTTTTTTGAAAATTTGAAATTGTCTAATTTCTTGTTTGGATTCACTTTACTTTTACTTAATTAATTAATTGCTAACCACGCCCTGGAATTTAACATGTCATCTTAGGACATAATTCAATTATTTGCATTTTTCTCTTATTTTTAAACTTTCTTTCCTCGAGTGCTGGTGGAATTCATTGTTGATTGGTGTTGGCAGTTTAGAGCCCATTTGGTATTGGGCGGTTTTGAATGTTTTTGCATTCATACTAGATGGATAAATGAATAAATTATTTATTTGGTAGAGGATTTCCGTCGGTTTCGACTTTTGATTTTATGGATTGATCCATGGTACATTGTCTTTGTGAGAGCAATAGTTTTGAGAACACCGGCTTTGTTAGTAAAATAGTTTTGAAACCAGTGTTCATCCTTTTATTTTTTGGGCTCCTGCAAACAAATTGTTGAAGGCTTGTTAGAACAATAGCTTGGACGGGATAGAAGGCAACAGATGACTGAGGCCATGTTCCATGTTGATCAATGACGGAAAAAAAAAAGAAAAAGCGGCACATATTGCAGATTAGGTAATCCTGTGCATCAATGAAAGAAATAAGGACAGTGGTATGAAAATTATTTATTTATTTATTTTACTATTAAAATCTTTTAGACTAGACTAATCTCTCCGGCCTTAAAGGAAATTCGGATAAACTCTTTTGTAGCCTAATGTGATAGTGCAGTTTCAAACATAACTTCCAGGTGCAAATCGTGGTCTTAGGCCAACCGAACTATCCCTTAAAATTTAGGCATAACGCATACAATAACACATAAATATATAGTACTATGTGCCAAAATTTGAAAAACTTTCCTATTGCCGGAACGAAATGATTTCTAAGCCATGCTGAGCACAATAACCTAGTCATGTGCCATTGAAGGTTTTTTATAATTCTTATTCATGTGAACCCCTTTCACCATTATAATCTCCCCTTCAAAGCAACCCGTCCAGGGGGAGCGAATCGGTCGGGTGGAAAATGGGTATTGTAGTAAAAATCCGACTTGCACCAGGCCTTTAAAATAAAAGGGTCAAGTAACTTCAGCTAGCAGCAGATATACGTAACTCCGAAGTCTTGAAAACTTTTTATGGGGCCCATGTTATGAAAAGATTTGCATGGGACCACCTCATACACAAAGTTTGACCTCAATATCATGCCCCTAATCCCTTCGTATGTGGCCCACAAGTTTAACAATTTACATTAAAAAAAATTTCAACCCTCTATCTAACGATCCAGTTTATTTGAATGGGTGTCAAACCTTGAGATCCCTAACTATTAGGGGATCCTGTATTTTAAATTGGAGTATAACAATTTGGTTAACCGTGTTTTTTTTAGGAAAATAGTTAACTAAATCGTATTTTATAATTCAATTAGGTTAATGACCGTGAGTCGAGATTGAAAACCAAAATTGAACTGTGAAGTATGATTTTTTTATTTTAATAACCATAGCCGAAACCGCGAAACATGATTACAGTTCAGTCGGTTTGACGGTTTTTTGATTTTTTTTTTTACATATTTAACTAGTTTCAATCCTCTAAGTGAACACGATTTCAAAACTAAATTCGGATTTCTCTATTGACACTAGATATGGAACCAACAAAACGGGTTCCAAATAAAAAAAATTGGATCCGGAATTTAAACTGCCATTTACAAACAGGTCCGGACTGGGTCGACTGTGATTCCGACCCGTTTGCAACCTTACTCAAAGAGTCAAAGAACATCAAGCAATGGACCCCACGGAATACAACGTGTCCCCACCTTGTCACCGTTTCGATTCGCTGCCTTTCTTATTCCTCTTTACCTTCCGAAAACCCCCCTTTCATCCAACACCCGACACATCCGACTCCAAAACCTAACCCTCCCTTCCCATCTCCCGCACATTTTGGCCACGATGATTGGTGTTCAAGACTCCATGACGCTGATTCTGCTACTAAATTCAGATCAAAGGCCCTTCGACGAAATCTTCGTGGACTTCTTCTCCAAATTCATGCGCGAATCCCACTTCAGAGTCTGCTGCTCGATCGCCACGCTCTTAGAGGCAAGTCCCAAATCTCTCTTTGTTTCTGTATCTACATGTTCTCTTGAATTCTCATTTGGTTGGGATTTTGGAGTTCTGATTCGCTTTTGGAACATCGAATGTTTTCTCCAGGCATGAAAGTTAGGGTTTTTGTAGGAATTTCTAGGGTTTGCAGGTGTTTTTTTTTTCATTCGATGCGTTCTCTGCATCAGCTGCTTCATGGGGTTTTATACTGCTAGGGTCTTAAGCTCATGTTTTAATTATTCAATTTAGCAGGATGACTTGATGCAGCACCTATTATTATCAGATAGTAGATAAAAAAAGGTTCTTTTTTAATTTTTCTTAAATTTTTGTCATGTTTTAGTGATGGGTTGATTTCTGTTTTGGTTAAAAGCTGCTATGATTTTTGGCAGAACTGTTTGGAATGGCATTGGAAAGAAAGGGACTTGGAATGGGAAAGATTTCATTGATTGTGCCAAATAGTAAAGCAGGTCACTAGGCCCTGTTTGGATCCTTGGGACTTGGGCGCCTGGCGGTTAGTTTACCTGTAAATCTAATTATGTGTAACTCTTTTTTTATACTTGTAATTAGTTATGAAAAGAACAGAACAACTGTGACTTGAATGTAACTCAGGTTGGCCAAAAGGCATGAACCCCTCATTTACATGTAAACCAAATAGCTACTAGGTTTATGAAGATGGGAATGGTTCCAAGAAAGGGTTTTTATTTTTATTTATTTTTTTCATTATTTTTAAAATTTTAAGGAAGTGCTTCTTGTAATGTTCTTTGCACAAGCTCAAGTTGTCTTAGCTGTGGAGCTTTGTGAAATAGATTCATGTGGTCCATAAAAACTCGCGCTTTGTTTGTGTATTGGCGATATAGCAGCTTTTAAATTTTCTTTGGAGTTCATGGTAACATCTCATCTTCCATGATCTGATGTCCTATTTTCTTAAATCAGTTTCTATAATTTCATGGTGATGCTAAACTTTTTACTTTTCTAGGCTCCTCTTTAGCCTGGGTGGCTCTACGTAGTATGTTTTTTCATTTTTTTCCCGTTCTAATGTAGTTTATGTTACCTTCTTAAAGTAAAAAAATATAATGGAAAATTCACCTGGAAAAGACTGGCTTTGTTTGCTGACGAGTTTGATCTTTGCTCGTTTTGCTTGTTTCTAGGATAAGAAGATGCTCAAACCCAGTCAACGTTTAGTTGCATTCGCCATTCTTCATGAAGTTTATCATCCACAGCAATCATCTGCCAACCCATTTATGTCATTTCTTATAAATGTAAGCACACTGGTTTTCTTAGTCCTGCTTAGAACTTGGATATGTGGATCATTCTTTATCTATTCCCATCATTGTTCTTCATTATTCTTCTTCTTTTAAATTACTTGGGTATGGTGTGATTGGAAGAATTGTTTACAAGCTGCCTGATATTTTAGTTAGGAAGGGTGATCAATGCTACTAAAAGTAAGTACATATGCAGATAAGTTTTTGGTGCTGGAAAACAGGGAAGATTTCATCAATCAAAAAATGATTTCAATATTCTTCTGCTCGTGAAAGCAATTTTACTGCGAATAAGATCCACAACCATTCATAGGTTGTGGCATAAAGAAAAAAGAAAGGATCACATGGAAGGTAAATCCTCCATGGTGGAAGGGATTCAATTCCAATACTAATTATAGAAAATTAACTAATGGATATTCAAAGTGGAAGTCAGTGTCTGTCAATTTCACCAATGATGAACGATTTGACTGCAGTACAAGTGACCTTAGTGATTGTTAATCCATGCGATTTTAGTGATTTTGACCCCACTTTAACTAGGCCTAGTCATGCTTCAATTTGTACATTGTGAACCACGCATGCTATATACAGGATATGCTCTAATGTGATATTATGGAATACTTATAATTTTGTATTCTTATTCAGAATACCATTTTAGCTTCTCACTTATCCAAAATCCTATGATTTTGATACGTAACTTCCACATTAACAGTTGAAAAATTGAACATTTCCGTATTCATTAAAGAAAATTAGATAGCTTAGTGGCAGTATGCTCGATGTTTTTGAAAGTAAAGGGCATGTTCAGTACCGGAAGCAGAAAATATGATATCTTTATTATTTTCTGTGGATGCTTAGGAACGTGTCCAATTAGATAGCTTGTGTCATTTACAGTCTGATGATCAACTTGTCTTTTCTTTTGACTCAAGTTCATTTGAGTACTAGAAAGTATGATATCTTTGTAATTTTCTGTGTATGCTTATTATCATTGGTTCAGCAAGCAACTTAAATGATATTGAAATGAGAAGAACTCAATCATATAAAAGGATAAGTGACACAGCATCTATAAGACATGAAATGAAACAATCTTTGTCATTTTTAGGCCCTTATTCTATGATCAGAGACTGGTACTCTCTGTTTAGAAATCGTGCCACTATAAATGTGAGACTCTTGATGTGGTTCTAATCTAACATCTTGTTTCACGGGGATTGTAATTATATGGTAAAGATGGATTGCCTCTTTGTAATAAATGAAGAGATTCTTTCATCCACACCAAGAAGGCAAAATTATAAAAATTAAATTGTCCTAGTCATTTTCTGATGGTAGCCATTATTGGGATATAACTGGCAGTTTCTAACGAACCTCATTTAGGACAGGGAAGTTGGGCATGAGAGTTGGACAGAATTCTTGTAGTACTAACATATGCTTACAAAGCATCCATTGGCACATTTATCTCATATTAAGTGTTTTTTTTTTTCTTTTTTCTAGTGGCTAGTGAGATTCAAATTTCTAATTCTTTTTTACCCGTGCTTATATTAAGTATGCGGCCTATAAATGCTACGGACTTTTGACTTTGCTTCACTATTTTGATTGTTTGTCATTGAAGATGTAATGATTATTATTAAATATCTGTAGTGGACTATACATAGTACCCTTTTTTTACTCTGCTTCACTATTCTGATTATTTGTCTTTGGAGATGCCCATGCCCCGATTGTTTTTGTTTCAAGACCAATGATCCTTGAATAGAGTAATGCATATTTTTTACATTCTTGACGCTTGGCCTTTTGCAGGCAGCATGTGATGATGCAGCTGAAAAGTTGGAAAGGGGGTTCATTCTTCAGCTGTTGGGGTCTGCTGGTGTCGGCACTAATAATAGTAAAGAGGTCTTCAATCTTGTTTCTTTTGCTGATAAACTCTATTGAATCTCTGTTTGGTGGAATACTATGGTTCTGTTAGGATCTCTTTGGCATAGGGAGTCTGTCCTTGTCAGGCTTCAGGTGTGATGATTTTATCTTCTATTTGGGCATGTGCCCATACTTCCAGTCTATTATGCCGGCGTTCATCTTAAAGGTGACACTGCCAAGAGCTGAATCACAAATATCCAGGATGTTTCTGGCATGACATGGCAGATTATGATTGCTTTTTACAGATTTATAGTTATTGACATACTAGTTCTCTGAGGTTTGCTCAGGTTATCTGCTATTTGTTCCTTGCACAGACTTCAAGCTCATCCCTCAATTATTCTTGTCATGATGAGTTTAACCCTGCAAGGTGAATGTGGTACCATTAAAAAAAAAACTTCAAGATGAATTTCAGGAAAGTTCTGGCTTATAGCAAATGATTGCTTGATACAAACTTATTCAAAGGATAGAGATGTCCAAGGTAAGAGCCATCCTGGATAAAGGCTCTATCCAGGACAGACTTATCCATAAGCCAAACACAAGTCCTTTCTGCGGAGTTGTGACCTACTATGTTACTTCAAGATATGGATATGGATATAGATATAACTTATAAGTTAACATTCAATTTCAAACAAAAGATGATGTAGAAAGTATTTTTGTTTTACTAGAAGTTTGAGCCTTGAGGTGGAATATTTCACATTCCCCAGCAAACATTTATTGACCATGATGCAGATGTGGCATGGATATGGCTGGGACATGCCATGGATGCGACAGGAGAGACGAAATTTACACAAAAATGAAATTTTAGATGGATATGTTGGCTATTTTGATGTATCCGGGTATCATGTCATGCATATTTATTTGAACGCTTCCCTATGTCAGTTCTGGTCTCATGTGACTACTATTTGGGCTTGCTGCGTCATTTAGCATCCGGCTGAGTTCATTTTTCTCCTCTTGATCCATATCCGTACTGAAGTAGAATTCAAATGTCTATATAGCAGCCCTAAAAAAAACTACCCGTCATACAACTAGGCCATAATTTCTTCTAATATCCTCAAAATCAATAAAGCTAGTCTAAATTAGCAACCCTGAAAAACAAACCATCATACATGTTAGCCATAATTTATCCTATTCACTTTAGAAATGCACGATCTTGAGTTTGTTGGATATACAAGTTAATAAGCCATGCAGCTTCTCTGTTTTGTGCTATGAAAGTGATGCACAAAACAAGTGAAGAAAATACTTAGTAAAGATTTTGTGCAACTCTAATGGTCAATAAAATGCAAGCAACGTGGGCTTCATGTTGCAGATAAACTGTACAAGTTATGTTAAAGGACAAATACAACTGTGATTTCTTGGGCGATGTCACACATGGAGATCATGGGCTAGACCTATGGTGCCCATCTGGGGAGCTGGAACCAGTACCAATAGATTGGCATAGTGTGACAGCCAGAAGAACGATAAGGAGAAGAATGAGGGAGGGAGGGAGAAGAACAAGAAGAAGGGAGTGGGGACGGGGCTGGGCTTGTGTTGTTTCGTTTCTCAGATCCAGTGAGTCTAATCGTGTTTGGAATATGGTACATGCAAAATCAACAGTTAGAAACCCCTTCATTTTTAATCCATTTATGGGCTGCTTTGTATGAGGCTCAAGTCTGGTGGTCTACAGGGGAAGGTGTTTCTTCTTCTTTTTGTGGTGTTTGGTGGGATTGGAATCGGGGGGGCGGGGGGGGGGAAGGGAATGGGCCCCATTTTGGCTAGGACATTAAAATTTCGTGTTTTTAATAAAAGCATAGTCTTATCGAGTGTCTTTTGATAGAGGGAAATTTTCACTCCTGAGGCATGCAATATGATTTCTTTTGAAACAAAATAGAAGCTATTGTAGCTGGTCATATTTAGTGGTGTGCCAGTGTATATCCATGGGGCTCATTATTCCATTATTCATGTAATTATGTTTGATGATTTGAAAACAGTTGAGTCTTCCATTGTGATTGCCTTGGGATCCCAAGTATTAATCCTTGGGAGTGTGGGCCGGTTACTGTATTGGGCTACATTTACATTTGTTGTCCTGCAGAATTCATATCATGTTTTCATGTTCGCTGTGGAATGTGCCAATGGAATATTTCAAACAATTCTAACGAGGATTAATGATCCTAAGAGGGTTGTGGCCCCCAGCACCTTGTAGACTTGTAGGTACTTTTGTCCTTGACGTGAAATTCAAACGGCCCAACTTGCATCATCGTTGCATTATCTTTTATGACGTGCGTTAAGTCCTATTAATGATTTTTTTTTTTCTGGAGGATTCACCTGGTGGTAGGCAGTTACTCTTCTCTTTTTGGTGGACGAACTTTGGTTTTTTTACCTTAGCGCCAAGTTCAAGCAAAGGGTTGGTGGTAATCCAACCAATTTTCTATTTCTTGTTCATTTGTTATTTATCATCATTTACTTATAGTTCTTCATTGGGTAAGTGGCAACAATTAAAAAAAAAAAAATGAAAAGAAATGGGAGGTATAAGACTTGTTGTTCCTCTTTTCTATAGAAACCCCTACAACCTTATTTCTGTTGGAACCTTCCTTTTAGTTAGCTATTCACACCTCTTAATAGGTTGCTCAATTAGCTTTATAGATTATTTTTTTTGGATAGTGGTTTTATATAAGCTTGTCTTTGTAAATGAGGTCACCCATCGTGAGAGGATAAGTGCTTATGAACTAGCCATTGGATGCATTCCTTTCACCTTGTTCTCCTGTTTGCATTCTTGTTTAACTTGGCTCATGGATTGGGTGTGGGTTTGAGTAGTGAATTGTCAAAGGCTGATACCTGGAATCTTTCACCTTTCCCCCCTCTATTGCCCACTTGTTTAACTTGTCATGGAGTTGGTGTTTTGAGTTGTGAGTTGTCAAACCTGATAACTGGAATCCTGTTGGGCATTGCATTTGCCAAACATCAGCAGATGTGATATCAATCTAACATTCTAACCGACATTCATATGGGGGGGCATTTTAGAATTTCTGTTTTTTATTGGTCATTTTTAAAACTTCTGTTACCATGACACATTTTTATTTCTTGCACCTGTATTTGTTTTATTTGTAATATATGTTGACTTTGATATCTGACTAGACTTTGATTGTTTTGGATTTCCCAATTCCTGATTTGGATTTGCTCATGCTGGTTATCTTATCCATGCAGATTCTCAAACAGTCTGCTGCAGATTTCATCAAAGGTTTTGATCCTTCATCATATGTGAGTTAATGCATTTTGCTTATTAAAATTAAGGTGGCTGTGTGACATCCAGGATATAATACTATGCTGGCGTAATATTTGGCATAATTCTACTCTTAATTTTCGTAAGTTGACTGCTACTTTATTGTCTTGTGGACTTGCAGGAATTCGTTCCTCGGGAACAGCTGCAGAAGCAGTATTGTGACAGAGTACAAGACGAACCATATAATTCTATATTCAGGAGTGCTGCTGTGAAAAATGTCATACCGGACCCTGACATACCCCGTGGCTGTGATGCGAATTCACCGGAGTATGTATGCCTGTTTCTCTGAAGCACTATAGATTGGATACTTAGTGCCTTGAGTTGAGTGTTTAAAGAAACCAACCATATCATGCACTTGCATGCTTGGTTTTCCTATTTTTGTTCTGTGCCATGTTACTATGACATATGATGAATTTCCAGGTTTGAATTTACACCGCCTGGGGCCAAACCAAAAATTGGTTCTGGAGATAGAGATGGAGCAGTAGCTAGTTTACTACAAAATATATCATTGGAAGGATTAAATCCTCAGTGGATAAGGCCTCTTCCTCCAAGGCTTCCTGTTCAAGATGGAGAGGCAAGACTTCTATTGAGAATTGACGTTCATTTGTTTGGGATTTGATTGACCTGTTAGATTGAACCCATTTTCTAATGTCTTACAGCTTGTGTGGCTTAACCCTGATAATAACCATGAATTATTGTGGGATTATGGGATGTGTGCTGACACCAGTCGAGGGGCTGCAGTTAGGGATTTAATTGCAAAAGCTTTGAAGGGACCACTTGTGCCTGCCCAGCAAGAGGTGTGTGATTTCTGTGATCTGGTGTACCTCAGTTGGACATCTTACATCTGAAGGAGTTGATTATCAATCGTGTTCTTAGGTTCTTTTGATTTCGTGATTTTGTTCCTATGATTTCACAACTTATGCTGTGAGATTGTGAGCCTTTATGGTTTCCACGTTCATTAAGCTGTATGTCTTATCTTTCTAACTGTTGACATTTAGGATAGCTGTTGATCCCCTGAGATAAACAAGATCAACAATAAAACGTGTATGGGTGCTTTGATGTACATATAGGTCTATTGGGCTGGGGCTAGGAAATGTTGCAGTGGCGATGCTATAGATCTAGTGTCCTCCATCCGTTGGTTTGGTAGGTGGTGTATAGATGGTACGACTTCTCTTGAGAATGCATGTGTAGGATTGGCATATAGTTATTCCACATAAATGTCTGCTTCCTTCTTTGATTCTGGTTGCTAGGGCATGTTTGTGCTGCTGCGATTCTGCGGAAAAGGCGAGGAATCGTGGAATGCTTGTCTGTGGTGATAATTTCTACCACTTTGCCTCTAGGAAACGAGAAAAAAAGAGCACTATTTTCCTCAATTCCGCCCAAAAGTGTCTGATGGGATGGGGACAAGAAATTTTTTTCCCATGGAAAAGCGTAAGTCCACGGAACCAATTTTCCGTGGGTGCTACACAAATGGGCCCTTACTTTGTTTATCCACTCCTACCTTTTAATCTCACTATTCCTTCATGCTTTGGATCCTGAAGTTGAAGCATCTTACTTTCAACTTTATGTTGGTTCATCTGCTTGTTCAATTGCTCCTGGTCCTTGAAGCTTTTGTTCACTAGGTTTGAGTTATTGGATTGCTGAGTACTTGGTCAAGTGAAGAGGTTTTTATTTTTATTTTTTATGTTTACCTTGGCGTTCTGGAAGAAAATGGTGGTTTTTTGTTCGTAATAACTTCTGCTTTTTCAGCAAGTTTTGTTGGAGCTCACGAATGACCCAAAGCTTGTCTATCATTGTGGACTGACTCCAAGAAAGTTACCTGTATGTTTTTTTGATACCATATTGTTGTTAACTTTTCCCTGTTATGCATAACATGCATCTAACCTGATAGATTTTTTTTTCCTGTTGTCAGGAACTGGTGGAACACAACCCACTTATTGCTGTGGAGGTGCTGATAAAGCTTATGCATTCTGCTGAAATTGCAGAGTAGGTTCTCTCTCTCTCTCTCTCTATATATATATATATATCCTATGAGAGCATTTCTCACCTTACTATTAGAGATAAGATGGGGGCCCTCACATCCATATCCAATGCCAACAACTTAAATGTGAGGGCCCCCACTCCTATCTCTCATATAAGGTGAGAGCTATCTCTCATGAGAGCATCTCCCATATATATATATATATAATTTATGTGAGTATAGTGAAATATGTACTTGTCAAATTTATTAGTTTCTACCATTCTGGCTTTGTGGTTTACAGATACTTCACAGTTCTTGTGAATATGGATATGAGCCTGCATTCCATGGAAGTTGTGAACAGGCTTACAACAGCAGTTGAGCTTCCGACAGAGTTTGTGCACGTGTACATTACGAATTGTATCTCTTCTTGCGAAAATATAAAGGTTATTTCCTCTACTGCTGAAATTCATTTTTCTTCTCTGCATTTTCTTTTGATTAGTGAAGCGCATAACTTTTATTAAAAATTAAGAAACAGATAACGGATAACCAACAGTATCTTTTAAGAAAATTTAAATGCACATCTATTTTGCTATTCTATAACCACCCCCCTCCCCTCCCCCCAACCAAGAGGGAGAACTACTTGATGAGATATTGTGTACACTTCTATTATCATTATTATTAATTTGGGTAGAATGTGTACTTTTAACTTGAAAATTGGATCGGGAATTCTCCCCAAGTTATGGATCTTGAGATCCTTGCTAGATTTTATTCTCTTGTTCTTGTTGGATTGGATGATCACTTCTATATCCACATTCTGGATAGGGATGAGAATGGTTAGGTTAGGTGTGGGTTGGGTCTATAGCATGCATGAACCCAAGCTGGAAAGGGCCCATACCCGAACCACAACCCACATAGGATCCAGCTTACAGGACCTGTACCCATATCCAAATTTAAATAAAGACCTGATCCCATACCCTGATTGAGCCTAAGCATGTATGCCCCTGTATAATAACAAAAATTTACCGTATATCCTCATCATCATCAAAGCCTTGTCTCAACTATATTGGGGTCGGCTACACCAATTCTGTTTCTCCATTCTGATATATCTTGAGCCAAATCCTCAGATAAGTTTAACTTCTTCGAAGGATTTCCCATATATGTGAATGTCAATGTATAATATGTTTTCTCACCATTGGGTATTTGGGTCATTAGGTATGGAAACCCTTGGATACAAACCAATGCAATCTAGAAATGGGTCCAAATATTGGGTCCATATCGCCATAGCTTTTTTCTTTTGACAAATCAGTTCGGGTCCTCTGGGTAATGAGTATTAAGGGTCCTATTTTCATCCCTAGTTCTGAAAAATGTGGACTGCAAGCATGATCCATAATAGAACTGATATTGACATTTACTTTTAGAAAAAAAAGACATTTTCTGTTAAATTATTTTTCCCTTCTGCTGTGCCTTACATTGAAGTACTTTTTTTTTCCCCTTACCCTTTTTCTCCTTGCAGGATAAGTATATGCAGAACAGACTAGTAAGATTGGTGTGTGTCTTTCTACAGAGCCTCATTCGGAATAAAATAATCAATGGTCAGTAAGAATAACTGCTTGTCCACTCAGTTACGTCAATTGCATAATGATGACACATTTTTCGGAGATCTGCTATAACATGTTAGATCTGAACCTGTAAATTTGGAAACCTGTTTCTGATCTTTGCACAATATATCTATTACTGTGGACTTGATTACAGACACGATTGTCGAGGGTGAAAATTGCCTCTCCCAGTGGGTCCTGCTTATAGGCACGACAGGGTCCATTGCCATCTCTGGTCTTCATCTTTTTGATCTAATGGCTGGGTCTAATTCTTATTACGTATAAAGCTCATAAATCCTCTGCCTGTGGCGACCTGACCTGATTAGTTCGTGGGTCTGTGGATGCAAACAGGTCGGATCCGGGGTGGAACAATGGTGGGCTCACCGGCTTGGACCCGGACCTGTTTGCATCAATGTGATTCATATCCAGTACTGGATGCAACACTGAACTTATGTGATGTATCCGAATTTGGCTTTAACTAAAACATCTGGATTTGGTTCTGGATAGTGTTGCAAATGGGTATCTGATTTTCCGAAGTCTTCGATTCTGAATAAAGCGGGTATGGAACCTATTTTTGGATCGAGTTATATTCACATTTGATAGTCTACTTCTATGATGCCCAAATACGGATATGGATATGGACACTGATACGGGGATCAGGGATACGATTCCTCACTTTTGAAAATATAGGACACGGATATGGGTGTCCTAATTTTTTCTTTAGATCACTTTTGAGTTAATGAAATTATTATTGTTTTCATCCCTTTCTAGTTTTTTTTTTTTTTTTTTTTTTTTGTAATGGTGAAGCAAGAATATTAAAAGAACTATATGAAATAAAAGACTTTACAAGTAGGATGTGTTAAACTTGTTCCCTAAAAGTATTGGTGCAGTATTAGGTACCAATACAAGTATCGCATCGGTCCGATGGGGATACGTTGGGCTTGTATAAATCCGGGTATCAGGTCTACTTACCATTACTTTAATTAGATAACATTTAATTGTTCCATTTCAATATTTAAAATTGTAATTTGAAGCTCTTTTATCAAATTATACTAATGCATTCGGCAATTTATTTTTGGAGCTAGAGCTGAAATTTGTACGGGATCCCCCCCCCCCCTCTTTTATAGATTGATGTTGGATCCATAGTTCAAAATAGTGTAGTGGCCGTATTATTGGCTATAGCGGTCGAGGCCGTTACGCTATTTTGAAAATAGTAGCGCTACAATATAAAACTTAATAGAGTCAAGCAATTTTAAACATTGTTTTTCTTATTTCATTTCCTTTATAGCCTTTCCTAAAGTTGTCTATACCCTTGAATGGTTTCAAATCACTATAAAAACACAAGATTGCCTGTTATACAAGATTCAAAATTTTGACTACTTAAAAAACTCACACCACTACACTACTAGGCCGGCCGCAACCGCTATTTTGATCCTTGGCCAGATCTGGATACAACATAGGTTATGTGTCTAATCCAATGCAAAACCAAATATATAAAGATGGATCCGGGTTCGGATCCACTATGGCTCTGACCCACTTCCATGCCTAATTTTGGATCTGGATTCAAAATAAGATGCAGTGTGCATTAGTATAATTTGCTTAAAGTGCTTCAAACTTTATTCTTTAAATATACAAGTGGTGCTATTAAATGGTATATAGTTGAAGATGAGCAACTATTGAATATTCAACTATTCAATACAAGTGGGGCTATGTAGTCCTTTAAAACCTATATATAATTTCTATATGTGGATTTAATTGTTTTGGATCTAGATCGTTAGGTCCGAACATATACGGATTTGGATCCGTATTTCTCCTGGATCAAGAAATAGGTTCCATGCCCGTTTTATTTGGAATTGGTGGCTTCAGATACTCAAGTATAACCATTTGCAACGCTAGGCAGGTCCAACAGTAGACAGAAATCCAAATTCATTAAATGGACTCTGGGTCTGCTTCTTCACACAAGTAAACAGGGAGTCTATTGCCAACCTATTTTCTTCCATATCAGGTCCACAAACCAACACTTCCTATGCATTTTTTGCTTTTATACAAATTCCGGTCCAAATGGATTGCATGCATGCCATCGAATGTATTACTACCATCCGCAGGGCTGATATGGAACCTATACACTATGTTACTGACTTGAGTCATTTGGCTTGTGATTGCAGTTCAAGATCTGTTTATAGAAGTGCAGGCGTTCTGCATTGAGTTCTCACGGATTAGGGAAGCGGCTGGTTTGTTCAGGCTTCTCAAAACTTTGGAATGATGATACTTGCTTTCATGATATCTGTCAGCTTCTCTACCCATCAAGCTTATCCTTTTCTTTCTAAAGCTGAAATTCCAGCAAGTTGTCTTTCTATTTGACTATTTCCCTTCCAATCAATTAGGTAATTTATTTTAATATAGCAAGTGCATCCAAGTCCAGCCATTGCTCTTCTAGGCCCTACCTGTTTTTATTTAGGCTGCGTGTGCTATTTCTCCTGTGGATAGGGTTTTCAAAGGCCTTTTGTCTAACTTTCTGGACCCTGGCTTGAGTCCATCTAGATTACCAACAACCTGGCGCACGCGTTTATTAGGCCTGAGACAACCCAAAACCCAGGACAAGAGGGCATGGAGAGAGCTACCAACCCAATCTGGATCAACCCCCATTTAAAAAATAATCATCCCCAGACCAAGTAAAAGCATACATAGCCTAAGAGTGCACAGCCTTCTGTACTAATATCAGCGAAGGCCTGGCTGTACCTTGGTTCGTGGTTGGCTCATCTTGGCCATTGCCCTGAATTTTAGAGAGGAAAGATCAAATGAGTACTTTGTATCAGAGAATATGGAGGACTGAACACTCTAACCAGTCAGAAAAGGATTAAATATTGTAGTGGTAAATAATACCCTCCAGGGAAATCCGTAGGCAGGGAACGATGATTGAAGATTGCAATTGTTTGATTTGATTTATTCTCGAGATTAATGACGGGTTTAAATTATCACCTATGTAAGGTTGAGCTCACCGTTGGATTTAGGGATGTAAACTGGGTATCCAGATATTCCAAGTCTCCTATCCTGAAAACTAGAGTCTGGAACTGGAACTGGAACTGGAACTGGAACTGGAACTGGGGGATCCTGTTAGCTGATGAAGGACCTGGGTGCTGGACATGGGATATGCGACAGATATAACCCATCCTATTGGAACTGGGTGCAGATTCAACAGGCCTTCCTATGGTTTTTTCCTCCCTCGGTCGCCCTTACATCCCTACTTGGTGAGCTCTCCATGGTGTGATTAACTCTCAATTGGTTTGATCATGCCTCATGCCAATGGTGAATATAAAAATCATAAACCCTATGAACATGACTCATGTTCCTCATGGATAGGCTTGATTAAGGTCGGTTGGATACAATTGGGTGTCCCTCGGGCTTAGGGCTAAAGGCTTTTGGGCTGGGCGAGAGATACTTTGGGTTATCCAAAAAAGAAAAAAAGTTGTGGCACTAATAATAAGGCAAAAAAAAAAAAAAGAAAAAAAGAAAAGAAAAGAAAGAAGAAAACAATAAAAAAAAAAAAAAATGGGGCAGCACTTTCGAATATTGAGTTGTAGCACTAAGGATTAGCAGGATCACTTAAATTGTAATTTAGGGTTTGTGGTTCGCATTATGACAGCGAGCCCAAGTTGCTATGCTTGGGGGAGGATAAATACTTTATGTTCTTAAATAGCTCCCATAAATAAGCAACTTCAGTAAAAAACTATGTCAATTAAGCAAGTGTAAATTTCAATTTAACAAATCATTGAATTTTTATGCCCCAATTTGACGTCTCAGTGTCCATGTGATGTCGGCCATTGTTGAACACATCCACCCCATTTATGGGCTAATTCCGACTGGGCCACACATAATGCAATTGTAACTCAAACAATGCAAATTGGTCATTTTATATGGTAATAGTAATATGGCCCCGATGCCAAGAGTGCATCAGAGTGTGGATCTGGCGAGTTATTAAATCTAAATGCTGCCATACCAATCTAGTCAAATTCCACCGCGATAAGAGGTGGGTCATAAATCAACTTGACTACTCGTAAAATATGTGAATATTTCACTCCATTAAGAGTTGGGTGGGTTTTCATTTTTGAAATTGTGGCGGATCATTGAGTCTCTCTTGATAAATGATGTCCGAATTGCATGTGTTCAGTCCATTGGTGAATAACCGAGTATCATGGGTAGTAGAGATTAAAAAGGTTTTGTGGTCCCCCCATCATGGGGCCTCTCTTTACACAAAAATTAGGCAGAAAAGGTAGTGCAGGTTCACCAACATTTTCTGATGACGGAAGGCTCACTTCTGTCCTTCCAAATCTTAATCCGTGGGTCTCCATTACAATTTCTCCCTTTTTTTTTGTCCTCAAAGGCATTTGAAAAAGGAACAAGTTAAAAAAGCACTAGTTAAAAGTAGCAAAAAAATAAAGCTACTCCACATAGCCGACCTTGTAGTGGGTGGTATCTGAAGAGATTTGATGCTGTTGATCTGATCCTGCTTCACTTTAACTTCTATTTGAATGAAAAGCTCTCAATCTAATTGTTACTTTTCTCAAATACCTCATAGATGGGTATGAAGTTAGCAATTTGTGGAATAAACTAGTCTTCTTTGTGTATGACAAAAGTCCATTCATGGGAAGCTACAGAAAGTTGAACTTGATTTGTATGGCAATAGAAATAGGAGCAGTGGATCAATGTACATGAAGACCACTAAAAGAAAAAAAGGAGGAACACATAAAAGTTGGAGCAGTTTCCAACATTGATGTACATGTCTTAAAGATTTAATAAAAAATGAACTATCCAAACTTGTATCTTTGGCAAGTAATTTGAGAACTTTGGATCTGAAAAATTTTCTCCTACACATGCGCTCTAGAGAGCATGAACAGCATCAATGCACAGTCTACAAAGGTGGGCTGGACAAAATTGTCCCTCTGAATTTCCAAGGGACCAACTAGATTATGGCAAATTCAAGAGGCTCCTTAGTGGGGCTCATGTAAAAATTGAAATTGCGCAAAAATAATCTCTTCCCTTCTTTCATGGTTGTTCTTCAAATTTCAATCTTACAAAGGTGGGGAGTACCATCAAAATGATCACTTGTAAAATTCAAGTAAATAAAACATCACAAAAAACTTTGGCCGAGTGAGATTTCATGAAATTCATATGAAATAGGGGATTTATTTTAAATGATTTAGATATTTTTTTTTCAAATGCTAAGTGTCTTCAATGCATTTTCTCCTGAGCCTGACCTGCGGAAGATTGGACTCAATAATGGGCATTTGGCAACTCTTTTGTGGTGCATTGGTCAGCACATGTGGCGGCAGTCCATTGTTTGTGGGAAGAGTGCAGTCTCATTTTCCATGGAATTTGCTAATGCTAGGAATGTGCAAACGACAACAACAAATGGACAAATCTGTTTAAAATGGACCTGTGACATAGTGCCAGGTATTAGTAAAGTGATATTTGAAGTTACACATATAAAGATAAGAAGCTAACCAATCTTTCCATCGAGATAGGCTCAAATTCATTGAATGAGGGTTGGTGATGTGATGTCAACTAAATTTTGGTTTTGGTAGATGTGATTGATCTACAAACTTCTTCTTGCACTCTATATATATATATATATATATATATATATATATATATATATATATATATATATATTACATATATATTACCAAGCCACAAATTGTCTCCATAGCTCTCCAAGGTTACCCAGGACTACTTCTGATTGTCCAGGCTTGTTTGGTGAAATTACTTAACTAATGAAGTGGAAAAAAAAAAAAAAAAAAAAGACTCAAATAAAATAAAAGGCATAAAATTTGTACCACTTTTTTTCTTTTTTTACAAAAAAAGAAGCAGAAAGGCTGCTCTCTCATGCAGAGTTGTGCTACTAAATGACAAAATGTCACTTTCTTTTTATAAAAAAAAAAATTCTAATTAAGGATTTTAATTACTTGACCCCTCTTTTTTTTTTTCTCTTTCTTTTATCTTGAATTTGATCATTCTCTCCACTTCACTAGTCAAGTAGATTTTACTAAATAGGCCCCAACTTGATCTTGGGTTGTCCGATTTCTTACGTTCGTAAACCCAAACCCAACTTTTGATTTGAGACCCTCCTCTCCGACCATTTTTATAACGTTATTCTGTTTTGGAGTATTTTTAGAAGGCGAGCATTTGAAACTTCATGTGAGAAACTTCAAAATCAGTATCATAAAATGTCATTTTTGGCCTATAGAATCCCAAATCTCATATTCAAAGATGGCCCATCTATTTGAGCATCTGTAAAATCATATGGGGAATGACATTTGGAAAACTCATTAAATCCTTAAAAAATCATAAAACCCTAAATGAAATCATATAAAAACTAAAAAATTGGTCAATATTATTCCTAAATGAAAACCGCCCCCCTGCTTTACTATATTCTTTGAACTCACAATTGAAACAATTGTATCATTACGAAAAAAAAAAAACCTCAGTTGAAGTCCATTATCAATCATCCATAAAATAGATCTAGTTGGCAGGCAAGACACCAATCCATCATCATACAAAATGTTTTAAATTTACTCGACCAAGAGTATCTTGTGAGCAACAGAAACATGTCCTGAGTCCTGATACCTCCCACTTCAATTGAACTCTCTTCAAGATACAATCCATCTTTTACGTTTCTCTATTTCCTATCTATTTTTAACGCCCCGATTAATTAAAAACGACATTTTACCCTAGCAGTTAGTGCTCACACTTTTTCTTCACCTAAAAGCTACATCGGAGATCTCCTTTGCTCAACTGAGGGCTCCCTAACTCCCTAATTTCATCCGAAGTCTACTTTTCTCACCCGAGGTCCCGTCCCAATCCCTTATCTGGATTACCAAAAACAAGTCCTGATCAATTGTATATAAATATTAGGTTGTTTTGGAATCAAAGACTTCGTGGTAGACATAGGGACATGCAAGTGACACTGCTGTTTTCATGCCACGTGGTTCTATTCCTGTGTCGACCGCATGTCGGACGTACCAAATGATCTTGCATTTTGAAGGCCGTACTCAGCCATTGAAATGGAGTTTTTATATAACATATTCCCTCTCAACTTTCATGTTCCTCACATCCCCACCAATGTCATCTCCCATACACTGCCTTTGCTAACCCTAATGTTGACGGCTTTGAAAATCCATCAGTAGGGCCCACATGTGAGATTTTAGCCTTTTATCATTTTAATATATATTTTTTTAACATGTGGGTATGCCTGAGGTCTTGATCAGTTTAATTGTAGGTGATATAAAAGCTCAAAATAAAATAAAATAAAAATAATAAACCACAACACTATTTGAATTGGTTTAGATATTTGAGTAGATCCTAACTTGATCCATTTAAATGGGTTATCCAGGTTGAACTCCAACCTGACCCATTTCACCATGGTTCAGATTTATCTTGACCCGACTGACCTGTACAGGATGCAGGTCGGACAAGTTATTTCGTTAACCCAGCCAAGGGGGAAAGGACCCAAGAGAGAGATCGAACACACATGGAAAGTCAGCCAACACAAGCGGAAAGAAAGCTTACAAAAGTAGGAAAGGAGCCTGCATAAGTAGAAAAAAAAGCCCACACAAATGAGAAGAAATAGTGTATCCATGGTTGGAACCCTCGGCAACCAGGTGAGAACCGCAACTACTTACGTTCTCACGAGTCGGACGAGGTTAGAGTTGCATTTAGGTAGAATTTTGCCATGTACAAAAGGCTGCCTGGTGGCCCAGTGCCCACCCTCCAATGGTGCAATGAATTATTTCAGTATTCCCCAAACTACAGTCCACATCTCATCATCCAAAAGCTGGTACTGGTGCCCATAACCTCGTCAGGAAACAATACAAAGGCCAAGATATTCCATTCCCATTATTGAACCACAACACTATTTTATCCCCCTCCAATTATTTCCATTATCCTTGTTTTATATCATCATGGATCCTCACTGGTCCCACTACTTAGTTGTAAGCACCATGTGGCCGCCATTCAGTAGAACACAGTGTCCTGATACAGCTCATGGTCTTGCACCCAATAATTTGTTTACCATGTGGTCCACATGGATAGAGGCACCCCAACAAAAGAGGGACCCACATTGCCTTTCTGTTGCATGAAAAGGAAGGCAAGATTAATTATACAATGCCATATCAACATGGGCTAATTGAATGAATCCTAGATATCCAAGTCCCCCATGTTTGAGACATAAAGGGCTTGGCCCCCTCCCTACATAAGGGTGACTAGTGCATGCACGGTGCACCCCTTCACAACAACACCAACCATGAAATCCTCCACCATCTTCAAAACCATCTCCTTCCGAATTCCGGCAAGGTTCTTGCCCTCGCCGGTCGCCCCATGGCCGATTCGTGGCGAATTCGACCGGTGGCTCGGGGAGGAGCTTGACAACCTGCACCCTGGCGGCCACCGGGTCGAGCCTTGCACTAGTGCTACATGGGTCCTCCGGGCACTAGACATGGCCGTTGCTACACAGAGGAAGACGATGGAATCGATAGCGGCACGGGCCGATACATTCCAAGGATCCGTTGATCGGAAATGGATCGACGACTACCTCAATGATGTGGTGGAGCTATTAGATGCATGCAACAGCCTACGTGAGCGGATTGCGACGGTGATGGAATATACCAAGTCTATCTCATTTGCCTTGCACTCTTTGGGAGGTGGGCGAGTGCCGACCGAGTCAGCACTGAGTCGTGCCCGAGTTGCATTGAGTTCATGTGAATCGATGGAGAGGAGGTGTTCCGAGTTGGATAGGTGCGGGTCAAGCCTGAGGAAGCTAGGCGAGAAGCTGGCCCAGGGCGTAGCCCTTGGTGCATGTGGAGTTGCAAAGCCATGCAGCGACGTGACTCAGTGCAATAGCGAGTTACAGGAGGCACTGAGCGCGTCAAAGTCCGTGACTCTGCTCGTGTGTGGGCTACTCTCCATTTCCCTCTCCTTCAAATCAAAGCGCGGGTTACCAGCGACTCAGTTGACTCATTCACGGAAGGCCGAGTCATGGGCGAATTCGTTACATGAGTTACAGAAGTTGGTGAAGGAAGAAGTGGACAAGCAGAGGAAGGGCGGTGGGCCAGTCCTGGACGAGTTTAGATCGACGGTGGTGATGGTTCGGGACCTGAGGGGCCTGGTCCAACGGCCGGGAGATGAGGTGAGTCGGAGCGAGTTGAGGGGGAGAGTGGAATCGTTGGGTAGAAGCAGTGGAGTGTTGGAGGAAGGGATTAGGATGTTTGTAGGAAGAGTAAATGAGCTTTATAAGCATTTGATTTCCATTAGAATGGATTTGTTGGGTGTCCTCACAATGGCATGAGAGAAAGAACTAATTGCTATATATGTCTCTCTGTTGAGAGTTTAATTAAACCATGATGGAGAGTTGTATAAATTCTCTTGTAATTTTGATCTGTTGTATAGATTTTTATGGTAATTTGTTACCTTTCTAATATCACTATTGAATTTGTATTATGTGCTACCTATTTTCAGTTTCTCTTCTTGCACAATTTCTTCTTCTTCTTCTTTTTTTCTAAGAGAGAAAGATGGGGAACTCTTTTCCTTTTTTGGGGGGAGAGAGAGATCATCAAACAAAATGCTCTCCACTGACCCCAATTTGATGTAATCACAATCTAAATAATGGATTATGGTTGTAATCTTTTGTCTTTAATATAATTTATCGTTGCCTAAAAAAATATAAAACAGAAGACCATTTGCATGTCATTGAAAATCATAGTGGACATTACACACCTAATGCATTAACCCACTCAAACTTCAAACTTGCTAGTGATAAGCCATGATAAAAAGCTCTAGTTGAGTTTTCACAGAGAAATTCCAAAATAACAGCCTGAGAGGAGAGAATTGTTTTTAGACCTTGTCAAAGCGAATTGAGAATCCATGCATTTGAGAAGTAATACATTCATACATGTCCAATAATTCATCTCTCTCTGAATGTGAATTTGAGTAAATCATGTAAGGAATCCACGCATCTAAATGTGTCCTAGGGCCTGTTTGTTTGCATGGAGTGAATTCTTAGAAAATCATGGAAATATGAATTCAATAGAAGATTGTTATTAATGTGATTTGATTTACTGTATGGTAATGCTGGATGCTCATTTTCCATCTTCCCTTGATTCATTTTTCATTGAAGATGATATTATTTTAGTGGTGATTTATGGATCTTCACCTTCGTTTCATCAATTTTAGCCACTTTTTATGAATATATTTCTTAGGAATTCAGTTCCATCCAACAAACTGGCCCCAAAGATGCTCTTTCATATCTAGTTGTTTCCACTGCGCAAGACATACATAGCTTACCTCTTATGCCTGTCCAAGTTAAAGAACTTAAAGAACTGGGCACTGGGTCTAACTTCAATCAAGCCAACGATGAATTGGGGACTCACTCTGGCCGTGATATTAGGCCCAGTAACTTAATTTTATGTTTCTTTTCTAATTTTACCTTTTCTCCCCTTTTTTGTGAAATTGTTTACCAACATTTTAAAGAAAGAGTTATATACTTGTAGGACTTTCCACTTCTGGGAGATTTTTGGGTCCTGGTATATCCCTGGACGGGTGGATCTTCAAACAAAACCTTCCCTCTTGGAGGAAAAAAAAAACCCAAAAATTAAAGACTCAGTACTAACTTCACATCTGGCCCAGGGCCTAAAGGGATCAATTCCACATCCAAGGGTGAGCCACCAATGGGTTTGGTCAGCCCACCAGTCGGCCCCCGCCTGTCTGATCTAATTGGCTTTAGGGTGCGGATAACAAGTCATTTCCATTCGCTAATTGGGATGATTTAGGACTCTAGACCAGCACTGAGTCAGTTTAGAATTTAACATTGCAAAGGCTTCTTTTTTAGCCTTGGGCTTGGGCCATGTGTTTGATTGAACAGTTTTTTAATATAAAGCTTGATCTGCTTGACTATGTTGGGCTTGGTTTGGGTCTTCAAGGTTCCGGCGGGTTGGGCCTAGATTCTTTCGGGCCTCCATCATGCTTCCAACTAAATTGGGCCATAATTTGTTTATTAAGTACGGAGTAAAATTCTAGCCAGATGCACCTTAAATGAGATACATGTAAGATGTAAATGAAAGGTCAGCCCATTGCTATGCAAACATCTGAGCCAGTTAGCTGCTATCAGAGAAAAAAGAAAGCCACCCACTTCTTGTGGGTACCACTTCCAACGCATACGAGAAGATGGAAAGGTTAGTAATGTATTAGGAATATTCACAGTATCATTCCAATCAAATGATCCAAGCCTTTAGTTTCAGCTCCCCAAAGCTTAACAGTTACAGATTGTGTAAGTTTTAGTGACAAAATTCAACAAACTAAAATCTAGATCAATGTTGAACTATTGTTAACGTCAATATGGATAGGTATTCATGAAAAGATAGGATTGATCATGGATGGCCCTACATGCATGCACATACTAAGGGTGCAAGGAATGAAAGGATGTCTATACGACTAGGGAGAGGCTTCTATGAGAACACCTCTCACCTTACTATGAAAGATTGCATGGGCCTTACAGTTTTTATTATAATACAAATAATAAACGAGTAACAAGAAAGGTCGAGCTCAAGTATCTGTATATGAGACTTGCAATTTCTATCTTCGTACAATCAATTTAACCCAACTAATGAAAAGAATCAGATTTTTGAGCTTAATAGATAAGTAAACTTGTACTCTCAATTTTCTCTTACAGCTAAATTGGTAATCTGTCCGATAGTTCCAATTTTGTAGTGCTTTCCATCCCACTTGCAACTCAAAAAGCTGCCAAAACTTACCAAGTAGTAAAAGCAACTCTGCATCAGATTGTAAATTCATTGAAGTAATTCCTAGCTGTTCACTAGGATAAGATGAGTTCTTAGATTTAGTTTACAAGTTAATACAAAGCTTCTTGTCTAATATATTGTTAACTTCACAGCCCTTAGAAAGACCCAATATAAGTATATCAGATTGAATGAACTAGGTAACTAAAATGCACCAACACTTCCTCTAGAGAAGCATCTCAATCTTCTAAAAGGCCAATGTTATTGAAGATATATTCACAAGCCCAACTTCAAAAGCCTGATCCTATCATACAACAACATAACCAACTGCAAGCAAAAAAACAGAAGGGAAAAAGGAACCCAGATGGCCCTATAAACAAAAACCCACTCAGTTATAAGAAGATTAATGGTGGGTATTCACACTAGTTCCCAAAATGGAACTTTTATATGCAACTATAAACTTGTGTGAACAGAAATTGCTCATGCAACTGCAACTCTGGCAAGGCAAGGCCGCCTTTCTGACCCATTACTCTCAGGCATTATATCAGGAGGAACCTTTCGCTTCACACCGATTTTGGGCATTGGTGTCGGTGATTTTACATAGCTTGTCAACCTCTGTATGTCTCCTATACGAAGAGGCTTTAGGATGAAATCCTCAGCTCCAGTATCGTGGCACCTATATTGAGTGAAAACAAATTATATGAGATTGAAATCAGGCCATGCATGCCAACTTGTCAATGATCCACACGCAGAATGCAAAAGTTCAGCATAATGCTACAAATTTTCTCCTCTTGTACTTGAACATCTTTGTTACACTTCTATTTGCTAGTAGGTGGGGAATTGTAGGTTTAGTTAAATGGATTCTTCTAAATGGACAAAGAAAACCTCTGTTAAAACTTCTATATACCAACAGATGATTGGCAACAAAAGTTCATGGAGGTATGAAAAAGTAGCAGCAGCTATAATAGAAAGAGAAATGCATTCTGTGAGGAAAACAAAATATACAAAAAGTCGTGCACAAAAATCCCTGAACAGTTGAGAAGTGGAAACTCCTCTATATTCATTTTAAAAAAACACGAGTCTTTTTTTTATCTATGCCTGATTTGTTTAGGAAATCCACATCATTTGTGGATCTTTTAATATGACTACGAGAATCACACCACTAAAGCATTGAAGCTCCCAGCCAGTGAGCGCTAATTCTCATGGTTGTGAGACACAATTCTTCTCCCACCTTGCTAAGCAAATCCTCTTCCACTATCATCAAGCTTCCAACAAAGGTTGAGAGAATCTCCTCACACCATCAGAAATTATTCACCCAATCTAGAATTCTGATAGACACCATTGGATTCTGTTCTTCCTCTGCATCTAAAACTCAGAAAACATTTATTTAGTTTTCCTAGAAGTTTTAAGTTCCACAACTTATATGTTCTACATGGAATCTATCGCATCAAATTTATATGACCTGTTGTAGCTCCAATTACAAAATCCATTACAACCTTACTATTGTATATTTATCTAACTAATTTGTGTGTGCCATTGAATCCACAAATTTTATCAAGGTTTCACCAGAATCACCATCATTAGACATCGCATACCTGTACACGTGCAGGTTCACCGCAATGAAAATGACCTCTTATACCACCATGGGGGAGGCATGAAATAGTAATAAAATACCCATTTTTTCGCACTTCTCAAGTGTGGACACTCCATGTGTTTATTTTTTGTCGATAAGCAAATGATAAATCTCACTAATTTCCCTTCTTTTTAAGGATGGATATTTTGTAACAATTTATATTTTTCTTTAGTTTCCATTGATAAGCAACAAGATGAAACTTAAACAACGTGGATTATGTTTGTGTAACAATACCTGCTGATTCTCTGTGGATCATTTTCAGATGACATTAAGACAACTGGAACAGATTTCAAGCAACTGTGCTCCTGAATACAATTAAGTAACATACTGAAATGAGTTGCAAAAAAGGGAATTGAAGAGAGGGGGGTGGGGGCTGGTTTGGTTGGAAAGAAGGATCATGAGCTTCTTACCTTGACAACCTTGAGAAGATCGTAGCCATTCATGTGAGGCATACAGTAGTCAGTAAGTATGATGTCGATTTTGTGTTCCTGCACGGCAGCCTTTATTATTAGAAAAACTAGATGCCATAAGAAATTAGAAAAGCGACCTTGATATTAAAAACAAGATCCAACGCCCTCATAATTCATGAGGGATTCACCATCAGTGGTTATATGTAATGGAAGTACAATATTTAAAAATTTTTGAACAATGACTAAGGCAACCAGGTCGCATAATAATCGATATTGTAGACAAAATCAAGGGACAGAGACAATAAAAATGAGGACACAAATTTTTTTTTAATAAAATAGCTCACAAAGAACCAACTTACATTAAGACTTGGAGATTCAACCTTCTCATCATTTAAGCCAAGAACCTCCATTGCCTTCTTTCCACTATCAACAGTCGTAACTGCAAAGAGATCAAACAAGTTAGCACTCTGCTTAGCGACTAAATTCTAGAAGAATGTAAACTCAGAGTAAAAACAGACACAACTGAAACATCCGAAGCTCAAAAAGTCTGCAAGTGATAGCGAATAAACTAAAGTGTAATTCCAATAGATAGTGAAATCTGCAAACCCTTTTGATTGAAACAACATCTAAAGCTGAAACATGGAGCCGGGATACATCTCTCCCGATCTACACCTGATTGGGTACGCAAAATATCCAACATCCCAGTTTGATGTGCTTTGAGTTTTCAATACTTGCTTGATGATTATGGGAATTGACAGTAATCCTTTGTAGCAAGATTAACTCACCTATTAAGGTTTAAGGTAAATTCACCGCAAATCACCAGTGATGTATATATTGTCGAGTCTAACTAGCCAATTCATCCCAAAAGCAAAGCAGTTAGAAAGTGGAAGGCCAATCTACTTAACACCCCCACTCGAACAGGATGCCAGTTAGAATTCGCAACCCACATGTGCCTACCCATGCGATGCATGCCTTCCCATGCGACTTGGGGGAACAGTGCCTCATGGGGTTCGAACTCGAGGCCTGGCATGGCTCCGTTACCATGTACTGGCAAAACAGATTGCTGGCCATTGTCTGTGGATTGTGGTGGTGACATGGGAATTGAAGAAGCAGTGTGTAGAACGTAGGAGCTGCTGCTTTTTGGCCTATTCCTATCCAATTTATCTTCGAGGCTGATGAAGATGCTGGTTACAAAAGTTAGAAAAAACAGTATCCAATCTGATGCAATTTTCGATTTCCATACACTCAGATGCATCCAAAAAACAGAAAAGAATCTGGCAGAATTCATTCTAAACAAATGAGGGAAGCCCAGAGATTAGTTTGTATAGCTTTTCTTATTCTTTTCAGTTTCTGCATCTTTCAATTGATATTACTCATGAATCTATACTTTTAAGAGTACAAACTACAAATATCTCAAAAAGAAAGCCACCAAGATTCATAAGAAGCTTCCAAATCCCATCTCAAAAGATAAATTAAAAAAAAAAAAAAAAAAAGAACTGGAACACATTATTCAGTCAAAATTATTGATCCAACATAAAGAAAAAGCAACTGGAACTAGCAAATGGATTTCATGATCCAACATCAAGCTTACCCACAGAACAAGATGGATATATAATCCCAAAACAAATCCATAGTTCCACATAAAAAATAAAAAAAAATTCCACATCCAAACACACCAACACACATACAAATTCAAAACCCAAAACCCAATTCAATTGGAACCCAAAAGAATTAGTTTCTTTTAAAAAAAAAAAAAAAAAAAAAGAGGCAACTACAAACCTTTGAAGGTGCCATTTTTGAGTAGCAACTTCTCAACAATTTTCCGGTCAACCGGGCAGTCATCCACCACCAAAACATGAACATCTTCAATGCATGGACTAGAAATAGGACTGGCCTCTGCACCCATTCCTGTCCTTCCCCTTCCCCAAAGTCCCAAACACACCCAAAACAGAAATTTTTTTTTTTTTCTTCTTCTGGGAAGTAGAGTAGAGACCAGAGACTAGAGACTCACTCCTACTCAATACAATTTCAGATGCACCCCAACCTTCCCTTTATTCCCTCTTTCCAGCAACATCATTGATGATGCTAATAAGGAAAGCAGAATTTACCCAAAAAAAAAAAAAAAAAAAAAAAGGAAAGGAGAAAAGAAGAAGGGTATCACTGTCAGGAAAGCCATGATCAATATTCAACGGTCAGGATTTGAAAGGAAGAAAGGAAAAGCGTTCGATGGTTAAGGGAAAGTGTCCCCTCCAGACTGGGAAAAAGACGGAATCACTAGATTGCGTTGTCGGGAATCTTTTTTTGGGATTGATTGACCCGCACTGACTCACTGCTCCCCTTCATTTTCTCGCTTCTATTTTTCTTTCTATCTCATATGGGGAGAAATTTCGAAAATCTCGCGATTTATTGGTCTTTGAGTGGGCCCACTCTTTGAACGGTCTGGATCTAATAAGCGCCTGTCGTTTGTTGCATGTTTGCGATCTATGGTGGGGCCCATGAAATGATAATTGTAGATTTGTGTGGGATGGATGCAAGTTTTCCTTTTCTTTTATTTGAATGTGAAGACTCAAGTCTGCAAACACATGACGTGTCCCGTGACTAGTGGAAGTAATGGTTATCATATGACTTGGCAAGTCAAGCTAACTGGGCTTCCTTGATAATGTCATTTGAGTTGAGGGACACTTAGATGAATCTAATACTAGTTCAAGAGTTTGCTCACCGTTGAAAATCCAAACTGCTAAAAAAATAAACACCCTCCTGATTATATCCCCAAATTTCATTAAATTTAATCCTTATTGGAGTTGATCCCACTGTAAAATATTATTATTATTTGATTAAAATACATAATAAATAATGCATGACAATGTGCTCAACGCATTCCAAGCAATCAACCTCTTGTAGGACCAACACTTATTCAAGTGAAATTTGGAAATACCTTTCGAAAAAATTTATTCTGAACGTTATAAATTTTCAACCGATCAAGTTCCACTCCAGACTCCTACATCATATAAAATACAGAAATAGATCTCTTGTTTGGTCCACCAATCTGGGAGTGTCACATGAGGGGAGATGTCACATCCCATCTCCTAAAATAAATCATATCTCCAAAAAAAAAAAAAAAAATTCCTATCTCCATGTGGCACCCCTTGATTGAACCAAACAGTAAAGGATACGTGGCAAGTGACAACATAAGTGGAAGGAGGAATAAAAATAGATATATAGGACAGGTGGCATGCTGGCGTACCTTACTTGCATTAAAAAAATCTACTTCCTTGGATAGTGGTGCTGGTTTGATTCAAAATGAATTGCTGTAATATTCAAGTAGAATTTGACCCTTCAACATTTATCATCCGTTTATGGCCTTCTGGCCATTTGTAAGGTTCTCTGACTGCAACCCCTTCCCAAAGGTGAGATTTGAGAAGACTCGAAAGTAACCTTTGCAATCTCAGCGCATCTGCTTTACCTTTTTTCTAAAATAAATAAGAGAAGCATTGAATCAAAGCATCTCTCAATGTACGGGAAGGGGCCGAGAAAAGAACTTGAATGGGTTGCATTGTGATATTGTCATCTCCAAAGAGGAAAATTTGATGAAGTACTCTCTGTATAAAAATAAAAAGGGCACAGGTTCAGATCCTAGGAATTCAATTGTCCTGTAACTCTTCTTACCAAAATTGGATAGGGCAAAGAAAATTAACTGTCATCTACAAGCAATTCATGCTATCCAAACAGATTAACGCTGATTTACTGCGTGCTGAGTTATCCGCACACTCAGTTCAGGAAGATCCAACTAGGTCAGCTCTGAAAAAAATTAAAAAAAAAAAAGTTCCTTGGGTGTGTACATTTGTACAACTTTATTGGTCTTCAAAGATGTGAGGTTTGAAAATGACCAGGTTCAGTGCTGCACCAAAGGATTCCTAATCACAGGAGTTGCACACGCAAAAGAAATTGAAATTCATGTGGTCGTTCGCGGTGGGCTTGTAGGTTGTAACCATCAAAATATATAACAATATTCGTATAGTTCCATCTGGAAATACCCTGTAATCCTACCCATCTCACATGGTGTCCATGACTGTTGTACTGTTGTACCACAGTAAGAAAATTATGGAACATAGAACAGGATTTTAGTGGTATGTGTGACAGGCTTACAATAGACTTAATTAGCTGAGAGGGAGTTGCAGCTGCTTTCTCAGTGGAACAAAGGCAATATGCCCCACTGGTGCAAGAACCCTTCACCAGTCGTCACTTCTAAGACCAGTAGAACTAGAACAGCCAGCATGGCAGCTCTACCATTCCATGTTTCTGCGCTTTTTGTCCAGCCCCACTTCCACATCATCACGGGCGGTGGAAGCTCTCTCCGTTGTGAATCATATACTGCCAATAACTCTTCAACACTTCCGAGGGGGACAAGAGACTGCACCAAAACCAGAAACTCATAAGTCATTATATATTTTTATGGGTAGGTAAGCAGCAAAGTTTCACAAAAATTTATTAAAAGCATTTCTTAGTGAGAAGTTGCCTTTGTGTGAATGAGGCTGATCATCAGTGGCTTTGTTGCCTTAGTCATCCAGGTGTTAGTTTCAAAGTCATAATTGGAGGTTTATATTTAAAGATAAGTAAGATTTACAGAGAAAGGTCTTAAAAGTTGAGGTTTTTTTTTAGAAAGAAGAGAAATGACGGGAAAAGATTTAGATATGAAGTTAGGTTGAGTGTCCCTCCTGGGCTGGAGATCAACCTCATATTTCTATCATCAAAAGACTCAAAATTACAAACCCTCTACTAACTATGATGTTTCAAAATCAGTTCCAGACTGTTCTGTAATTAAAGAAGAGTCCACTTTGTCTAACAGCAGTCATTACTATCCAGTCACAGTAGTCAGGTGATGCACTGAGATCTAAGACTAGGACCTGCAGGCCCTGATGGACCCACTGATGGGGTCCACATGATCTCTAATTTGGGATCTCTATCATTAGTTTAGATAGTCTCTAGATTAGTAGTGTTACTTTATTTACTTATTTCTAGAATAGTAGGTTGCTTAATTGTTTAGGAAGATTTCCTTTCTAATTTATATGTTGATTAGGATTAGCTATTTCCTTTATTGCTTATTTAGGAACAATGCTACTCTATATATAGAGAAGCTCCTTATTGACATGTTCATGATATATTTTTAATAAGATTTCAGAATTGATCTTGTGAGTTCCCCTTTGGGGTATTTCCTTAGGCTTTTCAATCTTAGGGCTCGATCTCACCGTCGGAGGTGTAGATCTTCATCGTGGCCTTCGGGCTACGCCATCAATTGGTATTAAAGCCGACGATCCATCTCAGATCGCCGGTCCGATTGCTAATCTAAGGTATCCCATCATCCCACGTTCTATTTGTTTTTCTGGCAACCATTATCATCACTGTCATCATCATCCTTACACTCATCCCTCCCCCGTCACAACTGAACCCCTTCTTCTGCCATCCCCTTTCAAGAACCCTCACCAGAAAACCCAAACCCATCTTCTCCATCATCACCAAGCCACCTCCATACATCAACCAACAGCCCCAAATCATCTGTAATCTACAAATCCCCAAATCCCTAGACCCCAGCCAACCCAAACCCCAACATCAGAAAGACCTAATCACATCCAACCGAAACTCCAACCCCCATCAATAGCCTCTACTCCATTCCCTACACACACCCATCTCCTCCCCTGTCGAACCACCAATCCATATTCCTGTGAAGCCTCCACTCACCGAAACCCAAATCCCTTGCCAACACTATTCCCAAAACCAAAACCCCAGCGAACCGCACCCTCTGTTCATCAGTCCCCAAACCCATAAGAACCAAAAAATCCCAATTCCCCTTCGCTTCCATTACCCAGACCCAGATAACAAAAAGGGGGCAGCAAAAATCGAGAGAGAAGGTGTAGACGGCGGCATAGATGTTGATGTCAGTGGCATGAGTCTATGCCATCTTCCATTCCTGAAAAGGGTATATGTGTTTGACTCTATATCATGATGCACTTTCTGATAAAAAATCTATGGACGACCAAAAATGATATGAGCAATATTCATATGGATCACATCACACCAAATCTGATCTTCATAGCCGTCAATCTTGAAAGATACCAAACATCTGTGAGTCACGGGAATGACATGACCATGAGACCATGTAACTTGATAGGACTTAGGAAGCTTCTCAACTAGCAAATTAAGCTTGTCAATAACCTCTTGTGCGACAAAATTAATCGCACTACCATTGTCAATAACCACATTAACATCTTTGTTAATGACTATCACCCGCGTGTGAAATTTCTTAGCTTGTCTCCATGCTTCTTCTTCGTCTTCAGTTGGTATAAATGAGAGACATGCAGAATGTCCAAACATCATCATAGTGTTTTCCCACACAGCACTAATAAAAGTACTGAGACATTTTCTTTGGTTCATCAAATGTATGGAGTCCTCATCTGATCAAATTTGCTCAGGGTTTTCATTACTCTGTTTCATCTATTGATGATTTTACATGTTTAACATGGTTATATATTTAATAAATAAAGATGAAGTTTATCAACGATATCAAGATTTCATGAGTAGGTTCTCACACTACTTCTTAATTTAGTGGTTATGGCGGTAAATATTTGTCTAGAGAGTTCCTCTCATATTCCATATGTAAACGCATCAAAATTTGTCCCAGCTCTCCACAACAAAATGGAGTGACAGGGCAGAAAAATCGCATAAGTTAAGTCACTTATATTCTTACAAAACACACGAGCACCCAAGTATTACCGAACTGATGCCTGTTAGACTGCTTGTTCTTTTCTTTCTTTTTTGGGTGTGCCAGTGATATTCCTTTCATCTTTGGCTGTTGCACTTGGTGCATAATCTCAATACTTGTAAAAATAAGTTTCCAGAATCAACAATTAAATTATGTTCAGCGGGTGCCCTTCGACAGAAGGGATACATACCTGCTGAATATCAATGGTAGAAGGTTGTGTTTCCATGGATATAACCTTTTTGAAGATACATATACTTACGAGAGAAAAAAAATGTTACTGATATTAATCCCCAGGGGAGAATGATGACATAGTTTTTCATTTCTTATTAAATTCATCTAGCATCTCTTCTAGTCGTCAGTTTGTGTCTGACTCTGCTTAGGCTAAGGTTGACTACAAGAAATATATATATATATATATATAACAAGACTTGAACCTGCACCCTCCTGATTGTGAAAATGAGCGCCTTCCAACTGTGCTACAGGCTCTAGTCTAGAAGCTATTGATTTGTGAAAAGTGCTGTTATGCAATATCATTAATACCAGTAAAAAGGTTAAAATACCCTAGTCATACAATAAGATCTTATATCCTATTTCTACAGCTTCCTCTTCATCAATCCTCTTGCACCGTGTTTGTACAAGTCTAATCATCCTTCATAGATATTTCTTGTTCATCAATGACTGGAGGAAAAATGAGGGGGAAGTTCCCTCCAAATCTCAACTCCTATGGTCGTGGGAACATCTGAGAGAAACTTGCTTTTTAAAACCACCAATGGACAAAATTACAGATTTGGGGGAAAATATAACTGTCAGATAAATCATTAAACATAAATTGTGATTTTGCATATTAAAGATGATATGGATGACAGCGCATCTTTGCTGTTTTTTGTGTATTGCACCAAGATATGGATTATCATATCACAAATTCACAAGCTTCTGAATTTTGGAAATTTTAGTTCCCTGTAACTTAAAAATAGTTCCATTTCAATAAGGAAATTGGAACCAAAAGTTTTCAAAGTTACCTGACGAGCTTCAAGATTTGAGACTGCCATTGCTCCAACATAAGGGAGACTCTCAATTACAGCATCTGCAAGATCTGAAATGAAGGTGGGTTCACACCCTAGGGCAGGAACACGGCCCCATTTCTCTATGCCAGACTTTAGAGCCAATTCTTTATATTCTACATCTATTTCCTCAAGAGTTTCAATGTGCTCGCTGACAAAGCTGCAAATGTGAGGAAATGAAAACCCAATATTCATACTTAAACAAAGCCATCTCCAAATTATTGAGTCCATTAATGGCATCAGAGACCATCTAAAAAAAAAAATTTAGAGACATCACAGCATCACCAGAAAATGTAAAATTACAAACCTGATAGGGACAGCAAGAAGACTTCTAATTCCCTTTTGCCCAAGCTCAACAATTATCTCATCAGTGTAGGGCTTCAACCATTCAACTGGTCCAACTCGGCTCTGTAAATTCACACACCAAGAATAAACATGACAGCACATTGGTGAAAAAGATAAACAAATACAAGTACAATTAAATGGAGACGTGAGAACACATTCAAAACTTCTACAAATAAGAACCGTGATTGAAAAAAAGAATGCTCCGTGCCTCAACTGCCAAGGTGAAAATGCAAGTCAAAAGATGGACATAAGTCCAGTGTGGCGCACATGGAATGATTGCTCAAACACACAAACACAGAGAGTTAGTTCCCTGTTCTTTGCTATTTACAGCAACAACTAGATCAAGAAATTAGTAAATTTAGCCATGAGTTCTTTAGGTGCTGGAAGTGCTAAGGAGAGATAGCTGATGGCTAAGACCCCTGAATTGACTTTTGATTATAGAAAAATGGTCAGAGCAAAGTGGAGAGATTATAGAAAAGACGGATGGGTTTTCTGAGTAGCAGACTCATATCTATGAGCGTATATCCGTCTTTTCTGAGTAGCAGACTCATATCTATGAGCATATAGTCATATACAACATTATGAGTAAGCACTGTGCTAGTTCAAGAATGAAACATTCTCAAGAATGGCAAATCTCAGGGATGCATGAAGAATGTCCTGCATCATTGGTGCAGGATTGCATTTCTGTCTCCTCACCAGGTGTCTTTGATGCGGATGGGGTACCAGATGCGGGCGGGTAGATGGAGATGGATACACCTAAAAATCTTGGCCTCACGCCAAACTCCAATCACTAGAGGCAAGTTTCTCCCATTGCAGGAGGAAGAAGAAGAGAGCAAGAGCACTCAATATATTTTTTTCATTAATCAAATTCCCTAGCCTCGGAGGCTTTACAATGCGTTAGTAGGAGAAAACATAACACTAAGTTAATCTGGACCATCCAAACACAAAATGGCCAGGATTAAAACACCCAATCTACTTAAACAATGAAATAAAAATAAGACCAAAGATAGGTGGGCAGGGCCCAAAGGCGGGTTGACCCATGGGGACAACGGGTTTGTCCTACATCAATCTTGTTCATTCATAGTTATAGCGGAACCATTCAGAACGCTTTTTTATTCTAGTAATTGCCAAAATTATCTTAAATGAATGACAAAGCTGTATATGGCTTGCATCAAGAAAGGACCATGAAACCCTTGACTGGTGTAGTTATCATGAGACCCAATTTGTCTCTATTAAAGCTCTCATGTCTCGAATTTGATCAAATCCTAGCTGATCCATTGTTTCACAATTATTGTCTAACAGTAACAGTAATTGCAGGCCCCAACGAACCATTTTCTTTGATTGAACCTGCAGAGTGGGCAAAGATGAGAGAATTTTATGTGATCATCTTGAACCACTTGAATTAATGGGGCATTTTATAAGACGGCAATTAAACTTGCTTTCTTGTATGGAGAAGAATGGTGGGCAATGAAGAACAGGATGGTAAAGTACATGTTGCAGAGATGTGAATGATAGAAATGTGGAGTTAACAAGAAAACATAGAATGGGGAATGCGAACATGAGAGACAGTTAATAGTAGCTAAAAGAATATATTGAGGAATGTCACTGAGATGGTCAGGGCACAAACACAAAAGATCAGAAATTATCCTTTCATGGTGTATTGAAGGGTTAGACTTAAAGTTCAAGGAACTAGGAGAAGGGGAAGACCACAAAGACCTTAAACGAAGTGGTCAGAAAGGCATCTCAGATTGTTGAGTTGCAAAGAGCATTGCCTTAATTAGGATCGTGTGGAAAAAGCATAACACACAAAGGCAACCTTAAATAGATTGGCTAACAGTCTAACACTACAATGACAATGAAGTCAATGATCCCTTGATGGAGAAGCAAGCCACAAGTCTACCATTTATTAGAGAAGGTATCCCATATCTTTTTCCCCCCTTTTTGATTGGTAACAGTAAAATTATATTAAAAAAAGAGGGATAGTAAAATCACCAAACCACCAAAAAAAAGAAAAGATGAAGGTATAAAGGCATTATACCCTACATCTAACATAGCATACTAAAAGGAGTGAGAAACATTAATATGCTTTTTAGGGTAAGCATGTTGCAGGATATTAGAAATTCTTGTCAAAGTGTTAACTTTGTCATTTTCTTCTACTCACAATTCCTTCTTATATTATATGTTACCAACATGTCACTTGCAACACTCATTCATACACGAGAGAGAGAGAGAGAGAGAGATCTTTCATGCACGTCAGTTGGAATGAAAGGAAATAAGGTAGTCGCTCTTTTAGAGTTAAATAGAAGAACTCGTTAATTCAACCTCAACTTGAACGGATAAGAGTAAGATGACTGATGGCACTGATGATAAAATTATCTGACGAGTACATATATGATACAACATGAAATGCACTACCTGATAAGCTAAAGTACATGGATTCAGGATTCGCCGTTTTTCCAGCTCTTCCATTATCAAGTCCACACACTCCTCCATCTCTGCTTTGTATGGGTCACCAGCTTCTTCCACATATGCAAGTGGCACCCCATGAGCACTAAAAAATATCATCACCTGACATCAAGTATTCATGTTAGATTTGCATATCAATAGATTCCAAAAGAAAAAGGTCGAAAGAACCACAATATCAGGCTGTAAGCTTAGACCCTAACAACAAGTCTTTGATTATGGAATGTGCACATTCAGAGAAATAATAAACAAAAATAATTATTCTATGATGAGGAAAAAGATGCAGGTGAAGAACTCTCTTGGTGATCAAGTAGTAACCAAAAATTAATACCTTCTCAGGGTTTTCAAACTTTTGTAACTCTTTTTCAATTAAATTTGCCATGGCCTTGATGTATCCTTCTCGCTGGTACCAAGATGGTATAACTGTATGTTGCATGTTAACCAGGTACTCATCCTCCCTATTGATCCAACAAAAATAAGATAAAAATGAAGCTGTCTTGTAAATTTAAAATCCTTACATGATACTATTGTGTTCTAAACAATTCAGTACTTGAATATACTCTCCAATAGGCGAAGGCTTGAACCGCTTGTCGATATTGAAAATTGCGGATAAAGAGGAAGCACAACAAGCTTTGTTATTCCATCCCTTTTAATCTGTGAATAATAATGAAAAGCACAATAGATTGAAGAAAGCAAGCTGTCAAACAAGTATTAAAGACTCGGATGATGTCATACAACAAATGAACTCAAACTGTAGAATAAACAAATTATTCCAAAAATACATGAACATGAAACAAGTATGGCATAAAAGTCCTCACACCAATCTTTTACTATGATATTTAGATCGTAAACTGTTCTGTTCCGTAATCATCGTTTTAATAAATTTATTTCTCATTTCAAGAAAAAAAAAAAACTGTTACATTTTTTTTCAATTGTGCATCAAATATTGCAAACCAATCACCATCTTAAGGTTTCAGAGTAAGCATTGTCTAAGGATCTGGTTAGAGCCTTATTTGAGTCAATAGTGCAACCTTAATCGTATCCCAAAGCTTGATTTAATTCTATTGGTTATTAGATGTAAAGACAGTTGAAGAAGTGTGTATGACCCACAAAGAGGAAACCTTGATCTTATCGTAAGCTTTAAAAAATTCCAGTGTTTATTAGATGTAAAGTAAGACAGTTGGAAAAGAGTGTACGAACCACAGAGGAAACCTGTAATTTTGGAAATATGTCTGTTTCCTTCACTCTTGTCCCACTCATGTCCTTGGAGGTGCTAAAAGGGAGGCTAATATTACTACCAAACAAGGCATCCAAGGAATTCTTCAGTGCTTGGTGGTCAGGAATTTGTCATCGCCCCTGTTGTCCTTTCCCTGCCCCTCGTTTTTGGGGTTGTTACTTGTGGCTCTTTGTTCATAGGGTTGCTAGAAGCCTAGAACTGGTGATCCTTGTGCTGTCATAGCTTGCTTTTTTGTGCATATATATAGATTTTCCTCCTGGTTTTCTGTGCATATTTACAATATTTCCCTTAGAGTGTGTACAGCTATACTTGCATAAGTTTTGTATACTTCGGTAGTATCCTATGTAACCAATTTACCATATAAAAGTCTTTCTATTCTGTGACCATCCTTGTCACAAAAGAATGCCATAAAAGATCTTTAATATAGGAGCCTTTCTATTCTGTGACCATCCTTGTCACAAAAGAATGCCATAAAAGATCTTTAATATAGGAGCCTTTCTATTCTGTGACCATCCTTGTCACAAAAGAATGCCATAAAAGATCTTTAATATAGGAGCCTTTCTATTCTGTGACCATCCTTGTCACAAAAGAATGCCATAAAAGATCTTTAATATAGAGTAAATTGCTCAAAAATGGGAAACAAGTAAGAAAGTTTCAATATAACACCCATGTTCTAACTCAACTACCCTCGCCAATAATTTGAAATACAAAAACAAATTCCAATATAGTTTCAGATACCAAAGTTAACCAGTTTTTGGTTCTCAAAATACCAAACAAAACCTTTTTTGTCCAGTAAAATAATCCCTAAAACTGAAACAGAAAAAACAAAAGCAATCCTATCCTGATTAAGATCACACCATTGATCTACCAAACTGACTATTTGCCTGCTAATTTAGCATGACCAGTCAATTGATCTGATCCTGAAACATCCAAAACTCAAATTACTCCATTACAATGTTGTTCTGAACTGTCCTCCCCAGGTTACAGTACATTTTCCACATTGCTGTAGTGATCAGCAAATGGAAAGCCACATGGTGCTCCATGAGAATACCACATAACATTGATGGTTTAAGTTTCAATTTTCAAAAGGCTGTCCATAAGGTATCCAAAATTGACATATGGCATACCTTGACATTGGCACCACATGTCACATGCTATAAAAGTTTAAAATAAAATAGTTTCTTGCTGAAATTTAAGTAAATAACTTACCTGCTCAATAGCCTCTTCAGTGAAGGGATGCCAATAACGCATTCCAACATATACTTCTGCAGGGACATTCTTTGCAATAAGGGACTTCCTCAATTCTTCAGCCTGCATCATAGTGAAAAAAGAGTAAATTAAGTACATAAATTTGGTATCATTGGCACCTGGTTAATATGCATTCCTCGTTAATCATAGACTTATTGGTGACTGTCATATGCTGCAATTTTGTGGCAATATGCAGACATTCTGGGATGTAAGGTGGGGTCCTTTCCGGTTTCTTATTTAGGGCTGCCATTGTGTTTGGGTTCGGTTAGAAAGGATGTGTGGAATCCAGTAGTGGGACAAGTTGAGAGAAAGCTATCCATATGGACGGCAAATTACTTATCCATAGGAGGTAGAGTCACTTTAATCAAGTCTGTGTTGGCAAACCTTCCGGTGTATTTTCTATCCATGTTCAAGTACCCAGTTGCAATCATCAGTCGAATTGAGAAGCTGCAACGAGATTTCCAGTGACATGGAAGGAGTGAACAGAAGAAATTTCACTTGGTTGACTAGATCTCGGTTTGTAAATCAAAGGAGAGGGGAGGGTTGGGGATAAGAACTCTTAGACAAATGAACCAAGCTTTACTTTGAAAGTGGTTATGGAGGCTAGGAGATGAATCAGATGGCCTGTGGAAGCAATTACTGACTGGGAAATACAGTATTTCTAGAAATGGATGGAATGTTTATGATGTCCTATATAAAGCCTCGGCTATTGGAAGGGTATTCTCTCCGTAAAAGAGAACTTCATGGAGAATATTACATATCGAGTTGGGTCAGGTGAGAATGTTTTATTCTGGCATGAATGTTTTATTCTGGCATGACAGGTGGCCTGGGGAATGGCCATTGGCAAGGCAATTCCCAGACATCTTCAACTGCGCTCTCAATAAGGACGCAAGGGTTCATTGCTACTTGCCGTATTCCGGTGGGCAGAAGGTTTGGTGACCAATTTTGAGGAGAAACCTTAAAGAGCATGAAGAAGACCAATTTATTTCCCTAATCAATCTCTTAAGTGGGCCTAATATTCATAATCGGATGTGAGGGTGTGGAAGGCTTCTAAGGATGGAATATTTTCAGTCTCCTCTTTTTCCTTAGCCTTAGACGGAAGGGTAGTTTCAAAAAGCAACGTCGGTAGAATTTGGAAAATTAAGGCTCCGCCTAGAGTTGTGGTCTTTGGATGGATAGCTCTTCATAAAGGGATCCTTACTATGGATAATCTAAGGCGAAGAGGGAAAATTGTGGTCAATTGCTGTCCCATGTGCTTGGGGGATGAGTTATCGGTGGACCACCTCCTATTGAATTATAACGTCGCTCAAGTGATTTGGAGATCAGTGGTTGACTGGTTTGGGTGCAGTTGGGTTTTCCCAAAGTGCATCCTAGAGCTTTATCAAGCATGGTCTTCTCCAATAGGATCGCCCAAGGGGAAGGAGTTGGGGAGATTGTCCTTTTTAGCAGTTATTTGGATATTGTGGAAGGAAAGAAATTCAAGATGTTATGAGGGGAGGTCTGTGAGTTGCGGATCCTCGTTGGAAAAGATTAAGTTCTCGACTGCTTCTTGGGTAATCTTGAATCAACATTTCAAAGGCTACTCTTTGGATCAAATTATGCGAAATTGGAAAGAAGTGGCTCTCTCTAATGCAGTGCCTTAGTTCGGTGTTATTTCCTTGTGTTTCCTGTTGTCTTTGGTGTTGTCTTGTTTTGCATTTGCATTTGCAGTTTTTCTTTTCTCTTTTGTAAGCTTCTCAGTATAGTCCTCTTGTACTGCTTGCTTTTAATGAAAAGTTAACATTAAAAAAAAAGGATAAAAGATAACTAATATACGAGCAGACAAGATCGAAATACATGATTCAAAACCAATGGCAAGTAAAGGTTCCAGCTAAAGAACATGCGCGCATGATAAGCAATAGTTAAATAGACACAGTTTCTCATTTAAAACATGCCTGTGCATCAGTTATTCTTCGAAGAGGGGAACCTCCACCAATGGAAGCATAGCCTTCTCTGCTCTTGGGAGCTCTGAGAACAGATATAAATCGTGCCAAGGGATTTTGTAGAAAACGAAACAACCTTGGAAGCCGGATAATATCCTGTCATTTCTACACGGTTTAGAGATTGAAGGAAGATTCACAATTAAGATGAGCATGAAATAACAGTAAACAGCTATCACGGTATATGATTGCTTTGGTCCGAAGGACATAAAAACTTGAAATGGCAGGCCAATGAAATATACAGAGATAATCCCTTTTAAGCTGGCTTTTCCATCTTAATCCAACACTAGCATTCCAAGTCCAAGTGACAGGAAAACCAAAAGGTTGCTTAGTAAATGAATTTAAATCATGGTTAAAAGATTAAATCATTCAAAGCTTTTCCAAATCATCATCATCAAAGCCTTGTCCCAACTATGTTGGGGTTGGCTAATTTCAAAGCTTTTCCAAATAAACATAATTTAGTGCACCAAAATACTAATATGTGGCCATTTTTTTTTATAGTCCATCCAGAGATTAACCCTCCAATACCCAATTGCATTTTTGTGTTATATTCAGCATCAAGGATCAAAATAGCAGTTGCGGCAACCGTAGTGGCTGGTGGCCAAAACACAACGTAGTGGATAATACGTAGCGGTGTAGCAGTGTGAATTTTAAAGTGGTAAAAAAAAATCGAATCTTGTTTTTTTAGTGATTTGGAACCATATAAAGGGTGGAGAAAACTTTAAGAAAGGCTCTTAAGGAGAAATAAAGAAAATAGTGTTTTAAATGAAAGTTGCTTGGCTTGGCTAGGTTTTATACCATAGAGGAGATATTTTTAATTTAGCGTAGCAGCCATGACCGCTATGCCCAATATATCAGCCGCTACATTGTTCCATGTTCAGCACCATTGGCAACAACAAAAGAATTGAGATTTCCAATTAATTTATAAGATGTTGTCAAAACATATCAGGGTAACAGAGCACACTTTTCATGAGTCATGACTAATAGTCCCTACAGTACATGCCAAAGCATAATATACCAACAAAATCATCATTGTACTGAATTTACATATTTAAATTTGATAAACTCCATTTGGCACAAAGACATTTACTGCAAGCCTAAAGAGAAGAAAAATATGTTTTAAAAGTATTATGTACTAATCAGTAGATTTAAGAACCGAATAACATGTGGAAATTGTAATGGTTTATTTATATTGAATAAAAAATATATACCAAGGGTTATTTACCGGGTCGGCGAAAAGATTAAACAAAAAGGGTTGGACATCTTCAAGAGTCTCTGGACCACCAAGGTTAAGCAACAAAACTCCCACCTTCTCTTCACCAACAAGAGATTTGCTACTTTCCTCTTGAGTTTTTGAAGTTATTAATGCCCCCAAAGATGAGGAATGCTTTTTAAATGGTTGCTTCCAAACTGAAAAGGCTGGTTCAATCCATCTAGAGTTACATCTGGATGCCAAATTATTTTTTGGAGGACAAGACCTAACCCAAGCTTCCGTTTGGGCCCCACAATAATGGTGGATCATTTGACCAGTACGTGTTGGCGGGGGCAACAGCCTGCACAATTGGACAATTCCAGTGTAAGCACCAATGCTCAGAAGTCAAAACTAAAACCAACATATTTAATGCAGATTAAAAGCATAACAATATAAAAGTTATGTGAAGTGACATGGACTCAGTTAAGCTCTATTAACTTACTTCAAAATGGAGAAAAAGCTCATGCCTACACATGTCCAACTTGAAGGATATCGCAAAGCATAGGGGAGACAGTTTTTTTCCTTTTTTTAATAGACATTAGGAGAAAAAATCCAATTGAACAAGCCCCATTGGTGAAGTCTCAATTTGACACAAATCTAACTGCTAAACCATGCATTTTCCACAAGTTAAAAACAATTTCATCTAAGAGTTAGAAATTGCCAGAAGTTTGCGAACCTTAGACCAATGTCCAATGTTAGGATGACCAGATTAGGTCCATATTGCTAACACTCTATCCATATAATGAACTCTCCTCTCCCCCACCCCACCCCCCCGCCCCCCCCCCCCCCCCCCCCAAAAAAAAAAAAATCTTCCCAAGGCCTCACAGGAGGGATGTTTCTACTTTGTGAATAGCAACTGTGGAACCCTGGAAAAAGCTTGACACAAATATTTCGCATAATATAGCTGGCATAGAAAAATTTATCATCTCATAATCACATACAATAGTTTTGAGCAATTTCCCATGTTTGCACAGTACAAACTTTAACCGGTATCATATTGTTATCATATCCTTACTATTATTTTACAATATTTGAATTCAAACTGCAAAGTACTTGACTTCTACTGGCAGGTCAAGATGCCCACTCAATTTCATGAGATGATCCTAAATTGGCATTTTAAACATCCAAATTTCACAGCAGTGCTACTACACATAATTGCAGCAGATTCACCATCAAGCGGCCCACCACAAGTCTCTTAGGAAATGAAATCACCTCAATGGCAAAGAAGCTTGCTTGGTAAAACTCGAAACTCTGCATTGCACACTCCCCATCTCAATCACACCACATGTGCTAGCCTGGTGGGATGACGATAGCCGCTCCCCTGCCATTCACAAAAAAAAAGCCACAAAATCACAAGGCTTCATCAAACACACATTTCAAAGCCCTCTCATAAGCAAAAACACTAAACCAACCCCCAACTTTTCACTTCATAACAACTTAACTACTGTAACAAAAGTACACTGTATATCCAAACGCAACATGAAATTATGATCTGAATTCTGAACACTCAGGGAGATCCATCGGTTCCCCAATAAACTAGGAACAATCTCAAATCGCATATCACCAAATCGCTATCAAAAACTGCAATCTTGCAACACATTCAAGAAGCGCAAAATCAACAGCTTCGATTTTCACCCAAATTGACACTAATCCCATCCAATTTAATCCATACACATCAAAAAAGACGAAATCAGATCCATAAATCTTGGAAGAATGAAAGAAATACATCAAGATCAGGGCTTTACATTGCGATGCGGGGGAAGGAAGGGAAAGCGCCAAAACCTCTACTCCCATGTCTTTGCCTCGTGATTTTGCCCTAATTTCAGATATCAGAGCCTTAAAAACAGTATAGCAATTGAGGATCGAAGCCGGAGAGGGAGAGGGAGAGAGATAAAGAAGAGGAGATGAATGGGCCGTTATAAACCCTAGAAAAGCTTGGAGCAGCTGAGCTCAAACCCTTCTCTCACTGGAGAGAGCGGGAGTGACGTGGATATATCAGAGTAACTCAGCTTAGTGTGTATAATCTGAAACGGTTGGTGGGGTTTTTTTGGCGGGCCCTTTTCTGCTATGCCACAACGGATAGGTACGGACCAAATTTAAGGATTTTGGACCATGACCCATATGGCAATATGGCCAAGTGCAAATTGAAATAGGATCCGGGTCCAACTCTATGTGGTGGACCTTTTTTTTTTTTTTTTGATAACGTAGGTTCCCAGCCCTTTGGGCCAGAATAATCCCTACGGGCCCAGGAGAGAAAGCCGGGTAAAATTTTCTTGTGGCCCCAGTGTGGTAGAGCAGTTTCGAACCCACAACCTCCGGGTGCAAACCGTAGTCCTAGGCCAACTGAGCTACCCCTCGGGGTTTATGTGGTGGACCTAGACTTGATTGATTTCATGGGTTGACTCAATGTCAAGGATATTGTATTATATTATATTATAAGAGCGAGCTTTTATGGAAAAAAAAAAAAAAAACCTTTAGATTTGAGGAAAATGATGCAAGGATTTAAATAATTCATATCGGTGGCAAACGTTTTATCAGAAAAAAAAAAAAAAAACCAGTGGCAAAGGTATTCTTTCTATAATATTATAGAATAACCTAATGTTTCGTAATATCATGGACCTATAAGATGTTTGAATTTCATGGAAAATGGTAATTTACGATGTCGAGGAAAGAGCTTGACATTTCATGATATCATGGAATGGGGGAAGTTTCGGAAAAAGATTTTTTTGAAGGAAGGCTCGTAATGTTATTATAGAGTATTTGGGGGCATTTGTCATTTTTTCAGCTTTTAAAAAGATTTTTTTCTCAAAAAAAAAAAAAAACCGTATAATTTTATGAAGGATAATTTTAAGCGAAGAACATAGAAAGAACACGCAACATAAAGGGGGCCTAGCTCGGAAAAATTAAATAAACTAATATATTATTTATATGTTTTGAATATAGATTATTGTAGCCTTTTATTTTTAAAGAATTCATACAAGAAGTCTTTTCTATTTGATAACGACTAAATTACCTTAAGAAAATTAGAGTCCGAGTCATGGTTGTCAATTCCATTACGGTCATCATTTTGATCTAGCATCAAAGATGAAAATATTTCGGTATTTCGACAAAACTTTTCGGAGGAAGTTTTCTGAATAATAAGAAACTAAAAACATATATACATGGATATAAGAAAAGGAAACAAAGAAAAATAAAATATAACTTATGCATGTTTCTTGATGTGAATATTGAGAAAAAAATATATAAAAAGGTGAAAATTGTGCTACAAACAGAAATGGACCGGAATTCAAATTAAATTTCTTTTGCCCTTATTTTGTTTCGACTGAAGTATAGCAACGAGTCATTCCGCCTGAAATGAAACGGAATTGACAACTACGGCCGAGCTAATGAGCATTGATTGTGTACATAATAAGTCAATTCACTCAAATTGTTAGATGTGTATTTTAGACACTAAAAATTGTAGATCATTAAAAGACCTATGGCTTGGCATTAAGGGTAAGTTTGGTTGAGTAAAGAGCCCAATAGTTCCACAATATATAAATACAAGATTCTATTTTATTTTATTTTAAAGCTTTCCTGGATATTCATCTTCGATCTTTATTTTTAGCCGCTTAGGACAAAAACCTATCTATTTAATTCATATTTGTTCTATGCAAATAAATATGCCCTTAGCAATTCAAGCATAAAATAAGTTGAATTATATTGAGATTCAGTGGCTAATTTTTACCTTAAACATTTCCATCTATAATAAAATCTTACATCGAGTGGAGTTCATTGGACCAATATGGGCAAGTTTTTTAAACAATAGTTTAGACGACATTGACTGCAATAAATTAAAGTATTTACTAAATCTACTGGAATTTTGGTTCAATTAGCCACAAACATTTCATGTTCTACATTCATAGATACAACCAGAGATCAATTATTGATTCTGACGGATAGAGAGGGACTTGGGTATCATGACAGTTTATCGGTGTGTACTTTCTAATCATATTGAGTCTATTTAAGTATTACTTAGATGGAAAATGTTCTCCTACAAGTAGATCGCATCTACGGCCCAACTCTATGAGGCACACTTGGGCCCACCTTTGATATGCAGCCCCTTTTATACTTTGGTCATCCCATTATCTGGTATTCATCCCAAGTAATGGAAGTAAGGGAAGATGGAACATGAATGCCCAACCATTATCCTAGTAATTCAAATCCCAAGAGAAAATCAACATCTTTACCCCTCTCATCCTAAATAATCCTTCAATGGATCTCATTTTATTCGGAATTCCTACATATTCTATGCAAAAAAACAAAACAGCCCTTGACATATTTAATGCATACCTACTTATATCTAAAAAATGATTATGACTTCGGGTATCCAAGTCTTTGGACATGTAATCCATGGATCCACGTGTTATTTGGGACTATGTAGTGGTCTGAATATTAGACTCATAGCCACATTTTTTCAGTTTGTGTCCTTCAAGCATTCAGGTAGTCAGGGACCCTTTCCATCCCTAAGTTACAGCTCCATTAGGAGTCATTTTTCACACTTCTCCTTGTCAACTTCAATGTATAAAAATATGTCTTCACACAAGCTTTGCACATGCCATCATAATTATCAAGATTCATGAAAACTGAACAATGTCATTAAGTTAAGAGGAACAGTTGTTCTGGTTGAACTTGAAATATAGTGACTATGTCTTTGTAATAGAGGATAGAATATAATCATCAGAGAAACCTAAAGGAAGAGGAGAGATTACTAGCAGAGGAAATAACTTGAAATTGTAACAAAATCCGAAAAATTCACCTGTAGTAACTGTAACTCCGTATCACCCCTTACATGCTTAAAAGAACCAATGCAGATCCAAAATCTTCCTTTCTAATTCTAAAATATTCATATCAGAGTGCCCATAGCTCTCTTTCTCATAATGTCATTAAGAATGAATCTGGGATGTAGAAATCAATATTTGTATGTATATTAAAAAATTCAACAGATCCCCTTTGTCCCATGTATAAGACCTCTAAAGTGTCAATAAAAAAGGACCTTAAATTAACTTTTTGCAGAAATAGAATACATTAGGATTGATTAATCCTTTCACCTACCAATAATCAAGACAAGAACACTTCCCCTCCTTGAAGTGGTGAAACCTACTCCCATCCCTCACAACAATCTCTCTAGCAAATACCTTTGAGATCATCTTGCTCACCTCATGACAATCTGCACACACCCTCAGATTCTTCACAATCCTAATCACACCCCCAACCTCAATCACCATCAATCCAAAAGCAATGGCCAACCTCTCACTATGCTCCCTAATCACATGCTCCTTCTCTTCCTCTCCTATATCATGCAGGACAGGTGAAATATCCGGTGAATAACCAGCAGCAACCAACCTCCTTCCGATCTCTTCGAGCATCCCGAATATCTCTCTAGACCTCTTGTGTGATCTATCCCCTGCGACAAACCGGTGTATGCTTCCCTGAGCTTCAATCAAGCTCCAACCCGCAACCTTGCTGTTGCCTCTATTAACCATTAATCTCCTAACCTTAACCACATCTTCCCATTTCCTTGCTTTAGCATAAATATTAGCTAGTAAAACATAGTACCCATCATGTGCAGGCTCTAATTCAATTAGTTTCCTCCCTATGGTTTCACCTAACTCTACTAATCCATGCATTTTACATGCCCCAAGTAGAGTCCCCCATAGAACTGGGTCAGGTGGAACCGCCATCTTTTCAATCAATTCAAGGGCTTCATTGACAAAACCTGCACGACCTAGGAGATCAACCATACACCCATAATGCTCCATCTCCGGCTCCATGCCATAATTCTGTGTCATTGACTTGAAATGGCGTCGTCCCTCGTCGACAAAACCTGCACGACTACATGCACTCAAGACCCCGACAAAAGTAACATTTACTGGATGAAGTCCTTCACGTGTAAACCTTCGGAAGAGAGCAAGTGCTTCCTCTCCGAGACCATGTATGGCCAGCCCACAAATCATGGCATTCCAAGCGAAAGCATCTCTTTGAGGCATTTCATCAAACAGCTGCCTAGAAAGATCGATGCACCCACATTTCGCATACATGTCAATTAGTGCAGTGCGAAGGGAAACACTTATTGGAAACTTTAGATCCTTTATTGTTGAATGAACTTCTCGGCCGCGTTCGAGCAAACCCAATTGAGCTGAGGCCGAGAGGGCTGTGGCCAATCCTGCCTCATTCGGTACAATTCCTTTGTCCCTCATCTCTCTAAACAACCCCAATCCCTCCTCCAACTTTCCACCCTGGACATAACCCATGATCATGGTGCTCCAAGATATCGCATCTCTTTCAGGCATTTCATCAAACAGCTTCTCACATATATCAACCTGCCCAACTCTTGCATATCCAGCCAGAATCGCATTCCACGACACAACATCTCTTCGCCCGGGGCTCTCATCAAAGACCCGTCTTGACTCACCCAACTCATGGCACGTGCTATAGAAGTGAATTAACGCGTTTCTTATATAGACATCTTCCTCAAACCCAAGTTTTACAATGTGGGTGTGAATTTGCACGCCATCGACAATTGCCAAGGCCTTGCTGCAAGCCTGCAGCAAGAAAGGGAAGGTGTAATTGTTCGGGCGAAGATTCGCCTGCAACATGTTTGTGTAAATTACTAGCGACTCTCGCGGAGTGTCGCTCTTGGCATAGCATCGAATTAAGTTGTTTCTAGTGAATATGTTTGGGATTTCAATGCGATCGAAGATGGCATGGGAGTATTGGGGTGAAGGGGAGTGGGGGAGGGCGGAGGCGGCGAGGAGGTGGGCGACGACGGAGCGGACACGGGCGAGGCCAAGGACGATGAGGTGGGCATGAGCTTGTTGGATTTGGGGTAGGGAAGGGCATGGTGGGAGGAAAGAGAGGAGGGGGTGGTGAAGGGCTGTTGTTGTTGTTGAGTGAAGAGAATTTGAATTTGAATAGAGAGGGAAGAGGGAAGTGTGGGTGAGAGAGAGGCCTTGAGACTTTAGACAAGTTTGTGAAAGCATATGCAATTGTGATGTGTGTGCCGCACATGGGTTGGGTTCATGGACAGGGTTTATGTTATTGCATGGAATGGTTTGGGTTGGGCTCCAAGGGTTGGGCTCATGGACAGGGTTTGAGAGATCTCTGTAACACCTGCTAGGATGCAATAGATTGGAACTATGAGGACCCCTAAGTTGGTCAAATTATCATATAAAGTCAAATGTGTGCATAGCACTGCAAACCAAATTCCACTCAAAAGTGACGATGTGGCTCTTATATTGACATTAACGTTATTGGTTTTTTTTTTTTTTTAACCCCAGCCATTGGGGCTGCACACCCGGAATTTTAATTGATTTATCAAATTTAAGATTAGTCTAGATTAAGTTATAGATTAGAGATTTTACATGCATTTTGATAGACTTCTTTTATATTTATTTTTTTATAATAATTTAAAACTTTACCATATATATATAATTATTTTTGCCTTTGTTACTAAGTAATCAATTATTTAAATTGTTTGTGGAGTAATATTAACATATTAGCGCATACGGATGATCATAAAATGGGGGTATGATGCTAGTTCATTGGGGGATAAGAATGAAAAAGGAGATGACCTAATCAAATGTGCGCCCAAGTGGCTTCAAATCTGAACTCCAAGTACAATATGGAGAAAATCTCCCATAAGATAGTGAATTATTGTGCGATTTAAATTCTCTCATTTCCCGACCCAAGCTGGTAGATCGCAATGGATCAAATATATGCAGCTTGTGACACATGAGAGCATCACGACTTACATTTAATTTGGTGGAGAAAAGGATCTTGATTGATTGATGGAGATTTTGAAGAAGACTTTAGAATTGTCTTGTACAGATGGAGAAATATCTAAAGTTTTTTCACAAATTATATAAAAACATAGAATTAGGTGGAATGTTCAACAATGTTGTGAATGAACGTATGATTAGGATAGGTTCTCATGTTGAATGCATGTCATTTGGCCATTAGTTGTATACAGAAGAATAAATATCCACGTAAACATGTTTTATAAAGCAAAATGGAGAAGATGGAGCAAAATGAAGAAGACTCATTTTCTCCACAGCTCCGCTAAGGCATCCAAAAAAAATTAAATGCAGCATGTGCTTGAATCAAGAGTTTGCTATTCAAAGGATTTGTTCTAGTATATAATATAATAATATAAGGTTTATGTTAAACTTTTGATTCACAAAAAGGTGGGCCACTGGAATGTGGATGATTTCTTTCTTTATAAGGATTTCCAAAAAGGCGGTTACTTCTTTCTCGCAGTCATAACTGAATACCCAGAAATAGATGGATTGTTGTAAACATCCTTATCTTTGTAACAGTATCTACAACATTTACAGAAATTCTGACACGTCTCCACATGTAACTCTTACTTCATAATGCATAAGTGGAGCCCACTCCTCATTGATGAAAATAGAATCAAGATAAAGTTAACTTAATGATCATGTGATGTGACCCACTGCAGCTAAGTAGGCTATCCATCTATGTCTAATAAATGAAATTAAATATTTAACCATCCATTATCTACCATATATAGATGGGTGGATGGGTTGGATGTAGGTGGGTTTCATTAATTTGGATATAATGAGTCTCATAAGTGGATTCCAACTTGAGTTGTGGTGTAAATTATTTTCGGCTAGAGTCCACTGTTTATGAGAGAGATTTGGATATTGTATTTGTTAACAAGCAAATTCTATTTGTTCTATTTCTAAGGGCTGATTAAGTGCTCTGATGGACCCGACTAACCATCAATTGATAATAAAAATGATATGTAATTATTAATTTGGACTAGGTATCAGTTTTACCATCACTACACCAAAAACAGGAAATTGGAACGGATAAGCGTTCCTAATCCTTCCGTTCCTAATCCGTTAATCCGTTCCAATTTCCTATTTTTGGAACGGATAACCGTTCCTAATCCGTTAATCCGTTCAAAAAATAGGAAATTGGAACGGATTAACGGATTAGGAACGGAAGGATTAATAACGCTTATCCGTTCCAATTTCCTGTTTTTGGTGTAGTTGCATCTTTGATTGATAATGATAGAATTGGGAAAAATAAGGAAAAAAAAATTAAAACCTAACTTATCACAAGAACTCCACAGTTTCTAAATTCAATTACTTGAGGATGAGTCACATTAAATTGCTTAATTCATTTTTCTCTTAATTGTCAACCTATACCTATCTGTAACAATTTCACCTCATCTTCAGCCCCACTTGATATGACCGTTAGCTTCCTATTTATACTCAAATTCACCCATAATACGTTGATTCCATCACACCATTTGAACCAGTCTTTTTTTCCTTTTCATTTTCCAAATACTTGGTTATCTCCTATGGTTTTAAAACCTGTAAAGAAAAAAAAAAAAACCCAACCCAATGGCTATGATTAGTAGAATCAACTACATTTTTGTGATCTTCACCCTCTTTGCCAGTCTTTGCAATGCAAGGAAACTCCAACTCCAATCAAAATTTATCACAATCCAAGATAACCTGTTTTCCATCAATGGCCAAGCTTTTCTTTTTAATGGGTTTAATAGCTATTGGATGATGGATGTTGGAGCTGATCCAAGTCAGAGGTACAGGATCTCTACTGTTTTTGGTGAAGCAGCTGCAGTGGGACTTACAGTGTGTCGCACATGGGCTTTTAACGATGGAGGTGATCATGCTCTGCAGATATCGCCCGGAGTATACAACGAGCAAGTCTTTCAGGTACGTTCAATAATGAGAAGAAGAGTCAAATCAGGTTCAGATTCTCAAAATATTGAATAGTAAGCAATGTTTTAAGGAAGAAAGAATCTAATTACAATTTTACTAATTAATGTGGTACTTGTGATTGTTTTAGTCTCTTGATTTCGTAATCTACCAAGCGAGGAAGATTGGGATCCGATTGATTTTGAGCTTGGTGAACAATTGGGATGATTATGGAGGTCGGAAACAGTATGTAAAATGGGCTCAAGATGCAGGTTTGCAGGTTAACAATACTGATGATTTTTTCACAAATTCTGTGTTAAAGGGCTACTACAAGAACCATGTCCAGGTAACTATACCACTCCATTCAAACATACATATCTATCTATCTATCTATCTATCTCCTGTATTGTTGTTGTTGTTGTTGTTTTGTATTTTTTGGTGACACTCTTGCATGGTATCTGTTGCAGAAAGTGTTGACAAGGATAAATAACTTCACTGGCATAGCATATAAAGATGACCCAACAATCATGGCATGGGAGCTCATGAACGAACCCCGTTGCGAAAGTGAATTCACTGGAAATACAGTACATGTAAGGTTAATTTTTTACAGGTATGTATCCCCATTGTGATGAAATGGGGTCTTTGCATCACTAATGTAAGTTTATAAAACAGGCTTGGGTTCAAGAGATGGCTGCATATTTAAAGTCTCTGGACAGCAAACACTTGCTTGGAATAGGACTGGAAGGTTTCTATGGTGCTTCAGAGCCTGATAGGACGAAATACAACCCAGATGGTCACCTATATGGGACAGATTTCATTAAGAGTAATCTCATTCAAGAGATTGATTTTACCACAATACATGCATATCCTGGTGCATGGTAAGTTGATCATTCTCATAATTATACACAAGTTTTATATTGTTACTCGAGTCAATTAGCAGTTTTTTATTTTTATTTTTTCAAACAGGATTAAACTACATTGATGAGTTGAATGATTTTCAGGCTTTCTAATCAAAGTGATGAAGCACAGATGGCATTCTTTAAGGAATGGATGAGGAGTCATTGGGTAGACTCAAGGAGAACATTGAAGAAGCCACTAGTACTTGCAGAATTTGGCAAAAGTGAGAAAGACAGAGGTTACGATGTGAAGATCAGATATGAACTCATGAATTTTGCTTATTCAAGCAATTACAAGTTTGCAAAGGCTGGAAAAGCAATAGGGGGAACTTTGGTGTGGCAGATCCTTCCAGAGGAAATGGAAAATTATAATGATGGTTATGCGATTGTTCTATCTGAGGATCCCACCACAAGTGATATCATTGAGAAGCAATCTATAAGAATGAGAGACCTTGCTCTTTTGATTGATAGGTTGACACAGTAGCAGCAGAATTTTTTTTTGCATAGTTGAGAAAGGATAGAGAGGTCTTGATGATCTAAAATAACTGTAGTTCTTAGGCTTCTTAACTTTTGCATGGAGTTTCCTAGTTAGAAGCCATGTTCTTTGTAGCTCCATTGCATTTCAATAAATAGAAAAAAAATTCTTTTTTCCCCTTTCTCTCTCTAAAAAAAAAAAAGGCAGTACATTGATAAGTTAATTTTTAAAGTCACAAAAATCCAAGTTTCTTCATGTTTTAAACCAATGGTGTGAGAGAGGGACTCTTATAGACCCATATTGATGTGAGAAGTTGTTGATAATGATGGGGATGATGTCACCAAATTAAATGCAAGGGATAAGGGCATGTAAAAACCAATTCAATTGATATTGATCCATGCTAAAGTGTAGTTATCTTTATGTCGATACTAAAGCAATGTTTATTACACATACCACACCTTCAAGGTGAGAATGTTTGCGTGTAAGAGGCCTAATTAAGCAAGTCATGGTTCTCGACAATGGGGTCATTTTGGATGTGGGTAAAATCTCATTACATGTAATTAGCCAAGAATTCTTACCTTTGGATAGCTTGAATTACAAGTAAATTCAGATGTCCTTTCAGATGTTTCAGATGTTGCGTATTCATTTGCCCGGCCAGATTACAACTTACCAAGTTAAAATTAATTAGTATATTCACGGTTATATGAAAGCTTGTACATCTGCAGTTGTTTTGTCCTTTCAGATGTTCCATAATCGTTTGCCTATATTACAACTTGTCAAGTTAAAACTAATTAGTATATTCGCGGTTATATGAAAGCTTACACATCCGCAGTTGTTTTGTTCTTTGTTATGATTGTTTACTATTATTATATATGAAATGGATGGAATTTGATTTCGCAATTAAGTTCTAATTTCTCAGTTGTTTGAGAAATTGGGACTCAATTTTGATTTTAATTTAATTTTAACTTGAAGGAGAGGTTTTATGAATTCAAGAGAAATTTTTTATTTTAGCCATCTAAATAAAGAGCTTAATCTAAAAAGGAGTTTTCATTTAAAGAGTCCAATCTTCCGCGGTTTTTATTCAATCAATGCATATTTAGAATTTCTTATCTAATACCATAGACAAACCTAAGTATCTCTCCCTTAGTGTTGCCAACCCTAGATGTCATTATCAATTTTGATGGTTTTCTTATATTTTCTTTTTTAGTTTTAGATTTTTTGTATTGGTTTCTTATGTTTTTTTTTTCCTTCTAAATTACGCTTCTTATTTCTATATATTTACTTTTTATGTGTTTTTTGGTTTCTTTTGCCTTTTTTCAGTCATGTTTTATTTTTTTTTCCAATTTTGATGGATTCTTTTTTAGTTTCCATGGTGATAGGTTTTCTTGGATTTATGGTTTTTTCTTAATTTTTTGGTTTCAACTTTTGTTTCTTAGGCATTGGGTTTTCATTGATTCATTTTTTTTCTTCTAAGCTATTCTTATTATTGGATTGTCTATGGACTTTTATTTTTGTTTTGTATTTTTATGGTAATTTTATCAATTTGTTTTTTTTATATTATGGGTTTGTTCTTCTGATTCCAAAAGAATGTTTGAAGTAAAATACTCAACTAATTTTGATCAAATTAAAATACTCTCGTTTTTAAATTAACCAATTATATTTTTTGTTATTACTATATGTTTTAATTTTGATTACAATTTTTACCATCTTAATATAATTTAGACTAAATATTATTTAAAAATTATATTTTTTAATATTATAAATTATATTGCCCATACTAAGCGCGGACATGTTTTTCTAGTCTTTTATTATTTATATGGTTTGTGATGGAAATAAAGATAACTTTTTTTTTGGTACGAGAAAATAAAGGTAGTTGTTGCAAAAATCAAAAGTTGAGGCAGTGGTTTGTAAATATTATAAAAGGCATGTGGTTATATACAAATTCACATTACACACATATCTTGTTTGCTTAGAATATATAGGAAATTTTCCGTAATTGATCTTCAACCGAGGATTATTAAAGAGATGAATTTGAAAAAGTATTTTTTAATAAATGGGAGGATAAGTAGGAGTTTAATTACATTAAACAAAGAGGCTTTATGGTCTATTTAAATGAGATATCAATATTGAAATGAAATTCTTGCACTGTGAGAGATTGAGGATTTCTTTGCATTTATATTGCTATCAAACTAATTGTGAAAACGAGACAAAAACAAGTAATTAAAAAAGAACTTTTTCTAATTATATCTACAAAATATTTGAGGAGGATGAAAAAAAAAATGCCCCTCAGCCACTATAATTCCCAGGGGCCTAGACTTTGGTCTCTTTAACATATGCCCGACATCAATCTTTTAAGAATTTAAATCAACACCTGTTTATCCATCCATAATCTTTTAAAATTCCTTTTCAAATTAGAATAAATCACTTGTTTATAGTTTTCAAGATAATTTCATTAATCTTAAGAAAATATGAATAAACAAATTTTTTAATATTTTAAAATACTTTCACGTAACTATTAAGAAAATCTTAAGAATTTCTAACGACCCACCCCCCCCTAAATGCAAATGACTGGGTAAATTTACAATTGAGTCAATACAATTGAGAAAAATATTAAGTTAAACATATTGTCAAAAGTATTACCTTATCCTTACGGGTTTTTTTTTTCCCAATAATATCTTTGATTCTCCAAATCTATTTATTTTCTTATTTCACCACTTAAAAAATATTTCAACATGTCTTTATGAATGTGAAAGAGAATGACTAGAGATGTATTTTATATAGTGTTGTGTATTGATCATTCATAAAGCATGCATAAATAAATTGTCTAAACACAATAGATTATTACTTCCAATATCATATGAATCTGATAATAAAATACTAGGGATGACAACATGACAGGTTAAATGTGACCCACCTTGACCCACTTCTCTTATAGTGCTTTTTAGTGCTATTTTTTTTTATCATATTAGAGGCCAATGTGAATTTATTTATTGTGATTGCGACCCAAGGTGAGTGCATATGAGTATGAGAAGGTAATTAATAAGTTTACATGACGCAGACCTAATGGTACAATTAGGTGAGGGTCTTAGTATTCTTTAGAAAGTGGGGCTCTTGGTGGAGGTCCCAATCATAGCACTCAAGCATGTCTTTTTTTTTTTTTTTATCATTTGCATTTATCTCATTGAGCTCCATTGAAAATCAAGCCTCATGGAATTTAGTCAAATATTGACCGTAACCTGCTCTTCGTTAGTATATAATAACATATCGGAGATGCTCCTATGAGAGATATCTCTAATTTTATATGAGAGATTTGGATGGAAGCCCTCACATTTAAGTTGTTGGCATTGGATATGGATGTGATGGCCCCCACCCAATCTCTCATTTAAGGTGAGAGATATCTTTCATATGAACATAGCTCATAACATATCTATTTACGTGTTGTTTAGTTGTTGGACTAAAACTATATACAATAGCACAGCACCTAAACCGATTCGTTGATTTAAATACTGTGACTTGGGTTGATTTTACACTCTATATAGGGCCGATTTTAGTAACGGATTCAGGATTTTCATTTGATGGGGAATGGGCGATAACTATAAAGTTATTTTCTTCATTATTTTACCCTTTATAAGGGCTGAGAGCTAACTTCCAGGTCATTTTAAACCTTAAGGGCATTTTTATTTATATTTTTTGTGTGTTTGTGACAAATTTTATTTAGTTTAAGAGCCTTTTTAACTACTGCAGTAATAAATTTCAAGGGGTAGCCCAGTTGGCCTACGATTTATACAAGGAGGTTGAATGTTTGAAATTGTGCTACCACATTGAGCCACAAGAGATATACCCCGCTTTTCCTATGCCGTAGGGTTTACTCTGATCCAAAGGGTTAAGACACCCTCCGATACAATATAATATATATACACACTCCCCACCATGATAGGGGACACAAGAGGTGGGCCCACCATTATCTTTTTGGGCAGCAATTGGGCCACAACTTTTGAAGTGGTGATGCGGGTCACATAAAACCAGAGTCAGAGAAAAACCACAAAACGCAACTGGAACCAGAGTGGAGTACATTTTGATCCTGGGAACGAGGAATTGAGAGGTGGAAGGAGAGGAGTCTGAAGGTAAAAACCCTAACCAGTTCATGATTCAGCCTTATCAAGCAATTCATATTGGTAGTGGCTTGGGTTTTTTTCTGATTGAATATGGCGTTCCTTTTTCTTTCTTTTTTTTTTCATAAATTTATTGCATACGTGTTCGATAAAATTCCTCTGAGAAGTTTCTTTCTATTTGATAGTGGATTATTTAGATTGGGGATCGTTTGGATGTACCTCCAATCACGAATGGTTTCTAATACTGTTGTAGAACTGATAGATATCCTTCCCAATACATGTGCTTGAGATGCTTTTGGAATTGGGGCACACATGTTAAGTGTGATGTTTTGTTGCCCCAAATCATTGAAGAAGCTGTTTGTGCATGATTTGGGGTGGAAGAGTTGGAAAAACAGTAGCCCACCTGGTGAGATTTGTGCTTTCTATGATTCCCCATAAGGCAAAATAATGGAGGGTTGTGATGTTCCAGAACAACTTCTAAGGGATATTTCTACCTCATAGGGTGCTTCAGATAGGTGGTCTGGATCACTAAGGGCTCCTTTTGTTTGCATGGAATTGAATTCCTAGGAATTCTTGGTAAAATGGGTTCCAACAAAGGATTATAAAAAAGGTGAATGTTGAAGGATATAAGGTGAGAGATTTAGAGGGGACCTGAGTTTCCTTAGATTTGATTTACTAGGACATGGCTGTGCGTTCATTTTTTTCTATTAAAGTGGAAACTATTTGATGGCCATTTATGCATCACTATTTTTTCTTCGATTCTAACCACTTACATTTCTTGGGGTTCTTGGGAATGCAAACAAGCGGGCCCTGAGCCATGCTTGCAAAGTTGGTCATGTCAGGGCGCGACTCACAAGCTGTTATTTGTCTTCTGTTTCATCCCCAAAAATCGACAAAATAACGTAAGCAAACCATCTAAGTAACAATCAGCTAAACCTTACACCATTTCTTTGTTGGGAGAATCATGCCCACATCTGCACTTGTTAAATAAATTTTGAAGTATTGACACACTCTTGCCCAGTAGTTTACTGTTGGAAACAGAAATAGTGGTTTTCGATTACATAATTAATGTTCTTGTATTTTTCATGCCCATTCAATTCAATATTACAGTCTATTGGTTTTGACAACAGATTTTGTTGATGGTGGTGGTCAGGACTCAGGACCGCTATGGATAATGAGGTTGTGGCAGTTGCGGAAGCTGATAATACTTCCAAATCAACTGACAATCCATCTGTTGAGATAAAGGCTTTGTTCTTTGCTAGAGCTCGAGATCTCACGGGTATGACTGATTTTTCTCTTCAAGTTCCATCTGGTAGCACAGCACATGATTGTATGAGTAAAATTTTGACTAAGTTTCCGAGCTTGGAGGAGATTAAGGGATGCATGGTTTTGGCACTAAATGAGGAATATGTACCTGAATCCACAATAGTGAAAGACAGAGATGAGTTAGCTATCATTCCTCCAATAAGCGGAGGCTGATTATGAAGGGATGTTGCCTTAAAATCTAATATCAGATTGTCAGTTTTTACTCAATAAGAATTCAAGAAACATGTATGACTTTACACCATGTACCATAGGAAGTTCTTTCTGAATCTTCAATTTACAGTGTTAATAAGGCTCTCATAGTCTCATGTCTCTGCTGAATTGGAATTAATCAAACAATCATGTTCTGCTTGCTGGGTGTCTGTTTTTTCTTAATATCCCTTGTTTCTAGGGCTGTGATAATCTTCATTAGTTAAAGGAGACTGGAAACTGGAAACGTTGCAAACTTGCAACTGTGAGTTTGCAACTGTGCAGGTCCAAGATGTGTGGGTCCATACAGTACAAGAAATGAGAGTGTAGAGTTCCTATTGTCTAATAAGAGCGTAATTAAGTAGAGCTGGTTTGGGCAGCGCCTTTTAACCTAACCCACCCACCTCGGTAGTCTTGTCTAGTCTTGACCTGAGTCAATCCAAAATGGGTTGGGCACAGTCTGGCTTGCCCTCTTTGGGAACCTGTTTGGCGGTCCTCATGCCACCCATTGTTCATTTTTTCTTTTACTCTTTTTCATGTAAATAAATCCTGAAAATCAGCTTCAAAATCCTATTGGGTCCTCAAGTGAGCCTTTTGCTAGTACCATTCATCCCTATAGAATAAGCCACACAAGTTTTTGATCCATGAATTCCCACAAGTATGTCTGATGTCAACCGCACTAAGAAAGATTACAGAAATGAGTTTCAATGCAACTACACATAAAAAAAAAAAAAGAGTCACCCCAACCCCCACCCCATTATCCACACACCCAAAAAAAAAAAAAGAAAAAAAAAGTACTTTGATGGAACAAAAATAAAGTTGAGAATTTATGATGTTCTCCCTATATTTTGGGCATTTGTAGGTAGGTAGTTGCTGGCCTAAAGAATCTTCCAGTTCGGATACAGACTTGGCAAAAAATTACTTGTTCTAATTTCTTGATGCTGCTTCTGCTTTGGGTTCCTAGTTCCTACCCACAGTTGCTGAACTTGTTTAAATTCCCTTGTGTGCTCCAAAGCTGTTTGAAAGTTTTGGTTTAATAATTTCTTGCAATTTGATTGGCCACTTTCTACAAATTAGTTGAGCTTAAGTTCCAAATCAGCAACCACTAAACTACTAATGATTGAATAGTCTTTGCCAATGAGGTGAATAGATTCCAATAATTGAAAGATTTTGAGCCTTTTAAGGATAAATTTAGAAAATTGTGCAACAAATTGAGTCCACTGATATTGAACCGAGCAGCAAATTGGTTTCACTGCACAAGTTTTCAAGAAATTTAATAACATATGTTACAGACCAAATTTAGGAAATTGTGTACTAAAATTTTCAGGTTCTGGCCGAATAAAGAGGGAAATTTGTGGATTACTTAGCGATGAAATATCAAGTTTATAATGAAAATTGGATGTGAAAAGTTCTCTAGTTATTGTTTTTTTCACCTGAAGGAGTCCTGCACGAGGGCGGTCTGGGTTTTCCAATTTACCATCTGTAAAGCTGGATTGGGGACATCCAAAATCAAGGCACATGCAGTTGGATGAACTCGGTTACCTGTAAGTTGCAGTTATGTTGATTTTTTGCTATAACCTGTTGCAGGTAACCAAGAGTTATATTACCCTTTGATAAATTGAGTGCATGACACTGTGACAGCCAACAGCCAGTTCCAAGGTCCGAAACAGGGCCCTTGGTGCCTTTCATGTGTGGGATCATAAAAAGTGGACATTGTGAACACCAGTAACTTTTCAGTAAAATCTTACCCATCCTGATCTTGAAAATAACTGTCTGCCCTGTTTCTCATAGGGCCTCTTTGTTTGCATAGAATTGAATTTCTAGGGATTTATGGTAAAATGGATTCCAAAAAGGGATTTTTATAGAGGTGAGCGGCTAAGGATATGACGTAGAGATGTATATGGGACCCTGACTTTGCTAGGATTATATTAACTAGGGTAATGACTGGTTATTCATTTCCCATCTCCTCTGGATTCATTTTTCATAAAAGGGGAGATTATTTGTTGACCACCTGTAGATTTTCTCCTTTGATTCTTCAGTTTAGCCGCTCTTTTTTTCTCTTTTTTTAATCAGTCAATTAGCCACTTGTAAGAACACATTCTTAGAATTCCTACGAATTCAATTCCATGAAACAAACAAGGCTTGAGAGATTTCACATAAAAAAAAAGAAGGTAAAAGGTAATGTTTGAAGTTTGTTTTTCTATTGGATGAACATTTCTTTTCTCTTCAACAAAGTGTTTGTGCTATCTATATTATTTATTTATCAAGGTCATAAATTTAAACTGGAACCTGTTTACCTTCCTGTAGATTAAAGAAATTAGAAATCGTACTCTGCGCCTCAAGAAGCGGAGAGGTTTGTGTTCGACACCTACCTCCATTGGCTATCTCCTATAGGTTTACATGGTGCATGTGGATAGGAGGGTTTGCATATGCCCATAGGGATTAGTTCTTGGCTGTCCAAAATCGAGTGTCCTTCGGCCTCAGGGCCAAAGTCCCCTGTGCCGGTTGAGTGGGAGATACTTGGGTTATAAAAAAAAAAAAAAAAAAACAGAGAGAGAAATCAGACAATCCATATTTGCCTCAATGATTAGAAAAAGAAATCGGTTGAGCAATTTGAATCATCCAGTTTAAGTTTACAGGTAAACTGAGTTGGAGGAAGACCCAACTAATGCAAATACAAGTAAACCCAGTCTTAATAACTGGTTGCACCCAGCATGTGTGATGATAGATTCCTCTCTTTTGTGAATCTGAAAGGTTTAATCAATCACCACTTCAGTGAGTCAGCACAGACAGGGCTCTCATGAAATTTGATCAAATAAACTGTTGGATTTGTGTGTTTTATGAGAAGAAATAAAACTAAAACACCATGTACATATAAAGAAAAAGGGCACTGTACATTCACAACAGTGATTTATCATAAAATCTGAGACACTGAAGATTTCACCTCCATCAGAGACCCAGTTTCACATGCATTTAAGTTCCAATAACAATCTTCTAGGAGTGATACAGATGAGCTTATGGGACTTTAAACTTTTATATGAATTTAAGTTCCAATAACATTAGAGCTGGTGACTAGTGTCCTTCACAAACCTTTCTTCTGTCGTGTGCTTGGGAATCCAAGCTGATGGACATAGCGCTCAACCAACTCAACACATTCACTTGGTTGGATAAGCAAATCAACCAGAGAAGTAGATGAAAGACTTAACCATTGGTGGATAAAGGGCATAGGTCATGCAAATAACTAGCCCCCATCAAATTATCCTAGCCCTTGAGCAGCCTTAAAGTTTATGGCGTTATTAACCATGGATTCTTTTGAGGCCAAATCCAACAGTGAATAAAGATTCAATAAGCATAAAAATGGGCATGGTCCCAATCCCAGATCAAGGATGATAGTGTGAAACGACCAATAAAAAATTATTAAAAAAAGAGTGAAAGGAGCTGCATTGATCAAAGGTGGGTCCAAATGTGACATGAGGCGACAAGATGCTTCTGATGGATGTCACTGGGCTCTTGGATTTCTAATGTATTCGACTCCGGGATTGATCTTCTTCCTTAGTTTTATTGCCAATTCTGCTTGATCGAATCTACACAGACAAACTCTATTGTGCCTTCTCTATCAAATGGCTGTCAAGCTCCATCAAAGGAAATGTTAGCGGGTGTGAAAACGGCTGCAATGATCAACATCCCCAGCCCTCTGGATTTCATATTTCTATCTTCTTTTTTTCCGCTATCGGAGGGTTTCCAATCCTTTAGGCTGGACTAATTCCTCTGGGCCCAGAGTGAAGCCAGGTAAACCTCCTTGTAGCCCCAGTGTGGTAGTGCAGTTCTGAACCTACAAACTCCGGGTGCAAGCCGTAATCTTAGGCCAACTCAAGTATCCTGGGGTTTTCTATCTGAATATTACTGAAATGACCAAGATGCTCCCTGCCCCCTCATATTTCATATTCGGATCCTACTATGGAAAATGAGAAGCCTTGGGCATTAAATATGTAAATGCTGAATATTCCACATTAAAGGAAGAAAAGTCTATAGAAATGAACATGTAGAAATATCATTCATTCTCTATTGACAGAAGAATGACATTTTTAATTTGGGACTTTCACATATACCCCCCTGATTCTGATGCTTTTATGCAAAAGCACCTTAATGAATTGATATTTATTAAAAGCCATTGTCATTTTCAACTTCTTTAGAGAAATAAAGGAGCAGGAATGGAGAATTGTGACAATTATGGCAAGGGAAAATGATCATTTTTCATGTTTTAAATTATTTTGTTTGACAATTGCAGTGTCCACTGTCAGTCAGAGGCTCTGACTTATTTATAATGTTTTTCTAAGTCAAAAGATTATTGTAAAGATATCAATCCCAGCTGACCAAGCCCAACTTCAGCTTACAACATATGACATTTCTCAACAATGAATGAGTCCATCAGGAATCATGAAAATAGAAAATCTTCAAAACTCAGTAATATTTTCTTTTAGTATTGCTGATGCATTCTAATTGTCATAGGCAATATAATATCTAAACTATTCCATTTTCTGTCAGTGTGCGCCAGCAACCCTAGACAGACCTGGCTAAAAATTTGGTTGGGATTCTATGCTCTCATGGGCTGGGCTTGGAGCCTTTTGTTAAATAGCTTAATTGGGTGGGCCTCAGCACATGTGGGATGAAAGGACCATGCCCTGGCCAACATTTTTAACACAAAAGGAAGTTAAAATTCTGCACGAATGGGCCGGGCCAGCGATAGTATTGACCCAATAATAATCAGAGTGCCTTGAAATTGACTAATTGAGTTTGCAAACTACATTTATATTTGTGTGTATGAGAGAGAGAGAGAGAGAGAGAGAGAGAGAGAGAGAGAGAGAGAGAGAGAGAGAGAGAGAGAGAGGGAGCAACATGAGTCTTATGCAAGAGAGAGAACAGCATGAGTCTTATGCAAAATAACAGTAATAATTTAATTAAATGAAAATGTACAAGCTTTAATTTGATCTACTACATATTAAACAGAATGAGCCTATAATGATGGATGACTTTCAAAAAATTTACAACACTCGCCATCTCCAATGCCTATAATGAGCCTATAATGATGGATGACTTTCAAAAAATTTACAACACTCGCCATCTCCAATGCCTCCACTCCTAGAAGCTTACAAAAATGTCTGTGTTGAAGGAACTTTTACTCATCTCCAACCCTATCAATCTCCCTAGTATCTTTCAAAGAGACTTTCCAGTCATGGCTTTACACTACAATTCTTTTTTAGGCACATATAATTTATCTGAAGTTCTGTAAGTCAACCACCATGACTGTTATATCATCCTTGTTGCCTCTGGATGAAGAAATCTCTGCAAGCATTTTGCAAGATTCGATGGAGTTTTTGTGTCTCAAGACTACATCAACTGCCTCCTGATTGGTTACCTGAATCAGCCAAGTTTCTCAATTAGGACTAAAAGAAGATAAAGATAAGCATTGTTAAAAAATAAAAGATAAAAAACCATAGATATTGAATTAAGAATGTGCACACCTTATCCCACAACCCATCAGAGGCAACAATCAAAAATTCACAATCTGATGTTAGTGGAAGCTTATTTGTCTCTGGCTCTGAAATTACCCATTCCTTCAAATGCACGTCTCCCATGGCTCTGGAGACTGCCAGTGAGCCTTGAACTCTCCAGATTCCATTGCGACAATGTACATAACCTCCCTGAAATTAATTCACGCACAAATATTTATGTATTAAAGGGGAGGCCGGTCAAGACATTAGATAAACAATGGACAAAGATATGCCACCAAATAGAGTCACTAAGAGCATGGGATGATGTTGAATAGGGTCAAGTAGAAATGTAGAATGATAGTAACTCATAAAAATGTTCTAAGTAGATCATGGTTTTCACATGGTGAAGATGAGCAGGTGTATCTTTTTTTTTTTTTGCATTATTTGTAGGGTTGCAGATGGGTATCCAATTATCCAAATATCTAAAGTTATTTGTTTCGAAAAAGTGGATATGGAACTTATTTTTGGATTCGGCAACATTTGGATCCGGATACAACATTACATAGGTTCTATGTTGGATTTGGATCAAAACCAAATCTATTAAGATGGATGCAGGTCTAGATCCACCATGAGTCCGCCGAGATCTGACCCATTTGCATCCCTAAATTCATATTCTAGTTAGAGAAATTGTGATTGTTTTCACCTAGTACAAGAAAGAAAGGGAGAACGAGAGACCTTTCTTGGTTAGCTAGGTTGGATTTTATGAGTATCTAGTAAAGTAGAACTCTTTTTTAGTCAAACCTCAGATTGATGAGAAAAGCTCTTTTTGTTGTTGTTGATGATAATACAGTATATAAAGCAAGGAAAACCAGATAGTCAATACTGAATTGACATTGATATGCAAAGCTTACCTTGCTTTCTATCCGAAGGCGCTCATCTTCCCTAACCACTCGATGATCGCTTGTGAGTGCGATAGCAGTGCCACTCCTACTCAAGACAACTCTACAGTCACCAGCATTTGCAACATGAAGTTCTGCATCCTTTAAAAGCACAGTGGCCACACAAGCTCCACTACTCTGTCCCTGTTGATAAAGATGATATACTAATGTAAATCACATGGATCTTCCCTATTTACTTAGAATAATTTTATCTTTAGTTTGGTTGGTTCCAAGTGTGTTTGATATAGTCTGGTGTTGTTGGTGATTTAAACCATTGTAATTAAAAACCTCCTTTTGATCCATGAATTGTGAGATTTTGTTCCTCTTCTTACGTCTATGGGTAAGTCAAGGAAAGTAGAGGTACTCTAGCTAGAGTCATGGAATCTCTGCATCACACGGGATCTTTGCAACTATATCCGTATTCACTGCCGTGAGATTTAGCCCAGCTGCTTTACAGTTTGAAGTGCAAAGAGTCCTTTTCAAGTGTGCACATGCCACATTCTCATTTAAGCAATTTGCACAGCTTCGTGGGGTCCACCTGGGCCTCGTCAATTTATAGAAAGATGGGATTGAAAGGTCTGATGCAACTCACTTGTGTGCAAAATTCCATATCCATGAGATAATCCTAACCCCTTAATCTGTAACTCTCAATTTTAACAATGCTAGTGCATCATTATTTTATTTCAATCCAACGGTCAAATCCCATTCGGCAATATTGGGGGGGTGTTAAAAAATTTCTCAACTCCATATCCAATGAAACAATTTGAGAAGGAAGCATTGGGGTAGGATATTTTGTACTCCAATATTGTACCACAATTTGAGAAGTGACAAATTCTGCACAAAGATAGCATCCAAGTTGTGCTTTGGTTTTTACAAAATTTCCAAGTTTATTCTCTTACCTTTACTAGTTATTTACAAGCTACTGTATCTTTTGCATTATTTTTCAGTTTAAAAAAAAAATCAACAAAGTCTACCTGACTGAGAAATTCCTCGTCTGTGGTTAAGTAGCCCGCCTTAATAGCTTGTTCTAATTTGTCTTCTAACTTTCCAATCTTCTCAATAGCTCTCAATATGTTATTCCCTAGTTTGTTGGTAACATGGTCCACAGCTGCACGACCTCCATGTCCGTCAAATACTCCAAAAAATGCCTAGCAATAGTCACAGAATGATGTTAGCATTTCTAAAAAACAAAAGTTTCTGGCATTACTCTCTCTCTCTCTCTCCCTCTCTCTCTCTCTGATGTTAGCATTTCTAAAAAACAAAAGTTTCTGGCATTACCCTCTCTCTCTCTCTCTCTCTCGCGAGAGAGAGAGAGAGAGAGAGATCTGAAGAGAACCTTTCTTAATAACTTGAACTTTAGCCCTGAGAAAGAAATTTCCAAAATATAGAACAGAGAGAAGATTTTGTGATATATGTTTTGGTTTTACCTGCCTAGAGTCTCCTGAAATATCAGTTATAACACTGTAGCCATCTTCCATGACCTTTCTACCTCCTTTCTTGGACACCAAACTGAAACTTCTCCCTTGAACTTGAAATTCCTTCTCACCCAAATCTCTCTCCACTTCATCAAAACCCAATACTTCATGAGCTTCAGGTATGACAATCCTTGCTGGCCTTTTCCGGACGTTAGAAAGTACCTTGCCTTCTACCACCAAAGAATTCAATCTTTTCTTCCTTGAAAACTCTGATTCCTCTCCTAAGAACTCTCTTTTTGTAAAAACTACATCTTTATTGAACATTTTCTCTTCTGGGCATCCTTCCAGTCTTGAATTCTCTTGTGGGTGTTCTTGAAGAAAACTCCCCTTCGCATTACAAGAATTCTCTTGCAGGCACTTCTGGGTGCATGAATTCGGTTGTGGGTCTGAGCCTTCTGGAACTGAAAGTGGTGGCTTTTCTTCCACAACGCCTTTCGAAGCGAAAAAATGCACCCATGTGAAAGGAGGATAAGTAGGTGGAGAGAGAGAATTGGAGCTTCTTGCCATGGATATGGATCTTGTAACAACCTTTAGCAAGTGTAAGAAGAGAGAGATGAGAGGGCAACTCCAACAAAAACCAGTTAAATCAATCATCTTAGGTAATAAGGTATTTGGACTCTTGGGTCCTTTATCTTGTATGTGTGCATATGTAGTTCCTCTTTTTTATGAGGGTGCAAGGGTTTTATAGACATATGTATGGGAAGGGAATGGTGGGTGGAAGGAGTCTCATCTTTACTTAATGATTAAGTGTTGATTTAACAGGTCAATGTAGGGAAAAAAAAATATCCAGCTGACACCAACGGTTTAGGAAGGGAAAGAAGAAAGCAGAAAGAAACGATGGCAACACGCAATGCACAGTTGGTGTGGTTGGAATACTTCAATGACAAAGAAATGGTCGGATGGGAAGAAATGGCCAGAGTGTTCATATTAATTATTGGAATTGGACTGGTTCCGATTTTGGCAAGCATGGAATGATGTGTATATATAGCATGTGAGGATCAACTGGCCCACCCTGTGATCAATCTAGATTTGTTGTGTTCAATGCCATATAATCAATGAGAACTGCCTAAGTTGATATTCATTCAAAATGTTCAGGCCCTTGGATTTGCTGTCAAAATTTGGCTCGCTCACATTTGAATATATATATATATCAAAACGTTGGGATTTGAACTTTGAGGCTTTCAAAATAGTGTCTCTCGCCATAAAAGTGGTTTTATAATTATGTTTTCTAAGAAGGTAAATCGTAGAGAGATCATTCAAACACATAACCCACACAATTCTTATCATTTTGAGAAATGATTTAGTTTTTGAATATATAGGTATTTATGATCAAATAAGCTCCAACAAATAATTATAAAAAAAAATGAGTAAATTGAATTAGTAAATTCACTGTCTCTCATCTTCCTTTAATTCAAGGCCCTTACTGTTTATGAAAATGATTGATATTGATGCTTGAAAGTGAAGGCATGGGAAGAAAAAAAGTGAGGTTTAAGGACTCAATCAAATTATAACTCTATCATCTGGTTTTAAGGACTAAAATTTAAGGTGGCTAAAAAATGGAAATGGATCTCCTGTGTGGACCAATTAGGGAGTGCCACATGGAGTTTAGATGTCACATCCCAACTCTTAAAAAAAATCACATCTCTTAAAATATTTCTCTTCCCATGTGGCACCCCCTGTGTGGTCCTAACAAGGAAACCCTGCTTGGACCAAACAAGGGATCTGAATCCCTAAACAAAATATCTAAAACAGTGTAAGATTTAGATCGACATCTATAACCTACTCAGAGCTAGAAAATTCTTCTCAGAAGGGCCATATGTAAAAAAAATAAAAATAAATAAATACTTTTTTCATAAAATATAGCAACCACCCCTCTCCCCGTTTACTAGACTACAATTTAGAAACTGAAGGCTGTGGTTTCAATCCATACTCTCTCCCTGAGGTCACTTGCCTAGGTACAAGTCTAATTTACTCGGTGCATGAGAGAGGCATGGACTTCATGAGCTCTAAGGATTTAGTCACGTTCTCAAAGATGCTGGACACCTCAATTGGTTATAAAATAAAAATTAATTAAGGTGGCCCTCAAACTATGAAAACCTAAAAAAATGAAAAATAGAAGCGAAATTAAACCCAAACAAGTGAGTAATATAGAGAATTCCACTTTGCATAATATATTGTATAATGATTCCCCTACACAAGAGTTGAATCAATTGCTGACCCACGACATTAATATATAGGAAGAGGATCCCCTGTTTCATCCAAACATAGGATCTCTATTTGGACGAATCAGGAGCTGCCACATGTGGGGGCGGAGGAAAGAGAAATTAACTTTTTCTTCCTCCGACCCCCTTCTACCCTGTGCGTGGCGGCCCCTGTTTCGTCTAAACAGGGATCCCCTGTTCGGACGAAACAGGGGATCCGGATCCCTATATATAATGCCGACAAAATCAATGGTCCATGTAAACTAATTTAATACAACATAAGACAATTGCTCAGGGGCCCCACACGACATTAAATTATTTTTAATAACCCACGAGTCACGACCCCGATCTGGTATTGTCCCTATCTCTGCCCATTAATTTCTCCCTCGAGATTGCCGACGTGGCACGTATCGTTAAAAACAGTGGCCATGTCGGCACCTATAACGGTCGAGACTGTTTGACCGTTGACTGATTCCGCCCACGTCCGTGAATCGGTCTCGGATGTAGACGAGTTCAGGGTGGCTTGTGTAAAATGCAAACTAGGGTTCGTCTATTTGTTTGCTTTCGGGACCCTGATCCCCCAATAATGTCTCGCACACGATGTGCGTGAGGTTGTAAATAGGTCGGTTTAGATTCCAAGTCCATGGTGGATCCGGAGTTGGAATCGAAACCGTTAAAAGAAAATATGAAACAGGGTCTAGACTGAAACCGTTTCGAAACCAGTTTTTTGGCTCTCCAGAATCGAAACTAGAACCATACATCGGGCGGGTCTGAATCCGGGTCTAGGTTTAAGTAGAGAATTATATTAAAAAAAAAAATCTGGCATTTAAGAAAGACTTTCGAAAATTGAGATAACATGTCGGGTCTACGGATCCGAATCAATGTGGAACCGGATCCGAACTCATTTACTTATTAGAGTCTAAATAAGAATCCAGATCCGGTTTTTAAAGGGTCGAAACTTTCGGGTAATCGGAGAATCGGAGACCCATTTACATCCCTATTGTGCGGAACTCCATTATAGGCTCATTGGGCTCATCTATTGATAATTTGGATTTTTTTAGTGTAGACATTCCTGAGGTCTTTAATCCTCCAATACTAAATCCCTCAGTGGCTCCTACTAAACTCACACAAAGGCACATTATATAAATTTTTGGTGGTTTAGAAATGCGGGAAATAAACTCAAGCCTTATGCTACTCTGCAAACTCCTAGCTAGGTGGGTATAAAAGGAATCATTCATCAAAATGAATTTTATCCCCACTGATATAAATTAATTATTACTTTAACATGAGTTGGTTTCACTATAAGATTGAATATATATAATTGATAACGTGATTAGTACTTTGCTTGCATTATAGGGCAAGTGCTCAATCGGTGTATATTAATCACGTTATTAATCATTTATTCAATCTTACAATAAGATTAACTCATATCAAAGTAGAAAGTAAAATTCGGTGATCACCATGGAGTTCCACTTTGCTTGCATTATTGGGCAAGTGGTCAATCGATGTTTATTAATCACGTTATTAATCATGTATTCAATCTTACAATAAGATCAACTCATATCAAAGTAGAAAGTAAAATTCGTTGATCACCATAGAGTTCCACGCACCAATCCATGGGAAGCGTGTGGGATACTCTTTCACGCCGGGTTGGGGGGGGTGGGTGGGTGGGTGTTGTGTTCAATCTTACAATAAGATTAACTCATATCAAAGTAGAAAGTAAAATTCGTTGATCACCATGGAGTTCCACGCACCAATCCATGGGAAGCGTTGGGATACTCTTTCACCCCCGGGGGGGGGGGGGGGGGGGTTCCCATGACATTGAACATTCATTTCCTTTCATTTGAACATTCATTTCCTATCATCAGGCTGGCTGTCCCATGACATTGAACATTCATTCAATTTGTGGGCTCCCATGAGGTGAGTGTGTCATAACCCCCACATTTTGGACCTGTGAACCACCATGACTGTCAAGTTGTTTTAAGTATACTTGCATTTTCACGAGCATAAACTTTTGCTTTTGTTAAAAGAGTAGAGCTACAATGTAACATCTGCATTGTAGTATGGTCAGCGCCCACTTTTCCGATAATACACCGGCTGATGAGATTTTTGTTCATGATCTTCACCACTGGGGCCTGTTTGGTTATTTGCAAGCTAATCTTTAGAGATCCAACATTCTAAATCCAGAGAGTTGAAAATGTCTGTTTTCAACAACTACGTTGAAAAAAAGTTATAGATTCAAATAGAATCACAGTATCCATGCAGAATAACAAATGAACCCCACATGTTGTAAGTTGTAACTGTATCGCACAGACTATAAATACTGTTGGGGACCGTCGTTTATGGCAACTGGATTTTCTACAAAATCATGCGCTGAAATGTATGTCTCCCTTTTGTGATACGACTGGAGAGAATAGATCCCAATTCGGTTTAGCAAAAAGGTTATCAGAAATAGAGTGCATCCTGTTTGTATTAATGAAAATGAAATGGAATTTCTTTCTCATTTAAATGAGCTTTAGCTTGTTGCCCGGACTGTGAGCGTGTAACTTGTTAAATTTGCTAGTTTCCTTCTTGTTTTAAAAGGGGTTTGCACTTTGCCCTTTGAAATCTCTTTCATCTTTTCGATGATAGGATTTCCTTTTGTTCACTATTATAATTTTTGAAAATGAAGAACTCACTTGCTCTTAAAAGAAAAAACTTTAATTCGATATATATTTATATATATAGGGTTATGCACCCCTCTTTTATCCAATAAAAAGTGTGACACGTGTCATCAATGATACACATATCCGATTATCTCTCCTAAATATTCTCCTACAAAGGTGAATCTCTTAAAATACTAAAAAATCATTCGCTATTAGATAGGGGCAGAAATCCCCCTTTTGAGATAGGGGAGTTTTTGATAATTTTTCATATTTTATATATATATATATATTTTTGAGGTGAAGGAAGAATGATGGAGATATTTGTCCGTATCTAATTCAAATAGCATATTTTTTGGGTGGGAATTAATGCTCAAAGTTGTTCATCAACATTGTGATAAATTCTTGAAAGGGATGGACATGGAATCAGATTCAGAGAGAATTGAGAGGAGAAATTATGGACAGATTTATAGAAAGATATGTGGCTTATTAATGTAGTACATTCAATGTTTATGTGTTTCTTAGTCTATGGGTGGGTGATGTGTAGTAGGGCCCACATTTCATTGACCGTGTTGTCTTTGATGCGCATGGGGAGTCAATCATGGTCGGCACCGAATCATTTGCATTAATCGGCCTGAATCCCACGTAATCCAAGGCCCCTACGAGAATTCAAAAACTGCTGGAATAGGTTTTGAGTGGGCCCCCTGCAAGATGAACGGTAGAGTTTATTAGGTCTGAGATTAGCAATTCAGGTGCATTTGATTGATGGGGTAGGAAGAAAAGGAGCATCCTTTTAGGTGATGCAGGTGATAATAGCCTTTGAATCCATCAGACCATTGATCTGCCCTTCCATTTGGTGGGCCACATCTAGGATTGCCCCAAGATCGGAATGGTTCAGTCATGTTATCTCAACAATGTAATGGTGGGTTAAAAAGGTTAAGTATTTATAAAAAAAAAAACAAGCATTTCAATAGTTAGGACCAATTGTGGTGTTTTGAATTGTTCATGCAAGATGGAGCCCATCAATTGTGAATGGTTTGGATCGGCAATGGACCCCACTTACAGATTCAAGGCTCGATGCAATCTTTGGACAGGTCGAGGATCATATAATTGGGGTTGCATATGGTGGGTTAAGCAGAAGCCTGGCCCATTAGGCGAGGTTTGGGTCTAGTTTTATAACTATTGGGTTATATCCAAGCCTGATTTCAAAGCCCAAACAACGTCAAGTTTGGGTTAACAGGCAAGGCCCAAAGGCTGGCCTAGCACAGCCCAGACCCTTTTCTGTAATAAATCTTACATTTATGTTCCATTCACTCGTTTCAAGATTCAAGCAATTTTTATCAATACTAGCATATGGTTTTTCTTTGTGTTTCTATGGATTTTCTTTTAAAAATAAAGATATTATTTTTAGTGGATGTTATAATCCATCATAATATAATTCCTTTCTTCCATTCTTTATAATATATTATTTTAGATTTACTTTACATTAATTATATTTAAAAACTCTTTAAATTTTTATATATCTTCAAGCTTTGCTGCTGGTATATGTATAGAATTATGTCTTTACTACTTCAGCTGCCAGCTCTTTCCAAGCAATTTCCACTGGCTTCATTTTTTCAACGGCTGACAGCAACAGGTGGCCCATCAGTACAGCTTGTAGGGCCCACCTCTTACTTTCAGTAATCCCACGAACTTTCCCTGTCTTGTCCTCTGTCAACCAAAACTTCCATTTCTTGTTTATAAATACTAGTGGAGCCCTGTGCACGACTAAGAAACATACTCTTTCAATATGATAATTTGAAAAAATAAGGTCATTGAAAAACTTAATATTAACTATCCCAATGGAGAATGATCATGTAACAAATTAAGTAATTTACAATCACTCATTGTTCTTATGAAATTTATTAAAAGCTTTAATAGAAAAAAGTAAGAAGAAGATTGAATAACAAGATATATGGAAGAAACTAATTAAAAAAAAAAGTTGAAAACCAACCTTTTCTGGCCATACATGATTAGGCAAAACACTCACCAATATAATTTCAATATAGATCGATAGTCCGGCCTATTTCTCATTAAAATTTGTCTAAAACCTAGCGCCAAATACATACCAAATTCAATAAAACAAAATACTAACCAACCAAAATAATATCCAACTCATAGCTTTAAACGAATCAACAACAAATTACAAGGATTCTAAGCAATCTTTGGCATTCTCATATCTTCCTCCGACAAGCAAATCGTGTCTTACAAGCATTGGGATCAAAGTTGAAATTTTCTACACATGAAAATCTCAACTGAAATTTCTCATTTGAGTTCTTACAGCGAATGAACAAATTCTTCAAACACAACCCTTTTCATCATCATTTGAGCTAAGCATTTCATCGAAATATAATAATACTAAGTGGGGCCCACAGATGTGTAGTTCTCTTTGATTGTATATATAATATAATAATACTAAGTGGGGCTTATAGATGTGTAGATGTAGAGTAAAAGCATGACAAGTTCTTCTACTAAGTGGGGCCCATAGATGTGTAGTTCTCATTTTATTATATATATCTAATATAATAATATTAAGTTGGGCATACATATATTATAATAATACTAAGTGGGCCCCACAGATGTGTAGAGAAAAAGCATGACAAGTTCTTCTACTAAGTGGTATAATATAATAATACTAAGTGGGGCCCACAAATGTGTAGATACAGAGAAAAAGCTTGACAAGTTCTTCTACAAAGTGGGGCCCACAGATGTGTAGTTCTCTTTTATTTTATACATATATATATATAATATAATAATATGAAGTGGGGCCCACAGATGTGTAGTTCTCTTTTATTTTATACATATATATATAATATAATAATATGAAGTGGGGCCCACAGATGTGTAGTTCTCTTTTATTTTATACATATATATAATATAATAATATGAAGTGGGGCCCACAGATGTGTAGTTCTCTTGTATTATATATATAATATAATAATACTAAGTGGGGCCCACAGATGTCTAGATGTAGAGAAAAAGCATTACAAGTTCTTTTACGAGGTGGGGCCCACAGACATGTAGTTCTCTTTTATTATATGTATATATATAATATAATAATACTAAGTGAGGCCCACAGATTTGTAGAGAAAAAGTATGACAAGTTATTCTCTTTTATTGGAGCCCACATATGTGTAGTTCTCTTTTATTTTATATATACAATATCATATACTAAGTGGGGCCCAAAGATGTATAGAGAAAAAGCATAACACTTCTTTCTCTTTTATAATAAGGGCATAGATATTATATGATTATTATTATAATATAATAATATTATTATATTATATTTTTATTTTATTTTATTTGGGGGGGGGGGCGCCCACAAAGGTGTAGTAAAAAAGTATGCAACTTCTCTTCTATTTTATAATAAGGGTATATATATAGATTTTATATTATTATTATTATTATTATTATATAATATACTATTATATTATATTAGATTATTTGGGGGTGGGCCCCACAAAGGTGTACTGAAAAAGTATGTAATTTCTCCTCTTTTATAATAGTATATAAGATATAAGATAAGATAAGATAAAATTATAGATAGATTATAATATTTGGGGGTATGCCCCACAATGGTGTAGTGACAAACAGTTTACAACTTTCCCTCTTTTATAATAGTAGTAGTAAATAGTAGATATTTGGAGGTGGGCCCCACAATGGTGTAGTGAAAAAGTTTGCATTATAATATTTTTGGGTGGGCCCCACAAAGGTGTAGTGAAAAAGTTTGTAATTTCTCAAAATAATATATTATTATATTATATTATAATATTTGGGGGTGGGCCCCACAATGGTGTAATGAAAAAGTTTATAATTTATCATAATAATATATTATTATATTATATTATACTATTTGGGGGTGGGCCCCACAATGGTGTAGTGAAAAAGTTTGCATTATAATATTTGGGGTTGGGCCCTACAAAGGTGCAGTTTAAAAGTTTGTAATTTCTCATAATAATATATTATTATATTATATTATAATATTTGGAGGTGGGCCCCACAATGGTGTAGTGAAAAAAGTTTGCAACTTTCCCTCTTTTATAATAGTTCTAGATCGTAGATAGTAGATATTTGGGGGTGGGCCTTTCAATAGTGTAGTGAAAAAAATTGCATTATAATATTTTTGGGTGAGCCCCACAAAGGTGTAGTGAAAAATTTTGCAATTTCTCAAAATAAAATATTATTATATTATAATAGTTGGGGGTGGGCCCCACAATGGTGTAGTGAAAAAGTTTGCATTATAATATTTTGGAGTGGGCCCCACAAAGGTGTAGTGAAAAATTTTATAATTTCTCAAAATAATATATTATTATATTATATTATAATATTTGGGGGTGGGCCCTACAATGGTATAGTGAAAAAGTTTGTATGAGATAGATAGATAATAAGGGTATAGATATTATATTATTATTATTATTATTATTATTATTATATTTTATTATAATATTTTGGGTGGGCCCCACAGTGGTGTGGTGAAAAATTCATACAACATTGCCTCTTTTATAATAGTAGATATAGATAGAAATTACTTTGTCAGTGTGGGGCCAATATAGGTTGTTTGTATTTAGACATGATAAATACTTAATTTAATTAGAGTGATATACATCATTGAATTGAATAGGCGTTTAATATAAGAGAATGTTCTCCTAGAGCTACATCTTCACTTGGAGTCTGTCTCATGGGGCTCACTTAATTGTATGTCTATCAATGCGAGGAGGGTAGATGAAAAGTCCTCCTCATGAACTAGAGAGAGCAAAACAAAATAAAAAAACAGTCTAACCATATCATCCTAGCCTTTGATTTGACGGCCTTAAAGTTTCTTGGCATCTTAAATGTAAATCCTTTTCAGACCCACTCCAAAGGGAAGTGAAGGTTTAGTGATTATAGAATTGGGCATGAAGCCAAATCAAGGGGTGAGTAGATTATTGAAGGGTCGTTTTGATCAAAGGTGGGCCAGGCGGGCCCATAGGATATGATTGCACATTCATTCTTCTTGTGGGAGAACATTTTCCATTAAATATACATATATAGTAATATTTTCCACAAATAATTATCAGGAGGTGTATGGAGCTAAGTTTGGAGTGAAATCTTACCTCTTATTTGCTCCATCTCCATTTGAAATAATTCTTACTTTTAAAAATTAGAAGTAGCTCTTAAGTAATGAGAGTCTGAGAATTTGGATTATAATCAAATCCCCATTTGGGGCTTTTCAGGGAATTTCCTAAATGGATGGAGGCCAGGTTGGGCCTTACTCTTTAAGCCCATGCCAGATTCACAAGACTTGAGCTGTGCAGCACAATTTTGGGATATGATAGGACGTAGATTTGATCTCTTTGGACCCTTCATTTGATTGCTCCTATCCCTTTGATCCACAGCGAGCCATGAAAAAAAGTCGGTAACCTTGAGATTAGTAATCCCTCATTTAGCTTTCAATCCCATTTGTTTCAAATAATTGAACTCTTCAGATTTCTAATTTTATAAATAGTGAGAAATGAAGAATCAAACATGAATATTCAAAAATGACAATCAACTACCTCTTTTTTAATGGAAATTGAATCATAAAACCTATAAAATAAATACCGAGCCATCATAATTCAAATTCTAAGAAAGTCGAGTCTCATTTGTATCTTATATTATTTACCCTTCACCTCATTAATTATCCTTCGGTGAAAATTATTTTACCGTTAATTCCTTATGTATTTTATGCAGGCAAATGAGCCCATATAGATGAGCGGGCTATTAGTGTCAATGAGCTAGCCTACATTGGGCTGCAGAGTTCAAACTCTAGAAAACAATCGGGAATTTTGGTACAAGTGCAAAAAGAATGAATTTCTTATTAATGAGTGAGCAAGATTTTCACTTTCAGGAGTTCCCCACCATGGGGACTCCCTTAATCAAAGGTAGGGATCAAAATCCGCATAGCTGCCATGCAGAACTCTTGTAGGAGACTGAAACGCAATAGAAGACAGGACTTACTAACTGACGGTAAGATTAATAAGATCTAAACCTCAAAAGAAGATTGCCTGAATCAAGTTATTAATAGAAACAATCAAATAACTTCTTCATAAATTGGCTCCTTGAAAATGGCTCAATCCAAAGATAGAAAGCAGAAAAATACCACATGGGTTTGGAGAGGGATGGACTCATTATATATAGAAGCAAATGCGAGCTTTTTCTTCCAATGTTCTGTCAAATGGCCACATGATCTCATACATTCTCTACCTCAGTTGAACATTTTTAACCTTGTAGAATGCGCTCATTGCATTTTCGAACTTATAAGAAAGTGAGATGTCGAGAGTGATGTTGAAAACTGGACATCAAAATCTTCTCATCTAGTTCATTTTTTCTATTTTTCTTAATGAATACGTTGTAGGAAAATTTTCTGTTGTGTGCACGTTCCCACGGGAGCATGCATCGATACCATCACTAAAGGCAAGACCCCTCTTGAATTTCAGCAGCTCCCACATGACGAACGGAATCCAGATTCCCTGTTTTCATCTTATCAACATTCGTCGGCTATATAAAATCTCCTGCCAGCTAATGCACCATCTCAATTGCTTCCTTGAAATGAGAAAAAGATAAGAGGAGATTTTATACAGCTGGCGAATATTAATAGGATGAAACATTATGAAATAGGGGACCCGGACTCTGACAAATGCCATGTGTGACGCCCCACCTCTTTACTTACCTTAGTGGGATCCAATTATAAGTAATTATCTCTAATTGTCTTATTTAATAGGTGACTAGTAAGGGTGGATGAGTGATTTTCTAGAATTGGACCTAGTCTATAATTTAGTGGTCATTTGTATTATATAGAATAATTTGGGGTTAATTGTATTTATTAGAATTAGTTGGTTAGCGAGAGGCCCTTAGATGTAATTCTAAGTTTAGTTAGAGGCTTCTCTCGGAGAATTGAGCATTTAAACCTATAGTTCCCTAGGCCCGTTTAGATGTATGATGAATTGAAGTACGGTGAGGTGAAGCATCAAATCAAGAAAGAATAAAATATAAGGTGTTATGATGGTATTTTATTTTTAGTTGTTTGGTATGGAATCTTTTTGACTTTTTGTATAGAAAATTGGAGTTTTTCTTTTCTTTTAGTAGAGAAACGAGGTTAGTTTTTTTGAAAATTTTAGAGGAAATTTTGTAATTGTGTACTTTTGATATGACCCCTTGTCATTTTCTTGTCTGGATTCACTTTACTTTAACTTAATTAGTTAATTGCCAAACACGCAAACCCTTTATAAACCCAACTACTAAGAAAGGACATTTTAGTCAATTGACCAAAAACCCATCTTTATATATAAAACCCAGCCCCAAGCCCAACGAATCCCATCTATCCCTCTCTCATCTCATTTTCCCTCCTCTCCTCTATTCTCATTTCAATCTTCCCTCCAAAAACTTCTTCTCTCACCATCAAGAATTAGGGTTTTCATCTTGATCTAGAGCTTCTCCTACAAGATTCAAAAGGAATTCATCAAGACCCAACCATCTCCAAGTTACCCTCTCATCTCCAATATTACCTCTCTCCCCTCTCCAATTCAAGGTAAATTTCACCATCAAGCCCTAATTCCTTGTAGATCTATCTTATCTTCTTGAATTCTCTTTTTCTTATGCACTTTCCTCCTTGGGAATAGGTGTAGGAGCTGTAGATCTGCCATTTGAAAAAATTCCAAAGATTTGGAGTGGAGCTTAGCCATTTAAGGAGCTTCTTCCCTAATTAGGCAAGTAAATATATCTAGATCTCACTGTATGGTTATTATTATGCTTGAATTTGGTAATTTATAGCATGTATGTCTGTCATTTAATGGAATTCCGTAACTTGATGTTGATTGGATGGTATGATGTGTAGATCTCCTTCTCTAAGCCTATTTTCTATATTTATAGCCCTTGATCGATGGGAAACTCCCATTTGGAATATCAATAGCCCATGGCTGATGGGGTTTTTGTGTTTGGAGATGGTTTTGTAATTATTTGGAACAAGATTGAGGGGCTTTGGTTGGAAATCGAGTGAAGCAAATGAGGAGCATTACCCAAGAAGTCTATTCGCTCGAGCAAGAATACAGGTTGCTAGAGCTAGCAGGCTTGTTGGGACGAGGGAGCTCCTAGGAAATCCACTCACTCGAGCTAGGGGACCCTTTGGGGTACTCGCTCGAGCGAAGCTTATGATTCGTTCGAGCGAGGTTACCTCCTGTTTTGGGTTGTTCAACACTTCACCCATTTGAGTACACTGCGAGCAAAAATTCCTTAACATATTCCTTTTCTTTTTTCTTTTTGTAATTTAACCAAATGGGGCCATTGCCATTTCATTTGGACTATGATGGACATGCTAGACACGAGTCAAAGGCCGGGCTTAACCTTGACCCATGTAGCCACCTAAAGTAGGGTCTAGGTCATGACATGGGACACGATCCGGTGTTGATGGATGACCTTGGATGTCATTTACTATTAGAAGCACCAAGAACACTTTAATTAAGCATCTTAGGCTCCTTTGGCTATTGTCTTAGGTGAAGTGGGATCCTACACCTGAAAAAGGGCAAAGACTTACCTCAGATTATTGTATATGGCCATATTTGTTGTTAAATATGGATGAGGCATTTGTTGTACATTTATATGCATTCTATGAATTGATGGTATGGATGGATGCCATGGATGGTTGGTATAGTTCGGAATGAGATAGTAAGGTCTCAGAGTGACACTCAATACGTTGATCAGATCATTACACTTGCAGTTTTGATTAATGATAAATGGAATCACGGTATAGACTTGGGTAGTAAGGTCATAGCATGGCACTGAAAGCTTAGACCAATAATCATTGGAGTGTAACAATGGACGAAATGGCAATGGATTGTAGAATGAAATAATACTAATTAAGTGTAAATGGAAGTGAAGTATACGAAACGATAACCGTTGACAACATTAAGTAAACACTAACACCCCAAACTCTGTGGATCATATACTTGATTAGTCTTGTCCCACATACGCATAAAAAAGTGACCTCGTCCAGAGTACCCCCACCTAGTATACGGCGTATGGTATACAATGATGTGTTTGAGCATCGTAAATATCATTGGATACAGAGATAGCCAACATTCGAACTGGGTGCACTATGATGAGTACGATGGTTATGATGGATAATATGACGAGCATGGTAGGTATGTATGGATATCGAGATAGTCGCAGGAGCTAGGTGCAATTAGGGCTTGTTTGGATCGTCTTATTTTTTTGAGGTCTTAATCTGTCTGAAAAATATCTATGAGTTTAAGATCTTATTAGAGCTGCGAGTTTAAGATCTGATTAGCTGTTCTGTAATAAGATCGTTTGGCAACATCCGAACGCTATGAGATCTGAATTGAATAAGACTGTTTGGTAATGCATCTTATCCATGTCTTAAGTTAAGGGTAATTTCTGTCATTTAAAAAAAAATAGTTTTAAGCCTGAAAAACATTTGTGACACTCCAAATATGTATCTTTTTAAACTCGGACAATGCCCAATACACTCTATACTCATTTTTCTAAACTTAAAAAAAAAAATATGTTTTAACTATCACAATGCATGTTCCACGTCATAATCACCAACATTATTACATAAACTTTAATAATAGTTTGCTTATAAAAGGACTAAAGACACATCACTATAACGACCACCAAAATGATAAAAAAAAACAAGCAAAGCCACAAAAACACTTTTGAGTCCACATCTAGAACTATTTGTACTTGGCAGTGATTCCCTTGAAAATTTTGGAGCATACAAACAAAAGCTTTTACTCATTTGTCTCATTGTCCCATTTAAATGCTCCTTTTATGGTTTTGTCAAAATGAAAAACAAGTAGTTTAGAATAATATTAATCATTAAAAAATTAGTATGAAATTTACCTCAAAATTTGGATATTTGTAAAACCATTTCTCACGATTTTTTACAGTATTTGCCCTGAATCTCTTCATTGAACCCCATCACAAGAGCATGAGGGGGCAGTTCTAGACATAATTGCTGCATATTTTTAGAAACATATTCGAATCCAATAGTTAGAATCAAATCTTTTTCAAAAAAGCAACTTAAAAAAGATTGAAAATGAAAATGTAAATGAATTAAAATAAAAAATAAAAAATAAAAAATACTACTGTACCGTAAGGATAATAGATCTGCAATCATATTTCTATAACTTCTCATCTCATCCAAAAGTATGTTGGTTAACCAAATTGTCATGAGGATGTGCAACGAAATAGAGATAGAGAGATTAGGGCTTGAATCGTTGATATTGGTGAGAGTTATTATGGGAATTTTAAAATTATTTTAAAGTCCTGAAATGTCTCACCGCTTAAAATGTCGAGGTCTTAATTCTAGGAGCTTGATTTCGAGCTCATAGAATTAAAATAAATCTCGTCTTAAATAACAAGTCGTCTTAGCGTTTAAGACATGTTGTTATTGCGTACAAAATAATTTTATTTAGCTTTTTTTGTCTTAGCGTTTAAGACAAAAGACATTAAGACCCAAACTTAAGACGACCCAAACATTACCTTAGTGTATTCGGACATGGATATGGATATGGTTGATGGTTCTCTATTTGATATGGAGATTTTTAATTGCTCATTTATTTAGGTTTTTTTTTATTATATAATTTTGGTACTTTCTCACTAACATCCCGAGATTCGACCCGTCCGAATCTGGAAGCGTTATCGTATAGATATGCAATGCGTAGGAGAAAATCATCCTTAATTATATTTGATTTAAGAGTTGTTAGTGCGCGAGCTGTAAAAGAGAAAACACATTCATTTTCCACCTGAGCCAGTAGGAACTCCGGATCCGTCCTAGCACAAAAAAAAGAAAAAAAAAACCCTAAAATCTCGTTTTCGTCGCTTCAATCATCGCCGCACCAAATGCAAATGAGGAAGGCACCTTATCTCCCTCCATTTTCGTGGCTAAAGGTGTTACCCAATAGACGCAGTAGTCCCATATACAACCACGAGATAGATGAGCATAGGAGTTTCTACTTCTACTATCATTAGGATACCCCACAGTTTTTTTTTTTTTTCCATGTAATGAGGATACGTAGCAGTTGTAATTGGAGTTGGATCCGATTTGGGTAGATGGCTGTCTTCATCTAATGGGCCCCGTAAAGATCCCGCGTGCTATAGTAAGAAAAACCTTCTAAATCCTTACTCATATGGAATTGTATGTACTAATCTCCAACCCAAATAAAGAAAGAATGGAATTGTATATACTAATCATTGAATTAGAAGAGAGCGTGGCTGGTGGAAAAAAATATTTGTCACGTGCTGATCCCATCCCAATGAAGGAAAGAGACGTACGGCTCTACTCTCTTGGACCAATTTCCTTAAGTCGGTCTCAGTGCTTTTTGAAAGACAGAAAAAAAAGAGTACAAACCAACTTTCAGAAAAGGAGGATTTCTCTATAGGCCCTCTATTTTTAGTCTAATGATTTCGAAACCCCGCACAGTGTTGATAAATTATTCTTCACGCCATTCTTTTTTTTCAACTTAGTTAAGTGCATGTTGGGCATCTTTATTTTACACCTATATTTGTCTAAATATATAAAGTGGGGTAGAGGTTTGAGAAATAAAAGCGCCTGCCATGTGATTTTACCTTCTACTTGCTTTAGAGAAGTATATGCAAATTCTCTTAAAATGAGAAATCTCAATTTTGGAACGGGCAACTGGGTCTTAAAAAGGCAGAAGTGGATTTTTTTTTATTAAAGACAAAATACCTTTTCTAATTTTAACCTTTTTTCGTGACTCTTCCTTTAATGGCTCTAATTTAGATGGTTTTGTCGGAATAAGAGTAGAGATATCAAATAAGGTCAAGTATAGTCTTTTTAGTAAAAGTGCATTTCTTAAATAATATAAAATGTCCTCAATTGAAGTAAAAAAATATTAGGCTTTTATTTTTTTTGTTCTTTAGACCGATAAAATCATAGTTTCTAATTGTGGGTCTTACATAGTGATAGTAGAGATGAGAAATCTCAACTTCACCCACCAACCCCTTTTTTTAAGCACCCGATAGTTAGGTACTCACAATAAGGTGAGCACCATTTCTTGTGGGGCCCACTTCAGGCCTCACTTAGAGACGGGAAGGGGGATCAAAAGATCTAAATCCCCCCACACCCCAACCACGCTATGTATAGTGAGAAAGGCTCAAATCATCATTCAAACCGCTTGATTAATGCACAAGTCTTCATAGTAAAAATAAAAGAAAATAGTATACAATTGATCCAAATTTCCGATCCATTCGAATTGGTGCCACATTTAGAATCAGAGACTATTGGTTTAATGGATCATTAGTGTGGGACTCATTAGGAACTTAGGTATGTAGCGCTTTCAAGCACTTTTTTTTTTTTTTTTTTTCAACTCAATCAGCCCATTTAAGTGGAAAAGAAGTCCGCACCACATAAACGGAAAGGAAAGGGAGCCTAAAAGACTTCTTATTAGTAAGTTACTACCAAAATCTGAGGGATCTTTGAGCAATGACCTAACAAGACATGGACTCTAAAACAAATTCGCAAGTACGGCGATTCCGCACTATAAAAAAGATTCTCAATACTCACTTCCTTCCTCACTTCTTGTGCGCTTCTGAAAGCGCAGCATCTCTCCATCTCGATTTCGATCTCGATTCCGATACGGGGCAATGGCGACGCCGTCCGATCAGCAGGAGCCGCCGCCGCCGCCGCAGCAGCGGCAGCAAGGGTTCGGGCAGACAATCACGGGTATCATACGGATGGCCGTTTTCTGGTACTTCGCCATGAAGTTCTTCTCCCCCAAAAAGACCGCCGACCCATCTTTGCTCATGCCCAATCTTTTCCAAAAGGGCGAATCTCTCGTCAGTATCGAATCTCTCTCTTTCTTCCTTCTCTTACTGTTTCGATCTGGTGTTGATTGCTCATAAACATCCCTTAGATCTCACCAAAACCCTAATTTTTGCGAATCTCGGGTTCAGATTATCAATTGATCATTAAAGGAAGAATCTTTATGCTGTTTGATGTGGAAAAGTAGTCGAGGATTGTGTCTGAGTGTTTAATTTTGTGTGAAAGTTAGAGACGGCGATCTACTTCCATCAATTTCGATATAGTCGATGCGATGCGATGTCTATGTTTATCTTCTTCCTTTTCTTTTAATTTGCTTTGGAAACCCATAAAAAAGTGAACTTTTTTTTAATTTAATTGGGTGTTTTGTGGGATGGATAGGAAAGAAGAGTGGGTATGCGAACTTGAAATCAGTGGGAATTTTTTGCATTGATGACGCTATGTATTTGAATTTTATGGGTTCTTTTTTATGGATATTAAGGGGCATGCTTGTTTGCATAGAATACATAGGAATTGAGTAACCTGCATTGAAGGATTATTAAAGGGTCAAGGGGCGAAGGATGTGAGGTAGGGATGTTGGTGGGACCCTGACTTTCCTTGGATTTGAATTACTAGGGCATTGACTGGGTAATGGGTATTCTTCTCCTATCTTCCCTTGATTCAGTTTCCATTAAAGGGGAGGTTTCTTTTTTTATGGTCGTTTTTGGATAATCCATCTTGATCCCTCATTTTCAACCACTTATAGCAATATAAAGTCTTAGAATTACTAGGAGTTCAATTGCATGAAATAAACGGGCCCTAGAGGGTTTTGTCTAATCATGTGTGCAATTGAGATAGTAAATAAGCTCCCCAACCACCCACATGACAGAAAGTGGAAGTGGCAAGTGTCACTACTCCAGTGGGAGATTTCACTTCTGCCTTGGTTGAGTTGTCCAATACCGGGCATATTGATGATCTCCAAGTTAGCTCTTGGCAATTATATGTGCCTGATGGTCCCCTACATTCAGTTTGCAATTCCCAAGTAATGGCTTCTGCAATATTAACCTTTCTTCTCAGGGGAGATGCTTGGCCAGCAGGGATCCGCATTATAAATGATGCAGAGCTGCTGGCTTTGGTTATTGGGGTTTGTGAGGTTGTGCAACTTCAGCTTTGCTCTTTATTGTGGAAGGTGACTTCACAGCTGCGATTGGTTGAGCTATGAGTAGAGGTGAGGTTCCCTGAGGAATGAGGATCCTAAGGTTATTATTTAGCTTAGAGATATTACCCGAGGCTTTGAGGTGTCCATTTGTGGAGGCCCTAATGTGAGATAGTGATGTCCTGGATAATCTAGCAAAGCATGGAGTAGAGACTAGCGTGTCCTCTTTGTTTTCGTGAAGTAGCTCCTTTGATTGATTTGGTTTGCCTTTGTATGTAACAGAGTGTTGTACAGGAAGTGGTAATGGCCTCCCTGGTCATCACATTCTCTTCTGATTTCTTGTAATATCTTCTTGATAAAATCCATTTTCCATCCGAATAAGGAAAGAAAGCAAAAATGAAACCCGCAACTTTCTTCTCTTTCTGCTTCCTCCCATAATGGGTCTTCAATCTCATAATCCAGGTCGGACACAAGTACCCTTGTGAGGTCTTCTTGTACCATGACCCATTTTAAAGATAAACAAGCATCAATCGTGTCCACCATTTTGGATGTAGAAGTTTCAAGAGTGAATAACATCCCACTATTATTCCCCTCTTTCTATATACCCTACAATATAACACAGGATACCATTCGCTGTAGATTCCCTCTTTCTTTAAATGGATCTCTTTGCAACCTTGTGATTCCTTTGTAGGTGTAATATTTGATTTAATATCCCATTATTCCTCTCTTTACATGTACCCTACAAAATAATGTGAAAGTTGTATCTGACTAATACATCAACATGACGTAGGCAACCAATATTGATACTTCTTTTTTCCTTTTTCTTTTCTTTTTTTTTTTTCCTTTTTTTTTTTTTTTAAATGGGCGACGAACTTTGATATTCAGATCATTTCCAGATTTATGCCTTTTGCTGTTTTGCTCGTGGGTTTTTCTCAATTGCCATTCTATCAATGACCAGGACACGTGGCTTTATGTTTCTGAACATGAAAAGTTCAATGACTTTGGCAATGAGGGTGCTCTTATTTGGCATGAGACGAATGTTCCATACGCAGTTTGGGGACCAGATAGCAGTCGGTATCATTCTTTGACGTATTTCCCATCAGAGGTATTGCTAATGGGCTCTCATATGTCAAACCCTTTTTAAATATGGAGCAACGATATATACTTATTCTACCTATGGTCTTCACCACGTTATAATTGCTGGAATCTCATGTAACCTTTTCAGGCTCTGAAGCACAATGGCAGCCTCTATGCTCACGTTTTCTTTGCTCGCTCAGGGTATCCTCCAGATCCTAATGATCCCGAGTACCAACCTTTTTCTGCCTTTGGAAGGACTCATCGTGAGTGTTTTTGTGTGTTTTCTCATTTCACTATTTATCAGTGATATGGAAAAGGATTGACATTCACTTAATTATCCTTCTTTCTGTGATCTTAGCTATTGTTGCATACTTGCCCAAGTCTAAAGTAGATAAAAGGAAGAGCCTGTTGGCGGGTTCGAAGGGGTCTGAAGAGGGTGAAATGGTTTCAGAGGTACATTTCTTCACTAAAAAACCTTGTTTTGTGACATTCAGTCTGATCATGTTGGCACTTTAACTGATTGTGGAGAGTTCCAACGACTCGTATTAAACAGAGCTTCATTGTTTTATACATGCCTACATGGGCATTCATCATGTTGGCGAGACATTATCTTCAAACTTATGGCTTTCTCTCTCTTAATGGATTTTTTATCTCGCTACTTTCCTTTGTGTTCTAGTGTTTATTACCTGAGTTGTTTTAATTTCATTGGTGATATTTTGATTTAAATTTTGTGTGTTTTGACTGGGCCACTTTATTTTACTATTTGTTGACATCGCATAAGTTCTTATTTACTTCCATGGATTCGTATATAAAAAAAAAATGCCTTCCATACTAGAGCACTTATGTTCTGCTGTGTTCTCCAGTCTGTTTAGAGCTACTAAAATACAGTAGATGTTTTCACATGCTTACCCATTCACTTTCACAGTCGCTATTTTCAGTTTCTTATGTTGGTATTAGTTATGTTGTTTTCGAATGTAGGTATGTTAATGAGCTTTTTTGCCCTCTCCATAAGGACTGTCAACTGGCTGGTTCCTCTCTGGATCTGACTGCATCTGGTTTCAATTAAGACAGGCCTCAACATGGACGACCTGGATCGCTGTTTAGGATCCGTACCCCATATGTGCCGGACCCAGATTCTGGGTCACATGGCAATATTCTTCTAAGAGGTGCTTCTCGCAGATTTGCATGAGGTAAAACTGTGTGGGACACCCCATGAAAAATCCAACCCCCTCACACTCACTAATCCACAATGAATTAGCATTCACCTTAATTCGGCACTAATCTTAATAATAATCCCCGGCAGATTAAATTTCATGAAAAATCTAACTTAAATAACCATTGAAATTTAATCTGACGGTGATTATTGTTCAAAATCAATGCCGAATTAGGGTGAGTGCTAATTCATGGGGGGTTATTGTATTTTTCATGGGGTGTCCCACGTGGTGGTAAAAAGGTTATCTCACACAAATTCGTGAGAGGTACCTCTTAGCAGAACATAGGCCATCCATGAAAACGCCCTTGTTGGGCCCACATGGGACGATGCCAATCATTTGGGTTTGGGTTTTTTTTTTTTTTTTTTTTTTTGGGGGGGGGGGGGGGGGGTTCAAAAAATTTGATTAAGACCTATGGGTATACAAAATATCAACCCCATTAGATCCTCCTATGCCTTTGATCTATGGCCCTTGAGTTTCAATGGATTTAGAAGTCATCATTTTGTTTCCAGTTGTGAGTAATTGTTGGTTGAGGGTCAATTTTGGGCTTTTGCCAATTCATGGGGGGTAGTGAGTGTGAGGGGGTTCAGTTTAGCATAGATGCTCATCTAAGGGTGCTCACATGAAGGGTAATTCTCCAAAACGCCCCCTTTTCTACTCTTTATTTTCATGGGCCCACTTTGAGTCAGTCTAATCTTTTCACATGCACAACCCCAACCCCTTGAAAACTGAATAGTCACAATTCCAAATTTGACACTTGTCCAACTTTTCCTCACCATTGGATTGAAATCGTAAGAAAATGATGCCTCTAAAACCATGAAATTTTTAGGCCATCGATGATCGATCAAAGGGTTTAGGATGATCTTATGGAGTCAAAATTTTGCACATAGGTAGGTCCAATATATATTAGATGGAGTAAAGATGCCACTATGTCCTACATTGAACGCCTAAACTGCATCATGCATAAATGGCTGAAAATTGGACAACCATGCAACACTGGCCTTGGACCTAGCTTCTCTAACCAAATAAGAAATAAATCAAAGAGTATTAAAGTTTTGAACTACTAAGTTCCCATTTTTTTAGTATTTTTCTTTACCAAAGATTCTTATCTTAATGAAGAAAAAGGTTATATAATAGGCAAATCTTCCTGTGAGAACTCATCTCATCGTCTTATAGTGAGAACTTGCAGTGGGCCCACCTTATGATCCATCTGAACCATTCACACACATGGGAACCCCCCTCATAGTCATTGGACCCAGGATTTGCACCCACCTAATGGACTGGACTAGTGGATCGAAGGTTAATCTTTTTCTTTAATATAAAGCCATTAAAACTTGCGGGCCATGGATCAAGGGTTTAGAGGCATGAGATTGACCTCATTTTTGGTATCTGGGTGAGACTGAGTTCATTCCATCATGAGTGGATCTTTCCATCCCTCCAGTTCCCATGATTTGTGGGGCCCTAGGCGGGGCCCAACAGCCGATGTGCATGGTAAGACCGTACACACAGAATGCATAGAAATATTATGCCTCCTTTCCTTTCTTCTCCCTGCAGTGCAGGTGCCCATGCATGATCAAGCGACACTCCACTTATACCTACCTTCCATTGTTGTCCCTATTCGACACTTTTAATGAACTGCTTTTAGAAGCCATTAAATGTTGAGGCATCAAGGGCTAGGATTATGTGATCAGAATATATTTGGTCTGTAAAAAACCATATACCAACCCAAAAGCTTAAGCTGATAGGTGGAAGGCTCATACATGTATATTAAGATATGTCAAGCCTATTACTTAGGCGATGTGGGATGTGGGGGACTTCCCAATACTCCCCCTCACGTGCAGGCCCAACAGATTTCATGGACGGGCCTGTCACGTGGGCTACACAAGAACACCGGGATTGAAACCCGCTCTGATACCATGTAAGAAACCATATACCAACCCAAAAGCTTAAGCTGATAGGTGGAAGGCCCATACAGGTATATTAAGATATGTCAAGCCTATTACTTAGGCGATGTGGGATGTGGGACTTCCCAACATGGTCCACTTCCAATCAATGCCAAAATCCCATTCAATCTCGTGATTGTCATGCACCCGGGTGAACCTCATAGCAAAAAAGCCCAGGGTGTAGTGCAGATGACTCATAAAAAGTTACTGTTTTAGTTATTTTAATGTTCCACCCTCTTTTTTTTGGCCCACTTGGATGCATGGCATATGGCGGAAAGGGGTGTTGGAGGGTCTCAGCGCTGGCTATTTTAAAATATTGAAAGTGGATCCCTCCATAAGTGATGGAGTAAAGAATGGTTTATTTATCAAATTAATGATTCTTGTGATCTATTTTTCCCTTGGTATTGCTAATAAAAAAACTTCACTTGGGGTTTTTTTTTTTTTTTTTTTTACTTTGATAATTTATGAATCTTGTCTTAAAAAAACCTGGCTATTTGGTTGTTACAGGTTGGGGATGATAACAACATCGATGCTAAAGACGATGGCCCTGTAGAATGGGCTTCATATTGGAAACCAAATATTACAATTAATCTAGTTGATGACTTCACAAGGTCTGTTCTCCAGTGGTGTTAAGGTTGCATTTTCGATTATGTTGTCAAGGACATTGTCACATGGAAACATCTGTATACTTCCTATTCCCCACTGATTTTTTATTCACATCTTTTGACTGAATTTTATTTTGCCTATGGTTTGAAGATATGATTTGTCTTGATACGGTCCGTTTTCTAATGGTGTAAAGTTGCATTTTCTCTGATGCAATCAAGGACATGGAGATGTGCTCCTACTTCATATTGAATTTTATTTACATTTTTTATTGAATTATTTGGCTTATGTTTGGTGTTCATTTAGCTCTCTCTCTCTCTCTCTCTCTCTCTCTCTCACACACACACACACACACACACCCCACCCCCCACCGGTATATATTATCTAGGTCTTACTTGTCTTTTTACTTGAGAATTAAGAGCTAATGTTTGGTTCTTGTCCTATCAGTGTCTCATGGGAAAAAAAGAAATTCCATTGTCTGAAGAAATCCATTTTAGAATTTGTGAGTGACAGAGGAGCTCCTTATTCTTCCAAACATGGCAAAGGTTATGAAACAAAAGATAGATGACAGAAGAACGCCCTGTCCTTTTGTATTTTGAATTTCATAGGGAAGTTTTTGGGAAAATGACCGAATGCTCCAAGGACGAGTAACCATATTTCTACTTGGGAAAATCATAGAGAAAGTCTCCATATGAAAACTGATAATGATATGAAAAATGCCAAAAGCACCCAAAGTATCTTAAAACAATGTTGATTTCACTTAGTTTGGAGTCAATGATGTTCTGGATATTGACACATTATATATTGAATGCATACAGGATATAATAGTTATGTGTTTTCTAGTATAAAATTCCCAATATTGTCATTGATGGATAATGCCAAATTCAACAAATGTCAATGATGGACACTTAAGTTCTAAGAGGAAAAGGGTAAGAGCTGTGATGATTAGATACGGATTTGGATGTGGACAGTTGGACACTTGTATGGGGATTGGGGGTATGACTGCACTTTTGGAAAGCTAAAAGAGATGGATACAAATATGGCTGTCCTATCCATAATATGAAAGTTCATTATTTATATCTACATTTTATACAAAGTATTAATTTTAATTTAGTGAAATTATCATTGTTTACATTCCTTTTTAACATATTTTATGTTAAAAAATAACTAACTAATAGAACTATGAAATAATGGACTCTATATGGTACAATATGCTATATTTGTATCCTAGAAGTATCAATGCAGTATCAAGTACCGCCATGAGTATCATATCGGTCCAATATGAGGATGCTGGTCCTGTAATAGTATTCAGGTATTATAGGGTAAATGTTATTTATCCACCCATTTTGACAGACATCCTATGTCATGGAAAAATTCTCCCATGAAACTATCTTGTAACACTTCTAGAGATTAAGCTTTTATGATCATATTGATCCAACATCAGAGCCAGTTTATTTAAAGAGTCCAAACATATGAATTAATTTATTATTATGAATATGCCATGTTTGAAAATCCCCTTGAAGGTTCTAAAAAAAAAAAAAGAGTCAATATTGACTTAGAAGTTTGGCAAGAAAATGTATATATGAAATTAATATAATATATGTTGAACTCAGCGTAGGTCATCCAGCTGAGGAATGTTGTATGACCAGTTGGCCATTATTTCTTTATATTTTGATTTACAATTTTTTTCTGAAGCTTTGAAGTAGGTATTTTTAGAAGTTTAGCTTTCTAATGCGCACTTTATATAATTTTTCTTGTTTGTGTATCCAAGCTGGTTTTTGTCAGTAGAAGTCCCTAATTCATTGCCATATCCCTGCAGGTATCCCCGCGATGCTATTCCACCAAACATTGCTCCATGTATCCTTGATTATTTTATTGTGTTCAGATAATAGCAGCTCTGGTGTTGCTTTCATAACTCATACCCAATTTCACTATTATTACTTGTAGATGTTTCATATGCAAAATTCAATTTCCTCTATGGACTTCTGTTATGGACTATAATTTTGTTGCATCATTAATATTTAAATCAATGCAATTAAAGGATAGCACTTCTGAATCATAGTTACTGAATTCATTCATATGAGAGCAGGACTGAGGCATGAAGCATTTACTTGTGTGAAGCCCATTGGAACAACCTGATATGTTTGATTTGTGACCTAAACATGTGAAGTTAAGAAAGAACACATCAAGTCTGCAAAAAAGATGTAGAAGAATTTGCGGGGCACGTTGGTGTAGCCCCATTTCCACTGAAGACGAATGGAAAAATGAAAGATTTTTCATGCCGTTTCCTCTTCCCACATATGGTGCGGACGCTTTTCCTCGACACCCCCATCCCCATCCCAAAATACGAAATTCCTCTTCAACGGTGTCGCACAAACGTGCCCTTCATATGATGATTTTGATGGATCTTACTAGTGCAGGATGCTTTTTGGTATAAAAGTTCTTACAGGGGCATCTTTGCTCTTCCTCAACACCCCCTACCCCCACCCCACCCCAAAATAAGAAATTCCTCCTCCACAGTGTTGCACAAACGTGCCCTTAATATGATGATGATTGTGATGGATTTTTCTAGTGCAGAGTGCTTTTTGGTATAAAAGTTCTTATAATGGCATCTTCCGTTCTGATAAAAGGTCAACCTTTCCCTACATCCTGTGCGCTTCTTTACGAACCTTACATGGGAAGGATCTTTATACACTTAATTAAATATTATTTGATCAATGATTCAATGTAGGAGTTTTATTAATTTTTTCCTCACAATAAGTTTTTTTTTTTGTTTTTTTTTGGGATTTGTTACTGATTAGTTAATTTATTTCAAAATAAGAGCGCAATTTCTATGCTGAATTTTAGTTCATAGATCGATACACCCTTCACTTTCTAATGCTACAGTTTCCTTTTTTAAGCATGACGTAACAAAATCTCAGTGTTTTCATTCATGGAATAAACATGCTGATTCATTTATTGTCGGTGACATTTAGACAGAAACATCATGAAGTTACTATTAATTTTTTTTTTAAGGTCAACGGTCATGATTTCCTTGACAATAAGGCTGCAGATTTGAATGTCGAGCCTACTACCGGGAACTACTACTACCCAACTATCTTCTTTAATGAGTTTTGGCTACTACGGGATAAGTTGATACCACTCAATAATACAGTGACAGCATTATCCCTTAATTTAGAGCTGGGACCAATTAGCATGACAAAATGGCAACTTTTCCAACAAATCGACCAATCATTTCAGATTCATCGTAGCTATGGAAGCATGCTTGAAGGCGAGGCTGATGAGCTCAAGGTACTATTGATCGTAGGGTTGTGCATTAGGTTGTCTGGGAAAGGCACACTGTTTCTTGCCGCCTCATTTAAATATTTCAATTTTTTTTTTTAATTTGTCGGTAGCATGTTTTGAGGTTTGTGGAAGTTAAAAGGCCAAGAATGAGGGGAAAGGCCTAAAAGCAGTGACTCAATTTCTCAAAAGCCTGTGTCTGCCAAAGAATATGCTTCATTGTCCCACCTCAATAAGTGGGAAAATCACTTGGTCTCTTGTGGTTCTTTCTCCACGTCTTCCAATGCCTTTTCTTCTATCTTTTTGTTGGTTTGTTTGCTCCAAAATTTGGGGACATTTGCTCCTCCGTCAATTGGAGACCTTTCCTCTGGTCCTTCATTTCATACATAGTGTTTATGGGTTTATTTCATTCCGTTTTGGCAAGTCATGAATCAGTTGAAGCTCTAATCTTAGTTGTGCCCATTTTTCTCTTCGTTATGGAATCTTTGGTGCCTTCATCCCTTTGTGTGTATATTATGGAGCCATTAGAAGAAAAGGTATCTGATGACTTTTGGACAAGAAAAAAAAGTGTTTTGGTGGGGCACTGAATAGGATTTAGTGAATGACATTTTAAAAGAGCAATCTTCTAACTATTTTTATAGGTATGTTCTTTCTTTTATTCTGCTTCACTAAAATTTCTTTCCTTTCAAGAAAAGGGGAAAAGGAAAAAAAAAATAATAATAATAAAATGACTGTCCATTGAAGTTAGTATCACGATCAATTTGTTGGATTTTCATTCATGCTCTCTTGTCGTTTCAAGTGGAAATATGTTTTTCTGTCACTAGTGGGCTGTACGAAAATGGCAATCCAATGAGGGGCAAAAAAACCAGCTTTTCTTATATTACACCCTTGTGTATGTGATAATTTTTTTTCTGTGATTTTTTTTCGTATGTCTCCACTCCTGCTTTAAAATTAGCTTTTCTTGATTTTTGGGGCCGTAAAGTACTTTAATTACATTTCATGTGCTCTTGCATCCTATAAAGTATTTCATGACTCCATTCAATTTCTCACTTGTCCATTCTTGTGTCAGAGGGTATTTTTGGAAGGAAATCCTTACCTCCTGGTGATTACGATGGTTGTATCTTTACTTCATTCTGTGTTTGACTTCTTGGCTTTTAAGAATGGTATGTGATTATATTTCTAAGGTTTTGGCTCATTGTCATTTATATTTTCTGTTATGCTTTAATTGTCAACCTTTTTCCTGTATTCTTACACAGATATTCAGTTTTGGAACAAAAACAAGTCCATGGAAGGACTCTCTGCAAAGTCAGTTGTTGTGAGCTTTATTTGTCAGCTCGTTGTTTTCCTCTATCTCCTTGATAACGATACCTCGTGGATGATCCTAGCAAGCTCTGGTGTAGGTTGCTGCATTGAGTTTTGGAAAATTGGGAAAGCAATGATTATTGAGGTATATTCTGAGTTTCTTGGTTAACTTCAGTTTCTACCCCAAATTATTATGCATCCCACTTAGTGCTTAGTAGAAATGTCCATGACCTATAATTTGGCAATTAATGAATTTAGCATAGCATACCTGATACAGCCTGTGGAGTTGACCCACACACGTATAAAATAATTGAACTCGTCAATCATGCTCAGAAGCTCAAGCCCCAAGGGACAACTCCTATTTATAGTTGTTCTAATCCCTTGTTTAATTTATTCTATTGACCTTGGACACTTCATAACTAGGTTTTGAAGTATGCATTTGTGTTTAGAACTTAGTTTTCTATTTTGTTTGATTGGTCTTAGTTGTAATAGTGATGCAAAGTCTAAAGCATATAAGGACTTATATAATAAGTTGGGACCATGTGAGAAACAGAGAGATTTTCAAGCATACAAAAATGAGGGAAAGGAAAAGTAGGGACTTGGATCATGTCAGCTATATAAAGAGTGACGACCAAGAGTTTTTACTGAAGGACAATGATATTAAAGAAATGTGGAGTGAGAATTTTAACGAACTTTTTAAATGAAGATTCTATAAGAGGCTTAGCTTAGGATTGAGAGAGGACTCTTTGCCAGCAGGACATACCTTTTACCACAGAATTATGGTAGTAGAAGTGAAGAAAGCATTGGCAAGAATGAAGACAAGAAAGCATTGTCTTCATACTTATTTTGATGTTTAGCTGATTGTTTTTTCATTTTTCCTTGTTTTTTTTTTTTTCTTCAATGGGTCATGTTTGTTTCTTTCTCTTTAATAGAATTTATTGTTATTAAAAAAAAAAAGAATGAAGACAGGAAAGGCTACGGGGCCAGATGGCATTCTGATAGGGGCTTGGAAATGCTTAGGAGAAATTGGATGAGTTTAATTAACTAGGCTTTTCAATAAGATATTAAGGACAAAGGACACTCACAGGAGATCGAGTATCAAGTAGGTAAGGGTGATAAAATCTTCTTTTGAATAGATCTCTGGGTGGGGGAAGCCCCTTTAGCAATTTCTTTTCCAGATTTATTTAATTGTGCCAGCATCAAACTGCCAAAGGCATTGGTTATATTGAAAGGGTCGACAACTGTATAATTTGGGGGGGCATCTTTAGAAGAAACTTGAATGAAAGAGAGAACATGATTCCGGTCTTTGATGGTTCTCATAGGCAATGCTTTCATTCCTAGGGATGGCAGAGATTGAAGAGTGTGGATGGCTTCAACAAATGGCATATTCTCAGTTGCTTATCTATTCCTATCCATGAGTAGAGAAGCAGCTGCATATCATTCTTTTGTGGCTAGCCTGTGGAGGATTAAAGCTCTGCCTAGGGTAATAGCGTTATGGTGGTCAGCACTTCTTAGTGGTATTCTAATGATGGATAACTTAAGGAGGCAAGTGATGATTTTTAATGTGTGTCCGATGTTCTTGGTAGATGAAGAATCCATCAAGCACTTGAAAACCAATTTGGTTTCATGTCAGGGAGGTCAACTATGGAAGTTATCTTCTCACTTAAGCAATTAATGGAAAAATACCTTGAGAAGAGGAAAGAACTTCATATGATTTACATTGATCCAGAGAAAGTCTACGATGTGGTACCTAGAGTTTTGATTTGGTTAAAAGCAATTTCCTAATAGGTTGTGTTGACATCATTAAAGATATGTATGAGGGAGCGGTAAGGAGTGTGAGAACTTTTTGTAGAATGAGTCGAATGACGGGTGAGTTTCCACTAACCATAGGTTTAGATCGCATACTCTTATATATTGGTTTAACTACAAAAACTGACGAACTGAAACTCATTGTTTTTAGTTTTCTTACAGGTTACATTGTTTAACCAGAGGGTTTTCTCCCCTTCTTTGGGAGATCATTTAACTTATGTTGATTCAAACAAGTTCTGGGTAAACCATTGAATTTTTTACGTGACGGTGGAACACAAACTTGAAAGAGCCCCTTGATATTTTATTTTGGGCATATCAAGCATGACATGCTCTTCAACCTACTGCTCAAGACAGCTTTATCATTGAATATTTTTTATTCCCACTGAAACTTGACCTTTTTTCTCTCAGGCGATACTTCAAGTTGACTTGATGTGGTGGTTTGTTGAGAGAGGTCACCTAGTTGAGTGTTAGAATAGTGCCTCTTAAGTCGATAATGTTGGAAATTCATCTCTCAAGCAACAAAAAGTCATGCTGGTAACATTTGGTATACACATAAGATACGTACAGAGAAGACTCGTGCCATTTCTGGATGCGGTGTAAGGGACTGTTTGGATGAGGAGAAAATGAAGGTTGAGAAAACTTTCCACATTCAAAGTTGTTCCGTCGAAAGTCTCATCCACTAGTGTTTTCCACCTGTTTTCTCCATATCCAAATGGACCCCTTGAGTACTGATGTGTTATATTGGAAGCAGAATCACTTAGTATGATAGCCAGATGTAGAAAAGGCATATAGGATTGTTTGGGGAAAAATGTCACAATGAATGAATTATGGAACATCATATATAAGTGGCCATCCTTTCAACATGAGTGTTCATGTTGAGATCATCTATAAAAATCCTATTCATGTTGCACCCATACCAGTGGCATAGACAAAAATCTCGTTTATTTGGGTTTTATTAGATATTCGCTTTTTGAGTAGTTATATTAGATCTTCATGCAATCATCTATATTTCATTGATTATATATCATTGTAAAATAGTCGATTTTGATGTTTTATAGGTTGTCTTGTTCATTACATGCTGTGTCCGGTTTTTTGACAAAAGTATTTTTTCTATTACTTGCTGGATTGAACTTCTTTATTCTCTCTTTTCCAGATTGACAGAAGTGGAAGGATTCCCATGCTAAAATTTAGAGACCGCGAGTCATATGCAGGGAACAAAACAAAAGAGTATGATGATCTCGCAATGAAGTATCTTTCTTATGTTCTCTTCTTACTCGTCATATGCTCTTCCATCTATTCTCTTATGTATGAACGCCACAAGAGTTGGTACTCTTGGATCCTTTCTTCCCTCACAAGCTGTGTTTACATGTTTGGTAAGTGTTTCTCTCTCTCTCTTTAACCGTTCTGTTTTGGCAAGATTTTCCATTCATTTCGATTTATTTAACCCCACAAAACAGAAATTTATCAGTGTTATCATGAGGGTTGCAACCGGGCTATACACCAAGGCCTGGCAGCTGGGCTATACACAAAGACCTGTCCAGGTGTGGCTTGTGAGCTACAACTGTGGATTAGATTTATACTCACCTACTGATCTGCTGGCAAAGCAATAGACCTGAATGTGTTCATAGCAGTAGGTGTGGCCTAGTTGGGGCTTTCATCTTGGTTTTAACTGGTAGATGATGATGCCTGGCCATTGACAACCATATGGCTCAGGCAGCTCATTTGGCTTTATATTGACAATGATTTGCCTGGCCCAGTTGCCTTAGCCGCTAGGACAATGTCAACCCAATGGCCACCCTTTTAGTTGGCACTTTACCACAAAATTGACTGGAACTTACACTTATAGGTGTGCAATTCTTGCTTCAAAATCTTGTATTTTCTCAACACAACCTTCCCTAATATACAAGAGAATCTACCACTAGAAGTTGATACTTCATTTCTTTTCCCACTCTGAAGTTGTTTTAGCTGAGCCCACATGGATACTTATGGGTAAGCTTGTATTGGCCCTTGAGTCCAGTTCAAGGCATGACTGGCCCCTTTTTTTTTTTTTTTTGTCCTTTTTGAGGGGTGAAAAGTTGGACTTTGAATTATGAGTGATTGGGCTGTGTTTTGAGTAAGAAAGTTACATACGATGGTCAACTTTTAGCTGCAGCAAGTAGCCGCCCGCTAGAGAAATCAAATCTCAGGTTTGGCTAGAAATGATGTTGAAGGACTAGTCTAGTTTACATAGTCCCCCTGTAAAGCCTTCATGCTGTGACTAGGCCGCATCTCTGGTCTCCTTCACTTAACCCATTTTTCTAAACATATACTCTGGAATTTGCTATTTTTTATAATCAGTCTTGATATTGGTGCCAATTTCCATTTTCAATTTCCTGCCTTCGAAGTTTTAGTGGAAACATGAGATAACTGAATGAGAACCTAAGCTCGATTTTGCCCGGCACTGAATTGGGTACTGATTTCATTCCTTCGTGTTTCAAAAGTTAGTGGTAAGTTAAACTCATCAGGTTTACAATACCATTGAAGAACTAGGTTCTGAATCCATTGAGATGCTGCCTTAACAAAGATAGGACATTTATTGAGTTTAATTGATCTTGCCCGCCCTTGTCAATTGCTCAATTTTGTTAGCCATCTAAAATGGAAAGCTTTGGTCTTCCAGCTGTTTATTTGTTCCTGATTGAGGAAAGAAGCGGCAAATTTTCACAAAAATAAAATAAAATGAAAAAAATAGCAAAAAAAAAAAAAAAACTTATCACATACATTTTGCATCACCACTCCATTATGTATACATGTCAAAACATCAAACTTAAATGCTATGAATAAAATTTCTGACAATGGCCTATGGCGCATTGAAAGATGATCAATACTGCAACCTTGAGGTTGTGGGTACAGTTATGTTACCCATTACTTATTCAATAAAAAGAATAAAATTTTCCACACTCAGGTTTGGCATTAATGTCCATGGGGAAGGCTTTAGTTCTTGTATGTATTTGGAGCCCTTCATTTGATTGGGGGGTGGAGTGGAAATTTGACCCCCCTTTTTTTGCCTATTTTCCATACTTATAGGTAAACTGGGAACAATCAAAATAGTATATGTTCTGTTGAACAAGCACAGTTTGGTCAGTTTGGTACATTTTGGACTGTTCCTGTCTATTTCGGCCATTTTGGTATCTATTTTGGTCTGTTTCGGTCAAAACAGACTAGAACTCTTACTGAAATGTCTATGCCTGTGATCTGTTTCAGAATACTTTCCAGGACTTTGGACAAAACGGAATGAAATTCACTACTATGATCTTACCCTGTGATGCTGCTCTTTTGAGCTGAGCACCTTAAAGAATAGTTTTTCACTGTTCCTTAATTGGTTGATTGACTGAGATTTGTATTTTAATTTATTTTCCTCTTGTTTCAGGTTTTATCATGATGTGCCCACAGCTGTTCATAAACTATAAGCTGAAATCAGTTGCTCATCTGCCATGGAGACAGATGACATATAAATTCCTTAATACCATCATTGATGATCTATTTGCATTTGTCATCAAAATGCCAATGTTACACAGGCTGTCTGTTTTCAGAGATGGTGAGTTACTACTACTTGTAAAATCTGATTATTTTGTTTGTCTTGGCCACTAAATGCTAGTGTGATTACCTACTTGTTGAGTTGTCCTTGAACATTATCATGTTGGTCATGATAGAGTTTGTTTTACCATTCAAAAAATAATAATAATAAAAAATCATAGGATCATAGGAAGTCTGATTTTGCGAGTGAGAACCATGACCTTAAAATGATTACTTCTCTTTAATGTGGTTGGATGTTCAGAGTTCTTTTGTGATAGAAGTCTAGAAAGGTGAATGGTATTCCAGTTTAACCAGTGATTAAAATGTATCTGAGTCACCATTATAATTAAAAGCCTGACAAAACATGGGGTCTCTTTTTATTCCCATGGTTTTGCTTAGAACATGAACTTCTAATTCCATGATGGTATCCTCAGTTTTCTTAATCTATGGAAATGCTGTGAGTGGAAAGCATCATTAACCATGTATATGTATCCTTATCAAACTGGGGTCAGCTTAGAGGGAAAATTTGCTCTTGTATTCAACTCTTGTTTTCCATTTCTTTCTCACTTTGTTCTCCGTCGTTTCTTTGAATGCAGATGTTATTTTTCTGATATATCTTTACCAGAGGTGGGTTTATCCTGTTGATCGGAAGCGTGTTAATGAATTTGGTTTTGGAGGTGAGGATGAGGATGGCACCAAAGCTATTACTGACGGAGATTCCAGCAAGGATGCAGATGTTTCCGCAGACAAGGTCGATGAGAAGAAGACCAACTGAGCCTTTAGAAAATGATTTCAAACCAGCCCCAGTTTGTAGCTGTAAAAATTGAAAATAGGATGCTTCCTTTTTTCCCTTGGGGTTTACAATTGTGGTTATACACAAACTTTTTTTGACGTGTTATTCCAAATTTCAGTCCTAGCTGGCCATCCTTGCCTTGTGGCATAAATTTTATGGCTGAGTTTGATGTGGGGCTGGGCCCTATTTGGTACAATTGTAGTGCATTGATTATTTTTGGAACTTACAAAATTACACTTGGCAAGTAACCCCAGTTTTCTACTAACCAACTTTTTTCATTCCCATTTACAATAATTTACTAGTTGACTTTCAGACAACATATCAAGCCCTGGTTTTTTTATGTGCCAGTTGGGGTTTCCTTCAAGCCCTGGTGTGTATTTGGTAAAACCATTCTCTACCCTTCAGACCTTCATGGTATGTGCATGAAACATCATCATCCATGGTGGTGTGGTGGGGTTCTCTTCTCCTCTAGATGAAGTGAATGCTCACTACCTGCTTTTTAGAGTGTGTGCGCAGAGGAACGAGTCTCTTTGTACATGAAAGAAATTGTTTCCCCCGTGAACGACCTTAAGCTTTTGATAAGACTTTTGACAGTTTTAGTGATCGCCAAAATCAAGAGGCTCCAGTAGCACATCAGAGGTGGCCTGTGCATGCTCTAGAAGTAGGTTTTGCGCTGCATGTATAGATCGATTCTTTTCTTTGTTTTGCTCCCGGAGCAATTATTAAGGACTCCCGGCGATGTACTTTTGTAGGGTCTCGAGGAGTCCTAGTCAAGGTTGGTGGATGCGGTGTGCCAATGATAATTCAATTTAAAGCTATGAAATGAAATAAAAGTCGGATAATATTGAAAGAAGTAGGTTCCATCTCAACCCTTGATTCAATTGGGTCACTGCTAATCCATGGCCCCTTGTATGTATCTAGTGAGGCAGGACTCGAAAATCTGCTATGTAAGTTTTCGGATAAAATCGGAGGGGACCTATGCGTAGAGGATCTTGATATTGATACTCTTCCGAGGACAATGGGAATGAGTTGCCATAATTTTAAAACCATGCCGAGTCTAAGTCGACTTGGCCTATAGTCAATTCAGACTCATCCTATTCATACCAAATCCTCCGGCTGATTCCTTATCACTTCCTCATCACAAGTACAACACTAGTCCAAACCTCAAACCCCAAGGCACGTTTGGGTACACATAAGCGAAGGAAAGAAAAAGATACCGTCTTGCCAAGGGCCAAATTTGATTTTTATATCACTGGAATTAGAAGCTCGCAGCTCCTGAAAATTTCTATAGCAAAATATTTAAATCATAAGCAAATTTCAACTAAGTTATTTTCCCATATAGTTGATTTAGTAGTTGATGCCAAAACCAAAAGTGTAATGTAATGCTTTGATGACGATGGCTATTTCTTCTCTGAACTTCATAAAAAGTGGTGCAGCCAATAGAGAACATTTCCAGAGAAATAGATGCCCCAAACAAGTCGTGCTTGACAATCCCTCGTCAAATGGATCACATAGCAGACTCGGGATTTTCATTAGCGTGGAGTCAGCAAATGATGGTCAATTTAAAAAACCAAAATCAACGCCAATTGCCCATAATCTCCACTTATAGCATGATTTAAAGGCATTATTTAATTCTTTTTTTGGCAAATCAAGTATAAAAAAACTCAAATCATATGATAAGAAAAATAGAACCACAGCTAAAATCCTCGTTTCCTAAAATCAATATAAAAAAATATTATGTCTCAGTGACTCTATATCGATTGAAACACGCAGTAAAAGGAGGAAAAGACACCTTCTTTCATTGCACATAGCATAATCCGAGCAGAGCAAAGCAAGAGAACAAATCTACCTGCAATAGTGCACTAAAAGCAGATCACATACCAAGTCACCCTACAGAACTTCCACTAATCCCATAATAATTGGCAGAACAAGAGAGCAGAAAAAATTATTCCTGTAAAGTGACAACAGTTGTCAGCGGATCCACATGTTTATCTCCATTATTCATATGAAACCATAAAACCTCATGAAACCCACGATGGAGGTGTTCACAAGAAATTGCTTGGTGCTGCCAAGCTTGTGGAATTCCAAAAGAAGAGGACTTCAGAGATCTAGGTATTCAGAGTAGAGTGTGAAGTATCTGCCATTGAGAGGAGTGGGATATGCAATTGATGGGGATTTTGTATTGGAAACAGGGTACCATTGGGCCTTTTTCGATCCGACCTGGGCAACCACCCCAGGTGCATATAACGTGAGTCCGCCCCTTCACATCATCGTAACCCAAAAAATGGCTAGAAACATGTACACAATCATGGTGACAAGAGTCCATTCCTAAAGCTGGACACGAGAGAGAGAGAGAGAGAGAGAGAGAGAGAGTAGTACCTGTGACTAGAGTCGGTGACTTTTCACCCATGTTCGAAAACAACATATGATGTCAGATGGAAACATGGCAAACCATTAAAATGGTCTTTTCTCTTCTATTGATCACTATATCATATTTTTCTAAACATGAAAAAAAGAAGAGGAAGGGGGGGCGGGGGCGGGGGGGGGGCGCAAAGGGTTCAAAAGAATTCTTTCTTAAAAGTTTATAAAGCAGGACAAAAGTATCCGGGAGCATCAGTTTTCAAATTTCGGTTGCCATTTTGAGGGTAAAGGAAAAGCATCCTTTTTTTCTTCATTGTTTTATGTACTATTTGTGCACTTTAACTGGCAGATGGTTCAGATGGATGTGGAGTGTACTTCTCCATCAACTGTGTCAATGCAGCATCAAGTTCCTTCTCCAATTCCACTTCAGCAGCAAGATACTTCCTCTTCAGTTCAGCCTTCTTTTCATCATGCGCTCGTACCAGCTTCTCCCTCTCAGCTTCAAACTCTTCAATCCCCTTTGACTGGGTATGGATGAACCTCGCAATCTCTTCTTGCCTATAAGAGAGAGAGAGAGAGAGAGAGAGAGAGAGAGAGAGAGAGAGAGAGAGAGAGAGAGAGAACAGAATCAAGTGGAGCATAAATATTTAAGTGAGAACATTCAAAATGTACTTGTCTTCAAGATGAAATGAGCCTCATTCCATTGAAAAGCCTTCTAAAAATTATGGAGTTTGAAAAAGCTGACTCTGGAAAGAAACTACTCGGCACATGTTATTGCTGTGGTGCATGCTACTAATGGAAGGAAGCCTCCACTCTCGCAAAAACTTAACCAGTGCTACACTACTAGAGCCAGCTTATGATAAATTTGTCCACTTTTCAAAGAAAGAAAATTAAAAAAAAAAAACTCAACTTAGCTTCGCTTAATCAACATGATTCAGGGGAAAATACATTTATTTCGAAACCCATCAACCCAGCAACACCCGCACACCCTTGCACACATTTCCAATAATGCCAGATGGATCATAAAGCTATTATCTTCTTCAAACCTTTCCATCTGGCCCCAAAATCTACCCAGAACATGCAATATATTCTCAGGTTGTCTTTATACATGTCACCCATATAGGTTTGATGATCAAAACCATTAAAAAGGTGAGGCCACCCCAACTTTCATAGACCATGCCCATGGCTCTTAAATCAACCCCACGCAGAAGAATCTCATCTTTGATTGACAGTAATTTCAGGTTTTGTCTTTATACAAGTCACCCCTAGGTTTGCTGATCAAAACCCAATGAAAAGATGGGGCCCACTCCAACCTCCATAGACCAAGGCCCTTAATCGACCAAGCAGAGGAATCACATCTTTGATTGACAGTCTGCACATAAATATTTAAAAAGAATACAGGAACTATACATGTTCACTTAAGGTAAGCGAAAGTGCATTACACCAGATGATAAGGATCGTGCAAACTGTGACTTAAGATAAGGGATGATCTCTCCCTCTTGGGCCCATAAATCGATGGTGTATATCGCCAAAACACGGACCCAACATTCTAGACCAGGAGAAGAAGTGCATATTACTATCAGCAGTTGATCCATTGGGTATGAAAAGCAAGAGGTTGTTTTGATTGTGGAAACATTCCTTTCGGTGTATGGGGAGAATGCAAGCAGTGGAGGATCATACCCTGCTAAAAAAAATCTCTGTTTATTCCTATTGAATTGAATCGTTAACTGTCTGGAGACATCTGACAATGTTTCAAAAATCTAAGATTCTAAAACATTAACAGCCGTCCTAATAAGTGACACCTAGAGATGGAATGAAAATTTAAAACTTTTGTATGGGACAGACAAATCTTGAAAATCTTGATACAAAATATGATAATGATGCTACCATTTAAAACTTACTAAATTGATTGTTCAAATCATTACATCATTTCCATTAACAAACTAAAGAGGCGGCATAGGGAAGGTAGTCATATGAATGATTTTTTTTTTCCAAGTACCTGAGCTTGCATTCTTCTTTGCTTCCAGAATCACTGTTGGAAAGCTTTACTTTATCTCGCTTTTCTTGCAGCAACTTTTCAAACGCTCGCTCTTTTGCTTCCAGAGTTTCATGAATGGCAGCCACTTGGTCCTTGAAGAATGTCTCCATATAATCCATCTAGGTGGCAAGTGCATTCAGATAATCAAGGATTGTATCAGACAATGACATATATATAAATAAATACATGCATGCATACATATTATTTTATACTTATATATCGCCCAATGCTTTTTAAAACCAAACTGGAGGGTAAACCGGTGGATAGTTGGTTCCAACATGGTTTGACAGTCCATTTAAACCCGGCTAAACTGTTGACATAAAAAAAATTAAAAATTAAAGTAATAATAATAATTGTTGTTGTTGTTGACGAGTTGAACCCACAACATCAAGGTTGCAATAGCAAGCAACCTCCACTGCTTCTAGCCCTTTTGTTAATACAATCTTTTGTAATTTAATGAAAAAAAAAATCATTTAAAAAAATTGAACAGTTACTATCATTGAGACTTTTATATTATACGCAACCATAGAAACATGCGCGTGCACTAAATTCAACTTTTAATATGAGTTGCAGAGAAATGATCGCTCCAAGTTACAATATCAGGGTAAAAAGCCATGGGTTTTAAAGAGAGAACCAAGCTTGCTCTTTTGAACCTTGGGTTCAATTAACTGACTCTATATTTGAATGAATGAATTATGCATCAGATCTCTACATTAATAAACAAGTATCATGATTTTTATGATTGTCTGAACTTTTAAAAAAGCCCATCCCCCAACCACTCACCAAATCAATGGCCTTCAATGTTTTTTATCTCCAAAATGTGCAGGAATGTAACCACCATAGTGGAACACATGCCTAGGCTTGCACTTAAGCTCACGTAGGCCTTTCTTTTTTTATATATTTAGATGATATAGGAATGGAGAAACATAATTCATGCAGCCGATCCCAACATAGTTGGGACAAGGCTTTGTTGCAGGCCCACAAATACAAATAATTTTTTTTTAATGGTTAATATCATTAAAGCAAAAGGTACAGGAGACTTGTACTGAAAAGAGAACAACAGCATTGGATCCCCTAAAAACAGGGACCAAAGTGAAAAGTACAGATAAACTCTTATACTTTTATAGCATTTTTTTTTTCAACAAAAATTGATCATGCTAGGGCCTTCCCACTAAGCGACACATTACAGCAGGCCCCGATTGCAATGAAAAGTATAGAAGAAGTAAGGATACATCTGAAGAAGTGAAACCTATACGAGGATTTGGCCCAAAACAGAACAAAATGGTGAAACAGAATTCATGTTAGCAGATCACAACATTGTTGGGACAAGTCTTTGATGATGATTCATCTAGACCACCCTGGTACCTTGCGGATATCATTGAAGAGGTGGTCCAGTTTTCTGGGGATTGGAATGTCTCCTTCAAGCACATCAAGCGCAGATAAGCTTGCTAAAGAGGGAGTGCTTAAACCTTGCTCTGACCATTTCTGTTTAACGTTTGTTATATTTAGTTTCAAGGGATTTTTTCCGGGGTTTTTGAGGGCTTGGCTCCTTTCTTTTTTGGAATTCAGTATATATCTCTTATCCTAATGCAGTTCCTTTCGAGCAATGAATAGTCATTATTTGAAATAAATAAATAAATAAAAAAGAGGAAGAAGAAGGATTTGATGATGATTTGAGAGAAAAAGAATCCTGAGTTCTACTAATCTTTCTTTGATCTCCTCCTCCCTCCTCCATCCAAGCTTGTTACAGCCTGTCAATTGTTCGACCCCTAATGGTCAGCCATACTATTACAATCAACTGCAACTTTATTTGGGTTTTGTTTTTCTCTTAGTACATCATCATCATAATCTTCTTCCTTTGATCACCTCCTCCCTCCTCCATCCAAGCTTGTTACAGCCTGTCAATTGTTACATTCGACTCCTAATGGCCAGTCAATTGTTACATTCAACCCCTAATGGCCAGTCAATTGTTACATTCGACCCCTAATGGTCAGCCATACTATTACAATCAACTGCAACTTTATTTGGGTTTTGTTTTTCTCTTAGTACATCATCTTCATCTTCTTCTCCTCCTCTCAGTTCACCTTCATCTGCAACTTGTTTTTTTTTTGTTTTTTAATTCTCCATTCCTCTATCAACTGTCATCATCACCTTCTTCCACTCACCTTCTTTATCTTCTTCTTCACTGCCACAAGTCACTCTTTACAACGGTGTAAGGATTTTTGTTAAGGTTTTATACATTTCTTTTCTAATGATTCTTTTTTGGAATTAACATTGTCTAATTTTGTTAAAACCAAATATACCAACTTGTTTCTCATTGGAGACCAACCCAACTTTTCACTCTATAAATTTTACTTTTGTTGGTATACAATGAAAGTTGGTACTTCCTACAAAAAATCAGAACTATTTCAATTTTACTTCTGTTAGTTTGTTTAATACATTGATTTAATTTAAGAATTATCAGTAGTTGGTACTAGGTTCATTTCCTCCTCGTAGTTGGTACTATGGTTCATTTCCTCCTCTCATTTTGTTCGGCTCTATATTTCTATTTTGAATAGGCCAAATGACTTTTAGAGAAACATATATAAGACTTATTTCCTCATTTTCGACAGAGGTGTGCTTCACACACTGAGGCTCATGCCTAGGCATGCATCTCAAATCTTGCAGCTCCAAACAGGGCTGACGCCTACCTTGCGCCTTGTGCCTTGACTAAACTGGTAGCACCTCTAGGTCTAGTGATGCATCGGCACTATCAAGCCGTTGGAGCAAGACTCATGGTCCACACGTGGGACCCAAGGAAGTTTTTAGGAATTCTTTATTAATTGTTGTTAGTTTCTGATTTCTATTTAATAAGTTAATTAGGATTGGTTTCTAATTGGGATGGGATTCTTATTTTATTTTATTTCCTAGTTTATTAGGATAGTTTCTTTTATTATATATATGGCATTGTAGAGATTAATAATTTCAGATTTGGAGTTAATAAAATTTTCCCTTTGTGGGTTTATCATTGGAGATATATCTTCTACGTGTGATTGTTCTCGTGGAAACCCTAATTGTGCTTTGGCACTTGATATCCTAACCCTAAGATTGCATCATCTGGGAGAATGTTCCATGCGTGTCTTACAATTTATCTTAGTGATAGATTGAATGTCATTGAGAATCAGGGTGGTTGACATCAAGTAGATGCTTCATTCACCTAAAATGTCCTGACAAATCATGCTTTTTTTCCCAGCTGGAGGGTTTTTTTTTTTTTTTTTCTGAAATGAAAGAGTACAAGGGATACCGGACATACCATTGAAAATCAATTACTCTTGGAACATATAATTAAAAAATTAAAAGGTAAACAGTGTTATATCGTACCATAGGACCCCTTAAATGTTGATGAATTAGCTTAGGAGCATGTTTTGAGACAACTTTTACCGCACGTTTGTGTAACACATTTTGGACAGAAGAACAGAAAAATGGAGCGTTCTTCTGTCAATTCCCTCTTCCTCTGCTTGGTGCTACCATCTTTCATAGAAGAAAAGCGTAAAAAACAGCTTACCTTTACCACAAATTTGCAGGAAAGGGTTTCTGATGGGGGCAATGGGAAAGGCTGAGTTTTCTGCGAAAAAGCAGAAGTCCACTGAATATACACAAATGTGCACTCATCCATTGGAATCCCTATGCCTCTCTCATTTTGAAGAAAAATTTAATGAACTTCTCATGTTACCATTTTGTAATACTAAGATGGAGCAACCAAGATAGACAACAAGTATGGAGCAACCAAGATGACAACCCAATTTCAAATTATTTCTTATTATAACTTCAATAAATTATGGCATTACACTTTCATAGAATAATTAACATCATTTCGTACGATATTTAGTTTCCATTTTTATTTTTTGGTATGCTACATGGGGGTGCTACTGGTCTAGGCATCATACGTAAGTGAGCACCCAGGGATCAATCATTGGGCATGTGCATGAAACCACAGTGCCAACACCACTCAACCATCAGTGTGTTGGCTCATTTAGTACAATATTGCTTTTTGGTTCTTTAGCACAACAGTCAGATGTAGATATTATAATTACCAAGTAAAAAATATCTAATCCCAAAAGCAGCTGGACCATTCCTTTTGATGACCCAATTGAGGCCTAACATGCGGTGAATCAAAAACAAGTTGGACCCTGGGACAGCCACAGCTCTTGATGCAACCAATGGATTACCGAACCTTTCATTTCAGTTTCAGTATACAATCGGAGCTTAAACTTTGTAGGTCAAAGGCCAATCCTTAATGAATCATTATGCTCATTATTCAGATCACATTGGTCGAGTCCTAACCTATTCATTAAGTCTATATTGATTATAGCCATGATATTAAAACACAATTCGGACACCGTATCAGCCAAAGCTTAAAACTTAAAATATCGGCCGCAAATCAGTAATTCACTACTATCGGTTTGTTTCAGTCATTTTTTTACAAGTAAAATTTTATAAAAATATTGAGAACATAAAAGTTTTATAAATATTCATTTAGATTGCATTAGATGTAAATAAAATAAAATTATAGAATGTAAAGGCAGTGAAAAATACTTCAAAGCACATTAAGTATCAGATTGAACATATAGCAAATCGGTATACAGGTGTTTTGGCAGAGTTCTAAAACCATGAACATACAACGTTTATTGAAGTTATTGTGGATTCAAATATTACCTGTTCCTTGTTCTCTTCATGTTGGATTGTTGTTCTCAGCCTCACTATCCTGTTCTCTTCACTTGTGATGCGTAATTGGTTGCTCATCACCCCCATAGTCTGCTGAAGAGCTTTTTCATTCCGCTGTTGTTTGGCAACCTTGCTCTTATACCACAATAGCATTTGATTATCTTCATCCATTTGCTTCAATGGGCCCACAACCATCTCATGGTAAGACCTTATCTCATATTTGAGTTTCGTTTTGCCTTGACCAAGTCATCTCAAACATTAATAAAGTTTGTAATACACAAACGCCACGCATTGAAAGGTGTAATCTTTGAAGCATCAAGTTCAAAGAGCTACTATAAAACAACAATAACATGGGTACAGCAAGGATCGAGGTATAGAGTTTTTTTTTTTTTTGGTAAAGTATAGAAAAGTGAAGAGCCCTAAGATGAAAGAATGTTCTAAAAGATAACATACCATACATGTTTGGTATCTTATATTTCAAAAGGTTACACAAGATATGCAATTTTTTGAAAGATAAGATATTATTTTTACTAAGGGGTCAACTAGTATGCTTGTTAGATGTTTCTCATGAATACACGTTATACGTGGCTATCAAATGAATGGCGATCTTTGCCTACAAGACTCCTGCACAGCGGCTGTGCAAGAATTTTGGTCAGCACCTTCAATTCAGGATGATCCCGCTTTTGGAGACAAAATGGATGGAAAACCCATACCGTTCACGTTTGAGAGTCCCATAGGTGAAAAAAGGCATCAAATAAAATCCAATCTACATGTATGAAATTTGTAAATTCTCGCACATAACCATGTGCAACCAAATTGATATGCCAACAGACATCAAAAGAAATCTACATCTTGTTATTTTGCATCATATATTCATTTCCATTAGTGTTAGAAATTTGAGAAAAATAAATATCAATGGGAAAAATAATAAACAACTTTCTAAACACAAGAATGCACAGTCCACCGAATATATGTATATGAGTCCTTCATATTATTTATTTTTTTCTGAAAGAGAGGCCCATGCTTCTGGAATATGATTGTAAGGAATACCCTGGTTGTAATTGTGAATAGACAAAAGACTGAGATGAAGTTGGGTTAGCTGGGCCTAGGCTTGGACCAAATGGGCCTAAGGCCTAAGAAACACATGACTGTGAGCCAACCAAGAATCAAAGGAGTGCATTGTTGTAACCATATCTAAATTATGGCAGTAAATCTGTCAAAATAGCCCAAGGCCCATTGGTCCATGCCTAGGCCCAGCTTCATCTTTGAGTCTTTTGACTCTCCATAGTGGCAGCAATCGGTTAGTGAAGGCTGTTTTACCCCTTGTCTGTTACAAGAATTTCATCTCTCTTAAATTCCCAGAGCAACAGTCTCCCATAAACCATTTCTTCAACACCAATCAAGCCTTTAAAGCAACATTCATTGAAAAAAAAAAAAAAAACACAAAAAAAAAAGTTTATAGGATTTAGAAACAAGTAACATCACTTGCTAATTCGTTACTCAAACTTGACTGGCATGCCAATGAATGAAGTCAACTCAGAAACTTGGGGAGTAAAGTTATTTTTATTAAAATTAAAAAAATAAATAAAACTAAACAATTAATAGATGAGATGTCTATTATACTCTAGGAGTTTTAGACGTAATAAACAGAAGATATTCAAGAATGGAGAAAAGGAATATGAATGTAGCCAACCCCAACATAGTTAAGATGAAGATGAGATAAAAGATACTCATTCCAAGAAGAGACTAAGAGAGGAAAAAACATTAGAACTTGAACTTTTGAAGAACACGATTCTCTTCAAAAAAAAAAAAAAGGAGTTTAAGGGGCTATCAATATGCTCATTTCTCAAACTGCTAGTTTCTACATAGGCCCACAATTAAGTAATTTGGGCAACCAAATCGATTCACTCCTATAAATACAATAACAAAAATACTACAGAGGTAGGCCTTGGTCTCTTTTCCTTTTTTTGTACCTTTTTCTTTCTTTTTTTGAAAGGAGAGGTAGTAACCCAGTCATTTGAATTGTGTAAACTTTCAAATGCAACATTAACATAAATGTCTGTAACTGATTTACAAATTACAACTCATTTTTCCTTTAGGACATCTTGGGTGGTGTGATACTTCTTTATGGCTAAAATTTTACATTAATAAATAACAGTGCATCACTTGGCAAAGTGATGCAACTCAAGTAATGACTCAACCAAGTCTACCGAGTTGGGCGAGTGCCGCGAGTCAATATCATTACTCAACTGATTCTTGGGTATAGAGTCACCCAAGTCACTCACTCTACCTATGGAGCCAAGTGAGCTTGGCAGAGTTACAAGTCAACTCAACAAGTTGGCAAGCTATGGCAAAGAACGGGAAAAGACAAACCACATAAGGACACATCCATGCACTAACATAGATGGTAGCCAGCAGTGGCTTGGAGTTGTCCTTCGGTAAGTAAAGTTAAACCCCCCTAAGGCACTGTAGAAAGGACTCAATTAAGCCAGCAATGCTCAACCTCAGCCAGATAGGACTGTTAATGCAATTCAACCAAGCCGACACGGCTCCAACTCAGCCAGATGGTTCTATTAATTTGACTCGACTGACTTTGCCAGGTCATATAGGAAGTTTGGGTGCAATCACTCGGTTTTAGCATTTTAAATGCAATTAGGTCCACTAAAGGGGAAAAACATTGTTTTCTAGCATTTTGACAATATTGTTGATTTTTGGATTTTTTTACAATAGTTTTTAGATAAAAAATTCACACGGTGATGCCACATCATATCGCTTTTTGGGGTCAACCGCGACCTTGATTTTGAATCATGAATTAGGTCCAAATCAGTTGAGACATCTCACATTCATCAACGTGAGGTTGATTGAGTTACACAGTCCGAGTTTTAAAGCCCTGCTAACACTAGAAACCCATCTAATACCGCCAAACCCATCTCCTCCACACCATTAATGATGATAGTTCTTCAAACTTTCTCAAGTAACCTAAAAGCTCTAGAAGGCTTTGCTCATACAGAGTTTTGATTTTCTTTTTAAGGAGACTGAGTTCATTTGGGGGCTTTTGAACTAGAATATGATAGATTCTAAAGGAAAACTAAGAAGGGGTTTGTAGATTGCAACCTCTCAAAGGTAGGTGTTAGAGGAAGGAGAAATTGGATTTTATTTTATGGGTTTTTAGATTGCAGTATAAAGGTTTTGAGGGTTGATATAAGGTTTTAAAAGAACGGGATATGAGTATTATAGAACAAGAGGTCAGGTTCAACACTGTAGGATTTTATATTAGAATATGAGAAATTTTAAGGGATGGATCGGGATCAATTTTAGGTGCTTCTTTATTGTAGTATGAAGGTTTCGCAACATAGCCCAGTGACCCATGGGGTTGACTTTGGGACTTGGCTGACTTGACTGCGGTTGACAACTAGAGGAGTCAGCTGCTGAATCTTCCAAGACAGCTACTGGAGAATCAGCTGTCACAATTTCAACTTGTCCAAGACATTGTCAGAGTTGCACCACTCAATCGATGCACTGTTTTTTAATGTAAAAAGTTGATAACATAGATATTTGAACTCTTGTCATGTTATAGGAATTTAGTTTTGCCGCATACCACTGCATTCGAGTAGTTGCATAATGTTAACATGACTTTCAAGTCAGCAAATTGACTCCACTCCATCAATTGTTTAATTCGAGTTGGAAAGCTATGATTTTGAAATGAAACCTTTTATTTTGTTCTCTTTTATTTAATTTTTTTCTTACAATGGTCTGTTGCCGTTAAAATAAGGATGAAATGGTTATCTACAAAAGTAGAGGGATAAAATGGTCTTCCCACTACACTAAGTTATTTATCTAAATGGAGTTTGAAGAGATCACTTGTTAGTTAGTTTGTGTGTGTGCGCGCGGGCGTTTTTCCCCCCCTTAAACTTCTGTAGTTGTGGAGGAAGATGGATGAATGATCCAACAATTCCATTTTTTCTGACAAATTTGGTCAGATATAAACTTCCTGCCACCCATATATAATTTGCGAACCTCGAGGAGGTCATCAACCATTAATAAAGAGGCAGGTCTTTACATTATAAAAAGATAACTAAATAAATAAACCAACACATTTGTTTGAAGGATTTCTTCAAAACAACATGGGCATAAGCAAAAATTTACTACTATTATTTCCATGTGATGCATGGCCCAAAGTGAGAAAGAAATGTACCTTGAGAATGCTGATTAAAATCAATCAAGTCTTCTTTGCATGCCATATAGCCATATAATTGGCGCCGGCCACCAGGATAAAAGAGTTGCCGGCGACGGTCCCAAGCTTCCCTATCTGTTCCTTCTTCGACAAAATGCTTGTGCAATCGTTCAGCCTCGAAATAACCACGCGCTGTAGTATCAAATATTAGCACACTTATCCCCCGATGGCCTTGAGGACCATAGGAATGTCGAGCCTTCCCTGCTTCATACTGGCTAAAATACTCAAGTAGCTCTTGGTTTCCCATGCCTATCCACTGCAAGTAATTCCAATTAGAAAATACAGTTAAAAGAACACTAAAACATCAAGGGATTCCAAAGTTATTGATATTACAGCATTCAAAATTCATCTAAATTAATGACAAACTCAATTTTTTTTTAGTGTAACAGAAGTTTGGACCAGCCTAGCCAACAACAACAATATTAATAATAATAATAAACAAAACACAACGCCATTCACAAAAATAATAATAAACAAAACACAATGCAGTGTCTATTATCGAGCTTTTTATTATGGCTTCAGTATCTGAGTGTGCAAATGATTGGCATCAAGCTTTTCCGGAGGGAGATATAACCATTAAAAGCCATGATACATGATGACAGTAAAATCTCAATCTCGACTATATATAAAGTGATGCAGACACATGATGCATGGGACCCACTTCAAATATGCTTGACATAGGACTATGACAAATTGCGCATCCCAGGTTGCAAAAGTCATAGGGCAGTTAAGAATTTGTTTCCTATTTTATTCAAGAGTCTATTGTATCAGCTATTACTATGTTCTTCATTTTTTAACTAGAGGGGCTCCTAGTTTAGTTGGAATCTTAATTAGCAAAGGGATGGGATTATGTTTCATTAAACTAATGGCTAGGCTGTTAATAAGGTTCATTTTTTTCTCGAGGGACATTAAATGTGCATGTAAGGACAATATGCACATAGTTCGACCCATTCATTGATTGAAATTGTAGTTTGACACTCACCCGATTCGAAAATTTTGATATATAATGAATCAAGTTTCTCGATTCATTTGATTCGTAGCTTGAGTTCAATGAACCAATTGAGTATATAATTTGACACAGAATCAAATTAACTCCCTTTGGTTTGTCGTATTCAATACCGATTTTTATACATGATCAATTTGGCGCAGATGATCACTTACGCACGCACGCACTATTATTGGGCCAAGTTTCATTATACGCCTGCCAAAACCTCTGTGTGTGACACGTGCTCGCGCAGACGATCACTTACGCACGCACTATTATTGGGCCAAGCTTCATTCTACGCCTGCCAAAACCTGTCACACACGCGCAAGCACACACATGCATGCATGCACTATTATTGGGCCAAGTTTCATTCTACGCCTGCAAAACCCAACTCCGGCCAAAGTCTAAAAACCCATATCCTCACCAAATCCAACAAACCCACTACCAAACTCAACCTTAAGAGGTGATTAGGACAGTCACCCATTTCCCCCTTACCGCTGCCATCCCTCGCTAAGCATTTTGGATTTCTTCCACCGTATCTGCAAGTCGCCACATTGCACTAGAGACAACTTCAGCCCCATGAATAGCTCTATAATCAATTGAGTAGGGTTCCATTTTAAGGCCTCTCTTGAACCTATAAGAATGGCCTTAATCTCAGCCTCATTCATCAAAGCAAAATCAACCAAGCCGAAGCAAGTAAATAATGCTTGCCCTGCTGAGTTTCTCAAAATATCTCCCACACCTATGATCCCAGACTATCCAGGCATTTCCATCAAAATTCCAACTTCAAAATACCATCTAAGCAGAGGGCACCATCTTAGAAGAGCAATGTATGTATGACCTAACTCCTCAATCGCTTCTTTCTGACGTTGTTGAAGGAAGCTTGTATCAACACCTTTGAAAGGAGCTAGAACAAAAGACCGATAAATTATTGGTGTGTCAAAACTTTGCCAACTAAGGAGGTTTTTTTTTTCAATCAATGGGGAGTAACAGTGCCACGAGTGTCAAAGGGGCTGTGATGTTGTGAGTGTCACACAGGTTGATGTGGGCTAGGTGGCCCAAAAAAGGATGATGAGGACAGTTTGTCTGTGTATTGCTGATAAAAATATTTCTGATATATTTATAACATATGTGCATGTGTGTATAGAGAGAGATAGAGAGAGAGTTACGCTACAAAACTCTCCGGGCGTTTTTTTTTTTAGCCAATGAAAGTATGACACGTGTCATCATACATATATCCGATTCTCTCTCCTAAACCTATGATGCTTAGATACGGCACGGATACGGGACGGATACGCTATAGACATAACAGGGACACAGATTTTACATGTAAAAAATGAAGTATCGGATACGATACAACACGATACATCACCCATTTTGAAGCATCCGTGCATCATAATCCTAAACATTCTCCTACAAAGGTGGATCTTTTTATATTCTCTTAAAATACTAACAAATCATTGGCTATTAGATAGGGGCAGAAACTCCTCTTTTGAGATAGGGGAGTTTTTGAGAATCTCTCTCTCTCTCTCTCATATATGTATATATATAAACACAGATACGCATGTGTCAAGCACGCACATGTGTGAGACTAACAAAAGAATCAATCGTACTATGGAAGAAATACCTTCTCATGTTCATCTTTTTCGAGTAATGTATTCCTAATAACCACCATTGGAGGCCAAACTATATCATGATCAGCTGCCGTTTCACGAAGACCCTTCCATTTACCAAATGCTTCGCCTCCTGGTATTACCGATGTCCCCCTGCGTTGCAATTCCTCTTCCAAAAGCTCAGCAAATTCTCGGTGAAGCATCGCTCTTATGGACCCTTTTGTTTTTGCATGTGTCATTAATGGCTGCAGACCTCGGTACCAGTCAATAGCACCCGGGCCACGCGCGCATGCTGGGCAATGCCACTGCCTTGATGGCTCACTTATCTGCTCATTGGTTAACTTATCCAAGGCAACGAAAAATGCACTGAACCACCTGTTCTTCTTCCTTGTCTCATAGCTCTTTTGACTAACATCAGAATCATAGTCATCACTAAGCAGATCTTCATCGCTGTCTGCCACAAGCTCATCATCATCAGAATCATTTTCACGATGGTGCTGGCCTAGATCAGACCCAGAATCCTCATTAGCAAAGTCATTTTTGTTCGCAGCATCTTCGGAAGTTTTGGATTGAGATCTGGCAGCCCACTGCCATCCATGCTGGAGAGGCGGACGTATTGCAGGTGCTGGTGCCATGTAAGCAGCTTCCCAACCCCTGTTAGGTGGCTGTGGCTTCATATTTCCTTTACCAACATGTCTCTTTGAGTCAGCTGCCTGTGCCCAATTATTCCCATGCATATTTCCGGTCCCACCATAAGCAGTGCCACCTTGCTTTTGTGGCATTTCTTGATGACCCCAAGCTTTAGGTGGGGCAGCTGAGGCTCCCCATGGTTTTGCAGCGGCATTCCCACCACGGTTCCTAGATTTCTTTCCCGGGACTTCCCATTCACCAGCCTCGGCAGAATCTGTGCTCAAATCCACCACATCATGATTCAGTTGATCGTTCTTGGAACCATTGTTGCTGGAACCAAATCCTCCTGAAGATTGTCCATGTTGAGGACCAGTGCTTTTCCCTTTATTTAGGGAACCAGCAGCTGCAGCACCAAAGGACCCACCCCTGCCTCCACTTCTTTTGGAACTCATCTCAATATTCCAGCTCTGCTGCATTAATTCCATAAACAAAAAAGTCCAGTCAACACCCAATTCAGCTACTCTTATGGAAACAGTTGTTCTACAAAACATGCTCCGGAAAAATTGAATTGTAAACACCAAATGTATAAACTAGAACCAAATCATTCCATGAAAGAAACTATTATGTACTGCTATACATGTTTATTGAATTTCACTCAACACATCAAAATATTTGCCAGTGACAAATATCTGGTTGTAAGAACATTATAAAATGCCCCAAGACTCCAAACTCTGTAATTCAATAGAAAAAAAAAAAAAAAGAGAGAGAGAGTAACATTTAAACGCTGAAAAATCCAAGCAAAGTCTCTGCATATACACATGTCATCATCAGGCCACTTGAGTTGGTTTTAGCCCATCATGCATATTCATAACTACACACTTAGAAGCTAGAACTTGAATTTTCAGAAAGAGAAATCACATAATACTCATGCAGAAGAACATGGATAATGCCAACTAAAAACATGTGATACAAGTACTTCAATCCAAGCAGTATCATTCATGAGCCTCATTTTAATAGGGACATCACCAATATCAAGTAGGTTGCAAGTGGAGATCTGATAAAAAAAAGAAATTTTGGTCCTTGATCCTCTTCCTCTACCTCTTCTTCCACTGACCCACAAATCAATGGTTGTTGCTTAACCAATAAGGTAACCCCAAGAAGAAGGAAAAAAGAAAAAAAAAAGTTCCATCTGAGATATCATCCAACATCAGCAGTGTGGCCCATCACATCAACGGTCCAAAATCAATCATTCAACAACATTGTTGCAAAAAGAAATCAAAGATTCCCCAAAAACCAATAAACAAAAAAATTCAAAAACGAAGATTGATCAGATGATCCTAATAACCATCCAGATTGATGAACAGTACGGTCACTCTACAGTCCATTCCAGGTCATCAATCAGATGATCGGACGGTCACGATCAGATACATTTCTATCACATGGCCCACGGCGCATCCAAGCCTCATTCGCTCTTCACAGTACATGACCGGTCCCCATCTAACGTGCGCACCGTGCGCATGTTAGCTATCCTTTCTGAAAAAAACACAGACACAGAGAGAGAGAGAGAGTGGGAGAGATAGTCCGTACCTACGTCGGCAGTATCCAGAAGGAGAGGACTGATTGGAATCTGACAACGGTCGCCGTCGCCGGAGAAGGCGTCGGAGATGGTTAGGATAGGCGTAGGAGAGAGGATCGCCGCCCGGAGAGGGAGGAGATGCAGCGCCGGAGAATGTCGGAATCGCCGGAGACGGGAGGAGGGGAACGAAGAGGGCGAGAACAGAGAGGGGGAGTGGAGTGAAAACTGTCGTTTACTTGGATGATTTAAATAGAGAAAGCGGACGTCAAAACTAATTTAATTACGATTTACAAGTTAAGTTAAAATCAGGTACACCGCCGGATCACCTGTTTCTTTGCTCCTGCTGAAATGAATGTTTTTTCTTTCCTTTTTATTTTTCTATGTATATCCATATGGGTGGAATGAATTGATCTGCTTGTACAATGACAATGAGAGGAATTTCAATTTTGTGAGAGTTGGGCACATGCTAGATTGATCATCTGATATGACTCACAGTGAGAATTACCGGGTGATCCTACCTTCTTGCGGTTTAGATTTACTTTTGAAAAATAAAGATAATTAGATTTATGATGGATTTGTACAGCTTTAATGCCGTGTAGGTGCATGAGAAAAGGCCTTCATTTATTTTTTTTCCTGTTGGGGGGATCAACTTGTTGATTGTTGATGAAAGAGGTAAGGACCTTTTTTTTTTGTTTTTTTCCTTTTCTTTCTTGCCTGGAAAGGTCGAATTTCTATTTGTGTCGAAGAAATAGCGTGTACGACATTCTTGCACAAACGCATTTTTAGTAATAATGTACATTGCCCACTTGTGAATTTAAATGTGGAAACCTCGAGACTCTCATCATTGTTTTCCTTCTATTTTTTTGGGTATAGGGGATATTGTGACTATATAGGTGCTCTATGTCTTAACGTCTGCCTCAAACGTGTCTACATTTAAAGATTTCCCATGTAATGATTTGCATAGCAAGAAAAATTTACAAAAATGATAATTATGCCCATATGCTATGCACTATGATATCATACAAAATCCTTACAAGATGAATGAAAGGAACCTATGTTGGAGGATATCACACCCAGTAAAGGTAAAATTATTATTTTCCACCATTGATTTGTTGTATGAACCATTTTGGGCATCTACAGTCAAAATCCCCCTTTTTAGAAAAAAAAAATACCCTTTATTACCATGCTAGTAAATTATTGGGGGTTTTAGAAAAGGAAAAATAGGCCTTTGTCATACATTTTTAATTTAATAATAGGCATTTACATTTCATAACATTGAAATTTTACTTGCCTTACGAAAGATTTCCATTTGCAATGAACAGTTTTTCTCCATTTTCTTTTCAATATGTGATGTGATGATACTTACTTGTGCAAAAGAGAAAGTAAATGATATATAATACATTTTATTCAATTTCCCAAAACGTACAATTTTAGATGAGAGATCAAAACTCTATTTGTTTGTGCACCCACAAAAAATAAAAAATAAAAATGAAGTTTATGTCACCCTCTTTGAGGCTAATACGTGAGCATCTCCTGAACCACTCTATTATAGGGGGCTCACCTAGAGTTATGACAATCATGAGAGGTAAGGGATTGAACAATATGAATTAGACCTGCGAGTATATGAAATATAAACGTTATTTGATTATTCTAACTCTTTGACCATCATATTTAATGATTTTAGAATATATCAATTCTGGATTTTAATTGAATGACACTTAGACATGGGCTTTGCTAATTCACAGGGTTGCGCATTTCAAAAACAAATTGGTCTTGTAGTCCTTACATGTACCTAGTACCATGGGAGAAAACTTAAAAGAAAATTTTATTGAGTCCTCAAATTGCCTAGGCTAACATCCACAATTTTACTTTCTTGTTATGAATTTTATTGTTTCACTTCTCTCTTCTTTCCTTTTCTATTACCCTCATAAATATAACTAGTTGGTTTTTATTAGCCTAAATTATTACATATTAATATCACATCCTAGCCTAAAAGCCAAGGAAGGTATGTTACATATCAATGTTTTCATAGATCAAAATTGAATTACAATTAATAATAATTTTAGTCAACCATTGAATTGCATGAAATCAAATAAACTAGAAATGACTTTATATGATATTACGTGGTCCAACAAAATATATATATATATATATGAGATGTGCTCTCTACGGTTGTCTCGCTCTAAAAATCATGCGAGACAACCTATGGGACTAACATGGGGGAGGAGCATCAAAAGATTCAAATGCGACTACATCATATACAAAATTTCAAGTCAATTACATCATCTTAACTTCTATATCCATGTCCTTCAAATTTATCATTGTTGGAATGCATGATTTTATTCGATTTCAAACATACGGCCAACTCCATTGCAGACAATGTAAAACCCATGGCATGCAGAGGTGGAGGTTTAGGGTGACAAGATTGGATTGATCATTTGGGGCATCGAGTGGGCCCTATGGGGGTGCCCATAAACATTTCTATAATATATAGTCATGAAATTGAATAATACCATTTGGAATATGCACAGGCACCCTCAAGGCCTCAACGAGGGAGCACGGAGAATCCATACTCCCTCGTCTAGCACTAAACTTCTATTTATATAAATGGCAAAGAAGATAATGGGAAGATCTGAAAACGGACCGAAAGGGAAAAGGAAATGACGCATTCATTCACCAACCACATGCTCGGGACGGCGTCCCCACCGGTGGGCCCACTAAAATGGACCACGATGTGGTATGGGCCCACCTAACCTAAACATGTTCTAGTGGATTAACGGTTCTGATAGTAAGGTTGAGGATTTGGATTTCTGGGTTAAAATTTTGCAAGTCTCTGAGGTGTTTTTTTTATTGCTAGTTGGCCCAATGGCCAGGCGAGGTGGAATAAACCTGCCCAGCTATGGGAGTTGGCCCAATGGTCACAGCAACTACTGATGCTAATGCTGGGGGACCGATATTATGGAATATCAGTGATTTGAGGCTTTAAAAGCTGTCGCTGTTGTTGTCTTGTATTTACGTTTGGCCAATCGCTATACTAATAGCTAATCGATGTACCAATCGCTAGGAAGTTGTTACAGCCAAACGCACCCTATGTGTACTTAACGACAGCGACACTATGTGATTCTCTAATAGTCTTCGAGTTTAGATTTAAGAATAAAACTAACCATATTTTACCTGTTAATTTTTTTCGCAATTTGGCCACTTATGGGCATTTTTCATTAACTTGGTTTTATCACATCCATCTATTTTAATAATAAAACCTAGTTTTGTATAGTTTTTATTTGGCCATATAATATGGGTCTAAATTGCCGCCCTCTAACTTGGTTGATTATTGGTTTAGAATTTTAATCAAGGGATATCTACTAGAAAGATCCCCTTAAATAGGGTAATCACAGTTGAAGACCATAAACTTTTATAATGACGGTCAAGAACCTCCAGCACAAATTATCTCTATTTTTTTTTTTCTGTTTTGTCATTTCTTTGTTAATGTCAATATAATCATATTCCTTATTCCCAAGAATCCGTCTCCTCACCCAAAGCGATAGAAACTAAAGTCCCCTATTTTGTCATAAGTAATATTTGTTGACATCAACATAAACTTTTGTCGACGTCGACAAAAACGTCCAGTTAGCACAATCGAGTGAGCCTTGTACAGGTTAAGTATTTATACATAAAATTTATTGTCGTCGACAGAAAAATTGTCACCGTTGATAAAAACCCTCAATTAGCACAATCAAGTGACCCCTGTGCACATCACATGTTAAACATTTATACATAGAATTTGTTGACGTTAACAGAAAATTTGTCGACATCAATATAAACTAACTTTAGCCCAATATTGGGGTTATGTTGACATCAACAACGAAAGGGCAAAACGGATAAAAAAAAGAAATAATTTGGGCTGGAGGTCCTTGACTGTCATTATAAAAGTTTAGGGTCCTTAACTGTGGTTACCCTATTTAAGAGAAATTTTCCCGTAGATGTCCCTATATATATTCTCAAAAACTCATATATAAATATGGGTAAATACATATTTTATTAGTACATTGGTATGCTTCTCTGTATGAAATAAGATTAAGTGATAAAATAAAGAGAAAAAGTAAGAGAAAGGGTTTTAAAGTAAATGCACAAAATGACAAAAATAGTTTTTTTTTTTAAGTTAAATTCCCGCAAGGGGTTGATCTCTAACGAGAGAAATCCATTACCACACCCGCGACCACCACTTAATATTTCAAAATGGACACCACTTCTTTGCACTCAAAGCCTGGACACTACAAAGTCATCACCTGGAGCTCCTATCGAGATTCGAAGCGGACACCTCTAGGTTGCAACAAGGAACCTCTAGCATCGAAACAGATAAGTGATGGTAAACATACAAGAGTGATTTTTTGTCATTTATTATTAATTTTACTCTGAACTCCGTCTTCTTTCTATTTCTTTTGATTCAAGCTTTCAATTTATTTCATTTCACCCCATGCAAAGACAGATTAGATCTTTGCACTGTGGCATGCACGTCTACTAATTTGATTTCATGCAAGATGAAGGTGTAATTTCCCAAAATATAATAAAATAGTGGCCTTTGGCTCCTCATCTGGATCACTCACAGTTTTTATTTTTATTTTATTAATGTGGTATCCCTGGTTTTTATTCCAACCGGACTGATCCCAAAGTAGCACCCCACACACCGGACAGTTGATGGAGCGGCATAAGGCATGGGGCAATCCCACATCTTGTGTTCGAAATCATGTGGATCACACACATAAATTAGTATTTTCAGTTAACCACAAGGAGTTTGTCGAGTGATCAGGATTACGGTTCCTCCCTCTTTTCGAACTAGAGGTCTTGGTATCAACCTATGGTTCTCCCATCTTCAGAAACCAAATGTTGAGTCCACTTATGCCACCACCTAAGAGCCACAACAGTTTTATCCGGCTTCTTTTTGGTCCCGAAGTGATTAGTTCAGCCTAAAATGTTCGTACCCCTCCGTTAAGAAAAAATAAAATTAAAAAAAGTATGCATATCTGAGATAAAGGATAAAATTGGGCGCTTTACTGAAAAAATTCCCAAAACTGTAACACCCTTTTTCCTTTTGGTTACATAGAGACTGTGACAATTGCTGTATCAGTTTAATCTATCTACAAATGTCCAATCTTTGATTTGACCATCCACTATGTGGGCCTCACTCCAACTTTCCAATGTCATTTCTAAATGACCTCGATAGGTCGGATCTAACAGTACGACCTATGTTGATCTGCATGAATGATGTGAATATCTGCATCAATGACAATCAAAATGGATGGTTTAGATTAATGACAGCAAGGGTGTGGATTTGGATCACAGCATGCAGTGGCATTTGGGCATGTTTGTTTCTTTTGGGGGTGAGGATTATTAATTCTTCAGATGTTGTCTCCAGAGCATTTTAAAATAATTATGGTATATCTATATATATATTATAGAGAAAGTTTCAAGTACATCTATCTCTCATTATAGGATAAGAGACACTTTTCATTTTTGTATATGAAGACAAGGAAGTGTACCTCACCCTATGTACTTGAAAAATAACTTTTGTACTTGAAAATGCTCAATTATAGAAGTGTCCCTCACCCTATGGTGAGGGATGGATGCACTTCAAACCTCCCCTATGTTATATATAATACTTAGAATATTGTCTTACTAAAAAAATATATTTAGATTAAAAGATTTAAAAAGATGAAAGTAAGATTGTAAAATCATAAAAAGATTTCCAAATCACAAAAAAAATGAGGATTTTCAAATACTAAGGGAGGGGGTTGAACTTGAAAACCCTAAAAAATGAGGACTTCATTGGGCCAAATCGTAGGGATGTAGAATTGATGGTTTTTTCCATGGCTCTGTAAAAAATCAGTAAGGAATCTCGAATATTTGATTGCAAAACGTGACCCAAATCACTCATAAATGAATAGAGATTTCAAATAAAGGTTTATTTACTATATATGTAAAGTGGTTTGTAAAGTGGGACTCTAGTGTTTAGAATGGTGGATTGTGTTCTCATCTCAAACCACTCATTTTCTTTTTTTGGCTTTTCTTTTCTGATAAAGATTTCAAGTGAATATTTTATATACTATTTATGTAGGCTGGTTTATGAAGGGGTACTCTTGTGCTTAGAATTGTCTGTTTGCATCCTTATCTATAAATTCTTTTTCCTTAATCTTGTTAGTAATTGAATAAAGAATTTTAGTAAAAGATTTTATATCCTATATATATATATATAAATCAATTATATCCTTACTACCCTGGAATTGGGATTTCTCACTTGTACAAATAAATGTTTTGTATTTATATTAGCGTGTACTGATGCATGTAAGTTAGAAAAAATTGTATCAGTGCATTAAATCCGAAGAAAAAAAAAGATTTTGAAATCATATGAAAGGGATTTCAACCCAAAAGATGCTCAAAATGAGGATTTCGATTGGCCCAATTCCATGGGATCTATAATTGCCATACGTGGCTTTCTCACAACATTAACTATGTAAAAAAAAAAACAGTGTGAAAGCTTGAGGATTTTATTCCCAAACATGATCGAACTCTCAAACACTCATGAATGAGTAGGGATTTAAGGACATTCATATACATGATAATTAGAGAGGAACAAGAAGAATCTTTGATTCTCTTTTGAAAAAAGGGAAATGAAATTTTTTGGAGTAACGAGACTATTTGAAATCCAATACTCGTAGAGAGAGAATCGCAATAAATGCAACGAGGGAGTATCTTGTATCCAAGAGTGAATGATTTGAACCAAGATTTCCAGATGGATGGGGTGGGGTATTAGCATATCTAACACATGATTTAAATGTGATAACTTGTCCTCAAAAAAGGGACATATTGAATGAATAGATCGTAATTTTACACACTATATCTGTAGACTGGTTTATGAAGGGGACTCTTGTACTTAGAAGGGTGTGTTGTGTCCCTATATCAAATCGTTTTTTTTTTCTTTCTTTATTTTTTTTTTCTCATTTTCCTGGTTGAGAGTCGAGACTAGATCATTAGTAGATGTATATAGATTTTTCGTAAAAGATTTTACATGCTACATATGAAAATGGTTTATAAGGTGGGGCTCTATGCTTAAAATGGGTTTGTCATGTCATTGTAAAAATATGCATGGATTCTTCTTCCTCTTCATTTCAGTAACTATCAATTATTTCAATAAAGAGATTTGAACATATCAATAACAAAATGCGCGTAGGATATCAAATATTCAAAAATTAAAAACAATGATTATTTGAACAAAATCTTTTTCAATGTAAGTTAATAAAATCTTTTTCAATGTAAGTTAATCAAAGTATAAGAGAGAATTGATCACAAGAGAGCATTATCAAGAGCTGCACATGGCATCCCACATGATAGCATTTGTGAAATTTCCAGTGCTTTAATATATATGATGAACACATTACAACCAGTGCTACAAACAGAAGTATGGAAGAAAACTATTCGATTTAATCGCCCTATGTGAGACTTGTCTCTTTTGCATTACACCACTCCATTACATCACCTGCATACAGTGACTAACCAAAATTCACTTTTATTCGTGTAAGTTTGGCATCAACAACTGGATTAAGCATGAGGAAAACAGCAGACTATGGAGTTCAGTGCAACTAGCAATGTACCATCTTTGATTGATTTAATCTACACATATTACAAGGACACCCTGTTGTTCTCTTCCATTATAACGAATAACAATAATAGGATTTACTTTTTAATACTATTCTCTGGGCCATGTGAAGTCCTTATCTCTCTTAGGCATGGGGTTAGTTAGGTTATGACGTAGGTAAGTGGCCCTTAGGGGAAGAGCGCAAGTTCAAAGCCGTAACCTATGGATCCTGAACTGTGGTCCTATTGAAAAAATGTTACACCTTATTTTGCATCACCTACCGGAAAAAAAACTAGATTGAAAATAATTACATTCCAAATTGTGAGTTTTGTCTTTTATTTTCTCAACCTTTTTGTGACTTTACTTTTGTAATTTATTTTTAAATTCTTAATTTAATTTGAGGCTTGGGGGTTTTCTCATTTTTTTGGGTATCGAGAGAAATGGGGGCATGGATTTGGTTATGCCTCGTAATTGGAAAATGAGTTTTTTGGTTTTGGAGGTCTTGATGCTCAAAATGGTGGATTTAATTGGTTTTCATTTGGATTCTAAAACTTGTTTCCATGAAAATCAGCGCGTGGTTTTGTCTTTTTAGAAAGAAAAGGATTTTGAAAACTCAAGATTGCAAACATGCCCTAAATATTTTTGCAGCGTGATATAGAAATGAGCTGTTGATTCTTTATACTACACATACCCTCCATTTGAACGTTAACACATGGAGGGTCTTAAATGTACGTTTCTTCAAGTTTTTTGGGTAACCTAGTTAGGTGGGCTGGAACCTAAGAGAAACACAACACCCAGTTAGAATAACGACTAAAAGAGAAATACAACACCCATGACAGGATCAACACACGAATGTACATTATAATCTTTTATTATTCATATTCTAAAGTTTTCATCGACAAAGAAGAAGATGACGACACTAAACTATCAATGGATCAACCCCCGGATATGGAATTATGGTTTGAAGTGGAAGTACAATTATACTTTTCCTATTTAGAAATACAATTATAATGCCTCGTCTTTTGTTTTGCTAAATATAGTCTTATATGGTTGCTTTTTAGTTAGGGGTGTTCATGTGCTAGGTTAAGGCATATACAGCCCAGCCCGACAATAGAAACCCTGGCCCAGGCTCGGCCCAAGCCCAACACGGGCTATAAATGTTAGGTCCGAGTCCGCCCATTTAATCAACCAAGCCGGGTTGAATCGTTTTTTTTTTCCATCACTTTCGTAGCCATTTGAGCAATTGCTTGGACTAATTAAATTAAATTACATGCATTCTTTACACAGGCCGGGCATTGGGCATTCTATCACTTAATCCAAGCCCATCCCAATTATTAAACGGGCCGTAATTCCATATCTAAGCACGGCCCATGAGCACTCTTATTTTTAGTAAATATACTATCTTTTTTTTTTTTGGTAAATATAAATATACTATCTTAAATGCATGCACTTAGGTATGCAAACCTTTTTTCAAATAAAAAAAAAACATGATAATAAATGACCTTTTTTTCCCTAGCAGTTTCAATCTCAAATGCATGTTGCTGGATGAAAAGAACTCCCTCCTCCCACTTTCCTCTCCTGTCACCTGAGTCTTGACCCTTTCCAAGGTCTGCTTCAGTGGTCGATTAATTGGTCAATAAATAGTAGCCACTTTTAGGTGTCTTTACTTTCATTACATTGGCACATTCACACAAGGAGAGTTGAAGAAAATGCACTAAATATCACAACAGCACAGAGGCATAGGTCATAACGTGTGTGGGCCGCATTAAATATGAATTAATTTTGAAGTGGCCACTGGCCAGCCTTGTCGATCCCTTTCACAGAAGTTGGGCTGGTTGATTAGTCGGGTGGGCCATATGTACTCTTTGAATCAGAACCGTTGACTCTCTCAGGTACAGTTAGATTGTGGATCCGACCCATCCTAGCCCTTAATTGTACCAACTGGAAAACCAAACCCCACCCACCCGGTTTTGGATTGGGTAGTAAAAGTTGACCCAACTCGCTAACTTGACTCAGTTTACCCAAGGGAACCAACCAATTTGATGAAAGGGCAAGGTTTGGGGGTCTGATTAGGTTTTTTTTTTAGATTGGTTAGGGCATTGATTGTAGTTTGATTAAGGCTTTGAGTGGAGTTTTAATTGAGGGTTTGATTAGGGACTGGATTGGATATTATAATTAGAATATTGATTAGGAGCTTTGCTAGGGTTTTGATTTCAGGATGATAGCATTTTTTAATGGTTTAGGGAATTAATCTGCTGGCAGATTTATTTATCTATTCATGTTTTTGAATAAGGTCTTTTTTAGTCTAAAGTATTATATAATCATTTAAAATTTTAATTTCTTTTTTGCTGTATCTTTTCCTACAAAAACCTCAAAAAGAAAAAAAAAATTCCGAACAACTTTCAAGAAGATAATTTCCTAAGAACAATATCTAAGACAAGGAGACAATGTGGAGCGTGGACAATTTTCTCCTGCGCACGTATGCAGTGTGTATTGGTACTGTCCATATACAACTAATCATGTGATCATTCCTTACAGCACCAAATGGAAACTTGCACTTGTTATTCAAAAAGTAATGCAATAATAGGATGCTTTTTAATAATTCAAAAGTAACACACACAATAAAACTCTACTGAAACTAAGCTAATATGGGATTCCTATGAAAGCTTTTCAGGTACATGTTGCACTGCAGTAGGTGATCTTATGAGCTTCTTGACATTATACATTCATCTTTAATGGGTCCTTTAACTGTAATTAATTCTTTACCAGAAAAGAATTGTAATGTATCTTGGCCTTTTGCTTTCAGTCATAAAGAATTTGTTGAAAAACATAAAAGCAAGGAAACTGATTTATTGTTATGAAACTTGAACTTATTTGTCATGACCAAATAACAGCTAGCTGAATGGAAATTTCATTGTTCAGAAGATCTTGACCATCTAATCAATGACTTAAGGGTAGCCGTTTTTTTTTTTTATTTTTAGCAATTTAAGGCCACACAGATTAGATTCCCCAAATCCTCTTTTTTAATTATTTCCCCTTGATTTGGATTAATTATTTCATCTCTAACCATACTATACAATTAATTCAAATAATAATGGATTACTTTAATAATATTGTATTATCATCTCTACCCTAACCTTTATTCATGGTTTCTGAAATTGCAATCTATTGGAGCATTGGAGCTAGAGAGAGAGAGAGAGAGAGAGAGAGAGAGAGAGAGAGAGAGAGAGAGAGAGAGAGATGTGGCTTCAAATCTAGTTAAACAGTCATTAACCATACTTAATGGGTAAAGAAAAGAAAAGATTAAGCTCATGGATTGGTCTTTTTAGAATTAAATACTATTTCATCAGTAATGTTCTATCAGTCATTAACCATACTTAATGGGTAAAGAAAAGAAAAGATTAAGCTCATGGATTTGTCTTTTTAGAATTAAATACTATTTCATCAGTAATGTTCTATCATTATCAACGATGAATTTGACTGAAAAGGCAGAAGCGTACAACTAAAAATAAGATGAAAGGACAGGGGGATAGCCAAACTGATAGTGCCTTTTTTGTGGGGCCCACCTAAGGGCATGTTTGGATGTATGGTGAATTGAAGTATAGTGAGGTGAAGCATCAAATCAAGAGAGAATAAAATATAAGGTGTTATATTAATGTTTTGTTTTTAGTTGTTTGATATAGAATCTTTTTGACTTTTTGTATAGAAAAGTGAAGTTTTTTTGTCTTTTAGTGGAAAAAGGAGATTGTTTTTTTGACTTTTTTTAAAAAAGATGGAGGGAATGTTGAAATTGTGTACTTTTGATATGACCCTTGTCAATTCTTGTCTGGGCTCACTTCACTTCACTTTAACTTAGTTAAGTGCCAAACACGCCCTAAAGCATTTCCATTTTGCATGAGTGTGTTAATTGAGTCCGGATCCCCTGTGGCACCTACTACATAGCTACCATGTAATACAAAGATAATCCGTGCTGCTCAAGATGAATATCGTCCCTTTTAATAAGAATATACCCTAAAATATCATTTCTATGGGATTGGGCCCCACCATCCGAATGAACACATGATGGAAACATGATTAACACTGCATTAGCTGCAATGCCATGCTAGTGCCTTGTCACGATTCGATCATGTGTTAAGTCATATGGTGGGATCCATCATATTAAAGTGAAATCTGAGGTATGTGATTGGAAGTGATAATATTCATCTTGAACGGTCTGAATTATCTCTATATAGGGCTTCTAATAAAGTTTATAGAAGTTCTCGTGTAATTGTTGCTAAAGAAGACCCAAACTCATGTTAATATACAGGAGATGCTGAGAAAATGAGTGTGCCAAATGTTATTATTTCATCAAATAGCTCTAATCCTTTATTTGAAAAGTTTGAAGTTTCCAATATTTTTAAGTTTAGTTTTTTTCTTAATCAACATGATTATTGTCAAATTGTGATGAGTTATAATCAACGCAAGTTAGCACACAATGTGTTTGCTTTTCAAATTGTAAAACTCACTAGTTACTCTAAAGAGCACATACGGAAAATAAGTCTATAAAATATCAAGGTTAGCGCAGTTGGCTAGTACCATGGCTTAGGAACTGAAAGCTGGAGTTTCAAACTCACACTCTCTCCACGGCCACTTGCCTAAATATGTAAAAGCCTAACTTACACAGTGCGCGGATAGGTAGGGACTTCAGGGGAATATTCATTCTTGAAGAGGCCGGACACCCACCTTAGCGGAAAAAAGAGAGAGCATAAAATCGACTAATATCTGCGGCTATTGAAATAGACCGTCCTTCCGAAAGGAAATCTACACTGGGCTGCCGTCTGAGTTGAAAGCATTCGGGCCCAAAACAATGCAAAATCAGTGTCCAAACACACCAAAATCAGATGGAAATTCTCAGAACATTGCAGTTCCTAATTAAGAAGGTTTCAGCAGAGTACTGAAGTGTCACTCAGTTCTAACATGAAAAAGATCTCTAGAACTACTTGCAGATTATTCAAAGTACCTTATTTAAAATGCTGAAATCTTTAATCGCCACAACGGGAAAAGTGATGGTTATTGGTGTTTATAGAAATGAAGAGACGGAGTACATGGGTTATGGCCTATGGGTGGTTTGAGTGGTTGGTTATTGGTGGTACTAGAGGGACATGAATTATGGGTAGTTTGGATGGTTAGGGTTGGTTTATGCATGGAGAGATTGTGGGACATGGGTTATAATTAAGTGCCAATGTCAGGGCCTTTGGGCCTTTTGGATGGCACATTGGGCTCCCAATATGCTACCAATGCTCACTGCAAGCCCGTTAGGCTCGAGCCTACGGATCGTTGTTCGCATGAGCTATTGATGAGCCAGTCTTGGGCCAGTTTTATCTTTTTCTTGGCCCAAATTTATTCACAAATGAAGAGTCAGGTTTGGGCCCAACCTTACAAGGATCCTACAGCTTGAATCACGTCCGAATTAAAAGCCCGTTAACAGATTCGGACATGGATGCTAGCTTTAGGTCCAAGTACGAATTTAAAAAGAAATATAAACAAGTATATATCATGTGCAAACCCAAGGCCAGACTCTGGCCATTTGAACCAAATGGATGTCCAGGCATATTTAGGGCCTAAATATGATACCTAGCCTAGCATATTGTTATACCCATAACTTTGGGTCTAAATAAGAATGGGCCTGGGAACTTGCATGGAAACATACATGGCTACATGACAAAGTGTCATGTAATGAATAGTTGGGCCCATGAAGACTACTTGACTGGTAAGTGGGTCTTGTTAGATGATAATAACCAGTCAAGGAAGAAGTGGAGAGCACAGGCAGAGTCACATGCTAGCTACTTGTCTGTTGACTGTTGTCACTCTCTTTTAGTCAGTTTGATCAAATAATTTAGGAATGAGTGTTTCAGAATTCTTTATTGGGCATTTTGCTGCAGCAGATCTTGTAGTTTATGCCAATAAAAAAATAGTAAATAACTCTTGACCTTTTTTTTTTTTTTATATATATATATATTTTATATTCTCTCCATAAAACTAATGCTTGTAGTCTGTAGAATGATTATGTCTATAAATTTATGGGTTCCAAGATCTTATGTTGTAACTTTTGGAAGGTGGCTGCTTAGGTTTAAACCTGGACAGCCAGAAAAGAATTGGCCCCTCTTAAGTCTTACCACTGGGCCGGGTAAACCTGAATGTGTTTGACTTAAAAGTTAGAAAAAAATTGAGCAGGGGTAGACATAGCCTAAAAGGGCGTGAGGAGGTTGGATTGATCATTAAGGAGCTAACATACGGCTTTACCTGCTGTCAGCACCAGGCCTAGAATCATGTTTTTTAGTAAGAACTAGACTCTCAAATTTAACTCTAATATAATTAGTAGGCAATGGTGGATTAGTCACGTTCGGAAAGAACATAATTTCCAATTTGATTTTGAAAGTGAATCTCTTTGGGTGCTGTGCAACATCACAAGGGTCACACCTCAGGATTGGTGATCAAGTAAAGGCTTTAAATACCTTACCATAAAAATAAAAAACACAAATAAAGGCTTTAAATAGGTGTAGTTTATACCATGGTTTGGGTCCATGTCAAGTCTGGCTCTAAATTTGGGATCCACAACTAGGCCCTATGATGGACCCAAGAATGAACTCGAACCTGATTAATACGTCTGGTCTGGGTGAAGTTTGAGCCTAGAATCATCCTAAGTTAGGAAATTGTGTTTATACATGCCATTTCTGTTTAGATTAATAGCAATCTAATCTAACACAGTAAATGAATGGACGGAACAATTTTCGAAAAAAAGAGAGAATAATGAGCTAATGCATGACTGATTTTCTTGTTTTAGAGGATCTTTACTCTACACACAAGAAAGCAACACTTTGATGTGAAACCAGTTAGTAAAGCAAAATCTTCAGCTCCCTTTTCTTTTCTTTTCTTCTTTTTGTCAAGAACAATATCACAAACCATTTTTTTTTTATCAGATTGGCCCGCTAGCCAGGAATGACACTGTCAACCTAAAGAGCACTGATAGGACCGTAGGCATGTGCGTGATACCAAGGTGCCGACAACACTGAACCATGAATGCATTGGCATATCACAAATCAATTGATCATCACCTAATTTACGATGGACAGCCATAAAGATCAATTAGCAGCACTTGTAGCTATAACTTCAATTTTAGGATTAGGCCCAATCTCATTGGAATTAGACATGTCCCATCATCAAATTGATCACGTGAGATGGATAGAGATAATGGAACAACATATAGCAACAAAAGGCAAACATATATAAGCAAAAACCAACTAAAGCTTCTACACTATCAGCTAGTATACTTAAAAACAAAAGCATAATTTTTTTTGGATCAATAACGCAACTTTCATTAAAGAAGACAAAGCAACATAAAAGAGCAAAGCAAAGAAAAATGAAAAAAAGAGAGTGCAAGAGGGAACAAAAGCATAAGTTTTGGAGGCAGGTTATTGTCAAAAGACTTGCATAGAGAAGAATATCAGTATGTCCCTAAGTAAATAATACCTACTTATTACAATCCAAACTTCAGATTAATACATATCAAAGTATCAAGGTTCTCATTGAGAAACCATCAGTACAAACAGAGACAAATACGAAATGGATGGAAATGCAAGGGAATGTGGTGTGACAGTGAGCAGAAGGGGGGTCCTTGGTCCTAACCATGGTTGAAGGAAAGTTAGTGGAAGTGAACCCAAGAAGCCAAAAACATCTCCCGTAAGGGTTACCTCCATGTTTTGATTGGATATGAGAGACTAAGAAGAGAGAAAGAAAGAAAGAAAGAAAGAAATTTCCTATGCATGTACTGAACTCCAAAGCCATTAATGAAGTTCTTCTGAAGTTAGTAGGTAGAGCTAAATGCCAAAAACAAACATTAACTCTCCTTTGGGCCTATCTTAATCGGGCTAAAACTCCCAAAGTTTGTAGCCACGATGACTATACAAAAACAAATGGAAGAAAGGTTAGTTGGAGCATCTTCTCATTGCCTAGAGAAGATTTGAGGGTTAAACAAAGGTTTACGTGAGTGTTGAAAGGTTAGTCGGAGCATCTTCTCATTGCCTGGAGAAGATTTGAGGGTTAAACAAAGGTTTACGTGAGTGTTGGTTGAGGTCGGTAAGGTGATTAAATGCACTTGTGGGTCACAAAAATTCATGGGTCATTAGCCACAAGTTGGGGGTAGTGTTAGAACAATGACTAGGGCATGCCATCATGCCCTATTGAGATTGCCAAAAACACCTTTGCATTTGGAGGTGCATCTTGTAATTTCGAGAAATTAGCCATTCCTAGGCTAATGTTTGGTTAGACAAGGCTTGCTAAGTATGCTGTTGGATTTACATATTGCAAGCATGAGTTAACAGGGTTGAGTTGATTTAGCCCTTCCAAGGCTAAATGTTAGATGGTTTGTTTCCTTTTGAACTTAGCTCATGTCATGGCTAAGGTTGGTATGTTGGAATTTTGGGAAAACACAAACTTGGGTTGTGGTGCTTTTAGCCCCTCTTGAGCTAAACCATGCACCAATGCAGTTTGGAGGACCCTCCTCCAAAATTTAGAAGGTACGAATTAGCCCTCACTGTAGGGCTAATGTTGGAGGGAGGACCCTTGGGTCTACCCTTTGGCTTGCATGAATGAGAGAGAGAGAGAGAGAGAGAGAGAGAGAGAGAGAGAGAGAGAGAGAGAGAGAGAGAGAGAGAGAGAGATCCATGGTTAGGCCGAGGATTGTTCAGGTGCTGATGGAGTGAAAGGAGAAGGGATGAGTCTGTAGTGCTGAGGTGTTGGGGCAAGAGCTGGAGCCGGAAGAGCCATGGTCATGCCTGTTGTAGAGGAACACACACTGTCAAAGATAATTAGTCCCATTGATGATGATAAAAATGCATACCAAATTATCAATAAAAATCAAAAGAGTTGTTTGCAAATATGACTAGTATATGGCCTGGGCTCCATATTTTGGTGCACATAACATGATCAATCTGATAATCAATTCAGATCTCCATCCTAAATCAATCAAACGACCGGCAGTTCTAATTACCCTTTCAGTTAATGCGGCTTGCCAATTGCCAAAATGATACCCAGGATTATAAGGCGCTTATCTAGAGCCAACCTATGGTTTAATTGTCCATAATGGTTGTCCAAACTGGTGGGTTGGGCTGGATTTTTGAACCCAAAAAATATGTTTTTCCAGGCCCATTCAAGATCATCTGAACTCGAGTGCTCTATAGGCCAACTTTTATAATTTTTTTTTTCTTTTACCTATTTAATTGATTATGGTAGAGAACAAACAAGATGAAACTTATGCATGGATCATAATCTATGAACAAACCAAGCTACCTGCACTTTTTATGAAGATCCAAACATGCCCTATTGTTTTGGACAGGCCCAGGCCAAGCCAATTGACCCAAAAGAATTGGAGATACTGGATATTAAAGAAAAAGAAAAAGAGGAGTGTGTGGTGTAGATTGAAAACAAGAAAGGCAGGAAGAAAGGCTGTAAAATGGCAGAAGAAAAGAAACACACCTGCAGGTGTTGGGGGTGGCATAGACATTGTCCCTCCATAGTGGTGTGGAAATGGTGTGGAATTGAGGGCAGAGTACTGGAAGAGATGAGGGTATTGGAGGCTGTACCCTTGACCATGTGGGTATGTGGCTGCCCCACTATTACCATGCCCCAGCTGAAAATAAGGGTAGAAAGCTGCAGTCCCTGTATATGACCCACCTCCATACATGGGGTACTGTCCAGCAGCAGCAGCAGCTGCCCCTCCAAACACATTATAATAGCTCTGCACCAAACTTTCTTAATGAGTTGGATAGTTCTACTCTTCCACAAACAACAACAGCAGCAGCAAAGCAGAAGTAGAAGAATACAAAGAATACATTGGTGAACTTATTTTATAAATATATATATATATATATATATATAGAGACACACTCGGTTCTAAAATCAGAGTCAAAATCATACATGAAAGAGGGCCCACTTGCCATGCTAAAAATATATTCATCTTCCTATGTATGCAAAGCTGGTTGGAGGCCACTACTGCACTACTTCTGAAAACTGGATTTAACATGGCATTCTATATTTCAGTGCACTTAGTACGTATCTGGAGTGGACCCAAGGTGCAGATTATTGAAAGGGAAAGCTACACATAACCAGCTGATTTTATGTCAATTATTTTACAAATAATTATCTTATTTATCGAAAATATCAGTCAACGACCTTGACCGTCATAATCGCTTTTCCATCTATTGATAAATCCATGGGTTATCATATGTAGATAATAGATGTTGTTTTTAATTGTCAAACCTTAATTACAAACGGTAACATGTAAATTTCCCTTGTTGAAAACATTCCCCAAAAACCATCAGACTCCACATGAACATTATAAAAGTTTGACCTCCTGTGTACGTTTTAAAAAATTGGAACCTACCATGATTGAGAATACACTGCCAAAGCCATTCAAATAAAAGACAACTAAATGCATCAACACTGGATGTTTAATTTGATTCTCCACACCATGCTAGCAAATTCATCAGTGGGGCGCGATTAGGAAAACCAAACAGTTCAAAAACTAATATCTCATGTCATGTACTATCTTCGGGCTAAATTTAAATTCCATGAAAGTTGGGAGGTCATCAGATTGATGATATATAGAACACGAGACTTAAACATAGAGTCAAGTTACTTGTTCGTGCAAGGATTAATTTGACAGTTGATACTACATAGATTAGAGTTACAAATCTGGCCAACTTTAATGCACTAAAGGTACATTACTGGCATATAGGGATCGTATATATATACAGTAGTCTTTGGCTCATAGTAAAGCAAATGGAGTGGTCAAGGCCCGAGACATGGAAATATCGTCCCATAATTGCTTGCAGGCGCATGACTAAAGCAGCTTGAAAAGCATCATTTGTAATTGTGTGTTTGTAATGTTTGTGTTTCCACTGGCAAAGACAAAAAGTTGACAACAGCTAAGATGGAATATTGCTTTTGATTCAATGGAGTGTGCTACTGTGTTTCCTTCTTTCGATTTCAATGTAAAAATGATTTATTTGTCTTTAGATTACTCTTTTATCTTTTTCTATCTAAGGACTTAATTATAGAGTACCTAGGTTAGACCGACTCATTTTCAACCGACCCAACCCATTTGCCACCCCTAACTGGGCCTCAAATGCCTTTATGGTGAAGTAGATTTCATGTGGATTGTATATTTAATTTTCATATATGATCCGGCTGGTGGAACTAATTAGATGTATGCTCAAGGTCAGGTGGATTATGGATCTCAAAATGGATTAGGCAAAAAGTCAGCCCCTTCAAAATTATCCTAACCCTTAATTTAATAGGTCTAAAACTAAAATTTAATGGTATATTACCTACACAGCCTTTTTGAGGTTCGATCTAAGAGTGTTAAAAAAGGTCAAATGAGTATATATCAACATTGGCCTCTTGCTAGATCGTGGGAGGTATGAGTGTGGAGGGGTGACATTACGCAGGGCCCCATTGTGTTGGACTCTACACATATCTTACAATATGACTTTGAGATCTGCTATTTGAAAAAGTAAGATAGTTTGTAGATGTCAATTGACCTTATGAAATACAAGATGACTTTGAGATCTAACTATTTGAAAAAATAAAATTAAGACTCTTGTCCAGTCTCAAGTAATGAAATAGATGGTAGGAGGAGAAACTTTGCCTTCAACTTTTGATGGACCATCTATGGCCTTAGACTGGACAATGACGTGGATCCACCCATCAATCACATGTAGTTCGTTCAATTCTCCTTAGAATATATATATCAGCAATATCTTCTTGGGCTTGAATGTTTTTCTTCAAATAAAGCCTACAACCTTTTAAAGTAGAACACGTGGAGTGGCTTTTGGATTTAGCCATTGGCGAAAAATCAAGTTCATTAGATGTTTTTACTTATTTGTTCTAAAGTCATAAAATAAATGATAGATAAAAGGATAAAGTTTTTATTTTGGCTGTTCATTTTATTTCTCTAAGGCATTATATTTGCAACGTCTAATGCACCTTATCCTTTTTTTAAATAGTAAATTAAGTCTCGAATTTCTTTTGGATTTGATAAAGTCAATGGACCCCACAAATTCTGCAAAGTGGATTATTTTTGAAAAGTGCTCAGGATACTTGTTGTATGGGTCTGTTCACCCCTTTTTTTCTAAAAAAAATAAAAATACATCTACAATTGCATTGCTAATATTGTGAAACATTGATAAGTAGTTGGTTTATATGAATATTTTTTAAGAAAAAAATACATTATTTTATAAAAAAAGCAGTGGGATGTATCCCATTCAAATAATTAAATCTAAAATGTGCGCTAAATAGAAGTCATTAAGTATAATAAGACGATGAATTTTAGCTTCTTTGGTAATAAATGACCAATGAAAATGAAGATTAATGGAAAGAAGGGAAATTTGTACAAACCGTAGGAAACGTGTAGTCTGGGGAGTATGGAGAGTACCTGAATAATGCAGAACAAGAGCATGAGAATGACAAAACTTTCAAACCCATAAATAAATGCATACAAACACCACACATTGAAAATGATATCAAACATGTTAATTGGGTGGTGACATCTCGTTACCATCGTTGCAAATATGTTATTGGGGATAGTAGTCATAGTACCTGTGGGAGATACCATCATGATGATTTTTAAAGTTAGTGTTTTTATTAGGATGTCATCAGGAACATATCGTAAAAATATTGTAATAATGATTTGTTACTGAGGAAAAAAAAGAAAAACAAAGGACTATGAAAATAAAATAGTAACAATTGTATGTACATACAGATGTCATGTAAAGGCAATATGTTTTTGCCCTTGCTTGCTTACTCATGACTCGTACTTGACTCGATCAATAATCCAGGGAGTGGAGTTAACTTGGGAGCTCGGGCAATTACACCAGCCTATTTTTTATTTGTATTATGAGAAATAAATATCTTAAAATAGTGTAATTGTACCCAAAATAGTTTTCAATTAATTTTATGAATTAATAAATTATATTTTAGAACCTTAGGATGATGTTGATGATGGTGATCAATCCTCCGGTTAATGTTAATAAATTAGGTTATTTTCATTAATGTTATAAATATATATTGTTATAGTTAACATCAATATAGTAATTAATGTTTGTTGCCTCGGTGGTAAGGGTGGTTTATCCCTCCCTTTTAAGGTCTTAGGTTCAAAATCCTGGGGTCATTATCTATCCAATAGTACCATAATATTAAGGTAATGCCGTTATAATGTCACCCTAAAAAAGTTGTGCTTAAAAAAGTTCCACTCCTAGTTCAAGAGGTTTGAGGAGTAGAAACATGAGTCTAGTCCATTAGAGGATTTAGAGCCCCAGACCTCACTTGGGTTTGGCTCCCCGACTCCAAATCTACCTAAAAAGATCCACGCCAAGCTTTAAATGTGAGAAGAATAGGGCAATATTCATCATCAATGTCATGCACATCATGCATAGACATGATTACTATAGAACGAAATTGGGTGGGAGGAAAGCATTTGCCCTACACAATTCTCCTTTCCTCTTTTTGATGCATTTTTTGTGGGAAAAAGTGGGGACCTTTTAATGGAGTTTACTCCACTTACTAGGGAAAGCTAGAACCCCGTCAGGATAATAGAGAAAAAACATTTTATCCTATCTTAACACTGGAAACTTTTCAGTGAGTACTAAAAAATACTAGATTGAGAGCACAAATGAAAGGTGAGGTTTTTCCACTCAATGTGTCTCAGTTTCTATACTTATTAGGGAATCCTTACTTCCACTTTCCCTACATCCGAACACCACCTTCATATATATATATATATATGCATGAATGAGATATCCATCAGTATGTTCATAGATGCTGTTCAAGATATATTCCCACATCTTGAATGTGTAGAGAGAGAGAGAGAGAGAGAGAGAGAGAGAGAGAGAGAGAGCATGATAGTGTATCATGGATGCTTATGCACGAAATATATGCAAAATGCATGTGCAGTCACGTGGCACTTCCTATATACAAGACATATTTAAAAGCTTACCCATATACATTATAAGGAATCCCTTGTTGGACGGCATAATGAGGGAAGCTGGCAGATGAAGGAAAAGCTGTTCCAACACCACTTTGAAGGCCTGTAGGAAAGAAGTTCGTTGCCCTAAAATTTCTGCCTCCACCTTGTTAAAAAAAAACAGTAACACAGATACAAGGTCAATAAAAAAAACTAGTTTCAGAACACAACTCATTGACAAAAACCTATTCAAAGCTCTCTTACAAAAGTACAAAGAAGCAGGAATAACTAACATTCACAGACTCAATCATTCCCTCTACTATTCTGATGTAAACAAACAAAAAGAAGGAAAAGTTTTTAGGATCATCTCCAGCGGCTTTACATTCATAGAATCCAAGCCTTGGTTTTTGATGTTTTCCCCAGATAGATGATGGATAAGACATCATGAAATATCAACTAACGTCAATAGGAGGCTGGCCAAGCTTATTTTCTCAAGGTATCTGTTTTTGTTTTTTCTTTTTCCCCCCTTAAGTTTTTCTTATTTGGTGCTTAAGGTAGCTGTTTATTATCTCATTGCAATCAAATCAATCAGTTAAATAGATTTGCAAGGAACACTAATGTTTTATGGGCCCGAGTAAGACTACTCTTAGTGGCACACATTTTGCGAGTGCCACAAGATGAAAGATATATGATTCATGAGATGTATGTTTGTACCCATTGAATATTATTTTTCTATTGGATTGGGTTTGATGGTGTCTGTTCTCCAAATTAACAAGAAAGAAGAAAAGCATTAACGTATACTGGAGAACCAGTGGTCCACATGTAACACTGTCACATAACATGTTCACTGTTGGGCTGATGTATATTCAAAGATAACAACAGATAAAATACTAACAAAAGAGAAGGAAAGAAACAAAATCCTTATAATTAGTAATTAACAGCAATGCCAAAAAAAAAAAAAAGGGAAGAAAGGATAGGGGAAGTCATAACTAGAAAATCCCTCACCATGTTTTGGTGTTGAAGGTTTGGATCTTTGAACACCAAGAGAGGCAAGGTTGCAATTAGCTCTCCTTCCATCAATCACAGGAGCTGGATCCACACAAGCTTTCATGGCTGACTCAGGTTCTCGAAAAGTTACCTAAGGTCAAAGAAAGAAAAAAAATCATTTTCAGCAATTACCGAAAAAATAAAGAAAATGGAAAAAAGTAGATCTTGGTACTTTATAGCTATATATGCACACACACATATATATAAATATTTATAATTATGGATCTTGATTGCTTTTTGAGAAATACACACCTCTAGATCTTGGCTATGATTCTAAGTTTTATATATTTTATCATAAACAAAAACCAAGATTGGATTCATAGTATCAACACCCAAATTACTAAATTACTTAAGACAGAAGGAAGAGGACTAAATAAAAAAAATTAAAGAACAATGAGATGTGCAACTAGACAGAGAATAGAAAGTGGACTCACAAATCCATAGCCTTTGGATCTTCCTGTGTTCTTGTCTGTGATCACAACAGCCTCCAAAATCTCCCCAAACTGCTCGAAGTATTTTTTCATTGTCTCCCTTTGAGTCTCCCAAGCAAGGCCTCCAACAAATACCTTAGTGTAAGTGGTGTCACCAAACTGTCCTGCCAAATTTGCTGGAGTCATCTTCACCTCTAAAATCCTCTCCTTTCTCCTCTTGGTTATCTCTCCTTCCCCTAATCCCACTACAAAGTTAGCAGCTCTTCGCCAAAAGTGTAGCAACAAAGTGGCAATAGATCTATGTGGAAGAGAGAGAGAGAGAGAGAGAGAGATAAAAAACCCCACGAGAATTAGTGGATCTTTTCTTGGTTTTGGAAGGGGTTTGAATCAAAGAGGGAGGATGTCAAGATCAGCCAAATGGGATAGAGGTTTGAGGCGTGATAGAGATAGAGAGAGGGAGAGGGAGATGGAGGGAGGGAAGAGAGAAAGCTAAAGGTGGAAAAGAAAAGCCTTGAGACCCTACATTCGATGTATTATGAACACCTTACGTTATTATTATTGATGTGCTTGTCATCATCGTTGTCAAGGATTATGATATACACAAGGGGTACAGTGGATGTAAACAAATACCCTTCAAGTTTAAGAAATTGGAGACAAGTACGATTGAAATCCTGTATACTAACAAGTGGCAAAAACGGAACGGGGTTTTAGAAGGCGGCTTAAATAACTTCAACGTCCCTATGAAAAGTATACAATGTTTGGTGATTTTCTTTCAATCCATTGCACTTCAGCTTTTGCCACATGAGTTTCTTTTCTTACATGTTTTTTTTTGGATGGATTTTGGGGGAGGGGGGATGTTCTAAACTCTAAAACCCTATTTGGATATATGGTGAATTGAAGTATGGTAATATAAAGCATTAAATTAAGAGAAAATAAAATATAAGGTGTTATGATGGTATTTTATTTTTAGTTGTTTAATATGAAATCTTCTTGATTTTTTTATAGAAAAGTGGAGTTTTTTTTTCTTTTAGTGGAGAAAGGATGTTGCTTTTTTTACTTTTTTTTTTAAAAGATGGATGGAATTTTAAAATTATGTACTTTTGATATGACCCATTGTCTTTTTTTATATGGATAATGAAGGCTTTACCTCACCTCACCTCAATTCACCACACATCCAAACACGCCCTAAGGAGAATTTCCAAATATTTTAACTTTGGGTTATTTTCTTGAGTGATTATTGCACAAAGTTGTGACAAAAAAATCAGGTGGTAAATTTAAAACACCGAAAAGGAATACAAACCAATATGACAAAATATCTTTTACACAGGTTTTTATTTTCTCATTTACTACCATTTTGATTTGATAACAACATTTTGTTCTTGTGTTTTAAAGTTGACATCTTATATTTTGATAAATATCATAATATTGTTGGAAAGTATTTTTTTTAACTTTATCAATTTGGTATATATATATATATGCTATTTTTATAATATTGTATATAGCATTGGAGGTTTAAAAGAACTTCAGAAAGGGGAAGACCTATAGACACCCTGAAGAAAGATATACATCAGTTTTTAAGAAAAATGACTTAGTTGTTAAATGCTCGAGTTTTTTTCTTTTTTTTTTCCAACTGTCCATATACTTTTAGTATGGATATTTTTTTTTATTTTTCTGTACATGAAAAATTTTCAAAGACTTTTTGTATCTTGTATTTGATGTTGTCTCAAGTGTCTCATAAAGGTGTAGGAAGTGACAATATGCTAAAGTAGTAGAAGATCTAGATCCAACTCCAAAATAAATCTCATGTAACACAATAAATCTACGAGGATGAGGCCTACAATTAACCATCGTTCATATTGGCAACCCCATCCATGGTTAGGGCCGGCTAGGCCTGAAATCCCAAATGCCCGGCCTAAGCCCATGCAGCAATTCCATATGCAGGGGCCATTGGACCTTTCAGCCTCCCCTCGATTAACCGGCCACCAAATGTCACCCCTTCAAATGAAGAAACCCTCTCATCTAAACAATTTCTACTCTCTGAATAACTAGGTGTAAAAAACGGCTCCTTACTCGAATGGTAACCAGCATGAATACTTACTTAGTTGACCGGGGGTTTGAACCCCCGTACGTCACTCTTCTTGCTTGTGTGTGCTCATTTTCCACTTGTGCAGACTTTCTTCCCACGTATGCAGACTTCTTTTTCACTTGAGTGAGCTGCTTTTTCGTGTGTATGTGGGCTCTTTTTTCGGTCTGGCCCCCTTGCTTAAAAAAAAAATGGTCCATAAAAGTATAGATAATGGAGAAAACTCTCCTACAGACAGCCCGCATGGAGATGTCCACGTGGACAACCATGTGGAGCCCACCTTAGCACTGATCTGAATGGACCATCAAAATCCTACCCCCTATTTACATATGTTCTAATGGATTTACACCATAGGAATGGGATGAACCTTTCAATAGAGGTCAAATCTCTTAATAAAAAGCCATTGAATTTGTAGGCTACAAATCAAGGCGTTAGGGTGATCTGATGGATTTGTAATTTTACATGTAGGTTACATCAAGATCTTTCAATCTTCCACCTCCCACAAGATTGATAGGCCCCGAGAGGACCCCACAAGGCTGTACACACGGAGGTCCACGGGAAAACATCCGTAGGAGAACACGGCCCACAGATAAATTTGGAGAAATTATGGCGGGAAGTTTGGTGCCTATTGACTAGGTGGGTTGGGACGTGGGAGCAAATTGGTCCCCATTGATAATGTCAAAGTAGGTTATATAATAAAATAAGGGTACAGTTTTGGATAATGATTGCAGCCAAATTTTTACTTTACTTTACTTTTCTTTATTTCTCTTCTTTTAATGAAGAAAATGTCAAACAAAAGTGGCATTGACCGAGGATATGCATAGCACATTGATGGCCAAAGTGATGGGATTATCTCAACCGTCAAATTGATAGGCTGTGAATTGAGATAGAAGGAAAGTGGCAGTAAAAATTCAGTGGTGGATATTTGGGCCATACTGTCCAAAGTCAGAGCCCATTGGCGGTTTGAAAATTGAATGTGTACCTCTCAATCTCAAAAGGTGAGGACAGATTCATTCGGCAGATACACAAGGAATCATTTGTGCCTGCATGTTCCTGTTTTCACACAGAGAGAAATCACCAGGGAGGAAGTTAAGATCCTCTTTATTAAAAATAATTAATCTATTTTTTTGATAAAAAATATTTTCCACTAAATAAGAAAACGAATTGCATACAAAGTCAGAATAATTTACCTCTCTACTATAGATTTCAATCGTTGCAGTCCTTTCTTTAACCGTTTGACAGAAAAGGAAAAAAATGAATTGATTTTTTCTTTATGGAGATGATTTCGATCTCCTATGTAGAGGGTAGAAATATCGGATTCATCCCTCATGAAAATAAAAATCCATGGAGAGCGAACTCTTGTTGTTGTACAAGCGCAAGCTAAAAGAATATGCTTGTGCGGTAGTATTTTCATTGTAAAAGTGTGGAAAAATCAAACGCTTTTCCGTGGCGAGAAATTTTCATGTTTGGTGTTGCCACTTTGCCACAAGGAAAGATAGAAAGTCTACAATTCCTCAAAAAAGCCTTTCCTATGGGGAATCAGAATTTCCTTTTCTAATAATAAATAAAAAAACCCATTCTTGTGTACGTACACAAACGTGCTCCAAAAGTTGGACACATGATTTTTATATGTTCTCAATTTCTTTTTTTTTTTTTCTGAGTTGGCCCCATGGCTAGCTAGAAATATGAAAGGAAACCTACCTCTCTAGGGATTGATCCCTGGAGGGTACTGTGAGAGGGGGTGTTGCTGCTATCCACAACAACACCCTATGACACCCATGTGTCTCCAATTTCTACCGGACCACATTCGAACATGATCCATCTATCTCCATCCCATTCACTGTAAAAAATAGATTCAATCTAACACTCAACTTACTTTTACTCATCATTGAGTATGAATGGTTAAAGGTCATGGATACTTTGAGATTTTAAATTTAAGATATTCTAATCAGGCTGAGCTTTTTGCCCAACCCATATCCATGAGAACTTTCTATCTAATACAAAAACCCTATTTATACGCGTGCATCTGGGTGGGCCCTAGGAGCGAGACTGCATATCAACAGTAGCTGATATGATCTTACTAGAAAATTCCTACGGATTTGACCACTCAATCTGTTGCATGCTTTAAAGCATGTCCCACACGATTGATATTGACACCATTATCATCTAGCCATATAGTATAACTTCTTTCTTTTTTTTTTTTTGCTATCGGAGGGTTTCTAACCTTTTATACTGGACTAATTCCTTCGGACTTAAAGGGAATCCGGATAAACTCTCCTAATCTAGGCTTATAACTACATATGATTTTATGATTTTTAGCTAATCTAGGGCTTTTTTCTCCATGTAGTTGGATACTTAGGAATGTGTTTTTATAAGTACTAAAAATGAAGAATTGAAGATGAATATCTCAAAATGACCATCAAATAACCTTCCGCCAAAAGAGTATTCCATAAAAGAGAGAAAAAATATTGTTCTAATTCTTCATTAAGCTCACTGTTCCGTCGTTTGGCACGACACATTTTCCTTGTTAAAAAATCAAGAAAAAAGAACTGATATTTCTTGATCGAGATGATTTTAATCTCCTAAATGCAGGATTCACATCTCCCATGAAAACAGAAATCCGGGAGCGGAGTTTTCTCATTGCAATAATAAGTCCTTATATTCATCCTGTTACCATCCACCATTAAACTTTCATGAAAAGAAAATCACATACGTGAAAGTGATTAAGAACATTCACAGGGCGGGCCCCATTATTCATGGGTATGCATTAACAGCCATCTCTGGTGGTGTATGCAATATATATGCTACTAATCATAATGAATGATGCAATCTGACAATTAATTGCTGAACAACATGTAGCGATCATCATTTGGGTTTAAAGCCACCTTCAAATATATAATTCCACCTGATAGAGAACTTAGCTTAGGGAAATGATTCCAGTTTCCACCCAACCATTCTGATTTAACTTGTGTGAACAAAACAAATATTATGGGCCCCTTTGTTTGCTTTGTACTGCATTTGTGTGAATTCTAGCAGATGCCTTTGCATCTAAAATTGAAAACAACAAAGTTGATAATCTACAAATTGGCATTAAATAATATCTTTCTTGGGTGAAAATGTCTATGTAGCCATCACTCTGGTAATTAGACCTAGGAAGCAAAATCCCATCTAAGTGAGGGGTTAGGGCACATTTATGTATTCAGTTTTCTGTAAAAATTGAAATTATAAGTGGTTTCAAAACGTTTTTTTTCCCCATAGAACATTTTTCACCGTTTGGGCTGAGCAAACTTTTAAATGAGGAAAAAGCACCAAAAGCAAAACAAATTTCTATAAATCCACAAAAAAAAAAAATCATTTGATATAAAGGGATAGAAAAAAAATAATGAAAAATGGAAGTTATTTTTATTTTTGCGGGAGCTACACGACCGCACCCTTAACATAATGTGGACACTAATTTGAGGCTATGCTTCTATATGATATTTATTAGGGCAGATATTCATTTCCCATCATTCCTTAATTTCCTTTTCATTTGATGGAGAGATTACATCATAATTTAACCGTCACCACCTTTATTAAATTAATTTATAGCCATTTAGCCCCAACGGGTAGTTGAGTAGGCCGGATTTGGAGCTGCAACATTGTTGGTGGTGATCGTCTTCGCTGGTGCAAGGTGGGTGCCATCCAAAAATTTGAATAGGCCATATCCAACTAGAGTTGACTTGATCTGTGCTTTCCAGGTGATATAATTTGTGGGAATGAGTTTGATAGCATTGGTGAATTGAACGATGATGAAAGGGCGAGTGGGTTCACCATCATTCGGAATAATATTGTTGTGGGCAGCCATTGAAAGCAAAGAAGAATGTCTGCCGAAGGTTGATGAAAAAAAAAATATTTGTGGTCTACTGGAACAGGCTCTCTGATACCATGAAAACTTAGAGAGATGGTTTTAAGTATTGTATTGTATTTGATTTTAGTGAGAACTCCTGTTTAAATAGAGCTTACAAAGTAATTAACTTATCAGAGATATTCTCTCTAACTATTTGCTAAACATAAGTAACTAATTACAAATATTCAGCCTATACAATAGGATCTGAACTAATCTGAATTTATCTGTTTATTCCTTAACAATTATCCCACAAAGCCTTGACACCTCTTTAGTGGAAAAAAAAATGAAAAAAGGGAATTTAAAAAAAAAACATTTATTAACTCACAAATAATTATGGATCAAAGATCATGTTCATCTTGTACCTGTCGATTGTGAGCCCCACTCGTGCTCTGAGAAAGACGAACACAATTTACCAAAACAAAATAAAAAAAGAGAGGAATACGAACACGGAAAAAGCCTAAACCCTAGCTGGCTCTTTAACGCCGTTACACAGCAGAAAAAGGCACAGGGGTATGCTTCGTAAATCCATTACAAATGAAGGGTAATTAGGGAATACTGATGGCAACATGACTGCAAATGAACTGTCAGATCTGTCGGAAAGAAATCTCTATTGTTATGTATTTTTTAGTCTTTTTGCTTGCCTGGAAAGCTGTACCCACCTTCTCCTTTTGACCAGAAGAAAGGAGTGGGCGGGGGAGAGATTAGGGCTGTTAAGGGGCCAGACCTTTGAGCCATTAAAGATTGAAGTTGGAGATTTGATTAGGGCAAACATGCACGAGTAACCCACATGATACACTTATTTACGTAGTTCGACAAATTCGCATACATTTACAGGGCTAGGAGGATTTCGTTCCGTAGGAATTGAGCGACTTGTTACAAGAATTTCAAACCATCTAATATTCAAATTATTCTCTTTTCATTGGTCTCAATCTTGCTCACACATCTGTCTCACATAGCTCGGAACAACGGGAATGAATGCGCTCACCTCTCTCAAAGTCTAGAGTTACTTATTATATCAATATATCAATATACTTTCTTGGCCCCCAAGAAAGCTATGATACAATGATTAAAATTCCTTTGACCTTGAGCCTAGTAAATGGCTAATCCAACGAACCAATCCGGTCAAACTGGAATGCAAGATATAAACCTAACATCCGAGTCTAGGACTGAGTATGATTTGGATTCTCAATCTTAAGGGCGTTGTTTCTTTACTGAAATTCAAAATAACTTATATCATTAGATTTTCTGAATTCTTAGTTGGGTGGAATTTTTGGCTCCTCCTTCGTATCCAAAAATTCCTTTTACTAAAAAAAATTCAAAAATTAAACAAAGAGGCAAAGAGGTGGAGAATCGGAAAATCCAGATGGGGTTGACCAATATATGAATTTAATGTCTGTTTGATTATCCTAGCCTATTAATCCATGAACCCGAGTTTAACGATATTAGAATGCATCAAATTCCCAATTTTTATTTCCTATTGATGGTTAGCCCATTTGGGTAGGTGTAAAACCCATGAGATCTGTAAAAAGAGGAGCAAATTAAGTTGTTATATAAAATACAAACGATCAAACAGGCCCGGCTGAGCTTGAACTTGAGCTTAAGCCCAGTGCAACCCTATAGAAGAGATATAGAATATGTTAATGACCAATTCATGACTTGGGTAGCAAGCAAAAGTAACGAGTAGGGTTGGTGATCAGTACCATCGGCATCGCAGCTTCTGGACATGCAGGGCCCATTGTTCACTGATCCATACCATATCCATATGATGAGCCATCCTGTGGATGACATGCATGGCCCACTGTTCACTGATGTGGATGAGCCTAGCTCTTTTAGGTGTTGATGGATGGCATTCAAAAGTAGATGTATTTGAAGGGCGACTAGGGAGGAATTGATAGATATGGTTATGATCTTCGACATCTAACTTAAATGGTTTGCCAAATAATAACAACATGAGGATCAGCAAAACATGGCCCCCACATGCAAGGACAGGAAATAGAAGATAGAAGATGGGGCTGTTTTTCGCTACACTACTTCTAAAAGCACAAAACTAATACCGTTTGAATTTCCTACTTTTCATTTTCCTTTCATTTAGGGTCTACCGTTAACACATCACTATTTCCTTTTTCTTTTTAACCCAAGCAAAGCCTTGACACCTTTTCTTATCCAATCATGGAAAAAGAAGTCTGTCCCGTGGGATTAGAAAGGGAGAGAATCGAGAGATAGCTTTACATAGGGCTCACACTCTCATTTTTGCCTCTTTAGAGGAATGAACATTTGCCCATCCGAAAATTTGAGCGTTCATTTGGATGTTTACAGAATATAATATTTATAAATTTAAACATTAAAAGAATAAATTTTTACATAATAAAATATTATAATATTAAAATATTTTTATTGTTTGACAAATTTTGAAGAATATTAAAAATTCTAAATTTAATTATTTGGAAGTTACTATGATTTTAATATACATTAAAAAATATAAAATAACAACAAGTTAATATTATTGATTGTAGTAAAGTTCATTATTAGAATAATTTTTATTATTAAATACTTAATTTATATTTAATTTTGGATGAAAAAGTAGTGTGGTAAAATAAGGTTCAACTACCAATTTTTTTACCATAAGCTACTTTCTTTATCATATAAAACTATAGTAAAGTATAGTAAAGTAAAGTCAATACAAATGATAACTACTTTAAACTCTCTCTCTCTCTCTTACTTTACGTCACTGCATACTTTATCTTACCTTACTTACTTTACCTCATCTTTTACCATGATGTGGCATTAACATTTATTTTATTTTACCATGCATATAAACAAACATGCCTTACTTAGATATGACATATTTTTCCTTCACCATTTTAGATGAAAAGGTAATGTGGCAAAGTAAAGCCTAGCATGTACTTTTTTACTATAAATTTTATCACAAGTCACTTTTTTTTTTTTCATATAAACTACAGTTAAGTGTGATAAAGTAAAGTAAAAAAAAAAACATTACCTCTCTCTCCCACTTTACTTCACCAAATTCTTTACTTCGTCTTTACTTTATCCCATCTTTACCTTGATGTGACATTTACTTTTACTTTACTTTACTTTACTTACCATACATGTAAACAAGTACATAATGATAGATTTGGTGAAATTCTTTACTTTACTACTTTGTAAATCTCCTATTAAATATCTATTAAAATAATAATAATTTTTTTATTAAATTCGGGCATTTATATATATTATTGGAAACAGAATAAATAAGAAAAAAAATTGATACGAATGAAAACTTAATTTTAAAGTTTGCTATCGCCGTCCCTTTCATTGTAGTAATTGACCTAATTTTAATTTCAATACTTTCACCCATCACATTAATTAAAATTACATCTTTGCCCCGTGTGTGAACCCCTTCGGGGTTCAAGCCCATGCTGCATTGAATTTCACAACAGCCTTCCCAAATATTGTCCAGTATTAATAACAAATAGGGGGTGTAATGGTTAGATTAATCGTTTATTTTGGAAAAACCATTAATCTAACCGTATTTCACGGTTTTTTGTTTTTAAAAACCGTAACCAAACTGTGAAAAACCGAACTGCTGTTAACCGCGGTTAACGGTTCGGTTACGGTTAATTATCACTTAAAAAAACTTGTAAAAAATTTCCCATTTACCAATAAAACTTACTATGAAAAAAAAAACTATAATTGGAGAATGGAAAAAGAAAAAATAAGTTTCATTCAAACCCTTAGATTTTATTCTTATTAACGAAACGATTCAGTTAATTGTGTATTTTGAGAACATGATTAACCGAACCTTGGTTAACGGTTCGGTTTAGTTAATAACCGTGAGTAGAGACAAAAACCGTAATCAGTTTTCCGATTTCATTAATCATAATCGAACCGTGAAACACAGTTATTAACTGCGGTTCGGTTCGGTTAGACGGTTTCTCAGTTTTTTTTTACACCCCTAATAACAAAGATCACACCAATGCTTACATATATAATGCCAAGAAAGAAAATTTTAAAGAATTGAGATAAATTTCTCAACTTTGCTCAAATTTTAAATGGATAACAAGACCCCAATTTATACTTCTATCTATATAATTGATAATATTAAGAACTCGTTCAACTGGTGAGAACAATCCAGATCCTAAGAAAGTTCCATGCTAATTTACCTATTCCTACACTTAAACAAAATATCTAGAACACTCCACATAACTCTATAGAAATCTATAATTTACAAGAAAGCCTGAAATTAACCTTCACCATACACGATGATCCTTGAGTAGTTTAGGATCCTTTTGGACCTTTCAAGATCTCTATCGATCTATTAAGATCCATCTGTAAATCCGATCACAAGAATGTCCCACCACCTGATTGTTCATGATTCTCATGCAGCTCAAAGATGCATTGAACTCTATCATCATGCATTTTAAGCCGTAATAGCATGATCTTCCGCTATAGCATTGCCAATATGGTTGTGGGAGACGATATTGAAAGAGAAGGATCAAAATTAAATTGAAAACCTTTTGTTAGAATTAATATATAATAACAGAAATTGGATACATAGGACTTCCCGATCAAATTAGTTTCTCCCAATAATTATTAAAGAGGTGAAGCGTGAAGGATTTGAGGTGGTGGTGAAGAATATGAGGCTAAGATGTAGATGGAATTAACCTGAACTTTAGTAAGGGAACTTTAGTAAGGTGAGGCTATTTGTTTGTAATTTTTGGAAGTTCGTAATTACTATAGAAATATAAAGGATTATAATTCATAGAAATTCAATTTGATGAAACAAACAGACCCATTTGGGGACTGGGGTTGTCATGGACTGGGTTTAGGGTAAGAGAACCAACTACTTTAGTAGGCCTTGAATGCAAGGCTTGCCCAACCACTAACAAGTCCGGACTGGAAGGGATTTCCACAATGTGGGGCCTCCTTGATGATCATGACCATCAAAGCAGGGCCGTCAAATAGACGGTGGAGATGGAAAAAAAGGGTCGGTGGTCCAAATTGGAGGGGCAAAATCTGACGGTGCACTACTCTGCCAATATTTGGAAAGTCACCACAATTTGACTGACGACCCAAGATAAGAAATTGTAATTGAAGATTGAAAAGAAGACGTAGGGCCCACTGTCAGGAGATCATGACTGTTAACTTCATGAACCCAGCTCAGCTATGGGTTAAGGTCTGATGGATGTCCCAAGTGGAGAGCAAAAGATGAATCACATCAGAAATGCATGTTCATGTTAAAAAGAAAAAAAATGAAAGGGCCCAATGGTTTCAGAGAATGGTGTCTGCAAGTCTGCAACTGCAAGTGCATACACTGTGATCATGATCTATTTGATCAGTAGCGTGGACAGGCTGGACTACTGAAAAGTGGGTCCAATGTTGTAGCTGTTATGTCCACAAATTAACCAACATGCAAAAGTAGGTACAAACTGCCAGCCTGTGGTCCAGTCAACTGCTGCTCATCCAGTGGTCCACCCCCACAACCCTTCTCTCTCTCTCTCTCTCTCTCTCTCTCTCTCTCTCTCTCTCGTTCGGGTTGGGTCACCTCTAGCCTCCAGGGTATGCCAATATGGCCAGACCCACCTCAATATCTATGGCCATAGGTTGGGTTAAATGGATTGCCCGCCTACTCTACCCACAGGTTTGGCAGTGGTTTCATAGGTTGGGTCATCTAAAAAGGGCTTGTTTCTTTACTTAGAATGCAAAAAACTCTTGTCTAGATAATTGGGAATTCCAAAATCCTTTGGTCCGAGCAGAATTTTGAAATACAAAGAAGTTGAAATTCTAAAGTGGTTGGAATTTAGAATTTTAATAGAAAAATATGATATTTTGAAATGCCAAGAAGATGACCATCGTATCAATGTCAAAAACTTCTAATATAAGAAATTCTTGTAAGGAATTTTGTTAAAGTAAGTGGCCGAAAAAGGCCTTTTTTAAATGAATAGATCAAATAGAAAGGATCTCATAGGGTGGATTGGTGTGAGTTGGGTGGATATGGATTAATCACTCTCATTCTTGATGTATTTTTGTGTCTAATGATCTCATATTAGTTAAGGGTTTAATCCATTGATCCTCATATATAAAACTTAAATTTGGATCCTATACAACTCTTTCTATATGATAAGTGGGCTACTTTTTCTATAATAGGACACATAGGCTTTTTTGGATTGCTAGAATCTCCAAATGCGAGAGGTTTTGAGGATTAGCCAATTTATCAGGTTTTGACCTTTTGTGGGTTACTAGCACATGTTGAATGTCCGCTTCATAGCCTTAGATTGGTAGATGGATGGCTAGTCTCCAGAACCTCTTCAGCAAAATTTCTTGTATCTCAAGGGGTTAGGGAAGAAAAAATCGCATGCCCGTTCAGAAAGCGCATGGCAAAATCTAAGAAAATCAAGATCCTATAAATCTTTTTTTTTTTTTTTTTTCTGCTAATTGGATCTTGTCTACCCACACTCAAGATTTCAGGTTGGATATTTGGATCCTTATTCCTTCATGTCAGCTCAGGTATTTGGATTAACACAATGGGCCGATTTAGAACTTGGAATTTGGACATGGCCCAAATTCCTGTGGGCCCATCTCCAGCATGCACGCCAACCTTGGATTCTTGTCCACTCACCAATGCTGCAGTCTGCTGCCTGTGTAAAAAGTGATGGCTTGCTTGGGCACCACTGGGGCAGCCTGTTAAAGTGTGATAGATAGCCAGCCTTTTATGGTTCTTGAACATGGACCATCCAACATCCTTTCCTTTTGCTAGCATCAATCCTACTTTTACTGTCTATATTGTTCCTGCACAAATCTCATTCCCATCTGGTATTAGTTTAATCATGTAGAAAATCTTAATTTATGAGGATTCTCATAACTCAAGCTAGGACATGAAAATGTTAACCATTTATAATAATAATAATAATCCAGTCTGGGTTCCCCCATATTTTGCATTGACCATCAAATTAAGGCCACTTCTTAGGTGGGCAGTATTATTAAGCAAAGTGGGTCATATGATTATATTGTATAAACTAAGTACTGTGATAATGATAATTATTAAAGACTGGGAGCCAAGTTTCTATTCAACCTGGCACGTTTAGACACATTGAGCTTTTCTCTTATTAGATTAATGTGGTCTCATAATATATTTCATTGCATGCGTAATAATTTGAAGCTCTAAACCTTCTTTTATGGTCCATATTATATCGTTAATTTCTATTTAACCTGGCACGTTTAGACCCATTAAGCTCTTCCCTTATTAGATTTGCATGCATAATAATTTGAAGCACTGAACCTTCTTTTGTATTCCTTACCATATCTTTATTATCATAATGAAAGGACTTTTCCTATCAATTAACTTGGGGTTAGACTTTTGAGTTCTAATGCTCCATTCTTCCTAGTTGGGCATGATATGTAAGGTTAGCATCATCATAGAAGCCTTATTCCAATTTCCAACTGTAAGGGTTTTAGCTTTGTAAGTTTGACTTTCTCACTCAATTCATTTTAAAGTTATACCCACAGTCTATCATTTGTTTCCTTATAACCCAACATCACTATAGAAAATAATCAGCACTTAGAGTAAAATAATAGAACTTAGTCAACCAGGCCTGAGTTGAGGCTTGGACTTGGAAAAGTCTAGGGTTAGGTTTAACATTGGGTCCCACAGGACCAAATGGGTCTAATTTCAGGTCCAAATTCAAAGAGGTCGAGACTGATTTATTTGACTGTCAAACATAGGCACAAAGTCATATAGATCATAGTTGAACATGCACATGTTTGTAAATATATATTCGTTTATATTTATGCTACATCAAGATGGAAGAGATCGTAATTGTTTACATTAGTGGCATCTGCTGTAGGTTGATTGGATGGAAATCTGAAAGGGAGCCAAGTAAAAGCCCTCTGGGCAAAGAACATGCATATTTGCACATATGATGTACTGAATATAGTCGTATAGAGCTTTGAAATGGTGCGATGAACATAAATGGCCCACCTAGGGCCATGTGTATTTTGGTGAATGATCTCAATGAGACCTATGGGTGTGCAGAATATCAACCCTATTGGATAATCCTAATCCTTTGATTTATGACATTTCAGTTTAATGGTTTCGAGGCATCTTTTTTGGATGATAATCTAACTGTGAGTAACGGTAGAATGACTGTCAAAGTTGATCTCCTAGCAACTCGAGAAGGTGGGGGTGAGGAAGGGTAACTTAATCATAGGTGTGCCCAGGTGAATTCATCTCACTATCATCTCATTGCACCAAATCGCTAGTCCATTATATACACATAATATATAGGAATTTTCATAAATTTTTTTTTTTGTCCTAAACCATAATTACACAAATTGATTAAGAAAGACCTTAAAATATCTAATTAGGATGTTGTATGCAGCCAAAAGACCAATTTGCTCCGGAATAATATCGTTAGAGCCCATTAAAAAAGAAAAACCCCTTATTAGAGTCTTCTTCTCCAAACAATATCGTTAGGGCTCATTGCTAAAAGCTTTTCCCCTCCTCCTCTCTAAATGATATCATTTACCCTATTCTGCCTAGTAAAACAAAACTCATCATCTTCGTTTTTGCTTTGTGCAACACAAAACCTCTCTCTTGCCCATTTTTTTTTTCCAAAATCTATAATCTCTCTATGCATGGCAAACGCACTATCGCGTTGAAGGTCATATTCAAGTAGCAGTTGGGAAAGTATTGTTTTCACCATCAATTGCAAAGAGAGATCTAGATTTAGAGTGCTCTCATAACGACGGAGAACTTATTGATGGAGTTGTAAGTACAACCTATAAGGCCTATTGAATAGATTATTAGTATGTATTTTGGTATTTGTGACGGAAGAGGTTCATCCGCTCTTCTGTCTCTCGTATATAGTTGGGATCGAGTCCAGAGGCTCTCTCTTTGTCGTCACATGTCAGACACCGAAATTTGAACCGCAAAAAAAGGGATAAAACAAAAACCAAGGAAGAAAGAGGAGAAAAATTGCAAAGGGGTCTTTTTCTTGGCACGAGCCCTAACGATATCGTTCTAGGGAAGAAGGGAAAATTGAAAAGAGGTTTGTTTTTATTTTTGTTTAAGGAGCCCTAACGATGCCATTATTCTTCTAATGTTGTTCTTAATCGAATTTGCCCTAATTCGATCTTCTAGTGTTGTTCTTAATCGAATTTGTGTAATTAGGGTTTAGCACTAATTTTTTTCATAAAAATCCCTAATATATATTGTTGTAGGCTTTTAGCATTCTAGGCATTCAGCTCCTCTGAATGAATCGTAAGGATCCAAATTTTAGGTGGGCCAATATGATGGACTTGGAGACCCAAATTCAAAATGGGTAGAAATCTTAGAACCCCAACCGAAATTAAAAAATGGGGTGTCATGTTTTGGGTTTTTGGCATCCAGTTATTCGGCTATAGAGTAAATTTGGGTTGAGGTTTAGGACTGTTGGGCTTGGATGAGACCTAATATCAGCATTTATCTAAACGTGTCCCTCCTGGGCCTAATCCTGCAGTCAGACTACTTGGCCATCCCAGCTTCGCATACAGAAATTAATGCCAATTTTCTAAGCAGCTGGGCCAACCTTTAAAGTGTAGACCAGCACGTTATACCTGTCTGGGTATTAGAATCAACAATAATAAACAGTACTGCACTTGGAATGCTTCAAAATAAACACTACTGCACTTGGAATGCTTTGGGCTAGCCCAGTTGCAGTTCTCATTAAAAGTAACTCGCCAATAAGTAGAAGGGTTGAGACAGTCACATTTGCCATTGATGGATTATGAGCTTGATCCTAACTGGGTATGACCCCTTTGAATTTAATAAATGAGCCAGCAGCTCAAGACCTAGCTCTATTCCTGGTCCATAACCAAATTGGGAGATATTGCAACCGAATTAACCTTAATCTGCATGTGTACCCATATTTAGTGGGGGTCATGCTCGGGGTTGGGTCCAACTTTTTGGGTCCTAACCCTAGGAGGATCTGATTGGTCTGGGTCCAGGTAGGCTTCATGGAAACCTATGGGTCTCATAATTGTGTGCCCAGGTCTGGATCTGAGAATCAACCATGCCGAAATTCAAGGCCCAGTCTCAATGTCTTAGCAATCCATTTTGGTATAGAATAATTAGGCCTAAGTTCAAATGGCATATGAAATGTTATGAGACACATTGGGTTTGGGCCTACCTGGAATGACTGTGGATCCAAACCTGGACTGTGATTCCCAACCCAAAACCAACCCATCCGAGGATGAACCCAACTAGAAGGCGATGATCAGCCCGAACCCTGACAAGTTGGAGTGCAAGAAGTTGGGCTGGATAAGGTTGGCAAAATGGAACAAAAAAAATATGAACCCAAAACAAACCTGATCGATCTTTTAACAGGTTGGAAATTGCCGGCAAGGACTGACGCTCCTTAACACTCGGGTAATTAGGAGACCTCTTGGATGAGTCTGTCTCATTTTGACTTGGGATGTCACTTGGTTAGACTCAATCACACTCACTTGACTTGCAGGACTCAGTGGCATTGATTCTTTGAGTTGGCCTAGTCAAAATGAGACAGACCGAGTTTTAGGTTCAGATAATCAAGTATGGAAGATGACTTTAATTAATCTAATATCAGTGTAACCTATGTCACAAGTATTGTTATGGGGATGATATCAGTGGGAGATAATATCCAGATAGTTATAATTTCTATATATTTAGTAGGCAAAAAAGTCCTGGCCTGTCTCATCAATGATGCCTAATGCTGCCCAAGCGCGCCTAATTAACTCCACTTAGTATTGCACTAACATTACCTCTGCTTTCTACCAAGGTTGGAAGATAAGGAAGTCCCAACATCTCACTAGAGAAATTCAACCTCATCAACATTACAATTTGGCAAATGGATGCAACATAAACACAAACAGGAATGCACACATTTCTCTCTCTAGTGCATGATAATTAAGGGCTTGTTGGGCAGATTTTATCCGTATAAAATAGATATATGGATAATACATCTGTGTAAAATAGATATGTGTGAAATAGATGTTTTGCAAATATATCGTTTGGTAAGGCGATTACCTGTTTGTAAGTATACTGTTTGGTAAGGCGATTACTGTTTAACAAATTAACGACCGACAACATTTTAGTAACTTTCTCTAGATCCATTTGGAATCAAAGGTTGAGTTTCTTGTGTCATAGCCCTTTTTGGCCTTTCAAATATGATCAATGGTTCGGATTGTGATTGTAGGGCCCACAATGTCGAAAAATTTAGATGGAATGGTCCAATTTTATTTTTTTTTTATACAAATATCTCGAGATTAAAGATAAATCAACGGTTGAAATTTGGACCTCTGGTATTTGGCCTTATTAGTCCTTCCAATGGATTAGATCACCGTCTTGGGTCCCAAAATGTGAAAAAATGAAACTCACGGTCATATAACAAAGACCGTCATAATCACTGTTAGTACACCGTCTACCCGCTTTAGTGATTGATGTCCTTTTCAAATCCCATCATTTACGGTGCTTTCTCAAATAGAGGAAAAACCTCTTTTTGAGGTTTGAAATAGATATTGGAATTATAGTTACCAAACGGCCTTAACCCATTTTCAATCCGTTTTAAGTAGGGATAAAAATGGGTACCCGATTCTTCGATTATCTGGAGGTTCCGACCCGTTAAAAACCGAATCTAGTTCCTTATTTAGGTCCCGATAAGTAAATGGGTCCGGGTCCACCTTGGTTCGGACCCGAGACCCGATATATTACCTCAATTTTCGAAACTTTCTCCTAAAAACCACGTTTTTAAAATATAATTCTCTACATAAATCCGGACCCGGATCCAGACCTGTCCCATATATGGTTCTGGTTCCGGTTGCGGAGCAAAAAAATCGGTTCCAAAACTGTTCCGGGCCCAAATCTAGTTCCACCTTCTCTTTAACAGTTCCGGTTCCAGGTCCACCATGGACTCGGACCGGAACCAACCCGTTTACAACCCTAGCTTTAAGAGATATAGGTACGTATAAAGTAGAGAAGCCAAACGACCACTAAATGATTATTAGATAACAACTTACCCAACATATCTACTACAGTTTTCCCATTAGAGTATCTTCCAGAACGACCTTGTTAGAAATCAGAGTAATTAGCTTTTGCTAAGGACTAGAGATAGTTATTGTTTCCCATTATCAACTAATGAGTCTCCAAACACAAACATGGCTGGAACTTGATATGATCCATGCACCCCATTTGAAGAATGCAAAAACAGGAGAATGGTGAGAACCCAATTCACCCAAGAACTTGATTTTCACTTAATTAGAAAACACACACCATCAATTACAAGCAACAATATGTTATGTTGGGATGTGAGTACAAAGGTGGAGAGACTGAAAAAGAAGACCCAATTTGTAACGGCTAGCACATGAAAGGTCCAACTCCAAGCCGCAAAATACTTTCTTCCTTATTACCTTTTTTTCCATTTTTCCTTTTTTTTTTTCTAAATTTATGACGAGGGTTTTCCAGTGGTATATAACCCGACGGGACTATTACCTTATTACCAACAGTATTTTTTTTTTGAGTGCAGATGGCACTTTGTTAGGCTCCGTCCCGAGTTAATCGTAATTAACTCTACTTAATTGAACTTAAGACTAATTAAGCCGGTTTAAATGCACTAATGGTGAAATTATCGCCAAATGGAATTGAATTAGCCTAACTATGAGTTATTTAGGCTTAATGAAATAGTATTGGAAAGGAATTGAATGGGACATGAAGCTTAAACGAGCAAATGACGGAATTATGTATAAATACGGAATTATACGTATTTCGTCGAATACGGAAAGTTTTGATACCAGCATGAGTATCTTTACGAGTACGACAAATTACATAAAAGACTTGAGTTGATTCAACGAGAAATGGATCAAATGGACTTTCATTTGACTTGAACTGGAATTAATGAGAATTATTGGACTTAATTGCAATTTCATACCTTATATAAACTCACCATCTTCATTTCATCATCTGTAACCTAAAACCCATCTCCAGCAGCCGTTCCATCATTTGTTTCCTCTTCTTTCTTCCTCCGTTCTTCATCAAGTGTGGGACTCAAGTGAAGAGAAGCTTATTATCTTCATCATCTTCACCATCTTCTTGGGTTTGGGTTGAATTAGAGCTTGAAAAGGTGGATTCTATCTTGAATCCAAGCTAAACAAAGAGCAAAGCTTCACATAAGGCAAGTTATGCATCTGTTTATGTTTATGAGTGAGTTTGCATGGATTTTAATGGAAGGAAACGGATAAATCAATTGTAGATTGATTTATGAGGCCATTTATGGATTAATTCGGTTATGTATTTGGAGATAAATTAGTTGGAACGATTTGTCTTTAAATTCCTTGTTAAATGCTCCTTTAAGTTCATCATATACTTGTCCATCAGGTTCAGAAAGAAGAAAACTGAATGGGGTGAGAAACCCATATACTGCACTGCAGAACAGAACCTCGGTTCTGTTTCTGCAGTGTCGCCGGTCGACCGGCGAGCAGGGCTCGGTCGACCGGGACCACTGCATGAGGAATTTCTGGCGCCTGACGAACTTTTGTTCCGAATTTTCATTTACAACTCTGGGTCGACCAAGACTAGTCTTGGGCGACCGAGACCATTGAAAATTGTCCAAAAAGTGTAGTTTGAGTCTAAATGTCCGGAATTAATAGGTTAAGTTTAGAGATTGACCCGATTAATTGTCGTAAGGAAAATTTGGCCAATCGCTCAGACCTAATGGTCCTCGCGATTGGGGGACTCTAATCGAGTCCAGTGAGTTTTGGATTTTACGGGATTTGATAGCGTTTATGAGTCAATTATGACTAGGAGTAGTGTTATACCTCCATAAGTGTTAACTTGGGTTATCTTAATGCATAATCATTTAAGTAATGTCATCAAAAGTAATCCTTGCATTGAGAACCAAAGTTACACTCAATGGTTGGTTAAATGATGGATAGAATACGAGATTGAGATTAATAGTAGTTGTTAATAGGTCTGGCACTACCTAGTGGTTTCCGAACTCCGTATTGACTGAAAATGAGAAATGATAAATGAATGGTTACGAAACGTAACTGAAATGATTATTCCTGCTGCAGCAGATGAGAATGGGGTGTTCCGGAGCCCGTGGGACACCAGTGATCTCTGATCAAGACACTGGGAGATCTCACCACACTGGACCGAAAGGTCATTGACTAACAAGTCATACACTGAAAAGCCATTAAGAAATATTGAACATTATGCATAAATGAATATGAAATGCTTCCTTTTGGAAGATTAAATGAATAGAATGGAGTTGAAACCCCTGCTAGTGTAGTTGCCAGTATATTGTTGTGATTAATGGTATTTATTATGAATTGTTTAGTACTGTTAAACAATGAATTGTTAGGAAGTATGAAATGTTATAAATATATGTATACCTTGTTGAACCGTCGTGTTCATGGTATTACTGATGATGTTACAGGCTCAGTTGCCCGTGCTAGCACCTCCGAGACCGTCCCGACAGCGGAGGCGGCCCATTCGCTACCTCCAGGAGGTCTAGCCGAATGGACGTGATATGAGAGAGGATAACACAGCATCTTTTGGAAACTTTTTAGAAACTGTTTGTATATTCATTTTGGTATTGTAAGTATTAAAGTGATATCCCCTGCATTGTATTTTAAATGTGCAGTGGTTGATAGTAGGAAACTACGATGATGTACAGTAACTTTACTGTTCATAGTAAAGTATATGATTCATTTTGTTAATGGTTGTCAATGTATATTATTTGTATATTCCGCACTGTACATTGACAGGTACGTATGCAAGATCCCTTGTAGATTCGTTTTAACTTCGGTTATTTCGGATCTACGGGAGTAAGTATGATTAACATCGCGACCCGGGGGTTAACCCTAATGACTCTGATCTCGGGTCCGGGTCGTGACACACTTGGCATATTAGCAGCAGAAAAATAGCATGAGGAAAGCTTGTGGTTGAAGAACTGAAAGTCAAACGCTAGCTAGAATGGGCAGAGCTTGTGCTTGGCCCACATTACATATATAGTTCATAATGTAAAATTCCCAGAGCTTATGTCTGGCCAAGTCTGTCTATAGGGAAGTCAACTTTCCACCACTAGTGGTGTATATAAAGGCCATGGGCCTTGGAGGTTTAACTCCACAAGGGGCAAGTTCATATCCTTGGATGAGATTCATCCAATGCTAATTGAGGTTGGCACCTGTCTCATGAGTACTGATTGAAATGGTGGAAATGTAGTACATTCTTGTGAACAGTGAACCTGTAATGGCTAGTTAGGCATATCTATAAAAGAAAAGGAACACTACAAGCCCATATCAGGTTTGGTTGAATGTGGCTAGAACTTTCTAGATGAAAGTGAATGATGCAATGAATACGTCTGTTTCTTAATAGGAAAAAAAAAAAAAACAGGAGAAAGACCCACTTCAAGCCCTCACATGAGGTCAAAGGTGTCTGTCTGTCATTTCAAAGGTGGGTCTATCATAGTCGTTCTACCTTCTCTCATGAAGCCAATGAATAATTATCACATAGGATCCATTCCAATCATCTTTTCCTTGACTTGGGCACACTTGTCATTGGATGATATATATATGTAGGGCATGGCTGCATCGAACATGCAATATTCAGGAGGCAAGAAGCAAACAACCACTCTACAAGTGGTGACCATTATAGCGAAATTGTCTCCACTTTACTCTAAATTGATTCCACTTCACTCTACAAGTGGATAGCTAATACAGAAGTGATCAACGATCCAGACTCTTCAGTAAACGTCTTCCATTAATTTGGATGGCTAGGATTGTCCTATCAATATAAATCAGGACTAAGCTCCATTCTATATATATATACACTTTTTTGGAGTTATTGGAGCCAACTTGACTCTACCAAGTTATGAATTCTCATCACCTTCAAATGCTAATTAATTCAACCTTGGATTTCTGAAGAATGAGAAACCGAGAATCGATACCAAGACCTTTAGTTCTGAAAGAAGGATGAACCGTGGTCTTAACCACTTGGTCAACCCCTTGCACAGAGTTAAACTAACATAAGGAAGATGATGTAAGCGTTTCAAGAATCTAAAGGCAGCAGAACCTGACCCGCCTGACCCTTCCTGCATACAATCATAGGTTAGGAAGTTTTCATCCATAGTTAAACGGATTGAATTAAACCCGCCAAACTCACCTATGGAATCTATTGCATGTTGGGTTGTATTTTAATTTGCATGTGGGCCGTCTTTGATTGTTGTCCATTGTATTTCCTAATGTACAACTCCGAGAATCAAGGTATTTCACTAATTAACTTAGGATTGTCAATCATAATTTTCTAGTCATTTTTTTATGGTTACTATTTGAACAGTGATGATTGTGAGATCAATTATATTCAATAAGCGGGTCAGATATGGATTGGGCCTAATATCAGTCAAAAGCCTTAAAAACAATTACTAGCTTGTGGGTTTGCAACCGATCCGATTTGGCTTTGAATTCATCATCATCATCATCATCATCATCAACCATTGAATTGTATAACGATAGAAGGGAATGACACCTTCTGAAGCATATGGGTGTGGGGTGATGTCTCGGGCCCCACGTGGACATCTAAATAACTGGAAAATCAGTATCTAATCAGCTCCATTTTGGTGGTTTCAGATGCAAAAATCTGTCGTTTGCAAAATGAAAAATTGTAAGGCTACAATTTTCTATTGTTTAATTTCTTATCTATCCAAGTGATCCTCTATACATGTTCACCCAACCCCATAACTACCACAGCCACAGGTCTTAGTCTATACCAAAAAAAAAAAAAAATCTGCGAGTGGTCCTAGTGAATTTTTATAATTAATTTGTTTCCAATAAGAATGCACATGTAATTAAGAAATGGGTTGGTTTTTCAATTTTCCTTTCTATCCTTTTTTAAATTAAATCTTCTTCCACCTCATCATCAACTTCATTTACCTTCTCTCTCATTGTCTTGTGATCCATATATAGCTCACTAACATAAAATGCCTTTGAGCATTTTACCTAACCATATGGATGATATTTGGTGAATCCTGCTCATGGGTGCACAAAATATGAGCCCCAGTGGTGCTTGATGGGGACATTTCTAGCCTATGTACACGTGTGTTGACAATTTTCTCCAAAGTCTCATCATGTGAAAGATTCACACAACTATGATTGGTTTCTATTAATTGGGGGGTTGCATCAATTGATCTTTATTCTCCCACCAATTTACTTTGCTATTGACTGTTGTCTCTGCACTTTGACTAGTTTATGATGATTAAGTCATTGTTTCATACTGCAATGATTATGTTGGAAGAACTAAAGAGAGGAAAAAAATCTCAAAGCTGACTTGTAACTCTTGTGTTGTCTGACAAATTCTCAACAAAATCTCTATGTTGCCGACGATTTGCATTGGAGATGCGGATCATAAACTTGATTTCCCATCATATCAGATTGAAAGTGCTGTGAATGGGTCGGTTAATAAACATATTAGTGATTGGAAGGCTCACCTCATGGTATTGGTGATTGATTTATTCTTGGAACAAATGTATAATTGATGATGGCTGTCTTTTCGTCTTAGAAATGAATTGTGCAGAGATATAGAACATTAAAGCTTGAGTTTGTTTTCCGAAAGTACGCCCAAATTTGCATGGGCACCCATGGTTGCATCCCCTCGTATGGTATATGGTTATTAGCACACCCCCCTTCGACATAAACAATCAGAAATCAATCTCTACATATAGTGCTAATGATGAGAGAACTGTGAGTGGGTGTGCGAGTACTTACCTTATTAAAAGAAAGAAAAAAGAATTTCACTACAATCGTATCAAGCTATTAATCCTTGCTTGTGTTGGGTTAATGTCTTTGAATTTTGGTTATGGGATTGGTTGTCAGGAATTTAGGGTATAGGGGCATTTTAATCTTTGTACTAGTTAGGATTTCTTAAAATTTATTGATTTTTCTTTTTTAACATATGACTTTTACCTAACCTAAGTGGGATGAAAGAGAAATACAAACGAGAGTCTCTTTTTGGACAAATATATGCACATCACTGAACCATGTAAACTTTTTTTTTTTTTTTTATATGTGTGCTTGATTTATATGCATTATGATAGTATGTCGATCATAGTTTTTGCAGTGCCCAACAACTTGTAGAGCGTCAAAGTTCAAATGGTTTGAAAGTATAACATTTTATAGTGGTTCGATCAAGGGTGAATAAATGTAGGATCACTGTCAATTAATGGATGTAGGGAGGGAATGTGTGCGTGAGGATTTGGATTGGATCACATGTGGGTGCCACTGGATGGAATAAGAATATGTTTTCATTTTTAAGAAGAACAACAACAATAACAAAAAATAATTGCTATTATTATTATTATTATTATTGCCAGTTGAGGCAGATCATTCTATCTGTCTATTCTAGAATAAATGGTTAGACAACTGTATTGTTAAGAAAAACTCAAATCAATGGGACTCGATGTAATCCATGAAATTAGCCATGAAAATGTAGAAGTAATAATGTGACTTGACCATCATTGTCAAAGCTTTATCTCATCTTATCATTAAATTATATGTTATAAAATTAAGAACTTAAGTTTCATAAAAAAGAAGAATCAGTGGAATCGAATACTCTTAAGGACCTATTTGTTTGGAGGCATTTGTGATGAGAATTGCTTAGTGTTGGAAATTTGTGACAAGGGTGTTAGATTGTATCTTTAGAGTATTTGAATTCCCCATTTGAATGCTAGAATTATGAATATTAACATCCTAGAAAGCTGCTTTTGCCTTTTAGAATTATTAGAATTGCATCTAATTGAATGCTGGACTTAACTTTGAGCATTTTCAAAACCACAGGGGGGGACAACATTTGAACAACTCTTTAAGTCTCCACACTCAAGAGTTCTCCAGATTAATGTAACCAACCTGGCTCTAAGGTGGTGTTTCGTTTGCCTGAGTTTTGAGGACTCTTTTATAGGAAACTACAGGAAGAATCATCTTCTATGTATGGTGCACCAAAAAAGGTTTTAGTTCTTCTGGAACAGGGAAGGCCCTCCCGCCAATTTTTCCTTTTGTTTAAGTTACAATATTGTCACTCGTCTCTTCTTTCTTTATTGTCTTTCTCCATCTCCCAACTTGATGAAGAGGCTCAGGCTCTATTTGTCTTGGTGAAGATGATGAACATAGGAAGGTATGATGAGTCTCGAGCATATTGAAGTGTTTGGCAGAGATGGGTTTCTTTGGCTCGGTTTTATATATTTTGTATGTGGTAGAGGTGAAAACGAAAGATAGAGGAGGCAGTGGTGGATGAGAAAGATGGGGTCGTCTTAAGTGATGATGGAGGGCAACGTGGCTGGTTTGGGTGTTGATGGTGTGGATTGAAGATGTAGAATGAGTGGTCGATTGCAAGGTGATGGAGGGTTGGGATATGGGTGCTGTAACAGTTGTGTAGGGCTGCACGGGTGGGCTAAAAACTATGTATTAGAGAGATATAAGGAGGAAGGTCGAGTGAATGAGTAAAGTGTTTTTGGCCAAGAGGACGAGGTGGCGGCTGGTTGTCTAGTTGGAGGAATAGAAGAACCAAGATGGAGAAAAAGAAAGAAAATAAAAGAAGAAAAGTGTGTGAAGGCCGGGGAAGAAAACATGCATGAAAAGAAAAGATAGGAGAAAAGGAAGAGAAGAGGAAAGTTAAGGGAAGGTGAGTTTGCACGTTATAACTCAGGTTTGCCTGAGATGGAGGCGTGGGGAGATGGAGAAAGAAGAGGGAAAAAGGAAGAAAGAAGAAGTGATCACGAGCGACGATACTGTCACTCAAACAAAAGAGAAAATTGATGAGAGGGCCTTTATAGATAGGGAGGAACTATGAGAGACTTTTTTGATGCACCAAGACATGTAAGGTGATTTTTCCAATAATTAATTTTCTCATTCTTTTATGAATTCCCCAAATGCTGTACTCCTTCTAGTTTTTCAAATGCTTAAGTACAATGCCACTTTTTGGAAATTGAAATTCTGAAAAGCTCACAAGCTAAAAGTGACAATCTACATGACCAATTATATGACTTCTTATTATTCAAATAGAAAATTTAGAATGTTTAGAGGAATGGTAGCTGTTATTGCTGTAAAAAAAATCCTCATAAGAGAATACCTCCAAGGGTAACATGGAAATGGGTGTATAGGCAGTTTTGTAGTGGGGGTGCGTGCGGAAGCGTAAATATATGCAATCGATCAAATAAGCCACACAAACAAGAGAGGAAAAGGAAAATCACATAATAGATTTACGTAGTTTGGAAATGTGCTATATCTATGTCCAAAGAAAACCCAGTATGTATTTACTACTCCAACATATATGCATATATAAAATGCCCGACACAATGACCAAAATACCATTAATCCAAATCTTATCCGTTCAACCTTGAATTGTTAGACGTGAGTGGTCCTCATGACCACATGTGCAGCACTATTGGGACCCACAGTTTGAACCCACTAATTTAAGTTACTTTCTCCTTTTTTGTTATGATGTCACAAGTGGTACCTCTAAAAAATTTAGGTTACGCTTAATTTATAGCATGTTGTAGTCACCAAACATCCACCAAAATAAGCAAACCCAATAAAAGTGACATAATAAGACTGGACTGTGATCACATATGTGTGGTCATTCAGACAAAGTGGGAGATTGTTAGACGTGAGTGGTCCTCGTGACCACATGTGCAACACTATTGGGACCCACGGTTTGAACCCACTAATTTAAGTTACTTTCTCCTTTTTGGTTTTTGTTTCACTAAGTTTATCTTGGATTCAATTTTAGTAAGCCCAAGTCATATAAGACTCTTGTTGGCTAATTTGAGGGAATTAAGGAAACTTACTTTTATTAGATTTCTTTGATGGGAAGAAATCTCTTTGTGACTTATCTATATATATGGTTTTCCGGTCCTCTATATTTACCTACAAGATCTCTGAAAAGTAACCATCAACTTCACGCATATTGTAGTGGACGATAGGAGATAGGAGAAAACCCTATTTGAAGAAAAAGTTCCGCTCATCATTAAGATCATGGCGCAAGATACGCTTTTATTATTTGAGATTATATATTGTTTAATGCATAAATCTAGATCCATAGATTTGATTTATATTGCAAATCATATCAGATTTTAACAATTGGTATCAGAGTGGGTTTTCTTATTTATGCATTCAACATTATTTAAATTGGATATTATTTATACGACAAGCCTCAGATCTTAAATTAGACAAATCTCTTTGCTAATGTTTGCATCTGATCTAAGTGCCCAAGGTGTTGCACGATTTAAATTGTCTTCAAATTCCGTGCATCCGATGCAATGTTCTCGCCTTGCGCATGGTTGCATCAATATAGTGCTTTTAGATCTGTAGTGGACGATATCCTTGATGCTGATTAATCTGTGTATCTATGACTCATTGTCTTGATGTGATTTCTCAGTATCATGATCACTGCATTCTTTAAATATAAATTAATTGAATCTCCACAGCAGATTACATGTTCTATTCCTAAAATGATTTAATCACTTGGAGATGAAGTGCAAAATTTAGAAAATTCCAGATATTGCACACAAAATTCAGTTTGGGATATAGGCGATGGTGGGACCCACTAGATGATCTGATCTCAAATCTGGTCCATTCATCGGGCCGGACATGGTGGGGCGATGTTAGGGTTGTGGATTCATGTGTAGTGGGCTCCGTTTTGCTCCACCATCCGACGACCCAAAGGGGCTGACGACCTTAGAAAGAAAAGGGTTTAATTTTATTTTATTTTGGACTGTGGAGCCCATGTGATCAGCTGATCACAAATCAGAACCATAGATCTGATGAAAGGGGCCTGGGCGACTTTATTGATGGGGTCTGATCTGGGTTCTGATCGGTGGAGCCCACGTTCTTTTTTAGCAAGGCCCATGTCCCAGGCGTCAAATTTTTAGTTGCTGAGACGTTCTCTGTTAGGGCCGGTTTGGTAACTCTACTAGTATAGTCAAGTTAAGTAAAGTTGATTTTGAAGAAAGAATAAAATATAAGTGGGTTATGATAGTATTTTATTTTTAGTTGTTTGTTATAAATTTTTTTTGACTTTTTGTATGGAAAAGTGAATTTTTCTGTATTTTAGTGAATAAAGGTAGTTGCTTTTTGACTTTTTGTATGAAAAACATGGGGGGAGTTTTGAATAAAGTGCATTTGATGTGACATCTTATCTGAAAAATTGAGGCTTTATTTGACTTGTATTGTATTAGTAAAGTGCCAAACGGGCCCTTACGGAATGTTACTTATGGGAAGAAGAGATTATGGGGAAGAAAGGTCCATTTTCGGTGGTATGAAGGTGTATATTAAGTGTGAACCTCACTTACCTTTTGACTTTCTTGAATTTAGAAAAAGGACCTTAGCCTTTAATGAAACTATTTTAGACCTTTTGACTTATTAATAATGTGATTATTAAGTTTGTTTGTTACTGTGCATTTATTATTCCAATTTCTTTTTAGTTGGTTGTTGAGTTCATGAATTTGCACAATTACGCATCATATTAAGATGAATTAGAGATTTAATTGGGTGAATTGCATCATTATTCATCTAATTTCATCATTTCATGCATTTTCACCTAGGAGCCTGAATTTTCATACTTTTCGTACATTTTCTGCATTAATTTAGATTGTTTTACAAATTTTCTCCGAAGAGTCCTAGTTGGAGTAGAACTCTATCCGGATGGGTCCCGCTTCAATATGGGTTCTTCACTATTTAATGTGTTAAATTAGAATGTGCAGAAAATGAAAATTGCAGGCCTCTGTCACGGAGCCCACTTTCAATCACACAGTCATCCTGGGCCCTGCATTGCTGAATTGAAGATTGAAAAGAAGTAAATTGAAGAATTCACCATGTGGACCCCACACACAAGCCATATGCAAATCAATCAAAGGAGGGGTCCACTCATCATGTCACTTGAAGAATCCTAACTACAGTTAAAGACTTCTCATAGGGCCCACTGTTCAAATAGATGAAATGTCTCACATGGCAGGGTCCACAGTGGTTGCAAATTTGAAATTATTAATGGATAATTCAAAGAGTATCATTCTGATTGGAATAAAAGAAGAAGAGTTTGAATCATCCACATCTGGTGTCCTTTCAAAAAACAAAGTTGTACAGAGATAGAATCCATTGCAAATCAAATTTTAGAAGTTAATCCCATTTTTCTCAGGACAACTAATCTTCAAATGGCCATAACTTTCAATCCGATCGTCGGATCGATGAAATTTACAAACCGTTAGAAAGCTTATTCAGAGTAGATACTCGTGGAGCCCAAGAATGTGCAAATCAGAGCTATATTGACAAAGTTATGGGTTTGGAGAGTTTCATGTTCATTTCTAGACGGGATTGTAAATTAAATCCACACCGTTGATAATCAATTGCTACACATCCCTTGTGGGACTCCATTTGAAGATTAGCCAAGCCACCCAGAGGTTTCCAGAAGCTTCCACCTCATTCAAATTTAAAAAGGATAAGAGATATACCTTATTAATGAAGATAAACCAAATCTGTAGAGAATGTGTCCAGATTCAATGTATCTGATAGATAATCGGAGAAATAAAAGGAACCAAAAAGTAGCATACGGAGCAACTCCCTCCCCTTGGACGTGCATTATCCTTTTCTCCTCTTTTTCTTCTTTCTCTAATTAATAGATTTTAAGAATTATTTTTTGGTATTCTGGAGCCCTGTTCCAGAAATTAGGATTTTTAGAAAAGAGATTTCTGAGAGATCATTGTACAAGGAGATGCTATTAATGAAATTACTTATGGAGTTCTTTTCAATGGCTGGCTAGATTCCTAGATTAGAGCATACAGATGAAGCTAAGTAGATCTTTGATTTAATCTATGTTATTTTTCTATTACTTTCTTGTCTCTTTTAAATGCATGCTCTATTAGAATAATAGATATGTCTTCATGCCTTAGGCAGCCTCTGTTTTGATTTCTAATGAAAATAGTTTGATGATTTATACTTATTTTGATAGATTATGCTAAGGGTTGAGATCCTTTGATAATTTATGCTTAATTTCATGAGTCATGCTTATGATTTTTCATTCTTTTATGAGGTGAAGGAGGTCTTGGGTTGTAAACTTATTCTTTTTATTAAAAATTGATTTTTGCAAAAGACAAATCCTCCGGATCTGAAACATTGATTTGTTGCTGATCTGAGTTATTTTGAGACAAATAGTAGAATAATTGCATGGATGGACTAATTATCTTGCTTAGTGGATTCTGGATGCTCTAATCTGTTTTAAATAATTGATTGGTTTGTGTTTCCGAATTTTTCTAGTTTTTCTTAGATCTCAATTATTTATTAATCTTTGATTTTTTTTAAAAAATCAGATTTTTAAATTTTAACTTAGTAGTGCTCCTTGTGGGATCGACCTGTAATTGCCACTATCTCAACAAGATAACTGTGCACTTGCAGTTATTTTAATGGATTGATTTAATTGACATCATTGGTTTAATTATTTATTGTTTAGATTGGTCTTATTATGTCACTTTTATTGGGTTTGCTTATTTTGGTGGATGTTTGGTAACTACAACATGCTATAAATTAAGTGTAACCTAAATTTTTTAGAGGCACCACTTGTGACATCATAACCAATTTTAATTAGACCCCTTCTTATAAATGCTATTAATTCAATTGAAACTCATAATTTTAAATAATGTGGTAGTCACCAAAGTGGTCCAATTATGAAGAGCTTATAGATATCAATTGAAATCTAAGACCCTTAACACCATTTCTTATGTAAGGATAATAGCATTAGACTTGTGATCCTAATTTATGAGAGTGAGGATCAGCCCAAAGGTTCGATCGTCATTCAAATAATTATAAGATCGGACTAGGGTAATTTGATATATGTACCCAATTGGTTTTGGTTCCTATACCCAAAGGTATAAAACCTAGCGAATTGCGTTCATACTATCTCATTAGCCCTATGGATGGATTGGATTCCTCCACGAGCGATCTTATTGTATGTTGTAGTCTCGACCCAAAGGAGGGACTATAATGATGAACTAGATCACTCACCAAATATGCTTTATTTATGCACCGAATCACTCTATATTAATGTTTTAGCGTGAACTCAAAGCATTATTGTAACTGAGCTTTTTTTTTCCCCCTTTATATTCCAGCATTGACTCCCGCTGCCTTGAATGGACATCTCTCGAGCATTCCAATGTTAAATGGATCAAATTTTACTGATTGGAAAGATGAACTTTTATTGACCTTGGGCTGCCTAAACTTGGACACTACAATTATGGAACCCAAACCCGCTGATCTTACTGAAAATAGCTGTCAAGCTGCAAGAACATATTATGAAAAATGGACCAAGGACAACCGTCTAAGTCTTATGATGATCAAAAGATCCATAGCTAAAAATATCCGCGGTTCTATCCCGGATAATGAAAATGCAAAGGCCTATCTCGAATCTGTGGAGCAGCAATTTCAAGCATCTGATAAGGCTTTAGCAGCTACTTTGATTGCGAAATTATCTTCAATGAAATATGGTGGATCTAGCGGTATTAGGGAACATATCATGGAAAAGAGGGATATAGCGGCCCAACTCAACTCTTTAGAAATGACAATTTCTGAAAATTACATAGTCCAATTTATTTTGAACTCCTTGCCCCCTCAATTTGGACCTTTCAAAATTTCATATAATACTCATAAGGAGAAATGGACTACAAATGAGTTGGTCTCAATGTGTGTCCAAGAAGAAGGCAGACTTAGGCAACAAGGGCAATTACACAAAGTGAATTTCATCTCCAACACCCCTTCAAACAATAAAAAATATCCCACGGGTAAGAAAGGTAAGAAAAAGAAATGCAAGAAACCTGTTTCGACTGACCAAGTCGGGAAGAAAGGAAGTGAACCAAGGTACTTCTTCTGCCGCAAAAAAGGACATCTGAGGAAAGACCGCTTGAAGAGACAAAAATGGTTTGAATCTAGAGGTATAAGTAATTCTTTTGTTTGTTATGAAACAAATCTTTTATATGTTCCTTCAAATACTTGGTGGATTGATTCTGGTGCCACTGTTCATGTGGCAAATCCCATGCAGGGCTTTCACTCAAGTCGGAGTCCAAACAATGATCAAAGAAACATTTTTATGGGAAACCGGCTGGAGGCTGAAGTGAAAGCGGTGGGGACTTACAGATTGATTCTGGATTCTGGATTCCAGTTGGACCTTAATACCACTTTTTATGTTCCTACGATTAGTAGAAATTTAATTTCTTTATCTAGACTTGATTTAGAAGGTTATACCTTCTCTTTTGGACATAGTACCTTGAGTATTTATAAGAATCAAGTTTTAATTGGTGGTGGTATTTTATGTGATGGTCTTTATAAATTGAATCTGGATCCATGTTTTGCTAATTCCTTACTTACCTTGCATGAGAATAATATTATGAAGGTTGGTATTAAGAGATGAATCTTGAATGAAAACTCCTCAATTTTGTGGCATAAAAGGCTAGGACACATCTCTCAAGAGAGATTAAAGAGATTAGTAAATGACGGGGTGTTAAGAATCCTAGATTTTACTGATTTTGGTGTTTGTATAGACTGTATAAAAGGTAAGCAGACCAAAAACACCAATAAAAATAAGGCCACAAGACGTTTAGAACCACTTGAATTAATCCACACAGATATTTGTGGTTATTTTCCTACACCATGTTATAGTTGTCAAAAATACTTTATCACCTTTATTGATGATTTCACTAGATTTGGATATGTCTACCTGTTATATGAGAAATCAGAATCTTTAAAAGCCTTTGAAATCTACAAGGCTGAAGTTGAAAAACAATTAGACAGAAAAATAAAGGTCGTGAGGTCTGATAGGGGTGGAGAGTATTGTGGGAGATATGATAATCGGGTCAAAATCCTGGTCCATTTGCGAAATTCCTGGAAAGTCATGGTATTCGTGCTGAATATACATTGCCTGGCTCCCCACATCAAAATGGTGTGGCTGAAAGACGTAATAGAACGCTTATGGAAATGGTACGAAGTATGTTAAGTAATTATAAATTATCTAACTCTATGTGGGAAGAAGCTCTAAAAACAACTGCATATATCCTAAACCGTGTACCTACTAAAGCTGTTCCTAAAACTCTTTACGAGTTATGGACAGGTAAGAAGCCAAGTTTATGACATCTGCATGTTTGGGGTTGTCCAGCGGAAGCTAGAATTTATAACCCGTAAGAGAGAAAATTGGACCCTAGAACTATCAGTGAGTATTTTATTGGATATCCTGAAAGGTCCAAAGGTTTTAGATTTTACTGTCCTACTCATACCACTAGAATTGTTGAAACTGGAAATGTCAGATTCATAGAAAATGATGACATTAGTGAGGGAGCAATGCACCACGAAATGTGGTATTTGAAGAACATCGGATACCTATTCAAGTCCCGATTGAAACGATTAGAGTTGGTATTTCAAATGATTTCGTTCAGAACAATACGATGGAAACACAACCTATCATACAAGATGCACCACTAGATGAGAATGTCACTCATAATGATATAATTGAAGATATTATTCATCCGAATTAAAATTTAGCATAACCAGAAGCTTTAAGAAGATCTCAAAGATCTAAGAGGTCTGCTATATCGGATGACTATATTGTTTATCTTCAAGAATCTGATTTTGACATAGGTGTTAAAGAAGATCCGGTAACATTTTCACAGGCCATTAAAGGAGATGATTCGAATAAATGAATTGATGTCATGCAAGAAGAGTTAAAATCCATGTCATTAAATAAAGTCTGGGATCTCATCGAATTGCCTCAAGGGTCTGCGACTATACGATGTAAATGGATCTTTAAGACCAAGCGAGACTCAAAGGGCAAAATCGACCAATTTAAGGCCAGACTTGTAGCTAAGGGATTTACTCAAAGGCAAAATATTGATTATAAAGAGACCTTTTCACCAGTTTCTTCAAAGGACTCTTTTCGAATCATAATGGCATTAGTAGCTCATTTTAATTTAGAGTTACATCAAGTGGATGTGAAAACAACGTTCTTAAATGGGAATTTATCTGAAGAGGTATATATGAAACAACCAGAAGGATTTGAGGAAAAAGGCAAAGAAAAATTAGTTTGTAAATTAAAGAAATCTATATATGGACTTAAACAAGCTTCAAGGCAATGTTATATTAAGTTCTATCATACCATTACCCCCTTCGGGTTTAAAGAAAATATTGTTGATCAATGTATATACCTGAAGATGAGTGGGAGCAAGTTCATTATTTCAGTCCTATATGTAGATGACATTCTACTTTCTAGTAGTGATCTTGGCCTACTACATGCAACAAAAGAATACCTCACAGAGAATTTTGAAATGAAAGATAAGGGTGAAGCATCCTTTGTGCTTGGAATCGAGATTATTAGAAAACGGATCTCGAGGACTACTCGGACTTTCACAGAAAGCCTATATTGTAACGCCCCAATTCCGGATACCGATATACTCGTTCGAATACCCGAAATTGGCGCGCTACTTCCCGGAAAATCTGAGAACTTCCAAGATCGTAGGCCGCAGTGAGGTCCAATTTAAAACTTTTTGAACCATATAATAATAACAGTTAACTTGCGGAAGCATAAGAAATAAGCGGAAGCAATAGGTATCGATATATAAGTAAAGTATGAGCAGAACTACAGTCTAATTAAAATGTATCAGTGGTTAATCAAAGTTATTACATATTTAATTCTACCCAACTCACTACAAAATTTGCCTCTCAAACCCAAAATAAAGAGGACTCTCAAAACCCTGGTAAATAGTCTCCGCCCTCCGGCTCGACATCCGTGTCGGCCGGGCCCCATGCGAACTCTCCAGCGATCGACGCCTCAACTAGCGCTAGTGCGTCCTCTGGGATCTCTGGGTCAAGGCCTAAGCACCAATGAAGGGTCAGATCTAAAAGATCTGGCAAGTTACAGCATACTACTAACATAGAACATATATATCAAAGGAATAGAGACAGGTAAAATAAATTAAATGAATAACAAGGAAATGAACTAGGCAGTTGTGCATGATAAACATAAGGAAACAGGATAAATATAAATCAGCTAAACTACTACAACAAGATAGCACATTCACACGAGCTGGAATACCGCAGGATATTATGCCGCGGCCCTCCCATACTGAACACAGTTGCGGCGGGGAAATCTCACAGTGCTGGGAATTACTAATCCCGCAAATCATCACACTCATCACTCGAGGCCGGACACGGTATCACACCGTCCGTCTTAACCACACAGCTCATCATGATAGCTCCTCAACACTCATCTAGCTCCTACCGGGGATGATCAGTCCACAGGCTGAGCTTAAATCAACCGAGTGAATGTTCATGCCGACTCACGAATAATTCTAAGGGTCTGTGTCTGTCTAGGCTTTGCCTTGCGTGAACAAGGTCCTATCAAAGTCTCTAAGAGGTCTACATATACTAATTCAGTCTATGGATTTCATTCACGGTCCAAGCCCACTCGTTGGATCCATACCAAGGCCCAACAGCACATGGCCTGGTCTAAATCTGTCCAAACGAGGCAACCATCCATTTACTACTGACAATCAGTTCATTTTAATCCATTATGACTTAACAGTCCAACAAAACTTATCTCTTCCATCTAAAGGTACACATCCCACACTTAGGCCCAATAAGGGCCCGCCTAGACACAGACACGGGTCAGTGATCTCCAAATCAGTCTATCGGGTCACCTCTAAGATATCCTAGGTTCAGGTCCTCCATTTATGTAAATTAATAGCAAACAGCTACACTAAAGATCTAAGAATGACAATAAATAATAAATGTGAAGTACGAACTTCAATGAAGGAATCAATAGGGAAAAATACAATGGTCCAATCCTAGGTAATGGGCCACATAGGGTTCAGGTCCATCTCCGGTAATTCGATCTCTAAACGAAGTCATTGATGCCATAAAATACTATGTTTGGTGCTTAGGTGGTTAAGGGCATCGTTGACAACTCTTAGAGGTCGAATCATCTTAGATTATCAACCAAAACACTAAACAGTGGTCCCCGCGAGTCAAGGTTGAGCCACACCGTTGACTCGGGCTTGGAACATCGGTAAACTTTCATTTGGATGGTCAATGGGCCCCACAACTGATCACAACTCCTAAATGTTGAAAACTGAAAAATTAGGGTTTTCCAGGTGAACCTGATGTGTAGTGAGCTCGGTTGACCTCCTGGCCTGGTGGATCAACCGAGTGCACTGAATTACCTGAATCAGGCCTCCTGGACAACTTAATTCGTTTCTAAAGGTTTCCAGCGTGTCCGGTCAAACCCCTGGCCTGGGTGATTGACCGCATACACCAAAATCCCTAGAAAGGTTGATGTCCCAGCTTTAAACACTTTCTAAATGTAAATCCTAAGTATCAGGTTGATTTGGGTGTAAAGAGTCTGAGCTTCGGATGAAAAACCAACTTTCAGTCAATTCTTGCATAAACAGTGTGTTCCAGGTCAACTTAGACAATGCCGGGTCAACCTGGCTAACTGAAATAAATTTTATGCAAGAAAATGGCTGAGGGCCAGTTTTTCCCAAAAGTACAGTGTTCTCGGTCGACCTATGGGTCGACTGGGAACACTAAAGATCTCAGACCTGCAGAAAAGAAAAAAAAATAACTGAGAGCTGTTGTCTCCTAGTTGCAGTGTTGCCGGTCGACCGGGAACACTGCAGGTCGAGTCTACCGGTCGACTGTGAACACGAGACTGACTTCTGCAGATTTTCCGTTTTGGCTCTTTTTACATCCAAATCACCTCCAATCAGTCCCAAACTTCACCAAATCATCTCCAAACATGAAACAACTCCAAAGCCCATCAATTAACCACATTTGGACCCATTGATCTTCCAAATGGGGGGTGAAACCGCCATCCATGAATGCCAATCCATCCAAAACACAACAACAACTGCTCAAGGTAGATTCTAAAACTTAATTAACAACATTCATGAACTATAACTACTGAAATCAAGAAATAAAACACATGTTCTAAGCTAGGAGTATGAGCACTTGCCTTTAGTAATTGAGAGAGGGTTTGTAGAGAGAAAGAGAACTAGAAGAGAACCCAGCTGAATCATAGAAGAAGAAGAAGAAGATGGTACAGCAGAGTAACAGCTCCTTAATGCAAATTCCAGCAGTAGCAGCAGCTCCCAGGGGAAGAAATGAGGGAGGAAGAAGGTGTAGTAGCAGCAGTAGAGCTCTTAGGAAAAATCCCAGCACAAACAGTGGCTTCCAGCACAGTAACAGGGGCTGGAATGAGGGGAAATGAGAGAGGAAAAGAGAGGAATGAAGAAGGAAGATGAAGTATCAGCAGCTACAGCTCCCAGGTGAATCCCATCACAGTAACTTAGCAGGAGAAAGAAGAGAGGAATGAAGAGTAGTGACTGCAGCAGCTGAGAGGAAGTTCCAGCACAACAAAGAAGAAGGAGAAGTAGTAGCAGTCACTGGGAAGGAATCCCCGTCCAGAAATCACAACCGTAGCTTGGAAGGGAGGAGGAAGAGAGAAATGAAATGGGAATTGAGATGAACAGTGGTGGCTGGGATTGGCTTAGGGTTTGCATTGGGATAAGAGCCTATTTATAGATTAGGGATGGGTGGTTAATGACAGTTAGCCCTTAGGGTTTCATGGGATTAGGGTTAGGGTTAGGGTTGTTTAGGTCTTTGGGCTGGAACCTTCTAGAGAGGCACCTCTTAACACTAAACCCCCTTAAATTAGTAAAAATCCATACTAAGAACCCCTAGCACTAAATAGCCTAAAAATTAACACAAACTCCCAACTAACCCTAATACTAACTAAACCAAGCTATTCTAACTAAAACTCAGAAAAATCTAACTAATCACCCTAGTTAACCCCTAATTAGCCCAATTAGATAGTAATTAGCAATAATTAGTAATAATTAGCAATAATTAACACAATTAACCAATAATTAGTATAAGTTAGTATTAATTAGCCTATAAAATAGTAATTAGAGGGCCCACAAAGGGTGAGGCCTCACATATATCAATAGAGTTCTTGAAAGATTCAATATACAGAATTGTTCTGGAGGAAAAGCACCTATATCAAGAGGTGATCTATTATCAAAAGATCAATGTCCAAGAAATGACATCGAGAGAAAACAGATGCAAGATATTCCATATGCTTCCGTTGTAGGAAGTCTTTTATATGCTCAGACTTGTACCTGTCCAGACATCAGTTTTGCAGATAGTATGTTAGGAAGGTATCAGTCTAACCCTGGCATAGTACATTGGAAAGCAGCAAAGAAGGTCATGCGATATTTACAAGGGACTAAAGAACATATGCTCACTTATAAAAAATCTGATCACTTGGAAGTGATTGGATATTCAGACTCAGACTTTGCTGGGTGTCTCGACACAAGGAGATCTACATCAGAATACATTTTTCTCCTTGCTGGTGGGGTTGTTTCGTGGAAAAGTGTTAAACAAACTACAACTGCTTCTTCCACATTTCAAGCAGAATTTGTGGCATGCTTTGAGGCCACTAATCAAGCTATATATGGCTGCGAAATTTTATTTCAGGGCTTCAAATCATAGATTCCATTTCTAAGCGGCTGAAAATTTATTGTGATAACACCTCATCTGTTCACTTCTCTAACAACGACAAGAGTTCTAGCGCTGCAAAACACTTTCAGATAAAATATCTTACCGTTAAAGAGAATGTTCGGGATGGTTTAGTGTCTATAGAGCAAATCAGTACAAAGCTCATGATTACAGATCCTATGACCAAAGCATTACCGGCAGAGGCCTATAATGATCATGTAATTAAAGCAATGAGTCTCATTGTGTTACCTTAATGTATGTGGTTGAAAGGATTTATGCTATTTACTTAGACATTTTTGGTGATCAGTTTTCATTAATAATGATTATGTTCTCTTGCTTAATTCTTGTGTGCACAATTAATTTATTATTGAAAAGCAAGATAAATTTCAGTTGGACCAATAAATAGGAATTTTTCGTCTACTCCTATTATTTTCCTCGATTTATGACTTGACTAAATGGAATTAATAATGGTGTGGTACATGGAAGGAATTATGTCGCAAAATTGATGTTTGACCGCCATGACTCGCATTATTGGTTTCATTTAGTTATAGTATATAAGAATTAGAATGAACAAGAATGATTGGGCTGTTTTTTACAAATGAGTGGCCACTCGTCGGGATTTTTAAAATCTGTTGAATCCAAGTTGAGTCATTTTATAATACATAGTTTTCAAAAAAAAAAAAAAAAGAAGGTGGATTGAATAATATTGGTGGTTATCATGACCAAGTGGGAGATCACATATGTGTGGTCATTCAGACCAAGTGGGAGATTGTTAGACGTGAGTGGTCCTCATGACCACATGTGCAACACTATTGGGACCCACGGTTTGAACCCACTAATTTAAGTTACTTTCTCCTTTTTGGTTTTTGTTTTACTAAGTTTATCTTGGATTCAATTTTAGTAAGCCCAAGTCATATAAGATTCTTGTTGGCTAATTTGAGGGAATTAAGGAAACTTTTATTAGATTTTTTTTATGGGAAGAAATCTCTCTATGGCTTATCTATATATATGGTTTTCCGGTCCTCTCTCTTTACCTACAAGATCTGAAAAGTAACCATCAACTTCACACATATTGGAGTGGGTGATAAGGGAGATAGGAGAAAACCCTATTTGAGGAAAAAGTTCCGCTCATCATTAAGATCATAGCGCAAGGTACACTTTTATTATTTAAGATTATATATTGTTTAATGCATAAATCTAGATCCATAGGTTTGATTTATATTGTAAATCATATCAGATTTTAACATGAATACAATACACAAACCAAATAGGTTTATTAATATATTTGGAAAAATGTATAATTGAATTCAACTAATAAACGTTAAGGGGACTATAGGTAGGATTTTTTTTTTTCTGAAGATTTATATATATATATATATATATATGATTTGAGAAAAAGGATATTGGCGTGCTTTCCAACTCTGCATTGTGGACTGTGATGGGTGGGCAACATAACAATTTGGGAAAGACACAGTTCGTGAGCTCATCCACATATGGATAACTTCTGCTTGACACGTGTTGGAAGCATCAGCATCCACCCATGCACTATATTTTGACCACCAACAATTAGATGCTGGAGCAACACGTGGACAGCACTGGACATGTAGTACCCAACAGCTCCATTAAAGGAAGAAAAAAAGAAAAAAAGTCCATATTTCGTAACTCAACTGCTTAGGGACATGAGTGCCTGTATAGAATGTCAGTATTCAAATCCCCTAGGTAGAAAAAAAAAATGTTGTCATCCAATTAAAGGATAATTCTCCCCTATGCCATGTGAAATCCATTCATAGGGTAGGACGACCCGGTGAAATTAAGTGGTGGTCCCACTTTTTGAGACGGTTTATATGTGCGCTTCTTTTGGAGAGGTTGGAAAGGAGAAAACTTTCTTCCAATCTATCCACACACGAATCCGAATCACCTATCGCAGTTGTTATATATATCTTTTACCGTGAGTTGACCAATAACAGTCCGCCACGTCATTAAAAAATTTATGTGATTTTCTTTCATTTGATTTTAACTTTTTTAAACTCAAAATCACCTAAACTTTTTGTTGACGCGGCAGACTGTTATTGATCACCTCATGATGAAGGTATAACAATTGCGATAGGTGATCTGGACTCCTACTACACTAGCGAGAGAGAGAGAGAGAGAGAGAGAGAGAGAGAGAGAACATAGATTGAGATGATGAAGGGTGTGTCTTATTCAGTTTGATCTAAAATAAATTGATCGGTCTCAACAGACATGTGACGGATCACTGCTATTTGAATTTGATATCAAATTCATAGATAAAATGTTAAATTGTAATTACATATTAAGTCAAAAAAAAATTAAATATTCAACTTCACTCTTTACTTTTGTAGATGTTCGCTACAGTTGAGCTATAAATGCTTTATTTATGATTTTAGTAAAAATTATCTAAATCAATGATAAACAGAGTTTGGTGGGGGTTGGGCAGTAGAAACCCAAATACAATTCGAATTCCATATTACCCTACTTAAATCTTAAAAAGACCATAACCAAATCCACCCGTAATAGGAGTTAGTCGAGGCGAATTACCCTTCTTCTTTTTTTCTTTTTTTTGGTAAAAAGGGAATTATATTAAAAACCAAATAAAGACAACAGTAGGGTCCAATTACAAAACATTAAACATATTAGTCAGCCAAATGGGAAAGTTCAACTTTCCCATTCAAAACCCAACTAATTATAAGAGAGTAATTAATTTTAGCTAAATGATGTGCTCCCTTGGGGTATGCTGAAACTCAATATTATCAAAATGGTGAATCACCCATTTAACCTTACCCATAGCCTTTCCTAAGTGTAATAAAAGAAATTCTATGCATCATCATAACTATTATAAAAAAGAAAAGGCACTATTAAGGACTTGTTTTTACAATGGGAGAATTTCACACTCCTCAAAACTTTGTTTTCACTGGATAAAGGAATAATCTTATGTTTACATCTTTTTCATATAAATCAAAATCATCTTCATCGAGGAAAATCGGTTTAATTTTTTATAAAATAAATATATGTTAGAATCCTCTTATCTCAAAAATACGCCTGTGCCAAATTTCCCTGGTATAGGTTGATATAAAGATGCAAGAAATTACGTGCCAAATATATATACTATAGTAGCAGTATATCTGCTAAGTGCTTCCATTGATTTTTTTCTTTCAGTGGGGCCACAAAAGTATTTTTTATAGTGTTTGTCGATTTGATGTCATATTTCCAAGGTTTTCGTTTTCAGTGTCAATGTGGGTGGAGATGATGGTGCTAGGGAGACTTTCAAACCCTAATCTATACCTAATTGGCTAATTCAAACAAGGGTTGACTTTCCTGAGTTGAAAGAACAATCATGATTTTCCTGCCGGCAAGGAGAAGATAGAAAAGGATGAACTTACGCATGGTAATATGAAAAGTATAAGGAGAATTTATAATTTCTGTAATTAGAAACGAAAAATGTGTATAACTTTTGAATTGCCCTATATTTTATTTTTGTTGTTACAAAGATAGAGAGTCTGTTTCATTGTGATTAGGTTCAAGAGTGACAGAGGTTTCAAGACTAAAAAATTGAGATCCAACATTCACACATACTTTAGTATTTGATCTACTGTAAGTGCAAAAAATACTTACAGTATTTGATCTACTGTAAGAAATATTCTCCTATGAGAATTTGTATTGCTATTGTAAGTGCAAAAAATGTTACTCATAAAATTAGAGGGAGCCTTGTAGGACTTATCCAAACTATTGTGCAGAGGTAGCTCTCCAATAGTTTGGATAAGTCCTACAAGGCTCCCTCTAATCTTGTTTGTAACATTTTTTGCACTTACAGCTACTGTGAAGGATTTTCGGTTGAAGCGGTCCATGCAGTTGTCATGGAAGGCTAAGTTTGGTTGGTGGGGCGGCTTCTTTCTAAAAAGTACTTCAATGGAGACTTGAAACTGGTAAGGGTTAAACTTAGATCTTACTCCCGGAAGGGTTTCAAGGCCTAGACTTGAGGTGGAGCATGGCTTTCTGAGTCTGCTGATTATCCAAATCGAAAGCTAATTTGGTTGCATTTGGGTGATTCAAGGTTGACCAAGCAAGCTAATTGGGTTTACATTGAGATATGTCTAGTTCCATCTTGATGTTAAGGGTTTATGATAAAGATGTGGACTAGGACTCCCATGCATCAACAATCATAAAGAAGTAAGAGACCAGGTTGCTATGATCTAACTCCAAGTGGTAGCTCAGTTGGTCGAGGACTACGGTTTGCACCCGAAAGTTATAGATTCGAAATTGTACTACCACACTGGGGCTACATGGGAGTTTACCCGACTTCCCTCTGGGTCCGGAGGAATTAGTCCAGCTCAAAGGGTTGAGAACCCTCCAATAGAAAAAAAAAAAAGTTTGCCATGATCTAACCTAGGCCTAATGGAAACCAAACCAAACCGAACCAATCTTTGAGCATCTCATGTATCTACTGTCGGGTTAACATAGACATATTTTGTTTTATCTTATTTACTTTTGGTAAGAATGGACTTATTTTAATTAGTTAATGGTCGCATAGTAGATATCCACATAAGGTCATTGCATGGTATAAGTGTTTGGAAGAAAATCTTCTACCAAGCTTAAGCTTTCAAAGCAGTTATCTTTGTTTTTAAAAATGGCCCCGTAGCCCGTAGGCCTCTATTGCTTTGACAGCATAATGCTTTCCGTTGCCTTTTGAAAATTGAAATACTACACATGGTAAGTGTGAGCCTCTATATCTCATATGTAATACAAGAGGGGTTTGAAACATATTATTTTACTTTTAAAAATAGTGCATTTAATCTGCAACTGTTGATATAGGCTCCAAAATGAATGGTCAACAAGGGAATTTCTAAAAATAATAATAATTCATTTTATGACTTTAAATTGAATTAATAAGACAAATGAACCTAATTTCTATGAGTTTACTCTAAATCCCTCTTTGTATCCGGTAGTGCCAAACGGGCCAGGACAACGGTATCCTGGCCCGCTTGGCATTTTACTTTTAAAATAAAGTGGAGTGAAGTGAAATAAAAAAAGAGAATAAAATATAAGTGAGTTATGATGATATTTTATTTTTAGTTATTTGGAATGAAATATTTTTGAATTTTTGTATGGAGAAATGTAGGTTTTTTATCTTTTAGTAAATAAAGGTAGTTGATTTTTTTACTTTTTTTTTTTTAAGAGATGTTGGGAGTTTTGAACTAAAATATTTTTGATTTAATGTTTGACTTGACTTGACTTGACATGACAAGTAAAATTACCGGGCCGAGTGACAGGTGGGGAACTGGCATTGACTTCTTTTTGGGCTCGTTTGTTACTATCAGATGATCTATTACTAAAAAACAGTCTGTGGGTCCAGCTAAAAGGGGGCTCTGTAGATTATATGAAAACAATCTTCAATTGTTTCTGTGTGCAGTGTGCGCGTGAGAGTAAGTTCTACTATATATTTTTACAGAAAACAAAATCAAAACTGGCCGGGCTAACAGAGAACACAAGGCAGGACGTGGTGAGTCTATAGGTTCACTCCTTACGTGTATGGATTCTCTCCTTGTGTGTACGAGTCTATACAACCCCCTTAGCTGGGATACCAAGGAAAAAAAAAAAAGAAAAAACAAAAACAGTCCATGTGGTAATGTTTGTAACACTGGCTAACGGTCGCTTTAAAGTGAATGTCCATCCATTGTATTTGTGTGGGGATTTTCCTAATCTTGGTAAAAGTACCAAATAATCACGTATTGGCTTCGGTAGCAGTGCCAGCTAATCACATGTTGAGTTCGAATCAGCGTATCTCGGCGGCAACAGTGCCAGATTACATCCATACAAAGATTATATCCGTCCTCGGTAACTGTACCAGTAAAGGTGTATCGTAGTACCGAGATCAAGATACGCTCAGTAAGAGTACCAGTTCGGCATATCCCGATCTCGACCTTCAGCAGCTTGGAAACAGTACCCGATCTCGGTAAAAGTATCAGACATCAGAAGGGTCACGTTACAGAACGTACTGTCCGAAAAGGTGTTATTAATTTCTATTGATAGACCACGTCCAGAATCCCTGACAGAGCGCCCACAATCATTGACAGAGTGGCTCTGATCCCGGACAAAGTGGGATTCACAAGAAGGCAGGGTAAGGTCCGATGGGACGACACCTCCAACTACCCCCACTAAGGGAGCGCCAGGTAAAAACATCTACATATACAAGGGTAAAAATCCCTTCGGAGGTATGTTTTTTACAACATCATGCAATATTAGCATATTTGTCTCTCATCTTCATCATTTGTTCAGTGACAACACTAACTCAGGCATCAGAGAGCTTTCGGCTGACGGCAGGCAGAGTCTCTGATCTCTATTTCTTCTTCTCTTTGAGGTTCTTAGGCGATCCATCTTCCCCAAAGAAATTTAAACACCGAATCATAACTCTATAAAACATGCAAATAGAATATTATGAAGTTCAATGACTTTTTTTTTAGTGATCAATCTGACTATGATGACCCTATATTTTATTAAAGTGAAAATTTCCAAGGAACAATACAAAAAGGTTTTTTTTTTTTTTTATGACCCGGGTATCCCTGGCCTAACGAGCAAGGACTATTCCCTGGAGCTACATGTACATGACAACACAAAGCATCCCCATAACGCAAGGGGAGGTCTTGGAGAGAGAACCAAGGCTTAAACCAACTGAACCACCACCTTCACTGCAGAAAGGGTTCATTTATTAGGAACTCTGTTTGAATTTTCTATATATCTATGCTCGAGTGAGGAGCCTCACTAATTTTTTGTGAGTGGAAGACTAGAGGACCCAGACTCTAATTCTCACCAACGTTTCTGTGTGCGGCACCAGGTAACCTTTCTGTTTTCTTTCCACTTCTGGAGTCTGTTCACTTGGAAGCACAACAGATTTTGACCCCTCAAAACAATATTGCATTTACTATTCTATCAACAGTTCAAAGAAAATCCCAAAAAAAAAATAAAAATCCAAAATACACAATCTCCCTCTCTCCAACAAGTACTATTATAAATAACTCCATCTTGTGATGTTAGCACCCAAAAGGTTTGCTGGAAGGTGAGCTTTTGTTCCGCAAAGAGTTTTGAGTCTTTTGAAGAGATTTCCTCACTCGCATACAGAAAGAGGAAATGGATATTCAGACAAAACCGAGTTTCGAGGAAGGATCCATGTCTGCTGAGGTCTCAGTTGATTGGAGAGGCAGACCCTGCAAGCCCAGCAAACATGGAGGAATTAGAGCTGCAGCCTTTGTATTGGGTCTCTCTCTCTCTCTCTCTCTCTCTCTGATCTAAAGACCCACCTTGCCCCCTTACATTTTTACATGCATGCATCTGCCCGTTTGCTTTATATTGATCTGACTGCTAACACAAATAGATGATCACCCACCTTTGTGATGTGTATGAATCTAAATACTCAACCTTGGACCCATGCGTCAGCTTTGATGCTTTCCTTTTACCTCTAATTAATCTAAGACAAATAGATGATTTGCCCACCGCAAAACAGATGCAAACCACCTTAACATTAACTTATATTTGAAGAATCCATGGTGGCCTAATTGAAATGCCTGTTTGAATTGTTTTGTCAGTTTTAGTTATGTTCAAACTAATGATAATTTTTTGATGGATTATTGTCATAATAATTTAATGTAAATCAGGTATTTTAGTCTGTGACATAGTCTTAATTGATCCCCTAGTCTCAATTGATCACTGCTAGTACACTATCTATTTATCTGTACAGGATTGTTTAAAGAAATTATTCTATAGTTCTTACAGCATTAATTCTCTATTTTCATTTTTTTTCTTGTTTTACTTTTTTGTTGGTCTGTGGTGTTTTCTTTTGGTGTTGCAAATTGGACTGGTCCACAACTCACTGCTGAAATTGCAAAGTTAATTCTACTGAACTTAATTTCTTCCTTTCTAGAAAGGTTTTCACTCTTATGGACAATATCAAATTAAATTTACATTTTTCTCTTATTTTTTCACTCTTACTGAAGATATGAAATGGGTTTACACTATAATTTTCCCTATCTAGGCTTTTGAAATAGCTTTAGTTCAATTAACAACTTTTGAATTATCTACTAATTTGAAAGGGGTCTGACAGTATCAGTTCTTTAAAGAAAACAACAAGATAGTTGTGATTGATAGTTGTGATTTTTCTTTCTCCAAATTCAGTATAAGAAATCAAAATGGATTTTGAAATTTTTTTTTCTTATGTTGGTTGTGTGTGTTTCAGGCATTCAAGCATTTGAAATCATGGCAATTGCTGCAGTTGGGAGTAACCTCATAACATATGTGTTCAGGGAGATGCACTTCTCTCTGTCTAAATCCGCAAACATAGTCACTAACTTTGTAGGGACCATCTTTCTCTTGTCTCTGGTTGGTGGGTTCCTTTCAGATTCTTATCTTGGGAGCTTTTGGACCATGTTGATATTTGGGTTTGTGGAACTCTTGGTAAGTTCTAATGTTTCCATTCTCTACCATTTACATTCGATGTACCATAAGATTAATTGAACTCTGAAGGGCCTATTTGTTTGCAATATGTAGTAACTCATTGTCAAATGAGCTCCACCTATGCATTATTAAAAAGAAAAGGGGTGAAGGATATAAGATAACAGTGTAGATGAGACTTGACTTTTTTAGAACTTGAATTACTTGGGTGATGGTTGGATATTCATTTCCCTACTTCACTTGATTCAATTTCCATTAATGGAGAGGTTAATTGATGGTCAACTCTGGATACTCACTTTTGATTATTCATTTTTATCTATAGAAATATTTTTTTATCAGTTTATCTATAGAAATATAGAGTTCTAGGATTCCTAGGAATTCGATTACTTGGTTCTTCACTAAGATGTAGATTGATGCATTCTTTTCTATCTTTATTCATCAAATATGAGATCTAAAAGGTTAATTTCTATGTGAATAAGAGAACCCTGAAATGATACATTCCACTTTCCATAAAATAGAGAGGGTCAATTTCAAAATGGTCTCTATGTTTTTTCATAATTTCATAGAAGAGTCATAGTTATCAAGAATTTCATTTGAGTCCAACAGACTCAAATCATTTTCCAGTTGGATCCTTTCAGAGCTGAACTGACTGGGTGACCTTGACATTTTTGGTTTTTTTTTTCTTGAGTAACAAAGCTGCCATTAGCCTTGCAGTGTGAATATGTTTACCCTCCATTTTCTTAATACCATTAACCATCACCTAAAAATGGACCTTGGTATCACCTTCCCATTAATGCTTCAAACATGTCTAAAGCCAATTATAATACATGGGAATTTAAGTCATTTCACCATTCAATCACCTTTAGCCACTCAATTTGGCGTAGGACTCTACTAAAAGTGAAAATTAAATTTCTTGAAGCTAAATGAGATTTGCAATCATAGGACCCTTCTATGAAATTATCCAAAAACTGGGAGCTGTTTTGAGCTTATCCAAAGATAGGAGATGACAAGGGAAAAGGAAACCACAGTTTGAACAGAGAACAAAAGATTTTGTCAGTAAGGTCCGTGTCTAATGCTCAAACCAAGAAACAAAACTTTGTCACCCACCTGCAAAGGTACATGGATAATGAGGTTTGCATGATCGAAGCCCTACATTAGCTGGCTTCATCATGAGGGAGTCATGCACTTTCATATTCACTACTGTGCTGATCTAAGCCTTTCAATTGGTGTCTTGCAAATGGACTATCACACCCAATGGTTCACATTTGATAAGGAAAAGCTAGTTGGTTAGGATGAAATCATGAGGGAGATATCTGGGTCTTTCTATCTGAATTACTTCCCAAAAAAATGAACAGTTTGACTCACTAACACATGTTCCCTTATGTACAGTTTGAAAATCTTTTTATAAAACCAAAAGTTTGAAAAGAGTAGGATATTTTCTCACAAGGGTGGTGTTTGTGGTGGACTTTCAGGGCTTCATACTGTTATCAGTTCAAGCCCATCTCCCTCAGTTAAAGCCACCAGAGTGCAATATGGTAACTGAAGGGCAGCAGTGCATTGAAGCCAAAGGCCTCCAGGCCTTGATATTCTTCTTAGCCCTCTACTTGGTGGCCTTAGGAAGTGGCTGTTTAAAGCCTAACATGATATCTCATGGAGCTGATCAGTTTGGAAAGGATGACCCCGAGCAATCCAAGAAGCTCTCCAGCTACTTCAATGCAGCCTACTTCAGCTTCTGCGTTGGAGAGCTCATCGCCCTCACTGTCCTCATCTGGGTCCAAACTCGATCGGGGATGGACATCGGGTTCGGAGTATCGGCAGCAGCCATGGCCATGGGATTAATCAGCCTCTTAGCTGGAACTCTTGTTTATAGGAACAGGCCCCCTCAAGGCAGCATTTTCACCCCAATTGCACAAGTGAGACAACCTCATTACTTTTAATAAGTACTCCTGATTCAATTATTTAAAAGTAGCATTATGTTTTGGTGTTTTTGTGGACCATATTGGCAAAGGGATTCCATGCCCTACTGACCCTCAATGGAAGAGGAGAATATAACTATCCTATACTATTTCCACAATGAACAAGGAAATAAAATAATATAGCCAATGTCCATAGGAAGGAAAATATTTAATGGCTACTATCTTTCAGTGTAAGGTGTTTCAGGTATCCCTTGTCCAGGGGGACCATCCATAACAACAGTTCTCATCACCCATATATAGGCCCACTTGTACAGAATGGATGCATCCCAACTCTAAAAGTGGGCCTCCTCCTCCTTTCTCCTTGATCTCTTAAGTCAAGACTCTCTCCTTTCAAGAGGTTCATGAAATGGATTGGGATCCTCTACTGATTCTGCTGCAAGATTCTCATTTCTACTTTTTAGAATAGAAGACGTAGCAGAGTTTCTGGAGCTCACTTGCCTACCAGCTATATGAGGGAATTGAGATCTATAATATTAAAAAAATCAGGTCTACTTAATGCTATTTGGTGTCTGATCTAAGTCCATGAAGATTAGACAGCTAGAAACATCAAATGGGCCTACTTTCTTTATTATCCTTTTGATTAGGTTGACATGTTTATATTGATGATTAGGAATGATTTTATGGGTTACTTTGCTAATTGAAAAAAGTGTATGACTTAGGAAACCTTTATGTGACTTGATGATAGGAGTCTTCAATGAGCTACCTATTGATGGTCTTACAGAACATTGATGTCTAGTGTTCCATTGCCATTTTCCAGAGTCAACCCTTCTTACCTCATCTGAAATTTTTTTACACTTAAGCATTTTAATATGGGGCTAATGTCTATACTGGTTTCCTCATGGGCTTTTGTTCTCTTCTGTAGGTTTTTGTAGCTGCAATTGCAAAAAGAAAGCAAGTTAGTCCATCTAATTTAGTGATGCTGCATGAAAGCCTCAACAATTCAACCCACCACATTGGAACAGCTGATCCATCCTCAAATACTGGAAGACTGCTTCACACTAACAAGTTAAGGTGAGTTCCCATCACCCATTACTGTTTTTGAAGATCAATCATAAAAACAAAATATTGAGTTCTTTATGAAGCATTTGAAATTTTGAACAAGAAAATTCATCGAGTTGGGAATTTATAGGCATTCAACCTCAGGAATGTCCTAATTAGAACTTTCACCAAAATGGGGTGGTCATTTGTTCATAGGAGGCCTATTTTAAGTCAACTAATTAAACTGTTCTTTTCATTTGATGAACATCCAGAAGATTTAAAAAGTTCAAAGGTTCTTTTTTAGTTGCAAAGATGAAAAACTTTATCATATAATATTTTGAAAATTGGGTTTTCAAGTATTCATGTCCTAACTCCTCACATAGGTTTCCAAATTACATTGACTACAGCAGCACTTTCGAGCACTAAACCGATCAAAAAAAAAAAGTTCTAGCACTTCAGTATCTATACACCTTTTCCTTGCAGTAATTCTAAGAGAATTTCTCAGGTTTTTGGACAAGGCATGCATTAAGGTTCAAGAGGGAGCTTCAATAAAAGAAAGTCCATGGAGATTATGCACCACTGCGCAAGTTGAGCAAGTGAAGATAATCATCTGTGTCATCCCCATCTTTGCCTGCACCATCATCTTCAACACAATACTGGCCCAGCTCCAGACCTTCTCCGTCCAACAGGGAAGTGTCATGAACACCCAACTCACAAGAAGCTTCCAAATCCCGCCTGCGTCTCTCCAATCCATCCCTTTCATCATTCTCATCTTATTGGTCCCCATCTATGAGACCCTTTTCGTCCCCATTGCTCGCAAGGTCACAGGCAAGGACTCCGGCATCTCTCCTCTCCAACGCATTGGCGTTGGCCTCTTCACAGTAACGTTCTCCATGGTCTCAGCAGCTCTGATAGAGACCAAGAGAAGGAACATGGCCAACCTCTCAAAAAAGACCATCTCCATCTTTTGGATTGCACCCCAGTTCCTCATATTTGGGGTCTCTGAGATGTTCACAGCAGTTGGTCTCATTGAGTTCTTTTACAAACAGTCAATGTCAGGAATGCAGTCCTTCCTCACTGCAATGACTTATTGCTCCTACTCATTTGGGTTCTTCTTGAGCTCTCTTTTGGTCTCTCTAGTGAACAGAATCACCTCAAATTCATCTGGGGGTGGTTGGCTGAGTGACAATAATCTGAACAAGGACAGGCTAGATCTTTTCTATTGGTTGCTAGCAGCCCTCAGTGTCCTCAACTTCTTCAACTATTTGTTTTGGTCTGGATGGTATTCTTCCAACCCATCTCTACCACCTTCTCCACAAGATGATTCCCATGGCCATAGCTTCAGCTCCTCGAAGGATGTTGGAACTGACAATATACCCTGAAAGATATTATCTATTTAAAGATTTTTATTTACCTTTATCTTGACTTTAATATAAAGAAATTAAAGGAATATGATATACCATGTTGGTCTTGTGAGTGCAATTCAATGCAATGGTAGGCTATTGATAACCTCTGTATCTTTTCTCTCTCTTGTTTTTCCTTCTCTAATTATTGAATGCTCCAAGGTGGGAGTCCCAGGGTCTTTGATTTGATTCCAAGGATCTTGTCAGACTAACATTTTTTTTTTTTAAAGTCTAGAGGGTGTTACGTCTAATTCCAACTACAAGATTCAATGCATTTCTCCTCCCTATTCCTTTCATTTTGTTTTCTAATGCTATGGTCATTCTCTTATATGTACGATGACCTCCACAAATGATATTGAATTGAAAAATTACACCCACAAATGTGGTGGGTGAAGCTCTTTCCTTTGAAAAAGGGTATCATGAAAGCAAAATCCATGTACTGTGATGTTGATGCAAAGGGTGTGAAATGAATGAATGAAGACTTTAAAAAGCAAGAACAGGAATTAGGTTCTGTACTCTTCTCTCTCTCTCTCTCTCTCTCTCTCTCTCAAACACACACAAATTAAAGAAACACATAATTAATATCCTTTATCTATCACTTCTCTTTCTAACCAAACATGTCCTATCCATGTCCTCACCATTGTGATATCCATCCATGAACTCTAGTTGCCTTGTGTTTGCCATTACACAGGACATGGGCCCATAAGCAATGTGCTTTGTCAATGACATGGTGAAGTCACACAGACCTTACCTATCACACTGGTTAGCTTTTATCTATTTTTGAGAAAAACGCCAGGGTGTGAAGCCTGATCTCCTCCATGTGAGGGGGTGTTTCTTACCACTGCACTAACAATGGGTCAGCTGAGGCCATGGATTTGATCATTGCTAATTCATATGAGAAGAATTTACATGTAGGGGTCAGGTACCATGTGATGATCATGTGGGTCTGTTTCTGGGCGGCATCTAACTCAAAAGTCATGCCTTCTTCCAATGAAAGAATAATAGTCCCTGCATTAATTCATTGCCACTGTGAAGGGCTCCCTACCATATGCCGTATTGGGGTGTGAAGTGAATACATATCTTTAAAAGAGTTGGGAGTACCTTTTCTTGCAATCATGTGGGGCACTCCCTAACAATCACATCGAATGGACGGAAATTTGACATATGTGAGGCCTACCTTTTCTTCATGTAATTATATAATTGAGAAATTTCCAAATAAGGCCTCATGGTGATTGACAGCAACCAACCTACGTCCCCACAGTGATTGGCGGCATGTAAGCGACTGTTGATGCAGGGCTTTTTATTTCATGTGTATTTAAGAATTTTCGACTTTAAGCATTTGAAATTCTATGTTTGGTTGCTGAAGTCATGAATAACAATATTTTAAAAAGTCAATTTTTACCTTTTAAATTTAAAAAAGTTCATCTTTCTGAATACTATATATTAAACTGGACTTAAGCATTTTTATTTCCACTTACGAGACCATACATACTTCAAGACTATCAAGTTCTCCCTTAAAAAGAATTAGTTCTTTCCTAATAAAAAAAAAAAAGGCCTTTATAAGAATTCTATTACATGAAACGGGCTGTAAATGTATGTTGTACATGCTCCATCTTAAAGATTGGCCTATTGCAAAATCACTTGACATTTGTTATAGTTGGGTTGGATTTTGTAAAAGTGGCTTGTGTGTTGGCAGGGGCAGACCTACATGTACGTCTAGTGGGGCCATGGGCTTAAGTTTTCAAAATGTTATTTTTTCCCACTAAAATTTTTGTAATTTTTTCTTTTACCCCCAAAAGTGTTAAAATTTTCTTTTAATAATTTTTACTTGGCCCCTCTTAGTTAAATTTTCTGGATCCGCCCGTTGGCTTGGCCGTCAAAACATGATAATTTCATTTACCTTCTCATACTCTTTTTTTTTTTTCCTTACAGCCACAACCTCCGGCTTGCAATAGTGAGCCCCTTCCACCTTGCCAAGGTCTCTTGTCAATCATTTTCAAAGTGTCAATTATAAGGGAACATTAAGCACTATTTGGATAAGTAGACTAGAATCCACCACCTGTTGGTTGATAAAATGAGCCCCTTCTAACTTGTTTACATGTACAGGTTCTCACAAGGGTTAAGCACTAATTGGACCAGTATTTCCTTAGAAGATAGAGAACTGTAGTAACCTAGAAAAAATGAAATTGACTACCTTTTTCAGACACAACTTTCTGTATTTATAGTGCCTTTTGAGTAGGCCCAATTAGCTGGGTTGGGCCAAAGTTTGGACTTAAGAACTTACAAAGAAAGTGAGTTATCTTTCTTTGATTTTCTTTTCAGAGGAAAGTAGGATTTGTTACTTGACAGTGGGCTGTAATAACCCAGTCGCAATCCAATTCCAAGTTTGAAGCCCAGTTTTCAGCTGAAATTTGGTTGTTATTTGGGCCGGAGTCTAGTTCTCGTCAGGTTTCCTAAACTAACAGTACAACCTGGACTCGGGCTTTGGTAAGAACTCGGTTCAGCCTTACACGTACAGTCGGGCGAGTTGAGTCAGATTGTATGAGTCTGACTGAGCTTGGCACATTTTACTTATACTTTTACTCGACCTTCCTGAATTGGTTCGAGTTTTCTAAGTCATTAAACTATGGTCCGAAGTGGCGTGTGGCAAGTTAATTTGCCTGCATGTACTTAACTCCAACCCAAACCCATTGATTAATTTGGGTAGAAATGTTAACTCAAACATATATATATATATATATATATATATATATATATTCATGGACCAAACACACACCCCTAAATTGCACATGCTCATCAACTTTTGGTCAGATCCAAATATACTAGAGTGTTGGATCGATCGTGTACCGATTCAAAAGGACCGTTGACCATTAAATTTTTAGTGCCCAAATGAAGATGATAGAAACCACGGATGGGGCTAATTTTTTATAGGAAGGATGTCCTAGAGAGTCCTTGAAATCCCCCCACCCCCATCCCCATGTGAGTTTCCAGGTAGGCCCCACTACACACTTAGAACTTACTTCAGTTTATCTTATCCTAAACTTCAACGTAGGAAAGCTAGCCTCATATATATATATATATATATATATATGAGAGGAAGGATCAACTCTTGAATTGCCAACTGGGGTCCGATTTAGGTTGATAGCTACTCTGCCAATATGGTCCAAAACTTTCTTCTTTTGAGGGTTATAGTCATTATATAAATGGCTTCATGACAATGTTCCTATTAATTAGCATAACTTCAATCAGTATAAGTTTTTCTTACTTTAATTTTAGTCAAAGGTGACCCACGCACCCCAACTCTCCAAACTATTTTTGGACATTAAGCTTTGATCCTTCATTTTTAACCGCTACAAAGGCTTAGAATTCCTACAAATTCAATTACATGAAACAAATAAGGTCAACAAAGTGGGCGGGCCTTGGTGCAACAGTAAAGTTGATCCATTGCGATTGGGGGCGTCATGCTGAAACACCCTTTTCGGTTATGGGATAGTTGCATGTATCTTACCCTCCCCAGACCCCGCAGTGGCGGAAAGTCTCCTGTCATGGGCTGCCCTTTTAAATGAGGCCGAAAAAGAGGTGTGTGTGGGGTTGGTGGGTGTGTGAGTACTTAAACAAAAAAAAACTATTGAAATGTGTGTTTACACATCATCAATCTTATAAATTGCCTAACTCTGTTTGGATTGACTAGTGAATTCATCTACCCCTGTTAGTTGCCCGGCCTTTGATGCATTGACATGAGAGAGAGAGAGAGAGAGAGAGAGAGAGAGAGAGAGAGAGAGTCATTTTACAATATTAAAGCAGATGTCTTCTTTTACACGTGTGTGTTTTCTAGGGACAAAAAAAAAAAAAAAAAAAGGAGGCTTACTAACCCCTAAAATAAAATGGGAGTACATCACACTACTTGAATTTGCACTGCATAGTCTTAAAAGTCATGCCACTTCTATGTACCAGTCACTCCTTCGTCTCTCGCCTGCTTGTGTGCATTTCCTGGTCATACTCAAAACAGCAAAGGCATGAAATGCACAACACTGCCCCACGGCATATGCATTCCATCCCACATCTCATTGATCCAAACCGTCTCTGTCATGGACCCGCAAGGTTACCTATGGATTAAAAACCTTCATGATGAAGACATCCTATACTTCCATTAGTATCAATGTCCACATTCACCAACTAATAGAAAAAAAGGAAAGAAAAGGGACCCGAAATCCTTAAGGACGAAATTCTTCCAATCTTAGGGGCTGTTTGTTTGCAAGAATTTCGAGAATTCTCATTTTGGGATTTTATAACTTTACAATGCTGCCCTCCACCTAGTTTAGTGGAAACTAGAATTATGAGAATTCTACCCACCAAAAGTGGCATTTTGCGGGGCTGCTTTAAAGAATTCTCACCATTCAAACAGTAAACCTGTTGTCTGGAATTTCTAATGAAATTTTGGTCTTGGCCATTTTGACAATAGGAATATATTAAGAAATACCTTCAAACAAATGGGCCCTTTATATACGGCCCATCATATCAATGGTTTGGATTGCCAAAACATGAGCCTCATTTACAGAGCTTTTTACACAATAAGGGACATCCAGCCTACGGTGAGTTTTAGCAAAAGGTTATCTTCGTTGATAGCCAAGCAACTAATGCGTGCCATTTCTTACATTCTAACGTCGTTAGGACATGGGTTTTACATGAGTTAACTGCCACCTCCACCAGCATAAAAGGGAGAGAGAGAGAGAGTGCGTGTAAATTAAGGCTATTGACTATAATAGAAAATCTTCCATTAGTGTTCATATTTTCTGCTCATTTTCAGTCGCTATCACTTGATTTCTTTAATTTGACCGCGAAGATAATTCATTGCCCGTTCGCATCGAAACAAGGTAGCATCAAAACTCTACTTCTATATGAAAGTTCCCAGTTTTTTTTGCTACTAAGACAGTGATTTATATGGTTGTTTTAACCTTTTAAACAGATTACATCCTTTGCAACTCTAACTCTATTTAGTTTAATGGAAAGTCTATTTTAACTTTTCTTGAAAATGAGTGAAGACAAAAGGCATGGTTGTTTTCATGGATTTTTCTTTCCAGTTTCTAAAAGATTTGTAGTTCCTGTTGATCTGTAGTTACAAGGTTTTGTCAACTGCCTCAGTCTCCAAGTGGGCTGGGCTCAGCCCAAAAGTAGCCTGTTTATATTTGAACCAAGATTCATGTGGATATTGAGTTATGGTAGCTCGGGCTGTAATTGGACTTGGCTGGGCCTGGTCTTAGGAGAGCTGACTATTTTTATGGAACTAGCCTGATGGGCCAAGTACTAACAGTTCAATACCCAGGATTTAATTAAAGGAGCCTGGGCAGTTGAGAGCCCTAACTATAACTATTTACAGTTTAATCTGGATTCGTACGTGTGTAATTTTTCTCTAGTAGGCTTTTTAGGCCATCAAGTATGCAGCTAGGGTATCACTGGAGACGATAGAAGTTTCAGATATTTAGACAACTCTAAAGTAGAGTTTTATTTTGTAAGACTACTATTAATGTGTCTAAACTAAAGGGGCTAGCTAGTGGATGCACTGATAGGCTTAAAATAGAAGCTCGGCTCAGCCCTCTTAGTAAAAGGACATACTTTTAATCACCACAGTTGGCATGGGCCAGAACAAGTGTCTTGATGAGCAAGTCCACCCCATCTGATAACCTTACTGATGACCCACCTATCACACATTCACACAGGAGTCCAGTTTGAAAGTGCACTTGGAGCAGTGTCATTAAAGTTTGTGAGGAATTTGGGACCCAATTTTACATGACAGGCATAGTTATTGGCACATGATTGTGAAGAATTTGGATCCTATGATGCCTGGAAATCAATGAAAACTGACCCTATAAATCTATAGGTATGGCTATAACCAGTAAAAGCCAAGCAGCCAAAATGCAATAGTGTCCTCATTTAATCATGTGTCTTACACAAGGTCAATCCTGGGGGGGGATGGATATTTCACTCAAAGCCCATATAGAGGGAATATTTCACTATAATCGGTTCAGATTTCAATAAACAGGCCCCACTGATGGATCTATTGACTTGATTAAATCAAGACTCCATTGTGAATACCATACCATAGAAATCATAGGAGTGCAACTGTGCAAGCCTTTCCTTCTGGGTGTTGTACTGCACCCACCTTCCCAAAGACCATGTGGCGTGTTGAACAAATTCCTAATCTACCACGTTTAAGTTGGTTTCAAACCTCAAACATTACAATCCCAAGTAACCAGCCATGTTCTATTTCTCAGTTTTGACATGAAGATGATTGATGAATGCAAAATGTATGTTTTTTCTACTCAAAAGAGTACATGCATCGCAAGTGCAGTGTTTGAAATCACGTTGAGGAAACTGATAATAATTTCTTTGGTGATGATAGAGGCATGAAAGCTAAGTCTAACAGATGCATTCCTTCATTGTCTTACAAAGAAGTTGATCAAATGACACTAGTTTCTATTTTAAGAAAATCTTTCCTGGCTTATATCCACCTTCATCAACCTTTCAGGGTTCCCAAGAAATATAAATCATACATACGAGTGATGGTATAAGAACTACAACCCCTTCATGTCAAGTTAAACCCCATTTCACAACTAGGCCACCATCTACCTTATTTTATGTCCATGCGCGCCTTCATGAAGGTAGTTGGGGAAAAGCCAGTTCAGTCAGAGAAGAAGCCGATTAACGGTGTCCGGCAATTGGTGAGCATGTGGTCGTGGCGACCGGACATCGAGTCGAGAAAGATGAGAGCGAGACCATTCTCCAGCAAGGCCGTCGTCATGCTCTGTGTGGCATGTTTTATGTTGGGCTCTCTGATCAGCAATCACTCATGGAACACACAGCTGGGACTTCCAATCATTGATAAACATCAAGAGAAAATTGTAGCAGTCACAGAAGATAACGACCATAACCGTGTAAGTAATAGCATGTTTAGGTTACCATTGGTATCTTTAGACTTTGGCACACGAATATTTAGAAAGCTTTGGATTTGTTATATGGCAGAGATTGGCAGAAGGGAGTCCTAGAGATCTCATGGAAGAAGTCTCAAAGACTCATCAAGCCATTCAGTAAGCTTTGCTTCTTGTGCCTCAGATGAAATCTCTTAAGGGGTTTTTTTTTTTTTTCACTTCTTTTCTTCCAACTATAAAATTTCTAGAATTATCTGATTTGAATTCATTTTTATCATTGAAATATTTATGATTTGCTCCCTTGAATGACAAAAATAAAGTGTTAAAACATTTTAATATCCTTAGATATCACTTGTTCAACCATAGTCCACCCTATTAAAGAATTCGTCAACTAGCTTTTTTCATGTAGTCAATTGCATTGATAGATAACAAGTATTTTGATATCAAGGGGCTATTTTAGGGCCCATTTATTTGCATGATAATCAGTTTCCAGTACTTTTAAGAAATACCTTCTTATTAAAGTGGCTAAAATAGAAGAGATAAAGGTGACAATTTACAAATGGTCATCAAAAAATTCCCCTTTGACAGAAAATGATATTAGCCATCACCCTAAAAAATAATATTTCTAAGGACGTCAAGGGTCCCATTTGAATCTCCATCTTATATCAATTCATCTCTCAAAGTCTTTATCATTCCTTTGAAGCAACCCACTTTACCATGAATTCGTAGGAATTCAATTCCGGTTAAATAAATGGACCCACAGAGGCATTGATCCATAAAAAAAGCTTTATTATAATTAGTACAATAGACAAGGGCTCAACTCATTTACTTTCTTTTTTTCTCAGATCATTGGATAAAACAGTTTCTAGCCTAGAGATGGAACTGGCAGTGGCCCGAACGAGTGGTAAAGATGGCCCACCTCTCGTAAAGCCTTCTACACAATCTCCACAGAAGGCCTTCATAGTCATTGGAATAAACACAGCCTTTAGCAGCAAGAAGAGAAGGGAATCCCTTCGAGAAACATGGGTGCCCACAGGTTCTATTCTGCTCTCAGCACTTTCAATTCCATTTACACCCACAAACACAACATCAAATAAATGTTTCACTAACCTATTCATGGGGTTGGGCCAAAAAAAAAATCTATGTAGGAGCCAAACTTAAGAAGCTCGAGAAGGAGAAAGGGATCGTCATTCGCTTTGTGATTGGACACAGTGTGACTCCAGGGGGCATTCTAGATCGCTCCATCGACGAAGAAGATGCGAAAACAGGAGACTTTTTGAGGCTTGATCATGTGGAAGGATACCATGAACTGTCTTCAAAGACAAGGCTCTACTTCTCCACAGCTGTGTCAATGTGGGATGCAGATTTCTATGTGAAGGTTGATGATGATGTTCATGTAAATCTGGGTGAGCTCTCTTTTTTTCAAGTAATGCAACAAAAACAAAAAAAAGCATCTTCCTCTTTCTTCTCTTCCATGTGATTATTGAAACTGGTTTGTGCCTTGTAGTAACAGGTGCAGTTATGTCATGGCTTTTCTTGTAGGGATGTTGGCAAGTGCACTCGCACAACATCGATCAAAGCCAAGGACATATGTAGGTTGCATGAAGTCTGGACCAGTGCTCTCTCAAAAGTGAGTTGCTTGTGAAGATTTTATGTGTGTTGTTTAGATGAGAATCCTGGGGTCCACCTAGGGAAATTTGCCCCTAGAATGGCAATCAAACGAATTGGATATTTTGGTTATATGAACTCTAGGTTTGGTAAGCTGATTGCCTCATAAAGTTGTCTACGCCCCCACCTATATATAAAAACACCACATTACTTCTTCCTGATTTGTTTCGAAAACATGATGGTACTGTGAATCCAATAGGCCCTTAGAACCTGTACTGAAGAATATCTCTGTATTGCAATTGCAGGGGGGTCAAATACCACGAGCCTGAGCATTGGAAATTTGGAGAGGAAGGTAACAAATACTTCAGGCATGCCACTGGCCAGATCTACGCCATTTCTAAGGATCTTGCTGCCTACATCTCTATAAATGCGTGAGTTGTCCAATTCATGTTGGGATTGTGAAAAAAAAATTTACAATGAGTATGTTTTAAGGGTTTTTTTTTTTTCTTCTTTTTGCAGACCCATATTGCATAGATATGCCAATGAAGATGTTTCTCTGGGATCTTGGTTTATTGGCTTAGAAGTCCAACACATAGACGACCGTTCTATGTGTTGTGGGACCCCTCCAGGTATGCTGCCCATCTATGATTTTGAGGCCTGTCTGCCTCAAAGGATAAGTCTCTCCTAATTCAAGTTTTTTCAATATCATTATCTATCTTTTGTTTGGCCTCTAGCTAAACTTAGAATAAATTCATTACCTTAAGAACTTGGGGTTGCTCATATGGTCAGCAACCGATCTTTGATCTTCCACCTGCCCAGGGTTCGATATTTGGATATGCAGTGCCATTTTCCCAAGTGTGTTGGCGACTTTTCTTATGTATGCGGGCTCTATTCATAAATGCGTGGGTACTCTCATGGGTCCCGGCCCCATTGACTAGATAAAAGAAAAAAAGAAAGAAAAAACTTCATTCCCCTGTTGTAAGCCTGAATACTTAAAAATAAGAAACGTATTATATGTCCTTACTTCATTTTTTATGTGTAAAATTTGAAAACCATATAGGCCATAGTTCATTTTGACAAAATATAATTTACCCATGTTGGCAGATTGTGAATGGAAGAGGCAGTCTGGAAATGCATGTGTGGCATCATTCGATTGGTCTTGCAGTGGGATATGCAAATCGGTGGAAAGGATGATGTTAGTCCAGAACAAGTGTGGCGAAGGGGATGGAGCTGTTTGGAATGTTGCCCTCTAGGACCACCTGGGGATTTTTTTTTTTTTTTTTTGGTATGTTGCCCTCTAGGAACACCTGGGAATTGAAATACAAGAAAGCACAAAATCAATGTAGCCTTCGAAATCTAGGATTTACATTGTGGAATTGACAATCTGTTTCCTAATATAATTTACTGGGAATTTGCCTCATTTATCAGTTCAAAAGGAAAAATTATGCAATTGACTGTGTAAGAATTAGCCATATTACATGGATTCTGAAGGTTGAAGGCATCTGGATAGAGCAATCCTAATTAACCTCCTGTTTGTGGCCAGATTACTTCCATATACAAGTACTTGAATATATGTTTGGTAGAGTAGATAGAAAGGTCTGTTTATGGATAAAGATTACGCAAAAAACCAGCCTCATTAGATTATCTTAGCCCTTGATGTAATATGGTTAAAATTTAATAGTTTATCAACCATTAGATTTTTTAAATTGAATCCAACAGTAAGTAAAGGTTGGATGAGCATTACAATGGGCATGATGATAGATGGTAGCGGGAAAAGAGTGTGCCAGGGCTCCACTGATCAAAGGTGGCCTAAGTGGGCCCATAAAGCTGCACTGCACATGCAGTCCCCATAGGAGAAAAAGTAATATCCATGGTTTCTGGGTTTACCATGGATTAGTATTTAGTTTTCTGGGTTCCTTTCATATGTTTCTGGACATTCCTCTTTTTTTTTCTCTCTGGTTTTGTTCCCTCTTTTGTTCTGAATGAATTCAACCTTCTCCAAAATAAGAACCAAGGGTATGCTTTTGTAGAAGACGTTTCTCTCGCAACACTCCCTTTGCTGTTTCTAAATGTGGGCTGGGCCCATCATTGATTAATTCAATCCTAGTTAAAAACTGTTTGGACTATATATATTACTTTGTTAAATCATACAATCTGATCATAGAATTCTGGGATCTAAATCTTATATGTGGCTCTCTGCAACTTTTAAAAATGTGGAATGGGCTGCAGGGCAAGTAGCCCAGTGGTTCTATTAGATACAGGGGGTTATGAATTGAGCCATGGTAAGAAATAACACCATTTATTAGTATCATAACTTTATTAGATTGCAAAGTTAAAAATGTCTTGTGGATCTGATTTTATGAAAAATGGCTGGATCCCAACAACTTGTGTTTTGTAAGGTCAGCAGGTCAGACAAGTTCCACCATATGTCACAGTTCAACAATCGTGTGAGGCCTAACTTAACCTGTTAGGATGTTTTGAGGCTTTGACATAGTCAAGGAAGAAATACGAGATATCAGATAGACAACAAAAACTGCCCCATGATAATCTAAAATAACGAACAATAAGGAAGCAGTCAGGTTTGTATTTTTTATTTTTTTTTCATGAAAATGAAAGTAGATAGAGGAGCATTTTATTTTTTATTTTTTTTTGCTAGAGTGGGGACTCGAACTCTCACACTCCTGTGTCCATACTAGGGGTGTTCATAGACCGGCCTGGCCCTCGTTCGCATAGTCTTAAGCCTTAGATTTTGATACATGTGCTGGGCTTGGACATAAAATCTAGGGTTGTTACCAAAAATCCTTTTTTTTTTTATAAAACCATTATCCACTTGGGCTTGGCCTTAACCTTTTTTAGGTAGGCTGGGCTTGAGCCAAAAAATTGGACCAAATTTGTATATTACTCAGCCCGCCCCATGAACACCCCTAGTCCCTTATTGATAACCCTTTTTTATGTGAATTTAAATTTTAACAATCCTTCCATATCTTCTTCAACAAAGGAAGAGAGAAATTAGGATATTTATATATTAACATTCCTATATTTTAAGAGATTAAAAAAGCCAGGATGATGCAAGATGATATTTGCCAAGATTACACTAGCAACAAACGCCTGTGTTAAGCCCGGGCTAAAAATAAAAATATAGTCAGATTTAATGATTTTTTGAAACATTATTGCGATAAAATAAATCTAAAATAAAGAAATTTTTAATCTTTGAATATTAGATTTTTTTTTCTATATATGAAAATAAATATAAAATGAAGTAAACTCAGATAATATGACAAACCCCTTGAATTTAAAGGCATTGACCATGATGACCATCTTATTTACGGATATATATATATATGGGAGATGTTTTTGTGAGAGTTATTCTCACGGTACTATGAGAGTACGGGGTGGGGCCCTCACATTTAATCTGTTGGCATTAGATAAAAAATAAAAAAAATAAAAAAACCAATGCATCTCTACATATATGGAAACACATCTATGTATCATGTCAAGTTTCAACCATGTCCAAATGACCAATCCGAACCCCATATCCTTCAGTTTTGTCAAATGAGGGCAAATGTTGTAGGCAGCAACAAGGTTCTTAATGCCATGTAACAAAATTAAAACGATAGGGCAAGAAGACAAGTAAGAAATACAATGATCTAGTTAGTTTGTGGGTGCTCTCATGGGTCCCGGCCCCACCCCATGGTTAGGTAACTAAAAAGAAGGGCCTACAAGAGTTTAGATGGTTTTTTTTTTTTATTGATAACCCAGCCTGAGACTCATGACACAACTCACACATGTGACGCATGAAAGGAGAGATGGAACCTCGCTCAAGCAAGGAAACATAAGCACAACTCACACATGTGAGGTGATGGAAACTCATTCATGCAAGGAGACATAAACACAACTCATACACGTGAGATGACGTAAACTCACACATTTCGAGAAGAATAAACACAACTCACACATGTGAGGTACTAAAAACTTACATATGCAAAAGAGGGAGGAGGCCAGGTTCGAACCCAAGACCTCCCAACGAGAATTGTCACTCCTTACTACTAAGGTAAAGAGACGTTCTCGAGTTTAGATGTCTAAAAGGTGGTACCCACGCCTACAAGGGTCTTTTATTTTATACATTAATTTAATTATTTCTTATTAATTAGAGTAGCCTTTCTAAACGGCCCTTTCCCTTTATTTTTTGAAGAATTCTAATAAGATAAAGAGAGCAAGAAGAACCCATCTCCCAAAACAAGTCACAAGTGTAATTTGATTGGGTTCTATATCTATATATCTCTTTTATGTGGAATTCTAACAAGGTCAAAATACAAGAAGAACCCATCTGATAACAAATAACCACCTGGATTCGTTATGGACTGCTTTTCTCAAAACAAGTTCAAATTTTAGAAGCTCCCAAACCCTTGTTAATTTTCACCATATATTAATTGATTTCAATAGTGGGCACCACTGTTGAAATCAATTAAGGAGTTTCATGATAATATAGTTGAGGGTTTCTGTTGGCTAAAGCCTAGCAGGATCTGTATTCCTATTAAAGACACTGGTCAAGACTCTCCCTAGCTAGTCCAGTCAGGAGAAGACATGGCAACTTAAAATTAGGTTGGCTAGTGGATGCATTCAAGATGTTTGATAGTATTCATTCCAGATTATGTAAAGACTCAGCATGCAGATAACTCAGTAATCATTCCTCAATTCACCAAGTGATTGAGTCTCTCAGTCTTTCCAACTCCCCAACTGATGTAATCTACAAGGCCCAATATACCAATTGAAGGAAGTTATTTCTGGATTTGGGCCTACAGTCAGATTTGGGTTATTGTGAATGCTTAATTATAAGTGCTAATTTATATTATAAGTCAAAGTTAAAATCCAAAACCACTAAATTTAAGTCTAGCCCGCGTACCAAAATCTAAGGCTCGAGCTTGGCCCAAAGTGGGCCAGCCAAGGTCAGACGCAGGCCAATCCGGTCTATGATCACATCTCCTTGATGAGGACTAAGGAATCCAAGATTTTATAGGATATATACTTCTTATTTGATAAGATAATGTCGGAATTGACTCAATATTAGGAGTTCAATTAAGTAAACAATCTTCAAATTGAACCTCAATTTCCAAATAAAATCGATGCGCTCCATTGAACGGTGAGATTGACATCTATTGAAATGAAATGTAATTAATATCATTGCATGGGTTGGAATCCATCTTGAACGGTTTTTATTATCATTATGTGGGGCCTATAATAAATCTCCGGTGATGTGAGTAGTGAGTTCTTCAAATTGTACCTCAATTTTTAAATCAAATTGCCCAAAAAAATTTGTCACCGTATATATTTAAACTCGAGAACGGCTCCTTACCTTAGTCGTAAGGAGCATCAATTTTCCTTTTTCCTTTTTCCTCATATGAGAAAAATGCATCTCTACATTCATGCAAACACAATCCAAATGTCCACATCCGAACCCCATATCCTTCAGATTTATCAAATAGGGGCAAACTTTGTAGGCGGCAACAAGGTTCTCAATGCCATGTAACAAAGTTAAAAAGTTAGGGCAGCAAGACAAGTGAGTGGTGACAAATACAGGTATCTGTGGAAATGTTCTGTACAGTTGACTGGAAGCTCATCATATGATGCTATGGTGGAAATTTTTTGCATGGTTGACTGGAAGCTCATCCGTTTATCCATTTATCTAATGAAACTGAACTTTCATTTTGAAAAGAAAACAAATTGAAGTTCTGTTCACAAGATAGTTTTAAATTGGTTTGAGCTAGACTCAAGTGGATTTGGGCCTGTTTTAATTGCGCCCAAGATTGATGGATTCGTTGGGACCATTGAGATCTTACAATGTTAATTAGATGTCCAATCAGACCCAATTAAGGACTGACATGAATCCCCATAATATTCATCATATGTGATTTTGGATTTGGGACCCTTCTTAAGTCCATTTTAACCATCCAAAGTTTTTACCAAAAAAAAAACCATCCAAAGTTTTTTTTTTTTTTATAAAAGCAAGCCTCAAATATTCATATACCTCCAAAAGCATCCTCAAATAGTATAATGTCTAAAAAATATTCCACTATTTGAGACTCGTAAGTGTCATGTTTCCAATTACTAATTATAGTCAATAACGATTAATGGCCTCCTACCTCTTACCTTAGTGTTACGAAGCGTCAGTTTTTACCTGGTTGGGTTCACCTTACTAACCTCACCCGAGGGCTATCTTACATCACCCGAGGACTCCTTCCCCTCATCTTAGCGCTGGGTCCCAGCCCCACCAAGCTGGGTACCAAAAACAAGATGTCTAATTATTTTCAATGGGAAACTTAGTTTATTCGGATCGCATAACTTTAACTAAAATTATTCGAATCAAACACAAACACACTTTTCTCTGTTTTCTTAAGCCTGGTTTTTATTAAAATTATTATTTATTTATTTATTTTTGTTGTTGTTGTTCAAGTCACACAAACCAAACAAACTATGTCAAGACCCTTAAAAATGTGACAAGTGAAAGACCCAGCAGGGCCCACTGACTCGTTTAGATGAAGGGGTTGAGGAACGTAGCCATTGCAAGAAAATGAGACCCACTTGGCCTTTTCAGAACTGTTTTAAGTTTGCACAACTTAAAATGTTTGGCAAGTGTGATGGCTCAAAAATAGATATGTTTTTGTATTTTGGAGGGTCAGTAGGCCCACAAGTTCCACCACATGCGCCCATATTCCTACAATCATATTAGGCCCAACTTAGTAACAAAAAAGGAAAAGAAAATTGTGAATCTTCTGAGGCTTTGAATATAGTCAACAAGAGCCAAATTCAATTGACAGGGAATTCAAAACCCCAAATCATAAAATCAAAAGCAAATCCTATGTATCATAAGTTAAATCAAACTCAATTGATAGTTCCTTTACATGATTTTAAATAATGCCCCCCATTAATTAACCCTAAGATTTATGATCAAATCAATCTATCAATATAATCCTAATAAAAATATTTGAAAAACTAGAAAGGAAACCAAAGAAAATATGTGGTGATCACTTCCCCTAGAAGATATATTCTACAATTCCTACTTCACTTGCTTCCCTATTTGAAACGTCCCACTTGTAGATTTTTCTTATTTCACATCCTTCCACATTCCCGTTTGGTAATTTTACTTGTCAAGTAAAGTCAATTCAAGTAAAGGTAAACATCAAATAAAAAGCATTTTATTTCAAAACTCCCTCCATATTTATTTTTCAAAAAAGTAAAAAAAAAAAAAAAACAACTATCTTTATTTACTAAAAGACAAAAAAACTCAATTTCTCTATACAAAAAGTCAAAAATATTTCATCCCAAACAACTAAAAATAAAATATCATCATAACTCACTTATATTTTATTCTCTTTCTTTATTTCACTTCACTACACTTTATTTTAAAAGTAAAATTACCAAACGGGTTTGTCTTTATTGGATTTTTATTATTAAGAAGCCTAAAATTAGAAACCACTTATTCCTTGATAAATTGATTATCCAACCAGATTAGGACTATGGACCTAATCCACTTGTAACTAGTCAATTGGACTGGGGTTGGGCATGGGCATGGTTTGGGCTATATCCAAGTTGGTTTGGGCCTGATTCAAACAAAACTCAGACCCACGGACATATGGGCTTGATTACATATTCAATCAAATCCAATTAAGGAAAATTCTAAGCCCCCATAAAAAAAAAAAAAGCATATTTAATTTCAAGTCTGGGGCCCATCTTTTAAGTCCATCTCAACCATCCAAAATCAGATTTAAGCCCCCTTTACTTGATTGGGCCCTGACTGAGATGACTAGAATATCCATTCAATTAATCAAATCAATACCAAATCAGTCCTAATATGTATTAAATCCAGGCCATTCTCATGAACTTTATGGATTAGGAATCCTTTCTAATTTCAACCTAAGAAACCCAAAAGGGAAAGCTCACCTAGTAGCAAAAGAAGGGAAACTCCCAAACACCGCCTTACTGTTCACTTTCCAAGGAATTTAGTATCTTACAAGGAAAAGGAGCTCATCACACAATAAAAAGGGAGCAAACCCTAATCGAAGCCCACTCTTTCTCAACCCACACACACACACTCTCTCTCTCTCTCTCTCCAACTCCTGACCTCTAGTTTTTAACTCTAGTTTGCTTTCTCTCTCTTTCTTTCTCATCCCAACAAAACAAAACCCTAACCCTAGTTTGCTTATCTCTTTAGTTTTCCACGAAAAAGCCGCCGTGGTTTTCATCAGAAAACCTTCTAAAACCCTAGAATCCGATCTGCTTTTTCCAGATCTGTGTAGATCTCATCTCCTGATACGATGGTTTTGAACGGACGGTCGCCGGTGAAGCGGATGAAGAGACGGGTGACTGCCGATCTGTGCGACTTCCTGACTTTTTCGGACGCCGGAGAGGGTTTCTCAGCCGCCGGGAGCCACGATCAGCCGTTCCGATCGAGCTTGCGGTCTTTCCTGTCGAGGCACGCGCGGGAGGTGCCCTCGCACGAGCGGGACCTGCTGACGTGGCAGATCGCTTACCGTATGGGGGATTTGGACGGCAGGGAGTCGTCGCCGGAGACGGTGGCCGTGCTCCATGTCGTGGAGGAGGATGTGATGAAGTCGGGATCGGACTACTGCGACATGTGCCGAGTCGTTGGTGAGTCCCGGCCCGATTCGATCGCGACTCACCGAGTCATCTCCATGCATTGATTGAAGGGTTTTGACGTATTTTAGTCCACCTTAAATCCATTCTCAGTTTCAATTTCATGACCGAAATTAAGATAATATCATATATCTCGCGATATCATGTGGGGAAACAAGTTCTAAAAATATTAGTGTTGACTTGAGTCAAAACAATTCCAGTAAGATTAATATTTCGGTCATAAAATTAGAAAATTCAGAATTACATGATGATTACAATATCAAAACCCACTCATCATAAACTGATTTTCGTTTGAAAATCTCCTTAAAAAAAGGTATATAACTCGGCACAAACTCGCTCGAGCTGAGTGAGTCGGGCTTGTGCAGGTTGTTATTTAAACTCTAACTCTCTAACTCGTACTTTTGGATTAGATACAGCTTAGATAGTGGGTCCTACATTGAGTGTCTTAAGATAGGATTCCATGTGCGTCTTTAACTCTGTAGAAATGGAATCTTTCTCCTCCAACTAATGTAGGATAATTAGATATTTGGGCAAATGAATGGATAGATTATGTAAGGCTTTTGTATGATGCTAGACGCACATGAGAACCATTATGATTGGACATGCGTTCGAAGGTAAAAAGGAACTCCTACTAGGTACTGGGACCCATCGGCCTTGTTCAGGCCTGTTTGGTGAGCAATAACAGAAAAAGACAAGTGGCTAACAGCCATACACGTGTATGGTCGGATACGCTGCGAGAGGATGATCCTAATTAGACTAATATCCATTTAAATTGTCCATTGAATTAGGCTGTCATTGGATGGTGTCATATAAGATTGTTGCAGATTCTTCATCAAATCTGAAATATGCTTTGTTGGGTCTGTTTTTATGACAAAGATTGGCTGAGTTTTTTTGGTCTGGTGCAGGTTGGAGTGGTCATCCTGTTTGTTGGAAACGTTACCATTTTATAATTCGTTCAGACAGTAGCTCTTTAGATGGGTATGTATGAGATGTGGAACTTTACTCGGTTCATTAGATTCAATGTATTATAGTCTAGGGCTTTCTTGGGAACAGATGTTTTTTATTTATTTATTGCAAGCTTCATCTTAATACACCCATTTGCCTTTCATTATTATCTTCATTAAAGGATCTTGTTTGTAAAAAAAAAAAAAAATCATTGCTGGGAGTCCCTCCTGTTCTTGATAATGTCTTTGCTTGCTCCAATAATGAATATAGATGCCTCAGCAGCAAATTGGTTTTTCAGCTGAATTGGGTTTTTCTCATACTTGAGAATTGGCATAATTTATGTAGGTTCAGGGCATGCAACGGTGCAAAAGCTGTAGCCGAGGACCCCACTCATCTGTTGCATGGCATGGTGCATATGAATGGCTTTGGCCACCTTATTAGGGTTAATGGCAGGGAAGGGGGTTCGAGGTTTCTCTCAGGATGTGATATCATGGGCTTTTGGGATCGGCTATGTAAAATGCTCAGAGTCAGGTGAATGGATGTTTTATTTTCTGGGTGGAGTTGGTTGTTCTTATTCTCATTCTAAAATGGGTATTATTTATCAATAGCAGCATTTTATGCTGATATGTAATTCTGGTTATATCAGTTTCTGTATCAACCATCAATTCATCAACATCTGCAGGGACTGATGGCACTATAACATTACATGAATTCTGTAGAAATGAATTATATGCCTAAGAAACTCATTGCTTGACTCTCCATCTCTAACACTAAATCATCATCACCAAATTTAAACCAAGAAAATGTATCTTTGAATTGTTCAGTTAAGTTGTAATAGTAAATATCTCTTTTCTTTTCTTCTTTCTTTCTTTATTATTATTATTATTAGGGGATTTTACCCGAAAAATCGACATGACCAGTATACCAAAAAGAACACTTCAGGGGACTTCACACCAAAGAGGCTTTCCCGCCTGAAAAGTCTTTTTTTTTTTTTTACATTTTTTTAGTGTTGACTTTGACCATCATCTTCTATGTTGAGGGTCGACGCCGACCCTCACATGTCTCTCTTAGTTAACGTGAATCCCTTCTTCTCCATCGTGCTTAACCATCCCAAGCCGCCTGTCACCCGCTTTATTCAGCTTTAAAGTGAGCAGTTTGTCATTTTCTTCCACCCTTTGGCATCTTGCCACAACTTTAAGACAATATTATAGTGTTTGGTGGACACCATTGTACATGAACTCTTTTGTCAATTAAATCATTTCCACTGTGTTATATCCAAAGCTGTAGTGTATGTTATTCTTTTCTTGTATGTTGTTGAATTTTGTTTTGAGTTTCATGTTGATGGATTGAGTTTGAAGTTTATGACTGAGTTTGGAGTTGATGGAATGAGTTCGAAGTTGATGTATGAGTTTGGAGTTGATGGAATGAGTTTGAAGTTGATGTATGAGTTTGATGTTGATGTAATGAGGTTGAAGTGTTCCCTCACTCATGTTACAAACGAGCTGCGTTCGCCAGGGTCGATAGTGATGTAGGTATTGACAATTCTATCTTGCGAGAATGTGAAGTGTAGGCCGACTCTAGTGCAGACCCTGGCAACATGTTTAGAGGCGCAACTCCTTTGTAACATGGGTGAGGGAACACTTCAACCTCATTACATCAACATCAAACTCATTCCATCAACTCCAAACTCAGTCATAAACTTAAAACTCAATCCATCAACATGAAACTCAAAACAAAATTCAATGACATACAAGAATAGGATATCATACACATCAGCTTTGGACATAACATAATGGAAAGGATTTTATTAATTGACAAAGAGTTCATGTACAATGGCATCCACCAAACATTATAATATTTCCTTAAAGTTATGGCAAGATGCCAAAGGGTAAAAGAAAATGACAAACTCCAACTTTTGGATGCACTTTAGAGCTAAATAAAGTGGGTGGCAGACGCCTTAGGAAGGCTTAGCACGATGGGGATTCGCATTAAGTAAGAGGGACATGAAGGTCGATGTCGTCCCTCGACACAGAAGATGAGGGTCGATGTCAACCCTCGAAAAAAAGGGTTTTGGGCAGGAAGGTTGGTTTGGTGTGGGTTTAACTAAAGTGACCTTTTTTGGTTGGTGTTTTTTTTTTTTTTTTGTAAAATCTTCTTATAATTATTTTTTTCTTTTGGGTCTATCTTATATCTATAAAGTATTGCTTGTCTAGATTTTAACTATGAATGCAGCCTGCAAGAAACAAATTTTTTTTATTGGTATAGTTGATTTTTCTTTTAGTCAGATTTGTTGCTTTGGATTTTGCTTGTTTGGTGCCTTATGCTAGAATTCAGAAGCTTTAGGTTTGTCTTTGCTTCTCTATGAGGTGTACTAAAAATAAGAATTCGGATGTTTTAGGATTGTCTTTTTTGAGGTCATTTTAACTTCTCACCACATGGTATGGGTTCAGTTAGAAAGCAAAACAAAGTTCATGGGAAATCTAAAAGTTTGAATCTTATTCTATGTGCGACAATTTATGAGAAGAAATCATTTTAGCAGGACTATTGATTCTCAACTTCCTCATTAATCGTATCTATGCTCAAGGTAACAGGCACTTGTTTGGGGTCTATATTTCTCGTAGTAATAGCTTCATGCATACTTATTCTAGCTAAATTTCTAAAAGAGCCCACATAATGGGCAGAGAACTTGTTGAGGTGGGGACGCAAACTATGGCAAATTCTGCGAGCACCACTGTGCTGCCAACACTCAAATCTGGTAGAGAAGTGAGAGGTCTTTTAACATTAGTGATATATTTAGTAGAAGTAGAATAATATGGTTCTTGGGGGAGAGGAATTTTGAGTCCTCAGGATGCTAGATCAATATCTTGACAAAGTGGAAAGAAACATCAAAGTCAACTAGTATATTTCGGACGCACACAAGGAAAGGATCCCATTCTTCAAGGTTTTTTTTTTTTAAATTAAATGTAAGGTTATCTGGGATTGTATCCCCTGGTATTATTAGTTGTATCACCCATCATAAAATAGTAAAATAACAGTGCTCTTGTCCAATGAGTGAATGGTTATTATTAGTTTGAAAGAGTTGAAAAAAAAAACTCTTCTAGGTTAAAATTGCTCTCAGAAAAACCCGCTTTTCCATCTTGCTGCGTTAATAACATAAAATAGCAAGTGTACTGCTAGAGTTGCTAAATCAGCATATATATATTCTTAACAGAAAGGTCACTGTGATGGATGTTTCGAAGAAATATGGCTTGGAATACCGACTGTTACATGCCATCACCAGTGGCCATCCATGGTATGGGAACTGGGGCTACAAGTTTGGTGCAGGGAGCTTTGCTGTCACTGCTGATGCATACAGAGATGCTGTAAGAACCCTCTCTGACATGCCATTGGCCCCCTTCACCCATGCACGCGCCTCCCGGACACACCTCCAGGATGTGATCTCTTTTTACTGGTCCATCTCAGAGCGACGTCTTGCAACGTTGAGGGATCTGCTCCGCTTCATCCTGGATCTGCTCCATGCCATCCGCAGGAAGGCAGTAGTATCTGCCCGCAAGAAGCCTAAGAACACAGCATTGTTGCTGCGGCCATGGGCAGAGGATGACATCAATAGGGTGGAGTGTGCTATGATGAAGGTCCTCCAAGCTGCTGGCAGTTCCCGTTGGATCACATGGCGCACGCTCAAAGGTGCTGTGTCTCAGACTGGGCCTGCAGAGCTGCTCGATTACTGTCTGAAGGAGCTGGGTGGGAAATCAGTGGATGGCATGGTCGTGCATGTTCAGTGCAACCCTGAGACTTATGTGGTTGAGTACAAGTTAGTAGCCATGCCTTACTTTCATCCATAACATGATATAATTTTTATGTTAATTAAATGACTACCTACAGAATCTAAATATTGGGTTTGACCTCCTTGTGCAGGGTTGAGAACGATGAAAATGCTGCTACTGAAGGGATTGTGTCCAGTACAGTTCCAACAAGTCCACGCTACTTATCAGAAGATCACATCCTTCATGACCTCAAGTTCTTATATGAAGCCCTTCTCCAACCTAAAACCATGCTAAATTACAAGCCACAGGAAAGCCGAGAGATTGCTCACAGTTCGGCAATGAAGTTGCTTGACTGCAAACACTTTGTCAAGGACTACGAGTTTGATTCAATGCAAATCAAAAACCCATATGCGATACGCGTGTTGTGTGGTGTCGAGCTGGTCGACCAGGCAAAAGACTACACAGCCCCTCCCCCCGAGCTCATAGTCTTACCAACCACTGCTACTGTTGCTGATCTCAAGATTGAAGCAACGAAAGCTTTCCGAGAAGCATACATCATCTTTGAGAGGTTCCAAGCTGAGAAACTGCTGGACTTTGGAGATGTGGATGACTCGACCAACGTTAAGTTCTTGATCGGTATGAATGGTTCAGTGTGTGTCGGTGGGCGATGTCATGGGAGCTATGGACTCCAACGGTATCGCATGGAGAGAGGGAGAGGGAGGTGGACTGTGAACTGCGTGTGTGGTGCGAGGGATGACGATGGGGAGAGGATGTTAGCATGTGATAAATGCAGTGTGTGGCTGCACACCAGGTGCGCTGGGATCCATGACTCAGAAGAAGCTCCTCCAAACTACTACTGTAGGAGGTGCAGTGCTGGTGGCCAAGGTTTCAAGGATAATAGGGAAGTGGCAACGGGGCCATTTGGTTGCAGAGGGGGGTGAGTGAAGTTTTGACAGTTAAAAAGAGTTATTTTCAATTGATGATGATAGGGCTGTCAGCTCAGCAGGCCAGGCTGGGCTTTTTGCAAGCTGAATTTTTTTTTAAACTGAGGCCGGCCCAACCGGCTCAAGGTCTGGGCCGGAAGCAACCCAGGCCTGGAAGGTTGAAAGTGCAATCTTATTCTGGGCCCTTACAGTCCTTGTGATTAATGTATAGTCTTCTTGTACGAAACATGAGAGACATTTTGAAGTGCTCTCTACAATTGTATATCACTGAGGGGTTCTTCTTGTATATATTTAAAAAAAAAATTCTCAGCTTAGCTCCTAATGAAGATTTAATACATAAACAACAAATTTCCATGATAGAGACCAGTCAAAGGGGAAAAAAATCCCCATGCTAGAGAAATGAAAGGGGTGTCGATACTCCACAGGGTGAATGATGTAAACACTTGTGATTGTGAATAACCTAAGAGTATTTTAGGAAAAATTCTCTTAGACGGAGTAAAGACGAAAAGAGACCCAAAGTATAGTTATCCACCCTAGTGGTCTTAGGGGACCTTTTTAGTTTTTTTATTTTTATTATTATTATTTATTTATTTTGTACATCCCCGCTTCTGTGTTCTTTAAAACCCATCCAAATTTCTTCTCCTCCATAAGCTGTCGTGTTCCTCTTTTCTCCTTCGTAAGCCTTTTTCTTCATCTGCCACCGTAAGGAGACCATGAGTTGCTTCTCTTCCCTCCTCATTTTCCCTTCTTCATATACCTTCTTTCTTCTTCTACCATGGCCAACCCCAACTGGCCCTGTTGCCTCTCTTCACTTATAATGACACTTTTTTTTGTTATAAATAATCACTACCAAGAGCACTTCATATTCATGTTTGAGATCATCAAACTGGCAGGTCATTTGTGTATCATATTCTTTTTGCCTCATAATTCCATGGTTCAATTTGCCTAGTATTGACGTTGCAAACTTCATTAAAGTGGGACACTTGTTTCAAACTCTGTTGCACCAAATCGAAATTGTTTATCCAACTTGATAATGAGCTTGCAGTGCGGTTCTCCTAACAAACGGGATCTCCTTTTACTTAGAACTGTTCAAATCCTTTTAAAGAATATGAGAGGTATTGATAAAGATTGAGGTGGAATATCCCCTCGCCTAAAAAGCAAAAGAAAAGGTATTGTGAAATGCTGAACGGCCCCGTTTACCGGAAGAGCAAAAATAAAGAGGACAAAAAAGTGGTATCCCCTTTCATTTATAAATCAAGGGCGATATCACCGCTCAATGAAAAAAAAAAGTGGAGGGAAGGATCTATATGGTTTAATAGTAAAATTTGAAGGCCTTTTTGGTCTTCAACGATTCTTTTAAGGACGTTTTTCTGGTAAAATCCATATAACCTTTTTAACACCATTGAATCACGACTCACTAGTGCACACAGGTGATGAAGGCCCCCATCAGCTTGAGGACGTTCTCTGCTGTTTCTTCATTGTTCACCATCATCATGTATCTTCTCTGACCATCAAACTTGGATCTGGATAGCTGACACAGCCCACTTCCGCATTGGTGTTCATTTGGATGGTTATGTTTGTTTTGCCTAGCGCGACTCCATGGCCCCTCAAATTATACCCAAAATTAAAGTTGAGATGGACAAAGTTGAGCTAAACAGCTCTTTTTTCTATTTGAGTTGAACTGTGCAACTAGGCTGGTCTGCATAGGGCTTAACCAGTGGCGCTTGGGCCAAATAAATTCACAATTTGGTAACTGTTGCTTGAAATGGTACTGAGAAGGCTCAACTCTGAGAATGGTTCAAGCTCAAGCTCAAGCTCAGTCAGGCACTCATCTCTGCAAGCTAATTTTGCTGCAGGCACACTAACAGATGAGTCTATTTGTGCACTTGTACTTTGATTATTTGGGGCACCTCCATCCTATGCAACACTGGACTGCACCGTGAACTAAGTAAAAGGCAACCTTGCACCAAGGTCTTTAACTACATCCAACATACTCAGATCTAAGAATTAAAACTTATAAAAAGCATATATCACAACTTTATATGAATTCAAACAAGTATACAAGGAAACCGCAAGATGAAATGGAGTTCATGTTTGCAACAGCATCTCCGAGGTAATAATGCAAAATAGGTGATGCAAAACAAGCAAACCATTTTAACATCTTGGTCCATATTTCAAATCTTTTTAGGTATAATATTTGTAGACATCAGCAGGACATAAAGTACTTCCCAACACATAATGAAATTCAAGCATAGAAAACAAGTGCATCCTGAGATCTAACAGATGATATTAATCAACAGAACAGAAAATTACAAATAAAAAAAAATTACATTGTTCCTCAAATTCCATCCAAAATGTTTTTAAGTGCATGTTCCTCTCATATTTTTATGCGGATCCATTCCCCCTCAAATGGAGTGATCTATCAAACAAAAATTGTAAATCTAATTTAAGGACAAAACCTCACTACTGCTCAAACAATCATCCATTTTCTCAGTTGTCATTTGAGGATTGATTTTCTGCATGCATTTGTAATGCCAAAATGTAATAATGCGACAATATAGGCTTTTTTCACTGATGTAAGTCATGGCCATCATCTTTCTTGGTTTTATGGTATTTGCTGCCCACCCATAACTGCCGGTGCAGCTCTCACAAAAATGGCCAAATGCAAATTGCTGACATACAGGAGATTGTCACTCACACCTAACAGAATTGTACATCTCCGCCAGTGAGGAAGATTTCATTATGTCACTCATCAAATTCTTGAACCTCAGGCTGCAGTCGCATCCACTGAAGAAAAAATTGTTGCAAAAGACCCACCATAAAAGATCAGTGAGAAAGTATATGAAGGAAAACCATGTACAACAATTTCCAGTTCTCTTTCAAATTTTTCCCATTTTAAGAAAGAAAAAAAAAAGCATCTTTGAGGCCTGCATCACTACATCAGCAGTTCCCTGTCGTTCTGGAGGCTTCTTCCTGCAAATCCCATGGCCTACAGGATCATCCAGAAATTTTCTTTTGTGGAAAGAAGCCACAAAACAAGGAGACTGATGATGTACCATGGAGGGCCCTAACAATTTTCAGAATCACGCGATGTTTAGAAAAAATTCTCAGGCCAAAATGAGACTAAAACATATTTTTAGATTTTAAAATCTCCAGTTCAAGTATGAAAAAAAACCTTAGGCGATTTAGTGAAGCGATCGCTCGAAGAGCACTCCGGATCATGTCATCATTACGATCCACCTCCTGCTTCACAGCATCTTGCTTCGGCTTGTGATTTATAGTCTTTTGAAGAGGTTCGACCAACGAGTCCAAAACTGCAAAACCAAAAATTGTTCAGCTCATGAGAAATATGAACTGTCATAAAAGAAAACCTATCGTATTAACCTATCGTATTGTGAGTGTGTTAACCTGCAAGTACAGCAGCAGGACACTTGTCCGCAAGTTTTGATAGGATAAGATGGCAGGGCATCTTAACATCATAATGATCTGAAAAGAATACAAATTCCAAATTACTACAGAAAGCAATCAATGAGATGCCCATATAAATGAGAACAGCAAACGAAACAGTACAATAATTTAGAAAACGGTGAGGAATTAGGTGGAGAATCGACACCACTATACACTTCATCAAGAGCAAACATTATTAACAAGAAAATAATGACAGTCAAAAAATAAGGGTGAAATGGCAAGACACAAGTCCACATCTCATCAGGGTCTTTCTAGTAACAAGGATACACACCTTTTTCATGTTATTTTCAGACAGGCTATCAAAGTATGAAGTAGTTCCATAGTGCTTGCATAATGCTAATGTTTCTATGTAAGCAATGGACAAATATAAAGATTTTTCAAATTTTAAAGTATCATAACTGATGCAGGCCAGACAAATGGGCCGGCCAATCCATTGGGCCAAGTCCATTGACCCAACAGGACATCCATTTAATTAGAGAGTTTAAGTTAGTTGGGAATCTTAGTTGAAAGTTTTGCTTTATTTAAAAATCTTTACAGCAGTAGTTTTATTTTATTTGTAATGTTAGCAAGTTAATGATTTAATTTTCTTTATTGTTTAGGAAAACAGATATCCAACCCTTCCTATAAATATGTAATCCCTCCATTGGGAGAGACAGATTATCATTATTCAATAAAATTTGTTTAGTCATTTCATTTGCATATGGCTGCACTTGTGGTCGTTTCTCTTCGATAGAAGAGCAGTCATATGTGTTGAGTTTCAAGAGGAATTTGAACAAATCCCATCTACAGAGTTGGTCCTCACCGGAATCCATCCAGGATTCGGTGAGAGTTCGTCTACACCCGTTCCATCACCATCCCATCACAAGTCGAGGATCTGAGGCTGCGCAAATGACATGCAAATCTATGGCACTGCTGAATCGATCACTGTAATAGGGTGTACCAGTTCTAACAAGGCCTGCCAGTAAACAAAAATGACAGGCAACTTTGTCTAAGACAACATAGCAGATGATGTTGATTACAATTGTAATTTCCTGCATATGCTACAGAAACTCACATCACAAAACTAAAGAAAGCCAAAAAAAAAGGATTTTTTTGCACAACTACTCTATGAAAGCTGCCGATCTGATGTTAATACGCAGAAGAATAGAAAGAACAAAAGGTATAAAATGGCATTTACCGCAACAACCTGGCTAATGTTTTAGTCAGAATGTTGATTGCTAACCTAGAGAGAGAGAGTTTAGTACTTACCATCCAAACCAGATTTAAGGTATGGGACGATGAAAGATGAGGGATTCACTTGGTTAAGACAATTATCCAGCAACGTGTCTACACATTCAAAAGCTGCTTTTCTAAGCTCAAGCCCATCATCTACAACATGCTTAAAAGGACCAAGATCAACTGTCCTTATCAACTCTTGCTGTAAAAAAAAAAAAAAGAAGAAAAAAAAAAGAAAGAAAAAAAACCCATCATAAAACGAGGTAAAATACGTATGCCTAATTTTAAAAAAGAAAGAAGGATTGACCCATGTGGCTGACAAATCTGCCAAGGTTAAAAAAGAAAGAAGGATTGACCCATGTGGCTGACGAATCTGCCAAGGCACAAGCTTGATGAATGTGTTCCAAGTCTAAAAGCCCACAAGCAGTCCAGCTCACCTTTCATATGAGCATAGCTACTGGTAAGAGAACTACTCTCCACAGGATTTACATTTGCATCATGCATACATATTATCAATGACAAATGCTACATTAACCACTAATACAAATTACTAGAAAGATGGTCTCATCTTTATGGGCAAGACTGTCTCTTACACACACCAAGCATGTCATGTAAGCATGCCCATCATGGGCCCCATTGTATGGACATTGTATGCATGTAAAATCTTACCTTCACAACAGTCTGGTCATATAGAAGTGGCAATAACTCTGGAAGTAGCCCCATAATAAGATTTGGCTTATTGTGTGCTGCTGTACTCAAAGCCAAGACAGCTGCACGTCTAACATGCTGCAGAATCATGTGAAAAGAAACACATATAAGCTTACCTCACAGGCTCAAACAGTCAAACTAGGATAAGATAATATTTTCCTTGACCAAATACAGCGCAACAAAATAGTTACCCGGTCACTGTCTCTGATTAACATCAAGAATGAGGAGACCTCAGGATACAAAATATCATCAATTTTTCCTGGCCGCTCAACAATAGAATATTTTACAGCAATGACAACAGTTGCTCTAGTGAAAGCCGTTGGGCTAGTGGTTCGCACCTAGAGAAACATATAATAACAAAAATATTAACATCAAAATAAAAATCATTTACACATTTGCTACGACAATAGCCAGTAACTAAATAGGGACATGCAGAAGCAACAAATTATAATCCATCCAATATAAAGAACAATGGAAGTTAACAGGCTCATCAAATACATGATATCTCAATCATTACATGCATGCATGGAAATATTTTCTCAAGTTGTGTGCATAAGTGAGGCCATGCTTGGTCTTTCCTAATGGCTTCCTAAGTGATGGGATTGGAGCTTCTTGGTGAGAGAAATAAAGGTATGATTTGTCGGAGCATGGAAGGCAAGTGGATGGAAAATTTTCTGAGGAAAATAATCCCCAACCCACATCCATAAAATGAACCAAAGCATGAGAGGAAATTGATCACTATCCCATTGATAAGAGCCATTTCCACAAGAAACCATGAGGGGAAGACGAAATGTACCTAACATAAAGGTGCAATAAAGACAAATGAAATCTTTGACTCTAGCCAAAAAAAAAAAAAGAAATCTTTGATGATAAAGATGAGGCCTGAAATGCAATCAGTATAGGTAACTTCAATGCTAGACAAGCTATCAAATGCATTGAGTTAGAAAATTATAATGGAAGAGTTCTGCCAGCGAGACAACCAGTGCGGCAATGTGGCAACTATTTTAGTATCTGACACTAGGCAGTTCGTGGTTTGGGGATTTACCACCAGTCAATCCCATTAGTCAATGTTTGTTGTCCAATCTAAGGCTATTAAATAAATAATTGAAATAAAGCTAGTGAAAACATTGTCAAAAGCATCACCTTAGATTTTTAGTACAGGACTAATCCACAAACCTCCTTATAATCGAGTATGCCACATTTCAAATTCTAAAATATTGTTAGGTCTCACAAAGAACTGGCTGTCAGACCCTTTTGCCTCAAGGAAGAAGTTATATGGCCCTGTAATAATTTTTCATTGATATAAACAAAGAGAGACAGAACTCTATGTAGATGTCAGGCACATTAGAAATTAGTGAAGTACCTATGATATTAGATTCAAAATGGGAGAATAGGATAAACTAAGGTTTCGTTTTTTCCAAAAAGGAATTAACATGTTCAACATGTGTTCCCAAAGATTACCAAGAATAAGGAGTGACCTAATTTCATAATTTTTTTTACATTGGCATCGCCAGTAACCATACCACGCAGACCCGACAGGCATTGGACAATGCAAGTATGTGAAAGCTAAAAAGCTGACACATCCATATAAATGCCAAAAAAGGTAAAAGGCACTAGTACTTAATAGAAAAAGAAAAAAAAAAGGATACATACAGCTGTATATCAACAACTCAATATACATGTCCTCTCTTAAAATCATAATACAGAATAGCCTTTAATCAAATGACACCATGCAGCATGTCCTTAATTAGTTTCTCATTAGGCTGGAAATATACCTTGAGTGCAGGAACAAGCTTCTTAGGCTCAATAAGTGCAATTTTACCAAGGCATTCAGCCACTACATTACGAACTCCCTCTTCCTCACTTTCGCAGTGGTTAAATAACAATTTCAATATCTTTTCAACATCTGTGTCCTGAAACTCGATCTGGCCAGCTTTATCAACAGAGTGCCTCGCAATAACCTGCAAGATGGTACAGAAAATAAAGTTTATACAGGAAGGCTTGACACAATAAGGCATTAAATGTATTTCAACATCAAGCTAAAGTTAAAGCACCTCTTTTAATGAATGAAGCAAAAGGTACTGCTTCTTCTGTTGGTTATCAATTTGATCCAAAATAAAAGGTAAATACTTTGATAGATTCCCAACAGCTATGTTTCCCAAGGCATAAGAGGCTGCTGATTTTATCTCCTCAAAAGGAGATTGAAAGGATTCGATAACAATATTCTCTATGCGGGCATGTGAACTGAGATCTTTTCTTCTTCCAATTTCTCCTAGGCATAGCAAGGCCAAGTGTTGCTTTGCCTGAAAAACAAATGAGAATGAGAATCAATCATTCCATGAATTTACCCAAAAGAAAGGGGAAAAACCAATTGAATCAGAAGGTTCTCAAGAACTATTGCTCTCTTTTGTTCTGCTAATAAAATAGCAAATAGCAAGAAATAATAAAATCAACTTGGTTGAACAAAAATCTTTAGAAAACAATGCTCTATTACATGCATATCAACTTGGAGGAATTGGGACCAGTTTTTAAGATGTTGGGTTTAGAGCCTTTTTTAATTTTGGCTTTTCAGTCTGTAGTGTGGCCACATTTTTTTGCTTTTTGATCATTAGAGAAGGTGAAATCTTTTGGAAAAAAGGAGAGAACACTAAATACACATGAAGTACTGCAACAAGGAGGCGTTGACCCGGCATTGACCCGGCAATGTTCTCCTACGAGCATACGGAATATATCTTATATGCAGTCCAGCTGGTGGGGCTCACTTAGATGCAAGTTTACCAATGGGTAGACGGCAGATGGAAAGGTCTCCTCATCAATATGGGGATCCAAAAAACTAGGCCCAACAGTTTACCCTAGTCTTTGATTTCGCCGTCATCATCATCAAAGCATTGTCCCAACTATGTTGGGATCTGCTAAATGAATTATGTTTCTCTATTTCAATCTTATCTTGAGTCAAATCCTTAGATAAGTTGCACTTACGCTAGTCTTTCATTTAACAAACTTAAAGTTAATGACATCTTAAGTCTTAATCATAAATTTTCTTGAGATTTAAGCCAATGGTGGGTGTAGTTCAGTGAGTGTAAAATTGGGTCTGATGTCAGATCATGAAATGAAAACAGTATCAAAGGGCATTGATGAAAGGTGGACCCAAATAGGCCCCATAGTGCTGGACTGCACTTGCAATTGCTTGTAAGAGAAGAATATTATCCGACATTGACCATCCCAAAGAGTGGACCAGGCAGAATAAAATGAATAGATAATCTAAGTGTTTTTGTAATTTGCTAGCAGTCTGATATCTCTCAAACAAACAAAACAATTTGAAAGTGACTCATGGCGGCCACTTAATCATGAGACACTTCTCTACCATATATTTCCTTTGAGCTTCAGCCCGCTGGCTACTTCAAAAAATCTCACATGGCTTTGATCCAGTTCGTCTTAAGGATGCATATACAATGATGTTCAAATTTCAAAATGAAATGTGTTTGATGGAGATATTAAACAATGCATGTCTGTATAGCTTATTTATGTACAAATAGAGTGGCATTTCAACTTATTTATGTACACGCCAACATATAGGAGTATGTTAGTTAATTTTTCTTGATAATTACATAAAATTTGTTCAACCTATAAATATATATTTCTTTTTGGCTAGATCAGACAACCTATTAATATTTCACTAACCAAAACTGTCTCAAGCTTACACAATTAGTCGCTAATTGATGGACTACAATATTAAGGGGGAAAAAACTGTGAAAGAAAACCTTACAGAATTAGTACTACTATCAGCTTTGAGAATGTTTGTCAACATTTCTACTGTAGATGCACATTTTTGATCTCCTGCAGCAAGGCAGAGAACAGCCACGCATTGAGCAACTGAATGAAGAGCCTGCTTTGCAAGTGACTGGGGATGTGGCTTAGCAGTTGAAAGAAGAGGTTCTAACAAAGCATCAAAGCTTGTACTTGCCGAAAGCACCAACGCAGCAAAAAAACTTTGCAGTGCCTGCAGTATTGTAGGAAAATGGTCTACTGAAATGAATGCTACCAGAGTGGGGGGAAAATACAAAGCCAGTAAAACGTTAAGTGTAATACTTGAAGGGCTTGACCCTGCAACAACGAGCTTCTGACTAATATGAGTGCCTGAGGCAGAACTTTATGTCTGACAGTCAAGCCAACATTCTGATTTGACTTCCTATCAGCCATCAATGTGCAGCAAAGCTCCAAAGCCAGTGCAGCCATATGCAAGTCAGAGTCACTGCAAAAATATATAAAAATAAAGCTATTAAAAATTAGAATATGGTATGCAGATGCATCTGAGCATCTCAATCCCAAAAAAAAAAGTTAACCAGATAAGCCATTTAAGAGAAGAGAAATTTCTTCCTACACCTGGCACAATGGTAAGACATGTCCTCCGTTATGGACGGTAAGGTACAGATTTAAGATTGTGTAGGTTGTTCTTCTATTTCCTATAGACAGTCTCCTTTGCCACTAGGGAAATGGATCAGGATAAATTAAAAAAACAAGAAATTATCAGATCCTAGTGCATTGGGGGATACACCAGAATTCTTAAAATAGAGGCAAATTGGAGCATGCATGACCAGTCTCTCACAAGATTCCCATTGGTTAGTGACCCAAGTTGATGCTCTGATGGGCCTCATTGGATTGGTATATGCCTGACAGCCTGAGGATTCCCAGAACTGTAAGATATAACAATCTAGATGTCTGCATAAAAGGTTTATTGATGGGTGACTTAAGTTTTGGTAGGGATTTTTCTTTTTTTTAGGGGAGTGATAATTCCAGGAGCTATGATGCACGGATACTTCAAAATGGTCAACGTACGTGTACTATCGTATCCGATACTTCACTTTCACGTGTAAAATCCATGTCTCTGCCATGTACATGGCATTTCCCTGTCATATCCATGCCGTATCTGGCATCATAGTCCCGGAGAGCCCTTGATGATTTGTAGATCTTCTGAGGGTTGCATTTTTTTTTTAATTTTGTTATTTTCTGGTGTAAATAAAATCTCAATTAACATTAAAAAAAAATGGAAGGACAGCTTAATGATAAAAGGGTTAGGTTGCCAAACAAAGGGCCTCATCTGTGAACATGTCCTGAAACATAAGGACAGCAGGTCCCAAAAATTAAATCAAAATGAAGTTTAGTCTCAATTAGAAGAGAGAACAAACCTTATGAGAGCTGAGAGTTCTGCAATTATAACTTCGTAAGAGCCAATTTTGTCACCATATGCAACAACTAGAGAATTAAGTGTACCCAATGTTGCCTGCCTCAGTGCCCGATTAGCCTAATGAAGATCATAATGGGTCCATTTTTCAGATTTCACAAGCTATTACAAGACACTGTTTAGAAAATTAAATGTTTCAAATTGGCACAAACAGCTTCAATACATACCTTGCGAAGAAACATTGTTAATTCTGCAAAAACATGCTCCAACACACATGATAGATCAATCTTGAGAGGTGAACTGGCAATTACAGCAAAAGCCTAAAAGAGATACAAGCAAAGTTAAAAATCCAAAAGTGAGAGGGAAAATCACAAGTTTGTTGATTCAAGCCGAAGAGTCATGGGAGTGCATGCTAAAGTTTTAGATATATGTACATACAGAGACCGGCCAATAGTTAGGTTGCAGTGTACTGGAGACTGCACTAGTGTGTCCTCTCCCCTTTTTTTGGGTTTTTCGTTTTTTTTTTTTTTTTTTTTTTTTAACAGAATGATTATTGATAACCAAACAGGCAATACAAAGAACCACCGCCATCCATACCAAGAGGGCAAGTAGAAAAGCTTTATAACACCACTCACGAAAAAAAGAAACAAACAAACATCAAGACCCATCAAGGGGTGCCATTCCATCCACTCCTCGCTTGGCTAAAGAATCAGCCAGCTCATTAGCCAAACTATTTACATGCTTAAACATCACCTGGATCATAGAAGAAGTTATCTAATATCATTTAGATACTAGTGGATCAAGGATTCGTGTAGCCGACCCCAACATAGTTGGGACAAGGCTGCGATGATAATAATTAGTGGATCAAGAAGTCATATCTTGACGCAAAGCGCAGGAGAAAGCATTGAATGCGCCGCTCTCCACAACTAAGCTTTCTTAGAACGAATCAGGATATAATCCCAAAGCTTCTAGAATGGCAAGCACCTCCACCTCATTAGAATCTTTAACTCTGATGGACTTAGAAAACGAAATGGGCACCTCTCCCTTCTCGTTTCGAAGCACTCTTCCCATCCCCGCCAGCCCTGGCTTGCCCCCATCCACATTCAAGTTGAGAGCACCTTCCATGGGAGGACTCCACCTCTCCACTTTGTTTGTTTAATTGCTCCACACTCGAAACACGCCTCCTAATTTCGGAGAATATAATCTATTTAGTTTTACGCTTGCAAACTCCTTCGACAAATAACCCATTTACCAATCCTCAAAACAACCGTCTCTCATTCCATGTGGACCAAAGAATGACAAAAGAAATGAGCTTCCAAAGTGAACGATAATATTGATTGGACAACCATAAGTATAGTCAGGCATAAGTATCCTTCCACCGAGTATTCAGGTCAGCCAATGATGTAGCCTAGCTTAATTAGGGGTTCAAACATTGGTATGCCATGTGGGTATGTCTATTACTAGCTAACAAATATCTTTTGTACAGTTAATATCACCATTGACTCAAAGGAATTCTCACTCGTATATACGCTTGTGCCAGTCATCATATGTTTTGCCATATAATAACAATGTTAAATAAGATTATAAGAACATGAAATTAAAGCATCAACGGTGGAAAAATATTTAAATAGTATGCAAATGATGCAGTACAAATCAGTAGGGCAATAAACAAAGAAAAAGATAACTTAGAAATTTTAGAGAAAGGCATTCAACGCAAATGGGTTAAAAATTAGCACGTCAGACAGAATACATGGAATGCACGTCTTGTAGATTGGAGAAGAGAGAAAGTTACAATGGTCAAAATTGAAAACAGAATGATGAATTTCCCTAACTAGGAGCAACAATAGAACAAAGCGGAGGGTTTACGTTAGATAGAGCAAACAGAATTAGCACAAGGTGGGCAAATAATGCTAGAGCAGCATTGAAATGTACAAGCTTCGGAGGATGACTTACAAGAAACGATACAATTAGAAATGAGTACATAAGAAGTAACATCCAAGTAGCTGCAATAGAAAATGAAACCAAGGAATCTCATTTGAAATGGTCTGGGCACATCTACAGAAGGACCTTGGTGAAATAGGAGCAGGGGAAACCAATAAAAACCTTAGGTGAAGTACTGAGGAAAGACACGTCAGCATATTGAATCCTTTTTTTTTTTTTAATGGTACGTCAGCATATGGAGTTACCAAGAACAAGGCTGCAAACATGGTCGAGCTGGAGAGCAAAACTCAGAGAGCTGATCCTATGTACAAAAGACTAAAAGCATAATAATAACAATTCCAAGAGGAAAGAATTGACTAGGCAAAGGGTTGACAATAACATTACCAACCCCTAACACATTAGCTAGAAAGTTCCCCATGCTCTTGATATGCTCTTTTAAGATGTAGTACGATTTCAAAAACCCATTTGTAGAGTGTCACCTGTATGTCAATTTACTATCATATCTGGTTGATGTCAATTACTATTTCAAATAACCAGCCATAACAAGCCAGACACACAGATATCAGTTTCTCGTTCTTAGAAAGATACAACATTTGGTCATAGTTATCTAGAGTTTAACCAAACTCTCTTAGCTGAACCCACATTGATGGGATGAGGCATAATAATGATGAGATTGATAATTGTGATGTGCATAAAGTTACCTTCACTGCTGTGAGTCTGGTTATTTCATTCCCCATTCGATCAACAAGTACAGGAAGGCAGGTGGGTAATTCCTTCTGTAAGTTATCACCAAAAGTTGAAATGACAAGACCCATGCAAGAAATAGCACACTCCTTCACTTCCTGAAAAGAAACCTATGTAAGAACAAAATCCCTGTAAATGAAAAAAAAAAAAGCACATTTGACCAACCTGATCTTGATCTTGGTTTGCAAGGCGTGCCAAGATGGCGTTATAGATTGGACGAACATAAGGTTTGAAATCAAAAGAACATGCCTGCCTCACAAAACAAAGCATATAAACAAAAGTTTGATATATATTTTACACAGCCGAAAAATAAATTCGAGTCTCCTTCACCTGAAAACTTGGGCGTACAACGCGAACTAGCTCTCCACAAACTCTTAATGCCTCGGCAGTGACTTTGTAATACCGCTCAGCAACAGCAGATAAAACAGGACCAGAGAGTGCCTGAAATACCACAATTTTAGGACCCCCGACTTATGATGCTGCCCAATGGCAAGCTTTGCTATATTTTTAAAGCCTACCATATTATATAACATTATGGACTTATGATGCACATCAGCCAAAAAACAAACCTACAGAGAACAAAACCTAAAAGGATATTGGAGATATAATGAATAGAAAAATGAAAGACGATTTAATCACATACCATAACTTTTGTGTTTGTGTTGTGTGTGTGGGTGGAGGGTCCCTGTCTATGGGGGGTCCCTGTCTATGGTTCATTCGGATGAACCATCAGGTGAGCCCCACTATGGGTTCATTTTTTGCAAGTGGATGGTCTCTATAGGTAATAGGAGGTGCTCGACTTTACAAGAATTCATTATAGAAGTTTCTCCCTTATGAATCATATCATGGGGAACAGTCTGCATGTTCCTTTGCAATGAATGATCCAGCCTGCAAGGCCCACCTAGAAGCATGACAATCATGGTGCGGGCAAGGTTTTGGAAAGTATCCGCATGGTGCACAAAAATGGGAACCATCTTACTACAAGTACTATATTGGGGGCATCAAAGTTTCACAATCCTTAGCCATTAGATAAAGCCCAATTGTGCCAATCTCTTTATTATCGATTGAGACTTGAGAGGCCTACAAAATTTGGCAATGCCAATTTTGGGCTAGTGGAAGTTCAAAGGCCTACAAAATTTGGCAATGTCAATTTGTAGTAGTGGAAGTTCAAATGATGTGCATGTGTCATTGTGCTCAGAGCGCTTCATTGAGTTTTTTCAACTTCTTTCTTCTTTTTTCTTTTTTTTCCTTTCTTTTCTTTTTTTGTTGGGGAGGGGGAAGTTGAGGAGTTGGACCCCACATGTTGGACCATTCCTAGAAACTCCTGTATTTCAAGTATGTTCCTGTAATTACTGTCTGTATGCACGTGCGTGCCTGTGCACAGCATGTCCTCCTTTCCAACAAACTGGTATTTTCTAAGACAAATGGATGAGGATATGCACAATAGACTTAGGGCTTAGTTTGAAATAAGCACATGGTTCAGCAATTCAGATTTTCATTCACTAAGCCCTAGGAGAAAAGCATGCCCTAAACTAAATCCAGATTGAAAGATCTTTGCCCTCCAGGCTCTGGCCTATATTATTGAATGTTGACAATGAAAATGATTGCTTTTAATATTTAGCTTCCATATAATCTGGGTTCATATAGTCAACCGTAAGGGAGCCATCAGATTAAAAAATTAGCCAGAGTTGAAAAGTCCAATAGAAAATAAATGTTGGCAATGAAGAGGAGCTGAAGCTAATTATAAGAACTTTTAATCACTTGGCTTTCCTTGTACATTCCTTCTTTTTGTCAAATATTTTTCAGTTCTAAAAAAATATGAAGCCATCAGATTAATGGTCTAGATTACCAAAACATGAGCTCCAAATTCATATAATTGATACTGCACATACCCAAAAGTCAGGATGATATAACTCTTCTCTTTCAGAATCATTTGCTTTAGAGATTCATTCACACAAAATCAAGAGGCTAATCTATCAGGTAAAGGGGGCAATTGAGATTGTTTGTTATATGATTTGTATTTTATTTATTTATTTATTTATATTTATATTAATATAAGAAATCTGTCTTTCAAAAAAAAAGGAGGAGAAAAAGGATTCATTTGAGGCAAGAGAACTGTGCTTCAATCCAAAAAATTAAGGATGCTAAAAGTTTCCAAAATTGCAGGAACCAAAGGAACGTAACCAACCCATTGCTCCAGAGAAAAATAACAAAACTCCTCAAGAAAGTGCACTCTACAACTATGTTTAGAGCAGTGCCAAACTCCAAGCAAATGTTACCTTGATGTAAGGGTGGAAGACAGAAGGAGAATGTGAAGTCATAACTAATCTAGTGAAAACGAGAGCCTCAATCTTCAAATTTGAAGGCGAGGATTTATCCTGGGCAAGAATGAGATGAACAGAAATCATTAGATGGTCACGTAATGAGAAGAGAGGTAAAGAGACAGACATAAAAGGTGTTCCAGTAAAGGGTTCAACTTACATTCAGCGCTTTTTCAATACCAGGAACAAGAGATCCAATATGCTCCGCCAGACAGTCTGGTAAGACAACTACAAGTTCTTTTAAAATTGAAAATGCACCAACCTGCTCAACAAAAGAAGTAAGAATCATAAAAGTCTTATACTGAAGCAACAGATGTTAAACTTTCTCCCAAGCTCCCACCTTTGTCTTCACAGACTTCTCACAAAGCTGTCTATTTATGGATTTAACAATTTTTGGTACTTCTTGTTTCAATAGCCACAGTGGACTGCAGAATAAAAAAAAGCGTATTAGATTTATCATTTTTTATTTCTTTGCAACAGAATCCAAACAAAAGCATCCAAGAATAGTTAAATGATGAGGGCATCAATTAATGAAAAATAGTCCACACAATAAAATCATACTATGAAGCCCCCCTCTGTGGTGTATTGACTAGACCCAGATAACAAAAGGTCATGCATATCTTCTGCAGATAATGACCAAACTTTCATGAAATTTATGATATAAAAAAGTATGTATCATAGAATTCCAGGTCAAACCCAAATTAATTTCTGGACAACTTTCACAAATCAGTTTTAGCTTATGATCTTCCCTTATGATCTTCATAAGGGCCTGTTTGGTAATTTACTTTTAAAATAAAGTGGAGTGAAGTGAAATGAAAAGAATGAATAAAATATAAGTGAGTTATGATGGTATTTTGTTTTTAGTTGTTTGGGATGGAATATTTTTGACTTTTTGTATGGGGAAATGGAGTTTTTTTGTCTTTTAGTGAGTAAATGTAGTTGCTTTTTGACTTTTTTTTTTGGAAAAGATGAAGGGAGTTTTGGTAAAAAGTGCTTTTGATGGGACTTCACTTCACTTCACTTGACTATATTAGTAAAATTACCAAACAGGCCCTAAGGGAAGATCATAACTAGGGACACACTTTCGCAAAGGAGTTTTGCCTCCTAATGCTTCTCATATAAGCCCATTATGCAAGATAACGGATGTTGAAAGGTGTGGGTTAATATTGTGCAGCTGTTTGAGATGCTCCACGTGATGGCCAGTTTGCTTGAAGAAGGGTCCATTTCATGGGGATCAGACCCATTTCAAAGTGTTGGAAAGACTCTTAAGAACACAGCACCATAATTGGTCATTTGGCATTGTGCTGAGAAAGGAATGACATGGTTTCTAATGACAGACAGTCCAGGAGAGTCGGAGGAGAATGTAAAGGATGGATGAAAATCATGGTCGCATCACAGCACGCGGTCGATCCTGAAAAAATGATATGACACAGCATTGCATCACAGTTTGCGGTCACCACGACCCGTCACGGCAGGAATTTTTTTTAACCCCCAAAAAAATTGGAAAATATCCAAAAAAATCCAGAATATCGGAAAATACTAGAAAACAATATTTTTTATTAATGCACACTATAAACCAAAATATCAATCCTCTTAAATTATAACATTTTGTATAGTTGTTTAATCTTTACCCATTAGATTTGTTAAGTTTGAGTGTTTAAGAGATGTTAGCAATTTGGACAATGACCGATATCCCAACAAGACACCAATATGGTCCGAACAGATTCCCAATTCATATCAGCTGATACTTTAAACAATGGGAGGACGTAAAGTGAAAGAAATAATGGTCTATGGGGCTCTCCATGGAAGGAGTTTCAAGATCTGAAACTCGAGGTTGTGAGGTAGATGCATCCTCCATCTGAGTTTTTCAAGTTCACATTGATGGCAGATATAGAGGTGAGCTGGGTCCAGCTAGTATAGATGAGATTCTTTTATGTTTTTTTTTTTCTTTTCTTTTCTTTCAGAATGGATTCTTCATGATGACGAAGGATCTACCTTCTTAGTTTTCTCCAGACCGGTGAGCATTGCAGACTCCAATGTCACAGAAGTTATTAGAGAAGCTTTATGCATCATCAAAAAACCTCTCTGGATGGCTGATTGTGTGATGTGACTCTCTTGTTCTTGTTGTAGCAGAATAAAACCTACTATACCACAATCTCTTCATTTGTTTCCCTTTTAATAATAAAAATCTACCAATCAAAAAAGAAGTACCCTCCTGTTTAATGATAAGTTGTCTCAAACCGACAGGCTAAACATAACCACCTTATGCCCATGTGCCCCATTTGATGGTACAGACCACCACTAGTGATTGGAAGTTGAACATTTATGGATCTAAGAATGGAAAGAGAGGTCCATGTCTCGTCATATTATCTAGGAGTCTTCATCATGGGAATGGTCTCAAGGAACATAATCCTGGGGCCTTAAAATTACTTAATGGGACCTTGGAAATTGGAATTGTATGTTTTTCTAAACAGAATCCATGCTTTAATATCAGAATTGAACATCCAGCCTACCCACGTGGAAAGAGCAAGTGAGATGGGCCAGCCTCCTAACACGAGGATATTTAAAGAGGCATTGTATTTAGGATACTTTTCCATCATTTGCTAATGTATTTCCATCTATTATTTTCACAAATCAACTTGTGCTTTTAACGTCTCATTTCCATAAAATATATATTATTATTATTAACAAATATATTAAAATCATGTCATTATTCATTAACAAATGAGCAGAACTTAGTGCTAATTCATCACTTATTCACCTTTCAATATTATTATTTTCTGCAGCAAGCTTTATGAACAGCCCGAAGGATTGTATATTTGGCCGAATGCAATGAATACACATGATTTTAACAATGCACACCAACTCCCAATTAACAAGAAATGCACTAAATTTAAAAGTAATAAGTGGTCCACTTGCCTTGACTCATTTATGTCAGCCTGTCCTTTCGTAACATTTCCAGTTTGGCGAAGTAACTCTATGAAAGTGTTAAACACATCCATCTGCAGCAACATATGTCAAATAGTTAAGTACAATAAGAGGGAGAATATTCAAGTGCATCCATTCCCTCACCATAGGGTGAGAGACACTTACATAATTGGAAATATTCATGTGCAAAAGAGGAAAAGTCATATGGTCATATGCAAAAAAAGAATGTTCATGTGCAAAAGAGGGAAAGCCATGTAAGTGTCCCTCACCCTATGGTGAGGGATGGATGCACATGAATGTCCCCCCAATAAGAGTATTTGGCATAGTTTCTAACTATTTACCTTGACATTTTCTTCCCTTTCTTTGAACCTTTCTATCAACTTAGGACATGCCTACAATAAATATAATCATAGAAACCTATAGTGAGATTTTTACAGGCAATAAGAATGTCAGAGGAAAAGAAGGCAGGCCTGCTTTATCTAAAAATGCAATGGATTTGTGTTATTGTGAATATAAACCAAAGTTGAGTTATTAGCACTTGTCAGAAGGAATTTATTCCAATAGAAGCATCAATAATGAACACAAAACTACTACATAAGAATTACAAGAAACAGAAACTCCCAAGATATGCATTAATGTGTACCTCCCTATATAGCTTTGAAAGCATCTCTGGACGAGAAACAATAATGGCAGCCAAGCACTTCGCAGCCGCTCTTCGGACCTTCCAACTGGCATCCTCATCATCACTATATTCATTTGCACTTTCACTACAAAGTTCCATGACACAAACATTACATAAGACATGCAGACCTATGATGCCCAAATAAATGGCAGGGACACGGATTTTACACATTAAAAATAAATTATGGGATACAATACGACATGATACACTGCCCATTTTGAAGTTTCCGGATATCATGGATGCAGAAAATATGCAAATTCCCTATGCAAATATCACATACTCATCCTCCTCCTCCTCATGACTTTCATCATCAGTATCCTCCTCCATGTTATCAGTGAAGTTTGGGTCATAACTCAAGAATTCAAGAGTTAGATGTAAAATATCATCACAATATGAAGCTATATCCCTGGCACATCTAAGAAGGAAACTCTCCAACGCCTGCAAGATAGGAGGCAGACCAGGCATAAGAACACGATAATAAACAAACATTTAAAATGCTAGAATAAAACTAATTTAGATATTCTACATAGAAATACCTGCAAACTGTATTCACGAAGCTCTTCATCAACTTCTGATGCACTAGTGCAATAATTAATCAGCAAGGGGACAGTATCACCAAGATGGGGCCCAAAACGATATCCAACAGCACGACTGAGACATCACAATTCACAAAGCGAAAACCCTTATCAAAGAATGCCATACATTTTCAGCAAAACCAGAAACAAATCCTTATCAGACCATAAGTTTATCATCAAACACACCTAGGACTCATTTGCCATCCATGGATGGGATAAGGCTACAATGAAGATTTTGTTTGATCATGAAGATGACAATGATTTCAAGGATTATTGGGATTTAAAAGTCAGAATCATAGTTGTCAAACAGATTTTGAAACTTCAGGTCCCTGTTTGTCCAGGTCCAGGGCCCATGAGCTGCCACTGTCAAACTTGACTACAATAGCTAAACCAACTCGGACCTGAATATTATTGTTCATTATAATCATTATTGTTACAATTACTATTGTACTTATTAAGGTACATATGCTGATGATAACAGGTGTGCAAGTTGGGTTGAGCCCAACCTGATTTTGAGTTGGGTTGTGTTGACAATTCAGGCTTGAGTTGGGCTCAGGCCAGAAAATATCAACCTGACCAGAGTTCATGTTGGCCTCAGCTTGAAGCATTGGCCAATCCAAAATTCCAAATTGCATTACCACTAGAGGAGATGCACAGATCACCTAGGGCAGAAATTATATCTATGTGAAAAGCTTCGAAAAAAAAGGGGAAAGGAGATGAAATTTGTCATTGGAGTAAGCATAGCATAGTGGAATGAAAATAACAAAATAAGAAAAAAGTCCTCATAATGTTGCATCCTTAAAAGGGTTTTTTATTAAAATGATAGTCTTTGGACAGTCCGTGGACGGTCTTAAGACTTGGTATTGGTCACAGTCCCATCCAACTCTCTTAATACCCTAAGCAAGCGACCAAGGGACAGTTACTTTGCAAAGCAGACGGCGCTCGATCTTTGCGAAGAAAACACCTTTGTTTCCTTTTCTGAATACATGACTGTCAGGTGATACAACAACGACATTTTGGGAAGACCTACCCATCAAGCAACTTACCAATCAGAGTATAACACCTGCTTATATCCCTATATGTATGGTAGAAAGAGTGGCCAACTGTGATTGCTGTCTTCATCAAGGTGATAATCAAACAAGGGTATACCATTTCCATTCAGCACAAGGAAAATGAATGACAGGCCCTACTTGGAAGATAAGATATATTTTTCTTTTCATTGTTTTCCTTCTGTAGGATTGGAGGATAGGAGACATCATCATATTAAACCTTTGATATTTCAAGAGAGAATATCCTTCTTTGAGATGATGCACATTCATTCAAAATACAAAGACAATATTAATTGGCAAGATAAGGAAAAAGAAGTAAGGTAAAATGAGTACATTAACAACTAGCACAAAGAAAAGCAGTATAAACAGAAGAAGCCTAACAAAACACTAAACTTGTGCACTATGCATAAAGAGAAATAGAAGCATTCACCGCATGGGAGTAGATAAAAATCAACCCATTAAATGTCAAATCATGGATTAAAAATTACCTTAAAGCTCCTATCATCTGGATATTTGTCCGTGTCATTTCAGGCCTGGGGCCCTTGTTTTTCAAGAGTTGAACAACTTCTACTGTTGCCTTCGCTAAGAGATCATCCGACAAGCTTGAAGCAAGAGATGCTAAAAGACAAAATGAGCAATCATTAGATCTTCGGTTTTCATCTACCCAAAACTTTGGTTGTAAACAAAGATTGGTAGAAAAGAGTTTCACGGTAAACACTACCATTAGCATAAAAAACATACAGCTAGAACATAACAAGTTACACAAATTTTATTTGAGCTCACCAATACAAGCGATTGACTTCTTTCTCACACTGGCTTGATTAGAATTCAATTGAGACAGCAGTGCACTCAGAAGTAGCTCATGGTCTGCTGTCATCAGATTGCCAAATCTATGAAGAACATCACATAAGATATCAAGACACTCAAACTTAACCTCTGTGCTCATTCCCTGAGATTTAAAAAAAAAAAAAAAAAAGCCATCAACCCATGAGGAAATATAAGGAACTCACATACTTAGCTGTAAAATATTAAACCAAATTCCTGTGAAAATCTATACCACGTTAAATCATCAATAGGAGAGATTGTAAGAGGGCATGAGAAAGTAACACATCAGTTAAGGGGATTTTTATGTATAACCCCCCAAACCAAAAAAAAAAAAAAAAAATTCCGACAACTACAAATTGACTGAAAAAAATTGACTTTATTAATAGGAGAGATTGTAAGAGGGCATGAGAAAGTAACACATCAGTTAAGGGGATTTTTATGTATAACCCCCCAAACCAAAAAAAAAAAAAAAATTCCGACAACTACAAATTGACTGAAAAAAATTGACTTTATTAGCCATTTGCCACCATCTGAAGCAGTTTTTGGAAAACATAAATAAATAAATGACTATTTTGCATCTTGCTCCTCTTTGACAAACACACCCCCATCCTACTTATTAACATGAGACCCATATGTAGCCACTAGTTCTATGCCCTCAACGCAACCACTTATTTACATGAAACCCCACTGGATGAAAGATCCAACCATACACCTAGTCCTCTACTCCAGTAAGGATCAATGGGAATTTGAACCTTCAAATCCAAAACCACAGCTGTTTGAGGAGCAATAATCATAATTCTGCTCAATTCCATCAGAGTGGGGGGATAAACCAACAGTTTCACAAGGGAAGAGCAAGATACCTTTAGCTTCACAAGGACAAGGGGATAGCGCAAAAAAAGAAGAAAACAGAAGATAGGATGTTTCCCTTTCATTGACCCCAATCTGTGCAAATGTAGCTACTTGCCTACTTCAATCTTCCACTAAAAGGGGGGAAGTAATTCCAATGCAAGGTCATAATAGGAAAGTGGAGTGGAGTGGCCCCAACATCAGGGATCACATGAATCTCCAGGGAAACACAGTCCCTCCAAGTGATAGTGTGACCAGCATCCCACAAATTTTTGGCCGTTTGTAAGCATATTTGAGCCCATGTGAGGCTTTAATCAGGGAGGCTCTGTTATTGCAGGAAAGGCTCATCGAGCCACTCAGGCTAGGATGAAGAGATGCCAGCAACCAAGCCTCCAATCTATCAAGCCAATCAATTGGATGGGGGCAAATCTAACACATGGGATGATGATGTGGAACCTATTACACAGAATTGGCTGTGGCTAATAGGTACATTCCGGTTGTTAATTTAGATCCTCTAAACAGGTTAACAGTTAGGCTGATCAATATCTACAAGGAGGAGGAGGAGCCCTTGATGGGCTCGAGATTTTTAATTTTTTTTTTTTTTTTTTTTTTTTGAATGGTATGGGCTCAAGATTTTTATTTTATTTTATTTATTTATTTATTTTGATAACCAGCGTATCTCCCGCCCAGTCCAGCCCATGAGCTTTTGGCCCTGAGCCCATGGGACACTTGATTTTGTACAACCGAGAACTAATTCCTAGAAGCAGCACATGCAAACGCTCTTATCCACATGCATCGGGTAAAACTATGGGAGGTAGCCAACGAAGGTAAGTGTTGAACACAAGACCTCTCTGCTTCATGAGGCGCAGGCTCAAGATATTTCAACTGATATCAGTATATGACAACCTGAAATAAATTATTCTTGTTGTAAGAAACCCTATGAGATAGGGAAGATATTGGGAATATCAAGGAGAAGGAGAGGAAAGACAAGATCAAATAATTGTGAAAAAGTTGTCAGGAATGATGCAAATCAACAGGCTTTATAGGGGGAGAAAATTTAAACTCTTGCATAAAGTAAACATAAGGAATAGGGAAACCTAGTCTCCTTGATAAATTATTCATCATCATCATCTAAGTCCTGTCAACTATGTTGAAAAGTCGTCTTGATAACTATAGAAAAAAAAAATTTAAATGAACATAAGGAGAAGGGGGTCAACGGGGGTCATAGCGGTGAGTCAATTAGGATTTTGTCTTGGAATGTTTAAGGTGTGGGAGACACAACAAAGCATGTCAGTATTAACGGTTTACTACAAATAAAGGCCGAGCCACAACAAAGCATGTCAGTATTGACACTTTAATATGAAAAAAGGCAAATGTCATTCTCATTCAAGAGTTCAAGACTGGAGTTGTAAGGGAAGCCATTATTAGATCAATTTTCCCTCCGATTAGGTTTACGTTGGGTAAAAAAAGAGAATGTTGTGTGTTGGAACTTCACGAGGTCAGATCATTGTATGGGATGCAGGAATCAGGATACTTCAAAATGAAGATAGATGATGAGTTAATGATTTTATGGTGTTCGTCTAGAAAGATAAGAGAAATGGATGCATGCAGACAGTTGCTTCAGTTTAGGGACCCACTAATCCTTTGTCTCAGGCAGGGTCACCTAGACCACTGGAAATGATTGAAATGACCCAAGAATTTGGGCCGAAAAATTTCACGGGGAGTTTCATTCTGCTATAGCCCAATTCTGAAATTGGCTGGAACAGAACAGAATTGTCATAATGGGTTACAAGGATAAGGAGGATCCACAAATCTTCAAGCCCAAAACAAAAACCCACATGGTAGGATGAAATGTGTGCCAAACAATATAAATGAGGGAGGTCTTCGGATTCGATCGGTAAAAAGGGAGAATAAATTTTGGAAGTGGTCGATCAAAGGGGTTAAGAAAAAAGGAGGGTGATCTTCAGTGACTCGTATGATGCAGGCCCTAGGGCTTGTGTGGGAGTGCCGAAGCCCGTGTCCGCTAACACTCCAACAAGTCTCCACAGAGACGATAATGAGGACACACCTCAATGGGAAAACCCAAATTCTATTAATCAACTTTGAGAAATAAATCTCTTACAATACATATAAATAATAAAAGAAATCTTGATGGCTAAGAAACCTAATAACCTAACTTAAGAAATAAAATAAGAATCCTAATGAAATTGGAAACCTAATCCTAATTATAACTCTTTAAATAAAATTAGAAACTAATAACATATTATTAGTGAATAAAAATCCTAAATCTACTTGGGCCCTATACATGTGGCCTGAGGTCTATATGCATCATTGTACTTGTAAATAGGTTCCATATTTGTAACAAGTAACAATGGTTGGGATGTTCTGGAAAGTGGAAGCACCAGCTAAAGCATATGGCATTTTTCGACTTTAGAAAACTTTTGGCAACACAGCATTTCCTTTCCTCATATTCAGTGTAGGTGTGGGGATAGGTCTCATATATGATTTTGGACAGATTTATGGTAGGTGATGGGCATCTGCTCCATCATTATTTGCTATTGCGCTTGAAGTTAATGCAGACATACGGTAAGTTGTCCTTTTTAAAGATAATGTGTGGAATTCTTTTATGAAATTGTTTTGGAGCCTAATGGGTGTGACCTAGAACAGGGAGTTAAGAGGAGAATCGGTGGCATGAGAAAGGAGAATTGGCAGTATGGGTATATTAAAATTCATGGAGGCTTACTAATCTCCTTTTTCCCCTCTTTCTCCTTTTTTTTTTTTTTTTTTGGTTTGGGGTGGGGGAATCCCATAAGCATAGCAATTAAAGGCTAGTGCTAGTATGTGGCGGTTGCTCAGCCGGTTAGGAACATGGTGTAGTGTGGGGGAGTGGTGAATTTGAGTCTTAATATATGTTATAGTGTGGAAGCAATTAAGCCAACTGGATTCGACATCAACCAAAATGAGTGCCTGGGATATGATACCAGTTGGGTGATGATGATAAGATTGCCCGATTCGAGGATGGATGAACTCCTTGCCTCATGGAGATAATCTTGGGGAATAATTTTCTGATCTTCATAAAGTAGGGTACAAGACCGTTCAAAAAAAAAAAGTAGGGTACAAGATATTTATAGAATTCCTTGCATCAAACATAGAAACCATTCTATCACTAATCAATTACCTTTAAGTCTCGGATATTAATCAATAATCAATTACCTTAAATCATGGGTATCAATTGCCTCAAGTCAAGGTAATTAATCACTTACATGAAGGTAATCAACCACTAATCATATTGCCTAAATCAAGGTAATCAATTACTATTTGATTATCTCCATGATATGGGAGATTGACATAATCAAAGATTTGCAAGCTAATATTGTTATTTTTATTCAAAGCAATCTAATGGAGTTGTGTGGTCTCCTCTAGGGCCCACAACTTCATAGCTTGTGATTGGCCCTTGGATCCTATCAACCGGTCAGGAAAAAATCTATTTGACCAACCTCGTCTGGGTTTTAAAAACACTACATTAAAGTAAGTCACGTTGCAAAAGGTAAAATCTTTTTACCAATAAAGAAAATAAAAAATCAATTTATAGGAAGTAAGATCCAAAATACAATATATGATGACAGTGATAGGGGAGCACTATGTGATCATCGAGTGCAAATAAGTTCATAAGAGGAAAACTACACATGGCTCCAGTTGAAGATCAAATTAATGAATACCATTTAAGATGGTTTTGGCATGTACGCAAAATGTCAAAATCAGCTTTCTACTTGACGTGTAGACAGGTTGCAAGTCCATGGAACTAGGAAAAGGAGACTGATAAGACATTGGATTAAATAGTGAGAAAAGGAAGTTATAATGAGAAAACCCCCACAAAGAAGAGCAGAATAGATCAGGCACAAAACGCGGTGTCTATGAAGTGGACGTTCCCATGCACTTGAAGTCCATTTTCTTTACCATGGATCAGTCTCTTTTGGCTGATTCCAAATTGAAGGGATAAGGCTTTCATGGCGATGAAGATAATGGTTAATGACATTGATAATATTAAAAGGTGAGTCCAGGGACTTACAGCAGGTGTTATGCCACTTATCAACTGTGGAGTAAGACATTCAAGAATCCTCTGTGCAACAGCTGTGGTAGTGACTTCTGAAACAATTGTTTTCAGAGCTATACTAGCAATGTCACGATGCTGATCCTTCCCATATAACAACTTATGACAGAGCCTGTCAGTCATTTCCAAAACCCTGTCCTCATTTACCTTCTTCACCAGCGGTGCCAAACTGCAGAAGAAAAATAATAACAATAATTTTTTAATGACAAATAATAATAATTGTTGCATAATCAGTTTAGATGAGAATATAGAAACTAAAGAAATAAAACACAAATTTGGCATCTAATCTTTCTAACAGCAAACAGACAGTAAGAAGTAACATGAAACATATTTGTAAGGCAAAGACAGAAGCCTCAGAAATTTTGATTAGATTGTAAGATATATTTATTGTTAATTTTTTTTTCTTTTTCTAACAAGAAAAGTTTACAATCATAATACTTTACATATCTAAATTGTATGTAATATGTAACAAGTGGCATCATCCACTACAAATGTCCTAGATATTCACAATTTCCTGGTATCATCAACTTGAAGTCTCCTGTTTCATTTCTACCAAAAAAAAAAAAGAGTCTCCTGTTTCATAGACGTATCTAGTGTTCTGATTTCTCTAAAAAGGAAAAAGTTCAATTTAACATGAGTGGATATTTTGGGTGCTAGTTGAAGCAACAGAATGTTTTGGTAATTGAACAACAACTACACCACAAACATCTCTACCAATAATGAAAAGCATGGAAAGCATGTATTTGCTAATGACTTGTCAATTTTATAATGATTGGATAAAATGTTACCAATGCAAAGGTGATCCCAGCAAAACCACAGCACCCACAGGCAAATGGAGCTGCAAGGACCACTGATGGCAATCCGTTGGTTGGGTTGAATCAATGGGTAACCCACACCTTTTGTGGTAGGCTGGGTGGTGGTTATGAACCTCTAATGGGTAGGGGCAGTATGGGTTCAAAATTGCCAACCTAAGTTGGGTTGTAAGTGAATGGGACATCCGCATGCGGACATGCCAGTGGGTGCTTTCAAATCAAGGGGCTCCCAGTTTTTTCACAGGGCCAGGACCCCATCTGTTTGACAGTCGGATCAAGACGTCCACATGTGGACATTTCCACGGGAGAAAATTTTCGCTGCAAAGTGAATGGGTTCAGGAAAACTCCAACTCACTTACCCATTTGCGATGCATTTACCTATTTTTAAATGAAAATATCATGTATAGAGCCATTTTAGAGGTTATATAGTAATGTGCTAATGTCAGTATATTCATATATAGAATTATTTTATTTTATTTTTTGAATGGTTACTTTTATTAAAAAGAAAAGCGAGCAGTGCAAGAGGACTATACTGACAAGCTTTACCACCCAAAGAAAAACCAGAAAACGTACACTGAAATTTTGCTAAAACTAAGGATATATAGAATTATGGAAATATATTGATAGAAATTTATATGTAACTAAGGATTTATGCTAAAACTTCTCTCTCACAATGCTCAAGAAATTTGTACTCTGACATCTTCTCTGGCACTAAAATAATTTACTATTTTAAAAAGGGTGTGCTGCAGGACCCAAAAAGTACACTTTTTTGCCTTTAGGTCGCTTGCAACCAAAGCCGTCAATAACCAGATATGAACCACAAGTGAAAGTTTGCCCAACGTACTGGCCCATGTGAACTTTGGCCACTCTACAATTCAGTTTGGTTTCCTCTGGAGTAGGAATTTCAACCAAAGGTGGATTTTCTCAGGCCTTCTGAAAATCATGGATTTCAAAAAATTACAGAATCAAAATCCCTGCAAATTCCAGTTACTAAACAAGCCCTAAGTCGTCCTAATAAACACAAGGAATTAGTAAATCAAACAGATGCTTCAAGGACATGTAAGGATCAGGTACAGATATTTAACAGAACAAGTCTGCTGATAGCTACAGCAAGTTCTAGTTATAACAGAAAGCATCCTTGAACGGAACTAAAAGGTCGACATTATAATCCAGAAACATGTTTCTGTAAAACAACTTCTCATTGGTTATATTTTTCTATAGGAAAACAAGAGACAAACCATTTCACAGCCAATCCTGAAACATCACCAGCTGCATCCTCAAGTTGATGGAGGACTGTATTCACCACTTTGGCTTCCAGATCAGTATCAGCTTTGAATCCGTCCTTGCTTAATTCATTAAGTAGATCTGAAGTTGCCATGTATCTGTAATCTTTATCCTTGCCAGTCATCTGCAAACAAACTAGAGTCACAAACACACACAGAGATCCCAAACACACCTACACCAACAGAGATCTCAAGTGTAGTATACGCAAGAGAGATTACAGGAAACATACCTTCTCTAAGATATTGTTTATAATTGAACTCGCCATTGTCTATGTGATCTTTCCAATCTCAATTCTTTCAGGACTGCAAATCGCATCACAAACAGTCAACAGAGTTAAATCACAAAGAAACAAACATAACTGTACATTGGTACATCTACATTTCCATTTGCATATATTATTATAGGATACATAAGTTAGTGCCTTACCATTAATACAATCAGATATAAATCTCTAGTGCCTTACCATTAATACAATCAGACATAAATCTCAAACTAGGAAAAGATAGATGTCTTAATAAGTACAAAATTTCTGAGAGATTTACTAACCGAATATTATTTAATCTAAAAGACATAAGAGCCAAAAAAGACATAAAAAGAAAAATTATCATTCTTCTTTTTCTTTTCTTTTCTTTTTTGACAACGGTAAGTTTTATTAAAGAAAAGAACCAGGCAAAAAAGTGATCTTTCTTATCTAGACCATATATAGAAATGCTTCAGCTCTGATAAATTCTATTCTAATCAATGACTATAGATTACATATTTGAAATCAATATTCGATACACATATATATAGACACTTGTATATCTACATGGGAATAATTCCCCACAAACCATCCCACAAGCTTCTTTCTTGTGAGCTATGATATAGCCATCAAAAACAAAAGAGTTTATTACAAAAAGGCCCCCTATATTTTCAAAAAACCTCAAAAAGGCCCGTATATTTTATGTTTTTACAAAAATCTCCCTTGACTAACATTCCAGCTGTACAAAAAGTAATATTGCAATTCAGTTTTTATTTTTGAACAATTCGCCCTTAAGAAAAATTCGAATCACTTTTTTCTTGAGTTAAAAGATAAAATGACAATTTTACTCCTTAAACTTTGAAGATCTAAAAACAAAGGCTAGGATCATTTGAATTTACCTATTTTCCTAATCTACATCCAAGCCTTTCCATCACCATGCCTTCCATGGTCATCATGGATTTAAGTGGACCCCACAAAAGCAACTTGAGTTGGTGATATTTGCTAAAGCTTAGGGTGTTTCTGTCATTTATCAAAAAATAATCACATTTACACGGTCAAACCAGGGGTCTTTTTATAAGAACGTAAAAGATATGAGCCTTTTTGAGGTTTTCTGAAAATATAAGAGCCCTTTGCAAAAATCATGCAGTTCTCTTTTTTTCAGCCATTGTTTTCAACCACAGTTAAATGAAACCCAACTACACTAAACCCTCTCTTTATGCTTAGAATGGATACATCCATTAGCAATTAGAATTTAGAAAACCACCCAAGATCTGGCGCCCATGAACGACGGCTTAAGCCAAAGAAATTATGCCTGGTCCCCGAAAATAACCCCTCCCCTCCGGCGCCATACCTGTTTTCTTAGGAATGAGAGCAATGAACAAAGCCCCCCAATCTGCTTAGATAGCTTGCTTCTTGAATGATATTCCCACATGAAGTTCATGACATCTTTCTTCATATCCTCCCAAAAAAGGCCATAGGAAAGTCATCCAGTCAGGAGCTCTATCACCTCCCAAGTCCCAAATCAAAAACTGCTACTTTATATCCCAAGGAAAAAAGTGCAATCGCATTCCACTTTACATGCACAAAAAACAACATTACACGTGGTCGCTCAAGAAGGGGAAAAGGGCACTTTAAGATATCATTTTTATTACCCTTGACCACCACCAGACAATATGCACAATAATCCTAGAGCTTTAGTTCACATTGCAAGTTTGTAGCACATTGCGCATGATCCCGATTCCAGACTGCCAATCTGACGTCCCCTCTGAATAGACTGTGCCCCTTAAACAACCCAAATTGGATAGCTATCCAATATTTGAACGTTTTGCATTTAATGTAAACCCACGTATTTGGGTCTGGGTGCATCCGCCCCAAAAAAAAAAACACTCATTAGCATTTGGCCCATGCACCCATTAGTCAATGCCCATGCCCCCACTTCTCCAACCCCAAATAGCTCTCTCTCTCTCTCTCTCTCTCTCTCTCTCTCTCTCTCTCTCTCTCTCTCTCTCTCTCTCTCTCTCTCTCTCTCTCTCTCCAAAGAAATCCACAAATCCCTCTCCCTCTTTTGATCCCTCAGTCTCCTCTAGCATCACCATCGGTATTGGCATCATGGTCTCAGTCTCTAGCGGGTATTCCCTTCTCTCTTTAATCTCTCCCTCTCTCACACACAGTGGATGACTCGGTGTTGCTGAGTTGCCGTGCTGGTCTTGTAGGGTGTTTCAAGTTCGTATTTTGAGCATAATCTTCTAGGTTCTCCTGTTTGTTGGTTCCTTTTGGTTTTTTTTTTTCTTTTTTTGATTGTTTTCTGGTCAATGAAACCTCCATTTCGAGCAAAAAAAAAAGTTCAGTGAAAATCTTGAACTCCATAAAATCTCCTGGAATGTAATCCAATCTATTTGTAATTGGTATGCCTTACAGGACAATCTATGAAGAAGAGAGCAATTGCCAGCCACATGAGCCCATGTCATCCATAGGTTTTTGCTAAATGGATTTAGTGTACTTCAAATCTTTGATGGACAAATGGCCCGACATGTCTTTAATTAATGGGCTGTGAACTTTTATTATATGAATATATTTCTTGTTGGGCATTGAGTTTTGTTATCAATAGTGGGACTTGAGTTTTTTAAAATGAAATTAATTGAAGACTGAAGTTTTAAATTTAGTTTCTTATATTTCAATCCATTGTTATTCTTCATCCGGTTTTGAAAAATCAACTCATTTGAAAGACTCCATAGCTGAACCATGCTGTATATTCAAATGGTAAAAGGTTTTAACTTCTATTGCATATTTTCTTATCATATGGTGTCGGGTCTTGATTTGGAAGGAGAGAATCAATCAATCATCTCTTTTAACTTCTGTTGCATCTTGTGTGTTTCATGACCTTGCTATTTTTCAATTTATGGCAAAAATTGGTAGCTGAAATTGCTTCATTATATACTTTTCTTTTATGAAAGGTTCCTTACTGGCTTCTTTTTTTTGTTGCTGCTCCTTTTTGGTATGTCGGTGCATTTATTTTACTCCTTGATAGGGTCGGCTATAATGACGTTAATGTCGCTGTTATTTTTCGGATGGTAATTATATATATTTATTATTATCTTAATGTATTTGTCAACTTGTCGTAGCTTGTAGTAGTGTGGGCGTCCACACTCCACACGACTCAAACGAAAATCCTGTGTCCGCCTCTGAATGTAAACCTAGTTGTTTCTCTTTCTCAGCTGTCTATGGAAGATGCTGATCAAAGAACTAGATTATTCCCATCAAGGAATCTGGTCTTGTTTATCAAGACTATGGACCATCAATCCAACCACTATTCCCCCCTACACAACACTTCAAGTAATCGTCGCAAACAAAGTACAAAAGAAGGCAAAATAACAACACGCAATCAGAAAACACTGCTGCATTCTCAATTAACCCGCCAGTGTAGCAAAATCTGCTAATCTTTTACATGAGCATACCGAAACTCTTCCAGATGAAAAATCCCAGAACATGAAACCCACAGTTCTAAACCTAAAGATGCGTAACCAAAAAAAAAAAGTTACAGTTTTTGCAGCCTAAAAGAATCACATCAAGATCGATTACCATCCACAACATCACTAAAATCAATATCAGTAAAAGAGAATTGCAATCGCGGAAGCAGATTGGAAACTGATTTCCGTGAAAAGTGATTACTACATTACATTGCTTTTTGGAGCTAAAAGAATCAGAAAACGAGAGATTTACACAGATATTTTCAGTGAGATGGTGAGTAAGTAGAGATTGAAATAGAAAACAATCTCAACAGAAAAAAAAAAAAAAGATGATTGATTGAGATGATGAGAACTTACGATCTAAGTAGAACAAAACCCTAGATTTTTGTTTCTGTCTCGAGAGCGAATGCGAATGGAGACCGAAACAAAAACCCTCGCCAAGTTTCTCAGGCGATTGCAATTTTTACAAGCTCGGGGGAGGGGCGTTCTGAAATAGGCTAGATTTCCGTGTCGTGATTAGAATTTGTATGTGACATCCACCACTGAAATAGATGGGCCACACAATGGACGGACCAAAAATATATGATATTTTGGGAAAGTTAGGTCTGTGTGCTATGTTGCGCATGGACACGTCTGTGGCTGATTTTCCATGCAAAAGTTAGAGAAATGGTGTAATGAGTTTTTATGTTAGCGTGAATTTCAAATTTGTTGCGGTCGCTTTTTTTTATGTAAGAAAAAGTAAAGAAAAAATGAATAAAGCTGATTTTTCGACAAACGTACGTATAAATAAATAATTGATCTTACACTATGTGGACCTCGGTCGACTAAATTAGTTAATGGAGAATGTATTTTTGGGTTGTTTGTTTGCATATAATTAAATTAACAGGAATTCCTAATAAAGTAGGTTCGGAGATGGTGTTTTAAATTTGAGCCGATGCACACCTCATAGTGGGGTCCACCTGAATGGATCACACCTTTCACTAGTCACCAATCCATTTTCTTACATCCATCTGAATCGAGTTTACCGTTGAGTCAAAGGGGTCAATGTTTTAAGGGGTTTGATAGAGTATATTTCATTAATAATATAACTTTTTTAGTAAAAAGACTTCATTCGTGGTTGGTTGAGTAGTAAACTCACATTATTTTTAATCAACTAGTGGAGCCTACACGTGCAATGCACATGCACCGAACACACAATTTTACTAACAAAAATTTTTAAAAATAAAGCTTTTAAAAAATTTAGAAGAAGCTAAAATACATTTAAAAATCAACTTTCAACAGAAAATGAGTGATTATAAATTGCAAGGCCCGTGCAATGTCCAAATACAGCTGACAATACTTTTTTCATATACATTTGAAAACAATAAAACGATGATATAGTGAGAAAAATGAGATCTTAAAAGACCATCGATATAGAATTTATATAACTCTTTGAGGATATAAATCACATATTTCTAGATATTTTATCATGAATGTGTACTAAGAAATTTAAATTTACTTTATTTAATCTATCAGGTCGACTTATCAGTTTCTTGGTAAACTTGACCTACTAAAGTTGGAGTCCAGTCAAAAGCATAGTCAAATTGATAACCTGCAGTTTTATAAAAAATAAAAATAAAAACTAATAACCAATTGAGCTTACTGTTTTAACCAATTACCATGAACATTATATGTTCACTACAAAATCAGATTCTATTAAGGGAAAAAAATAATTATATCCTACATAAGGACATCAGAATAAAAAAACTAAGATGGTGGTTTTAGTTTTAACTTACAATGAAAAATAACATCTCACATAGATCGTCAAGAATAATGAAGTAATCCGGCATGTTCTCAAGCGACAGAAATCAACAATGGTGAAACTATTATATGAACTTTGACGAGTAAGATTTGCAGAGCACCCGTTGATCAATATTAGTATTTAACATGTGCGTTGTTTTATTTTATAAGACGGACCACTATCAAGTAAAAAGAGGCAATACCTCTCCAAAAGTCAGCATCTTCTTTTTATATGATATAAAGTGCTATATTTTATACCCAGTAATAAAAGAATAATACAAAGTAATCATAGAAGTTTAGTTAGATGGAAGCTCACAAATAAAGATATCCATAGGGAAAAAATACAAAAAAACAAAAAAAACTACAATTACAAATATGGCAAAAGAATTTAACCTTCCTCTTAAGAAATACATAAGAATATAACCTAGGTATTATAGATCAACTATTCCACTCTGTTTTGTATAGAGGACGGGAGTGCTGATCAAAGTAAGAAAAATTCGAAATGAATAAAGACAAACTGAATTTGTTGCAGCTTAACATCAAATACTTATTTTAGTTGTTTACACTTAAAACGATCACTTCATTCATTGACTCTGAAGTTAGTAGTAAAGTTAGTATAACAAGCAGTTTCTATGAATTTCTCGTTTTTCCTTTAAGGAAATGCATGACGCTTCATTGAATATGAAAAGAAGAAGAAGAAGAACAACAACAACAACAAGAAGAAGCTTGTAATGATGAAATAAATAAATGTGTTAGAAAATGATTAAACTTTTTCAATTTAAACCTCATGAGTAAGAGCAATAATAAATAAATATATTCATGCCCTTGAAATGCCCTTTTATAATAAAAAATTCACAAAAGTTATATATTAAGAAACTAAAAAATTGTATATAACAAAAATAATTTTACGATAGCAATCTATAAGACCTACCACTAAATTGCATTTATGGAATTATCTTTAACAATCATTAATATTAGAAGATAACCAATATTTAGCAGTAGTTATCACATTATCCAACTTGTGATTATTCTTCCAACATGGGTATAAATCAAGATCAATATAACTATTATGTCAGATTGAAAACTCAATTATTCTAACTAAACAAAATACAATCACATGAAGCAAAAGGGAATAGAATATTTAATTTTTTTTTTCATGGTAACTTTCATTAAAAGAGAGAAAAAAATAGGGTGGACATAAAATGAGTTTAAGTTTGTACATTTCACTTTTTTATTTATGATATTTTGTCAGTTGTTATTTTTTCTTAAAAAAGAAAAAAAAAACTAAACATAAAGCAATAATGCAAACGTAGTACTTGTATATATGGGATTTGCTTATAAGTTTCGGAGGTCCCTATACATTTTTCAAAGGCCATAATAAATAATATACAACTGAAGGAACATCAAATTACAAATATTTAAGGTTAGTGCACAAAAGATTAAAGGGTTGATATTTAAAAAATAATAACAAAGGGTTACATCCGTACAAAGAAAATAATCTCATATATTCTGGAAACCTCCCGGAGCTCTCTGATGTTCTTAACTCTCAAATTTCAAATACAAATACCACTCAAGTATCTTTTACTTCCATCAAAAAACAAAAATAAAAATAAATAAATAAATAAAAATTATTTGCACAATTAGCATTGTCTCTCGTATGTAGTCAATTTGATATTTGAATTATAATACAACCACTAATTGGCCACCAGCAACAATAACAAAAGTAGCAAGCTAGCTAATACCTTTTGTCTCGACTTTTAAACTAATTTTTAAGCTGATGACGAAGTATTTAAAAGTGCTCACAAAATTATAAGTATTGAACACCAAAAAGGTAGTAAGTAAAATACATTTGATTCCTTTTCTTGCATTTTGTTGGGCATGTATATAGTGAAAAATAATAATACTAAGAGGGGCCCATATCGTGCAGTTTATTGGGAATATCTATATATATATATCTATAATAATACTAAGTGGGCCCACATCTTGCATTTTATTGGATAGGTGTGTGGTGAAAAAACACTACACTTTAGTGAAAATTATAAGTGGGCCATGGTGTGTAGTGAAAAGTATTGTCATTTTGTTCTCTTTTATAAGATAGATAGATAGATAGATAGATAGAAAGATAGCGATAGAGAGATAGAGAATACTAAGTGGGCCCACAATTTGCATTTTATTGGGCAGGTGTGTAGTGAAAAAATATTATGCTTTACTCTCTTTTATATAATGGTATAGATATATAGATATAGATAGATATAGATATAGAGATAGAGAAATAGTAACAATAATAATAATGTACAGATTATATTATTATTATATAGGTGGGGCCCACACAAGTTCTTCTCTTTTATAATCTTATTATTATTATATAAGTGGGGCCCAAGTTCTTCTCTTTTAGAAGGGTAATAATAATATATAGATTATATTACTATTATCTAAGTGGGGCCCACATAAGCTATTCTCTTTTATCATCTTCTTATTATTATTATCTTAAGTGGGGCCCACATCTTGCATGTGATTGGTTAAGTGTGTAGTGAAAAAAAAAGTAAAAAGTTGTGCATCTTGCTCTCTCTTATAATAGTAGTATAGATCTTGCAGTTTGTAAGGGTTTTAAGAGTTTCTTGTAGTTTATAGTTTTTCCTTAAAACTTTGAGGCGACAAGTGAGTAGGTCTGCCTAAACAGGTCGAACATGTTTATTATGGTTGAGACACGGGTAACCCACATTCGACCCATTTATTAAACGGTCATAAACTCCTAACTCTGCACCCACTATGGGTCTACCGATCACCTGGTCCATTCTAACTTGAAAAATGAGTCGGGTAGACTCGTATAACCAGCATCCATCCAATGGATCAATTGACCCAACCACGGTTCCTGCCTGGCAGAAATTGACTTGTAAGCTTAATTTGGGCCCAATTTGATTTCAACAACCACTTGAGGTGCAGTACCTTGCTTTCCATCGGTAAAAAGTGAGGCCATGGTCAATTAACTTTTTTTATCTTCCATATATTGAAGCAATTCGTGCAAATGCTAGTCCTTTTTGTGAATGACAATGCACAACTTCGTCTCAAGGACACGAGACTAGTCACACGGTTTTCCATCCATAAAGGTGGGGTCTAATTGGCAAAGGCTCATTCAACCTTTTCTAACCCATGGATTGAAACAATCCAATTCAATTTTAGCTCTTTTCTTATTTTATGCAATGTCTATTATATTTTATTCGTATCTATAGTCTATATCTTTATAAGATAGAATACCATATAAAAATGTTACTGAGTAACTATATCTTAAGAGAGAATACCATATAAAAATGTTACTGAGTAAGCTAACAAAGGGCATACTTGAAGGGGAAATTTTTATTTAAACCTCGAGTATGATATATATATATATTTTTTAAATAATGACTATGGAAATAGAATAGTAAAATTAATAAAAGTAAAATAAAGATTTTATTGAAAAATCATGTCAAAATAAAACGACACCATAAGATTGAGTGATAAGTTTTACTTGGATAGTAGAGGGTGCTATAGGAAGTAGGTATCATTACCATCTTTACCTCATACTATAATTAGAATTTAAAGGAAAGTTTAAATGGGTCATGCGAGTTAGGTGGGTTAGGCAACTTATCATAACCTGACCTGTGTATCCACAAGTGAGAAAACCTTGACCCATGGCTGACTAACATATTTCGTGGGTCAGGTTGTGCGGGTCATAGGTCACGTGCAAGTCGGATCATGTTTTGCCACCTCTAGTTATTGTTCTCAAATATGAGATTTTTCTAGTTCTTCTATTAAAATTATAATGATTCAAATCATCATGATCCATATAGAAATGTTTGAACACATTAGAACAGCCCGTTCTATCCCAATCCTTTAGAAGAACCCATTATAACACCTTCTACTCTCTAAAAATGATCTCTGTAGCCCATAATTTACTTTTGCTTTGTTATTTCTGATTTTCTTCTTTCTTTTCTGGTTTTCTGTCTGTTTCTTTTGCATTTTGTGGGACTTTTTACTTACTGGGTTGACAATTGACATCTTTTTTTTTTCTTTCTTTTTTTTTTTAAAAAACTTTGTTTGGTTACCGTTTTCTATTGGAAAAAGCAAGGGCGGATCCAGGACTTCTAATCTGGGGGGGATGCACTTAAGTTACACTAAAAAAATTCTTTGGGCTAAAATAAAACTTTTATTGAAATGTTGTCAAACTTTACAAGAAACATAAATGTTTCAGGCATCATCCAAAGATAAAATCATGAGGAGGAGGCAGAAAATCCACCAGAAAAAACCCAACAAAACCCATGTTTCAGTCATCATCCAAAGAGAGAATAATAAGGAGGAGTAAACCCAAAAGAAGGGGGAGGGGGAGGGGGAGGGGGGGGGGGGGGGGGGGGGGGGGAGACCATGTTTCAGTCATCAAACACATGAAAAAGGAAAAAAAAAAACCCATCTTAAAAAACCCAATAAAAAGCATGTTTCAGTCATCAACCACGTGAAAAAGAAAAGAAGAATGGAAGATTTGGGAGGCAATGAACCTGAATAGGAGACAAATTCCTCTGATAAAACACAGTCGTTGTATCTTGAGACTCCCCTAGTTTCTTACAAATGTTGTTAAAACCATGACTTTTGTTGTTGATCAAAGGAGGATGACCAACAGTGTGCTCATTTTAACATATTCAATAAGAAAGCTTGGTATCTACCAAAATTGAAAATCTAGTTTTTTTTTTTTTTGCTGAAATCTTGGGTGGGCTGCAGCCACCCTCGCCCCCCCCCCCCCTTCATCCGCCCCTGGGAAAAAGACTAAAAAAGGCTTAGCATCTAACGAAAAGGATGCTAGAATCTAAACCCCAATCTATATCCTGGCCTAAAAGAGTAACCAAACTTGGCCAACCCATGTGCCAAGCCATTTAGTGTTCTAGGAATATAGTCAAAATCTACAAAAGAAAACCAAGCAGCAAATACTGCACCCGTTTTGAAGAATCGGAATGTCGACTCTCCTATTATAGATGCAGCCTCTTTGCCAGAGACCCTTACATTGGAAAGTATGTTTTGTAAGAATTGAGGTCTCTAAGGCCTACTTTTGTTACTCCCTCTTCGTTCTATCAATACAACTTCTCCTTCGAGCAAAATAAATAAATAAATAAATAAAACCAAGCAGCAAATGCTTTAATGTCCAAAATGATTAGATTAATGGACCGGTCATAATTGCCCTTCAACGCTAGCACCACTTCCTGAGCATCCAAAACAATATGAAGCTTGACAAAGTCATTTGTCCTTGCCTTCTCCAACGCATTTCAGATTGCCCTTGCTTCAGCCTCCTTTGAAGAGGCAACTTCATGTCCTTGTGTAGCACTTGCATCCACAATAACACCATTCCAAAACCAAAGGAAGGATAACCCTCCTCATACTTGTAGGCAGCATCCGAGAAGATTATGAAATCTTCCTTATTAGGAATCACTGTAGAGACTTTTGAGACCTTATAATTATTTCTATCCATTTTAAAGGAATGTCCCTATCAATACCAATGGGATTCTTTAGAATCTTTTGGGTTGTAGTAGTGATTTTGGAAGGATTTAAAACTCAACCTTTGATGAATAAATTCAATTATAGCTTTCCAAATAATCCACCACGTTGAGAGAATCCCCATCTTAGAGTGGGTATCCCCCAAGAAAAAGATTCGGTTGGCTATGCTCACTTGAGTTCTTCCACCATTCCATTAAATTTGTTGAACGAATAGAATAATAATAATAATTAAAAAAAAAAACCCCAATGCGAGCCAAACCAATTTACTCTAGCGAAATCACAACGCATAAGAGCACGTCCAATCGAGCCTCCCTCCTATACACATATACGACATTTATCATCTAAATAGCTCCTTTGATAGTTGTTTTCAGCTATAGATATTTAGAAATGGGTGAGTATGTGTTCGGGCAGAAGGCCTAATATTCAAGCTTTGTCTCCGCTGAATGCTCCAAATTTAATATTGAGTAATGTTTAATATTCTTATTATTGTTATTGTTTCCATGATGGTTTTTATTCATGTACTTTAATAGATTCATTTCTCAAAAACAAGGTACTTTAATAGATACATTAGTTCTCGTCTTTTTGTCTACACTCTCCTTTCTCCTACAGTTGCATTTTTTTGGGATTAGTGCATGGATTTTGATTTGATGCATAGAATCTGAAATTTGGATTTGTTATCTTAAATAATTTTTGGATATACCCCGAAAGGTTTTTAAGACTCGTAAATAGATCTCTGAAGTTTTACCGTATGTAAATAGGCCTCCGCCTTTTCATTTCAATACCTTTAATATCTCAAAATCAATAACCTTCCGACCACCATAGGTTTTAGAGTGAGATGACACTTTTGCCCCTCTTTATCCCTATATGCATAATTTCAAAAGCTTTAACTTATTTTCATCTAAAGCTTGTAACACCAACACCAATAGTTACATTCAGCGAGAGAGAATAACGCTACGTAACTATATTTTTATCAACATATAACTCAATTTATTAAATTTAAAGTGATCATAATGACAATCAACACATGTACTTATAATTGACAATAATTGATCCAATCCATGCACGACACATCGTTATATTGATGAAAGTTTCAAAATACACGATGAGACTTCATGTGCGTTAGAGATTTACGAAAGAGAAACCGTTGTGACTTGAGATAATATAATGGTATTTTTATAAACAATAATATACTCATTCGTTATAAAGGATGTAATGGCAAATATATCATTTTAAGGGCAAATATATCATTTTTTGTTTAAAGGATGTAAGGGCAAATATATATCATTTTTATAAAATTCAACACAAATCTCATGATGGATACCCATTCTCATTAAGATTTAGGAATATTGATTTTGAGGACATGAAATGTATTAAAATGAAAAGACGGGAGCCTATTTACAAATCCTATTAACCTTATTGGGTATATGAAAAAAACTTTATCTTAAAAATTATACTTTCTTGATCTGAAAAATAGTTTTCTACTCGAGGTGGTTCTTTGATTGGTTGCAACATCTGCATGTTATTTAACTTTGTCATTAGAAGAGAGTTTTTTTAATTATTTGCATATAGTATTAAACTCTCTTATGTACTGCTTCTTGCTCTTGCAGAAATCAACTTATGCAGGGCCTCGAGAATCAAAAGTAGGTTCCCATCTCATTAACTATTTCTGACTTCTCCATTGAAGGAAGAAACAAGTCTTTTCAATGACATCCATTAAAGTTGAGATGATACAGATGAGAAAAAAAAAAATTACAAGCCATTCTAAGTACAGACTTGGTTGACTGAGGTCTGTCATCTCTACTATTGGAATGCTGCATAATCCTTGCTGGGAATTGAACATGGAATTTGATTTGGGAATAGCCATATTTCTCATATAGACCCAGAATTGGGCTACAACCTTGCATCATAAAATAAAATAAAAATAAAGAAAAAACGGCTTTCCTTTGACCTGGAAGGATTAGTCCAGCCTAAAGGATTGAGAACCCTCTCATCTCAAAAAAACAAAAAAAATAAAAAATAAAAACGTCAAAAGCTAAAATCTGGTTTGGGCCATTTATCTGTTGGAGCATGAATTTGGCTCCTTGCTCACTTGTTTGTAATGATCTTACCCAACTCCTGATGCTTTCATTAGTTGTTTAAAGGTATTGAAACTAATGACCACACTGATGATAAAGGCATCAGATGATAGTCCACCACAGCAACACCTGACCCATGTCCACCAACTCTCCTAGAAGCTGCCCAACATCAACCGACAAGGCATGTTCACCGGCTGCCTCCATTATTATATATCTATTTTGCAATTGGAACACAATTTCGCAATTGATTGAGAAATCGAGCATCAATTGTGATTTTAATTTTGAACTGATTTTAACGTGGAAGAGAGATTTTAGGGATTTAGATAGAAAGGTAATTTGGACTCTCTCTCTCTCTCTCTCTCTCTCTCTCTTTAAATAATATTTGCTTAAAGATAAAGATTTTAGAGCTTTTTGTATGTTCCCCCTAAGGTTTGAAGGATTTGTAAGTAGGCCCTTGAGGTTTTAGTATTTGCAAATAGGCTCTTGCATTTTTGTTTTAATATCTTCCGTGTCCCTAAAATCAATAGTCTCCCAACAACCATAAGTTTTTAGTGCGAAATGACAATTTTGTCCATCTTTTGTATCCTTATATGCATAATTTCAAAAGCTTGGACTCAAAATATTTTATAAAGCATGTAACATTAACAATTGCGCTTAATAGGAGGAAAACACTCTACATAAATTAATCTTTTATCAATACAGGGCTCATTTCATTAAATTCATATTGATTATGACAACAATCAACACCTATACTTATAATTGGTTATGATTTATCCAATCCATACATGACCCACAATTGGATTGATGAAAGTTTCAAAATACATGATTCTGCTTCATGTGTAGGGGGTGCAAAAGAAATATTGGGGGAACGGGCAAATGTAAGAAAAAAACTAACTGATTTTTAGAATTTGTGAGGGCGTCGTGTTTGAGTCTATGTAAAAGAAATATTGGGGGAATGGCAGATGTTAAGAAATATATTAATTTTTAGAATTTGAGGGGGGGGGGGGGGGGGATCTTAAACTTTTCTCAGATATGGGTTGGGGCTTTAGTCTCCAGGCCCTTGTAACTGGGTCCACCCCTGGTCATGTGCAAGAAAGAGTTATTTAGAAAAATCACTTGGACTTGAGATAAAATAATGATATTTTTGTAAGTAATAATATATTCATTTTGTTTAATGGATGTAAAGACAAAGCCGTCATTTATATAAAAAACCAAGACAAATCTTACAGTGGCCATCCATTCTTATTAGGAATATTGATTTCAGGGACATGAAAGGTATTACAAAGAAAGACAAGAGGCCTATTTACAAATACTAAAAACCTTAGGGGGGTATATACAAAAAGCTCAAAATTTTAACCATCTCTCAATCCAATTTCTTCTACAATTGTCAAATTTAAAAAAAAAATTCACATACAACTTTTAGGAATTAGAACTCTCTCTAATCTACAAGAGTGCCAACCCAATCTTCAAGTTGAAGAATTGGCCAGATGGATTTGAACGCTACAAAGCATGGCTAATGGCCAAAGGTTTCCATCAACAAATAGGTATTGATTATACACAGACATTTAACCTTATCCCTAAGTCCACCACCATTCACATCAATCTTACTCTAATAGTGCAACTTAAATGAGAAATTCACCGATTGAATATCATTTTCATTGGCAATAATCCCAGTTCCCTATGCTCATTAATTCATCATTGGCTTCTTTTCTTTACTTGGCTTAAAAATCTACTGGTATGCAACTAGCTTTTTTTTTTTTTTTCACTAAACAAATATGTTATTGACTTATTAATAAAATATAAAATAGACAACTCTGAGGGGTAGTTTGGTTGGCTTAAGACCACGGAATGTACCTAGAGGTTGAGGGTTCGAAATTGCACTACCACAAGTCATTAGTGAAAGTAAATTAAGTATTAATTCTTTGATGTAGATCCCATTCCGGATCCATTTGAATATTGATGTATTGTACCATTTGCAATTGTTTATTATTTTATAAAAATTTAAAAACTTATAGATTTTTTCATTGTATGACTCATATTGCGTGTGCTAAGTGCAAGCATGTTTTGCTGGTATTTTATGATGGCCAATGTTAAAAAAAAAAATAAAAAATCTCATTACACTAAGGGGTTTCCAAATTCAGGGTGGGGAAGAGCGGCCAACCACAGCCCCATCTCATTCTGCCCCTGCATGTCCCAGAACATGTGAAGTTGACTACAATAACGAACCACCATAAGTTGAAGATTGAATTTTTTATGAAAATAACAATTTGTCCTTACATCAATTAAGCATCACCACCATCATCAAGGCCATGTCCCAACTATGCTACGGCTAAATCCTTTACATCAATTAAACACTAGATATTATTTATAAATCAAGTTTTATTTTTTATTTTTTTATATACCTCTATAAGATTCCTGCATATATTGAGCAGTGCTTGCACGCAGGATTGATCCAAGTTTAGAGAGAGAGGGAGGCAGGGGGAATCAGTAATTAGGGGGATGGGAGTAGTGATTATTGGCTAAGCATGGACACTAATGAATTAGTTCATCATATTCGTCGAAATTCAACAGTGAATTAGACGAGGTGCAAATCAAATGAACTTATTCTATCGAATTCATTGATCCAGCAAATACTCGAATTACAAATTGCGAAGAGTCCAGGTCTGGATACAAATCTTTTTCTCGCAGTAAGTGTAAGACCATCGGAATTCTACCTAAATTACAACACATTAGAAAAAAAAAAAAAGTATTTACCGTGTGTCATCAGGACTCTACCTGATAACCAAACTTTCCAAAACCGTATTTATGCTGAGCCATCAGGATTCTACCTATATAGCTAATTTCAAAATCTTCCAAAACTTATTAATAGCACAGAAGCAATTTTTCTTCAGCAAGAGTAGCAGCCCTTTTTCCTCTCACAAACTCGTCGTCGGAGTTTATTTGCCTGGTCACCCTCCGGTCACCGATATGATAACCCATGAGGAACCCCCTAAGCCCACGGCACTGTCAATGTTTTTACCGTTGGCTTCATTTGTCTGGTTTATCGGTATGATCATCTATGTCCTTTTGACCAAATACAACTCTGAAGAACCGAAGACTGAACCGCCATATTACTCTTCTACGGCCAAACTCAACTCAAACTGTGCAATTTGTTTGGAGGATTTTAAAAGACGAGATCGTTGTAGAGTTCTTCCGAGGTGCAAGCACATGTTCCATGATCGCTGCGTGGATGCTTGGCTGAATAAAAAGAAAAGGTGCCCTACATGCCGCACCCTACATTCTCCGAAGGAGATCATATATTTTAAAAGGGGGATGACTGTTGCTAACGTTGTGTAAGGTTTGTTGGGTTTTTTTTTTTTAAATTTATTTGACTTCAACAGTTTGATTCTTGAATTAACTTAGAGCAATTTGTTCTTGGAATTGATATTACAAAACCATGCAACTGCTCGATTCTAGTCTTACTTTTAGAGAGAGAGTTGGTAAGATTGATTCCATTCTCTCTACTTGGTTTTATTCGACTAATCTGCATTGAGTTTTATATTAGTATCTTGAGTCTGGACTTGATCCCAAAATCTCAATGAAGGGTACTGTTAAATGATTTGTGAATGTTTTTTTAATTAGACAGCTTTGGATCTCATGTCTTTCTACTCAAAACACAATCAAATCCTAGCATGGAAACTTCAGCTATAAGTATAGAAAGACAGGGATCTGTATCCCTAACATATAGGAGATCTAATGAGATCGAGCAGGCTTATAGAAGTTCATGGTGACACTCACCTAATGAAAATCCAATCCACTTATGTGATTAGTGAATATGCATAAAATAGTATAAATCAAAGCTTACGGAAACACCCAAGTCTTTTGGTGAGACCAACTCATATTGCAGCAAGATTTGAAGATGCTCGGTAAACTTGAGACTATTTATTCTGGAAGGCCCTGATTTTCAATAGGTGGGCAATGGTATGGATTTTCATTCTTTTAACAAATTTAAATTATGATCATTGTACCCTTTGCAATTGTTCATTATTTTATAAAATTTATAGATTTTTTCATTTGTATATTGCATGTGCTAAGCGCGAGCATTTTTTGCTAGTATTTTATGATTGGCCAATGTAAAAAAAGTAAAATATCTCATTACACTCTGTTTCCAAATTGGGGGTGGGGAATGGTGGCCAACCCCAACCCCATCTCATTTTGCCCCTGAATGTCCCAGAACATGTGAAGTTGACTATAATAATGAATCACCATGAGTTTAAGATTGAATTTTTACGAAAATAACAATTTGTCCTTACATCGCATCACCACCACCACCATCATCACAGCCTTGTCCCAACTATGCTTGAGCCGAGTCTTTTACATCTATTAAACACTAGATATTATTTATAAATCTAAAAAAGGAAATACAAGAAGATAATGATCGGAAAGAAGGCGGCAAAGGGCAAGTTAAAAAGCTTTAGAAAATAATGATCTATTACGTGCTTATCAACTTGGAGGGTTGGTGCTACGATGCTCGGATACTTCAAAATGGGGCAAGGTACATGTCATATCATATCCAATACTTCACTTTTCACATATAAAATCCACATCTCTGTCCTCTTTATGGCGTGTCCCAGTCATATCCATGATGTATTTGGCATCATAGTCCAGGAGAGCCCTTGGTGGATTTGTAGATCTTTTGATGGCCGCATTTTTTTTTTAATTTCTTTGTTATTTTCGGGTGTAAATAAAATCTTAATTGCCACAAAAAGAAAAACAGGAAAAAAAAATGCAGAATACAGGAGGAAAGCTTTATGATAAAAGGGTTAGGTTGCCGAACCGAAGGCCTCACCTGTGAACATGTCTCAAACATAAGGACAGCAGGTTCCAAAATTAAAACAGAATTAAGTTTAATCTCAATTAGAAGAGTGAACAAACCTTATGAGAGCTTAGAGTTCTGCAAATTATAACTTCATAAGAGCCAATTTGTCACCATACGCAACAACTAGGGAATTAAGTGTACCCAATGTTGCCTGCCTCAGTGCCCGATTAGCCTAATTAAGATCATAATTCATAATGGGGCCATTTTTAGATTTCACAAGCTAATACAAGACAATATTTAGAAAATTAAATATTTCAAATGGGCACAAACAGATTCAATACATCACTTGTGAAGAAACATTGTTAATTCTGCAAAAACAAGCTCCAACACACAGGATAGATCAATCTTGAGAGGCAAACGGGCAAATTTCAGCAAAAGACTAAAAGAGATACCAGCAAAGTTAAAAATCCAAAAACATTAGGGGAAAACCACAAGGTTGTTGGTTAAAGCCAAAGAGTAATGGGACTGGAGTGCATACTAAAGTTTTATGTACATGTACATATAGAAACAACCCCATAGTTAGGTTGCAGTATACTGGAGACTGTAACACCACTCACCAAAAACAGAAACAAACAAACATTAAGACCCATCACGGGGCACCATTCCATCCACTCCTTGCTTGGCTAAAGAATCAGTCAGCTCATTAGCCAAACTATATACATGATTAAAAATCACACCTGGATCATAGAAGAAGGTATCTGACATCATTTAGTTAGTAGTGGATCAAGGAGTCGCATCTTTACACAATGCCCAGGAGATAGCATTGACTGAATCGATCTCCACAACTAAGCTTTCTCAGAACGAATCGGGATATAATCCCAAAGCTTCTAGAATGGCAGGCACCTCCGCCTCATTAGAATCTTCAACTCCAATGGAACTTTTTTTTTGTTGGTAAAAACCTCCGATGGACTTAGAAAACAAAATGGAGAAAACAAAATGGACACCTCTCCATTCTCGTTTTGAAGCACTCTTCCAATCCCCGCCAGGCCCCTAGCTGCCCCCATCCACATTCAAGTTGAGAGCACCTTCCATTGTTGGACTCCACGTCTCCACTCTGTTTGGTTTAATAGGAAGCCACCCAATTTCAGATAATATAATCTATTTAGTTTTATGCTTGCAACTACTTCAGCAAATAACCCATTCACCAATCATCCTCAAAACAACAGTCTCCTTCCACCAAGTATTAAGGTCAACCAATGATGTAGCCTAGGCGCCTAGCTAAATGAGTGGCTCAAACATTGGTATGCCATGTGGAAATGTCTAGACAAATATCTTTTGTACAGTTAATATCACCATTGACTCGATGGAATTCTCTCTTGTATATTTGCTCGTATCAGCCATCATATGTTTTGCCATGTTTTTTTATCAGTACGGAATCTTTATTAAAAGAAAAAACATGGCAAAAAACACAAGACAAAAAAAAAAAAAAACCAGAAATACATGGGTAAGTATATCAACAATGTTATTATATGTATAGCCATATAATGACAATGTTAAATAAGATTATAAGAATGTGAAATATAAGCATCATCGAACACAAGTAGGGAGGTGGTCTTTCGAGCATCCTTGGTTTCATCCACTCGTGGGGCCCACAAGTGATGATCTTGTGTATCTCATTACGATGTACATATTTAATGACAAGTAAAAGTCCTACCAGAAGCAACACAAAAACTGCAATTGTACCCAATATTGGCCAAGTGATGCTCCTTCAGTTCTTAAACTGCAATTGTACCAAATATTGGCCAAGTGATGCTCCTCTAGTTCTTAAACTGCAATTGTACCAAATATTGGCCAAATGATGCTCCTCTAGTTCTTAAACTTTTTAAATAACTTGAACATACAACAGGCTTCTAACACCATATTTGTGAAATTCCGGACACTATATAAATTATCATCTAATACATAGGGTAAGCATACCAACCAAACATGAACAAAAGTATAATGCAAAGATTGAACAATTGAGATGTAAATGCTATATATGTTAAATATAATGTGCATTGTGATATGTTAACATAGAAAAAAAACCTAAGAAAATAACAGCTTATAAATTTAGACCTTTGATGACGGGGTTGGACCGTCCGTAAATTGATCATGTCCATCTATGAGGCTGATTTTTTTGCACATAAGTAGCCCTCACCAGCATCATTGAATCCTCGGTGCCTTCGATGGTTGGCATTCATCTAGGTGGGCCATATAAAAGGCATCTCACCAGATCATTTTCATATATAGGGCCCCCCTTTGAGAAGCACTTGTGCTCTTATTGCCTTGTGGGCCCCACCTGGGGTCCAACGAGGAGAACCTCCCTACTTGTGTTCGATGATGGAAGATCGGATCATCATCCTAACTACTCGAGAACCGACCCACAAATTTTCACTATTCAAATCTAATGATCAATTGATCCAATGGTTGAGCCCATTGGAATAGGTGCTAAACACTACCATCAATCAGCACCAGGGGCGGTCCCCATTTTATGCATTAGGTTAGTTTGTGTGTTGCAATTTGATTGGTTTTGTTAAATTTTATTTAACCTTCATTTTCCTGTGGGTTTTTTTTTATGTTCATCAATTAGAAGGAGCTTTAGTGATCCGTTAAAACTGTAATCTTACGTGTTTTTTTTTTACATTCTAACTTGATACGATATGCAAAATACAAAAGTAAAAGAACTCACATTGTTGAACACACAACCTACAAGGTTGATCACATGCCTGTATAACACTCTATCTGATGAGTTTGACCACTCTGCTCTTTATAAACATTATAAACCAACAAAGTACAATTAAACACAAAAAAATGAGAGATAAAAAAAATGTTAAACCAAGATTTTTACTTGCATTGGCCTCAAAAGTACAACTAATAATATAACATGCCTTGTTTCAAACAAACAATAAAGAATTAAAAAATGAAGAAAATCAATTCTTAAGAATTAATAAAAGAATGATAAAATGATAAAAATAAAAATTAAGAGAAATCAAATCGTTACCAACCACTGCCAAAACCAGTAGCTTGTTAAACTTTCCGGAGAATTTCAGTAGTAAAGAATTTAAATACATAAGGATTATAGTCAGTGAAATGTTACTGGTTTTGGTAGTGGTTATATGAATATTTTACAATGGATTTAACATTTCACTGACAATAATCCTTATGCATTTAAATTCTTTCCCAGTGAAATTCTCCAGAAAGTTTAACGAGATACTGGTTTTGGTAGTGGTTGGTAAGGATATGATTTCTCTTGAATTTTGTTTGTTTTCTTGATCATTTTATCATTCTTCTATTAATTCTTAAGGATTAATTTTTTTCATTTTTTAATTCTTTATTTTTTGTTTAAAACAAGGCATTTTACATTATTGGTTGTACTTTTGAGGCCAATGTAAGTAAAAAGGTTGGTCAACATTTTGTTTTATCTCATTCTTTTGTGTTTAATTGTACTTTTGATGGTTGGTTTATAATGTTTATAAAGAGCTGAGTGGTCAAACGCACCGGAGAGTGTGTCATACAGACATGTGATACCCTATGAGTTGTGTATTCAACTATGTGAGTTCTTTACTTTCATATTTTACATGTCATATCAAGTTAGAATGTAGAAAGACAAAAAAGAAAAGAAAAAAAAAACACATAGATTACAGTTTTAACGGATCACTAAAGCTCATTCTAAATGATGAACCTAAAAACAAACCCACACCCACAGGAAAATAATTGTTAAATAATATTTAACAAAACCAATCAAATTGCAACATACAAACTAACTTAACGCATAAAATGGGGACCGCCCAGTTGTTGCTAATGGTAGTGTTTAGCACCTATTCCAATGGGCTGAACCATTGGGTCAATTGTGCATTAGATTTAAATAGTGAAAATTTGTGGGTCGATACTCAAGTAGTTAGGACGATAATTTGATCTTCCATCATCTCCATCATCGAACACAAGTAGGGAGGTGGTCTTTCAAGCATCCCCAGTTCCATCCCCTCGTAAGACCCCAGGTGGGGCCTACAAGGCAACAAGAGCACAAGTGCTTAAAAAAGCGGGGCCTATATATGAAAATGATCTAGTGAGATGCCCTCTTGAATTTGTGACCGACAGGTATGAATTGCATGTCGGGCAACTGATATCCAAACTTGGTTAACCGACTTGCTCCAGAACTTTCAATCTGAAGCTCAAAGGCTTCAGTTTTAGGGATCCAAAATCCCTTCTCTCCATTTCCTGCAATCAAATGTCAGGGCAAAGGCGTACCCAGGATTTTTGTTTAGGTGGGGCTAAACTTTTGCTAGAATTTTTTCACATCGTAGACGGTGGATTGGTAGTTGATTGCTTTTTGTAATATTTTTCCATATCTAATTCAAAGATAAGGTCAATTACATCAAAATCCTCGCCAACCAATAATCACTATTTAACACATAGGTTAAAGACATGATTTTAAACAATTTCTTCTTTTTATAAGGAGTCCTACTACTAACACCTGATTTGTAAATAAACTTCTAAGCCACAACACCCAAATCGTGAATCCTCAAGAAATTAGCACACAATTTGACAAGCAAACTGCAACAATAATAAAGAAACTCTAAAGAAGTAATACACATTATCATGTAAAAATTAGTACCTCGTTATTATTTCCTTAAGCTCCAAACAGTTCCTTAATCATATGAATCCAAACGAGAGCACTTGAATTTATAATTTATAGATGAACATTATCAGCATAATCATAAACATCATATTACGGGCCAAGAATAAAGTTTCCAAAATGAAAAAAGAGAAGAAGAAGTAAGTAGTTAAAGCTTAAACATAGATCAAGACAAATACTCAAAAGAATCGACACAATACACCTAGTCAATTGGACTTGAAAAAATTCTGCCCTTATTGTTACAAACATACGATTCATGGGGAGATAAAGAAATAAATCGAACGGAACGCGTGTGCCACTCTTCCAAGGAAGAGGAAGAAATTACATATATATATAATATATATATATATACAAATCCAGTCCTATTTTGGTCGGATCCGAGATGAATGAAGAAATAGGATTTTAGAAATAAGAAATAAACCATGGATAAATCCAAGCGGCCCTTTCATAAATCCAAGCGATCTTTTCATAGGCGTTTACCCCCAATTGGATCGGGGGATCGAATTGATTATAGAAACATGAGTTTAATTAATCAATTTATTAGTTAACAAGGAAAAATATTATCTAGACAAGTGAATATGGACAATTCTAGATCATTCAAAATCTTTAAAATAAAATTTAATTTACATATTCCATAGTTTTAATGATCATATGTTTTATTTGTAAAACTGTTGTTAAGTGGAAGCTCAGCTTGTTTGGCTGGTGCTATCCAAAACTCCCAAAATTGGTCAGATGGCCCATCCCATCAGTCACAAATTGATTGTTAACGGAGTGCTCTCCAAAAGTCCCATCAGTTAGAACCAGATTGTTGGGTGGATTCTCTCCAATACTCCCAAAATCAGCATACAAATAGGGAGGTTCTTCAGGAAGGAGTCCATTGGGAGGCAGTTGAGGAAGCACTCCATTGACAAGCACTTGAGGAAGGATTCCTGAGAAACCACCCTCCATTGGTAGGGGTGTGTTAGAAGTCTGAAAAAAGGGTCCTGCCATAGGGGAGAAGTTCATAAATGGATATGGCGAACTGGTGAAGGGTTAGGGATGATGGGTTATTAACTACATTCTTTTCAACATTAGTGCTCAATAGTTGTGCTTGAGTTTATTGGGGCACACTCATAAACTCACTGATTCTGATGGAATGATCCTTTTTTTTAAAGAGTACACATGTTAGCTTTTGTAGATAGTTTTATTTATTAACAATAAATCTTGATTTTGGATGGGAAGCATTAAAGGCGGGCTCATTTGAATGTTAGGATTTCTAAGACTTGTAGGGCCTTTTGTCATTTTAGTGAAATGACCAACAAACAGACCACCAACAAGAAATCTTCTCTAGAGATGCACCTACTGGCAAGTGAAAGTCAGAAAGTGGACTGTCATTTGAAGGAGAGGGAGATTGCATCAGAAAGCAACTGAAGTTTATCTTCAAATTTCCTCATCAGTTCAAAGTGAAGAAATAAAAGATGTGCTATAAAACATCACATGCATCTCCTTATCTCAATTACCCAAATCAAATAAAAAATCACAACTAAAAGAGGAAACAAAAGCATAAATGTGATCGAGTCAACAATCAAATCGCCAAGTCCAACCAAAGACGAAAGGGCCACTGAAACAATATCTCTACACTTTAATTTCCCTAATTCCCTCCATTTATCAGAGAAAGAGAGATAGAGAGAGAACGTATTCTTCTCAATCATCCTTTTCTCATTTTTAATAGAACAGAGGGCACTGAAATCATCACTTCAAAAGAAAAAAGAAGAGAAAGAGAGGAAACTGCACAAACCCTAGCTAGAGAGGGAGAGGGAGAGGGAGAGAGAGTTACCTGAAGCTCATAGATGTCCAACGAGAAGTGCGAGAGATCCATGCTGCGTGCACTCGAAGGAAGAAGGGTTCAAGTCGTCGAACCGTCGAAGGAAGAGGGTAGGTCGAATGAGGATACTAGTTTTTTTTTTTTTTGGGGTTCTACCTTTTTGATATGGGGCGAGGATTTTCCTGATGTGGGGGCGTGTGCCAAGGCCCAATACTATGTGAAGAGGATTTTGAAATCTGACATGGGGCCGAAAATGTGGGTCCGCCTCTGTGTCAGGGCAAAGCCCTCTACAATATGCTCCTTATTTCATTCATATATACGGAAAGATAATAATTTCCAATAAAACACATGCATATCCACTAGAATAAATACATATTCACTTGCTTTTGGGTGAGAAATGAAGAAATCATAAAATGCCCAAATCCACAACTTAGCCCAAAATGCCCAAACCTAGAGAAAAGAAATCAAATCCACACAAATCAAAATCTGACACTAATTAATGGAAAACCCCAATTAACCCAACTTAATCAAAAGAAATAAGCTTAGCTAAGAGAGAGATTGAAATTGATATGGTTGAGGTTGTGGGGTTCACTTGATCCGTGGCTCACTAGAATGGTGGTGATGAGAGGTCCATTGGAGGAAGAAAGGAACAAACAGAAAGAATAGAAAGAATGAGATGCGTGGGGGTGGGGCTGATTCATGTGACAGGGAGGAGATGGGAGAGAGAGAAACAGCAAAATCGAGACAGATTGGCTGGGGTTTCGTCGGGGAGGATGGTGGCCAGCAGTCGCCGACTTCGGCGAGGAGGCTCCCGGCTATGGGACAGCCAGGGGCTAGGAAGAGGGAGAGATGAAAGAGAGGCGTGCAGCATGTGGGATGAGATGCGCTGGAGAGAGGAGGGTCCACCAGAGGTGGTCAGCGGCGTGCTCAATGTCTGGTGGCAGCAAGGAGAGTGAGAGTGAGAGAGAGAAGAGGAATGAGAGGGAAGAGGCAGAAACGAGATGAAAGGAAGATAAGGAAGAAGGAAAGGAATAAGGGAAAGAAAATAAAGAAAACGAGGAGAGTAGGTGGCTATTCACTTGGAGTGAGGAGAGACAGGAAAGAATGAGGAGAGAGAAAAGAGAGTTTAAATGAATTTGGATTTGGGAGAGAGGATCCGGACTCTAATAAAAATGCTCTTTCACCATTGAAGAAAGTGAGTGCATCACTCACTCTGAGAAGCCCTGCATCTTCAATAAATGCACTTTCACCATTGTAGAAAGTGAGTCATTGATCCTACTTTTGTGCGGTTTTTTTGGATTGAAACCTAAACAAGTGCATCTCTGAGAAGCCTTGCACATTGAAAAGTCATGCCTTAATCCAAAGACTCGAAAGAAACTCTAGTTTTGCATGCCAAGGAAAGAAGACATGCATTTTCCTTCCTCATTGGCCAACAGACGTTGCCTTTTACCTCTTTTTTGGCTGTACTTTTGTAGCTCCCTGCTATTAATCAGAGCATCAAACGACAAAAGCATGAATCAAAAAATGACCGTTTGGTGGTCCCATCGGTCCCCTCTGAAAAACCCCCACTCAAATAGCAGTCTTTACTACTTTGGTTGTGGTTAGGCATGTCAATGGGCCGGGGCTTGGGTTGTCCAATCCTGTCCCAAAAATAGGACGGGCCTGCCTGGTGTTGTCTAATCCCGGCCCTAAATTGAATGGGCCTACATCAAATCCCGTTCCGTACTGGCCCGGGCTGGGCCTGGGCTTAGCCCGATCTTGGACATAAGCAAAACATTATCTAATTAACTATTCAAACAAAATCAAAGCTACTAAACAAGTTGTCAATACCTACTATCCACAACTAAACAAGTAAAGCAGTTATCAATTGCTAATATCCACAACTAAACAAGTAAACAAGTTATCAATAAGTTACTATCCACAACTAAACAAAATATCAGTATCTACAAACCACAACTAAACAAGTAAACAAATTTAAAAGTGGAAGAGTAAAAGAGGAAGAGTCAAGAGACGTATCTTAGTATCCCACAATCCCGAAGTTATGGATGTCTGCCACTCGATTGACTCTAAGATTTCCTCACAAAGAAAAAACCTAACAAAAGAACATATATAATTACTTAATTAGAGCTGATTCAGAAATCAACAAAAAAATAATAGAAATCATATTCACTGAAGTATCAAAAGAAAAAACTAAGGTGCTGCAGAAAATCAATTTATCATTGATTTATTGATTCAGAAATTCACTGCTAAATCATGCAATCACAAATTAAAAGAAGTAAATATATAAGTCATATACTCATATTCACTGAAATATCAAAAGAAACAAGTAAGGTGTTGCAGGAAATCAGTTTATCATTTTATTGTTATAATCTCAGGGGAGATGGAAACCCATGAATGGTTTCTCTGTTTCTTTTTTCTCTATGAAACAAAACCCAGGTAAGAGGAAAAAAAAAAAGAGCTTATCTTTTATTGTACATCCTCTACAAGAGAACTCCTAATCTCTATTATTATCTTCTGAAACAGAGACTATGAATGTCATCTCTGTTTCTATCTCCTAGACATACCCCAGATGAGATTGTCTCTTTTATTATACATTTACTAAATAAATCTCTCAATCTGTATTTTTAGCTTTAGAAACAAAACACATTAATGTCATCTCTGTTTATTTTGTTTATTCGTTGAGACAAAACCCATTTAAGAATCTCTTTTACCCTTACAATATCTGCAAGAAAAAGAAATCTCTATCTCTGTCTTTTGTAGTCGTTGGAAAAGGAATGCATGAATGGTGTCTCTGTTCCTCTCTCTGAGACAAAACCCATATAAGAATTTCCTTTTAACTCTACTTATTTTTTTCTAAAAACAAAAACAAAAACTCTCAATCCCTATTTCTATGGTCTGTTGCACATCTCATTTGCTATTGAACCAGCAGAGCAAATCCAGATTTGAAATGGCAAAAAGGATGAACTGTTACATCCATAGAGGAAGTGCTTACCTTGAGCAGTATCTCTGAGCCGTGAGCAGTATCTCTGAGCATAGACTGAGAGATGGGGAGAGGAAGCGGGAGAGGAAGAAAGGGATTAGAAATAGAGAGAGATAGAGAACATGGAAGATGGAAGGAGGGTGAGAGAGGGGGAGGGTAGGGGGCGACTGCCGACTGGGCGAGGGAGGAAGAGTGAGAGAGGGCTAGGGCAAGAGAGAAAGAGGGTGAGAGAGGGAGACGCTGGGTGCGACAGTGCGAGGGCTCGCCGTGACGGTGAGAGCAGAGCAGAGAGCAGAGAGTACAGAGCTGAGCGAGAGATGAAGAACACTGAGAGCTGAGTGGAGAAGAGAGCAGAAGCGGCAGAGCTGAGCGAGGGGCGAAAGAGAACGCAGAGTGAAGCGTGGGAGCGGGGACTTGGGCGAGGGATGTGTTTGATGAGAGAAAACTGTCCCTACTAATTAGTGTTTTTGCCATTAGTGAGTGGCAGTCTGACTAATATATAAAATAATTATTAAAATGACATTTCAGCATGCCGGCTTAAACGGATTTGGCTGTTTTTGTCCAATCCTAGTCTCATTTTTGTCAGAGCTAAAAATGACTAGGCTCAAAATTTTTTTTTTAAATCCTGTATTTTCGGGCTTGGGTCGGGCCCGGCCGGGCCGGATACTCATTTCAACGGGCTAAATTGAAATGCCTAGCTGTGGTAGAAAGACAAAAATTACTTGTTATATTTACTCTCCTCAAATTTTTTTCCCCTTCTATGGGTGGGTTCCCAACTCCAACGGATAGCTCAGTTGGCTTAAGATTAAGGTTTCATGATCGACACTTAGATGTGCATCATTTAACCGCAAGACTACGGCGTCGTCAAGTAGTAAATGACTGAAGAGTCCGGATTATCGATCACACAGAGAGATGATGGAACAAGCAATAAATTAAATTTGAGTATAATTGAATTAAGATATAGCTAATATAGACATTTGAAGTGAACAATTAAAACTACTAAACTATGTGTGAAAAGTGGAATTAAACAATTTGAAATGTGAAATAAAACTAAAATAGCAACTAAACTACTATAATTAACAATTTAGAATATTAATTTAATAATATCTAAGTTAATCTAACAAACCACACTAAACTATTTGATTAATGGTGGTTGAAAATGTAAGATTTAAGGTGAATATGTGGTGTGAAATGTGAGGATTTTAAAACAAGTTATGTGAAATGTAGATCTAACAATCTAAAAGTAAAAATAACAAATCAAATAAAGATTAAAATTAACAATAATAATAAATAAAAGAGATTAGACAATCCAAAATCTATTAAGTATGTAATTAATTAAAACAATGCATGTTATAATTCAACTCTCAAATCTACAATCCAATTAGTAATCTCTTACCTAATTGGATTGGATGATATAGCGGTGAAGATCAAAATAAAAGAAAATCAAAGGCCAAGATCCTAGATCATCATTTAGCTACCATAACAATAAATAATCAAAATTACGCTACAAAATATCAAAGATAAGGGCTCTAGAGCATGCTATGTGAGATAACTTAACCCAACTACAATGCATCAATTGAGATTATATAAGCATCAAGTATAAATATAGAGCATGATAAATTATAGAGATTAGCATAAGTAGATCTAAAATCTACTAATCAACCAAGGCACGAGTAGGGAATTTAAATTAAAACATACATGAGAATTGAACTAATCACATTCTTAGCTTCAAAGGGAGAGCCTAATACAAGAGCTTTAGTCACCAAACATCAAGAAAGATCTTCAAATCTCCATTAATGATCTTCAATTACACACTCTCTATATTAGTTACAAATAAGCTTCTAATTACAATATAAAAGTAAAAATAAAATTGCAAAAATACTAAATTGCCAAAAGATCCCCCCTTTGACCTACAAATACATTCTAATTTATAAGAACATTGAAGACATTTGATTGACTCATTTCATTTCACAATGATTGCTTTCATTTGATTGGTTACAACTTAAAAGCTTTTGATTTGCTGATTTGATTGCACACGGAGTGCTTGAATTTGATTTGAAGGCTTTTCATTGACTTTTTTGCTTTCACATGGATCGCTTTAATTTTATTGGTCGCAACAAACTTTCATTCTAAAAATTATATGTGCCTTTTGCTTTATGTGGTTCTTCATGTTTGAGGCTTTTGATTGACTCATATCCTTTCACATGGATTTGTGTCATGGCAAGCTTTGATTGGTGGAGAGGCGAGTTGGTTTTCACATTGATTATTTGAATTTGATTTGAAGATTTTTCATTGGCTCTTTTGCTTTTACATGGATAGCTTCTATTTGATGGGTTGCAACAAACTTTCATTCAAAAAAGCATATGTGCCTTTTGCTTTACGTGGTCATTCATGTTAGAGGCTTATTGTTAGAATTTGAACTCATAACCTATTCCATAGGAACCCAAGCTCTAACCGATAGACCAACTAATCATTTGTATTAGAAAACGACTTTTTTTATCCATAAAGTATTCTCCTCTTATTTTTGAATTCTTCAATACATCACCAAGATTTTTTCACGTAACTACTTTATTGAAGTATATTCTTGATGCCTTGGAACACTAGTCGGAGAGTTGGTTAGTTGTGGGATCCACATACATAAGAGAAATGCTATAAATAATCGAATTTATGCATGATAATCCGATAATCCGTTAATGTTATGTAATAACAAAATCTCTGTGTAAGGCAAATGATATGTATGTGAGAAGCTGATAAAACCCAAACTAATGAGGGGTAAAATATGTAATTTTTAACACTCATCATTTCCACATGGAGGTTGTAGGTTTGAAATTGCATTACCACACAGTGGCTACAGGGGAGTTTACATGACTTTTCTCTGTGCCCGGAGGGATTAACTCATTTAATTTCCATCTAGTTTTTCATTTTGAAGCTCCAATTTCTAAATCTTAGTCCCACTAAAAAAAAACTTTTAAAGTGTACGTACCTCCCCTCAAAGTATAAACAATATAAAATAAATATATCTCTTAATTATCCTCTTATATTTTCTCTCCTCATTAACAACTCATTTAATTTCTTTCTAATTTTTCTAAAATTTAGGTCCAATTTCTAAGTCTTGGCCCCACTCAAAAACTTCTAAAGTGTGTCTACCTCCTTTAAAATATAAACAACATAAAATAAATCTAAAATATCTTAAATGAGAGGTAAGTACTGTCTAAAATATTTTAGGCACACGTTAAAAATAATTAAATATTCTAAAAAAAATTCAATAAATATTATATACTCAAAGAATAAAAAAAAACATGTGGCATATTTACAATGGGCCACCTACTTAAATCTAAGTTGTTAATAAAAAATTCTTTTCTCATAGGTAGGATATGGATAAACTTCATTCTAATATCTTTCCGGCCCATAAAATGCTTACCAAGGGTAATGCAGTTGGAAAAACACTACAAAAAAAGAATCATGTTGTTTACACGTTATGGGGCCACCTATTTAAAAATAGTATAATTCATAACAATGCCTTTATGTTGTACAGGATATTATACAACTTCAATGAAATATATTTTCCTCATACGGTTCTGGAGAGCCTGCAAATATATACAATGTGGATGGATAAAAGTAAATGTGCATGGACTCTAGAAATCCATCATGATATGAATGCCATCTACTCAAATGACATGTCCTAAAATTTCATTTTACAATAGACGCGGGTCCATCGTCCCATGGAGAACATGGTGGAAATGTGATTAAATCAATATTGAAAACAAGCAAATCGGCTTGGGAATCCACTGCGGGATCCGCTTAAATATAATATTAACTGTTTAAGATGAATCTCACACCCTCCACGAATATGTGCTAAGATTTTATACAAATAAGAATGGGGTGCGCCATCCGATTAAAACACATGATTGGTTGTGTTTATACAATTAAAAAAAATGTGAAAAATGTATTTTTCTCCTTTTCACCACAACCATCCAAACACCTTATTCATTTGTCAAAAAAATCAACTCTGCTTTCAAACCACCACTAATTCTCAATGACATGACCTTTCACTCTCTTCTACTCTACAAGTTAATTTGCCAAGAATTTTACTTGTATGGTGGTGTGAAGTGAATGATCAATTCAATATAAAAAAAGAAGAAGCGAGGATCAAATAAAAAATATTAAATTTCAAAAGGCACCTCTTTTTTATTTTTTATCAGAAAAATTCGATGAGTCGGCTTGGGACTCGGCCATGTCAAATTTCTTTTAGAAGGGACTAAGTAAAAAATAAGGAAAATCTATATACATTAAAAAAGGGACATGAATCGGGTTAGCTCGAGCGAGTTTCTTTACAACTCGCTAACTCTGTGGATTTACATGATTGGGCCGAGTTTGGCTATTTTTTTAAAGTTATGTCAGAAAACTCACAGAGTTCACCTTTGAGTTAGCGGAGTTAGTGCATCCAATAGTTATATATAAAAGATTTAGGGTTTATTAAGATTTAAATCAGTCAAAAAAAAAAAAAAAAAAGGGAGGGAGGGAGCAAAAATAACTAAAAATGTATGCCTTTTTTCTTCTTTTTCATTATCTATTTTATGAACTTCTTATAGTATAAAAGAAAAAAGAAAACATGTTTCTCGTCATTAATGATTGATCCTCTATCTTCAGCCCTTCTTAAAGCTTCTTAAAAAGCTGAACATGGAGCTTCTTCCTCTTGTTTCATTTTTACCTCAAGTCGAAAAATAAAACTAGTTGTCCAAAGGTCCATTAACGTTATTCTAGAATTAATCAAATAATCAAGAGTCACATGGGTCGTGTCTCTTTAAATCATTATTAAAATATGATTTTTTGAATGATATGATTCGTGTAAAAGCGGTATCCTTTTCAACCACCAAGTCTCTTCTCCTTCTTACCAAAAAAAGAAAGAAAAAAATTTCTCTTCTCCTTCGATAGTTTGAAGAGAGAAGAAAGGACAGCTTCATGTAAACAATAGTAATGGGTAATTGATGTGGTCTAGTACCCTAGTAGTCTAGTACCTTTTGCAAAGAGATGTCTTTTTCATCCATTTAAGATTTGCCATAAAAAAAAAGGAATGTCTCTTGTCTTAGCATAGTTTGAAGGGAAAGGAACTAGATTCCTTCCTGTTTGGTTTAAACAGGATTTAGGTGCCACAGGGGAAGATATATATATTTTTTAAGAGATGTGACTTTTTTTTTAAAAGATGGTATGTGACATTTCAATTCCATGTGGTATCCCTTGATTGGTCCAAACAGGACTTCCTATTTGGAGTAAACAGGAGATTTGTTTCCAAAAAGAAAATGCAACTCTATGTAAATAAAAACATTAATGGGCAATACATCGGTTGTCGTCTCATGCTTCGTTTTGTATGGACATGTCTTTTTACTTCTCCAATGCTTCATGGGTAACATTAGGGTTTTTACCTTCACACACAGGTGGATTTTATTTTTAAAAAACCCCCAAAATAACCCCCTCCCCCCAAAAAAAAAAAAAAAACCCCAAAACAACCCCCACCCCACCCCTTCCCCCTAAAAAAATCCCCAAAATAACCCCCCCCTCCTCCCTTTCTCCTCCTTTCCACAGACCGTTTGCCGTACTTGCCCGTGACCCGATTCTATTTCTTATTCCCTTGCAAACAACGAGAAAAAAAGGTAGCCGCTGAAATCGACGTTAGGGCATATTTGTGTAACATTTTTTTACGAAAAAATATATGGTTTTCCACAGAAAACCCATTTTTCAAGCATTTGGTGTGGAATAATTTCACGAAAATGCTTTTCTGCCTCGTTAGTATTTTCCTTCATAATGGTAGAAATGAGTTTCCTATAGGGAGTATGAAAAATGAATTTTTTCGGAAAACTTCTCCCTCTTTTCCTCACTATTGTCTATTTCAACTTAAAACCATACAACTCTTTTATTATTATTTTATTTAAATAAATCATTATTTAATATTAAATAAATAATATATATGTTATGTTATTTTTATTCAAAAAATTATTTCACCAAATAAGAAAATTTGATTTTCTATAAGGAATCCACAACATCACCGAACAACATTAGCACCAATTTAGTGAAGAATTTTTTTCACCAAATATGAATTTCTAAATTTTACATATATCATTTTTCGAATTTTTTATTTTTATGAAATTTATTGATGTTGATAATTTAGGTGTGCACAAAAACGTGCCTCACAGAAAGTGCCTGGATATGTTATGCCCACTCGACTTAACCCACTCACTTGTTGATTGAGCTGTATTATGATGATGTGACACCAACTTGTGCTTTAATCTATTGCACCATTGACCTAGGTTTTGGTCCTCTCGGTCGTAAGTGGACCTCTAAAATATTTGTGGTGTTTACTTTACACCTTTCGGCCGATGCAGCCAGCTGCAAATTTCATCATTTGCATCTTTGCTTAGACTCCACTCCAAGCCTACTACACCTCTATCTCTCTCCAATGTCTGAATTATTTTGTGTAAACCCCAAAATAGTATAAAGGGTGCAGTTTTCATGATTTGCTCCATCCATGTTAAGGCCCACCATTTACAGGGATAGCTTTAGGATAAACATGCAGCGTGTCCTCTATTTTTAGAGTAGAACGCGTCCATAGCACTCACAAGGTGCATGAAAGTTCATGCGCATACACTATTCAAAAGGAATCCCCCCCACTTGGAAAAGAGGACATGAAGTACATTACGCACACACACTCTCTCTCTCCCTCTCTCTCTCAATCTCTCATATGAACGTGTCTGAAGCACCTAAAAGCGTGTGGGCATTGACGCGCATACACAACTTTTTAACAACAAAGCCCACTTAAATTGAAAAGGATGGAAATGGAGAACAGCTACATAAAATACAGTCTCCCCCACTTCCTTTCCTTCAGACATCACCCACTTAAGCATGCTTTGTTTTATACTTTCAAATGGAAAATTCTACCTGAAGCTACAATAAATCATTGTTTTCTGGTACTCTCACACACTTCCATTAACTGAAGTTTAAGCTTATAAATTAATCTTTAGACTTGCTTTTGCAGATATGGAGAGCATCCATACAGCTATTAACCACATTGCACTAATTAGCAGCAAAAAGAATAATGTCATCCATCCATCTATCCAAAATTGTATTTGCAAGTTGAATTTGTGGATGACAATGGACCAGGTTAAAGGGGTTATCCATGGGGATCAGGGGCAGATTCAATGGTAATTTTGTTGCACTCAAAGAGGATAAAATAGCTTTTATAGACTTCATCCTGAGTTGAGTTCCTGATTGATTGGGTTCTCACTGCCCTATTTTGCTCTGTCCATGACTTGTTTATATATTTATTAGGAGAGAATATTAGATTTTTTAAAATTAATATTTTTTACCGTTGATTATGGTATAAGATAATCCATACCCAACTTGCGCTAATATGGTACAAGTTTGCTATAAATTATTTTAGGGGTTTTGACATATTAGTCCTCCTTAAATCAGTTTTACCAATTTTATGACCGATATTTAATGTCACCAGAGTCACTTGACTTTGGTCAATATTATTTAAAAAATACTTTTGTTGCCCCAAATCCCTTGATATCACGAGAACAATGTATGTCATAGAAACTGTTAAATCCTATGATATCATAGGATTTTGTAATGATGCCATGACTTTTAAGTAACGTCTTAGAGAAAGTTTTTTTTTTCCTCAAATGATAGAACATGAGAAATAGTGGTCATATGTGTATGTATTTTTTGACAAAATTTCATTCTTTCGTGTTCTATAAAAAATGAATTTGCTTGTTGGTGGCAAAAAGTATATGATAAAGAAACTGATAAATCCCCTGATATCATGGGATATGAAACAAAAAAGTTTTTAAAAATATTAATTAGGGTCAAACGATTCTGGTGACATTATATGAATTTCGTTTATAAAATTGACAAAATCAAGTTTAAGGAGTACTAATATGTCAAGAGGCAGGTTTAGTGTGGTGTGGGACAAGTGTCAGTAAGAGTGGCCCTTACGGACCTCTACCCCGCATGTTGTTATAGTACCAATCTACAAGCAAAATTCATTAATAATACAAGTATATCAACTATAGAATACATGGTTTAGGTAGAGAAAATGACATTGATCTCATGAATGTTTATGATTTCATTGGTCATCATTTCAAAACATGATCTATTACTAATCAATCTCGATTAGTTTATATGGTTCTCTTTCATGGGATGAAGCTTCTAGAGCAAATGCACCCATGAGACAAACTATATATATTGTCCTTTCAACCCTTGATCATCTAGCAATTCAATTCCTACCACTCTTCCCATATCCTTTCAAGTCATTTCTCTCTTCCCCACCTCATCTGTATATACTTTAGTTTCTATCTTTGCTCTGGCACTATCAGCCCCATTTGTTTTGTCTAAGTAGACAGAATTCTACTGGGTTTGCTCCTTTGTTGCTAAAATCACCTCTAGATTTGGCAATGATGGTAATCTCTCATTTGCTTGAATTGGTTTTGCTCGTAGAGGTGATTGTTTATGGAGCCACATTGAAGGTAGAAGCACTCAGTATGGGTTATTATGCAATGCAATGTCCCATGGCTGATATAATAGTAAGAAATACAGTGAATGGAGCTTTGCGGAAAGATCCAACACTTTCAGGACCTCTTCTGAGGATGCATTTCCACGACTGCTTTGTAGAGGTGCTCACAACTAGTATAGTATCTAATCAACAGTTCCATAATTATCTTGTAGTGTCTTTTTAATGTATAGCTGTTGAAGTTGGAATTTTCATATTTTGTTGTGACAGGGATGTGATGGGTCAATTCTAATTGATTCTACAAAGGATAACAAGGCAGAGAAGGATTCTCCAGCAAATTTAAGCTTAAGGGGCTATGAGGTCATCGACCAAGCCAAGAAAGGACTTGAGAACCAGTGCCCAGGAGTTGTTTCATGTGCAGATATTCTTGCCATGGCTGCTAGAGATGCAGTCTTTTGGGTAGAAAACTATGAAACTTCGGATTAATAGACGTACTTAACTTTCCCCAAAAATAGTTGCCACCATTCCATTAGGGACCTTTTAACTTACAATCAGGAAACTTACACCCGAAGTGATGCCAATATGGAATATTTGTAGTCTTCCAAATATATGATAATTTTCTACATCCAATCTTAACATCTTCTTTTGTGAAAGTCAAGAGATAATATTTATGTGTTTCTTAACCCAATTGTTAATGAGTAAAACACTTTGTGTTGATTCTGGTCAGGCTGGGGGTCCATTTTATGAAATACCCAAGGGGAGAAAGGATGGAAGAAGATCTAAAATAGAAGACACAGTAAACCTACCTCCTCCCTTCTTCAACAGCTCAGACCTCATCAACATGTTCGGGAAACATGGTTTTAATGTCCAAGAACTGGTGGCTTTATCTGGTAAATTTTTTCTTCTTTGGATGATTTATTTTTAGGACTATGATATATTTGTTCCAGTGGGGTGACCTAGAGTTGGCCTTTTGACGGCCATACAGAAAGGTCCGGTGCATCTGATCAGATGGTCATCTATTGAAAATCCAATCTGCTCAAAATAAGTGCCCGCTCAAAATAAGTGCCTGCCCAACATATGGGACATCACTAAATTTTATCGCAATAGATATCGGTCCCACTGTAACTGTAAGATTGCCCATTTCATAAAAAACGTGTTTTCAATCAAATGGTGGGTCTCATTGAGGAACCAATCTATTGAAGTAAAATTTGGAAATACCCTGTACAATGGGAAGGACGTCCGTGAAGTCCTTTATTTTGAGCAGCTTAGAATTTAAATAGGTGGCCCTGCTGTATAGTTTCACTCAGGATTTCTCCTAGTCAAATCCTCATAAGATCCCACCCACCTCAAGATTGGAATGCATCACCATATGCAGCAGGCCCAGTCCACACGACTATACCAAGGGCACAAGATTATACTGATGATCTCGTCGATAAGTTCATTATTAAAAGATCTGTACTATAGGGCTGTAATCAGATTGATTTCCATTCAGGACCACAGTGCACCCTCATTGGACCTATGGGCGGATTCAGGATTTTTAATCCGGAGGGGCTGCACTCAGTGGTGGATCCAAGATTCAAAATCACTGGGGATACGATTAAGTAGTAGGGGGTCCGGGGGCAACGGCCCAGCAAAATTTTTTTGGGTTATTTATATGATTGCAAATGATTTTTTCTTCATGCTTGAGAAAAAACAATACACAAAAAAAGTAGTGGACCTTTTACATACACTATCTGTAACTAATATACAGAAAGGTGCATTCAAAGACAGGTAGTTTGTAGATTTCCACTGCATTGCAAATCATGCCTAGCAAGGACAAATAGTGTGCAGATTTATCCCAAACCTTTTATATGGAACAAATATAATATAATAATTTCAAGCAATAAAACAAGACATATTTATTTATCACAACTGTTCTCTACGAGTTTTCATTGGAGAGCCTGGTTCAATGTCACTGGCAGCCTAATTGATTTGGGCCTAACTTAGTATACATAATTTTTTTTTCCCAAAAAGTCACTTGGGGCCCAGGCCCCCAGTGACTATGAACTGCATCCGCTTCTGGCCCTTGCAGGAGACTGAGAACGCGGTGATACTACAAGAAAGTGATTAAAACAATTAAAATTGGAGAGGACAAGAATATGAAATATTTAAAGTTAATATTGGGCTACAAAAATTCATTGGGGGCCTTATGGAAAAAATTAGTGGGCCCTACCAAAATTAGAACTAAAGTTTAGAAATCCACTGGGGGTAGTGGTAATACACTGCATCCGCCTCTGGCTGCACTGAAGTTACATTAAAAAAATAGCAACAATGTCTCACCAAAAACTATAAAAAATAGCAACAATGTTCCACAAAAAACTATCTATGTACTATCTTCATAATTCATTTTCGACAAGCATCATACCAAAAGAGTGATCATTTTTATTATACTACTCATAATCAACAAAAAAATGTCTTCACAATATATCTTGACAAGTATAACAAAAGATAAACAAAAGGTGTGTCGTAAGTTACCGGGCCTCAAAACTCAAAATTTAGTTTTCTTTTTTTGGGCTGAAAGCTTGGGTGGGCTGCAGCCACCCCGGGCGCCCCCCCCCTATCCGCCCCTGAATGGACCCAATTAATTGTTTTAACTGAACCTGGACCCCGACCCGAACCCGATTATAAATCCGTCTGAATCGCGGGCTTGAACAAGCCAAATCAACAATCAAAACCCAAAAAGGGTCCATAGCTGAACACTTCACAGCTCGGTTCCTTTGGGTCACTGGGTAATTAAGATGTATCCAGGCCATTGATTAAGATCTACTTTGTGCAGGGGGACACACATTGGGTGTAGCAAGGTGCTCATCATTCAAGAACCGCCTGAGCAAATTCGATTCCACACACGACGTGGATCCCACCCTTGATCCCAGCTTCGCCAAGACATTGTCCAAAACATGCAGTGCAGGTGACAACACAGAGGTCTCATTCGATCCAACAAGAACCACATTTGACAATGCATATTACAATGCCTTGAAGTCAGGAAGTGGGCTCCTGATATCAGACCAGGCCCTGTATGTGAGCCCAAGAACCCGAGCCATCGTCAACGCCTATGCGATGAACCCAGCCATTTTCTTCTTGGACTTCCAACAGGCCATGATAAAGATGGGCCTACTTGAAGTTAAAGAGGATGATAAAGGAGAAATAAGACAAGATTGCCGTAGAATCAACTGAGGGGCTGAGGAGATCAGATCCCTTTGTATTGCTTGCTATTTTTGAAAACTTATTGTTGAGCAGTACAAGTAAATATAACTTTGTATTACTATTGAATAAATGAAGGAGTTGTTAGTCTTGGGTTCCACTGGAAGAAATTAAGATTTGTGTACTGTGAGAGAGTGAGAGGAGCATACATATATGCATTATTGGTATTGTTAAATAGTATAAGAATGAATCTTCTGACCTTTCATCTCATCATTAAAGTCTATATATGGTATATATGGTCTCATATATTTGGAGTTGGTTTTCTTAAAAATTGATTAATATGTGAAGTTGTTTGGTTTCATTTCTTGAGCCACTTCTCAGTTTTGAACCATGAGCTTATCCTCTTGTAAAAATGTCAGAATGTTTTTCTACTTTTTATCCATGTTCAAATGAGTCTTGGAGTCATGGGTCAACAATGTTCTTCACTTTTTTGCCTGTGAATGAATGAATGAATGCCTTCTTAGTTTTGGAAGAGAAGTGCAAATGTGTTACTGCTTTTCCAGTTCCAAACATGGTGGGTATGGAACCATGTTTGGATCTGAGAGAAATTTTGATACAGATCTGAGTGTATAGGACTCAGAACAACAGGATTTATATCTGGATCCTTGTATGTTCCCACCCAAGGATCTGAATACAAAACGATTGCATCCATATATTAAAAATATTTATAGGATTCAGTTGTCTAGTTGGCTTTAATCACTTACTTAGCTTTAATCATATACCTTTAAATAGACCACTTGTATATTATTTAATATATATATATATATATTTTGAAGCTCTTTCATATGTGCTAATGCATTCACATCGGATCAAGGTTCGGACCTAGATCTAGTTTTTCGGTTGAAGGAGATTCGAATACAACCCAAAATTTCCCTATCGAATCCAAATTTGGGTCTACTCTATGAAGATGGATCCAGGTCGAGATCCACTATGGTTTCATCTCATATTTGACTCGTTTCCACACCTATGGGGGAGTTTTTGTTTTTTCCCTCACATGATGATGAATTATATCTACCATTGGATTATCTATTAATGACGACTATACGATATTTATAATCAAACATTAAGCTCAAAAGTTAGAAGTTTTAACTACAATTATTATATTTATGTCCCATTTGGAAATAATATTTCATGAATGAATATATTTGTGTGTCTATATATTATTATATTAGATATCATCATCATTAAATTCTTGTCCTTGTGAAAAGTGAAGAGTGAAGAAAAATATTTCCATTACCTTTACTACGGTTTTGAGATTTTGCTATGAATGGTTAGATAATAAAGCTTAATACAGTGTTAGAGCAAATCAGCCACAAGTTTGAATTCAAGGAAGAAAAACATGACACTGAAATGTGTGTGTTGCCAAAAGTGCACAAATCGAATTCCACTAGATATTTGAGTCTTGAGAAATGGTTTCTACGCTTGTTTGGGCTGACTTAGCTTGTTGACATTCCATAATATGATATCCTGGCTTGTCTACATTTCAAAATGCCTTATTTCATTACAAATTGTCCGAACTATAAAACTTACTTGAAGAAAAACCACAAATGACTTTTGTAATTCTTAAAATTTCAAGCTCTTCTAGCATTTCAAAATGCTAACAAGGCCAGGAGGTTTTTAGAACTCCATTGGAGAAAACATTTGGTAAAGTTTGGAATTCTTCATACAAGAATTCTTTTTTAAAGAAACAGGGCTTTATTATTATTATAACATTTACTTCAAAAAATAAAAAGAAAAAAAAGAAAATTTTAAAGAGGAATTTATGGGAAAAGTCCACGTAAAACCCCATATGGCCTACTAGAACCTAGTTTCACATTGGAAACAAAAATGAGTCCTCATGTAGCCCTTTTTTTTTTTTTTTTTTTTTTTTCGATTTTTTTGCGATATAGTCAATTTCGACCATGAAGTTTGTCGATATTGATCATTGTGCAAAACTACTTTATATCTCCCCCCGATCATCTTAGAAAAAGTTAAAAAACAAAAATGAACTGAGTCCAGAGGACCTCTCCCATGTCCAATGTGATACCGGATCTTGATAGGCATACGGGACGTGCAAGGATTTTTCGCGTAAATTCCTCTTCTTTAAATAAAGAGGAATTTTTTTTTTCTTTTATGAACTATGGAAAAAGAGTAGGAACTTGCACAGAACGCACACCCTTCTGTTTTCTTCAAGTCCATAATCGGATCGAGTTTCAGTACCCGAAATCGAGATTTCCCAACTGGCCAATTCTCCTGAGAAGCGATGGACAAGATGAACAAAGCGATGGAGAAGATGAAGATTCTAGTGGGAATGGACGTAGATGATGAAGAAGAAGCTGTTGCAGAATCTTCTCTCATCGACGATTTCAATCGCCAATGCACTCTCACCATGAAGCAGGTTCATCTTTACAAACCTTCAAATTAGATATCGAAATCATCTAGTTTTTCCGCTTTAATCTCTCCCATTTCTCTATTTTCTTCGTTCAAATCTAGGGTTCTCCGTTGAAATCCCCTCTATTCCTCAAATCACATGTTAGAGATCTAGGGTTTCAGTTGAAATTCTTTTGTTCTCTTGTTTCCTTGTTCAGATCTAGGGTTTAGTCCTATTACCATGAGCTTGTTATCTGGAGATTCATTTAATGGATTAGCTAAGGTTTGTTGATAGTTAGGGTTTTAGATTTGGTACTTTGAGATTCTCATATACTAATTGAACATGAAATGCTTAGAAATGACTTGACATATGTTGAGGGTTGTATTATTGTTTTGAGTTATAACTCAATTGGTCAGATATTTATTATGATAGCTAAGATTCATTTACTAATCTCTGATTGCTCTTTGATATGGTTTTTCTGCTGTTTTTTTCTTTAATTAGAGGCTGTATGGATTTGCCACATGCTTGGTTGCTGGGTTATCTTGTACACTCCTGGTATGTTCAATAATTTCTGACATTAATTTTCTGTGTATATTCTTGGCTACATTTTATTATTATTCTTATAATTTTTCAATCTTAGGAATGGAATATGGGCATCAAATGTGTTTTTTATGCAAAAATTGTCAATCGTCGATTCAAGTCTTGTCACCCTACTATCTGTTGGTCTAGAAAGTATTCATATTGTGATTGGTCTTCTTAAAGGCTGATTCTTTGCACTCCCTATTTGCTTCTTGTGTTGTGAAGATGAGCTATAGGTGAATAATTTAGTTTTTGATGTCCCTTTTGGCCTTTTCTAGATGCATTGGTTCTTTTCCTACCATAAAAATTTCTTGGGTTCTTCGGAGTTGTTCCACTCCCTTTATGGATGCTTGGGCCTCAAATTCTTTCAAAAAAAAAAGAGGAAACTTAATGAAAATTTTACCTCTTTCAAAGCGTCAACGATTGGGTATGCCTTCGGAATTTTGAACCTAAGGAATGTCACAAGTTAATGATTTTCAATCTACGTAGAGATTGCTAAGCAGTGAGCGACATGGTCCTTTTGGTTGCCCATAAAAGATCAATATGGGTCTTCCATCTTTGGGATGCGATGAATTTAATGTGGATGGTTGTCCCAAAGGCTATTTGGGAACACCTAGATAATGGCGATAAGAAATTAGTTTGAGGACATTGTGTCTTCCTTTTATGGCCCAGCTGATATTGGCTATTAAAAATGGGCTGAGATTTTGGTCATCAATGACGGCCACAGAGCTTCTATGGCAGGTGCTGGTCGGAGGTGATTCCAGAAATACAGTATTGTGGTCAAGTGGCATTGAAAAGAAACCTTGATGATTATTATATATTTTAAAATGAACTCACAGCATTAGCAAAATCAATGTATGTGTGCTACTGAGAGATGCTAATGGAGAAAGGGACAAGTAAGCAAAATCAGGAGTTGATTTGGAAATATTTGTGGATAGCCCATCAACTTGATGGGATGTCCACATTTGTGCACCCTCTCGTTTCAGTGAGAATTTAGTCAATTCTCACAAAAAAAAAATATAGCCGTCAATAGAGACAGGATACTTTGAAAATGGGAATTGATTGGTAATTGTTTTTGGGTGCAGTCAATGCTAGTTTTCTTCAACCCAATCAAGTTTGGGATTACATTCACATTTGGGAATCTGCTTGCACTTGGAAGGTTTGTTTCACTTGACCTATTAAACATGTTTCTTGGTAGTTGGGAATTATCATGTTAAATTTCCAAATTCATCTTCTGATGATCAGGTTAAGGCTTAAAATTTAATCTGAATATATCAGTAATGAAGCTGCTCTAGAATTGCTTTGTCGTTTTCCATAAATGTTAGTGTATTATAAGAGAAAAGGGTAAGTTGATGGAAATGATCTGCTCAGAAGTCACCTCAAAAACTTAAGGACCTTTTTGGTATTATCGACTGCTGGAGCCTTTTTGATATCAAGTCAGAACTTCGGATTATCTTAAAAATTTCCCCTTCCTTTATTTTGATCCTTCACAAAAACTACATATGTATATTTTTTTCATATTGTATTTTTATAAGAACTCCCTCTCTCTCTCTCTCTCTCACTCTCTCACAAAGGCCAAAGGCAAAGGGAATAACTGACCATGCCTTTACTAAGATTAAATTTTGTTCTTTGACATGTATTTTCTGTTGCTTTGGTGGATAGCTATTATTGTTTGTGAATTAGGAGTTCTGTTAGCAAGTTTCTGTTGTCATATTTTATTCTCTCTGCATCACAACTAAGAGTCCTTATTTTCCAGTTTACTTCCTCTTCCCATTGAAAATATGTCGCTGTGACTGGTGTTTTCTTTCTGTTTTTCAGATTCTAAAGTTGGAGTCTTTTGTATGACAGCACAGCCTTCCTCATTGGTCCTAAAAGACAAGTGACAATGATGCTTGATCCAGTTCGCATATATGCAACAGCTATATACATTGCAAGTATGATAATTGCTCTGTTCTGCGCTTTCTATGTAAGTTCCATGCCTGTTCTCTTTATATTAATCCCTTTGGAGCTTTAGTCTGGTTTTTTTTTTTATTCGATATTCTGTTATCCCATAAGCAGGTCCATAACAAGCTTTTAACGCTTCTTGCAATCACTTTGGAGTTTGGTGCACTCGTTTGGTAAGTCAGATTTTGGACTCTATATCCTGTGGTGGTTCATGATTCAGTTATCAATATTCTTATATTCCTGTACCAATAATAAAACTCTAGTCTTTCTTTAATAAAGAATCTGCATTGCTACATTGTCTGTAATGTTAGAGCCATTCATCTTAAATGATGGAATTTATTAAAATGCAGTATGATTCTCTTTACTTAAAAATATTAAGGAGTCGTTTAAAAAAAAAGAGAAAAAAGAACAAAGAAAAAAACAACTTTTAGATGTTTGTTGCACTGTAATCTTTGGAGATTTTAAATGTAAGCAGCTATTGCTCACCATGTCATTATGATATAAGAGTCCCCTTTTCTCAGTATCTATGTTAACTGTTGCTGCCTTAATGATCTCTTACAGTCTTACAGAACTTAAGAATCTGATTGTTGCTTCTGATTCTACATTTCATTCGTTTAATTGTGATGTGTGACTCAAGAAGTGATTGAATACTTGTTGTATAATAAAGTTTGAGACAGAGGATTGATGAAAAAGCGGTATGTGGTGGTGGTTTGGTGAACTCTTTTTTGAAATGGGTTTGGTGAACTTGAATTCATGAACATGATCTTTTGGTTTCTGCACAAGTTATAAGAAGATGATCATTTTTTCTTGATTATTAACAAGTATGTATTGCTTAATAAGATAACTACAGCGTTTGAATGAAAGAGCATTTATTAGAAAAAAAAAATAGCAGGGCAGAACCAAGAACGACCTATAAATAAAAAAGGCCTCGCTTTACAAAATTTCAGTCTATTTACTTTAAAGTTCTTTAATCCGAAAGACCATGAAACTGCCAGTATTGTGCTTAATAGGATCCATCATTTGATAAAAACTCTTCAATTTATTCTGTTGATTTAAATGAAATTTAGTGCCTTTGGCTCTGGATTTGATGTTTATTATTGTCAAGAGAAGCAAATTTCTTTTTTCATCATTAAAATTGGAAGAACTAGTACCCGAAAATGATATGTTTTTAATCATGGTGGTGTTGGAGCCTATGCTGTATGTTTATTACTTGCTTGCTATCCATTGCTATCCCTCTCACTTTTATGTTGATGATTTTCCGTTATCTGTAAATGATTTTCAGGTATGGTCTGAGCTACATTCCATTTGCCCGGTCCATGGTTTCGAAAATCATGCTTGCTTGCTTCGATACCGAGTTCTAAGCTGGGCTTGCTGCAGAAAAGGGTCACACATATCTGATATCTCAATGAAAGATGCACTGGAATTTGGCACTGCCTGAAGTTTTCTGTTTTCATGCTTTTTGTGTCTAATTCAGTCATATATGATCATGCTACATGCCACACGGATCAGAACAGCCTAAAATATCTTTTTTAGTTTTTTTTAAAATACTCATTACTGCTTGTTTGTCATAGTAAAATGTTTCCCCAGGATCCACTCTGATGTGCAGCTCCCATCGATTGGATGGTTGGTACCGTGTGCTAAAGCTAATTTGAACCTTAGCCCACATCTGCAATAGGGCTACAAATTCTTTTCAACTTTCAAAATGCTTAGAATTCTTATTGGATTGGAGGTGTCTTATGTTGCATCGACCATGAAGAGTACGATTTTTTTTATTTTCAATCTAACTCTAAATCCAGTGGACAATGATATATGGGAACCAATGTAATTCATAGGAGTGTGATACGGGTGTTGGCTGTAGACGTGCCCTGTTAATGAAAAATCAATGCATCTAAAAGGACCACATATAGGTGTCAAAACTAGGAAAATCCTCGTGTGGCCCTCCTTGAAGGATGCCAATCAAGTGATTGGAGCAGTATTGAAAACTCTCAGCGGGAACACTGCCAAAGCAAGTATTCTAAAATGCAGCTCATCTGAATCTCTCTCCCTTCCTCTCTCCCTCATATAGTCATGGCTTCCAACATCTTTCATGACATACCCATCAAAATCTCATACCCTAAATCCATAAAAAGAATTTGCCAATATCAATGAAGTTCAGTGCTCGAAATGAGGCAAGGTAGATAGCTGGGAAGCAAGTTGGGACCGTTCAAAGCCGAATTTTTGTCATGGATCTTGAAAGTGTCCCCCATGTATGGTGAGGGAGGCTCGAATAATTTTTCTAATCACTTTATCAAATGCCTGACTAGTCTCATGGCAAAAAAATAAGTGCAAGTCTATCCAAAAAGTCACCCCATTTGGACGGTGCCAAATTATGGCCAAATTCGAGACTGGTGACTATCAGGAGGGTCTTTATTTTATGGCCTATTAAGTGTGTTAGCATGCCGTGCTCTCGTGCCCGTGCTCCCGTAAGTGGGCCAATCACAGCCAATGTGGGTCCACGAGGCTTAACGGATCTCTCATTCTCGTTCTGTGGACTGTTGTTAATTGTTATAGATGGATAGACGTAGGTAGGGAACTGGGAAGCAGAAAAGATTATTTGAATTTGTTCTTTGTCGAGGGAGAAGAGAACGATATGAGCGTGATAACAATTGTATCTTCCATTTTGTTACCAAAACCCACCTCTCACATCTCTCAATCTAATAATAATCCTTTCAAGTTCAAACCGAATTTATCTTCTGCAAACAAGAAAACCCCTCTCGCTCTCACTTCATGTCGAAATCTTCGAATCTCCGTCTCCAAAGCATCAGAAGATGGATTCGTAGTCGTGGAAGATGATCTCCACATCCTTTTAGAGGTACCCCCTCTTTTTTTTTTTCTCTCTCAGTTGCTGTTTGCCCTTTCCAACGGTTTTTTTTATTTATCTTACTGATGGGTTTCTTAGTACCTCATTCATGTTTAAGATGTTTAAGGAGATGATGGTTAACTGTTCAAAATTGAATGCTCCCACATACAACAGGATGTATTCAGATTTTGCTCCAGTAGGAGTTGATTTCAGCTCATAAGATTGTTTGTTCCCCTACTGTATATCTCAGTTGCTTTATGGACATCAAGCATTAAGTAATGGTGGGTGGGTGACTTTGAGTTTTAATACATAAAACAAAATAAATCAATAAATCATAAGATTGTGTTAATCACATTTTTAATCATACCCTTAATCTTTTGGTGGGACCAACTTCTATTGGGGTAAAATTTAAGGATAGCCCAGAGATGGGGAGGGCCTTCATTTTAAGTGGTTTGATTTTCAATAGATGAGCCCCATTAGGTAGTTTTAGTTCCTTCACATAGTTAGAGGTTGTAGATTCAAACTTTTAAGTTAAGAGGTTGTAGATTTAAACTTTATTATACCCACTTAACATCTTAAAAAATCTCTATCTAGGATCTAACAAGTTCATTTCCTCTATATGTTCACCATAGTTCATGTTTGTTTTACTATATAGATTCCTGCTGCTGCCACTTTTTTGCACAGGAAGAAATCAAATTCAAACTAAGCTTTTCTTGATTATGTGAAAGATGCATATCATATTCACATGATGTCCTTTTCAAATGTTTTTTTTTTTTTTTGTTAAGGGTCTTTACTTCTTTTCTTGACTAAATTCGATTGTTTTTTTTTTGTCATTTTAATGAGAAAAGAAGTGCTTGGAGCACTTACTGACATTTTCGATCAGCCATTGTTCATTGATTTTCCCTTTCTAAAGGAAAATCCTGGCTCCACCACTGCCTTTATCTAACATTCGTTTAGTAACTTTTTGGTCTTTTGGTCAGTGATTTTTTTATTATCTTTTAATTGGTATTTGATTCGGTAATTTTGATGTTTTTCTTTGCATTTTCCATATGGTATGAACTTTTGCGAGGTTTTCTTCAACAGGTTTGGTAATATATCATTATTTTTGTTTGGTTATATGGGCATGTGAGTTTTTCATTTTCATTCAATTAGCAGAAGTAAGGCTCCTCTGGGTGTTTTTTTCCTCCACTTTATAGTTGTTTATCATGATCCTTTATCATGATCGAGTCAAATCCAATCAATGCCACCAGGATCTAGGTTGACAACACTTACTTGAATTTGGTGTACTCATTGGCATATTTGATCTTTAGCTTGATCGGCTTCTTCTCCTGACTTGGGATTGGCACTTCTCCAGCTCTGCAGTCCCAGTTATGCTGGAGTGCCTGTCCATGATGCAAATTCGTGATAGGGAGAGGAGGAACAAAAATTCTATATATAAATCTTTGTCGGAGTCCCAACTCATCAAGGAGACCTACCCATAGGGTCCTTATCAAAGCCGAACAAACCTTATTTGAGTGAGATTGTCCTCTAGAAATCCAAGTATTTTCTAACTCCAAAGAAACCAAAAAAAAGAAAAGAACAAAGAACAAAAGAAAGAGTCACTAAAAGGAGCAAGTGAGTGGCTCCCCTGCATGTGTGGCCTGCTACAGACGTTCATGAGGACCACTCGCATATGGACCCATGTGCTAACATTTCTTTTCATTTGATTCATCAGTTGGATTGGATTTTTTCTTGGACTGTTAGTTTTATGGATGTCATGGAAATAGTTTGTACCTTTTTTTGAACTGGGGCTTGTTTATAACTTGGTCTTACTGTTGTTGTTTATACTGTGATTCACTGGTTTTAAGGTCGGTGTTTTTTATTTTTTTTTGTGCGCTGCCAATGTTCTTAGGTTGGTTCTAGTCTCACAACCATTTATTCCTGGAAACTTGCTCGTTAACTATCTGTATGCTTACTTGAGTCTTTATCTATTTTATTCTGTTACATCTCGTAGCTGGCCTTACTCGTTTGGTAGAAATACGAATCTGTAACTTATATCTCTAGGATCTACTTTTAACTTAGTTTTCATCTCTTCCACAGATCCTACCACGAGATTTGTGTGAGAATCTTCAAAATGAACCTCGGAGAGATAAGCTCTTAGAGGTGATCCTTGATCATTCACAAACATTTAATGTCTTTTGGAGTAGTTTTTGCTTTCAGTCTGCTTGGTGCTTAGAATTCAGTATATCATAACCAGGTTATATTGGACTTGGGCCGTTTGCCGGAGGCACGTTTTCTTGGTGAATCTGGTGGGCAATATTTGAGGAACAGAGAGGTAAGGTTTCTTTACATTCTCTTTTACATGTAGAAATGTGGAAGTTTTTGTAGTTGACTTCCATTGCTGATTGACCAGGTATCAATGGCAGAGCTGGAGGAAGCTCAAAGAGCAGTAGGGGAGTTTGGAGGGGACAACAGAGCTGGCATTGAGGGGACTTTGCACCGGATATCTGCTATACGAAGCCGTAAAGGGATGATTGTTGGTCTGACTTGCAGAGTTGGCCGTGCAGTGACCGGTCATGTTGACATGGTCCGTGATCTTCTAGACTATGGGGAAAGCATCTTGTTCCTGGGAAGGTATTTTGATTTATTCGCATGATTGCATGAAGAAACTTCATATTAAATTAAAGTTGCTACATTTGACTATCTCATCAAATGCAGAGATAGTTTTTTTGGTATTAACTATATATTTTTGGTATTAACTATATATTACTCCTTTCATCTGCATGTGCATATCCAGAGATAGTTTTGGATGACTTGTGTTTTTTGCTGCATTTTGCTTCTTCCCATTTTAGAAGCAGAGATGATTTTTTATCTGCTCCCAAAATTGCACATTGTCTAGTGTCTACCATGTTGATGAACTAATCTTCAAATAATATGATTTATTCTGTACTGTTATGTAAAATTATAAATGTGATATCATGTCAGCACACCCCTTAAAAAAAAGAAAAAAGCTGTCAAGTTTTCCAATGGTGCCATGTTTAACAACCTTGTGACTGTCATCATCATCATCATAGCCTTATCCCATCTAGATCTTGTTCTCTATAGGGGATCTGATATATACATGAAAGATAAGCAAATTTACCACTTTTTTTACTAGGCCCGGAGTAGGGAAGACTACTGTGATCCGTGAGATTGCACGTGTCTTGGCAGATGAACTTCATAAAAGAGTGGTATGTATTACCATGATCTGAATTTTAGCACTTGATTCTTTCACATTCTTCATCAGCGTACTATTGGGTTGCTATAGGTAATTGTGGATACCAGCAATGAAATAGGAGGTGATGGAGATGTTCCTCATGCAGCAATAGGAGGTGCACGGAGAATGCAAGTTCCAAAACCGTCAATGCAGCACAGGGTCATGATTGAAGCTGTGGAAAACCATATGCCTGAGGTTGTCATTGTTGATGAGATTGGAACTGAAGCAGAGGCACTTGCTTGTCGTTCCATTGCAGAAAGAGGAGTAATGCTTATTGGCACTGCCCATGGGGAGCGGCTTGAAAATATAATAAAAAACCCCACCCTTGCTGATCTGGTTTGTTCATCTTTTCTTTGTTTGAAGGATGCATATTCTCATTCCCAATCCCTTTAGGGCACGTTTATGTAAAACTCTCTCTTTCCATTTATGTTTTTTATTTTTTTTTCCATTTTAGTGCCTGTAATGATGAATGATTGATTAATTGTAGGTTTTCAATGGTTTGAGTGCTTTCCACTAACCTATGATTGGAATTTCTAAACCTCCTCAATGGTGTCACTTGGTGTGGAACATGTGGGCCATGGCCCAATTGTTGCTTTTAAAATGGGCCATCTCCCCAAGTGATGCATCACTTACAAAATCTGTTGACATTGTTAAGTGTGTGGTTAGATTTTTTTTAATTTAATAATTTCTTGTAGCTTGAAGGTAATTGAACAAGAAAAGGCCATTAAATGGTTATGTTTCTGAGGAGCACTTTGAGATTTAAGGTTTTTACTCCTTACCATGGAAGGAACATACCGTCTCCCAGTTAAAACCCAAACTAGGCCTTGCTAACTTGGCCATCTTTTGTTATTATGCTGTATGATATCTAGTCTTGAGAGCTTGATTTAGTTATTGAAAAAAACTACTTAGTTGGTTTGTCTGGATTGAGACATGGGCCAAGTGAGAGCATGTGAAAATCTGATTTTGTTCTTAGAAAACATGAATGAAAAATGACATTGGCTATTTAAGCTTGAAAATTGTTGATTGGTTATCCAATCATGATTTGTTTCAACTTGATTCCAAGTTTGTATCAGTAGCTATGTGATTTCTATACAAGCTTACTAAATCATAGATATAAATTCTTTCATGCGGTTTACATCTGTCTTTTATCACATTTACAGGTTGGGGGGGTGGAGACTGTTACTCTTGGAGATGATGAAGCCAGGGCTAGAGGTAGTCAGAAAAGCATTCTTGAGAGAAAAGCATCTCCAACCTTTCCTTTTCTGATTGAGATGAGGGAAAGGAACCACTGGGTCATGCATCGGGTGGGTTGATATTTTTGTTGCTTATTGAAACAAAACTACAAAAAGTCATCTCATTTTGTGAAAACCACATGGTCATTTGTGCCAGTTTTAGGATATGTTCTAGAAAACCTTCTCAGTTTTCTAAAGCAGCTGAAAAGATATTGATTAGTTTATTTCAAACAAAGAATAAAAAATGTGACACTACAGATGGGGAGTTGAGTAGATACTCAAGGGTTTCTTCATGTGAGTTGCAGAGTCAAGTAGGACTTGATGCAGCCATATAATAGATGGTACCCATGAGGATGTGTGGTCCACTTTCCATGAGAGCCACATAAAGAGAGCGATGGAACAACTTATCCGCAATTTGGGAATCCCTCGTGGGAACTTTCTATGAGCAGAAAAGTTAAATAGACTTGTAATTTTTCTTTGTCCTTACAAATATGTTAAACAACAGGGACCTTCATGTAATTTTGACATAACTTACTGTAAATAACACATTCCACAAAGCCCATTTGTTTGATTCTTATGAGTTCTACACCATGCCATCTCCTAACTCTTCCAAAACCATAACCCTAGGTTCAACACTTTATTTTCTAACTACTTTACTAGGGCTTAGGATAGATCTGGAGAAACATAATTCATGTAGCAGACCCCAACATAGTTGGGACAAGGCTTTGACGACGACGACGATGATGACGACAACAACGGTGACCTCCTATTAGGTTGTTTTGTTGATTTGGATTAGGAGTCTTATTCGTAATCCAATTTTCTCTTTTGTATAAAACATGTTCTATCGGTACTACTATTTTCAAATTTTTGTTGGAGGATTGAGCATCTCACTCTTTATTGTTTACATTCTAAGCTATAGCTGTTTGTATATGCGAAATTATATTTTTGTAATTTCAATATATGTTTCCTTTTTGTGCACTCTTCGAAGACTAATAGGTCGCATTATATCATATATGGGCTTCCTCATAGCATGATATTTCTTTCTTTCTTTCTTTATTCTTTTTTTTTTTTTTTTTGGTTCCGTGGATTATTTAAGATGATGATTGCAAATGACAGATAATTTCATGTATTTTTTACCTCTTTTTTTTCTTGTTACACTTGCAGACAGAAAGGAGTGTTGACATGTTGCTCCATGGTAAAAGGCCTCTTGTCGAGGTAAATTATATTTACACCACCACTTTTTTACCAACTTGATCATGCCATCTTACTATACTTTTTTGGGCCTTATACAAGGTTCTGTTGCTAAAAGCCTAAAACTTGCTGAGTCAGATTATCAACATGGCTTCAAAATAAGAAATATGAACTGTGCATTTTTAGACAGAAATAGACAGAGAAATTGGGAATGATATGTAAAGGAAATGGAAATACAAGGAAACTGAGGAAAGATGATGCAAGGAAATATAACTCCTACATGCACTATGCATGAACACACCATTAACAGGGCATGCAATTTCTAAAGCTTTATTTTTCTTTTGGTGCTTTATTAAAATAAGTAATGGAACAGAAAGTGATAAAAACAACATACATTTTCTCTAGCATTTTTTTTTTCTCTATTGGGGGAGGTGGGGTGTGGGTTGTAGCCTAGTAGGATCTATTCCTGATTGCAGATGGATGTTTGTCATGATCATGAAATACTGTGCCTGTTAGACCTAATCATATATTCTCATGTTTGTTTTGTAGGTGAGGAAGAGGGATAATAAATTTAAGGTTGTGGTTGAAAGATGGAAGGCATACGATGGAGCTGGGATTTAAATGTCTGATGCATTAGGAGTTGATAGTTAATGCATATTTTGATATCTGAGATGGATGCAGTATTTCACTTCAACAATGCTGCAAAAGCATGGATTGGTTGAATGTAAGAACACTGCTTCCTCCTTTCTTTTCATTCTGTTTATCTAAAATTTTCCAGTATTTGTCATGCTGATATACATAGATATAATACAACATTTTGGCACAGGCGCAGTTAGCATTTCGGATGTGGGGTATCCTAAGACACATAAATCATGTGTTTAGAGGGATGTTGATTGTTGACATCATCGAGATGGATTGAGTATTTGGCATCTGTACCATTTTCACACATCCAGGGAAACATGGACCACCTAATAGGCCTATATTTGAGGGAATCATCGGCAATAAACATCGTGTTCATGTACAATTGGAGTCCATATTGTCAGGATCAAATGTTTGTTGTATATAAACTGTTTTACGAAAAGCAAGATCTTGTTGTTTACTTATAGAAAGAATGCATTCTATATCCCTTCCTTGTTAAATTGTTACATTTCAGGTTACCAAAATCAATGGAGATAGGTGTTGGGACCAATCTCTCTCTATTTAAATGGTTTCCGGAGCAAGTCATGAAGAAAACTATGAAACAGAGTTTTTAGTGGTTGTACAGAAAACAGAGATTCTACTTGATTTGGTTCTTTTGGAACCATATGAATTTAACGGCCTGTTTCTTTCAAGAAATTAAATTCCTAGGAATTTTAAGACTTTGTATTTAAGCAATGAAGAATCAAAGGTGAATATTCAAAAATGGCCTTCAACTAACCTTCTTCTTAATGGAAAATGATTCAAAATGAATACCCAACCATCACCTTAGAAATTCAAATCAAGGCCCCATTTATGTTGTTGCCTTATATCCTTAGCCTCTCACATATTTAATAATCCTTTCATGGAGATCATTTGACCATGAATTTCTATGTATTTTATTAAAAAAGAGGCTGTAGAGGATGGAATGGTTGAGATGAGCAATTCTATAAATGCGGGTACAAGAAAATGCAAATTTGATCATGACTGAGGAGTGTTCTCCATCGAAAGAAGCTGGTTTATTGGGGTTAACACCCTGAATTTAATTTTGAACCAGTTTGGATCTGGAAAGCTTTTCTATTTAAGTACAACATGTAACACATTTCTTCGTGAATCTGCTGAAAGCCACCCTTTTAACTGTTGATCAAGACCGAACTTTATTGGTAAAACTAAACTAGGCAATGGATGATTCATAGTGGTAAAGAAAATGACAGAAAAGCAAATGCATGGTTTGCTGGCCTATTCAGCCCAGTAAACATGGGCCTGTTTGAAGATTTAGGCACAAAATAAGCAGGTGCTCGGCCTAGAAAGCTCAACCCATGCTCAGTATTTCCTGTCTAGAGGTAGCAATGCTGGACCTGCTTCAGCAGCCCAACCTAAACCCAACCCATTGGAATAAACCTTTTCCATTTTTGCGTTGGTTTTGGGTTCGCTTGTTAACTGATGGTCCGGGCTCAGGTCGTGTCCATTCTTGCTATTCAACACACCCAAAGTGAACCCAACCTGTTGAGGGTTCGAAAAGGACCCTCTAACTTTTGGCTTAGGTTCAGGTTGACATTTTGGTCCGATTCTTGTTGAGCCACTTTGGTGCTCAACCCGACCTTTTCCCATTGCCATTCTTAGTCCTTGGCTAGAGGTGCTCGCGCCTCATGGGCCTGGCCAGGCCAATACCGTCGAGAGACCAGGCCGCAGTGGACTGGATTTGAGCTCTGTTTTTCTGGCCCAATTACTGAATGGGTCAGGGGCCTAGAGCAATATACTCCTGAGGACTGTGGCCCAGAATCAACATGATAATTTTGCAAAATGAATGGACAAGAAAAATAAGATATCAACTATTTTTTAATTAAATCTCTTTTTTATATATATTAGCAAAGCTCTCATAACTAAGAGACTGTTCCTTCAGAATGGCGACCTCATCAATAATATATCATCAAGCTCCAACAACATCTTATAAACCAAAATTCTCTGCTTTCTCTTCTTCTTCTTCTACTGTCCTTCACTTCTCTTCAAAATACCAGAGAAACCGAAGCTTCTCTGTGAAAATCAGAGCAGAAACGATGGCAACGGAGAAGATGGGAATAAAGATAGAGAAGAATCCACCTGAGTCCAAGCTCTCAGAACTCGGCATACGAAAATGGCCCAAGTAAGCATTTTTTTTTTCTTTAGATTTTTGCTGGAATTGATTGTTCTGTGGCTCTGGAATGTAAGAGATTGGAAAGTCAGTGTGGGTTTTGAAATCATTGAAAAAGATTTAGTCTTTCTCTTTTCTTGGAAAGAGAGAGTGAGAAATTTTGGGATTTGGTGGGAAATCCCTAGCAAAAATCTTGTCTTTTGTTTTTTCTTCGGTTTGAGAAGATGAAAGTGGGTTTTGTGTAATGACTGAAAATGATGTTTGCCTACTTGAGATTGTGGAAATTGATGTGGGTTTTCTTGTACCAGTTATAAAGATAACATCTTTTATCTGGTTTCTTCATTTCCGTTCTTCTGAGATACCTACTTTGTCTCCGCTGCCCCCTTAATGTTATTCTTTTTTCTTCTCTAACTGACTCAATACTACAAGGCAAGGCCTACATAGATGTATTATTGTCTATTGTTTGAGTTCAATTGAAATGAATATCGAGTGAAGTGTACAGTGGGTGTTTTGCTAGTGTCTTGTGAGTTGTGAGTTGAGTTGAGTTGAGCTACACCATTTCTAACAAGCGGCATCAGAGGAGCTTCTCGTACCAAAGATTTTAAAGTGACCCTCGGTGGGTTTGGTCTTAAGTAGTGTTTGATACGGTTAGATGAATCCCAACTCTGATTGAGGTAATGGGCTGGTTATATGTACTGCTGTCTTCAAATACTGTCCAAAACTTTCAAGGCACATTCTTTGCGTGCATCATGCTCCTTGCTGTTTTTTCTAGCTGCTTCAACTTGACTGTGGTCTTAGGAGCATTCAGGCAAGCCAGTTGCCGAACTACTTAAAATCTTCTTTAAATGTGTTGAAAAATCATCTGATGTGTACTATCCACGGTGTTTACTCTCCACTGTTTTCGGTGCCCAAACACCGAATCTTCTGGCAGGCCTTACCCTTGACTTTGCTCCGAATCGTGAGCAGGAGGTTGGCTAGAAGGTTCAGTGATTGGACACCGACAACAAAGGAGAGTACGCATCGGATGCTTTTTAACATATATGAAGAGGGTCAGCATCCAACGTCTGCTGAATTGGCCGATCACTCAGCAGAATGGAGTTGCCGAGGAAGAACTGGCATCTCGTAGAAACTGTAAGGAGCATGATGCACTCAAAGAATGTGCCTTGCATCGTGGGTAGAGTGTTTGAAAACAGCAATGTGTATAATTGACTACCTCAAACAAAGTTGGGGTTCATCTTATTGTATAAGAAGTTATCGAAGATCAAACCTGTGAGTCATTTTAGAACTTTCAGCTGTGTATGCTATGAGCTTGTTCATAAAAGCTGGGCTGCAAGTTCTAGAAGAGAGCTCTGCGGTGTATATTTGTAGGATATGACACGGATTGTATAGGTTGGAGGTTTTGTGACGCCCCTGTTTATTGACGCTATACATCACTGGATGTAGTGATCGATGGGACATCCTCATGGTGATCTTCAGAAGTTACAGTTCTGCTGAGCTCCAACGATTTGCAGGACAATCTTTATCAACAATTGAATGCTGAACATGACAGCCAAAAAAGTGAACATCAAGTTTCACCGTTAAGTTCCAACAGCTTGTGGAAAAGTGGAGCACATTATCCATTGACACCTGAGGAAGGCAGGCTAAGCTAACTTAAGATTCATGAAGCATTGGACCAGCTATGACAATCTAGTAGAGTAAGAAGACAAATCCAAAGGGTGTAGATGTAGATGCAGCTTTGGCTCATATGGATGATATACGCGAACCACACGAAGAGGTGCAATAAAGCAAAGAATGACAGAAGGATACGGACAAAGATACTTCGGCATCTAAAGTGATCCAGAAACGGGATCTGGTTTCCAAGCCATAGGAAGTAAAACCCATTTCATCTAACTGGGTATAAGTTGAAGACTCACACATATGGATGAATCAAAAGATAAAAAGTGAGTGTTGGGGGGAGAAATATTAGCAACACTAGCCAGGTAATTATGCCCTTCTGTCTCTTTTCTCCCTAACTAACTCTCTCTCCTTTGCGGGATGAGGCAATGTTGCATTCCTCTCCACCATTTGCTTTTGGCCAACCCAATCCTACAAAACTTACATATAGGTATATTTTCATTATTTTGTATCACTTTTCATTTGAAATGAATGAATTGAGGTGAAGTGTGCCATGGGTGTTTTGCTAGTGTCTTGTGAGTTGCGAGTTGAGCAGAGCCCCACTATTTTCAACAAAACAAGTTTTTAACATTTTTGGTGGGAAACCCTCTTGAAAATCCCTGTCTCTCTTGGAAGATTTGGAAAATGCAGGTGGGTTTTCAAAAACATAAGGAACATATTCCTTTATTTCTTTAGTAGACTCTCTCTTTTTCCATGCTTGTTTGATTAACAATTTAGTGGAAAATCCTTTACATATTTTATTTATTTATTTATGGTGGATAAATAACATACAAGTGGATTTCTGATATAACTGACAATGATATATTCAGCACTCTTTAGTTTAATGTTTCAAACTTTTTCCTGTTTTGCTTTGAATCTTCTTTCTTAGATTTTCATTTTCAATTTTTTTTTGTGGGAATTTGGGAGTGACTTCTTGTGTACTTACTGAGGATTGTAAAACTCTATATGGATTTTCCAAAAAATCATTTAGATTAATTATACAAAGAACCTACTAACTGTATGCAACACAGCAGCCCCTTCCATAAAAACATCTGTATTTTTGGTTTCATACCCTTCTCCACGTCTCCCTGTGTTCGTTTTCCCAACCCTTGTTCATCAGACCAAGAAAAACAAATCTGCCCTTTGTATATATCACAATTTCTCCGTAATTGTCCCAATATTTGAAAGGAGGGAACAAAGTAGACTGTTATCCATGCAAACCTTGGTCTTTTTTTTAATGAGCAAGATAAAAGATACTTGACTTCATTTGACATGAGAATCTGATAAAGGCATTTACCTGCCAATTTCTGCAATATGGTTTCTATACGATTTAAGACATGGGTGAAAGGATAAAGGTGGTGGCAGTTTGGATGTTCCCTGGCTTAGTTTTGAAGGAAATTTCTGGGCTCGGAGTGAGGTCATTGTTAGGGACCATACTGGCTTTATTATGATCCACTAGAGATTGCAAATTTGCAACTCTAACCCACATGAATATGTGTACATGTGTCAGAATTTGCTGGCAGTATAAGTTCTCCGATTTGAAAATCCTCAAAACATAGGATTCTTGGATTCAATATAATATTTTAAAAGTTTAAATAAATACTTTTTTATAAGTAAAACTAATTTGCAAAACTAACACCAATAGAAGCAATATACAGAAAATTTTCAAAACAATCAAGTAAGAAGCATCTCTATCAAAAGAAATAAAAAGTGTAATAATATTTCACCAATTGAAAACAATGTATAATTATTGTTTATGACTAGAAGAATTGTGAAGAATCCAACATGTCATGTCCGAAATGCGTTCAACATGGGTGTGTTTCTCATTTAAAGAATTTGTGCAACATAGAGCCCTAATAAGGATGTTGGGCCTTTATTGTGAAGTGAAAAGGAGTTCTTGCTTTATGGGGCCCCTTGCAGTGGATGACTTCTACAATGCTTTTAAATGGGGGAATGACATGGTGAGGTTTTTTGGGGGTTAGTGAATTGGATTGAGGAATGGGGAGACGTTTGCAATTTGATTCACTCTCTTTCATGAGTTTCGAAACATCTCTGTAATGGTAGGGCTGATCTTTGGAAGTGGCAGTTTCAGTTTTTTTTTTTAGTTTGGGTGATTACTCCTTGGCATATTAGTGTTATTCAGATGTGAGGAAAAGAGGGAAAGTGATGGCGGTAAAACTTTTTTCACAATGTTCAAATTTGGATGTGCCCATTCTATTTATAGGTTGAGAAAGAAATTCTCAATAACAGGTATCTGACAAGATTGGTCATGAGGCATTTTATCCGTCATGTCTATTGACTTTGGCATGCATGTCTTGTGTTTTGTACATGCATTAATTAATTCAAGATCAGTAGGATGAGTGCCCTACTGCATAGATATATTCTCCATGCAGCTTAACCGGTCCTCATGTCAGCGAGGTACCCTTTTATTCTGAGATTTTAATATTACAATACATAAATAGTAGTTCATGCAAGTATTGACGAAGGAAAGCCACCAATACAACTAACAGTAAATCTACATCAATAGTTTAATATATTAACATGAATATAATGCTACTAACAGTCTATGTTCTATACAAAGTACAAATGGCTGCACTCATTTGGGTAAGGCTTTGGCTTTCAACGATGCAAATGATCATATGTATGCATGTCATGTACATGGCTCTCTTTCCTTCTGAATTTTTTTTTTTTGGGTAGGTTTAATGAATATAGTTTTTGTGTATGATTTTTTTTTTCGGCTAATAACTTTGTGCAAGAATTTAAGTAGCTGAAACTTGTAATTTATGGAAGAACCATAAATCTTAACTGTAAGTCCAAAATTGGAGTATTCTTGCTACATTGTTGTCAGCTATACTTCACCATGTGCATGTTTAGGACTCTAAATTTGTCAAGCATGTCAAGAAAAAACTGAAAATAAAATTTGAAAAGGAAAGGCATCAACTCTTTGAGTAATCCTGTCTGACCAGTTCAAAATCTTTGCCCCAAAATACTTTGGCCTGGCCAGTTAACAGACCCCACGAGCAATGTGTGTAATGCAAGTGCTGATGTAAGTGGTGAAACCTTCTAATATGTATTTGTGTGTCTATGCCTATTCATGTATATTTGCATTTACAGGAGGTGTTTTTTTTTTTTTTAATTATTAATGTGTGTTTCAGATGGGGATGTCCTCCGAGCAAATTCCCATGGACATATACTGCCAAGGAAACGTGTTTTCTGTTAGAGGGCAAGGTGAAGGTTTACCCTGATGGACACAATGACTGTGTGGAGTTTGGGGCTGGTGATTTGGTTGAGTTTCCCAAAGGAATGAAGTGCACTTGGGATGTCTCAGAAGCTGTAGACAAGCACTATAACTTTGAGTAGTATGTCTCAAATCTCTCTTTTATGTATGCAGTAGTATAATCAGAAATATGTGGACAACTTAAGAACTTTGACTTTGATTTTATCTACTCTTATTAGAGGAATTATCTTTTTAAGATGTGAGGTTTGGAACGAACTTTCCATGAGAAGTAGATGTATGCTATTTCTTGTCTCCATAGTTCATGGTAATGCGCCTGATGATGTGGACTGCAAGCTTTAATAGAAGATTGCATTTTTATGACCAAATGTTGTGGGATGGAAGTTCGGTAAAAACTTTATTCACAAATGGATAAAACCTCTCTATCATCCACAATACGGGCCAATTTATTCATGGCGAGCTTGTAAACTGTGATATAATCTCACTCCAAAGAACTTCATCAAGATCATTATTCATGTTGTTGATAGTTGAAGTATGACTGCTAATGTTTAAAAACCGAACTGCAAATTAGGCCACCAGATTCGGCGGTTTGATCTAAAATGACTTGATTTAGTTTGACTGAGATCATTTGGTTAAAAAGGTAAATTGGGAAAGACAAAAATTTTAGAACCAGTTAGAACTAATGGTAAACGTCTATTCTTGGTACCAGTTTCAACTGTTTCTACTGGCTGACTAATTTGGTTTGTTTTCTGGTTATGGTTTAATCTATTTCAAATTTTACAGCTTTTTCTGAGAACTAAACTGGTTCTGGTTGAGCCGTACTGCACCTTTTACTCTTTTTCTGAGCGCTTCTAGCACTTTCTCAAGTCCATTTTAAGGTTCTTGTCACTGCCATGTGAAATGGATGGTTTCAATTGTGGTAGATATCTGCATTTACTAGGTGTTGGTACGCATTAAGGCTCATGGTTATAGAGTCCGGATTCCCTGTTTTTATGAAACAGAGAGATACTGTTTCATCCAATCCTAAATCGCCAAGCGTGTAAAATCCCGAATCTGAACTCCATGGTTATATGATCCAACCATATGAGGAAGTACAAATCCTTTTATGGGAAACCCGCTGAATTTGAATTTCAAATCTTTACACAAACAGTGGAATTCTAGAAAATGAGACCCAACTTAGAACCAAAACTATCTGAGCTATGGAATCACGATAGATCACTCTATGATAACTCTGCGGACCTACTGAAATGATCATAATCTTGGACGGTCCATCTAATGATGGGATCATGGTGGATTTCTACTACTAGCACATGTAAGATTATTTCTTTCAACTAGAAATAGTCAAAGAACCAGCTATATTTGAGGTTCATTTCCACTAACCCTTACCTAGAGGGATTAGCGAGATGCCCAAGATCTAACAGGTTACATCATTGTAAACTTGTATTGCATAGAAGAGTAGAAGACCCATAAAAACTCGCAAGTAAAAAGATAAAAACAATTATTAAAGTAAGAGTTATTCTCGACTCAAAGGGGTCATTTGCCTTTTGCACATGGGGTATGAAAATGGGTTATATATATGTGAAAGACATTACCATATTTATACAATCATCATTCTAACGAGTAAATAAGTATGTAGAATGGTTCTAGATGTAGAATATATATATGGGAGGTGCTCCTATGAGACATTCTCACCAAGTTGGTGAGAGATGAGTGGAGGCCCTCATTTCCATATCCACTTTCACCAATTTAAATGCAATGACCCCCAACTTAAATATGAGGGCCCTCACCCATCTCTCACCAACTTGGTGAGAGTGTCTCTCATAGGAGCACCTCCCTATATATATATATATATATATTTTATATGGATCTCAAAATATGTGAAGATTTATTATATGAGATTTAATGTCATGATGCTTACCATTAACGTGAGAATATTGAAGGGTTGGGATTATGAATTAGGTTGGGATCTTTGGGACCTTTTCTCGAAGTTCTCAAAATTTATGAAGATATAAGATATGGAACTAAAAAATAGATAAGGAAAAAAGGTCAAAGGGATTCAATTTCATGACTAGTATCAAGCAGACTCCCTGTTACATTTGTACAATGCCTTTTACTGATATATGTAAATGATTTACTAAAAAGGGCCTTATTTTCGGACATTTTCACACCTTATTTACGCATGATGCATAAATGAGCACAAACAAACAAGATGTTCAATAAGTGTTACACATGTTCATCATTTACATACATAAATGAGTGAAAACAAACAAACCACATTCCTTGTTAATCACGCAAATAAAATGATTTCTTCGGAAATGGTCCTATGTATCGCTAAACAATTGGTTAATCCTTTGTTCTGGCAACCTTTCCTTGATCAAACCTTCCTAAATCACCATCTGGACTGGAATTTGGGCCAATATCTATATATACATAGGAGGCATGTAATATATATAAAAGTGAATTGAATTTAGAAAGATGGTTTATACAAAGGCTTGTACAGTTTTTTGGTTGTCTGTTGACTGTTGCCTTCAATATTATACTGACGTAATGTTGACGACGGCATAAGATCATCTCCTTTTCACCTCTAAAAATCGTACTTGTAGTTGCAGTGTAACTCATTTTTTCATGTGTTTGCATGTACTAGGGGTGTCAAAGGACTTGAGTCAGGCTCAGATCAGGTCTATGGTGGACTCAGACCCAGACCTAGCTAATGTTCCATGTACATGACCAACATGTGCCTAGTGTATGGGCTGTGGGCCTGACTCTGTTGGAACCATTGACCAGGACCCAATTCTAGGCCCAACTCAGATCCTTGGTAGAGTCTCCTAGGAATATAGGAAAACCCAAAAAACTCCAAAGAGCTAGCACACTCCTTAAAGTCAGGCAAAAGTAGGTCAATAGCTGCAAAGTTTCTCTATTAAATTTGGGATCAGACATAATCTACCACTAATTGATCTGATTGTGTTAAATAGCGGCAAATTGAATGCTTTTCACCCTCTCGAATTGATACGGCCCAAGTGACATGGACATGATTAGTACCATTAAAAAAAGACTCATTTCACAGTAAACAAGTTTTTATTTTTGAAAAAGGGTTTGAATTGACACTAATAACTCCACCAGCCAACTTTGTATTAAGATATTGAGGAATCAATTACAGAGGGCTATAAACAACTGAAGATCATGGAAACATCAATTAGTGCCTATGTTTACCTATAATCCATTCTCTAATTTTTTTAATTGAGTATCCTAAGTCCCAGGAGGAACATTCCTATCTAATTTAACATTCCTTCCTCTTTGACACTTGAGTAAGTTGTAAGTTCAAATTTAAAATTCTCAAATTTCAACAATCAGTTCCCTTGCACATGCACCCAAATGAGATTTGTCTGTCAATAGGCAGTAATTACATTAATAATAACACTAATAATTAAATAATTTGCCTAGCTGCACTTTAATAATTATATGATATGCTTATTAATGGTGGAGAAATCAAGAATCATACACCAGCCAAAGGTTACCTCTTTCATTTAACATGAGAATGATAAACTATTCAGTCTTTTTTCACATTTTGACTTCAATCCAACTTTTAAATCAATTGGGGTGGGGGGTTTGGTGTTAGATTGATCAATGATGTCTTATTTATATCTGAGGAACTTCATTAACTCTTTTCTTTCTTTCTTTCTGTTTTTTGTTTTTTTTTTCTTTCAAATTAATGAGACAAGTGAATAAAGTTAATTGCAAGTAAATAATGTGATTAGGCAAACTTGGGCACATACTCAATGGATTGAAATTGCTGCTTGGATCCTTAAAAGATGGACCCTACTCCTTAACCTCTTCTCTTTCTTCTTCCCTTTTTCTTTCTTCAGAGAAGTAAATAAAGTTGAATACATGTAAAATTATATGATCAATAAAACTTGGGTCTTAAACTTATTTGAGGGAAATAACAGTAGCAGTTAGTACAAGGTAACTTTAAGTCCATGAGCTATCTGAATTCTAAAATGATGGACCCTACTCATTGATTTAGCTGGAGAGCTGCATTTAGTTATGATTTAGCCTCATTTATCACCCATGGTCGGCCATGAAGCATTAATTTCTTGACAACAATGTGACGTTCTTATGGATATGACAGTAATTGAAAATGTTGGAAGTCAAAATCATGGAGTCACAATGCAATAGAATAAATTGCTAAAATGTGTAAAACTCTATCATTGACATATTTCTATTTATTTGTTATCCCTTTTAGTGTTTTCAGTATTTTTACTATTTTAAAGTTTATTTAATTTTGACAGATCTATTTTTTCAGTGATATTTTGAAAATTTTTCCAAGTTTGGAAATACAGAGACACATGAGCACTTGAATCTTGTAAGGGGTTCTGAAATCTGAAATTGGATGGCAGCAGTATTTAGTTTTGCTGCGAGTGCTCGTGGGGCATTTAATGGGTTAGACATATAGTATTAAATACTATCAGGAGTTCACAGTTTGATATTAAGAGTCCTATTAAATGAGGGTTGTGTTTGGGTCATCCCAGTCCTGAGGGCCATGATTTCACAAGTGAAAAGAAATCACGAGAACAGAAGTTGAGAAATGATGAAGTGCACTGACGTACATGTATACATGGTGAATAGTTAAGTTGCATAAAAGGATGAATCAGAAGTTGATTACATGCTCCCTATTTAAATTGTATTATGGTTTCGAATGGGCGTAGATTTTGAGTCTCTTCTTCTTTGAATTGGCACACATTCCACTGTGAAACTTGGCCCCGCTGTTTTTTTATTTATTTATCATTTGAACATTGATCACAAAGGGCCTGTTTGTTTGCATAGAATAGAAATTGATTATATAGGAACTTATGTGATTAAGTGGTTAGAAATGAAGAAATAAGAATCTAGCTCAAGATACATTTGGATGGAGAAATAGAACTCATGTAGCGGGTCACAACATATTTTGGACAAGACTTTGATGATGTTCATGATGATAAAAGAAGATACAAGGTGAATATATAAAAATGACCATCAAATTGCCTCTCTCTTTAATGGAGAGTGAGTCAAGGGAAGAAGAGGATTAATGAATAGCCAGCGATAACCATAGGAATTTAAATATTGGCGGGAAAGTTAAGGTCTCATATATTTTGCTAGATTATATCTTTCACCCCTCACCTCATTTGATTTACACTTTACCTCTTTACTAATCTTTCAGTGGAGCTCATTTAACCATGACTTCTTATGAAATTCCATTCCAATGTATTCAATTGCAAACAAATAAAAAAAAAACATTATTATAAATTTGCTGAACTGATCTAGGCCCTTTGATTTCAGTGATGATTTGATTGAGATGATTTTAACTCACCTTTAATTTGACTAAGAACTTAGTATTTGTAAAATCTTACCTTGCGCAGCCTTTCATGGGCCCTACCTTTATCCATGCCAACAATAGTATTAGGGTTGGGACTTGAAGCTATTTATATAGATTTAAGATGTGCTTGGTACCTGTATGACTGTGATTATATCTACATAAATATAGATGTAAGAATTTGGAGCCCTTGAACATATGATCACATGAACTAATGGATTTTATCCATTTTTTAAACCTACCCTAACCACAAAAAGAGAGATTCCTGTCCCACTTAGTGGGCCCATGAGAGGGTTCACAAATTTGACATTTGAGAGCCATTTACAGCCCTAAGTAGTTGACCATTTGACCTTTCAGCTGTGCTTAACTGCAAAGGAATGTAAGTAATCATGTTTAATGTTTGATGATCAGTTTCTTTCTTGAAACTTGGCACTTGAAAACAAAGGGGACTCTGAGACTTGAGCACGGCCAATACAAAGGAGGATGGGCATAGGCATAGCACATGATCTCTTCTGCAAGGACAAGATGTGCAGGTGGGGGTCTACATTTTAGTGAAACATCATTCATCTCATGTGATTCATCAAATGTCAGACAATTACCACATCACACCTGTTGTCACCAATCCCTTTTTCTGGAATCTATAATGTCTACCTTAATATGGACAGTGAAGCCGTATTTGCAAAGTCATGTCAGAATGGCTACTAATGCTTGAACTGGCCAATGCATGAGAGTTACAACTTACAAACTACATTTACATTACAGTCCCAACTTGTCACCCTCTCATCAAAAGTAGTTTTAAAAATGGTTTGCATACGGTGTTTTAGATGTATTTGAAATGTTAATATTTGTCGTTCCTTTAATCACCTGATCGGGTTTAAGACATTGTGCGGTGTGCATTGGTGTATGAGTTTTAATTTATTAAAAGAATAAAATGCGTTCGTGTATGAGTTTGAATTTACTAAAAAAGATTTTTTTTTATTTTCTTCTAATGGCAAGCAACTAATCTAAAATAGCAGCCTAAGCTTATTTGATTCACTTGCATGCACGCAGATTATGTGTAGAGGAAAAAGGAAATGTTTATGCAGAAGCGGCTCGACCATTAGATAAGAAATACCTTTGCTTTAGGCCCCCAAAAAATTAAGGCCCTATAAAAATCATCTTTTCAAATTCTAAAAAAATATTCAAGCAACTGTCATAGTTTTTTTTTTCTCCCAAGGCCCCATAATAGTAATTAGTATCATATCTCATTAAAGCCATCTTTTCACATTTAAACAAAGCGCTAAAGCAAGTGTTATTCTTCTTTTTCTCTACACAGCGTCTTTTTAAATCTCAACAAATCTCAATCCAATATCCTTACTACCTCACAAATGAGGTTTTTGAAATGAACGTTTCTCCACCAACGCTTTTCCATTTCACATACTCTTTACTCTCTCACCGTCTGTCTCTCTCATAGATTGCCTTTTCCTATAATTACTTTTTTTTTTTGGTTTCTAAAGCAATCTTCTTTAAAGATTTATTGATTTGGTTTTGTTTTCTTTTTAATAATATATGTGGATATATTCTGATAATATATGTGAGTCTTTTTTTATAATATTTGTTAATCATAACCCACTAACTCAAATATATTCTATTTTTTCTTTCATAATGAAAAAACTGGATCAAATTCGAAATTCATCTACATGTACAATCTTTATGACCAACAATAATAAATCACTAAATCAAGTTCTATTGTTTTATGATTTTAAGATTTTTTCAATTCCATGCTCGTATTGTATTTTTATTATAATTAGTGTTCATTTTATATATAAATATTATTAGTTATAATTTATAAATGATAAATGTATCTATTAGAAAATACGAATCCAGATGCTCAAAACTAAAAAAAAAAAAAAAAAAAGATAAAAAAGAATAAATAATTTGAGGCCTCATTTAGGATTGTCACTTTAGGCCTCAAATTGTCTCAAGCCGGCTCTGGGTCTATGTATGGCCAAGGAGCACCTTAAAATAGAGACCATTTGATCTTTTGAATCTGTATTTTAACAACCTTAAGATTGGACTATTTTTAGCCTGAGATGAAGTGCCTACTTTTAATCTTTTGCACGATCAATTTAAAAGTGAATAAGAGTTGGATGAGTGTGGAAATCAAGTGAGTGCAAACATGTAAGGGAGTGTTGATGTAAGGGGTAGGATTGATTAATTGTCAACGAGGCACAAGTGGGCCCATGAGCTTGTCACTTATAACATATTAGCAGCTTGATCATGATTAGCATGGATGATTTCACCAAATAGATTTGAAGTTTCATGTGAATTCAGAAACCCATAACCAAGTACATAAATTTGCTAAGATTCCTTTATACTAGAGTTTTAAAGAGGCGAGAAGTGAAGCTCGGGGAAGATCTTAGCAAATAGTTTTCCAATGAGATATTAAGCCCCATTTTCACCTTGATCTTAGTGATAGTCACCCTTACTAGGGTGTGTGTTTGTTATCTAATACATATCAATGAATTTGATAATATGTAAGAGTCAGATAACAATGTTTGTTTTGCAATTAATACAAAAGAATTAGACTACTCTAGGTCCTTAACTACATATGTAAAGTCCTCATTTTAAATACCAGCTCCAGTCCTAGTATCTGAATACATTTGTATTACCACCGACCCTATCCTTTCCAATCCACTTGAGTAATTTCTGCATGCAATACCTCCATCATAGGCCTCCCCATGTGCTCGGATTCTGACTAGTTCTATCCTTCCTCCTGCTACTGGTCTTGTCGCCCTCTCAATGTTCACTTCTCCAAATTGGCTAAAGTCGAATTGGAGTCACCCAAGGTTTCTTGTTTTAGAAGGATCCAATCCAAGAATGTTAAATATGACAGATGATTAGGTTTTTGGGAGACAGTAGTAGTGATCATTGGGTGATATCGAGGAGAAAATTTGGCGACGCTACATATAGTTGTCAATGCGCGGCCGACGCACTGAAATGCATTGGAAAATCCTTTGTCGACGCAAAACCTACATTTCCAGATGCGGTGAGAAAAACTGTATTTTGTTGTAGTGGTATGAGGTGGGGAGAAAGTTGAATGAAAAGTTAAGATTGGATAATTTGATTACAAAAAAATATGGTAATTTGATAACATATTAGATAAATTTAAATGTATTATTTTTGAAACAAACAGGCTCTAAGTGAACGGAAACCTACTAATCAACAATTTTCCTGTGAGAAACATGTGGCCTATATATTACATCTCAATTGGAGATCATTTGATTATACAAATTGAATTTAAGAAAGGTGGGGCGGGGCTCTTGAATTTCATTAGTTAACCATTTCTACCAAAATCTCAAGGCATTAGTAAAGGCAGCGGAAATACTTTTCAATATTCCTCCTTAGGTGGAGCCTATTCCTCACTACTCCTGCTCAGGTGAAACCCAGCCGGCTGGTGCACTTTTGGTGACACGCATTTTTTTTTATGCCGAGTCGTTCTTCTTGAGATTCGAACTCATAACCGGTTGACTTTGATACCATCTTGAATTTTTTTAGCTAACCATTCCTACCAAAATCTCGAGGAGTTAGAAGAGACAGCGAAAATACTTTTCATTATCCCCCCTTGTGGAGCCCACTCATCAATAGGGGCATCATCGTGCAATAGGATAGCCAATAAAATTGTGGGTCACACCTAAGCAGCTGATCCAAACTCTCATCACCCTATGGATCTACCTCCTGTTCCTCCAAATCATTCAAATTAATATCTATTTAAAACGGTATATGCCAAATTACATTGCAAGAAATTGATAGTTGGATAAATACATAGTTCCATTAGATTTATTTTCATAAAAGTTTTGAATAGTCACTTCAATTCTTACTTGTGTTCTCTCCAATGGCCAATATCACACAAGAATACTGCTTGCTAATGCATGTGTGAGCTCCAATGGTCAATATAAAATGGAATATTTGACATATCCCATCTCATAAGAATACTGCTGGCTAGGATGTGGGGAAGGACCATATCATCCAAAAATGAGAGTAGGGTCGAAATTTAGACAAAGGCCCACATTCCGAGGAGGGCAGGGCAATGATTCAATCTATAAAGTCTAATGCATCCCCATTCAGAGTGGGGCCATCAGATCAATTGTGTGGATAGTGATTTTTTTTTTTTTTTTTTTTGCTGAGATGGCTCAATAATTCCTTCAACAAAAGTTGTATTATGCAAAACGTAGCTATAATAAATCAACCCTAGAACAAATACAAATTCAAATCTATACGCTTTCAAAAGGAATTCAGAAACGGCAGGCCAAGGGGAAAGAAAAATGAAGGTGAACAAAACTAGGAAATGAAATGACTCAACACTGAAGAGATCCTTCAAGCATAGAAAACCGAAGAACCCAAATGCTGTTACTACTAAAAAACCTAATAAAATTCTTCACTGGATAAACATAACTCAAATCTACAAAACCCACATCACCATCTCTGCCATTGCAAGATGACTCACCCAAATGTGAACCTAAAACAAGAAGCAAGAGAGGAAAACAAAAAGGATAGTAAGACATTATGATCCAAACTCACCCCTCTGCATCAGCTTTTGACGGTGTAATTGACTTTTTTTTTAATCAGCTAAAGTAGAGCTTTTGACTGCCAGGTTATGCTTGTTATTGTGCATCCACACCTTGAGAACTCTCCTCTTCACTCCAATCTCATGACAGAACTGCTGCACCACACCTTCCTCTTGCTTCTGAATCTTCCACCCAACCTTCTCAGCAAAAGACAGCATCTTCTCCTTCTGCTCTTGGGTGAACTTGGTCCTGAACCTCTTCTTCACCAAAGGAGGCCTTGCCATGGGCGCATCACCTTCCTGTTCATCTGACTCTGATGGGAGGCCTGTGCTGTTGTAGGACATGATCACATGGGGTGGGGGCTGTGGCCTTGTCATGAGGCTGCCTGTAGGGTACCCAAAAGCTTCTGAGTTTGTGATGAGGACACCCTTCTGACCCACCAGTTTTCTGGCCTTGGGGTTGGAGCAGTAGCACTCACATGAGGAGGGCTCACCTTCTATTTCTTTTCTGTGGAAGTTTCTGTGGCAGTTGCAAGCTGAGCATTTGAGGGCTTCAAGGGTGCCTTCCTCTCCACTGGGCATGAACTCTCCACACCCATCTGTGGCATTCCCACCCATTGCAGCTGCATGGTTCTTGAGGCATTCCCTGTATCTTACCACTTTCTTGTAGGGAATATGTTCCTCTGGGTCAGGAGAGAGAGAGCCATTGGAGGGGAGTGGGGGAAATGTGGGTGGGAAGATGTGGTTGTGGGAAGTGGTGTCATGGACTCTCTGACCATATCCATGACCATGGCAACCTGCATAGCTGCTGCTTATTGGCATTGGGATATCTGCTTCAGGGCCAGAAATATCCATCCTCTCTCTCTCTCTCTCTCTCTCTCTCTCTCTCTCGGTTTGAACTATAAATACCAATAAAGAAGATAAGAAAGAAGAGAACTAGTCCCAGGTGAATACATCAACTGTTTAACTTGCCGCTCTGATCTTCATGGGACTTTATTTATATATACCGTCTTGCTCTTTCTCTCTCTCTCTAACACACCCTACAGAAACAGACAAGAGATAGCCTCTTGGATTCTCAAAACACTTTTCTGAATGGCCACTTCATCATGTAAGTTTGTAGAGCCATATAGAAAATAAAAAAGTGGCGAGAGAGAGAGAGAGAGAGAGAGAGAGAGAGAGAGAGAGAGAGAGAGAGAGAGAGAGAGAGAGGGAGGGAGGGAGGGAGGGGAGGTTTTTTGGTTGTGAGATTATTGGAGCCTGACAAATAACACTTTCTAATTTCAGGCAATTTCAACTGAAGAAATAAATAGACAAGAGAATCCGACCCAGATGGTTAAATATTTAGCCAATGTTTTGAGTCTGAGATTCTTGGGGACACTGAGATTAGAACCCCATTTGTTTATATATCCACCTAACAGTGGAGAAAAACACATAATACAAGACTAAAATATATAACCTGGAATGTTTTGTTTCTGACTTTCTTGAGAGCCTTTCCTCATCGTCTGTCCCTCTGAACAAATCATGAACCTCAACCTCTGTAGAAATTGAATGGATCAAAGAAAAAACGAGAAAAGAAGTCAACAGAACAGACCACTGAAGTGCAGAAAACAATGCAGAATGCTGTTAGATCCAGGAAGTCCTAAACAAGTGCAACTTCTAGGACTAGGAAAATATTGGGTGGGAAAATAAGAACTACTCTCTCACTAAGCAGGAGGTTATACTAGCAGTATAAGAGTCTGACAGAGATAAGAAAATGCAGATTTTTTGCAGGCAAAGAGGAAGGCTAGATCCTTTGGTGGGGGTGAAGAAAATCTAGTGGAGTTTTGCTTTGCTTGCACTATCAGGCACAACCATAGAACCATACAAAAAAAGAAGAGTGTGTCTGAGAGGTTTTCGGATTACCAAAACATCCCAATCCACATAGATATCGACTGAGATGTTTGATTTTCCAATGTTACAAGGCACCCATAATATGGAAAATTAAACCATGGTCACAGCCCCTTCACCTTTTTCAATTTTTTTTTCCTTCAATGTTTTCATGTACCCCTTGCTTTTCTAGCCTATTTGTAAAAAGTTCCTAAAAACTCAATAGGTGTGAGAGACCCCAGTTACTGAAATGCTCATATGTCCATTGACTATTTGTCAAAACTAATTCGAACAGAATTCAAGCATCTCTCTCTCTCCCTCTCAACTAATAAGATGGGCTCCATATAAGTTATAGAAGGAGTAAGTTGTGGTGTAAGCTGCCACGACAGCAATATAGGACCCTCTTTTTATACACTCGTTCGAGGATATGCATTTACAGTGATTGAATTTTTGAAATAATGGGCCCCGGCATGCTGCAACTTGAGTGTGTCCCAATTCATCAGGTGGGCCATGCCATCATGTGGCTATATGTATTTCGCTACATGTAATCTTCGTAAACCATGGACGATCGAGTTTGTATTTTCATAACTCAGTTTCTCATACTTACTTTACCAGTAATAGGTTACAAAAGAAGCTACAAATTAAAACAGTTCATTAGCATAACCCTGGCTTACACAGGCCATATAGCTTTTCACTCAAATTTTTGTAAAACCAAACAGACCCCAATTTGGGTCTTTGTAAACCAATGCAAGTAACTCATTTAATGCATAAATAAAAGTATGTTAATAAGTTTTCTTTGCACTCAGTTTACACAAAAACCCAGTTTTTGGGATCTTTCTTAAACCAATGCATATAACTTGATTTACACACTAATAAAAGTTGTGTCTGGATAATTTAAGTCCTCACCTGGGTTAATGGCAATTGAGTTTCAAGAACCAAAATGAGACTTAATGTCCTCTAATTGTCAGAGATGGCCCACCAAAGTAAATGGTTTGACAATTAGAGCTCGTTCCCTCTACCAGCATGAAAGGGAGACGGTAGATGGGGACCAAGTGGACCACATGGCCCGCCCTTCAGAGCCTTCTGATCTGTCTTTCGAAGACACCACTTTCCCCAATAAATGCCCCCTCTTAACCACTTCTTTTTTGGAAATTTCTCTCTGATGCAGCCTTGTATCATAAAAGTGACCGACTTATAATCAATCTAATCCCTTTACAAACAACTATCTCCTTTGAATCGACATTGGTCTCAGTTTGCTAAGCATTGGATTTCACAGTAACTTTGTAAGATGAACCTTAATATTTCAAGGGCCTAAGGTCTCACATTAATTAGTTTCTTTCAATCTAATGGTAGGTAGTGGTGAGACATGACATCCCTTCTGATAGGTAGGGATCAATCCAAGGCACCTCCCATCTAGAGAAACAATTATAAATCAAACCTTAATTAGTTGTAGCACTTATAGTGCGGAATTTGGGTAGGGCATGCAGGTGCGAGTATGTAGCAAAAGAAAAAAAAATCATATTGCTGAATTCCTAATCTATCCTAGCCTATATATTATTTGCATCCCTGCTTCTCATATATCTAAGTCGGCCAACCGAGGTGACAATTATAATGGAAAAATTGTTAAGTAATTACTTGTGTAGTTTCTTCTCACCAATTGATTTTAGAATTACTATCTAGCAACTTTATCATGATAGTAGAGCTAACACATTTCGGATTTGAATAATGCCTCATGCCCCGTTGTGTATTGTGCTGGTCATCATAGGTTCCATTGAAAAATAAAATCAACAAAACATTTCCAGCAGAAAATGACGACAACTAGACGAGGCACAGGCAGATTGCCATCAAATCCCTGTCTGATATTTTCGTACATCTACTGTCTCAAAGCAATGGTCCCAGAAGGATAAGGAACAGCAGCGGCCAACAAAAACTGTAGAGACAGCTATTCACTAGTCGTTGGTACCTATTGTGCAGACGAAAATTAGGGTTTCTGAAAGGTTCCCATCTCTAATATCTTCGCAAGTCTCTGAATTCTATTCTTATTTTTCATGTCAAGTATCTAAGGTTACAATTACTGGTCCTTCCATTTTCCTTCCAAGTGAGAAAAATGGAATTGCAGCAAGCTTCATATATTTAATGATGAAAACTTGGACAAAGGTGGATTCATTAACAAGTTCATGAATATTCTCAAGGATTATTAGATTGTAGAAATTTGCCACCATAGCATTGTCCTTGCAAAGTTGTATGATGGGTTTGAACTAGTTGGCACATTAGTAATAAAAAAAGACCTTGACCCAGTATATTACTAGTGTAAGACAAATAGACAAAGTGTGATATAATTAGATATCCTCAGGTTTTTGAAAAGCAGATATGGGGATTGCTTGAAAGGAAGGAAATAGACAGAAGTAAGCTTTCAGAAAGGGCCTCCTCTTCTTTAAGCTGTCTTGTTAATTTTCTAATGTGATTAGCGGCGCTTAAGGTCAAAAAAGGGTATGCTTATGGCCTTAAACAAAGACAAGTTCTAGTGCTTCCAGAGGTGCATTAGGAGTGATTACTTTTAATAAGTGCTCAGCATGAGTAACCTGTTTAATATAAGTTTGAAATCTAGACAGGCCTTAGTAGCTTATGATTTGTTAACATGCTCTTTGAGATTATACTTTGTACAAATTACTATTCTCTCGGGTTCACTTGTTTCTCATCAGTCATTGGTAATTACCCAATCCAAGTTAATGGACAACCTAGAGAAAAACTTCTAATAATCTGTTGCTATAATAGCCCCAAATCTCTTAATTGAGGGTACACTAGACATCTTAATTTTCAGTGGTTTTTTTGTAGGGCTAGTGATCAAGTTGATCTAGCTGAGATGGGCTGGTTTACACTTTACACCCCACACCTTTCCTCCTGTTTTTCCTTTAAAACATCATATCACATACAAGCATATACTCTCGTACATGAGTCCAAATTCAAGTTGATCTTTATGCAAAAGTGCACGCTTCACAGTACATCCCTAGGACTAACTTCACTTAATTATGTCCTCTAACTTTTCGCCATACCCAAATACATGTAAAGTTTGAGGTAATAATTGGACATTAATTAGTGCTTTTTCAACAAGGGCGCATTATTCACTCGATAATGAATTTTAAGATTTCTGTTAGGTCCGAGTACAAGTACTTCAGCATTTTAGGAGAACAGTTTAAATTAAAATGAAAGTAAACAACACTCTGTTTTTAATGTAAAAGAACTTACTGTTTGAAGGTAGGAAAACAGTGCTCTGATGTTGTAGTTAGTAGACCAGAGATTCGCAGATGATCAAGGCTAGTGTTAACACTATGTCCTTAAGAAAAAATTCGCCCTCGCAATGGTGCTTACGAGCTTCAATGGCGTCTGTCTCCCAGGATACAATGATCTTTACCACAACAGTTGCAGCACTACAAATTGTGTGACTGTCGAACCAGTTAGTGCACAATTACTCTCTCTTCTTGACTCTATGCAAGTGCAGCAGCAGCAGTGAAAATGGAATGATTGAATGATCAAAACAGCATGAAACGAGATGCTTAAATAGCCTGCAATCAGGTCTCTTCACAAGGGCTGCATCTGTTCAGAACAGTGACTATTCACTTGAACATATACTTCTTCTTAAGACACATCCTTTCAGATGCAAATGGGTACACCTCTTTGCACACACCTCTTGGACATGGACACACCCCATTTCGAAAAAGGGAATTTTATTAAATAAAATTTCTCCAAAAATATAAATGGGTAGTGGGCCGAGCCAGGCCCAACTAGCGTGTGAAGCCCAAGCCCAGGCCCAGGCCCGGCGCGGCTCGGTGCGGGGCGGCGCGCGCGTGTGGTGGTGACCCTACCTTGATCTAGGTCCTCCCTCCCCCACAAAAGTGGGGTGCCCCTTGGGGCTTATCTTATACTACCAAGGTAAATATATTTATACCCAAGGGAAGTTTTGCTCCCAAGTAATGTGGGATGCAAGCTTACCACTTCCTTTTGTTTCCATGTTTGACATATTCAAGTAGTGGTGTTAAGGAGGTAATTTCTCATTCATATCTTAATGGATTAGAGCAACCCAATACATGTCATTAAACTACTCATAGAGTAGATTACATTCCCATATATTCCCACCTAAAAGGATAAGTGGGTCCCACATTTATTTTGGCTCAAAGATGACCAAAATAATGGGTCATTCTAACCATTTTTCCAACAATCCCCCACATGAATGAAATTGACCGAAAGCAATGAAATGATATGCAGACACACACAGAGAGAGTAAATTTGAAAATTTTCTGTATAGAGAGAGGTAGGTTGTGGCCTTGAACCTTCCCTTGTGAAGTACTATCGGATTTACTGGTTGAACAGTGAACATGATGTCTTGAACTGTTTAACCTTTTGTGTAAACCGAGACAATAGAGTTCACACAGAATCTTTCCGGACACAGTTGGTTCTCATGATTGTGTTCATTTTGGCCCTGAACAAATCCTGGTTTCATGAGTGCTTTAGAGAATTTAGCCTTATTATTCTCATAGAATCGGCCCAGTTCACACTCACATAGGTGATTCTTATTAAGAGTATCCTGCTATACCCCATCTGATTATCCAAGATATAAGAATCATTAAAAGCTTTGCTTACCCTAATTACCGCTGCAGGTATCACTATTAATATCATAGGAATGAGCAGGAGATTTTGTCTCCATAGTGATATCGTTAAGTCACACACAATTCGGTTGTCCCTTTGAAACCAGATCTTGGGATCTCCAGTCAACTAGGTTGGGTTGCCATTATGGTAACTTTTCATTCATAGGCTTTAAGCCCATTCCCCTCGATGAACGATTTACTTGCTCTCTCGCTAATCCTTTGGTTAAAGGATCTGCAATGTTATTTATGGACTTTATGTACTCAATTGTCATAATGCCATTAGAGAGCAGTTGTCTCACGGAATTATGCCTTCGACGAATATGTCGAGACTTACCGTTATACATTGTACTCTGTGCCCTTCCAATTGCTGATTGACTATCGCAATGAATGCAAATAGGAGGCACAGGTTTTGACCACATTGGAATATCTTCGAGGAATTGACGAAGCCACTCAGCTTCTTCGCCAGCTTTATCCAATGCAATAAACTTAGATTCCATAGTGGATCTAGCAATGCATGTTTGTTTAGAAGATATCCATGATACCGCTGCACCACCAAGTGTAAATAGATATCCACTTGTGGACTTTGAATCTTTAATATCTGATATCCAGTTGGCATCACAATAGCCCTAAAGTACAACTGGATATTTAGAATAATGTAAACCATAGTTTTGGGTGTATTTTAAATATCTTAAAACCCGAACTAAGGCCTTCCAGTGGTCTGATCCTGGGTTACTTGTGTATCTACTCAATTTACTAACAGCATATGCAATGTCAGGACGAGTGCAATTCATCACATATATTAGGCTGCCAATTATTTGTGCATATTCTCGTTGTGATATGCCTTTTCCATTATTCTTGGATAAATGAATACTAATATCTATAGGTGTCCTTGTTGGATTACTATTATCTTGATTATATTTTTTGAGTATACTCTCAATATAGTGTGATTGAGATAATATCAATCAATCTGATGTTTTAGAGATCTTTATCCCGAGTATGACATCTGCAACACCTAAATCTTTCATGTCAAACTTATTGTTTAACATTCTCTTGGTAGATTTAATGATATCAGCATTACTACCCATAATGAGCAAATCATCAACATATAAACAAATAATGACACAGCCATTGTTAGTGTTCTTGACATATACACATTTGTCACATTCATTAATCTTAAACCCATTTGACATCATCAAGTTGTCAAATTTCTCATGCCACTGCTTTGGTGCTTGTTTTAATCCATATAGAGATTTGACAAGCCGACAAACTTTCTTAGTTTGACCTGGAACATTAAACCCTTCTGGTTGTTCCATATATATCTCCTCGTCTAATTCACCATTGAGAAATGCTGTCTTTACATCCATTTGATGTATCTCGAGATTGTATATAGCAGCAATTGCTATTAACATTCGAATGGATGTTATTCTCGTCACTGGTGAATAAGTATCGAAATAGTCCAAGCCTTCTTTTTGTCTGTACCCTTTAACAACAATCCTGGCCTTGTACTTATCGATTGAGCCATCTGCTTTCAATTTTCTCTTAAATATCCACTTGCATCCAAGAGTTTTGCAACCTTGTGGGAGGTCTACAAGTTCCCATGTATGGTTTTGCAAAATGGATTCAATTTCACTGTTTATGGCCTCTTTCCAATATGGTGCCTCGGGACTGGACACTGCTTCTTTAAAGTTTTGAGGCGCATCTTCCAACAGAAATGTTAGAAAATCTGAACCAAACATTTTTGATGTTCTAGCCCTCTTACTCAGTCTAGGTTCATCAATCTCTTGTTGGTTTTGATTACTGCTACTAGCAGTGTCATGAGTTCTTTTATGAGAATTCGTTTCCTTCGATGGTTTGTAAGGAAATACATGTTCAAAGAACGATGCATTCCTTGACTCAATAATAGTGCTCGGATGCATATCGGGAATTTCAGAGTTGTGAATTAGAAACCGATACGCACTGCTATTATGAGCATATCCAATGAATACACAGTCTACTGCTTTTGGTCCTATTTTAACCTTTTTAGGTGTAGGAACCGCCACTTTAGCCAAAGACCCCCACACTTTCAAGTATTTGTAAGTAGGCATTCTGCCTTTCTACAATTCATAGGGGGTTTTATTGGTTTTCTTTTGAGGTATTCGATTGAGAATATAATTTGCAGAGAGGATTGCATCCCCCCACAAATTCTGAGGTAATCCAGAACTTATTAACATAGAATTCATCATTTCTTTTAAAGTTCTGTTTTTCCTTTCAGCAACACCATTTTGCTGAGGTGAATACGGAGCAGTAGTTTGGTGTATAATCCCATGCTGTGAACAGAATTCACCAAAAGGTGATTCATATTCACCACCTCTATCGCTTCTTATCACCTTAATTTTCTTATCAAGTTGATTCTCAACCTCATTCTTGTAATGTTTGAACATTTCCAAGGCCTCATCTTTACTTCTCAATAAGTAAACATAACAGTATCTTGTGCAGTCATCAATGAATGTAAGAAAATATTTCTTACCACCTTTAGTTTGAACAAACTTCAGGTCACAAATATTAGAATGAATTAATTGAAGAGGTTCAGATGTTCTTTCAATAGATTGAAAAGAAGTTCTAGTAAGTTTAGCTTCTACACAAGTTTCACATTTGATATTTGAATCAAAACTACATTTAGGCAAGCATTCCATGTTAACTAATCTACGTAATGCATCATAATTAACATGGCCTAATCTACCATGCCGCACATTAGAAGACTCAAGCATATAAGCAGAAGAGTTTTTCTTATTACGTACAATTGTCATTACATTCATTTTGAAGAGCCCATCGCTCATATATCCCTTTCCCACGTACATCCCAGATTTAGTGAGGACAAACCTGTCTGACTCAAATACAAGTTTAAAACCCTTCTTACTCAGTAGTGAGCATGATACCAGATTCTTACGAATATCAGGTACATGCAGCACATTGTTGAGGGTGAGTTCTTTTCCAGAAGTCATCTTCAATACCACCTGTCCTTGGCCTTCAACCTTAGAGGTGGCAGAGTTGCCCATGAAGAGTTGTTCTCCGGTTGATGCTTGATAAGTGGAGAACATCTCTTTAATAGAGCAAACATGTCGAGTGACGCCTGTGTCCACCCACCATTCTCTGGTGTTACCAACCAGATTGACTTCTGAGACCACAGCAGAAAGATTGATGTCTGAAACATCAGTGGAGAGAGTGTCCAATTCTGTCATGTTGGCCTGCGCAGGTTTCTTACTTGTATTGCCTTGGTTCTTGCGTTTACGACAGTCCTTAGCACGGTGGCCTGGTTTGTCGCACACATAGCATTTCCCTTTGAACTTCTTGTTGTCATTGGGACCTTATTTTGGACCGTTGGGATTGTTCTTCCTCTTCTTGGGATTCTGCCCATGTTCCACCACATTTGCCTTAGCTTCTGTGAAGGTTTTTCCTGCTTTCTTTTCAGAAGCACGATTGTCTTCCTCTATCCTCAATTTTATTATCAGGTCTTCAAGTTTCATCTCCTTTCGTTTATGCTTGAGGTAGTTCTTAAAGTCCTTCCAAAGTGGTGGCAATTTTTCAATGATTGCTGCCACTTGGAAAGACTCACTAAGAGACATTCCTTCTGCATGTATTTCATGGAGGATTACTTGAAGTTCCTGAACTTGATTGATAACCGCTTTGGAATCGTTCATCTTGTAGTCAAGAAATCTGCCAACAACGAATTTCTTCATTCCGGCATCTTTAGTCTTGTACTTTTTATCAAGTGAATCCCATAATTCCTTAGCAGTCTTCAATGAACGGTACACATTATATAATGTGTTGTCTAGTCCATTGAGAATGTAATTTCGACAGAGGAAGTCAGCATGCTTCCAGGCTTCTACAGCAGCAACTACTTACTTGTCTGTTTCACCTTCTTTCAAAGAAGGAGCTTCTTCATGGAGGAACCTAGCCAAGTTCAGGGTGGTGAGATAGAACAACATCTTCTGTTGCCATCTCTTGAACTCAGTACCATTGAACTTTTCAGGTTTCTCCCCATGGTTCACCATAACAGGGGTAGGGGTAGTGACTGGAGTATTCTTTTCAATACAAATGTCTGTTTAAAAAAAAAAAACAGAAATCACTTAAACAGAGTAAACTGCAGAATTAAACAACTAATAGTACTGTAAACAGTAACTCAGACTATATGGTAACCTGTAACTGGTTACTGAAGACTGAGGCAAACAGACAGCAATTTACAGAACAACCTGAAGTTCTGTAACTTAATGAATATAAAAAATGAAACTCAATTTTACACTACTAGTTTCAGAAACAGAAGAAGAAGAAACCAGTAGAAAACTGACATAAACCAAAACCAGAAATACTGAAGTAAACAGAGAACAGAATATACTCAGAACTTTAAGAAAAATTTTGTCTTAAGATTGTTAGGTCCGAGTACAAGTACTTCAGCATTTTAGGAGAACAGTTTATATTAAAATGAAAGTAAACAGCACTCTATTTTTAATGTAAAAGAACTTACTGTTTGAAGGCAAGAAAACAGTGCTCTGATTTTGTAGTTAGTAGACTAGAGATTCGCAGATGATCAAGGCTAGTGTTAACACTATGTCCTTAAGACAAAATTCGCCCTCGCAATGGTGCTTACGAGCTTCAATGGCGTCTGTCTCCCAGGATACAATGATCTTTACCACAACAGTTGCAGCACTACAAACTGTGTGACTGTCGAACCAGTTAGTGCACAATTACTCTCTCTTCTTGACTCTATGCAAGTGCAGCAGCAGCAGTGAAAATGGAATGATTGAATGATCAAAACAGCATGAAACGAGATGCTTAAATAGCCTGCAATCAGGTCTCTTCACAGGGGCTGCATCTGTTCAGAACAGTGACTATTCACTTGAACAGATGCTTCTTCTTAGGACACACCCTTTCAGATGCGAATGGGTACACCTCTTTGCACACACCTCTTGGACATGGACACACCCCATTTCGAAAAAGGGAATTTTATTAAATAAAATTTCTCCAAAAATATAAATGGGTAGTGGGCCGAGCCAGGCCCAACTCGCGTGTGAAGCCCAAGCCCAAGCCCAAGCCCGACCCGGCTTGGGGCGGCGCGCGCGCGCGTGGTGACCCTACCTTGATCTAGGTCTTCCCTCCCCAAAAAAGTGGGGTGCCCCTTGGGGCTTATCTTATACTACCAAGGTAAGTATATTTATACCCAAGGGAAGTTTTGCTCCCAAGCAATGTGGGATGCAAGCTTACCACTTCCTTTTGTTTCCATGTTTAACATGTTCAAGTAGTGGTGTTAAGGAGGCAATTTCTCATTCATATCTTAAAGGATTAGAGCAACCCAATACATGTCATTAAACTACTCATAGAGTAGATTACATTCTCATGTATTCCCACCTAAAAGGATAAGTGGGTCCCACGTTTATTTTGGCTCAAAGATGACCAAAATAATGGGTCATTCTAACCATTTTTCCAACAATTTCTAGGTGATTCCTTCACATCAAAATGCTAGATTCATGTGATTAATCATTATATACGTTTAACACAATGTATAATCCACAAACCTTTTCTTAATTAAATGAACGGAGGCAAGTCCAATCGTCATTCTAAACACCCCCACGATCAGCATTGTTTTCAGATATAAACATGATAACCTATTGTTGTGGTTCTGTTATGACTTCGCTAAACAAACATCAACGTAATCACAATCATATATAAAATACCAAAAAGAAATTTAAGACACATTTTTCATCAACATAAGCATGCATTTATCCTTGTTTGTTGATGCCTAAGTAGTGGATCTGGATATGGAGACTCTAATACGCGGCCGGAGATGCGTCCCGACGATTGGAAAGCACCGCAAATCTCTTCGCATCTGTCTAAGATGGGAATGGAGAGTATCCAACTCTAAGGTTCCTTTATCTTATACAGGTAAGTCCCAAAGAGTCATACTGGCGCCAAATTGGCATATCCGAATCACTTAGAATTCTAACTACAAGATCCATGACAAATACAAATATTGATCTTGTAAATCCGGTCACATGGCATCTTATACACGATGATTCTCTCACCATCTTCATGCAAGGCTTGCTTATTGCCAATAGCCTGCCCTGTTTTGCGCATAGTAAGACGTGTGGATTGTTGATAACAAATTAGAAGCCGTTAATGAAATCAAATAGAAGATTAAATCAACATTCGAGATACAAGATATGGTGGGGGCATAGTGAGTGCTTGGTATAAAGGTAACCATGATCGACCGTTGGCAATAAACAAGCTTTGTGTGAAGATAGTGAGAGAAGCATTGTGAATGAGATGCTATGTGACCGGATTTACAAGATCAATATTTGTATTTGTTATGGATCTCGCAGTGAGATTATTAAGTGGTCCAGATATGCCAGTTTGACACCAGTGTGACTCTTTGAGACTTTTCTATATAAGATAAGAGAGCCCTAAAGTTGAATACTTTCCCTTCTCATATTAGACCAGATGCGAATAAATCTACTAAGCTTTCTAATCACTAGAAAATACATATATCTCCCGCCGCATGTCAGAGTCTCCATATCCAGATCTATCACTAAGTAACAATGGGAAAGCTCTACACAATAATAATAATAATAATAATAATAAAATAAAGGATAATTTACGGGTACAAATTACAATCAACTTTTTATGATTTTTAAACATTTTCGAGTTGTTGTTGAGTGAACTTCACTGCCCTTCATTTTTAAGTACCCATTTACAAAATTCATCGTCACCGTCATCATCATAAACTATACTGGTGTCGGTTACAAGGGTTTTGTTTTTTCATTTATAAAATTACAACTTTCGATTTCCTATAGGGATGTGAGAACTTAAAGATATTCAAAATCTTCTAGGCCTTCCGCATCAGAGGTAAATTTAAAATAAGACATACGGCACAATTTGTGAAGTCCGGTGTCCATATACTGATTTGAGAGGGCTCTGATATCCAAGAACTATAAAAAAGAAACTCCATAAGATGTTATAATCAGAGGTGAAATTTCTATTTCCACCGTTCATTTTGTGGCATGTAACAAGGTGAATATCAGAATGTTATGAGCGTCAAGTTTCTAGTGGAGTAGCCATCTTGAATTCAGCTGTCTGTTGCATAAGATTTGATAGCAATAGTTGTTTTAAGAAAAAACAACTGCTGAGTATTTAGGTCAAAAAAAAGAAAAAAGAAAAAAAAGAAGAAAGGACGATGATGTAACATAAGAGGTGAAGCCATCCACGAAGATTTGTTAGTTAGCTTTTCACACATGGCTGTCGGCCGGGATAAGCGCTTTCCCTACCGTCACATATGCGGCCGAGCTTAAGTCAATACTTAGCAAAGCTAATCCCAAGGGGTAGCTCAGTTAGTCTAGGACTATAGTTTGCACCCAACGGTCGTAGGTTCGAAATTGCACTACCACATTGAGGCTACAGGGGAGTTTATTCGGCTTCCCTTTGGGCCCGGAGGGACTAGTCCAGTTTAAAGGATTGAGAACCCGTTGATAGCAAAAAAAAAAAAACAAAAGTGAAAATCTAATACGCCCTAACCAGGATTACAATTTTGCCAACTATCAGCAATTGACAATTATATCTCCTTATTATTATCTTTTTTTTGTGAACCTCATTTGGAATTATATACAATTTTGTAAAATTATATTGCCAAAAGAAAAGTTATCTAGTTTCATAGAGTAAATATTGTCTATTGACATGCTGCTTTCACTGGCACACTGTGAGTTCATTGGAACCTTAATCTAATTAAATTGGTTTGAAATTGCAGGTCATTAATTTTGTGAATGGAGCACATCACCACCACATTCATTTATTACATATGCTAATAGACAATGAGCCAGGCCAGGGGTTAAACCCTAGCCTAGACCTCAAGATTAAGGTCTAAATATGCAGCCTCATTTTATTCCCAAGCAGCAGCTGGGCTGCCCATCAACATGGCAGGTAGTCCAAGCAAAACAGCTGTGAGCTGTCCCACACTTCAAAATAGGCACGGTCATGATGAATTTACAGCCTTTTGTTCTTACAAATTTTTTGAATCCTGCTGTAAATCCAGACCTGACTCTGTAGCATGAATTGCAGACTAAATATATGGACAGAAATGATGGAGTTGGGCCAATCAAAACACAAAAAGATGGATTCAATCGCACAAAAACTGGTTCTTCAGGCTAGCAAATAAAACCCAATCAAATGGCAGGGCAGGTTCTGAATTTTTCAGGGCCCAAGGCAAGAGTAAAAGTTAGGCCTCTTCAACCATCATATATGATAATATCATTGGTGGGCCCCACTGATGTGAAAAATTGGCAATGGGCTGATGATGCCCAAGTATAACTATTTGAAAAAAAAGAGAAGAAAGAGAACTCAGACCAGAATTTAAGCATCATATATGAGGAATAAAAAATCATTGGTGGGCCCCACTAATAGACGAGAAGAACGGGTGAAGGGCTGAAGTCTTGATGATCTGTTTGTAAAAAAAAAAAAGCCCCAAATCATCCCAACGCTAGACCAGATTCTCCCAGAATTTCAGCCATCAAATATAAAATATCCTTGGTGGGCCCCACTGATGGATGCTCAAAATAAGTGATGCAATAAGCACTCTCAGATGATTTGATGATGGGTCTATTGATGCCCAGAACAATGGAATCTATTGGATAAGCCCTGCCCCCACCAAATGATTGAAAAGAAAATAAAAGGTAGAAGGGATTTTGGGCCCCTCTGAAAAATGGGCCCAGGACAAGGGCACTTACAGCCCTTGCTCAGGGCGGCCTTGTCAAATGGTTAAACCACTTGAACTCATTTACTATTTGATAATAGTTAGTTCGTTCAAAGAAGAGAAATGAGCTTTGGACGTAACACAAGTTCAGAAATCGAGTTATAATTGACATTGCCTTCGTACATTTGATGTTTGAGATTTTCTTCGCACAAGCCATTTGCAATTTGTGATCGTTATGAGGCATGGTGTTTGAGAAAAATAGATAGATAATTTCATTTTATTTTTAGATATTCCTCCTCCATCTACACACCCACCAAAACCCAAAAATATTTCATTCAATTTTCCTACTATGGAGCAAAATTACATCTAAGCCCATGATGGATTAAGCCCATGTTTCGCATTTCTATTTCTAACCTCTGCTTAGACTAAATATCAGGAGGAGATTTGGAAAATAAGATCGGCACACTATTTCATGATTATCAAAAGGTGAATTGAAATAAGGTAAGGTAAAGCCTCCATTATTAAAAAAAAAAAAGTCATATCAAAAGTACATAAATTCAAAATTCCATCATTTTTTTAAAGTAAAAAATTAACCTCATTTCTCCACTAATTGACAAAAAAATAAACATCTTCTTTTCATATAAAAAAGTGAAAAAGATACTCTATTAAGCAACTAAAAGCAAAAGACAATTAAAATCCCTTATATTTTATTCTCTCTTATTTTGATACTCACCTTATTATATTTCAAATCACTGTACATCCAAACACCCTTAGCGAATCCTCTTCAAATGAGCTGGACCTGCAAAAATGAGAGTTATTGAGCTCTTGTTTTATTCTGAAATCTATATTTTTTTATATGTTTTGCTGGGTATGGTGTAGTAGCTAGGGAAACGGGGGAAAGCTATCCTTCTAGGAATCGATTCCTAGTGGGAGCAGTGGCAGCGGCTAGCTTAAGCACAGCTACAACTTATGTTCGCTTTTATGAATCTAAAAGATAGCAAACAAACTCTAAAATATCCTCGTCTGACCACCTTAATTACCTGGTTCTACTACTGAATACATAACCAAATGCAAAGGGTACTACTACTGCTTGAATATAGCATCCAACACTTCACACACAGGATACAACTGTGCTGAACTTTATCAAAAGCATACATCCTAGGAATGGAATGTAGACATCAGTGATCCTTGTGTTTTCTCTCGAAAAGGCTGTCAGGACCCCAAGGGAAGTCCTTGTTACGAATACGCAGATAAGGATACGGAGGAGGTTCTTCATAATGATGGGGATGACCTTTCGATAGGTTGTAAATCGCAAGAATGGTGCAGGTTGCTATCCCCAGATATGTTATCTTCTCCCATTTATCAGCTTCATATGCATTGTCATGACGAGCAGAGGAAGAAGACAAGTTCCTCTTGGAAGGAGCGTTTGTGCACCCCAATCTTCGAAGGGCAGGTTGAAGTGCAACTCTCGACATCGCCATTTTCTTCCACTTTCTCCTTTGGGAGGAGTTGTGTTTGGTTTTTGTGAAAGTGTTTGATACAGGTGAAGATGTGGCTTTGAAGACTTAATTTGTAGTGGGGAGAATGGGTTTCGGGAGTTTTCTACGTTTAGTTTGAGAGTTTTCTAGAGATTCTGTAGGTGTTTGACGTGGCCGTTTGCATGTTCTGGGTGGTTCGAGAGAAAATAATGGGTGGGAGTGACGTGGGCCTTTGTTCTAGACCGTTCATGAATGGCCTATCACGTGTATCAGCACATCGTGACCGTTTATGTAATTGTTGTTGACGTATAGGATTACACCTAAGCCGTCAATTACATAGTTAACCATTTCAGGTGGAGCCCACTCTTCAATACTAGCTTTTGAGGTATTTTTCTTTTCACTCTGAATCATCCCTCCTTAATTTTGAACTTATGAATACCATATCAACTTTACTTTGCTAGCTATTCCTACCAACACTTCGAGGCAACCTCAAAACACCTATGTAAGACGATATACCCTTGCAACTGGAGTGTCTCGTGTAGCAATTTCACCGAGGGGAAGGATTAAATGCATCTTGTCGGGCTCCAATCAAGGTTTGGACTAGGGTTCAACTCCAGCTTCAAAGCCATGGACTTGGGTTCAGAGTCACCTTGGATCAGTGACAGACCCAGAAAATTGAATTTGAAGAGAATTTATGTAAAAGAAATACCGGGAGAAAAGACAAATATAAAAATATGTACATAAATTTTATATTTTCAGAATATACGGAGGGGATTCTTAAAGTTCGTGAATACTCCTTTTCATGTATGGGTAGGGGCTTTAGCTCCAAAACCTTATTACACCTGGGTCTGCCAATGCTTGGATGCAGTGGGACACTTCTCTCTTAAATTTAAGTTGTTTTTTTTTTTTTTTTCTTGCTATTGGAGGGTTCAGAACCCTTTGGGTTGTGGATTAATCCCTCCGGACCCAGAGGGTGGCTCCCCAAGGTAGTTTTACTAGTGGACTTAACCTTTAAATCCTAAAAAAGGGGGAATCGGGTGTCGATATTAAGACCTCTAGCTTCAGAAGAGAGGAACCGTGGTTCTTATCACTCGGCCAACTCCTTGGAATTTAGTCACCTGTAAATCATAAAATTTTCTGAAATTAACTTGTTTTACATATGTAGAATCCAAGAGTCGATTTTAGATGCGGACTATAATGGTAAGACTTATTACAGACATAAATTAATTAGTTAATTGAACTCATCATTCACCGAATTTTCTAAACAAGCTATAAGTCTAGATTTACGATTTGCAAACTTGAATGCAAGTGACATCTCACCTGCGCCCCTACATTAAAAATCAAAGTCCCATGCATTTACTCCTCTGTCCTCTCATGTGTTGGCACGCGATCGAATTTGAAACTCATTTGAGCTCCGACTCTTAAATTGATCGGCTGAATTTAGCACAATATCTAACTTTGTCAAACAGATAAGGATTTGAGCAACCGAGGATGCCTGCCTTATAAGCTATAGTACCCCCACATGTACGCTCAAAGTGGTTTTTAGTGCTCCTCATGGAAAGCCCGTTTGATAGGGTGCACATGGTTTTTAGTGCTCCCACACCACAACACAAACCCGTCATGCTAGCCTTGTGGAAAACAAAATGTAAATACCTAAAAGTACAAAATAATTATGATTAGCATTAATAAAGGACCATACCAGCTAAGTTCTGATCAAATGATCATGGCCATTAATGTTAAATCCTTAAAACAAATTTTTATTGTGAATAATGTATCAACTTCAATTTTAAAGTTGGGCTTAAGCCAATACAAGGTGGGTGTCAAACACTTAAAAGAGTAATTGCTGGTTGACCAGAAATATTGCTGCAACTCCCCCACATGTCACTAGGCTAGCCTGAAATGAAGCACTCAGTATCTATGTGCGTATGTCTCTCTGTAAACTTTGTGAATATTCTCTCATTTCCACCTGTGCAGGCTTCTCTCTTTTTCACCTGTGTAGGCTCTCTACTTTTCACTTTGTGGGCTTTCGATATCCACTTATGTGGGCTCTTCTGGTCTCATCAGCCCTCCAGAGGTACCAAAAAAAAAAAAAAAGCCTGGCCACATTCCCCAAAAATAGAAAAAAAAAAAAAAAACAAACAGAAGAAGAGGAAAAAAACAAATATTTGTATGGAAAAGGAACCTGTTTTGATTAAAACACATCATCTCTTACATTAGCTATCAAAAGATGGGCCACTAAACTCTCTTATTACAATACAAATACACAACTCAAAGCATTCATTCACATTACAATTCAAAGCTCTTCTTTCTTGTCAACACCATCACTCAGCTTCCCCTTCTCTCCTTCCCCTCCTTCAATGCTAACAACTCTCGGCCCCTTTATCTGATCATGAGAAATCTTAGCCAAAGTAACAGTCAACACTCCATCTTCCAACTTGGCTTTAATAGAGTCCAAGTCCACATTCTCAGGAAACCTAAACTGCCTCCAGAACTTCCCACAAGACCTCTCCACTCTGTGCCATTGATCACCCTTCTTCTCCACTTCTTTCTTCCTCTCCCCACTTATTCTCAACACCCGGTTCTCTAACACCTCGATCTTCAACTCCTCTCTCTTCAGCCCTGCATCATTCAAATCGGATCCGGGTCAGCCAAATCACTTACCTACCTACCGATTACATGTATGTATTTTAATGCAAACCAATTGATGGGTTGGGTCTTACCACTTACCTACCAATGATAATATATGTATGTATTCAATTCCAATCTATTTTAATGCAAACCAATTGATGGGTCGGGTCTTACCACTTACCTACCAATGATAATATATGTATGTCTTCAATTCCAATCTATTTTAATGCAAACCGATTGATGGGTCGGGTCTGACCTACCTGGTGCGTCGAGTTTGATCACGTGCGCCTCAGGCGTTTCTTTCCAGTCGACCCTGGCTGGAGAGACTAGAGCCACGTCATCCCTGTCGATGCCGAAGGGGAGCTGCTCCAGGACCCGAAACGGGTCGGGAAGCCTACCCGACCATGGATCCGACAGAAGACTCCCCGGACTGTCCAGTAACGGTAACAGTGATCCCTCTAACGGCGTCATAAAGGCGAAAGCGAAGAGAGAGATGAGGACGGCAGTGACGGAAGTTTTCATGGCTAAAGAGTTCGAACGGAAGTTTGTTGTTTTTAACGGAAACGTTGACGATGACGTCTGGTGTTTGAACAAGAGTAGGGTGGGATGAGAGGGGTTTGGGGGGGTTTTATAGAGGATGGTGACGGAGGAAACGTCCGTTTAGACGTCAGTTCTTGAAGGTTCGAGCGTTTTGATGAGTGATGACATGGAAAGTGAAGGGAGAAAGAGGGTTCGAGAAATTTCTTGGGCATCTCTAATTTTCATTTATTATTTTTTTACATATCCACTCTAGAATAGAGATATTAAAAAAAAGCCATAAAAAAGTGGCTAGAATAATAAAAATAAAAAAAATCGTTTGGTAACACACGAATCTATTTTAAACATCACTCGCATTTATATTTTTAAGACCCAAAAGCTCTATTTCTTATTTGCCCACTTTTGAAGCATTTGGACTTTAGAGGATTTACCTCTAAATGTTTAAAGCGGAATAAATCTAGAATCTTATGCCAAACGCTCTAATTGTTCAATCCTATGTCAGATTTAGATATTTAGCGAAATAGAGGCATGAAATAGAGATGCTGAACATGGGCATAGTCATCACAATATTGGAGTTTTAAAATGCTCTATGAACAACTGTGGCCATTGCTATTAAGTTATTCTTTCAGGATATAAAAAGAAAAAAAAAAACCTCTATAGAAATCCCTTTAAACAAACTAGCCATGGGTTCACCAATGCACTCATGGTTGAGTGGTATTGACATTTGTTTTACACAGGGATCAGTATTTGGGTCCTCAAGTTAAAGTATTACTCGGTCTTGAATTTCTTTAGCTAGTAATTCCTACAAAAACCTCCCATTTAGGTGAAACACGGCCACGCACTTTTGGTGACATGAATTTTTTTTTTTTTTTTTTTTTTTGCGTTGAGTCGTTCCTCATAGGATTCGAACTCATGACCGGTTGGCTCTGATACCATCTTCAATTTCTTTTGGCTAGCCATTCCTACCAAAACCTCAAGGTGTTAGTAGAGGCAGAGGAAATACTTTTCAATACTTAAAGATCACTAGCCCAACATAGCTGCAAAAAAAAATAATGAAAGGCTCCTCACACAAGACCTCATACTTCTCATTGCTCAGATCAAGCTTGTTTGTTGAAGTGATTTTTAGTACATGTCGTCTATATGCTCTTTTTGTTTTTTTAAATTCACATTTGATTTTCATTTTTAACCACTTTATATATTCAATTTATATGTATTTTAATGTAAATATACAAATAAGGCCCAAGTGAAAATGACAATTTACAAGAATATATATTCAATTCAATATATTGAGAGAAACTCCTAATGTCTCATATTAGCATGTCTAAACACACTATAAATCAAAAGACGACTCATAACAGCATAAACCAAAATTCAAGATAAAATTTGATTCAGGAGGTTTTTTTTTTTGATGTTGATGTCATAAAATTAAAGAAAAAAGATGAAAAATAAGATGGAATTGCAAAAAGGAAAATCAGATATAAACATTTCAAGTAAAGAATCAATGAGCATTTTTTTAATTCTTTGCTGATTAAGTTAAAAGACATAGAGATAAAAATAATAATCACCACGGAAATTCAACAAAGATCAAATTATAATCTTAATTAAAAGCATAAAGAAGATTAAATGAAGGAAAACTGCAAAAGGAATACGATCTTTTAAACATCGAGAATGCCATATTTAAACATCGAGAGACCAAAAATAAGAAAATGTTATCATAAGACAACTATGACTATATCAGTTTCATAGTACGACAACTCTACTTTTACTAAATGATTTGTACGCATGCCAAATAAATTGTTTTACAAAAAGTCTAATTAAAACAAGGGGAATTCATAGTAAGACAACTATGACTATATCAGTTTCATAAGACAAGAAAATGTTATCATAAGACAACTATGACTATTTCAGTTTCATAGTACGACAACTCTACTTTTTACTAAATGATTTGTACGCATGCCAAATAAATTGTTTTACAAAAAGTCTAATTAAAACAAGGGAAATTCGGCGACGGGTCCCTGATTATGTCACTTTATCGTCTTAGGTTCACAATATTTTTTCATAGTGTGATAGGTCATTTTTCCAAATTTAAAGACATAAGATGTCTAATTTACCCTTTCTTCAAAATCATATCCCATGATTAGTGGGATATGCCATTAATAATGGTCAACTACCATTTAATTAGCCAAGTAAATTTCAAAAGATCCAAATAAATTTCAAAATACAAAAATAAAGTAAAAAAATGCAAACAAATCCGAAAAATACAAATAAATTCGAAAGAACGCAAATAAAATTTAAAAAATGCAATAATTTCAAAAAACACAATAAATTTCAAAAGAAGGCATATAAATTTAAAAAGACGCAAATAAATTTCAAAAGATCTAAATAAGTTTCAAAAAATATAAATAAATTTCAAAAGATAAAAATCAATTTAAAAAGACGCAAATAAATCTCAAATGATGAAAATCAATTTAAAAAAATTGAAATAAATTTCAAAGGACGCAAATAAAATTAAAAAACACAAATAAATTTAAAAAAATACAAATACATTTGCCAAAACTAAGATAACTCAATTTTTTGAATTTCAGAAAAAATTGCCAAAAACTAAAGTATTTTTGCTAAAACTCAGTTAAATTTATTTTAAAAAATGCAAATAAATTTTAAAAGAATAGCCTGAGTTTAGTTCAAAAACTCAGTTAAAATTTTCCAAATGGAGATAAATTTTTCAGAAAGTCAATTATATTTTTCGAAAACTAAAATAAATTTTTCAAAAACTCAGATAGATTTGTTCAGAACTCGAATAAATTTGTTTCAGAATTCAGATAAATTTGCCAAAAACTTAGATAGATTTGTCTAGAACTTAGATAAATTTGTTTAGAACTCAGATAAATTTGTTCCAGAAGTCAAATAAATAGCCAAAAACTGAAATAGATTTGTACAGAACTTAGATAAATTTGTCCAGAACTCAGATAAATTTGTTCCAGAAGTCAGATAAATAGCCAAAAACTCAGATATATAGATTTGTCCAAAACTCAAATAAATTTGACAAAAAATACAGAACTCAGATAAATTTGACTTCTGAAACGGGTTAGGCTTGACTTGACCTGGACCAACCCGGAACCAAACCCAGCCCAAATCGCTGTCTTCTTCCCCAACAGAACCTGGGCTTCCTCTTCACGTTCTCTGCGACGTTCTGGAACCAGAACTAGAAACCTCTCCTGGTATGCTTTTTGTAACGCCCCAATTCCGGATACCGATATACTCGTTCGACTACCCGAAATTGGCGCGCTACTTCCCGGAAAATCCGAGAACTTCCAAGATCGTAGGCCGCAGTGAGGTCCAATTTAAAACTTTTTGACCAACATAGTTATAACATTTAATATTGCGGAAGCATAACGATTTAAACAAAGCGGAAGCAATAGGTATCGATAAATATATAAAGTATGAGCAGAACATATGTCTAATTAAAATGATTCAATGTTAATCAAAGTTATACATATTCATTCTACCCTTCTCACTACAAAATTTCCACTCAAACCCAAAATAACAAAGTCCCTCAAAACCCTGGAATGAACTCCTCGCCCTCCGGCTCGACATCCGCGTCGGCCGGGCCCCATGCGTACTCTCCGGCTACAGGTGCCTCCACGAGGGCTAATGCGTCGTCGGGAATCTCTGGGTCAAGGCCTAAGCACCATAGAATGGGTCAGATCTAAACGATCTGGCAAGATACAGCATACTACTAACATAGCATATATATATCAAAGGAATTAAAGACGGGTACATAAGTTAAATGAATAGCAAGGGAAAAGAACTAGGCAGTTGTGCATTTAAATCATAAGGAACCAGTATAAAAGAAATCAACTAAACTACTACACAAGGTGGCACATTCACACGAGCTGGAATACCGCGGGATATTGTGCCGCGGCCCTCCCATACTGAACACAGTCGCGGTGGGGAATCTCACCAGGGAATAACTAATCCCGAACATCACTCATCAACTCATCATCTCATCACTCCAGATCGGCACGGTATGACACCTTGCCGTCTTAACCACACAGCTCATCATGATAGCTCCACAACACTCAACTAGCTCCTACCGGGGATGATCAGTCCACCGGCTGAGCTTAAATCAACCGAGTGAATGTTCATGCCGACTCGAGAATAACTCTAAGGTCTGTGTCTGTCTAGGCTTTGCCTTGCGTGAACAAGGTCCTAACAATACCTCTATAAGGTCCACACATCTCAATTCAGTCTCTGGATCTCATTCAAGATCCAGGCCCACTCGTTGGATCCATACCAAGGCCCATCAGTACATGGCCTGGTCTAAAACCGTCCAACGAGGCAACCAATCCATCTACTACTGACAAACAGTTCCATTTCAATCCATAACCTCTTAACAATCCAATAGAAACTATCTCTTCAAGCTAAGGGTTCACATCACCACACTTAGGCCCAGTAAGGGCCCGCCTAGACACAGACACGGGTCAATGATCTCCGAAATCACATCATCGGGTCACCTCTAGATACCCTAGGTTCAGGTCTTCCAATTATGATTAATTAACGGTATACAGCTACACTAAAGATCTAAGAATGACAGAGTAATAAAAATGAAGTATAAACTTCAATCAGAGAATCAACGGGGAAAGCAACGGTCCAATCCTAGGTAAATGGGCCACTTTAGGTTCGGGTCTATCTCCGGTAATTCGATCTCTAAACGATGTCATTAATGCCGTAAAATATTGTATTTGGTGCTTAGTTAGTTAATGGCATCTATGACAACTCTTGGAGGTCGAATCATCTTAGATTATCAACCAAAACTCTAAACAGTGGTCCCCACGAGTCAAGGTTGAGCCACACCGTTGACTCGGGCTTAGGACACTGACAAATACTCATTTGGATGGTCAATGGGCCCCACAACTGATCATATCTCCTAAGTGTTGAAAACTGGAACAATCAGGGTTTTCCAGGTGAACCTGATGGGTTGTGAGCTCGGTGGATTTCCTGGCCGGGAAGATCAACCGAGTGCACTAACTAATCTGAATCAGGCTTCCTGGACAACTTATATCGTTTCTAAAGGCTTACAGCGTGTCCGGTCAAACAACCAGGCCTAGGTGATTGACCGCATACTCTGAAAACCTTAGAAAGATTGATGATCCAGCTTTAAACACTTTCTAAAGTAAAATCCTAAGTATCAAGTCCATTTGGGTGTAAGGAGTCTGAGTTTTGATTGAAGAACCAACTTTCAGTCACTTCCTGCACAAACAGCGTGAATCGGGTCAACCGGTGCGAGACCAGGTCAACCCGACTATTTGAAATGAAATTTGTGCAAGAAATGGCTAAGGGCCAGTTTTTCCAAGAAATCTCAGTGTGGCCGGTTAACCGGCCTGCATAGTCCGGTTAACCGGCTGCACTGCAGCACTTCCTGCAGAAGAAATAACTGGGAGCTGCCATTTCTACAATTTCAGTGTGGCCGGTTAACCGGCCTGCAAAGCCCGGTTAACCGGCTACACTGCCGGTTAACCAACCGGTTAACCGGTTACACGAAACTGGGACAAAACCCAGTTTCTGCAGTCACTCTGTTTTGGCTCCATTTCCACCCAAACTACTTCCAATCCCTTCCAAACTTCACCCAAACACTTCTTAAACAATTAACAACACAAAAACCATCCATCCATCACCTTATGGCCCACTGATCTTCCAAATGGGGGGTGAAAACCCCCATCCATCAGTGACCTTTCCACCCAAACAAACACAACAAAGCTCAAATGTAATCTAGACTGAACTGAGCATGTTTAAGAACAAAAAATCACTGAATCATGAAATAAAACATACACCCTAAGTTATTAGTATGATGCACTTGCCTCTTTAGCTTGAGAATTGATTTGTAGAGAGAAGAGAGAAATAACAGGGGAGGTAAATCCAGAAGTCAGTCCAGCAGAAATGCAGAGGAGTGGAGAAGAAGAAAATGATCCAGCTGAGCAGCAGCAGTGGCTGCTGTCCCTTGAGGTAAATCCAGCAGCAGCAATAGGAGAGATGGGAGAAGAAGATAATGGACACAACAGCAGCTATAGTTCTTCAAAGGTTGTTTCCAACACACGACAGTCTCCCAGGTGAGAACTCCAGCACAGATTCAGTCCAGCTGAGTTTCAGCTATAGTGACTGGGAAGGAGGAAGTGGAGAAGAAGAGGGTGATGCAGCAGCTACTATCAAGAAGAAATTCCAGCAACAGCACAGTAACAGTAAGTGCAACAGCAGCTATATCAGAGTGTAGCAGTAGCTCCAGGGGATGATTCCCAGCACACTCACAGTAGCTTGGAGAGTGAGGGAAAAGAGGGAGATGAAGAGGAAGATGTAGTGGCTGTAGCAGTAGCCACCCAGATGGAATTTCCAGCAGTGTAGAGAAGAAAGAGGGGTAATGGCAGCAGCTCTGAAAAATGGGTTCCAGTAATAGCAGCTCTGCTGTAGCTTCTAGGTGGAATTCCAGCAGAGTCACAGATGAGAGAAATGAAGAGAGGAAGAAGGAAAATGGGGTGCAGCAGCTTCTCACTAAAATCCCAGCAACAGTAGCTGGTTGTCTCTCTCCAACGTATGAGAGGAAATGAAGGAGGAGGAGAGAGTTGCAATGGAAATGAAGGTAGTTGGGAGTGGTTTTCTTGGGAAGAGGGCTGGGAGTTATCTTGGGAAGGGGGGCTGCTTAGGGTTTAGGGTTTATTGCAAATGGGAGTTAAGAGAGGTTTTATAGTTTTTAGGTGAAATGGTTAGTTACTAGTTTAGCCCTAGGGTTTAGTGGAATTAGGGTTAGGGTTTGAGGTTAATTTGGTCATTAGGGAAGAAGGTTCTAGAGGGCACCTTTAGCTTACACTAACCCTCTTAATTAACTTAATTAATTAGACTCTACTAACTAAGCCTAAGATTAACACAACACCCAACTTAATTGAAAATTCTACACAACTAAGCTAATCTAAGTAGAAACTAGGAGAATCTAACTCACCTCTCTATCAAATCCTAATTAGCACAAAATAAGGAGTAATTAACCAAGATTAACAAAGATTAGCAATAATTAGTAGTAATTAGCAAAGATTAGCGAAGATTAGCGAAGATTAACATAATTAAACAATAATTAACATAAGTTAGAGTTAATTAGTCTATAAAATAGCCCTTAGAGGGCCCACCAAGGGTGGGACCTCACATCATTCCCTCCTTTTAAAACATTTGTCCCCAAATGTAAAACAAGAGTGGATCATACCTGAGGTAGAAGATGTGGATAGTCCTTCTCCACCTGGTCGCGTAGCTCCCACGTAGCCTCCTCCGGAGTGTGATGCTCCCACTGAACCTTCACCCAATGAATGGTTCGGGTCCGGAGCACCTGCTCCTTGGTGTCGATGATCGCGACTGGCCTGGCGACATACGATGCATCTGGCTGGATGTTGAGTGGCTCGTGATAAAGAATGTGGGTCGGGTCCTCCACATACTTCTTCAGCATGGAGACGTGAAACACGTCATGCACTCCTGAAAGCTCTGGCGGTAGCTGAAGCTTGTAGGCGACGTCTCCAACTCTCGATCTGATCTCGAAGGGTCCAACATATCTCCGTGCTAGCTTACCCTTCTCTCCAAACCTCAGGGTACCTCTAGCCGGAGAAACCTTCAGGAAAACTCTGTCTCCCTTCTAGAACTCGAGCGGTCTGCGCCGGTTGTCTGCATAGCTCTTCTGTCTGCTGCGGCTGACCTTCAGGTTCTCAACTATCTGCCTAATCTTCTCGCTGGTGTCGCTGACTATGGATGGACCATGGAAACTCCTGACACCAACTTCTTCCCAGCAAACTGGGGTCTTGCATCTCCTCCCGTACAAAGCCTCGTACGGTGCCATCTTGATGCTCGCATGGAAGCTGTTGTTGTAGGCGAACTCGCACAACGGCAAGGAATCCTCCCAGTTCTCCTTGAAGTCCAAGACACAGGCTCTCAACATGTCCTCTAGTGTCTGGTTGGTGCGCTCTGTCTGGCCGTCTGTCTGGGGATGATAGGCTGTGCTGAAGCTCAACTTGGTGCCCAAAGCCTGCTGAAGACTCTCCCAGAAGTGCGAAGTGAAACGCGGGTCTCTGTCCGAAACAATCGAAGTTGGAACTCCGTGCAACGAGACAATCCTGTCGACGTACAGCTTAGCAAGGACGTCGAGTCCTGCTCTCATCGACACTGGCAAGAAATGAGCTGACTTAGTCAGCCGATCCACGATCACCCAAATGCCGTCGTGGCGCCTCCTGCTGGCTGGAAGTCCTGCGATGAAGTCCATGGTGATGTGCTCCCACTTCCACTGAGGAATCTCAAGCTGATGAAGAAGTCCTGGCGGCTTCTGGTGTTCGACCTTGATCTGCTGGCACGTCAAACACCTGGAGACATAGCGAGCTATCTCCTTCTTCATGTTGTTCCACCAGTAGTAGCTCCTCAGGTTCTGGTACATCTTGGTGCTGCCGGGGTGAATCGAGTATCTGCTGTGGTGTGCATCCGCGAGAATCTCGTCCTTCAGCTCCTGAATATCTGGCACGCACAATCTGTCCTGATAGTAGAGCACTCCTCCAATCAGTCTGAACTCTGGCCTCTGGTCAATCTGCTCGATCACTCTGACAAGCTTGGGATCGTTGCGCTGACTGTCCTTGACCTTGCCCAGCAACTCTGGTTCCCACGCTGACATGGTGGCAAGCAAAACTCTCTCGCCGAGTGGCTGAAACTGGACGTCTAAACTGCTGAAGACGTCGGTCCACACACCCTCTGCTGCTAGGAAACTGACGAGGGCGGTCTTCCTGCTCAAAGCGTCTGCTACGACGTTCGCCTTACCAGGATGGTATTTGATGGGGAAGTCGTAGTCCTTGATGTACTCCATCCACCTCCTCTGCCGGTTGTTGAGGTCGCTCTGCGTGAACAGGTACTGCAAACTGCGGTGATCTGAGTGCACCTCGAACTTCTCGCCGTAGAGGTAGTGCCGCCACAACTTTAAGGCAAAAACGACTGCTGCAAGCTCCAAGTCGTGAGTGGCGTACTTCTTCTCGTGCTCCTTCAGCTGGCGCGATCCATAGGCAATAACCTTGCCCTCCTGCATCAGAACACATCCAAGACCGGTCCCTGAAGCGTCGGTGAAGACTACGAACCCACCACTGCCAGAAGGTAAAGACAAGATCGGTGCCGTTGTCAATCTCTCCTTCAGCTCTTGAAAGCTGTTCTCACAAGCATCGGACCAAACGAACGGTACATCCTTCCGTGTCAGCTTGGTCAACGGTGCTGAGATCGTGGAGAAACTCTTGACAAATCTGCGATAGTAGCCTGCTAAGCCGAGAAAACTCCTAATCTCTGTGGCGTTCTTCGGTCTGGCCCAGTTCGTCACTGCTTCTATCTTTGCCGGGTCCACTGCTAGTCCATCCTTGGAGATGATGTGTCCAAGGAAGACTACCTGCTCCAACCAAAACTCGCACTTGCTGAGCTTCGCGTACAACTGGTTGTCGCGCAACAACTGGAGAGACGTCCTCAAATGCTGCTCGTGCTCCTCTCTGGTCTTAGAATAGACCAAAACATCGTCGATGAAGACCACTGTGAAGCTGTCGAGGTGCGGAGCGAAGATCTTGTTCATCAGGGACATGAACACTGCGGGTGCATTCGTCAACCCGAACGGCATCACCAGAAACTCATAGTGGCCATAGCGTGAACGGAACGCTGTCTTCTGCACATCTTGATCTCTGACTCGAAGCTGATGATATCCCGATCTCAAGTCTATCTTCGAAAAGAACTGCGCACCCTGAAGCTGGTCGAAAAGCTCGTCGATCCGGGGAAGAGGATACTTGTTCTTCACTGTTGCCTGGTTCAACTGCCGGTAGTCGATGCACATCCTCATCGATCCATCCTTCTTCTTCACGAAGAGAACTGGTGCGCCCCATGGCGACACGCTCGGCCTGATGAAGCCTTTCTCTAGCAATTCCTCCAACTGAGTCTTCAACTCTCGCAACTCTGCCGGAGCCATGCGATAGGGAGCTCTCGAAATCGGTGCTGTGCCTGGTGCAAGCTCGATGGTGAAGTCGATCTCTCGAATAGGCGGCAATCCCGGGATCTCGTCGGGAAATACATCTGGAAACTCGCAAACAACTGGAATCTCCTCGACTCTCTTAGACTCCTTGTCCTCTGAGACAAAAGCGATGTAGCCCTCGCAACCTGATCTCATCAATCTCTCGGCCTTCAGTGCCGATATCATCCGAGTGCTAGGTGATCTCCTCTCACCCACAAACTCGATCGCGTCGTCTGAACCTTCGATGGAGAATCTGACTGTCTTCTTGAAGCAATCCATCACTGCTCGATATCTGGCCAACCAATCCATCCCCAAAATGACGTCGAAGTCATGCATGGGTAGCACGATCAAGTCTGCAAGAAAGATGCACTCCCCGATCTGCACTCGGCATCTGGGGTGGTAAGTCTAACACATCACACTCCTACCCATCGGAGTGGACACAACTAAGGTGCAGGGCATAGCCTCACCCACTCTACCAAGAATCAAAGCAAAAGCAGACGACACAAACGAATGTGTCGCGCCTGGATCTAACAACACTCTAGCAGGGTGATCACAAACAGAAAGGGTACCTTCAACGACGTTGCCTGCTGCCTCTGCCTCCTCATGAGTCAGCACGAAAGCTCGCCCCACAGCCTGGGGTCTCTGCTGATGATGCTGGCCCTGATGCCTCTGATGACGTCCACGGTGGAAGGGCTGCCCTCTAGGCTGCTGAGGTCCCCGTGCCTGCTGCTGATGAGCACGGTACTGCTGCTGCTGAGGTGGAAGTGCAGCCTGACGTGCGGGCTGAGCCGCTGGAGCTGGGGCTGGAGCTGCCGGAGGTGCGGGAAGTCGAAGCATCTGAGGCTGACCTCCACGGAGCGGGCAATGCCTGGAGATATGCCCTGGCTCTCCACAGTCGTAGCACACTCGGGGTCCATGCTGCGGCTGCTGCTGCTGACGATGCTGATGCTGAGGCTGGAACTGCCCTGCCGGCCTCTGCCTCTGAAATGGCTGCAGCTGTCGTAGAGGCATGGGCTGCTGCCTGATCGGAGTGATCCGGAGTCGCTTCTGCTGGCGAATGGACTCTAGCCGCTGGAGATGCTCCTCTGCCCAGAAAGCTCTCCTCAAAGCCTCCTCGTAGGTAGGCAGCTCGATGCAGGTCATGGCTATCTGGACCTCCTCGCTGAGACCGTCGACGAACCGTCGAACCCTCTCGGCCTCTGACGTGAGCAGCGCCTCTGCAAACCGGGACAGCTGGGTGAAGCGAACCTCGTACTGCGAGACTGTCATGCCACCCTGAACGAGAGTCTGGAATTCCCGGAGCTTACGCTCTCTGACATGGGTGGGGATGAACTTCCGGAGGAAGTCAGTCTTGAAGGCAGTCCATGCTACCTCGTCCCCAATCTCCTCATAGGGCCTCTGCATGGTCCTCCACCAATCCTCCGCTACGCCGCGGAACATGTAAGCCGCTAACTGCACTCTCTGGCGCCCCGAGCACTCGAAGACTCGGAAGATCTTCTCCATCTGGACGATCCAATCGTCCGCCACCATAGGGTCGTCTACGCCTGTGAACTCAGGCGGTCCCCTTTTGAGGAACCTCTCAAAGATAAGGTTCGGGTCTGCCCCCCGAACCGGCACATCCCCGGGGGCTGGCGGAGCCACCTTATCAATAACATCCAGGACCTGCGCCTGAAACTGCGCAAAATCCTCTGTCTGCCTCTGGTGAGCTGCGGTCTGGGCCTCCTGAGAAGCAAGGAAGGCCTGGAGAAATCTCTCGAAGCGACGCTCATGGGCGGTCAGCTCGTCGATAGCTATCGTCTCTCGTGGTGCACCGCCTCCAGACATCTGTCATGAAGAAGAACTTGTGTCAGTTAAGTCCAAGACCTAAGACTACACTGATTCTACCCAATCCATCGTCCTTACACGTATCCCATCGCTCGAATCCTCACTACGTCCCATGGTTTCTAGTGTGTTTTATTTCCTAGAGACCAGCTCGCTCTGATACCATAAAATGTAACGCCCCAATTCCGGATACCGATATACTCGTTCGACTACCCGAAATTGGCGCGCTACTTCCCGGAAAATCCGAGAACTTCCAAGATCGTAGGCCGCAGTGAGGTCCAATTTAAAACTTTTTGACCAACATAGTTATAACATTTAATATTGCGGAAGCATAACGATTTAAACAAAGCGGAAGCAATAGGTATCGATAAATATATAAAGTATGAGCAGAACATATGTCTAATTAAAATGATTCAATGTTAATCAAAGTTATACATATTCATTCTACCCTTCTCACTACAAAATTTCCACTCAAACCCAAAATAACAAAGTCCCTCAAAACCCTGGAATGAACTCCTCGCCCTCCGGCTCGACATCCGCGTCGGCCGGGCCCCATGCGTACTCTCCGGCTACAGGTGCCTCCACGAGGGCTAATGCGTCGTCGGGAATCTCTGGGTCAAGGCCTAAGCACCATAGAATGGGTCAGATCTAAACGATCTGGCAAGATACAGCATACTACTAACATAGCATATATATATCAAAGGAATTAAAGACGGGTACATAAGTTAAATGAATAGCAAGGGAAAAGAACTAGGCAGTTGTGCATTTAAATCATAAGGAACCAGTATAAAAGAAATCAACTAAACTACTACACAAGGTGGCACATTCACACGAGCTGGAATACCGCGGGATATTGTGCCGCGGCCCTCCCATACTGAACACAGTCGCGGTGGGGAATCTCACCAGGGAATAACTAATCCCGAACATCACTCATCAACTCATCATCTCATCACTCCAGATCGGCACGGTATGACACCTTGCCGTCTTAACCACACAGCTCATCATGATAGCTCCACAACACTCAACTAGCTCCTACCGGGGATGATCAGTCCACCGGCTGAGCTTAAATCAACCGAGTGAATGTTCATGCCGACTCGAGAATAACTCTAAGGTCTGTGTCTGTCTAGGCTTTGCCTTGCGTGAACAAGGTCCTAACAATACCTCTATAAGGTCCACACATCTCAATTCAGTCTCTGGATCTCATTCAAGATCCAGGCCCACTCGTTGGATCCATACCAAGGCCCATCAGTACATGGCCTGGTCTAAAACCGTCCAACGAGGCAACCAATCCATCTACTACTGACAAACAGTTCCATTTCAATCCATAACCTCTTAACAATCCAATAGAAACTATCTCTTCAAGCTAAGGGTTCACATCACCACACTTAGGCCCAGTAAGGGCCCGCCTAGACACAGACACGGGTCAATGATCTCCGAAATCACATCATCGGGTCACCTCTAGATACCCTAGGTTCAGGTCTTCCAATTATGATTAATTAACGGTATACAGCTACACTAAAGATCTAAGAATGACAGAGTAATAAAAATGAAGTATAAACTTCAATCAGAGAATCAACGGGGAAAGCAACGGTCCAATCCTAGGTAAATGGGCCACTTTAGGTTCGGGTCTATCTCCGGTAATTCGATCTCTAAACGATGTCATTAATGCCGTAAAATATTGTATTTGGTGCTTAGTTAGTTAATGGCATCTATGACAACTCTTGGAGGTCGAATCATCTTAGATTATCAACCAAAACTCTAAACAGTGGTCCCCACGAGTCAAGGTTGAGCCACACCGTTGACTCGGGCTTAGGACACTGACAAATACTCATTTGGATGGTCAATGGGCCCCACAACTGATCATATCTCCTAAGTGTTGAAAACTGGAACAATCAGGGTTTTCCAGGTGAACCTGATGGGTTGTGAGCTCGGTGGATTTCCTGGCCGGGAAGATCAACCGAGTGCACTAACTAATCTGAATCAGGCTTCCTGGACAACTTATATCGTTTCTAAAGGCTTACAGCGTGTCCGGTCAAACAACCAGGCCTAGGTGATTGACCGCATACTCTGAAAACCTTAGAAAGATTGATGATCCAGCTTTAAACACTTTCTAAAGTAAAATCCTAAGTATCAAGTCCATTTGGGTGTAAGGAGTCTGAGTTTTGATTGAAGAACCAACTTTCAGTCACTTCCTGCACAAACAGCGTGAATCGGGTCAACCGGTGCGAGACCAGGTCAACCCGACTATTTGAAATGAAATTTGTGCAAGAAATGGCTAAGGGCCAGTTTTTCCAAGAAATCTCAGTGTGGCCGGTTAACCGGCCTGCATAGTCCGGTTAACCGGCTGCACTGCAGCACTTCCTGCAGAAGAAATAACTGGGAGCTGCCATTTCTACAATTTCAGTGTGGCCGGTTAACCGGCCTGCAAAGCCCGGTTAACCGGCTACACTGCCGGTTAACCAACCGGTTAACCGGTTACACGAAACTGGGACAAAACCCAGTTTCTGCAGTCACTCTGTTTTGGCTCCATTTCCACCCAAACTACTTCCAATCCCTTCCAAACTTCACCCAAACACTTCTTAAACAATTAACAACACAAAAACCATCCATCCATCACCTTATGGCCCACTGATCTTCCAAATGGGGGGTGAAAACCCCCATCCATCAGTGACCTTTCCACCCAAACAAACACAACAAAGCTCAAATGTAATCTAGACTGAACTGAGCATGTTTAAGAACAAAAAATCACTGAATCATGAAATAAAACATACACCCTAAGTTATTAGTATGATGCACTTGCCTCTTTAGCTTGAGAATTGATTTGTAGAGAGAAGAGAGAAATAACAGGGGAGGTAAATCCAGAAGTCAGTCCAGCAGAAATGCAGAGGAGTGGAGAAGAAGAAAATGATCCAGCTGAGCAGCAGCAGTGGCTGCTGTCCCTTGAGGTAAATCCAGCAGCAGCAATAGGAGAGATGGGAGAAGAAGATAATGGACACAACAGCAGCTATAGTTCTTCAAAGGTTGTTTCCAACACACGACAGTCTCCCAGGTGAGAACTCCAGCACAGATTCAGTCCAGCTGAGTTTCAGCTATAGTGACTGGGAAGGAGGAAGTGGAGAAGAAGAGGGTGATGCAGCAGCTACTATCAAGAAGAAATTCCAGCAACAGCACAGTAACAGTAAGTGCAACAGCAGCTATATCAGAGTGTAGCAGTAGCTCCAGGGGATGATTCCCAGCACACTCACAGTAGCTTGGAGAGTGAGGGAAAAGAGGGAGATGAAGAGGAAGATGTAGTGGCTGTAGCAGTAGCCACCCAGATGGAATTTCCAGCAGTGTAGAGAAGAAAGAGGGGTAATGGCAGCAGCTCTGAAAAATGGGTTCCAGTAATAGCAGCTCTGCTGTAGCTTCTAGGTGGAATTCCAGCAGAGTCACAGATGAGAGAAATGAAGAGAGGAAGAAGGAAAATGGGGTGCAGCAGCTTCTCACTAAAATCCCAGCAACAGTAGCTGGTTGTCTCTCTCCAACGTATGAGAGGAAATGAAGGAGGAGGAGAGAGTTGCAATGGAAATGAAGGTAGTTGGGAGTGGTTTTCTTGGGAAGAGGGCTGGGAGTTATCTTGGGAAGGGGGGCTGCTTAGGGTTTAGGGTTTATTGCAAATGGGAGTTAAGAGAGGTTTTATAGTTTTTAGGTGAAATGGTTAGTTACTAGTTTAGCCCTAGGGTTTAGTGGAATTAGGGTTAGGGTTTGAGGTTAATTTGGTCATTAGGGAAGAAGGTTCTAGAGGGCACCTTTAGCTTACACTAACCCTCTTAATTAACTTAATTAATTAGACTCTACTAACTAAGCCTAAGATTAACACAACACCCAACTTAATTGAAAATTCTACACAACTAAGCTAATCTAAGTAGAAACTAGGAGAATCTAACTCACCTCTCTATCAAATCCTAATTAGCACAAAATAAGGAGTAATTAACCAAGATTAACAAAGATTAGCAATAATTAGTAGTAATTAGCAAAGATTAGCGAAGATTAGCGAAGATTAACATAATTAAACAATAATTAACATAAGTTAGAGTTAATTAGTCTATAAAATAGCCCTTAGAGGGCCCACCAAGGGTGGGACCTCACATCATTCCCTCCTTTTAAAACATTTGTCCCCAAATGTAAAACAAGAGTGGATCATACCTGAGGTAGAAGATGTGGATAGTCCTTCTCCACCTGGTCGCGTAGCTCCCACGTAGCCTCCTCCGGAGTGTGATGCTCCCACTGAACCTTCACCCAATGAATGGTTCGGGTCCGGAGCACCTGCTCCTTGGTGTCGATGATCGCGACTGGCCTGGCGACATACGATGCATCTGGCTGGATGTTGAGTGGCTCGTGATAAAGAATGTGGGTCGGGTCCTCCACATACTTCTTCAGCATGGAGACGTGAAACACGTCATGCACTCCTGAAAGCTCTGGCGGTAGCTGAAGCTTGTAGGCGACGTCTCCAACTCTCGATCTGATCTCGAAGGGTCCAACATATCTCCGTGCTAGCTTACCCTTCTCTCCAAACCTCAGGGTACCTCTAGCCGGAGAAACCTTCAGGAAAACTCTGTCTCCCTTCTAGAACTCGAGCGGTCTGCGCCGGTTGTCTGCATAGCTCTTCTGTCTGCTGCGGCTGACCTTCAGGTTCTCAACTATCTGCCTAATCTTCTCGCTGGTGTCGCTGACTATGGATGGACCATGGAAACTCCTGACACCAACTTCTTCCCAGCAAACTGGGGTCTTGCATCTCCTCCCGTACAAAGCCTCGTACGGTGCCATCTTGATGCTCGCATGGAAGCTGTTGTTGTAGGCGAACTCGCACAACGGCAAGGAATCCTCCCAGTTCTCCTTGAAGTCCAAGACACAGGCTCTCAACATGTCCTCTAGTGTCTGGTTGGTGCGCTCTGTCTGGCCGTCTGTCTGGGGATGATAGGCTGTGCTGAAGCTCAACTTGGTGCCCAAAGCCTGCTGAAGACTCTCCCAGAAGTGCGAAGTGAAACGCGGGTCTCTGTCCGAAACAATCGAAGTTGGAACTCCGTGCAACGAGACAATCCTGTCGACGTACAGCTTAGCAAGGACGTCGAGTCCTGCTCTCATCGACACTGGCAAGAAATGAGCTGACTTAGTCAGCCGATCCACGATCACCCAAATGCCGTCGTGGCGCCTCCTGCTGGCTGGAAGTCCTGCGATGAAGTCCATGGTGATGTGCTCCCACTTCCACTGAGGAATCTCAAGCTGATGAAGAAGTCCTGGCGGCTTCTGGTGTTCGACCTTGATCTGCTGGCACGTCAAACACCTGGAGACATAGCGAGCTATCTCCTTCTTCATGTTGTTCCACCAGTAGTAGCTCCTCAGGTTCTGGTACATCTTGGTGCTGCCGGGGTGAATCGAGTATCTGCTGTGGTGTGCATCCGCGAGAATCTCGTCCTTCAGCTCCTGAATATCTGGCACGCACAATCTGTCCTGATAGTAGAGCACTCCTCCAATCAGTCTGAACTCTGGCCTCTGGTCAATCTGCTCGATCACTCTGACAAGCTTGGGATCGTTGCGCTGACTGTCCTTGACCTTGCCCAGCAACTCTGGTTCCCACGCTGACATGGTGGCAAGCAAAACTCTCTCGCCGAGTGGCTGAAACTGGACGTCTAAACTGCTGAAGACGTCGGTCCACACACCCTCTGCTGCTAGGAAACTGACGAGGGCGGTCTTCCTGCTCAAAGCGTCTGCTACGACGTTCGCCTTACCAGGATGGTATTTGATGGGGAAGTCGTAGTCCTTGATGTACTCCATCCACCTCCTCTGCCGGTTGTTGAGGTCGCTCTGCGTGAACAGGTACTGCAAACTGCGGTGATCTGAGTGCACCTCGAACTTCTCGCCGTAGAGGTAGTGCCGCCACAACTTTAAGGCAAAAACGACTGCTGCAAGCTCCAAGTCGTGAGTGGCGTACTTCTTCTCGTGCTCCTTCAGCTGGCGCGATCCATAGGCAATAACCTTGCCCTCCTGCATCAGAACACATCCAAGACCGGTCCCTGAAGCGTCGGTGAAGACTACGAACCCACCACTGCCAGAAGGTAAAGACAAGATCGGTGCCGTTGTCAATCTCTCCTTCAGCTCTTGAAAGCTGTTCTCACAAGCATCGGACCAAACGAACGGTACATCCTTCCGTGTCAGCTTGGTCAACGGTGCTGAGATCGTGGAGAAACTCTTGACAAATCTGCGATAGTAGCCTGCTAAGCCGAGAAAACTCCTAATCTCTGTGGCGTTCTTCGGTCTGGCCCAGTTCGTCACTGCTTCTATCTTTGCCGGGTCCACTGCTAGTCCATCCTTGGAGATGATGTGTCCAAGGAAGACTACCTGCTCCAACCAAAACTCGCACTTGCTGAGCTTCGCGTACAACTGGTTGTCGCGCAACAACTGGAGAGACGTCCTCAAATGCTGCTCGTGCTCCTCTCTGGTCTTAGAATAGACCAAAACATCGTCGATGAAGACCACTGTGAAGCTGTCGAGGTGCGGAGCGAAGATCTTGTTCATCAGGGACATGAACACTGCGGGTGCATTCGTCAACCCGAACGGCATCACCAGAAACTCATAGTGGCCATAGCGTGAACGGAACGCTGTCTTCTGCACATCTTGATCTCTGACTCGAAGCTGATGATATCCCGATCTCAAGTCTATCTTCGAAAAGAACTGCGCACCCTGAAGCTGGTCGAAAAGCTCGTCGATCCGGGGAAGAGGATACTTGTTCTTCACTGTTGCCTGGTTCAACTGCCGGTAGTCGATGCACATCCTCATCGATCCATCCTTCTTCTTCACGAAGAGAACTGGTGCGCCCCATGGCGACACGCTCGGCCTGATGAAGCCTTTCTCTAGCAATTCCTCCAACTGAGTCTTCAACTCTCGCAACTCTGCCGGAGCCATGCGATAGGGAGCTCTCGAAATCGGTGCTGTGCCTGGTGCAAGCTCGATGGTGAAGTCGATCTCTCGAATAGGCGGCAATCCCGGGATCTCGTCGGGAAATACATCTGGAAACTCGCAAACAACTGGAATCTCCTCGACTCTCTTAGACTCCTTGTCCTCTGAGACAAAAGCGATGTAGCCCTCGCAACCTGATCTCATCAATCTCTCGGCCTTCAGTGCCGATATCATCCGAGTGCTAGGTGATCTCCTCTCACCCACAAACTCGATCGCGTCGTCTGAACCTTCGATGGAGAATCTGACTGTCTTCTTGAAGCAATCCATCACTGCTCGATATCTGGCCAACCAATCCATCCCCAAAATGACGTCGAAGTCATGCATGGGTAGCACGATCAAGTCTGCAAGAAAGATGCACTCCCCGATCTGCACTCGGCATCTGGGGTGGTAAGTCTAACACATCACACTCCTACCCATCGGAGTGGACACAACTAAGGTGCAGGGCATAGCCTCACCCACTCTACCAAGAATCAAAGCAAAAGCAGACGACACAAACGAATGTGTCGCGCCTGGATCTAACAACACTCTAGCAGGGTGATCACAAACAGAAAGGGTACCTTCAACGACGTTGCCTGCTGCCTCTGCCTCCTCATGAGTCAGCACGAAAGCTCGCCCCACAGCCTGGGGTCTCTGCTGATGATGCTGGCCCTGATGCCTCTGATGACGTCCACGGTGGAAGGGCTGCCCTCTAGGCTGCTGAGGTCCCCGTGCCTGCTGCTGATGAGCACGGTACTGCTGCTGCTGAGGTGGAAGTGCAGCCTGACGTGCGGGCTGAGCCGCTGGAGCTGGGGCTGGAGCTGCCGGAGGTGCGGGAAGTCGAAGCATCTGAGGCTGACCTCCACGGAGCGGGCAATGCCTGGAGATATGCCCTGGCTCTCCACAGTCGTAGCACACTCGGGGTCCATGCTGCGGCTGCTGCTGCTGACGATGCTGATGCTGAGGCTGGAACTGCCCTGCCGGCCTCTGCCTCTGAAATGGCTGCAGCTGTCGTAGAGGCATGGGCTGCTGCCTGATCGGAGTGATCCGGAGTCGCTTCTGCTGGCGAATGGACTCTAGCCGCTGGAGATGCTCCTCTGCCCAGAAAGCTCTCCTCAAAGCCTCCTCGTAGGTAGGCAGCTCGATGCAGGTCATGGCTATCTGGACCTCCTCGCTGAGACCGTCGACGAACCGTCGAACCCTCTCGGCCTCTGACGTGAGCAGCGCCTCTGCAAACCGGGACAGCTGGGTGAAGCGAACCTCGTACTGCGAGACTGTCATGCCACCCTGAACGAGAGTCTGGAATTCCCGGAGCTTACGCTCTCTGACATGGGTGGGGATGAACTTCCGGAGGAAGTCAGTCTTGAAGGCAGTCCATGCTACCTCGTCCCCAATCTCCTCATAGGGCCTCTGCATGGTCCTCCACCAATCCTCCGCTACGCCGCGGAACATGTAAGCCGCTAACTGCACTCTCTGGCGCCCCGAGCACTCGAAGACTCGGAAGATCTTCTCCATCTGGACGATCCAATCGTCCGCCACCATAGGGTCGTCTACGCCTGTGAACTCAGGCGGTCCCCTTTTGAGGAACCTCTCAAGGATGGTATTTTAGAATAGTGTTCTTACGTCTATCACGTCAGACAAGTTAGTCATTTATTCATAATCTTGAGGCTTATTCCGATCATAGGAATTGACCATATTATATTCTCATAGTGTGATCTGAATTTGAGAGAGACCAATTGAATTAGGAGCTAATTTCCTTAGCTAGTATATGTGAGGAATCAGTGTTAGTTGACGAATTCAAATAGTTAGAGATTGAAATCTAGTTCGTTAGGATCTGGTATTTGGGGACTATTATGTTGTTAAAGTTGAGCCGTTGACGATTTGTAGATTTGGAATAGCTAGTTTTAAACCTTGACTCTTAGGATTAATAATGAGGTCACTGGCAGGTTAGACCCTAGACATACCAATGTGTTCCAATGCTTATAGTGTTAGACAAGGTTAGTTGTCTTGCTGTCTTGCTCCTTATTTTTTTATTTTATTTTATTTTATTGCATCAATTCGGAAGATATAAATCATAGTCAACCTTTAGTAAAACATACCATATGCACTTAACGTTTAACCAGAGGGAACGATTGCGACTTTAAGACGCACTTAGACCACACATGTTAGACTTCCAGGAAGTGGAATCAAGATGGACTCAGTGCAATTAACGAATAACTATAACTTTACCACGTGAGTATGGACAAGATATCGCATGAGACTTTCTATGACAGGCGATGCAGTTCATCAGTGCGTAGAAAGAAATCTTCATGGGCCTGATTTGGACGAGACCGGTGCTAAAAATCAAGTTGCACCAAGTTGTCAGAGATAACTGGAGTAAGCAGAGGAACTATACTGGCAAGTAAGAGGTGTTAATATCAGAGTTGCGCAGCGGAAAAGTAAAAGAATCATTCGATTCATATGGAAGACAAGTGTTACCTCGTTGTACCGAACGTTCGAGATTCACTGCGGAGGCAGAGATTCGCCCAGATCGAGATGACTACCAAGCAAGCAGTAGTACATGATTGGCTTCATGAGTTCAGATGGAAAAGATACGTTCCAGAACCGTCTCTCTGTATCAAATACGAGTTTTCAAAGATCAAGACAAACACAAACTACGAGGATAATTGTTGTGTGTGATCAATGTCAAAAGAACAGATGTCACATGACCAGATCATCAAAAGACTCAAGCGGTTCAGAGCACTCTAGTTAGAGGAGGCCACGTAAGAGTTCGATTTGCAGGTCTTGAGAAACTCTCTCTCTCCGCCTATTTGGTGTAGGTTACATTTGGAGGACCAAATGTCCTAAGGGGGGAGGAATGTTAGACCCCGACCCCGTATAAGTGTATTTAATGCTTAATTAATCTTGATTAGGTGTATAATATTTGTTTTGGTTGGTTTTATGTTGGATTAGTTAGATTAGTGGGGTTTGACCTTAGTTATGTAGAATTTGACCTTTTAATAGTTTTATTAGTGTGTGTATAAGTTTTATAGGTCTTCATGTGCATTTCATTAAGCATGTCATTAGTATTGATTTTCATGTTTGGACCCAACTAATTGGACCCAACCCAACTCATATCTAGGCCCATTTCAACATAAAAAGCCCTTTCCCCAAAATTATCTTTAAACCCTTGGACTCAGTCACCATCTATCCCCATTTCTCTTATGCATTTCGGCTGAGAGAGGTTCTCTCCTTCCCCTCATTTTGCCCTCCTTCTTCCCTACTTCACCTCTTGATTTCATCTTCCAATTGAGAATGCATGTGGGGTTATGGACTATATCTTCTTCCTCAAGCCTTCCTTCATCCTTTGCAAAGACCCATCTTTCCACATGTTCTCCATCAACAAGGTTTCTTCCCAATCACCTTTCCTTGCTTCCAAACAAGCTAAGAGGCCTGTGCATGTTGGATTGAGGAGTTAGGGAGCAACCCATCTTCAAATTCGTCATTTTCCCCAACCTCAAGCTTCATTCATCATTATCTTCTCTATGCCCATTTCCTTGGTAAGCTTTCTTTCTCCTAAAGTGTTCTATGGCTTAGTAATGCTAGTTGGAAGTAATTTACAGTGCATGCATACTGATTTTACCTCATTTCAGTCATTCACCATTGTAGGGATTACAATATATGAGCTAGTGTTTTGGGGATTTTCCATAACTTGAACCAAGAAGAGGGTATTGAGTTGTAAAGCACCATTTGAGGCAAGTATTGAGCAAATGGGATTTATGCATGTTAATTGATTCCTTGATTGAATGCTATATTTCTCTTGGATATCATAATTCAGCCTTTTTATTTGAATGGAATTCATAATGTGAAATGGGTTCTATATATATTAGTGTTAATGGATAATGGAATGATGTGGCTTGATGAAATAGCTTGTACATGGAGCTTTCGAGGCTCAAATCCTGTTTAACATGGTCTAAGGATGATTGGTAATTGAAATAGGAGAAGAATGGCTGAAATTGGGCATTCTTAGACTCAGAAATTGCCTAGATTTGGGCCAGCCGAATTGGGCCCGTTCGAGCGGGTCGGCCCATTGGGCCCGACAGTGCCAACTTCGAATGGCCATAACTTTTTACCCGTATATCGGATTTTGGAGTTCCACATATCGTTGGAAAGCTCTTGAAGCGTGGAATCCAGTGGTATACACCACTTAATGACCAAAGATTGGGAGAGAAAGTAAATATTAGGACCATTGAACCGGGCCCTATCTCTTTTGGAAAAAGGGACTTTTAACTCTAGTTGGACTCTTAGGTTGGAACCATTGGCCACTAAGGGAGTTAATCCCACTTCAAAAGGCCTAAACTCTTCATAATCAATCCCCGAGGATGATTGTGACATAAACACTAAACCAATAAGGTTTTTGGGTTGTAAAGGACTGACCTTGTAGGTCCATAGAATGGTACCCATCACTAATTATCATAGTCCAATGGAAAGTATAACACATGAGAATCTTGGGCTGAGATTATCTCACGTGCTTATCCGTCTCGTCTAGAACTTTTCCATGGGTGTTGATTTAGAGGAATTCGATGTACCTCACATATACACAATGTGACATCAAGAAAAGGTAGCACGTGCATCGAATTATCTAAAGTTACATCGAAATGGACGGTTAGAGTCGACGGGTAATTAGATTAGGGTTGGCTAGTAAATATTCTTGATTCCATTAATTTATTTGCATTTGCATATTGGGATTAATCCATTATTGCCCTCAAATATTCAAATGATTATTATATTGCATTATTCGTATTGTTTCACAAATTATATTACAATCGTCTTACAAATGTTATCATTCATTGATGTGTTATTCGAAGGGAGTAAGTATGTGATTCGATTCAATTAGAAATGATTCGAGATTATGAAATGAAAATAATGGATATGATTAGAAATGATTCAGTTCGTAGAGTCTTACTCCAGTTTATTATTATTTGATTCGATTGAGTCGGCACTACCTAGCTTCGACCTTGTGACGCCCGACGGGGTCAGCACTTGGTTTATTTATTAGAGACTGCTGCAGTATGTCGTTTGGAGCACCGGAACTCCAGAACCGGGTAGCCAGGTGAACCTTTGGCCGGGTCACTGGTGACATCCCAACTAGATTCGCTCTCTATCGGAGAGGATGAGCAAATGTAGTAGCCAATTAGAAAGTAAGTATTCGATTCTTGATTCGATAAAGCATGATTTACTCATAATGCACAATATGCCTAGTTGACATTTATTTGATCTCTTTAATCTATTCGTCCTTAAATTCGAAAGTTGAATAACATGCGTTGAATCTTAATTGCTCATATATATTGTTGAATCGCCGTATTCATGGTGCTACACTTGGTGTCACAGGAATTCATGTTTCCGAAGAGGATAACTGATAGCTCTACAGACTATTGATTGAATCAGTTAAGGTATTGGTTAGCTTGACTCCGGAGTACGTACAAGAGTGGTTTTGATGAGTTTAAGATTAGCCATTTAATCTTGCACTTAGTTTAAGGTAATGCATATGATTAGTTCTATTTTGCATTTGTATTAGAATTATGTTCAATCTTAGATAAGCATCTAGTAGATGGTCATTAGCGTACTAGTGTACTATGCATTTTAGATGTTTAAATTATTAGCTTAATAAAGACAATTGTAATATAATAGATTGGTTAATGGACCGCTCATGGCTTTGATATTGATGTTGTACATACTTCCGCAAATAAATGTTCATTGACAGGTGTCGGTGAGTAATCCTCACACGTGAAATGTGGAATTTTCTCCTTCGTGAATTCGGACTTGGTCCGGAACAGGTGCGAGTTCACGGGAGTACGCGTGTCGCACCTTGGGAACCACCCTAATAAGGGGATTCTCGGGTCCGGGATGTGACATACGTAAGTATGGTATCAGAGCATGAAAAGTCTCTTCTAAAAGACTTAGAAACCTTTGGAGACGTTGTGAGGACACGATAGGACATTGGGAATTTTTATTTCTAAGGTTGTTTATGAATGTTCATTGTATTGTGTATTGAGTAAAACCGAATTATAGAAGATGCCACCTCGCCAAACTGCACGAATGAGCATAAGACCGCCAGAGTTAATTCAATGTCAACCTCCGCCGAGCAGATGATCTATGCTTGCAGTACAAGAACCTCAAAATACAACTTGAGGCCAGCAAGTGCCAATACAGCAAAGACCGGTTCAACAAATGACAAAACGTGTATACGCTATGGCTTAAGATGAGGCTGAAGCGACAAACGTTGTGAAAGAAGGTGAAATGGTGATTATTTATTATGAGTCTAATAATTGTTGATTCTTGGTTTCACACACTTTACTACTACATTCCACTCTGTTGTTATTTCCGAATTAGATCGTGCAACCATAGGTTGTCTTTTCGATAACTTCTTTGGTAAGTTAGTGCGAATCACCTTTTCTAAGTATGAGATTTAGATTAGGAAGTTTATAGTTTCAATTTGAGAGGTTAAGCACACAAGAAAGCTAGAAAAGATCTTAGTAGTTATGAGTTGATCATGCATTCTCTAGGAAGAACTCGAATACTGGATTAGTTAGCAGGCCATTGTGTTTATATGGATTAATTCAGAGGGTAATGACTTGTAGTTATACAAACCTGATACAAGTGTACGATATTGAGGGATCTAAGGATAGTACGATACCGGACTAGTTTTAAGCGTAAGGCAACGAGATTAACCAGTAGTGATTATGAAATCACATAGATTTGTTCTGAAGGTTAAGTAACCTAAAGGACTGGAAGTATCTTAGTAACCTGTGAGACTTGTTGAACCTCTTTCTCTAGTTAGGGATAGAGCTGTCCATTATTGAAGGTAGACTCCACTTTAGTTAATCTTAGAGATAACTTTAGTACTGACCCCGATGGATGATAGAGGACTTGATTATAGTTAGTCCTAAGAGGGTTGAATTAGGGCACACTTACCACATGGGAAATAGTGATTTTCAAATAAAGGTGGTTAATGCGGGTAGTGATGATCGTATGATAGTGCTTGAGCTGATATAAAGTTAGTAGACTCTAGACAGTTAGTTTTAAGACCATGGTTACTTAGAATTTGGTAAGACTGTAGACAAGTTAAGCCTTAGAATGGAATAGCCCGCACGCCGGGTAACTTTGATTCTTAAGCATGGGTATTAGGCTGTAGTGGTTGTGAGAATCTCATAGTTTACCCTTAGTGATAAACCACTTGGGTAGCTAGGAATCTATTTGTAGCTTGTTAGATTTACCAGACGTTATTCCGTAGGAGTAATTAAAATGCCACTTACTTGACTTATAGACTAAACGTAAGAGACTTTGATATATACTAAGGTTACGACTTGGATTAGAAATAGTTTATGCCTGAGTTTGATGTAGACCAAAAGTTAGTAAACTATCGGTCCCGATCTATATAGTTGAAGAATTATGAGGATTAGTACGACACACCAATTGGAGTTGTTATAGAGTTTGAAGTTTGAAAAAAAAAAAAAAAAAAAAAAAAAAAAAAAAAAAAAAAAAGACCTTAGGATGTAGTAGCACCTTAAATCCACACCAAAAAGAAAATGAGACAACGAGTTGAATTAGAAGATAATTTCCTAAGCAAGTTTACATAGACATGATGATAGTTGAGAAGTTTGAATTCTTAGACATCGAAATCAATTTTTTCAGGAGACAGGTGATGTACCGGTTAGGTGAGAACATAGGGTTAACGATCCAACAGAATTGGTATGACTAGTGCCACAGCTTTGACTGTTTAGGGATTAGTGTTGAGACCACAACAGATTGGATTTTAGAATAGTGTTCTTACGTCTATCACGTCAGACAAGTTAGTCATTTATTCATAATCTTGAGGCTTATTCCGATCATAGGAATTGACCATATTATATTCTCATAGTGTGATCTGAATTTGAGAGAGACCAATTGAATTAGGAGCTAATTTCCTTAGCTAGTATATGTGAGGAATCAGTGTTAGTTGACGAATTCAAATAGTTAGAGATTGAAATCTAGTTCGTTAGGATCTGGTATTTGGGGACTATTATGTTGTTAAAGTTGAGCCGTTGACGATTTGTAGATTTGGAATAGCTAGTTTTAAACCTTGACTCTTAGGATTAATAATGAGGTCACTGGCAGGTTAGACCCTAGACATACCAATGTGTTCCAATGCTTATAGTGTTAGACAAGGTTAGTTGTCTTGCTGTCTTGCTCCTTATTTTTTTATTTTATTTTATTTTATTGCATCAATTCGGAAGATATAAATCATAGTCAACCTTTAGTAAAACATACCATATGCACTTAACGTTTAACCAGAGGGAACGATTGCGACTTTAAGACGCACTTAGACCACACATGTTAGACTTCCAGGAAGTGGAATCAAGATGGACTCAGTGCAATTAACGAATAACTATAACTTTACCACGTGAGTATGGACAAGATATCGCATGAGACTTTCTATGACAGGCGATGCAGTTCATCAGTGCGTAGAAAGAAATCTTCATGGGCCTGATTTGGACGAGACCGGTGCTAAAAATCAAGTTGCACCAAGTTGTCAGAGATAACTGGAGTAAGCAGAGGAACTATACTGGCAAGTAAGAGGTGTTAATATCAGAGTTGCGCAGCGGAAAAGTAAAAGAATCATTCGATTCATATGGAAGACAAGTGTTACCTCGTTGTACCGAACGTTCGAGATTCACTGCGGAGGCAGAGATTCGCCCAGATCGAGATGACTACCAAGCAAGCAGTAGTACATGATTGGCTTCATGAGTTCAGATGGAAAAGATACGTTCCAGAACCGTCTCTCTGTATCAAATACGAGTTTTCAAAGATCAAGACAAACACAAACTACGAGGATAATTGTTGTGTGTGATCAATGTCAAAAGAACAGATGTCACATGACCAGATCATCAAAAGACTCAAGCGGTTCAGAGCACTCTAGTTAGAGGAGGCCACGTAAGAGTTCGATTTGCAGGTCTTGAGAAACTCTCTCTCTCCGCCTATTTGGTGTAGGTTACATTTGGAGGACCAAATGTCCTAAGGGGGGAGGAATGTTAGACCCCGACCCCGTATAAGTGTATTTAATGCTTAATTAATCTTGATTAGGTGTATAATATTTGTTTTGGTTGGTTTTATGTTGGATTAGTTAGATTAGTGGGGTTTGACCTTAGTTATGTAGAATTTGACCTTTTAATAGTTTTATTAGTGTGTGTATAAGTTTTATAGGTCTTCATGTGCATTTCATTAAGCATGTCATTAGTATTGATTTTCATGTTTGGACCCAACTAATTGGACCCAACCCAACTCATATCTAGGCCCATTTCAACATAAAAAGCCCTTTCCCCAAAATTATCTTTAAACCCTTGGACTCAGTCACCATCTATCCCCATTTCTCTTATGCATTTCGGCTGAGAGAGGTTCTCTCCTTCCCCTCATTTTGCCCTCCTTCTTCCCTACTTCACCTCTTGATTTCATCTTCCAATTGAGAATGCATGTGGGGTTATGGACTATATCTTCTTCCTCAAGCCTTCCTTCATCCTTTGCAAAGACCCATCTTTCCACATGTTCTCCATCAACAAGGTTTCTTCCCAATCACCTTTCCTTGCTTCCAAACAAGCTAAGAGGCCTGTGCATGTTGGATTGAGGAGTTAGGGAGCAACCCATCTTCAAATTCGTCATTTTCCCCAACCTCAAGCTTCATTCATCATTATCTTCTCTATGCCCATTTCCTTGGTAAGCTTTCTTTCTCCTAAAGTGTTCTATGGCTTAGTAATGCTAGTTGGAAGTAATTTACAGTGCATGCATACTGATTTTACCTCATTTCAGTCATTCACCATTGTAGGGATTACAATATATGAGCTAGTGTTTTGGGGATTTTCCATAACTTGAACCAAGAAGAGGGTATTGAGTTGTAAAGCACCATTTGAGGCAAGTATTGAGCAAATGGGATTTATGCATGTTAATTGATTCCTTGATTGAATGCTATATTTCTCTTGGATATCATAATTCAGCCTTTTTATTTGAATGGAATTCATAATGTGAAATGGGTTCTATATATATTAGTGTTAATGGATAATGGAATGATGTGGCTTGATGAAATAGCTTGTACATGGAGCTTTCGAGGCTCAAATCCTGTTTAACATGGTCTAAGGATGATTGGTAATTGAAATAGGAGAAGAATGGCTGAAATTGGGCATTCTTAGACTCAGAAATTGCCTAGATTTGGGCCAGCCGAATTGGGCCCGTTCGAGCGGGTCGGCCCATTGGGCCCGACAGTGCCAACTTCGAATGGCCATAACTTTTTACCCGTATATCGGATTTTGGAGTTCCACATATCGTTGGAAAGCTCTTGAAGCGTGGAATCCAGTGGTATACACCACTTAATGACCAAAGATTGGGAGAGAAAGTAAATATTAGGACCATTGAACCGGGCCCTATCTCTTTTGGAAAAAGGGACTTTTAACTCTAGTTGGACTCTTAGGTTGGAACCATTGGCCACTAAGGGAGTTAATCCCACTTCAAAAGGCCTAAACTCTTCATAATCAATCCCCGAGGATGATTGTGACATAAACACTAAACCAATAAGGTTTTTGGGTTGTAAAGGACTGACCTTGTAGGTCCATAGAATGGTACCCATCACTAATTATCATAGTCCAATGGAAAGTATAACACATGAGAATCTTGGGCTGAGATTATCTCACGTGCTTATCCGTCTCGTCTAGAACTTTTCCATGGGTGTTGATTTAGAGGAATTCGATGTACCTCACATATACACAATGTGACATCAAGAAAAGGTAGCACGTGCATCGAATTATCTAAAGTTACATCGAAATGGACGGTTAGAGTCGACGGGTAATTAGATTAGGGTTGGCTAGTAAATATTCTTGATTCCATTAATTTATTTGCATTTGCATATTGGGATTAATCCATTATTGCCCTCAAATATTCAAATGATTATTATATTGCATTATTCGTATTGTTTCACAAATTATATTACAATCGTCTTACAAATGTTATCATTCATTGATGTGTTATTCGAAGGGAGTAAGTATGTGATTCGATTCAATTAGAAATGATTCGAGATTATGAAATGAAAATAATGGATATGATTAGAAATGATTCAGTTCGTAGAGTCTTACTCCAGTTTATTATTATTTGATTCGATTGAGTCGGCACTACCTAGCTTCGACCTTGTGACGCCCGACGGGGTCAGCACTTGGTTTATTTATTAGAGACTGCTGCAGTATGTCGTTTGGAGCACCGGAACTCCAGAACCGGGTAGCCAGGTGAACCTTTGGCCGGGTCACTGGTGACATCCCAACTAGATTCGCTCTCTATCGGAGAGGATGAGCAAATGTAGTAGCCAATTAGAAAGTAAGTATTCGATTCTTGATTCGATAAAGCATGATTTACTCATAATGCACAATATGCCTAGTTGACATTTATTTGATCTCTTTAATCTATTCGTCCTTAAATTCGAAAGTTGAATAACATGCGTTGAATCTTAATTGCTCATATATATTGTTGAATCGCCGTATTCATGGTGCTACACTTGGTGTCACAGGAATTCATGTTTCCGAAGAGGATAACTGATAGCTCTACAGACTATTGATTGAATCAGTTAAGGTATTGGTTAGCTTGACTCCGGAGTACGTACAAGAGTGGTTTTGATGAGTTTAAGATTAGCCATTTAATCTTGCACTTAGTTTAAGGTAATGCATATGATTAGTTCTATTTTGCATTTGTATTAGAATTATGTTCAATCTTAGATAAGCATCTAGTAGATGGTCATTAGCGTACTAGTGTACTATGCATTTTAGATGTTTAAATTATTAGCTTAATAAAGACAATTGTAATATAATAGATTGGTTAATGGACCGCTCATGGCTTTGATATTGATGTTGTACATACTTCCGCAAATAAATGTTCATTGACAGGTGTCGGTGAGTAATCCTCACACGTGAAATGTGGAATTTTCTCCTTCGTGAATTCGGACTTGGTCCGGAACAGGTGCGAGTTCACGGGAGTACGCGTGTCGCACCTTGGGAACCACCCTAATAAGGGGATTCTCGGGTCCGGGATGTGACAGTGCCCTTGGGTTTGTCCCATTGAAAAGGACATACATGAGGTCCCCCATGCAATTGGTTGATTGCCGACAAATCCTTCTATGCTGAAACATTAAGTCTACTTGGACCAAATATGGGGACCGGACGAGGACCACAGGATCCCAGGGCTGTGGTCCTCATGGGGACTGGGCCAAGGTTCGGTCCCCATATTTGGTCCACATAGCACCCCTCGTGTTGAAATCTCTAGAAACTATAGTGTCTGTCCTCTATAAAATAATTTGAAACTTGGTTTCTAAAATCTCTTTCAACAAGAAGAGAAATTGAGAGAAGATATTTGGGATTTTTTTTTATCAACTAAGAACTTTCAATATCCATATTGTAGAAAATTTCCTTTATTTATGGGCAAAAAAAAAAAAAAAAAAAAATTGTAGTCGGTTGCCTAAATAGGAATCCATACTCTTAAATGTTAGAAAAATAATAATAATAATAAAATATAGTTGAGATGGCGCTTTCCTTAAGACAATAAATGCCCCATATTCGATTGGTGTTTGCAACCGGATTACCGACAAGTTTGCCTCCAAGATAAAATAAGCTCAGATCCTTTGTGTGTTGGATTATATGAGTACATGATTATTAATGAGGTGAGGGGCAAATGATATAAGGTGGAGATGCAGATGGGATATTGACTTTCGTAAGAACTAAATTACTAGAGTGATGGCTTAGTATTCGTTTTTCACCTTCCCTTTCTTCAATTTTCATTAAAAACAGGTTATTTTGTGGTCACTTTTTTAATATTCAATTTTGGTCCTTCATTTTTAACCATGAATACAAATGCAATTCTAGGCATTCAGTCATGGGCGGACCCATGTATTAACTGATGTTTTGGATAAGGCCTATAAGGGCCCTTTAGACTTCGAGCCTTTCTCCTATCAAATTCTCTGATCTTGTCCACTTTGAGCCCCCATAAGATCCCGAAAAAGCCTATAAAGGGGCCTTGGGACTTTGTGTCTTCCCAAACCAGGTCCTTTTCTCTTCTACTTTGAGTCTTCTCATGACCTCATTTAGACTTCGAGTTTTCTCCCACCCTCTGAACCCCTCTGGCATCGGCCCATCGACACTGGTGGATCGCACTCTCTTAACTACTTAAAATGATACATTTTTAATTTTATGTACAACAATCTAAACTTTCTTGACAAGATATGATTCTCAATGAACTTAAGTCGGGCTATATGTGCTTGAGCACAAGTTCCAATTTATATTATTTTCTCCTTATTGTTAGTCATCTAAAAGTTATTTAATACATGGACTATTTCAATTGACCATCATTAGCCTCCCTTCGAACGAAGATCTTGGGCCCGCCATTGGATTCAGTTGGTGAAATAACAATCTTCAGTTGCGGTGTTGATGGTGAGGGACTTGAATTAGTGCGTGAGTATTTACTAGAGAAAGAAAAAACAAGAGAAAGAAAAGCCCCACAGTGGACACCATTCCTTCTAATTTTACCTCATTATATTATGGATTCGAGGATACATATATGCTTACGTTAATGTCCTCTTTGTTACTTGATTCATCTCTCTCATAACACACTTATCACCTCTCGTGAAGTTGTTGGGGGAATTAAGTCTTGTATTGACTGAAACTTCTAGTGTGACTAAGTACGAAGCTGAGAGCATAACCATTTTCCATGGTCATTGTTGCTGGGGCAAGAAGATACTCCCATGTCAAATGAGAATGACTTCTCACTCGAGTGGTAAGGAGTGACAGTTCTCACCTGGCTACCTAGGGTTCCAACCCTGGATACGCCATCTCTTTCCGCTTGTGTGAACCTCATTCGCACTTGTGTTGGCTTTCTTTCTACATGTGCGGGCTCCTTTCCTATTTGGGTTGTCTTTCCGTGTGTGTGCGGGCTCTTAATTGGGTCCCAACCCCCTTGACTGGGTTAAAAAAAAAAAAAAGTCCCATGTCAAATGAGCACTTCAATTTGAGTGTTATCTTTAATAAAGCATTGAAAACTTTTGTTTGTTTGAAATAAAACTGATTCAATTAGATCTGATTGCATATTCATGTTTGTTTGACAAGAAGTTATTATTTTGTTACTTTTGAAAAAAGATTGTACAAGAAGTCTTAATCACTTTATTCATAAAAATAAACTTACCAAATGACAAATTAGTTGAAAGCTGCTCATTGCCACAACCATTAAGTTGTTTTGGTTCAAAGTGAAAAGAGAGAAAGAAATTACACACTCTTTAACATTTTAAAGTTAATTCACAAAGGAGATAAGGTATGCAAACCCCACACCTCCTTTATCATTCCCAACATTTTCATGTGTAACACATCTGAAACCCTGGCCTTTGCTCTACTTTTGGAAGCTAGAATAAAGGTAAGATAATGATAATAAAATGCTTTATATTTAGTAATAAATAAGGGGAAAAGTTCGACCTTGTCTCATCTTCTTTTATGATTGATGAGACTAATTTTGGACCCATCACATTAACTTACAAAGATAGGAAAGATTCAGAATTGGCCAATAAAATAAATTAGCTAGTGCTTCCCAAGAGGACCTAAGAAAAGACTTAAATGTGTAATTAGAAATTGAAAAAAAAAAAAAACTCTTCAATTATTTTCATGACTAGCTGTGGCATTTAATTGCCCAAGCATATATAGCTAGATGGGCATGGCTATGTCCATGTCTCACGCCGGTCATTTGTTAGGTCATAAATAAGTAACATGTGCCCTGTCCATGGTGTAAAGTGGGCCTTATTATTGCAAATATGTTTATTGTTCCCAAGAAAGTATTTTTATGAAAGACTTGGATATTTAATTTCAAGTTTATGATTTTTATATATGTTCAAAAAATGTTACTGAAACTGAATTATTATCAAATTATTAAAATTAATAAATGAATAATAAATATAAGGTAGCATTAGAAATTCCCTCGAGTTTTTGTTTCTATTTTTTCACTCCTTTGTTATGATCTATGGACCACCACAAAGTCCACATTGGTATGATATTGTCCACTTTGGGCCAAGCCCTCATGGATTTGCTCTTGGACTCTACCCAAAAGGCCTCATACCAATGGAGTACTTAGTCCTACTTATATGCCCATGATCTTTCCCATTTCTAGCCAATGTGGGACTTTGGTTGCACATCCCCAACATCCTTTTCATATTATTAGTTTCCTCATGCTTGTTTTTTTCCCCATGTTTGTAAACACCGGAATATAAAAGTTTTAAGAAAATAATGTCATAATGTCATAATATTTTTAAAATGTAGTTGACATCTATGATACTACCACTTATCATAGACGGTGGATGCATCTTCATCTTATATTCTTCCACCCATTGCCTCAAAGCCTTCACCCTTGTACTTTGATGGAGCTCATTTCATCATGAGTTTCTATTTATTCAATTCTTACCTATTCTATTCAAATAAATCAAGCCAAAATACAAAGATTCATGTAAAAGCCACTTAAAAGAGGCAAGCAAGAGGAAACATATCATGGCAAGTAATGAGCTATTAGCCTACTCTCTTTAGAGAAAATAACATTTTTGATGGAAGAGGTCAGCTTCGAAGTTTTCACTAGTGAGGAAAAAATGTTATTTTTTCATGCCTTTTCTGGTGAAAAAAATAAATGCACCTAACATATAAAAGTACTGCACCAAAGTTTTTCCTTTTTTTTTTTAATTTCATCTAGTTGTTTGAAATAACAGGATTATTCCCTTGGCCGGCTTCTGCTAATTAAACTCACTCAAATGCACACCAGATAAATTTAAAGCAAGTTTCAAATACAAAACGTGGGTAGCAAACCCAGATCTTATGTCACTCCAACAACTCCAAAGTGAGTAAAGTATCATATAGAAGTGGAAAGATGATTTCTCTTACATAGAAATCCATGTGTGCAGGTAGACCTTTAAAATAGTCTTGACCACTGGTAGAACTATGGGGGGGCACCCCCAAACAACTTTTGAAAACCCCCTTTTTAAAGAAACTTTTTTAATTTTTTACATAGAGACCCTCCAAGATTTTTGAAAATCCCTTTTTCTTTAGAAAATCTTATGAATGGAAACCCAACCCCCCTTCGTTTCTTTAGAAAGTCTTATAATAGTTTACACTTGGACCCCATAAATTTTCAAGAAAACAATCACTATCTACTTTGAAAATTACATGCATTTTTTTATATGCGGGACCCCCAAGAATTCTTTTTCCACATTGTGGCCCACCCCAACCCGAAGAAGAATTCATGGCCCCCCCCTGTCTTAAGTCTTAACTACCCTACAGCAAGGTGGAGTAGGATTAAAGTTTTTCAACATTCAAAGTAAAGAGCGTCATTATGTTGTTTTCTTTGAAATAGGGAGAAAGTACTCCGGCTGGCGAAATTTCACCTTCGTAATGCCAAATATTCAACGTTGAAAATGAAGGTTAGATTTTGAATATTAGTTGGATGGAGTAAGCTTTAACCTATCACAATCCAGGCATTTAATCCAAAAAAATGGCTAACAAAGAAATGGAGACAAGCAATTTATTACTAGAAGGGAGTCTCACCAAACAACTTTTGGCCACTACTTAATCAATTGAATGGGGTGTAGGACAAAATAAAGAAGGAAAGTGAAGCCATGAGTCAACCTAAACTTGTGCATATAATACCCCGAGAAGATATGGGCAAAAGAAAGATCTCACCTTTTTAAAATTTTTATTTTTATCATCCTATGTGTGTGTGATATTTTTTTTTATTAAAAAAAATTTAAACAATAACTATTATCAATTTGCTTCATGGGAGATTCAAACTCATAAACTCAAACACAGTAGATAATGTCCATAACCTATTGAGTTGCCATTTATAACAACATTCCTAATTTTTTGGATGAGAGGATTATGCGATACATAGAAGATTTTTTAAATCATCCAGCAACTCTTTTTCTATCATTTGATACAATACATCTTTCTCATAAAAATAGGTAAAATAAATTGATATTCTTCGATCGAAGAGGATTTTAATTTTCTATATAAAAGTCGTAGAAAATAGAATTTTTTCGCTCGTAAGAAGGAAAATGCGTCGAGAACAATCCTCTTGTGGTAAAAACGCACCTATTGAAAATAATAAAATAATAATAGTAATGAAGATTGTTATTGTTGAAATTTGGTGTGAGAATGCATTAACAACTAATGGGGACGTGCTTGGTGTTTGGATTTTATATTTTATCAAGTGGCCTGTGTCCCATTGAAGAGCATGACCAAATCATTTTCATTTCCTCCAAAAATATCTCTCTTCACCCTTTTGCCGCCTTTCGAGAACCAAACGCAAAGCACCATTTATTCTTCCTCTCCTGTCATTCTCTCTCGCAATTCAGATACTAAAAATCCGATCTTTCTTTCTCTCTTCCTCAAGCATCAAGACACTCCAAGATAGTAGAAAGCGATCCGAGCAAGTCTCCAAAACTGAAGATCTTTTGTAAAAAGATCCCAAAACACGAACCAATAGAGAAATCGGCTTCTAATTCCATCGCGAACGAACAACAAATCATTTCAGAAACCCTAGATTCAGCTCAAAGCTCGAGCCAGATTGCCGGAAAAGATAAGATTTTTTTTTTGGGTTGGGCCCCTGGAAGAAGAAAACGGAAAAGACCGTCAGAAATCGGAAATCAAAGTGGCCATCGGACTAGGATCTTGAATCAAAGGCTTGATAGAGAGGTGGTTTCAAGATATCCCTTTTTGGGAGTTTTTTGTGTGTTTGTTTTGCGATTCTGTAATCTTTTCTGATTTTGTTTGGTTTTGGTTTTGGTTTTGGTTGGAGAAGGTGGGGATCAGAGAGAGATGAAGATACAGTGCGATGTTTGTGAGAGGGCTGAAGCTTTGGTGCTATGCTGCGCCGACGACGCGGCGCTGTGTTGGGATTGCGACCAGAAAGTGCACGCGGCCAATAAGCTGGCCGGGAAACACCAGCGGCTTCCCCTCTCTCATCCGTCTTCTCAGGCGCCCAAGTGCGATATCTGCCAGGTAAAAACTCTCCAAGCTCCATATGCAGTGCCTGCTAACATGCGCGCTGGGCTTACTTTGTGTATATATGATTGAGTGCTTTCGGGCACGTTTGTGTAAGCCCATTTCCGGGGAAAAGATTGTAGTTTTACGAGGAAAACTTTTTTTTCATGTGTTTGGTGCGGCAGTTTTCCGTGGAAATGTTTTTTCGCCATGTCAGTTTTTTCCTTCCTCGCCATGGAAATAGACTTCCTATGGGGGGGCATGAGAAGTCCATTTCCACGGAAAATCGACTCCCCAATTTCCTCTCTCTCACCCTCACTCCACCCAACCACCCTCTTTCTTCCTCTTCCCCTCCCAACCCCACCCATCTCACACAAATACCAACCCACCCACCCAATAGTTTTCACTTAAAAGTGATTTTTACTAAAGAAATCCATAGCTGCACCAAACAACATTAGCACTAATTCATCAAGGAAAACCTTTTTGCACCAAACATAAAATTTTGACTTCCGTGGAAAAACTTTTCCAAAGAATTTGAAACCCATGGATTTTGCTGATGTGGCAATTTCCAATTTCCATGGAAATTACATGTACACAAACGTGCCCTTAGAGTTTAGATTATCTAGATGAAATTCATTTCCCTGTGTGATTGAATTAGCTGCCTTTTCCCTAACAAAAGGAAGAGAATCCAATGGAAAAAAAAAAAAACCTTTGGGCTTTTTTTTTAATTAGTTTTCCCATGTAACAAGTTTGCTCAGTATCCATGCCTGAATATGAGAGTCCAATAGGTAATGGGTTGGAACTTGGACAAGATTTGCCTGGCTGGTTTATCTTTTAAGTTCTGCCTTAACCAAAAGTGTTGAATGTGTGCTATTATGGATGATGCTATATTTTAGTGTTACATTTTAGAGGCATAGCTGATTTTCCTGAGTAGAGGCACTCTATTTTCCAAGGAGAAAAGGCAACACCTTTCAACTTAAAACCATAAGTACAGTTTCTTGTTAAGACAGAGTATGGTGAACTTGCAAGGGCTACAGAGTCCTTGAAGGAGATCACCTTAATATGTGGATTAGTGATTTTAGATGTTCTTGGTAAGACCTAAAGGGATCGCTTGCCTTTTACGCATTGGATAGGAAAATCGATTTTACATATGTAGATGTTACCTTCACAAATGTTATGTGTGCAGATTATAGACACGCGAAACACATAATGTGTTTCTTAAAATCACCATTTTCACATGAGTAAATGAGTGCATTCAATAGTTTGAGATGTGTTTGGATGTTTTAGACGTTTTAACTAATGTCTCAAATCCATGAAGATTTAACATATGACGCTAAATTTCTTGATGCTTTTAACCCCAAGGGGGTAGTTCAGTTGGCCTAGGACTACGGTTTGCACCCAGAAGTTGTAGGTTCGAAACTGCACGACCACACTGGGGCTACAGGGGAGTTTATCCGGCTTCCCTCTGGGCCCGGAGGGATTAATCCAAGCCCAAAGGGTTGGGAACCCTCCGATAGCAAAAAAAAAAAAAAAAAAGAACGGTTCAGATCACGAATTCGGGCCGTCGGAAGTGCATAAAATTAGATCTATTAGGTTGAGAACTTTTGGGACATTTCACAAATTACTCAAAATTAATGAAGATTTAAGCTAATTAAAGGTCTTGGGGTTTATTACTTCAGTAAACAAACAATTTTGATTACAAATATAGGGACCACATAAATTTTAGAAAAAAGAGTGTTTGATGGGATCTGATCCAGTGACCAACTGCATAACCAAAATGCAATCACCGTGTGAACCATGTACTGATGCCCTTTTGCAAATGGGAGATGTGAAAGAGTTTCATGCCTATTTAGGTGTGAAAATGGCCTTATTTACACACTATTTTCGCACCTTATTTACGCTTGACATGCGTAAATGAGTATAAACAAACATGATGATGTGTAACCATTATGCATGTGAGTCATTTACATTTGTAAATGAGCGCAAACGAGCGACCCCTAAATAACTAAGAGGAAAGTGATGGGCTGGCCAAGAACACGATGGAAGAACTTGAAAGGAGAAAGCTTGACAATATACTAACTAACATTATTGAGATTGAGATTTGATTTAAGATATGCATCCTAAAGGACAATTGGCTCAAACAACGAGTTCTATTATAAAGGTTTCCGGAGGCCCGCTTTAGGAATTCACTTTAGAGGGAAGTGGCATTTAAATAAAGAGAAATGTAGTGGTGACATAGTTAATAAAAGAAGTGCTTGAGGTGTCCAAAGGAGAAGAGTTTTAGACATCAGAAAACCTAGATGTGAAATGGAGAAGTCAAAAGGCTATTGATGAAAAGAGAACTTCTTTTAATGATTGACTCAAAACAAGTTCTAAAATAGAACTTTCTTCAATCTTCTGAATAATATTTTTCATGGGGATGGGAATCTACAGTTAACACAATATAAGAAAAATCAAAATGGTGTTTGAGCTGGTTTGCGCATGGGCATGAGACCAGAGATGGCTTAGTACCAAGAATTGGAGTATTACTAGTACAAAAATAAAAAATAAAAAATAAGAAGGGAGGCAAACAAAGACTTGAGCGTACATAGTCAAAAGTGACACTTTGGATTGTGGAATGACTTCATCGGTAGTCCTGAATAAGGATGAGTAAAAAGTAGAATGGACAAAATATATATTTATTCAAGAAGAAGTAGACTCTAATATGAAGTCAATGGATAAGATTTTGCGAATGTAAGAACATGCATATAATTCCTACTTGGAGGTCAGCCAGTTGGCCTTGTATGGACCAGACCAATGCCTTAAATGTCCCTTCTCCTTTTCAAGTTATACTCCATAAATAACATGAAGTTGAGTTTAAAGGGAAAAAAAGAACAGCAGGAGGGAGGCGGTTGCCTAATTCTGTAGGTGTTCTCCTTTGGGCATTTTGAGAGGTCCTTGAGTTTTTCTTTTTCCTTCTTTTTGGATGGTGTTCCTCCTTTTTGTTATTTTTTAAAGCTTTTCAGTATATTCCTTTTATACTGATAAGCCTTTGATTAATACTATTTACCATTAAAAAGAAAAAAAAAAGAAAAGAACAGCATGGATTTGAGAATGCATTTTTATGTAAGAATGTGTAAGGTTTGAACTCCTCTACTTGTGGTCATGCAGGAGAAGTCTGGATATTTCTTCTGCTTGGAGGACAGGGCATTGCTTTGCAGGCAATGTGATGTATCGATACACACAGTGAGTCCTTATGTGTCATCCCACCAGCGGTTCCTTGTCACAGGTGTTAGGGTCGCCCCTCAACAGCACTCCAACACGACAGTCCCTGATTTGTTGAAATGTTCAACATCAAGTGCCGCCTCAGTGGAAGTGCCCAATAAGAAATGCCCCATCTTGTCATCAGCTGGGGTGACCACTTCCATTCACACTGGTGAACAGATGGTAGGTCTCCGACCCCATTGGCCATTGGATGAAATACTCACAAATGCAGAGTACAACAGTAGCTATGGGTTTTCAGAGCTTGGGTCATCCAGGATTAGCAGCCAATGAATTTTTTGCTTTTATGTTTACATCTTCACAGGAAGGAAAATAGCAATTTTCATTGGATTTGATTTGTTTTAGGGGGTCCTATAAACTGTAACTTTCTCTTGGATACTTTCATATGGTTTCAGTGTGTTATTAATCAGTTGGAAATTCTTTTAAAGAACAGCTGGTGGGCAGGCGAAGGTGATGTTAGTCTTATTCTTAGTGGCCACCTGCCTATTTTCTTTTTCTACTAAATTCCTAGGCATTCATAGGAGAACAGGCTTATACGGAAAGAGGTATTGAACAGATAGAGAGAGAGAACATGGAGATCCAAAGGAGGCCAAGAAATCAGTAAATCCCTACAATTTAAGTGATGAGATTTGATTTCCCACTATTTTTCTCGTCCCTTTTAGATCTATACCTTTGATCCTTCTACCCTCTGATTGAAGCTCATCTTTAACAAATTTCTTGGAATTCATTTGAAACTAGGCAAAGAGGTCCGTACTGTTTGTTGGATGCCGAGCTCAAATGCAGATGAGGAGTGTATGCCTGGGAGCCCCAAGAAGATTGGGCATTTGCAGGTGGAAAGAGACCGTTTTGTTTTATCAGGTTCAGATGTAAAATGAGCAAATTGTTTGATGCAGTGGCAATTTAGTTGTAGCTTTGGCTGGGTGATCTTTCATCTCAGTTGACGCTGATATTAATTTGGTGACTCGATACAGCTAGCATGTCAACCTGCACTTTTTTTTTTTTTACATTGGATGTTGGTTTTTGATACCATTTTCCTTTAATTGCCCAGCTGATTGATTATCATAAGTGGAAGCGTTTACATTCCCAACCCCCTTGGCTCATACCTTGTGGAAGAGAGCAAGCGCCCCAGTCGTTGCCAAAAGCCTAGTCTTAAACAGCCCAGCACTAGAAACTGTCCCCTGCAGGGCAAGCCCGAGTCCATTGAAGGCCTTCTGCAAGGGGTGGTGGCTGGACCACTAACGGTGACCAGTAACCACCAACAGAGTGGCTACTCCACTGGGTAAGAGTTTGTTCTCTTGATTGGAGATGGGAGACTCCACTCTTTTGATTAGATTTCTGCTCCCCATGTGCTGGTTAAGTACTCAGCTGGGACCGTTGCTTTACAGGTCCAAACTCTGTTGTCATTAGATCACATTTTTATAAGGTCATGCTCCACAATCAAAATCTGAAGGATTCTTCTGCAGTTTTTCCGCAGGCATGGAAAATCCATGTTTTGTAACTGTAGATATGTAAGGATTTGGGCCATTGGAATTTCTCATTTTTGACACGTTCATGTCTGACCCCTCCCCATGAGATTTGGAAATCCTCATTCTTATGCATGCATGCACTGATATCAAATTGTTTTTAGCTATTCACATCAATATATGCAATTACATTGACGTGAATCCTGAGCTATGGAAATCCACAATGAGGAGAGAGGCTGTTGGGGGCAGTTCTAGTTCAGTACCCTTGGGTAAATTGTCACAAGGTGAATTTTCTCCGCAGACATCCACATTATCATGATCAGTGCCTTGAATTATGGAGGTGGGGGGAGCTCGACTCCATGCCTTTTTTGATGGATGGATATGAATCTCCACATGCTGACAGTCCCATAGGGGAAATTTTACATTATAACAAATGCCTAGAACTCTCTGATCTCTAAACTATGTTTGGGTCCAGACCATTCAAATGGGTGGGCAACTCTGAGTCAATCGAACCTAAAAGGTAAAGAGTACCCATAAAATGGACAAAAGCTCAGACTAAAAATCATGTAAATGTTCGATAGATCAAATAATTAGGTGACCTGGCCTTTGAGTCAATTGACCCATATCATCAAATATTTTCTAAATCCTGGTCAGATTTCGGCTAAAAACTGTATATCCCATTGGATGGCCTACCGAATTCAAGTGAATGTCAAATTTAAGATGATAACATTTCATGCTAGTTTGACACTTTATTAACATAGTAAGAGTCAAGTAAAGCTTCAATTTTTCAGATAAGATGTCATATTAAAAGCACTTTAATTCAAAACTCCCTCCATCTTTTTAAAAAAAAAAGTCAAAAAGCAACCATCTTTATCCACTAAACACAAAAGAACTCTACTTTTCTATACAAAAAATCAAAAAAATTCATAACAAACAACTAAAAACAAAATACCATCATAATCCACTTATATTTTATTCTTTCTTCAAAATCAACTTTACTTCACTTCTGGCCTGGGGGAGGGTGTTAGATTGATCTCAAAGGCCAGATATGCCCAGCAGGCAGGCCAGATATGCCCAGCAGGCTGGACCTTTCCTACCACATGAACATCTAAATTCCAAACCATGAAAGGCACACCTAACCCAAAACAGAAGACAAAACATCTCGAGACTCTCGTGGGAGATCTGTGGAAATATATATAATCCTTTCCACTCTCACCCAACCATGGTGGACCTAAACATGCAGAAACACACTTTATCAACTGCCCAATCATCATCTATCTACACTCACCATCAATAATAAAAATATTGACAACCACAACAATCTCACTCATCACCAACCAAGTCCTTTTGCAACCATTTTTCCTTTCTAATGTAAAGAAAACAACCCTACAAAGTAGCCCCCTCCTGCAACCCGTTTCCTCACTACCAATTTCCAAACTCTCCTTGAAATAATGAAAGGGATTCTCATAAAAAATGACCACTGTGGTTTGCTTCATTTGATCTCTTGGACCTCAGACCTTTTAAGGTTTTCTAGAGAACAATTTGAGCTATCATATATTTTCTGCAAAGAAAAAACATCTTTTGACTAAGGGTTTTTGAATTTTACAATTCTCTACCTCTGTTTGAACAGATAAATGGCAATGATGCTCTTTCTAAAAACCCGAAGCACATTAAAATAAAACCCTTTAAAGTTAATTTAAACCCAAGTTAAGTCCCAATAATTGTCACATATATTAACCTATGAGAATATCTTGATAATATATGATATTTATCAAAAATGGTACTTACTCAATAATGTGACAGTATTTTCAAAATATTGAAAAATTAAAGAATTGTGAGAGAAAATTTAATGAAAGTAGGAAAAATTGCAGTATGAAAATGTCTTGAAAGTATCTTTTATCTATTTTGTATCATGTACGAATTTAATTTTTTTAAAATCAATGTGACTTCCTCTAAACTTTTTCAATAAAAACAATAGACTTTTTTTTTCAAGACTATGATTTCCTAAGAACAGTATTTGTGACGATGGATCCCAAGAAGGTCGCTAATGAGTGACCATAGCATCTTAAACCTCTGCAACTCCTGCGAAGCTGTATATTGGTTTTGGAAATATGACATTTGATAATGTTTGTGGAGTTTGATAATTTGGGAATTAACTATCTATAAAAGATCAAGTCGACATGACAAAGATAGTTAGCAAAGGTTATAATCTAATAATTTTTTTCATGTTCGTAGATAAAAGATAACAATATTTATTGTGCATGGGTTTCTTATTTTTTTAGTTTTTTATATTAACATGGTGGCTGTCCTCTTTGCATTTCAAATGTTATCTTACACGTTTGATTTTGAGTCAAACCCTTTCAACCCACTTAATGCTAGATGGTGGATGGAGATTTGAATTCCAGATGAACTTTCTACGGGCTTGTTCTTTCTAGAATATTGATGGGAATTTGTGGAGTTCAGCATTTATAGGCATGATATAATAGCTTCTTCCCTTGTCATTTGAAAATATCATATTTCTTTACTAGAATCTTAAATTTCAGATATATGAAAAGGTCTCAAATTACGTTTGGAATTGTCAAGATTTTAACCTCCTTGCATTTGTAAATTCTCTCTCCAAGAGTGGGGTTGTTGATGGGCCGGGCTGAATCATATCTTGGCTCAGCTCAACTTTCTAAAATATAAATAAATAGCCCGAGTTTACTTTATAAAAATAAAATAGATTTTTTTTAATGATTCTAAGGGCCAGGCTTGGGGCTCTCTATCTCTGAACCCAGGCCGGGTCCACCTATAAAACAAGCCTAAAGAAAATGTCTAAGCACGAATATGAAAACCAATGGCTCAAGCACTGTACAAAGCGGGCTGTTTTGATGAAAAAATAAGTAAGCAATTGCATGCGTAGTTACGTAACTGTCGGTTATAAAATAATTATAATTCAAACCTCCACTGTGGATTATACTCCATCCTCCATTGTGGGATATGGTGGAAAAAAGTTAAAGAAATAAATATTATATAAATTTGGGTAATGAAATTGAAAAAACAGAATTTAAGATAAACCAATATGTCAAAACCATTTGTTTAATCGTGACCGTTTGTTGTAGTTTAATCGTGACCGTTTGTTGTAGTGCAGCATAAGTAGTTGACAGTTTGTGGAATTTTTCTGTATTGTGGATACAACTGACGGTGATAGAGACGCAGTATTATTATTAACCATAGAAACATCATAACTGAAAGGCGACCTGTTCTGTGTTCACCCGCACCAGGTAAACCTTCCAATATCACTCCATGAGAACAGTAAACATGACTACATAAAAAGCTAAAGACTATTACATCCCGGGTCCACCTGATGAATGGCCCGGAAATCTTATTTAGCGATGCCTGTTCCCGGATCCGAGGAACCCGATTACAGTATTCATCCTCAAATTTTCAGAACATGAGATAAACAAGCCCGGGACGGAGCTTGAATAAAAACCACACTAGGTCTACTGGGAGTCCAGATCACGTGATCACTTATAGCAGTTGATATAACTAGATTTTATAGAGTATAAGTCTGCCATAAGAAAATCACCTAAATTTTTAGATGACGTTGGGGACAAACTATTTATCGTAACTCATGATAAAATATAACAACTACGGTGGGTGCAGTAGGTGATTCGCACTCCTAAACTGCATACGACTGAGAGTTCAACTGGTCGGGCCCGGCGGCGAGATGCCACGTGGCATAATCCGAGTTTCAAGTGGGGTTTTCATGGCGAGAACGAATGTGAGATCCTCAGTGAGATCAGACTTCTCGCCCTCCACAGCATTTGACCAAAGGAAAGCGTTGACTAGGTTGGAGACTGCGAATGCGAGATGAAGCTTCCCAACGTCCATGCCGGCACAGGCTCTCATTCCGGCCCCAAAGGGAAGGTACGAGTACTTCCCTCCCTTCCCTGAGAACTCCTTAGACGACTCCATGAACCGGTCTGGGTTGAACCGGTACGGCTCGTCCCAGACCTTGGGGTCGTAGTGCAGCGCGTAGAGGTTCACCATCACGGTCGTCCCCTGGGCCACATGCAGCCCGTTCAACGTAGTATCTCTTGCAGTCTTGTGGGGTACAGCAATTGGTGCAATGGGTTTCATCCGCATCGTTTCCTTCACGACAGCCTGCAGGTACTCCAGCTTTCCAACCTCTTCTACCCTCACTATCCCCTTGTCAGTGCAGGTGGTGTGGTCTCTTATCTCTTGGTAGAGTTTCTGCTGCGCCTCCTGGTTGTTCACCAGCAGCCCAATCGCCCACAAGGTCGTCGACCCTGTGCTGTCCAGCCCGAGGAGAAACACCTCGAAGATGCTGAAGATGGCTACTTCTCTGGGGAAGCTCTGTGAGAGGAGGAAGTGAGCGTAGCAGTTGGGAGGTGGAGGGGTAGTGAGGTGATATCCTATACACTCTGCGATACGAAGCTTCAGCTTCTCTGTCTGCTTGATGGTGCGTTTGATGCTGGGAAGGAAGCGCGCGGGTGGGAATGCATCGACGAGGCGAGCGGCGTCGCTGTACTTCATGCTGTCTTCGACGAGGAGGTCCATGGTGGCGTCAAAGTCCTCGTTGCTGAAGTCGGGGCCGAAGCAGAGGCGGGCGAGGAGCCTGATGGTCGCTCGCCGGATGTGGTGGAAGGGCTTGACGACCCCTCCATTTAAACTTGCTTCCTTGATCATGTCATTGATCATCTGTGCCATGTCGGATTCCTGGAGGGGCCCCTGGACGGAGATGCAGAGTGGGCCAATGGCACCGTTTTGGAGTCCACGGCGGAGGCTGTGCCAGTGAGGACCGGCGTTGGAGCTGACAATGGTGCGGAAGTCGGCGGTGACTAGCTTGGCAAGAGTGGGAAACTCGCGGGCGGCGTAGTCAGGGGACTTGGAGACTAGGACCTCCCACACCAAGTCATGGTCGCTGACTATGATGGTGGGTTGCCTGGCGCCTAACCAGACGGTTATGAGAGGGCCGTAGACTTGGGCTAGTTTGTTGAGGGCAACGTGGAACGGATCACCCCCTTTGAGGATTTGGTGCATGTTGCCTATTATAGGCAGTTTGGGTGGCCCTGGTGGCCATTGGGTTGGCCTGCTATTGCCCCGCTGGCGTCGCCCAAAGGCCAACAGCACTGCAGCTGCGATGCCAATGGCAAAAGCAGTCCATATGGCCTCCATTTTCATCTCACTCTTTCTCTCTGTGTGTGAGGTCTCACTCTATATTTTTGTGGCTCTCACTTTGTTATTGTGGCTTGTGTTGCTGCACTATGGGACCTATTTATCGGAGATCCAGATCCCTAGGAACTTTTTTTGAGGAGATAAATTTTTTTTTTTTTTAAGAGATGATATGTGACATCTCTCTCCTATGGCCCTCCGAATTGGTCCAAACAGAAAATCAATTTTCATTTATCGGCAACATTCTACTAAAACGACATGTCCTCGAGAAAAAAAAAAAAAATTTCAGGGGCCAGTGGGCTTTTGTACGTTAGTGGAAAGATTTTTGTTTTTTTGGTAGAAAGTGGGAAGATTATTGTCGGTGAGTGAGATAAAAAATTATTCCCCTCAACGAGCGTTTACACCAACCAAATATGGACTTTCACACGATCATTAGCCCAAACGCCCCAATAATTTTCAGCTAGGAGAAGGCCCCATATATGTTGATTCGGTATAGTTCTTGGGACCCATTTGCATGTTTTTCTACAATTGGGGCTAAAATTAATGGAAAGACTCCTTTATGGATAATTAAGGGTGATCGATGTGGAAGATTAGCTCCATCAGATTATACTATAATTTGATTTAACAACATTAAAGTGTAATGTTTTGTTGAAACCATAGAGCTAGACTTCACATGCTATCCATTTGTAGGAGAAAATTCATTGTGTTTAGTGGGTAATTAGTGTTTCCTTTACTGTTAGTACATTAATTAATTGATTCGGGCCTTTTCTGTTACTATTTAAACTGGCATTGAATATTTCAAGAAGCTCTTTATTTAATTAATCTCCTTTCAAAACCCAACACAAATTAATCTCTACTTGAGAAAAATGGTCAAGTTCTCAATTTTTTCCTAATTATAGTACGTTGGCATTCCCTATTTGTCACCGTTGTCCAGTTTGGCTTGGGTGAAATCACTTAGTTGAAATTCAAGATGATCTTAAAACTAGGTTGACCCAGAGTATTATGACCTACAGGGGTCTATTGCCATTGGTTTTAGTTTCAAACCGAGAATCTATTGGAACTTCATTCTAACCGGCTAAATATATACTTCTACAATTTATATATGCCTAAGCAATTTAAAAGCAATCAAATTAAATGAGGATTCACAATTTTTCATTTTCGGAAAAAAAAAAAATTTCTTCCAGATTCATCACTTCTCCAAAATGGCGATCGAAAGCAACTTAAATATCAATTTATTGAAGAGATGTATTGCCTGATTTCGCCTGATTTCTGTAGCTTTTGGTTTAGGCCAATACTTGTTAACTTCTGAAGTTGACTCGATGACTCAACTTGGACATGAATTACTCAGCTTGATCATGTTTATGACTCAACTGACTCGATTTCCACCAAGTTATGTGACTAAGGCCGAGAGTACGCTCATTATCGTTCTGATCTCATTTTAACACTTTTCATTGTCAATTCAAACTTAGCTTGACTTCATGTAAAGACAAGATAATTTTAGAAAGAACCACAGATATCTTCGTCTTCTCCAATCTCTAAGTTTTATATTTTGCATTCAAATGCATGCTCCTGCACGTGGGATTCTAAAGCAGAAATTAAGAACCACAGATATCTTTGTCTTCTCCAATCTCTAAGTTTTATATTTTCCATTCAAATGCACGTAACGTTCAAGGATAAAACACGAACAAAAGTCAAGAAAAATCAAGAGAAAGATGTGACGGTCCATTTGGGAAAGATGTGACGGTCCATTTGGGATATATGTGACGGTCCATTTGGGATACATGTAACGGTCCATTTGGGATACATGTGACTTGTTATTTTAATCTTAGCTTGACTCTGCATCCCTTTGAAAATAAAAGAAATTAAGATTAGACCTTACTTCTTAAGCCATTTGAAAGTTCAATTACTAGAATGGGTGCTAGTCTAGTAGACCAATGCACAGCGGATGTAACTGATGTGAATTTAAATTCAATCTTTTAATACTGCAAGTGTACAGTTGTCCTTTTGAGACAGTGGCAAGTACAGGTCGAATCTCACAAGGAGCACAACTAAGTTAAATTTTAAAATCTGATTTTTTTAATCAAAGATTAATAAGTAATTGAGATTCAAGAAAAAAAAAACTAAAAAAAATTCAGAAACACAAACCAATCAAATATATAAAACAGATCAGAGCATCCATAATCCACTAAGCAAGATAATTAATCCATCAATGCAATTATACTATTATTTGTCTAAAAAAATTAACTCAGAACATAAACAAATCAATGTTTTGGATCCAGAGGATTTGTTTTTTGCAAAAATTAATTTTTAATAAAAAGAATAAGTTTACAACCCAAGACCTCTTTCACCTCATAAAAGAATGAAAAATTATAAGCATAACTCATCAAATTAAGCATAAATTATCAAAGGGTCTCAGCCCTAAGCATAATCTATCAAAATAAGTATAAATCATCAAACTATTTTCATTAGAAATTAAAACAGAGGCTGCCTAAGGCATGAAGACAGATCTATTATTCTAATAGAGCATGCATTTAAAAGAGACAAGAAAGTAATAGAAAAATAACATAGATTAAATCAAAGATCTACTTAGCTTCATCTGTATGCTTCAATTCAGAAATCTAGCTAGCCATTGAAAAGAACTCGATAAGTAATTTCATTTATAGCATCTCCTTGTACAATGATCTCTCATAAATATCTTTTCAAAAAATCTTAATTTCTGGAACAAGGCTCCAGAATACCCAAAAATAAAAATTAAATTCTATTAATTAGAGAAAGAAGAGAAAGATGAGAGAGAGTGATTAAGGACGTCCAAGGGGAGGGAGTTTTTCCCGTATGCTACTTTTTGGTTCCTTTTATTTCTTCGGTTATCTATCAGATACATTGAATCTGGACACCTTTTTTTTGTAGATTTGATTTTTTTTCATTGATAAGGTATATCTCTTATCCTCTTTTCAATTTGAATGAGGTGGAAGCTTCTGGAAACCTCTGGGTGGCTTGACTAATCTTCAAATGGGGTCCCACGAGGGATGTGCAGCAATTGATTATCAACGGTGTGGATTTAATTTGCAATCCCGTCTAAAAATGAACATAAAAATCTCCGGACCCATAACTTTATCAATATAGCTCTGATTTGCACATTCTTTGGCTCCACGAGATTTTTGAACTTTGAATAAGCTTTCCAACGGTAGGTAAATTTCATCGATCCGACGATCGGATTGAAAGTTATGGCCATTTGAAGATTAGTTGTCCTGAGAAAAACGAGATTAACTTCTAAAATTTGATCCGTCGGATCGAAAGTTATGGCCATTTGAAGATTAGTTGTCCTGAGAAAAACGAGATTAACTTCTAAAATTTGATTTACAATGGATTCTATCTCTGCACAACTTCCATTTTTGAAAAGGCATCGAATGTGGATGATTCAAACTCTTTTCTTTGTTCCAATCAGAATGATACTCTTTGAATTATCCATTAATAATTTTAAATTTGCAACCACTGTGGACCCTGCCATGTGAGACATTTCATCTGTTTGAATAGTGGGCCATATGAGAAGTCTTCTACTGTAGTTAGGATTCTTCAAGTGACATGATGAGTGGACCCCTCCTTTGATTGATTTGCATATGGCTTATGTGTGGGGTCCATGTGGTGAATTCTTCAATTTTCTTATTTTCAATCTTCAATTCAGCAATGCTGGGCCCAGGATAACTGTATGCTTGAAAGTGGGCTCCGTGACAGAGGTTTGCAATTCTCATTTTTTGCACATTCTAATTTAACACATTAAATAGTGAAGAGCCCATAGTGAAGCGAGACCCATCCGGAAAGAGTTCTACTCCACTTGGGACTCTTCGGAGAAAATTTGCAAAACAGTTTAAGTTAATGCAGAAAATGTATGAAAAGTATGAAAATTTAGATTCCTAGGTGAAAATGCATGAAATGATGAATTTAGATGAATAATGATGCAAATCACCTAATTAAATCTCTAATTCATCTTAATATGGTGCGTAAATGTGCAAATTCATGAACTCAACAGTAACCAACCACATGCTAACAGTCCTCTGGGGGGGATTTTGCATTATAACAAATGCATGCAACTCTCTGATCTCTAAACTATGCTTGTGTCCAGACCATTCAAATTGGTGGGCAACTCTGAGTCAATCGAACCTAAAAGGTAAAGAGTACCCATAAAATGGACAAAAGTTTAGACTAAAAATCATGAAAATGTTCGATAGATCAAATAATTAGCTGACCTGGCCTTTGAGTCAATTGACCCATATCATCAAATATTTTCTAAATCCTGGTCAGATTTTGGCTAAAAACTGCATATCCCATTGGATGGCCTACCAAATTCAGGTGAATGTCAAATTTAATATGATGGCATTTCATGCTAGTTTGACACTTTACTAGCATAATAAGAGTCAAGTAAAGCCTCCATTTTTCAGATAAGATATCATATTAAAAGCACTTTAATTCAAAACTCCCTTCATCTCTTTAAAAAAAAGGATTTTACTGAAATACTGCCATTTATCCCGAAGGGTCCTCACCTTTTTTGTAGCACCAATGGGGTCTTCCCGCCACATTTATATTTTTTTATTTTTCATTCCTACTGGCGATAGCATCACTTAAAGAAATATTGAGTGACGCTATCGTCACTATGCGCACCCTATATAACTTCCCATTGTCCCCTTGTTTCCATTCTTTTTCTATCCGATCTTTCCCAAAAGTTGTACTTTGTCTCCATCAGAATGTAGATACTTTATCTGGCCTTGTATACTCACTTTATTGCTCCTTTTGATTTCATTTTATTAGTTGTTGATCTCCATTTAAGAAGTTTGTGCATTTATGCCTACCATTGCAGATTTAAATGAAAGAAATCAATATAATGTCTCTTTTTTATGCTTTTCCTTTTACTTCAGTATAAAAGAAGTTAGACAAGCTCACAGACATTTGTTTTGTTCATTTGTATCAAAACTTTGTTAAAATGGGTGATGTAGGTTGTTTGCTTTTGTTGTTTGATGAAATTCTTAAAAATAAAAATAAAAATCCCATCCCTGTACCATATAAGACCCACCTAATAAAGATCAACGAGTGTCCCTCTTTAGCCCCTTGCAATCTCACACTTCTTTGGTTAATGATGTGTTGTTGGCATTTTTCAATGTATGTTTGTACAGTGTACAATAATAATGCCTAAATATTTATTTTTTGTTTTCAATTAGGATTTCGGGTCATGAGTTGATTGTGATTTTCCACTACGACGGGGAATTTAAATTTGACATGATTCACCCGGTATACGAAGGTGGAAAACAAAAGATGAGGTTCATTCAAAGCGACATAACATTTTCTGAATTGGTGAACATAGCTATTGAAAGTTCACGTTGGGAGGAAACTTGCGAGAACCTAAGCATACATTATCTCCATCACAATGGTCACATGTTTTCAATTGCTGACATAAAGGATGATAGTGACATCAAATGCATGTTAACACTGGCAAACCACAAGAAAAATGAGATACATTTATACATCAATAGAAGACCGATTGGTTCCGCCAAACACATCGAAGAACATACAAGGTACATAAGTTACTTTTAAGGTATTTCAAATAATGCATAATACTGTTTCTAGTTAATGTCTAATGTAGTTCTTTCCATCTGTCTATCTTGAAGGTCATTTGGGATGGACTTCTGCTCTTTACGAGGCAAACAAATTGATTGTTCGAGGAGCAATCATAATGTGAAGTGCAAAGTACCTCTCGTTCCATGTCATGAAATTCATACTGTCAATCTATGCGAAGACAACGACATTCATTTCTCAGAAGGGCAGAACATTGCTAGCGATGAATTGGCGAAAGAAAGTTATTGCGTTTCCATTGATCGTGTCAATATAGCTAACGTGCCTGATGACAGCAAGTTTGTTACAATTCAAATTGGATCTGGAAAAACAGGAATCAATCTTACAGGGAGTTCAAGTATAAGAGGCAAAAGGCTTCCGATGCTAAACATCGGAGAACATAGCTCGCGTAAGCGGAAAGTTATATTCGAAGATGACATGGTCCCGGATGAATTTGATACAGAGTTGGAACACAATTCATCTCGAGAGATGTGGCTAGGGCGCGAATTCCCAAATCGTGATGAATTTATGAGGACTTTAGCGAAATTTGCAATATACAACAACTTCACTTTTTAGCACTTAAAAGACACAACAGTTCAAAGTCACTTCACGATGCAAGGAATGTGACTGTCCATGACGCATTCATGCTTCCATGATTGAGAGTGGGCCACGCTTTAAGGTTCGGACCTACAACCCAACCCATAAATGTTCGAAGCCAATGATGGGCACTGCACATCACCAGGCATCATATGAACTTATTGTAGAGTACATTTTACAGAAAGAACGGCTAAATCACAACATTAGGCCTAAGGAAATAATGAATGACTATCAAATGGAGTTTGGTGTGACAATTTCTTACAGGAAGGCACATATGATAAAGGACATTGCACTGCGCATAGTTAGAGGCTCGTATGAAGATTCTTTTAAAATCCTCCATCGTTATTGTGAGGGGCTGAAAATGATGATCCCGGGTTCTGTCACCAATATAGAAACGTCAGACGACGACAAGTTCAAGAGATTTTTTTGGTCTTTTAGTCCTTGCATTCGGTCATTCACATCATCGCTTAGGCCAATGATTGAGGTAGATGGAACACATCTCCATGGCAAGTACCCTAGAGTTTTAGTGGTGTCCATGACTCTCGATGCAAACCACAAGTTGTTTCCAATAGCATTTGCGTTTGCGGAGACAGAAAGGCGCGACAGCTGGGAGTGGTTCATCGCCAATCTTTCGATTTGTTTGGGAGAACCGACGAATTTGACAATTGTCTCCGATCGGCAGAAAGGTCGTGCCGCAAAGGCATACAGGCCATGTGAATATGAGGCGTTTATGGAAGACATTAGGGCTGTCAGTCAAGATGCTTATAATTATATAAACGGAGTTGGTCGGCTGCATTGGGCAAATGCATTTGTTGAAGGCCGGTGATATGACATGTTTACAAGTAATGCCGCTGAGTGCACCAACAGCATGTTGAAAGACACTCGAACTTTACCGATAGTTAAGCAAGTGGAGGAGATAAGAGCTAGATTGATGGAGTTCTTCCAAAAATGACATGCAGAAAGCATCAATATTAACAGTCGGTTGACTCCATACGCTGAGAAGATGCTTGGACACGAAACAGAAGAAGCCCGGAGGTTGCACGTACGCATAGCCGATCTAGTTGAGTTTCATGTTCAGTCGGCAAACTACGTGGACATTATACATCTTGATCGTCTAACTTGCATGTGCCACAAATGGGAAGTACTTGGAATACCGTGTTCACATGCAATCGCTTCAATGAGAGTAAGGAAATATAATCCATATGATTTTTGTGACAATTGGTATCTAACAAGTATGCTACAAACTACGTATAGTGAGGTGATTAACGCTACTTGTGATTGCAAACAGTGGGAGCACAATTCAAATGAAAGAGTTCTATCCCCTCTTGCCTCTAGATAACCCAGAAGACCAAAGAAGAATAGAACAAGAACTGAGGATCGTTACATGTCGCATATATGGTTGTAAACGGGTCGGTTCCGGTCCGGGTCCAGAGTAAACCCGGACCTGGAACCATTTAGTAAGAGGGGGAACCGGACCAGGATCGGAACCAGGAAACTGGTTCCGGAACCGGTTCCGATAATTTTAATGGGAACCGGAACCGGAACCATTTGTGAGGCAGGTTTGGTTCCGGTTCCTGGTATGGTTCTGAGTCTAGACTAATACATGTGTTTTTCTTTTTAAAAAATTTATGCTTTTTCCATATTTCAATTGAATTACCTGCAAACACTAATGTGACTTTTGTCTATCAATAACATGCACTTTTAACCAAAAAATTCAGTAAGTAGAAAAGTAAAAAGGATTCTATTTTCATATACAAAAGTTACCTTATGTTAGTGTATATTAGGTCGGGTCTCGGGTCCACGGGTCTGAGTCACTGTGGATCCGGAACCGGACCCGTTTAGATATCGGTTCTAAAAAAAGGATCCAGAACCGGAACCATTTGCTTATCGGGACCAAAATAAGGACCCGGAACCTAACGGGTCGGAACCTTCGGGTAATCGGAGAATCGGGGACCCATTTACAACCCTAGTCGCATAGGGTGTTCACTTGCTCCAATTGCAATGAGAGAGGCCACAATCGCCAGACTTGTCGGAATCCCTTGGCTCAAAAATGAAGACTTACCAATAATATTTTGTAGAATTGGTGTCAATACAAGATTGTCATTTTTTTATTTATTTTTTGTCCATAGCATGTTGTTCTTGAATCTAGAGCTTACTTTTGTAAATGTACTTTTTGGGAGAAACTTCTCTGAATATATCAAACTAAGTGTTACTAGTTTGAATTTGTAGGAAATTATTTTGTGAAATATGAATGTAAGGATGTAAGGATGCCTGTTTTAAAAAAATGAAAGGCAAGTTGCTCCAATTTGTTAGGTTATGATGCTGCATTACTTAATCTGTGTATGGAATAAATTGCCGAACATAGTCATTTGAGTGACGCTAGTGTCATAGATATGAAGCCAAATTATCCAGACAGAGGCTAATTTAAGTGACGCTAGCGTCACCGAAGTCAAGCTACAAGTGAAGACATAATACAATTTGAGTGACGCTAGCGTCACTGAAATCAGGTTTTAAGTGAGCGTCACTTATATCAGTCATAAGTAAATGCAATATTCTTTTTTCATTCAGATCCATACCTATTACATTTAATGCTAGATACCAAGTGACCCATACATAGTACATTTCATTCACATTCCCACGAAAGAATAACCTAACATTCCTACTAAAGAAAATGGATAAATTTCTAAAAATGATTTAGACATTTTCTTCACATTACCACAACGTTCACATGTCTGTTGTACAACATTTCTAAAGTGCAAACGTTCACTATTCAGCTGTACAGATTTCCCTATACTACATAACAAAAAAACAATTGTGACTGTCTCATTGAGCCAGTGGATCAATTGGAAGACGATTGTTGTTCATCTCCTAGCTTCTACCATAGATGTCTACAACGATCTTGCTTCGATAGTAGGGTATGTCAGCAGCTGTGAAGTTAATTGGAATACGGGCAGCAAGATGTTCCGCATATGCAAGCGCGAAGACCCCGCAATCATTTCCATTATCTTGGTACGGTATCTTTGTCTTCACAAGTAGTGACCACACACCAGTGTCGTACCATCCATAGTTTGAATATTGATTGCCAATGAAGTCAATCTGTTCATACAAGATGGATTAGGATTAGATAACCACTGTCAATTAATAAAGTTAAGAGAGTTAATGCCACAGTATAATGGAGTTTAAGTCTCACTCACTATACGTAGCAGCTTTGAGAAATATAAAAACAGATGTTTTATTTGATGGTTATAAACCATCCCAAGATTTGTAAGTGAAAGAAAAAAGTCAAGAGATTAAGACTTGTATATTCTGAATTTCACATGATCTCCCATCAATGGATAGAATATCATTCAACCGGGGAGTCTCTTTGTATTGGTGTAAAGTTCTTGAAAATTTTGCTTCAAATAGTGGACTCTTGGCATGCTTGTGAGTCCCTATAACCACGCTAAATAAAGACAAACTTGTAGATTAGCTTCAGTATTGGGTGAATGAGGTACCAGGTATAGACTGATCCTACTTAGAGTTGGCTAATTTTTTATTTATAGGAATCCCAACTGTTGGGAATTCCCGATAGGAATGTCAGTTTCTCATGGGTCACAGCCCCTCTTGGCTGGTACCAAAAATTTTTTTCTTTGAACATAGGTTAGGGTGATCAATTAATAATTATCAAGCTATTAATTGAATGACATTTTATTGACTGGATTTTGTTGATTATGATTTGGATCAAACATTGTCCTTTTCAACATGGTAGGAATGGGTTGGTGTTAGTGGATATTTTGCTCCAATTGGGATTAAACTGATTAAATGGTGTGTTTTCCATGGTGAGTGTAATGGATGAAATCATGAAGAATCTTTAATTGGTTGTTTTCAGTGAATTGCGGCCTCAACTAATGATTACAGATAATAACCTAGGCATGTTGCATACTAGTACTTATAAGATGATACAAATAAAGGTGATAATGATGGATTCAGTTAATTGTTATCAATGCATTAGTGTTTTTAGATAAGCAGACAATATAATTAGTTAAGAAGCAAAACTTCATCTGAGTAATCTACCCACATCATAATATGGTACTGGCTGCATAGAGGGATTCACCTCATGGAGGATGGAAGAGTGGGAGGAACCTTTATTTAGAAATTCCACTTGTGGGATAGCTTTACACATATGGGAATAGAAAATTTCTTCATGTAGGTTCATGGATGCAGTTGTAGGTTCATGGTTGCATTTGTAATATGTCTTGTTTTGAGGTGTTTTATATGTAATGCGTCTTCATGACTTTTGCACGTGTTCATGTGTCCCAAGAAGTCAAGATGCAATAAAATGTTTATACACTTTTAAATCTCCATTACGACTGTTAGTGTTAGTCATAAATATTTGAAATGAAAGAGATCCATTTTTAATTAAACAACTTTTCTCTCTAAATGATAGGTAACTTTTTTTTTAGAGTGAAAAGCCCAACAAAGTCTCATTGAAATCCAGACCATGCATTTGATTAAAGCCCTTTGCAGCAAGTCCCTCCAGAAGTTCATTATCCAGGAACTCCGATTAAACTAAAAGTATTCCAGTGAATCTATTCCAATGAGATCATTCACTAGTCCTTATTCTTAATAATAATTTGAACCTTGAAATTTCATCAATACACGGCTACCACTGAGCTAATACTTAGGATGAAAATGAATTATTTGAGAGTGAAGACAGGACATGGGCTTGTTAATGAGAAGATAGTAATGAAAATGGTGTATGTATTCCTTCACTAATGAAAATGGTAGAAGATAGTAAGTCTTTTGCCATGATAATAAAAGAGGACATCTAATGTGACATTTCATCAAACAGATAGCATGCGTGAGTGGAGAATATATGGAAACGAGAAAATTCACGAATAAAATGAATGGAATTCCTTACAAAATAAAAAAACATGAAGAACTCACTGTAACGCCCCAATTCCGGATACCGATAAAGTCGTTCGAATACCCGAAGTTGGCGCGCTACTTCCCGGAAAATCCGAGAACTTCCAAGATCGTAGGCCCGCAGTGAGGTCCAATTTAAAACTTTTGACCAATATGAACTCAATGGTTAAATTGCGGAAGCATAATAAATAAGCGGAAGCATTTGGTATCAATATATATAAAGTGTGAGCAGAACTACAGTCTAGTTAAAAGGTTCAGTTCTTAATATCAAAGTTAATACATTTTTCATAACTACCCAGCTCACCTACAAAATTATCTCAAAACCCAAAATAAGATAAGACTCTCAAAACCCGGGTAAATCATCTCCGCCCTCCGGCTCGACATCCGGGTCGGCCGGACCCCATCCATAGTCTCCGATGACAAGCGTCTCTACTAGCACAAGCGCATCCTCTGGGATCTCTAGGTCAAGGCCTAAGCACCAAAGATGGGTCAGATCTAAAAGATCTGGCAAGTCACATCATACTACTAACATAGGACATATATATCAAATGAATAGAGACAGGTAAATAAATTAAAGAATAACAAGGTAATGAACTAGGCAGTTGAGCAGTATAATCATAAGAAATCAGGATAAAAAAAAACATCTAATCTACTACGAAATGGCACATTCACACGAGCTAGAATACCGCGGGATATTATGCCGCGGCCCTCCCATACTGAACACAGTTGCGGCGGGGAAATCTCACCAATGCTGGGAATTACTAATCCCGCAAACCACTCATCATTTCATCTTACTCATCACTCAAGATCGGACACGGTATCACACCGTCCGTCTTAACCATACAGCTCATTATGATAGCTTCTCAACTCTCACAACAGCTCCTACCGGGGATGATCAGTCCACTGGCTGAGCTTAAATCAACCGAGTGAATGTCTATGCCGACTCAAGAATACTCTAAGGGTCTGTGTCTGTCTAGGCTTTGCCTTGCGTGAACAAGGTCCTAACAAAATCTCTAAGAGGTCTATGTATATCAATTCAGTCTATGGATTACATTCCAAGTCCAAGCCCACTCGTTGGATCCATACCAAGGCCCATCAATACATAGCCTGGTCTAAAACCGTCCAAACGAGGCATCAAATCCATTTACTACTGATAAATAGTTCATTCTAATCCATCATGACTTAAAATCCCAATATAAACTACCTCTTCCAACTAAAGGTACACATCCCACACTTAGGCCCATCAAGGACCCGCCTAGACACAGACACGGGTCAATGTTCTCCAAATCATACTAACGGGTCACCTCTAAGATATCCTAGGTTCAGGTCCTCCATTTATATTTAATTAACAGTTAACCGCTATACTAAGGATATAAGAGTAACAGTAAATAATAGAAGTGAAGCATGAACTTCAATAAGAGAATCAACGGGAATAACAACGGTCCAATCCTAGGTAATGGGCCACATTCAGATTCAGGTCTATCTCCGGTAATTTGATCTCTAAAAGAAGTCACTGATGCCATATGATACTGTGTTTGGTGCTTATGAGGTTACGGGCATCATTGACAACTCTTAGGGGTCAAATCATCTTAGATTAACAACCAAAACCCTAATCAGTGGTCCCCACGAGTCAAGGTTGAGCCACACCGTTGACTCGGGCTTAGAACATTGGTAAATGTTCATTTGGATGGTCAATGGGCCCCACAACTGAACACAACTCCTAAATGTTGAAAACCGAAAAATCAGGGTTTCCCAGGGTGCTGGGTCAACCTGGCACAGGCTGGGTCGACCTGGCACACTGGGGGATTGAACCCCAGGTGGACTTGATGTGTAGTGTGCTCGATTGACCTCCTGGCCTGGTGGGTCAACTGAGTGCACCGGATAATCTAGGTTAGGCCTCCTGGAAGTTTAAGTTTGTTTTCAAAGGTTCCCAATGTGTCCGGTCAATCTCCTGGCCTGGGTGATTGACCGCATACACTAAAAACCATGAAAAGGGTGATGTCCCAGCTTTCAGACATTTCCTAATGCAAATCCTAAGTATCAAGTCGATCTGGACGTAGGGTGCCTGTGTTTCAGGTGAAAAATCAACTTTCAGTCAAATCCTGCAAAACAGTGTGTACCGGGTCAACCTGGCTAACTGAAATGGATCTCTGCAGGAAAAATTAACTGAGGGCCAGTTTTTCCCAAAAATACAGTGTCTGCAACAATGGAAATCAGTCTGCAGAGCATCTCCAACTGGGAGCTAAGTTTCTCAGAATTACAGTGTTCCTGGTCGACCGGGTACACTGAACAGTCAGTGCCTGCAGAATTTGCAGAATTTTAGCTGAGAGCACTGCTATCCAATTTTTAGTGTTCCCGGTCGACCGGGCACTGCAGGCAGGTCGACCGAGTACACTGCAGCTGAACACAGCAGGTCGAAAAACACAGTTTCAGGCATTTTCCATTTTTGCTCGTTTTTCCTCCAGACCACTTCAATCAGTCCCAAACTTCACCAAATCATCACAAAATATAGAATCACTCCAATGCCCATTAATCAACATCATTTGGACCCATTGATCTTCCAAATGAGGGTGAAACCCCCATCCATCAATGTCCAACCATCCAACAAACCACTAAGCTCCATGGTAGTTCTAACAAAATGAAATTAACTGAACTGAAATCAAATGAATCAATGCACAGGACATACAACCTAAGTTAAGAGTATGATGCACTTGCCTTTTGCTTGGGAGAGAAGGTTTTGTAGAGAGAGAGAAATAGAAGAGAGATCCCAATGCAAGAAGAAGAAGAAGATATAGTAGCTGCAGCTCCTAGTATTCTCCCAGCACAACAGTAGCTCCCAGGAGAAGAAATGAGAGAGGAAGAAGAGAGGAAATGAAGAAGGAATAGTAGCTAAGGGATTTGGGGATTTGTGCTAATTTATAGATTTTAGGGAGGGATTAAAGACTAAAAAGCCCTTTAGGTTTTCATAGGATTAGGGTTAGGGTTAGGGGTATTAGGGTCTTTAGGTTAGAAGGTTCTAGAAATGGTATTTTGCAATGACCCCCCTCTAGTTTACTAAAAACCATACTAAGGGCCTCCCTACACTAACAAACCCTAGGATTAACAAAAGACTACACAAAACCCCTAATACTAAAACAACTAACTAGTCTAACACAAACTTAGGAGATTAACACAAAACTACCCTGATTAACCCCTAATTAGCATAATTAGCTAGTAATTAGCAATAATTAGCATTAATTAGTAATAATTAGTAATTAAAATATAAACCAGAGGGCCCACAAAGGGTGGGGCCTCACACTCACACTCCAAACATACATAATGCTGCGAAATTACACAATGCACATTTCATACCCAACACAATCCATCAAAAACTCCAAACTTACATAAGGCTCCGCAAATAATGTGAAAAAGCGTTGCTAATGTGACGTACCTTCGTGTAGACGTGCGATATCGGAGGAAGGTTGATGAATTGTATAAAAGGAAGAAGGTACTTGAAGCGGCGTCGTCGCTCAAGAGAAGAAGGAGAAGTTACAGACAGTAAATTGGTAAAAATCAGACGCGTTGGTATATATATGCAGTGGCGAACAATGACGCTAGCGTCACTGGTGTCAGAAACCCAGGAATTAAAAAAAAAAAAACCAAATTAGTACTAAAGGACTCCATTGGTGCTGCAAAAATGACCAGGACCCTTCAGGATAAATGGCAGTATTTCAGGATCTTACTGGTAAAATCCTTTAAAAAAAAAAGTCAAAAAGCAACCACCTTTATCCACTAAAATACAAAAAAAAACCTCCGCTTTTCTATACAAAAAGTCAAAAAATTCTATAACAAATAAGTAAAAATAAAATACCATCATAATCCACTTATATTTTATTCTTTCTTCAAAATCAACTTTACTTCGCTTGACTTTATTAATAGAGTTGCCAAACTGACCTGGGGGAGGGTGTTAGATTGATCTCGAAGGCCAAATATGCCCAGCAGGCTGGACCTTTCCTACCACATGAACATCTAAATTCCAAACCACGAATGCCACACCTAACCCAAAACAGAAGACAAAACATCTCGAGACTCTCGTGGGAGATCTATGGAAATATATATAATCCTTCCCACTCTCACCCAACCACGGTGGACCCAAACATGCAGAAACACACATTATCAACTGCCCAATCATCATCTATCTACACTCACCATCAATAATAAATATTGACAACCACAACAATATCACTCATCACCAACCAAGTCCTTTTGCACCCATTTTTCCTTTCTAATGTAAATAAAACAACCCTACAAAGTAGCACCCTCCTGCAACCCGTTTCCTCACTGCCAATTTCCAATCTCTCCTTGAAATAATGAAAGGGATTCTCATAAAAAAATAACCACTGTGGTTTGCCTCATTTCTCTTGGACCTCAGACCTTTTAAGGTTTTCTAGAGAACAATGTTTTCTAGAGAACAATTTGAGCTATCATCTATTTTCTGCAAAGAAAAAACATCTTTTGACTAAGGGTTTTTGAATTTTACAATTTTCTACTCTGTTTGAACAAATACATGACAATAATGCTCTTTCTAAAAACCCGAAGCACATTAAAATAAAACCCTTTAAAGTTAATTTAAACCCAAGTTAAGTCCCAATAATTGTCACATATATTAACCTATGAGAATATCTTGATAATATATGATATTTATCAAAAATGGTACTTTCTCAATAATGTGACAGTATTTTCAAAATATTGAAAAATTAAAGAATTGTGAGAGAATATTTAATGAAAGTAGGAAAAATTGCAGTATGAAAATGTCTTGAAAGTATCTTTTATCTATTTTGTATCATTTACGAATTTAATTTTTTAAAATCAATGTGACTTCCTCTAAACTTTTTCAATAAAAACAATAGACTTTTTTTTTTCAAGACTATGATTTCCTAAGAACAATATTTATGACGATGGATCCCAAGAAGGTCGTTAATGAGTGACCATAGCATCTTAAACCTCTGCAACTCCTGCGAAGCTGTCTATTGGCGGTTTTGGAAATATGACATTTGATAATGTTTGTGGAGTCTGATAATTTGAGAATTAATTATCTATAAAAGATCAAGTCGACATGGCAAAGATAGTTAGCAAAGGTTATAATCTAATAATTTGTTTCATGTTCGTAGATAAAAGATAACAATATTTATTGTGCATGGGTTTTTTATTTTTTATTTTTTTATATTAACATGGTGGCTGTCCTCTTTGCATTTCATATGTTAGATTTTGAGTCTAACCCTTTCAACCCACCTAAAAAGTCGCAAAATTGTCTTTGAAACACTGTAAATTTCAACATTTTAAATGCTAGATGGTGGATGAAGATTTGAATTCCAGATGAACTCTCTACGAGCTTGTTCTTTCCAAAATTTTGATGGGAATTTGTGGAGTTCGGCATTTTTAGGCATGATATAATAGCTTCTCCCTTTGTCATTTGAAAATATCATATTTCTTTGTTAGAATCTCAAATTTCAGTCACATGAAAAGGTCGCCGATGACCTTTGGAATTGTCAAAGATTTTAACTTCCTTGCATTTGTAAATTCTCCCTCCATGAGTGGGGGTGTTCATGGGGCTCAGCTCAAGTTCTAATATATATATATATATATATATATATATATATATATATATAGCCTGAGTTTACCTTATAAAAATAAAATAGGTTTTTTTTTTAATGATTCTAAGGGCTAGACTTGGGGCACTCTATCACTGAACCCAGGACGGGTCCACCTATAAAACAGGCCTAAAGAAAATGTCTAAGCCCAACCCAAGTATGAAAACCAATGGCTCAAGCCCTGACCAAAGCAGGCTGGGCCTGGGCCAGCTTGATATATGAACCCCCTATCCAGGATTATGATCTAAGAATTAGGAATTCAAACCTGGACAACCTTTGAAAAGTTTACAAATTCATACATGAATTTCCTTACTAGTCATCAAAGAAGCTCTACAATTGTGACAAACATGGACATGGTTGGACTTATGAGAGCTTGCGTGGGGTTCTATTCTATGTGCTAATATATATTAGTCAAATAACCCGTGTTCAATGCGGTTTTTCTTTACACTGTAAAATAAATAATCACATATTATAGGATAAGTTAGATAAAATAAAAATAGAGATATTGGATAAAAAATGGTATAGTTATAGTTATATAAAAACAACCAAAATATGGGTGGTTTGATGAAAAAACAAATGAGTGAGTAATTGCATTCTTAGTTACCTAACTGCCTGTAGTTACGACCGATCGTCAAAATCGAAGGCAAAACCTCCTTTTTGACTTAATATATTATAATGGGAAGTCTTAATTGGTGGGCTAAGCACTGACATAATCCAACATATTTGTTCTCTTCTCTCTCTCCCTCTTTGTTCAACAGACAAAATCGAATCTAAACCAGAGCTACTGTTGCAGCTTCTTCTTCATTTCCAGGTCTCGTGTTTATTATCTAGTGTTGATTTTGAAGTAAGAAAGTACAGATGGCACTTCGATTCGATGTTCCACTCTCTTTTCCTCTCATCAACAATCTCCATTCCCACCCAAAATCCCACCGATTTCTTCCTTTTCTCGCAAATCCCAATCCTCCTCCTTCACCATTTCTAAGATTACAACGTCCAATTCCAGGCAAGAATCTCTTCTCCTACAAAAATATCGTACTCTTTTATCATAGCAATGAAAAAAGGAAGAACCTTTTCCACACACCCACACCAAAAAAAAAAAAAAAAAAACTTTTTGGTGAGATTCTGAAAGTTTTCCTTTTTCCTTTTCAAAATGCTTGTTTGGGTGTTTTCCAGGCCACCAAGATGTGTTCAGGAGGAGAGTGAGAATTAATTGCTCCGTGGCAAAAACCCCAGAAAAGAATGAGGTTAGAAAAGTGGGGATAGGAGGGAATTGGAATTCTCCAGTCGGTTGAGTGTCATATTGGGGTTCTTGAAATCTCCAATTTAAATAAATTTGGGGTTTTGTTTGTGTTTTTATTTTGTGGTAGGTTTCTCAGATTGTGAAAGAGAAGAGCGTTTCAGTGGTTCTGTTGGCGGGAGGAAAAGGTAAAAGGATGGGGGTATGTGTTCTTTCCTTCATTTCTTTTATTGAACAAGTAGAGGATTTAAGGTTTGGAAAATCCTTCATTTGATTATGAATGTTACGTCTTCTTGACACTACTGGTAGAGAAAATTGAGGAAATATAGATAAATAGAATGGTTTGTGGACAACCCACATTCAATTTATGAAGTTTAAATGTTTGGCCTGATCTTTGAAGCTGGTCACATCAATGGTGTTGCCTGCCTGATGGGGAGGAAGTTTGTTTTGATGGGTAACATTAGCAGTTCAGAGAAGAAATGATAGTATGAGAGACCCTCTACTTAGAAAACCAAACTGAGATTGCACAATTGGGATGGTTTGGATTGTCTGGTTGAAGTGACTGCTAGCCACCATATGCAATCTAACATGGGTCCCATTAAATGGATAGTTGTTGATAATTGGACTTTGTTGTCATCAATTGATCAAAACTACCCTTACTCTGAACATTGATTGGATGAATTGAGTCCTTTTTCCACTCTGATTTTGCAATGGGAGCCCATTGAAGAGTTTGAGAGAGACAGAGAGAGGATGGTCCTGCCCCCAGTATGATTGATTGGATTGTTAATTTATATCAAATGAACATTTACACTGTATTGTGCAATCACTTTGAACATATCTTATATAGGTTCTTTAGTGTGCCTATCCAATTGTTGGATCTTGCAATTTACAGACACCAACTCAAAATGAAGGAGAAAAGACCCAGACCTCGAGCTGTCTACTTGTTTCTACTACTTACCACTTCTTACAACTATGTGAACTAGTCTAGGCTAGCTATCATTTACATTTCGTTATGCTACCAATCATGATTCTCTTTTCATTCTCCTCTCTCTCTCTCTCTCTCTCTCTCATGAAACTACCAAGCAAAACAAGAAGTGATTCATTGAGCCTTGCTTGAGCAACATAGCAACATAATTCTATGTTAACATGAAATGATGATTATACCCCTTTGGTTCGGATAGTTATTTACGTGCACTTTAATGGCCCCATTCTTTGTCTAATCACCTGCTAGATTCTGTTTGTTTGTTTATGCAATAGGCAAGCATGCCGAAGCAGTACCTTCCGATCTTTGGCCAACCAATTGCTTTGTATAGGTAAATGTTTTACACCCAAGTTTTTATATGTTTATTTTCATTTTTGCATGATATCCTGTCTGCGCTGTGCATAAATCTCATGCACTGTTCCCTTGCAGTTTCTACACTTTCTCTCGCATGATTGAAGTGAAGGAAATAGTTGTAGTGTGTGATCCATCCTACAAAGACATATTTGAAGGTTTGCATCTTCAACCACTCATTTTGATGCAACCTTTTTTTCCCTACCTTTTGGTTTACTTTCAGTTTTCTCTTACATTGATTTTGTTGTTTCGACAGTTGCCTATCATCTTTTCTTTAAACTTTATAGTGAATAGATTTATCTACCTGGAAAAGACACTTCTTTTGCTTTAAAAAGGTCTCTGAGACACAAAACATGATTATTGGACATGGCTGGCACTTGATCTCATATGATAACTGTTAGACTCTTCATAATCTAACAAGAATTATTACAACCAAATATTTTTTTTCTCCAGATGCCAAAGCGGAGATCCATGTAGACCTTAAGTTTGCTCTTCCTGGGAAGGAAAGACAGGATTCTGTGTTCAATGGATTTCAGGTGCATTAAATTTTTTTACCATGAGGTTGCTAATGAGAACACCCTTCCATATTTTCTTTGAATTGCCTTTAAACTTTATAAGTTGACTTCTATCTATTCTGCATTGGCCTATTTGGATTTGCCCAATTTCTGGCTTGCTTTTGCTCTTTAAGCAAGTATAGTTAGAAGTTTCTCTATTGCTAAAGAGTCTTGTAGCCTGTCACTGCTTTATTTCTAAAGATTGGGGCATTTTGTGTCCTGTATACCAAGTTCTGGTAAACATGAATGGTGCTTTATGGACTATGAAAAGGAAAATGATTTTGATATTTTATTTATGACTTATGACATGAAATGGAAAATGATTTTGATATTTTAGTCATGACATTGTTTGGGTAAATGCAAGTTCTTATGGGTTTAACAAACAAAAGTATGATTTTTTTAACTGATTAGTCAAAAAGATTTGGAATATTTGTCTACAAATAATTTCAGTCCTAAAGATCTGCCAGCAATCCTTTTTCATGACCGATAAATGAAAAAAGATCCCTTATTTGTGCATTGTCTACTAATGCTGACTTAGTAATTACTATTACATGATTCCATTTAGAGATGCAAGTTTAGAACTCATATCTTTTCTATCACATTTTCTGATACAAACTACTTAAAAAGGAAATTGATGCAAGCTCGGAGCTCGTTTGCATCCATGATTCAGCGAGGCCTTTGGTATTATCTGGAGATATTGAAAAGGTTGGCATTTTATTTAAGATTCCCAAGTTTTTAGAATCTTATTTTATACTTAATGTCTGTGGCAGCTCATTGTAGCCAATATATTAATATATCTCAAATGTAAACAATGATTGATATTTCTCTATATTGCTTCCTTGTTGCTAGGTGCTGAAAGATGGACTGATGAATGGTGCAGCTGTGCTTGGTGTTCCAGTTAAAGCAACAATCAAAGAGGTATATGAATATATTGTACCTGACGACAATTTACTTATATTTATACACCTGATGGAAGTGTAACAGAATGTTTTAATGTGCAAAATGAAAATTCATGTTTCTACGCTTTTATTTGCTACATAACGAATCGTTTGAGCACCTTCCTTTCCAAAAAAATTGTAATGCAACTTTACGTATCTATACACTATTTCTAATATTGAAGGCCCTCTTTTAAAGTATCAAGCGACTGCAAAACGCCAAAAATTTTATGCATTTTATAGCCTGTTGAACAAACCATCCACTGGGCTGAAGATTGTACAATGTAATTATAATCGAACAAGTTCACATTGTTACATCTCATGCATTGATGATGAGAATTTGAAGACAAGATAAGTTTATCGATAGATGAGATCAATCTGTTAGGATGTTCTCTCTCTCTCTCTCTCTCTTCCAATTTTTTACATTTTCGTAATAAGAATTATAACAATAGGTATGGTTGCTATTCAAAAAAGAAAAAAGAAATGAAAGTGGTATGGTTCTTTTTTGGGCATTCTTACTTAGATTTTATATAATGAAAGAGGTATCTTGCCTTGAAAGCTATAGTGGCTTGAACTTACTCTAATACCATGGAGGAATTTGAAGAGAAGTAATCTAGTCACTACATAGAATATCCGGTTAGTGGAGTGGTCTCATCTGGTATAGAAGATGCCTTCCTTAGGAAGCTCCTGTCTTTGCCGACTAGATGAACTTTCTCTGGATTTTACAAGGCGGAGCTGGTAATCCTCATTCCCCTTTTTTTTGTCATGCAGGCAAATAGCAAATCCTTCGTAGTGAGAACTCTGGACAGGAAAACACTTTGGGAAATGCAAACTCCTCAGGTTACAAGGCAAACACTTCCTTTTGGTTAAGTGGACATTCTTATGTTGAATATATTTTTATGGGAGATTGGTGAAATCCCACATCAATTTATTTATTGTTCAGGTCATCAAGCCTGACTTGCTTAGAAATGGTTTTGAGCTAGTGCAAAGGTATGAAACACTCCACTACATCCCATGAAAATGTTTCATCTTTGAATATGTCAAATGGGCTAGTAACAAGGAAGACCAAAAGTTTTTTTGATTCCAAGCGATGCTCAACTATCAATATACTTTGGATTCTAATTTTACAATTAGTGCTACACTTTAATTGAATTCACTGTAATATTATTGCACCTAAAAGCATTTAAACACATTGAAGTTTGAAGAGAGGTCAGTGGTTAAGGTTCCTTCAGATCCCTAGGAAGGTTAGGAGAAACCAATTGTTCAAAAATTGGTAAAATTATTTTGCTGTCCCAAAATAGATGGCATAGTGCTTTAATGGTGATATTGATGAAGTTTGTGATGATAATGATGAAGTTAGTGAAGAGAGGGAGAATAAGTACCACAAGGACTAGCATTTTCATGCAAATCAAAACCTCTAGGAAAAACGCAATCAGGTCATGCCCATCTCAGACCCAGATGAACCCAAACAGACCTGAGATGAGCCCAAGATTAAGTGCAGGCCTGGCCAAGCCAAAGAGGGTCCAACAGACCCATCAGGCCCAACCATGTCTTGTAAGAAACCATATACCAACCCAAAAGCTTAAGCTGATAGGTGGAAGGCCCATACAAGTATATTAAGATATGTCAAGCCTATTACTTAGGCGATGTGGGATGTGGGACTTCCCAACACTCCCCCTCACGTGCAGGCCCAACAGATTTCATGGACGGGCCTGTCACGTGGGTTACACAAAAACACTGGGATTGAAACCCGCTCCGATACCATGTAAGAAACCATATACCAACCCAAAAGCTTAAGTTGATAGGTGGAAGGTCCATACAAGTATATTAAGATATGTCAAGCCTATTACTTAGGCGATGTGGGATGTGGGACTTTCCAACATGTCTAACCCAGAGCAGACCCAACAGTTTCAGCTGAGCCAAGCCCAGCCAGACCAGCCAAAGGGGCATCTCAAAAGGCTAGAAAGCCAAATTACATTCAAGGAAAGTCTGAAATTGGCTTTGGATCAGTCTTCGTTAAGTTTATTTTGGTTTGCTATAGTTTAGAATAGAATTGAATTGGGTTGGATACCCACCTGGGAGTTGGTGAAGTGGCATGAGGGGTGGGTTTGCTTCCCATGTCTTGTGTTCAAAGTTTGAAACCAACCCAGATTTGCTCAGTGTGCGTTTGTGTGGGTTTAGCGGGCGCCACGGGGGGGGGGGGGGGGGGGGGGGTTAATCCTATTGGGTCAATTAAAGACCTCAAGGATACCTATGTCATTAAAAAAAAGAAAAAGAATTCGTTTGGATTAAGTTAAAAGTGGGGAAATCGAGTTTTCTCTATTAAACTAGGAGTTACAGCAGAGTATTACATATATAAGACAGTCAACTTGCTGTAAGTATTACTCCCATTTAGACCATTGTTTTCAAAATTGGCCGAGTCAACTCAGATTCAATAGCTGCCGAGTCGAGCCACCCCCCGAGTCACCTATTGGCCAAGTCCTATGGTTTTTTTATTGCTAAATGCACTTCGTATTTTTTCTATTCGAGAGTTGTGATAGGCTTATGGACATATTACACTGATTACAGAAGATCAAATCTGATAATATGAAAGAAGGAGATGAGAACTGGAAGAATGGAGAGAATATCATTTTCGCTCATGGCTGACTAAGCTCCCTTTATATAAATATATTTAAGCTTATCTAAGGCTATCCCTTTGGATATGCTTGTTAGTATGGTACTCCTAATCTACATATAAACAAGTGTACATTCATATACAGCGGTGGTTTGAGAGACACTGAATTTTATATTCCTTCATACCCCCCCTCAAATTGATGTGGATCAACAAGCATCAATTTGGACATGAGAAAGTGATGCCAATCTCAGGCGACAGCTTTGATGAAGACATCTGCAACTTGATGAGATGATGAGACACAAGGGAGTGTGGGAAGATTGTCTTAGAGCCTTTTCTGAATAAAGTGGCGGTCAATTTCAATTTGCTTTGTCTTCTCATGGAAGACTGGATTTTAAGCAACATAATTGTGAGATTTTGTGATGGATCCGCAAAGAAGCCATCATCTAACAAACCAGATGGACTTGCTAAATGGACCACAAAAATGCTAGGGTCATTTGTTGGATTCACTATTCAGTCTCACCATCTATTACTCTCAATCTTAAACTCTATAAAACTGCAACTGACATGTGGAATTATTTATGGTGGGTATATCATCGAGAAAATAATGGTCGCCTTTCCAATTCGACTATGAAATAGCAGAATATAATGAGGGGGATAAAATTGTTAAAGAACATTACTCAGGGTTCATGACTTTTGTGGCCTGAGTATGGGTCCTTTATTTATGCTACCATCCCAGATGAGACTTTAGGTCTTATTAATTCAACAGATTCATGAATCGACACTGTCATCAATTTTTATTATGTCATGTCTTGGTTTTGACCCTATCTGGGCAAGTTCGTTAAATTGTTCCTTCACAATGGAACCAATTACTTGAGGAAATAAAAGCTTATCGTGTCGCGGCTCTGATACCATGACAATATGAGAGTAGGAGATGAAAATTTGAAGAATTGAGAGAATGATAATTTTCTCTCATGACGACCAAGCTCCCTTTATATGGATATTTTTGAGCATATATAAGGCAATTACACCGTTACAATCCCTTGATTAGGGATATTACAATCAATGAAATTAGTCTTCGTAGTCATCAATCCAAAAGGATATGCTCATAGTATGGTACTCCTAATTTACATATAAATAAGTGTACATTCATATGCAATGTGTAGGCTGGGAGATTGGTTTTTATGTTCCTTCACAAAAGATACTTCATTTTGAAGATCTAAGCATTTGAAGATGTGTGGTTCTATTCTTCCATCTGAATGAAATATAATTTGGGTACCTATAACAATTTAAATTCATTGATGATAAATGAGATATAACGAATCTTAAAATCCAAGATTCATAGACAACTTGGTCCAAACTCCAAACTGGCCAAGTCCCCTGCGATTCGGCCAAGTTGGATCCTCAAGTCCCATTTTTAAAACCTTGATTCAGACTTAATAGAGGTTAAAGATTTTGATTTTATGCAATATTCTTCTAGTTTTCTAGTTGTATAATTGAATAGAGTAAGGTTTGATAAGTGGGGGAATTGTCCCTATAGCTCAGCCAGTTAAGGACACCAAACAAGCTCTCTTAGGCAGTGAGTGCATGAGTTCAAGTTCTCCCAAGCACAAATAAATAAATAAATAAGGTAGGAGACGTTGAGTTTTCTCTATTAAGTGAGCTTTCCCCTTAAGTGAGCACTCTTGCGACTTCTGTCTCTATGACTCAGTTGATGTGGCCTTGTGGTCACAGCTACAAACTTGGTAGATTTCTTACTCTCTTTTTTTTTTTATTATTATTATTACTTTTTTTGCATCCAATTTCATTTTGCACCTCCAACCGACTTTCTGTTCTTAGAGGATTTTATTTTATTACATATTGAATTTATGCACTGAAACACATGCCAAAAATCAAACTTAGTTTCTTAATAAGCCAACAGTTTTTACATCTGCAGCATAGAAAACAAGTTGTATAAAAGAGGTGCAGCTTTCCATTTTGAATCAGTATACTTTTTCATTTTGGTATAATTGAAACCTCAGAAACTGACACAAGAACTTGATTGTTTTTACAGTAAAAGTCTTGAAGTCACTGATGATGTGTCCATTGTGGAGCACCTTAAGCATCCTGTCTACATCACGGAAGGATCTTACACAAACATCAAGGTAGTAAGTTCTCTACTTGCAGTCTGGGATTTTGACAAGGGTTGCGGGTTTTGCAGAACTTTGAACAATATACATTCCACAAACATGAGCTTGTATTTGCATATAATTCCATGGAATTGATATGAATTGCTCCTTTATAATTTTTCTTTTGAGAAGGCAATGTTCCTTTCCATTTCAAGTTGATTTGTTATGCTGCTAATTTATCCAGTAATCCTTGCAGGTTACAACCCCAGATGATCTGTTACTTGCAGAGAGGATATTGACGAAGCAGGAGAGCCTTTGAAGTAACTCGCCCTTTTGCTTTACCAAAATATTTTTTTCTAGTTCATTGAATTTTGGGAAGAAATAAAAAGAAAATCTCAGTTCATTGGAATGTTGGAATGTTGTGAAAGAGATCTGATGTGATAGTAAAGTTGAAATGATTCCTTCTTGAGGTCAACATCATCAAGCTTGAGGAGAAACCAGCTTGACACTTTAACACTTGTACCTCATGGGGTTTCTGTGCTTGATATTGGGCTTTCCACCTTCTTGAGGCATCTTTTGTTGATAAATTAGCTCATTCATTGAGAACCTGGATGTAATAGTTAAATGAGCTGAAATCTGAGAAAGGTCTTTTACACCAGTTCTTTTTCCTATAAGGAGCTAACCAGCTCATTTCATCGTCATAAGGATTCATTTATCTCCAACAAAAATTCAATCCAAAAATGACTTAAGATTTATGAGGTATCTTAGAATTCTTTTTAATCCTTTAAATATAGTCATTTGAATCCTAAGAATGTATACCCTTCCATTTTGCAAGTTGGGTGATATCCTGAAAACTGAAACAAGAAATTGACACACAATTCACACACACACACACACACACACACACACACACACACACACACACACACACACACACACACTGAAACAAGAAATTGACACACAATTGACACACACGCGCGCGCACAGAGAGAGAGAGAGAGAGAGAGAGAGAGGGAGAGAGAGAGCATGATCAAGGCAATTCTGATCTGTTGTGAAATCATGGTGGTCTAATCGTAAACACGTGTACTACCAGATACGGGTATTGTGGCAACAGCCGTGCTACCTGGACCGAATGGGGGAATGGGCCCGAATTCGGTCCTCCATTCGGTCCATGTGGACTTTCCCTTGTGGCAAATCCCATTCTCAGATTGTCTCATCCTGCAAAAAAATTCAGAATTTTCCAGTTTGTGCATGGAGACCTGTTTTCCTTCAGGCTTGCCCTTCTGAAGCTTTGGTCTAGCATATAAGATCACTCACATGAATTTTTCTTTCTGCTACAATGGGGATTTGAACTCGCATGCGCACGCGCACACACGTCCCTAACCTACTGAGCTACACCCAGGGACGATCCCTCACATAAATTTGGTGCTTGTAGATATTATATCATACTTCTTTGGCCAGTTGGGTATTTGTTGGTTACCACAGTTGCATCAGATTTTTCATGAAAAAGGCAGAGGTTGTGATCTACTGTCTCTTTGCCATTCAAGATTTCAATGATGGTAACACTGAGCCTACTGAACTTTGGATCTGATGGCTTTGAATCTACATGAAGTTTTAAAGTAATGGTGAGTTAGTTCATCATTTCCCTCAGATCAACCTTGTGCTATCAAGCTGGGGTCAGCTTAAAGAATCTAGTAATTAACAAGCTATAATCATGGATTCCAACTTAATCACCTTTTTTTTTTTGGGTACCCGAGGCAATGGGGCTTTGGAGTGATTGGGACCCATGAGAGCACCTGCACGCGTGGGGAGAGAGGACCTGCATATGTAAGGGAAAAATCCATGGATCAGTCCTTGGTCATCTGGGTGAGAGGCAGGTTTTCCGACCAACAGGGCAACCCCCTGATTTCCCTAAATATGCAACCTGGAAAGCGCTACATGATAAGCTAAAAAAAAAAATGCCTTCTCCATATAATGTTTGTAAAGCATTGAATAAGCTGCCCTCTATATCAAATGTAGAGTGTCAAAGGCCTCATCATCAGTTAGGATTGCTACATCATTGTTAAATCACCGTTACTGTCACCACAAAACTTGTCATTACCCTTCTATGTACTAAAGTCCATGTTTGTTTGGAAGAATTGTGAGAATTCATGTCTGCGAGAATTTTTAGAATTTCAAATGCTGCCCCCAAAGTAGAAATACCAAATGCTCCTCCCTCTATTCTAGAAATTCATAAAATTGTTTTTTCATGTGGTTTGGAATTCTAAATTCTCACATCAAACAAAGTATTTGAAATGTTCAGGGGATACAATGTCACATCATGTCGAAATTCCCAACAAGCCCAATTTCTTGTCAGAAATGCCTTTAACCGAAAAGGCATAATGCCTGCGATACTACCCAAAGCAAGCTGCAGCACACTTGCAACCATGACAGTACTGCTAGTCGACGGCGATTAGGTACATAGTCCCACCTGGCACCATATTAAGGTCATGTTTAGCAACCAAATTCTAGGAGAGTTCGTTTTTTGTCTTTTTTTTTTTTTTTTTTTTTTTTTTTTTTTTTTTTTTTTTTTGTATTTTCTATATGCGGTGATATGCACAGCTGATATCAATGTGAAATCCTCGGGTATACAACTCCTATTCCAAGGGCAGCTAGGAATTCTCATATACGTGGTTTCCTCACATTTATCAAACGTGCTCTTTAATGTCATGCTCATGTATATACAAATGGACAATTTAATTACTTCTTTGAGGCCATCTATCATAAATACCAACGGGTTGAGCAGAGCTTGACAGCCTGATGCCCATTCTGAGAGTCCATTTCAACAACCTAAGATTGGCTAGCACAAATTGTGGACCAGAAATCTGTGGTTTGAAGAGCCTAATATATTGTTTATTATCACTATATCATCTAAGTTAGTCATCAATCCGTTGTAGTCTAGTTGGTTAGGATACTCGGCTCTCACCCGAGAGACCCGGGTTCAAGTCCCGGCAACGGAAAATTAATGTTTTTCACTGACTCCATTGCAATTTTTTTTTGGGGATTTAACGGGAAAAACCCTCTAAAACAGGCTATTAATGAATTTGGCCCCAATAGAAAAGGCCAGACAGAATAGGCCCTAAATTGATGTTTCTCTTTTCTTTTTTGTCTTTTAGCGCTATAGTCGATATTGACGCTCTCGCCTGAACATTCATTCGTCTCTTCCTCTCTCTCTTATTCTCTCTTGCTCTCTGCAACTGATCTCAAATCATAATCTTTGAGAAGGGGGAAGAAGGAAAGAGAAAGCTGGTAGGTGTCTGCAGATGAGATGCATGGAGATGGAGGTGTGCGCAGAGGCTGTGAGGGCGGAGTGCAGCAGTGAAGGAGGGGGAAACGAGAAAAGAAGAGGAGGAAAGAAAGAGAAAAAAAAGGAAAGAGAGGGAGAAGGAAGGACGTGGAGTGCAGTGGGTGGCAAAGGGTAGTGCAGGGAGAATGGAGAAGAAGAGGGGGAGAGGGGGAAGGAAGAAAGAAAGAAAGAAATGAAAAAGGAGGAGAGCCATCTCAGTGGGGTATGCAGGTGGGTGTGCGGTGGCCCATCACGGCTCATCTCCTTCATCTCATCTTCACCATCCCAGGACGCAGACGGCAGACCTCTCCCTCCTTCTCCTTTGTCCTCTCCGGCCAGCCAACCCACCACTCCTTCATCCTTTCCATCTCCCTCCCATCAACCTCCATCTCACCCTATCCGTAGCCCTCACGCATCTCCCTTATCTCCACGCAGCCCATCATCAGCTCTTCTTCATCTCCATCTCCACGAGGAATGGAATGCAAGTTCGGAGTCCTTAAACCGATCATTTAATTGTATCCATATCAAGCTGGAGGTGTTTTCAAATAAAGCCCATGAAGGTGTTCGATGAAATGACGAAGAGAAAGGAGAAGGAAATTTCACGCTCATTTCTTTTATTTTTCTGATGGGAAAGAAGTCTGCTGCTGTTGTGGGGTTTGTCCTTCCTTGATTTTGCTCACTAGGAGATATTGGATGAAAGGAATTAGAGAACATGAGTGGGGTTTTCATTTCTTGATTTTTGTAATTTTCAAACATATTTCATGTATATATATTTTGAAATGTAAGGTCAATACATAATGAACTTGTAATGTTTTGAATGGTTTCCCCCTATTTGAGATGTTTGAAATGTGTTTGAGATGTCTGAAACTCTTGAGCTTTTGAAATGTCTGAGTGAAGGACTGAAACCTTCCCCACCAAAACTTTCAACTATGACGTTCAAGGATGAAATTGGTATTGGCTAAATCAGTGGAAGTTGCGAAATGAGTCGGATGAAACCTTCCCCACCAAAACTCTATACTAATTTTTCCTCATTACTTTCATGTAGTACCCATCTTCATTAATATCTGTAGCATTGTGTTTTATTAACAAACATCTCTTTCATGTAGAGATGATGAACTAGCCGGTATTTGTACCATGGTATCTAGCAACGATTTAAATAAAGTACTGGACGAATCCATTTTTATGGACTATCCTGTTTAAAGAAGACATTCATCATCAAGACAATTGTAATCACTACGAAGTTTTCACTGTGGCATTCGCAGAGCATTGTGTTCACTGTCGTCCTATCACATTTACACAGTCTGACATCCCTTACTTCCGTAGCAGAATTGTCATTGAGTTATTTAAAAGAAGTTGACAAGTGAATGCTAGTTTGATGTAATTCTCTTAACTGGTTAGAAGAAGTTTTGTGAAGGTTTTTTGGGCAGTAGAAGGAGAGGCCAAACATAGATACTTACTTTCTTTACTTCGTAATTAAAATTGTGGAACTTGTGGGCAGTGGTTGTGGAACTTCTATAGTTTTGGGCAGTTGGATTTATATTGTGAAACATCATGTATAATTATTTGAAATTGAATGGTATGTTAATGTATGGTTGTTAATTGAATGTGTGAATGGAATGCACCAATGTATTCAGAACAATGTTTAGGACAATAGAATGTATCATTCTCTGGTTTGTTTAATACGACCAATAGTCGATATCGACTATTTAGCTGAAGCCTAAAAAACACAGTCATAGTCGATATCGACTATTTAGCTGAAACATAAAAAACACAGTCATAGTCGATATCGACTATTGTCATAGTCGATATCGACTATTTAGCTGAAACATAAAAAACACAGTCATAGTCGATATCGACTATTGTCATTGTCGATATCGACTATTTAACTGAAACATAAAAAACACAGTCATAGTCGATATCGACTATTTAGCTGAAACATAAAAAACACAGTCATAGTCGATATCGACTATGTTATAATACTATAACTTACTAAGTGTAGCTCTAGATGGGGTTTGCTAATCATTTTCAATAATAAAAGTGGAAAAAAATAAAAAATCATTAGCGGGACAATACAAACAACCATTATATTATCATAGATAAGTTCTCAACAACATATAACCCCAAAAAAGGGTGATCTTTATAAAAGGAAAAAGTATGTTTAACACTTGTGCCCTTCCAAAAAATGCTTCAACAAAATGTGCAAGCCCATCACGACTACATCTTCTATCAATTACATTAACACCAAATATTAACACCAATAAAAATGGACATGATGACATTAACATGGGCATCCCCCATCCAAAAAATCTCTTCCATGTAGAGATTACATTGTCCAGAAGGCTACATCTTCTATCACATTAACACCAAATACTAACACCAACCAAAGAGGAGTTCACATTAACTCTTTCATCTCATTTCCAAAAAATGCTTCAGTAGACTGTACACTATCCAGAATGGTTGCATCTTCTATCACATTAACACCAAATATTAACACCAACCAAAAAGGAGTTCACATTGACTCTTGCATCCCCCTTCCAAAAAATGCTTCAGTAGATTGTACACTGTCTAGAACGGCTGCATCTTCTATCACATTAACATCAAATATGAACACCAACCAAAAAGGAATTCACATTGACTCTTGCATCCCCCTTCTAAAAAATGCTTCAGTAGACTGTAAACTGTACAGAACGGCTGCATCTTCTATCACATAAGCACCAACTATTAACACCAACAAAAAAAGAGTTCACATTGACTCTTGCATCACCCTTCCAAAAAATGCTTCCACCGATTCAACCAATACCAATTTCATCCTTGAACGTCATAGTAGAGAGTTTTGGTGGGGAGGTTTCGACCCTTCACTCAGACATTTCAAAAGCTCAAGAGTTCGGACATTTCAAATACCTTTCAAACTCCTCAAACACATTTCAAACATCTCAAATAGGGGGAAACCATTCACAACATTACAAGTTCATTGTGTATTGACCTTACATTTCAAAATATATATACATGAACTATGTTTGAAAATTACAAAAATCAAGAAATGAAAACCCCACTCATGTTCTCTAATTCATTTCATCCAATATCTTCTAGTGAGCAAAATCAAGGAAGGACAAACCCCACAACAGCAGCAGACTTCTTTCCTATGAGAAAAATAAGAGAAATGAGCGTGAAATTTCCTTCTCCTTTCTCTTCGTCATTTCATCGAACACCTTCATGGGCTTTATTTGAAAACACCTCCAGCTTGATATGGATACAATTAAATGATCGGTTTAAGGACTCCGAACTTGCATTCCATTCCTCGTGGAGATGGAGATGAAGAAGAGCTGATGATGGGCTGCGTGGAGATAAGGGAGATGCGTGAGGGCTACGGATAGGGTGAGATGGAGGTTGATGGGAGGGAGATGGAAAGGATGAAGGAGTGGTGGGTTGGCTGGCCGGAGAGGACAAAGGAGAAGGAGGGAGAGGTCTACCGTCTGCGTCCTGGGATGGTGAAGATGAGATGAAGGAGATGAGCCGTGATGGGCCACCGCACACCCACCTGCATACCCCACTGAGATGGCTCTCCTCCTTTTTCATTTCTTTCTTTCTTTCTTCCTTCCCCCTCTCCCCCTCTTCTTCTCCATTCTCCCTGCACTACCCTTTCCCACCCACTGCACTCCACGTCCTTCCTTCTCCCTCTCTTTCCTTTTTTCTCTTTCTTTCCTCCTCTTCTTTTCTCGTTTCCCCCTCCTTCACTGCTGCACTCCGCCCTCACAGCCTCTGCGCACACCTCCATCTCCATGCATCTCATCTGCAGACACCTACCAGCTTTCTCTTTCCTTCTTCCCCCTTCTCAAAGATTATGATTTGAGATCAGTTGCAGAGAGCAAGAGAGAATAAGAGAGAGAGGAAGAGACGAATGAATGTTCAGGCGAGAGCGTCGATATCGACTATACGCTAAAAGACAAAAAAGAAAAGAGAAACATCAATTTAGGGCCTATTCTGTCTGGCCTTTTCTATTGGGGCCAAATTCATTAATAGCCTGTTTTAGAGGGTTTTTCCGGTTAAATCCCCTTTTTTTTTAGTGCTGCATTTGTTGTTATTTGACTCCATCTGTGATTAACAGTTACATCAGTGTCAAATTGGTGGCTTGGATTTGTCAACGGCTCACATCAGTCTCAAATTGGTGGCTTGGATTTGTCAAAGGTTCACATAAGTCTCAAATTGGTGGCTTGGATTTGTCAAAGGTGGTTACTATCCGAGCTTGCAAAACTAATCCTATGAGGTGACATTGGATTTGGGATATAATTGTAGTCTTCATTACTATTCGGCCTGCACTTGGATCAAGTTCTGTGATAATTGAGCTTTGTTTGTTTGCAGGTCAAAGTTAGTTCCTAGTCATGATTATTGTTAATGCTAAATTCTACAGAGATTATATTGAGATTTGGTTTGGTACAAAAACAGTGGAAGGTATTCATTATCATGGCCAATCTGCATTACAGCACTGGAGCAATCACATTCCAAGGGTCTGTAAAATGTTCTTCTTTTGATCAAAAGCCTTTTGACCTTTTCCCTACACTTCTAAATTGTTGTCTCAATCTTTTTGTTGGATTATACTTGTAAGATGTCATGATTCATATACCTCAAAAACAACCAAACAGAAGAAGAAATAATGTATGATGTGACCATACTAGGTCCATGCATGATTCTATCTTGCACTTATGAGGAGCATGAAGCTCCATGCTTTATAATAAAGAAATTTGATGATCATATTCCTGATGGGTCAGAATAACTTTCACTATCTTATACATGCATTAGCACTCAATAATCAGTCCTTCATTGGCTAGAATATGGATTTATTGGAATTTGGATGGTGTTGGCCAGGGGACTTCTTAAATATACACAGGTCCTCAATTTTTTATTTTTTTTTTCCCTTTGACACATGGTGCAACAAATGACAAGTAATTTATGTTAGAGGAATTTATGGGGAAAAATCCCATAGTACCTCATAATATCAATAAGAACCCACTAGGACGTTGGATACGGGAGTTCTTTGGTCTGAATCAGTCCTTTTTTTTTTGGGTGGGGATGATTGATATTGACCAATTTGCCCATTAGATTTCCTTCAACTTGTAACTGCTTTAATTTTTTAACACGACAGAATGATCGATATCGACCATCACAACTTAATCTTGATGGTCGATATCGACCAATCTATCAATTGGATTTTCTTCATTTTATAACTGTCTTATTTGCTGAAAATGACATAATGGTTGATATCGACCATATCGTAAAAAAAAGAGGCTGAAACACAGCAAAAGAACCCTTCTCTTGTTCAATGTTCTAACCCATATTATGGGGTCCTATGGGATTCCCCCCACCCCTACACCGTAAATTCCTCTTTATGAAGAATCACAAGAGCATAAGAACGAGCACAAAACCACAGATAACTAGATGTACAGGCATATAACAACAAATGTTCCACAATCATTCAAGGCATGCCTGTAGGCTGTAGCTCACCATTAAAGGAAGAAGATCACAGGTTGGGATCTCTGAATGAGTTGATTGATGTGATTGAACTGGGTCTCTCCCCTCAACCTCCGATAATCTTTTCAAATGTCAGTAACTGGAGAAGGAATCTATCAAACTTGTATTGTCTAACCATATACATTCCTAATTCAGGGTAGCAGAGGTAGGTTAGAGTCTCTGGGTGCGCCCTCTTTGTCCATTTGAGTGTGCGGGCTCTTTTTTCATTTGAGTGGGCCAGCTTCCGGTATATACGTGGACTCCCTCTTGAGTCCAGCCCCCTTTGTCGGGGTACCAAAAAGAAAAAAAATTCATTAGAATAGCAATGAGTTGGAACTTGGGTAGGGTCAAATTTGGGCCAGGTTGATCTCAAATGTACTAATCTTAATCAAATGTAATCCATTTATTTATGGGGTTGTAAATGTTAATCCAAACGCAACCGAAAAGTTAAAAGGGTCCAACCTATATATTGAATTACCAGGTTGTTTGGCAGGTCATTATGCAATTAGTTGGATAAATACCAGGTTAGCGTCAGATGGAAATTATGGAGTCAACTCAAACCAGACTAATTTGTAATTCGGGTTGGGGTTGTTAAATTGGGCCCAACCAGAAAATAAAAAGGTTATTTTCTGGTCAGCCCAAACCTTAAATTATCAGGTCAGGCACAGTTTTGGCCAGTCGGATTCGGAATTGCCATTGACAGGTTTATAACCAACTAAACCTTCTTAAGACAACTATTAATAGTGTCAACTGTTAACCCTGCTTTACTATTGATTATTGAAGGATGTGTTTGTTGGAGCTGAATATATTTTCTAAGGAATGTTGACAACTTGCAAAGAGAAGCAGCTACGGCAACACAATGTCAGAATCTTGATGATCACAATTCACAACATATCTGGCTGGAGGAAGAAGTCACACAAAGATCAAATCTAACGAGGAGATGCTAAGACAAAGCTGCTGTAGAATAGCCCCCAACAGGGAACATTTCTCTAATCATTCTACTTTTTAGTCAAAGAATAAAATCACTCCCTTTTCATCAGTGGGGTGTCCACCTCTTTATAAACAAAGTAATCCCATTTTGGACTAATCTATATCTTCAACCTTCTTAAGAAGGAAGACAGACACAGTCATCTCTATTTTGTCTTGTTGTGTAGGGCCCCACAACCATATGCTTTGGGCCTAATGTTTTTTCTGGGATCCAAACTGCTTTCTTCATAGTTGGGCCCAGCTGGGCTTTTAAACAAGCACTATATCCAAATGGGTTCATTAAATGAGTTGTGCCTAGTGCCTACCTGGCTATATCATATGGGACCTTTCAGAAGACAGGGACTATCCTGTTTCCTTGTGGGCCGGACAATGTAAATTTGGGCCCACCCATATTTTCAAATCAAGTGAAAGGCTAGCAGGTAATGGGCTGTAGAACACATGATCAACCCCATCACAATAGGAATCTTTCCATGGCATGAACACAAAGTGGGCCGGGCCTAGGAAGTTTCATTATTACCAAGCTTGTAAATCTGAAATCCTGACATGATGATGTCCAACTGAGTCAGTTTGACTCAACTAGCTTTAGATACTTCCATATGTCATTTGCTTTGTCAACATAAATAAATTGTCCATCATCACTTTTCTAAACAAGGCCATAACTTGAAAACTCACCAGAAGTGAGTCAACTCAGCCCAATCACAGACTCAACAAGTTTCAAAACCATGATCCTTCACCCTATGTGCAGGTACTTCTGCCAGTACAGTATTCTCTTTGAATCAAAAGATCTTGAAACTTTATTGGATTACTGTCAGATTTTGGACCTGAATTGGATGCCAGAGATGGTAGAGGGGGGAGCATGGAGTTTGAGACTGTAGGGGGGGTATACATTGGACTAGAGAATTCTCAAACTCTCTTTTTTTAGGCTTTTGTAAGAGAATATAAAGCACATTTGAGATTGGGACTCTGCACTAGTGGTGGGGAATCAAAAGACCCTCTTTCTTCTACTCAAGTGGGAGTGGGACTATGTCAAGCTTCTTTTGCCCTCATTCCACACATGAAATGATGATGCTGTGGAAGAATCCATGGGAAAAAAGTAAAATCCCAAGTCAAAACTATTGATGGCATGGGGCTGCCAATGGGAATGGAGTTTGTTGCATGAGAGAACCCTATTCCAAGGATGGGATTCTCAGCCCACGAGCACTAACTTTCGTTGACTCTTGAGAATATTTGTTTAATATCCTGTAAAGTACCCAAAGTCCTCAAATGTATTATTTCATACAATGTCCTAACAATCAATTTCCTGATCAAAAGAGAGAATTATAATGAGGGTAATTGAGTATTTCCTTCCCCATGCTTAGAAGAGCATCCAATGCTTCTCTGTGTTTACCAAATTGTCCATTATATTTTCACACATTGACTAAATCCACCTTTTTCATATTGTTGGGGTAGTTCGCGTAAATGACTAAAATGTCCTCACCTTATCATAGATTTATTTATTTTTTTAAAATATGAACTATATGTGAACTAGTTTGTGGGGCTTAATTTGCCTCCTCCCTCACCCTCCCTTGTGCTTATTCACACATGCTATTCCTGTTTTAGCACTCAGCCCATTTTCACAAACATCCTTAATTAAGTAAGCCATCATTTTGGATTGAAATAGTTATTGTTCATATATTCTTTTGAGATTCTCGAGAATTGATAGGGCGTGACAAATAGCCAAATGAGGCACACAAGCTGGTCTGCATATAAGTAATATGCAAATATATTAAAATAAAAGTCTAATTATAGTTCAACTGGTTAGGAACATGCATGTAGTTGAACCAAGAAATTTGCTTTGGGGGTTACCGTGTTAAATTAAAATTCTTGGTGAGGCAAAAGAAGAAAATTGTTCCACCCCTAGACATGGGTGTGTGATTGAAGTACATGAGTTCAAGTCCTAAATATAATTAAATTAATAATAAATAAATAAAGGTCTAAATTATCTTGATGGATTTTCTCAAGAGCATGCATTAGTAACCTAAAACATGATTGATTATGTTGTTTAATAATCATAATATAACAATGAGATCCTATTATTCTCTAAAATAGAGTGAATGGACATTTCATCAATGGATAGGGGCACTTAGGTCATTCAAAATGAATGGAAGCACTCGTGGGTGGATGTGTTTTTATTACAAACGATAAGGTTTCCGTTCCACTAATAGAGAAGATTTGAAAATACTCACCTTTTCCTTAATCCATTCAACGGTCCTAATCCAACCGTTTGAGATATTAGAGAGAGAGAAAGAGAGAGGGAGGTCTTTGTTCTCTTATTCTCTTGGTATAAATCCATGCACCTTCCACCCTTCCCCTTTAGTAATAATAATAAGAAGAAGCGGCAGCAGCAGCTAACACACATGAGAATGGTAGTGGACGTAAGGACCAAGCTCCGGCTAGCCCTTGGCTCAGTCAAGGACCATGCATCTATTGGCAAGGCCTTGATCTTCGGCCGAGAGCTCTTCTCCGACGTAGAGATCGCCGTCGTGCGGGCCACCGGCCACGACAACACTCCCATTGACGAGAGATACGTGCATGAGATCCTCTTCCTAGTGTCCAATTCACCCACCTCGGTCGCCTTCCTCGCCCGGAGAATTTCTCGCCGGCTCAACAAGACCCAAGATTGGATCGTCGCCCTCAAGACCCTCCTTCTAGTCCACCGCCTCCTTCGAGGAGGCGACCGCAATTTCGAACAAGACCTTCGTAACACACACCTATGTGGCTATCTCCATCTAAATCTGCATTGCTTTCCAAGGATTTCAGACAATTCAAACTCATTTCTGCACGATTACGCCGCCTTTCTAGAAGAAAGATTGGGGTGGGTCATTAACCAAGCTGGAAAGCTCGAGCCTATCTTAACCAACGGCTCCCAATTTCAGTTCTATGAAGAGAAATCAATGGAGGCGGTCTTCTGTAGATTGCCCAGATGCCAGGAGTTCCTCGACCGGATCATGGACTGTTTGCCATTTGAGAGCACAGACTTCATCACTCGGATCGCTCTAATCAATATCTTGAGAGAGAGTTTCCAAGTTTACATGAGCTTCAATGAAGGAATCACCACTCTTGTTGATTCCTTCTTTGATTTTAAGAAGCCCGAAAGAGCGACTGCCCTCGAAATCTTTCGAAGAGCTTCTTACCAGAGCTACAAGCTATCTGAGTTCTTCAACAATTGCAAGAGGATTACTGGTGCCAAGAACTTAGACTACCCATCAGTTAGAATCATCACAATGGAATGTGTTTCAACCATGGAAGAAGTCATGAGCTGTTCTCAAACATTTGGAAATGGTTCTTTCTCTGCTCTAACTGATTCGCCTTCTTCAATGATTTTCGATGTTGTAAAGCCGCCGGAGAAGGTGATAGATACAAGTAGAGAGGAAAAAACAGGTGAAGAAGTCCTAGAGGAACCATTAGGCATCTCAGATTCTCCATTTTCATGCAAATTGGAGACCAAGATTAGCAGTGTGTGGGTGGAGTTTGATGAAGAAGACACAAAAACTTCATGTTTATTCTTCGCAGGAATCGGCAACGCATCTCCGGGTTTTGCAGATGATTTTTGGTTTGATGGTCTTGAGATCAATCAGGGAAAACCTTTTGGTTATTATAACCCTTTCATCGATCCTACGGATATCAGCGTGGAGATTTTATGAGAGTTTAGAAGCTTGGATTGTGATAGACTTGGGTGCACTTACTTGTACTATGCTTCTTTCTGTTTCTAAATTTTGGAGACCCTTTGTTTCCTTTTCTTCTTTTTCTTTTTTGAAATACCAAATCTGGGTTGTGCTAAGTCCTCCGCCGTATGTACCAGTTAGGCAAAGGAGGAGGTTTGAAGACACCATTGTGAAAAATCCATAAACAAAATTTTGAGTATACTTTTGTATGGAAGTAGAATTTGACCTGCCCCACAACGTGGGGAAAAGGTTAAAGAAATAATGAAGATTGGGGGTGTGTGAATGGAAGGAGTCCTTGTGATTGATTCTATTGATTATTTTAAGAGTTTAATCCATATTATTATTTGTTTACCTACTCATTGCTTTCAACAAGAAGAGGAATTGTGATACACTGAGACTGATTATAGTAAAGTGGACCATACACTCAAGTAGTAGTTCTATTTATACATGCCACACATGAAAGGTACATCTCTCCAGAGCTCAGACTAATCAATGTACATGGGGCTGACTACTGATGGACTAAATCACAATAAGAGGATAATGATCATTACTGGCTCTTTGGATGATCAAAGCTTGTGGAGAAGGAACCTGCAGTAATGCCCCAAAGGTCATGTTGATCAGATGATCCTATCTACTTGGTGGGTCATCAGAATGTGGTACTACTGCTTAATGAACATGGCCCACAATTCATATTGATGAAACAATCATAGCTGATTGTTTTCTCTGTCACACTTTGGCTGAGGGAGATTTGAGCTTCTTTTACAAAACAGATGATATTAGCTTACCCATAGTTTTGTTGAAGAAATAAAATTATATGAAGTTCTGTTCATCACTGTCATTTCTAATCAGGATTTTGTTAACCAAAAATATATATATGATGCTCCTGCAGAAATGGAATCAGTCATCTATGGTGGAGATTGGTGCCATGGTGTGATTTTCCAATATGTAGAAGCAACTATAAAACAAATGTGGTAATTTAGTGTTGAGATTAGATCAGCTTTTTTATAAAAAGCATTTCTTTTTGCCTTCTGGTTGCTCTTATAAAAATCTTGAAAGTGAAGCTATTATGATGTGACAAGCATACATAGGACATGAACTAAGATGTAGTGTAAATTAATATATTAAGAATAACAAGATATGATAGAAGTAAAGAAGAAATTTATAAATGATCCGGGACATGAGAAGCATGCATGGGTGTGGTAGTTTGAGTCCCATATAAAGTTTTTAGAAGAAAAATAGGGAAGAAGAAAAAGAAATTTATTGGTAAGAAAATAAATTAATACATGATTAGTTTTTGTTGGCGTTGGAAAGTAAATCATATTTTTTTACTTATAATGAATTCCTCTACACATCAAGGTCTGATTAGTGTAATTTTAGAGTATAGTTTCCATCATATGCAATTTGAGGGAAATGTAAGCTGATCAAGAAGCAGCTTCAAGTTCTTTTTATAAGCTGGTCAATGAAATTGTAGAGTGAAAAGAGACGGAAAGTCTAGATCATTGATTGAGACTCTCCACTGGTTGAACTGAGGTTGACCTACTAACTCTTTTTCAGGTCCCAAGAGCATAGGTAATTCTAATTGAGATGGGATCTTCACTGGTGAAGAAAGGGAAGGCCCTTTGCTTCTAGAAGCCAATTCGGGACATGTACGTCTTAGGTCACGTTTGTGTACATCCATGGCTAAAAAAAAAAACCTAAACACCCTCCCTCCCCAAAAAAAAAAGAAAAGGAAAAGGAAAAGCTTTTCCATGGAAAATCGAGGAAGATTTAGCTCAGTTTTTATATTTTTTCTCGGAAAAAAGCAGTTGCACCAGATATAAATTTTAGTATAACACAGAAAAGCATTTCCTCAACCCTCACTTTTCCTATGGAAATGGCCGCACAAACGATTAGAGGGAGATGTGATCAAACCCACCCCCCACCCGTGATCAAACCACCCCCCCCCCCCCCCCCCCCCCCCCCCGGGGGACTGATAAACTCAGATGCAAAAACAGAAACCAACAAAGCCAGTAAAAACAGATGCTGCACAGGGCAAAGGAAGAAACAAAAGGGAACAGACAAAGATTGAATGATCAAATATTTGAAACCAAAACGAAAGAGAAGCATCTAAGGTCTTAAATAACTCCAAAATGCCATCATCTCATCCCAAGTTTCTATCATTACATCATGAGTCACTCCAGAGAGTGCCATGCTTTTATCATTTCTTATCTCTTTGAAATGAAAAAAAAAAAAGTCCTATCTTGGTGGAGCCACCTAGATGCATGGCCGACGAGGGAGGCTACACATCTACGGAATCTAATGGGATAGAAAAAGCTTCTTTTCAAAATGGTTAATTTGATAAATTTTAACTGTTACTAATGTCAGGATATTCAACACAAACCTTATGCTGATTGCTCATTGGCATAAGTTATTAAAAAGAAAAAGAAGGGGCCTATTTATAAATACTAAAATCCCAGGAGCCTATTTACAAATTCTAGAAATCCTAAGGGGTAAATACATAAAGCTCAAGAAGGTGCCTATTTACAAATACTAAACTACAGGGGCCTATTTACAAATTCTAGAAAACCTAGGGGTATATAAAAAAAAGCTAAAAAAAATTCCCAAGCACAGGAAATAGTTAGCAGAATTGGTGTTATACGGACATCCACAGTGCCCTAAAACTAAATCATTAGGAGGGATTGGTTCGTAGGAAGAGGGAGATACTGTTTCAACCTATCCAAATTCGCCAGCCATGTAAAATTTCAGGCCAACTAATATATTCTCTCAATTGATTATTTGAAATGAGAAAATCAAGAAAGAGATTTTACATGGTTGGCGAATTTAATGCATGTTTCCTCTCCGCAAATGTGGAGGAGTGTGGTAACAAAACTCTTTCCATCTCTGTAACTATCTGCGGTAAAACTTGGCCTGGGTCCACCCCTGCCAAAGACTGTCTAAGCCTGGCCTGTTCACTATCGGCCCTGGGCCTAGGGATGGCAATTTTGCCCCGCCCCGCCCCGCCCCGGCTTGCCCGCCCCGCCCCGCACGGGTTTTCCCCGCCCCGATCCTTAAGTGGGGCGGGGATGGGGAATAAAACCATGCCCCGAAGGCGGGGCGGGGCGGGGATGGGTTTGCCCTTTTCCCCGCCCCGCCCCGCCCCGTTGCCCCGCCCCGTGCCCCGCCCCGTTGCCCCGCCCCATTGATTAATAATCCTCTTAAATATATATTTTAGATTTTTTTTATAATAAATAAACATATTTATATGTAAATGTATAGATTGATTTTATGTTGTTATTAAGGGTTAAGTAGATTGATTGAAGACTTTTTTTAAAGTTAAACATATAATTAATTGAACCCTATACATTATAAAAGCATATAATATGATCACATTCCTTCTAATTCAAATTTAATGAAATTAAAGTTGTTAAAAAATCTATCTAAGCTTATTTGACTTTAATCATATATAATGTTAAATTGTGACATGATAAATCATATTAAATAAAACGAATATAATAGAATGATAGATCATGCTTTAAGCTTATTATAATATAGATGATTAGAGATAGCAAGGTAAATTATAATCGGTATGATTCTAATCATACTAATAACAATATAAATTATACTAATTTGATATAATATTACAAAATATATCATGCTATACGCTTATAATAACTTATATGATTAGAAATGGCAAGGTAAATTATAGTTAGTAACTTAATATGATTCTAATTATACTAACAACACTATAAATTATACTAATTTTAATTATATGTAATCAACCTTAGTATGATTAGAATCATTGTACTAATGATTTAACATTGCAAGTTAAGTGTCACATAAATAAGTAATTATTTACCTAAGCTAATATGATCCACATGCTTGGAAAGTTAAAGCAGCTGAGGTTGTTTGACACTACAATAACCATATCCACATATTGATAGGTCATTTCTCTTATCTTTGTTTTGAGGGTTTTTTTTTTTTTTTTTTGAGTGATTTGCAACTTGCAAATAAATTGCAAACCCACGATTACCTCTTTATTAGTGAGTGGAGTTCAACACCAGAAATGAAGTGAAACCATGTATTGATGGAGATCATGATATTTTAGAGAGAGATTGTCTTTTTTATAAAGAATGTCTCAAAGCATATATGATATTTTCAAGTGTATAAATATGTATGTGTGTATATATATGTATATGTGTGTAACAATCTTGAATATATGAATATATTTTAAATAAGGTAAAGCATTACAAGAAATGAAGTTTGGTCTAGTGGTAAGACAAATTTCTAGTTACCTTCCCACCCAAGTTCGAATCCCATCTCTTGCATATTTAAAATTTTTATAGTGGCGGGGCGGGGAACCCGTGGGTGTGGCGGGGCGGGGACGGGGCACAAAATTGTGCCCCGAAGGCGGGGCGGGGCGGGGTCGGGGCGGGGCGGGGACGGGGCACCCCAATTCCGTCCCCGCCCCGCCCCGTTGCCATCCCTACCTGGGCCCAGACCGGTTGAAAACATATAGTCCCTTTTGTCAAAGATGTCAGCATGATTGGGCCTCTAAGAATATATTGGCCTCGGTGCGGCCCATTTCAATTAATGGAGGGCACCTGAATGCATGTCAATCAATGGAGGGATTAGGGAAAGAAAGGTCCACCTAACGCCTAGTTCAACCCTTGATTTAGAGGGTGCCAAAAAGTTTGACAATTTTTAGAGCCCATAAATGAACTAATAACATTTTTTATTTACTTTTCTTTTCCGATTTTTTTTTAAGTTTCAAAAAAGAAGACTTTTGGCTCATTTTCAAAAAAAAGTAAGAACTGAGTATTTCAAAAATGTATAAAAATTTTCCACAATTCTTTTAATCAAGCCCTCTCCATAATTTTTATGAAATGACAAAAATATCCTTCTATCTTTTTTTTTTAATTTACCTTTAATAAATTATTAAAGAAAAATGATCAAGTACAACCCAAATGGCCTAGTGAGGCCTACTTCAACAACCTTTATGCATGGAATGTTTAAAAAAAAAAGGGGAATCCAAATACCAAATGACTTCAAAACTAGCTTCATTAAATGGTTATAATCATCAACATCAAAATGGTCGGTTCTAAAGAAGAAAGAGGTTAAGACTATAAGGGAATGTTATTTTTGTCATCTCTTAAAAAATAATGATAGAAAGAATTGAGAAAAACTTTTATACGTTTTTGAAATATTAAAATCTTCATTTACTTTTTTTAAAATGAGTCAAAAGTTTTTTACATTTTTTGAGAATTCCTTTGTATGTGCGTGTGTTCCACATTTTAAATCTAGCCCACAAAATTTCAGATGAGTGCCCATTCATATCTGTGTAGCCATGTAATTCATGTTTAGGCCTTTAAAGATGAAATCATTTATAAAGAGTGAAACCATGATCTCAGGTCAGATGCAACATTGCTTTCATTCACATCTTACACATAGGATTAGTTTGATAAGAAAACTTTTCAAGTAGAATTTGGGTAGAATTCTATATGCTTGCCGGACCTTGTCCCATATAACAAGAATTTAAGGAATCTTTACCTGGAGAATTTTCAAATGTCCCCAAATCTTATAAAAAATTATATCCTGAAACCTCTAATGGCCAAAAAATTTAAAAGGCATGTGTCATTTAGAAGGCTAGCTTAGCTACTTTACAGAAACTTGGAATTTCATCAATAGGAGGAGAATTTGGGGAATTGGTGGGACAAGGGCTGACAAGCATTAGAATTTCTAAAGTCGAATTAGGCTGTCTGCAACTCCACATATTCTATATATATACAAACTCAAGGGCCAATGAGATGCAATATGCTCAAAACATGGACCATATTCCTCATGTACTATTAAAAAAACTCACGCCAAAAGCAGTAGCTAGTTATCAGAAAGTAAAGCTGTATGCACAAATGTTTCTCAATACTCAAATGAAAACCCTTGAAATTCTACATATCTGGTACTGATTGTTGAATGCAAGGCCCAGCTCATAACTCTTGGAAAAAAGGATGGTAGAGCAATTCAAATTTTAAAGGCACTGTCCATCTACTCACTGGAATTTCCCAACTTGCAAAACTCTAGGACGGCAAGGTAGAACGTGGGCTCATCTACAAATTCTGTTACTTCAAATGAATGGTCAGCTGCAACCTTCTCCAAAGTGGCCTTATCAGGCAAGGCAGAGGTTACCATGTCAGGATACTGTTGCAGATGTCTTGTTACAATCTCCCTACCCTGGGCATAACCGATGACCAGTCTTGCACCTACATGAGCTACCGTCAGAATCTCATAACTGTAAATTACAGAGAAATGATGCCCAATATAACAAATTTGCTTCTTGAATCAGTGATTCTCTCTCTTTCGTTTCCTTCTTAATTAGGGGTCATTGAGCCACCTAGTTTTGTGTTCAAGGTGTATGATCCCATGTTCTCGCGAAGCCAACTCCGAATAGATGCGAGACAGGGAACTGAGAAGGCCTATTATGATGATGGCGGTAACCATAGCTGCCTAGTTGTACTTAGCTAGTCCCCAAATTGTGAACTAGTTCTTTCTAATAATCAACAGTTGGATTCACTCAATAATTTGACATTGATTCAATCTAGTTTGCGAATTGGATTGAACTTAGTCAATAATATTTGGAATTCCCATAATTCTATTTACTTTTCATGTCAAAGAACTTAAAGTGTATTTTAATCTGTTTACTAATAAAAATGCCAGACCCATAAATGGGGTCTGTTTAAAGAAAAATGAAACCTATCAAAAGAGGTCGTCCACACACACTCACCCAAGTCCCTCACCATTAGCAATACAGCCAACTAGCCAAGGATTGATCCCTGGTTGTTCCTGTAGAAGGGAGGTACCTCACCAATTGAGCTACCAATGGATTGGCATTTAAGTGATTTCATAGACCATCACTTAAAATTTATAAGGTTTGATGACATCATTGAAGATTTTAGAAATGGCGTACTCATTGAATATAACAATTGATTGAATCGAACCTAAGAAGCATGCAAATTGAATCAAACCATATTGAACTAGAAAATTGAAGGTTCATCAAAGTCACTAAATTGGAACCACATTTTGGTTGAACTGAAAACAAACTGATTGAACCTCTGAACCGAATTAAAGAACCATGATAGGAAGCAAATTGCAAATTGCTAACCAGACTATAATTAGTCAACCTGTAAACTGGGTATCTGTGCAGGGTGCATTATCCAACACTCTCTACTCTGGGATATGCTTATTTTCCTTGAGTTGTGAATTTTGTACATGTGGCCTATGATTCAGTGATGATGACGAGACAACTCCTGTGATGGCCTTCTTATGGTATAGCTACAATGATGATGATGAGAAGATCATTGTGATGGCCTTCTTATAGATAGCTTATGAGGACAAGATCGTGACAGTATGGATGAGCTAACACTGGCCTACATAACCTATGATTACCCCCAACTAATACAAGGAGCCATGCCAGTGGGGCCCACAACCTGTATCCAAGCCTAGTGGGGCTGGTGGTCTGCGCCCAGCCATCTAATTTCTTTATATTTTCTTTCTTCCTTCTGTGTTTTTTCTTTTTTTCCCTCTTTCTAAATCCCTACTGCCTATTTTCTCTCTTTCCAAAGTCTCCTTTTCTGTTCTCTCTCTTCTTTCTAGCTGTCCTTTCTAATTCTCATCCTAAATGTCATTTCATTTATTTTTCCATGAGATTTCTTTCTGTTTACTATGGACATAATGGATGTAGGTGGATGCGTGGTAAAACTAAGAAGGATAAGAACCAGGCCAGCAACGGCGCCGGTAAGGAAAATTTTGGCTCTAGCATCAAGGGAAAGGGGTAGGCCAAAGAGAACGTGGATGGAGGTAGTAAAAATAGATTTAAAGAAGTGCAACTTATATGGGGATTTAGCTCAAAATAGATTGGAATGGATAAATAGAATTCGTGTAGCCAACCCCAATATAGTTGGGATAAGGCTTTGATGATGATGATGATGGTGATCATGATGATTTCTGGTTACTATTTTCCATATACAAACCTTCTATCTTTATTTATGGATATGATTACCATTCAAAAATAATAATTATGGATATGACTAGAGATTTGATGATGGGCTGTATGATTTGAATGAAAAAAAGCAAACAATATAAATATCAATGTAAGGAGAAAAGAGAATCAACTTTTGTAATAATTCAGTGTTGCAGTTTTGAGTTGGACGTCCCTGGAAGATTTTGGGATTTGTAGTCCCAGAATAGTTAATTTACATGTGAAATTGAGTTGATTTTCCTTTTTATTTTTTGTGGATGTTTGCTTTTGTTTGGTTTGACTAAACAAATCAAGCTTTGATAACTGGAACAACCCTCTTTTAGATGGTGGATCCTAGATCCTACACAGTTAATAGGTTGACCCTGCATCAGTTTGGTATTGTATTAGGGCAAATCGATCTACATCAATAGACTAGACCCAAAACTGGCCAAAATATGCAAATGGGGAGACCACAGCCATCTGGCGGTTTTTTTTTTTTTTTATGCTGAACGTGGATAATTGTTATTGATATGAAAGAAAAGGAAAAATAATCTTACATAGCCGTCAAGATGGTGTTGCTGACAAAGCCAATTTAACATGTGTGCAGCTCACCTTCGACTGATAAAACTCACTCATATCACATGCCTCTGCATGTATAAACATGAGCTTAATTCCATTCCAATCAAAGTGAAGTGTACTGTTGGATTGATAATGGGTATATAACACATATCAAAGTGAAATCTAGCTAGTACTATGCAGAGGGGTCTCTATGATATTAGTGGGTTTGAATTGATAAAGAAAAGGCAAGTCCCATACATATTTAACAACATAATTTAGCTACAAAGACTGTTACTCAGCGGAAAAAAAAGTTGGTCATTGTAGTTTAACTGTCTAATTGGAGGTCAACAGAAAGGAGTAGGTCAAATGGAACTCTAATGGATGTAAAACACTCCAATCCCACAATACTTGAAAAACTTTCTTACTCATATACAAAACCAGATGGCCAGATGTAAAACTAATACCACAGGTCAGAGAATCTAGTGGCCCATATCAATAGCTAGCAAATAAATGAACATCTTGTGGCACATCTGCATTGGGTCCCACATGACGAAAGTCCAGTCATTGGAGCCTGTTTGTTTGCATTAAAATACATAGCAACTCAATACATTGGATTTTTTTTTTCTTTTTAGTGTTAAAGAGGAAGAGAGGAAGAGCAAAGGTGAACTTCCAAAAATGAGCATTAAATACCCTTTCCTTTTATAAAAATTGAAGATGGGAAATGAATACCTAGCCTTTGGTGTTCATTTTTTAACTACTTCAAAAAATCCCTCCGTATTGAATTCCTGTGTATTTTAATGGAAACAAAAAAGCTTACAGCCCCCCAAAAGGTGGCCCCAATGTGCAATGTGCCTGGTTAAACAGACTGCGAAACATGTCTTCTATATAGAATTCACATCAATTCCAGATTTTCAATTTTAGGGTTTACTGATTCTGAACAGAAGATTCTCAACACTCGATTTCAAAAAAAATGAAAAAAAAAAAAAAACAGGAAATCAAGCAAACCCAAGAAAAAAAGCAATCAGTTCCGAGATTACCTGGCGAACAACGCCTGGCCATAGCAGAGAAAATCTGATCAATCGAAAACCCCAATCCAGGAAGATAGCAGATGAAGACCGCATCGAAACTCGCCCACTTCTGCGGCACCTCCACGATCCCACCCTGCCAGCACCTGACTCCATCATCAAACTTCTCTTTAATCAGCGCCAACTCGAACAGAGACTCATGAACAACGAGCAGAAGCTCGAAGGGCTTCTTCCCTGAAGGCTCCACCGAACCCACCAACTGTTCGACGAAATGCTCGGTTCCATGAGAGACGAGAATCCTCGAACTGGTTCCGATTCGGGCGGCGGAGATGATTAAGGAGGTCTTGTGATTGCGCTCGGATGGAGAGTTTACGGAGTCGGAATCGGTGAAAGACCAGTCCTTTTCGACGATTTCTTGGATTGGGATTGCAGAGATGGGATCTTGGTTGGAGAGGGAGAGGCGTGGAATTCTGTTGTTTGGAGATGAGAGAGAGAGGGTTGAGGGAGAGAGATTGGGGTTTTGGAGCTGCTGGTGGTGGGGTTTATGGAGAGGAAAGAAGAGGGGTTTTAGAGAGGCTTTGGTGGATGAGAGAGGGAAAGATAGCGAGCTCATGGCTTTGGGTTTTGTTTGGCTATGGATCTTATTTGCCCATACATCTCGTAGATGTCTCTACTATATTTGATGGTCTATCAATAATATTTATCACACTATATTTGATGGTCAATCAATAATATATATATATATATATTTTGCTATTGGACGGTTCCAACCCTTTGGCTGGACTAATTCCTTCGAGCTAAAGGGAAGCCGGATAAACTCCATTGTAGCCCCAGTGTTGTAGTATAATTTCAAACCTACAACCTCCGAATGCAAACCGTGGTCCTACGACAATTGAACTATCCCTTAGGGTTAATGGTCTATCAATTAGAATAAAGTGAGTGCATGTATTCTCTTTATTTCTTTGTCATATAAATGTTGGATATGGATCACTCCAAATGTTACTCAGCATGTTTGGTGCTTGAGTTCAAATCTACAGTAAAAGAAATAAATTTGAAAAAAAAATAGAAAAGAAAAGAAAAGGAGGGAATTAGATACAAGCTTTTTAGTTGGGCATTTCTATACTTAATTCTAGAGGCAATTGATTTGATGTGTTGTTATAAGTTGAATGACATTCTTATTTTATTTTTAAGAGAAAAAAAGTTGGAACCAATTTTCAAACCGGGTCCTCAGGCGTCTAATAGGAACCAATTCCAGAATCAAATCCAAGTCATCTTATTGGAACCAGTCCAAAATCAACAAATATGTTCTGAGCCGAAGTTGGATCCAAAACTGGAACCATCATTTAAAAGTATTTCTGGGTCAAGTATGATTTTGGCTCAAACTTGACTCATTTGCATCCCTATTTGTGGGGCCACAAGATCTAAAACAGCCAAAGTTATTAGGCCTATTATCTAAGGCCTTAAAATAACAATAAAAAAAGGCCATCTCTGATAAACGGTGATGTTCCAACTTAACAAATGGATGGTTTCAATGTCCATTGGAACTGAGTTTTAGAGATAACTGAACCAAAAAGACCCCTCCATCTAGCAACACCAACATATTGCAGAAACGAGATGTGACTCAGTTGAAGGAGTGGAACTCGTCAATAGGGCTCTTGTAAAATGAACCATTCAAAATAAACCCCCTCAAATTATAAGGGGGTGTCCACAAATTTTGCCTCAATCCGAATTTTCTCCTTGTTGCGTTGACTGTTTGACCAAAAAAAAAAACCGTGATTAACATATTCAGTATCATGTTTTCGGCAGACACTGAACCCAATGGTGAGCCTCTGAGGATCCAGACTTCCGATGTGTTATATTTCTAGAAAGTTTCTTGTAGGAAATTCAGGAAGATTAAAATCGAGACTCAAAAACCAAGTAGAGAGCCCTTGTGTGACGCTCAACTAGACTCTCCACAGCCAAAAGGAAGGAGGATGAATATAAATTAGATCTGGACAATAAGTAGAGTAGGGCCAATATCAAGCTGGGCAAGTTATTCTAACACTTTATTTTAATAGTTAAAAGTTTAGTGGTTAGTGTATACATTCTTGTGATTAAAATCAATTGCGAATAAATTTTTCTACAGAAAAAGAAAGAAAAAAAGGCAGTTGTAAGTCAATCAACCAATGAAAAAAAAAAAAAAAAAAAAAAACTCAATAATAGAAGATATTCACACTGTCAAGGCGGTGGCTCAGTTGATTTAAGCCTTGGGTTTGCTCCCAAGGTCTCAAGTTTGACTCCCACCTCTTGCGCGACACAGATAATAATGTGTTTCGCACGGGAATAGTCCTTCTCATCAGAATAAGGTTAGTCAAAGGCTGCTCTTTTGAGTAACTTCAGCAAAATCAACTTCAACAGACCATCCGAACAAAGATGATCAGAATCAGCAGTCAAATTAAACAAGATAGAATTTAATAACGGCCCATGCAATTAACCTAGAACGCATTCAGATCAGATGGCTATAAATACCAACGGATTGCCTTCATTCAGATAGTTTAGGAATACATGAGATGCCATTCAAAAACATTTGGAAACAATTCTCTCTCTCTGCTATAAAGTGATTCACATTCCACCATTTTCAATCTACCAAATAACAGACCCGAACCTTGCCGCTCATCATAATATATAAAGCTACACTAGTAGTAATGTGATGCCTTTTTCACTCTTTGTACGGTAGTTTACACAACTGGTGTTATACACTTATACCTCAATTCATTTCACCAGATGCATTCAGTTGATGAGGAAAATATTGGATGGTGCAGATTGTTTTAAATTAAACAAGAAAAAAATGAATCTTAAATAACCCCCTTCCAACTGCTCATGACTCCAAAAAGTTTAAATAGATGCTCCTAATATCAGTCTGAAGAATGCCAGCACCTGGGGATCATGAGCAGTGCAAAATATTTCAAAGCTGATAGGTTTTAATGTCTAAACTAAAATAACCTACCAGGTACATTGTTACTCATTTTGAAATTTGAACCCAGTGCAGTCACTGGATCTATTGGCCGTAGGATTACAGAGATTGTCAAATACAAGCAATTGTATCAGAAAGTCCTGACACAAGTAGCTAAAAACTTCACAGCTAAAATTTTGGAGTAAAAGAATATGAAACAACCAAACAGATTCAATAGCAAAATTAATAAATAAGAACATATTCAAGGCACTACATAGCTCATGGAGGACTTGTAAAGCTTGAGCACACTCACTTTGAACTACTCGAGTTCTTTCTAAATAGAGCATGAGCCAATGATCACTTGGCATTAAGATTAAATTTACCTAAGTACAAATCTATAACAAATTTAAAATGATCAAGTTACTTTCAGATGGCAAACAACCAAAGGTGATTATATAGTGATATTCAACTGTCAAATATTAAGTGACACACGCACACAAACACTACTGATTCCCAGTGCCTAGAATAGAGCAAATTATCAATGAAGGTAAAGAAACCATAAAAGATATCACACACAGACACACACTTTCCTCTGCCCAGAATAGTGCAAAGATTATCAATGAAAATAAGAAACCATAAAAGATATTCTAATCAGTTAATGCTAATTATACATCATTAATTTGCATGAACATGGCTCAAAATATTGAATAGAAAAATGTCTCAAAAATGAAATCCCTATTTGCACCTACTCTTTTGTTAATTACCTTGACACAACTTGCTCCATTTTTCAAACAACGCCCAGATTTCCAAGCATCTGTATGTACCATCCCAAACCTTTCAATAACTTAACTAGACTCTTGCCCTCTTGTTGCTGCATGCCGGGCACTTGTACTGCTTGATATGCTCAGCCCTAGCAGGAGTGATCTTGACACACTTACCATGGAACCACCTCTCACATATGTCACAGCAGATCCAGAACTCATCATCATTATAGTTCTCTCCACATGCTCCACAAAGTGTCTGCCCTTGTTCATCATCCTCTTCTTCACCACCCTCTTCCTCATCTTTCGGTGGCTGCATCTTGGGTGCCTTCACATTAGATTCAGAGTGTTTGGCTTGCTGAGACAGTAGCACCAGAAACAGAAACACAAAAATCAATTTTCAGCTAATGACCACATTTGAATCCATAACAGATGACAACAACTCATGGTTGTTACCATTTAACAGCTGTAGGAAAACTATGCAACATTCTCTGACAATATAATCAGATTCATGTTTATTTATGGTTTTTAAGTTAAATTAGAAGGCAACTGAATGACCAGTAACATCATAGAATACCGGAATCCCACTTCATGGGAGGACGCATAGAATTTCAAACATAAATTAACTAAAGTAGCAATTTGAAAATGCTTAGGAGAAGTTGGGGGGATTTGTTTAACTATGCTCTTCATTAGTATCTATATATAAGAACAATGGAGATATACAAAATTGTACTAACTATCATAGGATCAAACTTATGGGTCATACTATGAAGCTATGGTAGTGAGTGATCGAGTAAAAACTTAGCCAAAAGACAAAAATATTTGAAAACCAATTTGGTTTTATGCCAAGGAGGTCCACTATGGAACCTATCTCTAACTCAGGCAATTAAAGAAAAAATATTGAGTGAAGAGGAAAAATTTGCATATGATCTTTCATTGATCTAGAAAAAGCTTGCGGTGGGGTATATCGACATTTATTTTGGTGGGTTTCAAATAAAAAGAATGTTATAAGAAGTTATATTGAAATTATTAAAGACGTGTATGAAGGAGTGGTGATGAGTGTGAGAACTACCTGTGGAGAGACATGTGAGTTCCTAGTGACCATAGGTTTGTATCAGGGGTCAGCCCTAAGCCCTTATCTCTTTACACCGATTATGGATGTGTAAACTGCTCATGTTCAAGAGAAGGTACCTTGGAGTATGTTGTTTGCAGGTGATATAGTATTGCTGGATGAATCAAGAGATGGTGTAAATGCAAAACTCGAGAAATGACGGGAGGTTTTAGAACCCAAGGTCTTTAAAATAAACCGTATAAAGACAAAACATATGGATTGCAACTTCAGTGGATGTACACAAAGAGCTGAAACTAGTATGAGAATTGAAGCCTAGGAGATACCTCAAAGATATTCATTCCGTTATCTTGGCTCGATAATTAGCAAGGATGGGGAGATTGATGAAAAGTCGAGTATAGGATAAAAGCGGGATGGTTGAAGTGGAGACTTACTTTTGGAGTGCTTTGTAAAACCGACGATTGCCAACAAAATTGAAGGAAAAGTTTTACAGGAGAGCGATTAGACCAACTATGACCTATGGAGCAAAATGTTGGCCAATCAAGAAGCAACATATGCAAAAAATGGAGGTAGTAAAGATGAGAACGTTAAGGTGGATGTGTGGTAAAACTAGGAAGGATAAAATTAGAAATGAGGGCTTTCGAGGGCATTTAGGGGTAGCACCAATAGGGAATATATTATAGAAACATATTTGAGATGGTTTGAGCAATATGTCCAATGCAGGTCAGCAACGGCGCCAATAAGAAAAAGTTTGGCTATGCATGTTAATGGCCCATTTAGGGGAAGAGGTAGGCCAAAAGGACATGGATGGAGGTAGTAAAAATAAATATAAAGGCGTGCAACTTATCTGAGGGTTTGGCTAAGGATGGATAGGAATGGAGAAACATAATTCATGTAACAAAACCCAGCATAGTTGGGACAAGGGCTTTGATGATGATGGTGGTGATGATGATCTTCAAGTATTTTTGATCATTTGTTCCTCTTACCCTCAATGAATTGCTTCGGTAAAACACCCAACTTATGGTGTAGACTTGAAGAGATATATGGGTCTAGACACTTGCCGACCAAAGACGAAGACCAGTGCAGAGTTTTGATGTTTGTTTTGGGTTTTTGAATTAAGCTATTTGCTTGCTGGCCATGAGAGCGCAGTTGCAAATTACTCCTGCTGACACTCACATTATTTTGGCCTGATTGTTGGGACATAAAATTGCAATATGGTTACTAGTATACCAGCTATAGTGAGACAATCTGGACTTGCACAAATTCCTTCAAAATCAGACAGAATCAGGTTGTTACACAAATTGCTTCAAAATCGGGCAAAATCAGGTTGAGGCTGTTGCGGTCATGGCCTCGAGATCTTCAAAAGAATGCCCAAGAATTGGCCCATTGGGCCTAACCATTGTGAACCAGCCATTGGCCCATGCTCATGGTCAACCAGCCCAATAGCCCAACTTTGCATACTTTCATAGTATATAACTTTCTGATTAAGTTTGCTAGATCTAGATGAGATTTTTCCTAAGATAATTGAGTGACACGTGATAAATCAAGGAGAAGAAAGAAAATACTATTAAGTAAAAAGAGACTTGGCATGAGTTAGGCCTGCCCAATAGCCCAATTATGCCTACTTTCATAGTATATAACTTTCTAATTAAGTTTTCTAGATATAGATAAATTTTTTCCTAAGATAATTGAGTGACAAGTGACCAATCAACGAGAGGAAGGAAAATCCTATTTAAGTAAAAAGAGACTGACATGTAATCAATTTCATGGAAGGAAAAGAAGATCCAATCTAGATCCCTACTAGATAGAATTGTCATCCCATCCTTCTATAAATACTATTGTAATCTCTCATTGATGAATTCAATGAAAATTCTCCTTTCCACTCTTATTATCGTGGTTGCATTGGGCAATAGCTTCCCCTCGTATGAAGACACCTTGGGCTGCCAATGGTTACGACTCCAAAGGCCTGCCTCAGGCATTCATGGAGAATGTGTGAAGATTCCATCCATTACTGGGTCCCATCAGACCCCTTCCTTCTCTTTACAACACCTTACCAGCCAATTTTATTCAGTTTGGTTGTCTAAACAGTTTCTAGTGTGAGAAGGTTTTTAGAGTGCCATGAAATATCATACAGGTTTACACATCTTGCATCCATTTTACAAACTTACAAGAAAAGATCAAAGGAATATGAAGTGGTTGATGCTCAAATTAAAAAGAAGTAATTTGAGATTCATATACAGTTCTAATGTGTGAGTAGAGCATTCGGACTCAACTGTTTTTGAGCTTGACTTGCTCTTGCTGCTACTGTTAGGGGTGGATGCCGATTTTTCTCTTTGTTTCTTAGCACTCCCAGTCACAAGCTCATGTATGGTGGGAAGGTCATTGATCATGTGGAAGAGCTTCCTCCTGAAATTTATAGATCCAACCAATGCAAGTAAATATCAGCAATAATTCATAAACTACATGAAATTTAAGTATGTAAAAAAGTTTTCCTTTGACAATTAATTTCTAAAGCAGAGTATTATGAATAGGAGCACCAACAAGTTCAGCAGTTTGTAACCTACACTTACAATCCAGGAGATTATGACAGAAGCATGAAATAAAATCATAACACCATACCTATCACAATAAGTTTAAGAAAAAAATGGTATGTTACTATGTTTCCTCCGCAAACTGATGCCCAAGCAAAAGAATCTTTTACCCTCTCAAATGCAATATGACTATATAGCATTTAAGAGCCAATTCCAATGTATGGTTTTATGTAGACACTAGAAGTTATGTGTGTATGATATATTGATTTATACAGACACAAAAATAAATAAATGTATGCATCAAACCCAGACAGATCTTTGGAATCACGATGCCTTCATGGAAGAATATCAGTGCTATCAGTTATTCCAAGGTTAAGAATCCAACTGAAGTTACTTTGCTTCGCCATGGAACAACAGGTTCTTATAATGTTAACAAGCACTGACTCAGGAGCCTCATGAGAAAACAATATGCCATAAAATGGATTGAAAGACTACAGCTCATGGAAAAGATTGAGAAAATGCCCTTCTACCTACGATGGTAACCAAAGTGCAAGTGCTAAAATCAAGGCTACAACATAAACATCTACTAAATGACAGTAACCAAATGCCCATGCAAAATATTGAGAAAATATACTTCTAGCTGTAACAGCAATCAAATTCCCAGGGCTAAAATCATTGACAGACATAGACATCCATAAGTGAATTTTTATCACTTCTAAGCTCAATTTACATCCTCATTGCAGCATATGTTGCAATTGGAAAATCATGTGGCAGATCCATCAACTAGGGAAGGTATTTATTCAAACAAGATGGTAATATCGAATCATTTTCCTCTTGTTTAATCAAAAGCCCTTCCTGGTTATCAGTTTGAACTACTCTTTCTGTTTATCCAAAGCTGTTCCCCCCATTGGAATTGGTCCTTCTCTATAAAGAAGAAAAATATGGCGCTTCCTGCTGAGCGTCAAGGAGAAACTTAGTATCTTTCTTCTTAGTTTTATTCTTTCCAGACCTTCCAATTTCACAAATCCAGATCAGTCACAACAGTAGAGAATGTGTTTTATATATATATATATATGTATATATATATATATATAGAGAGAGAGAGAGAGAACAGAATCTTTAGAGACCATTAGACGAAGCACCTCCAGTTGCAGGTATTGGTCTTAGTTCCTATTAATATTTTGGACTTTTCAAATGATACACCTATTCCTAAATATTTATTCATTGCACTGTGGAAGGGGAACACAAATATATGCCAAAGCTATCTGCAAGCTTGTCTATAACACAAAGCCAACCCAACCCCCTGGAAAAGGGGAAAAAAGAAAAGAAAATTACCTTTTTACATTGGTTTCGACACTTCTACATAAATCATCATCATCATCATCATCATAAAAGCCTTGCCCAGCTATGGTGGGGGGCTGGGGACACTTCTACATAAATACTATACAAAAATTTGCAAACAAAAGGGAATGATTTGATTCTCGCTTGACTTCCACATCTGTTCCTAGCAACAATTTTCCCATTACTTAAATCAATTTGTTCCCTATCAGTCTCTTTCTCCATCTCAAGGATCTTTTATTGTAGCAGTGACCTTTGTTTCTCTCCCTAAGAACCTTGAAGAGGCTATCAGATGGTGCAATGGAAAATGAGATGACAACTTTGGGAAAAAATACACTTCAAATTTAACATTTTACATCTGGGTGATGCAAATTTGTTGCTCTAATGTCCCAATATAAGGTTGTTCTTCTTTTTTGTTGCTTAAACAATGTAAGTATTCTTGATGCAAGGCTGATGCATGACAATTGTAGGCCCAATTTGATGATCTATTCAAAACCCAGCTATGGGCCAAACTGTCGCAAAATTTACATAATGAGGGTCCAAAAAACGCAGCCAAACTATAGGTCTTGGTGGAGACTAAAACTCAGCCTTACTACAGCTTGAACATCCAGCTCATTGAGAACCCAAGATCGAGCCTACTTGTAGTCCATTTAGAACAGTCAATTGGGCAGTTGCATCATCATTATTTCTAATGTGTGTTTTGACACTTTTAAAACTTACATCTAGCATACAAACTTGTTATTGCTAGAAAGAAAAGGAATATCATCATTTTTTTCAAATAAGAACATTATTCATTAGCACAAAAACTCACTAATGATGATGATGACGAAGAAACAAATGTTGTCATTTTGCAGTCTCTCTAAAGTGCATTGAAATCAAGAGGGTCTACAGGAGAAATAATTGTAAAAGGGCAATGAAACACAGACACGAATGACTATAAAAACTTGGAAAACAAAACATGCATATCCAAATTGCTAACCAGGAAACATAGGAACAGTAATGAAAAATAAGAGTGATGCAACTAGATAAATCTTTTTTTTTATCGGTGAATATACTTCTTCTCCCCTCCTCTTCCTCTTGATCCCCGGTTGTTTTTGTGGAACGGGAGATGAGTCACCACTAAGCTATCAGTGGATTGGCAGATAAATATACTCCTTGACCGAATTCACAAGGATTTCATAGTTTTCCAATAAATTCATCAGGTCAAAATGAAAGATTAAAAAAAGTGGTCGAAATTGGACAAAATAGGTTTAGGCATATTTTTTATTTGTCAAAAAAATTAAATAATTTGGAATATTAGAAAATGATTTTCATTAGCAACTAAAATGAATGTATATATCAGAGTAAGACCCTTCAATGTCATACAGATCTTATATCAATGCTATATGATTATAGATACTAATGAATTTGTTCACCTATTTTCATATTACTTACGCCGCTCAAGCTAAGAAAGAAGACTCATTACAATGTTAATTGACAAACAGTTAAACCAATTTTTCATCACTATTTAGTATCTACCAGTTGGTACTTAGCACACACATAGTACCTACTAGTTAGATATACAAAGACAAATATCTTAAAAAGACATCCCATATGGAAAAATGCATGAAGGAGCAAATATAAGCTCCAAACATCCGCTGATTATGGTTAAACTCATTCCTACCAAAGAAAACTCACTCCTACCAAAGACACCTAAAATTTCAATCATTGTGAGGCTTTTTTCTGACTTCAAAGGAAAACCCCCAGTTAAATAGGTTAGCATCAGCTCTAATCCTACATTTCAATCTTTGATTTGAAAATTTCTGTGAATTTCTTGTTATGTGCAAAACTCAAAATATGGGTTTGTCGGTTACTCAAGAGGTGTGTATAGAGCATATCAAGCATATCAGCAGATGCAAACTGATACTCATGAACATGATAACTTCAGAATATTAGAGTGAAGTCAGCAGCCATTACGGTCAATATAATATGCATTGGTCAAAGTATAAGAATCAGGAAAAGAGACATCTGAGGTCACAATTCTATAATATAACATATCAATTGAAAGAAACAAACAACAATTACCTGTCACTGCTGTTAAACCCAAAGCGCGCACCGAAATAGAAGGCAACAGCATATAACCATGCATCACTGTGAACAGCAACTAGTGTTATCCAATCTTTCTCCGGCATCCCATCACGAGCAAAATTTATTCCCAGTGCTGGCTCAGGAAGCTCTGGGGGCACCTCTTCAGCAGGCAGGTTGACTTCCCAAGTTTCATTGGGAAGTCCATATAAACACAAATTCTCTTTATCTAGGAACACAGAAAAATTCTGTCTTCAGAAGCATGTTTGAGGGGACGAAAAAGGACTCTCTAAATAGACTACTCACTCAAACTGAATCATAACAATGTCAACAAAAACATCACCTTGACTGAGCAATCAAACTTTATACCCTCAAATATTCAGCTGAGCCTCTATTATCAGTAAAACTCTCTCTCTCTCTCTCTCTCTCTCTCTCTCTCTCTCTCTCTCTCTCTCTCTCTCTCTCTCTCTCTCTCTCTCTCTCTCTCTCTCTCTCTCTCTCTCTCTCTCTCCTTTTTCTGTTTTTTGGAGGTTATGAAAAGCATCAGCTCTTTTTTTCCTTCTTGGGGCCATAGGATAAATGGCTCGAGAAAGTCAGAAATGAGTATAGTCCTTGCAAACTCAATCCCTATACCTGCTCACCTAGTAGGAGGTGTCATTCTCACAATTTCAGAATGCAAGAATGGAACGAGAGTTCTTGAATGATGATTGTATTATTTCTGTGTGTCTTCTCTTGGAGAAAGATAACCAATATATAGGAATATACATGCCTTAATCAAGGCTCTTACATAGGAAACCAGCTAATTATACATTAATCACTAATCTAAGTTAGGAAAGCAATCAATTACTAAAATATGTACAGTTGTCTCAACATTGACTAAATCAATCCACGTGAGATGTAACTTGCTGGACTGGATTGACTGATGGGCCTTGGGTCCCATCTTAACACCCCCCCTCAAATTGATGCGGGAGAATCAACGAGCATCAATTTGCCAACCAAGAATTGATGACGTGGTCGGGGAAGACCCTTTGTAAGAATATCAGCAATTTGAAGCTCAGTGGAGACATGCGGGAGGCTGATGACATTACGTTTAAGCTCATCTCGTATGAAGTGACAATCAACCTCGATGTGTTTAGTGCATTCATGAAAAACTGGATTTTCAGTAATCCGAATGGCACTGGTATTATCTGCATAGAGAGGAGTAGCTCCTTCTGCGGGAAATCCAATGTCAGAGAGCAGACCTCGGAGCCAAAGAATTTCGGAGCATGCAGCGGACATAGCGCGGTACTCAGCCTCGGTAGAAGATTTGGAAACTTTGTCATGTTTCTTGCATTTCCAGAAAATCAGACTATCACCTAAAAACATGCACCATCTTGTCGTCGATCGGCGAGTATCAGGACAACCAGCCCAATCAGCATCGGAATAAGCTTTGAGAGATAAAGGATTGTTGGAGGGAAAAAACAACCCGCGAGTCGGTGTGCGAATAAGGTACCGAATGATGCGGCGAACAGCAGCCATATGAAGATGACGAGGAGCAATCATGAACTGACTCATTAGGTTGACCGCGAAGGAGATATCAGGACGGGTGATCGTGAGGTAGATCAAGCTACCCACTAACTGGCGATATGCGGTAGGATCTGGAAGAAGGTCACCTTCCTCTTTACTGAGCTTGACATTTAGTTCGATCGGTGTATCGACAGGAGTAGAAGCAGCAAGGCCCGCCAAGTCAATGAGGTCAATGGTAGATTTGTGCTGATTGAGAACTATACCGGCAAACGATTGATGAACTTCAAGACCAAGGAAGTAGTGTAAGGGGCCGAGATCCTTCATTTGAAATGACTGATGAAGAGAAGCTTGGAGTTCATGAATCATTTGTGCATTGGGACCAGTAATGGCAATGTCATCAACGTAGACCAGTAGCATAGTAATCCCGGAAGGAGCATGATGTAAGAACATAGAAAGATCATACTGGCTGGGATGAAAATCCAAGCGGAGAAGAGCATCCTGAAATTTCTCAAACCATGCGCGGGGGGCTTGCTTCAGACCATAAAGAGAGCGACGGAGCTTAGCAACCATACCCTTCCCAGAAGAGGACCCCGGTGGCAGACGCATGTAAACATCTTCTTTGAGATCACCATGAAGAAACGCGTTTTTGACATCCATTTGATAGAGAGGCCAGGATTGAGATGCAGCAACAGCAAGGATTATGCGTACGGTGGTCATTTTGGCGACGGGAGCAAAAGTCTCATCATAATCAATGCCATATTCCTGCCGATTTCCGAGAGCAACAAGGCGCGCCTTATATCGATCGAGAGTGCCATCTGATTTTAACTTGAGAGAAAAAATCCACTTGCAGCCAATAGGTTTGACACCCACAGGAGAGGGGACAATATCCCACGTATGATTTTTCTCTAAAGCAGCCAATTCATCGTGCATAGCCTGGTTCCAACATTTGTCCTGCACAACCTGAGAATAGGATTGGGGAATGGAAGAAGAGGACAAAGTTGCCATTAAGGAAGTATGGGAGAACCCATAGCGGTCAGGTGGTACCGAAATGTGAGTGGAGCGACGCAATGTAGGAAGTCCAGATGGACCAAATGCCGGAGGGGAACCGGATGCGGGAGGAAGATCTGGAGGGGAATCCCTGGGAGGCGCGTCTGTGTTCCGTCTGTGATACACAAAATTAGGATTAAATCGAACAATAGATGTGTCATTAGAGAAACCAGGTAAGGAAACTAATGAGGAGTCGTCCGGAGGATCAAGGTGGTTTTGAAAAAAATACTCGTTTTCAAAAAACACGACATTCCTAGAGGTGCGGATGCGATGAATGTGTGGATCATAGCAAAGGAGCCCTTTCTGGAAGGGGGCATATCCTAAAAAAACACATTGAGCAGATTGAGCGGTAAGTTTGGTCCGTTCAGACGGAGGCAAATGCACAAAGCAAACTGAACCAAAAACATGAAGATCATCATAAGATGGAGATGTCTTGTAGAGACGATAATATGGGCTCTGATTGTCAATCGAAGAGGATGACATACGATTAATGAGATGAGCTGCAGTAGCCAAAGCCTCAACCCAAAACCGGGTAGGAACTGATGATTCAAGGAGAAGGGAACGAGTGACATTAAGGAGATGTCTATTTTCCTTTCAGCGACTCCATTCTGCTGTGGAGTATAAGGACAAGTTCTTTGAGAAATAATACCTTTGGTTTGCAAAAACTGTTGAAAATCAAAGAACATATATTCCCCGCCTAAATCAGATCGCAAGATTTTAATGCAGGTGGAAAATTGATTTTCAACATAAGCCAGAAAAATTTTAAAAACATGAAAAACATCAGATTTGGAATACAGAAAATAAACCCACATGAACCGACTGAAATCATCAATAAAAGTCACAAAGTATTTATAGCGAGCATGAGAAAGAGCTGGAGCAATTCCCCATACATCGCTATGAACCAAATCAAAACACTGAGTGCTGTGTGAAGTGGAAATAGAAAAAGGAAGGGTTTTGCTTTTTCCCAATTTGCAAGTAGCACAATCAAAAGGCACACAAGAAGATAAACCAGCAGTTTTTTTTATTAAACCAGAATTGAACATCAGGGACAAAGCCTTTGAATTAGGGTGTCCAAGTCTTTTATGCCACAATTGGCAGTTATCTCTAATGGAAAAACAAAACACATCATTGTCAAATTTATTCCTAGAAAGTTTTGAAAAGTCCAGCGGAAACAGGCGTCCACACTTAGGCCCCCTCGCGATCTCCTTCCCGGACATCTGGTCCTGCACAACACAACCAGAAGAAGAAAAAGAGATATTACAATTATTTTCAACAAGCTGCCCAACTGACAAAATGTTGGAGGTTAAATTTGGACACAGATAAACATTTTTCAATGGAATGGGACCAGAGATGTCACTGAGAGCAGTAATGGGAACATGGCCCCCGTTAGTAGTTTGGATTTGAAGAGGGTCATTGTAGCTTTGCACGTTGGAGAGTGGTGTACAGGAAGACATCATATGATTAGACGCCCCGAAATCAAGAAACCAAGTAGAAGATGGAGGGGATGTACCTGAGACCAAAAGCAGAGAGGGCATTGACAATCATCAGTTGAACCATTTCAGGAGTGAGAGAGGATGAGGGACCAGGCCGTGAGGGCGCAGATGTAGGAGCAGGCATAACCGAAGAAGCAACATACGCATGTGGAGGCTGATACTGTGGAGTCTGAGGCTATGGTGATGGACGTTGGGGTCGGCGGCGACATTCAGAAATGATATGTCCCAACTTTTTACAGTAACTGCAGACCTTCTGTTTGCATTGAGTTGCAATGTGCCCAAATTTTTTACAACTGTAACATTGCGTTTTGCTCAAGTCACGCGGCGGAGGCTGAGAAGTTTTATTAGCCGAGAACGCAACTGAATAGGTCTCAGTCGTTTGTTGCGCTATATGAGCCGAGGTCGCAATGCGTTGTTCCTCGCGTAATAGTTCATTGAAGCATACATCAAAGGAAGGTAATGGCGTCCAATTCATCAGGGCAGATCTGACACTTTCATATTCATTCCGCAGTATCATCAAAAATTGATCCCTTTGACTAGAGGCCTGAAGATCACGAATCACGATCAGAACGTCGGGAGCCACATCTGCATACTTAATACTATCGTATTCCGACCATAGGGTTCGGAATCCTGACTAGTAGTCTTGGATTGACAATGTCCCTTGTGCATATTCAACAATCGCACATTCCAGATGAAATTGACGTGCTGAATTATCTTGATGGTACACTTGCTTCAGATATCCCCACATGTCTTTAGCGGTGGGATAAGGTTTGAGGTTCATTATCAGATGTGGTTCGACGGAACCCAGTATCCATGTTTTTATTTTTGCATCTTTAGTAAGCCAGGCGAATATCTACTTCTCATCTTCCTTGGGTTTAGGGTCAGATCCAGAAATATAACCCCACAATTCTTTCGCCTCAAGGTAAATCTGGAACTGAAACGACCAGGCGGGATAATTTTTTCCCGTGAATCGGATCAAGGTAACCTCAGATTTTTCCATCTTGAATCTTGATTGCAAAGAAAATCCAATAACAGTGAAGAGATGAATTCTAAATGCTGATAATAAACTGTGCTGTGTGTAGATACTAAGATCTGATCAATCAGAGATGGAAAAAATCAACACAGAGCTTAAAAAAGGCCAAAAATCACCCCAGGCGACCTGGATTTTGCCTGTTGATATGCTATGTGGGCCCCATTGAAAGATCTGGACAAAGATCAGATCACTGATCTGAAGAAGTGCAGTAATTTTCTTTCAACTGGAAGAAGAATGATCGAATTCCACCACAAATCCAAGATTCTGGACGGTCCAGATGAAAACAGTATTAAAAATCTGGACAATGACGAGAATGTGTAAATCACCAACCTGGGAGTACTGAAAAAATGTGAAAAAATCTCCAATATTCTTAGAAAATCCAGGCGACCATGTCTGGAGAGATCTCTGATGGTGGTTTGATGATTAGAGGTGGGCCACCATGAAGATGAGATTATTGCAGCGTCTGACTCCTTGAAACAGATCCTTGATCTGTCGATCTTCACAAGAGAGATTGATTTCTCTCTATCCTTAATGCCTAAATGCTATGTAAGATCAAAGAACAAGATTCTCTTGAACTTGGCTCTGATACCATGTCATTCTTACAATTTCAGAATGCAAGAATGGAACGAGAGTTCTTGAATGATGATTGTATTATTTCTGTGTGTCTTCTCTTGGAGAAAGATCACCAATATATAGGAATATACATGCCTTAATCAAGGCTCTTACATAGGAAACCAGCTAATTATACATTAATCACTAATCTAAGTTAGGAAAGCAATCAATTACTAAATTATGTACAGTTGTCTCAACATTGACTAAATCAATCCACGTGAGATGTAACTTGCTGGACTGGATTGACTGATGGGCCTTGGGTCCCATCTTAACAGGAGGGACCTAGTACCCAGCATCTGTAACACAGTCTATAGGCTAGAAAAAAGGCCCTTTAGGGCATGTTTGTATTATGCAATTGAATTCATAGAAATTATAAGACTTCTATTTCTAAAAGTGCTTAGAAACGAAGACGAATATCCAAAGCTGAAACCATTGAAAAACTCAGTGGTAGAGGCATTTCACTTTCCAGGGATGGGAGGGGATCAATCCCTAGTATCGAGGGTTAGTTCCACATGCACCACTCATCCAATGTATCAAAAATAAAAAATGAATATCCGAAAAAAGGCCATCAAATAATCTCCCCTTTAATAGACAACAAATAAAGGGGAAACAGGAAATGAATACGCAGCCATCACCCCAGTAATTAAGATCCTAGGAAAGACAAGGTCCCATCTATATCTTTACCTTATATCCTTCATCTTCACCTCTAATAATCCTTTGTTGGAGCCCATTTGACCATGAATTTATATGTATACTCACACTTAAATTGTTGCCTACACTTAAATTGTAACCCACACTTATTGTTCGAGTGGTTGGGAAGTCCAGTAATGAGCTGGAGGTCCTAGCTTCGAACCGTTTGGGGCCTTACCCGATACAAAGTCCGAGTGGGTGGTGTCGTATATCCGGAGTTTTACCAATGATCAACCGCAAGGGGGGTCGGCGGTTCCTAGTCATAAAAAAAAAAAGGGGCCATTACTGTAAGCGATCTGGTTTTGGAAGTAATACTGTTGTTACGGTCAGCAATGTGGCTTTAACAGTTAAAAAGGTTATCTAATGCATTATCATTGACAACAATGCGGAAAGATATTATCACTTTCAGCACTGTAAATATTCTGTATCTATCTTTCCAAAAGAGTTACTAATGGTTACTTAGGTATCTTTCTTAATCACAAAGAAATGACACAAATCAGAATATCCAAGAGCTTGTACATGCTTCAGGCACAGCACTGCATCTTTTAGATGCTCGGCACCGATATTATGTTACATTGATAGTGATACCAGAGCTTAATGGTGCATGTGTTTTATAAAATAAGCTAGTTTCCAACCATGATACTAAAACAATGTCAACTTTTAAATTGTGGGAAAAATAAATAAATGGACTCCATCGTTCCACACAAGGGCTTTTAAGGTCTTCCAGGTCTAGATGGAGGTTGATTTCTTGTTTTTCTGAGATGGGTTTTCTCGAGCAACCTTAGAGGGATTGGTATTAGGGGGGTTCTGTGAAATGGGTTTTTTGGGCAGAGATTGAGCGGTGATTGGAGGAAGATGAAGGAGGGTTTTGTTGAGATAGAGGACTCTACTTAGAGCTTTGATTTCATGAAACATGTCTTGCTCAACAAAACAATGAAAAAAAAGAAAAATAAATAAAAAGAAGGGCCCAGGGAAACATTTCCATTCATAGAGAGCTATTGGGCCCTTTTAGTTCAAGGGGCATCTAAGGGGGGGTTTTCTAAATAAAACCATAAAAAATAATTTCCCCGGAAAAGTTCAATCTTTTTCTTGGAAAATGCTCCATACAGACATACCCTACGAGTCAGAACTAGCAACTTCAATGTCACTGCCTAAAACTTTCTTTTACAACGTAGGTATCCCTGAGTTCTTCGGCCCAACTGAACTAATCCCCCGGGCGCCACCATCTAAATCCACACGAGGTGGGTACGGCTAGAAATTTCTAAGCAACAATATCACGATTTTCATATCAAGATTTTACAGGAAACAAGAAAATAGATTGGAGGCACACAATAACCACAATAAACAACAACCAAAAAAGAACCCCATACACAAAATCTCAAATGTAAATATGATAACAACAACAAGAAGTACAATAAGAAGAGTTGCAAATCAAAACCCTAATATTTGCAAACCGAGTACTCACCAGGATCGCATTGGTTATAGAACTTCTGCACATCTGCAAAAAAATCAAAACCAGAGATAAGACATAGAATCAAAAAGAAGAAGAAGAAACTGGTTGATTCAAGAGGGATTAGAACAAACCAATAGTAAGAGCTTTAACCAATCCAGCCCTCCTGCCTTTGTAATCTTTGAAAACCTCCTCTACCGAGCGAGGATTGTACGCCATACCTCCTTCCATTCGCTACAGAAACGATTGAACAAATAAAAAACGGATCTTGAGATCTTCAATGGGGAAAAGGAAGAGAGAGGTTGGAGATTAGGGTTTTTCTCGCCTGTCTGCTACAGTGATGGGAGAGAGGGAGAGAGAGAGAAAGTAGTCGTTGGAATCAGTTAGGGTTTTTCTTTTTTATAAACAACCGAACCAGAAGACTCTCTTTCCGTTCCAGACTTTCTTTTATGCGGGGTAGAGAGAGAGAGAGAGAGAATGCTTTAAATGGTAACTACCCGTGGTGTGTTCTTGTGCCACAAGGGATTCCGTGTTCCACTGTTCCCTCCGTGTCTGTGTTTGTTTTTGAAAGGAAAAGATTAGGCTTTGCTCTCTAGAATTTCCATTTCCAAAGGGAAAAAGGAATCTTGGATTCTTTAACTTTTCTATAGAAAATCAAAATCCTCTCACTTTCTATTTTTATCTTGAAAAGTTAGTTTAATTTTTTAACCTTTTGACGAGAAATACGTCATATAGTGGACGAATAAAATAATTTTCCTCCTTATCACGTAATCCTTTTATAACATAAATGCACCAAAAGATTAACAATTGTGGGAATTTATAAGAAAACGACATATTTATAACTTATCATCAAGTGACGTTTGTCCTTCTTATACTTTAAAAGATAATTAATGAAGAGCCACATCTCAACCAACTTTACTTTTTTTTTGAGTTAAATGCCTACTAACAGCTCTACTACGTTTGATTCTCATCTCATTAAGGTGAGAGTTATATAAATCATTTTGCTAACTTAATATTTGCCAAATGCACGTACATTTTATATAGGATGCGGTTATTCAAGAGAGTAGTTTAATCTGTGTAAAAAAATCTGTGTAAATTTTCAATTTTTCACTAAAGAAAAATAATGAAAGAATGACCTTTAGCAGCAGTTGGGTCGAGCTTAGAAAATGATTTATTTCCCACTACTAACGGTCATAGGAAAATTTTTCCGCGATTTCCACCAATATCTCTTATATAGTGTATATAAAGGCATACACAATAATTTTGTTGCAAAAAAGAAAAAAAAAAAAAAAACACTCTAGCAGGGGAAAAAAATGCCACTAAAAGTCATTTCGACCGTCACTAAAAGTATTGTTTTTTTTTTAATATAGTCTTCGTAGAGTTTGAAAAATATAAAAATATATATATAAAATAACCTAATCTTTTTTTATCTTTTTTTTTTTTTTTTTGCACTCATTTGGGCCCTCAAATTACGATCCAAACTATTCTATATCGTTGTAGAAATGAAAATCCCCAAGGCTATAAAGTTTCATATCTTAAATTCTTAAAGATTTTGAGATACATGCGAAAAATATAGAAATAAGTCAATCTCACATTTTTCTTTACTCTTGAAAGCCCCAAAATCCATGACCCAAATTGTTCGACATTCTCATAGAATTGATAAACTCTTAGGTCGGAAGTTTCATTTCTTAAATCCTATAAGTTTTTAAAAAATACGTGAAAAAGAAACCCATAAATAGCCTAATCCTACTTTATGATTTTTCAGCACTCTTATTGGTCCCCCCATTCATGATTTGAATCATTCAGTGTACTTGATACTCATTATTTTCTTTTTCGAAAAGTTTTAGGGCATTGGAGCCTCCTATTGATCCCTAATTCATGATTTGAATCATTTCCTTCATCTATGACCAGTCAGAGGAGATTCTCTGCAAGTTCACCCTTCTCAAAATATGTTGAAAGTAGCCATGGACAAGTAGGACAGCTTTCGACACATATCAGATGAAAGATCAAATTCATATAACAGCTACTACAATGGAAAAGTCACCATATCATTCACGATGTTTTACATTGGACCAAACAACCTCTTAATTCTTTATATATAAAAATGTAAAAAAGTAGATTTGAGCTGGGCAGTGACACATGAGAAACAAAATATCCAATCCATGCTAGGATTGCTATAGGAAAAATACAGCATATCATTTACATGATTTTTTTAATAAAAAAAAGGCCCTTTATTTTTCACATAACCTCTAAAAGGCCATAATTTTTCTTTTTTTTTTTTACTAAAATCCCTTGACTTTATCCCAAGCCTAAAAAAATAGGTAACCGCAAGATTTTTGTTTTAACCGATTTACCCTTGAGAAGAACTCAAATGACTTATCATTGTGAATTTAGAAAAAAAAAGACAGTCTTCCCACTAAAAATTTCAATGCTTAAAGAAATTACAAGGATGATTTTTTAATTTAAAAAAATTCATGGTTTCTCTCTGTTAGGAGCCTTTAACCCTAAGCCTGAGGGAGACTCGATTATAGACAACTGAAAACTAATACGTATAAGACACATGCAAAACCACTCCTATTGCACATTCAAACCCTCCTATCTATGTGCACCAGGTAAAACTATAAGAGGTGGCTAACGAAGATAGATGTGGAACAAAGACCTTTTCGGTTAATGAGGTACAAAGTCCTCGGTAATGATTATTTGAATGACTTGATGTTACACATTTTCATAAACTACATCTAACCATTTTCATCACCGTGCCTCCATTTGTCATCTTACATTACTTGAGCGGCACTAAAAGTAACTTGAGTTATTAAGATCCACCAACCTTTAATAAAGGGCATTTAAGATAAATCTAAAGTCAAATCCACTAATGAGAAACCACTTTCAGAATAAAATCAAGCCATAAGAATTGATTAGGATTGATTAGATTTATCTGCTCTATTTTTTATTTTTTATTTATTTTAATATTTATAATTATGCTCCCTCTCGTGTATTTTTAATAATGTGTTTTACAAAAAAAAATCAATCTAATAGTGGGCCAACCAAGAATTAAAAATAAATTCTTTCAAAAAGATATTCCACAAGGCATACATTAGTAATGATATACATCTATTTTTAACTCTATTATACGTATTTTCTTACTTCACTGTTTTAAAATTTATCATTATTGGCAGTTACAAAAAAAGAAATCCCTTTCTGATTTGGGTACCTATTATTGGATAATCAAAGAAAACCTTTTCTTTTAATTTAGACAACCTCCACTTAAAAATTGATTTCTTATTTCACATTAAATTTACATTGTAATTATTTTTAATTTTCTAATTATTGAACATTGATGCTAATAAAAATCTAATTACAACCAATTCATGAACTATCATAATCTCAGAATTTTGACCACTTATCAATACTACCATGACCAATTTTATGTTTAAGCGTGGGTCTCATGCAAATTGAAGAATAAATGAAAATCAATATCCAAATTAAGTATTAATTATAATGAACGATAAACCCATTTGTTTAATCATCATGATTTAAATTAATACTGCAGCATAATTAATTAAAAAGAAATCTGTATATAGCATATTTAACAATGTGAGTAAATATATGTTAATTAATTTGCAGATCTTTCAGCTTAAACCGATTGTAAATTTAGTTTAAGAAAATCCTCAAATGAGAATTTCATAACAATAACTCCCAAACTCTGTATATCTGATAAAAAAAAAACCTTATACAATCTAAGAAAGAAGTAAATAAAAGCAAACCTTATACAATCTTATTCATCTGCTGCTTTTGGTTTTGTTATCTGCACAGGGAGATGCAAACAGCACAGCAAATAGTGAAGTGAGGTTTGTAAGATTAAGAGACAGAGGGACGGGTGATCAAAGACTAATTAATTGATTGTCTGAAGGGAAAAAGAGAAACAAGAGTCTCTGATATTTATTGGTTTTTGAGATGATCAGTTTTCTGATTAAGGTAGAATCTTGATGGCATTATAATTCCCCAGTTAGAAATAGATTCTGATTGTCCAGACATTGAGACAAGGTCCTCGATCTGTGGGGCCCACTTATTTTTAGAAAAAGCTCTATGGATTAATAACCAACTAGCTCAATGACCCGTGCTCAACACGGTTTCTCCCTACACTACAAAATAAATAATCACATATTAAAAATATTACCTCTTTTCATAGGATAAGTTGAATAAAATAGAAATAGAGAAACTTGATAAAAAAGGGTACAATTACGTAGGTACAACTGAAACATAAGTGGTTTGATGAAAAAAATGAGTGTAATTGTATGAGTAGTTACATAACCGTCGATCAAAATTATAACCGACAGTCAAAATTGAAACCAAAACCTCCCAGCTTAATATATTATAATATGTTTTTGACTTTTGAGTGCTCCGGATAGCTTTCTAACTGGGAACTCCTGTCAGGACTCAAAAAAATAAAAAAATTGAGGAGCATCAATGATCTTTCAAGCATGAACTGTCCCACTTGTTGTAGTATGAAAAGAAGAATATTTACTATTGGTGTTTTCTATTTCTATGTAGTGTTAGTTTGAAACTGGGTTGGGTTTGTTGGTTTAGCTAGGAATGAACCAAGGCTTCTTAATTAATTGCCACAATTTGTTGGTTTGAAAGTGGATCATGGGTAGGATTGCAAATGGATATTCAATTATTTAGAAGTTTCGGCCAATAAAAATTCGGGTTTGAAACCGATTTTAGGTCTCGATTAATAAACGGATCCGGGTTCGAGTCTAGAACCCATTTTAGGTTCCTATTGATAAACGAGTCCGTTTATGGTCGATATAAGTTTCGACCTATGAACCTGGCATATGAGTCTTTTTATATTGTAAATTGTACCTTAAAATTAAACTTTTTTCGGGATAATTTTATGAATATTAGAGGTAGTAGGCTTGATGAACTATTATAAATGTAGTTGAGTGATATGCTTAAATGTTGGAATTAGATTCCAATCCTTTACTTGGATCCGATTTAGAATCGAATCCGGTTTTCGATCTAAATGAATTCGGTCTAGAAACAACAAAATAGATTTTGAGTAAAAAAAACCGTTCCATTATATACTATATTATGCTAAGAGGTTTTGGATTGGATTTTGATCATTTGTTACGATTTTGAAAGGAAGATACTCTTTTTTAAAATCCTTTTAGTTTTCTCATACTTATCTCCAACTACTTTGAAACCACGACTCACATCTTCTCCCACCAATCCACTTTTGAAAGTTTCACTTCTCCTTCTCTCTAATCCTTCCCTTTCTATCTAGAACTCCATCCCCTTCTTCAATTCATTTCTTTTTTTTCTTTTTTTATCCCATTAACTCATAAATTATATAAACATGTATTTTCATGATAATTTTTTATTATTTTATTTTCTTTTTTTTATATAATTTATAAATATTTTTTTAATGCATAAACGCCAACCATACCTATGCTAGTAGGGATTTTGGTTTTGACTGGTTTTGGGTTGTGGGTTGAGAAATTTGAAGTGAGAACATTGGCCCATCTTCCCTTTTTCCCGCCACCAAAATCGTTCTTCAACCACCTCCACCTCCTCCTCGACTTTCAGTTTTCTTCCCCAATCTCTTCCATCTCCATTACGCAAAAGAAGAGAAGAAGATCAAATCAAATCAAAACAACAACGAACAAGACGAAGACGAAGAAGAGATTCTGAAATGGCGTCGTCTTCATCATCATCATCATCACATTCACAAGCTTCGAAGACAGTCTGCGTCACGGGAGCCAACGGCTTCATCGGCTCGTGGCTCGTCCGAGCCCTCCTCGACAAGGGCTACGCCGTCCGCGGCACCTTCCAGCAGGGCACCGACACCTCCCACCTCCTCTCCCTCCCCGGCGCCTCCACCCGCCTCTCCCTTTTCGAGGCCGACCTCCTAGACCCACAAGCCATCCAGGCCGCCGTCACCGGCTCCTCCGGCGTCTTCCACGTGGCGTCCCCCTGCACCCTAGCCGGCTCGAGGGACCCACACCTGGAGCTCGTCCTTCCAGCCGTGCAGGGGACTCTGAACGTACTGGAAGCTTCTAGAAGGGTCAAGGCTAGGCGAGTTGTCCTCACGTCGTCGATCTCGGCGCTCGTGCCGAACCCAGGGTGGCCGCACCACGCCGCGCCGGTCGATGAGAGCTCGTGGACCGATCTCGACTACTGCAAGAGTCGACAGGTGGAATCACTGAACCAAATGCTCCTTTCATTTTGGGTGCATTTCTGTTTCTAGGATTGCTGTTTTGATTGATTTTTTTAGCTCAGAAATGGTACCCGGTGTCGAAGACTATGGCGGAGAAGGCGGCGTGGGACTACTCGAAGAGGCACGGGATCGATATCGTCACCGTACATCCTTCCACCTGTTTGGGTCCACTCCTGCAACAGGGCTTGAATGCCAGCTCCGCCGTGCTGCGCAACCTCTTACAAGGTCCCTTTTTTCTTCTAGTATTTTCTCTGTATCAGGATCACTTTGGCTTTTGCAATAATATTTCAAAATTGGGTCTATGTTTTGGCTTGATATCATGGGCTCAATGAATCAAACTGATTTAGCAATTTCTTGTTTAATGTTGAATGTCTGTTGTTGGTGCTTTTTTTGTACTAATAATTAATCTGTTCTCATCAAATGTCCTCCACTGTTAGTACTGATCCATTACCAGAAATAGATTATATGGTTTCCTTGTTTATGGATTCTGGGGAGGCTGTTCCACAACTTAAAAGAGTGTAATCTTATTTTTTTCCCCCTATTTATGCAAAAAAGAGAGAATTCCAACTCAAAGCATTCAAGGTCATCATGAACCCTCTCAGCAACCTTCATAAACTATGAAATTTAGTATTACATGTGTAAAAGAAAGGTGGCATCAATACTAGTCAATTAGTTCAGGGGGGATGGGGGATTCTATATGTCTATGAGTTCATTGCTCTTTTCCTAGTCTGGTTGATATTGTTTTAAGTGAAGAAAGGAAGATATACATAAACCAGAGGCTCCAGAAACTACCAAAAATGGGCAGGGGGTTTCATTTCATCACCAAAACACAGATTGTTGCATAATACTGAGGTACAATGTAGACCACTTTGGTGGTAGTTCAAAGCATTTGGACATTGGAATCTGAAGCTGATTCATGAGATCCTTTAATTCCTTAAGATGCTCTCTAAACGTGATGAAGATGTACTAAAACCTTCTGCCACTTGATGATGCATGAAGAATCACCCTCCAGGATGAGAGGGTTGAGATGGAGCCTAGCCACTTCATGAACTCCAGTCAATAGCAGTTTCACTTCCCTTCATTAGAGTTCTAAAACCCAGGGGACCAGAAGAAATTCTTATTATCAAATTGTTGAATTCTCAAATGACGGTTCCCACGACAGCCATACCAAGTTTCCCTAGATCATTGTCAACAAAATTGAAAATTAGGCTTGAAAGAACCCTGGGCCTGGGGAGGCATGGTGCACCTAGGAGCAGCAAGGGCCAGCGAATGGAAGTTTTCATAGATGACCTCAAGCCAGGCCCTGTTGAGTATAGAAGATAAAACTCCTGAATTTGTCTATAGATATCAAGGCCCATGAAATAGGTTGACTTCCTATATGACCTTCACAGGACATTATCCTCCTCTACATATGCATGCAAATTTCCAGTTTATAAATTATGGACTAATTTGGTATATCCTACGAAGCACATGAAGCCAAAAACTCCTAATAATTCAAAAAGGAGTAGGACAGTGATTTTATTTTATTTTACAGGGTCGAAAGATACACAAGAATACCACTGGCTGGGCTGTGTTCATGTGAGAGACGTTGCAAATGCGCATGTGTTGCTGTTCGAGACGCCTTGTGCATCTGGAAGGTACCTCTGCACCAATGGAATTTACCAATTTAAGGATTTTGCAGAGACAGTTGCTAACCTGTGCCCAGAGTATCCTATACACAGGTAACTTCCTTTTCCATTTCTTGTTTTTCTTCTTCTTCTACTTCTTCAAATATTGCAATGCAGCAGGTGAGTGATGAACCATAATCTCGTTTTTTTTGTGAAAAGCAATTTCTATTATGGACATATTTCATCTTAAACCATCTCGATCTCATTTTCATTTGTCTCTGAAATGCAATTTAGACAGTTTGATTTTTGGCATATGCCCATATTGTGATAGTACCTTCTGTGACAGATACTCGATTCATCTCTTCAATAATTGTGTTGCCTATTCAGTTATGTTCTTGTTGGAATTGTTCTTAACAGTTTCTCACTCACAAAGATCAGAATTTTACTTGCAGCTATTCCATTTTCTTTTCTTTTCTTTTTCTCTGAATTAAGAACATGTTTGGCAGATGACTTGATGTCCTTCCAACAGTCCATGATCTGCTTTTGGTGTATATAACACTGGATCATGTGGTTGTCTCGCTTTTGTTTCAAATATCCACATTTATCAGTTGCCAACTGATCATTTGTCTGTGAGTTCATTCTACTTGTACTCCAACAATTGGTTCTATCATGGTATTGGCTATGATTTGACTGGTTGTTGTTTTGTCATGCTGTGTACTGCTAATAACCCTTCCATTTTGTCCTCAGAGGAGTTGGATTCTTCCATACCTTCATTTAGCACATGAATTGCTTTATATTTAATTTTTCTATGTGATTTATCAAGTCCTTACGAGACAGTCACCAATGTGCCAGTTTCAGATATTTGGGCATGGAACTTGACATGACAGTGTACTCGTTTATGATAATTTTTCTGTTACTATGTAAGAAATAGTTCATGAATAGAAAAATATTCAAAAATTTGTGTTGAGGTTGAGGTAGATAAGTACTTTGCATTTTCTCACAATTACACAAATTCTGCCGAAGGATAAGGGTTGGGTTTTTGAAAGTTCTCTCTAAGACCTACGTATGTATGAAAAATGGGAATTATCTGATCAAGGGAATTATGCTTTAGAATTACCAAAATTTTTCCTTAAGATAAAGTTCAATAGGTTGATCATATTTTGCACAATCAATTTGAAGTGGGGGTGGGGTTGTCTTATCTGCGCCTTTATGCAGTTAAAAGTGGATTCTCTATTTCAATAGATCTCTTCATTTATACATTTGCTTTGGACCTTTTCATGATATCAAGCAGTTGAAATCTCACTCCTATACTAATGCAATTGAGCTGCATACATGATTGTGACAGGTTTGAGGAAGAAACCCAACCGGGTCTTATGGAATGTAAAGATGCAGCGATGAGGCTGATTGATCTTGGCCTGGTCTTCACACCAATTGAAGAGATCATCCAAGATGCAGTGGAAAGCTTGAAAGAGAAAGGTTTTGTGATGCAGTCTTGTATGCAATAGTACTCTTCTGGGATTTCACATTCTATGTATAAGCAATTAGCCTCAAGAAATTGGGTCCTTTTCTTCTAAGTTTTTTCTCGGTGTAATCCCTAGAGCTAATTATATTATCAACTTTGTTGTCTTTGGTATCGCCCTGTTATGCCTTTTACAGTGAATATATTAGAGATAGAATGATAGGATAGAGTTTCAGTTCAATCTGTAATGTCCAAAATATGAGCCTTATGATATTTTGGATTGCGCTGCATTAGTCTCTCATCGATTAGAGCGTTTGGTTACACGTGAAGGATCAAGGAGTCTGCAAATTCTAGGATTTCTCACTATCTGTGGAACATGGAATCCTCCTTGAGGATTTGTATGGGCAAGGATTTCATATCGAAATCAGCGCATATAGATGTGTATGGTTAAGAAAGCTTCGTGTCGGTGTATAAATCTGTAAAAATGATTTCCAAATTCTATGGAGGGCTTTAAAATAATAAAAAATGCATATTTTCAGTGGCCGAGCTCCTTGGGAGTATACAATTGCCAAACGTTCCATTTCCCAGTCAATCCAATCCCTTCGTACTTGGTGATTTCACATTGCTTCCAACTTTTGTCATTGCAATAAATTTGTAATATATATTCATTAAACTTTTAGGACCTAAATCATAGGATTACGGTCATTTGGTGGGACTCATGGTGTATTCCTCTATTCCATGCCCATACTTTTAACTGGTGTCCCTTTTGGTTGTCTTGCATTCTTGAGGTCTCCACTGGAAGTTAGCATGTCTGATGTATATGTTAAACATTAATCAATGTTCAAATAGTTATCATATAATGGACGCTTAGATTACAGTGGTCAATAATCTGACTCGAACAGGCAGAATTACATGGTGATATCTTTGATAAGTCATTCCTGGGTAGGGATGGAGAGGGGGCCGGGCCGGGCTGACCCAGGCATGGCTAGCCCGTGGATTAGATGCCAGCATGGTTGTTTTGCATCCCTATTCCTGGGTTATATTCAAATGAAGGTGAACTCTGTATGCCCAAGTTCTGCATGTGCAGCCTGACATTAGACTGTCTCTTACAAAGCCAACTTTTTGAGCAATTTGTTTGTTAAGAAAAAGAGAACTGGTTGATATTTCTTAGCATCCCATTAGATCTTTATTTGTGTGAAATGATTGGCATAAATCCTCAATTTTCTCTGTCTCACTTTATTGAGCTGACATTTAACAATCACATTATCTAATATTGTAAAGGTTGTTTCACATCTTATCCCAACGAACAATTAAAAAAATGTGAGGTTGTTTCATTTCAAATTTTTCTGGGTGGATTTTTGTCTCCTCACACCACACTCAACGGACAACATTCAGACAGAAGCATCTAAGAAACAATCCAAAACTGAAATGACTCCTGGATCACATCATCATCTTATATGTTATTCATGTTAAATGTTGGAGTGATGTGTATGGATAAGAAATGATTTAAGGAGCAGAAGGGCCCATAAAGGCATGATGATCATTGATTGTGGCCTGTGGGACCCAATGTCTCAGCGCCAGGTGGCGACCTCTCGCTGGCAGGCATGTGCTGGAGCATCTGCTGCTTCTTGAACATGGTGTGTGCCCCTCCTAGCCAGGTAACTTCAGAAAAGCTCTTTTTGATTGGTTGGAGCCTCTTTTTCTCCCCTCATACCCCATTACCACTCCATGTGCTTTGGGTTCTTCCATCCTTGGCATCTGCTCTTTTACAAGGAAAGAATCTTTCTTTCCTCTGTGATGATAGAGATAGAGAGGCACGTGTAGTTCCAATCATGTTGGCTTGTCCTGAAATTCCATGTGCATTCCCTTTTAACTCTGCTCTCACATTCCTCTATATCTTCTTTTTTCATGTGTGGAGAAGGAGAATCAATTCACCATTGATGCTCCTTGTGCTAACATGAGCAGTTCTGGGTCATGCTCTCGCTCCTGGTAACTCTCTTTACAACCATTAATCCTACCTTGTGTTGTTTTATGATCTGTGGGTGTTGACAGAAATGCTGTTTTTGTTTCTGGGGTGGTGTCTGAAGGTCCATCAGTGAGGACTCTTTGAGGAGGTACGTGTACTTTGCAAGTGAGAATTGTATACAGGAATTGCTTTCTGCTTCAGTTCAGAGCCGAGCTGATACCAAGGATGCATGGAAGGTTCTTGCACTAGATGATGGCGTCGAGATATCAAAGCGAAGGTCGGGTTCGCTGCACATCTTTCGCAGCCGGTGGTTGCTTACATCAGTATCCCCCCAACAATTTATGACAGTTGCAAATGCCATTGATGCTGCAAAGGTTAACTTCAATTGAAACTTCATATCTCATGCATGATTCTCATAAGGGTTCTGCAGCATATTATTGCTCAGTAAGCATGCTTTCACAGTAGAGACAGTACAAGGAAAAAAAAAAAACAAAAAACTGATGAAGAAGGGCATTCAGGGTTGCATGGTGTTGGGGCTTTCATAATTTAGTATAACTATGGGTTAATTGTTAATTATCCTGATGAAAGATGATTGCATAGAAGCTACCAATGCATCATATTCTCCTTGAAATCCGCATTGTGGGGGTCAATGTTTGTGAAGGCCCAGCAGTAGAGGAAAAAAATCATCCGGATTCCTGACTCAGCCAACTCATTTTGGTAGGCCTTTGAGTTGGTCAAGTCAAATGAGTCTGACTGAGACTCAGCCAAACCTGTCCAAGTTACTCGCTCAGTCCCTACCCGAAAAGGAAAAAAATAAAGTTGGTCGGTCACATTAAGAGCTTTAGGAGCTTTTGGACCATCAATGATTATAGAAACCTAAATTTTTATTAGGCCCCTGCCCCGCCTAGTCAGTTAAAAAAACACCTTCTCAGATTTGGGCAGACATCCATTTTCGACCACACTTCAAAGAGAATACATGGAAACTTCCTTGTAACCAACTATGACATTTCCTTCTATCTAAGGCTGCCTTTTAAAGAGCAAGGGGAACATCTTCTGTGCTCATCTACTCACATGAGGAAATGCTTGTGGGGCGAACTTGGAACCCACCTAACGATTTTGGAGGGGGCTGGATAATGATCATAATCACTTGATTAACGATTGGCCATGTTTTCACCATTCAAAATGAGTGTACAGTCAATCCAACAATCCAGTCCAATTGAATGGATGCCAAACCCCGAGATCGTTGATCAAAGACGACGGACAAGCTTTCACTATCCAAAATGAGTACACAGTGAATCCAACAGTCCAATCTATTCAGATAGGTGCCAAATCCTGAAATCGGTGACTACTAGGTGAGTCTTTGTTTGATGGATCATCATGCGGGCCCCACTAGGCTTCTCCGCATCCGAGTATGTGAGCTTAGGAGTGGATTTTCCAAAGAGTTTTACTTTAAAGAAAAGGATTTGATTCAATGAAAAAGAAACGTAAAGGAAACAAAGGCAAATAAAGCTATCCACACTTTAAATTGGTAGGCAATTTTCTCCACTTCCTTTTCGCCTTATGCAAAGGGGTCCTAAAATGATTCAGTACAAGACACTCATCTGACTATACTGGGAATTCCATGTTTGGCTACTGAAATCTTAAAAATTCAGCCTTCTCAAGTGTCACTTGATTTGAAAAACCTGTTAGGGACAGCATTAACATGAATTCTCTAAATTCAAGTGAACAAACGTCCCTTTTAGGGACAGTACGTGAGATCCGCTGTGAAGTTCTTTCTCTTCACAAACTTTTTTAACTTCCAACATTGATAAAAATATTTCTTTTCTTCTGTGGCAACAGCAATGGGATTCTGATCTAGTAGAAGCCAAGTACATAAAGGATCTCGACGACAATCTCAGCATCATCTGCCTCCGTTTCGGTGATGAAGCCAAGCCTCTCTTTAAGAACAGGGAATTCATCGTATATGAGCGTCGCGAAACCATGGACGATGGCACCCTGGTAACCAAAGATTAAACAGAAGAAAAGCACCATAAGCTAAACTACTCAAGTCTTTTCATTTCATTCATATGAACACAAGAAAATCTTGATTTCTGAGACTCTAGTAACCAATATAGGTGGTCGCAGTGGCGTCGCTGCCCAAAGAGATTGCCGCCGGATTGCACCCGAAGCGGAGCGACTTGATCAGAGGGCTGCTGCTACAGTCAGGATGGGTGGTGGAGAAGCTTGCAAATGACTCCTGCATGGTCACCTACGTCGTTCAGGTGATGAATCAACAACCACAACATAAACACTTCAATTTGATAAATTTCATACATGTTCCATCTTCATTTCATAGTAGGCCTCTAAGTGATTGATTACTAATTAAGCATTCTGAGCCAGCCTGCTCTTGTCATCAAGGCCTAGCCCAGCCCATTTTGATGGGTTAACACACTGTTTGAAAATTTAGTTACTCTACCAGACTCGACCCAGTCGACTGTGATCAACCATAGAACTGAGTATTTGATAAAAATATCAGCCGTTAGGGATGAGTTTTGGTCAGACTTATAATTGACTTGTTTGGAACTAAATTGACCCATCAAAGGTAAAAATGAATACTTATGTCACGAGTACGGATGCTATGAGGATTTCCCCCTAGTGACCTTAAGTGGGCCAACCAAAGTCTACCACGTCACTGCGGGCAGCTTGTCATCCACGCGCGCAGTTTGACTTACATCCTGGCAGGGGGCTGTCCATGGTGACATGACGGACCATGATTGGTCCACTCACCGTCACCGTGGGGGAAATCCTAAAATGATCCTGATTCCTTATGTCACCCTTAGAGCCTGATATTTTGGGTCAGCTTTGGATTATGTTGGCGGGTCAAATTACAATAAACCAGGTCTGGTTAGGTTGGCAGATTGAGTTGCCGGGCCCAGCAAATCAGGTCGGGTAAATCAAAATGTCAAGTTGGACCCCAATAGCTTCCTGGGTCCAGTTGTCTTTGAGTTGGTGGGTCAAGTCAGGAATTGCCACCCCTAAGTGTAAGCACACCTTTTGGAACTCACATATATCACTTAGTTTCATTAATTTAACTTTCCAAGCTATGTGAGTTTCTAATCCATCAGAAAATCTTTTTTTTTTCCCTTTTCCTTTTGTTTTTCAGTTGGATCCAGCAGGATGGGTTCCCAAGTGCTTTGTTAATCGGCTCAACACAAAGCTGGTCATGATCATCGACAATCTTAAGAAATTAGCACAAGCTTGTCCTATCAACTCTTCCAAATGATATTTATATGTATATGATGTCAAAATAACTAATTGCAGTAAGAATGATAATAAGCTAAGAATTAGAGTTCCTAATTGTAATCATTATTGATAGGTAAAGAGATCTTTGTTTTCTCTTCTTCCCATTTCCATTCTAATCAGTTTGGAATGATGGACCAAGTGGTCGAAATGAGAAGCAATTAGTTGTTTGGAACCATTGGACTATTAATTCTTTACTATTATACCTTTATTAGTTTGTGTTGAGAATTCCAAGGGGTGCTTTAAAAATTGGAATTTACAAATACAGAAAAAAGTTGGCCATTCCACATCCGGACCACCGACATGGGGGTCCATACAGGCTGATGCTATGGTCCAGCCCATACAGTGACAGGTCTGATGCTGATACTTTCTTTTTTACCTCAGACTTTGTTCCAGCCCATACAGTGATAGGTCTGATGTTGACACTTGAATCCAAGATAATTCTGACCTAAATATCACTTATACTAAACATGGAAGATTTTCAATAAAAACTTCATAATTGTCCAAAAATAAATGGGTTTGGTCCGGGATTTGAGCTTACCAGCATTTTCTAGAATAGTGTATGCTGGGTTGCAGACGGGTATCTATGCAGGGTTGTAAATTACGGGTATCCGATTACCCGGTAGTTCCGACCCGTAAAAAACCGAAAAAGCTTCTTGCTTTATGTAAAAGTTACTCTATTTAGCCTACGACATGCTTGACTTGAAGGCATAGGGGACTTCCTTATTAGGACAACAAGAATAATTAGTTCCTATTGAAATAAAAAAAAATCAAAATAAATGCCCTCCCACTGTATGGGTTATCCACAATGAATTTTACCTCTAGAAGAGAAAGTCACCTGGTAAGATTGCCCATTTGATAGGAAATTTGATTAATGAATAAGCATGAGATTATGTTGATTATATTTTTAATTAAATAGTCAATATGTCTCGGTGGGGCCAAGTTTTATTAGGGAAAAATATGAGGATTCCACATTCAGTGGATAATCATTTGTTTTGATAAATATTAATGATGAAAAATTGATGATAACAAATTAATTTATCTTAGATTTGCCTCTCTTAAGATATTTCTACAAATATATAAATTTCAATACCATATTTTCATTTTTGGGTATGGCTAGCTTTAATGTTTGTTTTGGGCACTACCGCTGGTTTTATTGGTGGTAAATTCGCATTTACAACTTTTCCTCCTCTCTAAGAGGAGGAAAAGTTGCTAATACAGCTAAGAGGTGGTAAAATCCATTTGCAACTTTTCCTCCTCTCTAAGAGGAGGAAATCTTGCATTGACGCTATTACTCCTGCAGACCCTTTTTTTTTTTTTTTTTTTTTTTTTTCTTTGTTTACTTCTTGACCCGGTCTAGGTCGGGGTTAGGTCCACACAATGATGAATGGGCATGTATAATTAACGTTTAAATGCAATATTATTAAATCACTACAAATACAAAATATATTGCTTGTTTGGTAAATTTAATTTACTTGTGAAGTGAAGTTAAGGGTTAATATAAGATAAAACAAAACTAAAGCTTTGGTCAAATCAGAAGGTGAGAGAGTAGATTTTTTTTAAAAATTTCTTTTAAAAAGAAGGGTTTTTTTTTTTGTTTTTTGGGTGCTCATGGATCAAGCTGGGCCCCTTTGGGTCGGGCATGATGTTTAGGTAATAATAGATGGGTCGTGCTTAAATTTTGTTTATTTGGACTCAGTGGTTGAGAGCCAAAATCCCCGCCCGACCCAAATATACATATAATTATAAGGGAGAGAAGACAGTAGGCACGGGAGAGGGGGGGAGGTCTGACCACTCATACATGGTAATATGATCAGACCAGTTGAGCTAGCCTAGGACATGGTAAGAAACTCATTTTTTTTTCTATAAGTCTAAAATGGGTCGGGCTTGAGCTTCATTATTTCCATACGGGCTAAGCTCACGTCAACAACTTCAAGCCTGACTCAAGCTCGGGCAAGGCTTAGGTTCCTAGTTTAGAAGTCGGGTCATTTTGGAAATTCCTCGGAATAGCCCAGCCCGGTCCATGAAAACCCGCATTTTTTTTTTCTTTTTCTGCCATTCAGGGCATGAGAATGTTTCTTTTTTACATATGTATAGGGTTTATATATAACTGTTTCATACGCAAATGTTACAGGTGTGAGACACATTACCATGATTGCAAACTCTCAATTTCACGGGAGCTTGGCTACATCCAATAGTTTTAGAAGTGCTAGTGCCTTTTACATGGATTTCAAAATCTACAGAGCTTTTGATAACAACATAAACGCCTTCATTTGTATATTTGATATGAGAAATACTGAACAATTCATACATGAATTAGGGGGCAACAAAGGTGCAAAGAAATCATATATATGGCGCTTGAGGCCATGGCTCGAGTCTCACTCCAACCATAGTGATATATACACAAGGTTGGGTTTTTTACATCAACTATGTATCCACATATGATTGATCAAGATTATTATTATGGTTGGAGTGAGTCTGGTCCATTTTCTATGAAAAATAGGTTGGAGCTCATTATCACTTATATTTTTAAAAAACTAAATCAACCACTGCACAACACAATACTAATATCTAATTATTTATCAGGAAAAACTCAAAAGTAGTTAGAGTGGGAGCCCTACCCACGTGAGTCATGCCAGCATTAAGCACGGGTTACTATGCTATTTTATATTTATTGCAGTAACAAGAAAATGACGTTGAGATGTTACATATTAACATTAAAAAATCGGTTGAACCCCTCCTTAGTAGGGTTGTAAACAGGTATCCGGTTCTCCGATTATCCGAAAGTTCCGACCCGAAAAAAACCAAGCCCGGCTCCCAATATAGGTTCCAATTCATAAATGGGTAGGGGTCCGTAACCCAATTTAGGTTCTGATTCATAAACGGGTCCGGTTCCGGGTCCATATAGGTTCCGACCCGTGGACCCGAGACCCGACATACTAGTCTTTGATATAGTAAAATTTTACCTCAAAATCAGCTTTTTTTAGATATTTTTATGTATAATATTGGAGGTAGTAGACTTGATGCACTGTTATAAGTTGAATGATATGCTTATTTTAAGAGAAAATAAAGAATAAAGAGAAATTAGAATCGATATTGGAACTAGATCCCGGTCCTTTAGGTGGACCCGGTTCCGAAACCAGATCTGGAGTTTCCTATCGAAATCAGATCTGGAACCAACAAAACAGATTCCAAGTCACAACCGTAACCATTATTTAGAAACGGGTCCGGGTCTGGTCCACTATGATTCCGATTCGAAATTATCCCGTTTGCAACCCTAAGTGTATGCTTCTGATGACCTTTTTAGAGAAGAAGAACAAGTTGATTGGTTCATTATTCAGAAGGGATGAAAATGCCCTTTTTTCGTGTCGATGGCTGCAGGTTTAACCAATTATGGTTTGACAACATTTTTGTTTAAACAATTGTTCTCTCTCTTCTACATTTTATAATGAAAAATCTTCATTGCCCTATGGGATGCAAAAACTTTCTCTGCAAAACCAACTAGATTTTTCTTGGCAATTGAAAACCATCTGATCTAAGGTCACAAAATACGCGATGAGCAAATAAAGGGTGATTTTTCATTTTTGACCGTCCATTTTATAATCTTATATATCAATTTTTCTCAATGTCCTCTAGACTCAATTTTGCAGATGGATAGATCCTAAAGACTTCTAAACATGTTATAGAGCCAGCAACCCCACAGACTCTTTCATGTAACCTTCTAAAGAAGTGGATATTGTTGTAGTAGAGAAGTGACTCACCATCATTCTAACATCAATCAACTGAATGACGTGGCATCAAAAGTGTTACCAGCAGCTTCATTACAAAGATGCAGGTTTTTTTAGATTAGGTATCAATTATAAACGGTGATTTATCAAAACCACTAGGGGTGGGAAATAAATTTTTTTTTTATAACCCAAGGTATATCCTATACTGCTCAGGAGTCTTTAACCCTGAGCCTGAGATTCTGGACAACCGAAAACTAATTCCTAGAATCACATGCAAACCCTCCTATCCATATGCACCGGGTAAAACTCAAAATCTCTATTTTTCACTGAATTACGAAAGTCATCCGACGAGCCTTATCTCTCCCTTGCCCTAAAATCTTTCCAAACCCTCAATTCAGGTCCGACCTCCCCCCTTAAATTTTGAAAATACTCTCAATTTTATTGATTTTCATGCTGAAACCAATTTTTCTCCGTGCTTATATGCATTGATAGGTACCTCTGTCAATGTGACTGTGAGATCCTCATTTATATAAAATTTTAGCGGGGAGTTCTTATTATAGGGGCAGTGATGAATCCTCAAATTTGTAGATTTCCCATGAATTCCTCGACGGTTACCAAAAATGCTCTAAAAATGTAAAAATGTCCATGAAAGATATCTTTTGTAGAAAATGTCAAGTGGAACGAATTCTAGCCACAATACTTCCAATGGAGTACCAAGCCAAGCATGCCAAATACTACACATGATAAGGGAAAGTGGTTACACATGATAAGGCGAAATGGTTTCGTCGAATACGGATAGGAAACAGGAAGAAAACAGGAAGGGTTGCAACAACTTATTACAGCTATCTGCACATGACCTGTAGTGTTGTTGATATGGTCATGATCATGATCATGGGCCCCTAACAACTATGTCCTCAATGAGACCCACCCACAGTGGGCCCCACGAGGTGAGTTGGGTAGCCATTGTCAACAAATGTAAAGTGAATTGATCCTAGCAATTTTTTAAGGCTCTCCTAAACTCGGATTCCACAAGATAGAATGATAACCCCTAAAAATGTCAGCAGAAAACCACTGAGATCTGTGTTCCCATACTAGTCAACCAAGACTTTTCAAACATTGACTAAACAATGTGCATAAAAAAGGGACATTGGACTCTGCGTCTACTGTATTCCACCCTTTAATCTTCCTATATGAAAATTCCATCATCCCAGAATCAGCTAAAGAGAGAGAGATAGATGGCGACTACAGGAGCAGAAGAAGAAGGGAGTCCAAGAAACCAACAGAGAAACAACCACATCAGATCCAGCCTCAAAATCCTCCTACTTCTCGTGACCACCAACCTCCTCACTTTTTACATTTTCACATCTCCTTCTTCATCATTCTTCAACTTCTCCCAATACACCAAGCACTTTTCTGCTGTCCGCAGCGAAGATGATGCAAACTCCCTCCTCCTCAAGGACCTCAACGCCACCCGAGCCCGTCTCCTCACCACCGAATCCAAACTTGCCACTGCCAACAGCCTCCTCTCCGCCCTCCTCTCCGAGCTCAACCGCTTCAACGACACCACCGCCACCTCCTCCGACTGGAACGCTGATGACCACCTCACCACCGAGCTCAAACTATCTATGGGACCCCATAAGCTCCCCCTCGGCAGGAACCCCAACTCCGGTTCAGACAAGATATACTCACCGGTCGGCGCTGCCTGCCACCAGTTCCAGGACGAGCTGAACCGCTACATGACGTATGATGTTGGAGGCGAGTGTCCGTTGGACGACATGCTGGCGCAGCGGCTGATGCTGAAAGGCTGCGAGCCACTGCCCCGCCGCCGCTGCCACCCCAAGTCACCCGCCGGCTATATAGAGCCGGCGCCACTTCCAGCGAGCCTCTGGTCGACGCCACCGGACACGAGCATAGTGTGGGACCCTTACACTTGCAAGAGCTACAAATGCTTGATCGATCGGAAGAGCAGGAGGGAGTTCAAGGACTGCAAGGACTGCTTCGACTTGGAGGGGAGGGAGAAGCAGCGGTGGCTGGCGAGGACGAGAGGCGTCGACTATGGCATCGACGACGTACTGGCGAGGAAGCCGCCCGGCACGGTGCGTATTGGACTGGATATCGGAGGGGGGACAGGCACGTTCGCGGCGAGGATGAGGGAGCGTAACGTAACGGTGGTGACAAGCACAATGAATCTGGACGGTCCATTCAACAGCTTCGTGGCGGCGAGGGGGCTGGTGCCGGTGCACGTGAGCGTGGCGCAGCGGCTGCCGTTTTTTGAGGGTACGTTGGATATCGTGCATTCCATGCACGTGCTCAGCAACTGGATTCCGGATATGGTGTTGGAGTTTGCTCTCTATGATGTGTATAGGGTGCTGAGGCCCGGTGGGATTTTCTGGCTCGACCGGTTCTTCTGTTTGGGCTCGCAGTTGAATGAGACGTACGTACCCATGATCCAAAGGGTGGGGTTCAGGAAGGTGAGGTGGGATGTTGGGAGGAAGCTGGATAGAGGAATAGAGATGGATGAGTGGTATCTCTCTGCACTATTGGAGAGACCCATGACCTGACCTGAATAAGAAATGAATGGGTTATGGCCGTGTGGGTGAGGTGAGACTGTCAATGTATGTATGAAAAGGTTAAAGGAGAATGACTTGACTGACTAGATGTTGAGGGGTATTTTGGGGATTATGGAATGAGTTAGTGGGTCACAGCAAAGTCAAACACGTTGTTCTGTACTTGGGTTAAATAAATTAAATACAAGTTGTTTGAATAGAAGAAGAGGTTGGCAGCAAGAATCTAGAGATGGCAGTGGGTTCGGTTTAGAGGGGGACCCACCTTGACCTGCTTCTGTTTAGGTAGGTAGGTCATATGGGTTTTCTAGATTCTGCCCCGACTCGTGTTCAGGGTAGAGTCATGTTTCTGTTGTGGCCGCCTTTATATTTTGAAGTTTCACGTGTATAAGCAATGGTGAGCAGGTTCTCTCTCCCTCCCTCCCTCTCTCTCACAGGGGCGGATTTAGGGGGGGGGCCTAGGGTGGCTGCAGCCACCCCAGGTTTCAGCCAAAAGAAAAAAAAAAAAACCAGTTTGACACGAGAAACACGGTGAGCACGAGCACGAGCGTGGAAACAGCGAAGGAGACCTATATAGAATAGTCGCTTTTTCGAATCTACTCCATCCAACTAATGAAAGGACTGACTGAACTGATTGACCTTGAAACTAATGCCAAAATTCTTACGAATATAAAAAGAAGAGTGGTCGTTCATTAAACTTCTTGGAAATCGACTCTCTAGACAGTCATTCTCCTCCGTAACTTGGAAATAGACTCTCTAGACTGTACATGGATACATACCCAGCTTTAAGCCAAAAAAAGAAAAAAAAAATAGTTTTTCACATTTTTTTGATTTTTTGTTCTTCATCTATGGTTTTCTGAAATGGAGGTTTTGTAGTTTCTTTCTATTCTTCATCTTGATTTTTTGTGGTTGTGCCCTCCGGATCTCAGGTACGAATTTAGGGTGTTTTTATTACATGTGTTTGCTCATTTTCTGGTTTTTTGTTCTTTTTTTATGGTTTTCTGAAATGGAGGTTTTGTAGTTTCTTTTTATTCTTCATCTTGATTCTTTGTGGTTGTGCCCTCCGGATCTCAGGTACGAATTTGGGGTGTTTTTATTACATGTGTTTGTTCATTTTCTGATTTTTTATTCTTCTTTTATGGTTTTTTGAAATGGAGGTTTGTAGTTTCTTTCTATTCTTCATCTTGATTCTTTGTGGTTGTGCCCTCTGGATCTCAAGTACAAATTTGGGGTGTTTTTATTACATGGGTATGTTCATTTTCTGGTTTTTTGTTCTTTTTTTATGGTTTTCTGAAATGGAGGTTTTATAATTTCTTTCTATTCTTCATCTTGATGCTTTGTGGTTGTGGAGAAAGATTTGCTCTTTGTGTTACTAGAAGCTGTCAGCCTGCCACGTTATGAGATTGGGTTTCCCATTTACAGTACCTCTGTAACTTTGATTGTTTATCACTTCATTGTGAGTTGAAAATGAAAAGAAAAAAAAAACTTAGGAAAAAAAAATTAAAACCGGTCTTATATATTGTATATTGATGATTATTTACTATCTTAGGTTATAATGTCGCATTATCAAGCGCCCATTGTTGCTATCTGTGGTGGGACATTGTTGCTATTTTTTATAGTTTTTGGTGAGACATTATTGCTATTTTTTTAGTGTAACTTAAGTGCAGCCCCCCCAAATTAGAAGTCCTGGATCCGCCCCTGCTCTCTCAGAGACACACACACACACACACACACCCCTCTTCACCTGAGGCTAGCAATCATTAGAGTCTACATAGTAATTGTAAGTAAAGAAGTCTCAACTTAATTACTTCAACCAAACTAGTTCATACAATGAATCAGCAATGCAGCCAAATGTGCAATACCCCGGACAAGGTCAGCCAAAGATCCAGGCTGAGGAAATAAGATCATGTATGGTGAACCCTAGATATATAACAACAAAGAGCGATAGAAATTCAACTGGTTTACCAATGTTTTTCACATAGCACATTGCCAAGAAATTTTATCAACATAACACTTGATTCCCTAACATCAAAAAGTATGTAGTTCTGATTTTGTTCACCAATCAAACATCATCTTAAACCTGTCTACTCTTATGAAAAGTCGCTCCAAAAAACCAGGAGCTACATGAACTAAACATGCACTGATTTTTACATAAAGGTGCAAACAACAGAAATGTGCTTTCCATTGATTCAGGGGAAATGAACACACTCAACAGGTACTTGTATTTCCAAGAATCTGCCCTCTCTCTCTCTCTCTCTCTCTCTCTCTCAAAACATGTTTGTCAATCAAGGACTGCACCAAGCTAGTTTCACTACAGAACTGTACAAAAAATGACAACCAACAACAATGGAAGTTGACAATGGAACTTGGCAAAGCAGATCAACAATGACTTAAAATTGCCCATATAGACAGGAAGCATGGCTTTAGAATCAATGATACATGAATGGATGAGAATTGCATTCCTGAGGTAATAAACAGTACTAACGATCCTCATTTCATGTTGTAAGCCCAACCATGCTTGTCCAAATATGCTTGGACCGCTTCCTTGATAGCTAGGTTTGGCATCAATTGGCGTTGGTCAAGCGGATCACGTGTCACTGGGTCAAACTTCCCTACCTATTTTTTCAATCAAAACAGACATTAATATCAAAACATCAAATAAACAGATATTAGGTGACAGGCTATAATATTAGTTAAAAATGTCACTGCATTACTGTAAGTCACCTTCTCGAGATGATGAATGATCTCTGCCCTCTCATATGTGATCCCACTTGGAGTGATGACAGGATCTCGGAAGACATCAAGCGTTAGTTTGCAGCATAGGTAATCAGGCACCTAAAGTTGCAATTAGTCCCACTCACATTGAGAACCAAATAGAGAAGAGGTCTATCGAAATTGAGGATCTGATGCCAGAGGTCTTACCTCAGTTGGCGTGTCGTCCTCTGCAGCTTTCATGAACACTTCTTCCAGAGATTCCAACTCTTCAATATAGGGATTTGCAGCTTCATCAGAGCCATCTCCCATTTGAGAGATTTTGCACAAATGTTTCTCTATTATTGCATTTTCACACACTTCTCTGAAATACAAACAGTTATAAAATGAACAATATGAAAGACTGTTTAAGAACAAAATTGGATCAATTAATTGTGGCATCTTTCTGACAACAGACTGAACTTGTTAATAAAAAAAGATGCATGCACATACCTCAAAGCTCGACGCTTCCGCTCTCGCCTACCAGATGCATCTTGCCATTCAAGGTACTTTGCTTTGGCAAGCTCCTGCCATATCTCCTCCACAATGTAGCTTTTGCGATTTGCACCCCTCCCAAGATCCAATGCCTGTGTGGAACTTCTAGACACTTCAATAATCTACTTCCAAATTGATGACAACTAGGCTTTAAATGTTAACAAAGCAGGGTGATAATAACAAGCTATACAGTTAAATGGAACCACAAAAATGACATTCCAGCAGATTCTGAGATATTTGTAAATGATATGGGATAAAGTTTTGATTCTTCTAGTTTCTGACCGACATAAGTTGGGTAGATTGATTTGTAAGGTTATGCTGCTATAGATAACAACGGATCTAAATACATGGTTGGAAAAACTAGCCAAGTCCAATGCCCGTGTCGAACTTCTAGACACTTCAATAATCTACTTCGAAATTGATGACAACTAGGCTTTAAATGTTAACAAAGTAGGGTGATAATAACAAGCTATACAGTTAACTGGAACCACAAAAATGACATTCCAGCAGATTCTGAGATATTTGTAAATGATACGGGATAAAGTTTTAATTCTTCTAGTTTCTGACCGATATAAGTTGGGTCGATTGATTTGTAAGGTTATGCTGCTATGGATAACAAGGGATCTAAATACATGGTTGTAAAAACTAGCCAAGTCCAAGTCGATTCAGACTTGGCACTTGCCGAGTCAAGTCAATGTCATTTCTCTCTCTTTTCAATTGGGCCATGTAGAAGAAGGCTTTAAAAAAAATCTTTTCCCACAATTATCTCGGAGAAATAAACTTTGAGGGCTTCTGGAGGGGGCCTTTTAAACTGATTTTAGAAGATTAAACCACATTTTGTGGAAGAACTATTATCATTAAAAGATTGAATGCACTATTCAGTCAATTGAGTGAAAAACAAATGAGAGAAGGTATTTATACTTAAAATTCATTGATAATAACTAAAACATGATGAGTCCTAAAATTATAAATCTACAGGATATCATTTATAAAAAAAAACCATTTTTTCAAGAGTTTTTTAAGGCTTTTGGGCTTTATGGTTCGACTAGGTCTGACTCAGCCGAGTTGTCTCGACTTGAGGGTGACCAGTGCCACCCACTGAGTCCAATTTTCAACGCTCAGTTAAATAGAAGGGTGCACATGTGATTGGGATAAAATCATATAGGTAATGCGAATTGTTCTGAGAAGGAAGCCCCTGAAAGCAGCTTTTTGGCAGCAATAACCTTCTTGGAGAGGATATTTCATAGTGACATACCCTAGCAGTAATTCTAAATTTCATACTTTTTGCAAGCTTCTTTACAATTTAGTTCCATTGCATCATATTACACTGCTTACAGATCACATTGCAAGCTCTTTCTGCAACACTGCATGATGAACATAAGATTTCAGACGTGGAAAATAATTTGAAAGGCACAAAACATACAAACAACCACTGTATTCAATTGTGTTGAAAAATAAAAACAAACGCAATGGGAGCACTGGATTTGACTTGTCCATAAAATATCATGACATAACCAAACAACACTACCATACTATAAATAACATGACTCATGAGAGATTACCTTTTTCCCTCAGCAAAGGAGGAATTCAAGGTTACCATGGTCAGCAAATAAAAAATCATGTATTGTGATGCCAGAATAAATACAAGTACTGAGTGCAAGAAAAACTAAGCAAAGATTGGATAACTCAAAAAAGGAGAAAAGCAGATTGGCAGAAGAAAGTGTCTGAAGGCATATTTGCAGCAGTCTATAGTAAGGAAGGGGACTTTAACAACTCAGTATAAGGACAATATCCACACCAACTACAAAATTAATTGATTAGCATAAATCCAGGCACAGACACCAAATTATAGCTGAGGACCATACTAACTAACCATTATAGCTCAGTCTTTCCTTTTGATGGTACATATAACAGGCAATATAAACATAATTTGAGATCAATAGGAAACGCACGTAACAAAGTACTCACTTGAGACAACAAAAGGTTAATGTTCAGTATTCCCTTTTGTTGGAAAACTTAACAGACAATAAACACAGTTTCAAATAAACAGGTTACACCTCAGAAAGGACCACACAAATTGACATATGCACCTTTGAAGGTGACTAATGCTTTTCTTTTTTAAGTCCATGAAATAAAAAAAAGGTATCTTATTAGCTGAAAAATTGTTATAGACATTTCCTTACCCTCTCTAATTGCTTTACCCCTTCACTATATTCTTGCCTCTGAAGTAATGCAAGTCCAAGCATATAGTGTGCCTGCCATACATTCAACATTTACTTCTTGGTCACATGCAATTAATCAATGGGTACCATATTTGACATAAAATATAATAAATAACTAAAGTGATGTCTGTGTCATGTGGTGATGGTCAGCTAGAGTGCTAAAACAAAATGCATAAAGCAAGACGCCTTGTGAAAAATCAAAATAGTTTCTATAAGACCAATTCGATGCCTTCATGAGAAACACCTAGAACTGTTTCCTACCAGAAGCCATGGTGAGATACGACGAGAAACATCTTTCCATCAGGCACGTAAAGTTATAACCTCTAGCATGTCCGCATATTGATAATGAAAAAGGTCTTTAAGATTAAAGTACTTTTCAATTGTTGCCAAAGCGTTGAGTTTCACTTTCAACCAGTAATGTGAGTACGTCTACCATGTTCGTAAATAGTAAATGTGAAGAAGACACAAAATGATTGTGGTGCTGCATTCCATACAAATACTCCATTTAGAGAGAAAAAAAAAAAAAGGATACGCCACAAGTTCATCCTATAATTAGCAAAAACACACATACAGCTTTCCAAAATCATACAGAAATCAGCTAGGTTTAAATTTGTGTTAAAATAACAAAGAATAACCTATTTCGATCAGTGCTCAATAATGAGTTAATGGCCTCATCCATACACAGACAAAATCAAAAGGACTCCAGCCACTAATGGTTTGATATTCAATGTATTTGAGGTGCAAAATGTAGAGTTCATAACTCTCTGTAAAGAAGTCTTCACGTGCATTTCCCTTGTGCTAACATGGAACTCTTTGGCTCATTTCTAACACTATGATAACTTTACTTAATCTCTAGGTCTAACTATGACTCTTTAGAAGTTGGAATTATATAATATATATAAATAAGGAAAAATGAGCTTAAACTTCCAGAAAGATGAGCTGGATGTGTGGACCCTCAATTAGGCATGTCACTTAAGTAATGAAAAAGTGAATAAAAAAGAGATTGTGTGTGTGTGTGGGGGGGATGGGATTTGGGCTGCTTGACCATAGAAGTCCTTGGCCAAATGGGCCTACACTTGTGCTGCATCAGTTAGGCATGGAAGAGGCTAGATATCAATAGTGCACCAGGATGAGATGTGCGAACACTGCGTACAATGTGGTCTACTCATAAGATTAGTTGAGTGTTTGCATGATGCATTACTCGGCAAGTGGTTGGAATAGTAACTTAAGTTTGGAGAGGGGAATAGAATTTGTTTCTGGACACACAGGTACGTTGAAGATGCTTCATTGTTCTCTTCATGGTAGAAGATTCATCGTCTGCACTTCCATAGAACCTATTGATGTTGAAGCAAATCAACTCATGGAAATGCTTCATTAATTACAGGAGATGTATGTGCCTTGCTACAAAGTTGACAGTGGAGAATGGACTGGGTTAGCTACTAGTGTGTTCATCGTTAAACCATTGTATTCCTCTCCGAGGGAGGGAAGGTTAGTCCTTTGGCCCTCCATTGGACTATTTGTGCTCCCTTGAGATAATAATATTCAGCTGAGTTGCTCTTCAGTATAAATCTTGACAATGCATCAACTTGAGATTAGGAAAAGAATCCTTGGAATGGGTGCCCCCTTCATGTTACCTTGAGGGTTGAGACTAGGAAGAGAATCTTTGGAAATGGGTGCTCCTTTTGTGTTAGTGATGCAGAAAGCGGCAGTCATCTCAATAGTTGCATGGCACGGAATGTTTAGAACGTGAAGCACCAAGGCGCACCATTTTTTTTTTTTTTTTTTTGAATGATTAGGTCCACCAGTTTTTGGTTATGCTTGTGCTTGCTTTGAAAAGAGGCAAAGAATTTGCAGATGCTGTTGCTTTTAGCAGTATAGCTGCTATTTTATCTCTATGAAAAGAGCAAAAAGAGAGATGCTTCGAAAAGAGGGTAGCAGGTTTGGCGACTTTGATCTTGTGTAGATGTAGAGTTATATTGTAGGCATTAGCATTGAAGCAATTTGAGGAGGTTTCAGTCAAGCTTCTTGAGAGAAGTTGGTTTCAGGTAGTAGACAGTTGCAGCGCTAACAGTTCTTGTTTCCTTGAGATGGCCTCCTCCTTTGGGAGACCAACTTTGATGCCACTGCAGTTGGGAACCTTTATGGGGTTGGGAGCATTATCCACAACTTCAATGTGGAGGTTTTGTGTAGCTGTCCATGCCAATCTGTTCTTCAGATAATTAATGATGTGAAGTTGTTGGCTCTGTTGAATAGGGCTCAAGAGGTGGAAAGATCGAAGCTTAAGCTGCTTATTGTTATTATTGTCTTTCAAAAAGAAAAAAAAAAGTTGCTGGTTATTGAAGCTGATTCATCCTATGTAGTGGATAGGGCAGCAGGCTTCTGTAGGCTCCATGGAGATTGATGAGTAATTCACAAATTACATGATTTGCACTGCGCCTTACCAGTATCTTTTGTTCACTTTCATGAAGGAGCAAATGGCAAACCCGCTGTTCTAGGAAAAGATGGTATTACATGGTCTTTTATCAGTTACAAGAAAGGAATACTCTTGCCACTTCCATGCCCAAACTGGTTTCTCCCAGCCTTGTGATTTTCTTGCTTTTGTGTAGTCACAATTATTGCAACATATCTTTCTTGTTTTTCAGCAAAATCTCAGTTACATTTCAAGGGGAAAAAAAGACTACCTCACTAAAACTGATAGTAATGAAATGAGATTGACACTAGAGAATGCAGTCAAAGCATAAAAGTTTAAAATTTACAAGACACCAAAAAGTTTTTTTTTCAACAAATTAAAAGAAAGTACTATTTGCATTTTTCTAGCAGCTAAATGGGAAAAGTTGAAATCCAGCAGCACCAAAATGATGTAGGTTCACCAATGAAAACAGAGCCATACCATCAACCATAAACCCCCATTCTGCTAAGAGGTCAACAATAATGTTACAAAAGCACTAAACAAGATGATATGGTGGCCCCCTGATAACCAAATGATACCATCATCATCATGATCATCCAAGCTTTCCAATCATAGCACAAAAACATCACCACCACCATTACTTAAGATTGAAGAAACAGCAACCATATTTTTACATAGAACAGATGGACTTGTGGCACAAGCAGATAGGTTTAAAATTTAGATGAAGGGGACAACTAATCACAGCATAGCACAGTCAAAAGAAAAATTCCATTTACAATGACTTTAAAAAATCACTTCCACATTCATCAAATTGTTAAGAAAAAAAAAAAAAGAAAAAAAAGAAAAAAAAAAACACCTCCCAAAATCAATTCCAGAAACACCCCAGTTCAGATTTTAGCTATTCAAATCGAGAAACAAAACATCAAGTTCTGAACCAAAAGGCACACAGAGAAAAATTGAAGAAACATGGAACCTAATTGGAGAAAGGGGAAAGAAAACCTAAACAGAAACCATATGAATCCATCCAACATGAATCCTTTCAACTCCATTGCAGGAAAAAAAAAAAAACCCAATTCAAATTACCTCTAATAAAATTGAGAAACATAGAAGAGCAATCGATACCTTTACGGAACTGCTGTCCAGCTCGAGAGCTTTCCTGCAATCTTCTTCAACCTTAGTCCAATCACTGCAAAAACCCAACAAAAAAAAAGAAGAAGAAACAGAAAACCCATTTCAATCAACAGCAGCAAATCCAAACCAAATGAGCAGAAGAAGAAAAGGGTCTCACTCACTCTCGCTTCCGAAAGCAGAGCGCCCGATTCGTCCAATAAACGGCCACTTTTGGGCAAAGAGTAATCGCCTAAGAAACCCCAATACAAAAAATTAGAAACCCATCAAAAAACAAACAAACAAACAACAACAAGAAGAAGAAATGAACGAAATCGACAGAGAGAAACGATAGAAAAAGATGATTTCCGTAACGGGGTTTTTTCTAACCTCTGTGTAAGCATCGATGGCGGCCCCGAATTTGCTTTTTGCGAAGAAGGTTTTGCCGAGTTGTCTCAGATTCTCTGCTTGTTCGGCTGCGGTCGCCACTGCTGGCGCCATTCGATCGATTCAAATGCGTTGATCGATTCGAATCGATTGTTGAAATATCGTTTCTGGTTTTGGGATTCTTGTAGTATCCGAGAGGAGAAAGCAAAGCAGCAGAGAGAGAGAGAAATGCAGAGGTAAAATACAGCGTTCCGTCGAAGGAAATCAACGTATTTCCCTCTGCCGTACTTGGAAAACGAGTTGGGAAATTGGCAACTCATTTGGGAACTCGTTCCTCTGTAACTCACCGATTCTTTGATTATTATTTTTTTTTTCATTTTTGGGTATCCCCGTATTGTATTTGACCCGACAAGACTAATTCTCTTGGTGCACCCAACAACACATGTGCATCCGATAAATTTTGAGGGTATTCAAACATACAATGTGGAGAGCAAACTCACTCATAACGTCTACAACAACCAAGTAACACCTTGGTGGGTACTAAATTTTTGACTCCATTGCAACAAATCAAATGATAGAGCCTAGCTCTTAAATTTAAACCACTTGAAATTCATGCCCCACCGAGTTTTATTCGATTAACTATTTTCCACCGAGTTTTATTCGATTAACTATTTTTACGTATCTTTAAAAATAATGTGAATTAAAGAATGAGAACTTACGTATTTTACATGCGATCAATCTAAATTAGAACGTGATTGGTTCATAATGAGATTTGGGTTGCATGTTGGGTTGGTTGATTTAAGTGGTTTAGATTTCCAAAGGAGATCTTGCTAATGGATTGACAGTGATGGATTTTGGCTATAAGAGGACTTGTTAAATGAGGATAAGATAAAGGACTTGTTAAATGAGGATAAGGAAGACAATAAATTAAAACGGAAAGGTATTTCGTAAAAAAAACGACTTGTTCTTATTTTATTGAGGAGACCTGTTGATGTTGTTTCTAAAATAATCCATTCACTTGTACAATATTAATGACTGGGTCATTGGATGCTCATAAAAGCACTATTAGGCAACCAAGTGCAGTATTATAACGGGTCGTTTGTATACACCCATTTACATATGTAAATAGTGAATATAAGTAATATTTACGTGTCAATAATGTTTGTCTACAAGTATTTACGCATCTTATGTGTAAATCAGATGTGAAAATGGTGTGAAAATGAGCCCATTTTCACACCTGTTTAGGTGGGAAAAGAGAATATCAAAAGCATATGTGATTTCAACGAATACCTAATGGAAGCGGATGGTTTGGTTTTAGGGCAGTTTCCGTAAAAAAGATTCTGGGTTTAAAACCCCCCTAACGTATTTAGAAAAATAATAATAAAAGAGGCATTTCCATCCAAGAGGTTCTGGGTTTGAAAACCCCCTCCAACGCATTTACAAAATTATAATAAAAGATGTATAAAGACTGATGAAACCTATGAATGAAAATCCTCCCCGCATCTCATCCCCTTTTATGAAGGTAACTTCTCTATTTCTCTCTATTGTCTTGCTAAAAAAAAAACCTTTATAAAATCTATTTACTCTGTAGGTTTATTCTTTCATAATTTGATTCTCTATCTTCTATTCTCCTTTTAGATTGTCTTCCAATATATTAATGATTTTTCTAAAATTATTTATTATTGTATTACTTTAAAAATATTTAAATATGTATAAATGAATGTAAGAGAAAAGGAAGAATGTATATTATACAGCATTACAATATCATTAAAAATGATGTATAAATGCAATTTTATCTAACCATAATAAATTTGTGATACTTTTAATATAATTGAACTTAGCAATAAAATATTTATTTTAAGAACTTTCTATAATTGATTAATATTGGCATAAAGCTAGTGAGATGCATGCATGGGTTAAGTTTTATGCAAATTGAATAATGAATTAAGATAATATTGAACTAAATATTAATTAATAAAAATATTAATAATAATCTTATTTTTCTTAACCATCAGACTATAAACTCTCATTTCCTTATCCAAACATGTTGTAATGTAATTTTTCAAAGGCGATCATTGATAGAAATATCTATTTTTGAAAAATATATTTCATGTTGAAAGACATGTTCTTTTTTAAGGATTTAAAATACAAATGAAAATTTTGATATAAATCAGACATTTCTTGTCTCCTTTTCGTATCATTATAGTAGAATATAATTTAATGATTAATAAGTATCATTTACAAAATTGTTTAATACATATACACATATCATTGAAATAAACATAGAAAAATGAATCACATGTGTAAATGATGCGAAAATGGTGTTATTAGACAAACGTTGTAAAAAGAAACACATGTGTAAACGTTACATATTTAAAATTTGAATATTCATCTTTTACATGTGTAAATTGTATTTACATATCCCATGCGTAAAAGAGAAACGACCCCTAAGTATTTGTCTAACATTTCTACTTAATATAAAAAACAAGCAGCAGTCATCATTAGTCTTAACCTTGTAGGAAATCGTGTGGCCCACATACCACGGGTCCCACGCTAGATCAAGCAAAGCGGATGCTAACAAAGAATGCAATCCCACTTAATATAAGACTTAATTTGGTCCCACTAATAAGACTCCCAATAGGAGCTGTTGATGTGGGTTTTTTTTTTTTTGGCAAATAAGTCTCTAGTAAGTGTGACTCTTTGGGACTTGTTTATATAAGATAATGGAGCCCTAGAGTTGCTACATTCCATCCCATAGGAGAGACAAGAGGCGAAGAGATTCACGGAGCTTCCCAATCGACAGAACGCATATAGATCTTCGACCGCGTGTTGGAGTCTCCGCATCCATATCCATCAAACCTAACATGTTTGACGCATTGATAACACATATTTAATGTGAGAAAGCAAAATGGAAAATTAGTACCCATTGATCTACCGTCTAAACCCAAAATATTTGGTCTGAGTTTTCCAAAATTGATTAAAAAAAACTATTTTGAATTTGATATATTTATAGCACTTGTGTACATGATTTTGAAATATATATTTACTTACAGGGATGATCTTATCCTAATTTCATCAATAGGTGGGGTGGGGTGGGGCTATGATGATTTGACCATTATTTTTGGACAGGCGTAATCACTGTCATTAGAAATTAGAGATTAGAGGAGGAGAGATGTCAAGACACATGGAGAATGATACAATTGTAGTTGGGCAAATGGCTAATATATGACTTAGGGGTTTGAAATTTGAAGCCCCACAACATCCTCTTAAGCTCCAACATGGACTCTAATCTCTGTGATTACGTCCTCGAAACACTCCTTTTGGGCATCATCTTAGTGGATTTTATCTTTATTAGTTTCATATTTATGTAAACCTTAGGTTTGGAAGTCGAGTCCACACAATTTTCACTTCTTCATAATAAAAAGCTAGTGAATTGAAGTAGTTAAGGACACAAACATGCATCTAAGATGTAAAAAGACTTAAATGTCTAGTTACATTCTCAAATCTTATAAAAAGTTGAATATTTCATAACCATGCATGATACATTATTTTATCACAGGCAAATGTTTAATTAGCCAGCATGCCGTCTCTTAAAAGGAATATCACTCTTATTGGCTGGCCCCAGAGTCTTATTGATTGGGTCCCAACACAAATTTACCACAGTGGGTCTTCTGAGCTATTTGTCTTCAAACTACTTATTCATTATTTGATTGATGGAAATAAAAAAAAAGGACCTTTTCATTTTTCTATTACATTTGATTAAAGTTGGTCATGTCCCTGATAAATCATTGGACAACATTAATAAACCAATACAATGGAGGTTCACAATTGGGCTTCATCACTTTTTTTTTTTTTTGGCTATCGAAGGGTTCCTAGCCATTTGGGCTAAACTAATCCCTCTGAGCCCAGAGGAGGATCAGAGGGAAGGCAAGTAAACTCTCATGTAGCCCCAGTGTGCTAGTGAAGTTTCGAACCTACAACCTCCGAATGCATCACTTCTTTTTTTCTTTTTCTATTAGAGGGTTCCCAATCCTTTAGGCTGGATTAATCCCTTTGGGCCCAAAAGGAAGACGGGTAAACTCCCCTGTAGCCCTAGTGTACCAGTGCAGTTTCAAACCTACAACCTCAGAGTACAAACCATGATCCTACGCCAACTGAGCTAGCCATTGAGGTTAAAAGCTTCATCACATGAAGTACATTGAACCAGTCAAATCAACAATCAATTTAATCCTCCACATGCCAATATCTTAACCAAAACCTAAAACTATCCACATTTCCTGCAATTAATCCAATAGATATAAATTCAAACCATAGACCCGACTAATGCAAAAAGTAAGAAAAAAAGGGAAAAAATAGAAAGGGAGAAAGACTCCGTTGAGTAACTTGAAAATCCAAGTTTCCCACCGTATGAATGGGTGGAAAACTGGAAATCCAGAAAATGGCATGTTTTCCACTGTATGCATCAATGGAAATCCCCAAAATGCACGTTTTCCACTGTGTATACGTTGGCGGAAATCCCGAAAATGCGCAAAACTATTTTAATTGCATCATGCATGTTCGTGCATCACCGTGTGAACCCGACCCTGACCCATGGGCCGACAAACATGCTAACGCAAAGGAAGTCTAAAGTTAAAAAAAAAAAAAAAAAAAAAAAATACCACTAGCTGTAGCAGTAGTAAAGCTGCAAATTTAGAATTACTGCCGATCCAGACAGCGGTAAAGTTGTAAATGCATTGTTACTGCCAATACAAGCAGCGGTAAATCTGCAAGTAAATCCTCGGTCTTTTACGCTTAAGTGAGTGACAATAAAGCTATCAGTGACCCCAAGATTCGATGAGACTTCTCTTAATCGTGATTGGACACCCCCAAATCGAACCCAGGTCTTTAAACAAACCCCCACCCACCACCCACCCCCGAACACAAGTTAATCGGGCCCACTCCTAATTAATCGTGCCACATTATTAGAACAAAAAGTCTATTTGGACAAACTTTTTGGCCAAAATTTTGGACAACCCCTATGATATCCCTTGAATATCATAGTGATATTAACCATTGACCTAGCATTATCAGGCAGAGAACTTTAGGATGTAATCATATATAAAGAATCACTATCATCAAATTTTGCAAGATATCTATTTAAAGATTATTACCTAGAGAGCAAGAAAGCAAAAGGATTCTGTGCTTATTGACTTTTTAATGACTTTAAATAGCTAGGAAGTAGGCAATAACCTATTTCACTCCAATAGGACTTAACCCATTCCTGGATTAATCACCATGAACACCTTACTTTATCAAGATATTCTACTCACATGCTTTATAAGTGACTAGCATGACAATGGGTCTTGATGGGCCAGGCCCAAATAGTTCGGCTCGCAATAACAGGTTAGGCCCAAGAGGTTCGGTCCACGATGACAGGTCAGGTCGAACTGATCTTTGTCCATGATTAGCCTAGGTCTTGATCTACCCATTGAGGCCGGATCCGAATCCACAGAATGACAAAGTCATCGTGTCGTTTCACCTACTTGCTTTTACCAATTCCCGCGGAGGAAATCTTATCTGCTCATCTGTTGGGGAGAGTTCGGAAGACTCCACCAGACTGGAGCGTACATCATTGGAGATCCTGGAGAATCTCCATCCGTTGGAAAAAGAGTATAAAAGGAGGAGTCCTATCAAAGGAAGAGGTCTCTCTCGAATTCTTCACATCATTATTGTATCTGACTACTTTGTAATCTCCTCCTCAGAGCAGTAAAGTGATCATTTAAAGTGGACGTAGGTCATACTGACCGAACCACTATAAACATTCTCTCTCTTCATTAATCTCTACATTAATTGCATATCACTTGACCGGTGGTGCCCGAAAGTCATTTTTTGGCATCATCAGTTTGGCGCCATCTGTGGGAATTGAAAAGAATTTCCTTTTTTTTCAAAAAGTCATGCCGATCACCAGGTCAACAAGGCGACAAGATGGTAACCCCTCGCGCGAGGGCGAGGGTAATCCTCCACCGACCAACCCCGCACCGAATGCTCCCGCTCCCTCTCCCTAGCAGATGCTGGAGACCATGCAGCATTTGGTAACTCAAAACCAACAAATACTGCAGCTCATGCTGGCGAGTCAGGGAGGAGCGCTAGGTGCAGGACCGCAGGAAGCACCACTCTCGGAACAACTTGTAGCACCACGCAGAGGGGCACCTCACCCGGGCGCCCGTCCACACGGTGCCCGGGGCCGAGGCGCCAACCGAGGCCGCCATCACCTGGGCGCCCAACCCCTGGGCGCCCAGGGTCGAGGACTACAGCTGGGCGCGCAAGCCCTGGGCGCTCAACCTCTGGGAGCCCAACCTCCTGGGAGCCCAACCTCCTGGGCGCCTATCCTCATGGCGCCCTGGGCGCCCGTCGTCATGACGCTCACGCCCATGGGACATCTGCTGGAGCTCCGCCGGTCGTCCCACACGGAAGGCTCCTGGTTGACCCCGAAGGCCGCGCTCATCTCGACGTACCCCCTCCCCCGGGCGGGTCGAATCGCGGTGGACTTCCACCTCCTCCCTCTGCTTCCAATCATGAGGATTTCCAGGAGATGGGAAGTGGAAATTACAGCTTGGAAGACGAGAGCCAGTTCCAAGGTCAATCCAGAGAAGCTCCCAACCTTTGGGACGAGAAGTTCAAAGAGATGCAAGATCAGATTGGCAACGTCTTCAATGCCATGAAGGCACAAGTACCAGAATCCATTGACTATTTGGTACAACGGACGGATACACCGTTCAAATCCTCCGTTGCAAACTACCCCCTCCCCAGAAAATTCAAAATGCCGACCATGGAAACTTTTGATGGGACCAAGGACCCGTTGGATCACTTGGAAACGTACAAAACCCTAATGCAACTACACAACGTCCCTGACGAGATCATGTGTAGAGCGTTTCCAACCACCTTGAAGGGTTCCGGGAGGCAATGGTTCTCCAGTCTCGCCCCAACCTCCATTTCCACCTTTGCAGAATTGAGTAAGTCCTTCGTGTCTCACTTTATTGGAGGACGTCGCCACCAGAAGCCCGCTACACACCTGCCCAGCATAAAGCAGGATAAGAACGAAAGCCTCAGGAGCTATCTCACTCGTTTTAATGAGGAGGTACTCCAAGTCGAAGAGCCAGATGACAAGGTCTCCATGACAGCCTTCATTGGAGGCCTCCGTTCTTCGAGCTTCCTATTCTCGGTGATAAAGCGCCCGCCAAAGAGCTTTCCTGAACTGCTGGCAAAAGCCCAAAAGTACATGAATGCAGAGGACATCACCAGGGCTAGGCGAGGGGAGTCCTCCAGGCCAGAAGGCAAGGGGAAGGAGCGAGACAGAGAGGATAGGAAGGAGAACAGCAGCAACAAGAGAAGCAGAACGGAGAGGGTACCTGTCACGTCCCCCGAACCCGATTAGAGAATAAACCGGATCCGGGGAGTGAATTTTAGGGCTAATTAAAAATCTTGCCCTTTAGGCCCAAGGATCGTAAGTCCGCTGTGAGGATATTGCATTTCAAACCTCAAGTAATATAAAACTGCGGAATTCATACGAATGAGGCATATTAAATTTCGAAGCAGTGAATAATAAATCTCATTAATAGTTAAAGTTGCACAAGGAATAAAATAAAACTTAAGCAATGAAGTTAATCTATTACAATGGCCATCCCAATACTTAAGGCCATTTAAAACAATTAAGAAGTCAATGATATGAAAGATTCAACGAGAGATAAATAAGAATGAATAAAATCTAAGAAAGTCCCGATGAATCACTCTCGTGCCGGGAATGATGACGCTACTCTACGTCATCGGCACGCCACTCTCGTTCCTCCTCAGCCGGTTGAAGATCCTCTGGGATCTCCTCACCTGCTTGCTCCTCGTAATAGTACTCACCTGAGGAGTCTGCACACCAAGGAATAGGGTCAACGACATGTTGAGCAATAGATAAGCAATATATAAATAATCATGACATGCATCAAGTATAAGAATAATGACAGGTATAATAATTAAGAGAATACAAGGAACCGAATCTAGGCATAAAGCATAAGTAAATAACCATCAGGATCATAAATAGAAATCCTAGCAATCACCACTACAAATATAATGCAATGCACAAGAGGGAGACTCCGTGGATGTCCTAGCCACCTCACGGGGTACCAGTAACAATTCTATCCGGACTACTGATACCAAAGTCCGGCTCCAGGGGGATCCCAGCTCCCGGTCCCGGGAATAGTAGCACGGTCCCAGCCCGCTCCCAACTATTCAACGCCATGGACGCCGTCCAAAGCCGACTGCCCACCCCGATGTCCGAGTAACCGGCCCATCAATAAACCCCCAAACTGCAGCTGGCCATGATATGCAAATAATAATAATAATAATAATAATGTGGTGTTAACACGAGAATAGACCAAGACAAGCAAGTCTGGCTAGCTCAATATACAAGACACGTTCATAGGGATTATCTCCTTCAAATCAATACAAGTCAAACTCAATCACGTGATAATCCCTTCAGTCTAGCCAGTCATGTTCATCAATTACATAACACGGGGTCCTAAGGTACACTCTAAGTCAAGTCCAAGTCCTAATTCTACAAGAGATTATGTTTCATAATTAATTAGGTGTTTTATGCCAAAAGAGAGAGTGTACAAGGAATTACAACAACGGATACAATTAAATAAGTCAAGGAGGAATTACAATCCAAACCTAGGCAAGTGTTGTCATCCATGTACCATATGTGTTTTAACGGAGTGCGTGGGGAATTCGAATAATCAATGCTTATAAAGAATTTCCTTGGTGTACAATCATGTTGGGCATTGATTGATTCAATTCCATACGCATTCGGTTAACCATATACAATACACGAATACCTAGACAACCCATCGAAGCACACCAAGCCACGTGCTACAATTTCAAAACTCCAAATGGTCACGTGAGAGTGGTTTCATGGTTTCCAATATCTAAGGCCCAACCTAGGCTAACAATCTCGTTACTAACAAGAAAGTGGTCTAGAATTAATCTACTTAACTACTTCCCTACCTGATCCCCAATCATCACGAGACATGTATCATTGGATTCTACGCTCAAAGAGCTTTCCAACGATATATGGCTCGCGAAATTTCGACGTATGGTTCAGAAGTTATGGCCCATAGAAATTTGACCCTTTATATATATATATATAAATATATAAAAACGCGACGAACCATCCATCGGTTCGATTCATCGGCTGGAGGATCAACAATGCCCATATGGATGTCAGGTAGTCAGTCACATACGTTATGTGTTTCTTTGTTTTTCAATGCATGGGCTGATGTCATCGTTGATGTCTCTTCTCTTTATTTATTCATTATATATATATATATATATATATGCACAGGAGACAACATTCTGATTGTCCTTTTTTAAAGTTTGTCAGAATTCTGCCCTCCGATCGATCGGACAATGGGTCCGATCGATCGGTCTGAGATTCGTCTCAGTTAACTGAGAGCAGTTTCAGTCCGATCGATCGGACTGAAGGCCCGATCGATCGGCACTGTAGCAGAGCCCGAAAATGGGTTTTTCTTCTTCCTTTTTCCTGCATAAAACGAGCCTCCATGCTCCCCAATTATTTTAATCATTCTTTCCATGCATTCTATCAAATTAAAAACCTCCAAATCTACCATTTAACAATTAATCAAAGCCAAACCTATTCTAGACAAAAGAGATAACGAATAGAAAAGCTGATGATGGGAAAGGGCTTACCCACTAATATCAATGGAGAGAGGAGAGCGAGAGGAAGAAGATGTGCGGTCCGGATCGCGAAGATGATCTCTTCCGGAGAGAGATCTGGGCTTGAGAAGAGAAGAGGAAGAAGATGGCTGCTGCAACTCTCGATCGTTGCGAAAGTGATAATACGATTAGGGCTAATCCCTGTTTAAGAAGAAGAGAGGGAGGAAAAGACCGAATTGCCCTTTAAGTGGGTCCGGTAAAATAATTGACTATTTGAAGGTTTTCTGATCATCGGATCGCAACGAGCCAGAAGACAAAAATGATCAGCGCGACGAGACCTTTCCAACGAACCCAAAATCACGGTGATAGGAATTTTCTGGAAAAACACTCAATTTTTCCTAATTAGCAAACTACCCCCTGCTAGGATCAAACGAACTCGTAATCGAACGAAACTTCGCAGACACTATCCTAACAGTAAAAGAAACTCGCTCAAAGACTAAACCCACTTAAATATCTAAAATACAAATAATTATAATAATAATAAAAATAAACGGGTCAACGGGCCTGCTATTGGGCCCAACTGACCCAGTAAGGTCGCGGACCTTACAGTACCAGCCAGAGAGAGGCTTGGTCCAGCTCCTCAGAGGGATAGGCAGGCCTTCACCCCCCTCAGTACCTCCGTCGGACACATCTTGTTGCATATCCAAGATGATCCCCCGGTTAAATGGCCAGGGAAAATGAAGTCTCCCCCAAACCGCAGGAATCCTAACAAATATTGTCGCTTCCATCGCGACCATGGCCATGATACCGACGACTGCTACGAGCTAAAGAAGCAGATCGAGGACCTCATCCAGCGCGGGCACCTGCGCCAATATGTTGCTGGGAGAGCTCAAGCACCATCACCACCTCGTCATCAAGAGAATCAGCAGCCCTTCGGAGAAATTCACACTATCTCTGGAGGATCGGCGGAGTCACTCTCAGCAATGAATGCCCACTCCAGAAAGGCCAGACATACTGAGGAAGCACGTCCGTCCAAAGTGCCCCGGCAAGGAGATGGCGAGGTCATATCCTTCTCGGATAGGGACCTAGAAGGAGTGCAGCTCCCCCACGACGACCCATTGGTATTATCCCTGACCATCGCCAATTTCCAGGTGCATAGAATCCTGGTAGATAGTGGCAGCTCCGCTGACATACTGTATGCAGACGCTTATGACAAGTTGAGCCTAGGTAGGGAAAGGCTCCGACCTGTCAAGTCACCTCTTATTGGTTTCTCAGGAGAGAAGGTGTACCCCCTGGGAGCGATCAAACTCCCAGTCACCGCCGGCGTGGCGCCCCGAAGCTCCACAATCATGGTCGACTTCCTGGTGCTTGACTGCCCGTCAGCTTACAACGTCATATTGGGCCGACCTGCCCTCAATACGTTAAAGGCTGTTCCCTCCACCTATCACCTCATCATCCGCTTTCCAACCCCTAATGGAATCGGAGAGGTCAGGGGAAACCAGTTGGCTGCCAGGGAATACTACGTCTCCTCGGTAAAAGATAAAAAGCAGAAGGAAGCGTTGCAGATTGAGACCCTTGATCCAAGGGATGACTCCACCATTGAGAGGGGAGAACCAGTTGAAGCACTCACCACTGTGGTCTTAAATGAAGACCTCCCTGATAGGAAAGTGTACATTGACTCTTCTCTCCCTGAAGACCTGGTCCGCCTCTTAACCAACTTCCTGAAGAACAACATGGACATCTTTGCATGGTCACATGCAGATCTTGAAGGGATTGATCCCAAAGTCGCCACTCATCGCCTCAATGTCGACCCCCAGTACAAGCCTGTCCGACAAAAGCTGAGGGGCGCCTCCACTGAGAGGGCCCAAGCAATGGACAAGGAGGTCGGGAAGCTGATAGAGAACGGATCTGTAAGGGAGGTAGCATACCCCGAATGGCTCTCTAATGTTGTGATGGTGACGAAATCCAATGGGAAGTGGCGCCTGTGCGTCGACTTCACTAACACTCCGGCAAGGCTTGGGCGCCCAGGGTTTGATGTCCAGTATCAGCCAAGGTCGGCCATCAAAGCGCAAGCCTTGGCAGACTTTGTAGCTGAGTCTACACATGCAGAGGGGGAGACGGATGAACTAGCCTCGCCCATACAAGGTGTGTCGCCGCCAGAAGAGGACAACCAAGAAGGCGCCCGCACAACTCCAGATCTCCGAGCCTCCGCGGAAGACCAGACAGCCCGGGGCGCCCATGCATCCCTTGCCCTGGGCGCCCGAGGCTTGGGCGCCCAGGCATCCCTTGCCTTGGGCGCCCAGGTCTCTCCAGCTTCACTTGGGCGCCCAGGCCTCCTCAGCAGTCATGGGCGCCCAGGCATCTCCAGCAGCCCTGGGCGCCCAAGCAAAGTCTACTTCGGGCCCCCCGTTGCTTCTTACTTCTCATCCTGATGCCCAGAATCTCTCAACGCTACTATGGAAGCTCTATGTTGACGGCTCCGCGACCAGCAATGGAAGTGGAGCGGGTCTTGTATTAATCAGCCCTGATGGCACACCCCTCAAGTGTGCAGTAAAGTTTCACTTTCCAGCCTCCAACAATGAGGCTGAGTGCGAGGCACTCCTCTCTGGTTTGAAGCTGGCATTGGAAATGAACGCCCAACACCTCATCGCTTACAGCGACTCTCAGTTGATAGTGAATCAGGTCAAGGGAGAGTTTGAAACAAAGGAAACCAGAATGCAGGACTACCTCAGCCTAGTGAAAAAGTTGATCCCGCAATTCCAGCACTTCCAAATCAGTCATATCCCCCGGGAAAGTAACGTTGCTGCGGATACACTTGCTAGGCTCGCCTCGTCCTTCGAGACCTCACCAGGCGAACCAACATTCCTTGGGCACCAGCTCGAACCAAGCCAGATGAATGAAAGCGTTGTAAACATCAACTGTGCTGCAATTGAAACAAGCTGGATGGCCCCGATAAGGGCGTACCTCCAAGAGGGTACATTGCCAGAGGACCCCCTCGAGGCGAGGAAGCTGAGGATGAGAGCTTCCAAGTTCACACTCTTGCAGGATGTCCTCTACAAGAAAGGCTACTCGTTACCCCTGTTGAGGTGCCTCTCTCCCGAAGAAGCTGATTATGCCCTGCGAGAAATCCACGAGGGAATTTGTGGGAACCACTCGGGAGGGCGCTCCCTCGCTCACAAAACACTCCGGCAAGGCTTCTTTTGGCCCAGCATGCTTGCGGATGCCAAAGAATTTGCCAGGAAGTGTGACAAATGTCAGCGCTTTGCCACTGTGCCAAGGCAGCCACCAGAGGAACTCACTATCATTATGAGCCCATGGCCTTTCTCCAAGTGGGGGATCAACATCCTAGGCCCCCTTCCATTGGGCAAAGGGCAATGTAAATTCGTAGTGGTCGCCATCGACTACTTCACGAAGTGGGCGGAGGCGGAACCCTTGGCGAGGATCACAGACTCCAAAGTAAAGGACTTTGTCTGGAAAAGCATAGTCTGCCGCTTTGGGATCCCACATGCCATCGTCAGTGACAACGCAAAGCAATTTGATAACAAGCTCTTCAACTCGTTTTGCTCCGACCTTCAGATCAAGCAGCCCCACTCCAGCCCGGCGCATCCACAGGCAAACGGGCAGGCGGAGGTCATGGTGCGAACAGTCCTGCGAAATTTGAAAACAAGGCTCGAAAGAGCAAAGGGCCTTTGGGTGGATGAGCTTCCCGGGGTATTGTGGGCATATCGGACCACGCCAAGAGCTCCAACCGGGGAAACCCCTTTCTCTCTCGCCTTTGGGACTGAAGCAGTCATCCCAGTTGAGATTGGGGTCCACTCTCTGAGAGTCTAGCACCATGACCCAAACACCAATGGGGAGGGGCTGCGCGTCAACCTTGATTTGGTGGATGAAGCGAGGGAAATGGCCAACATCCGCAATGCTGAGTACAAGCGGCGCATGGCCAAACACTATAACTCAAGAGTAAAGCCTCGCCCCCTCCAACTCGGAGATCTAGTCCTAAAAAAAGTCATCCTCGCCACCAAGGATTCTCGGGAAGGCAAGCTAGGCCCGAATTGGGAAGGTCCTTATCTCATAACGGAGGTGGTGAGACCTGACACTTACAGGATTCAAGATTCGGAGGGAAAAGTCCTACCTCATCCGTGGAATGCAGAACATCTGAAGAAATATTATCAGTGACCAGTGACATACAAGGGGAAAAAAGCAATGGGAAGGGGTATTTCATCTTTTAGCACATTATAACATGTTCTTTATAATGTGCAATGGATAAATAAAGTCCTATATTTTATTCATTCCAAGTATTAGGCTTAGGCTACATAACTGCCTTAAAAAAAAAAAAAAAAAAAAACTACATGTAATGAAGCATGGCAAAATCTCCTACATCCTAACTACTCTCATGGCTCCCCTCGTCGTCCTCATCATCCTCCTCATCCTCCTCGCCACCCTCTATGTCATCAGGACCTCCATCAGGCTCCTCGGCGGGCGAAAAGCCTGAAAGATCAAGGTTAGGGAAAGCAGCAGCAATCTTCCCCCGAAGCTCCTCGTACCCATCAATAAAGGCAAGGGCGGCGCCCTCCGCAAGCTCCCTCTCAGCTTGAGAAGCTTCCTGAGAAGCTTTATCACACACCGCCTTCATTTCTGTCGCCATGACAGCCTCCCTGAGTGAAGCCCTCTCGCGGGCCTCCACCAACTCAGCCTCCCTGAGTGAAGCCCTCTCGCGGGCCTCTACCAACTCAGCTTCCCTGAGCGAAGCCCTCTCGCGGGCCTCCACCAACTCAGCCTCCTTGAGTGAAGCCCTCTTACGGGTCTCCACCAACTCAGCCTCTGCTCTTCTCGCCCTCTCGCGGACTAATGAAAGCGCAGTCTCGAACTTGGACTCCCTCTCGTGGGCAGTCAAGAGCTCACCTTCTGCCCTAGAAGCCCTCTCGCTGGCTGAAGAGAGCTCAGTCTCTAACTTGGATGCTCTCTCGCGGGCAGTCCCAAGATCGGCCTCAGCAGCTCCCTTAGCAGCTTCAAAATCTGCAATCTTCTTCTGAGCAATGGAGAGATCTCGCCTGCTATGTCTGGCCTTTGACAGCAAGCTGACGGATGCAGTGGAAGTCTGGAGCAACAAATAAAAAAATAAAAAATGAGACACCACAATAAAAAATATAGATATATTTTGAAAGTCTGGAGAAAAGGAAAAACCTTTACTTGAGCCAGACCCTTCAGGAAGGTATCTATGATCCTCTCAGTACCCAAAGAAGTGATCTCTGAAACCTCATGAGGAATCACAAACCTCCCAAGTCTCTCCCGGATCATCAGCGGGTTGCCCAACATCCGAACATCCCCCGCAGGAGTCCCCGGGCACGGGGAACACGAATGAGGGGCAGAAGGTGCAGCTGGAGAGGAGGACTCTCGAGTAGCAAGCGGGGCATAAGAGGTCAGGGATGAAGAGGTCGCTGGCGGTGGCAACACTGTGGGAGGTGCAAGAGAGCTGGCCCTGAAAGATACTGGCGGGGACTCCCCCCTTGTGGTGGTGTCTACCCTCGCCGCCTTGGAAGGAAGATTACTCTTACTTGAAAGGAAAGCCCCGATCATCCCTCTATCAACTGCTGCAAAAGCCAAGAGTGTTACTTGTGCATATAAAATAAGGGAGAAAGAAAGGAAAAGCATAAGTCAATACCTTTTCTCTTCGCGGGAGGTGCCTGAGAAGAGCCACTAACTCTACCACTTTCTTTGTGTAAGAGAACACCCAAGTCTTTTTCGGGATGGTCTCTCACAGCCTGTAGTTTCTGCTCCTGACTCGCAGAGAGCATCGGTGCCTCTGCAAAGAGGCAAGTGAGTATATAAAAAAATACTATAAAGGTGAAAAAGTAACAAAGGAGTGACTTACCAAGCCTCCTAGCGTCTCCCCGTCGAGTAGGCACTAATACCCTGTCTGTCTCGGATGCCCACTCTCCGCCAGCAAATAGAAAGCGAGATTTCCAGCTATGGCAGTTCGAACGCAATCCTGTGAGCAACTTGCCGCTCCTAGAGGTGAAATAGTACCATCCCCTATTAGGGGCGGGAGACTCTACTAAGTTATAAGCTGCATGGAACTCCACGGGTGAAGCATTCTCGTCATGTACTCTCATCCACAATGCAAGGAAACCCAGCAAAACTCTCCATCCATTTGGCGCTAAACGCCCAGGGGTTAATGAAAAATAATGGAGAATGCGGCAAATGGAAGAGAGCATGGGAAACCTCAGTCCCGCCTCAAACATCTCCTTGTAAACAACAATGTCGCCCGACGAATTGTCGCAAGCAGGCTCATCCGTCTCAGCCCGACGGCACAACACAGTAGGGGGAATATGATAACCGGACACTATCCTAAAAAGATCACTATCAGTAGTGAGCGTGCTGAAAAGGGTACTCACCTTGGATCCGTCGTCCTCTACTACCACTTTCCCTCGACACCTTCTGGGGCGAAGACGTGACATGACCGCAGCCGCAGCGTCCGTGCTCACCTCTTCAGGCCCCTGATCTATGTCACCACCCTCAGTCATCAAAGTGGCGCTCATAATAGATGCGGGCGCGAGCCCCTCGGGCGCCCTAGGCATGGACCCCCATGGCGAGGAAGTTCTAGATGAAGAGGCAGCAAACACGGGCGCCCCGGGCGCTGACCGCCCGAACGTGGACGCCCCTAACTTGGGCGAGAGCGCTCCCTGCGCGGACGGACCTACAGCAGGCCCAGACGGCCCAACCAGGCGAGCAGCAGCAGCGGGCTGCACGGGCGCCAGCCCAGCCGGGCCAGCAGGCCCAGACGGCCCAACCAGGCGAGCAGCAGCAGCGGGTTGCACGGGCGCCAGCCCAGCCGGGCGAGCAGGCCCGGGCGCCCCAGCCCCAGGCGGGCGAGCGCAGGCGGGCGGCCCCAGTGGGCGAGCATCGCAGCCGGGCGCGGGCCCAGGCGAGTGTGCAGCGCAGGCGGGCGGCCCCAGTGGGCGAGCATCGCAGACGGGCGGCCCCGGTGGGCGAGCAGCGCAGGCGGGTGCCCCGAGTGCTGGCTGTCCGGGCATGGTCGCCCCGGGCGCTGACTGCCCGGGCATGGTCGCCCCGGGTGCTGGCTGCCCGGGCATGGGCGCCCCCGGCGAGGGCTGGCCTGTTCCTCGTGCAGGCGTGGTGAGTGCTCCAGCAGCAGTAGGCTGATTCTCCATGGTGGCCTTTTTTCTTTTCTTCCTTGAACAAAAAGAAAACCTAGAGAAGATGAAGACAACCTTTTCTCTCTTCCTTTTGACAAGAAGAAAGCCAAAAGCAAAAGCCCTAAGAACCCTCTCTATTTATAACCTTTACTTTAGGGTTTTTTCAAATGAGAGAGGATAAGCCCTTGTTACGAAATTCAGAAAAGGAGATAAACCGCCGAAAGGACTCTACTGAAGAAGCTTGGATTTCACTAATGTCTCCCTTTCAAAGCCTTATTTGGCACGAGACATTGAGGGGCAAATGATGGGCCAGGCCCAAATAGTTCGGCTCGCAATAACAGGTTAGGCCCAAGAGGTTCGGTCCACGATGACAGGTCAGGTCGAACTGACCTTAGTCCATGATTAGCCTAGGTCTTGATCTACCCATTGAGGCCGGATCCGAATCCACAGAATGACAAACTCATCGTGTCGTTTCACCTACCTGCTTTTACCAATTCCCGCGGAGGAAATCTTATCTGCTCATCTGTTGGGGAGAGTTCGGAAGACTCCACCAGACTGGAGCGTACATCATTGGAGATCCTGGAGAATCTCCATCCGTTGGAGAAAGAGTATAAAAGGAGGAGTCCTATTAAAGGAAGAGGTCTCTCTCGAATTCTTCACATCATTATTGTATCTGACTACTTTGTAATCTCCTCCTCAGAGCAGTAAAGTGAACATTTAAAGTGGACGTAGGTCATACTGACCGAACCACTATAAACATTCTCTCTCTTCATTAATCTCTACATTAATTGCATATCACTTGACCGGTGGTGCCCGAAAGTCATTTTTTGGCATCATCAGGTCTCATACCCATTGGAGTAGAGTTTGTCAAAGGCCCATTCAAGATGGGGCCTTTGTTTTGAGTGGTGTTATTTTATCTTATTTATAATTAAGCAGCTCCTACTAAAGGGTGCAATTTACACAAATAAAAAGTGCAAATACTCGTAAAGACTTGGGTCCACTGTCACACTGACTGCCATGAGATACATGAATTTTTTTTCTCCCTTACAAGTGATCTTTAGAGGTGGACGATGAAGCATTCAGCTGCGGTATTTTTCCACAACTAAAGTTTCCTCTGCTAAACCTGCCATTTTAGGGATGAAATGAAGATATGACCTTAACTTTTTCATGATTTGATCTACTAGAGTGATGGCTAGGTATTAATTTTTTATTTCCATTAGATTCATTTTCCATTGAAGCTGAGAGGCTATATTTGATGGTCATTTTTCGATTTCATTTTTAACCACTTCTTGAAATACAAGCCTTCAAATCCCTATTTGATTACCTGCAGAAACAAACATTCCTTAGCAACCAAAGTTACTAATTCCATTGGCCACATCCGGCTTATATGGATGTAAACAAGCCAAATTAACTTGAGCTAGAGCTCGACTGCCTAATTCACAGCTTGAGCTCGGCTTGTCCTCACCTTGTCGAGCCCAATATTTAAGCTCGATCTCAATCATAAAGTAAAGAGGGGGTCATTTAGCTTTGGCTTGGCGATCAACTTGTCTTCCTTATATTTATTTATTTATGTATATTGACAAACAAGTCTAGCCTGGGCCTAAGCTCATATATAATGTTAAATGAGCATCAATAGAATATCATAATCTGACTTAGACCATGTGGACGGAAGTCTGCAAAGACCTTGGGTCCAAAACCTACCTTGAAAAATCTCTTGTGAATTCTCATTAAGATTGTCCGAGTTGGGAGAATATTTCAAATACCAAACTGAAAAGTCCCAGTCAATAACTATCAAAGATCTTGCATGAGTAAACTTGTCCTTGACGTCATGTTTCAGTCAACCAATTAGTTTCAGTGGCTTCAAACCGTTCCTACCAGTTACTGTATATAATTGCCTCAAGTACCCAAGTTATATCAATACCACCAATTCAGATAACTGGGGTTGATCCAATAAAAAAAAGTAATAAGTTGGATCCATGCAAAAAAACTCAAGTCTACGTACTACAATTTCCTCTTACATCCATATAGAACTCACAACTACAATTGATCAAAAATTATTTCAGAAACTCACAAGTACTATGTCTCATTATTTCAAATTAATTAATCTCCTGCAGACAGTGTCATGCAAGGAAAGGAAGGAGATGATTCCATTATTTTTGTCTTAGAAGCTATAGATTTCTAAGATAGAAATCATTCTAACGACGTTGATATAAAGCTCGAATTCCATTAATATCATCTCTGCCTAGATTTACCTTCTTTTGACCACGACCGATGGAAGGATACATAATAGCATTTTGATCCTGCGAGTGACCAAGTCCAAGCAGATGGCCAATCTCATGCACAGCGACTGATTCGACGTCGAAGGCATTCGCAGTGGAAGGGTTAATTGCCCAGGTCTCATCGGCGTCGTAGTGGAACAATCCAGTTGTGGGTGCAAATGCATGTGCAAGTACTCCACCAGCACCATCAAATGGCGCATTATCACCATGACCTCTGCTAAAGAATCCGATCTTGATGTCTGCAGAAGCTACATTTTGGGTCTCCTCAAATGTGAAATGGCTCACAGCGCTCCATTTATTGAAAGCGCTTTTGCAGATGGTTCTATGGTTTTGTAGGCTAATGACCGGAACACCTTCGAGGAAGCCATAGGTGAGACGAGTCTTGGAAGGAGGCCATCTTGGAGAATTAGGAAAGAAGGTATAAAGATGGCGTCCCTTGCCGGATCGCATCGAAGACTTTCCATTGATAATGTCTGCCACCCCGCACCGGGGCTTCATCATCTGCTCGCCGGTGGCAACGTCGAGCACGCCGGTGACATTGAGGTTGTAGTTGCGCTGGTAGGACTTGATGGCCAACTCGAGCTGTTGGTCGAAGGAATCATTGTCGGCACCAACATTTTTGTGGGAATTGGTGTTGGTGATGTTGGTGGAATGGCGAGGAAGGTATCCAAAATGCTCAAGATATTGTTTGAGTTTGTGTATGCCTTTAACAGTCTCACCCTTGTGACACCCCTCTAAGTTTTTAATGAATTCGAAAGGTTGATGATGGTGGTGGGGGTGGTGGGGAGGGGCAGAGGGAGGGGAACGGGACTCAATGAGGAAGGGAAAGAGGAATAAGGTGAGAGGGACAAGAAACCAACCTTTGGATGCCATTAATATTTTTCTTCCCCTCTTCACCAAGATAAAAGGTTTTTGTGTTGCCTTCGATGATCTAAATTGAACATAGATTCCCTATTTATAGATCTTGAGACATTAGAGAGAGAGAGAAGATGTGTTGTAACTTGTAAGCGAATGATCCATCATCCATGCGAGTCGTCTACGCCTCCAAGCAAGTCATGCATAAAGGGCTGGATCAAGTCTTCCACCAAAGTCATGACGTTACTACTTTGCTGTTCATTAAACCATCCTAGCCCTCTAATTTCCATTTTAAAATGTGGACCGTACGTGGATCATTGCATTTATCTGTTAATTTGGTGGGGACATCTTAAACTTGAGTCTCTTGATCGAATTCCCATTGGTGAAAGGGTGGGGCCAACACTTTACATGTTTACCTTTACCAACACGCCAATAGCTAACAGCCAAAGACCAAGCTTCTATTGGAAACCAATTTTTCCCATACAATTTAGACCCGTCAAATACTAAAGGTTTTGGCCGATTCTACCCGTTTTTCTCCATTACTGTGTTATTTGACTAGTCAAACAAACACCCGTGACACGCGCGGGCATAGTAAAAATAAATTTTATTTTATTAAAATTAGATATATCTTATTTTATATTAATATAAATACTAAAGGTTTTGGCCGATTCTACCCATTTTTTTCCATTACTGTGTTATTTGACTAGTCAAACAAACACCCGCGACAAGCCCGGGCATAGTAAAAATAAATTTTATTTTATTAAAATTAGATATATCTTATTTCATATTAATATAAAAAAAATTGAGAGAAAAAAAGGCATTAAAATCTTACACCTATCGATGACGAAAGGTGTCTAGGATATAAAATTTACAGGCCCCACGTGAAAGGCAAAGCCTCCCTCACTGTTTTTTAAGTGGTTTTTCTGAAAGGAGAATTGATGTGGTTGGTGACGTGCACCCCTCGCAATCCTCCTCCCCAAATGCTTTAATATATATAATGTGGAATAGAACTTCATTTCTCAGTTCTCAGTTCTCACTGCGACTCTCAACTATTGTAGTATGCCGAGGTTTACACCCCTCTACCGAGGGCCCCCTCTTTAGAGGGCTAGGGACCCAGCCCCTACTAAGCCGGGATTAAAAAAAAAAAATCTACTGTAGTGTACCAATTTTGTAGAAAAATCTTCATTTGACCAAGTCCTCGATCTATTTTCAAAAGAAAGTTTGGGCCACTATAAAGTTTCCTTGTATCGTTCAGACTTCTGTTTAGTGTTTGGGAGTGGCCGCCTCGTTTACTTGCATGTCTTGTTAGGAAGGGGTTGGAAAGGTCTTTGTATGAATCCAAGGAAGAGCCATCTGATCGTCTTGGGTTCACTATAATAATTTTTTGCTTTTACCGGCGAGTTTTGATCTATAAAAATAATCAATATATACAGAATAGACAAGCAGCCGTAGAGTCCAGGTTTTCTTTTGGGAGAAGAGGATGGAAAAGAGGTACCCAGATCAATAATATTTTATATTTATTAATTTTTTATTAAGAGGATTTTACGGGAAAGAACCTGATAGATGGTCGTTTCTTCAGAAAGGACCCGGTAGTTCGGGCCACACAATTTTAGTCATCCCACCATTTTTATTTATTTATTATTTTCTTTTTGCTAGTCTACGCTGAGCAACATTCGCATCACCCAGACTACCATCACCATGTACCGCTATGTTTTCACTTCTTTTCAATTCTTTCTCACCCATTTCTTCTATTTCTTCTTCTTCCCATTTATTTGTATTCTTTTTCTTAAAAAAAATAAATTAAACTAAATCTCATTGGATCAACACACCTCGCCATTCTAGGACATGTCATCTCAAGAGAGGCTACAATGACAAGTATGTGTGGATATAAAGATGAGATCATAGTTACAATAAAATACACCTATATGAAAGAGATATCCTCGACTCATTTTTCGATTTCTCCTCTTATATTTGCAATCTTTTATCCCAAGAACAGTAAGAAAGGTTTGTTCTCAACACACTTTCTTTGATGGATAATATTCAAAGTGTATCATTTTAAGAATTGAAGACTTTTTTTTTAACCAAGAATGGCAAAATTATGGAAGTTTTAGGTTTTAAAAAAACCACACACAACAACGCGAGCGTTGCTCACATTAGACATGAGTGATCCTAGTGTCGCTCCCCTCATACTTAAAAAAAAAAGAATGGGATCTAACAGACCCCATTTGCATGGCCTGAACTACGGGGTCCTTTTTGGTGCAATGGGCAACTAACGGGATTTTGCCCATAAAGCCCTCTATTATTAATTATTTAAAATAATCTATTTCACAGTTTTTTTTTAATAATATCTAAAGAAAAACCTTAAATTTGAAACTTCCCAACTTTTCCCAAGACATAATTTCTCATAACTTTGTGAGGCCATTAAAAATACAAAAACAGTTTGGGGCACTTAACGAAGTCAAATTGCTAGAAATACTTATTTTCTTCTTGTTTTAACATTGAGAGTTGTATTTCAATCTAATAAAAAAAAGATCCGTGCCGAATTGATCAAATAGAAACCAATCCGCCAAGAATTAATTAGTAAAAACTTATTGATTGGTTACTTGTGATTATTTGATAAACAACAATTCAGCAATAGGCGTGGATGTTTGTGTGGGGCAGCACTTATATTCATTCACTTGGTTGTGAAAAGATGAAGGTAGAGGGGTAAATAATAAGATTATACGAAGTTAAGAGTTTCAATCCTCTTAGTGCCTCCCTCATGCTTCCCATGAGTGGTGCGGAACTCTAAGTGGGGCCCACCTATTGAATATCTTAATCCCTTAGAATAACCTTCCTATCCTTAGGTGGGTATTCCTAAATTTTACTTCAACAACGGTTGATCCTGCCATAAGATTGAGCACATGATTAAAAATGTCATATGAAAAATCCTACAGTGGGACCAACTATCAACAAAAAACTGGAATCACCCTATTTGAAAAGAGGGACTTCATTTTTAAAAATTTAAATTTTCAATAGGTGGTCTCTATTATATAATCTTACTTCTCTCAAGGTAGCATGAGAAATGCTTGAACTTGAGAGGGGTAAACCAGCCCCACCCCCAACTCCCCAAGTCTGATGAGTGCGGAAATGGGATTAGTTTCAACTCATTAAGGCAGGTAGGAGTGAAAAGTTGATCATAGGTAGCCAAAGTGGACCCCAAACCAAACAATAAAGTCTGATTAGTGCTGAAATGGGGTAAGTCTAAACTGATGATGGTAGAGGTGTGAAAGGTTGATCATAGGTCAGCCCAAGTGGAACCCAAACTAGCTCCACGTACGCAACACTTGCATGATAGCTAATGCATATTATTCTCAAACCTTAAAGTTTGTGACCATGAACTACACGGTGGAAACATTCAGACAGTTCTCAGCTAAATATTTTTCAATATTTATTGTAGGCGATAGATATTACACAAGTTTGAAATCTGAAAACATGGAAGATTTTCTTCAGTGCTCCTGTTCATTAGGATTGGTGCCCAAATATAGATGATTTTCTTCGGTGCTCTGCAGTTTATTGGGATCGGTGTCGTCCATCACAATGACCGTGTAAAGTTTTTGGGGGATTTCGCCTTTGGAATGGTCAGGATCAGCATGTGTAAGTAGTTTTAAACACTTCCATTTTTCTTCGCTTTTTCTCTATTATTATTTGGATAAAACAGGTGAAAGAATTGAGTTGGAGAAAAAAAAATGTATAATGCAAGACAAAGTTGAGGCAATGGATCATTTTCCCACCTTCATTTTCTTTATCTTTTCTCCATCCTGGTGTAACCTAATCTTTTTCATAAGTCTGCGCATACCCTACTGTTTTGGTTAGATGTCATTATTCTTTTTATCCAAGAAAGAATACTCTTGTTTGTCTGATACTGTGTACAGAGTGGAGGAATCAGTCATCCCATGATATGGTAGGGGTCCTATGGGCTAGGCCTGAACTTAGAAGAACTGATACTTTGAATAGGCCCAGCCTGTGCAACTCAAACTCCAGGCCAAAAGGAAATCTGCGGCCCGTTGACACTTGAAAGCCCTAATCTTATTAGTCTCATCCAGAATCCGTTTATGATTTTGTAACCTCTCTATCAGATTGTATCATTCTCCAATGAAATGGTATTGAAGCATGTAAAATCAAAAGGGGGAACCTTGATAACAGATGGCCCACTAAGGGGTACACTTGGGCCAGGTCTAGGCCAATCCAACTAATCGAACCATAGCTTTAAAACTCGTTTCCACTTATCCTCAGCCCTCACCAGGACAAGTTGACTCAACTGAATAAATTAGCTACTTGCACAAATTGATTTTTTTTTTTTTTTTTTGCTAAAGGGCAATTGTATTAGAGAAAAGAGAAGGGAACAGAGGCAAACACCCCAAAGAGAAAAGCCTAGAGAGACTCTATACAAGATGGAAAGAAAGAAAAGAGCCTAAATCAGAAGAACAAAAAATTCCAACCTTAGGATAGAGAGGAGTACACAAAAAATTATATATCACCTAAAGAGCCTTTCCAGAAAAAGATTTATCCATATGTCTAAGAGAAAATGGAAAAAGCTCTTTTAAGTAGCCCTTGACCTTCGTCTGAGAGACTCTAGAGTTTCTGTAAGTGAGATCGTTTCTTGTTTTCCATAGGAAAAAAATTGTTGTGAAGAAGATTGAGGCTGCAAGCTTGCACCTTTGCGAGCTTGCTTATCACAATGAGACGATAAATCATTCCAAATCTTGGTAGGGGACAAGGGGATAGCATAGCTGACTGCTGCTGATTGGAGAGTTCTTCCAAAAATCCCTTGCACAATTTCATTAGGTCTAAACGAAATCCCGGTTAGGTAGATTATTTTAAGCCCTCCCCACAACCTACCATTGAGCTCAATATCTGACCCTAATTGGTGGAATTTTCATGAATGCCACATTATAAAGCAAAATATTAAAATACCAATTCTATAAATATCCAAAAAAAAAATTAAATAGTAACTACATGTCACTTAAAAATTGCGAAAAATCAAAATATTGAAGTCCCAAAAAAAAAAAAATCTGTGTATCAACTCAATCTTCACAATTTCCAATGATGTTTTTATTAAAGTCCAAAAAAATATCACTGGGCAACTTAGCTGTGATTAAGAGGCATAATAACCCATCCGATGGGCAAGATGAAATCCGAATCCGCCCTGTACCTATGACGGATTTTAACATGCATATTTAATCCACCACAAATTAACTTACTGATAAAAACATCTATCAAACCCGCCCCTAATAGGAGTGCGTAGGGTCAATTCTCTCTGTTTAAGCCCAAACCCATTACCACTTCTGCACGAAGGGTAAAAGTTACTGCTTTTATTGGCCACTTGGAACCAAAATATTGTCTATAGATGTGGCCTATGGATGTAAACAAGCCAAGGTTGAGCTTGAGTTCTGTCTATCTGATTTACAACTTGAGCTCGGCTTGTCCTCACTTTATCGAGGCCAAGCTCGAACTCAATTATAAACTGAGGAGCACAAGCTTTGGGTTGGGTCAACTTGTTTTCCTCATATTTCTTCTCTTAGAGATCGTTTCAGAATTCAAAGCACTTGGCTCCAAAACTTACCCTTTCTTTTTATTATTATTATGATGAGGAACCTGCCAAGGTTGATCATTAGTAAAACTCATGATATACAACACCACCCACTAACACAAACAGTGTGTATCAGGTAAGGTCTTAAATGGTTCGAAGTTAAGACCTCCAGCTCATTACTGGACTTCCCATGTTAAAAAACTTGAGGATTCTCATTGAGATCATTTGAGTTGGGATAAACACTACTTCAAGACCAACTTAGGTGTCCCAGATTCTAATCAACAAAGCTCTTGTATTAGTAAACTAATCCTTATATTGTTTGAGTCAATGAGTTCCAAGGGGCATCAAGCCAGCAATACCAGCAACCATATTATTCAAATACTATCAGATTAAGATTCTTTATTTTTTATTTATTTATCTCAATTCTGCCTTAAATCAATATGGAGAAACACAATCCATATAGATGACTCCAATATATTTTAACAAGGCTTGATTTGATGATGATAACGACGAAGACTTCAATTCTATCTCACGCACCTGAGTTATATTTTCATACTTAATTAAATTTTATTCCATATTCCTTATAAAACCCGATTATGATAACTGGAGTTAATCCAAACAATAAAAAAAAATACACAAAATTCCTCTTACATACTCAGAAAAATCAAAACTAAATCTCATTATTTCAGACTAATATCCTTACAAGATCATGCAAGGAAAGGAAGGATAAAACTCCACTATTTTCCTCTTAGAAGCTACATATATTTCAAAGATACATAGCATTCTAACGACGAGAACTATATAAAGCTCGAATTCCATTGATATCATCTTGGCCTAGATTCACCTTCCTCGTACCAGGAGCAATGGCGGGGAACATAATAGCATTTTGATCCTCTGAGTGACCAAGTCCAAGCAGATGGCCAATCTCATGCACAGTGACCGATTCAACATCGAAGGCACTTGCAGTTGAAGGGTTAATAGCCCAGTTCTCTTCGGCATCGTAATGGAACCAGCCATATGTGGGTGCAAATGCATGTGCAAGCACCCCACCTGCACCATCAAATGGCGCATCATCACCGTGACCTCTGCTAAAGAATCCGATCTTGATATCGGCAGAATCTACATTTTGGACCTCCTCAAATGTGAAATGGCTCACAGCTCTCCATTTGTCAAAAGCGCTTGTGCAAATGGATTTAAGGTTTTGGGGGTCAATGACCTGAACACCTGAGAGGAAGCCATAGGTGAGATGGGTCTTGGAAGAAGGCCATTTTGGAGAATTATCAAAGAAGGTATAAAGATGGCGTCCCTTGCCAGACTGCATCGAACTCTTTCCATTGATAATGTCTGCCACCCCGCACCGGGGCTTCATCATCTGCTCAGCGGTAGCAACGTCGAGCTCGCCGGTGACGTTGAGATGGTAGTTGAGTTGGTAATTCTTGATGGCCAACTCAAGCATTTCGTCGAAGGAATCATCGTCAGCACCGACATTTTTGTGGGTGTTGGTGTTGGTGATGTTGGCAGAATGGTGAGGAAGGTATCCAAATTTTTCAAGATATTGCCTGAGTTTGTGTAGGCCCTTAACAGTCTCACCCTTGTGGCACCCCTCTAAGTTTTTAATGAATTCGAAAGGTTGATGATGTTTGTGGGGGTGGTGGGGAGGTGAAGAGGGAGGCAAGCGGGATTCAATGAGGAGAGGAAAGAGGAATAAGGTGAGAGGGAGAAGAACCCAACCTTTGGATGCCATTAGCAGTGATAAGCAACTTAACCAAGAAAAATGGGGGCTGTTAATAGGCCAATGGTAGTGATAAACAACTTATTTTTGTGTTCTCTTTGATGAACTAAACACAAGAGGGATCCCCTATTTATAGATCTTGAAATGTGTTGTGTGTGTGGAGAGAGAGAGAGAGAGAGAGAGAGAGAGAGAGAGAGAGAGAGAGAGAGTTCTAAGCAAGTTTCCATGCAAGTAACGCAGAAGTACTCGGTCCAAGTCTTCCACGTACGAAGTCATGCCAATATTAATTTGTTACTTATTAAACCATATTCCTAGCCATGTGATTTCTAAAATTGAATTTGGACCGTGGACCATTTCATTTTATTGGTTAGCTTTGATGGGGCCATCTTAAACTTGAGCCTTAAGATCATACCATGTGTCGAATTTCAAATGGTGATAGGGTGGACTCCTACTTTAAACAGCTTTTCCTTGCCATCACGCCAATACCAATGGACTATGGTCCTCACGGGAGCCCCGTGGCCAATTGCTAAAGTCTAGCCGGCCATGGCAAAATTTTGAAAGATTGAGAGAGCTCCTTTAGATTTTTAATGTTTTTCATGATAAACGTCAGTGGGAAATCTAATCCAGGACCCGTCATATACGTCAAGGTGTCGGCCTGATTCTACCCAATTTTCTTGTGTTTCTCTGTTACTGTAAACTTTGTTTGGAAATCTTCATATGACCATGTTCTCTTTTGCAAACGGAAGTTTTTAGGCCCACCATATATAAAGTTTCCTTGCATCTTCTGCATACTTCTGCCATGATTTTTGTTCGGGTGTAACTGCCTCCCTTGCATGTCTTCATTAGCAAGGGGGAATGGGAAGGTCTATGTTTACACCAAGGGAGAGCCATCTGGTCATCTCTGTCCTTGACTTCATGGTCTAAAAAGTCAAAATACAACTTAAGAAACTTTAAAAAGGGGGTTAAGGGGACAAACACAGACCATTACAATTTACCACATCATCAATATTCCAACAGTGAGTAAAAGTCGTCGAGTGTTAAAATGGGGGTAAGTTTCAATTAATTAATGATGCTAGTAGATGTGAAGGGTTGATCAAACTACTCCAGGCTACTAGTTGTATAATAGCAAAGGTTTAAAAAAGTGATCTATGCATCCAACTTTTGCACATTATTCACAAACCTTGGGTTTGTGAGCATGAACTAGTTACTAAGGCTATTAATTTGATGAACTACTGTGAATAGGTGGAGATGGCAATGGTCGGGTTTAAACGGAGACCCGCCCCAACCCACTCCTATTAAGAGCGGGTTCGACAGTGAGTTAATCGCTTTTGAAGCAGATATAGGCTGTTAGACTATAACCCGAGTCACATTTGGAGCATTTAGGTTTTGGGTGTAGAAAAGATGGAAAAGGGGAGTGCATACTATTCTTTAGGTCATGGGTTTGATTCCTATCCAACATAGTGTGTGCTTAAGAAAAATGAATCCCCTACAGAAAATTCGACCCAACCCAACCTATACCAATTACTTGGGAGTTTAGCATTACAAAACATAAACCCGTCTCAAGGCAGGTTAGGTATATGGGGTAGAGAAAGTGCAACTCAGGTCAGATTCAAGTCCGCCTAAACATATTATAACATTGTCTGTGGGTCTCCTTGAATGTTGTGGGTCAAGCCTTCCCTTATTATCCATCTAAGATGAGCCTCACTAAATCAATGGTTTTACAACAGTCGATATGCTATACAGCAGAAACTAGGTCTTGAGGATCATAGGAGCTGTTGAGTCATGTAAGATAATAGAAGCTGGCTGCCGAGCTGTACCAAAATGCCTCCCTCATAGGAGCACATGTCCTCCCAAGCCAAGTAAAAATAAAAACACTAATACTCAATAATAACAACAATCAATAGCAATAATAGTAGTAGAGGCCGTTGGGTCAATTGAAGCCAAGACTTGGCTTTGTTTTGGGAAAGACTTGAGATAGAGGCCAACCAATAAAGACCAATTACTTTTGCAATTGGCTTGGTGGCAAGTTCTACCAATTAATATTGTGAATGAACGTGAGGAAGATGTGCACAATTTTCACCCAAGTCATACTCTAAAGCTTTTAATGGGAGAATGACCTACTTTATCTACATGGCATGCTACATGGTCTGGCACACTTGGGAAATTGAAATAGAAGCGCTTTTAGTGAGGTAAAAAGACAAGGCATCATTCACATTGAAATGCAGGGTCTAAAAAATAGTAGCATTGTCACCTCCATTGTCTGATGCATCAATTTGCAAATACTTGTATTGAAACTTCAGTAGTATGGGTGGGCTATAAATGGGGTAGGAATTGAGGTGCTTCAATTGCTTCAAATGATTTGCCCACCATGCATTGATTGAACTTTTAAGAATGGTATGGATGATGGCCAGGTTGTTGATATGGATATTTGAAGCATGATCCTCTCCCAAATTTCACAATATCATTTTGTTAAAATACTCTAATTGAATTTTTTTTTAAAAACATATCTAATCAAATTAACTCTATTTCAAATATATCAGAGCTTCCAAACACATCCTTAATTTTTAGCTGTGCAGGTCCACAATATTAAGAAAGGGAGAGACGACGAAATAAGTACCTTCCATACCAAATAATTTTCCAACTCAAACACCCATGAATGCTAATTATTGAGTTCTCTTAAAGCAAGAATTTGCACAAAGAGAATTCATTTTTCCTAACCCACATGAACTCCATCCTTGTAACTGTCCCCCTAATGAATTTCTCATTGTGTAAAAACCTTTCAAAGGATGAAACCAGTGTAGCTACCAAATGGCTTGTTGACAATTGTCTTGATGTCTATATGCACCACACCTGGATCAATCTTAACAACAAATAAATAACAGCCAGGTTTTCATTCTTTAATCTTATTGTGCTTCGTAAATCTCATTGATTTTAAATTTTGTGTTTTCTACTTTTCAACTTCTTTCCCAGCACAAAGAAAGTTTTCCAATACTAGTTCTGACATTATATCATTCTGATTGTGGTTTTATAATAAGATTCTTTTGGACCACTCTCCAAATGTACTTGTACATTAATTAGCTCAATTATATTTTTTAACATGATTTAATTTTATAGGCACCATTTCCTCAGGGACATTTTTGCAGAAGAGGAACTCCTATTTCCACCCCATTTTTTTTTTACGCAGGGACATTTCTTTCCGCTCCGTATTATTGTTCCTTATTTGATGCAGCCTGATTCTACATGGAAAATCAAAAATTTTAAAGGATTTTTCAACATCCCGTTGGAAACCCGTTTCCATGGACTTTTACTACACTAGACAAACAAGCCCTAAAGGTCACAAAATTTCTCTCTACGCCAAAAAAAGATTAAGGACACGTTTGTGCAATGCATTTTCAGTAGAAAAAGAATGGAAAGCCGCTCAGATTTCTCTTTCGCAACCTTTGGTGCAGCATATACTTGTGCAAAAACCCATTAAAAACTAACATAATTTTCTCACTTCCCAGAAATCAGAGTCAAACAAGCCCATAGGTAGGGGTGCTCATGGGCCAGGCCAGCCTCGGCCCGATCCAAACCCAATCCGATTTGGGGCCGGTTTGGACATATAAATTAGGCCCGATTAGTATTTAGGCCAGCCCGGATAAAGTGATAGAAAGCCCAAAGCCCAGTCCGGCCCACCTAGCTTAATGAATGCTTGTAATTTAGTGTATATTTCCAAAAGAATTGATGGAAAGTCAGATTCGGCATGGCCCATTTGACTAAATGGGCGGGCTTGGAACTGAATTTGATGGCCCATGTAGGGCATAGGCCTATCTTTTTAAAGTCGGTCCGGGCATGGATACTCCTCAGACAGGCCCGGCCCATGGACACCCCTACCTATAGAAAACATGCTTGGGTGGAATAGAAAAGCCGTAAACCCATAGGAAAGGAAACATGGCTTTCCTCTTCCGCGGACGTACACAAACATATTTATGTTAAAAATAAAAAAAAAATTACATTTCAAATATCAAATTTCTTCCCATTTCACTAGTTTTTTAATATCTTATTAATCATTATATATCTTTTGAAACTTATATAAACATTAGTCATAGCATAGATCTTTAATTATCTATCTAGTATTTTAATTCAAACACTTTTATTCTCAATTGTTATTCTCTATTTATACTTTTATATGCTTTTCATTTTTACCATTTTGTTTCACCTTTCCACAATTCTTTGTAGATTTTGGTGTATTTCATCTAGTCACATCATTTTGCACATATAACCTTCACTCATGAAAGAATTGTCAATACCTTAACGTTTCTTCCATGATATTCATATCTATGGAAAAAAATCATCACGTGCAAGCATGCTTATTTTTTAGGATCTGAATCTTACCTGCTTATTTTTTATAATGTTAAAAAAGCAAATAGCCTATGTTGTTTTTCTAATTTTTTTTTTCTCACTCTTGTTAGGCGATCAAATTGTGATCTTAACCATATAAGATTTTCATTTAACGAATAAACTCCAAAGTGTGAAAATGGATTAATGCAGACAAACACCATAACATGTTTAATATATGTAAGTTTTAATGTGCAAGACATGTAAATTTGATTCATACATCTCATGAATATAAAAACAAAAGGACTTTGTTTGAAAGATAGAATAAATACGAGAAGGCAAGAACAGAGTCCAGACAATCAAAATCAAGGTTGAGAAAAAAACTGACAAACAATGCTGACTAACTCAAAACAGTTTGAGTGGAGAAGAAACTTAGGGCGTGTTTGTGTAACACTTTTCAGCGAAAAACTCATTTTTCCAGCATTTGGTGCGGAACAATTCAGCGGAAATCCCAGCTCTTTTTGCACCAAACATGAATTTCTATATTCTACGGAAATCATTTTCCGAGGTTTTCATTTCTATGAAATTTGCTAACGTGGCAATTTCCTCTTTCCGCGAAAAGGGTGTGTACAAAAACGTGCCCTTAGTGTCTATTTTGTATAGTGGTTCAATGATCAGGATGGTTCAAGTATTTCTATTTCAGCCATCTTTTTCTCCTGGAAAAAAAGTGTGTGCGCGCGCGTGTGTGTGTGTGAGAGAGAGAGAGAGAGAGAGAGAGAGAGAGAGAGAATAATTTCAACAACTTTCAACTAGTTGTATACGCCATTATTAATAATGTAATGAGGGAAAGTTTCCAATTGAGAGCGCATTGTCAAGATACCTTCAACTCTGACCCAGACCAGAAACAAAGTTGGATTCACATTTTTTTCATACTTTCACTCTCAATCTTCCTGATACACATATCTTATTTTCTTTAAGAACTTGAAATCCCTATTAAGACATTTTTTTTCCCCTGATCCATATATAAACTATCCCAGCAGTTCCCAACTTTTAATTGGTGGCTGCAGAAGAGAAAACCACCGATTGAAAGAGATGACATGTAACATACTAGATTAATCTTGTGGCTAAAAGACTCGCAACAAGAGCGAGCGACTTGAGAGCACTGGTATCCAGTGACTCAACCAAATCAAGTCCCTAGCAGAGAAACAACAAACAACTCCGTTGTCCAGAAACTGCACACCGTGTACATTAATACTAGTGATACTTATTTTGGTGCTCAAGTAAAACCAAAGCGATAAATAACTTATGGATTCACAGCATCTGGCTGCACATCTGGCATAGCAGCAAGGAAAGGCGGTAGTTTACTATATGCTTCATGGAGGCGGCATAGGAGAGGAAACTCAGTCTGCAAGAACAAGAGCACAGGCACCGTCAGGGAGACAGACATGTCGGTACTTGGTATGCCACATGAAGATAAGGTAAGCATCAAAACACACCAACAAAAACAATCGATAGTACTACAAGTACAATAGTAACATGTAGCAGATTCAGGAGTAGGAACATCTAGGACATGTTATCCAAAAAAAATTTAAAAATTCCAACTCATCTCATGTCTTTTGATAAAATATAAGGATTATCATCTTACTTAGTTGACATCTAGAATGTTTAATGAAAAGCACTACAAATTTCTAACTCATGTCTGGTAAAGTGTTGATTATTAGAATAGTGATTGTAGATAGAAACTGATATCTCTGCTCCACAGTGGAGAGGTGGCAACATGTGCCCCCCCCCCCCCGAGGTGGTGTGGGTTTTGAGCATGGACCTCCATGCTAGCAGAGCAAGGAGATCTCTTATATGTTCCTCATATGAAGTGAGGCTCCAAAGACAAGCTGCCCTGGTAGCACCCAAGTAAGCCCATTCTTATGAGACCTTCAATTTTGAATGTAAACAGGCTAAGTCAATCCAATCTAGACCAAGCTTGGGCCTCCATGCTAGCAGAGCAAGGAGATCTCTTATATGTTCCTCATATTAAGTGAGGCCCCAAAGACAAGCTGCCTTGGTAGCACCCAAGTAAGCCCATTCTTATGAGACCTTCAATTTTTGAATGTAAACAGGCTAAGCCAATCCAATCTAGATCAAGCTTGAGCTACGGTCAAGGTTGACAAGCTCAACTCAAGCGCAACTTGACCATCCTTTTCCAAGCTCAAGCTCAATTATAAATGATCCACCCCAAGAACCCCACAAAAAAGAGAGAGAGAGAGAGAGAGAGAGTAATATTATATTATATTATATACTAAACATATAATATTATGGATAATAACTATACAAAACATGTATGTAATAAAAACATCACATGAGCCCAACCGAACAGGATTACAAGCAGGCTCATCTTGTTGACATCTATAAATTAAAAGATAAAATAAAATCCAAATCATCATTGTTACATGGTTAGGATGTTGCTCATTAAGTTAGAGAAGTATTTACGAAGAAAAAATTGAAAAATAAAGATAAAAAAATATAGTAGAAACCATACATTAAGTCAAATGCTTCAATCATATCTCATTCATTATTTTATCTTTAAAACCTCCCCAAAGTCCCACAAATTCTTAAGAAGTTTCATCAACCACTAGATAACCTATTAAAAATAGAAACAAAAAAAAAAAAAAAACTAATATTAACCATTTGGTAATAGTTGTGGGCATAACAGGCAATTTCCTGAATTGTGAAATTCAATAAAGCATGTATCGAATCATAAGATTCATGCACTAAATTTTAAGATTTACCTATAAATGGGATTTCCTTGTATAGATACAAATCATTTTCTTTACGGTTTGTATCAAAATATAGGATCCGGATGTATATATATACATCTATTAACAGGAAAGACAGTTTTTGGATTTTTTGGTTAGGAATTCTTATTCTTTTTTTTTTTTTTTTTTTTTACTTAATTCAGCCAACAAGAATAATCCACGTCTACAATCTTAAGTCTTTTTGAGACTTAGACAGTACCTTTCACCCCCAATGCAAGGCATCATTTTTAGAGGACATAAAACATACTCACCCAAGACAGGTCTCTATTAGACGAAGAGAACAGGAATACTCACGCCAGTCAGTACTCAGTGGACTGCCTTTAGAAGAGATTATTAAACAGTTACATCAATGATGTCACAACCAACGTGCTTTGTGATATTTATCTGATGGTAGGAGAGTAATAATGCACTGCACAATGCACTGCTGATAGTAATAATTGATGGTAGGAGAGTTCAAAAACAGAACTGAATATGGTGCATTGTGGAGAAGACATATAAATATATATATATATGTGTGTGTGTGTATATGTATATATATATATATATATAGGGAAATGTTCAAGTTCATCCATCCCTCACCATAGGGTGAGGGATGAAATGGAAATTTTCAAGTACAAAAGAGGGATTTCAAGTATATAGGGTGAAGTACAAAAGGGGGATTCATGTGCAAAAAAGGGAAAGTGTCCTCACCCTATGGTGAGGGATGGATGCACTTGAACATTTCCCATATAATATATACATGTATACATATATATATATATATATCGTTCCCGTTCTTGTTTCTCACTCAAAAGGTTAAAAAAAAACTTCAATCAATATATATATATATATAAATCGTTCCCGTTCTTGTTTCTCACTCAGAAGGTTAAAAAAAAAAAACTTCAATCACGTGGTTGTTAATAATAAAAGGAATTGCACAGAAAACAGAAGGCATATGACATAAAACTAACCAACACTATCGATGTGATGGGAAATGACAAAACCTACAGAGAATATCATTGGATTGAAGAAATGCAGGGACATTACCATATCAACTTTAAACCGAATTGCTGCATGAATTTGAGGGGCCAAAAACAAATCTGCCTGCAAGTAGCAAGCACCCATTTACATCAAATTTCATTTGAGATCCTACGTAAGGAAAGAGAATAGAAAATTTCAAATTGAGAAGGAAAAAAATTTCAAAATTGCTTTAGACCACACCACACCATGCCAAACAAATGGTTAGGCAATAGAAATGTGGATTTCAATGTCTCGGTATCTGAGTAGAAACAAAGGCAGAAATAACAAACAAAAGATCTTCAGCATTCCAAAGAAATTGCAATACAGATGATCAGATTAATGTCCTCATCTGTTCATGATTCAGCAAAGGCCACCAAGTAGGCTGCCACATGAACCAGACCAGGTAAAGCTTGTCCAAGCCCATCCTGTTTACTATCAGGCCTGACATTCAGGTCAGCATATAGAAGGCAGAATAGGGATCTGGTTGGGCTTTTACCCAGAACATGTCCCAGACAGCCACTCAACCGATAGAACCCTAGCCCAGCCCATAGCCCTAGAAACTGAGCCCCAATCCAACCCAAATGAGATGAGGTGGAGTAATGCTGAGCAGCCTTGTGCCACCCTATACTAAAGGCGAAGGGCTGCAGTACCTTCAACATGGATAAAAATATAAAATAGCCAGCTCAAATTTAAAATGTAGCATTCCAAGGTCATGAAGGCAGACAGCATATAAAGATAAAACAACTACGAAGAAAAAGACAAGTTAAGAAAGAACAAACCAGGAACAGATCATCTCCTGTGGCATATCTTCCAGAGAAGGGTTTTAGCAGCTTCTCAAGAGCTGAAACACAGAGAAAATTGCCAGACTTGTTAGACCCATATGTTTAGAAAAGAAAGGTTGATTCATGGAAGTAAAAGAAAAGAAGGCAATTATAAGTTACAACTTACAACTATTAATGTAGGAAGAGTAAAATAGGATCTAAAGGATATCTTCGATGGGCCATTCATGAATTAGGAATGCCCAAAATAACCTAATTTGGCAATACCAGCCACTAATTTAACGGCCAAAAAGATTTAATAGTCTGAATTTTGTGTCATGAATGAATAACACTTGAATCAAAATAAGATTTAGGGGCTTGTGAATTCATAAGGGAGGTTGGATTTGATACAACATTTAGCATTGGACAGAGGCCTACTCACAGCAGAGGTGCTTAGACAGCTTAGTCCATATGTCCATATAGCGTTGCTCAGGAGCATGCTCCTATTTTAGAAATCATGCTCCCATTTTCATCATCTGCACAGTGGGCCTACTATTCATAAATCCAACCACTCTTATCACCCTAACACCCAACGAATCAGCACAAGGCCCAAATTTCTCTGCAATGAAAGTTGCATTTCAAATGGATCACATGTAAAAGCAAGTGATTAATTCTGATCTCTGATAGGGAGTTAATTGAATGGTTTACAAGTAGTCAATCCATCAATGGGACTCCCTTTGACTGGAGTGAGATTTGGACCAATGCCAATTCATGGGTGGGGGAAGGATGATAGGGTGATTAGTAGGTTCATGCATCAATGGTGAACCCATTGTACATATTTTTGCAAAATGGGAACATTCTCCCACTCGCACAAGTGGAAGAAATTAATTTCTGCTTGTATACAAAAACTCTTCCTACAACTTCTAGCAGTAAAGGAACTTAAATGCATGCCAGAAAAAGATATAACAAATAGTGATCCTTAAGCATAAAATATTCTCTTCAATTGGTGTTCCATCACGCCATCTTTTTCCGGCAAACATCTCTTTATGTGACCATATTATGTGTGCATTTGATCACTTGAAAAGGGTATGTACAGAGTGTCATTCTGCAACACACAAAATCATTTGATTATTTTTGCATCAAGGTACACAACCTAATGAAGAATCATTAAGAAATAAGCCTATGCCATGAATCGTGAGACTAGAATTAGCTAAGGCTCATACAGTAACAAAAGCTTGCCTGCAAATCCCTTTGTAATGTGATACTGAGTCCATACAAGCTTCTCGTCGGAGTTGATTTTTTGCCCAATGTAGTTCTGTATGCAAAAGAGAAATCATAATTGGTTTAAAGAATGTCAAGCAAAACTCATCATGGAGTTAAAAAATATAGTAGCAACTATCCTACTCAGATCTTACCAGGACAGAAAGATTCTGAAAAGGTTGTATGCTCGAACAGACAATATTTGCAGCCTAGACAAAAGTAATAATATCCACAATGAATTATCATTCTGAAATATGGATGCAAAAGTGCTTCCAAAATATATTGCAAGAGCCAACAAAATCCAAGCTTAAAAGGAGCGAGAATGAAACCCAAAGGGAATTTGCACACAACTTTTTATTGCAAAAAATCAAACACAGCCAAACCTATATTGTTCTCAAGAACTTTTTTGTATCGGAAAAAAAAAATTGGAATTTTTTAAAATTTGGCTATTTAAAGATCAGAGTATTTTAAAATTTGGATTTTTTTTTACTTAGGATATTATAGGGAAAATGTCACAGAAAATAATAATAATGTGTTATCTTCTAACCAATCAGATTATAATCCAAGCACCATGGTTTTGTCGTCACTTAGGAAGATCTGCTTCAGAAAGCAGAGGCATGAGAAGAAATTTTAGCATCCTAAGGAAATTAAACACAAAATTTTTCCTCTTTGGAAAGGGCATTGTAAAAATCACTAGTCTAGACACTATGAAAGTTAATGTTTATGTATTTTCTAATGGCCAACTTCAGTGCTAGAAAACTTGTCTTGTCGTCAGTGCCACAATCAACCGCATGCCTCAGCTTGAATGAAATATGAAATCTTCCTTCTAGGTTTTTTCACCTTTTTTCCTTTTTTTTTTTAAGTTGTAAATTACATTAATCAATTTGACAACTGTCAAAATGCCCTAATAAATTGGCAATTGGAACTCTCTCTATATATATGTGTGTACCCTCAAGAAAGAAAAAAAAAAAAAAAACCACAAGGGAAGGTTTCCAGCAACTCAATCAAACAAGCCTTCCAGATGTAGCCAAGATAATCTCAGTGTTGGTAACAACCTCTTACTGTGGCCTTATAAAGAAGCGCTACTGGCACTTGAATGGAGGTCAACTTGAGAAATCTTAACAAAAAAAAAAAAGAGAGTATCCCTTCGATTAGGAGGGTTTCAAAATTTTCAAATGACATATTTTCCCAAGATTAGGCTTTTCTTTTTTCATTTTCTTGCAAAATTATTCACACTTGCTTTCCCATTTGTTAAATGAAGCATCTCATCAACTGAGAAAAATCCCACGTGACATTGCTATTTGCTACAGATCAAGAAGGGATGGTTGTTTATCTCACATTCCCCTAAATAGAAGGCTTTCTTAAATTAAGTCAGTATGGACAGCAATAACCAGCCCAAAAAAAAAAAAAAAAAACAAAAAATGTATTTTCCTATGCTACTCCATTTTGCAAGATATTTAAAAGTTGTTATTTAATTTTCAGTAACCATAAAAAGAATAATCACCTTTGAATGGCAAAAGAAAGTAGAATAAAAAAATCATCTATACAATGAAACAAGGCATCTTAATAATAATACAAAAAATTTGACTTTTGCCTTTTGTTTTGTCTCTCAGTTTAGCAATAACAAACTGTTGCTCTTTTATGAGCCGCGTCAAAACATCTTTTGACTTGCCTAAGCCTTGAGTGAATAATACAGCTTAGCAAAAGTCATGAATTTTTTTCAAACATGTAAACCATAAGCTCATTTGGTACCAAAAAGAAGCATCACTCTATGTCTAGAACACATACACCTAAAGTCATGAGTTTCTCATCATTAGATATCAAAAGAGAAGCATTGCTATGAGTGTAACTCATGCAACAAGGTTTAACACGTACTCCATGTAAAATAGAGTCCACAATGGTCCCAAAAGTATGGCAGAACAGTACAGGTTAAACATAACGACCTCTCTCTCTCTCTCTCTCAGACAAATCTTATTATTGTACCAGAACCATAACACAACACAGCTACAAAGAGCATCACAATCTCCATCCTCTAAAGTCGTGCAACTGCATTTAGTGTCCTTCCAGCGGGGATTTTGCACAATTTGCTAGAAGGCATCAAGCCGGAAATGGTACGTTGGTCCACATGTATGGGCACATTGGTAACTGCTGAACTCAAATGATGCTCCAAGTGTGCATTTTTTAGTAACGGGCACTCCAAACTTCAAATAATAATAATAACAACAATAAAATAAATAAATAGCCGCAGAGTCTCATACGGCCATACCCATGTTGGACACATGTCTTGACACACACCAAAAATTCAAATATTAAAATCTCCAAGTTCCCAATGCAATCAACTTGGAATAAGGACACTGTTCTCATGTATATGCATTAGCATCACAGTATTACCTGGAAATTTATTGCTTTCCTATGAAGATCTTGAGGCAAGAGTGGATGCTGAGGGTGCTTCTCCTCCAAATACTGACCAAAGCAAATTTTAAAAAGTAAAAAATAATATAAACTATGAATGTTTTTGCGAGAGAAAATTTTCTGAGTAAGAGAAGTAAACTACCATATATTCTCTGGTTTAAGAGTGACGGAATCATAAAGACACAAACAGTAAAAAAATATTAAGAAAAAGAGATTAGCAACTGACCATTATAATGGCTAGAGAGTCTGTAATCACTATATCCCCATCAACCAGTACTGGGACCAGATTAAGAGGGTTCAGCTTTGCAAACTCTACAATTCAAGCATGGGAAAAATACTTAGATCTCAAGCCACACATATTCTTATCAAATAAACAACTAGATCTGGAGCACTCCATCTAATCAATAAACAACAGATTCATGTCCCATCTTTCCATCTGAAGGTTTAAGAAAGCTAGTTCAAATGATGAGCATCAAGAAAAATAGCACAAGCATGTATATTAAAATCTTAACCCACAGAGACAATGCCCACTACAACTACCTAGTATTAAAGGTGCGCATGCCGTGTTATATATAATATAAGCACATGAACACTTTAAGCATGTGCTAGACACATGAATCCATAAATATCAAGATATTTGTGTATTGCCGCACAACACTGTAACTATATACGGAATTGTATTTTGTCAAGTTAAATACAATCAAACCCATGGCCTGTTGACCTCAACCAGTTCAAACTTCAAACTCATATATACTGACATGCAGATATGTGTGAACTATCTGAACATAAGCCATAAGGTTCAAACTTCCAGCACTGGTATGATATGAAAAACGAACATGGTCCAAGCTCCCAAAAGAACCTGTTGCTCAGGTATACCTTTTTCAATCCCACCCAGTCCAAGCTCCCAAAAGATCCTGTTGCTCAGGTATACCTTTTTTCAATCTCACCCCCTATTTTAGTATGTATTTTGCATATACCCACCCCATATTTGGTGATGACGTCGGTACATCATTGGTACATCTTTTACAGTTGCACTGCAGTGTGTGGCAACAACGCCTATCTTGAAATATGTATTTATTTGCTCATTTGGATCATGTAGGTTTACTGTTTCCATACTTGCAGATAAGTATCCATGTAACTATTTATTTACGTGATTAAGGCTCTCCTCACCTGGGCTGAACTGCTCTCCTTTCAAAAGGTTCACTGCCTTGTACTCGTATTTCAGCTCTTCCAAAAACATAATACAAACAACTTCGAATGTTAGATCCAAGAGTAAACCAGTGATAGCATAAAATTTAAAAAAAAGGGTCTTTGATGAGTAGTCTGTGGAACCAAAGAAGGAATTCTACTCTCTCAAGCAAGTAGGCAATCAGGACCACTCAAAAAACAGGATGACCACAAACCATCTTTTACAATATACACATTGGCATTTCATCATGAGATGATTAAGATCATGATTTTCCAAAGGCTTATTTTCAAGTCTAATTCACAGACATTCATTTTAACCCATCTGGCAGCAAGTACCTTTAGGAATTTATAAACATGCTGACTTTTTAGGGATGCCAAAGCAATGATTGCTATAATTTATAGGAAACACACATCTTACTTTTATCTAATTGGTTTGCAAAATTCATGTATCAACTTCATGGGTAGAGGTTTTATCATGCACAACTATATCTATATGTGGCCCCACTATTTAGTCCTCATACCAACACCTCCACATGTGGGCCCCAGCTCATTCAAGGGTGGGGTATCCACACTACCACAGATTGCCCCCAACAAACTCATGTTTTCAAGGGTAGGGATGCAAACTTCTCCACTTGGTGGTGTTTTCTCCTCTAATTCTCCCTAGTAAACACCACCCAATCGTCAATGAAAATTGGGGTTTCTCCAAATTCACCCTCTTGGCCAATCCCACATCCAAAACTCCATGTTAGAGAGAGATAGAAGGGTATATAGATTTATATGAACAAATTCCACACAATCGACATAGAAAACGAAGAAAAGGAGCAACCTTTAAGATTCAATGCAATCCGAACGCGCCATGCGCACGAGCTCCGAAAGTACGAATAGAGCTGCAGCTTCGATTCGCTTGGAACCACCTGCGAGACCCAAAGGAAGTAAGAGATCGATAAAAAAAGACCCAAATCGAGAATGAGATAGAAATGAAGAGGAGAATACCGTAGCATCGGAAGCCATGGAGGTGAGGAAATTCTATCTGCAACTGATATAATAATATTTTACAGATGGAGTGACTTTCAGTTTCACAGGCCTATTTATTTATAGGGATTTTGGACCATTCCTCTAAATGGCGTTGACGGGAAGTATATTCCAAATATGACTATTTTACATGCTGAAACTATAAATAATAGTTTTTTTTTTCGTATGTTTTCTTCCGTTCTCATCTCTTAAACCACTAAATCTTTAATTTTTAGTGTGACTTTCTTTTTTCCTACTTCTTTCTCCATGGTAGAAAAGATTTCAATTGGATTTGTCCGGTTGCTTTTTCATTTATCTAAAAATATCTTTAAGGTTTCTCCACAGCTTTTTGAGAACGTTTTTAATGATCGAGAAAGTAGTAAGAATGGAAAGATCTATGAAAAAAAAAATAAGATTTAGAACCTTAGGAGATAGAAAAGGATGAATAGATTGTGCAATATTCCACAAAATTAATAGAATTAAAAAAAAAATTAGGTCCCATGTATTATACCAACAGTTGAGATATAGTTTTGGCCAAATACCATTTTTAGGAATTCATAGTCATATCGCGTATGGTAAAAATCCCCAATTTATATGGTAAAGCTGCTGGTGAGCTAGAGACTAGAGTGTTGTCATGCATGATGTATGGATGAAGTGATGAAAGTCTGATCAGATGATGGGTTGGATAGAATAGATGGAAACATTCTAAAGTAGGTCATGGTCATGGATGCTTATACAAGAGAAAATTGAAGATAATCTATGGTCGGCCATTGAATATTTTCTTATGTTTTCTGATGTCAGACCAGGAAATCTAGTATATGTGAATGTGTGTGGTTGGCTGTCCATTCTTGTCACTGATGAAGTGTGAGGGCAGTATTTACTGTCCAATTCATGATTTTTTTGAGACCCCAGCTAAGGCCGCCAGGACCCATTGAACCCGCAACAGTGGGATGGGTGAGGGAATGAGACCTCAGTTGAGTAAGGAAACCCCAAAATGAGGCGAGATGACGCTCGTATGAGAAAAAGTGGCATACTCAGGGTTGATCATTAAGCAGCGAGGTGAGAATTGACCCTATTTTTCTATTCGGGTAAGACGTTATTCTCCCAATTCATGAAAATTGAGGTTTGCTTTTGGACGATTTAATTTTGAAGTTACTGACTTGGTTGTGTAACAAACGAAATTCACAGTGAATGGATTTATAGCGAATGGATTTATGCTTGAGCGAGAGAGAGCGGGGGGGGGGGGGGGGGGGGGGGGGGGGGGTGGGGTTTATGTTCACAGAAGAAAGGAGTGATGCATTGATTCAACCCGTCTCATGAAAAACTGAAATCCTCACTGTAGAAAGGAAGCCAAATTTTAACTATTCTTTTTTTTTTTTCAATAAATGTGTTGCACCCAACAATATAATAAAATAGCAGGCCTTACGGAAAATTAAAATAAATTTTCATTTTTTTGCAAGAAATGTGCTACACCAGACAATAGAACAGTATACTCCATGAAAGATTAAAACAATTTTACTTCTCTATTCTATAGCCCTTTTATCACACAAGTGCACCATAAGGTCACAATTAGCAATCAAATTCTTTAGGATTCTTCATATATATTCTCGATTTGGAAAGTCCACGTTTGGAGGTTGTAACTTTGAAGGATTTCGGCCAATGGAAATTCTCATTTTTTGAGGATTTTCAAGTCCGATGCTTCCGATTGATTTGTAAATCAGATTTGCATACAATATTTTGCTTTTTTTTCAACTATATATATTGATGAGCACGGCAATTGGTGTGAAGTCCTTATTTATCTTCAGTGATAAATTCTTACTTCAGGAGGAGGGGCAAATTGACATATAAGGGTATGGGGATTCAACCCCCGCCCAACCTGAAAAGGCCCATAAGGGCTATGAGGCCCATCCCCACTTTAGAAACCCATTAAGCCCCTCTCCCTTTCTTCAACTTCAAAGAAATGGTAGAAACCCTCTCTCCCTCTCTCTAAAAAAAAAGTCCTCAAATCAATAGAAATTTAGTGATCATTTGAATGACATTCTTTATGATTCTAAAATTATTCTTTTTTATAAAATTTCTAGATTTATTGTATATTTTTGTAAATATTAGATATTTTTTGTAGACATTAGAGTTGAGTACGAAATTGAACTTTGATCATCATCATCTTCCGTCAAACAAAAATCCTGAATCCGCCACTGTTTAGGAATAATAAGGAATTCTCAAATACGTAGATTATAAGGAATCCTCAAATACGTAGATTATAAGGAATCCTCAAATACGTAGATTCTCAACAATTTTTTCTCCTATGATGAAATATACCCTAAATAAAAAATTAAAAAAGCCCTTATCCCCTACCATATGTAAATTCTCTTTATAATTATTGGGACTAATGTTCATGCTTATATATATATATAGAGCAAGGCTCTCCTAAGCTCAAGCTTAGGAAAAAAATTTCATAAGCTCATGCTTGTGGGGCCCACCTTTGGTCCATCCAAATGGACCAAACACATGACTTCCCTAAATTACACATGTCCACAAACTTTCAATCAGATCCGAATTTATTGGACCGTTGGATTGACTATGTGTCAATCAAAATGGACCGTTGTCCATTAAACTTTTGGGCTCATATGGAGATGATATAAATCGCATTTGGGGCTGATTTTTTGTAGAGAGGAAGATCCAAGGGAGTCCTTGAAATCCCCCCCACCCCCATCTCCATTTGGGTCCCCAGGTGGGCCACACCACACACTTGAGCTTACCTTATCCTAAGCTTGAGCTTAGGAGAGCTGACCCCATATATATATATATATATATATATATATATATATATATATATATGTCTCATGGTCCTAAAACTTAGGCACCCCATACCACCAAATGGCCAAATCTAGCCCAATATAAGCACCCCTGAAAGCTGAAATTGAATGGCTCATGGCCACCGTTTTATCCGCCATTCATCAAAGCATACTTGATGAATGGTTATAATTCACCAATAATCTAATCAAGATGGCCCACCAGGCGATTCATCTTCCTCCTCAGTGGAAATGGAGAACCAGAACCGTTTTCTTGGCTCTCTGTTGCTCTGGAAACGTGTGAATCAGGCAGAAAGTCGAACATAGAGAAGAGATGCAGAAAGCGATAAAGCAACAGAGAGCGAATTGCTCTGAGAAATCGAAGTAGAAGAAGCTGCTGCTGCCATGAGATGAAAGCGTTCTTCTTCTCAACTTCTCCTTATCGATGCTCTTACTACTCTTCCCCTGTAGTGGCCAGGAACAACAAGTACGAAAAGCAAAAGGTCTCTCCTTTCCACCTTCTCTTCTTCTCATTGGAATTCTCTCTGTTTTAATCCTCTTTTTTTTTTTTTTTCGGTTAGATTATCGCCCGATGTCGAGTAGAAGATGGGTTTTCTTCACGTGCATCGAATTCCTCAGTCTGAGGCAAATCTTGGGTTCCTGCTGCTTTTTCTCAGCTTTTAGCGAACGAGTTCGCACGCTAATGTTTTCCTGCGCGTTGTTTCAAAAAGAGCGAAGTGGGTTTTTTTGGGGGATTCTTTAGTTGATAGAAAGGGGAATTCTGGCCTCAATATGACCTTGATTGCATCCCAAGTGGCGGGAAACTCATTGGTGCAGACACCATCAGTTGTTCGGTTTCTACTTCTATTGTTAGTTTGAATTAGCTAATGAGAGAAGATGGGTTTTCTTCATATTGTTTGCAATCTCCAATTTGAGGCAAATCTTGGGTTTTTTTTTTTTTTCCCCTCAGCTTCTAGAGATTATATGTTACAACACTTCATCATTGCCTTTTTTAATGGTGCCTTATGTCAAAGGCCATGGAGTGGGTATTTGATTCTCTTCTGGTTGATAGAATGGGAAACTCCGACCTCAACATGGTCGCGCTGGCATCCCAAGTTCCTGTGAACTCTTTGCTGCAAGTAACAGTTATTTAATTCTATGTCTGTTCTTAGTTTGATTTAGTGGAGGAGAGAAGTGTTTCTCAATTGCTCATAGTCATAAAAGCATCTGTAGTTGGATAATAGCCTTTTTGTAGTTAGTTAACTGTCCCAGACAATGATTTTCTACTTCATTGAAAATGTCCATGTGAGACTTGCTTGTAGAATGATCCTCTTTTAATTGATTTCTACTGTGATTAGTATGGTAATCGGGCTCAGCTCATGAAGAATGTGGATACAGTTGCATGTAAAACAACAAATTCATTGGACAGGGGTATTTTTCGTATATGCAGATTCTTGAGGTTACTGAATTCAACCCTTTTCATTCTGGAGATGCTATTGCACATTGTGCTTAGAAATGACATTACTTAAGCCTGCGACAATGTGTGTATGAAGGTCTTCTAACTTTAGCTAAGCAAGGGGTTGATAGGTCTTCTAACTTCTTAGCTTTCACTATGTAACTTATTTTGTGGTATAATGCTTTTATACCATAGTGCCCTTTGGTCGGGCCTCTTTGTAACACTCTTTCCTTTATTAATATATTTTCTTTGTTGCCTATAAAAAAAAAAAAAAACAATGTGTATGAAAAAAGCTGCATATAAAACAACCCATATGTTTGATCGTGGAATTTCTTATTTACTGAACTATCTCTGATGGTCAATTCATACCTTCTAGTAGGCACTTTTCTGTACTCAAGTTGGAGACCCTTTTACCCCTTTTTAAATCCTTCAAGCCTGTTCCGAAAATAAGGGAGCCACCTCCAGGGTTGTCACAACTGCCCCTTTCAGGTTCAGGTTCCTTGTACCATGAAAAATCAGTTTGTTCTCGCCTTTTTTTTCCCATGAATGGACATTGGAATGATTGTATCAATATTTTCGATGTCACATTTTTGTACTTGTCTTTACTGCTCTACCTGCTTGCTTTAAAAAAAAAAGAAGGTAATAGAAAAGAATTATTAAAGTAAAATAGATGAGAAAGCAAAGGATATTGTATGGTTGTCTTGGTTTGTCGAATTCAATAAATAATATTGTTATTGAATATTGACTGTTGCTAAGTTTTTCATCAACAATTGATCTGGAGTCTTACAGGAGTGCTATTTCCAGGGTAATGATCCTCCAAGAATAACATCGAATGTTAAGCAGAACTTGCAGTTTCTAAGGTTGTGGAAGGTATGCTGCCTACTAGTTTGATTAAATTTGATTTTATCCAGTATCTTTACCTAGGTACCTAATAATTTAGATTCTTTTTTTTTTCAGGAGTTCCAAAAGAAAAATGCAAGCACACCAAAGCCTGCTACCAGTTATCGCAGAAGGAAGGTACAAAAAGAGGTTCCTCCAGAAGACGAAGAGCTATATGAGGATCCTACCACAACCCTTTACTAGTTAGTATAGCTTTTCTGTACTTTCTTTTCTTGGCTTTCTGATGTTATGTTCATGGTCACTATGTATACTCTTGCTCACTTTTTGTTGTGCAGTACACACCAGGGTCTGGACACTGCAGTTCCTGTTTTGCTTGTTGATGGATACAATGTGTGTGGCTATTGGGCAAAGCTAAAGAAACATTTTATGAAAGGGAGGCTTGATATTGCTCGTCAAAAGCTTATTGATGAATTGATAACATTCAGTGTGCTAAAAGGTATGCCCTTCTGCATTAAATGTTGACTGGACTTAAATTTTGTTTGCTGTTCATGATACTTGCTCTTTGCTTAGTTCTCTCTTTAATGTTGTCCTTCCCTCACTTCTCACTTTTGATCATCATCATCAAAGCTTGTCCCAGCTATGTTGGGGTCAGCTACATAATTTTTGTTTCTCCATTCCAGTCTATTCGGCCCAGGATAGACTGGAATGTGAAACAAGATCCATGTAGCTGACCCCAACATAGTTGGGGCAAGGCTTTGATGATGATGATGATGACTATCAGAAGTGAGGAGTGAGAAGGAGCACAATCTTAGTGAGGAAGCAGTTTTACTTACTTTTACAATGGACACATTCATTGTTCAAGTGTAAACAGATCATTGTTTCCTATTAGAAAAATAATTGTTTGCATATGATTCAAAAAAACTGGTTGACATGTATCTGTGCTATGATGATCATGATCAGAAGTGATGAGTGAGGGGGAGCCCAACCTTAGAGTAGAAAAAAATGTATTTACCCTTACAATGGCCGCATTCATTGCTCAAGTGTAAACAGATCATTGTTTCCTGTTGGAAAAATAATGGTCAACTTGTACCTTTGTGCTGCATCAGCTTTTAAGTGCATTCTTTTCAGCTGTGTCACCACCAAGCAGGGCGATGTCTTTCTTCTCTCTAAGTATCCTTTTTTGTGCTAAGCTGAAAGAACATTAGTGTTTGGGTTTGAAAAAAGTAAAAAGAAATATAATCCCACATAATGCAGTTTAGTTTCTGTGCGGGCTCAAAGACAAAAGGCATGGTTTCCTTCAAAAATCCTACCCACTGCTGTATTTGGGATACACCAGTACATATTCTTAACTTCTCTTCTAAATTAATGTCTCCTTTTACCCTTTGCTCATGTATTGCTTTATTGAATGCATTGCTTGTTATCCCTTCTACTCAACATATCCTACTATTTTCTATTTGCATCTTCTCATTGTAAAATGTAATTTTGTTATCTTGACTACACAAGTGCTACTTTCATTCTCTTGGTGATTCCTTTGACTCAAGTGAACAAATAAAAGAAAATTCTTTATCATTCTGAACAAAAGATTTGCAGCTTGATGTGTATCCTTATTGAATTCCAAGCAAAATTCAAGGTAGTTTTCATTAGCAGTTCACATTCACAAAGAGAAATAAATTATATTAGTAGCATTGTATTTTTCATGGTAATGACTAAAACATTTTTTGTATAAAATATTTTGGTGAATATATAATGCCTCAGGTTTTTTTTTTTTTTCTTTTCCATGTATTTTCACAATACCAACACTTCATGTTTTATGCAAATTTATAGAGGTAAAAGTGGTAGTGGTCTTCGATGCCATGATGTCTGGACTCCCTACACACAAGGAAAACTTTGCCGGGTATGATACAGGGAACGCAACTTCTCTTTGTTTTGTAGTTTTTCAGTCTTTGTTAGTTTATTAATTACATGTAACTTTGCATTATCATTTGGAACAACAGCATTAGAAATGTAGGAGAGCTCATCTTTCCAAATCCCTTTTTTCTAATTGGAGCTTTTGTATACCCAGCCTCTTTTTCTTGTGAAATAATAGATACAATGTTTAAAGAAGGTTTACTTACCCTATATATTACTCTCAAGGTGAAGGTGGTCATTAGTCACTATTGCAGCGTTTAGGTTGCAAGTTCAATTCATCTGAGAGAGAGAGAGAGAGAGAGAGAGAGAGAGAGAGAGAGAGAGAGATGAAATAAATCACTAGAAAGGGATATAGGAACTCAAAATCCTCCACTCACAACGAATGCCACTTGATTGCATTATGAATATCACCCGCCTGATTGAGTCACTCATTCAAGACACCTTCACTCCCCACCGAAAGGGTGATGGACGCCAGACTAACAGGCCCAACCCAAAAGTCTATGCCCAAATGCCTAAGCCTAATAAGGCCCAATGAAGAAGAATTCTAAAACGTGTTTTCTAGCTTTCCTATTTTTCAAGTTTCTAGAAGATTTCCTAGATTTCCCTAATTTTTAGTAATTGGAGACTATTTTTATTGAGATGTATTCCAAGTTAAGGCACAGACTAGCTTGTAAAAAGAGATGTAATCCTCTGAGCCGATCATTGCAAATTGAATAGAAAATTGAGTTTCTTCTCTCTCTTGAGTTGTTACCGTCCACCCTAAGCCTTTTGGCTTGGAAAATAGAACTTGGATATTCTTCTCTTACCTGTGTTGTGTCAAACACAAATTCCTAACTAAAGATATGACACCAATACCTGTGTGCATCGACACGTATAGCTGAGAGAAATTTGTATTGGTGGGTAAATTTATAAAAATGAGGATTTCTAAATTTTTTTATCTTGGTGTGTGTGTGGTGGGGGTTGAAAATCCTCAAAAATGAGGATTTCCACAAGCCCAAATCCTCGGTAATTTACAATTGCCAAACGTGGGTTTTCCATGACTTTGTGAATAACCAGTGAGGAATCTTAAGGATTTGATTGCCAAATGTAACCATAGCCAGTTTCCATTTTACAACGAACCGCCGTGCTTTTTGAATTTTACCAACAACTCTCTGTATTTTTCTTACAATATATGAATCAGCTACTAATAACTTGTTGACCATTCTCAGCAAGTTTGATGAAAAGCAATAAAAATGGACCAAAGTGCCCTTCAACTACTATCGAACTATATAGTTTTGCACTGGTTACGTCTAACTGCATGTGAAAATATGGTATATCCCAATTCCCAAGAAAACAACACCATAAAAGGACTATAGTAACTTTAAAGTTAACCTAGTTTGAAAACTTCTCATGGTTCAAAAACCATATCCTTGATGATTAATATCCAGATATGAACCATATGCAGCTCTTTTCCTGGGTGTGGGTCCCATCTTTATACATTATTCATGCAGATTGTTGGGTAGGGAATTGGAAGTTCTGGCATGGATTAGTAGATGGTATTTCATGGGCACGATTTGATGATCGTAACTATCTAATTATGGGCCCCAAAATTTAGTGGTGATGATTGGACTCTTGAGTCCTAAATCAGATGGCTGTGATAGTCAAATTGTGTGTATGCAAGCCCATCCAATAATTCATGTCAAGACCTTCCAATTCTCCGACCAAAGCATGCATCAAGGTGGCCCCACATCCAAGTTTTGGAACTATACCCATTAAGATCATGGCCCTCATATGAGAGTGTTGGCACAATTACATCATTATCAAGATCTGATGGAACCAACCTTATATAGGCACGACACTGACCAAATACTTTACATTTCTTCATTCTAGCTATGCAGACTAATAGCCTAGAAATTTTGTTCATCAATCCTTGAGGTTGTCATTCAAGTATTTTTTTTTAATATTTAAATATATCAATATATTACATTTTCATTTTTTATTGGTAATGTGAGCTGAACTCACAACCTCAAGGTTGCAATAGTGAGCACCTTCCACTATGCCTACCACGGGCTATTGTCTCAATAGTTTACATTTTGCTCTTCTTGTTTTCTAATCTTGCAGGATTGATGTAGTATTCTCAGGTGAATCGTGTGCTGATGCATGGATAGAAAAAGAAGTAAGTGAATATATATGAAATGACATTCAAATGATGATTATCAATTGTAGACCTTGTAAGCATATAGACTTTTATTTCTTTTATAAAAAAATAAATTCACAAATCACAGTAGCAATTTTTGGTTGCATGGATCTTTATAGACGTCCCACTTTCCAAGGGTAAACTTGAAGCACTGACCAAATTATCTAAAATAAGTGCCAAATCACTGATAGCGCAGTGGTAAGGCACTTCAGTCTCACAATACTGACCAGGGAGGATCCTTGGTCACTCTTGACCAGTGATCCAATCTAGTAGAATATATGTATATATGTTATAGAAATTATCCTATGCACTCCCGTGCACACCTCATAATGGTGCCCACTTGATGACCCATCCGAATGGACCACACACACTGAACCCCCCTGAATTACTCCGGCCCCATTTTTTTACACTCATACGAATGGTCTGTACCGTTAAATTGATGGGTCAATTTTTAAAGGGGTGAAACTTGTTGGTCGTTGATGAAGGGGTTAGGATGAATAGATGGGGCCCATATTTTGTACATAGGTAGGCCCCAATCAGATGAAGAGATTCCCATGCACACCCCCCCCCCCCCCCCCCCCCCCCCCCACCCCCCACCCCCCCAGTGTGGGACGGACCATAGCGAGGTTTGCATGGAAACCCTCTACACACACATAAGGAAATGTTCAGGTGCATCCATCCCTCACCATATTATGGTGAGGGACAACTTGATGGGGTCCACCTATGGTCCTACTGATCATGGGACTGGGGGAGATGAAAAGAGACATTTTTTATGCGCCCAGATATCAAGTTTGGGGTCAATCGTATACCTTTAACCCCTTCTTTCGTGCCCCACGAGTTTAATGACTTTATAATAAAGAAAAAATTCGACCCTTGATCTGACTGTCCAGTCCATTTAGAATTTAGATCAGTGAAAACTTGATGGATCCAATGTAATTCAAGGGGTTCCATGTGTGTGGATGGTTCGGATGGATCATAAAGTTGGCCCCACTGTGCCCCTCACCCTATGGTGAGGAATGGATGCACATGAACATTCCCCTACCCACACACGCAAATTACAATGTCATTAGTGAAAATCTTTATGTATTTTTTTCTACTGGTTTTGGACCATCATAACGCACATTTAAAATCAATGAGTCAAGGGCAAGTTTGGATATCGAGTACCCACTGGGATACAGTAGACTTGCTTACATATGGGACTTGCTGCCCTCCGGAAATATTATAATGAAGATTATGGATATTTAGAAGCCCTATCATAATGAATGAAGCCTAATTAAATGATTTAAGTTGAGGACAACACAAGATACTAGTGCACCTGCCATAAGAAGCCTTTTGATTCATGTGAAATGACAGCTTCATATGGCTTGATTGGAGTCAAAAGGAAGATCTAAGTCTAGAAGGAAAGCTCTGAAAATCAATCCACTCAAGAAAAAGCTTCAGAAGACGAGCATAGTTAAAAATAGCAGCTGCTACGTAGCGTAGCGCCCGCATTACTATTTTGAAAATAGCAACGTTACGGTCTAAAACCTAATAGAGCCAAGCAGTTTTAATTTATAACACCGTTTTTCCTTTATCTTCTCCTCAATAGCTTTTCTCATGATTGTCTCTACCCTTATATGGTTACAAATCACTAAGAAAACACAAGATTCAAAAAAATTTCAACACTTAAAAAATTCACCACTATGCCGCCATGCAGTGGACCCGGGATCTTCATTTGGGTGGGGCTAAAATTTTGCTAGACTTAACATTTAAAAAAAAAAAGATTTTTGCTAGACTTTACTAGACCTTTTTACATTACCAAATAGCACATCTATATTTTTCTTTAGAAAATGTCCAACTTGTGGAACTCAACTAGATTCATGATGTTATAGAAGATTGGGCAATAAGAGGTTAGGATGTTAATTAGAAGTACAAAAAAGCTTTAGATGGATAAAAAAAATTATAACCTTGATTTTAGATATTCAAACTCACATTATCATGTTTCACTAAATTTATATGTCAAAATCAATGCCCAATGGAGGTCATTGCAAATTCAAGGTGAGTGGGTGAGTGAGAAAAAACTAAACACAAGAACATTTTGAGGACACCCATCCTTTCCATTTTTTTTCACTTTCTTATAGCTTCCAACCTTTGGATAATGAGAGCGAAATTCAATCTTTGAATCATAGTGGAGTAAGAAGACATGATAACAGGAATGAGTTTGGTCATCTTTGGGTTTTCGTAGATATGCTCAGATTTGGTGGTTTAGGGCTTGAGGTTTGGATTAGGATTTGGGGATTCAAGGTTTGGAATTAGAATTTGGAGATTAAGCATTCAAATTTAAGTATAGAGTGATTATGAAGGATTATTCTATATATGTATGGCAGATGAAGAAGCAATACTTTACACAGTACATAGGGATTGCAACGAGGAGCTTGATTGACAATCGGCGCGAAGAGGTTTTGAAAGAAGAGGTCGAAGAAGATGGAGCGATGTGTTGCCGCAACATTTTCTTTTCTTCTTTTTTGACCAATGAAGTTTTACATATGTGGAGCGATAAGTTTAGACATGTAGGGCATGCTCCAAGGCCCCATTCAACTCTATGAGGATTTCAATTCTGACCTGGGGCGACTGCCCTAGATCGCTCCCCAAATCCCTCCAACGGCCCCTGCCACAAGGCCCAACTCTATGGAGATTTCAATTCACCCTAGGTCGGAACAACATAGGTCCGCCCCTGCTGCCCTGTATCGCCACAACCGCTGGGTATTGCCCGCTACGCAGTGACTTGGTCATTGGCTGCTACAACCGCTATTTTTATCCTTGGTCACAAGTTGCGCCATTAGCAAGGTGGCAGTCACCTAGGTGAAGTTATCAATTATTCAATCCTGCTGGATTCCAAAGTGGAAATCAAGATCATGCATTTATTTTCGCTTATGTATGAAAATTGAATAAATTCACATCTGTAAGACTTACATAATATTTGTGGTTTATTCTCCCTACTTTCTGATTATGATGGGTGGCAATCTGTTTATTTCTGTCTGCTCAGGTTGTGGCTTTGAAGGAAGATGGGTGTCCCAGGGTTTGGGTTGCGACATCAGACTCTTGTCAACAGCAGGCTGCACATGGAGCAGTATGCTCTATTCCATGTAGTCTAATTTATTTCCAAATTTCTCATTTCTCTGTTTACTTATCAGCTAAAGTTGTTTACAAGTCTACATTTGTACTTATTCTGATTTACCTTTCCCTGTGAAAGCACAATATAGGGTTCATGAAGTGTGCCTTAGGCTTGGTGGATTTCACAGCTCACCCTTAATCTTCCATCTGATTGCATGTATAAAACTCTCATTATGTCTTCAAGCAGAGTACAAGTCATCTTCCATTGCTATTTCATACAAATTAGGTCAATGGGACGATCCTTACTGCTCAATTGTGAAGGGAAAAAATAAAAGAGTTTATTACAATGTAACATTACAGTGATGTGACTTTTCTGTTTGAAAACTGTGTTCTCTATATTTACCTGAAATTTGTTTTCTTCTTTAGAAAACATTTCATGTTCTCAATGTAGATGATTCAAACTAAGCAAGACTTGCTCAACCCATCCAATTGACTTAAACTTCTAATCAGCCTCCAGTTACGCTGTTCATTTAAAAATATGCACATAAATTTAAATAAGCACTTGTTCACCACGTGTGCCATTGAAGTCAGCATTGGTCTCTAGGTGCTTTTATTTGATCCACTTCTCTTGATAACTTGTCATTAGGAGAAATATTTACCTGCATCTTGCAACTTAATTCTGACTTTTATCATATATGTGCATATGTGCTTGGAGGGTATAGAAGTCAGTACATATTCTGTTTTTGTCACTGCTGTATTACCTGCACTATGCTTCCATCACATTTAGTACTATTCTGAAGCATGTTTGGTCGCAATGATTTACTTTCATATGATATTCCAGGGTGCTTTTGTTTGGAGTTGTAAAGCATTGGTTTCAGAGGTGAGGATCTCATATCTTGAAATTGTTTGAGCCCTCCCCTCAATAGATCACTTGTGAGGACAGCTTCTTCTTTCCATAAATTAGTTTCAGCTGGCTTCCTATTGTTTTATCAGGAAATTTGTTGGATTCATGTTTGTGTTATAAAGCAATAACATTAAACAACTACAATGCTTCTGAAAAAATAAAAAAAATTAAAAGACGAGAGAACATGAAATGTTCTTGTGAGTTGGATTTCAATATCTGGTTGATGGCTTGGTATGGACTTGAGGTATGGGACACAACACCACCTGATACATCTTGATGAAAAGTAAATTGAAAAGATTATCATTATTAAAATAACCATTAGTTTACAAGTCTAAGATATGTAAAAGTGTATCAAGAGAAGGGAAATACATTCAAACTAAATAATCATTGAAGGCTAGACCAAGCATGAGTATGCTACACCTAAGGGAGCAGTAGCAACTCCATTACATACAGCTCATATGCTGATGTGCCTGTCAATTCAGACTGCCCAATTGTGGACACCATTGTCAATGGACCCAGAAGTCACACCGATTGCACTAGCCTCCTATTAGTCCCCATCAAATTGATTAATATGGGAATGGGAATGATCAACTAGTGATAAGAACGGTTTAGCTTGAGGGAAGGTCCATGAGGTACCGACATCTATACCTGTATCTGAATTGATGTACATATACTAGTCGTCACACCCATATAGCTGTATATGTTATCTGGAGAAATTAATAGTCAGATAAAAGAAAGGTATAAGGAGCTCCTATTGTGGATTAGGGATGACCCCAAAATCCGCTGATGACATATTTCATGGGGGTTGTTCGGAACATATTTCATGAAGGCACGGTTGGCTTCGAACTGCAGAAAAACAGAGTCTTCAATTACATTTTCTATCCTCAACCCTGCAAATAGAAGAGAAAAAAATAGCCAAGATGAGAGAAGGAGATCTGAAAGTAGAGAGACAAGAAAAGAAAGTGGTGTGTGGAGGGGAGGCAGGAACTGAGGAGAGGAGAGGCAATAAGTTTTAGGAGAAGAAAAGGATGCTAGGAAAGCAGAGCACAGAGGAGAGTGTTAAGAAAAAAGGGCTTTTATTGTGATTAGGGATTTTTGCTGGTTGTTTATGTAAAAGAACCGTGTACTTGCACACATTTTGCTAGATGCTACTGTGGCGTTTGGATCCATGGGTGTGAACCCCCGACCAGGACTGGACACGAATTTTGTTCGGGTCCATCCGGCGTGCCCAGATTTGGGCCCGAGTTTAAGGCGAGCTCAAATTTTGGACCCATAACCTATTTTCTCCATGCAGTTTCTTTGGGTATTCGGGTATTTGTGTGGCCATTTTATCCTGATGGTCATTAGTCATAATTCAGTTCATGGAATTGCATGGTCAGCATTTTATTATCGTTAAGATTCATCCTAATCATTATTATCAACATTGAATCCTTATCTCATCTATTTGAGGTCTGCTAAGTTCTACTACCAATCAATTCCTTTTAATGTCATATTTTTTGGAACTCCATAGGGTGTCATGTCTTGTTACCACCAGTTCGTTCAAGGCCTTTATTGGCCTCTCTCGTCCCCTAGTTCCTTGAACTTGAAATAAGAAAGGGTTAAGTTTAAATATAACTTTTTGAAATTGTAGATCTAAAGCTAATGACAATGGAACAAGGGCTAGTCCAAATATGTTGATAAGGGAAAGAGAAGTGCCACTTAAAGTTTTTTTGGTTCTTTTTGGTTTAACTCAAAGATCATTAGTTGGCTTACTGAAGCTTACTAAGTCATTAGTTGCATGGTTTTGGTTTTCCTCATTCCTGTTGTCTAAGCATTATATTTAAAGCCTATGGTCTTCTGAATTATTTTTCTTGGCTTCACAACAAGTGATGTTTGAAGTGCTTGTAGATAAAGGCCTCAGAGAGGGAGTTTGAAAGGATACTTGATGAACACAGGTCAGATTCATTTATGATAATTTTGATCTTTATGGTTGCCTACCACATTTTCTGATACAGAGAACCATATCTTGCATGCCAATTGAATTATAGTAAAATTTATATCAACTACCATCAAGCTTGTCTGTTGCATCTTCAGTATGATATGATCTTTTAAAATCAAGATGAATTAGATTTAGTTGAATAGGAACTCAAAGAGCAAACATAAGTCTACTGTTGGAATGTTGTTTCGAAAGTGTAATGTGATGGATGTTCTGCTTAAAGTTATAGAAGTCTTCACAGAGTGCAAGGACTTGATTATTACCAACTTTGTTTTGAATCTGAACTCAATTAAGTTCTTATTTGATCTTTCTGTATATAGAAAGGTTACAATTTTTTATTTTACTTTGTTTTTTTATTGGTAACATTAGTTGAATCCACTTCACCACTGGCTCTTGTTATATAGAAAGGTTTCATTATACTCTACTTTCTCAAAATTCTGATATTGGGAGGGGATGGTTGGGTGGGTTATGCAAGTTATGATTTTTTTTTTTTCTGTTTTTATATTTTGGAGTGCTTCATTAAATTTCTAACTAATGCATCGAGCAGAGCTGAAATCCGGATCATGAGGTGTTTATTGATTAATTAAACATGAAAGCATATGTGCAGAATTCAAAAGGTTCTTTGGTATTCCTTTTAATAGTTTAGGATCTGTTTCACAAAATGGACCTTCTTAGAGAGAGACTTTAGGAGGCGATAGATCTTCCACATTCTGCCAGACAGCCTTACTTCTCATCTCCTTTTTATACCATGAGCCCACAACAATATAGCAACATATCTCGTCCCTCTGTTATTTTCAGCATCTTAAAGTACGACTCTTGGAATTTCTGGAGAGGGGTAAAATCCACTAATAAAACACCTCTTTTGTGATGGTGCATGGTGGCATGTATCACATATTCCCTTTCTTCCACGAATTGAATAATGTTGGTTTGGTCTGGTTACTATCTTCTCATAGTTAGAGGTCCACACTCTGTATGATAGATATGCCGCTCTTCTTGAAATTTGCAGGTCAACTTCTGTACAAGGAAAATTGCTACAGCATAATCTTGGCCCGGAAGTCGTCAGTGCCCTTAAGGATCTCAAGAAAAAACTCCCTGAAATTTAGTTGAATTAGCTATAGTCTTTTTCCCTGAATTAATGTTTCTTAAACTTGAAGCATGCTATTCGTGTATTAACCCCATTCCTTGTATCATTCTTTCCTATAAATGTATTGACGTTGTATTAAGACGGTGAAATTTTGCTATCAATTGTTTTATACAGTATGCATTTTTGTATTTATTCATTCTCTTGAGATGGTTTCCCAATATTTTGATTGTTTTGAATGCCCACTTGGCTTAGTTACATGGAAAAACACTTTCTACTATACCATCAAATGCTAACTAATTTACAATAGGTTGCTAAGTAACTTCTTGGGGATTGATTTTAAACTTAATTCCTCTCAAACTTTATCAGATTTTGTCAGAGATATTGCCCAGTGTATCTGGACACACTATCAATTCTCCTACCGTCCTAATTTTTTTGGATGGGGACCTACAGGCAGACTCTGGGATCTTAACCCATGAAGCTTACCCCATATGTTCTTTGATTCGTAATTAATGCATAATCTGTGTTTGTTAGATGCATTTGTCATGTGTACCTTGACTGCCGCACATTTAAGTAGTCACCTGCAACCTAGGTTGGGTTGGCTTTTGGGCCTGTTTCAGCTGATCCAAATTCTGAAAGGGACAACCTGAACCCAATCCAAACTCAGCTTTGCGTACCTGAATTTTTATAAGGGTGAATACTAAATAAAATCCAAACTGCAATCCTACTTGAACCAAGTTACTCCCTTGGTTTCTAATCATCTTCTCTTTTTTTCAAGTCATTCGGATTCTGCGTGCTCAAACTAGGCCTGAACCTGATTTGGGCCCATCTGAACTCCACACAATTCAAATTGAGTTCATAAATTCAGGAGGGAGCCCTACCTTAAACCCAAACCACCCAACATGAGCTTGGATTTTGGTTGGGTTTGGTTCAATCCTTTTTGGTTTGGCATGCACATTCAAGTCCATACTTGTCAGAGGATGAAAGAAGCTAGAAAAAAAAAAAGTAGTTGATACCTCATTAGCACCCTAATTTTACCCTGAGCATTCACATGTGATGAGCATCTCATCCATTATACTGGCACCAACCTAGCTAACCAAATTGTGGGGTACATCACTACATCTTGGTTGTAGACACAGGGTTCAACCTTGGATGGGGCATGTTCCACATATGTACCTACCATTCATAACAGTGCCACAATATCATAGATCATCTGGACCCAACCACATGTATCATACCAATCAGCAGTCAACGGTCAAAGACATTGACCCTTGAAGACTGAAGTTAATTAATCCAGCAACCCTTACTGTTCTTGCCCTTACCAATTGGTCTCTATGGTTATCAGTCGCTTCACTTCGATTATATAGCGATCTGCGTGGAAACTACAACTCTCTGTGCAAGAGTAAGGAAAATAGAAAGTCAAATCGTGAATAAAGTTAAGAGGACTGGAGAGTATCTTGAAGTAGACAAAAGTGATGTGGAAAGTAATTTTATATGGTATCACCGGTTTACTTTCACCTACTTTTTCCATCCAAACATGATAAATAAAAAACTGCTATCATCGGTTATTTACCTTCCGTCTCCTCTTTCAATCCAAATACTGCAACATAAAAAAAGTAAAAGTGCCAGTCATATTATATACTTTTTTCATTTTCCTTTTTCAAATCTCCATTTCCCACCACCTCATATAGGAACTCCAAATCCTCTTGATCGTGGAAATCAGGCACTTTGAACACTTTTCTCCGTTGATTCTTCGCCACACCAAACATCACCGACAAAGGTGCCAAATTCTAGTTCCCTTTCCGCGGTAAACCCCTCTGCAAAAACCCCCTTAAGATTATATCTAAACAAGCAGGCCCAAGCACCTTAACCATGCATATATTATATTTGAATAAAGGAGCATTCTAGCATGCAGGGTATTGATTGAGACCCTAAAATGGTCAATTTCAGATTCTAAGTCGGATCAGCTATGTAATCTGGTGCTCGACCCAATTTACAGCCCTACATGGACAGGAGTGGAGAGATAAGGGTGTGAGCATGATTAGACATGGGGATGTGTGTGTGTATAATGGGGGTGAGATGTCAGTGTTATGTGGTCCTATTACAATATCTTCCAATGACAGCCATCGCGGCTGCCTCCTTATAATGGTCAGTGATTTCGATCCCACCATACTCTGGGTCAGTCTTATATTAGTTGCTGACTCTCTCTCTCTCTCTCTCTCTCTCTCTCTCTCTCTCTCTCACATACCTTTACATTGAAGCAGTGCAATGAGATGGTCCAACTTCATTACTCAAGGGCACAAGGTGGCCAAAATATACCTTAACAAATGGCCCCATCTATGAGAGGAAAGGCCTAGGTCCAGGCCCACGCCTAGAGAAGGGTCCTTGTAACTTCTTCTTTTCTGCAGATCTTCCTTTTAAGTAGGGCTGATTTTTTATTAGAAGAAGATCGTTTGGTCAGCGAGGTGTGAGAGTGGGCATTTTATTTGCAGAGGTGCTATGCACCCGGGATCCAGACCCCGGACGGACCCCGGGGTGCCTGGGATCCCTTGGATCCCGGGGTGTGTAGACATTTACTTTTATTTGTGGAAGACTCCAGTATTTTCACTCCATCATAGAGCTTAAGTTCCTGCATGTGCATCCAGACCTTTGATTTGGAAACCCATGTAGATGCATGTTATAATTTTTACAAACTAAAAAACTAATAACGACTTGGTAAATGGATGAATTGGAATTGTAGGATCTCAAACCCAATTGAATTACCACTAATCCAAAAATTAATTGGTAATGGAAAACGACACAATAATGATTTTATGGTTTGTTGGTTGTGTTAGGAAAGCATCTGAGCATCACTCTACCATGGGTGCTCACGAGGGTTATACCGGGGACCTAATTGGAATTTTGATACTGGAGACATAGAATTAGAAATCCCGCATGAAAATTTACTAGTCATTGATTTTAGAAATTGATGAAGATGATCACTATGTATCTTCTATCGCATATGAGATGGAAGGAGGGAGAGAGAGAGAGAGAGAGAGAGAGAGAGAGAGATGTATCTTCTATTGCATATGAAATGGAAGGGGAAGAAAGGGAGGGCAAAATTATCATTAGTTGTGTAAAGGACAAGAATGAAGAGAACTCATTAAAATTTCTAGTAAAAGGGAGAGAAAAGATGTAGGCTGAAAATTATAGAAAGTTAGCTAAAAAAAAGGAAAAATATAATTTGAATAAATAAGAGGTGAAGCACAATTTATCGACAATTGTAAGATGGAATAAAAGAAGGAGGCCATGTCAGGTTGTTGTCGACATTAAATTTTTGTCACGTCTTTAATATGAATTTTGGAATACAATAGTGAGGGTTGAGCTCGAGTTTCTAAAGTCAAGCTTAGATCCAGCCCATGAACACCCCTAATTTTAGATTTTGTCATGGACCATGAATTAGGAAGTTATAAGAGTGCCACAACTATGAAAAAGAAGTCACAAGAAAACAAAAGATATATTATATATATTAGAGTCAATTTGATTTGACTAATGCCTTTGAATCACTAATTTGGGGAGATTATTTAAGCCTACAAACGCGGGAGAACTTAAGCTAAAGCTAATCTCAACCTCATTATTTGATTTGCATAATCTCATGATAATGACGGGTTAATCACACGTTCAGATTGGCATAATCTGAAATCCTTGCAATAATGTTGCTTAAGGAAGCATTTTTTTATTGTTACTAGTGTTCTTTTGTCTAGAGAAATCGAATGTTTGGTATAAGTCGGTCCTTTTCGTTGAAAATTTTACATTTCCTATGATGATACAGCTAAAGAATCCTTTCCTATCTTTTGCACTGTACTATGTAAGCTGTGACACAAATAGGGGTGACAATAAGGGGCGGACCTAGGCACATCCACGTGGGTGCGGCCGCACTCGCTAAACGATGCGTTTTAAAATAATTCATTAAAACTATGGGCCAACCCTCAAAATCCACATGAAAATCCTCAGTTTGTCCCAAAACCAAACTACTTATTCAGGTTCACACCCGTCAAACGAAAACCTTGGGTGACTTTTGAAGGTAATGAATATGCATGGTCTAATGCTTACTTGGCCTGCTCATTAGTAGGATTAAAATCAAGATTGTATGGACAATTAGATGTTTTATTAGCATGCAAATCGGTTTTGTGGATTAGACTGCATGGACTCAACTTAAATCCAACCATTTACTAATCGATCGAGCTAAAAACGACAAGTTAAAGTTAAAATTACTAAGTTGATCCAAGATCTTTTGAAAGAAAACCAAGGAACCCCAAGTAGCCATCCACTCTTATGTGACTTTACAGATTAATGGGCGTTTGGATTCTGCGATAGAAAAAAAATCGTTCTAATTTTCCATGCAACCACTGTTTCTTTGTTTTGCATGACATGTTTTCTTTGCGGAAAAGGAAAAGAATTTGACTAGGATTTATTTATATGACGAGGATTTAGTGTGTAAAAAATGGAAAAAAAAGTTGTTCTAATTTTCCTCACATCCACTGTTTCGAATAATTGATTTCTAAGATGATGAAAAAGATGCATGGCTCAGATTGTTTCTAACAGAAAAAAAAAAAAAAAAAAAGGACCAATCATTGGAAGTTATTCAGATACCCATAAATTGAATTAAATTGAATTCACGGAATTTCCATTTACACATTTATATGCAAGATGATGAGAAAGACAGAGGTGTAAAATGAATGGCTGTGAGGAAGAGGACGTGACACATTTTCATGTGATAGGATTCTATATAATAGGACATGGTTTGTCTTTTCCAAACAATAATAATAGATGACAGTAGATGAGTGACAAATACTAAGTGGTGAAGAAAGGTGTATGTATGGATCCACCCAAGAAGCTTGCATGATTAGCCCGTGAGACCACCCAACAACTCATATAAAATAATCCATGTAGCCCATATATCTACCACTGCCTGCTCTTTAAAATATGAATTATATATTTGAAGAATATAATGAATCATTTATTTTAATCGTACAAACTGAATTCCACCCAAGAGAGAGTGTTGAAAAGAATATAAATTGTTCATTTTATGATTTTAGATTAGGCGTTTTTATATTTATAAAATCTCAAATCTTGAAGTGTTGTTCTTTTACTTGAAAAGTTAGGGGATTCACCAACTGTGGGGCTTATCTTATTTGAAAGGATTTCTATTAAATGCAAAGAGTCTGAAAAGATTGGAAGGCTATTAGGAGAGAGAAATAAATGAAAGTTATGACTTGTGATATTACTCTAGTAGGAGTAGAAAAGACAAGGAGGGGAGAGGATCCTTTTTGGCACTATCCAGAAGTGGTCAGGTGATCACGGGTTTCCCTTGACTTTACTGGTTTCACATCTCTACTAGGATTTAAGGATTTTAATTTATCAACTGCAAGTAACAGCCCATAGAGAGCCACTAAGTATATAGCATTTGCATGTCCATGGATATGTAGTAAACAGGAAACCCTGTAAAAGGAAGGAGGAAAAAAAAAGGATAGGAATGGATTGGTTGATGAGTTACTTTTATTTGGCCCAACATCAGTGGTCCCATGTTTGGGATCTTTTCATGGATATAGGGCTGTCCACGGGCCGACTCGGGTCGGGCCTCCTTGAATCCAAATTCATGCTTGACAAAGGTCGAAGGGCTGAGTCCAAGTCTGGCATGGACCCTAAATCCAGGTTCTAGCTCACTTGATAAGAATATATGGGCCATCACTGCCCCTCAAGGTCATGATATGGGGCCATGGGGCCAATGCCTGAGACCCAAGTTAAATCTGGATTGGCGTATATAAGTATTTGGGACTCATGTGGGTTCGGGTCCAGGCCCTTTATTCATCTTCCGGTCCTGTTGGACTATGAACCTCACCAATTTTACAAACTAATTGGTCTAGGGCCCATTGATCTACAGATGGACTGCCACTCAAACTAGAGCAATTTTATTTACTTTCTTTTAACTAACCTGGACATTCAATCACCATCATTTCTGGGCTTTAGTCATACACATCTGGCTCAGTTTTTAGGCATGGGGGCTGGGTCTGGACATTTTATGCCTCATTAGCTTAAATGGGCTGGACATGGGATCATATCTTCCAACAGCCAACATCGTGCATCCATGGGCCGAAGTCAGAGCTATTCTTGATGTCGGTCCTAGCTCCGATGGGCCATAGATCAATAATCACATTCATTCCTTAAGTTCATGGACATTGATACTTTGACTGGACTTTTTCAATAACCATCCATTTTCATACTACGAAGTTTCTAATTGGGTGTTTAGGATTGTCCTAGAGGGTTATTATGACCCCAAAAAAAGGGACTGATACAGATCTTGACATTGAATAAGAAAAGTCATAAATGCTCAAAATAGAAATGCATACCACTTTATGCTTGCCTAATATTCAAAGGAAAGCATACCAGAGACCAAGGTATCAGCTATAATCTTTTGGGGGCATCAATATTTAAGGGCCACTATAAGCTCAGGTTTTTTTTTTTTTTTTCTCCTGTTTTTCCCTTTTGTTTCTTGGCTATATGGAGAATTTGAACTCACGTACTCTCACAGTCACACCCGGTGCTCAGCTGAGCTACAGCTGAAGTCATCTAAAATTTGATTTAAAACCCGGTCGGTCATGAATTCCTAAGAACTCATCGTAAAATGAATTTGGACAAAAATTATTAAAGAGGTAAAGAGTGAAGGATACAAGGTGGTGGTGTATATGAGAGTATCACCTTGCTAAGTTTTGATTTACTACAGCCATAGCTGGATATTGACTTTCCATCACCCCTTAATTGATTTTTCACTAAATGGAAAGATTATTTGACGTGAATTATTAATCTTTACCTATGTTTCTTCGGTTTTAGCCACTCTTAAAAATGCATTTCTTCTTAAAGTTCTAATAAATTCAATTCCACGAAAACAAACGAGCCTCAACAAGCTATTACATTGATTAGACTCTTCACACTAACACATACTGATCAGATGCCACATTGCTAAAAAATGTACACCAGTATTTGATTAGTTAAAAATCTTAAGTACAGTAGAAAAGACAATGAAGGTAGATTAAAGGAAAGGGAAAAGATACAGATATAAAGGAGGGGGATGGGCAGCTAACAAGCAAAGGTAAGGGAAGAAAAACGCCCAGATAGAAACAAAAAGCAAAACAGATGCTGGAAGAAGTCAAGGTGGCCTCCCACCGCTAACGAGTTATAGCCAACCAGTCCTCTAGTCGAACAGTCCCTTTCATGTCCTTATCTCCTTAACGCACCATTTCATGTAGGCCCTGAAAGCTATGAAGATCTTTCTTCCCTAACCTCTCTCTTCTCTTCTCTTCTCTTCCTTTTTCTTCTCTCCACTTCTACAACACTACAAAGAGAGAAATAGAGAGCACCCAATACTAGTAACTATAACCTTTCTTTCTTGGGTATGGAATTTTAACCCTTTTATCTTAGCTTCTACACTACTTTCACCTCTTCAAAACCTACATGGCCTCTGGTTAGTAAAATTGGTAGAGAGAGCTCAAGTTGGAGGGGTTGATGTTCTTTGAGACTGGTATATGGCAAATGCTTCTGCCATGAGACACGACGACGACGACAAGGATGACCATGCAAACGACGTCGTGATGCCCGGGTTCCGGTTCCACCCCACTGAAGAAGAGCTCATTGAATTCTACCTCCGCCGCAAGGTCGAAGGGAAGCGTTTCAACGTCGAGCTCATAACCTTCCTAGATCTCTACCACTATGATCCATGGGAACTTCCTGGTTTGACAGCTCTACCCCAGAACAATAATAGACCTTTTTCGCCTCTTTCCTTTGTGTTTAGCTTTGATCATACTAGTGTACTTTGTGAAAAAAAAAAAAGCACTTTCAATTGGATTTTCTTCCATATTCATATGTATGGTTCTACTCATGGGGTCCTTGTATTATCTTTTCAATTTTTCATTTTGTAGCATTAGCTGCAATTGGAGAGAAGGAATGGTTCTTCTATGTGCCTAGAGACCGCAAATACCGCAACGGCGATAGGCCCAATCGGGTGACCACTTCTGGCTATTGGAAAGCTACAGGCGCCGATCGAGTGATAAAAAATGAGAGTTCTCATTCAATTGGGCTTAAGAAGACTCTAGTTTTCTACACTGGGAAAGCTCCAAAAGGCGTTCGGACTAGTTGGATCATGAACGAATATCGGTTGCCACGACATGAATCAGAACAATATAAGAAGGTAATTCATATGGAATTTCCATAAGATTATCGATGTTTTAATCGATCATTGATGAATTATAGGAAGAAGAAGAAGAAGAAGACATGAAGGGGTTGTCGCCTTGAAATACTCCTCACTTGCTATGAACAATAATCATTTGAATAAGTTATATGAGAATTTTTCTGGGTTCCTTTCATTTCATGTTTTCTTGCACTAGTCCCATGACTCCTTCCCCTTTACTTTGATTCAAGAAAATCACATTCACCCAGTATATCTTTTGACTGGGGAGAATACTGCCAATAGATAGGGTTCTCCTTTATTTTGTATCAAGATTTGGTCAGTAATTTGAGATATAATCATTTTCTATCAAATTTTGATCAGTAATTCGAGATGTAACAAGATTGTATCCATAGGAACATGTGTCAAACATCCAGTTTGGTTTGCGTTTTGTTTGTTCTGAACACCCAACTCATTGATCACTTGCATTGTGCAGGCTGAAATATCACTTTGTCGCGTCTATAAAAGACCTGGAGTAGAAGACCACTGCCCACTCCCCAATTCAATCTCTTCTAGGCCTTCTTCTTCCAGTGCGATCCAATCAAGCAAAAAACACAACTCGGGTCATCAGGCAACAAGAAGTTCTCAAGCTCCTCAGCAAAACTCGACGTCTTCATCGGAGATTGATAAATTGCATGAAGTGGGAAGTACAAGCAGCACAGATGACCAGGCCACAGTTGTGTTCCCCCAACATAGAGCCTATGGTGCAGTGGCTCCAACATCTTCTATGAGTTCCACATCGGCAGAAGCGGATCGATCTCTACTACATTATTCGAAACAATTGGCTTCTTTTCTCCCCAACAGCGCCATCTTTCCTTCCTCTTCTTCATTATCCACTGCAGCTGTTGATGGTCTCCATAGAGTAGTAGACTATCCACACATTTACCCGCATCATCCTTCCCAAATGATTCAATTGTCCTCAACCCACTCGCAATCGCTACAACTCAATACCCTCTCCAACTCATTGCCTACTCTCTCAGACAAGTTATGGGAGTGGAATCCCATCCCAGAAGCCAGCAGAGACTATAATAGTTACAAATAATCAGTGAACTGCACATGTATACCGAAATGTGTCATTTGCTTACTACAACTTCCTTCTTCATTTCTGTAAATTGAGAGGCAAAACTTGATGCATGTTGGTAAAAAGATGATGTTAATTAGATTTCTTCTCCAATGAGTACCATCATCCATCCCTTCTCAACCTTCTCATCTGATCTGGCTTAACTGAAGTGGGGTACCAAGCTATTCTTCTATTTTGCTTTGTCCATTGTGTCATTTGTACTGTTGGATAATGGTAACAACAATAATTCTAAGATTGTCATATTTGCTGAATGGAAAATTACCTTGATCTCTGAAAATGGAAAGGAAGGACTAATGCCAGAGCTAGCTCTACAATTCCGTTGTTCTTTTCTTTGATTATGGGGGACTAACTGATCTAAGAAAACATTATTTATTACAGTGCAGAGGGAAGGATTGGATATCTAAAACAAGGATCTTGTGACCAGGTATCATTTCATGATTCATCTCTCTTTAATAAACCAGTTTGCAAGTGTAATGTACATCTTTATGAGTGTCCATTTCATATGCTCACTATGGTTTGAGAATGAACATTTATTTGGATTGAAATTCAATTTCTCGCAGTCTTAATGTAGAGAGCAGATGGTTTTAAGTATCTTGTCCTGGGTGCACGGGAGTTTCATGTTCAGAGTAGACAGGTCCCCCCCGCCATCTGCGAGAGCGTGAATCGACAGCAATCGGGTACTGTTCTGACTCATGTGGGGTTCATGAAGACAATCTAGAGGTGAAGAAGATGTTAGCCCTTTTAGACCACCTCCATTTCTGGCCCACTTCCCTCACTGCATTGTTTCAGCCTTTTAGTCTCTTCTGTTGTTGTTGTAACTGAATGAAGCCTACCTTTATACGGTACTTTGGGTGTTTGTTGTCTTTGGTTACCATGGAATCTTCCTCAAATCTTTAAGATCATGTTTTTCATTTTTTTTTATGAAGATGGAGGTTGGAATCTTTCTAAGCCCTTTCTTCTCACTTATTTGTGATACCTGGAAAACCCAATTGCCTCATGTTAGATATGAATAGATTTGGGTTTAAATTAGAGAGTTTCAAATAAGTTTAGTTTAGAATTTGAATAGGTCTGAATTAGATTACATTTTGTATGTCTTGTTCACTCCTGGGATGTTTCTCACAGACAATATGGTAAAATTTTATGAGATCTAATCCGTTGAAAGTTCAGCTTAGATTAATATTAGTTCAGGTTTGTGAGAATTTAGATTATTCATAAAATAAGTAATTTTCATTCATCACAGTTAAAAAAAACATATGTGCACGTCAGGACTTCTGTGCACAGTCCATTGTAACTGCAGGAATCAGAAACAAATGGTTTAGCACATTACCAAGAAATAGGATTTTTTTTTTCTTTGATACCCTAGCCTGGGGCACTGGGACATAAGAGAGACGTAAGGAAAGAAAGCCCACACAAGAGGGAAGGCAGCCCGCATGCACACGTATGAAGAGGTGACGTCCTCAGGATTCGAACTCTGGACAGCCAGATGAAAATTGTCACTCCTTACCACTCGGGTAAGGAGCCGTTCTCAACCGAGAAATAGAATTTGATTGAGTCTATTGGCACCCTTCAAACTAAATGGGTCTTTCTTTCACTTGTTTGCTGTGATTTCCTTTAACCACATAATTACATGATCTGATGATGAATCTTAAGTCCAATACATGACCTATAAAGAAGGACTTCTATTACATCCATGAATCAATGAAGATTGCTTGCATAAGTTGGTTGATCTGCTTTCATTTCTATTACATGATCATGGTCTAAATCAGTAGTAATTAAAACAATTATTAACCAGGTTTAATTGAGTTTTTTTTTTTTTGGTTCCTGCGCAGTTTTATATATGGTTTCCACAAGTTCCATGCTATCCAATATAAAATCTTCTGGAGGGGCTGAAGGTTATTCAGGTATAAGGAAACTAAATCAGAGAAAACAAATATGGTTAGGAAAAATGCAAGTGCATGTAAGTGACTGTCTTACCATTTTCCTACCATTACAAGTTTCAGGAAAAGTAAATTTTAACTTGTTTGGTAATCTATTCAGCTTCCTGAATATAGTTTCTTTATCTTCTCCTGTGTTGCCGTCTTCCTCTATAGCCATAATTCCTTCTATTTCTAATGCAGGTGCATGAAAGTTGTGTTCTTTCTAGGAATGATGTAAGCTTTGGTGACAAAAAAAAAATCAAGTAGAGGTAAATAAAATAAAAGCAACACTTAATTATAAATTTATAGTTTTCTACCTTGCATAAAAATGTGATATGGAATGTCCTATCTAACTGGCTAGTTCTTGTTCACCAAGGATCATTAACATCAATATTATACCTTTACAAAAAATAAAGATCATAAACATCATCATCATTATAGCCTAACAGGGATGTATATGGGTTGGGCCTGGATAGATCTGAACCCAAATAACTGTATATACATGAATCTGGGTTTGACTCTAATGAGCCCAACTGGATTGTACCCAAGTTCAGATCATCATCGTAAAAAACTTGTCCCACCTACGTTGGGGTTAGCTACATGAATTATTGTCACTCCTATGGGCCCATTGTAAAAGGGTGTTGGGGTCCGGCAACCATCCGTGTAGAGAAAGAGGGACTGGGTATGCAATGTTGCACAAGTCTCACATTGGAAACATGCAAGTCTTGATCGTGAGACACGGGAACCAAAAGCTCAGCAACATGCTCTTAGGCCACGATGGCTTTTTATTGTCTCGGTCTAGCCAGACCAAAGAGTGCGAACCATGACCCATTTGGTTATAATGCCTAAGTTTAGGGCCACACCTAGCCATGGCCCTAAAATAAAGGTTGAGGCCCATCTAAATTGAAATTCATATGAGTTGTTATTCATACTAAATATGCTGGCTAGGCTAAAAGTTAGGCTCCAGTTGAGTCCACAGGCCTAAGAGCACAATCCAATTTCCATATTGTGTTGGTCAAGTTTAGGTTGCGTTTATACCGGCTTGACCCATAAGTACCCCAACTTTGGAGCAAAATGACATGCAATTAGACAAGTCTGGGTTGGGACTCGGGCATTGTTCATATGAAAATACACAGTGGGGCTCATTTATTGAACTGAACTCATTTTTTATTTCAAAGAAAAAAAATATATATGGATTCTTAAAGTGAACGCCCCCCACCCCGCCCCCCTCATTTAATGCCCCCAATTTTATTTTAATAGAAATTAGTGCCCTTGATTAGAGTAAGATTTGGGGATAACCCCGCCCCCCCTCTCTTTATGGAATGTCCCTAATTTTACTTTAATAGAAACTAGTGCCCTTGATTAGAGTAAGATTTGGAGATAAAGAGAGATGTTTTCAAAAGATAGCCCTCTCGTTGAGTCCACTCCCCTAACTTGTGGGAAGCATGAGTGAGACACTTAGAGGACCCAAACTCATTTTGTTGGGTGTAGGTCAAATATCCTATATGTCTAACGTATGTCAACTTCTATTAAGTGGGTTGTAAGGTTGCCCCTATGAAATTTTAGTGTATAAGTAGGGTTAAGGTTAAGCCGCACTTATATACTTAGGATCATGACTTGCATATTTTCAAGAGAGTGGCTACCTACACACTACAAATGACTCTCTACACACTACATTTAAAAAAAAAAAAAAATCAAAAAATTCCTAAACTACCCTCGCCCTCTCCTTCCCTCTCTCTCCCTTCTCCTCGTTGTCCACCGCCCACCAATTGTGCTCACCCTCTCCCCTTCCTCTCCTCTCCCTCTTCCTCATCATCTTCCTCTCCTTCTCCCTCTCTATTTCCGTCTCTTTCCCTCTCCCTGCTCGTCGCCGCCCGCCCACTCTCCTTCTCCTTCTCCCTCTTCCTCTCCTTCTCCCTCTCTATTTCCCTCTCCCCGCTCATCACCGACCGCCGCCCGGTCACCCTCTCCCCATCATCTCTCCCTCTCACGGTGGACAAGCAAATGGAGAAGAATCAAATGCTTTGGATGTAAAATAAAAATAAAAAAATTGCCATTGAAATCGGCGAATCCGATTCGTTCGGCGACACAGGGCCGAACGAATTGAGTTTGTTCGGCCCTATGTCGCCTAACGAATCGGATTCGCCGATTTCAATGGCAATTTTTTTTTTTTTTTTTTACATTCTAAAGCATTTGATTCTTCTCCATTTGCTTGTCCACCGTGAGAGGGAGAGATGATGGGGAGAGGGTGACCGGGCGGCGGTCGGTCATGAGCGGGGAGAGGGAAATAGAGAGGGAGAAGGAGAGTGGGCGGGCAGCGGGCCGCAACGAGTAGGGAGATGGAAATAGAGAGGGAAATGGAGAGGAAGAGGGAGAGGAGAGGAAGGGGAGAAGGCGGGCGGACGGTGGACAACGTGGAGAAGGGAGAGAGAGGGAAGGAGAGGGCGAGGGTAGTTTAGGAATTTTTTATTTTTATTTTTATTTTTTTAAAATGCAGTGTGTAGAGATCAAAATGTAGTGTGCAGGTAGCAGCTCTCTATTTTCAAACCCCCACCCCCCAGCATGCCCTGCCTTGATACATCTGTTACGACCCGGGCCCACTATCCAAATGATATTGTCTGCTTTGGCTCATGCGATTTCAACCAAATCTTGTCAATTGAGTTATTAGGCTAATATTAATAATCAGTTCCAGCCCAGTTTTTCAGAATATAGAATTCCATCAAGCTTAGGTGGGCCTTTAATAATATATTAGCCTATGCCCGGCCCATTTAATATTCAGACAATTAGGTTAGGGTTCAGCGCATGGGCCTCAAACATAGCCCAGATCCAGCCCAATGCAGACCAAGCCCAGGTCAGGCTCAGGCTGGCTCAACCTTTGAGCACCTCTAAATCCTAAGCTAGTAAATAATTAGAGGAAAAGAAAAGGTTTTTTCCTCAATAACTTTCTCCATACAGGGCCCACTTGGATGTGGAGAAAACCAATGGACACGAGAGGCTAATTTGGAATGAGGAGAAAGCTAGGTAGGGAAACTTCTTTTCACGTATTGGATTCTTCCAGAGGAGAAAAATAGGAAAATTTGCAGGAGCATGCATCTGGACCATTGCCAAATGCGGGACCCCCTGATTTCATTGGGTCCGTCCTGCATGACAAATGGTGTCGAATGCACATTGCATCTAATAAATTGGTTTTTGTTAGTATTAGATTAAAGATCTTTTCTTTACCGGAACTAGAATAGTAAAATTGAGAATGATCATTGTTTCAAAATTGAACATGATTACCAAACTCAACTATGCCAGAACAAGTTACACGAAAAGAAATAAAAGCCTAGTTCCACTTTCAGGCTTCATTCAATACAATGGAAAATTTTCAGTATTTAAGCTCAGTTGGCCTAGGACTACGGTTTGCACCCGGAGGTTGTGGGTTCGAAACTGCTCTACCACACTGGGGCCACAGGGGAATTTTACCCGGCTTTCTCTCCTGGGCCCGTAGGGATTATTCTGGCCCAAAGGGCTGGGAACCCTACGTTATCAAAAAAAAAAAGATGGATCAGGTTTTAATGTAATGATAAGACTTTCAGTGTTTAAAAAAAAGGGATTATTAAATCCCATATAGTGATGATTACATGACTGAAAGGATAAAATTGCTTTTCTCATTACAAAATGGCAACCTGATGAATGAGGCACAGCATCTATTTCCTAAAGATATTACAAGTGTAAAAATCTTAGTTTTCTTTATTCTTATTACTGGCTAAATTAAGATAAAGCTCTTTCTTTTTCTAGGTCATCCCAAAGTATTCCTCTAAGTTACTTCTTTTTAAGTGTGAAACTTGGCTTGCTCCTTTTTATTACTGCCCAAATAATTATAAGATATTTCCTTTTTGTAATTGTGATGTACCTTCCTAAGCTTCAATGGGAATTTTGTATTTTCACACACATCCCCACGATCCATCTTTCGGTCCTCAAGTTAAAGTATCACCACCTTGGACCAGTAGCCTAACATTGAAAAAAAAAAAAAAACCTCTTAAGCTGCTCTACATAATCTATTTTTTCTTAAAGAGTAGCATTGCTTAGCTTATACATCTTGGTTCCAACTAAGGAACAAACCTCCTCAAAATCAGTTATTATGAAGCCCAACAAGTAGTAAATAGGATTCGAAGAGTTCTCCACCCACGGAAATTTTGGCCTAGAATTATTGTTGATAAGACTCTATCATCTAAGATCATCACAATCCTTATTTTTATCTCAGCAGTGTAGGGGAAGATCATCTAAGCCACAATAAAAGAGTGTAGACCATCACGCATATGAAGCTACCCATACCCTCAAAATTCTTCCCATTTCAGCCAGCTGAGTGCTTCTTTTTTTTTTTTCATTCAAAAGTGAGAATTTCTATAGCTAGCAGGGTTGGTGCCAGCTCTCTTCTCTAGCTTTTAGGTGTTGCAACTACAAGCAAGGATATTTTCTAATTAGAAATTTGTCTCAAGGTTAAAAGTCATTAAAATTAAATAAATTTTAAATTATAAAACATATATAGTAAATAAATACAAAAAAATATCTCTACTAAATACTCACACCCACTCGCACATGATGTCTCTCACCATTAGCCTACAGCTAGGGATCAATTCTCGTTTATTTTTATTGAAGGGAGGTGCCCCACCAGTGAGCTGCTATGAACTATTATTTCTATTGAAGGGAGGTGCCCCACCACTAAGATAAATATTATTAAACCAAACTTCTATGGTTTTGTTTTTCCAATGTTTTTTATATTATTGTAATTTTAGTATGGTATTTTTAACGGTCGCAATAGTTTGAAAATGTCACAATGTCATCTAACATATCAACGAGTTTTCATAATATCACCTATATATGTGAGACTGCCAACACTTATTCAGAGATATCGATCCCTAGGTCTCCAAGTTGATAGTGTCACTTCTGGTCAAACACATAAAGTTCTTGGGCACGAAAGACCTGGTAAAGCAGCATAAAAACTTTCCAGGCTAAAAACAAGAACTCCTTCGAAATTTTAATTTCATAGACTAAAGTCTAAATCTATGATCTCGGTTACTTCTCCATTTGTCCCAACTCCCAACTCATCCCTTATTGCGGGTAATCTATGCCAAATAAAATTAAACTTTGTAAGTTTGGCTACATCAGCCATTCAAACTCATTCTAATCTTCTTCATATAGCAAATCCTCAAAACAATATGGCCCACCGAGGTTCACAGCCAAAAAACCAATCATCAGTACATTGAAAAGTTGATATACCAAAGCTTGTCGCACCAAAACGGCCATAGAAGGTTTTTCTTTAAAAACAAGAAGAAAAGAATAACAAAATGGAACAGTTTACAAGAGAATTTATGCAATGATGGTTGTCCAGAACAAAGGTTCAAAGTATTACCATCAGACCCAATAACAGCCTGGCAATACACATTGGTGCATTGGCTACTTGGCTTTCATTTGAAAAGACCCATAATAACAGTCCATGTCGGACCATATGGGCGGGTATTGGCCAGTATCAGCCTTGCAATATATATATATATATATATATATATATATATATATATATATCAACATATCAGTAATACTTGTATGAGAATCAGGCACCCACAGACACTTTGAATCAGTTTCGAAAAACAATACATATAAGCCATTATTCGAAACCATACTCCAAAAGCAAACAAATACATAACACAAAAGATACTGCTAAGTGGAGCTAAATTGCTTGTAAATTGTCACGTAACATACAGTCAAATCAGATATTCCTTTCATTTGTGTTGAGAATATCCTCCACACACATTTGAACTTCAAAAACCATAAAACCAACTGTCATTGACTAAAGAAACCTAAAGACAGAATACTCTGTTCTAGATATTTTATAGTAGTAGTAGATGGTATTATACCATACCATCGTTAAGTACTTAGATAAGGTTCAGTGAAAACCAAATACCCAAGCAGCTGAGTAGCATCCACTGAATAAGGTGCTGTGAGTAAACCATTGTATGTAGCAAGCAGTTGCCAAATCATGATCCTGTCAAAAATCAAACTCTCCATGTAAAAATGGCTGAGTAACATTCGCTGGACAGGATGCTCTGTTCTTCATGGCTATGCAGCTCACCTGGTGGTCATTGAAGATTTACTCGATTGCTGTAATCTGCATGCATTTCTGGTATATGCAAGGGAAAAAGAAAAGAAGAAACTAATTAGTGTGAAGACCACCCATCAGAAACCAACTTGATACTACAAGAATGGTATAGCCCGAGCCTGCATCAGACCATGAGGTTTGTTGATATAACAACAATAGTAACATACAAACTTACCGACAAAGGTATAAAAGACTCAAACTCGATATTTGGCTTGCACCTGAGTAAACTCAAATCCATAAACCAAGGTTTATAGAACTAAATGCTTCATCAGTAAGGTTGGGGCTCGAATCAAATATGAGTTTGGTTAATATCGGTTTGACCTTTTCAAGTTTCAAATACTTATTTTCCAAGCTTGATCAAGTCTTTTGGCACTCAATGTGGTGAAGCATTTAAAAAACATAGAGCATGCCACAAATTGACAAATTTTGAGTAACTGGGCTAACTAACCAAGCCAACCTACCATCACTGTACTGTAATTAAATGAAATACTTCTCAAAAGTTAAATGTAATTCATCACATGCATGGAATAAAAAGGATAAGGTGAAAAACCTTTGTATTTCAGAAGAGTCCACGTGCATGCCACAAAAAAGGATCCGCTTGTGGCATGCTTGCACGGCCGGTGCAGGGCATGCTTTCCTGCACCGGCTCAAGTAACAGTTAATTGACTGTTATTCAGAGTCTTCGTACACCTCATTATCAGACAATTCATCAAATGCCCTCATGTCAACCTGGTAACGAAGAACACCACCAATGCCACCAAATCCTCTGCAGAATTGTGAACCCTCTTGAGATTTGTTCGTGACAAACTCAAGTGTACAACCAAAACGCCGATATTCATTTGCAAACCACTCCAAAAGGGGTAATTTGTCTTGAACCTCTAACTCGGCAGAGGAAGATGAATCACGAAAATTGCTCTGATCGGATTCTTGATCCTTGTTCAGATGCTTTATGATGATTTCCCCAGTAACAGCATTCTTTAATGTGTATCTGTTGATATCCAAATTTTCCCACACAATCAGCGTCTCAACTGCACCCATTTCCAGAGCCTTCAGTGTGTCATCCACCCCAAAAACGTATTTCCCAGTATCTTGGCTTATTTCCTCAAAGTACTTCCCAATCAGTTTCTTTTCCTGAATGAATTTTACATTTGATAAAATCTCTGACGACAGCTCGATGGCCTGATTAAAACCATTCTCCCCACCGTAAGAGACATCAACCACATTAAGTATCTTGGCCTGAAGGCGGGGATCAAACATATCTGACTGACTCAATTCAGTCTTAAAATCAGCAGAACCAGCCAAAATCAGTCCAGAAACATTGGGCTGACTCGTTGAAGGGTTGATGAAAAACTGCGTTGCAAGCTCGGCTGTCTTTCTCACGTAATTGTGACGTTTCTCCATCCGAAGCCGAGCAAATCGCAAAGCTGACTGTCCTCCTCTTCCATGTTTCTTTGGAAGGTCAACCGTAAATTTGTGCAGAACCTCACGAGTATTGCCACTCAAAGTACCAAACAGAGTTCCATTTCCATCCATGATGATGAAACCGAACTTATCATCAGATTCTAGAAGTTCATTTAGAGCCTCAATATGGAACTTGTTGTCACAAAGGTACAGAGAGGCATTTATAGGCTTGAAAGGCTCAAAGTCTATTGTAACCTTCTTTTCCTTTCCATCTTCAGTAACAATAGTCCCAGTGTAAAGCACCAATCCATTTGGAGGAACCTTGTTGTAAAGCTTAAGCCTTTGTTGAGCAGAGGTAATGGCGCCTAACACAGACTGCCGATTGACTCTACTCTTGATGTTAGAAGCAGTTCCAAATTCATCCCCCAACATCTTAGTGACCCGAGAGATTTGGTCACGTGGTGGCATAATCAGAGAGATCATGCTCGTGCCATTGCCTCTCGCAGCTTCCAGTGCTTTGATCAGTTTCTTAACTTTCCACATCTCAATGTTCCTGTCGGTTTCATGCGCGTCCGCCATCTCGAGAAGAATAATGCTGAACACCAAGGAAACTGTATCTACCTGTAACAGAATACCACAAAAATAAGCATGATAGAGTTAGGATCAATCAGTTGGAAACATAGAACACTCTTGAACATAGTTCCAAACTAACTGTGAAAAGAGTCCATGAAATATGATTCTCCTGGAATTGCATACCATAAAGAAAACAATTCTTCTCCACACTAAATATATTGTAGATAATTGCAAACTAATCTTGTAGATTAACAGATGTTTAGTCACGTCTGTATAAAATGTAAATCAAAATTCAAATAACTTACCATTAAAAAAAAATCACTTTTATAAGACGTGACATGCAGTCCCTCTCATATGGCAATGAAATCAATGGAAGAAAGATAACTCCTCAAACTTTTTGATCAGGTGCCTACCGAAGCATCAGAAATTTAGTAAATGGACTGATCAGCCATCATTTACTTTTGCAATTCTAGGGCTGGTGATTGGGTCATGCTATTGAGGCAATTTCCATAAAGTGGGTTTCATCAATTTGAAGTTCTGATCTTTTTCTACTAGAAGATACCTTGAAGAGCGTCTTTCAAAGTCAAGGTTTGTAGGTATGCATTCAAGTTGGGTAAGTTCCTCACGTCAATGAAATGGAACAGTTATTTATTCAGCTGGTATATTGTAGTTTTCCTTGTCCAGTGTTGAACACTACCCCCACCTACTAGATCAGGAGATGCACTCATGGATCAGTCTTCCTTGCAATTCAAACATAGGGGGCGAAAGAAGAGAAGGGTAACCATGAACTTATCTAAATTGAAGGAAATCTATCAAAACTCTTTAACCATAAAATAATCTGAGATTAAGGCAATCTATAAAAAATCTTCCAGCAATGTTATTCATAGGTCAGTGACAAAACTGTCATACCAAATTCGTACAACATGTGAAATAAACCTTGTGGATTATTCAGGGCAACAAGTGAAGATGCAGGCTCAAACTCAAGAATTGCATCCACCATGGGAATAAATTTACCATTCGATCAAGAGTTAGGATGATGTAAACATTTGAACAAATATCTAATGACGATTATAAAAAGGAGAAGACCATGATGAAACAAAGAGAGTAAAAGGTTCCTCCATCGAGTGACTAAGAAACGGATGAAAGGGTAAGTGTCATTAGAATGCAGTTCAAGTTAAGTGACTTCCTAGCCAACTTTGGGGCAGGAGCATGCTTAATGGGTGAGGAGTACCCTTTGGGAAGACGTGGAACCCTTTGCCTCAAATCACAAGGGTCAACTAGTATTGGGAATCCTTTGATTGATGTAGGATATACTAAATTAGTTTTCTCAGGTAAAGTGATTCTAATGAAGCAAGGCCTGGGCAATTAAGAAGTATTGAGTATTTGAGTGTGTTTATAATCACTGTTTCTCAGTTTTATTAACTGCAGGTTTGTCAACTGTGGAGGATGACTTTTCCAATGCTATTAGTTGCTTCACCTTTGGAGGTATCTGTAAAAATCCAAATATCAAATTAAATATTTATTATTTATTAACAGTCTTCAATCATTTTAATTTCATTAACAGTCTTCAAGTTTTGTTTTGTTTAAATCTTATTGTAAATGATAACATTTCTTGAGAAGTACATTCATTCTCTGAAAACCGCAAAATCATTTAAGGGAATGAATTGAATTGTATCACAATTATGTAGGATTATTTTTAATAAAAAAAACGAAAAATGACTTAAAAAAAAAGTAATTATCTACATATAGACACACATGCATGCCCAAATATGTCATAATGATATGTGTGAATGGTTAATAAGTTTAAGATAACTACATTATATGAAAAAGACAACAAAAGTTGCATTATAGAATAAAATCAAAATAATCAACCTTACATGGTTAATATGTCTCTTGAAGTTAAAAAAGGTTTTTTTTTTTTAAATGAAGTTAAAAAAGCATTCATGAAAATAAAAGAGCAAAACAGATTTAAATCACATATGTAAAATTCAATGCTTTAGTCAGATGCATGTTCCTTAATCTCTAAATCTCCCCAAAATCACAAAATTTCTTAAGTATTTTGTGTTTCACCTTATGACCTTTTTCTTTATTTTTACAGTATGGAGTACTGGTTGTGAGACCAAACTGGCCCACCTACCAAGGTGTGAAGCCTCGTTGGCATTGGGCTTTGAGGCACTTCTCAACTACTTTATAACCTTTTAAAAATAGAAATGCAAGCAAAAGAAGAAAACAATAAAAATAAAGTAATAAAAAAAATACAAATGTTAGCCTCTCAACTATGACTATTTCGCTCAAACAAATTGCTTGAATCCTAAGATTTGATAAAGCAGGTATCGAATCAAAAGATTCACACCTAAATCTTAAAAAGTCACACGTATAAATGAGATTCATTATATAGATACAAATCTTTTTTCTTAGGATTTAATATGAATTATAGAAATCCGTAATAAGAACTGTAGGATCCTAACAACAACGATTACGATTATATAATCAACACAGATCATGAAATTATTTTTTTTTTTATTTTTATTGTAGTTGTCTTTATTCGAATTTGATTAGCATTTTATTTTTCCAATACATTGTTTTACCCTTTTCTCTTTTATCAAATTTTACACCAAATATTACTTCTAATTTTATTTAGGGATTTTTTCTGTACGGTAACCCAAAGTCCTCGATTCCTCCCCCTTGTCACCAAAGTTGGCTATTTTACCCAGACGTTATTCATACCGTCCTACCATTATTCTGGCCAAAAGGCATTTTCTTATTTGCGATATCACAACCAATATTGCGATATCACAATTTATGTTGCGATACCGCAAGTTATGTTGTGATATCACAAAAAGCATTACGTTAAAAGTCAACGAATGCATTTCTGTTTATAAATTCTTTCCATTCCGTTGCTTTCGCCTCTGGACTGGGTTCTCTATAAGTTAAGCTGGGATGCACTGGCATATATAGCAAGTGATATCCTGCCACATTCTCTGCAAGTCAACCTTAGGCCATTGTCATATGTAGCAAGTGAATCTCCTACCACATCATTGTCTATGGTATTCATTCCATGTTTCCCACCTTGTATGTATCTCTCTTATTTATTGTATTACTTTTTTTCTTCTTTTGTGTCTTTTGAAGGTAGTTAGGATACAAGGAATTCCACTTGTAGAAACATTTGAAACATTTTGCATAAATATTAACTGTGATGAACATGTATAAATATTTGCAAATAGGTTGGTGAGGGAGGAGGATGGTGAAAACAGCTGGGGGAGAGTGTTACTGCAGGTGAAAATGATGCATAGTCATAGCAGGGAGGGATAAAGGATGAAAAGGGTTTTTCAAGTTGCGATGTTGCAATATAAATTGCGATATCACAACATAAATTGCGGTATCGCAACTTAATAACTTACGATATCGCAACATTCGTCGTGATATCGCAAATAAAAAAACACATTTTGTCCAGCACAGGGTACAAATTGTACGGAGAACGTTTGGGTAAAATAGCTAACTTTGGTGACAATGGGGAGGAATCAATGACTTTAGATTACCGTACAGAAAAAATCTCTTTTATTTATTTTAAAATTGATTTCAATTTTAACAAATTCTTATTTTTGTTTTATCTTGCCTCATATTCTACAACTTCCATTATTTTGTTTATTATATGTTTTAGCTATTCTTTCTACGGCTCCTCTCTCTATCTTTTCTAGCCAAGTTAACCGTGGAAAGCGATTTAGCAAATGCAGTGATGTGTGCAAATTATTTTGACTCAAGGGCCTAGAGATCTCAGTTTCTTTTTAATGTAATTAAGGAGCTTTCCTCGAAATTAGGGAGTCAGTCCTCCTAGTTAAATGTAACTTTTTGTCATGTTCTTAGGTCGGCTAACTCCTTGGCAGATGGTCAATCCAAACAAAGTATAAATAAAATCTCACAAAGTTTCAAAGCAGATTAGCACTTGTTTATTCAGTTTGTTGTAAAGTATAATCTCTGATACCCTTGTCGTCATCTTTGTTATGCTTTTTCTCTTACTATAATCCTTTCTTGGTATTGATCCAAACAAAAGAATCCCTTCTTCTTCTTTTTTTTTTATCCTTTCAGTCTTTCATATAACAACTATTTATTATTGTCTCTTTTCATATATTGGATTGTCATCATATTCTTTGAAAACAATAAAGATCATCCGAGTAACGGTGGGTTTTGGACTGGATGGATCTGATCCATCCCAAATCCTGTCCCAACCACATGCCATCAATCCATATATGGCAGATCCACTACCACCTCCACCGTTGAGAGATTCATATCTGCTCACGCAGGAAATCACAACCACCCATCATGCAAGCCCTTACAACAATGGATTTAATCATCACACAAGATCAATTCATGTGGGTCGCGCGGTACAGATCAATCCTCCCATCAATCAATCCATAAAGATCTGATTTTTTTTTATAACATCTAGGGTTTCCGATTCATGTAATGAGATTATACATCAAGACTGATCAAGATCTTGTAAATCTAACATTATTCTTTTATTTAGTAATCACGGAACGACGAAGAAAGGAGAAACCATATGCTTCATCAAGATCAATGAAGATTTAATCAGATCTCAATCACATATCAGCAAACATGCAACGAAAAGATCCGTCTGGTAATACAAGAAAACTGAGATTAGGGTTTTTGGAAGATATACCTTGCGTTTTTTTTTTACCTTCTCTCTCTCTCTCTCTATCTCTTGCGAATTGCGCTAGCAGCAGCAGCAGGAGAAGAAGAGGGCGCGGAATGACAGTTGGGTTCCTGGGTAGGGGCGACGGAGATTATAATAATAGCGCTTTCTAGTAAAACGAGGCACGAATGCTCTTGTATCTACGATTTTGCCCCTCAGATCTTGAGATGATCTGAACCGTCAAAGTTGTGGATCTATATCGAGCTGAAGACGCCATGTGTGTTCCAAATTCCAATTCGAACACGAAAGCTCGACCCACGACGTGGCACGATTTGGTTGGTGGGAGCATTGTCGGTCATTGACGGCCAAGATGTAACTATCCTGTGAACAAGTGGTGCTATGCATCCTAAAGCGGGGTCCACCTTTGATTAGGAGTCCGGATCCCCATGCAACAGGAACTCGATCGTGGCCCATTTAGAAGTCTCATCCCCTCCGGAGATATATCCTCAAATTTCAGAGGAGGGCCCACCATCCAAATTAGAAACTGTCATATTAGAATTATGTACACCATCAAATTAATATCAATGTCATCGTCAAAGTCATATTCCAACTATGTTTTCATTGCCTCTACTAATTTTCTTACTCCACCAGATTAAGGTTGCAAAGGGAACGGTTCCGGTTTTGAACCATTATTGGGCTTGGATTCGGACCCTTTTTTTTAAGTTCCGGATTCGATTTTGACTCGGAACTTGATTTGTTGATTTCAGACCCGGTCCTGATGAAAAAATCCAAATCCGGATTTGGTTTTAAAACTGGGTCTACCTAGAGGACTGGATCTATTTCAAAACTGGTTCTAACTTTTCTTTATTTTTTTTCTTCCTAAAATAAATATATCATTCAACTTATAATATTGCATCAAGTCTACTACTTTTAATATTATATATAAAAATGTCAAAAAAAAAATATTTTGAGATACAGATTGTAATATGAAAGACTCATATGTCGGGTCTACGAGTCAGAACCTATATCGACCTTGAACCAGACTCGTTTAGCAATCGGAACCTAAATTGGGTTCCAGACCCATACTCATTTGTGAATTGAAACCTAAAATAAGTTTCAGGCCCCATTTTTTTCTAGTTAAAACTTTTGGGTAATCAGAAAACCGGATACTCGTTTGCAGCCCTACACCGAATTAACCATGTCAAGAATTTGTAATTGTGATCGAATCAGATGCTAGAGGAATATTGTTATAATAAAATAAGGTGAGGTAGTGATTCTACATAGAACTTTTTTAGGGGGGTTGGCTGGGAGAAGGGTCTTAAAGACAATCTGTTGGGTCCCGAATCGAATAAGTGGACGAAAATTAGGAATGGTTCTAATTTTAGCGGACCGCACGTAGGGAATATAAAATAAATACAATAGAACCAGCGGCTAGAATTCATTGCATATGTGGCCACATGTGCTTTTCTCATTTTTTACGTGCTCAGCAGATTACATGTGCGTACACAAAGCCGTGATAATGTCGTGTCGGATCTGTGCTGCACCTTTATTTACGATCTATCATCAGTCAAATTTTTAAATAAATTATTTATTTTTAAAATTATAATTACCACCTTCATTCATGTTTTCTTTTACCTATCTCTTTTTTTAGTGAGCCAATGACCTTCATAACTAAGTTTTTCTTTCATGTTTTTTTTAAAATTACATATTTAAATGCACGCAGCCACGTGTGCTACACATGTCAAGAGATTAGAACCTTTATTTTTAATATCTCGTGAGGCACATTGGTTTTGTGTAGCAGTGAATCACTAGTATTTCTAGGATATGCAGTTTAAAAATATCTTAAATTTGATAAAGCAAAGTTGAAAATTCATAAATGGTCATCAAATGTTTTTTTCTTATATGAAAAATAGATTTAGGACAGATGGTTAACGATACTCAACTGTCACCCTTAAAATCAAAAATCCCAAAAAAGGCAGGGACCATCTATATATTTAACTTATATCCTTCCAACCATAGCCCCTTTAATGATCCTTACTATCTATTTTACTTTGAATTCTAAGAAGTTAATTTCCATGCAAGCAAAAAGGGCCTTGCAATATTTTACATGTAAATAAATAAAACATTATACAATCAAATGTGGTGAAAGTTAAATTTATTGTATCTTTACTTTGGATTGAAACTACATAAAAAAAAAAAAAAAAAAAAGGTGTCCCTCATAGTGAAAACCATTATATATAAAAGAGAGATACAACTTTGTTCCTGCTTAGTATTGAATCAAGTGTCACTCTTGATGGCCAGTTATGTTTTGTTTTGAGACTGTCATATTTCAATATTAAATCCGGATCTTGTGGTAGACATGATTATATTTCCTGTTCATGAGAGAGAGACCATTGGAACTTGATATAAATTAGTAGGATTTTTGTAAATAATAACACAGTCCATTTGTGCTTGGTAGATGAAAGGGCAAAGTTGTTTTTTTTTATATAAGAATTCAGTACAAAAGCAACTGTAGTGGTCATTTGATGACATGAAATGTATTAAAACTAAATGGTTGAAAGGTATGAACAAATATCGAAAATCACATGACTTATTTGGTTGCAAGCATTCCTGATAGAATCTCTCTTATCTAGAATTTATGATATCGCTACGGATGTTATCTCCCTAAAATCCCAAATGACTTGTTTGATTGAAGATAATTATGTAAACTAGAATTCCAAATGACAATTTTATTATGTAGAATTCTCCCATATCTACTTTGTGAAATGCTACACAGCCATTGTCATTCCAAAACTAGCAAAACATGCCCCGTGCTTAGCACAGGCAATAAAATTCATTATATAAGAAATATAAATAAATATTAGATGATTTATAATAAATTTAAAATATGATATTTCTTTGTACATATAGAGATTTAAAAAAAATACAATAAAAACAAATATCGAAATAATGAAGCAATCTTTAATCCATCAAAATATAGATATAAAAACCCTAAACCCAACTTTCGTCTAATAAAAATTAAAAATTCACTAACAATATTTATATAAGAGCATAATCCAACTGCATTTCCAAATTTTACTAACCCAAAGGTAGATCTCACAACTGCTATTTTCTTTATAGTCACAGCACCTTGTATACATAGTTAGTTTATTAATAGGCATGAGAAATAGAACAAAATCAGTTATACCTGGTAGGGAAAAAGAAGATGAATGACCATAAGAGTTGTAATATAGGGAAGAAGAAAGTAGTGGGGCAAAGATAAAATGTAGACATTTAAAATCATTTAGTAACTGCCCAATCAATGGATAGAGATTTTCTTATTTCTTTTATAAACCAATCAATAGAAATTTTAAATCATTTAGTACTTACCCAATTAATAAAACGGTAATTAAATGGGTAGAGATTTAAAACCATTTAGTAACTGCCCATTCATTTAAATGGTAATCAAATGTTTGATTTCAATTGAAATCAAATTTGAAATTTAAAAGTCGAGTGGTCAAAATCAATAGAGTGGACAAAATCAATTGGCAATTAAACTCAGTCTCTTTTATATATATATATATATATATAAATTTGACTTTGGGGAGATTCTCCAAATGCTTCTCCAAGACAAAAAAAAAATCCCAGCAATGCTTGCAACCAATGAAAGAGGCCCATAGTGGCCTAACATACATCGTACTCCAAGTCTGAAACCTTGGTGGAATTGTCTTTCAGTTGTTGGGATAATATCAATTGTCCCCAACAAAGAAGCCCTCTCATCTTCAATATATTACAATCATTACATCAAATATATTTCACTAATTCTCTCTCTAGCTGGTATATTTCACTAATTTATATCTCTATAGTTGGTGACATGGGCTCACTACTTTAATTCAAGCCATTCAACTCTCACATTCTCAAATGTATTGATGTTAACCCTAACTTCTTTAACCCAGCCAAGTACCAGGTGAAAGAGGGTCATGTTTCATTACTGGGAAACCCAAACCCAACTACCAACAAACTTGACCAAAGTTGTACCCTCAATTTAGGGTAAAGGCAAGTTTGGAATAGAGCTGATTCAGTTAGATCGTTTTGAAATATAATTATTTCAATTAGACCCTTTCACAAATAGATCTTTTGGTATCTCTAATTTAATTATCATTTGGGCTCAATCAAGAACACAGTCTCGACTCCAACTGAATTGGAAGCCAAACTGAATTCAAATGAGGTTCATAAATGCAGGGCTGAGATCAAACTAAGCCTCAAAAGTACTCAACTAGAACTAGTCTTTGATTCAGCATTACTTGAAATTTGTGCTGATGCACTCCATCAGGCCCAAGTATGGTTGCAAAAGGGCGGGCCAGTATCACTTTGTAATGGACTGGAGATGTCACAAATAGCCCAACAGCTGAGGCCCAAGCTCATGGTTCACCAGCTAAGATTGGAAAAGCCTCTGGCCATGAGTAAAAGGTTCCAATTTGGGCTGGTGGGTGTAATCTGTGCTCATTCTCATTGTCAACAAAATAATATGATGAAACTTGACCTGGACCTAGAAGTCACAACTCTCCTTATTTTCTACATCTAAGCTCATTTAACGTGTCCAAAAATGTTGGAATGATTAGATATGGACAAGTCTAAAAACTTGTCAAACCTGCCAGATTCTTTTGAGCCTACTTGGCTCAGTGATTTATCATCTGTGGTGAGTCGAATGAGACTGACTGAGTAATCATTTAAACTCTCACAAGTTAATCGGCCCAATGACCTTCTGAGTCAAGCCCAGTTCCAGAGTCACGAAATGTGATATGGGCCTCAATTCAGACCTCCCAATTAAATGGTTAAGGCGTAAGCCAGTCCCCAAGTCAGTATTACTTCAATTAATTGCGACGAAACAGATGGACAGGAGTCTAAAATTCTGGCTCAATCTGCTAAGACCAGTTTGTGGGCTGTGTATCTGGGCTGGGTCTATTTTTGGCATGATAGCTAAATGGGCCAATGCATTCTCAGGCTGATATCGCACCCTCAATATTTAGGAGTGCCAAGGGCCCATTGGGTTATCTGTAAACAAGTTCAGGAAACTGGGATTATGTGTAAATAAAGATGGTTTATGCATTTGAATTACCCCAGTTACCCACTAGTTATGTTTTGTTCTCTGCCATTACCAATAACAGATGAGTATATTTACAGCTAAAGCAAACTAGACCAATGGTGCCAGTGGACAATTTTTATATTGAATTAGGTTCAAACAAGACACCTGTTTATTAATTGGGACTGAAACTCTGATTTGAGGCCCAGACCCAATTGAGACTACAATTTATGAACCCTGAGAATCATAAAATTGCACCCTCATACATCCCAGACTAATTATAATCCAAAAGAAGGTTCACATTTTGTTATCCAAACGGCCAACTGGATTAGGCTCTACCAATGCATGGTAATTAAGCATTATTTTGATTAAGATTGAATTAATCTAGATGTAATTAGAAAATGGATTAAAATGAAAATTTGGAAGTGGTATGGAAATGGAAGTGCACCCAAACTCACACTAATAGTTAAGCATTTGAAAAGTTCATAGGCCTTAGATGCCTCTTTTTACTTGAGTTTTTTAACAGCTTTGGCCATTTCAGGTTTGTCAAGGGGCCTCACCCAGGCTTGGAAGTTGGAAGGACTGGATGTTAAATAGAACTGGCCTACCAGGCCCAGTCCGGCCTAGCCATTCAATTCCAGTTCCAGGGCCTAAAGGAACTCAGGCCTGATCCATTGACAACCCCTATTCCTTCTGGTGTTTAATTAATATCATTCATTTAACTTATCAAAAGTTAGGACCATCTTATCACTGTTCCTTAGCTAATGTCATGTTCAAATAACTACACTATCACATGTATGTGGACCTTCTTCTTCTTTTCTTTTGGTAGCTTGCAACTGTTAAATTATACCATCTAGATTAAGTGAATTAGTTATGGTGCGAAAAAGATAATTAGCTATCTAGCGGAAAAAGGAAAGAAAAAAAAGTGAATATAATAATTCAAGCCAGCTCCGCTAGTTTTTATTATTGATCCCAAGCCCGGATAAAAAAAGGAGGGTTGCATTAGGTAGGTTGAAAGCCAGCGTTAAATTTTGTCACAACTCAGAATTCATGTAGCCGACTCCAACATAGATGGGACAATGCTTCAATGATGATGATGATAATTCAATCCAAATGGCATGTCTTTTAGACGGTTAAGATCACATAATCCATGGAATTTTAGGGGAGTAACCATTGGCAAAATGAGGCTGCAACTTGGGTGATACAGTTATTGTATAGCTGTAGCTGCACAGTCGCATGTTTCACATAGTTTCTTTATAGGCTGCATTCGTGATTCATGTGGTGGTTCACCAAATGATGATAGCTAGGACTTCAGTACATTCACGAAGGGGATACAATACTTTAATGCATTCTAAACCAATTCAGCTACATTTCACCCACCATAAGCATGATACCTATTTATTAAATTAGGCTTACAAAAGGGATGTGCCAGACAGCCCAGGACACAGATTGTAGAGACTTGATGGTTTATTGATGTGACATATGCCAATCTGGGCCTGTTGTAAAATTGGATTGGACTCGATCAAAATTTGATGGTGCATTTAAGCTGTGGTGAATTAATTGGTTAAGGTGTCACCCAACGGGCCGGCCATGTGTTATCTGGGTTGGTTCAGCAGAATGGGCCTAAAATCAGGTCAGAGTCGAACCATTCCATTGGTGCAAAACATTGGCCCAGAAGTGACAATTATAACAATCTTCAGAGGTACAGATATTAATTCTTAACTTTCAATAAGCTACTCCCACATTGTGTATTTTGTAAGCAAAAACCCATATGGAAGTTGAAATGGGGCTTTAATGTGGGCTGGTCCAAATTCAATAGTGGGCCCACAGTGAACAAATCTTAAGGAGGGCCCTAGCAAATTACACTTTATACACTGCTCATCAATCCAAATTACAATTTATTCCACCTAGCATTATGATGTAAACATGTTGGGCAAGAACCCAATCCAACATGATTTCTCATGCTTGATACCCAGATCCAACTTCAATGAAACCAATGGAGTGATTAAAACTCAAATCCAGACCTAAGTCTATGTGAAATTATAGTATTATGCATTATAATTTCATTATTCATATAATAAAATCTTAATTGAATATATCGATTATATATTCTTGTATTTTGGTGCTGAGGTCTCGCTGCGACTGGACCTAGACCCAGACCAGCTTACCAATATGACCAGAAATGTGGACTTAGACCCAAACCCAATATCAATTGGGTGGGAAACTGAAAAGGGAGAGTCCATGCCAAGAATTTTTTGTGTTGGGTCCTTTCCACTAACATCCTTGTTCTGGGATCCAGCCAATATAATATACAGCTTTCTTTCCCACTTGACATTGCCAAGTTGTGTGGAAAAAATGTGTTGGGGGCAATTGGGTTTCTTTCCTGGCTTCCTCCCAAATATTTGCATGTCAAAATCAAACATAGATGTTGGTCGATTAGGATGGTGTTGCGGGCACGGCAGGGAAGGCCTAGGCCTACAAACCAACCATACATGTATTGATGATTTTTATTTTTTATGATGGTTTGGCCTATGTTTACAAAGAGAACCTTGAGGGTGTTTTTATTTAAGTTAAAATATATAGGTATTGGATATATAGGAATTCATGTTGAAATGAACTCTTACATATGAGTATTAAAGGGGGAAAGGTAAAGGTTATAACTCATATAAGGTGAAGGATGAAAGATATAAAGTAGAAATGTAAATATATAAGACCTTCACTTTCTTCCCCATGCATTGAATTACTAGGGTGATGGCTGGTATGCATTATTAATCTTCCCATTTTTCTATTTTCACGGAAAGAAAGGTTGTGTGATGGTCATTTTTGGAAATTCATCTATTATCCTCATTTATTACCACTTGTGGTTAGGTATCTAATTATTCAATTCCTATATATTCTAATGCAAACAAACTAGCCGTTGGGTCTTTTAGCAAAAAAAAAAAAAAGTAGTGTTACGTCTAAATTTACAACTCATATCACATTTATGACTTCTTCTTTTTTAAACCCTAAGGAAAATCAGTACAATTACCAAAATACTTCTAAACCCAAATTTAGTCCCATCTAACTCAATGGAACAATCAAATTAAACTGAAATAAAAGACATTACCCAAAAGAGTGAAAATATACAATCTTTGCAAATCAACCAAGTAGATCGACTTGTGGGTAAATGGACATTAATTTTTTCGCTAATTGGATGACTGGCATAGTAATCATGTAACAACCTACCGGCCCATGGATCGATTCCTCATAAACCCCCTACCACCGGGGTATCTCTTGTTTCTCATAAAATGGTAAATTTTATCATAAAAATTATATGGCAAAAATCAGAACCCTCTATTAACAAAGATCCCTTGTCTATCCTTTCATCTTCCTCTCCTAACAAGTTACAAGGCCTTCAAGTGCCCTATTTTAACCTTTGCTATGGGAACCAAGGTTTAAGTTCTTCCAATATCTGCACTGTAACTGAAAGGGTGTTCAGGCCCCATTGTTCTTATTTAGCAATGACATGCATTGTTGCATGTACATGTTTTGTTTCTTCCAGTCAAAAGAATCCTATAAAATCTCTGCTCCTTTGCATTTTTTGATAAAGATGCATGTCCCAATTCCTATGAGTATCTTGAATTGATACATCGCTTTCCGTTGTAATTCTTCCTGGCTCCACACAACCATCATTTCATGCACGACCTCTTTCACATCCATAAAAAAAAAAAAAAGGTCCACACAAAGTAAAAGACCTTTTTCCATCTTACTAAAACTTAGGAAAACTGCAACGTTAAAAAGTGACTACACTATAAAATTGCAAAACTCAAGGGCAGTGGTGAAATCAGGAAATTCATTATTGGGGGGCCACTATGTAAAATACTTGGGAGGGGCCAATGTAAAAAAAAACACAAAATCTCAGTAAGATAGAATTGGACCCTCAGCCCTAGTTCTGCCCCTGGTTAATGATTAGGCAGTGCCTAATGTAGGAGAGGCTCGGGTGTCAAATATTAGGACTTGTTTGGTTGCAAGCACTTAGAGATCTGCCGTTTGGAGCATTTAAGGAATTCCAAATACTGCCCCCAAGAAATAGAATTCCGTAATAATAATGGCAAAATAGCATTCTGAATTCCGGGACGTAGAGAATTTAGCAGCTAAAAGTGACTCTCAGCTTAACAAATTCAAACCACCTAAACCCAATCAAATAGAAAATTATAAGTTTTCAGGAGCAACCTATGCATTTTTAATGGCTATTCCTCAAGAATGCTCACAATCAAATAAGCCCTAGAAAGGAAAAGCTTCTCAAATGAAGATATGCTCAATCCACTCAACTTGCTATGCAACCCACCCCACCAACTCCTACTTTCTTTCTGATTATTCACATGGGTGCTCTAATGGTTGAATCAGCTGGTTGGTAAGCTGAAAGCGACACTAGTAGAAACAAACAGCCAAAAGTCCACATAGTGCCCGGCCGATCCCTTGATTTGTGGCGCATGTTTTTGAAAGATGCATGGAAAGTATCACACCACACCACAATCTCTGTACCAGTCTCCACTAAACTAAATACAATAAAATACTACTTATGTCATCAAATACTATTAGATAGTTAGATACTTATGTAACCATACATGCCAGCTGCATCTATAACTTGTGAGAACCATTCAAATGTAGGGCCACATGAAGATTTTCATTGTTTGTGGGCTGAATATCAACCCCTCAGATAGTTTTTGAATAATTTATTGAGAAAGTAATGTAAGGAGTCATTTGTGTATAGCGTAAGAGGAAATCTCGCATTTCCTCTTTTGCTGCATTAGTTTTCGATTTGAATAGGTAGGAAGTTAGAATCCCCTCTAGTAGCATAGGAAAAATGCCTAAAAAGACGTTTGCACCTTTATTTTGGTCGTTGCACCAAACAGTAAGAAAAATGCATTGAAAAATCCAGTGCCTTGTCTCCTCCGTTGATTTCTACAGATGAGGGCATTGCACAAACACGTCTTAAAGTAAATGTTAAAACTAGTGAAAAATTAATGATTGTATAAAAGAGAAGTATACTTTTTGGTAAGCTATATTTGCACTTCTTACAAACAAAAAAATAAATAAAAAAGGAACGAAAAAGAAATTATATTTGCACTTGTTTTCAAGATAAAAGCAATTTGAACCTTATTTTATTTCATTTGCATTACTCTTTATTAGTAAAATATATAAATTTTTATTGACTTTCACATTCTCATTTAGTAAGAGAGTTAATGAGGTAATATCGAATCATCCCAGCAATATCTTCAATGAGAGGAGTGAGCGTAAAAGAGAACGATGAATGATTGGAATGACAGAAGTGAGATGAGAAGTCAACAATTGATAAAGTAATCAATTTACTTATTTTTTATTTTTCAATAGTTTTCATATTACTTCTGGAAAAATAAACATGCCCCTAAAATGCCTTGAAAGGTGTTAGTTTGTTCTCCCCAAAGCACGAAGAGTGCACTTAGAGTAGAATTCCACATTTGGTCGATCTATTTATTGAGAATTAAGAAGAATGGATGCCATAAGATTGCAAGATGAGGCAACTGTGAGGACAGTGAAGATCTACTACTAAGGGCCATCAAATGGTCTTCCCTTTTGTAAGGAGTGATTATGAGGCCATCATCATTGTATATTACATATTAAGAAAGTGAATCTAATTAATTAATTCTTTAATGCTCATACAAGTTATACAAACCCTCCCTAAGAGAAATATATATGGTCAAAATCATTAAATTTTCTCACATGTAGAGATGAGGGTGGAAAATTATTTACCACCAAAGGAGAAAATTGATGGCCACTTGTATGCATTTATATGTGTCCATTTCAGACACAGAAGGATAATGTCTGAAGCCATTTCAGACACTTGTGTCTTATGTGGTAAGGAAGAAGAATTTTACACCCACTTGTTCTTGCATTTTGAGTTTGCCTCTTACATTTGGCAATCTTTTTTCAAAAAAATGTGGAATTTCATGGGGTTTTCCGAGGGCTTTGAGCGAATTGATGAAGGCTTGGAGGTTGGGTCTTTTTAAAGGGGTGGGCTTAATCATATGGAGGTTGATCACTTTCTCTTTTCTTTGGTCGATTTGGAAGGAAATAAACAATAGAATCTTCAATGGTAAGTCAAAGGACATGGAGGATATTGTTTTTTATGATTGTCCTCAAAATAGCTAAATGGGCAAGTATCAAAAAAGAGTTAGAGCAATTGACATTGGATAATATCTTAAGTAATTGGGAAGCTTGTTTGGGAAGCGGATGTGTTAAGAAGAAACATTTAGTCACTTGGTCTCCCCCTTCTCCTAATATTCTCAAATTCAATGTTGATGGTGCGGCAAGAGGAAAACCAGGTCCTCCAGGTATATGTGACATATTGAGGAACTACAAGGGAGATGTATTGTTTATGTTCTCAAAGTATATAGGCATCAAAGATTCCAATGAAGTGGAAGTGTTAGCTATATTGGAAGCTCTAAGGATCTGTGTCTCAAATAAACTCTATAGCATAGTGGTGGAAAGTGATTCCTTAAATGCGATTTCTTGGATGTCTTGTTTGGAGAAGGGTCCATAAAAATTTCAATTTTTTTTCAATGAAATCAAAACTTGGTCATCACTTTTGAATGTTGAGTTTCATCATGTGCTTCGGTCGGGGAATGACATGGTGGATGCTTTGATTAAGTTGTGGGTAGAAAGAGAGGTAGCTTTGTTTGCTCCTTTGTAATTTGTTGTTTTGTGTTGGTATTTAGTTCTAATACTTACGCATGTTTTTTCTTTACATCTTTATTATACATTTCTTAAGTCTTTAATATTTTTTACCGTTATCGATAAAAAAAAATATTTGTGTCCATTCACTCTTCGCCTATTAGATCATGCCAGTTCACAAATTATCTGATGATTGAAGGTGGAGAAGGAAGCAGATTGATGACCAGTATGGGTCACAAAGCATATGTTGTAAAACACAGTTAGACTTACCAAGTTTGAATAAATCGACTTTGCAAGTTTCCATGTATTCATAGTATTTTTCATGATTGGATATTGTAATAAATGATCACATAGAAACCAAAGTAATTAAGTTCAAGCTTGAACTTGAGCTGATGGAATCTTGACTATATGGTGGCCCAATCTTCACCCCAAGCACCTTCCTCTTGTAGCAAGGAATACAGGGGTTGGAAAATACTTATAAATAGAAAGTTTTAGGGCCTATTTGTTTGCATTGAAAACATATGCATTTAATATATAAAAACTCATGGTTTAATTAGCTCCATCGAAGGATTATTAAAGAGGTAATGGGTGAAGGATGAGGTGATGGGGGAGGATATAAGTTAGAGATGTAGATTAGATCTTGACTTTTGACTTTGTATTCGTTGTCCGTCCTTATTCAATTTCTACTAAAGGGAAGGTTATTTGATGGACGTTATTTTTTAGACACACACCCTTAAATCTTCATTTTTAATTACTTATGGAAATACAATCTTAGTAACTCAATTATATGTACCAAACCCCTAAATTTATTCCTAATCTAAATGATTCTTTATATGTCGTCTTTTAAGACTTATTCCCAACACACGTGGGAGATAATATCAATGCACATATGCAAGGAGGGGTGAGGTCAGATTAGAAGCCAGAACCTCTCAATGAGAACTTTGTCTGATGCTGATTTTAGTTAGGAAGGTAGTGCCTTAAACAATGCAACAAAACATGAGTCCACGACCAAGTGTAGCAGTAATGAACATCCAGCCCAAATTTTATTTTATTTTTTTTCTATCGAAAGGTTCTCAATTATTTAGGTTGGACTAATCCCTTCAGGCCCAAAAGAAAGTCAGGTAAACTCTCTTGTAGCCCCATTATAGTAGTGCAGTTTCGAACCTACAATCTAAATGTATAAATCGTGGTCACAGGTCAACTGAACTACCCCCGGTACAGGCCAACTGAACTACCCCCGGTTCATCCAGCCACTTGACTTGTTACCAATTAGACTTACAGTAGAGTTCAGCTGGTGAGTGTTTAAAACTCATTGGTATATGTGCCTATCTTGTGTATTATTTATTTTGCTTCTGTTGTGTAGTTCTGACATCAGAGTCACACCCAATTTAACCTGCTGTTGAACTGATTTGGACCTAACTATCCACCGTCCATCCACTTTGTGTCCTCTTCTACGAAATAAATAAACTATGAAAATTTTGAAAAAAATGAAAAAAAAAATTCATTTAAATAGTTTTTGTTTTATTTTAAAAAATCTATTTGAATAGTCAGTTCTCAAAAAGGCGGGACACCCTCGTTCGCAAAATAAAAATAAGAATATAACACTAAAAATAAAAATAAGAATGTAACACTGACTTTTTATATAGAACCATACTAGAAATACTACAACTATTTTGAGAATTCTGGCATTGCCCCATTATTTATGCCAAACAATATTTTCTTGATATTGTAATATTTTAGAATATCTGTGGATTTTAACAATCCCAGCAATATTGCAAAATACCTAGATTTCTGAGATGATTTTAGCAAAAAGTCGGGCCATGGGGATGGTTAGTCGGTTCATGTTGAGATGCATGTTATATTTACATGTATGAGATTATTGGGAGATGCTCCTATAAGAGATATCTCTCACCTTATATGGGAGATATGAGTGGGGGCCTCATAGCGATACGGTGATTTCTATCCATATTTATATCAATATAGTAAGAAAAAAGAATGATACTAAAATTTCAAATACTTTATTCTGATATGTATCATAGGATCTGCCAATAACTCAATCCAATAAACCTAGTTTTTTTTTTTAGTTTCTTCAGAGTCATTGACTAAAACTAATTCAAGAATTGATTGACTTCTAGTCCAATAAAACAAACTTAAGTTTATGTGTTTATGAAAAATCCTAGAATACTTGTCACTTCGCGTGGAACTAAAAAAAGAAATTACTCAAATTCCCTTTTATGAGGGCTCGCACTCCTATCTCCCATATAAGGTGAGAGATATCTCTCATAAGAACATTTCTCAATATTATTAATGGAAAATTAAAGTTTAGGGTCAGTAAAATAAAAATAAAAAAAGCCCAATATTGATAGAGTGCTTCAAACATGATGTTATTATTATTATTAATTCTTTTTTTGGACAAAAATGCCTTTTAGTGGCAGTATTGCCAATGCAATGGCCATATCATTAGACCTTTGATTATTTTCCCTTTCTTACAAAATCTTCATGGAACCACCATAGATGCAAGTACCAAAGCTTCATTGGTGGGCAAGTTTGCATGGTTGAAGTTCAAGTCATGGCTGAGGTTGACCTAACTAATCACTAATCAGCAACACTAGAAGAAGTGGTTGCATTGCCAATGGTTGTGACCATTTCCCAGTATTTTTGCCCTAGAATTTCCGACAATAATGCACTATTAAGGGCATTAACGATGATAAAACATTTTAGAAAACACCTAGTTGAGTGTTGGTGGACTGATATAAGGTATGGACTTACTACTCCACACTTCGTGTTCTAAATCCATTCCAAATTTGCATGGTGTGCATTTATATGGATTTAGCCGGAGCCACCCAAACATTGTATTTGAACAAAGACCACATGGAAACCCACCTTCTATATATATATATTTTTTTAGAAAACACCAATTATAAGTATTACTAATTTCAAAACATAAGGCATGTTTGTTTGCAGCTTTTGACTCCTTACAGTTAGACACTTAAACCCAAAGCAACCCACAAACGTCCTCTTTTCCCTCTTTAACTAAATTTGACTGTTGGTGACCTCCAAATCCAAAGTAGCACCAACAAATAGGCATAACTGCACATGGCCACAACCACTGGATAAATGGAGGCTTGGATGTGGGCCACACCCCCACATGTATTTCCAATAAAGAAAAAAAAATTTCAGCTCCTGTCTGTGCCACATTAAAGCTGCAGTTTCGCGGGCCCCCATTCACTCACACCCCGTACTTCATGATCCCGACCGTTGACGTGGTGGCCCAGGAAAGTCATCATTTCAGAATTTTTTCAATCCTCGTCAAAAGCCCCACAATAACGTGCCGAGAAAATCATCGGACACAAGAAGCTTCTAATTAGAGGGACCACCCTCTCCCTCGCTTGGGGAACAAAAGATCTCTCCCCCGTGGCCTCACAAGATATAGACTCAAATCATTATCTTAACCACTTGATCAACCGTTTATAAGTTTTCACCGTTCAAATGATTGAATATTGATTCAACAGTCTAGTCCATTTGGATGGGTGCCAACTAGGGTTGTAAACGGGTCGGTTTCGGTCCGAGTCTATGGTGAATCCGGAACTGAAACCATTAAGGAGAAGGTAGAATCGGAGTCGGACCCAAAACCATTTTGGATCTTGGCTTCGGAACCGGAGCAGAACCATATATGAGACGGGTCTGGATCTAGGTCTGGGTCTAGATAGGAAATGATATTAAAAAAAAAAACCATAGATTTTAGGAGAGATATTTGAAAATTGAGGTAATATGTCGGATCTCGCGTTCACGAGTTCGAACTAAGGTGGAATCGGACTCGGACTCATTTACTTATCGAGACCTAAATAAGGACCCATACCCGGATTTTAACGGGTCAGAACCTCTGAATAATCAGAGAATCGGCGACCCATTTACATCACTAGGTTGCCAACTTGGGATAAGTGATTATCGGAGCGGGGATGGATTTCATGTTTAGTGGTCTATTCAGATGGATTATAAGATGGGCCCACTAGGTGCGGTGCATCGAACCTCCAGCGAGGTTCTCCCAATTAGAAGAATTCTTTTTTTGCACCATCGGGTGAGGGACCCACTTAACAATCCACATCATGTGCGGCTGAGGACCCTACCATTTCCCTCTAAAATAAGATACTTGATTGCTCTTCCCCACACTGTAAGAACGGAAAGCATCAAAAGCATAGCGTTAAAAAAGCACAGAAAAGCAAAGACTAGTAGAGAAACAGAAACACAAGAACTGAAAAGAAAAGAAGAGAAAAGAAAGGGAAGTGAAAAAACAAGCCTCTCTCTTAAAACCCGAGCAGCAGTGAATCCAAACGAACGAAACCGCTTCTTCTTCTTGCTTGCTTGCTTCTTAGGTGCTGCTGCTTCTAATTCCTCTGCTTCCTCTTTTGATCTTGATTGCATTTCATTTGCTTTGCTGTTTGGATCTCTCTTTTCATGAAACGATTACAGATCGGATGCTTTCTCAACTTCCTATGATTGCGATTTTGATGGTTTGCTGTGGTCGATTTCTTTGTATTTTTAATTTTTTTTTGCAGATTTGAGAGGTTTGAATGAGGATTGGATCTCTTGGAGTCGAATTGCAGAGGGATTTTCTCGTGATTCCTGCTAATTCGAGGGTACGAATCTTCGTTTTTGTTTTCTCTTCAAATCGATCTCTTGAAACATGCATTTTCGGATGAAGTTGAGTGTGTTTTTTCGTCTGTCTGTGTAACTGCTATTGGTTACTGTTTGGATGCGTGGAGTTGGGATTCTGAGCTTAGGATCGATCTGATGGGCTGCATTTTCTCAGATCTTGTTGGAATCTTATGTGAATCGTGTAGAATCGTATGTTTCTGAACGTTCCGGCTCAAGTGGGGCTCTTGTTTGGTTGATGTGATGAGATAGTCTTGAAGTGGATACACACGGAAATTGTTTGAGATTGCAAGATCCTACACATAGAATTTTGACCTGCAGATGTGTGTTTTTTAGACTTTTTCAGATTGCAGCTGCTGCCAGAAATCAATAACACCGATGAGATGAATTGTGTATTGTACTCTACAAAATTTCTAGGGTGGGATTATTGTTATGGAGCTATGGGAATGAATGTGCAACCATGCACCACGCCTTTAAACTTTTAGTGAATTCATACATGTTTTACCCTTTAAACTTTTGTAGCTTCGATTTCGTATTTTTCATTGTTGTGATCAATTGCTTATGATTTTGATTTGCAGGTGGCTCTGGAGAAAGCCAGTGTGGGTTACAATTAGAGCAAATGTCGAGGTCTTTTTCTGATTCCGGGGAGCTCAGTTCATCATCAAGTTCTGAGCCTAGGTAACTAGTACCTGTTAAGCTGGTATGATGTTTATTAGGTATCAACTGGACAACGGAAAAAAAAAAAAAGTAGGGACTGCTTGACTGATAATTTAGAATTCCAGTCAGGATTGAAATTCCCAGAATTCAAGGTTTTCTTTTTCTCAAATTTAGATTTCTTCAATACAATCATGATGCTCTATGATACAATCTTTTGATGCAATGGATGAGATTTTATGCTTAATTTGCCAATGGTTAAATTCGATAACTCCCAGGACCATGCTAGTCAATACCCCCCCTTTCCTTTAATTTTTACAACTGTTTTTCCCAAGTAGCTCCATTGTATTCTCACATGAGTGGAATTTGTCATTGATTATGAAGTTGATGTTACTCCTTTTTTGTAAGAGTAAATCCAAAATATTTACTAATCTATCATTGACACCCTGTTGTGTGTTTAGTCTTGTTTTAAATTCTATTTCCTGACAAAAGGATTTTCCGGATGCTTCATAGGGAATCAAATGGTCCGGGAGAAATGGACAATCCTGATGACACCATGTCCACTGTTGCTCAATTTGTTGAGCAGCTACATGCCAACATGTCCTCACCACAAGAAAGGGAGTCAATCACGGCAAGCTTGCTTGGTCTTGTGAAATCAAGAAAAGATGGGAGAATCGTTATCGGTTCCCACTCTCAAGCAATGCCATTGTTTATCTCCATCCTCAGGAATGGAACACCTGTGTCAAAATTGAATGTCGCTGCGACTTTGAGTGCCCTTTGCAAGGAAGAAGATTTGCGGGTGAAAGTCCTTCTGGGAGGATGCGTACCTCCGTTGCTTTCTCTTCTGAAGTCTGGAGCTTCTGATGCCAGGAAAGCTGCAGCAGAGGCCATCTTTGAAGTTTCCTCAGGTGGATTGTCAGCTGACCATGTGGGGATGAAAATATTTGATACCGAAGGGGTGGTGCCAACCCTGTGGGAGCAGCTCAATCCAAAGATCAAGCAGGACAAAGTGGTTCAAGGTTTTGTGACTGGCGCTTTGAGGAATCTTTGTGGTGACCAGGATGACTACTGGCGGGCCACGCTTGAAGCTGGAGGAGTGGAGATCATCATAGGGCTTCTGTCATCTGATAATGAGGCGACTCAATCCAATGCTGCTTCTCTCTTGGCACGTTTGATGTTGGCCTTTGGTGATAGCATCCCCAAAGTTATAGATGCTGGAGCTGTTGAAGCATTGATTCATCTTTTAGCTCGGGAGAACAATATTTCTGTTCGTGCCAGCGCTGCCGATGCATTGGAGTCTATCTCATCGAAGTCTGCTAGGGCCAAGAAAGCTGTGGTGGAAGCAAATGGCATACCAGTTCTCATTGGGGCAGTAGTGGCTCCTTCAAAAGAGTGCTTGCGAGGTGGGTCTGGTCAGGCTCTATCAGGTCATGCAATACGTGCGTTGGCCAATATCTGTGGTGGGATGTCGGCGTTGATACTTTATCTTGGAGAACTGTGCCAGTCTCCCTGTTCGCTCACCCCTGTTGCAGATGTAATTGGAGCTCTTGCGTACTCATTAATGGTTTTTGAGCATGCCTCTAGCACTGAAGAACCATTTGATGTGAAACGGATAGAATGTACTCTGCTAACGCTATTAAAGCCTCGGGATAATAAGACAATTCGGGATCACATCCTTGAGGCTTTAGCTAGCCTCTACGGCAACACCCATTTATTGAGATGGGTTGATCATGCAGAAGCAAAACGAGTTCTGATTGGGTTGATAACAATGGCTTCTGTTGATGTTCAGGGGCATCTGATACACTCATTAACAAGTTTATGCTCTGACAGTGTGAGTATATGGAAGGCTCTTGGGATGAGAGAGGGTATTCAGTTGTTGATATCGCTACTGGGGTTATCAGGTGAACAACATCAAGAGTATGCTGTTGCTTTGTTAGCTATCTTGACAGACCAAGCTGAAGACAGCAAGTGGGCCATTACAGCTGCTGGTGGTATCCCTCCGTTGGTGCAGTTGTTGGAAACAGGATCTCACAAGGCAAAAGAGGATGCAGCCCATGTATTGTGGAATTTATGCTGTCACAGCGAAGACATCCGTGCCTGTGTTGAAAGTGCTGGAGCTGTTGGAGCTCTGCTCTGGCTTCTTAAAAGCAGTGGCCCCAAAGGCCAAAAAGCTTCCTCTATGGCTCTTACAAAGCTTATACGCTTTGCTGACTCCGCCACTGTTAATCAGCTGTTAGCTTTGCTACTTGGAGAGTCTCCAAGCTCAAAGGCTCATGTTATTACTGTTTTAGGTCATGTTCTCACCATAGCGTCTTACAGAGACTTGGTGCAGAAGGGAGCTCCTGCTAATAGAGGACTCAAGTCTCTTGTTCAAGTTCTTAACTCCTCAAATGAAGAAACCCAAGAGTACGCGGCTTCTATTCTGGCTGATCTATTCAGTACTAGACAAGATATTTGTGAGATTCTCGCAACAGATGAAATTATCCATCCATGCATGAAGCTTTTGACGAGCAAAACTCAGGTTATTGCGACACAGTCAGCTCGGGCCTTGGGTGCACTGTCCCGTCCAACCAAGGATAAGGCTACAAATAAGTTGTCTTATATTGCTGAAGGAGATGTCAAGCCTCTGATTAAACTGGCAAAAACTTCTTCGGTTGATACTGCAGAAACTGCTGTGTCTGCACTTGCCAATCTTCTCTCAGACCCACTGATAGCTCGAGAAGCTCTTGCAGAAGATGTTGTATCGTCTTTGATGAGAGTACTAGGGGAAGGTAGTGTGGATGGAAAGAAGAATGCATCTCGTGCCCTTCATCAGTTATTAAACCACTTTCCACTTGGTGATGTGCTTCCTGAAGATGCTCAGTGCCATTTCACAGTACATGCCCTCGCTGAGTTGTTAGCTGCCATGAACTTGGAAGGGAGCGATTCTTCCGATGCTCTAGAAGTACTTGCTTTGCTTGTGGGAACAAACCAGAGTGCGAATATGACATTTTCTCCATGGTCTTCCCTGGCTAAAGTTCCCTCAAGCTTAGAGCCACTGACACGTTGCCTTGCAGATGGTCTTCCTTCGGCTCAAGAAAAAGCTATAGAGATTCTGTCTAAGCTGTGTGTTGATCAACCTATTGTACTCAGTGATCTATTGGTAGGAAGGTCAAGATGTATTGTCTCCCTTGCTGATAGAATCATGAACTCTTCCAGTTTAGAAGTGAGAGTTGGTGGGGCTGCTCTACTTGTTTGTGTTGCTAAGGAACATAAACAGCAGTCAATGGAGGCACTCGATAAGTCTGGGTTTTTAAAGCCACTAATATATTCTCTTGTTGATATGATGAAGAAATGTACCAATGCCTCAACTCTTGAAACTGAAACTGACCGAGTGGGTAGAGGTTTTAACACATACCTTCGTGAAGGGGATGAATTTGAGGCTTCCGATCCTGCAAATTTTCTGGGTGGAACAGTTCTGTTATGGTTGTTGTTAGTAATTTCTTCATTAGACAAGAAGAACAAACTTACTGTCATGGAAGCTGGTGGCATCGAGGTTCTCTATGACAAGCTTGCTAGTCATGTTACTAAACCCCAGGTATGGTCTGCGATTTTTTCCTGTGCAACTTGTTTGCTGATATCATTACTGCTTTAATTTCTTGTACATCATCCCGCTAAGTGTTTTCTTGTATTTCTACCTAATCTTTAGGCTCATAGGCTTCATAGACAGGCAGCTCGAGTCTTTTCTAAGATGTGGCTGACTTGGCCATCATCCATGCTTGTAATGCCTTCAGCCTGTCTACATTAAATTTATTTGTACACACACATGCACTGGTAATATCTTGGGCTTTGTTGCCCTTGGAGCTAGACCTCTGTGCAGCCTACTCCTGGGCTATTTTTTTATGTTGATGTTTACTCTCTCTCTCTCTCTCTCTCTCTCTCTCTCTCTCTCTCTCTCTCTCTCTCTCACACACACACACACACACACACACACACACACACACACACACAAGGAGAGATGAAAGACCTCCCTTTATACTGGTACAGGATTAATTTTGATAGATCAATTGGTTCTTTACTATTTATTTTGCATGGCCTGTATCTCGATTATGATTGACAAGTAGATCAGTTGAATCTGAAACTGCCACCCCGCAAACCACTACCACACACACAAAACACCCCGGGGTTGGTGACAAATTCTGAATGGGCATAAACTCTGTGGTACCCTGACCCTCTTTTGAGGGAGTGCCTTCTTTTCATAATAATATCCTCAATAAACAAATACATGAATACCCTTTAGGAAGGTTTTTAAGAGATGATATGCACAAGGGTGGATTAGGAAGAACTAATTTGCAAGTATTTATCTCCAAGATTCCCTACCTTTGAATTAGTCTTGTAAAGGTATCTTGCTCTGCTGGTGTATCTGAATTGGTACTCTCTTCAAAGTTGGCCCCACAGGGCTCTCACCCAAGAGTGACATTGCCTTGTGTGTAACTGTGTATGTGCGTGCGCGTACGTGTACATGTGCACGGGTGTGTTTTATTGATCAATGGAAAGTTTCCATTATGTTCTTTTTGAGCATGGTTGTGGGGAATATTTGGTTGGTTTCTTCCCTCTTTCAAGAAATCATGTGATATAAGACTTCGTGGCAATGCTTCCATCCTTTAGATTTGGATGAGTAATACTTACGTCTAAATATATTCCCAAGTAAATTTGTCTTATGTGGTTTATCACCAAGTTGCTATTTACCATCTTCAACACGAATTCCAGCTCTATGTTTGTTAATTGTGCATCTGACTATGTGAATCATTTTATTACTTTTGTGCCTATAAAAAAACTGAGCCAATATTGGGTCAAGACGTCAAAGGTTGTCTTCATGTCTCTGGCTATGTGGCACTCATTTTCCCTATGAAGTTGGGAAATAATATCTGGTTTCAATGCAATATATGTACTCTTGTGAGGGGCATACTACTTGTATCAGTTGATTATATATAAAAGAAAACTAGCATGAAGCCCCTGTGCATCGCACAGGTTTAGTCCTAAATAATATATTAAAACTAATATCCCATTCTTATAAATCTATTTATAACAAACAAATTAAAAAATTATGAAAACCAAACCTTTCATTGCTTAATCCACATCAGCATACACAAAATAAAGGATTCATATGCATTTATGCTCATTTTGAATACTAAATAAAAACTTTAAAAATAACCTTAATTTATAGAGTTGGAAGGCATCCCTTTGAATTGGGTTACATCCACACAAATGGGCGCAAGAGACATTTTATTGAAAAGGCACATATTTAGCCCAAGAGACACCTTTTATTGAAAAGGCACATATTATGTGTTTTTAAAAGGACACATCAACAAATGGGCCCCAATAAGCTGATGTGGCTTCTCCTAAGGCCAAAATTGAGGGTTTTTTTGCAACCAACATTCAGCTTTAATGAGAAAGAATGTCATTAATTGCATATGTGTTATTTTCGTTAATTTTTGTTATTTATGTATGGATATTAACATTGACACTTGCCTTACTGTGCGCCGCTTGTGGGTTCTATCAATTATTTGCGTTGTTTTTTTCTACCGAGTTTTGTATCCATGAAGTGCCAAGTTTGGTTCTTCATGCTTCACCTAATTTGTATGTTAGCTATTATCCCTGAACTGATAGATTATTCGTATTTACAGTCAGAATCTGAGGATACAGAAGGCATATGGATCAGTGCCCTGCTCTTGGCTATCTTGTTCCAGGATGAAACTGTTGTTCTATCCCCTGTGACCATGCGAATAATACCTTCACTTGCTTTCTTGCTCAGGTCCGATGAGGTTATTGACAGATATTTTGCTGCTCAGGCTATGGCTAGTCTCATTTGCAGTGGAACCAAGGAAATACACGTTGCAGTAGCAAATTCAGGTGCAGTCGGAGGCCTGACGACTCTAATTGGTCATGTAGAATCAGATATTTCAAACCTTATAGCTCTATCTGCAGAATTTTCTTTGGCTCGCCATCCTGATCAGGTTGTGCTAGAGTACCTTTTTGAAATTGATGATATACGAGTTGGTGCAACTGCACGGAAAGTTATCCCTCTGTTGGTGGACCTTCTGAGACCCATGCCGGATAGACCAGGTGCCCCTCCAATTGCAGTTCGTCTTTTGACCCAGATTGCAGAAGGAAATGATGCAAACAAACTAGCCATGGCTGAGTCTGGGGCTCTGGATGCTTTAACTCGCTACCTTTCTCTGGGTCCTCAAGATTCAATTGAAACTTCTATAACTGAGCTATTGAGAATCTTATTTAGCAATTCTGAGTTGGTTCACCATGAAGCATCTCTTAGTTCTTTGAATCAACTCATAGCTGTTTTGCGCTTGGGGTCGCGAAGTTCGAGATTCAGCTCTGCTAGGGCTCTCCAAGAGCTTTTCAATGCTGAAAACATCAGAGATACTGAAATGGCCCGGCAAGCCATTCAGCCATTAGTTGACATGCTCAATACTGGATCGGAGAGAGAGCAATATGCTGCTATTGTTGCCCTAATCAAGCTGACTTCTGAGAATGCATCAAAAGCATCATCATTGACCGATGTGGAGGTTAGCCCTCTTGACACCATGTACAAGATTCTATCGTCAACTTCATCATTAGAGCTGAAGACAAATGCCGCGCAGTTGTGTTATGTTCTGTTTGGGAATCCAAAGATACGGTCAATGCCAATAGCCTCTGAGTTCATACAACCTTTTATATCACTAATGGAGTCTGATGTAGTTAATGCGGTAGAATCTGGTGTGCGTGCTTTTGAGAGGTTGCTGGATGATGAACAACATGCAGAGCTTGCATCAGCACATGATATCATTGGTCGTCTTGTTGGATTGGTTTCTGCTTCAAACCATCTACTTACAGAGGCTATTATCAGTGCCCTCATAAAGTTGGGAAAAGATCGTCCTCATTGCAAGCTGGATATGGTCAATGCAGGCATCATTGATAATGCCCTTGAGATGCTTCCTGTTGTGTCTGGTTCTCTATGCTCCTCAATTATGGCATTATTTCGCATCTTAACAAATAACAGCAGCATTGCGAAAAGCGCGACTGCTGCAAGAATGGTGGAACCTCTTTTCTTGGTTCTGTCACGCCTAGATTTGACTATGTGGGGACAGCAAAGTGCATTGCAAGCACTTGTAAATATATTGGAGAAACCACAGAGCCTCGCAACCCTGAAGCTTACTCCTAGTCAAGTCATTGAGCCATTGATATCATTTCTTGAGTCACCATCTCAAGCTATCCAACAGCTTGGCACCGAACTGCTATCACATTTACTAGCACAAGAGCATTTCCAACAAGATATTACAACAAAAAATGCAGTTGTACCGCTTGTGCAGCTTGCTGGAATTGGCATTCTGAATTTACAGCAAACAGCAGTCAAATCACTTGAGAGTATTTCTATGAGTTGGCCAAAGGCAGTCGCTGATGCTGGGGGCATTTTCGAACTCTCTAAGGTTATCATTCAAGATGAACCTCAACCACCTCATGCTTTATGGGAGTCAACTGTACTGGTTCTATCAAATGTTTTGCGGTCCAATGCAGAGTATTATTTCAAAGTTCCTTTGGTGGTTCTTGTGAGAATGTTGCACTCAACATTGGAGAGGAGTGTTACTGTAGCTCTCAGTGCACTACTTGTTCAAGAGAGAAACGATCCTTCAACTGCTGAACTGATGGCCGAGGCTGGTGCTATTGGTGCCCTGCTCGAGCTTCTGAGATCCCATCAGTGTGAAGAAGCTTCTGGAAGACTACTTGAAGCTCTATTTAACAATGTGAGAGTGCGTGAAATGAAAGTTTCCAAATATGCAATTGCCCCTCTATCTCAATATCTGTTGGATCCACAAACCCGATCTCAATCTGGGAGACTTCTGGCTGCTCTTGCTCTTGGTGACCTTTTTCAGCATGAGGTGCTCGCTAGAGCCAGTGATGCGGTTTCTGCATGCCGTGCACTGGTGAGCTTGCTCGAAGACCAGCCGACAGAAGAGATGAAAATAGTTGCAATTTGTGCATTGCAAAACTTGGTTATGCACAGTAGGACAAACAGACGTGCTGTTGCAGAAGCAGGAGGCATATTGGTGATACAGGAATTGCTACTGTCTCCAAATTCAGAAGTTGCCGGGCAAGCAGCATTGCTTATCAAATTTCTTTTTTCTAATCACACCCTTCAAGAATATGTATCAAACGAGCTCATCAGGTCTCTTACTGGTAAGTTTTCACTGAAACGGTTTGGTAATGGCTGCTCTTTTGCCTTGTGTTTTCTTTATTTTATGGCAGAAACTCCTTGCAATTTACTACCTTAGGCTACTTTCAGCTCCTTGCCATACTATATCCATGGGCAGCGCCACATTGATCACAGTGGGGTCTGAGATCTGAAAAAGATTTAAAAATAAAAAAATTTATGTCATGAATTGAAATTTTGAGTTTGACTAAACAAATACTTTTGAGTTTGACCCCACTCAATTTAAGAGTTTCACCCCTATATTAGCCAACTTTACACATTTTCCTTGTTGCTGTGATAGTGAATAAAAGTCACCATAAAATACCCACCGTCTAAGTTAATGGGCCAACTGTCTACCAAAATAAAATAAATATTAATGGGCCCACATTGCTGATATGCGCTCTAGCAACGAGTTTTTAGATCTTAAAGGAATTGGTGACATTGCTATAAAATTAGTGAAGACCAAAAAGGATATCGTATACCAATTGGTGTATTTGCTTCTAAAATTGGCGTTGATTTTACCCATAGCAATTGAGACGGTAGAAATAGCTTTTTCAGCAATGAAGTACGTAAATAACAGGTTGTGTAGCCGAATAAGAGATCAATGGATGAATGATCGTTTGGCTTATATATTGAAAAGGATGTGGTTGCTAGTGTTGATAATGAAGCTATTATGCAACGATTTCAACACATGAAAACTTGTTGAGGGCAACTGTACGAGTTTTTGTATTTGGATTTTCTTTTTGGATTAAGAACTATTAGTAACAATGTATTAAAATCTCTTCTTTTTTTTTTAGAATTCAATATTATCTTTGTGGGATTATTGAAAATAGATTATTTTAGAATTTTATATTATATTTGTCAAATTATCGAAAGTAGATGACAGATGTTGATAAAGGGAAAAACAAATTTATTCGATTTGCGGAAGATAAGTCTTTTGTTGACCCCATTGACTTGAATTCCTGGAGCCGCCACTAACTATATCAGTCGGAGAAGAAACCTCTTATTGTAGGAATTGTCTCCATGCGAAATAGCAAAGCCAAACTAACCTGAAGGGGAAAATGGTTTATTTGTTTACCTTTCCAACACGGCCATCTAATATTTCTACTCTCTTTCTAATTATTTTTCATCTGATGACTAATATTTCATTTGTTTATGAAGGCCATCTCATATTTGTACAGAAATTCTTTCTAAAAATTTCTTTCATTTGAATGACTACACATCTCTTCTTTTTTTTTCTGATAAAGATAAATAAATTTTTTGTTTAGGATGATTTCCGATGTTCCCTAGTTACAGCTTACAGCTGGATTTGATATTCTCGTGAAATGGATGGTTTATCTTTGTCTGCCAGTTGTGTTGTGACATGGAAAGTCCAAACCTAGTCAGTTGTGGAAGAAAAATTTATTGCATTCTCCTCTGTTCCAAAATCATTATCTCATGCTTTTACAGTGTCAGGCAGTCAGACCTGAAACGCATACTGTATAAATTTTGGTGTAAATTCTTTCATTGCACATCCATGTCATGGTTTTTTCAAATCTACCTCCTAATAGTACTTGAATTCAACTATCCATCAGAGTTATAGTGGCCTATTCTGTTTTGTTTTGGCTGAATGGAATGGCTGAGGCATACTTTTCCAATACAGGAACATGTTTTGAAACATGCTGGTTCCTGTTTTCTTCCTTTTCAGTCTGTGTGGCGATCTTGGTCTGTTCCGGCTGCATTTCAAAACTCAGACTTGGACATGAGTGAGTCGGCTGAGTCCCTATTGACCCGACTTGCACCCCAAGTATAATACCCTGAAAAAACCACATCCAAACCCACACTGCCACATCCACAAAAACACCAAACAACCACTCAAATAAATACATGCTGAAACTTCCCCTTATCAAAACCCTAACAGGTAAAACTCAAAAAAGGGTTTGAAGAGCAATAGCAGCTTCTTCTTGCCAATGAAAAATAATACATACCCAAACCCAAAAAACCAAAGACCAATGTCATATCATTCTCCAGTCAGTCAACCACCACTGAAGAAATCAAGAAAAAACCCCACAACATCTGCTGAGAGGATTATGAGGAATGAGGATACCCACATATCTCTGTGTGGAGAAGAACACATGCCCATTTCTTCAGATCTCACCCCTCCAGACCAGGCCCATTTCTTCTAATCTCTCTCTCTCTCTCTCTCTCTCTCTCTCTCTCTCTCTCTCTCTCTCTCTCTCTCTCATCAACAAATATTTAGGATAAAATAAGAAAAAAATGGGATTCAGCTCAACCCAACTCCGCTGAGTCGGGGCCTGTCTGGTTTTTTTATTTCACTGGTCCTGGCATTGTTTTACTCCTGTTTTATTTGAAAAGTAAAATATGCAAAACTCTCTCTCTCCAACAACCCAAATGGGGATGAGTGTGGGGTTGTATTGATCATGAGTGGGCCCAACTCAATAGGTGCATGGATTATCTACGTGGGACATCTCTCAGCAGAAAACTTTCCTACATGCATGCAAGCACCATGACAATAAAATAAATAATTTCATGTCTTCTCCAAAACAAAGCACCAGATTTAAAGTAAGCACCCAGACATGCCAGTCCGATAGGAAAATTAGAAACAACCACCAACATGGAATTGGCAGTGATCAGAAATAAAAAAAGAATAGTCAAATAAGCAGCCAAAAGTTCATCGACATGAAACTTAAATCAATACAAGTCTATATGAAACATACTATTTCAGAGTTTGTGTTTACATTTTGATACTTGAAGTTGGGATTAACTTTACCAATCAGAACAAATAAAATAATTTTAAAAAAATATGCCGTTTATCGTCTCTCAAAAGATCATTGTTATTAAACTTACCTTTCGTGTTATTTATACATGTTGTCTGAGTTTCTATCATTGATTTCTGCAGCTGCCTTGGAAAAAGAGCTATGGTCTACTGCAACCATCAATGAAGAGGTTTTGAGAACTATAAATGTGATATTTATGAACTTCTCCAAGCTTCACATTTCTGAAGCTGCAACACTTTGCATTCCTCACTTGGTTGGTGCACTGAAGGCTGGAAGTGAGGCTGCTCAGGAATCTGTTCTGGATACTCTATGCTTGTTAAAACAGTCTTGGTCAACAATGCCTATAGATATCGCCAAAGCACAAGCAATGACTGCAGCAGAAGCCATTCCCATCCTGCAGTTGTTAATGAGAACCTGCCCGCCCAGTTTTCATGAACGGGCAGATAGCTTGTTGCATTGCCTACCAGGATGTTTGACTGTTACCATTAAACGTGGGAATAACTTGAAACAGGCTATGGGAAGCACAAATGCCTTCTGTCGATTGACAATAGGGAATGGTCCACCACGGCAGACGAAGGTAAAAGCTACAAAAGAGTTGGCTTTATCACACTAATTGTTAGATTCGTAGGTAATTTTATGGATGGGCGAGCAATTAATGTCTCCACTCTCCACGCCCAGATATTATATATACACGTGCACTTCTTAATGGTTTTGATTTTCATCAAGTGCTGATGTGTATGGATTTTTTTTTGTTTGACCTTGACCATATGCTACTCTCTCTCTCTCTCTCTCTCTCTCTCACACACACACACACACACGCACGCACGCACGCACGCACACACAAACGGATCCATTATCAATTCCAGTTTGTGTTTTCTTTCTAGAATAAAAAAAATCATGTTTGGCATGGTACTGTTTTTCTTGTCCACTCAAGTGAGTGGAAAAGGAAGAATAATAGCGGCCCAACCAATGTCTACACAAACTCAAATGCATGGCATAATTGGTCTTCTGTTCTGCCTAAATATTAAAACTGCTGGTGATTAGAGAAGGCAGAAAAGGAGTGACCCACCTAATACGTTTCTTACTTCCACATTACTCCAAATGCATGGCAAAATTGTTTGTTATCTGTTCTGCCAACATATTTGACCTGCTTCTGATTCAAACATCCAAATGCACATCAGGCCAAAGAACAAGATAATCATTAGATTTTGGCTCTTTGGTTCTAACAGCAAACGTTCTTATCTTTGTTAGGTAGTGAGCCGTAGCACTTGTCCAGAATGGAAGGAGGGATTTACTTGGGCATTTGATGTACCTCCCAAGGGACAAAAGCTTTATATCATATGCAAGAGCAAAAACACATTTGGGAAGGTATCAAATTCTCACTGTTGTCTGCTTTGGTATCATAAAAATGGGTCTCATACTCAATTCTGTTTGCATGCGCTTACTGCCATATGTTGCAGACAACTCTTGGGAGAGTGACAATTCAAATTGATAAAGTTGTGACGGAAGGACTATACAGTGGGTTCTTCAGTCTAAACCACGATGGCAACAAGGATGGATCATCCCGTACACTTGAAATCGAGATCCTGTGGTCCAACAGGACGAGTGATGGCATGTGATGGTTATGAGCATATATATATATATTACACTGGAGAGCCATTCTCTCAAGAAATCTATTTAGGTGAAGATCCCTTTGAGAAAAGCAGGATTGGTTGTTAGAGATCGTGAGCTCCAGTTTTGTAGCTTCAGGAGGAGTACCTGCTAATGCTTATTAAGCTTTGGGAAGGTGATAATGGAAAATGGAGCCTTATGTAAGTTTGTACAGGTATGTACCTACTTCTCTTTTCCAGTGTGCATGGCACCATGTGATTATGTATGTTACTTTTTCCCGAGTTCAAATGGTAAAAATAGCAAGAGAAAATCCAGAGCTAGCTGAACAAGTGATGAAAGTAGTGCTCTTTTCATTTTTTGCATCTTCCCCCCACCCCCAAAACCCTCGGGGTGGAATTTTATCTGGTTGATTTTTTTTGTATATATTCTTATATTTCTAATAGTGAACCTCGTATTTGATGTACACGCAGTTCATTGGAAATAACAATGTATGCGCATTGGATTTTCTGCATTCCTGATGGCCTTTGTAATTTGCAACTGTTAAGGTTTATCCTATTATGAGTTTTAGATTGACTGTCTGAAGCTCGATGGATTGATCGTGTGGGGTGGGGATGGACGGGCTTGATTGTTGATCATCAGCAAGTAAAGATGATGTAAGTGTTGCTCTCTAAGTGTATGGTTAATACGAGGGAATACCAAGGACCATCATCTATGACCTCGATTGGGCCGTGTACACCATCGTACTCCTGAGCATTGACCATTACAAAGGAGGTGTAATTCATTGGTCATCACTTCAAATTTGCACCAGCTTGAGAGATTTGTAACACGGCCAGCACTTTAAAAAGAAAGCAGATAATAAGATGCATCATGGGGCACACCTGAGGCCCCACATGATCAATCCAATCCCATAATCTTAAACAACGCATCCCTACATGTCATGGGTTGCATGGGTTTTATACTGATGCCAATGGATTAGACTATCGGGTTTAAAAATAAAAAAAGAAAAAAAAGGTGTATTCGAAAACTGTTAAAATTGTAATTTTAGGATGACGGGATTGACTTGTGATGTTATAATTTACATGGGCAGGTCATATTTTGATCTTTCGATCCCCACTCTCATACATGATTGGTGGGTCCCCACAGGCACGGCATTTTGGATCCGAGGTGTTTTTTACCCATGAATGGGCTTCACATACATGCTTGGATTCTGCTCAGACCAATAAAATAAGAGGTTAGGTTCTGGGTTAAATATAGCTGGACCCAGGCCCAAAGGCAATAAAAAAAAAACTTTTATCTGGGTTGGGTCTTAATCCAGATCAGCTATGATTTACGTAAATGCTCTTGTAAAGGTATAACACATTTAATATTATAATTTTCAAGTGTGAACCAGATTCACCATCTAAGTGCCGATCAGGTGTTAAATCCTGGACAAATACAGGGAAGAGTCGGGCATCAAGTCGGCCCAAATCCAGGCAACTCACAGCCATATGTTACACAACTAATTTTAAAGGGAAACTTGAAAGGCTCTTAATCACACACAAAGTTCTGGAAATACTTTATATGAGTTTATTAAATAACTTCAGGCTTTATATAGCCTTTACATGATGAGATACTGAAAGCAACAGTAACAATCACGTACAAATCGTGATGTTTGTTACAGACTAATTCAAAACAGATTCTAACTAGTGACTCCTAGTAAACAGGAGCTTTATTAGCTGAAGTAAACAACAACTCTAACAACTTTGACATTGTCAGACCTAACAATGCCTCCCCTAAACTGAACACAGTAACATTCAGTTTCAGTTTAAGCTCAGTGGTACCTCACACACTCCAAGCTCTTCTCGCAGCTTTATAAACATATCAAGCTTCAGAGGCTTGGTCATTATATCAGCTACTTGCTCCTTTGTGCCACAATGAATAATTCTTACAACTTCCTCCTTTGTAAGATCCCTTAAGAAATGGAATCTAACATCAATATGCTTACTCCTGCCATGTAGAACTGGATTCTTGGATAGTTTAATTGCTGAAGAATTATCACATAGAATAGTTGTAGGCTGTAACTGTAAACAATCAAGCTGCTCCAGAATTCTTCGCATCCAGACACATTGACAGGCACAAGCTGCTGCTGCAACAAATTCAGCCTCAGTAGTTGACAGCGTCACCACCGGCTGCTTCTTCGAAGCCCAAGAAACTGCCCCACCATTCAACAGAAACACATAACCACTCGTACTCCTTCTATCATCGATGTCCCCGGCATAATCACTATCTGTATAGGCGGCTAGCTCTGTTACATCACCTCTCTTGTAAAACAAACCTAAAGACACAGTACCCTTCAAATAACGTAGCACCCTCTTTGCTGCTTGCATATGCATCTCTGTGGGACTAGCCATATATCTACTTAACAAACATGTCACATACATCAAATCTGGCCTTGTAGCAGTAATATACATGAGACTCCCGATTAATTGTTTGTACAAGGTTGCATCCACCTTAGCTCCTCCTCCTTCCTTTGAGAATCTAGAACCTGGTACAATCGGATTCTTGACTGAATTTCCATTCTGTAAGTGAAACCTCTCCAACAACTCACCTGCATATCTCTTCTGACTCAAATAGATGCCTTCTGGTTTCTGCATAATCTCAACACCAAGGAAGTATTTCATCTTCCCTAAATCTGTCATCTCAAACTCATCTTTCATGGAGCTCTTAAACTTCTCAAACATGCAAGCATCATTACCAGTAAAGATCAAGTCATCAACATACAGACTTATAATTAATAGTTTCTTACCTCCTTCTTCGGACTTGACAAAGAGAGTATGCTCATAATTGCACCGTGTAAAGCCTTCTTTGAGAAAATAAGCCTCAATTTTACTGTACCAAGCACGCGGTGCTTGCTTCAAGCCATAAAGTGCCTTCCGAAGCTTGTAAACCTTCTGCTCTTCGCCCTTACGAACATATCCCAACGGCTGCTCCACATACACATCCTCATCCAGATCACCGTGAAGAAACGCACTTTTAACATCAAGTTGGTACACACTCCAACCTTTTTGTGCTGCTAGTGCTAGAACCGTCCGAATTGTATCCCATCTTGCTACTGGAGCAAAGACCTCATTGTAATCGATCCCATGCTGTTGAGCATAACCTTTAGCTACCAATCGGGCCTTGTACTTGTCTACCTCACCATTCTCGTTTAATTTGGTCTTGAAAACCCACTTTACACCAATTTTCTTTGCTCCGGTTGGTAGTGGTGTAAGCTGCCAGGTCTCATTCTTCTCAATGGACTCCATCTCACAGTCCATAGCCTTTCTCCATTTTTCTTCTACTGCTGCTTCTTCAAAGGAACAAGGATCTTCGTAGGAAGCAAACATTACAAGATTGTTTGACTCATCTTCTCCTTCTGAAAGGCCTTCTCCTGATACATAATCTTGCAAGTATGGAGGAGCTCTCCTTGATCTATTTGCTGCCGGAGGAACTTCACTTGGTGCCTCTTGACTGACCACTGGTACAGTAGCTTCTTGGTCTTCATCCTCGGACTCTTCAGCTTTATCTTCATCACAACCTTCCCAAACCAATACATCTTGTTTCACTTCTTCTGCTGTTCTTCCCCAATTCCAGCCCTTATCTTCTTCAAAACTCACATCTCGACTTGTCACTATCTTCTTGGTTGCTGGATCAAACAACCGATATGCTTTCGACTCGTCACTTACTCCCAGTAACACACAAGGGAAGCTTTTATCATCCAACTTCTTTCTTTTCTGGTCTGGCACGTGAACATGGGCTAAGCATCCAAAAACCCTAAAGTAATCCACTTTAGGTTTAATTCCACTCCACATCTCCTCCGGTGTTTTCTCTTTCACTACCAACGTCGGACTTCTATTGAGAACATGTGTTGTCCATCTCGCAGCTTCTGGCCAGAATCTCTTTGGTACCTCCAAGTCAGTCAACATACACCGAACCATATTCATGATAGTTCGGTTCTTGCGTTCGGCTACCCCATTCTGTTGTGGGGTGTAAGCTGCTGTGAGTTGCCTGCTTATACCATTATCTTTACAGAAAGTATTAAACTCTGTGGAGGTGAATTCTCCACCTCTGTCAGTGCGTAAAGAACATATAGGTACTCCAGACTCCTTTTCGACAAGACTCTTATAATGTTTGAAAGTTGTGAATGCCTCAGATTTTTCGATCAGAAAATATATCCACACCTTTCTACTATAATCGTCAATGAATGTTAAAATGTACCTTCTATCACTGTTAGAAGATGGTGTGATTGGGCCGCAAATATCAGCATGTACGAGCTGCAATTTCTTGGAAGCACGCCACTGACTCCTTTTTGGAATCGCCTCTCTGTGTTGCTTGCCTACCAAGCAATCGGTACATGACTTAGTTGTAGCTTTTAATGGTGGAATGCCTTTCACCATTTCTCTGTATCTTAATGTCCGCAGCCCCTTATAGCTCAGATGTCCATATCTCCGATGCCATAACTGCGATTCATCTTCTGTCATTGTTTGTAAGCAAGTAGAACTTTCTGGTACCATACTAGCCAACAACACAAACATCCTATTCGCAGTCATCCATGTCTGCATAATCAAACCCCTTCTTGGATGATAAAGCTTGCATACTCCATGCTTTATAAGAATAGCTAATCCCCGTTCTTGAAGTTGGCCTATACTGAGCAAATTATTTTTCAAATCCGGCACATAATAAACGTCTGTAATCACCTGAGTTGCGCCCTCGAGTTTCAGCCGTATATTTCCTTTCCCCATCACTTCCATTCTTGTATTGTTGCCCAGCTTCACCGAATGTCTGTATGTACCATCAAAATCTGAGAAGCACTGTCTCTTCCCACACATGTGGTTGCTGCATCCAGAATCTAAGAACCACACCTCTTCCCTTTTTGCATTGTTAGTTTCCACAAAAGCCATCAGAAGCATCTCTTCTTCCTCATCAATCTCAGCATAGTTGGCTTTCTTGTTCCAACTAGGACATTCGTATTGAAAATGCCCTAGTTGATGACATTTATAACATTCCACAGTGGCCTTGTCAAATTGCCTCCCTCTGCCTCTCCCTCGGCCTCTAGTCGAAGCTCCTCTGCCTCTGCTTCCTCTTTCATCATAACTAACCTTCAGTGCTTGCTCATCTCCACCACTCTTTCGAAACTTCTGCTCATGGACCAGCAACGAGCTTTGTAAGGCATCAACTGAAAGACTATCAATGTCTTTCGACTCTTCAATCGAGCACACAATGTAATTGAAATTCTCGGTAAGAGTACGGAGAATCTTCTCAACGATCTTGACATCCGGCATGTCTTCACCACAGTTTCTCATGTCATTGGCTACCACCATCACTCTCCCGAAATAATCATTTACCGTCTCTCCCGATCTCATCTCCAGTAGCTCAAAATCTCTGCGAAGAGTTTGAAGTTGAGCACGCTGCACCCGTGCATTTCCTTGATACTTAACCTTCATTGAGTCCCACAACTGTTTGGCCGTCGCCTTCTGAGTAATTGTCTTCAAGATGGCCTTGTCAATGGAATTGAAGAGATAATTCTTGGCCTTCAAATCCTTCAGCCTTGCTTCTTCTAGAGTCTTCCTCTGAGCTGGTGTCAATGCTTCTTCACCGGCTGGTTCTGGTTCTGTATAGCCTCCCTGGACGACACTCCAATACTCCTTTGATCTAAGGAGATTTTCCATGATCAAACTCCAATGATCATAATCCCCATCAAACTTGGGAATGCACGCTTGTGAAAAGCTGTTACCCTCAGCCATCGTCACACTCACCTACACTCGCAGTGTTTCACTCCCAATCTCTCGTGTTTCACTCACTTGAAACTTGCTCACAATCAGGCCTCTTTCGAAGCTCTGATACCAGAATATGAAAGGCTCTTAATCACACACAAAGTTCTGGAAATACTTTATATGAGTTTATTAAATAACTTCAGGCTTTATATAGCCTTTACATGATGAGATACTGAAAGCAACAGTAACAATCACGTACAAATCGTGATGTTTGTTACAGACTAATTCAAAACAGATTCTAACTAGTGACTCCTAGTAAACAGGAGCTTTATTAGCTGAAGTAAACAACAACTCTAACAACTTTGACATTGTCAGACCTAACAAAACTGATAAGATTTCCAAGCCCAACAATTGACGGAACCATTTTTTTTTAATCTCTGGAAGCAATTGGATGTATTGTAATTTTATTGGAAGTTGTAGACCTTCGGTACCAGTTGATTGCAAACTCTGATGATTTTTCAAGATGAAAAGCCTAGCAACCCAGCTCATTTGAAACCTGGCTACATGAAATGAGTTGCACCAAGATGAAAGGTGGCCCTTGTAAATCAAACCATCCCTCGTGAGTTTACTAGCTTTCGAAAAAGTATTCCACTTTACTGAAGGTTTTACCTGGCATCAAATTCCATCGTTGCACAGTAACGCATAACTGGGGATACCCAAATGCTTGGAACTCTAGTTGCACTCACCTTACTAAACAACCCCTTGGGTCCCTGATGAATCCAGGAAGTTTCCCTACACTCATTTTACAAGTACATCCTATAACCCGCAATTATGTTAAACCGGCAACTTGCTATGGAAAAGAACAAAAGCAACTGTTCAAAACACATGAATCTTTGTTTACATGTAAGCCTAATTACCTGGGACTTGGTCTACAAAAAACCAGACTAACAGAAATCCAGCCCCTGTTATTTGCTACAAAAGGGCCCATTAGACTGGTCCCAGCACAAAATGCCCCTCAAAGACATCACTTTCATATCACCATTTCAATAAAAACGGTGTTAGGGTATTTTGAAATAACTTAGCACCCACTACATCAACTTAACGATCTTGAAGGAAATGCATATAGAGAATGATTGCCGGGCACCAGATGTGAAGTCCTAGTGCTATCATTGTGCACAAGTCCCTCCATGGCAATGGAACTTGGACTTGGGTTCTCGCCACATACTTCAACAGTCTAGGACTTTGTACTGTCATCTGCACAAGCATAATTTGAATGACCATTAAACAAAGATGCTGGCAAAAATATTTTAAACATAAAATCCTTAAATTAGACATCAAATGCAATAACCTCCAAAATTAAAATTATGCAATTTTTGGATAGGGTTGCCTGTCAATCATATAACAGGGAAACATCAAAATCTAGCATAGAAATTAGAATTTAAGTTGATGATGCCCATCCATTTCGAAAGAAGGAGAAAGACTGCAATTTTGCTCCTTTTAATTTTCTTTATTTTCAAGGAAGGAGTTCCACATAATCAACTTGCGCAGGCATAGAACACTTTTACTCTGAGGAGGAAAGAAGCTTACATGCATGTGGAACATAGCTACTTAGCTGCAGCTACCATCGAACATCGAGCATGTGAGAAGCCAGTAACAAGTGCTCCAAGCTGCAGCTTATCATTGCATCCAAAGCTCAGCCTATACCTGCAAATCCAGCCAATCTCAGTATTGAGATGAAAACCTCCAAGTAGCTGACTAGCATGCAATCCCTCACAAGGGGCTTCACAAGCTTTGGAAAGAAACATGATGAGAGATGCAGAATCCACAGCAGGCGGAAAGGGCCAAAAGTGAGGGAAGTCTACAGATACCCACTACTGTCTCTGCAGCAAACAAAACAAAGGGCGCTATCCTATGATACCCCAATACTTGTACACATGCCCAGCATATCTGTATCGGACCATTAAGACACTCGAATAGGTACTCAATAGTTCACCTATACTTCTATGGTACATTTTCTCACATACTTCTAGTAATGTATATACTTCCAAGAGTCATATACTCCCCTGCATAACAAAATGTTAGGAAGAAATGTAAACAACATATACTTCCAAGAGTCATATACTCCCCTGCATAACAAAATGATAGGAAGAAATGTAAACAACAACTTTAATAATCTAGAAATGTCCTAAAGAACAAATTAGGATAGCTATATCTGTATCAGTATCCTGGATTTCCAAGAGGGTCATATCCTCAATCCATGTATCCATCTCCACATCTACATCTGGGCACATCACAGGTGCTACAGCCCCTGGTGCGTCAAGCCCACATGGCATCTCATGATCTGCTGCTCATTGCAAGTGGTCTGAACTGTCCATAAATCTGGAGTGTGAATCAGTTCTTTCCCCTTGGGTGATCCTCTACAACAACTGTTCATCAATGAATAGGTTGAACTAATCCTTCAAGAGTCATGCCCTTCCCTATTATTCACAAGCCTGAGCAATTCTACAGAATAAAGGACCACTTCAGTCCAGAGGACCACCAAAGTTTGGTTCCCATGTATGGTCAATTGGGAGTTGGAACCACCAAAGTTTAGCTTCCATGGTGGGTGATGGGAACCATCGAGTAAAAAGGTCCACCTTTAATAAGATAAAGGGAAAAGAAACACCTCTTACTAAAATAAAAAATAAAAAAATCCTACCCACTGATCAATAGGCAGTCTAATGGGCACATTCATATTCAATTCTAATCCAATGTTCAGGACCATTCATAGTGAGTAGTTTGCCCATGGCTCATCCAAAGTGGGTCATATGTCTTCAATGGCTTTGGTCACTCACATGAGGCCCATATTGCCGAAGTACAATTTGTATTAGTGGTCTTGCAACGTCTGGCCCTTTTTTATAGATTATACTTCTTTCAAATGAGCATGGAAAATGCACTATTGATGAAAATTAAAAGATCTTCATGAAAGAAGTGAAGTTCAAGATAGAAGGGGAATTAATTTAAAAACCTGTGAAGTGTGGAATATGCCAATAAAGTAGATAAAAAGTTAGAATCAAATCCAGGGACGATTGCCAAAATATTTGAAACAGAATTAAAGGCAGTCTTAGCTAAGATGACAAATTGACCATTAGTGCCAGATGGTATTCCAATAGAAATATAGAAATTTATGTGTAAATTTAAAATCGAGTTGGTTAGGAAGATTGTGCATAAAAACTAAGTACATAATAATAATAATAATAATAATAATAAGGGAAAATCTCAAAAAAGTATAAAACTTTTGACTCATTTTGAAAAAAGTAAACGGAGATTTGAGCATTTCAAGAGAGTATAAAAGTTTTCTATATTTCTTTCAATCAAGTCCTCTAAAAAAAAAAACTAAAATGACAAAAATACCCTTTGACAGACTTTTGTCTTTTATTTTCCTTTCCTTTCCAAAACCTAGCACCTTTCCTGTCCTTTGTTCCTCCTCCAAAACCCTAATAGGCCAGAAGAATGCCGATGAATGGATGGTTAGGAACTTCAAATTTTAATTACTTCCCACTCCAAATTTGGGTCGTTCACCTTCTTATGTGCTTAGGCCAAAACCATGTCTGCCCACTGATCAGACAAACTACAGTTGCAAACTTTGCAACTTGCAAGGGACTCTGTAGGTCAGTTTTTCTAGCTAATCTTTCTCATACACTTGTTTCCCAGTGCCCCCATCTAAATAACCCAACTATTTTATTCCAACATTATGTAACTCATCTAAATAACCCAACTATTTTATTCCAACATTATGTAACTCATCTAAATAACCCAACTATTTTATTCCAGCGTTATGTACCTGGGGAACAGGCCTCATGAGTGGTGTGGATCTCTCATTTGCCCCACACGTATCCTCAATACTAATCTTATGAATGGCCTCCGCATTCTCAAGGAAAAGTCGTAACAAGTTTCCATTTGGTACGTTAAATTGAACAACTTATTAATACTCAGGATCATGATCAATGATGAACCGGACCCCCATGAACCATTTCAAGACAATATCCATATCCGTATCCATGTCCTACGTAAGAATGTGGTGGGTTTTGGGGAAGAAAGGAGAAGAAAAGACAAATCTATAATAAGGGTATTTTTGTCATTTTTCAAAAAAAAATTATTGGAAGGACTTGATTGAAAAAAAATATGGAAAACTTTTATACTCTCTTGAATTATTCAAATCTTTGTATAAAAAGTTTTATACCTTTTTGAAAGTTTCCCTAATAATAATGATGATGATCATGGTGATGAGGAGTAAGTACGGCTAGGCAACATCTTGTAATTCTAGAATTAATCATTCCTCAAAAGGATAAAGAGATGCATACTCAATGTCTGCCAAATCATTAATTAGTTGAACTCGAGCATCTGATGGCATTTTTATGTTGAATATAAACCTGTTTATATAACAAATAGAATCAGATTCAGCAAAAAGAAAAATCATTCTGATAAAAGTAGGATGCTAAAGGGATGCATTTGCTTACATAGTAACTTCTCTCACAATGTCTACCAACGCCAATCCTTTCTTCATCTTGATTTCAGATATATCTAAGCAAGCTAAGTTGACAAATGCAAATTGTCTTGAATATCATAACAATATAACTACCAATATTTAAAAAAAAAATAGTGATGGAAAGATGTTGCTGGATACATCTAAAACTAGCTGCAAATGGTTCATTCAAAAGCCAAAAGCATATCTGCTCAATGTCTTTTGGCATTGGGTTGCCAGTGCACAAGTACACAGCTTCTTCAGTAATGGTCTGAGAAGCCATATGGGTTGACTGCAAAAGGAAATCAACATGTAATTGCAGAGTTTATCCACAAATGCTACAACATAGAATAAGTTTCAGCTTTCTCGTAAACATAATTCCCCATGAAAAAAAGAGGAAATTAGATATCAGTAAGCATTTTTATCTTGTGGAAGGTCATGTATTTTGATTTCTCTGAATTGAACTACCATTTTTTTACTTTTTCTTTTATTTTTTGACCAGTATTGAATTGAACCTATTTTCATTTCCACAAACCATATCCCATCGAACAGGGGTTAGTAGAGTGCTACAGACAACAAACTAGAACTCAAGTTAGTTTAGAAAGAATATATTTTTATAGCAACTGCCACTTTAATGCAACCCTCCTTTATCCAGGCTAAAGCCAGCACATGCTGAGAAACAACAAATGGTGGAGAAATTCCATTTGGTTTGAATTGAACTACTATACCAGGAATTCAAGTTCACAAGGAACTTTGTCGTTTCTGTTTTGTTTTTTATACTTTGTAATTCAAATTCAGTGTTTTGGTTTTGCCTCCAGAAGTAGCGGGCATTTTTCCTTTGTCCCAAAAGTGGTTGGTGTGTATTTTGTGAACTGTTGTTGGACTAGGGATTGGGGTTTTTATTTTTTGTTGATTTTGGGTTCAGGACGACTGCATAGGATCTGAGTCAGAGCCAGATACGGAGATGGGTCCATCTCCTTGAATATCTTCACAGGAGACAGATGGTTCCAATCCGTCTCCAGCCTGTTTACACCCTTTGTCTGCACTAACATGATCACACATGTCCTGCATGGTAGGGTATGTTTATATTGCTTAAGGCCTTTATGTTTCTTTCTTTTCACTATGCAAAAATATGCACTCTCCCTTTTATCTCTCAATTTTCCTTTTGCTTTTCTTTGATTTCTTGAGTTTGGGCAAGTCAGTAGCAGCAGTAATCAGGTCTCTTGTGAGTGTTCAGTTCAGGAGTGCACATGCCAGAGCCATTGATTTAAAACGAATATGATTTCAGGGAGACTGAAGATGAAAACTCTAGAACATAAAGGACCCTGTCCAGGAGGCAGCTAATCTGTCTTTATATTAGCACTATCTGTAACATGCCTCAGCTCACTCTTGATCCTTTATTAACTTATTTTATTGCACTTCGAGGTCCTTTCTTTTTGCCAAGTAGTGATTATGATGATGTAGTAATGATAACAAAGTTTAAAGAAAATATAATTAGAGCTCTGACAAGTATTACAGAGAAACCTGCAAAATATTCAAAGCCTTTCTCATGTCACCATTGCTCAGTCGCACAAATGCCTCTAAGCCACTGTCAGATACATCAAGCCTAGCATCAAATAACAAGGAAACAATGAAGGTAAGCTAGCAACTAAAAATGTATGATGGCAAAGAGCCAGCAACTGCATTAGTCTACATTATACTATTCATGTGTACCGGTAATATGTTTACCTCTTGATTTTTCTTACTTCTTTTAAGAGTTAACAATTAAAAAAATTTTATCAAGAAAAAACAAGAAAATGCATATTCCATCAATATTTTGGAGACATAAATAACAATTTACGATCAAAATGGAAAAACGAAATTCATGTAGCAGACTCCAATATAGTTGGGACAAGGCTTTGATGATGATGATGATGATGATGAAAAAACAATTTACAACATTGGCTGACCAACATACATTTAATGATGTGTCGTCGTAGCCGCAACACATTTCTTTCTAACTAGGTGCATGAGCTCTCTCTCTCTCTCTCTCTCTCTCTCTCTCTCTCTCTCTCTCTCTCTCTCTCTCTCTCTCTCTCTCTATTTATATATATATGGAAATGCTCTTATACGAGTAACTCTCACAATCAAAACATGAACGTTACCCAAAAAAAAAAACTCAATTATGAGGAGTATTATTTTAAGAAGGTTTTAGATGGTTAATCTAAAGATTGTATAAACCACAGTCACATTTTGTTGAATGTGTTCCAAATTGTGATCTTGAATCAAGGACATGGTTGCTTTTCTTTGTTTTGTTACAATTGTGATTTGTAAGGGACAATTGTACTACCATAGGAACATATTGCACACACATTCTAAGCAGAAAACCAATAACGGGGAAAAAGACTAGCCATAGTATAGCCCTCCTATTCCAAAATTTTGTTAGATCAACAAGATGATCGCCATGTAGCTTGCCTTTTATGTTGAAGTGTTTTCAGGATCTTGTCAGCCTTCAACAAATACATCATGTTAGTTATTGAGGAAAAACAATTGATGGAAGATTAAGCTCATGAACTAATCATGATGTGGATAGCTGGATACTTCAAAATGGGGCAACCTATTATGTTGTATCATAGCTGATACTTCGTTTTTTATGTGTAAATCTGTGTCCATGCCATATCCATGACATCTTTGGGCATCATGAACCTATTAAGATACAAAATGTAAATAGACAAAGTATATCAACATTCCACTACACAAAACACAAAAGGCTATACTTACCCAGTTATAAACAAATGTTACTGACATCCATTTTTATCCAAGTGAAATAATATTGGATGCATGGTGCAAAATCTACACAAAATTGAGTTGCCTAACACCAGTGAGGCACCCATCTCTAGTCGTCCAGACTCCAGGTAACATTTGACTGTGAAAGCCCCAAATAAGGCCCTAATTCCTTGCTTAGTGTTTATAAATAAAAAATAGCAAATTGAAATGAGAAACATACCCTTCAGCCTTTATCACATGTTGAAGGCGTTCTTTGACATGAGTAGCATTGAGGGGAGCAAATCTAAAACGAGTACATCTTGATTGTAGTGCTGGAATGATCTTGTTCACATGATTGCATATAAGTGCAAACCTAGTGCTCTTTGTGTATTTCTCAATCACTGAAATGGATATAAGAATTGAGATAGGCAGAGCAAGCATGTACAAAGGCCTGTCAAATTCTTTTTATCTTAAAAGGAATGAATCATGAATGAATGCATGGCAATACCTCTACGTAGAGCAAATTGTGCATCCTTTGTCATAGCATCTGCTTCATCCAATAGGACCAACTTCACCAAAGACTTTGCTCTACAAAATACAAATAATAAGTGACCACCCAAGGCATTTAACTATCACAGAATAAAGAAATTAAGATCCTCTTTCATCTCATCACTCATACTTCTGGCCTTTTCTTTTCAATAAAGGTTTATAGCAAATCAGAAATAACTAAACTATATGATACCTGAGTTAAATGGTGTCACCTGTATCACAAAAAGAGAGAATAGAACACAAGTAGGCAAGTAGCATCATAGGCCAGAGTGCTTGTGGCTACAACCCATGCCAAAAAAACAAAGTGTTCAATTGTTGTTTTGGTGGAACAGATGATTATCCTTTCCACTGTGTCTGGGGTGATAGTAAAAACAAGGAACTGCCAAGATCGGGAAAAGTTATTTATGATAAGATCAATAACATTATGGTAGCGTCCTATGGTCCAGTTGGACTTAAAAGACTAACGGAGCATAAGTGTTGCCCATTAGAAAGGCACCTAAAGATGCCAAAGGACCAGAATTAGTGCCTATTAGAAAGGCACAAAAAGAAACTGACAGAGTAGAAGCATTGGATATAGGAAAGGCAATAAGAAATTTAAATTCTCATGTGGGTAAGCTAATAGTGGAAAGTGATTATAATAATGATATGAGCGACCAGTCACCGGAGAAAAGATAAAAGAGGGCATACACCGAAGAATGCTAGCTAATAAAGTTGCTGATTCACTAGATAAAGAGTGAACTGATAGAAATAGCATGTATTAAGGGCCAATATTTGTTCAGTTGCATCTCTTAAAAAAAAAAAATCTCGACTTAGTACTGTGCTCATGATATATCTCCTATACTTTTTATTTCAATGGAATTTCACCCATTCAAAATTTCGGAGTTAACAATTTGAATCAGAAAACAATGTGAAGTTTGAACCTTATCCCTGAATCCCTTTTTAGGAATCTTACCCAAAGAAAGAAAAAATCATAATTGAGCAAGATTCATGTTCTACACAAAATTGTAACCAATGGAATAGACTTCTTCGCACTTCCTTTTCTTTGTCTTTTGTTTCCAAATTCTGTTTAAGGCCTACAACATCCAAAATAATACATTCTCTAGCCCCATTAAGCAATCATAAAAAAAAAACACATAACATGCCCTAATTTTAAACTAAAGCAGAAGTAACATTAGCCCAAACAGCCACACCAGTCTCTTGTTAGCACAATGCCATTCATCCATCCATTCATTTCATAAACATGCACGCATCAGACGATCCACATTGCGCAAACACACATGTTAAGCATTGCGAATCATCCTTCTTTTCAATTTCCCTGACCTAATTCTAAATTCCATTGAAACCATTTACAAAACTAAGCAAGAACAGCAAATATGTCGATGCAAAGATAGAAAAAAGAAATATATACCCAAAGGAGAAGCTCTGGGTGCTGGCGAAATCCTGAATCTGCTGGCGTACGACATCGATTCCTCTATCATCCGACGCATTGAGCTCCAAGATCATGTTATGGTAGTGCGCCCCGTAGAGCTTCCGAGCGACCGCCAGGATCGTCGATGTCTTTCCGGTCCCAGGTGGACCGTACAAGAGGAGATGCGGGAGCTTGTTCTCGTTCGTGAGCCTGTCGACTTCGATTCCAATCCAACAAAAAAAGTAGAAATTGACTACCAATGCAACAGAAGGAAAGAAGAGGAAAAGAAATACTAGGGAAAAACGGGGGTTTTGGATACGAACTTGTGTCGACGATGTCGCGATGCGCGGCGACATCGGCGAGCGACTGAGGCCGGTATTTCTCCACCCATGGTGTTGCCTTCACCTGGCCGGACGGAGGATCCTCCAAAATTAGGGTTTTTCCCTTGATTGTCGTCTTCTCCGGCGAAGAAGAGTCGTCGATTTCCATGGGGGAAGAGCTCATCTCTGCTACTCTGCTGCTCTGCTTTTCTTCTTCTATGGCGCCAAAGGGCAGAGAATAGGGCTTTTATAATGGAATGCGCGGCCCGCGAAAAGGACCTTTTTTTTTATTTATATTTCTCGGGCGGGAGCTCTAGGTGTTGGGCCCATCTCTCCATGATCAGGGCCTTTTGTGGGGCCCCTGTCTCGACCAAAGTTTGTAAAATGAGGGCTTTTTTTATTCTTAAAAGTTCACGTCACATTTGGCAGCCAAATTTTTAAATTTTTAGGAGAAAAGGTTTTCGGTTTTCTTAAAGTTACAAAATCTATATTTGACAATTATAAATTCTTAAAAATTTAGACGAATGAAAATCTTCATTTGATAGGATTTTCAAATCCAACCACCCTCATAACATTTGAAAATCCTCACTTTAGTGAATTCGCACGCCAAACCTTATTTTTCTTAGTTATATTCATTAATACACACCAATGTCAATGTGAAATCCTCAATTATATAAATCCTCAGCGATGAATCGTTGTTTCAGTGATAGTGAAGAATCATAAAATATGTGGATTCCTCGTCTGTGACCAAACATGCCCAAAATGCTCAAGAGTTGGTCTTGAAAAGATACTTTTAGGCTCGTGCTAGTGTTTTTATTATTTAATTGAGCATGATTCTTATATTATTTTCTTTGTGTGATTCTTATGTGTGTTTCTATGTTAATGAGTCGTGTATGATTCTTATGTGATTTTTTTTGCGCAACGGGTAATTTGAGTACAATTGTTAAAGCGTGTGAATATATTTGATATTTGTATTAATTTTATGTTTGTTTGATATTGAATTCTTGCAAATCCATCGCGATGCATTCTGTTAAAGGCTTAAAATTGATGAGATAAAATTCATTAATACTATCAAATGGTCTTCTTCAATATTGCTTGGCTATCACCCTATTAAATACGATTACAGTAAGGCTATAATTTCAGCCACAACAATATTGCTTGTTGCAATGCATTGACCGTGCTGGGATAAAGATTGACTGCTAATGTTAGAAGCAATGGGAAAAAAATAATAGTTTCTTTTATTCATGCCTCGAGGCCAGCCTTGCCTTATGAGGGGCAAATAAGGTGCAAGCCCTTTGAGGGCTTTGGCTCCACCTAGTATCAGCTGGCATATATCCAGGGCATGGCTTGGACAACCCTACACCTGACCCTTTTATGAACGGTCAATGAGAATCTCAGCAGTTGAGCCAAAAGAGTCATTGCACTTGGCTGAAAGCCAAAGGGCAAACAAACAATTCAAAGCCCAAATGAGAGGGTATAATTCAAGCCCTCCATATGCCGTTACTAAAGCAAATGCCAGGCTTGAATATGAGATGAGCCACCTTTTGTTACTAAATGACAAAAAATATCTTCTTTTTAATGCAAAAAGTCAAATTCCTTTTTTTTTTATTCTCTCTTGATTTGACGCTTCACTTCACTTTACCTCAACTCACCATACATCCAAACATGCCAGGTGAATTTCAACTTCTCCAAAAGCTGTCCCCTATAGGAGTATAGGTGGAATTTCAAATCTATCATACTAGTGGAGCATTTTAAATTCCAACCAAATACATAGCAGGAGTCTCAAAAAAGTTATTTGAAACTTTTTAAGGTAGAATTTGGTATTCTGGTAAAAGAATTCCCATCCAATAGTTTGGTCTGATTAATCTCTAAGTCGAAGTAGTTTTGATACATGTTGACACACATACTTGAAATGAAATACAACGGGCACTCAAAAGACCTGGTGAATGATGGTCCACCCCACCCAAAAGTGCTGTGTCATATGGGAAATCATGGCTGGGAACAATCCCTCCAGTAGGAATAATGAGATTCAAAGTCCAAGTTAGTCGGTGAGCCTAGTGACATGGGAGTGGCTCAATTCTCAAACGTTAAAAAGCATTTGGGACAATTCCAAACTCTTTTGAAATTTCTCTAGGTTAAAGCCTCAGATGCATGGGACGCATGGTTCCTTTCATGCCCATCTGGAGAGATCAATGGCACAGTCTAGTTGGCACTATTGAAGCGCCTATACTATAGCTGAAAATTATTCATTTCTTACTAATTTTAGAACTCCCCTTCTATTTGAATATCTTGCAATGCTTTTTCATGAAAACCCTCGGCACAATGTTTGCTGGCATAAGGTTCATTTGGCAAATCTATTTGTTGCTTCCTTTTGTCTTAAAACTGAGCCCGTATCTCTTTATCTATTTCAAATGGCATATAGACATTACCTCTATTTCAAATATGCAGGAAAAGGAGAAGATTTGAAATGGAGGGTCGGGTGAACAGTATTTGAGGCGTAAATATGGGCAGTACGCTTTTCCATTTCTTTTTTATTTTAATTTTGTGATAGTAAATCATGATCTGAACTGTTGGAATTACTCAGAAGGCCAAACACAGCTATGGGTCTAAATTCAAGCCACTGGATGATCTCCAATACCAAAAAAAAAAAAGAAAAAAGAAGAAGATTAATTCGAGATTATTTCTTTGACTTTCTGGCCCCCAAACACGAGATTCATACCATGGAGAGCTCAAGAGGTCAAATATGGTTTGACCGCCATATCCAGAACAAGTGATTAAATTGATCCTATTTGTTTGACTTTGTGGCCCCCAAACACAAGGTCAGAACCATTAGATCTCTTTGGAAGACCAAAAGCTGCTACGATATCAAATTTCAAAGCTTGATTTCTCATAGATCTCGAAAAAATTGTCAAAAACTTTCTAACCATTGCTTTAAAAATGTATACTACAATCAGTTTTTGTGTGATACCAAACACGACTATTCCTAAAACATCTATTTCAAGCATGGCCATTTGAATCAGATCAGTTTGATGCAGATCTATTTGAAATGGATAAAAAAGGCCAAACAAGGAAACAAGACTGTTTCATAGTTGACCTGCCAATGCCAACAAGTTGATATTATAGGAATACAGAGGAATTCATTAATTCACCCGGGATGCAAAGGTCGTGGAAAAAATCGATCTACATGTAAATCAGGGCTCATTACCTGTGAGTTGTTCTGATCCAAACGGGTCTTTTAGTATTACATGACTCCTATTTAGTATTAAATAACTCCTCCAGTGCCTTCTACCAAGGACAAAAAACAAAAAAAACAAAAAAACAAAAAAAAACAAAAAAAAGCAAGGAAAGGAAAAGATATGCTCCATCACAATACCTGTCAAATAAAATAATAAATAACTCCCCCAGCTGTTATATAGTGAATTGAGAATTAATTCATTACCTGCAAGGATTAACAACAGTATCTGCATAGGCAACCATAAAAGGCACAACATGAATTACCTGCGCAAGGATGAACAACAGTACCTTATAAGGCAACCGTTGAAGGCACAACAAGACAATACTTTGATAATCACAAACCCTAACAGAAAGTAATAAAAATCCCAACAAAGATATAAATATGGAATAAAAAGAAATAATAACCTAAGTCAATCAATCAAGCAATCAAGAAGATGGACACACGATATTTTACGTGAAAAACCCTGAATTGGGAAAAAAACCACGGGACATTGCACCTATCCATAAGGATCAAGCACTAAAAATCAAAGATTACAATAGAAACTCACTCCCCTTTACTCAACCTAAGGACCACAGTGATTCTTGCCGACGACCATACCGTTCACCTTCTCTAGCACTTCGATCTCCACGTCTTAAGCAACACATTCTCTAGCACTTCAATCTCCACACCTTAAACAAGACGAATCGACTGGAACGTGGATGATGAATCTCCAGATGACAAAGCTTCAACACATTAATCTCTCAAAGGGACTCTCTGGAGGAAGGTAATCTCTCTAAAAATAATCTAGGGTTTAGAACAGAGAGAGGTAGGTTTTTTAAAGGGGTTAAACCCTTAAATAAGCTTTTGGAACCATATAGGAGATATTAGGTTTGAATAGAATTGAAAAACAGGGCAGAAGAGGGAAGCTCCTAAAAAATAGGTGATACTCGCCGATGTTCGATCGATCGAACTGACTTTTAACTGGGACGAAAATTGGTCCGATCGATCGGTCAAGGGGTCCGATCGATCGGTTTGTCTTTCAATTGAGAGCATTTCTGGTCCGATTGATCGGTCATGGGGTCCGATCGATCGGTCTGACTTTTAACTGAGAGCATTTCTGAGGCGATCGATCGGTCATGGAGCCTGATCGATCGGAGATACTTATCTAATGAAGTCTTGTTGTTTTCTGCATCTTTTGTATTCTTCCAATCTGTAGTGGTCCATCTAAAAATCTCAAATTACATTAAATCTCATGTTTTGTCCAACCACATGAATTAGACAACACTAAAAAATACTAACATAATACCTCCGAGATAACCCAGAAACTCCCAACTCTTGGCATCTGAGAATAGGACTTAACCCCATGAGCTTCCTCCAACCGTACAGTGAGATGAGTCTCATTATTTTGCAGCGGGTTTTTTGGAGGAAAAACATTCACATCACATAATTTAAGAACATAAATCATTTAATTAATCTAAATCCATTAAACATCCACACTAGATTGTTAAAATCCAAACCATGCTTGAAGTTATTACGAACCATATCGAATAAAATATTCAACTGAAATATAAAGTAAACTAGTCTATTTGTCTCGAGACATTTAGTTGCTTCCGCATATATCATCAAATCTGATCTGTCCTACACCTCTGACCTGTTTGTAATCGGATTCATCCTCCACTGTTACAGTGTTACCTCATTATCTGAAACAGTATTCCATGTATTGGGATAAGTTAAAGGGGGCTTAGGGGCTTAGTAGATAGAATAACTTATATCGTAATAAATGCAGTAAAGCAAGTTCAATTACCAAATATAATAGCAACCTAAGATTTAAGTGAAATGACATAATGAGTAGCATAAGGGCCTATTTGGATAGGAAAAAAAAAATAGAGTAGAGTGAAGTTAAATGTGCCATAACAGTCTAAAATTTTAACTCTACCCCGTTCGGATGAGTCTGGTCCGATAGATGAAGTCATGTTGTGAGCCACATATACTCTATTTCACTTCAACTCTAATATACTTCCATTTCCTTGAGTAAAAGTGGTATTTACTCCAAACCTTAACTTCAAAATAAGCATCCAAATGGAGTGAAGTTTACTTTAACTTCAATCTACTTCTCTTCACTCCACTCCACATGTGAAATTCACTTCATTTTACTCCACTCCTCATTTATCCAAACAGACCCCTAAGGTAAACTACACACACTGTCACGACCCGGACCTGAGATCAGAGTCATTAGGGTTAACCCCCGGGTCGCGATGCTCATACTTACTCCCGTAAACCCCGTTTAACCGAAGTTACAACGAAGCCTACAAGGGATCTTATATACAAACCTGTCAATGTACAGTGCGGAATGTACAAGAATATACATTGACAAACGAATCATATACATAACTTTGAACTGTACAATGCATTTACATTGTTTCAGACACCTAATAACAACCACTGCATATTTACAATACAATGCAGGGTACATTACTTACAATACCAAAATGATTATACAAAATAATTTCCAAAAGACACTATGTTTTCTTCTCTTTAAATCACGTCCACTCCGCTAGACCTCCTGGAGGTAGCGCATGGGCCTCCTCCGCTGCCTGGACGGTCTCCGAGGGACCGGCACGGGTAGTTGAGCCTGTAATATCATCAGTAATACCGTGAACACGACGGTTCAACAAGGTATACACATATCTATGACAGTTCATAATTCCTATAATTCATTGCTTAACAATTCTAAGCAATCCATAAGAAATACAATTAGCAATGACCATGATATACATAAGCAACAATGACAAATATATGGAAACTATACTAGCAATAGTTTCAACTCCATTCGATTCATTAATCTTCCAAAGGAAGCAATTCATAATCATTTATTCATTAGTTACAACCTTTATTAATGGCTTTTCAATGTATGACTTTTCAGTCAATGACCTTTCGGTCCAAATAAGGTGGGATCTCCCAGTGTCTTGATCAGAGATCACTGGTGTCACCACGGGCTCCGGAACACCCCATTCTCATCTACTGCAGTAGGGATAATCATTTCATTCATTTCTCATTTCATTTAATTCAATTGCATAATGAGTTCAGAAACCACTAGGTAGTGCCAAACTTGCTAACAATTCCTACCAATCTCAGTCTAGTGTTCAATTCATCCTTGAACCAACCATGGAGTGTAACTTTGGTTATTAATGCAAGTATTAAGATTGATGATATTACTTATATGATTATGCATTAGAATAACCCTAGTTAACACATATGGAGGTTAGACACTACTATTAGTCATAATTGACTCATAAGCGATATCAATTTTCGTAAAATCCAAAACTCACTGCCCAATCGCGAGGACCGTTAGGTCCGAGCGATTGGCCAAAATCTTCCTCACTATGAATAACTGGTCAATTTCGGCTACCTCGGCGGCTACCTGGCGGTTAGCCGCGACTGTGCAGACGGCTAGCCGAAATGCACTGGCGGCTAGCCGAAATTCGGCTGGCGGCTAGCCGAACTAAGTTCGGTCAACACGCGGTCAGCTTTCCAGAAGCTGATTTTCTGACAGAAATTTTCTGACCAATTTCGGTCAGCTCGGCGGTCACCCCGCGGCTAGCCGAAATTTGGCGGTTAGCTTTCCAGAAACTCACCAAATTCGGATTTTCTGGCGGTTAGCTCGCGGTTAGCCTCGCGGCTAGCCGAAAGTCGCCCAGAACTCAGTTTCGAGCTTCTGAAGCTCTGAACGAAAATCACATATTTGAACTCCTTGAGTTCATACAAGTTCTATAAAAGCTTAAAATCATAGAAATGCATATACTTGCCTTAATTGCAGCTTGATAAACACTAAACCCTCATTACATAACCTAATCCATGCATAGGGTTTCAACCCTTAATTAAATCAACATCTAATTCATCACTTCTTTTCCCATTAAAACCACTATAACTTCTCAACAATCCTCAATCATAAACATATGTATCTACTTGCCTTAGATGAAGCTTGAGTGTTATAAACCCTTTCTTAGCTTGGATTTAGAATGGAATTCCCCTCTTTGAAGCTTGGAACTCAATACAAACTCAAGAAGATCTCCAAGAAGATGAAGGAGTTGAATCTCTTTCACTTGCATCAACTTGCCTTCACTCTCGACGAAGAAGAAATCAACGAAAGAAGAGAAACGGAGGAAGAAATGAAAAGAGGAAAGAAGTTGCCTAGGTTTTCTGTAAGTGAATGAACTCAAATGAGTTCCTTTCTTATATATAAGACCCCTTTTTACATTAAACCCCCCATTCATCATTTCATTTACACTTTGAGTCACTTGAAGGTCCATTTGCTCCAATAGTCGTCGAATCAATTCAAGCCTTTTATGAAAGTTATCGTACTCGTCGAGATACACATGTTGGTATCAAGAGTTTCCGTATTCGACAAAATACGTATAATTCCGTATTTACACACAAGTCCTCAATATGCTCATTTGAGCTTCATTTTCCATTTAATTCTTTTCAATTCATTTCACAACCATAGTTACTATTTCATTAAGCCTAAATAACTCATAGTTAGGCTAATTCAATTTCATTTAATCATTAAACCGGCTTAATTAGTCGTAAGCTCAATTAATTAGAGTTAATCGTGATTAACTCGGGACGGAGCCTAACACACACCCATGTAATTAAATTAAGCATATGAATAAAAATAATACACAATAAATTCAACAAATCAATATGGCACAACAAAACTAATAAGTATTCTTAAGTGGAACTAATAAGTATTCTTAATCGAATTAGAAACTTCCTCTTTTAAGTTAGAACTCCTCTCCTTTATTTTTCCAGTCTAAAACTCATGAAACCACTTGTGTGGCCTCATGAACGTGTTTTGCATATGGCTTCAAGTCTCATGGGTTAAAACTTAAAACTCACTTATGGCAAAGGCCACATTCTAACTCTTTTAAGTTATTTTTAAACTAACCTTGAACAATTAAATAAATTAAACGTGAGCTTAAACCAACCAATTCTCTATGACTCTGCAATTCCAATGGATGTCTCCTATGTTCCACATGTATGAAACCAAAGCCCATAGAAGATTAGATCATGATCATACTATATGTGCACTAAATTAATCCATCTTAATTACATGAAAAACTTCATTCTAACTCCTATTGCCAACATGACAAGTGGAACCAGTTGGGCATGTGGTTGCAAGTGATCTTTAAGCCAAAATGGGTCTCTAATCCATTATAGCACTTTCTAATTTTATTTAATCAAAATTCTAAAACCTACCCTAGTGGTATTCAAATTACTGTTTTAGGTTATGGTCAACCCATGGTTGGCCGTGCCACTCGTGTGGGCCCTCATGTGGGTCCACTTTATCTTTTTATTTAATTTAGATGATATTCATAATTATTTACCCTTTCCACATTCCTTTATTTTAATTAATGTGTATCAAATATTACTCGTGTGGGGTCCACTTGACCCTACACCATTGGCCGTACCTCTCTGTATGTTTAATACACTCATGGTTATTTATTTATAAATTTAAGGAACTAATTCTATTTATTGCTATTTATTTATGTTATCCGATTAAGTATAAATTTATATTGTGGCCTAGTTAATATAATAATATTTTATTCATTCATCATGCCTTATGATGCATGATGAGGATTGATTTAGTTCAATTACATGATAGGTACACATTTTATTTATTGTGCCATTTTTAAACACATTATCATAACTTCATATAATTACTATCAAAGGGATAAAACACCTTAAATATTATATAACCAGTGTTTTCAGGGTTGGGTCCTTACCCTGGTCCTCCCCCACAAATAAATCCTTTAATTGATCATGCCTGGCATGGAGCCAATTGATGAGGACATCAGAGATCCTCCATACAAAGTCTACCAAAGAGGGAAGAAGAAAAATCAGACGCAGGGTTCATTGTGGTTGGATGATCTTTGCATGATGTCAGATCGTGCTAGTTCTAAAGAAACATGATTCTGACCAAGATCAACGGTTGGATAGGTTGAAATAACAAGGGCATGTAAGAGAGTTTAAACGACAGAAAACATCATTCAAATCACCAAACCAAACATACAAATTTCTATCCATTCAAATAATTAGTAAACAAATTAAAGTGTAGCAGCAGCAGAAGCTGTTGTCATCTTTAAATCAAATCAAATCAAATCAAATAGAAATGGTGGAATTATTAGAGTTGTTGTTTGTAACTCTCATAAAAACGATCTGAGTCATCCCTGATCCCAAAAGCGTCACATTCCACGCCCCTACAAATCTGGACCTCCTAAACATCCCTATAATCCTCTTCATCATCTCCTCCTCCTTTCCTCCCATCATCCGATCCACCACCACCACGCACGCCCCTCCCTTCCTCACCGTCCGCTCCATCTCCCTCGCATACCGATCTGGAAACATCGCCTCCTGCAGATGCGCGCTGAAGGCCAGATCGAAGATGCCATCGAAGAATGGGAGATTGTGGGGATCTGCTCTCTGGACGAGTGGAGGCGAGTCCACGATCTCGACGCCGGTGACCTCGCCGACGCCTAGCGAGGAGAGGGCGAGGATCTGGTGGCCGGCGCCGGCGGAGACGCAGAGGACTTTGGAGGATGCGGATAGGAGGTCGGGGTGGCGGTTGAGGAGGGAACTGCGGAAGAAGGTGGAGTAGGAGTGCTGGCGGGCGAGCCAAGGGCGGGAGGTGTGGAGCTTGGAGGGAGGGAGGGGGAGGCGGCGGAGGTTGGATTCGCAGGAGGATTTGGGGAAGGGGGTGAGCGCAAGGCGGAGGCAGTAGGAAGGGGGCTGGGCGAAGAGGAGAAATACGGTTAGGGTTCCGATGCTTAGGAAGATGCAAGACACTCTCCTCAGGAATACCCTGATGTGCCTGTCCATCTTTATATCTAATCTTGGCTCCCTCTTCTCCTCTTCTCTTCTCTTCAACTTCACATTGATTCTAACAGGTTAAGAAAATGGGGGAGATTTGAGTTGGAGGCATCAGATCAGGCAATTCACATATACCACCATTTTTTGGGCTTTACACTTACACATGTGCGGGTGTGGGTGTGCCCCTGGTGGCCCATTTAGAATTTAGATGTTGGACCCAGAAAGTAGGCCCAAAACAAGCTTTTAGAACCATCCTGAGTTCCCAAACAACCCTTCTCCTTCACCCAACACAGAACCATTCCCCTTCTCCCTTCTCCCGTCTCAGATCCTAAAACCAAACAGCCCCCTACCTTCATTCCTCAACTCCGTCGACTCCCATCTCACAGTAACCTATCATCTGCCCACTCATAGCAACCTATCATACCGCAATACCCTAAATCTCACCACCGCACCCCATCTCCTCCATTCCATCAACCCCATCTCAAATCTGCCATAACCCATCCTCGTTGAAACCCCTCCCAAAAAAAAAAAAAAAACCCACAGAGCAGAAACAGAGAGAGAAAGCAACTGAGAAGAACAAAATAGAAACAAGGAAAAAGAAGGAAAAGAAGTAGCAGCAGAAGAAGAAAGTAGAGAAGAGGAGAAGACTGAGTTTTGAGAGTACCTGGAACCGTCGATCTTCATCTCTACTGCTCAATCCTCTCCAACCAGCAACAACAGCAACAGCAACCATGGCATCGTCAACGCCCGCCTCCTATTCCAGCATCAGTTCATTCTTGCACAGCAACAGCTCGCCTGCTGCCGTCTTCTTTTTCTTCCTCGCCATCGCCAGCAGCTAGTCCTCTTTTCTTGCTTGTGAGTAGTACATGTAAGAAGCCCAAACACCTCTTATTTTCTTCTTCGTGCACAGAACTCGAGACAGATGCACATGATCAGCCCACTCGTTTTGAGCCAGCATTCTGTTTCAGCCTGACCCAAGTTCGGGTCTGATCTGAGCCCAACCCAAGCCCACTTGCAGAAATTTGAACCAGGCTTTTCCAGTTTTGGGCCTGACCTGAGTTCAAGCCTGATCCGAATCCGAATCCAAACCGACCCACTAGCAGTTACATATAAAAAATAAAAAAAAAGCCTTCTTCCATGGCTACTCGCACCAGGCTCAATTCATCGGTCTCCGCCATAAAGCTGGCAAAGAAAATTTAGTAGTTGATGCTTTAAGTCGCCAAAAACATCTCCTCACTATTATGGCAATCACTGTCACTGGTTTTGAGCAAATAAATCTTGAGTACACAAATGACAAAGATTTAGGCACAATCTATGCAGATCTTCTTAACGGTGACATGGACAAGCACCCTCATTACAACATACATGATGGATTCTTATTCCGAGGTAACAAACTTTGCCTCCTTGCTACTTCCATTCATGAACATGTTGTTCGTGAATTGCATTGAGGAGGTTGTAGCGGTCATTTGGGACGTAAAAAGACACTTGCTATTGTGGATGACCGTTTCTATTAGCCTCGCATGAGAGTTAATGTTATCAGCATATGTAAAAGATGTCGCACCGGTTAGTTGGCTAAAGGTAACAAGAAAAATACAGGTTTATATCAGCCTTTACCTATTCCTTATGTCCCATGGGAAAATATCAACATGGATTTTGTGTTAGGTCTTCCAAAGACTGCACGGAAAGTTGATTCCATCTTAATTCATAACCTAAGCTTTCCATCCTTAAACTCTTACAGCGAGAGATTTAGGATTTCTGCAGAAGATAGTGTGTTGGATGGCCTGATCTTAAGTTGTAGAGGATTCCACCACCAGATCTACCGGAGAAGACGGGTTGGGCCACGCATGTCCATGTCAGAAAGCCTCTGTTTGTAGATCCATCGTTGTCCACGCACATCTGTGGAGAAGGAGAGGATCCGCCATCTACGTGGTTTACTTTAAAGCACGTACGGGAGAAGGAGGGAACACAATAAGGATAGAGGAAAGTTTTAGGGTTTTCCGAAAAGAAACGTAAAAAAAAAAAAAAAAAAAAAAAAAGGATTTATCTAGAATTTTGTCCTCACCTTTTTAATATTGGGACAGCTTTTTAATTTGTAACGGGTCTAACTCGTTTCAAATCATGAACGGCTCAAATCCACCCTAAATTGACGTTCCAAATTGCAGTTTTTGGTATAGTGTATGATTGTGATGCAGCTAAGTGGGCTTCACTTGTCCGCGATAAAAAGACGACGCGAAAAATCTTGGATCCCCTCCCAAAATCCAATTGAAAATTTTGGGCGTGCCCCTGAAACCCAAACAAGTGGGAGGTGTACCCACGTGTGTGGCAATTTACTAACGTGGCACGTTAATGGCGTGTGGAGCAAGCCAGTGAAGGGCCCCAAAACATCTGCCACCATGCATTCATTATAATCAAACAAGAAGACAAGGAACCCAATTTCCTTCGTCGAAGACTCACAGGTAGTAGTCGACGACTTCAAACGAACACTCCAACCAACAAAACAAACAAACAAACAACAACGAAAAAAAGACCCAGAAGAATCTAAGACCTAAAAAACCCTGAATTCCTGCGTCTTAGATCCAGAATCCACACATCAAAATCTCCACGAAACCGATCTCATTCAACTTCAAGCCTAAGAGATCTAGAAATGGCTAACAAGAGTCTTGCTTCGTGGTTGCTGCTTCTGTTCATCTCTCTGGGTCTCTTCAGCATCTTCTCTGAAGCAGCAGACAAGCAGCACCACAAGAACAAGCAGAGCTCGAGCTCGAGCTCGAGGTCGAGTTCGTCTATCGATTCCTCTGCAATCTTTTCTGTCCATGGAAATGTGTATCCAGATGGGTATGTACCAAACCCACTTTTTCTCATCTCTTGTTATTGATCACTGTTCTTTAACGCTTTGAGGTTAATTTTATGGGGTTTTGCTCAGTTTCCCTGTTTTTGATCTTTCTATCTGTTTATTTGATTTCCCAATTTGGTTTTGCAATTTGTGGATTGAATGGGCGCAATTGGGTGAACTTGGAATTGCATCTCAATTGTGTTAATTTTTCATGCATAATGAGCGTTTTGTGATGATGAATTGAAACTGGTTTTGGGTAATGTTTGAGTCTTTCTTTTATTTCTAAATTTCTGGGAAGATGAGTGTTTGTTCTTATTGATGTGGACTTGCCATTTGGGGGAATTGATGTGATCATTAGGTTTGATCAAGATGATTTTGGTCCTGCATGGGTAAATTATGATGGGGCTTTTGAATGAATATAGTTCATATAGTTTTGATGCCCCACTGTAGCTGAATAAACTATCTGTTTTTGTGACCATGGGACATCCAAGGTGAGATTACAATGTTGTGGTTGGATAATTGGGGGTTTTTTTTTTTTTTGTTATAAATTGATATAGGTCACCTGTTAGAATTGTCTGATTGAATTGATCATTAAAGGCAAGGAAAATCTTAGGTGGGGCCGACATGATGGGTATTTGAATTATTTTTTGCCTGCTACTCCAAATCTTGTTAGGACCATTCATTTTTTTTTTGGGTTGTTGATCATATCATTCAGTTAAAACAACATGAAGTTTGGCTAACAAGATGGATACTCCATATTGGTAGTGGGACATTTTCGTTTACTATTTATCTTGACTATCTGTTGTCCTAAACAATTATCAGATGGTTAGAAACTTAGAATCAAACAATTCTTTTTTTTTTTTGTGTGTGTAATAGGATCCATGATTTCTAGGTGGGCTCTTCATGATGGACTTCTATTCATTTTTTTATGACAATTTTGGACAATAAATATATTTTAAAGCAATAATCATAACACACAGATGAGAATTAAGATGGCTGGCAAAGCTATTTAGACAACATATTTACTATTTTGTATTATTTCTCTATCTAGGAATGCTTTCTTTCTCTCTTAATGTGTCCTTAGGGCCCGTTGATTGCACTCACTTACATATGTAAATGATTTATGCAACGTATGTTTGCATTCAAGGCCAAATGTTGTGTAAATGATGTCATTTTCAACCTCTCATTTACATACTTGATGAGGTGGTATATAGTTACATATGCAATTGTAGTTAACCAATGGTACATTTTATAATGCCTGGATAAATTGCAGATTTGAACCTTTTCAACCACATTGTTTTTGAGCTTTTGTGGGCCTCAAATTCTTGATCAAAGCCATTCATCTCCTTTAATTATCTACTAAAAACTCTTAAGTCATTGAATTTCATATCTTAAATCTTGATAGATTTTGAGAAATTTGTGAAAAACGTCCATCAAATCCCAACTTATAAATCTAATTTTTGCACTCATGCGGGGCCCCAATTCATGACCCATCCATTCAGTATTCTCATATTAATGGCAAGCATCGAGACATTTAGTTTCATGTCTTAAATATTCATTGCTTTTAAAACATTTATGAAAAATGTCCAAAAAATCGAGACACATCTAAAACCGTTACATGCACTCATTTAGTCATGTGAAAATGGTAATTTTGACAAATGTGATAATGTGTTTCACATATGTAACATTTCCATATGTAAAACTCATTTTCCTGTCCCATGTGTAAAAGGCAAACAGCTCCTTAAAAGTGACACATTACTTTGCATTTACTTTATAAGTGAATTGCCAAACCGGCCCTTAGGAATGTAGTCCCTAAACTCCACAACTCTCTCTGCATGGTTTGTATTTGGAGGTCTATAAATAGGATAGCTCTCAGATTCATTTTAACAAGCAACTTCAAGAAGTAATTTAATTTTTCACTGGTCTCAGTAGTCTCTCTTCTGAATGTGTGCGCCCGCACATCACCTTGTGGTGTGAATTTTTGGTGTAAAAGTTAAGGCTGCAGTCAGAGAAGGCCGACTTGATAGAGCATGTGGCTTAGTTATGCCGCACTGGCTAGAATCAAGGGATTCACTAGGTCCTTGGCACCATGCTTTAAGCACCGGTGGCAATGCTAGTGTTTTTCTTCTTCTATTTTGTTGTTTTGTTTTTTCTTTTTTGGACGAGTTGGCCTAGTGGCCAGGGGAGAGCAACAAAAGCCACCCACCCAGGGATTGATCCCTGGGTGGGACTGTTGGGAGCGGGTGTGCTATCCACAATATCCACCCTGTGATTCCCATGGTAATGCTAGTATTGTTATTACAAAATACAATTGTGCTTTCAATCAAACATGGCAATCTAGAATTGTAAATTCTTATGATTAGAAAAAGCTTTTATTCAGGTTATTCTATGTTACCCTCTACATCGGCAATCCGCCCAAGCCCTACTACCTTGATGTCGACACAGGCAGCGACCTCACGTGGGTCCAATGTGATGCTCCCTGCCGCAACTGCTTTCCAGTAAGACTGGCACAATCCTTATCAATGCCCAAGATGCTCTCTTTGTGAGTGTATTAATTTTTTTTCTTCTTTGCTAGGGTCCTCATCAACTTTACAGGCCCAAGAAGAACAAGCTTGTTTACTGTGAGGACCCCCTCTGCACCTCCATCCACACCCTCCGCAAGCATACATGTGGCTCCCCGCGTGAGCAATGTGATTATTTGATTGCATATGCAGATCAGGGCTCATCCCTTGGTGTCCTTGTCAAAGATGCATTCAGCCTCCGCTTTGCCAATGGCTCCCTCCTTCAACCACAACTGGCATTTGGGTATTGCTGATTACATCTGAACTCTATGCTTCTACTGCTTTCTGCCCTTGTATAAGATGTCTGTTTTCATCTGCAGATGTGGGTATGACCAACAAGTACCCAGCATAAACTCCCCAGCTCCTACTGATGGAGTGCTTGGCCTTGGCCATGGTAAGTCCAGCATTATATCTCAGCTGCAAGATTTGGGTCTAACACGAAATGTAATCGGCCACTGTTTCAGTGGACAAGGTGGAGGGTACCTGTTCTTTGGAGACAGCCTTGTTCCTTATTCCAGTGTGACTTGGACGCCAATGATTCGCAACCCATCAGTGTAAGATCTATTGTTCTTAGCAAGTATCTTCCATTTCTCCTAACCTTTCTCTAATGGATGTGCTTCTTTATTGTCAGTAAATACTACTCTCCTGGTTCTGCAAATCTCTTATTTGGTAATCAGCCAATGGGCCTGAAAGGTCTTCAAGTTGTTTTCGACAGCGGCAGCTCCTACACTTACTTTGCTACTCGGGCTTACGAAGCATTCATTTATGCAGTGAGTTACAAAAAAAATATGTTTCTGATCCTTAGTAAATTCTATTCTTAGGCTCCAGTCCTTAGGCAACAGACCAATGATCCTTTTCAGGTGAAAAAAGATTTACCTGCAAAGCAATTGAAAGAGGCACCTGAAGACAAAACCCTTCCATTGTGCTGGAAAGGCACAAGACGGTTCAAATCCATCCTCGATGTCAAGAAATTCTTCAAGCCATTAGTACTGATCTTTGCAAGTGGCAAAAAAGCTCTACTGGAAATACCCCCTGAAGGCTATCTGATCATTACAGTATGCACACTTCTCAAATCCTGGAAATATTTTAAAACAATAAAATATCTTCTGCATCTACGAAATCAATTGTCTACTAACTACTCTGTTTGACAGTCGAAGGGCAATGTTTGCTTGGGAATTCTTAATGGCTCTGAAGTTGGACTGGGAAATCTCAATGCTATTGGAGGTGAGAAAATCACCCAACCATATTACAAATTTTAGTCAATTTTATCCTGTGAATTAATGGGACTTTCCTTGATGAGTATTTTGCAGACATATCAATGCAAGATCTCGTGGTAATCTACGACAACAATAAGCAGCAAATTGGCTGGGTCCATGCAGATTGCAACAGGCTTCCCAAGTCTGGAACCGCTCTCATGTGATTTCCTTCCCTTTTATGTAGCTGTCTAAAGAGGAGTTTCTCACCCAGCAAATCTTTTATGTTTATTCAACAGTGCGGATGGCGGTCGTGATGGCTTCGGCAACAGTTTTACCCAGCCTTATGTTGCAAGTATGGGAATCCTAACAGATGAGTTATGACATCCTTGTGAATAGGTTAATGTGGATAGAAAAGGAGACAATAAAAGCCGAGCTGCATTCCTTTCTTATAAAAATGCATATTGCAAATACATTTACACATCCAAAAATTGTTGAAGAAGATATGATTTTGTTTTCCCCTTTTTCCTTGCCGCAATGTGAATCTTGAAGCAGGCACATAATAAGCAATGGAGATTTTGCGTACATCAAATACATATATTTGATCTGTTGCTGGCTAGCCCTGATTAATGATGCAAGGTTTCTCCCATCTCCAGCAGCAAATAAATGTCTTCATAATCATCCAAGCTTTCTTCCATCTAGGTTAGCAAATGCATGTACTTTTACTAGATACACATTCAGCAGTTTCTGTACAGAGAGATCCCATCTGGAGAGAGAGAGAGAGAGAGAGAGAGAGAGAGAGAGAGAGCATTCTGTTCACAAACTTGTACGGTGTCATAAAAGTCTTATAAATTATGCAATAATTAGTGCAAAAGTAAAGGCTTAAGCTCTGCTAATTGATAAAAAAACTACAGATCTTCTAGATAACTTTTTGGTGAACTTAATAAATGCAGTCACCCCAGCAATGAAAAGGCATTGAAGTTTTATTCAGTCTCAGGCTTTTAAAAATATCCATTTTCTTGGTCAGCCACATTGGCCTCATAGGGTTTCTCAACGGCTCAACCTGGCTGGCTTGTAAAAAAGCATGCAACATCATTTACCAAGTTGAAAGCTGAAAGCATGCGACCTATACAATTCAAGAAATCAACAAGAAATAAGCTTGGGCAAAACCATATCAAAAAAAAAAAAAAAAAAAAACTCGTATTTGCAATGTAACTTGGTCACCCTCAATTTGAGCCGCCTTGGACTCCACTGAGTTGGATGGGGTCGCACCTAAAATGTGAAAATACATATAAACATTCACAAAAAGAAAATTAATTGCCTATGATTATAGAAATCAAGGACCCATTGTGTATTTTACTTTTTCTTAATAAATCTAATTAGTTATAGATTCCCGCTTCTGTATTTGATCTTAAAATGAATGGGAACATTTAATATTTGTCTTATTGGATCTTTCTATAAAAAAAAAAAAAAAGAGTTTTGACCTTCAAAACTCATCCAAAAACCTTACCTCCTCCATCCTCTCCAAAAAATGAGGAAAAGAAAAACCCGTAGTTATAAACTGGAAATTTTCCTGAGATTTAATCCAACCGCAAGTGAAGATTCAGTGAGTGTAAAATTGGGTCTTATGCCAAATTATGGGATGAAAAGAGTATCAAAAGAGCTGCACCGATAAAAGATAGGCCAAAGTGAGCCCCACAGTGCGAGTAGTCGTAGTAAAACATTTTACCTAACTTGGAATAGTATGTTGCAATAGCAGAGATCTATGAACTACTTTCGTCTGACAGAACAAGGTATTGCAGATGACGAACTTCCTAGGACTTTCACTTCCATGCACATAGAGCACATCATAATAATGGAGAAATAAGGAAAAGAAACAACATCTCACTTTTATTCCATACTCTGGACTGTTGACTGTGCATGCACAGTCAACAGCTACGGTTAAATAAAACTCAGATTTCTCCGGAAAATCCCCCCCCCCCCCCCCCCCCCCAATCAATAATCTTAATCATATTACAATTAGTTTCCAAATAATTAGATGATTGATCTAAAATGGAAGGAAGAAGTGAAAGGAAACCGAATATCCAACTGGTTGGGTCGTCCAGACCTTCAGGGACAGAAGTGGCTATACCCCACCATGGACCATGTTCTGATGAGAGGGACCCCACTGGATTGAAGTAGACCCCTGGATGACCCTGCTAGTGAGAGTGCTTATTGGGATTATAGACACTTTAGGTCTCTTCAATTAGGCCCTAACCAAACAGCAAGTTTGATGGAAATCCTGTATACAAGATTTAAGCAATATACAAAAACAACACTGAAGTTTGAGAATTTTAAAAACTGCCCTCATACTTGGTTTTAATGAATTTTTAAGGAACTGTTTGGGCCTGATTTCGACGGACCTGAACTATTCAAATCTTGACCCAGCCCTTGCAGGTCTTTTGGAGCCCTCATAATACTCAATGAACTCTTCAGCAAGCACAATTATGCGTTCTTCTTCCATGTCGTCATCACCATGGTCAGTTATCCAGACCATCAATTTGATGGCCTTACAATAAATTGAAGATATACACAAATAGTCTCCCATATTATATCAGCTGCGACCTTTATCTCATCAATGTGAGGTAAGGGCAAGTGCTACTTTTGTTCAAAGTAGGCTTAAATTCAGGTCGACAATTTTTCTCTTTCTTGGGTCAGCTGCTTGCTTGAAGCTGGCCTTTATTTTTATAGGATAGGGCAAGCACATCCAAAAGTCAACATGCAGCAATGGATTTATACAAATAACCTGCCATCTTGAAAGGTTAATCTGGGAGGCCTTCAAATAACCTACACCCAAAGTGGCACCCATCTCTCCACATTATGAAGCTTATGGATAAGCTAGTAGATAGAACTACAATATTATAGCTTCAATTGTATCAGCACGAGTTGCTCAGATAAAAACAAGTGAAGAGTAATAATATAGAAGCTGATCCTATAGTACCTAGAGATGTATAGGGAACAACTAACATCCTAAATGTTGAAGGATATTCTAGATACAAAAATGGACAATCAATCTTAAGACCTCAAAAGCAAAACATAGTTTTCCAACTGAGTGGTCGTCCAAATTCAGGCAGTTAACCAGGAAACTTAGCAGGTCGACAAGCCAGGTCAATCCAGAAAATCTACGCAAATTTTATATGGATTTTTATTCCAATTTTTTGCTTTCATTTAAGTATATCTTAACTGATAAAATTTTACTTGTGCAAGTCTTAATGTACAAGTTATGTTTGTTTCTTTAATATGTAAGGATAATATCCATTAGATGACCCAACAGACTCGGACAAAACAGGACAAGCCAAGCCTTGTCATCAGTCAATCCATCAGGTCAACTGGGTTTCAACTAAAACTCATTCAAACCAATTCAATCATACTCAGTCACCTAGCATATGACCATGTCAAGTCAACTCAAGTCAACTGGGTCCCTAGGGTCCGAAAAACTATCATTCAACACATGTTAACCAAAATATAAAAGGGGCATCTGTTTGATGAGGGCAACAGAATTTCCTTTCTCCAATAACAACACAAAAACACACACACACACAAAAAAAAAAAAAGGACTAACCTCAAGGAGCATAGTTATCTGCAGAATATATTTGCAGAGAAACTTGATAGGCTACAAGGCATTACTTGAACACTGCATGATTACAATCAAGCCATCATTGATCAGTATGAAGACATCACTCTGCAAGCTAAAGCACAATAAAATAACATCAATTCACTCACTCAGTTTTATTTTATTATTATATTTTGCTGACTGCACAAATCCTACATTTTGGATTTATTGAATCAAACACCTGCACAGGTATTGGACTCCAACATAGATACCTCTAGTCATGCAAATTAGCATTCGAGGATACTTTTATCTTTTCACACTTATATTGTGTAACTTGTACGAGTTAAGTGATGGCTAGATATGAAAGTCTTGAGCTTTCCCTTAATTGTTATGCACTTGAGTTATTCACAACCCTACCCATAAGAGAAGTTCAACTTCCAATTGGCTGTGCTAGATAAGGTTTAATTACCCTTCTCCTACAACTCATATGAACTCGAATATTAAGACTTTTGTGATGGGTACAATTTACAAAACCAAACAAAGTTGGGGTTAAGAACATGCAACCCCTTGCATAGTTGGAAATAAGTCTCAAGAGAAGTTTAATTAATTAAGCGGGGATCTTAAGAGACATGAATGATATGCCGATATTGAACAGATCCCCTAGGAAAAAACATTCGCCATTACATTATAGAGCAGCCTCTAGTCTAAATCTTCTGAGAAATGAATCCATGCAACTTCACTGGTGTTGGAAAGAAGATTCGGTTAATAGGCAGGTTGCCCTTCCTAGCTGAAATCCGTCCCCAGAAAGGGCACCTACATTGAACTTTGATGGCATTATTGTCTTTGGGAATCCAAGGAGGGCAGGTATCGGTGGCATTTTGAGGGACTTAACAGGACCTTATTTACTTTCTAGATCCCAGTGGCTGTAGCTTCATTGGGCAAGGCAGAGTCAAAAGGGCCATTCTTTTGGGGGGTTGCAAGAAGTTCAAAGGCAAAACAGCACACAGTCGATTATAGAGGGAACTCCCTTTGTGCCATCCATTTTACTGAAGGAGGTGCTGCACTGCTTCTGCTCCATGTAGTATTGTCGTCTATGATGCAAAGATACAGACACAGGTATGGACACGGACACGGGTAATGGGGGTTCGATACGCCAACTTCAAAAAGTCAGGACACGGATACGGGGACCGCATCACAAATTATATTTATAAAATATATATATATAGAAAAAATTTAAAAAAAACAAACATAGTTAGAGAATTTTAGAAATGAAACTTGTATCCAGCCCAGCCCATTTATAAGATTTGACCCAGGCCCTATACTAATTTTATGAAACCTACCCCACACCAAGGGCCCAGCCCATTTAACCAAATCTGCCCTAGGGCCAGCCCAGCCCAATCCCCAACTTAGTTAATAATAGGCCTTTTCCTGATAAAGTATCTGTTTTGAAGACATCCTTTGCCCTACTCTTCTCCCTCTTTCCAACGAAAGGTAGAAAAAAGGAATGAAAGAAAGAACGGAAGGAAGGAAGAAGGAACAGGAGGAGGACGACGATGTGTGCTGCAAGCGGCGGTGGGGGCGGACGGGAGCGGCAGTGGACGTGAGAGGCGGCAGCAGTAGAGGCGACTACAATAGCAACCCTAGGACACAGTAGCCCTGTTTCTTCTTCTTCTTCTATTTTTCTTTTTCTTTCTTCTCCTTCTCCTTCACCATCTTCCCTTACAAACTTTTTTTAAGGACAAAGGACCCATTTTTTCCACCCTTGATCACACGAAATGGGGAAAAGGGTATGAAGTTTTTTCTTTCTAACGTTATAACAAAATCAGATGAAGGTGATTAGGAGATTTGGGGGGGAGGGGGGGATTCGTTGTTTCAACCAATTTCACCTTTTTCCCCATAAATTCAGGAAAGCCGAATCCTAAATTTATGCACCGTATCCCATCCGTATCTTGCCGTATCCCATACCCGTATCTGCATCGGACTGTATCGGCACGGGTACGATGGGCGAAATGCCGTATCCGGGTATCATAGATTGCTGTAGTAGTGAATGAAATTCATGATATGACGGGGTTTGCTAATCTCTCACATCATCATCAAAAGCCTTGTTCCAATAAGTTGCGGTTGCATACATGAATTTTGTTTCTACATTCCAGTCCATCCTAAGACAATCCTTGATAGGTAGCACCAATATCTCACATATTAGGTGCAAATGCTAAAGTGGGCAGTTCTAAGCTTTAGCTCAGCTGGTTAGGGACATCAAATGCACCCTTTAGGGAACGAGAATGTAAATTCGAGTCCTCCCTAGCAAAAAAAAAAAAAAAAACTGATGTGGACTCTCCAGAGAAAGTGAGCATTTCTAGGAAACATATCATTTTTATGACCTAGCTGTGTGCTGGTGGATAGGGATATTGTTTTGATTCTCACTGGAATTTTTTTTGGGCCTCTTCTAGGTCAACGTGCTATCATGGCCCTGTATAGTTAGTTTTCTTTCAGTATATTCTCATATAATGCACAACAGTACTTGGGCCTTGTTTGGTATCTCGACTCTTATCCCAACAGTGTCATCCAAAATAGAGTCATAAAAAAAAGAACCATAAAAAAGGCTAAAATCAGAAAACATGCTCCGTCTTTAACCAAAAAATAAAATAAAATCAGCCTCTACTTTTTTGAAACCCCACAGCTCTTATTTTCAAATGCTCAAAATTGGGGCCTTTCATTATAAGAGGATTTGCCTCTACTTCTCTAAGGCGAGTAGAGGGAAGAACTGTGTGCCAAACATTCTTATTTGTCAAACCTCTACCTGCTTTAGACATTTAGATCAAGTAGAGGTTGGAAATAGAGATGCCAAACATGCACTTCTATTAATATAATACACCCATTCACTATTCCCAAAAATGGATGGTATGCATTAACATGCTAAAATTATAAAAATGGTGCTAGAAGCAGAGAACCAAAAGAATGAAACACCAATAAAAAATTTAGTAAGCGTGGAAGAAAACAATGTACCAACAAAGAATTACCTTTGCTTGGCAGATCTTTGTTATAGCTTCAACATGAAAGCTCTGCAGTTCTTCAAGAGCATCAATGTCCAGACCACCCACATCTTCACCCTGGAAGAGTATGAAAGAAGTAGTAGTTGCAAATCAAGCACTAAAGCTAAATGTTGGCCATGGTTCATGGGTGCTGTGAGCTGCTATGGTTGAGGAAATTGCTAGAAGAATTATGTTTCAAGCAAGGTAGACCTAGGACTCTACATCGTGACAGTACATCGACAATAAAATTTGCAAACAATCCAATGTATCATCAAAGAGCAAAGCATGTGGGAGTTGATGCCACTTCATCAAAGAGAGAAATCAAAAGGACGTGAGGCTAGCATGAAGAAATACAGGTGAACAGATTGCAGAATTCCATACAAAAGCAGTAATTGGAAGAAAGCTGAGTAATGTTTTGTCCAAGCTGGGCATAAGTGAACATATATGCACCAACTTGGGGGGAAGTGTTATGAGATGAGTGTAGGAGGTATTTGAAAATAAGTAGATTTCAAGGACTTGCATGTAATTTGAAAAAACTAGCGGTAGGAGTTTTTTTTGTAATTATGGAAAGGTCAAATAAATTACAAATCTGGCTGTGGCTGTCCAACCCTAACAGCACAACCATAATATTCTCTCTGCCTTCACCCACCCCACAAAAAAAAAAAAAAAAATCTTTCTTTTCTTCTCTGATCTTTTTTCTATTTTAGCGTTCTCTATTTTTTTGGGTGGGGGGGGGGGAGTATTTCTTGAAAAAAAGAATTTAATATTCTATGAAGCCACGAGGACCATAGAAAAAAGTTTTCTTCTTCAAAGAGGGCACTGTAAATGTCAAAATAAGTAAAATTCAAGTGCTGATAAAGCAGAAACATTAACTTCACCAGACAATAAAAACCCATACCTTTAATCTAGATATAGTTCTTTCCAGTTCTTTGCACCTTCTCCTTTCATTTTCATAACTAGCTCTAACTTCTTCCAACATGTTCAGATCACCTGTATTTCCACCATTTTTGTGTACTTCGAACATTTTGTTCGTGTTGCCATTAGATGAAAGAAATCCATTTTGTGTTTGAGACATATCAGAGGTATTTTCCTTCTCAAGTGACATATCCTCAGAAATGATACCGCTCTTCCTCATTTTTGCAACCAGCACCCACATGTTTGCTAGCTCATTCTCTAAATCTTCTTCACGCCGTTTTGCTTCATCAATCCTTTTTTGTAGCTCACCTTCTACTTGATTCTTCTCAAATAATGCAGCCTCCAAAGAACCTTCTCTCTGGCATCTTGCATTAAGCTCTCTCCGCAACTCCTCAATCAAAACTTCATCCTCCAGTTTGCTCAAACCATCAGGTCGTGCACCATTGCTCTGGTTCAGCTTCCCATCAAATGAATTTTTACTATGACAACAACTGGGTCTGCAATGGACCAGCTCCTTTGCTGCAGCCATGTCACCAGTCAACTTTTCATTTTGGTAAGAAAGTTTGGTCACTTCCTCAGCCAAATTCCTAAGCTCAACTGCCGCTGCTGCTGCCAACTCCTTGGCATAAGATGCTTCTTCTGCCAGCTTTTGGCTATGAATTTCAAGCCCATCTTTTTCTTCAATGAGTCTCACCTTTTCTTGCTTCAGATTCTCTATCTCAGCAGCCTAAGGTGAAAGACATGCAATGCATATGTATCTTATCAATATCCAAATTATTCTCACAAGTAACAATAGTATCTTAGGATTTCATCAGATGTTGCAAAGAAGAAAATAGTTGTTTATTCAATAGACCTAAGTGGCCATTATTTTAAGGGCAGAAGGAAATAACCTGCATGAGAACTTGAGAATTTACAGAAACGTCACTATTGCACCCTTTATAGTCTTCCAGTGCGATTGTGTCAGGTACGCTCTTGACATTTGACAGTATTTTACCTTCAACATACGTAACCTCAGAAAAACCGTGCCCAACCACCCATCCACTATTCTCTCTAGATGCCTCTGCAGTAAAATTCCTAAGCATATCAACCTCATTGTCTGCCATTTGCTTTTGATGGCTGGAGCTTTTATCTATTATAGAACTGAGTTGCTGCCTTAGCAGAAGAATAGATTCTTGCATCTCAGCATTTTCAGACATCTGAAAAAATTAGAGATAACTGTCAGTAATTTTATATATCTCAAGACTAGCAACCAGAGTAGGTGCAGTGAAACCGGAAATGTAACCTTTATCTGAAGTTGCTCTTGAAGAATTCTATTATCTGCTGACTTGATCTTCAAATCCCACACCCCGTTAAGACAGTGTTAAAGAATAAGTCAGCACAGTGTTGAATTGAACAAGGAAAAACTTTTAATATCCTAGGCAGCAAATTATTACAAACACACCTCTAGCTCAAAAGTTACTTCATTTAACTGAGTCGTTAGCTTTGACAAAGCCTACAAGAAATCACAACTTTTCTGTTAGAAACAGGTTTTTTTAGAAAAAAAAATAAAAGGAATGAACTGTCATCTGCCATACCAAAAAATTATAAGAAAACCAAAAAGTAGCTCTACTTCTCATGAGGAGATGTCAATTTATGTCTTTTAGGCATTTTAAAGGATGGGTAGGCTAAATCTGAATTATGTTAAAGAGGCATTATGGACTAATATGTAAATCAGGAAGTATTATGGGTAGCTTTGTAAATAGAGAAAAGATGTGGAGAGTTCCTTGTAAAGTCACCCAGCCCTAAGGGATACCTCTATATGCTCTATCTTATTTAAGTTGCTCTTCCTGTTTCATCCAAGGTTTATTACTCTAGAATGCATATTTTATAACAGATTAAAGTATAGACCAAATGGTTCAAATCTAATCACCCTAACCTTTGATTTCGAGGCTTCAAAGTTTTAACACTTAGATGAAGTGTGTTTGTTCTTTAATCCAACAGTAGATATCAGTCCAACAAGTGTCCAGTCAATAAATGCCAACACAGGCAGTAAGGTGTAGGGTAAGGATTTGACTTCATCATAAGGATCCAATTCCCTCTTGAAAATTTTCTTGGCCATATTTAGTCAAATTTGCCACCAAAGCATTACAAAAGGTCAGTTTTTCATCTCCATCAGCGCCATAATAAAAAATCCTTTTTTCCTTTTTTTTTATTTAGTTTTATGTGGAGCACCTCTCATTTCCGAATATTTCCTATGCTGCTGAGAACTAGTTAGTTCAACCAACATATCAGTTACCTGAGACATATCAATGCTATTTGATGTATGTGGAGTGGCTTCAATTGACCCTATCATACGCTGCTCAAGAAGACGCATTTGAAGCCTTTTCTCATTAATTTCACCCTTCAACTTCCGCGTGTTTTCCTATTGAAAACCATACAATCATCACCAAATATTCTATTGTTCAAAGTTAAAACAAATTCTTTAAAGGGTACCGCACATGCCTGAAGATGTAAATCATCAGGATTCTTGGCTGCTTGCTCCGATAACCTTTTCAAAGTACTTGTACACAGGGCTATCTCCCCAGCCAACATTTTCACCTGCTCACGGAGTAGATCCATTTGATCTGTAATAGTGTTTTCTGTCTGAAAAAAAAAGAAAAAAAAGAAAGGCATGAGCATATATATAACCAAATGTGAAGCACCTATTTTTTTTCTAATCTTTTGGTCATTTAGCTGCACAATAGTCCTCAAGTCCAACGAACCAATGACCAACGATTACATGTTGAAAGTACATGATTAGTAAAATGTAGAATGATAAGCTAATGAATTGACAGATAGCTTTAAACAGGGATGTCGTAAAGAATGTAGACCACAAACTAATTTTGTTTCCAAAATTATTGTCAACAAAGAAAACAATCAAGCAATAAAAAATTGTTAGGAAAAAGTAGTAAGAAATGAGCATCGATATTCATGAATAACATTCACAAATTACAACAATATAAGTAAAAGTACACATTTTTCTTTATATTAGAGGTAATATGATTAACACATATTACATACTATTATAAGATAATGATGGAATTGTCTTGATGGAGAGCAGGAAATGGCTTATTTATAATGGAAACAGCTACATGTTTTTAAGCATGAACCACAAACAAACTAGAACAAGGAGCTTTATTAGCTATGTGATAGCAGTAGATAAAGCTTAAAAAGTCATCTCACAGGTGGCAGCCGGCGTCCTCTGACAGTTGCGCTAAACAAGTCACCTGCTTGTGTTCTTCCTGGAAAAGAATCAACAGTTGAAGAACCATCGCCTCTTCTACTCACTGATTTCCTTCTTTCGTTGCTCATGTCATGATTTTTCAGTTGAGATGACTGTGAACTGGATGCAGGCGACCCACTTGCAGAGGTCTCACTCTCAGCACTACTTGATCGCCCAATAAGATGCTCAGGTTTCTGCATGACAAGCACCCTTCAAATATGCACATCTATATCCAAGAAAGCCGACAAAAATAACAGTCCACTTTTGAAATAATACAAAAGCCTCAGAATATGCCTATTGCTGGCGTGGACACTCTAACATGTAGGTAATATATCAGGATGCAGGCTGCCAGACCCAGCAAATTTGAGAAACCAGATTTACCAAAACATCCACACAAACATATTAAAATAATAATAATAATAATAATAATTAAATTGGGATAATACCACGCCATCTTCTACTTTTCCACCTAATCCTATTTAAAATCTTGCCTCTCCCTTCTATAACATGAAACCCTTCAGTAATCCTTAGGTTTTTTTTTTTTTTTTGGGTGGGGGTGGTGGTTTCCCCAATCTTTGTGTGTCAAGTAAGTTTCCTTGATTTCCAAAGATGGAGAAATATTTTTCTTTGGCAGTATATTTTATTTAATTTTGTGAGCATGAGTTATCATCAGACGACAAAAAAAGAGGATTGATGATAAACTGTTTGTTACATTACAAAGAAAATATGCAATATGGGGCTGACAATTTTTAAGGAAGACCCTGGATCAGAAACTCCCCATTTAAATTGTAACTAACTGAGCTACATTTGGACTGGAGAAATTCACTGCAAAACTTTGATGTGATTAAATCACCTACAACACTTTATTCCAATGGTGAATACTGCTTCATTCTGATTGATATTCAGGCCAATAGAAACTAAAGAGAGATTGTGATGCAAAAGTCTACTTTGACAAAAAAATATCCTACAGTGTATAATTTAAAAGCCATTATAAGAAGCAAGTGTTGACACTATACAATCATTTGTCATCGAATTTATGTTTTTAAAATATATGCATAAACATAACCAAATTAAGATTAAAACTATAAAATAAGAATGTAGCAATTTTCATTTTAGGACTAAATTTTACACAGCTAAACAAGTTAGTTTAACATCTAGAGCCATTCTTGGGAGTGTCTGATGCACATATCAACATCCATGCCTCATTCTTACCAATGTAAAGGACTTCCACAGCTAAAAAGTTTTGAGTGTCCTTGTTACAAGCATCCTAGCCTTGACTTTCAAAGAACTGATTATTTCAATGTTAAGGACTTCCATAATGAAGCTATAATGAATCCACCAAATAAATAAGTAATTCCTTTCAAGAAACTGAAATTTAAAGGCTCAAGAAAGCTGATGGGATCAATATTATCTGAAAGTGCGGAAAAATAAAAAAGATAAATATAAATTATGTTCCCATGACCCATTACGCTTTGTTTTTTTTTACCTTATTTAATAAGCTTCTGTTCCCAAATATCTGATCGCTTTTGTATTATGTTGGTTACCAAATTATTGGTTTTCATCACAAGGGAAAAACTCATAGCATCAGTTCAACTCAAGACCATGAATCCTCCTTATAGAAGACAGAAGCATTACTATCATAACTCAACACAAAAAAACACTCCACAGTTTTAGAATGCCTGATGATCAACGCCTCTGTTCTAAATAAGATCACAACACATCCACAGTTTTGGAACTAATGAGTAACAAAGTATCATAGATCTCATACAAGCAATAATTGATGAAATGACAAAGGTAAAAAGAAGAAGGAACTCACCCGCAGTTTAAACCAACCAAGCATTCCACGGCGCCTGTTCCTTTTGTCATCTTTGACAGGGTCATCTAGATTGATGGCATCAGATATCCCTTCAGAAAACTCGGAATCAAGACTACCAACATCTTCATCGATCATGTATTCACGTTTCCTATCAGGCAAGTATGCTAGCTGCATAAACAACTGAAATTTAGCAAAACATTTTAGGACTTAACGCAGACAAATGAGCAGTTCATTGAATTAGCATATAAAACTGTCATGATGGCTTTAGTCTATACATCACTTGAAACTACGCCTGACCAGATCATCAGAAAGCAGCTTGTAGACAAAGGTAAAGGTAGAAGTTATGATCAGGCACCTCATCTTCTCCAAAAGAGTGCCTTCGTATGTGGTCAACCTTCGCAGGAGTATTTGAATATAATGAATTCTTTGAAGATACCAAAATTAGTTTTGTCAACCGTTGAATTCTTCCCATTAAGGCTGCCTTTTCTTGCTCCTCCTCCTCCAATCTTGACTGCAATTTGACTTGGCCAGCTTCCAGCTTTAACATCCAAAAAACAAGAAGATTAGGTCGGAGAAAACTGAAATCAATACTACATTAGACAACAGAACTATATCTTGCCACTGATATCAATTCAGGAAATCTGACCTAAGATGCACATAACTAGCTAGGAAGGAAAGAAGGAATTAGTCGTTAAGAACAAGAACATGATTCTAAATTCTAATTAATTTTTTTTTTGGTAAAAAAATTCTAATAAAGTTGAGATCTAACAAGTGATGATTTTAAAGGCATTGAAATCCTATGTGAGATCCTTTCGGGAGCCTTCATTTATTGAAAGCAACTTTTGTAATGTGATTTCTTAGGCTTCGGTGTACTTGGGGCTCCCTGGAAGTTTCATTTATATCTCAATGAAATTAAGGATTTATCTTCTTCATAAAGGAGGTTTTTCAGCAAGATCTGCAAATGAGATGGCGGATGGTTTGGCTAAGTAGGGAGCGACCAATGCGGATTAAGTGTCTCTTTTCTTTTCTTTTCTTTTTGGTTTAATTTTCGATCCTTCTTTTTTTTTTTTTTGCTTAATTCTCTTTTAATGCAGTTTTTTGTTCCTTTTATTTGGGTTTTGTCATTTGGGTATTGGGTATAGTGATCATATACCTTCATACTTTGGGTTATGGTTTGTTGGTTTAGTCTTTCTACTCCTTCATATATATAAAATTTTCATTTACTGAAAAAAAAAAAAGGAACAAGAACAGCAAACAGTCTAGCATGCAGACAGTTAATTCTGCAAGTCATCTGTTATTTACTAGCAAGAAGTGAAAGCACGGACCTGAAGTTTCAAATTGAAAAGATCATCTTGGCTGGATGCAACAAAATATGGTTTCTCCATTATGCCACGCTTTACTTGATGAAGCTCCTGTTTTAAACTGGATATTTCCCTCTGATACTTTTTAATGAGAGACTTTTCATCCATAATCTGAAACAGAGAAAATAGTAGTGTCAAATCTTTGAGTAGGTAATATCAAAACATTAAGATATGAAATTTTGAGACCACCTTATTTTGAAAAGCTTTAATCTCCACGTGCTTGCTACGGTGTGCAAACTTCAATGTATTGTGGGTCTCTTCACTATTGCTAGAGGCGGGTGTAACAGTGCAAATGAGCTACAAAACATGTTCATAGAAACTGAGTATAACTGAATGTAATGCAACAAATAGCTTGATATTTCATTTAGTTTTTTTAAACAGAACTACATATATAAGAACTACAGAAGGAAAATTTAACTTTCTAAAAGAACTCACAGAAACCCGTCCATGACCACTAAGAGAGGACTGCAGCAAGCGAGTAAGTTTTGAATCTCTGTAAGGAACATGTGTAGCCTTGCCATCTGTTAGTTTGGCAATCACCTGCAAAGAGTTACAGGCGGTAAAGAAACACTCGATCAGGCAAAAAATAGATCACAGCAGACTGAATCAAATCATTATTGTGAAAGTAAATAACTGAAAGGGTGATGATATAATAGGGCAATGGGGAAGACAGGCCCATAGACATACAGACATTCAAAGAGAACTCAAATGTAAAATGGACAAACCAACTTATGTTTACCATATGTAAATTACTGTTTAAAGGAATCTTCTCCTGAGGACATTCCTACATACAGATGTCCGCATTGTCACAGCTGGTGCCATGAAATTTGGGGGTCCCCGTTGTCTGATGGGGGTTCCAACTTTCTTTAATGTCCAGATGCAGACATCCTGGAGGAGAAAATTCCGCACTGTTTAAATATCTATGTATGAAGGTAACTGGGGTGGTTCAGCCACTCCATCATTAGTTGAGTCTTGTCTATGACCAACAAAAAACAAGATAATTTTGAGCCGCATAGTAAAGATGACATTATGTTCCCTTAACCTAATGTTTTTTTTTTTTTCCTAAGAGATTCACTGACATAGTGGAGAAATTTAGGATATTGCTTCTTTCAGGCAGTTTCCTTTCTACCAGATCTTTCAGTAAGGCAAACAATATGACCAACTGTTAGTAGGGAACAAATTATTCAGTTCTGTTGTATGATGTGATTTCCACTTGCAGTTGTTTGTGTTTTCTTCCTCCAACAAAACTTACTATTACCATCTAAAAAAGAGGTTGGATGAATAAAAAATTGAACTCCAACCCCAGAAAAGGAATACTAAATTTATTCAACTCCAAATTATAATATTTATGCACACCTCTACCCATAAAAAACAACACCAAGAATAGACATAAGATATGGTCAAGGACATAAACTAAATGAGAGTTGCTCGTGACATTCTACAGGGATAGTCATATAATCAACTAATTTTGAGGAAAAAGAGCACAGTTTCAAAGACCAATGATAAATGCCCATGATATAGTCATGGAGAAGAAAATACAACTTTAGCATATTGAAGCAATTCAAAAATAATAAACTAAACAACATCAAGATATAAAGGCAAAGGAGATTACAGTCCCAAGAGTGAGTAAGCTTTTATTTATGTATGAACCTTCTTTTCTCCGCAATCCAGTTGTCTCAGTTTTCGAACTTTCAGATCCTGCAAGATCAATTAAGTTCTGCAAAAGAGAGTTGACTTTAGAAAAGGCCACTCACATACTATATGATACCATTGAAAACAAATATTCCAAATCTACTTGGAATCCCAGCAGAAAGATTAATAAATTAGAATAAAATAGTAAACTTCTATAGAAACATATACCAACTGGGACAATGTCACATCTTCCTCCCCTTCATTTTCACCACATGGGCTGCTTTCAATAGTCTGCTAGAAAACATACTTAGTAAAAAATTTAATCTGCAAATCACATAATCAAGTCTACCGGAAAAGGTTTTAAAAAAATTAAGAAAACAATGATGGTGAAATTGTACAAATCAATAAAAATTTATAACAAAATACAGCAAAAGTTATTTGAGCACATCAGAAATGTTTCAATAGGAGAAAATCATATATAACTTGGAAATTTTTGTTACAAACACCAAGATGTTTACTCCACAGAGAGAAGTAAACATGATGAAATATCATCACCACCAAATACTTATCAATAGTTATCCATTTTAGTTAGCTTTGGCCTCTTTAGTTAATCTCAGCCAACCAAATCAAATTTCAGTCAATTTGGTAATTTCTATCGTCTTGTTTAATCTTTTTTACCAAAAAAAAAAAAAGAAACCTTCACGGCTTCAGTATGTTATTTCAGGTTATCACAATTATAATTGAAGCTATGAGCTTAGAATGCAAGTCATAATTTAATATTTTAATTTGCCACACACACATGAGACATGGATTATAAATTATTTTTTTGACATGTAGAAACAATATATTGCATTGTAGAAGTAGTAGAGGGGTAGCTCAATTGGCCTAGGGCCACGGTTTGCTCCTAGAGGTTGAAGGTTCGAAACTACACTACCACACTGAGGCCACAGGGGATTTACCTGGCTCCCTCTGCGCCTGTAGGGATTAGTCCGGCCTAAAGGGCTGGGACACCCTCCGTTATAAAAAAATGAATTAAATATATATAGAATTTGTCTTACTTTCATTTTTTACTACTATCCTAATTTCTAATTTGGTATATATATTTTTGAACTTTTTTAAAGAATTTTCTGAAAAGAAACACCAAGACACTGAACTAGCCAAAATGTTTTAGGGAAAGGGGTTCAGAACGAAATTGACAGTACTATGTGCTTTGCCATAGAGTATGCTTTGTTACTTTTCATCAGTAAATTTATTTCACTAGCTAAGCCCTCAAAAATGATAACATTAAAATATATATTTTTTTAAATCACTTACAACTCAAATTTTTAATTGGACATAAGAGGAAGGTGTTCACTAGAAAGATTTTAAGCACTTCTTATAAAAAAAAACGTTGGAGGACATCAGCAAGGGATGGAAGACAATGCAACAATAACAAAATATTTAGTGATGACTGATAAAGCAAGCTGAACATCTTTATAAAGACCAAGAAACCAACCAATAAGTCTAACACGAACATAAGACAACCTAGCAGCATGGCATCAGGCAAATAGATGGAAACACTTTTTTTATCACTATGATAAGCAATTTTAGTTGCAAGATGCCAGAGCATAGTTGGAAGGTGCTCGTTCCTGAAATCACAGCGTTGGGGATTTGAAGCAGCATACCTTTGTGTGTGTGTGGGTGCACAAGTGCATGAGAGAGAGAAAGAAGAGAGGGAGAGGTCCTAGATTTTTGTTGAAATAGTGAACATAATTATGACAGATATCAAGCCAGCACTACAAAAAGCACGTGCATTTAGTGAATATATCTGGAAGTTATTAGAAATTTTTGAGGAAGAAAATTACCAAGGTGAAAATAGTGTGGCTCCGACTACTAAGTAAATTAAAATTATTAGAACCCACGTGCCTGTGCTCTGCAACCACATCACAATCACAAGCATGTTGATAAGAATTCGCAAAACAAGCAAGCATGCAACTAGAAAAGAAATAATGAGGTGACAAAATGGAACATCAACTAGATCATGAACAAACAATTAACACAATTTCTAATGAATTTAAAACTTAGTATCAGGGTCCAACTCATCATCACCATTCTGATACAACTTTGACAGGTCACATGAGATAGTGCCAAGATCATGTGACACAGTAGAGACCGAGTCTGTTATGGTCCAACCAAGTCTTGGCAAGTACTACTACGAGGGAAGAGTTGAAGGAAAATAAGAGTCTCAAACCAACAGCTGTTTTTTCATCAGTGATACCCAAAAAGACAGAAGTGAATGAAAAATTCTTGACTTGCTATTACTAGAGGTGATTTGCTCCCTGTTATCAGATGGGCCAAGTCTAAAGCCCCTCAATCATGAAGTTAACTAAATAGATTAGACTAAAATCCAGCATTTCGAAAAACGATTAAATTCCTTTTTAGGTAAGGGGTTTCACTTTTCAACTTCACCGTACTGTTGACCATATCAAGCATTTGAATTTGCAAACACTCCAGTAATGACAATTTAGAAAGCATCTTCTCAATTTAGATTGGATTACACTAGCTTGTGTCCACTCTTCCCACCCCCTATACTGACCCTAATTGTGACCCTCCTTCAAGCCCTGCTTTCCTCTAGTAGCCCCTAAGTATCAAGATATAACACAATGTGGTATTTAGTGATTTTCTACTTGGAACAAATCAGCCTAAATCTCAAATCCACTTAAGTTCACTGCACCTGTTTCATCTTCATCATCCTAATTTCCAACTCATTCTAACTTAAAAACCCTCCTCAAATGTTCTCATACCATTCAGTTTCTTTCTTCAGTAACTAGTTAACATCCAATCATTTGCAAACAACATATGACAAGGAGATTCATCATAGATTTTTATCATCAAATCATCCTTAAGCAATGCAAATAAACAGGGGCTAAAAGGTGAGCCATGACGCAGCTTAGCTCCAATCATCTCTTCACCAGCAAAATTCTTACAGTTGTTATTGGCCCTTCATACATGTCTTGTGTAATCTCAAAATATTTATCTAAGATACTTCTCTTCAATGCCTGCCAAATTAGCTACCATAATCGATACCTTAGTGCAGATCCTCTTCAAATTGATAAAACATATAAATGTAAACATAACTTCTTCTCTTTTAAACTTTCGCATGAGTTGTCTTAGAAAATGATTTATGTTATAGATCTACTAACATCAACAGTAGTACTCATAATTTATAAATATTAGATTATTGGGTAGATTACTATGCTACTCTCCCCCAAAGATTGATGTAATGTTTATTCCTTAAGGTTTACTAACTGCCAGCGTGATGTATTGTTGATTGGAATAAAATATGATATTTCTCAACAGAAAAAAAAATGTCTCTATTCATGATCTAGTTCAGTAATTCTCACATGCTCTGCATTTAACATTATGCACTGACTTCATAAAAGAATCAATGAGTATTTCTACAAAGAGAATAAAAATTGCATGTTCTAAAACTATAGGCGCCAGTTTCAACTTTCAAGTACCTTCTCCAGATGCGATCAAAGAAAGGGCATGGGCAGGGGATAAAACAACCTCTTCTTTGATTCCCTCCACATATGTTCCCTACATGACAAAAGTACCAAGTATTCACAAGTGCAAAGGTAGAAAAAAGTACTCAAAATTCTACAAGATGTTCAAATCACTCTAGTTAAGGGAATAACACGTAGGGAAAGCATAAAACCCACAGATCTGTCCAATTTGAAACATTACTCAGAACTTGATTCCTTTCACATAACAGGAACCCAGTTGCAACTTACGACTATAGTGATCCTCTTCAGCCAAAAAAAAAAAAAAACTTACGGCTAGTGTATAACACACTCAATGTGTCTGTATTTATGAGGATTAAGGAATGACGCCTGTTTGTTGGCAAGTAGGCAACATCAAATCTTTCTAAAATTATAGCAGTGAAGAAGTGTTTCTGTAAATGGTTTGTATGATACCTCTGGACGTAGTCAATAATTCCTATGTATGACATACATATACACATGCACAAACACAAGTACATGTGTTCAAATGCCCATATGCAAATGCACAAGCAGATATTCTGGACCACTTTGAAATGAAAATTATCAATTTTTTGAGCAAGATTTATTGTCAAACTCCTTTTCATCAACGACATTACCTGGGGATCTTCCCTTATTCGCAGATTCTGCCCTGCTGGATCAAGCAAATCATTAATAACCTGGGAAAATAGATGTAATAGCAAATATTAGCAAAATATACAGAAATAGTTCACTTTCATTTTTACCAAAATTTCAGACAAAACCAACTTAGTCTATTCTACGGGTTGGTCTCCTACATTCCAGTGCAATCTCCAGGGGGATGAGATTGAATCACTAGTTGCACTTTGATGGGATCTTCAGGGTGTTCACATATCAAATTCAGGTCAGGGTTAACGTTTTTTGGGAGCCAGGGGAAAATGGTGCACTTTCTGTTTAATCTTTTTTTATGAAAAGTTCGGAAGTTACAGAACAAACTTCTCACTGATACTCTTATTTTTTGTTGGTGCAGGCTCCTCTAGCAAGTCCTTGCATTTTCTTGGATGGCAATCTTGGGAAAAATCTTCACTATTGACAATATAAACCATCACAATAGATTATTGCAATGTGTCAATGGTTGTATTCTATGCTAACCAGATGTGAAGAATATCCCTCATTTGCTCTTATTTACAAGATTTGTGTGGGATTATTTTTCAATCTTTCGATGTGCAGTGGGTCATGCCTCATTAAGTCAAAATTTCAATACAAAGCTGGTGATTAGGTTCCCATCATGAAGGGAATCTATTTATGCATTGTACTGTTGTGGCTGTCCTATTGTCTCTCTGACTTAAGAGAATCACTAGCATGTTTCAAAACAAAGAAGCATCTATATATGACATTACTATAAAATTTCAGGCATTGATTGTCTTGTAGGCCATTCCACTAAATAGTTTATAGGGATTTAGATCTTTGGAGGATGCGTCAAATTAAGGCTGGCGACAATTCACCAAGGGATGTTTATGAAGGGCTTAGATTGATCATAGGAGGCCAGGTGGGCCCCACATGGATCATTCCTAAACATTCGTGCACGTATGCGCACTCGCGCGCACAGAGACAGAGAGAGAGAGAGAGGCCAACCGCTTGACACCCCTCCCCCAGCCCACACACAAACAAGCAGCCTGCTTTACATTAGAACGCTGCAAATTCATCCAGCTTTACACACAAAAAGCCATCCTGCTGTACAGAATGGATTTTACTTAATTTAGAACACTGGAAAATGAGAGGATGGATCCTTAAGCACTTTTTAGTTGGAATAAGGCAGAATAACAATGTTGAAGATATGACCACCCCCTCGACCAAGTTTCCATTTGAGATATGCAAGAAACTTACCAAATACCATAAAATGCAAGTTCAAGAAGCTGTAGTCATTTCTTAAACATTCATAAACAGGCTATACATAAAAAATGAGATTATGCTGACCTCATTATATATTTCCAGGTAAGAAACACGAAGAAGAAACTCTCTGCCAGGTGTCTGAGTAAAACGGTGAAGAACTTAGTAACAAAGACTGTGCATGAATTGTCAAAGATTATACAAAAGATTGCAGTAACAAAGGAAAGGAAGTGCATAAAAATAAAAAAATAAAAAATAAAAAATAAAAAAAAGAAGAAGAAAGAAAAGAAATAAAAAATTGTGGTACCTCTTGTATGATGCCAAATACATCTTTCACTGCCAATGGAATAATTCCAGGTGATTTTTGCTCACCCTATGATACAATTAAATGACATCAAAACTGCTGCATGAATAACTTTCAGCTTCAAGAATACTAGAAGTGGATAAACATAAAATCCACATCAAGATATTCCTCCCACATAGATTGCTCAGCAGCAAATATTTGCTTAAATGAAAGGAAACAACATGTAAAAAACAATCCATACTTGCCCAATGACAGAAATAAAATCATACAAGAAGCACAGTGTTTTGCTAAAGGATATAACACAATTAACCAAAGGCGCAATCCCTACATATTCACAACTCAATTTCTTTCAAATATCCTACATATTTATAACTCGGTTTCTTTCCAACTTTCTTGCATGTGCTATCAGAAACACTCAACACATCTCCAGATTAGCAAACTCCAAACAATTTTTCCTCAAAAGTCAAAACCCAGAGATCAGCTATATCACACAAGATCTGGAATTAGGTTAGAGAGTAAAAGGAATATGGTTTTAAATAGGGTAGAAAGATACAAAGAACTCAAACAACCAAAAACAGATGAGACAAGAGTTAGGTGATGATGATGACGACGACAATGATAATGATGATTTGGAGTTCTAGTGTTCTACAAACACAATAGCAACTCATCCACATGTACTGATGCCCAAGGCATATTGCTATTGGTAAAACAAGGTTTTGATAGTATCAATCAGCCTAGTTTAGTATTCGCAAATGAAAAGGTTAAGGATAAACGGTAACAAAAAGTCCAAAATAGCCAGCAGAGATAAAAAATAAATGTGTGGCAGCCGCAGGACGTCCACGAAATCCGTTTTTGTTATTTCAGTGGGTTGAAGTGATTAAGTATCTGTCTGCTGAGCATTTTGGAGTGGCTAACCTTGTAAGATCTGAAGCCAAGAAGGGCACATTTTCCACCTTATGTCACTAATTTCTTCAATTATTGGCAGAAAACCATGTCCCTAAAGTATCTGGCAGATTCCAACCACACCTTAAGTAGTCTAATGGCGGCAGCTGTATTCTGGTCAACTGGCTAGAGAAAAATAGGAGGAACTTTCAGAATAAATTGGCTACATTGAATGGTATTGCAGCCGAAAGGTGCAGTCAACGATAATTTTTTGGGCCTTACCCCTTAAAAAGTTTGTCAGCCTTTCTGCAACTTTACTTACAGAGCTGTCGGGCTGTAGTGATGACAGGCTCTTGTAATTGCTGTTGGTGTATTGTTAGGACTTAGGATGATGATCCTTTGTATTTTTTATTAACTTAATGAAGTAACTAATTAACATTCCAAAAAAATGCAAACTTGACTGATTTTCCACCATTGCGACAAAATTTAACATCCTTATTACAAACATGTCCTCTCCCTTGTTTGGCTCTTGGGCAATGCAAACATTCTAGACAAGGTCGTTATGGAGGTGATCTGGAGAGCCCCTTTTCTGGATTAGGGTCAAAAGTTTGTGGAGTTCGTTTACATTGTAGGAAATATGGAATGAAAAGAAAAGGAGAACGTTTTAGAACGCCCAAATCCAATGGAAAAGGTGATGGCAATGATTAATGGGTTCTCATTGAAAAAACACGATGTGCTTGACATTGCATACTGGGCTTTCTTGGGAAAAGAATTCGCCATATTTTAATGTGAAAGAAAACATTAGATATTTAAGGGATGTCATGCTTTCCAAAGGAGATAATCTTTCCCAAAAGAAACCCACTTGCACAGGCACTCTTCTCTATCACAATAGTGGGGTGATTCATTGCCAGGCCTTGAAGCATTGAGAGGCATTTGCGAAACATCATTTTCCCGTTTGGTTAGAGATTGAGTGCCAAAGAATCTGCATCTTGGTCGCATAAAGATGGCTTAACACTGTTTCTCCAGCCCCACTCATTTTCAAAGGAAACTGAAAGAACACCATCAAGTTTGCTTCAGTGACTCCAAAAAAGGAATTAACACCTGTAATCACTCTCAGGTTTCTTTCTCCAAGATTTAAGGGAGTATAATTGTTTCTAGGATTTTCTTTCTCAAGAAAGAATCATAACAGAGACAACAACTCTGACAGCAGTCTTCATTTCCTTTATGTGATGTCATAAAATACTAATCTCTACCGATTATAAGAAATGAACTCTGCTTTTTACAAGCAGGGTCGTCTTGGATGTTTCAGTGCAGTTAAAACTACAATTTATAAAAAAGGTTTGCCCTGCACTCAATAGAACTGGTTTACACCCAAGCTGTCCTTGAGGTTTTAAATGAGCCACACCAAATGGTTTGTTTCATGAAAACTACAGCAACAAAAAAGGACAAAGTAATCATATAAAGAAACTTCATTTTGTAATTATAATCAGCAAAAAAAAGTAGCATTTCATGCATCTGTTACCAACCACAATCAAGCAATTTTTTTATTATATAACAAGTGACTCACATGCATTGTATGAGTCTTTCCACTACTAGTAACACCATAGGCAAATACTGTGCCTGTAAAAGAAATAAACAAGTTCAAGAGGACATAAGCATTAATAATGATGACGATGATGATGATAACAATAATAATAAGAGCAAGTTGCATATAAATAACAAATTAGAATTAAAAAAATAAGTTGGTGATTCATGAAAAAACCAAATACTCTTTATTTAATTTTGAATGGTAACATGACTTGAACCCACAACAAGGTTACAATAGCCAGCACCTTCCACTGTGCCACGGGTTCATTCCCTAAACTGAATTCAAAAAAAAATCCATTCAAAAAAAATTTCTCATCATATAGTGCAGCAACAAAGTCCAAGTTTTAGTGAATTTTATAGACTACGGAGTTTTAGTGAATTTAATAGACTATGGATTAAATGTGGATATGAAACTGTATGCCAAAAAAATTTGTGCATATGAAAATTGCATATAATGGAAATGGAGAGGATAACAAAATTTTATTCAGCTTACTTAGGGTATACAAGTCCAGATGACATGTATAGAAGCATATTCTAAGAACTGCTAATAGAAGACCAACTAGCACAAACTTGCATGTGTATTCTTAGAATGCATATATCAATCACATACAAATGAGGTTCTCTCACAAATCTACATATACATTATACAAGTGCATCGTTTCCAACATAAAAGATAGCAGTGTAGCACACATGTCAGAGTATCCAAAAGTGTTCAAATCGAAGTGCCTATCAGCCTATTACGGTTTTTAGTGTTCATGAGTTATTTTGATGTTACAAGTATCACAAACTCCAATCCACAAGAGTTTCCACAACACAGAAGCAATTGCACATGTGACAGAACACTGTCGAAACAGTTTGGGATACACAGTTTTTACACCTTTGTCCAGGCATAACCCAGAAATCAACCTAATTCAGTGATCCTAATTGTCTGAAGGGTGGCTTGTGGACTGCTATATAGTAGCTATCCAAATTCATTCACTACTTCTTGGATGATGACATTTAAGATTTGACATATCAGTTTTGAGTGTGGGTTTGGATTGAGACACATGTAACTACCTGGCAATCCGCAGTCTAACTTTTTCCACATTCGAATTAAGTTATTGCACAGTATGTCTCTTCACATGTTTAAATCCAGAAAGCATCAAGATTTTACAACATAGAATGGAACAGCAAATTACTTATTTTTTAAAGATCAAAACAATAAATATTTTTAAATCACTGGACTTTTCAAAAAATATAGCTGAAAATAATCATGACCATCAAAATCTTATCAAGTAATTTTAATTTCTAGAAAAAAAATTACCATTGATTCCTCCCATGGCACCGCGTACAACATGCTGAGCAGCAACATCATAAACATGGCGTGTGGTTGTTGCTGGCCCAAACACTCTGTCTGCACAACAAGAGAGGTATATTCGCTTCGTGTGGAAACAAAGATTAAAAAAAAAAAAAAAAATTATCCCACAAACCACTGGGTGCCAAAGAAAAAGAAACATATAACATGTTGAATACAGAAGTTTGAATGAAGGACATCCTCAGTACTATAAAACGTGATGATAATGAAGTAACTCTGCCACCATCATTAAGACTGTACGAATTGACAAATAATGGACTGTTGGATATTCATTTTAATAAAAGGGGTGTTGGATAGTATATTATATGACAAGATAAACATGATGCAGAACTTATACCAGTGGAAGCAGCTAAAATAAAAAATCTTAAGAACCTGAATTAGGCCTCTACAAAAAATTTCAGGACAACAGGTGCTTAGTTGAGCATCTTAGTGATGTTTCTATGAATAAGACTCTTGTTCTCACCATACCGCCTCGGGATCAATCCCTGGGCAGGGTAGGCTTAAGTGGTCCCCTAGGCCATGCCAAGTCAGGAAAAAAAAACTAGTGAAATAAGTATTTGAAAAATAATCACTTGCTAAAATAGTCAGTTACTAAAACAATCACTTGCCATATTGAATCATTGCCAAAGCCTCATCCTATCAATCTGGGCAAGTCCCATCATCCGTTCATAATAATCAGTTGTTAAATTATGTATCACTTAGAATAAGTTAGAAAAGTTAAAATCTTTCTGACTAGAAGATAAGGAGTAATAGTGTCCTACGCTAACAATAAATGAACAGTCTACTGTTACTCCATATTTTGTACATGTGGGGCACAACACGTGGATGCATTCCAACAATCTTACTGATTAGAAGATAGTATTTCTTCAATCAGTGGCCCAAAATGGACTGACACGAATGGAAGGATATTAAAATCCATTGGAATGAAAATTTTAAAGAGTTGTAGAAAAGGGGGGCAATTGTTGTGGAGATTGGAGAGTGATTCGCCCATTGCTATTTCTTGGGTCTTTCAGAAAGATAACATCCCTTGGAAATTTCACTACTTGCTCAACGAGAATAGATCTTTGTCATCTTTGTTTCAGGTGGTGTTCAAGCATATTAATCGTCCAGCTCATTTCTTGGAAGATTCTCTAGACCAGCATGGAGCGCATAGAAATGTTCCTTTTGTTGGCTTTTGATGATGTTAGTCGTTGTCTTTTGTCTTAAGGAGGGTAGTGGTATAAAGCTTTTATACTTGCCCTCTTTTGAGGTTTTTGTGTATCTTTTTGTGTTGTTCCTTTCATTACCGATCAGGAAGGGGAAATAAATTTTAAAAATGGCAATGGATACATAAAGTAAGTAAAATTTAATATATATAACGGGGAATGTGATTTTGTGAGCAAAAAAACAGAGTGGAGCCACATGGCATATCGATTATCAAATTCATGTTGAAAGAGATTTGGGATATAAATGCTTCATTATCATGCTCCTTCCAGCATGTGTATAGGAGCACAAATGAGCTAGCAAATACTTTTACAAACATAAGGTCAATAGTAATTCCATGATCATTGCTTAATTTATTTCTTTTTCTAGGATAGCTTTAGAAATTGTGTTTTCCCAATCCAGTACACTCCTCTTACACCAAATAGCTTTTTCATTCTCATTGTACATTTTACATACATGCCTTAATGTAATTTTTATGTTACTGCTCAAAAAACGAAGAATAAAAATTAAAAAAAAATAAAAAAGAAAACAGAAGTCCACTCCAAAGTTAAGCATGGTCTGTCGAACCCCATCGCAGAAGCAATGGAAGCTTTTCATATTGGAAAATGTTTACATTGTCATGAGGTGATCATTCCACTCAAGTGGGCCCACCAAAAGCCATTGTTTCAATAGACCACATGTATAAGGGAAATTAACAAAACATCTTCAACAACAACAACAAAAAAAAAAAAAAAAAAAAACAAATTTTGATAACCAGCATTCGACCTTCTTAGCTTATAACCATCTACACTAGCCCAGCTACTAGATGGTCACACTCAAGCTCAATGATCTTTTGGGACAAGCCCCGTGCGCTCGGGGCCGGGGGCCCATCAGAGGAACAGTCTGGATCATGAATAGTTCTGATAATTAATTCCGCAACTCTCTAATATCATAGTACCATCATTTGCTACCAGATTATCAAAAGCACAAATTTGAAACAAATAGCACCCACAAAACCAATCAATACAACAAACCAAATCAACCGAGAAAAAAATGTACTAACCAAAACCATAGGCGATCGAGGCATTGTACTCATTCCTAACCGTGTAATCACCATCCGCATACCAAGCAATCTCATCTCCCTTATTAACCTCCCGAGCACTTCATTAATCACATCAATCCAAACACCCCCAAAATCCCCAACAACAACAAACAAGTCAGATATTTGAAAAAAGCTGTCTTTTTATCAATGATTCAGACCGTTGATCCGACCGAAAAAGCACCCAACAACACAAAATCTCAGCCACCCAACAGATCAACAGTCCAGATCACTCTACGTACCTCCCCATCAATAAGAGATCATGCAGTGATAGATATAGAGAGAGATGTGGACAGTGTACCTAAGAGGGCGAAATCTGACGGTGACAGTGACGCTCTCCTTGGACCTGGAGAAATCAGGGCGGTCGGATGCGGTGGGCGTGGACGGACTGGATGCATTTGAAGAAGGATTGAGATGGCGGGAAGATGAAGGGGTGGTTGGTCTGGCGGCAACGGTTTTTGGAGCGGGGCTTCTTCTGCTGCTGCTTGTGGAAGATCTGGGAGACTTGGGGAATCCGAAGCTAGACATTGTTTTTGACACGGCAGAGGGAATGGACGGCTGAGATTGAGATTCAGAGCTGATATGAAGTGAATGGGACTTGTTCTTCAATCCTTTATGAGTGTGTTGGATGATAGAGGGAGAAAAAGAGGGGGAGAGATGTAATGAAGAAGGAGGAGAAGGAGGCGGAGAGGGGGAGGGAAAGAGATTCACATGTATCTCTGCCTTGTTTGGAATTTCCCTCTTGTGGAGGTTTTTCTCACTATTGGCTAGCATTTCCAGTTCCAAGCCATTTGTTGGGAGAAGACTTGATGAAAGGTCACTGTTGTTTTGGTTATTTTGGAAAGAGTCCTATAAATTTCAACATCTTGATGAAAGTGTTTTCAATGGTTATTTTTCCTAGTCATGTGAATTGTTAGATGGCAGGGTGTGAAATGGAGCTGGTTGGTTCTGAAGTTGATAAGGTCTGACCCAATTGAAATTGTTTTTAGGGGAATGGAAATCCAAATCTGGCAGAGGTGGAACATGAACATGTCTAGGATGGGCTAAATTGTAATTTTTTAGTGGAGGAAGGTTGGATCAAGTCAACTTGACTTGGGTTGGCTCAAATTGGGTGCCCACTTCTTCTTTTTCTTTTTCTTTGTCCTTTTTCTTTCTTTTTTTTTTTTTTTTTTTTACATTTGCTTTGCTTTCCGTGCAAGTTCGAATCCAAACTTGAGGTCAGCCAAACATGAAGAGACCCAAATATCACTTTTGTTGACATAGGGTCATTTAGGTCAAGTTTCGATGGCCCAAGCCGCACTTCATTTATTTCGATTTCAATTTTATTGGTAGTTTGTTTGCACTCATTTACATGTAAAAATGATTTACGTACACAATTATTATGCATCATCATATCTATTTATGCATATTAATAGGTTTAAAAGTGATATCTAAATAAGGTCATTTTCACACTTTATTTTCATTGGAGGTAGGGTCATTTAGGTTAAGTTTCGATGGCCCAAACTGTACTTCCTTTATTTTGTTTCCGCTTCATTGCGGGTAGTTTGTTTGCACTCATGTACATATATATAACTATTCATGGACATAATTATCATGCATCATCAAATATATTAATGCTTATTTATGCATGTAAATAGGTGTGGAAGTGATATCTAAGTAGGTGTGACACTCTTGCACATCACCCACTAGAAAAAAGGGTACCCTCGGCCCCAAACATGAGGTTTTCTGTTATCACAAACCATCCCAATACCATCCAATGGAGCATCGGACCATCATTCCCTCAACTCATTCCCCACCGTTAATCAGCCCCATCATGCCCTAATTTTCTTTAACATTAAAACTCCAACAACAATGCTTTCAATTATTATTCTGAAAATAGTATCCAAATTATCCATCAGCCAATTTTCTTTTAATCGGGTTTAACGATTATTATTGCCAATAATCCTTTTTTAGAGAGATCAAAATCAATAAAATAAATCATTAATATAAAAATCAATCAATAGTCCTCGATCAAATGGCTAGCAATGTAATTCTAATAAATTATTATTCCTATATATCGTGAAATCAGCGGAGCCAACCTATATGCCTGATGCCTCTTTAACATCCTTGAGCCCACAAAAATTTAAGCTTTGTGAATTGCAATTGAAGTACCTCTCGGCTATTCTCTATATAAATGAAGCAACCACTCTCTTCATATCAACGTGATCTCTCTGTCACACAAAGAAAAGAAGTGATTTTGGTAGCATTCCGTTGCTATTTCAAGGCCCTGCAATCATCACGCACCCATTCTGCAATTGAGGGCCCATATTATTTCATGGGACATTTTTGTTGACATGAGGAGGATGCATTACTACTTGGAAGGTCCCCAACCTTGGGCTGATACAATGTTAAAAAACAAGGTAAATTTTAACTATAGGGCTGTAACGAGGGAATTTTGGTCTACGCCTTTAATTTAAAGGGTTTCAATTTTATAAATTGCATGAATCAAAAATTCCAAATAGATAAATGTAGCACTCCAAACACATCTCCTATGGGGCCTTTTTCTCCTACGGACTCCAAAGAAATCACCCTTGGTATGGAATATCAAGAGATGATTGCTTCATGGGGAAGTAGTATGGATGTAAATACATCAAATGAAGATTGGATCCACTTAGGGCTTAAGGGACATCGGCCATCTTTGTTGGCTCTACAGTTTGTTGATTGGCAGGAGGGGGTAAATTAATATTATCCGTCGGCTTAGGGCACATTTGTGTGGCACTCTGGAAAATTGGTTTTGCAAAAGAGCAAGGCCGACTCTCACCCATTGGAAATTAAAATTATTTTTTGTGGAATCACAAAAAAGTTAACTAGTTAATTTGTTCACGTTTGTGTAATCCATTTCCGTAAAAAAATATATTGTTTTTCTATTGAAAACTGTTTTTTCATGCGTTTTGTGCGAGAATTTTTTACATAAATGTTTTTTCGCCCCATTAGCATTTCCCTTTAATATTTTGAAAATAGAGTTCCTATTTGAGGGGGTATGGGAAGTTCATTTATGCATAAAATTTATCTCATGTTTATTACTTCATTTCCTCACTCCCTTTTCAATAAGGAATCCACAACCGCAACAAACAACATCAACACCAATTCATTGAGAAAAAAAAAATTTGCACCAAATATGAGTTTTTAACTTCTGTGTAAAACCTTTTCCAATGTATTTAGGGGTGGTTTCTCCTCTCCTCCAAGCACAGTGCATACTTTTTGTATGCTCCAGCTCGTGGGATCTACTTAATTAGATGTATATTTATCAATGCGTGGGGTACATGGAAAGATCTCTTTATGGATAAGTGTCAACAAGAAAATCAGCCTCCTCAAATCATCTAAACCAATGATTTAATAGCCATAAAAGTTTTGTAGCCTTTAACCATAGATTTCTTTAAAACTCAATCCAATAGTGGATAAAAATTTGATCAGGGTGAAACTAGACATGCTGCCAAATCATGCAAGTGATATTGTGAAGGGCATGCACTAATCAAAGGTGGGTCCAAGCAGGCCCCACCACATGATATACTAATGCTCATAGGAGAACATTTCTCTGTAAAAGGTAGAGGGCCTTTTGACAAGTACCTCCTTGCCAATCACATATCCTTGTTCAATAATAACCAACATCATACTCCCAACCCTTAGGGCTTGTTTATTTATTAAAATATTTTATAAGAATTTGTGTGTTAGGAAATTTAGAGATGCCATATTTCTTTACCATAATTTCAATTTGTCAACATCTAAAACGTTTCAAATGATATTTGTAATTATTGGAATTCAAATTCCTTTACTTTTTTATGAAATTTCTAGATATACAAGTACAAAGACTATTCAGAAATTCCATTGTAAACGATTACTCAAAAAATCTCTAAAATGAACTTGCCAAGACCTAAGTATTAAAATATCTTTGAAGAGAGGGAATTACTCAAATTCATAGTTGAAGCAAGTATTGTCAAAGCCAAGCACCATCGCCGGAGAAGTCGTCGAGGTAGGTTAGGCATACGCATGCATGCGTGCGTCGATTGTCACTGTCGCCAAGTTCTCACATTGTCACCTGAAAATGATTTACAAAAACTAACTTTGACAATTCATTACTTGTTTAATGTAAACAAAGGACATTGGGAGTTTTAAAAGTGAAAAAAAGGACCTCATGATTCATGAAAGGCAACAAGAGTCTGGCTTATTCACGAGTGGTGCCTGCCTTTTTTGATATAAAGCCTAAACATGTGATTTAATTCTATGTATTTTAAGATTTTCTATTCCGTTCAAAAAGAAGAATACGTCAAAACATGAATATCGAGAAACATTTTCCATTAACAAAAATCGAAACGAGTGAAAATGATAAATAAATACCGAGACACTTCTCTTATAATTCAAATCCTAATAAAGTTAAGATCCGATCAACAAGGCTATTGGCTGCCTTATATCTTTCGACAGTGACGTGCCTAAAAATAGAAAGAATAGCTTCTTACTAGCCATAGGTTTTTGAAATTTGCAAGTGACCATTGTTGTTTTTTAAATTAGTTAATTAAAAGTCTCTTATGTGGTTAAAGACGATAAGATGGAAAAAGCCTTAGATGTCCTTGTATTATTGGACACTTAACTGAAACTCTAAGCATGGGACTAAGATTGATCTAAACACTTTAAACTAGGCTGAAACAAGTCATATTGCCTGTTATATCCAGGTTTTGGCCATTGACCTATACTTTTTAGTCCGAGGCCTGCAACACATCCGAAGTGCATTAATCACAATGATGTCCAATTATATTACCTTATTTACATCTAAAAGACTCAAGAAGCACTGTAAAATAAATATTTATGTCTCTTTTCCCCTAAAAACTAAAGAAGAAGAAGAAAAAAAAAAAAGCAGATGAAGAAGTTGAAAGCCCGAAACAAACTAATTATCAATCCAAGACGTTCTTTTTCCCCCTAAAAACTAAGGAAAAGAAAAGGAAAGGAAAAAAAAAAACAAATGAAGAAGTTGAAAGCCTGAAACAAAATAATTATCAGTCCAGGACGTAAATATCAACGCGAAGATCCAATAATTATGTTGTAAATCATGGTTATTTGAGGTGAGGGCATAATCCCGGGAGTAGTTCAATTGGCGTAGGACCACAGCTTTTTTGGAGGTTAAGGGTTCGAAACTGCGCTACCATATTGGGGTCACAGGGAATTTACTCAACTCCCCCTGGGCTCGTGGGGATTAGTCCGGCCCAAAGGGTCGGGACATCCTCCGTTATTAAAAAGAGAAAAAAACTTAGGACATGCATATTTAAGCAGGGCGGACAAAAGCTGACCTGCATTTGAACCACCAAACCTAATTAATTAAATCCAATCGAGTTCATTTATGGTTGGCAGTGGATTAGACAATACTTAACCTTAGTTTAAAATGTGGGATAATATATAATTGGCCCGCCCTAACCCCTTAAGTTATCTAAACTTGCAGTTGATATTCATTCTTTCTGTTGTTTGATTGTCATTTTTCCATATTCTTCATTAATTTTCCTTAACACCCGACCTAACCTACACTAAAATACAAAATTAAAATATTTTGTTTTGGTTGATGCGACTGATAATGTATCTTAATCATTTAATAGATAGGTCAAATGTGGGTTGGACCTAGGCCAGCAAGCCCACGTCAATCCAATCCAAATGTACCTGACTGGACCCACTTGCACCCCCCTAAATTTAAGAGCTACATTCATCCACTGTGTCTCTGGTGGGCCTTACCTGCTCATAATACTGTCCACCACCAGACCAGTACAAGTTTGGGCCTATATCAGAAAGTAGGGTATTCCAGTAAGTCTCCTCACATAAGATGTTGACAATCCATTTTCTAGGCCCACAAAGGCGTGCATAAAAAGCCATTGAGGTCTACATTCTTGTCAGTATGGCACATGTAAATTACATGGTACTAAGCTATCAGGTGGGACTGCTACTTGAGTGGGCAACACATGCAATATATCTTGGAGGTAAAGCAACAAAAATCTCAACATTCTGCCTATACATTTTAGGGACCCACAGGCTGTACGCTCACTTGGTTCATTGTCTAGTTCATCTCATTAGTGTGGCCCACTGTCCACTTTTTACATGATTTGGTTTTGGCAGACTTCTCCAAATTAGATCTTGACCATTGATTTGTTATTAACATCTTTGTATTGTCTATTCAATTGGTTCTTTAATTTTTAAGGCTACAGGCCAAAGGGTTGGATGTCATTCTAGTTGGAAGATGCTTAAGTCTGTCCCAATGGGATATCTCAATCGAAGCCTGAATAATTCATCTTCCTGAGAAAACCATGATTTTAACTGCGACCCATTTAACCCCAAGGGGTAGCTTAGTTGGCCTAGGACCACGGTTTGCTCCCGGAGGTTGTGGGTTCGAAACTCTGCTACCACACTAGGGCTACAGGGGATTTACCCGGCTTCCCTCTGGGCCCGGGGGGATTAGTCCAGCCCAAAGGGTTGGGAACCCTCCGACAGCGGAAAAAAAAAAAAAAAAAAAAAAAAAAAACTGCGACCCATGGATTGCTGGCACTGCAAAAGGGTCTGGCCACATTGAAATTTGGCTGAGCCCACCACATTTATGAGTGATAGGTCTGTGCTTATTGGCCTGTTAAAAGCTCATAAACATGATTGGGCTCCAAATGGCACCAGATCGAGTTGCTTGGGCTTACTTGCCTGAACCATTGAGGCTTGGCTAGCTCATTGGGGCGCAACATAAGACTGTAATCGACACACAATTATGGTGCACATGGAGACCTAAATTCATCATAACTGTGATCTAATCTAATTATAATCACACCATAATATTTAGTTAAGATAATCTAATCCAAACCGCAACATAATACCAACTCATTAATCACAGAGTATTCTATATTAATGTAAACATCGACTCCATAAGTTAAATCCAGGCCACTTAGGCCCATTCCAACTAGTGTTGGTACAGATTTTATCCCAGTAGGGTCCAGCCCGCAATATATACGGTTGGTCACGGTCAAAAGAACTTGACCTGCCAACAAACAACAAACAACTCTGGCAGTTTAACATGTTGGGCTTTTGGCACTATATGTAATGAGTTGAGCTTGTGTTGGACATTTTAAGGCCTTTCAAATATGAGGAGAGCTAGAAAACATTTTGGGGAGGTTTTTCTTTTTTTTCTTTTTTTTTTTTTCTTTTTTTAATAACAAAAAACGACCCTAATTGTGGGACCTACTATGGTATATGACAACCATGAAACGAAACTGGATGGAATAATTTAGATGAATATACTTATGTGAAAACTTAACTTCAACCCGCTTCTCATTCACTTCACTCCTCATGTGAAATACTTCACTTTACTTCACTCCTCATTTATTCAAATAGGCCTCACCATTGACAACTTTGCCTTATCCCCTATCTGGGTTGGGTTGTTTGTCTCGAAGAGTTCTGTTATATGATTACAGAAAAATTGTCATATTATGTCTAAACGGCGATTCCCAATAACCTCCCCTCAGACTATTAACCTCTTTGGATAGTGTTTATTAAGCACTAGTTTTCCCACCTTTGAAGATAGAAAGAGATCTTTGTTGGCATTTGTGATGGAGCCCACTTGTGTTTACATGGGGTGGACCCCACTCACAAAATAACACCCCTCTCAAGGAATCTCATGGTGATATGGATAAGAACGGTTTGAGTTTTATCAAACTCTTTATCCTTATCGTATCTAAATTTAAATTCAAATTGAGAGAGTTTCATTCAATCTATTATCCTTATCATCTCTTAATTCAAATTTGAATAGATCAGATCTCCGCAACTAGATTCAGGTCGACTACCAATTCTCCATCATCATCTTCTTAGATCTCCACAACTAGTACCAGCATTTGTAGCAGCCAACTTATTTAGATCCGTGCTTCCCCGTCAACTACGGCTTTTCAATCTTTCCATAAGAAATTGCTAAAATCCTACAACTGACATTCCCTAAAACCATCAAATGATCTTCTCCATCAAACGATCATTCAGTTCACCAACATGGACTTAGCTCATCTATTCAGGGTCACACTATTCAGTTCTTTTCCACTCAACTCTATTTGAGGCCATGCTCTCTGAAACTCCTCATTCTAACAATCTTTCCCCACTATTTCATTTTAGGTCTTTGTTGGTTTTCTCCTTCTCCCATATTCTTGGACCTGTAACCCTTCAATTCTCGTATATATCAGACTTTTGGTCCTTTCAATATGTGTCCAAACTATCTCAGACAAAAATCTTTGTTTTTTTTTTTCTCTCCTACTGTAGCAACTGGTACCTGAGTGATCATTGGCGTTTGGTGTGGGTGGAGTGGGGGGTGCAAAATGTCTGTACTTGGATAAAGGTGGACCAAAAATCAGACTGATCAAATCTGAAATGGTGTAGATATGAAGGCTCCAAAGTAAAGGATGGGAAAGCAATAAAATGTTTTAGAACTAAATGCAAAGGTGAAACAATTTAAATTTGTTTCAATTATATATGGTGCCAATGTGGGCTAGAGGGTGGCAGGGGAAGGTGGAATCATAGGAGAGTGAAATTTTATCTGGTGCCAATGTGGGGCTAGTGGGTGCTAGGGGAAGTTGGGATCATATGAGGGCCTCAAATGGGCTGTTTCACCTGGCCCCATGTCTGTAACTGTGTGTGTAAATGAGAGTTTTCAAAAAGGAACTGCTCCCATATTATAAAATGAGGAACGTTTAATTGGGGCTCATCTATGATGAATTCAAAGTTTCACTCACATACACTTGCTGCCCATGTATACTCACCCAAGTTTGATCCTCATAGTATTGATATCCACAGTTGGATTAAAATACAACACACTTTATCACTAAATCAGTAAAACTTTGAGGCCCCTGAATTAAGGGTTATGATGATTTGATTCTGATCACTTTTCATCCACCTCCAATCCAAATTCAACCTCACAAGTTATAGATGACAGGGACCTGTAACCTTATGATTGCGACACTGAGCTCACTGGTGTTGCCGCTGCATTGGATGATTGGCTTTAAGTATAATTGAAAAATGCTGAGGTCATTAAGCTAATGCAGTTTCAAAAACCTTATTTTGAAACTTTTTCTGAAGGACTTCAACATTCTGATGCACTTGTAATGGAAGGTTTATTGATTGGACTGATTATAAGTTCTAACATTGTGCTGGTGTGGCAATAAATGTTGTGCAGCTTTGGGACCATATAAGTTCCCAGATGTGTTCACATTTCTGCGAGATAGAACTGATGGTGGCCAATGGTTACATCCATCACTTAAATTAACAGAGGATAGAACAGTAGAAGTTGGATGCAATTTAGGTTCTTAAAGAAGAACTGGTTCCAGGTTATTGCAATGAGGTATCCCTTGATATTACCAAATTGTTGTTTGACTATCATCTCTGTTCCAATGGATTATGAGGACTCAGAGAGTTTTTACTGATTGGATAAAACTTCAATGATGATATGAACTGTTGATGGTTGTGGGTGTTCAGACAAATCAAACTGCTGTTGAATGTATCCATTGCAATTAAATCACTAATTTAGTCCCACATGCAAAGTGTGGTGGCAGGGACAGTCTCCCATAGGGAGTGCCAGGATTCGAGCCCAGCTCGCCCTCCTGTCCTGCCAGATAAATCAATATTTTCGAAACTATAACTGACATTTGTGGTTAAAAATAAAAAACTGACACTTGGGGTCTAGTAGGCCAATAAGATGAAACTTATTGTCATAGATAAGTTCACTGCACGTTATTTTGCCTTGATATGGCTATCACTGCTACTGAGTCAGCTAGAAATGTTTGAAATATTTTTGAATTCTTTCATTGTTTACATCTTTCACTTAACTCTTGATAATGCTACTTTCAGTCAGTTATGTTGTTTTGGATGCAAATATCTTCTTACTGGAACTTGCAGCAGTCCTTACTATTACACCTGAATTTAATTAACTAGGATAATTCCCTAGAATTATTCGAGATCAGGTTAGATCTAATGGTTTTTTCATCCTTCTAGGGCTAAGTATTCAAATTTCATCTACCAGCAGAAAATAAGCCTTTTACTGGCAGATTGATATTTGTCAGATTGCTGGTGGTGATCATAGAGATTAAAAAATCAGGTGATTATTTGTTATTTTACAACAATATAGTTGGTTATTTGTAAAACTCCTTCATTGGACAATTTGAATGGGGCTGGCTGCATAAGTACCTGTTTGGTGAGCTATGCCAGTTGGAGCTTTTATCAGGTTAGATTTGAGGGCTTAGCATCTTTCTAAGACAAACTTTGCCAAATTTCATCAACGAGCCAAAAATCAGCCTTTTACTACCATTTAAGGTGGCTGATAGATGTTTTCAGATTCATGGTGGTCTTAAAACTACAGAAATCAGGTGATTATTTGTTATTTGTAGAAACATATAGTCGATTATTTCTAGAACTTTTTCATTGGAAAATTTAAATGGGGCTGGCTGCACCTTTTTGGTGAGCTGTGCCAGTTGGAGCTGTTTATTATATGGATATTGATAGGTATATTGGTAGAATAGATATTTTTTTTCCTGTTTATTTGATTTAGAACTCCTGGATGGATTCTTCCTACAAATAAAGGTGAGCACATTAAAATGCAATTGCCCTCTCCAAGGAAATTTTATTGTCTTGCGTCATTTTGTTGATTTTTGTTTGTTTTAGAATTTTTCTTTTCAATATAGACCTTATTGATCTTTTTGGATTGTGCTAATCAGCATCCTTACCTTCTCAGATAATAATCTGTAATTAGTTCTAGATGAGTCCCAACTGCTCCTTTTATTAGGTTGCTTTTATATTGAAGCTGTTGAGGGTTTGACTTTTCTTGAAATGGAACAGTTCTGCTGAGCCCATTTACTCTGTTACTGCCTGCTGGCACATGCGCCAACATGTACACGTGCAAGATCCAAGCATTAACACCATTTTAGTTAACTCTACATGTCATGGTTAATTTGTTTGAATTTGACAGATGGAGAGGTTTTAGCTGATCATTTGGGGGACATAATTTCCTAGTTATGGCTACACCTTATATGTAATTTAAAAGAACAAAACAGAGATTTTGCCATAGCAATTAATGTTCTTACCAGTATTCTTGAAAAATGCTTAATGTGCTTTCTTGTTTTGCTACTACTGTTCTCCTAATGCATATTGATGGATTGTGGTTACTTGCAGCTGCTGCAGAGAAGACGTGCAGATTGCTCCTAAATCTGCTATTTTGTTCCTTTTCGATTTTCAATATGGTTTCATTACATAAGTCATTTTCATCCTTTGGGCGATTCATTAGCATTACTGGTGTGCCTGTAAAGCTAATTACCATTACCATAGTATTCAAGAACTCATGCTGTAGCTAGTTCAGCAATGCTATAGTCATAAGGTTGCATTTGGCACATTGACATTCTGATAATTGAAAACTCTAGATACTTGTGTTGTTCCTCCAACAACAACAAAGCTACATCATATGAGATTAATTGTAGGCAGACAAGGATGGTTCTTTAAGGGTCCATTGATATTTTGAGTACAGACTAGCACCAACTGTTTTCATAATTGATAATTTTGCACACTTGCAGTTGAAATATCCCATAGTTATTGTGGAAATATGCTTTCGTAAATTGTCCATAAAATCAAAATGCTCAAAATATCTGTATGGACCAACAAAACAGTAATGTTAGATGTCCTGTTTTGGGGGCATTATGAGTATCTGATGTACTTATTATATACACCATTGAGATTCTTGTTTTAGGGTTTCAAATTGAAATCACATATTCCAAGAGAGATGAGAGGAAAAACCCTGGGAAGCTTTATAATCTTATTTTTTATACCCATAGATGAAAGCACATTGCCGAATCATGTAAATCCTTGCGTGTTCAGTTTTTGTGTTCTTTTCTTTGTTTGCATAAAACCTTGTTTGTTTTTTCACTACAAAAAACAAAGGCTGAAAACAACTGATTACACTGTCCCAGATCCCTTTCCTACATTAAATTGATGAACATCTGAAACCTCTCTGATCCAGTAACTTTGGACAAGTGAACTTGTTTGGGGTTGGCAAAGTATACAACAGGAGATACTGTTTTACTTAGAATACAATTGGTGAATACATTTATTTTTAAATTGGTACTTCTAACTTGATAATCCAGACCTAAAAGTCTTTCCAGAATTGACTCCCTGGGAGGAGATGGTTGAGTAGTTAGAACTTATGGAGACAATGATGTCCACTTATTTATTACATCTTTAGGATCTCATAATATCCATGATGGGACCATTGTCTTTTGGGGCTATTGAAATGGGATAAGTGCCAGATGAAAAATTCACGTGCATTTGTGAAACGCATGTTGGGTGGTTATTTTACATTTGGACCCAATGAATTCCTAAGAAGTTTGTATTGAAGGCTTTGGCTCCCACCTGTGCCAACATGACACATGGGTGTAATTAGGAATGGCAATTCCTGAGGCGATCGAGCAACCACATATGAACCTGACCCAGTAGTTTCAGGTTAGGTTGACATTCTCATCCTGATTAATGAATGGTTAAGGTTCAAGTTCGGTTGCATGCTATTCGAACCGCAAAACCTGACCTGAACCTGAACCAACTTGTCTTAGTGTCCTTCAATCTGGAACCCATCCTATACCTGAGGTTGATATTTCCAACCATATTAATTTATGATTCAGTTTGGATTCAGCTCATACTCTTGGAGGTCAAACTGACATGAAATGGTTCTCTAGATGTAGCCCACTGCCAACTGTCCTGGCAAAAGAAGTCCAGTCCACTTAGCATACTGTCAACAGATGTAGTCTTTTTTTTTTCCCCTACTTAGTAGTTACAATTTATCACCTGGTTATTTTGGGCCAAGACAATCTCCAAGTGCATTTCTCATCGAGCCCATCTACGAACTTGGCCTACTGGTTCGAGCCTGTCCAAAGTTCAGCCAGCTTCTGTACAATGCCGAACTAACTGGGGTGGCCTAATGTCCAGTTTTGTAACAAGAACAAAAATTGGTATATGTAGTGCGGCGGAAGCCTGATTCTTTGGCTGAATTGAGGCCTAAACACTAGGCCCAATAACAAAATGGAATGGGCCAGATCATTTTCACCCGGCCAAGCCCGACTTGTTTGCAACCGTACCATCCACTACATTCAATCTACATCATATTAGACAATCTCTTTTTTGACATGTCCTAACTCAGCTGAGTCGACTTGGATTTATAGGTGAGAGTTGTACCAGTTTGAGTCGAGTTTCGTAGTTTTTGAACCATGATACATGCGTCTTGGACTCTGCACGTATTGGACCAGGGCTTTCAGAGGAATAGGCTGGCCCATGGTGCCTGGTTTGGAATCTCTTGCACATAATAGGTTGTACAGGCCCCAAAAATCAGGCTCAATACTGAGAGAGCCTGGCCTAGGATTTCACCTTTAGTGGACCAAACTGGCTTATTCAGATTCTACATCCATAATTCATTTTCATGTAGTCATTTGAATCTGTTCTTATCCATAATTGTCTTTATGAATGGGTTGGTAATGGTAGATCTCTTGTATGGTGCCCCACAGATACAATAGCTCCATTATGCCAAATTCATTTCATTGATGACCTCTACCTAATTGATTGCCCATTGCAATAAAAGTTACTGAAAGAATAGAAATAGCTAATAACACTTCCCACCTGAGCATTGTTTTTGAAAGGGGTGGCATGTACTTTAATTTAAATAGAAAAATAGAACATCTATGTTAGGATCCTGTATTGGGCCTAAAAACCATGAGTATTAGCCATATTACTGCTATATCAGCAAGCAATTTTATTGGTGTGAAAAGGCAATATAGATATGTGTATAAGGTTATTTGTTGATGTCGAGCTGAATCAGTCATGGTCATCATCTAAGTCTTTCTCTCCCTTTTGGGTTGGTAACCTAAATTTTATAAGACAAATCATCATCATCTAAATTAAAGTTGATTGCATGAATCTCGTTTCTCCATTTCAATTTATTTTGGAACTTCCTCCTCGTGGAACATATTTTTGCCTGAGTAGAGTTGGTATTTTGATCAGATATTGACTGTATTGGCAAATGACTATTGGCATTTTTAGAGCTTGATTGATATTAACAGATTCAGCATGTGTTGGTCCATATTTAAAATTGATCAGGGGTTTGATAGATCAGCACTTGCATGGATAGTATGTTACATTGATGGATCTCAACAAGTGGTTCGTTCAATTCTTTACTCTTCCCCGGAATACAGCTTGCCTGCAACTTTTGCTTTACTCACCTATTCCAAAAGGCTGCCTTTTTCAATAATCTCTCTATCGTATTGACAGAGCAAGTGAAATTATAGTACGAACATGAATCATGAACTTTACCTTCACCTTCCTTCATATCTTTTCTCCGCATCCAACATGGACACATAGCCTGCATTTTTATTAAAATTAAAACTTATATAAAAAACTTAGTGTAGTGTTGGGAAAGACACTGTATAATGTGATGTTTGTCCCTTCAAGTTGCGGACCTATGCATAGTGAACCTGAGGCAGATTGCCTCATTTAGATTTTGAAATTATAAAAAATTTAAATGGATTTAATGCGTCCCACGTATACCTAATAAATAGTCGCCACACGTCTAAAACTTGTGATCGCCCCACGTCATAAAACCTCGGTGACCAAGAGTACTACAAGTTCCTATTTGCGCTGTTTTCTTTCGACATCTTCTTTCTATTAAGAGTTCGAAATCCTCTTCGCGCCGATCGAGTTTCTCGTCGCCGGTCCTCTCGTGGTTAGTCTTTCTCCTAGCAAACATCCATAAATAAACCAATCTCCCTCCCTCCTCAGATTTTAGTATAATCCTAATCATTTTAGCTCTTAATCTCCAAATTATAATTTCAAACCCTTGATCTCCAAATCTCAATTCAAACCCTAAGCTCTAAATCACCTAATCTGAGCATATCTACAAGTCCAAAGATGGCCAAATCACCATCGAGCACACTTTAATATTCAATTCACAATTAAATTAAGCCTTATGGATCGCATGTGTTTGATTAATCTGAGTTACATTTAAGTGGCAAATTTTAATCTTTGCCATGAGCCCATTGCCAAATTATGGAGAATTAATTTTAAAGTTAGATAAGTGCAGGCAACCAAATTTATTAGATCAAAATAGAACCCTTTTTTTTTTTAGCTATCGGAAGGTTCATAACCCTTTGGGCTGACCTCCAGGCTCAGAGGGAGGCCGGGCAAACTCCCCTGTAACCCTAGTGTAGTAATGCAGTTTCGAACCCACAACCTCTGGGTGCAAATCGTAGTCCCAACTGAGCTATCCCTTGGGGTTAAAATAAAACCCTTTTAGAAATCCAAATTGGGTAATTATGTGCTCACGCAATTCACCATTTCAAGACATCCAAACACCTAGGATTAATTTTTTTTTATCTTAGCTATTTTGATGATGATGAATTGTTGATCACTTGAATTTGATAAAGGCAGCGGGAAAATCCTTCAATTAGGCAAGAAATTTAAACATCGAAAAAAGTCTTACCTATTTAAATGCAATACATTTTCTCATTTTGTATTTTACTGTAAATTTTTTTTAGCAAAATCGAGTAAAAGTTTAGCTCCACCAAAACAAAAAATCATGGATCCGCCACTGATCCCTTATCATTTGTAAATTTAAATTTCTTCCCCCGGTTTTCAAAATTCCAGCTATATAATTGAAAGGAATCAAATGAACTTTTGAATCCTTTGAAAAAAAAAAATCCAATGGGCAGTCCATTTAACAGAAACAGTACACATGGTGGGTCCCATCTACAGTAGGAAAATCAAGGTGCACCGACAGATGGTGGGTCCCATATATAGAGGGAAACCAAGGGGCACCGAATTGGCTAGTATCATGTAATGTCTTCCCTTTTCATGGACCTGACATCACTTGCTTTGAACCAGTTCGGATAAGTCCATCACCCAACTAACACGCAACAGCCCATGCAATTTCCCGCGCGCGCGAGCGACAGCGGGAGGCGGCAAGCAAGTGCGCACCGCGTGCAGATGTCAGAAGATCCAAACAAAACCATCACAACTCACGTTACTAATGTCACAGTCTGCACAAGGTTTTGTTTCCCCAAAAATGCTTCCACCCGAGTGAGGGCCCACTTGGATGAAGTTCGGGTCAATCTGAGTTGGACCCGATTAAGTTAAAATCACAAAATTCTAGCGTTTGGGGCATGTTTGTTTGTATTAAAATGCATAAAATTTCAGAAATGAATATTGAATTTTTTTTATAGAAAATAATATTAATCAATTTTTTCTTAATTGAATCAAGAGAAGATGGAAATATCAAACAAATTGGATTGAGATTCATCTGTACTCAATTCTTAATGGGTGCAAATGTTTTGTGAATGAAATTCAGGGGTGGGAATTTTTTTTTATGAGTGTCAAAGGTTTAATGTTTTTTTTTTTATAACGCAGAATCTAATCCTTTTGACAGAATAATTTTCGCGGGCTCGGGCGAGAAACTCAAATAAAATTTATGTTTAAGCCAATGTGATAGTATAGTTCCAAACTCGTAGTACTCAGCACAACAGAGCTACCCCTTGCTAGTTTTGATGTGTAGTTTTGACTTTTGATAGGATTTGGAGAAGGGGATTAGATAGATCCAAAGTGGGCCACTTGTATGAAAAGGATGTCGGAAGTGGGAACAGGAAAGCATGTGTTGGATTTTCTAAAAAGCAACACAAACCCCCAAAGATCTGATCTCGCGGTGGTTGGACAGCGTGTGCCCCTCTGTCTCCGGTTACAAAAATTTAAAGACAACTCCCGGTATTTACTTCTAATTGCAAGGGAGGAATTCGTGTTTTATATTTTATTTTTATTTTCAGCCGACTAACCTAATTGGGACTTTGACAAGACTTTAATTATGATAATGATGATGTTTTGATTTTTATTAAAACTCCTAAATAATATATTAAATAGAAAAACTTCTAACCTTTTTAATATTTATAAATAACCTACTTACAAGGAATTATTCCGCGAACTATTTATTTGGAGATAAAGTGCAAGCGTTTAATTATACCCAAAAAACAGAAAAAATAATTGCAAGTGCTTGACACTTTTGATGTTAGTGGTAGATCATGTTTTGAGAGCATTTGAAATTCTTTATCTGAATGTTATAATGTTGAAGATCAATACTTCACTCTAGAATTTTTGAATTCCACTTTCTTGAATATTAGACAAGTATGTTAGAAAACACTTTAGAGACAACATTTGGATAATTGATAATTCTCCCATGTAAAATTCTTAGGATTTCTCTAACCAAATGAGTTCCTAACCAACTTAACAATTCTCTTGTTAAAATAAAGTTATTTTGCCCTTAAAAATTGCTTTAGAAATAATTCTCTCATATAGTGTGCAACCTATGCTTATGACAAGAGCATCCATTATATCTTATTACGAGTCCAGATTCCTGTTTCTTAAAAAGATGGAGATACTGTCTTATCCAATCTGTATTTACGAATCTTATATAATTGAGAATGTGGATGAGATGTAACGATAATCTCCATCTTATTACTATACCAGTGAATCTAGTTATGAATAAAAATTTTTGAGTATTTTTTTATTTAGGTTGGTCCCTATAAACGTAGATTTGGATAGTTTGCCATTCCTCCCATGTACGAGGGAAAAAAAAAATCTAAGATGACAAAAGTGGTTCCTTGTAAAAGCTAGAAAAGTTTGTAGCTATTTGCAATGGAAAAACAGAGGGGGTTCTTTGTAAAATTCCCCTGCTCCTCCTGCCAACCTCTCTGCTTCAACCCTACTGCCATCACCATTAATCCTTCCAACAGTGCCTTTTCCAAACCCCTAACCCTAACACTATTAACGTAGAAATTGGAAGATAAATGCATTTGCAATCGTGTCAGTTCATTCCTGAAAAGCTTTAGCTCTGTGGAGCATTGGCCAGCAAAATGGCAATGTCTGAAAGCAAGCATCTAAGCTTGCTCTTCTTCTTCTTATCCTTCTCTCTATTTGTTGCATTTTCATTGGCTGCTAATGTCACGTACGACCGCCGGTCTCTCATCATCGATGGCCAGAGGAAGCTACTCCTCTCGGCTTCCATACACTATCCTCGAAGTGTTCCTGCGGTATGATTGGAATGCCTTGAACTTCAATTTAAAAACTTCATTCTTTTTTCTTAATATGAGGATTTTTGGGTGTTTGGAGGTACCCCAGATTGGGAAATGTTTGAATGTTTTTGCAGAGTGGATGATAGTAGTCTAATAAGATTTCAGTGTGTTCCTCCTTTTATTAATCTTAAAATAAGCATTTTGGATGCGTTTGGAGGCACCCACATTGAGAATTGCAGAGTAGATTATTGCTGTTTTAATAAGATTGCACTGCCTTTTTATCTGACTCAAATCTTTTTTTTAAGGATTTTGGGTGCGTTTGGAGGTACCCAGATTGCTAAAAGTTTAAATGTTTTGGCAGAGTGGATGATGCTTTACAGCTTTAGACTCTTTAATCCAGTATTAGTTTGAGCATTTTGGGCGGGTTTGGAGGTACACGGATTGAGAATAGTTTGAGTGTTTGGTAGAGTGTATGATTACTCGTCTAATAAGATTACAATGTATTTCTTTTTTAGCCACTCTTAATTTTAGCAGTTGGAGTGTGTCTGGAGATACCCAGATTGTGAAAAGCTTGAATGCTGGGCAGAGCAGATGATTACTCATCCAATAAGATCTCAATTCGTTTCTCTTCAGTTCATTCTTAAATTTAGCTTTTTGGGTGTATTTGGAGGTACCCAGATTGTGAAATGTATGAGTGTTTTGGCAGAGTGGATGGCCACTTGACCTTTCACTCTGTCGTTACATTGTGTTTGGGGCCGTCCCAAATAGGAAATCAAAGTGTGTGGGGTATTGTTTTTTCTCGTATTTCCCTTTGGAACTGTCCCAAATAGGAAATCAAAGTGTGTGGGGTATTGTTTTTTCTCGTATTTCCCTTTGGAACTGATGTTGGTTACGTGTAGTGGCAGAAGAACAATCTGTCGACCCAATTTTGTTTCTATGATGATTGATGTCTTTTCGATAGAATATTCAAGTTTCTTATGATCTGAGTGCATTGTCGTGCTTCTGAGTGGGACCAGAATCAGCATACAACATCGCATTTGTCTACCATTTCCTTCCTGTTCAACCTCTAACTGCAACCAAGCTGATACTTATATTCATGGAAAAGCATCCATTAATTCAGAAAAAGAAATTGTTACATTTAAAAACAGTCTAATTCTAACAAATTTGTCTTGTTTCTCTTTCTGGAATGAAATAGATGTGGCCAGGGCTTGTTTCAACAGCCAAAGAAGGAGGGGTTGATGTCATTGAAACTTACGTATTCTGGAATGGACATGAACTTTCACCAGGCAATGTGAGTTTGTTTGGCACCTTTGATGCATATATGTTAAAAGCCGCTCTGCTCCTCTAACACAGTAAGGTGGAATATTCCAGTATTATTTCGAAGGGCGCTACGATCTGGTTAAATTTGTAAAGATTGTTCAGCAAGCTGTTCTCTATTTAATCCTGCGCATTGGCCCATTTGTTGCAGCTGAGTGGAATTTTGGGTCCGTTTATTCTCGCTTTTACTATGTTATGTATTTTTATGGAGCACTTGGAATGCATTTTTTTAATGGGTTGACACGTTGATTGTGGTTTATGAAACTACAGTGGCATACCTGTTTGGCTGCACTATGTGCCAGGCACTGTGTTCAGAACTGACAATGAACCCTTCAAGGTATGAGAATGAGAGATTTTGTGTTCAGTTTTGAAACATCTTGTAGATTCTCAACATAACCAACCATCAGACTTAAGGCCGTGCTTGGATCTTCACTGATTATGAGGGTACTTTTATCCCCAAATCCCTGTGGTTTAGTTCACCCCTGAGGAAATGCATGCAATTTACGGGGGAAGAAAAACTGAGTTCAATACAAATGTGGTTATAGATTAGGGCCACTTGGCCACCCTAAAAGCAGTAAGAAATGAATAATTTTCCATTTCAGTTTAAGTTTGTACGTTTCTGGGCACTTAAAATGTAAAAAAGACTGTTCCCAATGAATTTGCATTTCCTCATCAGCCTGTGTTTTGTCCAGAGTCACATGCAGAACTTCACAACACTAATAGTGAACCTGATGAAGCGAGAGAAGCTTTTTGCATCTCAGGGTGGTCCTATTATACTGGCTCAGGTAAGAATATCTTTTGATCTCATGTTGACTTGTGGTTCGTACTTAGTAGGATGCCTTTGTCTAACCACCATTTAGCAGTTAATGCATTTACACCAATCATTAATAATGACTGATTCTAGCGGTTTAGTCTTAAGTACCTCTAAACAGTGTCTGTCTTGATTTTATTACACCAATGTGGTTGTTTAATGTCATGGTAACTTTTGAGTTTATCATCATAAAGTGAAATGTTCATATGACTGTTAATTAGGTATCTCCCTTAAAATGTTCAAATGATGTTTAAATATCTAATGTTAAATTTGACTTCTTTTTCTTTGTGATGACAATGAGTACATTGGGTGTTTGCTAGCGTTCTTTGCTAGTCTTGTTTCCTGTAAACAAAGGCCAGGAATCATCCCCCCCCCCCCCCCCCCCAAGAAGGATTGCATCATTTGTATCATACATGAATGATCTGCGGAAACTTCCTGTAGGATCACCTAACATTTGGGCGGCGGTGAAATCTGGCTGCTTTTCAGTGGTGGAAAATTTTCACATTTGGTGTGACAACATTTCCTGAAAAAATGAGCTAAATTTCCCACGTTTCCTCGATTCCTACAGTTTTATTTATTTATTTATTTTTGGGTTGTTGGGGAGCGGGTTGCGGAATTTTTTTCCACACGAGGAAAAAAAATCCGAGGAACTGGTTTTCATTGGACGTACACATGTGTGCCCTAAATCTCGTCAGTTTTATCTGGTTATGGAACCTCTTTCTAGTTGCTCTGGGACAATTAATTGCTTCTTTGGAAGAAATAGTAGGTTTTGTTTTTGGTGGCAACGTGCTATTTGGTGGTGATCCCGGTCTTCCTTTGATTGCAGATAGAAAACGAATATGGAGACATTGAAAGAGTCTATGGTGACGGGGGAAAGCCATATGCAATGTGGGCTGCAAAAATGGCTGTTTCTCAAGATATTGGTGTACCTTGGATTATGTGCCAGCAATATGACGCTCCTGATCCTGTGGTGAGGATTTTATCACTTAAGCGTAGATTGATGATTGATTCATTTCTTTAATACTATATACACAAAAAATGTATCTGGATACAAATGCAAATTGTATGAGTTGCAGATTTTCTGATAGACAAATTCCATGTTCAAGATTTTTTTTCTCAGGAAGCTACATAATATTTTGGTATACTGTTAGCTGAAGAATTGCCTCTAAATTCCATTTCTGCTTTAGTAATTTAGTAATTGCAAATAAATTCTAACCTCGGAGAAGTTACCTTGCAACTTGATGGATGTCTGCCAGATGTGCACTTGATGGCTGATACCCTAATTTAACTCTTATTGCCAATAAATTGCAGTGGGAAATATCTTTGGCTACATTTCATATTTAGTAAATATGGTGATTGATTTTGCAAGTTTGGGATCATAATTTTATTTGACAGTGTAAAGTTATTAGTGCATTTGCTTTATCTTAAGCTACAACCGACAATAAAATTTGTTGACAGGAACAAGAAGTCAACAATTAAATTCTGCCCTTTGATCATTTGTATGCCATTATGGAAAAAATGACCTCCAGTCACAAAAGAAGACTTGGCCAATTTGTGGTTTATATGGAAGTTTTCCCTTGTTAGTAATGTTGTTTCCATCTGGCCATGATGGCATTATCCTTGTTACATCTTTCAAACCCGGATCTCTACTTTTTTTCTTTCTATAAATTCTGTTAGGAAAATGACATGCCTGCTGTCCCTTTTCCCAAATTGCAAATCTACCTCTGGTAAAAAAAAATTTTGTGAACCCGTCCCCCTTCAAATCTATATTTAGGTCATAGTTTCTTATCTTGTTGGTCTACTAGGAATGTGGCCGGGTTGGCTCTACCCGGTCAGATGTTGGGTGATTGGGTCAAGTTGAATTCATTCTGGACGAGTCTCTGTTGACTTTTCTCGTTGGCTCATAATTTTTATTGACTCACTTTAGTTTGGTCGAGTTGACCGTGTCGACTAAAGAACATTGTCATCCTTGTTAAAACAACAAAAAAGAAAAGCAAAGTAGCCTTACATCTGCACAATGATTGAAGTTGGATTATATTTAAAAAAACAAAGGAAAATTGAAGGAAAAGGGTTTTTGTTTGACTTTTAGTCACAAGTGGCTACTCCATGTCAATGAATAACATTTCAATACTTTTTTTCCCCTCAATAAGGAGGAACACTGTGATACTAAATGAATATTACGTGTATTGTATGAAATTTCTTGTCTCTGTAATTTAGCATTTCTATGCATCATAAAAGCTATTTTAAGTAACCCATGAAGCTTTTCATTTATTTCATCTTTGTGAAGTAACTAATTGTATGACAATAGTGCATAATATTGAGGAAACTTTCTAAGACTTTCAACATTTCAACTTGGAGCATGACCCTTGTGCTGTTGCATTTGCAGATCAATACATGTAATTCATTTTATTGCGACCAGTTCACACCCAATTCTGCCAACAAGCCAAAATTCTGGACTGAGAATTGGCCAGGATGGTACTTATCTGTTGTTTTTTCATTCCCATGCCTTTACAATTTTTGTTATGTTGTTATTTATCCTTGACTGCTTTGTTAATGATGGTTTAATGTGATGACTGCGGACTTGTCAATTTCCAAAATTCCAAGGAAGAAGTTTTAATCTAACCCAGAAATTTGATGTAGGTAGCAACTCTTACATGTGCTTGTTCTGCCATGGTAACAACAGTGATTATAATGCAATACAAGTTTTTTGAGTGTTACCATGCCAAACAGTGAACTCAAATTCCAGATTATACTTTTCCCTTGCCATGTGTTAAGGTTCTCCCAATGTACTATTGCCAAATAATGACAGATTACTATCATTGCCTACATAGGATTACTTGGTAGTGAAAAAAGCGCGTGGTACTTGCGTTTTTAAAGTAGTAAACTTAAAGGACAAGCGTGGAGGCTTACAGGGAATGGAATTTCCTATACCAAAGTATTGAAACATTCAGTAAAAAGAGATGTTTAGAATTTGTTTATGCAATTAATAGGTATCTTTTGTCATGAATGTACAAAATAACGATGGGTTAAGTGCTTATCTCTAGTGCAAGTGCGGCCATTTAGTGGTCTACAATCTTACTCATCATTCTTTGGCTAGCAGCCTAGCACCATTCATCACTTTTTCTCAATAAATGCTTGTGTCACCATGTGTAGATGCTACTCCACCCGAACAAGGAAATCACGTATTCAGTGCTTTTGTGTGTATCTCTGATTTCTAACTCCCTTCTACCATATGCCTAAATTTTGCCTAAATCACTATGTAAAACGATTCCCAAAAAAAAATGCACATGTACACATCTCTGCGTATTGATCACTCTGTCGTCTTGATGTAGCAGTAACACATGCAAAGATGAGCAATAGATGGGCCTGGGCCAAATGGACCAGTGTGCCCACGACCCGGGCCCACTAACCCCATTTGGGTCCATGAGCCAATTCCCAGCCCAGCTATGTCTCCTGTTTGCAGCACAGAGTTTTGATGGTTGATACCTCCTGAGAAGTCTCACAAGTCACAAATGAAAGTTATGAAACCATCATCTGGCACTTCCACTTTCTAAAGGGGAACCTCAATATTTTCTGATTAAACTTGCACCCTTATGCATTGGTGGAACCAAGGGGGCATCACCCCACCCACACTCCCCAATACACATAAAAGTTTCCCCACCAAGGAAAATTTCCTGGCTCCACCACTGCCTTTACGGGTTTTACCTTTTTAGTCAAAATTGCTTGAATGCTGTAAAATCCCTTCTTTTTTAATCCTATTTGGTTTGAACTTTGGGATGTTTGAAGGGGAGGTGATATTTGAAAATTTACTGTGTGTAGAATGGCTTTTGCTTCATTGACATACAAAAGGACAATTCATTTTGCACACTCCATCTTATTCTGTAACTTGTTGATTGCAAAATGATGCAAACTTTATTACCATGAGAAGCTGGGTTCATTCAGTTTCGTTTTACATGGAAGCCATGATGGATGCTTAAAATTGTGCTTCCTAAGAACTACTGTTGTCATGTTTTTATGGCATTGACAATTAGGTCCATTTCAGGTTTAAAACTTTTGGGTCCAGGGATCCTCACAGGCCACCTGAAGACATTGCTTTCTCCGTCGCTCGATTTTTCCAGAAAGGCGGTAGTCTTCAAAATTATTACATGGTATAATGAATACTATCTAAATGTAGAAGAAATTTAAAATACTGTCTTGTGTTTCCTACTTAATTAAGCCTATAAACCCCTTTTTTGGATCTGTATGCCAAAGAATTTGTTTTCTGGAAGTGTTCTCTTTCTTTTTTCTTTTTTTTAACTTGTGTTCATGGTTCGATGGTATTTATCTGTTCAGTACCATGGTGGAACGAATTTTGATCGTACCGCAGGGGGACCATTCATTACAACAAGCTACGATTATGATGCACCAATCGACGAGTATGGTATGATATTTCTCCTTGTATTTAAATATGGAACAGCATTTTTTTCATTCTTTTTTTTTTTTAAGGAAAGAAGGAAAGGCAATTTATCGTCATCTCATTCTATCCAGTCTGCTATAAATGTGTTGGAAGTGAATAAAATGGCAATTTGTTATTGTACAATGATTTGTTATTATATATTATGAGATGAATTTTCAGGGCTAGCAAGGCTTCCAAAGTGGGGGCACCTTAAGGAGTTGCACAAAGCTATAAAGTTATGTGAACATGCACTGCTTTATAATGAGCCAACCGTGTTAACATTTGGTCCTCTGCAAGAGGTTAAATTCCTCCCCCTTCTTCTAACGGTTAAACTTGTGATCTTCTAGGTGACCTTACCTTTATGCTGTGGCAAGAATAGAATTGTTGTCAGATGGCAACGTGATTTTTGGCCTTGAATATTTTGTCATACCAATACACATGCACACACACTGTCATGCTTGCAAGTTTTTGTCTCCCATAAAATGTTCTTGATAGTGTTGGTCTCAATGTTATTGGATTCTCCGCTGAAATTGTGAGGATTCATTATAGTATATCATCAGTAGTCTTACTGTGTGCTACGGGAAAGTGGTAATGATTTAGTCTTTAATCAGCATGGATCCAAACATGTCAGTTACATGCTGTTGAATATCCTTGTAACTTGTAAGGTTTGTACATTTGTTCAAGTTTTCACTAAATCTTCAAAGCTGTGCAGGCACATATTTATACAGATTCTTCTGGAGTGTGTTCTGCATTCATTTCTAACGTGGATGAAGAAAATGACAAGATGTTAACATTTCGAAATGTATCATACCACCTTCCAGCTTGGTCAGTGAGCATTCTGCCAGACTGCAAAAATGTGGCATTTAACACTGCTAAGGTGTCTCTTCGCTTATACTTTTTTCCCTGAATAATGTTGTAATTGAACACCATAAAGCATGCAAACTGAAATCCAGCAAAAAAATAAAATAAAATTTGAGATTAAGAAAGATTAAGGTTTATTTGGTAGAGTGGCTCTAGGCGTTTCTCTTTCTTCTCTTCATTTCTCCTTTCTTTTCTTCTTTCTTAACATTGGTTATTAGACTTTTTCCAACCCAGCAGTTGCAGCCACACCCCGCCCCCCGCCCCCTCCCCCCCCCAAAAAAAAAAACATCTCTCTCTCTCTCTCTCTCGCGTGCGCGCGCGCACAGTAGCTGCTTAGCCTGCTTTCCTCAGCCACTGACTGTCCACTTTGAGAATTTGGTCTGAGGCTGAGCTACCATTCAATAGTGATGATTTTTCAGAGGACTATTATATTTGGTGCAGGACCATAGAAAATGGCCAATTTGCCCTTGTAAGGAAACAATTCCTTTCCTTTTAACTTCCTTATTGTCCTTAAAGCACACGTGATTTTATCTAGTTATTGCCCATGCCCTGATATAAAAATATTATGCATAAAACTGATGTGTTGCCTTTCACATTTGGGTTTTTGAGAGTAGCGTTCTAACATTTGGATGCTCTTTAAGATTACATTTTCTAACAGTTTCTCTCTTTTGCTATCAGGTTAGACACCACACAAATATTGTAGAAATGGCACCGGAAAAATTGAAGGCATCAACGATGTCACCTGAGAAAGGCTTGGAAAATCTGCAATGGGATATATTCACTGAGAAGGCTGGCATCTGGGGAGATGCTGACTTTTCTAAGAATGGTTTCGTAGATCATTTAAATACAACAAAAGATTCCACTGATTACTTGTGGTACACGACAAGGTTCGCATTGTTCTGAGTTTAAATGCATGCCTTAATTTTGAATGTGTCTCTAACACATGAATTTTCTTTTCTGACGAAAATGGCTATGAATTTGAAAGGATGGACCTAACATGATGCTATCAGAAGTTTTAGTTTTTCCCCCTGCTCTTTAAAGTTGAGTCTTAGTTTTAATAGCAGAGTGGAAAAACTTCAATCTACAGCACCATGTGCTTTACTGGAAAATTTGTACATTAGATTACATTCATTGAAACTTTAGTTTTCAGTTTTGGAGCCAATTCCCTTGCCGATCGTAATGAAATTTACAGTCTGTAAGGTAATTAATTAATGGTCTAATGTTTACTATTGATTTACAAATTTTGCATGGAAATGGTTTGAGTAAGTGGGCCTTTGGTGGTAATGTGTTATCAAAGCCAAAGATTAACCAGAACCAAATTGAATTTCATAGTGTCTGAGAAGTTTAAGAGAGTCAACACAGAAGTTGTAGAGAAGTGCAAACCAGATAGAAAGAACCTTTTTGTCATTAAAACCAAAGGCTATTTGCTTGTAGCGAGATCATCCCTGGTGAACATTAACCAGAATCACTGCCCCTATTGGGGTAGGAACCATATGATGAATGGCTCGGAAAACCTGGGGATGGTAGTCTCAGATGACAAAAAATTCTTTTCACCAGAAAAGAGCTAGATGTCACAGCATATACTTAAACACTAAATCATGGACGTTTATGATAGAGAATATTCTATATTAGGGAGGTTGGATATGTTATTGTAATATGTGATTAGGTTTTCTTGCTCATCCAAAATTGGATTAAGTTTCCTTGTTTTACTTAATGATCTTCATTGCAGTCTATAAATAACCATGGAATTCTCAATGAAAAATAACACAATCAAGTTTAACAAAATATAGTCTTTAAAGCCTTTTACAATTTAATTGTGGAGTTGCATTGATAGCAATGTTTAATTTGACAACACCTTAGGAAAAGATTCTCTTTTAAGACCAGGGGCATGGTCACTAGAGATCCTTTCATTAGCTGCTGTTCTTTCCCAGTATGTTAGCAACAATCTAGAACTCTCAAAAAACGCTATCTGTGAAACCTCAACTTGGAGCATCTATGTTTGTATCTTATCTATATACCCTAGGCCACTGTTTTGACATTTATTATATTAATTTAATAACTGAATTCTTCTTCTGAGATTTTGATTCTCTTGAAAGAATGCATGGAAAGGGAACTTAATTACACTGTACCATCTCTTAACTGTTATGAGTTGGTGCTGTGGCTCATGATCTGAAAGTTCAAACATAGAAATCTAGATGCTACATCATTCAATTTTACCTTTCTTTCACCCATCATCAATAAATCCATTTTTCCTGGTATTTTTCTAAAGTCTGATTGGAACTTATCAATGGGTTGGTCTTTGAGTTTCTTTAGCTTCTACTCAACAAAATCTATATCATATCTTCACTAGCATGTCCATCTTTTGCACATTTTGTATGGAGGTTAAGAATGCCATCATATTGAATTTTAAGGGTGAAGAATGAAGGTGTTAACTCTAATAAGCTATGCATCTAAATATAAGTCACCAAGACATTCTTGCATGCTGACTTGATTTCAAAATATTCTTTGTAATGGCAGTTTGCATGTAGATGAAAGTGAAAAATTCTTGAGCAAGGGGGGAAGCCAACCAATAATCAGAGTTGAATCAAAGGGGCATGCTCTCCATGCTTTTGTGAATAAGGAGCTTAAAGGTTCTCATTCAATTTTCTCAGTCTGTATCAGCAGCTTTGTGTGTTTATAAATTTTCTATTGAGTTTTATTTATTTATTTTTCAAAAGGTTATTCGAATTAAAAGAAAAAAACCACCACAACAGCAGAGCAAAAATTAGAAAGTGCAAGCTGCAAAACAGATATTAAATAAATGTGGAATCAAGGTCCATTCTTCTTCTCTTTTTTTTTTTTTTGAGTAATTTATTAGCCATGGCATTTGCTTCATGGGGAATATGATGCAAAGAAATTCCTTTGTTAGACTCAATAACATGACTTTCTACTGCCCAATCACCCTAATGCCAAGGATAAATATAGTCACTAGAACTCCATAGTACATTGTATAGCTAAGGACCCACCTTGATGAGAGAAACAGAAGTGCCTGGCCTAGAAAACCCTCAACGCCTAATCACATTTCAAAGACCTTAGCCCCATTTAAGTCGCCAAAAGGACCCAAAAAATTTCTTGTAACCAAACACCATCATGATCGTGGGACATGGATACAACATCCCACACTGTGGAACCTAGCACTTCCATTAAAATTAAGTTTTCATTCTTCGACAGGAGGAAATTACCTCACATTACTCATAGAGTGAACCAAGGTTTTAAAATAGGACTTGTGTACTCACACCCTCAAGTCAACTCTACCAAGTTGGACTGAATCACACCCAAAATCCATAAAAATTGTTAAATATGCAATTTCATAAAAATATAAAAATGAAAAATCCTCTCTAGAGCTATAGAATTCAAGTACTCATTGACATGTTTTCTTATTAATAGATTTAAGTAGTATTGAGTGGCTGCATAATCGCATGTGCCTATCTTTTAAGTAGTATTTCGTAGTTTTGTTCACAAATTGTCCTTAATGAAAACTATTAGTTCTGTTTAACTTCAGTTACTAGCATGTTTTCTCACACATGCTTCTTGACACCAAATTACCAGTTCATTGTATCAATCCATCCTTAAAAGTCTCAAACTAAGATGAACGTGCCTCTTTTGTTGTTTGCTGGTATTTATCTAACTTTTCATCGAAATTGGTATGATTGAGTGTTGAGTCCATAAATCTTTGTTCTTTTGCAGCAAGTGCATCTGGAAATGGTTCGGATATCACCTTCAAATTTGAAAGTCAAATTACTCTGAAGGCAGGGATAAATGAAATTGCTCTTTTAAGCATGACTGTTGGTTTGCAAGTAAGTAACTTCATGCCCCCCTTCCCCTCCTGCTTTTAAGACAACACAAGCCATCTGAAATTGCTGCAGTTGTGGACTGAAGTAGTCTTATTACAACTATTCGGAATCACCACCAGAATTTTAATAGTCTACTATAACTATTGGGAATCATCACCAGAGTTTTAACAGATGCGATTAACAAAGTTACACTACTCTTTTTCTTTTTTCCTAGAAAAATTCATATTCTTTTAACTCCATGCATCAAGATACCATGTTTTAACTTTAAGGGTACCATTGTGCGGCAATTTTTCCATGGTAAATTGATTACTTTCATGATGAAGTGATAATCTGGTGTGGTACAGAATTTTCTATGGAAACTTTCCACAAAAATCCTCAATATTAAGAAGAGAATTTCTAAATGCACCATGGATTTCACTGAGCACACCCACATTTTAAATATTTTTTTATTACCAAAATACCCATCTGTGAAATACCATGGGTTCATATAGAAATTCCCTCTTAAGAATTTTCAAGTTCGAGGAGGGTTTGGAGTTTGTGACTTTTTCTGTGGAAAATGTGCAATCTCTCTCCCCTCTTCCCATTACTGTACCAAAAAAAAAAGAAGTGAACTCCATGGGTGTGCAATTGCACCTGTAGACGCACACAAAAAGTACAACATGGATTTTGCAAGCAGTGGAATCCATGGCAATGCTGTTCAAAATGTTCCCTAAGAGCAAATGATGTTAACAGTGTGCTTTTTTATGGTAAAAGTTAGCAGCTTAAAGTAATCTCATGTGTGTGGAAGAATGGTCCATTGAAATCGACATTAGCCACATTCTGATATCTTAGCTATTGTTTTCTTCTTCTTCTAGAATGGAGGACCATTTTACGAATGGGTGGGAGCAGGAATAACTAGTGTCAAAATAGATGGATTCAACAATGGAACCATGGACTTGTCTTCAAATACTTGGATCTACAAGGTACTCATGCATCATCATTCCCATACATTTAGATTCATGCCTCTTTTAATTGTTCACATGTAAGGTGCTTGAAGGGGTTTTGATAATGCGGGAACTGAAATTGAGGTTTTGATGATTAATTTTTAGTTGCACAGTTTTATATCAACTGGTTTGGTTTTGATCAGTTTGCAGTTCTTTGCTCCTGTCTCTTTGTAATAATTTAGTCCCAGGACTTAATGACAAGAGCTAGGAATTGATATTTGTTCCTCCTTTGTTCATGCTATGTTGTTTGTATTACATGGCCGTTAATCATGTTTCAACTTGTACTGTTTATATAATTATATTTATTAATGGTTACTACAGAATTCATCCTAGGCTTATTGTTAAATCATTGTATAAAAACTAGCATCAAGATCAACAAAACGTCTGGAGTTAAAAATGAAATGATTGCTAAATCATCAAGTTGAATATTTTTTTAAGAAAAAAAATCAAACATAATAGAGAAGATAATAACACTGAAAAAGGAGAAAAAAATATTTGGACTTCAGAACTTTTATTCTTTCTCCATGTGCTTCAGCTTTTTTCTCGTGCAAACATATACCACTGTCAGAATTGTTGATTGGTTATTTCTTTTCCTTTCTTTCACAGATTGGATTGGAGGGCGAGCATCTGAATATTTACAAACCAGATGGTTTGAACAATGTAAAGTGGGCATCAACACCAAATCCGCCAAAAAATCAACCTTTGACTTGGTATAAGGTATATCCTCATGGCTCATGATATACTGGGGAAGAGATTGCAAAGTTCAGTATTTTAGACTCTAGAGGAGTACAAAAGAAGAAAAACACAGCTGTGTTTACTAGTAGAGAAACAAAAAATTTATACATCGAGGGGTAAAATATTGTCCAATTGGCCTAGAGCTACATTGTGGTGTTCTGACAGCAATGTTAGACCTGTATCTGATCAAGATAAATTTGATTCATACTTTCAAAGAAAATATTTCTGAGGCAAGTTGAAAACCACCTCCTTATGTCAAGTTTTTATCATGCTAATAAAACTGCAGGCTGTTGTGGATGCTCCATATGGGGATGACCCAGTTGGGCTGGACATGATACAAATGGGCAAAGGTCAAGTTTGGCTGAACGGAGAACCAGTGAGAAGATATTGGCCTAGGACTAGCTCCATACATGATGAATGCCATCCCAAATGCAATTACAGAGGCAAATTCATGCCAAACAAATGCAGCACCGGATGTGGAGAGCCGACTCAGAGATGGTAACAGTAAAACAAAGTCAGAATCGAAGTTTTTAGTTGCTTTCTATCATCTTCATAATTTCTTTCCAATTAGGACAATAGCCCAACATTTTGCAAATGTGTTTCTCTTGAGCTCTTGGCATTTACTATAGCAAAAAAATTGCAATTTAATAAAACAAAAAAAATAAAATAAAAAATGAAAGACCTCAGGTGCAATATACGTCCTGATCACTGTGCTATAGATAGTAAAATAAAGTCAATTATGGCGATTCAAGCATAAATAATATTTCAATAAGCCAGAACTGGTAGGAAGGATAACATCTAAATGCAGACTTTTGCAAAGAAGTCCCTTAAAATCCCAAATGAATATCATTGCTAAGCATGTGCAGATTATGCCAATGTTTGCCATACTGGACAAATTTGAAAAGTTGAGAGGTTTCTATTTTATTTAATTTTATTTGCTTTAATTGCAAAAGTTTAAAGTCACCTACAAAAGTCATAATTGCATTAAACTAAGTTGTTCATGCTTTTCTATGGAACTTGGTTTGGTTTACTGGTCTTGAGAGTTGAGATTGCATATACATTCAAAGATTTTCTTCTCAGTTCCTTATTTTGTAACAGGTACCATGTTCCTCGATCTTGGTTTCGGCCATCAGGAAATGTTTTGGTTATATTTGAAGAGAAAGGTGGAGATCCAACTAAGATTTCATTCTCAAGACGGGTTGTAACAGGAGTCTGTGGTTTTGTTTCGGATAATTATCCTTTTGGGGATCTTGATTCTTGGGATAAAAATTCCGCGTTCAATGGAGAAGCTAAAGTAACTCTCCAACTGAAGTGCCCAGAAAGCAAACTAATTTCCTCTATAAGATTTGCAAGTTTTGGGACTCCGAATGGAACATGCGGATCTTACCTGAAAGGGAACTGTCATGATCCTGCCTCCATTTCTGTTGTTGAAAAGGTACGTTCTAAATTCCTCATAATCTCCTTGCATGACTGTCCGAGCATTGCTTAAGCCCCTTTCACCTCCTGGCTATTTTATGAGCTAGGAAATATTTTCCTTGATTACCAAATCTTTTCATAATTCTAGTAACATTGAGTGGGAAAACATTGGGAAGGATTTTTCTTTGCTCAGGGAACCAAATGTGGCTTTAAACTCATACTCTTAACTCAGTAGATTCTAAATTTTTTTTAATCTTCATTTCCCACACTGAGTGATAAATAAAAGAGCTGTGTAACAAACACGCATCCTAGAATTTCACGCAATGAATGTTGTTATTCACCTGTGAATGTATTAGCCATGCCAATGTGCTTATGGTTCTTCATAGGCCCACTCTTGATGAGGATTCATTACTTCTTTCTCTAATGCAAAACCACACATGAGACATTCATCCGACATGGCTCCTGAGCTGTCGAAGAAAGATTCATCATCTTTCTTTCTGTTACCATTCTTGCATATATAGAAAAACCAAATCCATTTGATGTCTAGCGAGGATTGCTAATCCATTTCTTGTTTGGGGTGGCTTTATTGGACACAATCTAGTATATCGCTTTTGTAATGTTGTGTTGCTTTTCATTTAACTGTAGTTATCACTCAAAAAGCAAGTGATATCACTCAAAAGAATGGTAAAAAATCATGGAACTCTTCATCATAGTCCAAAATATTCGTTTCACATTCTGCCTTGCATGCTGCTTTCATATTTAAACTATGAACAAAGAGAATAATCACTGCTCTTTTAGCAATTATATGGCTCCCCTTTTAGTAATATCTGCTCGTATTGCTCTCACAGATTTGTGCGAACAAAAGTGGGTGCACCGTAGCATTATCAAAGGAGAACTTCAATATGGATTTATGCCCTGGCTTGTCGAAAACACTGGCAGTTGAAGCGGCATGTAGCTAATGGTGATATATGATTGAGATTTTTCAGACCTGGCAGCAGCTGATATTGATTCCCCAAGGAACCGAGGAAGTCATTATTCAGAGCTGACATTTAGATATTTATGCTATTTGGTTGCATTTGATTCTTGTAGCAGGAACCATTTTTTCTATTCCTATTATATAGGAGGCACGAGGCGAAGCCTCTTGCAGCTAATTGAGGGTGGTGTTGTATTCGGTAGTGAGGTTTGCTGCTAGAAGAGTGGCTTGTGTACCTTTGTTTCTCCCACTAAAACTTTTGATACAGTCTTCTTGTTATTTAGTTCCTTGCATAAGATTAGCATAAAGTGAGATTGATTAGTTGCATTTAAGGAAAGTGATAACTAGCCAAATAAATATGGAATGATGCCCGTGGGAGAATGTTAAGACTTATTAAGGAGTGTGTCCCACATGACCACATGCCCAATTTGTGAGTGCCCACTCGGACGATGAATTTAAATTTCGGGTTTCCATATTGGATAAAATCTAGTGTTTAAATCCTAATCAAGTAGGATTCCTATTAGCTTAAGCGTTAGGGTTTCTAGAACCTAATAAAGGAGGGATTCTACTATGTAAAGGAATTATTTATAAAAACTTATGTAAGGGCATGTTTGTTTGTGTGGCCACTTCTCCGTGGGAAGAACATGTATTTTCACTTGGTGGAAAAGCTTTTTTGTGGCGTTTAAAATTCCACATTTGATGCTGCTGCTTTATCTCGAGGAAAACTAGAAAAATGAAGTGGAAAATCATTTCCAATGAGGGGGAGGTCGGAAAAGGTTTTCTACAGAGAATGGTTTTTTTTTTTTTTTTTTTTTTTTTTTTTTTTTTTTTTTTTTATCCTGTGGAGCTGGTTTTCCTCAGTGCCACACACAAATGTGCCTTAAAAGATTTTAGGGCTACAGCTTTTCACTTTTGGTGTCTAAAAAGAGAAGATGAATGTAATAAATCCCCAATTACAAGAGTAGCCGTTTGAGAGGATCAGGTACGTTATTACATTCAATATTTTGGTTGTTGTTCAAATCTATCCTAGTTTATGTATATCCAATTGAGGTCATGTTGATCTCAGATTAACAAGTGGTACAATCATGTGCCTCATATATGAGCAATGCACGAGCCACCTGCAAGTAAATGGTGGGATAGAATGGCCTTACATGATTGCTTATAGACCTCGGCCATTTGATGGGGGGCTCAGCTAAATGGTTATGACAACATTTCTTCGCAGTCCATTTTGCAGCTCAAAATTCAGTTACATTTTCAAGCACTCTAAGGCTTACTACCATGGTTAGATTTTGATACTTTGGAACAAATCTGAAACTAAGGCTTCGTGAGGACATTGTGAATAAAATTAGAGCAGAGAATGGCAAGTCAAGACACACTGGTTGCAATACAATGTGGTTATTGAATGCCTACTTTCTGATACTATATTTGGATGGAATATTTTCATAAAATTGACAATTTAGAAAGCATTTATGCAGGCAAGAATTTTGTGGCACAGCAAATTCCTTTCCACAATGTTGCAGAAGAATGATTCCCACTCTTGTTCCCTCTCACATGGGAAATGGTTATTTTCACATAGTTAAGAGAGAATAATGATACATGTTTTTATTCTTTCCATGGCAAAACAGAGTTGTTTAAATCAACAGAGTAATGAAAATTGGAGGCCTTTCCATGTTGAGAAAGGCCACTTGGACCGAATTTGGGGACCGGACTTTGGCCCGGTCCCCAAATTCGGTCCACCTAGCATCCCTGGGATCCTGTGGTCTTCATGGGGACCAGGCCAAAGTCCGGTCCCCAAATTCGGTCCACCTAGCATGACTGTTCCATGTTACTAAGGAGTCTTCAGGGTTGCACAAAATTGTCCTGAAAACATGTTAATGAAAATGCGTAGAACGGCCACTCTTGCGGTGAGAAAAATTCTTATTGGAGCATAATTTGGGGATATACACTTGATAGATGTTAATTTGGAGCGGCTTGGATTTTCAAGAGGTGGTACCCACTGTGGAGTTCCATTCATTCAACTTAAGATTTCTCCGGGATCTTATGCATGATCAATGGACAAACCCAACATGGGGCCATCATCCATGCCCCAGAAAATGGTTATGGCCAACTGAAAAAATAAAAAAAAGGGGGCGGGGGGGGGGGGGGCGTGGTGTGGTGTGGTTCTACCCAAGCACAAAGTAAAGAAAAAGCCCCATGGAACATGCAGACACCAACACAAAATATAGGAAAGGGAGGCAGAAGCAGAGTTTCTTATAGACCAATTTTACAGAAGAGCAAGTAGAGAACTCGTTTGGGGTACATGGTGAAAAACAAAGCATGAAGCCTGCTATGCAGTGAGATTCCTCGGATCTGAAAAGGCTTGAACTTTATGTCCCAATCGACAAGAATTAATACAAAATAAATAATGTTTTGGCATTTCTCCATAGAAGTAAAATTTCAAATCACCAGTATGGTAATAAATCACCAGCAAAAACTTGGTAAATTTCATGCCAAACCTTGCTACCACTTACAATAGCTTCCTAGCATAATGCCCAAAACCAGGAAATGCCTTGATCTTCCTATCTGAAACCCCAGCCATGACAATCTGTAAGTTCCAAATCAGAAGTTGCTTCTTAACTTGGCAAATTTCATGCCAAGCCTTGCTACCACTTACAATAAATAGCCTTCCAGTATAATGACCAAAACCAGGAAATGCCTTCATGCTCCTATTTGAACCTCAGCCATGACAACATCTAAGTTCCATCCCCCAGAAGTTGCATCTTACTGCAAAACACAGAAGCAACAAAGATGGGTCACAAGGGAAAATTGCGAAGAAGATTACTAGGAGAGTGAACAAAAGACATGGGAAAACTCAAGTTCAATAAAGGATCATCTCATACAAATTTTTATTGGTAAGAATCATCTTTTACATGCCTCACAAATTTTAAAACTGAACTACATTTTTAAATACCAGGTCCTGAAGAAACTAGGCAAACTCAATACATTCAACGAATTTTTAAAGGCATGTTTGACATGCCTTTATAATTTTAAAAAAAAAAAAAATTTGAATTGCCATTTGATCTGCATCTTTGAAAACAATAGAACAGTTAAACAAGCCATGCCTCAAAATGAAGTTTAAAAAATTCCAAGTAGAAAGTTTACCAGCTCCCCGAAAAGACTTCAATTGCAACTTCCTGCTTCCCACATTTTTTACGAGCAGATTTTGTCTCCTTGAGAGAGTGCAAATGTGATGGTATAAGAGCCTTCTGAGATGATAATTCACCAATGAAAAGTACATTCTGTGCCCATCCAGCATATTTTCCAAATTTACTCACAAATGCTTCTGCCACACGACTGCAAAGCTTGGGTGTCAGGCGTGCACCTGCAAGCTCAGGAATGAGGTATCGAGTTGCAATCTTTGCATACCCCAGCATGAGCATTTGCACATTGCAAGTTGGTCAAAATCACAGATCAAGAAAATGAATGATAGGCTACATATGTGAATCTGGAGTCATATGTGAAGCTAGATATTGATGGATTTGGATGCGGAGACTCCAACAAGCGGCTGGAGATCTATGTGCGTTCCGGCGATTGGGAAGCTCCGCGGATCTCTTCGCCTCTTGTCTCTCCTATGGGATGGAATAATACCAACCCTAGGGCTCCCTTATCTTATATAGACAAGTCCCAAAGAGTCACACTTACTAGAGACTTCTTCGCCAAAAAACCCACATCCACTAATCCTATTTGGAGTCTTATTAGTGGGACTAGATCAAGTATCACATTAAATGGGATTGTATTCTCTGTTGGCATCAGCCCTGCTTGATTTGACGTGGGACCCGTGGCATGCGGGCCACACGATTTCCTACAGATACTAGGCACATGAAAGTGCACACCATGATAATGAGAAAGGATTCAGTCCACATAATACTGTCATCAAATAAATTGATAGTTGAATGCATGCATAGCAATCAGTAGAGACCTTTAACGTTTCTAGGTATTATTAAGATTCTTAAATTTATGATTACAAACATATATGAAGTGCAGTTCTTCACATTACTGGACACAAGCTGCCATCCAAAGGGCCCCAATGTGGACTGCCTCATAACTAACTCCAATCCAAAATCCAAATACCAATTATCCTCTCAGATTGGTGGTCTGACAGAAAGGAATAACAAGGGACCTCTTTGTTCTAACCAGCCATTAGCAAACCAACATACAAAAGGTTAGAAAAATCCATGGATGTGATGTTTTGACCCATCAACATGGCGTCAACTGGATGGATGGGCTAGACCAATAGTTTAACTTTCAATGCATCCAATATAAGCAGGCTGCAGCGGATTCTGTGCTTGTGAGATCATTCCAGAGCTCATCATCATCTTAGTTAGTTGTTAGTTTAATGCATTTCAACAACGGCAAGAAATAAAAGAACATTACTACCAAGGGAAGATGAAAAAGGCACACCTTCCACACATGTGTATCAACAGGAATAGCATGGTGTTGGTCGAGCGAGAATAGAGCAATGCAGGCTGCCACCTTGTGACCCACTCCTGGTAAAGTACAGAGAGCATCAGTCACCTCATGCAGCTCCAAGCCTCGAAGGGAAGAAAGCCACTCTGCACCTCCACCAGCCTTTGATTGCAAGGCCTTAACGGTTCCAACTATATATTTCGCCCTGCTCATGAGTAACCAGCAAGGAATCATCACACAGTAAATAAAATAAAAATAGACAACAAATAAACATCTTCATTTAACACACACAGGTAAAAAGATGGAAAAGGTGATAGGCATAGTTTGAAACTGACAAACTCATGATCACCACAGTGAGTGTAGAAGCATTTACACGGAAAAGATCAGAAAGAAAGCTATAATAGTTAATGGAGGAAGGGATCTAACAACAGAAGTTAATGAGGCAACTACAGAGGCATCTGGATTCTAAACAGCAAATGCTGCTCCTTTCCCCAACTGCCTCTGATTTAGACTGAATAAACCCCTAGCTCATACGCCTTGTGTGAACCAAATCAACATCCAAAAAAAATAAAAACACCAAGTTCAACACCCACTTCAAGCATCTCGCGAAGTGCTTTATGAAAAGATACTTGTTGAGCAAAAGAGAGAACAAACCAATGGACATAAGCATCTTCATAGATAAGTGAAAAGGTGAGAGGAAGTTAATGAAAAGATAAGCCTTGAGTCCAAATAACAAAATGAAGCCGAATTATGTTCAATACGCACTTCAGATATCTCTTTTTAAGTGCTTGATGAAAAGGCAATTGGTCGTAGCAATCTTCTTCTCATTATTTACAGTAAGAGAAGCATTCCGCTATATCTGGACATATCATAAAAAGTGGCACCCCAGAAAGATCTCCACTGTAAGGCCCTTTTCATCAACCCAAAACATTTGATGAAATTCTCTGCCATGATAGACCCATTCCAACAATAATATGAAGAGGAAGATGATAGGGCTCAGCTTATAATACACTATCTGCACCATTTCCCAGTCCAATGGTAAGATGAACTATTGCTTCTTTCAATCAGCATGATATAAATCCTCTTCTTACTTCTTGTTCTGATGAACTAATGCAGATTTCTTAATGCACATATAAGCAGATATTGTTACAAAATTCCCAAAAACCTCAAACAAACAGCTTTTCAGTTTGAAAGTGCTGCACTTGAAATTTAACATGTAAGATATGGGTTGCCTATGGGTGTGAGGAAAGTGAAAGTGGGGATTTCCTGCTTAGTAAAAAAAAAAAAAAAAAAAGGAGATAGCCCAGACCAGAGAAACCCCAATTTTCAATTTAGCCCTGTTGCCTCAGGGGTACTCCAAATCAAGCTCAGGTCATCCAAACACATGAACCCTCACTTTCCACATCAAACAAGTTACCTGCATTGGCACCAAGAAGATCCAAACAGTTCTTAAAATCAAGAAAACTTTCTTCTTCTTAAAACCCCACATCCAAACAGCCCCATAGATTCAGTAAAAAACAACAACAACAACAACAACAAAAACACTAAAAACCCAACCTGTATCCAAACCCAGCTTTCCGAAGCTCCTCCTCAGACACCATCTCCAGCCGCTCCAGGGACGGAAATTCATGGAAATCAAAACCCCCAACAGACCCCAAACACCTCCCAAACGACGAAAGCACCCCTACCATCTTCGTAATCCTCCCTATATTGTTGTTCGACGAGCACAGAAACTGAAACAAGCACTCCACAGGCTCCTGCCGCAAAACCCTAGCCCCCTCCAGATGCGGCGCCAGATCGGCGAACCGCCCGTCCGCCTCCGAGAACCGCCTCCACATCCCCGCCAGGGACACGCCGAGGTTGAGGAAGTCGCCGAGATCCGCCACCGCCCGGCAGCGGTCCGGCGTGTGGTGGATGAAGAAGGCGACGTCGCTGGTGGAGTCATCCGGACCGTCCATCTGTCTGAGAGAGATGAGGTGGGAGTTGATGGGGCCCGTGTATTGGGTGGGGCCCGTCTGCTTCCATGAGAAGGTTTGGCCTGTGGGGAATGTTAGGGGGAGGGAGAGTTCTGACCGTCCGATCTGGAGAGATTCCCATGCTGATGATGTTGGTGATGATGAAGATGGAGGGTTGAGATGTCTTTTGGTTTTGATGGATTTGATGATGGATTTGGTTAGACGAACGGTTGATAGGGGTGTTGATGGACTGAGAGGAGGTGATTTTGGGAGCCTCTGTCTCTTCATGTCTTTCCAAGAAGTTGTGTGAATGGTACTTTCAATCTCACAGCACAGCTCTCTATAAAAAGAGAACCCACTGATGCCTTTTTGGTTCAATTGGTCTTCATCCTATGATCTCCCACAGGCCTCTCATGAGTAGGGGGAGTGGCATTGGGTCCCACCTAGTGAAAATCTAAGCCATTTAAAATGACCGCGCACCCTATTTTAGGCGGTGTGCTCGGAGTTTTACTCTCCTAAAATGAGTTGGTCAATTGCAAGATTGAGCGATTAATAAATATTAGTATGAATGCATGAGATTGGGTTAATTATGTTATAATGATGTGTTCGATCTTTTGACTCAATTTAGAGTAAAATTAGAGGACATAGTTGGAATAGGATGGATGTTCATTTTCAGTGGCTCGGATTTTCATTAGGTGTGCCCACTATGGGTTGACTCTGGGTCTCTATGTGGTGGGACCCGGAGTTGAAGAAAGAGGCAAGAACGGTTATGTTTAGTTTAATTTGAATGAAAACGAAGATATTCCTTCTTCCCTCTCTTCCCTTCTTTCCCCTGCGCAGAGCAGTCTGAATCAGGTATTTCCATGTCCATGTGTTGACTCTCTCTCTCTCTCAGATTGAAAACTCAGAAATTTTCTTGAAAACGTTTAACATTGAAATGGGATGAATCTTTGTGTATTGGATTCATCAGAAGGGGGCAAATGTATTCCCGGATTTGATATTCTGATACTTCAAAATAGGCCAAGTATCATCATGTCTTATGCCAACCAATACATCATGCTTCCCCACAAAGTCTGTGTTTCTGAAGTATCTATGGGGCGTCCTGGTCCTATATATCTCTTATACAGGCATCATAGATTCCAGGACCATTAAAGCACTTTACTTGAAAAATGTCTAAAACCCAAAGGAAGCCATTGCTGAGTTGCAGACTAGATGTTGCAATGTACATGGATGAAATGAATTTAAACAGAACTCAAAGGAACTCAATGAATTTTAACGTTTGATATATCTGATCTATTCAATTACTTCATATAAAAAAAAATTCTTGATGGATGTGGGGTAGCAATTCCATTCAGTCCATTTCATATTTTTGAGCCAAGCCAACTTGGTATATGTTGCATTGTTTTGCGCCATTCCAAGCAGTATTGGGTTCTGAGCGACGTACTTTTCATCATCGTCGCTGTCATCATCATTATCATTATCAAGGCATTGTCCAGAGTAAGTTACATGAATTTTGTTTCTCCATCTAGTCTATGTAGATCAAATCCTTGGATAGATTGCACTTATTTAAATTTATCCTCATGACTTCTATTGCGTCCTCTTCGTCGCTTCAGTGTCATTGTTGGCCAACATTGGATATGTCCAAACCATTTTAAATCGGTCTCTCTTAATTTATCACCTGTTGATGTTTGCCCTAAATCCTCTTGAATATGCTCATTTCCGATTCTATTTTTACACATATATTTATATGCACTATTTCCTGATTGACCAATATTCTATTCCATGAGTCATAGCTAATCTAATTTCCCATTTTGTAAAAAAATTCCTTCTGTGATGCATTTTTGTCCTTCAATAGTAAGAAAATAATAATAAGAACATTACAATTTTTTTCCCTCTATTGCTCTTCTAAATACTCAAATTCACACACCCATACTAATAGAATATTTATATTCATGTTAGAACAAATGAATCTCTAGTTTACTTTGAATGTACAATAGCTCTACATTTTCTCTCTTTTCAGTAGCAGCTTGAACAGTGATAAATATGGATAGAGTTGTCGGTTCTTTAATAAATTTCTCTAATGTTGCCTTGTTTTGCAAAATTATTGTGCTTTTACTTTCAACTATTTGCAACATATCCCAATGGTGTATCCTTTGCTAACTTTCGTTGCTAATTAACACTTCCACATTTTGCATGGCTTTAAGACCAATTAAATTTTTGTACAAGATTGCATGCGCATTTTTTGAACTGACCAGAATGTATTATTCTTTTCCTTTCAGGATACACAATGCAGAGAACGTAAAGCTATTGAACAGTATTTCGGATATTTCTTCAAAGCTATTTTGCACACACTCAATCCTGCCTTGATGGGAAACATAGTTAGCTCATTTGTATCAGGCTTCACAAGAATTGTCAGCAGTTTATTTGGAGCTCCACTTGATTTTCTTTCCGGCAAATCTTGCAGGCAAGCATGCTCGGTGGTTTATTTTTTTTTCCAAGTTCGGTTGTAGATTGCTTTCATATAATGCAGCCTTGATGAGTTGAGTTTGTCATTTCTTAGCCCTCCCTTGGCTTTTATTAGCCTATCAAATCCACGATTCAAAAGGCTTTAGGGGCAGAATAAGTTGAATTTGCTAAGCAAGCTTGGTTAAGAACTTTGAGGCAAAATAGGAATTTTAAAATGTATTGAAGCTGGGAAAGTAAAAGAAAAAAAACTTGGTTTTTTAAAGGTAGTTTATAGTGTGTGGAATCATCAATCAAATTCTCGACGTCCGATGCGAAAAAAAAGGTACTTTAAATCATGACAATCAATCGTCCATGGACCATGGACAACTGCATGGATGCGAGATGAATGTGTTTGATCAGATCAAGGGCTGTGCATTGAATCATTGGTAGAAAGATCCAATAGATGTTTGCACATGCCATGGCTTAGGGCTGTAACCTATAAACGTCCCTTGCAAACTCTCTTTTCTCTTGCTTTAATGCAGCTTATGCTTAAAAAATCACATTCTAATCAATCAGGTGCATGATCAAGTTGTAAAATCAGTAACATAATGTTTGATCAAACAATTGACTAAGGGATTATTCACATCTTTAAAGGGTATTTTAGATCCAAATCGGTATCAGGAAGCTGTTTATCCTTGCAACCTTCTTGTGTTCTGATGGTCTCAGTTTAGTACCTTATCGGAGGCTTGGATCATAGTTTGCACACATTTCTATTAGCTTGAGAACAGGTCTTGTTGCTTCTGAGAGAGAGAGAGAGAGAGAGAGAGAGAGAGAGAGAGAGATCATTAATTATAATCAACTGGTCGTAATAATCATTTTCCATATGAAGGAATTTACTGAAGCCTCTTTTGTTTTGTGAATCAAAACTTGCCTACAAAGGTAGACAAGTAAATTGGTAGGTGTTTCACTAGATGTCCGTTTAATACCATATTGAAAGACTCTCAATGGAGAATTAGTTTTGATGAGTCACCAATCTTCAAAGGCGAAGAGCATCGTCACAACTGTTCTCTGGTATTTTTTATATCCGGATAATCATCATCAAGGGGTGATAATTGGGGGATTTTATGGGTTTTCCTCTGTTATTATGCAAAAGTACCATTAAGAGTAAGATAATATATATATAGGGAGGTGCTCTTGTGAGAGATACTCTCACATTACTATGAGAGACAAAGTGGAAACGGCAAATATCCTTTATCCGATTCATCTGTACTTAGGTCTGAGATCTCGAGTTCTACTTTTCCCCTCGTCCTATTTCAGGCAATATCCTTTATCTAAGTGAACATTGCACAATGAAAGGAAAAACAAAAGAAAAAAAAAAAAGCATTTATAAATCTTGTCTGTTGTGGGGTCTTTTTACACAATAAAAAATCACCTTGTTTCCATACAAAAGTAGCCATGTTCATGATATTCAGAATCACTGATGAAGATCATGGGGCATCAATGTTGAGGTATAATCACCTACATTTCTCTATTTATCGAATTTATGCATACACATACAACAAGTGTGAATTTGCATGTGCCATATCATGGTTATTTGATGATCATTCAACAAGCAAAATATACAAGTTGTATTGCAGTTAAAATATGTCTTATGGAAAACGAGCACAAACTGGATCCAGACTTCTTTTAAAGAAATAAGTTAAAAGCTACACTCCTTCATGATTCATCATTGATGTAACAAGTTTGAACATCAACTACACTTATCAATGATTCACCATTGATGTAACAAGTTCAATCTTTAAACCCAGGTATACATCAACATGTTTAGGTTAACCCTTATAGTTCATTTTTTTTTCTTCTTTCAGATGGATAGCTCTTTCAGGTTCATAGTTTGGACTTACCACAGTGGTATTTTAGATCACAAGTGTTTGTTAGAATTGAATCAGACTTTACTCTGTTTTCTTGCATACCCAGTCCCAAAAGCTACCTTAACAGGAAAAAAATGTTTGAACATCATTCTTCGATTATGCACACTAAATTTCTACGGAAAAATATTATGCATACTAAATTTCTCTCTTGGTTGTTATTCAGCTCAGCATGTGGCTCAACATGGGACCTGATATGTTATATCGAGAATTTCTGTGTTGCCAATCTCTTGAAGATGGTTGTTGTATTTGCTCTCTTTTATATTGGTGAGTTCAGGTGGTTGACATGGGGTGCAGAAAATACCATGTGCATGCATCCTGCGACAGATTGAAACATCAAAGACTTCATTTGGATAATTGCTATCCTTTTCACTCTGTTTGGCATTGTGCAAAGCAGAAATCCCATAGTGCGATGCTTGGTCGAAATAACAAACCTGCCAAATCTATGTCATTAATGTGACTAATAATGGTTTGGGTCAAACAAAGTTACAAAAAGATTACACATCTGACTTTACTTCTGTTTCCTCCTGTCCCAAGCATACTGGGAGGAGGATAACATTCATTCTGTCAAAATATCCACACTAATTTTCTACATAGGAAACATCGAACCCCTCCCTCATTTTTCTTCTGTTTTTCTCTGTGCAGTTCTTATGTTCTTCTATTTGTTATTCAAGGCTGGTATCTGTGACTGCATTGGGAGGAGTCTTTGCAAAATGGTTTGGGCATTTTGTTCATCCTGTTTCAATGCATGGGAATATGGATGCATGTTCTTGTGGATTAAATTGAAGAACCTTAAACGAAAGAGGCGAGACCATGTAAGGGACATATTAGAGGAGTACGATGTAAGCGACAATGAACTCACAGATGAAAGCTTGTCGTATCGACATGTACCGAGGGCTATAGAACTCAGAAGGTCATTCTCTTGTAGGTCTAGAGAACGTCGAAGGATTCACATTCGTAGATCCTTAAGGCCAAGGAGCCACAGGATAAAAGTTGGGATAAGCAGAGATCCGGTGTATTCAAACAGAGACATGGGTAAGCATGTTAAGACAGTCCATGACATTAAGGTCACTCAGACATCAAAGTTTGTACAGAAAGGCAGAGCTAATCGGGTTTATCGAAGGAGGAGGTGGTGAGGTTATGAAATGTACTCACCAAGAATGTCCAAAGTACTCAAATTAGGACATCCGTGAGAATGTATTGTTCTGAATCTTATTTGTATGATTCTCAATAAATTGCTCACCTTCATCACATAAAATCATAGAAAGCAGCACCAATGAATACTTTGCAGCAAGGTCCAACTTCACAAAGAAGTTTCTATTCCACTGATGTGCAATGTAGTATTAGTAAATAAGGAGCAGCCCAAAATTTACAATGGCAATGATATGCAGGGAGTATTGGCCTATCATGATCTGTTGAAGAACTGGAAAAACTAATGGTGCTAATTGAAACTTATTTTTTAAGAGCTTCAAGCACAAGGGGTCTCTGTATTTACACACACACAACTTGCCTCTATTTTTTTTTATTCATCTACTCGTTATGGAAGTTGCTTTAAGCCATTCTAACTCCTTAAGTAATCAAGCCTTTGTGTGTCTTGTATTTGGAATAACTGAGCAACAGTGAGTATATCAATCACAGATTAGGGGACAAAAAGGTTGGATGGGTTGGATTTTCCAATTGCAGTTTGCATACTAGAAGTAAATCACATCTCAATGGGCCACAAAAGGCTTTCATGACTCATAAGCTTAACCAGGTCCAGCAGTCCTCTGCATCATGAGGAGACAATGGCTTGGGAATCTATACCACTGATCATGTACTACCATGTCAGATGGTTAATACAGTTGGTAGCGGACAATAAGGGGAATCTGTACCACTGTTTGGATGTATGGTAAATCGAAGTATGATAAAGTGAAGCATCAAATCAAGAGAAAATAAATATAAGGTGTTATGATGGTGTTTTGTTTTTAGTTGTTTGGTATGGATTTTTTTTTATTTTATTTTATAGAAAAGTGGAATTTTTTGGTTTTTTAGTGAAGAAAAAATATTGCTTTTTCACTTTTTTTTAAAAATTCGGAGGAAAATTTGAAATTGTGAACTTTTGATATGACCCGTTGTTATTTCTTGTTTGTATTAACTTTACTTGAACTTAATTAGTTAATTGCCAAATATGCAGTAAAGTCCGCCAACCACATAAATAAAAAGGTACTTATGGTAGATTGGTTAAAGTAGGAGGAGGTAGGAACTTTGTCTTCAAAGGTGCCGCCTTGTTAAGGTTAATTATCATCCATAATGATGCCCATTAGATGACTTGACATGACAAGAAGGCTCAAATTCTCTTCCTTTTCTTTTCACACAAAATAATTGCATCCATCCTAACATAACCACGACTATTGTGTCCTTGGATCATTTGAATACGCGAAGTGAAAATTTTTTTTTCAAGGTGATGGTGAGGTAGAGGTGGATTATATTATGGTGAGGTAAATATGCTTTTTGGGGTATGATAAAGTAAAAGTAAACCTTTTTGGGAGCTGAAATTTAGCATTTTGACCAACTAAAGCATGATAAAAGTTCAATTTTTAGCAGCTGTGATTACTTTATCAGAGACTTTTACTGCATTACATGGAAAAGCCTAGCAAATCCAGAATGTTGCCCAATTTTATTCGGCCCATGGCCCATCATTCATTTCTCTTCCATAGAGTGGGTTTTTAGAGTCTACTGGTGAAGGCTCAACTTTACTAGTAAAGTGTAAAGTGTAGACTCTTTCCCTTGTATCACTCGGAGGACCCAGACTTCGAATATGTACCGTCATTGCGGTGCACGTGGCATAGTGCATAATGCCAGTGCGTGACAGAAGTGTGAATTGAATTTATGCAACGTGGCCCAATCACCGCCAAGGCGCATTACGCATATGGCATTAAGCATTCCAAGTCACATTTTCTACGAGACTTGCCCTTAGTCTGCACCACGTGGCACTTTCTTGTAGCCTGCTGGCCAATATAGAAGTATAGATAGATTATCGTTGGACTGGGGTAAATGGTTAATGGCGTGGTCCACCTTTCAACAAATCCAAAGCCCTAATACTCATTGTAGCGACCAAGATGTTAAGATGGCTGGGAAGGGAGGGTTTCCAATGTTTTTTCAGGCTGGACTAATTCTTTCGAATTTACGGAGAAGCAGGGTAAAATTCTTGTAGCTTCCAGGCGGTAGTACTAGTTGACTCAACGTTTGGTTCCTGAAGATGGTCGCAGTTGGATTGATTGAATCTTCAACCTGTTAAATTCCTTTTATTTTACTTTCTACCCATTAGAATTGAATCTTTAGCATTTACATGGAGATGATGCAATAGCTTTGAATTAATGTACCATTCATGTTTTTAAGCAATGAGAAAAAGCTCGGCGAATGGTGAAATATGCCCACGCACCACTTAAAAATAATGAAGAAATCAGCACATGCCCTAAAACAACAAGATAAAGAAGAAACTAACGGACTGTTTGGCAAGTGTTATTTGTATGAAATAAATCTAAATGATATAGAACACTTTCAAATAGAGCAGTTTGAAATAAATGAATTATAAATAGGCCGCCTGTAGTGATGTCCAAAACCCAAGCAGACATGTGTCAGTACATCAATGACCGACTTCGGTTTAATAAATTTCTCGATATACACATGGAGCTATTTAACTCAATGGCTATTCCTAATCTTTTAAAGAGGATCAATGGCTAGGATCGTGATTATCAGTCTACAAACATCTTGAAATTTAGATCACTAGTTTCTTCTTCCACAAATAGCACAAGATCATGATAGATCAACGGTTCGGATTCTACGACTTCCCAATAGTAGGGTTATAAATACTTCCAATGGTTTGGATCATAATTATTGGTCTCAGAAGTCTAAAAATAAGAAAGGAGTAAAAAGAAAAAAAACAAGATTCAGCGGGGCCCACTAGCGTTTCATGATTGCAATGGCGATGCCAAGTCCGGGATTACAAAAGGTCCGCGTCGGTCAGCGTTAGCTTCCCGCCGTTTCCATCATCCTTCTCGAAGAAGCGATAGAAAAAAACCACAAATCCCAGACGCAGCAGAAGACAAGCGTCACAACACTCTACAATAAAACTCCATAACCCAACAAGATAGAGAGAAGACGCAAAAATCCCCCGAAAACCATGAAACGCCGTTATGGAGGCCGCTATAGAGGTCTGTTACAAAACCCTATGTATGGTTTTTCATCTGACGCGATTGTACTCGTTCCCTTCCGATACATTGCTCTTGCTCTTCCATTTTTTCTCTCTCTCGTGTTGAATCTTGAAATCTTCTTGTTGTGGTGTCTATTATCGAATGGCAGGGAAGAAGCGGAAGGTTGTAAAAGAAAGCGGACCCGATTTAGAACTCGATTTCGATTTAGGAGGTTGTATTTCACTTGATTCGGATAAGTATGTTCCTCCTTCTTCGGATTTCGATAGCGATGATGGAGAATCTGGAGAATCTGGATGTACTTATCTCCATCTCTTCTCTCCATTTCTGCATTTTGTTTGTTTGATCTATATATGTTTCTTATGGATGCGTTTGGTTGTCAAAAAAATAAAAAATAAAAAATTTGTGATTTGTTGCTGGTTGTCTCTGGATCCTGGGAACTCTTCACATGTTAACCTGATTTCATGTGACTATGTAACTGACAGTTGATTATTGATTATGGAAAGGATCAGTACTACAATTGTCACTTGGACCTTGACCTTGATTGATTGATGTGCAAACAGAGTAACATGTTGTTGGGTGGGTTTGAAAGGGCATATTTGCATTTGGGGTCTTTTGGGAAATGGGAAATCATGCATTGGGGTGAATGTGTTTGTGGAAGGGGAATGGATAACCAGCTGAACTTTTCAATTATTGAGTTTTATTTGATATGTTTTCATTTAGCTGAGAAGCGGTTGAAGAAAATGATTGCTGAAGGGAAAGAAAAAGAAGAGGGGGAGGCTGTGCTTGAAGTAAGTGAGGATGCAGAAGAAGATGAAATGCCTGTGGCTAGTGGCTTTGCTAATGTAGAACTTGGTGATTTGACGAAATCTATTGCTCTTGTGGGAAGGAGGAAGAAGAAAAGGAGTCGGAAGAGAAAAGACGGTGAACCGCCTCTACTGTGGGAAGTTTGGGAAGAAGAGAATGAGAGATGGATAGATGATCATGGAACAGATGTCATTGATATGGAGGCGAATGGAGAAAGTTTTGCAGAGGTGGCAGAGCAGCCACCGGACATAATCATGTCTTTGCTGAGGTTTCAGAAAGAATGGCTTGCTTGGGCTTTGAAACAAGAAGAGTCAGAGAGCAGAGGAGGCATCCTTGCAGATGAGATGGGAATGGGAAAGACCATCCAAGCAATTTCTCTGGTTCTTGCTGCTCGTGCTGCTCGCTTTAAGGAGTCTGATTCTAATCAGAGCTTGCCTTCTTCCTCTAATGCATTGCCCAAAACTAAATGCACCCTTGTTGTCTGCCCAGTTGTGGCCCTAATTCAGTGGAAGGATGAGATTGCCAGGTTTACAAAAGAGGGTTGTTTTAGAGTTCTGGTGCACCATGGAGCCAAAAGGAGCAATTGTTCCAAAGAGTTCAACAAATATGATTTTGTACTCACCACATATTCCATTGTTGAGGCAGATTATAGGAAAAACACACTGACACCAAAGGAGAGATGCGAGTGGTGCGGAAAGCTATTTTATCCCAAGAAAATGAAAACTCATCTGAAGTATTTTTGTGGTCCTGATGCTGAGAAAACAGAGAAACAGTCCAAGCAAGTGAAGAAGGAGAAGCAGCCAAAGAAAGTTGCCAGTTTGAAGAAAAGTCATTATACTGTAGAAAAAGATGGAAAAACAAAGAAGAAGGGCAGAGCACCAAAGAAAGCAAGTAATAGTGAATCAACAGGCACAGGTGAAGGTGAAGGGCCCTCTTCCACAAATAAATCAGTTTTGCATTCTGTGAAATGGGAGCGCATTATCTTGGATGAGGTGAGTTTACATGATGGTACCCATTCTTTTTCTACTGGTTGTTGTGGAAAATCTTACATCCTAGTGGATGTACCTCATTTTTTGCCCTCATTTCACCGTAACAATGTGCACAATTCTTTTCACGTGATCTCAATCTGGCTGCTCTGCATGTTCTGGTGCCTTTCGCTCATTTGCACGTGTTAGTTGTTGAATAAGAATTTGGCTGTTTGGCACATCCTTAATTGTAGGCATATTGTCTCCGAAGCCCAAGTTGTTTCACTTGGTTAGTCTATAAAATTTTCAATTAGAAATTGCTAGGACTCATGTTTAATTGTGGATGTAGGCTCATTATATAAAAGATAGACGCTGTAGCACTGCAAAGGCTGTTCTTTCTCTAGAGTCTTCATATAAATGGGCTTTAAGCGGTACTCCTCTTCAGAATCGTGTTGGAGAACTTTACTCACTGGTTAGTATCCTCAAATTTTCAGTATATTCTTATTGTGATTATATATTTGTTGCTGATCTGGAATTCTCTTTATCAGATACGTTTCTTGCAAATATCTCCATACTCTTATTATTTCTGTAAGGACTGTGATTGCAAATGCCTTGACTACAGGCAAGTATTTTGGTGCTTTCATTCCCCATTATGTCTTGATAAAATGAAACTGCTTATTTATTGCAAAATGTGTCTCTTTCATGTTTGTGTTCAATTATTTGAATAAGGGGCACGCTTTAAAGTAGTTTATTTCAAACTTGCGAACTTGCATATTTTACTTATTTCAGATCTAAGATCTTTCTCGAATAGGCCAGTTGTTGCATCATCATCTTCTTTTTTTTAACCCTCGTTTTTTGAGTGATAAAAGTGGTTGCAACTTTGAGAATTAAAATGCTTTTAGAAAGAAGAATTTGGGTTGACTCAACAATGCATAGCCAAAACTAATCTGACATGAGGTAATTAGTCTTAGACAACGGCTTACGGTTACCTTGTCTAAGATATACTTAAAAGAAAAGAAAAGAGAAAAATGCATACTTCATCTTTAAACTTACAATCTTTTCTATTCAAGATGCAAGATGAGATTGTGGGAGCCAACAACATTAATTGAACTTTGAGAATTAAAGTGCTTTTAGAAAGAAGAATTTGGGGTGACTCAACAATGCATAGCCAAAACTAATCTGACATGAGGTAATTAGTCTTAGACAACGGCTTATGGTTACCTCTTCTAAGATATACTTAAAAGAAAAGAAAAGAAAAAATGCAAACTTCATCTTTGAACTTACAATATTTTCTATTCAAGATGCAATATGAGATTGTGGGAGCCAACAACATTAATTGAACAAGTTATTTATTTATTGGAATAGGTAATATAACATATTATATGAGATTAAAACTGACAGTATCATCATAATCATCAAAACCTTTTCTCTAGGTTGGCTATATGAATTTTGTTTCTCCATTCTGATCTACTCTGAGCCAAATCCTCAGATAAGTTGCAATTGCACCTCTTCAGATCTACCATTCTTACCTCCATTCACGTCCTTTTTGGCCTAACCGATTCCATTGGTGGGCCATCAGCCTGCATAGAAAAAAACTTCTTTAGTGCCGCCATTACCGGCCAGCGCTGGACGTGTCCAGACCATCTCAAATGAGTATCTCTTTAATTTATCACCTTTTGATGTTAGCCCTAAATGCTCCGGAAAGTGCTCGTTTCTTTCCTAGTTTTACCTCACATCTGTATCAACAATTTTCATCTGTGCTGCACATTTTGTGCATGTGTTGCTTCTTGATCGACCAATATTTTGCTCCATGGGTTATAGTGGGAATTATTTTCAGATTGTATCTCTAGTAAAAAAGAGGAAGGATTGAATCAGTAATGATAGGTCAAATGCTAGCAGAAACCCAAGAAAGGAAAAAAAAAAAAAACCCTCTATACTCTGTAGAGCAGAGATCTATAGGAAAACACCAAATGAGTATTCAATCAACAAATAGAAACTTCCAAGAGCTAATCAACTAGAAAGCTCAACACTTTAAAAATATATCTAAGCAGTATAATAGATGGCAGCAGAATAATCGGCAGCTGAACCAAATAACAGTTCCAGGAATCCAACAATATTATTCGTTAGTGCCTTCAGATTCTCAAGAGAGGAGCATAAAGAATCCAGCAATTGGTTCTTCAAAATAGTCCTGAACAATACAGGATCATGCTCCTCAACTTTTTAAAATAGGCTACATGCATCTGAAAATTTCCTCCCTCTTTTATGAGATGGTTACAGGCATATGAAATTTCATGAGAGACCTTAAACAACATAAACAAAACAATCCTGTAACAGGTTCTAATGAAAGATCTTCACTGCTGTGTGTAAATATGGAAAGAGGAAAGGACAGAAAAGAGGTTTTCAGTTCAATTATTCAAGCAGGCAGCAACATATGTGGCCTAAAAAAAGAATAAAAAAAGAAAAAAGAACGAAAATCTGCCAAATGAAACTTCCATAACCTGATTTTTGTAGTAAAATACCTTAAAAACCCATAAATATTTTGAAAGTAGTCTCCTCCTGAGTGCTTATTCTTTGATTTCCATCCTTGGGACCAACCTAGATACCATGAACAGTGATGATGAGTACTAAGTAGATTTCTGACAGATAAGAAAGTTGGACTGATACCCTGTGAACTTGGTACGAAACTAAGAGAGATTGAAGGAGAATTTTCAGTTTACATGGCAGTACTCGAGTCCTTAAACAACCTCCTGCCCTGGATGTTACGTGTACGACTTCTCTGATGTTCATTTCAGCGCAATCCATCATGTTGGCCCCACCCGGAAGCATGACAATCAGCGAGTAGTTTGGGGGTTAATCATCTGATCATTGGTGTACTATTTCGAGGGCTTCAAAGTTGTTCAAATCCTAGCCATTAGATAAAGTGGAATAGATGCCAAAGTCTGCATGTCCAATTGGAGGGCCTAACAGCTTGGATTAGTGTTCATATGTATATATGATACTCCAATTTGTTGAAATCTTATGGGATGAAATCATGAGATGATGTTGATAGTGTAATTAATTTGTAAAATAAAAATATTTTTAGAAAATTACCTGAGATACACTTGTTTTAAGCCCTCTCATCTGATTGGAAGGGGTAAAAAAATGACCTCACCAATTTTCCAAAGTAAATTTAGGGGTTTTACAGCAGGGGGCGGAATCAAACCGTACATGCTGTCATGCTCTGCAAGAATAAATCTATTTCGGCCATTTTGGTCTGGTTCTGCCATTTAAGAGTGTTTTTTTGGGAATACATTGGGGGCTTGAATGTATGCACACTCCTTCACACACGTGTTCCTAAACAGCTGAGCTACATCCTGGGAATCAATTAGGCTTGTTTTGGCCTATGTTGGCCATTTCATTCTGCCTGTCTTGGCTGTAAGAGACCGATATTCTGGCTGAAAATTTTCTATGCCTGTTTCATTTAAAAATCCCTACTGAATTGAAATGTTTAGGCTGAAATGAAATGAAAGTGATGGCTATGATTTTAGCATACCCTTTTATTTCCTGCATGCATCTTTAATGTCTTTGTTGAAAGTCCTTACTATGTTGTTTGCATTCTGTTGTTTGCATGTTGGAAATATCCTATCATCCTTCAGCTCCACAGTGGATTGTCCATCTTGTGTCCACAGTGCCAGTAGGCATTTTTGCTGGTGGAACAAAGTGAGCTTTATAAACTGTTCCTTGTGATGATTATTCTAGTGATGTTATGTTGGATTTTAGTATTCCTCTAATATCTGTTGGTCTTAATGTTAGTATATAGCGACACCAATACAAAATCGTGCATCTCATGCTGAGGGACGAAGGGCAATGATCTTGCTAAGACAGAAACTTTTGAAGAGCATAGTGTTAAGGCGCACGAAGAAAGGCAGGGCTGCAGATCTTGCACTTCCTCCTAGAATTGTAAGTGACTTGATCTTTTGACATGGCTCATATGAAAATTTTATGGGTCTTCATGGAAACCATTCTTCAGAGAAAAAGAGGGACTCATTATACTAAAATCGAGATTTGTTTCTGTAGGTTACTTTGAGGCGGGATACCTTTGATAGTAAAGAAGAGGACTATTATAACGCTTTATATACCCAGAGTCAAGCGCAGTTTAATACGTACATAACCCTCTGACCCTTATCCTTTTGTAGAATATCTATATTTGGTACCTTTGAGCTTTTCTTTCTTCAAGTCCCTTGTGCACCTTTTTTTATGTATGGTTTATGTCTTCGTCTCTGGTATTGTGCAGAGTGGAGTGTGGTATGTGGTTATTCCTTTGGAAATTCTTTATTGGATAGTTCTATTATGTTTCTTGCAGAAATGATTAGTCTCTAATTTTCTAATTAGTGTTCACTATCTAGCAATAACTCTGTTTGCCTACTTCTCAATTCCATATCTAATCGTATTATCTTCTTACCTTTTTCTTTAACTTTTGTAGTTTGTACTTGAAATCACTTTGTACTTCATAGGGTACAGTTTTGTACTGGGTTAATGAATAAAACGAGTAGTTCAGTAACTGCGTCTAATGTAACTTTTATTTAGCCAATAGTGGATTGAGTCAGGAATCCTCAATAACTGCAATGGTTTAGGATCAAACGGCAATATAAGAAGTACTTGACATTTTGGGCACCAATATAAGAAACAAAATAAATCTAAAATTTTAGAATGCTAATGATTTTTTTTCCTGATGTTTTCCTTTTTGAGGTGGGGTTTACGATCCTATTCCTCAGCTCCATGTATTTCTCCAGTGTGTGTTTGGCCGACTTCCCGGAGAAAAAATGTGGCACAACCTGCCGCTCGAATCTGTTCACCGATGACGGCGAAAACCAATCTACACAGATAATACAATTCTCAACAAGGGTTTTAAAATTGAAACCAACCAGAAGAGCAAGAACAAGAAAACTGAGAATTTGAGTCAATACCGGAATGCATTTGCATGACGTGCAGGAGCTGATTTCCGTAATGCCTGATAATGCCCTTCCCTTCCATGATTGCCGGAGGAGAGCAGACATAAGCTGCCGCCGCCGAAGAAGAACCATTCGATCATTCGTGATCATGGGGCGACAAGGCCTGGAGCTGCCCATGGGAGATATTATCGAGAAACACAGGGTTCCGATGCAGCGCCCCGACCAGTTTCAACTTGGCGCGATTGGCCGCGACAAGGGCAAGGAGGGTTTACGGTGTGCCTAATGACCGGGGGGGAGTCGTACATGCAGATGCCACTGTCGGAGAGGACCTTGCTCTTGAGAGCGGCGGTGGCGGAGTTCGGGTCGGCAGTGGCGGCAGGGGAGACGTCCAATTCGTCATCGTCTTCTTCTTCTTCTACGACGGGTTCCTCCTCTTCGTCTTCTTCATCGGGTCTGTGTCTTTTTGAGGTGTTGCTGCTGAGATTGCTGGTGTGGGTTTCTGCTTCTTCCACCTGTTTGTGTGAGTGCCTGGTCTGTGAGAAAAAGAAGAGAAAGATGTGAGAAGAAGAAATGAAATGAAGAGAGGGATTTTGGGGAATGCCAGGTTTTTGAAAAAGAGAGAGATGGTAGCAGGGAATATGGGAGTGGTGGTTCTGGCTTTCTGGATTACTCTCTTGATGATGCCCTTATTGAGCCATCATTTACCTTCTACTGACTTCTTCTGGGAACTTCGATTTTCTCATGCTTCACATCTGCCATTGCTTCTAGTATCCCTGTTGAGATATGAAGGCTAATGTTGGAATTGGCAACCTTTCCATACTGAGTTTCAGCCAAAATAGAATACCAAAAATCAGAATTCGAGTCCTTAAGGACCATTGTCCAGCCATACCAGTCCCCTACAATGAAGTTAGAAGATCTTGTCAAAAGGCCATGAAAATGAATGGAAAATCCATATGGAAGTGTGATGCCTGTAGTTTCAGAATACCGAATTCTCAGATTTGACTATTTTCAGGTTCTGCCCCATTTGGAAAATCCATATGGAAGTGTGAGAGCTCCTTTTATCTACTGTTCTGGTCCTATTATCCTGAATGTGGGTCTGGGTCCCTTGTTCACCATTATAATCTTCCGTGAATGCCGTGGCTTATGCAATGATGCCATCCCCTTGATTACCCCCACCATCTACATCACCCTCCCCCGCTCACTCTACCTCAAGTTGAAGAAATCAAGGGGTGTTGGCTGACTCTTGTGGTGCTTCTCAACCAAGGTTGCTCGCTTACAAGCCTTAGCGATGATGATGATTGGACTTATGCTCATGTGGTTGACAATATATTGTTCAAGCCCATCTAATAACTAGCTTCTCTCTGAACTCATTCAAGTTATTACACTCTACAAGGTGATGAAACTCTGCATATTCTTCAACTGAATGATCCCCTTGTTGCACATGTTGAAGCTGATGGAATGGAGACTCTGCATTGTCCACCAGAAGGCCTCGCTTATCAAGGACTTCATCTTTTCCCATGTCTTAACTTTCTTCTTGGTACATTGCTCTCTTATGGCTTTGGTCTTTGCCTGCTAAGCGGAAGCTTGATCTTTCAATTGCATGGCTGCCGACTTGACTTTTTGCTCCGAAATTTCCTTATATTCAAATATCTGTTCTATGGATTCCAACAAATCCATAAAGACATCTCCATGAAGACTGTCTCTAGACTATGGGATCTCAGCATTAATGTTCAAATTTCTTTCACCATCTTTGTAATGTCATGACTCCTGATTGTACTCTGCATTGCCTATCACCATGTCTACCTTGCCAGTGGAAGGGATTCATGTCACTATCGTCTGGTCCTCTTCACAATAATTCGAAGGTGGCTGCCTCGCTTCTTGATGAGAGAGTTGCTGCATTATTTCCTGCAATTTCTGTTCCAACACTCCAAACCTTCCATCTATTGGATCAAGTGGTTGTAGGCCGCAACCTCATTGGTTGCAACACGGCCTCTTGTTCTTCCTCTGTGATTTATCCCTTTTTCTTTTGCGTATTAGTGTTTAACAAATGGCAGAAACACATATTCTAATACCACTTGATGTAGACAAGGGGAAGTGGCAACCTTTCTACACTGAGTTTCAGCCTAAACAACACCGAATTCAAGTCCTTAAGGATTGTTGTCCAGCCATGCCAATCCCCAAGACATGGGGTGAGAAAATCCTGTCAAAAGGGACATGAAAATGGATGGAAAACCCAGATGAAAGAGTTCTTCCTGTAGTTTCGGAATTCTGTAATTGCGGAGTTCTCAGATTTTAGGGGGTGTTTGGAAACGAGATATTTCAAGAGATTTTGCTAGATTCTCTACTAGTTTAGAATATAATCTATTCACCTAAAAAGGAGGTGTTTGGATAACTTAGAAAGTATATTACAATATCTCACTTTCTTTTGAAAACTTTCATATTATATTATTCAAGGAGATACTGTATAAAATGATCTTTTGTTAAAAAATCCTTCCTAAATATGAATGGAGAGTTTTAGTAAAAACTATTGGAGAGTTCATGCGCAACTATTAATTACAGTGCCGTACTATAAGTTTTAGCATCAATGATTCTTGTAGGAGTGCAACTATGACTCCCAATATTAGGTTGGCCCCATAGTGCTTGCAAATTTAATGTGGGGTCCTATGACCCTGTCACGATTACATAGCCCTTGTTAATTATCAATATTAGGTGGGTCCTACAAATGTCACACTAAGGGTAAGGGGCTTTAATCGCGATTACCAATATTAGGTGGGTCTCATACTATCAAATTTAGCTGGGTCCCATACCGATTACTAAGGTTGAATTGTGTGATTGCAAATATCAGTTTACCATCATTAAATGGGTCCCACTATTTGATAGGTCCCCCATTGTTAATATCTCCCAACATCAGATGGGTCCCACAATGATTTCTCATAGATGGATTCATTAATGATGATTGACATTAAATAAGGTTTTACCAAAAAGAAAAGATAGGGTCATTTGTGATAATCACCATTAGATGGATTACACTATGGTTACCACGTTTGGTGGACCCACCCTAATTAAACAACATTGCTTGGATCTTATGGTTTTAACATTTAATCCTATGATTTTTTAACAATAGATGGGCCCTACCATAATTATTAACACATGTGATTACTAATTAGTGGGTCCTGCAACCATTTCTTGTTTGGTGTATCATCTTGTGAGTTTTTTTATAAATTTCCAAACACTTCAAAGGTATATTGAATTTCGTGGAAATTGCCAAACACCAGTGAGACAATATAATAATATAACACTATTATGCTATGCATATTCTGCCCCTTGTAGATAAAACAGATTTTTTTCAGACATAATTGACACATAGCTGAATCTGAAAATTTACTGAACCAAATATAGACATAATTGACACATAATTGAATATAAAAACCAAAATAATTGAACAAATAAAATGTCTGATAAACTGCTGGAATCCCTTTATTCTGTTGAGTTGAACCTAAATGTGGGTCCTAGGCCTCTTGTCCATGATCATTATCTTCCTTGAATGCCATGGCTTGGGCCACAGTGTGATTCTATTCATCACCCTTGCTGCCCACATCAACTATATTGAACAATGGTTCTGCCATCTTTAGTTGATGGAATATTTCAATTATAATGTCCAAGCACTTCCCCTTTGTGGTTATATATGATTTTTTTATTTTACTTACCCACTTATTTTTTATTTTTTGCAGATATATTGCTGCTAATACCTTGATGAACAACTATGCTCATATCTTTGACCTCCTTACTCGCCTACGGCAGGTGCATTATCGATCTTGTCTAAGATACAGTCATCATCACAATTATTTTCCCTCTCGTACACATAAATGTCAGCTCGCCCAATGTATTTGCCTCTTGAAAAGTAGTTTTTCGTTCACATCAATGCAAACATGCTGAAGATGAACAAACATATAAACATGGTTTCTCCAATATGAAAAAGAGTCCATTCTAGCAGTAATAAATTGTTGTTCTCGAGGACTGTGGTTCTTCATTCTCTGCTTAGGTAGGGAGCCAGGAATCGCATCACTTTTCATTCTGGAGGCCTTGTTTCCATCAATGGAGTGCTGTGGTCCTCAAAGAGTAAATTTATGAGGGCTACCAATCTCGTTCTATAAGAATTGAATGTTGCAAACATAAAACTTGGACGCATAGGGGATCCGCCCATTGATTTGTGTGCTATAGTGTGTTGAGAATACTGATACGATTTTTTTTACTGCATTAGGAATCCACGTTGTTCTACAGATGCGCTATTTGACAATGGTTTTTTTTTAGCCTAGATATTTGACAATGGCTTTGTCTTTTCTGGTTTTAAATATATTTCAATGCATATTTTTACTGGTTACCTGCATTTCTGCTTGGAGTGGACAGGAAAGTGATTTGAATTTATTTATTTATTTGACTTAATTTTAAAGTCTATTATCAGGCTTGCTACTGATTCATACTGTTAATCAATCTATACAAACTTCAGGCAGTTGATCACCCCTACCTAGTTGTGTATTCAAGAAATGAATCTTTATCCGATGGACATAAAAGCGATTCTGTTGAAGACTGTGGAATTTGCCATGATCCAGCAGAAGATGCTGTGGTGAGCCTATTATTCGGTTATTGTTGATCTTAACTTATCAATCTTTGTTTCATGCACTTGAGCTTGCCTAGATAAAGCACTCCTAATTCTCTGTTCTCTTTTGTACCCAAATCTCTTTTCCTTTTCCTATTTCAGGTCACCTCTTGTGAACATGTCTTCTGTAAGGCATGTTTACATGACTACTCTGCAGCCTTGGAAATGGTTACCTGCCCGTCATGTTCAAAACCATTGACCGTGGACTTCACAACAAAGAATGCTGCAGACCAGAGTACAACTATCAAGGGTTTTAAGCGTTCAAGTATCCTGAACAGAATCAATCTTGATGATTTTCAGACAAGCACAAAAATTGAAGCTTTGGTAGTGTATACTCTGCAACTATTTTATCTCTATGCATCATTCAGGCTTCAACCATATGGTGCTTTCTCCCTAAATCACCAATGTGTAGTACCAGAACTCACAGGCCCTTTGAAAAATCAGTTCTTGCCTATGGAAGTAATATTGTATTTTGAATGAGATAATATTGCCCATTTCCAGGAAAGGATGATGGTGACTAGTCTTTTGGAAATTTGATGATCATCCTCTTCCACTATATGGCACTGTCTATGAGAAGGAAGGTTTTATTATAGATGAGTTCCAATTCATGAGTGTTGTGTGATTTGAAGGGAGCATGGGTATAGGTTGTTGGTGAAGTTTCATATTATTTTGATCATCTTAGCGTTGCGATCCAACAACAAACAGGCCCATATCGCAAGGCTGGATGTCTTGTAATTGCATTAAACTTCTCCTATTACCTATTGTATGCTCCATGTGCATACCTTGCAACTAGTGGACCATCAAGTATCATCTCACATCATCTTACCAATGGGTGTCGTCTCATGGGATCATTTATAGACACATAAATGGATGGATGGGTAGATAGATAGGTGATAGGTCCAACCATTGGGTTGTAGGGGGGTTGTTTAGGGGATTTTAAGGGTCTCCACATGACCTACCTACCTCTATGCGATAATGGTAATCATCTGATCATGGGAGGTAAAGTTTTGAGGGCCTCAAAGTTTTCCAAATTCTAATTGTTATATAATGTTGGATGGGTGTCAAATTTGTATGAACAATCCAAGGGCCTTTTAAAATTTGATGTGTGTCAAATTTGGGTGACTGCCGATTCACAAGAGAAATGGGGAGGTGGTAGGACTAGTGAGTGAGGGCTGGATTAATCATTTAGTGGACCAGCTTAGGAATGATCTGACCGTCCTTGAAAATCCCACTATATATACAAATACACGGCTTAGGCATTTTCTCTTTAAAAATGCCCACCATTCAATGGGGCTCACTAGATGCATGACAAACGAGGGAGGCACAAAAAATGAAAGATTTGACGTGGGAATACAAGATATCAGGATGTGATCAAATGATCCTTGCCCACAGTTTTGGGTGCCCAAATTTCAATGCGTATATTTTTTATTGTGTTAAAATCCAAGGAAGACCATAAGATCAGTGCCAAGTCAATGGGGGTTGATGTGGGTGAAAGGATCTGGTTGATCATAGGTGTTCCCCCCATATAAAATTCAAAGGGGAGCAAAAAAGAGGATAATATGAAGAGTGAGCGAGCATGTGTGTGTGAATCTACAGAAAACCTACTTTTCCAATGGCCCCTTTTGAGTTTTCATACTTGGGGCCCACCTTTAACTAATTCAATCCTTTTACACACACTTACCCCACTTGAGTTGGCACAATCCCAAATTTTACGCTGTTCCAGACGTTATTCACTGTTGGATTTTATAAAAAAAAAAAGCAATTATAGCCATTAAACTTATAGATCAAAACAAAGTGTTGAGAATCATTTGATCAGCATGAATGCATGATATCTCACATTCCAAACCTTTCTGCGCAGTAGATCAATCTCCCAAAGGATTGATTGAATCCAACGATGGATTCCAACCTAAGCCACACTCACGACCATGAAACACACCATAACTGAAGAAAACTCAAGAAATCTTTGATTAACTAGAATAAGCATTCCATTACAATGAGGCCTAACATACTTACACAGAGGAGTTGGATTGATCCCTGAGAAACAGTACTCTCTAATATCTGAACGCTACCAATAGCCTATCTCAATCAATACATAATAGCCATTAAGTTTTCAACAAATAGAAAACCTTTGCTTACCAAAAACAAATAGAAAACCTTTAACTTGAACTAATCTGGTCCATACATCTGAGAATCCGTAAAATAGGAAATAAGTCTATATCATAAATAAATAACTATCCTAACTGGACTTATACGATAATATGACCTTTGTGGTGGACCCCACACTTGTTGCCCTCCAATCCATGAGGTTTGGGTCTGGATCTAGATTCTGGACTGCATCGACCTTAGTAATCTCCCATACATACAGTAACCATCTGCTGTTATTTGTCCTTACACAATGTGATCTTCCTTGTGTAGTTCAATACAATGTGGAAAAGTTTCTAGAGAAGTTGACTTATTTTGGCCAATATGTTACACATATCAGTATACAAGGCCTGTAAAGCGCATTTCTGGAGGCCGCTGATATGGATATTAAATCCTTGGCAACGATAATTCAACTCAAAGCATGGTGGTTTACTGACCATTTAGATTTTTAGTTGGGGAATATTGGTTGGTTGTGTCAAAATACGAAGGCTGCTTACAGTTATGTGACTTATGTGGTTTGCTGCCTATTTTGATTAATGTTACTAACTACCATGAGTTTATGTCTATAAGCTATAATGGTAATTGGGAATAGCTGATTGTTTTACTTCTGATATTCCTTTACATTTACATTTGCATCATTCTTTTTTTTTTTTCCTTTGTAACTTTTTCCGACTAACACTGAACTTAAATGGCTGTAAAAGAGGGAAGAAATCAGATTCATGATTGAAAGGGATGGCTCTGCAAAAGCAATTGTATTTAGCCAGTTTACATCATTCTTGGATTTGATAAAATACTCCCTCCAGAAGGTAAATGAACTAGTGAATTAAATACTACATACAACTGAAAAAAAAAAAAAAAAAACACACTATGAGTATTAATAACATGTTGAGCATTTTTTGCAGTCTGGTTTACAATGTGTTCAGTTAGTGGGAAGCATGAGTGTTGGTGCTCGAGGTGATGCTATAAAGAAATTCACTGATGATCCAGATTGCAAGATTTTTCTTATGAGTTTGAAAGCTGGAGGTGTGGCCCTCAATCTCACAGTAGCATCATATGTAAGCAATTTCCTATGTACTTAGTTTTTGTTAAATGCAATTCATTGTCTTGCTTCATTGTGTGAAAACCTTTCCAATTAGTGTAAAACAATGTTGCATTGGCCCCTGCTGTTAGTCAGCCGGTTGGGGGCATGTGTAGTGTGCACCAGTGCGTGAGTTCAAGTTCCTGTAAAGCAAAAATAGGCAGTTTCGGAGTGTGTAGTTATTGCTAATGAGGTTATTTGCTCAAGGAGGCATGCTAGGAAGCCGGGCATTGTTGGATTATATGTTGGGGAGATTTTTTTTTTATTTGATAGGCAATGAAGAAAATATATTAAGAAAGGAAAGAGTGTTACAAAGGGGCCCGACCAAAGGGCACTATGGTATAAAAGCATTATTCCACAAAACAAGTTACACAGTGAAAGCTAAGAAGTTAGAAGACCTATAAACCCCTTGCTTAGCTAAAGAGTCTGCAAAGCCATTTGCTGTCCTCCCAACATGAATAAAGCTCACTTGAATTGAAGACAATAGAGCTCTAATCTCAATCAAATAGAACTAAAATTTCCAAGGAAACATAGCCAAAGAAGACACCCAAGGTATAGCATTAAGAGAATCACTTTCAACCACAAGTCTAGAACAAAAGGAGGTTGAAGTGAAAATCCAGATAGCTTCTAAAATAGCAACAACCTTCGCCTCATTAGACTCCATACAACCCACATACTTTGAAAGCAAAGCCAACACAATGCCTTCACTATTGCGAAGCACCCAACCAATACCCGCCGGCCCAGGTTTTCCCCTAGCTGGCCCATCCACATTGAACTTAAGCACACCTTCCGGAGGAGGAGCCCAGGAAAACACCTTTCTCATTTTCTTAACCCCACAAAATAGAGAGGCTTCCCAATTGAGCAACACACCATCAACTCTTAGACTATCAAACTCACACTTGAAAGCGGAAAGCGGCCCATTTGGCAATTCAAGCCATCACCAATAATGTCTAGTCTTCCACTGACGACGAGGACCTCTGAACACTCTGTCATTCCTCTCTTTCCACCCAGACCACAATATTGCAAAAGGTATAAGTTTCCAAAGAACTAACCCACACCTTTAAAAACTAAAGCACCTCCAAGCTTCAATCATCCCTGCCAAAGTCCTTGGGCTACACCAATGGACACCACACCGCAGGAGGAGCCTACACCATAAGGTATGAGAAAACTCGCAATGGATAAACAAATGGTCTACTGTCTCCATCCCTTTCCTGCACAACACACATAAGTCTGAAATAGCTTCAGAAGCCAAGCCTCTCATTCTAAGGTTATCCGTTGTAATAGCTTCAGAAGCCAAGCCTCTCATTCTAAGGTTATCCGTTGTAGAAACATTCCCCAAAATAGCAAGCCAAACAAAAGCCTCTACCCTGGGTGGAGCCAGACCTTGTCAAGACAGAGAAGAACCTCTCAAAAGTGTTGAATCTTCCAACTCCCTTGAAAAGGACTTACAGGAGAATTTTCCAGAAGTGGTAGGTTTCCAAATACGAGAATCTGGTACATCCCTGCAAAGAAAAATCTTAGAAAGAAGACTGACCAAAGACTCACACTCAGACAATTCAGAAATACGCAAAACTCTTCTAACGGAAACATTCCAAGACCCAACTCCACCCCTACCCACGCAATAGTCTTGAACCGAAGCCCACTTATTGACCACAACCCTAAACAACCTAGGAAAGGACAGGACAAATGACCCACCCCCACCCAATCGTCAACCCAAAACCGGACCCGCCCGGCCCCAGAATATAAATCCACAACCCTTAGAATATTGCCCCACACACCTGACACACGAGTCCTATGGACTCTACTAGGCTTCCACTCGTCCTCACCATATTTAGCGACAATTATCCTTCTCCACAAAGCTTCCCTCTCCTCCCCAAATCTCCACCACCACTTAGCCGAAAGGGCCCAATTTTTGAACTTCAAGTTACCCAAGCCTAAATCCCCCACCGCCTTAGGCTTAATAACTTCCTCCCACTTTACAAGATGAAGATTTCTTTTGGTGCTCCTCCCACCCCAAAGAAACTCCCTTCTTAAACGATCCAGTTGCCTCCTAACAGCCACTGGCATCCTCAAAAGGGACATAATAAACCGGTAAATTGGACAGAGAAGCCTTAAGGGTAATTCTTCCGCCTAAAGAGAGATAGTTTCGTTTCCACGTGGACAACTTCCTTTTAAAATTGGCCACCACAGGATTCCACAACTGTTTAGATCTCACTTTACCCCTATGTTGGGGAGATTTGATTTCAGCGATGGATTGAGAGCATAGATTAGGGAATGCATTTCTTCGACTTCCTTCTCTATGCTGGTTAATGGATCCCCATCTCGGTTCTTCTTGATGTCTTGGGGGCTCAAAAAGGGGGGAACCCTCTGTCTCATTTCTTATTCACTTTTGTGGTCGAAGATCCAAGTGTTTTTCTTCAGAAGGCTAAGGGTTGGGGTTCATTGAAGGTTCTGAGGTGGGCGGAGGGGAGTTGGCCATTCCTCATTGCCTGAGGGGAGATGAGTATCCTCATTTTGTGGACGATACCGTCCTCTTCAGCTCCCACTAGTTAGGAGGAGTTGGCAATGTTGAAAAGAATCCTTAGATACTTAGAGCCCATTTATGGGCTAACGATTAATCTAGCCAAGAATTATGTTTGTGGGTGTTGGCTATGCGGATGATGTGATCCCTTCTTTAGCGAGCATGCTCCATTGCAAACCTGGTAAGTTGCTACATTTGCATCTTGGCTGTGGGGCAGGCAGGGGTAGATCGGGCTTCACACCTAAAGTTGATAGGCTTCATGCCTGATGGCCTCACACCATTCCTTTCACAGGAGAGAATGTAGAAGCACCCAAATTATAGGCCAATCACCCATATTAAAGTGGGTGGTCGATGTATCAGCTGCATTATGTTTGTTATCTGTTCAAGTTACAAATCAGAAATCTCCAATATGTAATAAAACTAAAGAGCAGGAAAGGGATACTCAAAATGTAATATTAGACCTCTGGTATCCATATTTTAGTGTGCGACTTGCTACTTGTTAGCTTGGATGTTGAGCTGTAAGGCGTATATACATTTTATTCTTATTTTCTCTGTTGTCTCGCTCTGATTTTTTCTGTTTATATTTTTTGTATTCAGGTTTTCCTGATGGATCCGTGGTGGAATCCAGCGGTTGAGCGACAGGCTCAAGATCGAATTCACCGAATAGGACAGCATAGACCAATCCGGTATGCAGTTTCACTCATGTTCCGCAAAAGCTCATCTCATTGTTACTTTTGCAGCATTGTTTTGATTCTGATTGTTGGCTCACAATTCTCAGAATCACTAGATTCATAATAGAAAATACAGTAGAGGAGAGGATTCTAAGGTTGCAAGAGAAGAAGGAGCTCGTTTTTGAAGGGTAATCCACTTATTGTTTCATTTGCTAGTATTTGATATGACAAGCCTTGGTGGATTTCATCTGAGCTGTCCTGTGTATACTGATCTTGCTATTGCCTGCCATATGATATTTACAGGACTGTAGGTGGTTCTTCAGATGCTTTGGGAAAATTAACAGAAGCAGATTTGAGATTTTTGTTCTCCAACTAATGGTACATACAAATGGGGAAGTACAACTTCCCTTCTTTTTTGGTTCTCTTTGGGAAAGTTTCTGTGGAATCATAAACACATGCTTCCTTCTTGGACAAAAATGATGGGTGATTCATAAGGCCACTGGTTTTGTCCCTAAGAATGGGGTGGCCAATATGGTTCAATGGCTGGTGCTTAGATTTTTGTTTTCAAATGCTACCCTTGTACATATGCTATTCAGTGACTTCTGATTGGGCCACTGGATTCTGTTCCTACCTTTGCAGTGGCAGTTTCGTTCAATGGCTACTACTTTTGTTTTTGTTTTCAGATGTTAGCCCTCGTACACATTATTATTCAGTGACTCATCATTTACTTGTTTAAGATGTCATATACTCATACCTGTTAATTTTTTTGTTTAACCTGAAACAAATGCACCATCTACATAGGATCCTTTTTACAGATTTTGAACCGTTGGAGTTTAACCCCATTGGAGTTTGTTGACAGGATTTGATTGTCATTGTTTTGGGAGATGAATGCACATCGTGAATATTTTTAGCTTTATCTTTGGTTTCAACTGATGTTCCAAATGTCCTCTTTGAAATTTTTGGTCTGGCCCTTTTCTACTTCAATATTAGCTGTTTTTAAACACATGATTGTGTTTTATGGATTTTCATTTGTTTTACTAGAGGGATAAACCACCCTACCCCAATCAAATTAGTAAGCTGAGGAAAATAATAATCATCTATTATATTTTTGAAATGATGGCTAGATGACGGTCTAGCTTATGGGGCCCACCTGCCCTTCCCTCTCCTTTGCAGCTCGGCCCAAGCTTGGATCGACTTTGCTCGAGCTTGAGCTCTGCTTTGTGCTGGTCAATTCAAGCTCGAGCTGGTTTAATTTGCTTGCAAGCTGAGCTTAGCCTAGAGCCTGTTCGGCTTGGTCTTGTATTTTTTGTCTTGTTTCTTTTTAATACAAATTATACATATTGATATTATGGCTGGTGCTCCTGTGGCCCCTTGCGGATATCTGGCAGGGACGTTGGGGCCCGCAACCCATCTGGTGCTCCTGGGGCTTGTGTGGATGTCTCGGTCCCTACAGTGCAAGACAGGGCCCTAATGATCAATTTGTTTAGAATGATGGGATTTACTTGAAATCTCTATGTATGGGATGGTTTCATTTAGATCATTCGATCTCCCCATCTAACATTCAATTGGTGGGGCATCAGGTGACCCCCATAGGCTGCCTCGCACGGCCTCCCTCCCATAACATAATATACAGTTTCCAAGTGGGGGCCTGTATACGATCAATTTAGATGTGAGTGTGTGTGTGGGGGGCGGGGCGGCAGTTAAAAATCAGGCCGAGCTAGCCTGGTTGGTTCATCATAATGAAAGCTGGAGCATGCATGTAACACGGACATCGTGTTTGGTAACGCTCATCGGGGATATCTAGGCCATTCAATTGATCAAGCAAACTTTGGCGCCCATCCCACACTCTTATCTATGAAGCCCACAGAACATCATTTCCTCTTGATTGAATTGTAACCATCATTTGCACCCAAAGTTTTGAGCAGAAATGTAGGTCATAGGGAGATCTCTGTGTACACTATCCTCCTGTGACTGTTAAGCTTCCAGGTGCAAATAATGGAACAGTAATGTGGTCAAATTTTGCCCACAGGATTGACTCTTCTGAGACTAGGAAACAGTATGGATGTCTCTCTTGGCAAGGCCCTGAAAGTAAAGAAATAAAGTTGAAGATCCTCTACAGGAGGCCTCCTAATGATCTTCCCTTTGGTAGGGCATGATCACCAATCATCATCATGGGACTGCAGGTCCGGATCTGATCCAGCCCAATACCGGACTACTAGGTCGATCTATATCATAAAATTAACTAGGTTGCCAGCACCATGTCCATTGGCACCGGAAGATTTGATTGATCGATCATTGGGCTTCCTGTCCTTTACACGGACTTTACTCAGTCCACTGCCAAGCCCTGCCACATTCTAGCCGCTGGCTCCCGTCACTAGCACTCTGCACTCGGCCGAGGCACCCATAAACATTCCCTTTTGGCCAAAAGTGAAGGATTAAAAGACGGATGAAGAAGGGCATCCTATAACCTCTCTTACCCACAATAGAGAAGCGAAGGCTTCATTTTACATCACCTATAAAAAGCACTCTCTCTTCACTTCTTGACATTTCCCTTCATAAAAGCCCTTTTTATTAATGAAGGAAATACAGCAACCATGCTTGTTGGCACATTTGATTAGATTTAAAATAGATGTGACTTAAGAATTTATGATGCTCATAACATTTTGGTTGTAAGCTGCAATGGAAAATTCAAATGTACACACTAACAGGCCGCTCATATGATACATTCAACTGGTATAATTTTGACCAACAAGCACTTTATCAAATGAGAAGAAATAGATTAATCATACAGCTCCGATGGGGACAACCATTGTCTGATTATCAACCTACATTTGTATTTTACTACCAGATACGGGTCTCAATGTTGGATGACTAAAAGTAGTGGTGTTAGATGGGGCGGAAGGGAACATAGTAGTAGGGGACGGAGCAGATGAAGATGGATTAATGACAGATAAGGGCAAGCGAGGACCAAAAGAGAACATCTGCTGACGGGGCATGAACGGCATGTGAGGATGAGTTGGCTGATTATTACTGTAAGAAGAGAGATTTGCCTGTGCAGCTGAAGCTGGCATAACTGGCTGATTAACATTGCTGCCAATGCTATTGCTGCTGTTTGCTGTTGCAGCACCAGGTTGGGCAGTGGCTCCTGCTGGTCCTAGCCGAGTCGAGATCATGCGTGCTCTTTCGCCTGCAAGCCTCTGCCTTGTCCTCTCCACCTGTTCACATTCCTTCATCAGTAAGGTCTCCACCTCTGCAAACTGCTTCAGCTTCAGCTCCAACCTTTTCAACTGTACATGCATGGTTGTGGGGGTTGTCAGTCTAAAGCTCCAATTTGTCATCCCAACCAAACAATTGTTATGGTTCTTACTAATTCAAGGAATGAATCAAATCAGTCAAGCATGAATTATAGTGGAGGAGTCTAACTAGTCAATACACTCTGTTTCTGTATCCATACTTAAAAAGAGTATTGGCAGATATTAAATATTAAAAAAAAAAGAAAAAAGAGAGTATTGGCAGATCTTAATAAAAAATAATGCATACAATTACACAAGACAAGTACCATATTCAGGATTCCCCAATATACCGAAGATATTCCACCAAACTTGATAAATGACTGTATATGATTACTTAATCCCAGACAGTTCCCTATAAAATTGTATTATTTTAATAGGCGACTTTTTAATGTCATTGGTATTATGAGTTTTTTCTTGTTTTTTCCCCTTAGTGAGGTCATTTGTATCGTCATCACTATTAAAAATCTTAAAACATTTTTTTATTGGTCTCTGTACAATTGGCCCTGAAACCTGGTACTAGTTACTCTAAACCAAGAGTTGCTTTTACCACTGCGCCCAAACCCATGGTTGGCATGTGTAACTTTAAACACTTAAACCAATAGAAGAAATTAGCATCTGTTCAAGGATATGAAATGGGTTCATGAGAACCTTTTCTTTTTTGATAACCCAGGGTATGATCCTCAACAAAGATCTGGAAATAAACATTAAGCTTTGAACTTCATACATGGATTGTGGCCTTTTGATATCTTCAGACCATTGATTTGGTGAGCGGCATGGAGGATAAACCACACCTAAAATATTGTATCCATGATACCCTAAACTGTAACTCTCCCCCAACGCTATGGTCCTCTGTGGGGCCCCACATGAACAATCTCTAAAATATAAAAGCCCTTGGTTCAAGGATCATATAATTCCTCTAGTCTGCAATATATGCACATCTTTGGACATGTCCAATTTTAAGGTAAAGGGAAAAAGGCAGCAGTTAACACCAACATGAAGCCAGCCAAAAACACCAACACCATTTGAAGATTGAGCAAACAATTGAACCTGATGGGTAATGATAGCAGCAGTCAATCTCTGAATTTCTCGTTCTTCATGATCAGCAAACAGCTTTGCTTTTGTTGCTGCAGCAGAAAGAGCAGACTTGGCAGCGGCTTTAACACTTTCAGGAGACAGAGGAGAGGCACCAGTGTCTTCTGAAATCCATATATAGGTCAGTTTAAAGCAAACGATTATCTTTCAGGAGACAAAGATAATATGATGGAAGTATCAACAACCAACCTGTTTGGTGGCTTAAGTTTGTAATTGCCCCAAGGGAACCCCCTTCTCTATGCATGTTCTCAGAACTCGACCTTCATAGATGCATGAGATGTTTTAGTTTGTCATATCATGCAAAACAAAAGAGTGCACATAACACACATGCACAAATCAACACAAATGTGCAAGAAGAAACCAGCACTACAGATCAAAGATTTAAAAAGCTCTTCACCAAAACAATGAAATGACTTAATATTGGCTGGGTCCTTACAAGCAAGGTAATGAAAGGACAAGTCACTAAAACCTGTAATTTGAAAAATGACAGTATAAAATACTTGGCTTTTGAAACAAAAGGATTCAAAGGATAAGTCACAGGGTCCTCATGACTCAAGACATATACAGTTCCCTAGTTCACTCAATCTATCACAAGATCTTTTTTTTTTTTTTTTTTTTTCTTTTTTCTGGTGATCAGTAAGAAAAGAATTATATTAAAGCGTGAAGATAACAAAAAACACCAACCACAAAAGGAGGCTGGGTGACGCAACACGGCGATGAGGATATTAAACAACGGGCTAAACTCCTAGCCAAGGGCCTTAGGGTAGGATGTCTTGGTTTGACACCAAAGACAAAGAAGCAAACTGACGATAGAGAAAACTCAATCTTCTATTCAATTCGATGTAATGTATCCCAAAGAGAAGGGGTTACATCCTTAATATAATTAAAGTCTAAGCACTAACTTAGCAATCAAGCCATATAATATTAGAAACTACCTAATTCTGCTAAATCATATCAATTATTAGAATCTACAAAATCTACTAGAAGATATAAAACTAGAAACTGCCACTGGAGAATCTTGGGGTATAGACCTTCACTGCTGGGCCCAGTGGGCTTTGGGCTTTCTGGTATAGACCTTCAGGCAGGACCCATTAGTCTGGCCTGCATAACTGGAGGAAAGGCGGATCTTCAAATTTATAGAAATTGCAAAGGATGAGTTACAGGGTCCTCAGGAATCAAGACATGTACGTACAGATATTTAAATTTATAGCAATTCCAAAGGATGAGCCACGGGGTCCTCAGGAATCAAGACATGGCCATCATGAGTCGTGACTCGAGACATAAACAGTCCCCTAGTTCACTCAATCTATTGTAAGAATTTTTAATTCTTTGGTGATCAGTAACAAAAGAATCATATTAAAGCGTGATGATTACAAAAAACTCCAATCATGAAAGGAGGCTGGGGGAAAGGTAGATCTTTAAATTTATAGAAATTCCAAAGGATGAGTCACAGGGTCCTCAGGAATCAAGACGTACAGATCTTTAAATTTATAGCAATTCCAAAGGATAAGTCACGGAGTCCTCAGGAATCAAGACATGTACTCCTGGGGTGATCAGCTACAAAAGAAATATTAATGTGTGAAGATTACAAAAAACACCGACCACAAAAGGAGGTTGGGGGCAAGGTAGATCTTTAAGCAATTCCTTTCGCCATAAATATGCTAGCCACATCCAATCTTTTGCTTTTTGGGTATTCATTGTTTCCTCCCCTTTCTGCTAAATTGTAGGCCAATGGGTTAATGGATAGAATCTTCATGTCAGAAGGGTTTTGGAGCATCCTCCATGGTGGTGTAGCCGATCAGACTAATAAAGGAATAAGGACGCTACAAATCTCATGACCCTATCATTTCTCTCCAAGGAATATAGATCCCACCTGTCACCATGACTGGAGCCTTCCGCTTGTATGATGCCATTGGCAATCTCTGAATGGTGGTCCTCTTTGGACAGTGCTGCTAATGCTGCATGTGCACAGGCAGCAGCAACTCTAGGTCCGACTGCAGACGCCAAAAAGGCAACCTAGAAAGTTTCTTAAAATGTTAGATTGGCATGCAAGTCATTCAAATAACAGCATTATTAAATGTTCTATAGAGAGTCCAGTCCATAAAAACAATCAAGTGAAACAATAGGCAGCCTATCCCATAAGTATTGACATTTAAGCAACAGGAAGAGTTCCCGTAGTCCCCTGTAGGTAATATATAACTAGACAAACAGAGTAATTAATGCATTAGTTCAGAGGAGCATAATCAAGAAATGAAAGAAAAACACACACAAAGAGGTGCCACTCATTCTCTTTATTGGTCTAATAAACCCTTAAGACCTTTAGTTTCACATCTTAAATCTTCATTGGTTTTGAGGAATTTGTTTAAAAAATAATAAAATAAATAAAAACTCCAAACCTATAAATCTGATTTTCTGCACTTATTTAGGCCTCCAATCCATGATTTGAACCATTCAATGTTCCCATATTAATGATAAGCATCAAGCTGCTCAATTCATATCTTCCATAACTTTTGAGAATTTTTTATTTTTTTTTGAATGGTGACTGTGTTAATGACAAAAAAACTGTACTAGGAGAGGTATACTGAACACGGAACAAAGAGAAAACCAGCCAACCAAAAAAGGCAGCACAGGCTTCTAAAAACAACCCAGACTGCGAAGACAAAACAAATTAAGAACCAACTAGTAAAAGCACAAATCAGATCGAAGGGCTCCCTCTTTCGCTAGCTTATCAGCTATGTCATTGTTGTTGCACTTGGATGTGAAGGAGACGCTCAGCGATTTTGCCCTCTTTAACCTCTTGAATGAGATCAGCCAGATACCAAGGATAATTACAGGAGGTGGAAGCCCACCGAATGACACAATCAGAATCTCCTTCCACAATAAGGTTCTGCAGATTGAGACAAAAGGCTTCCTGGAGGCATATATTCAAAGCCATTAATTAACTCAGCGTTGTTTATGGAGCAAAAACCCGTTGGACCTGAATAGGACAGCAGAACAACCCCTTTGTCTTTGCGAACTAGACCTCCCACCCCTGTCATACCTGGATTTCCTGCCGCACTACTGTCGAAGTTAAGTTTCAGGTAACCTGGGGGAGGAGGGCTCCATCTTGGAGAAAATCGCACTTCATGGGGTCTGGACTCAGCCATTTCCTTCCACCCCTGGCTAATGATATTAATCGGAATACCTTTGAATTGAGGTAACGACGAGACCCAAGCAGCCGCCAAACTTTTGATACCTTCCGGAATGCTGTAAACATTAGCAACTTTACCATCAAAACATCTCCTATTTCGCTCCGCCCAAAAGGACCAAATGGCTGCCAGAAAGGCAAGTTTCAACATGATACGGCCTCTTCTGAAATCTACACCCAGCTGCTAGAACTGAAATAAAGCTGGAATAGTACGAGGCAGAGGGGAACTGACATGTAACCAACTAAATATCATCTTCCATTGGAATTGGGCTGAACGGCAATTTAGAAGCAGGTGGTCAATCGATTCCTCATCCGATAGACACATAGGGCAAAAGCATTGACTACTGTTAAGTGACGACGCTTTAGATTGTCCATTGTTAAGATACCACCAAGAAGCACCAACCAACCAAAAGCAACAACCCTTGGAGGAGCCTTAAACTTCCACAAATAGGTGAAGTTAGTACTGTTCGCATCAGCACTTCTAGTCATGGTGAGAAATAGAGATGCCGCCGAGAATACACCATTACGTGAAGGCATCCAGATTCGTTTCTCTCTCATGTTTTGGAATGTAGACTTTGCTAAGAAGCTCCATTAAAGCTCGAAATTGAGAAGTCTCCCACCTCGTTAAAATTTTATCTGAAGATAGGCCCCCACAAAATGGAATCGCCTCTCCTCTCCATAGAATCCTCAACTCTAGCATCTTGGTTACTAGAACAGAGAAACAAGTCGGGGAGTGTTGTAACTATAGTAGTCTCCCCCACCCAAAGGTCCTTCCAGAAGAAAATTTTGTCTCCTTTTCCCACACGGAATTTGATTTGATTTAATAAAAACAACTCTCTTGCATCTAGGATTCCTTTCCAAAGCACGGAGAAGCAGGGCAAGGATTCCCGAATTAGCCAGCCATTCCTATGAATATTATATTTGGAAGATACAACTTGTTTCCATAACCCGTTAAGAGTCATCTCCTATCCTCCACAACCATTTACTGAGAAGGGCCAGATTCTTTTCCTTCACTGGTCTAATGCCCAGGCCACCTTCAGAATTGGACTTATAGAGACCAATTAACCAAGTGAAATTTCTTTTTCTCTTCACTTCCTTGCCAAAGGAAGTCTCTGTGTGATTTTTTAGTTCTTTTTACAACCTAAACTGGGCACTTAAACAGCGACATAACCGAAAGAGCTGCTTTCATCAGAGTGATTCTACTGACAAAGGAGAGGTATTTTGCTTTCCACAAAGATAGCTTTTTTCACTAATTTTTCAAGCACCGGATTCCAGAGGGAGGAAGAAGTTGCACCAATACATAGAGGAAGACCTAAGTTTGAAGTGGTCCAAAATATCCAAACCCACAAAGATAGATTTTGTGAAATTTGTGCAGTCTAAAATATCCAAACCCATCTAAAACCCTTGGATGTCCTCATTCACTCATGTGAAAATGGTGCTTCCAAGCAAACATGGTCATGTGTTTCACCAATGTAACTTTTGCATATGAAAAAGTTACATGTGAACCCTTTACATATGTAAAACCCATTTTCATATCCCTTTACATATGAACCCCTAGATGAAATACTAAGAAAAGGCACGGACCATGGAGTTGTTGAAAATATGGCTGCAAAATAGGCTTGAGTAGAAAAGTAAAACTCACAAAACTAACCCAAATAGATGTGGCAAGGTTTCAATCATGATGATGATGACTGCTACCTTTCCTTTCTCACCCTCTTTTATATAACAGTGAAAATCCTGGTGAGACCAGAAAACACAATTAAGCCCATCTTGCTTCCCCATTTGTCAATGTCAGTATGCCTTTTCCCTCTCTCCCTCCCCTTTCCACTCATTAGCTCCTTCCATGAATGCCAGAAGATGAGTTTCCAACGGCATCGGTCTCTCATGCTGGTGGGATGGAACCAATGTATGTTCTTGCTCGTTTTCCTTTTGAGATCAGCTATTTCATGCCAGAATCATCCAATTAAGAACTTTATCAATATTCCTTGCATGATTTGTATGAGTTGAAGTTCTTTGGGTTTTTTTTGAAGTTAGCAATCAATATGAAGTGAGTGGTCATGGGCAGCAACTTTCTCAGTCTTGTTTCATCTTGTTCTAACAGCAGCAGCATGTGTATTATCATGTTTCAAGAGAACCAGCAACTATTTTTATTTCAGTTTATGCATGCAAATGTTCGGTCTGCCATCATATTATGCCTCATGGATCAAGAATAATTGTTATTTGATTTGATGGTTGTCTCTTAGCTTCCATACCCATTTTAATTTATTATTTTCCAGAAGCAATAATACGATGAAAGATTTATTTCTTATTGTTGCCAGCATTTCTTTAAACCAAGCTTTTCAGTAATGCTTTTCTTTCCAGCAATTATGCGCTTGAAAATAATTAGTACATTTCTAACAGAATTACATTCCAGACAAAGTCTTGTATTTTCATGCATTATGGTTATCACCTTAGTACTATTACAAACTACACATGGATAAATGTAAAGAATAGCAATGCATTAATTTTTCAAAAAAAAAGAAAGCAATGCATTAAGCATGGTATATAAATAGTTGTATTAGCACATCAGCAAAGGCCTCCAAAAACACAGCAGAAGGTGTGCTTCTTCACATTGATGTAGATAAAGTTTGAACATAAGGTACTGGCACATTAATTTCCTTTCCATGATTGCTTAATGCAGAACCACCACATTGTACGGAAATATGCAGTATCATCATAAACACAAAATACAACATGATGAAATTATCAGGCTAAGGGTCAAGATTTGGAAGAAAGAAATTGCAATGCTATCAATAGTCTCTGTAAACTCAAGAAATTATAATAATGACCTACCAGGGCCATGACTGGATTCCCGGAATTCACAAATGGAATTCTGCTATCTATATCATTATCCTGCAGACACGCTCCTGGAGAAAGACACAAAATTGAGAAGATAAAATATACAGTGTCCACAGAGAGGTGAACAATACCAGAAACTGGAAGAATGAAATGTGTAACTACCATCAGCGTCACCATTTAAATTTGCATATGTGTTTCTATCACCACCTTCTTTCAAGACATCAGATGAAAGAGCTGTGCGAGGGAGTTCAATATTTTCCAGTAAACCATCTTCTGTAGGTAGACGAATAAAATGGAGGATACATTGTGCTTTTGATTTAGTGCCTACATGTTCTGCAATGTCATTCCAGTTGTCAGAGTAAAATTCCAATGCTTCAAGCAGCAGCAGAGTTTCCTGATCAGTCCAGCTGTCACCATCAAGATCACAGAAATCTTTTGTGGAATCCACCCTTAAAAAATCTATACTTGAGTTGCCAGCAACAAAATTCCCATCATGAAAGCAGTCCAAACATAGCATTATATCAGCCTGTACAGAAAGGATTGATCACTAAGGAACCGCTTGGAAAAATGTGATGTTGTAATACACAAGTATAAGTATATGAAATATAAAATCTCAGATGCTGGAATGAAAATATGATGACACAGAAGCTTTGGGCAACTGTCATATTATTAAACACCACCAGGGTAGTACCACATTTTACCATATTCAGGGTATTTTCATCACTATAATTTAGACAAGCATATCTGTTACATTTTTTTCCCCTTCTTACGAACCTATCCAATGGTATTTGAATTTTAAATGGCATCTGACAGCACTAATATTGAAGATAGCCAAATCACTAATCTTGTTCAACCCTTGAGTGTTTCCTAAGTTAGATTGCCCACCATCACTAATCATGTTAATATGATGATCCTAACTATCCTACCAATTGTGAATGAAGTAGACAGCTATACCACTGTAATAATAATAAAAAAATCAATAAACAATTTAGATAATGCTAACTGGCCATCCAATGGTAACGAAAATAGTACTGTTAATCAATCACACCAAAGAAGGTTGAGACCACCGATCCGGGCTTTTCACCAAGTTGCCACCTTGGATTGTGTTTTCTGTTTTAAGAACCACTGTGATTAAATAATGTTATCATCCAACCAACAGAAAGCAAATGGAGAGCCTGTGTTGTATTATAACAAAACAGGTTCCATCAATGGCTTGACCATCAATCATAGGCACGCAACTTCAATCATCCAGAACAGTAAAAAAAGATCAATATCGATCAAACTATTTAAATCATTTGATAAAAGGAGATCAATGGAGAAATCGGCTTGTTGGCAAAATTGGTTATTATAGCTGAAATACAGTTGTGGGAATAGCTCTGGACTCAGCTTTGTGTGCTTGGGTCCCATCACATTGGGCCCTTTTGAATCTTGCGTGTCCTGTTCTTGTACGCACGCTCACACAGAGTCATAAAAGTTGTTTCTTAATCATAAGTTTTTTTTTATATAATTTTAATTCAGATAATGAACAGAGATTGTTTTTATACGATATGATATGAATCGTAGGATATTGTGAATCATAGTTTTTTCAAAAAATTGATTGTCTATTTATTCAGTATCTTTTAATGGATGTATTAGGGGTCTTTATATTTTTAAACTATAAAAAAGAAACTTGGAAGTCAAATTCCATCCAAGACATGGGATTCATGTGAATTCTATGAATTGTATATTGACTCATAGGATTGGTTATAAATCATAAGTTGTTGGTTTTTTCTTATAATTTCAATTTAAAAAATCAACACAGATTTTTTTATACGATACAATATGAATCGTAAAGTATTGTAAATCACAGGACTTTTAAAACTTGTTTATTTATGTATTATCTTTGTAATGGATGCAGTAGGGGTCCTTATGTTGTTAAAGTCTAAATGGTAAGTATTTAATTCTTGGTTGTAATTGACTATAAAAAAATAGAGTTGAAGTCAAATTCCATCTTTCTCATAGTCAGACCCCATTCAGGTTCAAATGAGGGTCAATCATCATGAAATTAGATCAGAGAGAGGTTATTGGGGTACTTGTCCAGTGAATCCAAGATTGTGCATTCTTGATGCAATTTGGAGGAGTTATGGCTGTTTATTGACTGGATATAGTCCAAATACAAATTTAGTCAAATTCAGTCATAGAGTTCTAGTGCAACTTGTGCACGTCCAAGGGGACGTGGAGTTGAGTCTATAAAATAGTGTAAACTCTTTAAACTTTTGCAATTGATTAAATAGCAGTTATTTGAGTCCTGCTATTTGGTGAACATGCGAAAGCCTTTGATGATGAAACCTGGAAATGTGATCTATCCATACAGGTCCCTGAAATCTTTGAAAAACAATGAAAGATTTTTTACCAAGGAAACAAAAAATTACGCTAGACAAAAGCAAAAAACTATTCAAAGCATGTGGGACCTTCTTGATGTGGGTCCTCCTTCCACACGCCTAGCTAACTCATTCATCTAAAGTTACCAATCCAAGTTCAGAGGCAGATAATAATCAAACTTCTTGGTCAGTACATGTTAAGTGGGACTGACAGGGTTCTTCAGACGAGATAGTAAGACAAGATAATAAACAGATTCACAGCTAATATACCAAAAACATAGAAAAGAGAATAGCATCAGAGGGGGGAAAAAAACCAAACAAGGGGGAAAATGAATACGAGAATCCATAAACAGTTGACAATTAAATACAAGTTTTGGAAAAGGACCTCCTTCTGTGACTGGTAGTACATATTCGGCAAAGGCCGCGCACAGCAATTGCAATGATTTTCAGCTAACCGCTCTCGAATTCTGCTGTCCAAATCCGAAATCCCAACACTCGAACACAAAGAGGCGACATCCTCGGGACGGAGTCTGCACTTGGGCTTATCAAAACCAATCAAACTGTCAATACTAGACTTCAAAAAAGCAGATGGAATATGAACTTCCCCATTCACATCCTCCCGAAGAACCGGCCCGCCTGTCTTATGCCTGTTCTGCGCTGGAGCCATGTAATTGATGATCCCCCAATGGTCTAGAAACCGCACTACCCTCATCAGGTCACTCTCACTGACGCCCCCAACTAGCCCCTGACATTCTACAACAGAGAGTCGCTTCTCTTGGTTCTCCATGTACTTAGCCACAATCCTATTCCTCAGCTCCATGTATTTCTCCGGCGTGTGGTCGGCTGACTTCCCGGAGAAAAAATGCGGCACAACCTGCCGCTCCAATCGGTTCACCGATGCCGGCGAAAACCAATCTACACATATAATACAATTCCTAACAAGGGTTTTAAAATTGAAACCAACCAGAAGAGCAAGAAGAAGGAGAAAAAGGGAGAATTTGAGTCGATACCGGAATGCATTGGCATGACGTGCAGGAGCTGATTTCCGTAATGCCTGGTAATGCCCTTCCCTTCCATGATAGCCGGAGGAGAGCAGACATAAGCCGCTGCAGCCGCCGAAGAAGAACCATCTGATCGGTCGTGATCGGGCGCCAAGGAGGGGCTATTGGCGGGAATGGAAGACAGGGCCTGGAGCTGCCCATGGGAGATGTTCTCGAGAAACATAGGGTTCGGATTCGTCGCCCCGACCGGCCTCAACTCTGCGCGATCGGCCAAGACGAGGGCGAGGACAGAGGAATGCGGGCGGTTGACGGTGTGTCTGATAACCGGGGGGAAGTCGGAGATGCGGATGCCGCCGTCGGAGATGACCTCGCTCTCGAGAGCAGCGGAGGAGGAGTTTGGATCGGCGGCGGGGGAGGCGTCCAATTCGTCGTCTTCGTCTTCTTCTTCGACGACGGGCTCCTCGTCTTCGTCTTCTTCATCGTCTTCTTCGTCGGGTCTGTGTCTTTTCAAGGCGTTGCTGCTGAGATTGCTGGGCGTGGGTTTTCGCTTCTTCCACCTGTTTGTGCGAGTGTCTGTGAGAAAAAGAAGAGAAAGATGTGAGAAGAATAAATGAAAAGGGGGATTTTGGGGAACACCAGGTGTTCGAAAAAATGCGGGAGAGAAAGAGAGAGATAGAGATGGAAGTACCAGAAGAAGGAGGAGTAGAGAAAGAAGACATGATGGTAGCGGGGAATATGGGAGTGGTGGTTCTGGCTTTCTGGCTTTCTCTCTCGATGATGCTCTTACCGAGCCATCCTCTTGCTTCCATCCGACCTAATGACTCAGAGACTTGCTGTCTCGCGGTTCCACGCCAATTCCTGCTTCGCCCCTACCGGTCTAAGTGAGAATATGTAAGCTCTCCTCGTGTTCACCAAGTGGTTAGGACCACGGTTCCTCTCTCTTATTTTGGAGTTAGAGATTTTGGTATCGACCCTCGGTTGCCCCCTCTTTAGGAACCGAAGATTGAGTCTATTTATGCTACCACCTAGGGCCAATATAGGTTTTACCCGGCTTCTCTCTGGACACAGAGGGAATAGTCTAGCCCAAATGATTGGAAACCCTCCGTTAGCAAAAAAAAAAAATAATAATAATAATATAGCCTTGTATGATGAAAATCCGAATCGCTTAAAATATATGCGTGCAACTCTTACAGCTATAATTATTCCAAATTCAAAATAAAATTTACTAAGGCACTACATATTTTATGTAGAGGCTTTTACCCGAAAAACCATTTTTATGTGATCAGTGCACCGAACAAGGAACATTAGGCAAACATGTGCCTAATAGGGAATCCATACATAATTCCTAATTTTTTTTTTACCATTTTTTTTGTCGAATTCGACTTTTAGTTTTAAGGCTAGAGGGCGAATTCAACCCTAAGATAGAAAGTGACCTTAATACATTTTAGTTTTCTACATCAAATTCGACATTGTAAGAAACACCCCAAGGTCGCATTTGACTGAAAATGTACATGAGTTTTCTTGACTTTAGTCACTGGGAGCGCTGTCATCTTCAACACATAGAGATTTATGAGTATATATCTGGAAACTTTATCTATAAAGATGCAAGAAGCATGCTATCTACCTGATACAACATCAGTTCTTCATGATGTTGATCAAGAAGAGAAGGAAACAATTCTTCGTGTCCACGGTGGGAAGCTTGCTGTTACATTTGGGATCATGAATACAGTTCAATGGACAACGATCTAGATCATCAAGAACCTAAGAGTCCATGGAGATTGTTATACCGCAATCAAAATTATTTCCAAGATTGTCAGTCGACAGATTGTTGTAAGAGATTCAAATTGTTTTCACCATTTCAAAGATGGGCTCTACTCCTGTGGGGACTATTGGTGAGAATGAATAAGAAAAAAAAATACGGTACAAACGCATTGGGCTAGGTTTCCAGATAATTGTGATGTCCTGATTTTGATGCTTGTGGGCAGATTGCTATACTTCCCAGCCAATTCTTATTATGCAAGATTGTCAATTGAGAGTTTGTTATGAGGATTCAAATAATTTCATAAATTCAAGGACTGACTCTGCTCTTGTTGGGCTTATTGGTGATATCACTTCATAAGGAATTTTGAAAACCAATTCTAGCTCTTATGGTACAAACCGATCGAGCTAGGTTCAACAGCTATGTGGTCTTCACATGCTGCTTGTGGCAAAGACTGACTTCCTTGTTTCAGATTTAAGGTCTGACATTTTTAGACCTTTAGGCCTCTTGTATTCTTCGGCGCTATTGATTTTTGAAGAAAAAAAAAAAAACAAATATCATCAAAGAGTTAACTACAAGAATCATCATCTTAGCCTCATCCGGACATCCAATCATTCTAGGGTCGGCAGCTAACAATACGAATATTTAAGAATAGTTTAATTCCAGATTTGTAATTTAAGAGGTGATTTTCATGCTTTTTCTTCATTTCCATTTAATTGAAATGAAAATGTCAATGACAAGCTGAAAAACTCATGTACTGCCCTCCCAGTACTTAAAGTCAGAAAAACTTATGTACATTTCTGGTCGAATGCAACATTCGGGTGTTTCTCACAAGGTCGAATTCGACGCAAGGAACTAAAATATATTAAGGCCACTTTCTATCTCAAGGTCGAATTCGACCTCCAGCGCTGAAACTGAAGGTCAAATTCGACCACAAAAAACAAAAAAAAATGGTTAAAAAAAAAAAAAAACTAGGAATCCCGTACAGATTCATTGTTAGGTGTATGTTTGCCTAATGTTCCATGTTTGGTGTAGTAACCACATAAAGTGGTTTTTCAGGTAAAAACTGAGAACTTCATCAATCTGAGTGTCCGTTAGAGGAAGAAACCTCCACCGAGCAATGGTGATCACGATAGGAACCCTCAATGATAGTCACCGATCTTGGGTTAGGCACTCATTTAAATGGATTGGACTTTTGGATTGAGTGCATATTCATTTTGGTTGATGAGAACTTGTCAACCATTGATAAAGTGGTTAGGGTAATCATTGGCCATTCATTTTGAAGAGTTTCAAATGTTGATTGTTGTTCGTTGTGGGGCCTTAAATGGATGATTATGATGATGAGATCTTACCGATATTCTCCCCACTGTTGATCTAGAGTGAGACCTTTCATTCCCATTCCATTTCCACCTGTTTAATTGGCCTACATCAAGGTGAGTCAGAAAGCAACGTTTGCTAACATATTAAAGACCTGGCTGGCCAATTGATACAGATCATTAGATTTCGAAAGTAACCATCCATTTTGATGGCACCGATTGGCTGTTATCATTTCCAGACAACTGCAATAATAAGATGAATAAAAGAGCCATTCGTTTGTTGAACAGCTACATTAATAATCATTCTTTAGTCCCTAAAGTTATAATTTATTAAAATATAAATTTTCTTGTTGAATTATATTTATGGCACGTTTGTGTAATCCATTTCCGCAGAAAAGGAGGAGTTTTCGGCGGAAAACTCATTTTTCATGTGTTTGGTGCTAAACAATAGTTTTGGCTAAAGAAATCCGTAGCCGTACCAAACAATATTAGCACCAATTTATCGAGGAAAAACTTTTTGCACCAATCATGAATTTCTAACTTCCTCAGAGAACCTTTTCCAAGGTATTTAAAAACCATAAAATTTGCTGATATGACAATTTCTTCTTTCTTTGGAAGTTGCCAGCCCCTACACAAAAGTTTAGTAAATGATACATATGTCCTTGATGGTGGAAAAAAGCCAAATTTAGTTCACCAGGTCAAAAAGTTAAACCAACCCATTTATAAATATAAAAATCTATGCCTCAACTATACAGAATTATAAATATAAATGTTTCTTCATTAGATAGAAAGGCTTGACTCATGGTCAAAGTGTCCGACCAGCATTTCCATATTAACAGAGGTGGTTATTTGTAGTTGCCAAAGCAGGAGCATACCCCCGAGCAAGTATAAACTGCACATACAGGCAAACTCTTCTGATATTTCAAAGTGTATCAAAACCAAACATCTACTGCCATTGAACAGTACATATTGCCATTTAATCACATTTGTCCAGCTATCAGTCACAGTGTATCCATACAGTTTTTTGGTTTGCAGAGAACAGTGAAGCCGAAGAGCAGACAAATAAGTAGGCTTGCAATCATAACTATAGAGAAAAAAACTCATCAAACATTCAAATTGTACACCCAGTTATTATTCATTTTTCCTTTTCCAAGGCCACCCAATCAAAGCAAGCAGTAATCCTAAGACTTCACCATTGAGCAGGGCCCTCAACAACCTTTGTTTCTTAGGAGTATAAGGAGGGTATCTCACAGAAGAGTCCCCATCAAAGCTGCGGTACAGCACGGCTTTCTTGTGACTAAATGCATCAAATGAGAATTTTCCATGGTAAGACCCCATTCCACTCTCCCCAACTCCTCCAAAAGGTAAACTGCTGACTGTGAGCTGCACCGTATAACAAAAATAAGTTAAGCTACATGAGAGGGTGAAAGATTTGTACTGCGATTAGAAAATATACTATCACAGATAATGCACTTAAATAGAGGAGAGAATGATCACATGTAAGATGGTGTCGTTGATGAGCATTCCCCCTGAGGAAACATTCCTCACAAATGCCTTCTCAAGTGACTTGTCCTTGGTGAAGAGATATGCAGCAAGAGGTTTTGATCTCGAGTTTATCAGATCGATACTTTCTTCCACCTTGTCAACCTGTTCAAACCAAAGGCTAAGAACATGATAAGTGTACTGCTTCTATTATACATTCCACAAATTGACACAGGTCAACGAGGAGGTTCTCACCGTGAGAATAGGAAGTAAAGGACCAAATATTTCCTCATTCATTATTAAAGAGTCATGTGGAACCTCCAATAAGATCGTGGGGGCAATAGTTCTGTAATAAAAATGAAGATGATCTTAAGATGCTTCCACAACTGTCAAAAGATGATAGCAAAGAATTAGAGCATGACACTTACGGGTGATGTTCATCCCTTTGGCCTCCATATACAATCTTACCAGAAACCTTGTCATCATCTAGGAGCTTTGCTAAGCGTGAAAAATGACGGGAATTCACAATACGAGCCAAGTCATTGGACTCCATGGGATTCGTCCCAAAGAAGTTATCCACGGTGCATTTCAAAGCATCTATCTGGTGAAGCATTAAAAAATATAAAAGGGAAAGAAACCAAAAAAGAAGGTCCGAAATTAACAGCTTTCACAGGCATTCCCTACCAATTTAGGAGCAAAGGATTTTGTTGTTATAATATAATCTGGAGCAATGCAAGCTTGCCCATTATTGCATCCCCACTTGCCTGCTACAATTCTCCTTGCTGCAACCTTGGAATATGAAGAAAAATTTATGTTAGTCTTTAAGTTTCCCACATAAACCATTGCTAATTATGAGATTTGCTAAGCACATGCATGTATACATTCATGTAAGCGTGGCACATATGCAAGTTCTAAGGCATCCTCCAAGGAGGCTGCATTATGTATGTGCTCTGCGGTTCAGACACAAACTAGGCCAATGTATGTTTCACTGATTTATACAAGATCTAAGGCATCCGCTAAGTAGGCTTATTCTTGTCATACTCTGCACCTCTGCCCCGTAAATTAGGTCAGTCCACTCCTAGAAATGGGCCACATATGCAAGAAATACATGGACGTTAACCTAGACGGCTGTAACTCATTACAGTAATAGAATGAGATTGTTACCTCTAGATTGACATTTGTGTCAACCACAACAGGACATTTTCCTCCAAGCTCCAAAACTACTGGTGTTAGGTGCTTTGCAGCTGCAGCCATCACAATACGCCCCACTATTCCATTACCTGCATATATAAGAGACCCAAGTCATCAGATTACAGTTACCATGAATGCACAGATGCAACTCAAGCATGATGCCATACTATGCCCATTCATCAGATTAATAACACAAAGCAACTCAAGCATATGCAAGCATGATATGCCACCAAGATAGTGAACAAATAAAGATGTTCTGTGATAGCATTAGTCAAAGTTAAGCTTAGTATGGCACATGCGTTATAAAAATGAAATTGACTTCTGCTAACCTCAATGCCACAGATGACATTCCTATCCATTAGCTTGAATGATTTGACATTGCAATGCATATGTTACATAAATCAAAACCAAATTATATTGGATTACTCTTCTCTGAATTACTAATGTGAGACTCCCTGAAAGTCATTAGTGCGTGTTGCATATTTGCTAATAGCCTGATACGGATGTGGGATTTCAGTCCAGTGCCCATGCTGCTAAAAGAACCATAGAACAGATAGCCATTCATTATGTCAAAATTTCCAAACCAGTAGTGGCTTGAGGAACAACCAGACACACTAAATAATATTGCATTTTACACTAGCAAGACTTCAGGCTCACATGACATGAGGCAAATTTTGTAAGTGAGTGTGTTCATGAAAAAAACTGATTGCAATATTGATAACGCATTTATTTGACTTCCTAGTTCCCACAGAATATTTTTTTTCAGGAAAAAAAGGAACTAATGAGCAAGTACCTGTATAAAAGATTTTATCCCACCGCTGCTCCAATAATGCAGTTGTTTCAGCGACAGCTCCCTCAACAACTCGTATGGCTGAGCTGTCGAGATATTCTGGTAGGAATTTTGCCAGGACTGAGGAAGTGGCTGGTGAAATTTCTGATGGTTTCAAGACCACAGAATTACCAGCTGCAATAGCTCCAATGACAGGATCCAGAGATAACACTGGAGAAGGAAAAAGCAAATATTGCATAAGTGATACTGTCTTGAGATGAGAAATCTAACTCTAATTGAGGAGGAATGGCATAGTCTGAAATGCTTCATATTTTCCGAAACTATATCATGACAAAAATAAACTTAACAGTATTCTGGATTTGCTACATACAAATGGGATAATTCCATGCTGAAATGACCAACACGACGCCTAGTGGCTCAGACACAATTTCTGCGGAGGATGGATAAGTTGAGAATGGCGTTCGAGCCTGCACAAATGTCAAAACTTTATGGTAACTGGTGCTTTCCAATTAAAAATCAGAGGCACTATATATATATATATATATATATATATATATGAGAAATATTAAAGTGAGAACTAGTTCTCAACTTTTTTGCGGGGCTCATCTAGCAACCCATCCAAACCTCGCAACCAATAGGGAACCCCCTGATAGTCACTAATCCCAAGAATTGACAGACATCCAAATGGACTGGACCGTTGGATTGAGGGTTGAATATTTTTTTGAATATGAAGCCATTAAACTTGTGGACCATGGATGAAGGGGGGCATGGGTTTGGGGTCAAACTTGCTACTTGGGGTGGTCTCACATAGATCTCCCCCCCCCCCCGTTCCCATCCCCAAATGGGGCCCAACATAAAAAAAGTTCTTACATAATATGTGAGAACAGTTCCCACCTGAATATTTATATATATATATTAATAAAGGAAAAAACACCCATAAAAGCATTTTAAAATGGTAATTGTCATAACTCAATGCCAGTTAGGAGAAAATCAGGCATTGGAATTTTCAATTTTAAAATTCTCAGCTTTTGTACATGTAGGGTACAGTGTTCAGTGCCATTGATGGGGATTCCATGGAAACTTTCCACATTGTATGACTATCCTTTGATTGGTGGCCTACAAATGGAAGACTAAGGAATACAAAAACAGTCCAGATGAAAAGTGGAGGACTGGATGACAGTGATGTTAAGATCTGAAGCATCCACCATACATGGGCCAAACAACCCTCTTGATCTCTAAAACATGTGCACTGCATCTATGGAATCTTGGCTATGATGAAACTATAAACTTCTGAGGCTCAGTAGCCTGTAAATCCTCTTAAGTTTGGTTCTCATAATTACCTTTTCTGGTTTGATCCAATGTTTTAATTCCTTGAGTGCATGCTTACATGACGCCTTAGTCATAGAAATCTGCATTCCAGTCCACACAGGTAAACCAAGGAGGAACATTTTAAAGAAATCAAAATGAAGAATGGTATGAATTTACTAGGGTATATATATATATATATATTTAGGAATATAATACTCAAATGCAAAAAAGGGGAAATGAATACACACACACACACAAACTCATGCTACATTAATGTATTTGATTACAACATTGATGGCATTCTCAGTGTGTGTATCCATGTAATATATCCTTCTCAAAATTACCTCAAGAAATAAAAATACAGCAGGCATAAATTTACAACGTTCAGGTAAAAAGCCAAACCCATGTGCCCCTATTGATGCACAAGCAGTCCAATAGGATGTTCCCTGCTTGTACACAACCAGTGCCCCTAGTTAACATATAGTCTTTATGTTTAATTAGGAGTTTTCTTTGGCCGTCACAAGTGTCCTTATTCAGATAACTTGTTGCTTTGGAGTCTTAGCTTGAGCTAAGCTCAAATGGCTCTGATTTCATTTACATATGGGGAGGGTAGAGATGTGCCTTTTGAGAAGAGAGTGCCAATTCAAGTAGGCGTGCTAATTTTGGATTAGCAAATCTACTTGAATTCATACTTACTCTCTTCACACTTTCTGCATAATATTGAATGCCCACTCCATGATTTAACTATGCCATGGCTCTAATACTCTCAATCTCATTCCTTCCCTTTTGAGGAAGCCAGTTTTAAATGACGAGAAAACCCTTAATGGTGAGAGTAAAAGAGGGATGGTATGGTTAAATAATACAGCAGGATGTCAACTTTCAGCAGAAATTAAATCATCATCCTCCCCCTCTCTAAATAAAATCAGTTACCAAAGCCTTACACCTTACCGCTTCCCTTCCTGCAGAAACTACGCAGGAAACACATGAACGTGCTCTTATAGAGTGGAGAGCTTTCAGTTTTTGTTCTTTAGGAAGCAAGCAAAGTGTGTCTAGCACTTATTACGTGAAAAAGAAAAAAACAAGACAGAACTATTTTACAGTTCTGCACTAGGACACATGAGACATGTTGATGTAAAGTGGTTATGTTTCCAAGTATCTCCTTGGATCGATAAAACCTACAAATATTACTGAAGCAATTGGCTTCATACTCTCATATGAAACAACGCAATGAAGAAAAAAAATCTCATTCGGATGAGAGAAGTTTTCCAGTATATCACTCATAGAAGTACCCTTGCTAGTGCTGACAGCAATAACTGAAAAATAATCCCCATGCAACCAAACTCGACTGAATCCATATTCTCTGTCCAATAAAAATTAGGAACTGTATGTGTAGGCCTCTTTCTAATAACCCATCAACAATACTCACTAGGAATCCAACTTTGACATGATTGAATCCAACCACTGTGAAAATTTAAGCGATAAATAATCCCATCATCACCCTTTCCCCTTCATACTCTGCAATGCCACATTACCATACTACATAGAACTATACAATCAGCTTGTACTGCCGAAACGATAACCACCTCTATAAATAAATGGTTTAAAAAAAAAAAAAACCTGCATATCTGTCTCTGGAATATGCTCTGTTCCAAATCATAGTTACCAAGTTCACACCAACTACGCTTGAACAGTAAACCAGTTCATTCAAATTTATTCAATTTGATTCACTCCACAGTTTGATTCCTATTCAGTCTACTCTTCAAATTGGTTCCTTTAGTAATTGTACCACTAGCAATCCCATTTCCTATTCGTTCTACACATATGCTTTACCTTTTCTCTTAACATGATAATCCAGATTTGCCTTATTGTATCTATTGGAAGAGAGAAGGTAGACCCATTAAGGAATTAAAAGTGAGAATATCAATAACAACAGCGAATCAATGGAATTAAAACCCAAAAACCATTCAAGATCAAATGAACAAAAAAAAAAAAAAAAAAAAAAAAAAAAAAAAACTTTAACTAGAAATGTAAATCTGAAAGACAATGTCATGGACTAAAAAACATTTAAACTGATCGAACCAACCAAACAAACTGACAAACCATGACAGGTATCCAATTGCAAACTTCAAATTCAAACCCCAACTAATCAATTTCTAAACCAAATAACTAACAACTTCCAACAAATCCACCCATCCCCCAACCCACCAATTCCCGAAAAAGGAAGAAAAAACATAAATGGATTCTATAAGCACGTTTCATCATCTATTGAGACTACGTTCACCACTTTCTTTTAGAACCTAATCCAATTCCATTTTATACGATCACCCAATTGTACAGTTGTTTTTCTAATAAAAAGACGATTACTTGAATACCCATGCATGCATTTAGATATAAAAAGAAACAGAGAGACCTCAGAAGCAAAGGCTTCAGTTTCGGGCTTGGAGAGATCGTCATGAAGAGCATTGACGATGGCGAGTTCTCGATCATCGACGAGCTTGAGGAGCATCTTGAGCTGGGTCGATCTCCATTCATAGCTCCTCGTCTTCCCAGAGGCGAAGGTTCCTCGAAGCTCCGAAACCAGAGCTGAAGCGCTTTCGCTGTTGAAGCTTGCCATCTTCTTCTTCTCTCTTCCTCTTGAAGAAGAGATTGAAGGAAAAACAAGAGCCGCAAAAGCAAAAGGAATGGGTGATAGATAGATAGTTGAGCGCGTGAGAAAAGATAATGTAATGTGAAGGATGGACAAAAGAAGACGAAAGTGAAAGTGGACAAAAGACGGATTATTATTGGATGAACGGCAGTTCAGATTCTGTACGGTCCGAAACGGGTATACACTGTCGTCACTTATTATAGGGATATGCTCATAGACCGGTCCAAGCCTGGCTCACTTTTGGGCTGGATTTGGTCACCCAATATCAATCACAAAGAAGTGTATATTTTGCAATGAACATGAACACCCCTATTTGTTATATTGTATTTATAGGAGTTCTTTTCCCCAAAATACACACTATTTGTTATATATTTGGCTAGATTGGGTCAGTCAGTGGCACCATTACCATACGTGTGGAATATAAACATACCAACCTAGGGATAGATCCCTGGCGTGGTTGGGTGAGATGGGACGCTCCTTTCCTCTCTCTAGGGCTGTCTCATGAATTTGATTCTCCTTGATCAATGTATATTTTTAGAAAAGTCTCCCAACTTAAAAGATGCAATACAATATCAGCATGTATAACCACCATTTAGTACTTTCTTTTTGTCCACATGGTGGGCTCCCGTTGATATTTTAAAATCATCTCAGCCCTAAGACATGATTCCTCAGTGCTTTTAACATGGTCTTAATTAAACAACTTGTGTGCACCTGTTTTTTATTTCATAAAAACTGCGAGTATAAGGAAATTACCTCTATAGGGGAGTGGGCTGAAATTTATATTTATCTTGCGTGGATCATCTATGTACTCTTGGTTGCACATATGACCACGAGAGTTCCTTGCTATTTTGCCATCCTCAATACCTCTTGACCAAAAAACACAGGTTCATTTCTTCTCAATGAATCATGATAGCTGCCTACATTTAGCATAAGTAGCAATAAACCGACTGACTTTTGGCATAATAAAAGTAAGTCCCAGAATCCTCTTGAGGGACTTATGAAAATTGTATGGATCCTCAAAAGATTCCACTACAATAAAAGATTGATCAGTTCATAAAGACTCTTTTCTTTTTCTTTTTTTTTAGATGATACTGAGCTGCATATAATTTTTAAATGCTACAGCACAAGAAGATCCAATTTCCATGTGAAGCTGGCCGTCATTTTCAAAACCGAGACCTACTTGTGTAGCAGAACTGAATATCCAAACATAAATATGTAGTCCTCACCTTTGATTATAGGCCCTCAAGTTTAATGGCTTTAACGAGTAAAAGTATCTTTTTTCAACAGTCAATAGAAGTTGGATCACAAATCAAATCAAGGTGCGTGCCTATATTAGGAATATAAGTATGCGAGGGTTGGTGTTTGTTATATGGGGCAAACCCCTACAATATATAGAACAAGAGAATGATATCCTGAAACTTTGTCCCAACTACAGAAAAGAGGGGCAAAAGTAACTCATGTGACCCATTCTATAAGTGGAACACAGCATGAAAGAGCTTCTATTTGCACAGAATCATCAATAAAACCGCCCCCCTGTGCCCTATTTTGCCAAATTGTCTAGGACTGAAGGAATCCGACAACTGAAAATGTAGCTTCCAACTACTACTAGTATGAGATCAACTCGGAAAATTTTCCATTTGCATAGATTTACCACGAATGTATGGGCGCCCACATTCACCATTCATTAATAGTAAACACATAGTAAGTCCCAAAGCTGGGCATCATCACATATCAACTATGACAACAGCAGACCACGCAAGGTGTGCAAGTCCATCGCCACTATTGGAAATTTAAAAAAGACTGCAAAAGTCCAGATGGATGGCAAGTTGAGACTCGCAGCAATAGAGCAACGTTGAGACATCACACAATTCTTCAAAATAAAACCTCAGCATTACAAATTAACTAGCGTTGTCGAGCTGAAAACTAGGACAGATGCCCCAGCCCTACTAAAAAGAAGAAAATACAATAGAACCTACATTTCTCATTTTATTCATGACAACATTGTTATGAAACTACTATAAAGTACATTTCCCGGTTGTGTTCTCAAGACTACTGGAGCACTAAGCTATGTAATTCGCGACAGGGTTAACATCTCACCTGTCTTAGCCGTGATTAATAAAATATTGCCTGCAACAATAGAGGAAATCACATTAACATGAAATCATGCAACCCTGTTAGCTGATAGATAGCCTACTTTCCAAACAGGTCAAAAGAGACTACTGCTCCGTACATGCGAACATTTTCTTTTTTGTTATCATTTTTTTAGATGTTATATGTATCAGAGCTTTGGCTGCAGGCAATCTAGTAATCATGTTTCCATCATGCAGGCTTACATAATCTGGTCAGTGATCAATAATAATGAATGATGCCTCAAAATCTCCGGCACAGCTGCTGACCTACCCAGCTCCAGGATCTTGTTCTAATAATGGAATAGTTTGTAGACCATTAATCAGATGCTTGTGATCATTCAAACAAGAATTATTCTTGGGGCATGGCATCCATAAAGCCATTGGCTGACCATATAAACGACATTGTCATTAACATTTACAGATGTTTGAGAAGCATATCTAAAACGACAGTACTGAATTTCTATATAAGAAATAATGATGCAGGCCCAAGAGAGTGCTGCATAAATCAAGTTGAATCATGGGCCAGATCCAAACCAAGTCCCATTGGGGCTCCATTGGCCAATCCAAGGCCTATCAAAACCATCTCTACATTTTTAACGTCTTCAATTGTGTGTTGATTGGAGTCTTTTAAAAGTTGATTTGAGTCAATATGTTATACAAGTTGAAGTATTGAAGCCTTGAGAAAAATTAGCCTGCGTTTTTGAACTCCAGTTGACAAGAATTGATTCTGCCAGATTGGCTATTCAGTTTCCAATCCAATATAAACCCAAGATTGTGTGATTTTGAAATGATTAAGAGAAAGTTAAGACCCTTCTTACAAGAGGGGTAGAGTCCGATTTGGGGTTTAGGCAAATATGGAGATGGAGATGGAGATGGAGTTGGAGTAGGAGTACAACTTATGCACATCCAAGGATTGAGACTGTATAATGATGTTTGTCCCTCTCTCTAATGGATATTATCAATGAAAAACCAAAATTTCTCCCCATGGCTGTGGTTTTATGCGTATGTTTGACCATGTGTGTGGACTTCCAAATCCATTTCAAGCATAGGCTTGAGATTCAGTCAAGTGGGCAACCCAATCTTGCATAAAAAATTGATTCTTAAGCAGCATTAGTATAGTTATGGTGTGGCACAATTGAAAAATGACATGGAATGGAATTAACTTATAATTTTGGAGTACGATGATCTAGGCTAAGACCATCTATCAGACTCTAAAACAAATACCGGGTTTAATAGACAAGCTAACTTGGTTTTGACTAGTTTTGATTCCTGATGACCAAATAACTTGATTCAGAACAAAGTTTACCCTGTGAAGACTGATGGTGACCAACAAAGCACAGTCCACTGGAGTACATTTTGGCCCATGCTGGTCACAGATGAAAAGTAAAGATAGGATGCCAACACACTCATGGTTGAGTGGTGTAGGCACGTTAGTATCGCACAGATGCCCAGATATCAATCACTGCGTCTTCCAGTTCCACATATCACTCTTCCCCAGTAACCCAACTTGGCCAAAAAGGGGGGAAAAAGTAAAGATAGGATAACTACCTTATAGTTCATCTTTCACGGAGTCTGTAGTCTGGTCAGCTGTAGTCTCGCCAGTTGCAGAGTCTGTAGTCTGGTCAGCTGTAGTCTCGCCAGTTGTGTCCCTATTCTTCAGAATAAATTCAATCATATCCTCCTTCGACCTATCCCCATCATATCGTACTATCTTGCCACTCGCAGATGAGAAGTACAATGTCGGGTAACCTTTAACATCAAAAACATCTTTCGGGATATCATTTGCAGTCGCATCCTATGGAACAATCAGAACAGTTATCAAGTGAGAAACAAAGTACAGTAACGACATCTATTAAAAATACAAAGCAAATAAGAAAACCCAACTAATTCAATGAGCGCGCATGAGAAAGATGGTAGAAGTGTAGAACAGAAGTTTGATTTAAGATAGTTATCATTAATTGTGTACCAATACAAAGCTAATGCAACATTTTAGAAATTGGAGGCTGCATAATATTTTTTGTGAAATGGTAACTTTAATTAAAAAAAAAAGAGGCTGAATAGGCACACTGAAAAGTAAGGCAAATTGCAATAAAGGAACTGAATTTCAATTAGATGGAAGGCCTCCCTTTTGCCATTAGAACACTTAATCTCAACCTAATACATACTACATGCCAAGCATAAAAAATTAAAGTAGGAATTTGGAGCGACAAAGAAATTAGAAAATAATTGCGATGAGGTTGAGTTTGAATTTACTTATTGCACTTCCGTCCAGGTAGGTCATGACAAAACATATGCCTTGGGAATTTATTTCTACGACTATGAAGCAAACCACAGCATACAAAACAATTCAATGGCATGTAACTCTCATAAAGCTTTCTTTATCAAGAAAAATAATAAACAGAATGGTAGTATATGAAGAAAAGAATAATTCTAATTGCAGAGGGTGTGTGGTGGGGGGGTGGGGTGGGGTGGGGTCGGGTGGGGAAGGAAAGGGCTTACTATCTTTGCAATGACCACATTTTCATCACCTCCAAAAGAGACAGCCACTTCATCTAAAATTGGTGCTAATTTCTTGCAGTGTCCACACCATGGTGCATAGAACTCTAGCAGAACTGTAAAATTCAATTCAAGTCAAATCCCTGGATCTTCAAAACATCAAATTAACTGACAGCTGTAATAATATAAAAGTTTTACATAATAAATGCACAACAAATTATTTAAGATATTTTTCAAACAAAATTAGATTGCTGCTGCATTCGAATTATTTTTAGGCCAAATCTTATTGTTCCATAGCATTATAATCATTTTCATTTATTCATCAAAATAAACTTTATAAATAATTTTAAAAACAGACAAGCTATCATTTTCTTTATAAGTGAAAAACAGAGAAATTAACCGACAACCAAGTTGGTGAAACCAAGGTATGGAAAGTTCAAAATGAAAATGGTAACATATATCAGCTAAATAGGGAAAATGATGGATCTTCAAAAATACAAACCATTTTTTCCAGACTTGAAAACAACATCAACAAGATTGCTGGCAACAACCACCTTGACAGGGTCATCATTAACTTCAGGAATTGGTTCCGATTTTTTGAAGGGCTTTGCATTACCATCCTGCATCCACAATCATGTCCAAAAGTGTTATTGCTAACTCTTAAAACAATAATATTTTAGACAAGAATGGATACCGGTTCAACCATAGGAAATGTTGTGTTGCAATTGGATGCACCCTTTTCCAATATTTTGAAATAAGTGGCTGACAAATTTATGAAGCAGCCATATTTCCATGGCAAGCAAAATGTCTTAATGGGCCGTTTCTTAATTAGAATTTTGGACAAGAATTTGCCATGTTGGGGTTTTTTTTTGCATGGTGATGTGACATCTTGTTCCCTAGCATTTGCAAATGCCATGTATCTTCACAAGCATTTCAAAATTCCAACCATCTAAAATGGTCTCAAATGACCTTTGGAATTCCAAGAATTCTAGCCCCTCTGTTTTTTGGTGGAGTTTTTGGATGCTCAAGTACAAGGGAGCATCCACCATGTCTGAGAGTTTCAAAATTATCCAGAAAGAAGTTCCATGAATTCCACTAAAGAAACAGACCCTAAATGTTTCCTTCCTTTCTCATGAATCTAGGAAGTTTGACTCTTTGATTGGAAATCAGGTAGAAGGGTAGAATCTAACGATATTCTGCCCAACGCCCTACACATAATTACATAGAGACCAAATTTCATATATGGAGGGGCATGTGCATGAGAAGTATCTGAACATAAACAATATATGCTGCTACCCTGCTACATAAGCATTATGTTTTTCCCCCTTAATGGTTACACATGCAATATGTTAGAAAGATATTTCTGAAAAATACAGTAGAACCATCACCATGTACTCCTTCACCCAAGGTGCAATATGATCTGGTTCCAAGTGTTGCTTTAGATACTTCTGGTCATCTTTTGTCTGTATAATGATGAGGGGCACTTGATCCTCTTGAAGACCAAAGTACTGCTCATCAAAATGAATTAACAAACAAAGAAGTTAGAGAAATCTGAAGCACCAGATACCAACATAATACACAGGCAAAGGATCAGGAAAATAACCTGAAAAGCACCTTGACTGGCTTCAAGATCACCCAGCAAAAAGCTTATGCCCTTTCCTTTGTAATGCTCAGCAGCAGCATGATATTTGGACTTGAAAGTCTCAAAGTTCTCACTGCTGAAGTTCAAGAAGAGCATGGCCTAGCCACAGATTTGCCGACAGAAATGAGAACATTTGATTGTGAGAGAAGGAACTACTAGTGAGCATCAGACATGAGGAGCAACATGAGTTTAGCAACACTTTTAAATACATGCAGCACAAACCTAGCAGTATTTTCACTATAAAATATGCAAGAACTGAGTATACGAGACACACATTTCAGAAGCTCAACCTAGTTTCAAGTGTAAAAAACATACATCTCTACAAAAGGTTTCTGGGAACCATACATGCCAATTTGTACACCTTGTACTATTTGGCCAAGAAAGAGTGGATCATCTTTTCTTTTTTTCTTTTTTAATCTTTCAATCTATGTTTAGTATAATATAAAGTTGATTGCGCGAGTCACAATCAGCAGCTTGTTGGATAAAGGGTTAATTTGCTTGCTCTCATGAGGTAACGGTTCGTGCCACTGTGGAAATACAAAGATTCCAAATGATTCAACATGAATGACACAACAGTTAACGTTTTTTCATGGGTTACATGACTAGATTCTGCAATCTTATGGTTGAGCACTGTCAACTATACCACAGATTGTCAATGTCACACGGTAACTTACCAAAAAAAGAGTCTCAAAGTTTTCTCTTCACCTTTCATTGAAAACCATCCTTGATATTAGAGTATATGTTACTTCATTTGGAACTTTTAAGTAGTTATTGGACATTTTATCAGTAAGATTAGGACATCATGAACACAAGCGACAGCATGTCACATCCTACTTCACTGAATTGTGCTATATTGGAACAAACATCAGTGTCCGGCCCACCTGGGATGTACCAAGATCACAAGGTGGTGGAAGGGATGTCAAGCAGGCCTTGAATATGGCAGTGAGCCAAATACAAGATATCCTAAATTCCTAATTGTCGATCTTAAAGCCTCCTCGAAGTCATTGTTTTCAAATGACAGGATCACAGTGTCAAAGTGCAATGAGGGCAATTCCAGAGGTGTATAATGTGCAGAATAGAAAATACTAAAATAGTAGACAGGGGCTACTTTAGACTGCATATTATCCAGAGGCACCAGACCTCTATGGCTAAAAGATATCCAGCCCACCAGAATTAGTCCAATGGCCCTTCACAGTTCACACTGGCTCAACTGAATTGGCGCACACCCAAAATTAATATTCATAAAAATGTTACTGGCTGCTATAAATTTGTAATGAATCCAAAAAAAAAAAAAAGTGTCAAGGGGTTAAAATTATTGAACATTGAGAGGCTACAAGTCAGAACTGTTCTCAGAGTCACAGGAACAAAGCCCTAAACCGAAGTACTTTGAAACAACTCGTAATAAGGGCATATACGTACATTCATACATATACATAAATAATGAATCATGAGAAAGACCAGCTTTTGGATAATGATGTGTCCTGATAATTGACAAGTCAAATGGATGGAATGTGTTTGGGACAGCGAGGATGAGCATGGGACAGGCCTTCCCCCTACCAGCCAAGCTATGTTGGTCATCCAACAACATGGAGAATATTCTTCTACAAGCAGACTGCATTGGTGCCACTTATAGATGTATTTCTATCAATGTGAGGAGGATAGATAGAAAGGTCTCCTCATGGACATGGGGGGCAAAAATATAGCCCTACTAGATTATCCTAGCCCTTGATTCAACAGCCTTAAAATTTAATAGCATCTTATTCTTTATCGTAGTTTTTTTTTTTTAGATTTGATCATAGTTGTGAAATTTGTTTTGTTTTGGACAAGCTTCCTGAGGTTTTTTGTGTGGCCATTAAACCGGAACGAACACACCACTCAAAAATTTCGTCCAATTTTTCGGTCCATTTCGGTCCTAAACTGAAATAAATAGTATATATTATTTTACTATTTTAATATTTATTTGATATTTTTTAAAATATGCATATTTATTTATTTTTATTTTTCCAAAACATAACTCCGAAGATTTTCGTCGAAATTCAGAATCAGCCAAAATATTTCAGTTTGGTGGTCAAACCAAAACGGGGACCGAAACAAAATTCTCAACCATGGATTCAATCCAACAGAGAGTGAATGTTGACAGTTTACATCCACATAGTAAATGTAAAAAAAAAAAAGTGAAAAAGAAATAAATAATATATATATACTTCTGTAAATGCTGACAATTTACATCCACATAGTATACAGGTAGGCTAGTATATAGGCATACACACTTGCAGACGACAACAAAAATTACAAACAATGAAAGAAAGAACAAAATCCATACATGATATTAGAACCAACCAAATAGGCATTTACCTTGGCATTGTCACTATTGAAAAATTTTATGACAAAAGGATGGTTGTTGGGATCTTTGTTGAAGATAGTTATAACAGGCACACTGGCTTCTTCGACAAACTTTTCCATGGCATCCACATGAAAATCCTGCATAAGCATGATAATCCGCAAACAGTGAAGCTCAAGTACACCAATGACCGAGTCCATGATAATCCGTAAACGGTGAAGCTCAAGTACACCGATGACCGAGTCCAAGACCAAAATAAAAAAAGATCATATAATACCTTGAAGTCAACAATGAGTTCATCAAATGGCTTGAACAACCTTATTGTTGGTTGATTCACTGTAGAATCTCCTCCTGGAAGGAGTTTTGCATCCAATGTATGACCAAATTCATAGTCAGAACGCAATTTCTCAGCTAACATTGTAAAGTTTTGAAATTCTTCTCCTGACAACTCTGGAAAAACCCCCACCTAAAGGAAGTTCTGTCACATTAGAACCATAAAGGCACCACTAGAAACCTTTCTGAAAAAATGGGGAACAAGGAGAAGGAAAAAACAGAGCACTTACAACAAAAATCTTTTTGTCATCAATCAGATTCCCAGCATCTTCTAAAGATTTTATTTCATATGATGCAGGACCAGCTTGTTTCTTCAAATACTCAACTATGCCATCAGCATTCCGAGGACCCTTATATTCTTGGATAGTCTTTCCTCCATTTCTTATAATCTTGAGAGTTGGAAAGCCCCTCACCTCATACTCAGTAGCAAGTTCTTTGTTTAGGTCGTCATTGGCATCAACCTTGGCAAGAATAATCGGAGGATCATGCTTGCTCAAGACGGATGCAGCTTTCTCATACTGTTAGTAAAAGAAAATTAGTGCAATTTGCAACAAATCATCTGTGGCCATAATTGTCTAACAACCAAGAGTAGTAGTAGTAAGAAGAAGAAACAGCACATATAATGATAATTCATACCTCAGGAGCAAGATTCTTACAATGTCCGCACCTGTCAAGACAGAGGTGAGAGGTCAAAATAAAAAATAATTAATATTAACAGTTTAAGCATGCATAATTTCATCATCATCGTCATCACAATCAAAGCATCACCCCATCTAGGGAATCTATTACAAAAAGCTCTATAAACAAGTTAATGCGGGATCAGATAAACTAAAGAAATAGAAGGGGGGGAACCCATAATTATCAATATATGATCCTTAATCCGCTGATCCAGACAAACCGATGAGCAACAATTGACAAGTGCATGTTACACCTTCTCAACTATATTTCCTGCTTCATTGCCTTCCCAAGGACTACTTCCATTTTTCTCTCTGACTAAGATCAAAACGATATGGTGTTTGTATTTGCACTTGGATCCTAGTTTCCAACAAAGAAACAAAATTAGGAACAGTGCAAGAAACGGTCATGGAGAATGTCAACTATAAAGTCAATATTGTCAAGCCAAGCCCAGGCCCATTTTGGGCCCAGTCTTCATATCTTGTTGTAAAACATATTTTTAGGATCTAGATAAGGATACTAGCATGTAATCAGGGCATTCAGCCCATTTAGATAAGAATAGTAGATAGTAGCATGTAAACAGGGATTCAGCCCCTTTATAATGAGAACAGTCGATCAAGACTGGAGACATATTTTGACAAGCAAACATCAGTGTGAAATTCCATCTCTCCAAAGCTGTCATGGTATCAGAGCAGGGTCGATCATCTGTGATCTTCTCCTAAATCATCTTCCAACCAATGGAAGCCAATCTATGATCATCCTCGTCAGCCAGATTATCTCTGATCTTCCCTGATCATCTCAGATCAGACGTGGCCCACCTGTGATCATCACCAACACATCAGGGGAATATTACCATCTTGGTTGCCTGGAGCTTCTTAGTTTTCTGAAGATTTTTTCCTGATTTTTTTATCATCAGAGGTAGGTTTTCTATCATTTATTGTGAAAATTCATTCTTTCCCAATAGTTTTCATCTTGGCCATCCAAAATCCTGGATCTGGATTTGATGCTCATGGGACCACCTCCAGTAGTTGCAGAAAACGCATCTCTTCTCATCCCCACACTCTGATCTGTGTCCAGATCACCAAGTGGGGCCCACGTGTGGAATGTTCCACTGACGACAGGGATGTAAAACATCCCTGTGACTGTGCATGCTTCCGTTTGCTACTGTTGCTCTGTTTTTTTGTTACTGCTGATGCCTACTGTTGATTCCTGCTGGTTATTGGTGGATTTCTACTGTTGATTCCTGCTGCTTATTGGTCTGATCTGTTGATTACTGCTGCTTATTGGTGGATTTCTACCGTTTCTCTTTACTTTTGTCTACTGGGAACTGATCTGGATTTCTACTGCTTTTGTCTGCTGATTGCTCTCTTTTATTATCAATTGTGACTGTGGTCTATTTCCAGACTGCTCTGTGTGTACTTCTTACTAGTCTATTAGTAATGGAAAAACATGAGATCACTCTGATTCGCTTTGATGGAACCAATTATCCCTCGTGGGCCTTCCAATTTCAAATTTACTTGGAAGGAAAAGAACTATGGACTCACATTGATGGATCTGAACCTCAACCTGTGGAGGATGATAAGAAAATTTTAGCTTGGAAGACAAATGATGCTAAAATCAAGACTTGGTTGCAGGGCTCTGTTGAGCCACATTTTATTCTCAACCTCAAACCCTGCAAAAATGCCCGTGAAATGTGGGACTATTTTAAGAAAATTTATCAACAGGGCAATGCTGCTCGCCAGTTTCAATTGGAACTTGAAATCTCTCAATTCACTCAAGGCACCCAGTCTATTCAGGAGTATTACAATGGCTTCCGCAGACTGTGGTCCGAATATGATGAGATTAAGTTTTCCTCGGTATCTGCAGCCCTTCTTCCGGAATTACTTCCATTACAGCAAAGTAGTCATCGGGATCAACTTCTCATGAAACTTCGTATGGAGTTTGAAACAGTCAGATCGAACTTGATGAGCAGGGCTCCTCTTCCCAGCTTGGATGTCTGTCTTCAGGAGCTTCTGCGTGAAGAACAACGTCTGGCTACTAAAACTACTCTGGAACAACAGAGATCTGCTGAGGCTCCATTTTCCTATGTTGCTACAGCTAGACGACCTCCTCGGGACATCAGTCAAGTTTAGTGCCATAACTGCAAGAAATATGGTCACTATGCGAATCAATGTAAGGCAAGAATTTGCAGATATTGTAAGGCCACTGGTCATGTTATTGACGAATGTCGGAAGAAGGCTCGCAATTCTACTTCCCGTAATTATGTGCAGTCATGCCCTGGTACTGTCACAGTGTCGTCAGCTACTACTGCTTACACAGTGACCACTCCACCATATGCATCATCTGACTTTCGTGGTTCTCTGCAGTATGATCCCTCCTCACAGCCTGGTTCCTCTTCATAGTCTGAGTCTCCTGCTCCTCTCACCCCTGAGATAGTTAACCAAATGATCATCCATGCCTTAGCATCCATGAACATCGCAGGTACTGGTTCCTCTCTTTCCAATACATGGTACTTAGATTCTGGTGCAAGTAACCATATGACCTCTTCACCCATAAACTTACAAAATGTCGTTCCTTACTCTGGTCATCTTACGGTTCAAGCTGCCAACGGAGATCATCTTCCCATCACCTCTGTTGGTGATACCCCTGGCCCTTTACCCTTAACCAATGTTTTAGTTTCTCCTCATCTAGCTACCAATTTGGTTTCTGTGGGTCAACTTGTTGAAAATAATTACAATGTCTCTTTTTCTTCTACTGGTTGTGTTGTGCAGGACCAGGAGTCGGGGGAAGTGATCGCGGGGGGGCCTAAGCGTGGAAGACTTTTCTCCTTACTAGTGTCTTCATTTATTCATGAAAAAACTTTACATCAGTTATTTTGTTTTTTCATTCAGAATAATTCTCGATTGTGGCATAATAGACTTGGTCATCCGAATGCTTCTACAATGTCTACTTTATTTCAATCTGGATTAATAAATAAACCTGTTGTTTCTGCTTCTTTTGAATGTGATGCTTGTAAATTAGAAAAGAGTAAAACTTTACCCTTTCCACACTCTAACACACAGAGCACTGCCTGTTTTGACTTAATTCACAGTGATGTTTGGGGCATTGCTCCGACCCTTTCACACAGTCATTTCAAGTACTTTGTCACATTCATTGATGACTACAGCAGATTTACTTGGATCTATTTATTACATTCGAAGTCTGATGTTCTTCATGCATTTAAATTTTTTGTTCAATATGTTGAAAACCAATTCTCTAAATGCATTAAGACTTTGCGCTCAGACTCAGGGGGGGAGTATGTTTCCAAGGATTTTCAATCCTTTTTAAACACTAAAGAAATCATTTCTCAACGTACCTGTCCGTATACTCCACAACAAAATGGAGTAGCGGAACGGAAAAACAGACATCTTCTTGATGTCACTAGAACTCTTCTGATTGAAGCATCCGTTCCCCCTCGTTTTTGGACTGAAGCTCTCACCACAGCTGTCTATCTCATAAACCGCCTTCCTTCACCTACCATTGCTCATTTAACGCCTCATTTTAAATTGTTTGGTCATCATCCTGTGTTTGATCACCTACATACCTTTGGTTGTGTTTGCTTCGTTCATTTACCTCCCACCGAAAGAACGAAACTAACAGCACAATCTCGCAGGTGTGCTTTTTTGGGTTATGCCACTAATAAAAAAGGTTTTGTTTGTTATGATCCCATTGGTCGTCGTATCAGGGTTTCTCGAAATGTTATTTTCTTTGAAAATCAATATTTCTTTCACACTCACATGGACTGTCCTCATCCCTCTTCACCAGCTCTATTACCAGGTTTTTCGGATCCAACCTTTGTTACTAGGTTTAATCCTACTTTTGTCTACCACCGTTGGGAGAAACCTCCCATTGCAGCTGGCCCTCCCCCTGATCCTCCACCGACAACTGGTTCCACACCTACTCCTACCTTACGTCGCTCCTCCAGACATTCTAGACGGCCTGATAGGTATGGATTTTCCCATACTTCTTTGATGACCACTCTATCTTCTATCTCTATCCCAAGTTCTTATTTGCAGGCTGTCCACCAAGATTGCTGGAACCAGGCCATGAAGGAGGAATTGGATGCATTGGATCAGAACCACACTTGGGATATTGTGGAGTGTCCTTCAGCAGTTAAACCCATCGGTTGCAAATGGATCTACTCGATCAAGCTTAAATCTGATGGGTCATTGGATAGACACAAAGCTAGACTTATGGCACTCGGAAACAGACAAGAGTATGGCATTGACTATGAGGAAACTTTTGCACCTGTGGCAAAAATGACATCTGTTCGGTTACTTCTCGCCATTGCCTCTAAATCCTGGCCTTTATACCAAATGGATGTCAAAAATGAATTTCTTCATGGGGATCTGCAAGAAGAAGTCTATATGCGGATACCACAAGGCGTCCCCTCTCCCTCAAAGAGGTCTGTCTGTCGCCTGTGCAAATCGCTTTATGGTCTAAAGCTAGCTCCTCGAGCATGGTTTGAAACCTTCAGGGGTCGATTGTGCAAGAGTGGCTTTAACCAGAGTCCTTATGATCCCTCTCTTTTTTTATGCAACACATCTACTGGTGTTACTGTGCTTCTCGTCTATGTTGACGATATCATTATCACTGGCACGGATGATGGTATGATCAAAACTCTCCAAGCTTCTCTCAGGGATTCATTCCGTATGAAGGATTTGGGCCCTTTGCATTATTTCTTGGGCTTAGAGGTGCATCAATCTCCCAAAGGTCTCTTTGTTAATCAACACAAATACACATCAGACCTTATCGAGTTGGCTGACCTCCATGATTCTTCACCTGTTGATACACCTGTCGAGGTAAATCTCAAACTGAGTAAAGATGAGGGCGATCTTCTTCCTGATCCTCATACATATCGGCGCCTGGTAGGAAGTCTTGTCTATCTCACCATCACTCGCCCAGACATATCCTATGCTGTCAATCTTGTGAGTCAGTTCATGACTGCTCCTCGACACCTTCATTTGACAGCTGTCAAGCGCATTATCCGCTATCTGCTCAGAACTGCCTCTTGTGGTTTATATTATCCCAAGGATAATCCACTGCATCTAACTGCTTATGCGGATGCTGACTGGGCTGGCTGTCAAGACACGCGTCGTTCTACCACTGGTTGGTGCATGTACCTTGTAAATTCGCTCATTTCTTGGAAATGCAAGAAACAAGAACGTGTGTCCAGATCTTCCACGGAAGCTGAATATCGGGCAATGTCTTCTGCTTGTTCTGAAATCTTATGGCTACGGGGCCTTCTTTCGGAACTTGGGTTCACTCAAACCTCTCCTACTCCATTGCATGCTGACAATACTGGGGCTATCCGAATCACTGAAAATCCCGTTTTTCATGAACGTACAAAACATATCGAAGTTGACTGTCACTTTATTCGGGATGAATATAAGCGGGATGTCATCAGTCTACCTCATGTTTCTATAGAGTTTCAGTTTGCAGATATCTTCACTAAGGGACTCCCTCGGCCTCGACATCAATTTCTTGTTTCCAAATTGCTGCTTTATGACTCCCCAGCATCAATTTGAGGGGGGTGTCAAGCCAAGCCCAAGCCCAGGCCCATTTTGGGCCCAGTCTTCATATCTTGTTGTAAAACATATTTTTAGGATCTAGATAAGGATACTAGCATGTAATCAGGGCATTCAGCCCATTTAGATAAGAATAGTAGCATGTAAACAGGGATTCAGCCCCTTTATAATGAGAACAGTCGATCAAGACTGGAGACATATTTTGACAAGCAAACATCAGTGTGAAATTCCATCTCTCCAAAGCTGTCAAATATAATAGTAGTGACTCAAAATGTATGAAATGGATTCCTGAAATGGGAAGCCAGAAATGTGGGTACTCTTTGGGGAATCGTTTCCCAGTGACTCCTTGAGATCATTTTCTGGTAAGAATAAATACATTAGTTATGATAGAAAATGATTTTACTGGTCCAAACATAAATGCTTTACTGAAATGTGCGACGCTGAATCGCTGACTGCTGAAATGGGAAGCAGAAAATAATAAGTACTCCGGAAGATAGGTCCCATCCCCATTTAAAAAGCATGGAAAGGTTGTTGGGTAAGAAACATCCTCAACCATGATATAGATAGAACATGTTGTCTAGCCCAACTATGGCTCTAATCATGCAAAGCAGCAGTATTTCACCCATTTACCTGCTTTGCCTGGAAGCAAAATGCACCAAAAATAAATAAATAAGACCGGTACAATTGTATAGGGAGAAATTAGGATCAGGAACTGTCCTCAGGTGTTATAATCATCATGTTAATAACAGTGCTTTGAGAGGAGCACCTCCATTTCGATAAATAGTTCATTTAGCATACAATCACATAAAACAGATGCCTAATAAAAGCTACATCCCAAAGCACAAAGTTGCGAGTGAAGATACTCGTAGGCCATCAAAACTTATGATGTGTTCTCCAAGCTTTGGACCAGCTCGAAAACCATAACTACAAAGTTTAACTCAAGTGGGATACAGATCTGAATTTCTCCACCCAAATCAATATCTGAATATCTCAATTCCAATGTGGATGGAACACATGGGACATAAAATTGGGTGGAAAACCACTTCATCCACATCTCCATCAAACATGTTCTACAGAGAAGAAGGGGGAAAAAACTACAAGTAACAAAATAAACAAATTCACAAATGTTCATGCACATGAAATCATGTGTTCATGTGCCGCGGCAAAGATACTAACAATAAACCGTCGATGCAATGGGACCCACAGAAACGAACGGCATTGGATGATGGGATGGGATGGGATGGGATCTTCCAATTCCAGGAGATTTTCAGTATAACGTCCATCCACAAGGACAAACCAGATCACCCAACAACAAAGAGTCCCACACGAACCAAACCAAACTTTCGCACTTTTCTTCACTGACACTTAAACAAGAGTATAAGACTTAGGGTCTTTATCTACTCCACTCTACAAAAAGTGAAGTAAAAAGGCCTGCTTTGGATCTTCAGATCCCTGTTACCTTTACTTGTAAATCTAATTACCCATTACTTCACCTCACACATAATCAATTCTACCAAAGAAGAAACCAATCCACAAACCCTCATTTCCATGCAAATCCAGTAACAAGGATCCAAACAGTACTAAGATCCGATCAAACAACATCAGCACAGCAGAAACGAAAGAGAGATTCGAAGAGTGAAGAAGAAAACGATACCAAGGGGCGTAGAACTCGACGACGACGAAGGAATGCTTGGTCAAAGTCTCGGAGAAGTTGGTAGCATCTAGGGTTAGAACGGATTCTCCAGAAGGAGAAGCAGATTCGGAAGATTCAGAAGTCGCGGAGGCGAAGATGATTAGGAAGAAGAAGAAGAAGATGCAGCTGCAAATGGAAACCCTAGAAGCCATTGCAGAACGATCGATCGATACGAAATGAATGAAAGTGTGTAAAAGTAAAAATAAATAGAGAAAAGCTGCTTGGTTTGTGGGCTTTGTTGCTACGCAAGTGGATTGATGTGTAGGGTGAATAAAAAAACGCGTGTAAAAAGGGTTTTGGCGTCGCCCGTGACGACTGACGACTGAGAATCTGACGATCTCGAGAGCCGTATTTAAAAATGGGGATGCTCGAGCCCTGCTTTGGCCGTGTCCGTGTGGGGGACTAGCACAGTACGCTCCACGTGTGCCACATGGTCCATACCTGCTCAGCAGTGGGTCCCGAGCCTCGGCCCAAGAATACTTCATCTGTTCGGGGCCAAACTTTAATGGGGTAAGGTTAAATTTTAGGATCCGGATCACCGGTTTGGACCAAACAGGGAGTGCCACATGGAATTAAAGATGGATTTTTAAGGAGATGGGATTTTTTTTCCAAAAGATGGGATGTGACTCCTCTTCCCATGTGGCACCCCCTGTTTGGGCCAAACAGGTGATCCATATCCTAAATTTTAAATAGTAAGAGCCCATTTAACTTTATTTTATTATTTTTTTCTATCCAAATATGTCATTTACTAACATACAACATACAGTCATGGTTGAGTGGTGTTGGCATATTGTCATTATAAAGACTTAAAGCCGAATCCATAGATTTTTGGGATTTGACATATTATTTCAGTTTTTTAGAATTTCTCTTCAAACCTATGATTTTTTTTTTCATATCATTCTCTATTTAGCCCAGAACCCGTCCCATATATTGTTACAATTCTGATTCCATCTTCTCATTAATGATTTTGGTCCCACCTTTAGACCTTCTTATGAACCGACAACCCATTTACATCCCTATTTTTATTCCATTGTATTGAAAACAACGCAATATACGAATTTCAAAAAGAAAAAAAGAAGGGAAGAATTCGACATTCGTGATATCATAGAAAAGGGGCAATTATGTTTAAAAAAACTGAAAAACACAACCGATAGCCCTTTGTCGTTATTACGAAGTGTTTGGTCCCTCAATCATTTTCTCAATCTTGAAGAATTTTTTTCCTCAAAAATTGGAAAAAAAAAAAGATTATATCGATCAAAATAAATGTCAATTTCTCTTATTGATTATCATCATATCTCATCTTTATTTAAGTTAGGGTTGTTTTCAAATTCATCATCGTAAAAACAGTACCTGAATCTTTTTATAATAGTTTATTCAAACGTAAGTGGTGATTTCCATTAATATAATTTTGTACGAGCTTTTGAAGGACTGTATAAAAGAAGTAGAAGACCATTTATTTTTAGCGGCTTGATTTTTTATAAGCAGGCTCCACTATTGCCTCGCAAGCTTCTCCCCAGTCAAAACCTAGATCGTGATTAATGAATGCATGGTAAGATAAAAAAAAAAAATTAAACGACTGTCATTGAAGGTCGTGCGTGGCCATGTGCAAGACAATCTGAAAGTAATAATCCTATAATATGTAAGCCCAAACTTAATTTGAGGTAGTTTTTTTACTAATGTGTTAACCCAGCCCAATCCTGGCCCAATAATTCAAAATTTGAGTTGACATTTCAAACCCAATTAATAAACAAGTTATATTTAGAGTCCATTGCTACCTTGTTCAAGTAATCTATAATATGATAATGATGATGATGATGATGATGGTGATGTAAACACGACTCTTATATCAAAATAATTTAGAAAAAGAAACTGTAAACACGTATTAGCCAACCTATTAATTAAGAAGAGTTCGATTGACCTTTACAACTAACTTTAAAGCTTGGTTTTAGATGACTTTTTCAACTCCATTAATGAATATTTCAAATTTAAGTTGAGACCATGCATACTTACTGGCCATAGATTTCACTCCGAACTTAATCATTGTCCCCTTGCATATAATAATGGCATGAGAAATTGAGCCAAATATTATGAAATTTATAAAAGGTATGTATTAGACCAAAGATGGTATTTGCAACTCCAGACTCCTAACATTCATGATCGCATTTTCATCTAGTTGTCGACATTATTATCATCGTTAAAGCCTTGTTCCAATTATGTTGAGGTTGGCTATATGATTTTATTTATATATATATATATATTGAGTCAAATCCTAATGTCACTTATTCAAATCAAATAATAATATTTCCATCAACGTCCTCTTCGGCCTACCCATTTTTATAGGTGGGCTATCAACTTACATAGCCAATTTTTTTCTCTAGCCAATTTTTTTCTCATTGAAGTCGTTATCAACCTATGTTAGATATGTCCAAGCCATCTCAAACATGGTTTCTAATTGTATACTCTAATGGTGTTACCTCTAAATGCCCTCAAATTTTTTTTTAATATTATCCTTCTTAGTTGTACCACAAATCCACCTACTCGATGATCCAATGTGATGTAAAAATTTAAAAAAAGGGAAAAATGATGTAACTCTAATGAGCCATCTGTGCAGATGGCAATTCCGCATAAAGGGATAGGAATGATACTGGATTTTTCGATGGTTTTGTTTCATATAACATTAAATCCACGGATTTATAAAAAAAAAAAGGCATCTTGTCATACCGTTATTTTCATCACCAAAGAGGCTTTGGGTTTCTCACCTCCTCTAGTAAAAAATTGAGTGTCGTGGAAGAGGAAACTTAAACTCTACACAAACGCCCTCGGCGTCTACGAGTCTATGACCCATTTAATTGTTTCCTTTATTTTTGAATTGGCTTAGTTTACTGGTAGGCTTTGAGGGCTCAGCTACCATGCAGCGTCGCTGCACCTTAGTAGTTTATAAAAAAGAAGAAAAAAAAAAGAAAAAAAATCAACCCCACATCGGGCTAATCATTTACCAATTTACCAGGACTAATCATTTTTTTGGTCAAGTCGGGCTCACGACATTAAACTTAGTGCTGTTTGGGAGGCAACCCAATTTTGGATGGTAATTGAGCTAGTTGATTACATTCTTTTGCAATCACTCCACATGGTAAGATATTCCAATTTTCCTTATTGTTTATTTTCACATTACACATGCATTCATAACATTGAGGACATTGTTGAATTTAGGTTTGGGGGTGTAAGTTAAAACTTGACATATGATCATTTGTTCAATTTTTTTCGCTTTGCTTTGGTTTTTAGGAGACTTAAATTTTTTTTTCTATTGTTAGGTTAGAGGGAAACTTTCAAGAGAATTTTTATTGGCTAAAGATATTTATTTTGGGCAAAAGAAAATAATGGTTCACTGTTTTATTTATGGAAAGGGTTTTTGGAGAAGTGCTGAATTTTGATCCCTCATTTTTACATAGGTTGTATACGTTTTTAAGGTTTTGAATGTGAAGCTATGATTTACGTTTTTCTTTCATAAAAAAAAAGAAAAAGAAAATCGACCCTTAGTGTACAAAGCTTCTTGGTTTGATGGGTGGATACATGGAAATGACTGCTTATTGTTGGAAACCGCAAAAAAAAAAAAGAAAGGAAAATATATATATATATATATATAAGTGTTTAGTTAGAAGTCTTGAAAAGAATAAAAAGTTTTGTGACTAGTTTGTGTTCGTAGTCTTTTTAACTCGGGCTAGTAAGCCCGAAGGGGTATTTACATACCTAGTGCCCTAAAGATAGTTGGCTTGGGAGTCACTAGCCTAATGCTCGTTACATGAGTTAATTAGAAAGCTTAAGGAACCTAGACATTGCATAGTCACGTGTGTGTGTTTGAAAAAAAAATTACGACATTTGAAAAAACAGTAGTGCGAAAGCCGTCATTATTGCCTTGAGAGGAAGACTGTTTTTCTTTGCAAAGTTTAGGCGGCCCAAAATTTATAAAAAAAGAATTCACGGAAATTCTTGGTGGATCATTTGATGCTTATTATGTATACATACTTTTCACCGTGCATGATCAAATTAGTATGATTTTGAGAATTTCTAACCAAAAGATAAGATTGGTGAACCGAATTTAAGAGAATCGAGAATAGTCAGTGTCTATCAATTTTCTCTTGGAAGAAGTTTCCCTGGATTATGATAGGCTTTAATCATTCTTTTGAAAAAAAAGAAAGAATTTTGTGGGTATATTAACTGCAAACACTCACGAGGCACAACTCGTCCTCTAGGGGGAACCTAAGGGTTTAAGGGCTTGTTGCATATGCTAAATGCAATCGATAACACCAGCAAAAGTGGTTTTGTTTTCATATTTACTTTATTTTCTTCGATTAGGTCAAAGAACTTCAAACCTTTTTGCACGCAACTTTTGTTAAGGGACTAGCAAAATGTTGGTTTGGGGTGTATTGAGTCTATGAATTTGCACATTTACGCATCATTTTAGGGTGAATTAGGGATTTAATTAGGTAAATTGCATCATTATTCATTTAATTCCATAATTTCATGCATTTTCATCTAGTAACCTGAATTTTCATACTTTTCATACATTTTATGCATTAACTTAAAATGTTTTGTAAATTTTCTCCGAAAAGTCCCAGTTGGAGTAGCACTCTGTCCGGATGGGTCCCGCTTCAATATGGGCTCTTCTGTATTTGATGTGTTAAATTAGAATGTGCATAAAATGAGAATTGCAGGCCTCTGTCAGGGAACCCACTTTCAAACACAAATAGTCATCATGGGCCCTGCATTGCCGAATTGAAGCTTGAAAAGAAGTAAATTGAAGAATTCACCACGTGGACCCCGCACACAAGCCATATGCAAATCAATCAAAGGAGGGGTCCACTCATCATGTCAGTTGAAGAATCTTAACTACAGTAGAAGACTTCTCATATGGCCTACTGTTCAAAAAGATGAAATGTCCCAAATGGCAGGGTCCGTAGTAGTTGTAAATTTGAAATTATTAATGGATAATTCAAAGAGTACCATTCTGATTGGAACAAAAGAAGAAGAGTTTGAATCATCTACATCTGATGTCCATTTAAAAATGAAAGTTGTGCAGAGATAGAATCCATTGCAAATCAAATTTTAAAAGTTAATTCATTTTTTATCAAGACAATTTATCTTCAAATGACTATAACTTTCAATTCGACCGTCAGATTGATGAAATTTACCTACTGTTGGAAAGCTTATTCATAATAGATATTTGTGGAGCCAAAGAATGTGCAAATCAGAGCTATATTGACAAAGTTAAGAGTCCAGAGATTTTCATGCTCATTTTTAGACGGGATTGCAATTAAATCCACACCGTTGATAATTAATTGCTGCACAACCCTTGTGGGACCTCATTTGAAGATTAGCCAAGCCACCCAAAGGTTTCTAGCAGCTTTCACCTCATTCAAATTTAAAAAGGATAAGAGATATACCTTATCAATGAAGATAAATCAAATCTGCAAATAATGTGTCCAGATTCAATGTATCTATAAGATAATCGGAGATATAAAAGGAACCAAAATGTAGCATATGGGAGACACACTCCCCCCTTGACGTCCCTAATTATTTTCTCTTCTTTCCCTAATTAATAGAATTTAAGAGTTATTTTTGGGTATTCTGGGGTTCTAGAACTAGGTTAGAAGAGTGTAAAAGAAAATTGTAATTGCCATGAAGTTCTTAATGAAATCACATATTTTGCAATGGAGGAGTAGATCCCTGGATCAGAGTGTCAGATGAAGTTAAGTGTTTCTCATCGTTAATTTATGTGATATTTTTGTCTTTTAAATATTGGTTATAATAATAAATCTGCCTTCTGTCATTGACAACCTATGTTATTCAATTTTTTTATTTGAACAATGCTTTAATCATGTATGTTTTCTTAATAGATTATTCTTAGATTGAAATTCTTTGATAATCTATCTTTGATTAATATGTGATATTTAGTTAAGTTCATAATTTCATTAGGTGAAGGAGATTTTTTGCTTTAAATAAATTGTAAAAAATTGTGCTCTTTGATAGACAAAGTATCCAAATCAGAAACATTGATTTGTTCCTGATTTGAAGGATTTTTTGGACAAATTTATTTTTATCAATTGCATAGAATGATGATGGGACTACTTAATGGATTCATGATATTCTGATCTGCATTTTTTCATATTTTATTGTTGCACTCTAGATCTAACATTTTCTCAATCTTATTATTGTTTTTTTTCCTTTATCTCTCTTGTCATTATCATTGATAAAAAAAATCAGATTTTAAATTTTGACTTAGTAGTGCTCCATGTGGGATTCGACCTGTACTTGCCACTGTCTCAAAAGGACAGCTGTGCACTTGCAGTATTAAAAGATTGAATTTAAATTTACATCATTTATAACCCTTAAAATATAAAATATAATTACAAGTTTACCAAATGCTCTAAGACATAGATAAGCTTTAAATTATAAAATAAGAACTTCTTTCTATAGTTTTCCAAGAGCCCAAAGTGTCTATTACAATTCAGGTGCCTAATAATATGGCTCCAATTAATAATTTCTAGAAGGGTGAATCCACATTCACAATCACAAAAAAGTAGGCCCATATTGTAATTTCTAAAGATAGGTCCCAAGCACAACAATCCCTATGTGGACCCTTATTGTAATTATTACGGTGGGCCCACATAATTTCTAAAGGTAGGCTCACGTTCTAATTCCTATAAGAGAAATTCCACTTGGCCCGACTAGGGAGACCGACCCATGGCCCGGTCCCCCAGTCGGGCCGACTAGCAGCGCTCTTCCTATAAAGGTGGTCTCCATGTTGTAATTCATAAATGCGAGTCATGTTGTAATTCTTCTAAAGGCGCGCTCCATGTATAACAAGTCATAAAGGTGGGCCCTTGTTATAATTCTTAATTGGTGGGCCTCATTTTTGTAATTACAGAAGGTGGGTCCCCAAAAGGTAGGGCAATGTTCACAACTCATTCAAAAAGAGTTAAAGGCTGATCTTGCAGGGTCATTATTGGAAATCAATCAAAAATATATTGGCTCTAAAGGCATCTCCAAACATGGGAATGTGTTTTAAAGTTTTGATGAAATAGAAGATGTCAAAAGCAGTTCAATTTTTTTTATAAAAATAGTGGACTTACATTGCCTATCACAGACTTCAATATGCAATGCCTACTCGTTTTCATGTTCTAACGTTTTTCCACTGGAGTTACCTAAATTGAGTGGTATGTTAAAGCACAGTGAAAGATATATTTGGCATGATAAGTGAGGAATGGTTCAGGAATAGATGATACTAGTCACTATTTAGAATTTATTTGAAGGTGAAAACAAGATACGGAAATGTTCTGTGTACCTATTATTTAAAAAAAAATATAAGAATATTAAATTTTTTTAGATTTTTTTATCATTTGGTACGAACTCTTCTCTATCTAGTAAAAACATTATGAGGAAATCCATGTTTGATGCAAATTTATCTTCCTCGATGAATTAGTGCTAATATTGTTTGGTGCGGCTGCGGATTTCTTATTGAAAATTTGTATTAAAGAGTGGAGTGAGGAAATAAAGTCATAAAAAGGGGAGAAGTTTTTTGCGGAAATGGACTTTTTCATACCCCTATACGAACTCTATTTTCAGGCTATTCAAGAAAAATGCTAATGTGGTGAAAATGCATTTTTCTAGAAAACTGCCACACCAAACGCATGAAAAAACATTTTTTTTATAACACAAACGTGAAGTATCCCATTTTCCATAGCCGGCACAAATGTGCCCAAAACAATATGCAAACTCATGCATAATAAATGTTTGAAAAATTGGGTGTCAATGCGGCCAACCAGGGGCATCCAAGTACATCTGAATGGGGGTGGCTGCACTTATTGGACTTTGATCCGCTTCTAAAACTATAATGAAAATTCTCACTCTATTTTAAAAACTCACTGAAAAAACCCTTAGCCTCCAAAATCCACATGAAAAATTAAAACCCAATTGCTTGTTAGGATCTTGACCCCACCTCAAATGAGAATCCTGGATCCCCAACCACTCCCCCACCCCCACATGACCCTCCCAAGGTCGAAAACATTCCCCAAGCCCCCAGCCACAGCAGCCTCTCGATACCGATTCTTACTTCTCCAGCAGAGAATGGAAGCCAACGAGAAATAAAAGGTAAGTGCAGAATTCTGACATTGATTTGTGGTTAAACTACAACTGTTCTTTAATTAAATTCTCCATCACTGGTGCCGAAAACAAGTCGATTTCTATTCGATATTCAATGGGTGTTTGACTATTATCTTTCTTGAATTCATTGGTTTGATCTGAAACACATAAAAGTTGCTGCTCACTGCCTGTTTGGTTAAACTCCTGTAAGTGCCTAAATATTATGGACTTTATTAGGCGAGTATGAAACTCGTAATATTGTTGTTAAGCTTCTTTCGGAAAGACAAAATGCCTGAGACCTGAAAGGGGAAGGAGAGAACAAAGGTCAGAGGCCCTGACTGCAATTAGACGAAGGCACTTGCCTAAGTTAGTGCTGTCACTGAACAAATGATGAGTGAATGGAGAAGAAGGGAGAGCTTAGAATATCAGTGTACGTAAGCATGTGTTTTCGTTGCGTCGCATACCTCTTTGGAATCTTACCCTTGTTTATATATAGGCGGAAGTCCCATCGGGCTCTTCCTTAATGGAGGTAGGTGAAGGTATTGACCCATTAACCCAAACCACGTTTCCTTAGTGGAGGTAGGTGGAGGTACTGTCCCATCGGACCATGCATTGACTTCTTGTATGATTGCGGATGTGACCGTTGGATAATGACAACCCCTTATTTATATCCGGCGCCCATCTTATTTGTCAGTACGTTCTGCAATGTAGTCGTAGTTTTATAGGAATACAATTATGACTTAGTCCCCATCTCAGTTGATCGAGCCAAGCTGAAGATGATACCGAGATCAGGTATGGGTGTATCCTGACACTGTTGCCGAGGTGCCTCAGACTGAGACCAAGACGAGCCTAGCTGATACTTTTACCGAAGCTAGCTCAAGCTCAGTACAAACTGTCTCCATTGCCGAGCTGGATGTATCTTGGCACTATTGCCGAATTGGATGCATGCTGGCACTATTGCTGAGCTGTAAACCGAGATCGAGATAAGCCAAGCTATTACCGTTACCGAGACTAGCATAATCTCTCTATTAGGGAAACGTCCCACACAACTCCCATTCCAACAGGTTCAATCTGGATTTGCATTTGTGCATCCTATTGTGGACCTTGATTAGTCCAAAACACAATCCGACCAACCTTTTGGATTGTAATTCCGCCACCCCACCTAACATTTTATACAAATGTAGTAAATTATTTTATCACCGGTTTGGGCCTGATGCTAGTGGGAACCAGGGACCATGTTTGCAGATTCATGATCATATCGGTTCTTCACATTTAAATCCATCTTCTTCATTGCTACATTTGAATAATGTTTTGCATGCTTCTAATATGATGGGAAACTTGTTAACGGTTGATCAATTCAGTTGTGATAATAAATTCTCTTTGAATCTCACCCTATGAATTTCTTATTGATGGTTGATGCTTATGAGAAAATTCTATGATGATGATAATGATAATAACATTGATGATTATAGTTTTTGAAAATGGAAGAGATTTCTATTAAGTATATTGGTCGTCTGCTTTCTGACTTTCTGAGGGCGAAAGCTTTTGGGATGTATTGGCTAGTCAGACTTGACGTGGTACCAGAGCCACGCTAGGTCGCGAGTTGGATCCCTGGGAAGGTTTTTTTTCCAGGGTTGCGTGGGTAGGCACATATTGCGCGGGCATGCACGCGTGAGTTACGAATACAAATGACATCATGTGGGGTGGGGGGGTGTTTGGGGTGTTAAATGTTTAAGTAAATTGGTCTTCCACTTCCTGACAACTTAAGTTTTTGGGATGTATTGGCTAGTCAGACTTGATAATTTCAAGATTTTTTAAGGGATTTTTTGTTTTGTGTAATTGAATATATAGGAATTGTAAGATTTCTATTCCTGAAAGTGGTTAAAATTGAAGAAACAAAAGTGAATTTAAAAAATAACTACCAAATTATCTTCCCTTTAATTGAAAATGAATTAAGGGAGATGAGAAATAAATACCCAACTATCACCCAAGTAATTATTCCAATCCTAGGACAGTGAGGGCTACATCAACATCTCCACTTTATATACTTCACCTCTCATCTCATATCTCTCGCCCCTCACATCTTTAATAAACTTTCGGTGGAGCTCATTTGACCATGAATTCTCATGTATTCATGCAAAAAATAGGCCCTAAGGATAAATCTTTAGTGTAGATCTTTATTATAGTTTTCGTTGTCCATACCGTGAGCCATGTTATTACAAAAAATTCAAGATCCATTGCTCTTATTTTTTTTTCCGCTTATCTTTGATAGTTAGATATTTCTTCTTAAAATAGAAACTTATCCATCCAACACTTGGCTATATTTACAAAAGGTTAAAAGGTGATAAGATTTGTCACTAGGCATTTAACTTCTTAAAATAGAAAGCTATCCATCCAATGCTTTGTTGCATTTACAAGAAGTGAAAAGGTGATAAGATTTATCATTGTGCAGTAAATTGAGGTTATCTGCTGGGATGGGTGTGTAGAGTTGCAAAAAGTATTGTAAGTTAAAATATATATGCATGTCTGTATAAAACTTAGTAGAGTTAATACTCTCCAAGTTGATCTTAGATTGATGGGATAAGGTAAGATGATGATCTGATATCAAAAGAAACTTAAAGAAAATTAAGGAATGTAGTTTAAGCATGCACATGAAAGAGAAAAAAAAAAAAGGAAAAAAAAGCCTTTGTATGATGCTCTAAAGGGTTGCAAGTTGAACAAACTATAATAGTGGAGAGACCAATAAAGACCTTGTATGAACTAGTAAAGAAATTCATGGTAGAATTTGGAAAAAATAGAGAACGTGACCTTAGGGTAGAGAGAAAAGTAGAATGAAGCTATCCGTGTGTAAATATCTTACTCCATATATCATTAAAAAAAAAAAAAACATGATTATATTTCATGAGGAGCTTAAAATGAAAGCAACATTATATGGTATGAAGGCTACGAATTTCTATGGATAGCATAAACAATGGTGATGTCTTTGTCCTCTTATTTTTAATAATCCAAGTTTATGACATCTATTTGGGTTACATCTTGAGCAAGTTTTCAATTTTGTTGTGGGATCAATAAAGAACTTGTATGAACTAGCTAGTGAAGAAATACATGGTAGAATTTAGAAAAAAAAACAAGAAAGACAAAGTGGCCCTAAATAGGGTAGAGAGTAAAGTAGAACACTAAAGCTGTGTAGGTTTGCAAGTATCTTACTCCATATAAAACAAAACATGAGTTCATTTACAAGGTGCTTCATTAAAAATGACAGCTACATATAGTATGAAGGTTACAAACTCCTATGGATCGAGTAAACAATGATGATGTCTGTCATCATATTTTCAATATTCCTATTTTATAGCATCATCCGTTTTGAGTCACATTTTGAACAAGTCCTCAATCTTATTGTGGGAATGGTATATCAGCAAGATCCTCTCTATAAGGAACATCGGCCATACCATGTGCATTGTCATTGGGATTAAATACTCCCTGTTCCATTTGGATTTGAGCAGAAGAGTGAAGTTTAGGTTCTGTATCTATGAAGGTAACTACAATGTCCTTCCTGAAAGTCAAGTATATAAGCGAAAGGATGTAGACGGCCATGAGAGGGAACACGATGATGCCGATGAAGACATTGCCGACTTTAGGGAGGCTATTGTGTATGAGCCAACCTACAAAACCAGTGCTAAGAAAATAGATGTTGATACCGATGATGCACAGTCCTAGTATCCATGAGATTACAATGATCTGCAACATTATTCACACAATAAGAACAACGAGAAATATACACAGGAAAAGAAGAGTTAGATAACCAGTCTTTGCAACTTTTCCGGTCCCCAAATCCCACTCATCGTTCTAAAGCCCAACTCGAACAAGTCAAGTAACTTGAACAAGTTTGAACGAGTTTTGACCTTTTTGGTAATCATATGCTAAGTAATTAAAAAAAAAATGAGAGTTGGGCGTGGGGGGTGGTTTGAGTCAAATCAAGCCTTTGAACTGTAGTCCCATGTCAATTATGTGTTCTGGTGGACTAGACTCTAAAATACTGTGTCTGGTAGATCCAGGTCAATTTATGTTATGCCATGTTTGGATCTTAAACTCAATCTTTAGAGACCCTAGTTCAATAGTATGGTGATAGACTCGATTCATACCTGAGCCATTTACAGCTACTATTATTACTTGGGGTGGTGGTGGTTTTCTATTGTTATATATAGGTTATGGACCGACTCAATTGGACCTATGTATGGATCATGAAAACGGTTCCCATTTGAACCTAGAATTGAACCTAGACCTAATTGATTAATATAGTGGGCTTAGGGTCTTGAAACCGTTTAAAGCCTTAAGCTCGGCCTTAACATTGATGGGCAAAAGCACAAATTCATATTTTATTCAGCCCTAGCCATTTAATTAGTTACCGATTCTCAAATTAAAGTCAACTCATGGGGCTGGTATGTCTCAAAAAATCATGTGAATTCTGATGTCCATCCACCTATATATGAACATTGTCACCCTTCCACGAAGGGCCTTCTATGACAGGAGAGCAATTTAGCCTAGTTCCCATCCGAAATCTAAAATTCAAATTTATATTGGAATGCTCTAGTTGCGCACAAGGCTTAGTCCTATAAATAAAACCCGACTTAAACACAACTCTGTTCAAGACTTCAGATTTGGTACAAGTTGAGTTTAGGGTGAGTAAATTTATAGGTGAAATATAAACCAGGATGTGACCTATCGGGTTGTGTCACAATAGTTTTGAAATTGGTTGGCCCTCTTGGAATTTGGGATGGGTTAGGCTTGCCCTGATTGGCATTGCCACACTCTGCAAGAGCCATATCATATATTATGGATTTAAACAAGATTAACTCAAAATGCAATCTTATACTAGAATATATATTTTTCCAACTTTCGACCCTCACCCAATCTCAATTAAATATTGTACATTAGAATGGTTTCTTAAATGTAAGTCGACCTTTCTGGTGCATCGATTGCAAGTAGGGGACACTGGGACAACCAGAAAGATTCTGACTCTCCTATGTCATGAAATCGGGTTATATATATATATATATATATATATATATATATATATATATATATAAGGCTCTCCTAAGTTGAAGCTTAGAAAAAAATCTCGTAAGCTCATGCTTGTAGGGCCCACCTTTGGTCCATCCAAATGGACTAAACACATGACTTCCCTAAATTGAACATGTCCACCAATTTTAGGTCAAATCCGAATTTACTCGACCGTTGGACCGACTATGTATCAATCCAAATGGACCGTTGACCGTTAAACTTTTTGGCACATATGAAGATGATAGAAATCACATTTGGGGCTGATTTTTTGTAAAGAGGAAGATCTCAGGGAGTCCTTGAAATCCCCCCACCTCTATCCCCATGCGGTTCCCAGATGGGCTCCACCACATACTTGAGCTTAACGTATCCTAAGCTTGAGCTTGGGAGAGCTGACCATATATATATATATTATAGCAAGAAGAAAATAACAAAGGCTATGGCTATACATGTAAGACACTAGTAGCAAGTACACGTACATAGATTGAGTTTTTGTGTGGTCCCATCTTTTTTTTGCTGCTGCTAAACCTGAGCAAGGGAATAAGAACGAACGGAAGCTGAAAAGACAGTATCATCTACACAAACAAAAAGCAACACCCAAACAAGAATTAGATGAGAGAAAATAAATAATAAAAAAAAAGGGGGTTCAACATGCGTGATTGGAGAGGAATATTTTCCGTATAGCCTTATATTGGATATATAAAACTATGATGTAGAAATATACAAGAAAAGCTGCATATGGGATATGTATTGTATAACCTAGAATAACCATATGAGATCTAGTATATAGTTCAATGTTAGTCTTAACAGTAGCATAGAAAGGAGATACCGAGGCTATGATAATGAGCTCGCCGGCAGCCGACGGTCCACCAATTATGGAGACAATCAAACTCGGTGTAATGGCGATTGACCGGGTCAAAAGATTTCTGATCCATTTCTTCATCTTGAGATCCAAGAAACCCTGCCCATTTAATTAAAATTAGATAGGAGGCCAAGTAAAAAAGCATATATCATTTTCATTTGCTTCACCTGCATGATAAATTGCCCTGCATATGTGCCACTTATGGCAGAGCTTTGCCCTGAAGCTAGAAGTGCTATGGCATAGAGAATTGAACTTGATTTTCCTAGGACATTCTGCATAAAATAGTAAAAAAGGTAATGATAAGGACAATAGCTGTATCTATTTTTTGTTTGATGAGATTGTGCAAGCCAGATAAAAGGATGTGAACAAGCTCTACTCCAGGCCCAGCATTGACTTGTATAGATTTGACCCATCAAGACCCTACTCCAGGCTCGTGTTATCATAGAGTAAGGTATATTCCAGAATGAGGATCTGGGCCCAATTGACGGTCAAAACCTAGAATTTTCTGTTATAAAGGGTTAATCGAGTTTCCATCGACATAATTTGATCTTTGGAATTACTACTTCTTTATGTCAAAGCTTAAAGCTTGTTTGGATAGCTCGGGCATGCTAATTTGCAAGCCTCTCTAGATTTTGTTGGAATTGGATGTAGTTATGACCTTGAATATTGGCAAGTAGAGAAGTCCAAACTGTTAGAGATTATGATCAATCTGTTCAAAAAAACTGTTAGGATGTTAGTGTTGTTAGGATTATTTTTATCCTTGAGATAAGGTTAGTTCGTATTTACATTATAAATGTAGATCTTTTCATCTAAAGAAACTTAGAGTATCAGAGCTCGGGGTTTTGATTATTGAAAAGTCTTTAGGTCACGGGTTCTTGTCGCGGAAGCGCCATCGTGAGGGGAGATTGTTGGACAAAGGCGTGCAACAATGCCTCCCTGCAAACAGGGGCGTCTCTGAGCATAGTTTGAAAAACATAATTCAAACTTTCAAAGGAGATAGACTTCCAACTTTGAAATTCAAAAAGACTATTGGACTTCCAATTTAAAAAAAGACGGTTGGACTTCCAACTTTTATAGCCGTTTCTTAATTCTTACTTAATCCCTACTTTCACTATTCTCCTCACCAACGTTTCCTTATCTTTCTACTTTGAATGCTTACACTTCCTTCTTTATAGCTCACTTCTCAATTGATCTCCTACTTTCACTCTCCTGTTCACTATTTTTCCTTATTTTTCTATTGTCAATGCCATATCCTGTCATATCCATCCTTCTTTCTAGCTAACTTTCAAGTGTTGATTCAATTTCAAATTTCAAAGCCGGCCATAGCCCTCTTCTTCCTCACAAGTGCTATTATTCTAACCTTTCAACTTTTAAATTAGTTTTATACTTTTATTTTATATCTTTTGTAGCTATCACTTGTTTATCTAGAGAAAATTGAGAATTTGAGATTAAGTTGATTATTGTATAGTTTTATTTTATATTTCTGTTTGTATTGATTGTAGTTATCATTTTTTAATTTAGAATAATTTTGAGATATCTAAAATTTATTGATATTTTATATTTTAATATAATAATTTATAATTTATTATAAAAGGCCTCTTTTTATGCTTTCGCCTAAGGCCCCATTTATCTTAGAGACGGCCTTGCCTGCAAATGCCCTAAAAACAGGCCCGCGGGTGCGATGTTGAATGCTATATAAAACATTGGGTTGTACCTCTTCCATCACCAATTCGTTTTTGGAAGGAATGATAGCTTAGTAGGTGCATAAGATCCTATAAGATGGTATAAAAGTCAAACCGATCATGAGTTCGAATCTAAAGAGGAACGACTCGATGTAAAATAAAATAAAATAATAATAATAATAATAATTTACGCCTGGCCAATAGTGCACCGACCGGGTACGCAAGGAAGAGTATGGAAAATTTGACAAGGATCTCTTTGTTTATTATAGGAGGTTGCATTGCTTCATGACTGACCTTAAGCAAGAAAGATGCGGAATCGAGAGTTATATTATTGCATTGTTGGGAATTCTCTTGCGAGAGGTTATTTGCAGAGCAAATACTGGCAGGTACACAGACCATTGCTACATTGATGAGAAATGCCACGAACATAGCAAAAGCAAACTCCAAAAGGAAATACCTGCATGCGTTCTGAAATAGAAACATGGAAAACAGACAACACTCAGTATCCAATCAAATCTCAATGTGCATTTTTTCCCTTTCTGATGATCTTTGATGATCAGTTCTTGTTTTTTCACGTACGTTGATTCCATTGACGGACTGAGGTATCTTTCTTGAGAGAACAAGAGCTGAATGCAGGAAAAGGTTATGTCTGTCAAGAAAGAAAAGGAAAAGAGGTGTTGCTTATACAACTGTGAGAAAGAAAGCAAAGTAAATGAAAATTCACACACAGATGGAATAAAAGTCTTACGGCACAACATTAGTACCCAAGACAGCAATGGCAAGTCCAGTGGCGCCACTGCCATTGAGTTTTGGTACAAACAACCCCTTGATAACACCTGATGCTGGTGGCTTTACATAACCCAGTTCCCCAAAATAACAACCAGCCAAGAGAGAGACTAAAATTGCTATCAGGAGTTCCAATTTCCGAATCTGCATCAAGAGAAAGAGACTTTAATTCAGTTTAAGTGTCGTCCGTTAAGATATCTATGAATAAATGTAGATTGAGTGGAATTCGACTTAAATCATTGGATTAATTACGTGTTTTTTTCCCTTTTTGGATTCAGGATGGTTGATTTCTTGCTTCTCTCATGTTTTTAATTTTTTTAAATACCTGAACATCTGTTCATAATTTTCAATTAAAGCTGAGGCTCCCTACGACAAATATTGAAAACCTGTGCTATCTTGTTCTTTTCATTTCAGAAGTATGGAGTTAGATATACATTTGACATTTAGTTTAGTCATACCAGTACACTTCTGTTTCAATAAAAATAGGAAGTGAGAGAGATTTATTGTAGTTTCTCCAATTACCCCATATCTCTGCAACCCCAGAAACAGGAGAGTGCTCAGACCAGTGAGGAGAACTCCGGCCCATACTGGGATGTGAAAGAGTATGTTGAGTGCAAAAGCTGTCCCAATGACTGCAAATCAATGAAAATTCAATCGATTGATGCCATCATCTTTTTAACTTAAAAAATCGAATCTGATGAAGATATGGCTTAATATTTCATACCTTCTGGGATATCAGCGGCAATGACAGAGCTTTCTGCCAGTAACCATAGGCAATACTTCACATATTTCGGATATTCGGCCTTACAAACTTCTGCGAGATTCTTCCCTGTAACAAGCATAATTAAGACAACTTGATCATGATTCATCTTTCATGCCGCCTTCTTTCAAGGGTTATGGAAAAGGAAACTGTTTTTTCTTCATACCGGTTGTTACACCGAGATTTGCTGCGAGTGACTGAATTATAAAAGCGAAAATGAGTCCAATAAGAAGTACCCAAAGGAGCTGTCAATACAATCAATACAGGTAGAAGTTGTAATTAGCTTCTGTTATATTGCCAACCCAAGAAAAATGTTGGTACTAGAACTGCATGAATGCTCATATCTCTGTTATTTTTCTTGTCTTACCTCATATCCGTAGGTAGCGCCAGCTTGCAAATTCGTCTCAACTGTCATTTATTCCATCACAGAAATCATGTTAGCATAGAGAAAAGGTTCCAGAAACCCAAGGAGACCCATGTAAAGACAGTCACAGATAGATGTTGAGAGAGTTTACAGTTTCCAGGATCAAGATATGCCATTGCCACAAGAAATCCGGGCCCTACATGTGATAGGAACTTTCTCCATCCGGGTTCCTAACAATCAATGGATGCCAAACAGAGGTAAGTAAATTTTATTATATTCTGAGCAATAGGTCAATATGTGAAGATCAGGGAAAAAAAAAAAAACTGGATCATGTTTATTGGAAAGAGAAATCTATGGTAGTGTGTGTGTGTGTGTTGGGGGGTGGGGAGAGAGAGGGACCTGTTGCTTTGGGTCATCCCCTGCATTGCTCATAGAAGATGTTTTGTCTTCTAATTCGACCGAAGCAATGCGATTACTCCCTCTCAATGAAGGAGGGTCCTTTGCAATCGCTTGCTCTCCGCTGGCCATCTCTCTCGTTGTTTCTTAAATTCACAGTAATCCAGACATGGCCGGCTCCTCTATATATATAGAACAAACGTACATAAAATATAATGGAAGCCAGTCCCTCTCAGTCATACCCAGTCAGAAAGAGAGCTGCAACATAAAAGCTATACAATAAAATCGGGATTCACCCCTACTTGTGCTGAACCTGAGTAGGGAGAATCTAACTAATAGACCCTTTGAATCACTTAAATTAATGGAACTGGTTACTCCAAAGTAAATACAGTACACGACTCTGCACAGCTTTTAAAAACATGATGTGCCAAGGTTTTGTAGGGTCCATGACCCCATTAGATTTACATTGGATTTTGGATCTAGTCATATTAAAAAATATATATGATCTATTAGATGTTGTCAATTGTTTGATTTTAGGTCATGAATGTGTGTGGAAATAGAAACTCCATAGGGTATTTGGTGACTGGCCATTTCATAATCTTAAGATCAAATAGCTGGAAATCTCTAATGTCTAATGGACCTGCGTTTTGTGAATGCTTAAATCTTAGATCCCTCTTGTATCTTGTAAATATCATTGGGGGCCACAAACTTTGCAACCTATCATATCTTAAAAAGCAGTAGAAAGCACAGATTCATTTATAATCCACACTCTTTAATTGGACAATGTTATTGTTGTTATTATTATTATTATTATTTAAGGGAGATGGAACCCAAAAGAGCCCATACTGTGAGAAGGAGAGCCCACACAAGTAGGAAGAGGAAGTCTGCATATGTGAGAATAGAAGCCCACAAAGTGGGATGAGTGGCATACCCTGGCATCCAGGTGACATGTGGGATTGCCAACCAATTGAGCAACCCCTTATTGACCCAAATCGTTCTTTTAAAACCTATTTCTTATTCTCTCGAGTTGACTTGGTGATTCAGAGTGTTTAAGATACGTTATCGGATGATGATAAGTACAGGTGATGAGTTGTCGTTTACTTCCTAAGATATAAATAAACATTTTACACAAAGTCTACACTTTTTTTTATAAACAGGTCGTGGGCAGGAAAAGAAGCAAGATTAGTTTAAATTTGGTCCACCTTGAGCCCCATTGGGATTACTTTAAATTTGGTCCACCTTTTTCTGTTTTGAACGCTTTTTTTTTTTACTTGGGTTAGTTTAACAGTCTTTGGATCATTAAGTAGATGGGCCACAGTCTCATCTGGAATGAAATCTTAACAAGAAAATATTTGTGGGAAAATGGGAAAATTACACTTTATTTGTCAGGCTTTTTATACTTTTCCCATGTATTTTTTTGTTCTCTTATTTGAGAAGTTGGACCGCTGGTTTGGAGTGATACTTTAAACTGGAGATTCACAAATTGATCCATGGGCATATGTATAGCTTAAGTGCCAACATGGCTCAACCATGAGTGTGGTGGCTTTGCAATATTGTATTTTATGTCACGAAAATGGAAGCTCTTTGGGACCTATTTATTTGCGTAGAGACATAGGAATTAATGGTCAAACGAGCTTCCTCGAATGATTATTGAAGAGTGAAGAACTGAAGATACAGGGCAAGGGATTAAATATACATATTAGCAATGTAGATGGGACTTTGACTTTCCTTGGATTTGAATTAGTAGGGTGATGACTGGGTATTCATTTCCCATCTTCATGTGAAAATAATGGCTAGGGTTGTTTGTTTTCTGTGAGAAATATGGTTAGGGTTTTTTGGTTTTTGTGAAAATGAATCACATGCGTAAATGATGCACATGTGAAAAAGATTTTATTGTCCATCATTTTCACATATCTTCACATTCAAATATGAGTACATCTATTGGTTCACCGTTTTTCACTAATATATCAAAATCCATGATGAATCAAGATATGAAATTTGATTCCATAGCCGTTGTTGGTATTCTAAAGAGGTTGAACGATTCAGAACGTAAAAATAGGGCCATAAAATTTTATTGTTTGATTTGGACATGATTAAAACTATCAGAGTCTTCCGTGCAAGTTTGATTTGGACATGAGAGTGAAATGGTCGAGAGAGGCCGTCTCTGCAGTAATACGGATATGAAAAACAATACCAGTTCTAGGTTAGGTATTAGCTGAGAGAATGAGTCTTCTAATTGGACTGTTCAATCTGACGTTGGGCTTTTAACCATATTCAATAAAATTAGGCACTGTTTTATTGTTATCTGGGACTGGTGTGACTTAGGGATAGAACTTCCGGGGCAGTCGGGTGAGAGGAGGAGGTTCCCAACCAATAGGCTATTGATCCCTTTCTTATGAAGCTCAACCTATTTGAAACTCATTAACTATTGAAACTTCAATCCATTCAAAAATGAACATGCCACCAATGCACATGGGATATCTCCAAATTCTAATCCCACCGTCAGATGTGACTTACAAATTTTAATATGATTAATGACGGCTACAACACAAAATGGTCATTTTCATTTGAATTGTTCATTGCAATACTAAAATTCTCTTCAAAATTGTATATTGTATAGTGCTGGCGGTGATAACATCATCCATCCGCATGCGGGAACAGAGAGACAAATTACCCAAATGATGCAACATCCTTGTCCTGGTCTCATGTTGTCATTCTCTATTTCTATTGCTTTTGGGGTACGAAACAATGTCACCCAATCGTATGCACAAATAAAAAGAATTACAATTGCAATATACTTATCCTGTTTCCATTCTCCATTCCTCTTGCTTGAGCGTGCGGGACAACGTCACCCGTCCTTATGCTGAAATAAGCAAAAAAAAAAAAAAAAAAAAAAAAAAAAAACCGAACTACCCAGTTGCAATATGCTGATCCTGTTTTCATTCTCTATGATGTTTAGGCCGTACAAATTCAATGCCTCATCATTCTTCCTCCCAAATGTCTACAGCAACAGAGCCATCTAAGTCCCAAGATGCCTGTTATTCATATCCTTGCCATCACATCATCTCCCCCAGTTTGACTTGCATTTTGTATTTTCTAATGAAAACATTAGAATAAGGTGTTGACCTCCGAGAAAAAAAGAACTGATGGAATTTGTTTGGATACTTTATCCTGAGCTCGGGCGGACCTAGGTACAAAATCATATTTTCATATGATTTTATTTTATTTTATTTTTATATTTTATATTTTATATTTATATTTATATTTTCAAAGCTATTCTTTTTTGCTTCCTCTTGTATGTATTATTCGCGCATTCACATCCATGTGATCTTGTCTTTAAGTTATAGGCATATATCAATAATGATAGACATCTATTTTAAGTTTTATTATAGGTAGTTTTTTATTTACTTATATGTTTTGGGAATCTAATATTACTGGAAGTGTCATATAATTTTTTCTTTTTTTTGGATTAAATGATATCTAGGTCTTATGGTGTTAGCACTTAGCATTTAGCTCTGATTTTTTTTTTTTTGGAGATTGAATGGGTGTCAAATTGGGGTTGTGACAGATCAAGGGGCTATTGCATGTGAAAACGAGTAATTCGATCAGAGATATGTTGGGCCCCATCTTATAATAGGAAATTTCTCATGATAAATATCTACAAGATTGAAGGGATTTTTACGAAAAAATTAGGCTTAAACCATGATTAAAAGGTTTTATGAAGAAAAATAATAAAATGATCATACATTTTTTGGGGCCCAAATTATCCTAATTGACAATATCGTCAACTGGGAGATGAATTTGGTCTTATGCAGAAAATTTGGTGGGAGATGAATTTTCATTTCAAAGAAATGAAGAGAAATTGAAGGAGGTGACGAACGCAACAAAGAAGAAGGAGATTATGCATGCCACTCCAGACTGTTGATATGGTCAGCCACCAAGCTATCCCTGCAAGCAACTTGGAACATAGTCAGACATAGAGCAAATATTCTTCCCTGGCCTAAGTTCATCTGGAATAGCATCTCCCTTCCCAAAACTAAGTGCTTTGGTTGGTGCTTCTTGCATAACAAAACTCCAACAGAATCTCTCTTGAAACGTTTGAGTTTTTCTCTTGCTTCCAGATGCAGCAGTTGCCACCAAGAAGAAGAAACAGTTCCTCACCTCTTCTTCTCCTGTGCTCAAGCAAGATCTCTCTGGCTTTGGCTATTTAGAGCTGCTGATTTGAGGCCTCCTAAGATCTTCTCTGGTGCAGAAATTTGGCAAGCTCTCTCTCTCTCAAGGAAATGATTTATCAGGCTCTAAGTTCATGGGTGCAGTTTTCATTGATGTTATCTATGCTCTCTGGAAGGTTAGAAACAAGTCAATTTTTGAAGATCACACTCACACTCTCCCTCTCAATCTCATTATTTTGCAGCTGCAGGAAGAAATCACCTTCTCTCTGAAGAACATAAGAAAGTCCTTTTGCAGCTCCCAGCTCATGTCTATTTGCCATTTTTTGAAAGTTCAAGTTGCTAGGTAGTCTTCCTTTTGTTTTGGCTCCTCCGTTTAGCTTTGTCTTCTTTTGGGGGTTCTAATTGACCCTTGTATATTCCTTCCCCTGTTTTCTTCTTCTTCTTTTTAATACAATTACAATTAAGGCAAAAAAAGATATGGTCAACCAGCGGCATTATGCATGTCACTCCCCATGAGTCATCCACCTTCAAATGATCAAAAGTATCCAAATTAGTGGTCTGCAGATGAACTATTCCAGTAGCTGTGCAGGAGATATTGATGCATCACTCATTCTCATTGATCACTGACCAGATTTTGGAAGTCTGGATTATGGCAACTTGATTGCTAGCTTGCCTAATTTTCAGCAGTTGCAGCCTAGTGTGTGAATATGGTTCTTTTTATTGTATATTATAGTGGGATACCACTCATACCCAACCCTCGCTTGCATCTATATTCCTTATACAGGCGCTCACCTCTAATTTAATTTGTGATCCAACTCATATTGACTGTTGAAATAAGAAACATTACTTGCAAAAGCCATCTAATTTTGGAGCCTAAGATCTTAAAATCAAGACTCTGGGCTCAATAGAATTGCAATGTCTCAGGTTTATGATTTGCACACAAAATTAGGGTTCGGTTTTGAAAATAAAATGCCAATCTAGCATGGAAATTGTATCTATGTTGTGCTGTTGCAAGAGGATAGAACCCATTCTAATCAAGTCTTTAGAAAACTGATCAAGCTGATAGTGAGCCTATCCTCTATTGTAATTTGTAAGTGAATATGGCTGAGGGCCCATACAATTTTCATAGCTTGGCTCAGTCATGAAATTTTCTGAGTGGAAACATCAAGAGGATCTGGACTCTCTATTTCTATTATGGACAATAGTCAGCTAATTTGTTTGATATTATATTGCATATTTTAAGTTGAATATTTAAAGAATATGCATTCACCAACGAAAATTAAGAGACAACCAAGTTCTGTTATAGATGACCCAGAGAATCCCTCGCCAGCCCAACCTTTGGCCTCCAGCCCAAGGGTTACTTGATTATGAGGAGAAAGGAGCCAAGCACTATTCCCGAGGGGTACATATATGGCCAATTTTGACAGCCTAGTGAAAGGCCGTCTCATTTCATGTAGGTTATCCCACAAATACAGTAGCCACCAAAGAAAAATATATTCATCAAGGGCTCTGTAATCAGAACCAAATAAATCCTTAAAATATGATATAACAAACAGGGGTGTTCATGGCCTGGGTTTGGGTGAACCCTAAATCGTGTACCCCCAAGTCCCAACCCTTGCTTATCAAGTGGCAATATGAAGAAAAGTGATGCAGACCACTCCCATCCAATTTACTCACGCGAGAGGAGAGATCTCAAGGAATAAACCACACAAATCCTATTATTCCTCTCAAGTAAAATCCAGTCTCCACGATGCTCATGAAAAATAAGAAAAAAGTAAAAAAAAAAATAAAATTATATGAGTTTTGCCTAATCCTATGTGCTTATTTGTTGTAATCCTTTATTTGTGTAGTCAAATAATCTTCGCGAAGTTGACGGATTTTCTCCCTTTTTTTTCTCCAAATAAAACTATTAACGAAATCAGTTTTCCTTTTTTATATACCACACAGATTCTATTAAGATGGGCACTCTGAACTTTTTAACAATTTGAAACTTGAAAAATGACCTTTAGCTCCACGGAAAAGCTCTCTCTATTAAGAGGGGCACTCTGGACTATTTAACCATTTAAAACTTGAAAATGACCTTTTGGTCCACGGAAAAGCTCTCTCTCTCTCTCTCTCTCTCTCTCTCCATGTCCCTCTCCTCCTCCGGTGTTGCCGAAGGGGACAGTGGCTGCTATGCTGGAGTGGGTGAGTGTAGAAAGAAGTTAGGGGTGGAAGTGAGTTTTGATAGATGTCCTTTTGGGTAATCTCGCACAAAAATATTGGTCATGCAAAAAAGGGATGTGGAAGGAGAAGCCTGATATGTGGCATTAACAAGCGAGCATGCCATCTCTAACAAATTTATTATTCCTAAGTTGCCCATATATATCCTCCATGTAATTTTTTTTTCATCCCTACCGGGACCATGCATTGAGAGAAACAAACAAAAGATAGAGCAACAGTTCAGCAGTTTAGTGCCTTTTATAATGAGTATTTTTTTAGATGTGATGAGTGGTGTTTAAGCTCATGTATAAATGAATTTTTTCCCCTTGTTTTCGATTTTGGTTGAAAATCAAAGGAAGAATGAAGTAGTCATTCTAATTTTTTCCAGTTGCTAACATTTTAGCATAGCCGAGTAAATCTAAATGATGTAATAGTAGGGTCTTTATTAAGATTGCCCCATCCGAATAACACAATGACAAGAGATTCTTTTTAGTAACGTAATGATGGTAAACAAGACAAATAAAGCTAGTCTATATAATCTATGTGAGATCTGAAATCTATTTAGATCAAATTAATCTATTGATCTACTTAGGACACATTAGAGAAAACATCTCCAGTGGGTCCCATGCAAAAGAGTGGATGGATGGAATGCCGTGGATGCCATGGAGATAAGCACAAAGGATACAGTAGGTATGTTTATTGGATATGGCTAGTCAAACAAGATCGTTCACCTCAAGTATAATGTCACCTTTGTAAGAAACTTTTTGGGTAAATTAGCGATAGATTCCTTGATTATTGGGCTATAAAGTCTTTATTCCAGAGCATAATTGTTTAATGCCTAAGGTCTCTTGTGCATGGGATTAATTCGGGCCGTGGTCCCTTGCGTGACATGTCATTCTTTTTTTATGACTGATTTGCCCTTCTAACTGTTTGTATAGTTGTCCTGCAATCTAATCCTGATTTATAGCTCGAGCTCATCGTCTTTGCCTAATTCCTCTTTTTTTGTGTCCTTCCTTGTAATTTGTTTGCTTTTAGCAGTCGGGGTACATGTACAACTTAGATAAAACTGTATATAACTCATCCCAGTCCGGAAGTAGAGTTAGATAAAACCATAACAAAGTCAGATAAATTCACACCATACACAGATAATTTCATACCAGATGCATATAAACCAAGCCAAATGTATTCAATCAAACCTAATGTAGTCAGATAATTTTACATCAAATGCAGAAATAATTCATATAGATGGTACATAACTTTTTTTTTTTTGAACTGGTTATGATTTCAAACACAGATAAATTCATATAAACCCACAACAAAGTAAAAAAAAATAATTGCAGATCAAATTAATATAAATGCACAGCAAGCCTAGATAAATTGCTTTCAAATTCAGATAAATTTAAGTTACACTCAGATTAATTGACAGCAAACAGAGATTAATTAACATAAAAGAGAGATAAATTCATATAAATATAGAGATAACTTTGATTTAAAGTCAGATAACTTCATGCCAAAATTAGATAACATATACAAAAACTTAGATAAATAAACAGCAAACTCTGAAAAATAGCAAATTTATCTGAGTTTTCTGAAACTTTATCTTTACCTGTGGCAAAACTCAGACAAATTTATCTGAGTATTGAACAACTTTTCTGAGTTTCGAACAAATTTATCTGAGTCTGGACGAACACAAATTTATCTAAGTAGATAAATTAATAGCAAACTCAGAAAAACAACAAATTTATCTGAGTTTTCTAAAACTTTATCTTAACCTATGGCAAAACTCAGACAAATTTATCTGAATTTTGAACAACTTTTTTGAGTTTCGAACAAATTTATCTGAGTCTGGACCAACACAAATTTATTCGAGCAGATAAATTAACCGCAAACTTAGAAAAACAACAAATTTATTTGAGTTTTCTGAAAACTTATCTTAACTTCTGGCAAAATTCAGACAAATTTATCTGAGTTTTGAAACAACTTTTCTGAGTTGTGAACAAATTTATCTGAGTCTAGACCAACAGAAATTTATCTGAGCAGATAAAATATCAGCAAACTCAGAAAAACAGTAAATTTATCTGAGTTTTCTGAAAACTTATCTTAACCTCTGGCAAACTCAGTCAAATTTATCAGGGTTTTGAACAACTTTTTTGAGTTGCGAACAAATTTTTCTGAGTTTGAAAAAAATAAACAGATTTAAAGTGCTTTTTATTTAATAGTTTTGAAAGTTAGATAAAATAATTTAAAACTGAGAAAAACCCCATCTGTTTCTTGATTGACCTTGCTCTTGCTTTGGTTGCACTTTCACTTGCTTTGGTTGCTCTTTGATTTAAAACGGAGCCTTTTTACTTACATGTGCAGGGGCATTTTGGTCTTTTTTAGTTTCGACTGGCTCTCCTCAATTGCAGTTGAGGAGAGCATCAGCTGGGCACATTCGACTGGCTCGTGTGGGCTTAAAACAAAGAAAACGCTGAAGGTCAAATTTCGCCAGAGACCGCCCAAAATCATTTCCCACCTTCGTTTCCCCAATCACTGCTTCACTTCCCTGCGATCTCTCTCTCTCTCTCCCATCTCCCCCGCCTGCGATCTCTCTCTCGCTGCTGCCCTGCGATCTCTTTAGCTTCGCTGCTTCTCTTCCCTGCGATCTCTCTCTCTCCCATCTCGCCCGCCTGTGGGCGGAACATAAAATGCAATTAGGGTAAGTTTTTGCTGGGCCCTCTCATTTTTCATTTCCCCCCCTTCTTAGACCTAAATCGACCTCTCTCCCGCCTGTCTCTCACCTCTGTCTCACTTCTCTCTCTCAGCAAAGCGCTCTCTCTCACCAGTCTCTCTTAGCGAAGCTTTTTATCTCTCTCGTCTCTCTCTCGCGCCTTCTTACACTTAATCATCCTCTCTCTCTCCCCCTTTCTCATCAACCTAACCCACCTTCTCTCTTTGCAAGATCGATTATCCTCTCTCTGCAAGACAAACAGCGAACGGGATCTCCCTCTCACGGTTGTCTCTCCCTCTCCCGGACGGATCTCCCCCTCTCGTCTCTCTCTCCTGGACTGCTCCCTCTCTCGTCTATGCAGGTTTTTTTTTTTTCTAAAAAAAAATGAATGATTGAGCTACCTTTTGAAGTACTATGCAGGTTTTTTTTTTTCTAAAAAAAAAATTCAAGGAAATGACCCTCAGATTAACTAGTTTTATAGATTGCTTTGTGTTTGGCTTTTGAGAAAGAACCTCTTCAAAAAGAAAAGAACAAGTTGCATTTTGGGTTGTTGTCATCTGGAAGTTCCCATCTTTTTTCCCTTTTTTTCTTTTGCATGGATTTTTGGGTTTTCTGAAGTTTGTAATTTGTAATCTTTTGACATCTTTGAGTTTGAAACACATGTTTCATTTCTGGGTTTGTTTCTGATACTTTGATTTTTGGGGTGCTGGTTTCATGTTTTCTTGTTTGATTTTTTTGGGGATTGGGTTCTGATTTTTTATTTTTTTTTCTTGTTCATTTCCAGTTGGGTTGTTTTGGTACTACTGATTGGGTTGGCTGCTGAAGTTTCCTTGGATTTAATATCGGAGGGAGGGAGTATAGAAATGCCCAAACAAGGTCCTTGTTGCCATTGTGGGATTACATGTGAGTCATTGCTTGTTGGTGGAAAGCTTCCTTTTTTTTTAATATATGTACGCTTGGAGGTTTTATGTTGTTCCAATTAGCATTATTTTCTGTTCAATTTGATTTTAGAATACTATGATTGTTATCTTATGATTGTTATCTTACCATGTTGCCGGTTCAATTTGGTCAATGGATTTTATTTGATATATTGAGACTGAATGTGATTGCAGTGTGGGTTTTTTAAAACTTGGGTTTTGCTATTTTCAAATTTTTTGACCTAATTTGTTGATTTGGTGACATGGGTTTCCTTCATGTCATTTTTCTGTTAATATTTTCTCCCCTTACATATTGAATGGTTTGATGATTGCACTTTTCATTTTTTGTTTGTCAATAATGAAAATCTTTTATTAAAAGGAAGGAGGAAACAATGAACATGTAAAATGAAAGAAGAAAAGGCATGCAGAAAAGACTTTCATAGTTATACTGCCAACAACCAAGCTACAAAGAAGAGCCTACATAGCAGGGTAAAACTTTCAACACCCAATTTGGTTAAAGAGGCAACCACTACATTGGTATCCTAAAAGTTTCCACATACTATACATTTGTTTTCTTAATGCCGAACTATCTCATTGAGATCCTTTTTGCTTGACATTTTTCTGGTTAATTTCTTTTCGAGAGGATAGAATTTTCTGTTTTATTTTATTATTATTATTTTTCTACTTTCCGTTTGCAGGTGTAGACAACAAGGAATCCTCAAAGTTAGACGAAAAACATATTGTAGAGCATCTGTGGTGATAGAATTCACTCCGGGCATTTGGAACACTTCTTATTGCCCTTTTTATTTCAGATGATGTAATGTTCAAATAAATGTAATCATCATAATGATGTGATTGATTTAATGGTAATGTAATTTTACTGATGAAATGAATTCTGATTTAAATGTGAATGGAGATGTCATCAAATGATGAGCATTTATATTTGTTGAGATATTTTGAATTTGGGATATTTTGAAGATTTTGTGACAATAGTTTTCTTCTATTAAGAGAAAAGGAAGAACAACACATATAATTACATTTCGTGCATAGATAACATAGAAAAAGGAAAAACAAAGAGAAGAAAAACCAACACAAACAATCAGAAAATAAAAATCTATTCTAATTACATGAAAACCACATCACAAAATATGAGATTAAGATGGGAGATCTTAACATCAACCCACATTCAAATGATAGTATGAAACTCGGCAAGGCTTCTAGGTTTCCCACTGTGTTGGAAAAGTGCGAGTGCAAAACAGCCAAACATTATTGATTCCTACTTTAACAATGCATATTTGAAGTTCATAATATGGACTTTGAAACCCCAAAATTTCAGTAAAAAACTCCCTCAGGAAGTAGGTTAACCAACGCCCTAAATAGGGGTACTCAGCAAGGTTTCAAGGTTTCAGCATATCTGAACCCACTTTGTTGATAAAGTGCGCGAGTACAAAACTAGCCAAACGTGATTGTTTCTAACCGAAACTTAGCAGATTTGAAGTTCATAATATGATCTTTGAAAGCCCAAAATTTCGTCCAAAAACTCCCTCTGAAAGTAGGTTAACCAGTGCCCTAAACAGGAGTACTCAACAAGATTTCAGCAGATTTGACCGACAGGATAGGAAAAGTATGCGAGTTGAAAATAAGGCAAACGCGATTGATTCCTACCCAAAACTTGCGGATTTGAAGTTCATAATATGGACTTCAAAACCCCCAAGTTTCGTCTAAAAAGTCCCTCGGGAAGGGTTAACCAGTGCCCTAAACAAGGGTAACAACAAGGCTTGTGTAGATTTTCATAACCGAGTTGAAAAAGTGTCCGAGTTGAAAACATCGCAAACGTGATTGTAATTAACTCAAAAATAGCATATTTAAAATTCATAATATGGACTTCGAAAGCCCCAAATCTCAGCAAAAAAAAAAAAAACCCCTCGGGAAGTGGGCTAAAAAGTGTCCTAAACAGGGGTACTCAACAAGATTTGTGCAGATTTTCTTAACCGGGTTGAAAAGGTGCCCGAGTTGAAAACATCGCAAATGTGATTGTAATTAACTGAAAAATAGCAGATCTTAAGTTCATAGTGTGGATTTCAAAAGCCCCAAATTTCAGCAAAAAATCCTCGGGAAGTGGGCTAAAAAGTGTCCTAAACAATGGTACTCAACAAGGTTCGTGCAGATTTTCTTAACCGGGTTGAAAAGGTGCCCCAGTTGAAAACATCGCAAACGTGATTGTAATTAACTGAAAAATAGCAGATTTTAAGTTCATAGTGTGGACTTCGAAAGTCCCAAATTTCAGCAAAAAAACCCTCGGGAAGTGAGCTAAAAAGTGTCCTAAACAGGGGTACTCAACAAGGTTCGTGCAGATTTTCTTAACCGGGTTGTAAAGGTGCCCGAGTTGAAAACATTGCAAACGTGATTGTAATTAACTAAAAAATAGCATATCTTAAGTTCATAGTGTGGACTTCGAAAGCCCCAAATTTCAGCAAAAAAAAAAACCTTGGGAAGGGGGCTAAAAAGTCTCATAAACAGGGGTACTCAGCAAGGTTTGTGTAGATTTTCTTAATCGAGTTGCAAAAGTGCCCCGGTAACCGATTCTCAAATTATCTTCCCTCTTTCGTAAAAAGCTCTGTTTGATGGTGTTTTTTTGAAAAGAAGAACGATCTCATTGAGATCTTCTTTGCTATAATTTTTTTTGGCTAATCTCTTTTCAATAGGCCATTCTTTTCTGGTTTATTTAATTCTTATTTTTTGATGATGGGCATTTGGAACACTTCTCATAGCTGTTTTTTTTTCAAATGATTTAATGTTCAAATAAATGTAATTTGAATATTGATGCAATGAATTTCGTGTAATTTTAATGATGGAATGAATTCCGCATTTAAGTGTGAATGGAGATGTTGAGGAAATGATGGGAGTTTATATTGGTTGAGATGTTATGAATTTGGAAACAAACATTGTCGATTTTTGCGGAATGTATTTTTTTTGTGTTGAGATTCCTTACTGCATTGAGATGGCACCGTTTGAAGCATTGTATGGTCGAAGATGCAGGACTCCAGTTAGATGAGAAGAAGTTGGAGCTAGAAGTTTCCATGGTCCTACTATCATTGCAGAAACAACTGAAAGAGTCCAAAAGGTACAGGACAGATTGAGAGTAGACCGATCAAGGCAGAAGAATTATGCTGACAATCGTCGGCGTGGTTTGGAATTTGCCATTGATGATTGGGTATTTTTGAAGACTTCTCCAATTAAAGGTACAATTCGATTTGAACAGAAAGAAAAGCTTTTACCAAGGTATATTAGATCTTTCAAGATTAAGAGCAGAATTGGAGATGTGGCTTATCGTCTGGATCTTCCATCGCAACTCTCTGGATCTTTCATGTATCTATGCTTCAAAAATATGTGGCAGATCCTACACACATCATCAACTATGATGAGATTCAAGTTCAACCGAACACCACATATATTGAGAAGCCAGTTCGAATTATTAATACCAAGGAGCAAGTTCTTCACACAAGAACAATCAAATGGGTTAAAGTCCTTTGGGCACATCATGAACCCAATGAAGCCACATGGGAGTTAGAAGAACAAATGGCTCGAAAGTATCCAGAGCTATTCGTTCAGGTAAGTTGTTTACTGTGTTTGTTTGTTGTGTTTTATTTTATTTATGTTTCATTTGGAGTACCGAATGATTCTAAAAGTTTAGGAGAATGTTACACTCCAACCGGAGTTAATCAAGATTAACTCTAATTAATCGAGATTAATGCATACTAAGCTTAATTGATCAATTTAATGGTGATTAACGACTAATATGGATCAAATTAGTCTTAAATAGATGAATTAAGCATAATGAACAAGTTTGAAAGAGATTGGCTTAATTGAGTTGATTTTCGACTCAAATTGGTAATATTAAGGACTTTTTCGTAAATACGAGTTTATGTGTATTTCGTCGAATGCGATGAAATTTGATACCATCGTGTGTATCTCAATGAGTACAACAATTTTCATAATACACACATTTTCGTTTGACTTGAAATGAGTAAAGTGGGCCTTGATTTGACTCAAATAGAGAATATGTAAAATATATGGGGTTTATGTGCAAGTGTACATGATAAGTGTCAATGAAACCCAAACTTCATTTCATTCGATGGTTCTAGCAGCAACAAGAGGGAGAGGAGAACCCTAAGCTCTATCCATCTTCTTTCTTCGTTTCTTCTCTGTTGGGTGCTTAAAAGAAGAATTTTCAAGTGATTTTCAAAGAAAAGGATTGTGCACATCACTTCTTCATTAAGTTGGTTGTATTTCTTAGAGTTAGAGTTTGAGAGAAATCTCAAATTTCCTTCCCATAAGCGGTCGAGTAAGTTTTTAGAGTGATTTCAGTTGTAAATGAGTTCTATAAATCCTTTTTCATCTCATAAGTTCATTGAATCCGGATTTGAATGATTTGATGATATTAGGGTTTGGAGGTTGATGATTTTGTGTCAATTAGAGCTCAAAAGAAAGGGGTTTTTGTATCACCTTTGCTATAAGGCAAGTATAAATACTTGTTTGTGATTATATGCTAGTTGTTTATGAGTTCATACAAGTTTAGTTATGAGATGAAATTTTGATCGGTTGGTTTGGAATGGACTTGCTATTTGAATCATTTGAGTCATGATTGAAGTAATTAATTGATGAGTAGAAGTGTTGTTTATATATAAGTGATGTTGAGGAGGGGACATGAGGTCCCAATTATGTGCAGGTTTTGAAGGAAATGAAGAAAGAGAATCTGTTCAGGCATCTGCAACTGAATTCGTTGCAGGTTCGATCGATCGGACAGTCTCTTAACTGGGGCGAAATTCAGGCCAATCGATCGGACCTTCAAGTTCGATCGATCGAAGGCTCAGTTTGAGTCCAGTGGAAATTGGTTCTTTTTGAATCAAATCTTGGTTTTAGGATCATAAATGGTCTATAAAAATTAGTTTAAAGACTAATTATAGAATGATTAGTGAATAAGGAATTTATTACTATTTCCATAAAATGTTATCTTTGGATTTTGATCCAAAATGAAATATATGTTAACCAAAAGGTTAACCAAAGTTAATAATTGTAATTCAATGATAATATTAGCTTCCAAAGCTAATTGATAATACATTGATGGATTGTACGAGATTAGTATAATTCCAGAATTAAATTCTGAGTTTTAAAGATAAAGCTTATTGATCATATCAAGGCTAGCAATGTTGTTTTACCACCATGGGTGTTAATTAAGGAGACTTTAATGTATAAAATTCTTATACACTGTGATGTCATCGAGAATAACACGTACATTAAACAAATGAGGATTACACCTTAATGGTTGGTATTAGATAATGGGAATTGGTATATTGAATTGTGTCCAAATTGGATTGTAAATCAAAATTGAATTGAATCCGTTAATTGTAATTGAATGAAATTATTATATTGTTACTTTTGAGTCTGACACTACATGGTGATTTCTGTAAGCTCATTAGAGCAATTTTTATTGTAGCAGATTATTTGGAGTGTTCCGGAACTCCGTGGTGATATCAGTTGCCCCTGGCCTGGGCTCTGATAAGTCCCACAATATATGAATCCTTCCGTGTGGAAGATAAGATGGAAATCCTTCTTTTTTTAGGAAGATGGAATATAAATTGAAATTGTGAAATCCTATTGTAGTTTGCCAAATGAAAAGACTTTTATTGATTGTGAATTGAATTTGTACTGGTCTAACAAAGAGTTAGATGAATTAAATGTTTATTTAGCATATGCAATCATGTGATTGTTTATACATTGCTGAATTGTCAAATTCATAGTGTTATTGATAGCATTATAAGCACAGCTGCCCATGCCGGTCCTTCTGAGGCTACAGCGCCAGCGGAGACGTCCGATCCGATTCCTCCAGGAGGACTAGTTGAGTGGAAGTAAAACAATATCATATGATTATGATATTGAAACGCGAATTGGAAAGAAAACTTTTGATAATGGTTTTGGAAATGTTTTATACGTTTCACACTTTAAATCCTTGCATTGTATTTAAATATGCAAGTGATTGGTTTATAAATGGTGTAAATAAGTTTTGTTTATATTATAAATGAGATTTTATTTTGGAGCAATGTATATTTGTTGATATTTCCGCATAATCTGTATTTGATATCCCTTGTGAATTTTATGTGATTAAAGTTCACGGGAGTAAGTATGCGACGCGACTCGGGGTTATCTCAGATTAATCATAATCTCAGGCTTAGGTCGTGTCAACAACACATCAAATGAAGCCCACAATAAACTTTCATTAACAAGTTTATTAACAAAAGAGCATTGAATACAACCGTAAGTTAGCCAATAATGGGTAATGACCAAGATTTAAAAAGTTGATCAATTCATCATTCATCATCCATAGTGTCTTCCAAGTTCGACTTTGTTGAATACATTAAGTTAGCCAATAATGGTTACTGACCCAAGATTTTAAAAAAATCATCAATTAATCATTTATCATCCACAGTGTCTTCTAAGTTGGACTCCACTCAAAATGCTCTAAGGCGCACTCCCCAAGTAACCTACATGAGCTGAAGTCCTCTTTGAGCTCTCAAAGGTGGAGGAAGACTTTCACTCTACATGGCATGGAAAAAGAAGAGAAAATTCAACACAAACAATTAGAAAACAAAAATCCATTCTCATTACATGAAAACCACATCACTTGCATTTGTTGTTTGCTTCGCACGTTTGTTGAATCATATGTGTTTATAAGTTGTTGCTTTGACATTTATCTATCATCTCCCTTGATTGATTTTTCATTAAATGGAGATAATTTGATGTCCATTTAGGCATCTTTACCATTGTTTCTCTAGTTTTAACCACTTTTAGAAAAGCAAACAAAAGGCCCAAAGCGGCCATCTCTTAATGATTTTAATTGCACAAAGGTAAAGAAAGATACGAGATCGGAGGTTTAAAATACATAAAACACCAATTGGTTAATTCTAAAGATCACCCACATGCTCAATTACAGTTAAAGTACTTCAAACTGAAGCATCCATCATCTTAAATTTGTCAACTGAAAGATTAGAGTGATAATGTAGTTATGGAAAAAGCCCATCCAAGGTATGATCAATCCATGAGGTCTTGTTTTTGCCATGACCTTGGGTTTTGAGTTGTGAAAGTGCGCACCATTCAATTGGTACAGGTTGCACTGCAAAAGCACATAGGAAAAAAAATCACTTAGAGAGAATCAAGCCAGCCATTTGCATTTCAACCATCGTTATGGTCTATCTGAATAGCAGATTCCTAGATGCATATTAAAGAAGTGAACTACTTAAGAAATCAACAACAGCCTGGTTGCACCGCAATGTCAGATGTCCACCCATAGACGTGGAACCATTTTACATTATATTTTGAAACTGCAGGGCTTAGTTTGCAGTTTTACCACCAAAAAAACTGGATCCGATTTGTCCAAATGCCATAGTGAAAATTCGGACAGGTGCCAGTAGTGTCAAATGGCAGGATCCAGTAGGGCTATTTGACACAAAAATTAATCTTTTAGTTTATATTTTTTAATACTTGACATATTCATCTAGTCAATGTTTGTCAAACAAAAAACACAAAAACCCCAAAATGATAATCAGAGTATCCTCCAATAATGCTAAAAAATTTGCTCAAATTAGCACGTACTGTTGGATACAGTAAAACATGGTTAGTTAAAGGTTCAAAACCACTAACCCCACCGGCCTGTAAGAAAAAGAAGAAAGCTCTAATAGATTCTGGACATTGCTGCAATTAATGTGTTTCCAAACAAAGTAATCAGATAGGATGTCATGTGATGGGGGAAAGAGCAAAGGTGGTGTGCTCTTGGATTATGGGCTGGATTGTGATTCACCCTCTTTAGTTGGTGGGCTACAGTTTACCATGCCAATGATCTCTATTTGCAAGAAAAAAACCAGAACAGTTACCTTACCGACGCCGTTAGCAAATCTGCAGCGACGAGAGAGGGAGAGATGAGGAGAATCGCAGCGGAGAGGGGGAGAGGAGCGGCAAGATGAGGGAGCGATCGCAGCAGAGAGGGCGAGAGAGGGGTCGCGCAACAGAGAAGCAAAGATCGCAGCAGTAGCCAGAGAAGCAGAGATCGCAGCGCAGCAGCAAAGAAACAGAGGCCGCAGCACAGCAGCAGAGTTGGAGAGATCGCAGCGCGGCAGTGAGAGATAGATCCTAGGCGGGAGGGGAAGAGAGAGATCGCAGGCGGGCGAGATGGGAGAGAGAGAGATCGCAGGGCATCAGCGAGAGAGAGATCGCAGGCAGGGGGGAGAGAGAGAGAGAGAGAGAGAGAGAGAGAGAGAGAGAGAGAGAGAGAGAGAGAGAGAGAGAGAGAGAGAGAGAAGTGAAGTAGCGATTGGGGAAACGAAAGGTGGGAAATGATTTTGGGCGGTCTCTGGAGAAATTTGACCTTCAGCGTTCTCTTTGTTTTCAGCCCACACGAGCCAATCCCATGTGCCCAGCTGATGGTCTCCTCAACTGCAGTTGAGGAGAGCCGGTCCTATATATATATATATATATATATAGAGAGAGAGAGACGGTCTCTGGAGAAATTTGACCTTCAGCGTTCTCTTTGTTTTCAGCCCACACGAGCCAATCCCATGTGCCCAGCTGATGGTCTCCTCAACTGCAGTTGAGGAGAGCCAGTCCTATATATATATATATATATATAGAGAGAGAGAGAGAGAGAGAGAGAGAGAGAGAGAGAGATCCTGATGTAAGCTGCACTTATTCAAATCTAATTGTAATATTTCTATCAACGTCCTCTTCGGCCTACCCATTTTTGTAGGTGGGCTATCAACTTATATAGCGGGCTATTGACTTATATAGCCAAATTTTTTCTCATTGAAGCTGTTATCAGCCTATGTTAGAAATGTCAAAGCCATCTCAAACGTGGTTTCTAATTCTATACTCTAATGGTGTTACCTCTAAATGCCCTCAAAAATATATCTTTTTATTTTATCCTTCTTAGTTTTACCACGCATCCACCTACTCGATGATCCAATGTGATGTAAAAATTTAAAAAAAGGGGAAAATGATGTAACTCTAATGGGCCATCTATGCAGATGGCGATTCCACGTAAAGGGATAGCAATGATACTCGATTTTCCGATGCTTTTGTTTGGTATAACATTAAATCCACAGATTTATAAAAAAAAAATGGCATCTTGTCATATCGTTATTTTCATCACCAAAGAGGCTATGGGTTTCTCACCTCCTCTGGTAAAAAATTGAGTGCCGTGGAAGAGGAAACTTAAACTCTGCACAAATGCCCCTTGACGTCTACGAGTCTATGACCCTATATACAAGCATTTAATTGTTTCCTTTATTTTTGAATTGTCTTAGTTTACTGGTAGGCTTTGATGTTAACTTTCCAGAGCATGTTCTTTAATGAGAGGGCTTTTGTATAGTCGTTTTTCCAAATAATACCTTTTCTCTAGAGGAAAATCATACCGTTTGGTGGAGTTGTTCAATAAAATGCTGATCGGGCTAGATTTAACGGCGATTGATCAACTGAATTAGTGGAGATGAGGGTTTGAGAGAGATTGGTGGTGGGATTAAGGTTTTTAAGATTTGGAGAGTTTGTTTCAATTTTTTAGGGCTAAAGGAAAGAGAAGAGGCAAATATTAATTAGAATTTTCAAAATGAGATAACCTAATCAGAATTACTTGTTTTGATACCAAAGCGCCAAACTCTTTTAAGGGCATGTTTGGTAAACAGACAAAAATCGTTGATTTAGAGGATTCCTTTATTCTCTAGGATTTATAAGAGTACTTTACATCACGAAGGGCTTTGTTTGTAATAATTATTTTGAGGTGAATACTACAGATGTTGTCCCCCATTCGATCTCACGAATGCTCATGTATAATGTAGCATTTTGGAAATTAGAATTTCATGAATTCTACGTACCAAAAGTGGCATTTAGTAAGGTGTGCTTTATAATTTTTTGTTGAAGTAGGGAATTTAGAATTCCTTGAGAATAGTAGATGTCATCGATGTCAAGGATTCTCAATGTAGAGTATTTTGTCGGAAATTCCCACGAACAAACATTCGTGTAACATCTCATTTTTTCACACACACTAAAAAGAAGAGCAGTCAACTTTTCCATAGACTCTGCTTTTAGATCATTTGGTGCAGATAATTTTTCATTATAGAAGATGTCAAAAGCAGTTCAAATTTTTTTAATAAAAAAAGTGGACGTACATTGCCTATCACGGACTTCAATATGCAATGCCTACTCATTTTCATATTCTAACGTTTGTCCACTGGAGTTACCTAAATTGAGTGGCATGTTAAAGCACAGTGAAAGATATATTTGGCATGATGATTGAGGGAATGGTTGGGGAATAGACGATACTAGGCACTATTTAGAATTTATTTGAAGGCGAAAACAAGATATTGAAATGTTCTGTGTACCTGTTATTTTAAAAAAAATTATATAAGAACGATATTTTTTATTTAGATTTTTTTTATCATTTGGTACGAACTCTTCTCTATTAGTAAAAACATTATAAGGAAATTCATGTTGGGTGCAAATTTATTTTTCTCGATGAATTGGTGCTATTGTTGTTTGGTGCGGCTGCGGATTTCTTATTGAAATTAGTATTAAAGAGTGGAGTGAGGAAATGAAGTCATAAAAAGGGGAGAAGTTTTTTGCGGAAATGGACTTTTTCATACCCCCATACAAACTCTAATTTCAGGCTATTCAAGGAAAATGCTGATGTGTCGAAAAATGCAATTTTCCAGAAAATCGTCGCACCAAACACATGAAAAATAATTTTTTTATAGAAAAATAATACTTTCTACAAAAATAAGTTACACAAACGTGAAGTATCCCATTTTCCATGGCCGACACAAATGTGCCCAAAAGAATATACAAACTCATGCATAATAAATGTTTGAAAAATTGGGTGTGTCAATGCTGCCAACCAGGGGCATCCAAGTACATCTGAATGGGGGCGGCCGCACTTACTGGACCTTGATCCGCTTCTAAAACTATAATGAAAATTATTGCTATATATTAAAAGCTCACTGAAAAAACCCTTAGCCTCCAAAATCCACGTGAAAAATTAAAATCCAATTGCTTGTTAGGATCTGGACCCCCACCTCAAATGAAAATCCCGGATCTTGCCAACAATAATAATTCCTGCCTTTAGCCCCCCACCCATGACTCTCCCAGAGCCCAAAACATTCCCCAAACCCCCAGCCACAGCAGCCTCTCGATACCGATTCTTACGTCTCCAGCAGAGAATGGAAGCCAAGGAGAAATAAAAGGTAAGTGCAGAATTCTGACATTGTTTTGTGGTTAAACTACAGTTGTTCTTCAAATTCTCCATCACTGGTGCCCAAAACAAGCCGATTTCTATTCGATATTCAATGGGTGTTTGACTAGTGTCTTTCTTGAATTCATTGGTTTGATCTGAAACACGTGAAGTTGCTGCTCACTGCCTGTTTGGTTAAACTCCCATTCCAACAGGTTCAATCTGGATTTGCATTTGTGCATCCTGTTGTGGACCTTGATCAGTCCAAAACACAATCCGACCAACCTTTTGGACTGTAATTCCACCACCCCAACTAACATTTTATACAAATGCAGTAAATTATTTTATCACCAGTTTGGGCCTGATGCTAGTGGGAACCAGGGACCATGTTTGCAGATTCATGATCATATTGGTTCTTCACATTTAAATCCATCTTCTTCATTGCTACATTTGAATAATGTTTTGCATGCTTCTAATGGAAACTTGTTAACGGTTGATCAATTCAATTGTGATAATAAATTCTCTTTGAGTCTCACCCTATGAATTTCTTATTGATGATTGATGCTTATGAGAAAATTCTATGATGATGATAATGATAATAACATTGATGATTATAGTTTTTGAAAATATAAGAGATTTCTGTTAAGTATATTGGTCGTCCGCTTTTTGACTTTCTGAGGGCGAAAGCTTTTGGGATGTATTGGCTAGTCGGACTTGACGTAGTACCAAAGCCACGCCAGGTCGCAAGTTGGATCCCTGGGAAGGTGTTTTTCCCCAGGGTTGCATGGGTAGGCACTTATCGCGCGGGCATGCACGCGTGAGTTGCGAATACGAATGACATCATGTTTTTTGGGGTGGGGTCAGACTTGATAATTTTAAGATTCTTTAAGGCTTTTTTGTTTTGTGTAATTGAATATATAGGAATTGTAAGATTTCTATTCCTAAAAGTGGTTAAAATTAAAGAAACGAAAGTGAATTTAAAAAGTAACCACCAAATTATTTTCCCTTTAATTAAAAATGAATTAAGGGAGATGAGAAATGAATAACCAAATATCACCCTAGTAATTCCAATCCTAGGACAGTGAGGGCTACATCTACATCTCCACCTTATATACTTCACCTCTCATCTCATATCCCTCACCCCTCACCTCTTTAATAAATTTTCGGTGGAGCTCATTTGACCATGAATTCCCACATATTCATGCAAAAAACTAGGCCCTAAGGACAAATCTTTAAGTTTGGGCTTTCAAACTTTAGTGTTGATCTTTATTATAGTTTTTGTTGTCCATACCGTGAGCCATGTCATTACCAAAAATTCAAGATCCATTTGCTCTTTTTTTTCCCCTATCTTTGATATATAGTTAGATATTTCTTCTTAAAATAGAAAGTTATTCATCCAACAATTGGCTACATTTACAAAAGGTAAAAAGGTGATAAGATTTGTCACTAGGCATTTAACTTCTTAAAATAGATAGTTTATCCATCCAATACTTTGTTGCAATTACAGAAGGTGAAAAGGTGAGAAGATTTGTCATTGTGCAGTAAATTGAGGTTATCTGCTAGGATGGGTGTGTAGAGTCGCAAAAAGTATTGTAAGTAAAAATATATATGCGTGTCTGTATAAAACTTAGTAGAGCTAATACTCTCCAAGTTGATCTTAGATTGATGGGATAAGGTAAGATGATGTTCTGAAATCAAAAGAAACTTAAAGAAAATTAAGGAATGTAGTTTAAGCATGCACATGAAAGAGAAAAAATGAAAAAAAAAAAAAAAGCCTTTGTATGATGCTCTAAAGGGTTTCAAGTTGAACAAACTATAATAGTGGAGAGACCAATATAAAGACCTTGTATGAACTAGTAAAGAAATTCATGGTAGAATTTGGAAAAAATAGAGAACGTGACCTTAATTAGGGTAGAGAGAAAAGTAGAATGAAGCTATCCGTGTGTAAATATCTTACTCCATATATCATAAAAAAAAAACATGATTATATTTCATGAGGAGCTTAAAATGAAAGCAACATTATATGGTATGAAGGCTACGAATTTCTATGGATAACATAAACAATGGTGATGTCTTTGTCCTCTTATTTTTAAGGGAAAATAACAGAATACCTACTTGTATTTTGGTCATTTTGCATAGTACCCCCAGTACTTTTGTATTTTGTACTAAATCTACCTGTAGTTCTAATTACAATGCAAATACAAATGGCTGTGATGGAAAATAAAAAATGACGAATTTACCCTTCCATATATAAGATGTGTCTTGGCGTTTTCCCAAATCGACTCTTCTCCCTCTCTCATCTACATATACAGATCAGCTGTTCTCCAACCCCTACAGCCAATCTTCTTCGACTAGAAATTCCTAAAATCCCAAACCCCACACCATTTCCCATCACACCACCGAAATCCTAAATCAATCCCAGCTCATTCCACCAACCTAAAATCCTAATAGACCCAGGAGTGTCGAGGATGTTGGCTAGGTGTCCTGCACTACTATCGCCGAGGCACCGATTGAGAAGCGAGGCTTCCGTGCAGCTCCAAGCTTGCCATTTCCAGTTGCAAGACAAACTGGGTTCGATGAGCACACAGAGATTGGATCTCCCTTGCAATTTCAATCTAAAACAAGCCACCCCGCAATCCCAATCTTCGAGACCTGTTGGCCTTTCAGTGGAGAAGCCACTTGATGCAAAGAGTAGAACTTACTCCATTTGGAGAAATGTTCGAATCCCATCTCCCATTTCCACCCAAACAGTGTTTTGGGATGGAAAAGGAGAAATTGAAGAAGGCTTTTGGGAGAAGAAGAGGAAGAGCTTGAATTGTCTCTCTGTCGACAAAGTGGGCCATCGGGTGCTCTTGCTGGAAGCAGGGGTTCAGATGTTCTTCTTCCAAGTCTCTGCACCATGCTGCTGTTAGTTTCTTTGGATAATTATGCGTTCATGATTCATTGAATTGAATCTTATTAGTGACACTACTATGTTTTCCATTTTGGAGCACATATTGTGATTGCCGTCATACTGGGTATCAAGGTGAAGGACCACTTAGATAATCTAGGCCATGGATTCGCTATCTTGGTGGTGGTCATGGTGTGCACATACGTCGCTGCATTCGCCAGGTCATGGGGTCCCTTAGGCTGGCTCGTCCCAAGTGAGACATTTCCCCTGGAAACCTGGTCAGCTGGGCATAGTATTTCTGTCTGTGTGAACCTCCTCTTCACGTTTGTCATCGCACATGCTTTCCTTTCGATGCTCTGCCATCTAAAGTATGGAATCTTATAATTCTTTGGATGCAGAGAGGCCTGGCTTTGGCCAATTGGGTAGTGGCAGTATCTAGTCTCCTCTCACTGTGAAAGATCCTTGCATTATGCTTGGAGTTACAAGCCTTTCTCAAGTTCCCTCTCCTGCATCTTCTTCTGCTGAGGAAGAAAGGGTCTGTTTCATTCCTAGAGAGGACATAATTCCCACACCCATTCCTTTCATAAACAACAATCCCTAGGTGGAATCTGTTGTGACAGAGATCACAGATAAATGTGATGAGGGTGTTTATACCAACGAAGGGCCAAAGAAGGCAAAATCAAGTTTTTCAAGTACTTCATTTGAATCACATAGCTTTGCCCCGAGGTTGAATGAGGAATCCTCTGCAATTGAAGTGGGAAATGGGTCTCAGATTGAAGTGGGAAATGGGCTATAGCACGCCGGAGATGGAGAGAGGGAGAGTTCTAGATTGATTAGGTTTAGAAATTTGGAAAGGGGGAAATGAGAAAAAAAGAAAAAGCGAGTCTAGGATTTTTTCTCTCCAGGGGCAAATAAATCTTTTTGGACGAGAAATTTGCCGCCAATATGTATTAGACACCATTTATACGACATACGTCGTTAATACTAGCAGAATCCGTGAGTTTTACATGTCAATTAGAATTACAAGTAAGTTTAGTACAAAATACCAAAGTGCATGGGCTACTCTGCAAAATGACCAAAGTCCAGGTAGGTATTTTGTTGTTTTCCCTATTTTTAATAATCCAAGTTTATGACATCTATTTGGGTTACATCTTGAGCAAGTTTTCAATTTTGTTGTGGGATCAATAAAGAACTTGTATGAGCTAGCTAGTGAAGAAATACATGGTAGAATTTAGAAAAAAAACAAGAAAGACGAAGGGGCCCTAAATAGGGTAGAGAGTAAAGTAGAACACCAAAGCTGTGTAGGTCTGCAAGTATCTTACTCCATATAAAACAAAACATGAGTTCATTCACAAGGTGTGCTTCATTAAAAATGACAGCTACATAGTATGAAGGTTACAAACTCCTATGGATCGAGTAAACAATGATGATGTCTGTCATCTTATTTTCAATATTCCTATTTTATAACCAGCCCTGCTATGGACCCCGACTGGGGGACCGAATTCCAGCCCGGTCCCTCAGGAGGGCCGTTGGATCCCAGGGGCCTGATCTGGGATCCAACGGCCCTCCTGAGGGACCGGGCTGGAATTCGGTCCCCCAGTCGGGGTCCGTAGACTTTTTCTTTTATAACATCATCCGTTTTAAGTCACATTTTGAACAAGTCCTCAATCTTATTGTGGGAATGGTATATCAGCAAGATCCTCTCTATAAGGAACATCGGCCATACCATGTGCATTGTCATTGGGATTATATACTCCATGCTCCATTTGGATTTGAGCAGAAGAGTGAAGTTTAGGATCTGTATCTATGAAGGTGACTACAATGTCCTTCCTGAAAGTCAAGTATATAAGCGAAAGGATGTAGACGGCCATGAGAGGGAACACGATGATGCCGATGAAGACATTGCCGACTTTAGGGAGGCTATTGTGTATGAGCCAACCTACAAAACCAGTGCTAAGAAAATAGACGTTGATGCCGATCATGCCCAGTCCTAGTATCCATGAGATTACGAGGATCTGCAACATTATTCACACAATAAGAACAACGAGAAATATACACAGGAAAAGAAGAGTTAGATAACCAGTCTTTGCAACTTTTCCGGTCCCCTAATCGAACAAGTCAAGTAACTTGAACAAGTTTGAACGAGTTTTTACCTTTTTGGTAATCATATGCTAAGTAATTAAAAAAAAAAAAAATGAGAGTTGGGCGTGGGGGGGTGGTTTGAGTCAAATCAAGCCTTTGAACTATAGTCCCATGTCAATTATGTGTTCTAGTGGACTAGACTCTAAAATACTGTGTCTAGTAGATCCAGGTCAATTTGTGTTATGCCATGTTTGGATCTTAAACTCAATCTTTAGAGACCCTAGTTCAATAGTATGGTGATAGACTCGATTCATACCTGAGCCATTTACAGCTACTATTATTACTTGGGGTGGTGGTGGTTTTCTATTGTTATATATAGGTTATGGACCGACTCAATTGGACCTATGTATGGATCATATGAAAACGGTTTCCATTTGAACCTAGAATTGAACCTAGACCTAACTGATTAATATAGTGGGCTTAGGGTCTTGAAACCGTTTAAAGCCTTAAGCTCGGCCTTAACATTGACGGGCAAAAGCACAAATTCATATTTTATTCAGCCCTAGCCATTTAATTAGTTACCGATTCTCAAATTAAAGTCAACTCATGGGGCTGGTATGTCTCAAAAAATCATGTGAATTCTGATGTCCATCCACCTATATATGAACATTGTCACCCTTCCACGAAGGGCCTTCTATGACAGGAGAGCAATTTAGCCTAGTTCCCATCCGAAATCTAAAATTCAAATTTATATTGGAATGCTCTAGTTGCGCACAAGGCTTAGTCCTATAAATAAAACCCGACTTAAACACAACTCTGTTCAAGACTTCAGATTTGGTACAAGTTGAGTTTAGGGTGAGTAAATTTATAGGTGAAATATAAACCAGGATGTGACCTATCGGGTTGTGTCACAATAGTTTTGAAATTGGTTGGCCCTCTTGGAATTTGGGATGGGTTAGGCTTGCCCTGATTGGCATTGCCACACTCTGCAAGAGCCATATCATATATTATGGATTTAAACAAGATTAACTCAAAATGCAATCTTATACTAGAATATATATTTTTCCAACTTTCGACCCTCACCCAATCTCAATTAAATATTGTACATTAGAATGGTTTCTTAAATGTAAGTCGACCTTTCTGGTGCATCGATTGCAAGTAGGGGACACTGGGACAACCAGAAAGATTCTGACTCTCCTATGTCATGAAATCGGGTTATATATATATATATATATATATATATATATATATATATATATATATATATATATAAGGCTCTCTTAAGTTGAAGCTTAGAAAAAAATCTCGTAAGTTCATGCTTGTAGGGCCCACCTTTGGTCCATCCAAATGGACTAAACACATGACTTCCCTAAATTGAACATGTCCACCAATTTTAGGTCAAATCCGAATTTACTCGACCGTTGGACCGACTATGTATCAATCCAAATGGACCGTTGACCGTTAAACTTTTTGGCACATATGAAGATGATAGAAATCACATTTGGGGCTGATTTTTTGTAAAGAGGAAGATCTCAGGGAGTCCTTGAAATCCCCCCACCTCTATCCCCATGCGGTTCCCAGATGGGCTCCACCACATACTTGAGCTTAACGTATCCTAAGCTTGAGCTTGGGAGAGCTGACCATATATATATATATTATAGCAAGAAGAAAATAACAAAGGCTATGGCTATACATGTAAGACACTAGTAGCAAGTACACGTACATAGATTGAGTTTTTGTGTGGTCCCATCTTTTTTTTGCTGCTGCTAAACCTGAGCAAGGGAATAAGAACGAACGGAAGCTGAAAAGACAGTATCATCTACACAAACAAAAAGCAACACCCAAACAAGAATTAGATGAGAGAAAATAAATAATAAAAAAAAAGGGGGTTCAACATGCGTGATTGGAGAGGAATATTTTCCGTATAGCCTTATATTGGATATATAAAACTATGATGTAGAAATATACAAGAAAAGCTGCAGATGGGATATGTATTGTATAACCTAGAATAACCATATGAGATCTAGTATATAGTTATACAATGTTTGTCTTAACAATAGCATAGAAAGGAGATACCGAGGCTATGATAATGAGTTCGCCGGCAGCCGACGGTCCACCAATTATGGAGACAATCAAACTCGGTGTAATGGCGATGCACCGGGTCAAAAGATTTCTGATCCATTTCTTCATCTTGAGATCCAAGAAACCCTGCCCATTTAATTAAAATTAGAAAGGAGGCCAAGTAAAAAAGCATATATCATTTTCATTTGCTTCACCTGCATGATAAATTGCCCTGCATATGTGCCACTTATGGCAGAGCTTTGCCCTGAAGCTAGAAGTGCTATGGCATAGATAGTTGAACTTGATTTTCCTAGGACATCCTGCATAAAATAGTAAAAAAGGTAATGGTAAGGACAATAGCTGTATCTATTTTTTGTTTGATGAGATTGTGAAAGCCAGATAAAAGGATGTGAACAAGCTCTACTCCAGCCCAGCATTGACTTGTATAGATTTTGTTGAGGTCAACTTCCACCCTCACTCCTGAGCGGTCATAATTGTGGTCGAGCCCTCGCCCTCACCATAAAACTATTGTTGTGCCGTTTCCTATCACCAATTGGTTTTAGGATAAGTGGTAACTCAATGGGGTGTAAGATCCTACAAGTGGTATCAGAGCCTGGTAGGTCGGGTGTTCGAGTCACGGGACACGCGTTTTGCGAGTTCGCAGCAGGAGTCACGGCGGGTGTCCCGTTGAGGGAGGGATTGTTGAGGTCAACGTCCACCATCGCTCCTGAGCGGTCATAATTGTGGTCGAGCCCTCGCCCTCACCATAAAACTATTGTTGTGCCATTTCCTATCACCAATTGGTTTTAGGATAAGTGGTAACTTAATGGGGTGTAAGATCCTACAGATTTGACACATCAGGACCCTACTCCAGGCTCGTGTTATCATAGAGTAAGGTATATTCCAGAATGAGAATCTGGCAATTGGGCCTAAAAAGGGTCAAAACTTAGAATTTTCTGTTATAAAGGGTTAATCGGGGTTCCATCGACATAATTTGATCTTTGGAATTATTACTTCTTTATGTCAAAGCTTAAAGCTTGTTTGGATAGCTCGGGCATGCTAATTTGCAAGCCTCTCTAGATTTTGTTGGAATTGGATGTAGTTATGACCTTGAATATTGGCAAGTAGAGAAGTCCAAACTGTTAGAGATTATGATCAATCTGTTAAAAAAAACTGTTAGGATGTTAGTGTTGTTAGGATTATCCTTATCATTAAGATAAGGTTAGCTCGTATTTGCATTATAAATGTAGATCTTTTCATCTAATGAAACTTAGAATATCAGAGCTCGGGGTTTTGATTATTGAAAAGTATTTAGGTCACGGGTTTTTGTCGCAGAAGCGCCATCGTGAGGGGGGATTGTTGGGCAAAGGCGACAGGCCTGCGGGTGCGATGTTGAATGCCGTATAAAACATTGGATTGTACCTCTTCCATCACCAATTCGTTTTGGAAGGAATGGTAGCTTAGTAGGTGCATAAGATCCTACGAGATGATATCAAAGTCAACCCGATCATGAGTTTGAATCCAAGGAGGAGCGACTCGATGTCAAAAAAAAAAAAAAAAAAAACGTCCGGACAATAGTGCACCGAGTAGAGCTTGTTCACTTTGACATTCACTTTGACAAGGATCTCTTTGTTTATTATAGGAGGTTGCATTGCTTCATGACTGACCTTAAGCAAGAAAGATGCGGAATCGAGAGTTATATTATTGCATTGTTCGGAATTCTCTTGCGAGAGGTTAGCTGCAGAGCAAATACTGGCAGGTACACAGACCATTGCTACATTGACGAGAAATGACACGAAGATAGCAAAAGCAAACTCCAAAAGGAAATACCTGCATGCGTTCTGAAATAGAAACATGGAAAACAGACAACACTCAGTATCCAATCAAATCTCAATGTACATTTTTTCCCTTTCTGATGATATTTGATGATCAGTTCTTGTTTTTTCACGTACGTTGATTCCATTGACGGACTGAGGTATCTTTCTTGAGAGAACAAGAGCTGAATGCAGGAAAAGGTTATGTCTGTCAAGAAAGAAAAGGAAAAGAGGTGTTGCTTATACAACTGTGGGAAAGAAAGCAAAGTAAATGAAAATTCACACACAGATGGAATAAAAGTCTTACGGCACGATATTAGTACCCAAGACAGCAATGGCAAGTCCAGTGGCGCCACTGCCATTGAGTTTTGGTACAAACAACCCCTTGATAACATCTGATGCTGGTGGCTTTACATAACCCAGTTCCCCAAAATAACAACCAGCCAAGAGAAAGACTAAAATTGCTATCAGGAGTTCCAATTTCCGAATCTGCATCAAGAGAAGGAGACTATTCAGTTTCAAGTGTCGTCCGTTAAGATATCTATGAATAAATGTAGATTGAGTGGAATTCGACTTAAATCATTGGATTAATTACGTGTTTTTTTCCCTTTTTGGATTCAGGATGGTTGATTTCTTGCTTCTCTCATGTTTTTAATTTTTTTAAATACCTGAACATCTGTTCATAATTTTCAATTAAAGCTGAGGCTCCCTACGACAAATATTGAAAACCTGTGCTATCTTGTTCTTTTCATTTCAGAAGTATGGAGTTAGATATACATTTGACATTTAGTTTAGTCATACCAGTACACTTCTGTTTCAATAAAAATAGGAAGTGAGAGAGATTTATTGTAGTTTCTCCAATTACCCCATATCTCTGCAACCCCAGAAACAGGAGAGTGCTCAGACCAGTGAGGAGAACTCCTGCCCATACTGGGATGTGAAAGAGTATGTTGAGTGCAAAAGCTGTCCCAATTACTGCAAATCAATGAAAATTCAATCGATTGATGCCATCATCTTTTTAACTAAAAACACGAATCTGATGAAGATATGGCTTAATATTTCATACCTTCTGGGATATCAGCGGCAATGACAGAGCTTTCTGCCAGTAACCATAGGCAATACTTCACATATTTCGGATATTCGGCCTTACAAACTTCTGCGAGATTCTTCCCTGTAACAAGCATAATTAAGACAACTTGATCATGATTCATCTTTCATGCCGCCTTCTTTCAAGGGGTATGGAAAAGGAAACTGTTTTTTCTTCATACCGGTTGTTACACCGAGATTTGCTGCGAGTGACTGAATTATAAAAGCGAAAATGAGTCCAATAAGAATTACCCAAAGGAGCTGTCAATACAATCAATACAGGTAGAAGTTGTAATTAGCTTCTGTTATATTGCCACCCAAAGAAAAATGTTGGTACTAGAACTGCATGAATGCTCATATCTCTGTTATTTTTCTTGTCTTACCTCATATCCGTAGGTAGCGCCAGCTTGCAAATTCGTCTCAACTGTCATTTATTCCATCACAGAAATCATGTTAGCATAGAGAAAAGGTTCCAGAAACCCAAGGAGACCCATGTAAAGACAGTCACAGATAGATGTTGAGAGAGTTTACAGTTTCCAGGATCAAGATATGCCATTGCCACAAGAAATCCGGGCCCTACATGTGATAGGAACTTTCTCCATCCGGGTTCCTAACAATCAATGGATGCCAAACAGAGGTAAGTAAATTTTATTATATTCTGAGCAAAAGGTCAATATGTGAAGATCAGGAAAAAAAAAAAAAAACTGGATCATGTTTATTGGAAAGAGAAATCTATGGTAGTGTGTGTGTGTGTTGGGGCCCTTGGGGGGTGGGGGGTGTAGAGAGAGAGGGACCTGTTGCTTTGGGTCATCCCCTGCATTGCTCATAGAAGATGTTTTGTCTTCTAATTCGACCGAAGCAATGCGATTACTCCCACTCAATGAAGGAGGGTCCTTTGCAATCGCTTGCTCTCTGCTGGCCATCTCTCTCGTTGTTTCTTAAATTCACAGTAATCCAGACATGGCCGGCTCCTCTATATATATAGAACAAACGTACATAAAATATAATGACAAATTATTATATTTGTCACATCAAATGTACTTTTTTTTAAAAAATTCACTGGTAATCCAGGTGACATGAACCAACTGAGCAACCCCTTATTGACCCAAATCGTTTCTTTTAAAACCTATTTCTTATTCTCTTGAGTTGCCTTGGTAATTCAGAGTGTTTGAGATATGTTATCGGATAATGATAAGTACAGGTGATGACTTGTCGTTTACTTCCTAAGACATAAATAAACATTTTACACAAAGTGACACTTTTTTTTATTTTTTATAAACAGGTCATGAGCAGGAAAAGAAGCAAGATTAGTTTAAATTTGGTCCACCTTGAGCCCCATTGGGATTAGTTTAAATTTGGTCCACCTTTTTCTGTTTTGAACACTTTCTTTCTTTTTTCTTTTTTTTACTTGGGTTAGTTTAACAGTCTTTGGATCATTAAGTAGATGGGCCACAGTCTCATCTGGAATGAAATCTTAACAAGAAAATATTTGTGGGAAAATTACACTTTATCTGTCAGGCTTTTTATACTTTTCCCATGTATTTTTTTGTTCTCTTTTTTGTGAGGTTGGACTGCTGGTTTAGAGTGATACTTTAAACTGGAGATTCACCGATTGATCCATGGGCATATGTATAGCTTAAGTGCCAACATGGCTCAACCATGAGTGTGGTGGCTTTGCAATATTGTATTTTATGTCACGAAAATGGAAGCTCTTTGGGACCTATTTATTTGCATAGATACATAGGAATTAATGGTCAAATGAGCTTCCTCAAATGATTATTGAAGAGTTGAAGGGTGAAGAACTGAAGATACAGGGCAAGGGATTAAATATACATAGTAGCAATGTAGATGGGACCTTGACTTTTCTTGGATTTGAATTAGTTGGGTGATGACTGAGTATTCATTTCCCATCTTCATCTAAAAATAATGGCTAGGATTGTTTGGTTTTTGTGAGAAATATGGTTAGGGTTTTTTGGTTTTTGTGAAAATGAATCACATGCGTAAATGATGCACATGTGAAAAATATTTTATTGTTCATCATTTTCACATATCTTCACATTCGAATATGAGTACATCTATTGGTTCACCATTTTTCACTAATATATCAAAATCCATGATGAATCAAGATATGGAATTTGATTCCATAGCCGTTGTTGGCATTCTAAAGAGGATGAACGATTCAGAACGTGAAAATAGGGCCATAAGAGTCAATAGTAACAAATTTTATTATTTGGAATTTTTCTCAAATTCTCAAAACCTATGATGAATCAATGGATAAAATCTGACACCTTGGCCCTTTTTCGCCCTCTAGAGAGGATTGACGGTTCAAATTATTATTTAGGAGCCTATAAGAATAGGAAAATCAGAAAAATAAAATAAAATGGATTGGACCCAAGGGACTATCCAACCTATCATTTATACTATTTACATCCAATGATCCAATGGTTTTTCATAAATTTCTCAAGATCCACAACGAATCAATCAATGCATGGAATTTGACCCCATAGTAATTTTTACTTCAAAAGATGATGAATTGTTTAGATTGTGAAAATAGAGCCCACAAAAGTCCAAAATCGCATATTTTAGGGTGTAGACCTTTTCAAAAATGTTTAAAAATCTACTATGAATCAACAACTAAAATTTGACCTTCTATCTCTTTGTGGCCTTCCAAAGAGGATGAAGTGTCCTGAAATTCCATATACCTTAAAGGGTAATTTATTTAACAATCATTTTTTTTTTGGATATTCACTTTTGATTCTTCACTTTTTAACCACTTGCATAAATATATGGTCATAGAATTCCTGAAAATTTAATTACATGAAACAAACAGTGCCTAGACTAGACAGGTTGAATTGCTTGGCTTGTGAGCATAGTGGCTATGAGGACCATGCTTGTTCCAATCAAATTATCTTAGCCTTTGATTTAGGGTGCTTAAAAAGTTTCAACTCTTAGATTAAAAAAAAAAATATATTCTTTCAGTTTCAACTCTTAGATAAAAAAAAAAAAAGATTCTTTCTTTATTTTTTTCATCGAAGAGGTTAAAAAAGATTCTTTCAGTTTCAACTCTTAGATAAAAAAAAAAGGATTATTTCTTTATTTTTTTCATCAAAGAGTTTAAACTGCTCCAATGCCTGTCAACTCCAAATCAGTGTCAAAATATAAATGAGATAGCTTTAAAGTGTTTGTGTATGTGGTTTCTCTTTCCATATCTGCTTTTAGATGGGCACGTTTATAGGGTGCTGCCTAAACCTGGATCTTAGAGAAGCTTTTCCTCATTTCACAAACAAAAAGTCTATATGGACAGACTCGGGAGCCCGAATTTTGGACCTATCTATAATGAATCGTTTGTTTACATAATTTTGTTTAGCAGGGGGAGTCTACGAACAAGTCACTTTCTGTTACCTTGCATCACCACCATCTTAATATCTGTCCAAAGCGATTAGTTACAACTGATTAAAGAAAAAGGGTTCTAATTTCCTAATGGCAAGTAAGCAAACGTTTGAAAAGATGAATGATTAAAACTATCAGAGTCTTCCGTGCAAGTTTGATTTGGACATGAGAGTGAAATGGTGGAGACTTGAGAGAGGCCGTCTCTGCAGTGATACGGATATGAAAAACAATACCAGTTCTAGGTTTTATTGTTATCTGGGACTGGTAGGACTTAGGGATAGAACTTCCGGGGCAGTCGGGTGACAGGAGGAGGTTCCCAACCAATAGGCTATTGATCCCTTTATTATGAAGCCCAACCTATTTGAAACTCATTAACTATTGAAACTTCAATCCATTCAAAAATGAACATGCTACCAATGCACATGGGATATCTCCGAATTCTAATCCCACCGTCAGATGTGACTTAAAATTTTTAATATGATTAATGACGGCTACAACGCAAAATGGTCATTTTCATTTGAATTGTTCATTGCAATACTAAAATTCTCTTCAAAATTGTATATTGTATAGTGCTGGCTGTGATAACATCATCCATCCGTATGCGGGAGCAAAGAGACAAATTACCCAAATGATGCAACATCCTTGTCCTGTTCTCATGTTTTCATTCTCTATTTCGGGGAAGTTTCAAGTGTATCCATCCCTTACCATTGGGTGAAGAACACTTTCATAATTGGGAATTTTCAAATACATAGGGTGATGTACACTTTTTTGTCTTCATGTGCAAAAAAGGGAAGTGTCTCTTACCGTATGGTGAGGGATAGATTCAAGTACATAGGGTGATGTACACTTTTTTGTCTTCATGTGCAAAAAAGGGAAGTGTCTCTTACCGTATGGTGAGGGATAGATTCAAGTACATAGGGTGAGGTACACTTCTTTGTTTTCATGTGCAAAAAAGGGAAGTGTCTCTTACCCTATGGTGAGGGATAGATGCACTTGAAACTTCCCCTTCTATTTCTATTGCTTTGGGGGTACGAAACAATGTCACCCAATCGTATGCACAAATAAAAAGAATTACTCAATTGCAATATGCTTATCCTGTTTCCATTCTCCATTCCTCTTGCTTGAGCGTGCGGGACGATGTCACCCGTCCTTATGCTGAAATAAGCAAAAAAACAACTACCAGTTGCAATATGCTTATCCTGTTTTCATTCTCTATTTCATTCTCTATGATGTTTAGGCCGTCCAAATTCAATGCCTCATCATTCTTCCTCCCAAATGTCTACAGCAACAGAGCCATCTAAGTCCCAAGATGCTTGTTATTCATATCCTTGTCATCACATTATCTCCCCCAGTTTGACTTGCATTTTGTATTTTCTAATGAAAACATTAGAATAAGGTGACCTCCGAGAAAAAAAGGACTGATGGAATTTGTTTGGATACTTTATCCTGAGTAGGGGCAGATCTAGGTACAACCTTGTGGGGGCGGTCACACTAGGTGGACCTCAGTCCGCTTATAAAACTATGATGAGAATTCTGGCCGAGATTTGAAAATCCACATAAAAGTTTAGCGTCCGCCCCCAAAACCCACATGAAGATTCTGGGTTTGTTCCCAAATCCCAATTGCCTGTTTGGGTCCGCCTCCCTCAGATAAAAATCTTGGGTCCGCCACTGATCATGAGTAACATCAGAAAACTTAGACATACATAAAATAAAATAAAAAAAGCTAGTCTATATAATCTATGTGAGATCTGAAATCTATTTAGATCAAATTAATCTATTGATCTACTTAGGACACATTAGAGAAAACATCTCCAGTGGGTCCCATGCAAAATAGTGGATGGATGGAATGCTGTGGGTGCCATGGAGATAAGCACAAAGGATACAGTAGGTAGGTATGTTTATTGGATATGGATAGTCAAACAAGATCGTTCACCTCAAGTATAATGTCACCTTTGTAAGAAACTTTTTGGGTAAATTAGCGATAGATCCTTGATTATTGGGCTATAAAGTCTTTAGTCCAGAGCATAATTGTTTAATGCCTAAGGTCCCTTGTGCATGGGATTAATTCGGGCGGTGGTCCCTTGCGTGACATGTCATTTTTTTAATGACTGATTTGCCCTTCTAACTATTTGTATAATTGTCCTGCAATCTAATCCTGGTTTATAACTCGAGCTCATCGTCTTTGTCTGATTCCTCTTTCTTGTGTCCTTCCTTGTAATTTGTTTGCTTTCAGCAGTCGGGGTACATGTACAATTCAGATAAAATTATATGTAACTCATCGCAGTCTAGAAGTAGAGTTAGATAAAGCCATAACAAAGTCAGATAAATTCACACCATACATAGATAATTTCATACCAAATGCATATAAACCAAGCCAAATATATTCGAATCAAACCTAATGTAGTCAGATAATTTTACATCAAACGCAGAAATAGTTCATATAGATGGTACATAACTTCTTTTTTTTTTTTTTTTTGAACTGGTTATGATTTCAAACACAGATACATTCATATAAACCCACATCAAAGTTCAAAAAAAAATTGCAGATCAAATTAATATGAATGCACAGCAAGCTTAGATAAATTGCTTTCAAATTTAGATAAATTTAAGTTACACTCAGATTAATTGACAGCAAACAAAGATTAATTAACATAAAAGACAGATAAATTCATATAAATACAGAGATAACTTTGATTTAAAGTAAGATAACTTCATGCCAACATTAGATAACATATACAAAAACTCAAATAAATTAATAGCAACTCTGAAAAACAACAAATTTATCTGAGTTTTCTGAAACTTTATATTTACCTGTGGCAAAACTCATACAAATTTATCTAAGTATTGAACAACTTTTCTGAGTTTTGAACAAATTTATCTGAGTTTGGACCAACACAAATTTATCCAAGTAGATAAATTAACAACAAACTCATAATAACAACAAATTTATCTGAGTTTTCTGATGCCTTATCTTAACCTATGACAAAACTCAAACAAATTACTTTGAATTTTGAACAACTTTTTTGAGTTTCGAACAAATTTATCTGAGTCTGGACCAATACAAATTTATCCGAGCAAATAAATTAACCGCAAACTCAGAAAAACAACAAATTTATTTGAGTTTTCTAAAAACTTATCTTAACTTCTGGCAAAACTCAGACAAATTTATCTGAGTTTTGAAACAACTTTTCTAAGTTGGGAACAAATTTATCTGAGTCTGGACCAACAGAAATTTATTCGAGCAGATAAAATATCAGCAAACTCAGAAAAACAGTAAATTTATCTGAGTTTTCTGAAAACTTATCTTAACGTCTGGCAAAACTCAAACAAATTTATCTGGGTTTTGAAAAACTTTTCTGAGTTGCGAACAAATTTATCTGAGTTTGAAAGAAATAAAGTGAATTAAAGTGCTTTTTATTTGATAGTTTTCAAAGTTAGATAAAATGATTTAAAATTGAGAAAAACCCCATCTGTTTCTTGATTGACCTTGCTCTTGCTTTGGTTGCACTTTCACTTGCTTTGGTTGCACTTTGATTTAAAACAGAGCCTTTTTCTTACATATGCAGGGTTATTTTGGTCTTTTTTAGCGCGTCATTTTCGTGAGAGGATTGTCGTCGTTACGAAAAGATATCGTGGACCTTAGCCTTTAAAATCAAATGATGAGGGACCTACGGCTAAAAGCCCCAAACTTTTTTGCTAAATTCAGTTCAATTCAAAGAGGGAAAATGGGAGCTTCAAAAAAAAAAAAAAATTTCTATTTTGTCTCTTTCATGTTTATCTCCCATATAACAGTTTTTAATCTCTCAAACGACAAAACGAGACTTAATATAGACAACAAAAGGAGACTTAATATGTAAAAAAATTATATAAAAGAATGTTAACACAAACTTGCTATTATTTTTCTTAAATCAATCATTTTTACAGTTGAAATGAAATTACAAAAAAACCATGAAATATATAGAAAAAGTAAATGTCATACAATTATAAACGAATCTTCAATCACAATATAATCCACAATGATAATTCTAAAAAAGTGGCTGGCGTCTACGAATCCTAACTGAGTGCTTGCCGTCTATCCATGTTAAGCTTCCGAATATCCCTGTTCAGTGACCATGGAATTATGTGAGGCTTAAAAGACCGAAATAGTTGACACTAACATTCAAAATATAAGTTACGCATCACTGCTAGATAGATGATGATCTTCCACCCAAGAAAAAAAACTAATGTATGTGCTATTTTAATCATAGTTTAAATCTTATATGAGTCTCTCCATGATTTTTTCTTGATTGTGTGAAGAATAAGTGTTAATTAGCAAACTAACTCACTACTTAGACATCCATTCATTTTTACCAACAATTGATTTTTGCAACAATATACATGGTAATTAACAATATAGACCTATTGCAATATCCACTTGTGAATGATTAATTGTGCTCACGCAATTGAAAAAAAAAAAGTTCCTTCTTCAACAAGTAAAAAACACATTATAACATAAATTACATTATTTATTATACAAATAAATTTAAACATACCATTTTCTTATACCACTGAATCCTAGGGCACGTTTGGTAACAAGAATGGAATCCTTTATCCATAGGATTGCTAAACTCTTCTTATACTATGAATTCCTCCATGCAGATTTCTCTTGAAGAAAATCCACACAATCCATGTTTGGTAAACAATGGAGAATTATGGTTTTGCGTCTATTACATCCGAAGGTTACAAATTTATTGCCATTTTCTCGTAATCCTCCATGAATCAAGTCCTCAAATTTGAACCCCTGGTCATTTTATGCCTTTCATAGATGATGGATGGTTTAGATTTTCATTGTGGGTCCCACAATATTTAAAATTTATTTTTTAAGTTGTGGACAGTTTTGTCAATATCTCAAACAATATAACGAATCAACGGTTGAAAATTGGTATGCTGGCCGTTTTGAATTTTCTAAAGATGATGGAGGGTTCAGATCGTGATTTTGGTCCTCATAACATAAGTTTCCAAAGCCCATAAAGTTTCCAGTCTATTACCGCCTGCGTGTGTACTCTTTATTCTCATTGTCAACAACGAAAATTGTCTGGAAAAGTTATATTTTGGGGTGATCTATGGTCATTACGTTTTTATCATTTTTCTCACTATTCCAAAATGATCTATGGTCATTACATTTTTAACATTTTTCTCACTATCCATGATGAATTATGATTCCAAATTTCACCCCATAGCCATTTTGGGCCTTCTTAACAAACCGGATGGCTCCAATTGCACATATATGGCTCACAAAAATTCAAATCTCATGATCCAACCTTTTGGAGTGTTTTCCAAATATATGACAAACTACAAATATCTGAAATGGGAAGCCAGAAATGCGGGTACTCTTTGGAGAATCGTTTCCTAATGACTCCTTGAGATCATTTTCCAGCAAGAATAGAATAAATACATTAGTTATGATAGAAAATGATTTTACTGGTCCAAACAAAAACGCTTTACTGAAATGTGCGACGCTGACTAATGAAATGGGAAGCAGAAAATATAAGTACTCCGGAAGATAGGTCCGTCTCCATTTAAAAGGCATAAGATCCCTCAATCCACAGGAGATCACTACTAGAAAAATGAAGTTTACCGACGCAGTCAATGCGTCGGTAAGATTAAATATGCGTCGGCAAATAAATTTCCCGACGCTACATGCGGCGTAGGGAAAAAATCGTAGGTAAATATACTTGCCGACGCGTTGACTACGTCGGGAAATTGTAGTTAAATTTACCGATGCTAACGGCGTCGGTAACTTTCCGGAAAAAGCGCTGGGTAGGGGAAAATATGGTAAAAGTTACCGACGCCATTGGCGTCGGTAAATTTATTTTATCCTTAAAGTTACCGACGCCAATGGCGTCGGTAACTTTTACCTTATTTTTCCCATCCCTCCATTACCCTAGATGATTGCAAAGATGAGCTTGAATACGTAGAAAAGAAACAACAGAATAAGCTTTGATGTAATTGTAAACCCAGACATAGAAACAATCTAACTATCCATTCATGGAATTCTCAAGGGTGTCCAAGTTCACATGAATGACAGCAAAAAAATTGGCCCTTAAACTCTCTCCATTCCAAAAATCCATATAATATTCACTGATGTTGGTTGCACCACAAAACCGGTCAATAAAATTCAAGGAAAGTGAGATTTGCAATAGGATAAACCATTACAGTATATCAAAGTAAAGAATACATAATTTTGACCAAAAATTGTCTTTTCACAGTTCTTCTTCACCACCCCAAAAAAATTAAAATATAAATATAAAAACCGATATATCTAGGCATGGCTCATAAAAGTAAGCAATCAGACAAAAATGCAACCACAATTTCAGTCAAATGCTCTGTTATGATGCAGACAAAGGAGGCCCTGAAACTGATCATATGTCAACCCCAACTTTACGCGCAAAGACACTAGAACAGTGATATTTAAAAGAAAAAATTATTCTAAGATACAGTTTTAGGCTTCAATGTGAATGGTTTCATGATCAAGTGCTTTTGGGGTTCATTATTAGGGCAACAAGGAGCCAGAGTGGGTTCAATCATGGAACTGATTTCAGCCCAGAAAACAGAGATTTGGAGCTCATCCATGGCCAAGATTGGTTCTTGATCACACCCATTACAGATTGATAATGCCCATTGCATGTTTACAGGAGTGCTCCAGTCCAGATGACCCATTTACAGAAAAGCACAATTGAAAAGATCTATGCATCAAGACCCTTCAATTACATGTAAATGAAACCATCTTTCATCAAATGACCCAAAACAAAAAACCTAATCTTCAGGAGAGATTTCAAAAGAGAACGGAAGAAATACCCTAAAATGGGTATGGATTTGTGGCATTTTTTTCTGCGGGGAGAAGAAATCAAAGTGGATTCTTGCTGGGATTGGGATTTTCTTAACACAATCGCAGCTTTTCAAAAGATGAAAAAGGAACTGAAGAGAAAGTACCGGAGGATTCTCGAGCATAAGAGAGTCCACTGTAAAAGCTAGGGTTTAAGAAAAAAACATCAATGCCTAGAACCACCTTGTAAATTCTTTTCAAATTTCCACTACCCTAGATGATTGCAACGATGAAAGAAGAAGAAAAAGACTCACCTTTATTTCAATCTAGACCTTGCAGAGAGAAACCAACAGCCTTTGACAAGATATGGCTTCATTGGAAGAGGAGGTGAGAGGGTTTCGGCCGAATGAGTTATTGATTCCGAATGCAGGAGACGAAACTATCTTAAGAACAGAGAGAAGCCAGTGAAAGCGAGCAGAGAGAATGGCGATGGAAGGGGAGAAAGGGAAAAGAGAAGGGGAGGGTACATATAATAAACTTGCCGACGCCGTATGGCGTCGGTAAATTTCTCCCAAAAAATTTCACCCAAATTTAATTCACAAACTTCCCGACGCTTATAGCGTCGGGAAGTTTTTTAGTCAACGCGGGAACCAAAATTTCAGCGGGAAATTGGTGGCGCGAGGAAATTCGAGGAAATTCCCGACGCCAGGAGCGTCGGGAAATTAAACATAATGACTTACCGACGCCGTTGGCGTCGGGAAATTGTCTACTCTAATGCATAATCCGTACAATACATTTACCGAAGCCATCTTTTTGTAATAACGTCGGTAAAATTAAAAATTACCGACGTTTTGATTGCGTCGGTAAGTTCTCCGTCGTCTATCTTCACTTTTCTTGTAGTGAGAATCTCCTTAAATCTAATCCAAATGACACAATAAACATCAATAAGATCAATAATCTGAGAATGGGTATGAGGTTACGTGACTCCATGAGAAAAAAACGTTTATTCCTCTTCTTCTCTTTTCCTCTGCTTTCCCTTTGAGCATTCTAAAGGGAGTCTACGATTCGGGGCTGCGTTGCTACTAGACCTAAACGACGAGGAAGGCCGTTGTATCTTGGGGGCGGTTCTGCTGAGAACCTTCGCACCTGGATTTAATCCCAAGGGGCGGAACTCATCCTAAAGAGAGCGTCATCAGACGTGCCTCAGCCACAGATCTGCTGCCGTTGCTGCTCTTCTTTTTCCGCCTACAAATCATAGTTGCAGCATTCATCAATCGGGTACTACTGTTTTATTTACATTCTATTTAATAGAAGCCTCTATTCTGTAGCCTTATTTTCAACATTTCCTTTACTTGTAAATCCAACTACCCATTACTTCACCTCACACATAATCAATTCTACCAAAGAAGAAACCAATCCACAAACCCTCATTTCCATGCAAATCCAGTAACAAGGATCCAAACAGTACTAAGATCCGATCAAACAACATCAGCACAACAGAAACAAAAGAGAGATTCGAAGATTGAAGAAGAAAACGATACCAAGGGGCGTAGAACTCGACGACGACGAAGGGATGCTTGGTCAAAGTCTTGGAGAAGTTGGTACGTAGCATCTAGGGTTAAACGGATTCTCCAGAAGGAGAAGCAGATTCGGAAGATTCAGAAGTCGCGCGCGGAGATGATTAGGAAGAAGAAGAAGATGCAGCTGCAGATGGAAACCCTAGAAGCCATTGCAAAAGGATCGACCGATACACAGTGAATGAAAGTGTGGAAAAGTATAAATAGAGAAAAGCTGCTTGGTTTGTGGGCTTTGTTGCTACGCAAGTGGATTGATGTGTAGGGTGAATGAAAAACACGTGTTTAAAGGGTTTTGGCGTCGCCCGTGACGACTGACGACTGAGGATCTGACGTTCTCGAGAGCCGTATAAAAAAATGGGGATGCTCGAGTCTGCTTTGGCCGTGTCCGTGTGGGGGACTAGCACAGTACGCTCCACGTGTGCCACATGGTCCATACCTGCTCAGCGGTGGGTCCCGAACCTGGGCCCAAGAATACTTCATCTGTTCGGGGCCAAACTTAATGGGGGTAAAGTTAAAATTTAAATAGTAAGAGCCCATTGAACTTTATTTAACCTTTTTTTTTTTTTATATATCCAAATAGGCTGTTTGCTGACACACAAAATTACGGCTGGGTGGTGTTAACACCTTGTCAGCACACACTCGCCCAAGGGCCAAAAGCCGAATCCCTAGATCCGAGATACGATATATTACCTCAACTTTTTAGAATCTCTCTTAAAAATTAGATTTTTTTTCTTTTCAGATCATTCTCTATTTAAACCCGGACCCATCCCTTCTCATGAACCCACGTGTTTACGTCCCTACTTTTATTCCACGGTATTAAAAATATTATGACATGCGAATTTCAAAAAAAATAAAAAGGAAAAAGAAAAAATAAAACATTCTACGCTGTTGGGGAAGAATTTGACATTTCGTGATATCATGGAATGGAAGCAATTTTGTTTAAAAAAAATTAAAAAACACAACAGAGAGCCCTTTGTCATTATTATGAAGTGTTTGGTCCCTCTCTCATTTTCTCTATTTTAAAGAGTTTTCTTCCCTCAAAAATTTGAAAAAAAAGATTTATAACTATCAAAGTAAATGCCAGTTTCACTTATTGAAAATCATTATATCTTATCTTTATTTAAGTTAGGGTTGTTGTCAAATTCATAATCATAAGAAAGTACCTGAATCTTTTTATAATATTTTATTCAAATGTAAGTGGTGATTTCCATTAATATCAATTTGTATGAGGTTTTGAAGGACTGGGTAAAAGAAGTAGAGGACCATTTATTTTGAGTGGCTTGATTTAAGCAGGCCCCAATATTGCCTCGCTAGTTTCTCCCGAGTCGAACCTAGATCGTGATTAATGAATGCAATGGTGAGATAAATTTGTTTGTTTGTTTGTTTTGTTTTGTTGTTTTTTTTTTTTTTTTTACCGACTGTCATTGAAGGTGCTGTGCGGCCATGTGCAAGATTCTCAATCTGAAAGTAATCCTATAATATGTAAGCCATAACTTAATTTGAGGTATTTTTTTACTAACGTTTTTTTTTTTTTTTTATCAGTAACGGTAAAATATATTAAAGACTTAAGAAGGGTACAATAAAGATGAAAAGAAAAAAACATGCGTAGGTATTCGCTAAATACTAGCACAAAACAACAAATTACAAAGGAGCAAGCAAATCTACCTCTCTTTCAACCCTCAACTTAGCTAAAGCATCCGCCATGTCATTCCCCGACCGAAGCACATGATGAAACTCAACATTCAAAAATGATGACCAAGTCTTGATTTCATTGAAAAGAAATTGAAATTTCCATGGACCCTTCTCCAAACAAGACATCCAAGAAATCTCATTTTTTGACTAATGTGTTAACCCGGCCCAAACCCGGCCCATTAATTCATAATTTGAGTTGACATTTCAAACCCAATTAATAAACAAGTTATATTTAGAGTCCATTGCTTCTTGTTCAAGTAATCCATAATAATATGATGATGATGATGATGTTATAAGTCCGGGATCCGAACCCTAAAGGGAGGGTGAATAGGGTGAGCTTCAATTTAGTGACCAATTATGACCAATTTTAACTTCTTTAAATCAATTAGTCACTAATGATGATTATCAAAATAAATGCGAAAGCTAAAAGCAATCACCACAAAGCATGCACCATCATACAATGATTTATAGTGGTTCGACCTCAATGCATACATCCACTACCGGCTTGTGATCCAACACCTCACCGGATTTTCACTATCTATGCTTTTCAATAGGCTAAGCAATAACCTTTACAATATGCTTTTCTAAGACTAAGCAATAACCTATACACTATGCTTTTCTAAGGCTAAGCAATAACCTATACACTATGCTTTTCTAAGGCTTAACAATAACCTTTACAAGTAAAGATTTCTCAAAGGAAGTGTCTTTACAAATACTCTAAGAGATATAATTTAAGCTCAAATACAATGCTTCTAAAATAGGCGGATATAAATATGTAAAACAAACTCACACAACACTCTATGTAATGCAAAGATGAATGCACATGATGTATGTGTTTAAACTTCAATCAAAGTAAACAATAAGGCTCAAATGATATGTGCTTAAAGCATTTCAAAGTTTGAAGGACAGAAAAGTTAGATTGAAGTTGTGTTCCAAATCACATGTTCTTTTTCAAAAAAACAACTTGTAATGATTTCATTAATCAAGAAATCTAAGTTGTATGAAAATTTAAATAAAGAGGAACATGTAATGAAAGAGCAAATATGTTTTCACAACTTAAAGATTTACTATGAGATCATAGCGTGAAATCAACTAGTTAAAGACTCAACCAAGTAGAGTGATCATGCATCAAATGGAAAACAAGAAAGTTGAAGTAAGCATGATTTATATAAGAAGGCAATGACTTGGTATGAGACTAAGTGATGAATCCTATAAAGAATAAATCAAAGATAATATAGAGGATTCAACACATCAAGGTTAGCATGCTACAAGAAATTCTCCAATAAGATAAATTAGCATGTAACAAATGAGAAGAGCAACGCTTACTAAGATGTTTAACTTATGAAATCAAGCTTTGTCTCTTCAATATGTTTCCCTTGCTCCCTTGTATTAAACATGATCTTGGGTTTGAAAAAGTTCAGAAGAAAACTCCCAAGATTTGTCTCCAAGGAGACTCTCTAAAGTTCTCACACAAAACAAGGAGAGTTCTTCTTAAATAAGGAAAACAGAGTCCAACGGATCTCTTGTCGGTCGACCGACAAGGAGGGTTCGGTCGACCGATCCCCAACGGTCAAATAACAACGGTCATAAATTTTTGAAACAATTCTCTTGTCGGTTCACCGAGACTCATTCGATCGACCGACACCTGACCGATAGAGAAAAAAGGACTGAAAACATGCTCGAACCGACACAAGTTCGGTTAGGTACTGGAACAGCTTCGGTCGACCGACAACCGACCGACAAGCTGACTGACAGAAAGACAGCTTGCTGGAAATGGAACCAACAAAAGCTCGGTTGAGCTCGGTTCACATGTCGGTTAGCCGACACTTGACCGACAAGCTGACCGACAGCTAAAACAGTCAGAGAATCTGAAGGTTTTGACTAGAAAATCTTTGGAACAAGAATTAACACAGAAAATAAAAAGATTTCTAAGTCAAATAAAATTACATTTTGAAACAAAACGTAATCAACCAAAGAGATTTTGAATAAAACAAGATAGGGTTAACTTTCAAACATGATTTTTAATAAATCAAAATGCAATTTTGAGATTAGGTGTTGTGATGAAAATGAATGCATGTGTTAACCATCAAATTGCAAACTACATAGATCTAACAGATGTGAACACGACTCTTATATCAAAATAATTAAAAAAAAAGAAACTGTAAACACGTATTAGCCAACATATTAATTAAGAAGAGTTCGATTGACCTTTACAACTTTAAACTTGATTTTAGATGACTTTTTCAACTCCATTAATGAATATTTCAGATTTAAGTTGAGACCATGCATACTTACTGGCCACATATTTCAATCCGAACTTAATCATTGTCGCCCTTGCATATAATCATGGCATAAGAAATTGAGCCAAATATTATGAAATTTATAAAAGGTATATATATTAGACGAAAGATGGTATTTGCATCTCCAGACTCCTAACATTCATGATCGCATTTCCACCCAAGTTGTCGACATCATCATCATCAAAGCCTTGTTTCAACTATGTTGAGATTGGCTATATGATTTTGTTTCGACCGGCTCCCCTCAATTGCAGTTGAGGAGAGCATCAACTGGGCACATGCGACTGGCTCATGTGGGCTTAAAACAAAGAAAACGCTGAAGGTCAAATTTCGCTAGAGGCCGCCCAAAATCATTTCCCACCTTTTGTTTCCCCAATCGTTGCTTCGCTTCCCTGCGATCTCTCTCTCTCTCTCTCTCTCTCCCATCTCCCTAGCCTGCGATCTCTCTCTCGCTGCTGCCTTGCGATCTCTCTAGCTTCGCTGCTTCTCTTCCCTGCGATCTCTCTCTCTCTCTCCCATCTCGCCCGCTTGTGGGGGGAACATAAATGCAATTAGGGTAAGTTTTTTGCTGGGCCCTCTCATTTTTCATTTTCCCCCCTTCTTAGACCTAAATCGACCTCTCTTCCGCCTGTCTCTCGCCTTTGTCTCACTTCTCCCTCTCAGCGAAGCGCTCTCTCTCTCTCTCGCTTGGCTCTCTTAGCGAAGCGCTCTCTCTCTCTCGCGCCGTTTTACACTTAATCATCCTCTCTCTCTCTCTCTCCCCCCCTTTCTCATCAACCTAACCCACCCTCTCTCTCTGCAAGATCGGTTACCCTCTCTCTGCAAGATAAACAACGAACGAGATCTCCCTCTCACGGTCGTCTCTCCCTCTCCCGGACGGATCTCCCTATCTCGTCTCTCTCATGGCCGGCTCCCCCTCTCGTCTCTCCCTCACGGATGGTTCCCTCTCTCTCATTCTCTCTCGCGGACGGTGATCTCTCCCGGATTGCTCCCTCTCTCGTCTATGCAAAAAAAAATTTCTAAAAAAAATGAATGATTGAGCTACCTTTTGAAGTACTATGTAGTTTTTTTTTTCTAAAAAAAATCAACAAAAATGTCCCTCAAATTAACTAGTTTTATAGATTGCTTTGTGTTTGGCTTTTGAGGAAGAACCCCTTAAAAATGAAAAGAACAAGTTGCTTTTTGGGTTGTTGTCATCTGGAAGTTTCCATCTTTTTTCCCTTTTCTTCTTTTTCATGGATTTTTGGGTTTTCTGAAGTTTGTAATTTGTATTCTTTTGACATCTTTGAGTTTGAAACCCATGTTTCATTTCTGGGTTTGTTTCTGATACTTTGATTTTTGTGGTGCTGGTTTCATGTTTTCTTGTTTGATTTTTTTGGGGATTGGGTTCTGATTTTTTTTTCTTATTCATTTCCAGTTGGGTCGTTTTGGTACTACTGATTGGGTTGGCTGCTGAAGTTTCCTTGGATTTAATATCGGAGGGAGGAAGTATAGAAATGCCCAAACAAGGTCCTTGTTGCCATTGTGGGTTTACATGTGAGTCATTGCTTGTTGGTGGAAAGCTTCTTCTTTTTTTTTTTTAATATATGTATGCTTGGAGGTTTTATGTTGTTCCAATTAGCATTATTTTCTGTTCAATTTGATTTTATAATACTATGATTGTTATCTTATGATTGTTATCTTACCATGTTGCGGCCGGTACAATTTGGTCAATGGATTTTATTTGATATATTGAGATTGAATTGAATTGCAGTGTGGGTTTTTTCACACTTGGGTTTTGCTGTTTTCAATTTTTTTTGAGCTAATTTACTGATTTGTTGACATGGGTTTCCTTCATGTCATTTTTCTGTTAATATTTTCTTCCCTTAAATACTGAATGGTTTGATGATTGCACTTTTCATTTTTTGTTTGTCAATAATGAAAACTTTTTATTAGAAGGAAGGAGGAAACAAGGAACATGTAAAATGAAAGAAGAAAAGGCATGCATAAAAGACTTTCATAGTTATACTGCCAACAACCAAGCTACAAAGAAGAGCCTACATAGCAGGGTAAAACTTTCTACACCCAATTTGGTTAAAGAGGCAGCCACTACATTGGTATCCTAAAAGTTTCCACATACTATACATTTGTTTTCTTAATGCCGAACTATCTCATTGAGATCCTTTTTACTTGACATTTTTCTGGTTAATTTATTTTCGAGAGGATAGGATTTTCTGTTTTATTTTATTATTATTATTTTTTTACTTTCCGTTTGCAGGCTTAGACAACAAGGAATCCTTAGAGTCAGACAAAAAAAACATTGTAGAGCATTTGTGGTGATGGAATTCACTTCGGGCATTTGGAACACTTCTTATTGCCCTTTTTATCTCAGATGATGTAATGTTCAAATAAATGTAATCATCCTAATGATGCGATTGATTTCATGGTAATGTAATTTTAATGATGAAATGAATTCTGATTTAAATGTGAATGGAGATGTTATGAAATGATGAGAGTTTATATTTGTTGAGATATTTTGAATTTGGAATATTTTGTAAATTTTGTGACAATGGTTTTCTTCTGTTAAGAGAAAAGGAAGAACATCACATAAAATTACATTTCGTGCATATATAACATAGAAAAAGGAAAAACAGAGAGAAGAAAAACCAACACAAATAATCAAAAAATAAAAAGATATTCTAATTACATGAAAACCACATCACAAAATATGAGATTAAGATGGGAGATCTTAACATCAACCCACATTCAAATGATAGTATGAAACTCGGCAAGGTTTCAAGGTTTCCCACTGTGTTGGAAAAGTGCGCGAGTGCAAAACCAGCCAAATGTTATTGATTCCTATCGAAACAATGCAGATTTGAAGTTCATAATATGGACTTTGAAACCCCAAAGTAGGTTAACCAACGCCCTAAATAGGGGTACTCAACAAGGTTTCAAGGTTTCAGCAGATCTGAACCCACTTTGTTAGAAAAGTGCGTGAGTGAAAAACTAGCCAAACGAGATTGTTTCTAACCGAAACTTAGCAAATTTGAAGTTCATAATATGGTCTTTGAAAGCCCAAAATGTAGTCTAAAAACTCCCTCTGGAAGTGGGTTAACCAGTGCCCTAAACAGGAGTACTCAACAAGATTTTAGCAGATTTGACCGATAGGATAGGAAAAGTGCGCGAGTTGAAAATGAGGCAAACGCAATTGATTCCTACCCAAAAATTGTAGATTTGAAGTTCATAATATGGACTTCGAAACCCCCAAGTCTCGTCCAAAAAGTCCCTCAGGAAGTGGGTTTACCAGTGCCCTAAAATGGGGTAATCAGCAAGGTTTGTGTAGATTTTCTTAATCAAGTTGAAAAAGTGCCCGAGTTGAAAACATCGCAAACGTGATTGTAATTAACTGAAAAATAGCATATTTAAAGTTCATAATATGGACATCAAAAGCCTCAAATCTTAGTAAAAAAAAAAACCCTCGGGAAGTGGGCTAAAAAGTGTCCTAAACAGGGGTACTCAACAAGGTTCATGCAGATTTTCTTAACCGAGTTGAAAAGGTGCCCGAGTGTAAAACATTGCAAACGTGATTGTAATTAACTGAAAAATAGCAGATCTTAAGTTCATAGTGTGGACTTCGAAAGCCCCAAATTCCAACAAAAAAAACCCTCGGGAAGTGGGCTAAAAAGTGTCCTAAACGGGGGTACTCAACAAGGTTCGTGCATATTTTCTTAACCGGGTTGAAAAGGTGCCCGAGTTGAAAACATCGCAAACGTGATTGTAATTAACTGAAAAATAGCAGATTTTAAGTTCATAGTGTGGACTTCGAAAGCCCCAAATTTCAGCAAAAAAACCCCTCGGGAAGTGGGCTAAAAAGTGTCCTAAACAGGGGTACTCAACAAGGTTCGTGTAGATTTTCTTAACCAGGTTGAAAAGGTGCCAGAGTTGAAAACATCGCAAACGTGATTGTAATTAACTGAAAAATAGTAGATTTTAAGTTCATAGTGTGGACTTCGAAAGCCCCTAATTTCAGAAAAAAAAACCCTCGGGAAGTAGGCTAAAAAGTATCATAAACAGGGGTACTCAGCAAGGTTTGTGCAGATTTTTTTAACCGAGTTGAAAAAGTGCCCCGGTAACCGATTCTCAAATTATCTTCCCTCTTTCGTAAAAAGCTCTGTTTGATGGTGACTTTCAATAAATGTAACCCATCTTCTTCCATTCTTCATTTATAGATTTGAGTTTTTTTCCCATATTTCAGGTTCGAACCCTTTCTTCGCATATTGAAGCAACCCATAGTCATCTACAACACATCAAATGAAGCCCACAATAAACTTTCATTAACAAGTTTATTAACAAAATAGCATTGAATACAACCGTAAGTTAGCCAATAATGGGTAATGACCAAGATTTAAAAAGTTGATCAATTCATCATTCATCATCCATAGTGTCTTCCAAGTTCGACTTTGTTGAATACATTAAGTCAGCCAATAATGGTTATTGACCCAAGATTTAAAAAAAATCACCAATTAATCATTTATCATCCACAGTGTCTTCTAAGTTGGACTCCACTCAAAATGCTCTAAGGCGCACTCTCCAAGTAACCTACATGAGCTGAAGTCCTCTTTGAGCTCTCAGAGGTGGAGGAAGACTTTCACTCTACATGGCAAAGAAAAAGAAAAGAAAATTCAACACAAACAATTCGAAAACAAAAATCCATTCTCATTACATGAAAACCACATCACTTGCATTTGTTGTTTGCTTCGCACGTTTGCTGAATCATATGTGTTTATAAGTTGTTGCTTTGATATTTATCTATCATCTCCCTTGATTGATTTTTCATTAAATGGAGATAATTGGATGTCCATTTAGGCATCTTTACCATTGTTTCTCCAGTTTTAACCACTTTCAGAAAAGCAAACAAAAGGCCCAAAGCGGCCATCTCTTAATGATTTTAATTGCACAAAGGTAAAGAAAGATACGAGATCGGAGGTTTAAAATACACAAAACCCCAATTGGTTAATTCTAAAAATCACCCACATGCTCAATTACAGTTAAAGTACTTCAAACTGTTGCATCCATCATCTTAAATTTGTCAATTGAAAGATTAGAGTGATAATGTAGTTACGGAAAAAGCCCATCCAAGGTATGATCAATCCATGAGGTCTTGTTTTTGCCATGACTTTAGGTTTTGAGTTGTGACAGTGCGCACCATTCAATTGGTACAAGTTGCACTGCAAAAGCACATTGGAAAAAAATCACTTAGAGAGAATCAAGCCAGCCATTTGCATTTCAACCATCGTTATGGTCTACCTGAATAGCAGATTCCTAGATGCATATTAAAGAAGTGAACTACTTAAGAAATCAGCAACAACCTGGTTGCACCGCAATGTCAGATGTCCCACCCATAGACATGGAACCAATTTACATTATAATTTTGAAACTACAGGGCTTAGTTTGCAGTTTTACCACCAAAAAAACTGGATCAGATTTGTCCAAATGCCATAGTGAAAATTCGGACAGGTGCCAGTAGTGTCAAATGGTAGGATCCAGTAGGGGTATTTGACACAAAAAATAGTCTTTTAGTTTATATTTTTTAATACTTGACACATTCATCCAGTTAATGTTTGTCAAACAAAAAACCCAAAAAACCCAAAATGATAATCAGAGTATCCTCCAATAATGCTAAAAGGTTTGCTCAAATTAGCACGTACTGTTGGATACAGTAAAACATGGTTAGTTAAAGGTTCAAAACCACTAACCCCACCGGCCTGTAAGAAGAAGAAGAAAGCTATAATAGATCCTGGACATTGCTGTAATTAATGTGCTTCCAAACAAAGTAATCAGATAGGATGTCATGTGATGGGGGAAAAAGCAAAGGTGGTGTGCTCCTGGATTATGGGCTGGATTGTGATTCACCCTCTTTAGTTGGTGGGCTACAGTTTACACCATGCCAATGATCTCTGTTTGCAAGAAAAAAAACTAGAACATTTACCTTGCCGACGCCGTCAGCAGATCTGCAGCGACAAGAGAGGGAGAGATGAGGAGAATTGCAGCGGAGAGGGGGAGAGGAGCGGCAAGATGACGGAGCGATCACAGCAGAGAGGGCGAGAGAGCGAGAGAGAGGAGTCGCGCAACAGATAAGCAGAGATCGCAGCAGTAGCCAGAGAAGCAGAGATCGCAGCGCAGCAGCAGAGAAACAGAGGTCGCAGCAGAGCTAGAGAGATCGTAGCGAGGCAATGAAAGATAGATCGCAGGCGAGAGGGGAAAAGAGAGATCGCAGGCGGGCGAGAGGGGAAGAGAGAGATTGTAGGCTGGCGAGATGGGAGAGACAGAGATCGTAGGGAAGAGAAGCAGCGGAGTTAGAGAGATCGCAGGGCAGTAGCGAGAGAGAGATCGCAGGTGGGGGAGATGGGAGAGAGAGAGAGAGAGATCGTAGGGAAGTGAAGCAGCGATTGGGGAAACGAAAGGTGGGAAATGATTTTGGGCGGTCTCTGGCAAAATTTGACCTTTAGCGTTCTCTTTGTTTTTAGCCTACACGAGCCAGTCACATGTGCCCAGTTGATGCTCTCCTCAACTGCAGTTGATAAGAGCCGGTCCCACATATATATATTTATAGAGAGAGAGAGAGTCAAATCCTAATGTAAGTTGCACTTATTCAAATATAATTGTAATATTTCTATCAACGTCCTCTTCGGCCTACTCATTTTTGTAGGTGGGCTATCAACTTATATAGCCAATTTTTTTCTCATTGAAGCCGTTATCAGCCTATGTTAGAAATGTCAAAGCCATCTCAAACGTGGTTTCTAATTGTATACTCTAATGGTGTTACCTCTAAATGCCCTCAAAAATAATTTTTTTTATTTTATCCTTCTTAGTTTTACCACGCATCCACCTACTCGATGATCCAATGTGATGTAAAAATTTAAAAAAAGGGGAAAATGATGTAACTCTAATGGGCCATCTATGCAGATGGCGATTCCACGTAAAGGGATAGGAATGATACTTGATTTTCCGATGCTTTTGTTTGGTATAACATTAACTCCACGGATTTATAAAAAAAAAAATGGCATCTTGTCATACCGTTATTTTCATCACCAAAGAGGCTTTGGGTTTCTCACCTCCTCTAGTAAAAAATTGAGTGCCGTGGAAAAGGAAACTTAAACTTTGCACAAACGCCCCCTGATGTCTACTAGTCTATGACCCTATATACAAGCATTTAATTGTTTCCTTTATTTTTGAATTGGCTTAGTTTACTGGTAGGCTTTGATGTTAACTTTCCAGAGCATGTTCTTTAATGAGAGCGCTTTTTTATAGTCGTTTTTCCAAATAATACCTTTTCTCTAGAGGAAAATCATACCGTTTGGTGGAGTTGTTCACTAAAATGTCGATCGGGCTAGATTTAATGGCGATTGATCAACTGAATTAGTGGAGATGAGGGTTTCAGAGAGATTGGTGGTGGGATTAAGGTTTTTAAGATTTGGAGAGTTTCTTTTAATTCTTTAGGGCTAAAGGAACGAGAAGAGGCAAATATTAATTAGAATTTTCAAAATGAGATAACCTAATCAGAATTACTTGTTTTGATACCAAAGCACCAAACTCTTTTAAGGGCATGTTTGGTAAACAGACAAGAATCGTTGATTTAGAGGATTCCTCCATTCTCTAGGATTTATAAGAGTACTTTACATCACGAAGGGCTTTGTTTGTAATAATTATTTTGAGGTGAATACTACAGATGTCGTCCCCCGGCCCATTCGATCTCACGAATGCTCATATATAATGTAGCATTTTGGAAAATAGAATTTCATGAATTCTACGTACCAAAAGTGACATTTCGTAAGGTGTGCTTTATAATTTTTTTATGAAGTAGGGAATTTAGAATTCTTTGAGAATGGTAGATGTCATCGATGTCAAGGATTCTGAATGTAGAGAGTTTTGTCGGAAATTGCCACGAACAAACATTCGTGTAACATCTCTTTTTTTCACACACACTAAAAAGAAGAGTAGTCAACTTTTCCATAGACTTTGCTTTTAGATGTTTTGGTGCGGGTAATTTTTCATTATAGAAGATGTCAAAAGCAGTTCAATTTTTTTTAGTAAAAAAAGTGGACGTACATTGCCTATCACGGACTTCAATATGCAATGCTTACTCATTTTCATGTTCTAACGTTTGTCCACTAGAGTTACCTAAATTGAGTGGTTTGTTAAAGCACAGTGAAAGATATATTTGGCATGATGATTGAGGAATGGCTCGGGAATAGACGATACTAGTCACTATTTAGAATTTATTTGAAGGTGAAAACAAGATACGGAAATGTTCTGTGTACCTGTTATTTAAAAAAATATAAGAATGATATTTTTTATTTAGATTTTTTTATCATTTGGTACGAACTCTTCTCTATTAGTAAAAACATTATAAGGAAATTCATGTTGGGTGCAAATTTATTTTCCTCGATGAATTGGTACTAATGTTGTTTGGTACGGCAGCGGATTTATTAATGAAAATTAGTATTAAAGAGTGGAGTGAGGAAATGAAGTCATAAAAAAGGGGAGAAGTTTTTTGCGGAAATGGACTTTTTCATACCCCCATATGAACTCTATTTTCAGGCTATTCAAGGAAAATGCTGATGTGGCGAAAATGCATTTTTCTAGAAAATCGTCACACCAAACACATGAAAAAACAATTTTTTTATAGAAAAATAATACTTTCTGCAAAAATAAGTTACACAAACGTGAAGTATCCCATTTTTCATGGCCGACACAAATGTGCTCAAAAGAATATACAAACTCATGCATAATAAATGTTTGAAAACTTGGGTGTGTCAATGCTGCCAACGAGGGGCATCCAAGTACATCTGAATGGGGGCGGCCGCACTTACTGGACCTCGATCCGCTTCTAAAACTATAATGAAAATTATCGCTTTATTTTAAAAGCTCACTGAAAAAACCCTTAGCCTCCAAAATCGACGTGAAAAATTAAAACCCAATTGCCTTTTGGATCTGGACCCCACCTCAAATGAAAATCCCGGATCTTGCCAACTATAATAATTCCTGCCTTTGGCCCCCCACCCATGACCCTCCCAGAGCCGAAAACATTCCCCAAACCCCCAGCCAGCCACAGCAGCCTCTCGATACCGATTCGTAGTCTCAAATAGAGAATGGAAGCCGAGGAGAAATAAAAGGTAAGTGCAGAATTCTGACATTGTTTTGTGGTTAAACTACAATTGTTCTTCAGATTCTCCATCACTGCCTGTTTGGTTAAACTCCCATTCCAATAGGTTCAATCTGGATTTGCATTTGTGCATCTTGTTGTGGACCTTGTTCAGTCCAAAACACAATCCGACCAACCTTTTGGACTGTAATTCCGCCTCCCCAACTAACATTTTATACAAATGCAGTAAATTATTTTATCACCAGTTTGGGCTTAATGCTAGTGGGAACCAGGGACCATGTTTGCAGATTCATGATCATATTGGTTCTTCACATTTAAATCCATCTTCTTCATTGCTACATTTGAATAATGTTTTGCATGCTTCTAATATGATGGGAAACTTGTTAACTGTTGATCAATTCAATTGCGATAATAAATTCTCTTTGAATCTCACCCTATGAATTTCTTATTGATGATTGATGCTTATGAGAAAATTCTATGATGATGATAATGATAATTACATTGATGATTATAGTTTTTGAAAATGGAAGAGATTTTTGTTAAGTATATTGGTCGTCCGCTTTCTGACTTTCCGAGAGCGAAAGCTTTTGGGATGTATTGGCTAGTTGGACTTGACGTGGTACCAAAGCCACGCCAGGTTGCGAGTTGGTCCCTGGGAAGGTGTTTTTCCCCAGGGTTGCATGGGTAGGCACATATCGAGCTGGCATGCACTCGTGAGTTGCGAATACGAATGACATCATGTTGGGGGGGGGGGGTCTGTTGCTTCGTGACAACTTAAGTTTTTGGGATGTATTGGCTGGTCAAACTTGATAATTTCAAGATTCTTTCAAGCTTTTTTGTTTTGTGTAATTGAATATATAGGAATTGTAAGATTTCTATTCCTAAAAGTGGTTAAAATTGAAGAAACAAAAGTGAATTTAAAAAGTAACTACCAAATTATCTTCCCTTTAGTTAAAAATGAATTAAGGGAGATGAGAAATGAATACCCAACTATCACCCTAGTAATTCCAATCCTAGGACAGTGAGGGCTACATCTACATCTCCACCTTTTATACTTTACCTCTCATCTCATATCCCTCGGCCCTCACCTCTTTAATAAATCTTCGGTGAAGCTCATTTGACCATGAATTCCCAAGTATTCATGCAAAAAACTAGGCCCTAAGGATAACTCTTTAAGTTTGGGCTTTCAAACTTTAGTGTAGATCTTTATTATAGTTTTTGGGGAATTTTACCAAAAAAGTGTCCCTAAACATATATTAGACTGATTTAATAAAAAATACACCAAAATACCAATTTTGGTGTTTGTATAGTGATTTTGGACGGTTTTGCCCCTACTTGTTTCGAACGAAATCGTTTTCAATCCATGACCTAAACCTATCGAACAAATTCATTCTCCTTTCTTCCCCAAAATTTTTCCTCTCTTGCCATTTTCTCTCCTCCGTTACCTACGCTCGCCTTCCCTCTCCCTGCGTTGCGGCTCCAGCTCTCTCATTCCCTCTCCCTCTCTGCTCGCTGCTCTCTCTTTCCCTCTCCTTCTCCGCTCCCTGCTCTCTTTTTTCCTTTCCCTGACGGCTCGGCTCCTGCTCTCTCTCCGCTCCCTGCTCTCTAAGTGATTCCGACCAGATATTCTGATGGAACTCCCGACGATTACTCAACGGTCTGGAATCTCCTTCGATCCCCCCCCCCTCTCTCTGTTTCACATGGAGGTTGAAAATTTTCTTTTGTTTTTATGCTGCAGATGAAAAGGTTGATATTTCTAAAGTGGGTTCTGACAAGTTTGGATCGATTACTGGAGATGTAGAAAGCCTCCTTCAGTTTGGTAATTTGAATAAAGAAAACCCCAAATCTTTTTTTCCTCATTTTCCCTATCCTTTAGTCAATACCGAACCGTCATTCTTTTCAGTTCTATGACATTTATAACCTTCCCTTTTTCCCCCTTATCTTTAGATGAGTAATGCCTTTAGTTTTCATTAGATTTTACTGGGCATTGTTGGATTTCTAGAGTTATGTTGATTATGGGTCTGGTCAAGAGTGAAAAATGCAGTGTTCCGGCATCTTGGTATGATATGATATTATTATGTGTTTGGTTCCATTGTCACAAGTATTTAATGGAAGATTATAATATCTGGAAATTGTGGGGTGTTTACAAATTTGGGATTTTTCTTGTCTCTTGATGTAATGGCTAAAACCCAAGCAATTGTCAATAAATCTTTCCACTACCCATTACACATAATCCATCAGCATTACTCAATCCTGCCCAAGGTCCATGTTAGTGAAGTTTACTCTTTTAAACTACTAGGGATAAGACAGACCCATGAAGAATTTGGGTTCTGGTAGATGAAAGATTCTTGAGTATAGATGAGAGAAGCATTAGAGTTAGATGTGAAGTTGATGCTGATGACATTTGAATATTTGCCACACAATATTAGTTAGTGGTGGTGGTATAGAAAAGGATATTAAACAATGTAGACATATATTGCTTCTTTTCATGTCTTGTGGTTTTGCTCTTTTTTTTTTCATTCTTAATAAAAATTTGGAAGAGCAATTGTTGGTGGTTGGTTGGGTTGGGGGTGTTATGGTGGTTTGCAGTTCTTTGTAGACTGTTATCAGACGTGATTCTCTAAAACCATAATGAATCTAGATCTTCTATCTGCTGCCATTAAATCAATATATGGCCTACCTGTTAAAATCTAAATTGGTCAAAACATTTCTCTCTCCTTGTTGTACAATGAGGCAAAAGTTGACTTTGATTGAGTACAGTCTGCTATTACATTTTAATAGTGTGTCCCATGCGTTATTAATCTACCGAGGCTCTACTCACCGTAATGAAATTTGGCCACTTCTAAAACAAGGCAAAAAACTATTTTAGGCCTTTTAGATTAATAGGTGGGGTCTCTCCATCAAATTAAAAGGGTTTTGCATAAATCCAGATGACAGATGCTGTTCATTTCAAAGATTCATGTTCAGGTCACTAATCAGATGATACCATGGGATGGATTTATTGGTTGCCTGCTATAACGCAGTTATAATTACTAGTATACTAGTATTGTTCTCTATTTAGTGAGACAAGTTTTACAATAGTTCCCCTGCCTATTGCAGTTTGTTATGACATACTTGTCCTCCTTTTAGGGAGGAACAACATGACGGTTTGAGCCAACTACGCATTGCCATTTGGGAACAAATATGTATATATAAGACATGTCTTGTGATACCAGCTTTGAACTTGGTATTTATAATTGATTAGCATAAATCAAGCAGTCTTTTTTGTTTACAGTTCAGCGGCCTGGAGAACGAGTTGCAGATGCTCTTTTAGATATTACTTTGGTGGTATCGGTAAAATCACAGGGGAACGAAGGTTCGAACCCTCAGATTTGGAGGGCTGTGGTTCAACAAAAACGTGCGAGGCCAACTTAAAGAACTTGTCCCGAAGAGGTAGTTCTGTCTTGTTTTCATTTCTAATGTGTGCTTTTGTGCCTTTCAAATATATTTGTGGATTTGTTTAGTCATATATATGGGTTTCTTTGAGCGTGATGGTCAGGTGATTCTTACGTTAGTTCTTATGTGATTCATTATTATATTCATTTTTTATATGATTCTTATGGAATTGCCATGTAAATAAGCCATGCATGGCTATGGTCTTTGTTTTGTTTTGTTTTTTCTTTTTTTCCTCAAGCTGCCCATCTACATATAATTGTTGTTTACGTGAGTTGTTTTGAGCATAATTCTTATGTGAGCTTTTAATACTTGGGTAATGTTTAGCAGCCATGGTTTTTGTTTTGTTATGTTTTGTTTTATTCTTTTTTTTTATTGGAAGTGGCCCATCTACATATAATTGTTGTATATGTGGGTTTACTTGAGCATGATTCTTACGTGAGCTTTTAATAGTTGGGTAATGCTTAGTCTTATATTCAAAGTCAACTCCCTAATAGCACACCTCTTTGATGGGCCGGAACTTGATAAACAATGTCATACAAGATCTCAATGACATGTTAGTTGAGGAAAGTACTATACTATTGTTTTTTTCCTTCATTCGTTGGGTTCTTTTTTTTTCATGAGAGTTCATTGAAATGCATTTTTATTAAGGGCATAAGATTGGGGAGTTAAAAGATAAGATTCACCAACACCTTCAATTATAGTGTTCTCTTAGATAGTAAATGATATCCACATCGATCCCCCTATTAAAACAAGGAGTAGTAAAGTGAGATTTCTATATACCACCATTGTGATTGTTGCATTACCTTGACAGTTCGAGCTTGATTAAATAAGGGGTTAATGTTAGGTTTACACTCGAAGCCCAAACCTAACCTGCTAGGGCTAGGTAAGGTCCTAGGCCCTTAGGCCCTTCCAGGGATTTGGCCCGTTCATTCCTGGCAAGGGTTGGCCTAGTCCCTCCCCCCTTTCTAATTGGCCCCCTCTCCGGGCTTGTTTGGCAACTCTACTAATAGAGTCGATTAAGATAAAGCCCCCATTTCTCAAATGGATGGCCTTTGAAAAGGTTCTTTAATTCAAGAATTCCCACCGTATGTTCCAAAAAAGATGTAAAAGCTAACATTATTTGTCGAATAAAAGGTAACATCATTTTTCTGCAACTGGTCAGGTCTGGGCATACTCACATATGACAATTGGCAAGCAGATCTGTCAGAGAGCTAATTGGGACATAGATGTTGAGTTTCCTCTTCTCTTAACTTGGTACAACAGATTGCGTTCCCATTATTTCTAGACGAGAGTTGAGGATGCTAGACAACATCTGGATATTATGGAAGTCGATGCTGTAAGTATTAAATTAGGACATAGCTGGGTATTGGCTATTTGTTTGGAGTCATTGATTTCAAATTTGGGTCTCATCAGGCTGTTACTTTATTCAAATCTCTTTATTGTGGTCCTTCCCTTTCCTTTTTTTTTTAATACAGTTATGGATTTAATGATGAATTTATATTCTTGCAGTTATGGAAAAGGTGGATAATTCCACATCCCTATCTCATGTAGACAAACCTCTAAGACAAATCCCATGCATTGCTGAAGAAGGTTGCATAGAGGAACAACTGGACAAGCTACAACAAAGAGAAAACGACTACAAATCGAGCATTGTTCTTGTCTTGACGTGATTTCTTTTGTTGTGGTTTATTAGTGAATGTTACTTTTGGGCTAAAAGCCTAAAATGTCAAATAACTTTGAAATATCTTCTTTTGCTCAGAGAAGGCTTTCCTTTCTTTTTATGGATTAGTGATATCAATTGAAAAGAATATTCTTTTTACCTACCTCTCATGTGTTATATAACAACCTTCAGTCTCTTTGAAGTCTTAGCTTTGTTCATGCATTTTAATTTCTTATTTCTATAAATTACATCAAGGGTTATCATCATCAAAGCTCTAAATCATAGTGGTTGTGGCCTATAAACAGCAAATGGCATTTATCAGTGGTTGTTTAGGTTATTGACGAATGTTGAGTGATTGTCATTGCATAATACCTCAAGAAGAACAAAACTTTACCTACCAACCTTCGAACCATCCTTCACTAAAGATCACATCATAACTATGATGCAATCGACTTATTGGATAACAAATTTGAGATTGAAAAGTATGAAGGTTGGTAATGATATCGTCGTTGTAATATCAGCAAATTGTACATTTTTTTTCAACCTGACGGTGTCCTTATCCATTGCATTTGGATCTCAATACATAGTCGACCTCATTGTTGTTGCCGGACAAGCCTTTGATAGTGAAAAGCTATATCCGATCGTATCGATATCGTTATCCAAAATGGATTTGAAATCACACATCTTTTATCGCCCCTTAATTTAAATGTTTTCCGTGTATCTCATGTTGTATTCAGGTCTAATCTTGTCGCTCGGCAAAAAAAAAAAAAAATCAACTATGAAAACTCTCCGTAATTCTACAGTCAAGTAAAATCTCGTTGTAGACAATTTAAATGTAGGAAAAAGGAATTGCGGTTCATGCAAAATGAATGCACCACATAGCAAGCGCAGTCAGGTCTAGCTACATGAGGCCTCGCATTATGCATCAAGAATGGGTCACAGCTAGACTGCATGGACATTGATAAATAAGCTAACATAATTGGTTAAGTGGGCTAGGGGTGACTTGGAAGAGCCATAATACACTTCACTTAATTCAAAGATATCACCTAAGTTTGGACTCAACCTTCTTCTGTTGCCTTTACTGGGTCAAACACCAAATAGCACAAAGGTTCGAACCTTCGCGTCGAGGGTTCGAACCTTCCCATTCTGCCATTCCTGGGCCAAATTCTAGGGAGCCTTATGGTTCGAACCCTCATTTTGAGGGTTCGAACCTTCATTTTCTGCACTTCCTGGGCCAAATTCCAAAGAGCACAAAGGTTCGAACCTACAAAGTGAGGGTTCGAACCTTCTCATTCTGCCATGCCTGGGCCAAATTCCAGTGAGCCTTATGGTTCGAACCCTCGTTTTGAGGGTTCAAACCTTCATTGTTTGTACTTCCTGGGCCAAATTCCAAAGAGCGCAAAGGTTCGAACCTACAAAGTGAGGGTTTGAACCTTCTCATTCTGCCATGCCTGGGCCAAATTCCAGTGAGCCTTATGGTTCAAACCCTCGTTTTGATGGTTCGAAGCTTCATTTTTTGCACTTCCTTGGCCAAATTCCAGAGAGCGCAAAGGTTCAAACCTTAAAAGCTAGGGTTCGAAACTTCCCATTCTACTATTCCTGGGCCAAATTCCCGAGAGCCCTATGGTTCGAACCTTTATGTTGAGGGTTCGAACCTTCATATTCTGCCATTCCTGGGCCAAATTCCAGGGAGCGCGAGGGTTCGAACCTTTGCATTATGCCATTCCTGGGCCAAATTTCAGAGAGCGCTAAGGTTCGAACCCTCGATTTGAAGGTTCGAACCTTAGCATTTTGCCATACCTGGGCCAAATTCCAGAGGACCCATAGGTTCAAACCTGTATTGTGAAGGTTCGAACCTTGGTATTTTGCCCTTTGTGGGCCAAATTCCAGAGAGCACACAGGTTCAAACCATCATAGTGAGGGCTTGAACCTTCATATTCTTCCCTCCCTGGACCAAGATCCAGAGAAGCATTCATGAGTCTTCCCCATTATTTAAAGATCACATTTTAAAATCGAGGCCATTAACTTGATGGATAACAAATTTGAGACTGAAAACTCTAAAGGACGGTAACGATTTCGTTGTTGGAATATTTGCAATTTGCTCTTCTTGGTAACCTTCGTGCGTCTTTTTCATTATTTATGCATCTCAATATATAGTCAGGGCCAATATGGTTGCTGGGGAGGGAAAAGAGAAGTGTAAAACTCTAAAGGATAGTAACGATATCGTTATAAAAAACATTTAGAAATCACTAATCTTAGTGAAATTAGTGAGCCTTTTTCATTGTTTATGTATCTCAATATATAGTCCGGGTCAATATCGTTGAAAACTCTAAAGGATTGTAACGATATCGTTATTAAAAAAATTTAGAAACCACTAATATGGGTGAAATTTGTGAGCTTTTTTCATAGTTTATGTATCTCAATTTATAGTCAGGGCTAGTCTCGTTGCTGGACAACAAAAATGAAAGAAAATGCTTCAAAATCGTAATTGTTGATTACTAATGTAAATCAATAAAAATTCAACAGTTGTGGCCTTCCAAACTTATAACTTGATTGCTACATAGACCACTTTATCCAGAACGATGCGAGTGCAATAACGATACAATGACGGTACAATGAATGGTTAATACAATAACAATTTTAGAGCACAACTAGGGGAAATATAAACAATGATGGACTTTATAGTAACAACATCAACAACTATGTTACAGTCGGTGGCGATAACCCTCCCATTAACCAAATATGCACAAACAAGGATGGACATTACCTTCTTGTCTATGACTGTAGCCCAATTCCACAACCTTATTCAGGACAAGCTATACCATGCCTGTAGACCGCCTCCCTCTTTCTGAAGAATACCCTCTTCGATCGTCTTCCACTTTGTATCTCTTTCACTTATCAAAATCAGAAGGAAGTGACTGTATTCCTTGCAAATCAGCTTCAGGTACAAACTCACGTGGGCACTTCTTGTCATCCATTTTCCTGAAGCCCATCTCACCTATAAGAGCAAGGTATGAAGTAGTAATACATATAGCTCATAACTCAATGCTCATCTTCCTTATAAGAGTAACATGTAAAGGAGAACTCAGTGAGTCAATGAGCAAGAAACTAATCTCCCTTAAAAGAGAAACAAAACAAAGTAATATAAAAAACCTAGGCAACATGAACTTACCAGTAGATGCAGAGATGCTGAAAGTAGCTGGCTTGCTTCTCACCACTGGATCTAGAGATATCTTGACTCCCTTGACCTCAACGTCATAGTCACCTCCCCTCTCTGCATTCATCATAAAATCAGAGAACACAATCATTGAACCCACTAATTGTTAACTAGTCATCAAAATGAATCAAAACTAGACCTTGCATTGCAACATTTTTTTTTCAATATTCATACCTATACATTTAGGAAATCTGAATCTCTTATAAGAAACACGATTGGAAAAATACTTTCATTAAAGGAACATCTACGCACATTTTATCTCAAATATAAGCAAAAATAGAAACTCCAACCAATGAATTTACTATATCAATTGAAAGAAGAATTGAAAAAATTGGTAAAAGAATGATAATGATGATGATAACTGTGAACTTCTTAATTATCAACAGAGGAGTATTATTATCAACAAAATGAAATCCATCGGTTTTTTTCTATACATTTAGGAAATCTGAATCTCTTATAAGAAACACGATCAAAAAAATACTTTCAATAAAGGAACATCTACGCACTTTTTATCTCAAATATAAGCAAAAAAGAAACTCCAATCAATGAATTTACTATATCAATTGAAAGAAGAATCGAAAAAATTGGTAAAAGAATCATAATGATGATGATAACTGTGAACTTTTTAATTATCAACAGAGGAGTACTAAAAGTCCTTTTTTTTGTAAAAGTGACACAAAAGCTCATTTTAAAAGCGAGACTAAAAGTCCTTTTTTTTGTAGTGGGTATTATTATCAACAAAATGAAATCCAATTATTTTTTTATACAATTGCAAAATAATAGAACTTAAGCTAATGACGAAAACCTTAAATAAAAAAAGGAATCAACATTGTATGCAATACTTTGAAAACTTGAATGTTTCATTATAATATCTACTGCAAAGAGTTTAACATCACAATCTGGTGCTAAAGCATTACTATCAGTTTTTCTTTCTAGTTATTGTCATTTATGAAGAAAACATGTATGTGATTGTTGTGTCTAATCTTTGAAAGGGGATTTTGGTGTGGTTGGGTTATCTAGTATCTTTCGAAATTTCCTACTTTTACTTGCTTTCTTGAGTGCATTTCATGTCTCTTCATCTGTAGTCTCTGCTAATATTTGTTTGTGCAAATATTAAATGGATCTAAAATACTAAAACTGAAATTTATTTTCCTTTTTCCTTATTTTTGCACTTTCCTCTTTGAAGTGTAGTGCTAAAAAGGTTAGTCTTTCTATTTTGCTGCTTGTTCAAATCTATAACTACCTTCAATAATCTAAAATTTCTGAATGCACCAATCAATTTTTCAAACTAGAATACGTTTCCACATATTTAAGAAGGTTTGAGGACTTAACCCCCAATTAGACACACAACAAAGAATCCCCCAAACACAAATGGGCTCTTACAAGCGAAAGGTTTTAAGAGCTAAATAGTTGTACATGTGTAATATAAGAGCCCACCATGCTGTTAAACTCTATATCCAACTAGCCCAAGAACAGGAAGCCCAGCAACCTAAACTTTCACACCCAAACAGTCTAAATAGAAGTCATGTTGAAGATGTTCCTAGCTAGATTCACAAATGGTTAGTATTTTCATCATTCTTAAAGCAGAAAGTTGGAGAATTTTATTAGCCAAAAGCGTCAATTCAAGTACATTTCGGGTTTACCTATTGTGGGACATGTGCTAGACCAAGGTTAACCAAATTTAATTGATGCTCGGAATGGCGTAATGAGCCTATAGTTGAACCCAAGCCAAAAGTGACCTAAAGCCACCTAATTTGGTTTCAGGTTTTAGCATGTTAACATCGATGTATTTGTTCTTCCAACTTATTAAGGGCTACGATTGGGATGTCAATAACATGGAAATGAGACATAAAAAATAGGGAATAACATGCTTTCTAATAGGTATTTTGAATTCCAGGAAAGCCCAAGACAGAAAAAAAAATCAAAACCACAAAAACAATTACTGTGCAAGGCAAAAACCCAAGCAGTCAATTCCCAAGCAAAAACCATACAAGCAAAACATAAACCAAGAAAAATTTAGAAAAGAAACAAAGAGGAAAAATAAAAGGAAAGCGAAATAGAACCCATAAGAGACAATCTAATTCCACTAAAAACCCCACCATGAGAAAATCTAATGAAAGACTAAATAAAGCAGCACAACAAACAGCAAGAACACTACAATCCCAGTTGCTCTTCTTCCCCAGACTACTACCAGAGTAGTCCCATCTCCAAGGCTATCCATGACCATGAGGCATGCTACTGCTAAGCCTTCCTCATATGTGTAATATCAAATTATTAGCTACTCTCTTTTTTATCCCTATCTCCAGATGTACTACAAATGTTGTCACATGTATCTTTCATCCTTAAGTAAACATCTAACAAAAGCCCACATGATCAAATATCATTTTTGCAGACCCTACTCATCAGTTCATCAAATAAACAATAACTAGTCTCTACTCCACAAAGCAGACCCCCAACAACCAAATTCCCAATTCAAGACCTTCTCTACCTCACGGATAAATGCAAAGGAAATTATTCTTTGATAACGATATCGTAACCATAATTTTTATCTTCTTCATCCAATTTTGGTGTCCAACAGAAAAATAATGGTGGCTTTATATTAAGATGCATAAAAAATGAGAAGGACGCACGATTTAAGTCAATTTTCAGGTTTGAGAATTTTCTAATAATGATATCGCTTCAGTAATTTATAGGTTCCTCGCCAATTTTTTTCACCCTTCAAGAAAACGATAATGATCGTATAATGAGCTGCATAAACAATGGGAAAGACTTTCGGACTTCACCCAGATGTTGATTTCATCATTTATAGGACAACAGGATCATCGATCATTACTTATAGGTAAGTTATAAATTTCATTTGATCATGCACTTTTAACGTCTTTCTATAGCTCGTATGTTACTCCAAAACCTTGGAATCTCATATTATCAACTAGGCAGAAAGTGCCATTAGTAATTCACTGACCTAACCCGAAAAATGGATGAAATATGAGTATTTCATTTTCTCTGTTGTTCTACACATGATAATGTACTAGAAAAGAAATTGCTAGATTCAATGTAAATGACCATCAAGATTACTTGTAGATGACCAAAGTGATTACTTTGAGGGAAAAAAAGGCCTTGATGACAATGGGGAAGAAGGTGGGCAAAAAGAAATAGATGGATTGAGGAAGGAAGCAATAAGGGATAAAAAATGACTTTTTTTTGGGGGGGGGGGGGGGGGGGGGGGGGGGCTGGGCTGGGCTTAAAGACTATTGATTCAGCTATCAAATCTCTAAAGCTCAATCAATCCATAAAACTGTCAGCTTATTTCCCCTTCCCATTCATTGAAGATAGAAATCTACACCTTCGAAGTCTTCCTCCCCAAACTTAAAGGATATACAAATCTCCATGTATTTGATTTTGTTCAAGTATCTATAACTTACTTAACCTTATTGACAAGAGTTTATAAAGTAAACCACAAGGCAAAAATCCACCACCCATTTGAATGTAGTTTCTTATGGTTGTTGCTGCCTATGTCAAGTAAGTAATGAAGAAATCACTCAATCTCATAAAGATTGTAGGAATTCACTATCATTTTAACAGCTAAAAACAACTTCATACGACACTCATCTATCTTAAACATTCCCTCAAATCATAAATACTCATTCTCATACATAATCTCATTCCAAGAAAAAGCATAACAAAAAAGAAAACAAGTATAGAAATCGGTTTCAAATAGCAACCATATCTTTATCAGTTTCAAAATAATGAGCTGCAATGCAATCCAAAATTACTATCACGCAACCGTGCAAAAATAGTTACTATATATCTTAGAAAAAAATTACTATGGCATACAAAGGTAGGGATGCATTCCAAACCAGATATAATCATATTAAAGAAACAGAACATGGGAATTTGATACTACCAAAAACTATTAAGATGATGAAATCGAGTCCCATATCTAAATAAGTAAATCAAACAAGAAATATGTTAGTGGGACGTCAAGTTTCATGGCTGAATATGCTTCGTCGATATTTTTAGTGGGAGCCATTCCACGTACATTTCGGGCTAACCTATTGTGGGAGAATGGCATAATGAGCCTATAGTTGAACCCAAGCCAAAAGTGACCTAAAGTCACCTAATTTGGTTTCATATTTTAGCATCTTAACCACCGACGTATTGAAAAAACTCAACATTTTAAGGGTCTACTATTGGGATGTCAGTAACATGAAAATGAGACATCAAAAAACAGGGCACAACATGCTTTTTAATGGGTATTATAAATCCCACGAAAACAAACCCAAGCAAAAGCCAATTCCCAAGCAAAAGCCATAGAAGCAAAACAAAAACTAAGAAAAATTTAGAAAAGAAACAAAGAGGAAAAATAAAAGGAAAGGAAAATAAAACCATAAGAGACAATCAAATTCCACTAAAAACCCCACAATAAGAAAATCTAATGAAAGACTAAATGAAACAGCAAAACAAACAGTAAGAACACTACAACCCCAGTTGGAAGAAAACAGGAAAAAAGACAACATGACTCTATGCCAAGGCATACCGGTTCATTTCCAAATTCTATAGCAACATCTTGGTAGCTGCTTTTCTTCCCCATACTACTACCAGAGTAGTCCCATCTCCAAGGCTATCCATGACCATGAGGCATGCTACTACTAAGCCTTCCTCATATGTATATCAAATTCTTAGCTACTCTCTTTCTTATCCCTATCTCCAGATGTACTACAATTGTTGTCACATGCATCCTTCATCCTTCAGTAAGCGTCTAACAAAAGCCCACATGATCAAATATCATTTTTGCAGACATTACTCATCAGTTCATCAAATAAACAATAATATTAGCAAGATGGAGACACAAAGATTTGAGTTTTTTCCAATGGCTGCAACTTCCAGACATCTATTTGTCTGTAAATACCCCAAACCAAATCCCCTCTCTAGAACCCCACAATTCTAACAGTTATATATAGAAACTGAAAATGAAAAGAAAACAAGAAAATAGAGAATGTGGAAGAGAGAAGAACCTAAAAAATCACCTTCACTGAAATCTGAAATGGAAGATGACGTTGGAGCAGTCATCAGGAGTTCCACTGAAGGATCTGGCCGAAATTGCTTAGAGAGAAGAGAGCGGAGAGGGAGAGCAGAAGCTGGGGACGTCGGAGAGAGGGAAAGAGAGAGCAGGGAGCGGAGAGGTACAGATTGAGCAGGAGCTGCAGTGTCAGGGAGAGGGAAAAAGAGAACAACGAGAGCAGGTACAGGCAAGGATAACGCACCGAACGGAAAGGGAGAAGGAAGGAGAACACGACGAGCGGAGAGGTAGAACGAAAGAGAGAAGAGAGGAGGGAGTAGAGGAAAAGGAGAGACAAGAGAGGTAGAACGAAAAAGAGAAGATAGGAGGGAGCAGAGGAAAAGGAGAGAAAAGGCGGGAGTGGAGAAACTGGGGAAGAAGCAGAACGAAATAGTTCGATTGAGGGGGATTTATGTTATATTTACATGACGATTTCGTTCGCACAAGAGGGGGTAAAATTGTCCAAAAAGGCTCTACGAACACCAATACGGGCATTTCTGTGTATTTGTGTTTAAAATGGGATAATACACATATAAGGACACTTTTTTGGTAAAATTCCCTAGTTTTTGTTGTCCATACCGTGAGCCATGTTATTACCAAAAATTCAAGATCCATTGCTCTTTTCTTTTTTCCCCTTTTCTTTGATAGTTAGATATTTATTCTTAAAAAAGAAAGTTATCCATCCAACACTTGGCTACATTTACAAAAGGTAAAAAGGTGATAAGATTTGTCACTAGGCATTTAACTTCTTAAAATAGATAGTTTATCGATCCAATGCTTTGTTGCAATTACAAAAGGTGAAAAGGTGAGAAGATTTGTCATTGTACAGTAAATTGAGGTTATCTGCTAGGATGGGTGTGTAGAGTTGCAAAAAGTATTGTAAGTAAAAATATATATGCGTGTCTGTATAAAACTTAGTAGAGTTAATACTCTCCAAGTTGATCTTAGATTGATGGGATAAGGTAAGATGATGATCTGAAATCAAAAGAAACTTAAAGAAAATTAAGGAATGTAGTTTAAGCATGCACAAGAAAGACAAAAAATGAAAAAAAAAAAAAAAAAAAGCCTCTGTATGATGCTCTAAAGGGTTGCAAGTTGAACCAAACTATAATAGTGGAGAGACCAATAAAGACCTTGTATGAACTAGTAAAGAAATTAATGGTAGAATTTGGAAAAAATAGAGAACATAAGGGTAGAGAGAAAAGTAGAATGAAGCTATCCGTGTGTAAATATCTTACTCCATATATCAAAAAAAAAAAAAAAAAAAAAAAACCATGATTATATTTCATGAGGAGCTTAAAATGAAAGCAACATTATATGGTATGAAGGCTACGAATTTCTATGGATAGCATAAACAATGGTGATGTCTTTGTCCTCTTATTTTTAATAATCCAAGTTTATGACATCTATTTGCGTTACATCTTGAGCAAGTTTTCAATTTTGTTGTGGGATCAATAAAGAACTTGTATGAACTAGCTAGTGAAGAAATACATGGTAGAATTTAGAAAAAAAACAAGAAAGACGAAGGGGCCCTAAATAGGGTAGAGAGTAAAGTAGAACAGCAAAGCTGTGTAGGTCTGCAAGTATCTTACTCCATGCCATATAAAACAAAACATGAGTTCATTCACAAGGTGTACGTGCTTCATTAAAAATGGCAGCTACATAGTATGAAGGTTACAAACTCCTATGGATCGAGTAAACAATGATGATGTCTGTCATCTTATTTTCAATATTCCTATTTTATAACATCATCCGTTTTGAGTCACATTTTGAACAAGTCCTCTATCTTATTGTGGGAATGGTATATCAGCAAGATCCTCTCTATAAGGAACATCGGCCATACCATGTGCATTGTCATTGGGATTAAATACTCCATGCTCCATTTGGATTTGAGCAGAAGAGTGAAGTTTAGGATCTGTATCTATGAAGGTGACAACAATGTCCTTCCTGATAGTCAAGTATATAAGCGAAAGGATGTAGACGGCCATGAGAGGGAATACGATGATGCCGATGAAGACATTGCCGACTTTAGGGAGGCTATTGTGTATGAGCCAACCTACAAAACCAGTGCTAAGAAAATAGACGTTGATGCCGATCATGCCAAGTCCTAGTATCCATGAGATTACAATGATCTGCAACATTATTCACACAATAAGAACAACGAGAAATATACACAGGAAAAGAAGAGTTAGATAACCAGTCTTTGCAACTTTTCCGGTCCCCTAATCGAACAAGTCAAGTAACTTGAACAAGTTTGAACGAGTTTTTACCTTTTTGGTAATCATATGCTAAGTAATTAAAAAAAAAAATGAGAGTTGGGCGTGCGGGGTGGTTTGAGTCAAATCAAGCCTTTGAACTATAGTCCCATGTCAATTATGTGTTCTAGTGGACTAGACTCTAAAATACTGTGTCTAGTAGATCCAGGTCAATTTATGTTATGCCATGTTTGGATCTTAAACTCAATCTTTAGAGACCCTAGTTCAATAGTATGGTGATAGACTCGATTCATACCTGAGCCATTTACAGCTACTATTATTACTTGGGGTGGTGGTGGTTTTCTATTGTTATATATAGGTTATGGACCGACTCAATTGGACCTATGTATGGATCATATGAAAACGGTTCCCATTTGAACCTAGAATTGAACCTAGAATTGAACCTAGACCTAATTGAATATAGTGGGCTTAGGGTCTTGAAACCGTTTAAAGCCTTAAGCTCGGCCTTAACATTGATGGGCAAAAGCACAAATTCATATTTTATTCAGCCCTAGCCATTTAATTAGTTACCGATTCTCAAATTAAAGTCAACTCATGGGGCTGCTATGTCTCATAAAATCATGTGAATTCTGGTGTCCATCCACCTATGAACATTGTAACCCTTCCACGAAGGGCCCTCTATGACAGGAGAGCAATTTAGCCTAGTTCCCATCCGAAATCTAAAATTCAAATTTATATTGGAATGCTCTAGTTGAGCACAAGGCTTAATCCTATAAATAAAACCCGACTTAAACACAATTCTGTTCAAGACTTCAGATTTGGTACCAGTTGAGTTTAGGGTGAGTAAATTTATAGGTGAAATATAAACCAGGATGTGACCTATCAGGTTGTGTCACAATCGGTTTGAAATTGGTTGGCCCTCTTGGAATTTGGGTTGGGTTAGCCTTGCCCTGATTAGCATTGCCAAACTCTGCAAGAGCCATATCATATATTATGGATTTAAACAAGATTAACTCAAAATGCAATCTTATACTAGAATATATATTTTTCCAACTTTCGACCCTCACCCAATCTCAATTAAATATTGTACATTAGAATGATTTCTTAAATGTAAGTCGACCTTTCCGGTGCAACTATTTCAAGTAGGGGACACCTGGGTAAAAAGATTTTGACACTCCTATGTCATGAACTCGGGTTATATATATATATATGGAAATATTCAAGTGATGGATTCCCTCACCATGTGTGGTGAGGGACTCCCCTTTTTGGGGAGGTTTCAAGTACAAAAGGGCTTTTGTATTGGAAAGGAGTACACCATTTTGTACTTAAAACCTCCCAAAAAAGGGAGTCACTCACCACACATGGTGAGAAAATCCCTCACTCAAATACCCCTATATATATATTATATTAAAGCAAAGGGGGAGGTGGGCTGTGGGGGCGCCACGTTAGCCCTTTTTTTTTGCTAAATGGCAAATTGAATTGAGGAGGAAAGAAACAGGAACAGACAAAGAGAACCAGACAAAGAAAAAAACAAAGAGGAGCCTAAGAAAAAGCCAAAATTACATCATCTGCCCCATAGAAAGGAGAATTGGGTGAGAATAAGATCTGGAACCTGGAAAGGAGCTTGACTGACCTCTCAATCAGTCCATACAGAAGAACTTTGCTCTGGCCAGAGAAGGCTTCAAGTTGCGGTGCTTAGAATCATTCCGGAGAGACCAGAGAGTTGAGATAGCTTGGAAGAAGATAACTGCCGCTGCTTTCCTTCCATGAGCATCTTCATCTTGGGCAAGGGAGGACCAAATAGTTGGCACTAACAAAGGGAGGGAAGGGAAGTGAGCTCCAAGACTCAAGATCCATGACCACAGCTGACGAGCCAGCGGGCAGAAGAAGAAGAGGTGGAGGTCATCTTCTTCTTGGCTGAGACAGAGGCAGCACCTGGAAGCCAAAGCCCAACCTCTCTGCTTAGCCCTGCAATCAGTAGGAGTTTTCCTAAGAAGGAGGCGCCAGCCTGGGGTTCATCATCTTATTCCAGACCAGATTAGACCAGGGCACCTCAGCTTGACTGGGTCTAAGTACGTTCCAGGCTTCTTTGAGAGAGAGACTCCCTGAAGGACTGCCTTTCCAAAGGACAGAATCTGAGACCGCTGAGCCCCCTAAAGGGATATAACTTGTTGAATGAAGAAGAAGGTCATAGATCTCGGATGGAAGATGAGAACGAACTCTCCAAGAGTTGTTATACATGATGTCTGCAAGCAGATCCGAATCTGAGAAGTGAAGATGGGGAAATCTGGAAGCTATGGATTCCATTCCCAACCAATTATCAAACCAAGTACTGATAGATTGGCCATTACCAATTATCCACGAGCTGCCACTCTGAAGATGGATAGCCAAGGGCCTGATCCTCTTCCAGATGCAGGATCCTCCTCTAGAGGTGCGAGAGGACCAGATGTTGGGATTGGTGTATGCCCTAAAGCCCACTGACTGCACTTTCATCTCTGTAACTGGATATTTATTGGTTATTTAATGGAATGACATCTTTCTCTTATTACTTGTGTATATGTATGGTTGTATAAGGCCCATTGTTTTCAAGTAAATGACTTAGGTGTGCAGTGGCTGCACACAGAAAGGTCTGAGTCATGGATACTGGAAACAACTAATATGTTCATAACTGAAAGGTGGAGTTGGGCACTTCATCTTGGTATAAGTTATAATGAGAAACTCTCCTATGTTCAGGGTGACTTACCTTAGTCACGGGAGGTCTTTCCCGAATTTATCTCATTGGTGCATGTGTCATGCATTGAACCGGACCATCTGTAGGTGTGATCTCTAAAATAGTACTATCGCAGAGAGAGATCAAATCACCTCTTGCTACTGAGTGACCAGTGCTCTTAATCTTGAGCATTTGTGGATGAACTGACGAAGTCAAGTTCTTGTGCTTTAATTCACTGTGGGTGAGATCCTGTACATGGGTCAACAGCTCTGTGTTTTGGGTGCTCGGGCTTGATTAGTTGGGACGTGCAAATGCAATATGGAATCTATGCCATCGGGAGATGGAATGATCGTCCCCTTAGAATTATCCGATTAATCATCATAATCTAAGATCTTAGTATATGGATGTTCCATATGGATATTGAACTTGTGGGTCGCTCCCTGGATCAAGAGAATGATATCCGGATGATGATTAGGTCAAGGGTATGAAGTTCTAAGGTTGAGATGTAATCAAGAAGGTAGATAGTACATCGGTTAACCTACTTGATTATGGATGTTACATAGAGGGGCATTGTGGTCATTGTGCTTGGTAGGTCGAAGACTATCGTCTATTTATGATGAGCTTAATTTGAATTTAATATTTGTCCCTGGAGTGCAACCATAACTCTTTAGTGGAATGAGTTAGGGTTAAAATGATCTTAATGTTGCTATGGGGTTAGCATGGACATTTTGGTCATTTTGGGAGCCAAGGGCAAATATGTCTTTTGGTCCCTCTTCTAGCCACTTTCCTATTTTGGCATGGTTTCCTAATTAGATGATATGTGATTGAATTATTTTTGTGGAAGAATAATTTTGAGTTTAAATTCTAATAGGCTCTTATGGGCATACATGAATTTAACTCTAGCTAAATTATTAACATGTGGGCCATGGTGTGTTTAGCTACTTTGTGGGCCAGCCACATGTGGGGACAATTGTGTGAGGTTTCCAAGTTTGATTAAGTATCTTTACTTGGAAGGTAAGACTCCTCTTTGGGTAAGAATTCCTATTATTAAGGGTTACTAATTTTAATTTCCTAAATTAGTAAGTGTTGCACAACCAAGAGGATTAGTTGCTAATTCTTTTGGGAAAGGTCATTCCTATTAGAAAGAGGATTCCTTAATGGAATCTCATTAATTAGGAAGGACTCCCTTGGGCGTGCAACATGGATTAAAAACCCTAGTATGGCTGGAATGAAACCCAAGGGGCGTGAATCCCTATATAATCCCCTTGGCCGTCCAAGAGGAATATACACATAACTCACGCCCAAGCCATCTTGCTGCCCTCTTCTTCTTCCTGGAGAGAGAAGACCAGCAACTAATTATTCCACAAAGAGTGATTCAGAAATCCATTCTTAGGACTCCATTATTTGATCCCACCATCACTACCAATCAGATTTGGAAGTGGAATAGGAGAGAAGACCAAAGGAAGAAATCTGCACAAAATTCCTGCACCTGGGTTGTAGATTGCAGGAGGATTTCAGAGCCTTAAAGCTTCTCTTTTCAAAGTTTCAGAGCACACAAATCATCAAGGTAATAGATTACTATCTACTCCTTGATTTAGGAACATGTTGGTCATGATTTCATGGGTTTTAATGCATGGTTTAATGGCTGATTTCAAATCTGTTTTTAAGTTTTTAAAACTCTGGTTTAGCACAAATCAGCCATGTATATCTCTTTCCAGACCTGATATGCATTATCTTTCAATGGTATCAGAGACTAACCATGTGAGATCATGATCCCATGTTGTGTTTCTTACATTCCTAGATTCATTAAGGGCATGGTGGCTGCCTATTAGGAGTGCAGAAATTTATTTTATGCTGCTGGAATTGTTTGTATGCTGCTGGAATGGTTTGTATGCTGCTGGAATTCCATGCTACAGAAATTGCATGCTGCTGGAATTGTTTCTGTGCTGCTGGAATTCCATGCTACAGAAATTGCATGCTGCTGGAATTGTTTCTGTGCTGCTGGAATTCCATGCTACAGAAATTGCATGCTGCTGGAATTAGTTCTATGCTGCTGGAATTGATTTTGTAGTGTGCAGTTTTCTGTTTTAGGCTGCTGGAATCACATTAGTAGTGTGCAGGAATTTTTCCAGATTGCTGGAATTAATTTCAGGATGATGAATAGTGCTGTTCCAAGCACAATTGCATGCACTAACCTCTTTGTTTGCAGCCATATATTGCATCCTTGATGGTTCGCATGTTTGTGTGGATTTGGATGTGATTTTATTAGTTGAAATATGTACGATTGCGCGGATAGCAATCATAGGAAGTTGTAATTATTTCCTTGTCTTTATTTCAATTAGTCTTGATGTAAGCTTTCTTGAAAAGCATAGGAATCTCCAATGTAATTTTGGGTTTTTGTTTTTCATTGAGTTGCTTGTATAAATTTGATTTATTGTAACAAGCAACAAAAAGGAAAGTTTCAAGCAAGGAAGGTTGCAACAAACCGGGTCCCATGGTGATGGAGGCATTGAAGGTTTCCTAGCGCAAGAAGGACTCTTTACCAAGTTTCCTTATTGGAAAAGGATTTGAAGTCCGAAGAGCAGGGAGCCATCAAGGATTGCATTCTTTAATTAGCTTTTATATATGGAATGCATGTTTAATGCTTTATATAATTGCTATGTTTATCACCTAGAAACATGGCCACCACTAGGTCTTAAAATTGGCATCTTTCTATATTGGATTGGTTTTAATTGGCAAATTGTTTTTAAACGGCTCTTAGACCAGCACCTTCTATTTGTCTAAGGTTTAAAATTGGATAGGGTTTAGTTTACCTTGGTACCCTTAGTTTCCATAAGAGGCCAACTTAAAATCCAATATGTTGATACCTTAGTGGGCCCATAACCCATTGGTCCCAGGATCTTTACTCAATATGTTTTAAAGCAAAGGTTATTTTTTTGAGATGACTTAAGCAATTGAGTCATGAAAATTGTTAACCAAGTTTGCTAGATTTAAACAAGGTTTGAGTAACGATCAAAAGTGTTTTTCAAAACCCTAGTGTTAAATAATCAAGTGGGAGAGGGGTTTGGAAAAACCCCACGGCCTTCCAATTTCGGTTCATGCTAACTCATTGGAGTGTTAGTGGGAGCGGCCATCCCTTCGGTGGAGTTCTTTACTGAAGATCACTTTGATGAATTAGTAGGTGAACTAATGTGAATATTCGTAATGAGGTGTTAGTGGGAGCGGCCATCCCTTCGGTGGAGCTCTTTACTAAAGATCACTTCTATAGAATGTCAATGAAGCGTTGGTGGGAGCGGCCATCCTTTCGGTGGAGCTCTTTACTAAAGATCACTTCTAGGTTGGATTAAAGTCTCTTCCCTTCGGAAGACTTAAGTCATAGACATTCTGGGAACGTTCATAAGAGATGGTAATACACTTGACATAAGACGGTAATAACCTCTCCCTAGGAGTTAGTGTTATTTGTCATATGAGGCCAAACCAATCAGTGATTGGACCATCACTGGGTATGCGTATCCAGACAGTGATGATCCAAATAAGCAGACCTTAACTCAACGTTACTGTAGGCTCGGCCATCCCTTCGATGGAGGGTCTATGAGGAGGTTGAGACACTGATACATTATTTTAGGGTGAAATAATGTAAAAAGACTTGTGCATGTTTTTCCTTTTATTACAAGCACCATATACATGTTACATATATACTGCCTGTCTAATTATAAACCTGTTATATATCCAGAGAGATGGGGAAGGACTCTTTTAGCCCATTGATGAGTATTCTGCGTGAGAACAAATTGACTGGCCCTAATTACGTAGACTGGAAAAGAAACCTGAACATAGTACTCACCGCTGAGGAGTACAAGTATGTTCTGTCGGAACCCTGTCCTTTCATTGATGATTATTCTACAGATGACCAGCTAGAGGCTGAAAAGAAATGGAAAAAGGCTAATAGCATGGCCAAATGTTATATGCTTGCTTCCATGTCCAACGTGTTGCAAACGCAGCATGAGCAAATGGACACAGCTGCAGATATCATGTTGTCCTTGTCTGAGATGTTCGCAGACAAAAGCAGGCCAGCTAGGCAAGCTGCTTTAAGGACAATTATGAATACCAGGATGGCTGAGGGAACACCTGTCAGAGAGCATATGCTCAAGATGATGGATTGTTTCAATGAAGCTGAGATCCTTGGGGCTGAGATTGATGCGGGGAGTCAGACTGATATGATTCTAGAAACTCTACCGGAGTCTTTCAACTAGTTCAAGCTCAACTTCAACATGAGCAAGTTGGACATGACTCTCTCTGAGTTAATGAAAGAACTCCAGGCGGCAGAGGCCATGATGAAGCCTAAAGGCCAAGCTCATTTTTCCCAGTCTTCCTCTAAACTGAACCCGAAAGGGAAAAAGTTCGAGAAGAAGCAGGGTAAGGGAAAAGGGCAGAAAAAGGGCAATGCTGGTAAGAAGGACAAAGGCACAGGAGAAAAGCCCAAAGGGAAATGCTTCAAGTGCGGCCTTAAAGGTCACTGGAAGAAAGATTGTCCCAAGCTCCTAGGCTCTGATAAGAAAGGTATATCTCCTTCCTATTACATTGAAACCTGTCATGTGGTTGATTCTACTGATTCATGGATAGTAGACTCTGGAGCCACTAATCACATATGCAATTCATTGCAAAGGTTTCAGATAATGAAAAGGCTTGAGAAAGGAGAATTTGATCTTAGAGTTGGAAATGGAGCAAAGATATGGGTTGTTGCAGTGGGAGCAGTTACCTTATATTTTCCGCAAAATAGGATATTAGTTTTAAATAATGTTATCTATGTTCCGGACATAAGGAAGAATTTAATTTCAGTTTCCAGACTCTGGAAATATTATATGTTCCGGTAGAATGCATGATAACTTATTTTATATATATCCTATTGCTCCCTCACTGCACAATGTACAACTAGAAAGCTCAACTTCCCTAAAGAGGAAGGTATCTTCGACCAATGACACTTATCTTTGGCACTTACGTTTGGGTCACATTAACCTAAAACGGATTCAGAGGTTGGTGGAGGATGGGCCTTTGAGCTCATTGGATCTCGAACCTTTACCTCAGTATGAATCATGTCTCATGGGAAAGATGACCAAAAGGTCATTCTCTGCGAAGGGACTAAGGTCAAAGGAGTTGTTAGAATTGGTTCACACTGATGTGTGTGGTCCTATGAACAAACTAGCTAGAGGAGGTTATGAGTATTTCATCACCTTCACCGATGATTACTCTAGGTATGGATATGTGTACCTAATGCGACGCAAGTCTGAAGCGTTTGATAAGTTCAAACAATTCAAGGCTGAGGCGGAGCTACAACTAGGGAAACATATCAAAGCTCTTCGATCTGATTGAGGTGGCAAGTACCTCCTAGGTGAGTTCAAGGAGTACCTCACACAACATGGGATTGTGTCTCAGTTGTCTGCACCGGGTACACCCCAGCAAAATGGTGTAGCGGAGAGAAGAAACCGTACCCTTCTAGATATGGTAAGGTCCATGATGAGTCATGCAACCCTACCCATATCATTTTGGGGATATGCCCTAGAAGCAGCAGCATACATTTTGATTCTGGTACCTTCTAAATCAGTACCTAGGACACCTCAAGAAATGTGGACAGGTCGAAAACCTAGTTTAAGACATATCCACATTTGGGGTTGTCCAGCCTATGTACTGAATGACAAAGCTACCAAGCTAGAACCCAGATCAGAAATGTGCTACTTCATTGGGTATCCAAAGGGAACGAGAGGTGGCATCTTTTATCATCCAAAGGAGCAAAAAGTGCTTATCAGCACTCATGCTAGATACTTGGAGGATGATTGCATGATGCGCCAAGAGCTTGGTTGTAAAGAAACCATTGAGGAGATTCTTTCAGAAACTCCTGCAACATCTGTGCCAGAACCTGAGAGTGTAGAAAATCAAGACATTCCTTTTAACACTCTGGAGCCTCGTCGTAGTGGGAGAATTTCTAGACCACCAGATAGATACCTAGGAGTGTCTTTTATGACAGACTCCGAGGATTTGGTTGAGGATCCTACTAGTTATGATGAAGCAGTAACGGATATAGATGCTGACATGTGGCAGCAAGCGATGAAATCTGAATTGGATTCTCTGTATTCCAATCAAGTCTGGGAACTTGTGGATGCACCTGAAGGGATCAAACCCATAGGGTGCAAGTGGATCTACAAGAGAAAGAGAGGAGTGGATGGGAAGGTTGAAACCCTCAAAGCAAGACTGGTGGCGAAAGGATATACTCAGAAAGAGGGTATCGATTATGAGGAAACCTTTTCACCAGTGGCTATGCTTAAATCCATTAGGATTCTCTTAGCCATTGCATGTCATTATGACTACGAGATATGGCAGATGGATGTCAAGACAGCTTTCCTTAATGGAAGTCTTGACGAATGCATCTATATGATGCAACCAGAGGGATTCATTGCTGGTGGCCAAGAGAACATGGTCTGTAAGCTTAAGAAGTCCATTTATGGACTTAAGCAAGCATCTAGGGCATGGAACATCAAGTTTAATCAGGCAGTCAAGTCCTTTGGCTTTGATCAAAAACATTGATGAACCATGCGTGTATAAGAAAGGGAGTGGAAACGCAGTTGCATTTTTAGTCCTGTATGTGGATGACATATTACTCATTGGAAATGATGTTGGCATGATGTCGTCTACAAAGGTTTGGTTATCATCTCAATTTCAGATGAAGAATTTAGGTGAGGCAAGCTATGTCTTAGGGATCAAGCTTATGCGAGATCGCAAGAACAAGATGTTAGCCTTATCACAATCTTCGTATATTGAGAAGATATTGGTCAAGTATAACATGCATGACTCCAAGAAGGGCTTGCTACCTTCTAGACATGGAGTACCACTATCTCGGAATCAATGTCCGAAGATACCCGAGGAGATAGAAAGCATGAGTAGAGTACCATATGCTTCAGCTGTTGGAAGCCTCATGTATGCAATGTTGTGTACTAGACCAGATATCTGCTTTGCCGTTGGCATGGTTAGTAGATATCAGTCAAACCCTGGACCAATGCACTGGACAGCAGTTAAGCATATATTCAAGTATCTTCGGAGAACGAAAGATTATATGCTAACCTACCAAGCAGATGATCTAACGCCACAGGCGTATACAGATTCTGATTTCCAGACGGATGTAGATAGCAGAAAGTCTACCTCGGGATACGTCTTTACTCAATCAGGAGGGGCTATACCATGGAAGCAGTACATTCTTAGCTGGTAGAGCAGATTGCCTCAGCAGATAACTTAGCTGACCCATTTACTAAGACTCTTACTGAGAAAGTGTTTTCTTCACATATTGAGTCTATGGGAGTTAGGTTAGGTCGCAGTGATCTTTAGTGCAAGTGGGAGATTGTTGGGATTGGTGTATGCCCTAAAGCCCACTGACTGCACTTTCATCTCTGTAACTGGATATTTATTGGTTATTTAATGGAATGACATCTTTCTCTTATTACTTGTGTATATGTATGGTTGTATAAGGCCCATTGTTTTCAAGTAAATGACTTAGGTGTGCAGTGGCTGCACACAGAAAGGTCTGAGTCATGGATACTGGAAACAACTAATATGTTCATAACTGAAAGGTGGAGTTGGGCACTTCATCTTGGTATAAGTTATAATGAGAAACTCTCCTATGTTCAGGGTGACTTACCTTAGTCACGGGAGGTCTTTCCCGGATTTATCTCATTGGTGCATGTGTCATGCATTGAACCGGACCATCTGTAGGTGTGATCTCTAAAATAGTACTATCGCAGAGAGAGATCAAATCACCTCTTGCTACTGAGTGACCAGTGCTCTTAATCTTGAGCATTTGTGGATGAACTGACGAAGTCAAGTTCTTGTGCTTTAATTCACTGTGGGTGAGATCCTGTACATGGGTCAACAGCTCTGTGTTTTGGGTGCTCGGGCTTGATTAGTTGGGACGTGCAAATGCAATATGGAATCTATGCCATCGGGAGATGGAATGATCGTCCCCTTAGAATTATCCGATTAATCATCATAATCTAAGATCTTAGTATATGGATGTTCCATATGGATATTGAACTTGTGGGTCGCTCCCTGGATCAAGAGAATGATATCCGGATGATGATTAGGTCAAGGGTATGAAGTTCTAAGGTTGAGATGTAATCAAGAAGGTAGATAGTACATCGGTTAACCTACTTGATTATGGATGTTACATAGAGGGGCATTGTGGTCATTGTGCTTGGTAGGTCGAAGACTATCGTCTATTTATGATGAGCTTAATTTGAATTTAATATTTGTCCCTGGAGTGCAACCATAACTCTTTAGTGGAATGAGTTAGGGTTAAAATGATCTTAATGTTGCTATGGGGTTAGCATGGACATTTTGGTCATTTTGGGAGCCAAGGGCAAATATGTCTTTTGGTCCCTCTTCTAGCCACTTTCCTATTTTGGCATGGTTTCCTAATTAGATGATATGTGATTGAATTATTTTTGTGGAAGAATAATTTTGAGTTTAAATTCTAATAGGCTCTTATGGGCATACATGAATTTAACTCTAGCTAAATTATTAACATGTGGGCCATGGTGTGTTTAGCTACTTTGTGGGCCAGCCACATGTGGGGACAATTGTGTGAGGTTTCCAAGTTTGATTAAGTATCTTTACTTGGAAGGTAAGACTCCTCTTTGGGTAAGAATTCCTATTATTAAGGGTTACTAATTTTAATTTCCTAAATTAGTAAGTGTTGCACAACCAAGAGGATTAGTTGCTAATTCTTTTGGGAAAGGTCATTCCTATTAGAAAGAGGATTCCTTAATGGAATCTCATTAATTAGGAAGGACTCCCTTGGGCGTGCAACATGGATTAAAAACCCTAGTATGGCTGGAATGAAACCCAAGGGGCGTGAATCCCTATATAATCCCCTTGGCCGTCCAAGAGGAATATACACATAACTCACGCCCAAGCCATCTTGCTGCCCTCTTCTTCTTCCTGGAGAGAGAAGACCAGCAACTAATTATTCCACAAAGAGTGATTCAGAAATCCATTCTTAGGACTCCATTATTTGATCCCACCATCACTACCAATCAGATTTGGAAGTGGAATAGGAGAGAAGACCAAAGGAAGAAATCTGCACAAAATTCCTGCACCTGGGTTGTAGATTGCAGGAGGATTTCAGAGCCTTAAAGCTTCTCTTTTCAAAGTTTCAGAGCACACAAATCATCAAGGTAATAGATTACTATCTACTCCTTGATTTAGGAACATGTTGGTCATGATTTCATGGGTTTTAATGCATGGTTTAATGGCTGATTTCAAATCTGTTTTTAAGTTTTTAAAACTCTGGTTTAGCACAAATCAGCCATGTATATCTCTTTCCAGACCTGATATGCATTATCTTTCACCAGATAGAGGAGCTTCTCAGGTATTTTGATATAAACCAAGTAGCCCATAGGGAGAAAGAGGAAACAACAGACCAGCCAAGCTTCATCAAACAGGCCTCGTTAAAGTCCTTGACTCTGCGCAGACCAAGGCCTCCTTCAGCTTTCGGCAAACAGACCTGACCCCAGTTCACCTGGTTACTAGACTAATCTGGACTAGCTGACCGGAGAAAGTTTCGCATCAGACGCTCCACCTGAAGACAAGATTTGCTAGGAATAGGGATAGTAAGGGAGATGTGAAGGGGGATTGCTGAGAGCACATGCTTGACCAGAATTAATCTGCCTGCAAAGGAAAGGCTTTTGGATTTCCAGCCAGCCAACCTCGTTCTGATGGAGTCCAAGATCTGATTAAAATGAAAGTGCCTGGAAGTTCCCAAGAATATGGGAACTCCTAGATAGTAGAGGGAAGAGTAGCCTGAGGGATGCGAAGAAACTCTGAAGCCTGATGGGCTCTCCTGGAAGGGCACTTTCCAACGAACAGCTGACTCTGGAGGTTGAAATGCTGACCTGAAGAAGCTTGGTAAGAGGCAAAGAGCTCATTTACACTCCTCAGACTACGCTTATAGGCTTTGATGAAGATCAGAATATTATCAGCATAGAGAAGATGGAAGGGGGTGGAGGGAACCGATGAAATTGGCTCAATAGCTCCTGCCTTTTGAAGAGTTTCAAGCTGTAAACTAAGGATCTCCTCAGCTAAGATAAACAGGTAGGGAGATAACGGATCTCCCTGGCGCAGGCCACAAAAAGAGCTAAAGATGCCACAAGGGCTGCCATTTATCAGGACAGATCCTTTGGTGGAGTTATTAGGTCTTTTATCATGTTAATCCAAGCCGGAGAGAAATTGAAGAACTTTAGAGCCCTGAACAGGAAGCTCCACTGCAGCTTATCAAAGGCCTTGGAAATATCCATCTTCAGACAAACTGAACCTCCTCTGGATTTAGAATTGAGCTTTTGGTGTCACGTTAGCCCTTAGAAATCTCTCCTTTGAGAGAAATACAAAAGAAAAAGAAAGAGTGAAAGAGGGAGGGATCAACTGATTTCACGTGAGAGGAGAGTCCATTGAGATCTGGGAAACTCTTCCCTCCCCCATAAACCTCATCTCTTAGCCATCCCTGGGCAGACCTCCCTTCATCCTCATTTTCTTCCAACGCCCATCTCTGCTTCATTGCCAACGAAACTCCCCCATATCCCATCTCTCCATCTCCTCCTCTCCCGATCTCCAAAACCCCGAATCCTCTGCTGCCGCCGCACCGAAATCACCTCCTCCCAACCCAGTACGCCCTCTTCATCTCCCTCTCTCTTCGCCATCTTCTCCTCTCCCTGCTTCACCCTCTCTCTTCGTTCCCTCTCTGCTTCACTCCCCATCTCCCTCGCCTATACTTTAGAACTTTATGAATAATGGATTTTGTTTCATATTGATTCAAGTAATGGGTTTTGTTTGGCTGTTCACATGTTCTCTCTTACTTTGTTTTTGTGTTGGTATTTTTCTATGAGAAATTGTTGTAGAGCAACTATGATAGCTTAAGTTTGAAAAGGAATACAATCATCTCTAGATTAATATCCTTTTGCATGGACCTTCTGTTTCCTTCACTCTCTGTTATGCAGAAGCTACAGATTTGCTCCAGAAGTTTTCAATAGATTCTCAAACAAAGACCCTTGAAGTTCCTGAGCCTACTAAAAAGGTAATTATGAACTCCTATTCATACCTGTGTGATAATTTCTATAACCTTGTAACATTTCTTCCATGTCCCTTGAAGTTTTTGTGCTAATATTTTGTTGTCCATTTCTTTCCTAAGAAACATGGGCCTGTGAGCTCTGGTGATGTGGCAAATGTGCCGATTGCATCATGTGAAAGATTTACTCCCCCTCTTCTTCCTGATTATATGGATCCAAACATGTGTTACCTTCCAAATGGGTATGCGTCATTTTACTATGGAGGTGAGCTAATTATGACCATTAATTACATGAGTGGTGCTTGATTTGAAAAGTTACACGTTTCAATTCCTTTTAAAAACTTATTATGTTTGGGGTTCTTGAGAAATGCTACTGTTTTCTTAATTAGTTTAAGGAATCTGGTTTGGAAATTTAGAGGTTTTGGTTATGTGGAAATGAAGAGATTTCCTGTTCTCCTTTAACAATCTCATAGAAAAATTCATCTGGGTTCTCTCTTGCTGATTGAATATGATTGAAAATAGACAAACTTTTAACTTTTCTTTATTTTCAATGTTCTTTTTTCTTTTTCTATTTTTCTTTCTGTTTTTGAAGGGATTCTACTGTTATATGATTATGGTTTTAAAGCTATGGAAAGTTGAGTGCATTGTTGGAGTTGGAAGTGGAAAAGGATGGTCATTAGATAGGTTGTTGGAAACATCAATTGTTTCTTTATAACATTGGAGCAACAGATAAAATTTGGAGTTCTATTTGTTTGTTTTTGTTCTCAAGAAATTCAAAAATCACATTTGTTTGTAAGTCATTAATAACCAAAACCTTTGCCACATTTTGAACTCATACCATCAAGAAATATCATGTTTTTTTAATAATTTTCATTGCAAAATAGAATGACGCCTTCGTATGCTTGGGTCATGAATCAGAGGAATTCATTTTTTTTTTCATTGAGACCAAGTAGAAATTGCGACGCCTCCCATATGCACTTGACCAACAATTACTTCCTATTTATATTTAAATTTACTTTCAACTAATCTCTCTCTATCAAATATTCACGCCTTATGAATGAGAAGGCATAAAGGTATATGGGGTTCTCGGTGTCTACTTTCAATTTAAATTGGGTTTTCTTTCAGTTGATTTGTGTGATGACCAGGCATTAGAGCTTGCCACTACTAGCAAGCAACTTCCATCATTTAAGGCTGATGTATATGCATTTGGGGTGATTCCGATGGAACTGCTAACAAGAAGTGTGGGTGACATTATCTCTGGCCAAGACTGTGCTCCAATGAAGGAGGGGGAATAGACTCTTTTGATAGAGCCATTGCCGGTGCAAAGGAAGCTCCAAAAGCAATGGATGAATTACTTGCTATATCGCTTAGGTGTATTCTTCCTGTAGATGAGAGACCTAATATCAGAACAGTCTTTGAAGAACTATGTTCTATGACAGTTTAAAGTTTGTTTGCATAATATTAGAAGATTGCAGTCCCAACATAATATAACTACATTTTTCACGTGTCCTTACTTTGATTGACTTATAATTTGAAGTGTGTATGAATGCATGAAGGAAAGATTGAATCGATGGTTTCGATCCATATAAATATCGGCGATAGGGGTCTCCTGATCATTTTAAGCTAGAATGTTCTCCCTTCTAACACTCTCTCTCTCTCTCTCTCTCTCTCTCTCTCTCTCTCTCTCTCTCTCTCTCTCTCTCTCTCTCAATTCTTTTTAATTTTATTAATTCTGATGCTATACAACTTTTTCCCATCTTTTAGAATCATAACAAGAAAGCTTGGGAATTGGAGAAGTTTATCCTCAAGTGCCCCTTTGGATTGTAATAATTATCTTACTCTAAAGTTCTTGCATTTCTTTTATGGAATTGAAAATGGGCACTTGAAAATGGGTGTCAGCAAACGTTTTGGATTTTTATTAGGTTATTTAGGCAAATCTGAGAATGCAAATTTCTTTAACATCTCATTCCAAATTTGAATAAATAAGCTGAGTCATCACATAGCGAGTTGGAAAGACTTGCAATCAAGAAAAGGCCGTAAAAACATATAAAGGGCAGACAAAGCTTTGAGAGCTTATGGATAGGAAAAACAAATATTATAGGAAATGAACACCTTTCCCTGTGTGATTGTGTGACTTCCAAAACTAACAAAAGTTAAGTAAATATATTTGGGAAGTGCCCTAAAATCCCTCTCTGTTTCTAAAAACAATCTCTTCAATTAATGGTACATGCAAAGATACCAAATGATTCTTCAACTCATTTAAACTCCTTTCAAAGTAAACTCATTTGATATGTGATTTGAGTGGGCCCATCTAACAAATATCTTTAAACAAATCTGAGATCTCCACTAAATTTTGAATTTGGTATGATGTTTCGAGGGATATGTTGGTGGGACACACCAATAAGACACTTAACCAAATAAATTTTTGTTTTCCAAAAGATGGTGACCAATCTTAAATTTCCTATATAATTGTATTAAATGTAGTTTGTATGTAACTAAGTGCCTACTTTCAATTTAAATTAGATTTTCTTTCTATGAATTAAAGGCTCGTGTTGGGCGCGGGCCCTAAAGCGCTAAAATGAAAGGATAATTTAATTGGCCTGACTTTTGTATACCTTTTCTATTATTTTTTAAATAAATTGCAACTCTGTTTTTTCTTAGATTTATACCTTTTCTATTAATTAGTTTTTCATTTTTTCTATTAATTAGTTTTTCAAGCACCAAAATATCTTTCAATTTGAATTTTAAGATTATGCTTTATAGGTCATATTTTTCATTTAATGTACTTTCCTAACAAGTTTTGAAAAAAGTTAGAAAATTAAGGGTTAGTAAGGTTATTAATTTAAAAATAAATTTAAGACTATGCCTTCTTAGATAGATGTTTAATTTCATGTCCTTAATAAAGTTAGAAAATCAAAGGGTTGTTCAAGTAAATAATCTAAAACTATATTTTTCAAAATGCATTGATATTGTTTTTATTGAATTCTGTTATTTACAAAAGTGCTAGATATTTAATGTAAATATAATAAAATAATATAAATTTTGTAATGTATTCTAGATTTTAATTTAACTTTTAAATATAAGTTATATATAGTATTTTAGGAAAAATGAAGTATTCTAAATAAATTTTATTTGGAGCCCGAGCTTAGCACGGGCGTTTGTTCCTAGTATATATATATTATAGCGAGAAAACAAATAACAAAGGCTATGACTATACATGTAAGATATTAGTGGCAAGTACACGTACATAGATTGAGTTTTTGTGTGGACCCATCTTTTTTTTGCTGCTGCTAAACCTGAGCAAGGGAATGAGAACCAACGGAAGCTCAAAAGACAGTATCATCTACACAAACAAAAAGCAACACCCAAACAATAATTAGATGAGAGAAAATAGATAATAAAAAAAAAAAAAAAAAAAAAGGGGTCCAACATGCGTGATTGGAGAGGAATATTTTCCGTATAGCCTTATATTGGATATATAAAACTATGATGTAGAAATATACAAGAAAAGCTGCATATGGGATATGTATTGTATAACCTAGAATAACCATATGAGATCTAGTATATAGTTAGTTATACAATGTTTGTCTTAACAGTAGCATAGAAAGGAGATACCGAGGATATGATAATGAGCCGGCCGGCGCCCGACGGTCCACTAATTATGGAGACAATTAAACTCGGTGTAATGGCGATGCACCGGGTCAAAAGATTTCTGATCCATTTCTTCATCTTGAGGTCCAAGAAACCCTGCCCATTTAATTAAAATTATATAGGAGGCCAAGTAAAAAATCATACATCATTTTCATTTGCTTCACCTGCATGATAAATTGCCCTGCATATGTGCCAGTTATGGCAGAGCTTTGCCCTGAAGCTGGAAGTGCTATGGCATAGAGAGTTGAACTTGATTTTCCTAGGACATCCTGCATAAAATAGTAAAAAAGGTAATGATAAGGACAATAGTTGTATCTATTTTTTGTTTGATGAGATTGTGCAAGGCAGATAAAAGGATGTGAACAAGCTCTACTCCAGGCCCAGCATTGACTTGTATAGATTTGACCCATCAAGACCCTACTCCAGGCTCGTGTTATAATAGAGTCAGGTACAAGAGTATTCCATAATGAGAATCTGGGCCCAATTGAAAAAGGGTCAAAACCTAGAATTTTCTGTTATAAAGGGTTAATCGGGGGTTCCATCGACATAATTTGATCTTTGGAATTATTACTTCTTTATGTCAAAGCTTAAAGCTTGTTTGGATAGCTCGGGCATGCTAATTTGCAAGCCTCTCTAGATTTTGTTCGAATTGGATGTAGTTATGACCTTGAATATTGGCAAGTAGAGAAGTCCAAACTGTTAGAGATTATGATCAATCTGTTAAAAAAGACTGTTAGGATGTTAGTGTTGTTAGGATTATCCTTATCCTTAAGATAATGTTAGCTCGTATTTGCATTATAAATGTAGATCTTTTCATCTAATGAAACTTAGAGTATCAAAGTTCGGGGTTTTGATTATTGAAAAGTATTTAGTTCATGGGTTCTTGTGGCGGAAGCACCATTGTGAGGGGGGATTGTTGGGCAAAGGCGTGCCACAATGCCTGGTGCGATGTTGAATATCGTATAAAACATTGGGTTGTACCTCTTCCATCACCCATTCGTTTTGGAAGGAATGGTAGCTTAGTAGGTGCATAAGATCCTATAAGATGGTATCAAAGTCAACCCAATCATGAGTTCGAATCCAAGAAGGAACGACTCGACGCAAAAAAAAAAAAATAATAATAAAATAAAATAATTTACGTCTCGCCTATAGTGCACCGACCGGGTTCCCAAGGGAGAGTATTGAGAATTTGACAAGGACCTCTTTGTTTATTTTATTGACTGACCTTAAGCAAGAAAGATGCGGAATCGAGAGTTATATTATTGCATTGTTCGGAATTCTCTTGCGAGAGGTTATCTGCAGAGCAAATACTGGCAGGCACACAGACCATTGCTACATTGATGAGAAATGCCACGAAGATAGCAAAAGCACACTCCAAAAGGAAATACCTGCATGCGCTCTGAAATAGAAACATGGAAAACAGACAACACTCAGTATCCAATCAAATCTCAATGTGCATTTTTTCCCTTTCTGATGATCTTTGATGATCAGTTTTGTTCACATACGTTGATTCCATTGACGGACTGAGGTATCTTTCTTGAGAGAACAAGAGCTGAATGCAGGAAAAGGTTATGTCTGTCAAGAAAGAAAAGGAAAAGAGGTGTTGCTTATACAACTGTGAGAAAGAAAGCAAAGTAAATGAAAATTCACACACACAGATGGAATAAAAGTCTTACGGCATGATATTAGTACCCAAGAGAGCAATGGCAAGTCCAGTGGCGCCACTGCCGTTGAGTTTTGGTATAAACATCCCCTTCATAACATCTGATGCTGGCGGCTTTACATAACCCAGTTCCCCAAAATAACAACCAGCCAAGAGAAAGACTAGAACTGCTATCAGGAGTTCCAATTTCCGAATCTGCATCAAGAGAAAGAGACTTTAATTCAGTTTCAAGTGTCGTCCCGTCCGTTAAGATATCTATGAATAAATGTAGATTGAGTGGAATTCGACTTAAATCATTGGATTAATTACATGTTTTTTCCCTTTTTGGATTCAGGATGGTTGATTTCTTGCTTCTCTCATGTTTTTAATTTTTTTAAATACCTGAACATCTGTTTATATTTTTCAATTAAAGCTAAGGCTCCCTACGACAAATATTGAAAACCTGTTCTTTTCATTTCAGAAGTATGGAGTTAGGTATACATTCGACATTTAGTTTAGTCATACCAGTACACTTCTGTTTCAATAAAAATAGGAAGTGAGAGAGATTTATTGTAGTTTCTCCAATTACCCCATATCTTTGCAACCCCAGCAACAGGAGAGTGCTCAGACCAGTGAGGAGAACTCCGGCCCAGACTGGGATGTGAAAGAGTATGTTGAGTGCAAAAGCTGTCCCAATTACTGCAAATCAATGAAAATTCAATCGATTGATGCCATCATCTTTTTAACTAAAAACACGAATCTGATGAAGATATGGCTTAATATTTCATACCTTCTGGGATATCAGCGGCAATGACAGAGCTTTCTGCCAGTAACCATAGGCAATACTTCACATATTTCGGATATTCGTCCTTACAAACTTCTGCGAGATGCTTCCCTGAAACAAGCATAATTAAGACAACTTGATCATGATTCATCTTTCATGCCTCCTTCTTTCAAGGGGTCTGGAAAAGGAAACTGTTTTTTCTTCATACCGGTTGTTACACCGAGATTTGCTGCGAGTGACTGAATTATAAAAGCGAAAATGAGTCCAATAAGAACTACCCAAAGGAGCTGTCAATACAATCAATACAGGTAGAAGTTGTAATTAGCTTCTGTTATATTGCCACCCCAAGAAAAACGTTGGTACTAGAACTGCATGAATGCTCATATCTCTGTTATTTTTCTTGTCTTACCTCATATCCGTAGCTAGCGCCAGCTTGCAAATTCGTCTCAACTGTCATTTATTCCATCACAGAAATCATGTTAGCATAGAGAAAAGGTTCCAGAAACCCAAGGAGACCCATGTAAAGACAGTCACAGATAGATGTTGAGAGAGTTTACAGTTTCCAGGATCAAGATATGCCATGGACACAAGGAATCCGGGCCCTACATGTGATAAGAACCTTCTCCATCCATGTTCCTAACCATCAATGGATGCCAAACAGAGGTAAGTAAATTTTATTATATTCTGAGCAAAAGGTCAATATGTGAAGATTAAGGAAAAAAGAAATCTATGGTAGTGTGTGTGTGTGTGTGTGTGTGTGAGAGAGAGAGAGAGAGAGAGAGAGAGAGAGAGACCCTTGGGTCATCTCCTGCATTGCTCATAGAAGATGTTTTTTCTAGTTCTACCGAAGCAATGCGATTACTCCCTGTCCATGAAGGAGGGTCCTTTGCAATCGCTTGCTCTCTGCTGGCCATCTCTCTCGTTGTTTCTTAAATTCACAGGCCGGCTCGATCCTCTATATATATAGAACAAACGTACATAAAAAATAATGGAAGCCAGTCCCTCTCACTCTCAGTCATACCCAGTCAGAAAGAGAGCTGCAACATAAAAGCTATACAATACCTGAATATTATAGCCATATATAGTTGGAGATTGGAACGGCAAGCACCTGTATTAATCTATTGATGGTGTCACTCTTGCATTATACTTGAGCTGAAATGTTACTCATGAAGCTTCTTTTGTAGTACTTGTCATGTCATTTATTTCTACTATCCACTTTCTCCTTGTGATTTGACCTTTTCCAGTAAGTAGTAGGGTGGAAATTGGAAGCTCAGAACTTTGTGATCAGACAATATTACTGTCTGCCTTTTTTCCCCTTCTGTTGAATACATAAATTACATTAGGATTTAAAACTGTTAAGTTAATGCTGTGTTGGCCTTTCTATTTGATGAAGACAAAATAGATAATTAACATGGTAAAGTTCAAATGTGTCCAATAATCAGGAGGTTTGGTTTGAGTGGAAGAAATCACCAACACATAGTAAAAATCGGGATTCTCCACCCCTACTTGTGCTGAACCTGAGTAGGGAGAATCTAACTAATAAACCCTTTGAATCACTTAAATTAATGGAACTGGTTACTCCAAAGTAAATACAGTACACCACTCTGTACAACTTTTAAAAACATGATGTGCCAAGGTTTTGTAGGGTCCGTGACCCCATTAGATTTACATTGGATTTTGGATCTAGTCATATTAAAAAATATATATGATCTATTAGATGTTGTCAATTGTTTGATTTTAGGTCATGAATGTGTGTGGAAATAGAAACTCTATAGGGTATTTGGTGACTGGCCATTTCATAATCTTAAGATCAAATAGCTGGAAATATCTAATGTCTAATGGGCCTGAGTTTTGTGAATGCTTAAATCTTAGATCCCTCTTGTATCTTGTAAATATCACAGGGGGGCCACAAACTTTGCAACCTATCATACTTTAAAAAGCAGTAGAAAGCACAGATTCATTTATAATCCACACTCTTTAATTGGACGATGTTATTGTTGTTATTATTATTAGTATTTAAGGAAGATGGAACCCAAGAGAGCCCACACTGTGAGAAGGAGAGCCCACACAAATAGGAAGAGGAAGTCTACATATGTGAGAATTAATAGAAGCCCACAAAGTGGGATGAGTGGCATACCCTGGCATCCAGGTGACATGCAGGGTTGCCAACCAACTGAGCAACCCCTTATTGACCCAAATCGTTCTTTTAAAACCTATTTCTTATTTTCTCGAGTTGACTTGGTAATTCAGAGTGTTTAAGATATGTTATCGGATAATGACAGGTGATGAGTTGTCGTTTACTTCCTAAGATATAAATAAACATTTTACACAAAGTCTACACTTTTTTTATAAACAGGTCGTGAGCAGGAAAAGAAGCAAGATTAGTTTAAATTTGGTCCACCTTGAGCCCCATTGGGATTAGTTTAAATTTGGTCCAGCTTTTTCTGTTTTGAACACTTTCTTTTTCTTTTTCTTTTTTTTTTTTTACTTGGGTTGGTTTAACAGTCTTTGGATCATTAAGTAGATGGGCCACAGTCTCATCTGGAATAAAGTCTTAACAAGAAAATATTTGTGGGAAAATTACACTTTATCTGTCAGGCTTTTTATACTTTTCCCATGTATTTTTTTGTTCTCTTTTTTGTGAAGTTGGACTGCTGGTTTGGAGTGATACTTTAAACTGAAGATTCAAAGATTGATCCATGGGCATATGTAAAGCTTAAGTGCCAACATGACTCAACCATGAGTGTGGTGGCTTTGCAATATTGTATTTTATGTCACGAAATTGGAAGCTCTTTGGGACCTATTTATTTGCGTAGAGACATAGGAATTAATGGTCAAATGAGATTCCTCGAATGATTATTGAAGTGTTGAAGGGTGAAGAACCGAAGATACAGGGCAAGGGATTAAATATGCACAGTAGAAATGTAGATGGGACCTTGACTTTCCTTGGATTTGAATTAGTAGGGTGATGGCTGGTGTAAGTGCCTAAAAATTACGGACTTGGTTAAGAGAGGAATAAGTTCTTAGTTTGGTGATCTGGGGAAGATGAGGGAAAAGGATCGAGCCTCCGATGGCCTCCGAGAACCTGAAAGAGGAAGACAAAGGTCAGAGACCCTGGCTGTAGGCAGCCGAAGGCACTCCGATGCTTAAGTTAGTGTGATAACTGAGAGGAGAATGAAGAAGGAGAAGTGTGGGAGGGAGATATGACACGTACCCCATGTGGCTCTCCTTCATGCAATATATATAGACGTGAGCGTCATCATTGGAATGGACCCAGGGAGAGACGGAAGTCTCATCAGTATGTACTCTTCTCTCTTGAGTGGGGATAGGTAAAAAGGGAATGTCCCATCGGATCATCATCCCATACCTACGGACATGACCCTGAGATAAGGCGTGCCTCTTATCTAGGTCCGGCGCCCACTCCGTTTGTCAGTTCGCCATCCCCGTCACGGCAGCGCATTTATGGCCGCATTTATGACTGAATGACAGGAGACCGAGATCAGGCTTAAGGCCGAGACCGAGGCGAGCACTTGTGATCGTGACCACCGAGACGGGCCCAGGCTCCTCCAAAGTGGCGCTACCGCCGAGCTTGGATGACACCGAGACTGAGGATACTCCGTAATCGAGGGGCGGCCCCACAAAAGCCTATGATTACGAAATGCCCCCACACAGCTTGGTATTCATTTCCCATCTTCATGTGAAAATAATGGCTAGGATTGTTTGGTTTCTGTGAGAAATATGGTTAGGGTTTTTTGGTTTTTGTGAAAATGAGTCATATGCGTAAATGATGCACATGTGAAAAAGATTTTATTGTCCATCATTTTCACATATCTTCACATTCGAATATGAGTACATCTATTGGTTCACCGTTTTTCACTAATATATCAAAATCCATAATGAATCAAGATATGGAATTTGATTCCATAGCCGATTCAGAACGTGAAAATAGGGCCATAAAAGTCAATAGTAACAAATTTTATTGTTTGGAATTTTTTTCAAATTCTCAAAACCTATGATGAATCAACGGATAAAATCTGACACCTTGGCCCTTTTTGGCCCTCTAGAGAGGATTGACGGTTCAAATTATTATTTAGGAGCCTATAAGAAAAGGAAAATCAGAAAAATAAAATAAAATGGATTGGACCCAAGGGACTATCCAACCTATCATTTATACTATTTACATCCAATGATCCAATGGTTTTTCACAAATTTCTCGAGATCCACAACGAATCAATCAATGCATGGAATTTGACCCCATAGTCATTTTTACTTCAAAAGATGATGAATTGTTTAGATTGTGAAAATAGAGCCCACAAAAGTCCAAAATCGCATATTTTAGGGTGTAGACCTTTTCAAAAATGTTTAAAAATCTACTATGAATCAACAACTAAAATTTGACCTTCTATCTCTTTGTGGCCTTCCAAAGAGGATGACGCGTCCTGAAATTCCATGTACTAAGGGTAATTTAAGGGTAATTTAACAATCATTTTTTTCTTTTGGATATTCACTTTTGATTCTTCACTTTTTAACCACTTGCATAAATATATGGTCATAGAATTCCTGAAAATTTAATTACATGAAACAAACAGTGCCTAGACTAGACGGGTTGAATTGCTTGGCTTGTGAGCATAGTGGCTATGAACTCCATAGGCTGCTGGAGGACCATGCTTGTTCCAATCAAATTATCTTAGCCTTTGATTTAGGGTGCTTAAAAAGTTTCAACTCTTAGATTAAAAAAGAAAAGATTCTTTCAGTTTCAACTCTTAGATAAAAAAAAAAAGATTCTTTCTTTATTTTTTTCATCCAAGAGGTTAAAAAAGATTCTTTCAGTTTCAACTCTTCGATAAAAAAAAAAAAAAGATTATTTCTTTTTTTTTTCCTTCAAAGAGTTTAAACTGCTCCAACGCCTGTCAACTCCAAATCAGTGTCAAAATATAAATGAGATAGCTTTAAAGTGTTTGTGTATGTGGTTTCTCTTTCCATATCTGCTTTTAGATGGGCACGTTTATGGGGTGCTGCCGAAACCTGGATTTTAGAGAAGCTATTCCTCATTTCACAAACAAAAAGTTTATATGGACCGATTGGGAAGCCCGAATTTTGGACCTATCTATAATGAATTGTTTGTTTACATAATTTTGTTTAGCAGGGGGAGTCTACGAACAAGTCACTTTCTGTTACCTTGCATCACCACCATCTTAATATCTGTCCAAAGCGATTAGTTACAACTGATTAAAGAAAAAGGGTTCTAATTTCCTAATGGCAAGTAAGCAAACGTTTGAAAAGATGAATGATTAAAACTGTCACAGTCTTCCGTGCAAGTTTGATTTGGACATGAGAGTGAAATGGTTGAGAGAGGCCGTCTCTGCAGTAATACGGATATGAAAAACAATACCTGTTCTAGGTTAGGTATTAGTTGAGAGAATAAGTCTTCTAATTGGACTGTTCAATCTGACGTTGGGCTTTTAGCCATATTCAATAAAATTAGGCACTGTTTTATTGTTAACTGGGACCGGTAGGTTTCTTTTTTTTTTTTTTTATCGATTTGATCTTGACCAAGCTGAAAATGTCATTTTTGCCGGACCGTGATGGTACTTTTGGGGGGGAGAGGGGAGGACGTCCTCCAAGCATTTGCAAGAGAGGACTTAGCAATCGAACTTCCGGCAGTCGGGTGAGAGAAGGAGGTTCCCAACCAATAGACTATTGATCCCTTTATTAAGAAGCCCAACCTAATTGAAACTCATAACTATTGAAACTTCAATCCATTAAAAAATGAACATGCTACCAATGCACATGGGTTATCTCCAAATTCTAATCCCACTGTCAGATGTGACTTACAAATTTTAATATGATTAATGACGGCTACAACGCAAAATGGTCATTTTCATTTGAATTGTTCATTGCAAAACTAAAATTCTCTTCAAAATTGTATAGTGCTGGCGGTGATAACATCATTCATCCGTATGCGGGAACAAAGAGACAAACTATCCAAATAATGCAACATCCTTGTCCTGTTCTAATGTTGTCGTTCTCTATTTCTATTGCCTTGGGGGTACGAAACAATGTCACCCAATCGTATGCACAAATGAAAAGAAGAATTACCCAATTGCAATATACTTATCCTGTTTCCATTCTCCATTCCTCTTGCTTGAGCGTGCGGGACGATGTCACCCGTCCTTATGCTGAAATAAGCCAAAAAAAAAAAAAAACTACCCAGTTGCAATATGCTTATCCTGTTTTCATTCTCTATGATGTTTAGGCCGTCCAAATTCAATGCCTCATGCTTCTTCCTCCCAAATGTCTACAGCAACAGAACCATCTGAGTCCCAAGATGCTTGATATTCATATCATTGTCATCACATCATCTCCCCCGGTTTGACTTGCATTTTGTATTTTCTAATGAAAACCTTAGAATAAGGTGTTGACCTCCGAGAAAAAAAGGACTAATGGAATTTGTTTGGATACTTTATCCTGAGTAGGGGCGGACTTAGGTATAACCTTATGGGGGCGGTCGCACCCATTGGACCTCAGTCCGCTTATAAAACTATGATGAGAATTCTGGCCGAGATTTGAAAATCCATATAAAAATTCAGCGTCCGCCCCCAAAACCCACATGAAGATTCTAGATTTGTTCCCAAAACTTAATTGCATGTTTGGGTCCGCATCCCTTAGATAAAAATCCTGAGTTCGCCATTGATCCTGAGTAACATCAGAAAACTTTGACATACATAAAATAAAATAAAAAAATCAGTCTTAGTTATAAGTACCCTTCATTGTGTTTTTCACTTGGAGGAATTAATCCTCTATTTTATTTTATTTTTATATTTTATATTTATATTTTCAAAGCTATTCCTTTTTGCTTCCTCTTGTATGTATTATTCGCGCATTCACATCCATGTGATCTTGTCTTTAAGTTATAGGCATATATCAATAACGATAAATATCTATTTTAAGTTTTATTATAGGTAGTTTTTTATTTACTTATACGTTTTGGGAATCTAATATTACTGGAAGTGTCATATAATTTTTTTTCTTTTTTTTGGATTAAATGGTATCTAGGTCTTATGGTGTTAGCACTTAGCATTTAGCTCTGATTTTTTTTTTTCCAGAGATTGAATGGGCGTCAAATTGGGGCTGTGACAGATCAAGGGGCTATTGCATGTGAAAACGAGTAATTCGATCAGAGATATGTTGGGCCCTATCATATAATAGGGAATTTCTCATGATAAATATCTACAAGATTGAAGGGATTTTTACGAAAAAATTAGGCTTAAACCATGATTAAAAGGTTTTTTGAAGAAAAATAATAAAATGATGAGATAATTGTTCATACATTTTTTGGGGCCGAAATTATCCTAATCGACAATATCGTCAACTGGGAGAAGAATTTGGTCTTATGCAGAAAATTTGGTGGGAGATGAATTTTCATTTCAAAGAAATGAAGAGAAATTGAAGGAGGTGACGAACGCAACAAAGAAGAAGGAGATTATGCATGCCACTCCAGACTGTTGATATGGTCAGCCACCAAGCTATCCCTGCAAGCAACTTGGAACATAGTCAGACATAGAGCAAATATTCTTCCCTGTCCTAAGTTCATCTGGAATAGCATCTCCCTTCCCAAAACTAAGTGCTTTGGTTGGCACTTGTTGCATAACAAAACTCCAACAGAATGTCTCTTGAAACATTTGAGTTTTTCTCTAGCTTCCAGATATAGCGGTTGCCACCAAGAAGAAGAAACAGTTCCTCACCTCTTATTCTCCTGTGCTCAAGCAAGATCTCTCTGGCTTTGGCTATTTAGAGCTGCTGATTTGAGGCCTCCTAGGATCTTCTCTTGTGCAGAAATTTGGCAAGCTCTCTCTCAAGAAAATGACTTATCATGCTCTAAGTTCATGGTTGTAGTTTTCATTGATGTTATCTATGCTCTCTGGAAGGTTAGAAACAAGTCAATTTTTGAAGATCACAATCTCCCCCTCAATCTCATTATTTTGCAACTGCAGGAAGAAATCACCTTCTCTCTGAAGAACATAAGAAAGTCCTTTTGCAGCTCCCAGCTCATGTCTATTTGCCATTTTTTGAAAGTTCAAGTTGCTAGGTACTCTTCCTTTTGTTTTGGCTCCTCTGTTTAGCTTTGTCTTCTTTTGGGGGTTCTAATTGACCCTTGTATATTCCTTTCCCTATTTTCTTCTTCTTCTTTTTAATACAATTACCCTTAATGCAAAAAAAGATATGGTCAGCCAGCGGCATTATGCATGTTAGTCCTCATCAGCCATCCACCTTCAAATGATCAAAAGTATCCAAATTAGTGGTCTGCAGATGAACTATTCCAGTAGCTGTGCAGGAGATTTTGATGCATCACTCATTCTCATTGATCACTGGCCAGATTTTGGACGTCTGGATTATGGCAACTTGATTGCTAGCTTGCCTAATTTTCAGCAGTTGCAGCCAAGTGTGTGAATATGGTTCTTTTTATTGTATATTGTAGTGGGATACGACTCATAACCCAACCCTCGCTTGCATCTATATTCCTTATACAGGCGCTCACCTCTAATTTAATTTGTGATCCAACTTATATTGACTGTGTAAATAAGAAACATTACTTGCAAAAGCCATCTAATTTTGGAGCCTAAGATCTTAAAATCAGGACTCTGGGCTCAATAGAATTGCAATGTCTCAGATTTATGATTTGCACACAAAATTAGTTTTGAAAATGAAATGCCAACCTGTCATGGAAATTGTATCTATGTTGTGCTGTTGCAAGAGGATAGAACCCATTCTAATCAAGTCTTTAGAAAACTGATCAAGCTGATAGTGAGCCTATCCTCTATTGTAATTTGTAAGTGAATATGGCTGAGGGCCCATACAATTTTCATAGCTTGGCTCAGTCATGAAATTTTCTGAGTGGAAACATCAGGAGGATCTGAACTCTCTATTTCTATTGTGGCCAATAGTCAGCTAATTTGTCAGTCTCTACGATGCTCATGAAAAATAAGAAAAAAGTAAAAAAAAAAAAAAAAAATTATCTGAGTTTTGCCTAGTCCCATGTGCTTATTTGTCATAATCCTTTATTTGTGTAGTCAAATAATCTTCGCGAAGTTGACGGATTTTCTCCCTTTTTTTCTCCAAATAAAAATATTAACGAAATCAGTTTTCGTTTTTTATATACCACACAAATTCTATTAAGATGGGACTCTGGACTTTTTAACAATTTAAAACTTGAAAAATGACCTTTAGCTCCACGGAAAAGCTCTCTCTATTAAGAGGGGCACTCTGGACTATTTAACCATTCAAAACTTGAAAATGACCTTTTGGCCCACGGAAAAGCTCTCTCTCTCTCTCTCTCCTCCTCCGGTGCCGCCGAAGGGGACAGTGGATGCTATGCTGGAGTGGGTGAGTGTAGAAAGAAGTTAGGGGTGGAAGTGAGTTTTGATAGATGTCCTTTTAGGTAATCTCGCACAAAAATATTGGTCATGCAAAAAAGGGGATGTGGAAGGAGAAGCCTGGTATGTGGCATTAGCAAGCGAGCATGCCATCTCTAATAAATTTATTATTCCCAAGTTACCCATATATATCCTCCATGTAATTTATTTTTTTTCATCCCTACTGGGACCATGCAATGAGAGAGAAACAAACAAAAGATAGAGCAACAGTTCAGCAGTTTAGTGCCTTTTATAATGAGTATTTTTTTAAAGGATTAATTAGCGAAAGGTCCCTCGATTGGAATGTTTCCAGCGTCCAGTCCAGGCGGGATCTGTTTAAAGGCTCTGGTCCAAGTAGTTAGGATGTTTGCAGCCTAAGGTCCTTCTATCCACATGGGTTCATTTTTGAAGACTAATTTACCCCTGTAACCGTCGCAGCATGCAGTGGAGTGGTCCCCAACGTGTCACTATTATTTAGCCACGATTTAAGTGCATTAGTGGGGAAGTTATTACTGATATGCCCCTGTCATCCAGCGCAGATCTCGTTTTTTGAATCTGAACCTGCAATCGCTTATGATATTGAATCTGAATGTAGAACCTAACGAGAGAGAGATTCATTGTTTGCGGAGCAGATTGCAGACCAATATTTTGGTAGGAGTTCTATTGTAATTGGATTATAGTCTCGTATATTGATTGGTTGGGAAACAGTTCATTGGATTGGAAGCAGAAACCAGATCCAAACGTGGGGAAGGGATTCATCTTTTTTGAGGTAAGCGATTTTTTCTGTTTACATCAGAGATTATGCAGTTTTTGTTATCTGAATGTGTAGATATATATATATTTCTGATGCGCATGCTCAGTTCTATTCTTATTGGTTTTTAGCTATGTAGTTTGATTTACTGTATAGCAGATTCATATCTAACTTTTGTGTAGCAGTTGTATCTTTTATAAGGACTTGAAGTTTTTCATTTTTTTTTCGAGTGTTGATAGTTAGGTTTCTTTAGTTTTGTTGGTGATGAAGTATTCAATTTGTATCAGCTCAGTTGTTGTAGGAATGATTTGATGGTCATGCATTTAGATTAGCTAGAGCATGACTTATTTACCAGTCTTATTTTAGAGCTGCATTGTGGAAGAAGTAATGTAATCTAAGATTTTTGAGTTTTAGCATGAAATTTATCTGACTGTTAGTCAGACAAATCGTAGTTTGTGTAATTTTATCTGAGTTATATACACAATATCTGATATCTTTATTGAATTTATCTGAGTTATGTACAATTTATCTGAGTTGAGATCCAAAATTTATCTGAGTTGTGTACAGTTTATCTGAGTTGAGATCCAAAATTTATCTGAGTTTTGTACAATTTATCTGAGTTCAGAGACAAAATTTATCTGAGTTTTGTACAATTTATATGGGCCATGTATAAGCCATGTACAATTTATCTGAGTCATGTACAATTTATCTGAGTTCAGAGACAAAATTTATCTGAGTTTTGTACAATTTATCTGAGTTCAGAGCCAATATTTATCTGAGTTTTGTACAATTTATATGAGCCATGTATAAGCCATGTACAATTTATCTGAGTTGAGAGCCAAAATTTATCTGAGTTATGTACATTTGAGTTATGTACATTTTATCTGAGTTATGTACAATTTATCTGTGTTATGTACAATTTATCTGAGTTTAGAGCCAATATTTATCTGAGTCATTTACAGTTTTTGCAATGATAGTGGCCATTTATATTCATTTTATCTTGTTGTTTTACAGATGTCACAGCCGTTATTGCTTCTCTGTAAGTATGGCATGCTTACAGCAGTTATTCACTTGAGTAGGGGTATGAGCTATGATGGTTTGATGAGTCAAGTTTGTAACAGGTGGAGAAATCTTACAATGAACATGGTTTGTTTTACTTATGCATTGCCTGGCCACCCAAAGTGCTTGCTGGACAGCGATTCGGATCTAATGAGCTTGTCCATGCTGGCTTCTTCAATGGGATTGGGGACAGTTGATGTATTTGTAACAGAATCGCAGGGTTCGGAGGACGATGATCAAGAGGAAATTGGTGATCATTTAGCTGAAGATGCCCTACCATTAGTGGGGTACGAGGATACAGATATAGAGACAGATCTTCTTCCACAGTTTTGTACCCACAAGGAGAAGATGTTGCTGTCTGCCGGTTGGGCAAGTGGTATTAGAATGGAGTCTTTCTTAATTCAATTCTGTGGACTTCAGTGATCTTTTGTTTGATGCTTTGGATGAGTGAAACAGTTGAGACCAAATTTGATCTGAACTGGTAATGAGCGCTAGGCTTCTCAGCATCTATGTCTTTACTGACTTCTTTTTTGTTTGATGGTTTATCTTCCACCCTCTTTCTCTTGTTGTGTTTTACTCCTGCATATAGTAATATAACTCAGATTCATATCACCAAAATATTAAAACAACATTACACAGAACACAGATACAATTGCACAGGACACAGATAAATTTGATCTGAACTCAGATAAATTTGATCTGAACTCAGATAAATTTGATGTAAACTCAGATAAACTCATGGAATAGACAAAAGATTTGGTGGATTTGATGAAGGGCAGATAACTTTCATATAACATCAGATAAATTTGCTGATAGTGTGATAAAATCATACAGAAGTCAGATAAATTTGATACAGAAGTCAGATAAATTGTTAGAAAGTCAGATAAATTTGACACAGAAGTCAGATAAATTTGCCACAGAACTCAGATAAATTGTTAGAAAGTCAGATAAATTTGATACAGAACTCAGATAAATTGTTAGAAATTCAGATAAATTTGATCTGAACACAGATAAATTTGAACTGAACTCAGATAATTTTGATGTAAACTCAGATAAACTTATGGAATAGACAAAAGATTTGGAGGATTTCCAGTGCAGCATCACACTCTCTTGCTTTTAAACTCAGATAAAGTCAGGAGACATTGATTCAACATCACACAGAACACAGATACAATTGCACATGACACAGATAAATTTGATCTGAACACAGATGAATTTGATCTAAACTCAGATAAATTTGATGTAAACTCAGATAAACTTATGGAATAGACAAAAGATTTGGAGGATTTCCAGTGCAGCATCACACTCTCTTGCTTTTAAACTCAGATAAAATCAGGAGACATTGATTCAACATCACACAGAACACAGATACAATTGCACATGACACAGATAAATTTGATCTGAACACAGATAAATTTGATCTGAACTCAGATAAATTTGATGTAAACTCAGATAAACTCATAGAATAGACAAAAGATTTGGAGTCTTTTCAGTCCAGCATCACACTCTCTTGCTTTTAAACTCAGATAAAGTCAGGAGACATTGATTCAACATCACACAGAACACAGATACAATTGCACATGACACAAATAAATTTGATCTGAACTCAGATAAATTTGATGTAAACTCAGATAAACTCATGGAATAGACAAAAGATTTGGAGTCTTTCCAGTCCAGCATCACACTCTCTTGCTTTTAAACTCAGATAAAGTCAGGAGACATTGATTCAACATCACACAGAACACAGATACAATTGCACAGGACACAGATAAATTTGATATAAACTAAGATAAAATTACTTGAATCTGACAAAGTAGCAATGAATGTTATACATATGGTTCAACATTTCTAATTTATACAAGAACGACAGACATTATAAGGCAAAAAAGAAAAAAATATGTCTGGATACCTTCAACTTTCTGTTGCTCTTGCTCCTGGCTTTCTGAAAGAATTGAGGACTTCGTTTTGGCCATTTCCTGATTTGGTTTTCGTTACTAGAAGAGGAAGCAGAAAGAATAGTAGTAAATCATTCAAATCGGCGATTAACGGTAAGATAGGGTTTCCAAACAAAAAGACTGAGAAACTTTGAACTTACAAGGGAAATGAGTAGTTTGAACTGTATTTGTATGCTTTCGGAAACAGTTATGCAGTTGTGGAACCGTCTTCTGCAACTAGGGTTTGTATGTCGTCTTTTTTGTATCACAACTTGTCGAAATCGAAGATATCTTTGTTGCAAACTCTAACTTGCAATGAAACAGTTAATCTAAGGAAAGTTTTTGAAATTTTAAGCTAATCTGCTGTTACTCGTTGCATGTAGCCACAGAGACGAGAATGTCGCCTTCTTCGTCGTTTGTTTTCTCTTTCAGAATATTCGATCCCCTTTTTTGCGATAGTGTAACGCTTTCGTTGGCCTTATCTTAATAAAGACAGAATGAATGTAAGGGCAAATAAGACATTTTACGTACCAAATTGTGTATGAGGGACCTTTGGCTGGACGTTTTGTTTTTGTGGACTGTTCGCAGTAAAGTGACGAGTTGAGGGACCTCCGACCAAAGTCCCCTTTTTTAAATGTGATGAGTGGTGTTTAAGCTCATGTATAAATGGATTTTTTTCCGTTGTTTTCCATTTTGGTTGAAAATCAAAGGAAGAATGAAGTAGTCATTCTAATTTTTTACAATTGCCAACATTTTAGCGTAGCCGATCGAGTAAATCTAAATGATTGCCCCATCCGAATAACACAATGACAAGAGATTCTTTTTAGTAACGTAATGATGGTAAACAAGACAAATAAAGCTAGTCTATATAATCTATGTGAGACCTGAAATCTATTTAGATCAAATTAATCTATTGATCTACTTAGGACACATTAGAGAAAACATCTCCTGTGGGTCCCATGCAAAAGAGTGGATGGATGGAATGCTGTGGGTGCCATGGAGATAAGCACAAAGGATACAGTAGGTAGGTATGTTTATTGGATATGGATAGTCAAACAAGATCGTTCACCTCAAGTATAATGTCACCTTTGTAAGAAACTTTTTGGGTAAATTAGCGATAGATCCTTGATTATTGGGCTATAAAGTCTTTAATCCAGAGCATAATTGTTTAATGCCTAAGGTCCCTTGTGCATGGGATTAATTCGGGCGGTGGTCCCTTGCGTGACATGTCATTTTTTTTATGACTGGTTTGCCCTTCTAGCTATTTGTATAATTGTCCTGCAATCTAATCCTGGTTTATAACTCGAGCTCATCGTCTTTGTCTGATTCCTCTTTTTTGTGTCCTTCCTTGTAATTTGTTTGCTTTCAGCAGTCGGGGTACATGTACAACTCAGATAAAATTATATGTAACTCATCGCAGTCCAGAAGTAGAGTTAGATAAAACCATAACAAAGTCAGATAAATTCACACCATACACAGATAATTTCATACCAAATGCATATAAACCAAGCCAAATGTATTCGAATCAAACCTAATGTAGTCAGATAATTTTACATCAAACGCAGAAATAATTCATATAGATGGTACATAACTTCTTCTTTTTTTTTTTGAACTGATTATGATTTCAAACACAGATAAATTCATATAAACCCACATCAAAGTTAAAAAAAAATTGCAAATCAAATTAATATGAATGCACAGCAAGCTTAAATAAATTGCTTTCAAATTTAGATAAATTTAAGTTACACTCAGATTAATTGACAGCAAACAGAGATTAATTAACATAAAAGACAGATAAATTCATATAAATACAGAGATAACTTTGATTTAAAGTCAGATAACTTCATGCCAAAATTAGATAACATATACAAAAACTCAGATAAATTAACAGCAAACTCTGAAAAACAACAAATTTATCTGAGTTTTCTGAAACTTTATATTTACCTGTGGCAAAACTCAGACAAATTTATCTAAGTATTGAACAACTTTTTTGAGTTTTGAACAAATTTATCCAAGTAGATAAATTAACAGCAAACTCAGAATAACAACAAATTTATCTAAGTTTTCTGAAACCTTATCTTAACCTATGGCAAAACTCAAACAAATTAATCTGAATTTTGAACAACTTTTTTGAGTTTCGAACAAATTTATCTGAGTCTAGACCAATACAAATTTATCCGAGCAGATAAATTAACCGCAAACTCAGAAAAACAACAAATTTATTTGAGTTTTCTGAAAACTTATCTTAACTTCTGGCAAAACTCAGAAAAATCTATCTGAGTTTTGAAACAACTTTTCTAAGTTGGGAACAAATTTATCTGAGTCTGGACCAACAGAAGTTTATCCGAGCAGATAAAATATCAGCAAACTCAGAAAAACAGTTAATTTATCTGAGTTTTCTGAAAACTTATCTTAACTTCTGGCAAAACTCAAACAAATTTATCTGGGTTTTGAAAAACTTTTCTGAGTTGCGAACAAATTTATTTGAGTTTGAAAGAAATAAACTGATTTAAAGTGCTTTTATTTGATAGTTTTCAAAGTAAGATAAAATGATTTAAAACTGAGAAAAACCCCATCTGTTTCTTGATTGACCTTGCTCTTGCTTTGGTTGCACTTTAATTTAAAACAGAGCCTTTTTACTTACTTGTGCAGGGGCATTTTGGTCTTTTTTAGCTCGTCATTTTCATGAGAGGACTGCCGTCGTTATGGAAAGATATCGTGGACCTTAGCCTTTAAAATCAAATGATGAGGGGCCTACGGCTAAAAGCCCCAAACTTTTTTGCTAAATTCAGTTCAATTCAAAGAGGGAAAATGGGAGCTTCAAATTTTATTTTATTTTTCTATTTTGTCTCTTTCATGTTTATCTCCCATATAACAGTTTTTAATCTCTCAAACGACAAAACGAGACTTAATATAGACAACAAAAGGAGACTTAATATGTAAAAAAATTATATAAAAGAATGTTAACACAAACTTGCTATTATTTTTCTTAAATCAATCATTTTTACAGTTGAAATGAAATTACAAAAAAACCATGAAATATATAGAAAAAGTAAATGTCATACAATTATAAACGAATCTTCAATCACAATATAATCCACAATGATAATTCTAAAAAAGTGGCTGGCGTCTACGAGTCCTAACAGAGTGCAAGCGTCTGTCTACCCATGTTAAGCTTCCGAATATCCCTGTTCAGTGACCATGGAATTATGTGAGGCAAAAGACCGAAATAGTTGACACTAACATTCAAAATAGAAATTACGCATCACTGCTAGATAGATGATGATCTTCCACCCAAGAAAAAAACTAATGTATGTGCTATTTTAATCATAGTTTAAATCTTATATATATGAGTCTCTCCATGATTTTTTCTTGATTGTGTGAAGAATAAGTGTTTAGCAAACTAACTCACTACTTAGACATCCATTCATTTTTACCAACAAGTGATTTTTGCAACAATATACATGGTAACTAACAATATAGACCTATTGTGATATCCACTTGTGAATGATTAATTGTGCTCACGCAATTGAAAAAAAAAAAAGTTCCTTGTTCAACAAGTAAAAAACACATTATAACATAAATTACATTATTTATTATACAAATAAATTTAAACATATCATTTTCCTATACCACCGAATCCTAGGGCACGTTTGGTAACAAGAATGGAATCCTTTATCCATAGGATTGCTAAACTCTTCTTATACTATGAATTCCTCCATGCAGATTTCTCAGGAAGAAAATCCACACAATCCATGTTTGGTAAACAATGGAGAATTATGGTTTTGCATCTATTACATCCTAAGGTTACAAATTTATTGCCATTTTCTCGTAATCCTCCATGAATCAAGTCCTCAAATTTGAACCCCTGGTCATTTTATGCCTTTAATAGATGATGGATGGTTTAGATTTTCATTGTGGGTCCCACAATGTTTAAAATTTATTTTTAAAGTTGTGGACAGTTTTGTTAATATCTCAAACAATATAGCGAATCAACGGTTGAAAATTGGTATGATGGCCGTTTTGAATTTTCTAAAGATGATGGAGTGTTCAGATCGTGATTTTGGTCCTCATAACATAAGTTTCCAAAGCCCATAAAGGTTCCAGTCTATTACCGCCTGTGTGTACTCTTTATTCTCATTGTCAACAACGAAAATTGTCTGGAAAAGTTACATTTTGGGGTGATCTATGGTCATTACGTTTTTAACATTTTTCTCACTATTCCAAAATGATCTATGGTCATTACATTTTTAACATTTTTCTCACCATCCATGATGAATAATGATTCGAAATTTCACCCCATAGCCATTTTGGGCCTTCTTAACAAACCGGATGGTTCCAATTGCACATATATGGCCCACAAAAATCCAAATCTTATGATCCAACCTTTGGGAGTGTTTTACAAATATATGACAAACGACAAATATCTGAAATGGGAAGCCAGAAATGCGGGTACTCTTTGGGGAATCGTTTCCTAATGACTCCTTGAGATCATTTTCCAGTAAGAATAGAATAAATACATTAGTTATGATAGAAAATGATTTTACTGGTCCAAACAAAAATGCTTTACTGAAATGTGCGACGCTGACTATTGAAATGGGAAGCAGAAAATATAAGTACTCCGGAAGATAGGTCCGTCTCCATTTAAAAGGCATAAGATCAGGAGAATCTCCTTGGATCCAATCCAAATGACACAATAAACATTAATAAGATCAATAATCTGAGAATGAGTATGAGGTTACATGACTCCATGAGAAAAAAAACGTGTATTCCTCTTCTTCCCTTTTCCTCTCCTTTCCCTCTGAGCATTCTAAAGGGAGTCTACGATTCGGGGCTGGTTGCTACCAGACCTAAACGACGAGCATGGGCGGTTCTGCTGAGAACTTTCGCACCTGGATTTAATCCCAAGGGGCGGAACTCGTTCTAAATAGAGCGTTATCAGACGTGTCTCGGCCATAAATCCGCTGTCGTTGCTCCTCATCTTTTTCCTCCCACAAATCACAGTTGCAGCCTTCATCAATCGGGTACCACTGTTTTATTTACATTCTGTTTGAGAGAAGCATCTCTTCTGTAGCCTTATTTTCAACATTACCTTTACTTGTAAATCCAACTACCCATTACTTCACCTCACACATAATCAATTCTACCAAAAGAAGAAACCAATCCACAAACCCTCATTTCCATGCAAATCCAGTAACAAGGATCCAAACAGTACTAAGATCCGATCAGACAACATCAGCACAGCAGAAACAAAAGAGAGATTCGGAGATTGAAGAAGAAAACGATACCAAGGGGCGTAGAACTCGACGACGACGAAGGGATGCTTGGTCAAAGTCTCGGAGAAGTTGGTACGTAGCATCTAGGGTTAAACGGATTTTCCAGAAGGAGAAGCAGATTCGGAAGATTCAGAAGTCGCGCGCGGAGGCGAAGATGATTAGGAAGAAGAAGAAGATGCAGCTGCAGATGGAAACCCTAGAAGCCATTGCAAAAGGATCGACCGTTACGCAGTTAATGAAAGTAAAAGTATAAATAGAGAAAAGCTGCTTGGTTTGGGGGCTTTGTTTACTACTCAAGTGGATTGATGTGTAGGGTGAATGAAAAACGCGTGTCTGAAGGGTTTTGGCGTCGCCCGTGACGACTGACGACTGAGGATCTGACGTTCTCGAGAGCCGTATAAAAAAAGGGGATGCTCGAGTCTGCTTTGGCCGTGTCCGTGTGGGGGACTAGCACAGTACGCTCCACGTGTGCCACATGGTCCATACCTGCTCAGCGGTGGTCCCGAACCTGGGCCCAGGAATACTTCACCTGTTCGGGGCCAAACTTAATGGGGGTAAAGTTAAAATTTAAATAGTAAGAGCCCATTGAACTTTATTTAACCCTTTTTTTTTATATCCAAATAGGCCGTTTGCTAACACACAAAATTACGGCTGGGTGGTGTTAACACCCTGTCAACACACACTCGCCCAAGGGCTAAAAGCGAAATCCCTAGATACGAGACACGATATATTACTTCAACATTTTAGAATCTCCCTTAAAAATTAGGTTTTTTTTACTTTTCATATCATTCTCTATTTAAACCCAGACCCATCCCATATTTGATTCCACCATCTCATGAACCCACGTGTTTATATCCCTACTTTTATTCCACAGTATTAAAAATATTATGACATGCGAATTTCAAAAAAAAAAAAAAAGAAAAGAAAAAAAAACATTCTATGCTGTTGGAGAAGAATTTGACATTTCGTGATATCATGGAATGGAAGCAATTTTGTTTAAAAGATTAAAAAACACAACAGAGAGCCCTTTGTCATTATTATGAAGTGTTTGGTCTCTCTCTCATTTTCTCAATTTTAAAGAGTTTTTTTTTCCTCAAAAATCTGAAAAAAAAAAAAGATTTATAACTATCAAAGTAAATGTCAGTTTCACTTATTGAAAATCATTATATCTCATCTTTATTTAAGTTAGGGTTGTTGTCAAATTCATAATCATAAGAAAGTACCTGAATCTTTTTATAATATTTTATTCAAATGTAAGTGGTGATTTCCATTAATATCAATTTGTATGAGGTTTTGAAGGACTGGGTAAAAGAAGTAGAGGACCATTTATTTTGAGTGGCTTGAATTTTTATAAGCAGACCACAATATTGCCTCGCTAGTTTCTCCCGAGTCGAACCTAGATCGTGATTAATGAAAGCAATGGTAAGATTTTTTTATTTTATTTATTTTTACTGACTGTCATTGAAGGTGGTGTGTGGCCATGTGCAAGATTCTCAATCTGAAAGTAATCCTATAATATGTAAGCCATAACTTAATTTGAGGTATTTTTTTACTAACGTTTTTTTTTATTGGTAACGGTAAAATATATTAAAGACTTAAGAAGGGTACAATAAAGATGAAAAGAAAAAAACATGCGTAGGCATTAGAGCTAAATACCAGTACAAAACAACAAATTACAAAGGAGGAAGCAAATCTACCTCTCTTTCAAACTCCAACTTAATTAGTCAAAGCATCCGTCATGCCATTCCCCAACCGAAGTACATGATGAAACTCAACATTCAAAGATGCTGACCAAGCCTTGATTTCATTGAAAAGAAATTGAAATTTCCATGGACCCTTTTCCGAACAAGACATCCAAGAAATCGCATTCTTTTACTAACGTGTTAACCCGGCCCAAACCTGGCCCATTAATTCATAATTTGAGTTGACATTTCAAACCCAATTAATAAACAAGTTATATTTAGAGTCCATTGCTACTTGTTCAAGTAATCCATAATAATAAGATGATGATGATGATGATGATGTGAACACGACTCTTATATCAAAATAATAACAAAAAAAGAAAAGAAACTGTAAACACATATTAGCCAACATATTAATTAAGAAGAGTTCGATTGACCTTTACAACTTTAAACTTGATTTTAGATGACTTTTTCAACTCCATTAATGAATATTTCAGATTTAAGTTGAGACCATGCATACTTACTGGCCACAGATTTCAATCCGAAGTTAATCATTGTCGCCCTTGCATATAATCATGGCATGAGAAATTGAGCCAAATATTATGAAATTTATAAAAGGTATATATATTAGATGAAAGATGGTATTTGCATCTCCAGATTCCTAACATTCATGATCGCATTTCCACCCAAGTTGTCGACATCACCATCATCAAAGCCTTGTTCCAACTACGTTGAAATTGGCTATATGATTTTGTTTCGACCGGCTCTCCTCAATTGCAGTTGAGGAGAGCATCAGCTAGGCACATGCGACTGGCTCATGTGGGCTTAAAACAAAGAAAATGCTGAAGGTCAAATTTCGCCAGATACCGCCCAAAATCATTTCCCACCTTTCGTTTCCCCAATCGCTGCTTCACTTCCCTGCGATCTCTCTATCTCTCTCTCACTCTCTCCCATCTCCCTCGCCTCCGATCTCTCTCTCGCTGCTGCCTTGTGATCTCTCTAGCTTCGCTGCTTCTCTTCCCTATGATCTCTCTCTCCCCCATCTCGCCCGCATGTGGGCGGAACATAAAATGCAATTAGGGTAAGTTTTTTTGCTAGGCCCTCTCATTTTTCATTTTCCCCCCTTCTTAGACCTAAATTGACCTCTCTCCCGCCTGTCTTTCACCTTTGTCTCACTTCTCCCTCTTAGCAAAGCGCTCTCTCTCTCGCCTGTCTCTCTCAACGAAGCTCCCTATCTCTCTCGTCTCTCTCGCGCGCCTTCTACACTTAATCATCCTCTCTCTCTCACCCCCTTTCTCATCAACCTAACCCACCCTTTCTCTCTTTGCAAGATCGGTTACCTTCTCTCTGCAAGACAAATAGCGAACGAGATCTCCCTCTCACAGTCGTCTCTCCCTCTCCCGGACGGATCTCCCCCTCTCGTCTCTCTCTCACGGTCGGCTCCCTCTCTCTCTCCCGGACGGCTCCCCCTCTCATCTCTCCCTCACGGACGGTTCCCTCTCTCTCTCTCTCTCTCTCTCGGATTTCTCCCTCTCTCGTCTATGAAGTTTTTTTTTCTAAAAAAAAAAATGAATGATTGAGCTACCTTTTGAAGTACTATGTAGGTTTTTTTTTCTAAAAAAATCAACAAAAATGACCCTCAAATTAACTAGTTTTATAGATTGCTTTGTGTTTGGCTTTTGAGGAAGAACCCCTTAAAAAAGAAAAGAACAATTTGCTTTTTGGGTTGTTGTCATCTGGAAGTTTCCATCTTTTTGCCCTTTTCTTCTTTTGCATGGATTTTTGGGTTTTCTGAAGTTTGTAATTTGTATTCTTTTGACATCTTTGAGTTTGAAACCCATGTTTCATTTCTGGGTTTGTTTCTGATACTTTGATTTTTGTGGTGCTAGTTTCATGTTTTCTTGTTTGATTTTTTTGGGGATTGGGTTCTGATTTTTTTTTTTCTTATTCATTTCCAGTTGAGTCATTTTGGTACTACTAATTGGGTTGGCTGCTGAAGTTTCCTTGGATTTAATATCGGAGGGACGGAGTATAGAAATGCCCAAACAAGGTCCTTGTTGCCATTGTGGGATTACATGTGAGTCATTGCTTGTTGGTGGAAAGCTTCCTTTTTTTTTTTAATATATGTATGCTTGGATGTTTTATGTTGTTCCAATTAGCATTATTTTCTGTTCAATTTGATTTTAGAATACTATGATTGTTATCTTACCATGTTGCCGGTTCAATTTGGTCAATGGATTTTATTTGATATATTGAGACTGAATTGGATTGCAGTGTGGGTTTTTTAAAACTTGGGTTTTGCTGTTTTCAATTTTTTTGAACTAATTTGCTGATTTGGTGACATGGGTTTCCTTCATGTCATTTTTCTGTTAATATTTTCTCCCCTTACATACTGAATGGTTTGATGATTGCACTTTTCATTTTTTGTTTGTCAATAATGAAAACTTTTTATTAAAAGGAAGGAGGAAACAATGAACATGTAAAATAAAAGAAGAAAAGGCATGCATAAAAGACTTTCATAGTTATACTGCCAACAACCAAGCTACAAAGAAGAGCCTACATAGCAGGGTAAAACTTTCTGCACCCAATTTGGTTAAAGAGGCAGCCACTACATTGGTATCCTAAAAGTTTCCACATACTATACATTTGTTTTCTTAATGCCAAACTATCTCATTGAGATCCTTTTTTCTTGACATTTTTCTGGTTAATTTCTTTTCGAGAGGATAGAATTTTCTATTTTATTTTATTATTATTATTTTTCTACTTTCCGTTTGCAGGCTTAGACAACAAGGAATCCTCAGAGTCAGACGAAAAACATATTGTAGAGCATCTATGGTGATGGAATTCACTCTAGGCATTTGGAACACTTCTTAGTGCCCTTTTTATTTCAGATGATGTAATGTTCAAATAAATGTAATCATCCTAATGATGTGATTGATTTCATGGTAATGTAATTTTAATGATGAAATGAATTCTGATTTAAATGTGAATGGAGATGTTATGAAATGATGAGAGTTTATATTTGTTGAGATATTTTGGATTTGGAATATTTTGTAAATTTTGTGACAATGGTTGTCTTCTGTTAAGAGAAAAGGAAGAACAACACATATAATTACATTTTGTACATATATAACATAGAAAAAGGAAAAATAGAGAGAAGGAAAACCAACACAAACAATCAAAAAATAAAAATCTATTCTAATTACATGAAAACCACATCACAAAATATGAGATTAAGATGGGAGATCTTAACATCAACCCACATTCAAATGATAGTATGAAACTCGGCAAGGTTTCAAGGTTTCTCACTGTGTTGGAAAAGTGCGCGAGTGCAAAACCAGCCAAATGTTATTGATTTCTACATAAACAATGCAGATTTGAAGTTCATAATATGGACTTTGAAACCCCAAGATTTCAGCCAAAAACTCCCTCCACAAGTAGGTTAACCAACGCCCTAAATAGGGGTACTCAACAAGGTTTCAAGGTTTCAGCAGATCTGAACCCACTTTGTTAGAAAAGTACGCGAGTGAAAAACTAGCCAAACAAGATTGTTTCTAACCGAAACTTAGTAGATTTGAAGTTCATAATATGGTCTTTGAAAGCCCAAAATTTCGTCAAAAAACTCCCTCTGGAAGTGGGTTAACCAGTGCCATAAACAGGAGTACTCAACAAGATTTCAGCAGATTTGACCGACAGGATAGGAAAAGTGCGCAAGTTGAAAATGAGGCAAACCCGATTGATTCCTACCCAAAAATTGCAGATTTGAAGTTCATAATATGGACTTCGAAACCCCCAAGTTTCGTCCAAAAAGTCCCTCAGGAAGTGGGTTAACCAGTGCCCTAAACAGGGGTAATCAGCAAGGTTTGTGTGGATTTTCTTAACCGAGTTGAAAAAGCGCCCTAGTTGTGCATTAAACAACATCATTTTTATCAATCAATGCCAATATGCCATCTTCAAGCACTAAAGTCTTCTTCCATTCTTCATTTATAGATTTGAGTTTTTTTTCCCATATTTCAGGTTTGAACCCTTTCTTCGCATATTGAAGCAACCTGATCGCAGCTCCAAGTGCAGAGCTTCGATTGTAATAATAAAACTGGTAAGACCAGGTCGATCCACAGGGAGCTTTAGAAATAAGGCTTTCCAACTTTGTCACCTGCCCTAAATAAAATCTAATTCTAGCCTAAAATGTAGAAAAATACATTCATCATTCCTACTTTAAATTAAATACATTCCAATGAAAAGAAAACTTCCTAAATCTAAAAATCCTAAACTAAAAAACTAAAATTGCTACAAAAGAAAACACAAGTTAGAACATCAAGAGTAAAAAGTACCAAAAATAAAACTAAGAAAAACTAAAGTAGAAACAAAAGAAACCTAAGTTAGAAAGTTAGTAATGCAATATATGCCATAAATGCTAAAAAATTTGAGTCTTAAAAAGTAGTATGCAGGGCTGTTTTTATGCATGAATTTTCCTAATCTAATGCATCCTAAAACTAAGTTTAATGGCTGGGTTTTGAACTACAATGATGCATGAATCAAATAAAAAAAACGAAAGTTAAAAACGATTTAAAACGAATGAAATATGAGTGTATGAACATGACCTAAAAAAAAACTGTGCAGAAATTCTGCACACAGGTGGGTCCGACCACCCATGTTTGAGCCACTGGTTCACCATCTTTCCAAAATTATTTTTTCTTGAAATTCTGGGGTTTGAAAATACACTGATCAAACTTTAATTACTCCAAGTTTCATCAAAAAATAATGTGTTTGGTCAGGTTTCTAATCGCAAACTTTTTACACAAAATCTGTCCAGAAATTCCTGCAACAATGTGCTGAATGATGTACTTTATATTGGGATCCGAATTTCCAAAAATTATTTGGCCAAGATTATTGACTCAAATCTCTGATTTTTCTTGCTTATTCAATTTAAAACTCCGATTCCAGCAATTTAAACATGTCTAAACTCCACCAATATGAATGTGCATGCAATGCTAATTAATTCCAACCATAAACTATGCATAAAATAAACATAAAATTGAATTGATCATAAAAATAAAGATAATAAACAAAAGTTCAAGAATTTAAATGTGTGGTGAAAACAAGAAAAGTAAATGTGTGGTTTTAACAAAAACTTAAATGTGTGGAATAACATAAATTTAAATGTGTGGAAGTGTATTCTCCTCTTTCAAAATTCTTTTCTAAACGGGGTCATAATTTGAATCATGCTCTTAGGGCCTTTGGGTCGTCAGTCCAAACACCAACAAGAAAAGAAACATAAAACAAGCACCAATCACCCAAGGACAAGAAAGAAAAATTGAAAGAGTAAGAAACAATTTTACTAATATGCAAAGTCTTACATAAGATATAAAAAAATAAATAATGACAATTACATACTAGGATGAGAAGCCTCTTCTAGATGAAAAACCCAAGGGTGTAGTGTGATTTCCGGCCAAATCTCCTTGAGGACTCAAAATGGAGAGAAGGAGAGAGGAAGAAGATGGAGTGTAGTAGTAATTCTAGAGAGAGTTGGTCTATCTTCCCATGAGAGGAGAGGGAGGCTTATGCCTTCAATTTATAAATTTTTGTTCTCTTTCTTTCCTTCTTTGCTCCAAATTTGTAGCATGCAATCTTCTTTGTATGTCAAGTCCCTTCCTTGGCCAACAAGTTTTCAAAGAAATAGCAAGGTGAGTGAGAGATTTTTGGTGCTTTCCATGTGCACAATTGCAATCCCGAGTAGAAATTATAGCACCAACTTCCAGAGGCTATATCTTTCTCGTTTTAGCTTCGATTGACACAATCTTGGATTCTAAAGATGTCTACTCGAAAAGAGCTTTCCAACGGTATATGGATTGCACCAATCCGACGGCTGGATTAAGAGTTATGACCATTTTAATCTTGCTGCCCCTGAAGAATCCGAAAATAATTGTGCACATATGGAATGGTAGTTGTGCAATGGGGTGTGTGTGGGACCCATGTGGACATCCAAAGGCATCTTGGGATATTTCTTTCCTTGTTTCTTGACTCTCCTTCCCTCTTTGGTTTGCTTCCAAGCTTCTTTGATTGACTAGTCAATCTCTTTTAGCACACTTTCCTTTCTTGAATTTGAAATCACAAATCTAGCTTTCCATTGTTGCCTTTTCAAACTCTCCAAAAATACCAAGATATGTGGGTCCACCTTAAAAGATGTGCTACCCTTGATCTCTCTCAAATTTCACCAATGTGGGTCTCATTCTTGATTTCTCCTACACAAATTAAAACAAATGGATTCAAGAATAATTTTATGTAAGGAATTTAAATGGACAATGCATGAGACCCTACTTGATGCACCGAAAATAATTGATTTTCCAAAAGTAAATCTCCAAAATTGGCAGGTTTCATGAATTTATGCAAAAAAGTGTGATTTTTGAGCAAATTATGCATGAATGCACTACAATGGACCCTAAATGCATAAAAACATGATTTGACACTAAATAGAGTTCTTTAATATCAATAAGCCCTTAAAATTGTCCAAAATGTATATGAAAATGTGCACTTTTCAGGACTCATTACAACCCATAGTCATCCACAACACATCAAATGAAGCCCACAATAAACTTTCATTAACAAGTTTATTAACAAAAGAGCATTGAATACAACCGTAAGTTAGCCAATAATGGGTAATGACCAAGATTTAAAAAGTTGATCAATTCATCATTCATCATCCATAGTGTCTTCCAAGTTCGACTTTGTTGAATACATTAAGTCAGCCAATAATGGTTACTGACCCAAGATTTAAAAAAAAACATCAATTATAATCATTTATCATCCACAATGTCTTCTAGGTAGGACTCCACTCAAAATGCTCTAAGGCGCACTCTCCAAGTAACCTACATGAGCTGAAGTCCTCTTTGAGCTCTCAGAGGTGGAGGAAGACTTTCACTCTACATGGCATAGAAAAAGAAAAGAAAACTCAACACAAACAATTAGAAAACAAAAATCCATTCTCATTACATGAAAACCACATAACTTGCATTTGTTGTTTGCTTCGATCATATGTGTTTATAAGTTGTTGCTTTGATATTTATCTATCATCTCCCTTGATTGATTTTTCATTACATGGAGATAATTTGATGTCCATTTAGGCATCTTTACCATTGTTTCTCCAGTTTTAACCACTTTCAGAAAAGCAAACAAAAGGCCCAAAGTGGCCATCTCTTAATGATTTTAATTGCACAAAGGTAAAGAAAGATACGAGATCGGAGGTTTAAAATAGATAAAACCCCAATTGGTTAATTCTAAAGATCACCCACATGCTCAATTGCAGTTAAAGTACTTCAAACTGAAGCATCCATCATCTTAAATTTGTCAACTGTAAGATTAGAGTGATAATGTAGTTATGGAAAAAGCCCATCCAAGGTATGATCAATCCATGAGGTCTTGTTTTTGCCATGACCTTGGGTTTTGAGTCGTGACAGTGCGCACCATTCAATTGATACAGGTTGTACTGCAAAAGCACATAGGAAAAAAAATCACTTAGAGAGAATCAAGCAGCCATTTGCATTTCAACCATTGTTATGGTCTATCTGAATAGCAGATTCCAAGATGCACATTAAAGAAGTGAACTACTTAAGAAATCAGCAACAACCTGGTTGCACCACAATTTCAGATGTCCCACCTATAGAAGTGGAACCAATTTTCATTATATTTTGAAACTGCAGGGCTTAGTTTGCAGTTTTACCACCAAAAAAACTGGATCGGATTTGTCCAAATGCCATAGTGAAAATTCGGCCAGGTGCCAGTAGTGTCAAATGGCAGGATCCAGTAGGCCTATTTGACACAAAAATTAGCCTTTTAGTTTATATTTTTTTATACTTGACACATTCATCCAGTCAATGTTTGTCAAACAAAAAACACAAAAACCCCAAAATGATAATCAGAGTATCCTCTAATAATGCTAAAAAATTTGCTCAAATTAGCACGTACTGTTGGATACAGTAAAACATGGTTAGTTAAAGGTTCAAAACCACTAACCCCACCGGCCTTTTGTTTGGTATAACATTAAATCCACGGATTTATAAAAAAAAACAAAAAATGGCATCTTGTCATACGGTTATTTTCATCACCAAAGAGGCTTTAGGTTTCTCACCTCTAGTAAAAAATTGGGTGCCGTGGAAGAGGAAACTTAAACTCTGCACAAAACACCCCTGACGTCTACAAGTCTATGACCCTATATACAAGCATTTAATTGTTTCCTTTATTTTTGAATTGGCTTAGTTTACTGGTAGGCTTTGATGTTAACTTTCCAGAGCATGTTCTTTAATGAGAGCGCTTTCGTATAGTCGTTTTTCCAAATAATACCTTTTCTCTAGAGAATGGAAGCCAAGGAGAAATAAAAGGTAAGTGCAGAATTCTGACATTGTTTTCTGGTTAAACTACGTACAGTTGTTCTTCAGATTCTCCATCACTGCCTGTTTGGTTAAACTCCCATTCCAACAGGTTCAATCTGGATTTGCATTTGTGCAGCCTGTTGTGGACCTTGATCAATCCAAAAAACAATCCGACCAACCTTTTGGACTGTAATTCCGCCACCCCAACTAACATTTTATACAAATGCAGTAAATTATTTTATCACCAGTTTGGGCCTGATGCTAGTGGGAACCAGGGACCATGTTTGCAGATTCATGATCATATTGGTTCTTCACATTTAAATCCATCTTCTTCATTGCTACATTTGAATAATGTTTTGCATGCTTCTAATATGATGGGAAACTTGTTAACAGTTGATCGATTGAATTGTGATAATAAATTCTCTTTGAATCTCACCCTATGAATTTCTTATTGATGATTGATGCTTATGAGAAAATTATATGATGATGATAATGATAATAACATCGATGATTATAGTTTTTGAAAATGGAAGAGATTTCTGTTAAGTATATTAGTCGTCCGCTTTCTGACTTTCTGAGGGCGAAAGCTTTTGGGATGTATTGGCTAGTCGGACTTGACGTGGTACCAAAGCCACGCCAGGTCGCGAGTTGGATCCCTAGGAAGGTGTTTTTCCCCAGGGTTGCATGGGTAGGCACATATCGTGCGGGCATGCACGCGTGAGTTGTGAATACGGATGACATCATATTGGGCCGGGGGGGGGATTGTCTTTTGCTTCGTGACAACTTAAGTTTTTGGGATGTATTGGCTAGTCATACTTGATAATTTCAAGATTCTTTAAGGCTTTTTTGTTTTGTATAATTGAATATATAGGAATTGTAAGATTTCTATTCCTAAAAGTGGTTAAAATTGAAGAAACACATTAAAAGTGATTTTAAAAAATAACCACCAAATTATCTTCCCTTTAATTGAAAATGAATTAAGGGAGATGAGAAATAAATACCCAACTATCACCTTAGTAATTCCAATCCTAGGACAGTGAGGGCTACATCTACATCTCCACCTTATATACTTTACATCTGATCATCTCATATCCCTCACCCCTCACCTCTTTAATAAACCTTCGGTGGAGCTCATTTGACTATGAATTCCCATGTATTCATGCAAAAGACTAGGCCATCAGGATAACTCTTTAAGTTTGGGCTTTCAAACTTTAGTGTAGATCTTTATTATAGTTTTTGTTGTCCATACCGTGAGCCATGTTATTACCAAAAATTCAAGATCCAGTGCTCTTTTTTTCCCCTTATCTTTGATAGTTAGATATTTCTTCTTAAAATAGAAAGTTATCCATCCAACACTTGGCTTCATTTACAAAGGTAAAAAGGTGATAAGATTTGTCACTAGGCATTTAACTTCTTAAAATAGATAGTTTATCCATCCAATGCTTTTTTGCAATTACAAAGGGTGAAAAGGTGAGAAGATTTGTCATTGTGCAGTAAATTGAGGTTATCTGCTAGGATGGGTGTGTAGAGTTGCAAAAAGTATTGTAAGTAAAAATATATATGCGTGTCTGTATAAAACTTAGTAGAGTTAATACTCTCCAAGTTGATCTTAGATTGATGGGATAAGGTAAGATGATGATCTGAAATCAAAAGAAACTTAAAGAAAATTAAGAAATTTAGTTTAAGCATGCACATGAAAGACAAAAAAAGAAAAAAAAAAGCCTTTGTATGATGCTCTAAAGGGTTGCAAGTTGAACAAACTATAATAGTGGAGAGACCAATAAAGACCTTGTATGAACTAGTAAAGAAATTCATGGTAGAATTTGGAAAAAAAAAAAGAACGTGACCTTAGGGTAGAGAGAAAAGTAGAATGAAGCTATCCGTGTGTAAATATCTTACTCCATATATCACAAAATAAAAAAATAAAAAAAACATGATTATATTTCATGAGGAGCTTAAAATGAAAGCAACATTATATGGTATGAAGGCTACAAATTTCTATGGATAGCAGAACCAATGGTGATGTCTTTGTCCTCTTATTTTTAAGGGAAAATAACAGAATACCTACTTGTATTTTGGTCATTTTGCATAGCACCGTCAGTACTTTTGTATTTTATACTAAACCTACATGTAGTTCTAATCACAATGCAAATACAAACGGCTGTGATGGAAAATAAAAAATGGCGAATTTACCCTTCCATATATAAGATGTGTCTTGGCGTTTCCCCAAATCGACTCTGGCGTTTCCCCAAATCGACTCTTCTCCCTCTCTCATCTGCATATACAGATCAATTCTTCTCCAACCCCTACAACCAATCTTCTTCAACTAGAAATTCCTAAAATCCCAAACCCCACACCATTTCCCATCACCTCACCGAAATCCTAAATCAATCCCAGTTCATTCCACCAACCTAAAATCCTAATAGACCCAGGAGTGTCGATGATGTTGGCTGGGTGTCTTGCACTACTATCATCGAGGCACCGATTGATAAGCGAGGCTTCCGTGCAACTCCAAGCTTGCCATTTCCAGTTGCAAGACAAACTGGGTTCGATGAGCACACAAAGATTGGATCTCCCTTGCAATTTCAATCTCAAACAAGCCACCCCGCGATCCCAATCTTCGAGACCTGTTGGCCTTTCAGTGGAGAAGCCACTTGATGCAAAGAGTAGAATTTACTCCTATATGGGGCAATTCTTAATGCGCAAGTTATGCTAAGGCCAGCAATAACACCAGCTCTTATGCTCCATTTCGGCTCTACGCATTTCGGCACGAATGCTAGTGCGTTTGCCGAGACCAGCACTGATCGCCACGATCTCGGCCACATGCCTCGTCTTGAGTCACGCATCTCGGCTGCAGCCGGGATGACAGACTGCTAACCGAGACAAGCACTGACAGCCACGTCTCACCTTAGGACACGTGGCAGGGTGCAGGTACACACTGATGGGACAGATACACCATCCCAACCGTCCAGAATCCTCATCAAATCCCTAACAAAGCCACACCCGGTGGTTGCAGCCATATCAGGACAAGGCCCAAGAAAGGATCCGATGGGACCTTTGCCGCCAACAGGTCAAGGCGAGATCAGGCCCAATGTGACTAACAATTAATGCAGTATAGGCTGATCGGACCCTCATTTAATGCAATGTGGGCTGTGATGGATCCTCATTAATTACTCTATGGGCTAATGAGACCCTAGCAGTCAAATCATTAGGCCCACTATCAGGTATCTAAGACTTTTCTCTTATAAAAGATATACCACCCAAAAACCAGGTACGCACACATGCATGCAATCTCCTTACCGTTACTCTGCCTCTCCTCTTCTCCAACCTTAGTCCCTGCACTAACTCAGGCATCGAAGAGCCCTGCGCTACCCACAGCCAGGGTCCTTTGACTGTTTTCGCTCCCTTTTCAGGTCCTCGAAGCGGCTAGCTCTACACAGTCGATTGGATAAATCCTCAAAGGCTCCCCCTAATCTTGTGAGTTATATTTTCTGCACTTACAACTCCATTCGTAGAAATGTTCGAATCCCATTTCCACCCAAACAACGTTTTGGGATGGAAAAAGAGAAATTGAAGAAGGCTTTTGGGAGAAGAAGAGGAAGAGCTTGAATTGTCTCCATCTACTCTGTCGACAAAGTGGGTCGTCGGGTGCTCTTGCTGGAAGCAGGGGTTCAGATGTTCGTTCATGATTCATTGAATTGAATCTTATTAGTGACAGTACTACTATGTTTTCCATTTAATTTGGAGCACATATTGTGATTGCCGTCATACTGGGTATCAAGGTGAAGGACCACTCAGATAATCTAGGCCATGGATTCGCTTTCTTGGTGCCGGTCATGGTGTGCACATACATCGCTGCATTCGCCTGGTCATGGGGTCCCTTAGGCTGGCTCGTCCCAAGTGAGACATTTCCCCTAGAAACCCGGTCAGCTGGGCAGAGTATATATAACTCTGTGTGTGAACCTCCTCTTCACGTTTGTCATCGCACAGGCTTTCCTTTCGATGCTCTGTCATCTCTAGTATGTAATCTTATAATTCTTTGGATGCAGAGAGGCTCGGCTTTGGCCAATTGGGTAGTGGCAGTATCCAGTCTCCTCTCACTGTGGAAGATCCATGCATTATGCTTGGAATTACAAGCCTTTCTCAAGTTCCCTCTCCTGCATCTTCTTCTGCTGAGGAAGAAAGGGTTTGATTCATTCCTAGAGAGGACATCTGCCCACACCCATTCCTTTCATAAACAACAATCCCTCGGTGGAATCTGTTGTGACAGAGATCACAGATAAACGTGATGAGGGTGTTTATACCAACGAAGGGCCAAAGAAGGCAAAATCAAGTTTTTCAAGTACTTCATCTGAATCACATAGTTTTGCCCCGAGGTTGAATGAGGAATCTTCTGCAATTGAAGTGGGAAATGGGTCTCAGATTGAAGTGGGAAATGGGCTATAGCACGCCAGAGATGGAGAGAGGGAGAGTTCTAGATTGATTAAGTTCAGAAATTTGGAAAGGGGGAAATGAGAAAAAAGAAAAAACGGGTCTAGGATTTTTTCTCTCCAGGGGCAAATAAGTCTTTTTGGGCGAATAATTTGCCGCAAATATGCATTAGACACCATTTATATATACAACATACGCCATTAATGCTAACAGAATCCGTGAGTTTTGCATGTTAATTAGAACTACAAGTAGGTTTAGTACAAAATAACAAAGTGTAGGGGTACTCTACAAAATTACCAAAGTCCAGGTAGGTATTTTGTTGTTTTCCCTATTTTTAATAATCCAAGTTTATGACATCTATTTGGGTTACATCTTGAGCAAGTTTTCAATTTTGTTGTGGGATCAATAAAGAACTTGTATGAACTAGCTAGTGAAGAAATACATGGTAGAATTTAGAAAAAAAAAAAAAACAAGAAAGACAAAGTGGCCCTAAATAGGGTTGAGAGTAAAGTAGAACACCAAAGCTGTAGGTTTGCAAGTATCTTACTCCATATAAAACAAAACATGAGTTCATTCACAAGGTGCTTCATTAAAAATGACAGCTACATAGTATGAAGGTTACAAACTCCTATGGATCGAGTAAACAATGATGATGTCTGTCATCATATTTTCAATATTCCTATTTTATAACATCATCCGTTTTGAGTCACATTTTGAACAAGTCCTCTATCTTATTGTGGGAATGGTATATCAGCAAGATCCTCTCTATAAGGAACATCGGCCATACCATGTGCATTGTCATTGGGATTAAATACTCCATGCTCCATTTGGATTTGAGCAGAGGAGTGAAGTTTAGGTTCTGTATCTATGAAGGTTACTACAATGTCCTTCCTGAAAGCCAAGTATATAATCGAAATGATGTAGACGGCCATGAGAGGGAACACGATGATGCCGATGAAGACATTGCCGACTTTAGGGAGGCTATTGTGTATGAGCCAACCTACAAAACTAGTGCTAAGATAATAGATGTTGATGCCGATGATGCACAGTCCTAGTATCCACGAGATTACAATGATCTGCAACATTATTCACACAATAAGAACGAGGAGAAATATACACAGGAAAAGAAGAGTTAGATAACCAGTCTTTGCAACTTTTTCGGTCCCCTAATCCCACTCATCGTTCTAAAACAACTAAACAAGTAACTTGAACAAGTTTGAACGAGTTTTTACCTTTTTGGTAATCATATGCTAAGTAATTTAAAAAAAAAAAATAAATGAGAGTTGGGCGTGGGGGGTGGTTTGAGTCAAATCAAGCCTTTGAACTATAGCCCCATGTCAATTATGTGTTCTAGTGGAATAGACTCTAGATCCAGGTCAATTTATGTTATGCCATGTTTGGATCTTAAACTCAATCTTTAGAGACCCTAGTTCAATACTATGGTGATAGACTCGATTCAAACCTGAGCCATTTACAGCTACTATTATTACTTGGGGTGGTGGTGGTTTTCTATTGTTATATATAGGTTATGGACCGACTCAATTGGACCTATGTATGGATCATGAAAACGGTTCCCATTTGAACCTAGAATTGAACCTAGACCTAATTGAATATAGTGGGCTTAGGGTCTTGAAACCGTTTAAAGCCTTAAGCTCGGCCTTAAGATTGATGGGCAAAAGCACAAATCCATATTTTATTCAGCCCTAGCCATTTAGTTACCGACTCTCAAATTAAAGTCAACTCATGGGGCCGGTATGTCTCGTAAAATCATGTGAATTCTGCCGTCCATCCACCTATGAACATTGTAACCCTTCCACGAAGGCCCTCTATGACAGGAGCGCAATTTAGCCTAGTTCCAATCCAAAAACTAAAATTCATATTCATATTGGAATGCTCTAGTTGAGCACAAGGCTTAGTCCTATAAATAAAACCCGTCTTAAACACAACTCTGTTCAAGACTTCAGATTTGGTACAAGTTGAGTTTAGGGTGAGTAAATTTATAGGTGAAATATAAACCAGGATGTGACCTATCGGGTTGTGTCACAATCGTTTTGAAATTGGTTGGCCCTCTTGGAATTTGGGTTGGGTTAGGCTTAGCATTGCCACACTCTGCAAGAACCGTATCATAAATAATGGATTTAAACAGGATTAACTCAAAATGCAATCTTATACTAGAATATTTTTCCAACTTTCAACCCTCACCCAATCTCAATTAAATATTGTACATTAGAATGATTTCTTAAATGTAAGTCGACCTTTCTGGTGCAACTATTTCAAGTAGGGACAGGGACAACCAGAAAGATTCTGACTCTCCTATGTCATGAACTCGGGTTAAAACATTAACAAAGGCTATGGAAGCTCAAAAGAATCTTTCTGGTTGATATGTAAGATATTAGTGGAAGTAAACGTACATAGATGGAGTTTTTGTGTGGTCCCATCTTTGTTTTGCTGCTGCTAAACTTGAGCAAGGGAATGAGAGAAAATGGAAGCTCAAAAGACAGTATCATCTACAGAAACAAAAAGAAACACCCAAACAATAATTAGATGAGAGAAAATAGAAAATAAAAAAGGGGGTCCAACATGCGTGATTGGAGAGGAATATTTTCCATATAGCCTTATATTGGACATATAAAACTACGATGTAGAAATATACAAGAAAAGTTGCATAAGGGATATGTATTGTATAACCATATGAGATCTAGTATATAGTTAGTAATACAATATTTGTCTTAACAGTAGCATAGAAAGGAGATACCGAGGCTATGATAATGAGTCGGCCGGCACCCGACGATCCACCAATTACGGAGACAATCAAACTCGGTGTAATGGCGACGCACCGGGTCAAAAGATTTCTGATCCATTTCTTCATCTTGAGATCCAAGAAACCCTGCCCATTTAATTAAAATAAGATAGGAGATGAATTAAATGCCAAGTAAAAGCGTATATCATTTTCATTTCCTTCACCTGCATGATAAATTGCCCTGCATATGTGCCAGTTATGGCAGAGCTTTGCCCTGAAGCTAGAAGTGCTATGGCATAGAGAATTGAACTTGATTTTCCTAGGACATTCTGCATAAAATAGTAAAAAAGGTAATGGTAAGGACAATAGTTGTATCTATTTTTGTTTGATGAGATTGTGCAAGTCAGATAAAAGGATGTGAACAAGCTCTACTCCAGGCCCAGCATTGACTTGTATAGATTTGACCCACCAAGACCCTGCTCCAGGCTCGTGTTATAATACAGTCAGGTACAAGGGTATTCCAGAATGAGAATCTGGACCCAATTGTCAATTGGGCCTAAAAAGGGTCAAAACATAGAATTTTCTGTTATAAAGGGTTAATCGGGGGTCCCTCGACACAATTTGATCTTTGGAATTATTAGTTCTTTATGTCAAAGCTTAAAGCTTGTTTGGATAGCTCGGGCATGCTAATTTGCAAATTGAGCTATCCAGTGATTTGCATCCTTTTACAAGCCTAGGAGCAAAGGTGTGAGAATTAACTATGACATCACAAATCAAATTGCCATTTTTTTCTTTTTTTTCACATGATTTTGAATAACTCCTATTTGGTTTATATTCACGATTCACAGTTGAGATGACCCAGGTTAGACTCTCTAGATTTTGTTGGAATTGGATGTACTTATGACCTTGAATATTGGCAAGTAGACAAGTCCAAACTGTTAGAGATTATGATCAGTCTGTGTTAAAAAAGATTGTTAGGATGTTAGTGTTGTTAGGATTATCCTTATCCTTAAGATAAGGTGAGTTCGTATCTTTTCATCTAATGAAACTTACGGTATCAGAGCTCGGGGTTTTGATTATTGAAAAAGTATTTATGCTGTCTCTACTAACGCCTCGGAATTTTCGTAAGAATAGCTTTAAATAAATTTAAAATAGTATCAGAGCTATGTCACTGGTTTGAGTAGCGGAAGCACCATCGTGAGGGGGGGGTGGGGGGTTGGGATTGTTGGGAAGAGGCGTGCCACAATGCCTCCCTACAAATGCTCTAAAAATAGGCCCGCAGGTGCGATTGGGTTGTACCTCTTCCATCACCAATTGGTTTTGGAAGGAATGGTAGCTTAGTAGGCGCATAAGATCCTACAAAATGGTATCAAAGTCAACCAGTCATGAGTTTAAATCCAAAGAGGAACGACTCGGCACAAAAAAAAATTACGTATCGTCAAAAGTGCACCGGCCGGGTCCCGAGGGGGAGTATTGAAAATTTGACAAGGATCTCTTTGTTTATTATAGGAGGTTGCATTGCTTCATTTGGACTGACCTTAAGCAAGAAAGATGCGGAATTGAGAGTTAGATTATTGCATTGGTTGGAATTCTCTTGCGAGAGGTTATCTTCAGAGCAAACTCTGCCAGTTACAGACACCACTGCTACATTGATGAGAAATGCCACGAAGAGAGCAAAAGCACTCTCCAAAAGGAAATACCTGCATGCGCTCTGAAATAGAAACATGGAAAACAGACAACACTCAGTATCCAATCAAATCTCAATGTGCATTTTGTTCCTTTCTGCTGATTTTTGATGATCAGTTCTTGTTTTTTCACATACGTTGATTCCACTGACGGACTTAGGTATCTTTCTTGAGAGAACGAGAGCTGAATGCAGGAAAAGGTTATGTCTGTCAAGAAAGGAAAGGAAAAGATGTGTTGCTTATACAACTGTGAGAAAGAAAGCAAAGTAAATGAAAATTCAAACACAGATGGAATAAAAGTCTTACGGCATGATAAGAGCACCCAAGAGAGCAATGGCATCTCCAGTGGCGCCACTGCCGTTGAGTTTTGGTACAAACATCCCCTTCATAACATCTGATGCTGGCGGCTTCACGTAACCCAGTTCCCCAAAATAACAACCAGCCAAGACAAAGACTAGAATTGATATCAGGAGTTCCAATTTCCGAACCTGCATCGAGAGAAAGAGACTTTAATTCAGTTTCAAATGTCATCCGTTAAGATATCTATGAATATATGTAGATTGAGTGGAATTCGACTTAAATCATTGGATTAATTACGTGTTTTTTCCCTTTTTGGATTCAGGATGGTTAATTTCTTGCTTCTCTCATGTTTTTAATTTTTTAAATACCTGAACATCTGTTTATAATTTTCAATTAAAGCTAAGAAGAGATTTATTGTAGTTTCTCCAATTACCCCATATCTCTGCACCCCCAGAAACAGGAGAGTGCTCAGACCAGTGAGGAGAACTCCGGCCCATACTGGGATGTGAAAGAGTATGTTGAGTGCAAAAGCTGTCCCAATTACTGCAAATCAATGAAAATTCAATCGATTGATGCCATCATCTTTTTAACTAAAAACACGAATCTGATGAAGATATGGCTTAATATTTCATACCTTCTGGGATATCAGCGGCAATGACAGAGCTTTCTGCCAGTATCCATAGGCAATACTTCACATATTTCGGATATTCGTCCTTACAAACTTCTGCGAGATGCTTCCCTGAAACAAGCATAATTAAGACAACTTGATCATGATTCATCTTTCATGCCGCCTTCTTTCAAGGGGTATGGAAAAGGAAACTGTTTTTTCTTCATACCGGTTGTTACACCGAGATTTGCTGCGAGTGACTGAATTATAAGAGCGAAAACGAGTCCAATAAGAATTACCCAAAGGAGCTGTCAATACAATCAATACAGGTAGAAGTTCTTATTAGTTTCTGTTATATTGCCACCCCAAGAAAAAAGTTGGTACTAGAACTGCATGAATGTTCATATATCTGTTCTTTTTCTTGTCTTACCTCATATCCGTAACTAGCGCCGGCTTGCAAATCCGTCTCAACTGTCATTTATTCCATCACATAAATCGTGTTAGTATAGAGAAAAGGTTCCAGAAACCCAAGGAGACCCATGTAAAGACAGTCACAGATAGATGTTGAGAGAGTTTACGGTTTCCAGGATCAAGATATGCCATGGACACAAGAAATCCGGGCCCTACATGTGATAGGAACTTTCTCCATCCGGATTCCTAACAATCAATGGATGCCAAATAGAGGTAAGTAAATTTTATTATATTCTGAGCAAAAGGTCAATATGTGAAGATCAGGAAAAAAAAAAACTGGATCATGTTTATTGGGAAGAGATATCTATGGTTGTGTGTGCGCGCGCGCGTGTTGGGGGGTGGGGGGTGTAGAGAGAGAGGAACCTGTTGCTTTGGGTCATCTCCTGCATTGCTCATAGAAGATGTTTTGTCTTCTATTTCGACTGAAGCAATGCGATTACTCCCTCTCAATGAAGGAGGGTCCTTTGCAATCGCTTGCTCTCCGCTGGCCATCTCTCTCGTTGTTTCTTAAATTCACAGTAATCCAGACATGGCCGGCTCCTCTATATATATAGAACAAACGTACATAAAATATAATGGAAGCCAGTCCCTCTCAGTCATACCCAGTCAGAAAGAGAGCTGCAACATAAAAGCTATACAATACCTGAATATTATAGCCATATATATATATATATATATATATATATATATATGCAGCCTGTGTCACACGTGTGGGCAGAGGCCCTGGGCCCTCGCACGTGTGCGTGCAGCCTGTGATAACACAAGCTGCAGCCTGTGTGATCCCCCCACATATATATATATATATATATATCTAGTTGGAGATTGGAACGGCAAGCACCTCTATTAATCTATTGCTGGTGTCACTCCTGCATTATACTTGAGCTGAAATGTTACTCATGAAGCTTATTTTGTAGTACTTGTCATGCCATTTATTTCTACTATCCACTTTCTCCTTGTGATTTGACCTTTTCCAGTAAGTAGTAGGGTGGAAATTGGAAGCTCAGACCTTTGTGATCAGACAATATACCTGTCTGCCTTTTCCCCCTTCTGTTGAATACATTAATTACATTAGGATTTAAAACTGTTTAGTTGGTTCTGTATTGGCCTTTCTATTTGATGAGTACGGTTCAAATGTGTCCAATAATCAGGAGGTTTGGTTTGAGTGGAAGACATCGCCAATACATAGTAAAAATGGGGATTCTCCACGCCTACATGTGCTGAAGAATCTAACTAATAGACCCTTTGACTCACTTAAATTAATGGAACTGGTTTTTTTCTTCTTTTTTTTTTTATCGGTAATAGTAACTTATATTAAAAGAGAAAAAAATACAAATAAAGAGTACTAGAAGAAAAGAAGAAGGGAAAAGAAACACAGAGGTACAAGAGAAATGTACCCTCTCACACCACAACTACATAATAAAATCCTCCCAAGGGGAAACTCTCTCAATACCTTGCTTGGCTAAAGCGTCCGCCATCATGTTTGATGACCTACTTTTATGCTGAAAGCTAACATTAATGGCGGTGGATAAAACACGAATTTCATTGAAGAGGAACTGAAACTTCCATGGATAAGCCTTCCGTTCGAAATCCAACTCACTGCATTAGAACAATCACTCTCCACAATAAGACTGCCATAGTAGTACCTCGAGAAACACCGAAGAAATTCTAGAATAGCTAAAACCTCAGCTTCATTAGAGTCACAAACCCCCACATATTTTGAGAACATAAATAAAACGTGCCCATTGCAATTTCGAAGCACCCCTCCAATATCAGCTGGTCCAGGCTTCCCTCTTGCGGCCCCATCAACATTGAACTTAAACACACCAATAGAAGGAGGAGACCAAAGAATAAATTTTCTTACTTTGACTGGGCTAGACCCCATACATGATTACCATTTTATAAGAATATCATGAAGTGAAAAATTAGAGAATTCCTTTCTACGCAAAGCGCGCCCACTTCGCAATTAATGGCACTGGTTACTCCAAAGTAAATACAGTACACCACTCTGTACAACTTTTAAAAACATGATGTGGCAAAGTTTTGTAGGGTCCATTACCCCATTAGATTTACATTGGATTTAGGATCTAGTCATATTAAAAAAAATGTATGATCTATTAGATGTTGTCAATTGTTTGATTTTAGGTCATGAATGTGTGTGGAAATAGAAACTCCATAGGGTATTTGGTGACTGGCCATTTCATAATCTTAAGATCAAATAGATGGAAATATCTAATGTCTAATGGACCTGAGTTTTTGTGAATGCTTAAATCTTATATCCCTCTTGTATCTTGTAATTATCATTAGGGGCCACAAACTTTGCAAGCTATCATACTTTAAAAGGCAGTAGAAAGCACAGATTCATTTATATTAATCCACACTCTTTAACTGGACGATGTTGTTATTATTATTATTATTATTTAAGGGAGATGGAACCCAAGATAACCTACATTGGGAGAAGGAGAGCCCACACAAGTAGGAAGAGGAAGTCCGTATATATGAAGAGAAGTTGACAAAGTGGGAAGAGTGGCATACCCTGGCATCCAGGTGACATGCGGGGTTGCCAACCAACTGAGCAACCCCTTATTGACCCAAATCGTTGTTTTAAAACCTATTTCTTATTCTCTCGAGTTGACTTGGTAATTCATCGACTTGGCCAAGTTGAAAGAATTACTCAGCTCAATGACCTCTCAATTTAAGTCAAATTTTGGAGTGTTTTAAGCTATGTAACCGGATAATGATAAGTACAGGTGATGAGTGGTCGTTTACTTCCTAAGATATAAATAAACATTTTACACAAAGTCTAAACTTTTTTTATAAACAGGCCGTGAGCAGGTAAAGAAGCAAGATTAGTTTAAATTTGGTCCACCTTGAGCCCCATTGGGATTAGTTTAAATTTGGTTCACCTTTTTCTGTTTTGAACACTTTTTTTTTTTTTTACTTGGGTTAGTTTAACAGTCTTTGGATCATTAAGTAGATGGGCCACAGTCTCATCTAGAATGAAATCTCAACAAGAAAATCTTTGTGGGAAAATTACACTTTATCCATCAGGCTTTTTATACTTTTCCCATGTATTTTTTTGTGGTTTTTTTTTTTTTTTGGTGAAGTTGGACTGCTGATTTGGAGTGATACTTTAAACTGGAGATTCACGGATCGATCAATGGGCATATGTATAACTTAAGTGCCAACATGACTCAACCATGAGTGTGACGGCTTTTCAATATTGTAATTTATGTCACCAAAATGCAAGCTCTTTGGGACCTATTAATTTGCATAGAGACATAGGAATTAATGGTCAAACGAGCTTCCTCGAATCATTATTGAAGAGGTGAAGGGTGAAGAACTGAAGATACAGGGCAAGGGATTAAATATACACTGTACCAACAGGACTCATCTTGAGTAGATGGGACCTTGACTTTCGTTGGATTTGAAGTAGTAGGGTGATGGCTAGGTATTCATTTCCATCTTCATATGAAAATGGTGGCTAGGATTGTTTGGTTTTTGTGAAAATGAATCACATGTGTAAATGATGCACATGTGAAAAAAGATTTTATTGTTCGTCATTTTCACATATTTCACATTCGATTCTGAGTACATCTAATGGTTCACCGTTTTTCACAAATATATCAAAATCCACGATGAATCAAGATATGGAATTTGATTCCATAGCCATTGTTGGCATTCTAAAGAGGATGAACAATTCAAACCATGAAAATAGGACCATAAAAGTCAATAGTGACAAATTTTATTGTCGGGGAATTTTTTTCAAATTCTCAATACTTGTGATGAATCAACGGATAAAATTTGACACCTTGACCCTTTTTGGCTCTCTAGAGAGGATGGACACTTCAAATTATTATTTAGGAGCCTACAAGAATAGGAAAATCACAAGAAAAAATATGGATTTGACCCAAGGGACTATCCAACCTATCATTTATACTATTTACATCCAATGATCTAATGGTTTTTCACAAATTTATTGAGATCCACAATGAATCAATCAATGCATGAAATTTAACCCCATAGTCATTTTTTACTTCAAAAGAGGATGAATTGTTTAGATTGTGAAGATGGAGCCCACAAAAGTCCAAAATCGCATATTTTAGGGTCCAGACCTTTTCAAGAATGTTTAGAAATCTATGATGATTCAACAATTGAAATTTGACCTTCATACTCTTTTTGGCCTTATGAAGAGGATGAAGTGAGAACTCCTGAAATTCCATATAAGTTAAAGGGTAATTTATATAACAATCATTTTTCTGGATATTCACTTTTAATCCTTTAACCACGTGCATAAATATAAGGTCATAGAATTCCTGAAAATTTAATTACATGAAACAAACAATGGCTAGACGGGTTGAATTGCTTGGCTTGTGAGCATAGTGGCTACAAACTCCATAGGCTGATGGAGGACCATGCTTGTTCCAATCAAATTATCTTAGCCTTTGATTTAGGGTGCTTAAAAAGTTTCAACTCTTAGATAAAAGAAAAAAAAAAAAGAGATTCTTTCTTTATTTTTTCCATCAAAGAGGTTAAACTGCTCGGATGCCTGTCAATGATGCTTGTCAACTCCAAATCAGTGTAAAATATAAATGAGATAGCTTTAAAAGTGTTCGTGTATGTGTTTTCTCTTTCCATATCTACTTTTAGATGGGCACGTTTATAGGGTGCTGCCGAAACCTGCATGTTATAGAAGTTTTTCCTCATTTCACAAAAAAACAAGCACTCCCTTGGAAATACTTTTATTGTGAAATGACAAAAACCAACTTAATTTTTTGCGAACAAAGCGTGAATTTGTTCCCCACATATTGTATTCGAAATCTGCCCATTCAAATTTACCTCATGTACATTTGTGTGGATCTAGTGGAGGGCCTTTTACAAATGGTTTCAAAAAAAGTTTGGCCCCCTTTAATGCTACAAAGATACTGAAAAGTAGCTCACATGGTAGATGACCCCTCACTTTCATATACCAAAGTAGTATCCCAACCCTCACTTTCATGTACCAAGGTAAAGCCAGTGCCCCAATCTTTTTGGGGCAGGTAGAATAAATAACACCAATGCAAAGACAAGAAGACATAAAAGAAACGGACAAAACATTTATAAAAATAAAGACAGTAACCATTGCGTCAGAACTCAGTAACCCTTTGTGAACAAAATTAGAATTAACACGTTGTTACTGTTAATGCGTCCTGACTAGATTGAATCAACTATCTAATAGGTGCCAATAGGACCGGTCCACCAGCTGATGCGTCACGCTTATTTTTCTGTTTCTTATAATATCTCATGGGTCGTCACCTTGACATAGAAACTAGAAGGCTTTTTAGGTCCCCTGTGCAGGGTGTGACATGGTTGGTTCATTCCTTCCTAACCTACCACTCTCTTCCTTCTGTTTTGTCCTTTTGTCCCTTGGCAATGGGCATGCACCATGCCCCTGTGCATATGCAATTGGAATCAGGGTAGTGGAACATTTCATTTATTTATTTATTATTTTATTTTTTGTCAAGTTGGCATAGTCGCCAGAGTAAGATAATGATAATTACCTTGGGATCGATCCTTGGGTTTGAACTGTTGGGAGCACGGGTGTGCTATCTATAGCATCCACCATGTGATTTCCAATGAGTGGAGCTTTTTGCTGTAGAACCTATCTAATGAAAACATGAGTAGTTCAAAATAAATGCCTTTGTAGTTCATAGGGAAATTTTTAAATAAGGCTTTAGGCTTTTTATCTTATTTCAAAAAGGACACAAGTTTTAAAACTTTTCAAATTAATCCCTAACTTATCCATGAAGTTTTCAATTAAGGACATCTGGTCGTTTAAAGGTATTTTTTATGGCAAAAATACTCAGAGTACCTTCATTTAAAGCTATGACATGGTGTTAGCAGCCACTATATTTAGCCGAAATACTTAGTTTTCTTCGATTATTATAAGGCTGCTAGTGAAAAAAAGGAAGAAAATATAGAGGAAGTGAAGGGGGATTTTATTTCATTGAAGGATAATTTCGGTAGTTTAAGAAAATTGAAGAAAAAGGTTGCCAGAAAATACCTTTAAATTGATGAATGTCCTTAATTGAAAACTTCATGGAAAACTTAGGAACTAATTTGAAAAGTATTAAAACTTGTGTCCTTTTTTGAAGTAAGGCAAAAACTTAAGGACTTATTTGAAAATTTCCCTAGTTTATATGGTTTATTTCCAAGTTTTTATCCAATTTTAATTGGAAACGTTATTAACACAATCTTATGTATATTCATTCATCATGTTTTCTATCAAATAGTCAATATTACGGTGAGACCGACTTGTTATGGAGTAAGACATATCATACAAATGGAAGGGAGTTTAGTTTTAGGAAGCTCAGATTTTCATTATTTGGGCCCCCATTGTGGATTTTAGTTATTGCCAAATCTTGGGGTGACAATGGAATGGGTTGGGCCTGGTCTGATTAATAAGTTGCCTGTGTCAAATCTGACTGATTTATTGATTGTGTTGTTACCAATCTGATGGTTTAAAAGGTCAACTCAACTTTAAACTAACAGGTTGGATTGGGGTCCCATTGATGGGTCATAGGGCCACGTTTTCGGCTAGTTCAGGTACATGCCGGACTGGCAAAACAACCATGAAGAATGGACTTAGCCCGAAATTTGAACCCATCCTATTTATTGATTAGGTTGGAAACCAACTCTAAAAGAAGGAAAAGGTAGAATATAACCCAGCACTCGCTCATGCACCCATGTCCAAATGGCTATAGGCAGGAATGATAAAGCACCGGGTCTATTTGGAAACTTTACTAGTAAAGTGGAGTGAAGTAAAGCCTCAAATTTTCAGAGAATGAGTTACATCAAAAGTACATATTTTCAAATTTTCCTCTTTTAAAAATAAAAATAAAAAACCAACATCCTTTGTTCGCTAAAAGAAAAAAAAAACACCCACTTTTAAACAAAAAGTCAAAAAATTCCCTACTAAACAACTAAAAATAAAATATTATTATAACCCACTTATATTTTCTTCTTTCACTATTTGAGGATTTACTTTACTTCATTCTACATGTAAAGTTCTCAAATAGACCCAACTTTATGCGGTGCTCATAATTTTTGGATCTTTTGCCTTCATGCTCTTCCTGAGTACGCTCCGAGCGTCCTCTACAGTGTTCGGGGTCAATTCCTGTCACTTTGGGTGAGATCAGATGCCCATGACTACTAGGCCCATGCCTTGTTATCCTTATCCGTGAGTTATTTGAATAGTATATCAAATAAAGATTACTGCATTTGGCATAGTAAAATAAATGTGGAAGGTTGGGGGGTGGGGGGTTTCACACATGGACCACTCTTAAAAGAGTTAAAAAGAGTGGAATTTTACAACGAAGCCCATCTAATGAAAATCTGAGCAACTCAAAATAAATGCCCTTCTAGCTAGTGTATATATATTATAATATAATGCTCATGTACAAGCTTCTCTTACGGTCTTACTGTATAAGATACCTAGTGAGGCATACTACTGGTTCATCCGAGCGGACCATTCAAACTCATTCCTCCTATTTACACAGGTGTCACCGGGTTTTGATAGATACGATTAGAGTGAACCGTTTAATGAATGGTTGATTTTATTATTTTATATAAAGTCATTAAACTTGTGGACCACAGATGAATCGATTAGAGGTGTTAGATTGACTTTAAATTTGATATCTAGGTTGGCCCCACTTGGATCTTTTAACCCCCCCCCCCCCCCCCCCGTTTCATGATTTGTCGGGTCTCTAGTGGGCTCCACTAGGTAGCTTGTACCGTAAGACAATAACAGAAGCTTGTATAGGAGCATTTCTCTATATTATATCTCCAAGATTTAATTGATTTTTACTTGAAAATGTCATCAACACAATGTTATGCTTGTATCAAATGATCACAATCTTATGCTAAGACTCACTTCTTTTGAGTAAGATTTAAGGATACACCATACAATGGAAGGGTGTTTAGTTTGATGAGCTCAAATTTTCATTATTTTGGCCCCATCGTGGATTTTCATTACTTATTCCTGGAACTTTGGGTGACAATGGGTCGGGTTGGGTCCACTCTGATTGATAAGATGTATATGTCTAATGGCTCTAATTCAAAGCCGATTTGTTTAATGATTGGGTGATTCCAATCTAAAGGTTTAAATGGTCAACCGATTTGATTCTTATTGATTCATAGTGCTAAGTGTTCTGCTAAGGCAGATTCATTCCGAATTAGCAAAGCAACCATGAAGCATGGACTTAGCCCAAACATGAACCCGTCCTAGTCATTGATCAGGTTGGAAACCAATTATAAAATAAAAAAAGGGTAGAATAGAACTCACGCACTCTCGCTCACACACTCATGTAGCGGTAGAATGTAACCATTACATCGGAGGGAATGAAAAATAATCCTAATTTATCATCTGAGGTGCCTGAGTTATTATAATTTTTGGATCATCTGCCTTCATCCTGTGCGTGAGTCCATGCTCTGCCCAAGTACAAACCAACCATCCACTGTCAGTGCCAAGGTCAAACCCTGTTACTTTGGGTGAGATCAGATGCCCATGACCACTTGCACTGTGCCTCATTGCACCTTATCTGTTAGATATTTTTTAATAGTATGCCAAATAAAGATTACTTCATATGGGCATAGTAAAATAAATGAAGTACCCATAGCTTGCTTCATTTGCTATATCTTCTATTGGACTTGTGGAACAACACCTAATGCATGGGAAAATGCCACCACGTGCAAGTATGAGGCACAGCACAAGCACACCCACGCCACCAAATTTCTTAATTTTTGAGCCACCCGTTGACCCCACAAGTCTTTGGCTATACAGAGAAAATAAAACAAGATCATCCAATAGAATTCGCTGACCTCAACGGATCGGGATCCAAGTACTCTGTTTGGACGAATCAGGAGGCGACATGCAAGGGGAGTCACTATTTCTCTTTCCTCCGCCCCTTCAGGTGTTGCCCCCTTATTTGTCCAAATAAGCTCCGAACCCTATAAATCCATGGCCACACATCTGAAATGAAAAAGGTCAGCCTCCAATTGAACTCAACTAATATACAACCTTGTCTGCTCTATATTATTCAATATTTCAAGTGTTTTATAGTGACAATTTGGCAATTGGACTATCTTCTACTTGTGTGAATTTGTAAAGGACCCAAACAAGTGGGAGAGATTTGTTCAGAGAGATCTAAGTTCTCATAAATGAGCCCTGCTGAGGAGCCTTGCAAATGTAAGCCGGCAATTGTATTATATGTTGGTTGTTCAGGTTCGAATGTTTACATCCCATGGGGCCCATCTGGATTCCCACCTGATCAATGTGAGACGACACATGTTTCAATTTCGCACCGATCAAAATAGATTGAACCATTGGATTCATTTTTTTTTTTTTTAACGACTGTATACCTATAAAGGGGTTACAGTGATGAGATTGATATGGAAGTTTCCTGTATGAGCTGGTCCTATTTGAATCTTTCCATCGCGCGCTTGGTCTTCCATATGCAAGACATCCACACATAAATATTGCATATATTCTGGTGAGCTCATGCACTAATTGCGGAAATGCATGACCCACCTGAAAAGACTTTTGATCAATACTCTCTAGACATCGGCAACCCCGTTATAATCTATTAAGCAAGGAGGTTTTGGCTTGAATTTTGACCGTTGGTTCTAATTTTGACTAACGGATATGTGACTGCTGATGCAACTATCCACTCATTTTTTCATCAAACCACTCATGGTTCAATAGTTCCTATGTAATTATACATTTTTTGCTCCAATTTTACTATTTCTGTTTTATCCAACTTATCATATGGAAAGAGATCATTTTTTTTAATATGTGATTATTTATTTCGCAGTGCAAGGAGATACCATGTTGAGCAAGGGGTATTGTGCTAGTTATACTATATTAAAGAGAATGGGTTTGCCTTTAATTTTGATTGTTAGTTAATCTTTTTTTCAAATCTTCTACCCCCACTTATGCAACTACCTACACTTTGGAAATTATTCATAACCACTCCCCACTCCTTTTTTTTGCAAAAACTATGTTTATATCCAAACTCTTTCATTCCCTTTCTACTCCAATTCTCTTCTCTCCTTTTAACACCTTGGATTACACAAACAAGTACTCTCATAACATTTTTATTCTTTTATTTTTTTCTTCTTCTAAAATCTATGAATTTGTTTAGTGCATGAATATTTCAATTGTAATAATTGGTCATATCTGTGCTAACCACGGGTACTTATACTCGTGTTTTTTTTTTTTAATCTGAATGGAATTTGATCATTGGATTCAAATTAAAAAAAAAAAAAAAAGAATGGTGCTTTTTAATTAGTTAAGCCTGAGGACCACAAAACAAGAGGTTGGATTGATAGGATAGACCTGAAACTTAGCACATGGGTGGGTCATCCAAAATTTTTAAATTTCCACTTCCTATGAATTGACATGTGGCAGGTGGACTCTACAAAACTATGCACAAATTAGACAAGCATGTGCACATCTAAAGAGGGACTTCTCTCTCTATAACGAATCGTTTGTATACATAATTTTGTTTAGCAGGGGGAGTCTACGAACAAGTCACTTTCGGTTACCTTGCATCACCACCATCTTAAAATTCTGTCCAAAGCGATTAGTTACAACTGATTAAAGAAAAAGGGTTCTAATCTCCAAATGGCAGGTAAGCAACCTTTTAAAAAAGATGAATGATTAAAACTATCACAATCTTTCCTGTAAGTTTGATTTGGACATGAGAGTGTGATGGTTGAGAGAGGCCGTCTCTGCAGTAATATGGATATGGAAAAACAATACCAGTTCAAGGTTAGGTATTAATTGAGAGAATAAGTCTTCTAATTGGACTGTTCAATCTGATGTTTTGCTTTAACACGATTCTTTTTTCTTTTTCTTTATCGATTTGATCTTGATCAAGCAGAAAATCTCATTTTTGCCCGACCATGATGGCACTTTGGGGGGAGGACTCCAAGCATTAGCAAGGGAGAGGACTAAGAAATCGAACTTCGGGCAGTCGAGTGTGAGAAGCAGGGCCGACCCTTAGCAAGGGCTGTAAGTGCCCTTGCCCCGGGCCCATTTTTCAGGGGGGCCCAAAATCCCTTCTACCTTTTATTTTCTTTTCAATTATTTGGTGGGGGCAGGGCTCATCCAATGGATTTCATCGTCCTGGGCATCAATAGACCCATCATCAAATCATCTGAGAGTGCTTATTGCATCACTTATTTGAGCATCCATCAGTGGGGCCCACCAATGATATTTTATATTTGATGGCTGAAATTCTAGGCGAATCTGATCTAGAGTTGGGATGATTTGGGGCTTTTTTTTTTACAAACAGATCATCAAGCCTTCAACCCTTCACCCGTTCTTCTCATCTGTTAGTGGGGCCCACCAATGATTTTTTATTCCCCATATATGATGTTTAAATTCTGGTCTGAGTTCTCTTTCTTCTCTTTTTTTTCAAATAGTTATACTTGGACATCATCAACCCATTGCCAATTTTTCACATCAGTGGGGCCCACCAATGATATTATCATATATGATGGCTGAAGAGGCCTAACTTTTACTCTTGCCCTGGGCCCTGAAAAATTCAAAACCGGCCCTGGTGAGAAGGGGTTCCCAACCAATCGGCTATCCTTTTATTATGAAGCCCGCCCAACCTAATTGAAACTCATAAATATTGAAACTTCAACCCATTCAAAACGAACATGCTACCAATGCATATGGGATATCTCCAAATTATACTCTCACGTAAGATTTGACTTACAAATTTTAATATGATTAATGACAGCTACAACACAAAATGGTCATTTTCATTTGAATTGTTCATTGCAATACTAAAATTCTCTTCAAAATTGTATAGCGCTGACCGTGATAACACCATCCATCCGAATGCAGGAACAAAGAGAGAAATTGCCCGATTAATGCAACATTCTTATCCTGTTCTCATGTTGTCATTGTCTATTTCTATTGCTTTGGTGTGCGAAACAATGTCACCGATTCGTATGCACAAATAAAAAGAAGAATTACCCAATTGCAGTATACTAATCCTGTTTCCATTCTCCACTCCTCTTGCTTGAGCGTGCAGGGCAATGTCACCCGTCCTTATGCTGAAATAAGGAAAGAAAAACTACCTATGCTTATGCTGTTTTCATTCTCTATTTCTCTTGGTTTACTATGAAAGGAATGATGTTTAGGTCGTCCAAATTCCATGCCTCATGCCTCTTCCTCCCAAAATGTCTTCAGCAACAGAACCATCTAAGTCCCAAGATGCTTGATATTCATATCCTTGTCATCACATCATCTCTCCCAGTTTGACTTGCATTTTGTATTTTCTAATTAAAACATTAGAATAAGGTGTTGTCCTCCAAGAAAAAAGGATTGATGGAATTTGTTTGGATACTTTCTCCTGAGTAACATCAGAAAACTTAGACATACATAAACTAAAAAAAAAAAAAACCAGTCTTAGTTATAAGCACCCTTCATAGAAAAACTAATAAAGACCCTTCATTGTGTTTTCTCAGTCGGTGGAATTAATCCTCTATTTTATTTTATTTTTATTTTCAAAGTTATTCTTTTTTGCTTCCTCTTGTATGTATTATTCGCGCATTACTATTATGTTTTGGGAATCTAATATTACTGTAAGTGTCATATAATTTTTTCATCTTCTTTTTTATTTTATTAAATGGTATCTAGGTCTTATGGTGTTAGCACTTAGCATTTAGCTCTGATTTTTTTAGAGATTGAATGGGTGTCAAATTGGACCCGTGACAGATCAAGGGACTATATGGCATGTGAAAACGAGTAATTCTATTAGAGATATGTTGGGCCCCATCTTATAATAGGGAGTTTCTCATGATAAATATCTACAAGATTGAAGGGATTTTTACGAAAAAATTAAGCTTAAATCATGATTAAAAGGTTTTATGAAGAAAAATAATAAAATGATTAGATAATTGTTCGTACATTTTTAAGGCCGAAATTACCCTAATTGACATTATCGTCAACTGGGAGATGAATTTCCATTTTAAAGAAATGAAGAGAAATTGAAGGAGGTAATGACCGCATGCCACTCCAGACTGTTGATATGGTCAGCGAGCGGCATTATGCATGCCACTCCCCAAGAGTCTTCCACCTTCAAATGATCAAAAGTATCCAAATTAGTGGTATGCAGATGAACTATTCCAGTAGCTGTGCAGAGATTTTGATGCATCACTCATTCTTATTGATCACTGACCAGATTTTGGAAGTCTGGATTATGGCAAACTTGATTGCTACCTTGCCTACTTTTCAGTAGTTGCAACCAAGTGTGTGAATATGATTCTTTTTATTGTATATTATAGTGGGATACCACTCATAACCCAACCCTAGGCATGCCCTCATAACCCAACCCTAGGCATGTCAAACGGGCCGGGCCGGCACGGCCAGCTCCAACTGCCCGCCCCAGCTAGCGGGCCGGCCCACAGGGAAAAACCATAGCACGGCCCGCCCCGCCGCGGGCCAGGCGTGCCCCCTTCATATTTTTTTCCAAATTTTTTTTCTTTTCAGTATTAAAATTAAAAATTAGAATACAACTACAGAGAATGACAAAGATATTTAGTAGTTCAATTAAACTCGACCTACTCATATTTAAATAATTAATATTAATTCAACAAAAAATCTTTTTTAAAAGCCTTATTCTCTCACCTAAATTTATATTTATTATGGTCAGGGCTGTATATATATGGATTAGTTGGGACCTAATATCTAATGGACACATTCCAAAGAGACACTAGTGAGTCCAAGACGAGATTCATGGTCTAAAGTACAACTGAAGAGACCAAACTATACTTAGAGCTAATTATGTTTTAATGGAATAATATAATCATAATAAAAGTAAAAATAACATTATATATATATATATTGGATTACTATTATAAGTTTATAACTATTGACCAGACCAGAGAAGAATATTAGAAATGAATGTAATTTGGGATCCAATTAGACCCAAGTTCCCAACCTATTTCCAAGCTTATCTGGCCAAATAAAGTCATCAGTGATGTTCGATAGGTGCCAAAATAAAAATTGTACAGAAGAAGTTTGTGTTCTATTTGAGCCCAATTTCCTCAGTAATTTTGTCACAATGGGACCACCTATTATATAATGATTGACATCCTTTGTATTTATTTTTTTTTTGGTAAATAAAACTTTGATTTAAAAAAAAAAAAGAATGGGAGGGTTAGAGTATTTATAGACTCAGTAAAATTAAAAATGACACAAAATACCCCTTATATGACTATTTTATGACTGTTGGGGGGTTAAAATGAACAATTTTTTCAAAAAAGTCATTTTTGGGCAATCCAGGCCTGTTGTGTATTGCGGGCCACAGGGGGCAGCCCACTTGCCAGGTGGGCCGGGCGAGCTGGGGCCAAACGGGCCAAGGCACCTCGGCCCAGCACTGTCCATGTCATGGGCCGTGCCATGTGGGTTGGGCCGGGCCGCAGCCCATTGATTGGTTCGGCACGGCCCGGCCCATTTGACATGCCTACCCAACCATCGCTTGCATCTATTTTCCTTATAAAGGCGCTCACCTCTAATTGAATTTGTGATCCAACTCATAATGACTGTTGAAATAAGAAAACATTACTTGCAAAAGCCATCTAATTTTGGAGCCTAAGATCTTAAAATCAAGACTTTGGGCTCAAAGGAATTGCAATGTTATAAAACCCCAAGAGGTAGCTCATTTGGCTTAGGATTACAGCTTGCACCCGGAGGTTGTGGATTCGAAACTACACTACCACATTGGGACCAGAGGGGAATTTTACCCAGCTTTCTCTCCTAGACTGGTGGAGATTACTCTTGCCCAAAGGGTTAGGAACCCTGCATTATAAAAAATAAAAAAAATAAAAAAAGATTTATGATTTACACACAAAATTAGGGTTCGGTTTTGAAAATGAAATGCCAACCTAGCATGGAAATTGTATTTATGTTGTGCTCTGTTGCAAGAGGACAGAACTCATTCTAATCAAGTCTTTAGAAAACTGATCAAGCTGATAGTCAGCCTATCCTCTATTGTAATTTGTAAGTGAATATGGCCGGGGGCCCATACAATCAGTCATGAAATTCTCGTGACTGGAATCATCAAGAGGATCTGGACTCTCTATTTCTATTATGGCCAATAGTCAGCTAATTTGTCTGATATTATATTTGCATATTTGCATATTTTAAGTTGAATATTTAAAGACTACGCATTCATCAAGGAGAATTAAGAGACAGCCAAGTTCTGTTACTGATGACCTAGGATATCCTCGTCAGCCCAACTTTTGGCCTCCAACCCAAGGGTTACTTGATTCTGAGGAGAAAGGAGCTAAGGACTATTCCTGAGGGGTACATATGGCCCTGTTTTGCATCGTGCCAATGGGTGTTTTTTCTTTTCCCACTGGATAAATTCGAGAAAACACATTTGGTAATTCTAAAGTCATTCCGCCCGGATGTTTTGGCTGGCACATTCCTAAAATCGGGCTGGCGGGATTAAGAACGCAAAATGAAAATTTTTCTTCTTCTTTTTTTTCGCACAACCTAGGGCGTGTTTGGCATCATGCTGAGCAGTTGTTCCCACGTTCTCACCAGATAAATCCACAGGGCACTCGTTTGGCAAGCAAAATGACCTTTCCAAGTTTACTTCCCGCTGGAATTTTCCCACGAAATTTCACCCGCTGGATAAGAAAATTCGAAACGATTCATTTTCGTTTTTTTTTTGGAAGAGTCTTGCCGGCACAATGGATATCTCCCAAAAATCTTCCCGCGTTCTTCACTCAAGATAAACACGGAGATCTCCACTACTCTATGCGCTGATCGTTTTCTTCTGCAACAAGCTCTGGTAAGTGACGTATCCATCTCCTCTTTCCTTTTGCTTTTCTATTTTTCCTGTATCACTCCTTGCAACTCCTCTCTCTCACGGGCCAACTATCCATTTCATCCTCCCCTTCTTCTCTTCTCTTCTTTGGTTTTCTTTTTTCTTTTTTCTTTGTTTTCCCCCCTTCCCTTATCTCCTCTCTCATTTCCCATCTCCCCCACCCAGCCACCCCACTCGATCCCAATAACCTCTTTCTTCTTCTTCTTCTTCTTCTTCTTCTTTCTTTCTTTCTTTTCATCTTTCTCTCTCTTCTCCCAACCCCTTGATCTTTCTTGTTTCTTTCCCCATCTTTGAGTTCCCAGACCCTCTCTTTCTCGCTTCTCTCTCCTACCCTCTGTAATGACAATTATCCCCATCTCCCTGCCCCCATCCTATCTTCACTCCTCCCCAACCAGCCACCACATATGTCATGAATTTGTCAATCCCATGGAGCAAGTGACAATGGCAATCCTTCTGAATATGTAAATCATGGAAACTGTATCTGTTTCTATTTGTTAATGTTTCTGCAATTCCCTTTTTAACAACTTAGTACTATTATTTTTGTTGGTTGTATTTTAGTAATTTCCATTCTAAAAAATGTGATACTAAAATTAGAAATTGTTTGTCATGCAAGTTTTCTTCTCTGGGCTCAGTGAAGACAACAGTGGATTGGAAATAAGAGGAACGAGAAACTAGTGCAGTAGGTTTGAGAAACAAGGGTAAGGTATGGGTTTTTTTTTTTTTTTTTTAAATTTACATCACATTTTGAAGCACCAATTAGGTATTGTTAAATATGTATACAAGGAGAAAAAAAATTATGAAACCTTGCCATCTTCAGCCTAATTTACACTCATCTTTTTATTTGTTCATCACTTGCCTCAAATTTCTATTTTTTGGTTCTAATCATGTTAAAGACCTTAAGTCACTTCTGACTTGGAATAAATAGAACAAAATTGATAATTGATCTAACACTCTGTTGTGGTATTTAGTTGATTTTTTATTTTGTATGTTGTGGTAGTTGGGTGGGTGTTTTCATACTTGTGTATTTCCACAGCTAGTTCAAGTCCAGACATTCCAATTCATATAACTGAAACATAGTCTGTAGTGAAATTGACAATCATAGAGGGTGCCAATCTCTATTATTTGAGCCATAAGTGGCTTTATCAAGGGATTTAGAACTACCATTAAAGTGAAACTTTATATGACAAACTGGCATAGATAAAAAAAAAAAACATGTTGATCACATGCTAACTGATGTGTCTTTAAACACCCTACCTGATTTAGCCGGTAGTTCCTCCTCTTTATCTCAGCCTACTAGTTGAACGTGCTGGTTTCCATGTTCTCTTTCTATTTTTTTATTTCTCATACATCTTTACAATTTACTTCATCATTCTATTTAGGTAGGGAAATATTGCCTATTCTTTCATTCTTTCGCTTGTTGTTAGTCTAGGATCATCAGAAAGCTTAAAATCATTTAAAGAAGAGTAGTTGCTTTTATACCTATCTCAGTTCTTACAAGGTCCCCTGTTTCGGAGTTCCTTTTATTGCAGCATTTGAAGTCTATTCTGTTGGCATTATTTGATTCTTTTCTTCCTGGAGGGAGGAGCAAAATCATTATCTTATTTGAAATAATGTTGTCAACAGAGTAGTTTTGTTGGGAACTACACAAGGAAGGCAGGAGATGGCGCGCAAACGAAATGAAATTGCGGATGCACTCTTTGCACATCATGGTGCATTGGGAGAATGATTTGTATTAACTTTAATGAACAAGTTTAATTATTTTCTCTTGGAAATTTGTTATTTTTCATAAACATATGTTTTTTCTTAATTAATTTAGTTTTAGTGACTATTTGGAAACTCTAAAAATAAGCTCTTATTTTATGTTTTATAGCTTCTTTGCATATTAGAATATTCAGTAAACCTCTACATATTAGAATATTCAAAATGATCTAAATGGTGGGTGGGTTCTACAAGATAATTATAAGCCTTAAATAGCCCCCCAAATACCAGAATTTCTAAATGTGGGTCTTACGTTCATAATCACGAAAGGTGACCCTACTTAGTAATTCCTAAAAGTGCATCACATGTTCTGACAACAATTTGTGGCCCCACATTTTAATTCCTATAAAGGTGGGCTTTATTATAAATCCTATAAAAGTGGGCCCCATATTCTAGTTACTAATGGTGGGTCCATGTTGTAAGGCTAAAGTGGTCCCACGTGCAATGATTCTTATATGGACTGTGACTTCTACATGTGGGCCCTTGTAATTCCTACATCAGGGCTCGTATTATTGTCATATAAGCGTGGGCCCTAATGTTTCAAAAAAATTAAGATGAATTCATGAATATTCATCATAGATTTAAGTTCAACATCGTTGGTAAATATGATATTCTTGACTTTGTTTCTTAAAAAAAACTTGTTATGTTGTTACCAAACAAGTTCCCCATAGCACACTCTCATTGGAACAATTTAACATCATGTTACCAAACAAGTTCTGCTCAGATTGGTCTCGGCACAACCCGGTCTCGGTACAATCTGGTCTCGGCACGAGACCAGGAACAACACAGAAATGATACCAGACACAGCCCTAGTTTCGGTACAATCCAGTCTCAGCACAAAACCTAGATCAATACTGAAACAATGTCAAACAAAACCTATATGGCCGATTTTGACAGCCTAGTGAAAAGCCGTCTCATTTCATGCAGGTTATCCCACGAATACAGTAGCCATCAAAGAAAAAATATATTCATCAAGGGCTCTGTAATCAGAACCAAATAAATCCTTAAAATATGATATAACAAATAGGGGTGTTCATGGCCTGGGTTAGGGTGAATCCTAAATCGTGCTCCCAACCCTTACTTGTCAAGTGGCAATATGAAGAAAAGTGATGCAAACCACACAATCTACTCCCATCCCATTTACTATCACGCGAGAGGAGAGCTTTCAAGCAATAAACCACACAAATCCTATTATTCCTCTCAATTAAGATCCAGTCTCAACAATGCCCATGAAAAATAAGAAAAAAGTAAAAAAAAATTATCTGAGTTTTGTCTAGTCCCATGTGCAGATTTTCTAGAAGATTTTTCCTTCTCAAATAACTTTATCTGAGTTTTGCCTACTACTGCGAGCAAATTTTTTGAATAATTTCTCCTTAATTGAATCAGTTTTCCCCTTTTCTTTCTCTTATCTGTCTTAATCCTTGATTTGTGTAGTCAAATAATCTTCGCGAAATTGACGGATTTTTTTCCTTTTTTTCTCCAAATAAAACTTTTAACGAAATCAATTTTCCTTTTTCGTATACCGCACAAAGTGCAATAAGAGGGGCACTCGGGACTTTTTAACCATTTAATGCAAACTGTTTAGAAAAAAAATCAAAATTTAGGAACCTCCGACCAAATGCCCCAAAAAAGAAAACTAGAAAGCTTGGCAAAATAGAAAATATCCTGATTATAAATCATCAAACAAAATTTGAAAGTTAATGAAAAGTCAATAAAGATAAAAAAAGAAACAGAATCCTAAAATCTCTTGGGCTCATTCGCATCGCATCATTTCCGCCGATTGCAAAAGGGTTTGAGCTCGAACTCAAGTTCTCTTAGTTAGCATTGCTTCTATAAACATGATGTACTAAAGCAATTCTTTTGTGACACTTGCTTTTGATTCTTTCTTTGGTAGTTCCGACTCAAAGTTTATAGGATGTAGTGTACCTGTTTTCCATCATACATACATATATATTAGAGTCGTCATCCGGTGCACGATGTGTGCACCAAATGACAGTATCAATAAATCAATAAATGCTGAAAAATAATATTTTTTTCCATTAATAACAGCAATAAATCAAAATATCGGTCACCTTAAGTTATGAGTCTTGTCTGTGTTGCAGTTCGTTGTCTTTTACAGTATTTCATATAATGCAACCATTATTAATTCTCATGATCAATTTATTAGTGTAAAATATAAGAGATAACATATCAATCATCATTTAATACTAACTCAATCATCACACAAGTTGTGAAATTCAATACCCTGAAGATGACATATTAAAATCAAAAAGATGATAATGACTGAGATAGATAAATCATAAAGTACTTGGGCATCAAAAGGTTCATGGTTTACCTGAAATTAGAAGGGACTAGCAGAGAGTAAAGAGTAGAGACTAGAGAGAGATTGATGAGTATGAATGTATAACAGATTGACAGCCTAATACCAAGTGGAGTGTCGCCCTAACTCGATATCATCATCATCATTTCTTCAATATTGGCAAAAAAGATATGCTCCATACTGTTGCGCAGCACTACCATACCCATGACGATATTCAAATTGTTCTTGATAAGATGATACACTATCTTGATCTCCTGTGAATTGAGATGGTTGGTTGTACTCAAACAGCTTGAAATAGTCATGAGATGCATAAAAAGGTCGTTGGAAAACGAGTGGGAAAAGCCTCCCTTAATTAACATCTGTTTGATAGAAATAATCGGTGTTGGTGAAGGGGGTACCCAATTAGGGTCATATGAATAAACACCATGCTGTCCATACATGGCACCTTGTTGACAAACATAACCCCCATGTTGCCCATACATGGCACATTGGCCAACATAACTCCCATAATGACCATCAGTAGCAGCACTACAACCCCCTGCCTCAGTCTGTCCAACATATCTGACATAGCCACGGTGAGGATCTAACTCGGTAGCATCAAGAAAATGCTCAACTGTCTCATAAGTGACAGGCTTATCATCTCTATAATGACCCTCATCCCCGGGAGAGTCAGATGGAATTCCTGCTGATGATGAAGAAGGAGAAATACTTGACTCTCTCCTCGTCCACCTCATTTCCCATTGGCTCACTCGTATTAGGTGCGTACCCCTGCTGCATTGTTAAGTTCATTTCTCCTATCATTTCTGCTGGCCTCACTGGCTCAAGCCTATCCCAAGTCAATTCCTCCATCAACTCTTCAAACTCTGGGTCTTGGTCTGATACCGGTTTTTCTTGTTCCTCCAACCATTGACCTAACACAGTATCTACTTCTGAAAAAGATATAGTCCAAATTAATTGGACAGAAATAATCCCGTTGATCTTCAAACTGTCTTCTCCTTCTATTTCTATTCCGGAGCTTGAGATTGTAGTAAATGTAGACCAATTTATTTAGCTTTTGCATTGTCAATCTATTTATTGATCTTGTGTGGATAAACGAGAATGTGCTCGAGTTTCTTTCACAATTTGAAGACGATGCAGTTTGACTAAAGACTTTAATAGCAATCATCATTAGTGCAGGAGCACTCTCTCCATAATTCAACCACCATTCAGCTGAAAAATATATATATAAATGATATTAGAGTCAATAAAATAATAATAAGTCCTTAAATAATATAGAGATGACATTACAATCAATACCAGAATAAGTTTATGTCATAGCTTTCCGCGCAATCGTCGTTCCAAAGCTTCCAGCACGTACATTGTATGTCAATCCGAAGACATTAACGTAGAAAAATAAATTAGAGAAATTACAATGTTATATACTTTTTTCCTTAATTATCATACCTGATTAGTAGCCCAAATTGCTTCATCTGTACTTTCTGTCAGTCTTTCAATTACATTTTTTAGTCTCAAACGGATTTCATTAGATATGTGTCCATCCGTAAATTGGAGATTAAAGAAGTATTATGTAAAACCAATGAATTTTAGTTATTGATAAATTAATATAGTGAGGAGAGAATGGAGAGTTGAATACAACAATTCAAGTATTAAAGGAAATAGCCTTCACTTACCGGCGATGTGTAAATCATGTTTAAATTATCGTCCCCATTGATCGTCGATGATCTTCCAAAACTTTTTGTAATATTTACAATCTGCTTGAATAGCCAGCTTTGATCTCTCCATTGCCTCATGTAAAAAGCCCAAAGTTGGCTTATCATCGTCATCAACCAATCGAAGAACCTTTATTAGGGGATCAAAAACATTCAAAACACCCTTCACATGAGGCCAAAACTTGTTGAACTCAATTATTTTACATACTTCAATAGTAATGAGACTTGGATTATTTCCCCATTTTGAATTCATGAACTCATGTGATTTTATCAATCGAAGAAGTCATTCTCTATACTTGTAAACACTTTCGATAGCAATGAAGTAGGTGGCAAATCTAGTAATGCCAAGCCTTAGTAATTCATAGTTATCTGCATGTGTTTTCTTCATGGAAATGAGTGTATATGATTGATAAAAAAAAAATTGGTGATCTTCTTTATCTTACCAGTCACTAGCTACATGACTTTTCCTTTTGCAATATCTTCAAGCATTAAATCCAGGCAATGTGCTGCACATGGAGATCAGAAAATCCTTGCCCTTGGTTTCATAAGCATCATTCCTGCAACCTTCATGTTTGCAGCATTGTCGGTAACAACATGACCTACACAATCTGCCTCAACTTCTTCAATCACCTCATTCAATGACTTATTAATATATTTTGCATCTTGGATGTAATCAGTTGCATCAACTGATTTGATAAACATCGTGCCCATAGACGAGTAAACTAGAAAATTCAAGAGATGACGATGTGTGATGGTCGTCCAACCATCGCACATTAGTGTGCAACCTCTTTCCTTCCATGCTCATTTGAAAATATGCACCCAAGCCTGCAACTCCTCATACTCTTTCTCAACACAGACATGCCCAATCTCATAAGGGGTGGGTGCCTTTATACCTGGACCATGTTCTGCAACTGAATCTAACATGGTGGTGAAATAAGGAGACGATGCCTTGTTGGGAGGAATGCCTCCATCCAAAAAAAACTTCCCAGTGGCTCTCACTAAATGTTCTCTTGCTTTACCAAACTTGCTCTTTAATGCTTTCATAATGCTTGGCTACTTTGATGTTGGTTTTCAATAAGCAAATTGGTCAGTTGGCCTCACTTATTGAGGTGCATGTGTAAGAGGTCTTTCAATCTCCTCAATGTCTAGATCTCACGGAGTTGTTTTTGACTAAATGCCCGACACAAACTCACTCTTCCAGGTCCGGATGACCCACCCTGCTCATATTGTCTACCTCTAGAGGCTACTTCATATTGCATTCTTCTCCTCTCTTCCTTCTCCTGAAGTGACATCAACCTTTTTCTCCTAGCCCTCCCCATTTCTGGGTCTTCAACATCATCATCAAAGGAACCAAATACTTCCAAGTTCCTCAATTCTTCTTCTTTGTTGTACAATTTTTTTATTTTTTTTTATTTTTTTAATTTTTTTTTTTTTGCAGATGCATTAAGGAGCTCCTTCATTTCAGCAGCCACATTTGGTGGCACTTTATAACATTTTATCACCTGTCCTGATACACGTGCCAAATGTTGTTTCAATCGAATAATCCTGCCATTGAGTACTTTTCCACAATAATTACATTTTACTTTATTTTTGCTTCCAACTGCTTCACTGTGACTCCATGCCGGATCTATGTCACACACTATCTTGTTCCTACAAAATAAGAAATTCAAGTAATACTCTAACAACAATTATTTTTAGGAAAAAAAAGATTTAATAAAATCATTTTCAAAATCCTAAATATATAGATCTAGCATAAAAGTATGTAGATCAAGCATTTACACACCATATAATGATCATGAATCATTAAAAGAACATATTTATGATAAAATCCTCAAAAAAAGATATATTATAATTCAATTACTAAAAAATCCGAAAATAAAATAATTAAAATAAAAGTTTAAATCAACTTTATGACTATGAGTAGATGTAGATCTATCATCTACACACTATTAATAAGCCATTAAACCTTTGGTATCACAAATATTCTAACAAGTAACAACAATTATTTTTAGGAAAAAAAAATTAATAAAATCATTTTAAAATCTTAAATATATATATCTAACATAAAAGTACAGAGATCAACCATTTACACATCATACAATGATCATGAATTATTAAAAGAACATATTTATGATGAAATCCCCAAAAAAGATATATTATAATTCAAATATTAAAAAATCCGAAAGTAAAATAATTAAAATAAAAATTTAAATCATCTTTATGACTATGAGTAGATGTAGATCTATCATCTACACACTATTAATAAGCCATTAAGCCTTTGGTATCACAAATATTCTAACAAGTAACAACATTTAATTTTACGAAAAAAAATTAAATAAAATCATTTTCAAAATCCTAAATATATATATCTAACATAAAAGTACAAAGATCAATCATTTACACACCATACAATGATCATGAATTATTAAAAGAACATATTTATGATGAAATCCCCAAAAAATGATATATTATAATTCAAATATTAAAAAATTCAAAAATAAAAAAAATTTAAAAAAAAAAGTTCAAAATCATGTGTATGAGTAGATCTAGCATGAAAGTATGTAGATCTAACTTCTAAATGAAGAAAACAACACAAGTAACAAGCCCAATGATTTCTATGTTTCATCTAAAAAAAAAAAACACTTAATAAAATGCTTTAAGTTGATTTTCTTACCTTAGGTAATATTTTCTTCAAGAAATAGATGTGGGATTTGAAAATATGCAAGAGGGATGTGATGGAGTGTGATTGCCGCTATGGGTAGTAAGGAGATGAAAAGAGATGAGAAGAAGATGAAGATGGGGGGAAAAGATGAAAAAATTATGATTTTTACCCTTTTTGTCACATCTCGGCCAATATTTTGAAAATATCAGCCATGATATTGATTCTGCCGATATGAAGTAAATCTCGGCCGACATAGGCCGAGATTTTGACAATATATACCGAGACCGACATCTCATTGAGATATCGGCTCAGCACCGGCCGATATCGGTTCATATCGGTCAATATGAACCGGTAACGGCCGATTTTTTAATTTATGCTCTTATCTACAACCTATCTAAAGCAGACCATGGACCCAACCACATCTGGGACATACTTGGTCCCCATTTTGAGATGGGACCAAGAGGATCTCTTCATCTAGTTGGGGCTAATCTTTGTATAAAATATCATCCTGACCCCTTTATCAACGGCCAGCAAGTTTCACCTATTAAAAAATTAAGCTATTGATCAAGTGGTGCAATACATTTGGATGTGTTACAAAAAAAGGATTAATTAGCGAAAGGTCCCTCGAATGGAATGTTTCCAGCCTCCAGTTCAGGCGGATTCTGTTTAAAATCTCTGGTCCAAGCAGTTAGGATGTTTGTAGCCTAAGGTCCCTCTATCCACACGGTTTCAATTTTTAAGACTAATTAACCCCTGTAACCGTCGCAGCATGCAGTGGAGTGGTCCCCAACGTATCACGATTACGTAGCCACGATTTAAGTGCATAAGTGAGGAAGTTATTACTGATATGCCCCTGTCATCCAGCGCAGATCTCGTTTTTTGAATCTAAACCTGCAATCGCTTATGATATTGAATCTGAATGTAGAAACCTAACGATAGAGAGATTCATTGTTTGCGATGCAGATTGCAGATCAAACTTTTGGTAGGAGTTCTATTGTAATTGGATTATAGTCTCGTATATTGATTGGCTGGGAAACAGTTCATTGGCTTGAAAGCATAAACAAGATCCAAACGTTGGGAAGGGATTCATCTTTTTTTAGGTAAGCGATTTTTTCTGTTTACATCAGAGATTATGCAGTTCTTGTTATTTGAATGTATAGATATATATATATAAATCTGATGCGCATGCTCAGTTCTATTCTTATTGGTTTTTAGCTGTGTAGTTTAATTTCCTATATAGCAGATTTCATATCTAACTTTTGTGTAGCAGTTCTATCTTTTATATGGACGTGAAGTTGATTTCAGATCTAACTTTTGTGTAGCAGTTCTATCTTTTATATGGACGTGAAGTTTTTCATTTTTCTTTTCGAGTTTTGATAGTTAGGTTTCTTTAGTTTTGTTGGTGATGAAGTATTCAATTTGTATCAGATCAGTTAATGTAGAATTGATTTGATGGTCATGCATCTAGATTAGCTAAAGCCTGACTTATTTACCAGTCTTATTTCAGAGCTGCATTGTGGAAGAAGTAATGTAATCTAAGATATTTGACTTTTAGCATGAAATTTATCTGTCTGTTAATAAAAAAATCGTAGTTTGTGTAATTTTATTTGAGTTTAATACACAATATCTGATTTCTGTATTGAATTTATCTGAGTTATGTACAATATATCTGAATTGTGTACAATTTATCTGTATTATGTACAATTTATCTGAATTGAGAGCCAAAATTTATCTGAATTATGTACAATTTATCTGAATTCAGAGCCAAAATTTATCTGAGTTATGTACAATATATCTGAGTCATGTACAATTTATCTGAGTTCAGAGTCAAAATTTATCTGAGTTATGTAATTCTGTATTGAATTTATATGAGTTTTGTACAATTTATCTGAGTTGTGTACAATTTATCTGTGTTATGTACAATTTATCTGAGTTGAGAGCCAAAATTTATATGAGTTAAGTACAATTTATCTGAGTTTAGAGTCAACATTTATCTAAGTCATGTACAGTTTTTGCAATGATAGTGACCATTTATTTCCATTGAATCTTGTTGTTTTACAGATGTCACAGCCGTTATTGTTTCTCTGTAAGTATGGCATGCTTACGGCTGTTATTCATTTGAGTCGGGGTATGAGCTATAATGGTTCGATGCGTCAAGTTTGTAACAAGTGGAGAAATCTTACAATGAACAAGGTTTGTTTTACTTATGCGTTGCCTGGCCACCCAAAGTGCTTGCTAGACAGCGATTCGGATCTAATGAGCATGTCCATGCTGGCTTCTTCAATGGGATTGGGGACAGTTGATGTATTTGTATCAGAATCGCAGGAATCGAAGGACGATGATCAAGAGGAAATTGGTGATCATTTAGCTGAAGATGCCCTACCATTAGTGGGGTACGAGGATACAGATATAGAGACAGATCTACTTCCACAGTTTTGTACCCACAAGGAGAAGATGTTGCTGTCTTCCGGCTTGGCAAGTGGTATTAGAGATGTGGGGCAGAGGTTTGAAGGTGGTGTTAGTGAGTTTAGAAGTGTATTGTGCAGATATTCAATTGAGGTTGGGTTTGAATTTGTATATATGAAAAATGATAAGGTGAGGGTGACAGCTGAATGCTCTCGCAGTCATTCAATGGGATACAGATGGCGGGTTCATGCATCTATTGAAAAGTCTAGTGGCCATTTTGGTATCAGGACATTAAACAATGAGCATACATGTGGTGCAGCAGTTGGAACGTCAAAAGAACAGCCGTATGAATTCTGAGACAGTTGCAAATTTAATAGTGGATCATATCCGTGCGAAGCCGCTCACCAGACCCATTGATATCGTGCACCACTTTAAGGCGAATTATGGGCTTACCATTACATATCTTTATGCATGGTGGGGTGTGGAAATGGCTCGAAATAAGCTGTATGGTGATTCGTCGCTATCTTTTGACCATCTTCGCTGGTATATTAAGGTGGCAGAGGAGGTAAATTCAGGAAGCCTCTTCGTACTAGATTAAGACCAATCAACTATGTGTTTCAAGCGTCTATTTGTGTCGTTCTATGCTTCAATTGCTGGTTTTAAACATATTCGTCCTTTATTATTTCTGGACGGTGCTTTCTTAAATGGCAGATACAAGGTAAACATATTGGCAGCGGCGGGGAAGAATGGGAATCAAGGTTAGTCGTAATGCTGTTTTTTCTAATATTATTGACCCATTTATTTATATTTATACTAATGATCAGCATGTTTTGATTTTCTAAATAGTATCAGAAATATAAAAATTTGTTAATTCATGGGACAGGTTTGTTCCCCCTTGCTTTTGCGGTCGCGGACTCAGAGACGAAGGACAATTGGACATGGTTTCTGCAGAATTTAAGGAAAATCATTACGTCAGATCGCACTATTACACTTGTTTCCGACAGAAATCCAAGTCTGATAGAGGCTGTCTCAAACGTATTTCATTTTGCCCATCATGCATATTGCCTCCAACACCTTAAAGCAAATTTGAGGGACAAGTTGTCTGGTGGATACACTAATGTATTTAGAGAGAGAATGGTTATGATGCTGCGGGAATGTGCATATGCGCCAACCATCCCTGCCTTCCACGCAAAGCTGCAGTCGTTGAGGCATGAAGGTGGTTCTAATGTAGATAAATTTATCTGTGGATTGCCTCATGAAACAAGGAGTAATGCATATTTTAAGAGGCAGCGGTATGGTGAGATGTGTTTGAATGCTGCTAAGTCTTTCAACTCATGGATTAGAGAAGCTCGCCATCTTCCAATTACAAAGATGGTTGACACAATAAGGGTTCAAATAATGGAGTAGATGGCTAGTGGGAAGGAAGTTTCCAGCAGATGGAAGTCAGTCATCTGTCCGGACATGGATAAGAGGCTTGATGCTGCTATCCGGCTTGGAAGGACATGGACGGTCAGTCGTTCGAGTGAAACTGTTAACGATGTGCATTCTTACCCGTCAATGACCGTTGACATTTTTTATCACATATGTTTGTATTATCAGTGGCAGATCAATGGATTCCCCTGCGCCCATGCTTTGTTGATCATTATTTTCACACTCATACATATAGGGCTTCGTATGAAGAGCAGATTTTTCAAATTCCAACCGTGGGAATGCCAGAGACAAAAGGCGCCGAAGTCGTTATTCTCCCACCTGTTGTTAAACAACTAGCGGGCAGGCCGGAAAAAAAAGAATCTTGTCAAGAGGGGAGATCACACGGCAGATAAAATGTGGGCGATGTGGTCGGATTGGCAGCCACAATAAGAAATCGTGCAAGGAGCCTTTTCTTTGACATTTCATTGAATTAGATATTGAATTTAGATTAGGTATAATCTTGTTGATACATCTCATATAATTCTAATTAGTGAATAAAAAGGTCAAATTGACATTCCCTTTAATGTTGATTAATGTGCTCTTGCTTTTTTAAGTAATTACTTTCAAAATGTGTCTAAATCATTTAGCCATTGTTCAAAATTGATAATGAAATTGCATTAGAATTGAGATTATCTAGAATCATTAGCTTGACAGAGCAATCATATTACCCAGCTAAATATATAGCAGAACTCAGATAATTTCACCCAAGACTCGGATAATTTCATCAATGAGTCAGATAATTTCACCCAGGACTCTGATAATTTGATGCAGAACTCAGATAATTTCACACATGACTCAGATAACTTGATTCTTCACCCAAGACTCGGATAATTTCATCAATGAGTCAGATAATTTCACCCATGACTCTGATAATTTGATTCAGAACTCAGATAATTTCACACATGACTCAGATAACTTGATTCAGGACTCAGATAATTTCATCCATGAGTCAGATAACTTGTTTCAGAAGTATGATAATTTCATTCATAAGTCAGATAAATTCATCCAAGACTCAGATAATTTAATTCATAAATCAGATAATTTAATTCAGAAGTCAGATAATTTCATCCAAAATCAGATAATTTCATACAACACTCAGATAATTTGATTCAAAACGTAGATAATGAAAATTAGAACCTAGATAATTTCATCCAAAACGTAGATGATCCCAGTCAGAACTCAGATAATTTTTATCATAAGTCAGCTAAGATTCCATTGACAGAAATAATTTTATTTACATTCATTCACAAATGTGAGAATTACATTGACAGAAATGTTTGTCCAACCTTCATGTGAACCAAAAAAATACATTCACAAGTCTGTTGAACTTTCACTTTTTCATACAAAGAGATTTACACAAAATACATCAACTTGATTGAAAAGAACTTGTTTGTATCATTGCTGTAGTTTTTTCGTCAGTTTTCAAAGTCATCATCAGCAGCTAGTTGCCTGGCTTGGTAGTTTTCAACTGACCAGCTGCAATGCTTGTCGTGTAGGAACTTGCTTACTATCTCTGCCCTTAATCCGCCAATTACACGCTGTGGCAACTTCAAAGCAATTACTTGTTTGTGAGTAAGTTGCTTCAAAAAAAAGCAAACAACCACTCCGCAATCAACACTGGAACAGGACATGATATTGTTAGTCGACTGTAAATAAGGCACCGTGAAGTCAATTGAATTACTGTAGTTGCACAATGATACTTACGAGCCCATTTTCTGTTGTGGGGCGTGTTTGACGCTTGTCAATGGAGCTCCATATGGCTGTCTCCTCAACATTGATATAATTGTAGTTCTCCACATACTGTTTCTGCAGAATAAAAAATATTCCGTATTTTGGATCAGTTTCGATTATACTAACGATATCTTTGAATAAATAATGACCAAGCAAGTGAGACATACCAGAATTCATGCATCCTCAAAGTAGTGATCCACTGTTTTAGGTGATCTTGGTCGTAAGGAGTTGTAATGTAGTCAATCTCCTTCTTTCTTATCCAGCACCAACAGTGTCCAGTGGAAGGGTTCAAAATCCTTTCTTTTTCCATTTGAATTCATTGGAAAAGGCACGAATCTGTATTCTACAGTTCTGCTTGGGGAGATCTGAGGGTGCAGTATCTTTTCCCTCATTTCCGGCGACGAGGAAGTAGCAATTTTCTACATTAAGACATGTTTAGTAACAGGTTATTATATATAAAAATAAAGTAAATGATGACTCAGTCAAGACAGTTATTGTCTTTTACCCAACATAAACTTGTTACGAAGTACAATTTGTCACGAGACAGCGTTTCTGTGTTGGACAGTTGTGAGTTGCTGTTGGATTTCACCATGTTCTCTATATAGCAACTCAGCGTAGCAGTCAATAACCTGTCCAATTTGAGACACATAATGTGAGGCAAATTGTTTGAACACGACCATATTATGTTTGTGTAAAATGTAGGGATATGTTGTCAATGTGTCTGTGTAGTGATGCTTACAGTGCAAAACATGAATTCAATGCAAACATAAATTTATCTAAACAAGCATGGTCGTGTACCTGAATTACCTCAGGTACATTTTCTACAACATTACGATCAGTTGCAGCCTCCTTTGCTGCTTTCTGTCGTGTATTAGTTATAATTGTAGGCTCGAAGATATCATCTAGAGTCTTCCCAGCCCATTGCAATCCTTTCTCTGTATAATCTATTGTCATTTCGCTCAAGAGCAGCTGCAGTTTGAAGTTGTTTGATTCCAGTTTGATCAACTTTTTCTTCAAGCCCTTTACCTCATTTTCTACATTTGTAGCTCTCGAGGACTGTAAATCTGACACACTGATGGTGTGTTTCAGCTGCTCTTTGAGGAAGCTGACCATTCGAGTTGACTCCTCTAAAATATGATCTTTTTCTACACCGTGTTACAAGCGAAGTCTTCTCCTTTGTCAATTGCTCAACCAACAATAGAGCATCATCCCCTTCTCTTAACAAGCTGGTGATCATTTGTTCAGTTTCAAGCCGCTGCTTTTTTATGATGTTGTTTTCGGCCGATGTCCTTTCAAGTTCAATAGTCATCCGTTGGATCAGCTCTTGTAATTATGTCTTCTCCTTAGTGAGTTGGATGACTAAAGAATTTGCCCCGTCCCGCTCCTCAGTTAAATTTTTGATCTCGCTGTTTTCGGGAGTTTGTGATTGTTGTCTAGGGTTAAGGACTGTATCACCAGCTTGTGGCAAGGATCCAGACTGTGCTTCAGATGGCTCTTCATATTCTGTGTTGCTGGTGCTGGCAATTATGTCAGCTAAGATGTTTGCAACCAGCAGATCTGTTTGTATGGACGTTTGTTCATAGCCCGCCATCTCTGCACCAAATGCTGTAGACTGTTTTGCCACAACAGGAAAATTTGTTTCTTCGTTGTTACTGTTTTGCAGCTGCTCTTCCAACTCAGATACAACCAATGTGTCTATCAATATGTCTGTATCTGGTTGGGTGGCTTCAATCATCTTGTTCTGTTCTCCCTGATCTCCTTCTTCCAAGTCATGCTCGCATTTTTCATTTCCATCCTCTTGATGATCTCCTTGATCCAAATTTTCTCCTTCAACTTCTACTGCTATGTCTCCCTCATCTCCTTGCTTTTGGTATGTTTGGCCATCATCATCATCATATTCTTCCGAATTTTCTTCTCCATCACTGTTTTCTTTTTCTATAAGTTGTTGTTCTCCTTCTATCTCCATCACGACCACCTTGTCACGAGCGCCACTGTCCAACAAGGACTGTAATCGCTGCACTTCAAGCAGTGTGATATCTAATTCGTCCCCAAGGACCTGCATTTGAAACCAATGTTACAAAGGACATGTTAGATTAAAAACTTAGATAAAATTAGATAGTGAAAATTGTGAAAAATACCTCAGTAGCTAGTAGTGAATGAAGGGGCCTTTTCCTAAGTGTCAGTCACTGCCCTTAGATTCCATTTTAGTACTCGTGGGAAATGCACCAAATCATTTAGTGTGATCATTTTGGTATGCTCACACAACCAATACTGTTACAAAATTATAAAACATATATGTCAATAATTCTTTATATATTGAAATTCAAATTTGTAAATTTGTAGTTGTATATCATACCGGTAATGCAATAAGGCAACCAATTACTCTGTTAGAACCACGGCTTCTGTTATGTATCGACTCCATGAAAAATTTTGAAATCTCTTCTGCCCAGGCATAGTGCTTCATATCCATGTAGTTTTCAACATAGCCCACATATGCCCATCCTATCGTGTTTCCGTAGGTTGCTAAAAAGAGTACGATAAGGATATACAGGCACAGTAGCCTAGCAACATCAGCAACGTCAGTTTCTGATTCTCTACTCAATGCTAGAAGGAGCTGTTGTTTTATTTGTGGAGCCGACACCCTTAACAACCATGGAATCTTCTAGATATGAATTCGGTTGTTTTTCTTTTTGAATACTTTAGATCAAGCACTCTTGTTCCATTTGGTACGCCGAATATCAGCGATATATTATTTACAGTAAATGGCACGTAGGACCTTCCTAATCTGAATTGCCTTCGTTGTGTGTTGTATGTATCAAGGATCAACATAATGTCCTTGTCATTCTTTCTGCACATCTATTCAGATAATTTGTTGTCCAGCATGTATTCTAAAAGGCTCCAAAATGGAGTCTTTCTTAATTCAACCCTGTGGACTTCAGTGATCATTTGTTTGATGCTTTGGACGAGTGAAACAGTTGAAACCAAATTTGAACTGAACTAGTAATGAGCGCTAGGCATCTCAGCATTTATGTCTTTACTGACTACTTTCTTATTTGATGGTTTATCTTCCACCCTCTTTCTCTTGTTGTGTTTTATTCCTGTATATAGTAAAATAACTCAGATTCATATCACCAAGAGATTAAAACAACTGAATACAGAACAGAGATAAATTGCCCAAGACACAGATTAATTTATTACAAACTCAGATAAATTAAAGACATACAAAAGGTTTGTTGAATTTTTATTCCAAATGTATGTGTTTCCTTTCAACATCACACAGAACACAGATAAATTGCACAATACACAGATAAATTTATCTTAAATTCAGATAAATTTGATATAATCTCAAATAAATTCATGAAATAGACAAAAGGTTTGTTGAATTTTCAGTCCAGCATGACACTCTGGTTTTTAATCTCAGATAAAGTCCATAGACATTGATTCAACATCACATAGAAAACAGATACAATCGCACAATACACAGATAAATTTATCTTAAACTCAGATAAATTTAATATAAACTCAAATAAATTCATGAAACACACAAAAAGGCTTGTTGAATTTTCAGTCCAGCATCACACTCTCTTGGTTTTAATCTCAGATAAAGCCAACAGACATTGATTCAACATCACACAGAACACAGATAAGTTTATCTTAAACTCATATGAGTTTAATATAATCTTAGATAAATTCATGAAATAGAAAAAAGGTTTGTTGAATTTTCAGTCCAGCATGACACTCTCTTACTTTTAATCTCAGATAAAGTCAACAGACATTGATTCAGGATCACACAGAACACAGATAAATTGCAAAAATACACATAAATTTATCTTAAACTCATATGAAGTTGATTTAAACTCAGATAAATTCATGAAACACACAAACAGACTTGTTGAATTTTCAATCCAGCATCACACTCTCTTGGTTTTAATCTCAGATAAAGCCAACAGACATTGATTCAACATCACAAAGAACACAGATAAATTGCACAACACACAGATAAGTTTATCTTAAACTCATATGAGTTTAATATAATCTAAGATAAATTCATGAAATAGAAAAAAGGTTTGTTGAATTTTCAGTCCAGCATGACACTCTCTTGCTTTTAATCTCAGATTCAGGATCACACAGAACACAGATAAATTGCAAAAATACACATATAAATTTATCTTAAACTCATATGAAGTTGATTTAAACTCAGATAAATTCATGAAATACACAAACAGGCTTGTTGAATTTTCAGTCCAGCATCACACTCTCTTGGTTTTAATCTCATAAAAAGCCAACAGACATTGATTCCACATCACACAGAACACAGATAAATTGCACAATACATAGATAAATTTATCTTAAACTCAGATAAATTTGATATAAACTCAGATAAATTTGATATAAATTCAGATAAATTCATGAAATACACAAAAGTCTTGTTGAATTTTCAGTCTAGCATCACTCTCTCTTGATTTTAATCTCATTTAAAATCAAGAGACATTGATTCAACATCACACAGAAAACAGATACAATCGCACAATACACAGATAAATTTATCTTAAACTCAGATAAATTTGATATAAACTCAGATAAATTCGTGAAACACATAAAAAGGCTTGTTGAATTTTCAGTCCAGCATCACACTCTCTTGGTTTTAATCTCAGATAAAGCCAACAGACATTGATTCAACATCACACAGATAAATTGCACAACACAAATAAATTTAACTTAAACACATGAGTTTGATATAATTTTAGATAAATTCATGAAATAGAAAAAAAGTTTGTTGAATTTTCAGTCCAGCATGACACTCTCTTGCTTTTAATCTCAGATAAAATCAATAGACATTGATTCAGCATCATACAGAACACAGATAAATTACAAAAATACACAGATAAATTTATCTTAAACTCATATGAAGTTGATTTAAACTCAGATAAATTTGATATAAACTCAGATAAATTCATGAAATACACAAAAGGCTTGTTCAATTTTCAATCCAGCATCACACTCTCTTGGTTTTAATCTCAGATAAAGCCAAGAGAAATTGATACAACATCACACAGAACACAGATACAATTGCACAATACACAAATAAATTTATCCTTAAACTCATATGAAGTTGATATAAACTCAGTTAAATTTGATATAATCTCAGATAAATTAATGAAATACACAAAATTTGTTGAATTTTCAGTCCAGCATGACACTCTCTTGCTTTTAATCTCAGATAAAGTCAATAGACATTGATTCAACATCACACAGAACACAGATAAATTGCAAAAATACACAGATAAATTTATCCTAAACTCAGATATATTTGATATAAACTCAGATAAATTTGATATAAATTCAGATAAATTCATGAAATACACAAAAGTCTTATATAATCTTTTAGTCCAGCATCACACTCTCTTGCTTTTAATCTCATTTAAAATCAAGAGACATTGATTCAACATCACACAGAACACAGATAAATTGCAAAATACACAGATACATATCATCAAAGAGTAAGATAAGTGAATACAGATCACAAATAAATTGCACAAGACACAGATAAATTTATCTTAGATTCAGATATTTTTTTTTTTTAAATCTGAGATAAAATTACTTGAAAATGACAAAGTAGCAATGAATGTTATACATTTGATTCAACATTTCTAATTTATACAAAAATGACAGACGTTATAAGCCAAAAAAAGAAAAAAATCTGTCTGGATACCTTCAACTCTCTATTCTTTTTGCCCCTAGCTTTCTGAAAGTATTGAGGACTTCGTTCTGGCCATTTTTTATTGGGTTTTCGTTATTAGAAGAGGAAGCAGAGAGAATGGTAGAAAATCATTCAAATCGGCGATTAATAGTAAGATAGGGTTTCCAAACAAAAAAGAGTGGAAAACAGTTATGCAGTTGTGGAACCGTCTTCTGCAACTAGGGTTTTTATGTCGTCTTTCTTGCATCTCCTTTTGTCGAAATTGAAGATATCTTTTATGCAAACTCTAACTTGCAATGAAACAGTTAATCTAAGAAAAGTTTTTGAAATTTTTATCTAGCCTACTGTTACTCGTTGCATGCAGTCACAGAAACGAAAATGTTGCCTTCTTCGTCGTTTCTTTCCTCTTTTAGAATATTCGAAAGTCTTTTTGCGATATGAGTGTAACGCTTTCGTTGGCCTTATCTTAATAAAGACAGAATGAATGTAAGGGCAAATCAGACCTTTTACGTACCAAATTGTGTATGAGGGACCTTTGGCTGGACGTTTTTTTTTTTTTGTGGACTGTTCGCAATAAAGTGAGGATTTGAGGAACCTCCGACCAAAGTCCCAAAAAAAAAAAGTGTGCGGTCCATGAAAAAGAGAATAAATAAACTAAACGTAGTGCATGGCCACATGAGAAGTTAAATTTGATAGATAACCCTAAATAAAGTTGAGCTCGCACTCACAACTTGAACATGTAGGTGGAAAAGGTGCTAGGAGTGTAATGATTGAGAGCTCCTAATGCCACATACCAAGCTTCTCCTTTCACATCCCTACTCTTTCCAAATTTTCTTTCTGCTCATTTTCTCTTTCATATTAATCCGTAAGTTGAGACTGAAAACCAAAACCAAACTATAAAATATGATTTTTTAATTTTAATAACCGTAACCATAACTGAAACCGTGGGACATGATATTAACAATCGATACAATTTGGTTCGGTCGTTTAGATGATTTTTCTTTTTTTTACACCCCTAATTTCTCTCTCTCTCTCTCTCTCTCTCTCTCTCTCTCTCTCTCTCTCTCCGCCTCCAACGGTGCTACCGAAGGAGACAGTGGTTGCTATGCAGGAGTAGGTGAGTGTAGACACAAGTTAGGGGTGGAAGTGAGCTTTGATAGATATCCTTTAGGTAATCTCGCACAAAAACATCGATCATGCAAATAAGGGATGTGGAAGGAAAAGCTTGGTATGTGGTATTAACAGGCGAGCATGCCATCTCTAATAAATTTATTATTCCTAAATTGCACATATATATCCTCCATGTAATTGTACTTGGTAGTTGCCCCAAGCCGCCCAATCTTCTTTTTTTTTTTTTTTTTCATCCCTACCGGGACCACGCAATGAGAGAGAAACAAACAAAAGATTGAGTTACAATTCAGCAGTTTAGTGGCTTTTATAACGAGTATTTAAAAGTGATGAGTGGTGTTTAAGCTCATGTAAAAATGGAATTTTTTCCTTGTTTTCCATTTTGGTTGAAAGTCAAAGGAAGAATGAAGTATTAATTCTATTTTTTTCCAATTGCCAACATTTTAGAATAGCCGAGTAAATCTAAATGATGTACTAATAGGGTCTGTCTAAATGATGAAATTAAGATGGCCCCATCCGAATAACACAATGACAAGAGATTCTTTTTAGTAATGTAATGATGGTAAACAAGACAAATAAAGCTAGTCTATATAATCTATGTGAGACCTGAAATCTATTTAGATCAAATTAATCTATTGATCTACTTAGGACACATTAGAGAAAACATCTCTTGTGGGTCCCATGCAAAAGAGTGGATGGATGGACTACTGTGGGTGCCATGGAGATAAGCACAAAGGATAGAGTAGGTATATTTATTGGATATGGCTGGTCAAACAAGATCGTTCACCTCAAGTATACTGTCTCCTCTGTAACAAACTTTTTTGCTAAATTCAGTTCAATACAAAGAGGGAAAATGGAAGCTTAACTGGTTTTTTCTAGTTTGTCTCTTTCATTTTTATCTCCAATATAATAGTTTTTAATCTCTCAAACGACAAAACGAGACTTAATATAGACAACAAAAGGAGACTTAATATGTAAAAAAATTATATGAAAGAAAGTTAACACGAATTTGCTATTATTTTTCTTAAATCAATCATTTTTACAGTTGAAATAAAATTACATAAAAACCATGAATTATGTAGAAAAATCAAATGTCATACAATTTTAAACGAATCTTCAATCATGATATAAACCACAATGATAATTTTAAAAAAGTTGCTGGCGTCTACGAATCCTAACAAAAGTGCTTGCCATCTACCCATGTTAGGCTTCCAAATATCCTTGTTCAGTGACCATGGAATTATGTAAGGCTTAAAAGACCGAAACAGTTGATACTAAGTTACTAACATTCAAAATAGAAATTACAAATCACTGCTAGATAGATGATGATCTTCCACCCAAGAAAAAACTAATGTATGTGCTATTTTAATCATAGTTTAAATCTTATATGAGTCTTTCCATGATTTTTTCTTGATCGTGTGAAGAATAAGTGTTTAGCAAACTAACTCACTACTTAGACATCCATTCATTTTTACCAACAAGTGATTTTTGCAACAATATACATGTTAATTAACAATATAGACCTATTGTAATATCGTAGGCTATTCTAGCCTTATTATGAGCATAAAACAACTTGAAGGAAAGAAAGATACAAAAGACAGAATGATTAAACTCTAGTTCATATCACTTCATTGCATAAAAAAACATCTTAATATCCTTATATAGGATTTCTACATACATCACAATAAAAGCAAATACATGGACTATTATGTATTCCAAGAATACAGTTAATTCAACACACTAACCCAAGAGCCACTTTACAAGTGCAATGTATGCACAAGGATAGGTGCAACACAAAACTCTAGGAGCATGTACCAAGCAAATGCATGAACAGTGCATTAATTCAACACTCCCCCTTTACTCCAAGCATTTTTCGAAGATAGCAAAAATTTCCCTTTGGAAGAGCTTTAGTGAAAATATCCGCCAGCTGATCTTCAGTCTTGCAAAACTTCAATTCAATTTCTTTATTCTCAACAGCTTCCCTAATGAAATGATACTTGATGGAAATATGCTTCGTCCCGCTATGATGAACTGGATTTTTCGCCATTAAAATAGCAGATTTGTTATCGCAGTACATCACTGTTCCTCCATCTTGTTTATTACCAAGGTCTTCTAGAATTTTTCACAACCATAATGCTTGACAAGTTCCAAGTGACGCGGTAGAGCAGTTGTATCTTGTTTCTTTGATACCCATGAAAAAATTCCATAACCAAAAGAAAATGCATAACCAGATGTGCTTTTCATGTCATCCATTGATCCTCCCCGATCACTATTTGTATATCCTATCAGCTTTGCATCAACAATAGGATAGTACATGATTCCAAAATCAGATGTTCCTCGAATGTATCGTAACACACGTTTTGCAGCACGCAAGTGTGTTTGATTTGGACAATGCATAAATCTTGAAAGTAAACTTGCAGCAAACATAATATCAGGCCTTGTAGAAGAAAGGTACAAAGGACTCCCGATCATACTTCTGTATAAGGATTCATTTACCTTTTCTGACCCATCATCTTTCATCAACTTCTCATTCACTACAAGGGGAGTAGTGACAGAATTGCATTTATCCATGTTGAACTTCCTGAGAATAAATTCAGCATACTTCTTTTGACAGATAAAAATTCTCATCATTTTGAGACATTTCTATTCCCAAAAAGTAATGCATGAGGCCAAGATCATTCATCTCATATGTTTTCATCACGTCAGCTTTGAAATCTTGCAACATTTTGATATCATTACCCATGAAAATCAAATCATCAACATATAGTGAGACGATGGTGATACACGTACCTTCAGTTTTGATGTACAATGTGGGTTCACTCTTGCATCGATGAAAACTTTTCTTGATAAAGTACCCATCAATTTGACTGTACCAAGCACGTGGTGCTTGTTTTAGCCCATACAAGGCTTTCTTCAATCGGTAGACTTTATCTTCCTTTCCTTCAACCACAAAATCTTGTGGTTGACAAACATAAATTTCATCTTCAAGAATGTTGATTTTACATCAAGCTATAGATTGACCATTTTCTTTGAATGGCAAGTGCAATCAGTGTACGTATGGTCTCCAATCTAGTAACAGGAGCAAAGGTTTCATTGTAGTCAATACCTGACTGTTGTGTGAAACCCTTTGCAACAAGTCTTGCCTTGTATTTATGAACAGAGCCATCTAGATTGAGTTTAGTTTTGTAAACCCACTTCACTCCTATGACATCTTTGTTAACTGGACGGTCAACCAATTCCCAAGTGGAGTTTTTCTCAATCATGACGATTTCTTCCTCCATAGCATGTATCCAGTTCTCTTGCTGAACAGCAACTTCAAAGCTTTCTGGTTCTACAACCAGAAAATTGCATCTTTCATATATCTCCGCCAAAGATCTTACTTTCTTTGGAGGTGATTCTGATGAGTAGCTTGATGCTGATAATGGAGATCTTGATGGTGAAGATTGAGTAGATGTTGATGATGGTGTTGCAAGTCCAATGTCTTCATCTCTGTTTTCCTCCATTCTTACTCCCATGCCTTGAGCATTTTCAGAGTTATCATCTTCAAGATAGACCTTCTTTTCCTGCACCTTTTTGTTGTTCCAATCCCATGCTTCATTTTCAACAAATAAAACATCTCTACTAATCATTAGTTTCCCCATCTCAAGGTAATATATTCTATAGCCTTTAGACAGTAAACTATAACCAGTGAAAATACATAATTCAGATTTTTTATCAAATTTTTTACGATTTTGAGAATGAACATGAACATAGCAAATGCATCCGAAAACTTTTAGATGTCTTACTGAAGGCTTGTGTCCCGACCATACCTCAATCGGTGTCTTGTCTTCAATGGCTTTTGTAGATCATCTGTTAAGCAAATAAACAGCAGTCGACACAGCCTCTGCCCAAAAAGAGTTTGGCATGTCTTTTTCCTTCAACATAGAACGAGCCATTTCAACAATGGTTCTATTTTTGCATTCTGCAATGCCATTTTGTTGCGGTGAATAAGCAACTGTGAGATGCCTTTGAATTCCTACTTCTTCACAATATGATTCAAATTCTTTGGAATTGTACTCGCCACCACAATCACTTCTTAATGTCTTGATCTTGAAACCACTTTGTCTTTCAACTTTTGCTTTGAAAGCCTTGAAGATTGAAAAAGCTTCTGACTTTTCCTTCATGAAGTATACCCATACCATTCTTGTGAAATCATCAATGAAAGTGATGAAATATATTTTTTGTCCAAGCGATGGAGTTTGCATCTTTCCACAAATGTCTTTGTAAATTAACTCCAAAGGTTCTTTAGCTCTCCATGAACTTTCTAGAAAAGATGCACGATGTTGCTTTCCTAATGCACAACCCGAGCACAGATCATTTCATTTCAATAATTGGCAATGCTTCTACCATATTTTTCTGGCTCATCAATTTTAAGCCACGAAAGCTCAAATGGCCAAACCTTCTAAGCCAAAGCCAAGACTCTTCAACTGCATTGGCTTGTAGAGCACAATCTAAGGGCTTGTTTGGCATCTCTACTCTTTTATTTATAGATCCATCTAAAATAGAGCCATAAAAAAAAAAAGAGGCTAGGATAAAAAACAACGCATTTGGTAACGCATGAATCTATTTTAAATACCTTGCCTCTATATTTTAAGACTTAAAAGCTCTATTTCTCATCTGCCCACTTTTGAAGCATTTGGGTTTTAGAGGATTTGCCTCTAAATGTCTAAAGCTGACAGAGCCTAAAATCTTGTGCCAAACGCTCTAATTGTTCAAACCTCTGTCCGATTTAGACATTTAGAGAAATAGAGACATGAAATAGAGATACCAAACATGGGCTAAAGCATATCGAAATTTGATAGGAAAATTTCGATTTCTTTCCATACTCCACTTTGGCAATAACATGACTTTTTTCATTACTATCATAAATCAAACAAGTCATTTTCAAAGCAGATAGAATATCCATGTTGAACAAGTTGTCCAACACTCAACAAATTTTGATGCAAATCAGGTACCAAGAGGACATCCTTTACGTACTTGGTTCCTCTCTTGGTTTCAATGGGAATTGTCCCTTTTTCCATTTGCTTGAACAACAACCCCGTTTCCCATTTTGATTTGTGATGTGACAGCTGAGTCGATATTTGTAAATATTTGATCATCACTTGTCATATGATTACTACAACCACTATCCAAATACCAAGTATCTTCATTTCTAGTGGAAGTGGCTTGACAAGAAAGAAACAGATTTTCTTCAAACTTTTCTTCAGTGAATTTTGCAGCTTGTTCATTGTCCTTAAACCGATAATCTTTTCTCACATGCCCATATTTTTTGCAGTTAAAACATTGAGGCTTACCTCTATTCCAACACTCATGTTCAGCATGTCCAGATTTTTTGCAAAAGTCACATGTCACATCTTTGCCTGTTCCTTTGTTTTGATTTTGCGAGTTTCCTTTCACAAACCTTCCACCCTTCTTGTTATTATGCAGTCTCTTTCCGGGTTTGCATACCCAACTTGAGTCTTCTCAGAAGGATTTTGCATACCCATTGAAAGTTTTGTTTGAAAGGCACTTTCAATTGGATTTGCTTCATGTCTTAGCAGCCTTTGCTCATGAGATTCTAAAGAACCCATCAATTCAACCAAAGATAAGGTTGAAAGATCTTTAGATTCCTCTATGGCAGCAACTGAAGAATCATACTTCGAAGGAAGGCTAATCAAAACTTTTTGGATAATTTTTTCATCAGAAATAGAATCTCCATAGATTCTAATTTGATTGACTATCTCCATAACTCGAGAGAAATAGTCATTCATTTTTTCTGAATCTTTCATCTTCAGATTTTCATACTCTCTTCGTAGAGTTTGTAGCTTCATAGCAATCACCTTAGATGAACCTTTGAATTCATTTTGCAAGGTGTCCCAAGCTTGTTTTGCAGTTTGAGAATAAATAATTCTTGAAAAGATTGATTTAGAGATACCTTGTTGGATGAAGAAGAGAGCCTTCGCATCTTTCTTTCTATTTTCCTTCAAATGTTCTTGTTGTGCAGCCAAGAGAGAAGTGACATCAGCTGGATTCTGATAGCCAGTTTCAACCATCTCCCACAACCCTTGGGACATAAACAAGGTCCACATCTTGATGCTCCAATGATCAAAGTTCTCTCCTTCAAAGATAGGCATTGAAGGCTGAATTGAACCATTGCCTGTAGCCATCGATTCTACTTCAAGTAGAAATCTCTAACACCCAGTAAGACTCGAAACTAGGCTCTGATACCATTTTGTAGGCTATTCTAGCCTTATTATGAGCATAAAACAGCTTGAAGGAAAGAAAGATACAAAAGACAGAATGATTAAACTCTAGTTCATATCACTTCATTGCATAAAAAAACACATCTTAATATCCTTATATAGGATTTCTACATACATCACAATAAAAGCAAATACATGGACTATTATGTATTCCAAAAATACAGTTAACTCAACACACTAACCCAAGAGACACTTCACAAGTGCAATGTATGCACAAGGATAGGTGCAACACAAAATTCTAGGAGCATGTACCTAGCAAATGCATGAACAGTGCATTAATTCAACAATATCCACTTGTCAATAATTAATTGTGCTCATGCAATTGAAAAAAAAAAAGTTCCTTCTTCGACAAGTAAAAAACACATTATAACATAAATTACATTATTTATTATATAAATAAATTTAAACGTACCATTTTCCTATACCACCGAATCCTTAATGTCTTCATTGCTGCAAGGTAGAAAGTTCAATAAGTAAATAATTCCATGATTTATTTTAAAGGCTATGAACTCGTGATAGTTAGAAAGGGCATCCATGGAAAAATATGAAAACCTCAAATATATAACATAAAGCACAGTAGCACATTGAAGGCCAAATAAAAAAACAGAGATAAATAACCTCAGAAAGTCTAGTGCCTTTGCAGGTCAAAGGAAGAAAGACAGAGAGAGAGATTACAACAGATTCTGATCCCCCAAACATCTAAGGTGATCCCCCAAACATCTAAGGACCTGCTTCTTTACTAAAATTCTGGACTAGAATTCTAATGGTTGGGTCATGTCTCAATTGGCCTTTAGGAATTCAAGAATTCCACCTTCATTGCATTTTGTTAAAATTCCAAAATGCTCATGCCCTTAGAAGATTTAGAAATTCCACCTTACCTAGGAATTCTTAAATTCCTAGAATTCCAGTAAATGAACAGGCCATAAGATCCCATTGTAGCCCCTTCTATTTGCAGCCTCTGCCAACCGACCAATAAGTCTAAACCCTAGACCTATGGTTATATCCACACCCTAGAAAGATTTTCTATTTTATAGTCACAACTCACAAGCCACATGCTAGGAAGATACTCTAATGTATAGTACACTTCAGTAAAAACATGTTGAAGCATTCTAATGAGTACCAGATTTCAATTTAGAAGATGCAAGGGCACAAGAACCAGCAAGCAAAAAAATTCTATGTTAGACACACAATAATACATACAGATGTCATAAAGGGTTGTTTTGTATGGTATTTTCAATGCTTTTTATACATGAAAAATTCATGAATATGATTCATGAAAAGTGCTTTTCAAGAAATATAAAATACAAACCTTGGATTTCTTATTTTTGAAACTTTCCAGCATTGGGTTGACTTCTATCCTCAGAATCTTTCACAGCCTATTCTAGAAATCCCACACCAAACCCACCCTCCCAATCCTAGCATCAGAACCCAATCTATCGAGCTAAAAATTAGAGAGAGAGAGAGAGAGAGAGAGAGAGAGAGAAGAGGAGCACGAAAGAGGAGAAGCGAAAAAAATGAAAGAACAATCCAATCCAAAACCTAAAAAAAAAAAAAAACCAACATGAGCATACCATCTTGAGCAGTTGATGGAAAGATCATGTAGCCACCAGTTTGGGGTTTCAGAGGCCTTGTGAAAAATGGAGGAAAGGTAGGGGAGATAAAAAAAAAAAAAGGGAGGGGTGAGGGTTTTTGGCGGGATTTTGATGGTTCGCTCTGAACAAACCTGATTCGCTCCCGTCTGAGTTCAGACTATGAGATCCGTGCAGCTAAACGTGATTCAATCCGAACTGTTCATGGGCTGAGATTATACAGAGTCGTATGTCATGTGTCTGGCACTCTCTCCATCGAGCTATTAATTGCAGAGTCCAGAGTCTAGAGTCTAGTCCGTATGACTTGGAAAGGGGTCCGCTGCCCACTGAATGGACGAATCAGGACTCGCCTCGCCTGGAGGAAGAGAAAAGCAGATTCTCTTTACTCTCAAATCCGTATGACTTATGAACTCTATGAAGTGATGAAGGCCTGTCACCATTAAAGTTGCTTGCTTGCTGGCTAAACTTTTACCCTTCCCACGGGAACACCGTGGGTTCCGGCATTCGGTGGGTTACTCAGGGTCTACTTCGAATTTTCACCTGCAATCGTTATAACGTCAGGTTCACTACTTTATTTTCTTTTATTGATAACGCAGGTTTTAACATCCTTTTTGCCAGAATATTTCTTTTAAGTGTGGTAAAATTTTCCAATTATATTAGTGTGGTACGACAGTAACCCACAAATTAAAGATCGTGGTTCTAAGTCAACTGAATTACCCCTACGTAATTATTCCACCTCAAGTGAACATGCCAACTTCTTGAATTCCACCAAAGCTTGTTACAGTTTTATACACCTAAATTTTTTCCGATTCTATCTACCCATCCACCTCCCTCATTAGATGCTCAAAATCAAAACATGCCCAAGTAGCTTGTGAGTTTGTCCCACCATGGTAAAATGTGGCACTCAAGTCACACCAACCGTGGAAATTGCATGCCCACCATAACGCAAGACTAAAGATGGGCAATGGGCATAAATGGGCCTGGTTTCTTTCTGATTCATAATTTAGCTAAACTGACTTAACAAAATGTTTTTTCTATATGATAAGCATTCAATCTAATTATATGCCTGGCTATTTAAAATCTGAGCAACTAATTAAATGGCTCTACTTTGTATTTGATGTGATAAGATTTCAATCTATCATATTGTGGGCTCACAGTAAGACAATTATTATACTTCGAAGAAATATTAGTAAATTTGAAGTGTTCAATACCTAACCAATTTGATGGTTAGCCTCAAACTCGCATCTGGCAATTCCAATAGGAGGCATTTATTCTAACCAGTTTATATTTTTAATAGATTGACCCATCTTGAATTGATCATGCATAAAGCGCATGGATTTTTAATGCTTTATTTTAGTGTATTATTATTGATAAATCAGTAAATCTTATGGTTGTTCCATATTAGATTAAAATATTTATTTCAAAATGTTAAACTTGATAGATTTTTTAGGGTGACCCCTAAAAGCATATAGGACTGACATCCCATTTAAAGTACAGATTCTTTAATTATTATTAATGGTTTGGATTATAAATAGACATGCCTCACGTAATGAATTGAATTGAATGCTTATCATATTATTATTTAGAGAAAATTACCAGAAAAATAGCTTAGCTGTGCCATCCAGCCAATGCTCACATTTGTTTGTGAGACAATATCGTCGATCTTTCAATCAAGCAATGATATCGTTGTTCATTTGTTCTTTATCCTCTTTTTACCCCACCTCCAGTCCATTTCTAGTCCAAACTGGCATTTTCTATTTACTTTTCTCTTAAGCGCTTCAAGATTGAAAGAAATTGAGAAGGATCCGAAGATTTTATAGCTTCAATCTCTTCTTTTTCTTTGTTTGCGGCCTAGGAGGAAGAAGTTGTAGTGATTTGCTCTCGATGATGAGATGGCGATGGGGGATTGAGAGTCACAATGAGAAAATGAGCATTGGTGCAAATGGTTGCCTGGTTCCAAATAAATAAAAGAGATGGAGTGAGAAAATGGTAAAGCTATCATGCAGCGCGCTGCATCTTAGTATGATGCAGCGATTGACATATGCAAGTGAGTGGAGCCTACCTTTAAAAAATTCAATCAATTCATCATCTTCTACGCACATTATGTTATTCGCAAATATAATTTCAAAGTGTTTTTCGTGTGGACTATAGTTAGCCATACCTATTGATTTTAAATATATGCCCAACATCCATTTTCATAAGAAAGAGAGAGAAAATAAATAAACTTTAGAACCAATGAATGGATTGAATTTTTTAAAGGCTTGCATATGCCATATGCCAGTGCGCGATTCTTTATGCTAGCTTTGCCCCCTGAGGAAATGAGTACAGTCCTGCTAGCAGGATCGACTGGGAGACCGACTCCTGGCCCGGTCTCCCAGTCAGTCCGTTGGATCCGCGGTCTCCCAGTCGGTCCATTTAGCTTTTCTCAAATGAGTATCGGTGCAAATGATCTCCTGGTTACAGGAAATCGACTTTGGTACTGACACGATAGGTACTAGTAGCATGGTTAGAATGTGTTGGGTTTGAGTTTGTCATGGAGCTCGTTAGCAAGGGCGAGCTGAAGCAACATCAGTGGTAAGGACTGACCGAGTAGTAAAGAGCTCAGTTATTATATGGCTGCTTCAAAAAAGGAGCAAAGTTGCAAAAGCGATTAGTCAAGTGACAGACAGTGATCACGAAGAAGACGTGGTGATTGATTCTGCAAGATATTACCGTATTATTATTTTTTTAAGATCGAAGGGAATATGATTTATTTTTATATTAACAATCACATATCCTTTTCTTAAAAATAAAATGTGATTGAGGGGGATGTTAGAGATTAATTAAGATTGGAATTGAATTGGTCAATATGAAGTCGTTTCCTCAAATGAAAGTATAAGTGGATTTCATCTTAATAAAAAAAAAAATTTGTTAGAAGTAATTTAGTCGATTAAATGTTTACAGTGATTCATGGTTGTTGACTGAGGTCTAATGAAGTAACACTTGTGTTTGTTTCACGTCATGGTAAATCCAATACTGGTGACCCCGAGTATGGATAAAAGCCGACAAAAAAGAAGTGCAAATTTCATGGGGTTTTGACATATTTGTTCACCTTAATTAAATTTTATTTACTCGATTACATGACTCAAATTTAGATCATGTCACCTGAGTCGTCTTACTCTGGTCAACACTATTTTTTTAACTTTTTGCGTCGTACCCCATGATATCATGGGATTTATCAATTTCTATATTACATATATTTTTGCAACTAGTGAACCAATTCGTTTTTTATATAATACAAAAACTGACATTTTGTGAAAAGTAAATAAACATCTAATCACCGTTTCGTAAGTTTGTTCATTTGGAATTTTTTTTTCCTTAAGATGTTGTATAAAAGCTATAATATCATGGGATCCAAAGCAAAAAAGTTTATTACAGTAAAAGGCTCTGGTGACGTTACATGAGTTTTGGTTATGAAATTGGAACAGAGTTTAAGGGGAACTAATATATCAAAACCCCAAATTTCATTTTCAAAATGTGTTTGATGATGGAGAATTTCATTTCTACGTGCGGCTACAACCTGGATTTTCAGCGGATCGAATTTGGACGAGTCAAATATACTCACTGATTCACATTTGTAAATTAAACACTTTAGGCTATCCAGATAGACGGGTACACCATCCTTTACTGACTCATTTTACCATCTTATACTCACAAGACTCTTGAGTCTAAACCCAAAAAAACAGAAGTCTTTACATACATTCATACATTTCGAAGTAATTTTACATTGATTGAGATCCATTGAAGTATGGTATATCATATATATGTATCAGTTTTTTAAGAGGATTTTATCAGGAAAATCACCTTAAATGCGGACTGGACTACACCAAAAGGTCCTTTAAGGGGTTTTATCAGAAAATTCACCTTAGAAGTATAGTATATCATATATATTGAATGTGTATACTTGTTGCTTGGGATTGTTCTTGGGTTGGGTCAGGCTGGGATGAAGCTTGTCCAATCATTTATTGAGCCTAACATTCAGGGCTGGATCCATGGAGTTTGCATGCTTAAAGGTCTTGAATCCAGACAATGGGTCAGTGGCCCAACCAAATTACAAAATGTATGTACCTCCTTGTGTTAAATATGATGGCCAGGGCTGGGCCTTTAAGTGTAGATAGGCCCATATCTCAGCCATTAACCATTGACCCAAAATATTAGGTCCAGTTCCATCCATATGCCTAAAAGCACAGTTCAAATCCACCCTAATTTGGGCCAGCCTTTTGTCAACCCTAGGCTCCTCTGGCATATTAACAGGGTACAATTGGTGCAATGCAGTGTTTGTCTCCACACTTATAGACAGACAATAATAAACAAGGGAGGGCAATCAAATCCTTCCATTGGAACATCCTTAGGCCATTTTGGCCCAGGTAATAGGGTTGGGTATGGGTCCTAAAACTTACATCATATGAACCAACTTACAGCGAGATTCCATTTCTGTTGCTGCAATTGGAGACTAGAAAATCCTTTAATTGGGCTGGGCTGAAGCATGTGCAATCCAAATTCCTACTCTCTCGCATCAAAAACTTGGCGGGTGAGTTCGTCCCGCATGAGAGTCCAAGCCCAGTTAAGTTTGGGTCTGTTTTCACTATTGAGTCAAACTTAGGTGACCCAACACAATCAATGTGGGCTCAATGCAATTGGGCTGTGCTGGAGCATGTAAAGGTCAAGCAATCTCTGGTGTCTGACCAAATATTAATTTGAGCCCAAATGTTTTAATACTTAGTTTGTATTAACAGTTTATGGTATTATTCACTATAATGGAAAAAAGAAAAAGTAGTTTCTCTTCCTTCTTCTCCTTTTTCCTTTGACTTGTCTTAGAGAATAATTATTTAATTGACAAAACAACTAATGCAGGTGTATTAATTTAGGGGTTGTGGTGGGTTGGACAGATGGTTATCAGGTTGGGGTGGATGCTCTGGCTTATACATGAAGGCTCAACCTAAACTAAATGCAATCAGGATGAAAATGAATGTGTGAACTCGATTTTGAATTTATAAGAGTCGAATGAAACCCTAAAATAATAGTTTTTTTATTTTTTACTATTGGAGGGTGCTTAACCTTTTGGACTAGACTAATCCCTCTAGGCGCAGAGGGAAGCCGGGCAAACTCCCCTATAGCCCCAGTGTGCTAATGCAGTTTCAAACCTACAACCTCCGGGTACAAGCGGTGGTCCTAGGCTAACTGAGCTATCATTTGGGGCGGTTTTTTTATGGTGAATTTGGCAAGAACTGCCGTTGTTAGATGTGTTGATTTTCTTGAGATAATTATAAATCTTATTTTACTATGGTTTGGGTTTAAGTTCAGATGAAGATGCATAGAGGTGACAATGGATTGGCATTGAGTAGGGAAAAGCTTTATAGATAACAAGTATAGGCTCGACCTAACTTGACCTATTTATTAATTGGGGTTAAGATGACTTAGAATGTCTTATAGAAATACAATGTCTTAGAAATCCTAGGAATCTAATTGCGTGATACAAACAGGCTTTAAACAAAGTTTTCCTTGATAATTAGTAGTGCCATATGGATATTGTAACCCATAAGGGGTCAAGCCGCGTTAGGGTCAGGGAAATGGGTCATTTGTGCCAATCTCGCTATGTCCATACTAAGGATCCCAACACAAGTCAAACTCGATATATCACAAGAGTGGGGAAGAGCCCGATCATCATTATCTGGGGCCCATGGTGGAATCTAAGTATCAATTAAGTGCTCGATCGTACTAAAAGACCAATTTCATCATTCGTCATCATCATTATCATCAAAGCATTATCCCAAATGTCGAGATCTAGTGCAAATTTGAGAAACATTCATCTCATTATATGGGCTCCACTAACATCTATTAGAAACTATTGCAGTCAAATCATTTATGTGAAGATCTAAAAGAATGCCTTAGATTTCTGCCTTATTTCAAAAAATGACATTAGACTCGAAACTTTTTAAATTATGGCCTAAATTTTTCAATAAATTTGTAATTAAGGACATTCACCCATTTAAAGGTATTTTACGGCTACTTCTTTCCGGTATTTTTTTAAATATCTAAATTATCCTTCATTGGGACAAAATCCTCCTTCACTTTCTCCATCTTATCCTCCTTTAATTCACCGGGCCCTCCAATGATCAATGACAACCCGTGTAAATGCGACAATTAATAACATGTATTGACGGTTGAAAGCATGCAATGACTTTAAATGAAAAGTAATTTGAATATTAAAAAAAGAAAAAGTCACCATAAAATACCTTTAAATGGCCAAATGACCTTAATTTAAATATTACCCTCGGAAACTTAGGCCCTAATTTAAAAAGTTTTAAAACCCGCATCCTTGTTTGAAATAAGACAAAAACTTAATGCTTTATTTGAAAATCTCCCCAAATCTAATCAACCCGTTGTAATCCTATGCGGGTGGCATGCATGGAGGAGGGCTATGGGGCCAACCTGCTGGCTCCCCTCACGATGGGACTTGGGGAATTTGAAGCCCTGCCTAAGCCCCCCTCTTATATATGAAAAATAGTCTCATCCAATCATCATAATCTTATCATCCAAGGCCAACACGTTAGGGATGTAAATGGGTCTTCGATTCTTCAATTACTCAGAAATTCCAACCCATTAAAGATTGGGTTTGGGTCCTTATTTAGGCGCCGCTAAGTAAATGGGTCGGAGTTAGGGTCCTTTTTTTGGACCCACAACCTAAACGAGTCTGGTTCTACATTGGTTCGAATATGTGAACAAGACATATTACTTCAATTTTCAAGAATATTTCATTAAAATTAGATTTTTTTTCCTATACCATTATCTACCTAGATTCGGACCCGCCCCATATATGGTGCCGGCTTCAGATCCGGTCCCACTTTCTCCTTAACGGTTTTGGCCCTTTTGGGTATGGAACAAAGAACTAGCTCCGAGACGGTTTCAGGTCCGAGTGTGGGTCTACCTTCTCTTTAACGGTTTTGAGTCGGGGCCTCCATGGACTCGAATTCCCTACTATAAGTTCAATCTATTCCAATGGGTGTTCAATTAATTTAATGATTCAGTCCATTTGGATAAGTGCAAGCCCATGAGGCCCATTGGACATGTTTGGGCACCTTACTTGTAGAGTCAAGTAAGGTGAAGCCCCATTTTCAAGAAAAAAAATCCACCAAAAGTACTTTACATTAAATTTCCCACCATACTTTTTCCAAAAAAGTCAAAAAAGTAACCCCATTTACTCACAAAAAGACAAAAAAACTTCACTTTCCAATAAAAAAAGTCAACTAAAAATAAGTAAAAATAAAATACCATCATTATTCAGTTATATTTTATTATTTCTTCAAAATAACCTCCACTCCACTCAACTCTACCAGTGAAGCCCGTTTGGTAATTTACTTTTAAAATAAAGTGGAGTGAAGTGAAATGAAAAGAATGAATAAAATATAAGTGAGTTATGATGGTATTTTGTTTTTAGTTGTTTGGGATATAATATTTTTGACTTTTTGTATAGAGAAATGAAGTTTTTTTGTCTTTTAGTGAGTAAATGTAGTTGTTTTTTAACATTTTTTAAAAAAAATTGAGGGAATTTTGGTAAAAAGTGCTTTTGATGGGATGTTTAACTTGACTTGACTTCACTTTACTATATTAGTAAAGTTACCAAACGGCCCTTATGGATGCACACTATGTAACTAGTAACTACTTGTGTCCCAAGGATTGGTGTATAGAACCATTTCTGATCCTATTCCAGTATTCCTTTTCTTACAAGGATTCGAACTCGCCATTGCTTTCCTTTTAGCAGGGTACTTGCGTCCCATAAACAGATGTCCATTGGGAAAAAATAAAGAAGAGAGTTTTCGGAGTTTGAAGGAGTTCTAATTCAGTCGAAACACTTCCAAATCTCTCAATCTCTTCTTGATAAGCACACATAAGCAAGCATACAAGACAGAAATCCAATCACTAAAATCATACTAGTTGTGATCATGGATTCTCCCAATTCCTCTCTCTCTGATCACAGCAGCAGTATTCGCCCTGCGTGGAAGAAAGTCCCAACAGGAACTCCCATTCCAGTAATGGGGGACGAATCTTGGCCATCTCTCACTGGCCCTTCCAATTCCAATGTTCAGGTGTTGATTTCTTCTGATTTCTGCTTTTGTTGATCTGGGGTTTCTTTTCTTTTTTGTTTTCTAATCTTGTTCTGTTTTGATTTCGTGTTAGGAAACTTCTCTATCGCCTTCATTGTCTTCTGCACCAATGTCGTGTCCTAGTTCTGTTTCTGATTCGGATAGTGAGAGGGTTGCTGTGGAATTACCCACTGTTTCGTCTCCAGTGATTTCTGATTCGGCATCTGCATCAATGGCATCAACATCATCTGTGCCCGTCAGCGAAAACGGCGATGTGGGGTGCCCTGATCAATCTCCTAATCCATCTGTTCAATCTCCTAATCCATCTCAACCCCAGACGACTCAAAATCGCAACCCCAATCCGCAATTTCGACGGAATTTCAGAGCAAACAGGTTACAAAATAAGAACAGGCGATATTACCATCAGGGTGGATTCAATCATTCGAATGGCAGTATGGGTTTCGTCCCTCGGCCTTTCAATCACTATCTGAATCGGCCTCCGGGAATGATGAATGGACCCGGAAGTTTTCTTCCGCCTCCTCCCCCTTATTTTCCGCCTTCAAATCTTCAATCTATTCCTGATTATGGGGTTTACTATAATCCTTATTTTCAAGGTAATCCTAGGAATACAAGTGTTGGTTCTAACTAATTATGATTTGGGCTGGATGAATTAATTTTCATGGACCCAAAACTTGTGTTTTTTTTAATTGAACTCGTATGGGCTAGCAAATCTTTCTCTCTCTCTCTGAGTGTGTGATTTTGATTTTGATGTTTGGTTATTGCAGATGTGTATGCTCCTCCACATCATGCTACCTATCATGCTCCAGATTTTATGAATGGGGTTTCAATGTATCTACAACCACAACCATCACCGCCTGTCGCGATATATATGCAGCAAGAGCATGTTGAGCTCCGCAATGCCTTACGTAAACAGATAGAGTACTACTTTAGGTAATGTAGAAGGATTCCCTTTCATGGGTTTATTTTATATGCATTGGTAATTAATTGCAATGTTTATGTTTTAGTTTGCAATAATTGTTCCTTGATGGCAATGTGCAGTCATGATAATTTGCTGAAAGATTATTATTTAAGAAGTAAAATGGACGAACAAGGATGGGTATCAATTCAAATTATTGCCGACTTCAACAGGGTTAGTTATGTTTCTCTTTAAATGTCTTTTGTTATCTGTTAGGAATTTACATGTGCAATGTGAATAAATTCAGGTTATTGGGAATCATCATATGCTTTGAATTTTAGTGTCCTTTATTTCACTTTTATGTTTTTGGTTAATTGTAATTAAAATGATTACACTTCCATTAGTTAATCATTGTGAATGTATACTGATAATAAATTAGCTTGTTCTGTCCTACCTCACCACACATATAAGATTCAATTTCTACTTGTTGGGATTTTTGTCTTCCTTTCTAGACATCCACCTATCAAGTTTTGCAATGTTTATGTTCACTCGCAATTTTTATATCTTATGTGAAAGATTGAAGCTCCTCCATCGACTCATGTGGGTCTCCTTGAATAAAGTGATGCTTTGACCTTCTTGGGTTGTGGTTTATCTTCAGATCTTGGTATTATTGACAGAAACAACTTTTATATGTTTCATGAAAGATTGAAGCTAATCCATCTACTCATGTTTGTCTCCTTGAATGAAGATGCTTTTAACTTATTGGGTGTTAAAAAGCTTAATTTAGATAGTAATAAATTTGGAGGCTTTAGGGTTTTTGCCAAACTCGAATAGGTTTGTAGCAACAATAAAATAGGAGTCATTTATGAAATTATGAGTAATATAGATGATAGCTTCAATTGAAGCTGAGGGCAGACTATTAGCTTGGCTCAGACTCGGATCCTCAATCGAGAAATAGATCACTCTCCCACGGGATTAAGCGAATCCAAAGATGGATTCAAGCACTAGGTCACACTCAAGATAATGGAAAACACCATAATTGAAGAGAAAACTTAGAACTCAAATATTAATTGATAGAGGAGTAAGATCGTTCCCTCTCTTTCTTGGACACTAAGACTTTCCTAAACATTAGAGAAGATTAAATAAATGAGAAAAGTAACATTATGGCAATCCTGATCAAATAAGAAATAGAAATCAGAAATATTAATGAAAATAGAAATAGGATAGAAGAGAAAGCCACAGTAGCTCTTGGTCAGATTGGGCTTGTGAATTGAACCCAAAGTAGACTGTTTTGACCTATGGGTTAGTGGATTAGCCCGGTTGACTTCTTGGGCCCCACCCATACTGCATCACAACTATACTCGTGGACTTATTAAATGCAGCCAAATGATATTTAGTGGATGGCTAACAAATTGCATGTGCCATGGCCCAGGTAAATGGTGATGCTCATAATAAGTGCTGACCCTACTTGCTAAACAAGGCACAATATGATTCTTGTGGATCTCCACTCATCTTTTTTTTTTTTTTTTCTCTCTCTGTTTACTTTTTTCAATAGAACTTCATGATCACAATCAAAGCCTTTTCTCCCATTGATCTTGGTCAAATTTAAAGAGTTCTACTAATTATGTTGAGAATAGATAAGTCTACAGTTTCTGTCTACATACTATGCGAGCAACACCTCTCTCTCTCTCATATATATATGGGAGACGCTCCTATGAGAGCATCTCTCACCTTACTATGAGAGATAAGGTAGGGGCCCTCACATCTATATCCATTGCCAACAACTTAAATGTGAGGGCCCCCACATTATCTCTCATAGTAAGGTGAGAGATGCTCTCATAGAAGCATCTCCCTATATATATTACAAATCCTACAACATGCATACCCCAGAGAGAGGGTTTTCTTTTGCTAAAAGCACCTGTTATGACTTGCATGAGAGCTAAAAGTTTAAGCCCCTTAGTCTCAATGTGGATATGATTTTTGATAAAGAATCTTCTCATTCGAATCATTTCAAACCATTGATTTTGGGGCCTTAAAGTTTAATGGTTTCTAAAGTTACATTTGTTTATGAAACTCAATCCAACGGTCACTATAATTCAAATTAGGGTCAGTGCCAGGCGGTGCTAAAAAAATTACCTCTTAGTAGAAGTAAACTATATGTGTGTTGTGTGTGCGCGCACGTGCGCGTGTGCGTGTGTTGACTATTGGTTATATTACATACCAACTTATCCCAAGATTTGATGAGTCATGAATCATGATTTTATGCTTATCTGTATTTCAACTTTGAAGCCACTCTCTATTACTCCATATTAGAGGTATAACTGGGTTGGATTTGGTTCGATTTCATGCTGGAATTAGACGTGGCCCCAAAACCAGTGTCCTATGTACCCAGACCCAATATAGGTCTAGGACCTGCTTTCGATTTCGATTCCTCGAATGGACCCAGACCTCTCTCTCTCTATATATCTATATATTATATATATATATATAGTTACACGCACACACAAGATGCATGGGATAGTTATGTTATTAATATACGTATGTATAAGCAGTGGTTATGTTACCCTCAGACTTGTCAACTTACCCCAAACTTTTGCTTTTCCACTCAACCTTTTTGTTGTCTTTACAGGTCTCCCTTTCTTGGTTCCTTGTTGCTCAATAGATTTTGGTTTTCTTCCTAGTTGTTCACTTTTTTGAAAGAACAGTTGTATATACTGGATATTTTTTTACAGAAAGTAAAAAATATTTAATTTTCAAGCAATTCTAAAGTGGTGCAAGCTCAATTAATTTTATTTTCTCAAACCAAGAGACAATCTTTATAAAAAAAAAATCAGTAATGAAAATTTTCATTAAGAATTGATCAATACAAGATAAAAAACCCAACCACTAACAGAAGGGAAAGAGAAGGAATAAGAGAGTTATACCCTTGCCAAGAAGAAGAAAAAAGAAACAACAAGGGATAAGCTAACAAAAGGAAGAGTTCAGTTCACCCTTTGCTCTCCAAAGAATCGGCACCACATCGAAAACAAATAACCAAGTACTGATTCTCTTTGCTATTGTCCAAGACTGAAGTAGTTCTTAGCATGGAGTTGAATGACCAAGCTATGATGTCTGGCTCATTAGTACAACATGGACTTGGGCTCCTTAGGCTACTTGTGCTAAGCCGGAAAGTTTTTGTTCTTATTATTGCTTAGATTAGAGTTACAAATGTAACAATGATGACAAACTTGTAAGCGTTGTTGGTTAAGTTTGCAAGTCTAGATGCTTAGGGCAATAAGATTACCTTTGTCAGTAGACCAATCAGAAAAAAGGAGCAGCAGTAACCTTAGTAATTCTTCTTCAACATATCAATGTCCTATTAGATTGCTATCAATGGCAGCATATTGTGGGGGGCAAAATAAAGAAAAAAAAATCTAGAAAATTTGGGGATTTTCCAAATTTTTTGGGGGCCAATTAAAAAAAGAATCAAATTTCTCATAATAGCATGGGGTGTTCCGAATTTCTTGGGGGGCCATGGCCACCCCCAGCCCCCACCTAATTCTGCCTCTGCTAATGAGGCACCTATCCAATTGGAATTATTGCAACGGTGGGACAACATTTTCAATCCAAGTAGGATTCCTTATAGTATAGTAAATAATTCCCTTGTGGTGTATTTTTCCAAAGCAATGTGCATGAATGGAGTTTCTTTCTCAACAGTTCTTGTTTCTTGAGGGACACAATGACAAACCAGATACTTACATAATTAATCTTTTTATTTTGTAGTTAAAATATAAAAAAGAGAAGGAGTTGGTAACTAAAAGGATGCCTTTTTATGCAGATGGACCTAAGATTCTTTTAGAACGAGGGTGATCAGTTTGGCTAAAATAGTTTGATTGCACCTAATCCGAGGGTCTTAATCTTGGTTGATAGGGTGCTTGAGAGATTGGAGAATGGAGATTATGAAAGATGATGTTTTTAGATAAATGAATACCGGCCCTTTAACAATGGATAATACATGCATTGATACAATTTTTGCACCTCAGGACTAATTATTTTGGTGAAAAACCATATACATTTGTCACAGGGAATGATTGTAGGATATAGTTAGTGTTGACTTGGCAAGATCCCATAACACTGTTGGAAGGTGCCCATTGATGCAAACCCTGAGCTGGCAGGTTCAAATGATATTACTATAATAATAATAAAGAAAAATAGACTTGACTTTATTTGTTGGCCTTAAAGTTGTCTATAAATTTTCTTACTGAAAAGAAGTTGTGTTCTGGATGACCAGATTAACCCTTTTCCTTGGTTCCGATCCAAGGTTCCACTCCACTTCTTGATTAACTAAGCTCTCCTCTCTTATACTCTGAGGACACTTCTGCTCTGTATTTGTTGTTCCTATATCCTTTCTCTAGGAGAGGTTTTTCATTAATTTCTGTTAAAATAGATTAAGCAGTATATGGTTTTGCAGGTACACGACCTCCCTATTTGTCACTTTGTCTTGTTTTGTATGTGCCATATTTACTTATGTGAAAACAATGTCTCAGTAAATAATAAATTGTTTCTCTCGAAGAAAACGGAAATGATAAACTGTAATTTTATTTATTATTTCTCCACACCTTTTCAGTGCATTCATAGTTAATCTTTATTCTTTATTTCTTATCCTCTTTTCCTTCTTTGCTCATTACTGTAGGTTAAAGCTATTACTCAAGATATGTACTTAATTCTTGAAGCATTGCGGCCCTCGACTATTATTGAAGTACAGGTAAAACTTCTTAACACCACTTTGTGCATGAGTCGCTATCTAGTTCAAATTTATACACTTTGGAATGGATCATGATTTGTAACTGCTTGTGGCTAGGGGGATAAGGTTCGTAGACGTGGTGACTGGATGGTTTGGATATTAACATCTGGCTCATCAAGCACAACTCGTCCCACCATGGATACACTTGCAACTAGGATCCAGAGCATGCAACTGGGCAAGGAATCTAGAACAGTATCAACGACATCCAAGTAGCAGTATGGTGATACATTTTCCATCATTACCTCCTCTGTTGGTTCAGACAATTGCCATTGAAGACAAATGCAGTACTCATGGCTAGTACTGGATCCCTACCATATATGCTCTAATTCTAGATTAACTGTTTTTCTTTTCTTTTCTTTTCATCCAATCAAAGAATTAGAGAGCGCATGGTTGGTGGGGGTCCAAAGTGGAGTTAGCAGTAGTAATGATGGACAACTAACTGTTTTCTGTTCATATCACTGTATAGGTTGAGCTTATACTCACTTGATCTTGTGTGTTGCAATGGTGATGGAGAAGGGATAATTTTGATGCAGTGAGACAATGTGTTGATGGTTCTCTCTATGGCTATTCTTTGTTTTTTATTTTCCAGAGAATGGCTGAAAGTACAGGGAGATTTAATGTATACACTAATATGGATCGTTTGTTTTTAAATTCGGTCAATTTTAGTCAAAGATTGGGTTACATTGAAGATTCCAAACTTAATGTATTAAACAGTTTTATATTGTTTATATCGATGCTTTATTTCTCCATCATAGCTCTTCTACTCTATTATCATAATGGGCGTTGATGATTAATGATTTCCTGCATGCACATGCCAGTGCATTTGAATATGCATGAGTGCTTATGCTCACAAGCATCACCATTACTCAAATTGAAGATAAAATCCAACCAGGATACAAGAGATTACACAGAATGATAATGGGCACTCGACAAATCCAGTAGTTGTATCCACAGGCTGCAATATAATTAGTGATAGTTGCATTGTTTTAGAAAGAAATGAATGTATAAAGGGTAGCAATACTATTATATATAACAATAGGTAACTTGCTTGGTAATAATTTTTTTAAACAAAAACTTAAAATTTAACTCCAACTAAGTAAAGATTAGAACAGGGTTTACATCAAGGAGCTCAGATCTGGTGGTGTGCCTTTGGAACTGTCTTACATGTAACATCTTTACTGAAGTGTGTCAGGTCTAGTTCTGTTTTGCTACTTCAATTATAATACAATGTATTAAGGCCTTTTTATCCATAGCTAATAGTTGTTATATTAGCGCTGATGGTTTTAACATCATTAAGTCCTGTATGCTTGTTTTCCAGTCAATTAAGTACTCCTATGAGATTAAAAAAAAAGAAGAAAAATAATAATATCATATTCTAAAATTAGATGTCATTATCCCTAATCTGTGTCTTGAATTGCAGAAAGGCATGCCTCTTGTATCTGTACAAGCATGCATAGTGGTACAGTTAAGGTTCTACTTACTTTAGATCAGCTGTTTATGATACTATTCATTGTAATGGATGAGGAAAAAAAAACTGGAAATTGCTCTTTATGCTCCTTGTGGCATATTATGTCATTGTATGTATATACTATTACACTCCTCTTAGTCTCTACTATATTTTATACATATAAGCGTGTTCTTAAACAAGCCCAAACCAAACGCCTCTAGCTATTGAAAACAATCGAAAACAATGACAAATGAAAAGGATGATGCCATGAGATGCCCTCTTGGTTGTAACAAAGGCATGCATGGCTTTTAGAACAGCCCATAAGCAGCCCACTCAGCATCTTCCTGCTCCACTCGCCGGGGTGTGCAGAAAGGCGACGTTGAAGGAGAGAAGCTGTTGAAAGGAGAGAAGGACTTCCGCGAAGAAACAGACCAACGCGCCAGTGTTTGGAGATCGTGGGTCTCATCAATATCATCATCCAATAATTTCATATCCTCTGATCTATATGTGATCTTCCTTTCAATCTTCCTTCGTGGGGAGGCCACTGGGAAGCAACCTGTATCCATGGCCACGGCCACACTGTTTCGAGTAGAATTGGGTCTACTTCCTGGTCGCCGATGGCGTTCAGACGACTTGGAATGCGAGGAGGGGATTCGAACTAGGAGGGTGCTGTGATGGGGTGGATAGAAGGAGATGCCTGATGGAGGGGGACTCAGTTTTGGTGGACTCAGTTTTGGTGTGGGGGGTTTCTGGGACATGGGGTTGTGTCGTGGTGGTGGTGGCTGTGCTTTGGGGACTCCTGGTTGGATCTCCCATTTGAATGGTACAGCTCCTGGTCTCTTGAATGAATCATCCACAGCCATTTTAGCTACAATCTCACTCTCTTTGTATGCCCTTCTCCCTAATAGGTATATATAGGAAATGGAAGAATAGCCATATGTTTTTTGTGGTTTGTTTTTTCTGTGCTAGTCTCGGCGAGAATCATGGCGTTGTGAGGGGAGGAGTTTGTGGGGTGTGGGTCCATGGGCATGTGGGACAGGCGACATGGTTTGCCTTTTTTCCATGCAATTCCATTGACTTGTATGTCAAAACAGAAACAGAGAGATTTACTGCGGATGGATGCTTTCGATTTCAAAATTCAAATATAGACCAGGATGATGTTTAATTCAAATAGACTTTAGGACCTATCATATGATGAAATGAAAGTGGTGTTTAATAAATAATAAAGCAAAGCTGATATTTTTGACATTCCCTTTGCGTATCAGGAAGGTCGCTTGACCTAGCAATGGGTCTCGGTCCGGAATCCAATTTAGGTTCCGATTCATAAACGAGTCATGTTCCTGGTCAATATAGGTTCCGACCTGTGGACCTGGGATCCAGCATATGAGCCTTTGATATTGCAAATTGTACCTCAAAATCAATATTTTTAAACATTTTTATATATAATATTATAGGTAATAGACTTGATGCATTGTTATAAATTGAATGATATGCTTATTTTACGAAAAATGAAGAATAAAGAGAAATTAGAATCAATTTTGAAACTAGACTGCAGTCTTTTAGATGGACCCAATTCTAGAACTGGATTCGGATCTGGAACCAGCAAAATAGGTTCTTAGTCTAAATAAAAAATGGAACCGTTATTTAGAAACCGATCTGGTTTCACTATGGTTCTAATCCGGAACCATCCTTTTTCTAACGCTAATCCTAACCTTATCTGCTTGTAGTGGAGGGATTGCATAAATTTATATGTATTCCTGCGTGTGGTGATAGAAAAGAACTTGTACACGTATAGTAGGTGTCCTGTAGGATTTTCCTATTAAAACCACTGGGTGCCTTGATATGTGGCAGGATCAGCAGTAGTGGGCAGGTGGGCCATACCAGTGTTCCAAATAAGTCAGATTTGAGAGGCATTCATTTAATTCAGTTAAATACCCATGAAGAGGTAGGTGGGTCAAGGTAGTAGAGTCAACTAGGATGGCCAGAGCCCAGAGGGGATAAATGTCCAATTTGGGCTAGTTAGATGTCTCACCCAATTAAGTTGCAGGAGCCAGGAATCATTCTTGTGTCCATGTAGCATAATTTACCCTCAAACTTTTGGTGGCTTTATCACCAGTTTGGTTAGCCAAATCTATTTAATTGAGGCCCCTAATTTGGGCCTCTCTTTTGCATGATGGGGCCATCTCATATTAGTTTAGGGGGACACTTTTTGAAAAACTACCCTTTTCTTTGGGCCCATTTTAGCATGCATTTACTTTACTTAGGTAGGTGAGGACAAGGAGTGGGACTAAAATCATTTTATTTTATTAATTGCAATCCTCAATGTCAAAGACTTTTGAAGTTTATTTTTTAGTACAGTTTTCCACCTCTTCTTATGGAATCAGAAGACAGTTAAAAAGGGGCAATGGGCATGTTTAAGTAACTGGAAGTGAAAGCAGTGGCTTACAATTCTCATGGTTTGAAAGGTTGGCCAATCCACATCAGTTTTTCATAATGAAAAGAATACTCCTGCAGATCATGGAAAAATTCTTCTATAAAGTAACAGCCTTGCCCAACAACATGGGTTTGCTCAATTAGTTGGCAACCCCACTCTTTCCAAAACATTTGTGGCCTTCCTCAAAGACAACATGGGATTGCTCAATTGGTTCACACATGTATGGCAACTCCACTCTTCCCACATGTATTGGGCTCTTTTTCTCACATGTGTGGGCTACCTTTTGTTGTTACTCCATGTCTGGGGCAACCCAAAAAAATTTGTAATATAGGAACTATGCCCTAAACAGGCCAACATAGCCCTTTATAATTGAGATAAAAATCCTCTCCAAGAAAGTCCAAATAGGAATACTTGGCTTGTATAAGAGTGGGGTTCCAGTTCACTAGAGTCCCAAATGAGGACAGGACAAATCCTTCCGCTCAATACGGCTGGAGTTTTGCAGGGAGCTCATTGCAAGAGTACCTGTTCGATATGAATTAATAAATCTGTGAATTTAGAAAGTTCAGCTGGATAATGTTACCAGTCTATGATTGAGCCTGAATCCATAGATCAAATGATTATTCAAATCTATAGATCAAATAATTATTTACTACCAAAGGCACTGGAATGGGGATTTCTCGTTAGGAAATTGTATAGTTGAGGATTTTATATTGATATTGGTGTATATCGATGCATATAACTGAAAAAAATATGGTATATTTTGCAAATGCACTTAATTGAGAATTCTCAAATCTTATGGGGGGTAGTCGGATCTGAAAATCCTAACAAACAAAGATTTCTATTCGTTCAAATCCTTATGAATTTATAATTGTCAAATATGGATTTACCACATCTTTAGGGAAACCAAAAACTCTTTCCTTAAAGATTTGGTTGCCAAACTCAGTGTTCTGATCAATTGATTGAGAGGGATTTTTATGCTAGAAAAATGTTGGAGCAGCTTAGAAGATTTTCGCTCTTTTCTCAAGGTCATTGCGATTTAATAAGCATATTAATAACTTGCATGGGGCGGCTTCTACTCTTTTATCTTTAGCTGAGCTTCAATCATTTTCTTTGATTATGTGCTTCTATTATCGTCTAATAATTGATTTGCTTGACTGGGGCTATGGGTATTTATATTTTGGGGGATTTCATTAGGTAGGTAATTGGGTATATCCTTTTGGATGATAGCTCTTATATGCTTTTGTTGAGTATATGGGTAGTAGTTGTTTTTTTTTTTTTTTTTTTTAATACTATTTTTGTTTCATATTTTTTTATGATAAAAAAAAGAAAGACTAATTTAAAAAAAAAACATCCAAACAACCCTACACATCCGCCCAACTAATAATATCACTAGATTTTTCATAACAAAATGCTAGCGGTTTATAACTTGTTCGAACGAAAAAAAACATTTTTTACATGGGGATGAAAACAAGTCGAACCAAGCTAAGCTTGACTGAACTCAAGCTTAGATCAAGTATCCATAGCTTGAGCTTGGGTCAACTTCCCTTTCCAAGCTTAAGCTCGAGACTAAATAAGGCAGGCAAATTAAAGCTTCAGCTCTACTTGTTTTTATATTTTTTTCCCCTCCAATATTAGTGCATGTGTGTGTTTTACATGTAAAACTTATATTTTATAGGGAAATATTCTCCTTCAAGCAATTGCAATTTGCAGTCCAGCACTTATTTCATCTTTGTAGCCCATTTGATGGTCTTTCCATCCCATGATTTGGCATCAGACCCAAATTTACACTCATTGGACCTTCACTCACCATTGAGATTGAATCTCAAGAAAATTTAGAATTAAGATGTCCTTAAACTTTAAAATTGTTAAATCTAAGGGCTAGGATGATTTTATGGGCTTGATTTTTTATATCTTTTTTTGTCTATAAGGAGACCTTTCAATCTGCCATCCTTTAAGAGTGGGCCGCACGAGTTGAACTGCATATAAATTATATGTAATGGAGATGAATATTTCCCTAATATTCAATAAGTACCGTTATCATATGTGTGCTAGCCAAGCATTTGACTCGTGATATAATGTAATGGAGGGCCAAAGCTCATGTGGCTGGCGCCAACATAGTCAACAATGCTTTAATGATGATGATGTGCAGTTATCATATGTGGGCCCATTTAAAATATAATATCCATTATATAATATTCAGAATTATTCAGAATATATGGATATAATAAATTAATTAAATTAGCCGAACCAAGCTAAAAATGCTCTAACTAAAATTTAACTCCTGAAATAACCAAGGAGCTCAATCTTGAGCATGGATATATATATATATATATATTAAATGTGTACACATACACTATCTAAAAGTTCCTAAATATCGAGTAAGATTTAAGAGATCGATCCCTAATTGTTTTTGTTGAGAGATAGATGTCTCACCGCTAGACTATATGTTAGATTGAGAGATACTTATTGACTTCCCTATTTTCATCCCTACCAGATTAGCAAATTATCTATTCAAACTCATGATGCCATGATTTTTAAAATGTTATAATGAAAAGAAACAAAGTTTCTTTTACATATAAATCTATATAAATCTGACATTTGGTATGCAACTTTTCTATAAATATATTGTGAAAACGTGCTTATCAAAATTCACATTTATTTAAAATTTAAAAGTTTGATGCAAAGGGCCTTTTTTGTTTCATGTAATTGAGTTCCTATGAACCCTAACATTTGTAGTTCTCATATGAGTTTTACTTCAACAGTATATAGGCCCACCATCAAATGAGCTCTATAGAACATTGGAATCATTGTAATTTCTTATTCATGCATTTTAAAAGTGATGGATCCCACGAAAGGCAGAGCTCCTATTAACTCGTAAGTAACTATAGAAAAGGAAGTCACTCATCTTGAATAGTTTAGATTTTAATGAACTAGCCCATTTAGTAGGTTCATGAGCCGTGAGTTTCCGGAGCCAATAGAATCCTTGCTCTTTGCTCTCACACTGGGATTTTCTCTTTTAAATATAGTACTAGCGAAAAGTTCTCATGCTTAGCGCGGGCAACTGTAATTGTTTAGATCGTATCCCTAGTTCAAACCTAATAAAATTATTTACTAACTTCATATTTTAAAAAGGAAAAATAAAGTTGCATCAAACTAAAGTGTAAGATAACCAATGTGAGAAAAAAAATTAAAAAATCAAGATGGAAGTAGGAAAAAAAAAGTAGAATCAATACATGTCAATACAAAAATTTTCTTATTTGAATACAAAAAATTTATGCTTTAGGAAAATAAAATAAAATAAAAGATTCCTCTATGCAATATCCATACATGTCACTGTATGTCAACTTAATAGAAGTTTCATTAATTCATGAATGGGAGCATAAAACACACTAATCCTCTAAGACTTCAGATTTCATAAGTATCACAACAAACTTTGTTGAACTTATTCACATGTTTTTACGTGCGAATTAGATGTCTATTCGTTGTTCTTTCTCTAGGTATTTTTTTCATATATGTTTATTTATATTTCATTGTACGAAGCATTCATATAGAGCAACGGGAAAAGCATGCAAGGCTTGCGAATACCATCATATAATGGTACATGGATAAGGTTCGATAGGATGAATATGGATAAGCTCTCTGTCCAATCCTATTTTCTTCTCTTTTTTTTTGCTACTGAATCCAAGACTTTGTTTTTAGCATCCCAAAAAATGTGATGGAAGACCATGATAACCGATAATTATTAAGAACGGAAATTTCTTTACATTTAAGTGATATTTCCCAAAACAGGAACATGATAACCGAATAGAAGAAGTGGTATTATTGGCTTTTGTTACTTGCGGTAAAATATTATGGATTGAGGTTGTAGAATAAAGCACCTAAAATGCTAAAATATCATAGAGCTGAAAAAAAAAAAAAAAAAAAACTTAAAACCATAGTAGTTACCTTTGAAATAAACATTTGTGGTCATTTAATATTCAACATCAATTTTTCTTAATGTTTGAAAAATTATTGTTTTCTTTGAGATATTTTTTGAAATACTAAATTTAAGATAAAAAATATACTATTTATAAAAAAATCTCAACATAAATAATGGAGAAGATCAATTTTGTACACCCAAAGAAAAACAAAAGGATAAGTAAAACAGTGGATGGGAATAGATCCAAGACATATGACAAAAAAATGATCATTTTCAAAGTTTGTACTCAATAAAAAGAATAAGAACTGAGATTTAATTTACTACGTAATTCTTTGATGGAGCTCAACTCGTCAATTTCAAATACATCGGAAGTACTACAAACAACAACCTTTTCACCAGCATAAGCCACCCATCAAATCATGTGATAACATAAGAAAACAGATTTTACAAGAGAAGCTCACGGCTATATGTACCAACTCTAAGAAAATAGATTTATAAAGAAGTGCAAGAGGGGGCATGAGTTTTTAAGGGAACTCGATGTTGATGGTGGGAAGGGGCATGATTTTTCAAGGTATCTCAACATTGATAGTGGAAAAGTTTTGAAGTACATAAACAATCCAGAATAATTTATAAAAAGAACTCAATTTAAATATGCAAAAAAAAAAAGTTTATATAAAGAATCCCTTTATATTTTATACAAAACTGAGTATAAATCTTAAAGAACTCAGTTTCAATCTCACTTCCAAAAATATAAAGAAATCAAGAAGAAACATTGAAATGAATCAAAATCAAATTGAAATAAAATATTTATTTCAAATACTTAACCAAACACCTTACACTCAAACTAAAAAATATGATTTACAAAAGCATGCGTGATGCCCACAATTTTATCCAAAACTAAACTATCAAAGTTTCCATTGAGAAATTCCCATATTCCGAATGGTAGCAACAACAAACAGCTGGCGGTAACTAATTCTTTCAATTAATTAGAATTTGTAAAAATCTATGAACATGAGGATGCACCAATGCAAAGGTGCAGTAAATGTAAATCTCTCTCAATTTACATAATCCAAGTTGTTAGGCAGAGACATTCTCAAATAAATCAGAATATATTGTTGTAAATAAAAAAAAACAAAACATTAAAAAAAAAAGAGGTTCAAAGTAGAAAAATCTCTTACCGTGTATAGATTTTGCCTAACATGAAGGGCTTTTATGCTGTGGTTGCGAATAACCCTGAGACTCTGCAAACAAAATCTTATGACATTAGAATCATGTTGTTTGACTAATTTCACAGCACAATACCAATAATCACAAGTGGTACCTTAATTACGTGCATGCCACCACTCCTTCAAAATCCCCAACCATATAGTCTTCAGAGACTTGATGGTTGATACGACAACAACTACATTGCTATAATGGTAATCACCGTCCTTATGGATTTAAACTCGTTGATGGTGCAAATACTGGAAGATTGTCTAATATAGGTTTGTTACCTAACATGTTATCTCTTTGTTAAGAATCAAGCAACTCCTTTCACTTTCTTGGACCCATCTATATCGGATGATGAGATTTGTATCATCACGTGCTTTGCATCTGCAAGGTCGAAGATCAATGATGTTACAAGGAACGTTTTGAAATTAATTCCACGGAAGTGAGAAAAAAGAAAGGGACATTAAAGCGAAGGAGAGACTATACCATGGAAGGGAGAGTTAGTGTGACCGAAACGTTATAAGGAGTTAAATAATGGAGAAAGAGCTGGAACGTGGAGAGGGAAGTTAAAAAGCCATTTGAAATGATGGAGGAGTAAACGTAAATTGTCTGGTCAAAATAAATTAGATTGAAAGAGGCTGATTTCTCAATTGAAATCAGTCTCTTTCATATATATAAATAGGAACCATATTCAAGATTCTAACTATAAAAATCTCGAGTTGAAAGAGTGGATTTCCACGACGGAATTTATTAACTCGAGCGGCTCAAAATTATCATCTCCATCGTATCCACATAAATTTTACTCCAATAGAAGTTGACTCCACTTTAAAATAGACATTTGATGAATAATGTAACTAATAAATTCGGTCTATAACACGCAAGATTGTATTATCACCTTTTTAATCACATAGTCAATTAATATCTGGATAGCTAAAAAAAGAAAAAGCCACCACACTCTAATTGGGTGTAGGGTCCTTACTAAAAATATAGGTGGGATCTACCTTTCAAAAATTCAAACCGCTCATCAGCCTCGACACCTATTTCATTCACAATATCTAACCACTCAAAAGTAAATTTCAATTGAGCAAACCATTAGATTTATCCAAAAAACACTTTTTTTTATATATAATATGGGAACTCGCCGACTCCCATTCGGTTGATTATTGGTAAACCCACGGATTCATAAAACCATCAACTAACCTTATGTATCAGGTAAGACCTTAAGGAATTTAAAGGAAGGAGGACTTCCTAACCACATGAACATTTTAAGTGTGAGTAATATTTTAAGTGTGGCTTGATAAAAAAAAAACTTACACGTGAGAATTCTTAACCTACCCTAAAATCAAGTATTAGAATTTGAGTAACCTAGCGGAAGGGAAACACCCAAATGGGTCCCATGTGGCTAGAAGATCTTTTAAAACCCCTCATCATCTCTGCATCACCTGAAACTTAAACCCTTCCTCAAACCCCATCGTCTCTCCCCCAATAACTATAGCAGCTGCCTGCAGAAACCAAGGAGATGATGATGGCTTTCACAACAACTCCATATAAACCCTTCTTCTTCTTCTTCAACCAACAAACGAAGCCTACTCCTCCTCCATTTGCCCTATCTTGCAGCTTCTCTCCAATCCCACTCTCCTTTACCTACAACAAGAGGAGTCGCATCGCCTGCGCCGCGAAGCAGCAGACTGGATCTACGAAGAAGAGAACCAGAAAGAAGAAGAGCTCTGAAGAGGTTGTATATTTGGAAGATGCCGCCGCCGCCGCCGATGATTCTGAATCAGAGCCTTCTTCTATTCCCAAGCCTCCTGCTGGTTTCATACTCGACTCTAACGGGAGAGTACTCGCAGCTTCTTCCAAACGGATTGTTACTATTGTAAGTATCTTTTGAGACTTTGCTTTGTTGATATGTTTAAATTGGAGCTGGATTTGTTGAGTTGAACCGGTTGGTAGAATTTAGGGCTGGTTTTAGTGGGAGAGGAATTGGGTTGATTGAATGGGAAAAGACAGATTGATGAAGAAACAGGGGTTGAGGCAATATGTTTGATGCTTTTGTTGGAAATCATGACTTTGCCGTTCTGATGTTTTTTCATTAGTGATGATTGTTATGATGGTGACCTGTTAGTGGGTGTGTTTGTGAGGATTCTTGCTTGGAGTGGTGTTTGCCCTTAGCTTGCAACAATTATTTACATTCAAGATTCTGTTTTTATGTATCCCAAGTCGCAATTCGCTATTGTAGGGTGATTTGGGTTGAGATGATTTTTAAGATTAAAATCAATCACCAATGGAAAGAATACCAGCTACATATGCATCCAAACATACCTTAAAAAAGACTTTTTTTTTTAAGAGAGAGAGGCAATGAAAAATCATTATTAGTAGCAAAAGGATATGCAGGGGATGGCAACAATGTGAAAGGGACAGGCCAAGGAAAACATAAGCCACAGAGAGCAGGAAATATCACTTCTGCTGCAGCTATACTCTCCTGTTTAACACCCTTTTTTTTGTGCGAAGGTGTTCGCTTCTATGGAAGTGTCCACTTCTGAGTCTCCTTCTCTTGAAATATGTTGAGAACTTACTCATCAATGACAGGGAAGAACCTCCATGGCCCTTCTTTAGTATCACTTGCCAATTGGATTGCGTATGCCAAATCTCCATGCCCAATAACCAGCCCATGAAGATATGCAGAGACTAACCTGAGCCCCTTCATGATTGCTATAATCTCTTATTTATTTAAATCTCTTACACTGACTAGACCATTGGATGATAACACCATTTCGCCATTTTGATCTTTTATATCACCCTTCCCATTCTGGAGGATTTCCTTTAGAACTTCAATAAACATTTAGATTATCCTCCTTGTGGTGGAGGGTTTCATTTTGGAGTTAGGACCACTGCACTGCTCAATTGTTGGCCATCAAGAAGGGGGATTGGGGCACTATGAGGAAAAAAAAAGAGAAAAATTTGTGGTGGTAGGCCCCAAAACCCAACCTGTCGACACCTGCAGCCCCCCACCACCCCGAGGAATGATGGTCTTAGCGTGAGATTCCTTTGGACTCCTTAGCTTGTAAAGCAAAAACCATGACAGATTATTTAATTTTTGTGAACATAACATGCCATGTCTTAGTCCTGCCTTCAGAGTCTTTCACTACAGCTTCTTTCCTTCCACACTTCCCAAGTGATTGATAGCGAACATAATTTCCATATATCTGCCTCTCTTTTTAAAAGCACACTCTTCTTTCCGTCAATTAGTTGGTTCTAAATTACTGACTTGTATGAGTTAGGTGCCAAGCTAAGTAGAAATTATTACTGCAACCAAAATCCCACAACAACTTTGGGCAATGGCATATTTGTTTGTGAATCCGCTGCTGGGTTATGTTTGTTGGCAGACATTTCTCATGACATATATATAGTCCTAAATAAAGTGAGGGCGTTGGTTCTAAATTACTGACTTGTATGTGTTAGGTGCCAAACTAAGCAGAAATTATTAGTGCAACCAAAATCCCACAATAACTTTGGGCAATGGCATATTTGTTGTGAGTCCGCTGGGTTATGTTTGTTGGCAGACATTTCTCATCACACATATATAGTCCTAAATAAAGTGGGACTTCATCAAAATGACCGGTGCAAAGGGCATGCCTTGTACTACCACTAAAAAAATTTAAATCTATGATGGGCTATGCCTATGCAACGTGGACATGATGTTGGTATTCGAGACAGATACAAAGTATATAATATGACGACTTCAAGAAGCCTGATACATCACAATCCCATACATTTATATTGATATATTTAAAAATCTAATGCAGTGACAGTATCTTCAATTTATTTATATATTTATATAAAGAAATGTCCCCATGCGGGTAAAAGTACATTATGTCTTTACAAAGCATATAAAAACTACTCAGGAAAATTAACACAGCAGGTGCCAACTGCACGTGTGATCGTTTTGAGGGGCCTAACTTTGATTAATCCATCCCTGGCCACCTACCCCTGTGTAATGGCACAAAGCCCAAATTTGTAATTTGATCCTGTTCAGATTAATATTCTCTGTTGGATTAGATTACACAAAGACCTGAAGTCATTGGTTTTCATCATCCAACAAGGATAGCCTTCTGGGGCTCTCTTGGTATCACCTTTGCTGATTCTAGCCTTGTCCTCTGTGTACTACTTTTTCTTTAACCTGTTAACAGAAAAGGCCAATTCTGGTCCATGAGACCTTTTCATCCTATTCACACCGTTACAGGTGGTGGTCCCAAGTGGGCCACAGAGAGTACAGGGCCTTAATGAGGCTGGTTGGCTTATTAAAACATGGAAATAGAAACATGAAGCAGCTGACATTGCTTTTATTTATATGAAGTTCTCTCTCTTCTCATCAGAAGTCTTGTGGTGTGTGTCATTACAGATATGAATGATATATATATTTTATTTTCTTTTAAGAAAATGGAGTATCCTTATTCTAGTGTTGATGAATTATTTGAGCCAAATGGTAGCTTTTGGAGTGGAAGATTCTATTTGTAATTTAGGACGTGCTTGTTGGGCTGTGATATGGGTTGTATTTAATTATCTCATGTCACTGATTTTCATGAAAATGATAAATGATTTGACTTCCATCAAGTATTCTTATTTCTTTGTGATTCAGTTAATTTTTTTATTTGCAATTACGAAAGATTCATAAGAAAATTTTGTGCAGGTTGATTCTGGCAATAATATGCCATTAGAATGTGTAGTCAGGAGAGTCTTTAGAAGTTCACGAGGAGATGACTGTATGCTACTGTGCCCTGTTGATACGTAAGTATTTGGCTTTTGAATTATCAATGCTTGATGTATGACCCTTTTGAGATGTGAAGTGTTTCTCTTGCAGGCCTGTGCAAATATTGAAGAGCAAAAATTTTGATGGATGGGCAGCGGTACATCTCTATTCTCCATTTGTATCATTTGATCATAAACTAAGCTGTATTCAAAGAATTTATATCAAACTATAAGAAAACTACAAAACCTTTTAATGTGTGTACTCTTTTGTTGTATGCTATTGGATACTTGTTTGTCGCTGGCCGATTGCGGTATATTTTACTTAGATTTCCCTCCGTTTGGTGTTTGCTAACTGATGCAGCCTGGACCCATCTGACTTTAGCCCAGATAGCAGTAAAGAAAATAATTGTGATTTCCACAAGTGGAATCTCTTCAAATCCACCAAACACAAAGATAAGGAATCAAAGAGGAGAAATCAGGCAAAAACTATGTAAAATGCCATTGGAAATTGGAATCCAAGTACCATCTGCACCCGAGTGTTGCAGAGATCTCAGGCATTCCGCCCTTAATTTAACAAAAGATATTGAAATGATCCAAGAGCTGTGGGCATGCAGCCTGATGCCCCTATCATGGCATGTTTATAAAGTTTATTGTAATAGAGGCCCAAACAAAATATGGGCCATAGATCAGCAACTGATCTGAGGACTGCATGTTGTAATCCTACCTTGTAAGCATACTATAGACGGGGAGACCAATGGTAACTTGGAATAAAGAAGCAAGAAATGGTGTGCCTGATTGTGGAAAGGTTTAAAAAACTTGGTCTTGGGGGACTACTGGTCATCCTTGACTCAATTCAGCCGAGCTTCATGGGATGCAACCGAGTGAGAGTGTGAGACCAAGTCGCATCCTAGATGCAGAGCCCTATATGCCTAAAAAGTAGTGAAAAATGATAAAAAAAAAGAGCTTAAAAAAAAGAAATTGATGTCCTATGAATATAGAATTGTAAGGCACAGGTGTTCTAAATCATTCTACTTTCTAGATGAATTCAAGTAGTTGTAGTTGGTCGTGTAATTTTGGTAACTCTGATCTTCGAATGTATAGATCTTCCATATCAGTCCAAAAGGACCTTAAAAGCATCTTCCAATGTCAGTCCAAACGGCCCTCAAAAACCTTAATGTCTTCTTCTTCTTCTTTTTTTTTTTTTTTATGATAACGGAGGGTGTCCCAGCCCTTTGGGCCATAATAATCCCTACGGGCCTAGGGCGAGCCGGGTAAATCCCTTGCTTGCAACAATAAAATGGGAGTTTTTTTTTTTTTTTTTTGCCTTTTCCCTATAGGGCTCAAGGGTTGACTTGGGGGGTGACTCTAGCATGCCAATGGATTTATTTAGAACTCAAGCTTTACGTCTGTTATGAAATTCAAACTATTTAACATTTTGCTTCACACAATTCAGAGGGCAGTCATTTTTGTCAAGACTACGGTACTCTCCAGAAATCTTGCAATTTACATGCTTTCGTTTTTATTTGAAGAAGATTTACATGCTTTTGGTGCAGGTCAGTGATGAGGAAATTGAAGCGATCTTACCATCTGCTGCTTATGCACTTGCCAAGATACATATGCATCTGGTTCTTAGTGGGTAAAGATTTTTGTGACATAGTTTCTTGAAGCTCTTAATCCGTTTCATATCTTAAAAGAGTCTATTCCCTCTTTTTGTTTTTGCAGTATCTTTTTTCCATTGCAATGGAGGATTTACACCTGAGTGTGGACTGTGGAGTGCAAGATGTACTCTTTGATTGTGTTTTCTGATATCTCTGATAGCTGCACTGGAGGATTTCTTTGATTTTGAGATGAAGAAATTTTTTCTTAGAATAGCAGATGGGGAATTATATAGTTTAATTACTGCATGAAAATCTGTCTGGAAGAAAATTCAATAAATTGGAATTAAATAAAATTTGAAACCAATGGAGCCCAACAGTCAAAATATGGGAACCTCTGATTCTACTTCTTTATCTTCTTCTTTTTATTTTTATTTTTGTTTTTTGTTTTTTGAATGTTAACATTCATTAGAAAAGCTTAAGAGTGCAAGAGTGAGAAATAATGATAAATTTTTTTTTTGCCAGTGAGAAAAGTGGGAAATAATGATAATAGCCATTATCGTTTCATTTGAGTTCTTTTTTTTCTTGTTTAATTTCAATTTATGTCATATGTACATGATCTTTCTAATTCTATGATTCTCATTTTTCTTAGAACATGGTTTCACTTGGTTCCCTTTTCAATCAGATTTTGCTATACTGCGCGAGGAGGTTTCTGTTACTCTGAAGAGGACATACTTGAGTTTCAGACAGGCAAGTTCCTACTTCTCTCTTCTCTTGCACTGTCATTGGTGTGTTTATTCTCATTTCCATGTTTCATGAAAATTTCTTTAGAACACTAGTTTTGCATGAATGCTAGGTAAAATTTTTCTTTTTAAATGAAGATGTATCACGTAAATGTGAAGAGTGCGTGATCTGTATATTTGTATATGAAAGAAGTGAAGAACTGAATGTGCGTATTTGCTATTCCTCATCAATCAACGTGGTGCTATTCATCCAACTGAGTGGAACATAAATGTGAGGGCCTATGGCTACTTAAACTCAGTTTTAATAAGTGTAACAAGTCTTATAAAATTATAATTCTATATTCATAGAACATAATTTTCTATTTTATTATCTTTTTTGCTATTCTCTTCATTTTTTATAGAGGTTATTGGGCTCATGAGGTGACCAGTCTGACTCGGTTGAGCGTCATGCGACCTAGTTGAGTTGACTCGAGGGTGACTGAGTACAAGTTTTAAAACCTTGGAACAATTGAAATTTAATCACTGAAAGTGATTGTCCCAGGCTGTTTCTCAGCTGGTTAGGGACATGAAGGTCCCATTAGGGGGTGGGAGTGCATCAGTTTGAGTCCTTCCGAGAAAAAGAATCATGGAAAGTGACTATTAATTGTTCTTTTTTGTTTTGTTCATTAATGTTTAATTCTGAATATTATATGCTTATTTGAGATGATGCAGATGATGGCGAAGGTATAGATGGCTTACCTACTGAAGGTATAGAGATAACTTGCTTCAATCAGGTGGGACTTCTTTGCATAGCGTACAAATGAACTACTTTATAATGCTTTTTTAAGGTTGAAATAGTCTATATTTGATAGTTAACCATTTTTTTCTGGTGTATGTATAGTCTATAGCATTGATGCACTGTAACTATGAATCAGATAGGAATATCAAAATCAAAAGCATCATCTTTATCGGCATTCACCCAAGCAAAACTATTGTTTTCTTGTCATGTATTTATTCCTTTGAATTCACGATTTGATTGATTTACATCAGAAGTTTTAAATGATGGAAACCTCGAATTTATATTCACTGAGAAATGATATACAGCTGAAAGATAAAAAAAGAAAAGAAAAGAGAATTTAGATGAGCAGCCCTCACTGGTTCCACTTTTGCAGCCAATGTAGAAAGAAAGGAATCAACAAATCAAGGTGGTTTTCCTTTTGAGGGCGACAACCACATGATTTCGTGTGAGATCCTTCACTTGTTTTGCCAGTATTCTTTTATGGCTTGGTTGTAGAAGCAGGACCATTGGTTCACAAAGCAATGTCAAGAAACGCCACCAGTGATGTTCACATCTTTCTCAATTTTTAGAATAAGATTGATCCTGTTCCACAGTGCCAACACTGGTACGTCTACAGCTTTATCGAACCCTATAAAATTTTATTTTTTTGTTTTTGTTTTGGGGTTTCTTTCTTTTTTTTTTTTTTTTGGAAGAAGGCGTGGGGGTGTGGTTTGGTGGTGGTTGGGTGGTTAACTAGATATTATATGGAAAAACACCAATACAGTACAATAGCCTAGACAGGGTAAACACAATACACAAAGAAAGAGCTACATAAAAATTGCTTCATGACATTCCCTCCACCTCTGTAAATCAGGGCTGAGATCCTATAGAAAATAAATTATGTTCAAGCTTTTACTGCTACACCAATAGAAGAGACAGCCTTATTATTCTTTTGTTGGACTCGAAAGAGACAGCCTTATTATTACGGACCTGATTATTCTTCTCAAGCCAACTAGGCTCGCAAAACGCAAGCAAAGAGCTGTTCCAAACTTCCAATTCCGAACATGATTTTGAAAATCTGCCGAGTTGAGCTGTACTCAGAACCTGCCGGATCAAGTCATCACCCAACTCTCCTTTCCAACCAAGGCCTATGGAAGAAGGCTTAAATACATATATTTCCCCTCCTTTCTTGGTGGAAGAAGCTTTGAGAGGTTTTTCAATATCTTTTGCACTGGTTTTAGAAAATGAAAAAATCACATTTTTGGAAGATCTATGCACTTGTAGATTCAATGCATTGTTTATCTGATTGAGTGAAGAACAAATGGTAAGTGATAACACCTATTTAACTAAAACATAACAAGTCTTAAAATTCTAACTATAGGACATCGTTTCTCTAATAAAATTTTTAAATCATTTTTTCAAGATTATTGAAGGCTCTTGGGCTCTAAGGTGTGACTTGGTCCGACTTGGCCAAGTCCTATGCGACACTAAGCCTGATTTTTAAAACCTTGCTTATAATTCCAAGTTTAGAGATAAGGATGAATCAACTCTCTCTCTCTCTCTCTCTCTCTCTCTCTCTCTCTCTCTCTCTGTGTGTGTGGCTCGGTAATTCTTGACCTACCTGCCCTTCCAACCCGAACTGGACCTCATTAAGGATGTGGGTTGACCTCTCTATCCTTGGGTTGGGGATGGGTTGACGCGGACTGGATTTGCAAATGGGTTGCAGTTGAATAGATTCTTGCTGTTCGTCAACTCAACCAAAACCCGATGCAACTGAACTAATTGCACTATTTTCCACCAATCCCAACCTGTCAATTGAGGGTTTGGGTTGTGCTTATAGGTTGCGTGGCTTCCAATTCCAACCCGAACCCTTTTGCTTACAGGCTATGATGCACGGATACTTCAAAATGGGCAACGTATCGTATCCAATACTTCACTTTTTATGTGTAGAATCCGTGTCCCTGCCGTGTCCTTGCCGTATCCATGGTGTATCTGTGCATCATAGCTTACAGGTTGCGTGGCTTCCAATTCCAACCCGATCAATAAATGGGTCGAACTTGGGTTGGGCCTATGTCTTTTACCCACAGTGATCAACCTGACCTGACCCGACCCATTGTCACCCATATATGAAATTTAGTCGTGCAGACAAAAGCAACTCTGAGCTCAAGCCTTCATTTATGACAACTTTTCTATTGCAGGATGGTTCACATTATATGATTTATACGCCATCTGATCCACTTCTCTTTGTTGCTGTGAAGGTGTGTATCTTCCTACTGTTCTTTACATCTTGGAGGAACCTAATGATGGTGACGATGATGATATTATCGTCATTTCTATGTTTCCTTTAGTGTTGTCAAAACTAAGGATTTTAGTTTGCACATGCAGGACGAAAATGGCTTGCTGAAAATTGCTGATGATGTAAGTTGATTGCATACATGGCTGCTTATATTTGTCTCTGTAGATAATTTACTTTCTTCTATTACTTAAATTCACACTGCCTCCATTGACAATTACCTTTGCATATATCCCACACATACACATGCTTTATATCATGCCTACTTGTATGCAATACTAATACTCGCACATTAGTTTGCACTTTATATCGTGCGTACTTGTATGCAATACTGATGTGGCATATAAGGTTAATTTGTATTTGATGCCACTGTTGCAATTGTTGGTTCAGAATTATGATGGGCTTTACCAATTAAAAAAATTAATATGTTGGGCTACCTAATTGGGTCTGACTGTTATCGTAACTAATGAAAAACACTATAATTGCGAAAGTAAAACTGCCATCCATTTCTAATCTGTGAGAGGAAGGAGAACTTCCAAGTCTTGAATCTTCATAGATCAAATGTTTGATTATTTATTGTTCTGTAATTTTATTCAGTTGAAATTATTGGATGGGTTTCCTTTGGTTGATACATGTAAAGGACAAAAAGAAGTGAGAGGAGAAATGATAGGGGAAAAGGGATATCTAATGGGTTAATCAGTTATTGCCTTTATCATTGTTTGTCAATTACTGCTAGTTGTCTAGTATCTTTTCTATAAATCCGTGGAGTTTTTCTACAATATCTTGGCGCATTCCTGACTTGTGATTGTGGAGATTATGAGAAGTCTTGGGATGCATGCTTGTGCAATTAGCTTTGATCTCCCTGCTTTTCGAGTTTCGCCATATGGTTTTCCTTTCCTTCCCCTTCCCTCAGCTACATTCTTTTACTTATGCAAAATGATTAGTGGTTGCATTGCCATGTGAGACCTGAAACACAATAACCTGCTGGAAACAAATGGCTGCGTCTTTGTGATGTGTTTTAGATATAGTTCGATTTGTGGGTCTGCATGGATGTTTTTGTATACATGTTTCTGTGGATCCTATATTTGATACCATGTATATGTGTGTCTGTTACCTTGTGTTTGCTGGGTCACTTGTTCATCTGTTCGTGATTAATGTAAACCATGAAGGATAAAAGTGTCAAAACCATTTTCATATAAACATGCTTATTTTGGGCATAGCAATTTGTTATTCACTTTTATAACAACTAGTCAAAATGGCTTATGCTGCTTTAATATAGGATCTCTTAGAGGACCCTGCCATCATTGGTGCCATAGACGAGGAGACCGAATTCAATGCTTTGGTGGTATGTGGCTGCACTTGATGTTGTCTGGCAAAAACTAGGACATTATTTCGCAAAGTATGTAGCTGATTATTGTCATTTTTGTTATTGGAATTTTTGTAGGAAGAGGAGTCTGCTCTTCTCGAGTCGTTGTTGGGAGAAAGATAGCTTGAAGCTGGTTGAACACTTGGTAACCGCCCAAATATCATTATAGGAATTTTCAATTTTTGTATATGTGAATATGTTTGTAGATGGAATTGAGGAAGGCATGCATGCTTTTTTCGCTTCATGGGAAGTACTTCTAACATTTTTTCTTCTTTCTGTTTCCCAAATCATTCAGTGGAAAGTGTGCTTGCTGGGATGGCATTTCTTTGTTCACTGGTGGTCCCATGCCTGCGAAAGTCTGCTTACTGGAATGGCATTTCTTCATCCACTGGTTCATTTCCATGTTGTGGGCAAGAAATTATTGTGGTTGGAGCCTTATGGAATGTACAGATTTTTCTTTTCTTTTTTATCTATGTTTTTGATACGTGGGGGACTTGAACTCGCCCATTCTCGCCCCTTAGCTGGGGCATTTGGTATCCTAACCATCTAAGATACAGCTAGTGACATAATCATGTGTTCTATAGTGTAGAGCTTTGTAAGATGAGCTTTGCCCTTAAACTGTGCCAAATTGAAAGTCTAGGGTCATTTATTCTTTTGCCTTTTATATTGCGTTCACTATAATGTAAGAAGCATATGGAATGAATTGGGTGTAAGGTGACATGATCCTGACAATATATAGTATTTCTATGGGAAATATGGGGTCTTACCACAAGTGAATGTACTCGTCAATTTCGTATCTGCCAAATGTGACTCATTTTTCAGCTATCCAAAGAGCTGATAAGGATGACCCAACTTATGCATTAAGGAAAAGATAAAATGATACTGGGGAGTCAATATATATTTTTATTCCTTGTTTCCTATAAATAAGAAACTTTTAAACATGATTTTGCTTACATGGATCTAACGGAGGATATGACCCTAAACAAATTTGATTGGCGTCGTAAAATCCATATAGCCAACCCCACATAGTGGGAAAAGGCTTGGTTTGGTTTGGTTACTCCTTGTTTCCTATAATTTGTTATGTGCCTCTTTTATACTCTTCTCTTGCAGGCTGACAGTAAATGATCTCCTCCAGTGATTGTTTGAGTCTCCTCCTATGTTGAGGCTGGTTCAGATGAGCAATAATGCATCTCTCATTCACAGATTTTGTGGGGACTAACCCCTGCTTTTGATCTCTATGGCAAAGGAGATGCCTACCAACGAATGATCTGTGGATAGATAAATTTGCAGGAAGATTCATCGATCAAATTTCGTAGAAGTTAATATTAATGTCTATTATAGTAAGGGCGTGTTTGTTTGCATTACAGGAGGAATAGAAGGAGTAGGATGTTATATTAGGATAAAGTTAAAGAGGAGTGTGTTGAAATAAATTAGTAGATGAATTATTTTGTATGTGTTTGGATGGTTGGTGTAAAGTAAAAGGATCTAAAATTTGTATTTGATTGGATAAAGAGAATGGGGAATGAGTTACTCTACCCCACTTTTTCCACTTTATTATGGTATCGCCGAGTAATTGTGGGGGAGAAAAGTAGAGTTGGCAAGGTAGACATATTTACTTTACTTTCTCTGCTAATGCAAATAAACACATCATGAGGTAAAGAATCCAACAGTTGGAATTATTTCAACCCTCCTTTACTTTACTCCTTTGCAAACAAATAGGCCCAGGTTACAGGGTTCTATATTTAAAGTAACAGGCACTGCCAAACGGTTGCAAACGTGACCTTCCCACTCATTGATGGATTAAACTTCTAAAAAAACACCATTGAATAAATAGTTATAATGATCCCAGGGAGATGATTTTTTTTTTTTTAAAGAATCATACTCACAATGAGACCGCTTTTTCACACTATAATTTTGTAATCATGCTTGCAAGTGGGTCCCACATGAGGTGGAATATTTGCTTGAAATGCAAGAAGTGATAATTCAAACACGGACTCGCACGTAACAAGTTCCTAACCATAGATTGGTTATATGTATGTAATTGAGAGGGTGCATTAGTTGGCATGAGATTTTTATATAATTGACAAATCTTAATTGAATGTAATAGTTTCATCGGGATCTAGACTCATGCATGTTTATGATTAAAGTCTTGTCCCATGAGGGATTTGTCCTAAATTGGCTGTAAAGTAGAGGTGGGTCCGAAGGAATGGGAGGAGGAAGAAGAAAGGATGAGGGATTTGTCCTAAATTGGCTGTAAAGTAGAGGTGGGTCCGAAGGAATGGGAGGAGGAAGAAGAAAGGATATAGAGAGCGGAGGGATGAGTTAAGGGCATTTTGGGTATTGTAAAAAAATAAGAGGAAAATCACGAGAGCTTCTAACCCCCCTATATTTCTTTGCACACCCACCACTTTAATTTTGTTTTTATAGCGATTATATACTTGTGGTAAATCCTCAAACTACCCCTTCTCTCCTCTCCCCTTCTCCACCTCCTTATCCCTCTCATCTCCGTTGTCAGCAGCCCTCTGCCGCCTCCCCTTCTCAAACCCCCCCTCCCCCGGTGGTGCTGAAGTGGGCCGTGGTGGCTGGGTGGGGGTAGGCTTTGCATGGAGGTTAGTTTAGGTCTTATAAAGGGGTATGCAAAGAAAAATGTGAAGTTTTCAGATTCTTCGGTGGGATAGAGCATAGAGAGAAAGAAGATGTGCAAAGAAAAATGGGACTGCCGTAAAGTCTTGTACTCTTGTCCCACAAGTTCTTATTTTCAGTCTTGACTCATTTGTACAGCCCAAATCTTAAATTTCTGGACTTGGGCTCGGAGTATCTTGACCCATGTCAGACCAAATCCCCACCCTCAATTTTTACACTTGGATCAGCCACTTTGGCCCAAACCGGATCCCTTGACAGCCCCACTGATTCTCCATCCAAAGTTCCAAACCCACCCAAAAATAGAGGGATCATGATTTTTTGGTTTTTCCTCGGTGACCGTGAAATAGCCAATCAGGCTTTGCCATTGGGAAGCTTGCTTATATGGAATTGGAATCATAGGACAATTTGCCTACAGTGACTATAAATAGACTAATCACAGTCCGCCACATCAACATAGGCTAATGTCCGGATGCATAATAGGCTGCCCTCGGCCGGGCTTTGATAGGCCCAGTCAAGTGGGGAAATCCTAAGATGATCCGGGCTCGCCGGCTCGAGGAAGAGCCTAACTCAAGATGGCTGGACAAAATAAATTCAAACCAGCCAATCACAATACACTGAACAGAAGAAATTATAAGCACTCTGCACTTGCAGTTGCGGTTATTGATTCATCTTCCCCAACACGAACGACCGATCGATCGAACGAACTGACAAGCCAACGATGCTGAAATAGACGAAGAAGAAAAGATAAACCCTAGAAACTTGCAGATTGCAGACTCCTTTTACATGGCTTCTTCGAAGCTAATCTCACTCTCTCTCCTCTCCCTCCTCTTTCTCCTCCATCTCTCCACAGTCTCCTCATGGAAGAAAGACGAGTTCCGCAACTGCAACCAGACCCCCTTCTGCAAGCGATCTCGATCACGAAAACCCGGTCACTGCAATCTCGCAGCCACCGATGTAACCCTAGAAAACGGAGACCTCACCGCCAAATTACTCCCCCGAAACCCTAATCAACGAATCGAAGAATCCAAAGACGGAGAAGAAGAAGAAGAAGCAGCAGCGCCGGAGCCCCCCAAACCCCTAATTCTCAAGCTCTCCGTCTATCAAAATGGAATCTTGCGCCTCAAGATAGACGAAGATCCCTCCCTTGACCCTCCCAAGAAGCGATTCGAAGTGCCCGACGTGATCCTGTCGGAATTCGAAGAGCAGAAGCTCTGGCTGCAGAGGGTTTCGACGGAGGGCGGGTCTTCGATCGTCTACTTGGACGGAGACTACGAAGCAGTTCTCCGGCACGATCCCTTTGAGGTTTATGTCCGGCGGAAGGGCGGCGACCGCGTCGTTTCGATCAATTCGAATGGATTGTTTGATTTCGAGCAGATGAGGAAGAAGAGGGAGGGTGAGGATTGGGAGGAGCGGTGGCGAAGCCACACCGATACGCGGCCCTATGGGCCGCAGTCAATCAGCTTCGATGTGTCGTTCTACGGTGCTGATTTTGTTTATGGGATCCCGGAGCATGCCTCCACCAGCCTCGCGTTGAGGCCGACGAGGGGGCCGGGGGTGGAGGATTCTGAGCCTTATCGCCTTTTCAACCTTGATGTGTTCGAGTTTTTGCACGATTCGCCGTTTGGGATCTATGGGTCGATCCCCTTCATGCTCTCCCATGGAAAAGATCATGGCACTTCTGGGTTTTTCTGGTTGAATGCTGCGGAGATGCAGATTGATGTTCTGAGCTCTGGGTGGGATGCCAATTCAGGAATTGCAGAGCCTTCTGGGAGAGGGCGCATTGATACGCTGTGGATGAGCGAAGCGGGCATTGTAGACGCATTCTTCTTCATTGGTCCTGGCCCTAAGGATGTTGCCCGGAGATATGCCACTGTGACCGGTACCTCGGCGATGCCCCAGCTGTTCTCCACTGCCTATCACCAATGCAGGTGGAATTACAGAGATGAAGAGGATGTTGAGAATGTAGACACGCAATTTGATGAGCATGACATCCCCTATGATGTCCTCTGGCTTGATATTGATCACACTGATGGGAAGAAGTACTTCACTTGGGATAGGGCGCTTTTCCCTCATCCTGAGGAGATGCAGAGGAAGTTGGCTGCTAAGGGCCGGCATATGGTCACCATTGTTGATCCTCATATCAAGCGGGATGAGTCGTTTCCTCTCCACAAGGAAGCGACTGCGAAAGGATATTATGTGAAGGATGCTTCTGGCAGGGATTATGATGGATGGTGTTGGCCTGGTTCGTCATCATATCCAGATATGTTGAATCTGGAGATTCGGTCATGGTGGGGTGATAAGTTCTCTTATGAGAATTATGTTGGTTCAACTCCTTCATTGTACATTTGGAATGACATGAATGAGCCTTCTGTCTTTAATGGTCCTGAGGTATGTCTTGGTTGGATGCTTCATTAAAACTGTGCATGTTTCTGTGTGATGTAACATCGTAGTATGACTGACCACTTAATGATATGATAGGCTCTCATAGTAAATTATAGATTAAAGGTAATGTCAAAACATTAAAAAATCAACAACGCAAGAGCTGTGCCTGCACATGATATTGAAGCCTCAATAGGAACCATCACAGACCTTGATGACATGCATGTAGCATGCACTTTATTTCTTTTCCTTTTGATAAATACTCTTTGTGGTAATTCCCAATAAGCTAACAAGTGGTTGTGGGGTAGGACCACAGTTGTCAGGGAATATCACCAAAAAGGTAATGTCCATTTCAATCCAAATGCATATCCTAAGAACAGACAAGGCTTTCCATATCATGGGTGATGATTAAAGATTTGGGTTCAAATCTCTATGAATGATCAAAGCAATTGTAATGATATGAGAAATATAAATAGTCCATTGTAATTTAGTTTACTTGGTGATGGTCAACTTCTTTCTTTAAACATACAGATAGCTTAAATTTTACTAATTTTAAATATGTGTATTTTAATTTTTTTTTACTTCTGAACAAAACTCCGAACTAAGACACTGATGTCAAACCTTCGAAATGTTTCAATCTGGAGTCAAACTTTATTCCTCTATTTCCATCTATGACAAATTTTGGACACTGCAATCTGCATTAGACCTATTTTTTTATTAGCTTGCTTTGAATCCTACCTCATATGCTTTATTCTGAATTCCTTGGACATGCATGATGTTTCAGATAATATTTATTCCAGTGAAGTTTTATGACTCTACTTTTTAAACAGGTGACCATGCCTAGGGATGCCATACACTATGGAGATGTAGAACATCGTGAACTACATAATGCCTATGGATACTACTTTCACATGGCTACTTCTAATGGGCTTTTGAAGAGAGGAGATGGAAAGGACAGGCCTTTTGTTTTGTCAAGGGCACTCTTTGCTGGAACTCAGAGGTATGGAGCAGTTTGGACAGGAGATAATTCAGCAGATTGGGATCATCTTAGATCATCTGTTCCAATGATTTTGACCCTTGGACTTGCAGGCCTTTCATTCTCTGGTTAGTTGAATTCATGATTAAATCAGCTTATGGTCTCTGTCTTTGTTCTATTTCCCCTAGTCAATGTATTTGAATAAATATAATTTTATACAGGTGCCGATGTTGGAGGATTTTTTGGCAACCCTGAGCCTGAACTGTTAGTTCGCTGGTACCAGCTTGGTGCTTACTATCCTTTCTTTAGAGGGCATGCTCATCATGACACCAAGAGGAGAGAACCTTGGTTATTTGGGTAATATATCCCTTGAATTATAAGTATATTTAACTGGAAACTGATTCTATATGCACTTCATTTTCAAATTTTAGATTCTCATGGCATGATGATAATTTTTGTGTATATATTCTAAGCCATTATTAATCTGTATCTTAAAAGAAGGTCAATGTCATTCTTCTTATTTTCCAAGTTTCTCTCTCTCTCTCTCTCTCTCAGATGCAGGCAGGCCAGACAATGGGCCGGCCAATCCATTGGGTCCAGTCCATAGCCCCAAGAGGACATCCATTTAATTAGGAATTATATTTAGAGTTTGATTTATTTAGATGTCTTTAAATTAGGATTTATTTGATTTGGATTGTTATGCAAGTAGTTTCCTCTTTTAATTAGGTTTCTTTAATTATTAGGAAAGTCATAGTGCATTAGAAATATGTTCAGGCCTATATATAGAGGACATGCCTCAGTTGTAATAGAGTGCTTATTTTCAATTAATCTTAAGTTATTGTGAGTTTTCTCTTCCGTTATGGGGTTTCTCCTCATCGTGAGTGTGCTTTAGGGCTGGAATCCATCATTGGATTCGACCAATCCTTCGGGAGATTGATCTATTGACCTGATCGTGAATCCGGGCTGCGCCACACTCTCTCTCTCTCTCACATTTGACGCCATGTTATGATTGTTTAGAATTTTAATCTAGAGGCGGCTTAGTGTCTTGACCTGTACTTATTATTATTGGAAATAGATGCTTTTATACCTATTGACGAATGGTATCAGTTTAATATATGTCGATATTATATGTTTAATGCTATTTCTCCATGCTCTGTGCAGAGAGCAAAATACTGCACGGATCAGAGATGCCATACACATTAGATACGCATTGCTTCCATATTTTTATACAATGTTTAGGGAGGCCAACACAAGTGGCATCCCAGTTATGCGTCCTCTGTGGATGGAGTTCCCTGCTGATGATGCAACATTCAACAATGACGAGGCTTTCATGATAGGGAACAGTATATTAGTGCAAGGGATTTACAGTGAGGTACTCTTCTATTAGTTGTTTCCTGTTTTTGGTCTTCTAAAAGAACCCAGATTCACAATCATTTTGAATATTTTGGCTAGATGGATGGTTATGCTTTATGTTGTGTTTTTTCGGCTGTATTGTAGTCGGACATCATGTGACTGGTATGTCACTTCTTCACTCAAATTAATGTTGGCGACCCAAGATGATAATGAATTGTTGCAAAAGATTGAAAATAGGCTTCCCATATGGTTTTTGATTTTGGTGCCACCTAGGATGGATGCCAGGACAGATAATCATCTTAACTGCTGAACCATTTAAACTGCTTGCAATTTGGGTGCATTGCTTATTATATTTCTGTACGTACAAAATAAAATTACCAGCTACATCTTGCTTATATGTTGAACATCTGGTCAGGGGGTCAAATCTACAACGGTGTATTTGCCTGGAGGGCAATCTTGGTATGATCTGAGAAATGGAGCTGCATACCGTGGAGGTGTGTCCCACAAATTGGAAGTTACACAAGAGAGCATACCTGCTTTCCAAAAGGCAGGTACCATTGTGCCAAGGAAAGATAGATTCCGTCGAAGTTCCACTCAGATGGTGAACGATCCTTACACACTGGTATGTTCTTCACTCTCTGAGATCCTCTTGTTTACTTGTTTTAGATAAGTATATTCCCAAAAGAAATGTATCCGCATTAAAATGTTAGAACACAATTTAAAATTGGAAGTTTTTTGTAGAATGACTTGCAGTACCACTGTAGAAGAGGCTGCTTTGATCATCAATAGAATTTCTTATCCGTGTAGCCTCAGACAATTTAGTGACAAGCTTCAATTCTGGCTAGCTCCGCTAGGAGCTGTGCATAGCTTTGCTTTTATGATCAGCCGGTCCTGTCTTTTTTCTTTTTTTTTCACCCACTTGTCTGCTTGCTGGTTGCTTGGCTTCTTTGTATAGCTTTGGTTGTACAGCCTTTTCTTTTTTTTTTTGTTGGCTTCTCATTGTATATTTTTTTTGGGGGCTTCTTTTTTATTGCCCCTTTCCCCCCTTAATATATTTCTTTTCCAACTTAGCCAAAAAGAAAAAAAAAAAACCTTGCAGTACTACTCCAAAAAATGGTACATCTTTTTCGCCTTGTGGTCTAAGCTCAAGTCTTGAATATTTCCATGTCCTACTCTTCTGGTATATAACTTCGAACTTCCTACAAGTTCTAACAAGGTCCATTTTCATTAGGGGTGCAGCTTGGGTTGGGGCCAAACCTGAACACCTGCATGCATGTCTCAACCAAAGGTGAAATTTGGGTTGTGCTTATTCGGGTAGTTCAGGCTGGGGCTTTGATTCTGAAACCCACATAGAATTCAGGTCGGGTTCTGGTTTTTAGGATTTGTCCTCCAGAATTCAACTTGGTTAACTGACTTGCGTGTTAAAATATGTATAATATATACACGAATACAATATATGATTATTTATACATATACACATTTTTCTATTTTTTCCTTTCTTTTTGTGTTTGGGTACCACTTACACACCCACTCACCACACTCTACCCAAGTCCCTAACCATTAGCGATATAGCTGAGGATCAAACCCTTGTCATTTTTATGGAGAGGGAGGTGCCTTACCATTGAGCTAACAATGGATTGGCTTCTTTTCCAATAAAAGGCTGAATTGAATAGGATTATAGAAGGGTTTGGTTTCTTTTGGGAGTCTAGTAGCACAGCATTGCGAGATTTCTGGTCCCCGCTTTTAACTTGGGGGTCCGGTAATATTGAAAATCCCACGCCGCCCTTGTGCTGTGATTCTTGTAGGTGAAAATTTGAGGGTAGAATCTGCAGTTTGGGTTGGGTTCCAGTTCGGATTTGTTCAGGTTTCTCTCGGATTAGGTTTGGGTTTGGGTTTATCAACATACAATGTGGGCTGGGCTTAGGTAGAAGCAAAACCCAATCTGACCTGCCCAAGGTGCACCCTTAATGCCCATACTATTTAAGGCTAATTATCATGATCATGTCATTGCTGCTAGTCATCTACCTGGAGTTCTACTTCACTCATTCTTATTTATGGCTGTCTCAGTTGCCTAGTTCTTGCCTATTTATCCTTTGATCTTGTAGCTCTTTGTATGATATGGAAAGAATGTACTCTGGAGATATCTTTTCTTGGGATTTCATATAAAGATTGTTTGTATTTGGACCTGTTGGCTAAAAATAACACATGGCTTAGATATATCTGAAATTTGTCCTTTGTTTTCTGCCACTTGTGGGGAATCTTGTTCAATGATTCTGTTTTGGTCACATCCTTGTTCCACTGGGGAAAAAAGGGGTAGACTGGACCATTTTAGAATCAGTTATTTCACTTGTCTGATTGCATTTTATATTTCAAGATCTGAAGACAGTTGTACCTCCTGAAGCCCATTTTGATGTCTATAAGCTAACATTCGGCATTTTGACTTGGATGCCTGTTTCTCGGTAGAGTGGATGCACTGTTTTGGGCCATAAATGGATTCGGCTCACTTCGTGGATTAGTTGCTATACCCCATCAATCAAACAGTTCACAACTGAATTATCCTTTTGTTATGCTTGATGCTCATTTTCAGGTAATTGCTCTAAACGATTCCCTAGCAGCTGAAGGTGAGCTCTATATCGATGATGGCAAAAGCTATGACTTTGAGAAGGGGGCCTACATCCATCGTCGGTTCGTGTTTTCAGATGGCAAGTTAGTTTCCTCAAACATAGCTCCCACCAATTCGGGCAAGCAGCTTTACTCATCTAATTGTGTTATTGAGAGGATAATATTGTTGGGGCTCCCTTCTGGGGCAAAAGGTGCTCTGGTAGAACCCGCAAATTACAGGACTGATATTGAACCTGGGACCCTCACGCTTCGAGGGGGATCAAGCCCTGTTGCACGCGTTATCCGCAAACCAAATGTCCGCATCACGGAGGATTGGACCATAAAGATTTTGTAGATTTTTATGATAATAGGGGCATCTTTTGATACTCTTGTATTCGGAAGCAAAGATAGATTATTTAGCACTTTTAGCTCATCTATTCTTGTTCACATTGATGCACTCTATTTACAAATTTGCACTTACTTTCCAATGCCTTAGGTTTCTAATTGTTATTTGTGCCTGCAGAAATTTGTTATTTTGTTGTAAGAACTTCTCTAATGCTTAGGTAGGATATTTCATGTTTTTCTGGTGGTCCAGCAGTGGCTCTTTACTGTCTGCAGCAGCAGGCATATATGCAATGGATGGTTTGGATTTAGCACAAGTGTTTTGTATCCACATGGTGAAACTGATGTGAAAATCTACATGCAGACAGTAGCTTGTGCCAGTTGTTTGGTTGGGTTAGCCCCAAACAGGCGCAGGCCTGTGTTGGATGAACAAATATTATTGCTTACCTTAGATCCATGTAAGGCGGGGAAATGAACTTATTGGGTCAGGAGTTGCAGGCTCCGCCCTGCCTTGCAGGATGCAACTGCACGCCCAAGCCTCTCCCCTTTGTAGCTTTGCCAAGCCAGTTCTCGAGTCCAGGCCCAGCAGCTTTATTTGAATGTGAATTGTTGCTGCTTTCTTTTTAATTTATTCAACTGCCCCTGTTAATTTCTAATCAGGCAAACAGATCATCAACGTGATTTTCATTGCTTATAAAAAGAAAGGCTCACATAGCCAATCATGCAACAAATCTATTAGGATTTTTTTTTTTGTTTTGGAAAGTTGAAAGAGTATATTGACTTCCAAAAGAGATGTACATTGTGCAAAAGAATGGTGGAGAATTAGTCTTGGCTGGCTGACTTGCCTTGTGGACTTGACGAAGTTCTTGACATAGCTCATATCTGCTGCTCCTAAAAATCTTTTCAATCTAAAAGCTTGAAATACGAGGAGCCAGTGCCAGAAGAGCCCACGGACCTGGAGCACCCAATCCCTTTTCTTTGAAAAAATTCTACCTTGTCACTCTGTGACCAAATAGTAAAAGCCACAATATATATATATATATATATATATATATAACTGGTCTTCCTGAATTTCGATTATTGACCATGTTCTTTTGGACCATCCATTTTATGCACACATTTTGCCAGTTAGATGGTTTAATCAAAGTGGCTTTTCAGGATACTCCATATCTCATGATTGCCGGGTTGGTGTAAAAAACAAAACAAAAAAAGCGCCACCTCTCTCTCTCTCTCTCAAAAAAAAAAGAGCCATTTCCCTCTCTCTCTCTCACGCACACAATTTTTATAATTTTCAAAAAATGATTTATCTTTTTAAAATTATATAAAAGGATTTTATGAATTGATAACTATATATATGGAATATTAAGTGAGTGATGAAGAGGATTCAAGTGAGAATAAAAAAGGTCATTCATATTCCTTGAGTAGCCATACAGTCCATGGTTATTATGCTGCTGTCATTCAATTAGTCATTTAAATTCATGCATTAAGTTTTCTAGTGATTTTAGTAAAATGTAATTGACATGTTTTTTGGGATTCGCTTTGGCCTTCCACATCTTCTGCCATTGTAGGGGGCAATGGGTGCTCAAATATCCTTATCCATAAAAATATAGTATTGGCATTAATTTTATACCTATTCCAGTGTTACATACAGAATTGAGAGTCTAGTAGATTGTATTAACCAATACCAAACATATTCTTAAATATGATGGTTTTATTTTGCTTATATGCACCTAGCTTGTATAAGAGGTAAAAATCTAAGGCTTGTGGGATTTACAAATACAAATCATAATATGATGGAAAGGTCTTATTGTGGATATAATTATAGGGTAACAACGACACAATTATATTATCACAGTCATTGTTTTTTTAAGCCCATAAAGTTCGGTATTTCTTAAGTAATATATAATTTTTATGAATTCAATTTAATAGTGAGTACAATTCAAATCAAAGTCAATTTAGGATCATTGTCAATTTGCGCGGTTAGTGAGCACACTAGGATTGGATGAATGCACACTAGGATTGGATGAATCGCCGCTGGAGCTAAAATTGTTCTCTTACACAATCTGTTAGATGTACCTATATGTACCTATAAGCACAAGTACATCATAAACGTAAAACGGAGTTGTATTTAAACAAATTATATACACTTGTAAATCTAACAACAACCATCCCTATAAGCCGCATTTTCTTCTTCCAGCGTACCCCTTTTGGTTGCATAGGGTCCTTACATCCAATCAATCTAATCACTTTATACACGCAAACTTCTTAAATTCACATCCACAAAGTTAATCATAGACTTTATTCCAAACAAAATTTCCCGACACATAATCATTAAACTCGATGACCTAATAAAAACAAGCCTCGAATCATTTAATTAATTTGACGTCATCCCCTCTATTGGTTGTCATGTTTATAGCCGGCCCCCAAAAAAAAAAAAAAAAAAACCTTATCCTAGATATCTCCATGCCCACCCCAAACTTGACCTTGACCCATTGCCATCCACATCCACTCACTTTCCTTGGCCTTTCTCAAGTCACTCCACAATTTTTCACCCCCAAAATAAAAAGTCATTCCAGGTTCCACAACAAATACACTTGTCATCATATTTGTATATACAGAGAGATACAGACTAATTGAAATATATACACCAGAACAAGAATAGAAATAGTTTGAAAAAGAGGAGGAAGTAAATTAGGAGGCTAAAGATTCAAAGGGTACCTTTAGATCGTCAGATCTCCACCACTTCGTACCATCCAAAGGTGTGTGAGAGAGAGAGAGAGAGAAAGAGAGCGAGAGTTCCTTCCATCGAAATCCCGATCTCTCCCTTCTCCGATCCCTTTCTCATTCACCAAATCCCTAGAAATCCCAAGGTCAAACACCAAAGAATCAACCCCCAAATCCCTCGATTTCTCGATTCTCCTCCTCTCTCAGCTCCTAGCAGCTGAGATCGGACCCCCCCCCAAATACCCTAATTCCACCACCACCCCCCCCGAACCGAAAAAGCCCTTTCTTCCCCAATTCCACCCCAGATCTGGAAACCCCCCCAAACAGGAATGGACGATTTCGGGATTCTAGCCAGGGATTTCGGCTTCCGACCCCAGGGCAAATCCGCCCCCATGTCCGCCTCCAAGGGCCCCGCCACCACCAACTCCACCAACGTTGGGATCGGATCCGTCGGCGGCTCCAGATCGACTTCCTCGGCGACGGCGAGATCCGCGTGGAATTCGACCCCCACCGGCGGATCCCTTCTCGGAGACGACGACGGGCTCTTTGGACCCTCTTCCCATAACCAGAGCCGCCCCGAGTACGGTGGTCTTTCGGGGTACGATGACGTCTTCGGCGGTCCGCCGAGGTATTCGAATCAGGGCCGTGCTCCTCCTCCTCCTGCTCCTACGCCGTCCTCTGCCGCCTCTCCTTTTGATTCTTTGTTTCCGGGGTCGAAGGAATCGCCCACTAGGGCCGCCTCGACCATGCCCGTGTATGATAAGCCTGTGTATGATGATGATATCTTTGATGGGGTTCCTGGAATGAAGAGCACTGCGGCTGTTAGATTCGACGACGTCTTCGCTTCCATGTCTAATGCGCAGAATGATGTGTCTCAGTATGATGATCTGCTTGGGAATTTCAGTCGGGCGGAACCCGAGTTGAAGAAGGGCTCGAGAGGCAATCGATCTGGAGGGACGGAGAGAGAGGTTACGGGGTTTGATGATTTGATACCCGGATTTGGTGGGAGCAGTCCTCCCACAAACAGGTAAAAACCAGATCTTTTTATTTTTGGATGTTATGTTATAATGCTGCTGCTGCTGCTTGGTTTGTTTCATTAGATTGCAGTTTCAATTGAGTTTTTAATGTAGATTGTATCTTTGAGCGGCTGGATGAATTTGGAAATGCTGATTTCAGTTCCATTGTATTGATATTGTAAACAGCGTCTGGGTGATGGAATGAAGAATACAGATGCTGGCAGTAGAAATTTTTATGATTTTGTGTGAAGGAGCATTGTGCTCCCTGTTTAAAATTTACACTATTGTTATAATGCAAATATGACCTGCTACACTAGATTATACATTTGGCAGTATGTTCTGTCAAATTTGATACTTTTTGTAAGTCATTAAAATAATGAATAGAATGATTATCATGGAAATCTTAAAGTTTGGCACTTCCATTGAACCGTGCAACAAACTTATTATAATGCATTACCTATTGATATTTCGGAAGCAGAATAAATTTTTTATTGGTAAATGTATTATGATGAAAAAAAGAAGAATAAAATATGCTTGTATAGTTGTATTGATAATGTGTTTTTGTTAAAGCCTTTGTTGCAATGGAAGTTACTTTGTAATACATTTAGAATTTTCAGAGGGGCCTATCTTTGGTGTACATATTCTACATACAGCATTGGTGTACACCAATCTCCTGCTTCCAAGGATGGTGGGTGGGAACATATTTTTTGAAACCCTGTTTTGGAACATGTATGGAGATTCCTGTTCGCTGTCCTTGGAAAAAATGGAAAGGTCATGTCGTAATTATATAATGAGTGCATGCAGTGACTGTTGTAGGTGGTAGTGAAATTTATAGCATCAAAATTGGTGATTGCTATTTGTCAACCTTTTGTATTTTTTTTAATTTTTAATTTTTGCTACTTTAAGGACTTTAATGCACATGCTCTCACTCACACACTCATGTCCTTCGCCAGTTAATCTATAGCCCAGGAGGTCAACCTTTTTTTTTTTTTTTTTGTATAGCTATATGCTGTAGAAATATGCCTACCAGAAGTGCCGATTCTTTTCCATTTAAAATTATTTGACATAATGATGGTGGGTGGTCAGAAGTATCATCGAAACCCAACCCAAAAAATAAGAAGGGTCAACCTGAACCCCGAATTACCAGCGGATTTTGGTCAGGTTGGCGGGTAGGGTCTGGAAATTCCACCCTCAGGTGCATCAACTCTGGAAAGCTAGCCTTTGTTCTTATTTACAATTGGAGTATGAGTCTCCAGGGTGGTTGGACACACCCTTTAGTCTGTCTTAGCTCATTAACTGAGTCAGCTTCAATAAGCAAGGACCTTGAGCATGAATTTAAAAACAGTGTAATCCCTTAATCTAGGTTAGATGTTTCAACTCTGGCTGGGCCCAAAAGGGCGATAATTAGGCCACTACTTTCATCTTTTATGGTCCCCCTAATTCCTGAAGGGCCAGGCTTCTTAACAAAACTGCTTTGAGCATTGGGTCATCTTGTTTAGGCACAATCCTTGTGTCTTATAAATTTACTAATTGTTTTTCTGATACTCTTACCTGTTGCTGAGAAAGATTATCTTTCTCTCTAAACTTCAGAGAGATGCTATGGAATTGTCTAGTTTTTCTTCCAGTTACAACTAATAGATTGTATATTGTTCTAGTTCTTTTTATCTGGCATGAGCATATTAATGTATTTCTCTCATTTTTTATATTTAAAATAAACCACTGCATTGTACTTCTTGGAAAGCTTTATGGAATAGGTTGATGTACTCAGATTCGAAGGATTTAAACTTCTGAAATTAACTGGCTCTGCATACTGTTTAGTCTTCTACTGTCTAAGTGGTTAGTTACTATTGGGCATTTCTTATGTTTCTAACTTGCCAGCGAGACCATCATTGTTTAGTGATTCTTCTCTTTGTTCTGTCACATGTTTTTTCTATGAGGCCTGTGTGTTTTGTACATTTTTTTTTTCGTTATTTTTTTTTTTACAACAGATTCCTTTCATTTTATATGGTCCAGCTAACTTCTTTCCTCTTTTAGGCTCTTACTAATAATGATATTTTGGTAACACATTATTATCATTTACACAGGGGGACTTCAGAGTCCAGCCGCCCTACAAATTCAGCTGTTCCTCCCACTAAATCAAGCTCTAGTGTGCTGGATGATCCTTTTGTAGTTATAGAATCAACTTCAGTTCCAGCTTATTCTTCCTCAGGATTGTTCACAGACCCTTTGGAACACATTAGTAAACCCAATAACTCTGGCACCACAAAGGCTGATGGTTCTTCTGTCAGTGGAGGAGTGTTTGATGATATTAATGCTTTTGACGGGCTTACGAAATCTGTCCCCTTCTCTGATAAAAATCGGAATAATAAGAGTCCTTCGCGTACAAAGGCTGGGAATGGACCGGCAGAGAAGGCTACAATGAGTGACTTTGAGAACACTGTACATAGGAAGATGCCTTCTGATGATTATCAACAGCCTCATCAAACTCTGTTTGACATTCCAGCTGGGCCATCAAACTCTCATAAAACCACAGGTAGAAGTGGTTTTAACCCAAAGAATGTGAATGCTTATGAGGCAAGTTCGAGGGATGTGTCTCCAGAATCTGATGGAAATTTGGATTCAAGTGATGATGTATGGCTGACTGTTGAGGAAATTCCTCTTTTCACAGAACCAACAAGTGCTCCACCACCTTCAAGGCCGCCTCCTCCTAAACCTGTACCATTTCCAAAGGCAGATAAGAGTTCTGCTGCTGGTTCAAGTGCAAAAAGAAAAGTTGGTGTCGCTGATTCAGTGAAGAGCTTTGGAGTGTCATCCGTAGATGAACTTGAAGATTTTGCCATGGGTAAGCCTCGAAATTATGGTGATGAACGTGCAGATGTTCTTTCAAGTGAAGAAGAAGTAGAGACAAATTCTACTGCTGCAGCATCTGCAGCTGCTATGAAGGAGGCTATGGACAGAGCCGAGGCAAAATTTAAACATGCAAAGGAAGTTAGGGAGAGAGAAAGAGATTTAAAAGGTGTTAAAAGTAGAGAATCTGCACAGCAGGAAGATGAAAATGCTAGGAAAGATGATCAAGAGCGAGAATATAGAGAAAAACAGGAAAGATTAGATCGTGAAAGGGAACTGAGGGAAAGAGAGGAGAAAGAGAGGGAGCAAAAGAGACTTGAAAAGGAGAGAGAGCGGGAACGAGAAGAAAGGGAAAAGGCTAGGCATGCCGTTGAGAGGGCTACGAGGGAGGCACGGGAGAGAGCGGCTGCTGAAGCTCGCCTAAAGGCTGAGAGGGTTGCTGTTGAGAAGGTAAATGCTGAAGCACGTGAGCGCGCAGAGCGGGCTGCTGTTCAGAGGGCGCAAGCAGAGGCACGTGAAAGGGCGGCTACAGAGGCAAGAGAACGAGCGGAAAAGGCTGCTCTAGAAGTCAAACAGAGGGAAAAAGCTGCTGTGGCAAGAGCTGCACAAGAAGTACGGTATAGAGCAGAGCGAGCAGCAGTTGAAAGAGCAGCTGAAGAGGCTCGGGCAAGGGCAGCTGAAGAGGCTCGATTAAGGGCTGCAAGAGAGAAGCAGCAGCAACAGCAGAAGAATGAAAATGATCTTGAGTCCTTTTTCAGTGTGCGGCCAAACAGTGCACCAAGGCAAAGAGCTGCCACTTCGGTGAGAACATCATTGTTTTGAACTGGAGGCAGTCTTTTCTTGTTTTTGTGACTCACATTTTTACCATATCTTATCGGATGCATCAGGATCCTGCTTTTGATGCCCAATTTCAGAGCAAGCCAGTTTCTGATGGGGCACGAAGGGCATCTGTTAGTACTCCTTCCACTATGAGGAAGGCATCTTCTACAACAAATATTGTGGATGACCTTTCTTCTGTGTTTGGAGGTATTGAACTCACTCTGATCCTAAACGTTACATTCATTCAAAGACTCAGCATTGTTGTCAAACTGTCAATGATGGTTATGGCTGCAGTTAGTTTCTAGCTGTACTAGAAAGTGATGCTTGTGCTAAGCACGGGCAAGCAAACAACAACATTTGCAATACAAAATTTGTAGACAAAGATAGAGATATGGAATCTTTTAGTGCTTACTTCTGATACAATGCAGTTGATAAGTAAATCGATAATATCCCACACTTAAAGAGACAAACATTAAGAAATATTTATGTGTAAAGTAATTGTACACACTGCCCTACAGCCTATCCTTATCCCAAACATGTGCTCATTTCATTGTCTATCATTATAAGACAGAACATCTAAAAATGGAAACTTTTTTCTAATCCATGAATTTCTAAATCTATATTAATTGAAATAATGGGGCGAGAAGAAAAGCTGGATATGACCACTGAGTTTATAAAATCTTTGTACTGGACACATTGGCATGACAAAAATTCCAAAGAAGTCCTTAAACAACTTAACCATAAGATGCCATTATGAGATAAGTTATTTACAACATTTATACTAAATTTGTTAAGAGAATTTAAAGAACCCAATGGAAGTAAAATAAATAATTAACTCATAATGATAAGCATTAAAAAAATAAAAAAATACAACAAAAAAATGAGACTTCACAGAAAATCCCATGATAAAAAGTGATTTAAAAGAAAAAAAAATGAAGGAGAACCGAATACCCAAAAGTTGAAACAAAAAGGGGGAAAAAAAGAAACTCACAATCTATGAAAACCATACAAATACAAACCATAAAAGTATTGCAAATTTATTGAAATTTTAAAATGATGATTCTTTTGTATAAATCATATTAAAATGACATAATTAAAATTGCTCAAATAAAATATGATGAACTCAAAAGTAAATGAATTAAAAAAAGTTTACTGCTCAAATTGAAATGCTTAATAATTGCACCAATTGTCTCAAGATGCTCATATTTTAAAATAGGTTGAACACTGATCTAAACTAAGCATGCAAATGAGATACGAGACGGTACTAAAAAGAGACACAAAGAAACAAAAATATTATTGAACTTGCACTAAAAAAACTACAACGAACTTAAAAGTAAATGAATGGAAAAAATAAAAGTTCTCTTGTTGACATAGAGTTATAGAATTATATTGGAGAAAGTTGAAAATGATGATAATAAGAATGAGCTTAATTCTTTATTTAGATATTCCAATATTATTGGAGATTCCTTTTACCATTAGTTCCGCATTTTTAAAAAAAAGTGTACAATCAAAATCAATAGATAAAAAAGAAACCCGACAACCCAGAACCAAGAGTGGATTAAATAAAAAAGACTAAGGATTAAATAAACTAGACAACCCAGAAATTGGCATTTCACATTCTAAAAAGAAAAAAGAAAAAAAAATCATATAATCAAAACAAACAAAAATACTTGAAATTCTTTAGATTAGTGGCACTTAGACATTGGGACCCATTAACACTCAAATGCTATTGCTTTGATAGAAATATGATGCTATTGGGAGTTTCTTAATATAGACAAAAGGCATGATGGAGAGTCCAAATCACAAAAAAATAAAATAAAATGATAAACTCCAGTATTTTGTATATTTTTTTTTATCAGATAATCAATTTGACCATGGAATTTACCCAGAATGAGGTGAAAATTTGAGGTATCATAAATAGCAAGGATGTTTGTCTTAATGATTGTGATTTTTAATAGATGGGTTCTATTGTAGTGTTCCACTACATTTACATCGTGATTTATAAAAGTTAAAGCCACACATAAAAAAAAGAAAAAAACCCAGACTCCACCCTTTCTCCTTCGGCAAGCGTGTATGGTAGTACATTAGTTACATGAAAAGTTTCCTGCCTCCCCTTTAGCTCCACACTGTTATCGCGAGTTTTTCTTTTTTCAATAATATTGTCATTTTCTTATTAATTATGAAACTTATTATTTTTGTTGATCAATTCCGTATATTATATATTCATTTGAGTTTAGTTTTATTGTAAAATGGTTGTCATAGAAAATTAATGACTATATAGGAAATCATATAAAATAGTTATATTAAAAGTTTGATCATCTATGCTTAAAGTACAATGCATAAGTATGAAAATAATAACAACAATATTTATAGGGGCAATATTCTTAAAATATAGTTATTTTTATAAATACCTCGTAGATAAATTCCAACTCCTGGTCAATATTCCAAAATGGGGCTGGGTCCCTTCCTCATTAACTAATTTTAAGTTTTTGTTGATAAGTATTAACAAAAAGATGCTCTGTGGTGTAGTGGTAGGGTCGCTCATTTGAAATTCATAGTGTCCTGAGTTTGAATCTTGGCACATACCATGATTAATTTTTGCCATGTCATTAAAAATAGATGGGTCGGGTTGGGTCTAAAAGTGTGCTTTATCTCTGGCCCGGCCTAATTTACCCCGACCCGACCCGTTTGCTAGGGTCAAACTAAATTAAATTGGTAAATTGGATGAGTCAAAATCAATTGGAGCGAATTGGATCTGATTTCAATTTGAAACCACTTCGCTTCATATATAATAATTGGATTGCATCACTTTTTTTTAATGTTAAAAAAATATGAAATTCAGAAACAAGCAAAATGGTGCATTGTGAATTCGTGATATATACGTTTTTTTTATTTAATTAATTAATTATTAATGTTGATTATTTTTAAAATCACCAATGTCCAAATTGCACCTATGTCTAGTCCATACTGTATCCTTTACGTCTTTTTTGCTGCTGTGGATTAGCATACATCCATAACTCATGTGGTTCTACAAAGTAGCTCATTGGCTCTAACTATAAGTGATTCCTACTACATCCTCTCTTGATCATATTTTAATATGCATCTTACCTCAATATATGTTACTCATGTTTTTTTAAACAAAAATACAATGTAAAAGTAAAGTTACTGAAAACAAGACCCCTACCATAAAATTTTAGCTCAATATGAAAGGATGTGAAATTTGATCATATTATTGTATGGTTCTGAGCTTAGAATAACTTAGGGAAATGCTCTCATGCAAGCAATGGGATTCAGGAAAAATGGATCGGTGCCTTTTTCATAGGCCCGTCCTTTAAATTGAGGGGGTGGGTCCTGCCTTATGGAGGGTTGGGATGGGAGCTACCACATTCCATTGCTCGTAGGTGAAAGTTTTTCGAATAACTTATATCTTTAGATCAGACAAACAAAGAAACAATAAAAAAGAAAAGCGAAAGATAGAAGACAAAAAATAGCAAGTTTAGCCTGAAATGAATGGGTCTAAGCATTTGTTATAATAAAAGATATACACTTTAAATGTGAAAGAATGATCTTGTTATTAGAGAAAATTTGGCTTTAAATAAAAAAATTGAACCTGAATATAATTTTTCTTTGAAACGGTTAATAAATTTATTCGAAGTGGAAACAAATTAATCTAAAAATCCTCAAATCTTGCAAAACAGTGTTAATTTGCTCCAATCTTGCAAGTATTTAGGGTGAAGGGGTGTTTTTTATCTATAAATTTGAGCCTTTTTACCTATTCTTTTGTTTATCTCACGCAAAAATGTAAGAAATTCTTTCTTACTGGCCTCATTCTGAGCATTGCTGCTGATAATCACATTTTTTATGCTCAGGTCATGCCTTTAAGTGCTCTCTCTCTCTCTCTCTCTCTCTCTCTCTCTCACACACACACGCGCGCGCGCGGAGACACAAAAAAAGAAGCAAAAGGACAAAGAAGTAATCTTAAACTCACTTTGTGTTTGTGCATGGACCATTCTATCAACTACAAGTCTATATTGGTTGATAATGCGCTTTTTGTTGCTATTGAGCCACTTAAATTATTGGCATTGGTCAATATGTGATACCGGTCGATATATGATACCTTTTTTTTTTCTTTTTTAATTTAAATAGCTGCCACATCAACTGAAGAATTTCAAGAAATTGAAGGGGAAACTCAAGAAAGACGAAGAGCCAGGTTGGAACGTCAGCAGCGTACACATCAGCGTGCGGTAACTGTCCTTCAATTTTTCTTTTACACTTCAAACGAAAATAAGTACGTACTCACAAATGTTAAAATAAGAACTGGTCAGAGATTCAAATTTTGAAATCATTTGTCTCCTTACTGAATGCATCCATTCATGGGGTTAGATTGAGATTGGAAGGTTCTGTCATTGGCTTTGGATTTGGAGTGGTTAAAAAATCAACATGTCTGTTGATCCTTACCATGAAGTTATGGACCATAAAGTTTAACAGTTTTTTTAAGTGCATAATTATAACTTTGACTCCTAAATGAAAAGGATCATCATATCGTACTGATTTTTTACCCACTCAGACCATCAAATCTTACTTTACCTTTTTGATTGGCATCATCCAAGTGGGGGCTGGAAAAAGTTTTTGATTTTGGATTTGAGGCTGGCTCGTAATGACCTTTCAGCGACTATTATTGTGAACGGCATGTGCAACTCCTCTGTGGAGGGCCATTTAGGAGATTTTTTTTTTTTGGGGGGGGGGGGGGGGGTGATATTCCATGGAAGAGAGGATGAAGAAGAGGTCTATGTATGGATAAGGGTGCACCAACATTTAGCTTGATTGGATTTCAAATGGTCTAGATATTATGGCTTCAAAATGAAGGGTGAGAAAGCAATAAGAAATTTTTAATGGAAAACCCGACATAGTTGCGACAAGGCTTTGATGATGATGAATGTCTCATGGGATATATATATATATATATGGGAGATGCTCTAATGAAAGTAACTCTCACGGTACTGTGAGAGTAAGGGGTAGGGCCCCTCACATTTAGGCTGTTGGCATTGTGTGTGTGTGTGTATAACTCATTGTAGTGTGAGAGTTATTCTCATAGGAGCATTTTCCATATATATATATATATAACTCTCATTGTAGCGTGAGGGTTACTCTTACAGGAGCATCTCCCATATATATATATATGTATGTTGTAATATTAAGGTGAGAACTAGTTCTTACATATTATATGAGAACTTGTTTGTGGGCCCAATTGTGAGCCCCATTTGGGGATGGGACCAGGTGGATGGAAAGATCTACGTGAGACCACCCCAAGCATCAAGTTTGACCCTAAACCCATGCCCCTAACCCCTTCATCCGTGGCCCACAAGTTTAATGGCTTCATATTCAAAAAAATATTCAACCCTCGATCAAACGGTTCAGTCCATTTGGATGTGTCCCAATCCTTGGGATTAGTGGCTATCAGGGGGTTTCCTATTGGTTGCTAGTTGTGCCCCGCAAAAAAGTTCTCATATAATAGTTCTCACTTGAATATTTTCCATATGTATATATATGTTATATGTATAGGGAGATGCTCCTATGAGAGCATCTCTCACCTTACTATGATAGATAAGGTGAGGGCCTTCACATTTAAGTTGTTGACATTGGATATGGATGTGAGGCCCCCCACCTTATTCCTCATAGTATACATATACATATACACATATATATATAGTGCGTGTATACATATATACACGCACTATATGTATATAGGGAGATTTTTATGTAATTATTGAAGGTGAGTCTTTCTCTGCAATTCAGTGGAGTTGTGGGAAGTCTTCTCATAAGTGGATTTTAGTTGATTTGGTGGAGGAGGTGCAAGATATTTCATCTCACCTAGGAGCTTCTTTTCTTCATATTCCTCGTGAAGCTAATTTCTTGGCAGATGGTTTTGCTAGGGAAGGAGTTTTTCGGCTTCACATTTTGTTTGATGTTTAGCTTTTGTTTGTGTTATTTTTATTTATGTTCGTTGTTCTTCTTTTGTTTCTTCTTTCTTTGAATAAAATTTACCGTTATAAAAAAAAAAAAGAATATATATATATGTATATAGTGTGTGTGTCATGACAACCACCTATGTAATATTTTAGCTTCCATGTTTGGTTCTTTCACTTTAATTTTTGAGTTTGAATTTTCAGCAACAAGCTCTGGCTGAGAAAAATGCACGTGACATGCAAACTCAAAGGGACCAAGCAGAGCGACATGTAAGCCTCCTGGAACCCAAATGCTACAAAATCATGACTAATTAGCATTTAGCTTTCTGAACATATATGCAGCATGTTGTTATGTTTATTCAAAATGTTTAAATAGAGCTTCTGGTCTTTAATTTTATTTTCTCTTCATGTTTTAGGTCCTAATTTGTTGGTTACCTATTTTAAGACGAAGATAATTCTCATTTCTCTTGCATTACTCTTCTGCTTTCAGAGGATTGCTGAAACACTAGATATTGAGATAAAACGGTGGGCTGCAGGAAAAGAAGGCAACTTACGTGCTTTGTTATCAACATTGCAATATGTAGGTTGATGTTTTATTTATTTTATGATTCTTTTATTGATATGTCTTACTTTAATCTTGTGCATGACTTGCAGACTCCATAGTGCATTTTATTTGCTTGTAAATTTTTCACGCGTCTCTCTTTCATGGCTTTCTTGCTGCACTTAAATGTTACATTTTTTTCCTTTTCAAAATTCCGTTCTGTGATGCATGTGTTTTCTTGTTGAAGTGTGAACATGAGAAGATCATCCACATTGAAGCTTGTTGCCTCTATCTTTTAGGGTCAACTTGGGGTTTTAGCATGACTTTTACTCTCTGCACTAATCTCTAACATTTAATGGAACTGCATGAAGGTATCCTGCTATGTGTGCAGACGGTGGTTAAATCAAGTGGGGGGTTTTTGGCAGGCTTTTTTCCCAGCTTCCTAGTCTCTTTTAGGATATCTATGTGTACTTGCACTAAAAACAACTATCCTTATGTGGGCTAGGGAATCTAGTCATCAAGATGCTTGAGAGGAAACTTCCTATTTGGAAGTCAAGTATTTGTCTTTTGGTGTAGAATTATATTGATTGAGGCTGCTCTGCCAAATCTCCCTATATTGTCCTTGTTCAAGTGTTTGGTGGCTGTCATTAGGTACAGTGAAAGACTTTCCTTTGGCAAGAATGGAAGAGAAAAAGAAGTATCACTTTGTGGATTGGAGCACTTTATTCATATCCTGTTGGATAAGTGGTTAAGGAGAATGGGCGAGGATTCAGATGGCCTTTGAAGGAAGTCTTGTTACCAAGGTGTTGGATTCCATGCAAGGGTGGATTATTCAAGGTGCATCTAATTACCATTTTGTGCTTTGGCATGGCATCATATCACTTGTAGAAGCCTTGCAGGTATCCATTATTATGTGGGTAGTTGTAGCCTGATTCTATTTTGGATAGATATGTGGGTGGGAGAATCTCCCCTAACAATCCAATTCGCATACCCTTTCATTGCACCTTAAACAAGAGAGCCAAGTTGGATGACTCTAGTTGAAGTGTGTAAATCCAGTTTCAGTCCATGTTACAACTAATCAATGTGGTCTATATTCCAATAGAGTAGACTATGGATGGGGAGCACAAGTGACTGCTTTGCCTTGGCTTTATTTTTCGAGATGCTCGGGGAAGAGGGGCCGTCAAGTCCCATAGCTAGCATTAGCCATGTAAATGCCCCTCCGAAGGTAATTTTCTTGGGGTGGATAGCTTTTCTTGGGGGAAACTGAAATGATGGATACTTGTGGCTTCGCCAATATATTGTGGTTAATGTGTTCTTCATGTGCCTAGCAGATGCAAATTCAGTGGATCATCTATTCTTGTGATGACTTTTCACTTAGTCCGACACAGTCCTGATATGACGCAATAGGACTGTCTAGGGCCCAATGAAAACCAATCCAGAAAACACCAGCAAATAACAATATTGGCAGTAGATTATAAAAAATTCAGAAAATTAATAGGCAAGGAACGATGCACATAATCAAACCAAAACTGACCTTAGGGCCTTCCTCAATCTCTAGATGGTCACACAACCATGAGAGGGAGAAAACAAAGCAAAGAGCTGTTGTTTTTTTCAATACTATAAACTGTTCAACATAACTCTTAGGAGCAGTTGACCATACAACTACTTTTATAGTGCATAAAACCCATAAAAATCCTAGAAATCTTAGCAAAACCTACAAACTTGTCATGCCACAATTGGAAATCCTAATCACAGTTTCCCTAAGAACAAATTAAATCTGAAAAGAAATTTAAAGAAATATAAAGATTTCTCCATATGGCGTCACTGCACTGTTTTGGAAATCTCCGTGTGGGGCCCTCTTGGTGCCTTCATTCCATGGATTGGGTTTGATTTATTTGACCTACCAAGCTGTTGCTCCAAAATACAGCACGTCAGCCCTGTTTCAATTTCATAGTTTTCTGAAATTCCATACAAGTCCCTGAATTTCCTTTTTTTTTTTTTGCCAAAGCAGCCTCTGCCATTGTTTTTTTATTAAGTATATGGGTACTGTTGATAGCCCAATTGTTCCTTTGGCTCACTTATAAGTGTGGCTGTACCCTGTAGGCTCAATCACGAGCGTCCAATAATGAATTTTCTTAATCCTTGCTGATTTATGGAAATTGATCCCCATCATAGGCTCCCTTGCATAAGGTGCTCTGTTGGGTTGGGTGTCATTTGGGTTGCAAATGGTGCATGTGTCTGGGTGTGGGTGTGGTGGGGATTGGGGAAGCTGCTGCTTTTTTTTTTTTTTGGAATGGTAGTAGGGAAACTATTATATTAGTGGTCTCTAGGTGAAGCTTCTTTCATAGTAATGATTTTGGTCATTTGGAAGCAGCGGGCCAATTAGATGCTTTGACGGGAATGTCTAGATGAAGCCTCTTTGGCAGCAAAGGTGAATTCTTGTGTTGTTTTTCTGGGGCTTCCTCTTTTATGCATTTGAAGGGGATTCAAGTGGCTACTATAGAGGTGTTGCCGTGTTGGGATGAGGTACTGAGCTCTTCAGCTAATTTGCTCTCTTCTAACTTTAGATGGTAAGTGGCATTGCCCTGTTGGTTCAAGTTGAATTTTGATGGCAGTATTTCTATGATTTCGACTTTCGAGGCTTGTAGGAGTGGAAGGCCTAATTTGTGATACCTTCTCTATGCCGTGAGTTCGGTTCAAGTTGAATTTTGATGGCATTGTTTCATGATTCGAAGCTTGTAGGAGTGGAAGGCCTAATTTGTGATACCTTCTCCTCTATGCTGTGAGTTTCTTGGTTCGGTTCAATTTATGAATGTGGTGGAGTCGATAGCAATCAAGGTTGGTCTCCTTTTGTGGAAAGAGGCTTAGCACGAGTCACATCATAGTGAAGGGAGATTCTTTGTGTGCCATTTGATGGACCCCATGTGAGTGCCGTACTCCCCATGGTGATTGGTGAATGTGGCGGTGGTAGCAGATCTAAGTCTTTTGGTCATGCTTCCTCCAGTTGTGTGTTGCTCTGAATACATGATGGGGCAGATATTTGTTCCAAGTCAATGGTGCAGGAGGAATGTCATGGCTATTGAAAATGGTCCTTGTTCACTGAATCTCTCTTATACCATATATGTCCTAATCTCAACAAAACCATTACTTTTAAAACAGGTCTTAACCGTTACATTTCCAAAAAAAAAAAAATCTATCCTTTTCTGATACCAGCAACTTCAATTCCTAGAAAATAGTTGATGGAAGTTAATCCTTAACATAGAAGACGTTCAAGCCTTTGCCAGGGTTTTTTCCCTCAACATTGCAGTCTCAGTTTGGTTGTCCACAGACTCTACTATATATTTGCTCTGACAAATATTTTTCCTTTTCTAAGGCCATCCAACATGAATTTCTCGAAAGATAATACTTGAGGGGACTTGATTCTGTAATGTTGAAGACTGTGCCATTGTTTTTCAACACTGCAATTTCAGCTGGGTTGTCTACAAACACCGCTATATCATGGAAATTACAATATGAGTGACTTCACAAATAAATTTGGTTAACTCTGAACTATTCACATCAATACCTTAGTAAAGTATCTCTATAGTTTCAAAACCAATCACAGATTACTTCAGCTTATGTGTAACCTTTCTTTGTTTACATATTTTTCTAATTTTTCCAAGACTAACAAAACTTGGGAACCGTCATTTAAACTTTATTTTGAAGATCTCCAATTCTCCACTGTGAAATTCAATGCAAGTTTCAAAGGCTTCTTCACAGCAGATGAGTGTGCTTTTGTCGGCATTGAGCTTAGCAACATATGCAATTGTCTCTTGATAGTCCAACCAATGAGCATGTATAAAATCCTTCAGCAACCAAGCAAGCTTTCTATCTCCCGGTGCTCCATTGGCATTATGTCTCTCATATACTAGTGGTCTAGTTTTGTTCTTGGTTTATTATGGATATCGTTGTGGTTGTTTTTAGAGCCTCATTCCCTACATGCACTAGTAATCCTCGGGTCATCCTTTTTATTCTTCCAGTCATGTCTTAATAAATTAACTGGGATATAGACCCGCTCCCTCTCCCTCTCCAAAAAAAAAAAAAAAAGACCAAAGGAAAGGCCAACATGGGATTCCCTTGTACATCTCCTTGTGGAGCAAACCTTTGATCAATTCAACTACCCCTTTCACTCATGAACCCTTTATCGGCACTCAACCCAATATGAAACTAATCTGATAATCCGCTACTGGATTGAATAAAAATGTGTAACTAAATGCTGTGCAACTCTGAGACTATTAATAAAAGGTTTACGATAATTAGAACGGTTTCTTTCATCCCTACTCACTCCTCGATGATACCTTTCCACCCCCTATCTCTAATGTTTGGCATGCATCCAGGTTGGCCCCGTTGTCCTGCATGGAATGCCATGCTGGTCGTCTTATTAGGAGAAATTAATTTTATATTATATCTATAGTAATTTTTTGGGGTAACTCAATCTTCAAGTTCATTTTGCTTTCTATTGGGCCCACCATCCAAATGAATGCATGGGAACTATTTGGGGGTTGAGGACGAGGTGGTCTTAGTGAAGATTAGTTGTACACCAGCTTTCATCCCATCTCCCACGGTTCTTTTACAGACAGTTCTCACCTGAATATTCCTGTATGCACAAATGCAGAAACCTGCTTTGCTTTCCATAATCCAGTTACCAAAAGACAAGATCAAGACTAAGGAAAGAGAATGTGCCGTTTGGGAGAAGATGAGCGCAGCCAAATGAAGAAAAAGTTGAAAAAGATGGTACCTTTGAATGCAATCTGCTCCCAAAGTCCTGGTCATTTGAGAATAAAAGTGCAAGTTTCAGAGAAGTGAAGAAGAAAAAGAAAAAGAAGAAAAGTCATTTCTTCTTTCATCGAAAATTCAGTACTTGCAAAGAGCTTTGGTTTGTTATGGCTGAATTTAACTTGAAGCATTTCTCCCACAAAAGATGGCATGCTAGAGGGCGTTCCCTCCATATAAATTGAATTTGAGTTCCTTTCTCTCATCTGACTGGGTGATCACAAAAGCAAACAAAAGTTCTGATGAACCATTTTTATCATCATCTCAACTGTAGATTGAACTGAAAGCTTTAGAAAGATGATTTTGTCTAAAACGTTGGATGGACTCACTAGTCACTACTCTACAAAATAGGGTGACCCAAAACTCATGCCCTTTTGCTTCTAAAGAGAAGTAATATCAGAAATGTGCTTTGTTCCAAATTAATTCATTTCATGTCCATTTGTTTTTTTTTGGTCTGATTTCTCCCCTTTTGTCCTTAACAATTGATGAGTTTCTGTTTTGGACTGGATTTGTCTAACATGAATATAATTTGGTAAATACTAATTACTATTCTTTATAATGTATATGATAAACAGGTTCTCTGGCCTGAATGCGGTTGGCAGCCTGTGTCTTTGACTGATTTAATTACTGCTGCTTCAGTTAAAAAAGTTTATAGAAAAGCTACCTTGTCCGTTCATCCTGATAAGGTGCAGCAGAAAGGTGCTAATCTTCAACAGAAGTATATTGCCGAAAAGGTGTTCGACCTCTTGAAGGTATATAGTAGATTTTATATGGAAATTTTGTTTCATTTGACTATTGCAATATTTATATGCTCTAAAAGGAAAGGAAAAGAAAGTTAATTTCAGTATTGTTTCATTTGTTGCATACTTCTTTATCATTATCATCATTATCATCATGAAAGCCTTGTCCCAACAATGTTGGTGTCAGCTATATGAATTTTGTTTCTCCATTCTAGTTCATCTCAGGCCAAATCCTCGGATAGATTGCACTTCTTCATATCTATCCTTATAATGTTGATCAATGAATTTATAGAAGATATTTAGGTAGATGTTTGATGTTGATAGTTATCTTTTTGAGAGTAGCGAGTTGGCAAACTCATACTCATGATGGTGTCTCTAAAACTGTCCTGCATATCGAACTCCCCGAAGATGTTAGATGGACAGAACTCTCCCAAAATGTTAGATGGACTGTCCTCGTGCCTCTCATTTTTCAGCAAGTCATCATGTACTATTTTTAAAATCTGTTTTTAGTGATATTGGCGTTATTACTCTGAGTGGGCTTGTTGGAAAAATGTTGTCATAATCCATTTATTCTCTTTTTGGTATATTTACTTTTAAATTTAAAATGTTCATGTCATGGTTGGAACAGTTGTCATATATGATTCGATCGTGTTGGTGTTATTATTCAGTGATATTTTCCTTCTGATATGGACAAATCTCTTATTATTTGGATTTCATTGATTTAATTTCTTGCATATACTCGAATATGATAACAGGAAGCCTATAACAAGTTCAATTCAGAGGAGCTCTTCTAAAGACCTTGAGATTTGTTCAATGGCATATGATTTTGGTTGTTGAGAGAGAGCTAGCAGTTGGCACGGTTTCTCCACTTCTCATCATATATTGGATATTTGTTTTCCAATGCACCCTTCAAATGGAGTGCGCTTGGCGCGCTACTGCCCAAAGTAAGAACTCTTTGCTATGTTTTATGGCTGCTGTAAATCAATGTTCCATTCTGAATTACAAAAAACTGTGTGTGTGTGGAAATGCAATGGCTGCTGATTTCATATGTAGAGTAGTAGAAGGGAGGAAAGGCATTGTCCATGCCCTCATCATTTATAAGTAGTGTCATTCTTTTTTGAGCTCATAAGGATTACATCCTTGCACGAAGAGGATTGAATGAATACCAGGCATCATGTTTTCAGTGTCTGACTGAAGTGGCAATTTATTATTCTGTTTTATGTAATTTTTAATGGCTGCTTGTAGAAACCATCTTTTTGGAGAGTGAATGCTATCATGTTTATTTTATTTGAAGTAGAGGTGGTATCCGGTACTCAAAAGTTTTTTAATTTTTTAACTGAATAGTTTGGTACAATGATGTTACTTGATGAATAGAGGATAACTTTCTCCTCTTTGGATAGGCAAAAAAAATAAATAAAAAAATAGAGTATAGTAAAGTTAAATGGGCCCTAACAATTTAAAATTTCAACTCTACCGTGTTTGGATGAGTTTGGCCCAACAGATGAATTATTGATCTCAGCCACATGCACTTCATTTCACTTAAATCCTAAATACTTCAATGTCTTTGAGTAAAAGTGGATTCTATTTCAAACCTTACCTTCATAGAACTCTCTACCTTAACTTCAATCCACTTTTCTTCTACTTCACGCCTCATGTGAAACTTACATAACTTTGCTCTACTACTCATTTATTTAAACAGCCCTAAAGGGACACCTAATATGATGGACATGTGATGGACAATGTGTGTCACCCACCAGGCCCCCATGCTTTACTCCAAAGCCACCTCTTCCCTCTAAATGAAACGAAGAACAGAAGAATTAGTTACTTACTTGCACCGAATTGACTATTGCTCACCATTAGACTGAAACAGCACATTTTTCATATTTGCGTCTTTGATTTTGTTGCAGCCCTTAAAATTTACACATTATTGAGATGTCATCAGGCTTTATTGAGGGAGAATTCCTTGCCCTTGCATAGACATTCCCCCCAAACCAAAACCCTCACCCTACCCCCTACCCCCACCCCCCACCTTTTTAGCAGCCTAAGTGGGCCTCATGTAATTTCTCATTGCTCTCTGCTGCTTGTGCTAGTGGCCCCATTGAATGTCTCTGATATTGCCCATATATATTATGTTAAGAAGGATGCTCCTTGAGAGAATGTTTCCCAAATTATGGAGGGAACCAATTATTCCTTTAGCATAGTATTACATCCAGTATGCCATGGCTGTTGTTTAGTTGAAAGTATTTTAATAACTTGTATAATCACAACAAAGGTTGCGAAAGCGGATGCATAGTGCCACAGCTGCTGTTTTCTTCAGAAACATTTACCGTCATATTTTTCCATCATCACACCCTAACAGGCATGCATCAGTATGAAGAACTCTGCAATCTGCAACCCGTTGGAAGTAATGTGGTCCTTGATATGAGGTTCATTGAGTCCTCATATAGCCCAAAAAAAAAATAAAAAAATAAAAAAAATCAGTTGATTCCTAATATGTTTGATGGAATTAAGTTAAATCCCATGAGAGGTAAAGGGTCGTTTATATCTGGGGTGTCATTTGGATGGGAAAAAACGATGGTAGAGAGGAATTTTCATTTGAACTGTATGAGAGTCTTTTCCACTTCACTTTCTCTTATCTTTATTTCCCCTCATCCGAAAGACCCCGCTTTATTTCCCCTCATCCAAAAGACCCCTGAATAAATAATGCATCTGAGTCACTCTATTCAGATTGAGCTACTGCTATTTCATGCAATTCAGATTCCTTTTCATGTCTAGGATTCAACTAATACATCTTAGTCGGGGATGGATGACTTTGATGGTTGAAGATGATATTTAAAAAGATGCCGAAGTCTTTTGGGCCCTGGAAATCAGTTTACAGTCCCAACACTCCATCTTCCGTAAGCAGAACTCCCAAGTCTTCACATGGGTTCGGGTTGGGTTCACACACAACATCACATCTGGTTCGGTTCCCTTCCAAAACTTAGGTAGAGGGAGGAGGCATGTCCATCCCATGTCTTCTTTGCCAATGTCATTTTGAAGACTTCAACTTCTCAACAACTGCTCCAACTTCTTGGAAACTTTTGTGTTTGGGCCCACCCACATGATGTCACCACCCCTGTCAAGAGCAATCAATCAAAGATCTCAATCTGCAGGAGCAACGGACCAGACTCACTGACCAAAAGTATGATACTCGAATATCATCTATCCACCGTTGATGTTTCATTTCAATGGTCATCTTTTGTGGTGTATTTTGGACCAAGTGAATGATCCTAACCACATGATTTGACAAGTTTCTTCATGAGCGTATACCCTGTGTGTGTTTTGATGGATGATTGACAGCGATTTTCCGTTTAGCAGAAAAAATAGTGAGGGGTTGTTTGATTGCAAGAATATTTGTCTGAGATTTCACATATAAGGAAACTGTTTGATGGGAATAATTTCATCCGGAGAGCAGGTTTGGTCAGAAGAAGTGGCCTTTGACCTTCCAGGTTGTTTGGTGGCAATTATTAATTCCAAACCTCCTCCAAATTCCTCTATCAAGCTCCGCATTGGTTGCTGATGTTAATTTCAAAGGTTTTAAACCATGGGTTGGGCTCTCGTGAGACAATCTCATGAGAGAGAACTTTCTGGGGGCTCATCTGGGGCTATGCCAATCATGGGTTAGTGGGGGAGGAGAGCTCTCAATGATATCTAGCGGTCCTCAAAATATCAACTCTAATAGATCATCCTAACTCCTTCATCCATGGTCCTCAATTGTAATGATTTTAGAAGAAATCATTTTTATAGGATTTCAATCCAACTGTGTGTAACATTTGGATGTTTGTCAAATTTAGGCCCCAGCCGATTCACAGGAGGTTGTGAGTGTGCCACGGGTTGGTTGATTGCCCCTCCCCCAACTACCCCCCTCTTGTTCTACTGAATTCTCCCTGTCAAACAAAAACTACAAAGAATTCTCGAGTCTTAGTCCAAACATGAATCTGGATTCTCCCCCTCAGGGTTAACTAACTCTCTCTCTCTCTCTCTCTCACACACACACACACACACACAAGGTGAACCTCCATAAACCTTCCATATATCAAAATGGATCCCTTGAAGATACTTCAAGAGTACTGGAATGAGTTCTATCATAATCATTAGATCCTTATTCCATCAATTTAAAGTCATCTAAGAAGAATTCTACAAGAAAAACTCATTCTTACCAAAGTCCATCCTAAATATGACAAATAATTAACCTGATTCTGTGAATTATTAGACGCTTATCTCTCTAAATCTATATCTCAATAATTGCCTCTCAACAAGAATTCCCCAAATTGTTAAAGGTTACAATCAATCCGACTTTGAGAGAATCATAAGATTTATGGACTGGTCACCTTCAATTTCTCAAATCCTCTCCAGTGAATGGGACGTGGGTGGGCCCAATCACCGTCCACAGACAAGATGGGTGTGGCCCACCACCCAATCAACAAACCCCATTTGGCTATAAGAAAAGAAAAGAAGAAGAAGAAGAAGAAGAAAGAAGAGAAAAAAAGACAAAATCAAAGACCAAAAGCAGCAGCCGAGGCCACACCACACTCTCTTTCCTTCTTCCTCTTAGTGGGTGGTTGGCCGTCGCCTCCCAGACATAACAATTTCATATACTCCAGACTCAAAAATGAAATGATAAAGAAGAAGGAACCCCACAAGCGTCTCAATCCACCAGCATCTCCTCACAAACATAACCCATCTCTCTCTCTCTCTCTATATATATATATATATATCTATCTCTACAGGAATTGAAAGGGTCATTAGTCATTGCAGTCATTGGCCTTTATACGAAAACAGACACACACAGTAAAAACTAGTAGGTAGAGGGATCCAATCCAATCCAATCACATGCTCTCTCTGAGAGAGTAGAAAGAAAGAGAAGATTCCACATACAATCCATCTAAGTTTGATTATGATTTATGAACATGGGTGGCAAGAAAATCTAAAATTTTTTGGCATTTTTCTTAGCTTAAACTGGTAGTTACAAACAACAAGAGCAAGAGAAAGCAAGCAACTGAACATGGTTATCTTCTTAATTGGAATTTGATCAGTATGTGGTCTTGAATGGTTTATAGTCCTTGAGGTCAAGGACTACACCAGCTATAGACCCGGCGGCAGCTGCGATGGAGATGATAAGGCAAGCGAGGCTGAGGATCTGGAGACAGACCCATCTAGTACTCCACTTTGGTATTCTCTTCTGAGCAATGTACATCTCTACAGGGAAGTATACGGTCAATGGCCAGAAACCGAGTGCTCCGAGGATGCCGACGACGTCGTTGAAGAAGGGGAGAAGCATGGAGATCAGCGTGGTGACCACGACGAATGCAGAGCGCCAGACAAGGCGGAAGAGATTGAGCTTGAAAGGGCTGGTGACCGGGAGTGGGATCAAGATCTCCTTGGTGATGAATTCACTCTTGGGCCATCTCTTTGCCGCCCATTTCTCAATGAAGGCGAAGAGAGGTTGGCAGTAGACCTGGTAAGCTCCAACAAGGTGGATGACAATGGCGGCATTGGCGATGTCGAGCAGCCAGTAAGGGTTGTAGAAACCGAATCCGGTGAGGAGGTTGCCCGGTGCTCGGTCACCAAAAGCGGCATAGCCCATGCAGCCACACAGCATGTAGAAGGCTGTTGTTACCGTGACACTCAGAAGGGTGGCCTTCTTTATTGTTTTGGCTTCAGAAGGCGGCGACTTGATGGTGTCCTGTACGAAAGGAGCGGGGAGGAGAGGAACCTTGTTATACTATTACTATCTAGCAATTCAATCTCAAATTAGAATTGGTTGACGGGAAAAACAATAGATTACATATCTGCAATGGTGCGAAGAGGCTGTAGTACCTGAATTTCAATCAGGATGATAGAATAGGAGTAGGCAAAGGCGATATCGCCAAATGCTTGGAAGCTTCTCCATATCTTTTGAGTCTGTGTGACGGTGCCTATACTGACGCCAGTTAGACTTCCTTTGAAACTCCCTGTCTCTGTTTCATGGAAAAGGATCTAAATCTTGAGCTTTACTGAACAGAGTTGTCTTGTTCAGTACTAGTAGTATAGTGAGATTTTTGTAGAATTGTTTCAAACCTGCGACTCGGGCTATTCCAAGGGCGAGGCCTATGGAGGAGTAAGTGAAGGACATGACCGCAGCGACAATGGAAAGCCACCATATCTGATCAAAGTCTGGAATCTGAGAGAAAATGATTTGGGAGACGCCGAAAATGATCATGTAAGGATTGCTAGATGTGTGACATGGGTTATTATCACCCTTTAGATGGAAGCAATTAGACCTCTTGATTGCCCTGATTTGAACATATACGGAATGAAACATGTGAGTTTTAAGTGGATGAAGATGAAACTGCAAAGAGAGAGCCTGAGAGAACGAACTGACTCACATCATGCTTATTGAAGCTGCAATTGTGTAGCCAATGGCCGTACCAATCAGGTTGAGATATTGAACGAAGCCACATATTTTCACCTTAGTTCCACCTGAAAGTAAACGATTCAGTTAGAAAGAAGAAACCCAAGTTCAGATACTGTGAATATAACTACAGTTTCCATGGAATTTTAGTTAAGACAGAGAGTAGATACCAAGGTTGGCGCGGACTGCATCCATGTAAGTGTAGTTTCTCTTGCCAGTAACAGGGTCTCCAGACCGATAGCAGTCGGAAAGGAGAGCTGAAGTATAATAGATCACAAAAGAGAACAAGAACATCACAGCTGGGCCAGCAATCCAGCCAAGCTGAGCAATGGCCCACGCCAACGAAAGCACGCCCGAGCCGATCACAGCCGTTATTATGTGGGCACTTGCAGTCCAAAGGGTCCCTGCACATGATCAAAATTTAGAACCTTCAAGTACCAACCAATAGAAGATTCATAGCTATTGTGTTCTTGAAAAATTTAATATATGGGAGGGGGTTGTTCCTTCTCTTACCTGTCCTCTTGATGCGGCCGTCGTCGTCATAGCATTTGGAGGCCCCCTGTTGATGGAGGTCTATGGAGACCTCTTGGGAATAGAAGTTGACTTGATGGTGGCTTTTGGCTACCGTGCTCTCACCCATCTTACAAGTTAAAAGAGAGTGTTATTACGAATCAAAGAAAGGGAATTGTGGGGAGGGGATTTCTGAAGCTTTTTTCAGCTTGTGCACTGTTGTAACTAAGGAATGAAGACCTTCATAATAGGCTCCCACAAAGAGCACTGAAATTTTATCAAGCGGGGTAGCTATCCAACCTTACTAATACCCAACTACCCAACTCTGTGTGTGTGTGTGAGAGAGAGAGAGAGAGAGAGAGAGATTCTGAAGAAGACGTGAAGAGGAGCTTCTGAGGCTCAATGAATTGCTTGTTTGAAGTAGTAGTAGTATATATAACAAGTATGCCAAGCAAAAAGCAGCCACCACCCACGTGAGGAAAGAAGGAAGAAGACGCTTATGTCCATTGTCAACGGCGCATATTTTCAAACAATGAGAGTAAAGAGTCAAAGATCTTTTGAAGTTTGAAAATCTCTCTCTCTCCACTAAAGTAGATTAAAAATGAAAAACCCAACTCATTCAATAGAAAAGTAGTCTAGTGGATTAAAAATGAAAAACCCAACTCATTCAATAGAAAAGTAGTCTAGTGTTTATCCCAACTTATACAGTAGAAAAATAGTTAATATAAATACATCGATGCCCAAGTCACAAACAAACAACCCAAGTTATCTTGCAATTCTCCTCTCTCTCTCTCAGAGTTAATATAAATACATCCAAGCCCCAAGTCACAAACAAACAACCCAAGTTATCTTGCAATTCTCCTCTCTCTCTCTCTCTCTCTCTCTCTCTCTCTCTCTCTCTCTCCACTTGAGTAGATTAATTAGAAACGGAAAACCCAACTCATTCAATAGAAAAGTGGTCAAGTGTTTACCCCAACTATACAATAGAAAAGTGGTCAAGTGTTTAAATACATTCAAACCGAAGTCACAAAACTAGTTCTTTTGTAACTATTACAACCATATATCAGAACAATGTTCTCCTTTCTTACTTTTTCTGATTCACTACTCTCTCTCTCTTCCTCTCTTCCTTATTTGCTCACTGAATGCAAAAGAGAGCAGAGCAATGATGAGAGATGGGTGTAGCCGATCTTGCATTCTTCCTGCAGTAGTCATTTTGGTTTATATAGCGAGAGGACTGTACTAGAATATATAAATTTCTTTCATAACCACACTTTTAACTACATTGTCACGTGTGAGGCCTTGTGACCATCCTCATTGATACAGAGAATAAGTTCTCTTCGTACTTTAAATCTCTTCTCATATATTGTTGGATGATTACAATACATTCACCAATCTTATTTCATTTGAGATGGAATCACAAGAACATGGTAATCTTTTTGGTGGGTGCGGTTTAAAATATCAAGACATGGACTATAAAAGACTATACATACACCCACTATTTCTTTTTGCTATTTAAGTGCAAATCATTACCCTATAAATATAAACAAAGGATTTAGGGATTTTCTTGTTGTGGTACCCAAAGACTGAGGGATGTATCATGGAGAAGAGTATCTTTAAAGTCCAAATGGTCTTTGGCGTTAATTAATATGTAATAACGCATCATTAAGAGTCAATCACTCTCAATTTTTTATTCCTTTTACCAGAAATATCAATATTGAACATTTAGGGATGACCCAATATCATAGGTGGCGTCAAAGTACTAAAAGGGATTTATTGGATAGATAGATACAAGGAATATATTTAAACTTTGTAATGGAGAAACTGAACTTTTTTAATTCATGATTACCTTTTATTAGGTTTTTTGTTAGAATATTTTAGGTTTGCAACCATAGGGGATCTTTCTAGAATCAATCTAATAATACTACATATGATAAATTTGAACCGTTAGATGAGTTAAATGATACCTAATTGTACCATCTTAATCTTCCGTTCCGACAGAAGGTTGGTCTTCAGTTGAAGTTACGACTTTTTTATCCATTGCCTTTCTTCTATGAGATAAGTGATGGGTTTAACCGTTTAAGTGATGGGTTCAAAGATCCATTGGTAGGCAAGAGAATTACCCAATGATTATTTTATAGACCCAAAATCTGAAATTTCTCCTTGCATCAAGAAGAGAAAAACTCTCAACTGTTTATGTCAATCCCTTGGCTCTTAGCATAAATGACAGTTTTTTAAAAACTCGGTTGACTCTAACAATCAATAAATGAAATGGATATGGGACAAAGATCCTATCAATGTGGTCATGTGGGCCACCTAAACGGGTCCAACATTCTCCCACTCTGTCCATATGGCCACAAAAAAAGAATTTATTTGGAAAAACTTATTTTGAAAAAAACGACCTTGATTGGTGATCACCATTTGAAAAAACACTTGCCATCATAACTTTCATGCTAAGTCTTTAGTTTGTGATTAAGTTAGTCCGATAATGTGAATTATGGCGGTTACATGCCTTTAACGACGTGCTTTCTTCCATAATTATTTCATTAGCATTCTTACTTAACACAATCCTTAATAAGGGTAAAATAGGATAACCGTCATGGCACAATCCTATTTTATGGGTACAATAATATCATTTTTCTTTACCTTTCTCACTTTATATACTTCAATCACATGTGACAAGAATTTCGAGAAAGTAAGAAAATACGAAATCTTATTTTAATGATAAATATTTGTGTCTTTACATATCTTCAATAAGGCAATTCAATCAGGCTCATGTTTCTAACATGTTCTTTGTAGACTTTTTGCGCCAATGCCTTTGTCAAAGGATCTGTTATCTTGAGGCTTGTCGGGATCTTAATGATAGACACTAATCGTTTTCGTACATTTTCCTTTTGTACAAGGTATTTGACTTACAAAAACTTTGATTTACTGGAAACCTTGTCATTCTGGGCAAATCTTCTCGCAATGTCATTATTACTATAAATTTTTAAGGGGTCAGAAATTGAGTCCATGACATGTAATCCTGAAATAACACTGCGCATCAAAAGAGCATGACTCGTGGCTTCAAAGCATGCCACATATATAGCATCGAATGTAGATGGAGTCACTAAGGTTTGTTTTGCACTTCTCCATAAAACTGCACCACTAGCTAACAAGACGATTTATTCTGAAGTCGGCTTTTTTGTATTGAGGCAACAAACGAAGTCAATATCCGAATAACCAACCACTTCTAAATGGTCAGACCTTCTGTAAGAGAGACGGTAATTCCTAGTGCTACTAAAATATCACAACTTTCTTAACTCCTACCCAATGTGCCATTCCTAGATCACTTTGATATCTACTAATCATGCTTACTGCAAAATTGATATCGGGTCTTGTGCATTTATTAAATAGCCGATTGCAGTCGCATTAGAATATTTTTCTATCTGTTGTCTTTCAATTTCATTTCTTGGACATTGTTCTTTACTGAACTTGTCACCATTTGTTATAAGTGCATTTTGTGCCTTACTCTCTTCCATTCGAAATCTCTTAAGTATATTTTTAATATAGATTTCATGTGATAACCCAAGTAACCCTTGAAATCTATCTCGATAAATCTCGATTCCTATTACAAAGGTCGCTTTACTCATATCTTTCATATCAAGAATGTTCTTAAGATATTCTTTGGTTTCGTAAATCATTCAAAGATCATTGCTAGCCAATAAAATATCATCGACATATAGGACTAAAATCATAAATCAGCTCCCACTAACCTTTGAGATATATATATATATATAATGATCAAAGGTATTTTCAGCAAAACCAAAATATGTAAATGAGATTAAATTTTAAATATTATTATTTGTAAGTTTGTTTAAGACTATATATCGATTTCTTTAATTTACAAACTAGTTTTTTCTCATTATGTTTCACGAAACCTTCAAGTTGTTCCATATACACTTCTTCTTTTTTATCTCTATTTAAGAACGTTGTTTTGACGTCTATTTGATGTAATTCTAAGTTCAAATAAGTTATGATGTGAAACTTATTCCAATCCAATAATAACCGCAAGTGCACTTTTGAAATAAGTTGTGTTGACATAGTGGAAATTACAGGTCAGACCCACATGAAGCACTTTTGAACTTTAATTAAAAATATAACTTTTTTTTTTCAAAAATAAAAATTAAAAGTAATGCATATGAATAAAAAATTTCCAATGATCAAAACTAAAGTGTAAAAAAATAATGATGATAATAGATCAGAACATCATGAATTCATCAAGTAAGTTAATCAACCAATTTATGCAATCAATTACACAGTTTTGTCTCAAACTAACTCAGATAAAAAAAAAAAACAAATCAATGATTTTGATCCAGATGATTTGTTTATCAAGAAAATAAATTTTCAGATTTAATTTTAAAAAAAACTAAAACCTCCTTCACCTCATAAAAGTTAACTTTATCAAGATGATTGAATCCTAAGCATACACTATCAAAGTGATTGAATCCCAAGCATAATCTATTAAACAAGCATATATGATCAAAGTCTAATCAATAGAATTCTAAGCAGAGGTTTGTCATAGACATGAAGACAGAATTATTCTTATGATAAAGCATGCATAATATAGATACATTCAAACAATTAAATTGAATTGCATAAAAAGGCAGAAAAAGTTAAGTTAACTTCATCAAGATGCCCCAATCTAGCAGACTACTCCTCCACACTGAAGGACTTCATAAAGTTTTCCATTGATTTCTTCAAATTAATACAATAGATCTCTTGGATTTCTCTCTTCTAGTCCTAATTTCTGGAACATGGCTCTAGAATACCCAAAAATAATACTCAAAACACACTTAGAGAGAGAAAAGCAAAAAGGAGAGAGAGAGAGAGAGGAGATATGAGAAAAAAGTGGACATCCAATTGGGTTCTTTTTATAATTCTCAGTTATCTTACGAATACATTGAATCTGGATACTTTCTCTACAGATTTGATTTTCTTAAATAAGGTATATCTTTTATTTAGAAGCTTCTGGAAACCTCTGAATGGCTTGACTAATCTAGATAGGGTTCCACAAGGGATGCGCAACAAGGGATTATCAACGGTGTGGATTTAATTGCAATCCCATCTAAAAATGTACATGAGAATTTCTAGGCCCATAACTTTTTCGATACAACTCTGATTTGTTTGATTTTGGGTTCTACGGATATCTACTCTTAATAAGCTTTCCAAAGGTAGGTAAATTTCTCGATCTGACAGTCGGGTTGAAAGTTATGACAATTTTAAGATGTACTGTTTAGAAAAAATGTGATTAACTTATAAAATTTGATTTCCAATGTACTCTATCTCGACACAACTTCCATTTTGAAAGGAGATCAATTGTGGGTGGTTTAAACTCTTCTTCTTTTATTCCCATCAAAATTGTACTCCTTGGATTATCTATGGATTATTTCAAATCTCCAAAAAAGTTATGATAAACCATTTTCATGTCAAGCAAAATTATATGGTTTTTTTTTTTGCATTGGCCCCGCTAAGAACTCCTTTTTTGTTTTTTTTTCATTTTATGTAGTGGCCCCTCTATGATAAAATCCCTGGTTCCCCCCTTGAACCAAATATAAGTTTGGTGCTCTCTACCCTCAGGCCTACTTGGTGACTTATTTCTTTACTAAATTTTGTTCGTGAGAATTTTAAAGATGATTTGACAACTATCCCCTTCACATTTCCAAATTCCATATTGCTCTGCTATAAACTTGAATTTCCATTTTCCATATTCCATTTTCATCCTTTGAAACCCCCCTCAAACACTTGCTCCAGCCAAAGAGTAAGATTCAAGAATATCACCCCATCACCATGTAGGCATAAATTATTTGAAAGAAACATGCCCAAGCACGATGGTGTGGGTGGTGGATAGGGACTTCTATCAATCAATGAGATGAGACATGTTTCATCTTGGTGGGGTCCACTGGCTGCATGATATGCAAGGTGGAATAATTAGAGATTGTGACCGAGACAACCCCATTGAGCATTTAATAGGCCATTAGATACTTAGATAAGATTGATTTTAAGGACCACATGTTGGGACCCACCGGGTCCATGTATTCCAGTGTCAACTGTGAATTGAATGCGCGATTCCAAGTCGCCACACGTATGGTCCAGCTACAGTGACATGCATTGTGATTATGATTTATGCATCGTATGACTCGAATCGAATCGAAAGGAACTGATTAATATACTGTGGGGCCCACTTTGAGTGGACAGGTCTAAGAATCAACATCTGTAATAGGTCAGGTGATCATCTCAAAACTTTTAATGAAGGTACTGGGATGCACCGAACACACAGAAAATCACTTTTCCATGCAATATCAAAAATCTTTCCACATGAGAATTGATCCACAAACTGGCCTAGAATCTGCCAGGAAATCCATGATATTTTGTACCCTTCCTTATCTTCTATTAGCCACTGCTTTGAAGATATCTTCTTTTGGGCCAAGGTGGGCTAGTGGTACTTTAACTAGATAGTCGTAGTGACTGGGTGTGAAAGTAAGGCCCCAACACCACCCAAAATGAGGAGCCTGGAGTCCCGAGGGAAAGCTATTTGATGGTCATTTTTAAGGAGAATTCTCCATCGAGCACCAATGTTCGCATTAAGGTGAGCACCCAGTGCCTAAAGACCTATTAGGGCCTACCTTATGATCAATTTGAATCGGCCATGAATTAAGAACCCTCCCATGATAGTAATCGATGCCAACCTTGACACCTATCCGATTGAACTGGACCGTTGGATCAACTGCATATTATGTTTGGATAGTGAGAACTTGTCAGCCATTGATTAAGTGATTATAATGATGATTTGAGCCTTTGTCACTATACATAGATAGGTGGAGGGGAGACAAGGGCGGAACCATGATAAGAGGGGGAAGTTGGGGGGGGGGGGGGGGGGAGCATTATGAAAAGAAAAAAAAATCGTGGCGGGTAATTCCTTAAAATGGATTTAAATCTCCATTTATAAAAAATAATTTTCTTTTTTTTTTTTTAATTTAGAGGGGGGCTGACAGGGCCCGTGAGGGGTGATCTTTTGATCCGCTCTAGGTGGACCCCATAAGAAAGAGAACTCACCTTTTTTTTTTCTCTTTTTGGTATAAAAGAGAACTCACCTTATTGTGAGCATTGGTGCGCTCAGTAAAGGGGGCATAATTTTTAAATAGTAACCTTTTGTTTTCATTTTTGAAAGTTGGAATTCAAGAACTTGAGAAATTATGCAAACTAAAACCCTTGGTTACTAGGATACCTTACCAAACATAGAATTTCAAAACCTTGAAGGGCAGTTGATGAATGCCCTAAAAACTACCAACATAATTGAAATTCTTGTAAACAACCTAACCCCTAAAAAGAAAGTATGACACCACATTTTTGTAATCGGCCTCCAGCTGTATGCAATTCAGGAATGTTTTCGGAGAGGGGGCCTTCTTTCTGAAAATTTGTCTTTAAGTATCATAATTCAGGAAACTTATCATACATTTCATCTCCACACTGTAGGAGGCTCCATGTGAACAGGGGAATTTCACATGGGAGTCAGGTGCAAATGGGTTCCAGTGGGTTGGTCATTTCTATCTTTGGTGGGTCTCATGGCTCCACCAGCCAGCATGGCTGCAAAAGTGAAAATGGGCAGTAGTGGGCTTGGGTAAAATCTCAAGATCAGGCCAGTTCACTAGGCTTATTCTCTCTTGCTATTTATAGCTCCCTCAAAATCTCTCTCTTTGAATTGGTATTTAGGATCTCATCAAAACATCAATATTGGACTGGTCTGAGCCTTGTTACCTATGGATACAAGATCAGGCCAAAAATTGCTTAGTGATGGGACCAGGTGAAACTCAGGCAGGTCTCCCATTTGGTGACAGTCTGAATGCACTCTCTAAATGAGAGCATGTGCGTGTGTGCCCAAGAAAATTTTCCTCTAGTAAAGATCCAAATGACCTTGGAAAAGATGATATTACTTTTTTGTTTTTCTTTTTTTGTAAAGAAAAAGATGGAATAACTTATAACATATTTAGACCATGTTTGTGTGGCTTGTTTTCCACACGAAAAAAAAAGTGAGAATTGGATAATGCATTTATAGTAAAACTTACATTTGGTGCTGCCACCTTTACAAAGGAAAAGCGCAAAATGAGCTAATTTTTCTGTAATTCTATATAAAAAAAAATAAGAGAAAAAAGTTCTATGGGTGTAACAAGCGTGCCCTTAATGAGGTTGGAATTTTGCGTATCACAAACCCCCCTTGGCTATGGCTTCGAATGATATTTTTTTTTTTTACATAACAGAGAAAAAATGATGTTATTTTTTTTATCTTTCTACAAGGAAAAGTTAAGGACCAACCAGTAAAAATAATGGTAAATGCAGAAAATCAGGAGCTTTGCTCTTGTTATAGAATAAAACAAATTGATCTGCATCCCAATCTAGCATGCCTTAATTAAATAGGTGTGACATGCCCATGGCGCAAACTGCAAACTTAAATTCACACACGAACACAATGAACAAGTCAGTCACAACCTCGGCCCCACTTGATGGGTGGACCTTAAATAAATGTTGCAAATATGGCTATCGAGATTATAGTTTGCACTTTTATTGGAATGATATCATCAAAATGTTGTTAAAAGGAGAATAAAAGCCAAATTATTAGAAACTTGTACTAATAAAATTATCTTCATGGGTTTTATCTTCTTCTTCTTCTTCTTTTTTATGATGATAGTTATACGTAAACTCCATTTATACTACATGCAATGTTGCTTCTTTAGGGTCAATCCAAACACCTTTGATTTACCTCAAATTTTTTTTAATAATAATCCAGCCAAGGGGGCTGAGACCCAAGTGAGAGCCCGCACATAGAGGGAAAAGATAGCTCACACAAGTGGGAAATGAACTCACACACACAGAAAGAAAGTCCATATAAGTAGGAAGGGAGTCGTACATGTGCGAAGTGGTGACATACCCAGGATTCTAACCCTGGGCACCCAAGATTTACCACTCAAAGCTTATTTTTTATTCACATAATTGAATACATACGAATGATAAGACTTTTATTTCAACAGTAAAAGTTCTAACCCTGGGCACCCAAGATTTACCACTCAGAGCTTATTTTTTATTCACATAATTGAATACATACGAATGATAAGACTTTTATTTCAACAGTAAAAGTTGAAGAAACGTCTTTGCACTTTAAAAAACGACTATAATGAAAAATTTATAAAGGGAGATGGGAAATGAATATCCATTCACTACCCTAATAACTCAAATCCCGAGAATATAAGGGTTATATCTACGTTTCCACCTTATATCATTCACTACTCACATCTTTAATAATTCTAATTGAAACCCATTTCGGTATGAATTCTTATGCGTTCAACTCTCATTCACTACTCACATCTTTCATAATTCTAATTGAAATCCATTTCGGTATGAGTTCTTATGCGTTCAACTCCCCGTCTAAAAGCGATCTGTCCCCATTGAGTTGAATTTTGATTACAATGAACTCATTAGGTAAAAAATATTAAAATATAAAGCCACTAAGAAAATCTCCTTGTAACACTAAGTGGCCTCCCCCATTTTCTTCATCTGATTGGTCTACCCATAGAAATAAATTTAAAAAACTCCAAAATCAATGAAGTAATGAGCCACAAACACTGCCTCAGTTGTACCATAGGGCCTGAGTGAAGACAGACACTTTCTATTGTGGGCGGCTAGACCAGGAATCCATGTGGTCAACCCATTTCCTTTGTATGGAAAAAATGTGTGGGCCACCCCCCTACATTCATCATATTTGTAACCCAAACATTCCATTTTGGGTAGGGTCGTTCTTTGTCAAGTGGATCACAACCCATGGGAGAGATAAGAAAAGAGCTGTATGTAGTGCGCATCCTAGGATGGTAGAATTTGATGCAGAATGAGAGGTGGTCAAGAAGGGTGGATTTTAATACTGACTAGGTATGAATGATGATGAAAAATGTATGAAGTATCATTCCTTCTGTTTTTCGGAGTTAGAGGCCTACGTATCCACTCCCGGTACTTTCATCTTTACAAACTGAAAGTTGAGTCCACTTGTGCTATCACTTAGGAGCTACATGGGTTTTACCCGATTTTTCTTTGGGCCCGGAGGTCATAGTCCAGTCGGATGGGAGGAAAAAAAAAAGTGATGAATGATGCTGAAAGATGAAGGAAGTGGGGAATAAAGGATTCAATTGATTTTTATTTTGATATGCGCCGCACGATTTCTCTCCCTCATTGGCTGGTGCCGTGGTGGGCCGTCAAAATCAAATGAGACGGCTAGTGGGCCCCACTCGACGATTCGAGGGCGACGCCACAGGCCCACAGCTTTTGGAGCTGGACTCTTTATTCATGCAGCTTATTAAGATTTATTTATTGGAAGGGTCCAAGCCAATGAAGCTGCAAAAGTAGATTAAGCGGGTTCCATGCAGAGTCCAAATAGGGGTCCAACTACATAGCCACCCTCAAGTGGGCCCCACCTAAGATGGTGGGTAGATATGGATTTAAGATTTGGATTGGAGTTGGAGGTGAGGGGATCTATTTCTTTATCAGAATTTCCTGACAAAAATATGATACATTGGTAGCTTTCTTAGACATAATGTAATGGTCTGTCCCTTTTTTTTTGGATAAATTTTAAAATTTGAGCCACCTAAAAGGTCTAAAATGACATTGGAAAGATCTTGAATCTCTTCCCCTCTTTTTTTCATTTGGAATTTCTAGATATGTAAGTATAGAGAAGGATTCAGAAATTCCACTATGGTGGAGTACTCAGAAATTATCCACACGAAAGTTCTTTATTTTCCGGTCAATAAACATGCTATTATTAGTCAACTAAATGATTCAGTATTAAATCCAACAATAGATAATGGTTGGATCAAATTAGGTGAATTGAGCCTCAGTATTCATTCAATGCAAAAGTGCGTGGAGCGGGAATTGAACTGATTATAAGTGGGTTTCTTTGATGGAAATTGAAAAGGACATAATTTAAGAGGATGATCAAAGTAAACCTAAGTATACCATGTGATTAAGAAAAGTCGAATAGAATCTAACACTTACGTAATTGGCTTGTGTTGTGAGGAGCTAAATAATTAAAAAGATGTACGGCATGTTTAATTAAAGGCATTTCTGACAAGGAGTTAAACTTGTTGGGAATTTTTGACATGCCTTCACCTCTTGTCCCTTGAACATTCTAAATATTCTATTTGATACAAATATCCAGAATTCCATATTACATCAAAAAACACTTTTAGCCTTATAAATTCCTATAATTCCAGCATTCCAAATGCTAAAGGGGGGTTAACCACCGTGGAGGATTGTCACTCCTTTTTACAATGCTTTTCATATTTTAAGCATGACCTCGCAGAGTTTACTTTAATGATAATGGTGACGATAATGAGGGAGAAGGAAGCGTTAACTTCTTTCACCACTTATTGTGCATTCTTGCGGGGCCCATCAGTTACCTTTATTTTTTCTCTCATTCCTACGGGCCTTATATGGGTAATTCAAACTGTTCACTAATTTGTTTATTGAATAACAAATCTCGACATCTTGAAATTGATTATTTTAAATCTTTAGAGGTTTTGAGTAGCTTGTGAAAAAGTCCCAACATATAGATCTAATGTTTTGCACTTCTGTGGGCCCCTAATTTATGATCCAGCCATTTAAATTTTTTTATTGATGGTAAATATCAGGATGTGTAGTTTCATATCTTACTCCTTCACGGATTTTAGAATTTTTGTAAAAGAGTTTAAAAATCCAAATAAATCTAAAATGGTTGGATGTATTCATTTACTCATGTGAAAATTATGATTACGAGAAACATGTTATATGTTTCACACATATATATATATATATATATATATCATTTTTCTATCACATATGTAAAAGGTCTGCAACCCTTAAGATGCACACCTTGTACTTCCTGGTCAAGCATCATGAGCTCTGTCAAAAGAATTGAACATGCACTGTACAACTTGGGCCAAGGCCTTCCTGTGACGCATGCCCTAATAAGACCTTGCCAAACAAGGTTGGTTCATGGAAGATATTTACCAGCAAATGGTGTACGGTACGTGCTCATAAGGTCCAGCTTGGGGGACCCACTTGAATGTAATCCATCATTGGAGGAAAGAGAGATGGAAAATCCTCTTCATGGACAAGGGTCATACAAAAAATCACCCATCAAATTATCCTAGCTCTTCATTTAACAACCTTAATTTCTAATGATTTGTTAAACTTTTTTTTTAATTTAATTCAAGAATATGTAATGTTTGATGAGTATAAAATTGAGCATTGTCTTAGATAGTCGGGAATAAAATTTCCGAAAGAAGCTACACAGATAAAAGTCAAGCCCCATAAAATACATATATGCTGTCTGCTCGTAGATGAAAATTATCCGTCAATAAGACGAGCCAATTCATGTCCTTTTCCAGCTCAACTCGAGTTTGAGCTCCTTTTCTATAGGCTCAAGCTTTAGTCGAGCCTATTCTAAAAGTTTGTTCAGAAGATGTGTCAAGTTTTAGTAACACCCAACTGAGCTCGGCTCATAACTAAAGATGTAAATGGGTCCTATTATCCGAAGGTTCTGATCTGTTAAAAACAAGGTCTGGGTCCTTATTTAGGCCCCGACAAGTAAATGGGTTTGGATCCGGTTCTACCTTGGTTTGGACCCGTGGACCGGAGATCTGACATATTACCTCAATTTTCGAAAATCTCTCATAAAAATCATGTTTTTTTTATTTTTAATCTCATTCTCTATCTAGCCCCAGACCCGGATCTAGACCCGTCCCATATATGGTTTTGGTTCCGGTTCCGAAGCTTAGAAACCGATTCAGAGACTATTCTACCTTCTCCTTAACGGTTTCTGTTCCGAATCCACTATGGACTCAGATCGGAATCAATCCATTTACAACCCTACTCATAACAAGCACAAATGAGAGAGAGATGCCACTTTTGGCGGGGCTCTGTTAAATGCACGACAGGCCAACTAGTCCGAAAGAGGAAATTGCGGGTATGCACATTCATGTTCTAAATGGACAGGGACAATAAAATAAAACAGTACTGAACAGTCGAAATCATCTTCTTTAATCAAATGTCAAGTTGATCTTTTTCAAATTAGACGATGTTGATCTTTTTCAGATATGTAATCAGTTGGACTCTCTATTACATTGACATGAAAAACCTACTTGACGATATCCCCGCAGCCTCTATTGCAAAAAAAAAAAAAAAAAAAAAAAAAAACCATATTCTTAGTATGCTATATTCATTTTGTGCATGTGTTTCTTCTTAATTGGCCAACATTTATTGCTAATCTAATTGAGTAATCGTTGTGCTGTAAAATGTTTTCAATAAAAACATCTTTTGATAAATAACTACAATATCTATATTTGCCAGTTGGCCTATAATTGCAATATTTATCACATGGATGTAGATATTAACTCTGTCCTTGATCCAATTTGCTATTTTAAGTTCTATAGAGCCCAGTTGATTGATCAAGGTTAAGTGCCAAATGGCCCATACAATTTACCTCTCATAAGATGGAGGATAACTGGCTCTCTCCTAAATAGGGTGGTGAAAATAGGGGTGCAACTAAAGTGGGTCGTTTGGGTCATTTGTTAGACTCTTTATCTCACCTAAATTGCATGTAGGTTAAGGAATACCATCTTGGGTGGAAACCAAGCCAAACTTAATCAAAACCCAGTGAGGTAAGGACCTAAACAGGTAAGAAGAGTGATTTGGTAACTGACATTTTGTAGAGTCACTTGAGATTTACATTAGAGAGATCAAAAGTCTCAAGATAAACTCAGCCACTGCCCATGTCTACATTTCATTTTATAAGCCCACACCTGGGCCCATATGTATCTGGTCGAACGGTCATGGACCAGGAGGCCCAAGCTGGAGAGAACCCCATCACAGATCGGGCTGGATTTGGGATATGCTTTGAGCCTGTGGGCTTTATCGCAGGCCTAATTATCTGGCCTAACTATCAATTGGGCTGAGCGTGGGCCTAATATGGTTGATGCCCTGTCTCAGCCTGACATATTTATTACAAATGCATCTTTGCAATGGACCGAGCCTGAGTTCGGCTCTCATATGTGGACCGGATGAGCTTCGGTCCAGCCGGACCCAGCCTACGGCACCCCAAATAGTGGAACAGAAGTCGGTCCAAAATACAAGCCCAGATAAGCTTCATTCATTTCAAAGAAATTGAATATGTTATTTGAAATAAGAGTAGAGCTCAAACTTGAAATCAAGCTTGAGATTGAACAACCCAACTCAAGCGGACTAGCTGTCCCATCAAGGGCGTGAAATGAATGATGAGCACATAGGATGATTACCACATTTGGAGAACCTGAGTTCTCAAACTCATGGCTTTTCTGTCAAGCCCATTTCTTTTTGAGGCTAATGGTCCAAGAGAGAACTTTGAAGTGTCTTACACGACTATCATTATTTGGAGGCTATCACATTAAGGATCCAATGATATCACGACATAAATTTCACATGAAACATGCTTCATGACAAATGAAGAATTGGTGAGGAATCCCCACTACCCTTTGAAAGGAGGATTTCTTACTGAGGATTTATGTGATGAAGGATTTTACATCAATTTCAATGTATTTGATTAAAAAATATTAGTATTAATAGGTGAGTTCAAAAAACGAAAAAAAGATTTTCAAGTCCCATTAAGGGAAATCCGATTTTAAAATCTTCAAAAATAAGGGCACGTTTGTGTACACACCCTTTCTGCGGAAAGAGGAAATTGCCACGTCAGCAAATTCTATAGAAATGAAAACCTCGAAAAGGGATTTCCGTAGAATTTAGAAATTAATATTTGGTGCAAAAAGAGTTTCCTCATTGAATTAGTGCAGATGTTGTTTGGTGCGACTGTGGATTCCTTATAGAAAATCAAAATTTCTTATTTGCTGATATAACTTTTTGAAGAAAAAAAACATAACATGTATATTATGTATTTAACATTAAATAATAATTTATATAAAGAAATAAAAAATGAAAGAGTTATAGGGTTTTTTGGTTGAAATGGACAAGAGTGAGGAAAAGAGGGAGAAGTTTTCCGAGAAAAACCATTTCCCATACCCCCCCCCCCCCCCCATGGGAAACTCATTTCCACAATTATTAAGGAAAATGTTGATGAGGCAGGAAAGCATTTCCGTGGAATTGTTTCGCACCAAACGCCGGAAAAATGGATTTTCCACGGAAAATCGTCAACTTTTCCGAAAAAAAGTGTTACACAAACATGCCCTAAGAGTTTTCATTGGCACAAATCCTTGAAAATTTATAATTTTCAAACATGAAATCTCCACAACTCTATTGTAAATCGATTGGGGATTTTTTAAGGACTTGATTATCAAACATGTAATTATTGGTGCAATTGTAGAACAATAGAATGGAAACTTATTCTATTTTCTTTCGCTGTCAGCTACTCCATCATTTAGTGCAATATATTATTTTAAAAAATAGCAAGGCTCTACCAAGCTCAAGCTTAAGATAAGGTAAGCTCAAGTGTGTAGCAGGACCCACCTGGGGACCTACATGGGGTTGGAGGATTTCAAAGACTCCTTAAAATCTCCCTCTCTACAAAAAATCAACTCCAAAAGTAATTTCTACCATCTCTATATAGGCTCAAAAGTTTAATGGTCAACAGTACATTTGGATCGATACATAGTCGATCCAACGGTCCAGTAAATTCAAATCTTTCCGAAAATTGGTGGACATGTGCAATTTAGGTGGATCATGTGTTTGGTCTATTTGGATGGACCAAAGGTGGGCCTCATAAGCATGAACTTGTGATATTTTATTATAAGCTTGAGCTTAGGAGTGCCTTGCTCTTTAAAAAAATTATAAATTTAACACTCTTGTTGGAGAAATTTTTGATTTTCTACTGTTGAAGAAGGTGAGATTCCTCTTTCCCTTAAAAAGGAAAATCCCATAGAGCATAAAATCCTCTTGGTGCATAGGGTTGTAAATGAGTCGGTTCCAGTTCAGGCCTATGGTGGACCCGGACTAATTTATGAGACTATGGAATCGGGCTAGGGACCGGACTAGGTTCGAAATCAGTTTCTTGGATCCGGATCTGGAATCGATAATGAGAATATGGACCCGGAACCAGAACCAGGCCCGATAATGAGACGGGTCCCAATCCGGTTGAGAATTATTTAGAAAAAACTAACTAAATGATTAAAAAAAAAAACCTAACTTTTGGGAGATTTTTTTTCAAAGTTTGATGTAATACGTTGGACCCTGGGTCCATGGGTCGAAGCCAAGATGAACCTGGACCCGTTTAGGTAACGGAAAAAATAACCGAATTTAAATAATGATCCAAACTCGATTATTAAAGGGTCAAAACCTCCAAGTAATCGGAGAATCGAACACCCATTTAGGTCGACGTTAATGCATGGAAAGAAAATCCACATTTTTTAACAAAGGAAAAAAAAAAGGAAAAGAAAAGAAAAGGGAAAATCCACATGGGGCCCACTAGCTCATGAATCATGCCACATGTCACCATCTAACCAGAATCATCCTCACTTCACCTATGACCAACCCAAACTCTATATATATAAACCAAAAAAACCCATGAAAGTAACTGCCAAAAGAAAACACCTATGAAAGTAAAAACAAGAGGTAGAGAGGGGCGTTGAAAATGGAGATGGAGATGCCAGAGTGCCCAGTATGCCTTCAATCATACAACGAAGAAGACGACATCATCCCTCGAGTCCTCTCCTGCGGCCACACCGCATGCGAGTCCTGCGTCCTCAAACTCCCTCGTTTCTTTCACAACACCAAAACCACCACCACCGATGCCTTTCCTTGCCCTGCTTGCACCCAACTCGTCCGCTTCCCGAACCCCTCTCAGGGTCCTTCTTCTCTCCCCAAAAACATCGACCTCCTTCGCTTCTTCTCCTCTTCATCCTCCCAAAATTCCAAGAAAAACAAAATCCCCAAACCCCCCACTTTCTCCCCCACCCCGGAAAATGATTTTCTCCCCCGCCCATGGACTCCTGATTTCTACTCCGCATGGAAAGACTGGATTTTGCCCAGAAATTCAATCTCTTCCACAACCATCACAACAACATCAACAACAACAACTACTGCTACTAGTACTACTACTGTTGATATGTCTAACTGTCCTTTGCATTTTAAAGCTGATCAATGTGTGAGTCTTCTACCCATTGCTTGTTATTCTTCTTCTGAGAAAGATTCTTGCTTTTTTAGTCTTAGCTATACTGCTCGGGTAATGGATGCTCTGTATAGAATGGGAGATGCGGAGAGATGTGAATTGGGTCTTATCGCGCGGGCATCGCTGAGAAATGGCCGGCTTTGTGTGGTTTATGGGGTGTGGATGGATTTGGAAAATGGGGTTTTGTTCCTGGTCTGTGAGAGGGTTGGTGGGGATTTGTCCAAGCGGGTAATCGATCAATTTAAGGATGGATTTGTTGGTGTTGTAGGAAAAGATGATGGTGAGGAGAAGCGGAATTCTGGGGCGAGGGATGCAGTGTATAGTTTTGCTTTGTTGGGTATGGAATTGTGTGAAGCAGTGATGGGTTTGCATTCTGAATGTATTGCAATTGGATGCTTAGCGCCTTCCTGCATTTTTCTCGATGATTATGGTCATCTCAGTATTGATTTGAATGATGTTTTGGAATTAGGAAGAAGGGTAAGGAAGATTGCTGCGGATGCTGGGGGTTCCAGTCGAACAAGTGATAGCTCTATAAACAATGTTGGCTTTGCGGAACAATTAATGAAAACCCAAGCATTTGTGAGTCCAGAGACGTTTGTTTTATTGCATAATAGGGGAGTTGCTCGAAAGGAATGTTCAGAAACTTTGGGCAGTTATCAATCGGATAGTTGGCCGTTAGCTTGTATCTTCATCAGGCTTCTAATAGGAGAAGAGAGATTCAATGCAGAGTCGCTGAAAGATTTCTATTGCCTTGTGCTGACTAACACAAAAGAAAATCATGATGAATTGTTGCAGCTGTACAATGTATGGATGGAGAAAGTAATATCCAGTTTAGACACCTTGTTGATTTCAGAATTTAAGATTCTGGTGCAGGTTCTTTCTCAATGTCTGAATTATGATCCTGGAAGCCGTCCTCATGTGTCTAATTTATGGAGATGCATTAGGGGATTGCTTATTAAACCTGGTTTTGATTTAAAGGGCTTGGACATCTCAGTTATGGCGGGGAGTTCTCTTCATTGCTTGATTATTGGGGATCTTAGCCTTCCAAGAAAAGGTGAAAATGGATCACAATTGCAGAACAGCGATGATTGGCAGAAGTGTGATGGCATATTAGGCAATATATCTGGCTTGGGTTTCTGTGAAAGTAGTGGAGATGTTGGCTCAGTATCACGGGTTGAAGTTGATAGAGGAATTGTGGAAGGATTGCAGGCGGGCAACTTTAAATCTATGGCATTGCAAGGTCACCGTGACTGCATCACAGGATTAGCTGTTGGAGGTATGGACCCTGGTGGAATTCGTTTTTTTTTATCACTGAATATATCGAATGGAAAACATTTCTGACTGAATGTTCCATACTTGAAATTTGAAGAATGCAACTCTTATATCTATAAAGAAAAAACATCGATGCATCTCATATTTCATTACAGTCATCTGTGATGGGAATGTAGAAATAGGCAATTTCTTTTTATGGAGACTAATTATGTTGCTTGTATATAAATTTATAATTACAACCAACAAATGTGCAATTTATGCTCCTTATTTATGAGTTTTCAACTTAGCAATTCTCATCCAAGAGATGAATAAGGCAGCTGGAAATAATCATCGAAACCAATTCAAACTCTCTTTGCCATGCACAACATTGGTGTACTGAAGTTTCCCAGGGATCATGGAATATGAATCATGTCTCGGAATGGAGAATTCTAGTTAGTTCTAATTTAATATCAGGAAATCTTTCTTCATGAGTACAATGTCTGCATAGACCGGAAGTTTTAATTGCTTTTTTTTTTCTTTTTTTAAAGCACATAATGCATTGAGCATTTTAATCTTAAACTCATCTCCACTTCTGTAGGGGGGTTTTTGTTTAGCTCTTCCTTCGACAAGACTGTTCATGTGTGGTCTCTGCAGGTATACACTTAAAGGTAGCATCTGTTGGAAGGTTGATTTTGGAATTATTGAAATTATTTTCTAGTTAATCTTGTAACCTTATCTCAGTTTCATGGAAGTTCTCTTGGATTATTTATAAGAGTGCATTGTGGATGGTAAAAAAGATGATCTTGTTGTGTTCATGAGGTTCATGAGCTTTTTACTTGATGCATATAAGGTTTTTTATTTATTTATAATTTCTTAAATCCACTCCACATCACAGGGTCAACAAACACTTTTTAGCTGTTCAATCAGACCCTAAAAATATGCATTTGTATATTTTATACTTTATATGAAATTTTGTTATCGGTAAAAAAACAAATGGACTTTTCATTTGGAGTGAAATTCAGAGTAGTGCCAATTCATGGGTTTTTTGTTTTTTTGGGTGGTGGGGTTGATATGAGCAGGTGGATTCATGGAAGGTGGGCCCATTGTACAGATTTTTCAAGTAGAAACATACTTCTACTTTTACAAATGGGAGATAAAACCTGTTGCTACAAATTATATGTGCAACACAACCCTTATATAAGTTAAGTGCTAACTACCCATGGTGCTGACCTAGGACCACCACCAAATGGAGGGGAGTGGCGGTGATATCATGCTAGCCCAAAGTCAGCCTGATTAGATAATCATAGATATGGATTTTAAGACCCCAGCATTTAATTAGCGAAAGTGTATAAATAAAAAATGGGATGTTTTCATTGCAATGGTGAGTAAAAATCAGATTGTGAATGTCAATTTAGAGGACCACAAAAAGAAAAGGAGGTAGGGGTTAGTGAATGTTGTGGGATTGGATTGAACATAAGAGGCCAGATGGGCGGCCTGCGTGGTACTCAGATAGTTTCTATGAGGGACATTCTTCTTTTTGCTCTTTTTTTTTTTTTGGCAGAAGACATTCTTCATTCTAGTACATGTTTGTTTGATTCTTTTTAATCAAATGAATGTTTCCTTTTTGTCTTGGGAGGCTACAAAGTGAAAATTGATAATAAAGATTGGTATCAAGAAAAGTCTGAATGAGTAGAACGAGGATGATTGTGACTGTCTCATTCTGTCTTAAGTTTACTTGTTTTACTTTTTTATACCATCTGTAAAGAATATCTTCCTTTATATTTTGTTTTTTATCCTTATATTTAATTGCATGTAGGACTTTTCTCATGTGCAATCCCTGAGAGGTCATGAACATAGAGTCACGGCTGTAATAGCTATGGATGCTGACAACCTATTGTGTGTCAGTGGAGATAGTGGTGGTGGTATTTTTGTTTGGAGTATTGGTGTCTCTCCTGGAAAAGAGCTGTTAAAGAAGTGGAATGAGCATAATGATTGGCGTTATAGTGGTGTTCACTCATTGGCTGTTTCGGGAACAGACTACCTTTATAGCGGAAGTGGAGATAAGTCCATAAAAGCATGGTCTATGCAGGTGATGTCCTAAACAAAAGTTTGTAGTTTGGCACAATGCATGTTGAAATTAGGATAAAAGATGTATGATTTAGGCAGTGGTAAAGTTTTTGGTCAACATATTATTCTCCAAATATCTCCCCTTTTTTATAGAGGGAGATGCACTTCACTTTGAGGAATGTCATTTACTTTAGATACACCTTCAATCAGCTTCGACCTGTACAAGATCTGGGAACTCTTGTTTGTGCCAATCCACTTGGACACTGAAATTCATAGGGTCCGAAGCTCTAACACTAATTGATGCAGGATCAGGCCACTATGGCTGTGCCAATCTGATTGAACACTGAAACTAATATGGTGAGATGGATGTGCTCCTGAATGTCAAATTTTTAGGTGAAGGTTGAAAGATGATCTGTGATTCAACATCCTAGATCGAGCCCACAAAGCAAACAAATCCATAATTGGAGAAAAATTCATAAGGAAAGAACTAGATGAAAGCCTCTTTCTTTTTTGTTTTTAAAGAATAAAACAAGAGAGAATAAAACGAGTACTCTTTTTTTTTTTTTTAAAGGTAATAATCACTCTTATTTGTGGTAAAGGGAAGTGGATGACCAACCTAGTAAACTCCCTTTCAGACTTTCTTGGCTAGAAAACTACTCTAACAAGAACTCAATCCCGCAACTAGAAAACACACCATCAGTAAACGGGCCATAACTTTTCTGAATCATGTCGAAATTGCCCAATCTTGGGTTCCTTGGATGGGTAATTGAATAACCGATCAAGTGGACCTAATTTTATGTCCATTAAACATCAATTGGCTCTCAACATAGACCCTCATTTAAAAATATGAAAATAGAATCCTAAAACCTACTTTTACAATGTGCCATGTGGTACTGTTGTTCAATGGATATGTGCTACCTTTTCTTATAGACAATAGGCCTACTTGGCTATGGCCTGCATCAACATTACAACAGGTGAACTACATTGTTTCACTTGGAATATGTATGGAAACATGTGTAGAGGCATATTCTCTCTAGACATTTTAGTGAAAATTGTAGCTGTGTTTGAATAAATTTGAATTAGTGACCATAATTTAGTAACCTGGTGATGCAACATGAGTATGCCATGAGATCCAAGTTGTGTACCAGTACCAGAAAAATGATGGAAGAATTGGGCCAATATTGCTAGGTTTTAGACATCAGTCGATGATATGACTGGGCTGGTATTCATGTGTAATGCTATTATTAATCAGTGAAGACAGTGCTTGGAATCCTAAAGAGACGTCTGTAGGTGAGCCTGGTCCATATATGTATAGGGTTTTTATCTCCTACACACCTTCTGAGAGACACTTATGGGGACCCCCCTTTTCAACATGTGGGACCTCCTGGTCCATATACGTATAGGATTTTCTGCTCCTACACACTCTCTTGTGAGAGACATTCATCCAGATACCCTTTTCAGCACATGGGGCTCCCTGTGATCAATCCAACCTCCTCACACAGACTACCTCTCTCTCTCTCTCTCTCTCTCTCTCTCTCTCTCTCTCTCTCTCTCTCTCTCTCTCTCTCTCCAGTGAATTGACAGAAACTCAAATTTGATACTTGTCCAACTGTTTCCTACCATTGGTTTGAAATCTTGAGAAAATGATGCTTTTACAACCGTTAAACATGAGGGCAATGGATCAAAGGGTTATGATGATTTAATGGAACTGCAATTTTGCACACATATAAGTCTTAGTGAGATTTTCCGATCCCACCTTCCCCTTGAATTGGCATGGCCCCAGGTGGGCCCCACAAAGGGGTCCACTGGAGAGGGTGACCCATATATAGGGATGTCAATGGACCGAAGCGGGGGCGGGGGGCATGGTCTCCATCTCCGTACCCGCTTAAAAAATCTTCGTCCATCCCCGGTCCACCCCCGCTAACGGGTATAATTTTCATCCCCATCCCCGTCCGCGGGTAAATTTATAATCCCCGTCCCCGTCCCCGCTTCCCCCGTACCCGCCTAAGCCTAAGCCTTTTTTTTTTCTACCCTTCCCCCAGCTTCCTTGCAACAGGAGATTACACCTGAATCAAGGGTATGTGAAATATTATGACACTTTCAGTACACGAACATCAATAGAAAACTACTCCTAAAAAATCATATACATAACAGCGAAATCAAACCAATCACTACTGCCACGAACACCTGATACATATATTCCTATGAAAAACAACAGCACCTAAATCACTAAATGTCATAACACCATAGGTACACTACATAAATTAATTTTGAAATAAATTCCTAAAAAAACCCATAATAGCAAAAGTGATGCAGCAAACCTTTCTTCTTTCATTACACAACAGCCCAGGTTAATTTGCAAAAGAGGTGGGCGGCTGAAGGAGCAAATAAATTAGGGCTAAAAGACTAAAAAGAGTATTTATATATATTTATTTATTTATTTATTTAGCGGGTAACGGGGACGGGGCGGGGCGGGGGTAAGGGTAAGTCCATCCCCACCTCCATCCCCGCACGGGTTTTTACGGGTATCCCCATATACGTCCACCGTCCAATACGTATAGTCCATCCCCGATCCAAACGGGGCGGGTTTGGACGAATACCCGTTTTTCCCCGGTCCACTGCCATCCCTACCCATATATTTATACAGAGAGGTGTGCTCTTGTGCGGATGTCTCGCATGAAACTCTGTGCAGACTCCCTGTGGAGCCCATTGGGGCTACAACAATCATGGGGGATGTGGGGATCGAAAGATCCAGATGGGACCTACGTTTGTGCAAAATTCCAAGTAGGTTCAATCATCCTAACCCCTCGATCCATCTCCCTCAAGTTTGACGGTTGTAGAAGGCACCATGGAAGAAAAAAAGGGGTAGTCCGAAGAGGGTATGGATTGAAGTAGTAAGGTTGGATTTGAAGAGGTGCAACCGATCCAAGGATTTAGCCCAAGATAGACCGGAATGGAGAAACAAAATTCATATAACCAATCCTAGCATACTTGGGACAAGGTTTTGATGATGATGATGGTGATATATAGTTTTCCATCAGACCCTGGTGTCCCAAATGACAGGGCAGGTTCCTTGTCACTAAAGTTTTCAATAGTTTGCCATTATTATTTTTTTTAATTTTCCTGGGTGGATGACCTATTTTTTCTGTACCTAACCATTTCTCTAATCACTGATATCTTTGATATGTCCCTGAGCAACCAGTCATTTCCAGTATCCAATGCATTTTTAAAATATTGACAACTTTAATATCTCTGAGATTATCAGATTTTTGTCCTTTTTCTTCAGGATTACACTCTTGTCTGCACTATGGATGGTCATAAGTCAGTAGTATCTTCTCTAGCTGTATGTAATGGCATTCTTTATAGTGGAAGTTGGGATGGAACGGTTCGGTTATGGTTGCTTAGCGATCATAGTCCTTTGGCTGTACTGGAGGACGAATCATCTGGAAATATTGCCTCTGTTCTATCACTTTCAGTGGACCGCCATATGCTTGTTGCTTCTTATGAGAATGGACATGTGAAGGTTTGTGATGCTTTGCACCTTTCCTTTTTCTGTCTCATTTGCATTTTCATGTTTTTTCTCCTAGAGAGAATTATTCTTCAGCTTGTGCTTTTGTGTTTTTCCCCCAACAAATCATCCCAAAATTCAAGAACAAGGGTGAAATGCACCAAGATTTGTGGGTGTGATTGTTGTTTCTGGTAGGATTCTTGTGGTGGGTCAAGGCGAGGGGATATCACTATTTTATCCAAGTAAAATACCTTTTTCCATATGTTGATAGTTTTCTTAATCATAAACATACTTCATCTGGTTTTCCTTGTTTCAGATGTGGAAGAATGATGTGCTAGTTAGCTCAATGCGAACTTTTGATGGTGCTATATTTGCCCTTGAAAAGGTTGGGAAGTGTCTGTTTATGGGAGGTTGGAATAAGATAGTTGATATACAGGTTGGTTTGGTTGCGCATTCTAATACTTTCTTGTGTTCATCAATCATATACCGGTTCCTAGGTACTTACATTGAAAGGTCAAAATTTTTTTCTCCCTGTCCCCTAAAGTGGTAGCCTTTCAACTTATTCTTAAACTTTTCCATATCCTTGAAACAGTCTTGCATGTCAATCACCCGTCTGATTACAGTTTTCTTACATGGATTTTGATTTGTAGGAGATGTCAGAGGATGAGTTTCAAGTGGACATGAGATCAGTTGGGACTATTACTTGCGATTCTGTAATAACTGCTTTGTTACATTGGCAGGGAAAGCTCTTTGTAGGACTCTCAGACAGGGTTATCAAGGTACCCTTTTGACTCTATATTTTGGCTGATGTTCATAAGGATTCCTCTTGAATGGTGAGTGTTCCTTGTGTATCTGTAATGCAAGCATGTTGAAGTCTGGAGTTGGTGACATTTCATAGTCAAACTTAGAGGGCCTGTTTGCTAGCAAAAAAATGCATGCCTTAGGCTTCTCGTGTTTCGTAGGTATTTTATGAGTGAGAAAAATAGGTGGAACCCACAAGGTTCAGAAGTTCTTAAAGCTTGGTTGAAATCTAGAAAAGAAATTTTTCTTTGTTCAGTAGGGTTTCATTTTTCACAAATAGGGGTTGGTGGCCAACTCATTCTATCCTCTCATGATGGTTATATTTCTCTCCCAATGATGATTCAAACTGAAAATGGCTCTTCATATTTAAGAGATTTCTTTGCTAGGGAAAAGACCCTCGAGCATTGAAAAAAAAAAAGAAACAAGGGAAAAAAAGGACACCCTTAAGTTGCTGCAATTATGAAATCAATTGTTCTTGAAGTAAATGTGCATGCAGTGCACCAAATAATCTGAGCACCACACTCTGTTTAATTTTACTATTTTCTATCTTCATGTTTAAGGTGTTGGTTTCTGTTTGGTCAACATGATTTATTGTTGAACACTGATTTCTTGCTTTGACTTCACCAGGTGTACTATTGTAGACCCTGATGTAAGAAGTTTGGCGTCTCATAACTGAGTTTGACTAGATGGATTTGTGACTACAATGAACTTATATGGGTCAGTCTGCAGAATAGATGTTCGAACTCACCTACATTCACTACAGTTTGTTTTACAGCCAAGTTTCAAGTTCAATACAAGAATGCCCTCAATTGCATGCCAATCCACAGTAAAGTTATGTGATGGTTTTAGCAATTACAGTTACCATTTTTTTGGTGTTAAATGATCTGAAGCCTTAATTTTTAAAACAGATTCCAAGGTGTCATGAATATCTGTAAATCCCCGAGTAAGCATTAAGAATATGATTTTGGTTTTCATGATTTTCTAAGCATATTGATTTGTTTCTTAAAAAGAAGGCTGTGTGAAAAAGGCTGAGTCCAGTTTTGAATTATATTTATACGCCTTGTAGTTCCAGATATTTAAACATCCTCAGTCAAACTAAATCAATTTGACTTTGAACAGTCTAAAGTGCAGCAATGTATGAACCGGTTTTTTTTTTTTTTTTTAATGTTAACTTTCATTGATTAAACTTAAAAGATGTACTGAAAAGCCAAAAAGGAAAGAAAAGAGAAACACAAACCCACACCACCAAAATTAATCTCACAACCACAATAACGACATAGAGAAAGAAAGGAGCAATAACAACTGTAGCAACAAGAAACATTAGAGGAATACCACCTCCCTCCAATTCCTCAAAATGATATCAATAGAAATCCTATTAAATTGAGGAAGGAAGGACACCCATGAAGCGATAGTGAATTTGATCTTATATGTAAGATCTTCAGCTGAGGTGCTGGAGTCCTCAAAGTATTGAGAACGCCTCTCCTAACAAACGATCCATAAAAGTGCCGGAGAGGCAGTTCTCCACATACTCCTTCATTTGATTGATCCCATCTCCAACAACCATGCCTCAAACAATCCATAGATGGATCTCGGATGGGCCCAGCAACAATGAAATCAGCTTAGAACTTCAGACCAAAGCCCTTATGCTACTTTACAATTAATTATGCTACTTTACAATTAAAAAAGAGATGATCAATTGATTCCTTATCTGCTAAGCACATAGGACACGCATCGATTATGATTTTTCTGTGCCGGCGCATGTTATCTATAGTCAAAATACCACCTCGCAATGCCAACCAATTGAACACAATGACCCTTGGCGGAATCTTCAACTTCCAAATTTTATACAAAGGGTTTATTGGAGAATGACCCCTTTACATAGCCGTGAAGAAAGAAGATACCGAGAAGATCCCTTCTTTCCAAATTCTGAAATCTTCCAAATTTTGATTAATGGAGACTTGGCTAAGAATGTGGTAGAGGTAGGAGCCAATATATTTCCGATTGGACCTTATGCATGATTATATATAAATAAACTTTAATTGTTTAAAATTAAATATTTCTATTAAATGGTTCGAAATGTAAATAATTTATTAAAATGAGATGACTCAATCGAGTCTTCCCTATTTTTGACTCAGTCATTCGTCAAAATAAGATGATTCGGGAGACTCAAGAGTCAATTCGGATAGTTTTCCAGCCATGATTAGGGGGATTCCCACATTTTGTGATTGTTAGGATGTGTGCTCCCAAAAGAGCTCATGCGCTCGAGAAAATTTCCCAGCCTGCAAAAGGGGCCCATTAGGATAGATCTCTGTAAACTGTGTGCAGGTTACTGACTTTACATGTAAACCATATGGAAAATCTAAGCTAACGGTTTATGACTTATGAGTAGCCTGGAGAAGGAGCCCATTTCTTTTCCATATTTTCATTTCATTATCATATACATCACCCATTGACCACCATGGCTGAGAAAGTGATAAATGATGGTGGTTTAACATTTCATTTGAAATGCTCCCTCTGAAAGTCACTTTTGGAAAGGTTAGTTTTCCTTTACACATGGGATAACAAAATGACAAATGTTACAAACATGAAACACATTAGCATATTTGCCAAAATCACCATCTTAATTATGAGTCAAATTTACAAATTCACAAAGTAAATGAGTACAGTAACCATAACCTCATGTATATTAATAGAGTACACACATAATATCATTGTAGAACTTTTATCATAGGTGTTTCAAGTGGTAGTAAAGAAGTTACCTTTCATGCAGTCGGCTGTGTGAGGTACTTTCTATCCATCCTACCTCAATGATAATAAAGCATCCAAGTGCGCCCCACAAACTAGATGGTATATTTTGCATACGCAGTTTCCTCGTAGCTAGGTGAACATCTTCCTCTATTATAATGATATATTCTTTCTCTTTAAAGCTGAATAGTGGTTAGAAAGCAGTTAAAAAAAAAAAAAAAGCTCAAATCTCTATTTCTTTGAGTCACATCAGCAATTGGGCCCCATTTATTACTTCAAAAGATATGCCCAAAGGACATGCCAACTTTTTATCTCTCTTTGAATTAATGGTTGCATCTCGTAAAAAAAGGAAATACCCCTTTCATTTCTTTAAACCATTTATCCCCTAAAACTCTCCATCACACCATCTCTGGACATTTCTTTTTCACGCATCTCCCACTCAATCTCCCTCTCCGTGTCCTTTTATTCTATGTTAAAAATAGATAAGGCCTAGATAAGGCAAATGCAGTGTATAATCTATAAGACACAAGATCATAATATATTTACAAGAAGGCGATAAAACTGAAAAAGATGCAACTTTGTTTTATATGATGCATATAAAAAAAAAATATTAATTTTCATATATTATATATTCAGGTTACATCAGACTTAACTTGGACGGCAGAGGGCGTTCATGCTAGTATGTTTTAATTCTCATCTAAAATGGATTAAGATGTGTTTAATAGAGTGGGGTCCACCTTTGAGATAGCTGAGACTCCCATAATCCCATTTGATACTGACAAACTTTTGAAGTATATCACAAGCCACATATGCGGATATGCCTGCAACCCCTAAATTTTTCACTCGGTTTTTTGTTTTATTGATAGAGACAGGCCACGAGAAGACTTGACTTGAGATACGTGTTGATCTTGTGTTTCTGTTCTCTGCCGCGTTTGGGTGTCCATCTGACAAAATATCTGCCAACTTCAATTCATTCTTCTTCAGTCTAAGCTTTGCCTAATCATAATTAAACCATATTCAATACAAATACCACACTCAAAAGGCCAATGGGAAACCTTAATTTAGGATGGGCAATATCAAATATAGGATTAAGAAAACCATCCAAACACTCCTCCATCCAGTCAATGAACGACTCAGCCTCTTGACTGGTGGTTTTTTGCTTTGCAATTTGCAAAGCAAAGTCATTCTCCTTCTGTTCATCTTCCCCCACCACCACGTAATCCCTGCACGTTTGTATAGTGTAGAACGCGCTTTTGTAAATTTCAAGTCAAGGCCTCTCTTGTCGGTTTGTCCCACCACCCTCTTGACTTGCTTTATGCAGGCCCCACCTCCGGTCTTCAATGTGTAATTATTGGAGCATTAAATCCAGGTCGTGGATCTCATTGTCTGCAAAAAAGGACAATTTTCTAGTTTGAGGGTTTTCCTTACCCATGCCATTAGAAAATAAATTATTGCTTAAATAATTACAAATGTAAAATAATGTTTAAACTTAAATTTTATTACTTGTTTTTTTTTTTGGGGGTTTTTTCATTGTTATTTGGATATGATCATGACTTCCATCACATTATTTTTTGTGATATGTTGAATATAATTTATGTGATCCCACAATTATTATGTTACGGAGGGTAGGGGGAGGGGACTTATAATTTTGGTGACATTTTAAAGATGTAAGGATATGATTTCTATTGCACATGGATGTTTGTAGACTTTGTAGACATGGTCGGTGACGTGCATTTAGAAGAGTCCCTGCACCGTACGTTTTTTTTTCTATGGATGAATGGAAATGTCCTAAGTTGAAAATTCCATGTAAGAATACATTCCAAATATCACAAATATTAATAAGATATGTATGTGAAATATTTAAGTGAGAATTATTATATAAGAACTTTTTTGTGGGATCCAACTAAGCAACCATTTCCAACCTAGCAATCAATAAGGAACCCCCTAATAGTTACTAATCTCAATGATTGGCACGTATCCGAATGGAATGAACCGTTGAATCAATGCTTGAATTTTTTTTTTTAATATGAAGCCCTTAAACTTGTGGGCTACGAATGAAAGGATTAGGGGAATGAGTTTGGGGTCAAACTTGATACTTCGGGTGGTCTCACATAGATCTTTTCATCCCCTAGTCTCATCCCCAAATAGGGCCCACAATTGGACCCCACAAAAAAGTTCTTACATATTCTTACCTGAATATTACCCGGATAGGTATTTCAAGTACACATCATGGTCTTTTTAAATATTGGTTACACACAGTGCATGTTGAGTGGGCTGCACATGTATTCAATGTTCTCATACAAGCAGACTGCATATTATTTACATGTAGGGGCAGACCCAAGTATTGGATTTTTTGGGTAATCGCCCCGTCAAGATGGAAAGAAAAAAAGCCATGAAAAGTGCTAAATGGGCAAAGATTGCCCCATGCCCTCCCCCAACCCAATGGAAATTTTGGCTCCGTGCTGCTTTCATGCAGTCTTGCTCATGGGCCTACTTAGATGCATATCTATCAATGGAAAAAATACAAAATGGAAGAGCCTTCTTATGGATAAGGGGGATCTAGAAAAACCATCCTTGTTAGATTAGATTATCCTAGAACTTGATTTAACGACCTTAAAGTTTAATAGCATCTTTAATTGTAAGTATTTTGAAATTCAACCCAACAGTGTGTGAAAGTTTAATTTCGCATGCTGATGTCGGATCGTGGATGATAAAATTATCAAAGGAGTTGTACTAATCAAAAGTGGTCCAAGCGAGCGACCCATAGAGCTGGACCGCACATGCTCGTCGGAGAACATTACCCCTGTACATATTTGTCTCAGGGAACAGATCATCTTGAAAAAAACACAGTTTTAGATGTAGTCACGGACTCACAGTTGGGGGGGATCACTTTGTTGAAAAAGTGGGGGGCTAAGAACAGGATCCAAGAAACACAAATAAAGAAATAAAGCAAAGACAATGAATGAAGCTAGGTGGGAAGCTTCAGGAGTACATAACATCCAAAAGCAGAACACCATCTTCCTCTTGTTTTGTTTCTGTTTTGGTATTCTACTTCTCTTTTTAGTTGGTTGGTTTGATTTCTGTAATGGACTCTTCAATTTTAAGATAATCTTATTTCAGGTGGGAATGGGCTATTTATGATCTATCCAAGGTGGGGTCCACCTGATCAAACTTCTGATCACACAAATTGGGTGATGGGCCATAACGGTTGTCCCATTCTACAGTTTATCCATTCTATATTTATGTAACTTCTCTGAAGTGGAAGGAAGACTCCTCTCCACATCTGATTGGAAAACCTCCAATTCAATTCCACAACACCACCCAAGAAGACCCAACAGAAGATGGAGAAAATGGATATCCAAAGGGAAGAGACTTCACTGTAAGTAGTTTCCTTGATCCTTCCCTGCCATGAATGCTATTTGAATTTCCATGCATCTGAATTTCCATGCATTTGAATTTTCTTATGGCAGTTGGAATCGCAGAGTTATTAATAATGAAAGAGATCCTACGTCCGGATTTGAAACCAGCCAGATGCTAGCTGCTTTCTTGGCTTCCACTCCTCTGCTCTCCAATGCATGGAGGCAGTGCCATGCCGCAAACACTGCCACCCCGGGAAGATTTGTTGTTGATTGCATTGACGGTTTGGTTTACATCGCCTTCTCTGGCATCCAGGAAGTTGCTACTGGGTTCGAATTCTTCGGTGAGCTGCCCACTGGCGGCAGTAATGGTCTTTTCTCATCATTGGTCGATCATGAAGGGGAACCTGCACTGTTCCAGCCCGGATTTCTGCATTTGTTTAGTTCCATATACAACACTCCAGAGTTTCAGAGCCAGGTGAAGATTCTTTTTTAATGATCCTGCAAAGTTACTAACGAAAAGTAGAAGAAGTCCTTAAATTTTAATTTTGATTCGATGTTGTTTGCATTTAGTCTTAGCCTGTGTTGAATTGAATTGTATTTTTATGGATTGTATGTTGGAGAATTATAGGCTTATGGAGTCATCTAGTGAGATATAGAGAGAACATTACATTTCCCAAAACTAGAGCTTTAAACATCCTTTCCATTCGTCTTCATGTGAATAGCTTTTGTGTTTCTGATTTTATCATCTCACAGGGACCCTTTGGTTTCCTATGAATCCAATTTGCTACCAACCCAAGTAGGGAAAATCTGTGTTTTCAGTTCAGACTATTTGGTTCGATTGCCTATATTGACCAATCAGAGGATGGGTAATTGGGTTTATGCCAGTTTTGTATAATCACACATTTGGGATTAACGGAGTCATTGGAAAGAACTGTGTTCAGGGACTTCCTCAACCATAATTGCCATTCTTCTATTTCAGGCTAATTGACTTAAAGGCATAAAGGGTGTCAAGTTCAATGAATTCAGTCTACCATCAACTTCATGTGCTTGAATTTAATTATGAAGTCCATTTGAATTGTAAGACTTATTTGTATTCTAGTCTTAGGTGTATTCTAGCCTTCTTAGGTTGCTTTGATCTTTTGCCTGATTTCCAAATTCAATTTATGCAAGTTTCGAGTTAGCAAGTAAAATCTTGCGTATGTGTAGACTGGGTAATGAGTTTGATTCTCCCAATTCACATCAGCCTCTTGCCATCGTATTCGACGAACAAAGTAAAAAATGTGTTTCTACTGAATTTATCCTTCTATTTGCTTTACACATTTGACAATACAATCAATTGATTATAAGATGCTTTATAAGAGTCATCTATGAAGTAATCTAATTACCATTTCCAACCACATAAGATGGTATAAGAATTTGGCAACTTGTATTCAAATTCCTCTTCTTTAGGAAATAATCAAGTCTGCTCTATACTCAAATAAAACAGGGGAGAGATTTGCTCCTGTCTCAAGCATGTTACTCTTTTCTGGAAAGGGTGATTTTCTTTTCAGTTCAAAATGGAGTTCAGGTAGAAGACAGATATTACATTTTGAATATCTTTAAAGTTGTGAATTGGATTCTTAAAACCATTCCCTATGTTAGCAAGTTCTTCTGTTTTTCATTTTTCAGTTGGACACATTTCTCCTATTTGATAGACTGAATTCAATAACTGATGAGTTGGTTATATTGGCATGGTTGCAGATTTTATCAACTGTGAACAGCAATAAGGCTGTAGTTTTAACAGGTCACTCAATTGGAGGAGCAATTGCGTCTCTCACAACACTCTGGTTGCTCTCTTCTTTCCCAACTCTCTGTTCCACCTGCTCACTCCTCTGTATCACCTTCGGGTCCCCGCTGCTTGGCAACGAGGCCCTCTCAAGAGTTACTCTACGTGAGAAATGGGGCAGCAGGTTTTGCCATATTGTTTCCAAACATGATATCATGCCAAGGCTCCTCTTCTCTCCTCTTCGTTCCATTTCCGTACAACTAGGCCATTTGCTAAAGTACTGGCACTTCTGCATGAGATTTCCACAGCAGTTTCAAAAACCAATGATCGGCTTAACCGAAAACGAGATTGCTGAATTCTGTCTCTTTGTTTCGGTTCATGTGTCTAAGGCAGCAACGGCGGCAACAGAACAGGTAGACTCAGTTTGTCAGAGTTCATATAAGCCCTTTGGCAGCTACCTCTTCTGTTCCAGGGAAGGTGCAGTCTGCATTGACAACCCAACTTCTGTTATTCGATTGCTGCACTTGACGCTGATGTCATGTTTATGGAATTCTAGCATTGAGGAGCATCTTGTGTATGGGGACTGTATCCCAATAATATCCAACCAATTCTTGAAGAGGAGAAGCCTAAAGCAAGGAGTTCAAAATTCCAGTTACGAAGCTGGAATTTCTATGGCATTGGAGGCCTTAGGAATGCAAAGACAGGTAACATTCTGTTTCTTAACACATCATCTCCCTCAAAAAATGAATACAGTAATGTTAATGTGCATTTTTGTAATAAAAAATGACTAGTTTGCTTATTGGAGGTTCTTTTACTTTGAAATAATAGGACCCAACAGCGGGAGTGACTGGAACCTGCTTGATGATGGCAAGGCAGTTGGGTTGTAGGCCAAATCTCATTTGCGCTAATCTATCAGTCCGTCTCGCCAAAGTCACACCTTGCCGAGCACAAATTGAGTGGTACAAGGCAGCCTGTGATGATTACTTGGGATACTATGATTCCTTTCAGCTGAAGAGATCTTCTAAGAGAGAATTCCAAGTAAACATCAACCGCAAGAAGCTTGCTCTTTTCTGGGATGATGTCATCGACATGATCCAGACGAACCAGCTCCCTCACGATTTCCTTAGGCGGGATAAGTGGGTGAATGCATCTCTATTCTACAGGCTCCTTGTGGAGCCTTTGGAAATATCTGAGTACTACAGAACTGGAAAACACAGGACTCAAGGCCACTATCTGGAGCGAGGGAGGGAGAGGAGATTTCAAATTTGTGACAAATGGTATCAGGATAGACATGTTGATGAAGATAAAGAGGGTAGTAACAAGGCGAAGAGGACCTGCTTCGCGGGGTTGACGCAGGATTCGTGCTTCTGGGCGAGGGTGGAGGAGGCAAAGGAATGTGCAGCAGAGGCTAGGAGAGAGAGTAACATCAGTAAGTTGGTGGTACTATGGAATAACATGAACAAGTTTGATTGTTATGCAAGAGAATTGGTTGAGAGAAAGGAGGTGTCAAGGGATGTCTTGGCAGAGGATTCCAGCTATGTTCTGTGGGTAGAGGAATGGAAGCAGTTGAAATTGGACTTGGCAAAGCGAATTCCTCCCCAGCTACCAGGTTATTTGGGAGAGGTGGTTTCTCACCTCCCTACCAAATGACAAAAATTAATCCCTACTCATGATCAGGTAGGAGAATGAATTCACATTCATCAACAGATTGTCTGACTGAGAGCTGTTGGCATAGGTAGTTTAGCAATAAGATGAAAAAACCCAGCCATCTCTCCTTAGAATTCAAGCCCAGTATTAGTTGTCTGTAACTCTTGTAACTATGAAATGGGAACCAAGAAATTTACTATTAGGGGGGACTAGTTTCCTGGTAACTGTGAACTTGACAACATATGAATTCCATTAATGGTAAATAAAAGGAGATATGTATAATATGCTTTCCTTTCATGTTACAACTTGTGCTAAAAAATGCATCGAGAAGAAAACAGTATGCCTAGGAAGAGAATCTAGACTTTTCCATTCTGAGTGTCAATATTTCTGACAGGACCCTTGAACCACCTCCTTGCATCAAGAAGCCACCACATAAATATTAGAGTCAAGCCTATTCCCAGTGCAATGGGTGCATAGTTAAAATTATCCCACTTGATGGGATAGAAAGTTGGCAATAGGAAGACTGAACAAGTATAAAGGATCCACAAGAAGGCTACAAAACAAATTGGCCTTCTTGCTCTTCCCAGATAGAAGGGTCCTGGTTTAAAATTCTTCTCTTCCATGACCATCCTTGCGAAAATTGGAACTGCATAGCCACCAACCCATCCAACTGTACAAATGGAAGTGATTGCGGTAAAGACCACATTAACTTTCAAGATGGGAAGTCCAAGGAGGATGCAAATTGCTGCACATAACCACACTGCATTTGCAGGAACCTTGTGCTTAGGATGAATACGTCGCCAGACGGACGAAAATGGAATTCCTCCATCCCTTGAAAGAGCATATACCTGAATCATGAAATGAGCATAATTAATGGGATAATTATCCATAGTATGATAATAGATAGTTTACTAAGTTAATGAAATACAAAGTTCAGAAATGACAAAAAACACACTGCTTCGTTAGAAGGAAAAACAAACACTTCTTGGTTTTCTGAGTTAACAGAGTATGACCTGGAGTGACCACATATATATAAAAAATACCTTTAGAAATTTATATTTGTATCATTGATTAATTTTGTAGATCTTTTCCTAGGTGAAAGTTAAGAGTAATCTAAAAATAAACTATTAAGATTATCATCAATTTATCATTCAGATTATCAAGAATAGTGGGGATATTTTTCATCAAATAAAATATGTCCATGTAATTGAATTATGGCACAGAACCCATAAGTATTGAAAGTATCATAAAAGTTCTAACTCAAAACAAAGGTATCAAAAACTTCTAACCAAAAACACAAATACCTAGAAGATGCAGGAAATATATAAATCATGTCTGATAGCTCTGGAGTTACAAAGTCACCTTTAAAAAAAAAAAAAAAAACTCTAGCATATAGAAGTACTTATTATAAAAGAATTTATGGTCATCATTGCAGAGCTCTTTTTCAAGTTTGAGAGCTCAAGGAAAAAATCTTAGAAATCATCAAGTAGGGTTGGACCAAGAATCAGCACCCTTCAGATTATCCTATTCTTGATTTAAGGACCTCAATGGCAAACGGTTCTTATTCAATCCAACTATGGATATAGCTTCGAGAGTGTCGAAATTGGAGAGTGCCAATTCATGGGGGTCTTATGAGTGTGAGGGGCTATATCGGTCACATGTGGGCTCCATCCATCGGATAAAAATGAAGAGTATGAAATTTTGTCTACCCACAACGATCTAAGCTTTAGCTTAGAGATTTAGTTCTCACGGTATTTTATTCTCCAACATATTTTTCTATATTACATGGATTTAGGAACAAATGATTGCAAAATGATATATCTTTCCAAGTTTCATAAGTTCAGAGAGGCATGGATAACCTCATTAGGCTTACCACTCTGGCTGCACTAGTTGTGATTGAAAGGCCACCAAAGAAAAAGGATCCCCAAATAACAAAGAGCAAAACTATTGCTCCAGTAGAATTATGATACCTCCCATGGAATGCATCATAGAGTATCTGTGCTGGAACAAATGTTCCGGCAGTCTCATTTGTTACATCATATAAGTAGCTGAAGTCCTGCATGAAAGTTGTAGGTACTATGTCAAATAGCTAAGAGTTAACTAAAAGTAAGATTCATATAATAGCTTGACACTGATACCTGGATGCTGAAAGTAAGGGCTAAGATATAAGCCCATCCAAATAATGAGATGATTGCTATACTAGAAAGAATTGCAATTGGACCATTTCTGTCTGCGCCTTTTGTTTCCTCTGTTAGATGGGCCGCAGCGTCATATCCATACAGAGAGTATTGACTAACAAGAATAGAGAGAATGACAGCATATGGTTTGCTGCTTATTCCCGTTGACTCCGGTGACGTCTCAAAATGAGTGAACACATAGGAAGCAGATTGCCTAGTCAATGAGACGAGGGGCAGCATTACAACTATAACGGCACCTCCAATAACCTGCATGTTGTTTAAGTCAGAGATGAGAAAAAGAGATTGATAGAACAAACCAAATAACCTAGAATGCAAGTTGTTCAGTTGTAAGATACAAATGGACTAGGATATCTTTTCTTTTCTTTGGACAGTTGTAAGCATGCAAATTGGCAGACCAAACCAGAGTCCTGAACATCTACCACAAGCTGTACTTAAATTTCAAGAAAAACAAAGGAAAGATATAATTCAGCAACATAGAGTGCATTTGCCTGTGCTTAATATTGCAAAACTTGGGAACCATACTATTTTAATATAGTTGCAGATATCCATCCAAATGCAGTGGCAGAAATATAGCAAGTTTTAGTGCTGAGTATGCAATCTATTTTCAGTTGAAAAACTCAATACAATAAAACATATGAAAGATGTGAACAACATTGAAGTTTTAGAATAAAAACTAGACTACACAAGTTTTAATTAAGAATGAGAGCATAGGTTAGGTCTTCTGTTATGGAACTTGTTTCCGTCCAAGAAAAAAAGCGTAATTTTCATTAAAAGACCAAAATATGTGTGGGTGTGTTCATCTGCCATGTTATGAGCTCTGTGAGGCTGCTGATATGACATATAAGGCTTTCAAATTGACAATAAAGAGGAACATTTTATGAATTTGATTGAAAGGGTCACCAATCTTAATAAAATTTTGAGGAACAAATGAACACCGACAACTGAAAAATGTTACGATGAACTAATTAAATTATTCCATTCCAGTGGGAAAACTTTACACTTGATAATTGACTGAGAGCAACAACAATAAAGCCAAAAGTTACCTGCCACCATATTGAAATTGTGTCAATGAACGCAATGACTTCCAAGGCAAAAGTGTTGAGTACAGCCCATATGAAGGTTAGACCCATGTACATACATAAGAACACCCATTTAGGAGCTAAATAACCTCCACCTTTATTTGTTCCTGTGCATAATAAAATGATACTCTGCAATGTTTGCGATCCTGCATAAGCCTACCAACAAGAAATATGATAGAGGCTAATGTCAAAGTCTGAAAGTATAGATAAAATATTTGAAGACATTAATAAGATGAGATGATGCACGGCATATGATAAACAAAGAAAAATGAACAAAAAGTTTCAGAAAGAAATACACCCAATAAGCACCTCTTTATTGTATTGTTCTTATGTGGCAGAAATTGAGATTACAAGTTCAACTTTCAATCTGTATAATTTTCCAGTCACTCATTTTCAGTTATGTACCAAAACCAAACTCAATTATCTCAATGTCAGTAGATGTTGCCTTGAATTATTTTAGAATGAGCAATAAGAATCAGAGTATAAGAATGGAATACCTTTCTTTAGAACAATAATAGAACAACCAGTAATTAAGGTTTCATTTACATAAATGATTAATTATATCTGCCGCCATGGAGTAGAGGAAAGAAATGGTACCTGTGTACCTATTCCAGCAATTAGCCCTATCGTCTCCAACCAAGCGCAGCACCATGATGCAAATGGACCCCACTTTGGACCAGCTAGATGGGCAGCCCAGAAGTAAAGAGAACCTGTTGTCTATTAAATGCAACACCAATGATGCTTCAGTTCCATGAATTTGCCACACAAAGTACAAGGGCGAAATGATATATATATACATGCAGAAATGAGCAAATGAGCATTTCCTTAATCTTCAAAGACAAATAATCAATGCATAACGAAGAACACTAAAGATGATAAATGAACAATTTATTGAAATATAAAAATATAAGACTTGTAATCTGACCATGACAAGTAGGACAACTGGAAAAGGTTGAAATGACCAATACGTGGTGGAAGAATGTTGGAAGTTATTGTTAAATTAAATGTGAGAATAGTATTCTTCAGAAGTTGAGATTTCATCACTACTAAAGTGTCTGATTTTCCATTTATTTGATACACATTCTTAGGTCACCCAAAAAGTATGTTCCTAGACTGTAAATTCTGTGTGATCCTTAATATTTTTCAAGAGGCTGTAACTTGGATGTTTCAAAACTCACTAAGTGGTTAATAATGCCTTGTTGGTTCTGCTTTGCAAAAAGTATACAGCAAAGAAAATTAGAAAACAGGGACAGCTACATATTACAGGTCTCCCTTCTAAAATTTAGAGTAAATTCATTTGGGTGGAATAGCATCCTGCCAAACTACCTTTCTATTGACAACTTCATGCATCATAGATCTCTCAAATCAAAGAAAACGCAAAAAAATTTCAAGTTCTCATGCAGAACTTCCATCAATTATTACAGACTAAAATGACAAACTAATTGAAATAAGATGTGAAAACTCAGAAGAAGAAACAAAATAATCCAAATATCTCAGGAACTAGACCTTGCGCTGCTAATTCAACCCAACCAAGTCTTTTGCTTGCAAAACTATAATGCAATTTCATTTATTTATTCTTTAGGAGAATTGTGAATTGGAACAAGTTATATTCTAAACAATTAGGAAAGGAGACAGACCGGAAAAGAAGAGCAGATCTCAGCCATTGCAATTCCCACGAACCACGTGAAGAACGACACAACCACCCAACCCCAAACAAGACTTGCAGGCCCTGCATATAGCAGGCTGGAGCCATAAAGAGGAGTTATTCCAGTGAAAAGCGTCACAGTCGATACAGAGATCGCAAGCGTCTTGAACAGAGTCTGCAGCAGAAGCAAAACCAAAAGCACCCCAATTGAGACAACCCCACCATAGTTTCACACCCAACTCAATTCAGCTCAATTCAATCCAAGAGACAAGAAACTAAAAAAAAAATACAAGCATGGGAGAAGTTTGTTAGTAACAAGAGACTGATACCATCTCTCTTCTGAGCTCTTGCTTGTACCCCAGTTCGTTGAGGCGCTTTTCTCCGGAATCCATGTTGGGCAGAAGACAAAACTTCCAGAGGAGAAAGCAGAATCCTAGCAGTTGGAATATGTATGTAAAGCAACTGAGGGAGGAAAGAGATTAGTATGGTATCTTTGTTCAGTTGACCTGTTAGAAGATTCTCATATCAATTCAATTCTTCTTTTAGCTCTTGCTTGCGTAAAAGGAGGAGTTGAAGTGGGAGAAGTTTGAATTTTGAGCAGCCATGCAAGAATAACGGACTCTCATCTATCTATCTGTTTCTTGGGATGAGCCAGATTCTAAAGTTGGTCTTCCACCCAATATTGACCCGTGGGAACTGAGAACACACCGCCTAGCCGTTTGTATTGTCTGAGAAAGTGAGCAATGGAAAGAGTTTGTTTAGTTCCAGCCCGGATTTCTGCATTTGTTTAGTTCCATATACAACACTCCAGAGTTTCAGAGCCAGGTGAAGATTCTTTTTTAATGATCCTGCAAAGTTACTAACGAAAAGTAGAAGAAGTCCTTAAATTTTAATTTTGATTCGATGTTGTTTGCATTTAGTCTTAGCCTGTGTTGAATTGAATTGTATTTTTATGGATTGTATGTTGGAGAATTATAGGCTTATGGAGTCATCTAGTGAGATATAGAGAGAACATTACATTTCCCAAAACTAGAGCTTTAAACATCCTTTCCATTCGTCTTCATGTGAATAGCTTTTGTGTTTCTGATTTTATCATCTCACAGGGACCCTTTGGTTTCCTATGAATCCAATTTGCTACCAACCCAAGTAGGGAAAATCTGTGTTTTCAGTTCAGACTATTTGGTTCGATTGCCTATATTGACCAATCAGAGGATGGGTAATTGGGTTTATGCCAGTTTTGTATAATCACACATTTGGGATTAACGGAGTCATTGGAAAGAACTGTGTTCAGGGACTTCCTCAACCATAATTGCCATTCTTCTATTTCAGGCTAATTGACTTAAAGGCATAAAGGGTGTCAAGTTCAATGAATTCAGTCTACCATCAACTTCATGTGCTTGAATTTAATTATGAAGTCCATTTGAATTGTAAGACTTATTTGTATTCTAGTCTTAGGTGTATTCTAGCCTTCTTAGGTTGCTTTGATCTTTTGCCTGATTTCCAAATTCAATTTATGCAAGTTTCGAGTTAGCAAGTAAAATCTTGCGTATGTGTAGACTGGGTAATGAGTTTGATTCTCCCAATTCACATCAGCCTCTTGCCATCGTATTCGACGAACAAAGTAAAAAATGTGTTTCTACTGAATTTATCCTTCTATTTGCTTTACACATTTGACAATACAATCAATTGATTATAAGATGCTTTATAAGAGTCATCTATGAAGTAATCTAATTACCATTTCCAACCACATAAGATGGTATAAGAATTTGGCAACTTGTATTCAAATTCCTCTTCTTTAGGAAATAATCAAGTCTGCTCTATACTCAAATAAAACAGGGGAGAGATTTGCTCCTGTCTCAAGCATGTTACTCTTTTCTGGAAAGGGTGATTTTCTTTTCAGTTCAAAATGGAGTTCAGGTAGAAGACAGATATTACATTTTGAATATCTTTAAAGTTGTGAATTGGATTCTTAAAACCATTCCCTATGTTAGCAAGTTCTTCTGTTTTTCATTTTTCAGTTGGACACATTTCTCCTATTTGATAGACTGAATTCAATAACTGATGAGTTGGTTATATTGGCATGGTTGCAGATTTTATCAACTGTGAACAGCAATAAGGCTGTAGTTTTAACAGGTCACTCAATTGGAGGAGCAATTGCGTCTCTCACAACACTCTGGTTGCTCTCTTCTTTCCCAACTCTCTGTTCCACCTGCTCACTCCTCTGTATCACCTTCGGGTCCCCGCTGCTTGGCAACGAGGCCCTCTCAAGAGTTACTCTACGTGAGAAATGGGGCAGCAGGTTTTGCCATATTGTTTCCAAACATGATATCATGCCAAGGCTCCTCTTCTCTCCTCTTCGTTCCATTTCCGTACAACTAGGCCATTTGCTAAAGTACTGGCACTTCTGCATGAGATTTCCACAGCAGTTTCAAAAACCAATGATCGGCTTAACCGAAAACGAGATTGCTGAATTCTGTCTCTTTGTTTCGGTTCATGTGTCTAAGGCAGCAACGGCGGCAACAGAACAGGTAGACTCAGTTTGTCAGAGTTCATATAAGCCCTTTGGCAGCTACCTCTTCTGTTCCAGGGAAGGTGCAGTCTGCATTGACAACCCAACTTCTGTTATTCGATTGCTGCACTTGACGCTGATGTCATGTTTATGGAATTCTAGCATTGAGGAGCATCTTGTGTATGGGGACTGTATCCCAATAATATCCAACCAATTCTTGAAGAGGAGAAGCCTAAAGCAAGGAGTTCAAAATTCCAGTTACGAAGCTGGAATTTCTATGGCATTGGAGGCCTTAGGAATGCAAAGACAGGTAACATTCTGTTTCTTAACACATCATCTCCCTCAAAAAATGAATACAGTAATGTTAATGTGCATTTTTGTAATAAAAAATGACTAGTTTGCTTATTGGAGGTTCTTTTACTTTGAAATAATAGGACCCAACAGCGGGAGTGACTGGAACCTGCTTGATGATGGCAAGGCAGTTGGGTTGTAGGCCAAATCTCATTTGCGCTAATCTATCAGTCCGTCTCGCCAAAGTCACACCTTGCCGAGCACAAATTGAGTGGTACAAGGCAGCCTGTGATGATTACTTGGGATACTATGATTCCTTTCAGCTGAAGAGATCTTCTAAGAGAGAATTCCAAGTAAACATCAACCGCAAGAAGCTTGCTCTTTTCTGGGATGATGTCATCGACATGATCCAGACGAACCAGCTCCCTCACGATTTCCTTAGGCGGGATAAGTGGGTGAATGCATCTCTATTCTACAGGCTCCTTGTGGAGCCTTTGGAAATATCTGAGTACTACAGAACTGGAAAACACAGGACTCAAGGCCACTATCTGGAGCGAGGGAGGGAGAGGAGATTTCAAATTTGTGACAAATGGTATCAGGATAGACATGTTGATGAAGATAAAGAGGGTAGTAACAAGGCGAAGAGGACCTGCTTCGCGGGGTTGACGCAGGATTCGTGCTTCTGGGCGAGGGTGGAGGAGGCAAAGGAATGTGCAGCAGAGGCTAGGAGAGAGAGTAACATCAGTAAGTTGGTGGTACTATGGAATAACATGAACAAGTTTGATTGTTATGCAAGAGAATTGGTTGAGAGAAAGGAGGTGTCAAGGGATGTCTTGGCAGAGGATTCCAGCTATGTTCTGTGGGTAGAGGAATGGAAGCAGTTGAAATTGGACTTGGCAAAGCGAATTCCTCCCCAGCTACCAGGTTATTTGGGAGAGGTGGTTTCTCACCTCCCTACCAAATGACAAAAATTAATCCCTACTCATGATCAGGTAGGAGAATGAATTCACATTCATCAACAGATTGTCTGACTGAGAGCTGTTGGCATAGGTAGTTTAGCAATAAGATGAAAAAACCCAGCCATCTCTCCTTAGAATTCAAGCCCAGTATTAGTTGTCTGTAACTCTTGTAACTATGAAATGGGAACCAAGAAATTTACTATTAGGGGGGACTAGTTTCCTGGTAACTGTGAACTTGACAACATATGAATTCCATTAATGGTAAATAAAAGGAGATATGTATAATATGCTTTCCTTTCATGTTACAACTTGTGCTAAAAAATGCATCGAGAAGAAAACAGTATGCCTAGGAAGAGAATCTAGACTTTTCCATTCTGAGTGTCAATATTTCTGACAGGACCCTTGAACCACCTCCTTGCATCAAGAAGCCACCACATAAATATTAGAGTCAAGCCTATTCCCAGTGCAATGGGTGCATAGTTAAAATTATCCCACTTGATGGGATAGAAAGTTGGCAATAGGAAGACTGAACAAGTATAAAGGATCCACAAGAAGGCTACAAAACAAATTGGCCTTCTTGCTCTTCCCAGATAGAAGGGTCCTGGTTTAAAATTCTTCTCTTCCATGACCATCCTTGCGAAAATTGGAACTGCATAGCCACCAACCCATCCAACTGTACAAATGGAAGTGATTGCGGTAAAGACCACATTAACTTTCAAGATGGGAAGTCCAAGGAGGATGCAAATTGCTGCACATAACCACACTGCATTTGCAGGAACCTTGTGCTTAGGATGAATACGTCGCCAGACGGACGAAAATGGAATTCCTCCATCCCTTGAAAGAGCATATACCTGAATCATGAAATGAGCATAATTAATGGGATAATTATCCATAGTATGATAATAGATAGTTTACTAAGTTAATGAAATACAAAGTTCAGAAATGACAAAAAACACACTGCTTCGTTAGAAGGAAAAACAAACACTTCTTGGTTTTCTGAGTTAACAGAGTATGACCTGGAGTGACCACATATATATAAAAAATACCTTTAGAAATTTATATTTGTATCATTGATTAATTTTGTAGATCTTTTCCTAGGTGAAAGTTAAGAGTAATCTAAAAATAAACTATTAAGATTATCATCAATTTATCATTCAGATTATCAAGAATAGTGGGGATATTTTTCATCAAATAAAATATGTCCATGTAATTGAATTATGGCACAGAACCCATAAGTATTGAAAGTATCATAAAAGTTCTAACTCAAAACAAAGGTATCAAAAACTTCTAACCAAAAACACAAATACCTAGAAGATGCAGGAAATATATAAATCATGTCTGATAGCTCTGGAGTTACAAAGTCACCTTTAAAAAAAAAAAAAAAAACTCTAGCATATAGAAGTACTTATTATAAAAGAATTTATGGTCATCATTGCAGAGCTCTTTTTCAAGTTTGAGAGCTCAAGGAAAAAATCTTAGAAATCATCAAGTAGGGTTGGACCAAGAATCAGCACCCTTCAGATTATCCTATTCTTGATTTAAGGACCTCAATGGCAAACGGTTCTTATTCAATCCAACTATGGATATAGCTTCGAGAGTGTCGAAATTGGAGAGTGCCAATTCATGGGGGTCTTATGAGTGTGAGGGGCTATATCGGTCACATGTGGGCTCCATCCATCGGATAAAAATGAAGAGTATGAAATTTTGTCTACCCACAACGATCTAAGCTTTAGCTTAGAGATTTAGTTCTCACGGTATTTTATTCTCCAACATATTTTTCTATATTACATGGATTTAGGAACAAATGATTGCAAAATGATATATCTTTCCAAGTTTCATAAGTTCAGAGAGGCATGGATAACCTCATTAGGCTTACCACTCTGGCTGCACTAGTTGTGATTGAAAGGCCACCAAAGAAAAAGGATCCCCAAATAACAAAGAGCAAAACTATTGCTCCAGTAGAATTATGATACCTCCCATGGAATGCATCATAGAGTATCTGTGCTGGAACAAATGTTCCGGCAGTCTCATTTGTTACATCATATAAGTAGCTGAAGTCCTGCATGAAAGTTGTAGGTACTATGTCAAATAGCTAAGAGTTAACTAAAAGTAAGATTCATATAATAGCTTGACACTGATACCTGGATGCTGAAAGTAAGGGCTAAGATATAAGCCCATCCAAATAATGAGATGATTGCTATACTAGAAAGAATTGCAATTGGACCATTTCTGTCTGCGCCTTTTGTTTCCTCTGTTAGATGGGCCGCAGCGTCATATCCATACAGAGAGTATTGACTAACAAGAATAGAGAGAATGACAGCATATGGTTTGCTGCTTATTCCCGTTGACTCCGGTGACGTCTCAAAATGAGTGAACACATAGGAAGCAGATTGCCTAGTCAATGAGACGAGGGGCAGCATTACAACTATAACGGCACCTCCAATAACCTGCATGTTGTTTAAGTCAGAGATGAGAAAAAGAGATTGATAGAACAAACCAAATAACCTAGAATGCAAGTTGTTCAGTTGTAAGATACAAATGGACTAGGATATCTTTTCTTTTCTTTGGACAGTTGTAAGCATGCAAATTGGCAGACCAAACCAGAGTCCTGAACATCTACCACAAGCTGTACTTAAATTTCAAGAAAAACAAAGGAAAGATATAATTCAGCAACATAGAGTGCATTTGCCTGTGCTTAATATTGCAAAACTTGGGAACCATACTATTTTAATATAGTTGCAGATATCCATCCAAATGCAGTGGCAGAAATATAGCAAGTTTTAGTGCTGAGTATGCAATCTATTTTCAGTTGAAAAACTCAATACAATAAAACATATGAAAGATGTGAACAACATTGAAGTTTTAGAATAAAAACTAGACTACACAAGTTTTAATTAAGAATGAGAGCATAGGTTAGGTCTTCTGTTATGGAACTTGTTTCCGTCCAAGAAAAAAAGCGTAATTTTCATTAAAAGACCAAAATATGTGTGGGTGTGTTCATCTGCCATGTTATGAGCTCTGTGAGGCTGCTGATATGACATATAAGGCTTTCAAATTGACAATAAAGAGGAACATTTTATGAATTTGATTGAAAGGGTCACCAATCTTAATAAAATTTTGAGGAACAAATGAACACCGACAACTGAAAAATGTTACGATGAACTAATTAAATTATTCCATTCCAGTGGGAAAACTTTACACTTGATAATTGACTGAGAGCAACAACAATAAAGCCAAAAGTTACCTGCCACCATATTGAAATTGTGTCAATGAACGCAATGACTTCCAAGGCAAAAGTGTTGAGTACAGCCCATATGAAGGTTAGACCCATGTACATACATAAGAACACCCATTTAGGAGCTAAATAACCTCCACCTTTATTTGTTCCTGTGCATAATAAAATGATACTCTGCAATGTTTGCGATCCTGCATAAGCCTACCAACAAGAAATATGATAGAGGCTAATGTCAAAGTCTGAAAGTATAGATAAAATATTTGAAGACATTAATAAGATGAGATGATGCACGGCATATGATAAACAAAGAAAAATGAACAAAAAGTTTCAGAAAGAAATACACCCAATAAGCACCTCTTTATTGTATTGTTCTTATGTGGCAGAAATTGAGATTACAAGTTCAACTTTCAATCTGTATAATTTTCCAGTCACTCATTTTCAGTTATGTACCAAAACCAAACTCAATTATCTCAATGTCAGTAGATGTTGCCTTGAATTATTTTAGAATGAGCAATAAGAATCAGAGTATAAGAATGGAATACCTTTCTTTAGAACAATAATAGAACAACCAGTAATTAAGGTTTCATTTACATAAATGATTAATTATATCTGCCGCCATGGAGTAGAGGAAAGAAATGGTACCTGTGTACCTATTCCAGCAATTAGCCCTATCGTCTCCAACCAAGCGCAGCACCATGATGCAAATGGACCCCACTTTGGACCAGCTAGATGGGCAGCCCAGAAGTAAAGAGAACCTGTTGTCTATTAAATGCAACACCAATGATGCTTCAGTTCCATGAATTTGCCACACAAAGTACAAGGGCGAAATGATATATATATACATGCAGAAATGAGCAAATGAGCATTTCCTTAATCTTCAAAGACAAATAATCAATGCATAACGAAGAACACTAAAGATGATAAATGAACAATTTATTGAAATATAAAAATATAAGACTTGTAATCTGACCATGACAAGTAGGACAACTGGAAAAGGTTGAAATGACCAATACGTGGTGGAAGAATGTTGGAAGTTATTGTTAAATTAAATGTGAGAATAGTATTCTTCAGAAGTTGAGATTTCATCACTACTAAAGTGTCTGATTTTCCATTTATTTGATACACATTCTTAGGTCACCCAAAAAGTATGTTCCTAGACTGTAAATTCTGTGTGATCCTTAATATTTTTCAAGAGGCTGTAACTTGGATGTTTCAAAACTCACTAAGTGGTTAATAATGCCTTGTTGGTTCTGCTTTGCAAAAAGTATACAGCAAAGAAAATTAGAAAACAGGGACAGCTACATATTACAGGTCTCCCTTCTAAAATTTAGAGTAAATTCATTTGGGTGGAATAGCATCCTGCCAAACTACCTTTCTATTGACAACTTCATGCATCATAGATCTCTCAAATCAAAGAAAACGCAAAAAAATTTCAAGTTCTCATGCAGAACTTCCATCAATTATTACAGACTAAAATGACAAACTAATTGAAATAAGATGTGAAAACTCAGAAGAAGAAACAAAATAATCCAAATATCTCAGGAACTAGACCTTGCGCTGCTAATTCAACCCAACCAAGTCTTTTGCTTGCAAAACTATAATGCAATTTCATTTATTTATTCTTTAGGAGAATTGTGAATTGGAACAAGTTATATTCTAAACAATTAGGAAAGGAGACAGACCGGAAAAGAAGAGCAGATCTCAGCCATTGCAATTCCCACGAACCACGTGAAGAACGACACAACCACCCAACCCCAAACAAGACTTGCAGGCCCTGCATATAGCAGGCTGGAGCCATAAAGAGGAGTTATTCCAGTGAAAAGCGTCACAGTCGATACAGAGATCGCAAGCGTCTTGAACAGAGTCTGCAGCAGAAGCAAAACCAAAAGCACCCCAATTGAGACAACCCCACCATAGTTTCACACCCAACTCAATTCAGCTCAATTCAATCCAAGAGACAAGAAACTAAAAAAAAAATACAAGCATGGGAGAAGTTTGTTAGTAACAAGAGACTGATACCATCTCTCTTCTGAGCTCTTGCTTGTACCCCAGTTCGTTGAGGCGCTTTTCTCCGGAATCCATGTTGGGCAGAAGACAAAACTTCCAGAGGAGAAAGCAGAATCCTAGCAGTTGGAATATGTATGTAAAGCAACTGAGGGAGGAAAGAGATTAGTATGGTATCTTTGTTCAGTTGACCTGTTAGAAGATTCTCATATCAATTCAATTCTTCTTTTAGCTCTTGCTTGCGTAAAAGGAGGAGTTGAAGTGGGAGAAGTTTGAATTTTGAGCAGCCATGCAAGAATAACGGACTCTCATCTATCTATCTGTTTCTTGGGATGAGCCAGATTCTAAAGTTGGTCTTCCACCCAATATTGACCCGTGGGAACTGAGAACACACCGCCTAGCCGTTTGTATTGTCTGAGAAAGTGAGCAATGGAAAGAGATAAACAAAGATGTCAACTTTCAGTAGGGCCCACCTGGATGCATGAAGACTGAGACAGCACAATGGATCCCTTGAATTTTATTAGTCTCCGTTGATGGGACGCGCATGTGGGCTTCAAGAAACAGAACCCTTCAATTCATATTGATTGAGTTGTTATAGATGATGTTTGGAGTAAGAAAGGAGTTTGGATCTCCTCTCAGTAGTATCTATCTTTTCTCAAGAGGAGATTCTGTGTCTTTATCTTTCCTATATAAGATGTTGATGGACCCAAATCTGTTGCTATAAAAAGGAAGCAAGGACTAATTTATGTGCCCACAAAGTAAACTAATTTATATGCCCCTATAGCAATCCCAGGCTCCCAGCACTCTACCAGTGTATTTCTGCAGTAGTCCCCCACAGTGCACTAATGTATTATTCTCCAACAAATGTCTTATTGTAGCTTAAAACTGCTCGCACAAAGATACCTCTTATTTGATTTACTTGCATTGATCTTAATTAAGATAGATTTTTAATTGATAGTAGCAACCACATGTAGTAGAAGGTGTAATCAATTAGAACCTTGGTTTATTGGTTTGAACTTGTGCTGGATTCATCATTGTACTCTAATGATAATGATGATGATAATGTCATTGGACAACTAAACCTTTTGATGACATGAGTGAGCCACCTCACTCTTTTGATGTGTGCAAAACTAGCATACTAATCGTTTCCCCTTGCAATGAATAGGAGGGAGATCTCTTGACCGATCTCCTTGTTTGACTCCTAAGATATTTTTCTAATGTCTAAAGAATGCTTATTTAATTAAGATTTTTTATATGACCCCAAAGGCAACTAGAATTTGTAAACAGGCCTTGCAGTTTCAGTATTTAGTGACACTTCCATATTTTCTTTTTATGTCCCAAGAATTAGTAGCCTTAGGCCACTCTAAATTTTTACTGGGGAATGACACTTATGCCTATTTCATTATCCCCTCCGTGCTTAATTTCAAAAGCTTTGGCTCATTTTTCTATTAACACTTGTAATATTGATGGTTGTTATAGCATATTTAGCAGCAGAGAGTGATCCTAGATGAACCCATTCTTATCAATATGCGGCTCATTTCATTAAATCCTAAGCGCGCAAATGACAGCCAACACATGTACTCATAGTTGGTTATAATTGACCCAGTTTGTGCACGACCTACAATTGTATTGATGTAAGTTACAAAATGCATGATTAAGCTTCATATGCATTAGAGAGTTATGGAGAGAGAAACTGATAGTGATTTGGGATAAATAATAGTATTTTAATAAAGAATGATATGCTTATTTTTTATTTAATGGATACAAAGGTAAAGTTGTGATTTTTATAGAAGTTCAACATAAATGCTACGCCGATTGCCCATTCATATTAGGAATACTGAGTTTGAGGATATAAAAGATATTTAAATGAAAAAGAAAAAAAGGAATGTATCATTAAATGCTCAGCCCACCCACAGTGGGTATTTAAAAATTCTATAAACCTTCTTTACTTAACTCATTGCTTGTAATCTCCACGGAAGTGGCCAAATGTTTTCTAATGCCCCAAGTACATTTGGGACATTGAAAGATAGTTTGAGCCCAAATGACTAGATCCAAGCCTGATTTTAACATGATCTCAATCAGATGGATTGATGCCCACTATCATTAAAAAGAAGGGTCTCCCAGCAAATTGGAACTCCAGAGTCCAGACTCTGGTACCCTTAAATCAAGTGTTAGGATTATCAGCTGGGCCTACAAGTGTGGTTTTTTTTTTTTTTTTTTGAAATGGGACCCATAAGTAAAACATGTCTTGGACCCTTGGTCCCTATTCTCAATGATAAAAAAATTGGATGGTTAGGATGATCCAGTAGGGCCCATATATTTCCACTGATAAAAGGCCTGCACTTCAGCAGTTGGGGTGAGAGGGAGACATGGAGATGATGCTTCAGAGATGGGTGTGTGGTAGCCAATGCCATCACCATAAGCTTTGGGTAGAAAAATCCTCCCAATCCATAAGACCCAAGGCCAGAAAACTGTGTGTCTCCTCTTCTTCTTCTACTCCTTCCAGGCTTCTTTCTCAAAGCAAAAGGACCCTTGGCCTCTCTCTCCTCATCTGGGTCTGCTCTCCCATGCCTTCTTTCCTCATAGCCATGCCACAAACACAGCAACCAGAACTTTTGGACAGATACACAGACACCAAGGAAGGTTTCTCTCTCCTCATCCCTTCCTCTTGGGTCAAGGTCCCATCTTTCTCTCTCCCTCTGCTGTTGTTTTCTCTCTCTGTTGCTTCTTCTCCTTCAAAGTTTGAATCTTTTTCTTTTTCTTCTTCTTCTTCTTCTTTTCTATCTCTGTTTCTGTTTCAGGTTGAGAAGGCAGGGGCTACTGTTCTTTTTGAGGATGCGAGCAGCAGAGGCAACAATGTGGGAGTTGTGGTAAGCCCAGTTCGCCTCAGCTCCCTCAAAGATTTTGGGAGCCCCCAATTTGTCGCGGACAAGCTCATTCAAGCAGAGAAGCGTAAGGTACCCTTTTCAAATTGTGCAATCAACGGGCGTCTCTTTTTTTCTTTTTCACTGCATTTAGTAATCTGATAAGAAGATTATATATATTATGAGTTAACAATGTCAATTTGTAATTGTCTGAGAAAAATCATTGCATGTTCACCATGATTCTAGTTGCTGAGATGAAATAGGAAGTAGGATGGTGATATTATTGCAATACTTAGATTTGTAGATAACACCAATACTACCTTGCCAGAGTCGACGAACTCAGTACGCCAATAACAAATTCATGTGTATTGAATGTATGGAATAACCCGACCATGGTTTGCAGCCGGAGGTTGAGGGTTCGAAATTATTCTACCACACTGGGCCACAGGGGATTTACCTGGGCTCCCCTAAGCCCGTAGGGATTATTTGATTCAAAGGGCAGTGACACCCTCCGTTAAAAAAAAAAAAAAATTGTATGAAATGAAAAAATTTTTTGGCCTATCTGTAGTAGATTGGGTAGGTCAAAGCTCCATTTGTGGTGTCTTTGAGAGTACGGTTACGAGACCCATTTGATGAAAGATGGTCCTTTTTGCAGCTCAGAGCTAGGAAAGAGAGAATGTTGTCCCTTCATGAACCTTTAACTGTTCCACATCTCTGTAATTCAGAATATGTTGGGAGATGAAGTGGAGGAATTTTGTTTCAATGCAATGAAGTGATGTTGCTGCTGTGAATGACCCCATACGTGATGTCATGGGATATTTTTATCTGCAAGAGGTAAGATTGTTCCAAAAGAAACCATGGAATTCTTTTAAGTCAACTCTCATATCATTGACAGCATGAGCATCAGGCTTCATACTGATCAACACTGGAAACATGGTTAATGTTGCACTCAGGGTGTTGACTACAATGGATTATTGTATTTGAGGAAAAGTTTATCAGGATACATTTAGAAGTGACTTGATGAATAGTGAAATAGAAGCTTTTACAATGCATCTTGAGGTGCTAAATGAGGTAGTATTGTCGATGGAGGGAAAAGAGAATAGGGTTTGGATCATAAAGAATGAGCTTGAGTCAAGTATCCGAAAAATTCAGTATATTGAAAAATATATTATTATTATTATTAGGGCATAGTGTAGGGTATTTTGCGAGACTCCCAAAAATCATATTGGTCTTGTTTGCTACTTCATCTGAAACTGTTAAAACAATAAAGTTTGATACATGAACCAAACGTGTTTCAAGGGATTGTCACTCTAAGCTAGTCTTCTTTTATCTGAAATGATAGCCACATATTTATGAGCTTTTGGGGTAGTTTTAAGTTTGTCTGATCTTTGATGTCTTATCTCCATGTGCTCTTCCTTTCATTAAGTATGGATCCCTTCCATTCCATGTTATACTACAATTGGTGAGATTCTTAAGTAGGCCCCACAATGCAAATCCCATAAAAAGAACCACACCATAATTGGCATTATCTTACAGTAAGAGCATGTTTGCCTATTTGGTATCGAGTTCCTAGGACTTTATTGTAAAGGGATTTATCATAGTATCAAAGAGGTGAGGAGAGAAGGCTCCAAGTCTAGATTTGGATGGAACCATCACTTCCCTAGGATTTAATTTACTAAGACGGTGGTTAGGTAATCATTTCATGCTAAATAGGAGACCATTTGATGGTCTCTCACATATCATCTTTAATGCTTTATTTTTCGCCACTTTGATATAAGGGCGTTGTTTATAAATTCTATGAATTTAATACCCTAAGAGCCCTAGAATTTAGATGAAGAAAATCATTTTTTGCAGTTGTAGAATCTGATAATATCACTTGTAAGTCGTAAATGTCAGAGCAGCCAATTATATCGGCTGATATTGGCAAGACAAGCTGATATTAAGTCAAAATAAAAAAGAGCATGTTCATTGCGGCCGATACAGAACATATTGGCTGGTGTTTTAAATCACAGCAGTGGGTAAATGGGAACCATCCAGATTAGGGGATATGTTAGAGAATGATAAAGAGAGATTAGTTTTGGTTTTCAGTGACTGACACAATTAAGGATTGTAATGAGCAGAATTTTTACCCATTAAAGAAGGATTTTCAGAAGAAATTCATTTCGGCCAATGGAAATTCGGATCGTGAAGGGAAGTAATTCGTAGAATGTGTCAAGGGACCTGAATGAGGCAGGTACTCATGATAAAGGGAGCAATTTGATCTTCACTGAGAGATGTGGATGATTGTGCATCTCTGTATTGAGTACATAATCTCATTGGGCTCCATCTTTTCATAGTTCTTGTAATCTCCATTTTTAAACTACCAATTCATTTTAGTTATCTTTCAAAAAAGAAAATATCAGAGTTTTGTACTCTACATTTCGGGAGATCATGTGCGAGTGGCAAGATATGGTCATATGGGTTTATGATGGAGATCAGTATTGTTTTTCTCGTTTTAAGATTTTGATTCTGTTCTGACTAGGTTGATGTTTTTCTCTTTATTTATTGATATCCATGACTCATCTCCACTTTGCATTTTCTTCTTTGGGTTTGAATATATTTAAAGATGCTTGAAAATTCTAAATCCGGAATATCTTTTTGTTCTTTGTGGATTGCTTGCATGAATTAATGATTGGTTGGACCTATATTTTTGCTAAGGACATTTAATCTCAATGCAGGTGGGGTGGATATCAACTGGGAGCCTCTTTTCTATTATCCATGTCAAATTGTGTTGGCCTTGTTCTGCTTAAGGCTTTTTGACTACGCACTTATTAAAGGAAAAAATAATGACGGGATGATCACTGACATGTGGATAGTCTAGTAAATGTTCGTGCTTAGTAGCATAATTTTCCAACATGGTGGGTCGATAGGAACGTAGTTGAGTCCATCCAACCTAGTCTTATACTAGGTTGCATTGGGTTGAATTTGGTCTAGATGAGTTTTAGCCAAAAACAGTTGATTTGCCTGATCAACTAGCATTTTTGCTTGACTCATTCTTGTCTTGTCATGTCAGTTGAGTAGTTTTAAGGCATTTTGCCCTTATATATTAAAACAATAAACACAATCCATATATAACTATGGCACTGGCAAAATGGTAAAAGTTAAAAATATAATTAAATCACAGCTGAAAATTGAAATCACCTTAGATTTATCTCAAAAACAATATTTTTAGTTATTTACATATTTTAAAATATTTTTGTATTATAAATGTTTATATTTATAACAAAAATATACAAAAATTAAGATACTGAACTACTGAGTTTCTTGATCGACTCAACCTAGCCACTGGCTGGGTCTGGTTGATCCATTGGGTAGAAAACTATACCAAATTAATGCATAGACTGTTTGGTACTTCAATTTGGTCTTTGTTTTGTATCTATTGGGTATATTTTGGACCTTATATGGGAAAAAACATATGGCTCCTTGCTGCTTGTTTTCTGGTTAAGGTGAGTTCCTATTTGCAACTGGGAGCTTTTATTATTTTTAGGATTAACACATCCCTTTTGGGAATAAAAATGACAGTTCTCTCTTTATCTGCACCTCCTTGGTGCTGATATCTTTTTGCTTTTTATTCAACCATTTGATTCCTCTTGTGCCGGTGAACTGTTCCTAGATTCCTCTTGTGCTGCAAAAGCTTTCATTGATGAATTTGCTCCTTATAGGAAAGTACTAAAGAGGCTGAGGTGATAGCAGTTGCTGAAAGATCGGGTGATGGAGTCTTACCAGTTTATGAATTTGAGTACAAAGTGGACAGCACCAGAGGAGGGATGAAGAGGATCTTTTCCGCAGCATTCGTAGCTTCCAAGAAGCTTTATCTCCTAAATATTTCCTACTCCGATCGTCCAGAAAATCCTATAGATCCCCAAACAAGACTGATGTTGGAGAAAGTTCTTCATTCTTTTGACATGGCATCATCATAGCAACATAACTGGGAAAAGGAGTTCTTATTCTTTAATAAAGATTTTGTCTTTCTTCCAATTGTTTAGCTTTCTCTAGGTAATGCCACCAACTTCCACTCCGGAGACTATTCCATTTAGTCTCCTTTCCTATCACTAGCTTGATGGCAATTTTCTATGTTGTGGGTTTTTGCCTTCTGTGTAAACCTGTGGAAAATAGTTCTTTACCTCGAGTTTTAATAAGCTGTTGTCCAAAACTGTGAAGAATCCCTTCTATGTATTATTATTACCCAATCATAAAAGTGTAATCTGGCACAATTTCTTATTGAGAGGGATTGAAATTTTTATTGATGATGTAGAGATCTGTATACATTTTAAACACTGCGATGGTTATGTCAGATTACAACAATATCCAATCGAAGATTTTAACAAAAACAATTTGTATCTCTGAAATTCTCTGAATTCATTTGGAGTGAGACATCTCTTGGAGATTCCTTAGAATCGAATAGAGATAAATCTGCTGAGGACAATTGCAGCCTGTGATTGGCTAATAATGAGAACCGCAGAAGTTGTTAACATGAAATATGAGAATATATTATTCTTTGAATTCCATTTTCGTTTTCTCATAAAATGCTCTGCATAAACATATCCTTAGTGGTGGTAAATTACAAAGCAATGACATTTGGATATCAACTAGCCCTGTCAGTTCTGTGGAACACGAAAGGGTTGTTTTGAAACAACTATATCAGGTACTTGTTGATTTGAAACAACTACATCAGGTACTTGGCTAACTTATCCCCCTCTTTAAAGATTGTAAGAAGCAACCCAGTCATTGCTTATGCTTTTGGGGTTGGCATTTCTAAGTAGGAGAAAAGATACAAAACATCTATGCCATACATCAACTTCTGATCACAGGGACCCCACAGCTTGGAACCTGGGCCCCTTGGGTTGAAACTTCTGCTTAGCATAAACTGCCATGTAATCACCAAACACAAACTTTGGATATGCTTGATCATCTGTTTGATCAATCAGCTGAGGTGCAGGAGCTATGGTGGCCTTAAGAGATGGATTGTAGAAGGATGCAATGGACCTTCTGTTGCCAGTTTGGGAGGCCAGCACCCTGTGCCACACGCTCCTGTATCAACCATTGCTTATGACTTCGATCTGATCGCCCACGTTGATCACAATCGCATTGGCCAATGGTTGGACGTCTATCCATTCGCCATCCTTGAGAATTTGTAGGCCTTTTACTTTGTCATCTTGGAAGAGTAGGATGACCCCACCTGCATCAGTGTGGGACCGGAGCCCAGGCACTAGATCAGGCCGTGGGCATGGTGGATAGTGGCTAACCTTGGTCCCAAAGAAAGGGTGGTGCTCCAGATCATCCCCGCCACAGAGTGCTCTTTTTATGTGTCCTTCCTCCAGACCCAGATTCTCGTCCATAATCTCCATGACCTTCTCTGCAAGTTTCTTCAGTTCTCTCCTGTATTCCATCATGGTCTCCCTGTTGTTGGCACATACAAACAATTAAGGAGGTACCTGTTAGAAAACTCTCAAGTCTCATTGAATGAATACCTTACTTGAAAAGAAAAACTGTACTGTTAGGATCATTGGATCCATGCATTTTCAGTTTTCTAGGCAAAGATCAATATAAGACAGTCTGGCCCTTCAATTGGACGGTCCGGATAGACGGGCGGCCCCATCCTTTTTCACTCACATGGTGGGTTTATCTTAGACTCAAGTTAAGTGTGTATTGGTGTAAGTGAACATGACAATACTAATTGAATTAGCACTTTATTAATTGGCATCTCAATCTTTTGTGACAGGTTTAAGTAGATAATCACATGGAAAATTGGTGGGGTCCAAATGTTCTGAGATCTACAACTTACTAATTGAACAAGACTTAAAATAATCAGCTACGTAGAGAATTATTGATTGTAGTATGAGCTACTACATGATTGCTTTAGAAAATGATTTCAAAGCCCAGAGCCATAACCGCCGGGCCCAAAACTGTCATGGACGATTAAATAATACTCCATCTTTGTTTCCATCCTACGAAACTTAAAAAGAACAATTATGTAAAGCTGAACTTTCAACTGTAAACCTTACACTCTTTGATAAAATCAAAACTTTTACATGATTAATCACACATAAGAAACCAAACTTTCAAGTTAATCTTCCATTTGGGTGTCAATACAATCCCATCGCCAAAAGTATAGAATCGAAATATGGTTAAACATATATTAGATGTCGTGTGAATAAACAAGGCTGCATGTTGTTGTCCAATCTAACTGTGAGCATTACTCTAATTGAATTGAAATCTCATAGAGCTAGAGAAGAAATTGTGCACTAAAGTACTGTTTGAAGTGCTAAAAGATCAATCCTATTGTCTGTTAAAAAAGATGAATATATGAATAAATTAATATTTACTAAGAATTGGAATTGTTCCTTCTGAAGAGCAAAAGTTTCAACAGCATGTATTTTTCCGTGCCTTTTTTTTGTTGGCCGGATGTGGAGGAGAAAACAGGTGAAGAAAATAGACAAAACATGATTAGAGATTAATGTTAACACCAAAACTTCTTAAGGTGATACCCATGGCTGTCAACAGGCCACACTCAGGCTAGACTCACATGGACCAGAATCTAACCAAATAAGTCCTTCAAGACCCAAGTTCAAGTCGAATGGACCTGGGAAATTCAGGTTGGCATGACTCTACTCAAAAGTATCTAACACGATAGGAGCCCAAACCTTAAAAAGATCCGAGTGAGTCCAATGTGGTCTGATAACTTATTTGTTGATTGTTAGAAATCATGTGGTCCGCCTGCCACGCACCCCACATCAGATTAAGGAGTTGGTTAATTACCAAGAAATCATCTCCGGCTTAAATTGTTATTCAGTGAGCCTTGGAGAGTTTGGGTTCAGTCTCTGCCAGATCTAGACCATACCCAAGACCAGGCTTCTTATTCTGGTGGGGTCTGCCCCTTTTAAAACATAACACAATTTTTGGAATTACTGTCCAGAAGCTGTAGTCCCTTACTTGAATTCTTTGGGTTGTGATGGCCAATCATTGTCATCTTGAAGGATAAACACATCTTCCCAATCCAAGTTCTGCAGTTGCTCTCTCTCCTCTTTCCCTTCCTTCAATCCATTCAATAGCTGCACAGCCAATGAATCCTTGAAACCTTCCTCTCTTTCCATTTTATAGCACTGGGAGCACACTTTCTTAACCCTCTTCAGTAGCTCCACTGGTATCCCATGGTTCACCAACTGCAACAAAACCAAAACAATACTTTGTTCTCTCTCTCTTTTAAATGTTTTCATATAAAGATAAGAAAAAACATTTCTGATCAGTTACCTGAAAGAATCCCCATTCTTCGCAGCCATTCGCTATGCGGGCCATCGTTTCCGCCTTCTCTTCTCCATCGAGCTTCGAGAAGTCGATAACTGGAATCGCCATTGAAAGGAATGCAAGCAAGAAGAAGCAGAGCAGTTTTAGTAGCTTGTACTAAAGAGGACTAGACAGAGAGGAGGAGGTGGGGGTGTTTCTCTTTGGCAGGAGAGTCGTGGGGTTTTATAAGAGAAGCCCACGTAAGATGTGAACAGAGTTTGAGAATAAAATAACGTGTTTGGGTTGGCCATTGGACGGTGCCAATGCATTAAGAAATGTAAGCAGTGTCGGATGCCTTTTGTGGAAGGAAACCCACGACGAAAGGCATTGTGACACAGGTGATATGTTTAGGTGCAAGAAGAGTCTCTGTGGCAAAAATTATGAAAAGATGGTCACCATCCCATGTGAGTGTAATTCTTAGCTGAGTTTATACTACTAGAAGAGAGAAATATGAAAAGTAAATTAAATAGCAAGGACTGGACTCATGCATGTTAGTCGAAACATATTTGTGATCGCGAGGGCCTCTTGTTTGTGCACGCACATGCGAATATATGATTGAATTGTTCATGCAGTGGAACTCTTTCGATGTAAGAGCTACCCAACCAGATGATGTGGCCATCTGATGATTAGATTGTTGAAAAAAAAAAGAAGGAAGATCTACCATCAATGGCCTATTACTATACTATAATTGGGTCTTCTACACATGTAAGTACTTGGAGAATAATCCTCAATGACCAATAATTAACTATGGTTGTTGTGGACTATTTTACTGAGGGTTGCTATAGAAGTTCGTTGCCTACTTGCCTCCTTCAAGTTCACTGTTCAATTGGTAGCCCTATTAAATGGAAGAGATATTATTTCACTGCATGGTTATTAGTAGTGGGTCATATCAGATAAACAATCTCGGTCGTTGAAATGTGATCAATGGTGTTCTTATCACTTAACAAGTTTTAACTTGTAAGGGATGATCACCCAAATTTAAGTGTCAACTCAACTGGGGCCATGAATCTCATCATATCCTTTCTTATGACTTCAATAGTTAGCATTCTTATCTTTATATCTTTACAAAAAATGGTTCTGACAGTCTTAATTAAATATGGCAATAAGACTAAAACTCTAATTCTTTTCCTGATACTTTTATCTTATTTTAGGATATTGCCTATGTCAAAGTCACATTAAAAGGTCAGTAAGAAAGGAGATTTCTATTAGATTTGAAGCTTCAATCCCACTGCAGATTGCCTTTTCTTTTCGAAAGAAGAAGTCACACTGTTAAGATATGTAAAAGAAGTGTGGCTCAAGAAATCAAGAGAAGGAAAAAGTTAAGGCCTTGAAAGCAAGTTGCTATTATATTTTTTCAAGTAACTGTTTACTCGACAAACACAAGATTTAAGGTGCTTTTCTCAACATGCAGACCCTGAAGCCCTTACTTCATGGTAAATTATCCCCTTGTTTTCTTTATTATTCCTGCCTCAGTCCCTGTACAATAACTAGAAACACAAAGCCCATGATTAGAGCTACTTTATTCTTCTTTACTTTCAGTTCTATGACCAAGTTAGTTAGCAACTTCTGCCAAACTCGAATCCCCTTGAGTTGACTGCTTTCAGTTTTATGCCTTGACATGGGCATGCTTCCATCTTTTTCTAAACGAACAATTACTGAAGTCTAGGCATCCTTCTAGGGTTTACAAATTTTATTAATGACCTTCATAAAGCTTCCAATCTAGGCAAAGTACTTCCCTATCATATTCAGCATCTTTTTGCAGGCCACTGGTGCAATTATCCAGGTCCATAGACTGATAGACCCAACAGATGCCATGTTGGAATGTGAGCCCATTTAATGATGGGTTCAAATACCGGAAGTGGACCTTTATCAGCAAAGAACAAACTGAATATTAAGAAAGGTGCTTTGGCAATAAAATAATAGTCTGAATCTGTATGTACCAGTAAGTGTTGAAGATAATCATTGTCCATATCACCTGTAAAAAATATATATGAATTGGATATTACATTGATATTTTGTATTGACTTTTTAAAAAATTAATACTTACCAACTAATATGTAATGTCAAAGTGTCTTAAGGACTTTATTTTACTTAGTCATTAGGATTAGAACCAGTTTTTCATTTTTGCTCTTCCAATATAAGAAGATAGTGTCAATCATTGATGGCTTGATGCCTTTTCATCTCTCCCTCCATAAAAACAACCATGGATCAATCAATGGTTGTATCTGTGTTGGTTAAAGACTTTTGGATAGTACGTATGTGTGCATGGGTGAGTGGATATATTTGCCAGAGTGAAAACATACGAAGTGCAGAACCAACCACCGAAAATGTTGCATGTATTCAAATTGGAAAAAGAGTTTAAAAATACTACCTCATGACAGCTCTCTCTAATAATTCTAAAAACCTGAATCACCAACCTCACGGGGATCTCTTTGACATCCATTGTTCAGTTGGATGTTTTAGTGGTCCATGTTCACATTTTACACAAATGGTTAACCTGTAATGAAAATTTTCAGCTTCATCAACTACTGGGGCATTTAGATTTATGGGTTTGTATGACTGTATTACTGCTCTACACATGTTCCTGTCTGGAGTAGGGACTAGGAAGTGTACTTGTTTATGAGAGGTTGTGTAGCTGGCCATATGAAACAGAGTGGGCCATATGAAACATAGATAATATTAAAACAGTGCCTTCTCTAGACGGTGCCGCGGCCATTGGTCACAGGAAGAACATAGTGATCTGGGTGTGGATGTGTTAGAATATTATTAGGGTTTTGAAAGCAAGGAATTGACTATTGGGTCATCATCGTTTGCATGTCTCCCATTCATCCCCCAGTGTCAGGAAATCCAGATTGGGAGCCTTGAAGGCAGTGATTTTTTTGAAGTATTGCTCATGTTACGCGTCTTGAGATTCCCTTGCAATCCAAGTTCTATCCTTGTTCTTTTGGGGAAGTGTAGTAGCTGTGTTTATAAACTAGTTGCCATCACATGGAGAGAGAGAGAGAGAGTGTGTGTGTGTGTGTGATTTCTTCTGCCCCTCCAGGGGTGTTTGCCATTTCAGAAAATGGAAAGATGGTAGAGGGTGTATGTACCAGTGAACCTGTTTATGTGTTTGTTAAGCCACATCTTTTTTTTAATATAATAACAAAGCACTAATCATTGGTTAATGACACAGTGTGGTCCAGTAAGTTAAAATCAAATGTGGCCATGTAGGCTTTACTTTCCTCCTTAGTTATCCCTTTTTTTTATGACGTGGGTATCCCAGACATCTTTGACCCAACAGGACTAATTTCCTGGGTGACTCTCACTAAACTCACACAATAGCACACCGGGCAAATTCGGAGCAGTTTTAAGCACAAGACATGGGGAGCAAACTCACGCCTTATGCCACTCCACCAACTTATGGGTTTCCTCTTTAGTTACTTATAGCGTGTCTGTTTGCATTAGAAATTTCAATTCAAATAAGCTTTACATAAGGATTATTTCAAAGGTGAAGGGTATTACTTGGAGGGTGAAAAATACAAGTTAGTGATGTAGATGAGACCTTGATTTTCCTAAATTCTAAATTACTAGGTGAGGGTTGTGTAATCATTGCCCATCTTCCCTTTATTTTATTTCCATAAAAAGAAAGGTCATTTGATGCTCATTTTCGGATATTCACCTTTGATCTTAATTTTTAACCACGTAAGGTTACGTATTCGATGCAAACAAACTGGTTCTAAATAAAGTTTGTTTGATTCATGGATTATACTATCCATGAATGGAATTATCCTATTTGACAATAAATCCGACCTTCGTGTTTATGTGAATTTCTCAATTATGTTTGGTTTACTTGAGTATAAAATTTAGAAAATGGATGTACTTTGTGGGGAATTTTCACCTACAAGCAGATTTTATCCTAAACATATGATGTCTAACTAGTGGGGGGCACCTAGCTGGTTCATATCAATGAGGGTAGAGGTGTTTGTGAGTGTGAAAGGGGTACACTAATCTAAGGTGAGCACGTGGGCCTAGAGTGCTGGATTGCAATTGTTATCAATGGGTAGGAGGCTTTCATTATAGGGTGATTCTATATGCACCGTACCATAATGGTGGGTGTGCACAGCACATAAAGGGGGTGTATATAGAATCACCCTTCATTAAATTTCATATATATGGTAATATAGGAGAATATTCATATGCATCCATCCCTCACCATAGGATGATAGAAACTTACATAATTAAAAATATTCATGTGCAAAAGAGGAAAAGCCATATATGATCATATACAGAAAAAGAATGTTCATGTGTAAAGAGGCAAAGCCATGTAAGTGTCCCTCACCCTATGGTGAGAGATGGATGCACATGAATGTCCCTCGGTAATATAATGTATGTACTAACTTACTCATGGAAAAATTATCATATGTTCATGTCCACGTGAGAGTTGTCATATGGATGGGTTACATTGACCCACATAGACTCCACGTTTGCGATTCAAGGCATTCATTGTCAAGATCTGAAGATGACCAGGTCTCAGACCAGGTCTGAGGAAAAACCTTGATTTCCTAATTACAATTTGTTAACCTAATTCTGTATCAAAATACATATAAATACATCACATATACAAAGGAAAGAGGTTGGGCCGGGCTTGTTGGGCCTGGGCTTGGGCCCACTTGATATGCTTTAACACTCCCCCTCAAATTGACGCGGAAGCATCAATTTGTTCTGAAGAAAGACATGACGATCACGCGGAAGTGCCTTAGTTAGAAGATCAGCTAGTTGAAGGGAAGAAGGAACATGCGGAAGGATGAGAAGCTTCCGATCAAAGGCATCACGAATATAATGGCAATCAACTTCAATGTGCTTTGTCCGCTCATGAAAGACTGGATTTGCAACTAGGCGAATGGCACTAGTATTATCACCATATAAAGGAGTGGGAGTAGTTTGAGGGAATTTGAGTTCAGCAAGCAGACTTCGTAACCAAGTAATTTCAGAGCAGGAAGAGGACAAAGCACGATACTCAGCTTCTGTAGAAGACTTCGAAATGCGATCTTGTTTCTTACATTTCCAAGAGATCAAAGAATTACCGAGAAAAGCACACCAACCAGTAGTAGATCGGCGAGAATCAGGACATCCAGCCCAATCAGCATCCGCATAAACCTGAAGTTGAAGAGTAGATTGGCGTGGATAAAAAAGACCCTTATTAATAGAACCAGAGAGATAGCGCATAATCCGATGAACCGCAGCAAGCTGAAGATGAGTAGGGCAATGGAGAAATTGACTGACACGTTGTACAGCAAAGGCGATATCAGGACGAGTAATGGTGAGATAAATCAAACTGCCAACCAGCTTCCTATAGAAAGACGGATTAGATAATGGTGTCCCATCATCATTGCAAAGCTTGACATTGATTTCCATCGGAGTATCAACAGGAGTGGAATTCGAAAACGAAGCAAGAGCAATGAGATCCTTAGTGTATTTCTGTTGACAGAGTGAGATACCAGAAGGCCCATGGTGTACTTCAATACCTACAAAATATGAAACAGTACCAAGATCTTTCATATGAAAAGATGTGCACAGCAGGGCCTGTAATGAGAGAATGCCAGAGCGATCTGAACCGGTGATGAGAATGTCATCCACATAGACAAGAAGAATAGTGATTCCATTCGAACTCCGGCGGAGAAATAAGGAAGAATCATAATTACTCTGTCGAAAACCACCAGACTGCAATGTAGAGTGAAACTTGGCAAACCAAGCCCTAGGTGCCTGTTTAAGACCATAGAGCGATCTCCGTAACTGACATACCGAATCTGAATATTCGAGTCCTGGTGGAATCTTCATATAAACAGTTTCTGCAAGATCCCCGTGAAGAAAAGCATTCTTCACATCCATCTGTAAGATAGCCCAATGTTGCTGAGAAGCAATAGCAAAGATGGTACGAACAGTCGTCAATTTAGCAACTGGAGCAAACGTCTCCGAATAATTCAGTCCAAATTCTTGATGATTGCCAAGAGCAACAAGACGAGCTTTATAACGATCCAAAGATCCATCAGGATGAAGTTTTACTGTGTAAACCCACTTGCAACCAATAGGTTGCACACCAGAAGGACAAGTAACAACATCCCATGTGCGATTCTCAATTAATGATGTGAGTTCCTCAGACATAGCCTGTTTCCAACAATCATACTGAATGGCTTGCTTATAAGTTTTAGGCACAAAATGAGAGTGAGATTCAGTGGCAATCAATGCATCAGGTTCCCATCCATAACGTTCAGGCGGACGGATAATCCGCGTCGACCGTCGTGGAGGAACAGGAGAAGCAAGGGAGATAGGATCAGGTGCTGGTGGAGGTAAATCAGGTGGGTCATTAGTGGGCGCTCGAACAGATCTCCGATGATAAACAAGTCCCTCCTTAAACCGTTCAGGTGCAGAAGCAGAGGAATCAAAAGAAGGAAAAGAGAGAGAAGGAGGAGAAGAATGCATAATATGATGTTGGAAGTAATACTGGGATTCAAGAAAAATGACATTGCGAGAAATACGAGTTTTCTTCAAAAGAGGATCATAACAAACATACCCTTTTTGACCTGGTGCATAACCCACAAAGGCACATTTGACTGATTGAGCAGAGAGTTTGGTGCGTTCATGAGGAGGAAGATGAACAAAACAAACACACCCAAAAGTATGGAGCAAAGTATAAGAGGGATGGATGGTAAACAGACGATACTAAGGTGTATCATTATGCAAACGTGGAGAACTCTGACGATTAATGAGATACACAGCAGTACTAATGGCCTCAACCCAAAAAGAAGTGGGAACCGAAGATTCCAAAAGAAGTGTACGAGCAACATCCAAGATGTGACGATGTTTTCGTTCAGCAACCCCATTTTGTTGAGGAGTATATGGACAAGAACGGTGATGGAGAATGCCTTTTTCATGAAGCAAAGTTTGAAAATCATGAGAAAGATATTCTCCCCCTGAATCAGAACGAAGTGATTTGATGCATTTTTTGAACTGAGTTTGAATCATGGCAAGAAAAGTGCGGAAAACAGAAAACACATCACTTTTGGCATGCAAGAAATAAATCCATGTGAAATGACTATAATCATCAATAAAGGTCACATAGTATTTATAACCAAGGCGCGAATGAGAAGGAGCAATACCCCATACATCAGAATGCACCAGATCAAAAACAGCATGTGAGTTGGCATGATGAGTAGGAAAAGGCAAAGTTTTACTTTTACCCAGTAAGCAACTAGTGCAATCAAAATTAACATCTTGGGAAGTAAAATGAAAACTTTATTAATCAAACCAGAGTTTAACATAGATAAAAGTCGCATTGAATGAGGATGGCCTAAACGTTTGTGCCACAAGGCACATACATCTTTATTTGAACGAACTGACATAAAAGAAAATGACATAGAATGAGATAGTGACTTATTTAAAAAATCAATCATGAAGAGACGTCCACTTTTATGACCCTTCCCGATCACTTTCCCAGTTTCCCGATCCTGCACAACACAACCAGAAGAAGAAAAATGAACTGAGCAATTGTGATCAACAAGTTGACCAACAGACAGCAAATTGGCAGATAGGTTTGGAACATAAAAAATGTCATGCAAAGGAAGGGTAGAAGATGAAGAAAAAGATCCGGTACCAAGAATGGGAATACTATCACCATTAGCAGTATGAATTGCCGTTGTGCCAGGACACGACAAAATGGAGTGGAGATTTAGAGGTGACCATGTCATATGGTTGGTTGCCCCTGAATCAAAAATCCATTTGTCCTTAGAAGGGTTAGGATTACCTGAGACATGCATGGCAGACAAGGCATTCTGGATCATCTGTTGAACAAGATCAGGTGTGAGAGAGGAGGAGGAAGATTCAGTAGCTTGTGAGAAAGGGGCACTAACTGGAGGAACATCAGAAGTGGCATTAGCAGTATCTTGAACATGAAGAGCACGATTCCTATTTGACGGTCTTCGGGGGCATTCGGAGATAAGATGACCCTGTCTCTTGCAGTAATTGCAAGACTTCTTCTTGCATTGACTGGCCAAGTGTCCAAAATCTTTGCAAGAGAAACACTGAACAGCACTCAAGTCCCTTGGTTTCTGTCTACCTTGAACTAAGAAAACTGTCTCAGATGGAGGTTGGACTTGTTCCAAAGTTACTTGAGAAAGGAGCCTTTGTTCTTCACGCAATAGTTCTTGCAAGCATTCATCGAGTGAAGGACATGGACTGCGATTCATGAGACTCGCACGAAGTGGTTCAAATTCTTTCCTCAGTTTCATAAGAAACTGATTCCTTTGAGTGGCAACAAAGACTTTGCGAACTGCGGCTAATTCTATTGAAGTTAATTCAGCAAAAACAATAGAATTATAGTCCAACCATAAATTGATAAATCCCGAATAATATTCCTGAACTGTTTTAGTCCCCTGGGAATATTCACCAAGCTCAAGTTCAAGATGAAACCTCCTTGCCTCATTGGACTGCTGATAGAGTTTCTTAAGATAAGTCCAAATGTCTACAGAGGTTGTATAAGCCCGTAAATTAATACTAATATTTCTCTCAACAGAATGTGCAATCCAACTAATGACACGTGCATTATTTCGTTTCCACTCCTTTAAGCCTTTTAAATTAGTGGGATCTTTTGGTTGAACTTCTGTTCCATCAATAAATCCTCCCAAGTCATGGCCTTCAATAAAATTTCTCATGTGAAATTCCCACTCGCTGTAGTTTTTCCCATCCAATTTAATAGGGATGCCATCAAGTTTATCAGACATGATGCACAGAAATAAAATATTCCAAAACAAATTATCGGGACCAAAGCGGCACTACTGCACCTGCAGAAATGAAGGAGAAGACCTGCCTGCAAAAAAAACTAAGATAAGCGTCGCTGTAGTCTCCGAAGCCACCAACCAAATCAGACGACGGTGACAATGGGGATGACAGCGGCGGCGAGGGCAGAGAGATCCAGCGGCCTTTCTCAAGGAAGATGGAGAGGACGATTGCAAACGGAGCGAAAGATCGAGAACCAGGGTTCCTCGCACTGATTGAAGCACAGCGTTCAATCAGAGGATTGCAGACGATCGTGGATTGCACGACGTTCAATCGGAAGATGGCGCGGAAGATCAAGAACCAAGATTCAGTCGATCGTTGCAGACGATGGAGCAGATAGGGCACTGAGTAGACGATCGTTGCAGTGAGCAGACGATGCAGCGAACAGGCTGTAGATGATCAGCACCCAAATTGCTGAGGACTTGGCTCTGATACCATGTCAAGATCTGAAGATGACCAGGTCTGAGGAAAAACCTTGATTTCCTAATTACAACTTGTTAACCTAATTCTGTATCAAAATACATATAAATACATCACATATACAAAGGAAAGAGGTTGGGCCGGGCTTGTTGGGCTTGGGCTTGGGCCCACTTGATATGCTTTAACATTCATATCACAACCCTTCTCTCTTTTACCTTTTTTTCTCCTCGCATTCCAAGTACTCCAATCCACTAGTAGCCCAATGGTTGGGCACCTCCCTCACACAAAAATAGTCAGAGATTAAACCTTGGTCACATTGCTGGTGACGAAGGACTTGGGTGAGTGTATGTGGGTGGGTGTATATTTAACAACTCTCTTTTAAATGTACTGCCACCCAAAGTTTACTTAAGTCAAGATCGATTTAATCAACTACGTTTAAACATATTTGATCTAATCTAACAGCAAATTTTAGTTCCTGCTAGTGTGAAATTTCTGTCACTGAATGTTCATTAGGAGGCATGCATGTTCTGTTGGGGCCCAAATGTGTCAGACCCTATCAAGCACAGGACTGAAGAATCCCACGGCTCATGTGGTGGCATATTCAAGAGAACTGTTTAAATCATGGATTCTGTACTAGAATGATGCTAACTATTCAGAAAACCACAACAATTTCTACCTTCCTCATAGGAGAGCTAATTGGGCTAGACTATTCTAGGTCATTCCTTTAGAGAAGCTCACATCCACAAGCCAGGGGCACAATAGAGAAAATGAAGGTGGAGAAAACTATCTATAATTCAAATTTGTATTGACAGTTCATTTTTCTTCGCGCCTCGTTTTCTCCACATATAAAAGGTCCTTTCGAGTTTTCTCTAGCAAATATTTCTAAAGCCAACGTCATATCTAATGTTGTGTGCCCCTTTCTCCCCTATTTGGGCTAAAACCATGGCCAATCCAGTTCAATATTTGACCACATCAGGTCTTACATCCTCATCCACAAGGCACTTGCGTTAGAGGGACAGGTTGTTATTATTGACTACAGACTGTTTATATTATTGAAGTAAAACCTGTACACAAGTTGACATTACAAAGATACCATACACTTCTCTCAGCATGACAACAGAATGAGTGTTTTATATTTTGCATTGAAAAATAAAACTGTTTTTCTAATGCCAACAAACTTCTTATTTTAACCCTTTTCTCAATCCCATTTATTTTGTACATGAGGCTCAGCTTGGACTGGCATCCCAAGTAGTCTAAATAGGAGGAAGTCACTTTCTATAAAGTGCACTAAGTTAAAAGGGGCACACCCCCTTCAAAACTGGCATATAGAATGGAAATCTGAACCAGACTAATATGGTTTAAAATCATTATCCCATTGAAAGGAACCAAGTTTCACTCTATTTCCATGTGGGCTCATTCTCAGATTGATCATTAGTCAAATATATGAATAGATTAAGAGAGAGAGAGAGAGAGTTTCAGGGGTTGTTGCTTCACCATGGGCTGTGGGCTTATTCTCAGATGGATCATTAGTCAAATATATGAATAGATTATGAGAGAGAGAAATAGATTGAGAGAGAGAGAGAGAGAGAGAGAGAGAGAGAGAGAGAGAGAGAGAGAGAGAGAGAGTTTTTCAGGGGGTTGTTGCTTCACCATGGGCCAATGGCCTGTAGTAATCTGGATAATCCACTGTGAGTCTGCGATCCTCTTGGGAAAATACTGTGGCAAATTCTGAAATTCAGGAGGACCCAAGGAGCAACTCTGGCAGGTCTAGTCCTGTTTTGGACAGACTCTTAAGTCTTATCAAGTCCACTTCCAGAAGAGCCAATCTTATTTTGATGTAGTCCAAACTTGACTGGACTCCAATCTAACTTAAACTGACTTGACCCTTGTTATACTCAGTTTAAATTACTTCTGTTAAAAATAATTAAAACTCCAACCGAGTTTAAGCTAAGACTTTAATTTTCACTCCTGCTTCGAACTTGTTCATGCTTCTCACATCTTTCCTAGGATTTCAATTCGCTGGGAATATTCTCCAATGAGCAGACTACTGACTGATATGCAGTTTAGCTTTGGGGCTCCCCTCATATGCCTATTTATCAGTGGGGGTGGGTGGAATGGAAATCTCTTTATGAATAAGGATCAGCAAAAAAATCAATCCAGTTAAATCATCTTAGCACTTACATTAACAATGATAAAGTTAAGTGATCTTTTAACCATATTTATTTTCTGATATTCAATCCAACCGTGGATAAAGGTTTGAGATGAATGAAATTAGACTAGTGTCAAATCACCACAGAGAATAAGAGTATGAGAGCACCTGCACTGATGAAAGATTGGCCCAAATTGGCCCACAGAGCTGGACTGCATATAGTGATGCTGGGAGGAGAACATTTCTCCTACAGTCCTCTGCAGCAAGAGAAGGTCACTGGCCCCACAGAAATCCCATGGTTTAGCACAGCCTGAAACTTCCTCAAAACTCTGGTTTGGACAACAACCTGGACCGATTCGTAGCCGTTCGTTTCAAGTTGAGTCCTTGGTAGTTGGTAGTATATGGCCGCTTTGTGGAAGACGCACATAAGAAGCTTCATGTTTTCAACTCTAGCACCCTGTTGTTGTATATGTTTTCCCTCCAGTCCTCTCCCCGTCGCTGCACTCTGCAACTCAACCACTCCCACAATCGCCATGAAAGAGAAACATCTACGCGCTTCCCTCCTCCTCCTCCTCTTCCTCATCCTCTCTTCTTCTCAAACACTCGCTTCTCCTCCCCCTTCTCATCGAATCTGCGTAATCGGCAGCGGAATCGCAGGCTCCTCCCTCTCCCATTTCCTCAAAACCTATTCCCCCAATCCCAGTTCCCTCCAAATCACAATCTTCGAGAGAAACCGCATCGTCGGAGGACGGACGGCGACCGTCACCGTCGCCGGCGACACCTTCGAGGCCGGCGCCAGCATCATCCACCCCAAGAACCTCCACGCCCTCAAATTCACCTCTCTGCTCAACCTCCCCATCAAGACCCAATCCAACAAGAGCGATTCATCGTCCTGGTTCGGCATCTGGGACGGCTCTCGATTCGTCTTCAAGACCCTCCAGCCTCCGAATCCGAAATCGAGGCCTCCTTTCTATGCAAAGATCGTATCTTTCCTCAATTCGCTACTCATTTTCGGCCGTTACGGGTTCTCCCTCCTTCGAATGGAGCGATTCGTCGATGTTTGTAGCTGTTTTGGAGTTCTTTGTGGGTTATGATTAATGGGTCTTTTTTTGTTTTCTCATGTGTGTATTGGGTTTGGATTGAATTGCAGAAAACTGTAGGGAGTTTCTTGCGTTACTATGAGAATTTGGAGTCTCGTCCTGTTTTTTCAACGGTGGAGGAGATGCTGAAGTGGGCGGATTTGTATGGGCTTACGCGGCGGACTCTGCAAGAGGAATTGGCCGATGCTGGGTTGTCGCAGAGGCTGATATCGGAGCTTGTTACTGTAAGTTCACGGCTATATCACACATCGATTAATTCGAGTTCGAACTAGTACTTACTTTGTCAATTCGTTAGGTTAGGTTCCTTCATGTTGCTTTTGTTTTTCAGTCTACCCCAATTTGTAGTTCTATGTCTATGATTAGCTCCTCTAGTAGAGAAAATCAAAGGATGTAATTTTTTTATAGCTTTGGCGCATTGAGAAAATATCATAATCAACTTAGTATGAAGTTTTACAAGTTGAAATAACTTAAAACAAAAGTTCAAGTTAGACTCAGAATTGAAGTAGCCAAAGCCACATGTTAGATTATGAAGTGATATAGGACATGACTTCAACAGGGTGTGTGGAAAGGTGTAACTCATAAAGATGATTCTAGAGAACTTTTTTTGAGGGCTGAAGCCTGAAATTGAAAGGCACTGGATTTTTTCTTGGAAGCTGCTTAATTCATGTACTATAGCTGTATAGAGCCCTTTTGACTAGTAATGAAGTTAGGATCAAAGACAGTTCTCAGAACCTGATTGTTTGCATTAGAATACATAGGAATTCATGGTCAAATGAGCTCCGCCAGAGAATTATAGAAAGGGAAAGTGTGAGCAATATGTGATGAAGTGTGAAGGATATGTAAGGTAGCTGTGGATGGGAACCTTGACATTGGTAGGATTTGAATTACTAGGATGATGATTGGGTATTCATTTCCATCTTCCCTTGATTCACTTTCCGTTAAAAAAGAGGTTATTTGTTGGTCATTTTTGTATTTTCAACTTGAATCTTTATTTTTTAACAACTTATGGCATGAATTCCTATGTATTTAATGCTAACATACAGGCCCTCGTCTACAATTATGTGAAAATTTCCCAATTCATTTTTTTTAATAAATATTGTTCATGTTACATATGAGAAATATGACATATTGGTGCATTTTTAGAGATATCCATTTGTGTGGCTTCCGTTTCTGTAGGTGATCACTAGAATCAATTATGGTCAAAATGTTAGCATCAGTGGACTGGCTGGGGCAGTTTCCTTAGCAGGCTCTGATTCAGGATTGTGGTCCGTTGAAGGAGGCAATTGGCAGCTTGCTGCTGGGTTGATTCGTCATTCAAATGCTTTGCTGCATCTCCATGAAGAGATTTCTTCTGTTTCGTATGCTCAAGGCTTATATGAACTCAACTCTACTAAAGGAAATTCTTACAGCTGTGACATAACAGTAGTTGCAACACCACTAGATGAGATAAAGATCAGCTTCACTCCTCCAATTTCGATTCCCAAGAGAAAGTTACAGCACACACATGCAACTTTTGTGAGGGGTCTCTTGAACCCAGTAAGTATTCAATCAATAGTTTTCTTCCCACAGCTTCCCAGAGAATTCTTGTTTCTTTTTAGCTGTCTTTGTTGTCTAATATTCAATGGCCGACATTTAAAAATTGAAAGGCATCTCATTCATGATGTGGCCACCAGAACAACATGACATCAAACCAATCCGCTTATGTTCAGTTGGAGCATCAGGATCCTATGATTATGCTCCTTATTCTTCTCGAGTAATATGTGATGATATCTGCTTGTTCTTACATCTAATCCTTAATTTCTACAAGTGGGAATATAAGGAAGTTTGCATGATCTATAGAACCTTTACACGGCACAACATGCTTTTCATTCTATGATAATAAAACACCTCATGTGGCAATACGTGAATGATAACATTTTAAATATTTTTATTATTCCCAAGGCATACTTCGGCTTGAGTGCCGCATCAGAAATTCCAGAGCTCGTTGGCACAATTGAATCTCCTGATCTTCCATTTTCCAGCATCTCCATTCTCAAGAAATACAGTGAAGAGGATATGACATATAAAGTTTTCTCTCGAATTGCAATGGCAGAAGAGTTGCTGGATCTGATCTTCAGGTAAGCATTATGCTTGTTTGCCCAAATTACTTTGTGAAATATTGCCAAATGCTAACAGATAACTTGTAATCCTTAAACAGCACAAGGAAGGAAACTATCCGAATAAACTGGGGTGCATATCCTCATTATGAGGCTCCAGAGGCATTTGCACCTTTCTTGTTGGATGGGCTGCATTTATACTACATAAATGCATTTGAGAATGCAGCGAGTACCATAGAGACAAGTTCAGTTGCGGCCGAAAATGTTGCTCGACTTATCCTGTCCAGAATCGGTCCAACTTCACGTTCTGATATACCAACTTTGGAGAGTACTGCTTCTCATGAAGAGGAGAACTTGCATGTTGACCTTTGACAATGTCAGTAGCAGATGTGGGCATTTCAGTCTCAAATCCAGGATTGCATCAATCGTTTGATTGTTGATGTGACAGTTCTTTGCATCCATCCCTCCAGTCTCTGGATACTCTTCAAGTGAAGTTTGAGAATGGAGAGTGAAGAGTGTGAGGACTGCGTGGGCTTTTTTTCATCTATCTGATCAAGAGAGTGAACTAAAAAGGATGGTTGTATCAATTGTCATGAGACTGTCTTTATAGCATGTTGGTTATACTAGTTCATGAACTATATATAGCATGTACATTTGTTTGGCAATTTTGGCTCCTCTCGAGGAAGCATCATTGAGAAGCTAAGTATATTGTGGGCGTAGTACTATTTGGGGAATGAATTCCACAAGTTGAATGCTTTGTTTGCAGTGAGTAAATTCCTTTCTTTGAGACTGAAGTGATTCTTATTTGACTTTCCACTGTCTTTTTTTCCTCCTTTGGGGTAAGATTTCACTTTCCCCTATTAAAACTTCATCTGAAGTTTTGCCAGCTGGATTACAATTGTGGTGATGAGTAACTCCTCAAAGAGGGGGATATATCAACAAATAAAAAGAGGGATATATCACTAATTGTAGTGATGAGTAACTCCTCAATGAAGAGAGGACAAAGAACCCTCCTTTTTTTTTTGTAGGCTTTGAATTGCCTATCTGCTGCCTCTTTCAAGGGGTTCCCACCATGGTGCAAAATTACTATAATGATCTAGAGCAACAAATTCTTAAGATCTAATTTCATCTGCTGGTAATTCACTAAGAATAAGCAAGCAATCAAGCCATTTAATATTTGCATTTGAATCCATTTAATGTTTTCATTCTTAAAATCTCATTTTTAATAAGTTTGCGTTTGAAGCCATTTAATAGGTAAGGTAGATCTAGTTTTAAACAATTAAAGTATACTTATAAGTAATTATGCATGATGAGCATTTTACAAAAATGATGACTGGAATGTAATTTGAAACTTATATTTGGTATTTTACATTCCATATTTGGATAACAAACTATGTAATATGCAATATTTCTTCTTTTATTTTCCTTATTATAGTATCTTGAGAATTTTACCCAAAAAATGACCCTACATGGCCACTAGTATATATCGCACGGAAGTGGTCTCGGGAGACCACTTCTGTTTTTTTTTATCAATGATTGAAACATGCGACGACGTCGTCATCACATTCAACCCATAAAACTCCCCAGAAACCTCACTTCCTTATTTTCCCCTTTTGCTTGTTCTTCCTTATGTCTTGTGCTCCCATAGCGCCTCTTGTGGCGGCGGCCCTGTTGCTCCTTCTTCTCGACGATTGAAACGTGCTCCCGTAGTGACTCTTGTGGCGGCGGCCATGTTGGTCCTTGTTCTTCCTTTTTGTCTTGTGCAGTTTCGTGGTTGAAATACCCTAATTTGCCTTTCTTGTTGCTATTGGTGCTCTCTTAATTCCACTGCTATAGGTTTTTCTATATGACAGGTGTTGTGGAGTTCTTTCTTAAAAATGTCAGTTGGTTGTGTAGCTGCTCCCATTCTCCGTTCCTTCTAGTTTGGGGTGTTTTGTTTTGCAACTCTCTCTTTCTAGTCAAAGCCCTGGGAGCAATTTAGATATTTTTTGCCATTGTTGGGCTTGCCTTTTTTATATCCTATTTATGGTCTTTTTTTTCCTCTTTTTGTCCTATGGCCTTCTTCCCTTTATATGTTGTGGAAATATATGGCAAGATAGAAGCTTGTAATTTCTCTGGATCTTGTAGTGCGTTCACACATCAAAATAATACAAACATCAATTTTTTTTTTCTGATTGCAATGGTCAATGACGACGTTGTTGCTCCGCAGAAGCTAGTGCAAAAAATTGTGTGTGTGTGATTGTACAACAACGTCGTTACTTAACAGAAGCTAGTGAAAGAAAATGTGTGTGACTATACAACGACGTATATATAGAAGATTAACGACGACATCGATACTAACTCTCGATATTAAGTGACGACGTCGTTGTTCGTTGAGAAAAAGCAAAAAATAAAATAAAAAATCTGGTGGGAATACCACTTCCATGCCATATATACTATTGGTACCTCTTTTGGTCAGTGGCCATCTGGGGTCTTTTTTTAGGTAAATTTCTCTAGTATCTTTCTTGCATGTATAAATTTATAAATTTAAATTGATTATCATGAATGCATGTAAATAAATGTATATTTCTATTTTTATAAGTAATGGATTGGATATTATTTAAGTTATTTAAAAGAACATGACTTTCTCGAGTCTCTGTATTGACTTTATCCAAGTTGATCTTTTTGTATTGGACGAGTCAAGTCTCAGTCGCGAGTTTTCTAACCTTAGTCATGATACGCGCATGCACGGACTTATAGAGCGAGTACATGAAAAAAAAGAGTACCATTACTACTTCAAAGAATTTTGGATATTTGAGGCCATTCTTTTGGTAATTGTCTTGGTGTCTAATTGGATAAGCATTAGAAAATAAAAACTAATCTCAACCTTTTTGGATGGATGGTGAAGTGAATTGAGGTGAGGTAAAGTCTCCATTGACAAGAAAAGACAAGGGTCATATTAAGTCCCTCGGGTGTGTTTGGATGTATAGTGAATTGAAGTAACGCGATGTGAAGTATCAAACCAAGAGAGAATTAAATTTAGGAGTTTATAATGGTATTTTGTTTTTAGTTGTTTGATAGAGAATATTTTTTTTTGCTAAAGATGCTTTTTTTTTGTCATTTAGTGGAGAAAAGAGGTTGTTTTTTCAAATTTTTTTTACAAAGTAGGAAAATTTGAATTTATATACTTTTACTATGACCCCTTGTTATTACCTGTATAGATAATGGAGGCTTTATTTTACTTTTAACTTTACTAGTAAATTGCCAAACAATAGAGAGGAAAAAGGAAGAAGTGGGCCAACGTGTGAAATCCCCAACCTTTTTTTGTTCACTCCATCTAAAATGATTTTTCTGGTAAAATCCCAAAAAAAAAAAAAAGAAGAAGAAAAAATCTCATCTAAGTTTGGATTCAGGAGTCAGGACCCATCCTACATACTGAAAAAATGGTAATGGTATCACCAATTTGTGGGTCCCACAGTAGGATTGAAAATTGGGTTGGAATTCCATTGGTCCTTTTGCATTTATACAAACACATGGAGCGCAAAATCCAGATTCCAGACTGGTCTGGATTTCCCGCCTCCGCCAAAACACAGTCACAAGAAGCAGAACAGCAATGGCGTCCAGGTCTTCGATGCTGTTCAAAGGCGTGAACGTGTTCTTGTCTCGAAGCCTGGTTCCACCAGAGGTGTTCGACGCTGTTCACGACGCCCTCAGACTCAATGGTGCCAGCCTCTTCCTCTGCTGCGATCCTTCTCGAAACTCCCCCAGCGATTTCCATGTCATCTCCTCTCCCGATCACGTATGTGATACAATATCCATCATCAATCTTTTCTAAATTTATAGGTTTCTTTCTCGATCCATGTCTCATGTTCCCCTCACTCAACATTCTGCTTCATTTCTTCCAGGAGAAGTTTGAAGATCTCAAGGCCAAAGGCTGCAATTTGCTCGGTACCCAATTTCTCAATCTGGTTTCTTTTTGTTGTAGTGTTTTTTTTTTCCTTTTCCTTTTCATTTCTCAATTCTTCCTATGTGAAGAGAATCAAGAATCTGGATGATTTTATATAAATCCTTCGGTTTTTGTCAAATTTTTATGCGTTTGGATGTACCCCAATTTGTCATTGTGGTTGGGTGTTTAGGTGGTCGTCTGTTCTGATTAGTTTGGTTCATTGTGTGTATTGGAATGGCTATTTGGGGTGGGCCCGAAAGGTTTTTATTTTGAGGAGAAGGAAACAAAAGAGAATAGGACCTTAAATGAGTTGTTCAGGGCAGCTACCAGAATCCCTGCGTCCAACAACACCTTTAAGTGCCATCAAGTGGATGTGCGTGCTTGTTGTGTGGATTAGAGTTTAATAGGCGGAAGGAATAGTGAAAGCATTTAGGAGTTTTGAGTAAGAGAATCCTCTTCTTCCAGACCCACATTGGATAATGAGACTCTCGAAGAAAAGGAGGGAGATTACTCAATTTCTTCACTTTTCTTTGATGTTGGGGTTGGGTGTGAAGCCTTAAGAATTTGCACTTTGGTGACGTGATACATAAAACAGGGACATGAAGTTTACACATAAGTTGAAGTAATGGATATAATAGATTGTGGATGTATTCAACATTGCATTTATTAAATTGCCATGGGTATCATAATCCTTTTATGCTAATTGCTAGAACACCCATCCAATGCATTTGGAGGTGAAAAGAAAAGAATTGTGGAGTAAATCATGGTTTGATCATGCGAGAATCCTTCAACATTTTAGCCATTGGGACAAAAGAGAACTTATTTGCACATCGGCAAGTGGACCTAATTGTATAGATGCGGGGCTTATGAAGCACATTGTTCAGAGGTTCAGACCATTGATTTAGTTGGCTGAGAATGCACCAAAAGCCTCCCAGATTAGAAGATCCTCACAGTCTGATCTTCATCTCTTTTTTTTTTTTCCCCTTAGCTGTTGACCAAGGGCATCAGGCATCTGAAATCCACAGTGGGGGCCCATTAGATCAACAGTCTTGATCACTGAAACATTGTTACCTCAGAGGTTTCACATTTTCTGTGGATGCATGGTCCTATAATTCCTCTTGATGTATTACGATTTTGACTCCCCCTCCTCCCGCGAGAAAATTGTTTTGCATCTCCTATTGTTGTTAATGAATGGCAGTTCCTTTGGTAGCTGTTGGTTGTGGTTGGGTTTTGGGCCGGGTTGGTTGTCTGGATGTCTTGGCTGGTTTGTTTGGGTTGATCTTTTTTCGTTGTGTCCCTTGTGTTTTGTTTCTTGTGTGTCCTTGCTCAGTCCAGCAAAAAAAAAGAAAGATCGTTTTGTATCTTCTTGCTCTAGGCACTTCATTTCTTATATAGTTCTAAAATAACTCTTCACTTTAAATCTTGTATTGTTGGCACGACAATATCGGATATTGATTCTAGTTTGCATTATGATGTTTTACAGGTCCCCAATGTATACTTTCCTGTGCGAAAGAGTGTAGACCTTTACCAAAGCAAGGTTACACCTGTTGCCTTGCAATGGATGGTGTTAAAGTACTTGCATCTGGTTTTGACATGGATGAAAAGGTATTGCTTAATACGTGGCATCTTTATCAAATATAATGGTTGCACAAGTGTCATTGATCCTTTTAGACATTGCAAGAGGCTGAAGCCTGAAAGTATTACCTTCTGCTGATGATCTAAACATGCATATGGATAAAATGTTTCACAACTAACCCTAGTTTCAATTGGAAGATGGTTGCTGTACTTTTTTGGGAAGCTTACTGTGACAATTAACTTTAAGGGTGTGCAACGTGTAGGGATAAAGTAACTCTAGGCTGAATGCCTTTTGCCTTGATGACAATCATCTGATTCTTTCAATATTTGATTAAGTAGGCTCGTTTTGGAGCTATTTTGGAGACAAATGGACTTCTTTCTAATCAATTTTCTCCCCTCACCCAAGATTTAGCCAAGTTTTTGGTGGTCCCTCTAATTTTTCAACAATTGACTGAATATTATCAAGAAAAAACAGGCTGAGAGAGTTGGTAATCCCAAGGCAAATCTACATCTGTCCCACTTACACATCCTAATAATGCGATAGTAATAGATTTATCTTACTTTCCGTTCTGGTTCTATGTATGATATTTGCATTGAGAACTTGTGTTAGAATTATTTTCCAATATGCTTGTGTCATGTATGAAAGTCAGTAACCTAATATCCCTACGGACTGTGTATAGATGGTCTATCTAAAGAGATTTGGATGCTTACTCTGAATGTTCAGTTTTTTGGTGACTGAGACTTTATCTGTGCTGCACTATTTTTTTTTAGTGTCATCTGTGCCACACTATTTTGCAGGTTAAAATTGAAAATCTAGTGACATCAATGGGTGGAGTTTTCCTTACAAAGGCATCTCTGGATGTTAGCTTTGTGATAGTCAAGAATGTTTTGGCTGCAAAATATAAGGTGCCATCTCTTGTGAACTTTTAGTAAGAGCAGATGTTTGTTACTATGTGTAGTTTTAAAAGCTTGTATGCATTTGAAAATCCTATTTTCTCATTTATATGGATTATTTGGAAAGAAAAGCCACTTTAACTTCTTCCATGGTAAATCAGTTACTGTTGTCTTGATTAACTTTTGACAATATTATGCAGATCAATAAATATGTATCATTTTCATAGAGAATGGCTCGAAGTGTGAAATTCCCAGCGAGCACTTTTTTCTCTAACGTCATACTGTTGTACCAGTGCAAGTTAATCTTAAGGAACTAAAAATTGTTAACTTCCATGCACTGTCATATGTTAGTATTATATGTTTTTCAAAATTATGTTTTTATGGAAAGAAAAGGCAACTTGTTATGTTGGTTTATCTGTGAATGATGCCTCCATTATCTGTATTTGGGAGGTGAAATGTTGGCGATTATGCAGTCTTACAATCTTACTTAGTCTCCTAGCTCAAGTTGATGGTGCCTATGGTTAGGGATGGTAGTTGCTCGTTATATATGATTCAAAAAAATTGTAGCTGCTTGCATTAGTCCATTTTGTGGTCTAATCAGTTTTTGTTTCTTCAACCTTTCTCATTTTTGCAGTGGGCTCATAATGTGCTTAAAAAGCCGATTGTTACCTCGAGTTGGTTACAACAGTGCTGGATTGAGCACCGTGTCGTCCCTCAGGAACCTTACAGGATTCTTCCTTTTACTGGCCTGACCATTTGTGCAACCAGGATTCCAGCAGGTTGAATTTATTAAATCAAGTAGTTTCGATGAACTGAATTACATAATCCACCACCTAATTGTTTCTACTTTGTGGAAGAATTGTATGGAGTGCTAACTGCTAAGATGCTGACTCAGATGTGCGGAAGGTGATGGAGAGGTTAATTATTCAGAATGGCGGCCAGTACTCTGCGGATCTTACAAGGAAGTGCACACATTTAGTTTCTGATATATCCTTAAATGAATTTATATTGTTATTGTAGTGTCCTATCCTTCTCCATTCACACAAATGTTAATTTTCTGTTTGATTTGTGGTATCATTGCAAACATTAGGCTGTATATTATTATATTAACAAAACCATCACTATCATCTTATTTAATTTGTATTTCTTGAATGAAGTAGTCAGTTGCTTTATATGTTATTATTATTATTATTATGGAATAGCAGTTATGACCTTGACATTCTGTACACTCCTGAAGGTGACAAATATCTCGTTGCCCGAAAATGGGGTCATATCAATATTGTTAGTAAGAAATGGTTCGATCAGTCTGTTGAAAGAAGAGGTATTTCCTGGATTTTCTAGTACTCAGCCATCCCTTACTAATTTCTATTGAATCCGTTATACTGTGACATTTCATTTTCTTCTTTTCATGAAGTGTTAACATATCATGTCAGTTATCAATTTTTCATTTGTTTGACAGCTTGCTTAGATGAGGAGTTCTATCCTGTTCATGGTGCTCCTAATTCATCTACTGCTGGGAAAAGTGGTTTAAAGAGACCTCATACCCAACATAAGGGTACCACAACTTTGCAATCTGTTCCATCAAAAACGATTACAGAAATGGAAGCTACCGCATCTCAGAGCACATGTTCATTTTCTAATGCCCCTGTATTCGCGACAGAGGGGAGTGAGGCACCTAGCTTACAGAGTGGAGGTGATGGAAACTTAGGTGGTTGTGTTGCTCATGATTCCCAAAGTGAAGATAGTGACCTGTACTTGTCAGAATGCAGAATTTTATTTGTTGGTTTTGAAGCTACCGAAATGCGCAAGCTAGTCAATATGGTGCGCAAAGGTGGTGGCACTCGTCATATGTCATTCAGTGAAAAGCTGACACACATAGTTGTTGGAAAACCTACAGAGATGTAAGTTTCTCAAACCTTCTGTAATATCATATTGCACCATGCTTGTACTGTCAGTAATTACTGTGCTTATTCTTCTAACTTTTTTTGTGATCTTCTATTTCCCCAGAGAAAGGAAAGAAGTCAGGAGATATGCATCTTGGGGTGTCATTAATGTGGTCAGAACCATCTGGCTGGAAGATTGTGATCGAGAAAGGAAAGAAATTCCAGTGACAGAAAGGCACGTTGTTTCTGATTTACTTCTTCCAAAAGGTGTGGGTTATATCTATAATGATATAGTGCTATGTTGCTCCAATATTTTTCACTTAACATGGGTTGTTATTGTGATTGACATGTTTATACTAATTTTTAGTTCACATTTTTCACTGCTAACATTCTTTCTGTTTGCCTAGATGGTGTATGCTCCAATCAAACAGCAGCTATAGGCATTTCTAACACAAGACAGGAGAAGAGTTTCATTTCTACTTCTAGTGAGCCAACTGATAATGGATTGGGAGACACAAATTTTGAAGGAGGATCATCATTGTATAATAGTGGAGAAAATTTGAGACTGGAAACAATCTTAAAAACAAGCAATTCGGTGGAAGCTGTTACTAAATCTGACCACCTAAGTCATTCTTACGCTGTAAAGAATAGTAACAGCAGATTACAATGTGATTCTGAAATTGTGGATGCTCGTGAGGGAAGATTGTCAAATATTTTCAAGGGACAACTATTTCGGTTTTCCCGTTCTTTTCCTGTAGATCGGGTGAGTTAACCGGCTTCTCTTCCCTTTATTGGTATTACTGAGTCTGCTGTTGAACTTCTATGTATTTGTTTACTTTTGATAAATAGCGAAGCTGATTGACTGGAGATCAAGTTTGACTGGGGCACAAAGAAATAGAAAACACACACGCAGAAGAGGATGACATATTTAGGATAGAATGGTGTAGGAGTTAATATGACAGGGTTGCTAAATCGATTCATAGTGATCGATGCCAAGTGTGGCCTGAATCTGATAGCGGCGAATCCCTGTTGAGAGTCTAGAGGATTGAGTAGTTGCTCTGATATGGCTGTGTTTGTAATGTAAAGGCGACCGATGAGCAGCCAATGTTAAGAGTTTAATGTTTCTTTAGATGGCATGGTGGATAACCATATGTTTACAAAATCACCCTCAATGGAAGTGGCTAGCTGTCTGAACAAAGGCACTGATTGCAAACCATTTACTGCTTTAATATTCACCGTCCACTTTCATTTCCTTTGATTGACAGCAAGCAGCATTGATTGATCAAAGCCTCTTATATATGGTGGGATCAGTGGCCCTCACCTACATCCCATGTGCTGAGATCTTCATTGTCAAATCTAAACCCTTATTCTATTTGCTTTCCAAGTATTCATTCTGTTAGCAAGCTCTTTTCTTAATTAATTTCCTTTTCTATCTCTACTTTTTATTAATTGCCTTTTTTATCTCTACCTTTTGCTATCCTCTGTATTGTTGAATATGGCTGATTTCCATGTTTATGGTCAGAGGGCTGAAATTGTTGAGTGGGTGATCCAAGGGGGAGGCAAGATGGTGAATGATCAAGCGACACAAAATGTGCAGTTCATAATTGAGTGTCACGGTGTAACACGGAGACCTATTGATGTTTCTCAGTCTACTACTGTTTCAAGTCACTGGATTCGCTTTTGTTTAGAGGTAAGCATGATTCTGATTCTTGACTTGGTTAAACTCTTTGCAGCTTTCTTTTGTCCTTGAACTTATTTCATACTATATAAGTTGATTCTTAATTTCCTAGTTTAACTCTATTAAAGTTTTCTTTATTCTCTAATTTATTCTTACAACATAAGTTGAATTTTCACTTTCTAGTTGAACTCTATCACAACTTTTTTTTTTTTTTTGTTCTTTCAAATATTTATGTCACAGAGTTTTATTCTCTATGTCATTTCATAACAAGTAAGTTGATGCTATCAACTACTATTAGTGTTCTTCTTCGTTACCAACTAAATAAAGGTATTTCTATTAGTTTGTGTTTTCACAAATTCTAAAGGTGTAGTGTATCCTTTGTACTATTGCATCAAAATGTTACCCATCGCTCAAAAGTTGGAAACTTTGGTATTAATAATTTATCAGTTCATATCCTTGTGAAAATTCTCTACCTTTTAATGAGAGAGAGAGAGAGAGAGAGAGAGAGAGAGAGAGAGAGAGAGAGAGAGAGAGAGAGAGATTCTCCAATATTCTAAATTTTTAGCATCTTGTTGTTTATTGAGGTCAACTGTGATGGTGACTGCGACCGCAATTTTGAACCATGTTTTTGATAGAGACCTGTATGGTGCATGTCCACTGTATTTTATTACTTCCATTAATGTGCCATAAATTAACTTGATTAAACCTAAATTCTTAATACTTTAGATCAGTTTACTATGAGTAGTACTACAGTTGGTGACAGTATAGTTAAACAGGCACCGGAATCTACATTTTTTTATTTTGGAAGAAAGGAATTGTATTTACTAAAAAGAAACAGCACATCTGCTAGCATCTGAATAGTTTTACTAGTCTATCTAACATAACACTTCTAAGTTGTAATGGAAGATTTACAATTAGCTACTTTATCCTATTCTATTAACCTAAGCTAGATGTACAATTCACAACAACTTCACATTGATATCCATAGTCTGCATCCATTGCTTCCATCTCCTTCTGTTTCTTATGAAGTATTCTCTAGATTTTGCTGTTCCATGTTGGCTGTTGGGGAAATTGTTGCTGCAACAAGCTCCTGTTTGTAGAATCTGTAGTTTATTGATCCAAAAGAGATATTCATGTACCATTAAGTTACCTGTATCACTTGTGCTGATTCTCTATGCAAAAGCATCTTTCCGTAGTTGCTCATTTATTCTTTTCTGTCAGTTTTAGTGGAATTGTATTCTATACGGAAATCTATTCAATTGTCATCGGTATATCAGGATATCCCCATTCCTTTATCCATTACATGTTATTTGATTCCCTCTGAAGTGACTGAATAAATTACCTTTTATTGTTATCATGAGATTAATCATCACCATTGTATCTCTGCTAATTTTAATGTGAATATGAATCGATGAATCATAGTTTAATTATGGGAGTTGAAAACCATTGATGTATCAATCAGTTTTTCCCCACAAATCATACACTTGCTACCAATTCTTCAATTCTCATGCACTGCTGTGGCTAGCTTTTAGTGTACCCCAAGATTCAACTTTACATTTTCTTACGAAATCTTGATTTAACCCTTGCTTAGTCATTGAGGCTTTAGAACCTCTTGGTTTCTTTTGAGCAGAGAGTTTTACATTTTTCCCTTGACCGGTTGGTAAAAAGCAACATGAATATAAAGGCAGAAAAATGAGAGACACTAGGGAGGGCTGTCAAGCACAAGGCTGTGGGGTTTCCCCCATGCTAACTTATGGGTATTGTCATCCCTTTTAATCTAACCAAGGCAATCTAACATATCACAGTAGGCACTCATCATGTTTTCCACTTGGGAAACTAGCCAATATATCTCATGCTACGAACTTCATTCAGCCAAATTTTGTGTTCAAGCCTTGAGATGCATTAGTGTTAATAGGCGGCCACACAACTTGTGACCACTTTTGCTTGTTAATGGGAAAAGCCTTTTAGTCCCTTTCTGCCCCACGTGTTATTAGTGGCAAATGAAGTGTTCACATATTGAGATTATTTTATTGCGGATATGAGCAGATTTAGGTCATTGCTGTATGCTGATATCTCTAAAGAAGAAAAGGACCCAAGCTACAAGTTTCTAGAAATGACCATGTTCCAGAAAAGCAAACATCAGATGGGAAAAATGTAAATAAATTGGACCAAGTATCATAAGTGAATTTATATTTTTAACAGCAGTATCTTTTAGAAGATAACAACGTGACAAGTGCAAGCACAATGTGGCATAGAAGGAAAACAACAATTAAATGATTTGAACTTGACATTTCAAATAATGACAGTATCTTATGAAAAAAAATATATATATATATATATATATTACAAAAGAGACTCCTAACTAACAGATGTTGAATGCCCATTTTGAAGTCAAGTTGGTGCCCTACAGGCTTCTATTTTATGATGTCTAGAAGTACTGCAAAATTTATATTGTATGGTTCTTTTATCTTTGATCATCATTATTATTGTCTTTTTTTCTGTTATAGTTGCTTTCACTTTGCCAAATGGAGAACTTGCTAATGCTTGTGGGTTTTTTCTATGTTTAAGGAGGGTTACATGGTAGATGTGGGAAGCCACGTCCTTTACTCACCATTGCCCTGTCAAGTTCCTCTACCTGGGTTTGAATGCCTTAAGTTCTGCATCTCCCAGTATGAAGAGAAAGACCGTGTGCTAACAAGAAACCTATGCCATGTTCTTGGAGCTAAATTCACAGAAAAGCTGAGCAAGAAAGTGACCCACTTACTGTGTAAGTTCACCAGCGGACCAAAGTATGAAGCTGCTTGTAAATGGGGAGTACAGTCAGTTACTGCAGAATGGATCACTGAGAGTATCAGGCAGGTAGATTTCTGATTTCAATTTCTCTCCTGTCGCTTTCACATTTAATCTAGGTCACTTAGCTTGTGGGTTTTACACTGGATGTGTGATGGACCATATGTCAATAACAATCTGAGCTATTCTAGTCAGTAAATGGATGGTGAAGAAGAAACTGTGGCCAATAGTCCACATGCAACAAGTATACCAAAAGCAGAGATTTTTCTGGTTTTATTTTGATACTTTTTTGAATGGTGGAGGATATTTTCAGTCTATTATCCTTCCACAATGGGCCCCACCAGATGATCTAAATTGGTGAAGGATGACCCAAGATGTATGAGTTTGCTTTGCTTGAACAAAATCTCTGGTTAACAGGCTGGGCACTGTGCAATATGTCTTATTGACAGTAAATTATCTGTAATTCCCACACTCAGAACACAATGGTTGCGCTGGATCCATTTCGACCAAAGGCGGCTAGTGCTCAAGACCGAGACGCAGGTTTATGCACTATGACTCAGTATCCAACACAGGCGGCTCGCATGGTATCTGGAGATGTTCCACCATCTCAGTTGCTCCATGAATCCCAAAGCCTAAAGAAATTACCAGCACTGACTAATGGTAAAATCATATCAGAGTTTACAATAGTCTCAACTATCAAGCATCTGCCAATGTTCAGTTCTCTATGATGCCTATTTCTGTACATGTAGATCTAATGGCATACAGATCCTTGAGAAAATGGCCCAAAATCTCAAATGGATCATTTGTATCGTTAGCAGTTCTTTTTTTTTTGGTATTCTTTTCTTTGTAATTTCTTTAGGCCACTGGTTGAAGGGTTAGAATCTTCCAAAATAATCTTCCTAACCTTTAATGGTGAGACACATCATTCTGCTGCCTGTCAGGAAACTATGGCCCCGTGTAAAGAAATAAGCATCCCAGCAACTTGTACATTGGCTTGACTGTTGATTCCTTACAATTTGTTGTCACATGGTTTTCATTTCTAGACACATATATGAAGTGCACAGGGATTAAAAATAACTTGACTGAAGAGGAAAAACATACAAGTTCTTGCGGTAAAAGGGCAAGACATCCAGAGGATGACTGCAGCAGGGATTTACCTCCTGCAGAAGTATCTGTTGAACGAAATGCTATGGCTTGCAAGATGCGTTCCACCGGAAACAAGATATTAGAAGATCGTGTGGAAGGTCCTCATGCTGTTCCTGATGTGGCTGCTGCAATTGAAGACTTGTTAGCACAGTCGAATAAGGTATGATACGGAAACAGAAAATCTTTTGTTTATTCAGTTTACACTATTTCACTATTTACTTGAATCTTTTTTTTTTTTCCCTTTTTTGGGAAGATTCAAGACATGAAGTCACCAGGGAGGAGTTGCGATCGAAGTGTATCCTTAAAATAAATTTTGTGATATTATGTGTACTTGGGGCTCGTTTCTTTGCATGGGAATTGAATACATAGGAATTCACGGTCAAATGGTCTCTAATGATCTGAAGAGGTGAGAGGTGAAATTGAAGCTTGAAATGTAGGTTGGGTCTTAACGTTTGTATGATTTGAACCACTGGGGTTGCTGGGTATTCATTTCCCATCTCCTTCATTCATTTTCTATTAAACGGGAGATTATTTGATGCTCATATTTGGATGCTCACCTTTATTTTTGTTAAGTAGTTAGTTTGCCACACCTTTAACGCCTAGGCATTTTGGGTGTATTGGTTAGCAACTTGAGATGGTATTTAGAGCCAACACATCTTGGGTTCGAATCCGCGTAGGGCAAAAAAGGCCTCATGCCTCATCTTGTGTACGGGCGCATGTGCACAGAGCAAAAGGGCCACATGCAGTGTCTTGAGCGGGCATGTGCTTCAAGTCCGGGTAGTGTCCTACCCCAGGGGCGTATTAAATAGTTAGTTTGCCACACCTCTAACGCATAGGTATTTTGGGTGTATTAGCAACATGAGAATTTCTTCATTTTTAACCACTTTTAAATATACTAGTCTTAGAATTCCTCAGAATCAATTGTATGAACAAACTGCCCTTAATGGTTTTCATAATGGACCAGTGCTTTTATTGTTTCATAACTGCCACCTGATGTTACCATTATGAACTACTGTGGCTAACAGTTGTGAAAATTGTAAATTTTTGTTTTCATATTATTCTTTCACTTTTTAATTATCAGTTACCTTTCTTTGATAAACTTTATCATGATTTTAAAATTTGGAATGATCGACTCATCACCCACCCAATCAACCAAGTTGTATGAACCTGGTGAAGTCCATGTGACTTAAGTAGGGTCCAAGTATGATGTGAATTGGTTGGCTGTGTTGACTTGACTCGGGCAATTTTTAAAGCTGTGACTGTTATAAATGGAAGTCATTATGGAAAGGTTGGTTTCTATAAACTTCGTTACTGTACCTGTTAAGTTAGCATGCATAAATTAGGTACCATTATTTTAATGAAGATGCCATAAATTTGAACCAAATTAGCATGATCACATCACTGACAATTTCATAAGGAGGCACCATAAGGGCCCTTGTGCCCATATAATATTTGTTTTTGGTCTGCAACTAATTGGATTTGTGGTTTAACAAATTTTGTTGCTGCTAGAACCACTTATAGTGGTCATTGGCTGAAGCATGGTTAGCTATTACATATGCATTCATGACACATCTATGAATCTTTGACTATTGAGCAACAGATTTTCTCACCTGATCGTTCAATTCTTGGACAAGATCACACAGAGCCCCGCTCTGGCTTTGGGATCTCTAAGCCATGGTTGAAGAGGTATTCCTCACTTGACTTATTCAAAATTGCGATATAATAACTATTAATTATTGGCTATTTACTTGATACGGGTGGGGGCTTATCTAAATGTTTTTAGAGCTTTTTGTATATAACCCCCTAAGGTTTGTAGGATTTGTAAATAGACCCCTGAGGTTTTCGTATTTGTAAATAGGCCCCTGCCATTTCTTTTTAATACTTTTCATGTCCCCAAAATCAATATTCCTAACAAGAATGGCAGCCCACCATGAGATTTGTCTTGATTTTTATATAAATGACAGCTTTGCCCTTATATCCATTAAACAAAATGAGTTAGATTATTATTTACAAAAATACAATTATTTTATCTCAAGTCCCAATAATAATTTCTCTCAATAACTCTCTCTTGCACCAGGGGTGGACCCAGGTACAAGGGCCTGGGGACCGAAGCTTCCACCACTATCTGAGAAAAGTTTAAAATCCCTCCTCCCCCCTTAAATTCTAAAAATTAATATTTTTTTTAACATTTGCCCTTTCCCTCGATATTTCTTTTACATAGAACCAAACCAAACCCCCCCACCCCACCCCAACCCAATTTTTTTTTTTTTTTTTCTAAAAACTACTTTTTTTTAACATTTGCCCGTTCCCCCGATAGTTCTTTTACACCCCTACACATGAAGTATAATTATGTATTTTGAAACTTTCATCAATCCAATGGTGGGTCATGTATGGATTGGATATATCATAACCGATTATAAGTACATTTGTCGATTGTCGTCATAATCAATTTGGATTTAATGAAACGAGCCCTGTATTGATAAAAAAATGAATTTATGTAGGGTTGTTTTCTCCCACTAAGTGCAATTGTTAAATTTTACATGCTTTATTAAAAAAAAATTGCATCCAAGCTTTGAAATTATGCATATAAGGATAAAAGAGATGGACAAAAGTGTCATTTCGAACTAAAAACCTATGGTGGTTGGTAGTCTATTGATTTTGAGAACACGAAGGTATTAAAATCAAAATACATGGGGGTATATACAAAAAGCTCATGTTTTTATGGAATACTCTTGCACCATTTGTTTTCTCCTATCTTCATACTTGTTGCTGTTAAATACTTTTCCGTTGTTCTTTCACATTCACCAGATGCATGAAAGAACATTTATGAACCATGGAGAATGTTCTCCTACAAGCAGACTGCATGTACAGTCCAACTCTATGGGTCCCACCTTTGATCAGTGCAGCTCCTTTCACACCTGTACCCCCCTTAAGATATAGCACCATGTCCAATTTTATGCTCATCAAAACTTTACTTAATGGTATAAATTGAATCTCAAGAAATCTATGATTGAAAGATCATTAAAACCCAAGGTTGTTAAATCAAGGGCTATGATAATCTAATGGGGCTAATTTTTTGCATGACCTTATCGATAAAGAGACATTTCCATCTTTCCTACCCCCAATGATGGGAATGCATCCAAGTGGGCCCCACAAGCTGGACTATATGAGCATAGGATGCAGTTTGCTTGTAGGTGAAGACTTTCTTATGTACCATTATTGTGGTTTAATCATCCAAGTCACGGCTACTTTTTCATTCAGCCTGAGAATTTTTCTGGACCGTGCAAAACATTACGTTGACATTTTACCATTTCATGTTTCCCTGCCCGAGTAATGTAAATTCTTAAAAGCTTGGTATAATACTTGAATCGTAGCTAACTGTGAGTTAGAATTTAGAAATATAAAAAATAGGTATAGGTAGTAAGGTGGCAAGGGGTTCAATTTGAATTTGGCGTTGCTCTTGTAGCACTACTATTCAACAGAGAAAAGAATTGAGTGTTTATTGTCTACATTCTTTCAGGACGGAGAAACAAGATGACCACTTTAGCCCTTCTGAACATGACAACCAGAGAACTTTCGATGGTTTCAGTGAAACACAGACGGAATCTCAGGTTTTCACTTGCACCATTTTGGAATTGCTTGTGGCAGTTAGCCGCTGGTGACGCTCACAACTTTGTTTTGCAATGCAGGTTGTTGGATATGAAGAAGACTTGTCAGGAAGGCAAATGATAATTGAGCGATGTCGGACGCGAAGCTCAGCTTGAACCACTGGCAGTGAAATAAACGATGAACTGGGATCACAAGCAGACACTTCAGAGGTGGTGATGGTTTTGATATTCATCTGGAAACTTCATTCATATTTCCGATTGTTTATCTATTGGAGTAAAAAGCTTTGAAGATACAGGGAAGAGGAGCAGGATAAAGAGTGAGCTCTTGCCATGCAGTCATACATTCAGTTCAGTTGCTGCATTCAATTGTATAGCATTTAAGAATCTGTGACCATCTACCCTGGAATCTTTTACAAGCAAATGTAACAGTTGCTTTCCAAAACTAGAAATCCTGTGACAATTGTAACTGTAACCCTGAACAAGTGAACTTGGTCTTGTTCCATAGAAGTTCTCTAGTGTGGCAGTGGAAACACTCACTTTGGCCTAATTGACTGGCTTTCCTTGTTTTTGTTCCTAGAACCTTTTGGTTTTAAGGATAACCACTTGTTTGTATCATTTGGTTTATGTCATTGACCAAACGAAATGAGAAATGAGGTTTTAGCTTTTGAGGGAATGTTCACCCAGCTGCTTTTCATGTGAGCCCTTCCAGTGCGTCTTAGCAGAGCCACCTATCACTGCAATCTATGGTGTATACAACGTTGAATTAGTAGGCATTACAAAGTTTATTGGGGACAACATGTTTTATTTACCTGTGTTCCAGTCCACTTCTTGGTTGGCACATGTATTATACATGTTTCCATAGAATTGGATTGATGTTCAATTTTTCAATGAAACTACAATATGCAAAACGTACATACATGAATAAAACACTTTGTATGACAATTTCATTAGAGATTTTTTGTATAAATTCAAGGAAATATTTTTAACATAAAGTTTTACTAAATATGCTTAATTAAAAAAATATTAAATGCTTCACAAAATAAACCTTTTTTTTTTTTTTTAATCTTAGCAAATTGCACTGCGACCCATGAGAGCACCCACACAAGCCGAAGACACCGCTGGCATTACATATAGATCATATTAAATATGCTAATTCTAAAATCTATGTTTAAAAAGAAAATTGTCGTGCCACTCACAGGTAGCGCCCTACCTGTGCTTGTATTCAATTTGAGGGACCGATATAGATGCATTCCTCTTCGTTTGGTGTATAATAGATTGAAATGTCTCATTATGGATAAGGGACATGTCAAAAATAGCCTTGTCAATTGTCTTAGCCCTTGATTTAATGGCCTTAAAGTTTAATGGTTTTTTACCATAGATTTTTATTAAGATTCAATCCAATGATGATGAGTAATGGTTCAATGATCATAAAATTGGGTTTGTAAGGTCATGCCAAAAATAGCTTCAATAGGTTGTACTAGCCCTTGATTTAAGGGCCTTAAAATTTAATGGTTTTTAACCGTAGATTTTTAATTAAAGGTTCAATGATCATAAAATTGGGCATGGTGCCCGATTATGGGGGTAATAAGAGAGTGAAAGGAACTACACTAATCAAAGGCGGGCCCGAGTGGGTCCCACAGAGGTGCAAAGTAGATGCAATCCGCTGGTAGGAGAAAATTTCCAGTTCAATAAGACCTTTTTCATTCGACATCAATGCAGTTTTCAGCTCCTCTAAAATTGTCATTAACCCAGTGATTGAAACTGAACTTCTCAATGTGCTTGACAAAAGGACTAATCCACATGCTTTTGATTTTTCACAAATAAGAGGAATGTAGTAGTAATTTTTCCCGAGTTACAAGGCTATTGGCAGCCAGTACTCTTTTCAGAATTCAAGATCCCATCTATTCTACCAATATATACAAATGTATGTGAAGTTGAATCTCATTAGAATACAGACAATATAACACACCATTAAACATTCAAATTGCTATAGATGAATGGAGATTCCATCACCCAACTTGCTTATTTTATGGCACACTACAGAATTCCTCCCTCTTCAAAACAAGAAGTTTTGTCCATCCATTATTTGGACATCAACTCTTTTCATGCATCAAACAACAAAAAGTTTCTAAATTTTTATGTACCCAATTCAATTGCACACAACTCCTGCTTCTCTCCACATTAATCATATTCATCTTTAGATTTCCTTTCAGATCACCTCAAGGAACTATCAGTACCTTCTAAGAATGCTTCTTACGCAAATAAAACACCAGGTCTTTAAGAGTGTTTTGTATTTTCTCCACCCAGAGAAATACTTCCCAATTACTGCTCTGTAGCTTGGCCTAAGCTTCACAACCTTCCAGTACTCTGCTGTTTTTGGCCTGCAGTTAATGTACTCATCCTCCAGATTCAATAGTGCTATACGTGCCAGCACCGGAACGAGCATTGAGTCTGCCATGGTAAAGTCTTCACCAGCCAGATACTGCGTCTCATGCAGCTGCATCTCCACCTCATCAAGAAGCCTGTCCAGCTGCTCCTCGCTCTCCTTCAAAACAACTGGGTCTTTCAATTTATCCTCTGTTTTGTATGCATCCTTGAGCTTCAAGTGGTAGACACTGGCAAGATCTGGCGATTCAGCCATCCGGGCAATCACTACCCGCCTCATGAATTTCGAAACGAAAAGCCGGTACTTCTCAGGGGTGTGTGCGAGTGTGAATATCTTGGAGCTCCAACCTTGTATCTTTTGCATCCATTCCATAACTTCTGTTCGATCAACAGAAGCATTATTGTTGCCACTTGAAGCAACAGCCACTCTGTCAATATACCTGTTGAAAAAATAATAAATTTCCCAAGACCAGCCTCCATTGAATATTTCTAAGGGAAAAAAAAAAGAAGAAAGAAATAGTTTCAGCTGTATGGATATAAGATTTACTGGATTATGGAAATAGGCTCGAAGATGATGTGAGCTCCATTTTGGAAGACGGGTAGCTTTGCAGATGGATTCATACGAAAGAATTTGGAGTCCATGTTCTTGCCTGTCAAAGGATTCACATGGTATGATGTGTAATCGATTCCCTTCTCCTCCAATGCAAGCCGCACCTTCTGGCTGTCCAAAGAGTATGGGTGATGGTACAGCTGCATGGTTTTCTATACATCAGCTCTTTGGATTCTACTGGTTGTTCAATAAGTCAAGGGATTACAAGGTGCTTGTGCTATCTCTCATGCAGTAAGATGAGCTTCATCAAGCAAGGTATGAGGTTAAGACCTGATAAACAACAGAAAGGAGCTAACATCTGATTAACAAAAGGAAAGGTTAATGACTCAACTATATGCTAGGCCATTCAAAATTGTAGATAGCAACAAACACATGCTTGTTTGTATATTAATGTTAAAGCTGAAGACATGAAAAGATGACATGCCATTCTCTAGGCAAACAGGTTAGATATAACAATGCTGTTTTAAGTCCCCACTAATGGCCTGTTTCTTAGCATGAAATTAAATAGATAAGAATCAAAGGATTGTTAAAGAGGTGAGGGGTGAATGATATAATAAGGTAGAGGTGTAGATGAGACTTTGACTTTACTAGGATTTGAATTAATAGGGCGACCCCCCGATTATTCATGTCCATTCTTCCCCTTGCTCATTTTCCATGAAAGGGGTCATTTTGGGATATCCACACTAGTTTCTTCTACTTTTCCACATTAGTTTCTTCAGCTTTAACCACTTCAAGAAATATGAGACTTGAAATTTCTAGGAATTCAATTACATGAAATAGAGGGCCCTAAGAAACTTGTGCCAATTTTGGACTCTTGACATGTTTCTTAATGATCAAAAGAGAACATCTAATTAAAATATACTGTTCAAATTTTCCACTGGTGAGTGGAGATGATTGACACACCAAGTGCACACCATCTAAAAGAATCACCCATACAAATTACCAGTTCGGCCTAACCTTTCTATCTACAGTTTCAAAAGGGATGACTTGGTATCAATCAAAGATTTCCCAGGCAACATACACAAATTATTTCACAAGAACAGCATGTGATCAATGACAGAAATCAACATTTTAAGATAGCTAAATCAAAGCATGGATCATTCTATAAAAAAAGGCAAAAAGAACATGGAAAAAAGGGATGATCAAGTACTTATCTGGAGCAAAACGATCAAGATTTCAAGTAAAGCAGATGCAATAACATTGAGAAACAAGAGACAGTTCTTACAGTTATCGAAATCCAACTGAATTCCATGACCCAAACGCACTGATTGGGATTTTAGCAAGCCCTAGCTTTCAACTGCAACAAAGACTCTTTTTTTTTTTTTTTTTTTTTTTGGGGTCTCCCTTTTTCCAACAGGTCACTGAAATTGAGACCAGAGAAACTGAATTTCACGGAAATTGAAGTGGAGAAAACTGATGATGGATGGGAAAGTAATCCGTTTCTCTGACAATTGAGGAGTAGATGAAAGATGATAGCTTTTTAGAGAGAGAAAGAGAGATTCTTCGATAATCACGAGCGCACAATCTAAAAAATGCCGTTATGGAACGCTACTTTTAGATTGGAGAGAGTGGGGGAGAGAGGAGCACACGAAATGGTGGGGACGCGAGACAGAGTAAGGAAAGTACTGGAAAATAAAAGGAAAAGGACTTTCCATGGAAAGTGTCGATTTGTACCGTAAAGTGCAAACTTCCAAATCCACCTCAGTTTCCCCGCTTTCCAAGTTGTCACTTGGCAGTTGGATCAGGAAAGAAGATGATAGTAAGAAAAAAATATGAAAAAGTAATGCTGTTTTTGGGGCATCCAAGTGGGCCTTATAGAGAGGCCGGACTAGCCGAGGGGCTTCAAAATAGGCCTAGACCCGCCAAAGTCCTCAAAAGTGAGGTTTTTTTTTTTCTCACTTAAGTCCGAAGATGGGATGGGGCCTGATTTTGAAAAGTCAGCAACTTTGAGGGCCCGCCCCCGCCCCCGCCCCCGCCCCGATTAGGATATCTGATATATTTCATATAACATGTATGCATAATTGAGAAGGTGATCTTACAAGTGACAATGTTTGTCTCTGTTTGATGTGGCCCCATTACTGATTAGTGATATGCAATTACCTTATTTTTTTAGTGTGGGTGTCTTTAATTTATTGTTAAGAACATAGTTCAACTGGAGTCAGTTAAAAATAATATTGAAGTTAGGTTGGTTGGGTTAGGTTAAGGGCATTATAGTACTTGTGTATGCATGCTTAGCATTTTATAACTAGCTAGTGAAAAGAAGTGAAACTAATTGGATAGTGGTTTTTCAGCCATTCTATTGGGAATATGTTAATACATACTTACCAATCTTCTTTAAGAAGGGGAAAAAAACGTTTCTCTTGCGAAGTTTACTATTTATAGTAAGTGTTCGTTTGGCATGTTTTTGCAAATTATGAGTTTGTTTGAGAAAGTTTTGTGACAAGTATTAGAAAGTAATTTAGAGTTAGTCTGGGGTTCTTGGTGTAATTTCGGGTCTTTTACTATTTTTAGAATCCTTTCCTATTTCAAAAAGTTTGGGTTTTGGATGTCATATAAGTTGTCGTTATATTTCTATTGAGAAATAATACAAATTTCAGTTATGCCCGGAGGATGTGCACTGTTTCTTCCTCGCAGATTCATCCAATGTTTTACTATTAGGTTGAAGATGGTGATCTTTCATTATCCTTGTTAATTTGTATGGCTCAATAGAAGTTAATTAATCTTGGTTAACCGGGCCCTTGGATTGCCCAATTTGTACTGTGATTAGAAATAGGCTTGTTATAGGTCTACTATAATTAAGAAGTAGTGTTTGGGTGTAATAGGGTTTTGAGGCTGATATTATAAATAGAGACTAAGAGTCTTTAGGATGTGCAACATCTTCTGATTGCATAGTGAATTCTCCAGTCCTTCCCGTGGATGGTCAGAAGCCGAACTACGTAAATTTCTGATCTCTCTTGTGCGTGCTTGATTTCTTCTCATAGGTCTTATATCACAACAATCCTTTTGCGCTAACTGCTATGCCAGAATGTTGCGTGGGTCTATTAGCTCGCATGATAAGAACTTGGGAAGTTTGGGTCTTTGTACTTTTATCATACAAGTTCTACACAACGTATTCTTAATTGAACAATTTAACATAATGATGCCAAATTCAGTGTGACCCAAGCTCAACCGAAGTCGATCTCCACATGAAAACTGTGTGGGGATAATTTCATAATACCAAAATCATGCTCAGCTCCGGTAAGAGTACCAGTTAGGCATATCCTGGTCTCGGCTTCATGCATCTCGGCAACAGTGCTAGACTACTCCCACCTCGGCTAGGTTCTTCCACCTCGGTCAAGTGCTTTACCTCGGCCAAGTGCTCCATCTCGGCTAGGTGCTCCCTCTAGGTAGCAGTGCTAGATGACAAGACAACCACGCTGCAGTACGAACTGACAGATAGGATGGGCGTCGAACGGTCACATCCACCAGAGATCGAGGTATGGGCAGATGGGACATTCTCTTTTCACCTACCTCCACTAAGGAAGCTTCTGATGGGACTTCCCCACCTCTACATTATGCGAAAGGTAACATCAGAGAAAAGAAGAGGTTCAGATACACAAAGACCCCCCCTTTCTGTAAGCTCTCTCTCTTCTTCTCTACCTTACTTCACCCTTTGTTCAGTGACACCACTAATTCAGGCGTCGGAGGGCCTTGCGCTGACTGCAGCCAGGGTCTCTTACCGTTGCTTCTCCTCTCCTTTCAGGTTTTCAGGCAGTTAATCATTCCCAAAAGTTCTACATTCATCTAAGTAAGTCCGCGAGATTTTTTGCACTTACAAAAACAATGCCCAGTGGGCCTTAAGGAAGAAGAATTGCATATGAAGATGGAATCTAAAGTAATTCAAGTTGAGAAAACCTGCGAATGGAAAGTGCAAACAGAAAATCCCTTACAAAACATTCGAAATCTATGCTCTCTTGATATCTCGAACAAGGTTCTTCAAGAAACTTTTGTACTAATGCAACCCTTTTCCTCATTTGAGACAAATCAGCTCAAGCATCAATGGGAATGTTCTTTTGTTTTGGGAACAAAGTATAGAAAATGAAATGAATACTGTCATGATAGCATGGACAACAGCGAAGACAAAAAGGAAGAGTTAGACAGGAAGAGGGAGGAAAACCTGTGTCTAAGTTATAAAAAGGCTGACAGAGGCATTGTTGCTCGGGCCACCCACGGACCAAATCTCTAGTTGAACGAGCTTGCTCCAGCCTCGGCCCGTGCCACAGGCCGGGCCGGGCCGGCCCGCTAGACCGCCAGGGAAAAACCCTTGGCACGGCACGACCCGTCATGGGCCGGGCTGGAGCGGGCAGGGCCATGCCGGGCCAGCTGGCCTTTTTAAAATTTTTTTTCTTTTTATTTCAATATTAAAAAATAAATAGAATGCACCTTACCTCACTCGAGTTAAAATATATCTCTGAAACTTGTTTCTCTACACGAAAGATTGGATATAATAGGCTATTGACAAACTTTAGTGACAATGACACATAATTGGGAGTACGTTGCACCTCATGTTACAGGCATCCATTGAACTTGCACGAAAACAATCAATTCTGCCTGATTGATAACGTTTTCATATAATGATTAAGGCATGGAATAGACCTTGCAAATTCTAAAGCATACTTTTGAATGGTTCGTGCAATAAAAAAATATAAATATATAAAAATGATAATTATATCCTTATAATGTAATATTATATTTTTACGTTCGTAAGATACCGTGCACATTTACCCTTTTTCCCAACTCCAGAAATTTTCTTCATTAAAAGTAAAATTTATAACCTACAACTAGGATGTTGTACAATATAAGTGAAAATTTTTCATTTTGACATAATTCTTTTTTATATAAGTTGTTCTGTTGGGAGTTTTTACAAGCTGAAATTCAGGTTTCAAGTCATCTACATGGTCAAAATCCCAATGATTTATTGGTTTTAAATAATGCATCATAGATGGTTCATTTTTTTTTATGTATGAGGTATATAAATCAGATCTGCTTGAATTATTATCCAAATTTACAAAATTAAATATCTAAATCACTAAGAAGTTAAGGTGGGAATATGAAAATCAGATTAAGGGCTTAAAATATTCGAGGGTTAGAGTATTATAAATAATACTAATAAAATTAGAAAAAGAATAGGAGAGTTAGTATTATAGACTTTGTAAAATTGAAAAATGACACAAATTACCCCTTATATGACCGTTTTATGGCTGTTTTTTTTGGGGGGGGGGGTTAAAATGGACATTTTTTTATAAAAAAAAAAGCCACTTTCGGGAGGGCCATGCGAGCCGTGCCTGGCGGGCCCATCCTGACGGGCCGCGGAGGGTAGCCCATGTGCCAGGCAGGCCTAGCCTCCTCAGCCCACGGGCCGTGCCGTTGACTGAGTTCGGCCCGGCCCGGCCCATTTGACATCTCTAGCTGTGGGCAGCACATCCAACTGAAACCCCAACACAACGTGTAACCACTAATATATTTGCAGACGAAGGTCTCTATTGCGTGTTTGGCAATTAACTAGTTAAAGTAAAGTAAAGTGAATCCAGACAAAAAATGACAAGGGGTCATATCAAAAGCACATAATTTCAAAATTCCCTCCAATCTTTAAAAAAAAAGTAAAAAAAGCTACCTCCTTTTTCCATTAAAAAAAAAAAAACTCCACTTTTCTATATAAAAAGTAAAAAAGATTACATACCAAACAACTAAAAATAAAACACCATCATAACACCTTATATTTTATTCTCTCTTGATTTGATGTTTCACCTCACCATACTTCAATTCACCGTTTATCCAAACAGGCCCGATGTCATGCCTACAAACCCAAAATACTTAAGTGTAACCCCGATTAGGACCTACGCCAAGAAAAATATAAATCTAATTTAATATACCATCAATTGAAAAGAGAAGCAGCGTAGAAACTTGGCTCAGCAGAAAACCTGAAAGTTGGGTTCAGGTGCAAGTTTTCCGCAACTTGGGTCGGCGGAAAACCTGAAAATTCTACTTTTCCGTTGCTCTCATCTACGGAAAACTGGAATTTCCTGGTTTTCCGCAGCTCGCACCTGCGAAAAACTGGGATTTTCTGGTTTTCGGCTGCTACTATCGACGGAAAAGCAGCTGATCCAAAAATTTTCAAATTTGGGCTTGGGTCCTCAGGTCTAGTATTTTCTTTTAACTATATAAGACTTTAATGATACTAATAGCAAATCCACTGGTGACTTGGTAATGCACCTCTCTTCTATGGAACCAATCAGGGATCAATACCTGGGTATAGCAATGATGGTGAGGGGCTTGTTTGAGGGTGCGTGTGAGTTCTGGGCTCTGTGATACATATATGTGTGTGTAATATCAAATTATTAATAAAATAAAAGTATGATATATGAAAGGTATATATGTCTGTTGATGTTGCATTTCACCTTAAAAGAAAAAAGAAGAAGAACCCTTGGCTTCCTTTTTGTCCTTTTCTTTTTTACAAATGCTGTAACTTATAAATAAGCAATAAAATATAAATACAATTAGAGGTTTACTAAACGTTGTAATATGTAAATAAGCCCTAAATCATAAAATAAGAGCAAAACGCCCCCTAATTTAAAGGCCTCGCCTTATATCACAGGCTTTATGGGCCCAAAGTGGGCCGAGCTGAAAAGGATACTTGTACTGGCTTGGCCCATTATCAACCTTTCTTTATTGTAGAGAGTTTTGATATACTCAGTTAAAACAATAACTTGTTGAGGAATTTTCTTACAGTAGGCCAAGAAAGTAAATCAACGTCCGAATGGATCCAGATTGAATCATAGCGGATCAGACCCAAAACTTTAAACTTTGAGATTTGAAAGTAGACCCATTTGTGATATAAAAAATGAATGGATGTATCTACACAACTCATTCAAAACAATGATTTATTTCATCTTAACTAAATTCGAGCTTAAGTTATAACTATATATTCACTAATTACATGTGTGGCAAGGACAACTTAAAAGCAACTCAACTGCACAATGTGCAAGTTGAAACGAAATAGGTCCTTTATGCTGTGCAATGGATAGTGTCGCACTTATGGCATGTTTTGTTCTTCTTAAGGGATGTTTTATGCTTAAAACAACATGAAGTTGCTTTGATTAGGAGCTTTGTAAATTTAAAAGGCGGCGGTTTTGAACTTGTTAAACTTGTAAATGAAGTTTTCCATAGGATGTGTGGTGCAAGTAGTCAGCCAACTTAACATTGCAAATTTTCAGTCCTGATAGGGAGAGGAATAAAAGCTAGCTGCAAGAGTACAAAAGGGTTTAAGGCAGTAATTGGAGATGTCATTGATAAAATCATATGCTTTTCAGAACAAATTCTTACTAAATAGTAATTAAGATCTGTATTGAGCCTTCAAGAAAGGAGAGAGCCCAGTGGCCAAAATATAGAACACCATCACTACCTTGGATCTGCAAAATTAATGAAGAGAACCTTCACTTTGGCTACAACTCCATATATTTTGTAGTATCAGTTTCACGTCATGGGGTACATGATAGTCCCTTAATATAAGATTGTCCATTGGACATGATTCAAAATAGAAAAAGAAAGTGAGAAGGGAGGGAAGAAAAATTTATAAATGGGATTAGAGTTACTAATGTAATATTAGAGAGTGTCTTCAGTTTAGCTTTCTACCACAAGAAGACATGTGGATTTATGGTAAGGTTTTCCCCTGTTTTGAGTAAAATAGATTATGGTGGACCCTCTCATCTGGCCGGTGATGAGATGAGGGAATCATGAGGGGCTCTACCTGCCTAATGATGGAAATACAGCACGAGCGGCCACTAGTCAAGTGATGTATTTACTGGGGCCTCTTCGCCTAATGATGGAATTATGATGGGCCCCTCATCTCAATAATTAGATCAATAATAAGATGATGGGATATCAACAGGACTCACCCACTCAAATGATCTGATCAAGATGAGCCACTCAAATGAAACTATACTGAGCCCAGCTGCCTACTGACATAATCACAATGAGCACCATCCACCAAGTGATATAACCATGAGGCTGATCTTTGCAAGATGCCTTACTACATCCCTATCTGCTGGAGCCCACTGGATCCACCAGAATTTCATTTGGCGGCCCCTATTTGAACTTGCAGGAGATAAAATTCTAAGAAGCCCACTTTAACTATATGTAGGGGTTTGGGACTCTGTGTTTGTTATGATTAGTTTTTCCATAAAATATTGTCCAAAGCATGTTCAACCTGGCGTATGGAGTTGTTAGACTCATGTTAGTTTGTATGATCTCAATCCATCAGATGATGTAATAAATTGATTAATTTCTTTATTTATCAATAAAATCATACTTTCTTTTCATGAGATGAATTATGTTTTATTACTTAATGCTCATAACCAATACATATGACATGATGGTTTATAAGATGAACCGGGTTCCATTAGTATATTAGATGTGATATATGTGTATGGATGTGATCCACATACGGGAGACATGTGTCACAAATCTTATACTTAAATGTCTTCACAGTCAGTGATGAGACTGAGCATCTCATCTGATAAGGTTGCAATACTTTGATCACTATGAGATAATGTGATTTGTTTCGATCATCAGAATGTAAGATTCCGGATCATAGTGCTGATACATTGGATGTATTGAAGGACCATGAGAAACATCTTATGGAACAATGTCTACAGTTTTAGGCTTGCTCTCATGATTCTCTAACAATAGGCTCTCAATTTTGAGACATTGATGAATTCAAGTTTCTGTCTATTCATTTGCTTTGAGTCATAATGAGTGAGGCCAACCATCGATCAACATCTCGGTGTCTTGGGTACATGGTAATAGGACTGTAGGAACATTCAATGGTGAAGATGAAATCTATTTATATTATCCCCTTGTACCAATTAATGGATTTATCATTAGTAAGTGCGCACTCATCTCAATTAAGAGTTAATTGGATGGTGCTGATGATCACTGTGATTAATTGGAGCTTAAGGATAATAAGATGTGGATTTAAGATTGGAATGGACAGACTTAATCCAATTGATCCATGGATATTGATAGAGGGGTTTACTTGTGGTAATTGGGAAGTTTATAGTCTTTTTTGTAATATATTCCTAAGACTAGAATGCAATTGCATTTATATAGTAGTGTTATTTGCAATTAACTGTGGGTCTAGATTGCCCATGAGATGTGGGGTCGTGGTGTCCCAGTTGGAGCCAGCTTTTTATGGAATCCCTAGTGGTCCCCACGCTATTAGAAAAATACTAATCCTACTTGGACTCTAAAAATGAAGGAATTAGAAAGTTACTATTTCTATTTGAAGTGAGACTTCTAATAGTGGTAATAGTAAGTTATTAATTGTTGTGGAAGTGAGACTTTTATAATAATTAGAAAGAAGAAAGTTACTAATTGTTGTGGAAGTGAGACTTCTATAATAATTAGAAAGGAGAAAGTTACTAATTCTTTTAGAAGTGAGACTTCTAATTAATTATTAGTAAGATAAGGATTGCCAAGCTATAAAAAGGGGAACAAACCCCTTGAACGTCCACTACAAGGATTCACGCCCAGGCTTCCACATTGTGCAAGTGTTGCACAATTTATCTTTTTCTTCTAGTTCTGTTCTAATTCCTTAGAACTTCTAGTTGTTTTCTTTAGGAAATCTCACCCATCTCTTTTAGAGAAGAGATCTGATACGAGATATAGCGTGGAAGACTAAGAGGTCTTGGAGATCCTAAGTTGCTTACAAAGAAAGAGCTTCTTCAACTAACAAATCTTCTTCTCAATTAGAGCACAACCGAGCTCCAAAAGTATAATCTATTTCATTGGATGTTGTGGATTTTTGGTTGCTTGTTTGTTGTTGATTTCTATCTGCTATATAGAGTTTATTGCTGTATAGGATTGATGAGATGGAGGATTGCATCATGGATGTAGTTTATGGCTTTATAAGTACTTGCTCCCTGAGTCAAGTGGGTCAAAAAGTTTTAAAAACCTATCTACGATGCCCACCTACTTCCAACAGCTTCATGGTTGCATCCAAATCCAACCCGATGGCCCACTACAATGGAGTGTAAGTCGGTTTCCAGAATTATGAGGCCCACTAAGTTTGCCAAATTAAGTTTACGCTTGGGCCTTTTAAGCATTTATAGGCCTGGGTCTCAACGTGTCAGCTGATAAGGGTCATTCTTTCTAACTTGAATGTCAACCAATTGGCCAAACTAATAATATCTGCCTACAATTGATAATGTAATGACGTAAAGCCCATGGTAGAGAGGGTTGAGCAACAGTTAAATAGAAACGTGTCCATGTATACTACTTTTATTAAAATTAAAGTAAAGATAGTTGGGTGATTATGGTATCAACAAATATTCGTTGAATTTTGACCGTATGGTCATCTGCGAGTTTGAAATGCCCAGTTGGTTGGGAACCCGCCTCTCACGCAAGGATCGATTCCTAGGTCTCTTCCTCCGGGCACGCGCAAGTCTTTGATTCCTTCTTGTATAAGGATCGATTCCCAGGTCTCTCCCTCCGGGCACGCGCAAGTCTTTGATTCCTTCTTGTATTTGCTGGTGTCCTCTCCTCACATGTGCAATTGGTCCCTTCCCAACTGTCGGTGCGATCGCTTCACTTGTGTGAGTGCTCTTGTCCTACATGTGCACAAGTGCCTTCATGAACTCCTCTACTGGGGTTTTAGAGAGAGAACCCTCCACATGCTTTACAAAAAAAAAAAAAAAAGTGATATTTTTTTGTAATATCAATATCACATGTTTACTTTGTCAAAATTGGTTGATGTCACTTCTTTTTTTCAGAGTTTTAGAACACTGCATATTTGACACTCTGTCATTAAAAGTAATATTGGGTTGGCTGTTGACTAAAGAACCCAGAAAACTTTGTGCTCTACTGTAGGTGTTTGCTAGATTCAAGTCTATGATTCAAACCTGTTTCTGAATTTGTGCAGGAATACAAAAGATTTTAGGTTTGTTTCATCATAATTGAAGTGAAGAAAAATAGCAACTTAAAGCAGACTTTTTCTTAAATATCACTTGCACTGCTGCAGGGTTCTCAATTGGGCAAAAACCAATCAGGATAGCTAATTAGACCACCATGACTTGCAACATTAAATAATGCTAGCCTAGCCAATCTATGAGAGCCTTCATTAAGATTTTAAGAAACATAACAGGAGGCCAATTTTATCAAAACCACTAGAGATTTCAGAAATGCCCAAACGAATGAAACTGATAGATGATTCCTTCTTGCCTTAGCTTTAATATTGCTTCATTATCATCTAATAAGATTTGTCAAATTAGCTCTTTTAATGATAATACATGACTCGATTTTTTTTCCTCTTGTAAATACGTACTCACACCCCTATGCCCGCACACACTCACGCAAATCTCTCACCGTCAACACTACAATCAGAATCGAGTCATGATCGTTTGTATGGAAAGGAGGTGCCCGCCAACTATGCTACTAGTATATTGACCCATGGTCTAAATCTCATACATGTATATGTTGAACTATTTATATATATGAAAGAGGCTGATTCCAATTGAGAAATCAGCTTCAATTTATTCAATTGATTTTGACCAACTTTAATATTTGATTTTGACCAACAATTTTCTTTCGTCTCCTCCACTTAATGGCTCTCTTCGGCAATGATCTATTTAATCTTCTTTAAGGCAATAAAATAAAACCCCTAAATAACGCCTCTAAGCATTGATGGGAAACATGAAACGCCCATTTAATCTCACATTGGTGCAAAATCCACCAGATCCTACAAGTGTTAAAAGACAAACATATCCTCCAAGTGTTAAAAGACTGATCGAGTGTCACCCCCTCAACTCAAACGATCTCTCTTTGGTAGTTATGCCCCCATCCTTCAAGTAGTAAAGTATTTTTATTATTTTTTAGAGGTTCTCACTGCCTCTCCTTTTTATTTATTTATTTCTTATTTTTTTCAATTGATACTTTATTTTTCTTACCTTTTACTAGGGTCATGGACTCATGGTTATCTAGACATTTGTGTTGTTCTTAATTGAGAAATCAACGTTAATTCAATTCTAATTGACATCAATTGATTTTGACGCTCCCTAAATAATTGACTCCCAAAATGTCTCCTCACATCCTCAACCTCCCCACATTAATTACAATTTAAAATTTTGACTCGTGGCATGTCTCTTCAAGTCATTCCCTCCCCCTCAAGAGACTAATTCTAACTAAGAAATCAATATCAATTCAATTCAAATTGACATCAATTAATTTTAACGCTCCCTAAATAATTGACTCCCAAAATGTCTCATCACATCATCAACCTCCCCACATTAATTAGAATCTAAAATTATTAGATGAGACGAATGGAGATGATAGGTGCCATAGTTGATAATTGCTATACACACCAACAGGACCCACTATCCATGAGGACCACTAATTGTTTTCTCTGTCTATAGTCACAATCTCTCTAATTGGACATCTTTATCTCGGCATCGGCAAGCCTTATTCCAACTATGTTGAGGTCGCTATATGAAATTCTATTTCTTCATTTCGATTTATTATGAATTAAATCCTCAATTGGAGATCAAGTAAGTAAAATAAATAAAGTAAAAAAATAATTGACAATAAGAAATAGTTGAATGACTGGACTTTTTATTAATTGGGTCTCATTAGAGTTTCACTGCTTCAAGCTTAGGACACGGTTTGCTCACAGAGGTTGAGGGTTCGAAACTACACTACCACAATCATGCCACGGGAGATTTCCCGGCTCCCTCGGGACCATAAAGATTATTTGGATTGGATTACCCTCCTTTATTATTTAAAAAAAAAACCCTATCCACATCCTCAGCCTCCCCACATTAATTACAATTTAAAATTTTGACTCGTGGCATGTCTCTTCAAGTCATTCCCTCCCCCTCAAAAGACTAATTCTAATTGAGAAATCAATATCAATTCAATTCCAATTGACATCAATTAATTTTAACGCTCCCTAAATAATTGACTTCCAAAATGTCTCATCACATCATCAACCTCCCCACATTAATTAGAATCTAAAATGATTAGATGAGACGAATGGAGACCATAAACATGTTTTTATCCTGACTAATACCCATGTCATGAAAAATGAAAAAAATAAATAATTAAAACTGCCATCAGCTGCTAAAAACTATCTTCTTTCTCAATTTGTTCTTATCAAAGTTTAGCCCACCATCATATTGACGGAGAAAAAAAAATGTTGTCACTTATTATGGAATCATCATGAGCCTAGCTCATATTCTAGTGGAATTTGTTCCCATGACTATACTCCGGAGATGGTGATTTTGAACGGTTTAGATTCACGATTTGCATTTTATTGGTGGATTTGCACGGCTGAAGATATTCCGAGGGTCTCATTCCTATCTATTGGGCCTCAACCCTAATAAGTCAGCAAGTGGGCAGTAAGGCCATGCACATCCACTAAACTTTATGGCTATTCTGAGTTGACCCACAAGTCATTGTAATGGTAGCCCCGCCCACATGCGAACGACCAAAAAGATAGATCTACTTTCATCGTGGCCCACCCAATGTGATGCAGTAACCACCCACCCCACGGCTCTATTCCCTTTTCTGAAAGGGTCGCTGCCTAGTCCTTAGTGTGTATTTAATTTATTGTTAAGCAGCCAACCTAATTGAAGTAGAACTGGCATTTTACATGCCTGCTTAGAACTCTTAACTCAAATTCTATTTTAATTCTAATTAGAAGTTTTGATTACGCGACAGATCTTTCGGTGGGAACGTCTCTCACACAAGATTTATGTCAAGTCGTTAAACTTCTGGGTCACAAATCAAGAGATTAGAAGCATTAGATTTACCCAAGATTTGATATTTGGGTCGTAGCCATTAGGATCTTTGCTTTCCCCCCTTCATCCCATCATCGGTGGGGCCCCATGTGGGCTCCATCCATGAGAAAAGTTCTCACAAGAATATATATATATATATATATATAATTAATCAGGGTAGAGGATGTTGTTTGCTCGATGATGAACGGCTGCAATTCCCCACACGTGTGCCCATGCCTAAGAGGGCAGTTGCTATTGTTTATCAACGGCTGACGTCGGACGCACAATGTTCGACCCTTCCAACTTGAGTGGGACGGGTCACCGTTTACTTGAAAGCTACTGCCACTAAAAACTAAGTATAGATAAACCTTATCGTCAGTTACTTTTCCAGCAGTCAACTAGAAGAAATTACAATGTAACCGAACAAAAACTGTTTTGGTATGCGTTTGCTACCATTATCATTATCCATTCAAGAGAGGTTCATCAACCTTAATGAAAAGTAAGGCCCACCAGGGATGCAAAGAAAAATAGGTAGGTCGGGCCAACCTGGTTTTGATAGAGCTCAGCACACTTTCATTTAGGTTTTAGAACCTGTTTATTTGCATAGAATACGAATTCAGTCCGTAAGTAGTTGAAAATGAAGATCTAAAGTGATTATAAAAAATAAAAAAAATCATCAAATAACCTCTCTATTGAGGGAAAGCGAAGAAGGGGAGATGAGAAATGAAAACTTAAGCCATCACCCTAATAATCTCATTTTTAGAAAAGCCATGGGCTGATGTGCATTGCTACTTATATCCTTGACCTCTCACCTCATATAACTCACACTTCACCTTCTTAATAATTCTCCATTGGAGCTTATTTAACTATTAATATTTATGTATTCAATTTCTATGTATTCTAATAAAATCGAGGCTTATTTTCTAGGTGATAACTAGTGGATTCGACTTTAGGGGGTGTTTATTTCTCGGAATTTCTGACCAGAGTTCTTTTACAGCAGTATAAATTGTGATTTATGGATATATATATCCTATAATTTCTTATTTGATCATGAAGATTTTTAACAGAGACTTACCTTATAAAATTTCTAAATGAAGCTGAGTTGACATCAACTCAGAAAACAACTATGAATGGCATCTAAAATTTTATTATTATTCTCTCCAACAGGAATTCTCTAAATTCCACATACAGAAGCCACCCACCCACCCACCCACCTAAGCCCTAAAATGGTCAAGTTGATGGGATGACCAGGCCAGAGTGAACTGAATTCAGCAACAATCATCATGGTCCCTATAGGCCAATACATCACAACCCAAAAATATCTAAGGCCACACAATCATATCCATCCACTTGGCCTAATTTTCTTTGTTTGGTTTTGACCGTTGACCAGTTAGTCAAAAAGGTCCCACCCCACATCCCACAAAAATTAAAATAATACAGGAAGCAATAAACAAAGGCTGCTGAGAAGATTGACCATCAATAGTGAAAAAAAAAAAATTGGAGAACCACGCAGGAGTTCCCTGCAAAAAAAGATCCTTCTTTTATTCCTATCTCTTCTCATATTTTTTCTCTTCTGGCGGGCAAGAAAGCAAAGATAAAAGAACCAAAACAAGCAACTGGGTCGGCTTTTAAAGACTTCCATTCAATAAAAACACATGTAATATAAGCTATCTATGATTCTATATTCATTAAACAAAGGCATGCTGCAGTAAGTACATGGCGTCTCTTTTCAGATGTACAACATAGAAAAGAATCACAGAAATATATGTTGATAGTTAGGTATCATATCTTCTTCTTACCCCCATCTGCACCTGCTTTTTTTTTTTTTTTTACTCCCCACAAACACATGCACGCATGAGAAACGTAACTGCCTAAGGCTTTCTATCCAAAGAAACTGCATAAGTTGGCTGACTTATATACCCTCTTTGATGTTGAAGAGTATGATCTTGAGAGAAGTCTAGAAGCAGTGAGATATCAAGAAAAAGGAGGAGTACAGGAGGAGATGAAGATGGGAGGTTTGGGTATGAAGGAGGAAGGAAAAGGAAGAGATGGTGTTGGTGGGTTTGGCAGAACTATTGTTGTTGGGGTGGAGATGGATGCTCTGAGCAAGGAATTGCTAACATGGGCTCTTGTAAAAGTCGCCGAGCCGGGTGATCGAGTGGTTGCTATCCATGTCCTCCACAGAAGAGGTAATTATTCTTACTTGCTGCTGCTTCTACTAAAACAACTACCCATGTTGATAAGAAGCACATGTTTTATCATCTTCCTTTTTTGTTTTCTTTTGTTGTGCAAGCAGAGCTTCATGATGAGGACGGGAAATTCTCACTTCTCTCTCATTTAAAAGCGTTTGAATCTGTTCTTTCGGTCTATGAAGACTTCTGCAATTTGAAACAGGTTCGTCTTCACTGACCTCTCTCTATTTTTTCTCTTTGATTTTTTTTTTTTTTTTTGAGGGGTGAATTGTACCTTGTTGTATTTATGGTGATCTTTTTATTCTTATTCAATTCTTCTGATAGATTGATCTCAAACTCAAGATCTGCCGGGGCTCATCGGCCCGAAGAGTTCTTGTTCAACAGGCAAAATCCATTTCAGCAAACATCATCGTCGTTGGAATCAGCAGAAAGAGTTGCACAATTGGGTGAGTGTAGAAAAAAGAGGTGGTGAGAAGTTTGTTTTTTTAAGGTATATTCTACTTGTTATTCATTTTAAGGACTTTTGAATTCCATGGAATTCAGGTTTTCGGCTTCGGTCGCCAAATACTGTGCGAGAAAACTCCCTCTTGAGTGTTGGGTGCTGGCTGTGAATAATGGGAAGGTGGAGTACCAGAGAGAATCAAAGGCTGCCTATGCCCTATCAGGTTTGCTTTGAACAATTGAATCATCACAAATTAGATAAAAGCTGAACTTCTTTGATAATTTCTATCTCACTTTCTATTCTTTGTCAATTGACTTAAGCTTCAATCGATGGTGCGGACCTCTGCCCTCTGCCTAATGGCTACCTTGGTTTGCTCCACCGTTCACAGAGCAAGAATCCGAAAGTCTGCCATGGGGGAACTTCGAAACAACCATTGTTAAAAGAAGAAAGGACAGGAAAGAATGAAGGTCACCAGAATTATCAGGATTTGGGGTCACAGTCAGATCATTGTGTGATTGGTACTGATAATAGCTTGCTACGCAGTACTTCAATTAGAAGCTGTTCAAGTTGTGCACCTGACTCTGTTTCGCGGGAAGAGGCCTGCTGCTCTGAGGGCCTAAGGCCTAGCCTAAGGCCTAGTGCATTACACTTTGCTCGTTCGACCGAAGATGCTGGTGATGACTTCTCGGATATGGCTTCGATAGAGACCTCAGATTTTGACGCAGCATCAAGCTCGAACTCTTCATTGATGTTAGAGTTGCCTAAGGTGAGACCAGGATGGCCTCTGCTTCACAAGGCAATCACACATAGCTGGCAAGCTACAGAAAGATCAATGGTTAGAGAGGTCTCTGTTGTTGAATGGGCAATGCAGCTGCCAGCCAGGCATTCAATGGCAGAAGTTGGCCCTGATCATAAGCCTCTGAATGCAGAGCTCACAACTAGGACTCCAGCAACAAATTCCCTCCAGGATGGAGCTAATTTGAATGGGGATAGTGGGGCAATAGTTGGGATAGGAAATGCCACCTCTCCTCCCCAACAAAGTGCTGAGCCGAATAGTACAGCGAATCAATTGGAGCAGCTACACAAAAACTATTCATCTACATGTCGATTATTCAGCTATCAGGAACTACAGTCTGCAACATCCAACTTCTCATTGGGTTTGTTATCTTTCTTCACCTCCGCAACTCTGTTCGATTACAGATGCTGCAATTTCTGTTATGTTCTAACTTCTTCTTTTTGGATGACAGAAAACTTGATTGGGAAAGGAGGCAATAGCCGGGTTTATAAGGGGCGTCTCCCTGATGGAAAAGAACTGGCAGTAAAGATCTTGAAGTCATCAGAAGATGCAGTGAAAGAATTCTGCTTGGAGATCGAAATCATTAGTTCCTTACATCATAGCAATATCATCTCTCTGCTTGGGTTCTGTTTCGAGGAGAACAAACTTATCTTGGTTCATGATTTTGTGTTGAAAGGAAGCTTAGAAGAAAACCTTCATGGTACATTAGCCTTGTTTATCCAATAAATAGAGAGACAGTGAAATTCTAATTTTGAAGTCCTTACCTTTTATCCTATGTTTATACCATTAGGGAGGAAGGACGATACAGTTCTCACCTGGAGTAGGAGATATAATGTGGCCCTCCGCATAGCTGCAGCACTGAATTATGTACATAGTGGCACTGCTCAGCCTGTGATCCATAGGGACGTGAAATCGTCAAATATCCTTCTCGATGATGATTTTGAGCCTAAGGTCTTTTGTTTTAAATATTTGAAATCTTTATACTCCTTGGATTAGCACAAAATCTCTACGTACTCTCAATATCCTCATAACTTTCTTGTGGATTCAGTTGTCAGATTTCGGACTAGCTATATGGGCTTCAATGTCTTCAGCACAAATAGCATGCAGTGATGTTGCAGGGACTTTCGGGTTTGTACCTTCCATAAATTTCTCCAGTGCTTACAAAACATTCCATCTGATTAGTTGAACACAAGCTGACTGTATCAATATGGTTGTCTTCTTAGATACTTAGCTCCTGAATATTTCATGTATGGGAAGGTGAGTGAAAAGATTGATGTCTATGCTTTTGGCGTCGTACTACTTGAACTACTCTCTGGAAGGAAGCCTATCAACAATGAGTATCCAAAGGGCCAAGAAAGCCTTATCATGTGGGTAAGTCTTTGGATGCTTTGATCACTTATTTCTCTCCAAATTCCACCTCTTGACATCAATTATTGATGGTCCTTGATGGCCAGGCAAAGCCACTTCTACAAAGTGGGAAACTTACGCAGCTGTTGGATCCAAATTTGGGTGATAACTATGATAACCACCAATTAGAGAAGATGGTTTTAGCAGCTTCTCTGTGTGTCAGACGAGCCCCTCGGTTTCGTCCACGGATGAACCTAGTAAGTCATACATTTGCTTTTGTGTGCAACATTTCATGCTTATTGTTTCCATATCATTATCATATTGCAGTACATTGAGCCATTTAAACTAGGGCATTCTGATACAGAGACAGGCTGATTGAATTGATAGCGTGGTATCATTATATTGTCAATCCATTCCTCTATTATCATATGCATCATTGTTATGTATCCAATATGATTTTTGTTCCTCAAAACTCAAACTTCAAAAATATGAAATGTAATGTAATTAAGTATCATTAAATGTCCCAGCGGATTTACTCTCAAAAGATTTCCAAGTGTTCTTTCGGTTTTTGGTGCAAGCACATATTTCCTGATTGTTGAGAGAAATGTAAAGTGGAGTATAGACATGAGACTTATTGATTCTCTGTTTATATTTATTCTATTCCATTAATCCAACTTCCCAACTGCAGATATTAAAGTTACTCCAAGGTGATGATGCAATCATGAAGTGGGCCAGATTACAAGTTATTGCTTCAGAAGACTTTGATTTGCTTTATGACGAAGTGTCTCCAGCTTCCGATATACAGTCTCATCTTAACCTTGCTTTGCTTGATTTGGAGGATGATACCCTTTCTGTCAGTAGCATAGAGCAGAGTGTCAACTACTTAACCATTCATAAATCCTTGGACAATTACTTACAGGAAAGGTGTAGCCGTTCATCAAGCTTTGATTGACTGTTCTTGGCAGAATACAGCATTCATCAAGCTTTAATTGACTGTCCTTGGTAGAATACATGTAACCATAAACCATTTGATTTTTGTATAGCCTTTTTCTCATTTATTTCATCTGTCGAGGGGTCTTGGATGGGAGGTTGTATGCAAAGCCAGCGCCCTCCTCCATGACAAGATATTTTGATCCCTTTTTAGTCATTTTACTTTATAGGAATGTTATTCTATAAATTTGATTCTTCTTGAGTCTTAATCAAATTTGAGGAAGAAGTTGTTAGGTTGAGGGCTGAAGTTATATTCCAAGAAGTGTTGTTGAATCTTGTATGGTAATGACAAGGTTTATTTGAAAATTTTGTTACAATTTGGTAGTAGAAAAGAGACCAGAGAAGCCCATAAACACATTCTTCTTTGTTTCACTGTAAATATGTTTGACTTCAGCCAATTCACCAAAAACATGCAATTTAATGATAAGAGGTTGGCTATCTTTACTTGTAATCCAAAGACAGGCAGAGATGTTTCTGCATGGTCTGAATGAATAGACGGATTGCGTATTCAATGCATTTAAACATTTAGTAACAGCAAACGAATCAACCTTGTGTTTATAGTGTTGACAACCATTTACTCTAAAAGCTTAAGTTGATAGACAACGGTGCAACAATGTATATCAAGCTTAAAACACCCCTCAGCACGTGCGGGCTCCTTCATGGGAATTACACCCTCCATGGGAGAATACAAGGGTTCCACATAGGAATTACACCCTCCGTGGGAGAATACAAGGCACAACCAAACACTTGACCTCCCGCTCTGATACCATGTTGATAATCACCTACTCTAAAAGCTTAAGCGGAAAGAAAACGGTGTAACAATAAATATCAAGCTTACAACATATATAATAATAATTCGTATTGAATATGTGTGGTTCATAAAGAAAAACAAACAAACAGAAGTAGAAGGCTTGTATTTGGTGCTTTGCTGGTTGTTTTATCAGTCATCATTTTCATCTGAGCCTTATCCCCTCAAACCAGTGTCAATGTGGGTTGTTGTATCATTGCCATAGTATAATTGCTGGAAGTCAAAATATATCATGACAATCTCCTTGTTAGCAGGAACATGTAGTAGCTAAAGGTTTCTATATTCCATTTTTATCTAATTGAAAAAGATGCTAACATTAAGAGCTAACATGGCATGATTGGTATCTCTCTTCATTCATTCGTATGTATATGAGCTATTTCCAACTCATTCATTTGATGTCATCATTTCTTTTAAAAACAAAAAACAGAGGAGTTGTACCTTCAATGGCATTCCCCACTACCCTCATAAGTGAAGAAAATTGTGAGCTTTTTCTACAGACAAAAAGAATATGTCAAAACCATAACTTTATCCCTATAACAAAACAAAAATAGATGAGAAGGGAATTGAAGCAGATTTATAGGTAGAATTAGAAATGGTAAAAAGAGAGAACCTGAAAGACACAGAACTAGAAAATTTTAGAGAGAGAGAGATAACATAAATCAATCTAACTAATAAAACATTCTTCCTCATCAAAAATACCATCATGGGCCTCTCCTTTTCATTGTTTGAAGAATCCTAGACTCCACACAACATTGCACCCATCAGATGGCTAAAAATCAATCACAAGGATATTAGGTGCTTAATGATATACAGAGAGGAATCTGAGACCATTTCAAGATGGCGGTGACATTGAGAGAGCTAGCGGCAATTCAGACTCATGTGAGTGGGGAGATTCTCCTTCCTTCTCCTCCCGCTCGCCCTGCTCCTGCAGACCTTGTCCTTCTTCTTCTTGGGGCTCCGCCGCCGCCGGCCATGTGCCATCAGGACAGTCCCTCGTCAACTCGGTCGGTCGAGATGTATCAGGACTTGGAGGCTTGGGGGAGAATGTGGGGTGCCCGTCGTCGCCCTTTATACAGCATCTGTACAGGAATGTGAGGAGCCAGAAGAGCCAGGGGATGGCCACCAACACCATTCCAGCAATGGGGTACCAAGCTGTATCTTTGGACTCTGGCAAGGTCATGTACATTGCCAAGATGATTCCACCAGAGATGATGAATAGCAGAAAGAGGAAGGCGACGATCCATATGCGAATGTCGCTCCTCCTCTTCTCTACTGCTGGCATCGGCATTTCGGAAGATGGTATTAGACACCTGGGCTAGTGAGTAGAAGAAGCATTCGCCTCTCTCTTTCTCTCTCTCTTTCTTGTTTGGAGTTGTGTTTATGGGGTGGTGTTGTCACAGCTAGCATGGTAGTAAGAGGAGAAGGATGATGTTGCTAGCATGAGGAGAGGGGGAGGAGGAGAAGAAACATGTTGTGGGATTGTTGTGAGCTTTTGGAGAAGAGAAGGGAAGGGAGATGAGGTTCTGTGTTGCAGTAAACCAGAGGTTGTGGCTGCCAATCTTTCCATTCTACATGTTGAAATCTTCAAACAAGCCTCAACGTAGAAAACGGTTTCTGGCTCAACGAACTCAAAATCTAGAGAGAGATGCAATGAAATTTAGAGCAAATTTAACCACTTACTGGCATAAAGCCCGTGCAATGAAGGAGTTAAATTTCATACAAATTGGATGTTAAATTAAAGTTAAAATTCAATAGTAAGTATTAATTAATAAAAAAAACATGAATTATTAAAATGTCCTTTGATTGACAATCAAAATAATTAACATAAACATTGTAGGATCATGTAAATAATGTAATAATATCAGCCATCTTAAATGATAGACCCATATTAACTGTTAGATCCAACTAATATAGTCCACCAGATTTACTTAACTTTTGATTTAATATTAAAGAAAGCCATTTTGAATAGGAAAGTGAGAAGAAGACCATTTTATAAGAGGAACTCTTTTCTAGATTTCTTCCGAGGGATATATATATATAGTCTCCACTCAAAGCAGGGGAAATGGTTCTCTTTGTAGGTAGAGAAAACTATAGGCGCTCGCGACCCCAAACTAAAAGGTGGGTGGGCCCACATTGTATGACATGGCACTTCAAGAGAAAATGCGAATATCTTAAATTTGCATTGAGATATTTTAGGTGATTGAGTATTGGAAAATTTGAGTTAGTTTGGTGAGATTATATTAAAAGCGTAATTTCGGAATGTAGCATTGCACAAAGTTTGAGGACGCGCCACGTGTTCTTTTATTATATAATAATAATGGTGTTTTTTTTATTTGACCCATTTTCTTTATTATCTTTTAAAATGACCATTCACTCTATTAGTAAAGTGAATTCCCCCCACCTCTAAAATTAGAGAACTTTCCAAAAAGAAACATAAATTAGAGAGCTTCTATCTCACTCTCTTCCAAACAAGAAGCAATAAACAAGTAGCATCCCTCTCTCCTCTAACAAACTCACAGGATATAGCAGCAGTTTATATCTTTATACGATGCCCCTCGATCCCTCCTCTCAAACTGTCAGTCTTGATTTTATTAACGCTTTTGTTATCCCTCATTTCCCTCACGGTCTATTTTTGCATTAAGCCACCAACTTTGAAACCATGCAACTGCTGGATTCTAGTCATACTTTTAGAGAGGGTTCTAGTTGGTTTTTATATTAGACTAACTGACACTTTGAGTTTTATATTAGTAGCTTAAGTGCTGAAGTATGGACTTGATCCGAAAATTCAAATGAAGGGCAGGTTTATATATGATTTGTAAATGCTTTTTAATTCGATAGCTTTGATCTCATCACAATAGAAAGATTTCCAGTACTATCTCACCAAGAGAAGGGTTTTGAGATTTCCAAAATAACTTTCCAACATCAATTATAGAACATCAAAATAACTTTCCAAGAAGATCATCCATTTCCAAAGGGGAATGACTATTACAAGTGCAGACTTTAATTGTGTGTAAAGTTGGGTTTTTTTTTTTTTTTCCAATTCCATTGAATTCAGTTCTGATTTTCATTTCAACTTGAATTCAACTGTTTGACTCTTGAATTCTTAAGAGGAGTTGCTATTACAAAACCATATAACTGCCGGATTCTTAGGAGTCTTTAAGGTTTAATTCATTCTTAATTTCTTCTTGGTTTCTATATTTGGACAATTGGACTGATTTGCATTGAGCTTTATATTTGTATCATGAGATTAGTCCTTACCCAAAATTCAATTAAGGGTAGGTTTATATGATTTGTAAATGCCTTTTAAATTCGACTTGGATGAGTTTATTGGATGACCATGAGAATTGAGAAACAGTGGATCTTTCTCACATGTAAAGCTTTCAAATATCTCAGCTGAGAGAAGGATTTTGAGAATTCTAAAACAACTTCACAGTATTAATTATCCATAACAATTCATGGGGGATTGTTATTGCATCCATATCCATTTATATGCAATTCTTTAAAGCATTTAACCCTACAATGAATCCTATCTTTCTATTTAAACCCAGATAAACACATTCTTAAACAAAAGATTCTTAAATGGAAGAAATAAAAATGGAAATTAACTTCCACTAAAGAGCCCTAAATATAGAAAACCCAAAGGGGATATCCATCCCCAACACATGGAGATCTTATGAAATGGGAATTTAAGCACTCAAAAGTTAGTGGAAATGGGTTTTGCCATCTATTGATAATCCAATCCAGTTCATTCAAAATAAATGCCCTCAATCATACAGTGTATCTCCAAATTTTATCTTAATTGGATCAAGTTGGGCCCACTATAAATTTTACCATTTGATGAGAATTTGCATACAATTGTATTGATCACATTTTAATTAAGGTGTCAGTTGTTGGTGAGACCAATTCCTTTGGAGGTACCCCTTGCACAGCATACAATTGTATTGATCACATTTTAATTAAGCTCTCAGAGTTGTTGGTGAGACCAATTCCTTTGGTGGCACCCCTTGCACAGCATACAATTGTATTGATCACATTTTAATTAAGCTGTCAGTTTTTGGTGAGACCAATTCCTTTGGAGGTACCCCTTGCACAGCTCTTATTTTCAAGAGGTGGGTCAGGGACTCAACCAAACCTTCTTCTTCTCTATCGACTATAATATAAATCCCAGTTTTTTAGTAACTAGTTTCAGAGCAAGAGGCCTTGAATGCCCCCATTCTTGACCCAGGCTTCGTTCTAACCCATTCAAATAATAATAAGATAACAGAGCATTGCATGCAAGGGCAATGAATATTACATATTGGAAATGCCATCATTGAGATATTGGTATGGATATATAATTTGTCATAAGAAAGGGAAAACCCCCTAAGAAAATTTTGGAAAACCCTCGCTAATATTATAACAAGTCTATTCCAACCCCCAAGAAAAGATTTTCTTTTTCTTTTTCCTTTTCTTTTATCATTAGAAAATTCAAAATTCTAAAACCATGCTCTTATTTTTTTTAATTTAGAGTATATATAGTTATTAGAATATTTGGAAAATCTCTAATTGCATTTCTCATTTTATTATATATAGGGCTCTTGCATCTAAAAAAATTAAGGGAGGGTGACTTTCTTTAGTGGATTTTTTTTTTAACTATAGTTGGATACCCTAACTAATCTCTCACACAATTCTTGAGAGTGGAGCCCATAGAAAAGCCCACCTAAATGGAAAATTCGAGCCTCTCAAAATAAAAGTCTGCACTATATGTAAGATATCTTCAAAATTTACTCCAAAATGGAGCAAATTTCAAGAAGATATCATAAAAGGGGTGGGCCTTCATTGTGTACGGGCTCCACTTTGGGATCCACCCCATCATTCATGAAAGCTCATGGGAATCCGGAGATAACTCAGAAAATCCCTTTCCATGTTTACACCATGTTTACATTAGGGTTGCAAATGGGATGGTCCGGGTCGGGACCATATTAGACCCGAACCTAGATCCGTTTATAAAATATGGTTTCAATTTCAGTTCCGGGTTCAGCTTTAAGTCGGAACCTATTTTGTTGATTCCAAACATGGTTCTACTAGAAAAATCTGGATCCAGTGCCGAAATCGGGTCCGCCTAGAGGATCGGAATATAGCTCCAAAACTTGTTCTAATTTCTCTTCATTCTTTACTTTTTCTAAAAATAAGCATATATATCATTAAGCTTATAATATTGCATCAAGTTTACTACTTGTAGAATTATACATAAAATTGTGTAAAAAAGAAGTGATTTTGAGCTATAGTTTTCAATATCAATGGCTCATATGCTAGGTCATGAGTTCATGGGATGAAACCTATATGGACTCAAAATCTCGTATAACCATAAAATCAGATACTCATTTGCAATCCTAGTTTATACCCCCTTTCAACCCCTCTATTTCCTACATTATTGCTATCCTTGCCCTAGATTTGTTCTCCCTACCCTAGTTCTTGATTCGTGAGTTTCTTCGTAAATCTATTTTTGTTTGGAAAAGCTCCATTGGGAGTTGTTATATTAGCATTTCACACATGAATTTATATAGTTTTCCTAATGCCTTCTTTTCCCATTTCATATTATCATCATATTCATTTGTTGTTTTTATTTTCTTACAATTTTCTCCATTTCCCATTCTTATTTTCTCAAGTTTCTAACAATTGTTAAGATAAGAGCTTCTTTAATAATTTTACCAAACGGAATAATTGCAGATTAGAATATAAAAATTAGACCCTTTGCTAGTTTATACTTCAATCCAATTGGCTCTTTTATTAGATTAAAGTTTAAACTAGAGTTTCCAAATTGGCCCCATATGTGATATGTTTGTGCTCAACAATCCCTGGAAAAATATTTCCATTTCCAAACGCAGCAGCTGAGATGGAATTTCGGTGTGTGCATTGCGGATCAGAAGTGAAAACACTGTTCGTGCAATATTCCCCTGGAAACATTCGATTGATGAAATGCGTAAGCAAAATCCCTCTCAAGATTTCCCAACCTTATAGCAATACAATACAATCCTATGTATTCAATTACTACTCTCTTTTTTCCCCCTCTTCAGGAGAATTGCAAGGCGGTAGCGGACGAGTACATCGAATGTGAGATCACAGTATGAAAAACCCTAAAACCCTTTTCAAAACCCTAATTCCCCTCACTGTTTCAAAACCCTTTTTTTTTTATTCTCACATGTAATGGAATCGTTTCATCTGCAATACATTGGTTTTGGGTTTGTAGATTGTTCTGATTGACTTGATTCTTCACAAGAGGAAAGCATACCGACATGTGCTCTACAATGTGCTGAATCGTAATACTGTTGATGCGGAGGTAAGATTTTCTATCTTTCTGGGATTTTCTTTTCTTCCTGATTTTGTTTGGATCTCCATGAATGGAGTGCAGGTGACTCGGTTTGTGTGCAAAATTGTAAATTAGGGTTTATGCGTTTGGACAGCTTGAATTAGTTATAACTTATAATAATTGGTAGTTGTTTTGTTCATTGCCCTAACTAATTACAGGAAAGAACAGAGAAAGAGGTAATTAAATTTATAGTAAAACTGAGTTCAGAACATTCAAGTTCAAATGATTGCATGGGGCCTTTGGGTTTGTTTGGATTCACTTTAAAATGCTGGTGGAGCAGATATTTTGGGGGAATTGCTAACAACAGCTCTGTACATTTGGGGTGGCATGGAAAATAGAATTACATTGTATGCTGATAGATACCAAATTTTCCACCTTTTCTGTACCAAATCAATTTCGGAGTGTAGCAAATATTAGTTTGGATGGAAAAGCATCATGCCCACCTTTATGAATACGAATCTAAAGGCAGTGGCGTGATTCTTTTTTTCTTTTTTTTTTTTAACAGCTTGAAACTTGGAAGTTGAAAGCAATAGATGATTGGCTGGACATCTCCTGAGGAAAGTTTACTTAATCAAAGTCATATAGTGGATGGGGAGAGAGGAATTTGGATCAAATTCACAGTTTGTTGCCCCTCCCTATTGATTTTATGAAGGATCCCCGATGTAGGGATGTGGCTTGTTGATGTTATAAACCACACTGCAGATGGAATGGTTATAAAGCCTCAACAAGTTGCATGTATTTTGAACTTTTGGTTGTAGACTGAAGGATGCCTGATGTCCTTGCCTCCCATTTCCCAAATTTGCTTATATTTTCTACATAAATACTATGCCAAAATTAAGCAAAATGTGTCGATACACGTTTTATTCTTCTATGGTTAGCCCATTCTGTTTCTTATTCTGTCAACGGTAATTAATTTAGGATGTTTCAGTCTGGGAGATTCTTAGGACACCATCCCTTCTCTAAGGGGGATATGTTCTGCAGAGAAGAGTGATTATGTTTCACTGGAAGTTTAGTTAGAGAACATGACAGATTGGAATATTTTTCAATGGATTCATAAAATTGTTGTTTGCCGATCTTATTTAAACATTTGCATTGGAAAGTGTTATGCTTAGTTACAATGAAGTGCCAAGTTTCCTGAGTCCTGACCCTGATGTTGTTTTTAACCTTGAACTTTTTTTCTTCCATTTTGCAGGGCATATTGTGGAAGTCAATTTTCATTTATCTATTTACAGATGCCTGTATCCGAATACCCTTTTTTTTTTTTTTGGGTAGAACAGACCTCTTAGTTCAATTCTTTCTTTTAACTCTTACAAATCTCTTGTCCATCAGCCGTCTATAAATAACCTTAGCAATTCAAGACAGGAACTTGATCTTAATTAACAGCAAAGGACATTGGGGGTCATCAACAGGCTCTTTCGCATCAATTTGGGCAGGTGGAATGGTAATTTCTTTTCTGAGGTGCACTAGTTGTGCATGTGCTTGACGTGCAAGTTTGTAGTTCTGGTTATTCTTTTTTTTTTTTTACTTATTTCTAGATATCTATGTTCTACTTTTCTTTTCAGATGATGATGGAAGTTTTGTTGGGAAATTTTGCATTTTTTGGTGTTCTCCTTCTTATGAAAAGGCTTTTTATGAAGTCATCCTCTCAAGTTACTTGGTAAAACTATATCGTTTTCTGACTATTTTTCAAGTTATCATTCATATTTCAGTATCTGAGTTTCTTCTCTTCGGCTCAGTTTAAAGAGTTTCCTCAGCTCTACAGTAGCTTGGCCGCAAGAGAGCATTAGTAGATCAAGCATGGAGCTGAACATGCATCCAGTGTCATTTAATACCAAAATAAACTAAAAAGACCCTTCCGAGGGTTATAAAAGTCAGATTTGTTCTGTTATTCTGCAATAATAATAGTGTATTTAGGGCTCCCGTTTTTCCATATCCTAGAACGCAATTAATCAAACAACCCTTTTTGAATAATAATAGTGTATTTAGGGCTTCCAGTATTTTTTATTTTATTTTCCTTCTGTTTTTTATTAATTTTTTTCCTCTATTTTCAGTAACAAGGACATTTTTCTAGTCATCCTCGTGTCAAGCTACTTCAAGCTTTTTGTTATAGCCATGATGGTATGCGGCTGCTTAGTCACTGTAGTTTCCTTTTTTCTCTTTGTGATTTGTTAGTTTCTCATTTCAAAATTAATGGATCTCTGGATGAACATTCTATAGGTATGGGAGTTCCCAGCATCAGTGCTTTTCATCATTGATATCTTTGTCCTTTCATCTAATGCAATGGCTTTGACAGGTTTGATGTCCGCTTTTGCACATTCTAATGCGATATGATATGTGTTTATTATGTGTGCATTTGTCATGTCGAAAGCCATCAAATAGTATGATTCTTTTGCTGGATTATTATTTTGTTTTTCCATAGGTATAGATTTTTTGAGTTGGATCATTCAAGTTTAGATCTATCCAGAATGTTGTTGCAGTTTTGCATCACCAATGAGATCCCCATGATTACTTAATTCATTCACACCCAATAACTTAATCGTTGTAGGGAGTTAGCGTGGAGTAAAACCTTTTTGATAAAATGAATGTTATGAAAACAAAATAAGATCTAGTGGTCTCATTGCCTAATTTGAATTCCCCAACCGGCATGCTATTTATGAGTTGCTCCTTGGAGTATGTTTCGCTATCCATCAAAAAGATTTTCTTTTGATGGGGATTTATTTATTGGTGTTAGCCTTCTATATTTATTGGATGTGTGAGAATACCATATAATCTGATGATACATTTCTATGGAGCAGTACTGCAGCAGGCAACAATGACTGGAGGCATGGGAATGTGTCTTAGTGCTCATGCTGCAAAGGTTGTGGCTAACCATGCCCTGGAGTTTCTTCTTGTCCGGGTCTTGTAGAATATTAGCATTCTGGGTGTCCTGAGTATTGTACATGCATTTTTCTTAGCTTCCAGCCTTTTTCCCCCTTGTATCATATGTCATACATGTAAACATGTCTAAGGGATCAAACAGTGAACAGAGTTTATGTTGTAGCAGCTCAGGAAATAAGGAAGAAATGCTAGATTTGTTGTTTCATTTGCTGGGAATAAAATATTCATCCTCTTTCATTTTGCTGGTGCAAATATCGGCTTAAGTTGGATTTTGGCTTTGATTATGGTGGTGGTGGTGATGATAAAGGAAATGTCTGATTTGAGTTTTTATGGATACTTACCTTCAGGTTTATGAGAGACCAACACTGCCAAAACTAAAGTCCATGGCCAACAATCATGTTCAAATGACTGTAAGGAGGATCTGCACACGATCCATCCCTCGATTTGTGCATGATCCCAAAATCCACCGAACATGAGAAATTAGTCACGGTGGGTGCCACTCGGCTCGCCTGATCTTCTCAGAATTGGTCACCTACTTTAATACTATTTGTTGAGGGAGAAGGGAGACAAAAAACAGATGAATACACACCAAAAATACTAAAGCTGTATTATTGTGTTTTTTTCTTTTCTATTACATTCACCAATATAAATAGATAAGTCTAATCTACCCTGCCAAATAAAGTCCTACTCTAAACCGGAAACACAACCGCCATGAAAGATTACCATAAATCTCACTAACCTAAATAATAGAATATTTTTAATAATATCGTACTCTACGTAGCGTGACTGGCCCAATACCTCTGGTGCTTGTGTGCACAACACTAGAGCGGTCTGCCTGATGACGGCCCTAAGACATGGTTGTCCTAATTCACACATTAAATCCCATCATCCAAGAAGGGAAACTGTCACCATCCCCATTAGAGTTTAGGGTGGAGCTACAATGCAGCGTCGCTATACTATATTATATAGTGCAGCAACAAGTTCCATCCAGTGGTTATATTACTCTCGACCCGTATTTCATTGAAACAAAGAGATACTTTTTCATCCAATTCACATTTGCTGGCTATACAAAATTTATGATACAGGAATCTGGACTCTTCTTTTTAATGCATATTGGAGAATTAGAAGTGGCTCTTTCCTACTTGCTCTATTTCGAAAAGTGACTTTTTATTGTCTCCTTAACTTCACATCTTATTTTATCGTATATGGTGAAAATTTATTTGGAGTTGGTCCTACCATATGATTTAGCCAGTATAAAAAGATAAATAAAAAATAAAAAGAATTCATGTGTTTATTATATCAGTGCCCACTTTCTCCAGCATAAATGAGGTGTATTCCATTCCAACTCAGCCAAATGTTTAAGGATGGAAAAGGCATTGCAATATAAAAATATGGAATATATATTTTTAAAGTTAGTTTTACACTTTTCAATTTAAGAAAAAAAAATCTCTTATGATTGTATGCGATTTAGCTTTAGGATCAAACTGACCTTACACTCTTATCAAACTTGATTTTTACTTAAACAGTATATTCAAATTGAAATTTGATTTTTTTTTTCGATCGCGTAACTTGAACTACAAATATGAGTCTAGTCGAAAACTAACCAAAGTCAAAACTGGTTTTTTTTTTTTTTTTTCAAATCACACAATCAAAATTAAATTATGTCAAAATATTAAACATGAATATGATTTTCTCAGTTTTCTTAATCCCACTTATTTATAATTAAGGAATCATTATTCTTTTTATTTAAGCTAATAATGTATAAAAGACGTGCAGATTGAAAAGTATAATTCTTCTATTTTCATAGAAAGGAGGCCACGGAGTTGTATGTGGACAGAAGAATTGATATTCATTTGAATTTGGGGTGTGTAATCTGAAAAATAATACTTGACTCGAGTAAAAATTAAGTTTGAGTATGAGGTTAGGTTTGGGACCGTTCCATATGAAATAAAAATCACAGAAAAAGCGTTAAAAGAGGAATTGTTTGCTTGGTAGAGAAGAACAATGTTACGAGTACCTAAGGCTTAATTAGAGAAAATTAGGTTTGTGTTCAATATTTCATCGTATTTTAATTCAAATTTTGTGATGCAAATAAAAATCAGGTTCTCATTAAAATATAGTTAGGCTTGGATGTTCGAATTTGAAATTATTGTGACCCCACAAGCTAAATCATATCTCATCACAAGAGAAAAAATTGCATATTCTTTGTGGGTTGTGGATTTTAATAAATCGGGGTGTGCCCCATTAGAGGATTGCTTATTCTTTTGAGTAGTTATCTCTCAATTTTGTATTTTATTTATTTTGAGACAATGAAAGTCACTAAAAAAAAAAAAGGGAATTGCGGCGGACTATGTTGGCTTTAGCACAGTTTTTTTCACAAGACTAAAAGCCCTATTTTATGGCCGAAAATTCCACCCAAACCTCTTAGACGGTATGTAATAGTTATTTCAGTGAAAGCAAAAAGGACATTTAGCAGCGGAAAAAAACCGCCACTAGGTCAAATCTCATCCGCCACTAAGTCAAATCTCATCCGCCACTAAAACTCTGATTTCTTGTACTAACTTATCTTTAAGAAAAGCCATATATATTTTTTTTCAATTGAAACATATGTAAAATCAACTTTTTCTTTGAAAAAAAAAAAACCTTATAGTTAGTTATATGGCAAATTGGCAATCCCTTTTTAAGTCTTTTAAAACTTGAGCTCCATAATTAGCTCAACGGTATAGATTGTAATAAATGCAGTCAAGACCTACTCATGGTGGAATTGGAGTAAATTCAGCCGGTCTGATAAAATCGAAAGGTATGTATTTGGACGGTTCGGATCTCCAATAGCCATGATTAAAAGGATACCTTTTTGAAAATAAAGTGACAATAAAAGGATAATACTTATAATTTTTTAGCTTTATCTTTCTGAAGCAGTTCCATACGTTTCCTTCTTCTAAACAAATTCAGTCTCAATGCTTCTACTACTACTACTACTACTCCTCTCTCCTGATAAAGTTCAATATCGTTTCCTTCTTCTAAACAAATTCAGTCTCAATGCCGCTGCTACTACTACTACTCTCGCCTGATCAAGTTCAATATCGTTTCCTTCTTCTAAACAAATTCAGTCTCAATGCTGCTGCTGCTACTACTACTCTCCAGCAGATATAAAGCTCAATATCTTTCCCAAGATCTCTCTCTCTCTCTCTCTCTCTCTCTCTCTCTCTCTCTGGGTGTGATGTTTGTATGCTCAAAGTGATCAATGGATGCTTTCTCTGATCTTTGGGCAAATTTTATGGTTTTCTTTGCTCCATTGACATGCTACAGACCATATAACCAGCGATGGAAGGAGCTCATCCATTTTCGCAGAGCCCCAACCGTTTCAGATATTACTGATCATGTAAGGACTTAATTACCTTGTATAATGTTGGTTTTATTTTTATTCCATTGGGTTGAGCTCTTTTGGCTATTGGTGTATATAGTTGAAGAGTAGTATATATATAAATGTTCAATCTTCTGATTGCTATTAAGAAACCATCCAACAGTTCTCTTCTTGTAATACTTTTAATGATGGATAGTAAGATTTATTCTTTCTTTCTGCTTCGATTCTATATATATTCTACTAATTGCATTTAGTTTGCAATTTGCAAATTGTTACTTGACTTAATCGGAAAACTCAATGAGGGTAGTTTTATTTCATTGATAAGTGCTTTTTTAGTTTGGCTTGGAGGCTGAACTATTATTTTTTCGTTTGAAATTATATATTGTTTTGGATGTTAATTAGTTATTATAGGCAAAACTGCATATCTTGTAGGACTGTGAAACAGGAAAAGAGAGAGAGAGGAAAACAACAAATATACCATTCATGTAGGACCACTGCTTGCTCCCGGAGGTTGATGGTTTAAAACTCCGCTACCACACTAGGGCCACATGGGATTTACCCTGCTCCCCTAGGTCATCAAATAACTCTTTTGTGTTGGAGTTTGCTACGGTGTCTTTTTCTGTTCGGGAGGTTTTCTCGGTTGCGTGGCTACCCGCATTGCCTTTGGTGCCCTGCATTAGTTTTCTCTTTTTCCTTTTGTATAGCTTTCTCAGCTTTGGGTTTTACTCTTTTTTTTTTCTTTGTCTCCTTAATTTTATTTCTCTCTTCCTATTTGCTTTGAGGAACTATGAGGCATTGCTGACAAGGGAATTAGAAGTCAAAACAAAAAAGTATATATCATAGTATGTAAGATGTGAACTAGATTTAGTATGTATTATCATAAAAGCCTAATTTTATATGAGGAAAAGGTAATCATTAAATTTGAAGTGTTTTTTTATACAACTGATCACTCAGCTAGGATTGTGCTTGTTCACAGATGCGGACCTACATGTTATGACGCAGGTGCAGTTACTGGAGAAATTTCTTAAATAACATTTTAAAAAAATTTATTTTATTATTTAACTTCTTAACTTCACTATATATTGCCCCGCACCACCCAAATAAAAATCCTAGATCGATCCGCCATTGCTTGTTCACCCATGTAATTTAGTGTATACCATATATATCTCAACAAGAAAACCCTATACTTCTGTTGAGTCAACAAGAAAAGGAGAGAGAGCAAAGTTAAGTCTTACTCTTAACCTAATCCCCTTATCGCCCAACTTTATTATTATTCATCTTAGCTAAAACAGATGGACTTATGTTATAAATTTTGATAGGAAGCCCATTTTTATGTTATTTTTGTCAAATTATACATACAAAAAACCTTTCTAATGTATATCAATATTTGAAATTGTTCAGAAAACACAGGAGATGATCACATTGGAAAGAAAGAAAGTAAAAGGAATGCCAGCTATTGCAACTATTTTGGGATTCTCTACCTTGACTTTGTGGCTCATCTATCGAACCATCAAATATGATTTATTCTACATTGTAAGTTTTTTCCCTTATCTTTCTTATTCATATCTTTCAAAATTAAAAAAACATTTAAATTATATGTAAGTGTCAGAAAAAGAATACAATCATCATTGTTAACAATCTTATCCCATTTCTACTCAACAAAAGATAAATAAAGAAAGAAAACAGACTTATCCAATTAGAATACAAAATAGAATATAGGCATAAATCATAATTATAAATATCAATTTGAAGAAAATATCATTTTGAAGGAATTATGATCAGAGAAATAATCTTGGTGTTTTTGGTTTCTGTGTTTGCATATGATTGGGGAAATAATGCAAAAAATAAATTATTGTTAAATAACAAAATTATTAAAATATAAAACAATTATAAGTGAATGTTAAGATTTATTTTTAAATTTTAGTTTTATTTAATATATTTTCATATATTCTTTGGATGCTTTGAAAACGTAAAGATTTTTTTTTTTGTTTTTGTTTTGGACATTACATCCTATTATGATATTGTGATATTCTTAAAGAGAAAATCTGTCTTATTGTGACACTCCCATAAATTATTTTGCTTTTTTTTCCTTTGGGGACATAAATCTCTGCTAAAAATGAATTTTGTAAAAAAAACATGATCAATAACAAAAACTTTTACTAAAAGATGCAAATACACCATATATGAAGCTGCCCCACAATCAGAGGTCCTAGCTGGGCCGGTCTAAATGGTGGGATGGTAGGAGATTGATCAATGAAAGGTGGGCCATGTTAAAAGGGCAAAAATCAAAGATTCGCACTTTTCTTAAGTTATCCACCATTTGCACTGTGATTGTAATTCCTTCGCATATACCTCTCTGGCTGTATTACGGTAAGGGGCAGCTTGATGGGGCCCACCTAGGACCCCACTAATTATAGGAGTAGGGGGATGGAAAGAGCCATATTGAATGGCCAGATATCATGTTTAATTTGGGGTCAATTTCATGCCTATAGCCCCTTTTTTTTTTGTTGCCCACAAGTTTAACAACTTCATAGGAAAGAAAAGAATTTGACTCTCGATCCAAAGGTCCAATACATTTGGATCATTAAAACCTCAACAAATCCAATGGAATTCACGAGGCCCAATATGTGGAACGGTTTGAGTGTATCATAAGGTGAGCCCTACTATGCTACCCTCACTATAATATAGTGAGAGGCGTATGCCTATGAGAATCTCCCACATATACAGAAAAAAAAACACACACACACACACAAAAATACAAAACAAATCTAATATATCATAGACCTTGATCCGGCACATGTGTATTTTAGACCTGAAACACTGATTCACGTTAAGCCTCCTATGCTCAATTATTAATGTAATATTGATACTATGGATGGTAGCAGGTGCTTGGGTGCTGTTGTATAGGAGCTACACAACTGATCATGATGAATGTCATTAAAAAGGGACTCAAACATATTGATGGCATCTTAGATGAAGGTGATAATGTTGCATCAGAAGGTGATCTTTCAAGCGATTTTCTGCTTCCTGAGGACACCTTATCTGGCACATCTTCTAATGTGTTAGAGAGAGATGAACCTCCTCTGTTTAAGGTGATGGCCGAGCCTAATGAGGCAGAGATCAATGCACCTCTTCAGTCAGAGGTCATGCCCGAGCCTAATCAGACACAGAGTGATGCATCTCCTCAGTTTGAAGTCATGCCCGAGCCTAAAGAGGCAGGGAAAGATGCATCTCCTCAGTCAGTGTTCATGCCCAAGCCTAATGAGGAGCAGAGAGATGCATTGATGCGGTTGGAAAAATTTGTTATTGCCATCAAGAATACCCCGCCCGCGACGCTTGCTATCTACGGTCCTGCGGTCACCGACATGCTTGATGTGATTCAGGCCACAGACTATCCGACGGAGCTCTTTAAGGAATCATTTACAAAGATCATAGCTTTGAGCATTCAGTACGTCAGGGCTTCTTTGATAAACAGTACAGCTCCTGAGCTCAAAAATGACATTCATTACATATCCCCTATTGAGTGCAAACTTAGAAAGGATTCCAAGCACTTGATGAAGCTCAAATCAAACAATGCAGAAGCTACTGAGAGAATAACAAAACTCCAAGCTCAGCTAAAACAGTTACTAGATGTTCGAAATGCTTTAGACGCAGAGATCAATATCTTGACAGAAAGTATAGAGGATTTGCAAATCAGTCAAGAGAAATTCTTGCGTCATATGGATGCATTGGAGCGTCGGATAGCAGTAGAACTGAAAGAACATCAGCAGGCTGACATTGATTTTGAACTCCATGAATCTGATTATTTAGACAGCATCAATTCCAGCATTGAGGATTTGATTGCATCTTTGGAATCTCTACTCTGATTTGGATCATGCAATTCTTATTGGATAACCCCATACTCGGTGAACTGGACCAGTTGACACCTCTAATTAACTTACATCAATCATCTAATTGTAATGCTCTTCACTTTCTTCAACTTTACTAGGAATGTTAGAATACAGTCTTTAGCTAAAACTAAAGCATTGTGTAAATTCACAATCAATCTGGTTTTACTTTGGCTTGTACATGATTGCAATACATCAACACAAATATTTCATTTATAGTACATGATTAATCAAAATCCTGATTCAAGTGCTTGGCTAAAAAACAAAAGGGAAAAAAAAAAAAGGAAATACGTCGCCTGAGAGATTCGAACTCTCGCGGGGAAACCCCATGTACTTAGCAGGCACACGCCTTAACCACTCGGCCAAAGCGACAATGTTGATAAGGAATTGCAGATTAGTTATTAGTGCTCAATACTGAAGTCTTCAATTGGCACCCATTTAGGTGCGAATTAATCAAGCCAGGACTCAAGAGAGATCGATCATCTTGAAGGATTTGCATTGGTCATGGCTTGCATTTCACACCCCGATTCATGGTATATGACTTGATGATGATGAAGCATCCAAATTGCAGACTTGGGTCATGTAATTAGATCTAAATGATGAGGTAGGCTGGTTGCCTCAAACTAATATAGGACCTCACACACAACAAAGCAGGTAATGGGTCCAGGCCCTGACTGACAATTGGGTTCAGGTTTGTATTTGCATTTATTAGACCCCACGTGCCCCATAGGACTCAGTCATGGCTCCAATGGGCCCAATATGACTCATGCTCATCTCTGGGGTTAACTACAAATCCATAATCTCAAAAATATATAGATGGTCCACTTCTCTGTTGCAAGTTAAATATATCAAACTAACTTACTTGAACAAGCCAAACAGAAGAAGCATTTTCTTTCAGTCAAAATATAACAAATTAAACTCTAGAAACTAGATATACAAGAAATGTGACAGCTCCAATGAAGAAGAAGAAGAAGGAGGATACGAAAAGAGATTCGTTTCATCACCAATGGACCATGGGATACTAATCATTCTTTTGCATGGTCTATGGGAAAAGAATCTTGTTCCAGCAGGAAGAGGAACCGAATGATTGAATCCTGAATAGTTTAGTAAAAGCAAGGACCCAACAAACCGAGTGACTCCTTTTTCTCAACATGGTCTCAATTTTTATTTTTAAATAAACCGACCAAGGGGGTTGAAATTCAAGAGAGAGCCTGCATGCACACAGAAAAATCACTCTAGGATCATGCATGAAGTGAGCAAAGCTAAAATGTGGAGAAAGGAAGAAAAGTGTTTTAAAACGCCTGAGAAACATTGGTATATTTATAGGAAAAATCTCATTAGGCAGTTAAAGCAGGACCCAATGTGAGCGGGTCCAAGTGTCTATGCATTCATTTTACAAGACCAGTGCACTTGAACTCAGTCCAACCCATATAGCATTAGCTACAGACACTATAATATAAAAAACCTATGCAGCATATAATTATACAGTACTATAGACACTCAAGAACATCGCCCATTTAGTATGAACCCTTTTTTTTTTTTTTGGTGAAAATTAAGTATGTACCTAATCGACCCATTAATCAGTGGGGCTCAAAGAAAGTCCCACACCCCCATTTTTTGGGTCTGATTTTTCATCAAGGTAATTGGGACCATGATCCTTAAAATGAACCGAACAGATCCAATGTAAATTGGAAAGCTGTTTCTCACATCCCTTTTATTCTTTTACATATAAGTTGGTAATTAATAAAGTAAGATACTCTTATGAGAGATATCTCTTACCTTAAATGAGAGATTGGGTGGAGACCCTCACATCCATATTCAATGCCAACAACTTAAATGTGAGGGCCCACACTATTATCCCTCATATAAAGTGAGAGATATCTCTGGAATGAGCATCTCCCACTGCATGTATATTTCAATTATTTACATATAGACACCAGAATTACACGTGGCGGCTTCCCCGGCCTCCTGGCATGTTGGACACTCAGATTATCAACCAATAAGATGTCACCTTTCTGCCAACTCAGATCAAAGCAGCTCTCATCCAAGATGCTCTTGTAGGCATTAGTGGCCTCTACTGGAAAAGGGCTTCCATCACTGAAACTGACTTCCACATCCCTCTCATTTCTAGTGTAGCTCAAGATAGTGTGGAACCATACTCTCTTTCCTTCCAATTCCTTAATCGGATTCATGGGTCCGAATATAAATTCAGCACTGCCATCTGGGTTAAACACAACTGAGTCACAAGCTATCATGGCTCGAGCCCTACCAATCAACCAACTTAATATATTAGTTTGGTCTCTTTTTGTTTTTTCCTGCATTGCAATATGACAATCTGAACAACATAGTTCTAAAACTGGATGGGGTTCACAGTTCACACAATGTGCATACCTTTTCTCTGCTTCGACTTGGTCATCAGTTTGAAGAAGAGTTTTCCATGTTTTGCTTACAACTGCACCTGAATCTTCTTCTTTGGGGGTCTTGAAGATGAAAATGAACCCAGTTTCTGATAATCTCCTTACGAATTCTGGCACCCTTTTCTCCATCTTCTCTAGTATTATGTGGCTGGGGACTATTGATGTCTCTCCACCTTCTGGAGATGGCACGGAACAAAAGAAGAAGATCTTGGAAGGAAATTCCTTTAGCTGCATCCATATGGAGTTTAAAATCTCTGTCACTTGTGTTTGTATTTGTTTAAGTCTGGGTCAGGCTCAGGCCTGGATATTCTAGTGCATGTGGAATTTGGACCGTTTGGGCTTAGAGACCTGAAATTTAGAGGTCTATAGTTGATGATTATATTAGCACATGAATGATACATGTATGTCTATAAGGCCCATCTATTTCCAGGAATTGAACTCCTAGAAATTGGAGGGGACATGTTTGAATTTGTGAAGAGATTTCTTACTGTTGGAGTTTCAAATAGCATTTTAATGGTTGTCACTTGTCCCCCAACATTTGGATATTCATGTTTGTAGGTGGGTCCTATTAGAGATAGAGAGAGAGAGGGGACTCCCAACAGTAAAGTGAGAAGAAAAGTAGGAAGGGCATTATTGAAAATAAAGTGAGAATAAAAGCGTAATTCCGAGTTTGAATTCCCATAAAAACACTCATAACTACTACTCTAGTAAAACTGTAAAACCGACAGCCATTAGCCAATAAAGGGATAATAAAAGGGTAATTCCGAGTTTGAATTCCCATCAAACACTCATAACTACTAATCTGGTAAAAGCAACAACCATGTGCCAATAGCATTCTTTCATTTCTTCGTTTGAAAATCAGCTTCATCTCCCTCGCAACTCTCTTTTAAAATTCAGTGGAGTAGATATTTTGAGATATTTAACATTCAAAATACTGAAAGGGCCTTAAGCATTTATGAATTCAGTTGGAGGAACAATATTTGAATTATTAGACATCTCTCATAGTTGTTAATTTCATTTCGAATCCCATTTCAGTTGGACCCTCAAAATGACGTATTTCAACCAATTCTAAATTTCAACGAAACCTTTAGAAATTACATTGCAGAAAAATAAATAAAACCAAATTATACATATAATCGTATTTCAGTTTGGCCTCCAAAATGATGTATTTCAACCAATTCGAAATTTCAGCGAAACCTTTCAGAATTACATTACCGAAAAATAAATAAAATCAAAATATACATATATGCTAAAAAAGAGAATATAATGCATGCATTCAATTCATTATGATAAAGTATTATTTACCATACAAGTATAAAACTTAAGGAAATTTCTTCCTACAGTAAAGTTTAAACATGATATTCATAGCAATAAAAGCTTGCAACCTTTAAGACTGAGGTTTGAACAAATTCCCACAACATTCGGGTCATTTTGGAAATTTTGATCAATTTTAGTTGAAATCCATATTTTCAGCTGGAATTGACTAAAAACCAAGCAAGAAAGTTATATTTGGCTTCATAGCCTAAATGAAAATTTTCGCCCATTTCAGCCGAAACGAAACAAGATTAATAACTATATTATCTCCCATACAGGAATTCTCGTATATCTTATATACAAACAAGTTCTAAGAAACATGTCCCTAAAAGTGGATGAAATCTAAGAAACAAGGGTGAAGATCTATAAATCCATCAAATAAGAACCCTTTAATAAAAAAAATGAATTAAGATGATATGAAAAACAAATACTCAACATGTCAACCATATGACCCTACTAAATCAAATCATAGTAAAGTGATGTTCATCCTACATCTTCACCTTATATTTTTCACCTTTCACCTTTTTAATATTCTTTGATGCGGACCTTTTTTAATATTCTTAAAACCCACTTTACCATTATTTCCAAGGAACTCAAATTCCATGCATTGATCCCATAACCTAGATATATTGCAATAATGAGAACATTCTGTTGTGCCATGAGCTCTTTGTCAACAGCTTAACTATTATAATTCCTGGAAAGCAAACCAAACTGAAATTGGGCGTATCCAAATCAGCTCGGGACATACTGTCTGGACCCTGATTACCCACGAGTAGGTACTCTGCAATTTGGGTCAGGCCTGGGATATTCATATTTGAATATAACCATATGCATTTGGGTCGGGCTAGACTCCCTCATGTGAACCCTTGTGAACATATATGGTTGTTTGTCAATGTGTAGGCACTTCATAGTTATGAGAGAGATGTTGTATGATTGAGATTGAGATTGAGAGAGAGAGAGAGAGAGAGAGTACCAGAGACATCTCATGATGAAAATTGATGAGCTGATGCAGAGGGGCATCATTGGCAGTGTGGACCCTGTGGGTCACCTTAACACGTGTGATGGCCCCCATGTAACCCATCTCGTCCCACTCGAATGACTCAACAACGCGTGCGAAATCTTCCGGGGAGTTGACTTGAAAGCCCCTGAAGAGAAGAGCCCCGTGGCATTTCAGCAGATCCGAGAGCCATCCATGTTCCTTATGCACCATATCTACTAGATCACACGTGCCACTTTCATCCATGCAAGATGGGTATAACACCTTTGGGAAGACAGTCCCTCCCAAAACTTTCTCCTCTGCAATCTTCCATTCCAAAAACCCCATCTCTCTCTCTCTCTCTCTCTCTCTCTCTCTCTCTCTCTCTCTCTCAAATAACAATGTTTCAATGCTGGCTCCTTGAATGCATTACTACTGCAAAAACTATAACATCAATACTCTGTTTTTTATCATTTGATGACCGTCACGCCTTACGCCACTAGCAAGAAAAAAAAATACATATAAAATATAATATATTGAATACGACACGATATATTATCCATTTTGAAAAATTCTATGTAAGATATAGTCCACGCTAATATATCTTCTAACTTATTAGGCTCAATCGTCTGGATATCATGATTCATGTGATCATATCTAGCATATAGTTGACTTTTTCCAGTGGACCATGATGGATGGATCCACCTATTTTTCCCTCCTGTGTTAAACATCTTATAAAAGAGTTGGATAAGGATTCCGTTGCTTCAATCGATAGCCTATTGCAGCACGGCACTGTGACAAAATGAGTGGCCTATCATTTATATGTCATGAATGACTCTAAGAACGGCTGCTTACCCAATTGGTAACTAATCTATCTGTTCAGGTTCGAATTCCGAGCACGTCACCTTTTCTGCTTGTGTGGGTCTCCTATTCACTAGAATGGGCTATTTTTCAGAGTATGCGGTCTCTTGAATCCAGCCTCCTTGTCTGGGGTTGTAAAGAGAGAGAGAGAGTGTGTAGACTATGCACAGATACCTTGGAAGCCACGAACTTCGATGCGCATAGATGCTTAACAAATATAGATGGGCATCGTACTGCTAGTTTATCTCGGTACAAATAAAAAATAGTGCTGCTAGTTTAGAACAATGCAGTATACATAGCATCCCATCTTCATTTGGTGGATCAAACTGTGTCAGCCTTCTAAGCTATAGCCTATAGATAGAAGAGTAAGGATCTGGAAGATTTACACAGCATCCCTGCATCCACAATCATAGCCATGATCAGACCAGCGTTCTGGATTACCAAAACATTGGTCCCAATATTATTTATGCAGCATCCCCCGTCCACAATGACGGCCATGATCAGCCCAACCATCTGGATTACCAAGATATCAGTCCCAATGTGTTCAATAGGATCGTCGATCCTCCTTTTCAACCCCACCAATTAGATGGCTAGGATCATCAGTCCAAGGCATTAAGAATGGCCGAGTTCAGGTCAGGTAACTGGTTTAAAACTGTATACAGCCTCTAACCCCCGAATATCCAGTAGGGGTGTACATGGTGAAATAATATTCAACATCCAAACTTACTTTCTCTTATATTGAGTTACATATTTATGACATCTCTTTACAGGATATGGATGAGTCTCAGGAAGTTGAGTTATAAGATAATGAGATCATTATCACAACAGAGATAGAGTTCCAAGGAGACTTGAAATTTATCTGTCATGATTTGTAGCACGGTAGGCCAGTTGAGACAGGTGGGCCATGCCTGACCAGTTGAGACTAGGTTGGCTAACACATGGTCCAGGTCGATCCAAGCTCAGCTTTTTCATTTATTGGACCTTGAAAACTCAGGCACCCGACCCCAAAAAACTAGTGGTGGTTCTCATGGACCAAGAGCAGCCCATTTATTTATCATGTCTTAGATCCAGGCCAATATACAAAGCCAGAAAGTCAGGCTCAGGCCCAGGCTATGTAAAATATTTCAGGCCAGAATGGGCCTTAAGGATACATAGGCCAAGTCAACCCATTTAACAACGGAGTTACCTAGGTACGGTCAAAACTAATGATGTAATAATCTAATCAGAAAGAAGCCTAGTGAACACAAAGTAGTGACAATCAATTAAGAAAAATTGTCCTCCTTTTTATTTAATGGGCTAGATTATAAGATCTCCCACAGGCTAACATACATTTAAATGGGCTGGAGGAGACTAGCTCAGCAGATGTATGGGCCCTGCTACTGCACCTTAGTTTGTAGTTAATTAATCCATATTAAGGTATCACTTTGGTGTAGCGGAGGTACGAAAAAAGAATAGACCAAGGAAGAAGATCACCATTTTCAACTATTATCAACACCTTGAATCTACGAGATAGGAAAACTCTAAATGCAACTGGAATTTATATGATTCCATAAAAAGAAACATACATCGCTTTTATAGAGTACAAAAACCCTAAATAACCCGTAATAGCAAATTTACTAAAAATAGTAAAAATGAAAAATTACATCAAAGCCCCTTTACTATTCCTAAATAACTTTTGAAGACCTTTGACAAAGATCCAAACTCAAACGGACTCAAAGAACCTCATAAAATAAACAAAACAACAACTTACTATAAATAGTAAGTTTTGCACAGGTCGATAGCTTCAAAACGCATGGTTATGGGCCCCGTGAAAATACCCAGATCAAAAGTCATAGCCTGTCAAGGTTTTTTTTTTTTTTCCGGTACCTCAGTCGAGGGTGGCTGGAACTCAAGAGAGGGCAGCCCACTCTAGTGGGAATGAAGCCCACACATGTAAGAAGAGGTGACGTACCTAGGATTCGAATCATAGGCGACCAGGTAAGAAGTGGCCTCTTCCTTACCACCCGTAAAAAGTTGAAACATTTAAAATTACACTGATATGGACATGCCGCGTTCTGTCAACGACTACTGTGCAAATGTAAAGGCCTGGGATAAAATTGTGGGGTCTAAAATGGAGTAAGGAAATGGTCAGACATGTTTTGGATGGAATTTCCATCTTTACAAATAAACAAACCAACTAATACAATAGTTTAAGTCATATCATGACAAAATCCTTGGAGTTTCTAGCCAGGAGGCTTTTATCTTCACATCAGCAGTAGGCCCCAGCCCACCCTGCAGGTTGACCGTGTTGGTGCCTTATCATTTATATTAAGAAAAAATATACATGAGCTTGAAAATCTAGTGCAGGGCCTGTCTGCATAATGTTTGATCTGTATTTGGACCAGGCCAGGGAATCTCTAATGATACATAAGATATAAGGGTGAAAATCAAGGGAGTCTGGTTGGATTTTTGGCCCACCAAAACTCCAGAAGAGCCAACCTGAATCCAACTTGACCCATGTTCATCTAGGTTAAACTTACCTTTCTGAGATATACGTAACCGGTAGACTTCAAAAAAACCAGGGATTTGCTTGTTCCAGAATAATTCTTTTAGAAACCACTTAATTCTTATGGTCGGGGGGGTGTTTTTTTTCTCTCTCTTTTTTTCCTTTTTTTGAATGAGTATTAAAAAGGTGACAAGTGAAGGATCTAAGGGGAAGACATATGGAAATATCAATTTCCTAGGGTGTAATTTACTAGGGTGATGCTTGGTAATCATTTCCAATGGAAGGGGAGATTATTGATGGCCCTTTTTGGAACTTCCAACATTTCTTTCACTTTTAGCCCCTATGGTAGAAAATCATTACTTAAGGGGCCCTTTTGTTAGAACGGAATTGAGATAGGAATTGCTGGTAAAATGGATTTCAACAAAACGATTATCAGAGGCAAATACAGATAGGTAGGATCTTGACTTTTTTAGGATTTAAATTACTAGGTTGATAGGTGGATATTCATTTTGCATCTTCATGTAATTCATTTTCCATTGAAAAGGCAGATTATTTTTATTTAGTTTTTCCATTGAAAAGGCAGATTATTCCTTAGCCACTATTGCATCTCCCCCTTTATTTATTCAATTTCAACCACTTTCAGAAATATATTTCACAGAATTCCTAAGAATGCAATTTCATGCAAACAGGTGGTCCTAAAGTACTAAACAAATTGGACCCTCGCGGAGGCTCGTATTGGACATCTAACCCTTAGGGCCCGTTTGGTAAATTTACTAATAAAGTCAAGTTAAGTTAAACATCCCATCAAAAACACTTTTTACAAAAATTCCCTCCATCTTTTCCAAAAAAAGTCAAAAAGCAACTATATTTACTCACTAAAAGACAAAAAATCTACATTTCCCCATACAAAAAGTCAAAAATATTCCATTCCAAACAACTAAAAACAAAATATCATCATAACTTACTTATATTTTATTCATTCTTTTCATTTCACTTCACTCCACTTTATTTTAAAAGTAAATTACCAAACGGGCCCTTACGTACTAAACAAAATGGAGCCCCGGTATAGTCTCGGAAGTATGCTGCATAGTTAGCTCAATTGGATCAAATAAATATACAAAGCATCTGATAGGTAGCTCTAGCACACATGGGCACAGCACCGATAGATACACCTATATCTGCCTGACTGCCAACCTGAGATCATGGTTCAAGTGATAACACACAGTGCCAGTGAATCCCATCTAAATATATGGTTGTGCAGCATCATCAGAAATGGCAATGGAGTAGGAGCCATGACTGATACTATCAAAATTAAACAGTGCAAGATGGCTATAATTCCTGCAATCAATTCCCTGATTTCGATTAAAAAAAAACAATACCCTGACTATACCCTTTTAAACTAGCTTTGCTAGAGCCTTTTGTTGCAATGTGCTGGACATGTTTTCTGTCAAATTGCAGTTGTGAGCACAAAAATCATTTTCCAGCAATCCTGTGTTCACAAGTTCTTCAACTCTGAATCAGCAGCGTGCACTTGGCAATGCAATACACAATTAATGTTGTTAAGTGAGAAAATACAAGTGGAAAATACTGGAAATAGGATTAAGAAAATACAAACACTTGTTAGAGAACACAACAGATAAAGAAACAAAGGGGCTACAGCTATCACCTCCGATGAGTCGCCTGCTGGAAAAGGGACAATTCCAGCATGACCACCAGGTGCGCAGAGATATCAGAACATTTAAAAACAGAGATCGTTCACCTCCATTTTGGTGTAATAATAAAATCCTTGCTTGGGTCCCACTTGCCAAAAAGCAGCTTTTTTCCAGTTGGGGTCCTGTTGGAGTAGCAAGGACACAACATTGCTCCAGCTCATAAAACTTCAGCCGCTGACTGGTTCCCTGCCAGAACTGGCTTCCTTGTGCTTCAATGAGAGATTTGCAAAATGAGTATCTAGGTCTCTACTGCTACTACGTCTGTGGCGGCTAGAGTGAGGTGGTTGTGATTGCTGCTGCTGTTGTGGATGTTGTAGTTGCTGCTGTTGCTGATACAGCATTACTTTAAGCCGGGCAATCTCTCTTTCCAGTACCTCCTGCTCCACTGCATCAAAACCACGAAGATTTGATTAAGCTACAAAATTAATGCTCATAATACAGTCTCTTTTCTTTCTGACAAAAAGAAATGCCTGAATTTTTTTACTGTGGCATTAATAAGAAAATATCATATAGTGGCAATGGCAATGTGATGCTGAAGAGGGGCCAGACTCAGTTGGGCACTGCTATTTATAAACATTCGAATGTATTTCTATTTAATTTATTCATGCTCTTTTACAGATCATGCTTTGCAACTGCACACTGGGATCAAGTCCAGATACCCCAACATGCAGAAGCTCACATAGACTTTAAATGGCCAAATAAGAGAGAATACACAAAGGTCAAGATGAGAGGAACCTAATGAGGGGTTTTTCCAAGTACCAAGCTGCACCACGTACCTTGGAGTCATCTAGATTTTAGCTATCCCCTAATGCTTTAGAAGCTCTATTTAAATAATAATAATGAGAACATTACAAATACAAACGTCAGGGGCCTACCTGCTTAGTCTTTTAGAGAAATGACCAAGTCCAACAGGTCGTACTAACCCACCTGTGGGGCCTACCTTCAGCCCCTGTTATATATACATGGTGGGTAGGTTATGTATAGGAAGCGCATTCCATAGATTGCATATAGTCAAGCATCAGTGCATCACCTTAATTTGATGAGCAGAACAATCTCAAGAGTCCTCCAAAATACTGGTGGGTAGAAGTTAGAACAATTTGATTCAACCATTCATTTTGCTTTGTCTTGATTCAGCAGCAAACTGAAATGAGGGCGTATTTATCTTTAAAATTCCAAAACTATCCAACCACCCATGGTACATGCAATGGGCCCCTATGATGTAGTTCAGACTACAGGAATTGATTATTTTTCTTTCTTCTGACCCAAAAGCACAGACATGTTTAATACATATCTTGGAAGGTGCCATGACCTAAAAAATTCCAAAACTATCCAACCACCCATGGTACATGCAATGGGCCCCTATGATGTAGTTCAGACTACAGGAATTGATTATTTTTCTTTCTGACCCAAAGCACAGACATGTTTGATACATATCTTGGAAGGTGCCGTGACCTAAAAAATTGCTCTGCTTGTACAACTATATATTTAAATCAATGTAGGCAGTTGGGAAGAAAATAAGCAATAGTTCATATTCCACAAGCACAGGCCATTTAACAGGAGAAAGAGGAACGTTATTCAGCCATGGCCCATCAATGGTACAACCACAGGCCTAACACATGGGCAAACTGGTCAACGACCAAACTTGCCATGTGTACAGAATGATTAAACATGTACCAAGTGGGATCATTCCTTTTCATCCAATAATGTATCTCAATATTATCAAAGAATTTACATCACTGCATGTCAGATTTGCGCTAACATAATCTAAATTAACTAATATAATCTGCAACTCTTATTTCAAGACAGTTGTAAGAAAAATAGTGTATCTCATAGATATCTGAAGAATGAAAAGGTGTCATTTCGATTTTCTTCCAAGCCCACAACATGAAGATATTGTTGATAAATGGCACTAGAAAATAGTACAAAAAGAACTAAGCGGCAGGTAGTGAAGTATACTTACTGTATTTTATAAGATGTTCCTGGGCCAAACTGTCCAACCGTTGCTTCAAAGCTTTATTCTCCATGCTCAATATTAGATTCTGCTTGCCCAGAAATTCCAGCTCGGCAGAAATGTCCGATCCATCCACCTATCACATAATATAGAAAAGGTAAAATATCAGTTGCAATTAGAAGATTCTTCAGAACTTCCTTTTATGTCAAATATGTAATCACTTCAACCTAGTTCTTGGTGTGAGTAAATCTAAAATTGTGAAATCTGAATAGCCATCTGAAAGCACACATGGACCCTAATGGCTGGTAGGGCCAAAACATTGGAGCAATTTCTTAATGTCACCCCCAAGTGCAACCACATTCAATTGGCTGATCTTGAGATTGGAACCAAATGCTTCGAATATTGATTAGGTGTAACAAATTGCCTTCTTCGAGTCTTTGCTTAGGGCCCTTTTTTTTTCCGTTTTACATGTGTGTTGTTGTGGGTTTTTTTTTTTTTTTTTGTTTCCTTTTTTGGGTGGGGATGATGAATGGGCTTTGGTCTTGACTGGGACTTGCCTGCAAAGCTTGGACAGCCCTTTCCAGCTCAGCTATGTATTGTAGCTTCCGGACCCGGGACCGCTGTGCAAATTGCCTGGCACCAAAAAATAGATTTCATATTTTTATAAAAAGAAACCTGGTAAATTTAACGGATAGATAAATAGTAAACTCAAAAAGAAAGCATTTTCTTCAAAATGAAGGCTTGAAAAACATTATCGCCTACAGTGTCTTGATTATCTTAAAACAACCAAGTCTTCATCTATCTTTTTATTTGAAGCAAAGGGCTTACAAAGACAGCGATATAAGAGTGCTATACCATCATTCCTACCAAACACAAATTAACCAACTCCAGCCCAATAAAACTACACAAGAGGCTCGATATATAGAACATCCCCATCAAACCCTTATTTAGCAAGCATACCCGCAACGCCAAATCCTCAAAATTCCTCAATGGCCAGCCTCCACTTCATTAGAATTCTCGCCAATAGATGAAGATAATCATAACAGTATCGAGACCACCTACTTAACATTATGAAGAACACTCCCGATACCGCCAACCCTACACTTACCATCCAGTCGACATTAAGGTTCAGCTCACCAAAAGGAGTGAAATAACTCTCCTCATCTTTTCTCAATCCTCGGTTACAAACCTTGCAATTCTGGATAACATCAACAAGCCTAAAATTCTTGATTTCTTTATCAACACCTACTTCCCCACCCTCAACATGACAATACAAATTATTTCATCTATCAATTTTCCTAAAGAATTGAAGAACCTCTCATTTCTCTGTTTCCAAATGGACCAAAAGATAGCACTTAGAAGGATCCTGCATAACAACGAGTTACATTCCTAGAAGGGACCTGCCAACCAAGCATCTACCACCTTTCAATTGAACCAGAGATGCACCATAAAATGCCACACAACTTTAGAAAAGGGCTATAAATGATGAAAAAAGTCACAACAAATTATCCACATGCTCTCTCTCCCTTTTGTGCGAGGAACACACATCAGAAATGCCATCAAAGTAACACATCGGAAATGGCATTTGAGTATATGCCCGACCTCCTAAGATTATCCACGATAGAAACTTTGTGCATTATAGCTAACTAACAGAAAGCTTCCACCCTTGGAGGCGCCATTCTCTGCCAAGCTTACATGCAAGGTAACTAAGAATAGGAATAGGGAATGAAGACCTTACAGAAAGACTTGGAGAGCTTTCCAAAAGGACGTGGATTCCAAATCTGAATGTTTACCTCATTCCTATGAATAAACACGCCGATAACAGATTCAACAAGGAAAAGAACTTAACTCTTCAATGCAAGATGGAGATCTCACTTAGATCCCATCACCATCATCAAAGCTTTGTCCCACCAATGTTGGGGTCAGCTATGTGAATTCTATTTCGCCATTCTATTATGTCCTTGGCCAAATCCTCAAATTGATTGCACTTCTTCATATCTATTATCCCTACTACTTCCATCAATGTCCTCTTCAGCCTACTCCCTTTCATTGAGGAGCGATCAACTTGCATAGAAAGTCTTTACCTCACCTGCGTAGTTGTTGGACTACATCGAACATGTCTTGATAGATGTCCAAACTATCTCAAACGAGTTTCTCTTAATTTATCACCCATTGATGCTACCCACAAATTCCCCCGAATGCACTCATTTTTTATTCTACCTATCCTAGTTTTACCACCATCCATCTCAACTTTCTCATCTTTGCTACTCTCTTCTTCTTTTTTCTACATGTGTTGTTTCATGATTGGCCAACATTCTGTTGCATAAGTCATAGGAGGTCTAATTGCTATCTTGTAAAATTTTCCTTTAACAACAAATCACCGGCCAACCACTCATAGTAAATCTTTCATAAACAACTTTTGCTACGCACAACACTGAAGACCTAGGGAACAAGGAAGGAGCCACCCCTAAACCGGTCATCATACCAGATACAGACTTCTACTCTCCATCCGTCCTTGAAACCAACCCCTTCACTGAACACTTTCTCCCACCTTACAGGACACATCCGCAAAAGATGAATACCTTCTATTACCCGAAACACAACCCCTACTCATCCACCCCTAATTTTGAAACAATAATTCTCCTCTAGAAAGCTTATGTATTCTCCCCAATTCTCCACCACCATTTGACTAATAGCTGCTCAATTCTTTTTTACCAAACCCCCTAGACCCAAACCAACTAATTTGTTAGGTTTCACCAAGTTGTTGCACTTCAACAAGTGCATCTTCTTCCTATTAGAATTCCCCTCCCTAAGTTAGTTCCTTTGGATGCACTCTAAGCTTCTTGCCACCTCCACAAGCATCTTGAAAAGGACATAAAACACAATGGAAAATTCGATAGGGTTGCTTTGATTAAAATTACTTGACCTCCATGTTCCTTCTTCTTTGAAAATAGCATTGCCAAGCACAGGTTTCTGATGATAGTTTGAAAATACAAATAAAAATAAAAAGAAGACAAGGCCTCTTCACAAATCTCAAATGAAAACTAGCTGCAGAAAATATTCAAGATCATACAATCCATAATAGGTTCACGGCCCTAAACCTCAAGACAAACTTTGTCATCCTACAAGCAGGATCAGTCCATTGTCTCCTTGTCTATCTCTACCACCTCAACAAACTCCCTGTCACTAAGAAGACCTTATCCCAACCATGATGTGCAGCCACTTAACACTTACCAGACCGACCTTGCATGTTAAAGATACCCAGCCTCCTCTCCAAAGCCCAAAAAAACCCTCAAAGAACTGCACTTCAAACTCCTTTGTAGCAGCTGGGGTTGTATGATGTATCTATATTATTAAAAGTAGTATCTCCCTCCCAAAATAGCTATTTTGGCATTTCCAAGTCACGAGCTTCACACAGACCTATAATATAGGTTATGACACATTCTACTCTTACCCTCCCCACCAAACTATTAGACAGCCATTGAGAAGTTGCGTGAACCATTTCACTTCCCACATAGAGTTCTATTGTTAGACAAAATAGACTTCATGACATTAGCATATGAAAGATTACCACTTATTCTAGAAGAGGGTCTTCACATAGACTTCATGACATTAGCATATGAAAGAAGCTCCTCAACAAGAGATGTCACGTTGGAGGAGCTCGTCTCCCCCAATCTCAACCAACTCAATATTATGCTGCTTAGACATCACCTCATCTCAATCACTCCTTTGAGACTAGCCAAAAATTGGCAACTTCACTAGCAACCCTCCTCCCTCTCAGCTGATACCATTCAAAGCCCTGGGCTTTCGAACAAGCTCACTTTCTCTGAAAATGGCCAAAGCCAAAGCAACTCGTCCACCTCTTTGAAAAGGGGATGAAATCATGCAACCAGCAACTACCTTGCCAAAATACAAGAAACACTCTCACAGACACATTGTAGGTGTGTCTTCCAACATTTTGTCCGTGAACATTGAAATCAGGTCATCCAACTCTACAAACTTCCCCTTACACCATCTTTTCCCATGCTTACATGTGTTTCTTTCTTGCCTTCTTAACCTTCTGCCATTTTCCTTCACCTATCTTCTTCTCTGAAGAGAAAAGATCCATGTCCTAGTTATTCAGATAGATTCTCTTTTGAAGAATTAAATTTTTAGATATATTGGAGAGAAAAGACTTCTGTCCATTTTCTTCAGCCATAACCTCAAATTATTTAGCTATTCTTAAACAAAATTAAACCTTAAACTAGTTGCGAAGAGGAAGAGAACCAAAGGGAAACAAAACTGAAAACGGATAACAGTAGACGTCCCAGGTTTCATATTATATTTTCTGCCACACTGCAATGAAAGAACAGTACCAGTTTTTAACCATACATATCATATTTTACCATGATAAGTTTGTAGCAAATGAAATACATGATAAGTTGGTAGCAAATGAGATACAAACTGTCAAATATATCACAATGTATTGAAATTTTCGCACTTTACCATTCACACATTGCTTTTTCTCTAAATCAAATCATGAATTTAGAGAACACGTTTTATTAACAAAAAATCATTGTAAATGTGTTTTCTGATAATAAAAAAAATAGTGTTCCAACAGAAGAAAATGATACAAAGAGAATCATGAGTTATCCATCAAACAAAAACTCAAAAAAAGAAAAAAGAAAAAAAAAAGGGAACAAACAAACAGAAGATACAAAATATTTACTACAAACTGCTCTCTCGTTGATGGACCTGCAATTGAAAATACCTAATGGTGTTTAACTATTCAATAGTTTTCAGCTTTTTCAATCTTTTTGTATTCGATTTATATAAAAGGTAACAAAATACAAAAAAGAACACGATGGTCAAAGTATAAATTGATTATATCATCTTGAAAGCATATTTAAAAAAGCCAGTGTGTAATACAATATAATAAACAGCTTTTTTCTTCTTCTTTTTTCCCTCTTTCATATTATAAACTGAATGATAATTATCACTTCAATATTATACAAGATAACATATAAGAAAGCAAGCATAATAAAGATGCCAACAAGTGAGCAGCCACTAAATGATCCGTAGATTACCATCACTTGGTTGAGATTAAGAGGCAGCATGTTACATAGACAGTGCAGAACTACAATTTGGTAACATTTAGTAACAAAAATATTGTCAAATAAGCAGACTGCATACTGTTTGGTTCGCTTTGGATCTGTTTCAGATGCAACAGACTTAGCAGGGTCCCTTCTTTCTGAGGAACCTATCACATCATGCGAACCAGATTCCTCTGGATCTCGCTTTTCAGTGGCTGTAGATGGGATCCCATCTGTTTCCCCCGAAGCACAAGATGATCCTGGACTTTGAAGGACTATGTTATTCCTTGCAAAAGAGTAGCTCGTGTGGGCTGCAGGATTCAAGGGTGATACCCATGACTTGTTATGATGTCCAGAAGAATCTTCCATGAAGAAAGAAGTTTGCTGCACATCTCTAATGCGATCAAAGTCTAAAGAGCCCCACAAAGGTACAGATGCTGTACTGTACTTGAAGTCCTCTGGAGCTATGCCAATGTTGGAAGAATTACTAGATGCTTCTAAGAATGCAAAAGAATCACTTGATGAACGCCGATGAGAGCCTCTCCTCACAGGTGTCTCTGGCTCATTAAGGAGGTCGTCAAGCCAGGAAGGTTGCTCCTCCAAGAGAAAGCTCTCAGAGGGAGTTCGCTGACGTTGCCTGTGTCCTCTTGGCTTTGGAATGCCACTTGGTCCCATTGATGAGGAGCCATAATCTGCATATGCCGGGGTTATGCTTGGAAAAGGACTTTTTGGAGGAAGAAGTGATTGTTTTCCAGCACACTGTATATTTCTGTTGTTTGTCGTCACTTTATTATTCGCCATAACATAAATACAATCCCAACCTGTTCCAAAAGGAAGATGAAATTGTCATAATTGTAAATATAAGGAGAATGAAAAAGTACAGTGACGGTTGTTCTTTACAACATAGAATTTGTAATAACACTGTTTATTCGTTAGAAATAAGCAAACTATATAAAATGAAACTTTTTTTATTCGTTTATTTCCATCTCTTCAAATGCCAGCATATTTAAGAAATTTTGAGTAGAGTTTTTTTGTATCATTCCATCAAAATAGGGTGAGTTTTATCCACATCCACTACCATAAATTGGAGATAGAACCATACATGTAAGACCTTGTTGACACTGAGAGGCAAGTTAATTTTAAAGGCTGTTAGGTGATAGGAAATGCTTCATGCAGTTATAGCTACACCAATCTACCAATAATCATCATCCATGAGAAAAGACATTACTAGAGTCAAACTTTCAAATAATACATAATTAACAATTATAACAAAAGGTTCAGTTTTTTAATAGCTTAAATTCTCTACTGAAGTTCAGAAGAATTATTGCATCACGTAATGTTTATTTTAGTACCGACAGATAAAGAGTGTAAGAAAATGGGGCCCCCTGGGCCAGTGCTCCAGGGATGTCATTTGCCCCACAGTAGAGATCTCAGACTATGATTAAGAAATAAGAAGGAATGAAAAAGAAGAAAGTCATATGATTGTACTTTGCCAGATAACCTCTAGCTATATAAGAAGAGTAAAAGAAAACAATTAATACTACAAAGTGCCAAAGTAATTGACAAGCAGATGATAAAGTAACTACATATTAATGAGAAATGCAGTCCCACTAATGCTTTAAAAGCATCAATATAAGCCTTGAATTCTACTGGAATTCCAGATTCCCAGAAGGCCGATTAAAAGAAAACAAAACAACAGTTGACACAACAAATGGGGTCCAGCAAAAATTTCCCAATTGTAAGGTGCCTATCGTATGTTTAAGATTCCGAGCATCCGAATGCATCATTCCATTGCTATCTATTTTAAATCACTCCGTCCACACCAAAAAAAAAAAAAAAAATTAATGGTAATGATTGATAAAGCAACTACATTTTAATGAGAAATGCAATCCCACAAACGCTTTATAAGCATGAATATATGTTTTGAATTTCTACTGGAATCCCAGAAGGCCCACATTAAAAGAAAACAACAGTTGACACAACAAATTGGGTACACTGCAAAAGGGTTCCAGCGAATGTGCCAATTCTGAGGCATCTCTCATGTGTTTAAGATTCTGAGCATCTGAATGCATCATTCCCTTGCTATCTATTGTAAATCACTCCATCCCACAAAAACATTTCAAAAAATTCCCTTGCTATCTATTGTAAATCACTCCATCCCACAAAAACATTTCAAAAAAAAAAAAGGGGGGGGTGGGGGGGGTGGGGGGCGGCGTGGAGTGGGGGTGGGTGGTAATGAATAATGATAGAGAATTCAAATCTTGAATCTGACAAGTAGAAACTAAATTAAATCAACATGTGTATAATAAAGTTACGAAATTTTAATTTTCTGTCTTGAAGCCTTTAAAATGATCAGAAGACAATGTCAGAATCCTCAAGTTGAAGAAGAAAGAATACAAAATTACCGATTCTGCAAAACTATGAAATCATAGACGAGCAACTGCAATGCCAAAACATTGAAAACTAATCAGAAACTAACATCAATCTCTAGAAATGTAAGCAACGTAACAACAAAAAAATCTACAAAACTCAAAAGCTTCATCTAATCATCTCGACGGAGAAATTGAAATCGAATAACAGCCCGAAAGAATCTATTACAAACTATCCACATCTATGTCATCAACAGAATAATTGCACGAGTTAGAAACTAAAAATCAACCACCTGCAAGAATCTCCAAAACCTAATTCATGAAAAAATCTACGATTTCTCAAGGAACAAGTTTAGAAACAAGCTTCGAAAGCAGAATGAGAAAACGAGACAAATGCTCGTACCAGATCGGAGCAGAGATTTCCACCTCTCTTGCGTTGATTATCGGATAAAAACCCTAGAAAACATGGATTTCTAGGGTTTCTACGTGCGAGAGAGGGAAAGATAGAGGAAGGTGGGGAAGGGAGATGAGGAGAGGTTAGCCAGAGAAGATGAAATGAAAGACGATGGCTTTTTAATACCAAACCATCAAAACAACTCGCCAAAATCTCGCACGATATCTTTTCGATGAAAATATGGCGATACTGTTTTTTGTTGCGATGATGGAACTTTATCCAAAAGTCCAAATCCTCAATTTTCTTGGGGAGTTTGGATTTTTTTATCTATCTCGCGATACATGAAATTTAACGGTGGTAGTAAAATATCAGTCAACTTGAACGGGAAAACGGATAAAAAGAAAAAATGTGACAGCTATGTTACAGAGATATATAGCACATAAAATATTGGACTATGATATGATGAAAAGAGGTTGAGGCTTGGACTATCCATGGTGTGGACCAGATTAAATACTCTCCTTATGTAATACATCAAGATTTGTTTAAATTCACAGGTAGGATTTTTATGTCTAGATCAAACTAACCCTAATTTATAATATATATCTTCAATCTACTGTCTCAAGATTTACCCGTGTATAATCTATACTAACTTGCTATTTCAATCCCAGGTTGTGATGCCTCACCATCACCACTGGTCTACTTTACTCACCAAAGAGCGACCCATCTAAAGTTGAGATACCAAAAAAAAACCAACTCACTATTTTTACCCATTGATGGTGAAGTCCTTCGCTCTGACCCTATACTTCACAATGAATTTCAGTCAAGCGTGAAAAAAATTCAATGTCATGGTATCAAAATTCATGTTTTCTTTTTTCAAATTAAAAAATATCTTTTACTTCTTCATTTCTTTTTAGGGGGGGGGAATGCTTTCAATGAACGAGCTCAACGCAAGTGTATAATTTTTCGTTGTTTGTTCCTTACATACGATCCACCTTGCTTTTAGGTGAGGTTACCTTTCTACCATCTTAGGCATGCTCCACCTCTTTTCCCATTCCTACAAGCTTAAATTTGACATTCATTCAATCATTTGGAGAAAAAATATCTTAATTTCAATGTCAATGATCACAACAATAGCCTATTTCTTGACAAGAATTCTTGTACGGAGAATTCCGAAATTCTTCAAATGTTACCATCTTCCATTGGAATTCCAAAATCCTCCTTGCCCCTTCAGCATTTTAGAAAGGCTAAAGAAATTGAGATTATGAGAGTTTCAAAGGCCCCCTTTTTTTTTACTTTTCAAAGTTGGTCGGGGTTATTGAGAATTTACAATGAAATTATGGAATTTGAAATGAGAATGGGACAAACTGTCACATCACATTAAAAATTCTGAATCTGTAAAAATGCTTACGAAGAAACAAGCCTAAAGAATATATATGGGTAGTCTGAATTTACCCATCTTTTATTCTTAAATTCCCAAGTTGGGCAAGCTACTCCTGATCTTATTCATCTAACTAGATCAGTGTCCAAGTTGGTTTTACAAAGTTACTCCACTAGTGTTTGAAAATCCAGCTCAATTCACCATGGGAAAAAAAATAAAATAATAAAATAAAGACCCTCTTTCCACTATGACTTGATTGAGTCAACCTGATTCAAAGGATGTCAAAGTCGAGTAAGTTTGACTTGGTCCTAGTAAAGGTGTTGGCTTGACTTATTGTCTTTCCAAATCCGTCTTGAGAGGGAGACAAGGATTAGAGTTACGTCCCAGTCAAAAATTTTGCAAGTCTGCATGTGCTTCCTTCATTATTAGTGATCTTGTTATTGAAGCTATCTCATAATTCTCACACTAATGGATGCATTATTTTAAAGAGTGTTAATTCTCTAGAGATGAGGATTTATAAAGAAGAATTATGACTCTTAATAGAAGGAAGAATAATAAAGAATTCTAAACGTTTTAGTTTATGCTTTCTTTATAGGGCTGCTGCCACAGATAATTTAACAATAAAAGCTTTTAATTCTTGGAGAAGTGGTTTATTTAAAGATCAAGTACTATTTGCTTTATCAATATCCTTCAAAAGTACTTCATTTAAAGATCGGGTACTTAATTATTTCTTTAAATCAACATTTTCTTTTTCATCCAACCATAAAAAGCCTTTTCTCAAGGATCATGCTTACTATTTTCATTCATTTACTTAGTTTCACAATTAAAAGAGGTATCATGTATTACCAATATTAAACCATTTTCAACATAAATGCGAGGGGTGTACACGGATCGGATTGGTGGGGATTAGGCCAAATTTGTCACAAATCCGTTACCTATGGATTGATGGGTTTGGAATCCGTCACCAATCAGTGGTTGTTAAAAATCGATGCAATCCGATCCGTTCAATCCGTTAAATCTAATGTGTTAAGAAAATTTGAAGAGCGTGCTCTCAAGGCTATGGTGAAATTTGGTCTAGGATTTCATTTGTTATACTTATATCTAAAAGTGAATTACATTTTGACCCCTGAAGTTTTTTCTTCTTTTATATTTAGATCTCTTAATTTATTTTTAGACCCCTTAAGTTTTTTTATTTGTATTTAATGTCAACGGATCATATCGAATTGAATCCGTAAATTGAGGGTGAAATCTGTCACCGATCCGTTGCTAACGGATTATAAGGTTTTTAATCCGTCACCAATCCATTAACCTTTAGTTAGGTTAAAAATCTACGGATCGGATTGGATCGGATCGATTTTATGAATCGACGGATTTTTTGTACGCCCCTAGTAAATGCATTGAAAATAATGACCAAATCTCGTATAGTTCTTCCCTCTTTCCTACCTCTTTCATCCAAGCTTCCAAGTGGGCCACAATACGTAGATTCATATCAAGTTTCCATATGAGCACACCAAAATGGGAAGACCTTCGCATATGACCTAACTGCTTACCATTATGTGGTCCAACTCGTGGGGTCCCATTTGGACCCGTTCTCATCATTAAAGGCACGATGGATATATAGAAAAGTCTAATGGAGATAAGTGTTATGCAAACAATAAGCCCCGTGAAACAATCTTAATCTTTGATTTAAAAGCCTTAAAGTGGTTGGATAACCATAGTGTTTTTTTTTTTTACTTTAAGATTAAAGGTAGGAAAAAATGAGGCCCATCTGCCCCCGCCAATGATGAACCCAAGATATTAATTTGGGCGGTGTGGGCAATGGCCAAGTTAAAAAAACAAACAATAAAGTAAATAATTTAAAGCATTATTTGAGGACTATTTTTAATCTAGCGGGTGTTGTCACACCCGCGTGACTACGCTTAGGTCCGCCACTCGCCCCATCCGTGTCTCATCTCACAAAGCCTCCTAAACATCACCACAGCCCACTTCGTTTTCTCGCTCTGCTCGCGGTGCTCCTTGCTCGCGGAGCGGCATATTGAAAAAAAAAAAGGTGGAAAAATGTGAGCGCACTCGCGCGATACGGATTTTTCACTGTATCTTTCACCCTCTGTAGGAAAGTAGTTCGTTTAGGAGCCACTGCATACGTTTAATCTGGAATTTATTCGTGAGATTTGCAAATGCTCTTTCCTCCCGCCTCGCTGGTCCTCCAAATCCCCTTGAGTATTCAAAGAAAAATGGTTTGATCATTCAATGGAGGTGTTGATTTCTCCTTTCAAATTAAGGTGAGAATTGACCTTCAATAGGTAGCTAGGTTGTCACTTGACTCACCCAATCCCCCAATATAAATAAATATATATATATATATATATAGAAGAGAAAAAATGAACATAAGCATGAAATTGGTCGTAGTGTCAAATCGTGTGGTGATAAAATAGTGTAAAAAGAGCTGTATTGGTCAATGGCAAGCCCAAGTAGGGCCCATAAATCTCGAAGGGAGAAAATCCTCTTACTTTGATCATTCATGTCCCAATCTCCTTGCCCTTAACCAAAGCCATGGCCAGGATCTGTCCATGTTGTAACACTTGTTTTCCACTGCATGGTGCCAACAAACAATTGAGTTGAATTTTCCTTTGACACAAAGGCAGCATCAAAGTGGTTGCTGGCACTCTCCAACCAGCCACAAGAGTCACCATCAAAGTCGTCCTACTCCTAGCATGTCGGCACAGCCCACATACATGGGCGTTGGCCCCACGCACAACATTTTTAGGTATTTCTTTTTCTTTGTCACACATGGCGATTCTTGATTCGTCCAAATAGGACTCCTCTATTTGGACGGATCCGAATCCTTTTAGGTGGGTTTGGACCACACATCCGACAACCAATCCAGGTCACATGTGGGCACTCACGAGCCCAATGCCTGCCCAGTTCCAGTATTTTAAAGACAAAAGCGAAAAAGAGGCTCGCTTTCTTGGTGACATATGGCATGATCTTAGAGATTTTAAGTGTCGCATCCATCCACGCTGTCCAAATGATTTTGTTGATTTCTTTAGATAGTGGTTTCCACGTAGTGGCTTCTGAGTGGAGCCACGTTGATAACAGCAAGCTCACCATGTCATGTCATGTCTCGCTGCGATGTGGTGTTTACCTTACGTTGAATGGTTGTGGCAATCGCATGATGTGATGTTTGATGCTATATAGTATATATATAAGTCCACAATCAACATAACGTGCGTGATCGTTTACTTCCTTCAAACATCACATCCCTGCGTTGAATTGAAAGACTAGGATGTAGCAATTCCAATGTCAGTGGAAATTTCTGTAATGATATATAATTACATACTTTGTACATACTTTCAAGACATGTCACAATTACATGATAGGTTTCTATTGGTACATCTTATCTTTATTTTGCTTGGTTGGACTTGGGCCAATGGCTTGATGATAACAAAAAACACTTAGCATCAAGACCTAGTAATTGTAAAATTCTACCATATTTAATAATTGCATCATCGAATGTCAATTTCAGAGTGCTATATTGGCGTGGCAGAGTTCAAGCTTGCATGTTTTGACTTGCATGAGTTTTGGTGAATTTTGGGTAAGGTTTAAACTCATTTTGAAGGTGTTTTGGCCAACTCTTGCATTCAAAATTACACAATTGGGTTTTAGGGACCTCTAAGAATTTTTGCTCGCATTGTCTTATTTGGTCTACGTATTGAAATTAATAATATTTGAAATCATATAATATTATATACGAAAGATCCTTTTTTGGCTCTCTCTACAGTCCTATGTCTTTTATCCCTAGGGGGTCTTCTTCTATTAGCAGGTTTTTTCAAAAAACTCCATCTATTCCAGTGCGGATGGCAGACAAGCCTATATTTCTTGATTTCAATAGGACTCCTTAAGAGTTCTAACATCTAATGCATGACACACCATAATATTAAAGAGATCCAATTTAAAGTATTTCCTTCCCCAACCAATATTAAAAGATACCTCTTACAACTTGCATGAAAGGTAACTTCTTTATCATCACATGTGAACCCCAATTGATCAATATTCTCATGACAGTCACTCTAGCTTGACATTAACCTAAATTATACTTTTCGTTAAATTGAATTTCAAGGAAATGCAATTTGAAAAAAAAATTGAACTTTAAGGCTCCTAAATCAATTGTGAGATGATCTTATTGAGATTGGTTTTTTCTCCTAAAATCACATCCACATCGAGACGTTAAGTTGATAGACTCTTAATTTGTACTTGTTTTGGTACGTATTTGATTCATTTAAGAGAAGTATTCTATCTAATTCCTAAAAATGAAATTATCATTTAATGGCTTCGGAACAGTTGATATAGCTCTCTCGTATTAGTGAACTTATAAACTAGCAATAATAACAACAGTACAATATCATAATCATCATCAATGACATATAATAATAATAATAATAATAATAATAATAGTAAGGGAAAATTTTAAAATAAGTCCTTAAGTTTTTTCCTTATTTCAAAAAAGGACACAAGTTTAAAAGGTTTTCAAATTAGTCCCTAAGTTTTCTATGAAGTTTTCTATTAAGGACATTCACCCATTTAAAGCTATTTTCGGGCAACTTTTTTCTTCAAATTTTCGAAACTGCCAAAATTATCCTTCAATGAAATAAAACCCTCATTCACTTCCTATATATTTTATTCATTTTTTTCACTGACAGCTTTATAGTGATCAAGGAAAACTAGCATTTCCACTAGAGATTGGCTAAATGTAGTGGCCGTTAGAACCATGCCATGACTTTAAATGAAGGTACTCTAAGTATTTTTAAAAAATTTAAATAGAATGTAATAAAAAATACCTTTAAATGACCAGATGACCTTAATTGAAGTTTTATTAAAAAACTTAAGGTCTAATTTAAAAAGTTTTGAAACTTGTGTCATTTATTGAAATAAGGCAAAAACCTAAGACCTTATTTGAAAATTCTCAAAATTGATTATCAGTTGAAATATAACTCCACCAAACTTCAATACATTCAATTAAATTACATCCTAATGAACTTAGATGCATTTTTGGACATTACTATGCTACAAATGATAGTCTACATAAATTAATATCATTGATGTAAAATCATATCAAGCCAACTCATACCCACCTTGCACCATAATTGATCGGCCTCATGCTATGTTTTGACCAATATTCACACATTTATTATAACACAAAATGACCCACACCTTGCTGGTCCAATACATTCCCGAACATGTGTTGGTTGAACAAGGACTTGTGAGGCCCAGCATTTCGAAAGTGATATGGCAAAGCAACCACTCGGGCTGGAGCCACACGGACCCCTGATTCGCAGCTTGAGTCAAGCCCAAAACAAGCCACTCGGCTGGACCCAAAACCTCAACTGAGGGTGGATACTTTGAGCTAGGTTAAGATAGGCAACTCCTACGTTTGGTTCCATGTGAGGAATCCATATAATTGAGAATTTTTCACAGTCATTGGAACAAAATTTTCTCACTAAAGGATTTCACATTTATATAGGCGCATGTTGATATGTTTAGCCGGGAAAGAATGTTATCGATGCATAAATCCTCAAAAATGAAGGTTTCTAATCACATGAGGAGGCTGAAAATGCTGAAAATGAGAATTTATATTAGGCCAAATTTTAGAAAATGTACAATTGTCAAACATGGTTTTTCATGACTGCATGAAAAATTAGCGAGGAATGAGGAATCTCCAAGAATTTGATTCATAGTTATTAATTTCGTTTCCTTTCGGCCATAATTTTTCGTTTCGATCAAGTGGCCGAAACGAACTTTTCGGTTTGACTTTTGGTCAATTTCTGCTGAAATTCAAGATTTCGGTCGAAATATGACTTTTCGGCCGAAATGAAATTTAAAAAAAATATATTTTTTTTACTTTTTTTACACATATATATTTTGTATTTCTTATATTTTTCACAAAATATAATTCTAAAAAATTACTATAATGGATTAAATCTATATTTATTAAATTATATATATATTTTTACTTATATATGTATATATATTATTTTAAATTTTTCCCGAAATGTAATTCCGAAAAATTTCGCCGAAATCTCAAATCGGCCGAAACTTTTCATTTTGCAGGCCAGAACGAAATGATGTCCGAAACGATATTAACAGCTATCATTTTATTGTCAAGCGTTACCTAAAACTTGACTTACTCTTTTTTGAGGTGATTCTAGTGTCCCAAAACTTGACTCGACCCACTTCATAAGTAGACGGCAGCAAACTATAATTTTGGAGACAATGCCAGCTAATGGCGAACATGATTAGCATACCTTAGATCTGAGAAAGACATGGTCTCCATCATCACCATTCACACCCAGGCTATCAAAGTTATTATAATATTTGTAACTCCAACATTAATTAGATCCACATTGACATGGGGTCGGTACGTACCATTTTGCGTTGGAATGTTCAAAACCGTGAACTGGTCTACAAAAGACATCTTTATTTGAGACAATCAACAGTAGGGTCATGTTGGTACACTGAATGTGTGAATGTATGGACCCACGTGTATATGAAATTGAGAGCATTAGAATACTTCACATCTTTATTTGGATTCTGTATGTATTTTTTTAATTGTTGATGTATTAAACAATGCTAGTAGATGGTTATGGATATTATTATAGACAATGAGTAGTGAGCATTGGGGCCTGCTTACCTACACTGTTATATTGATCATGTATACCTGAAATTATATTTTTATTAAATCAATATTAGTTTCTAAAATATTGCAAGATTATGAGCATGTCATGAGAAAAATAAAAGAAAATCAAGATCAATGTGGGAAATAGGAAAATTATATATATGTTTTTTTAGATTTTTTTTATATTTAGTGTTTTAGATATTTAAAAATAATCTTTCAGATATTTTAAAATACCGTGACATTTTTTGAGATGATAATTTTCCGAAAATGATATTTCCAACAATACTTGGTAAGTTTCTATTGGGGGTGGTGGTGGTTATTTTTCATATTTTAAAGTCTCACAAGTCACATTGTTTATTTGGTAAAATATGTATTGGTGTTTTTTGTTTTTTTTTTGTTTGGAGAATTGATATATATTAGTTATCAAAATACACCCATTTTAAATCACACCCCTTTTCCCTCTTCAGACAAGGACCACCTATGATTAGTCAATCCCTTCCAAAATATTAATCCCCAAGTTAGCACTTAATCCATTTCTACAGTAATCTAACATTATACACCGTTCAATTATAATATATTAAAGTCAAGCATTCTTGATTGGGTTTGGCTGGATTCCTTTTAATTATGACTTTTTTTTATTAAGCCTTAGTAAAAGCTAAATCATATTAGCACAATAACCCATACTAAGCACGGTCTTGCCTACCAATAATGTTTGAACAAAATAAATAAAAGAATATAAATAGAAAAAAACTTAAATAACATTCTCATACGGTAAAAGACTGAGATATTATAAATTAAGCAATAAGTAAATGACAACTACAAAATAATCACAATTGATAAATTTATATTTTTCTAATGCACACTAAAGTGTATTTTATATACATTAGATTTATATTATGTAAAAGACCTAAGTATTAATATTAGATATCCAGCTAGTGGGCATATGAGAGGGCTTCTTTTGACATCGTCCTCCCCCAAGATGATAATAAATCAAGAAAATTGTTAATGTCAATCTTATTAATTTGAAAATAAAATTTTGAAGTTTTCGATTACAAAAGTGAGAAAATAAAAGCTTATTTTGTTTATTTCTCTACGATTTAGTTTCACGTAATTTAGAGTGGAGCGTATATATTGACTATTTCAAAAGCTTGACTATCTGTTTTTAATAAATTTTTACATTAAATTAAAAAAAGAGGTAATGAGTTCAAACCTTATAATAAGGTATATATTATTATTAGAAGATTTGAACTCATAACCTCTTGCTTTTAAAATAATCAACCTAACCATTATGCCACACAACACTTTTGTGTAAATATTTATTAAAAGAAATCTCAAGGGTAATTAGATGGAATGGGTACCCTAGCCATGTCGGATATTGTAGCTGCTTTTGAACATTGACATCAATTAGACTTTTTCTATGATATTTTCATAAAACTAACTATAATTTTAGAATGTTGAACCTTGTTAATACTACCTACATTGGCCTTTTCTTTTGTTTTTTCTCATGTTAATGTGTTGCGCTTCAAACATGGGTGTCAACTTTTTAGATTATCATTGTTTGCGATTTCCTCATATAGTCATGATTTTTTTTACCATAAAATATGTTTATGATTTATCTTTGTTATTGGAAATTAATGTACTGATTCCATCCTCAAGCACAACTGTAAATTATGTGAATCTAAGATATTGATAAATAAACCTTGTCAACTTTCTTCATATTTCTGTAATTGGAAACTTCAATAATCTAATTTCAAACTAGAAAGAATGACATTAACATCTTTTTATTTATTACCATATAGGGGAAGGAGCGCTCAAAGGATTAAGGCTAAAAGGGAAATAATCAGGTGAGAAGCCCACCTATCACCCAATCCAAACCTTGAAATGGACATGGACCCCCTCCATAGTCACATGTCTAGGGTTTGGCACAAATGCGAATGAACTGGACCATTGGATCAACTATATACCCATACAAACGGATTGTCAGCCATGGATGAAGGGGTTAAGAGCATGGGATTGAGGCTAAACTTGATATTTGGGATGATCCCATATAGATCTATCAATCCCCACCGGTCTCATCCCAAAATGGGATCCCCAGTGGGCCCCACAAAAAAGTTCTTAAAGTGACTTTGTGAGAACAGTTTTCACTTGATCAAATCCCAATATTAAACTGCCTTGAATATCATCCCTATAGGGCCTGTTTGGATGTACGGTGAATTGAAGTACGGTGAGGTGAAGCATCAAATCAAGAGATAATAAAATATAATATGTTATGATAGTGTATTATTTTTAGTTGTTTGGTATGAATTTTTTTTGACTTTTTGTATAAAAATGTGGAGCAATTTTGTCTTTTAGTAGAGAAATGAGGTTGCTTTTTTGACTTTTTTTGAAAAAGATAAAGGGAATTTTTAAATTGTGTACGTTTGATATTACCCATTGTCTTTTCTTATCTGAATAATGGAGGCTTTACCTCACCTCACCCCACTTCACCACACATCCAAACACGGCAGGAAAATGTTAAAGCTTAACCGTTCGTGTCTCAAAGTTCGCTAGTGTGGGCTCTGTCCATTTAGAACGGCTCAAATTCATTTGGGTCTGGGCTGAAGAACATCCAGGCTTGGCCCCACTTTTGAAAGCACAACCCCATTATGGGCCAAGCCCAACAGGGGCCTTCAGTGCCCGACCCAACCCCTCCCATTTAGTCAATTGGGCTGGCCTGGCCCGGGCTTTCAACACTCTTTTGGGTAAATAAGTTGTGAAACTGCATGTTTTCTTATTCATGCTGGGCTGAGCTGAACTTGGGGCTTTCTATCACTTAATCCAAACCAGGCCCAACATGCCAAAAATTTAGAACAGGCCTGGCCAAAGGAGGGCTGGTCCCTGGCCGGACTTAGGCTGGCTTGGCCCCTGAACAACCCCACCCAGAGATTGACACAAATTTATAGAGGATCCAAATCCTGGACCCATTTCAACCCAATGCAATTCTATCTTCAAATGCTTTTTTTTTTTTGATGGGGAAAACAATGACATTGCACTATTTTCAAGCCACATTACCAGAGGCAAAATGCAAGGCCCACTAATATAAACGGAAAAAGATTAAAACAGAATATAACTTAAAAAATCGATAATCGTAATTAAATGTGAAGTCTGGGCAAATTAATTCGGGATGAGGCTCATAATAGTCCACAAAGGTCCACGAGTGAAACTTGTCACATTTTGGCCCGAAAATTATCCATTTGGTTTAATACAAGTCTCCGTTTTGATTAAGGCCCAGTCTGCTCAAGCTCAAGAAAACAAGTTGGAGAAATAGGTCACAACCAATATAAGGCTCAGTTCATGCAAGAAATAATCTAATGCGTTTAGCATCATTACTTCATTTTATTTTTTGTTATAAAAAAATTATTGGGCTTGAAATTGAATATTCTACACTGACAAATTGTAATGGCACAAATTGAATATTTTTTATAAAAAAAAAATGTTTGTCGACTTTCTATGATTACATGGTTACTAAAAACAACTTGTTACTACTACGACAAGGAATATCTTTCAATTGATAACTTACGTATAAAAATGAGGAGCAAATGATATAAGATAAAGATATAGATGGAATCTTGATTTTGGATGATATGAATTAGACAAAAAATTTGATAAGTTTCTTATGTGAATATATAAATTTTCCTTTGGCCCAATTTCCAGCACTTTGTCCTTTTTCGCATTTCTTCTCGTCTGGGCCCACTCAACTTTCCGGCCCACAAGAATTGCAATTCAAGCAAATCCCACCCAAGTGGGCCCGCGGATTCATGATTCCTTCTCCCGCGAGGGCAAACTCGTCTTGAACTGCATTTTCATCGTTTGGGGCTTCGTCCCTTTCAAGAAAAACATATATTCCTTGGAAAACCATTTCCCCCGATCTCTTCCTTCTTTTAGATCCCGTTCCGACCGATACGCAATAGATCGCAAGCGGCATAAAAAATCATCCCAAACAAACCCAAATTTTAGGGTTTTCTATCTCTCTCTCTCGCATCGCATCCCCAAAACTAGGGTTTTTCTTCAAAGTTAGGGTTTTTCGAATCATACATCAATGGGTTGTCAGGGTTCCGTGAAACCGGTCTAGAATCCAAATTCCATCAGACAGAGATCTAGGGTTTTGATATTGACAACGTTACAGCTGGAAGATTCTTGTTGTTTTGTTCTTTTAGGGCGCAGATGGTGAATAATCAAGAACAGTTGGGGAATATACTAGATCTTTGGCAGCTAGGCGTCGGTCGGGGTGCAGAAGAAGAGATTGTTGACATGGAAGATGAAGAAGCCGTTCCTACGCATCTCAACACCATAAACAGCTCGGGAGGTTTTCACGTGGTGTCGACCGACAAGCTCTCCGTTCAGTACACCAGCAGCAATCTGCACGGGCATGACGTCGGCGTCGTGCAGGCGAATTGCCCGGCTCCGGCGAAGAGGCTCGTGTACTACTTTGAGATTTTCGTGAAGAATGCGGGGCAGAAGGGTCAGATTGCAATTGGCTTCACAAATGAGCATTTCAAGATGCGAAGACAACCCGGGTGAGGATTTAGGATTTTTCGCGCTTTAAAGTAACATTGGTACTTTGATTTCTATTGGGTTTGTTTCATTTTCTAGTTTATATTCATTTTTTTATCTGATGGTTTTGTTGAAGAATGGTGTTGAGTATGGGATATATGTTGAGAAGATGAATTGTAAGTGTCAAATGAATGGAATTTATCAACAATATGTGGAGTAGACCCCTGCCCTGTAGCAATTTTTGTATTGGGTTCCTGTTGGTGGGTGTAACCCAAAAATATTCTGATTGGATGGGAAAGTTCTCATCCATAATTCCATCTTATTTTGTAAGCCTAATTAGGGTTGTCAGTTTTGTGCAGTTATGAGCTGTGACCCATCTTGGTGGGTGCCACAAAATGATGAATGATAATTGGTAACACACTCTTTTATCCTTTTATGCAATATTAATAACTGAATTCTAAGTATCTTATAAGGGAGGATACCATGTGACTCATGTTTGGACGACCCTGAATTGTAAATGGGCCTTATACCTTGGCATAGCTTCTCTATTTGTTTTCTCTATAAATTGGAGATGCAGAACAATTGGTAAGGTTTCAGCTATGAACTGAAATGTAGTCAAATTTTGAGTTGTGTATGAAATCCTGGAAAGAGGACATCTGGATGCTGTCCTGTTCTGCACAACAAAATCATGTTGAGTTTAATTTTGAGCTAAGAACTTTGGAGTGTGCCGAAGTTGTTGAACTCTGCTACCATTTGGATGGCCGTGGTCCTCAGAAAATTCATTTTGTACACATTTCCTTCACTAAGTTGGTAAACCTTGTAAACTTCTACTTTAGGAGGAACTCTTTTACCATGACAGCCCCATTTTTGGGGCTGCATCAATTTAAGACCACATTTTGGCTGGGTTTGGATTCTCCACATGAGGTCACCCAAGATTATTGAATTAGCTAGGAACTTTGGCCCAGCAATATTTGTAATGATTATAATCTAATTTGATAGTGTAAATGGAGTGATTGGCTGTTGTAAGCCGACTACTTTGTGGGAATAAAACTCTAAAACTACACTTTTCTGGACACTACGAACAAGATGACGATAGCACTAGAAAAAAAATCATGATATATAAATCCAATCCAGCTCTTCACTCACGCCAAAACAGGCAAGTCCTCACGCCCAAGGTTTTGCTTAAACTTAAATGAAAAAAAATAAAATCCAAGTGTTTCTCCTTTTTTTTTTCAACTTAACGGCCATCTAATAGAACCCCAAAAGTTTATAACTAGTAGAAACCTTCTATCTAATGTAAACTTCTATTAGTCTTCCCATTGGATGATTAAAAAAAAAAGAAGAAAATTTACTTGCATTAAAACTAAATTTAGAAAAATTGTTGATGCACTCTTTTCTTGGATTGAATGCTTGGAGTGAATATATGATTGGGATGGGTCCCACTTGGGACTGGATCTCTTAGTCTTGAAACAAACAAAGAAGCAACATTAGAGTTCTAAATCTGATGAACCGGGACTCTCTTCGAACAGTGGAGGTTCGAGTTTCCTAGTAGACATGGGTCTTTTCTATGGGGTTGATTTTTAGTGGTCTTTAATGGTTGGACGGGAATTGCCTATTTATTCAAATTAGTGTTGATATGTCGGAAAAGGTGGTGAGGATGGCCTGTTTAAGACTTGTATATTGGGCTCTATCTCTCAAGAAGTTCATTGGCTTTTCTGCAACTGATCTTTGGAGATGGAATCATTCAAAACAAAAAAAAGAAAAAAAAAAAGAAAAAGGAAAAGAAAGAAATCTTTGGGGATGCTGGAAGAGTGTTGTGGCATTATGAAGTGATGCTGTTGGTTCACATTACCATAAAAAAAAATGACTGTCATTTCCATATGGGAACAAAATGGGGATTTTGGGAGCCCAATGATGAAAATGGTGGCTGTGGTTTGTCGCCAAAATGCACTACGTAGCGGCGTAGCAGTGCGTTTTGAAAAAATCATAAAAAAATTTCAGAACATTGGAAAACGATAGAAAATGTTTTTTTTTTTTGCAAAAGTAACTAAGATAAGGGGGTGCAGTGGTCTCCTCATTGTATGAGGTCCTGTATCGCTCTGTCGTGGGCTTGTTTGACATTGTTTCAGGGTGACCTGGTTCTCATGGGATTGAAGTTGCATGAATACGTTTGGATGGGTCTTATTGGCAGTTAAACAATATATTCCACAGAATGTTGGCATGGGAAATCGAAATGATATTCATGGTAGTGGCATGGATGTAAATCTCGCTCTCTTTTAAAAGGCCTCTCCTGCAATATTCTCTCTAGTGTGCCTCTTTCTCGTCTCAAGGATAGTCTTTCTTTCTCCTGGCAATACAGGTATACATGCCCCCCACCTCCACAAAAAAAACACAACCCCCCAATGCTCTGCTCTTCCTCTTCTCAGTACCTTCAGGTCTCAATCTCAACTAGCTGGAGGAGAGATCCTTGGTCTGGGGCAAGGGGCCATCCACCATCTTTTCTTGCATGGAGGCTTGGCATGGGAGGCAGTAGTTCTGAAAACGAGTGTTGATGGACTTTCAGCTGCTTCTTGTTGAACAGTTCTTTTGTTTTGTCCTGTGGTAGAAAAGCCATCCAGGTTTGATTTTCTATCAGTCTTCTGTACCAGTTTTATCCAAACTAGAAACCATGAAGGGACTTAGCACTTAGCAGCTAGCATGGATCCCTACCTGGGCAACTATGATTGTGATTTAAGCTCAATAGAAGATTTTAGGCGAATTAAAGGATCACTAGAAGATGGAAGAAACTTAGAAAACCCATTTAGCTCAATTCCAAGTTATTCAGGAATTGAGAAGTCTCAGTTAGGTGCCCATGCCAGTTGATAATCTTCTAGATTAAGAAATTGGGATGGCCAGTGATTTAGGGCATGTTTAGGATCAAATCTTCAAGAAACCGAAGGTTTGACTCTTAATGATAGAAGAGTCATAAAGACCCATCTGAATCATTTTCATGCAATTCAGAAGCTTAGAAAATAGTGGGCATTCCAGCAGCCCTGCCAGTCATTTAACTTGAGCAACTGGTGTGGACCTTGACAGTTGATGATAACAAGGTTGTCTCCCCATAGAACTTGTAACAAGTTCTGCACATCCTACTCTCAGCCAAAGAATCTGACATAATGTAATCAAAGAACTTCTGCTCATCCCAATCTCAGCACAATCTAATCTTAGTATATATAGAGAACTGCATAGAAACGATGCAAAACAGGTTCATCTGTGTATCATGTGCAAAGCGAGCCCCATATGATCTGTGGCACCCTGTTATCTGCTCCTGCATCAAACAAATTTGTCCATTTTTAGCGTGTTGGAGATTTTCTATGTATTGGCACCACCGAAAAATAGGTGAACAAAAGATAGATTCCCTTATGTCAATTATTAGTTTTTTTTTTTTTTGAAATTTCTGCTTGTTGTATTGCTACAGTATTACATCATAATATCATTGTTGCCCCACTATTGGATGGTTCAACATGCTTTCTTCATTAGCTTTTATAATACTGTTGCATTTGTAATAACTAATGATCCTTTTGTAGTTGGGAAGCAAATAGCTGTGGGTATCATGGTGATGATGGGCACCTTTATCGTGGGCAGGGAAAGGGGGAAGATTTTGGGCCACCATTTACATCAGGTGATATTGTTGGTGGTGGTATTAATTATGCTTCACAACAGTTCTTTTTCACGTAAGTTAGTTGCTCATTCCATTATTATTATTATTATTGTTGTTTTTTTTTTTTTTTGAATGATATCTTTATTTATTAGAAAAGTAGAAACAGTCTAGAAGAGATGTTCTGTAAGAGCCCTAAAGGCACTGAATACCAGGCAAGATCATAAAAGCCAAAAAATGAAGGACTGTTCTTTTTTTTATGACTTGGGTATCTCTAAGGCCTTTGACCCAACAGGACTAATTGCTTGGGTGGCGTCCACTAAACCCACACAAATGCACACTAGGCAAATTTTGGGCGGGTTTCGAACACAAGACATGGGAGCAAACCCATGCCTTACGCCGCTCCACCAAGTGTCTGTGGTGTTGTTATTTGTTTGGTAGGCAATGTGACTTGAACTTACTACCTCTTGATTGCAACCATGAGCATCTTTCAACTATGCTACACGCACTTGTTGTCCTTATAATTATTGACTAGCAAAAAACTGTGTGGATGCACCCACAAATAAGATGATAATGGTTAATATATGAAAAATTTAAGAAACTCCAGAATAAGTTAAAATAGACTTTTGTAGATGTTTCTATTTTGAATGGCCTTTAGACTTTTAAAGATATTGAGGAAATAGTAATAGGGAAAAGAAAATATACTCAGATCATTTGAAAGGAAAAAAAAATGAAAATATATATAGTTAAGAAATAAAAATAATGAGAATCCTATTTCGAAAGAGAAATTTTTTTTGGTGAAAATGTGAAATCTAAAAAAAAGCTAAATTAAGTAAATATGATAAAACTATATTTAAATTTAAAAAGTTTCTATCAATTAAATAAATAATTAATTGGTCCATCACATAAATAAAGATACATAGATCGTCTCTCAACTAAATCATTGTAAACATTTTTTTAATTTTATTAAAAGATTTTATGAAAAACTATCATATGCAATAAAACAATGTTTAATAATACCTGATGATGATTGTTCAAAGACATTTATTATTGTTCTTCCATAATTACGTGAACATGTTTAAGCTGAATATCTTAAGAAGAATATTCAAGATTTTTATTTTTTAATTTGACGTATTCATTATCTCTGACCATAGAAAGTTTGCAGGAGAAGTTGCATTTATATTGTTATTTCCCTGAGAGGTCATGATCCAAACCCAAAGGTATATATACGAGAATTTTAGCCAATATTTTTTAGTCATCATGACAATTATACTGTGACGATCCCCATAACAAAGTATGCAGTGAAAGATTTTATAAATTATATGCAAAATATATATTTTATAAAATCACATTACCTTTAAAATATATATATATATTGATATTATTTTATACAATAATGGACAAGTAACAACTTGCGACACAGATGGTAGAACCCTAGAGGTTCTGGATATAACTAAAAGGTTGTAGGTTCAAGTCTCAGTGCAGACAGTGGGTGGACTATAATTTTGGTATATATGTATATTGATTTTGAGCAGGCTCTGAAATCAAGTCCGGGTCCATCGAAATCATCCCTGAGTGTAGGTATATACATTTAATCGCGTCTGAGTCCATTATGAACCCCATTCAAATCCCATCTATTATGATCCTAGGTCCAGGTTTTCCCTGAGGGGTACCATCCACATTAGATTTCCACCGACACTGCGTTCCTGCCTAGGTGGCCTCCATATAGCCTTACTTGATTGCCCCCACTCCCTATTTCTTTTGAACAAAAATTGAAAGAGAAACGAGAGGAACACAATCCTAGATGGACTTGCTTCCATCATGCTTGACTAGGCAGCTATCCTTGTGACATCAAACAAGAAATCCTAGAGATTAGGATTTTCTTTTTGCCCTCCCAATATTGAAGCCTTTCAAGTTCCAATCCCTGAAAATATTTGATGATGTCATAACTCATAACTTTAGAATTCTTTTCTGACCAATATTTTAATGAGCTACTTTTGATTTTATAATCTCAAATATATCCTCCACTTGCATTTCTCTATAATTGACCATTCGTTCATTTTCGTCCTTCCTCCATAATGATCATAACATCGCTGTTATTGTCATTTTTCATAATATTCTACCTCTTACATCGGAAGGGCTTGGACGCACCAAGAGGAGGATACCAAACCCAATCTATTTTGGAAAGGCCCAATATTCTAGAAAGAGAAAAACTTTGGTCCTAATCTCCCTTGTAAACTCTAGTGCACAAAAATGTCGTTGATAGTCAAATTTTCTTGCTTCCAATGATAGCTTATTAGTGAGACATCTGGATGTGCAGTGCCTCATCTATGTAAGTTGTCTATCGGGAGCCCCTTACCTGTCAGTCTGCCCCTGCTCGCTAAGCTAGTGAGAAGCATTTGCTTGAATAAGGAATAACATTACCTTTACACTTTAAGGTTTTTCCCCCCTTTCTTTCTTTCATTTCTGTTTCCTTTTTTTTTTATTCTATAGTGATTGGTAACATGGTTCGAACCCACAACCTTCAGGTTGCAACAGTGAGCACCTTCGACAGTGCCACTGACTCTAGTAAAAAAGAGCCTTTATGTTTTGACTCCTACCTAAATAAGAGTTTAACATTAAGAAGTGTTACATAAGTTATATGTCTGAAGGAGAAACTCAGACAACAAGGAAAAGTATTTTTGAATGGTTTTACTTACCCTTAATATTAATATGGATATCTTAATCAATTAGGATAGTGAGGCAGAGCAATGTAAAAATGGATCTTTAAAATTATATATGGTATTTAAAAGTAGAAACCTTTATCTTATTTTTTATTTTACCCTTAACGATGATAGGTGTTGCCCTCTGTGCAATTTTCTCTCCTCTTATTGTTGTAATTAGTTATCATTATTATTTTGAAATGGATTGTTTCTCTTATAATACAAGCACATAATAAGTGATGATAATTGGCTGCTAATGGCACATATTAATCTTATAATCAATGATTCAATCCATATTTTGCGTATAGATGCATTTGGTGAATTAATAACTGACAACTAAGCTGTTCTTTTTGTTACTATTCTGTTCAAACTGGTTCGTATGATTATTTGCTTTTCCGGATCCTTCTCTAATAGATTTAATCGACTACCTTGTTTAGAAGGTTCTATACATCTTTCTTCCATGTTGATGTGCAGTAAAAATGGGGAGCTTGTTGGAGCTATAAACAAGGAAGTGAAGGGTGACTTGTTTCCTACCATTGCTGTTCACAGCCAAAATGAGGAGTATGCCTGTTTTCCTCTATCACGATCTTGCTTCTATTTCAAATCATTTATTTTTGTACTATACCATATTTCTCTTCTATGTGCACAAAAATGTGGTGCCTAAGACATCATTCTATATACGCCATTCTTTTTATTTGCATATCGGATATTGTTCTTTGAAGCTATATATTACACCGGTCAAACACACAAATTAATTTTGGTGCAGACACTATTTGTGTTGTGCTTGTATTCATTATGTATATTGGTAATGAGTATTGACTATATTCATTTTCAAGCTTACCACTTGAAGGGATGTCTGCTGTTTTGCTTTTTGTTGCTTGTTTAAGTTTTGAAACTGCACCAACAATTGCCGTGCTGCATCTAACTTGAAGGGATTTCAGTCATTATGTTTTGCCAAATTGTAGTTCCGGGCTCGTAACACACACTTATGAAATCTAATAGAATAACAGATTTCTCTTGGGTGAAAACTACCACTACCGTGCTGGAGAGGGCACTTTTTATTTCTTACATCATAGGTAATCAATTTTACACATGGCACATTTCTAAGACCGCACCAGTGATGCAGGAGCAGATGGCTTAGATTTTATGGATCTTGTGTTTGATCAATCACTGGATTATTCAAATCGATTTGATTGTCTAATGGGCTTTTGATCCACCTTAATCAGGGCCCAATCAAACATTAGGACTCAAACATCAACGTGAGTGGATCTAAATTGGGTCTTAAAAATATCTGAATTTAATGTAGGCCCAAAGCAAACCCTATTAAGTCCTAACAAACCCATATTGGACATGCAGCATTGACCCACACCATTCTATATGCTCTATAAGTGGGACCCATTACCTCTGTCAACTCAAAATATGCTTAACAAAGCGGGATCAATAGCCCACTTATAGTGGGATGCCCAAGGAGTCCTATTACACTTACAATTGGCAATTTTAAAGGCTTTCCAAGTAAAGAGACCAAGAAAGGAGGGTTTCCTTAATTCAGGGAGCCGTACAAGGAGAGAAGATTCAAAATAAAGCAAGTGGAGAGAATTGCTCCCCAAAGCCAAAAAGGATTTCAGCCCCTAGTATCTTTCTATTTTCTTTTTAAATTTTTTTTCCTCATTTCAAGCAATTGTGGAGTTTTGTAAGGATTTATTTAATATTTTTCCTAATTAGATATACTAGATGGATGGCTAGGATTAAAACTAGTGATGGGTTTTTTTAGTGTGTCAAAAACCATATAAGACGTTCAACCTCATTCTTGTCTTTTGTTATTCTATTTAATAAAGTGTGCATGGTTTTGCACCTTTCTTTTCTTCTCCACCGGTGTGCGTGGGTGGGTGTGTCTCCCAAGGATTGAGGACCAATTAAGTAGGGATTAGCCATTTGGGGTAATCTATTTTTTGCCTTTTCCCTTGTGTTTGCATATTTGTTTATAGATCCGGTTAGAATTTGATATTTTTTTGGGTTTTTCAAATCGATCGAGATCTTTTCATTTGCCTTCTGTTAGATGGTCTGATTTTGTTAATCGGGACTACATTAACCAGTCATTTGGCAGCTCTGAGTTGGGTGTACTATGGCCTAAAACAGACGCTCTTGGACAATCCTAACCTGCCGGTAGGCTTAGGCTGCAGTTCTTTACTTTGGTTGTCAGGGATTTAAGAATTGGTGAAGATCTGTTTGATGGTACTTTTTATCGAGTCTTAACTTAGCTTTAGTAGTCCATGAAAAAAGAAATCTTTGATGTTCAGTCATGGACACGCTATTATCAACAGTGTAGGAAAATGAGTTGAGTTCCAAGTACAATGTTTTCTTCCTTCAACAATGGCTTGAAGAAAACAACCTGAACCTTCAATGTTTTGCAACATTTTGAAGGCAGTCTGGGTCCTAGTCATGTAAATTTTACCCATAAAAAAGGTACGTGTTGAAGTCATCACACGGACAAGTTGTTTTGGAAACATCTTGTTGATGGGATTTATAAGCGGTTGAATATAAGATGAAGTTTTGTTCTTGTTATGGGACTGCAATTACTAGAACTGTGAATACTGTAAATGTAATAATATTGACTTTGCTGTGTACCGTTGTACTATCAAAACGCTAGTGTCTGTTATTTGCACTTGGAATGATTGATGTCATTTCTTCAGGGTGAATGTCAACTTTGGGCAGCAACCATTTGTATTTGACATTGAGGTATGTCATCTGTGACAATTTCTCTTTTATTGGCAGCCAATTTCCTATGCTGAATTGTTTTTTTGATTTCACAATGTATTTCTGGAGTTGGGCCCCATGTATTCTATGGATCTATTGCACATGGACATATTAGATATGACAAATGAGTGGTAGAATGGGACTTCACAAAACTAAAAGGTGCCAAGGGGTTTTGATTGGGGGTTCTGGAGCTGGTACAAAATGAGATTCATGTGTTCGATTGAAGAAATTAGAGATATTCTTTGATGTATCTCTACTCTAAACTGATTACTGCATGCATGGACAGACTCTAAGAGTGCCATCACTAGTTGCAGATTCACATGGCGGATGTCTTGCAAAGTGAAAAGCTATGTGCATCATATTCACAATCTATGATGTCCAGATATGGATAGGGAAATGGACATGGGGATTGGGGATAGGACTCTGCACTTAAGGAAATCTGTGACATGGATACCGATACAGCTGTCCAAATTTTTTTACTTGAAACATTCTTAACTTAATGAATTTGTCATTGTATTGTTACATTCCTTTTCAACATTTTTTATTTTATTTTGAGAAGAAAACTAATAAAACTAAATAAAATAATGGACTTAGTTTAGTAGGATATCCTTAGGGTCTGTTTAATGGACTTAGTATTTTTTAATTGTTACATTCCTTAAATTGTACAATAGAAGTATCGGTGCAGTATTGATACAGTACGAGCGTCATATGGGTCTAGCACTAATACATGGGCATGTACAAGTATCAGGGTATCATAGTTCACAATTTTCAGTTTCTTCTTCTTGTCTGGTGTAATTTATTTTACTTTCCTAAAACCTTTTTATCAATAATAAAAAGGGTTTGCAAGCTCCTTCTATCAATAAATTAGGATCACAGAGCTATCATCTCTCGCATGGTTATTCCACTTGTTTGTTTGGACTTATTTTGGGTGAGATGTATTTTTTTTATTTTCACCAATTACTGGTTGACCAATATGTAAGTTAATTGGGATATGTATCGATGTTTTTATTTTATTTTATTTTCATCAATTACTGTTTGACCAATATGTAAGTTAATTGGGATATGTATCTTTTCCTGGAGCGTACATCATTTTTCTTCTTGTTAATTGAAGATGATGCTAAAAAAGCTGAAGATCCATGGTGTCCAATTATGTGTGGTTTAATATTATTTATCCTTGGTCATCTTTTAAGACCTGGAGGTGTTTTGGCCAATTAGTTCAGGCAATCAGTGGAAAACACAGACCAATATACTCTCTTCAACCTTCATGTTTGAATCTGTTGCAGAAAGATCAAGATAAATTTACTGTGAATTCATTATTAAAATTTTCCAGTCAAATGATTGTAGATCATATTCCATAATACGGCATCTCATTTTTCTGTTATCCTCCTAAATGCGTAAATAATGGTATTTACCACATCTTGTAGTTCTAACCTTTTGGTATACATTGTGCTTTATTTTATATCTTTCGTAATGATTAGGCATATGCAGCAGAGGAAAGACTGAAACAACAAAGGACAATAGAGAAGAAATCTTTGCCACTTCATGTTAGTCATGGGTAAGTGTTTGATGTACATAAGCTTGAAGCTCACACTTGTCTGTATAGAATGACAGCCCTTAAAAATCAGTCTGTATACTGATTCAATAATCTGCTTTTTTATTATTATTATTATTTTTTGCATGACAAGAATCTGCCATTCTATTGATTGACTACTATCTGATTCTTAATATGCTTACATATACAGTCTCACCATGACTTTTTTCGGCCTTTTGACTGGTAATGTGGCCATGACTTTCATGTAGAGAATTGTGTGCTTTCTTCTAATTGATCTGTAGATGTGGTAGCCCTATGTCAGTGATTTTATTTTTTCTTTTTATATTGATAAAGAAATCTCTTTATCTGTCTTTCCTGCTCTTTTGAAATGTTCTTTGCTAGTTGTGTCTTTTTTGGGTAAAACATGAATTGCCTTAGGATCCTTAGGCTCCTCAACCTTTTCTAAGTAAATAATTTTCATTTGGCTTTTGTTCTTATTAGTGCTCCTTATAAATCAAGGGAAAATCCTCTGCTCCCATAATGGCAAGGTGATACAGCTGATTGGTCAAGCGGACCAGCCCAATCAAGGTACCTCCAGGTCTAGGTTAGGACTACTCTTGATCTAAAATTTTAGCCTAGTATCTAAGCAGAACCACCAATGGAAACACTACTCTTGATCTAAGATTTTAGCCTAGTATCTAAGCACAACCACCAATGGAAACAAGAGAGATAAGATCTATTGATGTTGGAAGAAATCCAAATTACACATTTGAGCAACCATTCCTCAAAAAAAAAAAAAAAAAAACCCCTCATTTGAGCACTTCAGATGGCCCTATTGCTGTGAATCTGTTCAAATCTCTTCCCCCATCCGAAACAAAAGAAGTATTACCTATAATTGATAAAAAAAACAAGTAATTAATGATTAAAGAGGTACATTCAGCCTAGACATTGATTGAAAGAAACAGAAAGAGAGAAAAGAGAGCCATGTGGAGCACCAGTTGATCAGGATCTGCATGATGGTTGTATGGAGCTGCCAACAGTTGCTTGGAATATGCATATATCAGTTTCTGATTTTTGGAAGGTGGAGGAACATCTTAGGGATATTGGCCAACTTTTTGGGGTCTCCATGGGGGAAAGGAATGAAGAGATTAAGTTGTTGGTAGACCATTATTTATGATATGTGTATACTAGTATAATAACTGAAATATAGAAAACGTATGTAAAAATATTCCATACTTGTGTATATATATAGCTCGGAAAATTACTTGGAATCCACCCCAGTTTGATATAGGATATGGTTTATGGTAATAATAATTTTAGTGTATTTTAACTTCTCCGATTCTACTAATGTAAGGTTTATATATGATTTACCGTTTGTTCCCCAATATGCAAGGATGGAAATGCCTTTTAAGAGGATTCAGTTGACTTAGGAAGACCAAGAAGAATCAAGTTGGGTTATGAGTTGATAATGTGGGTTGACCAGATTTCAACTTGTCTAAAACTTATCTGAAGCGAGTTTAATGCAACATTCATCCAGTATGTGAGCACGTTGAGTCTTGCACTGTTCATTGTCAACCTATTGGATTAAAACACTATGGTTTCAGCCATGTGATGATTTTGAACTTTGAATTACCTACTATAAATACAAAGCAACGGCTGTCTGCATTGGTTCTATTGAAATTTGAAGGATCTTATTCTTTTAGTCATGTATATATTTACAATGGATTCCATTGCATCAGGTAACCCTTTGCTTGTGCAGTGGATTCTATTATTTTTTTATTCGACCTGCATGATTTTTCATCTTTGCGCACAGTTTTTAACCTTTATCTTCCTTCTTGACCCATTATAATTTTTTACATTTGGTATGAACATAATAATGTTGGGTTGTGTTTTTTGCTCATATTGTTGTTTCTGGTACTCAGGATTGTTCGTTCCTATCTACTACACTATGGATATCAAGATACACTCAACTCATTTGATACAGCAAGTAAAAGTACAATTCCTCCTATCTCAGTAGCTCAAGAAAATGGTGTTAGTGAACAAGGAGATACGTATGCACTCAGCCAGAGAAAAGTTCTACGCCAGGTAAGAGCATTTGTAGTGTTTTGAGGCATTGATGTTGGTTATATAATTGGAAGTTAATAAAATGGTTACCTAATTACAAAGAAATGCAGGTGAGTATATTCGTAGATTTTATGCGTGATTTCTATATTATTTGGGTAAGCATTAGATGTGGCCACATTACTGGCAACCACAGCTGATGCAATCCTAGGGTTAGGATCGCATGTGCCGCATTCACTATTATAGGTTTTCCATAGAAACAATCACACGGAGAAAACACTCCACGATAAAACCCACGAGGGAAATTTTATTAACTCCAAATCTGAGATCATAGATCTCTACAACGCCGTATTTATAATAAAAGAAACTTAAGCCCTAAGAAACAATCCTAATCAAACTAGGAAACAAAATAAGAATCCTATCCAAATTAGAAACTAATCCTAATTACACTCTTTGCTAAAATTAAAACTAATAACAATTAAAAATCAGAATTTCATGGGTCCCACGAGCTTTGTTGCCATGATGTGGTATTGCTGTTGCATCAACAGCTTGCATCTCACTTGGACTCGGCCCTAAACGAGTCGGGTCTTATGGGACTTGGACTTGAATTATGGGACTCGGCCGAGTCGCATGTCACTTGGACTCGGCCTTGACCTACTCGGGTCCCGAGTCCGAGATTTTTTTCCTTGTGCCACACACAGACATGGGCTATAATTTATTTATTTGGCATCCAGAAATAACATATGTATTGTTGATTTTGGAGAATGAATTAAATATTGTGTTATATATATGTTAGTTTCACCTTTTTTCTTCTTACTATTTTTCATATTGTTCTAGTGTTAAATATTTGTGAGCGTGTGTTAAAATTTTACCAAGCAGAACTTTGAAATTAATCACCGAAATTCCAAACTGTCTTAAGTGTGTCAGTTCAGAGTCAAACTGGAACAGGATATAAACTAAATTGAAAACCATGCCATGTGCACATTAAATAGTTCCATCACATGGAGAAAAGGTTTGTATTATTTGGAACGAAGGAGGGTTATAAAGGCAATATCACTGGAAAATCAGTGATATTTCCAGTCCTTTTCTTGATATTGAGCCACTTAGGTCTCCGATTGGTTATTGCTATTTTTCAGTTCATAGAATCATGAAAACAATGGTTGGCATTCTTAGCAGTTGCTTCTTAAAAGTCTGATTTTTCTTGATTATGATATTAGTACTAAAAGAAGTTACTTGTCTTTGGTGTCGTCGATGTCGTCATTTTTGTTGTTATTGTTATCATTATTATTCATATGTATTATCTCATTACTTTCTATTACAACACAAGGTTATTTTCATTATTCTAACCTGCTGTCTCTATTACTAAAGCTCATCAGAGGTGGAGACATTGATTCTGCACTGGTTAAACTTCGGGAGTGGTATCCTCAGCTTGTGCAGGTAGACTATGTTCACCATTGCTTGCCTTTTATGATTGTAAAAGAAACGAAAAAAATCTATAATCATACTAAAAAACAAGAAAAGGTTGTGAATTCACATTGGGTGATTTCTTACTGTTTAGAATGCTCATACCAACACACTATATACATATTGATTGGTATTGATATGAATTCATTGCATGGAATTATATGCCGACACTCATCTCTCCTTATATTGCTCTTCACCTTTCTTCCAGCAGCTGTTGAATGGGCCTTATATGACTTGCATGTCTTTGATAAGCGGGCATCAATATGCTTCTGAAAGTATGCCTTGGCCCTGCTCTCTCTAAATGGTTCTATGAATCTTCGAGTTCTGTCTATCTATAAAAAGAATAACCCTTTCCCCTCCTATTCTCCTTCCAGATGGGCATGGGATTATCCACTAGGCATCCTTTTATTTTTCCTGAATGGTAGCATGACTCGAAATCATGACTTTGTGGTTGGGACACTGAGCCACTCCCAACTGTACTACAGGCTCTTGTCCACGAAGCATCTTCCTCACAACTTCTCCAACAGGGTGCCCTTAACAGTGGGGTGCTTGCCTGATGAAAGTGGTGCTTGCTGCTTATTTAGTATCTTTGTAAAAAGTACAGAACTTTCTGTGCTCATTCTCTATTTTAGCAGTTGATCACTTATTTTCCTTGATGCTATTAACTAACTAGATGATAACATACAACTGAGCTGAGAAAAGATTAGTTCGTAACTATGTTTCTATTGTTCTGTTGGACTGTCAACTCTAGTTTTGATTCATAATTATTGTTAGAGTTTCATCCCATCTACTCGGAGTTGGGTCTGACTTTATAAGTTCTACTTTTTCCATTCAACCTTATTTGCGGCCATGTTTTCAGTAACTCCATAATTCATTATGTCTTTTCTCACTAATTCAATAAATTTCTTCAGTTCCTAGTTCCTAGAACATGTAAATTCTTGATATGTCATGCACTAGTGCGGAACCAGAAAATTCTACTTGTGTGGGCCACTTTGTATTTTTCAATATGTAAACATGCAGAAGGATTTCAAAAAACATTGGGGAGGCCAGCCGCTCCACCCAGCAGGCTCTACTGGCATTTTGTGGAAATTTCCTTAAATCCAAATGAAACTTGATGATTGCAGGACATTCACTCACTTGTCTCCATGTTGCCTATGTGGTACTGGTTCTATTCGCAATATCCAACTTAAACCTCCATTTACTCAATAGCTGCTCCTAGCTACCTAAATCTATCACTTTGTGACACTGAGTTCTCAATTTTTACCAATTATCTTCCCTTCTCTCAAATTCATTAAACATGCACTCTACATCTGCTAATTTCAAGCCATTTGTCTCTTAAGCCTTTCTCTGAAATTTTAGCTTATCATTTGCTTCCTTTGTTCTCTCTAGTCTCTAATGAATTCCATGTCTTTGCAAACAACATACACAAAGGAAGTAAATCTATAACTAGGAGCTTAGGCATTGCATCTTACACAATACTCAAACTAATTACCACTGTCATGCATATATTTAACTGTTAGGTATGCATTTTTTTAATCAAGGTTTGCCAAATTAACTATCTCAGTAACTCCTTATCAACTCCAGTTTTAACTTTTAATTAGCTTCATACAATGGGGAACTTGAGTTTATAGCCTTAGCACCAAGAAATACGAAGGCTGTGTTGAATTTTTTTATTATTCTCTTTCATGGAGGGTTTTACAATGCATGTTAAGGTCTGGTCGAAATTGAAAAGGATATTGTAACGCCCCACCCTTCACGCATGCATGATATTGTCCGCTTTGGCCTACGGGCCTCACGGTTTTGCTTCTGATGGGCCTCAACCCATCAAAAGGCCTCATGCAAGGTAAGGGTGTAAGCTCTACATATAACCCCATTCACTTTCCTCTCTATAGTCAATGTGGGACTCTGGGGCGTCACAATCCACCCCCCTTAGGGCTGCACGTCCCTGTGCAGTAGCCTGCCAGTCCCTGTAGCCTGCCAGCCATCTTGGCCCGCCCACATGGAGACCCGCCCACTTGCACTAGACCATGGTAGGGGACCCACACTCGAACTAGTAGAGAGTCGGCTCTGATACCATTTGTAACGCCCCACCCTTCACGCATGCATGATATTGTCGGCTTTGGCCCACGGGCCTCAAAGTTTTCCTTCTGATAGGCCTTAACCCATCAAAAGGCCTCATGCAAGGTAAGGGTGTAAGCTCTACATATAACCCCATTCACTTTCCTCTCTATAGTCGATGTGGGACTCTGGGGCGTCACAGATGTTGTCTTACTGAATAATTAAAATAGAAGCAAACTAAGGGCTTCCCTTGACTGTGTCACAAACAAAGACTGTAGCAAATGGGATCATTTAATGTGAGAGATTTTGACCAACGAGCAGACTGTGCACTGTACTTGTGCAGTCCAGCTTGCGGGGCCCATCTTTGGGATCAAAATAGATGGAAAGGTCCCTTTACCGATAAGGGTCATGCAAAAAATAAGCCCCATTAGATTATCTTAGCCCTTTATTTAACAACCTTAAATTTCAATGGTAAAGATCATAGATTTTTTTTAGATTCAATCCAATGGTGATCAAACGTTCAACGAGTATGAAAGAAGCTGAACTGATCAAAGGTGGGCCCAACTGGGACTATTCATGCAGTCTTCTTGTGGGAGAAAAATCTACTATTCAATGTTAACTGTAATTTGTCCACGCGCGCGCGCGCACACACAACAACAAGAACAACACCACCACCGCTGCCATGTGCACGCACACTTTTATAGTTATAGCTTTGTTTGGTATTACTAAATTCTTCAAAGATCTTATGGAGGCCTTGGTGATAAGCCGTTTGGAATTCTCAATTTCAGTCATTTAGTTTTGTACCTTTTAGGTCACGTTTGGCCACCAAATCCTCACCTTGGTGATTCCTCACAAGTTTTCCTCGAGGATTTGGACCAGTTGAATCCTCATTTTTTGAGAATTTTCAGGTCTGATCCTCGCCCGTGGGATTTGAAAATCCTCAGTTTGTGGTTTTTTGCACCAATGCCAGTTTTTATGAGCTACACGCGCCGATACACCCCAACATTGATGTGAAATCCTCTGCTGCACATATCCTCAGTGTGGAAACCACTAATCTGCAACAGTGAGGATTCCTCACTTGTTGCCAAACATGCCCTACCTTCAGTGCTGGCTTTTTTTTTTTTTTTTGGGATTCGGACTAGAACACACTACTCACACACCCATGTCCCTAACCAGCTTTAGCTATCCCCAAATTATAGTATTGGCCATTGATTTAACATTCTTTGGAATCACAGCTAGATGGCCATAACAACTTTACATTTATTTCCTGCAGAATGACACATCAACAATTTGCTTTCTGCTTCACAGCCAGAAGTTTATCGAACTTGTTCGGGTATAGATCTCTTCACCTTGTTTAATTATAATAGCTTTAAATCATTGCTTTTTTATTTTCTTGTTTTTGAAGAAGATATATTACTTTAGAGACAATTCATGAAAAGTTCAGAAGGGATCCCCATCCCGCTTATCCCAAAATGAAAGAAATGAACAGAATGACGTATGATTTTTGTTGTTTTGGAGGCTTGTGATGGATCAAAAGGAGCTACTTTGGTACTCTGCAGAAAAGAAAGCATGACAAATATATACACGAACTGGTCAGGACTTTTAGACAAATGATGGAAGGAATATATCGGTTGCAATTTTACCAGATACGAGAGCATCGGGGATGATCAGGTCAAAATTGAATATTCAATTAGTGCCACAATGGAAAATCTTTGATTGCTGGGAGTCCCTATAAAATAAAATGGAGGGCTTGATCATGAGCTTCACCGATGCGATCATTGGATGCTACTGAGGTGGAAGGCGAAGGCGCACTTCTTTAAGATGGCAAATGTTTGCCTTATATAGTCCATATGGAGCTGTGTGCTCGAAACATTTAGGAACTTCGATTAAAGAGGACGCAAGTTTTAAGTTGGACTTCTCCCCCTTTCCCACATTTAGTGTAAAAGTTTCGACCACCTGCTTACGTTCAATGTGCTAAAGTTATTACATGGAATTGAGTTTGTTTGCGTATCTTCAATTGGCAAAAGAGACATCTTTGACCTTTTATCAGTTTACAACCTGTTTTAATGTGGCATTTCCTCTTCCTTTAAACATTGAACAATATCCTTTCTACTGATCAGAAAATGTAATGTATGAACTTCTTGTGCGGTTTTGCTGCTTGTAAGGAAATGAGTTTCTAACTGTATAGACATTTTATACCTTGAGTTGTGAATGCTTTGCTCCACCTTTTGATGGGCGATGGAGCCCAATTCATACAGAGTCTCACATCTCAAGTGAATATACATATAGATAAATAGTGGACAAGCCTTTCGTGATGATGAAATAAATAAAGAGTAGTTCCGCTCCACCTTTATTTTTAAGTAATATAAACTTTCCATGAGTGGGATGCATGTCTTTCCGTTGTTTTAGATTGTTATGAGTGCTTACAAGCACAAACCTCCCAAAGCAGAGCAAATCTACTGTTTTGATTCAAGGGAAGTTGCAAGAATGATATTTGTATGATATCGTTCTTTAAGGTATCATACAAACTTAATTAGAATAAGAAATAATGGCAACACTGCAAGTACAAAACTGTTGGGAATAGTTCCAAATTCATGAAAAAGGTTTTATATCCTCTATCCTTAGGTTGAAGTTATATCTTTTACCTGCATAATGGCATGACTTTATCCCTCTTTTGAACAAGTGCCATTTTACATTTTTATTTTTATTTCATCACTACTATGGGCACATTGTTGTTGACGGTCTCCTTTTTTTTTTTGTACTTATTTCTATACCAGAAGCTATTGTAATTTGACCCGATATAATTGATTGCATAGGTTGGTTACCTGGAGGATGCAGTGAAATATGCTCGGGCAGAACTGTCAAAATTCTTTGAGGTTACGCATTTAAGCTGTCTACTTCAGGTATTTTTGTAAGCTTTTACTCAAAGCTGAATATTTATGTTAAGGGCCCATTTGTTTGTTTGCAAATTGATTAAATAGGAATTCATGGTCAAATGGGCTCCGTCAAAGGATTATAAAGAGGTAGGGGTGAAGAATATAAGGTAGAGATGTAGATGGGCTTTTGAACTTCCTAGGATTTGAATTACTAGGAAGATGGCCGGTTATTAATTCCCCATCTTTCCTTGATTAATTTCCTATTGAGGGGAAGATTATTTGATGGTCATTTTTGGATATTAACCTTTGTGGATCTTGAACTTCCTAGGATTTGAATTACTAGGAAGTGGCCAAGTATTCATTCCCCATCGTACCTTGATTAATTTCCTATTGAGGGGAAGATTATTTGATGGTCATTTTTGGATATTAACCTTTGTTTTCTTCATTTTTATTTACTTTCATAAATATAAGTCTTAGAATTCCTAGTAATTCAATTACATGAATCAAATGAGCTCTTAACAGAAATTTTTCTAGGATTTCAAAAGCAATGTCTTCCTATCAAAGGGGTTGAAACTGAATGATTAAGGTTGAGAATTCATATGATTCTATCAAATAATCATTCCTCTTGATAGGAAATGATTTTCCACTCATCACCCTAATAAATTAAATACCAGGAAAGTGATGGTCCCATCTACATCTCCTCCCTCACCTATTTAATAATCTTTTATTGAAACCTGCTTTACTATGAAGTCCTAGAAATTTAATACTAAGTATACAAAGGGGCACTAAATCTGATTTGTTACTAAAACCTCAGCATGATGAAGTGTGACAAAGTAATTTTTTTTATCATTATCACGGATTGTTGTTTTCTTAGAATTCATGTTTGGGTTGTGACAAAAGTTTACGCTGGTTGTCAACCTACCTAACACAACCCTCCCTCATTTGGGCTTGGGACCAGTAATAAAAGTTTTCTATAACCTTGTAAAATGTTGATTGGAAAGCTCCATAGTTTGCCACTTTAGAATTGTGGTAATAGCTTGCTTATGATGAGGTCCTCAGTTGTTTACTGCTAAATAAGCACCAAAATAAATAAATAAGCTAATGAGAAGTTGTGTGAGAAATTTTCCTATGTGCTTCATCAAGTTGCATAATATGGTATTCTCATCCTCCACGTCATTGTTGTCGTCGTTATCCTCATTGAAGCTCTAGCCCATCTACCTACATTAAAAAAACATGTATTGCAATCGAGACCATTGATGTTGTGAGCTACCTCCAATGCAGGCCAGCAATGACGCCTGTAGGGAAAAGTTTTTCTGTGGAGGTTAATGGCCCACTAAGGGAAAAGGGGTAGGTCAAAGAGGACATTGAAGAATTGCAACTTATCCAAGGATTTGGATCAGGATTGATTGGAAAGGAGAGAGAATTCATGTAGCCGACCCCAACAGATTTGGGACTAGGCTTTGATGATGATGGTGATGATAGCGTTGTGATTTACCAACCATCTAGATGGGCCTTGGAACAAGAATTCTCAAAATTGGATAGTCCAAGAGTTGTTCAATCATCTAATGTTTACTTTAAATGCAGCCTGTTGCCCATTTTTGCTGGCAACTGATCAGATGGCTGCCATGGACCAACTGCCTTGATATTTGGGGTATATACAATCTAGATGCTTGACCCCTTGGACAACGTGCAGTTGCCTTAACATGCCACTTGTACTGTGACGGCTGTTTGGCTCCTCCGAACCCTCTAGAAGTAACTCCTATAGTTAGACTGTTATGCTAACATGGGGAGATTGCAATGAGGAATCTTCAATGGCCCAGATAATTCAATCACCTTATTATCTTTTCATTGGAGAACAAACAGTTGTAAAGAGAAAGAGAGAACTATAAAATAAAAAAATAATAATAAATCTGCATTCCGAAGTGATTTTTGAGGGACTTCTTCATAGTTCTACCCCAAAAGTAGGGACCTCTTCATGGAGCTCTCTGCTAAGGGAAACACTGTGAGGGTACTGATTTGACATGTACAGATGTTTCATTTTCTGCTTCATTGAACTCCATGAAACGTCTACATATAAAAGCACTCTGAAGCAAAGCAATTGTTGACTTCGTGAAGTCTCATAAATACTATAGTTCACTGTGGGGTTCGGTAAATGGTGCTTTATATCATTTTTTTAATGATAATGGTGATTTAAATCATAGCAATTGCAATCTTAAAAACATGAGATTTGACTGGTTAAGTGCTCTAGTATTACTATTGGGTGAACCAAGAAATTTTACTTTCTTTCATATGTTAGCTTCAACACTCTTTTTAGTATTTTCTTCCCCATTTTGGCCCCCGATATTAGTTTATAATGCCCTGGAGAAATATGGCCTGCTGTACATCTTTTCAACTTTTCATTTGTTTCTGTTCCTGTGGATGATGAAATGCCCTTTGTCAAAACCCATTTCCTTGATAGGACTGCCTTGCTTTGCTGGCATATGAAGAACCTTTGAAATCATCAGTTGGATATCTTCTTAATGTGGCGCAACGAGAGGTTGTAGCAGATGGTGTTAATGTCATGGTCCTATCGACAGACCCCAGCTTGAAAGATTCGCAGAACTGCTTGCACTCACGCCTCGAGAAGTTACTAAGACAGCTGACTGCCTGCTGCTTGGAAAGGAGGCTCCTGAATGGTAATCAAGGGGAGGCATTCAATCTGCACCGTGTTCTGCACACCACCAAGCGGAGTAAGCGGTAACGAATCTTCTCCTTGAACTCAGCCTTATAGGGGATTTAAAATTTAGCTGTTGTATCATGTATATGTTATTCTGTTCTAGGAATCAAGAAATAGTTGTGCTCTCTGGCTGCCTCTCATAGCTTGCGACAGTTGGACCCATGAATAAAAGTTTCTAGGGTCAAATTAGGGCTAGCAAATATGCATTGGTTCTAATATGTATAACTCCTTTAGTTAGGGCTATCATCCTTTTGCATTAATTCTGTAGTTGTCAATTCTATTCCGGTCCCCATTTCAGTTCTACCCATTGGTGGAACATTTCGGCAGTTGAGTCAATACCAGTGTTCTATTTTGGAAAAGATGCGATTGAAAAATGAAATAAAACTATAAAATAATACCTAAATTTGAAAAAAATAGCAGAATCCTAAAATAATATAAAAAATGTATACTTACATCACTTAAATTAAACTATATTTTACAATTGATCATTTTTTTAATTTTTAGTGAATGGAAGTATGAAACAAGAGGCGGAATGGGGACAAGAAGACTGGAATTGGTCTTGGAAACTTTGTTGGGGGGTATTCTGTTTTGAAGACGGCGATGGAAGTAGTAAACATAGATTTGAAGACGTGCAACGTATTTGAAGATTTGGCTTATGATAGATCAGAATGGAAAAATAGAATTCATATAGTTGACCACAGTATGACAAGGCTTTAATGATGATGATGCTGATTGAGACAGGAATTGGGTCTGCAAACTTGAATGCCGAACCCCAACCCAATTCCGGAATGGAAACAAAATTGATGGCTTTGATTAATTCTTTGTAATGGGTCCCATTTCCTGAAACAAAGTTTCTTTAATGGTTGCTTTGGGTTACATTGATAATTATGATGGGCTTCGATCTTTATATATTTGTCCTTTGATCAATTTTATTCGTTTTCAGGTAGGGGTGTGAATCCGGATGAATTATTTGGAACTTGTTGGACTCCTGTGGATCGACCGTTCTCTGAACTTGTCCATAGTTTTGCAGCTGCTCATTGGTCTTTTCTGAGCTTGCAGGAGTTTGGATTAAAGGGTTGGATTGTCCATTGTGGACTTTCTGGGGCATGTTCTACTTGGGTGGTGGGGCATACTGTAACAAGGGTCTTAATAACTACTAAAAATCTGATCAGGTCACCCATTGTGCTACAGCATAATGTGCCAACCATGTAGACAGACTATTGAATCCTTCATTTGGTGGTCTGTGGGCCATACATGTGCATTTTGTTCCCTCTCTCTTTTAGGTGCATCGTGGCATCTCATTTAGGGTGAATTTCTCCCAGGCCATATAATGATGGGTTCTCTACTGTGGATGGAACATGTCCATATTATTTAAACGGTTAGACCATAAAGAGATATCTCTTCGTAACCCAGAAGGGGCCTGCCTTCTGCATGTCTTAACCAGCTGATTGATAAGATAAGGTTAAAGATAATAAAGATGTTTGAATTGCCATGATTTGCTTGTGATTATGAGGGCGAAACAATGCTTATGCAGATACTAATATTTTGCAAATGAATATCTGCTGGCACTCTGCGGATCCACAATGGCAGATGACCGTAGGTGTTTTCTGTCCATCGTTTTCGTTTCTTTAATACAGAAACCTTGTTTTTATCATGAATTCAGGTTGGTCAAATGCTATCCAGCCAGATATTGTTACCCTTGATTTTAGGCCCTCAAAAGTGTGGGAGAGCTTTTATGTGCATAGCTTATGATTGAATTCAACAGTTCATGATGATGAGACCAGTGATAAATAATACTAACCTATGATTGATTCAGAGAGTCACAAGGCACCCAGTCCAAGCCCAAGTTACAGAGTGTTTGGATTGACTTGGTTTGAGTTTGGCTCGTTTGATCTGTGTATATTATTTCCTTTTTAATATGAACAATAACCACATAAAATCACAATGAGCGGAGAGTTTGGCAGTCTAAACTCAATTTCTTATAATGTCTCCTGTATAGAAGGTGTTCACATGCAAGCAACACAACAGTCATTTCTGTTAACCATTGCGGGCATTTATATCGACCCTTGTATACCTGCCTTGATACAGTGAAAACCCTTTCAAAAGGAATTAAGATTAAAAACTGATATGGTGATGGTTTTACTCAAATGAGTTCATCACAACTCTTTACAAATTGACAACTTCAATTGGGAACAGAGAAATGGGAATTTCCAGAGAGAAAAAAGACAAAAGGAATTAAACATTTAACAAGAAGCAAGCATCGAGAAATGGCAGTGTCTAATTCAACTAAAAAAAACCGAGAACGCAACTGTCTAGTTCCATGAATTATGAATGAGGAAAGAGCATTTTCTCTTCCTTTTTATTTTCACATAAAATACAGATACCAGCCATTCCATCAACTTAAATGTGAAGGCCACTACCCTTATCTCTCATAGTAAGGTGAGAGATGCTCTTATCTCTCATAAGAGCATATACACGCGCTTTTTACACTCAGGTTTCAGCTTCAATGTGGGTGAAAGTTACTAATTAGAGCAGTAGGGGTTTGTCTTGCCAAGGCATCATTTTTCGAAGGGTAGGTAGGTCCTTGTCAAACCACAGGGGCCCTTGGTGCCCTACCAAGGCAAACTGAAGAATAACTTTATGGAACAGCTTGTGAAATAAAAGATTTTAATACACAGATGTAGTGCATCATGTCCAGTCATCGAGGATGACACAAAAACTAAGCACATACATATCACCAATTTTCAAGTCAGAGCCACAAGACATCACCATGCATAAATAAAACTGATAAATTGGGCTGCTTCTCAAGGCCAACTGGCATGTGGTTTCAAAACTTACGAACGCAACTTAAATTTATATAAATAATTACTTCCAAATGACATTTCATGTTATATGAATGTTCCCAAATAAATTAAGGACAACATGAGAATGAAAGGAAAATTAGATTCAAACAACAAACTATTGACAAGTATTTCTTTGAATGTCTGTACCTGAGACTTACACACTGTTTTGTTCCAATGAGAGAGAGAGATCGAGATCTTATTACATCAATGAGCATCATCGTTGGCCATATGGCCTTAGAAGCCACCTTCTACTCCCTCGCTACTGCATGGTGAGTGATGGTGTTGGGGTTGGTTTGGTTGGCAAGAGAGATCTTCCGTCAATGAGCGCCTTACAAGCCACCTGCTACTCCCTCACTACTGAATAGCGTTGGGGTTGGTTTGTTTGGCAAGATACGCTTCATAGATCTCCACCACGAGGCGTGGGTTCTCATCCACTAACTCCTTGTACTCATCCCGGTCTACTTGTTCAAACATATTGTCTGTAATCAATGACAGAGATGCCTCAACCAGGTTCTTGGCATTGTGCCGATGTGCAAAGGCAAAACTCATCATTGCATTTTCACTGTTCACCTTGGATGTCATGAACTTTTCACAGAAAGATTTGAGATGTTTCACTTGGTACTTCTCTGCCAAGACCAAAAGTTCAAACGCCATTCCTTCATCAAGGGACACTTCTGCAGTATACAGGTAGTGAACAAAGGAGCGAAGAACATCATAAGAAACTTCACTGATCTTGATAATGCCACTCCTGCTCTCTTCCATCTCATTTTCCAGCATTGCTTTAAAAACAGGAGATTTGCTTATCTGATAAGGAAGAGGCCAAGGGAAAATAGAACAGTGGCGAATATTATGAGAATACAACTTAAAGAAAACAAACAAATTCAACAAAAGCATACATATCATTGGTAGCAATGTCTCATGGAAAGGACTACATGTAGATTCATTAAATATGAATACTCAGATTCAAGACACTAATGGTCTTCACCCATGACTCCTCCATTCAACTTCTACTTCAAGAACATTATGGAGTGCACAAACACACAAGTGAATGATGCAGAGTTGATTTTTGATCAAAGGTTTGAATTGGTCGAATCCTTCGAGGTGCAAAATTCAAAAGGGGACTAAGCCTACTTTACTAAGGATTTGATGAAGAAGTATGGGACAAAACATCAAATGGATAGTCAAGATGGATCCATATTGTTGGGTTTATGTCTTGTATTCTGGATTTACCGGAGTGGTCCATTGGGTTAGCCAATGATCGGGTTCAGGGTCAAGGGTATTTTGGTCATTGAACTGGGGCTTTCTTGGGGTTAATTAAACTTGCATGTGTGCACTTTTATCTATTTTCCTTCTCCTTGGTTTGAGCATCTTCCATTGGATTGAAGGCATTGACGATGGATTTTCGCGATCAACGGTAAGTGAATCTCTATTTTTCTCTTTGTGTGTGGATTTTCTGTTTCATTGAAGATCGGGGTATTGTGGGTTCACCATCAATCAGGGTTTCTGTTTCCCACTGCGTCAGCGAATAAGACAAGTGAAAGCTTTTGGCATCATGTGACTTCAAGGCATAATAATGGAACAATCCTTGCGGAAGGGACAACATCTTACAACAAAAATGTAATAATGAAAGAATAATAGCTTTTCGCAATATCCACTGGACAAAGATTTTGTGGGTGATTGAATATTTGATGTTGATTTGTTTGACTTCAGAATAATGTAGTTACTCCTACAATTACCCGGAAGAGGGAGGCGAAGAGAGAAAAAGAAAGCGGAGCGATTTTTTTTTTTTTAAATGTCAAGTAAACATCATGGCAAAGTAACGTTTTCTTTTCCTTTCAAAAAAGAAAAAAGATTTATGAGAAATGACAAGGATACCAGGAAAAAAGGGGTGAGTTATCTACAAAATATAAAATAAAAGAGCAGCAGATAAGAATTAGGTAACAGTGGCAAATGAAACATTGACTTGGCAAACCAGCACTGGGCACACCTGTAAGGCATACTATACCATACATTATGGAGGGTGGGCATACAAACCTGTTGCCAGTCGCGTTTGTACACTGCAAATCCAATCAGCTATGGGATAGAAAGAGGATCATCTGAAAAGCCGATTTTTCCTCTCAAGAAAGTCCCCGCATAATATAGAATATAAGGATAAAAGGCAAAGCACACTTTAGTCCTAATTTAGTAAATGAGAATGACAACGGAAACACCCTTTGCTCCTTTTAAAGGGCCCACCTCTCAACATGATAAGAGACAACTGATCCGCACAGGGAAGACTAAGTTTAACAGCATTCATTGTTACGAACCGTATTTTGGTTTCACTCTGGATTAAAATGTTTCAACCTGCGTTTCATTTGGAGTCAAGGTCCATTGAAGACTTAGAAGATTAAAAAAAATATATAATTAGAGAACTAAAAAAATAGTAAAGAAAGTGAAACTAATATATTGTATACTATATATATATAATCCATTCTATTTAATGAACAAAACATCGTGTTATTTGTACATGTCAATTAAATAATTAATAAGGCTAGTGTGTAACAATGTGCAATATGCCATTCATTCTTAGCTCTCACCTCTACTATCAATTTCATTTTTTGACCATCCATTTCTTGGTTTTATATTCGAAAGCTTGCTACGTCTCATAGACAGACCATCCATTTCTTGGTTTTAGATCCGAAAGCTTGCTACGTCTAATAGACAGACCCTTTTTTTTTATCCTCATATTACTAGATCGCACCTCTTGTATTTGACAGGCCAGTGAGCCCTACAAACTATTATCATCATGCTATCAAAGCAGTAGAGGATCTGGATTTTGTTTTTTCAAACTGCCAATTCGTTTTTGTTTTAAGAGGCTTTATTATATCCATATGTAAACTTCTATCAAACTCTTCTATAGATTTAGCAACTCATCGATTTATTTTATATTTGGATTTGGATCCTCCACTATTTTGGTAGTTTGTGGGGGCCCCTCGGCTCTACTAGATATGAGAAGACTTTAGAATCTATACATCCGTACAAAAATTGGGTTTATCGGACATTACTGATTTAAGGCCACAAAATGGATAGTTGACAAATAAATGGTGAAAAATCTATTTTGATTATCTATTTCATGGACTTAGATCGACAGATATTAATGACCATTGGTGTTGGACTTGGGTATCAGACCCACAATGGAAGGGTTGTCTTAAGCCCCAAGGTCAAGTTGACCTATCTTAGGGCTTAAGAAAACTTCCACTATGGGTCAGGCAATGACCCATGTCCAACAACTACACCTCATAGAGAGAGAGAGAGAGAGAGAGAGAGAGAGATCCTAAAGTCCTCTTATATCTGATAAGGTCATTGGACACCACCAAACTCACCACACGAACAACTACACCTACGAGAGAGAAATCTTAAAGTCCTCTTATATTTGATAGGGTCATCGGACACCAGTCACACCACCAATGACGCAAGCCAGATCCATCGTCTGCCAACCCATTGGGCCCAAGCCTACTAAAGCCCATAAAGAGAATCTTCTGATTGTGCAAGACTTTTCCTATTTTTAGTATTAGCTGAATTTTAGGGATAATTATGAGATTAATTAGATAGTTTTATCTTATTTGATTTAGTGCTTATTTTAATTAGAGTTGTTTCCAAGAATAGGTTAGACCGTTAGAGTATAAGTCTATATAAACAATTGTAATCCCTCCCTAGGGACAAGTTCATAGATTAATAAAATTTCTTCATTGAGAATTTTCTCTCAATTAATTGTCTGTGGTGTGAGACCAAGACGTTTTGGATCCCATGGATCCCTATTCCTAAGCCTTTGGCTTGGAGATTAGCCCGTTCTCTTCTTCCCTGCGCTGCATCATGGTCTAATTGATCATGGTTTAACACAATCATGCATATCACTGGAGCCTTCTACACAACTAATGATTCTCTAGCTCAAATGTGGAAATTGCATGGTGTCAAGTACTAGTTCTTAAGATCCTGTGTTTCTCAAGTTCTCTCACCCAACTCCCCATTGGCATGTGTCGAATCTGATATAGCAGTACCTAATCACAGTTGTATAGTCTATTTTGGGCTATCGATTCACATAGAATTTCTTTAAAACCAAGTTACCTAGATTTATATGTATCTAATTTGATCAAACGGCATGGATTCAGGTTGTATGGGTTAGCCAATCCCTAGACGGTGACTGTTTCTGAATTCCAGCCCCAAACGTGAACTGTCCACACCAGCTGAAATGCTGAATCAGGTATGTGGGACTGCTAGGGTTAACAGAACCCCAATCTTGCCAGGGAGGACTATTTAGGGTTGGCCAAACTCTAATAAAATGGGATTTAAGGGCACATTGAGTATTGTGCAAAAACCCTAGTGACTGTACCATATAGAGATTCATTACTAGGATTTTTTAGGTTGTATGTGTTATTGGATTATGCCCTAGTAACTAATTTGTGATTTAATCAAGGTGTATTACAGTGAATGCATGTGTATTAGTTCTTCTCCTGTTTTCTTCTTCATCATGTCTCACTAGATTAGAATGAATTCTAAGATTCATCAGTTCATTGACAGTAATTGAAACTCTACTCAGCTATATAATCCTAAAATATTGTAACCATGGCTCTTTTTTTTTTCCTTTTTGACTCTGTAGAATTCAGTTGATATTGCCTTTTTTTTTTTTTTTTTTTGTTCCTTTTTCTTTCTTTCTTTGTATTCATCTTTTGGAGTCAAGAACCTTTCATGCCAAGAATCAGATGGGCAGGCATATAAATTGTCAGTGGGAGTGAGAGCAATTAGAAAAACCAAACAGTTGAAGATAAATGCCCCTTGTGTGTTGGCTCTACCTATATTTTACTTTGACAGGACTTGGTCCCCCATTAGATTAATTACACCTAAACACATGACTAAAATACACAAAAGAAAGGGACTGGAATCATGCATTTTATAAATGATCCATCTGACAGTAGGACTTAAATTTTATGAGTAATGAAACATAACTACTTGAGGAGCATCTTGGTTTTCGCTCTTATTTGACATGGCATCTATATAGAGAAGGCATGACAATGTAATAAAAGAAGAAATAACACTTAGTATTTGGATCTTACGAGGCCACCCTGTGAATCCATCAAAGGGACGCACCTCTGGAATCCAAAATGCTCAAAATTGCAGGCCTCCTCCCAAATTTCACTAGAAGTGGAGCTAGATCCACCGTCTAAATTGATCAAGGGACTCGTGGCAGCTGGAGTAATGCATCACAAGGGCTTTTCCACTTGTCTGTGTATCAAAACAATACCATGGGCAACAGCCTACGTGGCGCCACCTGTGATCTGATCCTTTCATTCTCCCTCTCCCAATGGCTGAATCAGCACCAGACCAGACTCTATTCGACACTCATCAAAACTATATCCACTACTGGATTTTCATTTGATTTTTTTTTTTTTATCATCTCTCACCCTTCAATTTTGATCCTAAACATCTACATTTTTCGAATCCGACCAAGCTTGTTGTTTGTCCACCCCTTATCCATACATAGACCTATCCATCCAACCCTGAATGATTGTCAAGGTACCCCCCACAGGCGCTCACCCTCGCCAGTGCTAGTGCACCTCAATTTGGATAAAAAGACTACAAATTTCTTTCAACACATGTACATAGCACATAACCACAATCACAAAGCCTTGGTGCCACCCCATATTGAATGATTAAGAAAAGATTACATACACATCTGAATCCCAAGTAAAAGGAGCATACTGAAATGGGGAATGTGTGAAATTTCCCCCAAATTGAATCACCATAACCAAAAAATCAACAATCAAATTCAAGGAGACAAAACATCAAACACCAAGATCAAGACAGACAGCATTGAAGACGAGAGAGAGAGAGAGAGAGAGAGAGAGGTCTTACGAGGACGGCCTTGTGGGCGCGGATGGAGGGGGCGCCGGTGCCGCAGTCATCGTCGGAGGCCTCGAGGACGATGTCGGTGAAGGAGGAGGAGGAGGAGGAGCGGTGGTTTTGGTGGTGGATGGGGTCGAGTGGGGACCAGATCTTGAGGAAAGAGATCTTGGATTTTAGGTCTTCGATCTCCCGCTTCAGCTCCTCCTCCGTCTCGCTCGCTTCCTCGTAGCACTCCTTGCAGGTCCCAGCATCGGACGGCTCGTAAACCTCCCTGCACGATATGCATCTCATCCCAGCCGTATATCTTGGCGTTCCCAATCTCTCCCTTCTACTGCTCGACATCATCACAATTCACTTCCTCCTCCTTCTTCTCCTTCTTCTCTTCAGAGCCAAAAAAAAAAAACGAAGATGAATGATGAATCCGAGTCCAACCCACCTTTTCCTTGTCATATGATTCGATATATATAAATGGGGCCCATCGGTGCCGGCCCACATGTCATCATGTATACTGTAATCATGACCGTCAGTGGTGTTGATGAACCCAGCACTCTTAACCCAGATTCCCAGAGGGTCTTGGCAATTGGCATCACAGAAGATGATGCAATCCCAATGTGGCCCCCAATAGATGAGATTACAAATGGGTCCATATATTAGAACCTCGAGGCTTAAGCAACCCCCTTTCACGCCAGCCCTGATGACTGATGTGATGGAACAAGAGAAATTGAAATGAATGTCACCTACCCAGCCCTTCTAATCGTTGGACCCACATGCCCATATACACACAATATTGTAACCTCCCCCAAGCAGTTCTAAACGTGGATGATGGTGATGGTGACCATAAAAATATTGAGAATCCTGCCCTAACTCTTTTATCATTGTTATTTCGGGCAAGAACAACTGGACAGTCAGAATTCACCCACCTTAAAAGAGAAAATCCTCTCCTATAAACAGAGAACCGGTTGATTTATGTATACACTGGAAGGGGAGAGACAGCAATAGAGAGAGATGGCTGGGTTGTTGGACAAACAAGCTGATGTATATAGGGATGCAAGGCCGACTTAGCCGATAGTGAATGGTATTCGATGCTTGCAGCTTGCACACCATGCCACAGCCTCGCATGGGATGTGGGCGCAGGCAATGTCCAACCAGCAACTGGCGTATGTAACTATGTTTCCCTTGACCATCTTCTATTTCCTTCACTAATTTGCTTTTCGTCGCTTGTTTGGCAATTAATTAGTTAAAGTAAAATAAAGTGAAGTTCGACCAGAAATGATAAGGGGGTAATATCAAAAGTGAACAATTTTAAAACTCCCTCTGAAATTTTCAAAAATGGTAAAAAAATAAAGAACCTCCTTTCTCTACTAAAAGATAAAAAAAAAAAAAAATCCAATTTTTCATACAAAAAGTAAAAAAAAAAAAAACATACAAAACAACTAAAAATAAAATACCACCATAACACCTAATATTTTATTCTCTCTTGATTTAATGCCTTACCTCACCATACTTCAATTCACTAAACATCCAAACAGGCCATCAAAGATGTTTGTAAGGTTGAATCATGATCAATTCCCTATGTTTGGGTGGCCAGTATTTTGCGGAAATGATCTCTTTTTTTTTTTTTTTTTTTTTTTTGCTATAGTAAAATCCATCTTCTGTGCTGAAGCTTTTTTTCACAGAAAAAGAAAATACAAAAATGAGATAAATCTTCCACAATTTGTCGGAAAAAAAATTCCTATAAGATCATGGATTCTGGGAATATAGGAATGGCCAGTTGGTAAAGCATCTCACTCCCATCCCTCGATCTCTAGTGGGAGGTTTGAACTTCTTCCTCTTGGCCTGTTGGCCCAAGCCAAAAAAAAAATAAAAAAAATCAGTTGGATTCCATTAATGCCATTCTTGACCTCCCAAACCAATTGAAATGCAACCGAACTTGACTAATTTTACTTGAACCCACAAACCGTTTTTATAAATTTAGGGTTTTGTTTGACATTTTCAAAATGATTAACAAAATGATGAGATTGGCCTACAAGCGTTACCTAAGAGGACAAGCTGACTTGAACCTGTGAGGCCCCACCCTTAGTGGGCCCTCTAGTTGCTATTTTAAATATTAATTAATACTAGTTATGTGTTAATTATTGCTAATTACTAGCTAATTATGCTAATTAGGAGTTAATCAGGGTAGTTTTGCGTTAATCTCCTAAGTTAGTGTTAGACTAGTTAGTTGTATTAGTATTAGGGTTTTTGTGTAGTCATTTGTAAATTTTAGGGTTTGAAGTGAGTGGAGGCCCTAGCTAGCGGTTTTAGTAAATTAGAGGGGGGTCATTGCAAAACAGTGCTTTTCTAGAACCTTCCTACCTAAAGACCCTAATGCCCCTAACCCTAACCCTAATCCTATGTTAACCTAAAGGGCTTTTTAGTCTTTAATCCCTCCCCCAAAGCTATAAAATCAGCACTAATCCCAATGAAACCCTACTACTATTCATCTCATTTTCCTTTCCTTCTTCCTCTCTCATTTCTTCCCTAAGTATTAAGCTACTGTTGTGCTGGGAGAATTGCTCCAAGAGTTGCAGCCATTATCTTCTTCTTCTTCTTGCTGGGATTCTCTCCTCTATTTCTCTCTCTCTACAAAACCTTCTCTCCCAAGCAAAAGGCAAGTACCCTATACTGGATTTCGTGGAATGCATGCTTCTTCCCTTTGTTTCTGTTAATTCATTTCAATTGTTGATGTATATTCTGTATTTCTATCTGTTTGAGCTATGTTCATGGAATTAATGGCCATGATGGATGGGTTTTACCCATTTGGATGATCAATGGCCCAAGGAGGTGATGGATGGTGATTAGAAGTGTTCTTTGATGTTCTGGGTTGATTTTATGTCGTTTGGAAGTGATTGGAAGAGAATTGGATGGAAGAGGGTGACTGTTGCATTTCTCTGTAAACAGTAAACAGAACAGTGAGTTTTCGTTGGTTTTTGGCATTGAGATAAGTGGGCCCAGGTGGGCCACCTTCGGAAATCCGGACCACACATCTTGTAGAGGGACCCTGGGCGACACTAATGATGTAGCTTGATCTGAGTTTGATCCATGCGGGGGCCACCATCCGAGGGCTGATGGGAGCTGGGTGCCGTGTTCTGTAACAGAACATGGGTTCTGTGTGTGGACGATTTCCACACAACCTGACGAGTTGGAAAAGAGAAGAGATGAAGGTGGTTTGGTGATCTATGGGTGTATGGGAATTAGAGAGAAAAGAGGAGTATGGGAAAGTATGGTCCGCTGAAGTTGTGGGGCCCAGGTGGGTCTCTGATTTCAGATCAGGTCCGGACATTGGATCAGGGGATGCTTAGTGACCTTGATGGTGATGACTGATCTAGGACTGGGCCCAGTGGGGCCCATTGATCCAATAACCCACTAGTTGTATTAATTAAAATAAATCATATAGTTTTAATGTATACAATTAGCCCCTTTAATTTTTATAAATTGGAAATAAAAGACCCTTTAGTCTTTAGTGAAATTAATTGAGTTTTGACCCTTAAGATTTATACTTTTGGGAATTTTATTAGATTTTAGAATTAGAATAAGCCCTTTAGTTTTAAATAAATCCAATTGGAATTTTTGGGTTCGACCTGGATTTCCTCTCAAACCTAGAGTTTAGTGTGCGGGGTCGACCGGGGACACATGATTCTTCATGAAAATGCTGAAATCCGGAAAAATCACTCTGTTGCGGGATTTCTGAGTGTGGGGTCCGCCTCTGGGCCAAGGGGTTGATTCGGACACTCCAAAATTCCGGAACTTAGGCAATGCATGCCAGGTGTTCGATCCTTGGTCCCAATGTGTGGGGTTGACTTCCAGGCCAGGGGGTTAGCCCGACAGACTGAGATCAAGGACCTCTTTCCAGATTTTGGTATCTTCATCTTTGTGATCAAATGTGGGGTCCATTCACCATCCAAATAGGCTGTCCATCACTGTGCCATGCCCGAGTCAATGGTATGGCTCAACCTTGACTCGTGGGGCCCACTTAGGATGGTTTAGGGATTCAAATCATGGGTAATCAAATCCTTAAATGAAATCAAAAGTGCCTATTAACTTCTGAAGCACCAATCCTATATTATTTGGCACTGTTGACTTCGTCTAGGGACTTAGTTAACCGATGAGGCCCTGAACACTAGTGGGGACCGTAACCTAGGGGGACTTGTCATTTCCCGTTTGATTCCGATGTTTGAGGACACTTTCTATTATTCCTCTTCATGTCATTATTTACACTCTTAGCTTATTAATTAAATGAAATTAAAGGACCTGAACCTAGGGATACCTAGAGGAGACCCGGTGTTGTGTTCGGAGGTAATTTACCCGTGTCTGTGTCTAGGCAGGCCCTCATACGGCCTAAGTTGAGGTGTTTGGAACCGTAGGTTGGAGAGGTTGACTGTTTTGGACTATTAATCCATTTTAGATGAGTAAGGACTGATTATCACATTGTTTCATACATTAAGGCCACGAAAGTGAGTCTGATTGATCCTACGGTGATTGGACTTGGATTTGGACCGAATATTGGACTGAGATCCATAATGATGATGTAGACCTCATAGAGACTTGGATTAGGGCCCTTGCTTATGCAAGATGAACCTAGACAGACACAGACCCGTATTTAGATTCCCGAGTCGGCATTAACACTCTCTCAGTTGATTTAAGCTCAGCCTGTTGACTGATCATCACTGGTAGGAGCTATTTATATATTGTGTCAGATGAATGCTATCATGATGAGCTGTGTGGTTTGATGGACGGTGTGATACCGATCCCGGATGAACCTGATAAAGGGGTGTGATCGGTGATACTATTATTATTGATATTAGCGGGGCTGTTATCCCTTGCACTATTATATTATATATTCCCCGCCGCAACTGTTTAAAGTATGGGCTGTTTACAGTTCGGGAGGGCCGCGGCATAATATCCCTCGGTAGATACATGCTTGTGTGATGTGTGCCTCTTGATTTAGTATCTGTTAGATTATATCCTCTCATTCACATGATTCTATTTGTTTTTTATGCTCAACTGCTTAGTTTATATTTCCTTTGATATTCATATGATCATACACTCGTCTCTACTCTTTCGATACATGCACTCTATGTTATCTGTATATGGTGCATTGCCAGATCTTTTAGATCTGACCCTTCATTGGTGCTTAGGCCTTGACCCAGAGATCCCAGAGGACGCACTAGCGCTTGTAGAGGCGCCGATCGCTGGAGAGTTCGCATGGGGCCCGGCCGACCCAGAGGTCGAGCCGGAGGGTGGAGATTATTTACCAGGGTTTTGAGAGCTCATATTTATTTTGGGTTTGAGAGACATTTTTGTAGTGAGTCGGGTAGAATCCAATATGTATTAACTTTAATTTACAACTGATACATTTTAATTAGACTACTGTTCAGCTCACATTTAACATATATGATACCAAATTGCTTCCGCTTTGTTTAATTGTTTACGCTTCCGCAAATTTAACCATTGATTATTACATTGGTCAAAAAGTTTTAATTTGGACCTCACTGCGGCCTACGATCTTGGAAGTTCTCGGATTTTCCGGGAAGTAACCCGCCAACTTCGGGTATTCGAACGATTATATTGGTATCCGGAATTGGGGCGTTACAGAACTTGACCCTAACCGACTCATTGCTACCCCAACATAGTGGCACCAATCTGATTAAGGATGAAAAATCAGTTCAATTAGGCAGGCACTATTATACATGGATCCGATTAAATCTTCTGATTTATTAATAGGGTACCCGTCCTTAGACCCGACTAAGGTCCATGCAGTTAACATCTGAAGATCCAAAACCCAAATACTTATGCGATATACTTAGGGCCTAGTTCCTTGCATCAAAATAAATACTAAGTGATTATATAAGAATTGGTACAATTAATATATAAGTGGTTAAAAATTAAGACCAAAGTAGACTACCCAAACATGCCCATCAAATAAAAAGGAAATGGGAAATGAATAATACCTACCATGTTCCTAGTAATCCAATACCTACACACCACCCTATTTACCTTCCTCCTTTATCCCTCACCTATTTAAATGTCTTTTGTGGAGTTCAATTGACCTTAGAATATTTCTATTTAATTTAATATAAAAAGAAAGAGGCCCTTAATATGCATACCGATTAGTATTTCAGGTCTTGGCTTATGAAATTACAATTGAGTACAAAAACGCAAGCCCTGACGTCGAAATAGATAGAAAATGAAATCAACGAATGTCACCTACCTTCTTTGACCCACATCCCCGTCTGCACGCAGCCCTAAAACGTCACCGTAGAAAAGTTGGAGAATCCGGCCCAATATTTCCTTACATAATGCACCAACAAGGATTCATAATGCATCAAGAAGGAGAAGGAGTTCTACCAAAAAAAAATAAATAAATAAATAAAGAAAAGGAGAAGGAGAGGGGGGGAGAGAGAATATGGCAGATGTGTCGTACGATGCTGATGTATACCGGGATGCAAGGCCGACTTACCCGAGTGACTGGTACTCGATGCTTGCAGCTCGCACACCATGCCACAGCCTCGCATGGGATGTTGGCACAGGCAATGGCCAAGCTGCAATTGGCGTATGTCAAAACTTGTTTCCCTTGACGTTTCTAGCATTATGTTTTCATTAAGTTCAACCGCTTCCTTTGTCTGCTTTTGGTTATGAGATGTTTGCAAGGTTAATTTATGATCGCTTCTATGGGCACGTTTGGTTTTTATGGTTTTAAAATAAGAATTGCAAAAATGGTTTTCCATATTATGGTAAAATTCATATTTAGTGCGGATGCTTTTTCTTGAGGGAAAGCGTCAAAAATGGGTTAATTTTTTTTTTTTTGTGGTTCCTCAAAATATAAATTTCTAAGAGGATCAGATGAGGTAAAATTCCACGGTGATAATGAGAGGTAAAATCTTCATGTGGATTTGTAGAGGATTGTGGTGAGTTTGGAGGAGGTTGAGAGGTGAAGGGAAGAGAAGAGATGGGAATCGGAGAAGATGGGATTTGAATGGTGATGGGGTGATTTGATTTGGGGTTTTGAGGATATTATTGGAGTTGTTGTTGTTGATGACTGATGTTAACGTGCGCACCCCATTGGAGAAACAAGTGCTGGGTTAGTTGAGGAAATAAAAGGAGGCCGGCTTCCTTCTCGTTTCAGTCGCCGCCAACTCCGGCGGCGCGGCATCCGCTGAGCGGAATACAGAAAAAGTATTATAGAAGAGAGAGGTTAGAGAAAGGGCAAACTCGGAACTATACAAAACATTTTGCTGAGCTGCACCTGAAAAAATAACTTCTTTATGTCAGGCCTTAACTGTGCATGTGGCACATCCTCATTCGCTGGAGCATTAGTCCCCTGCTTGTAGTTGTAACTGTTTGATAGACCATGATGCTACAGTAGGCATGGATTTAAGTTAAAGGAGTAGCATTAAGGCCCATTTCTTTATTAGAATTCATAGAATTCATGTACGATGGTTGTATCTAAATTTCAAATGCTAGCATTTGAAATGCTGCTAAATTTTAGAATTCTAATTTCGTTGTTTCATTCATTGTCTAAATTCTTATCTAATCGTTCTGCTCCTGAAATTCCTGTGGTAAGTGAGATTACCAAATTCTCTTTGTTAAAGTGGTTTTTCAGATGCTGAGTTTTTTGAGATTTCAAATGCCTGGAAGTTCAAATGCCCAAAATTCTGATAATGAAATACAGAATTCCTAACAGGAAATCTAAATTCCCAGACAGTCTGAATTCCTGTCAGGAATTCTAGTAAAAGAATGGGGCCTGAAAGCCATTCACTGAGTCATGATAACGTGTACGGTGAAACCCATGTTGGGTGCAAAAGTCCGTAATGGGACCCACCTATTATATATCTAAACCATTCAAGTTAAACCCCTCCAATCCATTTAGACAAGGTTCCTTAAATTATGCGCCAATATTAAGAGTTCATCCTCCTATGAGATTGAGTTAAGAATGTCTCATGGTGGGACCAACATCTGCTGAAATAAAATTTAAGGACAGTAGAATATTAAGGAAGAGTTTTATTTTGAACAATTTAGATTTTTCATTAAATAGCCTCCACTGTAAAATTCTGCTCGCCTCCATCTAGTGTTATGTTGGAGAGTAATTGCACCCCATTATCTCAGTTGGCTCTGCATCTCTACGAAAATAATGACCCCAGAAGGATGACTCCTTGCTTTTCACCTTAGCCCAGATAGATTGGCTTGAGTTAGGGACCTGTCAAATGGCTAATTAAAATCAACACAAGTTATCCATAACAATTATGCATATGCATACATGATATAAACACTTGCTTCTTTATATATATATATATATATATATATATATATATATATATATATATATATATCCATACTAATATGGCATTATTGGTGGTGAACAGATTTCTGAGCACTATGCACAAGTCATTGCCACAGACGTGAGCAAAACCCAGATAGAGCGTGCCATACCACACCCAAAAGTTCGCTACATCCACACTCCCCCCTCACTAGAAGAAGAAGAGCTGGTCTCCCTGATTGGAGGTGAAGGCTCGGTCGATCTAGTGACAGTAGCTACAGCGGTGCACTGGTTCGATCTCCCAAGCTTCTACTCTGTTGTCAATCGCGTCTTGCGAAAGCCAGGTGGCCTGCTCGCGGTCTGGAGTTATGGCTCAATTAGCATCGACCCCACATTCGACTCACTCGTGAAACGGTTCACGAATACAACACTTCCTTTCTGGAACCCCAACGTGCACTATGTCAAAGATGGCTACAGAACGTTGCCATTTCCCTTTGAGGGTGTGGGTTTGGGGTCAGAAGGCGAGCCAGTTTCACTGGAGATGCACAAGGAGTTGTCTTTTGATGGGTTTGTGGGCTTCTTGAGATCATGGTCTTCTGTCCAAGCAGCCAAGGAGCAAGGGGTGGATTTGCTATCTGAAGATGTAGTCAAGGATTTTGAGAGTGCTTGGGGTGCATCTGATTTAATTCGACGAGCCACCTATGAAGTCTTCATGCTCGTGGGCACGCCCAAGAGCCAGTCGTAAGGATTCTACAAGCTTGATATTTTGCTTGTTCTGATCGATGAAAACTCGAGAAAGTTGAGTTTGGGTTAGATTATGATGAATAACATGCATTTATGCAATTAATAAACTTTGAGGCCCTAAATTTCATGGGAGAATTAGTTTAATTTTACTTGAACCCACAAACTAGTTTCATAAATTTAGGGTTTTGTTTGACATTTTCAAAATGATTAACAAAAGGATGAGATTGGCCCAACAAGCGTTAACAAAGACAAAGAGGACAAGCTGACTTGAACCTGACCCTAACCAACTCATTGCTACCCACAACATAGTGGCACCACTGATTAAGGAAGACAATCAGTTGAATTAGGCATGCACTATTATACATGGATCCGATAAAATTTTCTGATTTATTAATAGGGGTACCCGTCCTTATACCCGAGTAAGGTCCATGCAGTTAACACCTTGTACCCCCACCCGAATATTAAGGACTCAAAACTAAATGCAGAGTTGAATAAAAAGACAAAATGCAGAAGGCTATAAATTCAAGCTCAACATCCAAAACCTAAATACTTATGTGAAATATTCATATATGGTAGTTCAACTGGCGTAGGACCACGGTTTGCACTCGGAGGTTGTAAATTCAAAACAACACTACCACACTAGAGTTATAGGGGAGTTTACCCGGCTTTCCTCTAGGCCCGGAGGGATTAGACCAGCCCAAAGGGTTAGAAACCATCCGATAGCATAAAAAAAATTACTTACCTGATATACTTAGGGCCTAGTTCTTTGCATCAAAATAAATACTAAGTGATTATATAAGAATTGGGGTAATTAATATATAAGTGGTTAAAAATTAGGACCAAAGCTGATTGTCTAAACATGTCCATCAAATAAAAGGAAAATAGGAAATGAATAATACCTAACCATGTTCCTAGTAAATCAATACCTACATACCCTATTTTCCTCCCTCCTTCATCCCTCATATCTTTAAAAGTCCTTTTGTGGAGCTCATTTGATATTAGATTTGTACTTAATTCAATACAAAAAGAAAGAGGCCCTTAATAATTAATATGCATACCTATTAGTAGAGAGTGGCTATCTATACACAGCAACAAGCTTTCCACGCAATACATTTAAAAAAAAAAATTAAAATTCCTAAACTACCCCTATCCCTCTCATTCGCTCTCTCTCTATCTCCTTAGCAGATTCCGGCCGACCACCCCACCTCCGCCCCTCCCAGCCACCGCTGCAACTCCCAACTACATCCACTCAGGAGAGAAATCTCTTCCTCTTCTCCCATTTTGCCCTTCTCCTTCCTCCTCCTCCTCCTCCTCCTTGCTCCATGGATCCAGTCAATGTGTGGGGGCAACACCCCTCTGAAATCAGCCGACGATGAGATCTTCGACCTCATCGAGAAGGAGAAGCGCCGCCAATGCCGCGGCATCGAGCTCATCGCCTCCGAGAACTTCACCTCCTTTGCCGTCATCGAAGCCCTCGGCAACCCCCTCACCAACAAGTACTCCGAGGGCATGCTCGGCAACCACTACTACGGCGGCAACGAGTTCATCAACCAAATCAAGAACCTCTGTCGCGACCACACCCTTGCTGCCTACCGCCTCAACCCTGCCTCATGGGGCGTCAACGTCCAACCCTACTCCGGCAACCCCTTTGCCCACATGCACCACCTCCGCCCCTCTCCCTCTCTCTGGTCTCTCTCTTTTAACCTTTCACATACAAACGGAGGCGGACTGGAGATCGAGCACCTGGCTCGGCGATGAAGGGGAGGGGTCAAGAGGCGGCGAGAGAGAAGGAGAAAAAGAGGGAAAGAGAAGGAGAGGTACAGTGTGGCGAGGAGCTAGGGGCGCACGACTGGCGAAGGTGTGGTCGTAGGGAGAAAGAGAAGGGGAGTAGGGATGACAATTTTGCCCCGCCCCGCCCCGCACGGGTTTTCCCCGCCCCGATCCTTAGGTGGGGCGGGGATGGGGAATAAAACTATGCCCCGAAGGCGGGGCGGGGCGGGGATGGGTTTGCTCTTTTCCCCGCCCCGCCCCGCCCCGTTGCCCCGCCCCGTGCCCCGCCCTGTTACCCCGCCCCGTGCCCCGCCCTGTTACCCCGCCCCATGCCCCGCCCCATTGATTAATAATCCTCTTAGATATATATTTTAGATTTTTTTTATAATAAATAAACATATTTATATGTAAATGTATAGATTGATTTTATGTTGTTATTAAGGGTTAAGTAGATTGATTGAAGACTTTTTTTAAAGTTAAACATATAATTAATTGAACCATATACATTATAAAAGCATATAATATGATCACATTCATTCTAATTCAAATTTAATGAAATTAAAGTTGTTAAAAAATCTATCTAAGCTTATTTGACTTTAATCATATATAATGTTAAATTGTGACATGATAAATCATATTAAATAAAACGAATATAATAGAATGATAGATCATGCTTTAAGCTTATTATAATATAGATGATTAGAGATAGCAAGGTAAATTATAATCGGTATGATTCTAATCATACTAATAACAATATAAATTATACTAATTTGATATAATATTACAAAATATATCATGCTATACGCTTATAATAACTTATATGATTAGAAATGGCAAAGTAAATTATAGTTAGTAACTTAATATGATTCTAATTATACTAACAATACTATAAATTATACTAATTTTAATTATATGTAATCAACCTTAGTATGATTAGAATCATTGTACTAATGATTTAACATTGCAAGTTAAGTGTCACATAAATAAGTAATTATTTACCTAAGCTAATATGATCCACATGCTTGGAAAGTCAAAGCGGCTGAGGTTGTTTGACACTACAATAACCATATCCACATATTGATAGGTCATTTCTCTTATCTTTGTTTTGAGGGTTTTTTTTTTTTTTTTTGAGTGATTTGCAACTTGCAAATAAATTGCAAACCCACGATTACCTCTTTATTAGTGAGTGGAGTTCAACACCAGAAATGAAGTGAAACCATATATTGATGGAGATCATGATATTTTAGAGAGAGATTGTCTTTTTTATAAAGAATGTCTCAAAGCATATATGATATTTTCAAGTGTATAAATATGTATGTGTGTATATATATGTATATATATGTGTGTATATATATACATATATATATACATACAGGGAAAGGGTCCTGTAAGGACCGTCCTTACAACTTACTGTGTGGACTGCCTAGTGGGGCCCACCGTGAGATCCCACTGGTCATGGGACAGAGGGGGACCAAAAGATTCAAGTGGGGTCAACCTACATATCAAATTTGAAGTCAATCTAATACCTCTAACCCTTTCATCTATGGTCCAAAAGTTTAACAACTTTATATCAAACAAGAAAAATTGACCCTCAATCTAACGGTCTAGTTCATCCCAATCCATGCAAATTCATGGGATTCGGTGTCTATAAGGAGGTTGTGAATGTATGGTCAATTTGGATGGGTCATAACGTGGGCCCCAGTGGGCATTTTGAACTGTGCGGACTGTAAGGACGGTCCTTACAGGACCCTTTCCCATACATATATATGTATATGTGTGTAACAATCTTGAATATATGAATATATTTTAAATAAGGTAAAGCATTACAACAAATGAAGTTTGGTCTAGTGATAAGACAAACCTCTAGTTACTTTCCCATCCAAGTTCGAATCCTAACTCCTGCATATTTTAAATTTTTGTAATTGCGGGGCGGGGACGGGGACGGGGGACCCCAATTCCGTCCCCGCCCCGCCCCGTTGCCATCCCTACGGGAGGGAGAGATCGGAGGGAGAAAGAGAGAGACCATAAAATCTTAAGATCTTTTTCCACTTTATTTTCTTCCAAAAATTCTTAAAAATAATAATAGTAGATTCTTCTTTAAAAGTTTTAATTATTATAATAATTTAATATATCTTTGTTTTAGCTCGGGCTCAGCACGGGCATTTGTTGCTAGTTTACTAGTTAAAGTAAAGTAAAGTGAATTTCGACCAGAAATGACAAGGGGTGATATCAAAAGTACACAATTTTAAAACTCCCTCTGAATTTTTCAAAAATGGTAAAAAAACAAAGAACCTCCTTTCTCTACTAAAAGATAAAAAAATAAAAAAAAAACTCCAATTTTTTATACAAAAATTAAAAAAAAAAAACATACCAAACAACTAAAAATAAAATACCACCATAACACCTAATATTTTATTCTCTCTTGATTTAATGCCTTACCTCACCATACTTCAATTCACTAAACATCCAAATACGCCATCAGAGATGTTTGTAAGGTTGAATCACGATCAATTCCCCATGTTTGGGTGGCCAGTATTTTGCGGAAATGATCTCTTTTTTTTTCATTTTTTTTTTTTGCTATAGTAAAATCCATCTTCTGTGTTGAGGCTTTTCTTCACAGAAAAAGAAAATACAAAAATGAGATAAATCTTCTACAATTCGTCGGAAAAAAATTCCCATAAGATCACGGATTCTGGGAATATAGGAATGGCTTGTTGGTAAAGCATCTCACTCCCATCCCTCGATCCTTGGTGGGAGGTTTGAACTCCTTCCTCTTGGCTTGTTGGCCAAAGTGAAAAGAAAAAAAAATTAGTTGGATTCTATTAATGCTATACTTGACCTCCCAAACCAATTGTAATGCGATGGAACTAGACTAATTTTACTTGAACCCACAAACCATTTTTATAAATTTAGGGTTTTGTTTGACATTTTCAAAATGATGAGATTGGCCCACAAGCGTTACCTAAGAGGACAAGCTGACTTGAACCTGACCCTAGCCGACTCATTGCTACCCCAACATAGTGGCGCCAATCTGATTAAGGATGAAAAATCAGTTCAATTAGGCAGGCACTATTATACATGGATCCGATTAAATCTTCTGATTTATTAATAGGGTACCCGTCCTTAGACCCGACTAAGGTCCATGCCGTTAACATCTCAAAATTCAAAACCCAAATACTTATGCGATATACTTAGGGCCTAGTTCTTTGCATCAAAATAAATACTAAGTGATTATATATGAATTGGTATAATTAATGTTTAAGTGGTTAAAAATTAAGACCAAAGTTGACTACCCAAACATGCACATCAAATAAAAAAAAAATGGGAAATGAATAATACCTAACCATATTCCTAGTAATCCAATACCTACACACCACCCTATTTCCCTTCCACCTTAGTCCCTCACCTCTTTAAATGTCTTTTGTGAAGTTCATTTGAGCTTAGAATATTTCTACTTAATTTAATATAAAAAGAAAGAGGCCCTTAATATGCATACCGATTAGTATTCGGGTCTTGGCTTATGAAATTACAATTGAGTACAAAAACGCAAGCCCTGACGTCGTAATAGATAGAAAATGAAATCAATGAATGTCACCAACCTTCTTTGACCCACATCCCCGTCTGCACGCAGCCCTAAAACGTCACCGTAGAAAAGTTGGAGAATCCTACCCAATATTTCCTTACATAATGCACCAACAAGGATTCATAACGCATCAAGAAGGAGAAGGAGAAGGAGAAGGAGAGGGAGGAGAGAGAATATGGCAGCTGTGTCGTACGATGCTTTTGTATACCGGGATGCAAGGCCGACTTACCCGAGTGACTGGTACTCGATGCTTGCAGCTCGCACACCACGCCACAGCCTCGCATGGGATGTTGGCACAGGCAATGGCCAAGCTGCAATTGGCGTATGTTAAAACTTGTTTCCCTTGACGTTTCTAGCATTATGTTTTCATTAAGTTCAAGTGCTTCCCTTGTCTGCTTTTGGTTATGAGGTGTTTGCAAGGTTAATTTTATGATCGCTTCCTATGGGCACGTTTGTGTAAAGTTGGTTTTTACAAAAAAGAAAAAAAAAAGAATTGCAAAAATGGTTTTCCATATTATGGTAAAATTCATATTTAGTGCGGATGCTATTTCTTGTGGGAAAGCGTAAAAAATGGGTGTCTTCTTTTTTTTTTTTTTTTTTTTTTTTTGTGGTTCCTCAAAATATAAATTTCTAAGAGGATAAGATGAGGTAAAATTCCACGGTGATAATGAGAGGTAAAATCTTCATGTGGAGTTGCAGAGGATTGTGGTGAATTTGGAGGAGGTTGAGAGGTGAAGGGAAGAGAAGAGATGGGTATCGGAGAAGACGGGATTTGAATCGTGATGGGATGATTTGATTTGGGTTTTTGACGATATTTTTGGAGTTGTTGTTGTTGATGTCTGATGTTAACGTGCGCACCCAGTTGGAGAAACAAGTGCTGGGTTAGTTGAGGAAAGAAAAGGATATAGATGAGGGGGGTCAGACAAAAGGGCAGACTCGGAACTATACAAAACATTTTGCTGAGCTGCACCTGAAAAAATAACTTCTTTATGTCCGGCCTTAACTGTCCATGTGGCACATCCTCATTCGCTGGAACATTAGTCCCCTGCTTGTAGTTGTATCTGTTTGATGGACCATGATGCTACAGTAGGCATGGATTTAAGTTAAAGGAGTAGCACTAAGGGTCTCTTTCTTTATTAGAATTCATAGAATTTATGTCTGGTCGTTGTATCGAAATTTCAAATGCTAGTATTTGAAATGCTGTCAAATTCTAAAGTCGTTGTTTCATTCATTGCCTGAATTTATATCTGAGCTTCGAGAATGTCGTCGTTCTTCTCTCGAAACTCCTGTGCTAAGTAAGATTTTCAAATCTTCTTTGTTAAAGTGGTTTTTCAAATGCTGGGTTTTTTGGGATTTCAAATGCCTGGAAGTTCAAATGCCCAAGAATTCTGATAATGAAGTACAGAATTCCTGTTAGGAATTCCGAATTCCCCGACAACTAGAATTCCTGTCAAGAATTCTAGTAAAAGAACGGGGCCTAAAAGCCATTCACCGAGTCATGATAACGTGTACGGTGAAACCCATGTTGGGCGCAAAAGTCCATAGTGGGACCCACCTATTATATATTTAAACCATTCAAGCTAAACCCCTCCAATCCCCTTAGACAAGATTCCTTAAATTATGCACCAATATTAAGAGTTCATCCTCCTATGAGATTGAGTTAAGAATGTCTCATGGTGGGACCAACATCTGCTGAAATAAAATTTAAGGACAGTCGAATATTAAGGAGGAGCTTCATTTTGAGCAATTTGGATTTTCCATAAAATAGGCCCCACTGTAAAATTCTGCTCGCCTCCTTCTAGTGTATGTTGGAGAGTAATTGCACCCATTACCTCACTTGGCTCTGCATCTGTACGAAAATAATGACCCCAGAAGGATGACTCCTTGCTTTTCACCTTAGCCCAGATAGATTTGCTGAGTTAGTGATCTGTGAAATGGCTAATTAAAATCAACACAAGTTATCCATAACAATTAAGCATATGCATACATGAAATAAACATTTGCTTCTTATATATATCCATACTAATATGGCATTGGTGGTGAACAGATTGCTGAGCACTATGCACAAGTCATTGCCATAGACGTGAGCAAAACCCAGATACAGCGTGCCATACCACACCCAAAGGTTCGCTACATCCACACTCCCCTCTCACTAGAAGAAGAAGAGCTGGTCTCCCTGATTGGAGGTGAAGGCTCGGTCGATCTAGTGACAGTAGCTACAGCAGTGCACTGGTTCGATCTCCCAAGCTTCTACTCTGCTGTCAATCGCGTCTTGCGAAAGCCCGGTGGCCTGCTCGCGGTCTGGGGTTACAATAGCTCAATTAGCATCGACCCCACATTCGACTCACTCGTGAAACGGTTCAATAACACTACACTTCCTTTCTGGAACCCCCAAGTGCACTATGTCAAAGATGGCTACAGAACGTTGCCATTTCCCTTTGAGGGTGTGGGTTTGGGGTCAGAAGGCGAGCCAGTTTCACTGGAGATGCACAAGGACTTGTCTTTTGAAGGGTTTGTGGGCTTCTTGAGATCATGGTCAGCTGTCAAAGCAGCCAAGGAGCAAGGGGTGGATTTGCTATCAGAAGATGTAGTTAAGGATTTTGAGAGTGCTTGGGGTGCATCTGATTTAATTCGACGAGCCACCTATGAAGTCTTCATGCTCGTGGGCACGCCCAAGAGCCAGTCGTAAGGATTCTACTAGTTTGATATTTTGCTTGTTCTGATCGATGAAAACTCGAGAAAGTTGAGTTTGCGTTAGATTATGATGAATAACATGCATTTATGCGATTAATAAACTTTGAGGCCCTAAATTTCATGGGAGAATTAGTTTAATTTTACTTGAACCCACAAACCAGTTTCATAAATTTAGGGTTTTGTTTGACATTTTCAAAATGATTAACAAAAGGTTGAGATTGGCCCAACAAGCGTTACCAAAGAGGACAAGCTGACTTGAACCTGACCCTAACCAACTCATTGCTACCCACAACATAGTGGCACCACTGATTAAGGAAGACAATCACTTGAATTAGGCATGCACTATTATACATGGATCCGATAAAATTTTCTGATTTATTAATAGGGGTACCCGTCCTTATACCCGAGTAAGGTCCATGCAGTTAACACCTTGTACCCCCACCCGAATATTAAGGACTCAAAACTAAATGCAGAGTCGAATAAAAAGACTAAATGCAAAATTCTATAAATTCAAGCTCAACATCCAAAACCTAAATACTTATGTGAAATATTTATATATGGTAGTTAAACTGGCGTAGGACCACAGTTTGCACTCGGAGGTTGTTGATTCGAAACAGCACTACCACACTAAGTCTATAAGGGAGTTTACTCGGCTTTCCTCTACGCCCGGAGGGATTAAACCAGCTCCAAAGGGTTAGGAACCATCCGATAGCATAAATTTTTTTTTTACTTACTTGATATATATACTTAAAGCCTAGTCTTTGCATCAAAATAAATACTAAGTGATTATATAAGAATTGGGATGATTAATGTATAAGTGGTTAAAAATTAAGACTAAAGCTGACTACCCAAACATGCCTATCAAATAAAAGGAAAATATGAAATGAATAATACCTAACCATTTTCCTAGTAAATCAAAACCTACACACCCTATTTTCCTCCCTCCTTCATCCCTCATATCTTTAAAAGTCCTTTTGTGGAGCTCATTTGATATTAGATTTATACTTAATTTAATACAAAAAGAAAGAAGCCCTTAATAATTAATATGCATACCTATTAATAGAGAGTGGCTATCTATACATAGCTACAAGCTTTCCACGCACTACATTTAAAAAAAAATAAATTTAAATTCCTAAACTACCCCTATCCCTCTCATTCGCTCTCTCTCTCTCTCTCCTTAGCAGATTCCGGCCGACCACCCCACCTCCGCCCCTCCCAGCCACCGCTGCAACTCCCCACTACATCCACTCAGGAGAGAAATCTCTTCCTCTTCTCCCATTTTGCCCTTCTCCTTCCTCCTCCTCCTCCTCCTCTTCTGCTCCATGGATCCAGTCAATGTGTGGGGCAACACCCCTCTGAAATCAGCCGACGATGAGATCTTCGACCTCATCGAGAAGGAGAAGCGCCGCCAATGCCGCGGCATCGAGCTCATCGCCTCCGAGAACTTCACCTCCTTTGCCGTCATCGAAGCCCTCGGCAACCCCCTCACCAACAAGTACTCCGAGGGCATGCTCGGCAACCACTACTACGGCGGCAACGAGTTCATCAACCAAATCGAGAACCTCTGTCGCGACCGCACCCTTGCTGCCTACCGCCTCAACCCCACCTCATGGGGCGTCAACGTCCAACCCTACTCCGGCAACCCCTTTGCCCACATGCACCACCTCCGCCCCTCTCCCTCTCTCTGGTGTCTCTCTTTTAACCTTTCACATACAAACGGAGGCGGACTGGAGATCGAGCACCTGGCTCGGCGATGAAGGGGAGGGGTCAAGAGGCGGCGAGAGAGAAGGAGAAAAGGAGGGAAAGAGAAGGAGAGGTACAGTGTGGCGAGGAGCTGGGGGCGCACGGCTGGCGAAGGAGTGGTCGTAGGGAGAAAGAGAAGGGGAGGGAGGGAGAGATCGGAGGGAGAAAGAGAGAGACCAGAGAGAGGGAGGGGGCCAGAGGTGGTGGGTGTGGGTGGCGGAGGTAGTGGGGGATGGTGGGGGGAGGACTGGGGGTGGGCTGGGGATGGGGATGAGGGCAGGTGGGGGCTGCCGAAGCAGGAGAGGGAGATGGGTTTGCATAGGACGGCAGCCTGCAGGGTTGCCTGAGTAGGGTGAGGAAAAGAGAGGGCTAGGGATAGTTTATGAATTTTTTTATTTTTTAAATACAACTTATGTGGAAAGCATTTTGTAGTGGGTAATTAGTATTCATGTCTTGTCCTATGAAATTACAAAAACTCGAACGCAAGCCCTGACGTCGCAGTAGATAGAAAATGAAATCAATCAATGTCACCAGCCTTCTTTGGCGGTTTGGCCCATATGTCCATCTACACACAGCCCTAAAACGTAGGTGATAATGATAGTCATGTAGAAAAGTTGGAGAATCCTACGCAATATTTCCTTACATAATGCGCCAACAAGGATGCATTTATGCATCGAGGAGGAGGAGGATAGATGGCTGTGTCGTACGATGCTGATGCATACCGGGATGCAAGGCCGACTTACCCAAGTGACTGGTACTCGATGCTTGCAGCTCGCACACCATGCCACAGCCTCGCATGGGATGTTGGCACAGGCAATGGCCAAGCTGCAATTGGCGTATGTCAAAACTTGTTTCCCTTGACGTTTCTAGCATTATGTTTTCATTAAGTTCAACCGCTTCCTTTGTCTGCTTTTGGTTATGAGATGTTTGCAAGGTTAATTTATGATCGCTTCCTATGGGCACGTTTGGTTTTTATGGTTTCAAAAAAAGAATTGCAAAAATGGTTTTCCATATTATGGTAAAATTCATATTTAGTGCGGATGCTATTTCTTGTGGGAAAGCGTGAAAAATGGGTTAATTTTTTTTTTTTTTTTGTGGTTCCTCAAAATATAAATTTCTAAGAGGATCAGATGAGGTAAAATTCCACGGTGATAATGAGAGGTAAAATCTTCATGTGGAGATTGTGGTGAATTTGGAGGAGGTTGAGAGGTGAAGGGAAGAGAAGAGAAGGGCATCGGAGAAGATGGGATTTGAATGGTGATGGGGTACATTTGATTTGGGTTTTTGAGGATATTATTGAAGTTGTTGTTGTCGATGCCTGATGTTAACGGGCGCACCCCATTGGACAAACAAGTGCTGGGTTGGTTGAGGAAAGAAAAGGAGGCCGGCTTCCTTCTCGTTTCGGTCCCCGCCAACTCCGGTGGTATTCGCTGAGCGGAATACGGAAAAGGTATTATAGATGAGAGAGGTTAGAGAAAGGGCAGACTCGAAACTATACAAAACATTTTGCTGAGCTGCACCTGAAAAAATAACTTCTTTGTGTCCGGCCTTAACTGTCCATGTGGCACATCCTCATTACTCTCCTCTTTCTAGTTGTACCTGTTTGATGGACCCTGATGCTACAGTAGCCATGGATATAAGTTAAGGGAGTAGCACTAAAAGCCAGTGTATGGTGAAACCCCATGTGGGAGTGCATAAGTACATAGTGGGGCCCACCTATTTTATATATCTAAATCATTCAAACTAAACCCCTCCAATCCCCTTTAAACAAGGTTACTTAAATTCTGCACCAATATTGCACCAATATTAAGAGCTAATCATCCTATATAAAATTGAGCATGAATAAGAATGTCATATGTTCGATTTTATGGTGGGACCAACATAAAGGAGGATCTTCATTTTGAGTAATTTAGATTTTTCATAGAATAGCCCCACTATAAAATTCTACTCGCCTCCATCTAGTGTAAGGTGGAGAGTAATTGCACCCCATTACCTCACTTGGCTCTCCATCTGTAGGAAAATAATGACCCCAGAAGGATGACTCCTTGCTTTTCACCTTAGCCCAGATAGATTGGCTTGAGTTTGTGACCTGTCAAATGGCTAATTAAAATCAACACAAGTTATCCACAACAATTATGCATATGCATACATGATATAAACACTTGTTTCTTATATATCCATACTAATATGGCATTATTGGTGGTGAACAGATTGCTGAGCACTATGCACAAGTCATTGCCACAGACGTGAGCAAAACCCAGATAGAGCGTGCCATACCACACCCAAAAGTTCGCTACATCCACACTCCCCTCTCACTAGAAGAAGAAGAGCTGGTCTCCCTGATTGAAGGTGAAGGCTCGGTCGATCTAGTGACAGTAGCTCAAGCAGTACACTGGTTCGATTTCCCAAGCTTCTACTCTGTTGTCAATCGCGTCTTGCGAAAGCCCGGTGGCCTGCTCGCGGTCTGGGGTTACAATAGCTCAATTAGCATCAACCCCACATTCGACTCGCTCATGAAACGGTTCAAGAACACTACACTTCCTTTCTGGAACCCCAACGCGCACTATTTCAAAGATGGCTACAGAACGTTGCCATTTCCCTTTGAGGGTGTGGGTTTGGGGTCCGAAGGCGAGCCAGTTTCACTGGAGATGCACAAGGAGTTGTCTTTTGATGGGTTTGTGGGCTACTTGAGATCATGGTCAGCTGTCAAAGCAGCCAAGGAGCAAGGGGTGGATTTGCTATCTGAAGATGTAGTTAAGGATTTTGAGAGTGCTTGGGGTGCATCTGATTTAATTGGACGAGCCAACTTTAAAGTCTCCATGCTCGTGGGCACGCCCAAGAGCCAGTCGTGAGGATTCTACTAGTTTGATATTTTGCTTGTCGTAAGGATTCTACTAGTTTGTTTGATATTTTGCTTGTCGTAAGGATTCTACTAGGTTGATATTTTGCTTGTTCTGATCGATGAAAACTCGAGAAAGTTAGATTATGATGAATAACATGCATTTATGCAATTAATAAACTTTGATACCCTAAATTTAATGGGAGAATTAGTTTGATTTGAATGTTACTTTTGCCAACGTAATCCAATGTAAGTATCAATAACGGATTTCATATTAATCTGTAGCAACGACGTGCAGCAATGTATTCATCAGCGTAGGTTCATATTTGTGTTTTCAAAGATGAGGTGAAAATTGTCATATCAATGCTTTGCTAGCTTTGTGTCAGTTTCATCTATGCATACAATATTTAAAACCATGACCGCCCCAATATACCCTTGACTCTCTTGTATATTGTCATCCCACAATCTCCGAATTTTAAAGCATGCATTTCTGATATCAAGTATGGTATATAAAAGCGCCTAAGAAATATTACAAAGGGACAAAAACTGCAGAAGGCCTGTGTTTGCTATTGAATCAAACTCTCTTTAGTTTTTTAGTCGGGTCCACCTTTATTTAATTCGATCGTAGGCTTCAACTCACACATTGTCCATCAAATTGGCATTCCACATCGATAGGCTGGCCAAACAGAACAACTATAGTTCAGAATCTAATTAAATGCATTACTTGAAGTTCCATATGAGAATAGCATTTGTTACTCTGATTGCTTCTACCAAATAAGTTTTACACAGTATATTCTCATCGAAACAAAAATGTGTTGCACGACTAATCTCAGTACAAGGAAAATATATATTCACCTCCACATAGTGTGCATGCACACCATTCATTCAGACCAATAACATGTGAATCTCAGAGGTAGGCTTCGCCTTTGAGACGGTCCCAACGTACGATGCACACTCAGTTGAATCCCATCTCAGCAGAACTCGATGTTAATTAGGGATGTAAATGGGTCTCTAATTCTCCGAGTATCTGGAGGTTCCAACCCGTTAAAAACTGAGTTTAGATCCTTATTTAAACCCCGATAAGTCAATGGGTCTGAGTTTGGTTCTACTTTGGTTCGGACCCGTGGACCCGAGGGTCGACATATTACCTCAATTCTCGAGAATCTCTCCTAAAACTTATATATATATTTTAATATTATTCTCTACCTAGACTTGGATCTAGACCCGTCCTATATATGATTTCGGTTCCGGTTCCGGAACTAAGAAACTGGTTCGAAACGGTTCCGAGTCCAGATCCGGTTCCACATTCTCCTTAACGGTTCCAATTCCAAATCCACCATAAACCTAGATCGGAACCAACCCGTTTACAACCCTAATATTAATACATCATTGAAAAGGATTTAGAAACCTTATTTGAATACTCTATCCCAATTGACATATGCTCATCATGAGTAGCCGTGTATTGACCGCGATAGAGGATCCGGACTCACAGAAACCATGCCAAATGGGCCCAAACTCTGCATGGATGGCCATGGATCATGGGTGGCCAAAATCACAAGAGCATATATACATATATACATATACATATGTACATATAGACATCTAGTTCTCATTTATTATATGAGAACTTTTTTGTAGGGCCCAACTGTCAACCTATCTAAATTTAGCAACCAATAAGGAACCCCTGATAATCACTACTAACAAGGATTGACACACATACGAATGAACTGAACCGTTAGATCGATGGTTGAATATTTTTTTTTTTAATATGAAGCCCTTAAACTTATGTGCCACGAATGAAAGAGTTAGGAGCATGAGTTTAATGTCAAACTTGATACTTGCAGTGGTTCCATATAAATATTTCCATCTCCCCGATCCCATCCTCAAATGGGGCCCCACAAATGACTCCACCAAAAAGTTTTCACTTTGATAACAGTTCGCGCCTGAATATTAAAGTCGTGAGTTTGATAAATTGGTACTCGTGCAATGTACATGAACGACGTCATTGCTATCCAAAGCGAGTTCTTCCCGCGGACTTGGATAAGGAGGAGTTCAACCGGTCAAGGTCTACTGGCAGCTGTCGGTTTTCACAAGGCAGTGCTCCCTCTTGACCGGAAGCAACCGGTCATCACTGGCCCAGTTTCGTGCGAGTATTTTAGTCCTCGAAATTCAAATCTTTCTGCAATCTCACATGCGACAGAGCACTTGATAATGCCTTCGCGGAGAGATTTGGATCTTCGAGTTTCAGGTAAATCTAGGGTTTTTCTGCCCCTTCATTCGCTTCTTTGGTTCAGATATCTGTAATTTAACATCTACTGCTTGAACGAATTGAATGTCGGGACTTCTGAAACCCTAATTTTTCTTGCTAAAATGCAATTTCCGGGCTTTTAAGAAACCCTAGATTCTAGCCATACGAATTGGGGTTAGAACACCTCTACTGAAAATCGCATACCTTCAATTCCTGTACGAACTGGGGGTTAGATGAGATTCGAAAATGCCAGTTGAAGCGATCACCAGGGGCAAACTCACGGGAGAAAGTTCATTTCATGCGGACTTTTCTAGATTCAGTGGCAGTAAGTGTGATGGGTTTATTACTTACAAGAGGAGGAAGCGTGCGAGACCGTCCGCAGAGAAGGATGTGCAAGAAGATGTGGGTATTTCTGTGACAGCTGACGGATCAATTGGCCAGGTGTATCATCTCTCTTTGAATTAGTTATATTTGTTTATATTAGAATGAGGATAGAGATTCTTCATTATTTCATTTTAGAGTGAATTTGGGGATTTGGGTGCATTCTAATTGTTGTTTTCTAGAACTGTTATGCAATCTTTTCCCATTTTGATGCCTGGGTTAATGTTGCTTCAAGAGAATTTGGGCATTTGGGTGCATTCCATTTGGCATTTTTTCTCCAATTTTGATGTCTGGGGTAGTTGATTTTCTACAGACTTCTAAGGAGCCTTGTGGCTTGGTGTTACCGCACAGTGCTAAAGAGGATGATGGTTGTGCTAAAACTAGATTAGACAATGACTTTGTTGTGAATTGTGCAAATGATGTTCCATTTGGGCACTGGAAAAATGTAATGGAATGCATATTGCAGTTGCCATATGTGACTGAAAGTGGTATTCGGAGGATCATCCAGGATGCACTTGCGTCTGCACAAGGAAAGGTATTATCTGCTGTCGTCTTTCATATGGATTTTCCATGAATTGTTCAGCAAGTTAGTCGTTTGAGCTGTTTCTTGCAGGATGTCCTCCATCATTGCAAGGAGGGGCAGGAGGGTAATTCCCAGTTAGCAAGGGAGTCTAATGGTTGTTCTGGGTGTCGGGGTGCTGCCAGGGAGCAGGAGGAGATAATATCAGGTGGACCTCAAAAAGAGCAACATGGTAAAACCAAGGTTCATTCCTTCACTGAGTGCTGCAGGAGTGTTTTCCGTGATGTCATAGTTTCAGAAAAAATTGTTTCATTTTGCAATTTAATGTGTGAACACTTCAAAGGAATCAAGGCTGACAGCATATTCGATTTTAGCCTCATCAACTCTAGGATGAGTAGTGGGCAATATGAACATGCTCCTGAACTCTTTGCTTCAGATGTTCAACAGGTAATTTTATGCAGGGTCTTTACACTTCTACTTGAAATTCTAGTTAGTATTTATGCTTTTTCCCCGTTAGTTATAGAAGTGTCTGTATGTTAGAACTGCAGTAAAGTGCTGGTTATAATAGTGATACCACCCCTCTGGTTGACTTATTCAGTTGTAAACTTTAGAACCATTCTTTCATCTTAATAAGCTGTCCTATCATACAAGAATAAGTGTTGAACTGAAAGTACTCTTTTACCCCTGTATTTGCAAGTATCTATGTAATTTTCTAAACAAGCAGCGGATTTTCCAAGTCAGGTGCTACGTTTATACCTGTTTTCGTCCCTATTATTTGGGAATCTGATAGTTGCATGCTTGTTCTGCTTAGTGGTGATTGTTCACTTCATATACATCTGGTCACTAGCTGGAGCACATAGACACACTTGTAATGATATTGATGCGGTAAGGTACTAGTATGGTTACTCGGCACCTAGATAATTAATTGCTTAACCACATCTGTTGATATTTCCATACAAGGTTTCTTATATTACAGATGCAGTAACAGCATTCTTATTTGGCCCCCTCACCAGCATACACTTTATTTTGCTCTGTCTCCTGTAAAGATATACAATTGATGCTGCAAAAAACTTTATTGTAGAGTTTTGGTCAGTGTCGTGTCATCACAGTTGCCAGCTATCTGTAGTGAACAACCGACTTTAAGAAGCTGGACACATGGTCGCCAGTATAGATGGAACTGCTTTCTCTGTTATCAAAATGGAGAAGGATTGGAGGGGATGGATTAATCACATAGTTTTCTTTGATCTTCCGGTCTTCAAAATTATCAACTAAAAGCATATCCATGGGGTCTTCGCACGTGGAGGAGGATGACTTATTGGAATCACAGAGCAGAGCTATCATGTTTTATGAATTCATTTGATAGCAATTACATGCATATATGAAATTTCTTGAATTAATGACTTCACTTGGCCTCTAAGCTCACAATTTATATCCAACTTGGACTTCTGGGTTAGTTAAAACTTTTTAAATTCCAACGTCTAAGGAGACAATATACAATCAGCACATTGGCCTAAACTTCTTTGAATCGTGTGAATAGAAAATCTTGGGCTTCTTGTATTGGTAATCGAATAACCCATCAAACAGACCTATTTTCATGTCACTTTGGCTCCTAAGACTCCTAACATCTGAAACGTAAAAAAAAAATCTGACTAATCTAAGGAATTCTTGGATGCATGGGGAATGATCCATTGGGACTCTAGCATTATCATGTGGCATGTGGAACCTAAAACAGGTTTTGGGCTCCACAATACAAGGGTTCTATGTTGTGGTCTGCTTCAATTTAAGTTTTTACATGCATCAAAAACATGCTAAAGGAGCTTTGCATTCATATGTTTTGTTTTCCAAGACTTTTTACAAGTTCTATTCAAGGCAATGAAACCCAAGTTGCATGAGTGTAGGCATGTGTTGGATAATTGTTGCGAGTGCTGGACTTGATAGCGGTTTCAAGATACATGATTCCAGGACTTGACATAGTACTATATATATGATGTTTCTAGAGATTTTTCTTGAAATTGTATTATTTAGTTCTGCTAGAGTTCCACGCACAATGTTCTGGACGTTGCAAGAAATTAGCACCAATTTTAGATAAAGCAGCAGTCACTTATGTAAATGATGAAAATGTGATCATTGCAATGATAGTAAGCTTTTTTTTTATTTCCCATTAAGCAATTAGAGTCACTCTTTTCTACATGCCATACAGTTCTGCTTATTATCCTTCTTGATAAAGACCGCATTATGAAAGTTACAAGCCATTGAATATTGTGTTTTTCTTTTTTATTCGTTTTATTAATATTATATATATAGTATGGAAAAATAACATGAATAAACATAATGTAAAAGCCTTGCTTTAGTTTATTAAGTATTAAGCATTCCAGTGTCATGTTGACTGCAAAACAATTTTTAAATGTAAAAGAAAACTGTTATATTGGCCGTTGCACAATGGTTTTGCTTTAAATGTTATGTGTCTGAAACGATGTTTTGATATCATGACCTGAAGCAATTTCAAACCCATTTAGTGGCGTTCCTTTCTTCCCATTATTTGAGCCATTGTGTTTAAAGAGATTTAGTCCCCTAGCATTTTAAGGTGGCTTCTCAGATTTAAGTTTATTTTCTGAAAACTATTGAGAGTTAATAGAGGTTTCATAATTATAATGCCTTTTTTTATGTTTTACTACCTAAATTCAGCTTCAAGATATCTGTTTGTTTATTAAGAGTGCTGGAATCTTGCATAACTGGTTATCCCATTGTATTTTCTTCCAAATTTTCGATATGAAAACAATCTCATACAGACTACAATGCTATCATTGAATGGAAGTGCATAGTTAGATTGTGAAGCTTTTGGGTATTCGTGTGACTCAATAAAACGTCCTGACTTTGTCGTATTATATTGCCTAGAGCCACCAAACAATCGAAGTCTGAGGGTACAAATTTCTAGTAATAGTAACTTCCCTTACTAAGTGAGAGATTGCATGGAGTTGTGCGGTGGAAGTGGGTTTAGAATCTCGCATAAAAACTTATGAAGGTGCAAGCTGACTCAAGAACCATATCTGTCAACCGAGCCAAAGTACAAAGTGAAGGTGAACGGTGACTATGGGGGCTCTCTTAGTAATTTGAGTAGTTCTTATATCAGTTCCTACAAAGGCAGCTGATCACAGATGGCAGAAGCGCGGTATATTCCAAAATATGTGAATTATTGATGGAAAGTTGTGCTCTATCATTGTTGACTAGGAAGCTTTGACAACTTTTCTAAAGAGATTGTAGCAAAGCTGAAGTTAAAGAAGACCCACATTAGTAGCCATATTACATATAGTGAATCAACATGGCAGCTGAGGTCAACGTTATTCATAGGTGTTTGATCTCCTATATTTTTGGAGACAAGGTCTCTTGTGATTGACACCCATGGATGCTAGCCATATATGCATTGGACAGCTGTGGAGAAGGATAGCTGGGTGAATGGCAGTCACATTGTGCCGAATAAAGAAATTGTTTGGTGAAAGCTTGTCCAAGCCTTGTTCCTTATCATTCTTCAAAAAAAAAAAAAAAAAAAAAAGTCTTGTTCCTTATCAGCGTTGATGCAAAGAAATGAAAATGGATCAACGCAACTTGATGATGAGTTTTCCTCGAACACGGGAGATTGATGTATATAACTAGTAGGGATGTGAAGGAGTGGGGGCTTGGATGAGTTTGAGCTCAACATCCTAATCCATAGCCCGAACTCGGTTGGAGCTCTAGTCAAGCTTGAGGAGCACTTGTGCTCACTTTACCGAGTTCAAACTTGTCTCCGTCATGCATATGTTTTATGCATATTAATAGGCCAATCTAGGGCTTGAACTTGGGCTTGAGCTCATATTTATTGTTAACTTAACGATTTGATCTCGCCATTCAAAAAAAAAAAAAAACCTTAACGATTCGATCTCGTGCTTAGTCAAGTTGAACAGGCCCTAGATCAAGCTTGGCTCATGAGCTAATTGAGCCAAGCTTGAGCTATTCTTGATTTGCTCATGAGTTGGACTTGAGATTTAGCTTAGCTGAGCCGAGCAAGTGTGCATGATTTTTTTCAAAGCTCTACATACAGGAGAAAGGGGGACCACATGGGATCTTTATAGCTGAAGGATGAAGAAAGCATCTCAATGGGGGTGTGCAAAGTCCTCCACTTTTTTTAGATTTTATGTAAGTACCAATATTTCCCTTGATTTGTCTATGCATGTTAGGAGTCCTTAGCTAGGTGTTTCCAATTTCCTCTTTAGTTGAACATCTATCAGTTGATGGTCGAGATGTTCCTTATGTTAGAAGGTTGGAATTAAAACTAAAGCTCTTAAGTCTTTTTGTAATCAACATATTTCAAATTTTTTTTTTTTTTTTGAAATGTCAACATATTTCAATTGTAATGCCTAACGTTGGTGCTTTTTAGTCTTTGGAGGATTTTACTGAAATTGTTTATTACCTTCCTGTGTGAAAGTTCCCCTTCTCCTTGTGTGAAACTGCTATTTCGGCCTTCTTTGTGAAGGTTTGGGTATGGGGACTTTGCCATCAATCCTTTGATGTCTTTCGTCATAGTAGCATAGTAGCATTTTTATCATTTCATATTGGAAGGCTGTCTCTTGTTCCAATTGTTTGTCTTTGAAAGACTCAAGCATATATGTCCTTGAAGGCTTGCAGATGGCTGCCCATATACAAACTGTGCAACAGCAGACCTGTTGGTTGGGTTCTCTCCCATACTGCAATGGTGCTTTAATAACATTGTACAAGTGCTTATTGCTTTCCCCCCTTATTTGTTTCACAGGAATGGACAAAGTTCGAAAAGATTGGTGAGCAAATGATTCATCTTGCCAAGAGCATTTCTGATATAGCACAGAATTCCTTCCGGAAACAGGTAAAGATCATGGGTCTATTGTTGTATTATTTTACTATGTACACATTTTATGTTTCTGTTTGGATCTATGAGACATCAGTATCGGCAGTTCCTCCTGTAATATTTCTAGTTTATGAAACCCAGTTGATGTATCTGAAGATACTATAGGGCCTTGGTTCTCTCCAATGCCTTTGCACTGCTTAGCATCTTCTGTTTTCTTTATGCTTTTATTGGTGTATTACTTCGCTATGTGCATCCTTTTATGCTTCTGTTTGGATCCATGAGAGATCAACATAGCCAGTTTCTTCTTTGAAATCCCACTCTGTATCTGAAGATACTGCTTGACCTTGGTTCTTTCAAATGCCCTCTCACTGCTTAGCACGTTTTTGTTTTCTTTATGCTTTGTATCTATGCATAATTAATTAATGGGAATCTGTTTATGTATTCTCAGGTAGGAGACCTGACTCATGGAGACGTTGGAGAACGGAGACCTTTGGTAATTGATGTTACTGAGCTAGGGAACTACTAAGTTCTAGTCTGTATATTGAGTGACTGCAGGGAATGTGATTGATATGCATATTATCTTGTCAAGGGTTTAGTGTTTCTGAATTGCCTATTGGACACGCACGCGCACACACACACGAAAGAAAAAGAAGACCATTTTGGGCTATTTGCTTCCTGTCATGTTTAAGTTTGGATTTCACTTGCAGGAGGTTGTTCAAGTTGGTGCCGAACAAAATGACTTTTTGAATTTGGAAACTGCAAATCAACTGGTTACCTTCCAAACAGATCTGAACACTAAGGTACAGCGAACTGAAGCCTGCAGCTTATATAAAGTTTGCTCTTGCAGGGAGTGTGGTGCAGAAGCAGAGGGCCAGCGCAGCCTTATCTGTGATGGATGCGAAGCAATATACCATGTCTCCTGCATTGAGCCTGTCATTGAAGAGATTCCCGTCAGCTGGTATTGTGCTACCTGCTCAACAGATAGGAAGGAGCTGCTGGAATCTGAATCAACTCAAATCCAAGTAGAAATTCCACATGGAAAGTGTGTGGTAAATGAGACTTGTGAGGGTGATGATATTCAAATCTGTGAAAATGACAAAGAGATGACCAAGAAATTTGAAGATTTGGATGGAACCCTGGATTGCCATATGAAACTCGATACGCTGCAGGTGTCACAAGACTCACAACAAAGCGCAAGCTCACAGTTGTGCAAGCTGTGTAAAATGGGTGAAGAGGAGGGAAAGAAGATGCTTGCATGTGGAAACACACATTGCCCCAACAGGTACTATCACCAGAGATGCTTGGGCCTGAAGCAGTTAACTTGCCCATTCTCCTGTTGGTACTGCCCCTCTTGTCTTTGTAGAGCTTGTCTTTTCGATAGGGATGATGACAAGATCATCCTGTGTGATGGCTGTGACGACGCGTACCACATATACTGCATAGTTCCACCCCGGACATCCATTCCTAAGGGGAAGTGGTATTGCCTGTCCTGCACTGCTGTTATGAGGAAAAGGCGAAAGATGAGGATGAGAGATGAGTCAGTTGGGAAGAAACAGAAGAACCTCAATTCTAGAAGAGAAGATGGGGCGTCTGGATCGGTGGATATGCTTTTGAGTGCGGCTGACAAGCTGAATTTTGAGGAGAAATTGGCTGAGAGGAAGAACAGGTAACAAAGTAAAGAAGGCCATGTCTGGTGTATTCATTTTGGGGACAGAATACCATGACGGATCGCTTGTATATTTTGGTGACGACCTGATGTTGCTATCTGCACCTTCCCACCTCAATCAGATCATAATTTTTGGTCAAAACCTTGTAGGTTGTAAACTGTAGGATGGATGTACTTGTATCCAAACTCGCCGGTAAGGCAAAAAAGAGGTGGTGTATGAAACGAATTGGAACATAGTTGTATGACTGCGAGTGTAATTGGTGTTCATGTACGTTTCCTTCTGTAAAAAGCCAAAAACCTTTTCTGCTCATTATACAGAAGCGGGTGTCTGAATTTTGATTTTTTTTGTTAATAACCAGGTATAGCATCACATTGATCTACAGCCCAACTATGAGATGCTTCAGCACTTGGCGGGTGTTACAATGGTCCATGTTATGGAGTTGGAAGTCATATGGTAAGAAATAACCTGTCGGAAATTTTACCCATAGCTCATCCAACATGGGGCTCGTCATTGAGATGTGGCTTGTTGGTTCGTTAAAAAAGGCTGTTTTGTTGAGAGAAAAAAGAAGAGGGTATTAGCTATGCTGGTTTGTGTGTAAAAATATCCTTTTGGTGATGCATTTTGATGCCTCGTAGCCTAGATCCCTCTTGATCTAGAAAGCAAAGCAGGAAAACTGGGCGAGTTGCACCTCATTTTGACGAAAGACCAAGTCAAATAATCGGCAAATTCGGCCTGGTCACTCAAATTTTTGCAGTGGATTTGGGTCAAGGTTTAACTGTAATGGAGTTTCTTGGAACCTACCAATGCTTTTTTTTTTTCAAGAGGTAAAGTAAAATCCATCAGTAAGTATTTTCATCCTTAAAAATTTTACTTTAATAATGAATTAGAAAAGTATCGTCTCTATTTCCCTTTATCTAATTGACAGTGGAACATCTTATTAATAGTGGATTGGACATCCTTTTGTTTCATCTAGCTAGGCTTCCAGATGTGGAAAATACGCAATGACATGTCGTTTGCTTCCCGACCCAAATGGCTAATCAGATTTTGAGGTCACATTAGGGTCCATTTAGCATCATTTAAAAATATTCCTGTATTTCTATATGCTAAACTCCAGGGATTTAGGTGGCATGTGTTGGGTTATTTGGATAAATCCCAGTTACACTCGAATTCTAGAAGCATTGAACTGAATCTGAATCAACCCAAATTTCAGAATGGCCAACTTACAACCCACTTAATGCCCGTTGACCCACATTAGACCTATAGGTTTTTTTGAGCTATGTCCAACAAAATGATCCTTTGAATGTCTCATTCACACTTCTTATGAGCGACGGGAGTGGAGTGTGTACTCTGCATCAAGGTCTACCTTTCGAAAACATCCCTTTCAACCAGTGGTTTATCCCCGAATTTTACTTTAATATCACATTCTACAAGGGACCAATTTCTATGGGAGTTAATTTGGCGACATTCTATAAAAAAAGGAGGATGTTCACTTTAACAAGTTCAAGTTCTCTCTCTCTCTTTTTTTTTTTAATGAAAAAAATGAGTTCAATTCAATAAATGAGCCCCACTGTGATTTAAATATTAAACATGTATGGATAGTTAGGCATTTCTCATATAGACCCTACCGCAGACCCAACCGAGATCTTAAGGACAACAAAATTGAAAATATGTAGGTTTGCCGCCCCTTTTATCGGGCAGTGGTGCTACTCACCCCGATGGGGGAGCCCCGCTGGGATCCAACGGACCCCAGGGGGCCCGGGCTCCCAGTTGAGGCTCCCCCATCGGGGTGAGTAGACTTTTACTTTACCGGGGGATAATGTTTAACATTCAGCTTTACCGCTGACTATAGCGGCGGTAAAATTTTGGTTTAAACCCCTCCAGCCCCAGTTCACTATAGATACTAGTTTTCTGTGTTTTTGACTTACGAGGACTTGTTTACCTTCATCTTGTCTCTTGGCATGTCATTTAATTTCAACGTAGAGGCACTCATGGATCAAACCAGCAATAAGTTTAACCTAAATTTGACCGACGCTATATTAGAACTGGGCTATGCTCTTAGGCTCGTGGGCTGAACTGGAGCCTAACTTCTTTGCTTGATTGTACAGTGCGTGTGTATTCCAGCTATTGGGCGAATGACGGAAATATGAAATTTCGTTGGGGGCACCATGGAAAATTAAAATTCTTGTGGTGGCCCATTGTAAAAAAGTATATAAATCTTCTACATGCATAAAAAGTCTTTCGGAAATTATGGAGGGCCCATGGCCAGCCCTCCCCTGAGTTCCGCCCCTGCTCATGGAGCCTACTTAAATGAATATCTATCAATGGGAGTAGGGCAAATGGAAATGCTTTCTTATAGATAGGGAAAGCCAATAGGCAGACCCACCCGATTATTTTAGCCCTTTGATTTAACAGCTTTGGAGTTCAAGGACATCTTTTAAGTATCAATTTTTTTGAGATTCAATACAAGGATACATGAAATGTCGGCAGGTGTAAAATTAGGCCTTATGTCAAATTATGGGCTGCACGGATCAAAGTGAGACCAAGTGGGCCCCTAGAGTGCATAGGACCCAAGTCAGCTCTGAGTCAAAAGTCAAGACAAACTAGTAGAAATTATTTTTATTCACATATATTTAAATTAAGGTTTAACTTTAGGGCTTGCAAGCATTTTTCTAACACAGCAATGCAAGTCTTGTCTGCGTGGAGTTCCAAATTCTATATTTGAATCAAGAGAATTCATAAAAAGGTGCATTCGAAATGCCAACTCTCTGGCTTGCAGAATTCTCAAAAAAAAAAAAACAGTATTGTCACAATCAGTGAATGCTTGACGGCCCCTATGCATTTCGTTGCTCCACTTATTAAGGACAACATCTGAAGAAGATATTCCCAACTTCTTGCAGCCAAACAGGCCTAGGGCTCAACAAAGTTCCAGATCAATTAAGCCCAATACTTTCTGAGTCAACCCAGGGTCTAAATTGCCACTGTAGATTCCAGGCAGGACGCACATTCAAAGTCCGACCGGTCAGCAGCTCAGATCTCATCCACGTGTATCACACCTAAGGAAGGAAACTGGATCCCCTCTTTGGACCAATCAAGAGGTGACACATGAACTTGTTGAGTTTAAAAACCGGTGTTGTTTTTAAAATCTAATTCATCTTTTAAGTACAAAACAATGTGTCACCCCCTCAGGTATCAGAGAACTCGGATGGAAGAAAGACTTAAATATTAATTAAGCATTGTTGATGTTTTTAATGCAGGAGGTTCTGATGCAACACCCACGCCCTCTTTTTTTACTTATCTCTTTCTAAAAGCAGGGAGCATAAAAAGCAACAAAAATCATGTCTTCTTCCACTTCCACTTCCTCTCATATCCGTTGGGCCAACGGTTCCTTACCCGCCCATAGAATTCAAATCAGACTAAAAAGTAAAAAAACGTTTTACTCTTGTCTCTTTTTGTTCATCTTTTATAACTTTATTAAAGCCTTGCTACTACCTTCACTCCTTGTAGTGCCTCCTTTTCAATTCAAGCTTCATGGGCACCTGCATCAGCAAATACTCATCTGCTAAAGAAGACGACTCCAATGCTATCCAAGACAAGCTTGTAATAGCCCAAGCTCCTATTCCTACCTTTCCTCTCTCCAAAGATTCCTTATCAAAGAACCATTTTTCTCCCTCTCTCTCTTCTTCTTCCTCTCCCACACCTACCATCTCCACCACAACTACAACTACAACTACAAGTACTACTACTCTTAACACTACTACTAGCAGCACCTCTTCTTCTTCTTCTACTTCTTGTATATCAAAGGACAGGTCATTTTCGAATGAGTTTTTGTGGTCTTGCATCAAGGAGAATCCACAAATAATTCGAGTAGATCAAGTTGGGAAGAGCCCCATAAAGAAGAAACCCAGTAAATCTCCTACCCCAAGAGCGCAAAACCGACGATCAAAGACCATTGCAGCACCAACAAAACAGTCCATACCTGGATCGAGTACCCCATCAAAACCACCCAAGAAAGCTACTGAAACCTCACCTTCTCCAGCTCGACAGAAGAGCATTAGAAAGGAACCTGAAAGGCAGAAACACATTTCAATCTCAAAGAGGAATGTGGGGTCTCAATCTCCTATTCGGAGATTCAATGTTAAAGCTGTTAACGACGTTTTGGGCAGTCCACAAGAAGTGGACTGCAAGCGCCAAGTCCAAGTCTCTTGTCGTGGTCTATCGCCATCTCCCAGTCGAAGATTCAATGGAGTTGCCGGTCGAGACCTTGTGAGGAATCCACAAGAGGAGAATCGAAAATGTGGGAAGATTTGTGGGGGTCTTTCTCCAAATCCTAGCAGAAGATTTGATAGAGATGCGATTCATCGGGGTCTTTCGTCGTCTCCCAGTCGAAAGTTCAATGGAGATGTGGGTAAGATTGGTGTTGGATTCATGGGTAATGGCAATTTTCCAGTAGCTGTTGAGACACAGAAAGTGTCACCCATGAGTCCTCCTTGTCATGGTCCTTATTTGAAGAAAAGAGAGAGTCGTATGGTCCTAAGCCATCCTCAAGTGGATGAAATTGTTGTTGCAGAGATACTCTCCAAGCATGATTCCAACAGTTTGCTTTCTGTGGAAGACATTGATAATCCTCTCATCTCTTTGGACTGCTTCATCTTTCTTTGAGTGAAGGGAATTGTTTCTTCAACGTTTTTTCATGTGTGGAACCTGTAAGTATTTGATTTTGGAGTGTATAAAAAAAGGGTTTTTGATTGATTGATTGCTTATCAAATAACAAGAGCGAAGAGTGTGTTTTGTCTATGAATTGCAGTAATTACTCTGTTTGCTGCTTGTATTTTCGTGTATAAGTACTTGATTTTCAGGAAATACAAAAGATCAGTGTCTGGGTTCTTTTTTATTTGAGATTTTGACTGTCAAAATCATTGGACTCTGATTTAATGCGTAGGGCGTTGACCCAATACTAATGTGTCTTTTTGTGCTTTCACTATTTCATTATATATCCAGCTTCTTGGATTTTAGAAGAGATTTTCTCCTCTGCAGAGTTGCATAGATTAAAAATACATCTGTCACTACGTGCCCACTCACCGTTATACTGTCTCGTATAATACTTTAAAGACATGATGTTGGATACCTAAGGGCACGTTTGTGTACGTGTAATTTCCGTGAAAAGTGAAAATTGCCACATCAGCAAAATCCATGGGTTTCAAATACTTCGGAAAAGTATTTCTACGGAAGTAAAAAAAAATTATGTTTGGTGCAAAAAGTTTTTCCTTGATGTTGATGTTGTTTGGTGCGGCTGCGGATTCCTTACAAAAAACTAGAATTTATTGTTTGGTGTGGTAATTTTCTGCAGAAAAATAATAAAACTACAATGCTATTATCATTTGTAAATTGCTTTCTATTAACTCATTTGTTCACACTTCTATGTATAAAACCATGGATTATAAGAAATTTAGGACAAACAAATCTTCCCAATTGAAATTAAAAATCCTTACACTAATAGTAGATCTTTCAAATTTATAGGATATGGTGGGCTATGAGAATGTTATTCTGATGACCCAATCTTAGCATGGACAGCACTCTAGTGTTATATATAGTCGTTTTTTATCACCTACTCCAGGCTCCAGCGGTTATTAACATTCTTGACTGTCCAATGGGCCCAACTGAATGAGGCCCGCCCAAAAACCTCTAATTGGGCCTTTGCAAATCTATGGTAATTCTCCTTTGCTGCTCCCTGAACCCGCCATTCAGCAACTCATTCCCCTGCCAAAATTCTCCCCATCAGTACATAGGTAATCAATCAATGAGTTTAATAGAAGATGAAAACCAGAGTGTCTCAAATCTCCTTATCGACGAAAGTTTCAGGGCCATTGGAGGTGGTGATGGCATTCAACTGGGGCAAATGAGGTGGCTGGCCGTAGGGGGTTGGGGCGAACAACGAGAAGAGGAAGGGGGGGGGGGGGGGGCGGGGGCGGCGTGTTGGGGTGTGCCACAATGAAAAGTGGAAATTGCCACATCAGCAAAATCCATGGGTTTCAAATACTTCGGAAAAGTATTTCTACGGAAGTAAAAAAAAATTATGTTTGGTGCAAAAAGTTTTTCCTTGATGTTGATGTTGTTTGGTGCGGCTGCGGATTCCTTATAAAAAATTAGAATTTATTGTTTGGTGTGGTAATTTTCTGCAGAAAAATAATAAAACTACAATGCTATTATCATTTGTAAATTGCTTTCTATTAACTCATTTGTTCACACTTCTATGTATAAAACCATGGATTATAAGAAATTTAGGACAAACAAATCTTCCCAATTGAAATTAAAAATCCTTACACTAATAGTAGATCTTTCAAATTTATAGGATATGGTGGGCTATGAGAATGTTATTCTGATGACCCAATCTTAGCATGGACAGCACTCTAGTGTTATATATAGTCGTTTTTTATCACCTACTCCAGGCTCCAGCGGTTATTAACATTCTTGACTGTCCAATGGGCCCAACTGAATGAGGCCCGCCCAAAAACCTCTAATTGGGCCTTTGCAAATCTCTGGTAATTCTCCTTTGCTGCTCCCTGAACCCGCCATTCAGTAACTCATTCCCCTGCCAAAATTCACCCCATCAGTACATAGGTAATCAATCAATGAGTTTAATAGAAGATGAAAACCAGAGTGTCTCAAATCTCCTTATCGACGAAAGTTTCAGGGCCATTGGAGGTGGTGATGGCATTCAACTGGGGCAAATGAGATGGCTGGTCGTAGGGGGTTGGGGCGAACAACGAGAAGAGGGAGGGGGGGGGGGCGGCGTGTTGGGGTGTGGGCGCTGTGCGAGGTGGCTATTGCTAGGGGTTTAAGGAGAGACGGGGGTTGGGGTGTGGCTGCTAAGGCAGCGTGGAGAATAGAGAGAAAGAGGGAGATAAGCATATCTGTAAGGCGATCTTTGTTGGCTCTCGTCGATGAAGGAGAAGAGAGAACAGGAAGCTAGGGTTTAGAAATGGGCAGGAAAAGAAGTATATAAAGGGGGATGCAGTTTTCTGAGGAAATAAACTTCACACACACCCCCATGGGAAGTCCATTTCTATAGTGAGGAAGGAAATGCTAAGTTGGCAATAAAGTAATTCTACGGAAAAATACTGCACCAAACACAAGAAAATTAGCTTTTCTGCATAAAAGTGTTTCCTTTTCCATGGAAATGGGCTACACAAACATGCCCTAAATCAGCAATGGACAATACAAGGTGACAAGGCGTCTCTTTTCTTTTCTTTTCTTTTCTTTTTTTTTTTTTTTCTCGGGTGCTCAACTTTGGGGGCTGGGACCTATCATTAAGGTGAGGGATGTAGATCTCGAATGAGGTATGATAGGATAGCCCTGTATGTGAGAGAAGGTGATTGTCAAAGTTACAAGCTCGCTATAGCGAGGTGTGGTTTTGCTGGGCCCAATTTTTTTTGAAAAAAATGTCTTCTTTTGCACACTAAAAGTTGATGAATACCATTGGCTTGTATATTTATTAAACCAATTAGGGTCTTGGATTCCGAGGGGTTTATAGGGCCCTAGAAAATGACACCTTTGACGAGATCAACGGACCAACGGTAATTAACCACGTGAGAAATCATTAAGGCTAAGATCATTTCATGTGAAATTTTATCTTTTGTCTAACACATTGTCATGGATGAGGCTTGGAGAACCGGTATACTACATTTATATAAAGTGGCACCAAATTAAAGATAGCTATACACCGGATCTTCAAACATCATCGTATGAGAATGTGAAGGATGAGAGTCTAGTAAATGACAATTGATTCTTCTTAATCAATGCATGTGCAAAAAAAATGCATGAAAGTATATATGTGTGCAGGTGGAAAGGATGAATGAAGTGGACACAGAACGTACTCTCCTCGCTAGACCCCTCACCGGAAGAGCCGGTTTTCTTCTTAGCATGGCTTTTCAAAACCATATTATACTGCACGTGCAGTGCAGCATGATAGGAAAGAAGATGCCTGGGCAAAATGTGGATCAGTTGTGCTACGCACCCGGGATCCAGACCCCGGACGGACCCAGGGGTGTCTGGGATCCGTGGGTCCGTCCGGGGTCTGGATCCCGGGTGCGTAGCACAACTGTGGATTGGATCCACATGAGTGATTTGAAACGTCACCATCGAACAAATATGTGGGCATCACGGTCTAATCAAGCCCATGAAAGGACACATGTGGACCTAATCAACCTTTATTGACCAAAAATTGCCAAGTCACCTCCTCATAAAAAGCATAACAAATTAACAAATTCATGTTGATAGGCCAGTCTTCTTTCTCAAAGAAAAACTTGGCAGAGACATTGGCAAATGGAATCTTAAATTGGAGATGTCTGCTTCAATATGACAGATAACCAGGAAGTTATCTTGACCCTGTAAAGGGTGTCTACTAAATGGACTGTTGGGAATCGATTAGAAGATGATGATAGAGATGTCAATGGGCTTGGGTTAGCCTAGATTCTGCTAAGCCTGATCCAATCCGATAACACTAGATTCAAGTTTTATTTGGCCTGGATTTGAACTCTGAAGTCTAAACCCAAGTTTAACATTCAAAACCTTTATATTGAGTAGGAATCCGACATAAGGTCCAGATTGGTCTCTCGCTCCTGTTGATGCTTAAAATCCATGGTGCTAATGCTGATCTATTTCTTGGTTCCCATGTCTGATTTAAGAATCTAACATCATGTCTTTTGAATCTTCCCAGATAAAATGGCTAATATTGCTCAACTGCATTATGTGCCAGAAACTCCATATAGAGATAATTAGCGAGTCTAGATGAATGCCATCCCCTTCAACGACATATCATCCTCATAATATTTCTTGTTAGTAGGAGTAGATTCCATTATAAGATTGGACACATGATTGAAAGTGTGACTCGTACGATATAGCATTATTCACGTTCCAATTATCTCTTTTGTGGGCCTCATAATAGGGATCCGGCATGTGTTACACGGTTAATGTAATAATACCTTTTACAGGGGATCCAGAGTCTTTGGACAGGTCCTTAGATGCTGGGTCCATCAGCATGTGTTACACGGTTAATGTAATAATACCTTTTACAAAGGATCCAGAGTCTTTGGACAGGTCCTTGGATGCTGGGGTCCATCAGCATGTGTTACACGGTTCCATGTAATAATACCTTTTACAGGGGTTCCAGACTCCAGAGTCTTTGGACAGGTCCTTGGATGCTGGGGTCCATCAGCTCAATGGAGAGATGAATCAATCCTGTTGGCTCTGTAGCCAACATTTTAAAAGTTCTTTTTAGGAGCTCATGACATAAAGAAAGTCTTACAAATGATTTATATGATCCACCGCCGATGTGGGCCGCAGCCACTTATTCCTTAATCTGAACAGTTGAAATGACCTGACCTGACTTGCTGACTTGTCTGTTGTAGATCAAACCCTTAATGGTGGGTCAAGACCAAGGGCAAGGATCAGTTCATACCCGGCCATTACAAATCAAGCCACTTAAAATAAATGCATCTCCTAAATTTCACTCGAATAGAAGTTAATACCACATCTGGATTAAGCATTTATGGCACTATTTATTTATATTAAAATACATAAAAATTCAACACAAGTATAATGAATCTTTTTGAAGTGGTTATGAAAGTCAAAGGTGAATTTTAAAAAATAGCGCCGAATAACATTTTCTGTTATTCAAATAGAATAAAAAAAATGATCGAAAATGAATGTCTAGCCTTCGGTGTTCAATTTTTAACTACTTATAAGGTTCTTGTATATTGAATTCTTCTATATATATTGCACACCTAATGTGGGGCCCACTTGGGACCCCACTTGCGGATGGAGCCCGTGGAGACCTCTCATCTGCTTGGAGCTTACCAGCATATAATATATGGGCCCCATCTAATCATCATAACCCCTTCATCAACTGCTAATGAGTTTTAACCCTTTAAGAACCTTTTAAAAATTAACTCATCGATCCAATGGCACAAATCATTTGGATGTGGTCCATATTTTATACTCAGCTAGATGCCAACCAAATGAAGAGATCTCCATAGGTCTCATCCCCAAGTGGGGTTTCAGGTGGGCCCCACATTGAAGTGTGCATTTAAACTAAATACACACCGTTTACACTGGATAATTACTGTATATATTACTAGCAAAATTACCTGTGCTCAGCACGGATATGGCAAACATTGTAATTTAAACATTTATGTATAAAAAATTCATTATTTTTTTAAAAAAGAAAGCAAAAGAAGAAAAAAAAATTCTAAGTATCGAAGAATTGGTATATCATAGAATGAAAAAAATGAGAATTAGAGTAGAATGGAAATGATAGTGTTTGGTTTAAAACAAAGTCTTTGAAAAGTAAAATAAATTAAATAAAAGAAAAGTCGAGAGCATTTGTGAGTGATTATGATAAAGAGATAAAAAAGGTAATTGATGTAACTTCTGGTCAAAATCATAACCGACAGTCAAAATTGGATGCAAAAGCTCCTAGCTTAATATATTATAATTGGCCTGGCGAGACTTGAGACCAAGGGATTAATGGACACCACTCCACCAATAAGTGTACAAACTTTGCATTTCTTTAAAATAAAAGGAGAGGCTAAACATACACTTGTATTTGCTCACTCCATATTGCTACTCTCTACACTCCACACACTTACTCTATACACACCCTATTATTTTGCCCAAAATACCATAGCCTCTACTCTCTCAACTTCTCTGTACACTCCCTCCCTCCCTCTTCCTCTCCCCGCTCCCCTCTCCCTGTCTCTCTCTCTCTCCCACCCTCCTTTCTTTCTCCCTCCCGCCACTAGCCCCCACCCTTTGTCTCTCAACATGTCTCTCTCCCTCTCCTTCCCTCTATCTCTTTGGTCGTTGTTGCCCTCTGTTCTTCTCCCTCTCCCTCTCCTTCTCCTTGTCTCTCTTCCTCTCTCCATCTTCACCCTTTGGCGGTGCTGATGGAGGGGGCTGGCTAGGGTGGGAGTGGGTGTGTAGAAAGAAGTTGGGGATTATATATAGTTTGATAGATGTTCTTTTATGTAATTTCCTACTAAGGTATTTTGATAAAAAAAAAAATTTGAGTGTGCATTTAGCAGCTCTCAAATAAAAATGGGAAAGTGACCGTACAGACGACCTAAAATTCCACATTTACCCAAGACAAGATGAAAAAGTAAAAATTACCCACCAGCAGATCGTACAGGAAAGGAGGTACAAATTCGGACAGTTTTACCCGTTTCATGCGATGTAGGATATCCCACGGTTCGATATTGTAGGCCAGTGAGATATCGCACCGTTCGATATCCTAGACTTGTAGGATATCACACAGTTCAATATCCTATGCTCGTAAGATATCGCACCGTTACCCTCCCATATATAACTCATTTTTACACCACCTACAGACCTCCGTTTCAAAAAACTGCAGAGACCTCCGTTTCCAAAAACTACAGAGCTCCGTTTTCATCTCCGTTTTGGCTTATGGGTTCCAATAGTATATTACCATTACCGTTAAAATGGAGTATACTCAAAATTGCCAATTCCATAAAGTTTTGGATGAATCCAAGAAAACCCAAGAAAACTGAAACTGCATGGTTAAGATAAAAAAAAAAAAGATAATAAGAAGAAGAAGAGAAGATGATCATACCTGAGTCTGAGAAAATGGGAGAAGGAAATGAAAGAGAGAGTAGGTGTGGATAGGAAAAGTTAGAGAGGAGAAAGGAAGCAGGAGTGGGTAGGAAAAATCAGAGCTTATTAATCCATTTACGAGAAAATCAGAGCGCATTAATCCATTTACGAAAATACCCTCGGGGGAGGAAAATCTCGCCAGAAGCTCGCTACAGCGAGATCCTCGCTATAGCTAGAGCAGTGGAATAGGGGGCTCGCTATTGCGAGGGTCTGGGCTGGCTATAGCGAGACCTCATTGTGGGTTTGCTTGGAAGTGGTGAAGTAGTGTATTAAAAAAAAAAAACACAAAACACAAAACACAAAGTGCATGTGTGCAGGTGGAATTGAAATTTGTACATGTGTAATAATTGGCATGTGAAATGAGTAGTGATTGGACACAACCATGTGCATTTTATATGGATGGAAAATAGGTGGAGGCTTGAAAATGAAAACATGTGGTTTATTTATAGGTGTGATTGGATGGAATGGGTGGAATTTGTACATGTATTCCTGCAATATCAATATCAAGAAGATGAGAAAAACACAGAGGAGAAACCATTGGAGAATAGAAGAAGATGACCACAATAAAAAAAGGTTTTTACCGAGTTATCTCCGTTCCTGTTTCACCTAGGTTGAAAGGAGAATGGTGAAAATTTTACTGAGATATCCTATATGTAGGATATCAAACGGTGCGATATCCTATGGCCTAGGATATAGCAGGATAAATGGTAAAACTGTTCATCCTTTATGCACGATCTTCTCTTATAGGAAATTTATAGTCTTTTGTCTGGTCTCATGTAAATATTGAATTTTGGATCCCCCTGCGGTCATTTTCCCAATAAAATTTTGCATTTCTTCTTGGAAGTCGGGACTTAGATAGCCAATGGTTTAGAGGTTTTCCATTCTCCAACGAAATCCACTTACAGCAAAACGTGCGCCGCCGTATCATCCCAAATTTCCCAAGAACGATCTAATGACAGTAAAACGCCCTAAACTAAGAAATGAAGAATGTAATGCGCTCTCCGGAGCTACAGAGATTCCATGCACCCCAATTCAAATCTACCTATTCCCAGAGTCAACTAAAAAAAACAATTTGAGCAGATCATAACTTGATTCTCACCAAATTGACCCTAAAGAGTGAGAGACATTTCATTAAAAAAAATAAAATTTATGTGTTTGACTACAATAGGAAATTTTATGGAAATTTCAGAAGCCAGACATTTCATCAAGCATCTATGCCTATGACCACTAATGGAAATTTTGTGGAAATTTCTGATGGCAGACATTTCATTCTGTCCATTGATAATTTCCACATGATATAAATAAGAAAACCATTCAAAGTTCTAGAATGTGGACCTGTTCAAAATTAAATTTTTTTTTTTTTTTTAATTTCACGCTGGTGGGACTGGAAGATAATGGTGACATAGTATGGTCACCAACTTTGGTCGCAATCTAATAAATTAACGGCTTTGCATATGTGAAGGTCGATTTATCCATATCTTTCATATCAAGATTATTCTTAAGATATTCTTTGGTTTCGCAAATCATTCCAAGATCACTGTTAGCTAATAAAATGTCATCAACATATAGGACTAAAATCATAAATCGGCTCCCACTAACCTTCAAGATATATATATATATATATATATATAATGATCAAAGGTATTTTTAGTAAAACCAAAAGATGTAAATGAGATTGAATTTTAAATACTATTATGTGTAAGCCTTTTTAAGACTATAATCGATTTCTTTAATTTACAAACTAGTTTTTTCTCATTATGTTTCACGAAACCTTCAAGTTGTTCCATATACACTTCTTCTTTTTAATCTCCATTTAAGAACGTTGTTTTGACGTCCATTTGATGTCATTCTAAGTTCAAATAAGTTATGATGTGGAACTTATTTCAATCCAATAATAACCGCAAGTGCACTTTTGAAATAAGTTGTGTTGACATAGTGGCAATTACAGGTCGAACCCACATGAAACACTTTTGAACTTTAATTAAAAATATTTTTTTTCAAAAATAAAATTAAAAATCATGCATATGAATAAAAGATTTCCAATGATCAAAACTAAAGTGTAAAAAAAATAATGATGATAATAGATCAGAACATCAAGAATTCATCAAGTAAGTTAATCAACCAATTTATGCAATCAATTACACAGTTTTGTCTCAAACTAACTCAGATAAAAAACAAATCAATGTTTCTGATCCAGATGATTTGTCTATCAAGAAAATAATTTTCAGATTTAATTAAAAAAAAACTAAAACCTCCTTCACCTCATAAAAGATTGAAAACATCCGAGCATCATATATAAAGTAAACATAGACTATCAAAGTGATTGAATCCTAAGCATAATCTATTAAACAAGCATATACGATCAAAGTCTATTCAATAGAATTCTAAGCAGAGGCTTGTCATAGACATGAAGATAGAATTATTCTTACGATAAAGCATGTATAATAAAGAGACATTCAAACAATTAAATTGAATTACATAAAAGGCAGAAAAAGTTAAGTTAACTTCATCAAGATGCCCCAATCTAGCAGACTACTCCTCCACAGTGAAGAACTTCATAAAGTTTTCCATTGATTTCTTCAAATTAGTACAATAGATCTCTTGGATTTCTCTCTTCTAGTCCTAATTTCTGGAACAGGGCTCTAAAATATCCAAAAATAATACTCAAAACACACTTAGAGAGAGAAGAGAAAAACAGGAGAGAGAGAGGAGAGATACGAGAAAAAAGTGGACTTCCAATTAAATTCTTTTTATAATTCTCAGTTATCTTACAAATACATTGAATCTGGATACTTTCTCTATAGATTTTATTTTTCTTCTTAAATAAAGTATATCTTTTATCTGGAAATTTCTGGAAACCTCTGGATGGCTTGGCTAATCTAGATGGGGTCCCACAAGGGATGCACAGCAATGAATTATCAAAGGTATGGATTTAATTGCAATCATGTCTAAAAATGTACATGAGAATTTCTGGGCCCATAACTTTTTCTATATAGCTCTGATTTGTTTGATTTTGGGTTCCACATATATCTACTCTGAATAAGCTTTTCAAGGGTAGGCAAAATTTCTCGATTTGACAGTCGGGTTGAAAGTTACGACAATTTTAAGATATACTGTTTAGGAAAAAAGGGATTAACTTTTAAAATTTGATTTGCAATGTACTCTATCTCGGCACAACTTCCATTTTGAAAGGAGATCAGTTGTGGCTTGTTTAAACTCTTCTTCTTTTATTCCCATCAAAATTGTACTCCTTGGATTATCCATGAATTATTTCAAATCTCCAAAAAAGTTATGATAAATAAACCCTTTTCATGTCAAGCAAAATTATATGGTTTTTTTTTTTTTTTTTTTTTTTGCATTGGCCCCGCTGAGAACTCCTTTTTTTTTTTTTTTTTTTTTCATTTTATGTAGTGGCCCCTCTATGATTAAATCCCTGGTTCCGCCCTTGAACCAAATATAAGTTTGGTGCTCTCTACCCTCAGGCCTACTTGGATGGAACTCCAGCTAGCATGGGTTGGGAGATGGAAGGTGTAAGTGCAAAAAATACTCACAAAGTTAGGTAGGTGCCTCAGGGGACTTATCCAAAAGACCGGAGGTAGAACTGCTTGATCTGGAGACCTGAAAGGGGAGAAGAAGAAGAGGACGTCAAAGGACCCTGGCTGTGGGCAGCGCAGGGCTCTCCGATGCTTAAGTCAGTGCAGGTTGGAGAAGAGTAGAGGAATCTTAAGGGCGTTGTTGCATGTAAGTGTGTATATCTCTTTTTGGGTGGTTTCTTACCTTATATGAGAGAATTCCTTGGTGCCTGCGTCAGTGGGCTTAGTGATGTGACTGCTGGGGTCTTGTCAGCCCATAGAGTCATTTAATGAGGGTCCATCACAGCCCACATTGCATTGAATGAGGGTCCGATCAGCCCACATTGCAATAAATGCCCGTCACATTGGGCCTAATCTGGCCTTGATCTGTGGGCGGCTGAGGTCCCATTGGATCCTGTCTCGGGCCCTGCCCACATATGGTTGCAGCCACTGGATATGGCTTTGCTAAGGATTGGGCAGAGATGGACGGCTGGGATGATGTATCTGTCATGTCAACGCGTGTTGTCGTTCAACAATATGTCCTGCATGGGATGTGGCTGTCAGGCCCTGCTTCGGTTGGGATGCTCGTGCCGCGACTACAGGCTCACAACCGAGACCAATATGGGCATGGTACCCGTGTGGCCGAAGCGCGTCCGGTTGGTTTCTGCAGAGACCAACCTAAAAAGGCGCCGAAGCCGAAGTGGTGTAAGAACAAGCAAGCCGGTCGGTCCGTGACCGTGGCCAAGACCCGACTTGGCGGGTGTTTTTGCCGAGATGGGGGACATCCCCACACAGAAGGGTCTACTTGTCTAATGAAAATCATGAAAGATCAAACTCATCTGATAATTTTATGGCCCTCAGGTACTCTGTAGACTAGGTTTGTTTGGTTAAACCTTTTTGAAATGTTTGATTAGGGGAAAAGTTATGTTGCACTTGTCAAAAAGGCACTCTTCCATCGTATATGTTTGAATGCGTGAATTCAGAAGGGAAGACCCCTTTTCTTCTTTTTTGATGTTATATTAAAGGAAATCTTTTTCATGTTTATGTTATTATAGAGAAAATAAGAATGGGTGAGGCAGTTGGTTAGGACCATGGCTCGGAACAACTGTAGTTTGCGAGTTTGAAGAATAACTTATACTCATTTTCTTCTTTTAAATTTTTATGATTTAAAAATTATTCATTTTCTATGGATCATCTTGATAATATTCCAAGAGAAACCAAATTTTATAATATTTTATTCTTGTTCTCTCTCTCTCTCTATATATATATATAAAGGCATCGTACAATTGTGTTTTCTCTCCGATTAATACTCAATTCATGCACCCATATTTCCTGTTTGTCTCGGTGAAAAGAGAGATGCCATGCCACTAAATACCAACCCTATATTGTATCCTATTTTAGGTATCTTCTAAATTTCTAACAAGCTGTTTGACTTTTATACATGGGATATGAATATCAGATTTGGTAACATGTTCATTTGGAAGAATCATTTTCACATGAGTAATAGTTGAATGGCTCATAATACATTTGTAAGGTTTATATATATATATATATATATATATAGGAGAATGTTCAAGTGCATCTATCCCTCACCAGAGGGTAATGACACTTTTCCTTTTTGCACATGAAAATAAGGAAGTGTACATCACCCTATGTACTTAAAAATTCACTTTTGTACTTGAAATTCTCATTTATGGAAGCATCCATCATCATAGGATGAGGGATGGATGCACTTGAAACTTCCCCATATATATATATATATCTTAAAACTTATGAAGATTTAAGACATTAAATTAAATATTTTGGAGTTTAATGGGTCAATAAAATATTTGAACCGTTCCTATTAAAATTCTAGGGTTCACACGAGCTACAAAATATTGAAGGTGATGATGGAGTTTGATTCCTCAGCCTTTTCTAAAGAAAAAATGATACCGGTGACCTATATTTGAGGAGGGAAGTATGGAACATTTTAAAAGCTTTTCAAATGGGAAAATCTCCATATGAAAATAACTTAATTTTCACATCGTCATTTACACATGTGATATGTAAAATGAATGCGTACATATATTATTAAATATGTAAATAGGTGCAGACAAATGGCATCTGTGTGACTTATTTCTTTACTAAAATTTTGTTCCTGATATTTTAAAAATGATTTGACAACTATTCCCTTCACATTTCCAAATTCCAAATTCCTCTGCTAGAAACTTGAAATTCCATTTTCCATTTTCCATTTTCCATTTTCCATTTTCATCCGATGAAACCCCCTCAAACACTTGCTCCTGCCAAAGAGTAAGATTCAAGAATGTCACCCATCACCTTGTAGACGTAAATTCTTTGAAAGAAACATGCCCAAGCACCATGGTGTGGGTGGTGGATAAGGACTTCCATCAATCAATGAGATGAGACATGTTTCATCTTGGTGGGGTCCACTGGCTTGCATGATATGCAAGGTGGAATAATTAGAGATTGTGACCGAGACAATGCCAGACTGTGACCGAGACAACCCCATAGAGCATTTAATAGGCCATTAGATACTAGATAAGATTGATTCTAAGGACCACATGTTGGGACCCACCGGGTCCATCTATACCAGTGTCAACTGTGAATTGAATGCATAGTCCCAAGTTGCCAGACGTACGGTCCAGCTACAGTGACATGGATTGTGATTATGATTTATGCATACGAATCCAATCGAACCGAACCCAACCAAATCGGTTATGTGGGGCCACTTTAAGTGGACAGGTATGAGATTCAACATCTGTAAAGAGTGTGAGGCATTTCATTAAAAAAAAAATATATGTGTTTGATTACAATAGGAAATTTTATGGAAATTTCAGAAGCCGGAAATTTCATCAAGCATCTATGCCTATGACTACTAATGGAAAATTTGTGGAAATTTCTGATGGCAGACATTTCATTCTGTCCATTGATAATTTCCACATGATATAGATAAGAAAACCATTCAAAGTTCTAGAATGTATACCTGTTCAAAATTACTTTTTTTTTTTTTTTTTTCATTTCACGCTGGTGGGACTGAAAGATAATGGTGACATAGTATGGTCACCAACTTTGGTCGCAATCTAATAAATTAACGGCTTTGCCTTTGTAAGGCTCACTTTGGCACAGTTGTGAAAAATTATACCCTTCCATGTTCAATGTACTCAAATCTCTGTGAATTGACAGTCATGGTAATTTAAAGTCATGCCAATCACCTCCCATTGTAGTGGTTAGTGATATCAGATGCCCTCTTTAAGAGGGCAGAATGTATGATTTCAAGTATGCTAAGAAGGGTCTTTTACCTCAGCAGAAAAGTTGTTAGTTTTTATATTACTGTCCAAGGTTCGAATTAAGGTAGACGCCTTTCCTCACTAGAGGTCTTCTTTTTTGTTATGAGGGCTCCCTCACCTCACTCGAGGTCTACTTCTCTCACCAGAGGACAGGGGTCCCCGCCCCTTTAAGTTGTGTTAAAAAAAAAAAAATGTCTTCACATTAGAGTTTAAATAATGGGAAACTTTTTTTTTCCATATTTATTAAGTCCAGGTTGTTTAATGGAAGGTGGTGGACAAGCTAAGCTAGCTACTAAAATGTGAGTTGATCCCTGTAAATCTATCAGTGAGGCCACCTTTGAAATCCAAAAACTGAAGTCAAGTTTCACTTTAATTGAAGTTTGGTTATACTGTGGGACTTGTATAACATGTGATTTAGTTCCCTTTGCGTGTCATATATTTATAATTATTATTTTTTATTCTTTTGCTACATTCTGTGGCTTACACTAATATTGAACTTTCAGAATTTAATTCCTTCACTAAATATATTTAATATCTTTCAAGTGCAATTGCCCCTCCTCTACTTCTTTTGTTTCTAAGTATACATGTGATATCATTCAAAGTTACTTTTTTTTTTTGTCGTTTAGCGATATGGTTGATATCAACCATTCTGTTGTATTTAGCAAATAAAACAGTTACACGTTGAATAAAATCTGTCTGATATAATGATCAATATCGATCATTCTTTTGTGTTTGGCAAATAAGATAGTTAGAGGGTGAAGAAAATCTGACAGACGAATTGACCAATATCGATTGTTAAGTTAAAAATAAAGAAATAGGTCAATTTTCAAAAAATAAGCATTCCATAACCTTATATTTTGTGGAAATATAATCAATAAAAGACGGGAAATGAATAGCTTTCTTTCATTATTTTCTATTAAAAAGAGGGGTTTTTTTTTTCTTTTTTCATATGGCCATTTTGAAAAAAAAAAACTCACCTTGGTCTTATTTTTAACCACTTACACATATATCCAAAGTAATGCAAACACAGCCCCTATGTAAATCGGGTATGTTCTCAACATTTGGATAATCAGTAGCGAAGCGACGTGCAATGCAAAGCCGGTCACGCAAGTGACAACGTGCTTCATGCTTAACCCTTGAATTATGGTACACCGCGAGAGCACGAGCATTCACTCTACTTTCCACAATCGTGTTAAAAAAAAGAGACTACTAGTCTCCTCTGCGCGCCGCTCGTCCTATAAATTAAAAAATTGTACAACGCAGCAAGTCAATCGATCCTCGTTCATCGTAGAATCCCGTTGAAATTGAACAGCATCTCATCTCCGACATCCGATAGCTGCGATTCGTGAGGTGATTTCAGAAACATCTCCTTGTCATCTTCATTCATTCATCATTTCTCTATTTCTTTCTATGTATGTGTTTCTTTTCTGCAATTGTTTCAATTCAATTAGAAGTAGAGAGATATATGAAATACCTAGGGTTCTTAATTCTTGTTGCTTTCCATGAATCAATCTTATGATTGCTTCAGATTACATGAGTCTCATTCCTCTTTCAACAATTATGTTGCAGAAAACTTGAATAGAGAAATAATTGGTCAATGCTGTTTACACTAGCGAACATGATTTTAGGGTTGTTGATGCGTTTTCAAGAGTCATAGCATATGAGGTTTAAGATAAAAGGAACGAGAGTGATTCTGAACACACCACCAGATTTTCGGAGCACACCCACCTTTTTAAAAAAAAAAAAAAACTTGCACATGACGAAAATACCCATAAATTCTATGCATATTATGCAATGGTATGAAACGCTGTGCGCATGATATATGCATGGTTTTTTCAGCACGGCTCTGAAACTCTGTGCACCCCTTTCTGTGCACGGTTGTCACATCTCGGACCACCTGAGTATTTCCGGATTAGGGTGGTTTTAGAGGTGTGACATGCGTACTCCCGTAGACTCGCATCTGTTCTAGACCAAATCCAAATTCACGAAAGAGAAAAATTACACTTTGCACGTGTGAGGATTACTCACTGACACTTCTCAATGAACATATATTTGCGGAAGTATGTACAATATTAATATCAAAGCCATGAGCGGTCCATTAACCAATCTGTTACATAACAATTAGTCTATAATAAAGGTAATAATTTAAACATCTTAAATGCATAGTATACAAGTACTCTAATGAATATCTACTAGATGCTTATCTCAAAAGGAACATAATCCTGATACAAAAGCAAAATATAACTAATCATATGCATTACCTTAAGCTAATTGCAAGATTAAATGGTTAATCTTAAACTCATCAATACCACTCTTGTATGTACTCCGGAGTTAAGCTAACCAATACCTTAATCGATTCAATCGATAGTCTGTAGAACTATCAGTTATCCTCTTCGGAGACATGAATTCCTGTGACACCAAGTGTAGCACCATGAATACGACGATTCAATAATATATATGAGCAATTAAGATTCAACACATGTTATTCAAATTTCGAATTTAAAGATGAATAAATTAAAGAGACCAAATGATGTCAACTAGGCACATTGTGCAATATGAATAATTCATGCTTTATCAGATGAATCGAATACTTACTTTCTAATTGGCTACTACATTTGCTCATTCTCTCCGATAGAGAGCGAATCTAGTTGGGATGTCATTAGTGACCCGGCCAAAGGTTCTCCTGGTTACCCGGTTCTGGAGTTCCGGTGATGCAGACGACATATTGTAGTAGTCTCAAATAACTAAACCAAGTTTAACCCTGTCGAGTATCACAAGGTCAAAGATAAGTAGTGCCGAACCATTCGAATCGAATAATAATAAGACTGGAGTAAGACTTTTCTAATCAAATAATTTCTAATCGAATCCCTATATTTAATTCATAATCTTGAATAATTTCCAATCAAATCGAATCATATACTACTCCATTCGAATACACATCAATGTATGATAACATTTGTAAGGCAATTGTAGTATAATTTGTGGAATGGTACAAATAATGCATATAACAAGTAACTAAATATTTGAGGGCAATAAATAAATCAATTTCAATATGCAAATGCAAATAGATTAATAGAATCAAGGACATTTACTAGCCAACCCTAATCTATTTATCCGCCATCTCTAACTTTCCATTACGATGTAGTTTTAGATGATTCAATTCACGTGCTACATCTTGTTGGTGTCACGTTGTGTATGTGTAAGGTGCATTGAAGTCCTCTAAATCAACACCTATGGTGAAGTTCTAGATGAGTCGGATAAGTATATGAGATGATCTCAGCCAAAGATTTCCCATATGATATAATTTCGTCGAACTATGATAATCGGTTAGGATTCCATGTCTAAGGAGCTACAAAGTCAATCCTTTACACCCTAAAAACCTTATTGGTTTAGTGTTTATGTCACAATCATCCTCAGGGATTGATTATGAAGAGCTTAGGCCTTTTGAAGTGGCATTAACTCCCTTATGGCCAATTGTTCCAACCTAGGAGTCCAACTAGGTGAAAAATCCCTTTTCTCAAAAGAGACGGGCCTGGTTCATTGATCCACATTTTCACTTCCTCTCCCAACCTCTAATTATGAGGATATGTGGACCATTAGATTCTACGTTTCAAGAGCTTTCCAACGATAGGTGGAACTCCAAAATCCGACCTACGGATCAAAAATTAAGGTAGTTTGAAGTTGCAATTGCCGAGCCCACTGGGCCAGCCTTGCTATTTGGACACCCGAACCAGCAGCAGAGTTCTGTTTTTGAAGGAATTTCCATTCCCATTCATTTCTACTCTTCCGATTGCTTATAAAGTATTCTTAAGATCATAATATGACCACTTTGAGTTTCCAATTGCTCCTCCAAACACCACTCAATCCATCTATTCTCATATACATTTTCATTTCCAATAACACATTACAATAAGAACCCATTTTTACATTAACAATCTATTCAAATGGAAAAAGTTGAATTAGCATTCAATGGAATAATATTACTCAATCAATAAATCAATCACATGTATTAATCAAAATTGCTCATTACTTGCCTTGTTTAGGTGCTTTCCACTCTAATCTTCTCTTCTTTGCTCAAATCAAGCTAAAACCCCAAATCACAAGCTCAAACTAAGTCCTACAATGGTGAAAGGCAAGATATGAAAGAATATTAATATGCATGTCATGAAAATGAGTCTCCTTGACTCAACTTTACACCCAAATTCGGAATGGGGCTTGAGTTCTCACCTATGGTAGCAATGAAGACTTGTATGAAGGAGCTTTTGACAATCCAAGAGTATGTAAAAATGGAGAAGATGATCTTCAAGTGGACATGCACATCTCCTTAGCCGGATTGAGAGTGAGGTGAATGATTGAGTGAGAAACCTTGCGAAATGGAGAAGCTAAAGATGATTTGGGCAAATGGGTCCTTACGAGATGAAATGGCTCAAAGATGAAGATAACCTTGAGGAATCTCTCATGTAATGCCTTCTATGGCTTGGTTTGGAAGAATAAGAAGATATGGACGTGAAGAAGGGAAGAGGGAGGAGAGTTCTCTGCCAAATGAGGTGAAGAGAGTGAAAGGGACGATGGAGGGTTTACAAAGGGAAAGGTTTTTGTTCCTTTTTGCATGCAAGTCCATTTTCTTGAATGAAATTTGGGACAAGGGCTTTGAGATTGTTTTGGGCTTGGAAATGAGTTGGACTGTGTCCACTTAGTTTGTATCCATGCATAGGATTTGATGTAGGGAAAGTGTTTGATGAAATGCACATGAAGACCCACTAAAGCTAGAAATACCCATACATGATTAAAACTATAAAAAAGGTCATAGCTCTAACTAACTTTGGTTAAACCCCACTAATCAAATTAATCCTTCACAAAACCAACCAAAACACAAATTAGGCACTCAATCAAGATTAATTAAGCGCTAATCCAACTTAGGCGGGGTTGGGGTCTTACAACGGCGCTGAAACTCGAACTACCTCTTTCCCCCTTCTTGCTCTGGCAACCCCCGCCTGACCCCGCTACCAACCCATCTCCCTCTCATTCCCTCTCTTTCAGTAGCCCTGCTGAGGGCGATTCTCACGCCAAGCGACGCCAACAATGGCGGAGGGTTCTCGGTGCTGTGCTTTTGTGTAGACTCGATTTTCCCTCGATTGAACTTCCATGCGAATCCGCCGGTGCAGAATATCTCCATCCGCGACGTGCATGGGACAAAGTGGGAGTTCCGACACATCTATTGCGGCACGCCGCTCCGGCACCTGTTGACGACCGGGTGGAGCAAGTTCGTCAATAAGAAGAAGCGTTGTGCTGGTGATTCGGTGTTGTTTATTAAGCACAAGAGTGGGGAGCTCTTTGTGGGGATTCGTCGGGCAAGATCAACAGTCGGCGTTGGTGTTGGGCGGTGGAAGATGGAAGATGGGAGAGGGAGAGGAAGAGAGAAAGAGGGGGAAATGTAGAAGCAGAGGTCAGATGGATTTTGGGTAGGGGCTGGCGGCAGGCGAGAGGTAGGGGGGAGAGAGGAAGAGAGAGGCAAAGAGAAAGGGGGAGGGGGGGGGGGGACGGGGGTTGCCGCAGTGAGCGAGAGAGATAGAGAGAGGGATCTGCGGGGTCGGGGTTGGGCGGAGGTGGCCGGAGCAGGGAACAAGGAAGGAGAGAGGGAGAGGAGAGGAGAGAAGAGGAGGGTATTTTGGGTATTTTTGGAAATGTGGGTGGGCTCAGCAAAAGAGGTAGGTGCAAATAGAATTTCCCAAGGAACAAACTGTGAAGTTGAATGAATTTGTTTGGTGTGGGCCCCTGGCCGCGAATTGGAAGTGGATAATGTGTTTTGGATGATCATCGCTGGATGATGGAGATTCAATCAGATTTTTTTTTCTTTTTTTGATTGGGGTCATCGCTGATTTCTGTTTGGTACTATCCATTTTTTTATTTTTATTTTTATGCTAATGATACCTTCCAGCTACTGTCAGGACCATTTGAACAGTTGAATTCGATGTTTTGCATTTGTTTGTTCCACTGATTTTGAGTTGATCAGATGTAGTTCAGGAATCTGAATGTAACCAAATCAAGATCTGTTTGAATATGAATGGATGGTTGTAAATTTTACAGTGTGTATTGTTGTGGCATGGAAGATTGGAAGTTTGAAATTTCAGTTGGTTTAACATTGATTCTCTCTCTCTCTCTCTCTCTCTGTTTTTTTTTGACACTGAGGGTGTCCTAGGCTCCCAGCCCTTTGGGCCAAACTAATCCCTATAGGCCCCGGGGAGCCGCGTAAATCCCTTGTGGCCCCAGTGTAGTAGTGCAGTTTCGAACCCTCAACTTCCGGGAGCAACCCGTGGTCCTAGGCTAACTGAGCTATCCCTCAGAGTTATTTTGCTGATTTACTTTCCCGAATTGATGTTAACAATCAGTATGGACAATGATTCAAGGCAGAAAAAATGGAAATGATAATATACAGTTTGATCGCCAACATCATTCTCCTGCGAATTGGAGTAACCAGATGCTTTTAAAAGAGGAATAACAATATTATACATGGTTCATGGACTGGACACCTGAACATCAGCCTAATGACTAAAGAAAAGTGAATGAGAGGGATCAGACTGTGGATTGTCATACAGTTTAATCCATATGTAGAAAGGAAACAAATCAACAATATTCTCTCAATATCTATGGTATCCAATCCTGCATTGGGCTTAGTCTGAATTCTTGATATATTTATTTGTGATCTATTTTTGCTCAAGGTCTGCCACTCTACTTTATTTCCTATAGATTTGCAAATTCCATCATTCCCATATTTGTCCTGAAATGCTTTTTGCTCTTTCTGGTTGATTTTTTTTCTTATACATTAGAATTTCCCTTATGAAATATACATATGTACACATCCAAGAGCCAACATTCAAGAGGTTTGGATCATTCAATCTGTGATTGCCTGTTTGCCTACGGATTGTGGGCTGAGTCCAGTAGACAGTTCACCTTAATGATTGGACTTTCCACATGTCAACTAGTTGCAAAGTTGTCTCATGGCCTGAAATTTTCTTAACTGCATGTGACTGTTTTTGTTACTTTATCTGTTACTATTAGTTAATTTATCATTCTAAGGACTATGCATAAGGTGATTTACCAGTATGGAGCTGTGCGCACTCAAGATTGGAATTAATCCATCTATTTCTTTAATTTCTATACAGGGCTGTCTGTTTGGTTTTGGTATAAAACACGTCTAAAGATATGGGCAACAAGGAGTCTATTGAATATTCCTCTCCTGTTGAATATGTGCAACGTGATTCTTTTCATGTTAGCAGTTCCGTGGATCCCAGCGATCGGAATAAGCAACATTCGCAATTCATAGCTGATAATTTCACCTCTGTAGATCAGGTATTTGTTCATAACTTGATACTCTTGATGTTATAACTGAAACTCTCGAGTCTTTGAAACATGCAGCTGTTGTCCTTTGTTAAAGTTTCGTTGCCCGGTGTCTATAGGTTTCGATGGACCAAATTTTCCAGTAGTTTTTTTCCCCTCCTAAATGTATTCATCTGGCAGTTCCTTTTATTTGACCTTTTTGTTATTTTTGTTACCTTCTCTATTACACATGGTTTGTTCCAGAATAACCTTGCCCTGATACTTGTATTGCCAGGTTATTTCTGCACTGAGAGATGCTGGCCTGGAGTCATCAAATTTAATTCTTGGTATCGACTTTACAAAAAGCAATGAATGGACAGGTGCTATTATTGGTTTCATGCCTTTTATGTCATTGCATCTGTAGCTCGAGTTTTAATCATCAAATAAATGCTTCTCTTGATTGTTGAGATAAAAGGCATTATTCTTTTATGGGTGCAGGCAAGTACTCATTTCACAGGCGAAGTCTTCATGCCATTGGTGGGCAGCCTAATCCATACGAGCAAGCAATCTCCATAATCGGGCGCACGCTATCTCCTTTTGATGAGGATAATATGATACCTTGTTTTGGATTTGGTGATGGTGAGAGATTTTGTAATTTAACTTGTAACTTGCAAGTGTAATTATGATGCAGCATTTTCTCAGTTCTTTTCTCCCCCGTTCTTTCTTTGCAGCATCTACGCACGATCAACGTGTGTTTAGCTTTTTTCCTGATGACCGTTATTGCAATGGTTTTGAGGAGGCTCTTGCACGATACAGAGAGATTGTGCCACATCTAAAGTTGTCGGGTCTGCTTCTCTTTCCTTTTCATTGCTTGTGAAAGTACAAAATCACGTATTGAACACTTTATTTATGATAACTTAGAAGGACAGCATTACTGTTCAGTGTTTGTTCAATCATGTTGAGCTGTTTATTTTTCTGCTATTGTGTTTTCTTTTTAATTCCAGCATTACATTATTGTATGTTATGTGCATCAGAAAGTATAAAAGGTCTTGAAGGTGAAATGGTAGATATTTTCCATTTCAACCTTTTGTCCTTGAGTTGCTTTTGTAAGGAACAACTGATCTGAACAACTTCTTAAATTCACTTAACAACAGAGCACCTCATATAACTTGTATGGTGAACAGACAACTACTTTCCTGTCTATGAACTCCATTTTTCCTTTTCTAGCATTTGTCTCTGGATTACCAAAATATCTTCATATCTTTCTACTCAAAGCAAAATATCTGTAAACTTCCTAATTTACAAAATAGCCAATATAACTTGTGAAATTACAAAAGGTCCAAAACACCTTCCTTTCATTCCTTCCTCAAGTACGGCTGGATGGGGTAAGTTGTTTTAGGGAGGTGATTGATATGGGCAGATGTATGGGGAGAAAGGATCTCCTACTACAAGAAGGTAATTTAAGGTGTTGTGGAAGACACATGAGAGTACTTTTTGGATCCAATTGCCTAGTATAATGAATACTTATTGATGTGAAGTTGAGCCCAAAGAGGCTGTTATCCTCAAAACCACTTTTATCCAATTCTGTAGACAAGAGACAATCATTAAAATTAAATATCTGCTCTGTAATATCCAGGTCCAACATCATTTGCGCCAATCATTAATACATCAATTGACATTGTGGAGAGAAGCAATGGGCAATATCACGTCCTTGTAATTATTGCTGATGGACAGGTAAGGGAATTCAGTTCCAAGACATTTTTTTAATCTCTGCCTATTAGTCCTGATCCTCCCCTCCCTCCCCCCCCCCCCACCCTTTTTGCTATCATACAGGTTTCAGGGAACTCTGAATCTGTTACAAGGCCAGGTGCTTTGAGTCCACAAGAACAAGCAACCATAAATGCTATAGTTACAGCTAGGTAAAGCAATTAGCTTTCTTTAGCTAATGATAATAATAATAATAATAATAAGAGGAATTTACGGGTAAAATCCCTGTAGGATTGCATACGTCCCAGCAGGACCTAGTTCCATGTTCGATACGGGAGAGATCGACTTTTTTTCCTTTTTTTTTTTTTTTTTTTTTTTGTCGTTTTGCGATTTGGTCGATATCGATCATATAACTGAAAGACATTTTTCCCTACATGGCCGATATTGACCATATAACTGAAAGGCATTTTTCCCTGCATGGTCGATATCGACCATATAACTGAAAGGCATTTTTTCTCTGTATGGTCGATAGCGACCATTCTATTAGTCAGATTTTCTTTAATATGTCAATGTCTTATTTGCTAAACTCAGCAAAATGGTCGATATCGACCATATTATGAAATAACAAGAAAAAAGATAAATATGTGTTTTCTCCCTTGGTTGCTGGTGTCGCTCCATGGCCAAGTGGGTCTGTTCAAAATGAAAATCCATACCCAGGTGGGTCTGTTCCAAATGGGGTTGATTGTGGATTTCCTCAACAAACCCATCAAGATATTAGCATTGAGATTACATAGTCTGATGGGTTTGGTTCTGATTTTGATTTGAAAATAGCCTAAGTTGGGATTTCTGGGATTTCAGGATAAACTCATCAGGAAAATTGAGAAAAAGACGTGTTGGGTTCGAATGGATTTGATTTGAAACTTGTGGAGTAAGGGTTCTCACGTGAAATTGGTGCCCATAACGGAACTGATTGTAAAGAGGTGGAATTTAGGGTTTTGGGTGTCTCTATAGAAAAGGAGATGGAGAAGGTTAGCTTAGTTGCTGCTTGCGATGGAACTTCTGTAGATTATGATGTTCCTTTTGGTAGAGGAGTTGGTTGTTTGATGATGAAGAGTGAGCAAATCGTGACTTCAAGAAAGAACGGCAATGGAGGGAGTGAAGTTGATGTTGCTGATACGATGGTGAATACGGAGAGTAACGCCACCAATAAAAGTTACGCACAAAGTGCCGAGATAGTAGTTCATGAGGATGAGAGTGATGGCGGCGGTGCTAATACTAATGATTGCAGTGATTCTTCTTCTTCGAGCAGTGAAGAAGATGAAGACGACGACAATGATGATGAAGAAGAAGAAAATGATTATGAGGGAAAGGATGTAGATATTGAAGAAGGTGAGATAAGAAATCTTGAAAAAGAGGAGATAGCCCTCAACAGTGGCGATGAGGAAGAAGGGGCCGTGAAAGGACCTATCCCCTCTTCTCCCTCCTCCCCTCCCCTCTTCTCCCTCCTGAAAAACCCAATTTTTATTTGGGTTCCCGTAGAATGGTCGATATTGACCATTCGCTAAACGACAAAAAAAAAAAAAATACAAAAATGCACATGGAGGACCTTTTCCATAAATATAGTGTGTCTGTGACCTCAAGAGTGGTATGGGGTTCTACGGGGACCTATGCGGTAAATTCCTCTAATAATAATAATAATAATTCAGATTTCTCTTGCTTCTCTGACACTGGCCTCTTTGCTTACTTTCTGAAACATTTGCATTGGTCAGTCAATATCCTCTCTCTATTATTTTGGTCGGCGTGGGTGATGGACCATGGGATGCAATGCAGCAGTTTGATGATAACATTCCCCAAAGGTCATTTGATAATTTCCAGGTAATCGTTGTTCAACTTTAAAAAGTTACTGAAGGCAATGAACTTGAGGTCATATTTTAACTTTTGAATGTTCTTTAAACATGTGTATTTTCTGAGGTTTTAAACTTGAGTTCATATTTTAATTTTTGAATGTTCTTTAAACATGTGTATTTTCTGGGGTTTTAATTTTTTTACTGGCCTTTACAATCTAGTTTCTATTGTTCAAAATGTCAGGCTCCTTACTGTAGTTGCTTGGAAAGTAGATGTTGAATGGATAATGACGATGATAATATTCTTTTCTTGTTCTGTCATATTATCCATCTTGTCTCTGGTCATTAGCTTAATGTTTCAAAGTAACTCCTGTAGCCTTGTCAAAGTAATTGACAAGAACAAAAAAAAGCCCAAACTAGGATTGGTTGTGCTACTCTTTGGTGGCCAACAAGCCCTTCTTATTTATTATTAATAATTTTTTACTTACAAATTATCCATTGGCATTCTGTAATATTACAGAAAAGTCCCTGTATGCAGTTAATAAAAATTACAAATAAGTTCCTGATGTATCTTACAACTGCCTCTCAAGCTGGAGCATGAATATCTATTAAGCCCAGCTTGGAAGATGGTTGCCCTTTGGAAAGTCCTTTCGTAAGAAAATCAGCAACTTGATTTCGGATCAAGTGAACTACAATCAGCAACTTGATTTCAGATCAAGTGAACTACAAGTCTACAACTGTATCTCCTGTGTCATTTCTCATTAATAAAGTGACAACCAAGTTTATTGTGTTTTCTGTGTTTGCGATACACAATCTGAAGCAATATGAATGGCAGCTATATTATCACAACATAGAATCATAGGACCATCTCTGGAAATTCTAACTGCTTGAGTAGAGTCTTCAACTATGACAGCTCACGTGTCATAGGCCATGGCACAATACTTAAGTCTCCGCACTAGTTCTAGGAACAATTAGTTGCTTCTTACTCTTCCAAGAGACAGCAATTCCACTTACCAATGTGCAATAATCTATAGTGAACCTTGAGGTTGCGGATTCAAGCCATATGTTGCCGATGGAAAAACATAAGCCTATAATAAACCTTTGATTTGACTTTTGTCCTACCTAGTCTGCATCAGGAAAAGCCTCTATATTCAGATATTCATGATAAGAACAATGTGCTCAACTGCTCACTGCCCCATGGTATCTTGAATCAGATCATGCAATCCATTTTGGAGCAAAAGGTCAAATAATTGCATGTCTAACCAATCTTACCTGTGGCAGAAAATCATTCATGAAGTCCTCTTACCTGTGGCATTCGGGAACTCATGTTAAAATGACTTCTAATTTTTTCTGTTATTACATATTGCACGATTCCTGGTGCATTCTCTTTCTCATTATATCAGTAACCTAGAGTTACTCCAATCATAGAAACTGATAAAATGGGAGTATAGAGCTTCCATCTTTGTTGTGACTGAAAAACTGTATCCATGCAGTTTGTGAACTTCACCAAAATCATGTCTGAGAATACGGAGATGTCAAAAAAGGAAGCAGCATTTGCACTTGCTGCACTCATGGAAATTCCACTTCAATACAGGGCTACCCAGAACCCTCAGTTTCAGCGGTAAGCCTTTTGTCCAAATATATGGACAGACCCCTATCTTATGATATGAAGAACAGTTTGATCCAAGCATCTCCTATCATGCAGGCGGCGAACAAACAAGATCCGAGGGTCACCTCCTCGGCCACCTCCTCGTGAAGTAATTGATCATGATAATGCAGTCAGTGCATTCCCTCATAAAACGAGCTTCAAGTCGACTATGCAAAACCTTTCCACAGAGCATCGTACAATGAGCTTCCAGTCAACGGTGCCAAACATTCCCACAGAGCAGGTATTTGTCATTTGTCAATCTTCTTTCTGTTATTTGAGTTCAATTTTTTGTTTCATGGCATTGAGAAGCTTGTTGTCATCCTCAAGGTTTGCCCTATTTGCTTGACAAATCCAAAGAACATGGCATTCGGATGTGGTCATTTGGTAAGTCCATATTGAACCTTTATACCCTTTGCTGACATGATGTACAGATGTGTTTGTGAAGGTGCATTGAAGATTTTTTTTTTTCTGTGCGGGCGCGCACTTGCATGGTTGGGTGGGGGACCAATGATCCATTTAAATTCATTTTGTACTAAATTATGATACAACTCATTTCCATGATAATTGGACTGTCCATTTGGAAGGCTCCCATCTTGGATTATTTGTGCAAAGCAGATTGCCAAAGGGCAAATCTGTTGCAACAAAAATCCAACCTCTTTAAGGTATGAGTCTATTTTCTTCTTCAAATATCAAAAGCTTCTTTCTTCTCTCCCTTCTCATTCCTTACATAGGTTCCAAAAAACCCTAAAGCTCAAAAGACAAGAGAAGAAAAATGCCCCCAACAAATGGGCTACAAAGACGAAAATAAAAAAAGAGTCAACAATGGGCCAAGCCCATACAGTCTGTGCTCTGCATGAGTTACCAATGGATAAAAAATATAATTGATCAACTATTATAAACCTTCTATTACTTTGGATCTAAGATCTGCTCATGCCTCTAATTGATTGTTTTAAATCTAAGATTCTTATGCATCCAGTAGATTTTGTTTGCTCTATACCACAATATGGTGTAACAAATTTGAAATAGAATCCTCTTGTTTGCTCAAATTTCAGCCTCAGGTTTCTCTGCCCCTCTGTTTCAGTCCATATCTTGAGGCTTACCATATACAAGCCCAATATTCACTGATTGTACTAAATTTACTGTTATAAAAAATTCACTGATTTCATTGTAATGCTAGCCAAAACATTTTTATCATTTCAATCTCCAAAATATTAACCAATTGGATTGCAACTTTCTAACTCGGTCCTCCTACCTACGCCCAAACACAACCAGCTTTACAACCAGATTAAGTACCAAACACAACCTGATTTGCAACCAGAATAAATGTATATAATTTGATTAACCCATCACCATCATCATCATCAAAGCCTTGTCCCAATTATGTTGGGTCAGCTATTTGAATGTTGTTTCCCCATTCGAGTCTATCTTAGGCAAGACATCACTTTTTCAAATCTATCCTTATTACTTATATAGGACCCCATTTCCTTAAGGGGGCCATTAACCTATGATGCACTTCAGATTGCCCAAGGCAAATCTGGTGCAACAAAAATCCAACCTCTTCAAAGTATGGAGTCTATTTTTCTTCTTCAAAATCCAAAAGCTCCCTTCTTCATCCTCTTCTCATTGCTATATAGGTTCATAAAAAATCCCTAACCCTAAAGAGACGAGAGAAGTCTAAAATGCCCTCAACAAATGAGCAACAAAAGATGAAAATAAAATAGATCCAACAATGGCCCAGGCCCATGCAATCAGGTGGCCCATTCTTATCTGCATCAACATACATGGAGAAACTTTTCCTCACTGGTCTCATTGTTGGTCTATGTTGGACACGTTTGAACCATCTCAAAGGAGTATTAAGTTATCATTTGTTAATGCCACTCCTAAATAATGTTTTATTTGTATAATATCTTTCCTAGTTTTTTCCATACGTCCATCTCAATATTCTTATCTTTGTTTCACTCATTATTTGCATGTATTGTTTTCTAATTGGCCAATATTATGCCCCATAGATCATGTTTGGTTTTATCGTTCTCTTGTAAAAAACTCCTTTCAACTTCGTTGGTATGTGCTGATCACAAATCACTGCAAAAGTAAGTCTCTACTTCAACCATCTAGCTCTTATCATATATTCAACATCCTCTCAAGTCTCCCCATTCTAATTAATTATAGAGTCAAGATGTCAAAAAGACTCTTGGTGGTACCTCTTGAGCTTCAATTCTCATAAGAATTAGCATCCCCTACATGTCCCCATTAAAGTTGGAATTCATATATTCCATCTTTTTACAACTTCAAAGCGCTTGGATTCTAAAGCTTCATGCCATTCCTCAAGTTTCACACACGCTCTCTTGATTCATCCATCAACATTATATAATCTACAGACAACATACACCAAAGTAACTCCTCTTGAATATGAATAATTAACTCGTCCATAATCAATGCAAATGAAGGAGGGCTTAAATCTGACCCTTGACACAAATCTATGGTCACTAGAAAATTCAATTGTCTCTCCACAAGTAGTTTTCACACTCATTGCCACTCCTTGTCGTGAGCTTTTTCTAAACGGATGAAGACTATATGGAGATATTCTCTCTCTCTCTCTCTCTCTCTCTCTCTCTCTGTGTTGATTGTTTAAGTGAGAAGACAGCTTTCGTAGTTGACCATTGACATAAAACCAAATTGATTTTTAGATATTTTGGTCTTTTGTCTAAATCTTTGCTCCATTACTCTCTCGCATAATCTCATGGCATGACTCATAAGTTAATCCCGCGATAATTGGTGTAACTTTATGCATCTCCTTTGTTCCTATATATAGGTACTAAAACACTTGTTCTCTATTCATCCAGCATTTTCTTTTTCCATAATATCAAAATCCATCCAATTTCTTCTACACATTCCCTCCGAGGCTGTATTGGAATGTCATTTGGCCTTGTAGACTTCATTGTTTTCATTCTTATCAATGCTTTCTTCATTTCTACTACCTTAATTCTCCGGTAGACTGTATATCATTCTAACAAAGTATCGTCTCTTGTCCGTAAGCCTCCTATAAAATCTTCATTTAAAAGTTTGTTAAAATATTATTTACATAATAGATTACAAATTTGCTAGTGGAATTCATTATCTCATTTTATGTCAATCTTTGTTACTCAACAATATCGCAATAACTGACTATCATGTTTGTTTGTTATTTTTATTTTATACAAGACTTGCAAGGACTGTGGTGCAACAATATCATCATGCCCCTTGTGCCGAGCACCCATAACGACCCGGTTGAGGCTCTATTCTTCATAGAAAGCAGGGACACCTTCATTGTTTGCTGATGGGTTAGGTAGTATTTTCTTTGCTTGCTAGAAATAAATTGTTCAGTGCTGTGTATTTTTGTAAAAATTCACAATGCTCGGCTTTGAATATGTATAGTTCTCTCTTTTTTTTCCTCGGCATTGTACAAATTGGGCCCCATTTTAGTCATACAACAGTTCTAATATGATGGGTCCTATGAACAGCTCTTGTTCAAGGATCCTGATCCTTCAATCAGTGGCCATATTCATTCAGATAAGGAGGAAGATGCAGTGACAGTCCAAACCAACAGGGAGGCTAAAGGTTCAGTGGCCAGGACCGAGCGTTGTGACATTTTTGGTGCATGGGATTTTCATGAGCTAGGCCATCGGTTTGGGTACTGGGGGCTTAACTGGTTCAAACTTGGAAAAAGGACTAGCAGGCCAAGTACTACTGTATTGTTGTATATTTCCTATTATGATATTCTTTGCTGTTACAATTTTGGGGCAAATATTTTGTACTCTTATGTTTGTATTTTTCATAATCTGAGTCTCAAGCATTTTGCATTAACAGCATTAGGTCGAGTAATGATTCAAATGTTTGTATTTCTCATTTTCCATCAACAAGTGGAAAAAGGACGGTGTTACTATTTTGTCATTTGGGCATTTGGCGCTAGTCTAGTTGGCTTGTTTCTCCTACTTACTCCTTATTTTAGGCAAATTTTTTTTTTTTTGCTTTATTCCACTCTTGTATATTAAAGGGTATGTTCTATTTGGAGAATACTCCTTGCCCTGCATGATTTGGTAGTACCAGGCCTAGTTTTATGCCTACCAAGCATTTTCTCACTATTGGATTGAGAAAATTTATGATTTATATATATATATATATATATATATATTCCAATTAAGGAGGTTGTACCAGCTAGTCTCACACGTGAGGAGAGTACACACAGGAGTGAAACAGCTTGCACATGTGAGGAGAGAGAACCCACACACGCATAGAGAACTCACATGCATAGTGTTGGAATTACTAGACCAAATATAGTGAACTCACATGCGAGATATTTGAACCAATCAAGAGAAGAAACTTGTTCTTTTGAAATACCCAAATCAATCTAGAGAAGAAACTTGTTCTCATGAGTATCTGATAACAAAATCATAGATTTCGTTCTCTTTTCACATCCCTTCATTCATTTTATTTTATTTTATTTATAACAAATCATTTTACAAGGAGTTGGATTTTTGTTTTTTTAAAAAAGAAAAGGTTCCATATCAGAATCAAAACTTGATCCATGTACGAATATAAAAACAGATGGTTCCGCCCGGGAACCGACTCATTCGCTTCCCTGGATGTAACTCCTTGAGTGGTGAATAATTCCATCAAGTGTGCATTACAGCTTTGCTTGTGAACTATCCGGGCCTCTTTTAATATTTGATCCTTTGTGCATTCTAGCAATTCTTTGTCCTTGAATGCTAGAGATTCCAAATGTAAGCTCGCTTCATTTCCAACAGTCTTGTAAATATGGTGATCCACCTAATGGGGATGGATGTTTGATTGTCAATCAAGAGGTCAAGGGGAAGGGAAGGATTTTACATGGTTGGCAGTGACCCAATATCAGCCTTATCTGATCACTCTTTACCGTCAATCTGAAAATTGTAACAAACAATTCAAGGTCCCAAAAGTTCTGTAGATTAATGAGCATAGATTTATTTTATTTTATTATTTACTATGGAACGGTATTGGTATTGTTCAGGAATTGAATCTCATGAAGCATGGTATAAAGCTTGGAGCCTTGCTTTTAAGATTCGTCATAACGAGTAATGCAGTTCAATGACAATGAAGCAGACATGGAATGCGTTTGCTTGACTTCTAGACTTCAAGTCCTGTTGTGGTGTGCGTGCTGTGGGGGTGAGAGAATCAAATGTAATGCCATGAATCTACCCCATGCCCCCACCCTTTTTTTTTTTTTTTTTTTTGGTTCTCTTGTTCTTTTCATTTGAATGGATGTTCTGTTTTTTCTTCTTTTTTGCAATCTTCTCTGACCTACTAAATGAGTTGGATAAACAACAATTAGGAAAACTCCTTAAATTGTTACCCAGACTAAAATCATCACTCACACTTAATATGACCATCAAAATTCAATCACATGGGTGTGAGATTAACAGTTTGTAGGTTATAGAATTCAATAAAGAAGATATCGCATGTTATGTTTGAGGTCCTAATCCTTTGTGTGCTGCTGGAAAGTCATTGTACAAGTCATTTTTTTTTTATTCCTCGCATTCAATAATTGTCATCTCCAATAACCTTTGCGGTCCAATTGATGGTTCATAGACCAAGCAATCCCCAGTTGATAGATTTCAAAACCAGCCAAAGTGGCGCTCTTAGTTTTGGCAATGACCCATCACTTGGTCAAAGAATGTGAATTTTCTAAATACACAGATCATTTACACACACTCACCTTTCTAAATTGCTGCTGAAGCTCAAAGAGTTGGTGGATGTGTGCACTCTAAGAAAGGTGCTTTGATACATTAATAGACCACATGGCTATGTAGACAGTAAAATCCATTTAGTTCAGATAATAGGAGCCCAATTGGTTTCATATAGTTCTACTGGAAGTGTTAATGGAATTTGAAGAGATACTAATGCTCCAATAAATGACTAAGAGAAAATTACGGCAGGACACAAAGTACAAAGATATCACAATCCTATCTCCATTCTGTCAAGTTTCCTATAATGACTGTCAAAATATCTGCAATACTATCCATTGATCTTGATGTTCACAACCCCTTCTAAGTTTTGTATTACAACCTCATGAATGAACCCTCCCTCTTAGCTAACAGCCTTCACAAATCTTTCAAACCCTCCATCTCATTCCCTTTAAGCAGGGTGCCACTAAATGCTCTGCCAATGCGCAACGGAATGTACCGTGGATTCCATCCTGCTCCAAACAGAAGGCCAAACTGAACAATTGAAAATATATACCAAAAAAATTACCCTAACAATAACTATGTGTTTTTTTTTATCTTTATACAAGCATGCATTATTTTATTTATTGAATCCTTGCTAAGTTGATCTCAGGACGGAGTAGAAGTTGTCAAATATAGAGTGACAACCTTGCCATCATGCTGCATAGGTGTTAGGCAGATAAGCAACATTTGTTATTTCAAAATATATGCATGATATTGGGGTCCTCTACGCTGGCAGGAAATGTTATATCCAGTTCATAAGTCCATATACAACTTAACCAGAGCATTATAGGAGGAAACAAAAACTGAAATATGTATATCAAACTTATACATTGCATAAAATTTAAACATCTAAGTGATACACATACCTTCATTATGTTATAAAAAATTGGAGTTTGCTTACCAACAGTTTCTCATTTCTCTTGAAAAATGAAAGGATCACACTTACTCATGACTACAACTTTCTCAGTGATGAGGAATGATTGTTGTCTTTAAATTGTTGGAGAAATTACTTACGAAGAATGTGCAATCGAAAAAAATAAATAAAGAGTTAGAATAAATGATTAGTGAATAAAAATGAATGTGAGAAATTGAATAAGAAAGTAAAAAAAAAAAAAAAAAGGGGGCAAGGCACACCGATTAAGATGCTTTTTTAAAGAAAGTGGTTTCCCACATGCAGGTGGATTTGATGAATTTATATTCTATGATACAATGAACATAATATGTTATTGCAGACTGCCTTATTTAATGAATCAATCCTTATTTCTAGGTCATGTCTTTTCCCCGAAGGATAGCCCACTAATCACAATGATCACACAATCCTAACCATCTAATTTACCAGAATGAATAAGGAGCATTGATAATGCAGGGCCCCTAATGAATTCTCTTTCTCTTTTCCGTTTCCTCTCGAGGTTACAAATTTGTCCATACAACAAACATATTACCTTAGGCCCCATTTGGGTCCTTGGAACTTGCATGGTTAGCTTTCAGGTTACCTCTAATTGATTATAGCAAAGAACAATGTGACATAAAGGTAACTCTAAGTTTTTCAAAGACATGAGTCTCCATATTAATGTGTAAATTGGATAAACTCTCAGTTTACAAAGATCCCAAACAACCCCCTCCGATGGTACTTGCATCTCAATAGGAATGAAATCAAATGACATTTGGAAGAAAAAGAGTCAGTTTTCAAAGACCGGTTCATTTGGGTTTGACATCAGTTAGCATTACTTATAGCACTAATTCACTAATAAGGTTGCACCATCAAGTCACTAAAATCACAAGCATACTCTAATGTGGGCCGACCTGTTCATTACTATCTCTGTAGTGTGGGGTATGTTTTGAGCCAGGGTTTTATGCAACAGGTAGGTTTATAGCATTGAATGTTGGATTTATTACATGGATAAAAAAAAAAAGGGACTTCCATTAGCAGCAGAGCAACTCTTTCTTGTTAACCCTATTTGATTACAAGAGTGAAATCAGGGGATGCAAACATATGCAATGAGCATCAACTAAGAACCCTAGGCATACGATATATTATCTACACAAGGAACATATACAATGCAAATGTTTTTTTGGGGGTAAATAAAACTTTCATTTGAAGGAGAAGAAACACAAGGAAAAGAAATAAACAATCATCATCCCCACACCTAATATTTCTAACATTGCCCTTTTCCCACCCAACAATATCCTGATAAATAGAATAACATAATTTGGCCAATGAGCAAGCTTGGCCTATTAAAAAATTTAGATACATAAGAAAACTCATCATATTAAAATAAAAAAGAAAATTCTTAATATCAGCAGTGATTGGCCTGGTTGACCAATCAAAATCACCCTTGGTAGCTTCCATAACCTCTTGAGCTCCATTGTCACATGGATTTTTGGAGAGACATTTTTCTTTAGCCCTTCGCAACTTTTGAGCCTTCCAAGCTCCTACATCGACCACAAAGAATTGCAACATAGCCATAAGTAGCTAGGGTAGCTGACCTGTAGGTAGCCTATGAAAAAAAAAATCATTACTTCCTCCTCACAAGAAATCACTCTATAAATGTCAAAATCTTCTGTTTTTACTCTCAATTCTATCCTTGCAGGGGAGATTAATTCCATCTACCAAACTTTTGCTTCAGTCATTTATATTAGTGGGTTCAAAGGAGTACCTTAATTATTGCTTTTTTTGACACACGCAATAGTGGCCCCATAGTGTAATTCCTTAGCGGCGGTTTTTTTCTGCCACTAAAAGTGATATTTTGGCAGCGGTTTTATTGAACCGTTGCTAAAAGTACAGTTTTAGGTTTTCTTTTGACCATTTAAGATAAATGTTACATTTCAGTGACAAAATCATTTTCCGCTGCAAAAAAACCCTTTAAGCGGAAAAGAAAACCGCCGCGAAAGGCAATTTTTTCCATGCTAAAAATCTCTTTTTTTTTTTTTTTTTTTTCTGTTGCCATTTTCATAAGAAATTGCCACAACAGGATCACAAGCCAAAATGAAAGGTAAGGTGAAATAATTCTTATGTATAAAACTACCTTTCCTGTGCTTGAATCTTACTGTAGAAAAGCATCAAAGTGGCACAATATCTTCTGCCATGGAAGACAAACTAGAAGTACTTTCCCTTGAATAAGTTGCAAAGTCGCGGCCTCCACATGTAGATTGCCATCAAAAGTGATAAATGCTTTCATCAAATAAATCTTTGGACCAAGAGGAAATACTTACACCTTGTAACTCTTGATATGACAGTTCCTATTAGCCATTAAGGAAGCAATTTCTCCCAAACGCTTCTCTTCACAAGAGACAATGAAGGGCTAATTGACAACTTCCTCTTTTAACAAAAAAAAACCTAAAATATTTTCCTTGTTGCATATCTCAAAAGCATCATATATTCTTCTGTTCAGCAATATCTTTGTGAAGTCTACATATAACTATGGATTCCATGTGAATCTTACTAATTTCACAACGAAACAAACCTTTCACTAATGATCATATTCAAAAGATTCTCAATTATGAAAGACATGTCCTGCCCGAACTGAAGTTTAGTTTCATAACTCTTTGCTAAAAGTATATCCATGAGTGCCGCCACCAGAGGTGATAAAACATAAGCCAAGCTATGTTAGTCAAGTAGGTTTAACAAGGGTGTTGCATGTGTAAGATATGCTAGGCAGGGCGTGTCTTTCATTGTTGAGGATTGCTTAAACATGATCATTAATGGAAAGTTGTTCATTGCACAATTAGTAAGAGTCACATGGATTCCATAGTCATATGTGAAAATACCGAACAAGAAATATATGATGCTTTGAGAAATGCAATTAAGAAAGCCAGCTATGAGGATGTTAGGCTGAGGGCGCTGATTGGTGGTCTGAGGATGATGGAGATATGAAGGCAGGTGGCTGTGATATAGGTGGGTAGATGTGGATATTGGGTTGGTACACGTGAGTGAGGGAGATGGAGAGAGATTGAAAGTGACGTTAGATATACAAGTATGAATAAAAAACCTATAGACTATTTGTGGTGCGCGTGAGTATTGAAGCGCGAAACTTGTAATTGAATAATCATGCCACACAAGATAGATGAGGATTTTATTTGGTGAAGCAAAATCGCCTACGTCCACGAAAAGAGACCAATGACTTACATTTTGACTCTTCCATACAATGACCAAAACATCTTTAACCCTGAACCTAATCATTGACTAACCTAACGGACCACTCTGATAAATCTGAAATACAAGACAAATACAAGACAAACCCAATGTTAATCAATCAAGACTCATGCCCAATGATGATTTGAATGGAATGATGTCATGTAATGCATACTGCTCATAAGAAGATGTCAACTGATTTTATTTATTTATTTATTTATTTTTTGGCTAACGAAAGGTTTCTAATCTTTTGGACTGGACTATTCCCTTCGGGCCCAGAGAGAAGATGGGTAAAACCCCTGTGGCGTCTAGGTGGTAGCACAAGTAGCCTCAACCTTTGATACCTGAAGAGGGGGGGATGGGGGGTTGATACCAAGACCTCTAGCTCTGGAAAAAATAGGAACGGTGGTTATGATTACTCGGCCAAGCCCTTAGGGTTAAAAACTAGTTTATTGCAACCATCATGTTTGTCATATTCATGGCTGTTATGTTAATGAAGGTGCCAACATGGAATGCATGAGAAACTGCATAAAGAAACTACAGAGACTTGAGAAAATAAAACTCTCACTCGATTGATCTCCTAACACAAGTTGCCACATCGGATTCATATGTTTCTTGATATTCTACTCTTGATGTTGGATAGTGGGCTTCCTATGTTGATTAGAGATAGATAGATAGATAGATAGAAAGGTTCTAATGAAGAGAAGGGTAGAGGTGAAGTGGCTATTAGACCGTGCAGGTAGAGATGGGAAGAAGATGGTTTTGGGGTTGTGGCGTTGGGAAGAAGATGGTTTTGGGGTTGTGAGGTGTTTTGGCTTCTGGGTTCCTGTTAGAGACGGGGCTTTTTTTATAGGAGCTGAGTGAGAGGGGAATACACTTATTCAAGGGTTACTTAGCGTGCTTGCAGATCTTCTGTCGATTCTCAACACCACAAATAGATGTTTCATTATAAAGAAAGCCTGCTTGCAGATCTTCTGTCGATTCTCAACACCACAAATAGATATTTCATTATAAAGAAAGGCATGCACCTGACACAATTAGATGAAACAAGGTTCTGACCAAACGATTTTAGGAAAGTTGAGATCTTTCTTACTGAGATTGCTGGATATTTCATCTCTCCTTAATTAGAGTTACATTCATGCATTTTTTGAACTGGGTTATGAGTGAGGACTGAATTCACCTGACCTTTAACTTCTCACTCATGACCCTTGATAAGGAAAATTACACGTCGTTTGATCCAGTCTTACAGCATGATCAAGCAGGCCCATGCTGTTTAAAATTGAGGTTTTTGCATATGCCCCCTAAGGCTGTAGGATTTGTAAATAAGCATTTTGGTTTCAATATTTGTATATGCGCACCCCCCCCCCCCCCCCCCCCGGGAATTTGTATCATCCATGTGATGCCAAATGACCCCCGTTTGAAATTTGTATCATCCATGTGATGCCAAATCCGTCTCATTTGGGCAAGGGTTGGGTAAAATCTAAAGCTTAAAACTTTGAAATATATAAATGTATGGGAAATAGTGTGGTAGAAATCAAACACGCAATCTTATTCTAAAAATTGCTTTAAGTTAATGCCACATCACCACTTGTAACATATGAATTTTATTTATACTTTTAGTAATATATATATGAGGCAGGCAAATTACATCAACAAAATCCAAATCCACCCCATTCCAAGAAAAACAATAACATACTCGCCCCTAATAGGAGTGGGGCAGGGCGGGGTGGAGCCCATTTAAACTCGACCCATTCTAATTATTTTAGTACATTTAGTGGGTGACAGTAATCCTACATAAATTCATTTTTATCAATACAAGGCTCATTCATTAAATCTAAATCGATTACAATGGCAACCAACACTTGTTCTTATAACCATTTAAAATTGACCCAATCCATGCACAACCCCCTATTAGATTGAGAAGAGTTTCAAATACATTATTAGGCTTTATATGTATGAGAGAATTTGAGAGAGACAATTGGAATGTGAGATAAAATAATAATTGTTTTATATATAATGATATACTTATCTTTGCTTAAGAAACTTAAGGGTAAAGTTATCATTTATATAAAATCAACATAAGTCTTTTGGTGGTCATCTATTCTCATTATGAATAGTGATTTTAGGGACATGGAAGGTATTAAAATAATAAAGCAAAAGGTTTATGTAAATACCAAAACCTCATGGACTTATTTACAAATTCTATAAATTTTAGAGAGTATATATATATATATATATATATATATATATATATATATATATATATATATAAACTCTTTACAATTCAGCACATGCCATGCATGCCTTTACCTTTTTATTAATGAAACCATGCTATGCAAAAATCCAGCTAATGCCATGCATGGTCGTCACTGTTCTACCTATCCATATATGATTTGACCTTTGATAGACTGAACACATCCACAAAGGACTGACCACATCCACAAAGGATCGTCCAACTAATGAGAGTAACATGCACTGTTGATATTGTATACACATCGATCAGCAGACTGCCTGGAAAATCCTGAGCCAATTGTGATGACATGTAAGGATGCTAAAACTAGAATAGAGTCTTTACACGCTTTGGAAATATTATATTTTTTACTTGGTGTATTATCTGACATAAGATTTTATAAAATTAAAAAAGGCGAATTGGATGAAACATTATCCCTATGTTTCTAAGACTCTCAATGAAATCAGAGAAAAAAAAGACATGGTTTCTTTGTCAAGATCAACCCATATGTGTGTTGATTTCTACATATACGTGACCTCTGATTTCCGTAGATCAAGGACAGTTCTCAATTAAAAGCACGGGCACAAGTATGACACACTTGGAAAGGTGAAAAATGCATGAGCTTGTGTTGATGACGGTATCGATATAAAGAACACTCCAAAATACAAGCATCCATTGATCCACTTCTCCAAAATTCTCCAATCAAATTGGAGAGTCAGAGTTGAGTTCATATTTTCTCCCCTGGAATTCAATAAAAAAGCCTATCCTCATCACATTACAACCACATTTAAATATGACAGCTACATCTGAAAACATAAGTTCGGTAGGGATGCCAAAATGCAAACCAACATAGTCCACTGTATCATCATCTGTTGCCTCCAATTGATTCTGGTTAGCCTGAGAAAATGCGCGCAAAGGCTCGCTCAAGGGAAGCAAATAGCTCAGCATGGGTAACACGCAAATGTGATATTTGCAAAATATGGTTGCAATATTGTGGCCACTCCATCAAACGGTTCACAAACTGCTCCAGGGCCTTGGTCCCAAATGCAAACTTCTGCAAGTACAAAAGGGTTATCAACAATATCCAGCACAAAGAACTTAAAAGATGACAGCATGCTGTCTGAAATGATAAATACTAACTTTTGAAACAACAGTACGCAGTGCATCCAGGACAACACGGAGGGCAATACCAAGGGTAAGATGACACACGATATGATGCTTTATAATGGATCTTGCAACAAAATTCAGAATCACAACATAGGAAATAAGAAAGAAATAACTTTCCATGTCAAATGAATGTTCCATGTAATGCTTGTCGCAACTATGATCAGGAATGAAACAGCTGTGTTAGGATTTTGAGTGTTGGCTAAATTCATGGGTTGGACAAAATTCTGGATCTTTTGAGTTGTAATTTTTATTTAGAAAAAAGACTTTGAAGATAGAAGGTTGGAAGGACTCAGAAGAAGAAAGTCTGAAAGAATTAGAAGAAGTCTGCTGGAGATAGTGTGCTGAATTTCCGGATTATCCAGAGAGGGGTCCGCTCGAGCGACCATCATATCCGCTCGAGCGAACAGGTCGGGTTGCCTCAACACTGAAACAGAGGCTGGTTCGCTCGAGCGCACCCAATGACCGCTCGAGCGAACCAAGCGCAGTGAACTACGGATTTTGAAAACTGCTATTCTAATTGTGCTCAAACTGCTGGTTTTAGTCCTAATCGTTTTAGGCAACTTTAAGTACATCCTTATGGCTATTTAAAGGATTCAAGGGCTATTCCAAAAGCATAAGAGCATAAGCCTCACCTTTCAAAGTGCTGAGTTAGAAATTATCATTGAGAGTTTTTCTTCTCTAGAATTTTTTATGAAGTTGTGTTGCCAAATTCTCTAGAGCCAAGTTCTTCTGCATCCTTTGTAGAAGATTTGTCTTCTTGCGAGAAGATTTGAGGAGTCAGACGCTGGATTGAATCTGTTACAATCAACGGTGTGAAGTCGTTGAAGCGTGAAGTGACACAAGGTAACTTCAATCCTTGGGTAGGGGATATCTGGGGAAGAGATCTGAGTTTCTTGTAATTGCGATATTCATAGTGTTTGATTTGATCCAGTTCGGATCGGTGGTTTTTCACCCGGTTAGGGTTTTCCACCTTTAATTTGGTGTCCTTGTGGTGTGTGGTTGTTTTGTTTATTTCCACTGCATATTGTTTATTTCTGCACACTGTTGGCTTGATTGTTTTAGTACACCAATCTAGAGATCGGAGACCCCACATTTAAAATTTTTCAAGCTGTAAGGCTAACCGACTAATGGGTGAGACCAAAACTCAATAACAATCAGTATGAACATCATCGCAAGTGCTCTCACTTTTTCACTAAATCAAAATCAGACTAGTATATGATTTTCTAGTTCTGCTGGGTGCCTACGAGGGGCTAAGTATTTGAACATCTTGTCTTTCAAGAATTCACAAATTTTGGTGGTGCAACAGACATAGCTAAGGCAACTGGGTTCGGGGAGTTGCTTTATTAACAGTTAAGTACGGGTGGCATAGTCATTAATGACCACCCCATGTAATGGTCTAGAACAACATTGCGCTTTTATTTTATAGATAATGAATTTTAAACATCAACTGATGGGAAAAGGAGAACTTTATTTTGTGAGGATTCCAAGTTTAACAGCTTGATTAGAATGAGGGACAAGTAGTTTTCAACATAGTTACCTAGTTTGCAATTCGATTAATTCGCACTTGAGCTCACAATTTCTAATTAAGAATTAGCTTGTTTAGAAAATTCGATGGGGTAGATTCATTTGATTATCTTCTCAATTTGTTTGATTTGGAGTTTGAGTTTAACAACTTCCATGAACTAATTATAATTGCCAGTGTCACGACCCGGACCCGAGATCAGAGTCATTAGGGTTAACCCCCGGGTCGCGATGCTAATCATACTTACTCCCGTAAACCCGAATTAACCTAAGTTAAAACGAATCTACAAGGGATCTTGCATACGTACCTGTCAATGTACAGTTGTGCGGAATATACAAATAATATACATTGACAACCATTTAACAAAACGAATCATATACTTTACATTGAACAGTAAAGTTACTTTACATCGTTTCAGTTCTTCTATAATCAACCACTGCATATTTAAAATACAATGCAGGGGATCTCATTTACAATACCTACAATACCAAAACAAATATATAAAACACTTTCTAAATGTTTCCAAAATATCTCCATATACACGCTCTCGGATCACGTCCATTCGGCTAAACCTCCTGGAGGTAGCGAATGGGCCTCCTCCTCTGGCGGGACGGTCTCGGAGGGACCGGTACGGGCAACTGGGCCTGTAACATAATCAGTAATACCATGAACACGACGGTTCAACAAGGTATACATATATTTATAGCATTTCATAATTCCTAACAATTCATTGCTTAACAATTCTAAGCAATCCATAATAAATACCATTAATAAGTACAATAATACTTTAATACTGGCAACTACACTAGCATGGTTTTCAACTCCATACAGTTCTTCCTAAAAAGGAAGCATTTTATATTCATATTCATTCATTCTGTTCAATATTTATTAATGGCTTTTCAGTGTATGACTTTTCAGTCAATGAACTTTCAGTCCAAATAAGGTGGGATCTCCCAGTGTCTTGATCAGAGATCACTGGTGTCACCACGGTCTCCGGAACACCCCAATCTCATCTACTGCAGTAGGAATAGTCATTTCATTCAGTTCATTGATCAATTCATTTAATTCCATTCAATAATGAGTTCGGAAACCACTAGGTAGTGCCAGACCCTTTAACAATTTCTATTAATTTCAATCTCACTTGAAACTAATCCTCTAACCCACCCGTAAGTGAACGGTTGTTATCGATGCACGTATTACTATTGATGATATTACTTAGGTATTTGTGCATTAGGATAACCCTCGTTAACACTTAGGATGGTATAAACATGATTAACATTAATCTCAATGCTTAAGTTTTCTAATCCAAAAAACTCGGACTTAATCTACACTTTCCGGACAATTCTCAGTGGGCCAGGTCGACTTGGGAAGGCCCGGTTATACTTGTCCCCATATCCACTTCCTCTCCCAATTTATGCTCACTAAGAGGTGTACACCATTGGTTTATACGTTCCAAGAGCTTTCCAACGATATATAGAACTCAAAAATCGAACATATGGGTAAAAAGTTATGGCCATTCAAAGTTGGCATTGTTGGCCCAATGGGCCGACCCACTCGGGCAGGCCCAATCCGGCTGGCCCATTTCAGTTTCAGGCTGTTGAAACTGAGTTTTCTTCCCTTATTTACATTCCATCCATCACCCTAACATCCTATCCATCAATTCTTTCCATCAAAAGCAATAAAAACACCTTAACAAACATAAACATAGGTATACACTTGCCTTAAATGAAGTTTCTCCTTTGGCTAGCTTAATGTTGAGTTGAACTTTCTCCCCTTGGAGCTCCAACTTCAATGAAAACTCAAGAAGATGATGAAGGAGATGAAGATGATGGATTCCCTTTTCATGTAATTCACCTCCAACACCCTTGATAATGAAGAACTTGAAGAAAGATGATGGAATTGGAGAAAAAAAGAAGAGAAAATGGTAACAGGAATGTTGCCTAGGGTTTTATGAGATGGATGAAGGTCATTTAGGTTATATGAGGTGGCTTTTTGCATTTCACCCCCCTTAATTCTCTTTAATTCCAATTCAAGTTAAATGACGGTCCATTTGATCCGATAGTCATCGAATCACTTCAAGTCTTTTATACAATTTGTCGTACTCGTAAAGATACACATGCGAGTATCAATACTTTCCGAATCCGACAAAATACGTATAAATCCGTATTTGTACACAAGTCGTTGGTTTGTTCATTTGAGCTTCATTTTCCATTCCATAACTCATAGTTAGGCTAATTCAACTTCATTCGGCGATAATTACCATTAATTCACTTAAATCGGCTTAATTAGTCTTAAGCTCAATCAATTAGAGTTAATCGGAATTAACTCGGGACGGAGCCTAACAGCCAGTCAAGATGCAGTCAGTGCTAATATAAATTTCACATTCATGAATGGATTCTAGTCAACTATCATGATCCCTAATGCAAAAATAAGCAAACAAAGAATAAAAAGGGAGAAAACAGAGAAGGAAAAAGGATGAAGACATAAAGACGAACTCCCAATCCATTATAATAATGCTTCGGAGGCAAATAACACACATAAAGGCCACCCTCATATAAAGCGCTTGACCAAGAAAAAGAAGCACCAAACAAGATATTACCAAACAAAATAGCCCTGATTTTAAGTTGCCTCTCCGGGTACATGGGATAGAACTTGTACTCCTCAAATATATTATGAATCATGCGCTCAAATATCAACTGCTCCCTGTCAATTCATGAAGAGGATCCACTTAATCAGATTAATATCAACATTGGATAGTGTGATGTGTATATGTTCATCACCAGACAATACCCCATGAATCTGAATGATGCTAACTGCATTTAACTCGAGTGGAAAATGGTTCTATTTCAAAGGAAAAAAAAGAAGGAGTTGGTTGCCAATAAAATTGTACAGAATGTAACAATAATCTCAGGAACATGTTCGAAGGTTAAAGAAATTCTAGTTCAAGCATTTCCAGCAAGAAAGCCACCTTTTTTCAGAAGATACTTTCAAACGAGCAAGCATTTGAACCATTGCCTCAGTGGTTAACTGCCCACAGAACATTTGATGGAAGTAAGTATTAGCTGCTGACTCAATTTCATCTATTGAATCAACAGCATCACAATGTTGCAGTTTTGGAGGTCCGACTTGCATGGGTGCTGCCTGCAACCTTCTCATATCCTCAAAAAGGTGAGGGGTGATAAGCTGATCAAAAAATAAGATGCACAAATGTTACTCTCACATGTGAATAAACAACAGAGTGAAAAATCATAGTTTTGGTAACTTCACCATCCTTGAAATGAATACAAATTCTCATGTAGTTTTTAAAATGAATAGCATATATGTGAGATTGTACTATAATAACTTTTATCCTCTTTTGAGTTCTTGAAGAAGCAGGCTGCTTGATTTAATTAAGATTTGATCCATGTAAATTTACTATTTAAATATGATAAGTATACCAACAAAGGATCTCTTCAAAATTAAAGAAAATTAGATGGAGAATCTGTTTAATAGCAACTGTTGTAATCACCTAAACATCCCATATGCGCGTGATTCTAAATCACCTATATCAAGAAATCTTTGATTATGTCAATTTCCCCATATCACGAAGATAATCAGTTTAAGTAATAAATATCCTTGATTTAGGGTGACTAATACCTTGATTTAGGGATTGATATCCTTAGGATTTGTAAATAGACACCTAGGGTTTTAGTTTTTGTAAATAGGCCCCTACATCTTTATTTTAATACCTTTTGTGTCCCCAAAATTAATAGTCTTCCGACCACCATAGGTTTTCAGAGCGAAATGACATTTTTGTCCATCTCCTTTATCCTTATATGCATAATTTCTGAAGCTTGGACTTTATTTTTTTTATTTTTTATAAAGTATGTAATATTAACAATTGCACTCGGGGGGAGAGAATAACCCTCATTTTTTTCTTATCAATACATGATTCATTTTATTAAATCCAAATTGATCATGACGACAATTGACACTACTTATAATCGGTTATGATTTATCCAATCCATACGTGACCCACCATTAGATCGATTAAAGTCTCAAAATACTTGATTATACTTCATGTTTAGAGGATTTAAAAGAAATATTGGGGGAACGGGTAAATGTAGAAAAAAAAAATAATTCTTAGAATTTACGGCGAAGGGTGTTTGGCTCTATCCAAAAGAAATATTGGGGGAATGGGTAAATTTAAAAAAATTAACATATTAATTTTTAGAATTCTTTTTTTTAGGGGTATTTTTAACTTTTCTCAGATATGGGTGGGGGCTCCAGTTCCCAGACCCTTGTACCTGGGTTCACCGCTTGTCATGTGCATGAGAGAGTTATTGAGAGATAGAATTTGGACTTGAGATGAAATAATGGTATTATTGTAAATAATAATATACTAATTTTTGTTTAATAGATTAAGGGCAAAACTGTCATTTATATAAAAATCTAACACAAATCTCATGTGACTACTCATTCATGTTAAGAATATTGATTTTGGGGATATAAAATGTATTAAAAAGAAAAGACAATGGCCTATTTACAAATACTAAAACTTCAAGGGCCTATATACAAATCCTACAAACTTTAGGGAGGTATATACAAAAAGTTCTAAAAACAATGGCAAGCCGGAACATTTGACAAAATAAATCTATAGTTAGGTACATTTTGACTCAAATAATCTAAAGCACCTACCTACAAGAAATCCAAAACAAAGCACGAATTGTGATCAATCTAACACGAGTGAACATCAAAATTTTTTTTTCTTAGTTTATTTTGATCTAGCATCTTGAGTATGGTCTATTTAACAATGGTCCATTTATGCATAATTTAAAACATTACCATTTTGTTTCTTTTGGTGTGTGCACTTTAGTTACTTTTAACAATTGAACAATCTAGTAATTGAATTAACTCATATTGGAGTCAAATATAAACCAACACCATTTCATATTAGTACCCTAGCCAAGAGCGCTCTCACACAAATGGAAACTGACCTGCATTTGTGGCAAGTGGTTGCCCACATATTTAGAAAGAGAGTCGATACATGTTGGAAGATCATTTTGATCTCAAACAGTTATGATTTCATTGATAAACCCCACGTAGAAAAATAAAAGAAGTGAATGCAAACCCACACTCTCTCTCTCTCTCTCTCTCTCATGCTTGGCTCTCCACAAATGTGAAAAAAAGTTTTCTCAAAGTGAAAGTAGGTCTATCGTTTACTTTCTAAACTAATTCAAGAGGTAGTTCAGTTGACCTAGGACTACGGTTTGCACTCGGAGATTGTAGGTTCGAAACTGCACTACCACATTGGGGTTACAGGCGAGTTTACCTGGCTTCCCTCTGGGCCCGGAGGGTTTAGTTCAACTCAAAGGGTTGGAAACCTTCCGATAGTAAAAATAAAATAAAATAAATTTTTTTTGGGGTGTTTACTTAACCATCATCATCAACCATCGATTTCCACACCAAATGACAAAAGTCAAGATGTCTTCAAAGACATTCTCTTTGTTGCTCCATTGTTTGTGATATCACAAACTATATTGGATTCCTTAAAATGAAAATTGAAATACAAATAAAAGGCTAACTTATATCACAACCCTTTTTCAACTTCGGCTCTCTCCTGCCCAAAATCTCTATTACGGCCTCCTATTTCTTTTATCAGGATTTGTAATGGGCCCTTAGAGGTCCGGAATCCGGCACATTGATTGTCTAACAACACCTGAAACCAACCCATTGCGGCTGCTAAAACCCTAGAAAGTCTTGTCTTCCTCTCCCTTGAGACAAACCCACAACTCTGAACATTTCCCTCTAAAACCCATGAAACAGAGAATCACTAAACTCTGACTCCAAATCTCCATCCCCTTCCAACCTCATCTCTTCTCCTATCAAATACCATACATACACTTCATTTCATCAAAATGACATCTCTCATCTCCTCTTCTTCTGCTTCCAAATCCCACCATCTCATCCAAACACCCCCATTTCCATGGAAATCCACTCTCTTCTCTTCCACCACCATAAACCCTTCTTTTCTCAATCTCCTTCATGGCTTTTCCTCCACAGCCACCACAGACCCTCCTACTCCTCCGGACCCCACCTCCCCCATCCACCCAAACCCCACCCAGATCCCAGAATCCACCTCCGCCGTCGACCCAAACCCCACCCATATCTCAGAATCCACCTCCGCAGTCAGCCCAAACACCACCCAGATCCCAGAATCCACCTCCGCCGTTGATCCAAACCCCACCCAGATCCCAGAACCCACCTCCGCCGTAGATCCAATCCCCACCCAGACGGCAGAACCCGCCGCAACCGTTCGATCTCCCAGAAGAAGAGCCCCAGAAAAGCCAGAAGAGATCATCTGCCACATGATGGCGAGTAGGAAGTGGACCACCCGCCTGCAGAATTCAATCCGGTCGCTCGTCCCCCGATTCGACGACTCGCTCGTCTACAACGTTCTCCACGGGGCAAGGACGTCGGAGCAGGCCCTCCAGTTTTTTCGGTGGGTCGAGAAGACCGGCTTCCGCCATGACCGGACAACCCACCACAAGATCATTGAGATTCTCGGCCGAGCTTCGAAGCTCAACCACGCCCGCTGCATCCTCCTCGACATGCCCAAGAGGGACGTCGATTGGGACGAAGAGCTATTCGTAATTCTCATCGACAGCTACGGTAAGGCTGGAATTGTCCAAGAATCTGTTAAAATTTTCCAAAAGATGAAGGAATTGTGCGTCGAGCGCTCCATCAAATCGTATGATACCTTGTTCAAGGTGATCATGCGACGCGGGCGGTATATGATGGCGAAACGGGTTTTCAATTCCATGTTGAGGGAGGGCGTTTCGCCAACCTGCCATACTTACAATATACTCATCTGGGGTTTCTTTCTCTCATTGAGAACTGAGACCGCATATCGGTTCTTTGATGATATGAAGAAACGTGGGATTGTTCCTAATGATGTAACTTACAATACATTGATTAATGGGTGTTGTCGGATTAAAAAGATGGAGGATGCCCACAAGTTTTTCCTTGAAATGAAGGAGCAGAATCTAGTTCCCAATGTGATCACTTACACGACTATGATTAAAGGGTATGTTTCTGTGGGACAGGTTGATGATGCGTTGCTGTGGTTTGGTGAGATGGATTCGAGTGGAATTAAGCCAAATGACCTGACATACTCAACGCTGTTGCCGGGGTTGTGCGATAAGGGGAAGATGGTTGATGCTAGGAAGGTTTTTAATGAGATGGTGAAGCGGCATCACGCCCCAAAGGATAATTCAATCTTTTTGAGACTGATGTATTGTATGTGTAAGTCGGGGGATTTGGATGGAGCCGCAGAAGTGCTTAATGGGATGATGAGGTTGAGTGTCCCAACACGTCCAGCGCATTATGGAATCTTGATTGAGAACTTCTGCAAGAAAGGGATGTATGAGGAGGCGATTAAGATGTTGGATAAAGTTCTAGAGAAGGGGATTCTAACGAGTCCACTGAGCTCGATGGAGATCGAGATGGGTGCTCCTCAGAGCTTGTTGGAAATGAAAGCATCGGCTTATAATCCGATGATTGAGTTTCTTTGCAATCATGGGCAGACTAGGAAGGCGGAGGAGTTTTTTAGGCAATTGATGAAGAAGGGTAATCAGGACCCAGTGGCATTTAACAATCTGATACGTGGGTATTCTCAGGAAGTGATTCCTGAGTCAGCTATGGAGGTCCTTCAGATCATGAAAAGGAGAGGGATTGCTTTGGATGCGGATGCTTACACATTGCTCATTGAGAGCTTCTTGAAGAAAGGGGAGCCTGCAGATGCTAAGGCAGCACTGGATGGCATGATTGAGAGTGGGTACTTGCCAAGCCCGTCACTGTTTAGATTGGTGATCGAGGCTCTGTTTGATGATGGCAGAGTTCAGACAGCAAGTCGGGTGATGAATAGCATGATAGAGAAAGGTGTAACAGAGAACTTTGACTTGGCCCATAAGATCTTGGAAGCACTTCTCTTGAGGGGTCATGTTGAGGAAGCCCTTGGACGGATTGATCTGCTGATTAGTAACAGCTATGTTCCTGAATTCGATCGGCTTCTAACTGTTCTATGTGAAAAGGACAAGACAATAGCTGCTCTCAAGTTGTTAGACTATGGTTTGGAGAGGGATTGCAACATCAGCTTCTCAAGTTATGACCGCGTTTTGGATGCTCTTTGCTCTGCAGGGAAGACACTCAATGCATTTTCAATTCTGTGCAAGCTTATGGAGAGGGGAGGAGTTACAGAGAGGAGCAGCATTGAGGATCTGATAAAGACCCTCAATGCAGAAGGGAACACAAAGCAAGCAGATACCCTCTCAAGGATGCTGAAGGGAAATATTTCTTCAGGGAGTAAAAAAGGAAAGAAAGTTGTGGTGAATGCTTACTGAAACACCCATGTTTGTGGTTTATGGTTTTCTTTTCATTCTTCTGTTTCAGTCCTGTTAAGGCGAATTGAAGAGTTCAAATCCATCAAGTTCACTACTTTAATAAACATCATCTTGAGGAAAACATTGCACTATTGTCTCAAGGAAAATGATTGCTGTAGAAGTAGTAGCTTTTGTTGTTTAGCCTCAACGCCTGTTAATCTTCATTGACACCCATATTAAGAAAAAGAAGGGAAAAAAATACAACTACTGACTTTCTTGTATGATTACAAGTTGTGCTCCTCTAAATTTTCTTGTTCCCTCCATTTCTTGCATTTTGCTACAATGATAAGGCTTATTAATACTTGTGGCATGAACCATCTTCTGCTATTTTATTAGTTTGGTTAGCACAAACCATGAACTGAGTAGATAATCTAGTAACTTCACATATATTTGGTCTTAATTTTCATGTTTTTGTATGTTTCTCTTGCAATTTGCCACATCAATTAGGCTTCTAAATACTTGTAGCATGACCGGTTGTTACATTAGCTCAGTCAGCACTAGTCATCAACTGAATAGATGATTGTTACATTAGCTCAGTCAGCACTAGTCATCAACTGAATAGATGATCTGATAATGCATTTGATTTACAGTATACACTACAACAAAAATCATTTTTTGCGGTGAATATTTCGTGACGTTTTAAAAATTTGTCACTAAATATTGGTTTTCGCGACGAAAAATTCATTTCGTCGCCTAAAACAGAAATACAAATAATTTAACGACGATAATTTTTAATCGACGCTAAATATTGTCGCGAAAAGTTTGGCGCCAAAAAATGGGACTCGCGCCATGAAGAGGTACAATTTTGGCGACGAAATTATTTATTTTGTGACGAGTTTATTTCATCGCTAAATCATCTACATTGTATTTTATTAAAGAGATTTTGCGACAAAAATATGTCGCCGCAAAATCCCTTTATAATATTCCGCAACTAATTTATTTCGTCGCGGAATGCATAAAATTTGGGACACGCGGGCTTTGTTGGCGGTTTATTTTTTGAGAGGTATTGGCGACGAAATGAAACTATACTGAAAAGAAGGAACAGAGCACGCAGAACTCTTCCATTTCTCTCACAGCGGAACGAACACGCAGACATCACCACGCAGAACATGCAGCACCATCACCTCCTCTCCCTCTCGATCTTGGCGCCCCCCTCATCTTGGCCCCCCCTCTCTCTCTCTCTCCATCTCGCAACCCCCTGCGCAGGTATGTTGATTCACAGGTATGTTGATTTCTTCCTTTTCCTCTGCATTTCGTCATTTATCTAAAACCCTAAAAGTTCATCCAACTTGGGAAATCTTCGATGGAGATTCACTTGCAGATCTCTGACTTTCCAAACAATTTGGGGAAATTTGTAGAATGGGGTTTGTGCTTCACACACTTAAAAATGCCAGAGAACCTGCCTTTTGTAGTTTTTGAAATCCGGTGAGGACATTAAACACAGATTTTTAAGCAGCAGAGAAATTAGTTTACATCTGATTGGAGGGTAAACTAGATAAATGTTATGCTATTGATTGTTGGTGATAGCCCTGGAGCATTTTAGTTTCCAACAAAAGTTAAAGAGATACTCAATCCCATTTCTTTGCATTTTATGGTTGATATCTTTTGTAAGAGATGAACTCAGTGGGATGCTATTTGATTTTTCTTTCCTATCAAATCTTTTGATATCGGTACAGTAATTGTTTCTTGTATATAATGCTGTACCTAGCTGGATTTCCTACATTTTTTATATAGGTGTATCCTTTGTGGTATTGAAGTGCAACTCACACGTCTCTTGTGGTAGTCAGTAGAATCACATGGCCCGTTTGGACAGAGAACTGCTGTTGTTTGCCTAAAAGATTGTCCTACCCCGAAGAAGTATCCTCGTAATCCAGGAACACCTGTGAAGATACCCTTGTAAGTAAACCAGCTTGGAGTATATTTGTTTGTTTTATAAATCAATGGTTGCCCAACTTATGCTTATTTTGCTCTATTGAAAATTTCTTACCCTTTTGTTCCTTGCAGTCTGTACTCTGGGACGGTAGCTGGTGCTCGCGAGGCATTCTTACGGGGTGTGCCTTCTTTATGTATATCATATGACTGGTATGCAAAGATATGCAGTAGTTTGAGCAGATGGATGAAATTATCCTAACATTTTTTTCCCAAACAAGTAGAAAACCATTGCCAAAAGAAAGAAGAAAGCATATGCATAAGAAGATTGAAGCTGCCATTGCCTATCTATTGCATTTTCCTTTCATCTCTCTTAAATCTGAGCTTGCTGGTCTGTTCTTTACTTGCCACCTTTTGTACATAAAGGTCCAAGTTCTACCCAAAAAATGTTTGCATTATTTGGTGCTAAATTCTCAACCTGCTATTTAAAATTATGTTCATACACTCATGAGTATTTAAAATTATGTTCATACACTCATGAGTATGTCTATCGATCAAATGGACTTGGAAACAGGGTTTTTAAATCCGGACCAGAGGGAAAACCAGTGGAGGGATTGGTTCAGTCAAACAGGTTCTATTGGTCGGCTTGACCATGGATCAACTGTATAAAAAAATAAAAAAATATTTACAAAATTTTAAGGGAAAAGCCGGTTCATAAACCTCCCAACCACAGGTTTTAGCAAAGGTTGTAAAGTTTTATTGCTATGGTCATATGGATGCTCTCTCTCTCTCTCTCTCTCTCTCTCTCTCATATGGAAATTGAGTTACTGACTATGCTTACCTTTTGTTATGATAAAATTGACTATAGAAGTGAACTTTCAGGGTGGGAGGTAAAAGCAGTGCTGATGACTACAAAATAGGTGCACAGGCTTGCATTCCCATCATAAACAAGCTACTGACTGATATCACCAAGGATCATTTTTAAACATTAATTTACCGACAGATATTATGCAACATAAGGTGATTTTTCAGTACTAGATCCATATTGTGGAGCATCTTTTATTTAAATGTCATAACACTTCATGAAGAATTTCTTATATATACATGTCAAGTCAGTAAATCATTCACTGTCAAAATTTGTGTCACAGTTTATTTATCTGATAATTTCACCAAACACACTAATTGTAAATTAGAACTTAAAAGTTAATTAGAGTACTTATTTCAGACCTTAATCTAATTAGCTCTTATTAATTAGATTAGAGTTTCCAAATGGCCTCTTAGCTTATCATTTTTAGGGACAGAAGCTCTGATTTTTAAATAATCTCTAAAACTAGAACACACATTTAGAGATTTACCAATCGCTCGAATATGTAAGCAAGCTCTAAAACGCACCATAAGAGCTTATTTTTAACGTTACCAAATGGCTTAGATCTTTCCGCTTTTTTCACCTAAAGCAGATTTAGTCCTTCGAAGTTTGGACACACAATCGATTTTTACATGTTGGGTCCTTCGCCTTTTTTGGATATTCAGACACCCACTTTTATCCTTAGTAATGACCTCCCTTTGTAATTTAATCTAGTTTCCAGGTCTCAGTAATTTTATCAGTGCATTTTCCTCTGCACCTGAATATATATATATATATATATATTTGTCAATTGGCCTAATTTGTCAGTACCTCACTGCATTTTCTTTTTATAATACAAAAGGGCCAGTTTGCCTAAATAGTATTGAATTCCCAAGAATTCAGAGTAATGTGATTCTTGTGAATTGTGTGAGAGGTGAAAAGGGGAGTATACAAAGTGGAGATGTAGATATGACCTTTGCTATCCTAGGTTTTGATTTACTAGGTTTGTTGTTGGGTAATCATTTCCTACCAAAGGGGAGTCAAATTTGAAAAACTTTTGTAGTTTCACCTTTACACCTTCATTTTGAGCCCCCCTTTAACAGGAAAGTGTTTCTTGGAATTCCTGTGAATTCAAGACAGATCAAATAAACAGGCTGAACAAAACTAGTTCACTGAGCTACGAACTTGCTTTGTATAGTTCCTACTTGATTCGACTGATGGTTCCATGTATTTAATATGAGTAATGCTACTTGGACAAACTTTTTGGCCAGAATTTTGGCCAACCCATATGGTTTCCATTGAATATCATAGTGATATTTAATGGAAACCATATGGGTTGGCCAAAATTCTGGCCAAAAAGTTTGTCCAAGTAGACTTTTTGATTTAATATTGAGGTTCTTGTGGGGTGGTATCAACTTTCCACCAATGAAAGAAGCCCATGGGGCTTGCTGAGCCTTTATGTTACCAAAAAAAGCTTCTTTACATTCAATTGATTGTTTTTCTTTCATTTCTCTCCACCAACAGGGTTACAAGGTGACCAAACAGGGGAAATATACAGTCATAGTTGGGTGGAAGGGAGTCAGTCCCACAACACAAGGTGGAAAGAACTCAGCAACCACAAATATGAATGTCGACTATGAAACAAGGGAAACAAAGAGTGTGCCCTCCATGCCCCAGGAAGTTTTCTTTACTAGAGAGGTTTGTTTCTTCCTTCTTCCTTCCCTCTAGAGGGCTGTTTTGCAACGTTTAATTAGTTTTATTCCAAACCTATTCAATCAGAATTACACTACTATTTCTTTGGTTTACCTGCTTTGTGGACAACCATGAAATCACAACAGAAGGTCAAATATCCATGCTATTGTGTAAGTGAAACTGAGAAGCAAAATAAAACGGTTACTCTGAGAAGTGAGAAGGACACACAAAATGTAACAAGATTCAAGATATTACCATAAAAATATGTATCAAGATATTGGAATGTGTAAAGAGCTGAAGATAGTTTTATCATGTGAATGATTGCTGAAATATCTATCATCACTGTGTTTTAAACAGTCAAGAGGCTATGAAGCATGTAAGGAAGAGGATACAGATTATGCAGCTCTTCAAGAAGGATATGTAAGCAATTCATTTGATTTCATCAGTGCAAGATGAAGGTAATCAACAGGGTATTGATAGATTCTATTGCAAAATATCTATTTCAGATAACGGTTACTCCTCTTGTCGCTCTTTCTAATGCTGAGATAGGTGCATGTGCCTACTACAAAGATTGGATGCTTCACGCGATGTCAGCTGCCTAATGAAAAATGAGCCACATTCTGCAATTGAAGAGTTCATCTTCATTTCAGTTATGTTTAGGTTTTTCTCTTTCAATATTTTGTTCTTCTTCCTGGGCAGTTCTCTGGAATCTTCTTTATGGAGATCATAGATACACATGATGTTTAATCTTACTTACAAAACCAATCAAATTTATCTAATAAATGAAGGTCCTTTTTAGGAACAATTACTTATTACTTATAAGGTTCATGTGGGCCAATGACCTGACTCTTTCACCATGGGATTGGATACCCTCTAAAATAGAGCTTTGGGTGAATTTTAGTCCCTTTTTTTTTCTTTTCTGATTTTCACAAGTGGGGATGAAGTTATGAGAGTGATAGCAGTCATTCCACTGTTTGTCTTATATATCCCTCACATTTAAGTTGTTGGTATTAGATATGGATGTGAGGGCCCCTACTTTATCTCTCAATGAGAGCATCTCTCATAGGAGCATCTCCTATATATATACCTCCTATGCAAGGGCGCCTCTCTCTCTCTCTCTCTCTCTCTCTCTCTCGGAATGTTCTTGTGAAGGGTCAGTTGTAATGACTAATGAGTTTGTTTAGTAGTGGAAAATCTGATAATACTTGGGTAGCTCCTGTGGAACATTTTGCTAACAGTGAAAATTCATAGGAAGGATAAAAAAAAAAGGGTGAAACATGCTTCCTTGGAGTTCTCTTATTTGGAATCTCCACTATACATACATGTAGAAAATACATGTGGTGATCAGCTTCTTGGGTGACCATGTGGAGGGGCATCGGCATGAAAATTGCAGTGATTAGACAATCTTAATGTTCTTGCAATTGTGAATTTTGCCTGATAAATGTGGCATGTTCCTCATTTCTCACTCAATTGGATGGCTGCTACAATCCATTTGCTTCGAATTTTCTCCTTTGTGGCCTGTCTAACTGAATATACTAGATCACTGGTCAGTTGCAGGACTTGTGCCACACATGCAGTGTTCATCAATCCACGCATCATGGAAGAAAATCATTGTTCAGTGTAGTTGTGTATAAATGTGAGCCTCTTTGATTTGTTTCTGGAGTTCATTAACTTGCTCCTACTCCTGAACATGGATTGGCTGAGAATTTGAGATATTACAAAACAAATAGAATTCTGTAAATAGAGAATAGTAAATCAAACTGACTGAGAGTTCTCGTCTTCTTTCTTTTCCAGTTTATTGTTTGAGGATTTGGTTGGTGTTGAATTGCAGGTGAATACCAAATTGGAGATGACATAAAGCCTCTGAACCCGAAAAGTGTGGCGAGCATTGTTCGTTATGGAATGATCAGATATCCACTGATCCATGAAGCCACTGCTTATTCACTTATTTATAATCAGCTTTATCCATTTGAAGGCCTCAAGAACTACACCTCTGGAATCATTGGTGGTTGCTTTCTAAATGCCAGTTGCACTTTGTTTACTTTGAATTTGCTTAAATCCATTGGTGGTTGCTTTCTAAATGCTTTAATACATATCACCAGTAGGGTTTCAGTTGTTCTCAGTTTGTGAACCATTCTGAATAGTGACATTAAATGAAATTACAGGCGACAAAAGATTGTGTTGCCAAGACTCTAAAGTGCCAGTTGCACTTTGTTTACTTTGAATTTGCTTAAATCCATTGGTGGTTGCTTTCTAAATGCTTTAATACATATCACCAGTAGGGTTTCAGTTCTCAGTTTGTGAACTATTCTGAATAGTGACATTAAATGAAATTACAGGTGACAAAAGATTGTGTTGCCAAGACTTTAAAAAGAATAGAAGAGAAGATCCATGGACGAGTGAGCATTTTCTTATTTAAACATTACTCTAATTTCTGACAGTGCTATACCTAATGTTGGTTGCAGCAGTTTCTTTTTTATACATATTTATTTACTCAAATTTCTCGTTGAAACTTCATGTGTTCATGGAATCAGCACTTGTAAACATGCCGTTTATGCTTTTCCCTGACAGGTATTGAGGCATTTGCTATATTTAATGCAAACAGCTGATAGGGCTGTTCAAAGGCAGGTTTCTTTGGCTCTTGCTCACCTTTGTTCCCCTGAGGATCAGAGAACAATCTTCATTGATAATGATGGTAGTATCTTGCCTTTTAGACTAAAGAATATCTTGCCTCTTATATACTAAGGATTGCTTAGAAATGCTTAGAATTCATCAAACTTCATATTATCAAATTCTTTCCTTGTTTTAGCCCAATTTCTTTTCTCAAAAGCACTACTAATGAGAGATGATTAAAATACATCATGAACCCTCTAAAATCCTCTCAGATTTTTCCTTCTAAACAGAGTAAAGAATGATGAAAGGAATAAGCTTTCAAAGACCCATACCATATCTATAGAAAGGACTCATCCTCCATGCTTCAATCATTCCACTGACAAAGACTCTGGAAGACACCAAGACATACAGCAATGATCCAGAGAGAATAACCATAAGAATAGGATTATCTTAGTTCAAAATAGATGATCAATCATCTCTCTTTCCTTTTCTCATAGAGAGCACGTGTCTAAGATAAGCTTCAAAGCCATGCCTTTCCTACTGTAGATGCCTTCCCTTAAACCACCAATGAGGGAAAAGGCCACCACTCTTGGAGGAGTTAGACCAACCAAACATGTGAACCTGGAGTTTACTGCTAACAATGCTTCCAAAGTCCTGTTGAAAGACTTGGTGTTAAACACCCCTTATGGCCACAAAACTTTTAAATATGGACATCTATCCCGTCCCTACAGATAAACAAATTAAAAAGTAAACTCAATTACTCAAACTCAAGATTCCTCGGATTGACAAAAAACTCATCTTAAAGACACATTCTGAGACACATTCCCACCTCTCACCCATAAACACCTTTTTTTTTTTTAATGGTAATGTGACTCAAACCCACAACATTGAACTCGTGGAACTGAGCACCTTCCAAATTTGTTATGGGTACATTTTGTTGAACTCCAACCTAAATAACCTAGTAAACATACCATACAAAAGAATACCATATTTTAATGTAACAACCCTTTTGATAATGATGCCCAGTTTTTTATGTACTTTGATTATAGAAGGCATTTCACCCTTGTATGTCACACTAACATGAAATTTTAATGCTCTGACTTTGATTATTATTACATATAATCATAAGAAGAGATTCCTCCAATGTAGAACTGAATATGATTCTGCCACTCGTTGCAGGTTCCAAAGCGAATGAAGCAGCCTATTTATGTGTACTATGAGCTTGACAATTTCTATCAGAACCATCGCAGGTAATGCATCCAACTATTCTGTTTCTCGCTATGGTTACATGTCTTTATTTCATATTCTCTACCTTCTTAACTAGGCCATTTCATGTGTTCAAACCTTATTTACCTTTGGAAATGCCTGCTGTTCTTGCTTCCCATTTCCTTTATTCAGTTCAATTAATTTGTTCCTTTATTTCACAACTCTGTTCCTAAAAGAATACTCATGCAATGCTGTAAAGCACACTAGGACACAAACCCAATTATGATTTTATAAGAACTATGAATGCATGCAATAAACTGACTGCTAGAATGAACCCAACTGTATGTTCAAAGGATACTAATGGTAAGACCGGCTCTCTTCTTTTGTGTGAACGAGCGGACCAACTCGGCCCTAGCATATATAGAACCTGTGTCTCAGCCTCCGTTTAAAATGGATTGTTCCTTCACATGATTTTGTTTCCTTTTGCAGTTTTAATTGCAGTAGTAAAGAAAGGGTAGTACACTATATGTTATGTTGATGACCCTTTTGTCCAAACCGACTAGAAATTTAGAAACTTATTAAGTTTATAATTCAGGTATGTCAAGAGTCGAAGCGATAAGCAGTTACAGGACCCTGAATATGAGGATACAACAACCACATGTGATCCTGAAGATACAACTGGAACTGGAGCTCCAATTGTTCCATGTGGTCTTATAGCCTGGAGTTTGTTCAATGACACATACAGCTTCAGCCGCAACAAGGAGGATCTGGTTGTCAATAAGAAGGACATTTCCTCGAAGAGTGATAGAGATGGTAAATTTAGCGACAAGGTCTTTCCCAAGAAACTCTTATATTTAATAATCTCTCTCTCTATATATATGCATATATATGTCTGTCTGTCTATCTATCTATCTATCTATCTATCTATAATGTTTGACATATTACTAGTCATGTTGTCTGCATGCAGGATTGGAGTTGTTTTTGGGTCTTCTTGGGTCTACAAGTTCTCAGCAGCAGCAAGATGGTTCTGCGACATTGTTTAAATTGGCTAAAAAAGTCATGTCCTTTTTCTGTCAATGATTTACTGATTTTTTTTATTGTAAATCTTGTTCTTTGTTTTACTTGTGAAATGTGTTAGGAACAGGTGAATCACTTGCCACTTTATCTTTTACTGTTAAAGAGTGCTTTTGGTTTAGATCCTGATGTTTTATGTATCTGATTTTGTTTGAGATGGGTCTATTACATGTCTGTATACATACCTACTCTGATCACAATGTGAAATGCTTTCTTCACCTTTGACTTTTCATTGGGTGAAATTCTTGGTATAACAATCCAGAACTTTTGGATACTCATCCAAGATTGGAGTTCTTACAGAGCACTCCTGAGTTTCAAGAAAGATATGGTGTGTTCTTAATTGGCTAACTATGTCAAAACGAGTGAATAGAGACACAGACACAGAAGCGACATATTATATAGCTGCATGTGCTTTTGATGAATGAAATTATAGTTATTTGGGTATTGTTTGGATGGCTAATATGTGGATGTTTGAAATTTAGATGGTTGATGGATATGGTTGTTTGAATTGCTTAAATGGATTGTTATTGATACTAAATAGGTTAATATTTGAAATATTTTATTTTTTTCAGGAAAAATAGAAAAAACCACAGTCATTGACTGTCGTTTTTTTATCTCAAACAAAGACAACTTCAATTAAAAAAAACGACAGTCTATGAATGTCGTATTAGAAACTAAATTTTCCACAGTACTGGGCTGTGACTTTTTCAAAATAAAAACTACATATGAGGATTGTCGTTTTTCAAAAGCTACACTCCAAATCGAGATACAAAAAACGACAGCTATAACTGTCGTTTTTTTAAAAAATGAGTCTATGACTGTGGATTTTTGGCTATTTTGACGTAGTGATTATACATTTTATTTTAGTTGAATGAGCAGGTTTTATTACATTCAGCTTAAAGGAGGTTTTTGAGGTAGCATGCGGTAATTTAAAAAAATATATATTATTTTTAGCGACGAATTTTATTTGTCTCCTAAAAGGAATAAATATATCCCCGACGTATATAATTTGTCGCGTAAGAGAAATTGTGGCAAGGTTAAATATTGGGCGAATTGTCTACAAACTATGCGCGACAAAACTAATTCGTCACCTATTATAACTTATGGCAATTCATGCACTATTTGGCGACAATAAAGTTTTGTCGGTAAAAAACTATAATTCAGTAACGACTCCATTTTGTCGCCTAATTCCTTTTTCACCATTTTTTATCCATTTTCTCGTAATGAATCATGGACATTTGGCGACAAAAAATATCATTTTTGCCGACATAATGTGTTGTTGTAGAAAAATGATATTTGGCGACGATAATGTGTTGTCGCAGAAAAATGATATTTAGCGACGATAATGTATTGTCGCAGAAAATTAATATTTAGCGACGATAATATGTTGTCGCGGAAAATTGATATTTAGCGACGATAATGTGTTGTCGCGGAAAATTGATATTTAGCGATGATTAATTGTGATCGTCGGCAAAAACAATCACCGACACATAATGGGCGACGAACGGGCGACAAAAATGGTTTTGTCGCAGAATATATCTTGCGACGATTTTGTGATTTTCTGTGACATATATTTGCGTCGCGAAAAATGATTTTTGTTGTAGTGATACCACAATTTGTTCAAATACTCTGATGCTTTGTCATCTGTTCTTCTGTGTGATCGGGATGTTGAAGTTAGAAAATACTTCGTCACCTGCCTTGCTATGCTGTTTAGAATGTCAAAGTTATTATTATTATTATTATTATTTTTTAATCTTTTGGCAAATCATTTCAAAAGTTGGAAACCACATTAGTTGGGTGTTGTTTGTCTTAATTTTTTCCACATCAAATCAGTACTGGTGATTTGCTCTGATAGTGATAAGGACTGGAGAAGGAAGAACAAATTTTCTCACCAAATGTGGTTTTTAATTAGCCATGCACTTAACTATATAAACAAATTATCTATATGAACATATAACCAGCTTTCTGGCTTCTGCTGTAATATTTAGTCATGATTTTCAGTATGCTCACAAAGTATTATTTGGAAGAATAGCCCTGGTTTGCCTGCAATTTTATGCTGAGGTCACCTTAGTGTGGTCATAGGATAATAGTCCTTTTCTTTTATTTAGGTTTTTTTCTTGAAATGCTCATCTCCTGTATTATGCAACATTATCTGAAGAGAATGGCATGTTGGTTATTCATTCATTTATAAAAGGTGACTGTTTGTATAGCCAACAATAGAAGGATGTCTGGCAGGGGCTCCAAAACCATGACCCGAAATTCCGATGGAGAGAGAATATCACCGGGCACAAGTTCCCCGGGGAGCAGTCGAATTTCTTTCGGAAAATGTGCTAGCTGTTGGCTTTCTAGGAATTTGAGAAAAATTAACGGACAGCATTCCGTGGTTGTCAAATTTCAAGTTTTTGCTAGGGTCATCATGGAAACATTCTAACAGAGCTAGCCCAATGGGTAGAACATGCAGAGTTTCCCTCCCTCGGCCCCTTCTTCCACTAATAGCAGTGGAGCACCACCCTCTTTAATTGCCTCATGTAGACTAACCTGTAATGCCTTTCTGCTTCACTTTTGAGGATGCAATGTAGTGAGTCTTGCAGATTCATTTTGGCTTTCTTTTGGGGATATTGAATCTATTAGCGTGGAGGCCCGATGATGGGATAGTGTAGATTCACAGAAAATTTAGACAAGAACATTGGAACCAATATGATCATATGACGTACTAAGGAAAAACAAAATTGAAACTGCTCTAGATGATAAGCTTTGTATACATTCCAAAACCTTACAAAAGCCGCAGGAGAAATCTTAGTCAATGTCCCATTTCCCCCCTTCTCTTCACAATCATGATAACTAAAAGGATAACAAGAATAGTACATACAAGAATCTAAGAAATCATCAGAGAGATGGTTAGACTTTATCTACACTTAAGTGAATTAAATCACACTATACCAGTGAAAAACTCTCTCTGTGGGAACTCATCCCTGCCATGAAGGTAAGGGGCTGTCTACTTTTGTGCTAGTTGATGAGGAATCTGACACCATATTTGTGCCTTTGGAAGGTGCTGATGGGGAAGGATGAACCTTGGGCAACATTTGGTTCCAGTATACCCTTGCCGACCGTGACGTTGCCCCTGCATGAATAAAGCAAGTCAGTAGAGCCAAGATCACGAGCCTGTTCCACCACAAAAACACCATTTCCCCAACTTGGTATTGAAAACACCACTTCCACAGACCCCTCTCTTTACTTTCCTAATCTTGCTTTAGATATGCACTTAACTTGAGCCGTTGCACTTAAAAGGTTGTGGCCAACTATTTTCTTTCCAAGGAAAAGGGTGCCTCACTGTTTCGGTGGCAGACAAGTTAACATTGTTTAAAGGAAAATTAGTTATTCAACTGTTCTTCATTAGTTTGTCTAAGCCATTGTCCTAGATTTTTTTGTGCAATTTAATCTCTTACTATATTTTGTGGGCGGCAAATCTCTCTCTCTCTGTCTCTCTCTCTCTCTCTCTCTCTCTCTCTCTCTCTCATTCATTTTGATGCATTAGTTGCAAGGATCTATGATATTCTTGTGAAATCAGGATGTCTTTTTAAATTGGGAGAAGTGGAAGGGTGTCGCATAAAGATATGACTCTATGTCTTACTGTTGTGATCAGGCTGAGTTGGTGTAGAAGCTTTTGTGCCCTGGCCAGACATGGAGCCTGGAGGGGCCATAAATTTAATGAAACAACATGATGAGAAGGTGCTTCCATGGCATGTTTTAGGGAACTTTGTCATATTTTAGTGAGAAATTTAAGCATCCCTCCGCAAGACTTCTTTATTTAACACATGCACTGTAGAATGTGATACAAGTTAAGACCTGTTAATCATCACTAGATGACCAAATGCTGCTGAGATAAAGTGTTCAGTGGAAATCCTTTTGATAGAGATGCCATCAATCATGATGGCACTTGGAAAAATTCTATCGACCGGGGTCCACACTGTACATGTTGCATTAGTGTGCTTGTGGTCATTTGGACTGTTGATCCAGGGTTTCACTGAGTAGATGACTAGGTCATACACATAGCAACTATAAATTCGATTTTTTTTTTTTTGGGTCGGTAACAAAGATTCATTAAGGAAAAAGAGTACAAAAACTAAGCTTAGCAAAGCTTGGGCAACATTGATATTTGATATAAAAGCATTATACCAAATGACAAACCAAATTACACAGGAAAGATAATCATAGGCTCCGATTTATCAACCCCTTGTTTAGCCATAGATCATATGAATTAGGTTTCTATGATCCTAAGTACCTTATCAAGGAAAACTTCATCTTTTGTTTCTCCTTTGATTTCAGGGACTTGTATATAAAACCCCCTCTTTTCAAATAATCATGAATGTGGCCTATATTTTTACTATTTATGAACAGCAAACCTTCCACTATGAACTGGGTTTGAACGACGTTTCAACTTTTTCTTTTCAGGTAATTTTCTACCAAAAAAAAAAAAAAAAACATTTCAGGCAAATGGGCTTCATTTGATACATCCATGGTTTTAGCTTTAACTTGAACCATGATGCAAATCTCATAACAGTGCTTAAAAATTTTTATATCTATGTTATAGAGGAGAGTTAAGGTGACAGATCAGTCAGATCAAGTTGAATTTGTTTTCGATGGTAAACTTACAGGCTACAGCAATTGTTATGTTCTTTTTTTTTTTTTTTTGGTAAAAAGAGGAATTCATTAGAAACCAAGGAAAGAAACACAATACCAATAAAAAATACCAGAGAGAAAGAAACATAACAGACAGTCTAGATCAAGAAAAAACAAACCAAAAAAAAAAAAAAATGAAATATATCCTATATGAGAGATGTTCCGAGAGTATCTTTCAACTTACTATAAGAGATAAATGTGGGAGCCCTCACATTTAAGTTGTTGACAGTGGATATGGATATGAAGGCCCCCACCCTATCTCTCATAATAAAGTGAGGAATACCCTAAAGTGCATCCATCTCTCACCATAGGTTGAGAAATGCTTCTATAAATGAGGGATTTCAAGTACAAAAGGGAGATTTCAAGTACATAGAGTGAAGTACAAAAGGAGGATTCATGTGCAAAAAAAGGGAAAGTGACCTCACCCTATGGTGAGGGATGGATGCACTTGAACATTTTCATATATAAATATATATATATATATATATATATCCAAACTACAGATGTAACATAGAGACCTGGCTTTCATACAACCATAAAGACATCTGAGCAACAACTTTTTGTCTTCTAGAAATATAAGAGAAGGAGATATCTTGAAACTCGGAGGTTAGGTCCTTGACGTCCAACAAAATAAGATGGATTGATCAATCCATCAACTCATTAATGGCTCGAATGACCTTCCGGGCATCCGGAAAAAGAGGATCTTTTGGAATCCATGCACTTTTGCTTCCTTAAGCGTGCATAGGATGGCTCTTGCCTCAGCTTCTTTTGGAGAGGAGCCGTTGGGTCCATCAAGATATCATGCCTGCACCCACAAACCATCAATGCGAATAGCAAAACCAAAGCCTGATTCTCCATCCATGCCTCTATATGAGGCACCTGAGAACAGTTATGCATTTTATGTTACCTCCATTTGTTTGCATGGTATATGTGTTCTGTCTATTTAGGATGTTAATGTACATTACTATGCCATTCACTAACAATCCAAGCTTTTGTTGTTATTAGTTATTAACATGGTATCAAAACCAAAGATCACGAGTTCGATCCATTTAAAGGAGGGTGTTAATATAAATTGGTATGTTATTCACTAACAACTTAAGATTTTGATGGTTTATTTACAACCATTAATGTCAAGAATTCCCAATATTGGGAATTTCTGACATGGTTTGATGGATGTCCGCTGGGGATTTCAAAATGCTATGACCATGTTTCCTTGCATTAAAATTCCTATGAATTCACTTAGAAATTAACTTAAGTGGTCAAAAATGAAGATCAAAGGTCAGTATTCATTTCCTATCTTTGATCCTATTTTCATAAATAGAAAGGTTATTTGATGCTCATTTTTTAGAACCCACTTTTGCTTTTGTATTAAACAGGCCCTATTGAATCAAAGAAGAAAGAGGCAAACAAACATAGGAGTTTTAATCAAAGAATTCACCTTTGATTAATACACAAATGAGCGAACAAACAGGCCCTATTGCTTATGTATTAAAATAAAGGGAAAACAACAAAATACCTACCTGTACTTTGGTCATTTTGCAGAGTACCCCTAGTACTTTTGTATTTTGTACTAAACTCACCTGTAGTTCTAATAATACAGACGGCCGTGATGGAAAATAGGAAATAACGAATTTACCCCTTCATATATAAGATGTGTCTTGGCGTTTCCCCAAATCGACTCTTCTCCCTCTCTCGTCTACATTTCCAAATCAACTCTTCACCAACCCCTACAGCCAATCTTCTTCAACCGGAAATTCCTAAAATCCCAAATTGCACACCATTTCCCATCACCCCCACCGAATTGTAAATGTCGCTGAGGATGCTTTCATGACCCGCTATGTACTTACGAACCCATTGTTTTGCACGATCAATGTTGGCAGTCCACTGAGTTCCTTACAATCGATCCAGAGGACAAATTTCATTTTGGGACTGAGATCCTTGTCATTGGAGACAGCATCGAGAATGAGGATAACACCTCCATTGAGAACGCGATCCGTGCTTGGTAATCTGGTTTCCTTTCTCCCATAACAAACACCATATGCAGCTGCTGCTCCAGTCAAGTACCAACGATTAGGGGAACAAAGAAAGAAAGAAATAATAATAAACTACAGACAGAAAGACATGATCAGCACCAATAAAATTAAAACCAAAGAAATCTATTAAATCAATTTTACTCATGAGCCAATAATAAATTCTCCAGTTGGTATATTACAGAAGAGATCCAAATCAATTCCTCTAACTAGACAAACAATTGGAGTATGTTCCTTTGGCCCGCGTGCTTTCTTTCATATACTTTAGTTTTCGTCCCAAAGAGCATCCATTGGGTACTCTTTCTCTGCGTCCTAGCAGGATGGAATTGAAGCACACTTCACATTTCAATGGAAGATTCATGGTTAATTCAACCTCATTTAATGGTTTTGATTTACACAATTTTACTCCAGCATTATAAATCCTAAATCAATCCCAGCCCATTGTCCCTCCCACCAACTTAAAATCCTAATAGACCCAAATACTGTTGAACCAAAACCAAAGTCCCAAACCTGTTTCAAACCCAAACACCCCAACCCACATCAGAACCAACACCTTTTCCCTCATGGCCCAAACCCTCAGAATCATCAGACCCTTCAACTCAGAGAAGAGCAGGGACTTAAAAATAAAAAAAAATAAAAAAAAAGGAATGAAAGCAGAGAAGGCCGAGGCACCCTCTATGAGAAGCGATGCTTCCATGCAACTCCAACTCGAAAAGAAGCCACCCCGTGATTCCCTAGGGAGAGAGGAGATGGCTGGAGATGGAAACACACGGCGGAGCACAGTCCGAAGATTTTTTGGATCTGGCCAAAGAGAGAGAGTTACAGATCGACTAGGTTCAGAAATTTGGAAAGGGAAAAATGAGAGGAAAAATAAAAAAAAAGCGGGCCTGGGATTTTTTATCCCCATGGGCAAATAAGTCTTTTGGGGGGAGTAATTTGCCGCTAGTATGCACTAGACACCATTTGTACAACCTACGCCGTTAATACTAACAGAATCCGTGAGTTTTGCATATTAATTAGAACTACAGAGATGTTTAGTACAAAATACCATAGTGTATGGGGTACTCTACAAAATGACCAAAGTCTAAATAGGTATTGCACTGATCCCTAAATTATATAGCAATAGGTCTTATGTATTGAGTTCCTATATATTTTAATAAATATTGCAAACAAACAGGTCATATTGCTTCTTTGCAAACTCTTTAAACTCTATTGACCATTTAGTATTTCAGTTTGGTAGGGCCAGGAGATCTTTGGATTTATAATGGGAGAGAGCATTTGGAGAATAAAACTTCTCTAAAGAACTCTTAGTTTTTATAAAGAAACAAAAAATGAAATGTAGAGCTACAGAGACAACCATAGGCATAAGAAGAAAACCAAGAGTACAACAAATAGGGGTAAAGGAATGCCAAGGTGAGCGACTGTGAGTGAAATAGGATCCCAACACCCTCAGCAATACTATTTGCTACTGAGCCTGATAGGTTCTTTTGGGAATGTATTTATGGAAGAATTTCTCTGTGAAATTCTTCTGCCCAACGACCACAAAACCAAATTTGCTCATCTAAGCCTTGTCCTTCTGTAATATGATGGCACCATCGTTTGCTTCTTTTCAATCAATTATTTTTTGGGAGCTATAAGGCGACACCAGTGCACAGTTTGTCATGTTGGTTTTTCAAATCTTCTGTGGAGGGGTCAGATGATACCGACTCTAAAAAGTTCGGCCCAAGGCACGTCGGCAAGATCTTCTCTGCCCAACGTGATGGAAAATCCGCCCCTTTTTCCCTAACTCGGCTCATTCGCCACCCGTACCTGAAACAGCTAGATTTGGAAGAAGCTCGAACAAGTGATAAAAGCCCGGCTCTGCTTGGCCCAATTGACTAAATAGGCTGGCTAAGGCCTAACACTTATGGGCCATTTCGGCTTGCGCAAAATATGGCATGTGTTTCTAAAGTTGGATTGGAAGTCTGGCCCAAGTCAGCCATGAACACCTTTTACCCCCAGCCCGGCAAGATGGTGGTAGCATAGCCCGAAGGCCACGGTGAAGATCTACACCTCCGACGGTGAGATCGAGCCCTAAGACTCAAAACCCTAAGATCACTTAGGGGAAATACCCCAAAGGAGAACTCACGAGAACTTCTTTGAATTTTTATTAAAAATAAAGCATGAACATAACAATAAAGAGCTTCTCTATATATAGAGTAGTATTGATCCTAAATAAATAATATAGGAAATAACTAATCCTAATTAACACATAAATTAGAAAGCAAATCTTCCTAAACAATTCAGCAACCTATTATTCTAGAAATAAGTAAATAAAGTAACACTACTAATCTAGAGAACATGTGGAATATGTGGACCCCATCAGATGGGTCCATCAGGGTCAGTGGGTCCTGATCTTGGATCTCACTGCATCACAAGACCGCTACCAAGCCACCTTGTTTAACCCAAAGCATAGCCATCCCTAAAATTGAACCACCCCGTTCAACCCCTTAGAAGGGTATTACAATATGTTAGTGACATGAACATACAACCTTTTGGGTTTTCATTTGTAAAGTTTTTAGGCCTTTTTTTGTATCTTCAGCTTTTATTCGTCAATGACCATCTTTCAGTTGAATTGCATGGTTTCGGTGAGATTTGGTGGTATGAAGATTTCCCCATGGAATAAAGGTATTCCAGGGGTCAAGTAATTAGGGGGGGTTTTTTTTTTTTAAATCTACCAAACAATTATCAAAGTAGGGTGATGCCTATTCTTGAAAATTCACCTTGATTTTCATTTTTAACTACTTATCTTATAGAGGTTTTTAATTCCAGGATCCTATAAAATTGTCACTTCTTGATTTGTGCATTGTAGCAATATAATAACGCTTAACAATATCCTATGAAACTCCATCGTTAAAGTAGGTGAATTAATGAGGCCCAGGCAAATGATTACGTGTACTCTACACATCCTGATCGATGGAGATATCTACTATCTAAACAAGCAAGAATGCTCCTTTTAGCCAAAGGAAAGGAGAAAAAAAAAAATGGAAGAGAAGATTTTTTTTTTTTTTTTTGCTAATGGAGAGTTCCAATTCTTTGGACTGGACTAATCCCTCCGGGCCCAGAGAGAAGCCGGATAAAACCCCTGTGGCCCTAAGGTGGAACACAAGTGGACTCAACCTTCGGTTCCTGAAGAGGGGGGAAAGAGAAGCCGGATAAAACCCCTATGGCCCTAAGGTGGAACACAAGTGGACTCAACCTTCGGTTCTTGAAGAGGGGGGAACCGGAAGTCGATACCAGGACCTCTAGCTCCGGAAGAGGGAGGAACCGTGGTCCTGACCACTCGGCCAACCCCTTGGGGTTATGGAGGAGAAGATGAAAGAGAGAGAGAGAGAGAGAAGTCATCAACACTACCAAAATCAATGAAGTGAAAATAATATTGAGAGGGACTGAGGGAGAAGACCACTTGCACATTAGTGGGGAAAGAAAAGGACTCCCAAGCACCGCGCAGTCCCTTTAACCTTAAACAAGGATTTCTCCCATCCTAATTCCAATGTAAAGGGCATGACTGCATAAGAGATTTTAGCAGTCCAACAATGAAATCGGTGGTGTTAAGCATGAATGCCATATATTAATGCAAGTGTTCAACTGGCCTAAAGCTGAGCAAACACAAAACTCATTTACTGTAGAGCTACAGGGCCAACAAAAAGAATAAGAAGAAAACAAAGCCTAAAAGAGTGCAACAAATCAGGAAAGGAGATCCAAAGTGAGCCACTGCCAAACTTAGGACGCCCAACATTAACAAAAATTACATTGCCTCGAAAAGAAATTTGATTAATTCCTTTGACAATTGTCCCAACATCACGTATATCAACTAAGACCAAAATATGAATTTTACCCTTCATGACAAATTATAGATTTCAGTTCTAAAATATCACGTGTAACTATTCAAGAATCCACCCCCCCTCCCCCCCAATGAATGAATAGAGAAAAAGATGGGCGAAAGAATGAAGCAACGGATACAATACATGGGGCAGGAGGTAGGAGACTCACAAAATACCCACTGCAGTTAAACTTGAACAAAGGATAGCAACATCAGGCGGCCCAAAAGCTCAGCATCTTGGTCTGGAAGCTGGGGGCCAAAATTAGGCTGTAGACAATATGCTTGTCTCCACCTCCTGGGGCCGCCACATGGTCTTCTGCACACAGAGCAATCCCTCCGTGTCCTTCGAGTAAGTCAAGCGAATCTCCCAATGTAGGGATCTTGCCATGTTCTCCACCTCAGATATGGTCTCTACATTGTCGCGTACGATCAGCTTCCCTTCCGGCCTCAGCATCCGATCAACCTCAGCAATCACAGACTCTAGTTTGCACCTGCAGTGAATTTATGAGATAAGTCCCCTGTTGTGGTCGGAATATCAAGTTGAGAATCTAATAAAATTTTGCATTTCAACTCAAGGCAATTTTGAATTAAAACACCAACCTTTTCTTGACTAATGAGAATAGATGATCTGCATGGAGGAGGTCGTATGTTCTAGGGTAGGTACTAAACGATTCACACCAGTCATGATATATGCCAAATAGGCCTCGTTCATAGATTATGGGGAGCGTGTCTGGTGCATCAATTGAGACTACATTCATGACCCAGACTTTCATGTCTCTCAGAGCTGCAGCAAAACTGAAAGTAACCAAAGAAAAGCATGGCTGGGATCAAAGTTATTTACAAAAAAGGAAAGAAATATAGAAGTGGAATGAATAGCAACAAGGACAGTAGTTGTATGATTAGATCAACTCCCAGCACAGCTTAGGTAATAAACAGCCTCTAAAAGTGTTGGAAAGTGATGTCTCAAGAAAGATCACATTAGTTTCACTACATAAAAATTAAAACTCTAAAACCAAGTATCATTCAAAGACTAGGATTTTATTTCTCAAGCTGAAGTGAGACATGGTACCATTACAAATGGAATCAACTGCCAAAACATGTTACACACATACGAAGTCATGATAAGAAACAGCAAAGAGCAGGGCATTTAGAATTAATATCTACATGGATAAAGATTATATACCAATCAAATTAGTTTTGGAACATCAAAACCAGGGACTAAAGAGGATTTTTCAGAAAGACCCCATGGTGCTTCATTAATCTTAGTGTTGTTTCTTAAAGATTTCATGATAAAAGCTATGGTAATAACTTATGAAGTACATTTCCAGAATCCACAGTTTGATTGATGTTAATCTCATGTGGGGACATGATTCATGATGAAAAGGGTTGAAATGAAATGCTAGGACCCATATTGTACCGGGTACACAATAAAAATAATACCCACAATTAGGATAAAGCATCCATTGAGCCCTCTTTTTCAGCAATTGTATTCCTTTTCAACCGTCTATTTTTAAGTCTCCAATTAATCAGATCTAAATATTCCAATCAGGAAGATTTTTCAGGAATAACCATCTAGAAGTCCACATTTTCATCTATAGCTGAATGCTTTTTAAGGAATAATCATCTAGAAATCCACCACGGTTTCATATCTAGCTGAATGCACAGATAACTGATAAATTAAAAGGCTCCACAACAATACAATCGTGTTTTCAGATAATATTCAACTCACGGACCAGGGACCCCTTTTTTTATTGGAGTTCACAATTTTAGTATTTGATAATGGATCATATGTATGTGCTGCTTTGTAGCCAAAACATTAAAAAAAAAAAAAAAAAGCTTTTGCAGTGCTGAAAAAGAACCCTAGTTGACTGAGAGAACCGTGACGCTAGTTTTCAAATAAAGCTCAACCTCCAGGAGCAGTCCTAGGCCAACTGAGCTACCCCTCAGGGTTGGAGTTGAAAACTCATTCTTACCATAAATCCAGAAGAAAGATAGATCTATAATTTTTGGATGTATGGTTTTCAGGTGTAAGAATGCAAGAATGGATATAGAATTATTCAGGTGACCAACTTACCCCCCATAGACAGATCTCATGTCCATAACATTCCTCACTGTAGACCAGTCAATTCCCATTCCATTCAAATATGAATTGCTAACCACACGTTTCCAATGCTCATAATCTGCTACAAAATCTTCAGGAGCTGCTTTCCCGTAAACTCCCACCTGAGAATTGTTTAACCAATAAGGTGGTTTCTCCAATCGTAATGGCCATTGCTCTGGCCACTGAGACCCACGCTCACCTGCACCTACAGGAACCCGGTGCATGCATGCCTGCAAGGGAACATTCCTGCAAGCCAACACACCATTTTAAGAACATTTGAGATCTACACTCTAAGATAATTTATCAAGAAGCCAAAGAAAATTTAAATCCAAGTTATCAACAAGAAGATACCAGGCTGCATTTGGGTCATCTTTCTCTTCACAAAGTGGAGGGTTGTTCTCCCTTCTTCCCTCGTAGCAATCATTAGAAGAAGGCTTCTTAAAAATCGCTGCACCCACTTCATTCACAGAATCTCTTTTAAGTGTCACCATTTCCCAGCACATGGATTTTGTAAGTTCAGACATATCTGCCAAGTACCAAAGAAAGCACAGTTTAAGACTCAATCCACCAAATACAAGTTCATATCCACTGCGTAACAACAAAAAAGGCTAATTAATTTAGTAATCCTACCATTCCAGATCTTTACATCTTCTTCCAACTTCTGATAAACTGGAGTAGCAGACCATACAAAGTAACCACCGGGCCTCAACACACGATTCAGCTCCAGGAGAAGTTTACCACCTACAGGTTACTTACAATGAATTCCCGAGGTAAAGTATGGAGTAACAAAGAGCACACACAGGGTAAAGAAAACCAAAGGCATGGATTATACCTTCGATGTGCCACGGGACCCTACAGCGAGCACAGTGAACAACATCAAAGACCTTGCTGGGAAAGGGTAGTCTCTTGGTACCCATCACAGCAGAAATAGCAGGGATTCCCCTTTCAAGTGCAAACTGCACTTGGGCTTCATGTTCATCCTTGGGAGCAAATGACATGGTAAGAACATCTCTATCAAAGAGATAACCTCCGAAGCTGGCCACCCCACACCCAACATCCAGTACCACACGATTTTGTTTTCCCCAAGCTATATCAGGCAGAGACTGCATCAACAGTTCCAATAGCACATGTTATGCTAAATTATTTTAAACATGTGATTATAGGCTGACTAGAATCCAGTAATCAATAATCCTTTGTGCCGTGGCATTCGGACAAGGAAAGTTATGATGAAAGTAGAAATCAACATCTTGAAAATGATTCCAGGTTCATTCATATTACAGTGCCCACTATGTTTGTTCCAGCATCAAGTATGTTGGTGATGGATATGTTCTTATGGGCAAGTCAAGCAAGTATGCAGTTCACACTGCACAGTGGAAGCATGATTGCACAGTCAAAATAGTTGCAATGACTAAAGATCTTCTGTCTTTGAACGTGTATCCACATATTTTATAACATCTCAGTTTATGGCTAATAAATAGTACGACTAATAAAGCAGAAGCCAGAAAAGTTAGACAAAGAGGAGAGAAATGTAAGAAGCGAAAACCTCCTGAATGAAATCTATATAACGCAGAGCTCCATGCTTAAACTGAGTTCCTCCCCCAGGGAAAGTAAGATGCTCGCCAGTAACTTTTACCCAATTCTGATGCCCCTTCACCACTGCAAGCTTGATGTGAGGAACATTGAAGTACCATATCTGCAATAGAAACATAATTAAGAAAAGGGAATCAACAAAATAGATGTGATTTACATGTTAATGAAAATATGAAGATAAATGTACACCTTATCCCTGCTGTTGGGCCACTCGATTGGTCGTCTGTATCCTTCAGTAAGGGGAACTAGGCAGGTCGGGCCTTCTTTTGGGCAGTGCCTCTCTCGATGTTCATAGTGTTTGGTACTCCGAAGCATCTTCATAGCTTCTAAATTATCAAGGCAAGGGATGTAATCTGGTCCAGCAGTGACATTACATAGTCTCCACCGGTACCCATAAGAATCCCCCTCATTTGAAGTCTGATTATTAGGCAAAGAAGATTGTTGTACTTCCTTTTCATTCTTTGACTCTAAAGCTTGAGTTGACCATGCCCCATTTTGAGTATTAGTTTCTTTCAAAAGCTCAGACTGGGCAGCATCAGGGAGCACTTCACTTGAACTTTGGTCCTTTGTCTGATCCTCTCTCTTCCCCTCACTTGAATTTTGTTCTGACTCATTCCCTTGATTCTGCTCCACCTTCTCTTCTATTTGACCTTGCACTTTTTCATCCCGTTCTGTTTCCCCCTCGGACTCTGATTTCTTTTCTAGATGATCACTCATTTCACCACCTTCTGTATTTGTTTCTTTGCCTTCTGAACTCGCCTCTCCACCTCCGGAACTTGTTTCTTTGCTTTCCGAATTCTCTTCTCCACCTTCGGTATTAGTTTCTTTGCCTTCTGAATTTGCCTCTCCACCTCCAGTACTTGTTTCTTTGCTTTCTGAATTCTCTTCTCCACCTTCAGCATGAGTTTCTCCACTATCATTCTTCTCATTGCCATCATTCTCTGAATCAGCCTTAGATGTAACGTCGGGCTCACTCTTTGTATCCTCAGTCTCCTTGTTAGACTTCTCTTCTTTAGTTTCCTCTTCTATATTTTCAGACGTCTTCTCAGATAGGTTCAGATTGTCATTTACTTTAGAACCAGGTTCATCCTCAGTGTTGATGTTAGAATCGCCTTTCATTGCATCTTCAGGCACATCTCCTGAACTATCCTCAAACTGGCGAGATCGATCCTCAACTATTTGCTTTTTCACCTGGGAGTTTGTCTCCTCTTCTGCTGTTTCTACATTCTGAGCAGGAACTACAGCCGACGATGTCATCATCCATACCCCAGCCAAGCATAGTGCGACAAACACAACAATAGTCACCGAAGAACAGTATGATGATGATGATGATCTCCTAGTATCCACCCGTGAGTTTTTCCCGAAAGCCATCTTGTATGTAAATAATGCTCAAAATAGTATTTCTCTGAAGAAAAACAACAAAAGCCAAATGAGTACAAAAGGGAATTCCACCACCCCTACTGCACTCCCAATTAATGGATTCAACAAACTAACATAAATATAATACAACTTCCATAAAAGTTATGACAATTCAAATTTTAGCACTGAAATGGTCTTTCTTTGTTTCAGAGTCCATGTGGAGCTCTCTAAAAAACAATTATCCTCAGTTTCTGTTTATCCACATTTTTCACACCTCAAATCAAAATCAGACTTGTGATGCAGGCCCTAGGGTTAGGGCTTGCAGTGGAAGTGCTAAAAGCACAAGGCCTGCATCAACTTGGAGGTAGGAACTGAAAGGAAACAGAGAAAGATTTGAGCAGAAAAACAAAACACTAGGGATGTAAACAGGTCAGTTCCAGGCTGGAACCATACTGGACCTGGAACCAGAACCTTTTTCTTAATGACGGTTTAGGTTCTGACTTTGTTGTTTGATTCCAAACCCGTTTCAGATAAGATGACTCGGAACCGGTTCTAACTAGAGGACTGGATCTAATTCCAAAACCGGTTCTTACTTCTTTTCCTTTCTTTGTTTTTTTTTTTAATCAGGATATCATTCTACTTATACATCAAGTCTACTACCTCTAAAATTATACATAAAAAAAAAAAAAGACAACTAAAGTTGATTTTGATCTGCAACTTAGAGCATTAAAGACTCATATGTCAGGTCTTCGATCTCGGATCCACCTGTTGGAACCCGTTTATCAATTGGAACCCATTTGGGTTCCAGACACGGACCCAGAGCCATTTATGAATGCGAGAATTGGATAGCATGTCAAATCTCACATAGAAAACATCCACGCATATCACCCACCCCCTTATCAATTGGAAACCAAAACATCACTAAAACGTGATGATGAAAGCAGAAACAAACTGAGAAAGCACAATTTTAAACTCAAAACTGAAACTTCACACAAATCAATTACTCATGTTAAAAATAGGGAGCAAAAGATCTACTAAAAGAACATCACTGAGCATTAAAATAGTACAATACATCAAGAAGAATGCAAAACCAGTAGATCTACAAAGATTTAGTTTATAACAAATTAATCTCAGTGATGCCAAAAGAAGCATTCAATCCAACATTAAAAAAAAAAAGACATGAATCTACATCCTAAAGTTCAAGGCACAACTACAAAGTGGTTCAGCATTTAAAGGAAGTAGTAATCAATCAAGATCTGCATCAAATCATTGAACAATCAGCTTGCCACAATTCTCTTCAAGATCTGCATCAAACTCTAGAACTAGAAAACAACTATTTTAGTGAAAACAGAGTAATGGCAACAAAAGCAACTGCAAAGAGGAATCAGTTAGTTTCCATTTCCTCTAGTTTTCGACTGACCGACATTAATTACTACTAGAGCATCAAAACAGCTCAAAAACAGCAGCTCTAAACAGAAATCAGATCAAGCGCATCAAACTCTTCCAGATCCGAAGAGTGTTCTTACAAAAAACCAAAAACAAGACATGATCTGAATGAGATAACTAGAAATGGAGAAAATTCAAGCATTTTGCAGCACCGATCTTCATCCGATCCATCTGTGAAAATCAAATTGAAATCGAAAAGAAGAATTGAAGGCAGTGATTTACCTATTGAAAACCGCTGCAGATCTGGAAAGGCTATGGCTTTTCCATTTCCCTGGGGAAGAGTAAGAAGGCGTGGTGGATGGGAAGTAAAAGAGAAGTAAAAGGGAAGTAAAACGAGGATGATCTCTCTTGCTTGTTTTATAATGGCGAGGAAGAATGGTGAGGTGGGAAGAGCCGACAAATCAGCAAAGGATGTAAGCCAGCTGGAAATACGATACCGTATAAACATGCTGGGATGGAAAATAACAAGAAAGGGAAATGACTATAGTGCCCTCGCATGCTGGAATGTCAAATCCATGGCCCATTTGGCATTTTGAAGCTTGCAATCCCACCTAAACTAAATGTATGCCTATTATAGTAATATTGGAATAGTTCTCGTATATTATACAAAATTTATTTTTATGGAGCTCAATCTCGGTGAGACCACTCCAAGTATCAAGTTTAATTTAAATTCATAAAAACGAAATACTATTTAGGGATGGAACCTGGGGGGATGGAACTAGTTTTCACGGAAATAAAATACAATTTAGTAAAAAAAAAAATGCTTAGTTTATTGCCTTTCTCACGATCCATTGGCGAGAATAAATGTCGAGAAATATGAGAAATCCGGTGGCAACAGTGTCTCATCTCGTATAACTACATAGGATTTGATCCGTGCGCTAGACATATAGGTTGTCTTACAAGTCTTGTATCACTCACCCATCTAACAAAACGAGGAAAAAAATACTAAGGATAAATGTCAAATTGAGGTGTGTGTTGATTTATGAAAGTAGTGAGAAAGAGGAGGGATGGTTGATCATAAAGAGCGCCAAGTGGGCCTCACAGCTATGAGAATTAGAATATTGACTTTTATATGTAACCTCCTGTTTTCTTAAAAAAAAAAAAAAAAAAAGAGTTTCTTGCATATAATCCCTTAACATAACAGTGTACAACAAACGTACTTTTGTAATGACATGCATGACCCCTAATTACAACTTAGAAAATCTGTGTGCACTAGAAATACCAAGATTTCTCTACCAAGCACCAATCAATAACGGTAGTGCTATCTGGATAAACTTTTTTGCTAGAATTTTGGACAACCCCTAGGTAGACTTTTTGAACCAATACGGTAGTGCTATCTGGACAAACTTTTTGGAGAACCCCTAGGTAGACTTTTTGCACCAATTACAACTTGAATATTCAAGAGATATTATAGGGGTTGTCCAAAATTCTGGCCAAAAAGTTCGTCCAAGTAGACTTTTTGAACCAACACGGTAGTGCTATCAGGACAAACTTTTTGGCCAGATACAAGATGTGGTTGGCAGTGATCCAAATCATGAGTCAATTCTTTATTGACCGCAATGCCAAAAGATCTACAACAGTTCAGATCCTTGGCCCTCTTGAATCATGACCAAATTTTATATATCTAGATTGTAATATAAGTAAAGAAGAAAGAATACAAGGCCAATCAAATCAACGGGTTTAAATATCTAAGTTTCTGTGTACTATATATAGAGATCCGAAATTATATAGAGACAATTCTATCCTACCTAGATCTACAGAAATGGAACCATCGACAAGACCAAACCATGAGTCATGATCATGAACCACAATTCACTATCTAATGATCATGACAACGCTAGTCTAACCATTGTGCCATTAGGATCTTGCTGTCGGATTATGACATCCTACTTTAAAAACTCATTATTTTCTTTTTCAACCTATGATGTTTAACTAACCAAGTATTATTGGATCAGTAACCCTGAATGCCATACAACTACACAAGGTTCAATCCTTTCTGCAGTCTTTTCTCGTACGAGTGGGCTTCTTTCATGTGTAGGCTCTTTTCCCCGAGTGTTTAGGCTCTATCATAGGTTCCAACCCCTTGGTTGGGAAAAATACATCTAGAAATCATCCGTATTGGATGGAAAAATTTTCCACCACGCTACATCGCAGCACCCATCCAGACCGTCTCCAAAGTCGGTACTCCAATGAAATGTTGGCCCATGCGCACAAAGGATGACGGAGACAGCTTAACCACATAAAATTCGAGTCGTGTGAGACGGATTCTCCATATTGTTGGATCAATTGGCAATACCTGGTGTGAAGATTGTGACCAGCGATCTGTCGGTGGGTGTAATATCCGTCCCACCATTAATTATATTTATTATTAAAATATTAGTATTATATTAATTTAATATATTTTAGTTATTTAAGTGGGTCACATGTTAGAGAGGATTCTTGGATCGGTAAGTTGGGTTAATGGGTAGATGACCTGACCCGTAGTTTTGACCAAATGACTTAAGCCCAGAGGATATTCCCTTTTAACCTAATCCTTATTTTAACTAATCACACGATTTATCCCTCCCCACTTATCTCTCTGCAACTCCTCCCGTAACTTCTTCGTCTTCTTCCTCTTTCAACTTCCCAAGTCATTCCAGCTTTAGGATCCAGCCATCAGAATCAAGATCAGAGGATACCAGCATTCTTGGCTCAACTTTCTTATCTGAAGTAACCATCTCCTCAAATCATTAGGAATAGATCTGTATTCTTGGGTTATCCCCTTTTTCTTTCCAATTCTAGGTTTTGGGTAGGAATATCATAGATATGATCACCTAGGTATTTCTTTCTTATCTCTCATATCAGATTGGTGTTAGGATTGTGATTGAGTGCCGTGGTAATCTCGGATTGGGTATTGGTGAGGATCTGTGCATTTTCTTCAACCCCGGTGAAATGCAAGTACCTAAACATAATCTGTGAATTTAATACATGTGTTTCTCTTGATTCCATTCTGATGCATATAGAAACCTTTGATGCCCTTTTTATGATGTTAATTGTTTTGTGATGAGATCGGAGATTGGAGATCATTGTACGGGTTTTCTTATTTTTTTTAGCATTACTGCAGACCCAATCTGTCACAGATTCTTGGATGGAAACCGTGGGGCTTGTCACTGTGTATTGGTTGTGGGGCCCAGGTGGACCCCACTAATGATTGATCAAGACCGTAGATCTGATAGTGGACCCACGGGCGACCATAGGGATGGCGGACCCGTGTGAGGTGGGCCTTGGTTGGTCCACCATCCAACAACCCAAAGGTGGCTGACTGCAAAAATAAAATAAAAAAAGAAATTTCGTTTTTGGGATTGTGGGGCCCAGGTGGGCCACCGATCGCATATCAAATCCCTACATCTTGTAGAGGGGTCTTGGGCGACTATGTTGATGGGGTCTGATCGTGGGCCTTTTGATCAGTGGCCCACTATCCCAAGTGCACAGAGGCTGAGACGCCGCTGGACTCCATTGCAGAACAGGTTATGTGATGAAAAAAAAAAATACAGAGAGGTAGAAGGTGATGACATGTATGGTTGGGTGGATAGAAATGATGGGAGGTGACGTGTGGGAGAAGGGAGGAGTTCTGTTAACATATGGCATTGACTTTTAACTTGCCATTAGAATATAAAAAAAAAAAAAAAGTTTCTTGAATTAAAAAATGGAGACCCTTAGCTTTCGATAAATTTAAATTAGACCCTTTAACTTATTTTTATAAAGAATTGATTTGGGAGATATCTTAGGTGGGTCCTTGAGTTTCTAAAATTATAGACCAAGATTATTTTTATTTGCAAATTAATATTAAATGACATCTTAGTTTTTAATGTGCTAAAATTATATTTTTATTAATTGAATCTTTGGACCGAGTAAATACCGTCCGGGCAACGGTATATTACCAATATGGGGTTTAATGCCTCGAATGACCTCGGGGAAATCCTAATGGATTCGAGTTCAACCCATCTCTATTGGAAAACCCTTAATTGGGTCTATGCACCATTGATGGAAAAGTGATGCATTGATCTTATATTTATTAGAAATTTCTATGGTTGTGGGGTACGAGACCTTATGTTTGACCTTAGGATCGATTCGTATCTATGTCTTAACCTTCGCATGTATATATATATGTTGGTTTAGGATATGTATTCCTTTATATGCATACTCTATTGTGTGTTATGGACTATAAAAGTGGCTTGACAATTTTGTATGACGATTTGATTATGATATGGAATGTGGAGTGGACAGCACTTTACTTTGACTTAGAACTCTTGTGTCAGAGCTTTATTATTCAGGTCTATTATGCATATATGTTTATGTTTATGTGGATCATTTATGGACGACTGCAGATCGATATATGGACGGTTGATCACCGATGTGAGCGGATCACTTATAATCCGCTTTGAATGTGAACAGGTTATCTTGATTTGTTTTTAATTCGATCGGTTTATGACCACCGACGTTATGGACGGGCTCTCCCGATTTATTTAGGGCTAACCACCCAAAACGGGGACACTTGTTTTCGTGTGAATCATATTGTTCCTTTTGCTTTATTTGGATTATGCTATACGTTCTTTCTTGTCATTATTACGGTCATTACTTCTATATGATCACTCTCGTCTATATTCTTCTCGTTGTTATATTAAATCTCGAATTATGATTATGTACTTGCTGTTTACTTTGTAATATTTGGTACATAGGTACCGAGCCCTACTTTACCCAGGAGACGGAGGAGGATCAAGCGTTTCAAACGTTTGAGCCAACTGATGAACCCGAGTGGGATGCCAGAGACGGTTTCGAAGCCGTCTGAGCCTACATGAGAGTGAACGTCATCTTAGCAATTCTTTAGATGAACTTTCTTTAATGATAAACCTTTGTTTAGTAATTGTTTTATTCTTTCTGCAACTTTAACATTTAATGTTTATTTGATTTTCGTGTTGGATCTTATTTATGATCATTGAATACCAATTGAATAAGCTTCCGTTGCATTTAATGAAATATATTTTGACTCACCACAGGTTGAATTTTTTTTTGTGGGTCCACTTTTTGGAAGCTTATGTTGTATTAAATACAGGAAAATTTGAATTTAATTTATTTTTCACATTTTTTTCCTAATTCTTATTTTGAGGGACGTGACAGTGTTGAAAGAGGAAGAAGACGAAGAAGTTACGGGAGGAGTTGCAAAGAGATAAGTGGGGAGGGATAAATCGTGCGATTAGTTAAAATAGGGATTAGGTTAAAAGGGAATATCCTCTGGGCTTAAGTCATTGGGTCAAAACTACGGGTCAGGTCATCTACCCATTAACCCAACTTACCGATCCAAAAATCCTATTTAACGTGTGACCCACTTAATCCTACCCACTTAAATAACTAAAATACATTAAATTAATATAATACTAATATTTTAATAATAAGTATAATTAATGGTGGGGCCGGATCTTACAGTGGGCCTCTGCCTACCTAGACAGGAAAATGACATGCGTGTTTGCCAGGGACGGACCCACGTTTTATCAACTGGGTGCACCTGCACCCGGTAGATTTTTAAAAGCCTTTAGAGGGATATGGGTCATGTAGCCCCTGCCTCAGTTAAAAGTCCATCTTGCACCCCATATTTAAAGCCCGCAGCTAAAATGCACCCACCCCTCTCAACAATCGAAACCCTTCTCTGTTTGCCCAAATCGGAAACCCTTGTCCTTCTCGTATGTCCATCGAATCAGCAAATCAACAGCATTTCTTCCTTTCCTCCCCCTCCCCCTCCCCCTCCCCTCCCCTCCCCTCCCTCCCTCTTTTTCTTGCGCACAGTTTAATATCAAAGACTCAGTCATTTAGAGTTGCAGTCTTGCAATTGCAAAGATAGAAATAGTAGAAGATAGAGCCAAATTGCAGTCTTGCAATTGCAGAGATAGAAATAGTAGAAGATAGAGCCAAAAGGGTACCAACCCCACCTTGTGTATCCTTCACATATTTCAGTAATCTACTAAGCCATAGTATGTTAATATTTTGTAGTGCATTTTCTCCGACATCACTTTAATTTATAAATTATAATACATGTCATTTCCTCACAGTCCTCAATATAAAGCTTTATTAAGCTCTTTGCATCACCCATTCAATGAGAAATATATTTTACATTTGCACATTCCAAAATCAAACATTCTCTGTGTGTCACAATCACCTTAACTCCATGAGCCTGTTTGGATAGGCCAAAAATATAGTAAAGTTAAATGGGCCCTAACGGTCTAAAATTTCAACTCTACCCTGTTTGGATGAGTCTGGCCCAACAAATGAAGTAGTGTTCTCAGCTAAATTTACTTCATTTCATTTCAATCCTAAATACTTCAATTTCCTTGAGTAAAAGTGGATTCTACTCCAAACCTTTAACTTCACACCAAGTATCCAAACTGAGTGAAGTGAAGTACTCTACCTTAATTTCAACCAACTTCACTCCTCATGTGAAATTTACGTAACTTAACTTCACTCATTTATCCAAACAGGCCCTAGGGATTGAGGATAATTGTAGCAACGATATATATTCAGTTGCTTCATGCAATCCAAATTAGTCAATCGAGTAGATGGGCCAACTAAGATTTTGATTCTTTTCGATTCTGAGGGCAACCGTAAAAACTTTGTTGTAGAGTGAAGATATAACTTTTCATGCAAGAATGTTAGTTGATACACTTAAATATTTTCTAATCATTTAAATGCAATATATTTTCTCTTGTGATATTACTAATGTGAAGATAGTATAACAAAATAATAGTTTTGACCTTTTCAATAGGCCATCGTCCGCACCCCCAAACAAAATTTTTGGGTCCACCACTGCTGTTTGGTACAATGCTAGCCAAATTTGCATAACCCGAATTTCCCATGCAAGTGCAGTAGTAGGTGGTAGGCACTTGAGTTTTCTTGGTTGGTTGGTGGGCCCCACACGTGACAGCCATCATCCAACTATCCTTTGGATAGTGGATAATGACCTCTAAATGTGAGCATAGTGGAAGCAGAATACTTCCTTCCCTTTTATGGTGTTGGGGATCTCAGGTTTAGATGAGAGGTGACTTGTGAAGACTGAAGTTGTTATGACCATATGAGTCAGGTTGTGGGAGATCCAAACCTTTCTTACTTTGGTTAAGATCCGTTTGAAAATCCTTATTTTGCTAGATGGGTCAGTGGTACAGTACTCCCATGAGATCCCAACCAGGAATCATTCGTAGGTGGCTGTGTGAGATGATGTCTCGTTTATTTCGAAATCCCAGCCAAAATGAGGCTGGAGGTAGAGAGCCCACGTACATATATATAGTGTCTTGTGTATCTCATTTGAAAACTCTTATTTGACTGAGACACTCTTTTCAATAGTTTTAGAGCTTTAGCCTTGTAGGTTCAGCTTTGGTTGAAGACCTTTGTCACGGGATTACAAGATCACAACATTATGCTCGTGATTTGTGACTTGTAGATCACTTGATGTAAGTTATTTCAGTTCGCTAGGACTATAATGAATGAAGTTATATTTATAGATCGCTCTGATAAACACAAGTGTTAGTTTTTAAAGTTGGATCAAGTTTTAGTTGTAAATTTTAAAGACATTAATATGATGGACTCATGCCCCATTTCAGTTCTCTTGCTATAATCAGTGTGTGCGCATCAGCTTAGCCAAATCTTTCTTGGTATAAAAAAATATGGAGGAGAATGTATCTTAGGCCCAAATACTGTTGGGATGTCCCACATTCCGCATCATCTAAATAATAGGTTAGATATGTCTTAATATACTTATATGAGCCTTCCACCTATTAACTTAAGTTTTCTTTTATTGGTATATAAGAAAATATAATATCAAAGCATGTTCTGATTTTGAAATTTATTGGACCTATACGTGAGGGGGAAGGAAGATGCGGAGAATAGGCTTGACATGTGTTAAAATGCTTTTTGGTCTTGTGAGGGCCGCGGATGTTGCGGCATGTGCAGAGGCTTGCAGACTAGCAAACAAACACCGACAGGCGACAACTTCATCTCTCTCTTCCTTTCCTACTGTGACTTGTAGGTTCTTGCTGTTGAATCATGATCATGCAGTGGGAAGCAGGCTCCACACGTTGAACAATTCTTCTTAATCTTATGTTTATTTAATCTGGCTCTCATTACGTTACTATTATTACTCTTAGGCAAATTCATCTCATGTAATAAGTGGGAAAAAACTAATTTAAAGCAACTTTCTTTTTTCTTTTTTTGTATCAATGACCTACAAATCTACTGCTATATAGATATTATCTTTTTCAAAATATTCTTCCCCATCTTTGAATCAAACATCATTTTAAAATAGACCAAAAGCAAAATCCATTAAACCAGTATGTTCAATCAACAACATCTAATCATGTACAAAACTCTAGAGCTCTAGACAACAAGAGCTGAAACCCAATAGTAGTTTCTCTAAGAACTATTGCTCACATTCGAATCAACAATCTCTGCTTGGCAGTTGGCTCTGTGATTCAATTGACACTTGAGGGACTAAGAGAATCATATGGGTTCAGTGATGAGAAATTAGGCCCACCTCCTGACAAGATCTCTCTCTCTCTCGACTGCACATGGCCCATCTACAATTTAAATTTTTAAGTCCGTTGATCTTGTGTGCCCATTTGATATGTGAATGTATTTATGCATATGCTTTTACTTGCATGCGTTTATGACAGTACAAGTACAACCGCAGTCCCAAGGGAATTTTCTAAACAAGTTGCTCTCGAATGAAAAGAATCGAGTCCGTTCTTGGTGAAGGGTGCAAGTGTGTAACTCCATGGTGGGGCCTATAAGGACCTGACCCGATCACCCAACACGTGGACCCGATCCAAGCCACCAAAAAACTAGAGTAGCAAGCTTATTTGGATTCGTGGCTGCAAGCAACCGTTGATTCTCTATGGGTGGTAAAGGTGGAAAAGTTTCAATTTTCAGATTTTTCTCCTTTGATAGTGGTGGAAAACTTGCAAGCAAGCTAGCTTTGTAAACTCTTTTTTAATTGGAATTTAATCAACACCCCAGGCCTTTAAAAACCCCTTGTCACAAAAAACACACATTTAATTTCTTTTGCAACCAGAGTGAAAGCTAGAGAGTAGGGGCGGAAAAAAGTCCATAAGGACTATATAGCCCGTTAGGCCTGGCCCCATTTTAAAAAAGAATTGTGTGAGTGATAGAAGGCCTTTGGGAAACGAGGGGAACGAATTCCTTTTATTAATCATCCTTTTCGATTTTAACCACCATACAACTGTCACATTTTAGAAATCCAAAATAGAATGATCTAAAATTTTGCTCCTGTATTTCCAAAACTGCTCCTTTATCAACTCTCATCTTTCCAAGCCCAATGCTAGTAGTAAATTACACTCTGCCTCCTATCTATTGAATATATAATTTGTTTAACGCACGGCACATCCTCTTTGTGTTTAAGATAAATCTAAATTTTATTCCAATATAAATTGTAAGCTTATATATTATACAAATGAAATGTGAAAAAGAAAAATCATGCATTTTCAGACACTTCTAGGCGATGGATGAGAGTTGTTGTGTAGGCATCTCAATAAGGCTGGCCTAGCTAGCCAGATCTTTGCATGCAGTATGTAGTTTAGAGTAAGCCCAACTAGTCAACTACCATCACCACTGTCATTATGATCACATCATGTGGTTTAGCCCTTGTCCAGTATCTTTCTACATCAAGTAGGGTAAGAACTTGCCACTTTAACCTCTGTAAATAAGACTTCAACATTGAGTGCCAACTCTGCCAGGGAACTCTCTTTACGTGTAAGTGTTAAAGTTTTATTATTCTTGTGGATGAATCTTAAGAGTCAATAATAATAAATAAATAAAATTGTGTAAGAGTTTAAATATGATTGGATGTGACTGATCTTCTTTCAAGCACATCTTCCTTGGTAGTAGGAATGAATGCGTTTTACTTGCTTAGGTGAGGGACAGAAGGGAACAAGTGAAGATATTTTTAATCAAAACTTAAAATTTCCTAATTCCGAAAGCTTATCAAGATTTTACAGTTTTTATAAAAAAAAAAAGAAGATTTTACACATTTTACAGATTTATAATTTTGGACTTTTCAGTTATTCCAATGAATACATGATCAGTCCTCTCCCCACTTCTAATAGTAACCTTCCACTTATGCAACTCCTTCCTTATCTCTCATCTCATACCGTAAGTGAAAGCGGACAATATCATGCATGCATATAGGGTGTGATATTAATTGTGACTGGAGTCCCCACCTGATTCACAAAGTCGCACCCTTAAGGCTACACGTCCATGTACAGTAGCATGCCTCAAACAGTCAGGCCCGTATTTTGGTAGTTTTCTATTTTGTTTTGTTGTATGTTACTTTTGCCTTTCTTTAATCATCTTTTGTAGAAAAAAAAAACCATCAAAATAAAGTTACAAATAAAAGTTAGAAATGAGGTGACTTTGTGAATACCAACAAATACAACTCCATGTGCCAAACTTGGGCCCACCATTGATCAATATAGCTCTTTTGATACTCTAATCACTTATGATCCTGCATCAAGACCAATTTTACACTCATTAAATCTTCCCTAACAATTGGATTCAATCTACAAAATATAAAAAATAAGAAATAAAAAAATATACGGTAAATACACCATTAAAGATACTAACTCAAGAGCTAGGATAACTTGGTGGGGGCTGATTTTTCCGCTCCCCTTCCCATTGAGAAAGACGTATCTAAGTGGACCCCACAACTTGGACTCCATATTAGGAATAGAAAACATGATCCATATGTGATGTGTCTAAATTGGCCCGGGTCCATTGGCCCACGCCACTAAATAACACGTTAACACATGTTCGGCCACATATCTGCCCAATGGGCCTATCCCCATTGAAACAATCCTAAACCCAATTTGTCCATTTATACACATTCACATAATACATCATATGATATATATATATATATATATATATATATATATATTTGGTGAAACCCATCAACATAATGCACTAATTTCCAAATCCTATTAACTAAGAAAAGTTCTCTAAATGGGCAAATAGTTTGTCCTGAGCTGGGTTATTAACAGGGTAATGGGTCAACTCAGGCCTTTATCATACTGGGGACGCTCAAGTGGGTTTAAAATGCCCATTAGGCTCAATCCTGACCCAGGCCACACAAATAAATGGGCTCAGGCCTAAGATCATATGAACATAGCCCATTATCAAATACCATGTTCGACCCGTTAGAAACTAGGTTTGGTTCCTTATTTAGGCCCCAATAAGTAATTAGGTCCGTGTCCACCTTGAGTATGACTCATAGACTGAAGAATACATTACCTTAATTTTCGAAAATCTATCCTAAAACTAGACTTTTTCCTATATTATTCTCTATCAAAGCCCGGACCCATCCCATATATGGTTCTGATTTTGATTACAGCTTCTCATTAACGGATCCAGTTCTGGGTCCACAATGTACCCGTTTGCATCCCCATCAACCCTATCTTAGATGAATATGATCCAAGGGTCCTCCCTGGGGACCGGGCCAGAATCCGGTCCCTAGGTCGGGCCATATAGCATGGTTGTAAAAAAAATGCATTGACGTTTTAGTCCATGCAGGCAGACTTAAATTTTCAAATAAAATAGCGGAAATGGAAAACATCATAGGAAAGTCATGGGTCCACGGGCTCAAGAATGGCACATGGCACGGAGCCACTTCTCTTCTCTCGAGGTAGAATTGATATGGGGCTAATCATAAGCATCAAATGGTAGCCATTACAACTATTTGGCCGAATCATACCTTTTATCATTCAAAGTAGGTTGGAATTTGGGCCAGTGGCAATCAACCTAACTGTTTGGAATTAATGCCAAATGCGAGTGGGCTGGGCTCTTTCTATTTTCATTCCTGGACATGTAGCAGGTAATGACATTCAGGGGTCAAGTTCAATTGAAACAAATTAGTGACGCTGCCTTGTTGATTAAGTAATCAAAGACAAGACAATAAATGGTGGGAACTGGGTTCGGCCTTTTTGCCTTTTTGTCGTTGGTTTCCTCACAATTTCAATTGCACGTGGAAACGACATTTTAAGGCAAAGGTCGTCTGTATAAAAGTATAGGTGCTGCGCTTCCTCTTGCTTGGTGTGTAACACCTTCTTGGAACTCCCATGATAACTCGACCAGTTCTAGATAAACCATTCTTCCTCGACTGATATATTCTGAGTTACCGATCATAAAAAGTAGGTTCCACTGTAAATTGATCACTAGAATATAAACATTAATAGATATCGACATTGCATCCCTGCCGATGCGCCACTAATCATATTTCGGTCATATTACGTTCAATTGTATACGAGGCAAGTGCCAAGAAGACGGTCTTTGGATGCCCAAAGAAACCACTCAGTAATGTGGAGAGTTACGCTTCGGTAGTAGCTGTCTCTTGTATAAAATCAATGTGTCAGCCGAGTAACTGGTTATCGTGGAAACTAGCATGATGCATTGGTTAAATTATAACATGCAGATTAAATACTTAATTAATATTCAGATTAGCTATCAACTTATATAAGGGATAATGTTTGTTGTATTATGTGGATTTTATTATTTTTTTAATCCATGTTTTTTAGGAGACAAAGATCTTAATTTTTTGTTTTTTCTATTCAGTAAAGTATGTACTTTTAGTAGGTTTTAATTTCTTTATTTTTAGAGAAAACTAAAAAAAAAAGACTATAGATAGCCACTAACCGAAAAACACACTACTAGTTAATATGACATGAACGTGGTTCCCTGTAACCACTTCCGCTATTTTTTTTATTAAAAATTTAAATGTGTAACGACATCGTCGCATTCAAACTCATACAAATCGCCCGAAACCCCATTTCCCCTATTTTCCCCTTCTTCCTCCCATCGTTTTCCCCTTTTCTCTGGTGGTTTCCTTTCCTCCTTTCTTAAAAGCTCCTTACCTTGAAGATTTAGTCACTAAAAAATAATCATACAACGAAGATAATGAAATGAATAAACTATATACCAAAACCCTAATGAACTTTTTTCGAAAAGTAAACAGAAAACTCATGCTCTATATATAGTAAATAACGCATAAAAGAAGGTCAAACTATGTTATGCCTACCTCGTAAATGAAGATCAACCTCCACAAGGAATATTTAATATTGGGGGAGAGTTCCATTCTGGTACAGAATACTAGCAATCGTCAATGATAAAAGTCGTACAACAAGCAGATTTGATAAATTAGCGACGACGTTGACACTAACTCTCAATATTTTGGCGGGAATACCGATTCTGTTGCATCAAAACTATGAATACCTCTTTTGGTTAGTGGACCTCTACGGTGTTTTTTTTGGGTAAAATTCTCTTTTTTTTCATTTGTATTTTTTGAGATAAGAACATCTTCTCTTTTTTCTTTTTTTCTTTTTTTTTTTTTTTGGGGGGGGGGGGGGGGGCGGGGCGGGTTGGTGTAATCTTTTGAATTTTTCTAGGAGTGTCTCATTTTGTAAATTTTGTAGATATGAACAAATGCGGACAATCTGAATGCGTTCGTCCAAGGGGGGCCCTTGAACTAGACTTCATACTGTTTGAAGCCTTCTTTTTGTAATTCTCTTCTCTTTCCTTATTTGCTTGTGCTTATAATAATATGTACATCATCAAATCTATCAATAAAGAGAAGCCTTCTTTTCATGTTAACCATTTCCTTGTGGTTAGCGGATAAGGAATCAATTGATCATTTCTTATTGAATTGTAAATTAGCCCAAAGGCTTTGGCCTAAAGGAGGTCCATCTATAGATTTTCTGAAGCGTGATTGTTGGAGGTGAGATCCATCAAAGGAAGGATTAAGTGGAGAATTGCCTTTCCGGCACTTTTATGAATTATTTGGAAGGAGAGGAATTCCTGTTGCTTTGAGGATTCCTGCACCTCAACTAAAGATATTGCGTATAAGTTCAAATTCACCATCATTTCATGGGTGTCTTTCCTTCCTAAGTTTCATGGGATTTCTATTGATATCATTTTGAGGACTTGGATAGAGGTGGACTTACTTTGATGTTTGCTACAGTTGTTAGTGTTTATCTCTTTCTTTTTCTGGCTCTAGTGTTTGTGGGTCTAATTTTGGTGGTGTTGGTTGGTATTTCTCTTTTTTCTAATTTTTGGCTTTTCAGTATTCTCCTCGTGTATTATTAAATATGTTCAATGAAGGTTAACATTCAAAAAAAAAAAAAAATGTTAATCATTTCCTTCTTCCAAATAAGAATAATATTCTTTATTGAGTTCTCTCTCTTCTCTAGAGCTCGGACGGCCATCACGTTCTACATGGGATTTGGGGCCTCAATTGATGGAACATCCCTCAAACACGGTAAAAGATTTTACGAAACGACGTGTCATGCAGAGAAGTGACCATCACTTTCCAATAGTTCAGATCCTTGAAAATGTCGCTTACGTTTGGCAATGGTCTTAGGGTAGGATTCCTCGCCCAAAATCCGCGCTAGCGCGGATTTTTTTGTTTGGCTCAGCTAGGATTTTACTATGATGGACTGAAGATTTCCGCTCTTTTGATTATTTCAAGAGTCACACCTCCCCCCCTCGGATCCGTGGAATCATCTCTATCAAGGATTTGCGGAGCTACAGTGTTCCTGGACGGTAATATAGGGCAGACCGGTTTTTGCATTTTTTTTTGTTTTTATGGGCCCCAAAATCAAGATATGAACCGTTAATTGTGTTAAGAAGGTCCATAACGGCTATGTACCAAAATTTCAGCCGTTGATTCATCATAGATCGTGAGATATTTACAAAATCATCCAAACCGTTAAAATGCCATATTCTGTGATGCAGTGGGCAAAAAACGGGATTAAATACAGTCCCTTGTTTTCAATTTTCTGGTTCCTGTGGGCCCCAAAATCAAGATCTGAACCGTTAATTGTGTTAAGAAGGTCCATAACGGCTATGTCACACAATTTCAGCCGTTGATTCATCTTAGATCTTGAGATATTTTCAAAACCGTGAGGGACAGTGACAGTAAAGGTAAGTAGTAATGTGACCCTAATAAGTTTTTGCTTTGAGAATGTACATTTTAGATTCCCTAATCAAGATCAAAACCGTTAGTCATCTTTAAAAACTCCAAAACGGTCACTTCACCAAATATCAGCCGTTAATTCATCTTAAATCTCCAGATATGTGCCAAAATGTCTTACTGTGCAAACTATTATTGAAAACAGTCCGTTTTTTCTCATTTTTGGGTTTATGTGGGGTCCACGATCAAGATCAAAACCGGTCATTAGTTCTGGACGGTCAAACACGGTAAGGTGACCAAATTACAACCGTTGATCCTTACTTTATCTTGAGATATTTGTATAAACATCAATTGGATCATACATTCTACAACTTATAAGAATCCTCCCTCCATCCAAACATGGAACTTTCATTGGGAATTCTACTTGAGGATTGTGGCTTTCTTTGGAGATGGAGAGAATCCTCTAAATATAGGATTCTTCACCGTTTACCAAACGTGCCTCTAAGAAAGGAGCCGATTAGAAAGAAAGATAAACTTAGGTCATTATTGAATATCCGAGATCTAATGGACGGTACAGATCTGCAACGAATATGCCTATCTAATTGGGCATTCGATCTAGTAGGAATGAATACTCTAGGTATTTCTACGAATACACGTGTTCGATATACTCTGTCTCTACTTGAACGGGCACCCAATTTTAAAAACACAATTAAGTGGGAAACTTTCCGCATATGTTAGAAGAAAGCCTACACAATTGGAAAGTGATCTCACACTGTGGAAAGAGGTAATGTACCAAAGGTTCGAAACTGCTCGGCTAAGTGAGGAGTTTCACCCCTTACCACATGGCTAAAAGGCCGTTCTCAATTCATGCAGTACATTGATATTTTCCTATTATGATGCTGCTTTTATTATATAATTATTATTATTATTATTGACCTTGAGAAGTAGAGAAAAACAAACTTTCATTTCTAACGTCTGTGGAGTTTTTATTAATGAAATGTCGGCAAAATATCAAGATTGGATATTAATTCTAAACCCTAGATATGAGATGGGCCCCACTTATTGCGAATAGTTTGTGAAGAAATGGGACCTGGTGATGCCCATGATCAGTGGTTACCATTCGCTGGGTGATGATTAGATTCAACCGTGTCATTTCTTTTTCTCATGTTCAACTATTATAAAATATCTGGTGACGAAATTACCTTAAGTTTAATATATCAATTTTGGATATATGTTTCTCTCAAGTTACCCCTTTTGTCTTCCTTTCTATATTCTAAAAAGTGCATCGACCCGTTCACAATAGAAAAATAAAAAAAATTGGTTTGACCTTTCACAAACCAAGATATTGTTTGTTATCTCTACTCTGTTTTTTGATAGGCCCATAAAAAAAGAGCCATAAAGAAAAGATGTTAGAATCAAAAGAAGTATTTGGTGGATTACTTTAAAAAAAGAGCCATAAAGAAAAGAGGTTAGAATCAAAAGAAGTTTTTGGTGGATTACTCTAGACCTTTTCAAATCAATGGTTGAAGGTTTTTTCACAAATTTCTTGAGTTCCACAAGGTATGTGGCTTTCAAATTTGACTCGATAGCTGTATGCAGCCTTTCAAAGAGTTCTAACGGTTTGAATCTTATGTTTGAGGCTTACATAATCTAGAAAATACTATTAAATGGTTCACATTTTTTTGTTTATATCTCGAGATTGGTGATGATATAACAGTTGAAATTTGGACACATGGTCGTGCTTGATATTAAGAACAATTTCAACGGTTTGTATCTTGATTTACTATCTCAAGAATTATTTAAATAAAAAAAAAGAGAAAAACATAACTACTTGTGGACTACTCCAAAATTGGGCATATTACATCAACGGTTGATGTTTGTTTTGCAAATATCTCGAGATTCCACAAATTATTAAACCTAAAAAATTAACCTTATGGCCATGTTTAGCATCTTAAAGAGATCTAACAGTTTCGATCTTATGTTTGGAGTCATAATCTTTTAATATTTTAATGGTAGACAAAATAGAAGGTAGATTAATGATGTGACGACAAAAGAGGGTTAGGGCCTTATTTTTCTATATTGGGGTTCACACTCGTGCTTTGATGGATTTCTTCCTTGCTTAGCGTCTAGACAACTAGTGATGAAGGGTCAACAATCATCTACCAAATCATACCCGTAATGTTGTGGGGGTGGGACCATTATTAATGAGGGAGGGTTAGTCCACGGTGAACCCTTTTACCTATTTTATTAAGCTTGATTACAATGACGTTTAGTCGGGTTAAGAAACATCACTTTTCCATCTTGCACTAATTAGGAATAAATAAATGACCATAAGAGCTAAATCTAACCCCCTAGTTCTAGACTTTTATGTCAAGTTTTGTAACATCGTTTTCATGACGTGGACCACTTTGCTTTTTCCTTTGATCAATTTGTTAGTGGGGATGGCAAAATTTGAGCTTGTCCACTAACCTGACCCAAACTCAACCCATAGTTGACCCGTACTATATACAGGCCAGATAATGAAAAATTGCCCTACATTTTTTTTTTTTGGTTGGGTTGAAATTTACATTTAAATAGGTTAGATTAGAGTGAACTTGCTCAACTTGCATAATTCGCCTCACTTATTTAAATGGGTTTGTTTTGGGTTGACCCGTATATCTAAAGTATTCTAAACCCATCAAACAATTTGGAGTTTTAATCTTTGGGTACTTTGAATAATTTATGTTTTTATATGGAAAGAGGTGAGCTTTTGTTGAGTTTTTTTTTTTTCTTTTTTTTTTTGTGGACCACAATTTAAGTCAAATATTAGCTCAATATGTGAAATGGATTGAGTTTGAGCTAAGGTTCTACTGGTAGGGTAGGGTTGAATGGCTTGACCCCACACTGAATGCAGGCTTTGTAGGTTGGGTCTCAGGTGCATGTTGGAATCATTTGACCTGCTTCCAAGACTCCCTTTTCTTTTCTTTTTTTTGGCTATCGGAGAGTTCTCACCCCTTCGGACTGGACTAATCCCTCCGGGCATAGAAGGAAGTGCAAACCGTGGTCCTAGGCCATAAAAAAAGAGCCATAAAGAAAAGAGGTTAGAATCAAAAGAATTACTTAGTAATGGAGGAATTACTCAAAATGACCTTTTCAAATCAATGGTTGAAGGTTCTTTCACAAATTTCTTGAGTTCCACGAGGTATGTGGCTTTCAAATTTGACCTCATAACTGTAGGCAGCCTTCCAAAGAGTTCTAACTGTTTGGATCTTATGTTTTGAGGCCCACAGAATATAGAAAATACTATTAAATGGTTAACGTTTTTTTTATTTATATCTCGAGATTGGTGATGATCAAACAATTGAAATTTGGACACATGGTCGTGCTTGATCTTAAGAACAGTTTCAACGGTTTGGATCTTGATTTACTATTCTGAGAATTATTTAAATTAAAAAAGAAAAACATGACTACTTATGGACTACTCTAAAATTGGGCATGTTACATCAACAGCTAGTGTTTGTTTTACAAATATCTCGAGATCCACAAGTTATCAAACCTTGAAAATTAACCCCATGGTCATTTTCAACCTCTTAAAGAGATCTAACAGTTTGGATCTTATGTTTGGGGTCAACATCTTTCAACATTTTAATGGTAGACGAAATAGAAACTAGATTAAAGATGTGCCCACAAAAGAGGGCTAGGGCCTTATTTTCTATATTGGGGTTCACACTCGTGCATTCTACCCAGAAACCTATGTTCCTAACATCAAGATGGCTAGGGCCAATCTGTTTGTATAAAATATATAGAAAATTTTGCTATAGTTGGTTAAAAAAGAACATATAAAGAAAATAGGTAAAAATGACGGTCAAATAACAATTCCTCAAATGGAAAGTGATTCAAAGGGAGATGTGATATGAATATCCATTCATTACTCTAGTAGTTGAAATCTTGATTTAAATCAAGGTTCCACCAATATTGCTTGCTAAATTATATACTTTACCATTCACGTCATATCATTAGCGCTGCACCTATTTAATAGTCTCTCAGCTCATTTGATAGTAAATTATTATCTATCTAACTTTTCTATGTATTCTAATAATGATATTTTTTTATATAGAAAAAGCCCTTTGGTCTATATTTGATTCTTGTTCGAGTGCCAATTCGCAAAGGGTGGCGTTAATTTGAGCGTCTCGGATTTCATCTGTGGGGCCTTTCTGAAGAATCTATAAGCTCGCCCACAAAAAGTCATCTGATGATTAATGGTAACAGGGGATTTTGGACTTCCCATCTACCTCATGAACAATTGACACCAATGGTTGGATAAGACAGCCACACCATTGATTGCACATGGGCCTCACTATTCATTCATTCATCCAACGGCGTCAATGGTAGCAGTGGGCCAATGGAATCGCAATAATGAGTTCTACCATTTGAACCGGGTCATGCATTCTCCAGAAAGTATAGTATTACTACTTTATTTTAGTTTCTGAAAGGAAGAGGAGGAAAGGACAGGTGTTTTTCAGGACTTGGTAATCCATGGGTCCCACACGTTGGATAATGCATTTCAAACTCCAACCGTTGGATTGGGCCACTGGTCCTATGATCAGATTTCAAAGAATACTGTCAGATAGCTGCCACCTCTTCAGTACCATTCGTTTCTCAGAGCACAAAATTTCAAGAACAAACTCTGAACATAAATAATAATAATAATAATAATAATAATAATAAATCGTAAAAAGCCTAAAACGGCAACAACAACAGGAAGGGATCTTCTAATGTCATTTCAATAACATCAAAGCGAGTGCGGCCCAAACAGATCCCCTATCTGGGCTAGAGAAGATGTGCCTCCATCCAGTGTGCAAAAAAAAATTCCCATATTTGGATCAAGCAGGGAAATCCTGTTTATACCAGTCACCTCCAAATGGGAAAAGGAGTATAAAGCATAAGGAAATTGTCATTTCAATAACATCAAAGCAAGTGCGGCCCAAACAGATCCCCTATCTGGGCTAGAGAAGGTGTGCCCACATCCAGTGTGCAAAAAAAAAAATCCCATATTTGGATCAAGCAGGGAAATCCTGTTTATACCAATCACCTCCAAATGGGAAGAGGAGTATAAAGCATAAGGAAATTGTCATTTCAATAACATCAAAGCGAGTGCGGCCCAAACAGATCCCCTATCTGGGTTAGAGAAGGTGTGCCCCCATCCAGTGTGCAAAAAAAAAAAAATCCCATATTTGAATCAAGCAGGGAAATCCTGTTTATACCAATCACCTCCAAATGGGAAGAGGAGTATATATAAAGCATAAGGAATCTGTCATTCCAAAAAAAAATAAAAAACATAAGCGAACTGGAAGAAAATGTAACTTAATAGAACCCAAACCAAACAAGAACTCTTCTAGCCTCCTTGTTGCCTGTTTATCTCTTCCTTAATAGCGTTATTGATGCAGCCATCCTCACTAATAGTCTCCTTACGCACCACTATTTTGATTGCTGAAATCAGTGCTTCCTTGAGGTTTTCTGCTGCCGCAATTTCCTCATCCTCACCACCAGTGGCGTTGAGAAGCCCCGTGAGAAGAGCAGAAGCCGGGTTAACCTCGTTTTGCCCAGCTGCAGCTGCGGGGTTAACGACGTTTTGATCAAGCAACTGCTCATCCTCCTCCGGATGATGGTTGAGGTCAAAATCTCTCACTCTGTGCTGGTTCAGACCAGCAGCAACTTCAGCAACCAAACCATCAGCCAGCAGTTGGCCGTATTTCTTCCTCAGCGCACCCGTGGTTCTCCCATTAAAAAGATAAACAAACGCACTCCATTGTGTTCCGTGGTCCATGACGGATTGGACTAATCGACTTACTTCATCTCTATCCCAACGAGTACCAGCTCGATCCATGGCTACCTCACGACGGTTGCTGGCACCAAAAACGATTGCTAGCACCAAAAACTGTTGCTGGCACCAAAAACTATAAAAAATAGCAACAATATCCCACAAAAAACTATCTATGTACTATCTTAATAATTCATTTTCAACAAGCATCATACAAGAATCAAGACAAGATGAAGAATAGAAAGAAACTATAAAACCTTCATTTCAAAAAACCATAAAAGAAGAACAAAAAACCAGAAAATGAACAAACTCATGTAATAAAAACACCCTAAATTCGTACCTCAGATCCGGAGGCAGAGAGAGATTCGCCGGAGAGCGTCGTTCTAGCCGGAGAGAGTCACCAACAACCGAGCAACGAATTCGTACCTCACAACGGTTGCAACATTTTAGAGAGTTTTCTCTACTTGCAACATTTTAGGGAGTTCTCTCAAGTTTCTACTTGCAACACTTTAGGGAGTTCTCTCAGCTATAGGGAGTTTTCTCAAGTTTCTATTTGCAACACCCGTGAGGTTGCAACATTTTAGAGAGTTTTCTCTACTTGCAACATTTTAGGGAGTTCTCTCAAGTTTCTACTTGCAACACTTTAGGGAGTTTTCTCAGCTATAGGGAGTTTTCTCAACTTTCTACTTGCAACACTTTAGAGTGTTTTCTCAACTTTCTACTTGCAACATTTTAGAGAAATGATGAGTTGAGTAGACTTACATAAGGGAAGCACGCTTTTTGGTTGGGCCCACGCTTTTGAATCTCTTGTAGTCGGGTTTGACTGGGAATCCAAGAAGCTTCCTTTTGAGTCTCTCACTGAACTCAGGTCCCAATCCAATGGAACATCCGGCACAAGTGGGTTGGGTCCAAAACCGACTTGGTGACCTGTAACACCCCAACCCAAATTAATCTTCATTAGTGATAATTAATGGAGATATAGTTTAATTAATTAAGTTTAGTTGTAAATCATCGACATTAGTACTCATTAGTCTTTTTAGACTGAGTTAATTGGGTTTTGGGTCTTGAATAAGTGAGTGGAGTAGAGTTGACTCACTTGGATTGAGTCAAGTACTTTTTCGTAATTATAGATTTTCTCGTTTTGCATCATTTTCACGTCATCTTGGCGTCATCGCGTGTATCTCGTTGAGCACGTCAATTTTCGTATTCAGCTTCACTTCATTTGATCACTCTTTGAAGAAATGGGTCATCATTTGATTCAAAATGGAAATACATAAACATAGTGGACTTTTCTGTAAATTACCCATCCTTATCACTTAAAACAACCCCAACCCAACTCCATTTTCCACTTCATTCGTTTTGCATATTGAGTGTGGAGAGAGTGAGTGAGAGAAACCTTTCCTGTCTCCTTCCTTTCACTTTCTCTCCCTTCCTTAAGCTCTTTAGCATTTGTGCAAGTGAAGACAAGTGTGGAGATCTTCTTCTTCATCTTCTTCTTCGTCTTGTTCATCTTCATCTCTTGTTTCCAAGAATCATTTCCTCTCCAACTCCAAATTTTGGAATTCTTGTCAAGGTATGACTCAAACCCATCCTTAGTGGTACTTTTGAGTTGCATTAGAGTCAAAAGACCCTCTTGTAAGCATGTATAGACATTGATTGGTGTTTTGATGGGTAATTGTGTCTAGGGTTTGAATATTTTGGCGATTTTAGGGTTTGGAACATCAAGAGTGTAGAAGAGTCTTGGAAAGCTTAAATTGAGGCAAGTATAAGCATAATATGAATTTACATTTTATTATTTCCATTGATTCTATGTTTTACTCATAATTCTTAACATTCAACAATGTAAATTTTGATTTAGATTGTATGTTAGGCTCTCTTTATGAAATTAAATGTTATGGATGGATTTTTATGTTGGACATGGGAGCAAGAAGGCTCCATGTTACAGAAGGTGAGAAGAAGTATGGAAAGGAAAAGAGGAGAGAGAGCTTCAGAATGGGTAAAATAAAACAATCCTGCAGACCAGGCGGCTAGCCGTGTGAACTTGGCGGCTAGCCGACCCTCCCTACGGTTACTTTTCCAATAACCTGACATTTTGTCAGAAACCCAGGTGGCTAACCGCCGGACCTACAGGCGGCTAACCGCCAGGTCACCTCCAGCTGACCGAAACCCTAAAAATTTTAAATTGTTTTATTTTATTTCCAATGCCCTCTTAGAGCCATAAATTAATACCTAACCCCTTAGTTGCCTAATTGAAACCCTAAGAGCTTGAGTAGCCCTAAAATCAATAATGACCTTATCACCACGCCATGGATATTAATTTAATGAACTTTTTATTAAATTGTGAGACTAAATAAAGGTTCCTTAAATGTATATCGAATTGGATGGTGAGAAAATAATAGAGGATTAGACTAGATTGGCTAGTAAATTCCTTAACTCCTTGACTTATTGCATTTCATATTGAATTATATTTTCAATTGATAGATCAATCATTATAAATAAATAAGGTTATTGCATCATCAATATCCTTGAGGTTTAATTACTCTATTTCCTCCGTCATTCTTCAAATCTTTTATATCGAATCAGTAATTATTGGAAATGTGGATAGAAAAAGTATACTGTGATATATGAATTGCGTTGATGTTGATTATAGATACTGGGATAACGATATTGGGATGAGCTGAGCTGGTATTGTTACTGAGACTAGCTTAATCCTACCCTTAGGAAAACACCCCAGACAATTGCCCCCCCAGCTCGCGACCTTTGGAGTGTTCTAACTTTTTGAGGTCGGGAGCTAAGTATCGTGCTACGAGGATATGAGGTATCGATTTAAACTTCATCTCGGTGTTGGCTGATGACATCTGATCTTTATCATGAAGTTTGTTTGCCTTCCCGTGACAATGAATAGCATGTCGGTGACGCTTCGTCTACCCGAGGTAATAAATGTTAGGTAAGTGACGCTTCATCAGCCCGGGGCAATAAATAACATACTGACATTTCACCTTCCCAAGGCAATAAATGTAGCGTTTGAATCTCAGTGCGATTAACTGGCAGTGTCACGTGTCTCCATCTGGTTGGTCATTCAACAAAATCGAAGCGAAGCGTGCCTTCAGGAATTCTGAACGAGTGCCTTACCGTCTATAAATAGGGCTTTTCTTTCTTCGTCTCTTTCACTTGGGCATTTCACCAGAGAAAGCTCTGCTGCAAGAGAGAAGAGAACACTGCCGGAGCTTTGATGGAAGTCTTAGCGAACCGGAGCCTGGAGTCTGTCTCATAATTCTGAGTTTTCCTCCTTGTCCCTTTCTATACGCACCGCCTTTCTCTGTTTTTAGGGGTTTTGCTCTAGGGTTTAGGGTTTCTGTTTTTCCCTTTTCCAGTATCACCACCTGTAGAAGAATGGGGTCTTATAGGAGTTGGGTGGAGACCTCTAAGACCATGGCCTGCTTCAGGGAGATGTATGGGATCCCAGACGATGTCCCAACAAAATTGGATAACCCGAAAGACCTTTTCGAGGGTCAATCCTTCCGGGATGGCTGGATGTCATTCTCGTTAGTCTCAATAATAGAGGGAGGGGTTAGGTTCCCCGTCCATCCTCTGCTTAGGGCCTGCTTGGCGACATGACACCTCAGCTCATGCCCAATGGCTTCAAGGTCATAATGGGTGTCGCCGAGCTCAACAAGATATTGGGCATAAACCTCAGTGTCTATGACATCGAGGACGTATATGACCTGTGTAAGACCGCCGATGACGGTCATAGTTATTATCTTCGTGGGAAGTTGAAGATGGAGCCCTTTGTCCATGATCTGGAGAACTCAAACAGACACGTCGGGGATGATCGCCTGCTCGTCTCTGGTAACTTGGAGTTCGGCAAGGAAGAGACCAAGGCGGAAAAAAATGCACAGGATTCCTCGATTCTTCGGGGTTCTTCCAAGTAACTACCGAGCCTAGAGTGTTTTTCTTCATTATGTTGTCTTGCCGAGCTGATGTTATCTTTTGTCGTGCAGAGACCAGCCAGAAGAAACTAAGAGTTGAGCGGGCCGGCTGGAAGCGGAACGACAGTTGGTTGAAACTCATGTGCGAGTATCAAGGTCACAACGGGCGAGCTGCGTGGTCCCTGTTCGGATACGAGCCGAGGCACCAGACGTACATCAAGAGAAAGGAGCTCACGCCCGCCAACTCCGGGGCTATTGATTTGGCCCAGCTCGTAGAGAGCTACTCGTCCCCCTCTAATCGTGAAGAAGAAAGGGAAGAGGAGATGAAGAAAAGACGCCCTATTGTGAAGGTGAAGGACCCGGGGGCGAAACTTTTTGGAGGTCGAACTCCCTCTTCCTCAGCAGTCTCGGGGAGCGCTGGGGGGTCTGCAGCTGGTGCTGCTATTGCCGCTGGCATTGTTGCTGCTGGTCCAGCTAGGCAACGTTCCGCCGAGACCCCAAGAGTGGGGGGTCGGGTTGAAAAGAGGTCGCAGTCTGAGGGTCGCGGCTTGGGAGCTCGGCAGCAGCCTGCCAAAGGAGCTAAGGAGAAAGCCCCGAGGGAGAAAAGGCACCGGGGTGAGGGTTTATCAGAGAAAGGCCCTGGGCAGGCCTTGGTCCCTTAGCCTACAGGGGCGGCTCTATGGAGGCCAAGCCTCCAGCTCGGGCCTGGGAGGCCCATGACGGTGGAAGACCGTCTAAACAGCAGTCCTTCGGTCGTTGCTGCTCTCGTCAATGCGTGTGCTTTGCCACTCGACATGCAAAAGCACAAGGGAGCGGATGATGCGACGCTACTGGTAGTGTCTCTGCAGTCGATCTTATCGGTAAGTTTTCCAATACAGATCTCTGAATGGCATTTGATCTTCTTAGCTCTTCTGTGATTCTTGTTCCTTTTCGCAGACTACGCAGAGGGTTCAGGTGGTCTTGGAGAGGGCCCGTGAGAGTGGCTCCATGGCCGAAAAGCTGGAAGTGGAGAAGAAGAAACTCGCTGCAGCCTTGAGGGGAGTAACCAAAAGCTGAAGGCAGCAGAGGAGAAAATAAGCAACCAAGAGGCAGAAATGGAGTTCACTCTCCAAGTGCTCAGCAGTGTGAAGGCCGAGACCCACGAGTTAAGAGGCGTGGCTGCTGTCAAGGAAAAGAAGATTCTCGCTCTTGAGGCCGAGCTGGCAAAGTGGGATGTCGAGCAAGAGATGGCGCACAAGGAGAAAGCCGCTCTCCAAGCTAAGATCAAGACATGTTTCCAGGACGAGGTGGATGCGGCTACAAAAGCATATGAGGCCCAAGTCGAGAATATCAGCTCGATGCTGTTCGAGCTCGGGTGCCGAGCTGCGCTGAAGAAGGCATGGATCTCAGATGATCATCCTGTCTACTAAGACCTGCCAAAGTCCACTCGTCCTGAGCCCGAGTCGAGTTCCGTCCCTACTGAAGAAGTTGTTGCGGAAGCTGTCCCAACTCCGCCTGAGGTTGCTCCCCAAGCTACTGCGTTTGAGCCCTTTGACGTCAACGTCGAGGCTACTGAATCTTGAACTCTCTATATTTTGGCTTTTTCTTCTTTTTGTATGTAAAGAACTGATTTTGTAATTATTCTTTCATCAATGAAGATAATTATTGCATCCATACTTGCCTCTTTTTTTTTTTTTACAACAATGTATGTGCTTGACTTTTGTTCCGCAACTGGGCTCTTAGTACAAACGCCCGATTTTTGACCAAGTAGTCGAGTTCGGTTTGATAATCGGAACTGAGTGACTGGGTAAGAATAGCTTTGGTTCCTTAACAAGAAGTGACTTAGGCAAAAATTGAACTTGGTGTAACAACCGAAATTTTAATTGCGCTGAAGTTTAAATAACTTTGAGAAGTACATGCACCTTTTAGAGAGAGAAAACTCGTAGCTGGTTCCTCAACCGAACTAGATTCTCATAGGAAGTGACCAGGTCCTTCAAATGCATAGCTGTTTCCATAACCGAACTAGGATAGCCGACGAGTTCCATAACTTGGCGTGTTTCTCGTTTGGTCTCGTGACCAGATTGAAGTCTCTTTTTTGCTGATGCTGTCACCGTGCTAAGACTTTTGCCGAGTTCCATAATTGCGGCGCTTCGCAGCTGGTTCCGTAACCGAGCTGTTGTCTCTTCTGTGCTGGTGCTATCACTGAGCTGAGACTCTTGCCAGTTCCATAACTGCGGCGCTTTGCAGCTGGTTCTGTAACCGAGTTGTCATCTCTTCTGTGTTGGTGCTGTCACCGAGTTGAGACTCTTGCCTAGTTCCATAACTGCAGCGCTTTGCAACTGGTTCCGTAACCGAGCCGTCGTCGCTGTTGAGTTATGTAACTTGGCGAGGATCAAAATTGTTGAAAGTGAAGCTGTCTGGGTCGTGGCTGGTGCTATCACCGAGGCCGTTGCTGGAGCTGTTAAGATCGAGATTGCCCGAGCAGCAGTCGGTGCTGTCACCGAGGCCGCTGTTGGAGCTATAAACTAAAGGAGCTGAGTTGTGGTCGGTGCTGTCACCGAGGCCATAGTTGAAACTTCTACTGGGTTGTGCTTCTACCCGAGTCGTGGCTGGTGATATCGTCGAGATCGCTGCTAGAACTGTCACGATCGAAACTGTCTGATCTGATGCTGGCGCTATCACCGAACCGAGACTTGAGGATGAATATTGCATGGCCAGTCAAAGAACTGTTTTTGTGACTGCCGTTTCTTTTCTGGGGGAAGGGTCCCGCCAGAGGTTGAAACTCTTGTGAGCTTGAGCTCGAGCTTCGCCCTAGTTTGCCCTATCGACCAGTGCTTTCACAGTGACTATGGGGAACCGAACGAGGTCCCTTTGAAGCTTGCTGCCTGTAGGGCTGTCAACGAGCGGAGCTTGGGCCGGGCCGGGCCGAGGTAATCCCTTACCCTATCCTCATATATGTGGGCCGGGCTTAGGTCAAGTCAAAGCCCTCGGAGCCCATGGCGGGCCTACAATATTGAAGCCCTTACCTACCCCCCAAGGGTCAGGGCGGGGCTAGGGTCTGGTAAGGGCCGAAAAAAATGATTATTTTTTTTAATATTATCATATATAATTATTCTTCTATACCATATGCTAACCCACCTGTATTCGAGGGGCAATGTAAAAGTCAATCTTTTTGTAACACTTCTAAAAGAATGCACGAAACAAGTTACTTCATCATTTTATAAAGGTATTAGTTAGGATTAAATGAAATAAGGTAATGTGTAGTATTGTGACATGAAACTAGGAAATACAATTTTAAATACTTTAACACACCAGTAGTAGTTACATAGTTTAAATAATGTGCTCGGTTTTCTTTCTTTTCAGTCTTAATTGTTTAAATAATGTGCTCGGTTTTATTTGTTTTCAAGCTATTATTAAGATTGTCGCAGTTGAAGTTTTGCTAATTGTTGCCTTTTTTACTAGTTCATGTTCTATATATATTTTTATAAAGCAACAATGTGAACTATGAGAACATGTTTGGCAAGTCGTGTCTAATTCAATTAGATTTACTTCAAATAGGCATTAGACTTATTCCAAATAAATTATTTGTATATGTGGTTCCAATAAACATTAGACCACTCTTGAGTTAGCATTAACCCTAACTTGTAATTCTTCGAAAAGTCACCCTTGGATTTTATAACAAAACAATTAAACTTTGAATACCGAAAATTAATAACAAAGATGATTTGATTCATGAGTCACAAACTTTTAACTTCAAATGTGGGGTCCACATGAATGAAACAACAATAGTCATAAAAGTAAGGGTATAGAAAGAAATTGGCATCGATCAATAGTTAGTGGGTGAAACTTAACCTCACTTAATGATAGTGTTAATGATCATCTATCTAAACTCTCAACCTTCAATACTTTTCATTGGTGAAAATCAATATGATGAATGACAACTTGAATTCCCTTTTCATTGAAGAATATATCCGTGTTGTGCAAACATAGAATCAAATATATCATTCAAATGATAACATATAATTAAATACAGGTGGCAATATTGTGATCTATGGGGATATCCATTAAAATTCTTTCTAAGCCTTGGTTATTATTGTTTGACAAAATATTAAGCCTCTATCATTAATTGCTAATTAGAGGAGTTCTTTATATATATTTTTAAAAATCTCTATGTATGTATTCTATATTATATATATTATTTATTTTATATATTAATAGACAAAGGGCCGGGCCTGGCCCCCTCGGGCTAGCTAAGTCAAGCCCTAGCTCGGTCATCAAGGTTGCGGGTTTTTCAAAATTGGGCCCTACTCTACCCTCGGGCTTTGGGACAAAAAGAAAAACCCTCGCTTTGATGGCTTTTGAGGGCCGAGCCGGGCGGGGCCCCCTCGTCAAAGGGCCGAATTGACAACCCTAGCTACCTAGCAGCGGAGCTTGCTCGAAAGATGCGAGGGCCGCGGCTGCAGGCCCTAGTATCAACAAGGGACGAATCTTCATCATTATCGCTGTTGCGATCCACCTGGTGGAGGAAATGACGAGATCTGGCTGTTGCTGGAACTTTTGCTCCGTGGGGGACTCTCCAGTAGGGCAGTACTCTGTTGGGGGTGCTCCGATGGAGGAGCACTTTGCTGGGGATGTGCTATTACCTCCTTTGATGATGAACATGTCTGAGTTACAGGTCGTCCCACGCTTGTCGCATCAGACTTTCCTTGGATCTGGTTCGACAGGGGGTTGTCGATGATGGTGGCTGGGCTTTGCAGGTCATTTGTCACTGCTAGAGGCATGACTTTTTTATCGCATATTTTTTCCCCCTACAGACGGTGTCAATTGTGAGTGCCTAAAAGTTAAGGACTCAGATCATATTAGTGTTAGACTCGTGATTTGCTGTTGAAACTTCTTTGGAGGAGAGAGATCGCCTTAGGACCTGAAAGGAATGGAGAAATAGAGATCAGAAACGCTTCCTGCCGTCAGCCGAAGGCTCTCCGATGCCTAAGTTAGTGCTATCACTGAACAAAGAATGGAGATGAGAGGAAAGCATGCTCTTGTACAATATGGTGTAATAATGTCTGTTGAGGTGTAGCGCATATCGCCTCTTTTAGAAGGGATTAGTTTTCCTCTATATGTAGAGATTTCACATGGCGCACCCTTGATGGGGGTAGATGGAGATACTATTAGGTCGAATCAGGAGATGACCTCTCGTATTAATGTGGGTGTGACTGATCCAAATGACACTTGATCTTTATCCGGTGCCTGTCTTGTCTGTTAGCACGTTCTATAACGTAGTTGTAACTTTATGAAAGTACAGTTATTGCTTAGTACCCATGTCTGGAGTCGGACCGAGTTGAAGATGATATTGAGGTTAGATTCGGATGCATCTTGGCAATCCGAATCTTGGCACTATTGCCGAGATGCCTTATTCCGAGACCGAGACTAGCCCAGTTGGTACTTTTATCGAGACTAACTCAAACTAACACTGTTTGCCGAGTTCAGAAGAGATGTCTAGCTGGTACCGTTACCGAACTAGATGAATGAACTTGGATACCGATATTGGGATGAGCTGAGCTGGTACTGTTACCGAGACTAACTTAATCCTACCCTTAGGAAAACACTCCACACAATTTCCTTCTTCCAAATAACAATATTCTTTATTGGGCTCTTTTCTCTCTCCGTCTTCTAGTTGGGCATTCAATCTAGGAATGAATATTATGGCTACAGGTATTTCTACGATTACACCTGTACGGTATACTCTACTTGAACGACCACCCAATTTCAACCCCCTTCTTTCCAAGGTAAGCTGAGGGTTTGAGCATCAATTGGTGGCCCCACACGGTTCTTGATAGTCAGGATGACTTCAAGGGTAGAGGACTCAAGGACACTACGTTGAAGTTTTCATGTGATGCTTGTGCCGTTTTTTTTGGTTATTGGCCATGACAAGAAAAGACCAAACTTTCATTTCTAACGTCTGTGGAATTTTTTTTGATGAAGTGATGGCAAACAATCAAGCTTGGATATAAATTCTAACCACTAGATAAGAGATGGGCCCCACTTATTTCGAACAGTTTGTGAAAATATGGGACACGGTGATGCCCATGATCAGTGGTTACCATTGGTTGGGTGAAGATTAGAGTGTCATTTTTCTTTTTTCATGTTTTTTATTCTTTTGGGTATCGAAATTATCTTAAGTTTAATATATCAATTTTGGACATCTTTTTCTCTCACGTTAGCCCTTTTGTTTTCCTTTTCATATTATAAAATGTGGCCCGTACCCATTAAAAAAAAAAGTGGTTTGATCTTTTACAAACTCATATGAAAAGTAAATTTAAGGAAGGGAAATTATATATGCACCCCTATTTTTGCTGAGCACACTCACTTAAAAAAAAATCACTGTTAAAGAAGGAATGTAGACGTGCTCTACAAAATGGGTGGGTGCATATAGAATTTTCCTTTAAGAAAACCTGCTTCCAAAAGAAAATTTAAGGAAACTGCATTCCAAATTAATAAGCGCTTTAGGGCCCACACCCAACGCGAACTTTTAATTCATCGAAGGAAAATACAATTTAAATTGAAAGAAGATACCGAGTAAACAAACAAATTACATTTAATACAATTATATAGGAAATTCAAGATGGGCCACCATCTTTTGGAGAACCTCATATACCTTCATGTCTTCCCATCCATGGGATGTGGATATTTAATATACAAAGAGATGTTAGTTGAAAATAAATTTAAATATAAACAAGAAGTAATTGTTGGTCAAATGCATATGGCAGGCATGATCTTTTTTATAAAGGCAAATATTCTAAAAAAAATCTTATATATAAATTTAAATCAATCTTCAAAAGCACAGGTTTCCTTAAATTTAGCTCTTTCTTCACTCCCAATTCTGCTTTTTTTTTTTGGTCACCCATTGGACAAATTCAAGCCACCATCAGTTTATTACTTCATAATTGGCCCTCACCTGAACTTGAAACAGACCCAACCATCAACCTAACAAGTAATTTCAAAAAAAACTTACAAACTAAATTTAGAATTTTAAATTGTTCTTGATTTCATTAATGCGTAACATATAGCATTTTCTTAATTGATCCCATTATCTTTTATATTTTTACTTTCTGGTGGTATTTTCACTTTTATAATATATATTTTTCTTTTATAATTATGATGTCATGCAAATATTGTTGTTCGCCAAGTATGAACTGCATGCTAAGATGACACAAAATGTAACTTGACAACCTTCTATGTCATTTGGTGGGAATGCTTTTTCACAACTTTCACAATTTCTGAATTGAACTCAATACATCTGTAGTCAGCATCGGCATCCAAACCACTTATATTCACTTAAAATTGTGGCTTTTTTGGTACATTAGCCTTGGGCAAAAAATAAATCCAGAGTTAGGCCTACCATGAAATTAATTAGCTGTAAAACACACTCTACAGTAATGCCGCATGTAGGTTGGCCTCCTTTAATCTAATAAATATTTGTTTAAAAAAACTATAAAAAGAAAGAAAAGAATAAATTAATTTGATGCACAATGCATCTCTGTTTGTTCAATATGAGGTTGGGATTGAGCATAGACAGTGAGAGGGGCCCTAGTAGCACAGATCCACTGCCTATTTGTTTCGATATCATCACCGCTAACAATTGGTACATGCCAACTCCCCGCTTCAGACTCCTGCATCCATAGATGACAGAGATGAATGTAGCATACATCAATCAAACAATAATTAGAACAAACATCAATTATACATTTCAAGTGGATAACAATTTAACCTGTATGGGGCAGTATTCTGTTTTAACCATCAAAGGGAGATGATGGTCAGAAGTAGACTACTTACCTGTATAACAATTGAATAGGGTGGCGGCATGTGGAAAATGGGCGGGAGCTGTTTACAGAATGTTACACGCACCTGCGAATCCCGACAAATGAATTAGTTTACAAGTTGACAGAATTAAAAGCAACTTATGCAGCAAAGGAGGGGAAGAATAACCATCATTTAGGGATTAGCACATTCACACATCTAGATCTTACACCAACAAAGCTAAACACCAAAACAAATAGAGCATTTCAAATATTTCATCGAGTGCCTTAGAAAAGTACATCCTTTTCTAATGGTTAACCCCTACAGATTGAGCACATCCCTCTAATTTGTTTCCTTTGGGATTGTATCTGTTTTAAACTCTATGATGTGTTTTACCTTCTTTTTTGGATGAACGTCTTTTCTTTTTTTTTCTGAAAAATAAAAAGAAAATGGGGGGAAGGTTGTGGGGAGGGGGATTCCAAGATAAGACTCAAGGTAAAGCTCTACAGCTTTATTCTTGATTTACCAAGATAGGACTCAAGGTAAAACTCTGCTGATTTATTCTTGAATTACCCAGATAAGACTGAAGGTAAAAGTTTATCTATTTATCCTTTCGGTAGGCTAGGCCCAATGGGCCTCCTCAATATCCAACTGAGCCAAATGGGCCTTGAGTTAGCCTAAAATGTTTAAGTCAATGGGCCTCAAAATAGATCTCGCTCATGATCCAAAATCCCATTTTGAAGGCAGGCCCTCAATTACAAGCAAATTAAACCTATTTTATGATTCTTAATGACCGTGACAAACTACAGCAACTGGAATAAGTGCCTCGACTCTCGAGTGACCAAAGTGCTTCCCATAAGAAGCACAACGGAATGAGGCAGGTATAGGGAACAAGGAAGCAGAGGCACAGCTCCTGCCCAGAGCCGGGATACATCAGGTTACAAATTTTTATTGTTTGCTTGCTGCATGATAATGGTTCACATCTGCACTACATTCTAAAAGTCCACGTTATTAATAAAGCACATCGGTTGTTTCATAAGAATTTCAAGAAGAAAGCAGAGCACTCCAACAATATAAGTATGAAAGATGCAAAAATGCACGTGTAGGCATGCCACATAATCACGACAAATAAAGGTGAACTAACCTGATGCTTTTCTTTCCAGCGAGGGAAAAAGCTAGTCCCTAGAAGTTCAAATAAGTGATCCCTCATCTCATCATCTGTCACAAGCAGACACTTACAACTAACAGCAGCATATAACCAGTACCTGTAAAATGGAATTTACATAAAAGTATTAAAAACGCAACCACAAACACATGAAACAAGATGAAGTTCCTCTTGTTTTTTTCCTTTCAGAAGGTAAGATAATGCTTATCTTCCAGGAGAAGAAAGACCACTAGTGATTATATTGATCTATACAGGATGAAAAGCTGCTGTTACCCTGTAACAGAATTACAATGTATTAAACTAAATACTACAAGCTAAGAGAAGTTGTGATGAAAACTCAAAATAATTAGGCATTTCGGCTCATTAAGTTATTGATGGAAAAGGAATTTGACAGTTAAATTGTTTCAGATTTTGCATCATTAGTATATTCCAACCAATTCCAATAGGCTGTTAGCTGAGGTTACATGACTAGTCTACAGTTACACACAGGAATATCACACCGGTACAAGATGTCCAACTCTGTAAATCTCAAAAAGTAGGATTCATGGATTCAATATAATATATCAAATTAATTTAATTAAGTGTCTGTTAACTAAAAATAATAAGAAAAAATAACACCAATAGCAAACTAGTGTACAATCTTGTTCCAAAAGAATTAAACAATAAACATTTCAATATTTTATTATGATTTCAAAAAAAGAAATTACATAATAATGCTTTGCAGATACAAAATAAAGTCCAAGCTAGTCTTTTATGTATCTAGTCATTTCATGAAGAATCCTGCACAAGAATCCATTCCAATGTGTTGATATAAACATTATTCATTTCAAAGAATACTGTCAGATGGCTGCCAGCTCTTCAGTACCATTCGTTTATAATCACAGCACAAAAGAGGAGCTGTGACTAAATAAAATCCCCCTTAATTCTCCCCAACTGGACAAGGTTCTGTTGATGACGATGATTCTCCTACCGCAGGTTTGAATTTGTTCACTATACTTACCGAGCTTGAAACTGCTTTGGCCTCAAAGCACAAATGCAAACATGCAGAAGGGAAGTTTGGATTAGGAGAAAGTGACGACTAGGAATCCCAATAAGTTAATAAATGAGAACTAATTTAAGGTGTATATTCACCACTTACCAGTAATCATTGTCTATACAAGAGAAAATCATTTAAAAACCTTTCATCTAAACAGATAAGCAATCCTTATAAATTGGGTAAATGCTATTTTTTTTCATAAGAAAATGGAGAAATGGGTGTTTTCTCCATTTTAGAGGAGAAACACATTTCTCCTACTCTCTGCCAAAAAAAAAAGTCAAAAGAGAATCAATCTCCTTCAGGATGACCCAAGCAGGAGAGAATATAATTCTCCAGAGAAAAGTTAATCTCGTCCCCACTTTTCTCCTTGTCTAAATGATAACTTGTCACTAAAAGTACTACTAAAGTAAAACTCAGAAGTCTTCAAATCAAACTCGTTTAGTCATATTCATTAGCCATTAGCACATCATTTAATATACATAGGTTTATGGATTTTGGCAGTCATGTTATCATTTTATCGTTCTTTTTCCCTTTATCGCATCCTTGCACAGCTCTGCCAAAGTCCCATTTATAAAGGCATAGATTTTTAATAACAATAGCAAATACTGTCTAGAATGTGTGCTATGCAAACCAGAAATCAGTTCACAACAATTTTCTACAATACAAAATGAAAACTTACCAGTCATCATTTGATCCAGTCGGTGTAGTATAGAGCACTCCAGACCTCTGCCAATATTCTAACAGCTTTTTATTTTTTGGGTTCTCAGCAGGGCCACCCCTCACACGTCGAGTATGCAAAACAATAAGAGGCAATTTCTTTGATGGACTCATTTGCTGGATCCCTTTTACAACAGAATTAAGCTGCCATAACAACAACAATAACAGTAACTGTGAAGGAAAAAAAGGAACAATATACAGCATTCTGACAACCATTATCTCAAAATTCAGCATTCCTTCTATTAATCCTCTTGAGAGTTACTGCAGATAGAAGATATATTATCTGGCCAACCCCGGCAAGATGGGCTAAGGCTTCAATAATAATGACTATGAATATGAGAAGATACTGTTCATCATCCAGAACCAACATACCTGGAAAAAGTTGAAATGCTGCTGATTGTAAAGGCCCATATTGGCTCCATCTATTACAGCTTCAAAAGGTCCATGATGGACAAGCCACTCCTGAATTAATTTGACCATCTAAATTAGAGAGACGTCCATAAAATTAAAGTGCTGTCTGGACGCTAATGAGGTAGCACCATCTATCTACCAACAGAAAGAAGTACCAAATAAAAGAGCCTGATAGAACATGACAAATACTTCACTTATTACTATAAATTAATGAAGTTTAGTAGAACAAAGCGAGGCTAAAGGAAACTAAACAATACTAGGCGCATGGATCAAATCCTATACGAAATATAAAATGGTTCAAGAATAGGTTCTAATGCAATCAAGGTCCTGAGAGTCACTGGAATCAGCAGCAAAACCAAAACGTCTGAAAAGAATCAACAAAAATTCCATTCCATTGGCTGGGAAATCCAATACATACATTTAAGGACATTACAATACGAGTGTTGCAAGTCACAGAGTCTTCTAATTATATTAGTACTCGAGTAACTTCGCTTTACATATTATCCCTAAAGTAAAAGGAAATAATGCCTATATCAATTAGGATTTAGGACCTCTTACTAGCTTGACTTCAAACAATTACAACTTGGAATTATAATAAACCCCCCATCAAAAAACTCTTTCAAATGATGAATTCTAATTTTTAAGACCAGCATTGTGTGATTATGCTAGGGTGTGGATTTGGCACAAGTTAGACTGGAATGGGGAAACAAAATTCATGTAATGACCCCAATATAGTTGGGACAAGGCTTTGATGATGATGTTGACAATGATAATGATACTCTTAAACATGTAACTCATATAGGTCTATCACTGTCTATGCAAGAATTTAGCCATGAGGCCCCTTGGGTACTCTCAGGCTTACTTGGATCTTCTAAGCCTATAGATTCCATCAGGTTCTCAGTACAAAAGAATATGCTAACAATGGAAGACAGTATGCCCAAGCCCCTACCGCCCAAGCATACCCTTATACTTTTTCTCATACTAACTAGATGTGTGTGGGAAAGAGGGGGGCAGATGAGGTGTTGTGGAAATAATCAAACATCTTTCCCTTTTCAGAGAGAAGTAAAAGGAATATAGATAGAGGCATCAGGTCCACCTACCTGCCATTGTCAGCAGAAGTTTTTATAATAAGAACCTGTACATCATGAACAACCCCAAATGTGCTGTAGTGTAAAATACAATGTGATATCTGATATGTCATAACATTGCTGGTCCAGAGGCACAGATCATCAATTTGTTGTTTGTTCACAAGTTCTACACTGCACTTCCATACAACACAGTGCATGCAATTTTTGCCTAGCGTGCAACTTTGGAGGCACTACATATTAACCATCCTCCATGACAAACACGTCAGTGGCAGTTCCACATCTGCCGTGATTTCCATCCCCCATATAATTCAAAGAATCTTCTGTTCTTATCTCTTTCTGTTAAGCTACAGCCTCGGCATTCAGTTTTCATGTAAATAATAGTATAAATGTAAGGGTCAGCTAACAGAACCCTTCTTTGGTGTGATAACATCAGTGCTCTTCATCTTGCCTCCAATCCTGTATTTCACGCGCGCACAAAGCATATAGAAGTTGATTATCACTTTGTACGTGAAAAAGTGATGCGACGTGACTTGGATATCCGCTATGTTGCAAGTGTTGACCAAGTTGCTGATATATTTACCAAAGGCCTTTTTTTCAGCAAGGTTTAAATATCTCAAGTCCAAGCTCCACGTTGTTGGGGGTTAAGCTTGAAGGGGCATATTAACCATCCTCCATGACAAACACGTCAGTGGCAGTTCCACATCTGCCGTGATTTCCATCCCCCATATAATTCAAAGAATCTTCTGTTCTTATCTCTTTCTGTTAAGCTACAGCCTTGGCATTCAGTTTTCATGTAAATAATAGTATAAATGTAAGGGTCAGCTGATGTAGAAATATAATAAAAGAAATAACAAAACCTTCATTCATTACTGTTCTATCTCTACATACAATACAACTAATGAAACAAGCACCTCCTTTGCATTTCTTTATGACTAACTTGGTAAGAAGGAGATGAACATACAATAAAATTTTAAAAACCATAAAGTACACGAATGCAGTTTTTTTATCCTACAAATTTGGGTATCTAGCAAATGAAAGTACTAGAAACGAGTCATGTCAACTGATACAAAAGGATAATACATTTTGGTATATAGAATAGATGGAAACTTCCCACTCCTGGGAAGAAAAAATACTGTAACTAAATTCAAGCTTTGTCTGGCAGAATAGGAGACAAAATTTTCAAGATTAGCAATAACCTATGAGGGGAAACATATATACTCTTTTGGCAGGAGAAGTCAACAACTTGCGACCCACTCTTACCTCCAGGGCAGTTTCTCTCTTCATAAATCAAGGGATTTCAAGAGCAAAAAAGTTTATTCCCATTTGGGGGGAAAAAGAGGAAAATTTTCCGCTCCTGAAATACAGTTTCAAAGGTGGGTATGATCAACTTTTCTATTCAATTGAGCAATGAACGAGTCAAATACTGCTGTTTTTACTGAATCATTTCTGTTGCAAACAGTATGATCAAACTTGAAAACAGTTCTAGTTTTGATCAGAACTTGGATTAAAAAAGTGCATCAATTCAATGCTACTTATTATATCCTATAAGAGTTGCAAGCAAGCCTGCACTGCCTGAAATGTTTTGGCGAGAAATTCAGTCACTATTTATATATCAGGACATCAAATCTAGACAACGCTCAAATATTACCACAATCTCACAACTTCACATCATTTGCAAGAGGTTCCACAGGTACAAAAGGAAGGAAGCAATGCTTCCTTACCAATAGTCAATTCCATGATTAGAAAACTAAAACAACCCACGACAGATATGAATATTGCCCACATATTAAGGATAAGAATAGAGAACAGATTCTACCTGAAATTTGGTAAAATCAGCATTAAGCTCTTTCTGGCAAGCCAAGCTAGACAGGGAACTCGCAAAATTCTCAGTCTCCAACGGATCAATGTCAATACAAACAAGCTTCTCCCCACAAGAACTGCAAACTCCACTCTCATCCATATGCGCCCGGACCACCCGCCATTTCCCCTTCCCTAACCACCCTTGCCCATGCCACCCACCCCCTCCCTCTACTACCCCTTCTTTCACCCTCTCCACATCCCACCCCACCTCTCCAACCTCCGCCGCCGCCTCCGAACAAAACCACTCCTCCACAATCTCTGCAGTCGGTTCCGACACCCGCCTCACAGTCGCCCGCAGCCGGTGGAGCAGCTGGTACACCTTATGCCCCATGGACGAATTCGCACTAGCCCGCAGCAGCGCGGCCAGCTCCGGCTCCTCGGCCACCACCCCAAAAGTCGCCATGTGGGCATCGACCTCATACGCCTTCTCCACCTCCCCTTTCTCGCAGAACCCAAAAAGCGCCGGCCCATAGGATCTCAACCTCGGCGGGATACTATAATTCAACATCTTCTTCACCAAATCAAAAGCCATATCTGGGTCATCCATAGCAGCAGCCAATCTCGCCATACTAGTGAAAGTAGCCTCATTTGGCGGGATTTGGTCGACACCCATTTGTCGAAATATCTCGAAACCCCTCTTCAGACCCAAATCGGAAGCAGAAGAGGAGGAGCAGAGGTAGAGGAGGACGTTGTAATGGTGTTGAGATAGAGGAATACCTGTGGAGAGAGCTTCATCGTAAAGGCGTAGAGCTTCTTCCAGATTGCCATGTTTGGAGCAGATGTCGAGCTTGTGGCGGAGCTGGTTCTCGGGGAGTTCTCGACGCTTCCGCTTCTCTGATTTGGAAAGATTGGATTTTTTTGAAATTGGGGGAGATGGGACAGTAGAGGAGAGATGAAGGGTTTTTGTCTTGTGCATTGAGAGGGTTTTGGAAGAAGAAGAAGAAAAGAAGCCATGAGAAAGAGTTTGATGGGGAAACGTAGAAGGGTGTTTGGAGAAGAAGGAGATGAAGGAAGAAGAGGATCGAAGGCGAGAGTGGGGAAGACAGCTTGTTGTCAGCATTTCCGTTTGGTGGGAGAAGCATATCTAACCCGTCTCTCGAGTCTGCTCTCAATTCTCAAATATTCATCTAAGATAGGGTTGATAGGGATGCAAACGAGTACATTGTGGATCCAGACCTGGATCCGTTAATGAGAAGCTGGAATCAAAATCAGAACCATATATGGGATGGGTCCGGGCCTCGATAGAGAATAATTTAGGAAAAAGTCTAGTTTTTAGGATAGATTCTCGAAAATTGAGGTAATCTATTCTTCAGTCTATGAGTCATACTCAAGGTGGACATGGACCTAATAACTTATTGGGGCCTAAATCAGGAACCAAACCTAGTTTTTAACGGGTCGAACATGGTATTTGATAATGGGCTGTGTTCATATGAGCTTAGGCCTGAGCCCATTTATTTGTGTGGCCTGGGTCAGGATTGAGCCTAATGGGCATTTTAAACCCACTTGAGCATCCCCAGTATGATAAAGGCCTGAGTTGACCCATTACCCTGTTAATAACCCAGCTCAGGACAAACTATTAGCCCATTTAGAGAACTTTTCTTAGTTAATAGGATTTGGAAATTAGTGCATTATGTTGATGGGTTTCACCATATATATATATATATATATATATATATATCATATGATGTATTATGTGAATGTGTATAAATGGACAAATTGGGTTTAGGATTGTTTCAATGGGGATAGGCCCATTGGGCAGATATGTGGCCGAACTTGTGTTAACGTGTTATTTAGTGGCGTGGGCCAATGGACCCAGGCCAATTTAGACACATCACAAATGGATAATGTTCTCTATTCTTAATATGAAGTCCAAGTTGTGGGGCCCATTTAGATACGTCTTTCTCAATGGAAAGGAGAGCGGAAAAATCAGCCCCCACCAAATTATCTGAGCTCATGAGTTAGTATCTTTAATGGTGTATTTACCATATATTTTTTTATTTCTTATTTTTTATATTTTGTAGATTGAATCCAATTGTTAGGGAAGATTTAATGAGTGTAAAATTGGTCTTGATGCCAGATCATAAGTGATTAGAGTATCAAAAGAGCTATATTGATCAATGGTGGGCCCAAGTTTGGCCCATGGAGTTGTATTTATTGGTATTCACAAAGTCACCTCATTTCTAACTTTTATTTGTAACTTTATTTTGATGGTTTTTTTTTCTACAAAAGATGATTAAAGAAAGGCAAAAGTAACATACAACAAAACAAAACAGAAAATCACCAAAATACGGGCCTGACTATTTGAGACATGCTACTGTACATGGACGTTTAGCCTTAAGGGTGCGACTTTGTGAATCAAGTGGGGACAGTAAGGGTGCGACTTTGTGAATCAGGTGGGGACTCCAGTCACAATTAATGCCACACTGTAAATGCATGTATGATATTGTCCGCTTTTACCTACGGTATGAGATGAGAGATAAGAAAGGAGTTGCATGAGTGGAAGGTTACTATTAGAAGTGGGGAGAGGTCTGATCATGTATTCATTGGGATAACTGAAAAGTCCAAAATTACAAATCTGTAAAATGTGTAAAATCTTTTTTTTATTTATAAAAACTGTAAAATCTTGATAAGCTTTCGGAAATAGGAAATTTTAAGTTTTGATTAAAAATATCTTCACTTGTTCCCTTCTGTCCCTCTCACCTAAGCAAGTAAAAAGCATTCATTCCTACTACAAGGAAGATGTGCTTGAAAGAAGATCAGTCATATCCAATCATATTTAAACTCTTACACAATTTTATTTATTTATTATTATTGACTCTTAAGATTCATCCATAAGAATAATAAAACTTTAACACTTACACGTAAAGAGAGTTCCCTGGCAGAGCTGGCATTCAATGTTGAAGTCTTATTTACAGAGGTTAAAGTGGCAAGTTCTTGCCCTACTTGATGTAGAAAGATACTGGACAAGGGCTAAACCACATGATGTGATCATAATGACATTGGTGATGGTAGTTGACTAGTTGGGCTTACTCTACTGCATGCAAAGATCTGGCTAGTTAGGCCAGCCTTATTGAGATGCCTACACAACAAGTCTCATCCATCGCCTAGAAGTGCCTGAAAATGCATGATTTTTCTTTTTCACATTTCATTTGTATAATATATAAGCTTACAATTCATATTGGAATAAAATTTAGATTTATCTTAAACACAAAGAAGATGTGCCGTGCGTTAAACAAATTATATATTCAATAGATAGGAGCCAGAGTGTAATTTACTACTAGCATTGGGCTTGGAAAGATGAGAGTTGATAAAGGAGCAGTTTTGGAAATACAGGGAGCAAAATTTTAGATCATTCTATTTTGGATTTCTAAAATGTGACAGTTGTATGGTGGTTAAAATCGAAAAGGATGATTAATAAAAGGAATTCGTTCCCTTCGTTTCCCAAAGGCCTTCTATCACTAACACAATTCTTTTTTAGAATGGGGGCCAGGCCTAATGGGCTATATAGTCCTTATGGGCTTTTTTCCGCCCCTAATCTCTAGCTTTCACTCCGGTTGCAAAAGAAATTAAATGTGTGTTTTTTGTGATAAGGGGTTTTTAAAGGCCTGGGGTGTTGATTAAATTCCAATTAGAAAAGAGTTTACAAAGCTGGCTTGCTTGCAAGTTTTCCTCCACTCTCAAAGGAGGAAAACCTGGAATTGAAACTTTTCCACCTTTACCACCCGTAGAGAATCAACGGTTGCTTGCAGCCTTTCTTTTTATCTCAGATGAGGTAATCGTGCAATTATGACTTTTCCTCCAGCCTGAGAGGAGGAAATCCTACAATTGCAGCCGCGGATCCAAATAAGCTTGCTACTCTAGTTTTTTGGTGGCTCGGATCGGGTCCACGTGTTGGGTGATCGGGTCAGGTCCTTATAGGGCCCACCATAGAGTTGCACACTAGCACCCTTCACGAAGAGCGGACTCGATTCTTTTCATTCGAGAGCAACTTGTTTAGAAAATTCCCTTGGGACTGCGGTTGTACTTGTACTGTCATAACGCATGCAAGTAAAAGTATATACATAAATACATTCACATATCAAATGGGCACACAAGATCAACGGACTTAAACATTTAAATTGTAGATGGGCCATGTGCAGTCGAGAGAGAGATCTTGTCAGGAGGAGGGTCCAATTTCTCATGACTGAACCCATATGATTCTCTTAGTCCCTCAAGCGTCAATTGAATCACAGAGCCAACTGTCGAATGTGAGCAATAGTTCTTAGAGAAGCTACTATTGGGTTTCAGCTCATGTTGTCTAGAGCTCTAGAGTTTTGTACATGATTAGATGTTGTTGATTGAACATACTGGTTTAATGGATTTTGCTTTTGGTCTATTTTAAAATGATGTTTGATTCAAAGATGGGGAAGAATATTTTGAAAAAGAAATATCTATATAGCAGTAGATATGTAGGTCATTGATACAAAAAAAAAATAATAAGTTGCTTTAAATTAGTTTTTTCCCACTTATTACATGAGATGAATTTGCCTAAGAGTAATAATAGTAACTTAATGAGAGCCAGATTAAATAAACATAAGATTAAGAAGAATTGTTCAACGTGTGGAGCCTACTTCCCACTGCATGATCATGATTCAACAGCAAGAAACTACAAGTCAAAGTAGGAAAGGAAGAGAGAGATGAAGTTGTCGCCTGTCGGTGTTTGTTTGCTAGTCTGCAAGCCTGTACACATGCCGCAACATCCGCCGCCCTCACAAGACCAAAAGGCATTTTAACACATGTCAAGCCTATTTCCCACATCTCCCTTCCCCATTACTCATAGGTCCAATAGATTTCGAAATCAGAACCCATTTTGATTTTATATTTTTTCATATACTAATTTAAAAATTAAAATTGATAGGTGAAAGGCCCATACAGATATATTAAGACATATTTTAACATATTACTTAAGTGATGCGGAATGTAGGACATCCCAACAATATTTGGGCCTAAGATACATTCTCCTCCATATTTTTTTATACCAAAGAAAGATTTGGCTAAGCTGATGCACACACACTGATTATAGCAAGAGAGCTGAAATGGGGCATGAGTCCATCATATCAATGTCTTTAAAATTTACAACTAAAATTTGATCCAACTTTAAAAACTAACACTTGTGTTTATGACAGCGATCTATAAATATAACTTCATTCATTATAGTCCTAGCGAACTGAAATAACTTACATCAAGTGATCTACATGGCACAAATCACGAGCAAAATGTTGTGATCTTGTAATCCCGAGACAGAGGTCTTCAACAAAAGCTGAACCTACAAGGCTAAAGCTCTAAAACTATTGAAAAGAGTGTCTCAGTCAAATAAGAGTTTTCAAATGAGATACACAGGACACTATATATGTTTGGACTTTCATATCGCTTGTGCGAGCTGTCTTCCACATACGTACGTGAGCTCTCTACCTCTGGCCTCATTTTGGCTGGGATTATGAAATAAATGAGCCATCATCTCACACAGCCATCATCTCACACAGCCACCTGGTTGGGATCTCATGGGAGTACTGTACCACTGACCCATCTAGCAAAATAAGGATTTTCAAACGGATCTTAACCTAAGTAAGAAAGGTTTGGATCTCCCTCAACCTGACTCATATGGTCATATAGTAGACGAGGCACAATCATAAATTATAAGGGTACTCTACGTCAAAAGTAAAAAAAGAGAAGGTTTAAGGTCCAAGGTCCGCCAAGGCCCTAGGTCAAGTGTCATGCAAAGGCACTGGTGTGGTTATGGTTTTGTGTCCAAGTTCTAGTGGACAATGAATGGGCCAATACACAACTCCTACCTCCTACTAGGGCTTTCCACACCTCACTACCAAGGTGGCATAGTTCATACACTAAATGCCTAAGGGTCCAAGGGTTAGTAGGTATAAGGGTCTGTTTTCCAATGAGGTGTCACGTAGTGTGAGTCATTTACAACCCTAATACTACTCTTAGGTTACCATTTGCCCACTTTAGAGTGGACATTATACAATTCAACACGATGATCCACGTTGGTTCCCAAATAACATCTACACCAACCTTAATCCTAAAATGGCCAAGAGTATCCAAGACCCACGATTACTGATGCAATCTTAGGGTTAGGATGCAAGTGCCAGGGTACAATTGAGGTTCCCAAGTAACAATCACTCGATGAAGACAATCTCCAACGATAAACCCACGTAGGGAAATTTTATTAACTCTAAAAATCTCTGAGATCATTGATCTCTACAATGCTATATTTATAATAAAAGAGTATCAAGGACTAGGAAAGTAATGCTAATTAAATTAGGAAACAACAATAAGAATCCTATTCAAATTAGAAACTAATCCTAAATGCAACTTCTTAAATAAAAATTAGAAACTACTAATAATTAATAAAGAATTCCTAAACTTCCTTGGGTCCCACATATGGACCATAAATATATGAAAATAGTGTACTCCCCCCCCCCCCCCCCCCCCCCCCCCCTATCATGGTTTGGTCTCTCACACATTATTACAAATAGTTGGGAGTCAATGGCTAAGACTGATTTCCCATTAATCATAAGTCCCATAGCCATTAGCTAAGTCTAAGGTCCTCTCAAGTGGGGGTTTCCAACATACATAGGAACGTGGGTTTCCATTGCAATGAGCTTAATATTATTTGAGTAGTTAAAATGAAATAAATACGAGGATGATAGTGCATCAACATGTATACTAAATTAAGTACATTATTCATCTTGGGTAGAAATCCAATAAATCCCCTAGCATATGACATAAACTAGAGCCAACCACGCGTCACCCATATACACCGCAAAATACCCAATTTCATTGGCATAAAAGATCAAAGCTAAATGTCTAATTCAATATAAGCATATGATCAAACTCCAAAACAGGCGCTAACCATATAGCTTATACCTTTGAACACTATGGTCTACATGCAACATGATATATGAAAAGTGATTTAAATGTGATTACTTGCCATCAATAGGAAGTTAGAGAATTTAAGGATAGGAGTAAGCACTAACACAGCATTAAACATGTTTAACAAATAATATATTCATAAATCACATAATGCCAATTTAAATAATATATGAAATGGAAGTCACACATATCTACTAGAAATAGAGGTTCACAACTAAGGAGTAACAAGGATTAACCGCAAATCAATAATTATGTACAATCTACATGCACACTATAACGTCCACACATGATTATTTCCTTGGGTATAAATTGGGGGTTTCCAACATAACGTGCATTTGGGCCCTAAAACACAAAATTAGTCTTATCATCGCATCTTAAAGGAAACAATTAGCAAAGAAATTGAAAATAAAACACATTAGTAAGGGGTAAGTAGAATCCAGCACAACATCATGCCCATAGACATAATAATTTATATACAAACCACATGCATGAAATGAAATTTACACATGAATACTTGCCTCATGCTAGAAATCACCACAAGAAGTTATCCAAACCCTCTATTGAGATCAACCATGTCCTATGCAAAAAAGCCCCCAAAATCCATAACCTAGGGACCGAATGAGGAGATGGATTGGATTTGTTGTGAGGGATTGATATCAAATTACATGTATGCCCTTTACACTCAAACTCGAATGGACTAAAAACGGTTTATAGGACACCGGGTTCATTTGACGTCGATAGGGTCTGTATCTTTAACAAAAAAGATTCACTAAATAAATTTTTCTATCCAACAAGTCTCATATTGCTATACTTTCGAGAATCACAATAAACTCCTCAATTTTATAAAATGACCATTATACTCATATTTACCTCAAACTTAAGACTAGACATACTCAAAACATCAAAAGCCCTAAACTAACATGCAAACTTAATTAATTGACATCTAAATAAGGTTGTTGACCTACTATGAAGATACTCAAAATACCCATCATAATATCAAATGATTAAACTAATCTTCTAAACCCAAACTTAATCTAATTGCAACTAAATTAGTTAGATAACTAGAGAAATTCTATATGCATCCATCATTTTTCCTGAGTACACCAACATTCCTTTATGAACAGTGATTTTATTTTTTTAAAAGGTGAGTATGCTCAGCAAAAAAAGGGAGTGCATATAGAATTTCCCATATAACTATTCTAACTCCTAAACTTAAATAATTAATCCTAATTACCATTAATTTATTCTAAAAATAATTGTCTATGGCCGGGTCGTTGCACTCGGCCTTTAACCAGAACGACACCTTTCTTCTTCTCTTGCACTATCACTGCTGCTCTGATCATGTGTGGCCCTCCATCCTTGGGGTTCCCCAGCTCCTCAACGGTCATGATTTCCCGTTGGGTTAGTGAAAAGACCTCTCAATTGGGTGATAGAGAAGAAATTTGAATCGGGCAACTTCTCTGGATATCAGGTTTACACGCCTGTTTTTGTTCTTGAGGCATGATAAGCATTTATAGGCGAGATATTTAATTTTGGGACCCTGTACATGCGGATATTATCGAAAAGACTCCTGTGCCCCTCATTTTAGTAATGTTTTCGAGGAAGATTCTCACCTGCATGAACTACGTACACAGTGTGTATGAGGTTCAGTTCATAGGCCTACTTAACAGTATGTCTATGATTAGCATTGAGATAGATATAGAGAGAATTCTCCAGTCTCACTAATACATCCCAATTAGAGAGTCTCATACAAGAGCAGTGTGGGATTTTTAACCCTTAGCCGCCACAAAGTCAAACCCAAAATTAAAAATGGGGCCAGAAAATCTTGCAAGGTAGAGGCTATTATCTTACTATTACATTTGTATAAGGCATAAATGAGACGATGTAATAAGAGGAATCCTACGTAGAACAGACACACGAAAATATTACAAATAAAAACTAAGAGTTACTGAGAAGTTGGCATCCGACACCATGGCCCACTTCATGCACCATATCCTTTTGTCTTGTACGAAGTGTGCAACGCTCCTAAAATTTATCCACCATTCTAACTATCCACATGCGGCCCAATAGGCTCCTTTTTAATTTTTTTTTATCTATCTCGCTATTTCCAGTTGAATCAGAATTGGGGTATCATATGATTCAATATTTCTATTCTCGTGCAAACAAACGAGTTTGATCAACCATACTTTAATAAAGAAATTGTGGATACCTGAATGAGATCTGACTTAGCCCGGAATGACTCTCTCACAAGAAAGCCTAGACTGAGATAGGGACGACTGGTGGTTCTATTTATGTAGTTTAAGGTTCTTTTGTTTGTTTGTGGGTCTTCTTATATATCATGTACTGTTGTTTCTCTTCTCATTAATCTATTTATGTTCTTCCCTGAAATGAATGTTTAAGATTCCCGTTCAATTTCTTTTTATCCATTAGTGAAAATCTTACCTACCACGGAATGCTCGTGAGGATTGATACATATCAGAATCAAGTAATACTGAATGTATCCCTCCCTCAAAAAGCAGAACAAAATAATTGTGACCGTCAAAGAATAATTATGAGGATCAATCAATGATCAGGGCATCATTAACATGGCTTTATGCATTATCATGACAGCAGCTTAGACCCGTCAAAGCCACAAAATTAGTAAGGTGGTGTTAGGCCCCGTCCCGAGTTAATCACGATTAACTCTAATTAATTGAGCTTAAGACTAATTAAGCATGTTTAAATAGACTAATGGTGATTTATCGCCAAATGGAATTGAATTAGCCTAACCATGAGTAAATTAGACTTAATGAAATAGTAAAAAAGATTATGAAATAAATTGAACTCAAACGAGCAAGTTAAGGACTTTCTTATAAATACGAATCTGTACATATTTTGTCGGATACGGAAACTCTTGATACTAGCATGTGTATCTCGACGAGTACGATAAATTGTATAAAGAAGTCGAAGTTGTTCGACGAGAGATTAACGAAGTAAACCTTCAATTGACTCAAAATGTAAATGAAAGAATGAGGGGGGGGGGGTGAAATGCAAAAATGACACTTATATAACCTAAAGGAACTCATTTGAGTTCATTCATCTATCTCCAGGAGAAACCCCAGGCAACTTTCTCCATCCGTTTCTTCTTCTTTCTTCAATTTCTTCTTCATCAAGTGGTGTTGGAGGTGATTTAAGTGAAGGACATCCATCTTCTCCACCTTTCTACATCATCTCCTTAGAGTTTTTCTTGGAAATTAAGGTTCAAGTGAGGAATTTCCTCTCAAGCCAAGCCAAGCAAAGACTAAGCTTCACTTAAGGCAAGTTTATACATGCATTTATGCTTGTTAAGGTGTTTTCATTGATTTTGATGGAAAGAAATGATGAGTTAGATGTTAAGGTAGTTTAGGGGTTTGAAACCCTAATTAGCTTGTACACTTAATCATGAATTAGATTATGTTAAGGAAGTTAGATTCGATGAGTTATTAAGATTCATATACTTTTGTTGTGTTCATAATGGATTAATGCATATCAGGTTCAAAGAAGAAGTGAATGGATTGAAATCCATTCAGTGCAGTAACAGAACAGAGGTTCTGTTTCTGCAGTGTGGTCGGTCGATCGAGCCACAGGGCCCGGTCGACCGGGTACACAGGGTCAGGTTCGCAGGAGCCTGACCAAATTCACTGTTCACCCTTTATTGGTTACAACTGCAGGTCGACCGAGCCTGGGCTAGGTCGACCTGGCCCACTGGAAAATGTTGGGAAAGTGCAGATTAAGCCCGAATTTCCGGGATTAAAAGTCTACGCATGTAGACTAATGTTAATCATGTTTAAACCTCCCTAAGTATTAACTAGGGTTATCCTAATGCATAATCAACTAAGTAATGTCATATATAGTAATACGTACATTGATAACCCAAGTTACACTCAATGGTTGGTTAGAGGATTGGTTTAGACTTAGAATGAGATTGATATGGATGTGTTAACGGGTCTGGCACTACATAGTGGTTTCCTCAACTCGTTATTGAATTGAACAGAATGAATTAAGAAATGAACAGTTACGAAAAGTAACAATGAATTGACTATTCCTACTGCAGTAGATGGAATTGAGAGTGTTCCGGAGCTCCTTGGTGACACCAGTGATCTCTGATCAAGACACTAGGAAGATCCCACCTTATTGGACCGAAAGGTCATTGACTGAAAAGTCATACATTGATAAGCCATTAATAAATATTGAATGTAATGAATAAATGAACATGAAATGCTTCCTTTTGGAAGAACTGAATTGAGTTGAAACCAATGCTAGTGTAGTTGCCATTTATTGTCAGGCTTGATTGTGTTTATTATTGATTGTCTAGAACTGGAAAATCAATGAATTGTCAGGAAATGTCAAACATGCTATAAATGTATGTATATCTTGTTGAACCGTCGTGTTCATAGTATTACTGATGATATTACAGGCTCAGTTGCCCGTGTCGGTCCCTCCGAGACCGTCCCGCCAGCGGAGGAGGCCCATTCGATACCTCCAGGAGGTCTAACCGAATGGACGTGATCTGAGAGCGAACACATTGGAACCTTTTGAGAACTTTTTAGAAATTGTTTTGAATATTCATTTTGGTATTGTAGGTACTGTAAATGAGGTCCCCTGCGTTGTAATTTGAATATGCAGTGGTGGCTAGTAGGAGTAATGAAATCATGTAAAGTGAACTTTACATTTCAAAGTAAAAGAGTCTGATTCATTTTGTTAAATAATCGTCAATGTATATTATTGTATATTTCCGCACAACTGTACATTGACAGGTACATATGCAAAATCCCTTGTGGACTTCGTTTTAACTTTGGTTAATTCGGGGTTTACGGGAGTAAGTATGATCATCGCAACCCGGGGTTTAGCCCTAATGACTCTGATCTCGGGCTCGGGTCGTGACAGGTGGGATGACAAACAAAGTCATCAAATGATGCTGCTGCTAGTCATGATTATTGTCGATTCAATTCATGAAGGTCGAATTTATTAACAAGAGCTCACTATCGAAGGTGCTCACTATTGTGACATTGAGGTTTCTGTTGGAAAAATTCCATCATGTGAGGCTACACATGTAACTATTAAATGTGTTATGCTATCTTTGGTTAAGCATATATTAAAGTGATCTGATTAAGAATTAAAGTTCTAAGGCTTAAGGGTATAATTGTCATGAGATTAATGTGTAGATACCAGAATGTTATTTCTAATTTGATGAGGAGCCAAATTAGAAATAGCAAACCTATGATATCTTATATATTAGGGTTATGGTCCCCAATTCATATGGTGAATTCCTATTCTCTCTGATATCCCATCACCAGAAGAATAAAGAGGGTTTCTCTGGGTAGCCATATTGGATTGGAAGATCATCAACCTGCGAACAAGTTCATTCAATGGATTCAGGTATGTTTTTCCGCTTTATTTCTCTCGATGATTTGACATGGAGGATCTTGGTTGATCAAAGTTTTTTTCAGATCTAGATTATTATTTCTTACTGTTTTATGTTCAAGTCATGATATAAAAGAAAACAAGTTGAATTTATTTCTTATCCTAAATGACCTTAACACTGTCCATGTTCATGAAACGGATCTCTGGTATGTTTGATGGACGTTGCTAGGCATCCAGTATTATGCTTTTGACTGTTCCTTTTTATTGTTTTAAATCAGACAACTAATATTATTCTTACTTCATTAGGACTGGTGTCTAATAAGAAAATACCAACAAATCATTTAATTTAAACCCATGATGTAGTTGACAAGAAACTCCAGATTTAATTTTATTTAATGAACTGATATCGTTTTTGGTTGGACATTTCCATCAGAACCGTTAATCAACGACCTACACCCTCATGTACCCATCGATTTTGTGTATAGGACACATAGGGCGTCAGAGACCGATACTAACAAATCATTGATTTGGATGTGAATGCATGTCTTTTCAAAGCGTATGTTTGGATGTACGGTGAATTGAAGTAAAGTGAGGTGAAGCATTAAATCAAGAGAGAATAAAATATGAAAGATTATGATGATATTTAATTTTTAATTATTTTTTATGGAATCTTTTTAACATTTTGTGTTTTAGTGAAGAAAGGAAGTTGCTTTTTTTACATTTTTTTTTAAGATGGAGGAAATTTAAAAATTGTGTACTTTTGATATGATCCCTTGTCTTCTCTTGCCTGGATGGAGGCTTTACCTCACCTCACTCACTTCACTTCACTTCACCAAAGCATTGTTTTTTAATTCTAAGGTCACATTTGGCAACCATGTCTTTAGGGAAAAGATTTTTTTTGTTTTTCTAAAGTTGTAGTAAATTCACGTTTGGCAATTATAAGTTTACGAGGATTTGGATGAATGAAAATCTTCATTTTTTAGGATTTTCAAATACGAATACCCCCATAAATATTTGAAGATCTTCACCAAAGTGGATTTATACATGGAAACATATTTTTCTCAGCTATATGCATCGATACACACCAATATTAATGTGGAATCCTCAACGAACAATCCTTACTGTTCTAATAGTAGTGAAGAATCATCAAATCTACAGATTCTTTGTCTGTTTCTAAAGATCCTCTAAACAAATATCTAATGGTTAAGACGGCATGGTTCTATGGTTAAATCAAAGGTTAAGGTTATGATAATCAGTGGGGCTGGTTTGTTTTTTCCCCTCCCATGTCCATTAGCCTTCCTTAATTCATTGATACACTAGCATCATGTGTCCCATGAGTCTTGGACTTTTAGAGAATGTCCTTCTTGATTAGGATAGTTATTATAAATATAATATATACTTACTGGAAAAATCAGGAGGTGAGAGAGAAATGTGGGGTTTTTCCTTCCAATCTAGGTGTGATAAAAATCTAAAGATAAGCATTTGGATGGATGGATGCATGGATGGAGAAAACCGCTGGCATGAGACCAAGGGCGCCCACCGTCCTGGAGAGAAAACCAGGAACTGGGAAAGTGGAATTGGAATTGACAAATAGGTCTCTCTCTCTCTCTCTCTCGGATACTTTCTTTCTTCCAGAGCTATACCTTTTCTTGCTTACTTCTGTCTTTGCGCGTTGACAACCCCTCATACCCCTCATACCCCTCATACTCTTTCTTTTACTGCCTACACACATTTCTCCAGCATTTCAAATGTGATGGCCCACGGAAGATGCATGCAACTACGACCTCTCTCTCTCTGTCCCTCCCTCCGTTGAAAGAATTAAATGGTGCCAAGTGATGATAAAAGATATGCAAGTCAGCGTGACTGGAAAAAAAATTAAAAATTTCAATAATACTCTTTCACCGCCCCCCACAAAGATACTAGCATAGACTACTTGTTCCGGGGCCACTTGAATTTTATTCAACAAAAGGGGCTTTCTATATTGCCATGATTCAGCGAATTTTGACCATTCACACCCAACCAAATAAGAAATTCAAAATTTCCGGGTTCAAGCATACACAGTTTGTATTGTCATTTAGGCTCCATCTTTTATCATCCTCAGCCAATTGATTCAGGCCATTAACCCATGATGGGGCTGTCCTATCTTATATGTGGAAGTCCCAGATTTCTGTGTGATGCCGGGCATCAGATAAGTCTTAATTTGATGCCGGGTCTTCAAATCCATCAGTGGGGCCTGCTGATGAAATCTGAGCTGCTCAATTTTCTGTCCACCACTTTTTGACGCTGGGCAAATTCATACTTACAGCATAATCTGAAATTAGACCACACCCACATGCTGCTTTTGTCATCTAATATTTGATTATTGTACTGTTCTCTTCTCCTTTCACTGAAATGATAAAAGACGATGGCTCGCACGAATATTCGGTCGATCTGTTTACTTTACTACAGCATGTCTTTGAAAAATGTGTAATGCTACTTGGACAAACTTTTTTGCCAGAATTTTGGCCAACCCATATGGTTTCCATTGAATATCATAGTGATATTCAATGGAAACCATATGGGTTGGCCAAAATTTTGGCCAAAAAGTTTGTCCAAGTAGACTTTTTGTTGAAAAATCCCTCTAATACCCCACCACACCACCAGGTTCTCTTTTAAGGCCCGTTTGGCACTTTACTAATACAATACAAGTCAAGTAAAGCCTCCATTTTTCAGACAATATGTCATATCAAATGTACTTTATTCAATACTCCCCCATCTTTTTCATACAAAAAGTCAAAAAACAACTACTTTTATTCACTAAAATAAAAAAATAAAAAAACTCCACTTTTCTATACAAAAAATAAAATAGATTCTATAACAAACAAATAAAAATAAATTACCATCATAACCCACTTATATTTTATTTTTTCTTCAAAATCAACTTTAAATAATGTTGTTGTACATAGACTTTATTTTTTTTAATATTTCGCCATGGTGTCCAATAGTTGGGACATGGACGGTCTTGATTTAGATTCAATTTCCTCAGTCAATTGTTTTGAGTACCAGAAAATTTTTTATTTTTTTGATAGAAACACCTGGTTGATGTTAGGAGTTAGTAGGCGGAAAGGTGCTTGACTTTTGAATGGATGGTCCAAGGGTAGAAGAGGAAAAAAAAAAAAAAAAAAAAAAGGAAACGGAACCATGTTCGTCCAACCATGTCACTGTCTTCGTAGGACCCCCAATCATGAATCATGGTCCTTTCACTTGGGCTACTGGCCAATTTTCTCATTTGAATTGGAATTGAGTACCATTTGATTATATTCTTGTAACCAACAACATAAACGAATCAACTTTTAATGTTTAATGCATGAATGTAATCTGACTAAAATGAATTGGGAGCCATGGGTAACCCTCCAGCGAACCCTTGTTTGACAATTCTACTATTAGAGTGAAGTAAGGTAAAGCCTCATTTCTATAAAAAAAATCCCACCAAAAACACTTTAATTCAAATTTCTCAGCATATTTTTCTAAAAAAAAATAAATAACCTTATTTATCCACTAATAGACAAAAAAAAAAACCCTCCACTTTTCAATAAAAAAAATTAAAATATTTTTATTACAAACAACTAAAAATAAAATATCATCATAATTTATTTATATTTTATTACTTCTTCACAATTACCATTACACCTAAAGCTCCAAACAGGCCCGACGAGCCCGAAGAGGACCGACCAAAAGGGCAGATGTGTACACATTATAGGAGTTGTATTACCCATAATGCCCTGCCAGACAATAAGACAAGGTGTCATTTCTATAGATACCTCTATCACAACGGCGATGCTTTTACATTGGATGATGCCGACATCTGACTCAAGAATGTCACCGCAATTTATCCATGACGTCATCAACTAGAATGTAACATGTTTGCTTCGAATGTATGCATCTGTTCCATTCTAGGAAAATACAATGTCAAGAATTAAAGACTGCAATGAATAAACAAAACATACCAGGGATAAATATCACATCATCTACTCTAGGAAACACACATTGTAGGAAATATAACCCAATCAATCGCATGATATTCCTAGAGTAACTCATGATATGGGATTCTCATCAAGAAAAAGTCAGACCTTATTAAAATATTCTTCTTGTCGGATGTACACGTCGCTAGAGATGTAAAATGGGTAAGGCTGGACCATTTCGGCACGGCCCACTAGTCAATGGCCCGTGCTGGGCAGAGGGAACGGGTACGGCCGGCCCATTTCGGCATTGCCCGTCAAGCACGATAGGCCTGGCCGGATAGGCACGGCCCGCCAATTTTTTTTTTTTAAATTGTTCATTTTACTCCCAACTACCATAAAAAGGTCATATATGAAGTATTTTGTGTCATTTTCAATTTTACAAAGTCTATAAATACTCTAACCCTCTCATTCTTCTCAGTGAAGTAGGTCGAGTTTAACCGAACTACTTAAATATCTTTATCATTTTCCGTACTTGTGTTTTAATTTTTAATTTTAATACCGAAAAGGAGATAAAAATTAATCGAAAAAAAAATAAAGATGCAAGCCGGGCACGCCCGGCACAGCACGCACAGCCCGTTTCACATCTCTACACGTCACACATTCAAACTTTAACATATCTGTTTTTTTTTTCCTGACATGCATGCATTTTGTTTTATCTATAGGGCGTGTTTGTGCGGAGCCGTGGAAAAGGAAACCCGCGGCTTGTGTTTCCGACCTAGGGAGATAAAAATATCAAATATGCTCCTGTGATGAAAATAGGTACAAATGATGGATTTCTCTATTGTATCATCGCTGCATCAATCAAAGGCTGAAGTCGCCAGTATTTCCGGCCTTGTCGGGTGACTTTTTCTATAGAAAATGAAGTCGCACAAAACCTTAGGTATCGTTTGGGAATGAGGTAAAATGAGGGGAAGGAAAAAAAATGAGAAAAATAGAGGTAATGTTGAAATTGAGGGTGTTTGAGAAGGGGGGAGGGAAAGTGAGAGAGAGGAATTTGGGGGTAAAATTAGTGTGGGGCCTACTCCAAAATCTTCCCTTCAAAACTGGGGGGAAAATACGAGGGAATGAGAGGAAAATTTATCAAATTACCGAACTGCCCTTTTTCATTTTTATTTCCCCTACCTTTTGAAGCAAAAGTAAGGATAAAATGGTAATTGTCTCTCTACTTCACAAACAAATAAAATTATAATTTTTTACTTTTCTTTCCTCAAATTTTTCTTTCCCTCCCCGCTTCTCAAACATAGCGTTTATGTAGTTTTCAAGTTCTACCAAAAAAACTAAAATAATATGTAGTTTTCAAGAGTAGTTGAACTTAGGTGGGTATTTGCGCTTTTTCCCTTTCCCCGTCAGTCTCGGAAGAATCCATCAACAAATTTCATTTGCCTTGTTAAATTAATATAAAAACTAGTTACAAAAGGGCCGGGCCGAAGATCCTGGCAATGGCAACCAAAACCTAATGAATGAATCTTAGTCAGAGTCTAAAAAGAACCCATCTACCTGGCAATGGCAACCAACACCTAAACCGGTTTGAATGAGACTTAATCAAGCTCTAAAAAGAACCCATCTATCTTGAACTCTACAATTCCACTATCAAATCAATAGGAGTCAGTTAGGATGAATCACTGGTAATTTTAATAAACCTGTTACCATCCCTAATATTACCTTGTTATCGGAAAAGCTAAAATCGATCAAGATCCATACTGCGCTGGCAAATATCACCTTTGAAAATGATATTCAGTCGTTACCTTGTTAAACTAAACACAACGAAAGTGTGGGATGCATCCACGTACATCTCTATATATTATACGTTTTCCACTTCTGAATTTCATTCTTCTATCTATAGATCATCTAGAAATATAAAAACCTGGGTGGACAAACCATTGGGCAAAATAAGCCAGCATGCAAGGGATTGAGTAGTGGTATAACAGTTCGGTTAATCATTTGTTTTGAAAAAATCGAACCGTATTTTAAGGTTTGTAGTTTTTAAAAACCATAATTGTAATCGTACGCTAAGAAACGTTAAAAACAGAACCGCGATTAGCCGTATTAGACTATTCAATTACGGTTAATTGTCACTTTAAAAAAAAAAAAAAAAAAAACCTAACTTTACCGTTTAACTCTACATGTAGAACAACACTATCATTTTTCACGAAAATAAACACAACTAAAAGCATAAAGTGATATTACAAAACATCTATCATGCAATACATTTAGGCCTTTTAGATTTTTTTATTAGTATAACGGTTCTATTAACCGTGTGTTTTGGAAAAATGGTTAACCGAACGGTATTCTCTCGTGACTTAAAAGTCAATCCATTCAATCCAGTTGACACATCTTCGTCCAGTCAAGGGAAGAAGATGGATATGTATTGTGTTCTCTGTGACTTCAAAGTCAATCCATTCAATTATCCAAATAAACGGGACCCTTGGTTTAATATCCTCAAACTTAATAATGGCGGCGCGATTCATTCAGCAAATCGGTTGGAGTGAAAACCAACTGTTACTTTTGGGGACAAATAATGTGTTACTAACAATAAATAGCATCTGATTAGGCCGGTGAAGTATGAAGGTTCCTCTAAAGCAAGAGCTTGAGTTTGGAAGTTTCCTCTAAACCAAGTGACAGTATTGGCTGGTGCGGGGTTAATGGGTCCCACATCTTTTTGTATTCATTGTCAAGTGGGCCCAACCAATAAGCGTGCTTGCCTTATATAAGTCTACTCAACTCATGGTTTCTCTAAAATCTAGCAAGAAGAGAGAACTCTCCCAGTTTGGGTCTCACGAGCAGCAACCGTCGTGAGGTAGCCATGGATCGAGCTGGTACTCGTTGGGATAGAGATGAAGTAAGTCGATTAGTCCAATCCGTCATGGACCACGGAACAAAATGGAGTGCGTTTGTTCATCTTTTTAATGGGAGAACCACGGGTGCGCTGAGGAAGAAATACAGCCAACTGCTGGCTGATGGTTTGGTTGCTGAAGTTGCTGCTGGTCTGAACCAGCACAGAGTGAGAGATTTTGACCTCAACCATCATCCGGAGGAGGATGAGCAGTTGCTTGATCAAAACATCGTTAACCCCGAAGCTGCAGCTGGGCAAAACGAGGTTAACCCGGCTTCTGCTCTTCTCACGGGGCTTCTCAACGCCACTGGTGGTGAGGATGAGGAAATTGCGGCAGCAGAAAACCTCAAGGAAGCACTGATTTCAGCAATCAAAATAATGGTGCGTAAGGAGACTATTAGTGAGGATGGCTGCATTAATAAAGCCATTGAGGATGAGATAAACAGGCAACAAGGAGGCTAGAAGATCAGTTCTTGTTTGGTTTGGGTTCTATTTAAGTTACATTTTCTTCCAGTTCGCTTATGTTTTTTCTTTTTTTTGGAATGACAGTTTCTGATGGGCCAGGCCCAAATAATTTGGTCCGCAATGACAGGTTAGGCCTAGGTGGCTCGGTCCACGACGACGGGTCGGGTCAAACTGACCTTAGTCCATGATAAGCTCAGGTCTTGATCTACCCATTGAGGCCGGATCCAAATCCACAGTATGACAAAGTCATCACGTCGTTTCACCTACCTGCTTTTACCAAGTCCCGCGGAGGAGATCTTGCCTGCTCATCTGTTGAGGACAGTGCGGGAGACTCTACCAGACTGGAGCGTACATCATTGGAGATCCCTGGAGAATCTCCCCACCCGTTGGAGAAAGACTATAAAAGGAGAAGTCCTATCAGAGAAGAAGGGGACCTCGAATTCTTCACATCATAATTGTATCTGACTACTTTGTAATCTCCTCCTCAGAGCAGTAAAGTGATCATTTAAAGTGGACGTAGGTCATACTGACCGAACTACTATAAATCCCCTCTCACTTTCTCTCTCTCCATAAATTTTCTCATTAATTATTTATTACTCGACCGGTGGTGTCCGAAAACCACTTTTTGGCATCATCAGTTTGGCGCCGTCTGTGGGAACGAAAAGAATTCCCTTTTTTCAAAAAGCCATGCCGATCACCAGGTCAACAAGGCGACAAGATGGTAACCCCTCGCGCGAGGGCGAGGGTAATCCTCCACCGACCAATCCTGCACCGAATGCTCCCGCTCCCTCTCCCCAGCAGATGCTGGAGACCATGCAGCAGTTGGTAACTCAAAACCAACAAATACTGCAGCTCATGCTGGCGAGTTAGGGAGGAGCGCTGGGTGCAGGACCACAGGAAGCACCACTCTCGGAGCAACTTGTCGCTCCACGCAGAGGGGCACCTCACCCGGGCGCCCGTCCACACGGTGCCCGGGGCCGAGGCGCCAACCGAGGCCGCCCTCACCTGGGCGCCCAACCCCTGGGCGCCCAAGCCTTGGGCGCCCATCCTCATGGCGCCCTGGGCGCCCGTCATCATGCCACCCATGCCCAGGGGACATCTGCTGGAGCTCCGCCGGTGGTCCCACTCGGAAGACTCCTGGTTGACCCCGAAGGCCTCGCTCATCTCGACGTACCCCCTCCCCCGGGCGAGTCGAATCGCGGTGGACTTCCACCTCCTCCCTCTGCTTCCAATCATGAGGATTTCCAGGAGATGGGAAGTGGAAATTACAGCTTGGAAGACGAGAGCCAGTTCCAAGGTCAATCCAGAGAAGCTCCCAACCTTTGGGACGAGAAGTTCAAAGAGATGCAAGATCAGATTGGCAACGTCTTCAATGCCATGAAGGCACAGGTACCAGAATCCATTGACTATCTGGTACAACGGACGGATACACCGTTCAAATCCTCCGTGGCAAACTACCCCCTCCCCAGAAAATTCAAAATGCCGACCATGGAAACTTTTGATGGGACCAAGGACCCGTTGGATCACTTGGAAACGTACAAAACCCTAATGCAACTACACAACGTCCCTGACGAGATCATGTGTAGAGCATTTCCAACCACCCTAAAGGGCTCCGCAAGGCAATGGTTCTCCAGTCTGACCCCAGCCTCCATCTCCACCTTTGCAGAGCTAAGCAAGTCCTTCGTGTCGCACTTCATTGGAGGACGCCGCCCCCAGAAGCCTGCCACCCACCTGCTCAGCATAAAACAGGACCGAGATGAGAGTCTGAGGAGTTACCTCACTCGTTTTAACGAGGAGGTCCTCCAAGTCGAGGAGCCCAATGACAAAGTCGTCATGACCGCCTTTCTGGGAGGCCTCCGTTCATCCAGATTCCTCTTTTCAGTAATGAAGCGACCACCAAAGAGCATGCCAGAACTATTGGCAAAAGCTCAAAAATATATGAACGCTGAGGAAATCAACAGGTCTAGGCGAGGTGAATCATCTCGTGGGTCGCCCAAAAAAGCGTGACCTGCCTCTGCACTGTTTTCAAACAGGCAGCCTATCTCCAGCTTAGCGGCTCTCTCGCGGGTCGCCAAAAAAGCTTGGCCTACCTCTGCACTGTTCTCAAACAGGCAGCCTATCTCCAGCTTAGCGGCTCTCTCGCGGGTCGCCAAAAAAGCTTGGCCTACCTCTGCACTGTTCTCAAACAGGCAGCCTATCTCCAGCTTAGCGGCTCTCTCCCGGGTCGCCAAAAAAGCTTAGCCTACCTCTACTCTGTTCTCAAACAGGTAGCCTTTCTCCAGCTTAGCAGCTCTTTCCTGGGGCGCCAAAAGCACGGTCTCAAGCTCTCTCACGAGCAATCCCCAGACTCTGTTTTTGCTATCACGCAAGCAGTCTGCTTCATTCACCAGATCATCTGCAACTCGGGGACTACGTTGAATTAGCGTACCCAGTTGTCTGACCGCCCAGATGAGCCAAATGAGCCAAATGACCACCGGGATTAGCATCCCTTGGTGCCTGATGGACTAGAGTAGCCTGCTCACCCATGTGCTCGAACACATTGGCACACAGCAGCTTGGCGCCCAGTCCCTCCTCTGCGTAGACCGCGGGCACCACCCGTCCAGGAGCATGAGCACCTCGGGCGCCCAGCACCTTGGCCGCCTAGTACCTCGAGAGCCGCGCCCAGCACCCCTCGGGCGCCCAGCACCTTGGCCGTCCAACACCTCGGGAGTCGCGCCCAGCACCTCGGGCGCCCACCAGCAGCCCTTGGGCGCCCAGCACCTCGGGCGCCCACCAGCAGCTCGCCCAGGCTGCCTCGTCGTCCGTGCCAGGGGCGCCCCAGCCTCGCCAACCAGCACGCCGCCCGCCTGGCGCACAGCCTCGCCTGCCTGGTGCCCGGTCTCGCCTCGCCCGCAGCGGACTTGCCCTGCTCGCCCGCCCAGCGCACGGCCACGGTCGCCCGCCTGGCGCACGGCCTCGCCTCGCCCGCCTGGCTCATCCCCACGCTCGCCACGGCCACGGGCGCCTGCCCTCCCTGCTCGCCCACCTGGCGCACGCCTCTTGGTGTCTTGCCTGCCTGGGCGCCCTGACTACTCTCGCCACTCGCAGCAGGGGACCCCGCACCAGCCGCGCCTGACCGTCCGACGTCGACTGCCTGCCCACCACGCGCAGCCAGCGCAGCAGCAGGGTCGCCCGCCTGAGCGCCCACCAGCGCTCCTCGCCCGAGCTCCCCGCGCCCAGCGCTCCTCGCCCGCGGCAGCAGCTCGCCCAATAGCTGCACCGCCCCGGGCGCCTAGCCTTGCTCGCCCACCTGGGTGCGTGCCTCGCTCGCAGTGGGGGCGTCCCAGCCTTGCTCGCCCGGGTGTGTGCCTCGCCCGCAGTAGGGGCGCCCAACCCAGCTCTCCTCGCCCGCAGCATGGGGCGCCCCGTCTGGCCTTGGTCGTCTCGCCAGCAGCCTTGGGCGCCCATCTCCTCCATGCTCTTCGCCCAGGCTGGGCGCCCGGCACCAGTGCCAGCAGCACCCTGGGCGCCCATCTCCTCCATGCTCCTCGCCCAGGCTGGGCGCTCAGCAGCAAGCACTGCAGCCTGGGCGCCCTGCACCTGCCCCGTTCAGCACTTCCGTCGCCAGCAAGAGTTTTTGCTCGACCACCGCCGGGGGACACCCCCGGACCCCCTCTGCAGAGGGCATATATTAAAAGAGGGTTTAAAGTGCTTGACATGAAGAAGCTTGGATTTTAATAATGTCTCCCTTTCAAAGCCTTCTTTGGCGCGAGACATTGAGGGGCAAATGATGGGCCAGGCCCAAATAATTTGGTCCGCAATGACAGGTTAGGCCCAGGTGGCTCGGTCCACGACGACGGGTCGGGTCAAACTGACCTTAGTCCATGATAAGCTCAGGTCTTGATCTACCCATTGAGGCCGGATCCAAATCCACAGTATGACAAAGTCATCACGTCGTTTCACCTACCTGCTTTTACCAAGTCCCGCGGAGGAGATCTTGCATGCTCATCTGTTGAGGACAGTGCGGGAGACTCTACCAGACTGGAGCGTACATCATTGGAGATCCCTGGAGAATCTCCCCACCCGTTGGAGAAAGACTATAAAAGGAGAAGTCCTGTCAGAGAAGAAGGGGACCTCGAATTCTTCACATCATAATTGTATCTGACTACTTTGTAATCTCCTCCTCAGAGCAGTAAAGTGATCATTTAAAGTGGACGTAGGTCATACTGACCGAACCACTATAAATCCCCTCTCTCTTTCTCTCTCTCCATAAATTTTCTCATTAATTATTTATTACTCGACCGGTGGTGTCCGAAAACCACTTTTTGGCATCATCAGTTTCCTTATGCTTTATATATACTCCTCTTCCCATTTGGAGGTGATTGGTATAAACAGGATTTCCCTGTTTGATCCAAATATGGGATTTTTTTTGTTGGACACTGGGGCACATCTTCTGTTGCCCATATAGGGGATCTGTTTGGGCCGCACTCGCTTTGATGTTATTGAAATGACAATTTCCTTATGCTTTATAGTCCTCTTCCCATTTGGAGGTGATTGGTATAATATGGATTTCCCTGTTTGATCCAAATATGGGACTTTTTTTGTTGGACACTGGGTTACATCTTCTGTTGCCCAGATAGGGGATCTGTTTGGGCCGTACTCGCTTTGATGTTATTGAAATGACAATTTCCTTATGCTTTATACTCCTCTTCCCATTTGGAGGTGATTGATATAAACAGGATTTCCCTGCTTGATCCAAATATGGGATTTTTTTTTTGCACACTGGATGGGGGCACATCTTCTCTAGCCCAGATAGGGGATCTGTTTGGGCCGCACTCGCTTTGATGTTATTGAAATGATATTTTCCTTGTGCTTTATATATACTCCTCTTCCCATTTGGAGGTGATTGGTATAAACAGGATTTCCCTGCTTGATCCAAATATGGGATTTTTTTTTGCACACTGGATGGGGGCACATCTTCTCTAGCCCAGATAGGGGATCTGTTTGGGCCGCACTCGCTTTGATGCTATTGAAATGACAATTTCCTTATGCTTTATACTCCTCTTCCCATTTGGAGGTGATTGGTATAAACAGGATTTCCCTGTTTGATCCAAATATGGGTTTTTTTGGACACTGGGTTACATCTTCTGTTGCCCAGATAGGGGATCTGTTTGGGCCGCACTCGCTTTGATGTTATTGAAATGACATTTTCCTTGTGCTTTATATATACTCCTCTTCCCATTTGGAGGTGATTGGTATAAACAGGATTTCCCTGTTTGATCCAAATAAGGGTTTTTTTTGGTCACTGGGTTACATCTTCTGTTGCCCAGATAGGGGATCTGTTTGGGCCGCACTCGCTTTGATGTTATTGTAATGGCATTTTCCTTGTGCTTTATATATACTCCTCTTCTCATTTGGAGGTGATTGGTATAAACAGGATTTCCGGGTTCAAATGGTAGAACTCATTATTGCGATTCCATTGGCCCACTGCTAGTAGCTACCATTGACGCCGTTGGATGAATGAATGAATGAATAGTGAGGCCCATGTGTATTCAATGGTGTGGCTGTCCTATCCAACCATTGGTGTCAATTGTTCATGAGGTAGATGGGAAGTCCCAAATCCCCTGTTACCATTAATCATCAGATGACTTTTTGTGGGCGAGCTTATAGATTCTTCAGAAAGGCCCCACAGATGAAATCCGAGACGCTCAAATTAATGCCACCCCTTGCGAATTGGCACTCGAACAAGAATCAAATATAGACCAAAGGGCTTTTTCTATATAAAAAAATATCATTATTAGAATACATAGAAAAGTTAGATAGATAATAATTTACTATCAAATGAGTTGAGAGACTATTAAATAGGTGCACTGCGAATGATACGACGTGAATGGTAAAGTATATAATTTAGCAAGCAATATAGGTGGAACCTTGATTTAAATCAAGATTTCAACTACTAGAGTAATGAATGGATATTCATATCACATCTCCATTTGAGTCACTTTCCATTTGAGGAATTGTTATTTGACCGTCATTTTTACCTATTTTCTTTATATGTTCTTTTTTAACCAACTATAACAAAATTTTCTATATATTTTATACAAACAGGTTGGCCATAGCCATCATCATGTTAGGAACATATGTTTCTGGGTAGAATGCACGAGTGTGAACCCCAATATAGAAAAATAAGGCTCTAACCCTCTTTTGTGGGCACATCTTTAATCTAGCTTCTATTTCGTCTACCATTAAAATGTTGAAAGATGTTGACCCCAAACATAAGATCCAAACTGTTAGATCTCTTTGAGAGGTTGAAAATGGCCATGAGGTTAATTTTCAAGGTTTGATAACCTGTGGATCTCGAGATATTTACAAAACAAACATTAATTGTTGATGTAACATGCCCAATTTTAGAGTAGTCCATAAGCAGTTATGTTTTTCTTTTTTTATTTAAATAATTCTTGGGATAGTAAATCAAGATCCAAACCGTTGAAACTGTTCTTAAAATCAAGCAAGACCATGTGTCCAAATTTCAATTAATTGTTAGATCATCACCAATCTCGAGATATAAATAAAAAAAATGTTAACCATTTAATAGTATTTTCTATATTCTATGGGCCTCAAAACATAAGATCCAAACCGTTAGAACTCTTTGGAAGGCTGCCTATAACTATGAGGTCAAATTTGAAAGCCACATACCTCGTGGAACTCAATAAATTTGTGAAAAAACCTTCAACCATTGATTTGAAAAGGTCCTTTTGAGTAATTCCTCCATTACTAAGCACTTCTTTTGATTCTAACCTCTTTTCTTTATGGCTCTTTTTTTATGGGTCCATCAAAAAACAGCGTAGAGATAACAAACAATATCTTGGTTTGTGAAAGGTCAAACCAAATTTTTTTATTTTTCTATTGTGAACGGGTCGATGCACTTTTTAGATTATAGAAAGGAAGACAAAAGAGGTAACTTGAGAGAAACATATAGGGAAATTTACCGTACGGCCGTCCTTAAACAGTGGATTTACCCAGGGCAATACCAAAAACTACAATTTACCCATCTACAGGTCGTACAGAAAAGTATATCGAAATAGGACAAGTTTACCCTTTTTCATGCGATATCCTAAGGCAGTAGGATATCCTGGGGTTCGATATCTCAGATTACTAGGATATCCCACATATCAATATCCTAGAGGTTTAGGATATCACACAGTTCGATATCCCACAATCCTCGAATATCGCACCGTTACCTACTCCCATATATATTATAACTCATACAGACCTCCTTTCCAGACTTCCGTTTCATGAAAATGCATAGGTTTCCTTTCCAGATCTCCGTTTTCAAAACAATGCAGAGCTCCGTTTCCATCTCCGTTTTGGGTTGTGGGTTCCAGTAGGATATTACCATTCCATCTTCTTTCTTCACTAATTTATTTTTATTGTAACACTAATTGTGCAAGTTAATTTAACATTGAGTCCCTGAGGGTGTAGGTAATATAAAGAGAAGAATGTTTGATATGTTAAGTCAGATTTAGTTCATTAGATAATATTGTCCAGAATGTTTAACCAAAACATAAATATGAAGAAGAGAATATATATATATATTGTTGTACATAGTCATGGATAACAAATACAAAAGCATCCAAAAAAAAAGAGGAAGAAGGCGCTTCATTTACGACGAAGGTGTTTGAACATTTCGGTCAGCTGATTACGAATGTCAGAAAAACCAGTTACCACCCTTTCCTCCAGTTGTTCTATCTGGACAGACTGATCAGACACTGCATGTTCAACCGCAAGGAGCCTATCTTCAATGGAATCCCCCTCTGCATCGTCAGCTTGGACTGGGGCTTGCCCCCTTTGAGGCCATTGACGCACATGTGTATCAGACATTGCTTGGATTTTGCCATTTATTTTCTATCTTCGAGCGATAGGCAATTCATGGGTGTACGCTTGACAACCGGCCTCAATCATCATTTTGCATATCATTGCACCAAATGGAAGACTGAGTTTCCGTGGTTCATGGTAAATTCGCAGCATTGATTCAAGTATCGTTAGTGGAATGTCCACAAGGTTGCCTGTGCCTAAGCAGTAGAGAAGGAAAGCCTGAGAATAGAGAAGATCAGATTGATGGCTTGTAGGCTCAATGTTATGGCAGACGAATGTGTTAAGCAACCGGTAATCAATGGTTAGACCAGATATGGACATAACAGGAGTATTCCATACAATAGGTTCACCACATAAAACGGTAGCCACCTCGTTTGCTTGTATCTCAATGTTGGCCGGATCAGAGAATGGATAGGATCTCGCAGCAGGTCTCTGAAGATTGAGTAAAGTGGCAATTTTATCTGCATCCACATGCAGTGTCTTACCCCGAACATATGTCTTGAAATCAATACTTGAAATATCAAAGATATTGCAATAAAACTCCCTAACCCAATCCTCAAAGCATTCATTAATCAAGTTCATTAGAATCATACAGCAATTAAGATAAAGCCAGTGCAAAAACCTTGTACTGGTGAGATCTGACTGCACAACTACTCTCTCAAATATCACAGTGCGATTTATGAATCTTGATTGAAAACGTTGAGCACTTGCATCATCCTTGAACCGTTCAGTATTGATTATTGAATCAAGAGGACGACCCAGCTGGTCGCTTTCCCTTATAAGTTTTAGGAGGCATGCTCTACATGGAGAGTAGAGAGAAAAATACATACACATAAGATTGTGCATGAATAAGTCATGAAGCATGAAAAACACATAAGGTTGTGGCTTCATACTGTCAGGAAAGGTGAAACATAAAAATCTTTGAAGATATAATCAAGAGAAATCAACTAAAATCAACCATTAGATCAGATAACATATCTATTCAGAATTGTGTATGTTAGATGGCAAAAGAACCCCTTTCTGTGCACATTGTAAAGAGAAATCCCAAAAAAGGATAGTTGTTTTGGTTGAATAAAAAAACACAACACAACTGAGAGATGAATCTCCGAATACCCAATAAAATACCCAAAATACACGAGTGAATAAACTATACCAAGTGAATGCGATTGGAAAAAAAATAAATAAATAAAACCATAAGAAGAGAAGACAATCATACCTGTGAGAAGATGAGAGAAGAAAAAACTGCAAGGACAGTGACGAGGAGTTACTCGAGATAAGGATGGTGAGTAGGAGCATTTAGTTATGTAGCAAGAGTGGGTATGGAAATTCACTGCTGGTAAGCAGGAGTGGGTAGGAGAATTCATTGTGGTGGGTAAGAAATTTTAGTGCATGAAGGGGACAAAATACCCCAAAATGACGAGTACGAAAATACCCTCGAGATTCCCGCTGTAGCGACGAATCCACGTCTCGGACCCTCGCTATAGCTAGAATCTGGCTATAGCCAGGCTTGTCGTGGGACACCTCGCCATAGCGAGGTTCTTGCTATAGCGAGGACAGTCCTGGCTATAGCCAGAACCTCCCCTGTTGCCACGCCCTCTGATGAGTTAAGGCTATAGCGAGTAAGTTCTAGCTCTAGCGAGACATCGTTCTGGCTTACATAGTATTTTTGCTATAGCGAGAAAAATTTCGATCAAGCGAGACCACCCTCTAACTTAGTAACTTTATATCGATATAAGTGAGAAAATCTGTGGCTACAACGAGAACAGTATTTATAAACTGTTTTTTTAGAAAAATTCAGGGCAGATGCAAGTGATGGCTGATGAATAAGTTTTTTCCTTAAATTGTGTATTGTTGAAAATAAAATACATTTAAATTATAAATTAAGAATAAATAAACCAGAAATCATTCATCCACTAAAATCAGACATTATATTATATTTTTGATATTTTTTTTATTGTCATAATTCCAATTCATTATTTTACAATACCATGGTAAGATTATTTTCATCAAATTATTGTGATATTGTACCAATGTTGATTAAATAAAAATAAAATGAAACTAAATAAAAACAAAATGGAACTAACACTCATAAAACATGTAAAAACAATACTTCTTCTCCATACCTTAACCTACTGATGGGTAGGTATATTTGTAAAATTCTATACCGTTGAAAATCCACGGCCTTGTAGCGACTTAAGAAGGAAAATTAAGAAGAAAAATGGAGTGGATGGTTGTATTCCTACAGTATCCATAACAAGAAGATGAGAAGAAGAAAGAGGAAAAACCATTGGAAAAAATATCCTGTGAAGAGGATATCTTGTTAGTGTTACGGTCTCAATATAATCTGGGATATCTCAGTGGGTTATGATATCGCAGGGAAAAGGGTAAAGTTGTCATGCTTTTGGTTTCCTTTGCTGTACGATCTTCTTGTGGGTAAATTTTTATTTTTGATCTTCTCATGGGTAATTGTGGAATTTAAGAATGTCCGTACGGTAAATTTCCCAAACATATATCCAAAATTGATATATTAAACTTAAGATAATTTCGTCACCAGATATTTTATAATAGTTGAACATGAGAAAAAGAAATGACACGGTTGAATCTAATCATCACCCAGCGAATGGTAACCACTGATCTTGGGCATCACCAGGTCCCATTTCTTCACAAACTATTCGCAATAAGTGGGGCCCATCTTCTTTTTTTTTTTTTTTTTTTTTGATAACGTAGGGTTCCCAGCCCTTTGGGCCAGAATAATCCCTACGGGCCCAGGAGAGAAAGCCGGGTAAAATTCCCCTGTGACCCCAGTGTGGTAGAGCAGTTTCGAACCCACAACCTCCGGGTGCAAACCGTAGTCCTAGGCCAACTGAGCCATCTCATATCTAGGGTTTAGAATTAATATCCAATCTTGATATTTTGCCGACATTTCATTAATAAAAACTCCACAGACGTTAGAAATGAAAGTTTGTTTTTCTCTACTTCTCAAGGTCAATAATAATAATAATTATATAATAAAAGCAGCATCATAATAGGAAAATATCAATGTACAACATGAATTGAGAACGGCCTTTTACCCATGTGGTAAGGAGTGAAACTTCTCACTTGGCCGAGCAGGGTTCGAACCTTTGGTACGTTACCTCTTCCCACGGCGTGAGATCACTTCTCAACTGTGTAAGCTTTCTTCCAGCATATGCGGGCTGTATCCCACTTAATTGTGTGTTTAAAATTGGGTGCCCGTTCAGGTAGAGACAGAGTATACCGAACACGTGTATTCGTAGAAATACCTGGAGTATTCATTCCTACTAGATCGAATGCCCAATTAGATAGGCATATTCGATGCAGATCTGTACCGTCCATTAGATCTCGGATATTCAATAATGACCTAAGTTTATCTTTCTTTCTAATCGGCTCCTTTCTTAAGCGACATTTTCAAGGATCTGAACTGTTGGAAAGTGATGGTCACTTCTCTGAATGACACGTCGTTTCGTAAAATCTTTTACCGTGTTTGAGGGATGTTCCATCAATGGAGGCCCCAGATCCCATGTAGACCGTGATGGGTCTGTCCGAGCTCTAGAGAAGAGAGAGAACTCAATAAAGAATATTATTCTTATTTGGAAGAAGGAAATGATTTAACATTTTTTTTTTTTTTGAATGTTAACCTTCATTGAACATATTTAATAATACACTAGGAGAATACCAAAAAGCCAAAAAGTAGAGAAAAGAGAAATACCAACCAACACCACCAAAATTAGACCCACAAACACTAGAGCCAGAAAAAGAAAAAAATAAACACTAACAACCGTAGCAAACATCAAAGTAAGTCCACCTCTATCCAATTCCTCAAAATGATATCAACAGAAATCCCATGAAACTTAGGAAGGAAGGACACCCATGAAATGACGGTGAATTTGAACTTGTACGCAATATCTTTAGTTGAGGTGCAGGAATCCTCAAAGCAACAGGAATTCCTCTCCTTCCAAATAATCCATAAAAGTGTCGGAAAGGCAATTATCCACATAATCCTTCCTTTGATGGATCTCACCTCCAACAACCACGCTTCAAAAAATCTGAAGATGGACCTCCTTTAGGCCAAAGCCTTTGGGCTACTTTACAATTCAATAAGAAATGATCAATTGATTCCTTATCCGCTAATCACAAGGAAATGGTTAACATGAAAAGAAGACTTCACTTTATTGATAGATTTGATGATGTACATATTAATATAAGCACAAGCAAATAAGGAAAGAGAAGAGAATTACAAAGAGAAGGCTTCAAACAGTATGAAGTCTAGTTCAAGGGCCCCCCTTCGACGAACGCATTCCGATTGTCCGCATTTGTTCGTATCTACAAAATTTACAAAATGAGACACTCCTAGAAAAATTCAAAAGATTGAAAAACAAACAATAAACACTCCCCACAAAAAAAAAAAAAAAAAAAAAAAAATAAGATGTTCTTATCTCAAAAAATACAAATGAAAAAAAGAGAATTTTACCTAAAAAAAACACCGTAGAGGTCCACTAACCAAAAGAGGTACCCATAGTTTTGATGCAATAGAATCGGTATGCCCGCCAAAATATTGAGAGTTAGTGTCAACGTCATCGCTAATTCGTCAAATCTGCTTGTTATACGACTTTTATTATCGGCGATTGCTAGTTTTCTATACTAGAATAGAACTCTCCCCCGATATTAAATATTCCTTGTGGAGGTTGATCTTCATTTACGAGGTAGGCACAACACAGTTTGACCTTCTTTTATGCGTTATTTACTATAGAGCATGAGTTTCATGTTTACTTTTCGAGAAAAGTTCATTAAGGTTTTGGTATATAGTTTATTCATTTCATTATCTTCGTTGTATGATTATTTTTAAGTGACTAAATCTTCAAGGTAAGGAGCTTTTGAGGAAGGAGGAAAGGAAACCACCAGAGAAAAGGGGAAAACGATGGGAGGAAAAAGGGGAAAATAGGGGAAATGGGGTTTCGGGCGATTTGTATGAGTTTGAATGCGACGACGTCGTTACATGTTTAAATTTTTAATAAAAAAAAATAACGGAAGTGGTCACAAGGAACCACGTCCGTGCCATATTGACTAGTGGCGTGTTTTTCAGTTAATGGCTATCTATGGTCATTTTTTTTTTAGTTTTCTCTAAAAATAAAGAAATTAAAACCTACTAAAAGTACATACTTTACTGAATAGAAAAAACAAAAAATTAAGATCTTTTTCTCCCAAAAAACATGGATTAAAAAAATAATAAAATCCACGGAATACCACAAACATTATCCCTTATATAAGTTGATAGCTAATCTGAATATTAATTAAGTATTTAATCTGCATGTTATAATTTAACCAGTGCATCATGCTAGTTTCCACGATAACCAGTTACTCGGCTAACACATTGATTTTATACAAGAGACAGATACTACCGAAGCTTAGCTCTCCACATTACTGAGTGGTTTCTTCGGGCCTCCAAAGACTGTCTTCTTGGCACTTGCCTCGTAACATGTCAGAAATTTCTCATGTCGGGGTTCTAGAGTACACCCAATGACGGTCACCACTGGTTGGAACATGGACGGTCTAGATCTATAATCAATTTCAGCAATCAGTAGTTCTTGAGTGCCGGAAATTCTTAGAAGGTGGCAGTGCATGACTTTCAGGATAGATAGCAAAGGCTATGATTATGTCAACGTTCACCCTCACTCCTGAGCGGTCATAATTGTGGTCAGGCCCTTGCTTTCACCATAAAACTATTGTTATGCCGTTTCCTATTACCAATTAGTTTTGTGATAAGTAGTAGCTCAATGGTGTGTAAAATCCTACAAAGTGGTATCAGAGCCGTTTCCTATTACTAATTGGTTTTGGGATAAGTGATAGCTCAATGGGATGTAAGATCCTACAGGCTAGAGAGAGAGAAAAAAAGAGAGGAGAAAGTAGGATCTTTGATCAGGCTCCATCCATGAACATTAGATTTTAAGTGGGGTGGAACCAAAGAATCTCTCTTTATGGATGAGGGGAATTTTTGTTGTTTTATTCAGCGGCAAAAGAGATATAGGTTGATTTAAAAATTAGGTAAAAGTATATTGAAGTTTTGCTCAATACTATAATATAGATTAAGAATTGCCAATGATTCAACCATGGGAGTGCTCTATTGAAAGATGAAAAGGAGAAGGAAAAAAAGGGAAAAAAAAACATGAAGAAGAAACAAGGATTAAGGGAAAATAAGCATTGAAATATACCAGTTTTTTTTATCTTTTGGATTTCTACAGTCTCCTCTATCCTGTGGGGTGGAATGAACCAATTTTCAGCATTTTAATTGTGATGGCCCAAGGAAGATGCATGTAGCCAATTATTTTTTTAAGGGAGAATTTCAAAAAGTCCTTAAGTTTTCGGCCTTATTTCAAAAAATGACACAAGTTTCAAAACTTTTCAAATTAGTCCCTAATTTTTTTAGAAAGTTTTCAATTTAGGACATTCATCTATTTAAAGTTACTTTTTGACAACTTTTTTTCATTTTTCTAAATACCTAAATTACCCTTCATTGTAATAAAACTTTTATTCATTTCCTCTATATTCTCCTCATTTCCCTCGCCGGTGTTCTTACAGTGATCAATGACACCCAATATTCCCACAGTGATTGATTGCATGTAATGGTTGTCGAAACCATGTTATGGCTTTAAATGAAGAGTAATTTGGGTATTTTTAAAATATTGATGGAAGTAGTCACCAGAAAATACCTTTATATAGAATGATATTTATAATTGAAAATTTACTGAAAAACTTAGAGATTAATTTAAAAAATTTCAAAACTTATATTCTTTCTTGAAATAAGGGAAAACTTAAAGTCATATTTGAAATTTTTTCTTTTTTTAATAGTATACACTGTGATGCACCCTAAAAAGAAGCTAACGACCACGCACCTAACAGAGTAACAGACTAGACCAACCTTATCATTGGGCATCATGTTGTGGATGTACTCGCAAGCAAAAGTCACAATCTAGCTCAGTGCCATGTAATCTACATCTTACTTTAAATAAATGGCTGCCCATAGGACCTGATCGGTGGGGGCGGTGTCAGTAAAAACATGCCACATGGACAATTTTTTTAAAATTAAACCTTTCAGAGTTCCCAAAGACTCATGATAGAGTGAAAATATTTAATTTAGTGAATCTGGATCGCAGGAGAAACGACAAACAATTCGAAGTAAAAATGAATTTATGTGTCGCAAAAAGTGTGTCGGTCGAATTCATGTTAACTAAAGAAATTTAAGGGTGACATCAATTGAAAAATGAATCAAGATTCTTTTGATTTTGACTTGGTGATTTTGGGTGGAGTTATCTCGTGGGATCGACAATACTTTGGGTGCGTTTGGTCACAACAACTTCCTAACAATTTGTACAGCGATTAGCGATTGGTACAGCGATTGGCCAAACGCAAATATAAGACTACAACAAGCTACAGCGACAGCTTATAGAGCCTCAAATCGCTGATTTTCCATAATCTCAGTTCCCCCAACTTCAGCAACAGCAACTTCTACATAACCTCAATTGCTATCAGTAGTTGTTGTGACTAAACGCAGCCTTAGAAAATACCACAGTCATATGTTTACGTGGCTACCAATTTCGTCTTCCCTTGAAACATCCCTCCGGTAACTAGTACCTCACCAGAGTCTCTCTTTAAATAATGTTGATGTATAGACTTTATTTTTGTAATATTTCCTATTACATAATCATCATGTACTGTTGTCCCTCTTTCCACGTGTTTACCTCTACACTTAGTTATATGAATTGAATATTTAAGATTCTTGCTCTATTTTTAGAATCTACGGATGAAGACCTTTCCTACCACTACCAGGGAATGATTGTGACGATTGACAAATATGAGAAGTATTAAACTTGAACTTAATGTCTTCCGGAATGTATGGCCTTTTCATAAAATATATCAAACTAGGCCAATCTATGGCATGTTCCAGCCTCCGAAGACTTGCTTTCTACACTGCCACCCTTTTCTACTATTGCTACTTTTTTTGATCTACTTATCTTTTAAGATAGGACTAAATATATTTTCTTAGCCCTTTCCTCGTAACACCACAGAATCCTCGTAACACCACAGAAATAGCCAGATCTGGATCCCCTGTTTGGGAAAGCCCTGTTTGGACCAATCAGGGTTGCCACATGGGAAGAAGAATTTTTTTAAGGAGATAGGTTTTTTATTGAGTAGTTGAAATGTGACATCTCAACCCATCTGACACCCTCGATTGGTCCAAACAAGGGATCCATTTCCGAAATAGCCTCTCACTACACCAAAAACCGAGAAAAAATTGTTTAGAATGAAATCAACTATACCATCATAAATGGGACCCTTTGCAGGCTCCAGTCGTTTATGGCCAGTTTTGACGTAGTGTCTTGAACCATGCAAATCTCGCTGGCCTTGGTGCCCACTAGTTGGAACGTGGACGGTCTTGATCTACAATCAATTTCTTCAATTAGTAGGTTTTTTTTCTTTTCTTTTCTTCTGTTCATGGCTTTCGACTCATTATTTGATTGTGATTCTGTTTGGGGCATCGGATGTAATTGTCAGCTGTTGATGAAGGCCCTTTATCAGATGGCAATGGTCATCCAATTAGGATGTTTTTCTGGCTGTATGCAATACAGGCCAGGGTGGAGCTCTCACATCCTAATCATAAGATTCTGTTTCACCTAATGAGAGTTTGGTCCACAGACAAAAGTCCACAAAAAGAATCTTCTTCCTAACTGAGAAAAACAAATAACTACAGACATCTCTTTAGAAATTTGTTCCGTGTGGCCCACTCATGATCCTTTCACAAAATTCAAATGCTTTTGTCAGTTGAATATTCAGAACTGGGTATCATTTGATCATACTATTCTTGAAGCCAACAACCGACTTTAGATAAAACATATTTTAGTACAGAAGTTGTAGATCCCGTTAATATCTAATTGTAATCTGACTCCTTAATACTAATTTAATTAATGATGACCCAGATGGAGACTCGTGGCGCTAAAATTTAATGGGTTCTTGCATTTTGGGATAAGCCATTCTATGAGTCATCTTTAAAAAAAAATACAATTGCAGATGCCTAATAACCATCCAATTACAAAACATATAGGTATGGATCGTTTATTCATGGAACACAAACCCAATTAGCTCAGTTATTGTAAATATAGATCGTTTATTCTTGGAACACTAACCAATCTAATTAACGCGACATTGTACTTAAATATATGCACTCAAGTAGGAAACGCTCACAGGTGGATCGGATCTCCTGGCTTGGCTTTGGACATAATCTTCTTCTGACTTGGCTTTGGACATATTAATCTCCTGTCCCTTGCTCAAAGTTTTCCAAATTTGTCCACACATGTTAGCAACTATCCGCATGGGACCGAATCATAATTCTTCCTGCTGCGTTGGGCTGCTTCCTACTTGACAAGATTGATACTTTAAGCTTAAAGACCCACGGATCAATCTCTTGACAATTGTGTGAAACTAAGGTGTCCACCATAGCACTCAAGGATGAGTGTATTGCGATTTGTAATTTTACAACTACCATTATAGTATGTTAAAAGGGAAGCATTTTAGACATTAATTTTGACCATCATTTGTAATTTGAACTTTTCAGTTATCCTAATGAATACATCAGTCATCTCCTCACTTCTAATAGTAACTTTCCACTTATACAATTCCTTTCTTATCTCTCATTTTTATATTATGCGCCAAAGCCAACAATATCATATATGTGTAAAGAGTGGGGCGTTAATTGTGACGTACTGGAGTCCCCACTTGATTCACAAAGTTATCCCCTTAAAGCAACACCTCCCTCTACAATAGCTTGCCTCAGACAACCAGGCCCGTTATTTTGGTGGTTTTTTATTTTGTTGTATGTTCATTTTGCCTTTCTTTAATCATCTTTTGTAGGAAAAAAAAAAAAAAACCATCAAAACAAAGTCTGGATACCTCTCGACCCAACATTTTTACTGTTGGAAAGCAAAGACAGAAATTGATCAAACCAATTACAAACACGAGATTTGCATGGTTCACCCAGTGAGTGCTAAAGACATTCTATTCTTCTTTACTAAGAAAAACAAAAAATTTCAGACATGATCTCTTTTCAATTTTGAAAATTTGTTCCGCTTGGGGCCCACTCATGCTCCTTTCACAAACACCTTTCTCAGTTGAATCAGATCTCGGTATCTTATTATCATGCTATTGTTCAAGCCAACGTCCGACTTTAACTAAACCATATTTTAGTGCAGAAGTTGTAGATATCGTTAATATCTTATTGTAATCTGACTAGGCTGCGAATGACACTCTCACAAGAAAGAATATAATTCAAAGGCAGATATTGAACTCATTCTAAATAATAATTTAAGTAACAGTGACCCAGATAGCTAGAGACTGGTGGCTCTAAAATTTACTGGGTTGTTGCATTTTGTGAGCTATGAGTTAACCATCTTTCAAAATAATACAATTGTGGAGGCCTAGTAACCATTCAATTATAAAACATGTAAATATGAATCATTTATTCATGGGACACTAGCCCAATTAGCTTAATTATTGTGATTTGTGGACGGATGGTAATGTGCCCAACTAATTAATCATCCAAGCTTGATCCCACCTTTTTTGTGCAAATATTTAGAAGACTTGCCCATCTCAAGCTCTTTTAGACATGATCCAACTGGTGACACATATAAATGTATTAGCAATGAAATCTTTTAAACTTTATAATTGGTCCAATTTGCCTCCTTTCCAGTGATGGGTCTCTTTCTATATATTGTTGTAAACTATTCATCTATTTACTTAAAAAGAATAGATCTTCATATAGCTAGAATGTTGGATATTTTAACCCCGAGGGGTAGCTTAGTTGGCCTAGGACTACGGTTTGCACCTGGAGGTTGTGGGTTCGAAACTACTCTACCACACTGGGGCCACAGGAGAATTTTACCCGGCTTTCTCTTTTGGGCCCGTAAGAATTATTCTGGTCCAAAGGGCTGGAACCCTGCGTTATCAAAAAAAAAAAAAAAAAAAAAAAAAAGAATGTTGGATATTTCTAACAAAAATCCCTTTTAGAAACTCTATAGCAGAAGAACCACTTCATATATAAAAAGGACGAAGAAGTGCAGCGAAGAACGTGTATCTTTTCCCAATTGCCGGCCACTGCCTATCAGTTAGATGTCGTTATCATGTCCGGACGAATAAGATGTGTGGAAAACCAACAACCATTGACTAATTCTAAATACAGATGGAATTCTACTTTATATAAATGCACACTTTTTCAGGTTTGGAAGTTCAAAATTTTTTATTTGACTTTATACCATCATTCATGGAATCAGGAGTCTTGTGATGCTATCAATCAATTCATGAAATCCTATCAAACAATTCACTGTGTAGCATAATCCACCCCATAATCATTACATTTCTTTTACTGCACGCACGCCTCTTTTAAGTTTTCAAGTGCTTGATGTGATTATATCAAACTTGACACAACCATCTAACCGTTGAAGTGGACTGATTGTTTATCTTGTGGGGTCCACCAGGCAATTACATTTATCATGGATATGTGTAACAGATGACCCACTTTTGCTTGTTTTAAGGAGGCCTACTTGACTGTTTGGTGTGAACTGTAAAGACTGTGGGGCCCAGCTGAGTGCTTAGTATGAAGGGCTGAAATTAAAATGATGAGACAGGGATATGCTTATTATATCCAAGATTTGTAAGTAAGATTTAATTTTTGATAAGTCCCCCATAAGGATTCATGCAATTAATATTGGACCATCCATTCTAATTAATATTGTTCGAAAGTCATATTTAGGACCTTGCTTACATGGATCTAACGGAGGACATGCCCCAAAACAGATTTGATTGGCGTCGTCAAATCCATATAGCCGACCCCACCTAGTGGAAAAATGCTTGATTTGGTTTGGTTTCTTTATTTGAAAAAAAAATAAAAAAGATACTTTCTCTAAATCATATTTTTTTCTTTTATTATTATTACTTGGTTTAGGATTATATCTTATAATTTGTGCTTATTTTTTTATTAAGAAAGATTTAAAAAATTATTAAATAGATAATGTTAAGATAACAATAAATTATAACGAAAAAAAAAAATTACTAAATCAAACACATTCAAAATTACTAAGTAAAAAAAAACAGAGAACAGAAAAACATAGAATGAATGGTCTAGATTGGATTCGAACAATATTAATTAAAATCAACAGCAAACTAGTCTTTAAACAATACTAATCATAATCCAAATATACAGTAGGTTGGGTTACAGTAGATGGATTCCATATCCGCTTGTAGTCTTCAAAGTTTTCTTCATAAATTAAAGCCTATTGTGCTGCACATTGGTGTTTGTATACACCCCATTGGATCATGATAGGGGGCATTGGAGAATTGGGAACCAATGATACCTCCACAAAGTGGTTCTGATTGACATGTCCAATGCAAATTACATGTTGTTCTTGTAGTGGTGGTGGTGCAGACCGTAGAGGAAGAAACGTCATGCTCTGTGATTCACTAATTAAAATGAAAACCACATTATACCATGACGCAATCAAGTGACTCATGTCTAGCATATTCATCCAATGAAGTAATGTGCAGGCTTATCTGTCTCAAAAAATGTCAGCGCTTCTCTTATGTGCGAAAGCCTTTTGAAACTTCCATACAAGGATGCATACTCATCAACATTGTTGTTCAGTTCAGTTAGCATACCATACCTTACAATAGCCCATGCATTTTGACCTTCATCCATACGTAAAGCCATAGCGATACTACGAAACCTGCAATTCCCATCAGCAATAACATCGGTCACAGATGTAATATACAGATGCAAATGAAGTGGAAACTAGTAGACGTAACTATGTGAGTCATACTCTGAATAGAAATCAGTAGAAAATCGGTCAATGTAACTATATGAGCCAAAACCCGGGTACAATTCAACAGGAAATTGGTCAACGTAACTACATGAGCCAAACTCTGGATGCAAATCCATATGCAACTAGTCCACGTAACTATGCTGGTCAAAGTTAGGATGCACAATAGTAGGAAACTGGTCGCTGCTCTTATGTTGACCAAACTCCAGCTGCATATCAGTAGAATATCTTCGAGGTTGTGGCGCTGGGGGAACATAAGATGATGCAAAACTATGCCTGCCCGGTACAAAAAATGAATAATTTGCCTCAACATATTCAAATCCTGATGGATCTCTTCGAGTCGATGTAATATCTTTTTTCTTTGAAGTAGGTCGTCCACAAGTATACTTCTTCACCTCTGGCTCTGCAAGTAAAGTGGTTGAAGGATTAATAATTTCACGTAATTTTTGCAACCACTGAAGTTTACCCGACTGAGGCTTTTTTCTGAATTGGTCGGCGAACAATTCTAACTCAACATTGCAGCTTAAATCATCATTCTCTATTCTAGTGGTAGGCATGAAGTCCAGCTTCCTCCAGAACAAATCAATAGAAGATAGTGGAATTGGACGACCCTCCGAGATATATGTATAGATTTCATGTGCACATGGCAAACCGTGACTTAATCGGATTTGACAACCACAAGTTTCAAGATCATCCCTAACAATATGAGAACGTTTTGTTTATTCTAAATGTGACACATTGCAGTACAAGAAGCAAAACCTCTCAGTTCGTTGTACAATGAGTGCCTGGAATCATGACGCACAAGATTGACACTTCGTTCCAACGATGCTTTAATGGATGTGAATTGCGCCTCCAATAGATTATGAACATGTTGTCAATCCAAGCATAAACATAAGCAACATAAATAAACCATCAAGCATAAACCATAAGAAGAAGAATATTAAAAAAAATAACTTTAACTAACATGTAGATTCATTTACATAAGATGGAAAATAAAAATGATAGAGAAATACATGTTAGGATGGGAAAACCTCTTCTAGATGAGAAATCCAAATAAAGTAGTGTGGCTTTAGGACTAAGCCTCCTTGAGGAACATAATGAGGAGAAAGAGAATGGAGAGGATGGAGTGAAGAGAGGTTAGAGAGTTGCTTTCCATGAGAAGAGGAGAACATCCCATGTTATGTTTATATAGAGCATGGAATGCCTACATAAGGCATGAGTTGCCTACATAGGGCATGGGAGGCCTATGTAGGGTATGAGAGACCTATGTAGGGCATGGGTTGCCTACATAGGGTATTGAAGGCCTATGTAGGGTATGAGAGGCCTATGTAGGGCATGGGTTGCATACATAGGGCATGTGAGACATATGTAGGGTATGGGAGACCTATGTAGGATGTGAGTTGCCTACATAAGGTATGGGAGGCCTTATCTATTTTCCTTACAATTAAAAAATATAAAGTACACAAAAAATCCTATTAGATGCCTATGTAGGGTATAATGAGTTGCCTACATAGGACATGGGAGGCCTTATTATTTTATTGAATCAATGAAGTACACAAAAAAAAATATATAAAGTACACAAAAAAATATTTAAACAAAGATTTAAAATATATATATAAAGTACAAACATTTAATCGGACCATGATAATAAAAAAATATAAAGTAAAAAAACATTTAATAAAAAAATTAAAAAATTTGACAAGCCTCCCATCATAAAAGTATGATTACTTTATGAAATATTTTATGATGGGAGGCTTGTCAACTTTACAAAAAACTATTCCATTATAAAATATTCAACTGACAAATTTAGGAAAGTGCATCTGCCTCAAGTAAGAAAGCGTCTATCTTTATATGGCGTCCCCTATTAAATGCGTTGGAACTTGGAACGTGTAGGATTGAAAAACCGTTATCTTAATTAAGAGGATTTTATGATATTTTAAAAGTTGTTATCTTAGAAAGGATTTAGGATGAGGGCATGTTATGTGAGAGGATTACTCAAGCCAAATAGAGAAATTTTAAGAGTTTTAGATGAATTTAGGAGAAAACAACGTGTGATGTAACTCTCGTTTTAATACAAGTTTAATCGGAAACATGAGTGAATTGGATTGGATCCCAATTTTTTTTTTCTCAAGTCAAAATCGAAGTCAAAATTTATTTGAAAATCAAAATTTCAATTTCACAATCAATTGTAAAATTGGAACTCAATTTTATAATAGAATTATATCCCTTTCGTACTATAATAATCTTGGATTCCTCGTGGAGTAGGATTCTGGATAGATTGCCAAAGGATGATGGGTCCCATCGAAGATCACACATGCACTTTGGAAAATTGGGTAAACAAAGAAACTGGGTCCCATCAGAAAATCTACTGACAAGGGTCATAACTCGTAACGCTTACGTCATTTGGAGATTAAAGAATGCATCCTGCTGCGTTGTAGTTAGAGGTGAAAATCTGGGCCGGCGGCCCAAGCCCAGCACGGGCCTAGCACTAAAAAACCGTGCCTGGGCCGTGCTTGGGCACGTTGACTTGGTCAACGGGCCAGCCCAGTCCGGCCCGTCATGGCAGTCCCGCTGGGCGGTGCTGGGCCAGGGCTGCCAGGCCCGAGGCACGGCCCTGCACGGCATGGTTAAAAAACCCTGCCGTGCGGGGCCATTGCCCCAGGCCCGCGGGCGGCCCGGCCCAGCACGAGGCCCGTCCAAGCACGTCCAGGCACGGCACAGCCCGCCCCCAACTACTCTTTTTTTAAAAAATCCCCCCCCCCCCTGCGCCAACAATTTATTTGATGTATTTTTTCAAATCATTATTAGTGTTATTCTACTTGTTATCTCTCTTAATTTTTTTATTTTAATGAAATTGGTCCAAAACCAAGAGTGAAGAGTCTAAGTCTTTAAGATTTAAAGAACTTAAAAAAATTAAAAAAAAAAAAAGGGGGAAGGGGATATGTGGGCCGCCCACGAGCTGCATGGCCCAGGCCTGAGTAGGGCCCGGCCCAGCACGGCACGACCAGAGCCGTGCCCTGGGCCATGCTGGGCTGACCCCAGATGCCCTGGGCCAGGCAGGGCACGGCCCGCATAATTATCATGGGCCGTACCAGCCCGCCCCGGGGCACGGCTGGGCCCAGCTTTAGTGGGCCGTGCCGTGCAGTCACATGTCAACTGATCAATCTGACTGCTAAATTTGCTACTTTAATGCACGCCAATCCAAGCCATTAATCTGTGGGCCAATCAATTTTTTTTTTTCTTTTGGGTTTGTCCAGGAGAGTACAGTAGATTAAAAAAATGTAGGTCATATTGATTTGACAGGCTTTGAAATATGTGCATTTTCATTGAGCAAAAATACATCTACCTTTAGATGTATCCGTTGCCATTAATCATCAGATAACTTTTTGAGGGTGAGCTTATTATAGATTCTTCAGGAAGGCCCACTGATAAAATCCGAGACCCTCAAATTAATGCCACCCCTTGGCGAATTGGCACTTGAACGAGAATCAAATATGGACATAAGGGCTTTTTTTTATTTATATAAAAAAATATCTTTATTAGGATACATACAAAAGTTAGATGGATACTAGTTTACTATCAAATGAGCAGGAAGATTATTAAATATGTGCAGTGCAGCGTGAATGATATGAGCCGAATGGTAAAGTATATAGGGCCCATATCCCAATAAAAATATTGTTATTTAAAGAAGAAAGTGAATTACATGAAAAAGAAGACTAGGCAGTAATTAATAACCACGCAGAATTACATAAGGCGAAAGAGAAAAAGAAAATTCCAATACGAAAGCTCCGGCCATGAAGGACGAAGCCGAGAGCCTATTAATCCAAAGGGGTTGGCTGAGTAGTTAGGACCACGATTCCTGCCTCTTTCGGAGTTAGAGGTCTTGCTAGAGTCCACTAGTGCTACCATCTTGAGGCTATAAGGGTATTTACCCAACTTCCCTCTAGATCTGGAGGGATTAATCATGCCTAATGAATTGGAAACCCTCCAATAAAAAAATAATAAAAAACTGAGGGCCTATCAGTTCTCATCTTCGTAATTTGGAATGAAGCAAGCCGCGCATCGAACCATGAGCACCTTCACCTTCCCAACAATAGACTCGAACATTAGGCGCTTGTTGAGCCCTCGCCCTCTAACTTGAACCGCACCTTTCTTCGTCTCTTGCACTCTCGCTGCTGCTTTGATCATTGGTGACCCACCCGGCTTAGTGGAGTTCCCCATCTCCTCAACGGTCATGATTTACCGTTGGCCAACTAAAACAGCCACTCGATCATGGGGTGATAGAGAAGAAATTCGGACTACTTTTCTACCCGTCGGTTTACATGTTCTCTTCCATGAGACGAGAGAGATTTATGACAAGATATTTTCTTTAGAACCCTGAATATTCTGATATTTTCAAAAACACCCATGCTCCTAGCTATCAACCTTTTAGTAATATTTACAATTACATCCTCATTAGAGACTAAATCACAAAACATAGTCCAAACCCTTCTACAAATGGGTCAAGAAATCTGGATCCAACTCGCTATTTGGATCTGGCATGTTGGACCCAAATTTAAGTGTTATGGGCATAATGCATACATTGAGGCTGTGAGTTTTTATTTTATTTTATAACAAGAACGGCAAGTGAGGCGTGAGATTTTCGGCCCTTAGCCACCACAAAGGAAACCAGAATTAAAGATGGGGACAAAAATGTTACAAGCTGCAATTTTCCTACAATTTCATTTGTAGAACGCACACATTATATAATAACAGGAAAGTTGCAAATTTGATAATAATAATAATAAAAATAAAAATAATAATAAATAAATAAATAAGAAAGAGGAATGCTACAAACTACAAAGCACAGGAAGATAAAATATTACGAATGCAAACTAGGAGTGTAAAGATATTAATTGGCTAATTCATAGGTTATTGGACAAAACTGGGGCTCTTTAATCATGTATTGTGTTTAGGAAAGGATTGCTCAGAGTTTCAAATAGAAAGATTTCCAAACAGTCCGGATTCTATAGGTTTACAGGGGTCGCTCGAGCAAACCTCCTTTCGCTCGAGCGAACCCAACAGATCTTCGTTCGCTCGACCCACCATTATGTGTGCTCGACCCATGTTAGTTCTCGAATGAAGTTTTTGAAGACAGAGTGTGGGTCGCTCGAGCGAACCCAGGATCGCTCGAGTGAGTCCCTCACAGAGAGTTGATCGCTCGACCCCACTCATTTCGCTCGAGCCATGAAGCAATGCGCTGAATGTCTACATCCAGATAGCAGTTCGCTCGCGCGAACCCCATGTTCGCTGGAGCGAACATGAGAATTCTAAATATGAACGAACTTCACTTACTAAAATCTTTGAAGGAAGTTACTTGTTTCAAGAAGCCTTTGATACACGAAATATCATCTATAAATAGGCTCTTTGTCTCTCATCTCCACATAACTCTGAATTAGAAGAAATCTTTGTGAGAGAGAGTTTGTGAGATCCATTGTTTTGCCCCAAGGCTTCTTATTCTGCTATGCTGATGTTTCAAGCCTTGGTCTGATTCCATTGCTCTTCTTGAAGACGGTTTTGTGCAAGCACGGTGAAGATTCGTGACGAGCTGTTAACAAAATCTGAAGCAGTCCTTATGTTGAGTCAACAACTGGGAAGGGTTGTAAGTGTCTTGTAATCTTTTAAGTTTTTCATAGTGTTTGGTTGTTTCTTGGCTTATACGGTAAGGCCTGTGGTTTTTTCCCGAATAGAGTTTTCCACGTATAAATCCGTGTGTCCTCTCTCTTATAGTTTGATTGCTTAATCTGAATTAGGATTAATTACTAATTTAATTATGATTAATTTCTTATATTCATCTGAGCTCGTATTATTGGAACATCTGTTTGTGTAAGACAAGTGTTAGTATTTTCAAGGAGTTACTATGGAAGTTGGTATCCGACGCCTCGTGGCCCACTTCACGTGCGATTTCCTTTTAGGTATTTAACTTCCTCTCTCTCTCTCTCTCTAGCTTTGAAGTCTATTTCTCTTTCTCTCTCTGTATTACAGTCTCTTTCCAATTGAATCGGAATTGGGTGTCAGTTGATTCTATTCTTGTATCCAACGAAATACTTCATAAATCATATTTTAATAGAGAAGTTGTTATGAGATCTGACTAAGCCACGAATGGCTGTCTCACAAGGAAGCCTACAATTTCATATCCGGATACTGAATTCAGTTTAAACAATAATATACGTCATAGTGACCGATACAGGTAAATGTAGGGGATGCTTCCTTACAATAGTGGTTATTAGCTTTCTTCAGTTAGAGAATTTTACGGGTAAAAGCCCTGTTGGACCCTATATCATGAGGTTTCAGAATCGCGAACCATGTCACTAGATGATGAGGAAAAAAAATAAATAAACGCGCACCAAAAGTCACCTCCAATCTATATGGTAATTCTGAGAACTCATCAATGTATGGTTTCACATGCGGCTTTTATTAAAAACAATGCTCTATCTTTTATAATGCTTTATTTTACCGATCATTATGTACTGTCGTTGCCCCGGAATGTCATCAGATTCTTGTTCTCTTTCTTTTTCTGCACCAGTACAAATCCTACCTACCCCTTCAGATTCTTGTTCTATTTTTTTTTTTCCTGCACCACCAGTACAATTCTTACCTACCCCTGCATGATTGTAACGATTGACATATCAAACTCGCTGCCGATGAAGATCCAGATGTCAAAGCGGTGGGAACCATCAAAATGCTGCTGAGGTCTGAATTTCGAAATGGGATCGTTTAACGGGTTCATCCACCGTGTTCTAACATTGAGTAGTCCAATTAGCGTCTTCTGCATCACTGTAGGTAATCTAGCAGGCTGCGGAAGTGATAGAGCAGATCGGAATAAATTTACTCATAGTCATCTTGAGCTAAAGCCTCGCTAGATAGGAAAATTTAAAAATAACCTAGTAGTAAAGACTCCTGCTACCATCCCACAATCTTTGGTAGGTGGCTTTATTCTTCTATAAATTAGCCACCGAGCCAAATAGGAAAAAAAAAAAAGAAGCCTTACAGGATCTGAAATCCTGAATTTCACATCACCACGCTGAGATGTGCATATGGACGTCCTGGAGGAGAAAATCCTTCTAATTCTGAATATCTTCTTTCGACAGATAGAAATAGGAAAAAAAGTGACCACCAATGAATGATAATGGTGCTCAATCAATGATAAGGTTCATGATCCACATGTGTATTTATGCGCGCATTGTCTTGATAGACAGCATAGACTCATCAAAGCCACCAATCACGGCAAAGAAAGTATCAAAGGAATGTGCTGCTAACTAGGACTTAACCCAATTGTACATACTTGCGGGGCCATCCACACATTAAACCACTATCCACTTCTAAAACTAGAATGAAATTTATGGGTCTGTTTTGAAAACTCACATGAAAGTCATACGGCCGCACCTAGAATCCATATTAAAATCCAGATTTCATTCCGAAAATCCAATTGCCTGTTTAGTCATTACCCACAAAAGAAAATATTGGACAGCCTGAGTCACAGGGGAAATTTATGGGTCTTCCTGCTGCGTTGGGCTGCTTCCTACTTGACAAGATTGGTACTTTAAGCTTGAAAACCCACTGATCAATCTCTTAACAATTGTGTGAAACTAAGGTGCCCACCACAGCACTCAACGATGAGTGTATTGCGATTTGCAATTTTACAACTACCATTATAGTATGTTGAAAGGGAAGAATTTTAGACATTAATTTTGACCATCATTTGTAATTTGAACTTTTCAGTTATCCCAATGAATACATCAGTCATCTCCTCACTTCTAATAGTAACTTTCCACTTATACAATTCCTTTCTTATCTCTCATTTTTATACTATGGGCAAAAGCGAACAAATATCATGCATGTGTAAAGGGTGGGACGTTAATTGTGACGTACTGAAGTCCCCACCTGATTCACAAAGTTACCCCCTTAAAGGGGCACCTCCCTCTACAATAGCTTGCCTCAGACAATCAGGCCCGTTATTTTGGTGGTTTTCTATTTTGTTGTATGTTCATTTTGCCTTTCTTTAATCATCTTTTGTAGGGAAAAAAAAAAAAAAACCATCAAAACAAAGTTACAAATAAAAGTTAGAAATGAGGTGACTTTCTGAATAGAAATAAATACAACTCCATGGGCCCCACTTGGGCCCACCATTGATCAATGTAGCTCTTTTGATACTCTAATCACTTATGATCTAGCATCAAGACTGATTTTACACTCACTGAATCTTCCCTAACAATTAGATTCAATCTACCAAATATAAAAATTAAGAAATAAAAATATATATGATCAATACACCATTAAAGATATTAACTCAAGAAAATCCGGTGGGCCGGGCTGATTTTCAACTCCCCCTCTCAATGAGAAAGATATATCTAAGTGAGCCCCATAAGCTGGACTGCATATTAGGAATATAGAACATTGTCTTTCTATGATATGTCTAAATTGGTCTGGGCCCATTGGCCCATGCCACTAAATTACAAGTTAACACAAGTTCGGTCACATATCTGCCCAATGGGCCTGTCCCCATTAAAACAATGATAAACCCGATTTGTCCAATTATACACACATTCACATAATACATCATAAAATGTATATATAAAAACATACAATATATATATATATATGTGTGTGTGTGTGTGTGTTTTTTTGTGTGTGGGGTAGAGCCCATCAATAGAATGCACTAATTTCCTAATACTAATAGCTAAGAAAAGTTCTGTAAATGGGCTAATTGTTTGTCCTGAGCTGGGTTATTAACAAAGTAATGGGCCAACTCAGGCCTTTATCATATTGGGGATGCTCAAGTGGGTTTAAAATGCCCATTGGGCTCAGTCCTGACCCAGGCCACACAAATAAATAGGCTCAGGCCAAAGCTCATATGAACACAGCCCATTATCAGATACCATGTTCGACCCGTTAAAAACTGGGTGTAGTTATTATTTAGGCCCTGATGAGTAAATGAGTCCGAGTCCACCTTGATCACAACTCATGGACCCGAGACTACATTATCTCAATTTTCAAGAATATATCCTAAAAACTAGACTTTTCCTATATTATACTCCATCTAGGCCTGGACCCATCCCATATATGGTTCCGGTTTTAATTCGAGCTTCCCATTAATAGATCCAGTTCTGGGTCCACAATGTACCCGTTTACATACCTATCAACCCTATCTTAGATTAATATTTGAGTCTTGAGAATGGACAGCAGACTGTAGGGATAGATTAGATATGCTTCTTCCACCAAACGGAAATACAGACAACATGCTGTCTTCCCCACTCTCGCCTCAGATCCTCTTCTTCCTTCATCTCCTTCTTCTCCAAAACCCCTTCTACGTTTCCCCATCAAACTCTCTCTCATGGCTTCTCTTCTTCTTCTTCTTCCAAAACCCTCTCAATGCACAAGACAAAAACCCTTCATCTCTCCTCTACAGTCCCATCTCCCCCAATTTAAAAAAAATCCAGTCTTTCCAAATCAGAGAAGCGGAAGCGTCGAGAACTCCCCGAGAACCAGCTCCGCCACAATCTCGACATCTGCTCCAAACATGGCAATCTGGAAGAAGCTCTACGATAAAGCTCTCTGCACAGGTATTCCTCTATCTCAACACCATTACAACGTTCTCCTCTACCTCTGCTCCTCCTCTTCTGCTTCCGATTTGGGTTTGAAGAGGGGTTTCGAGATATTTCGACAAATGGGTGTCGACCAAATCCCGCCAAAGGAGGCTACTTTCACCAGTATGGCGAGATTGGCTGCTGCTATGGATGACCCAGATATGGCTTTTGATTTGGTGAAGAAGATGTTGAATTATAGTATCCCGCCGAGGTTGAGATCCTATGGGCCGGGGCATTTTTGGGTTCTGCGAGAAAGGGGAGGTGGAGAAGGCGTATGAGGTCGACGCCCACATGGCGACTTTTGGGGTGGTGGCCGAGTAGCAGGAGCTGGCCTCGCTGCTGCGGGCGAGTGCGAATTCGTCCATGGGGCATAAGGTGTACCAGCTGCGGGCCACTGTGAGGCGGGTGTCGGAACCGACTGCAGAGATTGTGGAGCAGTGGTTTGGTTCGGAGGCGGCGGCGGAGGTCGGAGAGGTGGGGTGGGATGTGGAGAGGGTGAAAGAAGGGGTAGTAGAGGGTGGGGATGGGTGGCATGGGCAGGGGTGGTTAGGGAAGGGGAAATGGCGGGTGGTCCGGGCGCATATGGATGAGAGTGGAGTTTGCAGTTCTTGTGGGGAGAAGCTTGTTTGTATTGACATTGATCCGTTGGAGACTGAGAATTTTGTGAGCTCTCTGTCAAGCTTGGCTAGCCAGAAAGAGCTTAATGCTGATTTTACCAAATTTCAGGTAGAATCTGTTCTCTATTCTTATCTTTAATATGTGGGCAATATTCATATCTGTTGTGGGTTGTTTTAGTTTTCTAATCATGGAATTCACTATTGGATAGGAAGCTTTGCTCCTTCCTTTTATACCTGTGGAACCTCTTGCAAATGATGTGAAGTTGTGAGATTGTGGTAATATTTGAGCGTTGTCTAGATTCGATGTCCTGATATATAAATAGTGACTGAATTTCTCCTGATATATAAATAGTGACTGAATTTCTCGCCAAAACATTTCAGGCAGTGCAGGCTTGCTTGCAACTCTTATAGGATATAATAAGTAGCATTGAATCGATGCACTTTTTAAATCCAAGTTAACTAGAACTGTTTTCAAGTTTGATCATACTGTTTGCAACAGAAATGATTCAGTAAAAACAGCAGTATTTGACTCGTTCATTGCTCAATTGAATAGAAAAGTTGATCATACCCACCTTTGAAACTGTATTTCAGGAGCGGCAAACTCCCCCCCCCCAACCCAACAAAATGGGAGGAAACTTTTTTGCTCTTGAAATCCCTTGATTTTTTGTTCTTGACTTCTCCTGCCAAAAGAGTATATATGTTTCCCCTCATATTGGTTTTGCTCTTTACAAGAATCAGGGGTTATTGCTTATCTTGAAATTTTTTTCTCCTATTCTGCTAGACAAAGCTCGAATTTAGTTACAGTATTTTTTCTTCCCAGGGGTGGGAAGTTTCCATCTATTCTATATACCAAAATATATTATCCTTTTGTATTGTAGGATAAAAAAACTGCATTCGTGTACTTTATGGTTTTTAAAATTTTATTATATGTTCATCTCCTTCTTATCAAGTTAGTCATAAAGAAATGCAAAGGAGGTGCTTGTTTCATTAGTTGTATTGTATGTAGTGCCTCCAAAGTTGCACACTAGGAAAAATTGCATGCACTGTGTTGTATGGAAGTGCAGTGTAGAACTTGTGAACAAACAACAAATTGATGATCTGTGCCTCTGGACTGGCAATGTTACGACATATCATATTGTATTTTACACTACAGCACATTTGGGGTTGTTCATAATGTACAGGTTCTTATTATAAAAACTTCTGCTGACAATGGCAGGTAGGTGGACCTGATGCCTCTATCTATATTCCTTTTACTTCTCTGTGAAGAGGGAAAGATGTTTGATTATTTCCACAACACCTCGTCTGCCCCCTCTTTCCCACACACACATCTAGTTAGTATGAGAAAAAGTAAAAGGGTATGCTTGGGCAGTAGGGGCTTGGGCATACTGTCTTCCATTGGTAACATATTCTTTTGTACTGAGAACCTGATGCAATCTACAGGCTTCGAAGATCCAAGTAAGCCTGAGAGTACCCAAGGGGCCTCATGGCTAAATTCTTGCATAGACAGTGATAGACCTATATGAGTTACATGTTTAAGAGTATCATTATCATTGTCAACATCATCATCAAAGCCTTGTCCCAACTATATTGGGGTCATTACATGAATTTTGTTTCCCCATTCCAGTCTAACCTGTGCCAAATCCACACCCTAGCATAATCACACAATGCTGGTGTCTTAAAAATTAGAATTCATCATTTGAAAGAGTTTTTTTGATGGGGGGTTTATTATAATTCCAAGTTGTAATTGTTTGAAGTCAAGCTAGTAAGAGGTCCTAAATCCTAATTGATATAGGCATTATTTCCTTTTACTTTAGGGATAATATGTAAAGCGAAGTTACTCGAGTACTAATATAATTAGAAGGCTCTGCGACTTGCAACACTCGTATCGTAATGTCCTTAAATGTATGTATTGGATTTCCCAGCCAATGGAATGGAATTTTTGTTGATTCTTTTCAGACGTTTTGGTTTTGCTGCTGATTCCAGTGACTCTCAGGACCTTGATTGCATTAGAACCTATTCTTGGACCATTTTGTATTTCGTATAGGATTTGATCCATGCGCCTAGTATTGTTTAGTTTCCTTTAGCCTCGCTTTGTTCTACTAAACTTCATTAATTTATAGTAATAAGTGAAGTATTTGTCATGTTCTATCTTGCTCTTTTATTTGGTACTTCTTTCTGTTGGTAGATAGATGATGCTTCCTCATTAGCATCCAGACAGCCTAAGAAGCACGGACACGGACACGGGACACGGATACGACACGACACGGACACGCCGACACGACATTTCTCAAAAAAGTAGGACACGGACACGTCGGGGACACGTTAATAATAATAATAATAATAAATCTAATAATATACTAAAAGATACTATCATTTTAACTTTGTAATCAATTTAGCAATCAAATAAATAAAAAATCAAGTACCACTGTACCAACTAACTAACAAATCAAATTATCAAATAGCAATACAAAATTGAAACATAATTAATAATCATTAAACATGAAATATCTATAGTTCTATAAAATTCATACAAAGACAAAGGGAGCAACATCAATTTCTTTTTACAAATAGCCCCCTTTGTTTTTCTTTTTTTAAGGATGGCCCTTTTATTCTATTTTTTTTTCAATTAAAAAGAGGCCCAGCGTGTCCGACACGTGTCCGGAACGTGTCCCCAGCGTGTCCGAAATATAAAAAATTAAAAAATAAACTAGACACTCTTTTTTGCGTGTCCGACACGTGTCGGAGCGTGTCCGTTTCCGACAAGTGTCGGACACCGACACTCCGGCCCCGGAGAGGTGTCCGTGCTTCCCAGCAGACAGCACTTTAATTTTATGGACGTCTCTCCAATTTAGATGGTCAAATTAATTCAGGAGTGGCTTGTCCATCGTGGACCTTTTGAAGCTGTAATAGATGGAGCCAATATGGGCCTTTACAATCAGCAGCATTTCAACTTTTTCCAGGTATGTTGGTTCTGGATGATGAACAGTATCTTCTCATATTCATGGTCATTATTATTGAAGCCTTAGCCCATCTTGCCAGGGTTGGCCAGATAATATATCTTCTATCTGCAGTAACTCTCAAGAGGATTAATAGAAGGAATGCTGAATTTTGAGATAATGTTTGTCAGAATGCTGTATATTGTTCCTTTTTCTCCTTGACAGTTGCTGTTAATGTTGTGGTTATGGCAGCTTAATTCTGTTGTAAAAGGGATCCAGCAAATGAGTCCATCAAAGAAATTGCCTCTTATTGTTTTGCATACTGGACGTGTGAGGGGTGGCCCTGCTGAGAACCCAAAAAATAAGAAGCTGTTAGAATATTGGCAGAGATCTGGAGTGCTCTATACTACACCTACTGGATCAAATGATGACTGGTAAATTTTCATTTTTGTGTTGTAGAAAATTGTTGTGAACTGATTTCTCGTTTGCATAGCACACATTCTGGACACTATTTGCTATTGTTATTAAAAATCTATGCCTTTATAAATGGCACTTTGGCAGGGCTGTGCAAGGATGCGATAAAGGGAAAAAGAACGATAAAACGATAGCATGACTGCCAAAATCCATTAACCTATGTATATTAAATGATGTGCTAATGGCTAATGAATATGACTAAACGGGTTTGTTTTGAAGACTTCTGAGTTTTACTTTAGTACTTCTTTTAGTGACAAGTTATCATTTAGACAAGGAGAAAAGTGGGGACGAGAATAACTTTTCTCTGGAGAATTATTTTCTCTCCTGCTTGGATCATCCTGAAGGAGATTGATTCTCTTTTGACTTTTTTTTGGCAGAGAGTAGGAGAAATGTGTTTCTCCTCTAAAATGGAGAAAACACCCATTTCTCCATTTTCTTAGGAAAAAAAATAGCATTTACCCAATTTATAAGGATTTCTTGTCTGTTTAGATGAAAGGTTTTTAAATGATTTTCTCTTGTATAGACAATGATTACTGGTAAGTGGTGAATATCCACCTTAAATTAGTTCTCATTTATTCACTTATTGGGATTCCTAGTCGTCACTTTCTCCTAATCCAAACTTCTCCTCTGCATGTTTGCAGTAGTGCTTTGAGGCCAAAGTAGTTTCAAGCTCGGTTAGTGTAGTGAACAAATTCAAACCTGCGGTAGAGGAATCATCGTCATCAACAGAACCTTGTCTAGTTGGGGAGAATTAAGGGGGATTTTATTTAGTCACAGCTCCTCTTTTGTGCTGTGATTATAAACGAATGGTAGTGAAGAACTGGCAGCCATCTGACAGTATTCTTTGAAATGAGTAATGTTTATATGAACACATTGAAATGGATTCTTGTGCAGGATTCTTCATGCAATGACTACATACATAAAAAACTAGTTTGGACTTTATTTTGTATATGCAAAGCATTATTATGTAATTTTTATTTTGTATATGCAAAGCATTATTATGTAATTTCTTTTTTTGAAATCAAAATAAAATATGCAATGTTTATTGTTTAATTCTTTTGGAATAAAATTGTACACTATTTTGCTATTGGTTTTATTTTTTCTTATTATTTTTAGTTAACAGATACTTATTTAAATTAATTTGATATATTATATTGAATCCATGAATCCTACTTTTTGAGATTTACAGAATTGGACATCTTGTGCCAGTGTGATATTCCCGTGTGTAACTGTAGACTAGGCTTGTAACCTCAGCTAACAGCCTATTGGAATTAGTTGGAATATACTAATGATGCTAAATCTGAAACAATTTAACTGTCAAAGTCCTTTTCCATCAATAACTTAGCGAGCCTAAATGCCTAATTATTTTGAGTTTTCATCACAATTTCTCTTAGCTTGTAGTATTTAGTTTAATACATTGAATTCTGTTACAGGGTAACAGCAGCTTTTCATCCTGTATGGATCAATATAATCACTAGTGGCCTTGTCTTTCTTCTCCTGGAAGATAAGCATTATCTTACCTTCAGAAAGGAAAAATAAAACGAACTTCATCTTGTTCCATGTGTTTGTGGTTGCGTTTTTAATACTTTTATGTAAATTCCATCTTACAGGTACTGGTTATATGCTGCTGTTAGTTGTAAGTGTCTGCTTGTGACAGATGATGAGATGAGGGATCACTTATTTGAACTTCTAGGGACTAGCTTTTTCCCTCGCTGGAAGGAAAATCATCAGGTTAGTTCACCTTTATTTGTCGTGATTATGTGGCATGCCTACATGCGCATATTTGCATCTTTCCTACTTATATTGTTAGAGTACTCTGCTTTCTTCTTTAAATTCCTATGAAGCAACCAATGTGCTTTATTAATAACGTGGAGTTTTAGAATGTAGTGCAGATGTGAACCATTATCATGCAGCAAGCGAAAAATAAAATTTGTAACCTGATGCATCCCGGCTCTGGGCAGGAGCTGTGCCTCTGCTTCCTTGTTCCCTATACCTGCCTCATTCCGTTGTGCTTCTTATGGGAAGCGCTTTGGTCACTCGAGAGTCGAGGCACTTATTCCAGTTGCTGTAGTTTGTCATGGTCATTAAGAATCATAAAATAGGTTTGCTTTGCTTGTAATTGAGGGCCTGCCTTCAAAATGGGATTTTGGATCATGGGCGAGATCTATTTTGAGGCCCATTGACTTAAACCTTTAGGCTAACTCAAGGCCCATTTGGCTCAGTTGAATATTGAGGAGGCCCATTGGGCCTAGCCTACCGAAAGGATAAATAAATAAACTTTTACCTTCAGTCTTATCTGGGTAATTCAAGAGTAAATCAGTAGAGTACCTTGAGTCCTATCTTGTTAAATCAAGAATAAAGCTGTAGAGCTTTACCTTGAGTCTTATGTTGGAATCCCCCTCCCCTCAACCTTCCCCTCCCCCCCTTTTCCCCCTTTTTCTTTGTATTTTTCAGAAAAAAAGATGTTCATCCAAAAAAGAAGTTAAAACACATCATAGAATCCAAAACAGATACACTCCCAAAGGAAACAAATTAGAGGGGTGTGCTCAATCCGTAGGGGTTAACCATTAGAAAAGGATATACTTTTCGAAGGCTCTCAGTGGAATATTTGAAATGCTCTATTTGTTCTGGTGTTTAGCTTTGTTGGTGTAAGATCTAGATGTGTGAATGTGCTAATCCCTAAATGGTCGTTATTCTTCCCCTCCTTTGCTGCATAAGTTGCTTTTAATTCTGTCAACTTGTAAACTGATTCATTTGTCGGGATTCGGTGCGTGTAACATTCTGTAAACAGCTCCCGCCCATTTTCCACATGCCGCCACCCTATTCAATTGTTATACAGGTAAGTAGTCTACTTCTGACCGTCATCTCCCTTTGATAATTAAAACAGAATACTGCCCCATACAGGTTAAATAATTATCCACTTGAAATGTATAATTGATGTTTGTTCTAATTATTGTTTGATTGATACATGCTACATTCATCTCTGTCATCTATGGATGCAGGAGTCTGAAGCGGGGAGTTGGCATGTACCAATTGTTGGTGGTGATGAAATTGAAACAAATAGGCAGTGGATCTGTGCTACTAGGTCCTCTCTCACTGTCTATGCTCAATCCCAACCTCATATTGAACAAACAGCGATGCGTTGTGCATCAAATTAATTTGTTATTTTCTTTCTATTTCTAGTTTGCTTAAACAAATATTTAGTAGATTAATAGAGGCCAACTTACATCCGGCATTACTGTAGAGTGTGGTTTCAGCTAATTAATTTCATGGTAGGCCTAACTCTGGATTTATTTTTTGCCCAAGGCTAATGCACCAAAAAAACCACAATTTTAAGTGAATATAAGTGGTTTGGATGCGGATGCTGACTACAGATGTATTGAGTTCAATTCAGAAAATGTGAAGGTTGTGAAAAAGCATTCCCACCAAATGACATAAAGTTTGTCAGGTTACATTTTGTGTCATCTTAGCATGCAGTTCATTCTTGGGGAACAACAATATTTGCATCACATCATAATTATAAAATAAAAATATATATTATGAAAGTGAAGATACCACCAAAATGTAAAAATATGATAGATAATGGGATCAATTAAGAAAATGCTATATGTTACGCATTAATGAAATCAAGAACAATTTAAAATTCTAAATTTTGTTTGTAAATTTTTTTGAAATTTCCTGTTAGCTTGATGGTTGGATCTGTTTTAAGTTCAGGTGACGGCCAATTATGAAGTAATAAACTGATGGTGGCTTGAATTTGTCCAATGGGTGAAAAGAAAAAAGAAAAAAACAGAATTGGGAGTGAAGATAGAGTTAAATTTAAGGTAACCTGCATTCCAAAAGTGATATCTGCAACATGATATAATTTAGGTATGTGATGTTTGATGAGCGGTCAACCATCACCATAACTTATGGCCAGCCAATGGGGTATGGTCTTGTGTATGTCACTACCCACAAGTAGGGCTGTCAAAATGTCATACCATCCGTTAACATGACACGAACTATACTAGTAAATGTTCGGGTGGGCTTTCAATGGGTTTGGTAATGGATTAAACCTGTTAACACGTTAAGTTAATGGGTCGTGTACGAATTAAACCAGTAATTTATTAACAAGCTGCTTAACCAGTTAAATTTTTTTAGTCCCTAAATGTAGTTAGAATTAATTTATATTCATAAAGAAGAAATCGAAATTTGTTATTTTATAGTGGGGTTAAATCGAAATTTATTATTTTATAGTGGGGTTTTATGTGGGTTCTATTCGAGATCCTCACTTATAGTTTCGTGTGGCTTATATATTTTTCTCTTTATATATTTTTATATGAATTTTCTTTTAATTTCTAAAATGACTTAATTACTTAACGGTTTAATGGGTTGAGTCATGTAATCCGTTAAATTAATGGATTGGGTTTGTATTGGATTTTTTGATCCATTAAGTTAACGAGTCGTGTACGTATTAAAATGATTTTAACATAAATTGGATGACTCATAATCTGAATTAGTTAACATGACACAATTGATATCCCTACTCACAAGGTTCCAATTCCATATCAACTTAAAGTCTAAGCTGTTCAAATCAAGTGGGATCCATCCTACATCAATTCATCACGACTGGTCTCAATGCATGCATGCATTGGCGGCACATTTTCAAGTCCCGAATGCTGACGACAACTGACAAGTGACGAGCTAAGAAGCCGCGTGGGCCCAGCTGCATTTGCTTTCTCAAGTCATGACTCAAGAGTCAAAACGGCACAAGTTTAAACACGATTGAGTGCTGCCGACTCCTACTTTGGAATTAAAATTTGGTGGTTTCTCAATTAGGATGCACCGTACACGTGTCGTGTAATTAGTAATATCTGGATCTGATTGGGCTATGGTACGAGTTCCGCATCCCTGCATACTCAAACTCCTATACCCAAAATAATTAAATAAACACACACGTTCGATCATGGATAAAAAAATCAGCTGATACCGGTTTATGTCGGCCGATATGAACCGGTATCGATCCATACCGGTACGATATGCCTCCGAAATATCGGTATTTCGGGGCCATATTTCTCCAATATCTCGGCTCATATCAACCGAGATAAACTTCATCTCGGTTTCTCCGAAATCTCGACGGATATTTTCAAAATATCGGCCGAGATCTCATAAAAAGGAATAAAATCCTATTTTTTTTTTTTTTATCTTTTTCCCATCTTCATCTTTTTCTCCTCTCCTCTCCTCTCCTTACTATTTAGAGCAATAGTCATACTTCATCACACATTCCTCTTGCATATTTTCAAATCCAACATCTATTTTTTGAAGAAAATATTATTTCAGGTAAGAGAAAATCAACTTAAAGCATTTTATTATGTTGTTTTTATTTTTTATTTTTAGACGAAGCATAGAAATCATTGGGTTTGTCACTTGTGTTGTGTTATTCATTTAAAAGTTAGATTTACATACTTTCATACTAGATCTACTAATATACATGATTTTGAATTTTCTTTTCAATTTTTTTATTTTCGGGTTTTTAAATATTTGAATTATAATATATCATTTTTGGGGAATTTCACCATAAATATGTTCTTTTAATGATTCATGATCATTGTATGGTGTGTAAATGATTGATCTACATACTTTTATACTATATCTATATATTTAGCATTTTGAAAATGATTTTTTTAAATCTTTATATGAAATACTTAAGAAGATAGCGAACTGCGACACAGATAATACTCATAACTTAAGATGACCGAGATTTTGATTTATTGTTGTTACTAATGGAAAAAAATATTGTTTTCCAGCATTTTCTAATATTCTGGATTTTTTTGGAATTTTTTACTAATTTTTTTGGATTAAAAAAATTCAGACAGCGATAATAGCGACAGACCGATATCCGTGACTGACACCAATATCATATCGATTTATTGACCCGGGGCAGATACAGCGACCGAAACCAGATACAGCGACCGAAACCAAAATTATAAACCATGTGTTTGATTTAGATCTCGAAATCCAGTGAGTGTAATCGGCCCTTTAAAGCCAAGTTTACAACAAAACTGAGTCTGGAGGGTTGAAATGGAGATGGTCCCTTTCTTCTTGAACCACGGTCGTTTTTCCTGAACCTATTTTACCCTGTTAAGGTCAACGGTTACAGAATCAACTTGAAGCTTCTAATATGCTATCGGTTCAGTGGTTCACCCAATGAATTAGATCTCCGTCTAAAGATTGAGAAAGAAACAATTGAAGCTCTTCAATGAATTAGATCTCCGTCTAAAGATTGAGAAAGAAACAATTGAAGCTCTTCATATTCAAACAAAAAAGAATCAACTTGGTTGAGAGAGAGAGAGAGAGAGAGAGAGAGAGAGAGAGAGAGAGATAACCCAATAAAGAATATTGTTATTTAGAACGTACGTACAAGGAAATAATTAACATGGAGAACAATAAGAGATTTATACATGTACATGTAGACAAATGAGAAAGACAAGGAATCACTCGGAGTCGGAGACCTTCTAAAGTCTCAACCCAACACACCCACTTGCAACGGAGTCTTCAGACTTCATGACTACATTTCATGAGCCGAGCACCGCAATATCGAACCATGAACTTCACCTTCCGACCAATACTTGCGAATATCAGGCGCTTGATGCGCCCGCTCCCTCTGACCGGAACCACACCTCTCTTCTTCTTCTTCTCTTGCACTTGGTCTGCAGCTCTGATCATGCGTGTCCCACCCTTCCTGGGAGTACTTCCCATCTCCTCAACGGTCATGATTCCCCGTCGTCGGCTCCTAAAACAAATACAACCTCTCTAATGGCTGATAGAGGAGAAGAAATTCAGACAACTTCCTTCACCAACGAGATTGATGATACACGTCAAGAGATGAGGGACGACGTATACTTATAGAATGAATATTTCAGTACAAGTCCTTGTGTATATACTGCAATTGTCAAACAATCCCTTAAAGTTAAATCTCTTATTTCTACTCATATTTACAAATACAACCCTATTAGAAACAGCAGTTACATCTCATTGATTGAACGAGGGACACACAAAAATAGGCAAGCATCCTCCACCACAATATTACAAATGAAAATTGGAGCTAGCTAGTGAGAAGTTGGTATCCGACAAGACGTGGCCCCACTTCCATCTACCAGTTAACCGGACTTATACCAATCAAAATCTGTAATACCTAGTTACGTGTCGATTTGTCTCTTGTTCAAAGTAGCCGCGTGGGGCCCAATCATGCTCCAGATACATAGGACACTCTTTCTCAATTGAATCGGCGTTGGGTGCTGAATGCTGCTTAATGATTCTATTATTTTGCTTTTTAACCCCAGTCAAGCTCAAGCGGGTTGGGACCCAAGAAAAAGCCTCCGGCATGACATTCAAAATGGCAACACATTTAAATGCCCAAAGAGCTTTCGGAAGAAGTGAGGTGACGTACCTTAGATTCAAATTCTAAATGTCCAAAGAAATTTCAAAAGAAGTGAGGTGACGTACCTGAAATTCAAACTCTAGACAGTCCGATAAAATTGACGCTCCTTACTGCTCAGGAAAGGAGTCGTTTTTAATTGAAAGATTGTGCATAACGTTAGTACATCCATGTAGCTTGACATAGTCGAAACTGACCTCACAAGAGAGCATAGAATTTCATATCCGAATAATTAAGAACAGCCCAGTTGAGGACTGGTGGTTTTAAATTTATTAGTTTCATTGTGTGGGCCATGAAGCGACCAAGAAAGCCTAGAATTTCAGATCCGAATACTTAATTCAAGTACAAAATAATATATCGAAGAACATCCCAGATGAGTATTAGGTTCACTGTGTGGGCCATGCAGCTGACTTTATTGCCATTTTCCAAAAGAAAGTTAATGAAGAGGCCTTATAACCATCCAACATGTACCTGTGTATTATAGTCACCTATTCATACAACACCGGAATTAGCTTAATTACTCTGATTTTTGAGTTGGGTAATGATGTGGTTTACTAGTCATGAAGCCATATTGAGGACTGATATCATCTAAGAGCTTTTCATCATGCGTCTCATTATCTACTTGGTGACATAAATGAATAGATTAGTGAACTTAGACCTCTTTCAGACTACCCCTTTGTCCCGTCCAGATGGTCTCCCCCTTAAACCTTCCATAGGATTGCTTTTAAAAAGGGTCTCTTATTCCATTACTTTTGATTTGATGATGATTATTTAATGGTTTCTTACTCTTAACAAATACTACCAAACATATGCATAAAGTTGAAACTATTAAAAATTGCGAATATTAATTCTACCAGCTGACATGGCTTAAAGATGAGAGAGAGTTGATATATATTTTAATTTTTTTCCTTTTTAGAGTGCAACATAAGAGCCCAACAACCATTGTCACCTCTACATACCCTGAATCGAGGATGATGGTACAATCACGGCTAATTTCCAAAAGAGAACTCACTAACTACATATTGAAGTCGGGATCCTCTTTAGCAGCTATTACACAATTCCCCATATATTTCTTTTAAAAACTTTATCATGGGACCAACAAAGAGATCTTCTCAACGGTTAAAAGTGAATCTCATCTCCTGAAATTATAAGTCCTAAAATTTCAGTTCAAAAGGAGTGAGCACATCATACAATTTAGTAATACGGCCGAAATATGATTAGTGCCGCATCGGCAGGGATGCCATGTCGATATCTATTAATGTTTATATTCTAGTGATCAATTTACGGTGGAACCTACTTCTTGTGATCGGTAATTCAGAATATGTCAGTCGAGGAAGAGTGGTTTATCTAGAACTGGTCGAGTTATCATGGGAGTTCCAAGAACGTGTTACACACCAAGCAAGAGGAAGCGCAGCACTTATATTTTTATCCTTAAGTCTACTTAGCCCGACCCCGAGGACCGAACGGTGGCCCGGTCCCGGGGGGACGTTGGATCCCAGCCTTAAAATGTCGTTTCCACGTGCAATTGAAATTGTGAGGAAACCAACGACAAAAAGACAAAAAGGCCGAACCCAGTTCCCACCATTTATTGTCTTGTCTTTGATTACTTAATCAACAAGGCAGCGTCACTAATTTGTTTCAATTGAACTTGACCCCTGAATGTCATTACCTGCTACATGTCCAGGAAGAAATGAAAATAGAAAGAGCCTAGCCCACTCGCATTTGGCATTAATTCCAAACAGTTAGGTTGATTGCCACTGGCCCAAATTCCAACCTCCTTCGAATGATAAAAGGTATGATTCGGCCAAATAGTTGTAATGGCTACCATTTGATGCTTATGATTAGCCCCATAGCAATTCTACCTCGAGAGAAGAGAAGTGGCTCAGTGCCATGTGCCATTCTTGAGCCCGTGGACCCATGACTTTCCTATGATGTTTTCCATTTCCGCTATTTTATTTGAAAATTTAAGTCTGCCTGCATCTGCATGGACTAAAACGTCAATGCATTTTTTTTTTATACCTATAGCTGTGGTGGGTCGCGAATAATTAATTCGGCTGTCATTCCATTTGGGGCCACCTGCTATCATTCTGAGCCTTTTGATTCAAGCCCCCTTATCCGATGGATGGTTTTTAGGCTGTTTATCCCAAAACCTTGACAAAGACAACTGGTGACCAAGCGTCAGATAAACTTTTGATGGGCCCATTAAAGAGATTAGAGATCCAAGCCGCTCATTTAATGTTACCTTTTATTTATTAACGATGGACAAGTGGTCAGTTCAACAAGAATCTATGGTAAATGACAAAAGGTCCCACTCCCAGAGATGCTTTTATTATTAAAGTTCAACCGTTGCCCCTCCAGCATGCTGACAATAACAGATATGCCCTAACTGCCGGTCAACTAAATGGGGGTCAAAGGTCCAACAACATTTCCAATGTTCTTGTTCGGACTCGGAGAACTGGACTGGGCGTACAACTTGGAACCGATGACATCATAATTATATTCATAAATTAAGTAAAAATAAGTGAAATTAAAAAAAAATAAAGATTACGAAAGTAAAGATCCATGCAAAGATATTAAAAGATTAAATTTAATGGGTCAATTTCTCAAAGGTGTGAATCTTACATTTTTTAAGTTCTCAAAAACAAAATGAGCAACAATGTAACTTTTTTTACCTGTAAAATCTTTTTTGCTGGATGGCTCTTATCATTTATCAAATCAATCGGTTTGAACAATTCAGAGAACTCATTGATTCACCCACACGACTGATCATACAATCCAACCAAGGAAAGTGGCTTTGGTTGAACCGGCATGTAAACACCGATGCTCTAATTAAGGTGGCCAAGGACAAATATGATAATATCTATTTTTATTCTTGAGTCTTTTAAGAATCGACTATTTTTTCAGGCATATGAAATCCCTGCCTACCCTACCCACCAGGTAAATCAAGTGTTTGCTTGGGCAGATTAATGAACCTTGGTCTAGTGAACTGCGCGCTACCCACGGAATTATTCCTAAGTTCAAACATTAGGCGCAATTGACTTTCATTTTTTTTTATCCAATGACATATGGTCGACAATTCAATTTCCTTATATGCATGGCCTGGTTCACTCCTTCCTCATCCTCGGCCACTCTTACTGAGTGGTTTATCTAGAACTGGTCGAATTATCATGTGAGTTCCAAAACGTGTCACACCAAGCAAGAGGAGCGCAGCACTTATACCTCTATAAATACGACCTTTGCCTTAAAATGTCGTTTCCACGTTCAATTGAAATTGTGATGAAACCAACGACAAAAATGCAAAAAGCCGAACCCAGTTCCCACCATTTCATAGTCTTGTATTTGATTACTTAATTAACAAGGCAGCGTCACTAAGTTAGCTATGCATAGGACTCGTGTAGAGGTCCCAAAATGGTGTAGGTTTCGTATGGAAAAATTAAAACTATGGGAGAATAACATCACACTGTCAATATAGGCTACTCTTATTTTAATTTCATGGGGCCCTACACGCTTTTCATTTCACATGTCAAGTGGGAAGAACTACCCTGTGAATGTGATTGGATTTTCAAGGTTGATGTTTAAAAAAAAAAAACTACAGATCCAGAGCCAGTGGCCAAGTCCTATTTGTCGTCCTTCTTAAGGGAAAAAAAAAAATCTCACTCAGCGCGTGGGACCCATTTAGAAGTGATACAATAACCTTTTTTGCTCATTGGCTCGTGATTTAATTGGTTTCTGTCATTTCATTTAGAGCCTCCTGCTCTCTGCCGTGTGATTCAGGCCCTTTATCTGATGGCAATGGCCTGATGAGTGTGGTTTTCAGTCTGTATGCAATTCGCGGGGAAGCTCTACTATCTCGAATCTTGATGTAAAAAAATGTAACGGTTCAGTTTATAGTAAGTATGAATTTTACATTCTCAAGATTTGAAATATGAAACTACAAATGTCTATTTGATTTGATTTTATTTATGTAAAATAATTCTGGCCAGTTGGTTCTTACCTAATCAATCAGTTTTAACCATTGGAATAATTCCATGATTCAAGCACATGGATCATACAACTCAACCAAATTAAGTAAGAGGCTTTGTTTGAACTGGTATGTAGTGGTTCCACCCAGTTTCTAAACGTGGAAGATGCCCAGGGACAAATATGCTTATATCCATTTTTACCATTGAGTACTTTAACCAGAATTTTCATAGGAGGGGGCAGAGGCGATTGTCATAATCTTAACTTTCTTCATTATTTTATCATTTGAGGGGGACACGAGTTTATTTTTGATTGGGCATGACCTATCTATAACTCAACAATTGATTGGATTTAAAAAGACACTGAAGCTTTTATGGCAGTTGGACGGGGCGACTGCCCCAGACCTTTACATGTAGGTCCGTCCTTGAGTTTAACAAAACCAATTAATTTTTAGTAACATTCAGTTTGGGTGATCACCATCATTAATCTTTTTTATATTTTCCTCTTTCTAAGAAAGATTCACGTGCAATAGACTTTCATCTTTTTCATCCAAAGAATTCTACTCAACGAGACAATTTCTTTTTATCCAGGCCTGGTTTATTTCTTTCTGCATCCACTGCCACTCTTGCAGTTCATCCAAATCAAGGGCACAATATGGTTTTTTTTTTTTTTAATTGTCAGGGTATCTGTGATATTAAAAATAGAGGGGCTGAATGGATTTACATAAAAAGATAGGTGTGTTGTTAATAAGGCACTTTGATATTCAACATTTTTTAAAATCTCAGCGAAAGAGCTGACCATGGTTTCAGTACGTAATCATTTTAATCATTCTTGTCGTATAGGATATAGGGCTTTTGGCAGGAAACGGATCCCTTGTTACCAATGAGGGGCTGCCACATGGGGTTGAGATGTCACATTCGATCTCTTTAAAAAAATCATATCTCTTAAAAATAAAATTTCTCTTTTCATATGGCATTCCCTGAGTGGCCCAATCAGGGTTCTACATCCCTTTAGCCATGTTACGTTTGCGGAAAAAACGAGAGATATATTCACGCGTTATTGTACTTTAGGGCCCGTTTGGTAAATTTACTAATAAAGTCAAGTTAAGTTAAACATCCCATCAAAAACACTTTTTACAAAAATTCCCTCCACCTTTTCCAAAAAAAGTCAAAAAGCAACTACATTTACTCATTAAAAGACAAAAAATCTACATTTCCCCATACAAAAAGTCAAAAATATTCCATTCCAAACAACTAAAAACAAAATATCATCATAACTTACTTATATTTTATTCATTCTTTTCATTTCACTTCACTCCACTTTATTTTAAAAGTAAATTACCAAACGGGCCCAAGTTACACTAAAAGTGTTACATGGTGATGGTGAGAGAACGAGAGGGGTTTCACATCACCACTGATTTGAAAAGATTTGGTTGGTAGCACCACCAGAGACGTACGTAATGGGATTTATCATTTATGGGTTAGCTACTGTACTTGGCTTATTTATCAGCTAATATAAAGGCCATCCAAGGTGCTAGCTGTAGAAATAGGAATTTCTCCACCAGCTATATTCATTTTATGGTTTTGGATGGGATGGCTGTGAAAGATCCGATCCAAAATCTGGCCTTAAATGGTGATTTTGTCATGCTTGAGCAATTCGGTTTTCACATATATGTGATGCATCTTTGAATAAAAACAATGGATATTTTTTTGTCATAGCTGCATCACTTTCAATCTAATTTAGGGGGCAACTTTGGGGGCTTTATAATATCATAAATCTGAGTCACTTTTGGGGATTCCCATAAACTCTTGTCACATTCAATTGTATTTTTGGCTACTTTAACAGAATTCCCTTTAGCACCATGTACCATTTGCTGACTTAAAATCCTATATATATTCAATAGATTGTGAGGGAAAAGGAGAGAGATTTTTTGTCCTTATATATATATATATATATATTTCTCCAAACTTGATATTAGAACAAGACTAAGATTAAGATGATGATGATGATTAAGAGCCCATCTAAGGTCAATGTCCTCACCAACAGCACGACCATTTCTTATTGTCTTCATACTTTGATCGTCTCATTAATGAATATGATCTCAGGGGCCAAGAGTTTGTGTTGCCTGCCCGGCATAGCGGGGTGCCCAACAATCAAATTCGAATTATTGTATGTATTATGTATGCTCTGATGGTTCCAATCATGGTCAGATTCCGATGCGAGTTTATTACGTCATGTCTTTTTTTTTTTTTTCTTTTGTGGTGGTTTACGTCATTGCCTTGTTAATTTGTTATTTGTTAATGACTTTAGTTTGCAAAACGTCAAACCACGTTTTTTTTATTTAATGGGTACGGGCCACATTTTTTATATATAAAAAAGGAAGACAAAAGGGCTAACGTGAGAGAAAAAGATATGGTTTATAATAGTTGAACATGAGAAAAAAAAAATTACACTCTAATCTTCACCCAGCCAATGGTAACCACTGATCATGGGCATCACCGGGTCCCATATTTTCACAAACTGTTCAAAATAAGTGGGGCCCATCTCTTATCTAGTGGTTAGAATTTATATCTAATCTTGATGGTTTGCCGTCACTTCATCAATAAAAATTCCAGACGTTAGAAATGAAAGTTTGGTCTTTTCTGGTCATGGTCAATAATAATAATAAAAAAAAATAAAACAGCTCAAGCATCACATGAAAACTTCAACGTTAGTGTCCTTGAGTCCTCTACGCTTGAAGTCATCCTGACTATCAAGAACCGTGTGGGCCCACCAATTAATGCTCAAACCCTCAGCTGACCTCGAAAAGAAGGGGGTTGAAATTGGGTGGTCGTTCAAGTAGAGTATACCGTACATGTGTAATAGTAGAAATACCTGTAGCCATAATATTCATTCCTAGATTGAATGCCCAACTAGAAGAGAGAGAGAGAGAGAGAGAGAGAGAGAGAGAATGAGAAGAGCCAAATAAAGAATATTGTTATTTGGAAGAAGGAAATGATTAACATGGAAGAAAGAAGACAAGTAGATGATCATAAAGAAGCCAAGAACAATCATTGATAGATTTATTTATGTACATATATAAGCATAAGCAAATGATGAAAGGGAAGATAATTACAAAAAGAAGGCTCCAACAATAAAAGACCACGCCGATCGATTGGGCCTGAAAGGGAGTCTTCACTTCAGGCCTCACCGCTGCATGGATTGAAACGAGCAGCACATCGAACCAGGAGCTTCACCTTGCGAACAATACAGGAGAATATAAGCCGCTTGATGCGCCCTCGGCCTCTAACCAGAACCACACCTTTCTTCTTCTCGTGCACCCTCGCTGCTGCTCTGATCATGTGTGGCCCTCCATCCTTGGGGTTCCCCAGTTCCTCAACGATCATGATTTCCCGTTGGGTTAGTGAAACGACCTCTCGATTTGGTTATAGAGAAGAAATTTGATTCGGGCAACTTCTCTGAGATCAGGTTTACACATGTTTTCTTTTTCTTGAGACATAATGAGCATTTATAGACAAGATGTTTGATTATGGGGCCTGGACATGCTGATAATATCGAAAAGACCCCCACCTACGTGCTTACTTGTGGAGTACATAGCGTGTATGAGGTCCAGTTCAAGGGGCCCCCTTGTACGAACGCATTCCTATCATTTCTACAAAATGAGATACTTCAAGAAAAAAAAATCAAAAGATTGAAAACAAACAACAAAGTCCAAATAAAAAAAAATGTTCATATCTGTAAAAATAAAAATAAGGAAATCAAAACCCACTAAAAGTACATACTTTACTGGATTGAAAAAAACAAAAATTAAGATCTTGCTCTCCTAAAAAACATGGATTAAAGCATCTTAGAAAAAATTTATCGTGCCATGGTTCTATAGCACACCCAATGACGATCACCACTGGTTGGAACATGGACGGTCTAGATCTCTAATCAATTTCTGCAATCAGTAGTTTTTGAGTGCCGAAGATTCCTAGAAGGTGGTGGTGCATGACTTTCAGGAGAGAGAAAGAGAGATCTTTGACCAGGCTCCACCAATGTACAAAGAATCTCTCTTTAAGGATAAGGAGAATTTTTTTTATTCAGCTGCAAAAAAGATATAGTTTGACTTAAAAATTAGGAAAAAGTTTATTGGAGTTTTGCTCAATACTATTATATAGATTAAGAAATGCCAATGATTCAACCCTGGGAGTGCTCTATTGAAAAATGGAAGGGAGAAGGAAAAAAGGAAAAAAAAAAAAAACCCATGAAGAAGAAACAAGTATTAAGGGAAAAGAAGCATTGAAATATACCAGTTTTGTCTGGCTTTTGGATTTCTAGAGTCTCCTCTATACTGCGGTGTTGAATGAACCTTTCTTCAGCATTTCAGCTGTGATGGCCCAACAAGTGACGGCCCACGGAAGATGCATGCAGCAAATGAATTTTTTTTAATAGTATACAGAGTGATGCACCCTAAAAAGAAGCCAACTACCACGCCCATCAACCAGTCTAGACCAACCTTATCATTGGGCGTCATGTGGATGCATGCACTAGCATGCAAAACTCACAATCTAACTCGAGAGAAGAGAAGTGGCTCAGTGCCATGTGCCATTCTTGAGCGCGTGGACCCATGACTTTCTTATGATGTTTTCCATTTCAGCTCTTTTGTTTGAATATTTAAGTCTGCATGCATGGACGAAACTTCAATGTTGTTTTTTATACCTGTTAGGTGTGATGGGGTCGCGAATAATTAATTCGGCTGTCATTCCATTTGGGGCCCCCTGCTATCATTCTCAGCCGTTTGATTCAAGCCCCCTTATCAGATGGATGGTTTTCAGGCTGTTTATCCCAAACCTTGACAAAGACAACTGGTGACCAAGCACCAGATAAACTTTTGATGGGCCCATTAAAGAGATTAGAGATCCAAGCCGCTCATTTAATGTTTCCTTGTATTTATTAACGATGGACAAGTGGCCCATTAAGTACAAGGAATGTTTCCTTGTATTTATTCAACAAGAATCTATGGTAAATGACAAAAGGTCCCAGAGATGCTTTTATTAATATAAAGGTCAACCGTTGCCCCTCCAGCATGCTGACAATTACTGATATGCCCTAACTGCCAGTCAACTAAATGTTGGCCAAAGGTCCACAACCTTGTTCAATGTTCTTGCTCGGACTCTGAGAACTGGACTGGGCCTATGACTTAGAAAGCATGACACCATAATTATTTTCATAAATTAAGTAAAAATAAATTAAATTAAAAAAAAAAAGATTGCGAAAGTAAAGATCCATACAAAGATATTAAAAGATTAAATTTAATGGGTCAGTTTCTCAAAGGTGTACGTTTTACATTTTTAAGTTCTCAAAGACAAAACTAGCAAGTAAAAGAAATTTCTGTAAAATCTATTTTGCTAGATGGTTCTTATAAAATCAATCAGTTTGAACAATTCAGAAAATTCATTGATTCACCCACACTTCTGATCATACTATCCAACCAAGAAAAGTGGCTTTGGTTGAACGGAAAAGTCTTCTTGTCCCGAATAGGAGCCCGGGCTCCCATTCGGGACGTGTAGCATAACTCTTGGTCAGTGGCGGAACCACATTAAGGCCAGGCCCCCCCCCCCCCCCCCCCAGCCTTTGGAAAATCCTATTAAAACTCCAAAATGGGCTCCCCCCAAGATTTTATTCAAGCTCCTGATCCTTAGGCCCAAATCTAGGGGATGTAATAAGTTAGGTCTATGCGTCTGGCCCAATTCAAGTACTGGTTCTCTGTGTATTAAATAGGTTCTGTAGGGATAAATGAGCGCATAAGGCCTCTTTGTGGATCTAGGCAGAGGCCCGACACAACTATTTCTAAGAACTAATAGGCCCAGACAAGGCAAGCCCCACAAGAATTGACTGCCCAAGATTCATCTTTGACAATCAGAATGAACATTGCCTTTCTTTGTGAATAGGGACCATCTTTTTTATGTCTAAGAACAAGGATCTTAGTGCAGGTGTGGCAGACAGGGAGGAGGAAAAAAGGGATCTTAGTGCACCCATTTTGGGTGCAAAGTAATTGATGAAATAAAATTTTATTCAAGTTTTGGCCCCCCCAAAGATGAAATCTTGGCTCCGCCCCTGCTCTTGGTTGAACTGGCATGTAAACACCAATGCTCCAATTAAGGTGGCCAAGGACAAATATTATAATATCTATTTTTATTCTTGAGTTTATCAAGAACCGGCTATTTTTTAAGATACATGAAATCCCCATCTCTCATAGCCACCAGGTAAATCAAGTTTTTGCTTGGGCTTGTTCATGAACCGTGGTCTAGTGAACTGCGCGACCTCACGGAATTATTCCTGAGTTCAAACATTCGGCGCAATAGACTTTCATTTTTCTATCCAATGACATATGACCGACAATTCAATTTCCTTATATGCATGGCCTGGTTCACCCCTTTCTGCATGCATCCTCGGCCACTCTTACAGTCCATCAGAATCAATGGTACAAAAGTTTTTTTTTTTTTAGTCAGAATACTATATCACAATTTTTTATTTGTTTCCGTTGGGGGCCGTTGGCTGGCCGTTACCCTTTTACTGAGTTAAAATCCTATGTTAGAGAGGGAAGATTTTTGTCCTCGCATCTTTTTCCAAACTTGATATTAAGAGTACTCTTTATGCTGACTCCATTATAAAAGGACAGGACCAAGATTATGATAATGCTAATTGATGGGGATGAAGACATTGTGTTTGTAATATTTAGGAAACCCACCGTCAACATTCTCAGCAGCTTCTTATGGTCTTTGTACTGTAATCATCTGATAAATGACTATGATCTCAGGGTTTGAGACTTGAGATAGGTGACAGGTCAAATATCTCTATAATCTATTGATTCTCCGTTTACACGTCATCATCATCACCTGCCTTTTAACATAATCTAGTATTTTTTTTTGGATACCCCAGCTTACTATAGGTGGGTGGCACCCCCCTCCAGTAAGGTGGTAGATCTCGAGTGAGGTGATGGAGCCCTTAGGTGAAAAAAGCAGACCTCATATAACATGACAAAGTCCTCTAAGTGAAGAAGGTGACATGGGGGTTCAGCCAGGTGAGATCTGCCATTATCAATGTAATCTGGTGTTAACCCTATTATCCATTTTTGTCCTTAATAAGTAGGGTCAAACCGCCTTTTAATTTTGAACTGAGATGGAAGACAAAAGTGCTTATTGGAGAGAAACCGATATTCCAATTCCAAACCGACATCCCAAAATTTATAATTTCTGCGCGCACATGATCTTTAACGAAATATTAATATAGTCTTCTCAATTTTCTTCCCTTCAAAAGAAAAAGGCCAAAAAAAGAAAAGAAAAGAAATAGTAACACATATGGTTGAATCTAACCATCATGCAGCCAATGATGCAGCCTAATATGATCGTGATTGGCGTCACTAGGTCCCATTACCTTAAAAACAGTACCAACCAAGTGGGGCACATCCCTCATAGAGGGGTCTAAAATTTTATCTAGTGTTGATTGTAAGCCCTCATTTCATTTATAAAAAAATCCATCGAAAGATGATCATCGTTGAAAAAACAATTTCAACCAAGTAGATGAATTTGGTGACACTTGTTTGAGTCCTCAATCCTTGTAGTCGTCACGACCATAGTCCATAGGTGAAGCGCGTGGGCCTACCAGTCGATAACTCAACCCTCAAGTTGCCCAAGGAAAGAAATTGGGTGCTACACCGTTGAAATTATGAACGTCGATGATCATTTCTTAGAACCATTTAACATGTAATTAAAGTCCAACGGTTGGACTACGGAGGGTCGTGATTTCTCGAGCAGTTGAATGTTTGTACCCATCAATGGAGGGCCCAGATCCCAATAAAAACATTGTAAATTAAAGATGAAAGTGAATTACATGAAAAAGAAGACAAGACTAACAGTAATTAATAACCATGTGGATTTACAAGTACATAAGGCGAAAGAGAAAAACAAAATTCCAACACGAAAGCTCCAACCATGAAAGACAAAGCTGAGAGCCTATTAATCTAAAGGAATTGGCCGAGTAGTCAGGACCACGGTTTCTCCATTTTTCAGAGATAGAATCCACTAGTGCTATCACCTTGAGGCCACCGGGTGTTTACTCAACTTTCTTCTTAGCCCGGAGGGATTTGTCTGACCCAAAAGATTGAGAACCCTCTAATAATATAAATAAATAAAAACAAAATGCCGAGGGCCTAATCGTTGTGATGTAGAATGTAGCAAGCCTCGCATCGAACCATGAGCACCTTCACCTTCCCAACAATAGACTCGAACACTAGGCGCTTGATGCGCCCTCACCCTCTAACCGAAACCGCACCTTTCTTCATCTCTTGCACTCTCACTGCTGCTTTGTTCGTTGGTGGCCCACCCAGCTTAGTGGGGTTCCCCATCTCCTCAACGGCCATGATTTATGGTTGGCCAACTAAAACAACCACTCGATCAATGGAGTGATAGAGAAGAAATTGGGACGACTTTTCTACCTGGTGGTTTACATGTTCTCTTCCACAAGACGAGAGAGATTTATAGATGAGAGATTTTTCTCTAGAACCCTGAATATTCTGATATTTAAAAAAAAAAACACCCAGGCCCAGGCCCGTCCGAGTCTCATTTTGGCCGGGCTTTAAAATGAATTGTCCAAGCCCAGCCCATTGGGCTCTAATTTTTTTTAAAGGCCTTGTCCCCAGGGTTGAGCCAAGTAGAATTTTTGAATTAACAAGGCCGCGTCGTCCTTAGGTTAGCTATGCATAGGACTCTTGGCATCCACAAGTAGAGGTCCCAAAATGGTGTAGGTTTCGTATGGAAAAATTAAAATATGGGAGACTAACATCACACTGTCAATATAGGCTACTCTTATTTTAATTTCATGGGGCCCTTCACGCTTTGTAGTTTCATTTCACATGTCAAGTGGGAAGAACTACCCTGTGAATGTGATTGGATTTTCAAGGTAGAAGTTAAAAAAAACTACAGATCCAGGGCCAGTGGCCCAGTCCAATTTGTCGCCCTTCTTAAGGAAAAAAAAATCTCACTCAGCGCGTGGGACCCATTTAGAAGTGATACAATAACCTTTTTTGCTCATTGGCTCGTGATTTAATTGGTTTCTGTCATTCCATTGAGAGCCTCCTGCTCTCAGCCGTTTGATTCAGGCCCTTTATCTGATGGCAATGGCCTGATGAGTGTGGTTTTCAGTCCGTCTGCAATTCGCGGGGAAGCTCTACTATCTCAAATCTTGATGTAAAAAAATTGTAACGCTTCAGTTTATAGTAAGTATGAATTTTACATTCTCAAGATTTGAAAAATGAAACTACAAATGTCTATTTGATTTTATTTTATTTATGTAAAATATTTCTGGCCAGTTGGTTATTACCTAATCAATCAGTTTTAACCATTGGAATAATTCCATGATTCAAGCACATGGATCATACAACTCAACCAAATTAAGTAAGAGGTTTGTTTGAACTGGAATGTAGTGGTTCCACCCAGTTTCTAAACGTGGAAGATGCCCAGGGACAAATATGCTTATATCCATTTTTACCATTGAGTGTTTTAACCAATGGCAGATCCGAAATTTTCATGTGAGGGGGCGGAGGCGATTGTCATAATCTTAACTTTCTTCATTATTTTATCATTTGAGGGGGACATGAGTTTATTTTTGATTGGGCATGACCTATCTATAACTCAACAATTGATTGGATTTAAAAAGACACTTGATGCTTTTTCGGCGGTTGGACGGGGCGACTGCCACAGACCTTTACATGTAGGTCCGTCCTTGAGTTAAACAAAACCAGTTAATTTTAAGTAACATCAGTTTGGGTCACCATCATTAATCTTTTTTTTTTTTTCCCTCTTTCTAAAAAAGATTCACGTGCAATAGACTTTAATCTTCTTCATCCAAAGACTTCTAATCAACGAGACAATTTCTTTTTATCCTGGCCTGGTTCATTTCTTTCTGCATCCACAGCCACTCATGCAGTTCACCCAAATCAAGGGCACAATATGTTTTTTTCTTACATCAATTGTCAGGGTATCTGAGAAATTAAAAATAGAGGGGCTGAATGGATTTACATAAAAAGACAGGTGTGTTGTTTAGCACTTTGATATTCAACATATTTTAAAATCTCAGCGAAAGGGCCGACAAAGGTTTCAATATGTAATCGTTTTAATCATTCATGTCGTATAGGACATGGGGCTTTTGGCATGTTACGTTTGTGGAAAATACGAGAGATATATTCACGCGTTATCGTACTTCAAGTTGCACTAAAAGTGTTGCATGGTGATGGTCACAATGAGAGAGAACGAGGGGTTTCACGTCACCACTGACTTCAAAAGATTTGGTTGGTAGCACCACCAAAGACGTACGTAAGGGGATTTATCGTTTATGGGTTAGCTACTGCACTTGGCTTATTTATCAGCTAACATAAAGGCCATCCAACGTGCTAGCTGACGAAATAGGAACTTTTCCTTCAGCTATAATTCATTTCATGATTTTGGATGGGATGGCTGTGAAAGATCAGATCCAAAATCTGGCCTTAAATGGTGATTTTGTCATACTTGAGCAATTCGTTTTTCACATATGTGATGCATCTTTGAATAAAAACAATGCATATTTTTTGTCATAGCAGCATCACTTTCAATCTAATTTAGGGGGTAACTTTGGGGGGTTTATAATATCATAAATTTGAGCGACTTTTGGGGATTCCCATAAACTCTAGTCACATTCAATTGTATTTTTGGCTACTTTAACAGAATTCCCATCAGTACCATGCACCACTTGCTGACTTAAAATCCTATATATATTCAATAGATTGTGAGGGAAAAAGAGAGAGATCTTTTGTCCTTTTATATATATATATATATTTCTCCAAACTTGATATTAGAACAAGACTAAGACTAAGATTAAGATGATGATTAAGAGCCCATCCAAGGTCAAAATCCTCACCACCAGCACGACCATTTCTTATTGTCTTCATACTTTGATCGTCTCATTAGACTATGATCTCATGGGTCAAGAATTTGTGTTGCCTGCCCGGCATAGCGGGGTACCCAAAAATCAAATTCGAATTATTGTATGTATTATGTATGCTCTGATGGTTCCAATCATGGTCAGATTCGGATGCGAGTTTATTACGTTATGCCTTTTGTTTTTTTGTGGTGGTTTACGTCATGCCTTGTTATTTGTCAATGACTTTAGTTTGCAAAACGTCAAACCACGTTTTTATTTTTTAATGGGTACGGGCCACATTTTTTATATAAAAAAAAAGGAAGACAAAAGGGCTAACGTGAGAGAAAAAGATACAGTTTATAATAGTTGAACATGAGAAAAAAACTGACACTCTAATCTTCACCCAGCCAATGGTAACCACTGATCATGGGCATCACCGGGTCCCATATTTTCACAAACTGTTCGAAATAAGTGGGGCCCATCTCTTATCTAGTGGTTAGAATTTATATCTAATCTTGATTGTTTGCCGTCACTTCGTCGATAAAAATTCCAGACGTTAGAAATGAAAGTTTGGTCTTTTCTTGTCATGGTCAATAATAATAATAAAAAAAAAAAAAAAACAGCACAAGCATCACATGAAAACTTCAACGTTAGTGTCCTTGAGTCCTCTGGGCTTGAAGTCATCCTGACTATCAAGAACCGTGTGGGCCCACCAATTGATGCTCAAACCCTCAGCTTACCTTGAAAAGAAGGGGGTTGAAATTGGGCGGTCGTTCAAGTAGAGTATACCGTACAGGTGTAATCGTAGAAATACCTGTAGCCATAATATTCAGTCCTAGATCGAATGCCCAACTAGAAGAGAGAGAGAGAGAGAAAGAGCCCAATAAAGAATATTGTTATTTGGAAGAAGGAAATGATTAACATGGAAGAAAGAAGACAAGTAGATGATCATAAAGAAGCCATGAACAATCATTGATGGATTTATTCATGTACATATATATATATATATATATATATATATATAAGCATAAGCAAATGATGAAAGGGAAGAAAATTACAAAAAGAAGGCTCCAACAATAAAAGACCACGCCGATGGATCGAGCCTGAAAGGGAGTCTTCACTTCAGGCCTCCACCGCTGCATGGATTGAAACGAGCAGCACATCGGACGAGGAGCTTCACCTTCCGAACAATACAGGAGAATATCAGCCGCTTGATGCGCCCTCGGCCTCTAACCAGAACCACACCTTTCTTCTTCTCTTGCACTCTCGCTGCTGCTCTGATCATGTGTGGCCCTCCATCCTTGGGGTTCCCCAGCTCATCAATGGTCATGATTTCCCCTTGGCTTAGTGAAAAGACCTCTCGATTGGGTGATAGAGAAGAAACTCTATTCAGGCAACTTCTCTGGAGATCAAGTTGACACACCTGCTTTTGTTCTGAGGCATGATAAGGCATTTATAGACGAGATGATTAATTTTGAGACCCTGTACATGCGGATATTATCGAAAAGACCCCCATGCCTCTCAATTTAGTAATGTTTTCGAGGAAGATTCTCACCTTCATGAACTGCACAGTGTGTATGAGGTACAGTTCATGGGGCTACTTAAGGAGTCGTTTGTTTCGTGTGAAAGTAATTCACATGTGTGAATGACCCACATGTGAGTCATTTGCATATTTAAATGACTCACATGTGTTTCAGATTCTACCGTTTGTTACTAACATAACTTTTCACATGTGAATTTATAAATAAGCTGTAGATTGTTTAATGATATCTCAACATCCAAGCAACAACAATGGTTGAAAATTGGACACATGACCGTGTTTGAACTTCTGAAGAATATGAATGATCCTAATTTTATAGGTGGGGCCCAGAACATTAAAAAAAATCATAAAAGGCGGACTGGGTATGTTAGTAATAATAGATTGTATATTGTTTGATGATATCTCAACCTCCATGCATCGTCAACGGTTGAAAATTGGACACATGGCCGTGGTTGAGCTTCTGAAGAATATGAACGGTCCTGATTTTACACGTGGGTCCTAGAAAAATAAAAAAATCATAAAAGACGGACTGTTATATGTTAGTAACAATAGATTAATCCAACGACTGTGATTATGTTTATGATATCTCAACCTCCATGCATCATCAACGGTTGAAAGTTGGACACATGACCGTGTTTGAGCTTCTTAAGAGAATGAATGGTCTAGATGTTACAAGTGGGGCCCAAAAAAAAAGGCGGACTGCTCATAATGGCACTGTAGCAGTTCGCCTTGTAACAGTGCTGTGTGAATCATTTTCACACCTCTTGAGGTGTGAAAATCTCAGGCACAAAAGGGGCTATTTTTCACACTATTTACATAGCTACTTTACACATGTGAATCAAAATCACACCAAACAAACATGATTTATGTATATCCATTACCCATGTGATTCATTTACATATGTAAATGAAAAAAACAAACGTCCCCTAAACGCATGCCTATTGATTAGCACTAAGATAGATATAAAAGGTCTTTTTATAGAAAAGGCTCATACAAAAAATCAGCCCATTAAATTATCCAAGTATATGGTTTAATAGCATAGAAGTTTTACGGTGACTCGGCGACCAAGGGTTTTATGAATATGAAATCAGGCATTATTGTTAGAGAGTGTCAAAGAAATTTCCTTAGGGAAAGTCGACTTGGACATACCCGGGGGACCGAACTGTGGCCCGGTCCCCCCAGGCAGCCGTTGGATCCCAGCTCCCAAGTAGCAGCGCTGATTTCCGTAACGAAGGTGGGTCGATAGAGCTGGATCACTTGGAAGAGAATTCTCTACTCTTACTAATAAATCCCAATTAGAGTCTCCTGCAAGAGCAATGTGGGATTTTCAACCCTCACCTGCCACAAAGTCAAACCCAAAATTAAATATGGGGGCAGAAAATCTTGCAAGGCCAAGGCTATTATCTTATAATTTCATTTATAGAAGGCATAAATGAGGCGATATAATAAGAGGAATCCTACATAGAACAGACAGACGAAAATATTACAAATAAAAACTACAAGTTACTGAGAAGTTGGCATCCGACACCATGGCCCACTTCATGCACCATATCCTTTTGTCTTGTACGAAGTGCATCGCTCCTTAAATTTTTCCACCATTCTGACTATCCACATGGGGCCAAATAGGCTCCTTTTAAATTTTTTATCTATCTATCCATCTAGGTATTTCCCAGTTGAATCAGAATTGGGGTATGATATGATTCTATATTTCTATTCTGGTGCCAACAAACGAGTTTGATAAACCATACTTTAATAGAGAAATTGTAGATAACTGAATGAGATCTGACTTAGCCCGGAATGACTCTTTCACAAGAAAGCCTAGAATTTAAATTCAGTTTAAACAATAAAATATGCATAGCAGTGACTGAGATAGGGAACTGGTGGAACTATAATTTAATGGGTTCATTATGTGAGCATGCACCTCGGACAACTAATATTATTCTTACGCACGTAGGGCTAGTGTTAAGTAAAAACATACCATATGAACAGTTGTTTTAAACCCATGCTGTAGTAGATAAGAAACTCCAGATTTAATTTTTTTTAATTTGATGAACTGGTATCGTTTTTGGTTGGACATTTCCATCAGAACCGTTAATCAGAGACCAATATCCTCACTTACACATCGATTTTGTGTCTAGGACACGTAGGGCGTTACAGAGACAGATACTAACGAATTCTAGATTAGGACGTTAATTATTGCTTTTTTTGGGCTTCTACTTTTCTAATGACTGCCCTTTACTACTGCTATTTTCTTATTTTCTTGTTGGAAGTTGTGTTGAAACATCCCAGAAACGGTCTCTCCAACCCTCATGATATGTTCTTCTAGAGCATTGACTATGGCAAATAATAGGCAAGGAAGTACACTTACTTTCTTTCAGAGCTGTATCTTATCTTGCTTTCTTACATTTTCACTGCTAAATTTGATTATGGCAGTTTGGATCAGTTTTATAATAAAAAGGTTATTCGGTCAATGGTTTGAAAATCGTAAAAACAATTTGGATCAATTGGTTATCGGTTTAAAATCCGGTTCACCACCTAAACCAAACGAAAACCAATATATTATGTAATTTGACTAGCATTTTTGACAACCTGTGCGCCTTTTCTGGGTTGTCATTATTTTGAAATTTTCATTTTCTGATTTTAAAAAGAATAAATGGTTTAAGTGATAGGACTGAACCGAACCAATCATAAGCCCTCTCCATTGGTCGGATCAGATAAGTCAATTAAAAAACAAATAAATTCGATTTGGTGATTAATTTTAGTGCTAAACTAATCATCCAAACCACAGTCTATACGCCCTACTTTCTTCTCTCTTTGTAGTTTCCTTGATATTGCGCGTTGACAACCCCATACTCTTTCTTTTACTACCCACACACGTTTCTCCAGCATTTCAACCGTGATGGCCCCCGGAAGCTGAATGCAGCTACGACTTTTCAAGAAATGCCTTTCTCTCTCTCCCACCCTCCGTTGAAAGAATTGAATGGTGCCAAATGATAAAAAAGAGATGCAAGTCAGCGTGACTAGCATCAAAAATTAAAAATTTCAATAATGCAACATCAAGATCCGTGCACTTTAATTTCACTGCCGACAAAGATATTTGTTGAGGGCCACTTTGGATGCAAGCGTTTGGAGATATTTTATTTGAAGTATTTGAAGAATTTCAAATATTGTCTTCTAAGTTGAAATTTTAAAATTATCCAAGAAAAAGTTTCATTCAAATATCTAAAGTTCTAAGAATTTTACTCAACAAAAGAGACTTTTTATATGGCCATGATTCAGCTAATTTTGACCATTCACAGTACCCAACCAAATAGGAAACTCAGAATTTGCAGTGACAAACATACAGTTTGTGTTGTCGTTCCATCTTTTATCATCCTCAGCCAATTGTTTCATGCCATTAATCCATGATGGGGCTATCCTATCCTATATGTGGAAGTCCCAGACTTCTGTGTCATGCCAGGCATCAGATAATTCTTAATTTGATGCTGGGTCTTCAAATCCATCAGTGGGGCCTACTGATGAAATCTAAGCTGCTCAATTTTATCTCCACCACTTTTTGACGCTGGGCAAATCCAAACTTCAAGCAGAACATTCTGAAATTAGACCACACCCACATGCTGCTTTTGTCATCTAATAATTGATTATTGTATACTGTTCTCTTCTCCTTTCATTGAAATTATAAAAGATGGTGGCCCTCACGAATATTCGGTCGATCTGTTTACTTTGCTACTACCTTTGTCTTTCCTTGAAACATCCCTCTAATACCCCACCACCAGGTTCTCTTTAAATAATGTTGTTGTATAGACTTTATTTTTTATAATCTTTCCTATTAACATAATCATCATGTAAATGTTGTCACTCTTCTCATGTGTCTAGTTCTACTTCTATAAGATTCTTGCTCTATTTTTTGAATCTACAGGTGCAAATCTTTCCAACAAAGGAATGATTGTGAGGATTGACAAATATGATAAGTATTAAACCTCCAAAGACCTCCTTATATACTGCCACCCTTTTCTACCTTATAAGCTACTTTTCTTTTTTTTATTCACTTATCTTTTAAGATCGGACTATGATTTATTTCCTTAGCCCTTTCCTCGTAACACCCCAGAAACAGCCTCTCCAATTAACCATCCAAATCTCGCAGGCCATGGTGTCCACCAGTTGGAACATGGACGGTCTTGATTTACATTCAGTTTCCTCAAATCAATAGTTTTGACTACAGGAAATTGTGGGTAGGTGGAAATGTACGTGCATGACTTTTGAATGGATTGTCAAGGGTAGAAGAGGCCAAAAAAAAAAAAAAAAAAAGAAAAAAAGAAAAAGTCATGATCTCTTTTCAATTTTGAAAATTTGTTCCGCTTGGGGCCCACTCATGCTCCTTTCACAAACACCTTTCTTAGTTGAATCAGATCTCGGTATCTTATTATCATGCTATTGTTCAAGCCAACGTCCGACTTTAACTAAACCATATTTTAGTGCAGAACTAGTAGATACCGTTAATATCTTATTGTAATCTGACAAGGCTGCGAATGACACTCTCACAAGAAAGAATATAATTCAAAGGCAGATATTGAACTCATTCTAAATAAAAATTTAAGTAACAGTGACCCAGATAGAGACTGGTGGCTCTAAAATTTACTGGGTTGTTGCATTTTGTGAGCTATGAGTTAACCATCTTTCAAAATAATACAATTGCGGAGGCGTAGTAACCATTGAATTATAAAACATGTAAATATGGATCATTTATTCATGGGACACTAGCCCAATTAGCTTAATTATTGTGATTTGTGGACGGATGGTAATGTGCCCAACTAATTAATCATCCAAGCTTGATCCCACCTTTTTTGTACAAATATTTAGAAGACTTGCCCATCTCAAGCTCTTTTAGACATGATCCAACTAGTGACACATAAATGGGTTAGCAATGAAATCTTTTAAACTTTATAATTGGTCCAATTTGCCTCCTTTCCAGTGATGGGTCTCTTTCTATATATATTGCTGTAAACTATTCAACTATTTACTTAAAAAGAATAGATCTTCATATAGCTAGAATGTTGGATATTTCTGGCAACAATCTCTTTTAGAAAGAGTAATGCTATTTGGACAAACTTTTTGCCCAGAATTTTGGCCAACCCATATGGTTTCCATTGAATATCATAGTGATATTCAATGGAAACCATATGGGTTGGCCAAAAAGTTTGTCCAAGTAGACTTTTTGTTTTAGAAACCCTATAGCAGAAAATCATGATCCAGACCACTTCGTACAAATTGGAATCTATAAAAAGGGCGAAGAAGTGCAGCGAACAATGTGTATCTTTTCCCACTTGCCGGCCACTGCCTTCTTGTAAGATGTCGTCATTATGTACGGGCGAATAATTAAGATGTATGTAAAAGTAAAACCGAAAGCGGTAGGACGATTCCATCACCATCCAGAGAAGCGACTACTACACGTGAAACGGTGAAAGCCTGCATGAGTTTGGTTGCGTTCACACACGAAGGTCTGTTTCATGGCCTCACATAGAAATTAACTAGGATGGATAAATATCCGAATTGTATCACACATCAGACCTTTGATTTAGGCTCCTCCAATCTTAATTGTGTGTGTGGCCTCCAAGCATTCTAAATACGCGTTTTGTAGTAGGTAAAGGTAATTACCTACATCACAAGGCACAGAGAAATGAGAGAGAGAGAGATAATTGTTTGATGCACATTCAAGAGTCGAAATCTGATCATAGGACCAGTGGCCCAATCCAACGGTTGGAGTCTGAAATGCAATATCTAGCCTCTAGCGTGTGGGACCCATGGATTACCAAGTCCTCAAAAAGTACTTTTCCTTTCCTCCTCTTCCTTTCAGAAATTAAAATAAAGTAGTAATACTATATATACTTTGTGGAGAATGACCCGGTTCAGGGCCCTCAAATGATAGAACTCACTATTGCAATTGCATTTGCCCATCTGCTGGTTTTCACCATTGTTAGGCTCCGTCCCGGGTTAATCTTGATTAACTCTAATTAATTGAACTTAAGACTAATTAAGCCGGTTTAAATGCTTTAATGGTGATTTATCGCCAAATGAAGTTGAATTAACCTAGTGTGGTTACTATAAGCTTAGTAACTAAGATTAAAAACTAAATGAATGAAAATGAGACTCAAATGAGCAAATTGAGCAAATGAATGAATTGCGTATAAATACGGATTTATACGTATTTTGTTGAGATCGGAAAGTATTAATACTCCCATGTGTATCTTTACGAGTACGACAAATTACATAAAAGACTTGAATGGATTTCACGAGAAATGAATCAAATGGACCTTGATTTGACTTGAAATGGAATTAATGAGAATTAATGGGCTTAAATGCAATTTGGAAGCTTATATAAGCAAGTGAGTTTATTCATTTTGAATCAAACCCTAGACAACGTTCACTGCAGCCGTTTCATCTTCTTTTCTTCTTCTTTCTTCCTCTGTTGCTTCATCAAGTGCATGTTTGTGGTGATTTAAGTGAAGGGGCATCAGTCATCTTCACCTTCTTAATCATTTTCTTGGAATTCTTCTTGAAAAATCAAGCTTCAAGGATTGGATTTTATCTCAAATCCAAACTAACCAAAGAATAGACTTCAAATAAGGCAAGTACTTACATATGTTTATGCTTGTGAATGAGTTTGTATGATTTTTTAATGGAAAGGAAAGCTAAATCAACTATTAAGTTGATTTATGGGGCCATTTATGGATTGTAAAACCTTAATTAGGTTATGTAATTTGAGTTAAATTAGTTAGATTATTAGGCTTCAATTGCTTTTGTTGAGTTTATAATTTTAGTGTCAATCAGGTTCAAAAAGAAGGGAAAAAGGAATGGGTGAAAAACCCATGCACTGCACTGCAGAACAGAACTTCGGTTCTGTTTCTGCAGTGTCGTCGGTCGACCGGCCAGCAGGGCCCGGTCGACCGGGAACACTGGGTCAGGCCCGAAATGGCCTGACCAAATTACTGTTCACCTATTTATTCAATACAACTCCAGGTCGACCGGGCCTTGCCAGGTCGACCCGGACCACTGGGAATCCTTTGGAAACACGTTTAATGTCCGAATTTCCGGAATTAAGAGTTGAAGCTTAGAGTTGACCAAATTAGTCATAGGAAGGAACAGTGAGTTTTGGATTCTACGAGAACTGAGATGAGTCTTGAGGGAAGTATGACTAGTATTAGTGATGTACCTCCATAAGTGTTAACTAGGGTTATCCTAATGCATAATCATATACGTAATATCATCTATAGTAATCTTTGCATTAATAACCAAAGTTACACTTATGGTTGGTTAGAAGATTACTTAAGACTTAGCATGAGATTAAATTGAATCGTAAACGAGACTGGCACTACCTAGTCTACCTAGTGGTTTCCGAACTCATTATGAAATTGAATTGAATGAAATGATAAATGAATGTAATGACTATTCCTACTGCAGTAGATGAGATTGGGGTGTTCCGGAGCCTATGGTGACACCAGTGATCTCTGATCAAAACACTGGGAGATCCCACCTTATTTGGACCGAAAGGTCATTGACTGAAAAGTCATACACTGAAAAGCCATTAATAAATATTGAACATTATGAATAAATGAATATGAAATGCTTCCTTTTGGAAGATTAAATGAATATAATGGAGTTGAAACCCCTGCTAGTGTAGTTGCCAGTATGTTGTTATGATTAATGGTATTTATTATGAATTGTTTAGCATTGTTAAACAATGAATTGTTAGGAATTATGAAATGTCAGAAATATATGTATACCTTGTTGAACCGTCGTGTTCATGGTATTACTAGTGATGTTACAGGATCAGTTGCTCGTGCCGTTCCCTCTGAGACCGTCCCGACAGCGGAGGCGGCCCATTCGATACCTCCAGGAGGTCTAGCCGAATGGACATGATTTAAGAGCGAACACATTGAAGTCTTTTGAGAACTTTTTAGAAATGATTTTATAGATTCATTTTGGTATTGTAAGCATTGTAAGTATGTCCCCTGCATTGTATTTTAAATATGCAGTGGTTGATAGTAGGAACTGAAATGATGTACAGTAACTTTACTGTTCAAAGTAAAGAGTTTGGTTCATTTTGTTTAAATGGTTGTCAATGTATATTGTTTGTATATTCCGCACTGTCTATTGACAGGTACAGGTACAGGTACGTATGCAAAATCCCTTGTAGATTCGTATTAACTTCGGTTAATTCGGGTTTACGGGAGTAAGTATGATTATCATCGCGACCCAGGGTTTAACCCTAATGACTCTGATCTCGGGTCCGGGTCGTGACATACTTATTGTATGGTATCAGAGCCTAGTTAAAAGACTAGATTAAGAAAACTTATAAATCCTTAGTAAAGCTAGGAACGAAGTGAGAAGTGTGTGTTTCGAACAAATCCCACTATGGATTTGTGTTTTACTGCTTTCACTGTATGTGATGTATACATGAGATGGAAGTATATAGATGTATTCTTACCTTCCTTATTGTTTACAGTATGACATCCGGATCAGGATCGGGATCGGGATCTGGAGGGGATGATTTTGCTCTTGTCCCACCTCCCCCTCTAGGGTCTGATAGTGATGCGCGCTTTACTGCTCTTATGGAGCAGTTAGCTCGCAGTAATGAACAGATTGCCAAGAGCCATGAAGCTCAGATGGGTATGCAGGCCTAAATAGCTGCTATGTTACAAGTGCAGAGCCAGATGCAGGCTCAGATACAGTCTCCACCCATAATACCCGTCCAGCAACCACATGTTGAGACACAAGTGGTACTACAGCATAGGGACAAGGATCCTCATGCTATCTTTGAGAGCTTCCGGAAGAGGGGAGCCACAGAGTTCCATGGAGATGAAGATTGCATAAAAGCAGATGAGTGGCTAGAACACATTGAAGATGTGTTTGAAACAGTTGTCTGCACGCAGAAGCAGAGAGTGCTACTTATCTCCACCATGTTCAGAGATGCAGCGAACGTGTGGTGGAAGAGTGTCAGAGATGCCTTTAAGGCAATGCCCGTAGAGGGTATTTGGGAGATTTCCCGGCAGCAGTTTCAGCGGAAATTCGTCCCAGAGCATGTACAGCAGCAGAAAGAGGCAGAGTTCTTGACCTTGAAACAAGGTCACATGTCATTGGCTGTATATGTGCATACCTTTTTGCAGCTGTCCAAGTATGCACTTGAGCTTATTGATACTGAAGCCAAGAAGCTAAAGAGATTTCTCCTTGGCCTGAATCCGGAGTACAAGGCTGTCGTATTGGCTGGACAGAAGCCTACGTCATTCGATGACGTCGTTGATAGGGCCTACACAGCAGAGGAGATACAGAGAGAGAAGGAAGCAGAGAAAGCAGCTGAGACCTTGAGCACCAAGAGGAGTGGTGATTCATGGTTTCGGAAGGGAGGACCATCTAGGTCTAAGAGGCAGAAACACAGATTCATTCCTAGACCTGATAAGAATGAGAGGAGGGAGAACAGACCAGTCTGTGCTACATGTGGGAGATTCCACAGGACTGAGTCGTGTTGGAGGACTACCGGAGCTTGCTTTATCTGTGGTTCTTTGGAACACAGAATGACATTTTGTCCACGAGCTAGGAGAGATGACAGACCTCCTTATCAGTGCCCTGCTCCTGGACAGGCAGCACTTCCTGCTCCTCCACCGAGATTGGCATTGCCAGCTCCTCCTCCTAGACCACAGCAGCCACAGCCTCCACGTCAGGGTCAGCAACGTCAGTGGCAGAGACAGTAGCCCAGACAGTAGCAGCAGGCAGAGAGACCACAGATAGCTGGGATGGCCTGTGCCGTCAACAGGGAACAGCCTGATGTTACGGCCAATGTTGTTGAAGGTACAATTTATGTTGATGATAGACCTGCTATTGCATTATTTGATCCCGGTTCTACGCATTCTTTTGTTGCACCTGCGTTTGCTTGTGATATGCAAAATCGGATTATGCAATTAGCATATGATTTTACAGTGTCTACTCCTTTGGGGAGACAAGTGAGGTGTGAGTTGTATATACCTCAGTGCACTGTTAGGATTGGAGAGGTGTCCATGCCAGCTGATTTAGTAATCCTAGCAATGAATGATTTTGATGTGATCTTTGGCATGGATTGGCTTGCGAAGTACAGGGCTTGTTTATACTGTTTCCGCAAGATCATCACCTTCAGGGTTGATGAGGCCAATGCCAGTGTACTATTTGAGGGAGTCAGGAAGAGATATGACACCAGGCTTGTTTCAGCACTCAAGGCTGAACGGTTGATACAGAGTGGATGTGAAGGCTATATTGCCTTTATCTTAGAGAAGAAGCCTGTACAGGAGTTGAAAAATATTCCTGTAGTCTGTGAGTTTTCAGATGTGTTCCCAGATGAGGTGTCAGGTCTACCTCCAGCTAGGGAAGTGGACTTTACTATTGAGCTTGTGCCTGGTATAGCACCTATATCCAGGGCACCATATCGTATGGCACCATCAGAGTTGTATGAGTTGAAGAGACCGATACAGGATTTACTCGACAAAGGTTTCATCAAACCTAGTGTCTCACCATGGGGAGCACCTATACTGTTTGTAAAGAAGAAAGATGACACGCTTCTCATGTGTATCGATTATAGGCAGATAAATCAAGTAACAGTGAAGAACAAATATCCACTGCCTAGGATCGATGAGTGGTTTGATCAACTCCAGGGTGCAGCGTACTTTTCCAAGATTGATCTTCGGTCTGGATATCACCAGATTCGAGTGAGAGATCAAGATGTACAGAAGACTGCATTAAGAACTCGTTATGGCCACTATGAATTCCTCGTTATGCCTTTTGGTCTGACCAATGCACCTGTAGTATTTATGGCTTTAATGAACAGGGTATTTGCTTCGTATTTGGATCAGTTTGTTGTAATCTTCATTGATGACATCCTGGTCTATTCAAAGACAGAAATGGAGCATACACATCATTTGAGAACAGCCTTGCAGATACTGAGAGAGAATCAGTTGTATGCAAAGCTCGAGAAGTGCGACTTTTGGTTGCAGCAGGTTGCATTTCTGGGTCATATCATTACCAGAGGTGGATTAGCTGTTGATTCAGCTAAGATTGAGGCCATTACCAATTGGCAGAGTCCGAAGAATGTGCCAGAGGTGAGAAGCTTCTTAGGGTTGGCAGGCTATTACCGGAGGTTCGTAAAGGACTTTGCGAAGATAGCAGCACCACTGTCGAGACTGACTCGGAAGAGTGTTCCATTTCAATGGAACGATGCATGTGAGTCTAGTTTCCAGACCTTGAAGCAGAAGCTAGTTTCAGCCCCGATCTTGTCTTTACCTGAAGGGAGCGGAGGATTTGAGATTTACTCAGATGCCTCGGGAATTGGATTGGGATGTGTATTGATGCAGAACCGGAAAGTGATAGCATATGGTCCGCGTCAGTTGAAGGACCATGAGAAGAATTACACTACTCATGATCTCGAGCTCGCAGCGGTTGTGTTTGCATTGAAGCAATGGAGGCATTATCTATGCGGGGAGACTTTTGAAGTCCACTATGATCACAGGAGCCTTCAGTACTTGTTTACTCAGAAGGATATCAATCTGAGGCAACGTCGTTGGTTGGAGCTGATTAAGGACTACGACTTTCCATTCAAGTATGTACCTGGAAAGGGGAACGTAGTTGCTGATGCTTTGAGTCGGAAAGTAGCTGACTTGGCAGCGTTGGAAGATGGATGGAATCTGCTAGAAGATTTCAAGGATTCAGATGTGGCCATTGACTTGTTGGACAATAGAGTAATGGTTGCACAGATGTCCGTCTTTGAACCACTCCTTATCAAAGATATTAAGGAGAGACAATTTGCAGATCCTAAATTAGCAAAGATCAGGGATAACATTGCTCAGAGACCAGATTTTGTGTTGGTAAAAAGAGTCCTCTATTTCAGGGACAGACTATGTATACCAGCACAAGAGGATTTGAAGCAAGCAGTGATGTTTGAAGCTCATCACACCAGATATTCTATGCATCCAGGGAGTACCAAGATGTATAGGAATCTCAAGGGCAGATTTTGGTGGAATAACATGAAGCGGGAGATCGCAAGCTATGTGTCTTCCTGTTTGACTTGCCAGCGTGTGAAATTCGAGCATCAGAAACTGCCAGGATTGCTTCATCCACTGGATATTCCCAAGTGGACATGGGATCATATTACGATGGACTTTGTATCGGGTTTACCGAGGACGAGGAAGCAGCACGATACCGTCTGGGTGATCGTGGATCATCTGACAAAGTCCGCACATTTCCTTCCATTTAGGAAAGATATGGGATTCAGCGAGATGTCCAAGTTGTTTGTTAAAGAAGTGATTCGATTGCATGGAACGCCAGTCTCGATTATCTCCGATCGGGATAGTCGGTTTGTGTCCTCATTTTGGCAGTCGTTTCAGAGTTCGATGGGTACTAAACTTCGGTTTAGTACTGCTTATCATCCACAGACAGATGGACAGTCAGAGAGGACTATACAGACATTGGAGGATTTGCTTCGTGCCAGTGTAGTTGATTTCGGGAGTGATTGGGATGACCATTTAGCGTTGTGCGAGTTTGCGTACAACAACAGTTATCACTCCAGCATAGAGATTGCACCATTTGAAGCACTGTATGGTCGTCGATGTAGGACCCCAGTGAGCTGGGAAGAAGTTGGAACTCGAAGTTTCCACGGTCCTACCATCATCGCTGAAACGGCTGAAAGAATACAGAAGATTCAGGATAGGCTGAAAGTTGCTAGATCAAGGCAAAAGAGCTATGCTGACAATCGTCGGTGTGATTTAGAGTTCGCCGTAGATGATCTAGTCTTTCTAAAGACTTCTCCGATAAAGGGTACGATCCGATTCGGTCAGAAATGGAAGCTTTCACCGAGTGAGTCGGATTGGCAATGTAGCTTATCGTCTTGACCTTCCAGCAAAGCTCTCTGGTATCCACAATGTATTTCATATCTCGATGCTTCGCAAATATGTGGCTGATCTTTCACACGTGATACGTCACGAAAAGATCCAAGTTCTGCCAGATACCACATATGTTGAGAGGCCAGTGCAGATCGTTGATACCAAAAAGGCAGTTTTACGCACGAGAACGATCAAATGGGTCAAGGTACTTTGGGATCATCATACACCCAATGAAGCTACATGGGAGCTTGAGGAACAAATGGCTCAGAAATATCCAGAGCTATTCGTTCAGGTAACTTTTACTTGAATTGATTTATTTGATTTTATTGCATTCGGAGGACCGAATGATTCTAAAAGTTTAGGAGAATGTTAGGCTCCGTCCCGAGTTAATCTTGATTAACTCTAATTAATTGAACTTAAGACTAATTAAGCCGGTTTAAATGCTTTAATGGTGATTTATCGCCAAATGAAGTTGAATTAACCTAGTGTGGTTACTATAAGCTTAGTAACTAAGATTAAAAACTAAATGAATGAAAATGAGACTCAAATGAGCAAATTGAGCAAATGAATGAATTGCGTATAAATACGGATTTATACGTATTTTGTTGAGATCGGAAAGTATTAATACTCCCATGTGTATCTTTACGAGTACGACAAATTACATAAAAGACTTGAATGGATTCGACGAGAAATGAATCAAATGGACCTTGATTTGACTTGAAATGGAATTAATGAGAATTAATGGGCTTAAATGCAATTTGGAAGCTTATATAAGCAAGTGAGTTTATTCATTTTGAATCAAACCCTAGACAACGTTCACTGCAGCCGTTTCATCTTCTTTTCTTCTTCTTTCTTCCTCTGTTGCTTCATCAAGTGCATGTTTGTGGTGATTTAAGTGAAGGGGCATCAGTCATCTTCACATTCTTAATCATTTTCTTGGAATTCTTCTTGAAAAATCAAGCTTCAAGGATTGGATTTTATCTCAAATCCAAACTAACCAAAGAATAGACTTCAAATAAGGCAAGTACTTACATATGTTTATGCTTGTGAATGAGTTTGTATGATTTTTTAATGGAAAGGAAAGCTAAATCAACTATTAAGTTGATTTATGGGGCCATTTATGGATTGTAAAACCTTAATTAGGTTATGTAATTTGAGTTAAATTAGTTAGATTATTAGGCTTCAATTGCTTTTGTTGAGTTTATAATTTTAGTGTCAATCAGGTTCAAAAAGAAGGGAAAAAGGAATGGGTGAAAAACCCATGCACTGCACTGCAGAACAGAACTTCGGTTCTGTTTCTGCAGTGTCGCCGGTCGACCGGCCAGCAGGGCCCGGTCGACCGGGAACACTGGGCCAGGCCCGAAATGGCCTGACCAAATTACTGTTCACCTATTTATTCAATACAACTCCAGGTCGACCGGGCCTTGCCAGGTCGACCCGGACCACTGGGAATCCTTTGGAAACACGTTTAATGTCCGAATTTCCGGAATTAAGAGTTGAAGCTTAGAGTTGACCACATTAGTCATAGGAAGGAACAGTGAGTTTTGGATTCTACGAGAACTGAGATGAGTCTTGAGGGAAGTATGACTAGTATTAGTGATGTAAATAAATAATAACAGGAAAGTTACAAATTTGATAATAATATTAATAGTAATAATAATAAATAAATAAGAAAGAGGAATGGTACAAACTACAAAGCACAGGAAGATAAAATATTACGAATGCAAAGTAGGAGTTACTTTAGAAGTTGGTATCCGACACCTGATGGCCCACTTCACGTGCGATTTTCTTTTTGGAATCTAACTTCCTCTCTCGATTTGAAGTTCTCTCTCTGTTTGCAGTCTCTCTGACTCTTTCCAATTGAATCGGAATTGGGTATCAGTTGATTCTATTCTTGTATCCAACGAAAGACTTCATAAATCATATTTTAATAGAGAAGTTGTTATGAGATATGACTAAGCCACGAATGGCTGTCTCACAAGGAAGCCTACAATTTCATATCCGGATACTAAATTCAGTTTAAACAATAATATACGTCATAGGGACCGATATAGGTAAATGTAGGGGATGCTTCCTTACAATAGTGGTTATTAGCTTTCTTCTGTTATAGAATTTTACGGGTAAAAGCCCTATTGGACCCTATATCATGAGGTTCCAGAATCGTCAACCATGTCACTACATGATGAAAAAAAAAAAAAACACGAACCCAAAGTCTCATCCAATCTATATGGTAATTATGAGAACTCATGAATGGTATGGTTTCACATGCGGATAAGGATCCCAAACAGGGGTCTCCACATTTTTTTTGGGGGGGGGGGGGGAGAGAAAGTCAATCTCTCTTTCCTCCGCCCCCCCCCACGTGGAGGCCCCTGTTTGATCCAACTAGAAATCCTTGTTTGGACCAAACAGGGGATTCGGTTACTTCACATGCGGCTTTTATTGTAAACAATGCTCTATCTTCTATAATGCTTTATTTTACCAACCATTATGTTCTGTCGTTGCCCCTCATTTGTCTAGTCCTGAACTTCAAACTTCTATGAAATGAATGTCATCAGATTCTTGTTCTATTCCATTTTCTGCACCAGTACAAATCTTACCTACCCCTGTATGGCATGATTGTAACGATTGACATTATCAAACTCGCTGCCGATGAAGATCCAGATGTTAAAGCGGTGGGAACCATCCAAATGCTGCTAAGGTCTGAATTTCGAAATGGGATCGTTTAACGGGTTCATCACCCTGTTATAACCTTGAATAGTCCAATCAGAGTCTTCTGTATCACTGTAGGCGGTCCCTGCTACTGGCAGCCGGCCGAAGTGACGTGGCAGGTCAGAATAAATTTACTCAGTCATCTTGAGCTAAAGCCTCGCTTTAAAGACTCTCACTACCATCCCACCCATCAGGAATTAATCTTTGATAGGTAGCTTTACTCTTCTATAAATTAGCCACTCCCACCCATCAGGAATCAATCTTTGATAGGTGGCTTTACTCTTCTATAAATTAGCCACCGAGCAAAGTAGGGGGGAAAAAAAGCCTTACAAGATCTGAAATCCTGAATTTCACATCACCATGCTGACTTTTGCATATGGACGTCCTGGAGGAGAAAATCCTTCTAACTCTGAATATCTTCTTTCGACAGATAGAAATAGGAAAAAAAGTGACCACCAATGAATGATAATGGTGCTCAATCAGTGATAAGGTTCATGATCAACATTTGTTTTGATGCGCGCATTATCTTGATAGACAGCATAGACTCATCAAAGCCACCAATCATGGCAAAGAAAGTATCAGAGGAATGTGCTGCTAACTAGGACTTGACCCAATTGTACATACTTGCGGGGCCATGCACCCATTAAATCACTATCCACTTCTAAAACTAAAATGAAATTTATGGGTCTGTTTTGAAAACTCACGTAAAAGTCATACGGCAGCACCTAGAAACCATATTAAAATCCAGAGTTCATTCCCAAAATCCAATTGCCTGTTTAGTCATTGCCCACAAAAAAAAAATATTGGACAGCCTGAGTCACAGTGGAAATTGCTCACTATTATAACTTGAGGTTTTGTTTCAAATCATATTATAACATGAAACGGAATTCTTCTCTCCGTTGGATTAGATCAGACAGGGCGTTGAAAGATATCGATGTCAGTCTGTAGATCACAGAAGGATCCGGATACTATATTTTATGAAATTAGTATCTTGTTTGGCTTGAGATTTCCATCACAACCGTTAATTGATGCTCAACTTCGTCTCAACGACTCGTAACTGTTATATTCAAAGTGACAGAGATTCTAACAAAACCTAGATTTAGACGTTAATGAATGGCTTGTTTCAGCCTCCAATGATGTGACATCTTTTTATCTCCTTGGCACTTGCCTCCTAAAAACTGAGAAAGGGATCGAGATTCTCATAAGATTTTAACGAGGTGATCATGAGTGGAGCTCTCACGGTGCACCACATCACTGTGAGACAGCCTTATCAAATCCTAATGGTATCCATAATCCCTACAAAATGCCACAGGATCGGTCATATGTTTACGTTGCTACCAATTTCGTCTTTCCTTGAAACATCCCTCTAGTACCTACTACCTCACCACAGTCTCTCTTTCCTTGAAACATCCCTCTCCTCTAGTATCTACTACCTCACCACAGTCTCTCTTTAAGTAATGTTGTTGTATGCACTTTATTTTTTTTTAATATCTCCTATTACATAATCATCATGTACTGTTGTCACTCTTTCCATGTGTTTAGCTCTACACTTAATTATATGAAATGAATATTTAAGATTCTTGCTCTATTTTTAAAATCTACAGATGAAGACCTTTCCCACCACTACCAGGGAATGATTGTGACGATTGACTTGATCTTAATGTCTTCCCGAATGTATGGCTTGTTCATAAAAATAAAAATAAAATATCGAACTATGCAAATCTATGGCGTGTTCCAGCCTCCAAAGACTGTCTCCTGCACTCCCATTCTTTTCTGCTATTGCTCTTTTTTTTTTTTTTATCTACTTATCTTAAAAGATAGGACTAAACATATTTTCTTATCCCTTAATTTCCTCGTAACATCCCAGAAATAGCCTCTTGAACCATGCAAATCTAGCTGCCCATGGTGCCCATTAGTTGCAACGTGATGGTCTTGATCTACAATCAATTTATTCAATCAGTAGGTGTTTTTTTTTCTTCTTCTGTTGATGGATTTCGACTTATTAATTGATTGTGATTCTGTTTGGGGCATCGGATATAATTGTCAGCTGTTGATGAAGGCCCTTTATCAGATGGCAATGGCCATCCAATTAGGATGGTTTCCAGGCTGTATGCAATACAGGGTGGGCTCTGATATCCTAATTAAACCTTGACATAAATAGCAGGGGGGACCCATCTCCTATATATTATACTGGATTCTCCTGCTATATTTAATATTGGAAGATCTGATTCTCCTGTTTCTTGTCAAGGTCAATCAGCAGAAGAACCAGCCCTACCTTCCCATTGAGAATTTCAGACACAATTGAATGAATGGTCACACTTCTTCCGAGTCCTAAATTCTGACCGCAGGTGACCAGCCATGAAGCGCGTGGGCCCATTTGGCTTCATGGCCTTATGCCTTGTGTACATTTTCTTTTTCTTTTTTTAAGTTATTATTATGGGCAGTGGACTAATCAAAACCACCATCAGCGTACCTGACAATAAGAAATGGACCGACCCAAAAGGGCAGATGTGAGCACATGGTACCTACCTACTACACGGAATGAAATTGAATGGTCCTTCAATAGTACACCATACAGGTGACCTGTTACCAAGATCTCAGGATCCAAGTCCAAATCCCTCTTTAGAGCATCTCCAAGAGATACTTTAAATTTGGATATGCTTTTTAAAAAATGAAGGCTGATGTGGCATATGTATTTTGGCAAATGTAACTTGGCAACTTCAAGAGAGATGTCAAATGCAAATGTAAGTGGGCCTATGATCATTATTTTATTCAAAAGAAAGATTTGCACCCAAAAACTCAAATGCAAGTGGACTCTCACCATTATTTTATTCAAAAAAAAAATTTGAAGTATGTTTTATGGTATGCCAAATTTGGCATACCATCACATACTTCAAATGCCATGTAGGATATGGAGTATCTATTGGAGACAATCTCATATGTCAATTAGAGTTGTTAGAGGCTGATATGGAAATTTGAAGTATCTGTTGGAGTTGCTCTTAGATCCTCAAAATTTATTTTCATGGGAGTTGGCTGGTCTGACCCTAAGATTAGGCACATCAGTTATCATCAATACTACAATCTTCTGAATTATTAAATATATGCATTAATCACGTTATCAATTATGTGCTCGAACTTATGCCCCAACAGGGTTTTGGAATCATCAATTACAGGCAGACCTACATGTATGAAGTTGGAGGCTTCGCCAAAACTTTACAAAACCCATCATGGCCCTAAGAGAAGTTTGGCCCACCCCTAACTTAAAATAAGGGGACTTTGGTCGGAGGTCCCTCAACTCCTCACTTTATTGCAAACAGTCCACAAAAAAAAAAACGTCCAGCCAAAGGTCCCTCATTCACAATTTGGTACGTAAAAGGTCTAATTTGCCCTTACATTCATTCTGTCTTTATTAAGATAAGGCCAACGAAAGCGTTACACTCATATCGCAAAAAGACTTTCGAATATTCTGAAACAGGAAAGAAACGACGAAGAAGGCGACATTCTCGTCTCTGTGACTACATGCAACGAGTAACAGCAGGTTAGATAGAAATTTCAAAAACTTTCCTTAGATTAACTGTTTCATTGCAAGTTAGAGTTTGCATCAAAGATATCTTCGATTTCGACAAGAGGAGATACAAGAAAGACGACATAGAAACCCTAGTTTCAGAAGACGGTTCCACAACTGCATAACTGTTTCCGAAAGCATACAAAGACAGTTCAAAATACTCATTTCCATTATAAGTTCAAAGTTTCTCACTCTTTTTTGTTTGGAAACCCTATCTTACTGTTAATCACCGATTTGAATGATTTTCTACCATTCTCTCTGCTTCCTCTTCTAATAACGAAAACCCAATCAGGAAATGGCCAGAACGAAGTCCTCAATAGTTTCAGAAAGCCAAGGGCAAAAGGAACAGAGAGTTGAAGGTATCCAGAGTCAGATTTTTTTCTTTTTTTGGCTTATAATGTCTGTCATTTTTGTATAAATTAGAAATGTTGAACCAAATGTATAACATTCATATCTGAATCTAAGATAAATTTATCTGTGCCTTGTGCAATTTATTTGTGATCTGTATTCACTTATCTTACTCTTTGATGATATGTATCTGTGTATTTTTGCAATTTATCTGTGTTTTGTGCGATGTTGAATCAATGTCTCTTGATTTTAAATGAGATTAAAAGCAAGAGAGTGTGATGCTGGACTGAAAATTCAACAAGACTTTTGTGTATTTCATGAATTTATCTGAGTTTATATCAAATTTATCTGAGTTTATATCAAATTTATCTGAGTTTAAGATAAATTTATCTGTGTTTTTTTACAATTTATCTGTGTTCTGTGTGATGTTGAATCAATTTCTCTTGGCTTTATCTGAGATTAAAACCAAGAGAGTGTGATGCTGGACTGAAAATTGAACAAGCCTTTTATGTGTTTTATGAATTTATCTGAGTTTATATCAAATTTATCTGAGTTAAATCAACTTCATATGATTTATCTGTGACAATTTATCTGACTTTCTAACAATTTATCTCAACTTATATCAATTTTATCTGACTTCTGTGACAATTTATCTGACTTTGTAACAATTTATCTGAACTTGTGTCAAATTTATCTGACTTATGTGTCATTTTATCTGACTTTCTAACAATTTATCTGAACTTGTGTCAAATTTATCTGACTTCTGTGTCATTTTATCTGACTTTCTAACAATTTATCTGAACTTATATCAATTTTATCTGACTTCTGTGACAATTTATCTGACTTGTGTGACAATTTATCTGAACTTATATCAAATTTATCTGAGTTTATATCAACTTCATATGAGTTTAAGATAAATTTATGTGTATTGTGCAGTTGTATCTGTGTTCTGTGTGATGTTGAATCAATTTCTCTTGGCTTTATCTTAGATTAAAACCAAGAGAGTGTGATGCTAGACTGAAAATTGAACAAGCATTTTGTGTGTTTCATGAATTTATCTGAGTTTATATCAAATTTATCTGAGTTTAAATCAACTTCATATGATTTATCTGTGACAATTTATTTGACTTTCTAACAATTTATCTGAACTTATTTCAATTTTATCTGACTTCTATGTCAAATTTATCTGACTTCTGTGTCATTTTATCTGACTTTCTAACAATTTATCTGAACTTGTGTCAAATTTATCTGACTTCTGTGTCATTTTATCTGACTTTCTAACAATTTATCTGAACTTGTGTCAAATTTATCTGACTTCTGTGTCATTTTATCTGACTTTCTAACAATTTATCTGAACTTATATCAATTTTATCTGACTTCTGTGACAATTTATCTGACTTCTGTGGCAATTTATCTGAACTTATATCAAATTTATCTGAGATTATGTCAAATTTATCTGAGTTTAAGATAAATTTATCTGTGTATTATGCAATTTATCTGTGTTCTTGTATTCAGTTGTTTTAATCTTTTTGTGATATGAATCTGAGTTATTTTACTATATGCAGGAGTAAAACACAATAAGAGAAAGAGGGTGGAAGATAAACCATCAAACAAGAAAGAAGTCAGTGAAGACATAGATGCTGAGAAGCCTAGCGCTCATTACCAGTTCAGATCAAATCTGGTCTCAACTGTTTCACTCGTCCAAAGCATCAAACAAATGATCACTGAAGTCCACAGAGTTGAATTAAGAAAGACTCCATTCTGGAGCCTTTTGGAATGCATGCTGGACAACAAATTATCTGAACAGATGTGCAGAAAGAATGACAAGGACATTATCTTGATCCTTGATACATACAACACACAACGAAGGCAATTCAGATTAGGAAGGTCCTTTGTGCCACTCACTGCAAATGATATATCGCTGATATTTGGCGTAACCAAGTTCCTAAACGACAAGCATTGCAGCTGGTCACTTGAAAACTACCAAGCCAGGAAAGTAGCTGCTGATGATGACTTCGAGAACTGACGAAAAAACTACAGCAATAAGACAAACAATTTGTTTCCAATCAAGTTGATGTATTTTATGTAAATCTCTTTATATGAAAAGTGAATGTTCAACAGACTTGTGAATGTATTTTTTTGGTTCACATGAAAGTTGGACAAACATTTCTGTCAATGTAATTCTCACATTTGTGAATGAATGTAAATAGAATTATTCCTGTCAATGTCTCCGTACGTCAGCACTATGCAATCTTTTGTTCTAATCTCTGGTGGAATTTTATCTGACTTCTGATAGAAATTATCAGAGTTCTGACTGACTCATGGATGAAATTATCGGAGTCGAGGTGAAATTATCTGACTTATGAATGAATTTATCTGACTTCTGAATCAAGTTATATGAGTGATTGGTGAAATTATCTGAGTTCTGACTCAAATTATCTGAGTCCTGGCTGAAATTATCTGACAAATGGATGAAATTATCTGACTTATATATGAAATTATCTGAGTCCTGTATGAAATTATCTGAGTTCTGACTCAAATTATCTGAGTCCTGGTGAAACTTATCTGACTCATGAATGGATTTATCTGACTTCTGAATCAAGTTATCTGATTCATGAGTGAAATTATCTGAGTTCTGACTCAAATTATCAAAGTCCTGGGTGAATTTATCTGACTCATGGATGAAATTATCTGAGTCCTGGTGAATTTATCATTTTTCACATATACAAATTCAAACCCAACATCAATTGAATATCTGCACAATACACTTCTAAACTCCCCAACACCACCCTCAAACCTCTGCCCCACATCTCTAATACCACTTGCACAGCCGGAAGACAGCAACATCTTCTCCTTGTGGGTACAAAACTGTGGAAGAAGATCTGTCTCTATATCTGTATCCTCGTACCCCACTAATGGTAGGGCATCTTCAGCTAAATGATCACCAATTTCCTCTTGATCATCGTCCTCCGATTCCTGCGATTCTGATACAAATACATCAACTGTCCCCAATTCCATTGAAGAAGCCAGCATGGACAAGCTCATTAGATCCGAATCGCTGTCCAGCAAGCACTTTGGGTGGCCAGGCAACGCATAAGTAAAACAAACCATGTTCATTGTAAGATTTCTCCACTTGTTACAAACTTGATGCATCAAACCATCATAGCTCATACCCCGACTCAAATGAATAACAACCGTAAGCATGCCATACTTACAGAGAAGCAATAACGGCTGTGACATCTGTAAAACAACAAGATTCAATGAATATAAATGGCCACTATCATTGCAAAAACTGTAAATGACTCAGATAAATGTTGACTCTAAACTTAGATAAATTGTACATAACACAGATAAATTGTACATGACTCAGATAAACTGTACATGACTCAGATAAATTTTGGCTCTAAACTCAGATAAATTGTACATGACACAGATAAATTGTACATAACTCAGATAAATTGTACATAACTCAGATAAATTTTGGCTCTCAACTCAGATAAATTGTATATGACTTAGATAAATTGTACACAACTCAGATAAATTTTACATGACTCATATAAATTGTACACAACTCATATAAATTTTGGCTCTGAACTCAGATAAATTGTACATAACTCAGATAAATTGTACATAACTCAGATAAATTTTGGCTCTCAACTCAGATAAATTGTACACAACTCAGATAAATTGTACATAACTCAGATAAATTCAATACAGAAATCAGATATTGTGTATATAACTCAGATAAAATTACACAAACTACGATTTGTCTGATTAACAATCAGATAAATTTCATGCTAAAAGTCAAATATCTTAGATTACATTACTTCTTCCACAATGCATCTCTGAAATAAGACTGGTAAATAAGTCATGCTCTAGCTAATCTAAATGCATGACCATCAAATCTTTTCTACATCAACTGAGCTGATACAAATTGAATACTTCATCACCAACAAAACTAAAGAAACCTAACTATCAAGACTCGAAAAGAAAAATGAAAAACTTCAAGTCCATATAAAAGATAGAACTGCTACACAAAAGTTAGATCTGAAATCAACTTCACGTCCATATAAAAGATAGAACTGCTACACAAAAGTTAGATTTGAAATCTGCTATACAGTAAATCAAACTACACAGCTAAAAACCAATAAGAATAGAACTAAGCATGCGCATCAGAAATATGTATATATCTACACATTCATATAACAAAAACTGCATAATCTCTGATGTAAACAGAAAAAATCGCTTACCTCAAAAAAGATGAATCCCTTCCCAACGTTTGGATCTGGTTTCTGCTTCCAAGCCAATGAACTGTTTCCTAGCCAATCAATATACGAGACTATAATCCAATTACAATAGAACTCCTACCAAAATATTGATCTGCAATCTGCTCCGCAAACAATGAATCTCTCTCTCGTTAGGTTTCTACATTCAGATTCAATATCATAAGCGATTGCAGGTTTAGATTCAAAAAACGAGATCTGCACTGGATGACAGATGCATATCAGTAATAACTTCCCCACTTATGCACTTAAATCGTGGCTAAATAATAGTGATACGTTGGGGACCACTCCACTGCATGCTACGACGGTTACAGGGGTAAATTAGTCTTCAAAATTGAAACCGTGTGGATATAGGGACCTTAGGCTGCAAACATTCTAACTGCTTGGACCAGAGCCTTTAAACAGAATCCGCCTGGACTGGAGGCTGGAAACATTCCATTCGAGGGACCTTTCGCTAATTAATCCTTAAAATAATGCATAGTCCCCACTTTCCTTTTCCCAACTCAAAATATTCCATTTCCCGATCTCTTTTACTCTCTCAAAAATCCATTAAAACTTAAAAAAACTAAGTGTATTTTTCATCATGTTGGGACGAGGAAAAATGTTCCAAAGCCGGCAGAATTTGACATAGGCCCGGCATTGAACAACACTGACTGGCCCTCCCTATATTTGAGATGAGATTCCACAGCCTTAGCCCATCCCGTCTCATTCGCAGGCCTAGACAAGAGGATGAACATAAAGCGGCCAAGAATAATAATGGATGTCTACATTTATACGTATGGACAAACAAGAAAGACAAGGGAACTACAAATACAACCCCTGAACGCACCCATTAGATAATATAATAAGAGGAAGGTCGCAAAAAGTATGGACAAACAAGAAAGACAACACAACTAGCAAAAATACAAAAACATCTTCATCTCAATATACTACAGATGCACTAAAATATTACATGTGAAAATTAGGTGTTCCAGAGAAGTTGGTATCCTAGATGCCGTGGCCCACTTCATCCAAAGAATACACCGGTTAATGCACATCATATCTGAGACCTCTGGTTAAGTAGCCCCGTGGGGCCCAACCGTGCTCTTTGTTATAGGGTTCACTTGCTTTCCTCAATTGAATTGGAATTGGTTTCCATTGGTTATGGAGAAGTTCGTATGAGAGCATCTCTCGCCTTAATATAAAAAGTAAAGGTGGGGGGCCTTCACATGCATATATATCCAATGCCAACAACTTATACATATTGCCAATATCATCTAAAAAAGAAAATTATTTTCATTGAGATGTTTCTGACAAAGTGGAAAATCACTTTCTCACAAGAAAAGCCAAATTTTCAGAATATCAGAACGGCCCAGACAATGACTGGGGGGTTTTAAATTTGTTGGGTTATGTTGGGCTATGCAGTGGCTTTACGGATTTACCATTTTTCAAAAGAGTACAAATGCAAGTGCCTTATTATAACCATCCAATTAGAGAACCTGTCCCTCATGAATATGATTATCTATTTAAACAACACAAATGGAGTTGCTTTAATAAGAGTGACGTGTGTGTTAGGCTGATGATAATATGGTTTACTAATTAACCATGAGCCATATCCCTCCTATTATAATTTGGGACTGGTATATTCTAAGCGACTAAGCACTTTACATGTTATTCATCCTCCTGGTTCAACTTTTTTAAATCTTTTTTGTAGTGAAGGAATGTTGAGTCCACTTGTGCTATCACTTAGGGGCCACATGGGTTTTATCCGACTTCTCTATAGGTCCGGAGGAAATTGTCCAGTCCAAAAGAGTGGAACCTTCCATAGGAAAAAAATAAAATAAAATAAAACAAAAAGACAGAAGAGAATGAGACGGACCATATGGTCCATATGTGCTTTTGGCATGTTATGCTGCGGATAAAACAAAGGATAAATTAACGCGACATTGTAAGTAGGAAACGCTCACACAGGTGGATCGGATCTCCTGGGGGATTTGGATAAATTTCTGTCTCTTGCTCCAACTTTTCCAAATTTTTCCACACATGTTACCAACTTTCCGCGTGGGATCCAATCACCCTTCTTTTGCAGAATTCACAAACTTTTCAATTGAATCGGAATTGGGCAGGCATCTTTTGATTCTATTCTTCCATCCAAATTAAGACCGAATTTAATAAACCATATTTTACTAGAGAAGTTGTAGATACCAATAATATCTGATTGTAATCTGACTAAGCCACGAATGACTCTCTCACAAGAATATATAGAATTTCAAATCCGGATACTAAGCAAAGTCTAAACTAATAATGACCGAGATAGGGACGGGCGGTTCAACACTTTAATGGGTTCATTTTGTGGGCCACGCAGGGAATATTAATCATCTTCCAAAAAGATAATTACAGTTGGAGGGGCCTCACAACCATCCAATTAGTGAACATGTCCCTGTCTAATATGATCATCAATTAATAAGTATCAAACGGAAATCCCTTAATTAATGTTATTTTGTGTTAGGCTAACAATGTGGGGAAACTAATCACCCATGCCTAATTTCACCTATTTGTGTAAATATGTAGAGTTTTTTTTTACCTAGAGGATTAATCTCTCTCAAGCCTTTTTTCTTCATGTGAATCGTAATATAATTAGTATCACATAAATATTATTGGATTCACTATTATCTCTTTTTTATCGGTCCTTTGTCCCTTTAGTGGTGATATTCTATTGCTTAAACCATTCATCCAATGACTTAAAATAGGAGCATGATCTCATTTGACGGCACCCCAGTGATCATAGCTAGTCAAGGGTTCCTCATTTAGTTGTTAGTTCTATGAAACTTCCCTCTACTAATACCCCCACCAGGTTCTCTCTATATAATGCTACATTTGTATTTTGCAGTTTGTTCACTCACTCCTTCTTGAATCTCTGCTTTTCTTCCTTGCTTTTTTCTACCTCCTGGAGCTGCTCTTGGTTCTCTCCAGTCTAATTAATCTCCCCCCACCACAACCAACCGAGAAGGAGAACATGGAGGGATCAAGGACCAAAAGAAATGCTCTTCCTGCAAGAGGAGACGTCAAACGGAGGATCTTTGCCAGTTTATCTCGTAATTTGAAGCTCATTGCCCGATCCACAATTCAATTCATCCTCTGTGATCGTTGAAACCCTCATGGCTGTAGTATTTGTCTTGACCTCCACTATAGTAGCCCTTAGCTTTCTTCTGTTTATGGTTCTTCTCTTTTATTATGTAATGTTTCTTTTTCTTTATAGTCCTATTACCTAATCATCATATACTGGTGTTACTTTTCTTATGTATCTAGAATCTATACGTCCATGAAATGAATATTTAAGGTTCTTGCTTTATTTTTAAATTCTACACGTTGAAATCTTTACCCATCATGGAATGATTGTGACGACTGACAAATTTGGGAAGTATCAAACTAACTTGATCTTAATGTCTAAATAATCCTGGAAGTTCCTCAAAAAGAGAGAAATGTGGCTATCATAGGATGACTATGAGGATCCATGATCACCACAGCAGGGGTGGAACCAGAAAATCTGAAGAAATTTCTATTAACATAAAGGAGGTGGATACTATGGGATGGCAAAGAACGCCATTAAAGACTTCTGCTGCTGCTGATGCTGATGATGATGGTGGTGGATGTTTATCAAGGTCAATTTTATTCCATTCATGTGTCCATAATGATGAATTGATGATCATGGTCACATGATTTCGTGCCGACGAAGCGTAAGGTCAAGAGAAAGATACTATCAAAGCCTTGTTTTGGACGTCTTCTGGTTTATCAACACACAACTGCTACTACTACTATAATTTATTTATTCATTTGTTGGTCTGACTATGATATATCTCCTTGTCTCTTGCCTCGAAACATCCCAGAAACAGGCCTCAAACCACTTTCAATTTCTTTTTCTCATGAAAACAAAAGTAAGTTTTGTGGTTTCAAAAAAAAAAAAAAAAAAAAAAAAAACAAAAGTACTACTTTATCAGAAAGTCTACTTTTCTCCACCATAGCTTTCTTAAAAATTAGAGGTTGCTAACTTAGCTAGCACCCCCGTTTCGCACCTAGCTTTTCAGAGATAGATCCGCGGGTATGCGGGTATGCTATCATCTTCCCACATGTGTAGCTTTCATCTGATTTAGGCAGGCTCTCTTCCAGCTTGTGCGAACTCTCTTTCCATTTGTGTGGAATGCCTGCCCCTCGGTGTGTGCAATTGCTTCAGGTCTTCTGGTGACTCAACCACATCCCATTTGAAAATAAATAAAAAATTACAACTCAAATTGACTCACAGTTCTATCGAACCGGCCATGAATTAGCCAACACAATAAAATTCCTAACATTATACATTTCCTGAAATGTGTATTATCTAATATTTATGGAATATCCCATGGCTCAAATCCATCTTTCTTTCTAATCGACTACTTTAAACCAAGTTTCCAAAATCAATTTATCGTGGATCATCGGAAAGCTATGGTCCCATCTCTTTGTGAATGACATGTTCCTCAAAACCTTTTTCCCGCGTTAAGGTCAGATTGGAGGGCCAAGATTCCTCCAGAAGCTTCGGATCCCAGCTGGTTGACTGGGATGGATATGTTCCCTCTCCAAACTCAAAATGAGAGAGAGAGGTTGACTGGGATGGATATGTTCCCTCTCCAAACTCAAAATGAGAGTGAGAGAGAGAGAGATGAGGAACATAAAGAAGCCAAGAATAATAATAATGATATGCGTATGTACTCAATACACGTATGGACAAATAAGAAATACAAGGGAACTACAATAATAAATAAAACATGGGGATCATGAGCTTGGTGCGCCCTGTAACCAGAGCCACACCTTCCCCAGTCTCCCCATCTCTACAGCAAATCATGATTACCAGTGAGGTGCCAAAGCACCTCAACAGATTATACACATTTCCTCGATTAAGAAATGAGCACGCTACCTCCGAAACAAAAGTTGGAGTAATGGCAAAAGACATGAATTTACTAGACATGTCCTGTGTTGGAAACTCACTTTAGATTTATGTGGTGTGTGTTTCTTTCAGTGGACTGCCATCATCTATGCCTTTTCCATCATTCAACTCATCATCAAAAAGGGAACAAAAACCTCATCAGCTACTTAGTAACAAAAAATAATAAATCAGTGGACTGGTCCCCTTTTATTGCCAGAAACCTTACACACTACTTTAGAAGTAGCTAGCCTCTCATTCTATGAATTTTGATTTAATGATTTGTTACTTTTAGCAAATATTATATTACTACCAATATAATCTTTCCTCTACTTTATTCAGTTGTCCTATTATGGGTATCTCCGCCACCATTAATCATAATTCCCAAGTTATGTATTAAAGAGGGCTGGTGGAAAGACATACACTGAGAACCATATGTTTCAACTTTCAACTAATGTGTAAAACTTCATTGTCACCCTACCTTCCCAGAACCCCAAAACCTTCATCTAGCGCGTGGGACCCACGCTTTTCCCTCTTTCTAACAGAGCTGTCTGAAAGTACTTTTCCTGTTCATGGCTCTCGCATTATTTTGACTCATTTGGGAAGATCTTGCTATCACTTTCAGCCGTTTGATACAGGTCCCTTATCAGATTGCGATGGCCGTCCGTGACCCATCATGCATCATGAAATTCTTTAACCGGCCCATTGATGAAATCTGGACCTCAAATTTTAGTGTCCACCCACTGAATAAACTTACATAAAAACTCGGATATTTTTATAAAGGTCCTTTCATAAGTAATATTTATCCTTTTTTTTTTCTTTTATACATCATGCCCGAAAGGCCGATAAAGTTTTAAATTTACAACCCTATTAATTTTCTCCTTTTTCGCTAGGTTTGGCTACTGGTCAAGAGTGACGCTCTAGTCTTGAAGACGGAGAGATCAATCTCTGAGCATGTGTATCAAACTATGCCAACACGACTCATCCATCTGTCTAGTATTAGCACTTATCACGTGCTTGTGTAACACCTATTTCGGAGGAAATGGAAGGAGACAATCCCGCACCTGCCTTCTTAACCATTTAAGAGGGCGAGGAATTGAGGATGGAAACTGTCTTTCTAGACATCTTTTTTAATCATGGCACTACACAAACGCCTCCTTAGCGACCTTTTAAATCTGAATCTTTCAAAAAGTGAGAAAGAGAATAAATAAGGAATGAAAATATGGTTCATATGGAGAGCTTTCAAATAAGGAAATAAAATATGGTCCATGTGTAGCTTTTGGCATATCATGCCTTGGAGAAAACGGATTAATAGATTAACGCGTTATTGTGTAACTGTGCACTCATGTAGGACATGCACGATTTGGATACATGAAGCCCTCTCCTTTTGTCTCTTTTCCATGTTCTCCAAATTTGTCCATGCATGTAACTAACTATCCGCGTGGGACCCAATCAATCTTCTTTTCCAGAGTTGAACTTGAGTAGCTTTGAATTGAAATCTGATATATATGGGCATCTTTTGATTCTGTTCTTGTGGCTATAGCCAACGACCGACTTTAAATAATGCATATTTTAGCACAGAAGTTGTAGATACCGTTAATATCTGACTGTAATCTGACTAAGCCACGAATGAGTCGCACAAGAAAGTCTATAATCTCAAATCAAGATAATAAGCTCAGTTTATATATGTAATAATGATCGATATAGGGACTGGTGGTCCAACAATTTAATTAATGGGTTCATCATGTGGGTCATGAGTGGTTAACCATCCTCCAAAGGAATACAATTGCAGGGGCCTCACAAATCAAGACCATCCAATTAGTGAGCGTGTCCCTGTCAAATATGGATCATCAATTCATAAAACACTAACAGAACTATCTTAATTGATATGATTTGTGTTAGTTTTATAATGTGGTCAGCTAATATTCAAGCCTTATTCCACCTTTTTGTGTTAATATGTATAATTTTTCTAGAGGATTGATCTTGTTCTAGCCTCTTTTTTTTTCTCCATGTGACTCATAATCTAATTAGTATAAGAAATTAATGGATTAATTGATTGCCTCTATTATTGAAACTATTCATCTAAGGACTTCATAGATTAGCATCTCATTCTACAACACCCCATTGACCATTGTTATTTATTTTTTATTTTTGGCACCAGCTTAGGGCAGCTAGGAAAGATGGCATGTCCAAGACTCGAACCTACGAGTGCCTAAATATTTACGGACTTAATTATATGGATATAGAACTTCTTAGGAAGGATCAAATGCTTGAAACCTGAAAGGGAAGGAGAAGTAAATGTCAGAGACCCTGACTGCAGTTAGTCAAAGGCACTCCAATGCCTTAGCTAGTTCAACAACTAGACAAATGATGAGTAAGTGAAGAAGAAGAGAGAGTTTAGAGTATGGGTGTAAAACGTTGCATACCTCTTCTGGGTTAGCTCTTTGTATATATAGGCCAAGAGTTGACTTTTGGAGGTAGGGTCCCATCAGACCTTACCCTGACGTCTTGCGAGTAGAGTCTCATTAGACCTTACCCTTGTTGACCTTAGAGGCAGAGTCTCATCAGACCTTATCTTAATGTAGACGTAGCCGCCGGGTAATGATAACTTCTTATCTCGATCCGATGTATGTCACCATCAATCAACACGTTCTGTAACGTAGCTAAGTCTCTATGGAAATACAGTCACGATTGATTAAGAGTCAGTGCATGTCTCGATTAACCGAACCGAACTGAAGATAATGTCAAAGTCAGATGTGACCTCGGTTTGGAAGCATTCTAACACTATTGCCGAGATGGAAAAAGCCGAGACCAAGATATGCCTAACTGATACTTTTACCAAAACTAGAATAATCTCGATATTGGAAAAATGTCCCACACAGAACCCATGGACCATTATGCAATAATCCAGCGTATGCCTAATTTAGTTTTTATAAATGAATGTTGGATAGCTCCTGCGGCTTCTATTACCAATGCCGACAGCAATGCGAAGACCAGGAGTTGTTTGTTTGAAAATGTTTCTGACCAAAGGCACAAGTATTGAAAATTAGGAAAGCTGGTATAAAATCATGTCTTAAAAGCATTCTAAACTTTTTGTTTGAATGCTAAATTTTGAAAACCGATCTTATATCACTTTTGGCATTTGAAATTTGTAGAATGTCAACTTGATGGTTGTGTATAATTTGAGCATTATAAATAATTTAGAGGAGCATTTGAGGAAATCATAATTTTTTCCTAGAAAAGAACTCTCAAATTTTCTTTAAGATTATGTATGGTCCGGGCCACCTTCCAAATTGGTGCCGCCGAATTCAATTAAATTATCTGCGGGAACAGCAATATGATACTATATTTAAAAAAAAAAACAAAAAAGGTGGGGGGGGGGGGCAAAAAAGAGTGCCCCTGAATTCTTCATTTTTCTCATAGGCTGCCAACAAATGTCTCTTTATGTACGGACAAAATTGTAAGGAAAACTGATGACAACCACTAAACCCCTTCTCTCAAACTCTAAAACCTTTTGTCCTGATTAATTAATAGGGCATTGACAGGAAAAATTAGTTATTAGTCATGTCTAGGGATGTAAACGGGTATTCCGGAAATATTAAGGAGAAGATGGAGCTGGAGCTGGACCAAGAACCGTCTCGGGGCAGTTTTTTTGTTCTACGGGTTTAGAACCGTTAAGGAAAAAGTGGAACCAAACCTAAAACAAGAACCATATATGGGCTAGGTTTGGGTCTGGATCCGGTTCTAGGTAGAGAATGGTATGGGGAAAAATTTTAATTTTTAGAAGAGATTCTCGAAAATTGAAGTAATGTATTGGATCCCGAGTCCACGGGTCCGAACCAATATGGAACCGAAACCGGACCCGTTTAGTTCCCAAGTCCAAAAAAAGGACCTGGATCCGAACTCATTTACTTAGCAGGGCCTAAATAAGGACTCAAACTTGGTTTTTAATGGATCAAAACCTCCGGATAATCGGAGAATCGATGACCCATTTACATTCTTAGTTATGTCGCAACTTTTTTTTTTTAGAGAGGCCCCTAGAAACTTTTATACCATGAAATCGAGCTTTATATATATATATATATATAATAATAATAAGAATGGCATCATTTTAAAAAAAAAAACATCTCCTATTTGAATCCACTGGGACGCATGATTATCATGGAAGTCAATTAGATAGAAAGATATATATGAGACCTATTGGTGTGCAAAGTGTTTATAAGATCATCATAACCCTTTGTTCCATGGCCTTAAACTTTAATGGTTTTAGAGGTATCATTTATTTATAATCTCAATCCAATGGTGAGAAAAAGTATTAAATTGATACTTATGACTATTCATGAAAAAAAAAGCCCCTGACAGGGCGGCAAATGAACAAAAAATAACCCTGACTGGGCGGCAAATGAACATTTTTAAAGTGGGAGCATTTTGGAGAATTACCCTATAATAAATTCTTTCCACAAATCACATAAAAGAATCTAAAGCTCATGATTCCCCCTCAATTGAGGCAATCTAACGTCCTTTGTTGAAAAAGTCTCATCAACCGCGTGGGACCCATTTCTTACCTAACCCTCCAACTAGTTATATTTGGTCAGGAAGTTTTACTTTTCCTCTCAGAAAGTATTGATGCTAGCGATATGTTTAACTCTTCATGGCTCTCGAATTGTATAACTAAATTTTGTCGTTCCACTAGGGCCCACCTGCAATCATTCTCAGCCGCTTGATGCGGGCCCTTCGTCAGATACCAATTGGCTGGCCAATGAGCTAGAATTGTTTTTTCATGCCATATGTACTAATCCATGGTGGGGTCTCCAATTCCTATCTTTCCAATCCCCTAAATGAGAACTACCAAATCCTCATACCAAGGATCATCTTTTTTTTGGAAAATTTTCAAATACATTTTAAGTTTTTGCCTTATTTTAGAAAAGAACACAAGTTTTAAAACTTTTCACATTAGTCTCTAAGTTTTCCAATAAGTCTTCAGTTAAGGACATCCGGTCATTTATTGGTATTTTTTATGATGTTCTCCTAGTTTTTTTAAGATAATCAAAGTGCCCTTCTTTTAAAGACATAACATGGTTTCAACAGCCACTACATTCAACTGATGGTCGTAGAGATTATAATTGTACGTAATCATTATAAAGATACGGTGAAGAAAATGAAAAGAATATAGAAAAAGTAAAAGAAGATTTGCTTTCAATGAATGGTGATTTGGGTGAGATTTTGAAGGAAAAAGTTGTCGTAAAATAGGCTTAAATGGGTGAATGTTCTTGATAGATTTTTTTTTTTTTTTTTGAAAAATTTAGGAATTAATTTGAAAAGTTTTAAAACTTGTGTTCTTTTTTGAAATAAGATGAAAACTGAAGGCCTTATTTGAAACTTTTCCAATTTGTTAGGGTGGGCCTGTAAATCCGTCAGTGGGACCCACTGATGAGAAGGCCTCCCAACTTTAAGTGTCACTTCAAACCGAGTCTATTGTATCAGATTTTGTGTTCTCTTACGGGTGTTAGTATTTGCACCCACTCTAGTGGTAATAGGGTGGGTATAAACGTACAAGTCCCATCTAAAAGGAGTAGTTGCTGGCTATACCATTGTGTCACCTTAGTCTTCGTGCATTACAAAAGCGAAGTCCTTGTCCCAACTTGTTTTCATCCTCCTTCACGTGTTACATCATCACGCTTGAAGGCAGTACGTGCCACATCTATGTCCTCGGGGCGCGTGCGAGGAAAGAGAGCAAATCATAGTTTTAGTGCAGGTGGGTTAGATCAGACCCAATCCGATCCGATTCTGACCCGAACCCAGCCCAACCGCTGCACCCTTATGCGCGGGTGATGCAGGAGGTGACGGCGTGTGACGTCAGCAATGGACAGAGACCGTACGGCTGACGTAGGGAGATTGATCTTCAACAGTCAAAACTTCGCGATGCGATATCTTGAAGATCCGGACGAATGGTTTGGTTCTAAAAAATCCTTGCGGGTAGATCTCCGCAGTGGCATCAAAAGGAAGGCAATCCAGTGGTTCAGAAAAAAGGGTGATTTTTTCTCCTTTCATCTCTTGCAAAAGGCCTAGGTTTTATGATATATTCTGAAAGATATATGAAATTGGGATCTTTAATCTTAGCTGAATGGTGGACCTTTTCTGCTGTGGATAAACCTTAGGCCAGCCTAACCTGGCCATGAACACCTATAATAAATATAAGTTGCATTGATTATTTATGAGCTTGCTAGGCCTAAAGTAACCTTGGAACCAAGGCCAAGTCAATAGATTATTTGTCAGACCAAAAATCAGTGTCATTAATTCTATTGAAGGGCCACCTTGTTTGCATGGAATTAGATTTCTAAAAAGTATAAGTATTGTATTTCTAAATGGATTAATATTAAACAAACAAGGTTAAAGATTTTAAGCAGTCATCAAAGAATCTTTACTTTTGATGAATATGAGATGAAAAACCAACACCCAAGCATCACTCTGCAAGGGTGAAACCAAATTCAAGGGTTTGGGTGCTGAAGCCCTCACCACCGTCGAACCAACATGTTGCTATTGCTATCGTGTATGTAAATAATAATCACTACGTCCAGGTTGCATTGACAGATGGTTACCCAATGCCCCCCATTATGCCTCAATGGGTTCACTTCAGGCATGATTGTGCAGCTGCATGGGCTACCCCGTATACGGAGCGAATTAATACGTTCGTGCAATATATGCGTTTTAGGTTTCCTTCTGAAACCATTGTGTTGGAAGATTAGGACTGTAATATGTTTTAATATGTTTGAATAAATTTGTTTTCAGATTCCTTGGGAGGATGAGATCGTGGCCTGTCGGGTGTTTGTCTTATGCTTTATTCATGTCCAGTTCCTTTCTGTTTTTTTTTTTTATTCGTTTTCAAGCCATTCTTCAATATGTGGCGGGGCCCACTTTTTTAGAATCCGAACTCTTATCAGCCCCGGGACTCATAATATTCATTGTATCTCAGTTTTTAAAGAAACTCTCAGTGGGCCACCCATTAAATTTGTCACACATGAGTGATTCCTTCCAATTCTATCCCAACAAGAAAGAAGGCAAGTTCATTACATGTTTCAGATAGAGTCTAATCTGATCTAATGGTTCTCCTCTTATAAATTTGAACAGTAATTCATAGGTTGATGATTACAAATGGTCCTAGGGCTGATTACTGAAAAAGTGGGGCCCACCATTCATGGAAGATGGGGGTGCTGCACGGCTGCACCATATTTTCTCATGTTTTCTATTGAATGGACCCAATGTAGAGTTTCACACCACCCATTACAACGAATGAATGCTAGGTAATGTCTGTTGGATTTAAAGAGTTTAGTTGACAAAGACTAGGGACGGTGTCAGCCATAAAAGCTAAATGGTGAATACTATGCCCCTATGCCAATGCACTGACAGCTTATTGAGAGTCAAAGGATGATAGATGTGACTCTTTTCAAAGAGTGTCATAGCTAGGGCTAGGGTGGGTGCAAATACTAAATAGGGTGGGTGCATTTACCAAATCCCTTCTCTTACCTAGTACCCTTTTCATTCCCATCATCCCATGTCTTTCACTGAAGTTAAAAACACGTTGTACGTACATTCTCTCTAGATATAATGTTGTATCTGCACACTTTGTGTTCTCTTACCTACTGCCCTTTTCATTCCCGTCATCCCGTCTTTCATTGAAGTGAAAAACACGTTGTACGTACATTCTCTCTATATATAATGTTGTATCTGCACTACGAATTTCATTCACTCGCCTTCTCCAGTCTCCTTTTCTTCCCTGCTTCTCTACCTCCTGTAGCCGCTCTTTATTCTCTCCAGTCCGGTCTCTACCCACCAGAACCAACCAAGAAGGAGAAGATGGAGGGATCAAGGAGCAAGAGGAATGTTCTTCCGGGGAGAGGGCGCATCAAACGGCAGATCTTTGCTTGTATTTTCCGGAAGTTGAAGCTCATTGCCCGTTCCGCTATTCAGTTCATCCTCTGTGAACGTTGAAACCCCATGGCATTACCACTTTTCATGACCACCACTGTAGTAGTGATTAGCATTCTTCTGTTTGTGGGTTTTTTTTTTTTTTTTCCTGTTACCAAATCATCATGTACTGTTTTACTGTTATTCTTGTCATTTGTCTAGTTCGGTACTCCTATGAAATGAATGTTTTAAGATACTTGTTCTGTGTGTTTCTATCTAATCTTAAGGGAATGATGGTGATGATTGAGAAATATGACAAGTATCAAACTTGTCAAAAACAGAAAAAAGTAATAGCATGATCTTCATTATTAATCAATAATCAGGGTCATTGAAATGGCTATTTATGGATATCAGGACAAACAGCTTAGACTCATCCAAACTAGCTAGTAAAGTGGGATGACAAGAAAAGTCATCAAAGGATGCTTCTGAAGATCATAATTATTGTTAATTGGGTTCATGAAGGTCAAATTTATTGACAAGAGCCCATGCCACAGTATAAAGGTGTTCACTATTATAACCATGAGCTTGTAGGTTCCAATGATATTGTCAGAATAAAAAAATCATTTATTCATTATCCAGTATTAGGCCATCGCTGTTCCTTTTATGAGTTGAGATCAGACTAGAGTTTTGGACACCATCAAAGACCTGGCTTGATAGGCCAGCATCAGTGCAAACATGCCACATGGCCATTCTTTTTAAAACATCTACTGTAGAGGATTCGGAATTCCAGATTATATATTGAGAGGATAGAGTGTTGAGAGATTTAATTTAATAAGTAAAGCTGGTTTCTTGTTTGGTTGGATAGTTCCATCATTAACCGTTTAATCGATGACGTGTACATTCCATTACACATCGATTTCGTGTCAACAACACGTAAGGGTAATAGTTACAGAGGGAGATGCTACCAAAGTGTAGTTTTGTATTTGGACAATAATGAGTGGCTTCTTCCCTCCTCAGTTCTCCATCATAACCGTTATCAACCCATTACAACAGCTACTATTTTATTTACTTAGTTTTAAGAACTGACTATGACATATCTCCTTGGCACTTCCACGAATCATTCAATATACAGTGAGGTATTAGATACAATATGGCACGGTATGTTGCCTACCATGAACTATCTATGCGTCATAGCCCAAGATGATGGTGTCTACCATGGAAATATGGTAGGGTTATATCTAAAATCAATTTCATCAATCAATAGTTTTGATTGATGTAAATTGTTAGAAGGTGGGATGGTGCATGACTTTTGGATGGATAGTTGGATGCTAGAGCAAAAGAAAAGCAGAAAATGGATTTTGCATCATTTGTATGCCATTGCACAGACTCCAACCCTAACAACAGATTTTCAAATGGGGTACAACCTGAAAACTTTTCTAGGGTAAAAGGATTTGTTCCCCACTAACGACAATGGTATTGCTAACTCTAATCTAATTAATAAGAGCTAATTAAATTAAAGTCTAAAATAAAAAAGAGATTACTTTAGGTTAATGAAGTTTTGCTATGTATTGTTTTTGGAGAGAGAATATCAAGGGAAAAATAACATTGACACTGAAAAAAAAAAAAAAGCATTGAAATACAACACTTTCTTCTCTATACTGTTTCTTGCTTTTGTCTGATTTTTGGATTTCTGCAATTTCCTTGCAATTGTGCATTGACTCCCCCATACTCTTCCTTCTAGTAGAACACCCGTTTCCCACGACAGACGCATGCGACCAGTGGAAATTACACACTCTCTCTCTCTCGTTTCCCACGACAGACGCATGCGACCAGTGGAAATTACACACTCTCTCTCTCTCGTTTCCCACGACAGACGCATGCGACCAGTGGAAATTACACACACACACACTCTCTCTCTCTCTCTCTCTCTCATCGTATACTGAGTGATGCAGCCTACAAAGAAGCCCTCTGTGATATATCCCAACCACTAGGTCCACCTACCAAACTAGACCCATGGGCAGGCCCAATTGGTCGACCCAGGCCCAACATGCCTGCTGACCACCGTCCTGTTTTCCACATCTGGTGAGTTGCCTACTTGCACAATTGGCAAGCCCTGTACCTGTACGTAGCTGTGCCATTTTTTTTTTATATATATATAATTTAAAGACCAATTGTACGTACGTAGCTGTCACGATAGCATCCTGCCTTGACACGTGGGTGAATCATCTTTGATAAAAGAAAAAAATCAATCCCATTTGTAACTGTTTGATTGGTGCACTGGAGAGTCAGTGAAAATAGAACAGGGTAACAGCAGCAACAGGTGCACTTGGAGCCCTCCATCTCCTGGAAGATCGCCCAAAGTATGCATTGACTGTCATGTCTTCGTATATTACATTCATGGACCAGAAGATCAGATTAACAACAAATCTCTCGGCAACAATGCCTTCAACAAAGAAACCAAGGTCTCAAAATTTAGAAAAAAAAACCCATGCATGAAAGCATTCACACTGCAGCAAAAGCCCACTTATTCAACTGTATAGTCTTCTGTTCCTCTAAAAAATATTATAAACATCAACAGCATCAATGGTCCACACTGAACAGTTGCTCACAAAGTTCTCTGACCACCAGGTTTGGCCGATGATTTGGCCCTGGCAAAATCCACCAAATCCTTGAATAGAACTTCCTCTGGTTTAGCTTGCTTGGTTGGGGTTGATGAACCTTGTGGCTCTAGAAGAGAGAGATTCTGGGTCCGTCCCACTAATCCATCATATGGAGATCCTGATCTGCTACCATGGGCATTTCCACCAGATAAAGGTTGCTGTTGATCAAAGAACTGTTGCCTCCGATCATATTTTGAAGGTGGAGGCGGTACGGAGCTAGAAGACTGGACATCCCAAGGAGCCGGCGGAATGTGTTCAGTGGATTTTGCTGTTTGCAAAGGTTCGGCATGATCGTGACTCTTGAACACCATGGAGGTGATTGAGTTGCTTCCAGGAGGTGATGATGATAGGGTTTGGTTAGGAGTTAATGGTGCACTCATGTTACTGGCAGTGGGATGAAGTGGGACTGCAGCAGAAGTCATTTTGGGAAGTTCAGATGATCTTCCAGAGCTGTAGACATCACCACTCAGGTAATCAACCGCAGTAGCATCTGTTGTAGCCTTCTTTGATGATGGCGGTGGAGGAAGAAGTGTACTGACAAATTTCTGTTCATTCTTGGCACTGTTGGGGTTCCTGGTTTGGCCACGTGCATTATCCCTCAAAGACCTTTAAGTACAGTAAATGATTAAATAAATCAGCATCATGGATAAATTGTAGAGGTATCACCTTGTTTCCCAAGAAAATTTCATCTCTAATAGACTTGAATGATGGCCTAAGATCAAGTCCCAGAGGCTTATACCAGTTTCAGCCTAGCCTAAGCCAATAATGTAATTACCAAAAAAAGAACAAAAAAATGGATCATTAACATTTGATAAATCATGACAATAATATTCAGATGTGGTGCAATGAGCCAAGGACATCCAAAATAGGCATCTTTCATATTAACAAATAGAAGATGCAGAAAGAATAGCATGCCATGTGGTGCTCTGGAAAAATATAAACAGATCATCACATTAAAAGGCAAGTCCCAGAAGTCCATGCTGGCTCATCCTTTAGTGCTTATTCTCACACCATTTTCATCCCGATTCTTTACTTTATTAGACGTGCATCAGATCGCAGAGGCTTACTGGACAATGTCCCTTCTAACTCCATTTAATTGTTCCATTTCATAGATTACTTCATGTAACAGGAACCCATTTGACAGCGTCTTGGTTACTCCAGACCTGTGCTTAGCACTCTAGAATTTTGGATCAACAATAGCAGTACCCACAAAATTAATAGAGGGCATTAACATCATATGTGGAGGGAAACCACAAGGTGAGAACATAGCTTGCCATCTAATGCACATTAAAATGTTCCACTTTTGCTGTAGCTGGCAAAAATCATCAAAAACCATGTTACCTGTGGGCTAGCTGTGAAAAATCATCATCTGATTCATCGTCTTCATGATTGACACTAACAAGAGGTGCAACTGAAGTTTCTACTGCCGCATGTGTTCCTTCTGAAGGAGTTCCTTTTACAATGTCATTATATTGACAAATCACACGCTGCAAGTCGTCATTTAACATCAGACCTTGACGAAGAAGTTCCTCATCTCTGTAAATTAACTAAAACAGTCAGGTCCAACCATCTGAAGTTATGAATACTCATGAAATAATTGAAAAATGTGCATACGATGTACTGTTCACAAGAAGCATGACACGCTTTTGGTATGCTTGGCACTGCTCAACTAGGTCAACAACTAATTCTTGCTTTACACCCTGCCCATAAAAAGCACAATTAGCACCAGAAGAAACCAGTGGAATTTCAGTTTAACATGCATTTGTCCAAGATGTTATCTCAGAATTCATGTTTGGATTGTGACAAAATTTTATGTTGTCAATCTACCTAATGCAACCCTCCTCTTTTGCACGGGCTAGGGACTGGCAATAAAAACTGGTAACGATTAGACTAACTATGACCTATGGAGCAAAATGTTGGCCAATCAAAAATCATCATATGCACAAAATGAATGTAGCAGAGATGAGAATGTTGAGGTGAATGTGTGGTAAAACTAGGAAAGATAAAATTAGAAATAAGCACTTTCGAGAGTATTTAGGGGTAGCGTCAATAAGGGAAAAAATTAGAGAAATCCGTTTGAGATGGTTTGGACATATCCAACGCAGGCCAGCAATGGCATAGGTAATGAAAAGTTTAGCTATACATGTTGATGGCCCACCAAGGGGTGGACCGAAGAGAACGTAGATGGAGGTAGTAAAAATAGATCTGAAGAAGTACAATTTATCTGGGGATTTGACTCAAGATAGATCGGAAAGGAGAAACAGAATTCATGTAGCCGACCCCAATATAGTTGGGACAAGATTTTGAAGATGATCAATTTGTCAATGAATTTTACCGCACAATTTTTTCATTATAAAGCAAATATAACCAAACAGTGCTGTTATTAATGTGATTTCTCCTTGTTCAATAAAGGTACAACGTCATTATATGCTACTACACTATAGAGATTCAACAAATCCCAAAATCAGCCAGAAAAGATTTGGCAATAGTTATGTACTTCCAAAAGTATATATTCATCAATTTAGAATGTTTTTATGTAGATAGTTGCTTCCACATGGAGTTATTTTGCGTTATATAAATGTAATGTGATACTTATAATTGAGTATGTTGTTCTTACAAGTAAGAAAAGGGTTAAAACACCTGGCCTCAAGAGTTTTTCCACTTGAGACCAACAACATTAAGGGAAGGATGAACTCCTATGTAACATTAATCTATCTTGGACTGGGAAAGCTGGAATTTAGATTCATAGAATAAACCCAAATAAAAAAAAATCCAGAAGACTACAATAGGGTCTGCGGAGTGTCACGTCGTCACCATTCCTATTAAGTCCTATGGAAGTGGAGTAGGTGCATATATCACTGCATACATGCTCAATTTATAGTGGAGACTAATGCCTACAACAACACACAAGATGGTACTAGCAAAAAAAAAAAAAAAAACACACAAGATGGTGGGAATGAAGAACGGAAAAAGAGAAGTGAAGCAATCTTCTTCTTTTTTTTTCTATTTTGATTGTTTGCAGCCATTTCAATACTCACGATATTGATCATAATAACAAAAAGAGCTGGTGCCTAATTTTTTGCTAGAAACATTCATAGGTGAAGATGAGGCCCACATGCCACATTTATTGGTGAAGATATGGTCCATATACATAGTGAGTTTAACCAACAACATTTACTAAAACACATGACAAATTTGGCGAAAAGTCAATGGAGATTCGATCAACATATAAAGTCAGAGAGAGGCAGTCAGGAGGTCATGCACTTCAGCATAAGTAAATATAGTGATGGGACCCAATAATGGTTGGAATCTTCATGCATTCACCATGCAGGGGGCAGAACTAGTGCCTCCCCCACCCGAAAAGAACAAAGAAAATTTCCTGGTTTCGCATTATCACCACCACCGAGCCTTTGGAGTAGTCACCAGTGGCTACCCAAGGATTCTACACACAAGGGGAAACATTTGCTCACAAAAATGAGAGGAAAAGAAAGAAATTTAAATTGATCCACAAATGAGAGATTATAAGATATTTATAGAGGGGAGGTCAATCCCGCCTAAGGGGGCCAAGATAGGATTTTCTTTCCTATTTTATACTTGATGAGATTTTCTTCCCTCTTATGTCAATCGTTTATTATTGTTATTATTATTTTTATACTACTACTATTGACCACTGGTGGGACAACTATAATGAGACCTACACGCACAAGGATAGATCTCTGGGCGCCTACAAAGGTGAGACACCTCTTTGCCACTGACGTGGTGAGGCACTTCTCTTATACCAATCAATTAGCTTGAATTGATTACATGTTAATCAATCATTTTTAATTGATTACATGTCAATCAATTATTTAAGTATGTTCTTTAGGATTTTTTAAAATAAGAATCTAGATCAAGGGAACTTTTATTGAAAATTTACATACTAAGAAAGTAGGCATCATTGGGCCGATGGGCTGGCGGCTGTCCATGGGTAGGCCACTAGGCAAATAGATTAGACATCTACAGGCTTGGCCCAACAGGCTGTCTGGTTAAGGGACTATTATTTTGGGCCTCCTTTTTAACGCCCTTGGGTTTATGATGCGCATGAGCTGCATCACGTAGCTTAAAATTCCATGGTTGCTACATCAACTATTAGGACTCTAAAAGATGCAGTGCATAACCCTTTTGATTTATATACAATACATGAATAAATAATGAAGACAACATGCGCATTCTTAAGACATACTCTCAAGAAAATAACAATATCTTTAACAATTACATCATATTTCTCCAAATCAATAGTTTTGGACAAATAAGCAAATTAGCAACGCCCTTGAAGGCCTCAAAAGGTAAATACTATATTTCCTAATTCTCTTCTCAATCATTCCACCCATACAGGACCTATCTCTGAACTAATCTTTACAATCATTCAGAGTGATCCAACATAAGAAATTACCTCAGAATTATGAGGATCCAAGGCACTAAGCACTTCCTTCAGCACGTCTGCAATTCCTCGCGCATTTTGAATCTCTTCCATGCTGCATTAAAAACCACTTTGGTAAGATGATCAAACTGTAACCAAGAATTTTTGCAGGAAACCTTGAAAAAACAGTTAAGAGTAAATTAAATAAGAAAAAAAAGCATGATCATTTGCTTTATAAATAAATTAACAGAAACAGACTCAAGACCCGCTAGCTTTGATACTCAAAACAACTGAAATTCGATGAAAAGATAGAGCAGCCATTAAGAATTTCAGACAATGATTCAGGGACGGTGCTGATCAAAGGATTTGGAAGTGGACTTGCTCAGGGGTCACTTTGAAACCCTTACTCATTCTTGGTTCCTTGCTGCATTCTGTGGCTAATTGGTCCTTGGTGCAAAATAATTAGGCATCTCCAACAATAAGCACTGCGGCTTTTATGGACTAACTTCAGTACGGGTCAATCATCTTAGCACGGGTCAATCTGCCCAAAAGGCATGTTCTACTTGCATGGGTCAGAGGAGTGACTAAATCATCTCTTCATCCTCAGTTAAAGGTGCTTTTCTAGATTATTCCCCAAAGAGCAGCGAGGAGGATGGAGGTAATGGCCCATTCCAAAGGTGAGGACAAATAAATGTCACTAATTCTCCCAGTGGCTATTTTATAGTCTTTATGAGAGAACAGAGTGATACATTGTGTTTAATAGGAGGGAAAACCAAAGAAGATATGAAAGTATTAGTGGTTAAGTGGGTAATGGGAAGGAAGAATTTTCAAGAATTCCAAATTACTGATTTCATTGAAGTTAGCAAGCGATCACACTCAATGGGAGAATGGGGAGATTAAGGGGGGAAAAATGGAAACTCCTTCCTGTCAGTTTATGGAACTCTAATATGGGTAGTGTTTCAAGTGGTAACCATGACCCAGAAGATATTAGATGGAAGTACTCAATGAGATGATAGATGATCAATTAAGTAATCCCTTTTTTCGGACATTTAGATGTTACTGCAGATGAAGAATATCCGTGTGCAACTTGAGAAGCTATGCAATGTTTTGTGGATTTTTACAATGAATTGCTCTTGACAGAGATGGTATAAACAAATGTATAATCTTGAGCAGGGGGGAAGAGTAATGAACAAAGGAAATTGAACTATATTCTCCATGAGATTCAGACTATAAGTTCCACTGTCAGGATTGGAAAGGGGGAGGATTGGGGAGGGGGTATAATCTTGAGCAAGGGGGAAGAGTAATGAACAAAGGAAATTGAACTGTGTTCTCCATGAGATTCAGACTGTAAGTTCCAGTGTCAGGATTGGGGTGGGGGGTTGCAAAGGGCCTGGCAGACATTTTGGCAAAGCAAGGGGTATAACGGGAGATATTATTTGTTTGAGAGGTATTACCATGTTTAAGGCAACTTCTGTATAATTTTGAAGATTATTGTGACCGTATTCTTATGTATCTTTCCTTGTTTTGTGTAAATTTATGGAGCATCTTTCCAAAAAAAAACATCATTCCAATAGGGCAAAAAAGAAAAATCAGCCAGTCATGCACAGATTCATTGGCACAAAAACGTGATAATAAAATAAAATAGACTCACTTATTTACAGTTGTAGACAATATAAAATCAAGCAATAAACACATACTCATATGGAGAGTATGATTAGAAAGTACGTCAACTTGGTTTTATAATTTGGAAATTTGCAGGGTTCACAACAAGGAATTCATGTCTTGAGATCACTCATCTCAGCTGAGAATTGAGATACATGTGGCTGTGACTGTGCTCTAGTTGCATGGTGATTGTGAACGATAGGTACCAAACGTTGCTTCTCCCTCATGGATTAAAGAGAGGGTATTTGAAAATGTAGACATTAAAAATTCAAGTCAAGAAATTGAATGCAAAATGCTTGTACAAAACTTACCTGAGAGAAGCATTAGATTGAAGAGAGGCTTCGACAGCAGCCACTTCATAAGTTGAGGCAACAGGGTGATTAGTTACAGGCTGTGTTTGTGGGGGAGTAAACAAGGGTACAGCATTCTCCACACGGGGTGGGAACTCCACTCCAGCAGACTGTCAATTATAAATAACAACCAATCCCTTCAGTGTGAAGAATAACAAAAAGTTATCAATATATAAAGATGTAAATCTGGTAAGGAAGCAAAGAATGAAACAACTGCATTGAAAAGGTAACATGTTAGTGACACGACAACAAAGATACATAAGAGAATAGGAGCAATATATATATATGGGAGATGCTCCTATGAGAGATATCTCTCACCTTATATGAGAGATTGGGTGGGAGCCCTCACATACATATCCAATGCCAACAACTTAATTGTGACTTGTGAGGGCCCCCAACTACAGAGAACATGTAAATAATATGTCTAGAGAATTATCAAGTTGATTGCTAATTTGCAGTATGCCTAATCTATAAAGCTTGATCACTACTGTAATATTCTTTTTTTCTTTTCTTTTTTTTTTTTGTTTTGGGGGGGGGGGGGCTAGGTCCTTTACCACTCTGCATATCTGCATGTTTTATATTTCATTTTTTACTCTATTATAGCAGCAAGAAATTGACCACACCACCATGTATATTAGCTAAAGTGCTGAAGCCTAACATTTGTTTGCACATATTGAATAAATATTTTTGCAGTGATGAACTTCAAGATCAGGAGCTGGCTTAATATGTCATTCAGAACTTTTAACAATGGCCTCAAGGACATACAAAATAAAGCAGAACATCTGAATTTCACACTGCATGGTATATGTTGATTCAAATCCAAAAATCCTATGCAAGGGATTCACTGCCTATTTCCCAAGCTTCACAGAAGGAGCTTGTAAGTTGTAACCCAGGCCACTTGATAAGATGGCGTGGTTTGTCTGGACAGCTGACTTAGCACTATACAATAAACAGATACATAAAACAAAATAAATTCTGCTGCGTATATTCTTGTATGTATTCTCACATAGCAGAGATGATTTTATCATTTTCTGGTTTCACAAACATCTACCGGCACTTTAACATTCAGTTTAGCAAAAATTGAAGAAAGGTACTTGAGGAAGCAACCTGAGATAACAAGTAACCAAGGAAAGCAAATGTGGGAGAACAAATAAATGTTTGTCTATACCCTCAGTTCATTATATGCAGCATAATACTGGGGATACTTTCCGCCAGGCCCTCCAAAAGCATCTTGCCAAGTATCTAGGAGAATCAGTATCTTTTCCCTCACATTCAATTCTGGCTGTTGATTACAATTATAAAAAAAATAAAAAATAAAAAGGAAAAAAAATATAGAGTAAGATACAAAACCAAGAAAAAAAAAACGCAAAGATTATACAATAGCAAAGAATTAATCAATCTGCCCCCGGCTGCAGCACAGATTGTTAGGGACACAGGTGTGCATTTGAGTGTATGAGTTTGAGTCGTCCTTGTAGCAAAAAAAAAAGGTATTAATAAATTTAGGGAGAAACTTTATAACCTTTTTCTTCACTATCTTCACCATTTCATGTAATATATCACGTTCAATAATTTGGAGATGCACATTATCCCCACAATTTTTGCTGAGAGTCTCCAACACCTGAAAGGCAATTCCGAGGAAAAATAATATAAAAGCATGAATTGCAACACAGCAGCAGTATTAGTTAATCAGTTCCACCATCCATACAAGAAAATGTTCCCCAATATGTCAGACTACTGTGTTCTTACTGTCTATAGATTGATTGAATTATTTAAGACAGCTGGATATTTACAGGTCCATACTGTCATTTTCATCCTATAATTAGAAAGTAGATATACTCCTTAGCCCCAACATTTCAGCTCCACCATCACAAAAAAAATATAGGGAAGCAAAATGTTTCTCCAATCTCCATAACAGATGATCAGGTGCACAACAATAACATCCTGTAAATGTTGTACAAAAAGTTGCACATGCACATATGCATGTGTATCTGATTTCTAACATCAACAAGTATACAACAAACCATCTTCCCAGTTGAAGGATAGTGAACAGTCGGGTGCTAATACTCACAAAGAGAGCCAGAATTTGTATTTTGGGGCTCTTATTTCCTAGCCGCTTCTTAAGTATCTTCAAGGCATCCTTCGCTTGCCTGCACTCAAACAAAATTCATGACAAAAAAGAAAAGGTCAACTGAGAGGACCAAGTTAACCGGGCATAGACATGTGTCAATGTCACACAGACAAGGTGTCAAACAAGGGCAACTTGGAAAAACCTAACAATCGTGAGCGTTAGAAGACAGAGACTTAAAAAAACCTCACTTCAGTGCACCTTAGTTAGAGAGTGGGATAAATGATGACATAGCTATTTCAGAGACCACATTAAGCCGACCCCAGTTCAATGGGATAAAGCTAAGATAATAATGATGACTATCATGAAATGCTGATGTGGGAATATTTCTTTTAGGATGGACTTGCTAGGTATTTTTTAGGAGGGGATTTCTAGATTTTGAGATAGAAGCTTTGGCATTGTCGGCGAAGGAGATCAACGAGGTCTTACCTCCATCTTCTGGGTTGACGAGGCGGATTGAAGCATTTAATCACAAGAGCCAAGCCTTTTTCCACTTCCACCGTTTCCTCTTCTATCCAGTATTTTCCATCTAGGTCTATGTAGGGGAATGTAGTCCAATCAGGGTTGAGCAATAATAAAGAAATCAATCATTTGCGCACTTGTATCCTTTGTTGGTCTAATAATGAGTTGGTTGAGCACTGTATTCCACTGCCCCATTGCTCAATGTGTTTGGTTTCTATTCTTTTCTTTGATATCTTGTGGGAGGCTGTTCAATACTTTTGGTCCATTACAGAAGGTTGGTTAGCACTTAGCAAGGTCATTTCCTCTGAGAGGACAAGTTTATTTGGAAGAATGTGGAAAGAAAGGAACAAGATAATGATGCAGTGAGATCCAAGATCAAGGACCGATCCAAGATCGGGACCCACAGGCCCTGATCTTGGATCTCACTGCATCAAATAATACTGGACATGATGGGCGATTTTGCAGTTAACTCCGCCTATGTTGGGGTATCCTTGACATAGCCGGTCCCAAACCCGGACAAAGGAGGAGGGTTGTGCGTTAGGTAGCCGACAGCCAACACAATACTCAGTCGGATTTCTTTATGGATTTGAGACCTAATGAAATTTCGTGGGGGCGTCCCCTGCTTAGCGACGCGCTGTATAGTCCGAGTACAGTGATAAGTGAGCAAGGACCGCTGCATCGGCACCCGGGTGCAATGCTAAATAGGCAAGGGTCCTCACACTTGGGACGAGTGTGGGGGGTAAGGAAGCTAGTCCAAAATAGAAGGCTAAGATTAGGTACTTGGAACATTAGGAGCCTAACTGGGAAACTTATGGAAGTGGTGGATACAATGGAAAGGAGACGAATCGCAATTGCTTGCTTGCAAGAAACAAGGTAGGTGGGACAGAAAGCTAAAGAGATTGAGAGGACTGGGTATAAGTTATGGTATACGGGACTTAATAGATCGAGGAATGCGGTCGGCATAGTGGTAAGAAAGGACTTAAATGAAGATATAGTTAGTGTAAAGCGATGTGGAGATAGGATTATTGCAATTAAGTTAGTGTTAGGAGAGGAGATAGTGAACGTAATTAGTGCTTATGCCCCCCAGGTGGGCTTAGGAGATGGACATAAGGAGAAGTTTTGGGAAGACTTAGAATGAGTACTACTAGAGATACCCCAAGGCGAGATGGTCTTCATAGGAGGAGATTTGAACGGTCATGTAGGACGCGACGTAGATGGATATATAGGAGTACACGGGGGACATGGATACGGTAATAGAAATGAAGAAGGGAAGGATATTTTGGAGTTTTCAGTGGCTTATGATCTCATGGTAACTAACACCTTTTTTAGGAAGAGAGAAACATTTGGTGACTTATAAGAGTGGCTCCTCAAGGACACAGATTGACTTCTTCTTAACTAGGAAAAGAGACCGCTTAGCTTGTAAAGATTGCAAGGTTATACTGGGGGAGAGCTTGACTTCCCAACATAGGTTGTTGATCATAGATGTGCAGCTACAAAGGTGGACTAGAAAAAAAAAAGTTGTATAGATGCTCAAGGACTAAATGGTGGAACCTGAGAGGTGATAAGCAACTAGCATTAAGGGAAAAAGTACTAGAGGAAGACGTTTGGGCGGTAAATGAGAGTGCAAATAATATGTGGGATAAGGTAGCAGAGTGTATTAGGAGGGTATGGAAAGAAGTCTTAGGAGAATCCAAAGGGGGTGCTCCGGCACAGAAAGAGACATGGTGGTGGAGCGAGGCCGTCCAAGACAAGATAAGAGTTAAAAGAGAGTACTTTAAAATTTGGCAAAAGGATCGAAATGAAGCGAACTTGGAGAGGTATAAAGAAGTAAAAAGAGAAACCAAAAAGGTAGTTAGTGAAGTAAAGGCAAAGGCTTTTGAGGAGCTATATAGGCGACTCGACACTAAGGAGAGATATTCAAGCTTGCCAAAGCCAGAGATAGGCGAAACAAGGACTTAAACCAAGTTAAATGCATTAAAGATGAGGATGAAAAGGTATTAGTAAAGGATGAGGAGATAAATGAGCGTTGGAAGAGCTACTTCTACAAGTTATTTAACGATAGCAGTAGTAGTGACATACAATTGGGGCATACCATTTCTAAGGAAAAATCGAATCATATGTTTTATAGGAGAATCAGTAGGGAAGAAGTTAAAGAAGTATTGAAAATGATGAAGAATGGGAAAGCGGTTGGACCAGATGGCATCCCTATTGAGGTTTGGAGGTGATTGGCGGAGGATGGCATAAATTAGTTGACAAAGCTTTTTAATGTAGTGCTAAAGAGCAAGAAGATGCCTGATGTATGGAGGAAAAGTATTCTTATACCCATATACAAGAACAAAGGAGATATTCAGAACTGTGCGAACTACCGCAGGATTAAATTGATGAGCCATACAATGAAATTATGGGAGAGTTATTGAGAGAAGACTAAGAAGAACAACAAACATTTCAGAGAATCAATTGGTTTCATGCCTAGGAGATCAACCATGGAGGCTATCTTTCTCCTGAGAAGGTTAATGGAACAGTATAGAGAAGGTCAAAGAGATTTACATATGGTGTTCATTGACTTAGAGAAGGTCTATGACCGAGTTCCTAGGGAGATTCTATGGAGAGTACTGGAAAATAAAAGAGTGTGTGTCGCATATATTGAGGCGATAAAGGATATGTATAATAGAGCCGTGACATCTATAAGAACGACTGGAGGAGAGACTAAGGGTCTGTTTGGGAAGGGAGGAGGGGAGGGAAAATTTGAGGGGGAAGGAAAATGAAGGGGAGGGGAGGGAAAATTAATTTTCCCTCCTCTTGTTTGGGAAGTAAAAAAGTAAGGGGAAGGAAAGTGAAAAGTATAATTTTGTTTGTTTGTGAGGTACAGAGATAAAGACTATTTTACCCTTGCTTTTGAAAAAAATTCAAATAGAGTCTAAGGGCAATTTAGTCATTTCATCACTTCATCCTCACTTTCCCCTCATTTTCCCTCCTGTTTTGGGGGGGAAATTTTTTAGAGAAAAAGTACCCTTTTTCCCTCCATTTCCCCCTCCCCCATTTTCCCTCCTCCCTTCCCAAACACCCCCCAAAATCACTTTCCCCCCTTTTTTTCCTCCCCGCCATTCCCCCCCCCCCCCCCCCCAATCCTCCCAAACAGACCCTAAAGAGTTTCCGATCACGATTGGTCTACACCAAGCTCAGCGTTAAGCCCGTACTTGTTTGCCCTAGTTATGGATAAGATTACAAGACATATTCAGGATGAGGTGCCGTGGTGTATGCTATTTGCAAATGACATTGTTTTAGTGGATGAGACGAGAGAATGAGTAAATGCTAAGCTAGAATTGTGGAGGAAAATGTTAGAAACAAAAGGGTTTAGGCTAAGTCGATGCAAGACGAAATATATGGAATGCAAGTTTAGTCAAAGTAGGACACCTGGTAACTTAGAAGTAAGTTTGGGGACACAAAAGATTGTAGAGAAAGAAAACTTTAGGTACCTTGGATCTATGGTGCAACAGGATGGAGAGATTGATACTGATGTAAGTCACAGGATTCAGGCCGGGTAGACCAAATGGAGGAGTGCTTCGAGGGTCTTGTATGATCGGAAAGTCCCCCTCAAGGTTAAAGGAAAGTATTATAAGGTGGCGGTTCGTCCAGCGTTATTATATGGATCAGAGTGTTGGGCAGTAAAGCATAATCATGTTAAGAAGATGGAAGTTGCGGAGATGAGAATGCTAAGATGGATGTGCGGGATCACAAGGAGAGATAGGATTAGGAATGAGGAGATTAGGGACAAAGTAGGAATAGCACCGATTAAAGATAAAATGAGAGAAAATCGACAGAGATGGTTCGGCCATGTTAGAAGGCGCCCAACGGAGGCACCTGTTAAAAGGTGTGAAAGCATAGAGACTGCCTCGAGTAGGAGAGGGAGAGGGAGACCTAAGAGAAGTTGGAAAGAAACTATTAAACATGACCTTGCCTACATGGATCTAACGGAGGACATGGCCCTAAACAGATTTGATTGGCGTCGTCAAATCCATATAGCCGACCCCACCTAGTGGGAAAAGGCTTGGTTTGGTTTAGTTTGGCTTGGTTAGAATTAATCAGTCGTGACTTAATTATCTATATCTAGAAGTCCCAACTCCAAATTACCTGACTTATCACTATGCCATCCAGTTCTAGCCTTTACTAACTTTCCTTCATATAGAAATTCCAACTCTCAATAATCGTGATAAATTTGAATCCAACAAAAGCTTCTCAATATTCTTGCAAAATTATTTACTTATATCTTGATTGGCCAGCAAACTCTCATATTTAATGTGAATTAAATAGATAGAAGAACAGACTCAACTGTTTGGCCTCATTTATAATTTCAAGTACCATATGGTTTTCCAGTTATTGGTAAGCTATATAGAGTCAAGAAATGGATATGCATAGGGATGTAAATGGGTTTGAGTACTGGTTAGGTCCACCACCCGGCCAGATTAAGTTTACAAGACACAAATGCTGATCAAAACCCGATGAGGTCCATAATTGTGGAACCAAACCTGGAGCTAATTGTCAATCTAGTTCAATCCTGGGCACATACCCAATTGCAATGGGTTGGTTCCTTCTGGTGTTGGGGTGAATGGGGCCATCTCTTATCCTTTTGGTCCAAAACTGGCCTCAAGCCCATTGGCATATATATATATATATATGGGAGGTGCTCCTATGAGAGACACTCTCACCAAGTTAATGAGAGATGGGTGGGGGCCCTCACTTCCATATCCACTCTCACCAACTTAAATGCAAGGACCCCCAACTTAAATTTGAGGGTCCCCACCCATCTCTCACCAACTTGGTGAGAGTGTCTCTCACAAGAGCACCTCCCTATATATATATATATATATATATATATATATATATATATATATATATATATGAGGAATTCTCAAAAACTCCCCATTTAAAAAACTTCCCCTTTTGCTCCTCTATGTTTTTAGCACGTGGAGCCCACCTTTTGCAATCCAATCATTTCACAGATACTACCCCCCATGAATTGGTATAAAGCCCAAATTTGACACTCATCTAACTTTTACTCATCATTTGATTGAAATCACAAGGAAGTGATGCCTCTAAAACCATTAAACTTTGGGAACATGGATCACGGGCTTAGGATAATCTAATGGAGTCAAAATCTTTCACATAGATAGGTCTCAATCTATATTATTCGATCCATCGGCATTCTATGGTTTTCACACACCATAGTGGGAGTTTTCTAGCGCTCCTATATATAATGGAAATTCTCGAAAACACCCCACTTTAAAAACACCCTTCTTAGTTTGACACCCATCTATCTTTTCCTCACCGTTGGATTGAAATCGTGATAAAATGATGCCTCTAAACCATTAAATTTTAGGGTCATGGATCAAAAGGTTAGGATGATCTTATAGACAAGATTTTGGATATAGGTAGGCCTCATATGAATCTTTCCGTCACACACACACATGGGGATCGCTACACAATGCTCAGGCATTTTTTTAGGAGAAAACACCCCTCCTAGTTGGGCCCACTGGGATGCATGATGATCATGGAAGTCTATTGGATGGAACACCCCGGACATTTTTAGCATAAGAACATTCCTCTCCCCTTTAACGAATGAGAGAAGTGTATAAATTAAAAGTTGTGCTGAGGTGGACTCATCTTAAATGGAATGATTTAAAGAAGCTGATTTTAAGGAAAAGGGCTTTAATAGGTTGATCAATTCCCTAGTTTTTCTCTCTTTTTAAATTAAAGATTGTTATTTGTTTCCCTATGTTTTCTCCTTTTTATAAGGAATGCTTTCTCATAGTGGACATCAGATGCTAAAGATAATAAGATCCATTAATTGTGTCAATCACATTAGGCCATATCAAATGTTGTTTAACTCAACACTACACATCTATTTAACAATTATCATGAGCCCCATCTAATGTTGAATTTTATAGAAGGCAATCTAATATTAAAATCACTATGAAGCCCATTTGATATTAGTGACCACAAAAACTAATTGCTAGTCATTTTTATCTCAAATTCTTATGATGGCAATAATCAGTGGCATTCATATGGAACCCTTTAGTGTTAAAAAATGTGGACCATCCAATGCTTAAAATCATGCTAGGACCCCACTATTGTTGTAATCATCATATACGACTTAATTTTTATCACAAATTCTAATGGTTTATCACAGATTGTAATGATGGTAATGGCCAATGGTAGTCACAGTGAAACCCTTTTAGTGTCATAAAATTAGTGGACCATATGATGCTAAAAATTATGCTACAACCCACTATTATTGTGAACACCATATAAGTCTTGCAAACATTATGAAGTATTTGCTCATCAACTCACGTAGAGTTATCTGTAAAGAGAAAAAAGTTGGGAGAAGAAGATATTTAATAGTCCCTTTAAACAAGGTAAAAAATAAAAGTCTCCACCCCAACAGCACATGCTTTCCTAAACGACTATATGAGTTGAAACATTGTGAGGTGGCATTAATAATCTTAGATGGCATTGTTTCATTGGACATGTCAAAGGGGTAAAAACGCTCCTTTTGAAAAGAGGAGTTTTTGAGAATCTCTCTCTCTCTCTCTCTCTCTCTCTCTCTCTCTCTCTCTCTCTCTCTCTCTCATATATATATATATAAATACAGTGGTGCTACGGACCCCGACTGGGAGCCCGGGCTCCCCCAGTCGGGGTCCGTAGACATAATCATATAAATATATATATATATGTTCATTCTGGTAGTCAAGTAATTGGGCACTCATCTAACTACACCTGGACCAGATACCTAATGAATTTATAAACAGATTTAGAAGGATTTAGAATAAATTCAAGCTCTAGAGAAGTTGGGCTTTCAACATGTGTAAAGATTCCAAGAATCTCATGAATGAGCGCCCCCACACACACAAAAATAAATAAATAAATAAATAGAAGAGGTTAATAGCAAGAAGAATACCCTGGATCCATGTTAATGATATCACATATCTCGATATTGATTGCCCAGTCTGGACCAATCAGCAAGTCACTGGTTGCTCTTTCAACACACTCAGCAGCAGCAGTCATTCTCGCTGCTTCAACAAACCACAAGAACAACAAATTGATCACAAACATGTTCAGTTAGCAATATCATATAATAGAAAGAATGCATCCCTATATGAAATGCTGAATGTGGGAATCGAGGTTACTGAGGGAAGATGGTCCATTTGGTTGTCCCACAAATGTCACCTGATTTGTTGATTCATGAAAATATAGATGTTTATCAATATCTAACCATGTCCGCGGCAGTGGAGGAACAAGAGCCACAGATTTACGTACTTCTATATTTCAACCTTTTCCACCCTAGATCAATTTTTCTAGGCCATCTAAAATTTCATCTGAAAGGACCAGATAATTAACTCAAGCAGAAGAGCATCTACCTTCCCACCCAGAAAATTTTCAGCGCATAGAAGTGCCCTAGAAAAAGAGAAATCTCTATCTTGTGAAATGAATAACTTATTAAATCCATAAATAGAAATCAAAAGATTAAAAATTTGAAGGATGAAAATAGCCCAATGAGCCATTGAACAAGAAACATCAAAAATACAAGAAAGAAACCACATTCTTTGGTTACCCTGATTTTGACTCACTTGTCAAAGCCAATGAAAGGAGGTTGAAAATTTTACATACTCAAAGCATCAACCAGTACCGTGACAGGAAATTGACAAAGGAAATTATGACGGACAAAGTCAAAATGAATGCAAACCCCTGTTTCACTGACCACTTGACTTCCATTTAATTATCAAATGAAGTGAAGGGATTCATAGTCACCTGCTTACCAAAAAAAAACCGAATACCTAATTCACCTGATTATGATCCACTCATTAATCCATCCAAAAGACTGCAAGGAAAATCAAATCCTAAAGCATAAAATAAAAACACCCCAACAAGCAATTTAGCAATGCAAGCCACGAAAAGAACCAAACCATAAAGAACCCAGATCCCATCTTGCACAGTTTCTAAATCCTCTTTCCAAAGCATAAACAATTCCCCCAATAACCAATTAAGCACCCAAATCTCTAATCTCGCTCGATTACATTCCCACAATCAAATCCATCATAGAAACCCCAGAAAAACCTACAACTAAAACCATCAAACATCACCCCAAATAACCAAATGAACAAGAGAAACCATCTCAACAAACAGAATTGAAAAGAAGAAAAAACAACCCCAAGTCTATCCACAAACCCTGGTTTTGATTTCCACCCTCAAAAAAAAAAAAAAAAAGAAAGATACCTTGAGTCGGATTCAATCCTGATAAAACCGGAAACGGAAACATGAATTCAGAACGAGGATGGGTCGAGATTGAAGGCGTAAATCCAGGAAAGGGTATGATCGGGTTCTGAACGGAGATTGGAATTCAGATGGAGAGGGTTGAAAAAGATGGAATAGAGACAGGAAATGAGGCTTACTTTCTTCTTCTTCTTCTTCTTCTTCTTCTCGTGGAGAGTCGGCTACAGAGGAAGAGAGAGAAAGAGAAGATTTTGGATTTCTCGTCTGACCTGTAAAAATGGAAGCTCTGACCATTCAAGGAAAGCTGCGAGCACGTCCTCTCCTTTCTTCCCTCTTTCTTCGTGCGTGCGTGCGTGCGTGCGGTTGGTAGATTGCACATTTGTTTAGTGCCGTACAGTGGGCCCCACATGTATCCGGACCCACTTACTCACCTCCACGTGTGAACGGGCCCACTTATGATGGCCTCCATCTCCATCTCCATCTCCATCTAAATATATTTTTGGGATATTGCTCGTACAACCGTTCTTACATTTCACATTCGCTTATAGATTGTCGAAGTTGAAGTATTTCATACAGAATTGTTCGTAAGCGATATTCAAGTGTCACTAGAGCTCACATACATTAGACGATTCAATATAATATTACATGTATCACTCTATGCAATTATATTGTATTAAGCTATGAGGTTTTGAGTTGGATTATGGCCATCATTTACAATTTTAAAAATATTTTTAGTTTTTTCCATCCTTATCCCATACTAACTACTTTGAAACCATCACTCACGTCTCCTTCCACTATTCCACTTTTGAAAGTTACATTTCTCCTTCTTATGTAATACCTCCCTTTCTATCGAGATCTTCATTCCCTTTCTTCTTCAGTTCTTCTCTTTTCTCTTTCTTTTTTATCCTATTAGCTCATAGATAACATAAATAGGTACTTTCGCGATAGCCTTTTATTATTTTCTTTTCCTTTCTTTTTACAATTTATAGATATTTTTTAATGCATAAACGCTAATTATACATGTGTTAAACACGGGTTATTATGCTAGTAGATATTTAAGAGTAATTGTATGGGCAATATCCCTATGTTTGTTTATGATGTTGGTGGTGGGAACCCTATCTAGACCATTCTCACAAGCAAAGGCACCACCCCAACACATATGCAAAGATGCACTTAATAAGTCTAGGGTAGGACGCAGACACAAGCTACTGGGAGTATACCCACACCTTATACAAATAAACCTTCACCGTAGTGGATATCATGCTTCAAAACATGAAAGAGATGGGACGGATCAATCAGTTGGAACCATAAGATCAAATACATGACATTTGGATAATCTAGGCCTTCGAGCTCTTCAATGGTAAAGATAAAGCGATGGCCAAAACTCCTAAGGCCATGTTTAGCAATCAAATTCTCATTGATTTTCCATAAAGTTTTAGAAAACCCTTATTTGGAGATTATAAATCCTCAAGGAATTGGACAAGTGAAAATCCTCTTATTTTTTGTGGATTTACAAACATGGATTTTTCTCAACTATATATAGTGCACCATATCAATTTGAAATCTTGAACTATATAAATTCTCAATAAGGAGTCCTTATTTCGGGCATGTTTCTTTCTTAGGATTTCTGTCGATAATTCAGTTTGCTCTTCTCCTTTTCTTTTATATGATGTGATGACTTGTCTCTTGGCATTTGCTAATTCCATATATTCTTCTTTCAAATTTCAAAAATTTAGCAAACTAAAAAGGTCTCAAATGATCATTGCAATTCCTTCAATTTCAACTTCTTTTATTGTTTGGTGGAATTCTATCAACTCAAGTACAAATGAGAACTTAGGAATTCCACCATGCCGGAGAATGTAACAATTCCTCGAACATGAGTTTCTTGAATCCCAATAATGGGACACTAAGAAATCCTGTAATTTGTGAATTCCATAAATATTGTCATCATGCCCTAAGATTTTGTTGGAAAAATAATTTCCCAAAAATTGTAAATAAATTAAACTTTAGAGTGCGTTACACAATGGGACACTTGCCTAATCCAAGACGACACGTGTGTGGTCGGTCACCACTACCTAAGCTCACAATCAAGACAAACACCATAATAAAAAGTGAAAACAATAATAAATGACTCGAATAAAAGTTCTCAGGACTCTTATAAATTAAAATAAAAAAGAGTAAAAGCTAAGTGCTTTAATGCACAAGGATACTAACAGATTTAACATCTTCAAAGGGTGAGCAGTCTTTTTCAATCAAACTGTAGAATTTTTAAATATCTTGGTTGCCCATACCCTTTGATCTTGATTCTTAACCTTTCAATAGAAGTCTATCTACCAGATATTATTTAAAAAATCATTACAAATGAAGATGTCAGGCTCTTTGAAAAAACGAATTTTCTGCAATGCAATGTCAGCACTGCAAACTTCCTGAAAAATATGTGAGATAGCAGTTGAGTATCTGCCATTTGTTTAATATATAAGTCGGTGTTCTTGTGATTTTAAATTTAGTTTTTTTAATTTCTTAACATGGGCACATCTGAAAAGTCATAAACCATCTTCCACCGTCCATGGATTTTGATTGTGCAGTAGGATTTTCATACTCAGAGCAGAGGATGGATTACCTTACCATTTACCACTAACTTCTTTTAAAAATGATATTACTATAGTAAATTATCCAAAACACCCACTTTTGTGTTCTAACAGATGATGCTATAACACAAATATATATATATATATATATATATATATATATATATGAGGGGGCCTCTCCTCAGCTCAAGTGCAGCATAAAATCCGCTCAAGCGTGCCAAAAGCCACGTGCGACAGAAATCTCAGTAAGCCCGCCAAAATTTTGGGAATCCCTCCTCCTCTAGACTTAAATGAAACTGGGTACACAGAAACGAAAACAAAACCACCCTCTTTCATTTCGTCCCTCTTCTCCTCCCTCTGCGCCATCGCCCCCACATTCCTCCCATCGCAAGTCGTCGGATTCCTCTCCTCCCTCTGCAAGAGCTTTAGAGATTTCTGACGTAGAGACACTCCAAGATCTGGAAAGAAATTCCATGCGCTCTTGAGGAGTCTGCGGTAGAGGGGTTCTGTGAGGGATCTTCCTCTTTCATGTTATTTAGTCTCCCTCAAGCATATGAGAAGCAGATCTGCTTCCTTCTTTCTGTTTTTTTTTTTTTTTTTGGGATATTTACTTTTTTCCTTCTGTTGTAGCTCCAAGATACAAACACCAAACGTCGAGCTACTCGCGCTCCCTTCCCTCGTTTTACATCCATTTTCTCCGACACCAAACGCCGGTGCGACATCTTTTCTTCTTCCTCAGGCCAAAAGCGAGAGAAGATCCTCATGGATCCCACGATCCAACTCTTCCTTTAGGTCCCCACACTTGGGAATGCACCGGACCCTTTTAGCAGCCTGGCAGAGTAGTGGGTTTCTCTGTCTCTCTTATCCTTTCTTTCTCTTGGCCGAGTGTTCCTAATCCTCTAGCAAGGAAAATGAAATTAGGTCGACTGGAGGACTTAGAGGGCTTGCCTAAAAGAATTGTTGAAATCCCAAAGTTCTTAAAATTTTCCTAATAGAAATTCCAGAGAAATTGGGATCTCAAAATATGATTTGGTATCAAATTGGGATTTCGGAATTCTAGAAATTAGGATTTTAGGGCTCAGAATATGATTTTAGGAAATTAAGAGTATTTCTAAAATCCTAATAGGAATTAGGAAGGCACGGACCAGTTCATTGAGTTCAAAAATTTGCGGTGGGATTCACTTGATTATATTATTTTATTTTTAGATGGTTTACATTAGAGCAAATTGGCAAATGTTCTTAATGTTATCTGTACCCAACAAACTACAATGGTTGGGAACACGTTTATTTAATGCCATTGTAATTGTAGTGTTTGGTAGCAAATGGTGCCTTGGGATTTCTTATATTCTGGAATTGGAGATACTCACATAAGGCCTTTTTCTAGAAAATCTTCTTCCCCTCTCCAATGATTTCAAGCCTCACCCATGAAGATGGATTCATTCTTAGACTCAGTTAATCTCTATATGGTTAGCCCCACCATGAAGATATGTATGTGGACCTGCCAATGGAGATGAATGTATACTAGGATATAGTCGTGATGGTGTTTGTTGACTGTGATGTTCCATGGGAACTAAAAAGTAGTCGTGTATTGTGGCTCTTAAAAATGCTGCTTATGATGGGTGACATTGTGTTATTTCATCTGAACTCTGTAAAAATTGTTTATCCTACTTTCTTTGTAGGGTTTGATTAATCATAATGGGCATGGAATTGAAGGGTATACATACATGTACATATATATTTTTTAAATGAAGTTGGAGTTGTACATAGAAAAGGAAGTTGGGGTTGTACATGAATGAAAATGGTTTTGCAATGGAATGGAAGTTGGATGTGTAATGATTTTGTAATTGTACATGTAATTGTACATGAGTCTTTAATTGGTATTTTTTATTGAATTTTGTACACATTACTGAATTTAGTCTCAATTGAATCGTGAAACGAAAATGGGCCTTTTGGCTTATATGAAAATCTCTCTGCAGATCAAAATTGTAATTAAGTTATTTCTATTAGAATCAATGATGGTGTGTTTCTTTTTCATTGGATGCGTTTGAATGTTGAAATGGTGTAATTTTCATTTTTTTTCATTGAATGGATTTGAATGTTGAAATAGTACCTGAAACAATAGATTTTTGGTTTTTCACTTAAAATTCAGGTGCATCCCAACATTCAGTTTTTTTTTTTCCTTTTTCCGATACCCTTAGTGCTATATGGTTATAGCATTCAAAATCAAACATAATGAGTGTCTTGTAGAGATTGCATAATATGTTTGAACAAGCCAAAATCCACTAGGGGATAGGTCTTGAACATGCAGCAAACTACCTTCAATAACCATCAAATAAGTGTACATTCAGAAAACATGGTCGCAACATGCAATGAACCACCTTCAGCAACCTGTACAGTTATACAATAGCAATATCCGGTAAAAACAACCGTTATCCAGAAATGTTCAAAATTCAACTTCATTCAGTTCGGGCACTGATACAAATAGAATTGTGACTATTACAACATCCCCAACCTAGTAATTCTCAAAACTCAACTTCATTCAATTTAGGTACTGAGAGAGAGAGAGAGAGAGAGAGAGAGAGAGAGAGAGAGAACAACTACGATTATTACAACATCCCCAACCAAGCAAAAAGTAAAAAAATTACAACCACCCCAATTTTGGCTTGCACTACTCAGAGACACAAAAACACCACTAGCACACAGTCCTCAAAAGCCAATTGGATCCTCCACAGCACTCCCACACATGCAACCTGGCCTACATCAACAGTTTCCACTACAGTAAGACATCTTCTATTTCTGCAAATGAACACTAGATCAAAAACTCTTGGACCAAGATAAATAAAAAATTCAATTACGTATTGTTACACACAGAGTGAATCATATCCATTTATGCACTTTTCTCACACACACATGATAGCCATTTCACCTACTTAATCATCAGCATCACCCAGCAAGACCCAACTTATTCTCCATCTCAATACACTTCTCCATGCCAACCACATGCCCCTTTCTCAATACAGCCCTGTATCTTCAAACTTCAAAAATTATCCTATCCACTGCTACTCCACCAACAAAACCCATATAGAACTATCAAATCCAAACAATTTCTGCAAAACCCAACCAATCTCTGCAATAAAAAAAAAAAGAAAAAAAAATTCAAAAGCCCCCCAAAAAAAAAGAAAAGAAAAGCGAAAATAGAAAAAAAGGCTGAAGTCATTGAAAGAGATTGGCCGAAAATGGTATGCCTAAATGCAATAGTTTCAGTAATTCTAACTCAAAATACGGAAAACATTCCATTCACAAAACAAAATATGACAACCACACATGAAATTTCAAGAAACAACATCCAAACAATGAGAAATAACAAATAGCTCAGATCCAAGCCGAATAACTCGCATAAAGGTGAAAACTTTAAGAATATGAGAAGACAATTTGATATTTGCCCTGTCTTTATGGTGGGTGACGAGATCTCGACTAGAGTTGTGCCTGAAAGGGTTAAATGGGCGGTGTGAAAAAGTCGGTCAAGTTTTGTTTTTTAACTTGGAGTGTCTCTGCGTCAGAAATCTCTAAAGCTCTTGCAGAGGGAGGAGAGGAATCCGACGACTTGCGATGGGAGGAATGTGGGGGCGATGGCGCAGAGGGAGGAGAAGAGGGACGAAATGAAAGAGGGTGGTTTTGTTTTCGTTTCTGTGTACCCAGTTTCATTTAAGTTTAGAGGAGGAGGGATTCCCAAAATTTTGGCGGGCTGATTGAGATTTCTGTCGCACGTGGCTTTTGGCACGCTTGAGCGGATTTTATGCTGCACTTGAGCTGAGGAGAGGCCCCCTCATATATATATATATATAATTGAAATTCATCAAAATATCCATTTCTGTAATGCTTCTTTCCAAAATGAGTTTTTAGCATGAGGCTCCTTCAGTCATTTCAATCTTTTCACATGAAGTTGGCATGTAACTTAAATCTTACTTTGACATTGGTTTTTTTTTTCTTTTAAAAAAAAGAAAAGAAAAAAAAAACATTCACAGTTCATAGTCATTAAATTTTAGGGATTTCTTATTGTACTGCTGCACTAAACCTATCATTTGTCCATTAATAGTTGAAGTTTAAAAAATTCTCACAACTAAGGGAGCTAACAAGTTGCGAATGAAGAAAAAATTTGTGTGATCCTATGGATGAAGAATATCACATAATGCGAGATCTCATAGACCTAAAATATTGCATATCACATAATGCGATATCTCACGGACTTAGGATGCCGCACGATGTGGGGATTTTTAAAACCTCAATCATTCACAAGAAAATGTTAGGTCTTACGGCAATCATACGGTCAAACTCTAAATTTTAAGGACTAATATCTCATATTTCTGTTTACGTCCTAACTTTTTCAATATCAAGATGCACAAAGGGAGGCTTCAACCAATGTATAAAAATCGCTAGTCGGTACCAAGTGTAGTTATACCGTACTTCTTATTCGTCTCTAGTGAAAATAAAAGTTGCTCTCTAACTCTGGATCACCTCGGTTCCCTGTGTTGTAACTTTAATATATATTGTTATACCGTTCTCTATCAGTTTAAACTTTTAAAATAAGCGGATATCAACACCTCGTAGATGTCTCTTAATTCCTCTTATCACTTCTATTTCTAGAAACACCGGTGGGAGTACAGATGTCTTTCTGTTTATACGCAACTTATCTTGTGTTCTACAAGCACCAAACCAATCTCAAGAAGTTTTCTTTCTGTTTATACGCAACTTATCTTGTGTTCTACAAGCACCAAACCAATCTCAAGAAGTTTTCCTTACAGGTTATAAACATGGGCAGATCCCTTTCTAACATTTGTTCATCTACTGTTGTTTATGCAATCCTAGATAGATCCCTTTTCTTTTAAGTATTTTTTAACAATTGCAACCTTCAAACCTCATTTTAAGCCAATGGTACAGTTTTGCCATACAACATAACAGATCAAGCCCTGTTATGAAATGTTTCCTTAACCTAGTGTCCTTACCATAGAATTCAATAAAATGCAGCAGTTCAGAACATGAGACTGCCTGTCCAACACACACAACTTCTTTCAACAATATTGTTCTTTATAATAGAACTTTTGAGAGTGCAACTAAGAGACCTGTGCATAAATAGGTTCGGACAGAGCCGATGGATAAGGAAGTTACAGTGTCAATAGAGCCCATCATAATTAGTGATGAAATTAAGAGTATTTGATAGAGCTTATCAAGAAGAAAATTGGATTAAACGAGAAATTCACAACAATCACTTGCATGGAAACAAGTTCCTCAAGCTGCAAGTGCACCCGCCTGAGCATATCGGGGGAGCCATGAATTATTCTTTGGCATTCATACATATAGAATGAAACCTTTGCCTTGTATTGCATATCTTGAGACCTCAGCACTGTGGTCAAGAAATATACTTTTATTTGATAAACCCTGATGGAGTTTCCAGTAACTGGTAGTCACTGAAACAGAGTAGGCGTGTAGACGTATGAACTCTAGTTTTGAGACTAAATAGAGCCTTTGTTCGCATCAATATGATTATCATCTTGCATGTGCCAGTTCCAAGTTGGAAAAAGGCTTTGATGATGATGATCCCAGTTCCAAGTTATGGGGTCATGATGTGAAGATCGTCACATTGGTCATGGTTTGAGTAGAAATAAAACAAACCCCCCAACTGCAGTAGATTTCCTATTTCATAGATAAGATGGCAGGGAGTCCATGACCTTACTTCAGTGGCCCTTGTGTACTAACTATTTGCATTTGAGGCTTGAGTCCCTAAAACCAGTCATCAAATGGTACAATGGCGAAATAATAACACCTCCATTTTATGAAGAACCATGCTAGAATATCAACAACTTCAATGAGAGAATATGTTCTTCATTCTTTCGTTGCTTTTTACATTCTCGTTTGCCACCCTCTATAGTTTTGCTATTAACGGTCTGTCTATAGTCTGCTCGATATACTGATTAACCGTACAATATCACTGCACATTGATCCTATCTTATGCAGCAAAAATACTCCATGTACTGAAAATTGTTGTTTCCGACGGTTATGTCTGCAAAGGAAACATGGACAAATCTGTACATTTATCTCACCTATATATCTGTTCTCATGTTATCAACTCTGTAGAGAAATAGATACTCCTATGAATCACAGGTAAGAAAGAGGGCTTTCTGATGAATGCAATGGAATTCATATCTCACTTAAATCTTTCTTTTTCTTTTCTTTTCTTTTCCTCATGGAACAAACAACAGGTATATCATTCCAAAGAATTTCATATCTGAGCATATCTTTCTTATGGGATGTCTATAATATACACAAAGTTTGTCTAGTAATCACTTTTATGTCCCTTGACTAAAATTCTATTAATGATTTCTGGGTTGCTCATACAAGTCATTATGAGTGTGTCGTTATTACTTGTCAAGTCCATTGCTTTGCATGCTCAATAATAAACAAAATGATAATTCCAAATTACTAAAATTCCAAATAAGACGATATACAGGGCCATGCAACTATTTACTTGTAAAAACCATATCTCTTATTTTCTGGTGTTTCTAAGTACCATTACAATTACAGTTGATAAGATGGTTTCTAGGATTCCTCAAAAGCTGTACCCTTTGTGCTTTCCTGCTCTAGTTTTTCTGGTGAAGAAGGAGAAGCATCCAGGTAAGAAACCACCCATTTTCCTGTTACAGAGGGAGACAATGATTAGGAACTATACAAGGATGATCGCCTGACTTGTTGATTTTGATTAATAACAGAATGAATGCATATCATACTGTAATTTTTATTTTATAATCTTAAATGCTTCAACACTTAAGAATTTAATTCTTTCTTTTCCCTGCTTCTTTCTGTCTGTTATATAAACCACATAACATCAAATTATGAACTTCTATTTTGATCTCCTGGACTATCCTGGACTATGAAAACATGAATTTTTAAGGTATGCCCAATATATCCAAGGTACCCTATTTCACATCCACAATATAGGATTCTCTGTTTAAACTTTTATTTGGATCGTTCTGTTTTCTGCAAGATCGAATACTATTCCAATATTAAAGCTGGAAAAAGAAGAAGAAGAAGAATAGAACTGATGGGTATTTTTTCTTACTTGGAAAAGATAACTTGTGCAAGTGAGAAATTAATTGATTGGTGCCAGATCAAGTTTTATCAACTGGCTTTCATATCAACTTTAAATTCAAAAAAAAAAAAAAAAATCAAAGAAGAAAACAATATTTTCCAAAGAAAAATTGAATCCCAATTCAAACATTCTCATGAATTTGTACTCAAACCTTCCATCTTAGATCATCTAAAAATCAACATCAGATCAGTTTTTAGCAACTCAGCAAAATTTAACTTTCCCCTAACAATGATAAAAATAAAAAAATAAAGAATCATGGGTATTGAAGTTACCTGCTTCTACCACTACTGCTACCGTTGATGCTGCTTCCGCTACTTTTGCTGCTGCTACTGTTTTCCTTCTCTTCTGCCTCAGAGGATTTTTTATTCCACCAATCTCCATCCACACTCTTCTCAAACACCACCTTCTCCCCATCCACTGCAACGGATGGAGGCTTGGGCGAAACCTTCGAACATGTGCCCTTTCCACTGTTCTTCTTCTTCAAAACCAAAGAACCAGGAAAGAACATCTTAAGAAGAAAAGGCCCAGTCTTCAAATTTCTTCTCACATCATCTCTCTTTTCAAAACTCTTTTTCTTCACCATGTTCTTCATTTCTCTCTCCTCTTGGATGGGTGCCGCACTTTTCAATTCTCTCTCGTTTAACGGCAACTCAACGAGATCCTTCAGAGAGAGCTCGTAAGCTGATTCGGGAACGCCTTTCATCATCTCCATCAGCTCTTGCCTACCTTTGGCGATTGCCTGAGATCGCGGAGTAGGAGGAAGATGGTGATATTGAAAGGTCGAAGCTTTGGTTGTTGGGGACATGGGTGGGCTAGTTTTCCACAAGGGTGGTGATGAAATCCCTGAATCATCTTCGTGGGCTCGCAAACTGAAATCAATCGCACTTAGATTTTCACTTCTCCTCCCATGGTTTCTGGTGATTCTTGAAGTCTGCAAGCCTGAATTAGTTCCAATCAGATTCCCATAACTGTCGAGAACTCCTCGACGGTGGTGGAGCATGGTGGGAGGAGGATGTGAGATGGAAGAAGGAGAGGGAAGGAGTTTTTATGGTGCAAGGAGTTTGTTAGTGGTTCATTAATGGGTGCGATCTTTTTCATGGATTGCATTTTTCCTTGTCTGAGTGTTATGGGGTGAGAAAGTCAAGGATTTCTAGATGGTGTGCATTAAAAGTCCAAACTTCTGTTTTCCGTGTCCTGGAGTGGACAGCACGCACGCCTTTGTTTTCTCTTCTTTCGCCCCCAACCCGAGTTAATTAAGCTTAACTCTAACTAATCGTGATTAATAATTGTAATGAATCAAATTAGTTTTGAATGAATGAATTAAGCATAATGAACAAGTTTGGAAGAAATTGATTTACTGAAGTTAAATTTAAACTCAACTTGATGGAATTAAGGACTATTCCGTAAATTCGGATTTGTGCGTATTTTGTCGAATGCGGTGAAATTTGATACCATCGTGTGTATTTCGACGAGTACGTCAACTTTTATAATACACACGTTTTCGTTTGAATTGAAATGAGTCAAATGAGTCTTAGTTTGACTCAAATTGTAAATGGGTAGAGATTATAAGGTTCATATGCAAAATGCATATGGTAGGTGTCAATAAACCAATTTGCATGTCATTAGGTGTTTCATTCCTGTGATGGTTCATTCCAGCAACATTGAAATAGGGAGAAAAATAGCTAAGGTCTTCTTCTTTATTTCTTTGCTATCAAGAGTAAGAAAGGAGATTGTTCAAGTGATTTTGAAAAGGAAACAGTGATCTTCATCTCTTCCCCATTGTCTTCTTTCCTAAGTTGACTGATTTATGCTTGGAGGTTGGTGATTTTGATTTCAAAACTCAAGGAACAAGTGGTTTTTGTGTTAACTCACAGCAAAAGGCAAGTATAAATAGATATTCTTGTTTGTATGTTATTTGATATGGTTTTTATGGAGTTTTGTTGTAGTTTTGATTTTATCATATTCTTAGGGGATGGTATGACTTGATTAGTTGGATTAGTGTTTGGAGAAGGTATAGATGAATGAATGATGAATAAGAAAGGGACAGGAGGTCCAAATTTTGTGCATGTATTGAATGAAATGGAGAAATGGAGATCGGTTACAGGATTCTGCAACTGGTTCGTTGCAGGTCCGATCGATCGGACTATTACTTAACTGTGACAAAATTCGGACTGTCATCCGAACGATCAGATGACTCAGTTTGAGTCCAGTGAAGATTGGTCCTCTAGATTTTGGTTTAGGATCATAAATGGCCTATGAAAATTAGTTTAACGACTAATTTTAGTACGATTAATGAATAAGGACTTTATTACTATTCCATCAAATGTTATCTTTGGATTTGATCCAAAGAAAAGTGTATGTTAACCAAGGTAATAATTATAACTCAATGGTACGATTAGCTTCCAAAACTAATTGATAATATGTTGGTAAATTTGTACGGAATTATTATTATAAATGCAGAGTGTCTTTCTGAATTTGAAAGACAAAGCCTATTGATCATCTCAAGACTCATCTCAAGGCTAATAGTGTTGTTTTACCACCATGGATGTTGATTAAGGGATTTTAATGTACAAAATTCACATAAACTGTGATGTCATTAAAAATAACACGTACATTAAATAACTGATAATTACATCCTAATCGTTGATATTAGATAATGGAACATTGATTTGTGTCCAAGTTAAATTGTAAATCGAAATTAAATTGAATCCGTTAATTGTGATGGAACGGAATTGTTATATTGTTACTGTTGAGTCTGGTACTACATGGTGATTTCTGTAAGCTCATTGAAACTGTATCTGCTGCAGCAAAGTATTTGGGGTGCTCCGGAACTCCTTGGTGATATCAGTTGTTCCTAGCCCGGACTCTGATAAGTCCCACAAGATATGAATCCATCCGTATTGTGAGGTCCCACCCTTGGTGGGCCCTCTAAGGGCTATTTTATAGGCTAATTAATCTTAATTTATCTTAATTATTATTTAATTATGTTAATCTTCACTAATCTTGGCTAATCTTGGTTAATTACTGTTTTATTTGGGCTAATCAGGGGCTTAGTAGAGTGACTAGTTAGATTTCCTAAGTTAGTTAGATTAACTTAGTGGGTTAGTGTTCTTAATTACATTGGGTGTTGTTAATCCTAGGTTTAGATAGTATAGTCTAATTAATTAAGAGATTAAGTGGGTTAGCTAAAGGTGCTCTCTCTCTCTCTCTTCTAGAAGGTTCCTAACCAAATAACCAAGTTAACCTTAAACCCTAATCCCAATTCCACTAAACCCTAGGGCCAAACTAGTCATTAACCACCCCTCCTATCTATATAAAACCTCTCTTAAACCCAATTGCAATAAACCCTAAACCCTAAGCAGCCCCCTTCCCAAGAAACTCCCAGCTCTCTTCCCAAGAAAACTACCCAGCCCAACTGTTCCTTCCCTCATTTCCTCTCCCACGTTTGAAGCTGAGAAGGCCATAGTTCACTGCTAGAATTTCTTCTTGAGGCTTCTGCTGGATTTCTTATTCTTCTCCCTCATTGTTATTTCTGCTGGAATTCCCTGGAGCCATCACTCTGCTGCTGTCTTACTCACTTCAGCTGGAGCAGCCATCTTCTTCTTCGTTCCCTCCTCATTTCTCTTGCTGTGACAGCTGGAACCTCACCTTGAAGCCACTACATCAGTCACACCCTTCATCTTCTTCATTTCCCTCTTTTCCCTCTCTCTCATTTTCCCTCATCCAACTGTTACTCTGCTGGAATTTTTCCAGGGGCTACTGATATCACCACCCTTCCCTTCTCATTCCATTTTCCAAATTTCTGTGGTGGTTCTGTGCTGGAAGAAATTCACCTGGAGCTGCTGTCGCTGATTTCTTCTCCTTGCTGTCCACTTATTCACCTGAGAGTTCTTGGTCCTGGAATTATGAAATTGAAAGTTTCCACACCTACTGTTGCTGCTACAATCTGTTATTCTGCTGTGCTGCAATTGCTTCTTCTCTGCTGCTGTCTTCTTCATTTCCAGCTACTGTGTCATCATCTTCCTTCTCTCTGTATGTGCTGGGATTTATAGTAAATAGTTGCTACTACAGCAGCTACTGCTGCCACTCTGCTGGAATCTGAGCTGCAGCAGTCATCACCATCTTCTTCTTCCCCTGTTCAGCTAGGACTTGGAGCTTCTCTGATTATTTCCCTCTTTCTCTCTACTACTCTATCTCTGAAAAGCTACAAAAGGCAAGTGCATCATACTAATAACTTAGGGTGTATGATTTATTTCATGATTCAGTGGTTTTTAATTCACAAATATGTTCAGTTATGTGTTAGTTTACATTTGAGCTTTGTTGTGTTTGTTTGGATGGAAAGGTCACTGATGGATGGGGGTTTTCACCCCCCATTTGGAAGATCAGTGGGCCATAAGGTGATGGATGGATGGTTTTTGTGTTGTTAATTGATTAGAAGTGTTTGGGTGAAGTTTGGAAGAGATTGGAGGTGGTTTGGGCGAAAAAGAAGCTGAAACGGAAAAGTTGCAGAAATGCAACTGGGACTGAAATCCCAGTGTTCTCGGTCGACCGAGACCCCCCTCGGTCGACCGGCAACACTGCAGTTTCCAAAAAATTGAGTCTCAGTTATTTTCTGCAGATTTTTCCTGACACGCCCGAGGACTCGCCCGACAGTGTTCTAGGTCGACCGAGACCCCTCTCAGTCGACCGAGAACACTGAAAAATGGAAAAACAGAGCTCTCAGTTAGCTCTGTTCTGCAGGGTGAGTTTCTGTTGTCTGGGTAGACTGGGACCCATCCTGGTCTACCGAGACAACTAGGTTTTTATGGAAAAATTGGCCATCAGCCATATTCTTGTAGAAAACCTATTTTAATCAGTTTGGCTGACCCGGCTTAGCCCAGGTTGACCCGTTTACATGGTTTTCACTAGAAATGACTGAAAGTTGGTTTTTCACCCGAAACTCAGACTGTTTGCGCCCAAATCAACCTGAAACTTAGAATTAATATTTCGAAAGTGTTCAAAGCTGGAATATCAATCTTTCTAAGGTTTTAGAGTGTGCGATCAATCATCCAGGCCAGGTTGTTTGACCGGACACGCTGTACGCCTATAGAAATGAATTGAGTTATCCAGGAAGCCTGACTCAGGTTTGTCAGTGCACTCAGTTGGTCTTCCCGGCCAGGAAATCAACCGAGCTCACTATACATCAGGTTCACCTGGAAAACCCTGATTGTTCCAGTTTTCAACACTTAGGAGATATGATCAGTTGCAAGGCCCATTGACCATCCAAATGAGTATTTGTCAGTGTCCTAAGCTCGAGTCAACGGTGTGGCTCAACCTTGACTCGCGGGGACCACTGTTTAGAGTTTTGGTTGATTGTCTAAGATGATTCGACCCCTAAAGGTTGTCAACAATGCCTTTAACTAACTAAGCACCAAATACATTATTTTACGGCATTAATGACATCGTTTAGAGATCGAATTACCGGAGATAGACCCGAACCTAAAGTGGCCCATTTACCTAGGATTGGACCGTTGCTTTTCCCGTTGATTCTCTGATTGAAGTTTACACTTCATTATTATTGTTCTGTCATTCTTAGATCTTTAGTTTAGCTGTATACCGTTAATTAATCATAATTGGAAGACCTAAACCTAGGGTATCTAGAGGTGACCCGATGGTGTGATTTCGGAGATCATTGACCCGTGTCTGTGTCTAGGCGGGCCCTTATTGGGCCTAAGTGTGGTGATGTGAACCCTTTAGCTTGAAGAGATAGTTTCTATTGGTCTGTTAAGTTATATGGATTTTAATGGAACTGTTTATCAGTAGTAGATGGATTGGTTGCTTCGTTTGGACGGTTTTAGACCAGGCCATGTACTGATGGGCCTTGGTATGGATCCAACGAGTGGGCCTGGACCTTGAATGAGATCCAGAGACTGTGTTGAGATGTTTGGACCTCTTAGGGATATTGTTAGGACCTTGCTCACGCAAGGCAAAGCCTAGACAGACACAGACCTTAGAGTTATTCTCGAGTCGGCATGAACATTCACTCGGTTGATTTAAGCTCAGCCGGTGGACTGATCATCCTCGGTAGGAGCTAGTTGAGTGTTGAGGAGCTATCATGATGAGCTGTGTGGTTAAGACGGCAAGGTGTCATACCGTGCCGATCTGGGGTGATGAGATGATGAGTTGATGAGAGATTCGAGATTAGTTATTCCCTGGTGAGATTCCCCACCGCGACTGTGTTCAGTATGGGAGGGCCGCGGCATAATATCCCGCGGTATTCCAGCTCGTGTGAATGTGCCACCTTGTGTAGTAGTTTAGTTGATTTCTTTTATACTGGTTCCTTATGATTTAAATGCACGATTGCCTAGTTCTCTTTCCTTGTTATTCATTTAAATTATGTACCTGTCTTTAATTCCTTTGATATATATATGCTATGTTAGTAGTATGCTGTATCTTGCCAGATCGTTTAGATCTGACCCATTCTATGGTGCTTAGGCCTTGACCCAGAGATTCCCGACGACGCATTAGCCCTCGTGGAGGCACCTGTAGCCGGAGAGTACGCATGGGGCCCGGCCGACGCGGATGTCGAGCCGGAGGGCGAGGAGTACATTCCAGGGTTCTGAGAGTTTATGTTATTTTGGGTTTTGAGTGGAAATTTTGTAGTAAGAAGGGTAGAATCACAAATGTATAAACTTTAAATTTACATTGAACCTTTTTAATTAGACCACTGTTCTGCTTTCCTTTAATATACATGATACCTATTGCTTCCGCTCTATTTAAATGTTATGCTTCCGCAAGTTTTAACCATTGAATGTTATTTGGTTCAAAAAGTTTTAAATTGGACCTCACTGCGGCCTACGATCTTGGAAGTTCTCGGATTTTCCGGGAAGTAGCGCGCCAATTTCGGGTATTCGAACGAGTATATCGGTATCCGGAATTGGGGCGTTACACGTATGGATGATGGAAATCCTTCCTGTTATGGAAGATGGAATATGAATTGAATTGAAAACTGAAATGCTATTGTAGTTTGCCAAATAAAAGATTCTTATTGATTTTGAATGAGAATTGTATTGTCTAACCACGAGTTAGATGAATTAAATGTGTAATTAGCTTGTTTAATCATAAGATTGTTTATACATTGCTGAATTGTCAAATTCATATTATTGTTATTGATTGCATTACAGGCACAGCTGCCCATGCTGGTCCTTTTGAGGCCACAGCGCCACTGGAGACGTCCAATACGGTTCCTCCAGGATGATTAGTTGAATGGAAATAATAGGAAACAAATGAGCGTTTGAACGAGAAAACTTTATTGTAAATAGAATGAAACTTTACACTTTGAATCCTTGCATTGTATGTAAATATGCAAGTGATTAGTTTGTACATAGTGTAAATGATTTTGTGTTTTACACAAGTAATGTATATTTGTTATTTCCGCATAATGTATTTTTGGTATCCCTTGTGAATTTTATGCATTGAGATTCACGGGAGTAAATATGCAACGCGACTCGGAGTTATCTCGGATTAATTTTAATCTCGAGCTCGGATCGTATCATCTCTCCAATGCCATGTTTTGTTCTCATCAAAGGACTGCTGTATATTTTTCTGCTCTTTGTGGATTCTCTTCCATTTACAAACAATATTGCATCATCCGCGATCTACATGTTGGCCCAACTAGGCATCATCTGAAGGGGGGAAGACTCTAGTGTGCAAGTAATACTTGGGCTATTCTTAAAATTAAACAAATTATATTTCATACGATTCAGATTTTCAACAGGTGGATCTCAAAAATTTTACATTTACTACTCACCCTTTTAGAGTAAGTCTCAATCTCAAGAACTACATTACTCATTACTGATTTGAGCAAATCTTTAAGTAGAGTCCACTGGCTTTGGATTTAAACTGTTCAATAAAAATACTCTCTCATCAATATAAAATTGTTGCAAAAGCTTAATTCAATAAATCATTTATCTCACTGTGAAATTGGGAAAGTGAGCCAAATGTTTCTTATTGGGAAAGATGTTTGCAGAACAACCTTAAGAATTGAGATACAATTACCTCGCCTAGTATACCTAATATTAATCAAACTTTAGTTTTGGTTACAACTCCAATAGCCTATGTCACCATAGTTTTCAAGGCAAAGATGAAAGAATGTTTATACATTTTTTTCATCTTATTGTAGAGTCTCTTTTTAATGAGCAAGGCTCTCCTAAGCTTAAGCTTATGAGAAAATCTCGTAAGCTCATGCTTGTGGAGCTCACCTTTGGTCAATCCAAATGGACCAAACACATAACCCCCTAAATTGCACGTGTCCACCAACTTTGGGTCAGATCCGAATTTACTAAACCGTTGGATCTACTATATATCGATCCAAATGTATTGTTGACCATTAAACTTTTGGGCCCATATGGAGATAATAGAAATCGCGGTTGGGGTTGATTTTTTGCAAATTGTAAGATTCGAAAGAGTCCTTGAAATTCCCCCCATCCATGTCCCCATGTGGGTCCCCAGGTGAACTCACCACACACTTGAGCTTATTTTATTTTAAGCTTGACCTTAGAAGAGCTAACCCCTTTTTAATAGTTATAAAAATAAAATGCTCTTTATAAAAGGTTTTTTTTAGACATAGCTATCATTGTTATCAAGCCTTATCCCATCAATTTTAGAGTATACAAAAAGAAATCTACTTCAAAATTCAACACTTAAAAACTAGATATGATTGTGTCTCTCTCTCTCCTCTGCTTTTTGTAGAGGTGTAGAAAGGGAGTGATTCTCTCTAACCTAACAGATGAATGTGATGCATGCTGAATAATGTCACCCTTTAAGTAGACAAGAAAACATCTACTGAAACACCAGTTCATCTCCGCCCCCTGCCCCACCAGTTCGTCTTTGTAAAATCATTCCTTTTGTTTCACTCAGCTCAACTTGATCTCAATTCCTAAAATTGGGCGTGTGTGAAAATGAATATTAATCCTTATTTCATTATGGACTGCCCCTCAAAATCTTTAGATCTTCCACTTTAAAGAGATTTTCAAGGAATTAATCATCCTGCAATTTGTCACATCAACTGGTTCATCAGATTACAAATGATGGGTCCCACATGCGACTAAGAATTCCAGTGATTATGGGAAATACAACTGCATGCAAGTCTTTTAGTTAAGTCCGGAACCCCTCAGGGCTCCCACCTGATTTCCATTAGCATGTGTGGAACTCCAAAGTGTACCGCCAAAGTCACATATCATCAATGGTTACGTGTGATCCTACTGTTAGATTCAACATTTGATGGTCGATGGGGTTGTAAACGGTCTAAGTCTTAAAAAAAAGGATTTAGATCTGATTTTTAACGGATCGGAACCTCCAGATAATCAGATAATCAGGAACCATTTACATTCCTAATGACGGATAATGTGATTAATATATAAATTTATGATAATCATTATATTATTCATTCCTGTACTCAATCTTACAGTGGTTCTAACGTGGGGTTCTCAAATTCCATTCAGGAGAAGCGTGCGTCACTCATCAAATCATTTTGTAGATCTTAATAGACCCAAGAAATCTGGCTGTTGACATGTGAAGTCTTTGGACGATTAGTCTGTCCAACCAACATTTCTTTGGTAAAGTTTTATTTTATTTATAAGGGAGACACGTGTGGTGCTCGACGTCACAAGATATTGAAGCTATTTAAGTCGAAATCAAGCTAAGACCTGATCATGTGTCCAACTTAAGTGGTTGAGATTCTGTCTTATTATATCGTCTGTCAACGTTTTCTTGTCGATTACGTCTCGGAATTATCACCTTTTTAAGACGATTTGATTTACCTTACTTGGCTTGATCTTGATCACACGTTTGTTGGATGGGGACCACTGAAATTGACCCAATAAGGTTTTGGCTTGATCCACACATTTCCATCACTTTTGAGTGTGGGCCTCATCTTGACATGCATGAGACCCCTCGTCTACTTTTCAAATTTCAAATCCACTCGGTTGGGCATCTTTGTGGAAATCCATCATCTGCTACAAGTTTCTATCTAGATACTCTATGATTGCTATCAGGGCTCCACCATATATAGTGATCGTTATTGTGGTGGGGCCAAAACTACTAGATCATCGACTCCAATAATGTAATCAGAAAGATTTTTCTTTTTCTAAGATGGCCGACAGGTTCTCAAGTCTTTTTTTCTTCTAAGATGGCTGACATGTTTTTTTTTTTCTTTTGCTAACGGAGGGTTATCAATTCTTTGAGCTAGACTCATCTCTTCGGGTCAGAAAGAAGTCGGATAAAACTCCTACGGCTCGTAGCACAAGTGTAATCAATATTTGGTTTCTGAAGAAGGGAAAATCGGAGGTCAATACTAAGACCTCTAACTCTAAAAAAAAGAGGAATCATGATCCTGACTATTCGGCCAAACTTTAACATGAGTATCAATGGATTGAACCTCAACAACTTTGTGAGATTAAGATGCAATCACTACTCAACCATAAATATATTAGCAAGCACAAAGAATCTATCACTAGTTCTCTACTCAACTGAGTGACTTGGAAAGGCGTTGTGTAAAATAACTCGGGTGAGTTTGGGAAAAGAAAAGGAGGTTGGCCTTGTTTTGCTAACTGGTGATGATATATATAATTCAATGACATCATCAGCAGCATCTAGAAGATACGAGAATGCCAAGACCAGGGCCGACGAGCGTAACCCAGACGCAAGACTCGTCCGGTCTAAACGCATCACAAAGCTTCTTGTGACTACTTTCTTAGAAGTGTATGTCTTCTTATTAAGTAATCCCAACCGTTGATTTTCGATCAAATTGACGGCCCTATAAATCTTAAGAAACTGGAAGTGGACTTTAAGTAGGGCTAGAAAATGCTACATGAGTTGGGTCAAGCGTTCACACATGGAACGATAGAAAGCTTAAAGACGTCTAATGTGATTTTGTTAGCTCATGAATTCTTAAGCCAAGCCTAAGTTTGCTCGGCCCCACTACCCTTTCACGGGCAGCCTGGGGTGGAACTAAGGGGCTGGCAGGGCCATACCTCACACCCAAAATTGCAAAAACCCCTTTAGATAATTTAAAATTTTAAGACATTTTCAGTAATGACTCTCCATCCCCCAAAAAGTTTTTTTTTTTTAACAATGGCTCCCGCAATCCTTATATCATGGTTCCACCCCTCCGAACGACTCGTATTTTCCACATCCCATTGCCCGTAAGAAAGCATATTCATTATAATTAACACCAAAGTTATTCATTATAATTAACGCCAAAGTGGAGAGGTTGTCAGTCTTGGTTTATAGTATTAAAACGTACATGATTTTATGAGATTTAGAAGGTGGCGAACCCACTGATAGATCAGGAGCAAGGCATCTTCTTTTTACATGGATAGGGGTGGGCCCAAGAATTCTTCATTGTGGGGACACTATGTGGAAAGAGTTCTTGGGGGTCTACATATGAGAAATTTATATAGTTTTCAAAATATATAGGACTTAAAATAAAAAAAAATGGACGGGCCATATGTAAAAAACTATGAAAACTTCTAAAGATTTCAGGAGTTTTAGCCCTCCACAGTGTGTATGGATGACTAAAAATCGATCCATGCTTGTTGCTATTTTAATTAAGGACTTGTATAACGTATGTTTGTGCATGAGTTGAGTATTAATAGGAGGAAAACAATTGCAGGTACATTTACGTGCATCTCAAGGCTACCAAACAAACCTGACCTCTACTAATATATTATCATTGCTGGCAGCCGCAAAGTTGGATGTATTAGAATAGAGATATCATGTTTAGTTGTCCATGTCTCTAGTGTATATTTAAGTTTTGAATGACATAATTTGTGAGCAAATGGAGGAAGAAAAGAATGTGCCAATAGGCATTAGTCAAAACACTCTTTCATTATACTTTTGGAGGATATAACATGTAGAAAACAAGGGGTAAGTGCTTTGGACGGGTGACCTTTTGCCAAAAGCCTGATAGAAAGACTAGTATTGTGTTATTATCAAATGTCCCAACTTAAAATTAATTGAGGATTTTTGCTATAAGAGGGTTCACAATCCTTTGATCTGAACTAATCCCTCCGGGTCAGAGGGAAACTGAACTCCCCTGTAGCCCAATGTGGTAGTGAGCTATCTTAAGTGTGAGAAAAATAATCATGAACTGATGTTATTGTTGTATTGGTGACAGCTATATCAATCTTAACATTTTTTAAGGCTTGCATTTGCTTGATTAAACCCACTACACCATAAAGATTATTTTATTTATTAGTGATATATGCTATTAAATTGATTATTTGTATGATTATAAATAAATATTACATAATAAATTGAACAGTGTATATTATTTTGATTGGAGGGCGGCACATGACATGAGTAATGATAAAAAGAAAGTAGACTGATTACGTGTAGAGATCATAAATGTATATTCATGGGGCTCCTTGTGGGGCCCACCTGGGAATGGGATTAGGGGCATCGAAAGATCCCCGCTCCCATGACCCTGTGTAGGTGATGGAGGCTCTAATCATCATCCTAACAATTTGATTCCCAACCCGCAAGTTTTCACCATCCAAACGGGGGAGGGGGTGTTTTCCTATTTTATGGTCCACTTGGATGGATCACAAGGTGTGCCCACTAAGTGTAATGCTCACGATAACATGAGCATCGGTGCGCAGTATAGGTCTTCCCATATTTCATACATACTAAATTGAACGGTGGATATGATTATGATGGGAGGGAGGCACATGATCTGAGTAATTCAAGATCAAACAAACCCAGTACTCAAGTCAAATTAAGGTTCGGATAACATGAATAATAGACACCATGGGAAAGATAGACCTAGCTATACAGTGGACCTTCGCGCCGGCCTAATCCCTTTGGGTCCAGAGGGAGTCAGGTGAATCCCATGTGGCCCCAAAGTGATAGTGCAGTTTTGAACCATCAACCTCTGAGAGAAAAGGCCAACTGAGCTACTCTTAGAATTTGGAAGTATACTTATCTTATCCAAAATAACAAACCCCCACGCGCCCCCACCCCCCAAAAAAAAAAGAAAAAAAAAAAAGAAATAGAAAGAAATGTAGCGGAAGTTGGCAAAGGCACAAGTGCTGATGGTGAGGATCTTCCAATCAAATTGATTGAATAGTACTGATGTCTGATGGGGCATGGTCTATATATATTTGATGATATGAATCATTAAAAATGAATGGAATGGTCTCAAGCAATTGAGCTCCACGCCCCGCTGAACATTCTTCTTCTGGAATGCAGTCATTGCAGGGAGTTTTATGATTCTGTCCAGATGATGTTAATTTAGAGCCAAACTATAGACTTGGACCCAAAGTCCTGCCTCAGTATTTGGTACCAGCAGGAGACCAGATGCGTGGAAAAGTAAACTAAAGCTACGTGTGGGGCGAAAAGTTTAGTCATCTTCATAATTGAGCATGTGGGTCCTCCTTGAATAGTCAATGTTTGAAAGAAGTATCTAAGTTTTATCTTTATATATTGGCCTGGGTTCTTCATGGGCTAGGCCAACCCAGTTCTGACTTGAGCTTGACCATCATCTGGCCTGGACTGTAGGCTGGGCCTGTGCTTATTATCTTGACCCATAGTTAGATCTGTACAGGACCTTCATGTGCCTAAAGAGTTGGCCCAAATTTAGCCTAAAGGGTCATACTTTGAAATGAGGCTGCCCAGGCTTGACAAACTTTCAGGCTCTCGAGCTGTATCCTGGCCATGAAACTTGACCCATTTAACAAGAAACAGATGTGTCTGACATGACCCCTAGTTATGGCTCTTGGCTCAGAATCTAGATGTGGGCTTCATATTTGCAGTTTATGTTGGAGTCATCACTGGCTCAGGCACAATGATCACTAGAGGGGTTGGGCAAGTGACATGTACCAAAGTAGGCTAGATTTGTTGGAATAGGATTGTTAGAATAGGTCTTATCTTGATGTGGATAGAGTTGTTTTGTATTAGGAGATGGGTTTAATCTTTCCTATAAAAGGCCCCACTGTAATCCAGACACGGGTCCACTTGTGATCAAGAAATCCTCACACTATATAATAATCCTGAATCATTAGGGAAAAATAGCACTTAAAAAACTCTTAAACTTGGATGCTAAAAAAGGTTGGCTTAAAATGTCCCAATCAGGGTTAGAAAATTAACTTGTTGCTGAGTTGGCTGATTGTGACTCGATTGAGTATCTCATTTTAGGAAAAAATCTAAGTCAAACTCAAGGAGACTTGATATCTTATAAGAATGACTTCTTCCCCTTGTTTTCTTCTTATTTTTATATTATTAGTGAATTGATATATTTTCAAATGTTTTAAAAATAATTTGAATGAAAAAACAACTCTCCGAATGACCATATTAATATTCTTCCCTCCAAGGTTTTTTTTTTTTTTCCTCCTCGCTAACAAGAGCATGCCTATGGTACGTATTTGACTAAACAATACTAATTCTCCAAGAACATGCACTACAAGCAACACACATGAACTAGGTAAATTCAGGAAGTGTCAAACACATTACGTGGGAGCAAACCCAGGCCTTTTGCAAACGAACCAACACCCAAATGGGCTCAATCAAGTTTTCCTAACTTATCTTAGCAAGTGATATTTAGGTAACACTCAATCCATGTTATACCCTCCTCATCTATTATTACCAAGACCTTGGCAAATATACAATCGATTGAGCCTCACATAAAGGCAAATGTTTAATTTTAAAAGCAACCCAAGGCTTTTACACCCTTTCTAATGGTTTTCTTATGTGAAAGTATGTCTACATGGTTTTGCTAGAAATCCATTCTATCTATGGTTGCCGTGTTTAGAGAAGAAACCTTCTCATTCCTTCACTGACCAATTTTTATTTTTTTTCATTTTTATTTTTTATGTTTTTTGGGGTGAACGCTCAATTCATGACTTAAGATTACCAAAAAAAAAGGATTAATCAGACAACTAGCAAAGTTAATTCTAATCAACCTGATCTTGAATTGATGATTACTCTACATGCATTGGGCCCAAATTCACACCAGGTCTCCTCCATTCAAAAAATGCATCATATTAGAGGGAATCAAATCCTCAACCCTGTTCAGACCTGGCCCATTGCTATCCTAGACGCATTGAGCTCCTGAGAGCAACATTCATCATGCCCACCAATGATCACTCCAAGTCATAGGTGGTGAGCCCTTACTTTGCATGTGAGCTTGCTAGCTTGCATGGACACATGTGCATGTGATTTTGTGAAGGCCCAGTACCCACATACTCACGTGATCGAGCGTCTCTGGGGAATCCAAAAGAACATAGAAATTTGAGATAGCTACTCACATGCAACATGCAAAGTAGACGACACAACATGGTTTTGAGAGCTTTGGGACAGTTTCTTCCCCTTCGCCATCTCAAGAGATCCTATAAGATATAAAAGGCATCGAAAAACAGCGAATGAAGAGATGGGTGTTTGTCATATTGCAGTTTCAGATAGCACCATTTTACCAAAAAAAAAAAAAAAAGAAAACCATTAATTTTTCTTGCTAAAACATTGATTTTGCTTATATGATTTAGAACATGACAGACATTTTTCAATAATTTTTACTTTTATATTATTTAGAAGTTTTACATGCAGATTGATAGTCCATCAAGAAAAAAGGGTAGGTTGAAGAAGTGTGGCTAGAGATAATAAAAATAGATAAAAAAGAAGTGCAACTTATCTGAATATATGGCCCATGATAAATTGAAATTGAGAAATATAATTAATGCTAGCTGGGACAAGGCTTTGATCATAATGATGATTATGATATTATTTTAAAATCTTTGATGTGAGATAAGGGATCGAGGTCATAGAATTTACACAGGACCCGACTGGGGTTAGTTTTCTCATAAATAGAACTCTGCCTACCTTGTATTATCAGATAGTATTATCATAAATAGAACTCTGCCAAACTTATGTGGAATATTTTTATCCCTGCTGTTCAAGCAAGAGGGGCTCTGTCCTTGGATGGCCAGATTGAGAACCCTCCTGTTGTCTGATTTGGTATTAAAAATGATGATGATATTAATTTAGAATTGTAAGTACCAGTTTGAGTGTATCAAATGCCTTGGCATGCATACCCAGGTGCTCGCTCATCTTTTTGGAAGTCTTTAATTATACCTTTTCTTTTGTAAATTGCACTTGAGTTTCTCATCTTCTCTGTTTTTCAAATTCTAACATGATGGAAAGTAGACCAGTTGGTACGCATAGATGATGGATTTCGTCACATTTGATATCATCGATGTAAACAACTACCACCGCTAGCTTGTCTTTTGGAATCTGTAAGATAACCACATGCTTAGTCTGAATCTGCAAAAAGATTAGGCAATTAGGACATTTGTAAGACCCTAGACATCCACACCTAGTTATGATTTCCCAAATAAAAAAAGCAACCAACTCCCAAGTAGCCTTTATACATGGTGAACTTTCTACACTCTTCTTTGTGTTCCTCTTCATTTTCACACGGGGGCTCAACTATGGTACCTAACCCCTTCACACCCCTACTTTTCTTGGATTGGTAGTGATCCATTACATCAATGGTTGTTGAATTTTTACTGTAAACAGTTTTAACAATGTGTGGTTGTAAAGCGCCGAGGACCTAAACATGAAGGCTATGATTGATGTTATGAATACCCCTTATTAATTCTACTTTCACAACCTAAACACGGCCCTGGAAACTTGGAAGGCCTTTCACATGTTTTGGTTTAGTCTAAATCACTTTTTGTATGGTTGGATAACTCTAAATTATTACTAGTGAGTTTGAGTGAGGAATCGTAATGTTTGAGAGTTTGGGTTTGAGTTGCATAGACTTGAGAGTTTGGGTATGAGTTGGATACGTCAGTAAAATTGATAGAGCTTATCTCTTCTCTGAAAAAATTGAAATTGAAATTGATTTGAGATCCAATTTCTCAAATTGATTTGGGATTAGAGTCTAATTTTACAATCAATTAGCAAATTGGACTCCACTTTTGAAATCGATGCCAACGTCTATAATATATAATAATAGTTTTGCTTAAATGCACTTGCTTATATATCCTTTCTCTTGCTATTGTTTTTAGTTAATTTACTTGAATTTGACACTCATCCCACTACTATAAAATCAACCAACTTCAAATAGACTAAGACTTGGACAGCTTTGTGGCCTTCAAAATAGTGCTTTCTATGACCTAATCGGTTCCATTTTTTTCCTGGTTTTTTCTTTATGGTTACAAAGGGAGATCATGTAAAGATGTTTCTTCCCTTCTAAATGCGTTAGTTTCCATGGTTTTTTGAAAAGCAATACTTAGGGGTTTTAGATATTAGAAGATACCAAGAGAAAAACTATGAGAAAAAATAAAGAGAAATGGCGTTTATCACAACTGACATATGCAATGTGAACAATGTCATTTTATTCATTTACAGTCTTAAACAAATTCCCCTTGATGTACCTTTAGGGGCTCAGTTTTGATCAATAGAGAACCTTGTGGTTTCTTTGCTTGAAGATGTGGGCTGAGACGAAGGAAATCTCTTTCCCCCTTACCTCTTCATCTTGGCCGAGGAAGTCTTAACCATCAGTCTTTCTAACATTGTTCTCACAGGAAAAATAAATCCAGTCCTATATGCCATCTTTTTTGTGTGCAGATGATGTTATTCTCTTCCTCCGTGCTCGCCCCAAAAGCCTCAAGGCACTTAAAGTAGTATTGAACTCCTACCAAGAAATCTATGGTCAACATTTTAATTTGTCGAAATGCAAGTTGTTCTTTGGCAAATGAAGTGCTAGAACCAAGGCTAAAGCTATGGATATTTTGAACATCCATGCTAGTGCTCTTCCCTCAAAGCACCTTGGAGCTCGTTTCTTTAAAGGCAGGCCTAACAATGACCTTTTCTCTCTGTTGGTTGATTCGATCTATAAGAGTTTGATGGGATGGAGATGTAAGTCCCTTTCTTTTGCAGGCAAACTCATTTTGGTTAGAAATGTCCTAGGAAGGATCCCAAGGATCCCAACTCATTCTCTCATGTTCTTCCCATTTCCAAAAAGCACCAAGTTGTGGAGTCCCTTTGTTGTTATTTTTTGCGGTCGAGTAGCGACCAAAAGACACAAAGCAACCTAATTGCTTGGGACACTGTTTGCCTTCCCAAATCTGAGGGTGGGTTTGGTCTTAGGAGTACTACTAGAAAAAAACCTTTTAGCGACCGCTAAAAGCCGTCGCTAAAAGTGGTCTGGCGGTCGCTAATACTCTTTAGCGACCGACGCGATTGGCTCGTCGCACTAGATGCACTGGCGGTTGCTATTAATTTATTTTTTAAAACTATTAGCAACCGCCATCTAATAATTTTTTTTAATAAATTTCTCTAATTTCTCAATTTTTTTCCTGCTTTTTATACCTGTACATGAATATTTTATATACAACTACTGCCAACAGTTAAAAATTACTAATAACAAAAGAAAGTTTTATATTAATTATATTAAAAACATTACAAAAGTTTCAACAAATAAAATCCATTACAATTACAAAAAAAGAAAAAAGAAAAAAAAGGGTTTGGCCGTGCAGGGTGCCGCGATGGATCCGATGCTCTCAAACCTGAATACAAAAAAGAAAATAAGTATTAATAGTTATTTATAAAAATTTGCAATTTATTCTAAATATAAAAAAAGTAAAAATTAAAATTAAAATTTAGAAACTTAAACCTACGTTTAAGTTCTACGAGCAATCCGGGAGTCGGAATCGAGTTCCGTCAGTTGCTGCAGGTGAGGAATGACTGCGGGCCTGTGCCTGCCAAGTTTCACGGGCAACGGAGCACGTTTGTTCATTTTGGGCATCCGGAGGCTAGTTTGCTAAGTTCTAATTTAATGGTTTAACTTAAACCTATGTTTAAGCTCTACGGGCAATCCTGTAGTCGGAATCGAGTTCCGTCAGCTCCTGCAGGTGAGGAATGACTATGTGCCCGTGCCCGTCAAGTTTCACGGGCAACATAGCACGTTTGCCCGTTTTGAGCGTCCGGATGCTAGTTTCCTAAGTTTTAAGTTAATGGTTTAACTTAAACTTACGTTTAAGCTCTACGGGCAATCCGGGAGTCAGAATCGAGCTCCGTCAGTTCCTGCAGGTGAGGAATGGTCCATAGTATATTATCACAGACATTCTTCTCGATGTGTATAACATCTAAGTTGTGCCTGAGTAAGTTATCTTTCCAGTATGGTAAATCGTAGAAAATACTTTTTTTCTTCCAATTATGACCTCGCCTTCTATTTGCACCGAGAATAGAAGGCATCACCGGGGCCAGTAAATCTTAAAAATCATACACAATACGTATTTGTTCCTGCTCGAGTTGTGACAACAATTCAACTCCCATCATTGTTCGAGGTGCTGGACCATATTCTCGACTCCCATCAAATGACACTTTGTCCCTCCTGAACCTATGCAATGGAGGTAGAAACCTTCTATGACCCGTGTATACCCATTTTCTGCAGTGCTTCAACCAAGTTGACTTCTTCTCCTTATTGCAGCAAGGACATGTAAACTCTCACTTTGTGCTCCAACCCGACAAGTTGGCGTACGCAGGGAAGTCCTTAATTGTCCACAATAATGCGGCGCGGAGTTTAAACATTTCATTGCCTTTGGCATCAAATGTCATCAGACCATCAGCCCATAATTCATTCAATTCATCAATCAAAGGTTGCATATATACATCAATCTTGTCCCTTGGTCCTCTTGGTCCATCAATAAGTGTGGATAGGATCAGAAAAGGTTGCTTTATACACATCTATGGCGGGAGATTATAAGGTACCAAAACAATTGGCTACGTACTGTGATTTGCCCAATTCATGGATCTGAATGGACTAAAACCATCTGCAGCCAAACCAAGCCGCACATTGCGACAATCCAAGGTAAAGTCTGGATTCCTCCGATCGAAGTCTTTCCATGCTGGGGAATCTGTTGAATGGGTTAACTTACCATCGTCCCTGCTATTCTTGGCATGCCATCTCATCAGTTTAGAAATATTTGATGACATAAAAAGCCTCTTCGGCCTTAGCTTAAGTGGGAAATATCTCGCTTGCTTTACTGCCACAAGTTTGCCACGGTTGATAACACTTGTAGAACTATTCTGACGATTGTAACCAATCCCGTCCTCCTTCCATCTCGAAGTCTGACACATAATGCACTTATCAAGATGGGCATTCTCATTCCTAAACAACATACAATTGTTCGGACATGCATCCAAAGTCTCATATGTGAAGCCTAAATTTTCAGTTAACTTACGAGCCTGATAGTAGGACTCAGCAAGTTTTGCACAGGATGGGAGCACTCGATGCAACAACTGGAGGAGCATATCGAAAGACTTGTCAGACCATTGATTCAATGCCTTCAAATGTAACAACTCAACAATAAAGGACAATTTACTGAAGTCCTTGCATCCAGGATACAATTTTGTCTGTGCATCGTCTAGAATTTCAAAATATCTCAAGGCTTCTTCATCGACACTAGAGCGGGGATTACTCCCATCCGCCCCCTCAGTCTCACAGCTTGTGTGTTCGAGTGCCAACCCGCACACGATATCATTTAGCATTGCGATCATCGGATCAGTCTCTGACATATCATCCACCTCAATTTCATCTATTTCCTCTCTACGACAGGAAATATACTCTTTTCCATGTCTTATCCAATTCTTGTACTGCTTTAAGAATCCGTTCAGAATCAGATGCTCTCGGACAATCTCTCTTCTATAATAATACCGATTCGCACATTTTCTACATGGACAACTGATGAACTCATTGTCAAACCCATTGCTAAATTCCATGAGCTGGTTAATCCCCTCCATGTATTCTCTAGACATCCTATTCGGTCAATCAATCCAACTCTTGTCCATCTCCGTAACTGTTTCTGTGGAAATCTAAAATGAGCAAGTACAATTAGCCCAATATACTGTGCATCATGCAAGTCACCTATCCATAAACTGCAAACTCTTTACTACAGGGTGGTTGGTCCTATCCCATTCGAGAATACACGATCCAACTTGCACTCAACAACTCGAATGCTTCGTCCCCCAGTCAGAAAAAATTTCGGCAGCATGTCCGCGTGGGTCTCCAAGTACACAACACAGATACAACATCAGTCGTACCTATGTATGTACCCAGAGAACAATGGGACATCAACCGAAACTCTATCTAACATCAGACTTGCATAAGCTATTGAGTATAAGATGGATAATTGCATTCTCAAACTGTCAGAACTGGACAATTCAAGAATCGTATACGACAAAGTTCGAATGTACATCACAAGAATAACGAATCTAGTTAGAGACCTAATCTGTCGCGTCAAGGATTACTGAACAGATGTCGTACACAATTCTTGAACGGGTCTAAGTTTCACTAATGCATGCAAATGAACATGATTTCCTACTTACACTTTGGAAATGAAGTATCATGGATATGCAGTGGAACTAATAATGTAATGTGTGATTTCCTAATTCAACAAACCAATCAATGTTATCAACAAAAATAAAAATAAAAAAAATAAAATAAAAATGGAGATGGATAATGCAATATATCAACCCATTCCAAAGGAAAGAGGAAAAAAAGAAGCAAGAACTTTGTTATTGTGAAAAGTGATAAGCCCAAGCAGAGAATTATAAAAATCTACTCCCCTCACAGTATAGTAGATTTTTGAAGAAGGTTCGTATATAAGATGGATTCTGACTGGTAATCAATTCTTTTTACTAAAGATGATTGATCATTGTATAATTATATTCAATTAATTTCCAAAAATTTTCTCCTCATTTTTTTAAAAGTTTCAATATAAAATTTAGCTTTTTAATGGTACAGGATTTAAATCTAAACTTAGATATAGAGAGAGTCATAATATGTTATACCGTAGTGTGATTTATCACCGAGGTACTTTTTATGAACTGGTATTGAATTTATGAGGCGTTGTTCCAATGCAAGTAGGATCACTTAGCCATGCTTCATTATTAAAAAAAGGGGTGTCATGGAAGTACATAACACACAACCATAGAAAGGTGAAACGAGCACTAAATACTTTCCCAGAGATCTCCACCAAATCAGAGAAATTTCTAGGCAATGTATTCCCATGTAAGAGGTTAAAAGTGAAGGCTAAAAGAAAATGATTTCAGTACATCCCAAAGAAAGTGAATTCCTCTCATCGTTCTAGTAAATTGAATCTCAAGAGAGTGATGTTTTCATCTCTTATAACACACTAAAGACTTTCTCTCAGATTAGCTTGGTTTTTCAATAGAGAGAAAAAAAAAAAAAAAACCCACCTTGTGATGATAAATGTCACATTTAACTCAATAGAAAACTTTTGGTACTTTCTCATATATTCTCTGTTATTCATTTTCCCTACTCTTCCTGAACATGCAAAGTCCAAATCAAAATCAATTCAGTTCCATGTGATTAATGATAATATCCAAATATCACTGTAAGACTGTCCAACAATATTTCTGGCATGCAAAGCATTTCAATAAGCAGTGAAGTGCCACAAGCACCTTGTGACCTAAAAAGACAAGGTCTATTCCTGTGATAGGACTTTGGTTAGATAGATTATCATCAAACAATAAATCCAACTTCCTTATACAAGCCCAATGGCCTATTCTTCTCACTAATTTCCAGTTTCCACCCCTTACCAGAAACTAATTAAAGTGCTTGTGGGCTCTGCTCCTAGCCTGGACTTTGCCCTTTTGGACCTTCTTAATCTAGTGAAATATGGAATGCAAATGCTCAAAATTTCATGTTTCCCTTCAGCCTCGCAATCATCTCATATGTATTTGAGGCTGTCTCCACATTTAGTAAGATATACTAAGTGCCCTGCTCAGGTGCAAATGACTTGAAGGGAACATGAGTCGATTGGCCTGTGGGGTAGGGCCCCACCAAACATGGGCATGTGGGGGATCAAATGATCCAGGTATGTGCAAATTGCAAGTCTAGAATCCAATCAACAAAACACAATGAAACAAAACACCCCCATAATCCAATAAACTCATAAAAATCATCTACAAAGAAGTAAACATATAGAACCCATAAAAGAGAACAAACATCATATAAAACATAAACCCAATATTGTTTTCATTAAGAATGAATAACATGGATGAAGAAATGGCCGAGAAGCAAGAGCAAGAGAATGGAAATAAAATTCTGTAAGTATAAACATATATAAATCGGGAAAGAGAGAGGGAGAGGGAGAGGGAGAGGGAGGGAAATATGACTACCTGTGGCGGCTCCGGCGCAAGGAGGGAGAGAGAGAGAGAATCGGTGGCGGGAGGGCACAGTGCAGAGCGAGCGAGAGGGAGAGGGAGAGGGAGAGGGAGGGAGGGAGGGAGAGAACCGGTGGCGGCTTTGGAGCAAGAGATCGTCTGGCGGTGGCGTGCTGGTGCGGCGGGAGGGCTGAGCGCGGGAGCGCAGGGCATAGTGCAGAGAGAAGTAGAGAGAGAGAGGGAAGAAGCAAAGCGCGAGAGAAGGAAGGGGAAAGCAGAGCGCGGGAGGGGAAAGGGGAAAGAAAAAAAGGGAGGAAAAAAAAGCGGTTTGGGGGGGGGTGTTTTAACAGAGCAGGCGGTCGCCCACCTTTTCCTGCGCCAAAACGACGAACTCTAGTAGTGGAGGATGACTGAAGTTAATGAAGCTTGCTCCCTCAAGTTTACATGGAAAGCTATGCTATCTTCTTCCTTATGAGCCTTTTGGTTCAGAGCTAGAGTGTTGCGATTTCAAACTCTTTGGTTGGCTCCTTCTTCGAGATTTCCCTCCTACATAGGAAAAAGAATGAAGGCTCTAGCTTCAATCCTATATAAAAATAGCATATGGAAAATCGGAAATGGTTGTTCGATTGCTATTTGGATAGATAATTGGCTATTAAATAGTCCTATAACTGAGTTCTTTCCCAACCTTTCTTTCAACCTAGATGATTGTGTGAATGCCTATATTTATGAGGGGTCATAGGTTTTTCCTCCTGGCTTTAACTTGGAAGTCCAAATGTTTTTAAAGAATTGTTGTAGGCAACCCCCTATCCCTTCTTCCTCCCTGGATCAACTTTACTGGGTTGCTACCAACTCTGGCCTACTGCTGCTCAAGATTGCTTGGGATGCCATCAGATTAAGAGTTTGAATAAGCCTTGGGCCCTTCTAGTTTGGAGTTCTCTAATGCTGCCAAAAATCTCTTGCTTCAGTTGGAAACTCTTCCATGGAAGGCTTCCCACTTCTGATTGTACTAAGATGAGAGGAATCAGTCTTGCTTCTGCCTACCCGTTGTGCTTGAAAAATTCAAACAACATCACCCACTTTCTTTTTTGATGCTCTATTGCCACTGATGTTTGGAAGCTTGTTCTTTTTATGGGTCATTTGAACCTCCCTCCCAACCCTTCAACTACAAGTCTATGGACCAGCCTATCTAATATATATGGAGCAGATGCTAAAACCATGAAAGGCATAGGAGTTAATTTTATTTCCACTTATTTCTCCATCTGCAAGGTGAGATGCACGCGATTCTTTTCTAATATCAAAATAGCTCCCTCGCAAATTCTTAATTCTGTCATAGCGGACATATCCTTCTCTCTTAGGAGGATGAATGGAACCTCCTCCAGTCATATCTTAAGAAGCTTTTATAACTCTCTCTATTAGAAAAGAGCAGTTGCAAGAACCCTAAACATTGCATACAGATCACTGCAGAAATAACTATAAACAAATATGATTAAAACCATACCCACGAGATCTTTCTGATTTAATCTCAGTCTTATAGCAACCAGAAAATCTTAATGTCTTCTACTGTATTCCTCTATGCTTGAACTCACTCTAGGGTGTGGGCCTCTTCTGCGAATTCTCCTTGCTCTCTAAAACAAGATTTCTCTTATTGTTAAACCTAGAGAGCAGTAACGCATATTTATAGGCTACAATAGGGACTTTAAGAAGGAAATAAGGATCGGCGTCTTATGGAAACATGAAACCCTAATTCGACCCAAATTAGAATCCTAGTTCCATAAATTACAATTCAGTCCACTAAATAATTATAATTGCACTCCTGTCCTTATTCTCAAAATAATATTTCGAGCTTCTTGTTATTAAATGCTTATTAATCTCCACACATTAAGATTTCAGATATTCATCAATTAAATAATTACTGACATCTATATTTAATCAATATCTTTATGATTTCTTAAGACCTTACACTTAATTTATTTGATATGTCGGACACAAAGTCCACCTGTAGGGTTTGATATAATTAAAACTTAAAAGCTTCATCAAGGGGATATCATCAATCCCTATTACGGGACGTGGATTCTGTCAATAACTAATATGCACCATATACGTAGTATAGTCATCCAATTTACTGAGATTATTGACCCATAAAAGATCTCGCTCATTCGTAAATCAAAATGCCAAAATACTAAATGTATGTGTCTATTATTTATGTCGGGATTAAGAGTACAAGCACTCATAATAATCATTTGGATGTTAATCATCTTATATAGTCAGTATAAAGATAATAAATCCAAAAACGGTTCTGTTAAATACACACAAAGCGTGTTAGCATAATGAGTCGAAATTATACCATTTCCTGCAGCCAAGACAAGCCTGCTGAAACATCATGCTACAATTGTACCAATGGTGTGTCCAAATCCATTTAGATTGTGAACAACAACTTATATTCTATAAGAACTAACAAATAAGTCTTCCGTGTATAAGTAGAACTCTACACACTAACCTGTCTACTTTATAGAATAAAAGACACACACAAGCATAATAATAATGCAACCATTTGCCCATACAAAATCTCAGTTAGATGAGAAGACAAAATATACTAAAAAGTAAACCAGTCAAAGACAAATACATAAAAGTATGTTTTTAGTATAAATTCCCAACACTCTCAACATCCAAAAATGACATTTTGATTTGTCTTTTGCTTTTTTCTTTGCTCCTTCTCTTCCTCTTCTCAGTGATAATCTTTTAGGCCTCCTTGGCTTGTATCTTTTGTTGGTTTTTTTCTAAACCCTTTTCCTTAATATAATGACATTCTTTTCCAATTTAGCAAAAAAAAAATCCCCTTGATCTTTGGTTCATCCACAACTATACTGAGTTGCATAGGCTGTCAAATGGTTTGTCCCGTTTCAGGTTAGGTAGTCATGTTTGGATCCCCGTATGGATAGGCCAAGAAGCTGTTAAAGGTCGAATACTAAAAAACAAAACCTCTTTCATTTTTTACACTGTTATTATTGAAAGAAGACAAGTTGGATACATCAAAGCAGTTTTGTTTTTATGATTTTAGAATCATTATAGTATTTTTATTACACACTAATTAGATCAAATAATAGTTGTACCATCTTAAGCACAGCAGTACTTACAAGAAACAGGATAAGAGATGGAGAAGAACTGCAAGTACAACTACTTTGCCAACCAATATCCAAGCTAAAAGCCAATCAGCCTTCTTCTTTAATGTCATCCATTGGCCCTTTGAGTGAATAGAGAATTTGATAGAAATGAGGCTCACACTTGTTAAGTGTTATATTCAGAAAAAAGAACACAACAAGATCTACATGGTTTGATAGATTCTACATTTATGATATATATGATAAGGGAAATTTTCATTATCTATGAAAAACTAGGGTTACAACTTTTCAGGGGTTTCACTCTACTCATGCTTTTATAATATAGTGATCTCCATAACCCTAAATAACATTTTTAGAGGATATTTATATTAACTAAAATTAACAAAATACATGGATAGTATAATCCAAAAGATTAGTCCGTACATGATAAAAAGATTTTTTTTTGTAGCTTCTCTTCTTAATAAAATTTACAATTACCGATAAAAAAAACTTATAAAAGACAATCAACCAGGAATACAACAGTAACTTAATTGGTGGTGTGATTATATCTCACTAATAGTAAGAGCTTTAAAAAAAACAGCCTCTTATCTGAATAGTAAGAGGAATCGGTTTTTATCTAGCTACACGTGATTTAAACATGGGCAGTCGTCATCTTCTCTCCCCCAACAGTTGATCTACCTCCCTCACCAAAGAGCTTCCCCACCCCCTCTGTAAGGTCTACTTCCCACACCAAATTAAAGAGCAGTATTTTTTTCCAGATCCACATCTTACTGGAAAAAATGGTTTTTTCCATCAACTGTGTTTTACTAGAAATTGAAATGCCCATGTCACAATCATGGCTGTCAGATTGTATTTCGATTTCCAATGCCAAATCCAATGGGCTGGAGAACCACATAAATTTTCTGTTGTAGAATATTATATGATTGAAATTCGATCACATGGATGGATGGCTAGAATTGATAGTGTGATTACTAATTCATAAAAAGGTCTCTGTCCAAATCCAAGAGGTGCCTCATCGTTTTCTCAAAATCAGTGGGCTGCACCGGCAGTGGCTGACACAGCCCCGATTACCATGTATAGATTCCTCTTTAACATTTACAATATCACTGGAGGACAGACCATAAGAAATCATGTTTTAAAATAACCGCAGTTATAAAATAGTGGATCTATTTGTGAGAAGCAGCGGAGCAAGATTTTGGCATCGTCATTATCATCAAAGCCTTGTTTCAAATATGATTCGATCATCTATACAAATTTGATTTCTCCGTTCTAATTTATTTTGAGTCAAATTCTCAGATAAATTATATATATTTTTTACTACATTCATCCATGTCCTCTTTAACCCACAATTTTCTCGTGATAGACCTTCAATTTTTAAGGCCAAACTTTTCATTATCAATGCCGTTACTTGCATACATTGAATATGCCTAAAGCCCCAAGTTATATCACAAGCAAGATTTTCGGTATCTACCTTTAATTCAAGGTTCCCACGTTGTGGACGGCTGAAATTAAAAATCCTACAATGCCCTTATTGGAAGTCTTGCTAGTGAAAATCTTGTATAAAATAATTATTTTGAAGTACATTTTATGGAATCTACAAATGTCCAACACATATACAAATGAACTAATACTGCAAAGGAGATTTTCCAAATGCGATGCATTAAAGGTAATGCCTTTTGGGGCTCCCTCATGATCCTATCCCCACTATAGTACTTGAAATAAGGCTTCAATTATATTGATAAATACATTTCTCTCCTTAGGATCAACTGGTGCACCTGTATTACAGGGTCGTGTATGCATTCGAAAAAATTAATTCTGTCAAGTCAAATACAAAGGGGATACCCTTGTAAAATAAATAAATAAATAAATACGGTTGTTAATGCCTAAAAAGCCCTTGATTGGATGTCTATTATTAGAGATTTTGGCAAAAAAAAAAGAAAGTTTTAATAGTAAAAGGGAGTAGCTTAGTTGGCCTAGGACCACGGTTTGCTCCCGGAGGTTGTGGGTTCGAAACTCTGCTACCACACTAGGGCTACAGGGGATTTACCCGGCTTCCCTCTGGGCCCGGAGGGATTAGTCCAGCCCAAAGGGTTGGGAACCCTCCGACAGCAAAAAAAAAATAGTAAAAGGGAGTGGCTGATAGATCAGTTTGGGCTGTTTGCATCATTTTGGCCCACAGGCCACTACCTATTTTTTTAACCAGAAAACTACAAGGGACAGAGACGTGAGAGGATGGTTTCTTTTCACGGGTTGAGAACTGTTTTCCTGTGACTCTGAATCTCTGATGAGTCTCCTCCTCCTCCTCTTCACTTCCCAAGACACAGAAGAAGTCACGGGTGAATTAGGGATTCAGACAAAGCCACGTCAGCTCTCCCCCAATGATCCATCGGTCGCTCCTGGCCACAATAATTATTCGTTCCACATTCGATTTCTACAAACACGCCCTACATTCCTTTCAAATTACGGAAATGCCTCGGCGGTTGTTGTACGATCCCCACAAATCGGCCGGTTTTGGATTGTGACCAAAGTACCCTCCTTCTCATCCACCCAAGTAATTTGGTGGGTGGTAAATTAGGCATTTCCATCAATGGTTGTTATTTTCCACCTCCTCTTGTATAATACAAGCACACATATTCACACCCTCCATAAAAGTAATCTTGAGTATGTCATTCTTCCTACATTTACATTTGTGCGCTCGGCTTCTCACCCTTGTGGGTTATCATTCGACTTGTGTGGGCTTTCTCGGAACCCAATTTTCCTTATTGGGTTATTAAAAATACAAGCCTTTAATGCGAAGCTTAGATCCTTTTGAGGCTTTGACTTTCAGAGAATGCTTGAATTAAAGTAATGGAACTCAAAATCTTCTTTTGGGTATGGGGCATCTCCAAAATTTATTACAATAGGAATTAGTACCACTTTAAGATTACATTTTCATTAAAAATGTGATTAACACAATGTTATCTATATTCATAAATCGTGTTTTCATCAAATGCTCAATATAAAAATGTTTAACAAAACTTCATATTATTCATAAATCTCATTTTCAACATATGATTAATTTTATGGTGGACCAACTCTCATTGGAGCAAAATATAGGAGGACAATTCTTTTGAGCAACATGAAGGCCCGGTAGGCAGGCCCCACCGTGGAGCTTCACACTTAATCTTAGGATTTTTCAAAGTCAAATTCTTAAAGCATTGGACATTCAATACTACAACAAGAGATGATTTTTGGGCAATTCAACATGTTGCACTAAGTTGGTAGTGCCCTTTTCTAAGGGCCTATTTGGATAGGCAAATAATGGAGTTAGGTAAAGTTAAATGGGCACTAACAGTCTAAAATTTCAACTCCATCCTGTTTGGAGCAATCTAACCCGATAGATGAAGTAATGTTGTCAACCACATGTACTTCATTTTACTTTAACCCTAAATGCTTTAATTTATTTGAGTAAAAGTTGATTATAGTCAAAACCTTAATTTCACAATAAACATCTGAGTGAAGTGGACTTTTCATTTATCTAAACAGGCCCAAAATTTTTAGTAGAGGTGAAAATATAAGATAAAGATTTACATTATTTGATTGGAATACTTTTTCAAAGGAAAAAAAAAGGAAAAAACAACAAAATAGTGTAGAAGTTTTGTTGGAGTCCATAAAAAAGTTTGCACGTATCGGATTTGGAAAGCTCTCGGGCATGCTACACCCAACATGTTGCTCTAAAAATTAAAGAGTGAGAAAGAGTATACTGATTATATACCAAGTGGTTAGGACCACGGTTTCTCTCTTTTCCGGAGCTAGAGGTCCTGATATCGACTTCCGGCTCCCCCCTCTTCAGGAACCGAAGGTTGAATCCACTTGTGCTACTCCTTAAGGAACACATGTATTTTACTCAATTTCTCTCTGGACCCGAAGGGAATAGCCCAATCCAAAAGATTGGAACCCTCCATTGCCAAAATAAAAATAAAAATTATATAATAAACAGAGTTACGTAAGAGAAGAGAACTGTGAAAAAAGGCTAGCAGAGGAAATTAGAGGTCCGTGACATTGTCTATGATTGAAAATTGTGGTACTTTTGTAGTTTTGCTAAATTCCAGTGGCATACATTGTCACCCAACCACCCTCGCATTCAAGCCACAAAGAGGGTTTGCATGTGATCCTACCCAAGAAAGAATATAAAAGAGTGGGAGGGACCACAAAGCTTCACATCGTGTCACGTTCACAAACCCTAACCAAGGTACGTCCGTATGTATCATGGATTAGAAAATGACGCAAATACCGTCTTTCAAATCTCATTCTCCACCACCTTCTCACAATTACTAGGTAAAATTCACAATCCACGAGGGATGTTCTAGTCATTCACATTCGCCAATCTGCTTCTTCTGTCCTCTCTACTGTCCTAAACATGATAGATAATATATAAGAAGAAAGGAGAATACACACACCACAAAACACTATGTGTAACGTCAAGGAGTCAAAAGGTCATGCATGAAGAATTATTACTAACACAATAATACTCTTTTCCAGCTAGTAAAGAGATGATAATGAAAGGATCAACTCCTACATTCCCATGTAATAAGCCCAAGAGAGTGAGTGAGAGAAGACAGAAGCTTAGATGGAGAGTTTCAGGAGCAAAAACACCACCAAAGTTTCCTCAATGAGGAATGAAACCTGCGAGATAGAAGCCACTGGCATCAACTACAGGATCTACACTCCCAAAGCGACCTACCCATTTAAGATCTGGAGCAAAGAGGAAGAAGAAGAAACACATCACCCAACACTCAAACAAGAAGAAGAGCAAGAACCCAGAAGGGAACCGAAAAGAAGGATCCGACATGTGCTTAAGAATGTCAGCTGCAGAGCCAAGCCATGGGAGATTCTAGCCATTGTTGGTCCAAGCGGTGCAGGGAAATCGACCCTATTGGAGATCTTGGCTGGGAAGATCACAGCACAGACGTCAACCATCTTCATCAACAAGAAGCCGATTGACAGGGCCAGGTTTAAGAAGATTTCTGGGTATGTTACTCAAAAGGACACTCTCTTCCCACTCCTCACTGTGGAGGAGACGCTGATGTTTAGTGCCAAGCTGAGGCTCAAGCTCCCACCCTCTCACTTGGCATCCAGGGTCGACTCACTGATTCAAGAGCTTGGTCTTGGTCATGTTGCTCGGGCTCGAATCGGCGACGACAAGAACCGGGGGATATCGGGTGGCGAGAGGCGGCGTGTGTCGATCGGGGTCGAAGTGATCCATGATCCGAGAGTGCTGATCCTTGACGAGCCCACGTCGGGGTTAGATAGCACGTCGGCGCTTCAGATCCTCGACATGCTGAAGACCATGGCGGACACTCGAGGCCGCACCATAATCCTCACCATCCATCAACCTGGTAATAGAGAATATTCTTTGTTAAGAAGGACAAATTATTATGATAATGATGAGTTTATCTTTTTTTGGATTTAGATTTAGATTTGGTTTATAATGTGATTATAATTAGATTAGCTATAAAGTTACAATGTGATTAAAGTTGTTGAATGGTTTTATGATCGTACTCCATAAATAGCCAAATAGTTCTCAATAAATTTGATATATGATCTTTATTGTACTATACAAATAGTGAACGGGTTCTCAATAAATTTGATTTATGATGTGAACAGGATTCCGCATAGTGAAGCTCTTCAACTCAATCCTTCTAATGGCTAATGGCACCGTCTTGCACCAAGGGACCGTCGATCAGCTCCAGACCCAAATGCGGTCCATCGGCCTCAGCCTCCCTCTCCATGTCAACATTGTCGAATTCGCAATCGACGCCGTTGAAACTCTGCAACAACACAGCAAAGGTGGCGATGAAGGTGACGAGAAGAGAGATAAATTCACTCTGCAACAACTCTTTCAGCGTAATAAGATGATGGACAATGAAGTTAATGGAAATGATGTTGATAGTGATGGTCTTCATCATCATGGTTTTGCGAATTCTCGCCTGCAAGAAACTGTTATACTCTCTCATAGGTTTTCAAAGAACATCTACCGAACAAAGGAGCTGTTTGCATGCAGGACCATTCAGATGCTAGCTTCTGGTCTTGTGTTGGGGTCCATTTTTTATGACCTTGACGATGATAGAATGGGAGCTGAAGGGAGAGTAGGCCTGTTCGCTTTCATCTTGACATTTCTCTTGTCTTGCACTACAGAAGCCCTTCCAATCTTCTTGCAGGAAAGGGAAATTCTGATGAAAGAGACCTCATGTGGGAGCTACAGGGTCTCTTCATATGCCATAGCCAATGGGCTTGTTTTCCTTCCATTTCTTCTCATCCTAGCCCTGTTGTTCTCAGCCCCCTTATACTGGCTTGTGGGTTTGAACGGGAGCCTTGCATCCTTTGCTTATTTCCTGCTCTTGATTTTGTTGATTCTCTACACAGCCAACTCAGTGGTGGTGTGTTTCAGCGCTCTAGCACCGAATTTCATTGTGGGAAACTCACTGATTTCGGGTGTTATGGGTGGGTTCTTTCTGTTTTCTGGGTATTTCATTTCTAAGAAAGGGATACCCAACTATTGGATTTTCATGCATTATATCTCTCTTTTCAAGTACCCCTTTGAAGGGTTCTTGGTGAACGAGTTTTCTGGGTCAGACAAGTGTTTGGAGTATAGGGGAGAGATTTGTTTGCTTAATGGGCAGGATCTGCTTAGAGAGGAAGGGTTGGAAAATGAAGGAAGGTGGAGGAATGTTGTGTTCATGGTCTGTTTCATCTTGGCTTACAGGTTCTTTTCTTATGTTATTCTTAGATGCAGGTGCTCACAGAGGAGTTGCAGCTCTGGTAAATGACCTCTCCCTCTCTCTCTCTCTCTCTCTCTCTCTCTCTCTCTCTCTCTCTCTCTCTCTACTTACGACAGTCTATAGAATGTAATAAACCCTGATCCATAGACGTGAAAGAATTTCAAACTCCAAAGTTGAAGAAGTTGCAGATCAATAAAAGTAAAATGCAATAATGCTGATGAGCTTTGCATCTCTCATTCACTCTCTTTCTAGCTCCCTTATCCTTTTGGATTGTTTCTATTGGTTTTTTCTTGTTCTCTCTTTTTCAAGTTCAAAGGTTTAGCAGCTTGATGGTTGGTGTATTTGTCAATGGATATAGACCATTCATTCAATGGGCCACCACTTGAATGAACCATATGCTAAAAATTGTATATAATGAAAGTCCCTACCACTACCACTATATAGCCCAGTCTCCATCACTCATTTCCAAGGCTACAAAAATGTTTACAAGCGTAGTTTGAAACAATAGCTTCGTAATAATGCAGTGGCCCACAAGGTCCTATAAAGTAGACGGAATAGATGGGATGGTAAATAAGTCAAAAGTATGAGTTATAGGTGGGTTGCCATTTGCTCAGAATATGCATTTTGCTTGTTTTTAGTGGAATCAGGCTAATATTTATCTTCTCACGGATAGCCAAGATGTACAGTGAATGAGAAATATTGGCTTCTCGTGACCTTGTATGACTCTGATTTGATGATGACGATTGGGTCTTTATCCATGTTTGGTCCAACTCTTTTTGGACCATATATCGTTCTGTTTACATGCATGCATTTACATACTAGGCTACTCCCAACTCTTGTTAGGTGTGGTCCACACTACAATTCGCATTCAGTGACAGGCTTCAAATCCTTTAACGTCCAAACCCATAAAACAACCGGTACCTGCCAATGTTGATTAAGGTGTGTGGACCAAGTACACAGAATTTCTCTGTAGTTGATTTTCTGCGGATTGTAAAAATGGTTTTCCATGCTAAAGTATAATTCATGTTTGAGGGGGGCTGCTTTCAAGTAGAAAAATATTAAAATGAGTTAAATTTCTCACATTTTCTCATAAAAAAAAATTCTTATTGGGGTTATGGGGTTTGAGGTTTTTTATTTTTTATGTATATTTTGGTAGAAGAGGAAGATTTTTGTGGCATTGGTTTTCTGCACCATATACGTAGATGTTTAAAGGTGCATTTGTACAATGATAAGATTATTTTGCTTTTGTGGATTTACATTTTTGCCATAGAAAGGCTTTTTGCATTGTACCTTTTACAATCAAAATCCTCTCTAACAGTGGAAAATGAGATCTTCTCTATCAAGAGAAAATGTAGCACCAGATTACGCTACACGGAAAATGAGAACAATTTTCTTCTCTAATAGGGATACCTCTTGTTACACAAATGCTCCCTAAGTCTCTACGAGGGGATTATGTTCCTATATATCGTAGGAACCTTAGTGGCATCTCCCTTGGGATCAAACACACACACACACAAATCGTGCTCACAATAAATGAGCATTGTGGGTCCGGCTTGGAGCCCCCTTCCCCCAAACTCACCAGCACACCCACGCACATACCTATTTATGGTGATATATAAGATACTCAAATCATCATCCCAACTACTTGGTCAACGTCCGACAAGTGGGCCTTACTAGGTATTTTGGCACACGGTGCTTACCTTATTATGAGCATCAATGCTCACCTAAGTATTTTCCAAGAAAAAGAAAAAAAAATTAAATGAGAGGTACCTTTCACCATTCTTTGATCCAACTTTGGTCTCACAGTCATTAACCAACCATGAACTGCATTCATCCATCTGGCTAGTTCGACACTTAGCTAATTTATACTTACCATTGAGTTGAATTTTATAAAATACATAGTTTAAGAAACTAATAAAACTTTGAAGTCATTAAACCAATAGCTTTGTGATTTGATTGGGATCATGAATATTTTGCCCAAGATCTAATTCATAGTGACCTTATGATTGACGTGCATCTAAATATGACCCCACGGAGGGCCTTAGATTTTTACATCACATAAGAACTTTGAAAATTACTTCTCGGATATATATATATAGCTATCCAAACATACGATGTGGAGCTTGATGAAGATGCCGAGCATAAGATAAAAACGGGATTGTTGAAGTGGAGACTTACTTTTTAAGTATTTAATTTGTGACCGATAAATGTCGACAAGATTGAAGAATTTGTTTTAGAGGATAGTGATTAGATAAGATATGACCTATGAAGTCAAATGTTGGTCAATTAAGAAGCAACATATGTATGAAATGGATGTAACAATTAGAAATGAACGATTTCGAGAGCAGTTAGTGGTAGCATCAATAAGGGATTAAATTAGAGTAACCCATTTGCTGTGGTGGTTTGGGCATGTCCAATGCATGTTGACAATGACACTTGTAAGGAAGAGTTTTGGCTATATGTAGGTTGATGCCGTCAAAGGGAAGGGGTAGGCTAAAGATGAAGTGGATGGAGGTAATAAAAATGGAGTTGAAGAAGTACAACTTATCTAAAAACTTGACTTAAGATAAATTGGGAAGGAGAAACAAAAATTCATATACCTTATTCCACTATAGTTGAGACAAGGCTTTGATGATGATGATGATCAATAACTGTCCAAACATCTCTAACCAAATTGATTTTTGAGTTGCAAAGTAATGGCTTCAGATAAACCCAATCTTTTCGTGATTTAATCCACAGGAAGATAGCATTAAGACGACTTCCAAAATTATTCTGTATATATAAGGTTGTAAACAGATTCAAGAAATGAGGGGTGGCGCAGTTGGCTGGCAACCTCGACTCTCACCCATCTACTAGGGATTAATCCCTTGTCTCCTCCCACCACTCACATGTCCGGATTCTCTCTCCTCATGTGTGGGGTTACTGTAGTGGGTGCCAGCTTTTTTAGATAGGATACAAAAAATATATAATAACTGGTCTAATATAAATATATTTTTAATATTATTTTAATTCTTCAAATTCTCTCAAGTGATAGAAAAATCGAAGCCTGCCTAGTCTTCCGGACAATATATTTTTCTTCATTCCTTGCTATTTGTAAAATGTTGTTTGAACTTATACTAATATATATTTGTTAGTATTGATCAAGTTTGGGCCCAATTGACTAAATGTGTGTGCTCGGGCCTGACATGTTATTGGCAAGATGAGCTAAGGTGCAGCCTGATGATAGATGAGAGAGAGAGAGAGAGAGAGAGAGAGAGAGAGAGAGAGAGCTAGCTCGGGCCTGACATGTTATTGGCAAGATAAGCTAGGGAGCAGCCTGATGAGAGAGAGAGAGAGATTTTCTGTGGCTATATAGACTCTGCATGTCCTGCCCTCACATGATCCAGATTCGAAGAAGATAAAGGTATCAGATAATGGTGTCTGGTGGTCCGCTCTCTGTATAATAATCTAAGACCAATCACCAAAAATTCAAAACCCTTTATCCTAATTGTATTTTAGTAATATATATATATATATATATATGTATATATATAGATGAGGTCGAACCCTGCTAGGTTGCGTGCTTTGAAGACCGTTGGTTCAATAAACAATTATTCTTGCCCTTTTGACTACAGATATCTAAATGAGATTTAGACAATCAACTTGCAGCAACTTGGCCAAACCAGTGTTGCTGTCATCTTCACTTGTTGTATAGTCTCATTACAAGAGAAAACAGAGGTTGTATGGTTGGTTGGCAATCCTGCATTTCATTCATGTATTCACAGATGGATCCCTCATAAGCTACTATTTTCATGTGCGTGGACTTCTATACTTTGGAGGGCGGCCTTTCTATTCCAAATCCCATCCCCCTTGGACCTAATTCAAAGTGTCCCTTTTGTTGTGTCGGCATTGCTATAAATTCATTAGCGCACTAGTATCTGAAATTTGAACCACTCGAGAATAACAGTTTGCCCATCAAATAAGTTTTGATCTGCCATTAAATTGATCACTCATAAAACATGTGATTGAGATACACGAGATAAATCAAGGGGCTCTCAAAACTAAATACTCTCTCAAAAGTAAATACTTCTTATGAATCTCACTCATATAGAATAACGGAATATTTTTTTAATTATTTAAATACATCAATAAAATAGTGGATCCAACTTGTGGAACTTGGCCGAATGCCATACCCAAGGTGTTGTTGAACCCCACAAACAACAAACCCAAACCCAAAATCACCTGCCTATTTTGTGGACAAGTTGGGGTTTCTGCCCGGACCAATATTAGAGGGGACAGGGAATCAAAAATTAGCAGCTGTGGTTGTCCAGGGGAGTCGTCGAATCTTGATTTGATAAGGTGGGTCCCACATGCACTCCAGGTGAGCCCCACTCACATGCTATGGTGGCCCACAGCATCTCTTCCGAGACGTGTGCCCCCAGCAAAAGTGAATACACATGGTGCCATCGGTCTATGCTCCAACGGTCAAGATCAGTTGGAGGTGGGCCCCACGAGTATGGTAAGGCAGGTGGATGTTTCGTAGGTAAAATGGCTAATTCCTCCCTCCCTAGAAGAAGGGTTCGATTCTTACGCATTCTCGTCTGAAAATTCACACAAAATCGAACCTCATCCATTCTTCTTCCTAGAGTTTGTTCAACTCCCCGTTGTTCATGTGAGTTTCTCTTCTGATTCTCCGCAATTCCCACGGTTGATTAGTGGATTGAGGTTTTGCTGTTTCTTTTTCTTTTCTTTTTTTTTCTTTGATTTGATTGAATAGGCTTTTGTATATCTTCAGCTGCTTAGATATTGTCTTTTTTAGATGAAGATTGCTATTATAAGAGGAACCCAGTGCTTGTTTCCTTGCAATTTTCGAACCCTATGTGACTTTCTTGGAAGTTTTGATCTGGGGTTTGTTTTTGGGACTTTGATTTGTCTGTAAGGTCTCTGTAGAGGAACCAATAATAGAATTTGGGTGCATTTCTAAGATCAGTTGGTTTCTATCTATGTTTTGATTTTTGGGTTTCTTTTTAATACCTTTGACTGTTTTGGAAGTGTTGGATTTTGGAATTTGTTTTGTTGGTTTGATAAATTCTACATTTTTCAAAAAATTTCTTTTTCATTATTGGTTTATGGATTTGGGTTTTCATTGGATTGCTTTGATATGATGCCTATGTTGGTTTAAATTAATGATATGAGTGAATTGGTAACTAAACAGAAATCTTGCTTTTTGTTTTTTATTTTATTTTATGATCTCTCATTTATAATTTATAAAGCTCATCACTTTTCACAAGGAAAAAAACAGAAGAGTATTTTGAACACTTGTTGGGGCTCAAAACTATACATTAAGTGCTTCAAAGCTTGTGAAATTTTGTTTTTTGTAAAGTCTCATCTCGATACATTGAGTACTCCATTTAAATTTTGACTCCATCAAATACGTCATTTGAGTTTCATCTCCTGATTTTGGAGAGATTAGTATGAATATCTCCAAAAACATGAAGAAAAATTTGTTTGCTCCCAAAACTGAAGGAGCCAAACAAATCTACAGCAACTTAGAACATTCACTTTAGATTTAACAATGATAGTATTCTTATGGCCTTTGTTTATAGAGGGGTCTGAAAACCATTTCATCTCGGATTTTTTTTTTTTTGCTAGTTGGCCTAGATCTGAAGTAAACCTGCCCACCCAGGGATCGTTCCCTGGGTGGAGCTGTGGGATCGAGCACGCTATCTACAGCGGCAGCGATGAAATTTATCCTTATTTTGTGGTTTCTAGCAGTAGAAAACAACCCCAAAAACTAGGAGAATTTTTTTTCCTTCCAATATGGTAAAGAACAAAACACTGCGATACAGCCATAGTAATTTTAAGACAATTGTGTAATCTTTGATAATGATAACATTTTTGTATGGTATGCTTGTTGCAGCATTCATTCTCTGTTCTTATAGAGAACTGTGGTGAAAAGTAACATCCTGTTCTGTGTCCTGCAGTGAGTTTTCTAGTAATTATGAACTCAGTCCTCTTTTTCCTTTTATTCTTTTTTTTCTTTCATTTATGGTATTTTTTATTCTTTTGCTACATTTTTGTTATTGATACTGCTAACTTCATCCAATCCTTTTGTGCTATCATTTTAATACATTCCTGCAGTGATAGATGAATTTGGGTTTTGCTAAGGGCCCTTTGATCCCATCCTAGTGTTTAGTTTTCCACATCATTGAATTAAAACTTCTTTTTTTCCCATGACTGGTAACATGAATTGAACCTGCAACTTTGTGGTTATGACTTGTGATGACTTCCAATTGTGCTACATGATTTTGTCATTATCATGTTAAAACTTGAAAGCTCTATTGAGTACTTGTTCAGGTTAGGGTTTTAATTAAAATTTTCTAGCCTAGGTCTCATTGTGTCAGGTCTTCCTCATTTTTTTAAAGATTCCAACCAATATTAGTAGATATTAGAACTCCTTAGGGTATGCTTGTGTGACACATCTTCCGTGGAAAATGAAAATGGTTTTCTGTTAACGTGGGCACCCTGTACAGCTTTTATCGTGTGGTTCTAGCTCCATGAAAAAGCGGACTAACACATTTGGTTATAAATATAAATGAAGGGAATAGAAAGGGAAAGAGAGGACTGCGCAATTTGTTCTATTTTTATAAGAGCATAGTTTATTTTCTCAAATGGATAAAAGAGTAAAAGCAGAAAAGAAAGGGAGGTTTCTCTTCCAAGTCAAGATCTGAGCATCCTTCATTTGTAATCGTAGTTAAAGTCCGCTGTCTCTACAGCGTCTTATTGCCTTTAAGCAAACTGGAAATTAGTTCATGGTGAGAAAGTGTGTTTTGGGATGGCATTAAAGGCGTAAGGTTTTATCCTTTTTTTTCCCTGTTATGTTGGGCTACTGGTGAAGGAGTGAAACTTCAACTTGAGAACCCAGGGATCAATCCCTAGGCATGTATGTGAAACTGAAGTACCAACACCACTCAGCCATGAGTGTGTTGGCAATATATTATCTTCTTTATTTGATGTAACATCATGAGTTTTGGGCACAAGATTTAGAAGAAGGAAAGCATCATCTTCTCTCTTATATTTATAGGTAATTTTTCTCGGATATTCCCGTGGTTTTCCGCTTCTCATTTGACATTGTTTCTTATCTTGGTGGAGCTTGTGAACTTTTCTATGAAATTTTCATGATACTTGTTGTATCTGCTTGTGGGTTTATTTTTCTGTTTGATTCACACAGACGGGAAGGATTCACTCCCAACATTTTTAAGGGATAATAATTTTCCATTATTCTGTGTTAAAAATTTCCGTGTTCTTATTTTCTGAGGCAGAGGCATTTTTTCATAATTCTTTTGAAAAGCAAATCCAGACTCCACAGGTAGAAAACCATTTTTGTTGCTGATACAAAAGCGGTAGAAACACAGAACGGAAAATGTTTAACCACACCAAACACTAAAAGCTGAAACTGCAGAAAATCAAATCCTAAGTTTTCATTTTCTGCAGAATATTAAATAAATGCATAAATAAAATGCCATGGTAATTTTTCATGGATAAATGTGCCCCAAGGTGTTATGGGCTTAATTCTGACCATTAAACAGTAAGGAAAATAAACTAGCTGGACAATAGAGTTTGCCCTTCAAGATGCTTATTCTTTTTGTCCTTCCACTGCCTAGAATGAACCCTGTTTAGGTTGTCCATATTTGAGGTTGGAGAGAAATAATGGTAGTAATAAAAACCATCTTCACCCATAATACCTATAATTAAGTTCTGAATAGACATTATTATTTCTGAGGCCCCAATAAAAGCTGCCTTTCTTTCTTGCTCTTGGTTCTACTAAGCCCTTTCCTAGAACCTGCCTACCATGCCAAGACTTAGTTTCATCATCAATTTATCGTTTCTTTTTCTAGTTATTTGTCAATTTAAGCCCTTTCCCGGAACCTATGGTGACCATCATGCCAGGACTTCACTTATGTTTGGTTTCATCATCAATTTTTCTTTTCTTTTTCAAGTTATCTGTAGTGTTTGGGTCACTATTTAAGACTCCAGTAGTTATCATATTATTATCTCCATTGTATCAAGACAAAATCACTGGCGACACACAAAATTTTCGATTTTGGCGACTGTATTGCCACCTTCCCTTTTTTCCCTCCACATTTCCTAATTTATCATCTTTAGATCAAACCAAGCACTAAGATTTTCAATTTTGTCAACTGTATTGCCACCTTTCCCTTTTTTCCCTCCATATTTCCCAATTTATCATCTTTAGATCAAACCAAGCATTAAATCATGTGTTTTTAAAAAAAGGCCAGAATTCTATTCATTAATAAGCTTTATCTGTTATCTACTTTTTTGCTGAAGTGTAAGTAGTTCTTTTCTGAGTTTTGATTGGCGTAAAGCAGAAAAACAAAATGAACCTATCAAACATTGTATGAAATGATAGGAATTTGCTGCGGTTGTATGGATGGTGTTATTCATTGATACACACTATAACAATTTTTTGAGCAATATTGAGTAGGCATAGTTGTTATTATAACAATTCGGGGAAAACCAACACTTACTATAACAATTCGGTGAAAACCAACACTTACTATTTGGAGCTTCTGTTTATAGATAAGTCCAAGTGAAATCATGTCGAGTGTTGAGGCTGTTGATGCCAAAGAGATAGTGCAAGAAGAGAATGAGGTCTTGACATGCCATGAAGAGAATGAGGTCAGAGAACAAAATGGAGGAGATATCCCTGAAAAACCAGAACAACTGGAGAAAAGTGAGGAAAATTCCATGCCATCATCCCAGGAGGAGGTACGACATATTCTTGTGAATTTTAGCAATTGGATATCTGTTGTTGTAGTTTTCTTGCATTTTTTTATGCAACTTCTATTTTACTTAAGGCAGGGTTATGCATGCTATTTTCCTTATATATTCATTGGGTTGTAAGATTGGTGGTAACTAAAATCCTGTCTTGTAGGAGGCAGTACTAAAGAAAAAGTATGGAGGAATGTTGCCTAAGAAACCACCACTCATATCCAAGGTAATTACTTTATAGTCATTAGTAATTTTAAATGAAGCCACCACATCATGCATTCATGCATTTTAACAATGCATTGCTTAAAAAGCGATGCTCTTATAATCAGTAATGATTTTCTATATGAAGTTTCAATTGTTCTGTCATATCAGGACCATGAACGAGCTTTTTTTGATTCTGCTGATTGGGCATTGGGAAAGGTATTTGTAATTTTAAGTTATCCCAGTCTTGGTTCTATTCAAGCTATATCTATTCAAGAATCGGGACTAATGACAGACTTTAGTAGGCTTTACATAATGTTTTGGTTTAATGCTTTTGGATATAACAGCAAGGAGGACCTGTAGGTCACAAGCCCAAAGGACCACTCGAGGCACTTAGGCCAAAATTGCAGGTATGCGTTAATAGTTCAATAACTCGCCTTCCTATTCTGAATAACCTATGTGTCACCCATCTATGGTCTCATATCCTCCATAACTCCCACCAGCCCCTGTGAATTCGCACCAGATACAAATTGACAGTCATCCAAACTATATGCACAGTTTGATTTTTTGTTTAAAATTTTTTTATCATTTTTTCACCCTTGATCTTAGGGCCATAATATATACGGCCATATGATGGCCAATTGGGCTGACTTTGGTCGACCCCTTACCAAGCATAAAGCTTTCCATTCAATCCAATTCCCAATATTGGTATGCAACCAAGTGTATATTACAGGGTCTGCATTGTAGCAGATAACCACCATGTGTATATTCCATAGGAGTTGAGGCTGATACGTAATCATTGAACAACTTTGTTTCAGCTTGTTTTCAGTACTAGTGAAACCCACACGTCATTTATATGTTGAGTTTGGATGGATGGTGATAGGATTGAGAATATACTCTCTTGAATAATGCTAAATGACTTCATGCTGGACTTCTAATTGCATATAAGATTGTTGCTACGATCTTTTTTCTGGGCAACCATTTGTTGGCGGATAATGGATGGCTAGGACTTTTGATGCTGCAGTCCTTGCAGTATCATCCAATCACATGGCATCAAATGGTTGACTTGTCTGGGTCACTGTAAGGTGGTTCCCACCTATATGGATGGGACCATGGCCTAAAAAATGGGTCCAGTATTTTGGCTGAGCACTGTGTATTTTCTCTATACTAGTGTTCCCTTATACTTAATCCGATGTCTAAACCATTGGTATTTTATAGATTGTTGATGCTTAACCCCCATATTGAAAATTGTGGTATTTTATTCAGTGTGTTTGAACAGACTTTCACTGTGCACATTAATTGTAGAAACCCGCTAAATTTTATCAATGTGTCAATTTTATCAATGAGTTGGTTCTGTTCTGATTCTTCTCTTCCATTTTCCTGTATAGCCCACACAACACCATCAAGTTCGCTCCAGGCGATCTGCTTATGCTCCTGCAGATAGTGAAGGTATGTCTCTTCCATTATAATATTTAGAGCTGCCTCTGCAGGTGGCTGGCCTTGCAAAGAGTTCTTATTGCTGTTAATAAGAACTCATAACGTCCTCTTTTGTAGATGGAGGCCAAGCTCCTCCTGAGGAATCGAATGCTCCTTCTGAGGAATCAAACGGCAACAATTAGTAGGTGGTTGGGCTTTTTGATCAAGTAATAGCTGGGTGAGTTTTTCATTTCACCACCTCTGACGAGAGTATTCTGACATTTGAATGTGAGGAGTCCATTTCACTGCTTTCTCTTGTAATAAAATACAGTGGTTCTTGTATTTGATATCATGATATATAACAATGAACCAGCCTTTTTGATGGATTCCCCAAGCACATGAATTTTCTGTTCATCATTTGGATGAAAATAATCATGGGTGTTTGGTTTACAACTTAACGAACTCGATTAGGGCCTAGTTGATGTCAACTTGGCGCTCTTACTCTTTGTAATCTTCCATTTACGGCCAGCTTGGCATGCGTTTATGTTCTTGATTGCCCAGAAATGGGCCTTGTGTTTAAAATGTAGCCGAAATTAACCACAATAGAAGATTATCCTAGTTCTGATTTTTGGCTATATGCTGCACCATTAAATTTAATATGGTCAGTAAAATAAATTCCAGAGGTTACTCAGATGGTTTCAGACTTTTGATTGTGATGCATGAATATTGGGCTTTGCTCTTACCCCCGATTTGTGTGTGCTTGATTGATGGGCATGTGTCCATCCTTTGTGAAGTGCCACTCTAATTCATCTCGTGCATATGGATCATTAAGCCATCTAGCAATCCATATTGATGTCAGAAAAATCCACTCAAATATTCGTCAAAAAAAAAAAAAAAAAAAAAGAACCCACCAATTAGTAGGAATTATGGGCAGCAGCTAGCTTGTGGGACTCAAATGGATGCATGCCAATCATGTAGAAGGGGATGGTAAAGTCTATTGTGGTAGGAGTGTGATAGCAACACCATCTTCATAATGAAATAAGATGACAAAATGATTTTAAACGATCTGGATTTCAAATGGGTGCCTTGCTGATAAAATTATACTTCGGCTCAGACCTCAGGGTTCTCCGTGTCCTACCCTCAAAAAGGTCGACTCTCTGATTTTTGTAGAAATAATTGAATGTCTTTTATAGAACCCGTCCCCAACAGTCCCCTTCTTACTCTGCTTCTGCCAGACAAAAATCTAGAGCACTACTTGTATGTTAGTAGGGTAAGAGATTGCCCCACCAATTTTGATAGGGGCAAATGGACTTGCAGTAACAATTTCCTTACCTATTTTGCCTGTGGGGCTCCCGAGTCAGTGGTGTATGGTATTTTCAATTCCCGCCGTCCAAACATAAGGATAAAGATCCACTGCTTGAGCTGCAGGACCCGAAAATCAGAAAAACACCAAAAAAAAAAAAAAAAAAGAAAGAAAGAAAAATTCCTCAGAGGTGGTCATTGACGTATATGTTGGACATGCATGACATCATCAGCGTGAACTCAAGGAAGAGATAGATAGATAGTTATCTTGAGTGTGACATCAGCTTATGAACACACACAGCATGACATCAACTGATGAACATATGTAGGCCATTTAAGGGGTGTGGCTTTTGTGGACCTCACCACCACTTAACCATAAGCGTGGGTGCAACTTATCTGGCCGCAGTTGCTACGAGTGGTGGGGGTCCAGGGAGAAAGAGAGCCAAATGCCCCCACATTCTGATAGTACCATCTATCTATATTATCTGCCACTCAATAAAGTCTGCTGCCTGAAAGGAATGAGTGGATGGATGTAGTGCCTGGTGAGCTTTTGGACTATGGGTGGGTGAGGAAGCTATTACATCAATCTGATGAAAGTCACATCCCCACAAAATGGCCAAGTCCAGAGTCAGGCAAGAGCAGTGGTCAGTCCTCTAATGCAGCCGCTCCCATGTTGCATCATTTTAAGTTCATAAATGGAGTCTGAATTCTCTTTCCCCAGTTGATGTGAAAAATTCTTCTGCAGGAAGTAGGTAAATTGTATTAATCACAGAAGAGGAGAGAACACCTATACATTAAAAGAATCTAGCCCCTACTTTAAATGCTACTACAATAACACGACCTACTATTCAATGCATATGGGACCTGCAACAGGTAAGGAAGCTTGTAATCAAAGATGAAATACATGCCAGAGTATTTATATGTTCACAAACCAAGACAATGGAGAAAAACACAAAACTAGGCTTGCTGGCGCAAACTCAAACCTCAAAGAATTTGAAATCTATAAACGGATGTAGCTCCATCTCTTCGATGTGCTTGGTTCCAATATGATATAGATCCATTCCAATTCCATGGTGATTATCAAATTGAAACTTGGGTCCATATAAGTGCATCTTTTGGACAGATCAGTTCTTCAAAAGTTGCAACCCAATCAGTGCATTTATGCAATTGCAGGCCAGGATTTTCATTTGAGGGGTGCAGACCTTAATAGGTAGCTAGTTCGGTTTTGGATGCAAACCAAGGATTTTTATGTGGATTTCGCGGGTAGACTTACAATTTTTATTGGATTTTTGACGGTGAACCCAAAATCTTCTTCTTATAGGTTTTGGAAGCACATTGTAGTTTGACGGGTGCGACCACACCTACATGCTTATACTTGGCCCGGTCTGCCCTTGCATCTGTGCAAGTTGAGCTTAGTTGAACATATCAATAATGTTTCTCCATCTATTTGATGGTAATCTTGGGTTCTCTATTTTATGTTCTTTCCTTTTGATATAGTGAATTTTCCCTCCTCACCCGTGGATTTGGCCTTTCAGCTAGGATGAACTGTGTAATTTTCCCTGTTACTTGAGTGCTTTGTTTGGATCTTTTGATTTTCGTTTGTTCAGATACTTCTCTGTATACATAGACTCTACATTTCGATCAGGGTCAAACAGGGGTATGATGGCCTTTTCTAGAAGGTTAAAAAGAGGAAAAGAAGGGGAGGAGGGGCACTTCCTTTCTTTAGACGGGGGCAATGGGCACCAGCCTAAAATGATGATGTTGGCCTAAATGAGGGATTGTACTCTATGATGGATTTTCAATTTGGCTCGGACCCAATATACTATGGGCTAATGACACTGATTGTGTAAACATGGGCCATTTCTCCTAAGCTAAGGCCAATAAGGGAAAGATTTGCTCACATGGGCTCCATGCAGCTAACCTTGATAGGTGCAAATTGGTGTCTTTCATTGCTATCTTTTATCAGCAAGAGAGGATCCCCATTTATAGAAAAGAGACGGAGATAAAATTAAAATTCATGTTTTACCCTCGATCATATCTCTAATAATGCGGCTATCCAAGATTCAAATCTTGGTCACGCCACCTCTTTCCACTTATATGGGCTAGCAAAGATACAAATCCAACCAAATATCTCGGACCAAACAATCACAATATATAAAATGTGTGCAAGAGGGGAGAGAAGAAAAACTGATTGACACAATGGAAAGTTGTTCCATGAATACCATCATGATAAATGCAAAAGGTCATGTTTATGTAATGCCAAAGATTCTGCACGCGGGGGGCGGGGGTCATGTTTATCAGTTTATGTAATGCCAAAATTCCGCACTAGGGAAAACTCCCAATTCAATTTTCCATTGATATACAGCTGCTTCTTCTCGCACATGAAGCAGAATATTTTTTAACCAAACTTTTCAGTAATTCCAAGGAAATCCATATCCTATTAGGGCATATTTTTTAGTAGGCTTGTAAACGGGTCGGTTCCGGTCTGGGTCCAGGGTGGAACCGGAACTGTTTTCTAAGAGGGGGAACCGGAACCCATAATATTAATGGGAATTAGAACCGGAACCAGAACCATTTGTAAGGCGGGTCTAGTTCCGGTTCCGAGTATAAGATGTAGAAAAGTAGAAACCCTAATGTAGAAAAGTAGAAAAGTAAAAAGGGTTCTGTTTTCACATACTAAAATTACCTTATGTTAGTGTATATTGAGTCGGGTCCGGGGTACATGGGTCTAAGTCACTGTGGATCCGGAACCGGAACCGTTTAGGTATCGGTTAAAAAAAAGGATTTAGAACTGGAACCATTTGCTTATCGGGACCAAAATAAGGACCCAGACTCGGAACCTAATGGATCGGAACCTTCGGGTAATCGGAGAATCGAAGACCCATTTACAACCCTATTTGTAAGGAGCTATGAAAAAAAGTTATGCGGAAAACCAAGTATGACCCTAATCTTTGGAAATGTTTTTTCATACAATTGCGTAAGTCTTTTTCACTTTTTTTCTTGAAAAAGTGGCCACACCAAATATGTAACTTTCAACTATGTGAAAAACCACTCCTACTTTCAACAGAAAAGGAGTTGTACAAACGTGCCTGGTGCAAACTTGATTTCTTGGAGCGCAAAAACTCGTTATTACATAAATAGGCCCTACGTAATTTCATATTTACCAAAAAATAAAAGAGTGGGTAATCTCTTGTTGTCTTGCGGGCGACAGCCTTACTCTCTCTCTCTTTTTTTAGAGAATTTTACAAAATAAAACCCTTTTAGACTTCGTTAAACTTGACTTTTCATAGTGCAAAAACTCGCTATTACACAAATAGGCCCTAGGTAGTTTCATATTTACCAAAAAATAAAAGAGAGGGTAATCTCATGTTGTCTTACGGACGACAGCCTCTCTCTCTCTTTTTAGAGGATTTTACCAAAAAAAAGCCCCTTTAGCCTTGGTTAAGACCAAAAAATCCTTCAAATTTCAATATTGACAAAAAATGCCCTAAATAGGGATGTCCCCGTTCGTTTCTTCTTCTTTTTTTTCTTTTTTTTACTGTTTTACTGATAGTGGCAATATCCCTTCTTAGCAAAACAACAAAAAAAGGAAAAATGAACGGGGATTCAAAGTCCTTTTGGTTTATACTGAAATTTGATAGCCTTTTTGTCTTCAGCAAGTCTGAGGAGATTTTTTTTTTAATTTCAATCCTCTTATGTCTACTCATCTCATAAAAGGAAAGTACATTTCCCTAGAAATCAGCATTGCCAAAACAGCCACTGTACACCTGGTACCTACTCTCCAGTGAGAGAGAAACTCCTTTCCTTCTTTTGAAGAAGTGTGCATATATATATATATATATATATATATATCTACTACTATTATATAAGAGAGCAAGATACACAACTTTTTACTTTTTTTTCACTACATACTTGTCCAATCAAATGCAAGATGTGGGCCCCACTTAAGATAATAATAATAAGATTATAAAAGAGAAGAACTTGTGTGGGCCCCACTTAGATAATAATAATATAATCTATATATTATTATTACCCTTCTAAAAGAGAAGAACTTGGGCCCCACTTATATAATAACAATAAGATTATAAAAGAGAAGAACTTGTGTGGGCCCCACCTATATAATAATAATATAATCTATACATTATTATTATTATTACTATTTCTCTATCTCTATATCTATATCTATATCTATATCTATATCTATACATCTATACCCTTATATAAAAGAGAGTAAAGTATAATACTTTTTCACTACACACCTACCCAATAAAATGCAAGATGTGGGCCCACTTAGTATTCTCTATCTCTCTATCTCTCTATCTCTATCTTTCTATCTATCTATCTATCTACTCTTATAAAAGAGAACAAAATGACAATGCTTTTCACTACACACCATGGCCTACTTATAATTTTCACTAAAGTATAGTACCTTTTCATCACACACATGTCCAATAAAATGCAAGATGTGGGCCCCACTTAGTATGATTATTTTTCACTACAAACCTGCCCAATAAAATGCAAGATGTGGCCCCCACTTAGTATTATTATAGATATATATATATAGATATTCCCAATAAACTGCACGATGTGGGCCCCTCTTAGTATTATTATTTTTCACTATACACCTGCCCAACAAAATGCAAGAAAGGGAATCAAGTTTATTTTACTTACTACCTTTTTGGTGTTCAATACTTATAATTTTGTGGGCACTTTTAAATACTTCGTCATTAGCTTAAAAATCAATTTAAAAGTCGCGACACAAGGTATTAGCTAGCTTGCTACTTTTGTTATTGTTGCTGGTGGTCAGTTGGTGGTTGCGTTATAATTCAAATATCAAATTGACTACACACGAGAGAGTTAACATTCTCTTTTTTTTTTTACTGAAACAATGCTAATTGTGCAAATAGTTTCTATTTTTTTGTTTTTTTGTTTTTTAATGGAAGTAAAAGATATTTGAGTGGTATTTGTATTTGAAATTTGAGAGTTAAGAACATCAGAGAGCTTCGGGATGTTTTCAGAAGATATGAGATTATTTTCTTTGTACGGATGTAACCCTTTGTTATTAGTTTTTAAATATTAACCCTTTAATCTTTTGTGCACTAATCTTAAATATTTGTAATTTGATGTTCCTTCAGTTGTATATTATTTATTATGGCCTTTGAAAAAGGTATAGGAACCTCCAAAACTTATAAGCAAATCCCATATATACAAGTACTACGTTTGCATTATTGCTTTATGTTTATTTTTTTCTTTTTCTTTTTAAGAAAAAAGCAGCAACTGACAAAATATCATAAATAAGAAAGTGAAATGTACAAACTTAAACTCATTTTTATGTCCGCCCTATTTTTTTCTCTCTTTTAATGAAAGTTACCATGAAAAAAAAATTAAATATTCTTTTCCCTTTTGCTTCATGTGTTTGTGTTTTATTTAGTTAGAATAATTGAGTTTTCAACCTGACATAATAGTTGTATTGATCTTGATTTATACCCCTGTTGGAAAAATAATCACAAGTTGGATAATGTGATAACTACTACTAAATATTGGTTCTCCTCTAATATTAATGATTGCTAAAGATAATTCCATAAATGCAATTTAGTGGTAGGTCTTATAGATTGCTATCGTAAAATTATTGTTGTTCTGTACAATTTTTTAGTTTCTTCATATATAACTTTTGTGATTTTTTTATTATAAAAGGGCATTTCAAGGGCATGAATATATTTATTTATTATTGCTCTTACTCATGAGTTTTAAATTGAAAAACTTTGATAATTTTCTAACACATATATAATTTCTTTCATCATTGCAAGCTTCTTCTTCTTGTTGTTGTTGTTCTTCTTTTCATATATTTCAATGAAGCGTCATGTATTTCCTTAAAGGAAAAACAAGAATCTCATAGAAACTGCTTGTTATGCTAGCTTTACTACTAACTTCAGAGTCAATAAATGAAGTGATCGTTTTAAGTGTAAGCAACTAAAATAAGTATTTGATGCTGAGCTGCAACAAATTCAGTTTGTCTTTGTTTATTTCGAATTTTTCTTACTTTGATCAACACTCCCATCCTCTATACAGAACATAGCAAAATAGTTGATCTAGAATACATAGGTTACATTCTTATGCATTTCTTAAGATGAAGGTCCAATTCTTTTGTCAGATTTGTATTTGTAGTTTTTTGTTTTTTGGTATTTTTTCCCTTTGGATATCTCTATTTGTGAGCTTCCATTTAACTAAACTTCTATGATTACTTTGTATTATTCTTTTCTTACTGGGTATAAAATATAGCACTTTATATCAAGTAAAAAGAAGATGCTGACTTTAGGAGAGGTATTGCCTCTTTTTACCTAATAGTGGTTCGTCTTATAAAATAAAACAACGCACATGTTAAATACTAATATTGATCAACATGTGTTCTGCAAATCTTACTCATCAGAGTTCATATAATAGTTCCACCATTGTTGATTCCTGTTGCTTGAGGACAAGCCGGATTACTTCATTATTCTTGACGATCTGTGTGAGATGTTATTCCTCATTGTAAGTTAAAACTAAAACCACCATCTCAGTTTTTTTATTCTGATGTCCCTAGGTAGGATATAATTATTTTTTTCCCTTAATAGAATCTGATTTTGTAGTGAACATATAATGTACGTTCATGGTAATTGGTTAAAACAGTAAGCTCATCTGGTTCTTAGTTTTTATTTTTATTTTTTATAAAACTGCAGGTTATCAATTTGACTATGCTTTTGACTGGACTCCAACTTTAGCAGGTCAAGTCTACCAAGAAACTGATAAGTCGACCTGATAAATTAAATAAAGTAAATTTTAATTTCTTAGTATACTTTCATGATAAAATATCTAGAAATATGTGATTTATATCCTCAAAAAGTTATATAAATTCCATATCGATGGTCTTTTGAGATCTCATTTTTCTCACTATATCATCGTTTTATTGTTTTCAAATGTATATGAAAAAAGTATTATCAGCTGTATTTGGACATTGCACGGGCCTTGCAATTTACAATCACTCATTTTCTGTTGAAAGTTGATTTTTAAATGTATTTCAGCTTCTACTAAATTTTTAAAAGCTTTATTTTTTTTAAAATTTCTAAGTAAAACTGTGTGTTCGGTGCACGTGTAGGGCTCTACTAGTAAATATATAATGCAAACATCCGTTGGTGTGTGTGGCCCCTTGTGGGCTTCACCATAATGACCATGCCCAAGATGCAGTTGCTTGGAGTATCATTGAGGGATGGAATAATCCTCAACACTCCCCTTTGTTGAAAGTAGGTGGGTCTCGAGAATAGGTTTTCAAAACTTTTGACCCACTTAACTCAGGGATCAAGTACCCATAAGGCTATAAACCTTATTTAGAATGCAATCCCTCCATCTCATCAATCAAGTACAGCAATAAAACATATCTAAAAGATAGAAATCAGCAACACTATGCTACAAAAATAATCTACAAGAATCAGAGAAGTAGATTATACATTTGAAGCCCGTTAGTTCTCTAATCGAGAAGAAGACATTCAACTATATCAAGAACTCTTCTTGAAGCAATTTAGGATATCTAAGATCTTGTTGTCTTCCACGCTATGACCCGTTATCAGATCTCTTTTTTCAAGAATATTGTTGGAAACTCCAAGATAAAACCTTACTAGAAATTTCAAGGAACTAGAAGAGAACTAGAAGAGAATTACAAGGAAAGGGAGAATGCAACTCTTGCAATTTAGAGGCCTTGGGCATGAATCTCTATGGCTGGACGTCCAAGGTGTTTTTCTCCCTTATTTATAGCTCTAAGACACCTCCTTTTACTAATTAAATAGAAGTCCAACTCCCATTACAAATTAGTAACTTTCTCCTTTCTAATTATTATAGAAGTCTCACTTCCACAACAATTAGTAAGTATACTATTACCACTATTAGAAGCCTCACTTCAAATAGAAATAGTAACTTTCTAATTCATCCCTCTTAGAGTTCAAGTAGGATTAATATCTTTCTAATATATTGGGCTTGCGTGGGGACCACGTACTAGGGATTCCATAGAAAGTTGGTTCCAACTGGGACACCGCGACTCCACATTTCATGTGCAATCCGGGCTCACAGTTAATTGCAAATAACATCACTATATAAATGCAATTGTACTCCAGTCTTAGAAATAAATTACAAAGAAGACTCTAAACTTCTCAATTACCACAAGTAGGCACTTCTATCAATATTCATGGATCAATTAGAATAAATCTGTCTCAATTAATCTTAGATCCACATCTTATTATCCTTGAGCCCCAATTAATCACAGTGATCATCAGTACCATTCAATTAATTCTTAATCAAGATGGGTGCGCACTTACTAATAACAAATCCATTAATTGGCACAAGGGGATAATATAGATAGATTCCATCTTGATTATTGGATGTTCCCACAGTCCTACTACCACGTACCCAAGACACCAAGGTGTTGACGTACAGTTGGCATCACTCATTGGTGACTTAAAACAAATGAATAGATAGAAACTTGAGTTCATCAATGTTTCAAGATTGAGAGCCTATTGCTAGGGAATTATGAGAACAAACCTTAAAATCGAGATAGTATTCATAAGGTGCTTCTCATGGTCCTTCAATACATCCAATGTATCAAAACCGTGATTCAGAATCTTACATTCTGATAAACGAGACAAATCACACTATCTCATAGTGATTAAAGTGTTGCAACCTTATCAGATGAAATGCACAGTCTTATCACTGGTTGTGAATATATTTAAGTATAAGATTTGTGACACATGTTTTCCTTATGTGGATCTCATCCATATACATATATCACAACTAATATGATAATAGGACCTGGTTCATCTCATGAACCATTATGTCATATGTGTTGGTCATGTGCATTAAGTAATAAAACATCATTCATCTCATGAAAGGAAAGCATGATTTTATTGATAAATAAAGAAATTAATCAATTTATTACATCAATTGATGGATTGAGACCATACAATCTAATACCCTTTTCTTAATCAGATTGTGAATATGAAAATTAGGAGAATTTTCTAAAAATGTAGTCCGCTCTATGGATCTACTTGGCTCCCATTTGATTAGTGCATCCCTTTCCACACTCTCATCTCACATGATCTGACGATGTTCCATTTTTATGCTCTTGAAACTTGAATCTCGGAAAAAAAAATACATCTTTGGTTAATAGAAAATCAAATTTTAGGGCTGTTAAACGATGAGTGAGGATAATTCTATAGGGCTGATTTTCGCATGGAGACACTTTCCCTCCATCCTACACCCTACGATAGGAATGCTTCTAAGTGGGTCCCACAATCTTAGACTCCATATGCACTAATGGGATCTGCACTTGGAAGAATATTTTCCCCAAAAAGACACAGTGATACCTTTTTTTTTTTTTTTTTTGAATGTTCACAGTGATACTTACAAAAGCATTCTTGTTGCTTCAACTCTTACCACAATGATTCATCCTCCCTTTTATGAGACATTCCTAGATACCTTTCATCTTTTCCCATTGAGCGATGACATTCCTCATAAATTTCGTCCGCAACACCGCTCTTTAAGCTCTCAAAGGTCCTCAGATGTTTCTCAATGTCCCTCACTGTTTTATCAGCTCATAATCAAAACATGGAATGATTTGTCAATTCCCATCTTACACGACGTCATAAACTAACCGCTTTGTTGTCCCTTTTCCACTTTCTTCCATTCACTTTAGTAGGTAATGTAATACACACACAACTAAAGAGGGGGCATAGTACTATATGTGTTGAGTCATGTAAGCTACAGGCAGGCAAAGAACAAAAAATAACACAAGCTACTATTTCGATCAAGATTGAGGATCTTTGAAGGTATCTCTTGGGAAGAAGATAAGAGGCTTTTCATAAAGAGAGGAGCAACACCAATCATTCCCCTAAATCCAGCCCAGAAGAAGTTACATAAAGATCGAGGACAAATTTGAGGCACACATGACAGGTCTAACCTATACAGCTCAATTCTTTCACGACTCTTCCAACTCCTTCTGATCACTTCTAGTCTAATGTTCACTCATTATGGTTTTTGAGTGACCCACTAACAGTAAATTATAATTATTTGCTACTGGAGCCATGTAGTGTGAGATTGATGAGGACATGCCTTTTCTAACAACATCCTGTTGCATGGTCTTAGTACTGGGTTTGACGCTAATAAGAGAAACTAATTATAATTGTGTTGTGCTTAATTGCAAAGAAACCTCACTATGTATTGTGATTCAAAAGATTCTGGTTGGGAACAGATTCGTCAGGTTTACGGCACAGTCAACTAACATTTATAAGGGCTAATTTGGCATTAAGAGGAATAGGAGCTAGGATGGATCATGATTCTAAAATCTTATTAATTGGCTCACAAATTTATTCAGAAATCTTGTTGTGCATATCATTATTTTGAGTTTTAGTTGACCCCACCTTGATTTGCCTAGTCAAATTCAAAAGATGAGCATGCAAGCTATATATGCTTACTTGATGAAAGAGAATGTAGATGTTGAAGGTTGTGGTTGTCAAACATCTTTAGGATCTTTTATGATATTATCATTAATATTATGATTAGTGTGATAATTAAGGCTAAATTGAGAGGTAGTCTTTCTCACAATTAGGCAATCTATTCTCGACATAATAATGAAAGATTATCTCTTGGTTTAGCCTAATGTCACTAATCTTAGAATATTAATGATAATATTTTAAAAGGATCCTCAAGACAATTAACAACCGCAACCATCCACACCTACATATCAGTACGTCCAACCGGGGCTAGCTACCAGGATCTCAAGATGATATTCGTAGTTCATGATATGGTTCATGAGTCGAAATTCAGTTCACAATATCAATGATCCCAATTTATTGTAGATAGGATGAGAATTAATATTTGTGAATTGCTCAACATTTCTTCTAAATTTACAAGCAGCTACACAATGCTTTAAACCTACGATTCCAAGCCATTGACATGATAGGCACCCTAGGTCTAAATTCTAATGCAGTTTGCAATATGAATATTGGATTGTGAAAAACTGGGTACGTTGGATACTTGGATCTTACGCTGCTTCAAAATAATTTAAATGGTCTACTATTACAATTCAAAGAGCCCCACCAATATTGATCTAGATTGATATGACTCAAATGAAAGTCCATAGGATGTTATAGCGATAAAGACAACCTTGCATGTACCTGTAACTTTAACTTTTTTCAACATACTTTCTTCTTTAGCATCCTTTATTTTCTTTTTCCTCCCTCAGTATTCAAATCATTTATAAATAATTCTGCAATATATTTTTTTCAAATAAAAATTATTTTTATTCGAACAAATCTTGTTCCAAACGTATGATCTTGATAACAACTCAAAATCTGAAATTCTATAATCTCCTACAAATATTATCAGAATAATGATATTTTGACATTAATCACTTAATTATAGAATATAACTTAATATATATATAAGGGGTGGGTCTGTGGTGATTAAAGTTTAAAACATCCCTTTAATTGAAAAATAACTGGCTCTTTGTGCTAATGTGATAGGGTAGAAAGGTTGTCCCAATGCCGAAGTGTCTTAGTAGTGGGACAAGTTCTTGGGTCTTAAGTGACTGTGACAGGAAGCATCCAAAGTTTCTTCTGTGTTCTTGGCGGCATAGCTTTTCTGCATTAAGAAGAGAGAAAGTAGGATTATCATAATTGGCTTGTCCTTATCATGTCTATTTAGTTCTTCGCTTTATCTTTAATGGACTCTTGACAAGAGTCTAGACGACTTGAATGATCGTAAATCCTCGGCCCCTGATTTGTACAATGGTGAATCCAACCATTAATCTGATGACCCAGTACCAAGATAGCCTTATAAGCTCCAAAAAAGAAATGGAATGGAGGTCTAAAAGATCTAATACTTCCACCGTCTTTCCTCTGGATTTCTTTACCATCTTTCTTTTGTATTTTCTTCGTATTCCTCTATTGGTAAAACTAGACACTCTACAGGGTCTACATTCCACAGCTAGCATCAATAAAATTTTTTTTATAGAGAATGAGAGAATTCTCCACTTCACAGATTTCTATTTTTTATGGAATTTTTATGGAAGAGAAGAATCCTTCGTTCCTACCTCTTTCATAGAAAATAAAAAAAAATTCTATGAAAAAAATCACTTCATTAATTTTTTCAATCAGTTTAAATGTGTTGCACCAATGAGGTTGCATAGAAACTTAAATTAAAAAATATTTTATTTAATTTTCAAGACAGAATCCTCCCATTGCATAAATGCACTCAAAGTGTTAATGGTGTCTGAATCCTACCTCATGAGAAAGTTGCTGAGGCTCTAAAATGCGCAAAACAAGTCCCACCTCCAGAATGACTTCTCACCGAATTTGGCACTAGAAGTTGAATCACAAAGCTTGTCACATAAAAATAATTGGGATTTTATTTTCCTATATTTTTTATGTCATTTAGACCATTCATCTTTTGGTGGCTTGCTGTGCAGGTGTGTTGTACCTTAGAGATCACTTTACCATGACCCTAGTGATGACCCTGACCATTGCAAGAGGTGGACGACCTAACACCAAAGTCACACTTGCTCAATATACAAACCATCCGAACTATCATTGGGCCCATAACGGACTTTTATTTTATTCATGCCGACCTAGATATATACATTTCTCATCAAAGCTTATCACATTTTGAATTCCCATTAGTGGGTCCCAAGCCATCATGAAATAGAGATAAATCATCTGTTCTCGCCAACAGCAACAAATCCACACAACACGTTCCGTTACATCCTCATATAATCCGCCACCCGTTCCTCTCCCTTCATACATACGTGTATCATATGTTCTTATTCTCTTCTCCCTCTCTATCTCATACTATAAATACAAAGCCTCACTTCATACCACCCACTTACATCTTCATCTTTCTTCTTCTTCTTCTGCTGCTGCTGCTGCTTCGGCTTCGAATGGGTGAAGACAGATTCAACCTCCCACCTGGTTTTCGATTCCACCCAACTGATGAAGAGCTTGTAGTTCACTTCCTCTACCGCAAGGTGGCACTCTTACCTTGCCATCCCGATATAATCCCAGACGTCGATCTCTACCGCTATGATCCATGGGAACTTAATGGTCAGATATCTACTCTCTTTTCATAAACTCTACTCTACATAAAGATGATGGGTTTTTTTTTTTTTATATATATATACTATTGATTCTCTGTTATGGGTGCAGGAAAGGCTTTAAGTGGGGATAATCAGTTGTACTTCTTCAGCAATATAACACAAGAGAGGATCTCACCTAATGGGTACTGGAAGCACCTGGGTGTTGATGACCCCATTACAAGTGATAGTCAAACAGTGGGTTTCAAGAAATTCCTTGTTTTCTACATTGGTGAAGCTCCTGTTGGGATCAAAACCAATTGGGTCATGCATGAATACCATCTCTTGGATGGTGCCACCACTAGTAGGTCCTCAAGAAGGAGAGGAAAGCCGAGAATTGTAAGTTTTTTTTTTTTTTAAGTTTATTGTTTTTCTTTTTTTGAAAAAAAAAAAAAAACCCCCATGACTGGTATCCCTAATCCCTTCTATATTGCTTGGTCATGGATAGTAATGAATTCTTCATTGAATCTTGTAAAACACAAGTGGGTTTTCTGATATGATTTGAATAATCTTTGTGTGGTTATCAGGCATCAAACGAGTGGGTCCTCTGTCGAGTTCACGAGAGTAACTCTGGTGATGATGGAATTGAGCTTTCATGCTTAGATGAGGTCTTCTTGTCCATGGACGATTTGGATGAAATAAGCTTGCCGAATTAGATTGGGTGCAGTTTGAGAATTGAACCTGTAACTAAAAGCTCTTGATAATCCAAAAAGCTCTTGATAATCCAAAGTGAAACTGTAACATGCTTTTGAGTTGTTGATGACACTGCAATTGAAGAAAAAAATATGTGGTAGGGTTTCAAATGGATGGTTTTCTTCCTCTTTTTCTTCTCTTGATTTCGTATTATTGATTGCGATTCAATGAAGGGACTTGGTTTGGTCATTGGATGGGAAGGATAACGTGGGATAGGGGTGGAGCCCAAAATGGCACCTGTATGAGCATTCTCTTGCCTTTTTTTTCCCTCTTGTGTTGATTATTTTAGTGGTTGTCTCGAGTCACGAAGGAAGGGACTTTTGATTCTTTTCTTTTATGGGTGGCTGCTTATGCAAGGATGGCATCATGTGACTGTCATTCATACAAGAAGGTTTGTACGTGTGACATGAACACACGTGTGGCACATACTAAGATGAAATCTTGGTGATCAAAGTGGAGGCCGGGTTCTCTGTGCCTCGGGCTTATGGGAAAAATCTAAAATAGCAAAAATTAAGTGTCCTCCTCCTCATGTGTTTTCGAAAATTTTACTTCAATGGGTGTTGTTGAGCCCTATTTTGATTGGATACATTCAATAGAAGTTGTGCTCCCCATTAGATCTTTTGTAGCGAAACTTAACCATAGGCACATACAAAGCCCGAGTTTTAAAGGTTCCAGCTAGCTATCAAAGTGGACCTATTGAGTATGGGAAGTCTTTTGCATATATTAGAGTTTGGTGTTTCAGTTATTACGGTGGCATCCACTCATTAGAGAGAGAGAGAGCCCACAAGCAGCATGCATGTGCCTTGGTTTAATCAGGCAGGTAGAATGATCCGGACCAGTGGATATGAGTGAGTAGTGTTGGTACAACTTCCTCAGCTGATTGTAGGGATGAAACTAAGCCGTCATGTTGGTACATCTACAATATATTCGTGGGCCCACAATCAGATAGGTATGGTTCTTTGATTGGCATGCCACTCGCAAGAAGTTTTATCTCTAGAGGGAAAGTCCTGTGACATTTCCCCTTGAGCGTGATTTCCTCTTATTGGAGTGAAATCACCCAAAAATTTATGAAACTTTCTGAATTAAAGGCACTATTAATGTCATTTTGGTGAGGAAAAAAAAAAATTCAAACCCCCTCCCAAACACAAGCCGGTGAAGGTGCGAAGAGTCCAGTGAGTCAAATAGCTTCTGAAGGCTCAACTTGAGCGTGATCCCCATATAAATATGGCTGAAAATCTAAAGTCTAAACCCACTACTATATTATCCCAACCAGACCAATTATTTAAACCCAAACCTCTAACAACCGATTACCTGAACCCTTTAATTACAAGGTTAGGTTCGGGCAGGGTTGACCGTGAGATAGTTTAGATATATATAGATGAAATATATATATTTCTTGTCCTAGACATCTTAATTCCTTCACAGAAACACTTCTAATTATTGAGTGAATCTTACAAAAAACAAAATTGTATAGAGCCCACCCCATGCTGGTATAGGATCCATCAGTGACCCAGATCGTTCATATGGTAAGACTAACTGTTGATGGACAATAATGCCGGAAAGAACCCTAAGACCCAATCAATCCAGATAATTGGTTAGCAGATGGGCCCTTCTAGAGTAAATAAAGACAACATTGAACGGTAAAGTAACTTGTTGCCTTGCCTCTCAATGTGTACCTCCACAAGATTAAATATATACATATACATATATATATATATATATACGGGTAATATTCAGGTGGGAACTATTCTCACATATTATGTGAGAACTTTTTTGTAGGCCCCAATTGTGGGCCCCATTTGGGGATGGGACCAGGGGGGATGGAAAGATCTATGTGGGACCACCCCAAGTATCAAGTTTGACTCCAAACCCATGCCCCTAACCCCTTCATCGATGGCCCACAAGTTTAAGGGCTTCATATTCAAAAAAATATTCAACTCTCAATCCAACGGTTCAGTCCATTCGGATGTGTGACAATCCTCGTGATTAGTGCCTATCAAGGGGTTCCCTATTAGTTGCTAGGTTTGGATGGGTTGCTAGTTGAGCCCCACAAAAAAGTTCTCATATAATAGGTGAGAACTAATTATCACTTGAATATTTTTCTATATATATATATATATTCTTTACCACAAAAAGATGGACCCCACCTCAACAGAATGGTTGGCCAGAACAAACAACAGTAAATCCCTTCCACGGCTAAGAAATGCCAAATAAAGAGGTACATTTCTTGTCAATTCAAAATATTAGACATCATTTTTCATCTACCATGCTTATATTATAATAATATCATTGTTTGCTTAACAAGCTCGTAACCACTGACCTTCTAATCATCTCCCCCATACATAGAAAGATAGAGTCTGCGCATACAAGCAACTTGTACATGCATTGAAGAAGGAATTAGATGAATGTAGGGTGCATCTCCATTGATTAGGATGGCCTTTCTGTATTATAAAGTCTAGTGCCTCTTGCATTTGATTTGTAGCATCCCAACCCCAATAAAGAAGCATGATGTAGTTAGGTCTTGTTTCTCTTATAAAACCAAGTAGCGAGAGTTATCATTGCACAAGTCACACACTCCCATGGACCCCATCTCAAAGCAGCTGTGGACTAAGGCCATTTGTACTTATCTAATGATGATTGTAATGTGCCCCTGAAAGTGAAGTATAGATGTCCGATGCAATAAGCTGTCGCTTTTGAGCAAAGATAACAAGTCATGTTAAACCATGCAATCAAACATCCAGGTCAAGCAATGTCTTAAGAGGGTCAACACCCACTTGCAAACATGTGTGAGAGGTGAGACGAATTGTGCAGTGATGGATCATGAGAGTGGGAGAGAATCTTTTTTTTTTATTCTTTGGTAGTAGAGCTTGTGCTAGGTGTGACACCACCGGTAAGAAAGGGCATGAGGAGAGTGGGAAAAGTAAACCCAACTTCATCAAATCTCTGCTTTTGTTTATTCATGGCGTAGAATGATGTTTATCTGTAATATACCACTGGGTGCACAAGTGCACGAGGTGAAAAGCTACTCCCATTTTCATCTCCCCCATTCATCCTTTGTCCTTTTGCCCACGCCAACCCACAGACCCACCTTGAATGGGCTGCAGTTGTGGTTGGAAATTGTCCATTTCTTTCCATAGTAGTTCTTTATTCTATGATGTTGTGCAGGGGTTATCTGCAAATGCGCCCTATGCTTGGCCTACTTCTTAAAAATCTAATCACTTTTTAGTGATTACAAAAGCTCCCAGCTTCCCATGAAATATTCAAATACACCCACACTATACCGGTTAAACTTTTTCGCAATCGAGTTTAATTAGAAATATCTGACCGTCTTTACTGAAAAAAAAGAAAAAAAAACCCTATAATGTGACGGTGTCTTTTAAGAAAAGACTAATAATAACTTATTCAATTAAATGTTTGGGAAGCTTATATTTCGTATTCTAGTTGAGTTAAAATTGATGCAAGTAAATAATCATGAAGTGTTCTACTGTGTGACAGTTTATTTAGATGTATCATGCAATCACTTCCAAGACCTTTTTGAAAAAAGTAATAGAAAAATAAAATTTTCCATTAAACATCATTGTTTAAATCAAGAGGCACTTTTGCTCTTTTTTTCCTTTATAAGTGTGCCCATATGACCTTTAGAAATGTAGGGGGGCGGGGGAACTGGGAAATTTTCCTTGAGGGGTTCTCCATGTAAAAGAAATCTTTCGGCCCCACCCCCCATTCTACCAGTGAATAAATGATAAGTTTGCCTATACTTATCTTAATTTATAATAAGTCTACTTATACTACTTTGACCATATAAGAACTTTGCCTGAATACTTTTATAAATGAATTTATTTTTATAATTGAATCAAATATGCCAAACAATCTATTTGTTAAAGAGGTCTATTTAAAATAGTTATATTTCAATCAAATCAATTTGAGTTGATTCTATTTCAAACAAATAAGACTTCTATAAAACACTCTCTCAACTTATTGTCATGGACATATATTGATAATAGGATAAAACTTTATAATCCTATTAGCACTAATAGGCAAAATTGATTGATTGTATTTATTTTTTTTTCCTTTCTATACGTATCAATAGAAAAGGGTTATCATTTTATTTTCGAAAATTTATCAACATTATAAGGATAAAGTCTTTTAATTAAAAAAAAAAAAGGGACTCAATCTTGTTCCAGACAATGAGGCTCACTTAAAGTGAATCCGGAATCTTGCACTTAATTAACATACAAGAAGAATGCTTATGGCTGGGCCAAATTGCACTAAGCATGAGCTCACCATGCAATGGGCTGGTTGGGATATTGTATTTTAGGCTTGTTGTACATATATGAACCTTTTTTCTTTTACTAATAATTTTAAGTAAAAAACTTCTAAAAAAATCTAAGAAGTGTGATAGAGTGAAATGATGTGTTCATTTTGTCTTGTTTTGATGTGTTCTGGTTGTTGTTTTGATTGTCTTTCTTGGGCTTTATCTTTTTGTTTGTTCTTCTGGAGGTTGTTTTGTTAAATAGAATCCTCTCTTTCAAGCAAAAGAGATGAAGGGACCAAGTCACCAAATGAACTGAGTATATATATAATGAAGGAAAAGGTAAACATATGGTAAGGTGAACCTTACAGATGTAAATAGAAGAAGTTATACAATAAGATGAAAGACATAAATGAATAAAGCACAGATGCCCTCCTTCACTTGTGGGTCAGGAAATTGAGTGCAGGTAAATTCAGCTGTACATGTAAATTAGAGTTCATGCATTTAGCTCCGTGTTGACTCTTATTGTGTTCCCTGCCATAACTAATTATAGATCATAAAATTTACAAGTAAACTAAGCACTTGAACATAGCCACTGCAATCTACTGAAACCCATGAAAAGATAAGTACTGGAACGGATGGTCCCCACAGCAGCAAGTTTTAAATTGTTGGAATCTAATCGGAAGGTGACAGTGTGGGCCACAAGGCCACAATAAACAATGAGTCAGGTTATTTTGAATCTTGGTGGACTCAGGCTTTTGCTAAGGTGCCCAATAGCAGAGAGACTGCTTAGGATCAGGATTCAGAAGCCAGGACTGTGGGTGAAGGAGATCAAGCAACAATATCTCAAATCTTACTTTTAAAGAAAGGCAAAAAACTGCCCAAGTCAAAAGTCAGGACTGTTGGTTGAATACTGTCGCGAAAACTTTGGATCATGTGCCACGAGTCCGCTACAACACAAGAGACCGATACATATGAAGGATGAGATAATATATTGTCAAGAGGTCGAAGAGATTTACTATAAACCTCATTAATAGCCAAATAAAAAAGAAGAAGATAGGGATTTTGGATCCTTGGCTGTTCTTCCACCCCCACACTGTATTCTCCTTATATGACTATGGAGAAAAGATTCGTTGAGGGAGCATAATTAGACTGACATGGCAATGGCACTGGCTAATTACAAGAACTCCTAAATTGCTTTTGCATTAAAACCCTTGTAATTTCATACTTCCATCTCTTGTACTTCTCCTCACTTGAAGAAATTTAGAAAAGTCCACGTGGAGAGACCTTGAAAATATCCCAACTGTCTCCCCTTCAGTAATCCAAATGTTACCAGACGAGCATTTGATATTCTGAAATTACAATACATTGAAAGTCACAAAAGTAAAATTTGTAGTGAACTCCAACCATCTCAGCAGAGTGCAACAATAAAGTATGAAACAGACTGTCCCCTACTGTAACTTAGCTCAGTGTTGTCCACAACCCATGTGAGATTCATTTTAAACACAATAGGGAGTTTTGCCCTTTACTCTGGTTCATAAGAACAGTAGCTCTCGGTTCCTTGAACTGGTTACATTCGTGCAGAGACGAAATTGCCATGTCAGTAAATTCTATAATTTTTAAATACCTCCAAAAAGATTTTCCGAGGAAGTTAAAAATTCGTGTTTGGTGCAAAGAGTGTTTCCTCGATGAATTGGTGTTAATGTTGTTTGGTGTAGCAGTGAATTTCTTTAGTGAAAATTACTTGGTGAGTGGGTCAGTACGTGCGTGGGGTAGGTGAGTGGGTGGGTGGCGTTAGGAGGGCAGAAAGAAGAAAGAGGGTGGCTAGGTCGAATGGGGGTGGGAGTGAGGAAATGGGGGATCAGTTTTCTATGGAAATTGACTTCCTTGAGTGGGTGTGACTATGTTAGTAAAGCCGGAGGTGGTGCACTTTTCCTGCATATCCACTTCTTCTCTTTCTTTAATTTTTTGTACTTTATACCTTTTTCTCTTTGAATGAAATCTTTCGTTACCGATAATAAAAATATTTACCGTTGGAATGTTTCCATTGCTGGTGATTAGAATTTTTAAAATGTTAGCAACCTTTTTCTAATTGGGCTTTTGAAATGGTAAACTGAACACTGAGACAAAGGATTTTTATAAATGCATCCACAAATCAAGATAGGTACATGTAAGAGTAAGAGGCAATTCCAGATCCTATCAATCAATTTGTTCATATGGTTAATCTTACTGGAGTACATGATGAGGGGCATTCATCTCGAACGGGTCAAATTTTCAGTGGTAGGCCCCACTATTGAGTTCCATTTTTTTTCAACCCAGGAATTCTCAGAAACTTAATAGATCAGTACAAGTTTATAACCACCAGGTCAGCAATAGAAGATCTGGAAGACAATTGTTTCCAAGAGTTTAACGTTCCCAACAGTGTAAATAACCTCATAAACTCCTGCAATTAAAAACGCACAACATGTCGCAAGCTGTAGATCAATTGGTTGGGACACGAGCGTAGAATTTAGAGTGCCTACGTTTGAGTATCCAATTAATAAAAAGAAGTACAAAACATGTTTTTAACCTTTACATCTCTTTTATCTAAGGTTTGATTTGAGACGTTGATCTGATAGTGTTCCATCCAATTCCAATTCTAAAACTTGAAAGGTTGCCTCACGCAACAAATTAAACATCGATGGGGACATTGATTGCAGCACTAATTTTTCTATTGCTATCACAGTCACAGCTTTCATTATTTATATATACATATGGTCACCCATGGGCCACGTGGAAAGTCAATAATCTATCCTTTCTGAGCCCATAATCAGTATTTATTATTTTTCAAGATTCACCCACGTGAAAGAAGCCCACAAGGGCATGATCCACGGGTAAGAAATACTAATTTATTGTCATTGGGCCCAGCCCAGGTCTAAAAGTGGTGAGCCCGATTACTAGTTTATGCAGGGCATAAGAAAAAGATGGCTTTACAGATATGGAAATACAATGCCATGTTTGTGTATGAGATAATATCTAATGTAACAAAACCAGCCTAGCCTGGATGGAAATAGAAAGGATAATATATTGGAAAGAGACAAAGAAACAACCAAATTAGATGGTCAGAATTTACCCATAGGCCATATAAAGGTACCAAGATTTGGTAACTGTATGAGACCATTTTAGGTGTTATTTGGAGTTTATGGTGAAATGAAATCTATGGTATTTACTTTCCTAAGGAATAAATTATTAGACCATCTTCCGCCCTAGAGATGTACGTAACATTTTTGAAAGTTCAAAAAATCCTATAGCAAAAGGTGTAAATTAATTATGCTCAAGTTTTAAAATCCCACAAATCTAACGACAATACTAGTTGGTGTAAAACATTTCTAATTTATGAATGGATTTGATCCGGTGAGAATTGCTCTCGCAGAGTCACAGTGAGAACTATTTTGTGGGGCCCACCGGAGGTCCTATTTTGAAATAGAACTGGTGGGGATTGAAAGATATATATAGGACTACCCCAAATATCAAGCTTGGCCTCCTAACCCTTTCACCCATGGCCGACAAGTTCATTCCATTCATATGGGCATTATATATTGGATCAACCGGTTCGATCAGTTCATTCGTATTTCTGCCAAATCCTAGGATGTGTGACTATCAAAGGAGTCCATGTCCATTGCAAGATTTGGATTGGGTGATAGGTGGGCTTCACCTATAATTCTCACGATTTTAACAGTAAAAACAGTTCGCCCTTGATTATTTCCCACATGAAATCTTCATTGGAAATTTCTTCAAATAACGACTCACTTATGCGACAATGGTAGTGCCCACCTTTGACTTCCAAAATCATGTGAGGTCACATAAATATAAAATATTGAACTAAATTTGACTCCAATTGACCTAACTATTTGATTAGTTGATGAACCTCTAAGTAAAGAACGTGCTTAAACTATTTGTTTCTTGATAATTTATTTTTTTTCTCAATTTTGATCTCATGCCCTTATATGATCCATCTTATTACATCCCTGCTACGAATTTGCATCAGAGAAGATTGTAGGTTGATAAAAATAATGAATTTTTTCACAGTTTAATATGGCCACCACCTTAAAATAATCAAGTGTGCTATTTACCCGCACGGACCTCACCCACTTCACTGATTTAAGTTAGCCTTAAAATAATCAAGTGTGCTATTTACCCGCACGGACCTCACCCACTTCACTGATTTAAGTTGATGACACACACCTGAGTCATTTGCATGGGATAACGTTATCATCGTCATTATAAGCACTGTTACAAAAGTTGGACAGCGGATTAACAAAGCCAGTCGATGCTCGGCATCCCAAAAAGACCTTGTCTCATATCATATACAAAAGCAACAGTCTTGTTACGATAAATCGCAGCAATCTCTTCAATATCGTCTGTGATCATTCATGGCTTTCTGGTTTTCAAGATCAAGACTCGCAAATCATCTCATAAGGAAGATGTGTTCGTCGCAGAATCTCAAACGGAGCTCTTGGATTTCATCGTCATCACTCCTCAATCTCCGGAATCCTTCACTAATCCATGGAATTGGGAGAAACCCACCTGCAGTCTTGGAAAATCTGAAGACCCATTCCGCGGATTGTCGTTTCGCATCCACCACAGCGGGAGAAGAGCGCGACACGCGGTTTGATAATGACGAAAATCAGGTAATTTCAAAGTTGCTGGATTATGATTGGGAGGGAAAGACTTGATCTTGGTTCTGATTTGGAGGAGTTTTTAGATGAACGGATGTTGGGTGGGTCTGTTTTTGTTTGGGAGTTTGATTTGAGAGTTCTATTGGATTCTAATTAGTCCAGATATCTTTTGAACTTGATATATGCAAAATGGTTTTGTTCTCTGTTTCTAATTCATTTTTAACCAGAAGATTCTTAGAAACTTCTAGTTTGGAAACTTCAATGTCTGAAGTATTGCAAAAAAAAATTCTGAATTTTTTTTACAGGATCGTTCACAAATTTTTAGAATCTTTGTATGTTTCTTCTTTTGAAGTATATTGGGTATCTTGCCTTGATTATGTAGGGAGAATCGCCTAGTGAGGGAGAGCTCTTACATTCTAATTCTCAGTTTCCTGTTAGGATTTGTGGGGATTATGATGGTGATGATAAGAGCTTAAATTTGTTCCAGTTTCACATATGCCCCCAAAAAGTTGTTGTCTTTTTCCTGCAATTGTTGTTGCTTATAGTCAAGCTTATAGCTATCTCTAATCACACAATTCCAACCCTACACCTTGCTCTTCTTCCATATATGGTATGGTTATGATTATGGACTCTCTACTTCCCTTTAGATTCTCTGAAAAGACATGAGCTATGTTCTTATCAGTACCATCTCTGTTTTATTATTTACAGCTGCAAGTGTCTGAGTTTTCTGTATTTCCCTCTTGCAATTCTTTGGCTAAGCATCCATAAACATAGTAATCATCCAATATATAAATATATGACATACCCATGACTTGAGAATACAACACATTGGTTTAAATGTGTTTGCCCAAATTCCTAGAGTGTCGAGTTGATTTCCTGTATTTTTTTTTAATTAAGATCATTTTATGGTGGCAGGTCTTGGATTTTCCTGGAGGAAGGGTTATGTTTACTTATCAACTGAAATTCATATCAGAGTCTCCTGAAAAGCGAGCTGACTGCTTCCGAGTTCTTGATGACAACGGGCAACCAATAGCAGGAGATTATATTGAACTGGTAACTTCATCTAAATTCAAAGCATTTTTAATGCCATTCATCCAAACCATTGTGTGGTCCCATTGAAGGGCTTGAGAATTGAAATCTGCTCCCATATTGCATGATATTGAACTAATTGAAAATGTGAAAACTCAGATTCTATCTCTTCTTGTTTTTTCATGAAGAGAATGATCTTGTGAGAAAATACGACAAAAAGAAAATTAATGTTACTCTTATCAGATTGTAAGAACACATATGGATGTACGCTAGAATTAAGTTTACTAGTGATTGACACTGATCGTATTTGAGGATTGAAAGAGAAGAGAAATGGTAGGTATCCCACCTAATGTGATTTGCTATTTCCATGCCACCACAAAGACAGTGGAATAAGTACCTCTCTTGGGCATAGAGATTGAATACCAATAGGAGTTCTCTTAGCAAGCCCGGATGACCACAAGATAATGGCAATTGGTTGAGTCGTTTTCTTTTCTTTTCTATTTTTCTTTTTTGGGGACTAATAATTGGTATTGGAGACTCAAATAGATCCAAGATAATGGCAATTAATGGTCAAAAAAGACTCTTAAAAAATTCATATATGGACCCTTTAGTGGTGGAGGCGAGTTTTGTCAATGCCTTTTAGTGGGCACAAGGAAGCTCTACCCTGTACTTGAAGATTAGCTTGGAAATTAGAAAGATCATTGAATTTGAATCCTCAAATGTGTATTACTATTGTATTTCAAGAGATTGGAATGAGGAGGCAGACTCTTTGGCTAAAGGAGTATTGTGAAATATTTTTAGTGGTGGGAAATGCAACTGTCTTCTTAGATAAAGTGGGATTTATTGCCTCAATAGATACATCTTCTTTCTGCATATATGTTTTTTGATAATAAGATTTTCATTGTTTCTTCTCAAAAGACATAAATATATATAGGCGCTTTCAGGTGTGGCCAGTGTGCACCGAGCTTTAAGTGTGCACCTTGCTGTGGGGCCAATCTGGGGTCCTACCTAAGGATGAGACCGTCAGGGATTTGAAGATCTGCGTGGGACTTTGTCCCAACTATGTTAGGCTCCTTTACCCAAAAGAAAAAAAAAAATCTATGTTGGGGTCTGCTACATCAATTCTATTTCGCCATTCCGGTCTCTCTTGGGTCTCTAACATAAGTTTCAAGCATAAGCAATTCACAAATTTGAACTTCAAGAACAGTGTGCTTCAAAGTTGCTCTTACTCCCGACATTGTTCACTAGCTTCTCCATTTCAATCTGTCAGGTAAACAAGGAAGTTGCTGTAAAAATGTATGCTAACATGGTTACTCTTCAAATCATGGACACCATCTTCTATGAAGCACAGCGGCAAGGAAGAATTTCCTTCTATCTTACTGCAATAGGAGAGGAGGCCATCAACATTGCATCAGCGGCAGCACTCACCATTGATGATCTCATTTTCCCACAGGTTACAAGGACAAATAAAATAAAATAAAATCTTATAGCTTTCTAATTTGTTTCCCTTCAATCATTCTAGTGTTGACTGGACGACATCATCTTTGTCGATAGTCAAAACTCACAACCCTGTCCAACTTATCTACTGCTCATATGGTTGACATGTTAGCCCACACCATCCAAATCACGGGCTCAGTTTGTTGAAGTCTCCTAAAGGCTAAACCTCCTGATTGAGATTTCCTAACAATCCAATTTTGCTCATTAGTTTTTGATCTATTTGTCATTATTCTAGTTGTTTATCTGGTGGCCACAAATTGGATGCCTAGGGTTCATCTCATCAGTGAAATTTTTGGGGGCCATGCAACATAAATAATGCCCCATTACATTCAATAAAGGGACAAAAAATGTAGCTCGCAATTTGGATCTTCAGGCTCGGATGAATGCAATGTGTTGTAGATATGTGCTCGCAAAGGTGCGAGCTGTTAGAGCGATCACCAGAACTGACCTTTCCTATACTATGCAATGCTTATCTCTGCCATCAACTTCAACGTAAATGCAGTATAGGGAACCTGGTGTTCTCTTATGGCGTGGTTTCTCCCTGCAAGAATTTGCAAACCAGTGTTTTAGTAACAAGGCTGATTATGGGAAAGGACGACAGATGCCAATCCACTATGGATCTAACAAGCTCAATTACTTCACAATATCATCACCAATCGCGTAAGTTGCCATCACCTCCCACGAAAATTCCGCACCCATTGACAAGGATCAAAATAGAATTGCAACTGTTTCTCACTGTTCAAGTTTGTCAGTACGCAGATCCCCCAGGCTGTTGGAGCTGCTTATTCACTGAAGATGGATCAAAAGAATGCCTGTGCAGTCACTTACTTTGGAGATGGAGGCACAAGCGAGGTAAATGAATGAATGGAAGGAAATAGGATGAATATGGATGTACTTCAAATCACACTGGGTTTGTAATCTTTTTGTTGGAATGGAAATTTTCCATTATGCACTGGAGGAAGAATGGGAATTGGAATCACATTAGGCTTAGATGCTCTTCATGCCTTTTCTTTCTATCCACATATTGTTACCCATTCCAAATCGATTCTGATGAGAGGCATAGACTGATGCTATGGAAATTTAAAATGTAGGAAAACAGCAAGTCACTATTGTTGTTCTGACTTCTGATGCTGTCCTTTTATGCATGGCAGAACTGATACCTATTCACACTGCCCAAAAAAAAAAAAAAAAAATCAAGACGCATGTATTTTTGTTCATTCTAGTGCTTCCTTACTTGACTCACATCAACAATGCCAAATTTTGTTACTTATTTGTTTACTGATATCTCAATATTATGATAGGGAGATTTCCATGCTGCCTTAAATTTTGCAGCTGTTATGGAGGCCCCTGTTATTTTTTTCTGCCGCAACAATGGATGGGCAATTAGCACCCCAACATCGGAGCAGTTTCGAAGTACTAAACCACCTTATATTCTCGTGGTTGTTTCTTTTAGAATTACATCAAATGGACTAACTCAATTGTCATTGGTTTGGTAATGGAATTGGCAGGTGATGGTTTGGTCGTTAGAGGTCCAGCTTATGGAATTCGCAGTATCCGTGTAGATGGGAATGACGCCCTTGCTGTTTACTGTGCAGTTCGTGCAGCTCGTGAGATGGCCATTAATGAACATAGACCAATCTTAGTTGAGGTAGTCTTGCTAACCTTGTACTTTTTTTTAAAGGTAACAGAAACTTCGTATTAAGAAGCCAAATTGCAAGGGCAAAAACGAGAACAAAGCTAGGTATGAGAGCCTTATGCCATTTAAGAAAAGGCACAAGTAAACAACATTACAATGTGAAAGCAACAAATGGAACCATCCTATCAACCCCTTGCTAACCTTGTACTATTTAATTAAGTTTTAGCAATAACTTGATCATGAAATTGAGGTTTTTTTCTTCTTCTACTGTGAAATACCAGGCACTCACATATCGAGCTGGTCACCACTCTACTTCAGATGATTCCACCAAGTACCGTCCAGTTGATGAAATCGAACACTGGAAAACAATGCGGGATCCTGTATCTAGATTTAGAAAATGGGTGGAAGGCAATGGTTGGTGGAGCGAAGTAGATGAATCAGAGCTTCGAAGCGATGTGAGGAAGAAGGTGACAATCTATGGCTTGAACTTGGATGGCTATTTTTCCTTTTCTTTTTATGCCTTTCTGACGCTAACTGGATTAAATCAAACAGATATTGGATGCTATTCAAGCCGCAGAAAAAGCAGAGAAACCTCCCCTTGCAGATTTGTTTACAGATGTTTACAGTGATATTCCTTCCAACCTCAGGGAACAAGAGAGATCAATTAGAGAGACTGTTCAGAAGCATCCGCAGGACTACCCTCCTGATGTACCAGTTTGAATTTCTTTTGACCAACACAAGGATATAAGGGCAGAGTTAGTCTCTTACCATTGAAGTTATTATTAACCTGGAAAGGTTCAATAAAGTTGACCTCACCATACCCATGCCAGATACTTGTTATTCGAAATGTAAAAAAATCAAAATTCATGTTATTACTTATTACCATATCAGGAGTGGGCTTTCCTTTAATTCTTATAAAATGTATACAGGTTCATGGGTTCATGTTGTAAAGATGAACCTAGTGTTCATTTATTAAAAATCTAATGAATCATTTCCTCTGTCAGTCTTGTGCTTCTTCTTGGTGGTGATACTGCTAAGGAAAACAGAAAAATGACTCACCAAATGCAATGCCAACAATTCAGATGCAACCATGTTAAGAGGCCAAAAGCAAGCAGAGGGAGTTTGCAATTTTATTTTCCATTTGCCCTTCTTTCAGACGATCAATCCTTACACAAAGTGGTCCTTTGTACGAGGAAAGGTGTAAAAAACAGTGAATTCTAAAATTCAAAACAGTGAAGTGTTTTGAAGCTCGCGTTTTGTTTTCTCCACATAATTTGTACTGTGGACAGTTTCTCTTCTCTGCTTCTCAGATAAAAATAGAACAGCCCACCCCTGTTTTCTTCATCCTCTCTCTTTATCTAAATTACCCCAAAGTTTTATGAAGCACTTGGATTCTGTAGCTTTATGAGAAACCAGTTTGGTGCCTAACAAGGATCCTTGAGCAGGCCAATCACTGTCCATTACCCCTCTCGCTACCTCTCGGAAAGTAACTAGACTTTTTATTAATGAAAAAAAAATGTATACAACCTGTAACAAAAATATAGAAAAAAGAAAATAAAAAAATCTTCGTCGTGGGGCTGATAGAAAGCAGCAAATTAAGCCAAGGTAAAGACTCACATATGCGCATAGGCCTGGATTAGCACAGAACTTCCATGAAAGCTTATCTTCAACCACAGCATTGAAGGTTCCCCATGAAATAACAGAACCCACCCAATCTGCCTGTATCTAGAAACTAGGGGGATTTTTTTGGCCAAAACAAAGAACAGGGCTTTGCAGAACTCCCCATGAGTGGAAAGTGTCCAGAGCTCTGTCCAGTTCTCTAATAAAATGACAATGCCATTTAGCCTTTTCATGAGTGCTTATAATAACTCAATTTCATAATTCAAACAATGCGCCTAAATGTGAGATTCAAATTCTAAATTGGATTCTCACCCAAATTTCATCTAGAGTTTTTTCTGGAAATCCTTTTAGCTGAGGAGATGCATTCTCCATTGTATGTATGGTCATTTAATCTGATCAGGCCATTCAAGAGGTAAGCCCTTGATAAGGTGGTCATAAGCTAAATGGAATATTGATCAGCTGCTCCTTGTCACCTAATTAGTAATTAGTGGCCCGCATACAATTTGGAAAGTCCAACAGTGCTGCCTTTATCCGACTGGCAAATAATCCAACAGCTAACATTTAAGTGGACAAAGTCCATTAATCGGATGGTTAGTAATGCCCAATCCGTGCAATGCTCATCCAATCAACCATTTGTGTTAATGATTGTCAAGGGCACAATGGTTACCTGTTACATTAATAGTATTCAGCACAAACTTACATATGAACTGCCAGCAGAAAACCTGCAAATTGTCACCTCAGTTAATTATGGAATGATCAAAACAGGAGGATTACAATGTCCAGATCACTAGTTTATTCCTATTTCCACCCCCATGTAAAGTGAAGTTTACTAGGTGTAAAAACATTCATAAATAACACAGAAAAGGATAAGAAGGTGGAAGCAGACTAAGATTGCTCTTTCAGCACTTCTTGGACTGCATTCAAGAGTAATGGCATAAGCTTTCTACTGGTGACGATGATACCCTTCTCAAGATCCAAGTGCTTCCCAATTGAGAAATCCAAAGGATTCCCTGCAGCATCAGTCACTACTCCACCAGCTTCTGAAAACCAACAATAAGTGAGGAAAGTTAGAGAACAGAACCATCTCTTTTCTTTATAACGAAATACTTGCATAGGCCAAACTGATGGAATCTGCATCTGGATATTGTAGAACAGATCACCAGAATTAGCCTGCATGTAGCCTGTAGGGAACATTGATCTGTCAAGTTGATTTAACAACAGCAAAATTAAGGATTCAAGTAAAAGAGTTCAGCAACTAAACTCATAAAGAACAATGCAAGTTTTCCTTTTGAAGTAGAAATTTTCAGTAGTGTTGGGCAGTTGCACATTTGGTCATGTTCTTTTCATTGAAATGCTAATGAACAGTTTCAGTAAAATACTGAAGAAACCATGATTTGTTTTACAGCAGAGGTATAAAAAAGAAAGAAATTTTCCACAAACTAAATAAGCATAAAATTTTCAAAAAACTAAATAAGCATAATGGAAATTTGTACAAGGAAAAAAGTTATATCAATTTTATTTCTTGCTGGGTTTAGGCTTTAAAAAAAATATGTTTTTCTACAAAACTGTGTCAAGGTGGAAAAAAATACATAAAATAATGAAAGAGGCCAATAATATTGGACTGGATACAATCATAAGATTTGAGTGAATAGCATGAATCGTATTATGAATCCTAGGATTCATTTTTTAATCCTAATTTTTTTTTCTAATTAAGATTCAGATACTTGAGATGAATCATTTTCATACTGATATGATACGACTTGTAGGATCCATACCATGAATCTCTGGGTTTTGAAACCGTGGTAACAACTAACAAGTACTATCGCACAGCCTACAGGGAAGAGTGTGTCAGCCTCACTTGATTTCTGAAAGGGATGAGCCACCATTTCTGTTAGACCAGAAACCCCATTACAAGATGGGCATTCACTTGCACCAAAGGCACAATCAAATTCTGTATTTTCAACCTGGATATATTAAAAATAACATCTCCAATAAATTAAAAAAAAAAGGCTCAATTAATGCTTTTTGTTGATGACTTTCCAGCAATCATAATCTAAGCTTAGTACAAAACTCGATCCAAATCGAGGGATCCTGTTCTTCTATATTTTGGGTTTCTTTGTAAATAGCCCCACCATGGTAAGAGCATTCTGAAGCAGTATCAATGATACTGAGGGCAGAGGAAAAAAAACCCAACAGTTATGAGAAATCTATATCTTTTTTTACACCGAGTCCCACCCACCCACACACACAAAAGGGGGAAAATTTCCTCGTTCCACCTCTGACTAAGGGTAAAACATTTTATCATGAGACTAAAAATAACCAGAGAACAACCATAATTTACCAAAAATATGAGCACTTGTATAAATGGTCAGGTATTGACTAAGGGCTTGTGTAAATGATCAGGTATCAAGTAGGGGCTTGTTTCTGATGTTACTTTCATGCATGTTTTCCTTGGATGGTGAAATGTGGGAAAAAGGCACAAAAGTTACCTGCCCTGTCACCTATTGTACCAAGAACCCAAAAGCCCAATGTTAAGTCTTTAACAATGGATATATTACCTTGAATGGGGAACACAGAAGAAAGGTCCAAAAGCTATATTAAAAAGGCAAAAAAGATATTTTCCATGTTTATCATTGCCACATACCAAAGTGAGCCAACATTAAGAAAATTCATAGTGGATAGCTTACACTGCCATCATATCCCAATAACAAATGCACTCTTAAGAGCAGCTAATAGATTACTAACTCAAAAGACGATTATAAATCTATTCATGTTGGGCCCTGATCGTTAGTATGAGTGTATGACGCATTAAAACACTAGGAAATCAAGAGAACCAACACAGTGAAGGGCAAAAGCAGTTGACTTCACCTGTGACCACAATGCAACCAGCTGCATGGTCCCATATCTTTTCATGGTAACCTTGATGATGAAAACGTAAATATATGGCTCCATCACCTCTAGCCAAGGCACCATATTTTGCCTGGCTATCCATTCGAACGGGTGGTGCTGTAACACCAAGTTTCTATATGAAGAACAACATCAAAAGGGATAGTGGTCAAAAATCCAATTAGTGTAATCAACAATTCATACCAAAGATAATGAGCAAAATGGCAGCGGCTCAGCACAAATGAAATAAAAATAGAGGTAAACAGTTTGCCTTGATACCTTTGCTATAGAACCAGATAAATCACGCATAGAATGTGCTGCTTCAAATGGTTCAAAGAATAATGCTTCAGCAGGATTTTCAATGGTACTAACATTTACCTGGAGCAAACAGGGAAAAGAAAAGGAAAAAAAGAAAGATAAAAGGATGGAAAAATGGACGTCAAAACAAATTCAGTATGGAGTAAAAAAGAAAAAGCCTGTTTGGTACAAATTTAATAAACATTATATCAACCTTCGTAGGTGGTGGTGAACCATCAAGAAACTCCATATAAGTGCCTGCACCAACTCTAGCAGAGAAAAGACAACCCACTTGGCTCTGCAAAGAATGCTGATGCGATTGACCAGTGGTTGGCAAAGGAAGATTGGGACAAGCCAGGACACCCAACATGACATTTCCTTCATCCAGCAATGCTAATGCTATTGCATATTGATCTCCTCTTACAAACCTAAAACCCAGCTCGTAAGCTTGTGATGAACTAAAGTAGCAGGGATGATAGAGAAGCACTAGAAAGCAGAAACGATAACAAGTGAGATGCACTAGGATGATAGAGAAGCACTACAAACGATAAAAAAAGTGAGATGCACTATCTGACGGAAATGCATAGAGGGCAAATAAGTTGAAACCCAAATAAGCTGCAATATATACTTTTCTTTTCTTGTTCCCTTTTTTCCATTGAAAGAAAAACTAGAATCAGCCACAGGTGATTTTTCCATTTTCTTCCCTTTTTTTATGACAAGAAACACAAATATTTGTTTCAAAAGTACAATACTTTACAGCAGTAGGAGTGGGTTATTTGCATGCACTAATATGTTCTAAAGGACAATTCACATCCTTATCAGGCATGCACTTTGGATAAAGGTAATACAGAATATGCAGTACCGTACATTGAGGCCGATCATTATATACAGGTAGACTCATCTTTAAAATATCATTCATATGGTAGATCCATTGTGGATAGGAGGTGAAACAAAATATCTTTTCCACTAAACAATCTCACTAGGGTTTTTGCAGTTCGAATAAGGGCCTTTATCTATTTTTACTTTCTAACTGTCCATTTGCAAGCCATGTACCATGGCAATGATTATCTCTCAGGGAAGCTCTTTAAAAGTGTTAGCAGATGAACAGTTGAAATTAGTTGAGACAGGCCCTCATGCACAGAATAATTGGTCTGATTTAACAACAGATTCTCTCAGGCCATGAACTGTATTTTTTCTTTTTGCAAATGATAGATGCATCATGCTGACTGCTGAGTAGCAGAAGAGAATTAGTGCACAGTCGGGCAATTAAAAAAAGCTCCCAATGACATTGGAAATCCCTTTTAAGCCTATGGAAAGTGATGAGCAGATTTCCTTGACCTATAGAATTGTAGCTTATACTCATTTTAGCATTTTCAGGTCTATATTACCAGGCTCACCCTTTAGTTCCATCTATAGGGTCTAACACCCAGTGTTGGCCATGGGATCCACCTTCAGATTTGCCACTATCAATTGCAGCGAGCACATCATCTTCTGATAAAGGAGAAAAATCGTATGTGCCATCACTGGAGAGAGTATCATTCACAAGCTTAGTGATGCGCTTTAACATTTCTTGGGATTCATCCTTCCTTAGATCTACAGAATCCTGGAGAATTTATCAAAATCATATAATCATTATAGGGTGAAAATACTGCTAAAAATCTTGAAATACTATACATTTGGTACTCCATTGTTACAAATAAATTAAGAATCTGAAAAAATGCATAATTACCTCCTCAGCCACCAACGAAAAGGATTCAGAAGGAAGTTCCCTCTTCAGCACAAAGCTAACCAATGCCTGCGAACCTAATATCCAAAAACAAGATTGAAAGAGAAACGAACTTGAGTAGCAATGTATTTTGTCATAAACATTAAAGCAGTATATATGTTAGACGTTGAGCAACTGGCAGACAGGTACTAATTTAGGAGTATCTCTTCGTTAGGGCATGAATGGAGTAGACAATTTGACAACAGAAAGCAGAAGCATTTCACATGCATGAATGTGACACATATGTTTCAGTATAATTAGACTTATCTGCATATGAGGATTGTGGAATTTTCTTTCCAGAGTGTTATAATTTTCTAAAAAAACAGTTATCCACTCTTCAGCATATGTAAATAAATCCAAACATATGAGGGAAAATTGAGATGGACTTGCACGACATAGCATATCACGGGACCACTTGGTAAACAAAAAGAAAATACATTTTTGTTGTCCAAACACATAGCAGACCATAAAAAGTTCCAAATCTCAATAGCACCACATACTAATGATCATTAGCAAGCTAAGGGTGCAGCCTTTTTTCTCTTTAGGAATTTATGTAAATTTTCTTAGTTAATGAATGAGTCAGCTTTTGGACTAATAACTTTATCGCTCTTCATAACTTTGGTTGTTTCACCACACAGCACCTTCTGTCTATGCAGTCCCATATGTTGCTTGAATATAGCAGATAGGCAGATAGCAAGTGTAGTAAACACACTTTTAAAGTTTTACATGGAGAAAGAACATATTAAACTTTTTGATTGTGTAGGTATAATAAAAATAGCATATTTTGAAGCAGGTTTTAATTGTGCATTGCTTGGGCCTTTTCTCAATTAAGCTAAAAAATTAAACGAATTAGAAACATCATCAAGTAAATATAGCATCAGCCAAACACAATGAAAGGAATTCCCACCATAATCAGCAACGGTGACGGGAGTTTTATCTGACTTTGATTGGACATCTGACAACAAAAGTGACTTTTGCACAGTCTGAAGAAACAAATACTAATTAATCCACATTTTCTCATCACTGTTAGCCATTACAAAAATGAACCAAACCAAAAACGTGAGTAAAGGAGTAAAGCATAGAAAACTAGACTAAACTTGGTGGGAATAATTATTTTTTAATGGTAATATTATATTGCCTGTATTAGTAATATGATTAATATCAGAGTTATACTTTGAAGAATTTTCAGATACTAGAAAGATTTCTTCTCAAATAGTTACAATGAAGACTCGGCAACCAAACGAAGTGAAAAAAGAACAAAATACAGAATTGTATACAACTTCAATGGGAAATTCATAATTCATCAAAGGCTTGTCCCAACTAAGTTGGGGCAGCTACATGACTGTTGTTTCTCCATTTTGGTATTGTTATACTGATAAATAAATAATAATTATTAGCATTATTTTATATATATATATATATATTCTTCAAACTTACATCATATATATGAACTATAGGAAATAATTATTGACTACTCCCAACTTTTTAAATTCAAACATACACCAGGAATATCTTATCTAACTCCTCTGCACATCACCAAATTTACATAACCACTCATGACTAAATTAAGTAAGCATCTACTAACTCTGGAAAAAAAAATTTATAAAAAAACAAAGAAGATTAGTTTAATTTCAAAGCCTCCCTGTGAATAAGAAGATCAGATGGTCCTTTTGGTTATTTATCATTGCTTTGACCTTTATCAACATTGACAATTGTCATCATCGATTCATCGTCATCAAAGTGTTGTCCCAGCTATGTTGGCGTTAGCTACATGAATTTTGGTTCACCATTCTAGTATATCATGGCCCAAATCCTAGGATAGGCTGCACTTCAGATCTATCCTTAGTAGTTAGTACTTCCATCCATGTTCACTTTGGCCTACCCATTTTCCTTGAGTGGCCATCAACCTACATAGATAAAAAAAAATTCTCACAAGAGCCATTGTTGGCCTACATTGAACATATCCAAACCATCTCAAACTAGTCTCTTAATTTATCATCTACAAATAGTAACCCTAAATGCTACTGAACATGCTCATTTCTAATTCTATCTTTCCTAGTGTTACCACACGGCAATCTCAACATTCTCGTCTCTGCTATAATTATGTTTTGCATGTGGTGTTTTCTAATTGACCAACATTCCAACTCTATCAACATGATTTATAAAATGATGTCGTATCTCAATGTGGTTAACCCTGGTATGAGAATTTGGATTCGATACGTGTTTGATAACACTTTGGTTGTCACCATGAATAGCTCAATGTAAATAGATTAAAAAAAAAAAAAAAAGCATCCTCGGTCAATTGCCAAATCCACACGCAATCTTGCTGCAAGAAAAGAAGCCTTATATACCCATTCCATCATCTAAAGAGAAAGTGAATATTGATACCAAAAACACATGCCTAAGCACATGAACAATTAACAGAATGTAGAGCCCCAGTCATCCGAGTCACTGCCCAAATCCCCATAGGCACATCCATTCAAAATGAACTAAACTCCTCTCTTGTGCATCATCATCATAATGGAAGCCATATCTTTCTCTTGTACATAAGGCCCATGTCAATTATAAAAGACAAATTTCAAAAGCTGCAGATATAGTTTTTGTGGAGCTTGCATTTAGAGACAAATAAGCCCAATAGATAAAGAAGTATGTGGCCTTCTAATAGTAATATAAATGAGACTACCTACAAGCATGTGATATAGTCGAGGATCAGTGAGAAGCTTTCCTTCTTCCCACCTTAACTTCATGTTGGTATTGAGAGGAGTGGAATATCAGTTATGGTTTAGACCAAATCCATAAACAATCTTTTCTGCATATCATTGTTGAGATACGAATACTTCTCCCTTTCACTTCTCCACTTCCAAGTCAAATAAAGCTATTAAGCTCACTTAAATTATTCATTTTAAGTTGAACTGAGAGTTCATACCAAAACTTTGCAAACTTCGAGCAATCATCGTCTATCATTATGATATTATTTGCATATGATAGGGAAAGTGCAAAAATCTCCTTGTATCTATCTATAAGCAGAGTTAGAAGCATGATGACCACGAAATAACAAGTACTTGGCAATGTTACCTTACCATACATTTGAAGCTCGCTTATGCCCATATAAGCCTTCTTGCATTTGCTAACACACTTGGATAGGCACATAAAACATATCGTTCATTTATGTATCTGCCGATTTCACCATACAAAATATAATAAAATAACAATAATAATAATAATAATAGTTTTTCCATCATCACCACAATTTCCAACTGTCGCAAGCAAAGGGAGCACAACTCAACCAAAACAGACATAATCTTTGCCACAGCCCGCAAGATCAGAAGTTTCCTCATAGTCCTGTCTGCACTTTTGAGAAAACCCATAGCAATGAGCCATCCATTGAATCCATCCACACTTTCATCCTCATGGGCCTTGTCTTGTTCTACATGTAGGCAATATGACATTCTTAGGTCTAGGCAAAACATTCCAAGTTCCATTATATACGAAGGCATTCATTTCCTTATCCATGGCAAGATCTCCCTCCTTGATTCCTCCTATCTCATCAAAGAGGATTACTCATTCTCTTCAGTCAGATAAGTCAGGAAACAAAAAGGCCTATCTTACCAATAGAAAACTACTTTAAACATCTTATAAACCTTCCAAGTGGATGTACAATTTCCTTTTCAACGACATCATTGTATTCTCATTGCCCTATAGTCCATCACTTGCCTCCAGCGAAGGGGAGTTCACCAACACCTTGTGGCTATCATTCCATAAAGAGAATGGTGAGTTTCCATTGAACTAAAGTTTACATCAACAGATTCAGACATGTGCCACTTCAATGGAAATTCATTCATTTTTTTCAATGTAATTGTTCAGCCTTTTATCACACATGAATTGCTGCAAATAATTAGAAGCTACTTAAACCAACCACTCCTTATTTCACTCCTCTACACGTCAAACTTGTATAACCATTCATAACTACAAGAAAACATCTATGACTACTATGAACATAATTGAAAGATTACTTTAGTTGAACAGAATTGATATTGTGACTTGTGAGTTTAATCTTGACACTATTGTTAGTTTGTGTAGAATTACAATTGATAGCATTGGGAAGCAATGGCGATTATATTGGAGGTTACAAGCAAATGAATCTCAAGATGTGACATATTTATCTCTTAAAAGATATTGGAACATGGTGATCAATGGGCCTTCACTAATTCAAATAAGGAGTATGTTCATTGCTTCATATTCGGACAGGCATGTGGAAATTTAATATAGATAGAAGATGTATTCCAAACCGAGACCATCAGGCGCCGGAGGAACTATTAAGAACAAAGATTTAGAGATTATTTTTTCCTTTTTTCATTTTAAAGTCTGGGTTCTTCTGGGGATTCTTTGTCTATAGTTATCTAGGTCTTTCCAATCTTTGCTTAAATTCTCTTTATTTCATTAATAAAAAAAAGGATGGATACTTGGCACTTAGTATTATTAGACAATCATTTAATTTTCAAAGTCAAAGTCTAGTTCCAAAGGTAATTTAGAAACAGTTAGAGAATGATATACATGAACAAGAACAAACAGCCAGGACATTAAGAATCAAATGGTCAACATAAGCTTTACAAACAAACACAAAAAACATAACCAACATGAGTTCAAAATCTTTGTGAACCCATTTTCATAAGCATTTAAAGTTCAACACTGTCAAACCCATTTGATCTATCCCTCAAATACAAAGACTACAATGATATTTGCTGGTAAAAATGCAGGAGAATAGAAAAAAATCAAGAAAGAGAAGAGGGGGTTTCTTATTTTTGCCTGACAAAGACGAGCAGCAACAAAAGCTGCTTTCTTGGCAGCAGCAAGCTCTCTTTCATAAGCCATTTGAGGCTCTTACTGAGCTTTTCTTCTTTTTCCTTTCCGGAATATCACTGAGGACCATGAGTTGTATAATGGGAACGAATTGGGTTACTATGGGTTGGGTTAAAACTCAACTTGTCAGGTACGGTTTGACCCATAGTCCTTATCTGCCTTTTTTTTTTTATAATTAATTTGTTTATATATGTTTTTGGCCTTTTTAAATTTGCATATGTTATGTAATTGTTAAGGAATATGAAAATATAACACAAGAAGAGGAAAGTGGAGCTGGGTGGCTAAAACTCGAAACCACCCCAATCTAGCTCAGGCAGGGATGGCAATGGGTTAGGTTAAATGAGTCGGCCACCATGTTTGATAGTGCCCTATTAAGGACGTGTATAGTGTCAGGTCTTTTGATTTTGACCGAAGTAAAGTTTTTAGCGGTTGTAATTTGTTTATGCCCCATTTACATAAGACTTCAAATCATAGATATTATAGTAATTTATTTAAATTCCTTTTTTACCTTAATTTAAGATTTTCACTCATAGTAGATTAGTATGGAGAATTAGAATTTACATGGCCGACTCACCATAGTTGTGACGAGGCTAGCCCGACTGGTGATCTGGTTAAAATATAAATAAGGATATGTAGATACTTGCAATTATGGCTTTTGATGGGTGGGCCATGAACATGAAACAAAAAATTATTTTTTGCAAATCATAACCCAGAGGACCCATGCGCCACTAATATGCGTTCTTATCGTTCTTAAGAGAGCTATTACTATGTAGGAACTAGTGGGGTCATTGCAAGAAATTATGGAGAATCAAAGTCATCATTGCCAAGTTTAATTTTTGTTTATGCTTTAATGCTTTTTTCTTTGATTGCATATGGGACTCAGGAAATTTGCAACTGCATTCCAAAAGGGACCCACATAGCATGTGGGTGGGATCCATTTGGCAGCATATGGTATAGGTGGGATTGCAAACAAGTCATATGTGGAAAATCAACTAACATCAAACATATTGTTCATTTTTATTGACCCACATCTAAGTCAATTAAATAGAGAGTTAACATCTAATGTCAAATCAAAATTACTTTAGTCGTCTTGTACATTGTCTTTGATTAATTTAACAGGAATAATATTCACCTGTCCTTTGATGATATTTACTTGAGGCATGTTTGTTTTGTGTAATCTAATATATGGGACTGTAATTTTAGAAGTAGTTAAAAAGGAAGGATCAAAAGGTGAATATTGAAAAATAAACACAATAAAACATTTCCTTTAATAATTTTTTTTTTTTTTAATAAAGCTGATATAGGAAATAAATACTCAGTCATCACCCTAATAAGTCAATACCTATCAAATTTTTTGGGGCACTGGGATATTGGTCCGGAGTAATATGTGTGATGCTTTGGTGCCAAGATCACTTATTGAGCGTGTTGGCATCTTTCATTCTTTCGCTCGCTTATTGCAACTCATTTGACCAAGAATTTATATGTATTTTAGTTCCTATATATTTTATAAAAGCAAATAAACTTTATTTATTTTTATCTAAATTACAAAATTATATTATTTGGTTAAAATTCAAAATTTGAACCTTTGGACATGCGTGTCAATCACTCCAGGGGGTTTTAGGAAGTCTAGGGAAGCAAGTTACAAATGAAAAAAAAAAGTAGTCAAGCTCGTTCAGGTGGCTTGAAAAGTTGAAAAGCAGTGAATCCTTTCCTTGCAATTTGCATAAACTGTCAAGGGCTCTTAAAGACGACACAGCTGGAAAGTTCTAATATGTCACAGCCACACAAGATTGAAAGTTGACCCAATGTACCTTAGATATGAAAGTATTCCTATTCATATTTATTATCCTTGCCTTGATTGATGTATTTTATGTATTATCATGTGATGGTGGTATCTTTAAAATCAAAATCAAAATCAAATGAAAGAAGTTGATGGTTTGGGAATATAAAATGAAAAGAGATGCTCATGTTCCCGTGTCTATGTGGGCAAGCAATCCCTTTCCATTACAATCAACGCGGCGTTTTGAAAATATTTCGAGCATAGACTTCACACGTAAAGTTATGCTTATATGCTGTTTTTTTTATCTTTTATCATCTGCTCCACGCAAACGGCAATGCCCATCACACACTAAACTTGGCTCCTATTCCACACAGGAGTCCGGATCGTCTGCAGAGGCTTTAACCTAGTAAAATCCAAAGTTAAAAAGAGTGAACCCCACAGTGAAACCTACCTATCAAGATTGAGAATGTTCCAAATAAATGATCTCCAATTATACGAGTGATTCTCAAATTTTATATCAATCCGAGTTTGTTCCATCATTGGATTGTGGAACAAACTCGGATTGCAGTAGAATTTGAGAATCCCCCCATATGTCCCAAGGACCTTTTATTTTGAACAGCTCTATTTTACAACATGTGGGCCTTATTTTGGAGTTCCACTCCTATAATTTAGGATTTCTCTAGATTAAAAACCTGAGGAGATCCGAATTCCCACAGAAAATGCGTTCCTTTTGGATTTTGGTGGGGCCCACAACATAGTGACAGAGGCTTTGTGATTGGCATGCAAAGTGAACATATTTGATCTAGCTGGTAGTGTAAAGAAATTTGTTCCTTGGACTGTAACTATTACTCGGATATATATCTAATCTACAATTTTCATTATACTCCATGCACCCTTCAACAAGCCACATATTTCTTAGTTTTAATGTACATCAGTTGCATGTATATAGGTGAGATAGTTTTCATAGGCTATGTTTGAAAATCAAATTCTTGAAGACAAAATTTTTGTTTTCCATAAACTCTTAGAAAGCTTGCATTTTACGTACAATTTTGAATATTTGAGGATTTGGGTTGTCCGAAATTCTCATTTTGAGGATTTTTCCAGGTGGGAGTATTCCTCATAGGAGATGAAAAATCCTCAGTCGGAAGGCGGTGTACAATATTCAAATGCGCAATTTCCTCATCTATTACCAAATGTGAATTCTCATTGTACAAATCTTAAATAAAAAAATTCTTATTCCAGGAGAAGTGAGGAATCCTCACTTGTTAGCGAACATGACGTTCGGCATTAGCTATAATCAGTCTCATCAAGTGGTGTGCTTTAGGTTGGGCACCAACTCAAAGACACTGATATCAAAACTGAGATTTCTATTGAGTTAAAATCTTTTTTATACATTAATCAATTTAATTGGATATATCACTTTATCTAAAAAAACATATAAATAAATATTTATAGAAAAAGTATGTTCTGGACGGCTCAAAAAAAAAAAAAAATCAAAGTTAGGCTCCTTTTTTGTGCCATTAGATCGAATGGGAACATGTTCTTGTTTTGTTTCAGTTTTCATCACTTTTGCATGTCGAAATTCATGCTGTACAAGATTTCTAAACATAGTCTACTTTTACAAGTAAGATAAGAGGCTAAGGAATCTAATACTAATATAAAGAATTCTGGAAACAGCACGAATGTGTAAGGAACAAGGAATCATAGACGAGAAAAAAAGACTGATGATACGTAGGAAAGCAGACAAAGAAAACTAAGTGGAATTCTCCAAAGTCTGCATCCATTTTACATTGTAAATGATACAATACAATATTGATAACATCCAATTTTTGATAACGCAGAGTATACTAGTTTTTGGGTCTGAATAATTCTTACGGGCCCTAAAGAGAAAGCCAGGTAAAATTCCACCATGATCCTGGTGTGGAAGTATAGTTTCGAACTAAGAATATCTGGGTACAAACTATAGTCCTACACTAACTGAACTACCCTTCGGCGTTACGCAATAATCTAACAAAAATTGTTTGCAGTAGGATTCTTATCTGGGGTCACTTGTGATGAATCCAACCAATCTCCTCACTCTCATCTCCCCAGTGTGTTGGTACTGGCCCAGATTTTTATCCTAGTCAAATTTTGTAAGATTCTACAGTAAGTGAACGGCTGAAAGAGAAACATGGAAATGGGGCTACCAACGGGCCAAATAAAGGCTAGATGTACATGGATCTAGACGTTTTTTTATATATATAAATAATTTGACGAGGACTATAAATCTGATCTTGAAAAAAATGCAATTGTCATGATCCTTTATGCCCATTCATTTAACATGTTGGTGATGAGTCTGTAAACCCTTACATTAAAATTGATTCCCTCCATAGAAATTTTTAAGATACAGTCCCAAATGGAAATTAAACCTTCCAATCTCGTTGCAGTTCTGTTTAGGATTGTCATTGGTTTAGGGAAGTATATGCTGTGAGGGATTTATTTGTACAACAAGAGGATTTTATGCTTCACAGATTTTATTTTTGCCCGAGAAGACTCTTGCTTCCTTACTCCTATTATAGGAAATCAAATTCCTTAATAAGATTCCTCTTTATTAAGAAGAAAAAAAAATTTCCTTTTTTTTTAGGAAAATGTGTTGCACTGAACAGTTGAAAAGTACATTGGAGTATCCTTTTGTTTCACAAATGCACGCTGCAAGGTCAAACAGTAGTCTCTAGGGAACAAAAGTACAAACAATAGCTTTGTTTAAACCTTGATGTAGTCTTCTTCTATATAATAAATCATTTAACATCATTTAACAAAGTACCACTGGATTGAGGCCACCCATTCCAATGTATGCAAGTTTCCTTTTCATTTGTGCAGGCTTTCATTAATATATATATAGGAGAATGTTCATATGCATTCATCCCTCACCATAGGGTGAGGGATGCTTCCATAAATGGAGGGTTTTAAGTACAAAAGGGGGATTTCAAGTACATAGGGTGTACTTGAAACCTCCCATTAATGGAAGCATCCTTCACCCTATGGTGAGGGATGGATGCATATGAACACTCCCCATATATATATATATATATATATATATATATATATATATATATATATATCACTGGGTTTATGAAGAGCCACAAGGCTGCTTTCTGCCAAATCAAGGAGTTAGCTTGTGGGGCTCAATCAACAGACTTGTAGTCAATTTTAACCCCACTCAATATTACCCCATCAATTGGCATTTAATTGATTCGCACTAACCTGACTTAGTAAAGCAAAATGGAATAAAAAAAAAAGCATGAACCTAAATTAACTAATCATCTAACTTTGAGGCCTTGCCTTCAAATCAAGAGTTAAGAGATCATAGGTCTTTCCACACACCTCTTGGCAATATAGACCTGCCTATCTACCCTTCCCCACTTGATTTGCATATACATTTAAGTGTATATTATAAAGCCCATTAATTGATTTATTACCTCCAACTTACTCAGTAATAACTAATGATTTGTATGCATTAGACCATAGATGTAAGAACAGTTTTTTCAAGTTAGTGGGTAATTTGTCATGTCTAATGCTGCAAATATGGTCATTATTTTAAAATTATTGTGTTAACATCATGATGTCTCCTAAAAATGTCTTATCACAATATTATCATGATAAATCCGATATATCACCAATCTTGTTTTTACCTTGATGTTAACCTTGAACATGACTTTGATGGACCCGATAAGACCTGACGTAACCCCATTTACCCGACTAAAGATTAGAAAGCACATGTTGGGCATGAATTCTTAGACCTTTCATTAGAAAGAAGCAGCTCCTCACCACATACAATTATAAGTTTTACTACTTTTCTCTTCTTCTCTTAGGTATTTATTTACTATGCTAGGCTATTGGTTAGATTAAGAGTAATATTTTAAACTTTAGTCTCAAAGATCGATAGGTCTATTGGACATGCATGTGAAACAAAGACTTCAACACCACCATTCAACCAAGAGTGTGTCCGCATTATAAGCTTTATGAAATGTGTGTTATTTTCTATACATTATTTGAGTCCGATCCAATTTAACTTAGTCTCTAGTCAATAGCTCAATTGATTCGAGACGTGTAAGTAGAGTGTGGGGTTTAATTTTTCAATGTAACATACGGATTTACTTACAAATCCTACCCATATTCTTCAACTCTGACCAAAATGTACTATTTCCATGCTTGCAATATTATGAAGAGTCTCCACTAACACCAATACAACACTAAAAAACCACTACCATATCCAACTTCATATCAATTTAAGCTTACTAAGGATCATATCTTGAGTTATGAAATCAATCAATCCATAAGAAGACAAAAAACCAAAAGGGTTCTTCTAAATCATAGCTACAGGACAATCAAAAGCAGTTGTTCCTCATACACTGAAAGTGGGTGCTAAAAAGGATAATAGATTGAACATGGACGTCTACTTGGAAACATTCATTGATCATTCGTACATTAAAGAATATTTTTAAGATCCTCTAATCCTCTAGCAATTGGACAATAGACTACTTAGTGCGCAACACTCTCAGCCACATCCATAACAAAGACACTCCTTTTCAAAAGAAGAGATCAGAAAGAAAATAAAACTCTTCTCCACTATTGTTGCGGTTTCGATTTTGTACAGAAAAAAAAAAAAAAAACCCGATTACACTCCTTTCATTTTTAGCTTTTTGTGAAGTCTGAATCTGAGGATATTTTTTGGGTGGCTATGTGTAAATCAATCAAGGTTAGCCACATCACTATAGATTATTGTAGGACCATCATTGGTCCACTTGCGGACACCATGAAGAAAATCCTTGTATTTGTGTCAGTTCGGATTTTAAATAGGGAAATACGTACTATTTCATTCAATATACATTCGCCATATATATAAAATGCATTCATTTCTTGTTTTGTATTTTGTGCTATGATGTATGAAATTAAGGACTTATTTCTTTTTTAGAACCCAAGGAATTCTTGTTTGGAGAATTTCTAAATTCACAGACATAGTGAAATTCTTGAATGGTCAAGCATCAATGAATCCCGCTAAAATGCAAAGAGCGTGGAATTTCTCAATTTCTAAATTTTCATACATAGTGAAATTCCTGGCTGATCGAGCATCCAAAAACTCCACTAAAAGATAGATAGCGTGAAATTTCAGAATTTCTAACCGTTTTTTCATCAGAATTTAAAGAATTCATATTGGGAGAATTTCAAATTCTCCAAAAGTTGTCCAGATGGAATTCCAAATTCCTATTTTTTTTATGGATAATTTGAAATTCCAACAAATGATATAGAGAGCGGAATTCCAGAAATTCCAAAAGGTCTTTTGGGTGGTTGTAATTTGAAACTTTAATGAAAGAAACACAGTATGTCAAATGACAGCGACAAAATGTCACATCATGTCCAAAAAATCCCAACCTCTCAAATTCTAGTCATAAATTTTCGGTAAAGAAAAGGGGCCAAGGTCATTTAGAACTTTTCATGTGGCTGGAATTCCGAGATACAAGACAAAAAATACATGAGATTTGCAAATACTCATATTATGTCCTAAAAATCTCAATATCTGAAATTCATGATCCAAAAAACCCACATTATATATATGATTCATGGACCCGGATCCCCTGTTTGGTCCAACCAGGGGAGTCAAGTGGGAATGAAATATTTTTAGGAGATATGATTTATTTTTAAGGTGATGGTATGTGACCTCTCTCCCAATGTGACACCTCCTGGAAGCCTATGTGGAGCAAATAGGAGATCCATTTCCATGATTCATTTGTGTCTATCATACTTTGCGTGGGGCCTACTGCATGCATCAGCTGTGCTGCTTTTAACCTACACGTGGCGTCCCATTCGTCGCCAGTTTTTGACAGTACTATTTCATTTCCTTCTCCTCTCGTCAATCTATAGTTTGCAGTTTGCACACTCTACACATCTCATGCGTACCGCCAACACCGATCGAAATCACATGAATAAGACGGACTAGTTCCTCATTTTCTCTCTCGATCGATTTCGTGAAAATCATAAGATTCGAAAATCTTCTTCGATCCAACTCAAGGATTTTGTAAGGTACGCCTTCTGTATGTTTTAATTTTGTTTTTCCTTTTGATGTTTTCGCATTATTTGATCGTATTTGAACTCATTCGGAAGTTTATCGGGATTAGGGTTTTGATGGTATTTTGTTTTAGGGCTTATTTGATGTTCGCTCTTTTTTTCTTCCTCCTTTCTTTCATTGTTTTGTTTGTTGAGCCAGTGGATGAAGTTCGAAGTATTTGAAGGATTATTCGTTAGTCCTCTCTTTTTGTATAGGTTTTGTTTTGATGCGATTCTGTGTTGTTTCGGAAAAGTTTTCATTTTTATGCGTGGTGATTTCTTGTATAGTTTTTATGTAGCCTAAATTGCAATTGCAATTGCAATTGGTTTGAGTGTTTTTGGCCGAATGGATAACCTAAATTGCAATTGCAATTGGTTTGAGTGTTTTGGCAGAATGGATGGTTATCCAGTTTACCGCCTTTCTTGTGTTGCAGAAATTGGAGATTGATTTTTGTTTAGAATGCTTGTCTTGCATGTAACTGTATATGTGGTGGGGATGGTATGGAATCTAAGGTGCTGTTTGGATGGAGGCAAAGGGGCGGAGAAATCTGCCCATAGTTCAAATTTGTGCTGTTAACAGGTTTTTTTTTTTCCTACTCAATTTCCTGTACCTTTTCTCATCATCCAAACAGGCTCTGGTTCGAAACCCAAACACATCCAGAAATATAGCCACACTTTAGTGATCTAGGGTCTTCTTTACTTTCTGGTTTCTGAATTTGATGTCTTGGAGCTGAAACTCTTTACTGTTTGTGAATTTGGAAAGTTGGAAAATAGGAGATGGTTGGAGGAAAGCTGGGGACAGAGGACTTGGACGTCTGTTTTCGAAATCTTGGGGTTGCTGTTGGAGGAGGTGAGATGGGAGGGGGAGCAATAGTGGATTGGAAGGACCTTCCAATGGAGCTTCTCATGCGCATTATTTCACTGGTTGATGATCGGACGATTATCATGGCTTTTGGGGTGTGTACTGGGTGGAGAGAGGCCATTTCTTTGGGCCTCACCCATCTGTCTCTCTCATGGTACTTTCTCCTTTATTATTTACATGCAAATAAAAAAAAGTAAAAAAGATACATTTACTTACCTCTTAGTTATGGAAGGTGTGTTCTTCAACTGAAGATCCAGTAGTTGAACAGGCATGATTCAGTTGTGTTGGAAACTTGGAATCCAAAACTTAAATAGCATATGATATGATTTGAAATGTTATTTATTGGTTTTGCTGTTTCTGTGATTATGTGATTAATAACTGTGCGATTAATATGTTGGGGGTATGCACTCCTTGACCTTAATTTTGGTTATGTCAAGGTCATTGCTTTGGTGACAATAAATTTAAATAGGAATAGGGGATGGTCCTGGATCTCCCAGATTTGAATTTCTTGGCATCCCAACATTTATTTGCTAATTTTGGAGCTTTTTTTTTCCTTAACCCTTTATTTGATGGCTGTTAATCAAGTTATGTATGATTGCTCCATTCTGGTATTTTTATGGCACTGTTTACCCATTGTGGTGCACATGAGGCCTATCATTTTGATCATTGTATGGTGGTTGTCTTCTCAGTTTAAGAGTATGATTTGTGTAGCATTGGCCCAACAATCATACAGTTTCTTCTGAGTGGTGAACTTTAATATGTTTTGTGTGCATATGGTGTGTAAGATCTGATGAACTTTCTGCAGTGGCAGCATTAGTTTCTTTGTGTACATAGTTCAAGTTTTATTTGAGATATTAACTCTTCAGTTGCTGCACTAAACACTTCTATTGTGTTGGTCTGTCCGCTTATTTTGCAACAACAGCCCACAGCTGCTATCGTGATAATACTTGATTTCTATAAAGGAAAATAGATTCCTCAAATGACATTTGTTTCTCAAGATATCATCTTAATCATCATAGCCTTATCCCATCTATCTAGGATCAGCTTCCCTCTAGATCCTCTTTATAGTGATGTTCTCCGTAGCTCCATGGTTTATCCTGTTTTCTTCACCACTTTATTTGTCAAGGTCTTTATTGGTCTCCCTTTTCTCTTAGCTTTTTGATCTTGTAACCCTTCAATATATTGCAAGTGGGTGGTATACATTATTCGTGCACATGCCTAAATCATCTTATTGGCATATCTTATTTTATATATTTTTTCAGAACTACCCTCAAATTCCCTCTTATGTATTTATTCACAATTTTATTTGCTATTGCAACTTCATATGTCCATTTCAGCACATGGATCTTAGCCAAATGCAATTTTCTTCTCGTTTCTTTGTTGTCCAACTTGGAGCTCCATCCAACAACAAACCATTTCTAGCTGCTGTAATGCTGTTTTATAAAAATGTCTAATTAGCTTGTCTCCACCTTACCTACATTATGCTAACTCATTTTTATTCTGGTGCCCATTTGTTTGCACTTATTGGTTCTAGACAATATGTTTTTATTAAAGAGGTTAACTGTGAGAGTTAGGATTAAAGGCGGATGTGTACAAGTGACTATCAAAATATACCACTTTGAATGATAAAAATAAATCCTAGGCAACTGATGCTTCTCTCTAGATATCTATACTTGACAGTTACTCTTAACCCATCAATACACACATAAAATCTTATTTCTGGTGATTCTTTGAATTTTATGGGAGTAAGAGAAATGACCCTTTTAGTTGCTTCTAAATATTGAAATATATAACACTATAGACCGAGATGGTTTGGGCATGTCCAACGTAGGCCGGTAACGGCGCTGGTAAGGAAAAGTTTGGCCATGAAGGTTGATGGCCCACCAAAGGGAATGAGTAGGCCAAAGAGGATGTGGATGGAGGTAGTAAAAATAGACATGGAGAAGTGTAACTTATTTGAGGATTTGGCTCAAGATAGATCGGAATGGAGAAACAAAATTCGTGTAGCTGACTCCAATATAGTTGGGACAAGGCTTTGATGATGATGATGATTACATTATAGACCAAGTTATGTTAGTTTATTTCTAACGAGCCCTTAATTTTTACTTGACATCCAGATCCACTAATCTTCCACCCAATTATATTTTGTTTGTGATGTTCTAATTTTCATTTTATTTCACTCAATGGCCTTAAATTAAAGCTCTGACTTATTGTTCACTCATTTTATTGTCTAACTGATTAGTAGTCAGTATGTTTGTGTGTGTGTAGAGAGAGAGAGAGAGAGAGAGAGTCTTAGTTTGTAATGTTTGTATATTTTTTCATCGGAAAAAAATGTTCATTTCCCAGACAATATTCTGTGGTACAGTGGAGCCCCCCCCCTTTTCTCCTCTTCTTCTTCTTATTCTTCTTTTTTGAATGATTTCCCATGTTAGTGTACCACATTGAGTTTGTTTATTTATTTTATCTCTAAATAAGATCATTGAGTTTAATCTATTATAATATATTAAGCTAGGGGGTTATGGATCCAATTTTGACTGTCGGTTACGATTTTGACCGGAAGTTACATCAACTACCTTCTTTATCTCTTTATCATAACCACTCATAACTTCTCTCCACTTTTTTTTCTTTTTTTTCTTTTTCAAAGACTTTGTTTCAATCCACACTCTATCATTCTCATTCTACTGTAATTCTCATTTTTTTTCATTCTAGGATACCAATTCTTTGATTATATAAATACATACTCATAATTTTTTTTTCTTTTGCTTTCTTTCTGGAAAATCTATGAATTTTTTATACATGAATATTTAAATTGCAATGTTTGCCATATCCGTGCTAAGCACGGGTAATTTTGCTAGTTATCTATTAAACTTGTCTAAATCATTACTATTTTTAGAAGCATTAATAATTATAATAAAATGTATAAGGTCTATATATATATATTCATATATTATGTAATATGTATATAAGGAGCTGAGCTAAGCAGTTCTTGAGGCAGCCTGGCCTGTTTACATCCTTGGCAATACCTTTAGCTGTAAATAACCAAGAAATACTAAAAAATCTTACACAACCAAAGCACATTTCATTTTCTTTATGTGAGAAATTACCCATCAATTATTTGATTATTTCATGCAGGTTGTTCCTAATGGTTCTATTTTTATGCCTTCTCATGTTCTTATTTTTTAATTGGAGCATTTAAGTATAGCTAATTTAATATTATGAGCATATAAAATAAGATGCAATCTCTTTGCCCTGTTTATCCAGGTGCAATGACAATATGAACAACCTTGTGCTATCTCTTGCCCCCAAGTTTACAAAGTTGCAGATTTTAACCTTGCGCCAAAATAAAGCACAACTTGAGGATGATGCCGTAGTAGCTGTTGCAAATCACTGCAATGACCTGCGTGACTTAGACCTTAGCAAAAGTTTCAAGCTTAGTGATCGTTCCTTGTATGCTTTAGCCCATGGCTGTCCTTACCTTACTGAGCTCAACATCAGTGGGTGTTCAGCCTTTAGTGATACTGCCCTTGCATATCTGACAAGGGTTTGCATGAATTTGAAAATCTTGAACCTCTGCGGATGTGCTAGAACTGCAACAGATAGAGCCTTGCAGGTATGGAATGACTAGAAGTTTGGTTTCTGTACACTAGAAATATTTTAATCTTCTATTTTTCTATTGTCTGCTTCAGGCTATTGGCTACAACTGCAGTCAGTTGCAGTCTTTGAATCTGGGTTGGTGTGATGGTGTCACCGATAAAGGAGTGATGAGTTTGGCACATGGGTGTCCAGATTTAAGGGTTTTAAACTTGTGTGGCTGTGTCCTTATAACAGGTATTTGTTTTTGTCTTATGCATTTGTCAATTATGCATCAATGCTACCTAGATATTTTTTCCTGTTGAAAGAGAACAATATTTAATTGGACATTTGAAATTTTCAATTCTGCGACTTGCCTATGACATTCTTAATCCAAAACACTGGGAATCATTGAACCCACCCGTTTTCTCTCTATTGAATGTGTTTTTCAGACACGTGAGTAGAACTAGAAAGCACATCTAAAATTTCTTTTGGAATAAACCTTAAACTTGATGTACTCTGGATATATTAACAGACCAGATAGCTAAACATTCTACCATGCAATTTGGGCTCTAGTGCAAATTGAAAACAATGTTAGGTGTGATTCTGTTATCCCGTTCACCTCATTAACCATGCTGTTCACTGGTATTGGTTACAGATAAAGTCAGAGAAACCAAGTAAATCCACATAATGTGATTTCCATGTTTTTTAGATCATCTGGTCTGATTCCATTACTGAGAGGCGTCATTTTGCCATAATGTTCAATCTACACTATCCATTGGGGCAGTTTGAAATTGAATACCCTTATGCTTGTTTATACTTCCATCATTGATTGACTACTGTCTTAAACTATATGACGGACATATGCTAATCGTTGTTTGAATGCTACTTCAGATGCATGTTTAGGATGCCTTGGAATCCTTTCTGTGGTTTCATTGTTCTAGACTATATTTTTACTGTTTTAGTTTAAGGAAGATTGTTAAATTTTTTTTTTTCAACTTTCGTCTTCAAAAGTGCACTCAGTTGGATGCATTTAATGATTCTAATTGCAGGGATAGGGTTGGTAGAGAACTCTTCATGTGGATTAGGGATGTGCTAAACATCTCCTACATTGGCCCAAGTATTGGTTACCATGGTATTTTGTGAAATTTGATTGTGGGGCTTTGTTTTGTGACACAGATGAGAGTGTAATTGCCTTGGCAAATGGATGCCATCGTCTGAGATCCCTTGGTCTATATTACTGCCAGAACATTACAGATAGGGCAATGTATTCCCTGGCCAACAGCAGAGTGAAGGGCAAGCATGATCTGTGGAAGTCTGTGATAAGCACTTATGGTGAAGAAGGCCTCATGAACCTCAACATCAGCCAGTGCACTGCACTTACCCCACCTGCTGTGCAAGCTGTTTGTGACTCATTCCCGGCACTCCACACATGTCCTGAAAGGCATTCCCTCATCATCAGTGGCTGTCTTAGCCTCACTTCTGTGCATTGCGCATGTGCTGTTCAAGCGCATCGTGCTGGGAGGAGAGTTATGACTCACCATGCCCATTGATCAAGAGCAGTTGCAAGATAATCAGGTGTGAATAAGGAAAGATGTGTACAACAGACTGGATCCTTTAATGTATGTTCAAAAAATCAAATGAGTGGGACTCACATTCTTATATCCAATGATAGGCTCTCCCTGTATTGGCACTGACCCAAAATCTCACTCTAATTGAGGTGCGACACCTTCATCTTTTACATGTGATTTAAGTGTTTTGCACTTGATCACTGATTAGTTAGCCTGGTTATTAGAGTGAATTTGGCCAAGAGCTAACTCATTATTGCCTTTGATTTTTAGCGCATGCTTGGACGGACTGTACTGTTGGTTTTTGTTGTTCAAACTTTGCAAAACCAGAAACATTGAATTGGAGTATGGTTTTTATTCACACTCCGATCAGAAAAGTTTGTGAAGTGTGATGCACCCCTTTATTTACTTAGTTGTTTGTATATTTTAGCAGTAAAAATAGAATGGAGATTCTCAATTCTCATGCCTTTTGCTTTGGGCATACAGTATTCTTTTTTATTTACAATAATGACGACGACGATCAAAGGGAAAGTAAACTAATTCCCCGTAAAAAACAGAAAAGGATATGTACGGCAACACCTGTAGGTCATGTAGTTGGTGGCATTTATTAAGTTGATGGCAGGCTCCAAAACCCTGAAATGGTGGGGGATAAACTGGTCTCTAAACGAACCTCCTCACCCTCTTTCTCCCTCCCTCCCACCGGTGGGTGGTGCTGTCAGGGGGTATCAGGTTGTGGGGTGAGGTTAGTTTAGGTATTATGGGGGTGTGTAAGGAGAAATTTGACATCCCCAAGCTGCTTGGAGGGGGGGGGGGGGGGGGGACTTTTTTTTTTTTTTTTATAATAGATTTGAAGGAAATTTTAAATTAAAGTGCTATTGATGTGACCCATTGTCTAAAAAATTGAGTCTTTATTTAGACTTCTGCTAATTTAGTTTAGTGCCAAATGGGCCCGGTCCCATTTGGTAATTTTTTTGTAAAATAAAGATAAGTAAAGTATCAAATCAAGAGAGAATAAAATATAAGTGAGTTATGACGCTATTTTATTTTTAGTTGTTTGTTATGAAATCATTTTGACTTTCTATTTAGAAAAGTAGAGATTTTTTATTTTTTAGTGGAGAAAAGGAGGTTGCTTTTTTGACATTTTACTGAAAAGGAAGGAATTTTTTTTGAAATAGTATACTTTTGATGTGACCCCTTGTTTGAAAAATAAAAGCAGTAGTTGACTTTTACTCAACTAATAAAGTGCCAAATGGGACTCACAGTCTCACAAATCCTTTTAACATTTTAAATAAATGGAGCTAATTGGCACTTTTAGTGGGGGCTTATGGCAGGTACACAAAGTGAGTCTAGTCTAACCATTGCCACATTACTGGATCTTGGGATTTTTTTGTGTTTCTGGATAATATCAGGAAATATTCAAATCTTAAGATTTTCTTAAGACAAGTAAGGTGACATTCCAACAACCAAAAAAAAAAAAAACACAGTAAATCCAACCGTAGCAAAATAGGAAAGAAGAAAAACCTAGCAATGCATTCAGGGTCCTTGTAATGGTGGAAGTCTTTTCTTTCATAAGCAGAAGAATGAAATGGTAGAATGTGAAATGAACTATGGTACACTCCAAAGAGAATATGGGCCATTTTCATTCAAAGCTGTAGTTACAGTTGCATATCATTAAATACATATATTTATAGACACAGCTGATTTTTGAGTTGGAGTTCTTTCAAAATACATGAGAAGATAAACAAACCCGTGAGAATTCTTCACTATATCTTTGTAGTGGCTTGCAACAATCTTTCAAACCAAGGGTAGGCGCTAGCAACTCAAGCTTGAGATCTTCAAGAATATACTTGACTTCAAACTGTCCAATCTTACACAGGTGCAATCTTATTTGTCAACATCAGTAGAGCATCAAATCAATCACTTACTTCTGTATACAATCTCATCATCATCCACATCATATGCTGGATTGCAGAGGCATCTAAATAGTCTTCCAATACCCTACCATTGAAACAAATGAGGCAGCCCATTAGAGATATTTATATGGGGTTTATTAAAAAAAGAAAAAAAAAGAAGCTGATGTATAAATAGCCAGGCCAGTGAGGGCACTAATACTCCTGGGCACTAGGAGGAATATAAGGAAAACAGCTATTAGGAGTGATAAAAGTTACTGTTGCCACTACAATTACCACCTAGGCCGTAGGAGTGATAAAAGGAAAATAGTTGGGAAATATATATGGTTTTATTTCCCAAACAAGCTTAATGACATGGAATGATGGAAGCCAGGCCCAAAATTTTTTATGGCTTTATACTGCAAGACCCTAGCCACTATTACTGGTACGAATCCTACTATTACTACCACCGCTACTAAATACTAGGAGGGATAAAAGGAAAGACTACTACAGTTGCTTCTGCTGGGAAGCAAATACTAGCAACAGCAGCAGCAGTGGATGGATCACATTTCACTGCAAACAAAACTGAGCCCACTGTTGGATAGATCACATATAAAATACACGATCAACTCCAATCAGTTACAGTGTAGGTTATCCCACATTCTACACACAATCAAACATCTAACTTTAATTGAAGGGGAAGTTAGGTCCATGCCTATAAACAGGTGGTCAGAGATTTGAATACAAGAATGGTTCACCCACCCATCATTTTTTTGGGGTAGCATATGGATGCATGTTATAACTTTTCCCTAATTATTACTTATTCGTAGTATTATTGTGATGATAATTGGGTGACATCCTTCTCAGATGTGACAACAGAAAAAGAAACATGCAGCCATATGAACTGATGCTTGGAAGAATATTATAACATGCCTGAGTGATTAGAGGAGTTCGATAGCAAAGTGCACTTGGTGAATCCTCAACAGAACTACAGTCTGAACCGCTTTCATCTTCGTTAATGTGGGAGACACTTTTTCTCCTTGATGTTCCACCATGGTTTGCAAGTTTTTCCCTCTGCAAGAGTATTGTCGCCTGTTAGGGACAAAGAGTTCGTCTCACCATCTCAATAGATCACATAAAGGGTGGTGATCTCTTATAAGAAACTATACAGCATGTCACTATTGTGATGGCAATCCTGTGGGGCTCACGCAGGATGCATACTAATAAAAGAGTGGAAAACAACGCACGACCAGGTGCCTGGGTGGTTTTTTTTTTTCCTGTGTGTGTTTGTTTTATTTTTATTTTGGGTGGGGGTATGGTATGTAGATATGCATGGGTGGGTCCATGGAGGGTGGTGATCTCTTATAAGAAACTATACAGCATGGCACAGGGGCTCACGCAGGATGCATACTAACAAAAGAGTGGAAAACAACGAACGACCAGGTGCCTGGGTGGTTTTTTTTCCCTATTGTGTGTGTGTTTTTTTATTTTATTTTGGGTGGGGGTATGGTATGGAGATATGCATGGGTGGGCCCATGGATGTTCATACATGCAAAACAATCTTACGAGATCATTTAGTAACATAGAAAAGTTATTTAAATGAGAAACACATCCCATGGTGCATCAGTGTGGATCTCCCATTTCGGGCTCACTTGGGATCTGACATCTCCCCACAAAACCCCGTTTCCATGAACAGGCGCAGGTCCCACTTCCATTTGATCAAAGTGATTCAGTTGTGAATTGAGGGGGAAAAAATCATCTGATCTCTCCATATCAATAATTTTACTAAGATTTCACCAGCAAGCTTAGTAGCTAGTAGATTGTCAAGAGTAAAAAAAAAAAAAAAAAAAAAAGAGTTGCATAAAACAATTAATAGTGAATCTCTCTGAAGTCTATCATCAATATTTAAAATTAAAAAAAATAAAAAAATCTCTCCTATGTCATTAAGAAAACTGCACAGGAATCAAGGCTGCCAAAGACCAACTATTGAAAACACATCTACAACTTTGGATAAAAAATCAGAAGTATTGTGTTGACTCGCTGCATGAACTTCTAAATTGTGACAGGTCAAAGGTAATATTATGTTAATTGGTTTTATTGCATGCCTCCAAAATGTCTCCTTTCATTGTTATTCCTTCTAAAACACTCACTGACTGCTCAAATACCTTCAATTTTTAAATAAAGCATGGTCGACCATCATTTGTGGGCAAGATTTTTCGTCATAGGTGAAAATTGAGAAAACTAAACAAGTAAACAGTATGACATTGGATTGGGTACAGTATTACCCTTCAAAGTGAAGTATCAGTCTTAGTGTCAGACATGTATAGTGCAAGTTTGATATATAACTTTGGCAATATAAAGTTACAGATATTAATATTAGTTTTTATGAAATGTAGTGCCATATGATAATTACTCATAATATACCTGGAATACTTTACCAAGAAGTTTCAGAGCTAATGCACGGGCTTTAAGTTCTTCTTTCTTGACATTGCTTTCTTGCAACACCTAGCAAACAATCCCATGCAAGGTAATAAGGATTTGCTACAGGCACTAAAATTGAAACCAAGATCAGTTTTTCTTTAGAATTGGCTTTAACATATTTCTTTAATAAGGATGCAGAACACCAATACAGGGCAAGTGAATAGCTACACAACCACTTCATAAACAATTACTAGATCTCATTACTAAAGCAAATTCACTGATCATTTGGAAAATAGAATCATAAATCACTTCAAAAGCTCACTCAAGACTTATTTTTTAACAAAAAGTCGTTAAAACCTAGATAGCCCCTATTTATTATTATTATTTTATTTTCTTTGTTAGTTAAAAATGAGCCACTTGAAAGTCAGCTCAAGATTGAAAAAACCAAAGTTAAAGCGGTTAAAACTTTTAGCAGTTATAAATGCTCATGCATAGATCAATTTTCCTTTGATTTTTTAACCACCAACTTCCCAATCTTTGCGACACTTAGTGACATATCTTAATTTGGCAATATTTTGAAAATATTGCAGATTATTTGAAAATCAATATTTATTGTAAATATCATGAAAGTATCACGAAGTTCTCAAAATCATCATCATCATCAATGCCTTGTCCCAACTATATTGGGGTTGGCTACATGAATTATGTTTCTCCATTCCGATCTATCTGAGCCACATCAAAGTTTTAGAATATTGGCCATGTTTGTAACATGGTATGCAACATATTGAAATTACATAAAACAAACTGATGAAAGCAAAGATATTTCTTGTATAAACCATAGAAGTCAGTGGTAATGATCTATTGTGCTTCAAAGTTTAGGAGTTCGCACTAAAATTAAGCTTGAATATCTGAACTATACTGGACAGATAAAACCTGCATACAGATCATAGATGATGGACCTGTATATCTACTGCATTATTCAACTCAAAATTGAAACATCTACAATCAATGATAGAAGTCAACAGGCATGTGGGCTTACCATTTCACACACGTGTAAGAGGGTCACTTCGATGTCGACTACATTCAGTTTCCATAATGAGTTCATCATGATGTCCTTGTTTAATCGTATATGTGATTCAACATCATTGGCAGTAATCCCGCCATCCATGTTAAATTGCCGGCGCATATCATCATGAAGTTGCAGTAATTGGAAAGCACCTGAACAAATTTCTCAGCAAAAAGTTTAGGTAAGTTGTGACAGGAAAATTTCTAATAGTAAAAGAACTTATATGTCATACAGGATTTAGATACCTTTTGCTGCCGTAATTTGTGATTTCCAGAAATGTCCCTTGTTCCGTACCCATTCAGCCAAAAATGGCACTCCTAAATAAATTATTTTCTTTCCTAGCTCTTTCGCAGCCTGTCTTGAATATACGTAGCCAATGGTATGTAGAATTTCTACTCCAAAAGCTGTATTTTCCCAAAAAAAAGGAAAAAAAAAAATTAACATTGTTGTTTTTGTTAGTTACGGTTGTCCAAAATAATTGCCCTAGCAAACATAGCATAAAATGAATATCATAAAGTGAAATTTGCAGACCCAGAACAAAAGGACTCAATGAAACCAAACTGAATTGAAAGTTACCAGTCACAAAACATAAACACAATCTTGCGCCACAGGCTCTGGTCAGTCCTAATCTTCTTTTTAGATCATAAAATTTAGTATTTGATAGAAGTTACACGCACATCATTACTAACAGTTAGATTGATATTCGCATCATGCATCCATTTATCAGTCAAAAGTACAAATCATAAAGATAAAGATCATTACTAGAACATGACCACTATTTGAGAGACCTTATCGCTTACATTAAAAAATAATAGGTGGGCAACTTCACTTACCTGCATTTGCAAGTCGTTTCAATTCAGATTCAGCATGATGCAAGAAACCCTCTTTGTTGCCATGAACATATTGATTAAGGAAATCTTTCAGTGTCCTAGCAAGTTTTTCTTCTCTCTCCTTTTGGACAGCCTTTATGAATTACATAACAAGAAAGAAAACAAAATCTTAAGACTAAATTTCATTTACAAAAAAATAAAGAACAATATTTTCTAAATGGGAAAGGTAAAGGAATTTTAATGCAATGGAGTAAAAAGAAAAAATGCCCATTATTTATAGATATTAACTATACTTGAAGAACATGCATGCAAGCAATGGTGCAAGTTCGAACTCTCTCTCTCTCTCTCTCTCTCTCAGAGTAAAGACTTGAATGGAGTCGAACTTGCGCATGCTCGTCTAAGCAACAGCCAGAGCAAAGGATTCAGGCTTTTGATGCACCAAAGTATTCATCAGTTTAGGCATTTTTAAAGTTAGCTTGATATGCTGCAATGGTTGGAACTTGGAAAAGACACCATGGAATCCAATCTCATCAGAATTGGTGGCAAAGACAGACGTCTGTCCATTGGTCACTGATGATGAAAGCTTTTGCTGATTGGAGACGCCCATGGTGTCACTGACCAAGGTTTGTAGATGCCACTTCGATGCAGGTGGAGTCTCATCCTGTGGGCTGGTAAGCCGATGGCATGGTGGATGCTTTGGTCAAACGAGGAGCAGACAAGGACACTACTTTGTTAGCACCTGTAATGTAGTTTTTCTTTCTTTCTTTTTTTAGCGTAGGGAATCGTACCTGTGCTTTTAAGGTGAGTACCTTCGCCATGAGAATGTGCTAATTGTCTTAAGTACAATCTAATTAACTTGTTACTGATTAAAAAAAAAAAAAAAAACAAACTAGAACAATCCACTTGTTGATTGGGTATGAGAATTTTCTTGCTAAATTAGGTAAAACGTCAGAGAATCATCTCATTCCTCTTCTCCTCAGGTTTTATAAAATGCTTCTAATTGTAAAATCACCAAAGAACAATGGGACTAAAACAAGTGTAATGAAATTAAACCAGCATCTAATTACCTAGATCATTTTGGACAAGCAAATACAATAAATCATGCCATGGGCTTGTTGTAAACCAATTGTTCTGGACTGCTGGTACATATTCTACTAGTTCTAAATTCTAAAATATGGTGTCCCTTAGCTGTAATTCAACTGGTTACGGACATTAGTGCTTGAGTAGAGTGCATGAGTTTGAATTTCTATTGTAGAAAAAAAATAATAATAAAAATAAAATATGGCAGTGCTAATAAACATTATAAGCACCTTGAGCCATTTATGTTAAAGAATCACAAAAAACTATAATATTTAAATTCAAAGTATATTCCATGTTTCTGTCCAAGTCCACTGTAGAGAAATCATGTAATACTTGATTACTTCCAATCTATGGCCTCTATTTTAAGAACTGATCTAAGGCCTGTTCTTTTGCAAGAATTTTGAGAATTCTTGTCTAGGGAATTTTGGAATTCTCCAAATGTTGTCCCGCACATGGAATGCCAAAATCCTCATGGCCCATCCAGCATTTTGAAATGCTAAGGGGGTTGGAATTTTGAGAATTCTAAAGGCCATTTGTGGCTTTTCAAGTGGGTTGGAATTCAGAATTCCAGCTATATCATATCAATGTCTGAAGTTCCCAACATGAGAAATTCTTGTTAGAAATATAATTAGAAATATGATGTACTTGCCTTCAACCTATCATGTAGTTTCTCAGGATCTTCAATGTCATTAGCTAATTCAGAAGAAGCCATTGATGCCACAGCAAGATGACCTATATAATCTTCAAATAGTTCGCTTCCAAAAAGAAGGGCAAAGACAGCAGTGGAGTCTAGCATGGTCTCCCTGCATAGTTATAGAAATATTAGTTTATTAAGAAACAACAGAAATGTTCAATAAGAAACACACGCACACACATTTCCAAATAGTAAGATCAAACTTATTATTCAGAAGATAATCAATATATATGGCAATAACCATACTGTTGTTTTTTCCACTTACCTAGATATGCTATATTTCCCATTCCCATCATAAGCCGCCCTTTGCACTGGATCGCTAAGAACCTGATAAGCTTCACCCAATACCTGCCGAAGCAGTTGACAGTTGAGATTAAGAATCAAGAATTTTCAAGCAATCAATAGTAAGCCTATAGAGTGATCGAATGAACATTTTTTGCTGGCTTGCATTACGAGGAATTATAGGGTTTCATGTTACAGAAAACCTATAGTATGCTGTCCTAATTACATAAAGGTAGGCCTATGGCTAATCCACTGCTGGAGTTGAAAAGCACTGCCATGGCCATGGGGAAGACAAGGGTTTGAACACACACACACACACACACACACACACACACACAGAGAGAGAGAGAGAGAGAGAGAGAGAGAGAGAGAGAGAGAGAGAGAGAGAGAGAGAGAGAGAGAGAGAGATTATTAGGGATGGTGAGAGATTATTAGGGATGGTGTGGTAAAAAAAAAATCCGTCAGCCAAATTTGACACTGGAAAATTTTGTGGGCCCCCAATTGACCATGATAAATGTGACAACATTCCAATTTAACTACAAGACATAATTTGGTTAATTTTGAGGCCCTTAAAAGAGTACCTTCAATGAACAGATGGTTCTCAATTCTCATTTGTTATACGCAGGAAGGTATATGGGAGACCTTTCAAACCATAGGTCCCCCATGATTTGCATGCTTCCATCCAGGCAGCAAAGGCTTTGGACTGGACCAGGCTATCAGAAGTTTACTGGACCAATTCCAGTATTTCTTGGGTTGGATCCAGCTGGATATCAGGTTTGACCCAACCAACTTAAAGCGCTTTGGCTCAGTGATTGGACTTGATGTCATGAGCCCACCATATATAGATGTGAATCGAGAGCTGTGTCAGATTAAAAGATCCCGGTTTGGTTCTTTGGACTTAATATTGGATTTGTTCTGTATTCTAAACTGCCGATCCGCAGGCCACTGATTATAAAGTTAGGATCTTCTGATCTTTTAGGTGCAACCTCCATCCAAGGAGTCAGTCACCTGTCACATTATTGGTCCAGATTATGAAACCGAAACCTACGCCTGCATTAGTGCGATCCGGAGTGAAACTAAAGGTACAGTTGCTGTGCAGCACAAGCCCAAAACCTCTCCCCTATTAAAAGTGCATCAACAGTGATTCAACTTTTTTCTGGCATAAAAGGTAGGCCTCATTCAAACGTGGAGAAATAATGAAAGGGGCCTTGTGAAAGTTACAATCTGAAGCTGTACCTTTCTACCTAAATAATTGACCTTAAAGCAAAAAAAAAAACCTTTCTGCTTGAATAAATCCGAAGCAATACCTCAGTCCGAGTTTCACTCTCAACTAGCAGGTGATTAAAGCCCATGCTTCAAAAAAATTTAAAAAAGGGGGAAAAAAAAACACACTTGCCTGAAATCTTTCAGCAGCTTGAGGATCACTAGGGTTTTTATCAGGATGGACCTGTCTTGCCTGTAGCAAAAGTGAGAAAAGCATCAGTTGAAAGTCTTGATTATGATTTAGTCTATCATCTAAATCGTTTAAAAAAAACAGAAAAGGCCACAAATAAAGGGGGAGAAGAGAATACTTGAACAAAAAATGTACAATTTGTTATCATGATTCTAACGTGTTTACATGGACACCACAATTATGCTCCAATCTGATACAACTGTCACGATGTAAGCGTGGCCGAATTCTCCATATCATGGACATAAATCAGATATGAAATACGATGCTATTATTTGATCCATTTAACCTTAAGAAAACCCAATCCAATCCAAATCTTAGATGTTTTTATCCAAATTCAGAAACTAGGTTTCTATTTCTATTTCTATTTCATCAGAGAAGCGATTCTTCCAAAAGTCTGGAATCTGCAGCACAATTGAATTCAAAACTCATATTTGTTACTTCCTTTTGCAACGTCCCAGCCAATTCCAAAAACAGATTTCTCATTCTCTTCCCTAAATATTAAGAATTGCAAGTAGAGAACCACACAGATTTAAACAGCAATCACGCAAATTTCATTCAACCACTGCTCCATCAAAAGAGCATGAATTCAAACTGCACAAAACGATCCAGGATCCAAAACAAAACAACGGAACAAATAGCACTTAGATCGAGCCAAAAGCAATTCAAGTAGGGAGGGAAGGCGAGACCTTGAGGTAGTAGGCTTTTCGGATCTCTTCTTCGGTGGCGGAGGGGCTGACGCCGAGAATATCGTAGTACTCGGAATCTTTCACCATTTTTGCTGCTATCGATCCGAGTCGAAAAGAAAGTGAAGAGAAGAAGTAGAAGAAGATGATGATGAAGAAGGAGAAGGAGAAGAAGAAGAAGAAAAGTGAAGGAGTAGATGTAGATGTAGATGTAGAAGGGCATGTTGGAAATTGGAGAGCCCAACCCCACGCGGTCGGCTTTCCAGTTCTACAGAGCAAATAAAGAAATGGGAAGGGGAGGGAAAGACCTTTTATTCTGTTTATTGCGGGAAACACAGGTGGGGGACCTTCATTCAAATCGCCTTTAGAGCTGGGGGAGTGCGTGGTGGTGCTGTTGTGGTTGCGGCTGATATGCTTTTGTACTACTGCCATCTATTGCTTTTCTTTCTTGGCCCTTTTTTATTTTTATTTTTATTTTTATAATGTGAGGTCCAGTGCACATGCTGGATCTGATCCTTGCTAGGTGGGCCAGATAAATAGCTTTGTGATCATTTCTTTAGGTGGGGGGTGGGACCAGGGAGGTGACTTCGTGGTTCTTCATTCATACACGGTTAATCTTAATCTTGTTGGTGGCGGCTACTGTCTGAGTTGGTTCTATTCTAGGGATGACCTGTTGTTAAATTTAGGGACTGGGAGGGAAAACGTTCACCTGCGCAGTGCATCCGGATCGTTCCAAAGGTGGGACCTACCCCTCAATACACAAGACGTACGGTTCAAATGTCGTGCACTGGGAGGCCGGCTTTTATTTTAAGTGGATTCAGATTTTCAATAAATGAGCCCCAACATTGGACATCTAAGACCTATTTATTGCAAGCATTTGTGGGGTATGTTGTCCAGGGCACTTAGAATTTGAAACGGTGGACCCCCACCATGCAATGAAGAAGGTCCTTGCATTGTACTATAATGCAACATGCCACTGAACATTTGCTGGCATGAAATTGAATACACAAGCATTTTTGAATAAATGAGCTCCAACAAATGATTATTAAGAAAGTGTGTGTAAGAAATAAGTCCAGGCAGATGAAACCATTGACTTTGACGAAAAGCAAACTTTAGGAAGTTTAGCAAGCATATCATATACACATCCGCGTTATAGGAGGAGGAGAAGTAGCATCCAAAGGGCGTATGAGAACTAGATTTAGGTGTTTGTATGAGATGGGAGTGAGTTATTGTATGAGATGAGAGAAAAAAAAAAAAAATAAGTTAGATGACTGGAAAGTAACCATAGGAGCTGGAGAGAGGACATGATGTGTTCATTGAGATAACATGATGGTCAAACTTAGTGCCAAGATGCTTGACTTTAATATATTATAATTGCTCATGATCATTTCACGTCTTCCCTAATTTATTTTTTCAATTAAAAAGGAGTGATTATTTGATGATAATATTCGGATACTACCTATGGTTTTTCATTTTTAACTACTGCTAAAAACACTTATTAAAATTCAATTACAAAAAAGATAATAAAAAACCTGGCTTTCAAGGTATGTTGGTGTAATGGGAGGTTCCCCGCCCCATGGCTATTCTGCAGGAGTGGAGTAAAGCATTCCATCCCATATGAAACTGAAATCCTCTCTATCGAGCGTTATTAATTCTTTTTACCTTTCTTTCCATTCAGAAAAAGAAAAAAACAAGAAAAAAAGAAAAACACTGTTGAAGCAAACAACGGGATGAGCAGACTCCACAGGAAATCGGCACGATTTACTCCAATCACGGAATCCATTCCATTGTCACAGGAAGTAGGATTCAACCCTGCACGCACAGAGAGAGAGAGAGAGAGAGAGAGAGAGAGACCCAAATGCCAAATGAAATCTGCATATCACAACACCATGGGACTGAATTTTTACAGTTTTTGTATCCAAGAGACATAAATAAAGAAAACAACCACTGATTTTGAAGCAACAGATAATTGAAAACGCAACATAAACCTATATAAAGATGATTCTTAACAGCAACCACTGGTTGCAGCATCGTTCTGAGGTGGCTTCTGCTTAAAAATGGTCTTCTTTACACCTGATGAGACCTCTGCCAAGAGGCTTGGTGTATCCAAGATCTGCATCATCATATTCATGGGTGAGATAATAACCTTGCTGCTTATTAGAAGCAAACCACAAGACAAGTAAATTGGCAAACACTAACAGAACAGACATGCAGCACCAGACAAAATTCTAGCTCTTAAGTGACCTTTTCTGATGGGTACAGTGCAATCGTCGCAGATGCCTACATGATTTCTACATGTGGGTCTTGGATTCAGTTAAGTCAGCTACTATTCTCTTTTATGCAACAATAGTAAGCTAGGTTCAAATTAACTCCAAATGATTTTGGAAAAAAAAAAAGGGTTGAGATTGTGATTTTGATTAAAGGGGAAGCTGTTAAGCATGCCTCTCATTGGTTTAAACAAACAATCCCTGATTATCAAATTAGGGTTCAAGATCTGCACCTTTCCATTGTTGCAAAGATATCAACAAATCACCCCCTTCCTAACTTGATTGATCTAATACTTGATTAGTAGCAAAGATGACATTGAAGGCTTTCTTAATGGGCCATATATTAAAAAAAAATTCTCCATAGATTGAATGCAAAATCATGGTTTAAAATCACAGCTGAGGTGGGGCCCTAAAACCAACATGTTGCAGGCATATGGAGAAGTTCACGGCCCTTGGTGCATGAATTTTCATTTGTCCCCAAAAATCTACAAAAAAAAATTATGATTCCCCTGGACCATGCGATCTTAAGCCAGAGGTAGTAAATAAAAATGACCACTATAGGATCATTGCGGACAAGTGATGGCTAATAATAATATGATCAAATCAGTGATGCAGTTGACCATCTTCTCCTCAACTGCATAGAAGCTCGAGTTTTTCCTCAGCTGGTTTGGATGCAGTTGGGTACTCCCTACTACCCTTTGATCTCTTCAATGCTAGGAAGCTGCTAATTGGATGGAATAGGGGAAAGATTATGTGAAGATCCTCTTTCCACACAGTGCCTTGGACTATATTTGGAAAGAGAGAAATCAGGGTGTTCTGAAAACAAATCTTTTTCCACTGAGGCTGTGACAGACGGTGAAATTCGGTAACACTTATGGGTCTCCACTGTCCCTCTTTTTCGGGATCTGTCATCTGAGCTTATCATGTGAAGTTGGAGAGAATCAGTTCAACAGATTGATGCCTTATGGATTATCTATAAGGCCTTCTATTCCCTCTCTAGTTTCTGATTTTGGTTTGTAGGCTGCCTGTGTTTACGTTTCTTGGCTTTTTTGCTCTTTTTTTCTAGTTGTGTTCTGTGGACGTATCCTTTGCTCTGGTTGTTTTGATGTCTCCTCTGTCGCATGTCAGAATATATCTTTTTTACTGCTAAGTGTTTTTGTTGATCCAAGTTGATATTCCAAAAAAGAAGAAGAAAGAAACATGAAAAGAAAGCAAAAGAAAGCATATAGTAAGGCATTTTTTCGAGTAAGATTCCACTTGACCGTGAAATACAATACAATTCATTCACCTTTAGTACAAGCTCCTCAAAACATTGCTCCACATTAACTCGAGTTTTTGCACTGCATTCGAGAAAAAGGCACCCGGACTCCCGAGCAAAGTCTATTCCCTCTTTCTTTGTGACAACCCTTTCACTTTCCTGGAAATATGAAATATCTTGATTTGTGTCATGCATCAATATGAAAATACGAATATGGCATAACTGAATAGAACAAGCTAAGATGATAAATAAGTTGAGTTATAGAATGCTAGGAACTGTGTTCTAAGATCTATATGATGGAATTAGTTTTGAAGAAAATAATTCTTATTGGAGGTCTCCATAAAATACACCCACCCACCCACCTTATCAACTTTGTTTCCAACAAGCATCTTGATGCAGTCTTGATTGGTGGAATAGAGGTCAACTTCCTTAGCCCAGATATCCTTAAGATTTGTAAATGTCTCTCGCCGTGTAACATCATAGACTGTGATTTAAAAACCAGAAATAAAAATAAGAACCCAAAACAACAGAAAGACAAGTGTCACAGGTAGAACATGTCAAATTGCATGAAAGAAAAACATTAAAAATGCATTTAAGTAACGTTTCGTTTCTTTTCTTCCCTCCTAATATCGGTTAGTCAATTGACCAAGATGTTCACTTTTCTTCTTCGGCTACATAAGGATGTAACTCACAGATGAGGCCATTGACATGGCTACATGTGTGTAAGTCGCAATTGCTTCAATGCAATTTAGATTTCAAGAAGAGAGATGACAAATGGGTACAGTACTACAGTGAGATGTGAAGCTAGAAAAGTATTGTAGTCATCATCTCAGAATTCATGTTGAGACTGACAAAGTTTTACGCTAGCCGTCCACCTACCTAACACAACCCTCCTTTATACGAGCCTTGGACCGGCATTAAAAATTGGTGATTTTTTATTTTCCGAATGGTAAAAAACTGGTGAAGTTGTGGAAAAGCATAAGCTGGAAGAGTGGAAAACTACTTTCGTTGTTTGGAGGATGGGTGGCATGTCATGAGTACAGTGGGTGATAAGTTTCCCTACTTAAATGGCATTCAGTACTTCTAGTCTATCTAGTGGGATTGAAGGCACTGAATGAGCAATTTGGCAATGCACAAGGTGTTGACGATAATGAGAAATAGGTACTCAAGTCATCTTGCCATTGAGAGAAATTACAGAAATGTGGCCTCCTGAGTAAATATGAGTAGTGAAGAGCCATAGGTACCAGCTTACATTTTTGAAGAGATTAGAGACTGACCCTTATCGAGGTCAGGTTTTCTTTGGCATGGTGGTCATAGTGCAAATTCTGGATATGCTTTTTTTTAAATTTGTTTTATTTATTATTATTCTTTTTTTTATATCTCAATGTTATACAGCATATTTCTCTTGTACTGTGTAGTTTTCTTTTTCCAGCTTTTCGACACTTTTTCTTCCCCCTGAGATCATTTTTGGTTACTGATGAAAAAAGGACCTAAGTTTTGCCATGGCATTGCTAATGCTCACGACCACTCATGGCAGCCATTCACTGGGAGTAAAAGATAAACGTTTTGAAAACAGCAGATTTGGAATGAAATATTGGATTTGTACACTGCCCTTTACTCAAAGGAGAATCAACATACACTGGAGTTGGATGGTTAAGCATTTGATCCTACTAGTCAGGAAGTGTTGCATGCCCTTGAAGATCAACTCATGGAAGAGGAAGTTCAGATGTCCTTTTCTTTCAAATCATGTGGCTGATCGGGCTCCAGTCCTGATGGTTTTCCTGCGGCTTCTTTTTACAAAAATTAGGATTTTTACCAAGAATGACAATGACATCTATTAAGTAGTTCAATTCATATACTAGACTGACTTTGAATCTTGGGCCATTGTTCATAGTTCAGATTCCTGGAAATAATGGGGCTTTCCTCTCTAGGACTTCCTGCGCCCCAGTTAGATCAACAATGTGTATAAGATTTTGGCTAAGGTTCTCACCGATCTCCTTCAACAGGTGTCATCCAGTAATATCTTAGAAATAAAGTGGTTTTGTTGACAGGAGGTGGATGATTTTGGATGGTGTTTCTATTGCCAACAAAATGTATTGATTCAAAGCAGAAGGAATGAAGCCCAGAATTTTTTGCACATTAGATCAATACGAGCAAATAAAAGTAACATTCTGCATATAAATATTAGCAAAAAAAGTACCCATTATAACTCCTTGAGCTCCTCTATAGTATGAACTTGTAAGTGTTCTAAATCGCTCCTGCCCAGCTGCATGATAACAGAAGTAACTAAATTTAGTGGGTCATACAGTACCATGCAACCCTTGTACATTAGAGAAAGTAGTGAAACCATAGTTGTCGAGTTCGTTTCGGACGCCGTTTCGGCTTGGCTCCAAAATGAAACATTTCGGCCGATTCGGACATTTTGTTTTTCAATTCAGAAATTTGTTTCGGAAAAATATAAATATATATTTATATTATATATATGTGTGGGCCTCACTTAAAAAAATTTATATATAAATTTTTTAATGATTATAAATAAGTGGGCCTCACTTTCTTTAAATTATTAAGACCTTGTTATAATTTTTGAATGGTTTCATAAATCATCAGGACCTCTAGGTATTTCACTGAAAATTGACAATTAAAAATAAGTGGGCCTCATCATCGCAAAAAAAAAAAAATCCTCCAGGGGCAGGGCCCAGGTGTGTTCAGATTCCACTCAGGTTAGCCTGCCTGTTTTGTAGCCCTAATGACCATGTGTACGCAGGGTTACCAATTACCATTCATCAGAAGCCAGAAGGTCCCACATGACAAAATCTAAATAGACAAAATTATCAGCAATGGAAGATCGAGAATTGAGATTGCAATGATCCAAAGGCCCATCGTGCAATCAAATTATGTTAAGCAGCCACGTGATCAAATGGTGGACCGTGATTCTAAGACGACCACAATCTAGTGTTTAAAAGATGATCATTGAACAAGACACGTGATCAACTGGTGGACCATAAAAATGCAGCATCAACTATCAAACTCCATAAATTTATATAAAATAGAATAAGTTTTCAACGAGTATAAAAAGTGGGCCTCACTTCCCATATTTGATCAGAACCACTTATTTTTCTTAAGCATTCAAGACCAAACCATAAAAGGTATATAGTACCTTTACTCTTTCGTAAGACCCAAACGGAGCTCCCAACCCCAACCCTTTCGCAAAAACGCGGAGATGACGAGGAAGAAACGGAAGGAGAGAGAGATCGATGCATACCTGAGGATTCGAAGAGATTTTTTTTCCAAATAGATTAGGCAAAGCCAGCAAAGACGACCCTCGAGGACAAAGGAAATCCACCCAACAGCGTTGGCGAGGGAGAAGTTCAATCAATAGCCCTCGGCGAGGGAGAAATCCAATGACAGCCCTCAGCAGAAGAATAATCGCTAGATATTGAAAGGGGATTAGGGAGATAAAAGAACTCGTGGTTGATACCTGCATCTTTGAGCCCAATTTATAGATTGAATGGGATTTTGAAGACTGCATGTTGTCGAAGGAGAGGAACATGAGGTGTCGCTGCTCAAAAACAGGTATTTCAAACGATTTCATTTATTTCGTTTCAGATTTGGTAGAATGCTAGACTACATTCATTCAATTTTTTTCTTCTTTAACGGTCTTCTCCCCGATTCATCCGAATCTGTTGATTCGGAAAGTGTTCGTCCGAATTTAGGGTTTTTTGCACGAAACCCATATTTCGGCGAATTTTAACGAAATCTGAACCGAACATCTTCAGGTGAGATGTTCGGTTCGGTTTTGGTTTCAAAACGAAATAACTCGGACATTTCGTCCGAATCGAAACGAATTTGACAACTATGAGTGAAACACAGATGATAATAACTTATCTTGCGCCCAAAGCATAACAGATTCTCATGGCAGGAAAAATAAGGAAAATCTATAAAAAAAGGAAATCAGGGAACATGTTCTGCAAATCTTATTAAAAGACCTTTCATAAATACAGCACAAATCTGTAAGCAGGTTGGAGTTATTCAAATCTCAAACAGCAAGAAGGGAAGAAAAGAAAGAGGAGGACAAAGGAGGGAGGGGAGAGGGTGGCATAGGCCTTCACCAAGAAACCACATGTAATGCCTAAAAAATAAAAATAAAAACCCAAAAAGGAAAATTTTCTATATAAAAAAGGTACACTCTCCATCTCCAGGGTGGCAGAGTGACTTCAACAAGAAGAGTGATAATTCCTTGAATTCATCATCTCTAGACAAGTACAAGCTTTAAATTCATTAGCTCTGAAGCTCTGAAGGAATCTTATGCCTAATTGGGGTTAATGCAATTGCAATGACTACTCATATGACATTCCAATGAATTACCAATACCAGGCATGCACACAATTTGTGAAAAAGATTCTATTCAAGAGAAGAGAAAAGGAAGGATCTAAAGGTTAACATGGAAAAAGAAATCATCCGTACCACATCACAAAGACCAGGTTGAGTTGTGAAAGCAGGAAAGCCTAAAGATGGCTGCTAATTTTACTTATGTATTTTGGATGGTGTAAAAACCTAGTTTTTAACGAATGAAATGCAGTTACGTGCATATGTGAAATCTACCCGTTTTGCATAATATACACATGCAAATAGGGTAAGCACACAGCCTTACATCTCAGATCATCTCTGTATTAGTCATGCTTCAAGCATAGTTATTTTACAAGAGCTAGTTTTTGCTAATAAAGAGTAGGTGCCCAGTTACCTTTTTCATTTTGAATGATAAAAAGTTAAATTTATTAATCCAAATCTACAAGTGTTCATATGTAAGCAACATGAATTCTGAGCAATAAAATTTACTGTTATAAAAAAAAAAAAATGTAAGCAACAAGAATATTTACTAGTGTACCACATCACCACTGAATACCAATGAACTTCAACTGCCGCATAAGTCATAAGTTGCTCCAGAACTCAAATCACACAGGTGTATTTTTTTAGTTGTTCATTAAAGAGCTGTTTACACACTGAAATTGACAACAGCAGATGGGAAAATATTGAGCAAAATGGTAACATTTCGATAATGATGCAAAAGATTTTGATGGAAACCACAATAGAACCAGGGGCCTGGGCCTGTGACCCAACCAACAGCATTTTAAAGATTCCAATTAATTTTCAACACTATAAAATGTCAGTTTTGCACTTGAAAGGGTATCACATATGAAACTAGGAGGACAAAAAAGAAAAATGAAATGAAAATAAGAATATGTTTTTTGTCGGTTAAACTAATTATCCCTGATTGTGAAAATAGGTTGGCAGGAAGCAATTTGTTGAGATGTTTTGTAAATATAAAAGAAAAGAGAGAGAGAGAGAGAGAGAGAGAGAGAGAGAGAGAGAGAGAGAGAGAGAGAAATTATCGAAGAAGAAACTATCATGTTAATATATTAACTAGTGTTTGAAATAACTATTAGAAAACTTATTTTATGTATATGTGTCTAGTTTTCAACTGAAAAAGATTTATCCTAGGGCATCATAATAAGTTCTTGATTTGCTATATGAAGATCAAGTAGTCATTGAAATTTGAACATGCTATCAGGTCATTATGGAAAAGATAACATAAATTCGTAACTTTTTACAATATTTTCAGCACATTTTCAACTGCGGAAAATTATTGATGGCTAGTAGCTCATCATAAATAAAACTTGATAAGCTGAAAATAAAGAGGAAGAGTTCCAGGACATGCTATACAGTCCTATGGCAAAAAAATCCCAAGTAACATGCAAAGAGGAGAGAGAGGGAGTGGGGAGGGGGGGTGGCAGAGAGAGAGAGAGGGGGGTATACATGAAGCAACAAATCAAAGTTGCATATTTGTCTTTGTTTAATACATAATCACCATTGATTTACCAACGGGGTCGATAAAGACTTATTATAATGGAGAAAAGAAAAGGCCTGAGATACAGAACAAGAAATTAAGAAATTAAGGCTTTACAATAATCTAAAAATGGAGAAAATTAAGCTAAAACTGTTAAGCAATATGGAAGTCATAAACAAACACTGGATAGGTCAACAAAAAGTGTACAGTTACCTGTATCCCAGATTGCAAGCTTCAATTTTTTCCCTCCAATAGTAACCATTTTTACTTTAAAGTCCACACCTACAAATAGATACACTCACAAATTAAGATATCTTTTGCCAAGAAAAAATTTAAGATATCAATTTTACCAAAAAAAAGATAACAAGGAAACAAGCATAAGAAGCAATGCACTTGACTAAGTTTTATTACAAATTACAGTACACCATTTCATAATCATCATCATCATCATCATTGTTGTTGTTATCAATGAAATAGTTACTGTCTAAAAAAGAAAAAAAAAAGAAGTTACTGTTGTTGTTATCATTATTATTGAATGCTGAGTGTAAAGAAAAAGAGATATATACTGAAGGGCCAAAAAATCAAGCCACCAAAAAGCTACACAATCCCAAAAAAATAAAAAGAAAAAAGAAAAGAAAAGCTTATTCGTGGAGATGGAGATCTACCCTAAGCATCTTCCTTTTGGCAATCTACATATCTACATGAAAAGATGTCCTCCTGGGCAATAAGCAAGCTATGCCTTGCAACACATTCCTTCCCCACTCTGCTGTCCTTAAAAAAGGGAAAAAGAAAGGGAAAAGGAAAAAAAAAGAATAGAAAAGAAAGACACTGCTACCCCTTGATTACCAATAGCACCACCATCAAAATAGTTTACTTTTACACAAGCAGCCACAGAGAAAGCTATCCATTTAAAAAAATTCAAAAATATAACAAACCAATGAAGGAAGAAAATAAGAAGTAAAGATTCATGGAGCCCAAACCCCTTCTGTAGCAAGACGACCAACCTCCAAGTTGGCCAATAATGAAATATGCAACCAAAAACAAAATTATGTGTTGGAATATCTCCAAATTCATCCACTCGCTCAGCTATAAACTACAGCAAACTTTCAACCTTCAGACATCCCTCGGAGTGTGAAAATTAAATCACCTTTATCAAGAATGTCACTAGCACTTAAACAGAAGGCTCTGATCCCTAATCCTACAAACAATGAGAAGGGCATACGCTACTTGCCTCAGTGTGGGGATAATTCCCTAACAGACATGAAAATTTAATGATAATTTCCCAATGGTTTTTGCTCCTAACACCATTAAGTATGCCTTTCAGGGATAACCACTACCATACCCACCAAGTTCAATTTCCAAACACCAATTATAGAGCCCACCACCATGAAAAAGAGATGTTCCTTAAAGTTTTCCTACCCAAAAGAGATGTTCCTTAGAGTCTTCCTACCTGTGACCTTTTGGCCCAGACACAAATGTAGTTTCCTCCAGTGACTCCCATAAATTTACCATGAGCAAGTGCTTAACAGCTTCTCCCCACATTTCTTACCAACCTCTTGCAAAATAAAAATTAAGAATCTCAGTTTTATCTCTTCCCAGATGGACTACAGAAAAACAACTAGCATTTGGAGCCACATGATAGATAACCATCATGATCATCACCGCAGCTGCCACCACCAACACAGCATCATCGTACTATGGAAATATCATTACTTCTCTATGCAGGAAAACCTAGCATTTGATAGGGTCAGAATGCTTTACTGTTGTACAAATCAAGAACAATTTTGAAATGGAAAAGAAAACTCCAGGCGAACTAACATGCCATAATAGGTGTGCAGAGTCTTAAAGCTCAAATCCCATGTGCACAGTCTTCCTCATCTGGAGGTATCGAACTACTGTGAATTATGAGTTTTGAGATTTCTGAATAATAACGAATTACTCGATTCGAATTGTTAGTGCTTCGGCATCCATCCAAATGAATTAGGTAAACTATGGGTGTGTCCACTGTAATATACTTCAAAATCCCGCCTTGATCATCACAACAAAGAAAAATAAACCTTTTGAAAAACATTTTCTTGCAAGAAAATTTAACAGAGTGAAATGTAACTCCATTAAATGACATATGAAATTGTAATACGTTACACTCTGCCCTCATGATGGTGGCCAAATAGAAAGTCTTAATTGGGTGGGAACTTTTTCCTTTTACCCCTTACCCATAGTTATTGTCAATGCCAATTCCTGTCATTGACTCTAGAGTGGATATAATCAACACAGTATCTCAATTAATGTGAATTTCAATCTCAACGTCTCTTCAACCAACAATTCTACAGGACCATCCAAACAAGTGGAAGATTGCGGTACATACAAGGGATAACTAAACCACTCAGTCGATCTGTTCTAGTAAAATTATTACTAGGACCCATGATTTCGCAGATAAACAAGAGACATTTCAAAGAAACATTCCTAATACTCACACCCAAAGTTATCATTAATCCTCACACAACTAAGAACCCAAGAAACATAACTAGCAATATCACCAGTCTAACATACATTCACACGAAACACAGCTTTGTTGTGCAATTTCCGTAATGGAGAGACATGATATTTTCCAATTTGATTAGAACCAAGTGGCACTTACCGATCGTGGGAGAGAGTTCTTCAAAGGTGTCGGAAGTGAATCTCAAAAGGAAACTGCTCTTTCCAACCCCAGAGTCTCCAATCAACAACAACTTGAACAAATAATCAAATTCGGGCCGATTGTCCATCAGATTTCCACTTCCAAAGCCCTAGAAAAAGAAGATCAAATCACCACCTCCAAAAACCCTAGAAATCAAAACCCTAGATCCACAAATGCTTCCGATCGATCCCTATCCAAAAAGAAACGCCAATCAAGTTCAATCCAAGGAAGAGATGAAATAACTACAAATCAGTTGAGAAGGTAAAGTAAAAAGGATTTCCTCACCTTCGAGAAGTAAGATCGAGAATTCTAGATCTAGGGTTTTTGTGGGGGAGACGAGGTTGAAGGAGAGGCGAAAAGCTTAAAACGAAGAAGAAAGCACACCAGGCGTCGGTAGAAGAAAAAAGTCGCGGGGAGGAGGGAAAGAGAGGCCAGGTGGAAGGGGACCCAGAGAGGGTCATGTTTGTTTATTTATTTACTTATTTATTTTCACATTTATGGGAAAGCGGTCAAGCTTGTGGGTCCATTTGGATGCATATCTTTTAACGTTGGAAGGTCGCGTGTGAATAGACCAAAATATCAGACCCAACAAATTATTCTACCTCTTAATTTAACATCATTGAAATTTAATGGCGTTTTAATTACAAATCTCTTTTTAGATTCAATTTAGTGGTTAGTGATGATTCAACAAGTGCAAATTTGAGCCTCATGCAATATCAAATGTTGTGGGATGCTAGAGTGTGAAAGGGGTTACTGGTCGAAGGTGCCAAGTGAGCCCAATAGTGCTGGGAGAAAATTTTCCTTTGATTTATATTTCTTTGTGAGGGAAGATTTCATGAGACTTTTAATTTCGGTGCTTCCCAAAATTCACTCATTGAAAATCTTCCTTCTTTACTATTAGTAATAACCTGAGATTCTCTCTCAGATGGTACAGCTAGGATTTCGGGACTCATAAGCTTGATTAAGGATCATTCACCCATTGTAATATATTAAGCTAAGAGGTTTTGGCTTCAATTTTGAGCGTCGGTTATAACTTTGATCGATAGTTATGGAACTACTCATGCAACTACTCACTCATTTTTCCACCAAAACCACTCATGTTTCAGTTATTTCAATATTGCAGTGTATGGAGATATTTCGCTAAGCACGAGTTATTGGGCTAGTTATTATATATTAAGTTAGATGCTTTTTAGATAATTTTGACCACTTGATTTGATTTTGACCGTAATTGAAATATAACTTCTCACTTCTAACTACTTGCCACTTCTTATATAACTACCCATTATCTTTTCTTTTCTTTTTTTTAAATCTGCAAAATTACATTTTTGCTTGCATCTCCTATTTCATTTCTACATATACTTTTTTTTTTACCTCATTTCTCATATTCCCTTTCTACGTACTATCCCTACTTTTAATTTTGAAAATTGGTACAGTCATATTTTTTTTTCTTTCTAAAAATCCATTACTATGCATGAATATTTTATTTGCATTGTATGAGTGAATATTTAATTGCATTGTATGGAAGTATCCGTGCTCAGCACGAGTTATTATACTAGTTATAATATATTAAGCCGGAATGTTTTAGATCTAATTTTGACTTTACTTACTAATTTTGACCATAAGTTATTTTCGGTTTCTACAACTACCAACAGGTTATTTTCGGTTTCTACAACTCTTAACATATTCTCCTTCCACTTTTCATTAATATACTTTCCCGACTTATGGACACCCATCTTCCCCTTTCTAACATACATAGAATCCTATATCTTCATGCATACCCGTGATTTGAACGTGTTTTTGTGCTAGTTATAATATATTAAGTTAAAGGGTTTTTGAGGTGATTTTGACCATAACCAATGATTTTGAGTGTGAGTTATAACTCCCCACTTCAAATATGTAACTACTCATCTCCACTTCTAATATGTAATCACTCATCTCGTTCACTTCATGTAACCACCTATTTTTCTCACTTTTTGCTTTTCCAGAAGAACTTCTTATCTATACCCATTATAATCACCAAATCATTGTCCTGAATATTTGATGAAGAAATCAGTAAATATACTTTTCAGTTATTGGCGTACATATCCGTGCTTAGCACTGGTTGTTGTGCTTGTGTTGCTCAGTAGATCAAACTTAATTTATATAGATCCCCAGTTAATCACACAGCATGAACTAATTTATTGGCCCAGGGGCGTCATCCATCATCCTCTGCATACTGATCTAATAACTGTATTTTATTTTGGGTCTACCCAAAGGCCCATATGGATGCATATAAAGTTAGATAAACCACACCATCGTGGCAACTTTCCAAAGGGTTGGTGACCGAACTTGGACTACCAAGGGGGAGAGAGTTTTATTGGTGTCAAATGGAGAAGGATTATCAGAGCAGGTAACCTGTAGTTTTCAAGTTCTTTTTAATGATCTGTTTATGTGAAACATTCAGGGAGTTATTAGAGGCTGCCCCCAATCATGAGAAAGGATTTGTACAATAATAACATTTAAGAAGTGAGTCGTCACTTGAGATACAAGTGATTAGGGCTACTAGAAAATGCATGCAATTGGACCTTGTGCATGATTAGCTTAAATTTTGAATAGGCCCCACTTGAAAGCTTGACACCACCCATTCGAAGGGACGTTTAACTGCATCTTCTAAGGGTCTAATCGCCTTTTTTGCTTGTGCCTGTGCTTTGATTTAATGGGGTGTGCCCCATAAGAGCTATCCTCTATTCCTTTTCCTAGGTGAGTTGCAGGTCACCATATACTTTTTATAGCTGGTGTCTTTACTGGTACAGTGCATTTGGATTATTGTTGTGCATTATATGTTTGCCTTCTATAATAATCTAATGTCTAACTTTCCTAAAAAGCAATCAAAAGAAGGAAAAAAAAAAAAGGAAAAGAAGCGGGACTAATCACCTTTTTTCAATTGGCGACTGTTTCAAATCTCTTTAATTATAGTCATGATCAGGACTGAGGGAACGCTTGGCTCCAAAGGTTAAGTTGCCATTGTATTGTTCAGTTTTTTTTTTTTTTTTTTCACTTCACTAGTATGGACGTATGAGACCTAAGAATAAATATTTTTTCAATACTCCACTCAGGTGGAGCCCATTACTCAACACTAACCCCCTCCCCGTTTTGATAAATCCTTAGGTGACTACTAAAGTGAGCACCTCTTTGCCAATGGGTGTGACCGTGTGAGGCACTACGCTATCATGTGGTTGTTTTTCCACTTTATCTTATTTAAATACTTGAAATGAAAAGACCAAGGCAGATTGAAGATTAAAACCAAGCATTCATTATGACATATAAGCATTATTCTTCTAGTTTTGACCCTCTATGTCACTTTGTTTTACTAAAAGAAAGAAAGAAAGAAAGATTCTACAATTTGTAATATTCTTTAAGTCAATGAAAATGATCTGCAATCATTGATATCTTTCCCTTTGAATTATTGTATTTACACCTTGTCCATAAAATCAATGCATATTACTTGTTTTGAACTAATTTGCTTCTTGGTTCTACTATGGACTTGGGTTGACTCTACATCTTATCAGGGATATTAGGAATATCCAGTCACTAGAGTTAATAAAAACATCTAGTGGTCAGATAATATAGGACAGTTAATTTGTTAGAGACAAGGGTTAGTTTGAATATCTGAATTTGAATTATTCTGTCCTCAATTGCTCTATTCTTTAAGTACAAGTAAAAGAAATTTATGGTTGTAAAGTTAATGTAAAACTTTGTGGAAGCATATCTTTTTGGGTTTTCTACATAGTATCAAAGGTATGACCAGGTGGTGATCTTGCGATCAGCTGACCATGGTCTTATCTCATGCATCATCAAAATCTTTACTCTCTTAAATAAATCCAAACATCCTCTTGTATGCTCATTCATTCAAAGCTTATGCTCTTAACTTTTTTTATCTAGGGAGGTACATGGATACCCGATTCTCCGATTATCCGGAGGTTCCGATACGTTAAAAACCGGGTCTGGGTCCTTATTTAGGCCCAGATAAGTAAATGAGTTCGAATCCGATTCTACCTTGGTTCGGACCTGTGGACCCGAGACCTGATATATTACATCAGTTTTCGAAAATCTATCATAAAAATCATATTTTTTTTAATATCATTCGCTACCTAAACCTAAACCCGGATCCAGACCCTTCACATATATGATTCACCGGTTCTGAAACGGTTCCGGATCCGGATCCAGTTCCACCTTTTCCTTAACGGTTCCGGTTCCGGGTCCACCATGGACCTGGACTGGAACCAACCCGTTTACCATCATATTTTTATCAAGTTGATGATGAACACTTTTCAAAGAATCACAACATATCTAATTCAGTAGACCACAAGCACCAACAAACTCTAAAAAAGACAGAAGATTAATTGCATGATGATAGACTCTACAAGGTAGATGTTAGTCATATATTCTTTAAAATATTAACAATCGCGCATGATCATGGCACAGGATCCTTTCACAGGATCATGCGATTCACGAAGGTGTTGGAGATAATAGGATAGTTTGTCACACATGACAGTTAAAATTCTCAGCTGTGAGATTGCCTTATATTCTCGTTCTGGGCCTTTTTGGCCAATATTGAAATTTGATGACTTTTGTTTTGGTATTCACCAAGTTTAAGGGGACTTTTCTGGTAAACCCTCTTCTTTTAATAAGCCCGTTTAAAGTGGGGTCTTTTTCTCATTCTTCTTCATTTATTATTGCATTTTGTGAGACTTTAAATGTTTTTGTTTCTTTGAACTTAGTCTCAAACATCTTTGAGTTCCAATATTTATTGTTGCACGCAGTGGGGACCACCGATTTTCATTTGGGGGGTGGATGATGGCCATAATCTTACTTTTTTTTAAAAATTATTTTATCATTTAGGGGATTGGGGGCATATTTCTGACCGCCCATGGGCTTATTTATAGTTCGTTTGAAACTACAAGGGTCTATTTTCAAAATTGAAATGGGCTTGTTTCCAGATTTGATGCCAGGAGAGTGCCCCCAAAACTCAATACCTAGGTCCAGGGGCGGACCCAAGTGTATTGGGCTGGGGCTAAAGCCCCCTCCAAAATCGGAAAATACCCATTAGGTCCTTAAGGCCCTTATGACCGAGCCCCCACTTAAAATTAACCAAAGACCCTTCTCCTTTCCCAACTCGAAAAACCCATACCCATCAATTTACATGATGGGGCACACATTGGATATCCTAGCCATATCCAATTTTTATCCATTTTTTTTCTTTTTTATGATTATAAACCATTAGTGTCATTTTGTTGTAGGGACATTCATGTGCATGCATCCCTCATCATACGGCGAGGGACAAACTTGATAGGGCCCATTTAGAGCTCCATTGATAATGGGACTTGGAGGATGGAAAGAGACATCTTGGATGGGCTCATATATCAAGCTTAGGGTCAATCCGATACTTTTAACCCATTCGTCCATGGCCTACAAACTTAACGCCTTATACTAAAGGAAAAAAAATTGACCCTCGATCCACGGTTCAATCTATTCAAATTAGTGGAAATTCAATGGATCCAGTATAATTTAGGCGGTCCCAATGTGTGCGGATGGTTCGGATGAGTCATAAAGTTGGCCCCGCTATGTTGTACCTCATTGTAATATAGTGAGGGATAGATGCACATGAATATTTTTCCATTTTATTAATTTTATCAAGACTTGACATATATTTCCCTCTTTCTTGTGTGTTAGTCGAAACCAAATCTATCAATCAAACCAAGTTGATTACTAAATCAATCACTTTATTTATAAAAGTGGTTTCATAATATGAATGATGGTTTTAAACTCAGCTAGCTTAATTGAACTAACTATTAGTACTTTAGAGTTCAGTCTCATTTATATATTCTAGTGATCGTAGGCCCCAAGTGCAAGGCCACAATATTTGTAGTAATAATTTAGTGGAGTCTGAGGTTGATCCACAAGGAGTAATTAATCGCGCAAAACCCGTCCTATTGGAAAACTAGTACTAACCTAATAAAATCTATAAAAATAAATCTCTATGAAACTGAAATTAAAATTTAATTACAAATCCAAATTAAAAATTACAATCCCGAATAAAAATCCTAATCTATGAATCCTAATCTAACTACTGTATTCACCATAAGATTTATCATACCAACCAATTGCAATAATTATAAAGATGCATAAAAATAAAAATAAAATAAAATAAAATAAAATCAGAGAATAAAAAATAAATTTTAATTCTAAAACTTTGCAATGGTTACTTTGCTAAATGCCATCAAGAAAAATCAAGACCATCGCACCAAGTGCGCACTGTCACTACACAAAAATTCGATGTTGACCCATTGGTGAAGACCAAGACCCCATAAACTTGATTTATTAATGAAAGACCCATTACAAGTAAATAACCATTACAAAATTATTTGAATTAAAATAAAGTGCATCCAACCTTACCCTAGACACATGAAACACTAAACGGAGGAGAGGGACTCGCGGTCTTGAATGACAATCCAACCGGCTCTCGTTTTGCGATTTGAAATCCAAGCAAGGGAGGAAGATGATGAATGGCTGGTCCAATGGTGGAATAACGATAGCAATGACGGCAGCGCGACGGTGGCGTAAAAATCCAAGTGGCGGTGTGCCTTCAGGAAGGCCTTGGATGAAATATTGATGGTAAGATGAGAGATGGAGAAAATTTAATGGAAAAGGGGGAAAATAATGTTGCTGGTCGTCCAAGGTATGGAGGGGGAATGGAATTGACGTGCATCCCCTTTTGTGGTCTCTTTATAATTTTTTGATAGCTTGGGTTGCAAGATTTTGGTTTAAGTAGGGATTAGTAGTGTGGGGTCCAAGTTGGATTATGATTAGGAGGGTTTTGGGAGAGTTTCAAGGGATTTTCCAGCTTCTTGGATTTCTTGGCACACCATCCTACTAAAGGTAGGATTTTTTATATCTCATGCTACTTCCTTTCTTAGCCCACTTTGGCTAAAAAATCAATTCAAATATGAAAATTTCAGATTTGAAACAAATATTGGATGCTCTTGGAATACCATCTTGGACATGTGAAGCATATGGGAAATGGGATGGAGGGCTTGGAAGTGCAATGAATTTTTTGAAAGAATCTTGGTTGCAAATTTCAAATATTTGAGGCCTATCTTTTAGGAGTTGGTTTCTCTCATCAAATCTGTTTTATCTGCCATTCCTTAAAAAGTTGAAACTCCTTTTGGTAGCTTCCAATTTCTCCACTTGGCCCCACTTCTCTTCCAAATAAATTTCAAATCTGAAAATCAGATTTTTATCTCAATCTTGGAACTCATGTGGACTCCACTTGTGAGTGCAATGCTTAAATTTCCTTGCCTTAGACGTCCTTCATATGGCTGGATTTTCTTTTGCAATTTTTTTCTTTGTTTGGCTTGAATTAAATCTTCCAACCAGGGTAGTGTGGACCCCATGTGGAGCTTCAATGTCTTGGTTTTTCCTCTTTAAATTTGTTTCTTCCGCGGGCCCTAAGAAATTGATTTTCCTACAAAAAAATAAACAAATATCAAAGAATAATCTATTCATATAGGGAAGGAATGATGCAAGGTGCGGGCCCAATTCACACTAAAAAGATGCATAAAATGTCACCATTAATTATCAAATTTTCTTTAATTAAATCAATGGTGCAAAGAAAATTCATCATTTCATGTGTGAATAAAAAGTAATGAGAAATTTGTGACTTTCAATGCCAAGAAATAGAGAAATCCATGATTTTATGTGAAAATGCAATTTTTGGAAGAATTTTTATTCGAATTCAGACTATGATGCCCACAAACACAAAATCATGATTTTTTTTACTAAAATGGTCCATGATTTAATGATTAGGTTCTTAATTACACTAAATTGATGAGGAAATTTTGCATTTTTAAGGACTTATCATCTAGCTAATGACATATATATATATATACAAATTAAAAAAAAAAACTATTCGTGATTTAGTCAAGGAGGACATTTATGTCCTTGCTTGCTTAGCTGGCTTAAAGCTTCTCATTTGATATCATCCAATATGAAGATGTGTATTTTTTTTCCTCATATTTTCTTTTTAAGTAATTTTGAGATCTAGAATAACCACTACAAGAAATTTGGGGTTTAAGGACGACACAAATTTGTCCCAAAATGTACATATTTCGTCTTCAAAATAAATTAAGACGAAAATTTTTCGTCACCCGTTTTGTTGCCAAAGCCTTGTCGTTAAAAGGTATTGGAGACGGGGAAAAAAATCGTCACTGAAAAAGATAAATTTGTGACGGTTTTTTTTGTCTCCAATACACTCTGTTGGGAACATACTTGTAAGTAATTAGTGACAAAATATTGTCATTAAAGAAAGAAATTAGAGACAAAAATATTTTGTCATAAATATGAGAAATAGAGACGAAATAATTTTGTCGCGTTTAATATAAAGGATGTCACAGCCCCGCCCAATTCAAGGACTTCTGCTCCCGCCCAAGCATGCTTAACTTCGAAGTTCTTACGATTTCCGGGGTCGCACGGTTTTAAAAGGTTTCATGCTAAGTTAATACGGGGTTTGACTTATAAGCCTAGGGTAAGGACTTGGATATTTCCGATGCGGGCTAATAAAGACTCACCGTTTGAAGCCCGTGGTTGACATGCTACGCCCCGTGGTTAAGGGTACCGCCCAGACCAAGTTCTCACATTCTCCCTCACTAGAAATAGAGCCGCTCTCGGCTCTAATACCAACTGTTACAACCCCCAACTCAGTATAAAATTGTCTGCTTTGGCCCCCTGCATGCGCGAGGACTTCCCAGGAGGTCACCCATCCTAGTACTGCTCCCGCCCGAGCACGCTTAACTTCGGAGTTCTTATGATTTCCGGGGCCACACGGTTTTAAAAATCCTCATGCTAAGTTAATACGGGGTTTGACTTATAAGCCCAGGGTCAGGACTTGGATATTTCCGATGCGGGCTAACGGAGACTCACCATTTGAAGCCCGTGGTTGACACGCTACGCCCCGTGGTTAAGGGTACCGCCCGGACCAAGTTTTCACAGTAGCAGAGACTGAGAGAGGTAGGTGTACCTAGCGGTGGCGGACTCTTAGATGGAGGATGATGGGCGCAGATGATGGTGATTGCTGATGGTGGTTGCGTCTGGGAGTTCTGGAGAGAGATACTGAGAGAAGTAGAGATGAGAGGGATCACTGATCAGGGATGGGTCTGCACTACGTGCGTTGATGGAAGGTGATGATGATTGATGGGGGCCAATGGGCTGCTACCTGAGACAATAAGACTGCTACCCCTGCAGTTGCTTCAGTTCTAGCAAGAGGAGAAGAGAAAAAAGTGTGAAAAGTAGGGTCAAAAGGAGAGAGGAACATACCCATAATTTCCTGATTCCTATGGGACATCTCACGGTTCACAGTTTCACAATACTGAAGCTTATCTTGATCTTTCAAGAATTGATCAATTAGGTACCCATGAGCGCCGTGGATCTCAAATCCATAAAAACCTGTAAATATAAGCAAATATATGCTTGCATAAGAAAATGAAGCTTGGCCATTGGGTTGAAGTTCTATAAACAGGAATTACATTGAAAGATGAAATATAAAGCATGAATCAGAAAAATGAGTGATTTACAATGAATTGAGTTGTTTTCTGGATGGAAGTGGAAGGTCCCTCAAGTTCTACATTCAAAACAATATCTTGTGCCCCCAAATCACACTGATCGTGTCACGCATTAGACTTCTTTGATCTATAGCTATCCTGAAATCATCTTCTACCACCATTCCAATTTCCACCCAATCTTAAACCTACATGAATTTAACAAATTCTAGTAACACTAAATCCCTGCAAATCTCTCTGCTTAAAAGCTTTTATGCCCATATGATCTGCATCGCACATCACCATAGGTGATAGACTGGATGCTTCACCATACAACCCACTTTTTCTCTTTTGATGAATCAAGAAACCAAACAGCACAACTCACTCTTTCCTTCAAGTTTTCTGAATACCTATTACGAACACTCTTCAACAGCGATGAAAATCCCTGCAAAATAGATTGGCTAAAGTACAGGTATGTGTTCCATTCTTCTGTGAGTAATATTTTCCTCTGGAACAGCATAACAATAGAAAGAGGACACAACTTTACTTGCACGTGTAAAGCACTATTCCTTTGTCAGTTATCCATAATACTTGTACAGATTATTGTAAACAATTTAGTTATAATCAAGATCTAATCATATATATACAGATTGTAATCAAGCCCATGATATAAGGCACCTAGAAGCAGATTGTAATCAACCCATGAAATATCGGCACTTCGTACTGTACATGGGACAATCCTCTCAAGGAGAGGCAGGTAATTCAATTGCAAATTTCTTGGTTTCTTTTGAAATAGATGGTATCAGTCTCAGAGCAAGGTTGCCCAATTGAGAGTGGGTCCTGTCCTAGTTGTATAAGTTCTGTTCGCCTTTGGGTTGTGGGTGGACTCAGCTCTCTGTTTCTTGTCTCATTTCCAAAAGATGGTTTTTGACCCACTGGAGTACATGAAAGGGGAGAAGCCTGGGGTTCTCAAAGCCCCAGGGTCTTGTGGTTTTAGTTAAAAACCTAGTTAAAAACTCTACACAATTCATAACCCACTTGATAAAATGATACCAAGTATGAGATCTGAAAGGCACTTTCTGTGAATAAGTACCAAAAGGAAAACTACCAAAATGCCACTGCATGCAGATCACAAAAGAAATGAACATCAATAATTTAGGCTGATGGCATTGTCATCAACACATGATTAGGCAGTGTAAAAAAGATCAGAACACCAACAACTTTAATTTCACTTTGATACTTGTCATAACTACAATGCGAAAATAAGCATGTTTGTGTTTTTTCAATTCTTTCTTTCAAAAATAGGAAATGGTTTTCTAATAAGGGTTTTAAATTTTAACCCAAGGGGCGATGGGTTAAGGTCAAGGTTGAGAGATCCATAAGATTATCAGATTCTGTCATTTGCTTAGATCGATTTTTCTCAGAGAATTTGCAGTCTACTTGGTCTATTCCTCTCACCATTTCTAGGAAACAATTTCTAAGGACTAAGCATGAAAACCTAACCATCCGCAACCTAAAATTCTCACAAGGAGAAATATACAGTGCCATGAAATGTAATGAAAAATTGAGCAAAATACAAAACCACCTGCAACAGGACAAAATAAACAGAGAAAAGAAACGAGAAAGACGCAATCAACCCAGAACACAAAAATCTTTGAAAAACCCAAGAAACATGGGAACCCATTTGGATTCCAAACTCCCCCATTAAATGAAAATACTAGAAAGAACACAAAAGATCAAAATCAAGATTGATGGGGATTTTCCTTCCAGTACCAGTTGTATCCAGACCCGAAGGTACCGCAGGTCGTTCCGGTATCGCTTGTTGGATTCGAAGGTGCGATCGCATCTCTGGAGGAATCTGGGGAGCTTCTCCTTGAGAAGATGGGGTGGGAGTGATTCCTTCAACTTTCCAATGCCTCTGGATTTACATATGAGATTCAAAAAAAAAAAAAAAACCAGAAGAAGAAGAGGGAGACAATAAATTAAAGGGAAAGGTGAAGATAGGAGGAGATTGAAATGGGGAGAATAGAAATGAAGAGAAGAGAAAGCAAAAGGGTTGGGGGTGCTTTGCTTACTGTAACCATGGAAGAAGAGGGTCTCCAGCACCGCCGAGGCGGAGGAGGAGGAGCCGTGGCCGGCAGCGGCGACAATCGGCTTCTCGAAGATGTCGCCGCATTTTGCCCACCTTTTGACGGGCATTTGGTGGATCTCGCTCACGAAAGCTTGGTCGTGGATGCGGCGCTTGAGGTCGAAGGCGACTCGGCGTCTTTCGGATTCGCAGAGGGTGCGGTCCTTGCGCTCCTGTCGGAATCGCTCGAGTTCTAGGGTTTGGAGATGCAGGGGGTTGATGGCTTCGTCCTCTTCGTCTTTGAGATGGAGATGATGAGGAACATCTGAGGATGATGGGATTGGGGGAAAGGAAGAAGAAGAAGAAGAAGAAGAAGAATAAGAAGAAGAAGAAGAAGAAGAAGAAGAAGAGGGATTAGGGAGAAGAGAAGCGGCTAGGGTTTCCTGCATTTGGATTTTGAAGGCGAGATCGAGATCGGATTCGAGGGCTTTTGCGGCCTTGAGTTCTCGTTGCTGCTGCAAAACCAACATGCCGAGTTCGTCTTCCATGCTTGCAAGCCGGAGGGAAAACGAGAGAGAGAGAGCGTGCAAGAGCGATTGTGATTCTGTTTGTTTTGTAGTGTAGTGATAGCGATTTATACATAGTATACCGACGGAATTTATATTCCGCTGCTATACATCTGTGTATTTGATGTAGTGGCACAATACATTTCCACTGCTATACATAATATAATGTAGTGACAGAATATATATTCCACTGCTATACATAGTGTGTATTTGATGTAGTGACGGAATATACGTTCCGCTGCTATACGTATGTATGTGGTTATACATAGTATACCGATTGAATTTACATTCCGCTGCTATATATCTGTGTATTTGATGTAGTGGCACAATACATTTCCGCTACCACACATAGTATAATGTAGTGACGGAATATACATTCCGTTGCTATACACAGTGTGTATTTGTTGTAGTGACGGAATATACGTTCCACTGCTATACGTATGCATGTGTAAATGTGTTTATAATGGCAGAATACATTTTCCGCTGCTATACATACGTTTATAGAAGCAAAATATAATTTTCACCGCTTTAAGTTGAGTAATACTTATCTATAGTGACAGATAAATAAACCGCCACTATAAACCGCCGTTAATTGTCACTTTTCTTGTAGTGACGCTCACACCTTCAAGATTACCGACTTGGAACTCTTGCAGTTTGGTTGGAGTTTGATGATTTCTTCTTTGGTTTGAGTTAGTGTCCTAAGTTCGGGTTAGACTTCTACCAAACCCAAATTTGAACCCCATGACGAGTTTTTTTATTGGTCTAGATCGGGCTCGATGCAATCACGACTCAACCCAACATATTACCATTCCTAGAGACATGCACCAATAAAAAATTTGTGCAAGATGAACAAACTATTTTAATGTGGACCTGAAATGTTGTTAGTTCCACAGTCAACTTCCCTAAAAAAAAAAAAAAACCAGAGGGAGAATATTATGAGTCCGGATCACCTATCGCATTTGTTATTCGTTCATTGTGAGTGGACTAATAACACTCCGCCACATCATCCAAAAATTTAGGTGATTTTGAAGTTTAATAAAGTTTAAATCAGATGAAAGAAAATCACCTAAATTTTTGGATGACGAGGCGGAGTGTTATTGGTCCACTCATGATAAAGATATAACAAATGCGATAGGTGATCCAGACTCAGAATGTTATATATTAAACATCTATGGCGAAGCACCTAAAATTGCTCATTAAGAGTCATATGTTCTAAATGAAATTGACGAAATCCCAAGAAGTAGCTCAGTTGGCTTAGGACCACAGTTTGCACCCGAAGATTGTAGGTTCGAAATTGTACTACCGGGTTACATGGGAGTTTACCCGGCTTTCCTCTGGGCCCGGAGGGATTAATCTAGTCTAAAGGTTTGGGAACCCTCCAATAGCAAAAATAAAAATAAAATAAATGGACGGTCAAAATAAAATCTCATTAATTATCACTATTTTGATTAAAAGTTCCTAACGTTAGATATGGACTACAGTGCCAGATGTTCAATTCGTTTACAAAATCTTATGTCATGTAGGACCAGAAGACCCCTCTACCAAATATGAAATACCAGTACCCAAACATGAGCACACACTTTTCTTGACCCTAGCATATATAATGGGCATAATTACACACTTATCTTTGGATTATTATTTTCTATTTTATTTTCCTAGTCTTAAAAGCATTTTTGACATGTGTAAAGGAAATCAGGCACTGCACATCTGGACCATGCTAGAGGCAAGACTGGCCTTTGAATCTGCGTGACATGGGCACATGAGAATATTATCACATGTGTAAATCTTTTTTTTTTAACTTGCTGGGGCAGACCCAGGTATAAGAGGCCGAGGGTTGAAGCCCCACCCATACCTAAAAAGAGCTTAAAGTTTAAAAAAAAAAATAAGAAATTAATTATATATATATATATATTTACATATGTCCTTCTCCCAATATTTCTTTTATATAAATCTCTCTGCCCCATCTAATTTCCTACGCCTGCTCCTATTAACCAGTTATCTAATTTCTATCTTCTTTTCCTAATTTAGAAGTATATTTGACATGTGTACATGTATTCCTTCTAGACTATATCTAGAAATTGCACCTATCTTTTCTTAGTGGAAAAACAAAAGGTGAGCCTCGATGTCTTTTTATTACTGAAATATAAATATAAATACCTATATGCCTTCTTCAGTATTTACCATTGCTGGCCTTTTACATCCCACCACCCATAGCAAGAAACGAGGATAAAATAAAAATAAAGGTAAGACCCGTCGGTTCTCACAGAATTATTTAGAATTTCAATTTACACAGTCACCTTCCATCACCCAAAATCTATTATACTTCACCCGAGGTGGCGAGGTCTACCTGTCAGTTCTCTCACCAGTGGTTTCCCTCAGGTCTTACGAGGTCCACTTCCTTCACAAGAGGGCTTGGGTCCCCACCTAAGCTGATATCAAAAGAAAAAATAAACACAATAATCTGCATGCATGTAGGAACAGTAACGGAGACGCTCTACGTGTTGATCAACGTCAAATAGAGGAAATCTTCCTCCCAAGCTGCACCATACATGTGGCTGCATTTGCTTCGGTGTCAGAAAAAAGAGAACTCTTGTTGCCTTGATGGCTGCTTCAGTCCTCATCCTACTGTGCAGGTTTTTTTTTTATTTCTGTGAGATATGGGAGATGCTGGCTTCTGTGTCAGAACTTCAGTTCACAGTTCCGTCCCCAGAGTTTGTCCACCCTAGCAGGGCTCACAAAGGAATGCCATGATTAGCTATTTAATTGCCAAAGTTAAGCTGAAGAGGATTATGCACTTTGTGGCCTAAAAATCTTGGTTACAGTCACACGATTCAACTCATAAATCATGTCCTTCCGAGAAACAGTATTGAGAAACTGAACAGAACAGAACAAAAATAAATGTTCCTCTAATTATGTGCTTTTGCAAAAAAAATCTTTCCAATAAAAGTTTAGTGCAGTATAAGGATTTTTATTTGGGTGGGGCTAAAATTTTGCTAGACTTAATATTAAAAAAAAATCTTTCATAGAATTTGCTAGACCTTTTCACATTACCAAATAGCATCTGTTTTTCTTAGAAAATGTTCAACTCGTGGAACTCAATTAGATGCATGATAATTATTGAAGATTAGGCAATGAAGAGGTTAGGAACTAGGATGTTAATCAGGAGTACCAAAAAACAATAGATGGATAAAAAAATTACTCTTATCTTAATTTTAGATGCTTGAACTCACATTATAATTTTCACTAAATTTATATGTAAAATTTAATGCCCAATGGAGGTTGCTGCAAGTTCAAGGTGAGTGGGTGTGTGAGGAAATGATAACGAGAATGGATTTGGTCATCTTTGGATTTGTTAATATGCTTAGATTTGATGGTTTAGGGCTTAGGGCTTAGGGTTTGGATTTGGATTTGGGGATTAAGCGTACAGATTTAGGTATAGAGTAATCAGTAAGGATTATACTATACATATGTTTGGCAGACAAAGATGCAGTAGTCTATACAACATAGTGACTGGCAACAAGGAGCTTGATTGACAATTGACGCGAATGGATTTCGAAAGAAAAGGTTAAAGAAGAGGGAGTGCAGTGTTGTTGCGATGTTTTTTTTTTTCTTCCTCTCTCTCTCTCTTTTTTTACCAACAAAGCTTTACATATGTGGAGCAACAAGTTTAGACATATGGGGCATTCTCTAAGACCCATTCAACTCTATGGGACCTAGGGCAACTGCCCATATCGCTCCAACGTCGGTCCACCCTTGCTCCAAGGCCATTCAAATTCCTTGGTTTTACAAAAAAAAAAAAAAACTTAATAGGGATTTAATTTTTGACCTAGGGCCAACCTAGGTCCGCCCCTAACCATAAGATTGACCCCATATAATTTTATTCACACCTTTCATACACATTTTATTCACTGGCGGTAATCCAATAGCAAGGCATTTCTTTATCAACAAATACAATTAGGGATACTACTTATTTTCCAAAAGCCCCACAAAGATTTTATTCACTGGCGGTGTTCCAATAGTCAGGCTTTTCTTTACCATTCCATTCCGACCTTCATTACAGTGAACCAAACGCTACCTTAGCGTCATAAAACTAAGTTCGCTAGTTAAAAGTGTTAAAAAAAAACACACACATTTTCAAGCAACATAACTGACCTGGTGCAAGGTCAGTCAAAATGATCTTTTAGGCCCAATGGTCACCTAAAGACTTTTTTTTTTTTTTTTTGTAAAATCTTCTAACATCTTATACCACAAATCAATGACATTAATAGAAGGAATTCTCATAGAAGGAAATAATTCATTATTTGAGTGCTTAATTAATGATTGATTTTTCTTCCTCAAGATTATCGTCGTCTTTCGATTTATATTAATAGCTATTATCATCGAAGAAAGCTTTTCTTTTTTTGGGCATTTGTTCGGAGGTCCCTCAACTTTGATTTTTATTGAAAACGGTCCACGTGTTTTTTCCGTAGAGTCACAAGTCCCTTTTCAAGTTTTAAACATTTAAAAAATCTAGAGTGCCCCTCTTAATACACTTTGTGCAGTATACACAAAAAGGAAAACTCATTTCGTTAAGAGTTTCATTTGGAGAAACCAAAGGGAGAAAATTCGTCAATTTCGTGAAGATTACTTGACTGTACAAATTAAGGATTATGATAGATAAGAGAAAGAAAATGGGGAAAAATGATTCAAAGTAGGATAAATCAACCAGAAAATCTGCACGTGGGATTGGGCAAAACTCGAATAAATTTATCTGAGAAAGAGAAATCATCCAGAGGCACATCGGACTGGGCAAAACTTAGATAATTTTTTTCGAACTCGGATAAATTTGTTCCAAACTCAGATAAACTTAGTCCAAACTCGAACAAATTTGTTTCAAACTCAGATAAATTTGGTTCAAACTCGGATAAATTTGCTAGAAACTCAGAAAAATTGTTCAAAAGTTAGATAAATTTATCTGAGTTTTTGTCTAGTTTATTAGAGTTTCTGGGAAATTTATCTGAGTTTGGAAAATTTATTTGAATTTCTTAGAAACTCTGATAAATCTTTCAAATTTAGATAAATTTTTCAAAAGAAGAAGCCTGCTGCTATATGCTAGGCTTCTGCTAACGGGTCAGAACAAAATAACCCAGAAAACGAAACAGCAAAATCTCCTTCCAAACTATTTATTTTCCAAAAGCCCCACAAAAATTTGAGACAGACTTACACGAAACAAAAAAGGAAAAGAAAAGGTAAACATAGCAACGGGTTTTTGTGTTATGCAGAACCCATCGTCGGAGAAGGCCCGGATTGGTTGCATTTCCATCGTCGAACAGTTGCCATCGTGGTTGGTGTAATTGGAGATGGCTTACTTCAATCTGCAGAGCTATTTGTGAAGTCCCTCGTTCATAAAGAAGAAGACGGAAGGGGTTCTCAAGGACAATAGAGAATGAGAGAGAAAGGGGCAAATTCAAAATTTGATACTCAAATTATTGAAAGGGGCAAATTCGTCATGAAAATATATGATGTGACATATTAGAGACCTCTCACCAAAATATCTCCAGCTGTATGATCTATATTAAAGAAAAAGTTGTTGGATTGGAGGCTCTAGAAGGCCGTGCTTAGGGACTTATGGCTAATTTACCCTATTTTTATTGTACTGATTTTAGCCTGATAAGTTATCCCACTATTATGCTTAAATTTCTAGGTCACATCCCTGATCGAATAAGTTCTCCCGCAGGCACGTCATAATCTAACATGTTATTCTCAATTATTTTTCCATCAAGTTTTATTTTCTTTATTTTTCCATCAAGTTTTATTTTCTTTTCTTTTGTACACTTACATTAAAACATGTATAACTATACTGTGACGTGGCATCATTTAATTAAACAAGTTAAAAGGGGCATAAACGCCCCTTTTGAAATGGGGCGGTTATGAGATTTTCTCTCTCTTAAACTTCTATCTTTAAGACTTGAACAAGGTTAACAGCAAAGTCATAAATGGTTCTTGGTGTACTTAATAAATGTCTCAGAAAAAAATCAGCCTTTTTGAAGTAGCTAAATCATTTTATTTCCTATTTTTAGAGCACATCCCCTCCCTAAAACCCTCAACCGTTCCTATGCTCAAGAATTTCTCAAGAGACATAAAACGAGAAAAGAGGGGCAGTTTACTAAAACGGGCTTGAATAGCCAGCACATGGAACAAACTAAAAAGATCTGGTCCAGCCGACAACATGATATGCCAAGTAAGTTCTGGTTAAGATTTTACTACTTAATTAAAGTATCCTTCAATGGCTATAAATACAAGAAGTTCAGGAAAAAAAGCACTCAACTCACCTTGAGACTGTTTGAGAGAGAAGAGTGAGAAAGATGGAGATTGCAGTTGTCATTGTAGGAGCAGGGCCATCAGGCATAGCCACCTCTGCATGTCTAAACCTCCACTCAATCTCCAACATTGTGCTTGAAAGAGAGGATTGCTCTGCCTCTCTTTGGAGAAAAAGAGCCTATAACCGTTTGAACCTTCACTTGGCCAAGGAATTCTGCCAGCTTCCCCACATGCCCCACCCACCCAATGCTCCAACCTTCTTGTCTAAGAAAGATTTCATCAACTACATAGACGATTATGTGACCCATTTCAATGTTAACCCCATATACTGCCAGTCAGTCGAATCTGCTCGTTATGACGCGACCATCGGAAGGTGGCGTGTTGAGGCGAAGGACACTTTCTCTGGTGAGGTGGAAGAATATATAGCTAGGTTCCTGGTGGTTGCCACCGGAGAAAATAGCGAAGGTTTCATCCCTGAGATTCCAGGGCTAGATACCTTCTCTGGGGATGTTATCCATTCAAGTCAGTTCAAGTCAGGTAAGGGTTATACTGGTAAAGCTGTGTTGGTGGTTGGGGGTGGGAATTCCGGCATGGAGATTGCCTATGATCTCTCTAACTATGGGGCCGTGGCCTCGATAGTGATAAGGAACCCGGTAAGACTTTGAGATAACTCTCTCTCTCTCTCTCTCTCTCTCTCTCTCTCTCTCTCTCTCTCTCTCTCTCTCTCTCTCGGTTTTCATTATGTGCTTTATGATGAATGGTTTTCATTCTTTCTCTTGTTTATTTTGAAGCACTTGACTTGCATAGGGTGGTTGTGTTTGTGCATGGGTTTGGAGATATATCTATTTTTATAGACTAGCATGAAAGACCTTTGCTATGCAGTTAAGTCTTATGTAACCTAAATATATAATATATGAAAATTAATATTTTATTCTTATAAATCCATTTATATGGAACACATGAAATAAAGTTGCATCTTTTTCACCTTTGTTGTCTTCTTGGACACATATTATGATCTCGTGCATTATATAGATTCAACACAGGGAGGTGGGTGTGGTCTGATGGAGAGTTTTAGGGGAGAAATGGGTGTTTCATTTTTTATGCAACCATTGATTTAAAGAGATATAAAAGTTGGGCATGTCTTTTGAAGTAAAAAATGGGGCCTAATTGCTGACGTGGCTCAAAGAAATAGAGATTTGAACTTTTTTTGTGTAACTGTTTTCTAACCACTATTCAACTTTAAAGAGAAAGAATGTGTTTTTGTGTTGTGTTAGTAAGTTGTAAATGCTTTTGAGTATGCCTTTCTAAGTCACTGATTCAACTCGGCCAAATGGGCAACTATTACCCAAGAATTTGGTCATATTTCGTTGAGGTCACGTTTGGAACCAAATCCTACAGGAAAAGATTTATGTTTTCCATGAAATCACGAAAAATCCACTTTTAGCAACTATAAATCTCTCAGGATTTGGACATGGAAATCTCCATTTGTATGGATTTTCGAATTTGACTTCTCCTATAGGATTTAGAAATCCTCACTTCAATGGATTTATGCTTAAATTCAAATTTCTCATATATTTGCACTAATACTGATGTGAATCTTCAGCTATACAGATCTTCAGCAGGAAATCATTGTTATGAGAGATTTGGTACCATAGGAATGATAGGATGTAGAAGAGATTGGAAAAGCAGAAAAAGCCAGGACCATGCCTGGCATGATCCAAACCAGGATACCATGTGAAAAGTTAAGGACTATATATATATATATATTCTTTTTTTAGATTATATGACTATTAAATTAAGAATAGTCATTGGTCTATTTATAAGAATATAACGACTCAAAATAGAAAACAGAATCTGATTAAAAATAGAAAATCTAATCACATAATAGAACAACCTATTTATAATATAACACTATCCTAAATATAACCCAAGTCTTACATAATCTAATCTAAAATGAACTCATCCTTTTTTTCCTGTTTTTTGGAAAATGAATCTAACCTTCTCTAGAATATTCCCTAATAGCTACATGCTCTATTTCATTGTACCAAGGTGTATCTAAACCTCCTGTATATCTTTTATTCAATTTTTTATTTTCATTTAAAAAAAATAACTTGACTCGCCAAGCTAACTCCCTGAGTCACAAACACTTGTTCCCTATCCGGGAGTCATGTCCGAGTCCCAAGTTGAGGGGTTCAAAAACACCCTTTTATATTAATCGAAATTTCATGGAATTCTGCATATTGCCCGCCCTAGTGGCCCCCCTCAAAGCATATTTTTCCTAGTTCAACCCCTATTTAGAGTGACCCAATCACAAAAGGTTCCACTTAAAATACCATTAAAAGTTAAGGTTTCAAGATCAAATTGAAAGCGGACAAGACTGATATTTGGTTGGCCTGTCAATTCGGCCCTAAGAAAGGGGGCCCGGTACGGCCCTCAAAAAGCCCTTAAAATGAGGGCTTTTGTTTCTAATGAAAAGCCCTAGGGCCGGGCTTGGCAGGCCCTGAGATTTGAGGGCCGGGCTTGGACAATAGTGGCCCTGGCCCGAGCCCTCTTATTTTTTTTTATTTTATATATAATATATATAGTAAATATATACTAAAATGCCCTTATCATAGTCACTTTCCAATAATATGGGGGATATGAAGGCAATTTCATACCCACTTACCCATTAAAAAATGTCCTAAAAATCCATACATACAGACTTCATTCATTTCATCTATATTTAATTATTTAAGTTATGTATTGTACTTAATACATAATTAATAAGTGTTGCACAGTTGCTTCTTATCACTTTCTTTTAGTTTTATTGCTTCTAATTTGAGTATCTTTTATTATTTTTGTAAAACACTGTTAGTGCAAAAGGGGGTGTACTCATTTCTATTAATTTTTTTTGCTAATTGGTAAAATTGTATTAAGAGAAAGAAAGGCAAAGCCCCTAGAACAAAGAGAAAAGAATACAACCAAAAGAAAGCAAACAGAGGGCCAACCTTAAAAAAGGATGGACACAAAAAAACCAAAAACAGAGCTAAAAAGCAACAGAAACATAAGGCAAACCAACTATGAAAAAAAGGAAATCCCCATAGCACCTCAAAGCAAAGGAACAACAAAACTATAGAGCACAGAAAACAGCAACAGAACCAGAGGAAGCTCCCCTTCAGAACAGAGCTCAGCAGACTCATTGCTGCTGAGCTCAGAAACCAAACCGCAGCTGAGAAGCAAAGAGAAGGCCCTAGAGGAAGCTCCCTTGCATAACAGGGCACAAATCACTCACTGCTGCCAAGCTCTTTAATAATGATGCACTTTTTCCTCTATAGAGTTGCTTAGGATATCAACCAATTCATAAAGTTAGTTTGAATGTGCATGGAACTTTAAGGATATGGGGTAATCCAAACATCATTTAAATTAGATAATTATAACTCTCAATTCTTAAAGTTTAAACTAATAGTATTTTTTAAATGTATTTATTTTTGTGACTGAAATCCAAGATTGCGTAATAGTCAAATAAGTGTTAATTAAAAATAATGTCAATTAATAAAAGGTATGTGAGTGTAAATGGTTTAAAACTCTCAAGATAAGAAACTGCTGGAATGATTTCATATGTGGAAAATCATATGAAGTCATATTAAAAGTGTAAAATATATCATACTCTTTAACCATTTTCCTTCTTTGTCAAAACAAATAAAATCATATGTCTAGAACCCAACCCAATTAAGTCACCAAAGCATGTATGACTTTATAAGATAAAAGAAACTTTTTAGAGATGACTTATATTCTCTCAATGCTTTCTTAATGGTTCGTTTGCAATTGAGAATAGACAAGATAACAGATGTTTTCTTAATGATTTCTTTGCAATTGAGGTTAAGATAACACTCGATCACACTTAGATTTTGGTAACAATGTTAAAAAAATAATTTTCTTGTTTTGAAGTCTTGAGCCCTGCCTTGGCCCCGGCCCTCAAGGGTAAGGTAAGGGCCTAGATAATGAAGGCCCTACGAGGGCTTTGGCCAGCTCAAGCCTGGCCCTGCATATATTGAGGGTAAGGCTAGCAGGGACAATCCCAGGCCCCACCTAGCCTGGCTCTTTGACAGCGCTAATATTTGGCCATCAACTATACCCGGGTATGTTGGGCCGCAAGGGCGGACCTAGGTACAAGCATGTGGGTGCAGTCACACCCTTCAAACCGCGGCATGCTTCCAAACTTAGTATGGAAATTTAGGATCCACTTCAAAAAATTGAATAAATATCATGGGTCTTTCTTCAGAATCAATGAGAAAATTCTCAATTTGCCTCCAAAACCAAACAACCTATTAGGGTCCGCACCCCAAACGAAAATCCTGGGTCCGCCATCACCCCAACCTCATGACTCAGGTTGCATCTATCCCGCTTCACATTTGATCTGCAGGCTGGTAACGGGTATGGTTTAAATTTGATATCGATTATCATGTCTTAAAGTATTACTTTTGTAAATCTCCTGCGCTAAGGTAGGTTTGATACTAGTTATTTTGTAAATTCGTAATTTTAAGATATGAAAACAAGAGAAATTGTTTTCTGCCGTTCTTGTGCAACCTAGAAATAGTATTTACACTTTTCCTCATGAACGTTATCACTTTGGCTACGTGCCTACGTGCACTTTCCATTCCGTATTCTATAAATTAATGTGCAGCACTAGAAAATGCCTCAATCTTTTAGGAGAAAATACACCCCTCTTAATAGGATCACAGGGATGAATGACGATCTTAGAAGTCAATTGGATGGAAAAATATATATGAGAGCTACCCATGTGCAAAATTTAGACTTAATAAAATCACCCTAACCCCTTTGATCTATGGCCCTAAAATCTAATGGTTTTAGATACATCATTTTCTTACCATTTTAATCCAATGGTGTTGGGAAGTTGGATGAGTGTCAAATTTAGACTTTTGACCATTCATGAGAGGGTAGTGTGTGCAAAAAGACCGAATTAACTCAAGGTGAGCCCCATGCTAAAAAAAGATAGTGACCGGAACAAAGGGTGATTTTGAAGTGGGCTTTTTGGAGAACTACCCATTATAAACAGATACATAAATTGCCCAAAAAAAAAAAAAAATGTTGGACATGAAGAGGCAGCTACAACCTGAACTTGCGCTGACCTTGACTAGTCTGGTCAAAATTTGCAAACCCATACTCACCCCCAAACTGTACATAACATTAACTGAGAAAAATCCCCAACATTGTGTCCCAAAAAAATAATAAAAATAAAAGAAAGAAAAGAAATAAAAAAAATAGATCTTTGTTATCATTTCATTTATTTATGTTAACTCTAATCATGATTATGGATAAAATGTGCAGACTCATATTGTTACTAAAGAGATGGTGCACCTTGGAATGGTTCTCCTAAAAGTTCTGCCTCATTACTTGGTGGACTCCTTAATTCTCATCCAAAGCCGTTGGAAAATTGGGGATTTGTCCAATTATGGCATTCGTAGGCCCAAAGAAGGACCCTTTTTTATCAAGGCTACCAAAGGGCACTCTCCAGTGTTAGACGTTGGGACAGTTGGCAAGATCAAGACAGGAGAGATAAAGGCAAGTAAATACAAATTGCTCATCCCTCTATTTCTATATAAGATATATAAATGATAGCGGACTTTATCAGAAAAAACCTCTTATAAGATGACCTGTGCATAAAAAAAGATCTCATAATTTGAACCACACAAAAAAGGTCTTCCCCCAGATTTCTTGATTATTTTTTTGGCTTGTTTGATCAAGGGACGATATCGTTTCCCAAATGCAAATGGGCGACGATATCATCACTCTTCATCTTACTCGCAATGTTTTGAGACATCGAGAGCTGTCAAGTGCAAAAGTGGTTCGACTTCCATGAAATGGCACAGAACATAAGCTTGGCGCTGTCGGATTTGGATTACAGGGCCTGTCTCAATCCACGACCCACAACATTCTCTCCTCCGTTCAGTATGGCCTCTCCATCATTGGCATCCCCTCAATCACGTCCTTGCAGCTATATTGTATCAATTCCTTAAAATGCATCATATCAAAACACTGACCCTAGCTTGCTTTCTTTCCTTCTTTCTTTCTTTCTTTCTTTCTTTTCAATTCAGATTAGGTAAATTAACTGATTACTGGCTTTTTTCTGATGGAATATCATGAGTTTTGTGGGAAAGGTTGGATCTTGTTTGTGATATTGAGGATAATGCATGTGTTGTGGTTGGTGGGTTGGGCGACGAAAAGAGTAGGGAGATGGAGAAAGAGGAGGGAAAAGAGGAAAAAGGAAGATGAACAAAGAGACGAGTGATGATATCGTCGCTCCTCCCCAATGTAAAAGAATACAATTGGCCCCATGGGACCGCATTTCTGCAGTTATATCTAAGAGGTTCATTTTCGTGCACGGACCATCTTTGAGTTTTTTTCCCGTAAAATCTTCTAAATGATATTTTACATCCCGAGAATATATAAGTGTTAGGGAAATAATACACAGCTGTTAATGATCCTTATTAGCTTAAAGTAATTCATAGTTCCTACCTTCTTAATATGTAGTATATAAAAAATTTCAAGAATCACTGTCTTCCCATAATATCACCGTGTACCCCATCACAGCACTCAAAAGAACAAACATTACTCCAAAGAATAAACATTCCTTAACATCCTAATTTTGTGATTATGCACAGGTGCTGCCAGCGTTAAAAGGCTTAGAAGGAAATGAAGCGACCTTCGCTAATGGCAAGGCGCACTGTTTTGATGCCATAGTTTTCGCGACGGGCTACATAAGCACAGCAAAGAGATGGCTTCAGGTATTCAATCAAAGTTCTAAAACTTGGCCAAAATCAATATTACAAAAAAGCTAATTTCTTTTGATAGAATGGATTTTGATTTCCTATGTGGGGGTTAGAATTGCAAGATTCGATTTCCTCCCCGGAATACTCTTTTGGCTGTGACTCTCTTCCTTCTTTTCCTTCATCAAGGGCATTCCTCAATTCTGTCAACACACAACTTCCTCGATCAATGGCGGCAGAACCCGACCCTAACCCCCTTCCCCGATCCCTCCCACCCGATCTCTCTCCTCCCTTTGCTCAGCCGGAGCTCTCCATTCCTGTTGCAGAGATCCTGGCCATTCTTCAAGCCGATCAGCACTCCCTGACTACTCCTTCTTCCACTCTATCCTCTAGCCAAATCCAAAAGCTGGCTGCCCTTCTGAACAAGCCCTGCCCTCGTGGAACCAACACCCAGCTCCCAAATATGTTTTCTTCCTCAATCTCCAACCCTAGATCTTATGCCTCTCTCCTCTCCCAAACCCCTCTGGCCCTCCCTCAACCTCTGCCTCCAACTTCCTGGGCGGATGGAAAGCCTACAGTATCCATCCCTAAATCTATGATTTCTTCAAGCCAAGAGTCGTTCTCCTTTGCAACGATTGGCCGTTTCGAAGGGAAACGACCCTCCCTGGAGTGCGTAGAGCAAACTTCCAACCAATCGTGGAATCTTCCCATCCAAAGCCTGATCTCCCTAACAGATCAGGGGTACTTCCTCTTCAGGTTTCCCAGCGCTCAAGTTAGGGATTCATTCTTATCTTCTTCTCCTCTCCCTCTTGGCCACAGAAAGCTACATCTCCTTCCTTGGTCCTTAGGTATGGAAACCTTCTCCTGGCCCACTCTGTCCCCAACCTGGATTAGGTTCAAAGGCCTTCCTTTCCATTGTTGGAGCCAGCACATTCTCTTCTCAATAGCAAATTCCATAGGAAACCCCATCCTAATAGATGAGATTACAGCTTCCCAAAGGTTCCTCTCGTATGCCAGGATATGCATTAACTTAGATCTGCAAAAACAAAAGCCCCCTACCATAACGGTCAACCTTGCAGGTGATACCAAAGTGGAAGTGGAAGTCATGTATGAAAATTTACCTTGTCCCCTTTGTATGGGAGCAGGTCATGGCGAAGGTCAATGCCAATCCTCAGGCAAATCGACCTGCAGAACTGAGAAGCCCAGGACCAAGCCTCCTCCACCTCGTTCGTCTGGACCAGGCCTATTACCAACCCCCCTTGTTCATGGAAAAAATAACTATGACCCCCTGCATCCTCCTTCTTCCCCCATTCCCCATGTTACCAATTCGTCCAACCCTGTAGCTGACCCTACCCCTTTGGAGGATCCCCTATCCCCATCAGTTTCATCTCTAGATCTCCATAATCCCTTCTCTGTCCTGGAGCAAGTGACTTAGATGGTTCCCATCCCTGCATCTAATATTGTAGTTCCTGATCCCACCCTCTCTAGTCCTCATCATATTCAATCCAACAACTTCTTGGCTGATATATCAAATAACCTCTCAGTCGACCTCTGTTTTCAGGAAGAATTCACATCCCACCCATCCACCAAAACCTCCATTCCAGCTCCCTCAACCTTAATCTGGTCTCCCTCCTCTACCGACTTGGCCATAATTGCTCAGCCTCCCAAGAAGAAAAGGAAACACAGAGGGAAAAAGTCCTCTAGAACTATAGAGCTTAGCCCCTTCCTTGTCCCCCCAACTGGCCCCCATCCCCCCACTAATCTCCATGTTTAAGTCCCTGTATTGGAACTGTAGGGGAATTGCAAACTCCCCTATTTCTAGGACCCTCATCTTCTTGGCTAAATCCCATTCTCCAGATATTATCTTCCTCTCAGAGCCAAAGTCTTCTAATGCCAGTCCTCTTTTCCAGAAATTAGAAACGCTTGGCTTCTCCACCTTCTTTTCTAACTCTTCTCCTATCTCCTCTATCTGGTGCTTCATCAAAGCCTCTCCAAATTACTCCCTTTCCTTGGTGGATAGCTCTTCCCAACACCTCACCATCTCCCTTTCTCCCTCCCAAAGTCGCCCAACTACTTTTTTCACTGGAATATACGCCTCCACCTCCTACATTCTAAGGAGATCCCTATACCCTTTTCTTCCCATCTTCCCTGGGCTGTTATAGGAGACTTTAATGCTGTCTCCTCTACAGCTGAAAAGCTCAGTTTTCACCCAAGCTCCTCCCCTTCCACTTCAGATTTTAACAACATGATAGCCTCCTCTGGTCTTATGGACATAGGCTATTCTGGAAGTAAGTTTACCTGGTCAAATAACAAACAAGGCCGGTCCTATGTTGCTGCCAGACTTGATCGTTCTCTTACAAATAAAGCTTGGTCCCTCTGCTTTCCTGACAGTCTTCTCCACCACCTTGTCAAACAAAACTCAGATCACAGCCCCATTTTGCTCTATAGCCGTCCTCCTATGGCAGTTAGATTTATTCCTTTCAAATTTGAAGAAATGTGGATTAGTCACCCTTCTTTCAAAGACCTCGTGGCTGCAGTCTGGAATTCCCCTGTCTATGGAAATCCTCAGTTTATCCTCAGCCAGAAGCTCAAGGCCCTCAAGCTAAGATTGAAGTCCTGGAATAAGGAAGTTTTTGGCTTCCTGAAGACCAACATAGCTGCAGTTGAAGCTAGTATAATTCATTAGCAGGAAAGTATGGACGAAAATCCCCTGGACTCCACCAAGACAGCCCTCAGCCTAGCCAGATGCTCTCTTCAAAACCTGCTTCAAGCGGAAGAAACTCATTGGAAGCAGAAGTCAAGGACAAATTGGCTAAAGGAAGGCGATAGAAATACTAGTTATTTCCACATGGTGTCTAAAATCAGAGGTTCCAAGAATCGTATTGATTCAATCAACTACAAAGGCCAATCTCTGGATACCCAATCTCAGATTAAAACTGCTGCGGTGGATTTCTTTGCTGACATTTTTAAGCCTTCCCCTGGAATAATGGATCCCAACCTTTTCCAAGTGCCAAATAATAGAGTGTCTCCTATCCAAAACTCAGCTCTGATTGTTGTTCCTTCCTTTGAAGAAATTAAGGCTTCGGTTCTCAGCCTCAACAAGTCCAGCTCTCCTGGCCCGGATGGGTTCTCTGGTACCTTTTTCTGTAGTTGCTGGGACACTGTTGGATCTACTGTTACAGCTGCAGTTCAAAATTTTTTCAGTTCCAAAAAGCTTCTAGAGGCCACAAACTCCTTCTTCATCTCTCTCATCCCTAAAGTTGCTGCCCCCTCTTCCTTTGGAGACTATCGTCCCATCAGCCTCCTCAACTTCTCCTACAAAGTTATATAAAAAATCCTTGCCTCCAGAATGGCTGCTGTTCTCCCCAACATCATCTCTCTTCATTAGGTGGCCTTTTTGAAAGGCAGGAAAATTCAAGACCATATTGCTCTGGCTCATGAACTAACCCAGAATCTTCAAAAGGGTGCCAAAGGTAAAGGAATCTGTTTGAAGTTGGATATTTCAAAAGCTTTTGACAAGCTGAGCTGGCCGTTTTTATTCAAAGTTCTAGAATTCTTTGGCTTTAGCAAAGATTGGGCCTCCTTTATTCAAGCTTGCGTCTGTTCCTCCAAAGGGTCGGTCCTCATTAACCGAGAGCCTGCTAGTTACTTTGAAGTTGGTTGTGGGCTAAGGCAGGGAGATCCCCTATCCCCTTACCTATTCATCCTTGCGGAAGAAATCCTAAGCTTGAACATATCTCATCTTGTTACCCAGAAGCTTCTGACTCCGATTTACAGAGCTCCTTCTTCTCCATCAGTCTGTCACGTGTTTTTCGCGGATGATATTTTGCTCTTCTTCCAAGCTTTTCCTCGGAGTATCAAAGTTATTTAAGGGGTCTTAAAAGCCTACCAGCAGGCAGCAGGCCAACATTTCAGCCAAAGGAAATGCAATGTCCTATTTGGCAACAACAGACAGTCTTTCAAAACCAGAGTTTTAAGATCTGTGGACTTCTCTCAGGCCTTCTACCTACTTGGGTGCTCCTCTCTTCATTGGCAGCCCCAAAGCCAGACATTTTGAGAGTTTAAAGGATCAATTTAGGCAAAGACTTTTTGGTTGGAAAAGTAACATGCTCTCTTTTGCGGGGAGGCTCATCCTTGTCAAGCATGTTCTCCAGAGTCTTCCTATTCATATCCTTCTTGTTCTTCCCATTCCCACCTCCATTTGCTTTTTTCTTGAGAAATGGACGAGGAATTTTCTTTGGTCTGGGGGCCCTGATAGAGTTAAAAGGAGCCTCCTCAACTGGAAATCGGTTTGCTTGCCTAAGCTTAAAGGTGGCCTTGGCCTGCGTCGTATGAAGGATATGATCAAGGCAAATAATATTAGGTTGGGGTGGGCTGCTTTCTCCTCCTCCTCTCTGTGGGCTACTTTCTCCTCCTCCTCTCTGTGGGCTAGCTGGTTTAGAGCTAAATACTTCAAAGGTTTCTCACCGTGACATCCTATCTCCCTATCTTCTGGTTCTTGCATCTGGAGGCACTTCAAAGGTTTCTCGCCGTGACATCCTATCTCCCTATCTTCTGGTTCTTGCATCTGGAGGCCCATCAAGAGAATCTCCTCTTTCCTGTTTCAAAGCAGTCACTGGATCTTAGGTGATGGGAAAAGCACGGACTTCTGGCATGACAAATGGCATGACCCCCTCTCTCTGGCGCAGATCTATCCTGAGGTTAACTTTCCTTGGTCAGACTCAGTGAAGGTTGTTTTTTCTAATCTCCAGAGACTCCAAAGTCCTTCCATCCCCCAGCAGGTGTTGTCCTTCTAGCTCCTCTTCCATCATAGCCTCATTCTCCCTTGTTGATGAGCCTGACCAGCTACTTTGGTCAAGCTCCAACTCCAGCTACCACTCCTTTGCAGCTGCCTGGGAGTCCATAAGAGCCAGGAACTCCCCCACGGTTTGGTCTAAGTTTGCCTGGAACTCTTTTCTTAAGCCTTCTTCTGCTTGTTTTGCGTGGAAATTATTCCAGAACAAGCTTCCCACCAATGCTTGGGCCCAGTCGATTGGAGTGCATCTGACATCTTCCTGCAGTCTGTGTGGCTCCCATTAAGAGACTGCTTACCATCTGTTCTTCCTCTGTCCCTTTGCTGCCGCTTTCTGGGCTCGGTTAGAAGCCAAAGGGAAGTTCAGGTTCCCCCCATCCAGCTCGGTCTCATCTAAGTGGTCAGCTTTCTCCTTTAACTCTTGCTCCAGAGCCAAGAAGGGGCTGGGTGCTCTCTTCATCACAGCTATCTTCAGCATTTGGAAGGTTAGAAACTTGTCTATCTTCAACAACAAGGTACCTTCTCTGGACTCTGCAATTAAATTCTTTATGGAGGATGCTTCTATTGCTCTCAGCAAATTGTCTTCCCCTTTCTCCAGCCTCATTTTAGATTCTTTTTTTCTTCTCTGTAACCAGCTCTATCCTTCTATAAGATAGAGTTCTGTTTGTTGGTTTTCTGGGCTTCTTCTCTTTAGCCTGTTTGGCTGTTGTTTCTCTTTTGCTTTCTTAATTCATTTTGCAACTTAGCAAAAAAAATCCTGTCAACACAAACACAAACCATTTATACCATGTTAGACCCAGATATTCTGGCAGCATTTGAGGGATTTTTACCATTGATCATGGAATGCTTAATCATGGACCACTATGCATCATTAGGTGTCATGTTCAATGATCCTCATCTAACCAGTAAATCATTGAAACGTTAAGCCTACTTCACAATTAACCTTTGAATCGATCACCATAAAACATTCATCATTGAATATTTGGCCCCATAAAAAAAAAAAAAAACAACAGCAATTTTCAGATATTGGAGTTTTTTTTTTTTTTTGCTTTAAGGTAAATTTGTATTAGGAGAAAAGAGGAAATGGGCAAAGCCCCCACAAACAAGACAAGAAGCAAAACAGGCTTAAAACAAATAGCCTAGAGAAAAAAACATAGCCACAGCATACCAGAGCAACAGGAACTTGAACCTTAAGGAAGAACAAAGAAATTGCTGACTCTGAACTACTACTCTGAGAACTTCTAAAAGCCGAGGAAGAGCAGAACTAGATGGCTCAGGAATCTTGAACCAGGACAGCGGCGAGGCACAGAAGGAGCACAGCTCAATGGGCTGCACTACTAGAAAATTGACTTTTAGCGGCCGCCACTTGCCGTTGCTAAAAGTATATTGGCGGTCGCTAATACTCTTTAGCGACCGCCAAGCTCCGGCCGCGAGAAGCTCGTCGCTAAAGGTATTAGTCGCGGTCGCAAAAAAAAAAAAAAAAAAAAACTTTGACTTTTAGCGACCGCCTTGTACTCTATATAGCGGTCGCTAATGCCTCATTTTTTTAAAATTTTAATTTTTTAAGTATTAGTGGCCGCCAGAGCGGTCACTAATACTCATCTGGCGGTCGCTAATATATTGTTTTTTTTTTTGAATTTTTTATTTTTTTTTTATTTTTGAAACTATTAGCGACCGCTAATAGTCTTTTAGCCGGCCGCCAGTGCTTATTTTTTTTTTAAATAAACTTTTCGTATTTTCTCAAATTATTTCCTTGTTTTTGTACCTGTACCTGGACCTGAGTATATACAAATACTCCCATCAATTAAAATTACAAATAACAAAGCCTAAATATATACAACTACTACCATCAAATAAAATTATAAATAAAAAAAGAAAGTCTTATATTAATTTCATTCAAAACATTATAAAAGTTTCAATAAAATATATCCATTACATTTACAAGAAAAAGGAAAATTTTTTTTGCCGGGTGCCGTGGTATATCCGATGCTCTCAAACTTGAACAGAAAAAGAAAAATAAATATTAAAAGATAAGTATAAAAATTGGAAATTTAGACTAAATATAAAAAATTAAGAATTAAAATTAAAATTTTAACGTACGTTTCAACATTACGATCAATCCAAGAGTCGGAATCTCGTTCCGTCAGTTCCTACAAGTCATGAATGACTAGGGGCCCGTGCCCGTCAAGTTTCACGAGCAACAGACACCGTTTACTCATTTTGGTCGCCCGGAGGCTCGTTTTCTAAGTTTTAAATTAACGTTCTAACTTAAACCTACGTTTCAACTGTACGATCAATCCGGGAGTCGGAATCTCGTTCCGTCAGTTCCTGCAAGTCTTGAATGACTAGGGGCCCGTGCCCGTCAAGTTTCAAGAGCAACGGACTCCGTTTGCTCATTTTGGTCGCCCGGAAGCTCGTTTTCTAAGTTTTAAGTTGACGTTCTAACTTAAACCTACGTTTCAACTTTACGATCAATCCGGGAGTCGGAATCTCGTTCCGTCAGTTCCTGTAAGTCATGAATGACTAGGGGCCCGTGCTGATCAAGTTTCACGAGCAACGGAGCCCGTTTGCTCATTCTGGGCGCCCTGAGGCTTGCTTTCTAAGTTTTAAGTTAACGTTCTAACTTAAACCTACGTTTCAACTGTACGATCAATTCGGGAGTCGGAATCTCGTTCCGTCAGATCCTGCAAGTCAGGAATGACTATGGGCCCGTGCCTGTCAAGTTTCACGAGCAACGGACACCGTTTGCTCATTTTGGTCGCCCGGAGGCTCGTTTTCTAAGTTTTAAGTTAACGTTCTAACTTAAACCTACGTTTCAACTGTACGATCAAACCGGGAGTCTGAATCTCGTTCTGTCAGTTCCTGCAAGTCTTGAATGACTAGGGGCCCGTGCCCGTCAAGTTTCATAGGCAACGGACACCATTTGCTCATTTTGGTCGCCCGGAGGCTCGTTTTCTAAGTTTTAAGTTTATGTTTTAACTTAAACCTACGTTTCAACTGTATGATCAATCCGGGAGTCAGAATCTCGTTCCGTCAGTTCCTGCAAGTCATGAATGACAAGGGGCCCATGCCCGTCAAGTCTCACAAGCAATAGACACCGTTTGCTCATTTTGGTCGCCCGGAGGCTCGTTTTCTAAGTTTTAAGTTAACGTTCTAACTTAAACCTACGTTTCAACTGTACGATCAATTCGGGAGTCAGAATCTCGTTCCGTCAGTTCCTGCAAGTCAGGAATGACTATGGGCCCGTGCCCGTCAAGTTTCACGAGCAACGGAAACCGTTTGCTCATTTTGGTCGCCCGGAGGCTCGTTTTCTAAGTTTTAAGTTAACGTTCTAACTTAAACCTACGTTTCAACTGTACAATCAATCCGGGAGTCGGAATCGCATTCCGTCAGTTCCTGCAAGTCATGAATGACTAGGGGCCCGTGCCCGTCAAGTTTCACGAGTAACGGACACCTTTTGCTTATTTTGGTCGCCCGGAGGCTCTTTTTCTATATTTTAAGTTAACGTTCTAACTTAAACCTACGTTTCAACTGTACGATCAATTCGGGAGTCGGAATCTCGTTCCGTCAGTTCCTGCAAGTCATGAATGACTAGGGGCCCGTGCCCATAAAGTCTCACGAGCAACGGAGCCCGTTTGCTCATTTTGGGCGCCTTGAGTCTCGCTTTCTAAGTTTTAAGTTAACGTTCTAACTTAAACCTACGTTTCAACTGTACGATCAATTCGGGAGTCAGAATCTCGTTCCGTCAGTTCCTGCAAGTCAGGAATGACTATGGGCCCGTGCCCGTCAAGTTTCACAAGCAACGGACACCGTTTGCTCATTTTGGTCGCCCGGAGGCTCGTTTTCTAAGTTTTAAGTTAACGTTCTAACTTAAACCTACGTTTCAACTGTACGATCAAACCGGGAGTCTGAATCTCGTTCCGTCAGTTCCTACAAGTCTTGAATGACTAAGGGCCCGTGCCCGTCAAGTTTCACAGGCAACGGACACCGTTTGCTCATTTTGGGCGCCCTGAGGCTTGCTTTCTAAGTTTTAAGTTAACGTTCTAACTTAAACCTACGTTTCAACTGTACGATTAATTCGGGAGTCGGAATCTCGTTCCGTCAGATCCTGCAAGTCAGGAATGACTATGGGCCCGTGCCTGTCAAGTTTCACGAGCAACGGACACCGTTTGCTCATTTTGGTCGCCCGGAGGCACGTTTTCTAAGTTTTAAGTTAACGTTCTAACTTAAATCTACGTTTCAACTGTACGATCAATCCGGGAGTCAGAATCTCATTTCGTCAGTTCCTACAAGTCATGAATGACTAGGGGCCCTTGTCCGTCAAGTTTCACGAGCAACGGACACCGTTTGCTCATTTTGGTCGCCCGGAGGCTCGTTTTCTAAGTTTTAAGTTAACGTTCTAACTTAAACCTACGTTTCAACTGTACGATCAATCCGGGAGTCGGAATTTCATTCCGTCAGTTCCTGCAAGTCATGAATGACTAGGGGCCCGTGCCCGTCAAGTTGCACGAGTAACGGATACCTTTTGCTTATTTTGGTCGCCCGGAGGCTCTTTTTCTATGTTTTAAGTTAACGTTCTAACTTAAACCTACGTTTCAACTGTACGATCAATTCGGGAGTCGGAATCTCGTTCCGTCAGTTCCTGCAAGTCATGAATGACTAGGGACCCGTGGCCATAAAGTTTCACGAGCAACGGAGCCCGTTTGCTCATTTTGGGCACCTTGAGTCTCGCTTTCTAAGTTTTAAGTTAATGTTCTAACTTAAACCTACGTTTCAACTGTACGATCAATCCGGGAGTCGGAATTTCGTTCCGTCAGATCCTGTAAGTCAGGAATGACTAGGGGCCCGTGCCCATCAAGTTTCACGAGCAACGGACACCGTTTGCTCATTTTGGTCGCCCGGAGGCTCGTTTTCTAAGTTTTAAGTTAACGTTCTAACTTAAACCTACGTTTCAACTGTACGATCAAACCGGGAGTCTGAATCTGGTTTCCGTCAGTTCCTGCAAGTCTTGAATGACTAAGGGCCCGTGCCCATCAAGTTTCACAGGCAACGGACACCGTTTGCTCATTTTGGTCGCCCGGAGGCTCGTTTTCTAAGTTTTAAGTTTACGTTTTAACTTAAACCTACGTTTCAACTGTATGATCAATCCGGGAGTCAGAATCTCGTTCCGTCAGTTCCTACAAGTCAGGAATGACTAGGGCCCCGTGCCCGTCAAGTTTCACGAGCAATAGACACCATTTGCTCATTTTGGTCGTCCGGAGGCTCGTTTTCTAAGTTTTAAGTTAACGTTTTAACTTAAACCTACGTTTCAACTGTACGATCAATCAGGGCGTTGGATTCTCGTTCCGTTAGTTTCTGCAAGTTAGGAATGACTAGAGGCTCGTGCCCGTCAAGTTTCATTGGTAACGGAGGTCGGATCCTCGTTTTGGGCGCTCGGAGTCTCAATTTCTAAGTTTTAACTTAACGTTCTAACTGAAACCTACTTTTCAACATTACGAGCAATCCGGGAGTCGGATTCTCGTTCTGTCAGTTCCTGCAACTCAGGAATAACTAGAGGCTCGTGCCCGTCAAGTTTCACAGGCAACGGAGCCCGTTTGCTCGTTTTGGGCGCCCGGAGGCTCGTTTTCTAAATTTTAACTTAACGTTCTAACTTAAACCTACTTTTCAACATTACGAGCAATCCGGGAGTCGGATTCTCGTTCCGTCAGTTCCTGCAAGTTATGAATGACTAGGGGCCCGTACCCGTCAAGTTTCACGGGCAACGGAGCCCGTTTGATCATTTTGGGTGCCGGAGGCTCGTTTTCTAAGTTTTAACTTAACGTTCTAACTTAAACCTACTTTTCAACATTACGAGCAATCCGGGAGTCGGATTCTCGTTCCGTCAGTTACTGCAAGTCATGAATGACTAGGGGCCCGTGCCCGTCAAGTTTCACTGGCAGCGGAGCCTGTTTGCTCGATTTGGGCGCCCGGAGGCTCATTTTCTAAGTTTTATGTTAAGCTTTTAACTTAAATGTTGAAATCTTGAATAAAAAGAAAATTTTACCTGGTCAGGATCACTCGAGCGAGCTAAATCATGACTGCCCTCTCCACCGAAGTCATGTCTAGCCATGTGGCCGCTGCCAGCGTTTGGTGCCTGTAATTATTTATTATACAGTTTAAAACAATAAAAAAGACATAAGTATTGATGCATCAATTACATAATTGACAATTTATATGTACAATTTTTTTTTCTTACTAACCTGAGTAGTGGGTGGTGGGTCTGAAGCAAGCGGGGCGCGACTTTGTGATAGACGACTCTCAAGCTCTGCTATCTCCGCTCTCCACTCGGCCCTCATCTCTGCACTGATCTCTGCCCTGAGCTCCTCTCTGATCGATGCCTTCATGGACTGCAGCAACTCCTGAACCTCCTCATCCGTACGGAAGCATATGCCCTGGGAGGAGCTAGCACCGGATGACTCCGATCGCTTGATGTGCGAGCGTGGAATGCTCGTCCCATACGTCAGAGTGTATCCATGCCCATCCCGGCCAACGACGGAGTGGAATATCTCATCCCTCCGCGATGGCAATCTGCGCTCCTCCTCGGGTAACTCCTCAAGGCGTGACTGATACTGGGCCTGTGTAGTTCATTCATTTAGTATATTATCATGCATAACAAGACATACTAATAGAAACATAATTTAAACAGTTCAATATAAAAACTTACGAAGATAGCTGCAACCTCTGGGTGGCGAGGATCTCGAGAACGCATCCAGACGGACATCCTATCAACCGGAACACCCTCGGAACGCAACTGTTTGGTGGAGAAATGTATTACTAGTATACTATCATACAGAATGACAAAAACATAAATTAACTGTACGATCTAACTTTTTACCTCGTGGCGGACCTGGGTGATGTGTCGAGTCCCCAACCTATGTGCAGGACCCTGCAATGCGCGGTTCCGCGCATTCGTAGCAGACACTCTCTGTTTTCAATATTTATTAGTCGGAATTTTTGTTAGTTACGTTAGTTAGTAGTAAAATGTTAAAATTAAAATAAAAAAGTACAAGTTTCTCACCTGAGCCTCCTCGCTCGACCAGTACCCGACGAGCTGAGTCCACTGATCAGGAAGAACGCCAGTCGGAACTCGCTGAAGTATGTCAGGCGCATCCTGATGAGGCTTCCAGTGCTGCGTCTTTATTTTATTTTTATGATCATTCCACATCTTCCGGCACTTAGACATGCAAACTGGCCGGAAGAGCTCAGGACATGCCCTCAGATTGTCCTGAAAAGGACAAATAATTTTTCATTGACAAATAAATTTTCATTAAGTTATGGTTTAAATTGACACATCCTGAGGAGAAATGTTAAATTATTACCTTGACCTGCTGCCAGGTCCGATCTAGCGTCGCCACCGGGAATGCGTCCCAATCAAGTGTGGTCAAAGGAAATACATATGGATCCCGGACCATATGTCCTAACTGGCTGATGAGTTGGCGAGCATGAGGGCCCACCGGATGATATGACTCATCAAACTCTACGTCAATGGGATGGCCGGAATTCCATGTCCGGATCCCTCTAGCAGGGCCTCTCCCCCTGCTGGAAGATGGGCCCGTGCTCGTAGCACCTGTTTAAATTTGAGATAATCTAATTAAATTGAAATAAAATAATTTGCTAGAATTAAAATATTTTAATTAAATAAACTTATACCAGTCTGTGTATCTCCTGATGGTGGTGCTGAAGATGGTGGAGCTGAAGCACTGGACGATGCTGAAGCATCCACTGGAGTGGATGGACTCGGATGAGATGCCGATGGCATACTCCTCTTTCGTCCTGACATATCTGTTCAAATGTTTGTAAGATAAATTTCATTAAACAAGATAATTGAAATTAACATTTAAAAATTATTTACACTAAAATTTAACATTACTGAAATAGTTCCCAACCATTCATTGGTCATGTAAGTCAACTGTATCTCCTTCAATGGTTTCCCGAACCCAATTAATATCTTCATCATGTTGAACAACTGTATTCTGGTCAAGTTCTTGTTGGGCGAATGCATCAATATCTGGCTCATCACATTCAATCTGATACACTCCCCTCCTTGACATTTTAACTGCAACCTGCCAGTTAGGATCTTTCAGATCTCTGACATAGTAAACTTGCTCTGCCATTGAGGACAGTATGTACGGTTCGACACTTATTCGATCATCACGATGTAACAAATTGTTAAAATTTACCAATGTAAACTGGTAATTATCTGTTTTCACCCGTCGGATGGGATCCACCCAATCACACTTAAACAATAGAAACTTTAGCCCATGATTATACACAACTTCAACAATATCTTTCAACCGGCCATAATAGTAACCAGCATCGACGGATGGACAACCGAGCCCACTATTTTGCGTCGCTCGTTTCTCATCTACATCCTTGATGCGAAATCGAAAGCCGTTGACATCACAAGTTGTGTAACGTCGGGCTGTTATAAATGGGCCATCAGCTAACTGGTTCATTTCATCAGTCAAATACGGATCGTTGGTTCTTCGTAAGCTACATACCTACGCAACGCATGTAATCAGTGAATATCACTACATGAAAGTAATATGACAGGAACAAGTGAAACTACTCCTAATGATTGAATACATACGTGATTCTTGAACCATTCATGAAATGACTGGTAATGAGACTGATGAATTTCATTCTCTGTAGCATGAGGCATGTCCCGTTTCAGCTCATCAATGTGTGTCCTGCGATGCATAATACGTGTTAACGACAAGTGTGATGATTTAGGCAAAAAACTGACAAGTTACACATATAAATGAGTGATAACTTACTGAGTGAAAGCCACAACAGATGGGGTGTTGAACAACACCCACCGGTGAGCTTGAATCCACTCAATATTGTTGAGATCAAATGGCGTGCCCTCCCCAACTGGACCATCATTAATCCGCGAGGGCCTAGTTAACTTTGTTTCAATATTCTCTTTAAGATATGCTGCGCAGAAATTTGTGCACTCATCCATCAGATACCCCTTTGCTATCGATGCCTCCGGACGAGCTCTATTGCGAACATATCTCTTCAATGTGTTCATATACCTCTCGATCGGATACATCCATCTGAATTGGACGGGGCCACCAAGCAGGGCTTCATTAGTTAAGTGTATGGTCAAGTGAACCATGACATCGAAAAATGCAGGTGGGAATTTTTTTTCTAAATGACACAACGTCACAGCAATCCTCTCTTGCAAACCATTCAACTCATCAATTCGATGAACTCTAGAACAAAGTTGTCTGAAGAAGTTACTAACTTCAATCAACGGCGCTACAACATTCTTAGGCAAACAATTCCGTATGGAGATAGGCAGTAATTGTTGAATAAGAATATGATTGTCATGACTCTTCAAACCCTGTAATGTTCTTTCTCTCATGTTCACACGCTTTGCGATATTTGAACAGTACCCGTCAGGAACCTTGACACCCTTCAGAACTGAGAGGAAGACATCTTTCTCATCTTTACTCATCGTGTACTGCGCAGGAGGCATGTATGCCTTGTTAGACTCTCTCAACTGCAAGTGCAACGGCTTTCTCAAGCCCATTTCTTCCAAGTCACGGCGTGCATTGACACCATCCTTCAACTTCCCCTGAGCACCGAGAATGGTCCACAGTATATTATCACAAACGTTCTTCTCGATGTGCATAACATCTAAGTTATGCCTGAGTAAGTTATCTTTCCAGTATGGTAAATCGTAGAAAATACTTTTTTTCTTCCAATTATGACCTCGCCTTCTACTTGCACCGGGAATAGAAGGCAGCACCGGGGCCAGTAAATCTTGAAAATCATACACAGTACGTATTTGCTCCTGCTCGAGCTGTGACAACAAGTCAACTCCCGTCATTGTTCGAGGTGCTGGACCATATTCTCGACTCCCATCAAATGACACTTTGTCCCTCCTGAGCCTATGCAATGGAGGTAGAAAGCGCCTATGACCCGTGTATGCCCATTTTCTGCCGTGCTTCAACCAAGTTGACTTCTTCTCCTTATTGCAGTAAGGACATGCAAACTCTCCCTTTGTGCTCCAACCCGACAAGTTGGCGTACGCAGGGAAGTCGTTGATTGTCCATAATAATGCGGCGCGGAGTTTAAACATTTCATTGCCTTCGGCATCAAATGTCATCAGACCATCAGCCCATAATTCATTCAATTCATCTATCAGAGGTTGCATATATACATCAATCTTGTCCCCTGGTCCTCTTGGTCCATCAATAAGTGTGGATAGGATCAGAAAAGGTTGCTTCATACACATCCATGGTGGAAGATTATAAGGTACCAAAACAACTGGCCACGTACTGTGATTTACCCTAGTCATGGATTTGAACGGACTAAAACCATCTGCAGCCAAACCAAGCCGCACATTGCGACAATCCAAGGCAAAGTCTGGATTCCTCCGATCGAAGTCTTTCCACGCTGGGGAATCTGCTGGATGGGTCAACTTACCATCGTCCCTGCTATTCTCGGCATGCCATCTCATCAGTTTAGAAATATTTGATGACATAAAAAGCCTCTTCAGCCTTGGCTTAAGTGGGAAATATCTCAATTGCTTTACTGCCACAAGTTTGCCACGGTTCATAACACTTGTAGAACTATTCTGACGATTGTAACCAACCCCGTCCTCCTTCCATCTCGAAGTCTGACACACAATGCACTTATCAAGATGGGCATTCTCATTCCTAAACAACATGCAATTGTTCGGACATGCATCCAAAGTCTCATATGTGAAACCTAAATTTTCAGTTAACTTGCGAGCCTGATAATAGGACTCAGCAAGTTTTGCACCGGATGGGAGCACTCGATGCAACAACTGGAGGAGCATATCGAAAGACTTGTCAGACCATTGGTTCAATGCCTTCAAATGTAACAACTCAACAATAAAGGACAATTTACTGAAGTCATTGCATCCAGGATACAATTTTGTCTGTGCATCGTCTAGAATTTCAAAATATCTCAAGGCTTCTTCATCGGCACCAGAGCGAGGATTACTCCCACCCGCCCCCTCAGTCTCACAGCTTCTGTAGTCGGGTGCCAACCCGCACGCGATATCATTTAACATCACGTTCATCGGATCAGCCTCTGACATATCATCCACCTCAATTTGATCTATTTCCTCTCTGCGACAGGAAACATACTCTTCTCCATGTTTTATCCAGTTCTTGTAGTCCTTTAAGAATCCATTCAGAATCAGATGCTCTCGAACAATCTCTCTTCTGTAATAATACCGATTCCCACATTTTCTACATGGACAACTGATGAACTCATTGTCAAACCCATTGGTAAATTCCATGAACTGGTTAATCCCCTCCATGTATTCCCGAGACATCCTATTCGGTAAATCAATCCAACTCTTGTCCATCTCTGTAAGTGCTTCTGTGGAAGTCTAAAATGAAAAAGTACAATTAGCCCAATGTACCGTGGCATCATGCAAGTCACCTATACATAAACTGCAAACTCCTTACTATAAGGTGGTTGGTTCTACCCCATTCGAGAATGCACGATCCAACTTGCACTCAACAACTCGAATGCTTCGTCCCCTAGTCAAACAAAATTTCGGCAGCATGTCCGCGTGGTTCTCCAAGTACACGACACAGGTACAACATCAGTCATACCTATATATGTACCCAGAGAACAATGGGACATCAACCGAAACTCTGTCTAACATCAGACTTGCATGAGCTATTAAGTATAAGATGGATAATTGCATTCTCAAACTGTCCGAACTGGACAATTCAAGAATCATATACGACAAAGTTCGAATGTACATCACAAGAACAACGAATCTAGTCAAAGACCCAATCCGTCGCGTCAAGGATTACCGAACATATGTCGTACACAATTCTCGAACGGGTCTAAGTTTCACTAATGCATGCAAATGGATAAAAGTTGATAATAAAAGGTTCACAACCAATGAAATCTTCAAATATAAAATTTTCGTTGAGGTGATATGGACCCATTCTATGATTTAAGAGCCAATGGAGATTCTGCTTCCTCCCTCTCTGTTTCAAGACCCAGAGGAAGTACTCTTGCACCTTCTGCTCTAGGCGTTTGGTGGTCTACCCATGACTCCAATATCCCACAAACATCAAATTATGCAGGTGTGTGTGCGTGTTCATGCTACAACTGCTTGTAATGGACAAAATTCCACTCAGTTCAGATGTCTGCCAAATCACACAAGTGATCATTTCATTACGAAGAGCTGCTGTGTTGGGCCGAGGAAAATGGAAGGACATCCCCTTGACCGTGTGGCGATAGCTTTGTTCTCTTATTGAACTTCTCGAAGCTGTTCCAGAACTGTAAAAATGAATGTGTCGTGTGACTATGAACTTTTGGATTTGGACTGTGTGGTATGTGGTATGATTCAATATAATTCCTTTCATTGTGATAAATGTGAACAAAAACAGTAAATACTTTTTGAAAGGCATTCCAAAATTGTAGAGAAAACCTAAAGACTTAAAAAACACATGTGATTCCTTTAATTACTAGGGGAAAATCACTTAAACAAGGCAATTCAATTACTAGGGGTGAAAATATGAACAAAATTCCACTCAATTCAGATGTCTTGTGGAGCTTCTGGTGTAATACTAATACCCCAACTGGGCCAACTCCATGAGAGACATTACCATATTGGTATTACATTTTGACACTCTATTGCAGAACGATGGTTGATCCTGTGATATAGTATGGTCTGATTGGACCTCCTCTTGCATGAAAACAACAGCGAGTCATTGACTTGATGTTCTAACTTGGAAAAATTGAGGCTGGAACTCAAATTTGTGGCGCTCCTCGATGGAACTTGTGATAAACAGTTTGAACAACGAAAAAATTTGAGGAGCGTGCTCCCGTGGAGATGACAACCTGTGGAGCCCACATGGGACCCAACAATCATGGTTGAGTTGTGGGGGTCCAAAAATTCAAAGGGTAGCAACCTATAAGTTGTTATAACGGTGTTAAAATGCATGGTTTTATTATTTTGTTTCAATTCAATCGTCCGGTGTATTTGGATTGGTCTAACACTACACACCCATGGGATTGGAAAAAAAAAAGACACCCTCATGGGATCCATGGCATTGAGGGGCTCCGTCCGTGTAGTAGTGTTGGATCAATCATGTGGGGCCTCAGGTAGGCACCACCACCACAGCTTGTCTTGCACATAAAGGCATTCACACTGAGATCTTTTCCTAATATCCCTTTCTTGTGTGAATTCAAATTTCAGCTGAATAAAAGTTGGAAGCATCATGAGACAGGGAATGTACATTGGATGAATGATTTGGATCATGAATGTGGAGAGTTGCATGTATGTTTGAACTTTACATCAATGTTTTTTGGAATCAGATCTACCTTTTCTTGAGGAATCTTCCATGTCAACTGCTAATGATTATGACCAGCAATATAAACAATCTTTTTTATTTTTTTCGAATCATACCAGCAATAAAACAATGGGGGTTATATTATAACAACCACATATGTTTTTACAACTAAAAAGAAAATCATCCAAATATCTCAGTCAGTCACCTTGATTAACTGTCAAAAGCAACTTTTGATTGAACGTTTAGAATCCAATATATTTATAAGACATTCAAGATTCTCTTAGAACTACTAAGATTTGTTCTAACAAAATTCTGATTTATACTTTGATCAAAATGACTCAATTTGAAGGGCATGTTTGTGTCAAGCACTTTTGTTTTTGTAAAACTTTTTTGTGTCCTACCCTCAGTCTTTGTGATTTTGAGAAGAAAAAAAATGCACCACTTTTAATGATTTGCTTGTAGAAGCGTTCGCATCAAACTATGAAAAACTTTTACAAATGCTACAACTGCTTGTAGGGTTAGCAGAGACCACCAAATGTGATGCAATCCCACACAAACCATATCAAGTAACAAATAGGGACCATCTCATGGAAGGCAATTTTTTTTATTCAAGGAAATGTAATTAGGCTAAAGACTAAAAGGGGTATCACACCATAAAAAAACAAATGTAAATGATGGATCAAAGAATACCAAAATACAATGTACAGTGCCAGTCTCAATAAATGGCAATTCAAACTAACAAAATCTCTAAACCGGAATAAATAGATCGCAATAAATAAATTTCGGTAGTCAAAAGATGAACTCATCCCAATTAGTTGCAATTTTCACCAAAAGACTGAAATTCTTAGCCAGAAAATGCTGAGAAAAGGGAGGCTTAAATCCAAGGAATGGGAGAGCGGTAATTTAATGGATAAAGGAAAAAGGATGAAGAGAGATATGTAGAGGCTGAGACAGGCATGGGGACTGGGCAATTAGTCCAACAGAGAGTGGAAGAGATTCTTAGAAGTTTCTTGCCCAAAAGCAAAACTCCCTCCATTAAAGATCCAAGCTTCTCCAACAAAATAATATAAATGGTACAAAAGTTGTCTAAAACAAAGCAATCTTAAAGTCGAAAGCAATAAACAGAGATCATTTTCAAGCATTACCAAATACAAGATTGAACCCAAGAAAAAAAAAATTAACAGAAGCTCATAATAAGGAATGCAAAATACCAACAAAGTTCAATCTCATTCAAAGGCAAGAAAATTCCTGGTGTGTTTGCAAGTAAAGAAGCAGAGAACATAAAGAAAAAAAAAAGCAAAGAAAAACAAATCTAAGAATAAAAAAAGTAAGGCACCTTCAGCCACTGAAACTCATAAAAGGAACAGATGCAGAAAACCATGGATTCTTCAATGAAAAAGCTTCCATCTTTCAAGATCATAGAATCAGATGAAAGAAACCCAGAAATCCAACTAAAAAGAGAAGTAAAGAAAAATCTTGTAGTACGTTTAATGGAAAATGAATCAAATGGTAACATGATACATACCTGATGGATGCCGACCGGAGGATGCGCTGGCGACCGTGAGCGTAGGAGGGAGATGCCGAAGGAGACGAGAAAGGCGTGAGGTGAGGGATGCGCAGGCGAGAGAGAGAGAGAGAGAGAGAGAGAGAGAGAGAGAGAGAGAGAGAGAGAGAGAGAGAGAGAGAGAGAGGGAATAGGTGGGAAGGGTTTCACAAGGTGCTGGCGGCTGGGCAGAGAGGAAACGCAGGGAGAGAGGGGGAGAGAAGGGAAGGAGAGGGAGAGAAGAGAGAGAAGGGAAGGAGAGAGAGAGAGAAAGATTGCAGAGGAGATGAGCGATCGAGGCGCGGATCGAGAGCAGAGGACAGGAGATGAGCGATGAGCGATCGAGAGCGCGGGAGCAGGGGAAAAAAGGAGTGGGAAGGAAAAAGAGGGTTTGGCGGGGTTGGGCTTTAGCGACCGCCGTTTCACCTTTAATGGGTCTTTTGCGACCGCCACAGGCGGCCGCCCGCTTTTTTGATGAGCGAATACTCATCTTTCTAGTAGTGCTGGGAGATACCAAGACATTGAACTCTGAAAATAAAATCAGAAGCTAAACAAAAAGAAGAGGAGAGAAAAAGAAGCCGGTTAAGAAAGCATACCCAAGTTGACCAAGATTGGGTGAGTATGCAGCTCTTTGACAGAAGATACCATTCCTTTTAAATTGTCCATGAAGATCACTTTAGCTTTTTGAAGGGAGGGAATCTTGGAGTTAGATACCGGATATTAACACCTTAAAAGGTGTCTGTCCACATGATCAGTCAATACTGCATTGTGCAATGTGGCCCACCCATACATGGCCATGATACTGTCTGAAAAAAATGCTCACCAAATGAATGGATGCCGTGTGAACACGCCAGGATATATTCACCATAAAAAAAACAAACCACATCAATTGAACAGCTCAAGCAAGAGCTCATAAAGGGTTCCACCAAAATATTTAGGTAACTACTTCAAGAGCCGGCAACGTTAAGTAATTCCAAGCTTTGCATAGTAGGAGAGACAATGTTGCAACATAGGAAGTAACTACATCTATCTATGCTAAGCGTCATCTTGTTGGGCACCCTGTCTGTGGGCAACTCTGAAAAAAATTACAGAGAGGTCAGACTTCAGACACTTTTTTTTTATTTGATTTGGGACAGGAAAATTATCAAAGTACTACTTGTATTTCGACCCATCTCGTGGGACCCTCTATGTCTATCTTTACTCTTCTTTTTTTTTTTTTTCCCATTAGAGGGTTCCCAACCCGTTGGGCTGACTAATCCTGGGCCCCGAGAGAAGTCAGGTAAACTCTCATGTAGCCCTAGAGTGGTAGTGCAGTTTCGAACCTACAATCTCCGAATACAAACCGTGGTTCTAGGCCAACTGAGCTATCCCAGGCCCGTTTGGAACTCTACTAATTGAGTCAAGTGAAGTAAAGTTGATTTTAAAGAAAGAATAAAATATAAGTCGGTTATGATGGTAATTTTTTTTTTAGTTGTTGGTTATGGAATCTTTCTGACTTTTTGTATGGGAAAGTGGAGTATTTTTGTATTTTAGTGGATAAAAGTAGCTTTTTGACTTTTTGTATGAAAAAGATGGAAAAATTTTATTCTTTGGTTTGAGTTTGATGATTTCTTCTTTGGTTTGAGTTAGTGTCCTAAGTTCGGGTTAGACTTCTTCCAAACCCAAATTTGAACCCCATGACGATTTTTTTTATTGGTCTAGATCGGGTTCGATGCAATCACGACTCAACCCAACATATTACCATTCCTAGAGACATGCACCAATAAAAAAGTTGTGCAAGATGAACAAACTATTTTAATGTGGACCTGAAACTTTGTTCGTTCCACAGTCAACTTCCCTAAAAAAAAAAAAAAAAAAAAAAAAAACCAAAGGGAGAATGTTATGAGTCCGGATCACCTATCGCATTTGTTATTCGTTCACTGTGAGTGGACTAATAACACTCAGTCACATCATCCAAAAATTTAGGTGATTTTGAAGTTTAATAAAGTTTCATAAATTTATACAAAAAGTATGATTTTTTAACAAATTATGCATGAATGTACTACAATGAATTATAAATGCATAAAAACATGATTTGACACTAAATGAAGTTCTTTAATATCAATACGCTCTTAAAATAATCCAAAATATATGTGAAAATGTACGCTTTCTAGGACTCATCAATGCACATCTCTTTTTTTTTCTCTACCCAACAATGAGTGTTGTGGCAAGGCTTTCATGTTGCCTATTCATCTCAGAAATGTATACAATAATCTTATCTCTCACGACTCACCGCACAAGCACGCTCACACCTTCAAGATTACCGACTTGGAACTCTTGCAGTTTGGTTGGAGTTTGATGATTTCCTCTTTGGTTTGAGTTAGTGTCCTAAGTTCGGGTTAGACTTCTACCAAACCCAAATTTGAACCCCATGACGAGTTTTTTATTGGTCTAGATCGGGTTCGACGACTCAACCCAACATATTACCATTCCTAGAGACATGCACCAATAAAAAATTTGTGCAAGATGAACAAACTATTTTAATGTGGACCTGAAATGTTGTTAGTTCCACAATCAACTTCCCTAAAAAAAAAAAAAAAAAACCAGAGGGAGAATATTATGAGTCCGGATCACCTATCTCATTTGTTATTCGTTCACTGTGAGTGGACTAATAACACTCCGCCACATCATCCAAAAACTTAGGTGATTTTGAAGTTTAATAAAGTTTAAATCAGATGAAAGAAAATCACCTAAATTTTTGGATGACGGGGCGGAGTGTTATTGGTCCACTCATGGTAAAGATATAACAAATGCGATAGGTGATCCAGACTCAGAATGTTATATATTAGACATCTATGACGAAGCACCTAAAATTGCTCATTAAGAGTCATATGTTCTAAATGAAATGGACGAAATACCAAGGAGTAACTTAGTTGGTCTAGGACCACGGTTTGCACCAGAAGGTTGTAGGTTCGAAATTGTACTACCGGGTTACAGGAGAGTTTACCTGGCTTTCCTCTGGGCCCGGAGGGATTAATCCAGTCTAACGGTTTGAGAACTCTCCAATAGCAAAAATAAAAAAATAAAATAAATGGACGGTCAAAATAAAATCCCATTAATTATCACTATTTTGAATAAAAGTTCCTAACGTTAGATAAGGACTACAGTGCCAGATGTTCAATTCGGTTGCAAAATCTTATGTCATGTAGGACCAGAAGACCCCTCTACCAAATATGAAATACCAGTACCCAAACATGAGCACACACTTTTCTTGACCCTAGCATATATAATGGGCATAATTACACACTTATCTTTGGATTATTATTTTCTATTTTATTTTCCTAGTCTTAAAAGCATTTTTGACATGTGTAAAGGAAATCAAGCACTGCACATCTGGACCATGCTAGAGGCAAGACTTTTTTTTTTTGCTATAAGGTCATTTGTATTAAAAAAGGAAAGAGCAGAAACAGAGGCAAGACGCCCGCAAGAGAAGGAGCAGAGAAATACAGCCAGGGAGGAGAGAACTTCAAACCAAAAACTCTAAATCAGCTTAAGGATTGGAAAACAAAAAATTACAGAAGCTTTTAAGAGGTCTACCAGAGAAGGGCTTTGAAAGGTTCTTGAGAGTATTCGAGAGGATCTCCAACAGGAGGCGGGTGACCTTCACCTTGGAGACACTGATATTGCTGAAGATGGCTTCGTTTCTACATTTCCAAAGGACATAAGCTGTAGAGAAGAAGATGACTGCTACACCTTTGCAAGCAAGTCTATCACTGTTGCAGGAGAGGGCTTGCCAGATCTTGGAGGGGAGAAGAGGGCCAGCTACTGCTGTACCAGCTGAGGACAGGATCCAGTTCCAGATGTCTGAGGAGAAAGAACAGAGAAAGAGCAGATGGAGAGAAGACTCTTCAGCTTGGGAGCATAGACTGCATCTGGATGCCAGAGGGATGCCACAGTGTTGAAGCCAGAGCTGAAGATGCTAGAGGCAAGACTGGCCTTTGAATCTGCGTGACATGTGAACATGAGAATATTATCACATGTGTAAATCTTTTTTTTTTTTAACTTGCTGGGGCAGACCCAGGTTTAAGAGGCTGAGGGTTCACTACAAAAAAAATATCTTAATGAGTCACTTTTAAAGTGTCTTAAAAAGTGGTTTGTGTCGCTTTTCTGATTACTGTGCAAGCGTCTTATCTGCCAGCGTCACTAAAAGTTCGTAAAAGCGTCTCAAGAAATACATTTGTTGTGTCAGTTTCTATTATTAAAGTGACACAAAAAAAAATGGTTACTTGTGTCACTTTAACCCAAAAGTGACACTGAAATAACTTAAAAGCGTCACAAGAAAGATGATCAATATGTTGTTTTCGGACCAAAAGTGACACAAGTAGTCATCAGTTGTGACAGTTTCCATAGAAGCCAGATACCATCCATTTTTAAAAAAAAAAATGCAATATATACATTACTAATAATATGCTACAGTATGGATACACTTTCAATAAAAATGCAATAATAGCTTGTTTAATGTTCAAGCAAAGCTCAAGTCAAGCTACCTCTTGCTCTCAAGTTCACACGCAAACACTATTAGATTCTATAGTTTCAGGGAGAAAATTATAACAAATCACAAGTTTACAAGTACTTGATAAAAAACCAACACTATCACAACCATTTCTACATGAATCTAATCAATCAATGATATGAGAAGACATAACAAATTTAGGAACGACAAATAAAAGTTCCACAAACCATGAAACTGACACCTTCATGTAAAATAATGGAGGAATGACAGACCAACATAATGGGAGTATAGTGTTGGAAGGAAAGGATGATCCAGCATCTGTAATATCTCTCTTTCTGTCTGAGCCCTCACCATCTTTTTTCTGCTTGCTAATAAATCATTATCCATGACCTTTAACGCAAAAAGGCATTTTGTACCAATTAGCTCAGCAAGATAGACAGTACCAATATCTCCACAACCAAGCCTCTTGAGCAGCTTGAAGTGGCTCAGTCCCAAGCTACCATGTTGTGTCTCAACATGTCGAATGGCTTCCCATTTTGAATCTTTTGACATGTGAGGTCTATTGCCACTACAACTGGAGCTAGTCAGATTGCTCTCCTCACTAATGCTAGTGTTGCTGCTGTTGTACTCACCAATACTACTACTTTTTGAGCTTTGGGAACACTCCCCCTTTCCTTTACAACTATTTGAACTGACATAATGCCTACTTGAACTTACCTTAAGATTAAGATTTCTACTGCCAGATGCTAGAGAAACAGATTCTTTCTTTGCATTCTTCTGGGTACAGTCATCAATGTGGCAGCCAGATTTACTTGTACCATGGCCATCTGAGATACTGTCAACTTGGGCACATGTATTCAAACTTCTGGTAACAGATTTTACACCCTGCTTTGCTTTCACCTTACTGGAGGTCTTCTTCCTATGGATTGGCTTGATTTTACGCGGACTCCCAATTGAGTTGCTCCATTTAGAACTAGTATTTGAGCTAGAAGCATGATCCAAATTTTCTTTTGTCCCAGTTTCCGATGCAGATGTTTTGCATGCACCTGATGAGGCTGGCTCAGTGACATCTCGAGATGATGTCTTTGCCTTTGTTAGTTTCAAAGTTTTCGTATACACACAACGAGGAGAAAAAGAAGTACTCGGATCCAACGATTCAGACTTAGACACAGGTATATATTAATGCCTGTGATTTAATGTTGGATAGAACACATGCTTATGATACCTGATCAGAATGATTTTATGTCAAACTAGGCAGTTGCCAATCAATTATATTAAGATAGACACTAATAGTTACTACCTTGTTACTACATATTGCACTATTCCAGAGAAGTCAAGAAGGAACTCATTAATAGTCTATTGCTTGATTATTTTCTAATGAAGCCTTACAGAATTTTAGCTAAGGTATTGGACTACCTGACTTAGATCCGATGCAGCTCGCAGCCATGAGGCACTACTCTGAAATGTGCTTTTGGATCATGGAGATCCATTGGGTCAAAGCCCGCAGTGTAGCAATATTTTGAACTATTCTATCATAGTTTGTGTGAGAATCCATCATAGTTTTTTAGTTTCTTGTTTAACTTCTTATGTTCATTACTGCTGTCTTGGTAATGCTCTGTATGTTGTGATAATGCTTTTAAGTTGTAACAATTTAATCATAATCTTACATTATCACTTGAAACTGATTCTAAACTTAAAATTCAAACTAATTCTAAGTCTTTCCTAAAATCTATCCTCTCTATTATCTTGTTTCATTATCTCGATAAACACGTCGTTGCAATGAATCTCCACAGCACCAACACCAACTGAATATCAATATTGATTGGGGCATTCTTCAAACGCAGCAAAGAATTAGTAGTAGCAGCAACCTCTAGAAATGGCCCGAGGGTCATCTCATTAGCCAAGACTAATCTCCAGAAAAATAAAGGAAAAATTCCTTGAACTCCTATGTAGCAAATGAAAACCCGGGACTATCATCATCATGCTTTTAGAAGCAAACCATCGCTCTTTTGGTTTCGTTTCTTAAAATCTTATGCTTCTCTGTCTTTAGGGGAGACGCAACCTATGAAATGGGCAACAAGGTTAATTACACCCCACATCCAAAACTCAAAACAAGATAATACAATTAGTTACACCAAAATATCAAGTTTACTTGTTATTTGGAGTACACCCATAATGTCTTCCTACCGAAGTGCAAATAATGCTATATCACTAACCCTTTAGAGTTGGTGTTAGACACAGGTATTGGGATAAAAATGAGTTTTTTTTTTCCTTTAACAAAAAAAGCAAAGGTGATTTGTCTTTAAAACTTGGTTTCTCGAGTTTAGTTGTTTTATTTAATTATTTGGAAAGTGAGGAAATTATGGTTTATTTCATGGAAAAGGAAAAAATATTGTAGAAGTTCGTCTGAGCAAGATACTTACAGCAGGGCATTGTCCATTTCTATGAACACTGCTTGCATTTTTCCATAAATTTCTGAGTTGCTGTCCTGCTGCTTTATGCTTTCCTTAGCAGTCTGAACCATCTTCTTACGAATCAACTGCATGTAAGTAACAAAGGTGAGATTGTTTACATCAGCCACAAAACAGGGATGCCCACCAGTTCCCCATTTTAGCAAAAGCCACAAACAGGCCATTCCTCCAGAATGTGACCATAGTAATTTGGGTGTCAGTGAGAATGAAAATTAGAGGCACATCCAAGGAGGCCCTGAAATTGGAAAGGAATCACATAATGTTAGAAAAACAGTTTTGAGGTTCTACAAACCTGCCGCTTGAGAACGGCGAGGCTCTTGGTATTCATAGGTGATTGTGGTATGACACCATTTGAAGGAGGAATCCCAAGCAATCCACAAAGTAAAACCTGGAATTATTCAGTTGCACCTCAATTAGAAAATGAGCATGGTAAAAAAAATTATATACATTGATGAGAAAACTGGTAATAAAAAATACCATGACTCCAAGTAACAAAATGTCATAATGGTATGCAGATGGGTTTTTGAGATTGAACCCCACATCACAACTCACATCCAATCCAATAACTCACAAGAGAAGACATTTCATCAGATCATCAGACCAATTTAAATATATAAATATTAACTACTGTAGAAACAGAACATCAAACATACTGTTTTGAATGCAGATGGAATGCTATGAGTATGACTATCCTGTCCACATGGCTCCACCTACATGGGGGACTACTCCCAACTAATTTTGTATACAACTCTTTTTTTTTTTTTTTGGAACTAAGCAATTTACTCAAGGACACTTTTTTGGTTTTATACTACTACATGTGACTCTTACTTTATCAAGTGATGGTCCCAGTCCTCCTGATAAAGGAGCAGGGCTCTAAGAATAGATGTAGATTCAAAAACCCAGTTCATATAATGATACATCTCTACTGATTGAGACCCCATGTAACTTTCTTTTTGAACAGAAATGTGCTTTGTGGGACTTGGTGTCACATCAAATATCACAGTGATGTCTTTGTATGAGAATTGGCCAAGATTTCATTTCAAAGAAAGTTTCATGGATAGGTGAAGAATTGATCAATGTGATGATGCATATCATCAAATCAGTTGCAGTGAAATATGGTCTAATTACTAATATGATTTTCTTTCTTTGTTCTGTTTTTTAAAGTAATCTTTGTTTGGATGGGACTTTGTTTTGGACATTTCTAAAGTGGGGAAACATACAGTCCAAGTGAAAAAGTGACAGGGTGCATACAAATGGGATTAATCTACTCTACTGGAGACTGGAGTTATTAAATGATCTTTGAAAACAGAGGGGTATGTTGCAGACAAAAGAACTCACCCAAGCTGAACATGGCCATGCCTAGACCTGCATCCGACAATATCGAAATGGACTTGGCTATAATAGCAGGCATCTGAACATGCCATCTGCAACAGAACCCAACAAACACAAGCAGAGAAATAATAAAACAACAAAAGTGTTAGGAATGTTTCTGCAGAGCAGAAGAAGATAATGTTTTGTTTCAGAGAAATGCTCGGTTCTGCTTACTTGAACGAAACTAGAGACCATGTGAGACCAATCAAACTCGAATAGGTGTTTGGGTTCCGGATAAGCTTCCTCCACACCATAATCAGTATTAGCCTAGTCATTACACTCGTAGGAGGCATAGCTTTCCCCTTCTCTCCACTGCTCTTGTGCATATGCACATCTCCTTCTTCCATATCTCTCTTGCCAAAGCTGAAATCCTCTCCCCCCCAAGTACTCTTCTTGCTGATCTCCACGAACCTCACCTAAGAATCAAACACCCATTTCAATCAAAACACACAAAAACCAAATCAAACTGTTAAAAACATCAAAACAAAAACAAATTAAAAAAAAATAAATGAGGAACCTTTTCCTGGAGAAGTGGCGATTTGGACTTCTTTCACAGAAGGCTCTACTGCAGCTCCGCACTCTTGTTGAGTTCCAAACACATCTGACACAGGAGAAGCACTAGAACTCCATACAAACATATGAAGATCTTTTCCCCCTTCTTCTGGTTTTGATATTGGAGCTTGCCCATTAGGCCTCTTAGTATTTAAAAAAAAATAAATTTGTTTTTCAATATAATTTTCCAGTAAACCTGTGTATTCCTAACGACATGGGCATCATGGAACCCACTCCCACAATCCACCCCCAAAATCTCCCAGCACCATGGAACCCACTCCCACAATCCAGCAGAAACCCTAAATCTCCATACCCAGACAGTAGAAACATATATAGCTGAAAGAAGAAGAAGTAGAGAGAAGAGCAGAGAGGGACAGAACAGAGAGATGGGGAAAGAGAGAGAAAGCAGAGAGGGAACAGAGAGATGGGGAGCAAGGGAGAGAGAGAGAGAACAGAGAAGAAGGAGAGAGAAGAGGGGGAATGGTGCATGCGCAGTGTGTGCGGAGTGCAGAAAGAGGGAGGGGTGTACCTGGTGCAGGGGCGGCTCAAGGAGGCGGAAGAAGGTGATGCGTGTGGGCCGGGGCTGCTGCTGCTTGTGTCTGGCGGAGGAAGATAATGGAGCAGAGGGTGGCGGGTTTGGTGAGGAGAGAAGAGAGAAGGAGGTTGGATGGCTGCGATGGCGATGGAGATGGGAGGCTGGCTGATGATGCGCAGGGCTGAAGGTGATCGATCGCCTGGGTTGTGTGAATGGAGACGATGCAGGGGAGGATTGGAGGGATGGGCTGCTGAGGTTCGTGAGGATTGGAGGGAGGGGGGGGGGGTGGTTTTGCAGAGATGATGTCTGTCGATCGTCTCAGACAAGGGAATGAGGGTATCGCTCTGATCGTTGGGCGCCAAGGGAATGAGGGTATGGAGGGAGAGAAGGCATGGGATATACGATGGAGGGAACCCAAATTATCAACTGACCAAATTCATGTGTCGCTTTTCATTCCTATTTCATGAAAGAAATTTACAATCAAACTTCTTGTGTCACTTTTGTTTAGTGGGGGAAAATCATAGATTAGTTTTGTATGTCGCGTTATAGAAAAGTGACCCAACAAACCTCTTCCTCATTTACTCCTCCTCTAAAGTGACACATCAGACCATACTGTGTCACTTTATTGTAAAAGCGACACAAAAGCTCATTTCAAAAGCGAGACTAAAAGTCCTTTTTTTTGTAGTGGTTGAAGCCCCACCCATACGTAAAAAGATCTTAAAGTTTAAAAAAAAATTAAGAAATTAATTATATATATATATTTACATATGTCCTTCTCTCAATATTTCTTTTATATAAATCTCTCTGCCCCGTCTAATTTCCTACGTCTGCTCCTATTAACCAATTATCTAATTTCTATCTTCTTTTCCTAATTTAGAAGTATATTTGACATGTGTACATGTATTCCTTCTAGACTATATCTAGAAATTGCACCTATCTTTTCTTAGTGGAAAAACAAAAGGTGAGCCTCGATGTCTTTTTATTACTGAAATATAAATATAAATACCTATATGCCTTCTTCAGTATTTACCATTGCTGGCCTTTTACATACCACCACCCATAGCAAGAAACGAGGATAAAATAAAAATAAAGGTAAGACCCGTCGGTTCTCACAGAATTATTTAGAATTTCAATTTACACAGTCACCTTCCATCACCCAAAAACTATTATACTTCACCCGAGGTGGCGAGGTCTACCTGTCAGTTCTCTCACCAGTGGTTTCCCTCAGGTCTTACGAGGTCCACTTCCTTCACAAGAGGGCTTGGGTCCCCACCTAAGCTGATACCAAAAGAAAAAATAAACACAAGAATCTGCATGCATGTAGGAACAGTAACGGAGACGCTCTACGTGTTGATCAACGTCAAATAGAGGAAATCTTCCTCCCAAGCTGCACCATACATGTGGCTGCATTTGCTTCGGTGTCAGAAAAAAGAGAACTCTTGTTGCCTTGATGGCTGCTTCAGTCCTCATCCTACTGTGGAGGTTTTTTTTTATTTCTGTGAGATATGGGAGATGCTGGCTTCTGTGTCAGAACTTCAGTTCTCATCCTACTGTGGTGCAGTTTTTTTATTCAGTGAGATATGGTAGACTTGAATGTCTGCGGGGTCCACAAAGGAATGCCATGATTAGCTATTTAATTGCCAAAGTTAAGCTGAAGAGGATTATACACTGTGGCCTAAAAATCTTGGTTACAGTCACATGCATGATTCAACTCATAAATCATGTCCTTCCGAGAAACAGTATTGAGAATCTGAACAGAACAGAACAAAAATAAATGTTCCTCTAATTATGTGCTTTTGCAAAAAAAAATCTTTCCAATAAAAGTTTAGTGCATTATAAGGAGCGGTGCACTCAGGATTTTCATTTGGGTGAGACTAAAACTTTGCTAGACTTAATATTAAAAAAAAAAAAATCTTTCATAGAATTTGCTAGACCATTTCACGTTACCAAATAGCACCTGTTTTTCTTAGAAAATGTTCAACTCGTGGAACTCAATTAGATGCATGATAATTATTGAAGATTAGGCAATGAAGATGTTAGGAACTAGGATATTAATAAGGAGTACCAAAAAACAATAGATGGATAAAAAAAATTACTCTTACCTTAATTTTAGATGCTTGAACTCACATTATAATTCTCACTAAATTTATATGTAAAATTTAATGCCCAATGGAGGTCGCTGCAAGTTCAAGGTGAGTGGGTGTGTGAGGAAAAACTAAGTAGGGTAAGAGGAAATGATAACGAGAATGGATTTGGTTATCTTTGGATTTGTAAATATGCTTAGATTTGATGGTTTAGGGCTTAGGGTTTGGATTAGGATTTGGGGATTTAGGGCTTAAAATTAGGATTTGGAGATTAAGCGTTCAGATTTAATTAGGTATAGAGTGATCAATAAGGATTATACTACATATGTTTGGCAGATAAAGATGCAGTAGTCTATACAACATAGTGACTGGCTACAAGGAGCTTGATTGACAATTGACGCGAATGAGTTTCGAAAGAAAAGGTTGAAGAAGAGGGAGTGCAGTGTTGTTGCGATGTTTTTTTTTTCTCCCTCTCTCTCTCTCTTTTTTTTACCAACAAAACTTTACATATGTGGAGCTATCTTTAGACATATGTGGAGCAACAAGTTTAGACATATGAGGCATTCTCTAAGACCCATTCAACTCTATGGGACCTAGGGCAACTGCCCATATCGCTCCAACGTCGGTCCACCCTTGCTCCAAGGCCATTTAAATTCCTTGGTTCTACCAAAAAAAAAAAAAACTTAATAGGATTTAATTTTTGACCTAGGGCCAACCTAGGTCCGCCCCTAACCATAATATTGACCCCATATAATTTTATTCACACCTTTCATACACATTTTATTCACTGGCGGTAATCCAATAGCAAGGCATTTCTTTATCAACAAATACAATAAGGGATACTACTTATTTTCCAAAAGCCCCACAAAGATTTTATTCACTGGCGGTATTCCAATAGTCAGGCTTTTCTTTACCATTCCATTCCGACCTTCATTATAGTGAACCAAACGCTACCTTAGCGTCATAAAACTAAGTTCGCTAGTTAAAAGTGTTAAAAAAAACACACATTTTCAAGCAAAATAACTGACCTAGTGCAAGGTCAATCAAAATGATCTTTTAGGCCCACTGGTCACCTAAAGATTTTTTTGTTTTTGTAAAATCTTCTAACATCTTATACCACAAATCATTGACATTAATAGAAGGAATTCTCATAGAAGGAAATAATTCATTATTTGAGTGCTTAATTAATGATTGATTTTCTTCCTCAAAATTATCGTCATCTTTCGATTTATATTAATAGCTATTATCATCGAAGAAAGCTTTTCTTTTTTTGAGGCATTTGTTCGGAGGTCCCTCAACTTTGATTTTTATTGAAAACGGTCCACGTGTTTTTTCCGTAGAGTCACAAGTCCCTTTTCAAGTTTTAAACATTTAAAAAGTCTAGAGTGCCCCTCTTAATACACTTTGTGCAGTATACACAAAAAGGAAAACTCATTTCGTTAAGAGTTTCATTTGGAGAAAACAAAGGGAGAAAATTCGTCAATTTCGTGAAGATTACTTGACTGTACAAATTAAGGATTATGATAGATAAGAGAAAGAAAATGGGGAAAAAATGATTCAAAGTAGGATAAATCAACCAGAAAATCTGCACGTGGGATTGGGCAAAACTCGAATAAATTTATCTGAGAAAGAGAAATCATCCAGAGGCACATCGGACTGGGCAAAACTTAGATAATTTTTTTCGAACTCGGATAAATTTGTTCCAAACTCAGATAAACTTAGTCCAAACTCGAACAAATTTGTTTCAAACTCAGATAAATTTGGTTCAAACTCGGATAAATTTGCTAGAAACTCAGAAAAATTGTTCAAAAGTTAGATAAATTTATCTGAGTTTTTGTCTAGTTTATTAGAGTTTCTGGGAAATTTATCTGAGTTTGGAAAATTTATTTGAATTTCTTAGAAACTCTGATAAATCTTTCAAATTTAGATAAATTTTTCAAAAGAAGAAGCCTGCTGCTATATGCTAGGCTTCTGCTAACGGGTCAGAACAAAATAACCCAGAAAACGAAACAGCAAAATCTCCTTCCAAACTATTTATTTTCCAAAAGCCCCACAAAAATTTGAGACAGACTTACACGAAACAAAAAAGGAAAAGAAAAGGTAAACATAGCAACGGGTTTTTGTGTTATGCAGAACCCATCGTCGGAGAAGGCCCGGATTGGTTGCATTTCCATCGTCGAACAGTTGCCATCGTGGTTGGTGTAATTGGAGATGGCTTACTTCAATCTGCAGAGCTATTTGTGAAGTCCCTCGTTCATAAAGAAGAAGACGGAAGGGGTTCTCAAGGACAATAGAGAATGAGAGAGAAAGGGGCAAATTCAAAATTTTATACTCAAATTATTGAAAGGGGCAAATTCGTCATGAAAATATATGATGTGACATATTAGAGACCTCTCACCAAAATATCTCCAGCTGTATGATCTATATTAAAGAAAAAGTTGTTGGATTGGAGGCTCTAGAAGGCCGTGCTTAGGGACTTATGGCTAATTTACCCTTTTTTTATTGTACTGATTTTAGCCTGATAAGTTATCCCACTATTATGCTTAAATTTCTAGGTCACATCCCTGATCGAATAAGTTCTCCCGCAGGCACGTCATAATCTAACATGTTATTCTCAATTATTTTTCCATCAAGTTTTATTTTCTTTATTTTTCCATCAAGTTTTATTTTCTTTTCTTTTGTACACTTACATTAAAACATGTATAACTATACTGTGACGTGGCATCATTTAATTAAACAAGTTAAAAGGGGCATAAACGCCCCTTTTGAAATGGGGCGGTTATGAGATTTTCTCTCTCTTAAACTTCTATCTTTAAGACTTGAACAAGGTTAACAGCAAAGTCATAAATGGTTCTTGGTGTACTTAATAAATGTCTCAGAAAAAAATCAGCCTTTTTGAAGTAGCTAAATCATTTTATTTCCTATTTTTAGAGCACATCCCCTCCCTAAAACCCTCAACCGTTCCTATGCTCAAGAATTTCTCAAGAGACATAAAACGAGAAAAGAGGGGCAGTTTACTAAAACGGGCTTGAATAGCCAGCACATGGAACAAACTAAAAAGATCTGGTCCAGCCGACAACATGATATGCCAAGTAAGTTCTGGTTAAGATTTTACTACTTAATTAAAGTATCCTTCAATGGCTATAAATACAAGAAGTTCAGGAAAAAAAGCACTCAACTCACCTTGAGACTGTTTGAGAGAGAAGAGTGAGAAAGATGGAGATTGCAGTTGTCATTGTAGGAGCAGGGCCATCAGGCATAGCCACCTCTGCATGTCTAAACCTCCACTCAATCTCCAACATTGTGCTTGAAAGAGAGGATTGCTCTGCCTCTCTTTGGAGAAAAAGAGCCTATAACCGTTTGAACCTTCACTTGGCCAAGGAATTCTGCCAGCTTCCCCACATGCCCCACCCACCCAATGCTCCAACCTTCTTGTCTAAGAAAGATTTCATCAACTACATAGACGATTATGTGACCCATTTCAATGTTAACCCCATATACTGCCAGTCAGTCGAATCTGCTCGTTATGACGCGACCATCGGAAGGTGGCGTGTTGAGGCGAAGGACACTTTCTCTGGTGAGGTGGAAGAATATATAGCTAGGTTCCTGGTGGTTGCCACCGGAGAATATAGCGAAGGTTTCATCCCTGAGACTCCAGGGCTAGATACCTTCTCTGGGGATGTTATCCATTCAAGTCAGTTCAAGTCAGGTAAGGGTTATACTGGTAAAGCTGTGTTGGTGGTTGGGGGTGGGAATTCCGGCATGGAGATTGCCTATGATCTCTCTAACTATGGGGCCGTGGCCTCGATAGTGATAAGGAACCCGGTAAGACTTTGAGATAACTCTCTCTCTCTCTCTCTCTCTCTCTCTCTCTCTCTCTCTCTCTCTCTCTCTCTCTCTCTCGGTTTTCATTATGTGCTTTATGATGAATGGTTTTCATTCTCTCTCTTGTTTATTTTGAAGCACTTGACTTGCATAGGGTGGTTGTGTTTGTGCATGGGTTTGGAGATATATCTTTTTTTATAGACTAGCATGAAAGACCTTTGCTATGCAGTTAAGTCTTATGTAACCTAAATATATAATATATGAAAGTTAATATTTTATTCTTATAAATCCATTTATATGGAACACATGAAATAAAGTTGCATCTTTTTCACCTTTGTTGTCTTCTTGTAAACATATTATGATCTCGTGCATTATATAGATTCAACACAAGGAGGTGGGTGTGGTCTGATGGAGAGTTTTAGGGGAGAAATGGTTTAAAGATATGAAATGGGTGTTTCATTTTTATGCAACCATTGATTTAAAGAGAAATAAAAGTTAGCATGTCCTTGGGGCATGTCTTTTGAAGTAAAAAATGGGGCCTAATTGTTGATGTGGCTCAAAGAAATAGAGATTTGAACTTTTTTGTGTAACTGTTTTCTAACCACTATTCAACTTTAAAGAGAAAGAATGTGTTTTTGTGTTGTGTTAGTAAGTTGTAAATGCTTTTGAGTATGTCTTTCTAAGTCACTGATTCAACTCGGCCAAATGGGCAACTATTACCCAGGAATTTGGTCATATTTCGTTGAGGTCACGTTTGGACCAAATCCTATGAGAAAAGATTTATGTTTTCCACGAAATCACGAAAAATCCACTTTTAGCAACTATAAATCTCTCAGGATTTGGACATGGAAATCTCCATTTGTATGGATTTTTGAATTTGACTTCTCCTATAGGATTTAGAAATCCTCACTTCAATGGATTTGTGCTTAAATTAAAATTTCTCATATATTTGCACTAATAGTACTTATGTGAATCTTCAGCTATACAGATCTTCAGCAGGAAATCATTGTTATGGGAGATTTGGTGCCATAGGAATGATAGGATGAAGAAGAGATTGGAAAAGCAAAAAAAGCCAGGACCATGCCTGGCATGATCCAAACCAGGATACCATGTGAAAAGTTAAGGACTATATATATATATATATATATATATATATATTCTTTTTTTAGATTATATGACTATTAAATTAAGAATAGTCATTGGTCTATTTATAAGAATATAACGACTCAAAATAGAAAACAGAATCTGATTAAAAATAGAAAATCTAATCACATAATAGAACAACCTATTTATAATATAACACTATCCTAAATATAACCCAAGTCTTACATAATATAATCTAAAATGAACTCATCCTTTTTTTCCTGTTTTTTGGAAAATGAATCTAACCTTCTCTAGAATATTCCCTAATAGCTACATGCTCTATTTCATTGTACCAAGGTGTATCTAAACCTCCTGTATATCTTTTATTCAATTTTTTTTATTTTCATATAAAAAAAATAACTTGACTCGCCAAGCTAACTCCCTGAGTCACAAACACTTGTTCCCTATCCGGGAGTCATGTCCGAGTCCCAAGTTGAGGGGTTCAAAAACACCCTTTTATATTAATCGAAATTTCATGGAATTCTGCATATTGCCCGCCCTAGTGGCCCCCCTCAAAGCATATTTTTCCTAGTTCAACCCCTATTTAGAGTGACCCAATTACAAAAGGTTCCACTTAAAATACCATTAAAAGTTAAGGTTTCAAGATCAAATTGAAAGCGGACAAGACTGATATTTGGTTGGCCTGTCAATTCGGCCCTAAGAAAGGGGGTCCGGTACGGCCCTCAAAAAGCCCTTAAAATGAGGGCTTTTGTTTCTAATGAAAAGCCCTGGGGCCGAGCTTGGCAGGCCCTGAGATTTGAGGGCCGGGCTTGGACAATAGTGGCCCTGGCCCGAGCCCTCTTATTTTTGTTTATTTTATATATAATATATATAGTAAATATATACTAAAATGCCCGTATCATAGTCACTTTCCAATAATATGGGGGATATGAAGGCAATTTCATACCCACTTACCCATTAAAAAATGTCCTAAAAATCCATACATACAGACTTCATTCATTTCATCTATATTTAATTATTTAAGTTACGTATCGTACTTAATACATAATTAATAAGTGTTGCACAGTTGCTTCTTATCACTTTCTTTTAGTTTTATTGCTTCTAATTTAAGTATTTTATATTATTTTTGTAAAACGCTGTTAGTGCAAAAGGGGGTGTACTCATTTCTATTAATTTTTTTTGCTAATTGGTAAAATTGTATTAAGAGAAAGAAAGGCAAAGCCCCTAGAACAAAGAGAAAAGAATACAACCAAAAGAAAGCAAACAAAGGGCCAACCTTGAAAAAGGATGGACACAAAAAAACCAAAAACAGAGCTCAAAAGCAACAAAACATAAGGCAAACCAACTATGAAAAAAAGGAAATCCCCATAGCACCTCAAAGCAAAGGAACAACAAAACTATAGAGCACAGAAAACAGCAACAGAACCAGAGGAAGCTCCCCTTCAGAACAGAGCTCATCACACTCATTGCTGCTGAGCTCAGAAACCAAACCGCAGTTGAGAAGCAAAGAGAAGGCCCTAGAGGAAGCTCCCTTGCATAACAGGGCACAAATCACTCACTGCTGCCAAGCTCTTTAATAATGATGCACTTTTTCCTCTATAGAGTTGCTTAGGATATCAACCAATTCATAAAGTTAGTTTTAATGTGCATGGAACTTTAAGGATATGAGGTAATCCAAACATCATTTAAATTAGATAATTATAACTCTCAATTCTTAAAAGTTTAAACTAATAGTATTTTTTAAATGTATTTATTTTTGTGACTGAAATCCAAGAATGCGTAATAGTCAAATCAGTGTTAATTAAAAATAATGTCAATTAATAAAAGGTATGTGAGTGTAAATGGTTTAAAACTCTCAAGATAAGACACTGCTGGAATGATTTCATATGTGGAAAATCATATGAAGTCATATTAAAAGTGTAAAATATATCATACTCTTTAACCATTTTCCTTCTTTGTCAAAACAAATAAAATCATATGTCTAGAACCCAACCCAAGTCACCAAAGCATGTATGACTTTATAAGATAAAAGAAACTTTTTAGAGATGACTTATATTCTCCCAATGCTTTCTTAATGGTTCGTTTGCAATCGAGATTAGACAAGATAACAGATGTTTTCTTAATGATTTCTTTGCAATTGAGGTTAAGATAACACTCGATCACACTTAGATTTTGGTAACAATGTTAAAAAAATAATTTTCTTGTTTTGAAGTCTTGAGCCCTGCCTTGGCCTAGATAATGAAGGCCCTACGAGGGCTTTGGCCAGCTCAAGCCTGGCCCTGCATATATTGAGGGTAAGGCTAGCTAGGACAATCCTAGGCCCCGCCTAGCCTGGCTCTTTGACAGCCCTAATATTTGGCCATCAACTATACCCGGGTATGTTGGGCCGCAAGGGCGGACCTAGGTACAAGCACGTGGGTGCAGTCACACCCTTCAAACCGCGGCATGCTTCCAAACTTAGTATGGAAATTTAGGATCCACTTCAAAAAATTGAATAAATATCATGGGTCTTTCTTCAGAATCATTGAGAAAATTCTCAATTTGCCTCCAAAACCAAACAACCTATTAGGGTCCGCACCCCAAACGAAAATCCTGGGTCCGCCATCACCCCAACCTCATGACTCAGGTTGCATCTATCCCGCTTCACATTTGATCTGCAGGCTGGTAACGGGTATGGTTTAAATTTGATATCGATTATCATGTCTTAAAGTATTACTTTTGTAAATCTCCTGCGCTAAGGTAGGTTTGATACTAGTTATTTTGTAATTTCGTAATTTTAAGATATGAAAACAAGAGAAACTGTTTTCTGCTGTTCTTGTGCAACCTAGAAATAGTATTTACACTTTTCCTCATGAACGTTATCACTTTGGCTACGTGCCTACGTGCACTTTCCATTCCGTATTCTATAAATTAATGTGCAGCACTAGAAAATGCCCGCATCTTTTAGGAGAAAATACTCCCCTCTTAATAGGATCACAGGGATGAATGACGATCTTAGAAGTCAATTGGATGGAAAAATATATATGAGAGCTACCCATGTGCAAAATTTAGACTTAATAAAATCACCCTAACCCCTTTGATCTATGGCCCTAAAATCTAATGGTTTTAGATACATCATTTTCTTACCATTTTAATCCAATGGTGTTGGGAAGTTGGATGAGTGTCAAATTTAGACTTTTGACCATTCATGAGAGGGTAGTGTGTGCAAAAAGACCGAATTAACTCAAGGTGAGCCCCATGCTAAAAAAAGATAGTGACCGGAACAAAGGGTGATTTTGAAGTGGGCTTTTTGGAGAACTACCCATTATAAACAGATACATAAATTGCCCAAAAAAAAAAAAAAATGTTGGACATGAAGAGGCAGCTACAACCTGAACTTGCGCTGACCTTGACTAGTCTGGTCAAAATTTGCAAACCCATACTCACCCCCAAACTGTACATAACATTAACTGAGAAAAATCCCCAACATTGTGTCCCAAAAAAATAATAAAAATAAAAGAAAGAAAAGAAATAAAAAAAATAGATCTTTGTTATCATTTCATTTATTTATGTTAACTCTAATCATGATTATGGATAAAATGTGCAGACTCATATTGTTACTAAAGAGATGGTGCACCTTGGAATGGTTCTCCTAAAAGTTCTGCCTCATTACTTGGTGGACTCCTTAATTCTCATCCAAAGCCGTTGGAAAATTGGGGATTTGTCCAATTATGGCATTCGTAGGCCCAAAGAAGGACCCTTTTTTATCAAGGCTACCAAAGGGCACTCTCCAGTGTTAGACGTTGGGACAGTTGGCAAGATCAAGACAGGAGAGATAAAGGCAAGTAAATACAAATTGCTCATCCCTCTATTTCTATATAAGATATATAAATGATAGCGGACTTTATCAGAAAAAACCTCTTATAAGATGACCTGTGCATAAAAAAAGATCTCATAATTTGAACCACACAAAAAAGGTCTTCCCCCAGATTTCTTGATTATTTTTTTGGCTTGTTTGATCAAGGGACGATATCGTTTCCCAAATGCAAATGGGCGACGATATCATCACTCTTCATCTTACTCGCAATGTTTTGAGACATCGAGAGCTGTCAAGTGCAAAAGTGGTTCGACTTCCATGAAATGGCACAGAACATAAGCTTGGCGCTGTCGGATTTGGATTACAGGGCCTGTCTCAATCCACGACCCACAACATTCTCTCCTCCGTTCAGTATGGCCTCTCCATCATTGGCATCCCCTCAATCACGTCCTTGCAGCTATATTGTATCAATTCCTTAAAATGCATCATATCAAAACACTGACCCTAGCTTGCTTTCTTTCCTTCTTTCTTTCTTTCTTTCTTTCTTTTCAATTCAGATTAGGTAAATTAACTGATTACTGGCTTTTTTCTGATGGAATATCATGAGTTTTGTGGGAAAGGTTGGATCTTGTTTGTGATATTGAGGATAATGCATGTGTTGTGGTTGGTGGGTTGGGCGACGAAAAGAGTAGGGAGATGGAGAAAGAGGAGGGAAAAGAGGAAAAAGGAAGATGAACAAAGAGACGAGTGATGATATCGTCGCTCCTCCCCAATGTAAAAGAATACAATTGGCCCCATGGGACCGCATTTCTGCAGTTATATCTAAGAGGTTCATTTTCGTGCACGGACCATCTTTGAGTTTTTTTCCCGTAAAATCTTCTAAATGATATTTTACATCCCGAGAATATATAAGTGTTAGGGAAATAATACACAGCTGTTAATGATCCTTATTAGCTTAAAGTAATTCATAGTTCCTACCTTCTTAATATGTAGTATATAAAAAATTTCAAGAATCACTGTCTTCCCATAATATCACCGTGTACCCCATCACAGCACTCAAAAGAACAAACATTACTCCAAAGAATAAACATTCCTTAACATCCTAATTTTGTGATTATGCACAGGTGCTGCCAGCGTTAAAAGGCTTAGAAGGAAATGAAGCGACCTTCGCTAATGGCAAGGCGCACTGTTTTGATGCCATAGTTTTCGCGACGGGCTACATAAGCACAGCAAAGAGATGGCTTCAGGTATTCAATCAAAGTTCTAAAACTTGGCCAAAATCAAGTTATAGTTTCCAAACGTGACCATGAAGATTGAATTATGCTAATGAGTTTCAGATTAGATTAAATTTAGGATATCCAACCATAGTATTCTCTGTTAGGATACTCTCACTCTCTCTTAAAATGTATCATGCATGATTTTGTGTTGAATGTTTGTCTGAATACAGGACGAAGATGATCTCCTGAATAAAGATGGAATGCCTAGACTAAGGTTCCCCAACCACTGGAAGGGAAAGAAGGGACTCTACTGTGCAGGATTCTCTAGCAGGGGATTGGATGGGGTGGCCACAGATGCCCGAATGATAGCCGAAGACATCAAAAAAATATGCATGGAAGAAGAGTTAGAACCCCCATTGAAGTAGGATTTTTCCTAGGCTTGTTATATGCCTGCATTATATATGATAGACTTAGCTCATAAATCTGATGTGCGTGTGTTGTTGGGGTTTTTATATATTTGGTTGTGAGACTTTACTTGCCTGTAAACCAGATAATGGATAGCCGTATGAAAAGTTCAATAATAACTCTTATGTTGTTTATCTATGTCATGCCTAGAATGAAAATAACTTATAGTATTAATAACAGCAGGAGTAACAACTGTTTTGGACATGTGACTATCTGCAGACCCATATGTGCTGGGCTTCACACATTTGGCCAACTTAGTTGAAGGCCCACTTGTGGCCAGCCAATATATCATTATATATCCTTTGTCTCAACTGGCCATGCTTTTAACTAGGTTTTAGCCCAACCCATCTCTCCATTTCCATTTCTCCCTTAATTGGGGCCCACCTTTTCTTTCCACATTTAGGGTGTATTTGTGGGACGAAAGGATTCCGTGATAGAAAGGAAAATTATTTTAATTATTTGTGCATTCTATACTGTACAGTTATTTGGTACGAAACATTTTCCTTAAAGATAAATATTACAAAAAAGCTAATTTCTTTTGATAGAATGGATTTTGATTTCCTATGTGGGGGTTAGAATTGCAAGATTCGATTTCCTCCCCGGAATACTCTTTTGGCTGTGACTCTCTTCCTTCTTTTCCTTCATCAAGGGCATTCCTCAATTCTGTCAACACACAACTTCCTCGATCAATGGCGGCAGAACCCGACCCTAACCCCCTTCCCCGATCCCTCCCACCCGATCTCTCTCCTCCCTTTGCTCAGCCGGAGCTCTCCATTCCTGTTGCAGAGATCCTGGCCATTCTTCAAGCCGATCAGCACTCCCTGACTACTCCTTCTTCCACTCTATCCTCTAGCCAAATCCAAAAGCTGGCTGCCCTTCTGAACAAGCCCTGCCCTCGTGGAACCAACACCCAGCTCCCAAATATGTTTTCTTCCTCAATCTCCAACCCTAGATCTTATGCCTCTCTCCTCTCCCAAACCCCTCTGGCCCTCCCTCAACCTCTGCCTCCAACTTCCTGGGCGGATGGAAAGCCTACAGTATCCATCCCTAAATCTATGATTTCTTCAAGCCAAGAGTCGTTCTCCTTTGCAACGATTGGCCGTTTCGAAGGGAAACGACCCTCCCTGGAGTGCGTAGAGCAAACTTCCAACCAATCGTGGAATCTTCCCATCCAAAGCCTGATCTCCCTAACAGATCAGGGGTACTTCCTCTTCAGGTTTCCCAGCGCTCAAGTTAGGGATTCATTCTTATCTTCTTCTCCTCTCCCTCTTGGCCACAGAAAGCTACATCTCCTTCCTTGGTCCTTAGGTATGGAAACCTTCTCCTGGCCCACTCTGTCCCCAACCTGGATTAGGTTCAAAGGCCTTCCTTTCCATTGTTGGAGCCAGCACATTCTCTTCTCAATAGCAAATTCCATAGGAAACCCCATCCTAATAGATGAGATTACAGCTTCCCAAAGGTTCCTCTCGTATGCCAGGATATGCATTAACTTAGATCTGCAAAAACAAAAGCCCCCTACCATAACGGTCAACCTTGCAGGTGATACCAAAGTGGAAGTGGAAGTCATGTATGAAAATTTACCTTGTCCCCTTTGTATGGGAGCAGGTCATGGCGAAGGTCAATGCCAATCCTCAGGCAAATCGACCTGCAGAACTGAGAAGCCCAGGACCAAGCCTCCTCCACCTCGTTCGTCTGGACCAGGCCTATTACCAACCCCCCTTGTTCATGGAAAAAATAACTATGACCCCCTGCATCCTCCTTCTTCCCCCATTCCCCATGTTACCAATTCGTCCAACCCTGTAGCTGACCCTACCCCTTTGGAGGATCCCCTATCCCCATCAGTTTCATCTCTAGATCTCCATAATCCCTTCTCTGTCCTGGAGCAAGTGACTTAGATGGTTCCCATCCCTGCATCTAATATTGTAGTTCCTGATCCCACCCTCTCTAGTCCTCATCATATTCAATCCAACAACTTCTTGGCTGATATATCAAATAACCTCTCAGTCGACCTCTGTTTTCAGGAAGAATTCACATCCCACCCATCCACCAAAACCTCCATTCCAGCTCCCTCAACCTTAATCTGGTCTCCCTCCTCTGCCGACTTGGCCATAATTGCTCAGCCTCCCAAGAAGAAAAGGAAACACAGAGGGAAAAAGTCCTCTAGAACTATAGAGCTTAGCCCCTTCCTTGTCCCCCCAACTGGCCCCCATCCCCCCACTAATCTCCATGTTTAAGTCCCTGTATTGGAACTGTAGGGGAATTGCAAACTCCCCTATTTCTAGGACCCTCATCTTCTTGGCTAAATCCCATTCTCCAGATATTATCTTCCTCTCAGAGCCAAAGTCTTCTAATGCCAGTCCTCTTTTCCAGAAATTAGAAACGCTTGGCTTCTCCACCTTCTTTTCTAACTCTTCTCCTATCTCCTCTATCTGGTGCTTCATCAAAGCCTCTCCAAATTACTCCCCTTCCTTGGTGGATAGCTCTTCCCAACACCTCACCATCTCCCTTTCTCCCTCCCAAAGTCGCCCAACTACTTTTTTCACTGGAATATACGCCTCCACCTCCTACATTCTAAGGAGATCCCTATACCCTTTTCTTCCCATCTTCCCTGGGCTGTTATAGGAGACTTTAATGCTGTCTCCTCTACAGCTGAAAAGCTCAGTTTTCACCCAAGCTCCTCCCCTTCCACTTCAGATTTTAACAACATGATAGCCTCCTCTGGTCTTATGGACATAGGCTATTCTGGAAGTAAGTTTACCTGGTCAAATAACAAACAAGGCCGGTCCTATGTTGCTGCCAGACTTGATCGTTCTCTTACAAATAAAGCTTGGTCCCTCTGCTTCCCTGACAGTCTTCTCCACCACCTTGTCAGACAAAACTCAGATCACAGCCCCATTTTGCTCTATAGCCGTCCTCCTATGGCAGTTAGATTTATTCCTTTCAAATTTGAAGAAATGTGGATTAGTCACCCTTCTTTCAAAGACCTCGTGGCTGCAGTCTGGAATTCCCCTGTCTATGGAAATCCTCAGTTTATCCTCAGCCAGAAGCTCAAGGCCCTCAAGCTAAGATTGAAGTCCTGGAATAAGGAAGTTTTTGGCTTCCTGAAGACCAACATAGCTGCAGTTGAAGCTAGTATAATTCATTAGCAGGAAAGTATGGACGAAAATCCCCTGGACTCCACCAAGACAGCCCTCAGCCTAGCCAGATGCTCTCTTCAAAACCTGCTTCAAGCGGAAGAAACTCATTGGAAGCAGAAGTCAAGGACAAATTGGCTAAAGGAAGGCGATAGAAATACTAGTTATTTCCACATGGTGTCTAAAATCAGAGGTTCCAAGAATCGTATTGATTCAATTAACTACAAAGGCCAATCTCTGGATACCCAATCTCAGATTAAAACTGCTGCGGTGGATTTCTTTGCTGACATTTTTAAGCCTTCCCCTGGAATAATGGATCCCAACCTTTTCCAAGTGCCAAATAATAGAGTGTCTCCTATCCAAAACTCAGCTCTGATTGCTGTTCCTTCCTTTGAAGAAATTAAGGCTTCGGTTCTCAGCCTCAACAAGTCCAGCTCTCCTGGCCCGGATGGGTTCTCTGGTACCTTTTTCTGTAGTTGCTGGGACACTGTTGGATCTACTGTTGCAGCTGCAGTTCAGAATTTTTTCAGTTCCAAAAAGCTTCTAGAGGCCACAAACTCCTTCTTCATCTCTCTCATCCCTAAAGTTGCTGCCCCCTCTTCCTTTGGAGACTATCGTCCCATCAGCCTCCTCAACTTCTCCTACAAAGTTATATAAAAAATCCTTGCCTCCAGAATGGCTGCTGTTCTCCCCAACATCATCTCTCTTCATTAGGTGGCCTTTTTGAAAGGCAGGAAAATTCAAGACCATATTGCTCTGGCTCATGAACTAACCCAGAATCTTCAAAAGGGTGCCAAAGGTAAAGGAATCTGTTTGAAGTTGGATATTTCAAAAGCTTTTGACAAGCTGAGCTGGCCGTTTTTATTCAAAGTTCTAGAATTCTTTGGCTTTAGCAAAGATTGGGCCTCCTTTATTCAAGCTTGCGTCTGTTCCTCCAAAGGGTCGGTCCTCATTAACCGAGAGCCTGCTAGTTACTTTGAAGTTGGTTGTGGGCTAAGGCAGGGAGATCCCCTATCCCCTTACCTATTCATCCTTGCGGAAGAAATCCTAAGCTTGAACATATCTCATCTTGTTACCCAGAAGCTTCTGACTCCGATTTACAGAGCTCCTTCTTCTCCATCAGTCTGTCACGTGTTTTTCGCGGATGATATTTTGCTCTTCTTCCAAGCTTTTCCTCGGAGTATCAAAGTCATTTAAGGGGTCTTAAAAGCCTACCAGCAGGCAGCAGGCCAACATTTCAGCCAAAGGAAATGCAATGTCCTATTTGGCAACAACAGACAGTCTTTCAAAACCAGAGTTTTAAGATCTGTGGGCTTCTCTCAGGCCTTCTACCTACTTGGGTGCTCCTCTCTTCATTGGCAGCCCCAAAGCCAGACATTTTGAGAGTTTAAAGGATCAATTTAGGCAAAGACTTTTTGGTTGGAAAAGTAACATGCTCTCTTTTGCGGGGAGGCTCATCCTTGTCAAGCATGTTCTCCAGAGTCTTCCTATTCATATCCTTCTTGTTCTTCCCATTCCCACCTCCATTTGCTTTTTTCTTGAGAAATGGACGAGGAATTTTCTTTGGTCTGGGGGCCCTGATAGAGTTAAAAGGAGCCTCCTCAACTGGAAATCGGTTTGCTTGCCTAAGCTTAAAGGTGGCCTTGGCCTGCGTCGTATGAAGGATATGATCAAGGCAAATAATATTAGGTTGGGGTGGGCTGCTTTCTCCTCCTCCTCTCTGTGGGCTAGCTGGTTTAGAGCTAAATACTTCAAAGGTTTCTCGCCGTGACATCCTATCTCCCTATCTTCTGGTTCTTGCATCTGGAGGCCCATCAAGAGAATCTCCTCTTTCCTGTTTCAAAGCAGTCACTGGATCTTAGGTGATGGGAAAAGCACGGACTTCTGGCATGACAAATGGCATGACCCCCTCTCTCTGGCGCAGATCTATCCTGAGGTTAACTTTCCTTGGTCAGACTCAGTGAAGGTTGTTTTTTCTAATCTCCAGAGACTCCAAAGTCCTTCCATCCCCCAGCAGGTGTTGTCCTTCTAGCTCCTCTTCCATCATAGCCTCATTCTCCCTTGTTGATGAGCCTGACCAGCTACTTTGGTCAAGCTCCAACTCCAGCTACCTCTCCTTTGCAGCTGCCTGGGAGTCCATAAGAGCCAGGAACTCCCCCACGGTTTGGTCTAAGTTTGCCTGGAACTCTTTTCTTAAGCCTTCTTCTGCTTGTTTTGCGTGGAAATTATTCCAGAACAAGCTTCCCACCAATGCTTGGGCCCAGTCGATTGGAGTGCATCTGACATCTTCCTGCAGTCTGTGTGGCTCCCATCAAGAGACTGCTTACCATCTGTTCTTCCTCTGTCCCTTTGCTGCCGCTTTCTGGGCTCGGTTAGAAGCCAAAGGGAAGTTCAGGTTCCCCCCATCCAGCTCGGTCTCATCTAAGTGGTCAGCTTTCTCCTTTAACTCCTGCTCCAGAGCCAAGAAGGGGCTGGGTGCTCTCTTCATCACAGCTATCTTCAGCATTTGGAAGGTTAGAAACTTGTCTATCTTCAACAACAAGGTACCTTCTCTGGACTCTGCAATTAAATTCTTTATGGAGGATGCTTCTATTGCTCTCAGCAAATTGTCTTCCCCTTTCTCCAGCCTCATTTTAGATTCTTTTTTTCTTCTCTGTAACCAGCTCTATCCTTCTATAAGATAGAGTTCTGTTTGTTGGTTTTCTGGGCTTCTTCTCTTTAGCCTGTTTGGCTGTTGTTTCTCTTTTGCTTTCTTAATTCATTTTGCAACTTAGCAAAAAAAATCCTGTCAACACAAACACAAACCATTTATACCATGTTAGACCCAGATATTCTGGCAGCATTTGAGGGATTTTTACCATTGATCATGGAATGCTTAATCATGGACCACTATGCATCATTAGGTGTCATGTTCAATGATCCTCATCTAACCAGTAAATCATTGAAACGTTAAGCCTACTTCACAATTAACCTTTGAATCGATCACCATAAAACATTCATCATTGAATATTTGGCCCCATAAAAAAAAAAAAAAACAACAGCAATTTTCAGATATTGGAGTTTTTTTTTTTTTTTGCTTTAAGGTAAATTTGTATTAGGAGAAAAGAGGAAATGGGCAAAGCCCCCACAAACAAGACAAGAAGCAAAACAGGCTTAAAACAAATAGCCTAGAGAAAAAAACATAGCCACAGCATACCAGAGCAACAGGAACTTGAACCTTAAGGAAGAACAAAGAAATTGCTGACTCTGAACTACTACTCTGAGAACTTCTAAAAGCCGAGGAAGAGCAGAACTAGATGGCTCAGGAATCTTGAACCAGCACAGCGGCGAGGCACAGAAGGAGCACAGCTCAATGGGCTGCACTACTAGAAAATTGACTTTTAGCGGCCGCCACTTGCCGTTGCTAAAAGTATATTGGCGGTCGCTAATACTCTTTAGCGACCGCCAAGCTCCGGCCGCGAGAAGCTCGTCGCTAAAGGTATTAGTGGCGGTCGCAAAAAATTAAAAAAAAAAAACTTTGACTTTTAGCGACCGCCTTGTACTCTATATAGCGGTCGCTAATGCCTCATTTTTTTAAAATTTTAATTTTTTAAGTATTAGTGGCCGCCAGAGCGGTCGCTAATACTCATCTGGCGGTCGCTAATACATTGTTTTTTTTTTGAATTTTTTATTTTTTTTTATTTTTGAAACTATTAGCGACCGCTAATAGTCTTTTAGCCGGCCGCCAGTGCTTATTTTTTTTTTAAATAAAATTTTCGTATTTTCTCAAATTATTTCCTTGTTTTTGTACCTGTACCTGGACCTGAGTATATACAAATACTCCCATCAATTAAAATTACAAATAACAAAGCCTAAATATATACAACTACTACCATCAAATAAAATTATAAATAAAAAAAGAAAGTCTTATATTAATTTCATTCAAAACATTACAAAAGTTTCAATAAAATATATCCATTACATTTACAAGAAAAAGGAAAATTTTTTTTGCCGGGTGCCGTGGTCTATCCGATGCTCTCAAACTTGAACAGAAAAAGAAAAATAAATATTAAAAGATAAGTATAAAAATTGGAAATTTAGACTAAATATAAAAAATTAAGAATTAAAATTAAAATTTTAACGTACGTTTCAACATTACGATCAATCCAAGAGTCGGAATCTCGTTCCGTCAGTTCCTACAAGTCATGAATGACTAGGGGCCCGTGCCCGTCAAGTTTCACGAGCAACAGACACCGTTTGCTCATTTTGGTCGCCCGGAGGCTCGTTTTCTAAGTTTTAAATTAACGTTCTAACTTAAACCTACGTTTCAACTGTACGATCAATCCGGGAGTCGGAATCTCGTTCCGTCAGTTCCTGCAAGTCTTGAATGACTAGGGGCCCGTGCCCGTCAAGTTTCAAGAGCAACGGACACCGTTTGCTCATTTTGGTCGCCCGGAAGCTCGTTTTCTAAGTTTTAAGTTGACGTTCTAACTTAAACCTACGTTTCAACTTTACGATCAATCCGAGAGTCGGAATCTCGTTCCGTCAGTTCCTGCAAGTCATGAATGACTAGGGGCCCGTGCCGATCAAGTTTCACGAGCAACGGAGCCCGTTTGCGCATTTTGGGCGCCCTGAGGCTTGCTTTCTAAGTTTTAAGTTAACGTTCTAACTTAAACCTACGTTTCAACTGTACGATCAATTCGGGAGTCGGAATCTCGTTCCGTCAGATCCTGCAAGTCAGGAATGACTATGGGCCCGTGCCTGTCAAGTTTCACGAGCAACAGACACCGTTTGCTCATTTTGGTCGCCCGGAGGCTCGTTTTCTAAGTTTTAAGTTAACGTTCTAACTTAAACCTACGTTTCAACTGTACGATCAAACCGGGAGTCTGAATCTCGTTCTGTCAGTTCCTGCAAGTCTTGAATGACTAGGGGCCCGTGCCCGTCAAGTTTCATAGGCAACGGACACCATTTGCTCATTTTGGTCGCCCGGAGGCTCGTTTTCTAAGTTTTAAGTTTATGTTTTAACTTAAACCTACGTTTCAACTGTATGATCGATCCAAGAGTCAGAATCTCGTTCCGTCAGTTCCTGCAAGTCAGGAATGACAAGGGGCCCATGCCCGTCAAGTTTCACAAGTAATAGACACCGTTTGCTCATTTTGGTCGCCCGGAGGCTCGTTTTCTAAGTTTTAAGTTAACGTTCTAACTTAAATCTACGTTTCAACGTACGATCAATCCGGGAGTCGGAATCTCATTTCGTTAGTTCCTGCAAGTCATGAATGACTAGGGGCCCGTGCCCGTCAAGTTTCACGAGCAACGGACACTGTTTACTCATTTTGGTCGCCCGGAGGCTCGTTTTCTAAGTTTTAAGTTAACGTTCTAACTTAAACCTACGTTTCAACTGTACGATCAATCCGGGAGTCGGAATCGCATTCCGTCAGTTCCTCCAAGTCATGAATGACTAGGGGCCCGTGCCCGTCAAGTTTCACGAGTAACAGACACCTTTTGCTTATTTTGGTCGCCCGGAGGCTCTTTTTCTATATTTTAAGTTAACGTTCTAACTTAAACCTACTTTTAAACTGTACGATCAATTCGGGAGTCGGAATCTCGTTCCGTCAGTTCCTGCAAGTCATGAATGACAAGGGGCCCGTGCCCATAATGTTTCACGAGCAACGTAGCCCGTTTGCTCATTTTGGGCGCCTTGAGTCTCGCTTTCTAAGTTTTAAGTTAACGTTCTAACTTAAACCTACGTTTCAACTGTACGATCAATTCGGGAGTCAGAATCTCGTTCCGTCAGTTCCTGCAAGTGAGGAATGACTATGGACCCGTGCCCGTCAAGTTTCACGAGCAACGGACACCGTTTGCTCATTTTGGTCGCCCGGAAGCTCGTTTTCTAAGTTTTAAGTTAACGTTCTAACTTAAACCTACGTTTCAACTGTACGATCAAACCGGGAGTCTGAATCTCGTTCCGTCAGTTCCTACAAGTCTTGAATGACTAAGGACCCGTGCCCGTCAAGTTTCACAGGCAACGGACACCGTTTGCTCATTTTGGTCGCCCGGAGGCTCGTTTTCTAAGTTTTAAGTTTACGTTTTAACTTAAACCTACGTTTCAACTGTATGATCAATCCGGGAGTCAGAATCTCGTTCCGTCAGTTCCTACAAGTCAGGAATGACTAGGGGCCCGTGCCCGTCAGGTTTCATGATCAATAGACACCGTTTGCTCATTTTGGTCGCCCGGAGGCTCGTTTTTTAAGTTTTAAGTTAACGTTCTAACTTAAATCTACGTTTCAACTGTACGATCAATCCGGGAGTCGGAATCTCATTTCGTCAGTTCCTACAAGTCATGAATGACTAGGGGCCCGTGCCCGTCAAGTTTCACGAGCAACGGACACCGTTTGCTCATTTTGGTCGCCCGGAGGCTCGTTTTCTAAGCTTTAAGTTAACGTTCTAACTTAAACCTACGTTTCAACTGTACGATCAATCCGGGAGTCGGAATTTCATTCCGTCAGTTCCTGCAGGTCATGAATGACTAGGGGCCCGTGCCCGTCAAGTTGCACGAGTAACGGATACCTTTTGCTTATTTTGGTCGCCCGGAGGCTTTTTTTCTATGTTTTAAGTTAACGTTCTAACTTAAACCTACGTTTCAACTGTACGATCAATTCGGGAGTCGGAATCTCGTTCCGTCAGTTCCTGCAAGTCATGAATGATTAGGGGCCCGTGCCCATAAAGTTTCACGAGCAACGGAGCCCGTTTGCTCATTTTGGGCGCCTTGAGTCTCGCTTTCTAAGTTTTAAGTTAACGTTCTAACTTAAACCTACGTTTCAACTGTACGATCAGTTCGGGAGTCAGAATCTCGTTCCGTCAGATCCTGCAAGTCAGGAATGACTATGGGCCCGTGCCCGTCAAGTTTCACGAGCAACAGACACCGTTTGCTCATTTTGGTCGCCCGGAGGCTCGTTTTCTAAGTTTTAAGTTAACGTTCTAACTTAAACTTACGTTTCAACTGTACGATCAAACCGGGAGTCTGAATCTCGTTCCGTCAGTTCCTACAAGTCTTGAATGACTAAGGACCCGTGCCCGTCAAGTTTCACAGGCAACGGACACCGTTTGCTCATTTTGGTCGCCCGGAGGCTCGTTTTCTAAGTTTTAAGTTTACGTTTTAACTTAAACCTACGTTACAACTGTATGATCAATCCGGGAGTCAGAATCTCGTTCCGTCAGTTCCTACAAGTCAGGAATGACTAGGGGCCCGTGCCCGTCAGGTTTCATGATCAATAGACACCGTTTGCTCATTTTGGTCGCCCGGAGGCTCGTTTTTTAAGTTTTAAGTTAACGTTCTAACTTAAATCTACGTTTCAACTGTACGATCAATCCGGGAGTCGGAATCTCATTTCGTCAGTTCCTACAAGTCATGAATGACTAGGGGCCCGTGCCCGTCAAGTTTCACGAGCAACGGACACCGTTTGCTCATTTTGGTCGCCCGGAGGCTCGTTTTCTAAGCTTTAAGTTAACGTTCTAACTTAAACCTACGTTTCAACTGTACGATCAATCCGGGAGTCGGAATTTCATTCCGTCAGTTCCTGCAGGTCATGAATGACTAGGGGCCCGTGCCCGTCAAGTTGCACGAGTAACGGATACCTTTTGCTTATTTTGGTCGCCCGGAGGCTCTTTTTTTATGTTTTAAGTTAACGTTCTAACTTAAACCTACGTTTCAACTGTACGATCAATTCGGGAGTCGGAATCTCGTTCCGTCAGTTCCTGCAAGTCATGAATGACTAGGGGCCCGTGCCCATAAAGTTTCACGAGCAACGGAGCCCGTTTGCTCATTTTGGGCGCCTTGAGTCTCGCTTTCTAAGTTTTAAGTTAATGTTCTAACTTAAACCTACGTTTCAACTGTACGATCAATCCGGGAGTCGGAATTTCGTTCCGTCAGATCCTGTAAGTCAGGAATGACTAGGGGCCCGTGCCCGTCATGTTTCACGAGCAACGGACACCGTTTGCTCATTTTGGTCGCCCGGAGGCTCGTTTTCTAAGTTTTAAGTTAACGTTCTAACTTAAACCTACGTTTCAACTGTACGATCAAACCAGGAGTCTGAATCTGGTTTCCGTCAGTTCCTGCAAGTCTTGAATGACTAAGGGCCCGTGCCCGTCAAGTTTCACAGGCAACGGACACCGTTTGCTCATTTTGGTCGCCCGGAGGCTCGTTTTCTAAGTTTTAAGTTTACGTTTTAACTTAAACATACGTTTCAACTGTATGATCAATCTGGGAGTCAGAATCTCGTTCCGTCAGTTCCTGCAAGTCAGGAATGACTAGGGGCCCGTGCCCGTCAAGTTTCATGATCAATAGACACCGTTTGCTCATTTTGGTCGCCCGGAGGCTCGTTTTCTAAGTTTTAAGTTAACGTTGTAACTTAAATCTACGTTTCAACTGTACGATCAATCCGGGAGTCGGAATCTCATTTCGTCAGTTCCTCCAGGTCATGAATGACTAGGGGCCCGTGCCCGTCAAGTTTCACGAGCAACGGACACCGTTTGCTCATTTTGGTCGCCCGGAGGCTCGTTTTCTAAGTTTTAAGTTAACGTTCTAACTTAAACCTACTTTTCAACATTACGAGCAATCCGGGAGTCGGATTCTCGTTCTGTCAGTTCCTGCAACTCAGGAATGACTAGAGGCTCGTGCCCGTCAAGTTTCACAGGCAACGGAGCCCGTTTGCTCGTTTTGGGCGCCCGGAGGCTCGTTTTCTAAATTTTAACTTAACGTTCTAACTTAAACCTACTTTTCAACATTACGAGCAATCCGGGAGTCGGATTCTCGTTCCGTCAGTTCCTGCAAGTTATGAATGACTAGGGGCCCGTACCCGTCAAGTTTCACGGGCAACGGAGCCCGTTTGATCGTTTTGGGCGCCGGAGGCTCGTTTTCTAAGTTTTAACTTAACGTTCTTACTTAAACCTACTTTTCAACATTACGAGCAATCCGGGAGTCGGATTCTCGTTCCGTCAGTTCCTGCATGTCATGAATGACTAGGGGCCCGTGCCCGTCAAGTTTCACTGGCAGCGGAGCCTGTTTGCTCATTTTGGGCGCCCGGAGGCTCATTTTCTAAGTTTTATGTTAAGCTTTTAACTTAAATGTTGAAATCTTGAATAAAAAAAAAATTTTACCTGGTCAGGATCACTCGAGCGAGCTAAATCATGACTGCCCTCTCCACCGAAGTCATGTCTAGCCATGTGGCCGCTGCCAGCGTTTGGTGCCTGTAATTATTTATTATACAGTTTAAAACAATAAAAAAGACATAAGTATTGATGCATCAATTACATAATTGACAATTTATATGTACAATTTTTTTTTCTTACTAACCTGAGTAGTGGGTGGTGGGTCTGAAGCAAGCGGGGCGCGACTCTGTGATAGACGACTCTCAAGCTCTGCTATCTCCGCTCTCCACTCGGCCCTCATCTCTGCACTGATCTCTGCCCTGAGCTCCTCTCTGATCGATGCCTTCATGGACTGCAGCAACTCCTGAACCTCATCATCCGTACGGAAGCGTATGCCCTGGGAGGAGCTAGCACCGGATGACTCCGATCGCTTGATGTGCGAGCGTGGAATGCTCGTCCCATACGTCAGAGTGTATCCATGCCCATCCCGGCCAACGACGGAGTGGAATATCTCATCCCTCCGCGATGGCAATCTGCGCTCCTCCTCGGGTAACTCCTCAAGGCGTGACTGATACTGGGCCTGTGTAGTTCATTCATTTAGTATATTATCATGCATAACAAGACATACTAATAGAAACATAATTTAAACAGTTCAATATAAAAACTTACGAAGATAGCTGCAACCTCTGTGTGGCGAGGATCTCGAGAACGCATCCAGACGGACATCCTATCAACCGGAACACCCTCGGAACACAACTGTTTGGTGGAGAAATGTATTACTAGTATACTATCATACAGAATGACAAAAACATAAATTAACTGTACGATCTAACTTTTTACCTCGTGGCGGACCTGGGTGATGTGTCGAGTCCCCAACCTATGTGCAGGACCCTGCAATGCGCGGTTCCGCGCATTCGTAGCAGACACTCTCTGTTTTCAATATTTATTAGTCGGAATTTTTGTTAGTTACGTTAGTTAGTAGTAAAATGTTAAAATTAAAATAAAAAAGTACAAGTTTCTCACCTGAGCCTCCTCGCTCGACCAATACCCGACGAGCTGAGTCCACTGATCAGGAAGAACGCCAGTCGGAACTCGCTGAAGTATGTCAGGCGCATCCTGATGAGGCTTCCAGTGCTGCGTCTTTATTTTATTTTTATGATCATTCCACATCTTCCGGCACTTAGACATGCAAACTGGCCGGAAGAGCTCAGGACATGCCCTCAGATTGTCCTGAAAAGGACAAATAATTTTTCATTGACAAATAAATTTTCATTAAGTTATGGTTTAAATTGACACATCCTGAGGAGAAATGTTAAATTATGGCTCTCCTAAAAGTTCTGCCTCATCACTTGGTGGACTCTTTAATTCTCATCCAAAGCCGTTGGAAATTTGGGGATTTGTCCAATTATGGCATTCGTAGGCCCAAAGAAGGACCCTTTTTTTATCAAGGCTACCAAAGGGCACTCTCCAGTGTTAGACGTTGGGACAGTTGGCAAGATCAAGACAGGAGAGATAAAGGCAAGTAAATACAAATTGCTCATCCCTCTATTTCTATATAAGATATATAAATGACAGCGGACTTTATCACAAAAAACCTCTTATAAGATGACCTGTGCATAAAAAAAGATCTCATAATTTGAACCACACAAAAAAGGTCTTCCCCCAGATTTCTTGATTATTTTTTTGGCTTGTTTGATCAAGGGACGATATCGTTCCCAAATGCAAATGGCGACGATATCATCACTCTTACTCGCAATGTTTTGAGACATCGAGAGCTGTCAAGTGCAAAAGTGGTTCGACTTCCATGTAATGGCACAGAACATAAGCTTGGCGCCGTCGGATTTGGATTACAGGGCCTGTCTCAATCCATGCCTATAGAGACACCCACAACATTCTCTCCTCCGTTCAGTATGGCCTCTCCATCATTGGCATCCCCTCAATCACGTCCTTGCAGCTATATTATATCAATTCCTTAAAATGCATCATATCAATACACTGACCCTAGCTTGCTTTCTTTCCTTCTTTCTTTCTTTCTTTCTTTTCAATTCAGATTAGGTAAATTAACTGATTACTGGCTCTTTTCTGATGGAATATCATGAGTTTTGTGGGAAAGGTTGGATCTTGTTTGTGATATTGAGGATAATGCATGTGCTGTGGTTGGTGGGTTGGGTGACAAAAAGAGTAGGGAGAAGGAGAAAGAGAAGGGAAAAGAGGAAAAGGGAAGATGAAGAAAGATTCTTAGTAATTCTTAGTTCCTACCTTCTTAATATGCAGTACATAAAAAATTTCAAGAATTACTATCTTCTCATAATATCACCGTGTACCCCATCACAGCACTCAAAAGAACAAACATTCCTTAACATCCTAATTGTGTGATTATGCACAGGTGCTGCCAGCGTTAGAAGGCTTAAAAGGAAATGAAGCGACTTTCGTTAATGGCGAGGCGCACTGTTTTGATGCCATAGTTTTCGCGACGGGCTACATAAGCACAGCAAAGAGATGGCTTCAGGTATTCAATCAAAGTTCTAAAACTTGGCCAAAATCAAGTTATAGTTTCCAAACGTGACCATGAAGATTGAATAATGCTAATGAGTTTCAGATTAGATTAAATTTAGGATATCCAACCATAGTATTCTCTGTTAGGATACTCTCACTCTCTCTTAAAATGTATCATGCATGATTTTGTGTTGAATGTTTGTCTGAATACAGGACGAAGATGATCTCCTGAATAAAGATGGAATGCCTAGACTAAGGTTCCCCAACCACTGGAAGGGAAAGAAGGGACTCTACTGTGCAGGATTCTCTAGCAGGGGATTGGATGGGGTGGCCATAGATGCCCGAATGATAGCCGAAGACATCAAAAAAATATGCATGGAAGAAGAGTTAGAACCCCCATTGAAGTAGGATTTTTCCTAGGCTTGTTATATGCCTGCATTATATATGATAGACTTAGCTCATAAATCTGATGTGCGTGTGTTGTTGGGGTTTTTATATATTTGGTTGTGAGACTTTACTTGCCTGTAAACCAGATAATGGATAGCCGTATGAAAAGTTCAATAATAACTCTTATGTTGTTTATCTATGTCATGCCTATAATGAAAATAACTTATAGTAATAATAACAGCAGGAGTAACAACTGTTTTGGACATGTGACTATCTGCAGACCCATATGTGCTGGGCTTCACACATTTGGCCAACTTAGTTGAAGGCCCACTTGTGGCCAGCCAATATATCATTATATATCCTTTGTCTCAACTGGCCATGCTTTTAACCAGGTTTTAGCGCAACCCATCTCTCCATTTCCATTTCTCCCTTAATTGGGGCCCACCCTTTCTTTCCACATTTAGGGTGTATAGTTGTGGGACGAAAGGATTCCGCGATAGAAAGGAAAACTATTTTAGTTATTTGTGCATTCTGTACTGTACAGTTATTTGGTACGACACAATTTCCTTAAAGATAAATATTACAAAAAAGCTAATTTCTTTTGATAGAATGGATTTTGATTTCCTATGTGGGGGTTAGAATTGCAAGATTCGATTTCCTTCCCGGAATACTCTTTTGGCTGTGACTCTCTTCCTTCTTTTCCTTCATCAAGGGCATTCCTCAATCCTGTCAACACAAACACAAACCATTTATACCATGTTAGACCCAGATTCTGGCAGCATTTGAGGGATTCTTACCATTGATCATGGACTGCTTAATCATGGACCACTATGCATCATTAGGTGTCATGTTCAATGATCCTCATCTAACCAGTAGATCATTGAAACGTTAAGCCTACTTCACAATTAACCTTTGAATCGATCACCATCAAACATTCATCATTGAATATGTGGCCCCATCCAAAAAAAAAAAAAAAAAAAAAAAAAAAAAAACAACAACCGCCATTTTCAGATATTGGAGTTAGATACCGGATATTAACACCTTAAAAGATGCCTGTCCATATGATCAGTCAATACTGCATTGTGCAATGTGGCCCACCCATACATGGCCATGATACTGTCTGAAAAAAATACTCACCAAATGAATGGATGCCTTGTGAACACGCCAGGATATATTCACCATAAAAAAAACAAACCACATCAATTGAACAGCTCAAGCAAGAGCTCATAAAGGGTTCCACCAAAATATTTAGGTAACTACGTCAAGAGCCGGCAACGTTAAGTAATTCCAAGCTTTGCATAGTAGGAGAGACAATGTTGCAACATAGGAAGTAACTACATCTATCTATGTTAAGTGTCATCTTGTTGGGCCTCCTGTCAGTGGGCAACTCTGAAAAAAATTACAGAGAGGTCAGACTTCAGACACTTTTTTTCTTATTTGATTTGGGACAGGAAAATTATCAAAGTACTACTTGTATTTCGACCCATCTCGTGGGACCCTCTATGTCTATCTTTACTCTTCTTCTTCTTTTTTTTTTTTTCCCATCAAAGGGTTCCCAACTCTTTGGACTGACTAATCCCTATGGGCCTCGAGAAAAGTCAGGTAAACTCTCATGTAGCCCTAGAGTGGTAGTGCAATTTCGAACCTACATATCTCCGAATACAAACCGTGATCTTAGGCCAACTGAGCTATCCCGGGCCCATTTGGAACTCTACTAATTGAGTCAAGTGAAGTTAAGTTGATTTTAAAGAAATAATAAAATATAAGTCGGTTATGATGGTATTTTATTTTTAGTTGTTGGTTATGAAATCTTTATGACCTTTCGTATGGGAAAGTGAAGTATTTTTGTATTTTAGTGGATAAAAGTAGCTTTTTGACTTTTTGTATGAAAAAGAATGGGGAAATTTTGTATAAAGTGTATTTGATGTGACATCTTGTTTGAAAAATATAGGCTTTACTTGACTTGTATTGTATTAGTAAAGCGCCAAACGGGCCCTCGGGATTAGGAGCTTTGTATAGATTCTGCATGAATAAAGGTTTTACCTTCATATGATCGATCACGAAGATAATATCTAAGGGGTCCTCGAAAATAAGGAGTTAAAAGAAGTTTCCGTCCAAGTATCCAACCTTTTAATTTGCATGCTCTTTATCTGAAAGCTATGGGGTTTTTTTTTTATTGGCAACTGAAATTTAGGGTTAACATCATATCATTTATATTCAACAATTAAATATGCATATACGTAGCTGAAGTGGGCCGGGATAGAGGAAGGTGCCGTTTGACAAATTTATTAATTTTAATTCTATTTGACTTTGATTAGAGTGATGCTTGAATGCTTTAGAGTCTTTGGGGAATTTTATTTGAATGTGATTGAATCAGTTTTAAGATCTTTGTCCTTGTTATTTTAGTAAATTCCTTTTGCTTTTTTTTTTTTTCCTTTTTATAAAAGTAGTAAGAAGGTAAGCTTTTCAATAGTAATTTTGATAACTTTGTCGGTATAAATTCTATTCTATGACAAAAATTGCCTATTTTAGATTCCAATTTTCCTTGTACAACTTTTAGCATATGACAACTTTGCCTATATAACTTTTTCCATATTATTATTTTTATTTTTATTTTTATTTTTTTATTTGAATAAGATATATCAACTTGTCTATTTCTTTCTACAAAAAAAATTACTTATTTCTAAAAATATCCAAACAGCTCTATTTCAAACAGATTTATAGTTCTATCATAAATAGATCAGACTTGCCAAATTGATCATAAGTATTTAGCAAGTCAATTTTTTTGATCCATTTGACTTGAAATTGACTTAAAAAGATGATGGGGTTTTTATAATGCCTGACAAAGATTTATTAGGTAAATGTCTAATTCAATCAACTCTAAGAACTTTGCTAAATATTTGATTCAATTAGTTTTAAGACCGTTTATCTCTTTTTTATAAAAAAAATAAAAAAAATTAGCATCAAATAGCTTTTTGATAACCTTTCTTTAGGCACAAACCTCTATAAAGAAATCATATAGCTTCTTTTTTACAAGTTTGCCCATGTAACTTTTATTATATGACAAGTTTGTCTGAATTACTTTTTGAGAGCTGCTAATGTCACAGCGCAAGTTTCTCTGAGCACAATCCTTTTTTTATTACTAATATATCCTTGTGTAAAGTTACCTAAAAGGACATCTACCAAAAGTCTCTCCCTCCCCGACTTCTTTTTACGATCAACCAACCACACCCCAGCCCCCCAGACCAACCACCATCGTCCCCTCCAGCAGCACCAACGGAGGGGGAGAGGGACAGTTAGGGGGAGAGATAGGAAGAGGGCGGCTGGCAAGGCGGAGGTGGGTAGGGAGAGAGTGAGAGGTCTGCGGTGGGCAGAGAGAGGGAGTGAGAGGGCAACGACGGGCAAGGAGAAGGAGAGAGGCATGGATAGACCAAGAATTCTTTCTTACAGGGGCCACTATGTACAAAAAAGATTTGGCAGGGCCACATGTAAAAAATTAATGCAGTTTTCAAAATATATAGTGGCTTTTATGAAAGGGTTTTTTTTTTTTTTTTTTTGGAGGGGGCATATGTAAAAAATTTATAAACATTTTGAAAAGGTAAAGGGGCTTTTTAAAAAAAAAAAATTTTGGGGGGGGGGGGGCGCATGGCCCCTGCCAGCTCCCCTCTGGTTGTGCTAGTTGAGAGAGGACAACGACAGGGAGATGGAGAGGGGGGAAGAAGGAGAGTGAACTAAGAAAATGAGGGTAGAGGGGTTTGTAGAGAGGAATCTTGAGTTTTTTTTTTCACTTATTTGGGGTGTGCTGAGAGAAGGAGTGCTTGTTAACCGCTCTTTTACTTTTTACTATATGATATATATGTTTGTCAACATTACATTTAGTTTATGTCAACCTTGTTCATAACTTTTTTACTATGATCAGTTTGCTTCTTCTAATTGAATCAAACATACCAAACAACTTATTTGCAAAAAAATCTCATTGAAATAGCTCCACTTCAAATAAATCAATTGAACCAACTCTATTTCAAACAAATCAAACTTGCCAAATAGGTCCAAATCAATACCAAATATCGGTTCATCCATCCAACCCTGCACATGGGTGATGGATCCATCAGAAAGAATCCAACAATATTGGTCTAGCATTTAAAGACGTTTTGGTAAGAAATTGTGGATTCCTTGACTTCATCATTGTATTAAGATTGTTAAAACATTTCATTGACTTTAAACCTAACCAGAGCACAAACAAGATTAGCCACTCCAACATAAATTCATGGGCAAATTTCCGCATAAAATAACAGTAATATAATCTAGATTGAAACCCAATCAAACATAGAGTTGTTCCAGCTGCACCGCACTCCCCTTGAGAGGTACATACTCCCCTAAGTAAACTCCAAGATGATCAGCCAAGCATGACTTGTCAATGTTCTCATGGTGGTAGGACTTGCACATGAAGTAGATGACTGTTTGGACAACAAGCCCAAATAGGATCAATTTGGCTAAGCAAAGCAATATCAGAACCCCATATCCAAGCCTTGCTCCAAGCCCAAGTGTCTCCCCATGTACCACAAACCTCGCAAATAATACATGAACAGCCATAAAAGAGAGGTTGAGCTTAAAGAATATGGCACTGGCGACCCACGTCTTGCCCTTTATCAATGCCTTGCTCTTTTGTATGGCTGTGAGTCCATACATGTTCTCCAGCACCGAGACCACACTGGCCAGGTGCCACACAACACTAATGTACACAAGACCCATCAAGTAGGCCACGATCATGATGATGAAGGCAACTATACCCGCTTTGCCCGGTCCAGTTATGGCAAGGCACAAGGCCATTATCAAAACTGTGATGGTGTTGTACCCCAGTGTGAGAATGATGGCCCATAGGAAGGTGATCATGAGCCTCTTCCAGACCTTGGGGACCACATGCATGATCCTTTTGAAGGTGATGTCCTTAGCTGTGTAGATGCATGCAATAGTGTAAACCACCCCAGAAGTGGAGAGGAGGGAGAACACGAGGACGAAGATGAGGTATGCCATCTTCAATAGCAAGTAGGTGGCCCACTCGGCCAATATACGGTTGAGAATCTCTTCTTGTTTGGGGCTGCCATCTTGGCTGTAGTCAAAGGCCTCTACACTTTTGTTGATCTTGGAAAGTATGAGGTCTGAAATTTGGATATTGGCTAAGAAAACCAAGGATAGAGGTAGGATTAGAGCTATTGTAATTCGGGAGAAGAGCTTTCTCCATGAGAAGATGATCTTGTAGGATTCCTTGTAGATGCCAAAAAAACCCAGAAATTGAAGCTCCTCTTGCTCTCTATCCATGATTGTTTGGCCTGCAATGATAGAAAGTTGTTGCTTTTGAAGGAAAGGGTGGTTTGGTGGGGTAGAATTTTGTGATTATGACAATAGATATAGAGATTATCTGGCCTAGTATTTCCAAAATGTCCCTAGTGATTGAATTTGTTACCAAACTAGGCTTGAAGGAAAAAAAAAATCACTCGTGAATCGCAAAGTGAAGTGCATCTCATTAATTAATGTACATACCATGGGGCGTATTTTTTAGGAAAACATGTCAAATTCTCCCCTAAGCATGGGGGTGTATACTGTATAGTACTTAAATATTTCTACAATCAGAATGATGTCCACCATTCATTTAAACGGTGGAGATGATGAGATAAACTCTGTATATGTACCCACTCTATCTATTGTTTTCATTTTAATGATGAATATCATTCTTGTCGAGTTATGGAGATACTTTTATCTAATGGTACAACTTGGCTGAAGGAAGGCGACAGAAATACTAGCTTTTTTCACATGGTTTCCAAAATTAGAGGCTCTAAGAATCGTATCGACTCAATCAATTTTAAAGGTCAATCTCTGGAAACTCACCCTCAGATCAAAGCTGCTGCTGCGGATTTCTTTGCTGACATCTTCAAGCCTTCTCCTGGTACCATGGATCCCAACCTTTTCCAAGTGCCAAAGAACATTGTTTCTCCTTTGCAGAATTCGGCCCTGATTGCTGTCCCTACCATTGAAGAGATTAAGGCTTCTGTCTTCAGTCTTAAAAAATCTAGCTCTCCTGGTCCAGACGGATTCTCAGGTAGCTTCTTCAGCAGCTGCTGGGATATCATTGGTTCGACAGTCATTGATGCGGTTCAGAATTTTTTCATTTCAAAAAAGCTCCTAAAGGCCACTAACTCCTTCTTTATCTCTCTCATTCCTAAAGCTGTTGCCCCATCTTCCTTTGGAGACTATCGTCCCATCAGCCTTCTCAATTTCACCTACAAAATTATATCCAAAATCCTCGCATCTCATATGGTTGCCGTTCTCCCTAGCATCATTTCGCTTCACCAGGTGGCTTTCTTGAAAGGCAGGAAAACTCATGACCATATTGCTCTGGCTCATGAGCTAACTCAGAACCTTCAAAGGGGCCCCAAAGGAAAAGGCATCTGTCTCAAGTTGGATATTTCAAAAGCTTTTGACAAGCTAAGCTGGCTGTTTCTTTTGAAAGCTCTAGACTTCTTTGGCTTTAGCAAAGATTGGGCCTCTCTCATTCAAGCCTGTGTCTGTTCCTCCAAAGGATTGGTCCTTATAAACAGAGAGCCTGCTGGCTACTTTGGAGTGGGGTGTGGGCTTAGGCAGGGAGATCCCCTATCCCCTTACCTCTTCATCCTTGCGGAAGAAATCCTTAGCTTGAACATTGCTCATCTGGTTACCCAGAAGATTGTCTCTCCGATTTACAGAGCCCCAGCTTCCCCCTCAGTCTGCCACCTGCTTTTCGCGGATGATATCTTGCTCTTCTTCCAAGCTTTTCATCGGAGTATCAAAGCTATTAAAGGGGTTTTAAAAGCCTACCAGCAGGCAGTTGGCCAGCACTTTAACCATAGAAAATGCAGTGTCCTGTTTGGCAACAGCAGGCAATCTTTCATTTCCAGAGTTTTACGTTCTGTAGGCTTCTCCCAGGCTTTCTTTCCTTCAAAGTATCTGGGTGCTCCTCTCTTCATTGGCAGCCCTAAAGCCAGATTCTTTGAGAGCTTCAAGGATATCTTCAGGCAAAGGCTTTCTGGCTAGAAAAGTAACCTGCTTTCCTTTGCAGGGAGACTCATCCTAGTCAAGCATGTCCTTCAGAGCCTTCCAATTCACATCCTTCTTGTTCTTCCCATTCATCTCTCCGTTTGCTCCTTTCTTGAGAAATGGATGAGGAATTTCCTTTGGTCTGGAGGAACTGACAAAATCAAAAGGAGCCTGCTCAATTGGAGCTCGGTTTGTATGCCCAAGCTGGAAGGTGGGCTTGGTCTCCGTCGAATTAAGGACTTGATCAGTGCAAATTCCATTAGGCTGGGGTGGGCAGCTCTCTCCTCTTCCTCTCTGTGGGCCAGCTGGTTTAGAGCAAAATACTTCAAAGGTCTTTCTCCATGGCATCCTAGCTCCCTATCTTCTGGTTCTTGTATCTGGAGGCCTATCAAGAGAATTTCTCATTTCCTGTTTCAAAGCAGTCATTGGCTCTTAGGAGATGGGAAAAGAATAGCTTTCTGGCATGACAAATGGCATGGTCCTCTTTCTTTGGCGCAGATTTTCCCTGAGTTCTCTCTCCCTTGGTCTGATTCTGTTAATGATGTTTTTATTAATCCTCAGAGGCTCTCTAGTATCTCCATCCCCCAACAGGTGCTATCTTTCTCATCTTCCATCATAGCCTCCCGCTCCCTTGTTGATGATCTTGATAAGCTCCTTTGGTCTAGCACCAACTCCAGCTCCCTCTCCTTTGCTGCTGCCTGGGAGTACTCTCGATCCAGAAAAGCCCCAACAGTTTGGTCCAAGTTTGCCTGGAACAAGCTCCTCAAGCCTTCCACCGCTTGTTTTCCTTGGAAATTGTTCCATAACAAGCTCCCCACAAATGCCTGGGCCCAGTCGATTGGAGTTCATCTGGCGTCTGCCTGCAGCCTATGTGGCACTCATCAGGAGTCCGCTCTCCAGTTGTTCTTCCTCTGCCCTTTCGCTTCAGCATTCTGGTCTTGGTTAGAAGAAAATGGGAACATCAGGCCTCCCCCCAACAGCTCAGTCTCTGCTAAGTGGAATGCCTTCTCCTTCAACTCCTGCGTCAGAGCCAAGAAGGGGCTGGGTGCTCTCTTCATCATAGCCATTTTCAGCATTTGGAAGGTTAGAAATTTATCAATCTTCAACAGCAAGGTTCCCTCTCTGGAGGATGCTTCTATTGCCCTAAGCAAATTGTCTTCTCCTTTCTCTAGTTTCATTTTAGATTCTTTTTTCTCCCTTTGTATTCAGCTCTATCCATCTATGAGATAGAGTTCTGCTTCTTGGTGCTCTGTTGGTTCTCTTCTGCTGCCAGTTCTGGCAGTTGTTGTTTCCTCGTTTTCTTTTCTTAATTAGATTTGCATCTTAGCAAAAAAAAAAAAAAATGGTACAACTTGGGAAAAAAGTGATCCCCTCACAAGCTTTGCCACATATAGTTTCTTGACAATTACTTGTTAGGTTTATATTGTTTTGTATTCTTGGTCAACTGGGTTGGTTCATTGGGTTGGCCAATGACTAGGCTCAAGGTTAAGGTATTTTAGTAATTATATAGGAGAATTTCTAGGGGCAAAAATGCTTAGATTATATATTGATGTGATCGTATGTAACCCTAGACTTTGAGTGAGACAGGTGAGACCTAACTCTCTCCTATAGGTGTTGGCGATTGCCAAATCATGTGAGACATGTGAATTATGCAGTTTACCGAGAACATGTGGACATGCTCCCCTACCTTCTTTAAGTCCCACAATTCACAAAGCCACCATTTCCAATGTATAATTGAAGTTGATCATTTGATGAATTTGATGTGTAGTAGTTATGTACACTGCATTTCGGTAGAAGGGCTTCATTCATTTCAATGAGAAATACTAGGTACATGGTCAACCCTCCTCAGACAAGGGCTGCAACTTTTTAGGCAATGACCCATGGACCATGGGTCTTCTGGACTCGAGTTTTGTGTAGCCATTTTCTGGCCATATTATTATGTAGATGACTCACCATTAAAAAAAAATGCCACAAAGTGTGTCCAAACCATCAGATAATGATGTACATGGCTATGGACTTGTCTCCCTCAAATCTCATTACTTGTTTTTTCCATGTCTAAGCATTGGCATGAAATCATCAATGGAAGATTAAAGTGGAGGTTTTGGGTGGAAAACAGGACACAATGGGAGCATCGATGGCCAAGGAAGGATGTGGTGGGAACTGTGGTGGAATAGGACTTTGGAGCACACAAGGGGCCACCTTCTTGAATTGATGAATTCTCACAACATCCTCATCTCCAACCTCACCTTCCTCAACTCCCCCTTCTGGACTATCCATCCCATCTATTGCAGGTCTCTCTCTCTCTCTCTCTCTCTCTGCAAATTTTTTTCCCTTTGTTTACTGAAGACTTCATTCTGCCAGCATAAAGTATCAGATTCTGATTGGTTGAATATCTGCTGTGACCTGTGAGGCCCCTACCAGTCAACCAACAGTGCGGGGGTGGCGTGGGGGGGGGGGGGGGGGAGAAGATGGGGTAGGGGCTCACTACTAGCCTGGCCATGAAATTTATTTGACATCCACTTTTCTCTCATGATATGTGGCACATGTTTTCCAGCAGAAAAAGAAAGGACATGAAGCATATGTGACACTGTAATGACCAAAACTATGAACCACATATATGGGCTCTACTGCTCTACCTTTGATTGGCCTCCAAAGCTTGTCTGGGTCTGTGACAGTCCTAGTCCCACCAATGGACTTGCGTTCATTGCACACTTGTCACATAATCATGGATCCAATGGCCACAATTGACCACTGTCTGTACTTTTTGTAATTGGGACATTCATGGTGGACCTTTTCAATAAATGGCTCATTTGTTTGCCTTCCTCAGAGATAATTGGAAGTTTATTCCTTACACCAAATGGGCCCACTTATCGTCATTTATTCTGTGATTTATCAATTGCGTGTTATCAATAGTGTCTCAACTTCTAATTCATTTTAGAAGAAAACTGAGTATACAGATCATTTGTTCTCAGTAATGTGGTGATCAAAGGAGTGACTATTTTGGCACCTCTTCACTCTCCGAACACAGATGGTATAGACCCAGGTGTGTATGCTTCTCTGATACTCTATTATTCATAAATAGAAAGCTTCTTGAGGCTTTCAAGTTCTTTAAAAGCCTTCTACATAGTTTTAACACGGTCAATTCACACAGATTCGAGCTCTCAAGTGTGCATCGAAGACTGTTACATTGAGAGTGGAGACGATCTAGTGGCTGTGAAGAGTGGATGGGACCAATATGGTATTGCAATGGCTCGCCCAAGCACAAACATCATTGTGAGGAGGGTGTCAGGTACAACGCCGACGTGCTCTGGGGTTGGAATTGGGAGTGAGATGTCTGGTGGGATTTCGAACGTGCTGGTGGAAGATTTGCATGTGCGAAACTCAGCAGCGGGGGTGCGTGTGAAGTCAGACAAGGGAAGAGGGGGATACATAACCAACATCACCATAACTAACTTAACCATGGAGAATGTCAAGATACCTATAAGATTCAGTAGGGGCTCAAATGACCACCCTGATGAGGGCTGGGACCCAAGGGCACTACCCTTAGTCAAGGGTATTTTCTTCAATAATGTGGTCGGTGTCGACATACGACGGGCACCAGTCTTGGAGGCACTTGAGGGTGCACCCTATGAAGGGATATGTCTTACTAACATTCGCCTAGATGGTATACCCCCGCCCGCGACATGGCAATGTGAATTTGTCACAGGTGATGCAGTTGGAGTATCTCCAATGCCATGTCCACAGCTCCACAGCAATGGCTCTTCAACTTGGTGTTTGCCTTCCTAAGCCTACAAGTGAGACTGGAAGAGGTATACACCACGTTTGAGGTACAACTTGTTACTTGCTTGGCCTTCTGCGCTACACTTGAAGACTGGTCAAGGCTATGGCAGATGAGTGGAAGAAACCAAGCCCAAGTTAAAAGGTATGCCTGGATGAGATGCCATGTTCTTGGCTCCAACAGGTTTCTTGCACTGAGAACAATAGATAAGCTCTTTAACTGGACAGAAGATCATCCCTGAAAATTGTGACTTCATGTTTCCTTTTCCGGGCTGTTCAGTGCACCTATTTTCATTTCTTGTTTGAAGGCTGTTGGCATAGAACCATACTTTCTACCTTCCCAGATTTCATGGTGCAACCAGAGAAACCCATGGAAACATACCATCTCATTATCTCCAAGGCCTTTGATAAGCTGCAGTGGAGCTTCCTTCTCAGGGCCCTAAAGTTCTTCAACTTCTCTTTGACTTGGATTAACATGATAAAAGACCTGATCAGCTCCACCAAAGGTTCAGTCCTGATTAATGGCAGTCCTAGTGGCTTCTTTAGTTCATCTTGTGGCCTGCGCCAGGGAGATCCGTTATCCCCCTACCTGTTTATCTTAGCAGAGGAGATCTTTAGTCTTCAGCTTGAAGCTCTTCAAAAGGCAGGAGCTATTGAGCCAATTTCATCGGTTCCCTCCACTCCCTTTTTTTCGCTAATTGGTAAATTTGTATTAAGAGAAAGAAGCAGGGCGAAGCCCCGAGGACAAGGAGAAAAAAGAATACAACCAAATGAACACTAAAAAATGCCAACCCTGAAACAGGAAGACAACAAAACAAAAGAGCTCCAAAACAGCAGGAACCAGAAATCAAAGCTAACCCGGCAAAGGGTAGAGGGGAGCCAGCCCCTCAATGCACCTGAGCAGCAAAACTCTGGACAGCCAACTACAAGGAGAGGGCAGCACCACAGACAGCTCTAACCAGCTAAACAAAGCCAGGAAGCAGTAGAATGAGACTCCCCTGCAAAACCTGCTGGATCGCTAAGAGGAAGCCCAGCCCCCAAAACAGGGACCTGCGGACAGCTACCCGAAAACCCAGCCAGACCACAAAGAAGAGAGCCAGCTAACCTGAGACAGAACTCCAATAGCAGCTCCCGAACTATACTAGGAAACTCCAGCCGCATGAGCCCCGGAGAGAAAACCAAGCCCAGGCCACTGCCTGCAACTCCTCTGCTCTGCAGCTCAGGAGCAACCAAGCTACCACCAGTTAAAACTGAGAGGAGCAGGATTCAGATCAGACCCAAACCACTCAGAACAGGATGGGAAATTGGATTGGCTGAACCTTGCAACAAGCTGTCAGCACTTTCAACTGGTCCTGAAGGATAATCTGAGTTCTTTCCATCGTTGGCTTACAATTCCGGTGCTTACTATCATTCCGAAGAGACCAGATAACGGAGATGGTATGGAAGAAAATCGCCGCAGCAAGTTTCCTCTCAAGGAAGTCAGAGCCCTGGGCTAAGGAAGACCAAATTGCAGATGCAGACAGAGGAAGGGTAGGATGATTATCTCCCAGGCTTAAAATCCACTTCCATACCTGAATAGCAAAGGAGCAGGAGAAGAAGATGTGAAGATCACGCAGATGATATTCTGATCTTCATCAAAGCCTACAAGCGAAGTCTAAGGAGTGTAAATGAGCTCTTTATCTCTTACCAAGCTTCGCCAGGTCAGCATTTCAACCTCCAGAAGAGTCAGCTGTTTGTTGGAAAGTGCCCTTCCAGGAGAGCTCATCTGGCTTCAGAGTTTCTTTGCATCCCGTTGGCTTCTCTTCCCTCTACCTATCTGGGAGTTCCCATTTTCTTGGGTACTTCCAGTGACTCCCATTTCAATAAGATCCTGGACTCCATCAGATCGAGGTTGGCTGGCTGGAAATCAAAATGCCTTTCTTTTGCAGGCAGATTAATCCTGGTCAAGCATGTGCTCTCAGCCATCCCCCTTCACATCTCCCTTGTTGTTCCTATTCCTAGCAAATCCTGTCTCCAGATGGAGCGTCTGATGCGAAATTTTTTCTGGTCAGCTAGTCCAGAGAAATCTAGTAACCAGGTTAATTGGGGTCAGGTTTGTTTGCCGAAAGCTGAAGGAGGTCTTGGTCTGCGCAGAGTCAAGGACTTTAATGAGGCCTATTTGTTGAAGCTTGGCTGGTCAGCTGTCACCTCCTTCTCCCTTTGGGCTAATTGGTTCAGATCTAATTATCTGAGAAGTTCCTCAATCTGGTCCTCCAGAACCTCTAGAGGAGGATCCTGCATCTGGAAGAGGATCAGGTCCCTGGCATTCCACCTTCAGAGTGGCAGTTCGTGGATCATTGGTGATGGGCAGTCTATCTGCATTTGGTTTGATAATTGGTTGGGAAAGGATTCCATTGCTTCTAGATTTCCTCATCTTCACTTCTTAGGTTCGGATTTGTTGGCAGACATTATTTATAACAACTCCTGGAGAGTTCCCTCTCATCTTCCTTCTGAGATCTATGACTTTCTTCTTCATTCCACAAGTCATATTTCCTTAGGGGGCTCGGTCCCAGATTCTCTCCTCTGGAAAGGTAGGCCTTCAGGGAGTCTCTCTCTCAAAGAAGTCTGGAACCTGATTAGACCCAGTCATGCTGAGGTGCCCTGGTCAGGGCTGGTTTGGAACAAGTTGATGAACTCCAGGCTGGCCTGTTTCAGCTGGCGTCTCCTTCTTAGGAAAACTCCCACGGATTGCAGGTCTAAGCAAAGAGGATGGGCTTTGGCCTCCAGGTGCTGCCTCTGTCTCAGCCATGAAGAAGACGACCTCCATCTCTTCTTCTCCTGTCCGCTGGCTTGTCAGCTATGGTCATGGATCCTCAGTCTTGGAGCTCATTTCCCTGTCCCCCCCTTATCAGTGCCTTCTATTTGGTATTCCCTCGCCCAAGGTGAAGCTGCTCATGGGAGGAAAGTTGCTGCAGTCATCTTCTTCCAAGTAATCTCAACTCTCTGGTCTCTCCGGAATGACTCTAAGCACCGCAACCTGAAGCCCTCTCTGGCCAGAGCCAAGTTCTACTGTATGGATCGATTGAGAGGTCACCCTAGCTCCTTGCCAGGTTCTAGATCCCTTGCTCATCCTATTCTCCTTTCTATGGGGCAGATGATGTAATTGAGGCCTTTTCTTAGGCTCTTTTCTGTTTGTCTTCTTGCCTGGGTTTTGTTTTTTTTTTTTAGTTTGTTCCTGTTTCTCTCCTCCTTATTAATTCAATTTGCCATTTAGCAAAAAAAAATTCTACATCCATGGCCTCAAACAGAACGCAAGGATCAGGGTCATCCATAGACTCAAAACAGAATGCAAGGATGTTGGGAAGTTTTTTCAAAATTTGGTCTTGCTAATCATGCCATATCTGAAGCTCCGATGGGCTACAAGAACTGTTCTTAACAAATAGTACAACATGAGATCTGCATTACATTATTCAATTTTCTTACAAGGGATAAAGGTTTCAAATGTATATATGGATTGATTTCTTTGTTCATTTAACCTAGTCTATTAGTGGATTTCAACGTGAAACATAAGTGTAACTGCTCCCAAAAAAAAGGTGTGGCTGTTCCAATCTTTCTCATCATTATATTGAAAAAACAGAATCAGAGACCTCACACCCACAAACAGAGCAAATGAAACTGAGATGTTATCAAAGATATAATCAACAGAAAAGAGGGTGAAATAGTACATGGAAATTGGTTCCAAGGAGTCTTAAATGGATTATCTACTGATTGAAACTAAATACAGATTGAGGTACTTCTTCACCATTTCCAGAAAACATTGGAACCACACTTGTATTTGTCCTTTCCTTCACACTCCAGAGCCAAATCATCACTAATAAATGGAGCTTTCTGCAGCACCCAAATAAAATAACACAATGAACTGGAAATTCCCCAAATCTATTGTTGACAACCACTTACTCTAAAAGCTTAAGCTGAAAATTCTAAAACTAGCCTAAAATCTAAAAAATTACAACCAGCATTCCTACTTTCCAAAAATTAAATTAATTACAATCCAATGAAAAGAAAACTTCCTAAATCTAAAAAATCTTAAACTTAAAACTAAAGTTGCTACAAAAGAACACACAAGTTAGATTATCAAGAATAAAAAATATCAAAAATAAAACTAACAAGCTAAACTAGAAACAAAAGAAACCAAAGTTAGAAAGTTAGTAATGCAATGCGATGCTTGCTATGACAAGTTTCCTAATGCACAAATTTTATATGAGATGCAAACTTTAATAAAACGTGAACCTAATCTAATGCAATATATATAAAACTAAATTTCATGGCTGGAAATTAAACTAGGATGATGTATGAATTCAATAAAAAAAACATAAGTGAAAAAGAATTTAAAAACAAAAAACCAACACAAAAATATTGCAGATTTCTGCACACAAGTACATCCGACCAATAATTTTGTAGCCACTAGTTATCCCTCTTTCCGAAACTATTTTGATCTAAAATTCTGGGATATGAAACTTGACTCCTTAAAATTCAATCCAACCAAATTTCAATGAAAAACTCACATATGGTAACTAAATTAAAATATCCGGATCCAAATCTATCTCACTGTAGAAATCTAACAGATTTACATGCATACGATTAGTTAATTGAAAATCCGTCTTCCCAAGATCTTTTCCTTTTGTTATTTTTATGTTTTAAAGGTAACTCATAGAAAAATAATTCCTCTAAAATTCGGATTAAAATAACATCATTAAGTCACCTTTTAAATTATTCCAATTTAGGTAAAAAAACAACAAAGGTTGTTGTCTCCTTACGCAATCCAAATTTTTAATCCGAATTTAATTCCTTTTTGATAAGAACTAAAAATAAAAGAAATTTCAGATCTGAGAAGATTATTTCCAACAACTAAGTTATAAAAAAATAATGAAAACTCAACTAAGCATGCATACACTAATTAACAAGCCACAACTATGCACTAACATATTCATAAAGACAGATTTAACAAGAAACTAAATGTGACATTCAAAAATTTAAATGTGTGTAGAAACATTAAAATAAATGTGTATAAGACGAGAAATTAAATGTATGGATTAACAAGAAATTAAATGTAGTGAGTGCGAAAATTAAAGTGTGTGGAAGTGTATTATTCTCTTTCAAAATTCTTTTCTAAACGGGGTCATAATTTGAATCATGCTCTTAGGGCCTTTGAATCGTCAATCCTAACACCAACAAGAAAAAATACAAATCAAGCACCAATTACCCAAGTACAAGAAAAAAAAATTGACAAGATAAAGTAACACTTTTACTAATATGCAAAGTCTTTACATAAGATAAAAAAAAAGTAAACCAAGACAATTACATAAAAAGATGATAAGTCCCTTCTAGATGAAAAATCCAAGGGTGTAGTGTGATTTCCGGGCCAAATATCCTTGAGGACTTCAATGGAGAGAAAGAGAGAGGAAAAAGATAGAGTATAGTAGTAATTCTAGAGAGATGTGGTCTATCTTCCCATGAGAGGAGAGTGATGCCCATGCCTTCAATTTATAGATTTTTGCTCTCTTTCTTTCCTTCTTTGTTCCAAATTTATAGCATGCAATCTTTTTTGTATGGTAAATCCATTCCTTGACCAACGAGTCTTCGAAGAAATAGCAAGGTGAGTGAGATATTTTTTGGTATTTTCCATGTGCAAAATTGCAATCCCGAGTAGAAATTATAGCACTAACTTACAGATGCTATATCTTCCTCGTTTTAGCTCCGATTGACATAATCTTAGGCACCACAAATATTTAGTGGAAGAGATCTTTCTAACGATAGGTAGATTACGCTGATCCGACAGTTGGATTAAGAGTTATGACTATTTTAATCTTACCGCCCTTGAAAAATTCGGAAAGAGTTGTACACATTTGGAAACTTCTATGTTAGTTGTGCAATGGGGTCTGTAGGACCCATGTGGACATCCAAATGGAACTTGGGATATTTCCATTTTTATTTCTTAACTCTCCTTCCATCTTTGGTTTGCAACTTTTTTATTAACTAGTCAACTCTTCTAGCGCACTTTCCTTTTTTCGAATTTCTTTCTTGATTTTTGAGTTTTCAAACTTCGTAAGCATTATATTTTATAAATTTGAAGTTTCCTTTCTTGATTTTGAGATTTCAAATCTAACTTTCCATTGTTGACTTTTCAAACTCTTCAAAAATACCAAGATATGTTGGTCCGCCACGGAAGTTGATAACCCTTGATCTTTCTCAAATTTCACCAATGTGGGTCTCATTCTTGATTTCTCCAATACAAATTGAAATAAACAAATTCAACAATAAAAAACATGTGAAGAATTTGAATGGACTATGCATGGGACCCTACTTGATGCATCCAAAATAACCAACTTTCCAAAAATAGATTTCCAAAAATGAAAAGTTTCATAAATTTATACAAAAAGTATGATTTTTTAACAAATTATGCAGGAATGCCCTACAATGAGTTTTAAATGCATAAAAACATGATTTGACACTAAATGAAGTTCTTTAATATCAATAAGCTCTAAAAATAATCCAAAATGTATATGAAAATGTACGCTTTTCTGGACTCATCAATGCACATCTCTTTTTTTTATCTACCCAACAATGAGTGTTGGGGCAAGGTATTCATGTTGCCTATTCATCTCAGAAATGTATACAATAATCTTATCTCTCACGACTCACCGCACAAGCACGCTCACACCTTCAAGATTACCGACTTGGAACTCTTGCAGTTTGGTTGGAGTTTGATGATTTCCTCTTTGGTTTGAGTTAGTGTCCTAAGTTCGGGTTAGACTTCTACCAAACCCAAATTTGAACCCCATGACGAGTTTTTTTATTGGTCTAGATCGGGTTCGACGACTCAACCCAACATATTACCATTCCTAGAGACATGCACCAATAAAAAATTTGTGCAAGATGAACAAACTATTTTAATGTGGACCTGAAATGTTGTTAGTTCCACAGTCAACTTCCCAAAAAAAAAAAAAAAAAAAACCAGAGGGAGAATATTATGAGTCCGGATCATCACCTATCGCATTTGTTATTCGTTCACTGTGAGTGGACTAATAACACTCCGCCACATCATCCAAAAATTTAGGTGATTTTGAAGTTTAATAAAGTTTAAATCAGATGAAAGAAAATCACCTAAATTTTTGGATGACGGGGCGGAGTGTTATTGGTCCACTCATGGTAAAGATATAACAAATGTGATAGGTGATCCAGACTCAGAATGTTATATATTAAACATCTATGACGAAGCACCTAAAATTGCTCATTAAGAGTCATATGCTCTAAATAAAATGGACGAAATACCAAGGAGTAACTCAGTTGGCCTAGGACCACGGTTTGCACCAGAAGGTTGTAGGTTCGAAATTGTACTACCGGGTTACAGGGGAGTTTACCCGGCTTTCCTCTAGGCCCGGAAGGATTAATCCAGTCTAAAGGTTTGAGAACCCTCCAATAGCAAAAATAAAAAATAAAAATAAATGGACGGTCAAAATAAAATCTCATTAATTATCACTATTTTGATTAAAAGTTCCTAACGTTAGATATGGACTACAGTGCCAGATGTTCAATTCGGTTACAAAATCTTATGTCATGTAGGACCAGAAGACCCCTCTACCAAATATGAAATACCAGTACCCAAACATGAGCACACACTTTTCTTGACCCTAGCATATATAATGGGCATAATTACACTCTTATCTTTGGATTATTATTTTCTATTTTATTTTCCTAGTCTTAAAAGCATTTTTGACATGTGTAAAGGAAATCAGGCACTGCACATCTGGACCATGCTAAAGGCAAGACTGGCCTTTGAATCTGCGTGACATGTGAACATGAGAATATTATCACATGTGTAAATCCTATGGCTCCTTTCAAGTTTGAAGCAATGTGGGTCCATCACCCTGAGTTTCTCACCCTTGTGGCAGACTCCTGGAACCATGAATCTTCAGGCAATTACCAACAGGAGCTGGCTTCCAACCTGAAAAATCTGAAGCAGGTCCTCAAAGGCTGGAACAAAACTGTGTTTGGTGACCTCAGGCTCAAAGTTGCAGCTGCTGAAAAGCTAGTTCAAGAAGCAAAGGCTTCCCTCCACAACTGCCTTGATGCTGGTCCTACCCCCTCTCTCCACCTATCTCTTGCTGAAGCAAAGGCTTCCCTCCACAACTGCCTTCATCTCCAAGAAATTCACTGGCGTCAAAAATCTAGAATTAGATGGCTGAATGAGGGAGATAGGAACACTGCTTTCTTCCATGCCTCTCCCAAATCCTGAGGGGCAGTCAACCGCATCGACAAAATCCAATCAGAGGGTATATGGTTAGAGGACCCAGCAGCTATCCAGTCTCTGGCAGTGGACCACTTCACCTCCATAGCAAATTCCTACCATTCAGCCCCCTCTGATCTCCTTTTTGGGGTTGGCAGCCACAAAGTCAATGCAGCTATGAATTTTTCCCTCTCCAAATCTCCTGATGCTGAAGAGATTAGGGAAGCTGTATTTGCTCTCAAAAAAGACAGCTCTCCAGGCCCAGATGGATTCTCCGGCCATTTTTTCACCTCAGCTTGGCACATCATTGGCTCCTCAGTGGTCAAAGCAGTGCAGCAGTTCTTTACCTCAGGAAAGCTGTACAGAGCCTTTAACACCTATTTCCTAACCTTGATCCCCAAATCCTCCTCCCCTACCACCTTTGCGGACTATAGGCCTATCAGCCTTCTCAATTTTTCCTACAAAATCATTGCTAAAATCCTGGCCTCCAGACTTTCAAAGATCATCCCCCATCTTGTTTCCCAAAACCAGGCAGCTTTTGTCCAAGGCAGATCCATTCATCAACACATAGCCTTAGCTCATGAATTGTTTCAAAAACTCCAGTCCAAGCTGAAAGGTGGCACTCTATGTATGCAATTGGATATCTCCAAGGCTTTTGACAAACTCAGCTGGCCTTTCCTCTTCAAATGCCTCCATTTCTTTGGCTTCTCCTCTAAATGGATTAGCCTCATCAGAGCTTGTGTTTGCACAGCCAAAGGCTCTGTCCTCATCAATGGGACTCCTTATGGCTTCTTCAACTCCTCTTGTGGTCTTAGGCAAGGGGACCCTCTTTCCCCCTACCTCTTTATCCTCGCTGAAGAAATCCTTAGCCTCAACATCCATAGCCTGGCCTCTAGCAACACCATTTCCCCCCTCTCATCAACTCCAAACACCCACTACTAGAAAAATGAGTTTTGGCGCGTCAAAAACGCGGGCCGCCGCCTGGGGCGGTCGCAAAAGACGTCATTAGCGACCGCCATAGGCAGCCGCAAGGCGGTCGCTAAAAGTTTTCCTACTTCACTCCTTTCCCACTTCTGTTTTTCCTTCTCCCGCTCTGCTCCCGCGCTCAACCCTTTCCAGCGATTTTTTCCTCACTCTCCCAGCGATTTTTTCCCTCCCTCTCTCTCTCTCTCGCTCACTCTCTCCCCCTCCCTCCCTCTCCCTCTCCCTCTCCCTCTCCCTCTCGCTCTGCCCTCGCTCCCGCGCGCCTGAGCCGTTGCTGACGAGGTGCTGTAACAGCTCCCCTTCTCCGAAATCCTCTCCATTGAGAAGATCTCTCTCGGCGGAAAGGTCAGAACTTTCTCCATTTGCGAATTCATTTTCCTATTGATTTGGGTGTTGTTTTGGGTTTCTGTGGTTGTTCTTCATTTGAGTTGAGCCGATGAGAGTGTAATGGAGATTTGTCGGCCTCATTTGTGGTCTTCTTGTTATTATTTATGGTTTCTGTTATTGATTTGGTTTTGAAGTGTTTGGAGTGAAATTTTTGAGATTTCTGATTTCACATTTTGATGTTTCACAAAAATTTTGAGTTTCGTTCTAAAACCCTATCTTCGTTACTCTATAAATCCCACCTCACAGACGCCTTTTTCTTCTCTTCCCCTTTCATTTCTCCACTCCAGGTTTGCTACGAAACCCTAAAATCTCTCTCTCTCTCCCCCTTTCTTCTTCGTTTATCTTCTCATGATTTTGATTTTGATTTTTGATTTTGACTTTTCTTTTAGAGATTGTAGATCTTATAAGCAAGACAGCTTCTTTGTCTGGATCTAGTTACAATTCAGACAAACATTTACCTGACCTTGAGATTGAAATAGCAAGTTAGGAAAATGTTATAAGCCTACTTGCCCTGTGATATTTGTTTTTTCGACTTTAGATTATGCACTGGAGTCTTAAAGTTCAGACTTAAATAACTTGATGGCTTTTTTTCTAACTGAGCTTATAATTGAAGGAATGAAATATGGAAGAGAAAGTGTCCATCAATTCAGGAAAAAGGAAGAGAAGAGTGTTAGATATAAAAACATTAATAACAATAATAATGTCAGAAATCGAAACACGGAAGAAGCAGAATTTTAGAAATTTCAATGTATTACTCTGCTTATAATGAACAACTGAATAACAACAAACTTCTGCTTCAGTCATGATTGATCAAAATCTTCAGCCTCTCATGCGTGATTAACGCTAACCAACTTAAACAGATGCTTAATTTTCAAACACTATAATGCTAAACTTCCTATCAAATATGTTCTCCTTTTCCTTTTTCTAATCTTTATTATTGTAAGTGCAAAAAATATCACTCACAGGAATAGGGGGTGCCTTTGAGGACTTATCCAAATAGTTGGAGAGAGCTATCCGCTTCAGGGAGGGTCCCAGCTGATATGGAGCTGCTGGAAGCTTTAGGGAGAAGGATCAGACGCCTGCTGGACCTGAAGGAAGAGGAGAAGCATGGTCAGGGACCCTCCCTGAAGCTGATAGCTCTCAACAACTGTTTGGATAAGTCCTCAAAGGCACCCCCTATTCCTGTGAGTGATATTTTTTGCACTTACAATTGGCGCCGTCTGTGGGAACGATACAAAAACGCCATGCCTCCGAGAGTTAAGAAGAAGGGTGGAGAATCACCAAAGGCCTTACCACCGCCACCACTTGTGTTGCCAGAGCAACCGTCAGTCCCTCGCCAGAGGAGATCCCGAGTAAGATCTGGTCCAGCTCAACTGAAGCAGCCCCGGCCAGACGATCTTCAACTGGAGCCTCCCGGACGAAATAAAACTCCAGGGCTATCCAAATCTCGTCCGTCCTATCACTGGACTGACAGCGAAGATGACGATGCTGACTCTCTCCTCACGGCCATCAGGGCCCGAAACCTTGTTATCCAAGAGCAAGACGACTTGATTCGTCACCTCCAGCAGCAGCTGCGAGAAAGGTCGACAACTCCAGTTTCGCCCCCTAGGCGCAACCGAACTGTGGGGCAGGAGATAAAGATGAAGACACCAAGTTAGAGAGCTCGGACAGCACCAGTTCGGATAGCTCCAGTTCGTTTTCAACACCAGCACGAGTTCGGATAGCTCCAGTTCGGTTTCAACACCAACAGCTCCGACTCGGACAGCTCCAGCTCGGTCAGCACGAGTTCGGATAGCTCCAGTTCGATTTCAACACCAACTCGGACAGCTCCGACTCGAACAGCTCCAGCTCGGTCAGCACGAGTTCGGATAGCTCCAGTTCGGTTTCAACACCAACAGCTCCGACTCGGACAGCTCCAGCTCGGTCAGCACGAGTTCGGATAGCTCCAGTTCGGTTTCAACACCAACTCGGACAGCTCCAGCTCGGTCAGCACGAGTTCGGATAGCTCCAGTTCGGTTTCAACACCAACTCGGACAGCTCCAGCTCGGTCAGCACTAGTTCGGATAGCTCCAGTTCGGTTTCAACACCAGCTCCGACAGCTCCGACTCGGACAGCTCCAGCTCGGTCAGCACGATGAGATCGCCTTCGGGTCGGTTGTTACACCACCCAGGCGTGAAGCCTTCGGGCCACTGATGAGATCGCCTCCGGGTCGGTTTTTACACCACCCAGGCGTGAAGCCTTCGGGCCACTGATGAGATTGCCTCCGGGTCGGTTTTTACACCACCCAGGCGTGAAGCCTTCGGGCCACTGATGAGATCGCCTCCGGGTCGGTTGTTACACCACCCAGGCGTGAAGCCTTCGGGCCACTGATGAGATCGCCTCTGGGTCGGTTTTTACACCACCCAGGCGTGAAGCCTTCGGGCCACTGATGAGATCGCCTTCGGGTCGGTTTCTCTACCACCCAGGCGTGAAGCCATTGCGGCCACTGACAAGATTGCCCTGGGGTCAGGATGAGTTCCACCCCGGCATAAAGCCATTTTCGGCCTCTAGCAGCACCAGCTCGGACAATTCCAGCTCGGTTACAGTTTCAGCTCGGTGGCGTCACCAGCAATTGCAGCCAGAAAGATCGCATGTCGCCAGCCGACACCAAGGTATAATCTAAGCTCCAAACTCAGTTCAGGAAGCCCTCTCATCTTAATAACTTCCGACTTCAAAGAGTTAGAACTCAAGAAGTCAGAAGCTGGGGGGCTTTGTGTGGGGATATTTTCACAATACCCACCGTGCTCATCTCCGATAAGAGTACCAGTTCGACACCTCGGCTCAACCCATCTCGCCCTAGCGATACTAGGCAAAATTAGGGTTCCGGAGTCAGAATCGCAAACAGAACCCCATTCTGAAAAGTAAACGGCGAGATCTTCAAGATCCATTACCTTGTAATGGACTTTTGGTTTTTAGGCCTAATTCCATCATTTAGGCCTCGAAAAAGGCACTTCGGCCAGACAGCTCCATCTCGGCCAGATAGTTCACCTCGGCCAGACTCTTCCACTTCGGCCCATCTCGGCCCAGTACTTCACCTCGGCCAGACTCTTCCACTTTGGCCAGACAGCTCATCTCGGCCCAGTACTTCACCTCGGCCAAGTTCTCCATCTAGGCAGCAGTGCCAGATGACAAGACAGCCACGCTGCAGTACGAACTGACAGACAGGATGGGCGCCGAACGGTCACATCCACCAGAGATCGAGGTATGGGCAGATGGGACATCTACTTTCACCTACCTCCACTAAAGAAGCAGCTTCCGATTGGACTTCTCTCCCTACATATAGAGGCAAGAGGTAAACTCAACGAGGTATGTCATGGAGGCTCACACACAGTGCAGGAACCTCCCTTGCTCTGAGCTCTCTCTTCTTCTCCACCTCACTTCACCCTTTGTTCAGTGCCAGCACTAACTTAGGCGTCGGAGGGCCTTGCGCTGCCACCAGCCAGGGTCCCTGACCATGCTTCTCCTCTCCCTTCAGGTCCAGCAGGCGTCTGATCCTTCTCCCTAAAGCTTCCAGCAGCTCCATATCAGCTGGGACCCTCCCTGAAGCGGATAGCTCTCTCCAACTGTTTGGATAAGTCCTCAAAGGCACCCCCTATTCCTGTGAGTGATATTTTTTGCACTTACAATTATCTACTACTTTCTTACATTAATTTGAAACAAAAAAAAAGGAACTTACCAAGTTATAAGAATAAAAATGATCAAATTTAAAGCTTTCATGCATAAACAAACACAGAACAACATCTAGTACTGACATGCAAACACCATGTAAGAGATTTACATAAACCAGAGGAAACCATTTTAACTTCATGACTTGAAAATTGCAATACATTAAAACTAATATTAGAAGACAGCTTCCACTGAAATGAATCACATAGAATTGTAAGAGAAAGATGAAAAGAAAGTTGGGTTGTTCATATGAACCTCAATTGAGTCTATCAAGATGGGACAACGTTATAATGTGGTGATGAGGAGATATAAAAGCAATGCAGGAGAGGAAGTGCTACTTCCAGTGTGAGAGGAGTTGGAATGAGTGAACGGAAAGAGATATATAGAGTAAAGGTGAAGTTGGATGTGGGTAGTCCAAAGGGGTAGTCAGGATCACTTCTTCTTTTTTTTTCGCTGAGAGTCTGGACTCACCTGTTGGTGAGAAAGTTGGAATGCCATTTGTCTTTGGTCATATTCACATTCCTATGAATGTAAGCCACTGCTACAAAGGGAATAGTGTGTATTGGGCTCTCTCTGCACTAGTGCCACCCTAAATGTTTCTTCTAGATGATACCAATCCAATCTTTTCTATCTTTTGGGAGGAGAATGCATCATGCCAGTGGGCCAGAGAAAGGACAGAATATTGCCCAGCTTTTTAGGTGCCAAGGATAGTGCATTGAATTGATGGGTGAAGATCATTGGGTAATTAATCAGTAGGCCTTACTGCATGTACTCTAAGAAAAGCCAGGAATAGAAGAGGAGTTCATGGGTCCTGGGCCCAACGGCCATTATGTGATGTACCTAATATTTATGCTAAAGCAAGGAAATAGGAAGATGTGGTTAAGGTAATTAGGAGATTAATGGTTAATAGAGTCACCAATAAGACTCCAAAAAAAAATATGTTCTGTCTTTTCTTATAAGATGTTCCACACCATTCAGTGTTTCTTTGACTCTTACCTTTAATTGGTCGCAAAAAGACGCTAACAAATTTTATCCATAAAAAATTCGTTTTGGTCCTTTGCGCCTTGAAAACAACCTCAAATATAAATTATCCGAAAGAATGCTTCTTCTTTACACTTCTATTACCTTTCTCACTATTTTAACATTTCTTTTAAAACAAATTATTCAAATATAAGCTAAATCTCTCTTCACTATCATTTGCACCTTAAAGCAAGGCATAAAAAGATTTTCAAATAAGGAACACTCAGTAATCACAGAGATGTTATTAAAAAGGTAATGATAGGATTAAATGCTGTTAACACAAGATACCAATATGAAATCTACAGCCATATACAAGTGTTCCTTGCTTCTTAATCATGTCATGGGTGGCCCATTTGGTGTATATATGGGGACCCTATCCACATTATCACAGGGCAAGTAGGGAACCCAACACACTTAATGAATATCCTGCACATTTTACCCTTACCTAAATGAGATCCACTGTAAGCATTGGGTCCACATTATGCAACCACTTACCAAATCCATCCTTTGTCTACATATGCCTGAGACCATCAGAACCAACCAATCTACCCTTATATAGACCACTGAGTTTCACCAATGGGTCTCATAGGCAAATAGATTAGTTGAGTCTAATGTGTATCATGTGGGTCTCTAAGAAAGCCTACAATCATTACGTTATAATTTACGTGACCCCACAATGATTATGTTATTTATTATTTGATTTAATTTGGTTTTCAATCAAAATACATTTTGGTAATTCAAGAGTCATTTCCTCATGTAAATAGGCTGAAGTGTAATATATTCTTTTTGCCTCATGTTTATGTTAGAGGCTGATGAGCACCTCTCATGCCTGAATTTGTTTATGTTAAGAGGCTGATGAGCAATGGCTTAACAGAAGCACCTCTTATGCCTGATTTCAATATTTCATGTTTTCCACAGATATTAGAAGCTTCCATATAATCTTTCTTTTCTCTTAATGTTGCATTGGAAATCTATAAAATTTTCATTCATTCTCAATTTGATTCTGATCAAACCAATATCTTCTCTCAGTACTGAAAGTATTTAAACATGCTGTGAGATTGACAATGGTCTAATTATTTTACATTGTACAAGTTTAATACTAATACCATTCACATTGTAAGGCCTTAGGCCTCAGTTAAAAGACTTGGCTTGTTCTACTATCCACCTTTTTTCTGTTTAATCAGTGTGCATCGGAATCCAAGAATTGTTGTGCACACACACTGCATCTGTGTAGACGAAAATTATGAGTAGAATTAGAAACAATGAGGATTCACCTTGGCACTGTTTTGATGAAAAAATTTTAGTTCAAGAGTTTTTTTTTCTAGTCCTTGTAACTCTGTTTTCATGTGTGAATTGAGAAATCTCAGTCTTTCCTGTGTACTTTCCTTTGCAAGCACAGCCCATCAAGGCACTTCACTTTATTGGTAAAAAGGAAAAGGCAAAAGCCACAACACTCTTTGCTTTTCCACCCAAAATACCATTGAACACACACATCCCCCTTTCCCTTTGATCGCTTGTCCAAATGGAGCGATGATTCCCATGCACAACTTTATAATATAAATCTTAGATTATAGGCCCTCCTTTGTAAATTCCAAGGCATGCCTTGAATGATGTATGTTTCTAGCAATTAAAATATCTAGCAAATGTTCTCTTTGGAATATTGTTAATCCCCAAGAAGCTGCTCCTAGGAACTATCCCCATTCCCCACTGTATGCTTCTATACCTTGTCTTCCTTTAGTAACATGACAAATGCCAGAGTGTAGGATTCCTTTACAATGAGGGTAAATTAAAGAAGAAACAAAAAAAAAATGTAATGTATGGTTTTGTACAGGTGTATGGGTATAGGATATATAGAAAGTTGTCATAGTATTAAGCTAATATTGTGAGATTTGTAGTATTGGTTGTTCCGAAATTGTTTTAGCGAATTTGGTGATTGTGGCAAGTCCAAAGGATGATCATCTTTTCCCTCATATGGCTTTCTCAAGGCACATTCAGATCAAAAGGACCTACACCTTTCATATGGGTCATAAAGCTTATAGTATTTCAGGAAAGACTTTGTAGTCTGTCATGAGAACCAAGAATAACACGAGAAAGGCACCATGGGTCAATAGGGTAGATCTCGCAGGGTTGAAATCATTCTTTAGCATCGGCAAATCAATGAGAATCTTTATGAAATTTATCTTACAAACATTTGAACAGATACGTCAGGACGAAAGAGGAGTATGTCATCGGCATCTCATCCGAGTCCATCCACTCCAGTGGATGCTTCAGCGTCGTCCAGTGCTTCAGCTCCACCATCTTCAGCACCACCATCAGGAGATACACAGACTGGTATAAGTTTATTTAATTAAAACATTTTAATTCTAGCAAATTATTTTATTTCAATTTAATTAGATTATCTCGAATTTAAACAGGTGCTACGAGCACGGGCCCATCTTCCAGCAGGGGGAGAGGCCCTGCTCGAGGGATCCGGACATGGAATTCCGGCCATCCCATTGTCGTAGAGTTTGATGAGTCATATCATCCGGTGGGCCCTCATGCTCGCCAGCTCATCAGCCAGTTAGGACATATGGTCCGGGATCCATATGTATTTTCTTTGACCACACATGATTGGGACGCATTCCCGGTGGCGACGCTAGATCGGACCTGGCAGCAGGTCAAGGTAATAATTTAACATTTCTCCTCTGGATGTGTCAATTTAAACCATAACTTAATGAAAAATAATTTGTCAATGAAAAATTATTTGTCCTTTTCAGGACAATCTGAGGGCATGTCCTGAGCTCTTCCGGCCAGTTTTCATGTCTAAGTGCCGGAAGATGTGGAAGGATCATAAAAATAAAATAAAGACACAGCACTGGAAGCCTCATCAGGATGCGCCTGACATACTTCAGCGAGTTCCGACTGGCGTTCTCCCTGATCAGTGGACTCAGCTCGTCGGGTACTGGTCGAGCGAGGAGGCTCAGGTGAGAAACTTGTACTTTTTTTTATTTTAATTTTAACATTTTACTAATAACTAACGTAACTAACAAAAATTCCGACTAATAAATATTGAAAACAGAGAGTGTCTGCTATGAATGCCCGGAACCGCGCATTGCAGGGTCCTGCACATAGGTTGGGGACTCGACACATTTCCCAGGTCCGCCACGAGGTAAAAAGTTAGATCGTACAGTTAATTTATGTTTTTGTCATTCTGTATGAAAGTATAGTAGTAATGCATTTCTCCACCAAACAGTTGCGTTCCGAGGGTGTTCCGGTTGATAGGATGTCCGTCTGGATGCGTTCTCGAGATCCTCGCCACCCAGAGGTTGCAGCTATCTTCGTAAGTTTTTATATTTAACTGTTTAAATTATGTTTCTATTAGTATGTCTTGTTATGCATGATAATATACTAAATGAATGAACTACGCAGGCCCAGTATCAGTCACGCCTGGAGGAGTTACCCGAGGAGGAGCGCATATTGCCATCGCGGAGGGATGAGATATTCCACTCCGTCGTTGGCCGGGATGGGCATGGATACACTCTGACGTATGGGACTGGCATTCCACGCTCGCACATCACGCGATCGGAGTCATCCGGTGCTAGCTCCTCCCAGGGCATACGCTTCCGTACGGATGAGGAGGTTCAGGAGTTGCTGCAGTCCATGAAGGCATCGATCAGAGAGGAGGTCAGGGCAGAGGTCGGGGCAGAGATCAGTGCAGAGATGAGGGCCGAGTGGAGAGCGGAGATAGCAGAGCTTGAGAGTCGTCTATCACAGAGTCGCGCCCCGCTTGCTTCAGACCCACCACCCACTACTCAGGTTAGTAAGAAAAAAAAATTGTACATATAAATTGTCAATTATGTAATTGATGCATCAATACTTATGTCTTTTTTATTGTTTGTAACTGTATAACAAATAATTACAGGCACCAGACGCTGGCAGCGGCCACAGGGCTAGACATGACTTCGGTGGAGAGGGCAGTCATGATTTAGCAGGCTCGAGTGATCCTGACCAGGTAAAATTATTTTTTTTAATTCAAGATTTCAACATTTAAGTTAAAAGCTTAACATAAAACTTAGAAAACGAGCCTCCGGGCGCCCAAAACGAGCAAACGGGCTCCCTTGCCCGTGAAACTTGACGGGCATGGGCCCCTAGTCATTCATAACTTGCAGGAATTGACGGAACGAGAATCCGACTCCCGGATTGCTCGTAATGTTGAAAAGTAGGTTTAAGTTAGAACGTTAAGTTAAAACTTAGAAAACGAGCTTCCGGGCGCTCAAAACGAGCAAACAGGCTCTGTTGCCCGTGAAACTTGACGGGCACGAGCCTCTAGTCATTCCTGACTTGCAGGAACTGACAGAACGAGAATCCGACTCCCGGATTGCTCGTAATGTTGAAAAGTAGGTTTAAGTTAGAACGTTAAGTTAAAACTTAGAAATTAAGCCTCCAGGCGCCCAAAACGAGGATCCGACCTTCGTTACCAATGAAACTTGACGGGCACGAGCCTCTAGTTATTCCTGACTTGCAGAAACTGACGGAACGAGAATCCAATGCCCGGATTGCTCGTATGGTTGAAACGGAGGTTTAAGTTAGAACGATAACTTAAAACATAGAAAACGAGCCTCCGGGCGCCTAAAATGAGCAAACGGGGTCCGTTGCCCGTGAAACTTGACAGGCATGGGCCCCTTGTCATTCATGACTTGTAGGAACTGACGGAACGAGATTCCGACTCCCGGATTGCTCGTAATGTTGAAACGTAGGTTTAAGTTAGAACTAAAATTTAAAACTTAGAAATCGAGCCTCCGGGCGCCCAAAGGAGCAAACGGGCTCCGTTGCCCGTGAAACTTGACGGGCACGGGTCCCTAGTCATTCATGACTTGCAGGAACTGACGGAACGAGATTATGAATCCCGGATTGCTCGTAATGTTGAAAAGTAGGTTTAAGTTAGAACGTTAAGTTAAAACTTAGAAATCGAGCCTCCGAGCGCCCAAAACGAGCAAACGGGCTCCGTTGCCCGTGAAACTTGACGGACATGGGCCCCTAGTCATTCATGACTTGCAGGAACTGACGGAACGAGATTCCGAATCCCGGATTGCTCGGAATGTTGAAACGTAGGTTTAAGTTAGAACGTTAAGTTAAAACTTAGAAATCGAGCCTCCGGGCGCCCAAAATGAGCAGACGGCGTCCGTTGCTCGTGAAACTTGACGGGCACGGGCCCCTAGTCATTCATGACTTGCAGGAACTGACGGAACGAGATTCCGACTCCCGGTTTGATCGTACAGATGAAACGTAGGTTTAAGTTAGAACGTTAACTTAAAACTTAGAAAACGAGCCTCCGGGCGCCCAAAATGAGCAGACGGTGTCCGTTGCTCCTGAAACTTGATAGGCACGGGTCCCTAGTCATTCCTGACTTGCAGGAACTGACGGAACGAGATTCCGACTCCCGAATTGATCGTATAGTTGAAACGTAGGTTTAAGTTAGAACGTTAACTTAAAACTTAGAAAACGAGCCTCCGGGCGCCCAAAATGAGCAGACGGTGTCCGTTGCTCCTGAAACTTGATGGGCACGGGCCCCTAGTCATTCCTGACTTGCAGGAACTGACGGAACGAGATTCCGACTCCCGAATTGATCGTACAGTTGAAACGTAGGTTTAAGTTAGAACGGTAACTTAAAACTTAGAAAACGAGCCTCCGGGCGCCCAAAATGAGCAGACGGTGTCTGTTGCTTGTGAAACTTGGCGGGCACGGGCCCCTAGTCATTCATGACTTGCAGGAACTGATAGAACGAGATTCCGACTCCCGGATTGATCGTACAGTTGAAACGTAGGTTTAAGTTAGAACGTTAACTTAAATCTTAGAAAACGAGCCTCCAGGCGCCCAAAATGAGCAGACGGTGTCCGTTGCTCGTGAAACTTGATGGGCAAGGGCGCCTAGTCATTCCTGACTTGCAGGAACTGACGGAACGAGATTCCGACTCCCGGATTGATCGTACAGTTGAAACGTAGGTTTAAGTTAGAACGTTAACTTAGAACTTTGAAAACGAGCCTCCGGGCGACCAAAATGAGCAGACGGTGTCCGTTGCTCGTGAAACTTGACGGACACGGGCCCCTAGTCATTCATGACTTGCAGGAACTGACGGAACGAGATTCCGACTCCCGGATTGATCGTACAGTTGAAACGTAGGTTTAAGTTAGAACGTTAACTTAAAACTTAGAAAACGAGCCTCCGGGCGCCCAAAATGAGCAGACTGTGTCCGTTGCTCGTGAAACTTGATGGGCACGGGCCCCTAGTCATTCCTGACTTGCAGGAACTGAAGGAACGAGATTCCGACTCCCGATTTGATCGTACAGTTGAAACGTAGGTTTAAGTTAGAACGTTAACTTAAAACTTAGAAAACGAGCCTCCGGGCGACCAAAATGAGCAGACGGTGTCCGTTGCTCGTGAAACTTGACGGACACGGGCCCCTAGTCATTCATGACTTGCAGGAACTGACGGAACGAGATTCCGACTCCCGGATTGATCGTACAGTTGAAACGTAGGTTTAAGTTAGAACGTTAACTTAAAACTTAGAAAACGAGCCTCCGGGCACCCAAAATGAGCAGACGGTGTCTGTTGCTTGTGAAACTTGGCGGGCACGGGCCCCTAGTCATTCATGACTTGCAGGAACTGATAGAACGAGATTCCGACTCCCGGATTGATCGTACAGTTGAAACGTAGGTTTAAGTTAGAACGTTAACTTAAAACTTAGAAAACGAGCCTCCGGGCGCCCAAAATGAGCAGACGGTGTCCGTTGCTCGTGAAACTTGGTGGGCACGGGCCCCTAGTCATTCATGACTTGCAGGAACTGACGGAACGAGATTCCGACTCCCGGATTGATCGTACAGTTGAAACGTAGGTTTAAGTTAGAACGTTAACTTAAAACTTAGAAAACGAGCCTCCGGGCGAGCAAAATGAGCAGACGGTGTCCGTTGCTCGTGAAACTTGACGGGCACGGGCCCCTAGTCATTCATGACTTGCAAGAACTGACGGAACGAGATTCCGACTCCCGGATTGATCGTACAGTTGAAACGTAGGTTTAAGTTAGAACGTTAACTTAAAACTTAGAAAACGAGCCTAAGGGCGCCCAAAATGAGCAGACGGTGTCCGTTGCTCGTGAAACTTGACGGGCACGGGCCCCTAGTCATTCATGACTTGTAGGAACTGACGAAACGAGATTCCGACTCCTGGATTTATCGTAATGTTGAAACGTATGTTAAAATTTTAATTTTAATTCTTAATTTTTTATATTTAGTATAAATTGCCAATTTTTATACTTATCTTTTAATATTTCTTTTTCTTTTTCTGTTTAGGTTTGAGAGCATCGGATAAACCAGGGCACCCGGCAAAATTTGTTTTCCTTTTTCCTGTAAATGTAATGGATATATTTTATTGAAACTTTTGTAATGATTTGAATGAAATTAATATAAGACTTTCTTTTTTTATTTGTAATTTTTATTTGTAATTTTAATTGATGGTAGTAGTTGTATATATTTAGGCTTTGTTATTTGTAATTTTAATTGATGGCAGTATTTGTATATACTCAGGACCAGGTACAGGTACAGGTACAAAAAATGGAAATAATTTGAGAAAATACGTAAATTTTATTTTTTTAAAAAAATAAGCTAAAAGCACTATTAGCGGTCGCTAATAGTTTCAAAAATAAAAATAAAAAAAATTCAAAAAAAAAACCACGTATTAGCGACCGCCATATGAGTATTAGCGGCCGCTAATACTTAAAAAAATAAAAAAAAATAAAAAATTTAAAAAAAAATAAAAATTTTAAAAAATGAGGCATTAGCGACCGCTATATAGAGTATTGGCGGTCGCTAAAAGTCAAAAAAAAAAAATTTAATTTTTTGCGACCGCCATGCAGCGGTCGCTAATACGTTTTGCGACGAGCTTCTCGCGGCCGGCGCTTGGCGGTCGCTAGGCGGTCGCTAAAGAGTATTAGCGACCGCCAATATACTTTTAGCGACGGCAAGTGGCGGCCGCTAAAAGTCATTTTTCTAGTAGTGACCCCCTGCCATCTCCTGTACGCTGATGATATCCTTCTTTACCTAAAGGCCACAAAAGGAGCCTCTTAGCATTACAGGAGGTAATCTCCAACTACCAATCTAGTGCTGGCCAGACCATTAATTTGGAGAAGAGCAAGCTCTTTATTGGCAAATGCTCCCCCAGTAAGAAAAGGCAAATCCTGGGCATCACCAAAATTCAGGAAAGACCTCTCCACTCCTTCTACCTTGGAGCTCCTCTCATCATTGGTACCCCAAGAAGACCCCACTTCACCCCCCTGCTTGATCGTTTCATGAAAAGACTTTCTGGCTGGAAATCCCAGCTCCTCTCTATGGCTGGTCGCAGGATTCTAGTCAGACACGTGCTTAGCAACCTGCCTATCGACATTGCGCTGGTGCTTCCAATTCCAAAGTCTGTGTTAACCAACCTGGAAACCATGATGAGGAACTTCCTCTGGTCTGGGGGGGCTTCCAGGCAGAAAAGAAGCCAAATCAACTGGCACACGGTCACTCTCCCCATCATAGAAGGTGGCCTGGGCATCAGGCGAATCAGTGAGCAAAATGCAACATCCTTCATCAAGCTTGGTTGGACGGCCATGACCTCCGACTCTCTCTGGGCTAATTGGATGGTGGCCAGGTATTTTCCAAATTCATCTATCTGGCATCCCTCCACCCCCAAATCTGGATCCTGTATTTGGCGTAAAATCAGGAATTTAGCCCACCACATTCATTCTGGGAGTAAGTGGAAAGTTGGTGATGGCAAGGATATTGACTTCTGGTATGATAACTGGATGCCAGAAGGTAGCTTGGCCTCCCACTACCCTTCTGTCAATTACCCTCCTAATCAAAAGCTGCACTCTTTCTGGGATGGCTCCCAATGGACGACCCCCCCTAACCTCCCTGCTGCTGCTGCTGCCTCCCTGCGTCTAGCTACCCAGCTCCTCTCTCTAGATCAGTCTTCTAAAGATACTCTGCAATGGATCACCCACCAGGATAAAGGTCTCACTCTTCAGGAAGCTTGGCAATCTATCAGAACCAGCATCCCTTCCACTTACTGGCTGAACTGGGCTCCTCTGGTCTGGAACTCCCTTCAACATCCTAGGATATCTTTCTTTGCCTGGAGGCTGCTTCATGGAAAGACCCCCACTCAAGCCTGGGCCCAGCACGCTGGCATCAGTTTGGCATCAAGGTGCAGTCTATGCCAAAAAGATCAAGAGACTATTCTGCATCTCCTCTTCCTCTGCCCTTTCTCCTCTGTCACATGGAATTGGATCCTCTCCAAGGCAGGTTCGGCTGTTGCTAGTCCTCTCTTTCCTTCTAAGATCTAGCATGCTCTCTCCCTCCGAAGTGACATTCTGGCCTGCAAAGGAGTTGCTTCAATCTTCTTCTCAACTGCCTATGCTCTATGGAAATGTAGGAATGAAGTTTTCTTCTCGAATTCTAGAGCCTCCCAGACGAAGGTCCATTTTTACTTGACTGAGCTCCTCTCTGCCTCTCTCAAGCGTATTAACAAACCTTTTTCTGGTAGATCTCTTAACCTTTTCTATAAATTTTTGTTCCCAAATTCTTAAGCCTGGTTTGTGTTTTCCTGGCTTCTGTTGGTTTCTTTTAATTTTTTGTTTTCTTCTTCTCTGTTGTTGCTCTCTGTGTTTCCTCTCTTTTGGGCTTTTTGGCCCTGTTTTCTTCCTCTTTCTCCTATAATACAATTTGCCTTTCAGCAAAAAAAAAGTGTAAATCTTTTTTTTTTAACTTGCTGGGGAAGACCCAGGTATAAGAGGCTGAGGGTTGAAGCCCCACCCATACGTAAAAAGAGCCTAAAGTTTAAAAAAAAATTAAGAAATTAATTATATATATATATATTTACATATGTCCTTCTCCCATTATTTCTTTTATATAAATCTCTCTGCCCCGTCTAATTTCCTACGTCTGCTCCTATTAACCAGTTATCTAATTTCTATCTTCTTTTCCTAATTTAGAAGTATATTTGACATGTGTACATGTATTCCTTCTAGACTATATCTAGAAATTGCACCTATCTTTTCTTAGTGGAAAAACAAAAGGTGAGCCTCAATGTCTTTTTATTACTGAAATATAAATATAAATACCTATATGCCTTCTTCAGTATTTACCATTGCTGGCCTTTTACATCCCACCACCCATAGCAAGAAACGAGGATAAAATAAAAATAAAGGTAAGACCCGTCGGTTCTCACAGAATTATTTAGAATTTCAATTTACACAGTCACCTTCCATCACCCAAAATCTATTATACTTCACCCGAGGTGGCGAGGTCTACCTGTCAGTTCTCTCACCAGTGGTTTCCCTCAGGTCTTACGAGGTCCACTTCCTTCACAAGAGGGCTTGGGTCCCCACCTAAGCTGATATCAAAAGAAAAAATAAACACAATAATCTGCATGCATGTAGGAACAGTAACGGAGACGCTCTACGTGTTGATCAACGTCAAATAGAGGAAATCTTCGTCCCAAGCTGCACCATACATGTGGCTGCATTTGCTTCGGTGTCAGAAAAAAGAGAACTCTTGTTGCCTTGATGGCTGCTTCAGTCCTCATCCTACTGTGCAGGTTTTTTTTTATTTCTGTGAGATATGGGAGATGCTGGCTTCTGTGTCAGAACTTCAGTTCTCATCCTACTGTGGAGCAGTTTTTTTATTCAGTGAGATATGGTAGACTTGAATGTCTGGGGGTCCACAAAGGAAGAGAAAGTCCACTCGGACAAACTCTGGGACCGAACTGTGGCCCGGTCCCCATGAGAACCACAGGATCCCAGTCAGACCGAACTGTGGCCCGGTCCCCATGAGAACCACAGGATCCCAGGGGCTGACTGGGATCCTGTGGTTCTCATGGGACCGGGCCACAGTTCGGTCCCAGAGTTTGTCCACCCTAGCAGGGCTCACAAAGGAATGCCATGATTAGCTATTTAATTGCCAAAGTTAAGCTGAAGAGGATTATGCACTTTGTGGCCTAAAAATCTTGGTTACAGTCACACGATTCAACTCATAAATCATGTCCTTCCGAGAAACAGTATTGAGAAACTGAACAGAACAGAACAAAAATAAATGTTCCTCTAATTATGTGCTTTTGCAAAAAAAATCTTTCCAATAAAAGTTTAGTGCAGTATAAGGATTTTCATTTGGGTGGGGCTAAAATTTTGCTAGACTTAATATTAAAAAAAAATCTTTCATAGAATTTTCTAGACCTTTTCACATTACCAAATAGCATCTGTTTTTCTTAGAAAATGTTCAACTCGTGGAACTCAATTAGATGCATGATAATTATTGAAGATTAGGCAATGAAGAGGTTAGGAACTAGGATGTTAATCAGGAGTACCAAAAAACAATAGATGGATAAAAAAATTACTCTTATCTTAATTTTAGATGCTTGAACTCACATTATAATTTTCACTAAATTTATATGTAAAATTTAATGGCCAATGGAGGTTGCTGCAAGTTCAAGGTGAGCGGGTGTGTGAGGAAAAACTGAGTGGGGTAAGAGAAAATGATAACGAGAATGGATTTGGTCATCTTTGGATTTGTAAATATGCTTAGATTTGATGGTTTAGGGCTTAGGGCTTAGGGTTTGGATTAGGATTTGGGGATTTAGGGCATAAAATTAGGATTTGGAGATTAAGCGTTTAGATTTAGGTATAGAGTAATCAGTAAGGATTATACTACATATGTTTGGCAGACAAAGATGCAGTAGTCTATACAACATAATGACTGGCAACAAGGAGCTTGATTGACAATTGAAGCGAATGGATTTCGAAAGAAAAGGTTGAAGAAGAGGGAGTGTAGTGTTGTTGCGATGTTTTTTTTTTTTCTCCCTCTCTCTCTCTCTCTTTTTACCAACAAAGCTTTACATATGTGGAGCAACAAGTTTAGACATATGGGGCATTCTCTAAGACCCATTCAACTCTATGGGACCTAGGGCAACTGCCCATATCGCTCCAACGTCGGTCCACCCTTGCTCACAGGCCATTCAAATTCCTTGGTTCTACCAAAAACTAAAATAAAAATAAAACTTAATAGGGATTTAATTTTTGACCTAGGGCCAACCTAGGTCTGCCCCTAACCATAAGATTGACCCCATATAATTTTATTCACACCTTTCATACACATTTTATTCACTGGCGGTAATCCAATAATGAGGCATTTCTTTATCAACAAATACAATAAGGGATACTACTTATTTTTCAAAAGCCCCACAAAAATTTTATTCACTGGCGGTATTCCAATTAATAGTCAGACATTTCTTTACCATTCCATTCCGACTTCCATTACAGTGAACCAAACGCTACCTTAGCATCATAAAACTAAGGTCGCTAGTTGAAACTGTTAAAAAAAAACACATTTTCAAGCAAAATAAGTGACCTAGTGCAAGTTCAGTCAAAATGATCTTTTAGGCCCACTGGTCACCTAAAGAGTGTGTTTTTTTTTTTTTTTTTTTTTTTGTAAAATCTTCTAACATCTTATACCACAAATCAATGACATTAATAGAAGGAATTCTCATAGAAGGAAATAATTCATTATTTGAGTGCTTAATTAATGATTGATTTTGCTTCCTCAAAATTATCGTCATCTTTCGATTTATATTAATAGCTATTATCATCGAAGAAAGATTTTTTTTTTTTTTTGGGAATTTGGTCGAAGGTCCCTCAACTTTGATTTTTATTGAAAACGGTCCACGTGTTTTTTCCGTAGAACCACAAGTCCCTTTTCAAGTTTTAAACATTTAAAAAGTCTAGAGTGCCCCTCTTAATACACTTTGTGCAATATACACAAAAAGGAAAACTCATTTCGTTAAGAGTTTCATTTGGAGAAAACAAAGGGAGAAAATTCGTCAATTTCGTGAAGATTATTTGACTGTACAAATCAAGGATTACGATAGATAAGAGAAAGAAAATGGGGAAAACTGATTCAAAGAAGGGTAAATCAACCAGAAAATCTGCACGTGGGATTGGGCAAAACTCAAATAAATTTATCTGAGAAGGAGAAATCATCTAAAGGCACATGGGACTGCAAAACTTAGATAATTTTTTTCGAACTCAGATAAATTTGTTCCAAACTCAGATAAACTTAGTCCAAACTCGAACAAATTTGTTTCAAACTCAGATAAATTTGGTTCAAACTCGGATAAATTTGCTAGAAACTCAGAAAAATTGTTCAAAAGTTAGATAAATTTATCTGAGTTTTGTCTAGTTTATCAGAGTATTTGGGAAATTTATCTGAGTTTGGAAAATTTATTTGAGTTTCTTAGAAACTCTGATAAATCTTTTAAATTTAGATAAATTTCTCAAAAGAAGAAGCCTGCTGCTATATGCTAGGCTTCTGCTAACGGGTCAAAACAAAATAACTGAAAACGAAACAGCAAAATCTCCTTCCAAACTATTTATTTTCCAAAAGCCCCACAAAAATTTGAGATAGACTTACACGAAACAAAAAAGGAAAAGAAAAGGTAAACACAGCAACGGGTTTTTGTGTTATGCAGAACCCATCGTCGGAGAAGGCCCGGATTGGTTGCATTTCCATCGTCGAACAGTTGCCATCGTGGTTGGTGTAATTGGAGATGGCTGACTTCAATCTGCAGAGCTATTTGTGAAGTCCCTCGTTCATAAAGAAGAAGACGGAAGGGGTTCTCCAGGACAATAGAGAATGAGAGAGAAAGGGGCAAATTCAAAATTTTATACTCAAATTATTGAAAGGGGCAAATTCGTCATGAAAATATATGATGTGACATATTAGAGACCTCTCACCAAAATATCTCCAGCTGTATGAACTATATTAAAGAAAAAGTTGTTGGATTGGAGGCTCTAGAAGGCCGTGCTTAGGGACTTATGGCTAATTTACCCTTTTTTTATTGTACTGATTTTAGCCTGATAAGTTATCCCACTATTATGCTTAAATTTCTAGGTCACATCCCTGATCAAATAAGTTCTCCCGCAGGCACGTCATAATCTAACATGTTATTCTCAATTATTTTTCCATCAAGTTTTATTTTCTTTATTTTTCCATCAAATTTTATTTTCTTTTCTTTTGTACACTTACATTAAAACATGTATAACTATACTGTGACGTGGCATCATTTAATTAAACAAATCAAAAGGGGCATAAACGCCCCTTTTGAAATGGGGGCGGTTATGAGATTTTCTCTCTCTTAAACTTCTATCTTTAAGACTTGAACAAGGTTAACAGCAAAGTCATAAATGGTTCTTGGTGTACTTCTTAATAAATGTCTCAGAAAAAAATCAGCCTTTTTGAAGTAGCTAAATCATTTTATTTCCTATTTTTAGAGCACATCTGTTACACCCCAACCCGAACCGATCTTGTTTAATGCTAATCAATTGTGTTTTAATTAATTTAATCATACTTAGTGACTAATTAAGGTAGTTTATGTAAATTATGATTTTTCCAAATTTCATCATATGCACATCATTTTGACATCATCGTGTGTATTTCGACGAGCTTGTTGATTTTCGTATTAAACTTCCTTTCATTTGATCAACCGTTGATGAAGTGGGCCATCATTGGACTCATTATGGAAATACATAAAACCAATGGACTTCCTTGCAAATTAGACACCCTTAAAAGAACCCATCCTTATCCCTTTAAACCCACTCAACCATCCCATTCGTTTCACTGTGGCTGGGAGAGCTTCTTCTTCATTTTTTCCTTTCCATTCCTCTTTCTCTTCTCAAATCAATTTGTGCATGTGGTTGAAAGACAAGGATTTGGAGTCTTCTTCTTCTCCACCTTCTTCACCTTCATTTGTTGACAAGAACCCATCTCCATCATCTCCAACTCTTTCCAAATTCAGAATTATTGTCAAGGTAAGAATTAAACCCCATCTTTCTTTGTGTTTTGAGTTGAAATAGAGTCAAGGGACTCTATTGGAGTCATATTTGCATATTCATTAGCATTTTCCATGTGTTTTGTGATTAGGGTTTGATATTTGGGGGTTTTTGGTTAATTGGAGCAAAAGATTAAAGAATAGCTTGGAAGGCTAAAATGAGGCAAGTATAAGCATGATATGAATTTACATGTTGTTAATTACATTGATTCTATGTTTACTCATGATTCTTAGTATTCAATAATGTAAGAATAGGATTTAAAATTCATGTTAAGCTCTTCTTCTTTTCTTTCCTTTCAATTTCTCTTCCTTTCTTCAAGCTCCTTGGCCTTGAGCAAGAGAATACAAGTGTGGAGATCTTATTCATCACCTTCTCCATCTTCTTCAACTCTTATTTTCAAGAAACCCTTTCTTCTCCAACCCCAAAACAATTGGATTCCTTGTTAAGGTAAGACCAAAACCATCCTTGATAGTAGTTTTGAGTTTAAATGGAGTCAAGAGACTCTTGGGTAGTTTACATAACATTTATGGTATTCTTTTGTTTGAATTGTGTCTAGGGTTGAATCAATTGGGGATTTTAGGGTTTGAATCATTTGGGGGATTTTAGGGCTTGGAACACCAAGAGAGTAGAAGAAGTTGGTAAGCTTAAAGTTGAGGCAAGTATATGCATAATATGGATTTACATTTTGTTAATTTCATTGACGCAATGATACTTTATTCAATGCTCTTAGCTCTTATTAAATGAATGATTTGGTAATTGAATGATTTGGAAATGATTTCAAGTTAATAGAAGTGATTGGGAGAATTATTAGTATGTATATGATGAATGGGAGCATGAAGGCTCCATTCTCTTTGCAGGTTTAGTAGTGGGAGGAAAGATGTAAGGGAATGAGAAATGAGAAATGGAAGGGTAGGGAAATCCGGAAATGGGATTCTGGACAGTTCGCTCGAGCGAACTGGACACATCGCTCGAGCGAACAAACCATTCGAGCGAACGAATAAGTGCGCTCGAACCTTCAACTCTCTGGAAAGGGTCCGCTCGAGCGAACCTAATGCTGTAGCTGGGCTTTTTTTTACCCCAAATTTTGGGTGAATTATCATCCTTAACCTATTTTAACCCACCTTAAATGTTCCAAATGGATACTTAAGGTGCCTACCCTATTCCATAGAGAATTAGTGATTCTTTTGACTCATAAGACCTTAAAATGGAACCGTTAACCTTACTAATTGGCCTAAGGGATATTTATTAGTCTAACGCTATGCCATGAGGGTTAGTTTAGAAACTCAATGTACCCCTCATAAATAGTGACACCTGAAAAGGTAGTAATACATTGATTTTGCTAAACTTACCTTGTATTGGACGGTGAAAGACTAAAATAAATAGTTTAGAAATGGTTAGTAAAAGATCTTGATTCCTTAAATTATTGCATTTGCATATTGAATTACATCTCCATTGGTAGATCAATCATTATAAATAAATAAGTTTATTTCATCATCAATATCCTTTGAGGTTTAATAGTTATATTTCCTCCGTCATTCTCTACAGATGGTATATCGATTCAGTACTCATGTGAAATGTGGATTGAGTGAGGATACGATACGATGATATATGAATTGGATTGATTTTATTTAGAAATGATTTGGAATACAAACTCACTTGAATCCACTTATTATTCGATTTGTTTGATTCGATTGAGTCGGCACTACTGAGCTTCGACCTTGTGACGCCCGACGGGGCCAGCACTTGGGTTCGTATTTGAGAGACTACTGCAGTAAGTCGTCTGGAGCACCGGAACTCCAGAACCGGATAGCCAGTTAGCCTTTGGCCGGGCCGCTGGTGACATCCCAACTAGATTTGCTCTCTTTGAGAGGATGAGCTTAAAGTAGTAGCCAAATTTGTATGGTTCTCATTTATTGATTCACCAGCATAATTATTCAATCTTTGCACAATTTGCATAGTTGACACTTATCATTGACATCTCAAAAGTAAATTTACTTGTCTTAAATTCAATTTTGGTAACATTTTGTGATTTCTTATTTTGCCTATACTTGCCAAATCGTTGTATTTGAGATACTTTTCTTGGTGTCACAGGGATTCAAGACACCAAAGAGAGTTACTTTTAACCATTCAATGTGAGGTTAATTGGTAAGCTTAACGGTTAGTTATGACTGTCGGAGTACGAATCAGAAGGGTAACCTTGAGTTTGAGCCTAGGTATTTTAATTGCACTTAGTTCAAGGTAATGCATTTGATTAGTGTTATTTCGCATTGTATTAGGAATATATTTCCTTGAGATAAGCATCTAGTAGTGGTTCATTAGAGTACTGGTGTACTATGCATTAAGATATTTAAATCATTAGTTTTGTTAAAGAGAAATTGTAATATAAAAGATTGGTTGTTGGACTGATCACGGCTTTGATTTCTATATTGTACATGTTCCGCAGATAATTGTGCATTGACAGGTGAGTAATCCTCACACGTATATGTGGAATTTTCTCCTTCGTGAATTCGGATTTGGTCCGGAACAGGTGCGAGTTCACGGGAGTACGCGTGTCACACATTGGGAACCACCCTAAACAAGGGATTCTCGGGTCCGGGATGTGACAACATCCCCTCCCTAAAACCCTCAACTGTTCCTTTGCGCAAGAATTTCTCATGGTTCCTCCCTCTTCCAGAGCTAGAGGTCTTGGTATCGACCCCCGGTACCCCCCTCTTTAGGAGCCGAAGGTTGAGTTTACTTGTACTACCACCTAGGGGCCACATGGGTTTTACCCGGCTTCTCTCTGGGCCCGGAGGGAATAGTCCAACCCAAAGGGTTGGGAACCCTCCGTTAGCAAAAAAAAAATAAAGAGACATAAAACGAGAAAAGAGGGGCAGTTTACTAAAAAGGGCTTGAATAGCCAGCACATGGAACAAACTAAAAAGATCTTGTCAAGCCGACAACATGATATGCCAAGTAAGTTCTGCTTAAGATTTTACTACTTAATTAAAGTATTCTTCAATGGCTATAAATACAAGAAGTTCAGGAAAAAAGCACTCAACTCACCTTGAGACTGTTTGAGAGAGAAGAGTGAGAAAGATGGAGATTGCAGTTGTCATTGTAGGAGCAGGGCCATCAGGCATAGCCACCTCTGCATGTCTAAACCTCCACTCAATCTCCAACATTGTGCTTGAAAGAGAGGATTGCTCTGCCTCTCTTTGGAGAAAAAGAGCCTATAACCGTTTGAACCTTCACTTGGCCAAGGAATTCTGCCAGCTTCCCCACATGCCCCACCCACCCAATGCTCCAACCTTCTTGTCTAAGAAAGATTTCATCAACTACATAGACGATTATGTGACCCATTTCAATGTTAACCCCATATACTGCCAGTCAGTCGAATCTGCTCGTTATGACGCGACCATCGGAAGGTGGCGTGTTGAGGCGAAGGACACTTTCTCTGGTGAGGTGGAAGAATATATAGCTAGGTTCCTGGTGGTTGCCACCGGAGAAAATAGCGAAGGTTTCATCCCTGAGATTCCAGGGCTAGATACCTTCTCTGGGGATGTTATCCATTCAAGTCAGTTCAAGTCAGGTAAGGGTTATACTGGTAAAGCTGTGTTGGTGGTTGGGGGTGGGAATTCCGGCATGGAGATTGCCTATGATCTCTCTAACTATGGGGCCGTGGCCTCGATAGTGATAAGGAACCCGGTAAGACTTTGAGATAACTCTCTCTCTCTCTCTCTCTCTCTCTCTCTCTCTCTCTCTCTCTCTCTCTCTCTCTCTCTCTCGGTTTTCATTATGTGCTTTATGATGAATGGTTTTCATTCTTTCTCTTGTTTATTTTGAAGCACTTGACTTGCATAGGGTGGTTGTGTTTGTGCATGGGTTTGGAGATATATCTATTTTTATAGACTAGCATGAAAGACCTTTGCTATGCAGTTAAGTCTTATGTAACCTAAATATATAATATATGAAAATTAATATTTTATTCTTATAAATCCATTTATATGGAACACATGAAATAAAGTTGCATCTTTTTCACCTTTGTTGTCTTCTTGGACACATATTATGATCTCGTGCATTATATAGATTCAACACAGGGAGGTGGGTGTGGTCTGATGGAGAGTTTTAGGGGAGAAATGGGTGTTTCATTTTTTATGCAACCATTGATTTAAAGAGATATAAAAGTTGGGCATGTCTTTTGAAGTAAAAAATGGGGCCTAATTGCTGACGTGGCTCAAAGAAATAGAGATTTGAACTTTTTTTGTGTAACTGTTTTCTAACCACTATTCAACTTTAAAGAGAAAGAATGTGTTTTTGTGTTGTGTTAGTAAGTTGTAAATGCTTTTGAGTATGCCTTTCTAAGTCACTGATTCAACTCAGCCAAATGGGCAACTATTACCCAAGAATTTGGTCATATTTCATTGAGGTCAACGTTTGGAACCAAATCCTATGGGAAAAGATTTATGTTTTCCACGAAATCACGAAAAATCCACTTTTAACAACTATAAATCTCTCAGGATTTGGACATGGAAATCTCCATTTGTATGGATTTTCGAATTGGACTTCTCCTATAGGATTTAGAAATCCTCACTTCAATAGATTTGTGCTTGAATTAAAATTTCTCATATATTTGCACTAATACTGATGTAAATCTTCAGTTATACAGATCTTCAGCAGGAAATCATTGTTATCGGAGATTTGGTGCCATAGGAATGATAGGATGAAGAAGAGATTGGAAAAGCAGAAAAAGCCAGGACCATGCCTGGCATGATCCAAACCAGGATACCATGTGAAAAGTTAAGGACTATATATATATATATATATATATATAGATATTCTTTTTTTTAGATTATATGACTATTTTAATAGTCATTGGTCTATTTATAAGAATATAACGACTCAAAATATAAAACATAATCTGATTAAAAATAGAAAATCTAATCACATAATAGAACAACCTATTTATAATATAACACTATCCTAAATATAACCCAAGTCTCACATAATCTAATAAAAAATGAACTCATCCTTTTTTTTCTTGCTTTTTGGAAAATGAATCTAACCTTCTCTAGAATATTCCCTAATAGCTACATGCTCTATTTCATTGTACCAAGGTGTATCTAATTAAACCTCCTGTATATCTTTTATTCAATTTTTTATTTTCATTTAAAAAAAATAACTTGACTCGCCAAGCAAACTCCCTGAGTCACAAACACTTGTTCCCAATCCGGGAGTCATGTCCGAGTCCCAAGTTGAGGGGTTCAAAAACACCCTTTTATATTAATCGAAATCTCATGGGATTCTGCATATTGCCCGCCCTAGTGGCCCCCCTCAAAGCATATTTTTCCTAGTTCAGCCCCTGTTTAGAGTGACCCAATCACAAAAGGTTCCACTTAAAATACCATTAAAAGTTAAGGTTTCAAGATCAAATTGAAAGCGGACAAGACTGATATTTGGTAGGCCTGTCAATTTGGCTCTAAGAAAGGGGGCCCGGCGCGGCCCTTAAAAAGCCCTTAAAATGAGGGCTTTTGTTTCTAATGAAAAGCCCTAGGGCCAGGCTTGGCAGGCCCTGAGATTTGAAGGCCGGGCTTGGACAATAATGGCCCTGGCCCGAGCCCTCTTATTTTTGTTTATTTTATATATAATATATACATATAGTAAATATATACTAAAATGCCCTTATCATAGTCACTTTGCAATAATATGGAGGATATGAAGGCAATTTCATACCCACATACCCATTAAAAAATGTCCTAAAAATCCATACATACATACTTCATTCATTTCATCTATATTTAATTATTTAAGTTATGTATCGTACTTAATACATAATCAATAAGTGTTGCACAGTTGCTTCTTATCACTTTCTTTTAGTTTTATTGCTTCTAATTTAAGTATTTTATATTATTTTTGTAAAACACTGTTAGTGCAAAAGGGGGTGTACTCATTTCTATTAATTTTTTTTGCTAATTGGTAAAATTGTATTAAGAGAAAGAAAGGCAAAGCCCCTAGGACAAAGAGAAAAAAGAATACAACCAAAAGAAAGCAAACAGAGGGCCAACCTTGAAAAAGGATGGACACAAAAAAACCAAAAACAGAGCTCAAAAGCAACAGAAACATAAGGCAAACCAACTATCAAAAAAAGGAAATCCCCATAGCACCTCAAAGCAAAGGAACAACAAAATTATAGAGCACAGAAAACAGCAACAGAACTAGAGGAAGCTCCCCTTCAGAACAGAGCTCAGCACACTCATTGCTGCTGAGCTCAGAAACCAAACCGCAGCTAAGAAGCAAAGAGAAGGCCCTAGAGGAAGCTCCCTTGCATAACAGGGCACAAATCACTCACTGCTGGCAAGCTCTTTAATAATAATGCACTTTTTCCTCTATAGAGTTGCTTAGGATATCAACCAATTCTTAAAGTTAGTTTGAATGTGCATGGAACTTTAAGGATATGGGGTAATCCAAACATCATTTTAATTAGATAATTATAAATCTCAATTCTTAAAAGTTTAAACTAATAGTATTTTTTAAATGTATTTATTTTTGTGACTGAAATCTAAGAATGCGTAATAGTCAAATCAGTGTTAATTAAAAATAATGTCAATTAATAAAAGGTATGTGAGTGTAAATGGTTTAAAACTCTCAAGATAAGACGCTGCTGGAATGATTTCATATGTGGAAAATCATATGAAAGTCATATTAAAAGTGTAAAATATATCATACTCTTTAACCATTTTCCTTCTTTGTCAAAACAAATAAAATCATATGTCTAGAACCCAACCCAAGTCACCAAAGCATGTATGACTTTATAAGATAAAAGAAAATTTTAGAGATGACTTATATTCTCCCAATGCTTTCTTAATTGTTCGTTTGCAATTGAGATTAGACAAGATAACAGATGTTTTCTTAATGATTTCTTTGCAATTGAGGTTAAGATAACACTCGATCACACTTAGATTTTGGTAACAATGTTAAAAAAATAATTTTCTTGTTTTGAAGTCCTGAGCTCTGCCTTGGCCCTGGCCCTCAAGGGTAAGGTAAGGGCCTAGATAATGAAGGCCCTACGAGGGCTTTGGCCAGCTCAAGCTTGGCCCTGCATATATTGAGGGTAAGGCTAGCTAGGACAATCCCAGGCCCTGCCTAGCTCGGCCCTTTGACAGCCCTAATATTTGGGCATCAACTATACCCGGGTATGTTGGGCCACAAGGGCGGACCTAGGTATAAGCACGTGGGCGCAGTCACACCCTTCAAACCGCGGCATGCTTCCAAACTTAGTATGGAAATTTTGGATCCACTTCAAAAAATTGAATAAATATCATGGGTCTTTCTTCAGAATCAATGAGAAAATTCTCAATTTGCCTCCAAAACCAAACAACCTATTAGGGTCCGCACCCCAAACGAAAATCCTGGGTCCGCCATCACCCCAACCTCATGACTCAGGTTGCATCTATCCCGCTTCACATTTGTTCTGTAGGCTGGTAACGGGTATGGTTTAAATTTGATATCGATTATCATGTCTTAAAGTATTACTTTTGTAAATCTCCTGCACTATGGTAGGTTTGATACTAGTTATTTTGTAATTTCGTAATTTTAAGATATGAAAACAAGAGAAATTGTTTTCTGCCGTTCTTGTGCAACCTAGAAATAGTATTTACACTTTTCCTCACGTACGTTATCACTTTGGCTACGGCCTACGTGCACTTTGCATTCCGTATTCTATAAATTAATGTGCAGCACTAGAAAATGCCCGCATCTTTTAGGAGAAAATACACCCCTCTTAATAGGATCACAGGGATGAATGACGATCTTAGAAGTCAATTGGGTGGAAAAATATATATGAGAGCTACCCATGTACAAAATTTAGACTTAATAAAATCACGCTAACCCCTTTGATCTATGGCCCTAAAATCTAATTGTTTTAGATACATCATTTTCTTACCATTTTAATCCAATGGTGTTGGGAAGTTGGATGAGTGTCAAATTTGGACTTTTGACCATTCATGAGAGGGTAGTGTGTGCAAAAAGACCGAATTAACTCAAGGTGAGCCCCATGCTAAAAAAAGATAGCGACCGGAAAAAAGGGTGATTTTGAAGTGGGCTTTTTGGAGAACTACCCATTATAAACAGATACATAAATTGCCCAAAAAAAAAAATTTGTTGGACATGAAGAGGCAGCTACAACCTGAACTTGCGCTGACCTTGACTAGTCTGGTCAAAATTTGCAAACCCATACTCACCCCCAAACTGTACATAACATTAACTGAGAAAAATCCCCAACATTGTGTCCCAAAAAAATAATAAAAATAAAAGAAAGAAAAGAAAAGAAATAAAAAAAATAGATCTTTGTTATCATTTCATTTATTTATGTTGACTCTAATCATGATTATGGATAAAATGTGCAGACTCATATTGTTACTAAAGAGATGGTGCACCTTGGAATGGTTCTCCTAAAAGTTCTGCCTCATTACTTGGTGGACTCTTTAATTCTCATCCAAAGCCGTTGGAAATTTGGGGATTTGTCCAATTATGGCATTCGTAGGCCCAAAGAAGGACCCTTTTTTATCAAGGCTACCAAAGGGCACTCTCCAGTGTTAGACGTTGGGACAGTTGGCAAGATCAAGACAGGAGAGATAAAGGCAAGTAAATACAAATTGCTCATCCCTCTATTTCTATATAAGATATATAAATGATAGCGGACTTTATCAGAAAAAACCTCTTATAAGATGACCTGTGCATAAAAAAAGATCTCATAATTTGAACCACACAAAAAAGGTCTTCCTCCAGATTTCTTGATTATTTTTTTGGCTTGTTTGATCAAGGGACGATATCGTTTCCCAAATGCAAATGGGCGACGATATCACCACTCTTCATCTTACTCGCAATGTTTTGAGACATCGAGAGCTGTCAAGTGCAAAAGTGGTTCGACTTCCATGTAATGGCACAGAACATAAGCTTGGCGCTGTCGGATTTGGATTACAGGGCCTGTCTCAATCCACGCCTATAGAGACACCCACAACATTCTCTCCTCCGTTCATGAGTATGGCTTCTGTTAGTATTTTTGTTGGCTAATTCATGGGTTGGACAAAACTCTGGGTCCATTGAGTTGTATTTTCTAATTTATTTTAGAATGGACTGCGGTTAAGTCGCCGGAAGAGCTGAAGGGAAAAAGAAGACCGGGCGAATTTTCCCAGGCCCGATCGATCGGAGCCTCAGACCGATCGATCGGTCAGAAAAAGGTCTCAGTTAAATGTCAGGCCGATCGATCGGACCTGAATGACCGATCGATCGGACAGTGTGCAGATTCCGGGAAAGTCTCCTATTTTCACACGAAGTTGTTTCCTTTTGAGACTCTGTTTCCCAGTTTGAGTCCTACTTGTGCACTGAGTCTTAGGCACGAATATTGGGCTATTTATAGGGTGTTTCTCTCAACCCTAGACCACCACCACAACTCTCATTGATCTGAGTCAGAGATATTTTAGAGAGAGTTATTCTCTAGAGCCATTGAGAGATTATTCTGAAGGGCTGCTCTAGAAGGTTGCTGCTGCTTCTACTTCTCTTGTAGAAGATTGATCATCTTGGTTGACAAGGTGCGAGGAGATCAAGTAAGGAGAATGGGGCGCGGTGGATGTCGTGTCAGTGGATTCTTTGCAAGAATAACTACAGTCATTGGGTCGAGGTACAGACTTAGGTAAAGGAGCTTGTGAGTATATCTTGTAACTGTTCGTTATCTCTTGATTTCTGGTTCGTGGTTTTTCTCCCTGGATAGGGTTTCCACGTTAAATATTGTGTCTGCCTTCTTGTGGTGTGTGATTGGTAGATAGCTAGTTCTATATTGTCTGATTGATTTATTTCCGCTGCATTGATTGGTTAATAAGAACTAGTAATCCATTCTAGTAGCCCATATAGAATTTTCAGCTTCTCCATCATTGGCATCCCCTCAATCACGTCCTTGCAGCTATATTGTATCAATTCCTTAAAATGCATCATATCAAAACACTGACCCTAGCTTGCTTTCTTTCCTTCTTTCTTTCTTTCTTTCTTTCTTTTCAATTCAGATTAGGTAAATTAACTGATTACTGGCTTTTTTTCTGATGGAATATCATGAGTTTTGTGGGAAAGGTTGGATATTGTTTGTGATATTGAGGATAATGCATGTGTTGTGGTTGGTGGGTTGGGCGACGAAAAGAGTAGGGAGATGGAGAAAGAGGAGGGAAAAGAGGAAAAAGGAAGATGAAGAAAGAGACGAGCGATGATATCGTCGCTCCTCCCCAATGTTAAAAAAATACAATTGGCCCCATGGGACCGCATTTCTGCAGTTATATCTAAGAGGTTCATTTTCGTGCACGGGCCATCTTTGAGTTTTTTTCCCGTAAAATCTTCTAAATGATATTATACATCCCGAGAATATATAAGTGTTAGGGAAATAATACACAGCTGTTAATGATCCTTATTAGCTTAAAGTAATTCATAGTTCCTACCTTCTTAATATGTAGTATATAAAAATTTTCAAGAATCACTGTCTTCCCATAATATCACCGTGTACCCCATCACAGCACTCAAAAGAACAAACATTACTCCAAAGAATAAACATTCCTTAACATCCTAATTGTGTGATTATGCACAGGTGCTGCCAGCGTTGAAAGGCTTAAAAGGAAATGAAGCGACCTTCGCTAATGGCGAGGCCCACTGTTTTGATGCCATAGTTTTCGCAACGGGCTACATAAGCACAGCAAAGAGATGGCTTCAGGTATTCAGTCAAAGTTCTAAAACTTGGCCAAAATCAAGTTATAGTTTCCAAACGTGACCATGAAGATTGAATTATGCTAATGAGTTTCAGATTAGATTAAATTTAGGATATCCAACCATAGTATTCTCTGTTAGGATACTCTCACTCTCTCTTAAAATGTATCATGCATGATTTTGTGTTGAATGTTTGTCTGAATACAGGACGAAGATGATCTCCTGAATAAAGATGGAATGCCTAGACTAAGGTTCCCCAACCACTGGAAGGGAAAGAAGGGACTCTACTGTGCAGGATTCTCTAGCAGGGGATTGGATGGGGTGGCCACAGATGCCCGAATGATAGCCGAAGACATCAAAAAAATATGCATGGAAGAAGAGATAGAACCCCCATTGAAGTAGGATTTTTCCTAGGCTTGTTATATGCCTGCATTATATATGATAGACTTAGCTCATAAATCTGATGTGCGTGTGTTGTTGGGGTTTTTATATATTTGGTTGTGAGACTTTACTTGCCTGTAAACCAGATAATGGATAGCCGTCTGAAAAGTTCAATAATAACTCTTATGTTGTTTATCTATGTCGTGCCTAGAATGAAAATAACTTATAGTATTAATAACAGCAGGAGTAACAACTGTTTTGGACATGTGACTATCTGCAGACCCATATGTGCTGGGCTTCACACATTTGGCCAACTTAGTGGAAGGCCCACTTGTGGCCAGTCCATATATCATTATATATCCTTTGTCTCAACTGGCCATGCTTTTAACCAGGGTTTAGCCCAACCCATCTCTCCATTTCCATTTCTCCCTTAATTGGGGCCCACCTTTTCTTTCCACATTTAGGGTGTATTTGTGGGACGAAAGGATTCTGTGATAGAAAGGAAAATTATTTTAGTTATTTGTGCATTCTGTACTGTACAGTTATTTGGTACGACACATTTTTCTTAAAGATAAATATTACAAAAAAGCTAATTTCTTTTGATAGAATGGATTTTGATTTCCTTTGTGGGGGTTAGAATTGCAAGATTCGATATCCTTCCCGGAATACTCTTTTGGCTGTGACTCTCTTCCTTCTTTTCCTTCATCAAGGGCATTCCTCAATCCTGTCAACACAAACACAAACACAAACCATTTGACGGATTTTTACCATTGATCATGGACTGCTTAATTAATCATGGACCACTATGCATCATTAGGTGTCAAGTTCAATGATCCTCATCTAACCAGTAGATCATTGAAACGTTAAGCCTATTTCACAATTAACCTTTGAATCGATCACCATCAAACATTCATCATTGAATATTTGGCCCCATAAAAAAAAAAAAAAACAACAGCAATTTTCAGATATTGGAGTTAGATACCGGATATTAACACCTTAAAAGGTGTCTGTCCACATGATCAGTCAATACTGCATTGTGCAATGTGGCCCACCCATACATGGCCATGATACTGTCTGAAAAAAATACTCACCAAATGATTGGATGCCGTGTGAACACGCCAGGATATATTCACCATAAAAAAAAACAAACCACATCAATTGAACAGCTCAAGCAAGAGCTCATAAAGGGTTCCACCAAAATATTTAGGTAACTACGTCAAGAGCCGGCAACGTTAAGTAATTCCAAGCTTTGCATAGTAGGAGAGACAATGTTGCAACATAGGAAGTAACTACATCTATCTATGTTAAGTGTCATCTTGTTGGCCTCCTGTCAGTGGGCAACTCTGAAAAAAATTACAGAGAGTTCAGACTTCAGACACTTTTTTTTTATTTGATTTGGGACAGGAAAATGACCAAAGTACTACTTGTATTTCGACCCATCTCGTGGGACCCTCTATGTCTATCCTTACTCTTCTTCTGGTTTTTTTTTTTTTTTTTCCATAAGAGGGTTCCCAACCCTTTGGACTGACTAATCCCTTTGTGCCCCGAGGGAAGTCAGGTAAACTCTCATGTAGCCCTAGAGTGGTAGTGCAATTTCGAACCTACAATCTCCAAATACAAACCGTGATCTTAGGCCAACTGAGCTATCCCGGGCCCGTTTGGAACTCTACTAATTGAGTCAAGTGAAGAAAGTTGATTTTAAACAAAGAATAAAATATAAGTGGGTTATGATGGTATTTTATTTTTAGTTGTTGGTTATGAAATCTTTTTTACTTTTTGTATGGAAAAGTGAAGTATTTTTGTATTTTAGTAGATAAAAGTAGCTTTTTGACTTTTTGTATGAAAAAGATGTGGAAATTTTGTATAAAATGCATTTGATGTGACTTCTTATCTGAAAAATGAAGGCTTTATTTGACTTGTATTGTATTAGTTAAGCGCCAAATGGGCCCTCGGGATGAGGAGCTTTGTATAGATTCTGCATGAATAATGGTTTTTGAAAGTCCAAGATCGAATCCTAGAGGGGGGGGGGGGGGGGGGGTGAATAGGATGAGCACTAACAACCTAGACCAATTTTAATTCTTTCAACTTTTAAGTCAATTAAGATGTGATGAAGATTAATTATCTTGTGATAGAGAAGGATTTCTAATATATGCATACACAAGTAATCACCAACAACAATCTCCATACAACCAAAAGAGAATCATCCATGAAAAAGAGAGCAAGAGAGCAATCACCATGACAAGCACATTTATAGTGGTTCGGCCTAATTGCCTACATCCACTCCCGATACACTTATCGGTATTCACTAACTTCAATTAAGGTTTAGTATCACCTCAAACCTTACAAACAACACTATGCTTTTCAAGGCTTAGCATAAACCTTTACAACATATGCTTTTCAAGGCTAAGCATAAACCTTCACAACATAGAACTTTTCTCTTAGAAAATATGCCTATGAATGCATGGATTAAGAGAACTATTTGAGTGCAAATGAGTGCCTCTTAATAGGCTAAATAGAAAATGAAAACCTCAAGATCTAGAAACATGCATATGTATGACAAAGTTTATGAAAAATGCATTTACTAAAAATTACTCTTTCTCCTTTTGAAAAGATACAATCTTGAATGATGCAAAGATGATAATCAAGTGATTGAGAAAGAGTGGGTTGTCTAACACATGAGTTTAACAATGTTAACTATCTTGTTTTCAAAGAAGACAAATTAAAGTCTAACAAGTTGATGTTGAAACAAGAAAAACAAATTCATGTGAAACAATGACAATATGTTGTATTCATAGCATATGAGATTACTAAAGTATTAAGCATGTTATGAAGGACAACATTTTACTAGGAAAGCAACTTGTTAATCATGTATTGAAAGAGATCAAAGATTTGAAACAAAACATGATTTTAAAAAGACTAGGATTAAAGAAAGCACACCCATTTGAAGATCAAAGGTTGACTTAATGGAATGGCTTCATAATCCCTTTGAAAATGCTCTTGAGAAGTTGCTAATCCTTGGCCTCAAAAGTCCCTCTAATGTCAGCAACTTTCTTCAACCAAAAAGCCACTTTTTATAAAGAAAAAGTTGCCAACGGCTAGTCCTCGGTCGACCTGCAAACAGGTCTCGGTCGACCGGGAAAGCACAACGGTCATATATCTGACCGTTGGAGCTTCAGTTCAGAAACTGTACTAAAAAGCTGCAGTGATCCCGGTCGACCGGCAAGCTTGGCCCGGTCGACCGGCAACACTGGCAGATGCCCAGATTTTTTGAAAAATGAGAGAAACATGAAACTTTTGAGGGCATCTTCCAGGGGACTTTGAGACACAAATACCAAGCAATAAATCATGACTGACAGAAAATGAAAACTGAATTTTTGAAAGCCATGAAAACTCCAAATCAAAATAATGATTTTAAAGTTAGAAACTTTGGAAAGCTTGGATGATTTTTGAAACCAAAAACTCCATGATCTTAAGAGATAAGCTGAAATGAAAACCATGCATATCAAATGATAAATACAAAGATCAAGAATGAGAAATATGCATGATGATCCTATGAATAAGACCATGAATGAATGAGAGGACAAGCTTTATGAAATTGAATGCATCCTATTAAATTGCAACAAAACAAAAACTCTAACAGTTTTACCTTCATGTGATCGATCATCAAGATAATATCTAAGGGGTCCTCGAAAATAATGAGTTAAAAGAAGTTTCCGTCCAAGTATCCAACCTTTTAATTTGCATGCTCTTTATCTTAAAGCTATGGGTTTTTTTTTTTTTTTATTGGCAATTGAAATTTAGGGTTAACATCATATCATTTATATTCAACAATTAAATATGCATATACGTAGCTGAAGTGGGCCGGGATAGAGGAAGGTGCCGTTTGAGAAATTTATTAATTTTAATTCTATTTGACTTCGATTAGAGTGATGCTTGAATGCTTTAGAGTCTTTGGGGAATTTTATTTGAATGTGATTGAATCGGTTTTAAGACCTTTGTCCTTGTTATTTTAGTAAATTCCTTTTTCTTTTTTTTTTCTTTTTTATAAAAGTAGTAAGAAGGTAAGCTTTTCAATAATAATTTTGATAACTTTGTCGGTATAAATTCTATTGTATGACAAAAATTGCCTATTTTAGATTCCAATTTTCCTTGTACAACTTTTAGCATATGACAGCTTTGCCTATATAACTTTTGTCATATTATTATTTTTCTTTTTCTTTTTTTATTTGAATAAGATATATCAACTTGTCTATTTCTTTCTACAAAAAAAAAATTACTTATTTCTAAAAATATCCAAACAGCTCTATTTCAAACAGATTTATAGTTCTATCATAAATAGATCAGACTTGCCAAATTGATCATAAGTATTTAGCAAGTCAATTTTTTGATCCATTTGACTTGAAATTGACTTAAAAAGATGATGGGGTTTTTATAATGCCTGACAAAGATTTATTAGGTAAATGTCTAATTCAATCAACTCTAAGAACTTTGCTAAATATTTGATTCAATTAGCTTTAAGACCGCTTATCTCTTTTTTATAAAAAAAAAAATAGCATCAAATAGCTTTTTGATAACCTTTCTTTAGGCACAAATCTCTATAAAGAAATCATATAGCTTCTTTTTTATAAGTTTGCCCATGTAACTTTTATTATATGACAAGTTTGTCTGAATTACTTTTTGAGAGCGGCTAATGTCACAGCATAAGTTTCTCTGAGCACAACCCTTTTTTATGACTAATATATCCTTGTATAAAGTTACCTAAAAGGACATCTACCAAAAGTCTCTCCCTCCCCGACTTCTTGTTACAATCAACCAACCACACCCCAGCCCCCCAGACCAGCCACCATCGTCCCTTCCAGCAGCACCAACGGAGGGGGAGAGGGACAGTTCGGGGGAAAGATAGGGAGAGGGCGGCTGGCAAGGCGGAGGCGGGCAGGGAGAGAATGAGAGGTCTGCGGTGGGCAGAGAGAGGGAGTGAGAGGGCAACGACGAGCAAGGAGAAGGAGAGAGGCATGGATAGACCAAGAATTCTTCCTTACAGGGGCCACTATGTACAAAAAAGATTTGGAAGGGCCACATGTAAAAAATTAATGCAGTTTTCAAAATATATAGTGGCTTTTATGAAAGGTTTTTTTTTTTTTTTTTGAGGGGGCATATGTAAAAAATTTATAAACATTTTGAAAAGGTAAAGGGGCTTTTTAAAATTTTGGGGGGGCCATGGCCCCTACCAGCTCCCCTCTGGTTCTGCTAGTTGAGAGAGGACAACGACAGGGAGATGGAGAGGGGGGAAGAATGAGAGTGAACTGAGAAAATAAGGGTAGAGGGGTTTAGGTATTTTGTGAACCATGGGGTTTGTAGAGAGGAATCTTGAGTTTTTTTTTTTTTTTTTTTTTCACTTGTTTGGGGTGTGCTGAGAGAACAAGCGTGCTGAGAGAAGGGGTGCCTGTTAACCGCTCTTTTACTTTTTACTATATGTTATATATGTTTGTCAACATTACTTTTAGTTTAAGTCAACCTTGTTCATAACTTTTTTACTATGGTCAGTTTGCTTCTTCTAATTGAATCAAACATACCAAACAACTTATTTGCAAAAAAATCTCATTGAAATAGCTCCACCTCAAATAAATCAATTGAACCAACTCGATTTCAAACAAATCAAACTTGCCAAATAGGTCCAAATCAATACCAAATATCGGTTCATCCATCCAACCCTGCACATGGGTGATGGATCCATCAGAAAGAATCCAACAATATTGGTCTAGCATTTAAAGACGTTTTGGTAAGAAATTGTGAATTCCTTGACTTCATCATTGTATTAAGATTGTTAAAACATTTCATTGACTTTAAACCTAACCAGAGCACAAACAAGATTAGCCACTTCAACATAAATTCATGGGCAAATTTCCGTATAAAATAACAGTAATATAATCTAGATTGAAACCCAATCAAACATAGAGTTGTTCCAGATGCACCGCACTCCCCTTGAGAGGTACATACTCCCCTAAGTAAACTCCAAGATGATCAGCCAAGCATGACTTGTCAATGTTCTCATGGTGGTAGGACTTGCACATGAAGTAGATGACTGTTTGGACAACAAGCCCAAATAGGATCAATTTGGCTAAGCAAAGCAAGATCAGAACCCCATATCCAAGCCTTGCTCCAAGCCCAAGTGTCTCCCCATGTACCACAAACCTCGCAAATAATACATGAACAGCCATAAAAGAGAGGTTGAGCTTAAAGAATATGGCACTGGCGACCCACGTCTTGCCCTTTATCAATGCCTTGCTCTTTTGTATGGCTGCGAGTCCATACATGTTCTCCAGCACCGAGACCACACTGGCCAGGTGCCACACAACACTAATGTATACAAGACCCATCAAGTAGGCCACGATCATGATGATGAAGGCAACTATACCGGCTTTGCCCGGTCCAGTTATGGCAAGGCACAAGGCCATGATCAAAACTGTGATGGTGTTGTACCCCAGTGTGAGAATGATGGCCCACAGGAAGGTGATCATGAGCCTCTTCCAGACCTTGGGGACCACATGCATGATCCTTTTGAAGGTGATGTCCTTAGCTGTGTAGATGCATGCAATAGTGTAAACCACCCCAGAAGTGGAGAGGAGGGAGAACACGAGGACGAAGATGAGGTATGCCATCTTCAATAGCAAGTAGGTGGCCCACTCGGCCAATATACGGTTGAGAATCTCATCTTGTTTGGGGCTGCCATCTTGGCTGTAGTCAAAGGCCTCTACACTTTTGTTGATCTTGGAAAGTATGAGGTCTGAAATTTGGATATTGGCTAAGAAAACCAAGGATAGAGGTAGGATTAGAGCTATTGTAATTCGGGAGAAGAGCTTTCTCCATGAGAAGATGATCTTGTAGGATTCCTTGTAGATGCCAAAAAAACCCAGAAATTGAAGCTCCTCTTGCTCTCTATCCATGATTGTTTGGCCTGCAATGATAGAAAGTTGTTGCTTTTGAAGGAAAGGGTGGTTTGGTGGGGTAGAATTTTGTGATTATGACAATAGATATAGAGATTATCTGGCCTAGTATTTCCAAAATGTCCCTAGTGATTGAATTTGTTACCAAACTAGGCTTGAAGGACAAAAAAAATCACTCGTGAATCGCAAAGTGAAGTGCATATCATTAATTAATGTACATACCATGGGGCGTATTTTTTAGGAAAACATGTCAAATTCTCCCCTAAGCTTGGGGGTGTATACTGTATAGTACTTAAATATTTCTATAATCAGAATGATGTCCACCATTCATTTAAACGGTGGAGATGATGAGATAAACTCTGTATATGTACCCACACTATCTATTGTTTTCATTTTAATGATGAATATCACTCTTGACGTGTTATGGAGATACTTTTATCTAATGGTACAACTTGGGAAAAAAGTGATCCCCTCACAAGCTTTGCCACATATATTTTCTTGACAATTACTTGTTAGGTTTATATTGTTTTGTATTCTTGGTCAACTGGGTTGGTTCATTGGGTTGGCCAATGACTAGGCTCAAGGTTAAGGTATTTTAGTAATTATATAGGAGATTTTCTATGGGCAGAAAAGCTTAGATTATATATTGATGTGATCGTACGTAACCCTAGACTTTGAGTGAGACGGGTGAGAGCTAACTCTCTCCTATAGGTGTTGGCGATTGCCAAATCATGTGAAACTGAGTAGTAGTGATTTGAGTTTCTTTTTCGTGGACGTAGATAATTTTGTCGAACCACATAAATCTCTATATAACTTTCTCTTTTCTTGTGCAGCTCCTTTGATTCCATAGCAAGTTTTTCACTCTTCCACATGCACACACACAACAAGTACCCGAGTTAAAGCCTCAACAATCCTATCATTGGAAAGTGTCCAAGAAATTTGAGTTTTTATCGAGGTACTCAGTACTGAAGGGGGATGTCATCCCGGTAAAGTCTATTCTAATTCATTGAAATACCAAATAGTAGTCATGTTTGGAAGGTTTATTATTTTGATTTCTCTTCGGCATATGCTTCCAGTCTTCAATAAGGAAATACACCATATTACATCATTGATCCTTTTCACCAGAAATTTAGCTTTTCCATTGATATTTGAGCTGGTATACATAATTTCACCTGAGACCTAGTTTCTTATAGATTAAAACTAAGGATTAGCGGACATTCCAATGGAGAAGCCGGCCATTTTCCCTTGTCCTGGGCCTATCAATTGATCTGAAGGATTTGATGGATTCCAAATTGAGAAAAGGTATGCACGTAACTTTGCTGGAGTTTGGCATTATTTGAGGATGATGCTGCCACTTGTCGTCCCAGGAGAATTCGATAACTGTAGAAGGATGCATCAGGTCATGGTTATGAGACTTTATTAATCTAATCTTCTTCCTTGGAAAAAAAAATATTATATGTTGTTTTCATTGCTATTATAACAAGGGTATAAATTAATTAACATGTACCCATGTTATTGTTAGTTTCAAATGAAGAAACAAGAAAGAAATAAATAAACATTTCTAATTCTAATTCACATTCTTGAAGGAAATCTGGAACCTTAGTTAATGTGAGACTGTGTCCCTTTCACTGGGCAATGTCAATGAAAATAAATGTGATCAAATATATTTTGAAGAGGGTCATCAATTATATGACAATATCCAAGGTAGACATCATGTATTTGAGCCGTTTCAGCTTGGGGAAGGTGGACCCATGTGTGTCTCCATCAGGCACAGGCCTTTAAAGTTTAAAACATAATTATTTCCCTCTCTCTAAGAAATTTCCTTACTTATCTCCTACGGCTGCCATGTCAACATCCATAATTATATTGCCTTTGTCCTTCATGTTGTAATTAATTAGGGAGATGTATGATAAAGGGAGGGTTTTGGAGACTTTCAATTAATATATACATAGCAGGCGCTGGACTTGTGTCACCCAGGACATGGTCATTGCTTTCCTTGAGGGACCATAAAATATATATATATACTGGTCTTCAATGTAAAGCAATAAAGGTCGGACACCCCTGTCTGATCTATACCATTGATCCAGCATATAACTGTTGATTTAATTATTTATTTTGAGAGGCGTCCATATATATGTCAATCATCTTAGATTCTTGGTATTTCAGATTTAGTAAGTTTCCATCTAAAGGTGAATCCCAATCGCCTGTAAGTGCCTCTTTCTGGCTTCCAATGATTTGGATGCGTGGAACTCCATCGTGTGATCTACTGATTGATAATTCGAACCATTAAAAATGTATATATGTTCTAGATGTGCCCCCATAATAGAGTTCCACACGTTCAGACACTTGGGGGAGCCAGATTCCAGGCTCTTTAAACATATAGCTAGCCCTACCCAGACCCATCTGATCCTTGTGCCCCTCATCCTAGGTGTGCCCATGGTTCCCACCCATGAAACCCATGGGGCCACATAAGCCACTGATCCAGAGGTTAAAGCTGGTTTGGCCAATTCACTAAGCGGGCTTTACTTAAAAGCGTTTGTCCAATACTCTATTATTAGAGTCCACCACATCACTGCGGACAGCCTGCCGTGCAACAGGCAGCTTCTCATACATCCAGACAGGAGCTGCTCATGGTAACATGGCATATCGTTATTGGTCCGCTCACTGCCACAGTGGGGAAAATCCTCATATGATCCCAATTCCATCAAATATATAAAAATAGACCCATTGTCAACCTCCATAGGCCATTTGATCAACGATTCTGATCTCACCCACACAGAGAACGTGAAATGCGGCGAGACTTCTCACATCTGAAAAGGAAAAAAGGGTGGCAAGAGGCAACAAGTTCCACACGTCCTATTCCGGACCGAACAAGATGGACCAAAACACGCTTTCTTCGCCTCATATAACTTCTTTCCTCAATTCAAACTTTCAGACTATGTGAACTTTCTCCAATCTAAGCATCCCAGATGGGCTCCACCACCCCAAGATTAGCATTTCGCATTAAAACCAAAGATCGAATCTGATCATTCACCACACCCAACTAGATGCAATCAACGTACATGTCTCTCTCAATTTTCAATATACAAAGCTAGCTTTTTTCTGTTGTTCTCTGTTGTCTCTCTACATGGAATGGAAGGGAATGGATGTTGTGGAAAAGCCCTTCAACAGCATCTGGGGTGGTCTTGCAAGGCCTTCATGGGCTGTGATATTGCTTGTTCTGACTGTTATGGGCGTTTCATGGCTTCAGATGTCTACAAAGACGGTTTCTCCAATCTGGGTTTCTTCCTCTAATGAAGAAAGTGCTTTCTCCATCGACCCCAGAAGAAGCTGTTCTGGATTTTTTGAGATGGGGCCTCCAAGGAAGGTGGTCATGTCTATAGCTGATTTTGGGGGTGTTGGAGATGGGAAGACGTCTAACACAGATGCTTTTAGGAGGGCTGTGGAGCATCTGAAGGGCTTTGGTGATAAGGGAGGATCACAGCTTAATGTTCCTGAAGGAAGATGGGCGACTGGCAGTTTCAATATCACAAGCAATTTCACTCTCTTTTTGGAAAAGGGTGCTGTCATATTGGGTTCTCAGGTAAGAAAACCAACCAACCAACCTTTTTTCTTGGTTTGTTTTATTTCCAGTTTTCTTCTTTGTGCAATCTTTTCTGTTTGTTGGTTTTATCTTTTAGGTCTCGTTGATTAGCTTACTCATAAGAACATGGCCTTCTGGAAATAAACACATGGAATTGGTGTGTTGAACATCATCTCTGTCTCATCCAAATGGCTGTTTATATTGGCCCAACCAATAGACAGCTTTGGATGGGCAGTGATGATCATTGTTACGTAGATGCCTGTACCACTTCACAATCCATGATGTGTCTCACAAAGGTCCAGATTAAGGGTAGATTCTATATGGGCCCCAATGTCAACGGTCATGATTTCCGGTGAGATTCAATTAGTCAATGGTTTTAGGATCTGTCCTCTTGGACGAGTTTGCGGCAACAAAGTTCTATTATGAAGAGGAAAAATGTTTTATTTGTCTATGCAACTCATTGTTTCATCGTTTAATGTAATACAATTTCTTTGCTCATAAAGAGGAAAAGAAATTCATGATAGAAAAGGTTTGACTTCTTATGGACGAGATAGAAATGCAGGATTTAACGTAAGATCAAAATTTTGTAGATTACAAATCATCTTATTGCATAAACAAGTCCTTTGCGAACGCACAAATTAACCATGAACTGTTAATTGCAATCTGTCAAATTGTACCGCTATAACTCTCAGGGCCAAAGTTGCTACAATAACAACCAATCCAAACGGTTAAAAGTCGGTATGCTTTCTCTCTTTTTACTCTGAAAATTATTTGAAAAAAAAATACTAGAAAATTAGAAGGTTTTAAATCTTAATTCCTATGGGCTCTTTAAAGTGCTTTAGATGTAAATAAAGTCAACAAAAATAATATTATAATATTTATCATTGTATTTTATATTTATACTTATTTGGGACCGTTACATTCACCTGAGGGAAAAAGAAATCATTACATATTGACTGTCATTTGAAATGCTTAAGATGTTTTCTGGTAGCAATCCTGAAAGGAAATATCTTATAATCTCTTATGTCTTTGAATGATAACTTCAAATTAGTATTATTTGATTTAGCTTAATTAATGGGAAAGCCTTGTCATATTTTGGTGCACTAGCACTAAGTGTTTGGTTGATGGGAATTGTTAGGATCCAAAAGAGTGGCCTGTGATACAGCCGTTGCCTTCTTATGGGCGTGGCAGGGAAAGATTGGGAGGAAGACACATTAGCCTCATCCATGGAGATGCTCTTACTGATGTTGTCATTACAGGTATACCAGCTTCTCTACTTTCATCGTATTGATTTTTTATTATGTGCCTAGCTAACTTGATTAGCTTTATGTCAATTAACCCCAAATGATAGTTTAGTTGACCTAGGACCAGGATTTGCACCCGGATGTTATAGGTGCGAAACTGCATTACCACACTGGCGCTATAGGGTAATTTACCCGACTTCTCCTGGGCCTGGAGGGATTAGTCCAGCCCAAAGGATTAGGAACCCTCCAATTGCAATAAAATAATTAGCTTCATGTCAATCGTCCTGACAATATTAATTTTGGATGGGGCATGATCAGAGCAGTTGCCATCAAATGCATGATGAAAATGGATAAATGATCAACTCCAGCCCACCTTGTGGACCCCACCGAAGCCAACAATATGCAATGGTGAATGATTGGATGTTAATTGCATATTGTCTAATATCCAACTTGATTCGATAATCGTAACCATTGAATCAAGAGCATGTAAAAACTATTGAGAAGTCCCACATCCCACATCGCGTTAGTATTAGGCAGGTTGAACTGAATTGTTCTGACCATTTATTTTGGAGGCCCCTTTGTGATATCATTAGGATTATCAAATGAATGCAAATATTGAGACATGATCTATCCATGCTGCTTTTAATCCAACCATCCAGGATTCGACCATGCATGCGTGTAACTAAAGAAGGGCCCACAGGTGGTTTGGAGTGCAATTGTAATCCAACACGTTGGAGTTGATCATTAATTCTCTTGACAATGTTGGACAAAGAGAAATCAAATGAACAGGATTCTCTAATAGATATGATTTTTGAAGCAGTACCCATTGCCGCTGGAGCCCACAGTTTAAAAAGAAAGATGGAATTATGGGCAAGATCACAAGGCTAAGATTGTCCTATCATTGTGATTCAAATGGGCTCCATGATTTTGCTGGTTTTGATTCATGCGTAGACATGTGAATTATGCAGTTTACCGAGAACATGTGGACATACATGCTCCCCTACCTTCTTTAAGTCCCACAATTCACAAAGCCACCATTTCCAATGTATATTGAAGTTGATCATTTGATGAATTTGATGTGTAGTAGTTATGTACACTGCATTTCGGTAAAAAGGCTTCATTCATTTCAATGAGAAATACTAGGTACATGGTCAACCCTCCTCAGACAAGGGCTGCAATTTTTTAGGCAATGACCCATGGACCATGGGTCTTCTGGACTCGAGTTTTGTGTAGCCATTTTCTGGCCTTATTATTATGTAGATGACTCACCATAAAAAAAATATGCCACAAAGTGTGTCCAAACCATCAGATAATGATGTACATGGCTATGGACTTGTCTCTCTCAAATCTCATTACTTGTTTTTTCCATGTCTAACTAAGCATTGGCATGAAATCATCAATGGAAGATTAAAGTGGAGGTTTTGGGTGGAAAACAGGACACAATGGGAGCATAGATGGCCAAGGAAGGATGTGGTGGGAACTGTGGTGGAATAGGACTTTGGAGCACACAAGGGGCCACCTTCTTGAATTGATGAATTCTCACAACATCCTCATCTCCAACCTCACCTTCCTCAACTCCCCCTTCTGGACTATCCATCCCATCTATTGCAGGTCTCTCTCTCTCTCTCTCTCTCTCTCTCTCTCTCTCTCTCTCTCTCTCTCTCTCTCTCTCTCTCTCTCTCTCTCTCTCTCTCTCTCTCTCTGCATTTACTGAAGACTTCATTCTGCCAGCATCAAGTATCAGATTCTGATTGGTTGAATATCTGCTGTGACCTGTGAGGCCCCTACCAGTCAACCAACAGTGGGGGGGTGGGGTGGGGGGGGATGGGGTAGGGGTTCACTACTAGCCTGGCCATGAAATTTATTTGACATCCATTTTTCTCTCATGATATGTGGCACATGTTTTCCAGCAGAAAAAGAAAGGACATGAAGCATATGTCACACTGTAATGACCAAAACTATGAACCATATATATGGGCTTTACTGCTCTACCTTTGATTGGCCTCCAAAGCTTGTCTGGGTCTGTGACAGTCCTAGTCCCACCAATGGACTTGCGTTCATTGCACACTTGTCACATAATCATGGATCCAATGGCCACAATTGACCACTGTCTGTACTTTTTGTAATTGGGACATTCATGGTTGACCTTTTAAATAAATGGCTCATTTGTTTGCCTTCCTCAGAGATAATTGGGAGTTTATTCCTTACAGCAAATGGGCCCAACTTATCGTCATTTATTCTGTGATTTATCAATTGCGTGTTATCAATAGTGTCTCAACTTCTAATTCATTTTAGAAGAAAACTGAGTATACAGATCATTTGTTCTCAGTAATGTGGTGATCAAAGGAGTGACTATTTTGGCACCTCTTCACTCTCCGAACACAGATGGTATAGACCCAGGTGTGTATGCTTCTCTGATACTCTATTATTCATAAATAGAAACCTTCTTGAGGCTTTCAAGTTCTTTAAAAGCCTTCTACATAGTTTTAACACGGTCAATTCACACAGATTCGAGCTCTCAAGTGTGCATCGAAGACTGTTACATTGAGAGTGGAGACGATCTAGTGGCTGTGAAGAGTGGATGGGACCAATATGGTATTGCAATGGCTCGCCCAAGCACAAACATCATTGTGAGGAGGGTGTCAGGTACAACGCCGACGTGCTCTGGGGTTGGAATTGGGAGTGAGATGTCTGGTGGGATTTCGAACGTGCTGGTGGAAGATTTGCATGTGCGAAACTCAGCAGCGGGGGTGCGTGTGAAGACAGACAAGGGAAGAGGGGGATACATAACCAACATCACCATAACTAACTTAACCATGGAGAATGTCAAGATACCTATAAGATTCAGTAGGGGCTCAAATGACCACCCTGATGAGGGCTGGGACCCAAGGGCACTACCCTTAGTCAAGGGTATTTTCTTCAATAATGTGGTCGGTGTCGACATACGACAGGCACCAGTCTTGGAGGCACTTGAGGGTGCACCCTATGAAGGGATATGTCTTACTAACATTCGCCTAGATGGTATACCCCCGCCCGCGACATGGCAATGTGAATTTGTCACAGGTGATGCAGTTGGAGTATCTCCAATGCCATGTCCACAGCTCCACAGCAATGGCTCTTCAACTTGGTGTTTGCCTTCCTAAGCCTACAAGTGAGACTGGAAGAGGTATACACCACGTTTGAGGTACAACTTGTTACTTGCTTGGCCTTCTGCGCTACACTTGAAGACTGGTCAAGGCTATGGCAGATGAGTGGAAGAAACCAAGTCCAAGTTAAAAGGTATGCCTGGATGAGATGCCATGTTCTTGGCTCCAACAGGTTTCTTGCACTGAGAACAATAGATAAGCTCTTTAACTGGACAGAAGATCATCCCTGAAAATTGTGACTTCATGTTTCCTTTTCCGGGCTGTTCGGTGCACCTATTTTCATTTCTTGTTTGAAGGCTGTTGGCATAGAACCATACTTTCTACCTTCCCAGATTTCATGGTGCAACCAGGGAAACCCATGGAAACATACCATCTCATTTCCATTGTTTTCTTCTACATCCATGGCCTCAAACAGAACGCAAGGATCAGGGTCATCCATAGACTCAAAACAGAATGCAAGGATGTTGGGCAGTTTTTTCAAAATTTGGTCTTGCTAATCATGCCATAGCTGAAGCTCCGATGGGGCTACATGAACTGTTCTTAACAAATAGTACAACATGAGATCTGCATTACATTATTCAATTTTCTTGCAAGGGATAAAGGTTTCAAATGTATATATGGATTGATTTCTTTGTTCATTTAACCTAGTGTATTAGTGGATTTCAACGTGAAACATAAGTGTAACTGCTCCCAAAAAAAAAAGGTGTGGCTGTTCCAATCTTTCTCATCATTATTGAAAAAACAGAATCAGAGACCTCACACCCACAAACAGAACAAATGAAACTGAGGTGTTATCAAAGATATAATCAACAGAAAAGAGGGTGAAATAGTACATGGAAATTGGTTCCAAGGAGTCTTAAATGGATTATCTACTGATTGAAACTAAATACAGATTGAGGTACTTCTTCACCATTTCCAGAAAACATTGGAACCACACTTGAATTTGTCCTTTCCTTCACACTCCAGAGCCAAATCATCACTGATAAATGGAACTTTCTGCAGCACCCAAATAAAATAACACAATGAACTGGAAATTCCCCAAATCTATTGTTGACAACCACTTACTCTAAAAGCTTAAGCTGATTGAGAACGGTGTAACAATGTATATCAAGGTTACGACATCTATCTCTTAAAGAAACTTAATTTGAAAAGAAAAACGAGATGATTCTATTTGGGACTTCCTGTCATCTCCTTAGCAAACTGGCAAGCTGTGAATTGTCAAAGTCGTGATTGCTTAGGAGTGCAAACACCTAGAATTCATCCTGAATTCCTAGGAAGGGATTTTAGACAAAGGATGAAGTGTGATCTATTAAGGGTGGAAATATACAAGGCCATCGAAGTTCTATGATTCATCCTCCCTGAGTAAATCCCATCAAAGGGTGAATATTAGAAAGTGCCTCACAGATCTCCACCCATCATCTTTCAATCTTTGACACCTTCAGCAGAAGTCCGTTTTTCTAGGAATTTCTTAGGAAGTCCATGGGATTTGGGAATTCGCCAATTATGCGAGATACCCCTAACTCGCAGTTTTGTTATTTGACATAAATAATTACATGTAACCACTGTTAAAGGTTCACACATACATCCACAAACCCTACACACTACACTATTTAAATGAGAAAAAATAGCACTTCCAACACTAACCTTTTGCTTTGCAAGATCTTGACACCCAGTGAAGTTCTCAGGGAACTTGCAAGTACCAAACTCCACTGTGTATGCACGAGCGAAGTTGGCGCCACTTGTAGCTAATCTCTTCCTGTCATTCAGTTCCTGTGAACACATGGTTGTATGTTTCATTGTTATGTGAAGTTTGGACTTCAGTGATCATGACCATGATAATAAGGAACAATACTATGGCTGCCGATAGAAGAACATGACCAACAGTTAAATTTTGAAGATTTGAAGTTTCTTCCTCTCCCTCTGTTATTCCTTCTAAAAATTGGTATCTATTCCTTTAATAAAGCTACAGTGAATTATATGAAATGTAGCCTTCAAGTACTAGGAACTAACCTTGTTGGCCTTGCTCTTCTCCAAGTACTCTTCAATGACTCCAGCATTGGCCGACGATGTGCTGGTGGCAGTAGCGAAAACAGCAGCTGCCAGGCCAAGGAGCGCAGCTCTTCTTCCCGCGCTCTCTCCACTTTTCTTCATGTCAGCATTTGTAGCTTGTTGAGCTCTGATACTTGGCAACTTTGGATAGGCAGCAGCCGATGAGGCCACCGGAGACATTGAAACAAGTTTCAAGTTAGCATCCGATGCTGCAGCGCCTGAAAGCGCATAGCTGCATGCCAAGACACTTGAATTCATGGCTGCCATGGCCTCTTTGGTAGTCTTGGTATAGAGAGATTGAAGGTTGATGAAGGTTGATGATGTCTTGATGCTAGTATCAGAGAGATAAAAAGGATAGGGGTGTTGTGAATGAATTGATAATGTGGAAATAAGAGATGATGGGTGTGTAGAGGATTGTGGTGGGAGTGTGGATAAGGTGAGATTGCCTCAAGCTTATTGGAAGACATTTCTATGTTCTTGTCCCTACAATGAATTGGGTGGCAGAGTTTGATCTTAGACAGTACTTGTGGGGACATTTCCATTCCAGGACAGCTGAGGGTCACTTGGTCGGGGTGGTTTTTAATATAGGCCACACAGACGGAACTGATATTTTGGGGAATATCCAATTTAGAGCTTCCAACTGAAAAGTATGTTCCCATTAAATCTAGGCCGTCCACCTCATCAAAACCAGCTCTTGCACAGTTTGGATGTCTTTTTGGAAACCAAGGGGTTAAGGATATAACTCGCAACTTTAATCCATTTTGGCTCAATCAGAACCCTTAAGAATCACTTGAATTGGATGGTTTTAATCCTTTTGATCGTTGTGTGTTAAATGGATGTTCCAGTAACCCAAGGGGTTGGTTGAGTGGTCAGAACCACAGTTCCTCTCTTTTACGGAGTTAGAAGTCTTGATATCAACCTCCGGTTCCCCCTCTTTAGGAACCGAAGGTTGAATCCACTTATGCTAATACCTAGGGGCTATAGGGGTTTTACTCAACTTCTCTCTAAGCCTGAAGGGAATAGTTCAGCCCAAAGAATTAGAAAAAAAAAAAAAAAAATAGATGTCCCTAGTCACTTATAATGAAAAAACTGACATAATTCCAAAAACTTAAACTTGAGCCTGTTTGGATCTGTGTAAATCAACTATAAGTAAATTCTGTGACATTGTAATTGGTCAGAAACACCCAAGAATTACTAGGCAATTTGAATTCTAGGACCCGAACAGGGAATGTGGTTTCCATCCTTTTAAAGTCCTGGCGTTTAAGCATCCAAATTGAACGAATGGTCCGGTTTTCAGATGGGACTAAACAGCATGGATATGGTCTAGAATCAAGGTTGTGAAGTCAAATTATGTGTCATGTTGATTATAGCTACTCAATTAATGCTAATCTATTTGTTGGTTGTAGATTGATTAAAGTGGACTTGGCTTGATTCATACTTAGACCATCTGAACTATTTAATTAATGGTAATACAATCAACACTCTAAACTGACTGCGAAAGTCACATTTATCATTTTCTAGTGCATTCATCTTTTGGGGCTCATGCTTAAATGAACATGCCTAACAAAAGAACAGACAGTATGATGACACATAATGAACTGTTTTTTACCATTAGATTAATCGTGAGATCAAATGGATGCTTCATCCAATATAGCAAAATAAAAAAAGATCTAATTATCAACCTAGACCCTCCATTATGATCCCCAATTTCAATTCACTATTCTCTGGAATTTAAATTTCTAATCACATGTACTCTTATGTATACTGTGTGCTATTATTTTCTACGGATAGGGAAAAAAAAAACATGTATTCTTAAGTGACCTAATTTGTCTTTATTTTATTAATTCTTTTGACAAGGGCATTTTTTTTTTAAATTATGTCTATTTTCCAAGAAAGTTGCTCCCGTTACCAATTTTTCTTTGGAAAAAAGAAATTAACATAGACACAGCAGGGGTGCAGTGGGCGGAACCTACATGCACCTGAGAACACTGTACCATTCATTGGTTGGAAGTAGGCTAAGTCAGTGCTTGATTTGGCAAGCCAATTACAGCCTGAATAATTTTCCCATTACAGATTGCATATGCAGCCAGCCAGATCCATGGGCCAACTTGAGTTCACCTTTGCTCAATGTGCTCCCTTCACACTCACCATCACCCATGATTTGGCACCGTGTGCAATTTTAACGGTCATATGTGAATAGTTGAAGGCCCCAACATTGAGGCTATTAAATCAAGAGTAAGAATAACTTAATGAGGCTTCTTTTTTTTTTTTTTAGTTTGCTAGACCCTTGCCAGATGAACCCCACAAAAGTCCACAACCAGGACCGCATGTGAATTGCAAGTAATCCACTCATAGATACAAAATTCTCCCTCCCAGCAAACTGTCTGTCCAACACCAACCCTCATCTTTTTCTTGGCTCAGGCCCCGATTTGAAGGCACCATACATCAACATAGGGATAATTTGAATGCAGTGTATCATTACCCTATCTGCCATATAAAATCCTGAAGTCACAATTGTGACCAAGACTGCCATGGGGACTTCATATTGGGTAACCATTATCCCTTTATTACTTTTTTTTTTTTTTTTTATAGGCAGTGATGAAGTTATATTAAGGAAAGAAGAGTATTACAAAGAAGCCCCCGCCAACATAGCAAAAGGGGCAGTATGGTATAAAAGCATTATACCACAAAACAAGTTACACTTTAAAAGCTACGAAATTAGAAGACCTATCAAACCTAGGATGTTATGACAAGCAGCGTCATGGCAGCATGAAATAACAATCACAGGCAAAAGTCTCCTATTTTCCTTTTCCCTTTCTTCTTTTCCAGTACTCTATTTTCCTTCTCGTGTAGCATTAGATATTTCAACAGGTTGGCTAGATGGGTAAATACAGCTTTGTGGTTAAGGTACCAAAGAAAGCACAAATATCCAAGCTTGATATTTCCTATAATTCTGACAAACAAGATGAGTGTAAATCTTCTGCTGCATGAAAGAGCTACCTTATTGTCCCCCCAGATATAGATGAGACCTTGCATACTCCAGCAGATGTAGTAAAGGGCACATTTTTGTAACAGGCTACGAACTCGTCGTTGGTATGTAGATCGGCTTGCACTGTTTCCCAAACCTTCTTCTTGGAGTTGAGCATGTCATCAGACTCCCCGGGAAAACCTGGAAAAGTCACCCTCTCCCCTATAGGAGCAGACTGAGGTGGATCAACCAATTCAACCTGAAATCCATCTCCAGAATTGATCATCACTTCATGGCTATATTAATGTTCAGTGCTGACAACTAAGATTTACACATTACTCGAGAGAGTTACACACTTTGCCCAGAGCTGTCAGCCCCAACCCATCCTGCAATGGCCTGGATTTGGGCAGTGTTTCTAGCCCAATGGTTAAATGGGTAGGCCTAGGCCAATGGTTGGTTGAAGGCCCTACTGGATTATCTGGCCTGGCCCAATATATTAACAGAAGCAAACAAAAAATTCGCAGATGTCTTGTCCATAAACATTCTGTCATTCCAGTCATTTGACAATAACACTTTCAAATCATTTAAATGAGTGGTAGAATTTGCAATAGATCATGACGATGATACTTTCATCACTTTAAAATGACTTTTTGCAATTCCAGTCGTTGACATGATCATTTATGGGCGGATTCTTTGGGTGACCCAGGCACAATTCAAAAACATAAGGTATTCTAGACAACATTCACTTGGTGTGTAACAAACTCAAGAATTGAAACGAAATCAAGTATTACAAATAAATGTGAAACATGAAGCAGAGATTTCAAGTAATAAACATCCGAAATATGAATTAACAAGACATTTAGGGAGACATGGAAGATATTGGATATAACCACTACATTTTCAACGTCAGTTATTAATGTTTTTTTTTAATTTCTTTTTCACGTAATCTGATTTTGATAATAGGTAACATGACTCGAACCAGCAACCTTGTAGTTGCCACAGTGAGCACCTTTCAACTATGCCATGGGCCTGTCTTATATCATTATATACTATGTCTCCCATCTTTCTGGGATGTTCCCTGTGTTTCCTGTCTTTTCCATTGTTTTCAATTCACTTGAGACAAAATATCACACATTTTCCATGCATTTTAGAAAAAAAAATCAGGAAAAAATATTTTCATTTCCATTTGGTTTCCTATACATTTTAAAAGTGAATTAGAAAAGAAATATTTTGGAATTGTTTCAGGTTCAGAACCACATATTTGGGGAAAAGCACTTTCCAAAATATATGGTGCTCCCTGTATGTTCTAGACATGACATTAAAAAGTAAGAGGTTTCAGTTCTTTCACTGGAAAAGTACTTTTAAAATGAATATTGCAGCAATACTTGAATCTTTCAAGAATTTGGAATACCTGATGGAAATATTCAGTATACAAGGACACCTGTTCAGGATATTCAAGTTGTCAAGGACCCTTCTTCCCCAGATCTACTTATTACTTTGAATAATACCTAAAAGAAACTTTTTGGAAATGAAAGCGGTAAATTTTTACTAGAACTTAGAAGGAAAACAACACTAAGAATACATCATAAAGAACGAAGAATGAAATGATACAACCCATAGGGATTAAGTCCCGATGCCACAGCACACAATCCAACATCATCAAAGAACCAAAGTAGAAAATCCAGCAAACTCCATGACCAGCACCCAAGATATTGTCATATTTCGAGCCCTTACAACAACTTCATCAAATATACACGGGATTTTTGCCTGATTTTTCCTTTCCAAGATTAATTAGGTAATGGTTAAAGGTTTTTGAGTGAGGAAAAAATATAAGATCCATAGTAGAAAAGTCAGAAAACTCCTTGACTAGGACCCAAGCTATTCTCCCATCTCAAGTCCTTGGCGCAACTATCTTTCAAAAAAAAAAGTCCTTGGCGCAACTTCATCACTTGTACTTGTGATTTTGCCTTATTTCTTCTTTTCGAAAGTTAAGTAGGTAACAGTTTAAGGTTTTGACTTTAGAGTACCATTAAAAATTAGCATGAGTAGACTTTTGAGTACCCATCCTCTCTCTTAAAAGGATGTGCCTCATGTAGTTTTTTTCCATACTAGCGCTCGTGCAAGGAAATCATAGGAGCGCAATATGAATATAAGATACAAAAAAATGAAGCTGAATATGAAAGTAAATAACCAAGAAGTATTTTCATACGTTATAAGTATATGTAGAATGCAAATTCTGGATACGTGAATAGGATCCAAAAGCTTTTGAAGTAAGGAAATATTTGTTGCTTACTTGGTTATCATTGGAAGCAACCAACACCATAGCTTGTGACTTTATGCCTCTCATTGTAACTGGCTTCAGATTACAAAGAACGCAAACTCTCCGATTCTGGAAATGGATTAACCAAAAGATTAGGTGGGTGATGTCAAATGAACACTTGAGATGTCTGAAGAACCCTTCAACAGTACTAATTTAACAAAATGAATAAACCTGCATTTCTTCTAGAGGAATGTATTTCACAAGGCCGCTAACAACAATGCGTGCTGATTCTTCACCCACATCGATCTCTTCTACATAAAGGGAATCAGCATCAGGATGTTTCTGAACTTTCTTGATGAGGCCTACACGTATATCAAGTCTTGAAACAGAAATTTCAGCTTCAATGGTCTTCGGTTTTGCTTCTGCAGCAGGCTTAGCTTGACACTGATTCTTCCTAGTCCCCTCTGGTCCACAAAAAAGCGGACATGGATAAGTACCTTTCACAGACAAACAAAAAGTGAGAGCACAAGTTTCAAAGTACCATCAATATCAACAAGATCCAGTTGCAGAATCTGTCATCATGAGAGGAAAGAAAGAAAATAAAATTTTCGTAGCAAGGATTTATGGATGGATTTACCGTCCAGATATCATTGGATCTTTGAGGGAACCCACGATGATATGAAGAGGTCTAATTTGGGATCATTTCTGCTGAAAGCTGTGTGGTCAATTTTTATCATCTCTTGTCACACAAATATGTCTAATGTCAAATAATATATCCCTCAATAAGTTCTCTACTTAAGTATAACTGTCAATCTTGAAAGTCACCACCAAGTCCATTACAACGCCACTTAGTCACATCATTGGTATCTTTTCCCCTAATGTGGGAATTTTGAGTAGAAAATCTCCAGATACAATGGAAAGCACATTTTTCATCATCAAACCCTTTTTTGAAAGGTAACGCAAGGAAATTTCTAAAACTATGTGACACCAAGATGCATCTGTGGGGAATTTATTAAACCCATCTTCCACATGATTCAAACAAAGATAACTAAAACTCACATGAAAATAAAGAAAAAGAAACTCATCACCTGAAACTTTTGTTTCCTTCAACTGTTCAGCAAGCTTTTGAGCCTCAGCTTCTGCTTTCACAATCCTATCAGCCTGACTACCAGCAAATTTCTCTCTAAAGAAATCTACCGTTTCATCTTTCTGCAAAAAAATAAGTTTCTATAAGATGAATAAGCGATTGATTATTTATTGTTAGCAAGCAAGAAACACCACAATGCCAGTCCAGAATAGAATGAACAAGACAGCCATCCAGAACTAAATCAAAATGGAAAACAAACCATTTCTTTAAACAAGGGTTCTGGTATCCCTATCTTATGACCAGTAGGAAGAATGTCCCAAGGTCTTCTTGCCCTGTCAAGATCTCCTTTTTCATTGCAGAATGAGAGTTGAGCTCCAGGAGGCAAATTAAGCTGCTTCAGTACCTTTAACACAAGCAAAGCACAGGAAACAGCTCAGAACTTCAAAAATGAAACAACAATGAACAACATTCTGAGCAACCATAGAAAAATGGAACCAGATGTATTACTGCAATAGAAAAAGATGGCATAAATGGTTCTAGCAGAGAAGCTAGAAGATACACGAGCCCAATTGAAGTCCTCAGCACAATGGAGCAAGCGGATGGGTCTTCCTTGTAAAGTCTCCAAAATTGACTGTCCTATGTTTTAGACATTAAAAGGGTAAAATGTTACAGTTCAGCTGCATGATAAAGAAATTAACAAACAAATAACACTCTGTGATGGGGGGCGGGGAGTGGGGTGGGGGAGACGTATATTACTTGTAAATATGAATTGCCCTCACTGGAAATGCTCATTGCAGTTCTGAGACCTTGTTTTAGCTTAACCTAGGTCGAGCAATACATACAAACGACTGTTAGGAGTGATTTCATTGAGTAAAATCACCAATCCAAGCTACTCATTTTTCTGGCTATATGTACAAACTGAAAAGCTTATCATCTATGACTATCATATTATTCAAGGATACAGTGAATTACCTTCTCCATAGCTTCAAGATACTGATCAACATATTTACTGACTTTCTCTGCTAGGCTCTTAGTTAAGGGATGCGACTCTGCATCTGGAGCATCAGGAATGGTAGAATCATAGCCTAATCCTGCAGAACAAGCTAACAATGAGTATAGCATGAATTTATTTCCGCCAAGGACAGGTATCTGCATCTAACATAGACAGGTGTTGTCTGACATAGCAACACCAGTAGGCATTCACCTGGCAGCCAAATGATGATAATGAAAGGTAAGGAAATAAACTTACTGCATAAAAAATTGTATGTTCATTAGAATTAAACAAGGGAAAATGAGGAAGTATCAGGTCATCAGCATCGGCAAATTTACAAACGCGCTGGACTCAGTATTTGGGTGGCCCATGGTTCAATTACATCGACTGTGTATCTAAAGGACTTGGATGAAAGATGTTCTAAAGACTCCCAGATAAGGAAATGCTAACTTTTTGATCTTTTGCCAATTGGCATACAAGCGGATGAGTTAATTAAGATCAATGAAATTCTAACTCTTTGAACCTCCCTCATTTGACAACAGTGAACAGATAATGAGTTCAGATCTAACAGTTACGACCTTTGATTGGGGGATTTTTGGGGCCACAGAGGATCTATACCAATCTCCCATCAGGATCCAACAATCTGGATTCTCCAACAAACGAACTCTACATGAATGGAACCCTGCACATCAGAAAACTAAAAACCTGATGAAACTCGGCACCTTAATACTCAATTATTAAAAAAAATAAAAAAAGAAAACAACAAACTTTAACCCTAATAGTCATGTCAGACAAATGCATTGGATTATCCCTGACAGGTGAAGCTGTCACACAAGATATATCGCACAGAGATTGACAAGGAACCTCAGTGGTACAAACTCAGGGCAAACACATCTTTGGACCAAAGATCAAACAATTCTCCATGTTGTCATCTAATTCTAAGCTACATGAAAATTAAAAAAATTAGCATTAAAGGTGGTACAAAACTTATTATACTGCATGTCTAACAAAATGCAGATATTTCTAACTAATACTTTCTATTAAAAGCCATTCAAGTGGCTAACCTGGAGGTTTTGCAACAAAGCTCAAGACTCTGTTAATAAAATTGCCCAAGTTATTCAGCAACTCGTTATTTAGTTTGACCTGCAAGTCTGCCCATGTAAACAATGTGTCTGACACCTGATTCATAGGAAACATGGGCATTTTCAATCAACCACATACAAAAAGCAACTCAAAGAAATTTGATTTGGACTAAGGTGAGCAAAAAAGTATATCACATTGAGAGAATTCACCTCTGGTCTATTAATCAATAAATAGTATCGCCACACTTCTGCAGGAATATTTGTATCTTTTGCATCATTGCCAAACACACCAACACCCTTACTTTTGGAGAACTTTCCTGCAGATGAGATGCCAAGTAAACAAAAATCAGAAATCCACTAGTTCCGCAGCCAATTCTTCTTTTACCATGCAGTCCAAACATTTAAAGAACTGAAGCATCGAAACACAGATTCAAAGAACTGAAGCATTGAAGCACAGAAAACTCAACTAACTAAAAGTAATCGATAAAATTGAATACACTTCATGAGATGAAATTTTACATGCCTCTCAGTGTGGAAAAAAAAAACGATGAGACAGAGAAGCAGACCTGTTTCATAGTTCAAATATTCTGTGACACTGATAGTCTTCATCAATGTCCAGTTTTCACCAGCTCCAAGAAGCGTTGAAGGAAACATAACCTGGGATTATATTTATAATCATTAAAAGATGAGCCTTGTGGTCGGTGATAGGATAAATTCCATTCATAACGATAATTAACTGCAAAAAAAAATTCAGAAAGGGCTTGGGAGTTTATTTTGATCTAATTCCATTTTTAAAGTGCAGAAGCACGACATTGATCTAAAAAAAATGAGCAAAATAAATTTCACCAGATGACAATCAATTATCAAGTGAAATGGTGTATATGCTAGATGTTGACAAATAGTTTCATGCCTAATCTGCATATGCACATGCACATGTACTGTAATAGCTGAAAGTAATCTTACCGTGTGGAATGGCACGTTATCCTTGCCCATAAACTGAAACAGCTCTACATTTTCAGGATTCTTCCACCACTTCTCCCAGTCAGGAGTGTAACATGAAGTAATTGAGATATAACCAATAGGTGCATCAAACCATACATAAAAAACCTGAACACCAACTTGTTGAAATGAGGTGGCACATTCATTTCAAAAACTAATTAAAAACATAAATCTCTAAATCTGCAAGCTAATGAAAATAGAGTTATCATGTTCAATAAAAAATGGGCAACACAATTAATGCACTAACCTAGGCAGGGACACCATGGCTATGCAAGGACATGGATTTTTCACATTAAAAAGTGAAGTATCGGATACTAAACAACACGATATGTTGCCTACTTTGAAGTATCCGAATATCTTAGGCACTGACAAATAACAGAAAGAAAAATGAAACAAAAAGAAACGGAAGAAGGTAAAAAAATAAATGTAATAGTGACATGATTTTCATAATTTTAACCTTGTCTCTAAACTTCTCATGTGGAACAGGAACCCCCCACTTAAGATCCCTGGTAATACAGCGGGGTTTCAATCCTTCTTTTAGCCATGCATGTGTAGCTTGGACAGCATTTTGACTCCAAGATCCAGCCACTGACATATAGTTGATATACTCTTCCAATTTATCCTTCAGCAGTGGGAGCTCCAGAAACAAGTGGTCAGTATCGCAAATGTGTGGGGTGGCCCCACAAACCTGTAAACAAAACGAGCTGAAGAATGATGAGGAGATGTGCACAGCTTTGAACTCGGTGTAAGTTCTAATATGAAGTTGGTTGCAAAAAACTTGCTGGTGAGGAAGATCAAAGAAATGAAAGGTGGGTAGTAGAATCCCAATAAATAAGAAGAAATGTTGTACCTTGCATCTAGGATCATTTAGTTCAGTGGGATTTAACAATTTTCCGCATTTTTCACACTGGTCCCCCCTTGCCGAATCATAATTACAATCTTTTGTGGGACATGTGCCTTCCACAAGCCTGTCAGCTAAGAAGCGCTTGCATGTATCACAATAAAGCTGTGTTACAATAGGAAATCAGAATACATTACAGAGTCAGTACTGCATAGTGCATACAGCAAAAGAGACCAGCCATAGTGTAAGTCAGCAGCATACGCAAATACATAATTCAATGACCAAAAGTATGATGACTGTAGAACTTTCACTTCAACTTTACATTCATAAAAGATCACAACCAATACGCACAAAGAAAATGACATACTTGTTGCATCGTGTTCTCAGAAAGCCAATTGTTTTCCAACAATCTCGTGAAAATTGCTTGACAAACTTCCGTTTGTTGGGGACTCGATGTACGTCCAAACTCATCGAAACTTATGTCGAACCATTTATAAACTTCCTTGTGGATTGTGTGGTATCTGCATAACCAGCATGTAAACTTGTAATGGAGGAAGGATATGCAATCTCAACATGACCAACACAGCATAACAATCAGATCATGCACAAAGAAAACATTTCCATTGAAAAAACTAAGAAATAAGAATCAAGACCATAGAATGGGGATCCACCGATCTAGACCGCTGGATCCGTTAGAATTGCACCATGGATTGGCCATGGTTGAAGATTTCTTCCCATAATCCACTGTAAATCAAATCTTCAAACTTTTCCCTCACTCAGTACGTGCATAACCAATCAAAGTTTGGATTTTTTTTTTTTCCAATTGTGAAATTTTTGGGCCACGGTCAAATCACTGTTCATCAATCAATCCAGTGTCTGGATTACCAAAGCAAAGCATATAATTCATCTGAAAACAATTATGTATCAATCATTTCCAGAAACTGTTGAGATTTTCAACAATATGGAAACACGAATTCTCAAAAACAGAGAAATTTCAAGAATTCGACAAAGACGATGATAGAGAACACTGACTTATCACAAATCTCCTGAGGAGTGCAGTTCTCTTCCATTGCTTTCGTCTCCGTAGCAGTTCCGTACTCGTCGGTTCCACATATGTAAATCACGTTGTAGCCACGGAGACGACAGTAGCGAGCAAAGACATCCGCACTCAAAACACCTGAGATTTCTCAAGCAAATCACACGAAAACGAGGAATCAACACAAAAACCCTAAAATTCATCATATACATAGATAGATAGATAGATAGAGATTATATACATCCGATGATGTTGCCGAGATGAGGAACGTTGTTGACGTAAGGCAAGGCGCTGGTGATCAAGATGTTTCTTTTGCCAGGAACTGGAGCTTTCGGGACCGTTCGATCTCCCATGGCGTTCGATTTCTTGTTGCGATTGAGCTTTCTCTCTCTCTCTCTCTCTCTCTCTGTGCAGATATTCGGAGCTTTGAAGAGACGAAGCCTAGTGAGTTTCAATGCAGCGGGAATGACTTGGAGCGAATTGCAGAGTAAAGTAGAGAGAGAGAGAGAAAAGAAAAGTTTAAAAAAGTTAGTGACGAACTGACGATTTATGGGTCGTTTGGAATTTGGAATTCATGGAATCCTGTTTTTTTGAAGAATCTCAGGACCCTGCAAGTTGTAACTACTGGAATTTGGCATTTGGAATTTGGAATTTGGAATTCATGGAATCCTGGTCGTTGTGAGCCCATAAAGTGGGTATGATCTTTTGTGTTTTATAACCTGAAATAGCTTGAGTCTTGACATCGTAAGTGGAGACCGACGGTCCACAACTTGGTAGGTTTGTAGTCCCCATTTTTGGGTGCTTCAGATTGCTCTGCATTACGAACAAATTCGGGAATCTTATGCTTAAAGAATCAGGTGCCACATCACACGACATCACATCAAGCGTTGAATAAAGAAGATGCAAATTAATTAAGATTAAGAGCACAGTGGAATCAGCTGTTATTTCCAGGAAACCAAATGTTCCAAAGTCAAATATTGTAGAACCTTATCGGCTATGGCAGTATGGACCCAAATCTATTAAATTGTTCGTTAAATCCGACATCCGGCACCATGCCCCGTTGGGATCCAACGGCCATGGCCCGGTCTCCCAGTCAGGCCAACTAGCAGGACTGTTTTTTATATCATTACACCCGTTACTCACCATTAGATTAAATGATAAAAACATCTATGGTTAGATAATAAACTCTAAGAACATTAAATCAAAGGCTAGTATCATTTGATGGGATTGATTATTTGCATGATCCTTATCCAGTTCAATGACAGGATTGCATTCAAGTGGGCCCCACAAGCTGGACCCCATCATAGTACAAAGTCTGCACATTGGAAAATATTTCCATAGAAATGATTAGATAGTTATATCAAATTTCCAGTTTTCCAACTTTACTCTTTTTATTGTTCTTCTAAAATTTAGGTAGAAAACTTTACATATTTTTTTTTGGCTGCATGTAGAACACGAGCTCACCCTCCCACACACATGATTTTTAGTTTGTGTTCTTTTAGAAATACTATTTTACATGTTTTTTGTAAGTTAATATTTTAATTCATTTTATTATTTAATTCACAAAATAGTTTAGATAATGAAATATTACGTTTTTCTTCTTTTTTTTAATTTATCAACCTATTTATGAGAGCTGCTACCTGCACACTGCATTTTGCTCTCTACACACAAAAATAAAAAATAAAAAATTCCTAAACTACCCTCGCCCTCTCCTTCCCTCTCTCTCTCTCCCTTCTCCACGTTGTCCACCGCCCGCCCACCCTCTCCCCTTCCTCTCTTCTCCCTCTTCCTCTCCATTTCCCTCTCTATTTCCCTCTCCCTGCTCGTCGCGGCCAGCTGCCCGCCCACTCTCCATCTCCTTCTCCCTCTTCCACTCCTTCTCCCTCTCTATTTCCCTCTCCCCGCTCATCACCGACCGCCGCCCGGTCACCCTCTCCCCATCCTCTCTCCCTCTCACGGTGGACAAGCAAATGGAGAATAATCAAATGCTTTGGATGTAAAAATAAATAAAATTTGCCATTGAAATCGGCAAATCCGATTCGTTCGGCGTTACAGGGCCCTGTAACGTCGAACAAACTCGATTTGTTCGGCCCTGTGTCTCCGAACGAATCGGATTCGCCGATTTCAATGGCAAATTTTATTTATTTTTACATCCAAAGCATTTGATTATTCTCCATTTGCTTGTCCACCGTGAGAGGGAGAGAGGATGGGGAGAGGGTGACCGGGCGGCGGTCGGCGACGAGCGGGGAGAGGGAAATAGAGAGGGAGAAGGAGAGGAAGAGGGAGAAGGAGAGTGGGCGAGCGGCGACGAGCAGGGAGAGGGAAATAGAGAGGGAGAAGGAGAGGAAGATGATGAGGAAGAGGGAGAGGAGAGGATGGGAAGAGGGTGGGCGGGTTGGTGGGCGGTGGACAACGAGGAGAAGGGAGAGAGAGGGAAGGAGATGGCGAGGGTAGTTTAGGAATTTTTTGATTTTTTTTTTTTTAAATGTAGTGTGTAGAGAGTCATTTGTAGTGTGTAGGTAGCCACTCTCCCTATTTATTTGTTTAAACTGGGCAAAGCAGTGGCATATTAGTAGTTACAGCTACAACAGGAAATACAAGTGATGTTATACTTCATGACAAACCTGAGTAAACTATTTCAAGATGAATCACATTCATATGATAATAATCCAGGCCTCATATTTTGCATAAAAGGCCCATGTGAGTCTTCGAATTGACCCATCCACACTTCTGAGTCAGTAACTTGGTGGAACCTCTAACCCCGATGGGTAGCTCAGTTGGCCTAGGACTACGGTTTGCACCCGGAGGTTGTGGGTTCGAAACTGCTCTACCACACTGGGGCCACAAGGGAATTTTACCCGGCTTTCTCTCCTGGGCCCGTAGGTATTATTCTGGCCCAAAGGGCTTGGAACCCTATGTTATCAAAAAAAAAAAAAAACTTGGTGGAACCTCTAGCACAGAGTTCAGGTTTTTGAAACAGACCACTCTTGCAAAGGTGCTTAAAAGTGGTGAGCCCAGTTTCACTCTTTCTGATGTCTAATTGCTCAGGTAGAGTTAGAAAAACCCTGGCTATGACTTTCTCAAATTAGATAAGGCATCCTCATAAAGTCGCAGCTACTTTGTTAAACAAAGATTTGAAAATGAACAAGTGCTCCTGGCATGTTTCGGCGGCACTGATGCAGATAGCAAGTAAATTTTTAACAGATTACACTGGATTAAATCAAGATGGCTCAGATGATCAATAGTCATTTTACCTCACCTAGTGCAAATTCAGGAAAAACAGAGAACCATATCCACCTTGACTAAGTTTCGCTTACAGACCTAAACTGATGCTGGTCAAATGATAAGCAAATGAACCCTTCTTCTTTGTGTGATGAAGATAAGCACCTACCTAAAACCTTGAAAAATAGTTATTAAAATTGCCAACCGTTTTAACAGATGTGGGATCATTTTTCTGCAGAGAAGTCCACACTAGAGCTAATCCTTCTATGAAGAAGAAAAATCAAAGCACGACATTGGCACCACTTTTCATATTGCAGTATCGTGCTTCGAGTTCAAACCAGGATTCCAAGCCGATCAGCTGATTGAACTCTTCAAATGTAGCCAATTTGTCAAGTTGATCTCGGGTGCTTCCCTTCTCCTTCAATTCCTTGAGAACATCAATCATTGCACGGGCCGAAGCATAAAGGGTCGTCAGCGGGTGCACAACAAGATGAAATCCCATTGCCTTCAGCTCCTGAGGTGTGTGCAATGGTGTAACCACACCTTCAAGCATGCTACAGACCCGATAACCACGTGTCTGCTTCCCAATTTCCTTTAGTTCATCGTCATCCCTAGGTGCTTCCACAAAGCATGCATCTGCACCAGCCTGCAATTAGTTGCACAAACAAATGTGAACTTTCTCAAATGTGTATATCTTCTTATGAATGAATTTAACCTTAATACCGGGCTTGCAGAATTCAAAAGGAAACAGCTTTGCGACCTGATCAGTGACTGAGTGAAGTGTAACACTTGCAACCACATATTAAGGAAATTGGCATATCCACAAGCATAGGAGTAAGTAGTGAATTCTATGCAATTTTACAATTATTATGAAATTCATGACTCTTTTTCTGCACATCTTCGGTAGGAATAAGTATTGAATTCTCCGCACTTCATATTATTTCTTTTGATCTTAGGAGACAAGCTCTCTAAATGTATGTTACTACTTTTTTATAAGTTCTGTAACCTGAAAATTCTCCAAACTAACAACTTGCTTGCAACCGTGGTCAAATCTTCTTACAAGGAAAATTAACTGTCCATTGAACAAACAAGGTAGCTGTCTGGTGGAGCAGAAGGAACAGACCAAACAAAAATGGTTCAACAAAAATCTTTGGACAATGCAAATGACAGATATTTGAAACAGCTGAAAATAATAAATGCAAAAGATAAATGACACAAAAGTAAGACCCGGCAGTAATATTGGCATGCTCAAAGAAAGCCAACCTTCATGTGGTAAACACCAGGTTTAGATTTGTGAGGTTATTAAAGCATCTATAAATCATAAATATCATATCACACACTTCAAAATGAAGGATGGACCAGTTGATGAATCCATACAAAGTAACAGCACCAATAAAAGAAACATATACTACCAAGATCTCAATGCCTTACCTCCATGTAGAGGTTAGCCCTTGAGATGGCATCTGATAGGCCAGTTTTAGCAGATGTTGCACGAGCATCAGTCCGAGCCACAAGGAAAAAGTCAGAATTCCCAATAGCATGTCTCGCAGCAGCTATCTTTGCAGCATGTTCCTCTGCTGGAATTATCTTCAAAACAGACAAAATGACATCAATGGACGAATACTAATTCTTATTGTGATCAATAAAACGTACTGAGTTAGACACCATTAATTAACAAAGTTACAAATATCCATAAAGAATATTGTAACGGAGGTTATAGTGTAGATCAGAATAAAGAATGACTAAGTACTTGGCAAAACATACCTGTTTGCCATGCATATGCCCTTGCCGAAGATGCATAAGAGACCAATAAACATTCAAAAGTGTTAATCACAAGTTCAATGGCTATAAATAAAAGTTGGGAGGAAAGGTTCTATCTTACCACATTTCTTAGGCCATGCTTGATCCTGCAATTTCAGGGAAACCGCCACAAATCAACTTCCAAACATGTTTGAAAAGAGTCACAGAAACAAGATAGACACGATAGGGGAAATGAAGATATTCAAAATTATGGCGCTAATGACAGATGAAATTACAATATTTGAAAATAAAGGCATGTTCATCTTCATTGTACCTCAAGAAAGCAACCGGCAGCCCCCGCTGCAATCAAATCTTGGACAGTCCTCTGAACGTTGAGAGCATTGCCGCCACCCGTATCTATAACACATGTTAATCAAACACTACTTAATGTGGTGCTAGAGACACTGATGAGCAGTTAATTAACCAGACCCAAAGTAGAAGAGTGTGTCTTCACATAAACCCAAAAAAACCCAGATTAACACAAGCAATTATTTCATGTGACTAGTAGAGTTATCGTTTAATGGAAGGAAACTGGATATCCAAGGGATCAAACAAATGAGCAAAGCTCACAAGGCATGGCTGCAACTCCAAGAAAGCCATCAATCAGATTAGAGGAGGAGATTCCAGCTTACTCTAGGGCCCACCTTGATGCATGACACTTATTAGTCGCAATGGCGGACCCAAGATTTTCATTTGGGTGGTGCGGACAATGGTCAAGATAAGAAGTTAAATAAGAAAATATAATTTTTCTTAATCTCACAGGTGAGGTTGCAGGCATCATAACACCTAGGTCCGCCTTGGTAGGCAGGATTGGAATCCCTTAATATCATAAGGTGAGCCAAAAATTAGCATTCATCAAGGCTGGCCCGCGCGAGTCGGGTGGCCTTTAAAAAAAATTAATGAGATATTCAAAAAAAAATTTAAAAAAAAAAACTATCCTCGGAAGCTTCTGAAGTTTTTTTCAAAAATTAGAAGTTGTGCAATTGTTCCTGTAGAAGTAGGATGTTTATTGTTCCGATATTTAAAATATATCAGGTCCATTCAATGTTACTAACTTTTCCATCTTTAAATATATTTATATACACTACAACTTCTACTACTATCATCTCATGCCCTTAGAACTGATGGTTTCCAGGCATCCAACGGACCTGATTCTTTTACATGGTTTCACCCCCAAACCCTCGTCTCTTAAAAAACAGATCTTTATAAACACGCCACTCTCAAAAGACCCATAGAGAGTACCCACTGCGCACGGTTGTAAGTAGATTACAAGTTTGAGAAAATGCCACACAGTGAGAAAAAGAGAGAAATCACAATACCAGCATCGGCGATTATTGGGATGAGAGGAGCAGCAGCACAGACGAATCGAGCGGTCTCTGCCATCTCGGGAGGCCTGAAAAAAGAGAAGAAGAAAACGCTCAAGGAAATGAGAATGCAACAGAAGAGAGAGAGCGAGAGAGAGGAAGGAGATGATGAGTGAGAAGAGGCGTACGTTAGCAAGCCGAAGTCGGGTTTGCCGAGGAGGGAGGCGGAGAGGGCGTAGCCGGAGATGAAGCCAGCGCTGAAGCCGGACTTCTGGACGATGGCGGCGGAGAGGGCGTCGTAGCAGCCAGGCATGAGGACGACGCCCTGCTCCTCGAGCAGACGGTGGATGCGCGTCGACATCTTCGCTGCTGGTCGTAGCGTAGCGTTTCGGTCTCTCCTCCGGAATGTCTGGTTCGTCGGAGATTGCAGAGCCGCTTTCATTGACATCATGGCCGCCATTTCTTTGAAACACAGTCCGGGGCTTTTGCTGATTGTTCGTTCGTTCAGTGTTCTATTTATTACTTTGTGTTGTGGCCACTTGAATTAATTCTAAATCTGAATTTTCAAAAATAGCACCAAGTAGCATTTTCCAAATTTCATCTCCCTAACTAAAATTATTTGATGATGATTCTTAAATATTCAATTTTAATCTTCATTTATATTCATACTATGTATTCAATTCTTACGTATTCTAGTGTAAAAATATTAACAGTTAAAGCTCACTTTCAAAAAATCCAAATCGATGCCCTAACACCCATTCATATAATTTTTTCTTAAATTTAGTTGGAGGATTATATAGCGAACAAACAATATTGCACACTGAGCAAATTTGAAGCGGATTTCAAACACAACTCAGGGAGCAAACTCTCTTTATGCCACTCCGTCAACTCTCACGTCGATTTAGAGGGTGTCACTCACATGAGGGAATAGGCCCCTTGGAACAAAAAATTCACGGATAAAGACCCATGTAATCAAATATATAGGTGATAAGGCATGTCTGCCGGAATGGATTTTAGAAAGGGGCCAAACTCATGCATTTAATAAGGCTAATTGCAGTCACATGGCCCACATCCCCAATGTATTATTTTATAGCTACACTTCTTAATTCATTTGATGCCATTTAAAATTCAAACAGCTCAAAATGACTGATGATGATCAGCATTTCTGTTTTATGAGATTTTAGTAAAATACACAGGGTGAAAAGAAAATAGAAGGCATTTGAAGACATATATAGAAGTATCCTGTGTCTTCCAAGCTTCCTCAGGTCCACACCGCTTTTGGCCTTTAGAAGGTTCATTCATATACGGCCAGATGAAAATTTTGCTAATAATCAAATGAATTATCAGTAGAGAGAGAGAGAGAGAGAGAATATGTTATCTTCAGACAGTTGGACTGAAAAAGGAGACACTTGTAAAGGACAATCGATGATTTTAAAGACACAACGAAAGGGACACTTGGAAAGGGATTAAGTTACATTATTCTGTTTTATGGATTATTACTAATTAAATGACAATATATTTTAATTGCAAACAATGATTTTCCTTTGGCATTTGTTTGGAGAGTTTCCTAATGGAGATTCCATGGGTTGAGAATGAGCATTGTGATCCTTTATTTGATTGCTAGAATTTCAGGAATTCTACTTTTGAAATGCCATTTTTTTCATTGAAATTCTTCATATTCCAATATTTAAATGTTAGCTCTTGATTGTTTGGAAGTATTTCTGGCTCCAATTGTAGGTGTCGTGTGTTGAATCAATGCCCTCGAGCGTCATAAATGTTGTGCTCGCTCGGTAGAATTCTAAACACCAACGTGACTGAAAAGCCACTCCTTTTAATTTCTCATAATTCCAGCATTTTAAATGTTGCTCTTGAGCATTTGAAATTTCACTTTTGGTACTGTATTTAGAGAATTTCAAATTACTTCATATATGAATTATTTGGATTTTAGCAAATAAACAAGCCCGTAGGATGTTTTGAAATATTTGGAAAACCACCTACATAAAAAAATCAGGATTCTCCTCGGCAAGTTGACCAGCAAGTTGCCAAGAAATTCTGACAATCAAACCGCCCCTAGACTCTGACATCCCATTCTACTTCCGACCTTTTGGAGTTGTTTGCATAGCTAGATTTGCCGCGGAAATGGAAGGAGAGAATCCGGTGCCTTCCTCGTTGCTTATGATATAATGACAAAACAATCGAATAATCTCCGATTTTGACTGCATTTTCTACGCTAGAGATGATTCAAAAACCCTACCATCATATATCAGACTATGGTGTCATAGAAGAGGAATCGCTGCCACGGCTCTACAAAAATGCACCCTTTTTATCCTTGGAACATTGGGACTTGTTCAAAGGCCATGCTTCACCTGAAAGCAGTAATTGTCAATCGTGATAAAACCCGAAATATTAGCCATACATACTTTAGTAGTAGACAACAGAACTAAGCAAACATACACATGACTTCTTGGCCTCCGCCAATGAAAGCTTATATAAGTGCATCCATCCCTCACCATAGGGTGAGAAACACTTCCATAATTGGACATTTTCAAGTACAAAAGCTATTTTTCAAGTACATAGGGTGAGGTACACATCCTTGTCTTCATGTGCAAAAATGGAAAGTGTCCCTCACCATAGGGTGAGGGATGCTTCCATAAATGAGGGGTTTCAAGTACAAAAGAGGAATTTCAAGTACATATGGTGTACTTGAAACCCCCCATTTATGGAAGCATCCATCACCTTATGGTAAAGAAATATATATATATATATATATATATATATATATATTCCTTTCATCATTTAGTTGATTCAGTCAATTTTAGCAAAGTTAAAACAAGTCGACCGAGTCTAGAGCCAAGTGGACCAAGCCATTGAATTTAAGGGTCACCTTCAGCCTTCAGAACCAGGTCTGAAAACAGTTCGCTTCTCTGATAGCGTGGCTAATCAGGCTCTGCCTAATCCATGATAATTGCTTCTTCTAAATAAAGATTAGACATCTAATCGTTGCTAATTACCAAGTAATGCTTGGTTGCTTTATTCAGTCTCTTGATGTTTTGTTTGCTTTTGGTGGCGACTCGTTTTCACTTGCCACCGGTCTCAATTGATTAATTTGAGTGATTAATTTCATGGATTAGAGTGACAGAGATGCTCTCTCTCTCTCTCTCTCTCTCAATATAGGTTGTGTATATTAAAAAAAAATTTACTCGGAAATGTTCAAGAAGAAAAGTTTCACCAACCGTTTTTATGGAAGTAACTGAACAAAATCATTAGGTTTATGCTATCAATTTTCATATCTGGTTCTAAACATAGGTTTCTCCAACTTTATTTTATAAAAGTGAATGAACAAAATCATAAGGTTAAGTTAAAAAAAAGCAATAAAAAAGTACATTATCGATCGTATCGATTTTCATTATGGCTAATAAAAGGTTTACTGAGATATTATCTCAGTAAAAAGTGACAAAAACATGTAATACATTAAAAAAGTATATGTTCCTGGTATCTTGACTTTTATTTTTAGATATTTGAGAGTTGTTTTATTTTCAACGAAGTTAACTTGATAATATGTCATTATCTTTGTTGGACTTCCTCTTTCCCAAAGAAAATTTTCCTTTCCTATCCTAAGATATATATATATATATATATATATATATATATATATATATAAGAAATACATTTCTCGGAGTTCATGAAAAATTGTACTACTTTTGATGCGCTTTCTCATAAAAAAAATCATTACACCAAACAATGGAAAAGATTTTACATGGAAAATATCCCTCTTTTCCTTTCTGCTTTCATGGAAAAGCAGAAACACAAACATGCCCTAAAGAATATAAACTTAAAAAGGTCCACACATTATCCTTATGAAGATGTTTACAACATTGTTAAAAGGAAGACTTTTAAAAATAACTCACCTCCAATAAAAATTCTGAGCCACCATCCACAGAATAATATGGATAGTCAAATAAAAGAGTTGTTCTCTTACAAGCAACAACACATGCAATCTAGTTCTATAGTGCCCACTTGGGGTCACCTTTGATTGAACATGTCCTTCTACACTTTCATCCTTTCATGATCTGGCACCAAGTCCAATATCACTTTCATCAAACCTTCAGCCACCATTGGATTGAATCTCAAAGAGTTCTATGGTTACAAGATCACTAAATATTAGGGCTATTAAATCAAAGGTTAGGATAATCTAATAATGCTAATTTTATGTTGATATGATCCTTATCCATGAGAAGAAGTTTCCAAACTCCCCACCCACACTGATAAGAAGGCATTAAGTTGGCCCCATGAGCTGCAACGCATATATGTAGTATGCAGTCCGCTTGTAGGAGAACATTTCCCCCATCAAAAAACTCATTAAATTTGTGTTCTTTTTTTTTTATATTATATGGGAGGAATGGCAAACTATCCTAATCTTAAACTAGCTTAATCATTTGCACTCTCATGCCTCATCTAGTCTTGGTCGTCGCTCCTCCATAGTGCTCTGCCAACATACACTTGTTGCAGTGCTCCGCCACATTACTTATTGCATCACTGCTCCACAAGTCTCTCTTACATTTATTGTCTTAAATAGTGGATAAAAATATTCAATGAAACCGATTTTTAGCAAGTGGTTAATTCACAAATTCTTATGACTAGACCCACTCGCATGCTATTGTGAAACTGAAGGCACTGACAACCACTGCCGTAGCAGCCATAGTCACTTTAGAAAATGAGGAAAAGTACTTTTTTCCCCGAACCTTTACAATCTTTCTCATGAAATACTAATAATTTTAAGGGTGTTTAGGAAACAACTTTCATAAACTATGATAAGTTGGTACTTGTCCCTAAAACAGGGTGATGGCAATCTTCAACCTGTATTTATTTATTTATTCGCATAAGACAACGACAGTTAATAACTTCAAACACATAAGTACTTATTAGAGGTTAACATTTAAACATGCTGCCATTGAAAATCTTATAGAGTTAACCATGTTTCTAAACAATACTTGTCATTACTCAAATCATTAAGATTCAACTGACTTTGACTTGTCTTGATGTTAAAGGTTCTTAACCTTATTGCTTGCATAGAGAAGAATCCTACTAACTCTAATTAGATGTCATAGAAGATATACTTCATTCCCGTACTCAACTAATTTTTAATAAAAATTCAGCAGTCCTGTTCTCACACTTTGACCCATTCTGTTCGTTGGAAGAATGGACAAATTAACCCCCAAAAAAAAGGTCTCTTATGATTCAGTTCTCCTATTGCATTCCATTATTTTTCGTACCTGTTCCTTTTTCTTACTAAGGATTGCTTAATTTCGAACAATTAGTGATTTTTTTTTTAAATTAGGGGTTGAAGTTTTAAGTACTGCTTGACCATTTCTACCAACTTGAATCTTCATTCTTATTGTTTTATGCAGAGATTTGCAAAGGACTTAAATAGTAATGGTGTGATGGTGGCAAGGACAAGGATCATTAGACTTTTAAATCGTAATAGGATTGCTCTTTGAAGGGTTTAAGGCTACATCTTTCCTTTGATAAAGCTGTGAAAAATTGCTGCACCAAACAAAAAGCATTGTTGTTCACCTCGAGGAGTCTGTAACTACAACAAACAAAGAAGAAAAAATCATGCACCAAATATGGTTTTTAAACCCTTGCCTATTCTCTTGCCGGTTGCATTCATATACCATGATTTTGATGATGCAGCAGCTTTTGCATTACCCAAAAAGCACCACATAAAAGTGCCCTAAAAGCCTTTTAGTAATATGGATAGAATACATAGAGATTGAATTCGAGGTAGATAGGACCTTGACTTTCTAATTAGAATTTGAATTATTGGGTGGGTATTCAATTTCTCATCTTCTCTTCTTTCCTTGATTTATTTTCATAGAAGAGAGACCATTGATGGTGATTGTTATATATTCACTTTTGATTCTTATTTTAAACACTTGCAGAAATGCAGTCTTAGAATTTCTAGTAAAATGAATTATACATGAAACAAACAGTAGTATCCAAGGCATGTAGGGCCGGCCAATTGATGATTCACGTCATTAAAGGCATTAGACAGTCACTATTTTCCGCATATGGGGGTGGGCAATGGACTCACAAGTCACAACACAAGGTGTTGCCACTTTCTTCTCTTCTTTAATCTTTTCCCACAACCCAACTCCCAAAATGGATTCCATGAGAACAAGTACATTTAAAAATGCTCTTGCCATTCCTGGAAATTCTAATTTCTCCCACCCAATGGAGGAATTATTAAATGCCTGGACAAAATGGCTCCAGTTTTGAGCTTTGCAGAAGCAAGATCAATGAACAAAAAAACTATCAAAACCATTGATTGAGATGGGCCCCACCATGGACACCCCATGAAGCAAAAAGTCTCTCAGATCAAAGAATCCTCCCCTTTGTTGTTGGCCGGAGAAAAGGCAGTTTTTTTTTTTTTTTTTGGGCCGGAGGAAAGACAGTTCTTATAAGGGGCTCAGATAGCTGAAAAGTGGACCCCACTCGCGCAACCTGAAATTTTTAGATTCCTCATGAAATTAAATATAAGGAGATAAAAAACATGAATAATAGATATCAATAGATTATAACTTCCTATTATTGATTCCTGAATTCAGCTCTCTTCAAAACAATTCTCATGTAATGTTTAATAATCAATTCATGTGACCCCTACAGCTACCATGCAAAGACTGTTGAAGATTTCAATGTACTTACACAAGACCAGACAATTCCAGGAAACATCAAGATCTCAGTTGTCATATAAAAGATGCCCAACTTGCTAATGGTATATAAATAATATATTAAGGTGATCTTCACAAATAAAAAGATGAAAAAATGATAAAGATGTACAAAATGGAGTTTTTGAATTAAGAGAGGCCCACACCAAGGAAGTCTATGAAGGGAACATCCTTTTGTTTTGAGGTTTCATCTCCAAATTGTTTCTGGTTATTCACTCTAGTCTTCAAAAATGTGGCCGGATTTTCACCCAATCTGACTTTAAACATTGCTTCATTGGCACAACCATCACTTCTATTAGAGAAATCAACTGGATTTGAAAAACCCCTATTGTAGATTGTAAGGCCTTGTGCACCAAGATTGCGAAATCCACCGTGCATGGAAGAATTGTAGTAGCGGCGAAGGGACTGATCGGAACTATGCGAGCTCTCAAGAACAGAATAATTCGAATTCAGGGTGAACCGGTCTGCTCTTCCCTCACCAAAAACATCCCAAGATGGAGTTTTGGTTGATGATGATGAACCGCCAAAAGCCCATGAGGACAAAGAACTAGAAGGCGATATAGAGAAGACCCCATCTTTAGCATGGGTTTGGAATTCAAAAATCTTACTCGTACCAAAGTGCAATTGTTTCAACCCATTCTTGTCTTGATGTACAGATGATCTAGAGAAAAGGCCATTGATGCTAGTGTCTAGATGGTGTTGGCTACTTCTCTTCCCAAAGAGCCTTGATCTTTCTCTATGCCTTCTTGCCATTATCACATGCCAATGGTTCTTCACTGCATTATCCGTTCGACCAGGAAACAGCCGCGCTATCAGAGCCCACTTGTTCCCATGAACCCGATGTGCCGCAAGCAATCTCTCCTCCTCTTCTGGTGTGAATGGCCTTCTGTTGATCCTAGGATCAAGTTGGTTAAACCACCTCAATCTACAACTCTTTCCTACAAAGATACAAAGATAAATGATAGTACCCCAATAACCATTTCTTTGAATTCAACAGAAAATTTTATCCATATAGATAGATAGATAGATAAGATCTATACCTGATCTTCCTTGTAGTTTCTCAGCAATGGAGTTCCAGTTCTGAGGGCCATGCTGTTCGACCAGCTGCCGGAGCTTTTCGTCTTCGGCGGGCCGCCAATGTCCTCGTGGGCAGGTCTTGGCTTCATCGGCGCTTGACTTAGAATCCTCCATGATCATTGTAGCTGCTTAGATGAGTGTAAGCTAATATGATCACTTGAATGGAGGAGGAATTACAGCAATAAGAAGAAGAAAAGGTAGTAGAACAATGAAGAGGGGATGTTTAGGGTTAAGAGTTAAGGATAGAACTGTAGATGGGAAGTCACTTTTGTTGGTTTTGCACGATAAGAGGAGCATATATATATCATATCAGTTCATCAATCATCATATATGTGAAGCTCTTGGAGATTGCGTGTTTGGTTATTGCACCATGACCTTCTTTTTCAAAGATCACCTGTTTTCTTAACTTCCTTAACAAAATTCTTATATCTCTTTCATCCAAACGGGTAACCTTATTTTCATGACAGTTTCTATATTATACCTGAATTCACTTTCATGTGTTTACGCATCTCACCAGAAATAGATGCTAAGGTATTATAATAAATGTGGAAGGTTCATTTACACCATTACAATTTTTTACGATGGATGTTTTGAAAAAAAAAAAAAAACTTTGTGGCTGTAATTATTGAAATCATTGTTTTAACCCTCGAAGTAGCAGCTGATGCTTTGGTTTTAACTGAGATTTTGATTAGTTTCGGTTGAAATAAATCTAAAAATATAAAGTTTGTAAAATCTATATTTTAGAATGCTTTTTGTGAAAAAAGTAATAAATATAGTGCAAAGGGTGAACAGAACAAAGTTAGTACATTTTTCCTTTTAGGGAGGTTCATTAAAAAAAGGATATCCCTCATATGATAAGAATCTTTTGTCCCAATTTGCATAGAATTGAAATCCTTAGAAGTCATCGACAAATGGGGGCCTAGAACATTAAAGAGGTGAGACCTAAAGGATAGAAGGTAAAAATATGGTGACAATGATGCATGATAACATATTACCCTGGCCTAGACTAAGTTTGAACTAAATTTTAAAACCATGCATGGTTAAACAAGTTTGGAAAAAGAGATCATTTGCTCTATATATAGCTGGGTCGTCTCACCAGAGTGTAGAAATGGAGGTGGGTTGATTCATTTTGTATGTATTAATGTTGGGTTTCCCTCCTACCCTCCCAAAATTATAAAAAAAATTGCAAAAGATGTTGAAGGAGTGTGATATCTAACAAGTGGGGCGTTTGATACATGTGTGTGGGGTGGCCAGGTAGGGTTAGAAAAGCTCTCTCATGACAGTTCTTTATTTAATGTGTTACTCGTTCTTAGATAAAAAGTATCAGATTCATACAGCCCATATGCTATTATCAAACATTGTATTTTACTCTCTTTGTCCAAGTGGTTGATCTAAAAGCTGGACCAGGTTATTAATTACTGATAGACAAGGTTGGGTGAATTCATTGGTTTGGAGCCCTCTTATGGTATACGAAATTTTAGTGTGCACCAAAGCTACACTCATAAAAGCTACCTGATGTGGTGAAATTGGTTGGAACTTTGAAACTCACCCTCATTAAATATCAGAATTTCAAGAAATGGTAGGATGGAAACATGCAACTTTTCCATATTAAAGGGTCCTGTCGCTGGATGTGGACCTTATAGCTAATGTTACTTTTCATGGACTTTAGTTTGAAAACCCACTCCAATCAGACCACTGTTTTGATCTTTGGCCTTTGATGTTGTAAAACCTTATCCTTGATATTGCCCCCCAAAATGTCTTAAGTAACCATTTATATAAATGTGGTGGTTCTTTGCTAATTTATTGAATTTATAAATTATATTTAGGGGGTTTTGAAGTAATTTATTAAAAAAAAAAAACTTGTACTATATCCTAACTTAGAAGTGGAATGGGTCAGGTTGGGGTTGCATCAGATTGTCCATTGTGGTTGACATGTACATGCCTCAGTTGAACTCTAAGTCATTTGTGTTAAATTAGTTCAAATATGTGCAACACGTCATTTGTAACTTAGCCGACTAGGGACGTGGGTCGGGACGTAAAGGGTCATAATCAAAATATTTGTGTTAATCAATTCAAATACGTGCTAAACCTCTTCTTTTTTGTTTTAATGTAGGGCTTCTACCTATGATCAATATTATCCTTGAACACACACCTATCTCCCTTTAATTGGCATTGGTCCTAATTTCACATATGGGACTCGTACACTTGTATGGTGTGGGGTTTTTTATTTTCCCTGCCCACACACTCATACCTTGTACATGGAGATTCTGGTTCAAATTGATTGGAACTGAGTGGACCCAATTATTAGCCTAATGTTACATTCATTACTTTTTAAAATCCAATATTTGTGGCCCAAGTGAACAGTTTGAGGAATGTGTTGGTTGAGACTAGAGAAATTGACAGCTATAGGACCACAAATGTGAATCACAAGACAGAGAGACATTTTCTTCTTAAGAAACATATTGGAACCTTTTTTTTTTTTTAACTTAGCACCATATTGAAAAAGGTGTGTTAAGTGATCTACCTATCAGGGTCTCATTGGTCACCAACATGCCCTGTAGTTGTTAAACAGGGCATCAAGAAAATTATAGGTAGCTTGTCTCTCTTTGTTTACTTGCATGTTGATGGCCTGTTAAAACTGAAACAAAACATAAAATTTTATCAGAAAAGATTTCATTAGTTGTGTAAAATACTTTAGGCTTTGAGTGATGGATTTTATAACTATCCAACAACACCTAATTTTTATATGCTTAATACAAAACTCAAGATGTATTGAACCTCATTTTAACCTAACCATCTTTATTGCATCTAAAGCACCATAGAAGATATTAAGATTGATTTTTTTTTCCAGAAAGAGCTGATGCAAATTAAAACATTTGTCCAAATTAGATATATACAGCCACAGGCAAGTAAAAGTTTTGGCTTTGGCCAATTCAAACTAGGTTCAAAACCTTGCTCCACGCGATCAAAATTCTCACAAATCACATCTAATTAAGTTCCTTATCATTTCCTTTCCCCATTTACCTTCATCTTCTTCGTTAGTTTAAACACACTGGATGTGGAGATGGTTTTGTAAGAATTCAATGTTTGATATCATCAAAGTTTGAACCTAATTATGTCCTGGATTTGCATTTTCCATTCCAAAATGAGTGAGATCCAAACCTAATCCTTTTAGGTGATCAGGGTCTGATCGGATGTATGTGTCGATGGCCCTTCTTGGGTCAAAATTCTGTACCATATACATCAACTGAAAAATATTCACCATTTGCAGAACTTGACCCAAGACTTTCCTGATTTAACAAGAACAGAGATATTTGTAAATAAACAGAGTTACAGAGAGATTGTCTTAACTTGTAAACAGGGTCTTTACTCTCTTTTTTTAACAATCTACCTGACCAAACATACATTAATACACAACACGTGGGGCATGCATCAGACCAATGACTCGCTATAATGATGTGTTAGTCTTAACCATGGATAGTTTCAAGCGTGTGTGAAGATAATCAGATGTTAGTTTAATGACAATATTTAGTTGATACCAAAATCATGTATTGCTATAAATACCAAATAGCTATTTTTTTATACATTACTTCCGCTACTTGCAATTTGGGAACTGGTAAGAAAGTCTCTGAAAATACTAAAGAAATTGGAAAAAGGTGGTGGGTCATACACAAGTTATATAGAAAAGTACTTAATGAAGAATGCTTCAAATGAGCAGTAGCCAGATTGTCTAACCATCAACTTCAGGTGAGATGTAGAAGAAAATAAGCTTTGGAGACGCAAAAGAGTAAGTCCCAATACGAGCTAGGGTTCTAATTCTGCAGTTGAGTAGTGGTGTTTGTTTTTCCAAAAGTAATCAAAGACTATTTTAGCACTTGGTGTTGAAATAAGAGAATTCTGCTCTTTGTGGATTTCTGCTTTCACAAGAGAGGAATCCTATGCCTCCCATAGAAGACCAAAATCTTCTATCAAGGAAAATTGATTCAAAAGATGACTACTGAACTGCACATAAAGTCTGAACAACTTTTCTCTCTTTTTTTTAATCCTTTTATCGCATAAATGCACCCTTATAAAATATAGCACTATTCCACTAACCAAGCCATGGTTGGTACTCATCAAGGTGGGGGGCCCCATAAAGTCTGGGTGGAGTAGCAATCTAGAGTGAATTTTATGGTTTGATTTACCAATGTGGTGCCCACCTATTTCTAGCCCAACTTGCCTTTCCTTGAATAATGTAATGGCATAAATTTCATCCCAATTAAAATGATATGCATCATTGACTATCCATTTCATGATCTTAATTTAACAGATAGCGTCATCCAAAAACTTTTTTTTCCTAAATCCGATAGCTTGTTATGTGGCCAGGACACTATGGGTCCCACAAATCTTCCATATATCCTCCTTCGGAAAGCTATTGAGAGTGATATACTACTAACCATATGGAAGAAGTAAGGATTCAAATCCAACCGCATGTGAACATGGACACACCTTCCCTTGATCTAATAGGAAGGTTTGTCAACTATATGTCTTTTTAGATCCAATCCAATAGTGACAAGAGAAACACAAGATAACCTATTGGTAAGGGTATCTCAACTCACACGGCTACTCCCGGATCGATCCCTAGGTGGGTATGTCGTCCCACAATACTGTACAATTTACCCAATCTAGGAGAAATTTTCAATAATAACTAAAGACCAGATTGAGTGTCAAATTGTTCTTAGTTCCAATTTCAAGAGGAAGGAGTAGGCTAATCAAAGATGAAAAACTAAGTGAGCCCCATAGTAACAAATGTAGGCTGCCCTTAGGAGAAAATTATGTTGATACATTGAATGTATTAGTAGAAATTAGGTGGCCTAGTCATCTTGTCTTTCTTAACAATTATTAAATTGATGGAGTGTGAATTTGTTTTAATCTTCTAAATGCAGTCTTTTTCTTTACATTCGTGGGTAAACTGTCATCCAAACGGTATTATTATATGCGTTTACACTATAGAAATTCCTTTACAATACAGGAGTTCCTTTCTCTATTACGTATAATAAACAAACGAAGAACACAGTTAAGACACTCCATTCAAATAATATTACAGGACATACAGTTAGGGAAAAGGAAAAGCAAGCTCTCTCTCTCTCTCTCTCTCTCTCTCTCTCTCTCTCTCTCTCAACTAATACCCAACCAAAACCAACCTTTTTTTAGGCTGTCCACTCTCCACTCTCATGATGCATGGATGGAAAGGTTTGAGGTAACTTTCAAACAGTAAATGCAAAGGATTTCAGTTACTTGCACATACATTCATTTCCCACTAGGATTGCTGAAGAAACCATGACAAATACCACACAAAGAAACCCACCTAAGCAAATGCAACAACCTCACATCTTCCCCATGCCCCTTTTCACAATTTTAAGCTCAGCCATCTTTTCCCAACCACACTAATTTTGACATCAACAAACACTGAAAACATCAAGAAACCATATGACTTACCATCAACTTTCCCCCAAATACATATATGACTATATCATCACCATGTCCATTTACTTCCAACGGCCCTACCCATTTGAACCCACCCCATAAAACTATGGCCTATCTTTCCATATCTGGAAGCCCAATTCAATTTCATTGCTTTCCTAGAAATAATACTCATCTCATCCTTCTCATTAAATGCAACTTGTTACAAGGTAGTTGTGGTGCTTGTCAGCCTCATTAAATTACCATCAACCTTTTTGGCAAACTTTACATGTCACAGGGAAATTTCATCCCATTGCTATTTCATGAACCAAAATCAGTTTCAGTGGCCCTTTCTAGATGATGCGCTTATCATAGTTTTCAAATATCATTTTTCTTGCCTTGTGTTTTTTTCCATATTTATGCCAATGGGCAAACCAACCCCATTTTACTCAACTAAAAAAATATACTTGCTGATGACAAGAAGTTGCAGCTGATTTTGCGAGATGCTTTATTTAATGCATATAGGAAGAAGAAGGTTGGATATGAGGGAAAGTTCATACAATTAGTTAAAATAATTTATTGTTTGGATACAATAGAATGTCTTACAAGAAAATGACTAAAATAGGTACTTCTTTGGTTATCAAAAAATCTTACAGTTGTTTGAAAGGCAATCTAATTGGTTCCAAATACCTTTACAGGTAACAGATCACTCTGTAAGGTTAGATGTCAGCTTTGTTATAGTTACTGGGCATCTCTTGTATCTTATTTAATATAATTTCTTAATGAAACCAGAATTCTTTTCCCTTAATTTGTTAGATTGGGTCAGTGGTGCAGTGCTGATGGGGCGGCATGTGAGATAAGACACCCTTACCACCGGGTTGTCGTGCGTTTCTCAAACCAAACATTTTTCCTTTTATTGTAAGCCAGAAAACTCTCAATCTAGCATAAAAAAAAAGGATGTCATTTATGATACCCGGATGCTTCAAAATAGGCAATATATCGTGTCCTTTCATATTCCACACTTTAATTTGTATATGTAAAATATTTCCCTGCTGTATCTGGGCATCGTAAGGGTGGGTGCCCCCACAATGGGACAAGATGACTGCAATGTGTAGAGGATCCTATAGATAGTGGGTGGATGAAATTTATCACTCATCCCATTATGGGCCTTGTTAGATTTTTCTAATTAGAAAGATAAGCACTTTATGAAACTGCTAAAATATCTGCATTAACTTTCATGGTTGTTGATCGAGTGAGAGTTAATGATTTAGATATGAGGTTTTTGTGGTTAAAGTTCTATTAGAATATATTGTCAACACAGATGAAGTTTTCTATTTTGAATTTATATTTAAGCTTTGGGACGGCCTACCGCCCCATTTTTGAAAAAAAGTGAGACATAAATGCCAGTGTGTTGTGTAGAAAAATATGATGTTATTACAGTTATTCATAAGCATGTAAAAGCAATTTGCTATCATCAATATTACCTATCAATTCCTTTTTACCTACTTACTACTCACTAAGGCCACTTTTATCCTTTTGAATTTTTGTTTATACAAAATTAATTACCGGCAGTAGGTACGGATTGCCGGATTGGACTTGAGTGAAAGAACTCTTGCAAACTGTCATAAGTTTTTAAAATATTGAATTCTTTGGACCATTTTTTGAGAATCACCCAAAAGTTAAGGACTTTTTTGAAAATTTTATTTAATAGAGATCCTACTTCAATTACTGAAAAGTACTAGATATTTGCATTTAATTTAAAAACTAGGGGGCTAAAAACAGTTGTTTTGTCATTAAAGGGAATATCTTTTATTGCATTAGAATACATTGAAATTATTAGGAGGTGAGGTGTGAATCATATGAGATGAGGGTTGAAGGATATAATCCAACAATGTAGATGAGACCTTGACTTTTCCAAAAATTGAATTACATGGGGATGTCTTGGTATTCATTTCTCATATTTCCTTAATTCATGTTCCATTGTAGAGGGTAGTTATTTGACAGTCATTTTTGTATATTCACCATTGGTTCTTTATTTTTATTACTTATGATATGAATTTCTACGTATTCAATTATTATGTATTCTTTGTTTGCATTAAAATACATAGGAATTGAATACATATGATTTATGCCTTAAGTGGTTAAAATGAAGACGACGGCAGATTTCCAAAAAATGAGCATCAAATAACCTTTGATATTATTTCCATGAAAGGTTATTTGATGCATTTTCTGAGAATTCACTTGTCTTCATTTTTAACCACTTATAGCATAAATTCTATGTACTTTAATACAAATAAACAAGTCATATGTTTGTGTTTTCATGGGAGAGTTTTGTTTTAGTTTTTATAAATTTTCCTAATATACACTAGAACACATTTCACCCAAGAGAACCATTTTATGTTGTTTTACACAAGAAATATTTAACCTTAAAAAGATGTTTCTCCGCAGTAAAGAAGACCAACTTGCCTAAGAATTCAGATGAATAAGAAGACTCCATCATCTATGTTCCCTCTGATCACAGAAACTTGCTAATAGTCCTATAGTGGGGCACACACTCCATTGCAGAGCCCCTCTATTGAATCAGATTGTACACCTCTCCTCTAAAGTAATTCTAGGCAATCACTTTTTCAAAGTTAAATTGATCAAAAACACTCATAAAACCTTGTAAATTAACAGTGAACTGAAATTTCATTTCAGTATGGATGGGTCCTATTGTAAGATTGATCACTTATAAAATAATTGATCAATTCCATTCCATTTTAAACTAATTAGAATGTTCTGCTTAATCACTGGCATCAAATCATATAAATGTCTATTTTATCTAATCAGTGGAATCAACTCAAAAATTGACTTAGAGACGGATGATTTCCTCCTTTGCAGCCCTGCTTAATTGAACATTAAGGGCCTATTTGGATAGGCAAAAAATAGAGTAGAGTGAAGTTAAATGTGCCCTAACAATCTGAGATTCCAACTTTATCCCGTTTAAATAAATCTGGCCTAATAGATGAAGTAATGTTGTGAGTCACGTGTACTCTATTTCACTTCAACTCTAAGGCGGGAAATGGGCCATGTTTAGGTAGAATTAATTACATTGTATATTTTACAAGACCCACATTTGGATCCGAACTTGCCTTTGTGTACTTGAACTTGTACTTGTACCCCAGTTGAAAGCTAAATATGTATTTAAAATTTTATTTAACAAAAATACATAACATGGATGTATGAAGATAATTAGGTTTGGCTACTTGGGTCCATAGGTACCCGAGACCTGTTGGGCCTGGACATTGACCCAAATTTAAAATGAGCAGTTTTACAAATCCTGGATACATTATATACACCAAACTTTCCTGGGTCAGGTCCATTGGGTATTCAGCATTTGGGGCTCATTTTTAAACCTATAAGGGTTACTGGTTTCCATCGTCAGCAACGAGCCCTTAACAGAAGGTCTGCCTATGGTTTTGGACCGTTCTTCCAAGGTCCATGGATGAACAAACATTTTGATTTTTGGACATCAAATGAACCAAATAACCAACTGGGTCAAGCCATTGCTAAAATTTATTTTGACTCGCACAAATTGACCAACTCTTTGACATAAATATTTGGTTAGTGGATCGAGTTAGTCGAATGAGTCAGAATCAAGCCCATAACTCCAGCCCAAAGGAGTGAGCTTTGGTAGATGGATGGATTTGAGCTTGAGCCCCTTTCAAGTCAAAGTTCTGGATCGAGTTAGTCGAATGAGTCAGAATCAAGCCCATAACTCCAGCCCAAAGGAGTGAGCTTTGGTAGATGGATGGATTTGAGCTTGAGCCCCTTTCAAGTCAAAGTTCCTCATCCATGGATAGGCAGGCTTTGTTTCTTCCTCCTTACTAGAAGAATCCCAAATGGTGGCTCTTCAATGGCGCCCCTACAAGCAGCTCTGTGAATGGGCAAGATTTGGGCTGGGCATACCTAGGCCCAAGTCCAGACTCCAGACACAATAAGAATTGAAGGGTCTGAGTCCAGGTGTAGGTCCGACATGGACCCAACATGTTTTGTTTAAGCTTGCATGTTAAGTAGAAGGCAAAAGCCTGCCTGTCGCCTGTCAAAGGATCAAATCGAATTAAGGCTCGATCCGGTAGAAGGCCCACTTTGAGGAAAAGAGCTCTTTTTGCCATTCAAATAGATACATAGATATAAGTATATTTATTGCCCCGCCCACACATGTGCGTATGTATGTATGTATGTATGTATGTATATATATATATAGAGGGCTGCTCTCCTACACTGCAGCCCTCCTTAATATCAGCTGCAAGCATGTGAGGGGAGCAGTGTAGGGCATGTGCAGGCATGGTTCATGGTTAACATGTGTGCCTGCAGCTGATATTAATGAGGGTTGCACATATATATATATATATATGGGAAAGTTTCAAGTGTATCTATCCCTCACCATTGGGTGAGTGCACCTTTCCTTTTTGCACATGAAGACAAGGAAGTGTACCTCACCCTATGTACTTGAAAAGTCACTTTTGTACTTGAAAATTCTCATTTATAGAAGCATCCCTCACCCCATGGAAACTTCTCCTATATATATATATATATATATATAGAGAGAGAGAGGGTGCGATGGATACGATAGCCATTTCCCGCGCTTGTTTTTCGTAAACAACACGTTTTGTAAGGCCCCCATTTTTTCTGCCGTCTATTCCCCTTCCTCTTCTTCTATGCGTCTCTTCCTCAACCCCCACCCCTTTTTTCTATTTTCCTTCCTCAATCCCATCCTCTCTCTGTACCGTATCTCGACCTCAGCCTCCTCTTCTCTGCCTATCTTCGTCAACTCCACACCCTCTTTTCTGTTTTCCTTTTTCAACCCTCTTCTCTCTGTTCCACCAAATCTCTCTCCATTCTCAAAGTCGAAGAATCAGACCTTGTCATCATGGATTCGTAAGTTTTCTTTTTCTTTTTTCTTTTGTGATTTATATTTATTTTATATTCTCTTTTTTCAAGCTAATCATGACACTTAATTTGTATATATTTGAGAAAATGTTTTATTATACAATGAAATATGGAGAGATACCTAGGACAGGTTATTTGAGAAAATGTTTTATCTTTTTCTTCTTCTTTTTGGATTCTAAAGATTACCAATTGGTTTTCAATTCTTTCCTTCATGAGAATTCTCATTCTACAACTAAGAAAATGGGCCAATGGAATGTTGATGGAAAAGATTAGGGAATACTTCATCAGTTTTGCAAGGACCCAATGCTACCTTGTTTAGATAATACCAACCTTCCAGTCTGGATTCTACAAAGGCAATATTCCCTGAAGCCCAAATAAGTAAAATTACCAATGGTCCCCATTTTGAAAATTCAAGAGATCATTGTCCCCCTTTGATTAATGGTGTCTAAAAAAATATGATTTAACTATTATTTTTTTAATCACATATTGTTACTTGATGTATCTAATGGTGGATAGAACCATGATAAAAGTGAAATTTTCCTGAAGTTATAAAACAATTCAGGTTAATATTATTGATAACCAACCCCATTCATAACTATCGATTTTTCAAAGCTTGTTTTCAATAGACCACACTAATTGGATGTGACATGTTTTTCTACTTGCCATTTCTCTCTGTCTCCACTCACTTTTTCCTACACTATCAAACAAGTTTTTCCCTTTTATCAAGAAAATTAGTTCTTGGAAATCATCACTCTTGGCACAGCCCATTGTCAATAGTAAAATGTTCTCAGGGAGAAATGATGTCAAACGGCCCCTTAATTCTGTCATGGATATTGATCTCTTTTTTTTCTTCCATGGGGATAAATTCTGACTTTTGGTTCATATTGGATGGGGTTTGAAGAGATGAAGAAATATTACTCAATTCTGCCTCGGATGAAGATAGGAGAGAAGAGGTTTTAGACTATGATATCACAAAGGATAATAGGAGAGAAGATGACAAAGAAGAAACTATCACCGGTAATATCTCCCGCTCCTAGTTTAAATCATTTTTAAGTTTTAAATTCTAGAGGAATTTATGGGAAAAGTCCATGTAAGACCCCATGCATCTTACCAAGTCCCCGTATCATGTTGGACACGGGAGGGGTCCTCATGTGGCCCTTTTAATTTTTATTTTTATTTTTTTGACATCTAGCGATATGGTCGATATCGACCATTCTGCAGTGGTTGCTCTTGATTTGTAGAACCCAACTACACATGCAATTCTTTTGACAAGAAATATCTTTTGTGTGTTCTTTTTTCTTTATTACTTGTGAAGGCCTTCTTATTCCACCAGTGGCTGAAGAGATGAAACATTTGGTGGAAAAGCATTTGACTCATTAGATGAAGGAGAAATTTTTTTTCACAAATATGCAAAACTGGCGGGTTTTGGCGTTCGTATGGGTTCAACAATGTGGACCAAAGATAAAGAAAATAGGCATATTTATTCGAAGATGTTTATATGCGCAAAAGAAGGAGAATACAAACCTAGAAAAACACAAGAAGATGCCAAAATAAAAAGAAAAAGACAAATTTCAAGAATGGGGTGCAAGGCCGACATTAGAATTCGAGAGAATGTTGACAAGAAATGGGTGATTATGAAATTTATAGAGGCTCACACTCACCCGCTGTCACGTCCCCCGAACCCGATTAGGGAATAAACCGGATCCGGGGAGTGAAATTTAAGGCTAATTAAAAATTTTGCCCTTTAGGCCCAAGGATCGTAAGTCCGTTGTGAGGAGATAATATTTCAAGCCTCAAATATAATAAGAATATGCGGAACTCATACAATTATAGGCATATTTGGATATCAACAATGAATAATGAATCTCAATATATATTAAAGTTGAACAAGGAATAAAATTAAAATTAAAACAATGAAGTTAATTTATTACAACGGCCTTCCCACTAATCAAGGCCATTTAAAACAGTAGTGATGTCAATGATATAAACGTTTCAACGAGAGATAAATAAAGATTAAAGAATCTAATGAGTTCTCAATGAATCTCTCTCGTGCCAGGTATGATGACGCTACTCTACGTCATCTACACGCCACTCTCGTTCCTCCTCAACCGGTTGGAGATCCTCTGGGATCTCCTCACCTGATTGCTCCTCTTAGTAGTACTCACCTGAGGAGTCTGCACACCAAGGAATAGAGTCAACAACATGTTGAGCAATAGATAAGCAAGATATAAATAATCATGACATGCATCAAGTATAAGAGTAATGACAGGCATAGTAATCAAGAGAATACAAGGAATCGAATCTAGGCATAAAGCATGAGTAAATAACCATCAGGATCATAATTAGAAATCCTAGCAATACTAACAATCACCACTACCAATATAATGCAATGCACAAGAGGGAGACTCCGTGGATGTCCAAGCCACCTCACGGGGTACCAGTAACAATCCTATCCGGACTACTGATACCAAAGTCCGGCTCCAGGGGGATCCCAGCTCCCGGTCCTGGGAATAGTAGCACGGTCCTAGCCCGCTCCCAACTATTCAACGCCATGGACGCCGTCCAAAGCCGACTGCCCACCCCGATGTCCGAGTAACCGGCCCATCAATAAACCCCCAAATTGCAGCTGGCCATGATATGCAAATAATAATAATAATAATAATAATAATAATAATAATGTGGTGTTGACACGAGAATAGACCAAGACAAGCAAGTCTGGCTAGCTCAATATACAAGACACGTTCATAGGGATTATCTCATTCAAGTCAATACAAGAAAAATCCAATCACATGATAATCCCTTCAGTCTAGCCAGTCATGTTCATCAATTACATAACACGGGTCCTAAGGTACACTCTAAGTCAAGTCCAAGTCCTAATTCTACAAGGGATTATGTTTCATAATTAATTAGGTGTTTTATGCCAAGAAAGTGTACAAGGATACAAAATCAACGGATACGACTAACAAATCAAGGAGAGATTACAACCCAATCCTAGGCAAGTGTTGTCATCCATGTACCATATGTGTTTTAACGGAGTGCGTGGGGAATTCGAATAATCAATGCTTATAAAGAATTTCCTTGGTGTACAATCATGTTGAGCATCGATTGATTCAATTCCATACGCATTCGGTTAACCATACACAATACACGAATACCTAGACAACCCATCGAAGCACACCAAGCCACGTGCTACGATTTCAAAACCCCATTAATGGTCACGTGAGAGTGGTTTCATGGTTTCCAATGTCTAAGACCCAAACCTAGGCTAACAATCTCGTTACTAACAAGAAAGTGGTCTAATAATTAATCTCCTTAACTACTTCCCTACCTGATCCCCAATCATCACGAGACATGTATCATTGGATTCTACGCTCAAAGAGCTTTCCAACGGTATATGGCTCGCGAAATTCCGACGTATGGTTCAGAAGTTATGGCCCATAGAAGTTTGCCCCTTTATATATATATATATAAACGCGACGAACCAACATGTGTCCGATTCATCGGATTGATAAACCAACAATACCCATATGCATGTCAGGCAGTCAGGCCACCCAACGTTCTTTTGTTTTATTTTATTTATTCTTTTTTTTTTCATTCATATGCACTTATGTCATGGCCAGAACGTTCCATCAGTCAACGTCTTAAGTTCTTTTTTTTCAAAGTTGTCACAATTTACAAAAATTGCCCTCTGATCGCGGTCTGAGATTCGTCTCAGTTAACTGAGAGTACTTTCAGTCCGATCGATCGGCTTGAATGCCCGATCGATCGGCATTGTAGCTGAGCCCGAAAATGGGTTTTTCTTCTTCCTTTTTCCTGCAGAAAACGAGCCTCCATGCTCCCCAATCATTTCAATCATTCTTTTCATCCATTCTATCAAATTAAAAACTTCCAAAGCTACAATTTAACAATTTACCCAATCCAAACCACAAATCTAACCAAACATGTCAATCCCAATGCAATACCAACAATAAGCTTGGAATTTGGGTAATCTAACAAGGATATCATTGCAATCAAAAGAAAACAATACACATATGATTAAATATAAAATGCATATCTACTTGCCTCAACCAAGAAGATGATTAGAAATTGGAAAAGCTTGAGGAGAAGCTTTCTACCACGAAAACCACAATCTACCCCGCTCAAAAGTAATCTATAACACCGAGAGGAAGAAAGAAAGGAAAAAGATCATGATCAAACCTATTCTAAACAAAATAGAAAACGAATGGAAAAGTTGATGATGGGAAAATGCTTACCAACTAGTATCAATGGAGAGAGGAGATCGAAAGGAAGAAGATGTGCGGTCCGGATCGCGAAGGTAATCTCTCCCGGAGGGAGATCTGGGCTTGAGAAGATGAAGAGGGAGAATGAGGACTGCTGTAACTCTCGTTGCAGAAGTGAGAATGAGATTAGGGCTAATCTCTGCTTAAGAAGAAGAGAGGGAGGAAAAGACCGAATTGCCCTTTAAGTGGGTCCGGTGAAAGAATAGACTATTTGAAGGGTTTCTGATCATCAAATCGCGACGAGCCAAAGGACAAAAATGATCAGCGCGACAAGACCTTTCCAACGAACCCAAAATCACGGTGATAGGAATTTTTCGGAAAAATACTCAATTTTCCCTGATTTGCAAACTACCCCCTACTAGGATCAAACGAACTCGAAATCAAACGAAACTTCGCAGACACTATTCTAACACTAAAAGAAACTCACTCAAGGTCTAAGCCCACTTAAATATCTAACAATACAATTAATTATAATAATAGTAAAAATAAATGGGTCAACGGGCCTGCTATTGGGCCCAATTGACCTAGTAAGGTCGCGGACCTTACATCTCTCACCTCTAAAAGGAACATTTGGTCCCCCAAATGCCTAAACATACCTCATCGGGAAAGAGATAAGGATACGCCTTCTGCATCTAGTCCTTGAGTTCCCACGTAGCTTCCTCCGGAGTGTGATGCTCCCATTGTACCTTGACCCACTGGATGGTCTTGGTATGCAACACTACTTCCTTGGTGTCGATGATCTGTGTCGGACGCTCCACATAGGCTGCATCTGCTTGTAACTGAAGTGGCTCGTGCTGCAACACATGGGCAGGATCTGGAATATACTTCCTAAGCATTGAGACATGAAAAACATCGTGCACACCGGCTAGCTCAGGCGGTAGCACCAAACGATAGGCCACGTCTCCAATCCTGCTCTTGATCTCAAACGGTCCCACAAACCTCTTGGCAAGCTTTCCTTTCTATCCAAATCTGACAACGACTCTCATCGGGGATACCTTCAGAAACACCATATCCCCCACCTGGAATTCTAAAGGTCTCCGCCTCTTATCTGCATAGCTCTTCTGTCGATCACGTGACTCTTTCATTCTCATCTGAACAATCCGAACTTTTTCACTGGAGTCAGCAATCTCTGAGGGTCCATGGAAACTCCGAACTCCTACTTCCTCCCAACATGCTGGGGTCCTACATCTCCGCCCATATAGTGCCTCAAATGGTGTCATTCCAATACTTGAATGATAGCTGTTATTGTAGGCAAACTCACATAGAGGCAAGCTTTCATCCCAACTCTCCTTGAAATCCAAAACACATGCTCGGAGAAGATCTTCCAATGTCTGGATGGTACGTTCAGACTGTCCATCTGTCTGAGGCTGGTAAGCTGTACTGAATGTCAATTGAGTACCCATAGATGACTGAAAAGAAGACCAAAACTGAGAGACAAACTTAGGGTCTCGATCGGATACTATGGACTTAGGCACTCCATGTAGTTTGACTATATTGTCTCTGTACAACGTAGTCATCTTGTTCATAAACTGACCAGTCTTGAATGGCAGGAAATGTGCTGACTTAGTCAATCTATCCACAATCACCCAAATAGCATCATTACCCTTCCTGGTGTTCGGCAACCCTGACACAAAATCCATAGTGATGTTCTCCCATTTCCACTGAGGAATATCCAACGGGTGAAGCAAACCAGGAGGCTTTTTATGCTCTGCCTTAATCTGCTGACAAGTCGTACACCTGGAAACGAACTTTGCAATCTCCTTCTTCATTTTCACCCACCAGTAGGGATTCTTCAAATTCTGATACATCTTGGTGCTCCCTGGGTGAATAGAGTATCTGGTGTGGTGCGCATCTGTCATCAACTCTGACTTGATGTCTTGAACATTTGGCACACACAACCTATCCTTACAATACAGAATCCCTTCAATCAATCGGAACTCTGGATTGCCATCAATGTTGTCAATGATTTTCTGCAACTCAGGATCATCCTTCTGAGCTTCCTTGATCCTGTTAACTATTTCTGGCTCCCAAACTCCATAGTAGCAACTAGGACTTTCTCATTGACAGGCCATACTTCCACATCCATATTTCTGAACTGCTCCATCCATCTCCATTCAGGCATTACACACCCACTGAAAGCTGCCTTCCTACTAAGAGCATCCGCTACCACATTTACCTTCCCAGGATGGTACTTAATCGGAAAATCATAATCCTTTATGTACTCCATCCATCTCCGTTGTCTATTATTCAGATCACCCTGTGTAAACAGGTATTGCAGGCTCTTGTGATCTGCATGCACCTCAAATCTTTCTCTATACAAATAATGCCTCCACAATTTCAATGCAAAAACCATTACTGCTAATTCCAAGTCATGTGTGGCATACTTCTTCTCATGATCCTTCAACTGCCTGGACCCATATGCTATCACCTTATCATTCTGCATGAGAACGCAGCCCAATCCAATCCCTGATGCATCTGTATAAACCACAAATCCTCTACTTCCTGAGGGTAAGGCAAGTATGGGTGCTGAAGTCAACCGGGTCTTCAACTCTTGGAAACTCTTCTCACATTCTTCTGTCCACACAAATGGAACATCCTTCCTTGTCAGCTTAGTGAGTGGAGATGCTATGGTAGAAAACCCTTTCACAAACCTCCTGTAATAGCCTGCAAGTCCAAGAAAACTGCAAATTTCCGCTACATTTCGTGGACTTCCCCAATTAACAACTGCTGCTACCTTCTTAGGGTCCACCGTCAATCCATCCTTTGAAATAATATGGCCCAAAAATGCAACTTCCTCCAACTAAAATTCACATTTGCTCAACTTAGCATACAACTGGTTATCCCTCAAAAGCTGCAATGATGTCCTCAACTGATGCTCATGCTCCTCCTTAGACTTCGAGTATACCAACACATCATCTATAAAGACAACCACAAACTGATCCAGGAAAGGAGCAAACACCTTATTCATCAATGCCATAAAAACTGCAGGTGCATTAGTCAACCCGAAAGGCATCACGAGAAACTCAAAGTGACCATATCTCGTCCGAAATGCAGTCTTAGGAACATCCTCCTTCCTGACTCGCAACTGATGGTAACCGGAACGCAGGTCTATCTTCGAAAAGAATTGAGCTCCCTGCAGCTGATCAAACAGTTCATCAATTCTCGGTAACGGGTACTTGTTCTTGACAGTCACCTGATTCAGCTGTCGGTAGTCTATACACATCCTCATTGTCCCGTCCTTCTTCTTCACAAATATCACCGGAGCTCCCCACGGTGAAACACTAGGTCTGATGAAACTCTTATCCAACAGATCTTCTATCTGAGTCTTTAACTCCTTCAACTTCGCTGGAGTCATCCTATACGGAGCCTTCGAAATAGGTGATATACCCGGCTGCAATTCTATCGTGAAATCCAACTCACGAACAGGTGGCAAACCAGGAATCTCGTCCGGAAATAAATCCGGGAATTCTCGCACTACTAAAATAGCAACTGCTAATATGTACTACAAAACAATTAAAGTCAGGTCCTATGAGACTCAATATTAGCATCACAATACTAGAGATATGACAACGAGACCAATCTACTTACTAACGGAATCCTCACACGCGTCCTATGGTTTCTATAATTTTTACCCTGAGAAACCATCCATTGCTCTGATACCATTCTGTCACGTCCCCTGAACCCGATTAGGGAATAAACCGGATCCAGGGAGTGAAATTTAGGGCTAATTAAAAATTTTGCCCTTTAGGCCCAAGGATCGTAAGTCCGTTGTGAGGAGATAATATTTCAAGCCTCAAATATAATAAGAATATGCGGAACTCATACAATTATAGGCATATTTGGATATCAACAATGAATAATGAATCTCAATATATATTAAAGTTGAACAAGGAATAAAATTAAAATTAAAACAATGAAGTTAATTTATTACAACGGCCTTCCCACTAATCAAGGCCATTTAAAACAGTAGTGATGTCAATGATATAAACGTTTCAACGAGAGATAAATAAAGATTAAAGAATCTAATGAGTTCTCAATGAATCTCTCTCGTGCCAGGTATGATGACGCTACTCTACGTCATCTACACGCCACTCTCGTTCCTCCTCAACCGGTTGGAGATCCTCTGGGATCTCCTCACCTGATTGCTCCTCTTAGTAGTACTCACCTGAGGAGTCTGCACACCAAGGAATAGAGTCAACAACATGTTGAGCAATAGATAAGCAAGATATAAATAATCATGACATGCATCAAGTATAAGAGTAATGACAGGCATAGTAATCAAGAGAATACAAGGAATCGAATCTAGGCATAAAGCATGAGTAAATAACCATCAGGATCATAATTAGAAATCCTAGCAATACTAACAATCACCACTACCAATATAATGCAATGCACAAGAGGGAGACTCCGTGGATGTCCAAGCCACCTCACGGGGTACCAGTAACAATCCTATCCGGACTACTGATACCAAAGTCCGGCTCCAGGGGGATCCCAGCTCCCGGTCCTGGGAATAGTAGCACGGTCCTAGCCCGCTCCCAACTATTCAACGCCATGGACGCCGTCCAAAGCCGACTGCCCACCCCGATGTCCGAGTAACCGGCCCATCAATAAACCCCCAAATTGCAGCTGGCCATGATATGCAAATAATAATAATAATAATAATAATAATAATAATAATGTGGTGTTGACACGAGAATAGACCAAGACAAGCAAGTCTGGCTAGCTCAATATACAAGACACGTTCATAGGGATTATCTCATTCAAGTCAATACAAGAAAAATCCAATCACATGATAATCCCTTCAGTCTAACCAGTCATGTTCATTAATTACATAACACAGGTCCTAAGGTACACTCTAAGTCAAGTCCAAGTCCTAATTCTACAAGGGATTATGTTTCATAATTAATTAGGTGTTTTATGCCAAGAAAGTGTACAAGGATACAAAATCAACGGATACAACTAACAAATCAAGGAGAGATTACAACCCAATCCTAGGCAAGTGTTGTCATCCATGTACCATATGTGTTTTAACGGAGTGCGTGGGGAATTCGAATAATCAATGCTTATAAAGAATTTCCTTGGTGTACAATCATGTTGAGCATCGATTGATTCAATTCCATACGCATTCGGTTAACCATACACAATACACGAATACCTAGACAACCCATCGAAGCACACCAAGCCACGTGCTACGATTTCAAAACCCCATTAATGGTCACGTGAGAGTGGTTTCATGGTTTCCAATGTCTAAGACCCAAACCTAGGCTAACAATCTCGTTACTAACAAGAAAGTGGTCTAATAATTAATCTCCTTAACTACTTCCCTACCTGATCCCCAATCATCACGAGACATGTATCATTGGATTCTACGCTCAAAGAGCTTTCCAACGGTATATGGCTCGCGAAATTCCGACGTATGGTTCAGAAGTTATGGCCCATAGAAGTTTGCCCCTTTATATATATATATATATAAACGCGACGGACCAACATGTGTCCGATTCATCGGATTGATAAACCAACAATACCCATATGCATGTCAGGCAGTCAAGCCAGCCAACGTTCTTTTGTTTTATTTTATTTATTCTTTTTTTTTCATTCATATGCACTTATGTCATGGCCAGAACGTTCCATCAGTCAACGTCTTAAATTCTTTTTTTTCAAAGTTGTCACAATTTACAAAAATTGCCCTCCGATCGATCGGACAATAGGTCCAATCGATCGGTCTGAGATTCGTCTCAGTTAACTGAGAGCACTTTCAGTCCGATCGATCGGCTTGAAGGCCCGATCGATCGGCACTGTAGCTGAGCCCAAAAATGGGTTTTTCTTCTTCCTTTTTCCTGCAGAAAACGAGCCTCCATGCTCCCCAATCATTTCAATCATTCTTTCCATCCATTTTATCAAATTAAAAACTTCCAAAGCTACAATTTAACAATTTACCCAATCCAAACCACAAATCTAACCAAACATGTCAATCCCAATGCAATACCAACAATAAGCTTGGAATTTGGGTAATCTAACAAGGATATCATTGCAATAAAAAGAAAACAATATACATATGATTAAATATAAAATGCATATCTACTTGCCTCAACCAAGAAGATGATTAGAAATTGAAAAAGCTTGAGGAGAAGCTTTCTACCACGAAAACCACAATCTACCCTGCTCAAAAGTAATCTATAACACCGAGAGGAAGAAAGAAAGGAAAAGGATCATGATCAAACCTATTCTAAACAAAATAGAAAACGAATGGAAAAGTTGATGATGGGAAAATGCTTACCAACTAGTATCAATGGAGAGAAGAGATTGAAAGGAAGAAGATGTGCGGTCCGGATCGCGAAGGTAATCTCTCCCGGAGGGAGATCTGGGCTTGAGAAGATGAAGAGGGAGAATGAGGACTGCTGTCACTCTCGTTGCAGAAGTGAGAATGAGATTAGGGCTAATCTCTGCTTAAGAAGAAGAGAGGGAGGAAAAGACCGAATTGCCATTTAAGTGGGTCCGGTGAAAGAATGGACTATTTGAAGGGTTTCTGATCATCGGATCGCAACGAGACAGAAGACAAAAATGATCAGCGCGACGAGACCTTTCCAACGAACCCAAAATCACGGTGATAGGAATTTTCCGAAAAAATACTCAATTTTCCCTGATTTGCAAACTACCCCCTGCTAGGATCAAACGAACTCGAAATCAAACGAAACTTCGCAGACACTATTCTAACACTAAAAGAAACTCACTCAAGGTCTAAACCCACTTAAATATCTAACAATACAATTAATTATAATAATAGTAAAAAAAAATGGGTCAACGGGCCTGCTATTGGGCCCAATTGACCTAGTAAGGTCGCGGACCTTACACCCGCTCTCCAGTCCCCACAAAATCCAATTTTTGAGATCAAGTCGTGAAGTAACAACTCCAAAAAAGGCATTGATTAATTTATATAATGGGGCTAACATTAGTACTTCACAAAAGATTACTATGCTCGAGATTGAATCGGGAAGCTATGAGGCCATTGGTTGTACGGAAAGAGATATCAGAAACCATGAGAGGGATGAAAGTGAAAAGAGAAGAGATTACGATGCCCCAATATTGCTGGAGAACTTTCAAGAATTAAAAACCATAAATTCATCATTTTATTTTGATTATGTTGTTGATGATGACAATAAGTTGATGCATTTTTTTTGGGCAGATGCGACTGCAAGAGAAAATTATAGTGTATTTGGTGATGTTGTTGTATTTGATACAACATATAACACAAACCAGTATAGCTTAATATTTGCTCCATTTACATGAGTTAACCATCACAGAAAATCAACAATTTTTTGTTGTGGATTCTTAGCAAATGAGAAAGAAGAGTCCTTTGTATGGTTACTTACAAAGTGGCTAGATGCCAATGCCAACCAAAAATGATTATCACAGATCAAGATCCAGCTATGAGATGTGCGATTGCCACTGTGCTGCCAAACACCTTTCATCGCTATTGTATGTGGCACATAATGAAGAAAGCACCTGAAAGATTGGGTGCTACCCATAGGTTTGAATTTAAAGATTGTTTTGATCGCATCGTATGGAACTCTGAGACAGTGGAAGAGTTTGAGTCAAATTGGAACTCAATGTTGGCATCGTATCAGCTACAAGAAAATAAGTGGTTATGTTCATTGTATGACGTTCGTGAAAAATGGATTCCTGCATACTTTAGGCATATTTTTTCAGCTAAAATGAGATCAAGTCAACGTAGTGAGAGTATTAACTCATTTTTTTATAAATATGTAAGCAAGAAGAATACTTTGGTAGATTTCATCATGCGGTTTGAGAGGGCCATTGGTCGTCAAAGATATATTGAGAATAAAGATGATCATGAAAACATTGACACAAGGCCACACATGGCAACAAGCTTAGATATTGAGCAACAAATGGCAGATGTGTTGACAAGAAAGAATTTTGTTAAGTTTCAAAATGAACTAAAGGAGGGCATTTCTTATAGCACAATGTTGATTAAAGATAACGGGTCCACAAGAGTATATATTGTAGAAAAATTGGGTCATCCAAGAACAAGATGCGAGGTTGAGTATAATGTATCTGAGAATATAGCATGTTGTTCATGTATGATGTTTGAATCGGATGGAATTCCATGTCGGCATACCATTCTAGTACTTAGAAATAACCTTGTTTCACATTTGCCTAGCTATTTCATTCTTAAAAGATGGACCAAGTTTGCAAACAAAAGAGTCGAATGCGGTGTGGAGGACAAGAAAGTTCGTGGAGATTATGATACGTCATTATTATTGAGAAGAAGTCATCTTTCATATAAATTTGGCAAGTGTCTTGACAAAGCATGCTCTTCTTATGACGCATACAAATTTGCTCAAAATTGTTTAGAGAGTCCCGAAAATGGACTACAGGATATGAACATTACATGTGATGAAGTAACACAAGGTAGTCTTATGAGAATTCCGTCCACAATCAATGTTCACCCGCCTAACCATGCAAATACTAAAGGAAGTGGAAAACGGATAAAAGGAGACAAGGAAAAGGCAATAGAAAAGGCTTTAAAGGGCAGGCTCTGTCATGGATGTAAAAAGCGAGGAGTAGATCACGATAAACGCAATTGCCCTGCTTTGAGAGAAAAGTAAGTATTAACTCAATTTTTACTTCTTTATATTTTTTTATCATGATTTCATCCATTTTCTAATAAATACAAAATTTATATGCAGCTTGCCTTCAACCATGTCAGATGGACTTGTTTATAATGAATCACAAGCTTCCATAACATGCATATCAAATGAAGAACACATGGAAGAAATGTAATCGATTCTTTTTAACTGTCCTCAAAAAACGGATCCAGAGCATAACCTGATGGTCTATGCTATCAGAAAGCAGAGGAAGAAACTCAACTTCAAGAACCTTTATAGCATTTTTTCTGTTTAGGCATTTGTTGTCTTGTACGTGGCCTTTTTGTATAATGCTATATATATATATATGAGTTTTTTTGTAATTTTCTGTAACTGGGGCTATTTTGCAGCAGTCATGTTTTCTTTTTGGTAAATTGATGTAATTACAGCTGTATTTAGATTTATAATTGTTGGTTCAATGTGAATGCTTATATTTTGAAGCAGTTGTATGTGATGCTTCAAGTTGTAAAACTAAATGGATTGAAATATTGCCCAAATTGTATGGTGATTTATAGGTTTAAACGTGAAGGTTACGGCCACATGATGCTTACAGGTTGTAAAATCCAACTTGAAATGAAATTTGAATGCTAACAATATTATGCAAACATCAGTTCTTGAGTGTGGGGAGAAGATGATAACTGCATCTGTCCATTTATATTACTATTATCAATAGAACTCCATGTTCTTTTGGTCTTTGGGGCTGAGAATTGCATGAGGCACTGCAGAAAATATGACCAAGCTTTACTAGGGAAATACATACATGCCTTATGTAGTAACTTCATGACCACAATTTATCAAGGCTCGTTGAAGATATTCAACTTGTATAGTTGTATTGGTACACATATTTCAACATCAAGTATATATAAACATACAACTTGTACACAACCTGTAATCATACAGCTAGAGCATCAAGTGGCTGCAATCTAAGCATCAACCTAAGTTCATTTGATTATAAATGAGATTGCAGTCCTATGTATGAGTCCCTTTTTTAGCTGCAATGACTTCCTTCATTACTAGCCCATAAATGACCCAAGTGATACCATGACCATTTTTCACATATAGTAGTTTGACACCATATTCCATGGATTTCTTTTTGGTTGAAACAGCAGTAAGTTCTCCTCTGCAAGAACATGTTATCAACAACCCAATGACCAAAAGGCTGGCCTGATGCCATATAATCCCTCCTGGGTAAGTCCATGTTTAGTTGTTTGTGGCAAGTAGAGCCAGTGGTACACTCAATATCTGATCATTCCACCATTCCAACATTCAGAAAATGGTATCACTCCAACATTCAGCATTTAATTACAGTACCAAGTTCAAAATCAAAATCAAAATCATCCTGTAGAATTGCTCAAGAACTCAACACTCCTTGTTCTCCTCTCCCATCATGAAATCATGGGCCATATGGTACATTCAAAATTTATAATCGTTTCAACATACAGAAAATGGTACTATCAGATGGATGTTTGAATACAGAGATACGACCATTGTTTGCAGACAGTTGTCTTGACAAACATACCTGCAGATTTTTTTATTTTATTTTATTTTTTTGTATTTCCCATTACAACATCCATCATCACTTAATCAGAAGAAAATTTAGAAAATTTGTTAATCAATCCAAAATCAATAAGAAAAATGGGATACTGTCATAGGTTAGTTCAAGGATTTAAGTAGTTAGGGACTAGAAATTTAGGGTATTAGAGATTAGGGGTTTGGGAATTAGGGGTTGGAGAAATGGGATTAGGGGTTTGGGGATTAGGGGTTAGAGAAAAGGGATTAGGGGTTTGGGGATTAGGGCTTGCTTAGGGGTTGGAGAAAGGGGATTTTGGTTCTGTCTTAGCGATTTGGTGATGGGAGATTAGGGTTTGGCCGAGAGAGAGGCGGGGTTGCATTGGGATAGGTTGTGTAACGCCCCAATTCCGGATACCGATATAATCGTTCGAATACCCGCAATTGGCGCGCTACTTCCCGGAAAATCCGAGAACTTCCAAGATCGTAGGCCCGCAGTGAGGTCCAATTTAAAACTTTTTTACCAATATAATACTCAATGGTTAAAACTTGCGGAAGCATAACATCTAAATAAAGCGGAAGAAATCTGGTATCATATATATTAAATGTGAGCAGAACAGTAGTCTAATTAAAATGTATCAGTTGCAAATTAAAGTTAATACATATTGGATTCTACCCAACTCACTACAAAATTTGCCTCTCAAACCCAAAAGAAAGAGGACTCTCAAAACCCTGGTAAGTAATCTCCGCCCTCCGGTTCGACATCCATGTCGGCCGGGCCCCATGCGAACTCTCCAGCGATCGGCGCCTCTACAAGCGCTAGTGCATCATCAGGGATCTCTGAGTCAAGGCCTAAGCACCAATGAAGGGTCAGATCTAAAAGATCTGGCAAGTTACAGCATACTACTAACATAGAGCATATATATCAAATGAATAGAGACGAGTAAATAAATTAAAGAATGACAAGGTAAAGTACTAGGCAGTTGTGCATGATAATCATAGAGAATCAGGATAAATATAAACATCTAAACTACTACAACAAAACGGCACATTCACACGAGCTGGAATACCGCGGGATATTATGCCGCTGCCCTCCCATACTGAACACAGTTGCGGCGGGGAAATCTCACCAGTGCTGGGAATTACTAATCCCGCAAATCACCTCATCATCTCATCATACTCATCACTCTAGACCGAGCACGGTATCACACCGTCCGTCTTAACCACACAGCTCATCATGATAGCTACTCAACACTCAACTAGCTCCTACCGGGGATGATCAGTCCACAAGCTGAGCTTAAATCAACCGAGTGAATGTTCATGCCGACTCGAGAATACTCTAAGGGTCTGTGTCTATCTAGGCTTTGCCTTGCGTGAACAAGGTCCTAACCAAGTCTCTAAGAGGTTTACACATATCAACTTAGTCTATGGATTTCATTCAAGGCCCAAGCCCACTCGTTGGATCCATACCAAGGCCCAACAGCACATGGCCTGGTCTAAATCTGTCCAAACGAGGCAACTAATCCATTTACTACTAATAAACAGTTTCCATTCATCCATCATAACTTAAAATCCCAAAAGAAACTACCTCTTCCGACTAAGGGTACATATCTCCACACTTAGGCCTGATAAGGGCCCGCCTAGACACAGACACGGGTCAATGTTCTCCCAAATCACACTTTCGGGTCACCTCTAAGATATCCTAGGTCCAGGTCCTCCATTTATGTTCAATTAATAGTTAACAGCTACTCTAAAGATCTAAGAATGACAGCATATAAAAGAAGTGAAGTATGAACTCCAACGAGAGAATCAACAGGGAAAAGCAACGGTCCAATCCTAGGTAATGGGCCACCTTAGGTTCGGTCCATCTCCAGTGATTTGATCTCTAAACGAAGTCATTAATGCCATAATATACTGTGTTTGGTGCTTAGGTGGTTACGGGCATCTTTGACAACTCTTAGAGGTCGAATCATCTTAGATTAATAACCAAAACACTAATCAGTGGTCCCCGCGAGTCAAGGTTGAGCCACACCGTTGACTCGGGCTTTGAACATCGATAAATGCTCATTTGGATGGTCAATGGGCCCCACTTCTGATCACAACTCCTAAATGTTGAAAACTGGAAAATCAGGGTTTCCCAGGTGGGCCTGATGTGTAGTGTGCTCGGTTGACCTCCTGGCCTGGTGGATCAACCGAGTGCACTGAATTACCTGAATCAGGCCTCCTGGACAACTTGATTCATTTCTAAAGGTTTCCAGCGTGTCCGGTCAAACTCCTGGCCTGGATGATGACAGCATACTCCAAAAACCTTAAAAAGAGTGATTGTCCCAATTTTAAACACTATCTAAAGTAAAGACTAAGTATCAGGTTGATTTGGGTGTAAAGAGTCTGAGTTTCGGGTGAAAAACCAACTTTCAGTCAATTCTTGCAAAAACAGTGTGTTCCAGGTTAACTTGGACAAGGCCAAGTCAACTTGGCTAACTTAAATGGATTTTCTGCAAGAAAATGGCTGAGGGCCAATTTTTCATAAAAATACAGTGTTCTCGGTCTACCTATGGGTCGACCGGGAACACTAGAGATCTCAGACCTGCAGAAAAAGAAAAAAAATAACTGGGAGCTGTCCAGTTACAGCTGCAGTGTTGCAGGCCGGTCGACCGGGAACACTGCGGGTCGAGTCCGCCGGTCGACTGTGAACATGAAACGGGTTTCTGCAGAATTTCCGTTTTGGCTCTTTTTACATCCAAATCACCTCCAATCACTTCCAAACTTCACCAAATCATCTCCAAACATTAAATAACTCCAATGCCCCTCAACCAACAACCTTGTGGCCCATTAATCTTCCAAATGGGGGGTGAAACCCCCATCCATCAATGCCATTTCATCCAAAACACAATAACAGAGGCTCCAGGTGTATTCTAAAACTTAATTAACATGATTTATGAACTGAAACTACAACAATCATGAAATGAAATACATATTCTAAACTAGGAGTATGAGTACTTGCCTTTTAGAATTTAAGGGAAGGTTTGTAGAGAGAAAGAGAGCTAGAAGAGAGAACCCAGAGTCTCAGCAGTGAAGAAGAAGAAGCACAGCAGAGTATTAGCAGTAGCTGCAGTTCCTTGAGGCAAATCCCAGCAACAACAGAACCTCCCAGGTGAAGAAAAGAGAGAGGAAGAAGATGAAACAGCTGCTGCTCTTAGGGAGAAATCCTAGCACTGTAATGGTCCCAGCTCAACAAGGAAGGAGGAGAAGTAGTAACAGCTACTGGGGAGGAGTCCCAGCACAGAGTCACTGTAATAGTAGCTTTAGAAGAGAGGGGAGATGAGAGAAAAGAGAAAAGCAGCTGCTGTAGCTCTAAGATGAAATGCCCAGCACACAGTCCAGCAGCAATCTCAGTGGCTAGGAAGAGAAATGAGGAAGGAAGAGGGAGATGATGAAGGATAGTTGCAGCAGCTTCAAAGGGAAATCCCAGAAATGTAACAGTGGCTGGAATGAGGGGAAATGAGAGAGGAAAAGAGAGAAATGAAATGGGAAACAGTTGCTGCAGCTCCAAGAATCTCCAGCACAATCACAGCAACAACAACAGTTGCAATTCTCAGCTCATACGTAGGAGAGGGAATGAGGGAGAAGAGAAGAGGGGAATTAAGATGAACAGTGGTGGCTGGGTTTAGGGTTCTCCTTGGGATAAGAGCCATTTTATAGTTTAGGGGGAGATGGTTGATGACAATAATACCCTTTAGGTTATCATGCAATTAGGGTTAGGGCTGGGGCTAATTAGGTCTTTTGGTAGGAATCTTCTAGAGGATGCACAATTAGTAAAAACCCCTCCTAATTAATTAAAACTCAACTAAGGCCTACCCCACCCTAATTAGCCTAGAATTAACACAAACACCCAACTAACCCCAATACTAACTAAACCAAGCTAGTCTAACTAAAACCTAGGAAAATCTAACTAATCACTCTAGTTAACCCCTAATTAGCCCAAATTAAATAGTAATTAGCAATAATTAGCACAATTAACTAATAATTAGTAATAATTAACAATAATTAGCATAGATTAGTATTAATTAGCCTATAAAATAGCAATTAGAGGGCCCACCAAGGGTGGGGCCTCACAGGTTGGGTTGTTAGGCTTTGAGAGAGAGAGAGAGAGAGTTAGCATCGGTATGAGGCTGGTGGTGAACACGAGCATCGGATCTAGGAGGAGTGTGATAGGGAGGAACTTCAAGTCGTGCTAAGATTTCTTGCTTTGAGTTATCGCAGAGGTGGCGAGCACGAGCATTAGATCTAGGAGGAGTTTGACGGAGAGGAGCTTCAAGTCTTGAGCTTTGGGTTTTTGCAGAGTGGGAGATGAGAAAAGAGTTGGCTTTTCAACGTAGACTTGATAAAGTGGACTTTGCTCTTTAAAATATGGCCCGCCACGGTTTTAAATTTCATCGTATCCATCGCACCCTCATTTCATCGCACCTGATCAACTCTCTCTCTCTATATATATATATATATATATATAAAAGAGATGCTCTCATAAGAATTATTCTCACGCTACTGTGAAAGTAAGGGATACCATGAGAGTAAGGGAGCCCACACAAATAGGTTGTTGGCAATATATATATATATATAAGGAGATGCTCCTACGAGAGATATCTCTCACCTTATTTGAGATATAGGAGTGAGGGGCTCACATTTAAGTTGTTGGCACTGGATATGGATATGAGGGCCTCCACCTTATCTCTCATAGTAAGGTGAGAGTATCTCTCATAGGCAAGGCTCCCCTAAGTTGAAGCTTAACTTATCTTAAGCTGAAATAGCAAATCAAAATTGATTATATATGTTTTTTGCATGATAGAATTGAAAAATCCAGTTCTTATTGGATTTATCTTAATTTTGGAGATAATCATCATGCAAAAAACAGCAATACACGATTTTGATTTGTGGGATTGGCACTGTTTCGGCTTAAGAGAGTCGGTCCCTATATATATATATATATATATATAAAGTGGGACCTGCAGGTGAGTCTCACATCATTGTCCAAACCCTGTTGATGGAAACTTTGATCTAATAGAAATATAACAGCTCTCCTATCATGTAGAAAATCAACAATTAGTTCTTGATCAATTCTAGTTGACATTCCACTATGGATATATGTGACCAAATTTCGTGCCAACACTGATCACACTCATAGTTGAGTGGTATTGACACCTTTGCTTCACAAGGGTACTCTAGAGATCATCACCACTGCTCCACCTAGCCAAAATAAATAAATAAATAAAAAAGATGTAGTCAAATTTTGCACATGAACAATATCAATTTTGATTGACACAACTACAAAAGCAAGACCCCTAAATCAATGGCATTCACCAAAATTTCGTCACTGCATTTTTTTGCATGAATGGAAGCTTCTGTCCTAGGAGCATTCTATATATTACTCTTATTTTCAACCCATGGGACCCATTTAGATGCTACTCATAAATGAGAGAGAACTAAATTGAAATGTGCCCTTCATGTGTGCGCCAAGGAGAATAGTCTTCTCGATAAAATACCATGGGGAAACTCAAGGAAAAAAAAGAATTCTCATCTGTGAGGGTCCCAAAAAAGTCAAATCTAATGAGATCATGATGCCCTATTTGAGGATACATGGGAATACAGAAAATGATAGATTCAGATTCTCGAAGACACCAGACACCTCGATAAATATAAAAAAAAAAAAATCATCACAATCAACCCTTGATTTAACATCCTTTTAAAGTTCAAAAATTCTACTTGGACATACTGGGGTGGACCGAACTTGGCCCGGTACCCCCCGGCAGCCGTTGGATCCCAGAGAGGCGAACTTGGCCCGGTACCCCCCGGCAGCCGTTGGATCCCAGACCTCTCTGGGATCCAACGGCTGCCGGGGGGTACCGGGCCAAGTTCGCCTCTCTGGGATCCAACGGCTGCCGGGGGTACCGGGCCAAGTTCGGTCCACTCCAGTATGTACAAGTACCAGGGCTCTTTAAAGTTTCAATTCAATTATGTAAAATTGGTGCTGGTGCCGGATCATCATCGGTCAGGAACCGCCTACTTATCAAAGATAGGCCAAGTGGGCCCACTAAGCTAGACAGCACATGCAGATGCTTGCAAAAGAGAGCAATACATGCTTGAAGCTGAAAGGCATAATTCTCGTCTCGTTTGTGCGTTTATATCACAAAACCCCTCTTTCACCCTCTTCTAGGGTTTCTTCCTTGCAAGTGTGTGTGGTGAGTGAGTGATTCCATCTTGGAATTGAATTTTTTAGGGTTTCAATGTCGAAATCTCTGGTTCAGCCCATAGGGCAGAAGCGATTGACAAACGTCGCCATAGTTCGTCTCAAGAAGCACGGAATCCGATTCGAGATCGCTTGCTACAAGAACAAAGTCCTCTCTTGGCGTTCTGGAGTGTAATCCCTTCCCCCACAAAATTCTTTTTATCTTTCCTAATTCATCATCATCTGCTTCTTCTTATATATGATTTCGTTTTCGTTTAAACAACTGATCACTCTAAACTTTTGATCCAGAGAGAAAGACATAGATGAAGTTTTGCAGTCACAGACAGTTTATTCTAATGTTTCCAAAGGAGTTCTCGCAAAATCAAAGGAATTGATCGCCGCCTTTGGCACAGATGATCATTCAAAGATATGTTTGGAGGTAAAGCTGAACTTCTTTCAATTATCATCTCTCTATCATATAATATGAATGTTTCATTTTATTTTTCTCATGTTCAGAACGGATCTAAGTTATTAAATCATCCATAGAGTGTCAATCCAAAACTTTTTAGATTCTGTACTGCGCAATGATATGGTTTTAGCACCTTGTATATTACATGAATACAGATTTTGGAAAAAGGGGAACTTCAAGTTGCTGGGAAAGAAAGGGAATCTCAGTTATCGAATCAATTCCGAGACATTGCAACAATAGTCATGCAGAAGACGGTTAATCCGGAAACTCAACATCCCTATACAATAAGCATGATTGAGAGGCTTATGCATGAAATCCATTTCGCTGTTGATCCTCACTCCAGCTCCAAGAAACAGGTTAAGTATGATTGTACAAATTTTACAGTACTCTGATAACTTGGTTTGAGAATGCGTAATGTTATGGTCAGCTTTTTGCTTTTTGCTATTACCTATTACAGTATGAGTACTAATTTATACATCATATGGCTTCTTCCTCTGTAAGAATTAAAAAATTTTGATTACATAAACTTGGACATGTTGATACTATTATGACACTATTTTGCATCACCCAAACATCATTTCAACCTTTTCACAATCAACGCCTAGTAATTTTGTATAATTTCTAATTTTAAAGCCACTAACCAGCAACTAAATAACTTGCGATTTGGCCAATAACAACTTCAAACGTTTAATTTAACATCCACAGCATGCTTGATGCCATTGGGCAATTCTGACGTATGGCGTCTAGTTTCGCACGAGCCTTTTCCCTCATGATACACACATTTTTAATAAACAAATAAAGAAAATATGCAATTTGATAATGTAAATAGATGACATTTGGAGTGGGCTATTTTAAGCCTTTTAATGAGATAACTAAGATTGACAAAAATTCAACCTAGTAGTAAGGTCTTAAAATTACAAACTGCCATTTCTTTTTCTTTTTATTAGTGTTATTATTACTTTTTTTTTATTGTTAACATGAATCAAACCTACCAACAACCTAAAAGTTGCAACAGTGCAGTGATCACCTTCCGCTGTGGCACGGGCTCTTCTTGTCATCTCTTTTTCCTGAACATAATGTGTTAACTTGGTAGAAAAAGAGTTTTATTGATGGGGTGCACCCCCAAAATGGAGTGCGCACATAATCCGGCGTTTATGCCTCTTGCAATGAGGCAGGTGCAAGCCACGCTTCAGACTTGAGCCCTCGGGAGTGTTATAATGCCATGCCCTGAGGCAAGCCTCAAAGCATAAGTCTCAAATGCTTCAAAAACACCAATGCATATGTATATATATCAGAAACTGACATAGTAAAACAGAGCCAAACCTGTATAAAGCCCAAGTCAAAGCCGATATCATCAAACACAGGAGAAGGAGAACCCAATCCAAGATTACTTTCATGCCTAATAAATCCTTCACGCAAGAGTTTAGAAGAAAACAATAGGTTTCAGTTAAAATGGGCTCCTCTTCAAGCAAAAAAAAAAACTAAGGTTCTTTGTTTTAGTATGAAGAAACCTTTTTGGTGCTTTGTGATATCAATGAATTCATGTGAGTGGTATGACATAACTTTGAGGAACTATATGCTGAAGACATTTTGTTTTGCTGTCCCCTCTGATTCAGGCTCTAGAAGTCATCCATGAGCTTCAGAAGAAGTTCCCTATAAAGCGTGCCCCAATGAGATTACGACTCATTATACCTGATAAACATTCTTCTTCTCTCATGGAGAAGCTCAATGCTTGGAGTGCTAATATTGATTCCAATGATGTATCTGGGAACCAGCTGTATGTGGTATGTAGAGATTCCTTACCTCTGTTACGCTTTTTATTTTTTTTGGGCGTATGCCTGCTTGTGCGTAATGGTAGTTTTCTTAAAAAGGTGAAAAGAAAGACTGTATGACGTTTAGTTAGACTACATTTTTGCCAAAAAAAAAAAAAAGTACTATTGCCATTGCTTAGCTTCTTGCATCCACCAGGCATGTCATCTTTTGAGGTTTTCAGTTGTCAGCTTCTTTTTCTTCTCCCCTTTCTTTTAAAATCAGGGGCAAGGCAGAGCCAAGAATTTCTTCTTTGAGGAGCCATCATGTCAGAGATCTAAGAATATGAATAGGCTCTCATTTCTTTCTTTTTTTCCTTTAATTGAATTACTGAAGCAAGAAAATGAAGTCCTAAGATTTTTGTTTTGCCAGCAATAGCCCCTTGTTTCCTTGTTCATACTTTATGTGTTGTTCAGGTCTGCCAAATGGAGCCTGGTTTCTTCCGTGACTGCGATGCCTTGGTGAGGGATTTTCAGGGCCGGTTGGAAATTCTTGCTGTTTCTGTGCATTTTGAAGGGGACACACATGTTGTTGACCACTACGACAAACAAGAGGAGCTTCCACCAAGTGTTTTCAAAGAGTCAGCTGACAGTGTTAGCAAACTTAGCGAGCGTCTAGAGAAGCAGGCTATCTCTACACAAAATAAAAGTGCCGAAGAGCCAGTCAAGCAGAACAAGTGCAGCACATGCGATGCATTGGTTGGAGATGCCAAGCAGTACCGGGAGCACTTCAAAAGCGATTGGCACAAGCATAACCTGAGGCGCAAGACAAGGCAGCTCCCTCCCCTCACAGCTGAAGACTGCTTGGCAGATGTGGAAGTTGTTGACCTCAGGGATGATTTGAAGGATTATTCATTTTAAGGTTAGTCAAAAAGTGATGTCTGAGCACAGTTTTACTTTTAGGACTACAGATGGAGGGTAAAAGAGAATGACTTGCTGATTCAGGTCTTCTTTTTGTTTTTTATGAAATTTTTGGGAAACACCTCACTACTAAACTGCATACCAGCCTACCACACCACATGCACCCTGTACGCAACGTGGCAACATGGGGTTGAGAATTTGTTCATGAATAGTTATCAAAAAATTATCCCTAGAGGGTGGATCTCCTTAAGCTATAAAAGCAAACATGCAAATGTAAGTTTGACCGTACACGACTTATTTGTGTTTTATTATGTTGTGTTTTTGCAGACTTAACAGTTCTGTCGAGCTTCTTAAATGGGTCACAACAGGTACATATAAGCAGTGGCATGAAGAGTCGATGACAAAAGATGCTGATGTTATTTGCCATAAGGGCAAATTGTTTTCAATACCCAAGACATATTTTTAGTGTTTTTCCTATCAAGGCTCAGGCAGATCATTTCCCGTTTACAGGATTTATAATTTTCTTTTGAATCCCAGATCATGTAAAAAGTACATTGAGCTAATAGTTTGCTTGGCATTCCCTTGTTATATTGAGATCTGAAGCACATCCTTTTTTCTTTTTTTTTCCTTTTTTTCTCTTAAAATAGTAAGAGCATTCCCTGGATGATACAATGTATAAATTTTTGTACTCCTGTCTCCTCATCTCTCCCTTTCAAGATAGATACAAGTACGCAACTTGTTATAGTTGGCTGGTTTGCCATTAACTGAGTTATATGCTGCTGGAGAACATAAATTGCACTTGGCCATTCATTTGGAAGAACTTTAATCCGATCATCTTATATTCCTGTGGCCTCCTCTGCACTCAGCTTGTGAATCTTAATTACCTGCTACTGATCATGGTGAGTGAGTTTGCTACTGAACACACAGCCTGTATATATTATTTCCTGTGAATCCAGATACATGGACTCTCATTAATGTGCAAGCCAAGCTACCTGCTCTTGGTTTATGAAGATCGAACGTGCCCTATGGCTTCATTACTGGATGAGAAGAAGACGGGGGTTTATTTTTATGTTCATTCAGAGGATCTACATTGTGACTATTTCACCTCCTTCACCTCTTGAGATACCCATTCACCTCAGTGGGAAGTCAGCTTGCTCATAACTATTTCTTCTCTTTCACCTCTTGAGATGCCTACACAGGTCCTTTTATTCCTCCCAAGAACATCCAGATGTTTATAGAAGTAATTTTCAACAGTGCAAACCATAGTTACTTAGTAGACCATGTTGCTACTACCATGTTAATAGCCATCCCTGATTTTAGTAGTTTGGCTCTTCTTCTTTTTTTAATCTGTCCATTTGATTTTAGTTGTGCAAGTTTCTGTATCTATGATGTTTCTATGAGCCTCTTATTCCAATGTTGCAACTTGCAAGCCATTATATTGATAATGCATTTTACAAGTGGTTTAATGCAATTTGAACTTCCAAAAAGAAAAGGAAAAAAAAAAAAAAAAAACAGATTGGACCTAATGCATGATAAAAATTCAACACTTGATCCGTTTTGAATATGGACTAAATTTCAGCCTCTTCAATGAATTGGGGCCTTAACTCAAAGGGGTTAGTCGTGTGGTCAGGACCGCGGTTCCTCTCTCTTTCGGAGCTAGAGGTCTTGGTATCGACCCTCGGTTCCCCCTCTCTTTAGGACCCGAAGGTTGAGTCCACTTGTACTACTACCTATGGGCCGCAGGGGTTTTACCTAGCTTCTCTCTTAGCCCAAAGGGAATAGTCTAGTCCAAAAGGTTGGGAACCCTCCATTAGCAAAAAAGTAATAATAATAAACTGGAGTCTTAACTCCGCCTATGTTGGGGTATCCTTAACATAGCCAATCCCAAGCCCAGACAAAGGAAGAGGGTTGTGCGTTAGTTAGCCGACAGCCAGCACAATACTCAGTCGGATTTCTTTATGGATTTGATTACAAGACATATTCAGGATGAGGTGCCGTGGTGTATGCTATTTGTAAATGACATTGTTTTAGTGGATGAGACAAGAGAATGAGCGAATGCTAAGCTAGAATTGTGGCGGAATACGTTAGAGACAAAAAGGTTTAGGCTAAGTCATTGCAAAACGGAATATATGGAATGCAAGTTTAGTCAAAGTAGAACACCTAGTAACTTAAAAGTAAATTTAGGCACACAAAAGATTGTAGAAAAAAAAAAACTTTAGGTACCTTAGATCTATGGTGCAACAGGATGGAAAGATTGATAATGATGTAAGTCATAGGATTCAAGCCAGGTGGACCAAATGGAAGAGTGCTTCGGGAGTCTTATGTGATCGGAAAGTCTCCCTCAAAGTTAAAGGAAAGTATTATAAGGTGGCGGTACGTCCAGCGTTGTTATATGGATCAGAGTGTTGGGCAGTAAAACATAATCATATTAAGAAGATGGAAGTTGCGGAAATAAGAATGTTGAGATGGATGTACAAGATCACAAGGAGAGATGGGATTAGGAATGAGGAGATTAGGAGCAAAATAGGAATAGCACCGATTAAAAATAAAATGAGAAAATCGACTGAAATAGTTCGGCTATGTTAGAAGGCGCCCAACGGAAACACCTGTTAAAAGGTGTGAAAGCATAGAGATTGCCAGGAGTAGAAGAGAGAGAGGGAGACCCAAGAGAAGTTAAAAAGAAACTATTAAACATGACCTTGCCTACATGAATCTAACGGCGGACATGGCCCTAAACAGATTTGATTGACATCGTCAAATCCATATAGCCAACCCCACCTAGTAGGAAAAAGCTTGGTTTGATTTGATTTGGTTTAATGAGCCTTCCCTTACTACACTTTTTGCAAAGAAAAAAATATTAGCACCAAAATTCACAAAGCATATTGCAAAATTCGAGCCTTTTTGAATTAAAGTTCCCTTTGGTCCTTGAAGCGCTTTCTTAGAACAATGCACCAGTGTCTGTATTTATAGCTATTTTATTTCTCAAGTAATACTGAAGATAATGATGCCTTTTTTGCAACTGCATTTTATTGTAATTGATGATTTGATTTGCTCAGTTGAGTTAGCCCAAGTCAAAAGCCAAGATGCCACAAGTACTCAAGGATGAAGACACTAGTAAGAAGAGATTGAATGAATAAAGTTATGATTCAAATGAAACCTGCATAGGAAAATAACTTTATTCTGTTTTCCACAATAGTATAATATATACAGTTAAAAAAAACACACATTGCTCAAATGCTTATACATGACAAATTAATATAATGAACAAAGAAGACAACAGCCACATAAAAATTCCTTTCCTGAATCTGGACACCTAGAACACATTTATTCAACCCCAAATGGTTTTAGGTGTTGGGGCTGTGGTGTGTCGATGCATCTTCACTGGTCATAAATTTTGGCAGCATTGGCAAACCAACTTATTCACCACCTTTACCCTCTTCAATGAATAAAAATTGGAATTTTGCCGATAAGTAATAGTGATGGCTAACCAACAAGTGATAGATCAGTTGGCCAAGGACCCTGCGCCTTAAGAAACGGAGAGTTCTTTTGCATTCAACACCTACCTCCATTAGCCACCTCCCATAGTTTTATCCGGTGCATGTGAATAGGAGGATTTGCATGTACCCCTAATTAAAGGATTAGTTATCGGCTGTCCAAAATCAAATATCCCTCGGGCTCATGGCCAAAAGTTCTTGGGCTGGACTGGGCAGGAGATATGATGGCTATTTTTTTTAAAAATGTAATAGTAATGGCTCGAATGAATGCTAGCACAACAATGAAATCTACAAATTCACAGCAGGAAGCTTCCTCCCTTGTGTGGAATCAATCTTTGTCCTTTTACCAACACCCATAAGTTCCACCAATGAAGGAAGAGGCCGAGGTACAGGTACATTCATTGATCTGTACAGTTTCCTTATGCTTGCATCAAAACTCTTTGATGGTCCAATGCAAGAAACACTTTTCTCCACATCGGACTCACTATAGACTCCTGATTTCTCAAACTGCTCTTCAGCATCTGTATCCTCCTGAAAAGACAAGGATCTCCCTGCTGTCTTACAGGTTCCATCTCCTGAAAAGTCAGTTTTAGGACATTCCAATCTGTTTTCTTCATGCAATGCATTAGAATCTTGAAGAATGATTCTCTTTCTTCCGAGCATGACATCTTTTGGTTTCTCAACTTGCACCACTTCAGCAGCACTCTTCTCTTTAAAGGAAGATAAACTTTCCTCTGTCTTGGTATTTTGTGCATGCAATGGAAAAGAATCTTGAAGAACTAGCCTTGCTTTACCAAACAATGTAATAGGTCTTTTGCAAGATGGGGGAGACAAATTCAAGGGTAACTTTATTGGAGATGAAATGTTACACTCTGTTGCTTTGAGCGTCGGTGCTGCTAATGCAGAACTAGCAACACCATTTGTTAAGACTGGTGGAACTGAAGCATGAGATGAAGTGGACTTTTCAGCACTAATGTTCAGTAACTTCCACAGAGGGTCGTCTTTGGTTAGTTTAGTTGTAAAACAGTGATTTCTAACATAATCCAGCTCCATGGCCCTGCAGGGAGGAGTTGTTGAAATGACCCACTTGGGCTGGAGAAGTTCCAAGGCCCATTCTAATTCATCCCTTGATGAGTGCATCGAGTAACAGACATGCCAAACACCAAACTGGTCTTTCTCGGCCTCTTTAAGTTTCAAATCACTTCGCCTTTCTGCCTCGGCACGCTCTTCACATGCATACCACTGTGCAGAGGGGCGTATAAAGAGAGGTTCTGGTTGGAGATTGGCCTTTGCCTCAGTGAGCATAGCCTTTGCTTTCTCATACAATCTGGGAAACCCATCCAGCACCTGTGCCAAAAGGCGTAAGATAAAAGCTAAAAATGAAGAGTCTAATCGTATCACTGGATGCTAGAAAGAAATGAATGCACACCTGAAAGCGACAAGATGCATCTTCTGACAGAATGTGAGGAGCTGTGAGTGAAAGCTCTTGGAAGCATTCTGCATTTTTAGTCTCATCAACATAAATCTTGGATCCAAATGTCCTAGATACTTCCACAAGTATGTCCTCTTGGCCAAGAAGACCACATGCCAAATACACCACAGGGGCATGTGGGTGCTTCCATATGCAATTGATTACCTGCAAGCATAATGGATTCCCCAGCCCAGATAAGAGTGTTGAATGAGTTTGCAAATATGGACAAATTTAGAAGGAAATAATCCAAATCCATATTCCCAGTTACAGGTATGGGTATTACTACAATATAAAGCATAACACACAAGGAATGGCACAATTATACCTGCTGAATTGCTGAGTGCTTGCTTGGAAGCTTCAAAAGGCAACTAGCAAATGTGCAGTCCAGGAACAAGTAATCAAGGCTGCCTTCTGACTCTCTTCCTTTCCTTGTTATGTATTTCATAGGTAAATTTTGCAGGCATTCAGGCGTTAGTCTACAATCACCTGTGTGCAGGACATTGCCAAAATCACCTTCAAACAAGAACATGACAGCTCCTGGATTTTAAAACCACCATGCCAAATCAAGTCATCATCTGTCAGTCAAAAAGTTGTTGCAGTATTATTATAAAATGAATATGAAAAGAGAACACCAAATGTGTTACACCCCAACCCAAATTAATCTTAATTAGTGCTACTTAATGAGGATTTAAGCTTAATTAATTTTGCTTAGTTGTTAATCATCGAAATTGGTACTCATTAGTCCTTTTAGACTGAGTTAGTTGAGTTTTGAGTCTTGAATAGGTGAGTGGAGTAAAGTTGACTCGGTTGGGTAGAGTCAAGGACTTTTTTGTAATTATAAATTTTCGCATTTTGCATCATTTTCACGTCATCTTGGCGTCAACGCGTGTATTTTGACGACCACGTTGATTTTCGTATTTGGCTCTACTTCATTCGAGCAACCGTTGAACTAGTGGACCTCCATTTGACTAAAATTGGAAATATGTAACTTAAGTGGGCTTTCTTATAAAAAGGGGCATTCTTATCCCTTTTATAAAATACTTTATCCTTCCTTTTCATTCCTTTCCATCCCTCTTTTCTCTCTACTCTTCTTCTTCATCTCTTTCTCTTCCTCATCACTAAGTGGGAGTGATTGTGGGTGCATTGAAGGCTAGAAATGGAGATCCCTTCATCTTCTCCATCATCTTCATCTTCCTCTCTTCCTTGTTGACAAAGAACACCTCCATCATCTTCCATTTTCTTCAAATTCGGAATCCTTCCAAGAGGTAGGCTTCAAACTCCTTTTTGTTTAGATTTTTGAGTTGTAATAGAGTCAAGAGACCCATGTTTACTCATACATGCATATTCATTCCCTTTTTCCATGATTTTTGTGATTAAGGTTTGTGAAATTGGGGCTTTTGTGGCTCCTTGAGTCAAGTGTGTGAGAAGGGTTTTAAAAAGCTCTATTGAGGTAAGTATAAGCATAAATTTGGAGTTACATGTTGTTTACTTCTATTGATTCAAATGAAATCCTCTCTCAATGATTATAAACTTCTTAATGAATGAATGGGTTGTTTAGTTTATGATTTTTGTTGATAAATGGATGGAATGATTATATGTATTATAAAGGGAGCGAGGAGGCTCCATTTTTACAGGTTTGAGGTTAGAAGAAGTGTGTAAATGGAAGGGAAGAGAGAGAGCTTCAAATTTACAAAAAAATCAATTTTCTAAAGCTTTGCTAGCCGCTTGGCCCCTAGCGGCTTGCCGACCTGAAGTGGGTCAGATTAACAACAAGCTCCAAAATTCCCTGTCATTGGCGATCACCAGGAGGTTACCTGGCGGCTAGCCGCCTGCATGGTCACCGCCAGCTGACCGACCTCCCAGGATTTTTTCAATTTTTTTAACATTTCAAAGTGCTCTTAGAGCCATGAATTGATACCCCAACCTCTTAGTTGCCTAATTGAAACCTTAGGAACTTGAGTAACCCTAAAAATAAGGACTTTATCACCATGCCATGGATATTAATTTAATGAATCTTTTATTAAAATGTGACACTAAGTAGAAGTTTCCTAAATGTATATCGAATTGGATGGTGAAGAAACAATAGGTGATTAGACTAGATTGGCTAGTAAATCCCTTAATTCCTTAAATTATTGCATTTCATATTGAAGTACACTTTCATTTCTGTATATCAATCTTAATTAGTAGATTTATTGCATTATTAGCATTCTTTGAGGTCTAATTGTTTCCGATTTTAGTATTTATTGGAAATGTGGATTAAGTGAGTATATTGTGATATGTGATTAGCATTTGATTTGATTTTAGATAATTGAAATAAAAACTCACTCAAATCCAATTATTATTTCGATTATTATTGATTTGATTGAGTCGGCTCTACTTAACTTCAACCTTGTGATACCTGACGGGGTTTGAACTTAGTTTATTTATTCGAGACTATTGTAGTAAGTCATCTAGAGCACCGAAACTCCAGAACCGGGTAGCCAGTTAGCCTTTGGCCGGGCAACTGGTGACATCCCAACTAAATTTGCTCACTTTTGAGAGAATGAGCTTAAGGTACTAGCCAAATTAATATATTTTCACTTCACTTGATTCCCAAGCATAAATTACTCAATTTTAGCATAAATTGCCTAGTCATTACTTATTATCGACATCTATTAAATTAATTTGTCTCTTCAATTCAAATTTGATACATTATGTATTTCTTTTTTTATTGCATATACTTGCTAAATCGTCGTATTGAGATACTACATTTGGTGTCACAGATACAGGGACAACTCCCGGTCCTGACGAGGCCCCGGAGGGAGAGGAGGTTACCCAAGAGGTACCTCCAGGATTAGAAGAGTGGCCAGAACAAGGGCCAGCTTAGATTCTACTTCCTTCGGAGTGTGTGCTACATCTTGAAGATATCATAGTTCATGTGGGTAGCCCCTTTTTGAGTGGGTCACATGTAATTCTTTTGAATATACTTTTGGTAGTGAATGTATAGGGTTCTTTCATTGATCCCTCGTTTGTAAACTAATGTTTATACTTGTATAATTCTTTTGTAGTAAACTTGAATATTTAATTGGACCAAATGGGAAATGATACTTTCTGTTAATGAATTACAGCTTCCGCTATGTTTAAATGTCATTCATATATTTTGGTGAGCTAGACTCACATGTGGAATAATTGTTTTTCTCTCCTTCGTGTGTTGTATGTGGCTTGAGACAGGTACAATATAACAGGAGTACGTGTGCCACACTTCAGGGATTACCCTAGGTCAAGGTGATTCGGGACCGGGATGTGACAAAATGCGCGCAGCGCAGCAAATAAACACCACATGAACAAAGAGATGAATAAATCATTGCAATATCAAACGACCCCAAAACTCAATTAGATTTCCAATAGGCAGAAGAGGAAAATAGAGACACAGAACCCCTGAAATGACACAAATGAAAACAACTGTTCAAGCTCGTGCATATTGAATCGAAAGGGACTCAGATTTCCTTCTATTAAAATTTCCAACCTTGAAGAAATATTGCAGCGTCCATAAATAAAACAGAGATAATACAAAAAAATCATCAGAAAATCAAGAACAGAACAAACGACAAGATATGTATCAAATATGAGCCTTATAGATAACAACTGAATATCAAACAATTCCTTGCAATCAACAATATACACAAATCATGAAAAACAGATAAACAGATCCCAATTCGATAAATAAATAAACAAGAGATTTTGAGCAAATAAATCAAGAGACCCAGAAAGGGGAAAAGAAGAGAAAAGAGGAGAAAAAGGGGGGGGGGGGGGGGGGGGGGGGGGGGGGGGGGGTGTTGGGCGGGGGTTACCTGGACAGTGATTGGCGTCGAAAGCGGTGACGGAGAAAGGGCAGTCGGGATCGTGGATGACGACGGATTGGCCTAGTTCAATTTCGACGAAAAGAGAAGGATGGAGTTGTGGGAGGTGTTGAATGATCAATGATTTGGTGAGTTGGGTGGTGTAGATGGGAAAAGAGGAGTGGAGGGAGATGTGAGAGCAGTGATCTTTGTGGGCGTGGGATAGGAAATGGTAACGTTTTCTCTTAGATGAAGGAGACCATGTATCTACAGAGAAAGGAAGCCCTTTCGGCATCTCTATCGGCATCTTCTTCTTCTTCTTCTTGATCAATGAATTTCTATTCAAATAGATGATGATGAAGAAGAAGAAGGGAGTTGTTAAATGGGTTCTCTGTTTCTTTCTTGTATGAGAATTGAGAAGAGTCGAATAGTAAAAGCCTTTTTATCTATGAGAGGGAACTTTTTGGGGCCAATTTTGAATGAAAAGAGAACAAAAGGCGGTTTTATTTCGCTCGTCGAGTGAGTCAACCGCCACAATCTAGACGCTGTGGAAGATCTTAGCCATTAAAATCTTTCACCAATTTCAAGGCCGTTAGATTTGGACGTGGTTCAATGGAAGGATTTAGGGTTTAAGGATACAGATTCTATTCATCATGGATGGCCAGATGATTACATGTACCCATTTGGAAGGACTCAAGCGTTACGAAAAAACGTTATTGTCTGCGAATATAAATTAGGCTCCATCATCGGTCAACAGACCATGTGAGTGAGACGTGCCAAGGGAACGAATTATATGGTCCTCTCTTTAGAAGAAAAACAGAAGACGGAAATGAGGAGAATTTTCTTCGATGGGCAGCCCATGTATATGGAGTCCACTTGGGCTGACCTTTGATCCATGCGACTCTTTTCCTCCTTATCTATAGCACCATGACCAATTTTATAATCATCGACTTCTTGCTCACCTTACCAAAATTTAATAGTTGAAAGATCATTACTAAACTTAAGATAGTTGCCAACATACTCATGGTAGAGTAATATTGACAGCAGCACTTTAGTTCCATAGTCCACACGTGTTCAAGGATCGATCCCTTTATCATGAGTCAGAGAATCACTCTATAGTCCTTACCATTGACCTAATGTAGTAATAAAAAATAAAAATAAGAAACTTAAAAGGCTATTGAATCAAAAGCTAGAATAATCCTATTAGGACTGACCTTTTCTATTGCTTGTAGGTGAAAATCCTCTTGGTAGGGGTTGCTTTTAGCAAATAAATAGATAATTAGACATGGTTGATGGTTGCAGGAAGTTAGACCCCTAGGACGGCAATTAAAACTCCGAAGCCAGGCCCCCATACGTATATATTTAATATATTGATACATGGAGATTTCAAAAAAAAAAAAAAAAAAAATTCTTTTGTCAATTTCACTAAATAAAAGATCCCTGAATTAAAGGTGTAAAGATTTTCCAGTGCAAATAAGATTATCTGGAATGGTCATTTTTTCTCCCTTAACAAATGTCCACATGCAAACGTCATAATACTAACTCATTACACCCCTTTTTCTCGTATCTACTTCCCCAAAATCCCAGCACCTAACCCACCGGCACCCACCTCCTACCCCATCACCAGCAGCCACCTCTACCGGCCATCAGCAGTTCTACTTATCAAATAAGAGAGGAATCGTCCCGCTGCGGGGGATGAGACATGGGCGTGTGGGTGAGAGAGCACAAGTTTGAATGCCCAGTGTATTAAAGAAAAAAAAAATCAATTTAGGCCCGAGGCAGGCAAGTGGCCATGGGTACGGTCAATGCATTTCTGCCAGTGCGGTTTATAACCTGACCTTACAACCCTGCCGCCACAAAATAATTAAAAGATGGGACTGGAGTCCACTCGGTGGAGGGGGAAGTTCTTATATACAGAATCTGAAGCTGCAGCAGCTATTCAATTACACTGATACGATCAAGAACATCGTATATTACAGACAGAACCTCCCAAATCATCCCCACCCCCACAACAATTCATTTCAGAGATCTTCCATTGTGCTCTATCCTTGCATATACCCATCCGCATTTATATGACCCACTCCAAAAAAATCTTCTCATCTGTCTGTTAATTTAGATGGGGCTTGACTCGAGCCTACAGTCTCACATCCACCAGAACAAAAACCGAGCCCCCCTAGCCCATCTCATCCAAGTTGAAGAGCAGCAGCCCTTAAATCTTCAGAGCCAGCAGCTATTAACCCACAAAAGGCATTTTGGGATTCATCACAAACTGGGCATATGTCTCCCTCTTGGAGAAGCATTAGGTGTTAGGGACTGGGCCCTCTCTGCGAAGATATCTGTTGTCACATTCGTGTAAGTTCTGGAAGGGAAAACTGATTGATTGAACACATCATTACCACCACCCATCCCCATCATATAAGCTGGAGGTGGAGAAAGAAAACAACTCCTATGAGCAGGTCCAAATTGACGTAATGGGCTTGAACAAGGAGACACGGGCAAAGACAAATTCATCCTGATGCCAGCCTGGTCACTGCAAGAAAATTGTAAACATCATAACATTTGCTTCTTCTACAAAACCAAGAATAATAGATGAAAGAACTTTGGGACTGTTCCAATGTACACACATGGTATCACAAACTGTGCATGGCAGATGGAGCCAAAAGAACAGGAAACCACAACAGCTGGATACAGTTTCTTTCCCTTTCTCCTCCACAAATCATTAATTACCTATTGCTCATTAATTTGGGATATGAGAAAAGATCACAAAAACCATATCCATTTCCTGGTTACTGTGATTTCTGATTGTCATGTCACTCCAATGCATCGACAACCATCCATTTGCCAAAACAGTCACCAATATTGATTTGGGCTAATCCAATTCATCCCTAAAAGAACAAAAAGACAACAACGTTTGGTGGAGAGTCAAAAGAGGAAAAGAACAAACCTTCTAAAATTTGTTGGGAGCCCAATAGTGAGTCTTGTCCCATAATCTCCATGTGAAGGTGAAGGAATATTCCTCCTGTTTGTGTTCTGCTTGCGAACACCAGAAATAGAGGTAAGTTGGAGCTCTGAAACCGGTAACTATATGATTCTGTAAACAGAAGGCTGGTTTTTATGCTTTGATTTGGTAGCTAAGATTTAACAGGAAGCATGAGAAACGTGTGAAATTAAGGATGGTTATCAGTTGAAATCTTTAAACTACGTTTATGGATGTGACAAAAATGAGATTGAAGGCTACAAGGATTACTTGTAATATACAGTTTTAAACAAAAGACAGAATAATAATGTCCTCTCATTTCAGAAAAATTGGGTATGAGAGTAACTTAAGTTCAAAGGTAACTGGACTCAAAATACAACGAGTCATGTAGACAAGTTAAACAGCTATAGTCGTCACATTGGATAAGGTTCAAAAATATAATGTGAAAAGCTATAGCAAAACATTGGATGCCTCCATCTGAGTGAGAGCCAAAGAGAGAACATAGTCGTGCACTTTGGTAAGACTTATTGTATGGTAACTAAGAGCCAAGTCATTGAAGCATGTGAATGTATAATAGCTAGACTGATCAAAGAGTGCATTTTGTGAACAGATGTCAACTTGTTTTGAGTAATCAGTAACATTTTAAGACTCGACTCCATATGATTTATCCTGACATTTTGAAACATTGAACACTTGCTGTATTGTTCGCAAAATTTGATTTAAGGACATGATTTCATTGTACATGAAGGGCATGTTTGTGTAGCCCATTTCCGCGGAAAAGGTTGTAGTTTTCTACGGAAAACTTCTTTTTCATGTGTTTGGTGCGGCAGTTTTCCGCGGAAATGCTTTTTCGCCACGTCAGCATTTTCCTTCCTAGCCATGGAAATAGACTTCCTATGGGGGGGTATGGGAAGTCCATTTCCACGGAAAACCGACCCCCCAATTTCCTCTCTCTCACCCTCACTCCACCCAACCACCCTCTTTCTTCCTTTTCCCCTCCCAACCCCACCCACCCCACACACATATCAACCCACCCACCCAATAGTTTTCACTAAAAAATGGTTTTCACTAAAGAAATCCATAGCTGCACCAAACAACATTAGCACTAATTCATCGAGGAAAACCTTTTTGCACCAAACATAAAATTTTGACTTCCGCGGAAAAACTTTTCCAAAGAATTTGAAACCCATGGATTTTGCTGATGTGGCAATTTCCAATTTCCACGGAAATTAGATGTACACAAACGTGCCCGAAGTCATAACTACAATCTTCTAATGAATTAGAGGGTTCAAACCATAAAAAGATTAAAAAAATACTGAAGATGACAGTGCCATAGTTCGTAGGCCCATATTATTAATATTAAAGAAAATCCAATAATTCACATACCAGCGCATGGATGTCATCAGCAGAAGTTTGCAACAGATCTTTGTTTACAGTGAACCTTGCAACTCTAACTGTAGCTTGATCTCGAACAAATGGGTGTTCCAGCAATTGTGCTGCTGTGGGACGTGCAGATGGATCACGTTGCAAGCAGAGCTTCAGAAAATTTTTTCCATCATCAGAAATATGATCAGGGATTTCTGGAATGTCTTTGCTGTTTCCAATTTTAAATATGGCAGCCACCTGTAAATTCCAACAAGACAAATAGATTTCAATAAATGTTGAACAGGAGTCCACATAAATCTTAGATTTGCTAAAATAGACTTGATTTACATAAATATGCTTCCAAGGCCAAAACTAGGAAGAAAAAAACTAATTTTAGATTAGATGTACTTTGGATGACAAGTAATATAAATATTTTCGCAGTAATTATCCTTCCACCATGCACTTGAGCAATTTGGCAACAAGAAACCTCTGGGTGGGCAATGTTCTGCCATCTCTATCACTAGATCATTACGACGCCAGTTGACATGATATAGAAGTTAGGAAAACAGAATTCCAACCATCACAGCCTGATTTCAGTGCCACCGCAAATGCACTAGGGCACAAATAGCCATCCATTCCAACAAATAACCACACCAATTGAGTACTAGGGTATCAAAATGCATCCCAATCAAGTTTTTCAAAGGATTTATAGTATCATATAATATTAAAAAAAAAAAAAGAAAAAAAAAATCACAGTATCACACCCCCTCATATTGGCTCCAGGGAGGTTTTGAGGTTGCCATCTCAAGAATTGTACAGCCAAGACTCCAAATATCCACTGCTAGGTTGTAGCCATTAAAGTTCATGATAACCTGAGATAGAAATAACAAAAATGTTGGACAAGAAAACGAGTTGACAAAGGAAAAAAGGACATGAGACTGCATATGCAAATAGTTACCTCAGGAGCCATCCAGAAAGGGCTTCCTTTAAAAGAAAGAACAGAAGAACAGGACGTAATCTGAAACAAGAGAAAAATAACTCATAAGTTACTTACATATAAAGAACAAAGAGAATCTCAGTCTTTTCTCTCACAATGTCTTAAGTAATATAATTGGCATATGCTCATTTAGGAATTTTTCTACACAGAAGCAATTATTGGAAGTAATCAATCAATTTCAAATGCAAACATCAACTGAACCACATATGACGTATCATATATTTGAATGTAGTCCGGTAAATGTTACATTCCATGCAATATACTGAGTTGTTAATTCCATTTCATTTCAACAAAAACAGCTGAAACATTTCATTCTGGCAGACATTTCAAAATGAAAGAGGCAAATAAATTTTCAGCTAGAATTTTGGCTGATCGAAACGGATCGAAACGGCTGAAGCAGGTCTTAAAAAATAATAATAATATAATATAATATAATAAGAGGTACAGGTTTGAAAAAAAAATTCCCATTTCCCATTAAACCCCGAAGTCTAGCTCTGAAATCAGTGAAGAGGTTTTTTTCTCCATCCCAATCAAATGAAGGCCTAAATTAAGTGATTCAAAGTATATCTTTTAATTATTTCCATTTCTTTTTTATATTCTTTTACATTTAGTCACGTTTCCCTTTCACGTTTTTCAAATGAAATGCTGAAATGACTAAAACGCTAAAACGTTCCATTTCGGCGGCAAACCAAAACGAGCCCTGAAACAAATTGACAACTATGGCAATACACAAGAATTGCAAATTTTGAGCTGGCTGCACCAAATGGCATTTCCAAATAACTGAAAGTTGTCGTTTTTCTATAATATTTCCACCAATAGAATTTCTCCATAAGATTGAGAAGATTCATACGTGTTTAGCCATGCCAAAGTCTGCCAGCTTGATTTCACCATTAGAATCTACAAGTATATTTGCTCCTTTAATATCCCTGCAAGACAAAATGCAGTTCAGTGTCTTCATGTAGTAAAAGGGAGTAACAATTTCAGATAAAACACATAAAAACAAAAATAAAAAAAATAAAAAAATTTTGCATGAAAAAGAAGATTAGCCCCGCACTTACCTGTGCACAGTATCCCTTTCATGCAAGTAGGCTAGCCCAGAAAGAATCTGTGCTGTGTAATTTTGAATGACAGATTCCTTTAAAGGGCCATAATCCTGAAGTAGTTTATGGATAGAACCACCAGAGACAAACTCAAGATAAACTGAAAGTGTGTCTTCAGCCTGTAAATGAAACCGTCAGAAACAACTATACCAAATAAAATAAAAGGTGCACCATGCCTCTTTGAAGTAGAAACACCATTTATCTTTATGAAACTCAATAGAGTAGAATATATTTTGAAAGTTGTCTTGCCGAAGATATGTTTGCAGTTACTCTACAAAGAGAACTCTTATTCCTCCACCAAGTGGCAGGCATGTGCCAGCACCAAGCCCGGAAAAGCAAGGGTTGCAAGCAAAAAGGCATCCTTAAAAAAATAAAAAATAAATTGCCTAACCAAATCTTGAGTCTACTTTAAGAAAATGTAGTACTCAGCCAACCCAAATTAGATGAGCAATAGCTCCAAGGGGTACTTGTTTGAAATGTCCCTTAAGTAATTGATGTAAGATGAAGAACTTTATTGAATGGGACTGTAAATCTAAGTTAAACCATACCAGTTCGCTTCCATAGTATTGCACGATGTTCGGATGTGATAGCTTACTAAGCAAAGTAATTTCCTGTTATAAACAAATGTTTCCCAAATTCATTCAGTTCTATGAGTAACTAAAGATTGTAAATAAAGAGATCAAAAGAAAACATATGAAGATGCAGAGAGATTATCTAAATTGTCAAGAATGCATCACAGACGTGAGACAGACCTGATTGAGTTGCCTGAGAGATTCCTTAGAATTTTGGTCATCAGAAATTACTCTGACCTCTTTTATTGCACCCATTTGCCCATTTTCACTGTTAAATAATGATCAGACATAAAATGGAGCTGTAAGCCATTTCCATTTTTATTTTTATTGATCAGCATAACTATTGCAACAGTTCCAAACTAAGACTGAGTTTCGATGTAAATCAAATTACAAGTTGTTTGAACTTAGGAAAATCATTAGGTGGATTGAGCTGTTCTCCAACATTTTGAGGACCTGTTTGGATTAATGGAAGCTGTTGAAATGGATAGAAATCAAAAGGTGTGATTTACAAGTATTTCCACTTAAATGACTTGAAATCACTTCCAGAAATGGGCAATGTCCTGAAGTTAATAAACTCATTTAGATAAGATGTATTTATACTGAGATACCTCGAAATAAACCACTTCAAACCTCAAAAGAAATTAGAGTAGGGTCCCATTTCAGGAACCCAAGTACCCAACACACCAGCTGACATACACCCAAAACACCTGAAATAGCCAAAAGTTCTTTGTTCAGGCTATATCAGGCCATTCCATGTATCCAAACAGCATCCAAGAAATTATCAGCAATCAGCATTGATATTGATTTCTGGTCGAAAAGGAAGAAAAGCGTGTCAATATCCTACCCATTGTAGTGTCTAATTCCATGACACACCAAATGCGTAGCAGAATATTTTTAATCCATTTTTGAAATAAAATAAAATAAACATTTGTGATTTGGGGACATCCAGAAACAACCTTCTTTCTGACAAGTATGATTCCAAAAGGCTGATAGGGTATGATCGTCAATTAAAATCATGTATTCACAATGTCTTTAAGGCACATAGATTAGATATTTATCCTCTTTCAATGTTTTTTTCTCCTTACTACAATCTCATTCCTCTGGCAAAAAGGACAATAAAAAATATCATATATTCTGGGAATCAAAATGATACAGGAACTGCATATACCTGTTAAATCCAGCGTAAACATGCCCAAATGTTCCCCTCCCAAGAAGTCTTCCCTTCTTCCATCTTGAACGGAGACCTGGCATGCTCTCATTTGTCCCGTTATTTCTTGATGTATGTGAATTAGGAGAACCTGGTCGAATCGATGTATGTGAATTAGGAGAACCAGGTGGGATTGGTGTAAGTGAATTAGGCGAACCCGGTGGGAGTGGAAGAGGATGACACTCAGTCCTCCCATCTTCATTCTTCTCCATAGAAGACCCTGGACTGAAACCATTAACTCGGGCATGCAAAGGTGACGTTGGAAAAGCATGCCCTCTTAAACCTGGTCCCGGGCTCCTTGATCTTGGGTTGAATTCAATCTCTATAGATGCTCTAGGACTACATAAGGCGCTCCCAGTGGGAGTAGATGAACCATGACATTCACTTCTTGGAGAAAAAGAAATGTCTGGAACTCTGGAATGCTCTGGAATCGGACTGCTAGAAGAATGAGTCCTGTTCTCCACAATGTGCTGCTGTCTATGTGAGTCGGGTTTCAGACTTCTGCCCCTTGGTGTGTTTGTGGGGTCTGAATATCTAACATTTGAAAGTGAAGAAGATAATTAGCAACATAACACTTCAGAATGGTTTCCAGATAAAATGCACAATGATGACCAACAGAAGAAACAAAAATCATATTTTTTGTTTAAAACACACACAAGCAAGAAATTATTCACAATTACCAAAACACTCCAGATATTCTTCCTCTAGCACAACTGATATGACAACAACTCTTAGGCCCTGTTTGTATCCTCGAAAACTTGATTACCCTGCCATCAATTTACCTGTAATTCTAATTACCTGTAACTCTGTTTACTTTAATTAATTAGGCAAAGAACAAAACAACTCTCACATACAGGTAACTCGCGATCTGCACTCTGATTTACAAGTAAATCAAGTAACAAAGATCCAAATGGGCCTTCAATAGCTCCAAAAGACTTGAAACAACAGCATTTAAAATTCTTAACACTATCATCGCTTTCTCCTCCAAAATTCAATGAGGAACAGATTTTGCAATCCAAATTACACATCAAGACCCAAAAATCCTATCTTTAAAAGGTATGAAACAGCCAATCAGTTAAACAACTCCAATCAATGCATCCTCCTATCTACCTTTCGATAAACAGAAATTCAGAACAATAAGCAAATAGAGGGGAAAAATCATCCTTCGCAAAATTCGAGTTCCAATTTATCAACTGGATCAATCTTCCTCTTCAAAAACACCAATTAAAAAAAAAAAATGCAGCAATCAAGTGAAATAAACCTAACAGCTCCAAAGCCATACCAAATCGTAATTTTCCAGATCTGAAAGACCTCAAAACAGAAACTTCCAGCAACAAAACAACGCAGAAACCATCAAATCTGTCAATCGCCGACCAGAAATCCCCAATCTCCCCGTAAAAACAATAAAAACACCAATCACGCACAGATCTCCATCCAAACCGAGAATTCGCGTGATTTTCATAAATTAGATACCTGTAATGAGCCATCTGCGCCAGATCGGGCGTCGGATCATCAGAAGAGCCAGAAGAGCTGACGCTGGAAACGGAGCCGTGATCGTGGAAGGAGACGGCGGAGGGACGAGGGAGCGGATGGCCTTTCTTCTCCAAGACGCCATCGGAATCGAAACCAGAAGGAGAGAGATCCTTTTTCTTGAAGAAGAGGAGATTGTTGTTGTTGTTGTTGATGTTGTTGATGTTGCTGTGATGGATGAGTGATTCGTCGAAGGATTTGGGTCTTTCTGTTGTGGATTTGATGATTGAGTGCTTGTGTTCTTGTTGTTCTTCCTTCTTTCTGCTGGAGGTTTTGGATTTTCGGCCCCACCAAGCAGGCATGGCTACGAGGAGGAGATGCGGAGATGAAAGACGGGAGAGAGAGAAAGGAGAAGGAGGAGGAAGCGGACGAAGCTGTGATGCGCTTTCGAGTTGTGTTTTTATATGTTTGAGGGATGAATAAAGGAAGTTACAGTGGATAACAGCTCAGCAGTTGGGCCGGCGGGCGGTGGTTGGATAAGCGGGTGCTGACGTGGTAGGATACGTGTGCATTTTTGAGACGAGGTGCACCTCAGGAGCACTTTAAATTCAATTCCAACTCTTTTTTATCATTTCTTTTTTAGGATTTTACAGAAAAAAATTTTAGAATTTGATCATTCCTCGCGAAATGTCCCCCTTATTATGCAACACAAACGAGGTCTGTCGAGACCTCTTCCATTTTTTTAAATGCTGGTGTCGCTCATGCTCTGTGCAATTTTTTTTAAACATATTACTCATTTTGTTTCCTCTTCCTCTTATTTAATCTTCTTCTCATATCTATTTCTCTATCTTTCCCACTCTATTTTCTCTCAATCATCTTAGAAAAATAGGATCACTGATCGACATACAGTTTCTTTCTTTATTCTTTTCATACTCTCAATGTTTTTCTTAAAAAATAAAATAGACAGGAAAGAAAAAAAACAACAGACATAACATGGAACAATGGTTCCAATACTAATACAACAATTCACTATGAAAGAATCAAACATAACCCAACTACGATATCCTCTAATTGTAGCCATCAAAATCTAATGCCAATGGTTGGTTTTTAAATTATGTAAGGGAGAATTCTTGAATTGCCAAGGCTACCCAGAGAGGTGAAGTTTGATCGAGCAACCAAGAGATTTTAGGACATTTATTTGGACACAAAGGTCCCTACACACACTTGAGGATGGTTGGTTTTTTTACTTTGTGCAAACAAATGGGGGGGGGCGGGGGGGGCACTTGTCATAAAATTAATATATTGTTATATAAAAAATGGAGAGACGACAGAAAGAAAATTAGAGGGAGAAGGGGGAGTTTTTCTATTATCTCATTATCTGTGTACAAATAAAAAGGTAGAAAGGCCTATTTATAAGCAATTTAGAAAATCAACAGATAGGCCCCACAACGGATTTCGACACTTCTCACCTATGAGAAGATTGTGGGAGACACTCAGGGCCAACTGGACTCAGCCGAGAAGTGAGGGGCACTAAATATTTTTCGGCCATCTTTTGACAGGTGAGGGGCTCACCCTCATTTACTCAGTTTATCACCATGTATCACATGCCGTGACTTGTTGCCGTCCTCACACATATCTTCCTATGCAAACAAATTTAAATGCCATGACGTTTTTAAAATCTAGGGGTTTTTTCATAGAAAAGCTAATGGGAACATGCAAATTTTATATTACAATTGGCAATATATTTGAGCTTCTCAAATTGTACTCGGATTATATAGAAAACTCTTTTCGTAGACATGTTTGTTTGTATTTATGAGAAATGAGATCTCATTTCCCCTAAATATAATGCTAATAGCAATTATATTTGATCTAACTTGCTTGAGGCAGACCCATGAGTGATTAAGCCTATTCATAATACATCAAACCCACATTTAAATTCACACTTAACCATCGGGATTGATTAGGCGTAAAGAGCATAATTGTATATTACATGGATAATCAAGTTAACCTGACATATAATCCACTTATAATGAATTTTATGTCTATCTACATGCACAAGGAGTTATGTGATATAAGTGATTGGATCAAGCGTCATGTGATATGAGTGATTGGATCAAACAAAGACAAGTCTCTCATAGTTTAAATCATTCTTTTTTGTTGAATAAAATGATTCCGGAATTTACATGGGGCTCTTAAGAATTTTGAACATTTTTCAAGTTTGGGTGAGGATTTAAGCCACAAGACCCTGAACTTAGGTTCGCACTTGAATATGGGAGGCAACCAAATACTACATTGGCGATATGCATGGCACAGACTATGCTTCGTCACCTACTCACCTGTGCCTTCTGAATCAAGGCGGCTAAGGCCATTAATATAGAGTAGTTTGTTATCTGTTAGCATCTAATACATAAAAATTCAAAGGTCAAATTAGCTTTAATAATGGATTAGTAGAGAGGCTGGGGAGGTGGATACGAGGTGAGAAACAATGTAGATACAATCTTAACTTTTGAGTATCAACTACTATGGTGATGATGGCTGAGCATTTCTTCTTTATATCCTCTTGATTGGATTTCCTCGTCTTCTCTTGAAGGTCATTGTTAGATCTTTATCATTGGTTTTTCATTTTTAACCACTTACAAAAATACAAACTTAGGAATTTAATTAAATGAAATAAATGCCCATGATGACTGAAACAAAAGTCTAAATTGTCGTATAGGTCTTTACCATCCTTCCACTCCAATTTGAATTTTTGTGGAAATAAAACCATTTTTAAATGGGTTTTAAAATGTTTTAGGGATATAATAATATTACAGAATATAGCATCATGTTTGAATATAAAGTTTTGATAGATTCGAGAACTTGCTCCTTACTCGAGTGGTAAGGAGCCATAGTTTTCATTAGGAGGTCCAGGCTTCGGAACTAGCCTCCTCCCTCCTTGCATACTTGAGTTGTGTCTCCTCACATATGCGAGTTTCTATTAACTCGTATGTATAAGTCGTGCTTTCTTACATATAAGAGTTTCCATTGTCTCACATATGTGAGTTTTATAAGATCCCCGCCCTTAGTTGCTATACCAAAAATATAGTTACATTGACTCTTAAAAGCTTTTATTTGATTCTCAAAATCAACAACAATAAATATTCGATTACTGCTCTTCCCAATAGAATGGAAAACATAATGTCTAATACACTTCTCACCAACTAGATGAATTTACAATGTACTCGTGACAATTGACAGGCATTCTTTTTAAACGTGTAGTCCATGTTACTCTTGATTCAAATTGACTGGCCATCTCTCAGTTGAATCTTGACCGCTAGTTACACGTGGAACAAAAGGCACAGCAATGAGAGTGCACATTGCACAACCACAGGACAGGCCATGTGATAAATAATATGTAAAAAGGGTCTCCTTTGGTCGGTTGGATTTGCTCATCTTCATTCATTATTCATCATCATAAACATCTTTATCCCTACAATTTTGGATGGGTTAAAATAATTTTACTCTACCATTGGGTAGAACCGTAGAACTCTCTCCTCTAAATCTAACAAGCAAGGTCTACTTCTCAAATTCTAACCGCTTGATGGAACACAAGGGCTTATTTGTTTGAAATGAATTGAATTTTTGAAATTTTACCCAAAAAAGGTTTCTAATGAAGGAAACTAAATAAGCGAAAGTAAAGTCTATAAAGCCAGTAGAGATCTAGATGGAAACCTAACTGCCTACAATTTTATTTACAATTATAATTCTTCACCATTATTTCCTCATTTTTACCCTCTTTAGCTATATACTATTCTTAAAACTCTAGAGAATTCAAACCCCCTAAATTTTCAAAAAACCCCAAAATCTTATACAAAATCTTAGCAATTTTTACATTGGCCCCCAGGAAAAAAATTTCGTAGTGACCCGCAAGGTCTATATTTTTGTCTATGCCACTAGTTTACATGCAAACAAACCGGCTCCAAACCTTAGTACCTGGAATCTCCTCTTAGCCCTCTCGATCCAGCTCCGAAAACGTGGATCGGCGCTTTCGGAGCAGATTCGTTTTCGAAGCGCGGTTCAATAATTCTCGATGTGCAGTTTGACGAAATATGAAGCGAACCGTGCATAATTTTGATTTTTTATATATTTTCTTTTTTTGTAAGCTTGATACATAACTTTTGGATGAAGAAAATTCTTTTAACTTACTAATTATTGTCTATTTCATGTGATCAAATTGCAAAGTTGATTTTTTTTTCACTATTTTTTATATTTGAATATATGGATAAGATATATTTGCTGCCATTAGTTAATTATTTATAAATCGAAAAGCATTATGTTGTATAAGCGCCGTCGTTAATATTTTGGTGAGTAAACTTTGGATTGCACATAAGGTACACTAGAAGACCCTGTGCGAGTGGTGTAAAGGTCCGAGTAGAATCTTCCTAGGTGGCTTTTGGAAAGAAGCGTGTGGGCTCAGCCATGGGATTTGATGTAGCTAGTGATAATTATCTCTTTCCCGCAAAGCTGTTGTATCTTTAAGGTATATACATGGTTGGGCCCCACCTTCAATGCCCCTGAGAGTACACAAATCTTCGGTACACCGTAGGTGTCATCATGTTTTCTCAGATTTCCCTCATGTTGGAGCGTTTGGATGCAATTGCAGATTGCAATCTGCTATAGAAAATGGACGACTTTGCTCTGACGCGTCTAGAGGTACTGACTACTGAGAATGCAAATCGCATGGTTGGAATGTTTCTTTTTCTGACTTTTCCCACTCGGAATCCGTATTTGTGATCTGAAATCATAATGGTAGACGGTGGAAAGGGGTTGAAATTGAAGTCCTTCTTCCATGATAAATGGGTAGGGTCATGTGGGTTCACATCAGATTGAACTCAATGGTGACATGTGTGGGTCCTAGCCGAATTTGATCACCTTAAATCATGTTCGTTCAAGGGGCACTAAATTGAGATAGAGTCACCATATCTTTCAAGGTAGGAAATTCTTTCAATTTATTCAATAAATACTGTGGGACAATTGATTTTGACCATCGCCACAATTTTGAATTTTATTTTAATATTATTTAAACTAATTTAACTCAATAAAACGTCATTTATTACTCACTCCCCACCTCTCCCTCTTTCTAAATGACTCTTCCCTTTTTAATGGCATTACAATACGAACCCTCCCTCTAGCCCCGGCCTAGGAATACCTTTCTATCTCTCTTCGTTTGGTCACAATTCAAGCTTGGTCTCTCTCATCACTTTTTTCCCCCTTTCTTTACTGTCATGATATGAGTTTTAGATAAGGGTAAGTAACAATAATTTTATCAATGGGACGGGAAGGCAAGTCAAACAAACTAAAATATGAATATGTCCTTAACCCGGCTAGGATCAAGATCTAAAAACTTCTATACCTACCCTCAATCCAACCAACTCACTACCAAACTTGCCTCTAATTGAAAAAACTCATATTTTAAATTTCTTATAATTTCTTCCATCTCAACATTTCATATTTCATGTTTCTTCTTGAATCTTTAATTTTCTATATTTATTAGGTATTTATTTAGATTTTCAATTGTGTGCTTTTTAAGAAAGCCTATAAATTTCTTATGTGTGAGAAATACTTTTATTTTAGATTTTATAGGATGTAAACATATGAATTCAAAATTTAAATTTTTTTATTTATGTCATAAAATTAAATGACATTCTTTTTGTATGACTTATAATGTCCGTGCTTAGCATGGGGGCATTTTGATATTCAAATTCAAATTGTATGATTCTTTCGTAATCTTTTTGGGTCTGTCCGTGCAGCTTAAATATAACATTGAGATTATCATAGAAGCAAAAGATATTCGCCAACGGAGGTGCACCTTACCATACCTTTCTTTGGAGGAATTCCTCTCAATTTATAGAATAAAACTATTATGCAATAAAATTTTATATAAATTTAAACTTCTATCTAACCACTAGCGAATCTAATCTTACCTCTAACAGTAATATCAAGAATTTTCGGAATCTTATAAAAAATACATTTGAATTTGTCCTTTTGATTTATTTCTTGTGCATATCTTTTTAAGATGCTTTTCCATGGGAAGATTTAAAAAACTTATACTCTTTGATTACACACTTGCATTGTTCAGTGGTGAAAGTTGGAGAATACTCTTCGAAGCTCAAAATTTGTGCTGAACTTTTCCGCTCTTTTATTTCCCTTATTCTAAAGGAGGCATGATTGATGTGTCAATTCTCCATGACAAAGGTGAGGATTCCACATTTTTCATATGAGGTGACTGATACATGCATGTAATAGGAGATCAAATTCCTTAATAACATCATGATTGCCGGAATATGCTTCAATATCTTGGCCTTGTTGGTCTTCTTTAGCACGATTCAAATGTTGTTCATCATTAATTTCGAGGAGTAATTTAGTTGGCCGAAAACCACGGTTTGCATTCGGAGGTTGTCAGTTCAAAACTGTACTACCACACTGGGCCCATAAGGGAATTTTACCGGCTTTCTCTCCTGAGCCTATAGGGATTATTCTGGCCCAAAGGGCTAAGAATCATGCGTTATAAAAAAATAAAAGTAAAAATGTTATTCATGCTTTTTTGGTATTTAGATATTGTACTTTTTTGTAGAAAATGTTTTGTCGTTTTCTTTACTTGTATCATAAGTGGGTTGTTGAGGCTTTATAGAATACATGGAATTCCACATGGGTAAAGTGCAACACTTTAGAAGGCTTTATATGTTTTTTTTTTTTTTACATTTTAAAAACTTTTGACCCTTTTACCACTAGGCCGATGCGCGCATGTGAGTCAGGCTTGACCCAGGGTGTTGGGTCCAAAAACATTTAATCGGGCACGTGTCCTCCGCTACGCACATCCTACGTGATTATCCTGCACGAGGGGCATCCAGATTTTTAACGTTAACGATTAATGCTCAACGGACCGTAATCACCCAAGAAAAGTGAATGTTTAGACCTTAGTATGAGCCTTTTTTTTATTACGATTTCTCAACCAAGAACACAAATGGGCCCTCAATCTTATCATATGATTAGGCCTAAAACTCTCCCTTAAAAAATTAATTGACTTATCAGTTCACTGTATGTAGAAATTGTAGAAAAAAAATACATGCAAAATCCTTTATAGCAGTCTTTTACTTTTCCTGCCGCATCAATCAAAGCATTAAAAGACATATGATTAAGCTGCTTTCAATATGGCATGAACTACATGATTAATCTCTACAAGCCACCTTTGCTTCATCAAAGCAGCTAATACGTCACCTCCTACATATGAATTCTAACCAGAACACTTTTTATTGCCATTATAATTTAAGACATGGCCAAAACAACAATTCATCACAGTGAATTTAAGTGAGTTGGATCACACAAAAGTGAGCCTTACAACAAAGTTTAAATGAGGTGTAAACTTCCACAACGCAATGCTAACCATCGAAATAAAAAGATTTTATTGTATCTCCCTCAAAAATATGTAGTGAAAGTTTTCATTATCTTCAAATTAACAATTACCTTTTGCACATCCAAACGCAATAGCAACAGGAATTCATGATATAAATATTCACTTTGTATCTAAGCTTTCTAGGTGAAAAACAGTGGGGCCAGCCTTCTCTATTAATTGCATCAACCTCTCTTCGCATGTACGCAAACAATGACACTTCTTTCATTATTGGTTCCAGATTTATATATAAAATAATTTATAAGGGGCTTTGTTTATACATGGGAGAGGATTAGGTGACCATCATTAAACAATATTAGTACAATCTCTCTTTTATAATAGTTTCACTTATTTTTAACAGGTACTCCTTTCTATTGGTGGACTATGTCTATTGTAGGTTAGAACAATGCTTTGTACGTGTGTACATATATATAATATCAAAATTTTCATCTGCAGGAGTCTCGTACAAGTAGGGGCAGACCCAAGTACATCTATGTGGGGATGGTCGCACCCGTTGGACCTCCGTAATGAAAATTCACATAAAATCCTGTGCCGCCCGTCCCATAAAATCATCATGAAAATCTTGAGTTTGTTCTTAAAATCCAATTGCCTATTTGGGTCCACACCCCCTCAAATGATAATCATGGAACGTGGGATTTTCAATTCCCGTTCTCTATAAAATGAAATTTCTTAGACTCAAGGGTGACTTTCATTGTCTTGAAACAAAAGTTGCAGATATGGTTGCATGCAGACTTTACTTAAAAGTTTTCCACGAAAATGAAACTATGATCTAGATAACACTTTATTTAGGGCATTCAAAACTCACACCATTACAAATAATAATATTTCATTTATAACTTTACAATTTTGGAAGCCCTTAGGGGTCGTTTGTCTTTTACGCGTGGGATATGTAAATACAATTTACACATGTAAAAGATGAATATTCAAATTTTAAGTATGTAACGTTTACATATGTGTTTCTTTTGACAACGTTTGTCTACTGACACTATTTTCGCATCATTTACACATGTGATTTATTTTTTTTATGTTTGTTTCAATGATATGTGTATATATATTAAACGATTTTGTAAATGATACTTATTAATCATTAAATTATATTCTACTATAATGATATGAAAAGGAGAAAAAAAAAGTCTGATTTATATTAAAGTTTTCATTTACATTTTAAATCCTTACAAATGAACATGTCTATCAATATAAAATATACTTTTCAAAAATAGATATTTCTATTAATGATCACCTTTAAAAAAATGCATTCCAACATGTTTTGTTAAGAAAATAAGAGTTTATAGTCTGATGATTAAGAAAAATAGGATTATTATTAATATTTCTATTAATTAATATTTAGTTCAATATTATCTTAATTCATTATTCAATTTGCATAAAACTTAACCCATGCATTTCACAGGCTTTATGCCAATATCAATCAATTATAGAAAGTTATTAAAATGAGTATTTTATTGCTAAGTTCAATTATATTAAAAGTAACACAAATTTATTATGGTTAGATAAAATTGCATTTATATATTATTTTTTAATGATACCATAATGCTATATAATATACATTCTTCATTTTCTCTTACATTCGTTTATACATATTTAAATATTTTTAAAGTAATACAATAATAAATAATTTTAGAAAAATCATTAAGATATTGGAAGAAAATCTAAAAGGAGAAGAGAAGATAGATAATCAAATTCTAAAAGAATAACCTACATAGCAGATAGATTTTATAAATTTTTTTTTTTATAGCAAGACAATAGAGAGAAATAGAGAGGTTACATTCATAAAAGGGGATGGGATACAAGAAGGATTTTCACTCATAGGTTTCATCAGTATTTATGCATCTTTTATTATTATTTTGTAAATGCATTAGAGGGGGGTTTCGAACCCAGAACCTTTTTATGGAAATGCTTCTTTTATTATTATTTTTCTAAATGCGTTAGAGAGAGGTTTCGAACTAATAACTTTTTTACGGAAACTACCACAAAACCAAACTGTCCGCCTCCAACGGGTATTCTTTGAAATCACATGTGCTTTTGGTATTCTCTTTTGGTTTACACATGTGATTTACACATAAGATGCGTAAATACTTGTAGACAAACATTACTGATGCGTAAATATTACGCATATTTACATATGTAGATGAGTATAGACAAATGACCCCTTAGATTTCTGCCACCAACTATGATGGCCATCCTATACAGTCTGTATAGAAAATAAGACTGTTTGGGAAAAAAATCTGTATCACACTTCATAACTAGAGATTATAATTGACATTGGTTTATATAGAGACATCAGCAAAAAGATAGGTCAACAAGAATGATCGCTTGGGTTTGTCGTTTCATAACTGTACATATTGTTGCATGAGGATGAAAACACCAATTGAATTGCACCTATTCATTTATTTTTAATTGTAAGCTTACCAAACATTAGCTGTGAGAAAGGTTTCTTGCACTTTCTTTTGTCACATATAGAACTGTCATATGAAAGAAATATTAATAAAAAAGAGAGAAAGGGAGTGGCAGCTCAATGACACATTAAGAGGGATTCAATATTGATGCCCATGATAATGATCATTAGTTTTGAGAAAACATTTACCTTTTGTTGAAATGTTTGAAACCTTCCCCTTGACAATGGTCAAAGTTTCTAGGCCTGCATTTTCGTCTAGCACCGTCCATTTTATTATAAATTCCCAACTTATTTATGTACCTTTTTTCCCCATAGTTTCCTGTCCCTTGGATTGAAAATATTTATCTTTACTTACACTTTCATGCAAAATATATTTATTAAAAAGGGGAGTTTCTGCCCCTATCTATTAGCCAATGATATAAGAGAATCTATAAAATATCCATAATTTTAGGGGAATATTTAGGAGAGAGAATGGATAAGTGTATCATTGATGACATGTGTCACACTTTCATTGGCTAAAAAAGGGGCATTTTTTTGTGAAAAACGTCCGGGAGTTAGTTTTGTAGCGTTACTCTATATATATGTTTGGTCGGTAACGCAACTTCCATTAAAAAAGACAAAGCAACTACAAAGATTAAAACAAAGAAAAAAGAAAAATGGAGTACAAGAGCATTGTACCACAATCCCACCTAATTACATAACCTCTAGGGCAGCACAAAAAATCTAGTATCATTGCAAAACCAAACCTAACCGACCGAATCGGGCGGTTCAGATCGATTTTATGTAGATCGGTTATGTCAACGGTTTGAAAGTCATAGAAACCGCTTTACATCGGTCAGTTATCAGTTTGAGTCCACGGTTAACCGCTTAAACCGAACCGATCGTATGTATTAACTTGAGCATTGAGTTTTGACTATTTTAGCTTTAAGGGAAGCGCTTGTATGTTCTACTTGCATGTTACATGTTTAATGAAAGTTTTATAAGAAGTGCGGATTATTGGGTTTTTAGTAGCATTGCCCAGGGGTTTGATCTAACATAAGAGAAAGTGAACTATAAAGAGGCATATCTCAATTGGTTCAAAATTGAGGTTACATTCCACTCGAACCCATCTTGTTAGCAAAAAAAAAATCTAGTTCTTTTTGTGTTGAATTCATTGGTTTGGATCAAGCAATGTAGTCTAGTCCAAGTTTTATACAGAGAAATAGGTACGTGCTTGACCATTTTATTGGTGTTTTTTACCAGAAGATTTAAACTGCTTCAGCTCATTAGCCTGAAAAGTTGGCCGAACCTAGCTTAATCCATTCAATCATGCAACCAAATGATAGATGGAAATAATTCATCCATCGTTTGATGTAGGATTCCTTGGTTGAAACAAATTAGAAAATATATTTTAGTGTTCATTACAGCTTTTCCTCATTTAATTTGATGGACCAAGTTTGAACTGCAATTTTTTTGTGAAAAATAAAAAAAATCATAACCGAACTGAACCGGTTCGAGCACATGGCGGTTCAGTTCGGTTTGGGAAAATAGAAAACTGATGAGTTCAGTTTGGTTGATGATTTTCCTTTTAAACCTATTCTAACCGCCCATGTGCACCCCTAATAACCACTCTCACCCAAGGAGTAGACCTCTTAGCCATCTGTTTAACTAGAGCATCTGCCATGAAATTAACCGATCTATTAACTAGAGCATCTCAATAGGACACGTAGAACATAACTTCTTCATTAAAACTCATGCGATATATAATAAATTTGGTGCTCCGCAATGCACGTCATCATCATTATCTTAGCATTACCTCCTATCAATTAGAAGTTAAAAAGTGTTTCATTATTCCTATTCCATTCCCATCCCACACCCAAACTGGCTAAATTCTTAGAAAGTGGTGCTTATCCTGGCTTTCCAAGTTGCAAGAAAGTAGGGCCTATCCAAATGTGAATGCCTAAGCCAATTCAAACCATAATAATCTAGAAATTCCAAATTTGCTGCAATTCATAGAATCCGATTTTGCTACTGGAACTAATTCCAGATATGCACTCATCCCTTATCTGATTGCACCTTTTCTTCTCATCTCCTTTGCTTTAAATCCATTTTTGAGGTACATCTGATACGACTACTCAAATGAAAGCACATTCCCAACTTCCCATCATGGCCTTTGCTTTTTCATCAGCCTTTTTGGCTTTTCAAATGAAAAGGCAGGTTCTGCGAAAGGGAACACCAAAAGATACAAAGCTTGTCTACATAGTCATGAGATGCATGCATGAAAAAGTCAAGATCTTTACAAAGTCATCAACATGACTGCTTCTACTCTGGGTTGAGGAAGTGGGTTGAAAAGGTAAAGCTTCTTGAAGAGTGGGGGGCTATGACTATTTATGTGAGGTCAGCTCAATGGCTCAACAGTCTCTACAGGGTAAATCCAACATTGGATAATATTAAAAAAAGAAGCATTGCCTTAATAATTCTTGGGGTTGCTGAACTTTAGTCTAACAAGATCTTAGGATCCTTTATTTAATGTATGTGAAGAAATATTTGATTAATGATTTTTAGGAGATGGGGTTAAACATCTGATTGGTTACATGGGCAATTGCCGTGTGTAGAAAAATAACATCATTGGACCAATGAAAGGGCCAGTAGGCCTCTTAGGTAACAAGAGATCAGTTTGGTTGTCATTTTCCCTTCTGATTTTTTTAGTCAGTAAACTCAGGCCCCCAGATTTCTAGATGGATTGCTTCAGCATATTAATGCAAAGGGAAGAAAAGTGTGGCTTGATACATTTCCATAGGAGACAACAGATTTGATATCAAACCAAGTAGCTTGGACGATTCCAGACCCCATAAAGAGACCATAAATTACAGTACTTTGGAATACTTTTTTACCTTAATATAACGATGAACTACTAGTACTAGCTAGTAAACAACCCGAGTGATGCTTCCAGGAAAGACTACACACAAATAGGAGAATTACAGAATTCATGATGATGGGCACATTCAAATAGTGCGGTCAGGGTAGTAAACCAAATGAAGAAAATATGGAGGGACCTCCTTATCATGCAATTATGATATAAGACTATCTAATGGTGTAGTTAAGGTGGTCCACCATAAGGATTGAAGCCCAAAGGAGACCAACCCCTTTCTTTGAAAACATGCTGAACTTTTCAGTAATTCAGCAAGTACATTTCAGTGGAAATACAGTAAACAAAACTTAACCTATGCACATCTTTTTTCACCTTATTAGGGATGCAGATGGGTTGGGTTCATGATGAATCCATATTATTTACCCTTTTTTTTTATTGGTAACATGACTTGAACCCGGCCATAACCTCAAGGTAGCAACAGTTGGCACTTCTATTTTGAAATTGACTTTATCCTGACCCAGACTCAATTATAAATCAGATCCAAAAGAGAGGTCCATAAACAATTTTTTTGGCACAGATTTTTCAAGGTCTATTACATACCCAAAAAAAAAAGATGTCCATTAAGATCCCCAGCGTCAATGTGACCATCTGTTACATATTCAGTGTGAATAAGTGGTTAAGCATATTTAATCCACGTGCCTATTGGACCAACCATGTAATTCTGCTCAAATTAAATTTGTTGGATCTGAACATTGATACAGTTGCCAGTGGTCAAGAAAATCAGTGCCCAAAATTAGGTAAATGGGTTCTACTACCATCTCTAGTAGTTTGTCTCTTAAAATTTTGCCCAACAATTGCATTTAAAACAGAGTATTCAGACCCAATACTTGACAGGTCAAGGACCTTCGATTCAAGTAGAGACCCAATCGGCCAAATAGAAACAGTGTTTAATTTTATTGGGTCAGGTCCATCAAACAATCAGGTAAACTGTATCCATTCACTTCTTTTTATATATGTCAACTTCCTTTGGACTTAAAAAGAGGGTAGATGTAACATAGGAAGATGCTCTCCAACAAGCTGCAGAATGTGCCAAAAGTGGATCGGTGGTGACTTTGTCATGGCCTCCTCTGATTAATTCTGGCTGGGGGTCTTGCTTTATAAATGAGGTTGTTTTCCCCGCATTCTGTTGCTCGTAGGAGAAAAATTTTCCAACATACACTTTATAAGAGAACAAATTTGTCGATAAATAGTAGAATATTTTGCATTTCCTTTTGAAAATTAGCTAAATCTTCATCAGCATCGTCAAAAGGGCTAAAACACTCGTAAGCTAAATTGAGTAAAAAGTCGGCCTCTGCTGCCCACACACTTATGGTTCAGTGACGTTGGTCATCAAGTGAAAGTATCACTCATCGAGCAGCAGCTTAATATATAGGAAAAAAAAAAAAAAAAGTCACCTTTAGTTGTATCTCACCCGACTAGAGACATTATATAAAGTATGGAGGGTGATAGAGTTCGAGCCTCTTGTAACAGTAGTCGTAATAATAATAATAAAATCAAAAGGTTAAATCCCTCCAAATATAATTAGGTAAATGGTTGGCTACATACCTGGATAATTATAATAAACACTTCAATTAGAAGACATCTGCTGGCTTTCATCTTTACTGAGTTGTCAGATAGGACCCATTCATTCCTATAGAAAACTCACTTGTAACTGACATCTTCAATGTCAGATAACAACAAAATATTCTATCCTATGTAATCATGGATTCTCAATTTTTTATAATCACAATCCAAAAAATTAAAAATGTTTCCAGTTAGTGGATGTCAAATCATTAAAAAAACAAACAGTTTCGTTATCTTGCAATGGTGGAAACAGATACAGTACCATATATAGGTGGATAACATTACATGTCTAAGTCATTACCATCTCTTTTGTAATCTTTATGCTTATCGTATCTGGCTGCTGAATATTCGACCGAAATTTGGATCTTGTATTGTGTCCTGTTGAATGGCACCATTCGTTTGGTTTAGACCTCTCAATTTTCCAAGGTCAGGCTAATTTGGTTCTCCTAAAAACCCGTTTGTGTGGCACCAATAAAAGTAAAATTTGTCGAATTTATATTTTTTCATGGTTTTTTCTTTTTCTTGTTCTCGTAAAAAAAGCTTTTCTTTGGATTTGCAAAGAAATTATACTGCTTGTAATGCCTTTGCTCTCGAAAAAGCATTCCACAAAATGACGAAAAAGCTAGTCAAGTTCAATCAATTTTGATTATATGTGTGGTGTTTAAAAAAATGAAAGTTGGGACAATTCTGTTTTTGGTAGAGTCGTTTCCACTACTTTCACAGAATTTTTTTTTGTGGATTTATAGAAAATAGAGTTGCTTCCGGATGTTGAAAAAGATTTTTTTTCTGTAAAAAAAATGAAATACTTTTCCTTACCTGCATGTTTGAGTAGCATCCGAGAAAAAAAAAAAAAAAAGGTCCTGTGGCCTTCCGCTTTTTTGCAAGGGATCATTTTTCCTACACCTTAATGGAGAAAAAGGTAGTGAATTGAGATGATGTCGCAGGTCTCAGGATTACCGAGAATGCATTACCAAATCGCTTTTAGATTGCTTGATTTTCTATGTATTTTGTATGAAATATTAGGGATTTGTTTTTACAGCTATGCTAGCTGTCCTGACTGGGAGACCGACCCATGGCCCGGTGTCAGGACACTTAAATTTTCTGTTGTTTTTATAGCATAACCCGAATGATCTAATGCAAGCTTCTCGGGGAAATTGACCTCCAGATTCATTGCAACATTCTTCTCCTTAAGATAGGGAGTTGTAGAAAGAGTCAGTCAACTAAATCAGCGAGAGGCTCCTTTGCGGCCCACATGCCAAAAACCCCCCAGCCCAATCTAGAAAATGATTTTCTATATAAATGTAGAAAATCGAGCTCATTCTTGCACATCATGGAAAATTCTCTCCTTGGAAAAGTGTCTTCACTTCTTCTCTCTTCCGTGGAAACGTGACTAAGCAAACATGCAAACTTTACTGTTCCCCTAGACCCCAACACATACGGAGAGAGTTTGTTCCAATCCAACTCAATAATGCTGCGAATTATACTAGTACTAGTGTCAAAAGAAACAGTTTTGGGTGGTGTTGAGTAGAGCCCCTCCATTGGTGAATAGTAGATGGGACCCACCCTATGAGTGAACTTGTACCTACAACTTATTTAAAAAAAAAAAAAAATCTCCTGGGATCCTTCCCATGATTTATTGGATTATTGGGTCATTGATGGATGATGCAAATCTCAATCCTTAGAGGCCATGCATATAAATCAATCAGTGGATCCTATCTTTGACATTCAAACTACTCAACCTCTTATTCCTGGACCTAATTTTACTTCAACTAAATAAAGTTGGGCTTATTATCAGTTGCTACAGAGGTCCAAGAGAGTGGGGTGTCTTAAAAACTCAGCTGAAATAAGAGTTGTTTCTACACATGGTTGACATGAGGGACCATTTGTTTGCATGAAATTCTAAGAAGTGTTTTCCATCGAAGTTATTAAAATGGGAGAACTAGTGGTGAAGAAGATCCAAAAATGCCCATTAAACAGTCTATCCTTCCTTGGACAATTGAATATATATCCACCCATCACCCGAGTAAAGGAACTCCATTTGCATCTCCACCTCATTTCCTTCACCCTTCATTTAATAGGGCCATTTGGCCACCAATATCACCCGTGTCTTGGATAAAAGTTTCTCTCATTAACATCACTACCATCTAACTAGATTTTTATCATAAAATTTTTCTAGTAGTTTCTCAGTGATTGTTGCTTGTCCAAGTTCTGGTACCTTAAAAAATACCAAGGATGGGGATATTTTTCATTAGTAGGATATATGGCAAGCTTTTCAGGCTCCCTGGCAGCTTGCCACCAAATGCCTTTCTAAACTATCTATCTAACAAAAATCACATCCATGGTTAATAGTAATTGTTTAGTCTGCAGTAAAAGTCAAAATGGTACCTTTAACCTTTTCAATTTTTTTTCCACACCATTTATTTCATGAACTTAAATTAGATAATCATCAGCTAATTGACCTAATTTTTTTAATAGACTACATCCTAAAAGCTCTTAATACAAGACTAATTTTAAAATATAGCAACGAGTATTTGCATCGAAGCTAAGGATTGAGAGCAATAGTGCAGGAGTTTCGCTAAGTAATTTATCTTATATAGTAATATTAGTATTCGTAACCATTGTTTTAATTGCTTGATCTTTAGGAAAACATATTAATATGATAATATTTTACTAAGGCCTCTCAAATGTGGGCTAGGTGAAAGAATCTTATAGAGGAGTAGCAGTTCGTCTATGACCAGGTCCTAGAGGATCCAAACTCTTTGAAAACACCATGAAGAGGATTCAAATTGAATAGTTGACTTAGTCATCTCATTGAAGAGGTCTGTATCTTGTCAATTTCTCGTCTATGGTTGACATCGAGAACTATTCAGACAGGATGCAATTGAAGACGGGACTATATAATACAACTAGTAAAATTAAAATCCATTGTAATATTAAAACCGCTAATATAAATGTATGTATATAGGGCAAGGTACTTTTAAGCAAAAGCTTAAAATAAAATTTTGTAAGCTTACGACCAAACCCCACGCACCCCCACTTCTCAATTGGATTTGCCCATCAACTTTTTGTCAGATCCGAATTTATTGGACCGTTGGATCGACTGTGTACCAATTCGAATTGACTATTGACCATTGAACTTTTGGTGCCTAGATGGAGATGATAAAAACCTTGGTTGGGGCCGATTTTTTATAAAGAGGAGGGTCCCAGGGAGTCCTTGAAATTTCCCATCCCCACGCCCATGTGAGGCTATTTTTTGCCAAATTCAAAAATCTTTTTAACTGATTTTAGTTGTTTTGATTTTAAATCATGTTTAAGAAGCCAGACTGGACCGCTGGGTGGAGCCTAATTGGATATCATTGGAGTGTTGGAACTTGGATGGCTGAATCCAAATTGCACCATGTATCTGGTAAAAGACCAGATTGAACCCAGCTGGACCGAACTAGTCATTGGATGGTTTGGCCAAATTTGAGCCCTTCATCTGATTTTTGTTTTTTTTTAAGTATTTAAATTGATAAAAGTTGGTTTTCAAACCATGAACTACGTTTTTTATTAGTCTTAATTTTATTTAAATGTCTTTAAATTCTTTTATTTTATCCTTTTGTCATCATGTCACAAGTTGGATCCAGCTGGGCCAGCAATTGAGTCAATTTGGACCCGAGGGTCTAGTCAACTGGTTTGAACTCTAGTCTAATCTTTTACTTATTTGCTATAGTTTTAGAAAAGGCCTTTTAATTAAAAAAAAATGAAGGCAGAAAAACATACTATCAATTCAAAATTTAGTTCTAGCCCAGGTATGTGGTCATCTGAGGCCTAATGGAATTAGTTATATATGGTTGGAGCAAGTCAGGGCCTAGATGTGGGCTGAGTTTGTAGATCCTTGGGATGGGCAAATGGTTTTGGCTTGTGTTCATTCCTTCCACAAAGCCCAACTGCATGGTCCACACTGTCCCAACAAATTCTTCTCATTTCACAGAGAGGCCCAAAATCTCACTAATTAATTGGATTATTGCCTCACTTTAAGGCCCATGGGATTAATTTAGGCAAAAATATTAGGTCTGGCCACTAAATGGGCTGGAAAGGACTATAGCTTCATCCTGGTCTGGCCCATATGACAGTTGAAGTCCCCTGTCCAATGCTCATATCTTAAGGGCCCATTATGACCTAACAATATACAAAGGTTGTACCAGGGCACCCATTTCTGGGTCTATATATAAATGTGTTGTTGTGAAGAAAGCTCTCTTTTCTCAATTGAAAGAGGGAATTCTCCACCAGATAAGAGGAAGAGAAAGTGATGGGACAACAGAGGAGAGCTTATGAGAAATATTAGAGCTTGTCTACCACTCTCATTTCCTTCTGATTTCTCAGAGCTTGTCTGCCTCTCTTATTTCCTTCTGGCATGTTTAGACCTCTGTTTCATGATGCCCTATTAGAAGAGGAAAAAAAAATAAAAAATTTCCTTACTGTGAGTAGGGATGTAAATGGGTACCCGATTCTCCAATTACCCAAAGGCTCCGACCCGTTAAAAACCAGGTCTGGGTCCTTATTTAGGCCCCGATAAGTAAATGGGTCCAGGTCCAGTTTCACGTTGGTTCGGACCCGTGGACCCGAGACCTAACATATTACCTCAATTTTCGAAAATCTTCCCAAAAAACCATGTTTTTTTTAATATCATTCTCTACCTAAACCCGGACCCGGATCCAGACCCGTCCTATATATGGTTCTGGTTCCGGTTCTGGAGCCAAGAAACTGGTTCCGAAACGGTTCCGAGTCCGGATCCAGTTCCACCTTCTCCTTAACGGTTCCGGTTCTGCGTCCACTATAGACCCAGACCGGAACCGACCCGTTTACAGTCCTATCTGTGAGACTCACCTAACTGAATGACTATGGATGAGTGCAAATGATGGATAGATCTACATGAATGTTAGGTGCGGCCACAATCCCAGTTCAATCTTTTGATCCAAGCTCTTGATCTTACGGCCCCCAAGTTTAATAGCTTTACATGGTGCAGGATTTTAATGAACAAGTAGCAGTGGATAATAATAGGATTAATCTCAAATCAGGACTAATGCTCATTCAAGTTAGATCATAGATGGATGAGGTTAAACGGATGGATTGGATTGATTGTAGATGGCCCCTGTATTAAATCAATAAAGAGGCTTAATATAAAGAGCTAGTGTCATTGCATTTTATTAGATAAAAATGAAGATTAAAAATAAGAAAAATAGAACAACTTAGTACAACCCTTAATGCAAAATGAGTGTAAATGAAAAACGTTGAGAAAAGAAATGGAGGAATCAATCATTTCATGAGTCTTTAAGTTGAAAGTATCACTTCGGACTACTGGTCTTGTTGGAAAATTTCAAATTAATTTTGAAGCTAATAAGCTTGATATCTTCCATCCCACATTGGATATGGTTGAAAAGAGGATGTCATATATATATGATTATTTGGATAACCTTATTGTGTTAGTATGAAGGGTTTCAACCTAGGCTTGGGTATGGGCTTGGGGCTATATAATAAGGCCTTTAGGATGGTTGGGCTTTTTGTGGGCCAAGTCAACCCAATGTTTGACTGGACAATATGATGTGAGGTCATTTATTACCTGAAAGAGATAATTTGGAGAAAAGTAGCATTTTAATCTTTAAGATGTGAATTTTAAAAAATAAGCATAAAACAACCGTTTCTCTCAAGAAAATGAATTCAAAAGAAGAAATAAAATGAACAAACGTAGTGATAACCCTAATAGTTCATTTTCTATCCTCTTTTGATTATTTTTTTCTTAAAGAACAGATTTATTTGATGCCCACTTTATAGAATTAATTTTTTATCTTCATTTTTAACCGCTAATAATATTGATACTATATACTCTAAAGCCGATAGACTGGCCTAGGTGAAATTAAACAATACCAATAACCTTTTTTTTTTATGCTTCTAAGGAAAAAAATATAAATTCATCTTTACCATGCTTAATTTAGAAAATGTATTTAACGAAAAATATAAATCAAAATAAACTTGTATTCTTATTAGATTTTTTTTCCCACTTGCCATTGTTTACGCAATTGTGACGTCAAAGAGTGGAAGCGCGTTCGAAAATGGAATGCAGACGTGGAATCAGATATCTCTGCATACGTGGAAAGATCTGTGGCTCCAGCTGCTAAGAGGACCGTAAAAGGAGACGACCGTAAAAAGAGACGACAAAGACGTCTCTACTCGGTCGAGTATCGTGTGGTCTTTTAGCCCGCACCAGCATGCGAGGCTTTCGAGTGGAATTGTGGAAATGATTATACCGCGAAAAAGTCGATTAGATTTTTTGCGAATTTACATATTTACAATTGCATTAGTGCTCGCATTTCTCTTGTACTAAAGTGCTCCTGCGGTTTACGGAAATGAAGCCTCCCAACACTAGTTCAAGTTGTCGAAACTACCCTTCCAAGATCCTCCTTTCTGCAATGATTTTTGGTAAAAGTCCTTTCTGACATATTTGGTTTCACTTTATGTACTATCCCAAATCGCATTTTACTTGGGTCCAAATAATTTTCTTTTGTCGGCTCAAAATGAAAGCATTCTCTTTACATCATGTACATGTTTTTATTTTTCTCAAATATAATTGGTCTCCCCATAAAACTGAGTATATGTTTAAGGATGTGATTAATGCAATCAATCTTATGCATTATAGTTGATGATGCCAAAAAGTGTTTCGGGCACCACCGGTCAAGTGATACGTAATTAATATGAAAATTAATGGAGAGAGAGAGCTTATAGTGGTTCGATCAGTATAACCTACGTCCACTTCAATTGGTTACTTACTGCTTCGAGGAAGAGATTACAAAGTAGATGAGTACAATAATAGTGAAAAAGTAGATCAGAGTTGCACCATTTCCAGTGTTGATAGGACTCTCTTTTTATATTATTCCCCTAACGGATGAGGACGATTCCTCAGCGACGTACGCTCCATTCTGGTGGAGTCTTCCGAACCGCCCTCAACAGACGAGCACGTAAGATCTTATCCGCAGGACTTGGCAAAGCAGGTAGATGGAACGACGTGCGCGCTGACTCCATCATTTTGTGGATCTGGACTTGGGTCACTTAGGCCTGACCCACCATCGTGGACCGAGTCACTCGGGCCCGACCCGTCATTATGGACCGAGTCATTTGGGCCTGACCCATCATTTGCCCCCCCCCCCATGCCCCTTGTCTAAGAAAACTTGGAGAAGGGGCATTAGCTTGAATCTTTGAGCACTGGGTAGTGGAGACTCCCTCTGCTAGATGACTATTTCTATTCATGATACTGCCTCGCTAAACACCTCAAGTCTTTTCCATTTGTTTTTTTTTTTTTTTTAATGATGGGCATGGGCGTGTAGCTGGAGTGGATTTGGTTGGGCGTGCAGCTGAAGCCCCGGGCGCCTGTGGGGGCGACGCGGGAGAGGAGACCCAGGCGGGAAGAGTGGCAATTCAGGCTAGGGGCGCAAAGCTGGTTGTTTGCGCGAAGGGCGCCGGGAGCGCGGGCGCGGGCGCTGGGCGAGGAGCGCGGGCGCTGTACCCTTAGTTGGATTTTCATTGCAGGCTGATATTGTAAAATTCAGTATCAGTCAGACCCAAACAGTGGCAAAACCAATATGTATTAATGAATTGTACTCTGACACCTGACACTTTACTCTTGTTGAATGATGGGTTTGGTTGAAGTTGTATTTCAAAGGAGGGCTACAGGTGACGACTACATGTGTAGGGCGCCCATGTGGTAAAAAAAAATTTATTTTTATTTTTTATGGGCGAGCACATGGTGAGGCAGGGCGCCCATGTTGCGTCTTTTTTCTTTTTTTTATTGGTAGGCTGCTGGGCGCTGGTGCTGCTGGGCGCCCAGCCCTGTTGCTGGTGTGGGCGAGGAGCTGCTGGGCGCTGGATGGAGCTCAAGTGTAAGACAGCTGATCTGGAGTGGTGGTTTATATCTCCCATGGCACCCACCAACTTCAAAAGATGAACATTTCTCATTGGTATCAATGCCTTTTTTGGACTTTTGACACCATCAATCACCGCCATAGGTGGTGAGTTCTGTAGGGCTCGTCGAGAGCTTCGATTTGATTTATATGCCCCGTTTTGGAGTACCTTGGGCGAGCTTGGGCTGCTTGGGAGAGCCAGGGCTGCCTTAGGGGAGCCGGGGCTGCCTTGCGAGCTTTGGGCGCTATGGAGGAAGCTGGCCTTGGCGTGCAGGCATCAAGAGGCACCACTTTGGGCGAGCTAAGTGGGTCAGGCGCCGCTAAGCTGGAGATAGGCTGCCTGTTTGAGAACAGTGCAGAGGTAGGTCAAGCTTTTTGGCGACCCGCAAGAGAGCCGCTAAGCTGGAGATAGACTGCTTGTTTGAGAACAATGCAGAGGCCAAGCTTTTTTGGCGACCCGCGAGAGAGCCACTAAGCTGGATATATAGGCTGCCTGTTTGAGAACAGTGCAGAGGCCAAGCTTTTTTAGCGACCCGCGAGAGAGCCGCTAAGCTGGAGATAGACTGCCTGTTTAAGAACAGTGCAGAGGCAGGTCAAGCTTTTGGCGATCCACGAGATGATTCACCTCGCCTGGACTTGTTGATTTCCTCAGCATTCATATATTTTTTAGCTTTTGCCAATAGTTCTGGCATGCTCTTTGGTGGTCGCTTCGTTACTGAAAAGAGGAAGCTTGACGAGCGAATGCCTCCCTAGAAGGCTGTCATGGAGACCTTGTCGTCGTGCTCTTCGACTTGGAGTACCTCCTCATTAAAACGAGTGAGGTAGCTCCTGAGGCTTTCATTTTTATCCTGCTTTATGCTGAGCAGGTGTGTGGCGGGCTTCTGGTGGCGGCATCCTCCAATGAAGTGTGACACAAAATACTTACTTAACTCTGCAAAGGTGGAGATGGAGGCTGGGGCCAGACTGGAGAACCATTATCTTGCGGAACCCTTGAATGTGGTAGGGAATGCTCTACACATGATCTCGTCCGAGATGTTGTGTAGTTGCATTAGAGTTTTGTAAGTTTCCAAGTGATCCAGTGGATCCTTTGTCCCATCAAAGGTCTCCATGGTTGGCATTTTGAACTTTTTAGGAAGTGGGTAGTTCGCCACGCCGGGTTTGAACGGTGTGTCCGTTCTTTGTACGCCGGGTTTGAACGGTACCTGTGCCTTCATGGCATTGAAGACATCACCAAGCTGGTTCTGCATTTCCTTGATCTTCTCGTCCCAACGATTGGGGGCTTCTCTGGACTGACCTTGGAAATGACTCTTGTCTTCCAGGCTGTGATTTTCACTTCCCCCCTCCTGGAAATGAGAATCTTCATCGTTGGAAGCCAAGGGAGGAGGTGGAAGCCCGCCGCGACTCGACCCTCCAGGTGGGACTCCACCCGCCACCAATCGTGGCGGATTTTTTATTTTCGGATTTTTTAATATTTGAATTATAATATATCATTTTTTGGGGATTTCATCATAAATATGTTGTTTTAATGATTCATGATCATTGTATGGTGTGTAAATGATTGATTTACATACTTTTATGTTAGATCTATATATTTAGGATTCTGAAAATGATTTTATTAATTTTTGTTTTCCAAGAAATAATTGTTGTTACTTGTTAGGATATTTGTGATACCAAAGGCTTAATGACTTATTAATAGTATGTAGATGATAGATCTACATCTATTCATAGTCATAAACATGATCTAGATTTTTATTTTAATTATTTTATTTTGGGATTTTTTAATGTTTGAATTATAATATATCATTTTTTGGGGATTTCATCATAAATATGTTGTTTGAATGATTAATGATCATTGTATGATTTGTAAATGATTGATCTACATACTTTCATGTTAGATCTATGTATTTAGGATTTTGAAAATGATTTTATTAATTTTTTTTCCAAAAATTAATTGTTGTTACTTGTTAGAATATTTGTGATACCAAATGCTTATTAATAGTGTGTAGATGATAAATCTACATCTACTCATAGTCATAAACATGATTTAGATTTTTATTTTTGAATTTTTTAATATTTGAATTATAATATATCATTTTTGGGGGATTTTATCATAAATATGTTCTTTTAATGATTCATGATCATTGTATGATGTGTTAATGATTGATCTACATACTTTTATGTTATATCTATATATTTAGGATTTTTGAAAATGATTTTATTAAATCTTGACTTTTCATAAAAATAATTGGTGTTAGAGTATTAGTGTATTACTATTGCATGAATTTCTTATTTTATAGGAACAAGATGGCGCGTGAAATAGATCCGGCATGAAACCATAGTGAAGCAGTTGGAAGCAAAAGTAGAGTGAAATGTAATTATTATGGAAAAGTCCTCAATGTTGGGCTTACTCAATTGAAACAACATTTGGGACATGTAACAAGACAGGTGATAAAATGTCATAAAGTGCCACCAAATGTGACTGCTGAAATGAATGAGCTCCTAAATGCATCAGCAAAAAAAAAAAAAATTTTGTACAACAAAGAAGAATTGAGGAATTTGATGCATATAGAGAAGAAGTATTCGGTTCCTCCTCCGATGATGACGATGAAGACTCGGAAATGAGGACGGCTATGAGAGAAAGTGTTAGGTCACTTCAGGAGGAGGAAGAGAGAAGAAGAATGCAATATGAAGCAGCCTTTAGAGGAAGCCAATATGAGCAGGGTGGGTCATCCGGACCTGAGGGAGCAAGTTTGCATCGGGCATTTAGTCAAAAACAACCCTGTCGAGATCCAGACATTGATGAGATTGAAAGAACTCTAACACATGCACCTCAGCAAGTCGCGCTAGCTGACCCATATGCTTATAGAAAACCAACATCAAAGCAGCCCAGCATTATGAAAGCATTAAAGGGCAAGTTTGGTAAAGCAAGAGAACATTTACTGAGAGCCGCTGAGAAGTTTTTTTTGGATTGAGGCATTCCTCCGAACAAGGCATCATCTCCTTATTTCACCACCATGTTAGATGCAGCTACAGAACATGGTCCAGGTATAAAGGCATCTACCCCTTATGAGATTGAGCATGTCTGTGTTGAGAAAGAGTATGAAGAATTGCAGGCTTGGGTGCAGACTTTCAAATGGGAATGGAAGGAAAAATGTTGCACACTAATGTGTGATGGGTGGACGACCATCACACATCGTCATCTCTTGAATTTTCTAGTCTACTCGTCTATGGGCACGGTGTTTATCAAATCAGTTGATGCAACTGATTACATTCAAGATGCAAAATATATTAATAAGTTATTGAATGAGGTGATTGAAGAAGTTGGGGCAGATTGTGTAGTTCAGGTTGTTACCGACAATGCTGTAAACATGAAGGCTGCAAGAATGATGCTTATGAGACAAAGGCCAGGGATTTTCTGGTCTCCATGTGTAGCACATTGCTTGGATTTAATGCTTGAAGATATTGCAAAAGGAAAAGTCATGAAGCAAGTAATTGGTAAGATAAAGAAGATCACCAAATCTTTTTATCAATCATATAGACTCATTTCCATGATGAAAATGCATACAGACAACCATGAATTACTACGGCCTGGTGTCACTAGATTTGTCACCCACTTCATTGCTATCGAAAGTGTTTACAAGTATAGAGAAGGGCTACTCCGATTGATAAAATCACATGATTTCATGAATTCAAAATGGGGAAAGAGGCCAAGTCCCATTACTGTTGAAGTATGTAAAATAATTGAGTCCAACAAGTTTTGGCCTCATGTGAAGGGTGTTTTGAATGTTTTTGATCCCCTAATAAAGGTTCTTCGATTGGTTGATGGCGATGATAAGCCAACAATGAGCTTCTTACATGAGGCAATGGAGAGATCAAAGCTGGCTATTCAAGCAGATTGTAAATATTACAAAAAGTTTTGGAAGATCATCGACGATCAATGGGGACGACAATTGAAACATGATTTACACATTGCCGGTAAGTGAAGAATATCCTTTAATACTTGAATTGTTGTATTCAACTCTCAATTATCTCCTCAGTCCTCACTATATTAATTTATCAATGACTAAAATTCATTGGTTTTACTTTTACATGATACTTCTTTAATCTCCAATTTACGGATGGACACATATCTGATGAAATCCGTTTGGGACTAAAAAATGTAATTGAAAGATTGACGGAGAGTACAGATGAAGCAATTTGGGCTACTAATCAGGTAGGAATGTAGGATAATTAAGGAAAAAAGTATATAACATTGTAATTTCTCTAATTTATTTTTCTACGTTAATGCCTTCAGATTGACATATACAATGTACGGGCTGGAAGCTTTGGAACGACGACTGCGCGGAGAGATGTGACACAGGCCTATCCTGGTATTGATTGTAATGTCATCTCTATATTATTTAAGGACTTATTATTTTTTATTGACTCTAATATCATTTCTATTTTTTTTTCGGCTGAATGGTGGTTGAATTATGGAGAGAGTGCTCCTGCACTAAGGACGATTGCTATTAAAGTCCTTAGTCAAACTACATCGTCTTCCAATTGTGAAAGAAACTGTAGCACATTCTCATTTATCCACACAAGACCAATAAATAGATTGACAATGCAAAAGCTAAATAAATTGGTCTACATTCACTACAACCTCAAGCTCCGGAGTAGAAATAGAAGGAGAAGACAGTTTGAGGATCACCAGGATTATTTCTGTCCAATTAATTTGGACTATATCTTTTTAGAAGAGGATACCATGTTAGGTTAATGGCTGGAGGAACAAGAAGAACCGGTGTTAGACCAAGACCTTGAGTTTGAGCAGTTGATGGAGGAATTGACTGGGGATAGGCCTGGGCCAGTGAGAGTTGCAGAAAGGATAGAAGAAATAAACTTGACAATGCAGCAGGGGCGTGCACCTAATACGAGTGAGCCAATGGGAAAGGAGGTGGGTGAAGAGAGTGAGTCAAGTATTTTTACTTCTTCATCATCAGTAGGAATTCCACCTGACTCTCCCGGAGATGAGGGACATTATAGAGATGATGAGCCTGTCACTTATGAGACAGTTGGGCATTTTCCTGATGCTACTGGGTTAGATCCCCGCCATGGCTATATCAGACATGTTGGACAGACTGAGGCAGGGGGTAGTAGTAGCGCCGGCGCCGCTACTCATGGTCATCATGGGAGTTATGTTGGCCAAGGTGTCATGTATGGACAACATGGGGGTTATGTTGGCCAACAAGGTGCCATGTATGGTTAGCATGGGGGTTATTCATAGGACCCTAATTGGGTACCCCCCTTCACCAACACCGATTATTTTTATCAAACATATGTTAATTGAGCAAGGGAGGCTTCCCCCACCAGTTTCTCAACGACCTATTTATGCCCCTCATAACTATTTCATGAGATTTGATTACAACCAGCTGTCACATCCCCCGATCCCGATTAGAGAATAAACCAGATCCGGGGAGTGAAATTTAGGGCTAATTAAAAATTTTGCCCTTTAAGCCCAATAATCGTAAGTCCGCTGTGAGGATATAATATTTCAAGCCTCAAATATAATAAGAATATGCGGAACTCATACAATTCTAGGCATGTTTGGATATCAACAAGGGATAATGAATCTCAATATATGTTAAAGTTGCACAATGAATAAAATAAAACTTAAACAATGAAGTTAATTTATTACAATGGCCATCCCAATACTCAAGGCCATTTAAAACAATTAAGAAGTCAATGATATGAAAGATTCAACGAGAGATAAATAAGAATGAAAGAATCTAAAGATGTCCCAATGAATCTCTCTCTCGTGCCAGGATCAATGACGCTACTCTACGTCATCGGCACGCCACTCTCGTTCCTCCTCAGCCGGTTGGAGATCCTCTGGGATCTCCTCACCTGCTTGCTCCTCGTAATAGACTCATCTGAGGAGTCTGCACACCAAGGAATAAAGTCAACGACATGTTGAGCAATAGATAAGCAAGATATAAGTAATCATGACATGCATCAAGTATAAGAGTAATGACAGGCATAATAATCAAGAGAATACAAGGAATCGAATCTAGGCATAAAGCATGAGTAAATAATCATCCGAATCATAAATAGAAATCCTAGCAATACTAACAATCACCACTACCAATGTAATGCAATGCACAAGAGAGAGACTCCGTGGATGTCCTAGCCACCTCATGGGGTACCAGTAACAATCTTATCCAGACTACTGATACCAAAGTCCGGCTCTAGGGGGATCCCAGCTCCCGAACCTGGGAATAGTAGCACGGTCCCAGCCCGCTCCCAACTATTCAACGCCATGGACGCCGTCCAAAGCCGACTGCCCACCCCGATGTCCGAGTAACCGGCCCATCAATAAACCCCAAACTGCAGCTGGCCATGATATGCAAATAATAATAATAATAACGTGGTGTTAACACGAGAATAGACCAAGACAAGCAAGTCTGGCTAGCTCAATTTACAAGACATGTTCGTAGGGATTATCTCATTCAAATCAATACAAGACAAAACCAATCGCAAGGTAATCCCTTCAGTCTAGCCAGTCATGTTCATCAATTACATAACACGGGGTACTAAGGTACACTCTAAGTCCAGTCTAAGTCCTAATTCTACAAGGGATTATGTTTCATAATTAATTAGGTGTGTTATGCCGAGAGTGAGTGTACAAGGATTTATAACAACGAATACGATTAAATACATAAAGGAGGAATTACGATCCGAACCTAAGTAAGTGGTGTCATCCATGTATCCTACATGTTCTAACGGAGTACGTGTGGAATTGGATCAACGATGCTTCTAAGGAAATCCCTTGGTGTACAATCATGTTAAGCATCCATTAATTCAATTTCATACGCATTCGGTTATCCAATGTTTAATACACGAATACCTAGACACATAATTGAAGCACACCAAGCCACGTGCTCCGATTTAATCCCCATTAATGGTCAACTGATAGTAGGTTCTTGGTTTCCAACATCTAAGGCCCAAACCTAAGTTGGTGGTCTCATTTCTAATAAAATATAGGCTGGGTCAATAATCTGAGTTTTTACATCACTTCCTGACCTCCGATCGTGATGAAACTAGAACCATTGGATTCTACATCGCAAGGTTTTCCAAAGGTATATAATATATAGAAATCCGACGTACGGATTAAAAGTTATAAGCCTTTTAAGTCCTTTTCCGAAGTTGTCAGAAATTACGAAAATGCCCTCCGATCGATCGGACAACAGGTCCGATCGATCAGACTGATTTTCGCCTCAGTTAACTGAGACCAAATTGCAGTCCAATCGATCGGCTTGCAGGCCCGATCGATTGGCACTGCAACCTGAGCCCGAAAATGGGTTTTTTCTTCCTTTTTCCTGCAGAAAACAAGCCTTCATGCTCCCCAATCATTTCAATCATTATTCTCATCCATTCTATCAAATTAAAAACCTCCAAAGCTACCATTCAACAATTAGTCTAATCCAAACCACAAATCTAACCTAACATGTCAAACCCAATGCAATACCCACAATAAGCTTGGAATTTGGGTAATCTAACAGGGATATCATTGCAATCAAAAGAAAACAATACACACATGATTAAATATAAAATGCATATCTACTTGCCTCAACCAAGAAAATGATTAGAAATTGGAAAAGCTTGAGGAGAAACTTTCTACCACGAAAACCACAATCTACCCCGCTCAAAAGTAATCTAGAACACCGAGAAGAAGAAAGAAAGGAAAAAGATCATGATCCAAACTATTCTAAACAAAAGAGAAAACGAATAGAAAAGTTGATGATGGGAAAGGCTTACCAACTAGTATCAATGGAGAGAGGAGAGCGAAAGGAAGAAGATGTGCGGTCCGGATCGCAGAGGTAATCTCTCCCGGAGGGAGATCTGGGCTTGAGAAGAGAAGGGGAAGAAGATGGGCTGCTGTAACTCTCGTTCGTTGCAGAAGTGAGAATGAGATTAGGGCTAATCCCTGATTAAGAAGAAGAGAGGGAGGAAAAGACCAATTTGCCCTTAAGTGGGTCCGGTAAAAGAATGAACTTTTTGAAGGGTTTTTATCGTAGGATCGCGACGAGCCAAGAGACAAAAATGATCAGCGCGACGAGACTTTTCCAACGAACCCAAAATCACTGTGATAGAATTTTTTTCGGAAAAACACTCAATTTTCCCTAATTTGCAAACTACCCTCTTTCTAGGATCAAACGAACTCGAAATCAAACGAAACTTCGCAGACACTATTCTAACACTAAAAGAAACTCACTCAAAGCCTAAACCCACTTAAATATCTAAAATACAAATAATTATAATAATAATAAAAATAAATGGGTCAACGGGCCTGCTATTGGGCCCAATTGACCCAGTAAGGTCGCGGACCTTACACAGCTATCTCAATCCACAGGGGATCAAGATAGTTCATCATCTTATCAAGAATAATCTGAATATGGTTATGGGTATGAGAGTGCTGGTGCTGCACAACAGTATGGATCATATCTTTTTAGCCAATACCGAAGAAATGATGATGATGATGATATCGAGCCAGGGCAACACTCCACTTGGTATTAGGCTGTCAATCTGTCATACACTCATACTCATCAGTCTCTTTCTAGTCTCTACTAGTACTCTCCACTAGTCCCCTCTAATTTCAGGTAAATCATGAACATTTTGATGCCAAAGTGCTTTATGATTTATCTATCTCAGTCACTAACTCACTATCTTAGTCACTAATCTTTTGGGTCTTGAATTTCACAATTTTATTTGATGATTAAGTTAATATTAAATGATGATTGATATGTTATCTTTATTTTCTTATATTTTACACTAATAAATTGATCATGAGCATCTATAATGTTTGCATTATATAAAATACTTGAAAAGACAGTGAACTGCGACAGCAGCGACACAGACATGACTCATAACTTAAGGTGACCGAGATTTTGATTTATTGTTGTTATTAATGGAAACAAATATTGTTTTCAGCATTTTCTAATATTCTGGATTTTTTTGGATATTTTTACGAAATTTTTTAGATTAAAAAAAAATCATACCGTGATGACCGCGACGGACCGATATCCGCGACCACTACCGATATCATATCGGTTTTTCGGCCCGGCCGATACAGCGACCGAGACCGAGATTTTGGACCATGGTGTATATATATGTGTGAGAATATTCATGTGCATCCATTATTCACAATAGGGTGAGAGACACTTACATAATTGAAAATATTCATGTGTAAAAAAAGAAAAGCCATATATAGTCATATGCAGAAAAAGAATGTTTATATGCAAAAAAGGAAAGCCATGTAAGTGTTCCTTATCCTATGGCGGGATATCTCTCACCTTATTATGAGAGATAAGGGTGGTGCCCTCACATTTAAATTGTTGGCATTGGATATGAATGTGAGGGCCCCTCACACAATCTCTTATTTAAGGTGAGAGATATCTCTCATAGGAGCATCTCCCTATATATATATGTTCCAATAAGATGAACTCCTATTTAGACAAAATTCAAAGATGTTACGGAAGGGAATGACACTCATTTTAAACTGTTGAAATGATTAATAGATGGAGAATCAGGATCATATGAGGATTTCCCATGATAACCTTGAGTGAATTGCTTACGATCTGCCTGAATGGATGACAACTGCGCAGACCTTAATTGGTTAACTCACATTCACTGTGGGAGAAATCCTCAAATGATCCAAACTTATAGATGGAACCTACATCAGACCTATGCACATTCCACTCACCAAAAGAAGACAAAGCATGTGGAAGACATAAACTTATGTAGTGTCTGCATTTTTTTCTCAACTGCGGAGCGTATGGAAAACTTAACTAATTTTACGTGTTCTTTCAAAAAAAAAAAGAAAAAAACGTCAACAATTAGTAAATTTTTATCGGAAAGAAATAGAGAGTCCACGTACACCAAAAAAAAATAGTCTACTCAAATAAAAAGCAAGCCCACATAAAAAAAAAAAAAAGTCCTGTTCAAAATTTGAACTCCGGTCTCCATAATAAGAACCGACGCGGGTAACGAGCCCTGCTTGAAAAATAGAGCGGCTTCGTTTTCAACTTTCTCGATGAAGCATCAGTCGAAAATCTCACGCGACCCACGATGAAGACGACGCCGTACGTGAAAAAACGACACCCCACGTCGTACAGTCGGATCTCAACTTTTCGTTTAATTAATAAGGGTCCGATTCAGTGAATGATGGCAATTTCGTTATTATACCCAATTCGAAGGGCGTTTTCTAAATACTGTCCAGCTGGAAGTCAAAATCACTAGGCGGTCGTTTTCTCCCTCTTCCTTTTTTCTCCCCTGCTCCAAATCCCAACTGCAACTGCTTCAGCTAAGAGCCTGAGACTGAATCCAAAACGAACTCCAAATCACAAACAGCAGAGAGAGAGAGAGAGAGAGATGGGACATGGAAGCTCGAAATCTGGAGCTGCAGAACATTCGAATGGAAGAGACGAATCGAGTTCTTCGCGTATCTCGCGATTTCGGAGACGACTTCGTCTCCATCATCGTAACAGCAACAGTTCCAATCCGAATCTCCAGCTAAAGAACATCTCGGCCGAGGATTTCAGCGGAATCGCTCTTATACAAATCATCGGCGTAAGATCTGATCCTTTACTCTCCAACATCTCTCTCGAGAAATTCCGTGATTTGATTTCAGATTTCGTCTTCTCGCAGGCCGAGATGAAGTTCAAGGACCGTTGGTTCGCTTGCGTTTCGTTGGGAGAACGGACGTTTCGGACAGATAAATCGGATCAGTTACGTACAAAACCGATTTTACCTTTTTAACCTGTTATTCCCCTTTTTGAATTCCGTTACCTTTTGGGGGAAAGTGTGAGAAATGAGTTTCTCTTCTGTTAGTTTTTGACTTGTAACACTTTGATTCCAAAATGATTCTTAGAAAGTGGTTATTTGATACTCATAGTCTTTGGAAATTCATCTTTCATCTTCATTTTTGTACCGCTTAAAAAGATTCCTATGTATTGAATATTTGAATTCCTACGTATTCTAATTCTAATGCAAACAAATTGAAAAACAGTGAAGAATCACTGCTTAAAGAAAAGTGGTGATTCTCCACCCCTGTTTTCTCCTCATTTTAGGTCGTTTTCGCCTCATCCAAACACAAAAGGGAAAACTTGTGAAAATTTGTAGAACATGGAAAATGCATTTAAGAAAAGACTCTGTTCTTCCAAAAAAAAAAAAAATTTTTTTTTTTTTGACATTTTTGTATCCAATGTGATGTGGTAAATTTTGTGTAGTATGAGTATCTTGTATACATTTTGCTGACAGTTCTTTTCTTTTTGGTTATTTGGTGCTTGTACTTTTTGTGGTTGCAGCACAGACAAGCCAGTCTGGAAATCGGTGAGTCAACCTATTCTGCTATGTAACATTGTTATTTGGTGCTCATGAATTTCTGTAGATGTTGTTGTACTTCAATTTATGTAGCAACCATAAGTATATTTGTTGGGAATGCTTATTAGATAATGTGGAGATTCTTTAGTAACAAGTACTTATCAAATGTAACGCATGTCAGTCTTACAGCACTTTTCCTTTCCTCTATGTAGGAGAAGAAACTTGTATTGGAAAAAAATGGTCCGCACATTGCACGGATATCGGTTTATGAGGTATGTGTGGTTTCCATTTTTTTTTTTTTTAAATATTAGTAACTGGTAATTATATTAGATGTAAAGGGAAGTACAAAGAGGAAATCAAGCAAGCACAATGATAAAAAGATGGGAGGTATAAGAGAGGTATACACAATGCCTCACATAAAGAGAAAAAAGAGAGAGAAAAAACAAGCCTCAAAATGACATAATCTGAGCAGAGAGGGAAGTCTCCCTATCAATCTCAAGCTTGGCTAAAGAATCTGCCATCCCATTTAAGATCTCCTCACATGCTTAAACTCCACTACCAGCTGTGAAGAAAGAAACCTGATTTTACTAAGATAGAAATCAAACCTCCAAGGACCCCTGCAAGAACATGAAATCCACTTGATAGCATTTTAGGAATCACTCTTGATAATCAGGTTGTTGCAGGATGTGGCTGAGAAGAGCTGAAGAGCTTCTAAGACCGTCACCACCTCTATTTTAGTGGTTTCCGTTTTCTTGCATTACTAGTTCACTTTAATTGAGATGGGGTCTTCTTCTAGTAGAATTCAGCACTTGAACAATAATGCTACTTGGATTCTACAATTTCACCAACAATGCTGGGCCATAAGGCATGTTCTAGCATTTTAGGACACATCATCTGAAGTGCCTTCTTGAAGTTGATTCAGCATATTGGAACAGATTTACAATCAGAGTAGGCTCTTTCTTGATTAACAATGCTTGAATGCTCCAATCCACCAAAAGAAAGTGAAAATACAGCAAGATCAAGACGATTCATGAGCCCAACTAATAAATCATGCACACATCCTAGGAAAGGGTCATTGCAAAGAAGATGGTAGAAAAAATCAACAAAAAAAAATAATTGTACAGGCTGTTCTTAAGATATCACTGATATTATTTTTAAAAAAGAGATCTAAACATAATTATTCTGAGCCATAAAATCATAAACAAGGAAATTGGACCATCCACACATTACCAGCCAAATAATGAGGAGAAAAAAACAAACCCGACGTGGGGATGTCCTGTTCATGGCTTGCACTGTGACTGCGCAAGCTCTGCTCAATGCAGAGTTGTGGAAGGTGCAACTTGTGGTCCCCACTGGCTGTTGACCCCTAGAGATTTGGGTGCAGGCTCTTCAGTGGACTGTGCAACTGGACAGCTGGGCGTATTATTGGCCTGGTTTGGCTAATCAGGCCTAGCAATGGGCCTTGTAGCTGGGTTGGACCTGCTAGTGCATCTGCATGTTAAAACATCCCCTTCATATGTTAGGGCCCTTGAACCCTTGGCCTGGTTCCATCGGACCATGTAGCTCAGCAATTCCCCAATCTCATTGAGGATGGCTGCTTAATAACTTCTCAATCACATATTTCACTACCACTAATTTGATTCTCCTGCTGTATTGTATCTATTCACACATATATACAACTACTTTATTAATGGAGTTTCTTAAAAATTATGTATGTTTTTGTGCTTTTTTTTTTTGGGTTAATGAGGCTCCTGTGATGGACAAATGCGCTTTGGTTGTATTTGGCTGATGTGTTTTATGTTTTGCTGTGACTTTTGAAAGAGTCAGTTATATTAGCAGTATGTTCCTTCTAAATTTTGGCTATGGTCCTATCTTGTTTATGCTGGAAATTCTATCTCATCCATGCCTTCGTTCTTTCCACTGGTACCTTGCAGACCAATAGATTGTCCAGGAATAATCTGATCGGGTATTGTGAGGTCGATCTTGTGGAAGTTCTCAGCAGGGTGACAATTCTTTTCTCCAATCTACAAAACTTTTTTGTATTTGCAATCTTATGTCAACATTATATTTATCTATTTTGCTTCATGATTTCCTGGTCATGCACAAACTTTTAGTCTTTGTTCAAAGTTGTGTATTGCATCATGTCTACAAAATCCTTCTATGTACCATCATCTGTATTTATTGTAATGTTTCTTACAGTTAACATATTTTTTTGCAACCTACAAAAAGATATTGGACTTGTGATCTTCTGTTAACATTATATTTAATCCCGTAGCTCCTTGATTTCCTGGCTATCCATAAACTGTTTATATGTTTCAAGCAGTGGTGAAGCTGGGATTTTCTTGCGCACGGTGGTGTGGGGTGGGGGTGGGTCGGGGAAACTTTTATATTATTGATTTATTATTAATTATTTACAATTCTTTTTTAGATTTTCAAATAATATTTGAAGAAAATCCTGCTTTTGAAAATACCCCAACATTTTCCAATACATAATTTCTCAAAACTTTGTGAGGGCGGTTAGGGCTCACTATAATAAATCCTAACCACTCAAAATAATCATGTTCCCCTTGTTTTAGCACTGAGAATTGTATCTCACTTTGAGCAAAGTAGGAACCGTGCTAAATTGATCACATTTAGACCAATCCATCCACAGTTAATTCATGGAAATCCATTCATTGGCTATTTGTGATCGTTTGATAAGCGACGATTCCATGGTGTGCATGGATGGTTGAGAGGGCAGCATTTAAATCCATTCACCGAGTCATGAAAAGATGAAATGTGATAATGTAAATGAAATTAATGCAGAGTTAAGGTTTCGGATCCTCTTGAGTGCTTGACTCACGCTTCCCATGAGGGATGTGGGCCCACTTATTGAATATCTAACTGCTCAAAAACAAACTCCCTCCCCTTAAGTGGGCTTTCTCTAAATTTTACTTCAATAAGAGTTGGACCTACTATAAGATTTAGCATATGATTAAGAATGTCATATGCTCAATCTTATGGTGGGACCAACTCCTATTGGTGTAAAATTTGTAGTCAATTGATTGAAGGTAGGGGCTTTCATTTTGAATGGTTCGGGTTTTCAATAAGTGGTCCCCCTTGTGGAGTTTCACTTCTCTCAAGGTAGCATGAAAAACAGTTAAAGTTAGGGGGCAATTGCCCTCCCTTGACCGCCCTCCGTCCGTCCCTGGTTTCAAGGTTGAGCATTATATTGCAATCTACAAAATCCTTACATGCATGCATATCTGTATCTATGTAATGATTGTTGCAATTAGTTCTGGCCTATGATGCCAAGATACGGCATGGATACTACAGAAACATAGATTTTACACATAAAAAGTGAAGTATCGGACATGATACGACACAATACGTTGCCCATTTTGAAGTGTCATGCATCATACTATCATAAGCTCTTGCATACTTGAATACCAACTTCAATTTGTGCATGAGATTTAAATGGTACAATTCCTTTTTTTTTCCTAGATAGTTGAGTGGCACAAAAATGTGAGCCAACTTGCTTGATCCCTGGGTAGTTTTGTGGGTACAATTCTTTTCTTTCTTTCTCTCTCTATGTTTATTATTATTTTTATTTATGCACATATGGTATATCAACCATCAACACTTACTTCTGCAGCTACTTGATTTGTTTTTTGCTCAACAAGGACACTAGTTGGAATAGAAAATCGGGTTTGTACTTGAGTTATAGGATTGGGCTCTAATAGAGGACTCCTCAATCCTCATTCCTTCTTTGGAGAGCTTCTCATTCATGTTGATGTTGTCTAAAGTCTAAACCTGAAACTTGAAACTTACCTTCTATTTCTCTTTCTTTCCAAAACTTGTGAGTTTTGTATTCCCTTTGTTGTGGTTCTAATATGTTGTTGAGTGGTCCCATTTTTCCTTTTTGGTTTAACTATAAAATTGTGGTTCCTATAGGACTCAGATTATGAGTTTGAGGTACTTGACTTGGTTGATCCATCATCATCTGAGACAGTAGTGGGTACCATTTCTCTTTCGTGTTCTGTTGAGGTATGCAAACATGCGGTGCAGTTCATATTTTTTCATTGATTGCATTGGAAATGTCCAAAATATTCTTGGATATTTTATTATTTTGGTTCTGACAAATTATTTACTGGTATTGTAGGATCCAATTGAAACCGAAAAGAGTTTTGCAAGACGCATCTTAGCTATAGTGGTACCTTTCACATTATTTTTGTCTTTCTTGCATCCTCAGTACTGTGTTTACATGCAGCACAATAGAAAAAAGAGAAACTTATTCAACTAAGTATACTGAGTCTTCTGTTTTTATATTTATTTTATTCACATAATTATGTAATTACATATTAATCAATTAAAATTAAACTCCCTTGATAACCTCCAAAGACATCCCAATTAAGCCTAATTACAATCTAATTAGAATCATGATACTTGTGATGATCCTCAAGACTACGAACTCTAACGTTGGGTAATGTGGAGACTGTTACTCGTGCTTGGTTCTTTTCCAAGTCCATGAATGAGTAGCTTATCGAAGAGTATTAGGACATAGTTATAATGTGTTGCAGCCCTGGTCCGTAACCCATCTACAAGCGATTTATGAGGTAACATGTTAAAACTGCATCAGTCCAGAAAGTTTTGGTAGCAGATATACCAGTCAGTAATGATGGTTACTTAAGGAAGATGATGATTTTTCTACACTGCATCTGCTTTTCGCTGTGGAGAATGTGGACATGTTTTCGAGAATCATTTCTTCTATTCTGCAAATTTAACGTGCAATCAATGATGGTTGGTGATGGTCGCAGTGTGCAGGTGATTTAGTCAAGTGTCAGACCGTGTAGAGTTTTAATGTTTCAATGTTTAGTTCATTAAATGTTCTGGGACCTTGGTTCAGTTGTGATCCCCAACAATCAAAATGTATAGTTATTTTGGACATAGTCAAAACTGTTGTATGTTATGCTTGATATCATAATGTTCATGGGAAAATTTACTTCTATCTGAAGTTTTTTGAGAAAAGTTGTCCAGTAATCTAAGTGTTTTTTTTTTTTTTTTTTGTCTCTTGAATGAACTTTCTAAATGAAAATAAGTATTGTTGCTGCTATTATTACTATAATGACAGTATGGGCATTTTAGATTATAGCTATTGTTGAGAAGTTGTGAATAGATGCTATATGCTCAGATACAAGATGGATATGGAAGGCATATTGATTTTACATAAGTGAAGTATCGGATATGATATGTTAATGAAAGGAGAATTTCTCCTACTAGTGGCTGCATATGCAGTCTGGCTCTATGGGGCCCACTTGGGCTCACCTTTGATCAGTGCAACTATTTTCACTCTCTTATCCCCCCATGATTTGTCATCACGACCAGTTTCATGCTCATTAAACTTTACTCGCCATTGGATTGAATATAAAAATAAGTCCATGGTTAAAAGACCATCATGGGCTAAAATAATCTGATGGGGCTGTTTTTTAGAATGACCCTTATTCACTAAGTGACCTTTCTATACATCCTACCTCCAATGATAAGAAAGCACCCAAGTGGCCCCCACGAGCTGGACCACATGCACATATGCAGTCTGCACTCTGCTCATAGGTGAAAATCCTTTGATTGTGTATATGTTGCTTTTTTGTCCATCTTGTGAAAATAGAGCTGTGATCTTCGTTAATCTACCTAAGGTTACATAGGTGTGCCTCTAGATTAATAATTTTTTACTGAACATCTTATGATGTTACCTTCTGGAGAAGTGTTAAGCCCCAGCTTACAACATTAGCTCTCACCCTTCCCCATGCTCTTATAAAGTTTCTGATCCTTTTACACTCGGTGTTTGGCTGTTTCATATAGGACTACAATGAAGATGGAATGCTCTCACTCTCGGAATTTACTGCCTTGATAGATGCATTTGGTAACCAAGTGGCAGCTGGCAAGGTCTACACAGTTTATTACTTTATTTACAATAAGAATTTATTTATTTATTTTTGCATCTCTTGCCTTAGATTGTTGTTATGGTTGGTTACGTTTGGTAGATCTTACAAGTAATTGCATTGTTTATTAGAAAGAGGAACTTTTCAGAAAAGCAGACAAGAATAATGATGGCGTTGTTAGCATGGATGAGCTGGTGGACCTTCTGGCGGCTCAACAAGAAGAGTAACTACTTATTCTGATTTCTCATGATCTTGAACAATACTAAGCTCTTTGGCAAAATTAGAGGGATGCTGTTTCATTCTTGCACTTCCCTTCTTTGTAAAGAGATTGATCCATGAAGAAGCATTGGTTGCTGGTGCAGCATTGGTAACCAGTGTTATATTAATTGGAATTAAAATTTTATTTTATCCTGGGCCTCCTGTTTAAGTTGAAGTTTTTTTTATGGGGGGAAATTCCTACTCACAAACTTAGAAGGGCCAAAAAAACATTTAATAGCTTAACTTCTCCTTGGGGTGAGTAAGAGCTTGCAATTTGTGCAACAAAACGATTCATAAAAGAAGAATTCTTAACAAGCAGATGGTTGAAGGCAATACATTTTTACGCCTAAACAATAACATGAAACATAAAATAGTATACTATTTTCGATTTGTAAACATCAAAAAATTGACCAGGCACACACCATTTGTATGTAATCATAGATTTCATGTTCACCGCTCCATATCTTAGGATTAAAGTCGCACATTATTTATGTGTAGTTCTCATTGTTGACTCTACAGTTTATACTGTGGTGCTGCAGGGAATCACTTATTGCTAACTGTCCTGTCTGTGGTGAGACTCTTGGCAGTTTAGATAGGCTGAATGATATCATTCATTTGAATTTATGTTTCGATGAGGGGACTGGAAACCAGGTTATGACTGGAGGGTTCCTTACTGATAAGCAGGCTTCATATGGGTGAGAATTTATGTGCATTATTTCCTGCGTACTGTTTGTCTCCATCTTGCCAGTCAAGTTGTTTTGTCACTATTATTTTAAAAGTTTGTTTTACTTCTGTGCAAATTATCGAATTCTCATATACGTGAGTTGACATTTAGATATATTTCTCATGTTTACTTGTCTAGGTGGTTTTTTAAACTAAGTGAATGGACCCGTGTTTCTTCATACGACATTGGCTTGAGGTCTGGCTCTAGTGCTTCACATATATTGGTATGCATCCAGTACTCTACCATATAAACCCTTTACTTATGTAAAACCCATTTTAATATTCCATGCGTAGAAGGCAGATGATCCCTGATTAATTTGTAAAGCCATATCCCTCAGCAAACTTCATCAATGGTTCTGGTTTGGTTTATCTGCATCCAATTGCAGGATTGGAATCATAGTCACGTGGCATATTTGGAAAATGAGTAGGCACTACCTTTTCTGATCTAACCCAACATACCACCAATCGGTCATCCCAAAACTGATAAAAAAAAGTCATCCAAAAAACTTATCAGATGACTCATGAGTGGAATGTGGCTCACTTTTTATTTATTCTAGGCCAACAGATTGGAACTCCAATAGAACATTGGACACTTCCAACTATGGAGGTCTTGAAACTTACTTTGATGCCTGGTTGATCCTTTCTCACAAGTGGCAAGAATTGGGGGCATTAATAGAAACCATGGTGGGGTAATGGTGGATACATATACTGGGAGGCATTATCCAATCAAACCCACTTGAAGCGGAGCTTCATGCATTCTTGAAGGGGGTAGTTATTTCACATTCCCTTGGCATAGAATGCTTACTCATAGAGGGGGACCGCCTTCTTCTGGTTCAGTAAATCAAGGGAGAGGAAATTTATCATGGGAATTTATGACATCCTGGAAGAAACTATTGGAAGGGCTGGCTGGATTCCAAAACTGGGAAAAGAATTCTGTAGGACAGCAGATACAGTGGCAGATTTCTTGGCCAAGTTAGTTGCCTCAACATGCACAGTGTTTCAGGTGTATCTCCTGCACTACATATGGCAGATATCTTGCAAGAGATTGATCTCTCAAGAAAATATGGGGACTGAACACTATGATCAGGTGGCAGCATGGCTTCCGGAGGAGCTGGGAGCACCAGCAAGGAGTTGTTCTGGATGTTGATTATCTCGTGTAGTTGTTTAAGCTTTGTAGTTCTTTTTTCATATAATAAGTCTTCCATTCCGGAAAAAAAAAAGGGTCCATCAATCTTGACCATCCACTTGGTAATTGGTATGCCATATAATCTGTGGCTTGAAGAATTGACGACCATATGTTGGTGAATGTTCAGATGGGTAGGATCATCCTATGAGTGTTCTTTTACATGGCATTCTGTAAAGAATGGGACAGATTGATGGTCTAAGATTGATGATAATTGGACTACCCATGTACCTATACAACTAGTTGAATTCTAAGCTATGGTGCAACTATACCTATACAACTAGTTGAATTGTAATCTATGGTTCAACTATACCTATACAAGTAGTTGAATTGTTAGCTATGGTGCAACTAGTTGCCCATGGGTTTTTATGCTTTTGTAATATACTTGTAATGTAATTCTATATGATCTCTTTTGCAGAAATTGTAGTATTGGGTTCCTTTTCTTGTTTCAGGTTTTAATACTCTATATTTTTCTCATTTCACTTTCTTTGGTAAATTTATGAAAACAAATAGAAGAGTCTGTTTTATGAAGAAAGACCGTAATAAATCATGAGCATCAAATTGGTCATCCTTACTCGCGTTGATGCCTTACTGCTTCTTTCTTGAATTTTACCTATATTTGCTTCAATAAATTTTTTATAAGGGATCATTCTAAACGGTTTGCTTATTATACCAACTGAGGGTTGTGACTTTTCATTAGAACCATATCCTACCATTCCATTCATCTCTGTATCTCATGTTGTATTTGATTTGTGAAGTACCCAGGGGCTACAGTTTAAAATTTATTTTTTCTATTACATGCTTTCAGGTTTTTGATCGTAGGAAACAGAGGCTTGTAGAAGAACTCATAGATGGAAAGATTGTTTTGTCAATGAGAGCTATTTATCAGTCAAAAGTAGGGCTTACTCTCATCAGTGCAGGTGTGTGGTTAAACAAAATGGTAATATCTGTTTAAATAGCTCAAGGATATTGTCGTTTTCTATTCTTTCAGTTATTGTTGAAATAAATTTTTTACAGAGAAAAAAATAACTCAAGGATATTCTGGATGGCATATGAAAGGAATTAAAAGGCCGCATTTCCTTTGAAATCAGAATTATAAGAATATCATGGTCATTAGTTGAAAAACATGTTTCAGCATGAAAATATAGACGAGAATGAAAAAAAAAGATTTTATAGCGATCTGATTATACCAATAGCTTGATACCAAAGATATGGGTAGATTAATGTTGGTGACCTTTTCAAAAAGGTCCTCTAATGTTGATTGTATGTTTTATTGAAACAACACAACACAACAAACCGCCCCCCTTTCTTCCTTTCCTAAAATGGCAGCTGTTAGTTTATTGTCAGAAATAAGATAGAATGGAAATCAATAAGAAATTAAGAATATCCACAAAGTGACCACCAGAGAGACCCTTGAGCAAAGAACGCATCTAACCCCAAACCACGTATTTCTTATAGCACCAAAGGATGGTCATAATTCACAGTGCTTTGAAAATTTAAGAGTGTGTGCATCCCTTTTCCTTTTGTTTTATTATTTGAAGCAAGTCATGGTTGGTCCTGGCCAAAGATGTACTAGTCGAAATTGATCTGGCTCAAGCAAGGTTCCGATAATTAACTCACCGTAACAATATTTAGTCACCAAAAAGCTCCACAAGCAGTAGTAAAGAAAATCCAACAACCTGTTATTGGTTACACAAGTCACAACTACCCACTCATTTTAAACCTGGAACTTCAGAAGATATGTAGTCACTGAACGAAGGCACTAAGCAAAATTCAGATTCCGCACTAAATAGAGGGCAGCGCAACAATCCTAATCCAACTTGGCCATAGGATCATATGTGGTGTCACCATTCACTTATATGGCCTGGATTATAGAGGGCAGAACAGCAAAAGGTCTAATCAATTAATTGAATAAAGTGCCCAACAAGTCCTTGAAAAACTGCTTTTATTCGCCCTTGTATAATGACCATGGTACCTGATGAAGACCATAGCTTCCAGTTGAATGGGCCAACCATCAGTTTACTGATAGGCTGCACATGCAGATGCCAAAATTTGGGAACCCGATGGAGATTTATTGCTTAGATGAAGTTCATATATCATGCTTTATCAAATACATAATGAGGTGAATGTAGAATCATGCTATTTGATTACCAATCTCACAATTCTCTATATATAATGTATGTACTAGTGGAGCAGGCACGTACTAAGGTTGGGTCCTAGTTGAAAAACATATAAGTAGTCAATTTAAAAAAGAGCGCCCCTTCAAGTGGTTCGAAAAAAGGAGTGGAAATTGTTTTGAATTTGATTGCAAATTGTACTTTCAAAATATTTATGAAATCATGAGAATCATTAAGTGGGTCCATCATATTTTCAGTTACTTCATTGATTTTTTTTTTCCTTCATTCAGTTCTGTAGGCATCTTTCAAAATTAAATTGAAAACCTTCTGCAATAATATATTATAATAGGATGAATATGATGTTCCATTTTGGCGTAGGTGCAAAAGAACTGTTACAAAGCATCTCTGAGAAGCAAGGGAAGCGAATGAATTCACCTGAATCTGCTGAAGACATACCCAAGTTTATTGAATTTTTTCAGGTATGGATGCTAACCTTAATAACTGATAAAAAACTTTTTCTGCAGAAGCCTAGAATTTTGATGAACGAGGCATATTTCATTTGTCAATAAAATCATGTTCTACATGTACGTGATAGATATTCTTATGAGTGATGATGACTTTACCCTAATTGATATATTTTTTAGTTAAACACTACAGTCATGAGCTTAGGTTGACTTGTCTAAATCCATCAGTATGCTAGTTTTTGGTGTTTTCTGTTGATGGTTGAATTAAAGGAATGTAGTTGACTAAAGTGAAGATAATCAAGTTAGGCAACAAAGGAATGGAGTTGAGAGTGACAATTTAACAATGCACAATGACTCCACAGAGCATGGGGTTCTCTTGTTGAGATATATGGTATGGACTCATTGCATGGGCGAGCCAACACAATTGTAAATTTCTAGCCAAATGATCATTTTTATATTAAAAAAAAGCACATAAAATGAATGGATTTCTTTTCATCATATAAACTTTGGCTTTTATGATAATATACATGCTAAATTTAGCTCACGCCATGGACACTTTTTTTTCCTGATTCCCTTAGGGCGTGTTTGGCACTTTACTAGTAAAAGTTAAAGTGAAGTAAAGCCTCCATTATCAAACAACTAAAAACAAAAGACCATCATAACCCCCTATATTTTATTCTCTTGATTTGATGCTTCACCTCGCTTTACTTCAATTCACCATACATCTAACGCGCCTTATGGATATGAATATGAATAGGAATTTACATTTATCTTTCTTTCATTTCATGACCAGCGATCATTTTGTTGAGCATGGTTCAACATAGCGGCCGCTACGTAACGTAGCACCCGCATTATCTGCTGTAGCGATTGGGGCCACTATGCTATTTTGAAAATAGCGGCATTATGGTGTAAAATCTGGTACACCCAATCTGTTTTAATTTAAAACATTATTTTTCCTATTTTTTCTTCTCAATAGCCTTTCCTAAAGTTGTCTTTACGCTTATATGGTTTCATATCATTAAAAAAAACACAAGATTGGCTGTTACACAATATTTGAATTCTTGTAACCACTTAAAAAATTCACACCGCTACATAACGCCACAACCACTACGTAGCGTTTTAGCCACTAGCTGCCATGCCTTCCATGACTGCTATTTTAATCCTTTCTGTTGAGTCCATTGCAAAATATAGGTTGGCAAGAATGTTGCTTGAATTCTTGCATATGTTATTCTATTCAAAACAATACATGTTTTCGGTTAATGAACTAGTGAAAGAAAAGCACTGTAGATGGTTCTTTGTTGGGGACGTGTATGTTTGCAGACTACTCCCAAATTGCGTGTTTCTCACATTGGATGGAGCACTTACATTTTATTTACAATAGATGATGGTGACTTAAGTTTTTTTATGAAAAAAACAGTGAGGCAAACAAATTCATGTGTCTTGCAGGGCATCTTTCTATCACTGATATCTATCCCATATCCTATGTATGCCATTGTAATTTAAGTCAAATTTGTCGGATAGAAGTGAAGCTCGTATTCTACTCCAGAAATCCACTGGATTAATCCCACAGAATTCCTTTTTGTTTGTTTTTTTTTTTTTTTTCTATGGAAAGCTAAGACACTTTTTTTTTTTGGTAAAAGAAAGTGACATATACTTGGTGGTGATAAAGAGAGACATTTTAGTTAATTAGTTGAAGAATTAAATTGCTTATCCATGTCTCAACTAAGGTTGCCTGGATTGCTGTTAAAACCTGTGCGGGGCAGCTACTTGGTTTGCAGCGTGTATATATGGCAAACTTTTGGAACAACCTTTTATGTTGAATTTGGGGTGAATGGAGAACTAGATATGAATGCAACTTTGTATGTAATGTGAAACTATAGGAGAATCCGAAACCTTTGTGTTAAACTAAATATAATCAGCTAAAAAGGGATCGGTCTACTCCAGGTACACTTCTTTAGTGTTCTAAGGATGATATTTAGCTAATTGTGTTGTCCTGAAATTGAGTAGTCATTTGTTTAATAATTTCATGCATGTATGATTTTCCTTCTCAATTGACTCTCGCATGTTATTACATATATCTTACCCTTGCATTTTTCACAAGATTTTGGGCTTGTACCATAAAAAGTTTTGAAATTCCAAAATTGTTTGCAGATAGTTGTTGACCTTTGTTTTCTGCAATTGAATTGATTTCATTTTTGCAGGATCAAATCAATGCAGCGGAGTCCAAGTACCCTATTGAACATTTTAAGGTAATCTTTTGATTACTGTCGGCTTTGAAACAACCATCAGCAAAAACTTGTCCCAACTGTGTTGAGGTCAGCCGGCTACATGAATTTGTTTTTCCATTCCAATCTATCTTGGGCCAAATTCTCAGATATGTTGCACTTTTTGAGAGTTATCCTCACTACTTTCATCCATGTCTTCTTCTGTCTATCCCTTTTCCTTGTAGGGCCATCAACCTTCATAGAAAAAATTTCCTCACCAGCATTGTTACTGTCCTACATTGCATATGCCCAAACCACTTTAAATAAGTCTCTCTTAATTTAACGCTTATTGATACTACTCTTAAATGTTTCCGAATGCGCTCATTTTTTTATTCTAATGCTCGTAGTTTTACCACACATCCATCTCAACATTCTCGTCTCTACAACACTCATCCTCCATAGGTCGTAATTTGTCTAATCGCTATCTTGTAAAATTTTCCTAAGATCTTGTTGGTATGCATTGAGGACAAAGCACTCTAGAAGTAAGTTTCCACTTCAACAATTCAACTCTTATCCTATGTTTGATACCCTTCGGTCTCTCCCTCTCTACTAATTATATAGCCAAGTTGTCAGAAAAAAAATATTTGTGGTATCTCTTGAGCTTCAGTTCTCATAGGAGTTACATCTCTTTGCACATCCCCATAGAAGTTGCAATTCATATATTTTGTGTTCGTACAACTTTTTTTTAAAATTATTTTTAATTTTTAAGCCCTTGGATTCTAAAGCCTTTTGCCATCTCTCTAGTCTCGCATTCACATCATCTCTAAATTCATCCACTAATACTACATTGTTTGTAAACAATATACACCAAGGCAACTCTTGAATATGAGTAGTTAACTCATCCACAATCAATGCAAAAAGATGAGGGATTGAAGTTGACCCTTGATACAAACCTATGGGCTTTGAAACTGTGCATAAACTCACGGTGTGATATATTATCACGACGTCAACACTCACTTTACATTGGGAGCTGATTTTGTTATTTATATATATATATATATATCTGAAACTGAATTTATATTTTTCCTTGAATGCTTTAAGCTTTGATTTTTGGTTTTATGGATATTCTTTTGAAAATTTATTCAGAAATTTGTTTCTGACAGTTTGCCACCTCTTCTATATTTGGATAATAGAGCGCGACTGCAACCTAGAATATATGCATTTTGGTAGAGCTGTTGAAGGGTTGGGACAGGTTAAGCCCCACCCAGATGAGGCACATACCCAATCCATGCCCAGTATACATTTTAGATTCAATCTGCTATCAAATGGATGAAGCCAAATTGACCAGAAAACACTAGTATAGAAAACATGCAGAAGCTTCATATTATTTTTTGCTACATAATTGTTCAGGATGCACACTTTTTTGGTAGTATGTCAGGTCAGGTTTGGCTGGGTCAGCCCAAACAACCCATTTATATTATGAAATTTATTTGTTGTGGCCCAGACCCAATCTGTGTTTTCCATTCCTGCCTTAAAAGCTGGTTGAGCCTGCCAATACCACACTTGAGAGATGTAATCGGAGTAGTCTTAAGGTAATTTTTGTGTTTAGATATTTTGATAGGGGGAAGCTCTTGGATTAATGAAAACATCAGTCTTCATCAAATTCCGTGAAACATGTCTGCACCTTCTTTGAAACATAGAAATTTAAGTTGAAATATAGATAAGAATGATTCATGCATCAAGAGCTGCATCTATAGATTTTACATTTTCTCTTAGATGTTACATCTCAAGGAATGAAAGTTTTGCGGTTTGTTTTCCCCCATGTGCAGACATTTAATGAGTTCTTCATCCGAGAGTTGAAGCCAGGTGCAAGACCTATTGCTTATGAGGAACGTGATGACATTGCTGTATGTGCTGCTGATTGCCGTCTGATGGCATTTAGATCAATTGATGATGGTCTAAGATTGTGGATTAAGGTTAAATTCACTTATTTCCTTTAGAGTATTAGTCGCATTGAAGCACAATCTTTTTAGAAGTTACTTTTATGGAAATAAATTATTTATGTCATACAAGCAGGGTTGGCAAAGGAAGTGATGTGTTGGACTTTGTCCGTTGGAGATGACCTGCAATTTTTTAATTACATTCAATAATTTCTTGTTGTTTATGATTGTTTGGAAAAAAATTTGTATCACTTTTTTTCGTTAACTGTCATTTTTCACTCACAGGGTCGCAAATTCTCTGTTGAAGGTCTTTTGGGTAAAGAGATATGCAACAGTGCTTTTAGCCATGGTACCTTAGTGATATTTCGTTTGGCCCCACAGGTATTGTTGGGATGCATCTCAATTTACTTGGTCAAATGATAATTAATTTTATTGAGATTAACATATGGATCAGTTATGGAAGCATTTTTGAGATTATAATAGACTAGTCAACTTACAATTAGGTCTCTATTGTTCACTAATGGTGACAGGATTACCATCGTTTCCATGTTCCAGTCTCTGGAATCATTGAGCAATTCGTGGATATTCCAGGGTCCTTGTACACAGTATGTTTGATTGGTTTTTTATACGTAGTTCAATGGATGGCTCACACAACCTTTCATTCTTTTTCAGTTTTCTTTCTAAAATTGCCATGATCTGCCCATTCTGATATATATATATTTTTTTGCAGGTAAACCCAATCGCTGTAAATAGCAAGTATTGTAACGTCTTTACTGAGAATAAGCGAGTTGTATCTATTATTTCAACTGCAGAATTTGGGAAGGTTTGTGGATTTTTTTTTCATTTGCTGTTACTCTTTGTAATTAAACATTTTACTTGGAAAATTGCACTGTATTCCTAAGCAGAACATTGGGGTAGTAGTTTTAGAATACAAACAAAAATCTAAGTAGGTGAAGATGGAAGAACTATTCTGTTTTCAATATAACGTTGGAATTATTTCTGCATGTCTTTTTTAGTGTGTTTTACCTTCTAAAATTAGTTGCATGTTGGTTATTTGATAAAATAGATGGTTAATGCCTTTAATGATGACGAATTGAAGATAATCATGATTGGTCATTTGACAAATGGGAAAGGGGTTTATAAGGTTGTCTCCAATTAATAACTTACTAAGTATGTGTGCACTGCATCGCTCATGTCTGCAAGCATGTGCAAGGGATGGGCACCGGTGCATTGGCTCTTTAGGCACACACTACATTGAGTAGCCCTTTCTTATCTGGCCCAAGGCCTGACTGGTTGACTCAAACCCTACACTGAGTCATGTAGTGAGTCTGATGCTTGGATCATGGCCACTTCACTTTGTCCATTTAGGTCAAACCATTCTCTTGTTTTAGACAACCAGTCAGTTGTTGTTGGTCTCCTTTTATTTAAATAGTTTCCGATAGGTCTCTTCACTTGAATGCAACCATTTAAACCACTTGTAAGGTCATCTTGCTAACCCATTGACAACCGTCATAGCATGTTTAAACCCTACCCAGGGCTAGAACCAGATTTTGTTTGATTCATTGACAGTCCCTCAAATATCTAGTGGATATTAAGTGTTCGTGTTTGGTCATCAATGCGGCATAATACTGCAGCCAGACAACTTTAGATGGGCCTGTTCTATCTTGGATGCAGATTTGTTGTGACCCACTGCAGCTAGTTCATGAAAAAGTAGGGGAAAGTACTGTTTAGGGACAGCACGATGTGCAACTCAGGCATTGATATCTTCTTCATTCCTCACATGCTATTGTAACACATATTAGCAAGTGCTGGATTTACCACCTTCTATGTGCATTTTAGGTTGAAAAGAATCTGCTAAATTTCTAAGAACTAGAATGTAAGCCTGTCAGCTGAAATCTTATCGCAAGATCCATTTTTCTAAAGCACGAATAAAAAAACCAACCTATCACCTGCAGTCGTCATTATACATTTTTGTTTAAATGGAAGGTGGCAAGACAAAAGTTGCTTCAGATCTACAAGAACATAGATTTATTATAGGAAAAGTCGATAGCCTAGATTTATAATAGTAAAAGTTAACAGCCCATAAATTGTACAGCAAACTATTCTATGGCATTATTAATATATATATATATATATATATATATATCCATATGTGGAAGACTATAACCGATGTTGAGTCATGGAGCGCAGCTGATTACCATTTGCACTTCCTGTTAAAGTGTGTTTCAATTTGAAATGTCTGAAGCACTACTTTCTGCTGTTGTAAGGCATTACAGTTGAACATTTAAACACAAATTGTTGATTTCTTGGTTGCAGGTAGCATTTGTTGCCATTGGAGCAACAATGGTGGGTAGCATCACCTTCTCTAGGAAGCAGGGTGACTATGTTCGGAAAGGAGACGAGGTTCTTCATTTGTGTCTAGTCTCTGCATTTTATTTTATTTTTGATTTGGTGCATTTGTTTTTCTCTCATCATGTGTTTCACATATGATGATCATATGTTTTTTTTTCTCTCTTCTGATCAGTTTGGATATTTCTCATTTGGAGGAAGTACTGTAATCTGCGTCTTTGAGAAGGTGAGCTACCTATTGCTGGCTCAAATAATCATGGAACCATTACCCTTGCTTTGCTCATTCTTGTCGATGATTGAGAGAGAGAGAGAGAGAGGCATTCATTGCAGTGAAATAAAGGGCTGTCATGAAAGAAATGCTCGCAACTGTTCTATAAGTTAAAAAAATGGCTTCCTGTATTTTAACAAGTCTATACACATTAATACATCATGCATCTGTCCAGTACAAATACACAAACATATATACAGATTTATGGACTCACACATGCACAAATCTCTGTTGTTGGGCTTCGAGTGCCAAGGTATTTGTGAGCATTGACATGGTAGAACTCAAATTCAGATAGGTTTTCAAATCATGGGATTGCTTGGTTCGTGTTTGGGCATTTCTGCAAAGGCCTTGCAACTGATTACCATTCTTTTGTTCTTATTTCTTGTTACTTTGTGCTTATTACACAATCCTTGTTTCTTAAATGCAATGCATGCTATCCACCATTTTATTAATGTTGTTGGCTCACCTGCGTGTGTGCTGAAGGTGAGGAGTGGATAGTTTTTCCGCCCTTCATTAAAACGTTTACTATTTGAGGTAAGGAGTCTAGATCCTATGAGGCTTTGTCTTGGAGAAATTCTGAGTTGGAGTGGAACTTCATAGTGAGCCGACCAATTGAAAATCTGAGCTACTCAAATAAACGCCCTTCCAACATAGGGGTTTTCCCCAAATCTCACACCAATAGGAGGTGGTGATCCCACCATAAGATTGACCATTTGACATCCACATTCTTTTTATCACATGGTCAATCTTATGGTGGGGCCAACTCCTAATGAGGTAAAATTTGGGGATACCCCATACACTAGGAGTGTTTAATTTGAGCAACTCAGATTTTCAGTTGGGAGGTCCATTGTGAAGTTGCACTCCTTCAACTCAGGATTTCCCTAAGTCAAAGCCTTGTAGGATGCAGACTTTTTAGGTAAAATTGCCATCTAATGCCACCGGTTCAATAAAACTTTGCATGTGAAATCTTATGTTCCAAACAAGGGCCTGATTTTGAAATACTGGATCCAAGACAAACCATTTCTGTCTGTTTTATTGAAGGCTTGCTTAATCTAGAGGCCAGAGGTACTTGACATTATTTCTTAGTGCAATAGAGAATAATTGTGGCAGTTATTTTTGTTGATGCCTCTACTTTTTGGATCCTTGTCCAGGACGCAATAGAGATAGATGAGGATCTACTTAAAAACAGTGAGAGACCTCTTGAGACATTAGTATGTGTAGGAATGAAACTGGGTGTCTCAAAACTTAATCAAACCGAGCCGCCAAATCTGGGAAACTTTGTACTTGGGGATTGAGGTATGTTTGGCATTTTTCAGCACCAAAAGATGACCGAGACGCCAGAATTTCAAGGAATGACCTCTTAAAGATGGTAAGAACACAGGATTTCTAAATGCATTTTGACTGTCCATCTTTCATTTGATTCAATTAAAATATCATTGTTACAGAAATAAACTGTGCATAGATAAATAACAGCTACATAGTACCACCTGTTTTGTGGGTCCCAACAAGTGTGACTAGGCTATGCCAGGCCCGAACATATGCAGGCTTATTCTATGCAATGACATTAACCTCGTCATGTTGATCACTCAATGACATTGTTGTATTTTTTGTTTCCTTTCATCCCAGGAGTCAGTGCTGCCAACCACTTAAAGTTTCATGTTTTAGCGAGGCATGAGGAGCCTTGTGTACAAAGTCTTTTTACCAAGCTTCTATTGTCAATTATCATTCTCAAAACTGGGTATGAGAGATCAATCATCACTTGTAAATTACAACATTGTCTGAAGATTGAGGCAGTTCAATTACTTTACTCTTCCAGCGTTCTGGCAAACAAGGATGATGGAAACTTGGTGCTTCTGTATTTTCCTAGATACACTACATCTCAAGTAGCAAAGTAGTCAAACATTTTCTATACTGTGCATGTGCTTTTCCCTGAGTAAAAGGTTTTCTTATGTACCTGTAGATGGCAGTGACCCTCAATGTAATCTAATGCAAGTAGCCAGTTTTACATGCAAGTCAAGAATTCCAAGTATATGTTTATATCTCAACTGACCACCACAGAGTTAAATTCCAACTCACAGCAGCAAAGGCCTTGCAGCTAGAATTCTCTCTCAAAAGCGAGGAAGTAAGAGCTGATGGTGGGGGAAAGTCCTCCAAGTAGCAAGGTTTGATGGGAATACTAGAAGAAAAAACTCTGATATATTACATGTAACTGAGTTCTATTATCAGATGCACTGCCTGATTAGGGATGTTGGGATCTGAATGGGCTGTTATATTGTGAGGGATGATTAACAAGGCTCAAGGAGTTGATGAATTTGTTTTGCTAGGGCTTCAAGTGTAGGAGCTATACCAAACCAGTTGACATTAAACACAATGCAATCATGGGCCATGGTAATCTAACTAATGAATGGTCTAGGATGAAATATTTTGGATGAGTATGGGAATAAGGAGGGAGTTTCTAGAGAAAGGTCCAGAATTTGTTTTGCTAGGGCTTCGAGTGTAGGAGCTATACCAAATCAGTTGACATTAAACACAATGCAATCATGGGCCATGGTAATCTAACTAATGAATGGTCTAGGATGAAATATTTTGGATGAGTATGGGAATAAGAAGGGAGTTTCTAGAGAAAGGTCCAGAAGTTCTTCCATTCAACATTCATTGTATGGGGTAGAACGTTAGATTCATTGTTTACGTGTCTAGCAGTATGATTAAGTGTCAAGAAAACCAGAATCTGGGTGTCTTGCGGTATGAATTAATATGAGTGGGAGAGCTAGAATCTGGTAGTGCATAGTGGTATAATTCTAAGGTTTAAAGAGTGCTAAAACCTGGGCGTGCCTGGTAGTCTAATGGTCTAAGGTCACAGGGCTAGAATCGCACGGCCCGTGACAACTTGTTCTTCCTGAACCGAATTGTGATCAGTGGTCAGTTGCTCTTTTCCCCCAGAAGAGGCAGCTCTGTAGGATTGATATATTAAGCCCCTATTTGACATCACTATGCATTGTGTTTCCGCCTCTACCTGGAGTAGAGAAGTAGGGGTAATGCTTTTTTTTTTTTTTTTTCACAACCCCCAATTGGATGCATTTAGAAAGTAGAGGGGAAAAAAATCGAGCTGATTAACAGTGTTTCTGGATCCACAACACCTAAGTTCTGTTTTTTAGGGTTTTTTTTTTCTTTTTTTTAATCTAAGAGTATATCACTAATTTCAACATATGTTCAAAATGATACAAGCCATTGGATGATATTTTCTGAATTCTATCGGGCCAAACACAAGAACCAAACAGTTCTCCCTTTGAAAGAATGAACACGACTGTGGAGTCAATTTTCATAGCTCTATATCTTGTGGATCTCGAGATATTTGTAAATAACTTCCAACTGTTGATTTTTAAAAAAAATTTATTTAAAGTAAATCCTTTCATTAACAAACACTCATTTTGATTACAGCCTTTCTTTTAATGTCTTTTTTTTTATTATTATGGATTTACCCCAAAAAGAGTAGAAATACCAGATAAGCCCTAAGCAAGTGATTTAACCGATGGTCTATTTGAGGGTTACTGATTCAATGTTCAGCTTAGGGATTTTGACGATACGACTGCTCTTAGACTTGATATTTGCTCCTTAATGGTCTGAGTTTAAATATTTCCCACATATATTCATAAAACAAAAGTACGATATCACATATCACAGCTCTGGAATATTTCACACAGAGTTCTGCAGAAATTTGTTGAACTATAACGGTCTACATGCGAATGAGGGGGAAATCCCTTAATTTTATTAAACCCACTATAAGCAGATAAGGTGGACAGTTGCCAGGCTCAAGCCAATTTGCCAAAAAAAAAGCGCACCACCTCAGTCCCAATAAAGATGTCAATGGGAGAGCAACCGGAATCATGTATCCTTGCGAAAGCATATGTATATCAACATTATTATTGAATGAGAGAGGTTTCCAACTCATGCATATGTATATAATCTCATACTTTTAGCTAGGGAAGGCAACATGAAAAGCACCAAACGAGGCTCGGCCACAAATAATAGCCTCACTGTTTTTCCCATTCTGAGTGTTAGTAAAATACGATATGAAACCATTTTACAAACTGCCAAACCCAGCACTAAATAGAGCGACAGTAAGAAGAAGAAGAGGAAGAAGAGAGGAGAGGAGGTGGTAAATAAGGATATAAATGGAAACATCTAGCTATTTATATATACTTCCCCCTTTCCTGAGATTAGTCAAGGGAGGCTCTTAAAAGAACTAAGATATCTATGGACCCTTGAGGCCGCCGAGTCAGATCATGTTTTCCTTTTCTTTCTTTCTTTCCCTCTCTTTTTTCTTGGGCAATTCTTCTTATATGGAGGCCACAGCACAATAGCTATCTGCGTAATCTTCAAGGAGATGACTTTCAATCAAATTGTGGATTATTGAAGCTATTTACTGATCCAAGCCCACTTAACAAACGACTACCCATATCTTGTTGCTTCATGCTAGGTTCTTGAGACATCGTAGACATGCCAATCCTTCCATTTAATGTCATTGAATTATTTGCCATCGCAGCCCTAAATCCACCGGCTGGAGCTGCAGCTGGCGGGCCAATGCCGCTCATATTGCCAAATCCCATGTTGCTCATGCCGGAACCATTGGCAATTCTGTTGCCAACTAGGCAATTACCACCATTCATAGCTGTGTTGCCAGTCTGTCCAATACCATTTATGCTTTTAAACTCATTCCCTAACGAACCAACGGTGACCATAGCATCCCCTCCATTCAACTGAGAGGACATTATCATTTCTTCTATGATTTGCTGGACTGAGCTCTGAGAATCTCTAGGGTCAGCTTCATTGGACTGAGATGGCTGCTGTTGCATGAGGATATTTGCAGGTGAATTTGCAGAATTCAAATGAGAGGTGGCTGATGGCAAGTTATGAGAAGTTTGTGTGGGGTTATTTGACGCAGACATTGTTGGTGATGGGAAGGGGGAAGACGAATTGGGTTGTGACTGTGGTATTGTAGTAGATGAGCCAGCTGATGGGATCTGAACAGCGTTCCCACCATAAGGACCTGCATTGTTCATTAGGTTCTCCTGCCTGGAATTCATCGAGTTTTGGTGGAGAAGCCCGACGATGGTGCTGGCAGAGGTGGGGGCTGAAGCAGCATTCAGGGAGTTATTTACACTGGTGATGCCATTGGAAGCTGCAAGCTGCAAGGAAGAAGCCTGAACAGAATTCTGATCATTACTAGAGTTCTGGGTCAGCGGTTGCTCTTCTGCTTGTTGACCTTGACGGTGTAGCCCAGATGAAGCATAAGTCCTTCGAGGGAAGTTGATCAAGCTCGCTGAATGAGAAACAGAAGCCATTAATGCCAAATTAGATTAGAAAAATCATTATTCCAGTAATGCACTACCTAGGTATGCAGCCGTCACTTAAGTATTGAGATGGAAGTACTAGGGAATTTTTTGACTGCTACAAAAGCATAGTCAAAAAGCAACCACATGCAATACATTTTTTTTCTCCTTCACAATATCCTTTTCAACCATGAGTGGAGATATCTTCAAGTCCTTTGAGATTACTGCTCTAACACTAGATAATTGAGCATTTCCATTTATAAAATTTAGATATCTAAGAAGAAAACCATCACTTTCTTTTAGTTAATACCAAGGTTACACAACCAATCTACAGTTAGTGCAGCACACGTGTAGATCATGAACTAAAATAGGTGGATCTGCATATGTCATTTCTTTCTTTCTTATTTTATTTTATGGTAAAGCATGTCTGTTCTTAACAACTTGAATCCATACACCGTATACAAGAATGGACAAAACTAGAAGTGAAAGAGAGCAGTTAACCATACACTTACTATAGGTGACATACTTGAGTCCACAACTACCATCCAAGGTCATGCAGGCTAACGACATTTATGCAACTAACGTTCAAGTGATCCATAAACTATAGAGTTCACATGAAGGGAGGCTCTATGCATGGCTATTTTTCCCACACGAAAAACTACCAGCTTTCATGTGATACACTACTGAGAGAGTAAATTGCATTAAGGAAAAGACGTGCAAGAAAACTTTGATGTGTGACACTTCTATGCATGGCCATATATCAAGCTCGAGCTCAGGCTTGATTGGAAATCAAAATGAGCTAGCCAAACTTGAGCTTAACTCAAGCTCATATATTTTATAGCATACCATATATATGTAGTATATTTAAGAAATAGGAAAATTTTATTGTAGGCACCACTACTATGAACACCATTAGACTTCAGTCCTGAGACAGATTACGCATGGATACGAGATGCTTAAACAAATAGTGTGTGGTAAGGATGGTTTCAATTTGAGACGGCTCCACGTCATATCAGGTGGTTAGCAATGCTGGTACTATTTGGTCATAAGAAAATGTTCATTTTTCATTACTATACCCCCATTATGGTATTTTTTTAAAGTCCGAAATAAACTTAAGTTTAAAGCATTATGTACTAAATAGTAGTATTATTCCCCCATTAAACTATACTTTCACATATCATGTGATGCCAAGCTTGACTTAAGCCGAGCTTGGCTCATGAAACACTTGAGCCAAGCCAAGTAGCTTGTCAGCTACCTTGGCTTATTTACATCATTACATGCACTAATTATCATATATTGAAGTGATGTTTACTTGTGTGTTTCATCCTTGTAAGTAACCTCAATTTACGAGTTTCGTTGTCCACAGATGCTGTTTCTCCCGTCCATCAAAATAAAATAAACACTATTGTCTGGCATAAGATGGAAGATAGTTTGACAAATCATGAAAGGGATACGATAATAATATGAAAGATTCAAAATGATGTCCACAAATGCAGTACAAATTTACAAATCCTGAGATGTTAATGATGTATCCATCATAGAGACCGCAATTATGTGCACACCATTAAGCAAACATCATTAGTTATAGGCAATTCAGTCCGCACATGTGTTAGAAATAAGATTATTCCAAATGAATTTTTACATTACCACCATAATTTATAAACTACGATAGTGAAATATGTCACATGATTTTCTTTTTCTTTTTCTTTTTTATTTTTTTGAATGACAACTTTCATTAAAAGCAAAAACAGAAGAAAAATTGCATGCAGATAGTGCACAGGAAAGAGGAAACACTTACCCATGGGTCCAGTTCCTGTTTCTCGGCTGTAATCAATCAAATCTTTCATGCTATTAACCACCTCCGATATCTGCAATTGAAATTAGATCTCAAAAATTTAGCGCAGATCAAGTCATTCTCAATTCATAATATGTCTCTGGTACCATAGATAGTCAAAACCTACTCATTTATTGAAAATCTTCAAGGGAAAAATATTTATTTTGGACTTTCTTAAATATATTCTATTTTGATTTGAATCTTCCACAACACTTTGGAATCACCGAAATGGCACTTGTTAGAGTAATTGTGGAACTAAGTCCTAGGAACCTTTAATTGCCACTCCAGCTTTTGAATCCACATCAGAATCTCACATCAATCCTCTCCCACTTACCCCAGAGAACAAGGTTGATTACATTTAAGAACTTCAGTTACTGTTTCTTGCAATTGAATTTTAGACTTCCTTGTGCAGTTTTTATTCAAAGACAGATTGCAGAAGTTCCCATGGGATCATATGATGCCAATATTAAGTTTAAAATTCCAGATTCTCATATTAGTGTGAAGTGGTTGTTCAATCTTTAGATGGTTAGTTATCCTCTACTGATCATTCAAACATAAAAAAAAGGTTATCCTCTACCACACTGAGTATCTCACGCTCTAAAGGTTTTTGCTTAGTCATCATGTTGCACCTCTTAAATTCTGCAGGTTATGCATCTTTTCATGATAACATGTGATTTTTATTAATGCATCATCATCATAGCCATTTCTAATCAATCTAGTGTTGGTATGCACTATATGGATATGTATAAAGAGATACAAGTTAGTCTCTCAACATGGAGCCAACACTAGAAAAGGTCCATCAAAAGATCTTGTGTGCTCACATCAAACTTGGCAAGCATGTTCCTCTACTCATTAGACATTTAGACATCCTCAGAGCACAGGCAAAGGACACAACATTGACAAGGATTAAAAAATTAAACATACAAGAGAGTTTTTCACCCAGAATATGGGGTAAAACTTGTGTATAAAAAAGTTTAAGATATAAAAAGAAAAAATGAATGCGGATTGCCTTCTATGGGACAGGAGGGGGAATGGAATATCTATGTACATTATATAAAAGCCAACAACTGTCCTGCTTCCTTTCAGCTGCTTGCTGATGAATTTCACTACACAGGATAGTGTCCTGCTTCCAGCCGCTACACGTACCACATGCTTCATCATTATCTGTCACTTGGTCTTGGCCATGCAAACTGCCAAATGGAGGGCAGATTGTTAGACACATTGCATGAGTCACACACTCTCAACCGACACCTCAAATCTCCAAAACAGCCTAGAAACTCTCTTCCTGGTTTTCCATGGCACGACTTATCCCAAATATTTTTCAAGTAAATCTCTCTCATGAAACTCTCTGCCTCTCTTCATCTCATTGATCTCTCACTGAGTCTAACGAATGCCTCTTTCCCTCACTCTCCGGTAATCCCTCTTCCTCTCACAGATGCTAATCTGTCATGGGCTCAACTTCAAATTTGTGTTGCCGTCATATTATCATCAAGGTAAGAATTGGGTCTTCTCTATTTCTTCTGTTCTAACATGCCACCTATTCTTGTGGTGTATGAAATGGGTTTTTCAGAAGCTTTAAGTGTTATTATTTTTTGCAAAAAAATGGATTTTGATATAGGACTCTGGTTGATTTCTAATTAGTTTTTGTGATCTTGATTTTATTTTATTGAATGGTTACCATGAAGTGGATTCTCTACAATGCTCTATTTTCTTATGTGAAAATTTTGAATTGTCTTGACGAAAATGAAGTTTGACAAAATAAACAATCCATAATTTCATGAAAGATATTAAAAAAAAATTCCAATAACATTCATGTAGTGCAGAGTAAATGTTTGATTAAATGTCAGTGAGAGAATGGAAATGTATCCTATTATATATTATTGTTTACAATAATTTCATATGTAGTGCTATTTTTAACCTATTATGTAATTTGCCTATTTTAACATATTTTATCAGTAGTTATTTATAGTTTTTATCAGGGGGTGAAGGCGATGCTGTCATTAATTTCAGAGATAAATTCCTTTATCGAATAAATTAAGATTGAAACCATGACATTCATGTAGCATCTATAGAAACATATGCATTGATTTAGAATTGAGGACTTGATGATCTTTAAAAAACAATATTAACAGTTGGTCATGCCAAGTGGAAGGTCAGGCTACATCTTAATTTCCTTGTATGATCTATCTGGTCTGATCTTGGATGAATCATGATTCTATGTATTTTTTTTTGTATGGCATGTTATTCTTAAATTAGTAAACACTGCAAGGTAAAGTACTTCGGTTTATGTAACTAAACAAAAGGAAACTGATAATTAAAGGAAGTCTTGCTCCTCTAATAGATCTAAGACCCTTTTTTTCTGGCATACTACTTCCTCATTTTTAATAGATTACTTGCCCTTCTTAAGCTTTCTCTGCTTGTATTCAATAGAAGTGAAAAGCTTTTCAACATTTTTATGTTTGATATCTTTTATTAATTTTGATATTTGTAGGAAGGGAAGCCATTGATGATTCCACTTGTGACCATTGCATGTTTATTTATTGCTACAAAAATAGAGAAAACTACCATTCCTAAGTCCCATGATTTACAGGTGAAGAAACATTGTTTCAATAGTTAGGATTTTTTTTGCATTGTTTAAATACTGTTAACTTCTCTAACTCCAAAATGTTGACCTGGGCTGATTAGGTTGAAAATGAACATTTATACTTTGAAGCTAGAACTATACAGAGAATGGAGCTTTTGATGCTCAGCATACTCAAATGGAGGATGCTACCCATCACTCCTTTCTCTCTACTACACCACATCCTGAAAAAAGTGGAGAAGAATAATCCTCCTCTAAAATCATCCATCTATAAATATATATAGAAGTTTTTTAAAGAACAAGTTAGATGTTTGCTTCTTCTTTTTTTTATCATAATTTCAATTTTCATCTTCTTTTGGACATATTGGAAAAGAATTAGTGAATTGTAATGTATAATTTATTTTCATGTTAAACACAATGCAGGGATGGCTTAAATTCTTTGAATTCAGGCCATTTGAGGTTGCTGTAGTAGTGACCATATCTGTGACCAAAGAATCTGAAGCAGTGAATTTTGAGAATGTTGTTTCACATTGCCTCTTTATTGATAAGGTAAAAGAACTGGACACCCACAAGAGAATTTTTTTTAATTATTCTTTTCTCATTCCTTTGTTCATTTCCAGTTTATGTAACTCATTAAATGAATTTGGCCCTTCTTTCAACATCTATAGGCTGTTTGCTTCAATTCATTTGGTGAAACTATGTTCATTTTCACATGCAATAGATACGAGTAGGTGTGTCTTCTTCATTTGATTAGTTTTATTTCTGGATTTTTTCTCATTTAGATGAAGAATATGATTTGCAAGCCTTTTTTTCCTCTTCTGTTTGTTGGATGTCTAGAATTTTTGTTATATTGGCTTCAGGATTTTCTATTTGTCTTCATAAATTTACCTGCATGAGTTTATATATATGGACATATGTATAGGAGGAGACACACATATACTTGTATTGCTTGAAGCTTCCTTTTTGCATTTCAATTTTTGGTTTCAGGTTCTTTCTTTAATGGAATGCGTGTATTAAGTATTAGTTTTTTTTTTTAATAATTAATTTGATATGGAATTAGATGTTCTATAAGTTATTAATTCTTATATTATTTATAGGAGACTTCATAATTCTTGTTCTGAATTCTCATAGGTCACCAAACAGAGAATCTCAGGAATTCAGGCCGGATTCAGTTCTCAGGCATGAAATTCCTAAGTAAATAAAAAAGGGAATTAGAGTATTTACTTAAATATTGTCAAAGAGCTACATGTTTAAACATTGCACGTGCCTTACACGTGCCGGGCTACACTAGTTATCTTAGAAATGCAGGATGTAAGTGTATTAGTGATCATGATAGAAGATAAAAAAAAAAAATAGTGGGAACTTTTAGCAAAATAAGGATGGAGGTTAGAAATTAAAAGGGTGATCTTTGTGGAAGGGTGATATGGATCATAAATAACAGGGAAATGAGAGGGAATGAGGAGGGAATGCAAAGGGAGAGCTCAATGGCTTGGAAAGATATGATGAAAGTTGGAGAGAAACAAGGTGGGGAAGATTTGTATGAAAGATTCTGGAGTTCTTGTGGGGACAGGAAGTTGCATTTGCTTTTGGCCAGATGCTTGGGTAGGTGATACACCTCTGGTACCGGAATCTCAGAGACTATATGCGTTCAAATTGAAAAAGATAGATGAAAGATGATTTCGGAACACTAATCTTGAGTATAAATAAAAAAATAAAAAAAAAGCTTCTGGAATATGAGTTGCCACTGTGGGTCTCATTTATGGAGGTTCTTAAGTAGCATTTTTCCCTGGCACCATAATTTCAGAGACTATTTGGGTTCAAATTGTAAAAGAAGATTTTGGAACATTACTTAGAGAGAGAGAGAGAGAGAGAGAGAGAGAGGGGGGGGGGGGGCGGGCGGGCGGGCGGGGGAGCTTCTGGACCATGAGTTGTCACTGTGGGTCTCATTTATGAAGGTTCTTAAGCAAGTAGCATGTTTCCTCTACCTCCAAGAAACGAGTGCTCCTTGGACCCACCCATGGTGAAAGCATTCTGTTGGATGACTTGGGATATAGCTTATAAAATCATTATCTCGGTCGATGTCAGGGCTTGTTTTGCCCCATATTTGCTTCTTGTGTTGGTACAAAAAAAATGGACAATCACTGCCATACACATGTAGCTTGGCATGTCCGGTATTTCTTCTATCTTTTTTTAGTTTTAGCATGTCTTTCCATGCCTTTCTTCTATCTTTTTTTAGTTTTAGCATGTCTTTCCATGCCTTCAGGGAAGACTGGTTAGTGGGTCCATCTCCAAGGCCAAGGCCAGCCAATGTGCATTTATAACTTACTATTTCCACTTGTTAGAGCATTAATCACATCAGGTTATCACAGACATGTTGCTGCTCTCTACATTAGAGCTGTTAAACTCCACATTCAATAAAATTTCGGTTTTTCTTGATAGTATAAATATTCCAGTTTTCATAGGTTTTTTCTGTGGAAAAAGAATCTCTCTCTCTCTCGTAACGTCCCACCCTTCACGCATGCATGATATTGTCCGCTTTGGCCCACGGGCCTCACTGTTTTGTTTCTGATGAGCCTCAACCCATCAAAAGGCCTCATGCAAGATAAGGGTGTAGGCTCTACATATAACCCCATTCACTTTCGTCTCTATAATCGATGTGGGACTCTGGGGGGTCACAATCCACCCCCCTTAAGGCTCCACGTCCCTGTGCAGTAGCCTGCCAGTTCTGTAGCTTGCCATGGAGACCTGCCCACTTGTACCAGGCCACGACAGGGGACCCACACTCGAACTAGTCGAGAGTCGGCTCTGATACCATTTGCAACGTCCCACCCTTCACGCATGCATGATATTGTCTGCTTTGGCCCACGGGCCTCACGGTTTTGTTTCTGATGGATCACAACCCATCAAAAGGCCTCATGCAAGGTAAGAGTGTAGGCTCTACATATAACCCCATTCACTTTCCTCTCTATAGTCGATGTGGGACTCCGGGGCGTCACAATAATCTCTCTCTCTCTCTCTCTCAATGACAAAAAAAGTTAGGTTTTTCATATACCAGGAGTAATGTATCAAGAGAATTATTTAGCCACATGATTAAGAACTTGTTTTAGTAAACATAGTCTAGAAAAATACCTGAAGGCAACGAACATATCTCTTTGTATATCCTAAGTCATTTACCAATGGCACCTCCAAGGCTTTTGCCAATTGACGAGCAGATGCAACAAACCTAAAACACGATTAAAAATATACTTTTAGTTAAGGCCCGCCAAGAAAAGAAACCATTACAGTGGAATTTTTAACCAAAGGCACCAATAAGGACAGTATCAAAGTTCATCAACAATTTACAGTAACATGGAAAATTCAGGACTTTTAACACTAGTTGATGTCTTAACAGAATCACTCATGCAAATGACTGATTATTGGAAAAAAAATCATAAATTGGGAAAATATCTCATTTATTGGAAAAAAACTCATTTAGGAATGAAAAGATTCTTTTTTTTTTTTTTTTGAATTTTTTACTTTTACCCAATATCTAAAAGATCGCTCAGATTGATAATAGCTGATTATCGTTAAGCTAAACAGGCCAGTAAGGGTAAGGTTGGTGCCTATGAGAACCCAATGGACTACTCACTGACTACCGGGTAGGATCCATATAGAAGACAGAACCTTCCAAGAAATTGAATTTTTTTGCAAGAGTCCGTCGCCTGGTAAAAGGTGCTCACCGTTCAACCTTGAGGTTGTGGGTTCAAGTCATGTTACCAATCGAAAACAATTAATGCAATGCAAATGGTTCACGTTACAACTGATTGATTGCATGGGATTTATTCATTTTCGGTTAAATAGCAGGCCCTCATAAACATCAATCCCAGGGCTTTTGGTTGATTCCAAGTTATGCTATACAAAATGTAACACATTCTCCCTAGTGGGAAAATGCTTTCATAATTGTTCTTGTCACACAGTTGGCACATAAATCTATTTGATTGGGCTCAGAATCTCAGATGGATCCGCCTATACCCTTGGTAGGTAGATGCTGGCACCAAATGGTTATGTTATCCTTTGATGCGGCGAGGTCAGTTAATCATACACTGCCCAATGCTAGTAGCAAATACCCCATCAGATGGTGTATTTTGGGACTGAGCAAGGAAGGCTCTAGCCACATGTTTTCAACCCCATTGCCAAATTACCAAACTGCACTAGGAACGCCTAGTTTGCTATACACACCATTGCTTACAGCAACATTTTCTGCAGTTTCCATTTCTTATAATAGTCTCCTTTTATCAATTCCGTTCTTATTTTTCCAAGTGAAGGACCGTGCAATGAGGCCACCAATTATATATACATCCAACCCACTCATACCAGATGCCTCCGCCCCACTCCCCAAGCTGCCCACCCCCCAATCCTGCCCCCACCCAAAAATGAAAAAAAGAAAAGAAATGGAACTCACCCACTGCGCACCCCCACTATTGGATTGAGTACATGCAATGATTCATTCATGTTAGATGTAATCAATCCAACTACACCAGAGCACCTAGTTTGAAATATACACCCTTGTTTACAGTTACATTTTCAGCAGTTTTCGTTGTTTATTATAGTTTCCTTTTATCAAACATGCCTAACTCCCACACCACCACCCCAACCCCCACCAACCCCAACCAGAAAAGTCCATTGCGCACCCCATTATTGGATATTTGGATTACTCATAAACAATTTATTCATCATAGATGTAATCAATCCAACTACAGTTCCCATTTAAGTTATTATTATTATTCGCTTAGATTCATGAATATTGGGCTGAAATACATGTTTCGAGAAAGTGGAGCACAGTACATTTTTAAAAGTGGGAGCAAACCCAAGTATAAGCCTTGGCAGTCCTTGGGGCTTATGGTTCTCTGGTTTGTCAATAAAACTGTTTTAAACTTGCCAAAAAACAAAAAAGGAAACTAGAAGGGAATAAGAGAACTACCACGATACTTTTCCTCTACAAATCAAAACCGACACAGAATATGAGAGTTTGAGCTTAATAGAGTCACAGATATCACCAAAAATTGAAAATATCACGTCACTTTTGAGAGAAAATGTGGTTCAAGATAATTCATTAATATTGTTTGATTTTAAAAAATATAACTAAAGGAGAATCACATAATATGTTCACAAGATTATGCCTAAAATTATTGTATTTTTTAAGCATAATCCTAGCAAATTTTTTCTTTTATATATTTCTTCTTTCTGCTTTCATATTTTTTTTAATTATTTTATATTTGACAAAACCTTCTTTCTAATATCCTTAGATAGCCCCAAATATTTTATACTTTCAAATATTTTTGATGATATTTCTGAATAACGAGTTTTGTGACAGACAATCATATTTATTCATAAGAAGGCAGCACTCAGCCAACTCAAATATAAAAAGCGCTACTATTTATAACCAATCAAGGCACTCAAAGTAAGAATATTATAGAGCATGCGATGGAAGAAGAAAAGGAGCTGAGGTTAACCCAAAAGGCTTAACTTAGAATAAATTTGATCTCCTAAATTAAAACATTCAATCCAATGTAAACATAAAGAGATGAAATTCCACAAAGGACATTCCCATCTTGAAAATTGTAGTTTTACCAACTCTAAGAATTTCCTCTGAAATCAAAAACATAATCAAAATCAAAGAGTGACTTACAGATTACAATTATTTTGCAAGTCCTGTGCAGATAAGCTGGATGAAGCATTTTGAGTAGAAGCCTGGTATTTTTGAGCCACTGCCCCAAGCTGACTAACCTGCATAATAGTGACATGACCCGTCTGATATCCAGAAATTATGATAAAGCTACCACACATCCATCATATTCACTATAACTACAGATGGAACCAATCAACTAATATCTAAGTGGTGAGGGGCATCTCCTTCTCGACAATAGCTCTGTTGGTGAGGGACTTTCATAGTGTGGGTGGGTGGGTGCATGAGTATTTAACAGTGTAAAAAAAGGTGAATCCAGAAAGTTTTGATTGGGCCTATGGGATAAGTACAAGGTCAATTATCGATGCCAATTACAGGGGAGTTACCTGTATGATGGTTGGAGCCAAAGGAGTTAACTAGATAATTTCACACCCTCATGAATTAAACGATTGTTCCATTAGCTACATGATGTGATGAACATTGCACCAACTTTAAAAAAAGAATAAACATCTGCATCATTGATTCAAGAATTAACGGCGTCACTATATTTACACATTTTTAGCATTTTTATTATTACACATTTTCTTTGTTTTAGTTTTTTTAATGATTTTTAAGAATGGCATGGCAGTACCAGTCTAGCACAAGAGACACCGACTCATCCTGATCCTGACTGGCATGAGGACCAGCACCAAAAAAAAATTCCTTGGTTATTACACAAAATGTCACGAATGTGGAATGAACTATAAAGTCAAAGGAATATGACTATTGTTAATCAACCATCTCCATCATCTTCCATGCGTATTAAAAACTAATCCCCTCCAAATTTCATGTGCCTAAGAAACCAGCAGCCAAATTCCTAAAGAATGAATTATCATCACCATCAAAGCCTTGTCCCAACTATGTTGGGGTCCGCTACATGAATTATGTTTCTCCAATATGATCTATCTAGAGCCAAAGCCTCAGATAAGTTGCACTTCTTTAGATATTTATCTAGATAAATTCTTGAAAAATGATTCTAGATAATTTATCCAATCTCTTGTCAACAAATAGGAAAAGGAGCAATACTAGTGTTGGAACTTGGAATGATGCAATCAAATTCCCCAAATTGAAAAAGGCATGTATCAACAGCAAAATAGAGTTTGATATACATTAGGGAGTGTTTAATTATTATTTTTTTTGGTAAATGAGTGTGTTCAATAAATGACCAAGACTTTACACGTCCATTCTACTTGTTGAGCATTAGTGATTAGGACTTAAGAGAATAGAGGGAGAGATGACTTGATGAGATTGCACCACACACACAATTGTGGTTGGACAAGATTGTATACATGATAATAAGCGCGCACACACACACGCACACACAAAAAAACAAAAAAAAAAAAAGCAGTGCCTAAACTGGCAGCTATATGCATTATTAAGTGAATTTATTAATTATTACCTGGGGAACTATCAATCTCCGAGGGATAAGCTCCTCATGACGCCTAGCACAAAACTCCCAGGAGCAAATCTAACAAGAGTTAACATGTTAGAAAAGAAAGGTATGTATTGATCAATATACCATGTAGAAGTCAAAAGGTGAGGACACTATTTACATACCTTTAGATCTGAAGAGAAAACAATTCTTAGTTGACCATCACGTACTACACGCAGTTGCTCGAAAACACTTTCTTGGATTGCTTTTGCATAATCCAGGACAATTTGACCTGATGCATTCTGATACTCACGGGGCATATCAACATAAAGAAGTTCTTCCAATGTACCACTGTCATATTTGATTTTGCATAGCCTAGGCAACACCTCCACAGTAGCTTCTGAAAACCCAGTAAGATGTTAAAAGAGTCACAATGACACAGAACTCTTCAAATGCATTAAATTAGAGTAACAAACATTCTTATGCAGGAACAGAGAAAAATGTGTTCATGTAAATGGCAACATGGAATAGTTCAGATGGAAAAAATAAATATCCTGTCAATCGAAACAAAATCTAATAATAGCCAAAGCAATAAAATTCTTTAACCATGAAAAAGTGCATACCAAAACCACGGCCGGGCTTACGATTGCATATTTCACAGTGCCAAACATCCTACAACAACAATAACAATTGATTCAGAATGTTATCAGAATTTCAATGCATAGCAATGTATCAAGTGCAAACATGATTCCATGCACAAATTTCCGGATCCAAGTGAGAAGGATGTGAAGACTAAAGATAATGAAGGTTCTACAAGTTAACCCTCTCACTAACTAGTCTGACCAGTAATAAGACCATCAAAAACCAGATTACGTGGGTGCAAAACTGCACGAGTAACTAAAATGACATGAACAAGACGCAGAAAAATAAAATAAAATATATAAAGACTAAATAGGTTTCACTCAGCAATTGACCTGAGGGAAACCACCAGCAGTTTGCCGGCCACTTCCATACAATGAAACACACCATCTCTTCTTGGCATTAGGAGCAAAGTATTCAGCTACAAAACTCCTCCAAAATTCAATATTGTTATCCTGCATAAAATGTACCCATCAGCTAAAGAAACAATGATAGTGATGCTTTGCCATCTCTTGATATAAGATTCACTGAAAGAAGAAAAAAGCTTACCGGAGGTCTGCGCTGTTGGTGGTGCATGTAGTGCGTCAGACGACGAGCACATGTCCCAGGTTCATAAGTGGCTGGCTTCAAAGCAGACCGCACAGGCAAGTTCAACTGCTGAATTTGCTGCTGTAACTGGGCCCGCTGCTGAGGCAGTGACTTCAAAATCTGCTGCTGCTGCAACATGCGTTGTTGCTGTTGTTGCAACAAATTCATCTGAGCAGCAGCAGCAGCCTGAGAACCCTGTCTAGACATGTGCAGGAGCTGTTGCTGTTGCTGTTGCTGCAAAAACAATGACTGGTCTTGCTGATGTTCCATCTTTACTGGAACCGAATTTCGCAAAGACTGGAGTTGTTGCATCTCTGATTTTACAGGGGCAAGGTTTCTTACTGAATGCAAATGTTGCTGCTGCTGTTGACCATTTTGGTCATTACTCATCTCTGGCTCTGACTTAACAGGCCTCATACTGCTTAATCCTCCTCCAAGTGACTGATATTGTTGTTGCCGTAGTTGCTGCTGCTGCTGACCATGATGATGAATAGAGAACTGTTGCAGCAGCTGCTGGCCATGCTGGAAGTTCTGGGCCTCAAGCTGCTGAGCTTGCTGATGATTCACAGCCAGCTGATTACCTGAAGTGTTTGGAAAATGTTGCCCCTGGTTTTGAACCGACATGACTTGATTTGCTGTATTTGAGGGTGTGTATGATGCAGGCGAGGGAGTAAAATTCATGCCATTCCCTATGCCTGAAAGTGGATCAGATTCCGCACCCATATCCATTCCCCCATTTTGAAGGCCTCCTGAGCCCGAGAGCCCAGAATTTGAACCAACATTACCAAATGACTGACTAAGGAGAGCCGAAACATTGGACATGTTCCCAAGCATATTCATGCTATTATACTGAGAACGTGGTGATACTAGCGACGGAAACGAGGACTGTGGAGTAATGGAACCACCTTGAGCTCCCAAAACACCAGAGTTTGTGCGTAGAAGAGAGGGTGGAACAGAGTGGGCACCACCGACCGGAGTCGGGGGCCCCGATGGCACCATCTTCCAAACTTTTTAAGTTAGAAGAGATACAACAGTCTGCAAATCTAACTAAAACTGCATGGATTGCAGATTTGGCACCAGGAAACCCGATCTAGGCAAGAAGCCGAAAAACACCAGATAATTTATTCTGCTCAACAGCCATATCATTCTTGCATCCGAAGCTTGAAATGCCACAGCTATCATTTGGTGCCAATTTCAGTGAAAATGGAGCCTTCCATCTCAGCATACAATGATGATTATCAGAAACAGGAGTAAAGACGGCAACAGCTAAAACCCAGAAGAAGCCTCTGCTTCTGAACATCCTAGAATCCCACGCGTTATCAAGAAATAAAAAAACGATCTTCAGCTTAAATTGATCGCTCGCTTAGAATCTTCACCTAAAAAGATCCATCAAACGTCAAATTCTCTCATCGATCAAATGCCATTAACTTTCTACCAAATGCAGCATCATAGAACCTCAACCACAACTACCTATAACCCCCTCTAATCCGCAAAGGATCACAACAACAATCACAAGAAGAATACCAACACAATCTCCAAAGACTGTTACCGTATCAAACTCCAAGGATCCGAATTCTATCCTCCAATCACACCGCGCTCAAATGCAAAGACACGATCTTTCTTCCCCAAAACCAAACTCATCACTCGAAAAAAACACAATCTTTCCGCCTAAATCACAATCATTCCTCTCAAAACTTCAAAGATGATTAAAAAAAAAAAAAAACACGAACAAGAGCCTCAAAATCCCACCGATCGAGCCCTAGTTCTCCAAATCAGAGCCAAATCCGCGATCCGGAGCATTTCAGAAGCAGAAAAAAAAAAGGTAAAAAATAGAAGCGATTTGTAGCAAAAACCCTACAAGAGTAGTCTAAAAAGAAGAATTGAGATTGATTAGAGCTTACCGGATTGTGATATTCGGCAAGCAGTAATCAGGAAACGAAACTGAGGAAAAAGAGAAAAAGTTGATGGAATCCAAGACGAAAGAGATGAAATGAGAAACCCTAGAAAACCTGTTTCTTTCTTCTTCTTCTTTTTTCAGCTGCTTCAGATTCCTCGAATCCTTTTTACGAGTTTGAGCCACTTCTTCTTCTTCTTTTAGATTCCTCTCATTCGTCTTTCTTCTTCGATTGTTTTTCTTATCCTTATTTTCGTTGCTGCCGAGTAAAAGTGAGAGCAGAAAGAAAGTGTGTGTTTTCTCTTTGTCCTTGCGGACGTCAAAGTAACATTGGATTCAATTGAATGGATTCCTGTTTCATTTTCGTTACAATCTCCTCTTCTCTTCTCTGCGAGTCTGCTCCACATAAGTCAAAATATGTTTCTCTGCTTCATATCATGATTCATGGTCATCAATGAGATTCAGTAATTTTTAACCTTGGATCCATGTGAAATTACAACTGGAGCCATTGCTCCGTGAGAAGTGCCGTCACGTAACGATTTAAACGAGTTTTAGTGGAAGGGTATGTATAGAACTGGATGCAGCTGGCTGTCCTAACAGCTTACAGCTGTGCTTTCTTTTCTTTTTTACTGACACGTGGCACGTCCGGTTAGGTTGGAAAAGGATGTGAGTGTTGATTAGATGACTTTTAATGATGATTAAAGGTTCTAGTCTTCGTCCAAGTGCCAAGAGATATCCAAGATGCTCAATTTTAAAATTATTTTACGTTTGTGTGTATTTAAAAAATTTATAAAAAATTTATTAATAAGTATAAATATATTTTATTCATATATTTAAGTACAAAAAATAGAGAAAAAATAACTTTACAATTTGACAATATAAAATAAACAATGATTAATAAATTAGAAGAAGTTTTTTCAATTAAAAGATAAATGTCAAACTTACAAAAAAAAGAAAATACACATAAACTAAAAATTCTATATGGTTCGCTTTATATTCAGTTCGGTTGATCCGTGATTCGAACATTCTTCGAACCGCACTCCGAAGATGGTTGAACCGTTCTCAGATAACGGATCCCCGAAAATGCTTATATATATTTTTGGAGCGGAATCGAGGAGGAAAAATGGAGGTTTCGGTTATTAAGGTCTGGACACCCCATTTCAACTAAATAGATAAATCTTATTTCAGCCTATCTCCTAATGCCACCTCAATTTTGCTTCTTTTTTTTTTTTTTCTCCGTTCCCAAAAAGGGCAACATTATTTTATATAAATGGTGTTGGGAAATAGGCCGAAATATCCCTATTTCATTAAAACAGGAGATTCGGACTAAAACAGGGATCCGTTGATTTTTCATTTATGTGTCATATAGGCCCAAGGTTTGACATCTGTAGTGTCATATCGGTAGTTTTATAGGATATCAAGGCGTTTTTAGTAAGCTTTGATTTCCTATGTTTTGATTGTATTGAAGTTTTGACGCTTCTTTCGAGCGGTGACCATCTGGCCAACCATGCGTCGACACGTGTTGCCGAATTCGTCCGACGGATGACATTCTCTTTGCGCCCAGAACGACAGATACAAGAATCGCGAGATCAACCACCTGTAATTTTTTTATGTTGTTCGAGTACTCCTCAGGACCATAATGTAAACGTGGCCCGTAGAGGGCCTTGGCCCAGCCCCAACCCTAACTTGTTGGTGATCAAAACTAGTGCCCCACAATAGAGGGGGCCCTTTATTACATTGGTTTGTTTCAACTGGGTCAAGATTTGATTAGCAATAACTCATTTGTGCAAATCTATTGGTAGTTTGAGATAAGCAGTGATTTATCCTTAATTATAATTCTAATGGTGAGTGTTTTGATAGCGTGTTATGAGTACGAACATTTACAATTGAAAAATAGGGGCGGAGAATAACTTTTTTGTGTTGATGATATTGTAAGAAACATTTTAAATTGGGATATAAGAGTCACACATGTACCAGTTTAGGCCTTTTTATCTTTAAATCTGATCTTGCATTCTATGCTTGTTAATTTAGATTTCATCCAGGCTCAAATCATGCTTGTGTTTATCTACATGCATTTTAGGTACGGTCTAATTGTCATGCAATGACGAACCTAAGTGCAACCACTCGGGTGCAGGCAAAAAAAATCCTTAAATAATTCCTTAAAATCACCTAAGTGCAATCGCACCCGTGAGGTGCGGAAAAAATCCTTAAATAATTTCTTAAAATCTATATTTTATTATTTTATTTCTTAACTTGAGCATTACATACATCACCCAAATGAAAATCTCACGGCCTACAACGCACAAAAAGGCAAGTATGGTAAGTGCTTTTGAGCGCGACTTGCATGTCACGGCTGTCTAAACTGTGGAATGCACGTGGAATATTTAGGTCTGTACCAATATAAGAGGGTAGTGCAAAATGCACATGAGGACTACAGCTTCTAAAAGTGCTTTTGGCACCAATGGAGGGAATCAGTTTTCTAGAAACTAAAAGGGCCCACCTCATTCATGTCTGTGGAAGGAATGGAGTGGGATATGGATCCCCTGAGACTTCAAAGTATTGAAATTTAGGAAGCCCACAATGGACTGGGATATGGATCCCCTGAGACTTCAAAGTATTGAAATTTAGGAAGCCCACAGTGGAGCCTACATACTAAAAAAAACGTAATTGCTCAAAATGAGTATTCCACAAAATTTTATGTTAACTAGAGCTTTTCCCTATTACATTGACCATGTGAAAAAACAAAATGTGATTGGCATAAATTAATGCATATTCATTATCATATTTTTCATCAAATGATCTATCTAATAGTGGAAAACGTTCGAGTTGATGCCAAATATGACAGCAATGGAATATATTTTGAGCGATTCAAATATCTGATCTGCATTATGAGTTCTAACTCATAAATGGCCACAAATGCACGCTAATTATAATCATTCAAACTTCATTACCTAATATATAGGCCAGTCAATTTAGCCCGTTGAAATGGGTACCCGGCCCGTTCCAAGCTTGAAAGTACAGGATTTTTAAAAAAAATTGAGCCCAGTGGGCTGCACTTGGACAATTATTTGAAAGCCCGGCTAAAATGAGACTGGGAATTCGTAGAGCAAGCCGAGCTCATCCAGGCCCGACTGCAAGGTGATTTTACTAATTTTTATGTTTTTTTTTAACTGCCCCCCTAACAATTAAAAAATGACTAATTAAGAGGATTATTTTTGTAACTATGCCCTCATAAATCGCTCCATAAAAGGCCTTCCCCCCTCAAGGCGAAGATCGGTTTAGTCACGACCCAACTAATGAACATGATTCATATAATGATGAGAATGCACTAAGATCTTTTAGACATATTAAAAGAAAAATAATTTTTATTAAATTATTTTAGACATTACTTGACCATCATAAGATATTCATTTCTATTGATTTTCTACCGTCAATGGCAAAATAATTTTTTAAAAACTCCGTCATGTTGCTTGTTGCATTGCATTACCGGTCCCAAGTCCGGAAAAAAGGAGTGGGTTTAAAGTCTGGTAACAATTTATGAATAATTAGATCATGTTAATATTTTGTTCAAGAACGTGCTAAAGCCCAGGCCTGACCCCGAATCCAAGCCGGTACGGGATGTGATTTGATATAGGTCTCCTCAATTCAGAGCCAAGATTGGATAACCCCCCGATAGGCCCGTTCAATATTGAGGCCGGGATTGAACAACCTATGCCCAAGCCCTAAATGATATATGTATTGCCAAAAAAAACCCTTTTTATATTTTACACCCATGATGTGATCTGTATCACCTGGCCAGCCAGCAGCTTTGACATTGTAGAACACAGGCAGAGGAGTCTAGCCCATAAAACTGTAATACAGCTACCATGCTGTCGTGGCATGATCTGATTAGCCTCAGCCCACAGAATCACATACTTGAAAACTATAAATGGTTGCTTTATACTATATGATATTATATTATAGGGCAGAACGAGAACAAAAGAGCATAATATATACATATAAAGTGCTTTTCTAAAACATATTCAACTTTTTAAATGGCAAAAGTGAAGGGTAGGACTGAATGAGGAATCTACCTACCAAATTACATTATGAACCAACTGCTAAAGGGGGGATCTTTTTTTTTTATATATAAGGGAACTTTTAAATAAAAAAGTATAAGGGCACGTTTGTGTACACACCCTTTTCACGGAAAGAGGAAATTGCCACGTCAGCAAATTCCATAGAAATGAAAACCTCGGAAAAGGATTTCCGTAGAATTTAGAAATTCATGTTTGGTGCAAAAAGTGTTTCCTCATTGAATTGGTGCAGATGTTGTTTGGTGCGGCTGTGGATTCCTTATAGAAAATCAAATTTTCTTATTTGGTGATATAATTTTTTGAAGAAAATAACATAACACGTATATTATTTATTTAACATTAAATAATAATTTATATAAAGAAATAAAAAATGAAAGAGTTATAGGGTTTTTGGGTTGAAATGGACAAAAGTGAGGAAAAGATGGAGAAGTTTTCCGAGGAAAATCATTTCCCATACCCCCCCATGGGAAGCCCATTTCCACAATTATCAAGGAAAATGCTGACGAGGCAGGAAAACATTTCCGCGGAATTGTTCCGCACCAAACGCCTGAAAAATGGGTTTTCCGTAGAAAACCGTACACTTTTCCGCGGAAAAGTGTTACACAAACATGCCTTAAAACTTGGGAGCTCGTAGTGGCACAGCTTCACTTGCTCATGCACATTTCATTTTTCCAAAATCTGGACAACCTTATAAGAAAATTTCAAACTGCCTCTCTCCTATGGTTCAAAATCTCGGTCTCGGTCTCGGTCGCAGTATCGGCCGGGTCGAAAAATCGATATGATATCGGTATCGGTCGCGGATATTGGTCCGTCGCGGTCATCGCGGTGTGAATTTTTTTTTTAATCCAAAAAAATTCGCAAAAATATCCAAAAAATCCAGAATATTAGAAAATGCTGGAAAACTATATTTGTTTCCATTAATAACAACAATAAATTAAAATCTCGGTCACCTTAAGTTATGAGTCATGTCTGTGTCGCAGACTCACAGTTCACTATCTTTTTTCCAGTATTCCATATAATGCAAACATTATTGATGCTCTGCTCATGATCAATTTATTAGTGTCAAATATAAGAGTAGATGTAGATCTATCATCTACACACTATTAATAAGCATTTGGTATCACAAATATCCTAACAAGTAACAACAATTATTTTTTGGAAAACAAAAATTAATAAAATCATTTTCAAAATCCTAAATATATAGATCTAACATAAAAGTATGTAGATCTATCATTTACACACCATACAATGATCATGAATCATTAAAACAACATATTTATGATGAAATCCCCAAAAAATGATATATTATAATTTAAATATTAAAAAATCCGAAAATACAAAAAATTGAAAAAAAAGTTCAAAATCATGTGTATGAGTAGATCTAGCATGAAAGTATATAGATCTAACTTCTAAATGAAGAAAATAACACAATTACACAAGTGAGTAAGTGACAAACCTCTATGCTTCATCTATAAAATAAATAAATAAAACACATAATATGCTTTAAGTTGATTTCCCCTTACCTTAGATAATATTTTATTCAAAAAATAGAAGTGAGATTTGAAAATATGCAAGAGAGATGGTGGCTGCTGCTATGGCTAGTAAGGGCCTTGAGAAGAGAGGAGAAGAAGATGAAGATGGGAGAAGAAACATAAAAATTAGGGTTCTTATGCTTTTTATACATCTCGGCCAATATATCGGCTGAGATATTGAAAATCCCGAGATGATGTTCATCTCGGCCGAGATGGCCCGAGATAATGGTGAAAAAACCCAAGACCGATATCTAAATGAGATATCGGCCGATACCGGTTCATATCGGCCGATATGAACCGGTATCGGCCGGTTTTTAAAACCATGCTCTCTCCCCCCCTCCCTCTCCGGAGATGGGGAGAAGGAGAGGAGGTGGGTGGGGTTAGGCGGCGGTCAGAAGTGGGCAGCGAGAAGGGAGAGGGAGATTGATGCAGCGTAGACCTCATGGCCACATGTGTAGGGCCCACTTAGATTTAGAATATTTTATTAACTAATTATATGTCATTAGTTTTTTATTTTATTTAAAGAATTCCATTTAGGATTAGATTTTCAATTTATTTAGTTTCCTAGTTTAATTAGGTTTCTTATGGCTTAAGTTTTTCTTTTACTATTTATATGGCATTGTATAAGATTATTTTTAGAGTTGGTTAATGAAATTGGATTTTCTCATTGAGGTACGTCATCGTCTATTGTCTCTTCGAAAATTAATAATATCTTCGAACACGTGCTTCGACACCCATTGTATTTTTAGCACTTCCCATGCAAACCTAAACCTTAATCCTAGAGTATGCATCAGAGATGGAGAAGGAAAAGGAAAGAGGGAGAGGGCATGGGCGAAGGTACGGGCGAGTAGGGAGAGGGAGAGCAATAAGGAGAAGGAGAGGGGAAAAGAGAGAGGGCAAGGGTTGGCGCAGGGCAGAGGTGGGGGTGAGTTGTTTTTTAGTGATTTGAAACTCGTTTTTTTTTTAATCATCCCTGCTTAAAGGTAGTTGAAGTGGGGCCCACTTGGTCATCTGGGTTGGACTTAATCATTAAAAGAAAATTTTGAAAAATGACATAAGGATATTTTTGTTATTTCTCAAATTTAAAGAAAACAATAAAAATGAATAGATACCAACATTCTCTCAAAACAACACAAATTTAAAAACGAATGATATGTGCAATATGTTATGCATAATTTTTTAATTCTTTTTTGCTATTGGAGGGTTGTCAACCCTTTGGGCATGACTAATTCTTTTGGGCCCAAAGGAAAGCCGAGTAAATACCTCTGTTGCCCCAAAATGGTAGTGGCCCCAAAGTTATGCTTAATTTTATTTTTTATTTTTGGTTAAAAAGGTTATGCTTAATTGAGAATCTATATTTAAACAACACATATCATGATATAAGAATATAGGGTATATCCTCCTCTGAAATGAAAGAAAGGAGTATTAATGTCATACTAGAAGGGGTATTTTGTCCAGATGTGGGATTCACTTTTGTGTTTTTTAGGACTGATAGAGACAGAGAGTCTGTACATAGAAAAACCCTAACTTGAATATCTGACCATGTCATACATACATGCATGCATATATCATAGATGTATGTATGGCATGACCATGTCATGTCATATGTCGCTCGTCTGAAAGTGTTTGTGGCGTAGCTTTTTGCGCCAGGTTGACGGCTCCGTTAGTGGTACAGAACATAACGGCCATTTAAACAATCCATTTGACAGCCACGATGACGAGGGCGTCCAGTTTAACGGAAATAATTTCAGAGAAGACTCACAAGCACCTCTCCACTGCGCGTCTTCCACAAAACAAAACCGAGTTGGTGTCTGGGAATGTCAATGGTGATTGATTAGCTCATAGGGTCTGGATTCAACAAAATTGCCTTGCAGCTCCTAGATGTCAATGATCCTACATATGTTAAACATTTGAATACTGGGCCACATCCTCGATGTAGGAATGCTGAACTTTTATACAAATAAGATGTTATCGGAGGGTTTTCAATCATTTGAACCAGACTAATCCCTTTGGGTTGAGAGAGAAGCTGGGTAAACTCCCATCTTCGAACCTACAACCTCTAGATGCAAATCGTGGTCTTAGACCAACTGAACTATCTCTTGAAAATTAAAACAACCTATTTAGACAAGCTTTCAAGTGTACTGTGGGAAGGCAACATAACGAAGTCCAAATTAAATTGGTCAAGTCAGCCAGTTGGGAATTTTTGATCCAAGACATGATTCTTAACCCACTCCAATGCTGTGGGTATGCAATGCATGTGTAACTATCTGGCTAGTAAAAGATTGGAGTCTCTTCTATGCTTTGTTTTCCTTGGGAAGAGAAAGCTTCTATGCTTGGCTTAATGGTTTTGAACAAATGACTTTAATTACCAGCCAGAGAACTTGAAAACTTGACTTAGAGTTCAACGTAGTTGGATTAAAAGATCAACCAGAAAGCTATACCAAGTCTAGAAATAACAAGTATCATGTGTAATTAGCAAAGACTTTTCGTATAGACATGGCCCAAGAAAGCTGGACGGCTATCACAAATTGCCAGTCATCTAAGACTTTTCGTATAGACATGGCCCAAGTCTTTAATATTGACTGGTGTTGGATTGGTACACTTAAATATTAGTTAAAGAGGGTCTACTCATTATGAAGACTCAATGGCTTTTATAATGCTCAGGGACGTCCATTAACTAGTATATATGCTGGTTGGCGTTGCCCCCAGGCTAATGGTGGGTCATATATTTTGTAACTCAAAACACATGGACCTGGCTCAGTTCTTTTTTGGGGCCTGATTGCTCAGTTGGGTCACCTTAGACAAATGTATGCTTAAAAGCCTAATTAGAATGTTCCACCTGGCCTCAAGCTAACATAAATGGAATAATGTTTTGCATGTGTTCAGTACAGGGGGTGGGTGTAACTTTCATTTCACTAGTTTGGATTTGGACCTGTAACTAAGCCCAATCAGCCCAATAACTACTTGGCATGGGAACAAGCTTTGTTCGATTAGGATTGCAACTGAGTGAGAGATTTGGAAACAGATCCAGTACTTAATTTGGACATAATCCACTAAGAAGAACATGGATCCTTGTTTAGATATGTCCACTGGGCTCAGCAGTGCCATCTATTTGACTGTTCAGGCAAAAGTTAAGACCCATCTAGATATAAAGCATAAAGATGCCATACTAAAGGCCCACTTGCAGTTCTAGTTGATTTTCAGAGGAAACATAACAACATGCTCGGATGGTGAGCATCCTTACTGTTGTGCGCGTGTATGCGGAAATGTGAAACAGCGATCGAGCAATCAATCAACCACACAAGAACAAGCAATCACACACAAAGAGATTTACGTGGTTTGGCAATCTTGCCTACGTCCACGGGAAAGAAACTCGACTCTCCTTTGGGTTCACTCTCTGTATGATATGCAGTACAGTATCTCATGGGTTACACATTACATGAATATATAATGTTCTCTTTCTTATTCCCCAAGAAACCCTATCTTAATCAACAAAAAAGTCCCGATACAATTACCAAAATACCCATGACCCTGAACCCAATTGGTCTGGACCCACTAGGCCAACACTTACAGGCTAAATAATTGATGAAGTCCAAAAGAAAAAGAAACAAAAACTCATTAAGGTAGTATTTGGTGGTTGGGGAAAAGCAAAAGAAACTGCTCCTATGCCATTCGGCTTAGGCTTCCACAGAGTTTGCTGAAGTTCCAAAGATGACCCCTTCATATTAGTTGCAAGGATGGATTTGGAGAAGTACAAAGGGCAAAAACCAAAACCACAAAAACAAACACCAAACACCCACACAAGATAGATTTACATGGTTTACTAATAAAGGCTTCCTCCGAGGGCAAAGACACACATTTTCAATTGTTTTGATGAGGAAAAAGGGGGAAAAAATGATTCAGAGGCTAAAGACTAAAGAGAGAACAAAAGACTAGCATATATATGCCCCAATTAGGGGTTGACAGTAGGGTTGTAAACGAGTATTTGATTCTCCGATTAGCCGGAAATACCGACCTGCAAAAAATCGGGTCTGGAACCTAAATTCATAAACGGGTCTGGGTCCGAAACCTAATTTAGGTTCCGATTGACAAATGGGTTCGGTTCCGGGTTCATATAAGTTCTGACCCGTGGTCACGGCATATGAGTCTTTCATATTGCAATTTATACTTTAAAACCAATTCTTTTTGGACATTCATATGTATAATACTGGATGTTGTAGACTTGACGCACTGTTATAAGTTGAATGATATTCTTATTTTTAAGAAAAAATATAAAATAAAGAGAAAATAGAATTGATTTTGGAACTAGATTCGAGTCCTCCAGATGGACCCGATTCCGGAACCGGATCCAGATTTTCTTATCGAAATTGGGTCGGAACCAACAAAACAGGTTTCGATTTCCGGGTCTGGGTCCACTATGGTTCTGATTTGGAACCGTCCCGTTTGCAACAATAGTTGACGGTAGTTGAGTTCGAGTTCTTTCTGGTTTGAATAAAGTCGAATAAAATGTTTGATCATATCGTATATCCAATGTAGAGGAGGGGAAGGAAAAATGTAAAAAGTGATCTTCCTAAATCATTGGTGGGCCCCCACCTTCCGCAGAATCTAAACAGGTTACCCTCCCTAACACCCGATCGTATTCTTTGTATCTAAATTCTCAATTCTCAAAGTCAATTTCAGTGGCCTAACTTATTAGATTGATCACACATGAGGGACGCCCTTCATTTCTATCCGAAAACAAGAGAAAAATAACGCATATTCATCATGTGTTCCAGATGTAGTCAATCTAGCGGTGGCTATCTTCCTGATTTGAGTAATAATTTTCATGTAGATCACCACATAGGGTGTTGGTGCATGCAGTTGGCTTGGATTTTGCAGAAGTATTGGCCTTTTGAGTCTGGATTTGGATGTATAGCAATCAGCACATCGTCTTGTGGAGAAAGGGTCGATTTCATCCAACCCACTCCAATTTCAATGTAATCAACGAACCTACTTTTGTCGTTGATGGATGACGGTAAAGTCTAAAAGCTTAATTATTTGAGGTTCAAAATTGTCTAAGACGCTCTTAAGATCAAATGTTCTGATCATAAAATCAAAAATAAAACGTTGCCTGTTTACATTTAGCCCTCTCTAATTCCTAACCCACCCAGCTGCTGTGAATATAGGTGTTTGTACAGTGGGCCCCACTATTGGGTCAGATGGCTGCCACTCATCAAACCCATAACAACAGAGCGCGCGCGCAAAAAAAAAAAAAAAAAAAAAAAAAAAAGCACCACCTCGTGGACTTGGAAAAATCCTAGTTGCTGAAAAAAAAGCCCTCAAATATGTATGGGATGTTTTTAAATTTCACTCCAATAAAAGTTGACCCACTTACTCTCTCTTCTAGGATGGCCTACTTGCAAGATATAATATCGATATCAAGATGTGAGTCATTTATCTTTTGCTGTAGACGTAGGCGGATTTGTCGAACTACGTGAAATTCACATCTCTCTTGAGTGCATGGCTGTTCGATCGTAAGTTTTGTGCTTTCGCACGCACGCGCACAACAAGTGATATTAGAGCCTAGGTTGTGTTGTGTGATCAATAATTTGTCGTGGGATCTTTGGAGCACGCAATCACGTAAAAAGACGTGGAAGACAAAAGGGAAAATCCTTGTTTAACATCTTGACTATTTTCAGAGTCTAGGGTTACAGATTATATGGTATATTCAATCTTCGCTTTCTCGGCCCCTAAAAAAGCCCCGATACATTGACCAAAATACCCTTGACAGTGAATCCGGTCATTGGCTAACCCAATAAACCACTTTAGTTAACTCGGAATACAAGGTATAAACCCAACATAAATCTTTCATCCTTACTATAATGCTTTGATCGTCTCATACATATTTCGCATGAGAACAATTTTTCATCTATATGTAATATGGGTCTGTATTAATGTGTTCATCCACCCATCTATCCTTAGCCTGAGAGGAGTTGGCCCCACCATAATGTTGACCATTTTTGGGTTAATTACATTATTCATTTTGAGTAGGTGGCCCCACTACAGGTTGCAAAGACTCAAAATCCATATACAAATTTGATTATCCAACCATCATTCTAGTAAAGCAGACCCTAGGGAAGTGATGCTCCCATCTGTATCTCCACTATTTCCCTTCACTCCTCACCTCTTTGGTTTCATTTTTCATTGGGGATTCATGAGCAATATATTGAAGATCTCCGAGCTGCCACTTATCAAGCTATGTTTAATTTCGCCAATGAATGTGCATCCTCTTCTCGAATATCATCATTATCTTGCATCAAAATGATGGAAGCCCTCTCAATGTTGGATCCTCCTTCAGCCACTTCTTCCAAACGTCCAATAAAGTCGGTGAAGTTTCTTTGTAGTCTTCTGGTTTTGTGGTAGTTTGTAGTTGTTGTCTGTAGTAAGTATGTCACGTAAGGTTATGTCTGTCAGCAGTGGTCCTGGTTGTTGGTTTTGTTTGTTTGGTCGGTCTCTTTGTTCTATATCTTGTGTGCCATTTTGTTGGTTTTTGTATGCTAATCCATCTTTAAGCAAAAAGAAAAAGAAAAAGAAAAAAAATACCCAACCCGTCCTAATATATGTACATATGTATTCATATTGTGCATGTAATGTGAGTCACCATCAACGATAAGCGTCAAGACATTTAGTTTTATATCTTAAATCTTCAAGGATTTTGATATCGAGAACATCCAAACACACCTAAAACTATTGGATGCACTCATCTATTTGTAAAAGCCATAATTTGGGACCCCACACACACACACACACATTATACTATATTAAGCTAGGAGGTTTTTGGATTCAATTTTGACAGGCGGTTATAATTTTGACCACAAGTTATTCGGTTTTCAAAACTTCTCTCCCCACTCATACAACTACCCGCTTTATCTCATTATAATCAAAAGTCAAAACCACTTATAACCACTCCCCACTTTTATTTTATTGCAAAAACTCCATTTTAATCCAAGTTCTGCATTTCCCTTTCTACTCAAATTCTCCTCTTCATGCCACTAGCTCTTGAATTGCATAATAAGGTACTCTCATAACCTTCCTATTCTTTAGCTTTTTTTCTCTAAAATCTATGAACTTTTTAATGCATGAGTATTTAAATTGCAATGTTGGTCATATCCGTGCTCAGCACGGGTTATTGTGCTAGTGTATATATATATATAAATATATAAATATATATAAATATATAAATATATATATATATATAAATATATATATATATATAAATATATATATATAAATATATATATATATATATAAATATATATATATATATATATATATATATCATTTGCACATGTAAAACTTATCTTATTATCCCATATGTAAAAAGCAAACAACCCCAAAGTTGAAACACATTCAAACACAAAACCAGGGGGCACAGGGTGGCCATTTCCTCCCCAAATTTTTTTAACATTTTGCAAGTTTTGTGGTCTTCTCAATCTTTTTTACAGTGCCCCCCTCAAGAGTTAAAAGTGACAGTTAAAAGTTTTGTGGTCTTCTCAATCTTCCGCCATTGCTAACAGTTAAAAGTGACAAACACAACAAACTGTCCCACGCACAAATCATAAGCTGTAAAACTAGTAGAAAACCTGTATGTAGCAGCTTTACTGCAAACATTTAACAACTAAAACTAAAGACGTCATAAATGCAGGACCCAAGCATCAAGCGAGCTGTGTACGAACACATTCTTCAAAAATGACTAAAACCATGCTGATTGTTTTGGAATTTGGTTTACTGATACTGCTGTGGCTTATGAACCAGACCCAATTCTGCATCAACAGTACCTTTGCTGGCATCCTCTGCTTCATTGCCTTTGATGTCTCTGTAGATGAAGTACAAAATCAACTGTAGAGCCCCTAGGCCGCACCCAAACCCATTGGGCACCTGCAACCATACATCCACTTCATTAGCATCAATATTACATTGATAATTGGGTTCCACAGGTGACAACATGATTTTTCCCAAAATGGTTACGCTTGCATTTGGCTAGGCTGATTCCCATTGAAATTACAATATACTCTCAGTCAATGGAAAAAGGTAGATGTGGATTGACGCCCTTTTCAGTAGAGAAATCTTCTTAAGGGCCTGTTCGTTTGCAGGATATCTAAGAATTACTACTCATAGATGTTTGAATACCTTATATGTTGTCTCCAAGTAGATTCACAAATGCTCAAATACCTTAAGTATTTTGGAAGCTGACATTTTGAGAATTTTGTTAACCAAAACTGCCAATTCACAAAGCTAGATTTTTGGAAACTCATAAATCATATATGGATTTCCAAATGCTGAGGAAACAATTAGTGGAAAGTTGTGAGAAATTCCACAGCTAGAATTCTCATCATAATTAACAACCGGGCCCCTTTGTCTTCTGTTCTTTTAGGTTCCTCCAAATTAACAAAGCTCAAAAAAAAAAAGAAAAAGTTGATCACTCCTGTAGTATTTATGCCTCTACTTGCACAGTTGTGCATGTAGAGCTTTTAAGGCCTATTTCATTTACAACTTTACCACACCAAAATAGGCAATACTTGGGAATCAAAGAGCTGCAGCTGTGGATAGCGCACTCGCTCCCACTGCTCCACGCAGGGATTGATCTTGGGTGGGCAGATTTACTTCGGATCTCTTGGCCATTAGGCTAATTGGCCGGAAAAAAAAAGAAGCAATACTTCACAATTGGCAGCTCACTCATCATTCGGTCTTGCATATGCAGATCAATCCAGACTAATTTCATAATGGGGCCCAAATCCCAATGATGATAGATTTGAAATAACAATTCTCAGCAACCACATGATTTGATGGTCAATTTCCTCCTCATCCGCTTATTTTTTTCTTCTATAATCACCTCAATAGCCTGGTACCTAATTCTCAGCCCTCCATTTGCAAGGCCCAAGTCCTCAGTGGTTTAAAAGCCTAGGCTCCAGGATACAATAATTTCTTAATTTGTATCCATCCTTAGACCTTAATGAGGTCCACAACTGAACAGTTTGGATTAGGCATGGAACTTGGATGAATGCCGCCAACTTTTGCTGGTGGAAGACAAGCAAACAAATCTAGAGATAGAATACATTACGCACCATGAACTATGCACTTGTGGAAATGAGGAAAGCTAAGAAAGATGGGAGAAAACTTACAGAGAGGAAAGGGTCATTTCCAAGGAGTCCGTAAATAAACCATGAAGACCCACACAAGAATACAAACAGAGAAAGGAAAAATGGCATGAATTCGACGCTCTTCGTCTTTATCACCAGCCTCTGCCATTTCCAACAGTGCCAATTAGTCTTAAACAGTAGTAACACTTCTATATCTAATTTATTAGGAGATGAATAAACAGTAGTAACACTACTTCTTCTGCTTCTTTCCCACCTTCCAATGTACTAAAAAATTTCTAACATAAAAGTGACTTTTAGCAGCAAAAAAAAGAAAAAAGTCGGCCACTAAGTGAGGATATTTCCGTTACTAAGAGTCGCATTTTTTTGGGAACATACTACATCCCCACCAAAAGATGGGTATACGACCATCTGAGGTAGGCAGGCCAAGAAAAATTTTCTCCTATGAACAGCGGGATGTAGGAGGTCCCCCACGACAAAGGGCACCGATCCATTTGACCAGATTCCACAGGGGAGTATATAAATCTTCTGGCAGGCTTGATATGAAGATCAAAGGTCCCATGGCCAATTATCATCCAAAGTTAGGTGGGTTGCTTAAGTGGAGCTGATTAGAAGTTTAAACTACATACGCATCATAAAAGTCGTGTATCTAATAAATGTCCCTCTTACATGGAGCATCATGTCGAATTAATACATATAAAACACATGATTTCTTTTTATAATATTTCATCCATAAGTTTTATACGCAATCTATTTGCAAGTGGGTCCAATTTTTAATGGTGTGAATTTGCTCAAGTTCTGTACAAGATGGGGTCATTTAGTTGTATGGTTCAGATTTTTTTTAACCTTCCATCTCATAAGTTGGGTGTCCTACCTAATGAATGGCCTTCCCTGTTTTCAGTACACAATAGCCATGGGCATATTTATTTCACTTTTCTCCCCAACATCAGGGACTCCCAACTCATGCACTCTACCCACACACCTATGTCTCTAACCAATGAGTGTTTATTAATTGCACATTTCATCATCCACTTCAGTAGGGTGATATGTTCCTTATTCCTTGCAGTTTTTTGAGTTGGGACAGTGATGATCATCCAACTGGAAGAACCTTCAGATCATGTGTGATGGATTGCTATGGACCGTTTATCCAGTCATCCAGATGAGTGGAAGCAAGGGTAAAGAATCTCAGTCCTTGGTTGATAGGTATTGTTCCAGATCATTACTAGTTCCCTAACTTCTAGACAAATTACAATGACTCCACACACACCCATTCTAATATTAGGGTCCATTTGGAAACTCTAGTCTAAATAAGATCTAGTTAGATTAGATCTTTGGACAAATAGCTCTAATTTTTAAGTTGTAATTTACGTTTTCTTTACTTGCCGAGATTCTAAAGAAATGCTCTTATTTCACAAGCACTGTAGTTGGTTAATACAAATAAGAGCTTATTAAAGGAGCATTTTCTATCATTTTCGAAAATATAATTGGGCCTGCTACAATAGGGTGAGTACAAATCATGGATGATGTGTAAATTTAAATGGCTTGGACTTGTGGAAGGTGGGGCCACTGTACAAAATAAACTGTGGTCTACACTTCTATTATAGAAATGTACAATGGAATAATTGCTTTATATAGTGTGAATTACTCTCACTTCATCATACATATGCATGATAACATAAAGATATATTGTATAATTACTTTTCATTAGGTAACATATTTTGTTGATTAAATAGAATGTCGTATCATCATGTATAATTGAACTTGTGATAAGATTTAGAGAGAACACTGACAAAAAGAGATCCTAATATATAAAAATTCTTACCATGACTGATAGAGGGGAGGCATACATGCAGATGGAGAAGATTGTGGCAGCAAAGCCACAGAAGAGCTTCCTAGACTGGTCGTGAAGGGCAAATATAGAGATCAAGACAACCATTGAGAAGACTGTGAGGGCCATCATAAGAAGTCCAAACATCTTCACCTTCACATTCTTGGGTGCAAATATCAGGAAAATGACCACATACACTGACTCAATCACAGTACCTGTGCCATTGATGGTGGTCACCAGAAGATTGTGTTCTGAGACGAATGGCAACCCATACCTATGCAACCACAAACATTATAAATAATTACAAAATTTTATTGAATGACAATTTCTATGGTTTCATAAGTCATAACTATCTAAATTACCAAGTCTAAGATCAAGTGTTTCTCTACTAATTAAGTGATTGTTTGAAATTATTGATTCTCAAAGCCAAAGACATTTTTCATCAAAAGATTTCCTCGGAATCACTATGAAATTCAAATATGCAGCTAGCAGAGATGTAAGCTCTTGAAAATATGGCTTAAGTAATGTTCATGTGACCCAGTCATTAACTACCTCTGATAAAACAATAATTATGCCTATTAGGTTTAAAAAAAAAACTTCTCTCTTTTATCCACCAAGCAGAGAACTTGCTTTGTTCACTTCTATAAATTCACAAGTGGAGGCCACTCATCTAATAAAAAACTGCTCAAATTAAATCTCTCTCTATCCACAAGCTCTTAGCAAGATCTCATTGATTCGAATTAAAATTAGACTAAATGTCAGATTGATCACATACATAACAGCAATTTCACTCTCTTTGTTTTAAATCTGACCAACTTGAATGTGTTGAACTGCTGTTTGAATGAAATCTCAGAGAGCAAATGCATAGATTTATTTATTTTAAACGGTATAGATTTTATAAGCCAGCATAACCAGTGGTGGATCCAAATACATCTATGTGGGGGCGGTCACACCCGTTGGCCTTGGTCCACTTCTAAAACAATAATGAATATTCTGGCTCTGTTCCAAAATTTTATATAAAAACCATGCGTCTGACTCCAAAACCCACATGAAAATTTTGGGTTTGTTCCAAAAACCCAATTGCATATTTCTGTCTAACCCCTCAAATGAAAATCCTGGATCGGCCACCGGACATACATACCCATGGATTAATGGTCCTGAAGACAGAGATTTCTAGATTAACAGATGATCTTGAGACAACTGTATGAAAGAAAAAAAGACAATAACACCCTTTCCGAATCAGATAAAACAGAAGCCAGAATAGCATCTCTCCAACTTAAACTTGTACCACTTTCTAACCATGCAGCAGGCAAGTTATAACTAACTACTAGAGAATGACCATGGACAAAAAGGTAACTTCATCTTCTCACTACGTACCATCCGGAGAGGAGGCAGTTGAGCAGCGTGGAGATGTATGGAACTCCTGAAAATTCTTCTGTTGATTTCTTTTTAATGATTCTCCAAAATGTCACCCTACACCCATACAAAAAACAAAACAAAACAAAATAAAATATCAAACACAAAAAGTTGAGAGAGAGAGAGAGAGAGAGAGAGTGATATGAGGCATCTTATGTAAAATTTACAGTCTAAAAGAGGAAATGAAATCAAGAACTTGAAAAATGGCAAAAAGAAAACCCAAAGAGTTCTGTTAATATTTCATACAGAGAGGAAGATGTTGGAATTGGAAAAAGACATTTCACTAAGGTTATGGGAATATCCAAATCAAGACAAAGAAAAAGAAATGAAACCTCTCTCACATAAATATAAAAAAAGATCATGATAAGTATAGAAGGTTTCTTCTTCTTACACAGGTGCCAAGAAAAGGAAGAGTGCAGCCCCATTCCCTATTCAAAGAAACACAAAAGCATTACAAGAAAGCCAAAATTGGAAGATCAAGAAAGCAAATAAAACCCATTACAAGAGAATAGAAACACTCACCCAAAACCCCAAACAAAAAGTGTAAGATGTACATCTCTCCAGCTCTAGAAACAGAAACAGAAACACAGACACCAAAGTCCCTGGACAAAGAAAATGTCTGAAAACTTAAAACAGAGGAGACAGTTTCCTTCTGTTCTTTTGCATGAAATTAAGTGCCTGTACTAGGGAGGTATATATAGGGAATTCGATGGAAGAATTACAGAGCAGCAATGCATTTCGATCTTTTCACTCTAGTCAGTTTGTTTTCTTGACACTTTCCTTGTTTCATCTTCTTTTTGTTAGTTGTGGCCTTGTGGGGTCGATGTGGTTTGCAATGACATGAACATGACGTGCCTAATTTGGGTAAAAATCGGCTACCAGACCATATAAGATGCGGTCCTACTTTAGGCATATAAGATGTCCAACAGAGTGGATTATTTTCTGCACCGGATGCTCTGATGCTTTCTGGGGTTTCAAAAAATAATGATCAACAACAGTTTTTTATTTTTTTAAGGGTTCACTGGCCCCACAAAATATGAGAGCACTTCTGGTCTAGCCTTTTCATGGGCTTTATGGTGACATTGATGGACTTAAGAGTTTTTCATATGTTTTGATCTCAAATTCACATTTTATGGAACCCCACAAACTATGCCGCATGTCCTTATAGTCATATTTTTTTAACTAAATGAAAACCCCAACACTCTTATTTCAAGCAAGCATTTTACATACATGTATATAATGTGAATACCTTCATGAGGCATTTTGCCATGATTCCTGGTTTATCCATCACTAGAGGGGTTTTGATTCTTAAATATAGGGATGTAAATGGGTGCATGATTCTCCAATTATTCGGAGATTTCGACCTGTTAAAAATTGGATTTGAGTCCTTATTTAGGCCCTACTAAGTAAATGGGTTCGGGTCCGAATCTTTTTTTTTTTTGACCCGTGAGCTAAATGGGTTTGGTTCTACATTTGTTCGGATCCGTAGACCCGTGACTCGACACATTACCCTAATATTCGAGAATCTCTCCTTAAAATTAGATTCTTTTCTTATATCATTCTCTGCCTAGACCTGAACCCTAACCCAGACCAGTCCCATATATGGATCTGGTTCTAAGTCCAGAACCAAGAAACTGCTCCTGAGACGATTCCGGGTTAGGGTCCGGGTCCGGGTCCACCATGGGCCTAGACCGGAACTGACCCGTTAACATCCCTACCTAAATATCTTTGTTCAATGCACATTCAAAATCGATTTAAAATAAAATTTGCAACTTTGTTTATCTATCTAGATTATTTTCACTCTTACATCTTTAGTGGACTGTTATTTCGGTCATTGGACTAAGGTTCCGGTCTGAAATTGTTTTATCTGTTTGAAAGAGTGCCTAAGCTAGTATGATATGGTTGTTGCTTACCTATAAACACTCCTTTTGCAAATTGCAATAGAATTGATGAGAGAGAAGAAATGAAGAGACCCTTTGCGTACAGATTCTGGATAGAAGCAATGTTATGACAATCAATCGAATGCTTAGCTCGGCATCTCAATAGAACAGTCATGGCTGTGAGGGATGGTGGCCTCATCTGCACCTCCATTATCGGTTGAGATTAAAGAAGAAGAATGCCAATCTGCAGCCAATCTCTTGCGTCACTCATTGGATGTAAGCGAAATCAAAGACCTCAATCATTGAGCTATGACCACTCCTTGACGTGTTCATGATTATCTGCGTAGGAGAGGCCTAATACTCATTTGATATACTGCTTAATGATTGGCACAGTCACCTTCCTATATCATTTGCAACATGCTAAAGTAAAAAGAACATATTGATCTACTATATAACTTTCATCTGTTTATTGAACCTTAGAATCAAGTTATTGTTATTTAGAGACGGATTGTTTCGGGGGATTTGAATTCCTAGTAATCCTTCAAAATCTATTTGGTAAAAGTGCTTACGATTGAAGAAATAAAGGTGAAGATCCATAAATGGTCATTAATGATCTCTCCTTTAATGTAAAATGATATAAAGAGAGATGGCAAATGATACTGAGTCATTACCCTTGAAACTCTAATCTTAAGAACATCAAGGTCCCCATTACATCTTGTCACGCTCGTGGCCCCTCTGTACAAGGGTGTTGTATTCGGCGAGCATCAATCTAAATAGAGAGGGCGGAGGAAACTTTGTAAGGACTGAGTATGCAGTGGTACACAAATCCAACATCGAAAACACGCTACTCTAAATCTTGAGTATATATGTATGTGACTCGACGTTAACTCCGTATGAAGCATTTTGGTGGGTTGGGGTCTACCAGAAATAAAACCGTGAAGCCTATTGACCAAAGCGGACAATATCATGTGGATAGTGGGCCTCGGTCGTTACACATGGCCCTACCCCTAAAGAAAAAGCTTTTTGTGGAATCATGACAAATTTAGTTCATTTTATAAATTTTTTTTTTGAGGTAAAGTGGCTGCACCAAATGTAGATTTTTAATGCAGCACAGATATGGTTTCTTTCTTTTTTTTCTATTCGGAAAACAGGCTGCACAAACCTGCCCTTGAGTCACCGGCCCAGATCAGTTGTCTGCATCAACTATAAAATATCCTGCCAATGTCAAGTAACTGGAAACATCTGTAGAAAACGATAGTTTTGGGTTTCGGTATTAGGAGTAAGGGTACATGCACAATGTCATACCAAGAAATAAGGTTAATAAACAAGGCACCAAAAAAGCACATCTAGAAACAAAAGGAACAGTGACTAACACCTGACCTGACAATGTGGTATGTGTTTACTAGACTTGTCTCTAGGTAGGGTAGGCCTCACCATGATCAAAGTTCGCATGTGGAGACCATCCGATGGTTCAAACAATCCTACTTTTTGGAAAGATGTTTTTCATAGGGCAGGCCCCACATCACCCATGTGTCACTTTGTGGCAGTGTGCAAGGAAAGTGGAAGTGGGCTGGGTAGGATTACAGCATTACAAATCTGGCAATCCTCTCTTCTTTGTGTTATTTTTTAAAGAGATGTTAATTAAAAGTGTGTCTTTAATCACATAAAGTTGTAGCCTACTGTTGCTATGAAAGGGATTCAAATGTTCATTGTCTGTGGCCTTTTCAGGGTTGGCTGCCACACTGGCAGGCAGGAGGGTTGGCATTCAACTCTCCAGAAGAGGTTATGTAGTCTTTTGACTTTAGCTTCTGTAACCTGCATGTGGCTCCACTAATAATATGTGGGCCATGATTTCTTACATTTTAGACATTGGCACACTAATAGTGTTTTAGATTTTAGAGGTGCCCCAACTATGGATTTATATGAGTGAAATTTGTTCCAACCTCAATACATGGGGCCATTATTCTGATTTGAATTGATTTAAAGGTCGCCCCACTGATAATATACATTGTGATTTTAAACACTTGGTTGGAATTTTTTTTTTTTTTTCAACACAGCCAAGCGGGTTGAGATCCAAGAAAGAGCCCGCACAAGTGGGAAAAAAGCTCACACAAGTGAGAAAATGTGGTATACCCAGGATTCGAATCATGAGCAAGTCAGGTGAGAACTGACATCACTTGCCAATAAGGTAAATGGCCGTTCTCAGTTTGTTGGGATTGTGATTTTCAAAAGCTGTATTTCTGGATGCTTTAGATTTTAGAGGGCCATTGATAATATGTGCGCCATGATTTTCGAGTGGTTTAAATTTTTTAAGTTGCAGCATTAATGAATATATGGGAGTGAAATAATTCGGCCCAGCCCAATACATGCTAAAATGATTATTATAAATGGTTTAAAACTATACTGCACCAGGGCTAAATTTTTTGTTAAGAATTTCTTTTAGTAGTGATCAATAATCCTTGAAAGGTTACTAAAAACCCATCAGATGTCCAACTTCTCACATCTAAAACATTTTCTTGATATAAGATGCGTTCACTTGCACAAAAACACCAAAAAAGAATCTTTTTGCGGAAATTTTGCCAAGAATTCACTATGTTGGGAATTCCTGAACATGACGTGACATCTTGTCCCCTATAATCTTCAAATGCCATGTTTTTTTTACTAGTACTTTTAAATTCCGGTCACATGAAAAGTCCCAAAAGACTTTAAAGAACTCAGAAATTCCACCATTTTTGCATTTTGGTGGAATTCCTGAATGCTCAACTCCAAAGGAGCATCTAAGAATTCCAGAAAAGAAACAAGCCCTAATATTACCACTGTGCAAAAGGAGCTCAAATAAACACGGACATTAGGACCTATATATTTATGGTTTGGGGTAAAAAAGAAGAAAAGAGAAAAAAAAAAAAAAAAAGAGTGTAGAGACATATTTTAGTATGGGTATGTTTCTCTTTCAGACCTAGTCACTGATCAAGGGTATATATATATATGCACTGTCTTTTCTCCCTTAAACCATGGTTAATGGCATTTTAAACAAAAAGAGAAAAAACCTGTCTCAAAAAGAGGTATTTACAAATTAATTCAAGATGCAAGGTATATTTACTAATAGTTGATCTAAGGGAATCTAACAATTCAAACTTAATATTTGACTGGTACAATCATCATCAATAAAGCTCGGCCAAACTCAAGACACGATGTATCAAAACCAAAGAGATGAGGTGACTGGTATACTTATTCGGACAAGTCTCTCACTATCAACGCTACAATCAGAGACTGATAATTAGTTATTCTTTTGAGGTGTCTCACCATAGAACTACCAATTGATTGACTTCCATAGAGCTGTTTTACATGGCTTCAAGTTCACTGTAGCCCCGTTTGGTCACTATAGGACCCTTTTTATTTTGTTAAATCATCTAAGAACACTAAGAAAGAAAACAACAAAACACACAAAGAAAGACAAATACTTGATTGGGTTGGTTATTTGTTTGTATTGTTTGGCCACTAGAGGACTTAATTGATCAGCAATCTATCAAAAATGAGTTCCATTAAACATCGTCAAAAAAGGATTAAAATGATCATTAACATTAGAGATTCCCTGCCAAAAAAAGGAGCATGTACATGATACATCATCCAACCCTTTTGTCTCCACTGACCAAACTACCTCTAACATGCAGATGCATAACATCCATGATACCTAGTCAAACCTCAGCTCCTATAGCTTTGTGGGTACCCACTATATCCCATGTGGTAAGGGTAAGCTTGGCCCTGTAATCTCTCCAACCCATGATATCCTTGCATCCCATTCCTAGCATACTGTTCCCACATGAGCTGCTCCTCCACCAACAGCTGCTGCTTCCTCTCCATGTCCCACATCTGCAGGTACGCCGGTGGTGCAACAGCCAGCGACGCCGCAAAAGAGTCCTCCCCTTGCGCCCCATTGCCGGCCACCGGAGGAGCAGGCAACGCCAATAATGTCGTCGCCCCTCCAGAAAATGCCATGCTGCTTGCACTGCCTGCATAGGCACCGCCACTGACGGTCGGAGCCTGTTGGTACATGGTGTCCAGCATCATTAAGTCGAAACCACCGCCGAGCGTCACCTTCTGATTGGACAATTTGCTAGCAGACTGCACCAGTGCCGTCTCCCAGTCGCACGGCTCATCGTCGAAAGCTTCCCATGCAGGCGGCGGCGATGGATCTCCGGGGAACAATGCCAATGCCATTCTGTCTCCATATTCCTGTTCTGTCATTGAAGCATCATCGTTGATATCAATGAGATTTGCTTCTTGGGTGTTTTGTACTTTCACACTTTCCTCTTCTTCTTGCTTCTCTTCTGATGCTATCTCTTGGATGAAGCCTTGGGGTGCTGGCAATGCCTCTATATTGGTTTGCTCTGGGACCTTGGGTTTGTTGGGCTCTTGTTTCAGAGCTTTTTGGCTGCGTGCCATTGCTGCCTTGTCGCGAATGAAGTTGTCCATGACAGCTAGCTTTTTTGGGTTGATCATCTGGACTTGTGGGTACTCTGAGGATCTGCCTATTCCGACGGTCTTGCACCAGTTGTAGAAAATATCCACTTCGGTGAATTGTTTGGAGGCCCGGCTGAAAATGTCCAACACCTTCATGCAGTCTGGGACTTCCATTTCCATGAATCGCTCGATCAATATAGCCATTATCTCTACAATGTAAAAGTATATCTGAAAGCTCTCTGCCACTAGTGATTGTAGAGCAAACATCACCATCCGATGGGCTTTCGCCGCTCCTGTGTATGCACAAGCAAATAACCTTAGTTCTCCTTTTTATCATGTTTAAAGTAAAGACGTAATTTTTTTCCCTGTTTATATAGTTAAATTTGGGAAGTAATTCTTTCACCCTTCGGTTAATTGCGGTTTGGATGAAACAGTATTTCCGTGTTTCTACGAAACCAGATTCACATTAGTTGAATGTATCTGTAAATGCATGTACTTATAAATAGAAGAGTAAATAAAATTCTGACATGTACATATGTACATTTGTGCGTGTACATTTCATAACGATACTATCATTAGAATGATAATTTTAGTTGTACATTTGTGCGTGTACATTTCATATCTGGAATGCTTTGTTTGTGTCTTCTTAGGGGATCGACATTTGTGTTACACATTTATTATACAAAGTATTTTTATATGATCTTTGGCCAATATACTCATTATTCCGAAGGTTGCAGATTCGAAGTCATGTTACCAATGAAAAATAAATCAATAAATGAATGAACAAATAAAATTCTGACCTGTAGGTCGACATGCTAGGAATCGGTCAAGGAGCTCTTGCAGCTGTTGGCTTCTCATCAATATCTTCTCTATCTTCATTTCACGCACAGGGGTGGAACATGCTGAGGTGACAAAGTAGCCTAATTTTAGCTGCTGCTGCTGCTTCTGATATGCTTCCTTCTCATCCTTGTCGCGTAGACTAACAAGCCCATTAATCCTAAACTCGAGCTGCTTGTCCAGATATCGGGCGAACGCCCTTACAAAGGCGGTAAAGTCCCGCGAATTCGACCGCGAAGCATCCCTGAAATTGGACATGTTGAGGAGGTGGGCGCCGCGCCAATTCCTGAAGAAGATCTCATGCTCGTAGGAGGGGTCTCCCTCCGATAGGAGGCGGTGGACGACGATGAGAGCTTTGAGGGCAACCACCCAATTGTGGGTCTTGTGGAGGCGCTTGGAGAGGGTGGTCACGCAGGCGCTCACGTAGGGGAGGGAGCACCAAGTGAGGTTGACGATATCGTCGATGTGACTCTGCGATGCGGGCCTCTCGTCGTGGCGTGTGGCCTTGACAATGGCTACATTGAGGAGGGAGATGGAGGTGCTGGTGCTGGTGCTGAACTTGGCGAGGCCGATGCTCGTCTGGTCCTTGACCGTGCCAATGGCTCTTCGGAGTGTGCTTGGGGCCATTGGACGGTCTGAGATGAGAGTGTGGATCGGAGGGGTCCTTTGATGAGTGTGAATGGAGCCTCTGGTTTGTGCTAGAACATAAATATGGTGTCAACCTGAAATGGATAAGAAAGAAATGGATTCAGTATCTTTTACCGATATGAAAAGGAAGGCCAGGATGAAAATGATGCAGCAATGTGAATGATGTAATGGGTTTTGATGATGATGACCCAGATGGGACCATCTGTGATCGAGCTCACCTCTGATGAATATCAATAACCCTGGGTTCCACTCTAGTGAGAGTGATTGTGTTATTGTATTGTATTGGATTGGATTGATAGTAGAAAGAAAATATTAAGCCAATAATTAGTTTCACTTTTAAAACATTCAAATTGTAGTAAGAATTTCTTGCGGGGCCTAAAGTTTCCCCCTCAAAACACCTACTTATATATGATGATAGAGGCTCGAATCATCATCCCAACCACTTCATCAATAGCTTACAAGTTCATTATTTTGAAACGCGTGAGTACAAAGTCGATCTAAATGTCCGCTCCTTTTGGATGGGTGTCTATCGGGAGCCCCTGCTTTATGGATCACCAGGTGGGCCCCACTAGGTATTTAGGTATGCAGTACACACATGAGGTTTTTCCAAATTTAATTTACACCTCCATATAAGCAAACGTACTACGTTAGAATCGGTAAGTGGGCTAATAGCTCCTGCTGAACAAATTCATATCCTACCAGCATCAATCTCTGTGGATGCTAGGTTGGTGCTCCCCTCCTATGGGGCCAACTTGGACGCATGTCTATTATGGTTTTCTAATTTGTTTAAATGTAACTATTAGCAAAGATCAAAACAACTGTCCTTACATGTAAACCAAGTTATTCAAATCTTGGAACCCTTTTAGGCTCAAACAAATTAACTGCACTAAGTTCAGGTAGATTCAAAAGACCCGATGTGAATGAACCAATTCTGAAATTTCAATCCATTAAAGCAACCATCTCATAACTACCAACAGGGACAATGCTCTAGATAGAAACACACACCAACGTGCAAATAAATGAAATGAAATGGCCTAATCTCATCCCATTTCACTAGTTTTTGTGTTGACCAAACAGCCACTTGGAGAAATGGGTAGACATGCAAATTTCATTAAACTTAGTTGAGAAATTACAATACCTGAGGATATGATGGAATGGAGAGAGAGAGAGAGAGAGAGAGAGAGAGAGAGAGAGAGAGAGAGAGAGAGAGAGAGATGTCTCTTTCCCCTCAATCTCTCTCTCAGACTCAAAATTATCTCCTTCTCTCTATCTCTTGCGTTTCTGAACCCCAAATCCCACATCTGCATTTTCCATACAGAAATCCGATAATGTCGGAAAATGTTCAAAAGTCCAATGGACCAAGATGTGACACGTGAGACTCAGCCATTGGCTCATGCACAAGGGTTGTTCATTTCTCCCTTTTGATTGGTTCTAATTCTCTACGAGCACGAGGAAGGTGTTCTTACCAGTGATTTTCTTCTTCATTTTACCTTTTGACCTTATACTCACTTTACTTTACCCTATTAGTAAAACGGAGGAAAGGGGTATTTCTGAAATTTCTTTTTATTTATTTATACCAATGACGGCATCTCTCATTCTCTCAAAAGACCAATTCAAACTCTGATAGAAGTGCTAATCCAAGGGAAAAAAAAAAGGACATAATATATTCATATGTACAATGACTTTAGCCCATTCTGAAATTTAATTTAAAAAAAAATCTTAATTGTGAGAATCAAATTCCTTTCGTGGAGTTGTTTCAAAATTTTCCTTAGCTGTCAGTCAAAAATCCGTAAAGATGAGGCCAGCTTTTAATCATGACTAGCTCTTGGATCTCCAGCTAAAGGCCATGAAAATAAGTGATCAGCTTGAAAATCACCCTTAGAAGAGTATTAATCACCACTTGGTTAAAACTTAACTTCAATCAGTGCAGTTGATCCAACTATGAGGCATCATTCAATCAATGGTGAATATGCTCTCATATTTGTAGACATTTTGTCTCATGTTATCTTTCATAGGACTAAGTTGGCATCCGAAGGGGAATTCTCGAAGAATTCAACATAATGCATGGATTTTTTCCAACTAAATTTGACAGGATTTTTTTTTTACTAACGGAGGAGTTCTCAACCCTTTGAGCTGGACTAATCTCTCAAGGTTCAGAGAGAAGTCAAATAGAACCCCTGTGGCCCCCAAGTGGTAGCACTAGTGGACTCAACCTTCGGTTCCTGAAAAGGAGGGAAAATGAGTTTTTTTTTTAATAGATAAAAAGGCAAAGGTACTGGTGGTAAGATTATTTGATTGATGTAAAGTGGTACTTGTGAAAGTATTTGTGATATGGCCCAGAAATAATTGCCGGTTTATTTGATTGTTGCTAGCTTACAGAGAAATTAAGTTTGTGGTTTTGATTCTACGTAGTTTTGACTTTTGATAATAGCAGGATTTTAGAAACACTCAAATTATCCATCTCTGATTCTCAGTCCCACTTTGTGGATGGTGAGGATTGAAAGTCCCATGGCACCTTTGTGCGGGAGTCTGCTGGTGAAAATTCCACTCAACCCATCAAATTGGCAATCAAGAATTCATGGGCACTCTCCAACCCTTTGATCGTGTCAATTTATCACTGAAATCAAAATCAAACGCAAGCTGATAAATCCAAAGACGATAACACAAGGGGTTGAAGGGTGATCATTCTCATGTTGGTGAGTCCAACTCATGGATCATCAATGGGTGAGCAATCGTATACCCTGCCACACAGGTAGGGGTGCTCATGGGCCTGAGGCATATCCAGGATGGGCTTAACTTTAAAAACAGGGGCCTATATCAGGCTTCAATCGACACCAAACCTAGAACTAGAATCCAAGGCCCAAACTCACCCCAAAAAGGGCTTGGTACTGACTACTGAGTACGAGTCAGGACCGGGCTGGCCCAACACGTGATCACCCTTGCCCACCTCAATTTTACTCTTCATTATATCTATCATATTAAAGCTATATCCCACGAGTTTTAGGGCCTATTTGAATGTGCTAAAACAAGCAATATATTATAAGAATATAATCTTTCATTTACTAAAGTGAAAAAACTTATATGTTATACAACTCAAGAAAAGTATAAAGTAAAGATTCTCAGGGTTTTTTTTTTTTTTTTAACAAAATGCTCAACTTTTTTCCCTGCATGTGGAAAAATTTCTCCAATATTAAAAATCTTTCAAAATGAGGCTATACAAAAATCCTCACCTTTTGCCCTTTTAGAGTGTGCTTGTTTGGAAAATGATGACAGTGGTGGTGGACGACTATGACGATAATCTTGGTGATGGTGATGTGATGGAGAGACTGACAATGATGCTACTGCTAAGTGATGTTGATAATGATGATCTTGGTGGCAGTTGTGGTTGTGGTGGTGGTGGTGGTGGTGGTGGTGGTGATAGTGATGACGACAAAGGGCGGTGGTCATGTTGATGAGGGTGGTGGTGGTGGTGGTTTCTTTAATAATTAAACAAGATGGGAAAGCAAATTTGAGTTTGAATTTCGAAAATGGGTTACATTGATGGATTTGAAGCAATAGATTACACCAAAGTAAAAAGAGTTTTATAAGCGATTAATCAAATACTAAACTTTAATATGATCAATGACATTAAAATGTTGTTATCTTCTTTTTTTAACATATTATAACTTGTAGCACCTGCACAACAACTCAATTTATAATCTGTTGCATTATTCAAGAACTACCAAATAGCAAAAATATTACAATATTTATTATTTCACTATTTTCCTATATACTATTTTCTTCTAGCAATATTAAATCTATAAATATTTAATTATGTAGACATCCAAACTTATAACACTTGCCTGAGGAATTGAGTTACCTGGTCATTGTAAAATATATTGAAGTGAGAACATTAAGAATGTATTATCCTCCCAGCAAGTGGGACCAAATGCTACAATGAACTCCTGAAGTTGCATATTATATCGCCATTCAAAAAAGAAAAGAAAAGGAAAAGGAAGTTGCATCTTATATAACTTCTATACAATCAAATGTCAAATAATAAACACACAGTAGTTATATAATGATTAGCAAAAATGTTGAAAGAGTACGGATGGGGATTCCTCACAAGCTAGGGGTTTAGCCTATTGTCCTCCCAGCAAATGAGACCAAAGCTACAATGAACTCCCAAAGTTGCATATTGTTGTAACTTCCATACAATCAAATGTCAAATAATATATATAAACAAACCGTATGCTATATAATAATTAGCAAACTTGACGAAAGAGCTATGAATGGAGATTTCGCACAGACCTTGCAAGCTGGGACACAGCCTCTAAATGGAATGCAAACATGGGACTGCTGCAGCATAAAGACAGTTCCCAATTTCCCCTGTAACCCCCTCGATGGCTTGCACTCAAAACAGGAAATCCCTTGACTAGACCAAGAAACCATCTGTAGTATATATGCACCTTCCAAAGTCACCTCATCCTCGTTATTAGAGCAAGATGAAGTGCTGTCAACACAGTAATTCTCATTTTCAAAAGCAAATGAGTACTCCAAAGCTGAAGCATGTCAAGCAGTGATAGATAGACCTCGGCAATAATTAGACTTTTGATAAGGACCTCCCACCAATAGAGATCCACTCCAAACTCAATGGTGCTTTCTGTTGTTTACCTGGACACGATATGATATTGCAATGGTGGATTCATAGAAAGTTTGGGGATTGCTAAGAAAAACTGTGGCAAAACCTCTGCCCTCACCACAAATCTAAGGCTGCCGAACTTGTATCTGCCGAGACTCAACGTGAAGCTAAAAGATTAATTGAAAGAAGACTACGTTCAATACTAGCATAAGTTCACTGGTGTGCCAGGCTCCTTAACCTCTGAACGGACAAAATCCCATTTAATAGCCCTCAGCAGCTTAAAATCTAGGGAGTCAAAAATGGTGGATTCTCAACATAGTAATGGCACTGAGGATCAATAAAGCCACCTCTTGCCATTGATGGAGGGGCATATATGCTTCCTACTTCTGCACTCAAAGCGGAAAAGGCAGCAGAGCCGTATATGGGTTCCTGACAATCCCAACTGCCGCCCAAATTGTCCCTTGCCTGCATCCAAATATGGAATTATTGTAATCAAGCTCTGTTTATGATAATGGTAAAATAAATCAAACAAAGAAAATGTGCAATGAAATATGAGCAAGATACTTATACCCCAAGATCAGACAAAACTGGCGTGCCCTGATGGACAAAAAGACAATCAGACCTTCCATGCCCAGGAAAATTGGGTTCCATTGGGTAACAAAGATCTTTAGACTCCAGGTAAGCCCCCTCAACTTCCATTGGATCCTGAAGATCCTCTAGACAAAGCCCTTCACTGAATCTTGACAGCCTTTGGTACTGCATATTCTCATTGGGACAATCCAGTTCATTAGAATTCAGCACTACGTTACCAATATCTTCTAAACCCTTGAAAATTTCATGATCCTCTGCATCTTGAACAATGCTTTTATGTGGGACAGCTGAATCCACCTTCTGCAAGAAAATCCAATGGCAATAAAAATCAAATTTATGCCAAATAATTACTAGACCAGGCTTACCTACTCTATACCACTTAAAGTGAAAATTCTATGAAACAAAGCAAAAATTAGTCTTCTATCCAATAAATACTAGAACAGGCTTACCTCATCAACACTAACTCTATTGGAAGTTAAAGTATCACCATCCTCATCAATGACATTGAGAAACAATTCGTGAATGTCATCGTGTTCAACAGAGGATGGATGCTGCTCAGTGACAATGGGAGTCATGGACTGTTGCGGCAAAGGTTGTACCAACAAGTTGTGTCCATTCCCAGACTCGAGTGCGCTCAAAATCAGTTCCTCATTTTGCTCATCCTCTGGCCTGGGTGAAGGAGAGATTGTGCCGGCACAAGGAATAGGCATCAAAGAATCATTGCCCTCGCCATCATCATCATCATTCCAATCTTCCTCTTTGAATGGTGCCCCATACTGTTCCCCATTTTTGGAACCTAGGCCACTCTTTTCGAAGATTTTGCACAGAACAAATGCATCCTATGACACATCAATTTAACTTAGAGAAAGCAATTTACACAAATATGGGGTCAGGCAGAAAAAAAAAAGACTCAGAAGTTTCTCAAAAATTTCAAAAAAAAAAAAAAGTGTCCTCTGTGAATCAAGTTTTTGTTAAAAAAAAGAAAAACCAAGAAGATACGATACAAGTAACAAAAAATTAGATGAAAGCTTATGTGCAATCAATTTAACTGTAATCGAAAAATAAAGAATGGAAGATCCTGTGATGAACAACTTTGCTGCTGATGATCATCAGCAATCGTGTTGGAAATATTTTATTTATGTACTTATTTTTTGTATGGTAACTACTCACACACTCACACAAGTCCCTCATATCAGTGCTACAGCCAAGAATTGATCCCTGATTACTTCTGTGGAAAGAAGGTGCATCACCAACAGAGATACCAGTGGATTGGCTAGTATTGAATGGTTAATGAATTGATATAGAATGCTAGGCAAGTTGTTGTGGAAAAAGGTATATACATAGCACACTTCAGAGTGAAGTAAAGAGGGTAGAATCTGTTTTCTAGTCAAAAACCAATTTGTATCTCTCAGAGAAACGACTGATAATACAAGAAAAGAACAGAAAAAAATCATGAAAGAGAGAGAAGCAATGTAAATAAAATCCCCAAATGGAAAGACAATATGTAGCCAAATTGACACTAATGGAGCACCAAACTTTTTAGTTTATGCTTTCGATACATGGATCCTTCAAAAAAATTTAAAATTGTAGTAACTAAGTTAGGTAATCCGATTAGAGTAACATAAAAGTATCCTTCACTTGAACTCTATACCTGATAGTATTGTCAGTATTCATTAATCCCCCTGGTATTTCACAAACAACCTGTTGTTACAGTTTTCACAAAAACACTGATATTGCAAAAAAAAAAAAAAAAAAAAAAAAAAAAAAGCAATAAATTAAATATCATCACAAAAACAAGATTATCACAGTATTATCACAATAATAATACAAATATCCATGATATTACCCAAGATTCTTATACATTTTAGAAGTATTGAATCTCCCCTTCTAATTATTTCTTCTCGTTATGAATTTTACATAATTTTTCTTCTTGCGTATTTTATTTCTCCAGCATATCTTCCATTTATAAGCCAAGAAAAAATAAACCCAGGAGTTTGAGAATCTCCCATTAATAATCTAACTGTTATTAACTCTAGACTTTAATGGTGGCTATGCCTAATAGTTATTCATTTCAGAGCAATGTTGATGATATCAACATATCTACAATCCCAAGTAGCAAATATTGTTGGGGATATATTTTGACATACTTGCACTAATGAATTGTAACTGATGCTACTGTACCAGTGTTCTAATGGAGCAGCGCAAGGAACGAAGGAGGATAGCCAACGGACTATTCCTCAAGCCAAACGGCTTAAAAAGGGTGTCTAGGTCTCACACCAAAGATAGAGAACATCACATGATTGAGAAAACTCAGTTATCAATTAATTTCTGTATATCCCAAAAGAAGGGATTACATCCTATATATAATAGAGTCTCCGCATAAATTTAGTAATAAATCTCTACTAAGAAACTTCTTAATTCTAAGAATCTTGGAAATTAGAAACTACCTAATTACAATAATCACTCAACTCTAAGAAATCTACTAATTCTAGAAATCTATTAGAATAGAAATCTTTCAATTTCTTTACTTATGGGCTTGGACTTTGGGCCTTCTGGAATAAACTTTCGAACGGGGCCCATTGGTCTGGCCTGCATCCTCTCTCCCATGCTTAGAGAAACTCGACTCCGGCGAGTTATCAGCTTGGTACCTTTTGTACAAATCTGGGTTGAGGCGCTGAAAATCTGTGGCGTTGATCTATGTAGCTTTAGAAAATGATTTTTATTTCCACTTGACCAAAAACTTGTGATACCCGCCAGTCTTTGTTGACACTAGCTGGTCATCATAGACATCTTCAATTTCGTCTTGAGGAACTGGAGCTATGGAAAGCCGGATATCTTGCTCTTCAAACGATTCATCTTGATAATGCTCATGATAAATTGTGAGATCTTCGACATTGAATGTAGAACTGATATTCATGTCCGGCAGAAGATCGAGCACATAAGCATTGGAGCTAATTTTCTTCAAAATCTTGAACAGACCACTTGCACTTCTGGGAGGGAGCTTTTTGTAAGTGCCGGTGGGAAACTGTTCTAGCTTGATTCGCACCATGACTCCTTCATTAAATTCAACATGGCGCCATCGAATGTCCACGTGTTGTTTGTAAGTGTCATTGCTTTTAGCAATCTGCTAATGGACCTCATCATGAATGTCCTTCATGTGCCGGGCAAATTGTTCAGCTTCTTGGCTAGGCCTGGTTTCAGCCGGTAAAGGACTCAGGTCAATCGGAAGACGTAGCTGAATTCCTGTGACAACTTCAAATGGTGATCTTCTAGTTGTTCTGTTTACAGAGTTATTATAGGCAAACTCCGTCATGGGTAAAATAAGATACCCATGAGGCAATGTGTTCTTCGACGAGACATCGAAGAAGATTACCCAAGCTGCGATTGACGGCCTCAGTTTGTCCATCAATCTGAGGATGGTAGGCACTGGAGTACTGGAGCTTTGTCTTCATCATATACCATAAAGTTTTCCAGAAGAAGCTCATGAACTTAAAATCTCTGTCTAACACTATAGTCTTCGGTAGGCCATGAAGACGAACAATCTCTTTGAAGAAAAGAAGGGTGGCAACCTTTTTGGCATCTGTTGTGGTTGCACAAGGGATAAAATGTGTCATTTTGGAAAACCTGTCCACCACAACAAAAATAGAATCGACCCTTTTTGCAGTCTTTGGTAAGCCCAAGACAAAATCCATGCTTATATCTTGCCAAGACTCATGTGGAATAGGAAGGGGCTGATACAATCTCGTATTCTTCTTTTGTCCCTTTGCAAGCAGGCATACCCTGCATAATTCACAAATTCGGGCAACATCGGTCTTCAGGCGGGGCCAAAAGAAGCGGTCTTCCACAAGTGCCAAAGTCTTATCTTGCCCTAGATGTCCACTACATCCACTTCCATGCAACTCTCGGAGGACAAACTCGCGGATGGAAGTAGCTGGCAAACACAACTGATTTCCATGAAACAAATAACCATCAATGATAGAAAACTTGGGATGGTTAGAGAACTCACCATTAAGAAGATCTTTATAAATGCGGCCAAAGTCATGATCATAAGGATATTCTCTCTGAATTTCTTCAAAGCCTGGGACTGTGATGGAAATCGTCATGAGCAGATGAGAACGACGGCTTAAAGCATCTGCGACCTTTTTTTTCCGCTCCTGACTTATGACGCAATACAAATGTGAATTCCGGCAGATAGGCGCTCCACTCGACATGGTTAGCGCTCATCTTTTTTTTGTAAGTTCAGATGTTGTAAACCTTCATGATCGGAGTACAACACAAATTTCTTCCCAATCAAATAATGACGCCAATGACGAAGAGCTTGGACAACTGCATAATATTCCAAGTCATATGGCGAATATTTCTTGCGAGAGTCATTCAATTTATCGCTAAAGTAAGCAATTGGGTGACCATCTTGACTTAAGACTCCGCCAACACCAACTTGCAAAGCATCAAAACTGACTTCAAAGACCTTGTCAAAATCTGGAAGTTTCAAAAATGGTACCTCTGTCATTTTCTGCTTGATTTGTTCAAAAGCACGAGTGGCTGCTTTAGTCCAAGTGAAGTCACCTTTCTTCATGCAATCAGTTATAGGAGTCGTAATTGTGCTGAAATTACGAATAAATCTCCTATAAAAAGTGGCCAATCCATGGAAACTTCGTACTTCATTGATAGTTTTGGGAATGGGCCAGTCAACGATTGCATTGACCTTTTTTGGATCAGCTTCTACTCCTTGGGCCAAGACAACAAATCCCAAGAATATAACTTTGGGACTTAAGAATGTACAATTCTTCAAATTAATGTAAAACTTATCTTTGTGAAGTGCACGCATCACATACCTGAGGTGATCAATATGTGCATCCTTGGTCTTGCTAAAGATCAAGATGTCGTCGAAATACACAACGACAAATTCACCGAAGGGTCATAGAAGCAGTGTCATAACTCTCATGAAAGTGTTGGGAGCATTGAATAAGCCGAACGGCATAACTAACCATTCGTATAAACCATATTTAGTCTTGAAAGTTGTCTTTCATTCATCTCCTGTGCGAATACGGATTTGATGATATCCGCTTCTAAGATCAATTTTGGAGAAGACGGAAGAGCCGGCCATCATATCAAGCATATCATCCAACCGAGGTATCAGAAATCGATACTTAATGGTAATTTTATTGATTGCTCGGCTGTCGACACACATTCTCCAAGAACCATCTTTCTTGGGTGTCAAGAGGGCTGGTACCGCACAAGGACTCATGCTTTCGTGAATCTAGCCTTTCTGGAGGAGCTCTTCAACTTGCCTTTTTAATTCTGTGTGTTCTGTAGGGCTAATGCGATAAGCAGGTAAATTAGGAAGCGATGACCCGGGAACCAAATCAATTACATGCTGGATGTTCCTCATAGGCGGTAGCTCTTTTGGAAGATCTGCAGGAATCAAGTCTTTAAAATCATGCAACAAGGACTTGATTTCTGGTGGTGTAGAAACTGCCTCTTTATCTTCGGCCTCTTTGAATTCTTGTGGGATAAGGGCATAAACAACTCCTTGCTCTTTACTTTCTTCTTCAAATTTCCGCATTGAAAGGATGCGAGAACTTGGCTGTGAAACAGTTTGTTTTGCCGGAGCTGATGGTGATTGCTTTGCCGGGGCAATAGGAGGCTTAAGTGGAAGAAGAGTAACCTTGTAACCTTTATACTTAAATGTGTGTTTTTTTCTCCATCACTTTGGACTTTGTTATAAAAAAGCCAAGGCCTTCCCAATAGAATATGAGTAACATTCATGGGGATAATATCACACCAAATAGAATCTGCATAACCACCAATTCGAAATGTTATCTGGCACTGCTTGGTTACTGGAATTGCTGAATCATTTAGCCAAGAGACTTTGTAAGGCTTCGGGTGTTTTTCTGCTGGAAGCTTCAACTTGTCAATTTCTTCTTGGGAGATCACATTCACCTCGCTTCCTCCATCTATGACGAGATTGTACAATCTATCACGACATTTTTCCATAAAGCGAAATATGGTAGTTCGTCTCCAATCTTCAGCTTCTTCGGTGGTAATGAAGAGACGACGAATGAACAATGTCCGTCCTTCGGTTTCAGCTTAATAGAAGGAATGACCTTCTTGTTCGGGCAAAGGTTCCTACACTGCATATGGTGTTTCAGCTTCAATTTCTTCATCAACGGGCTCTGAATCATAGGCATCTTCTTCATTATGTGCATAGTGAAGATTCTTTGACCCTGGAGATTCAGAAGCATAGTGTCCTTTGCCTTTGCATCGAAAGCAATTGATGACCTTCTTTGAGTGTAAAGAATTGACAACATTCTTCCCTTTGTTGGCAAAATTTGCAGGTCTTGATTGAGTCTGAAGAGATGCTTGCCTGTTGGAATCTTGTGGAAGAGGTTGTCGGGTTGAGTAATCTGCTGGAGCAACCCATTGATAAGTTGTATCAGAAGTCCTCCTTTGGAGAGGCTCACCAAAATGCCTGGAGGATGGATATCGCAATTGTTCTTCGACGCGGAGTGCTAATCGATGAGCTTCTTCAATGCTATAAAAGGTGTGAGAAGTCAATTCCCATTGGATCTCTTGACGCAGTCCTTTCTTGTATCTAGGGATAGCCGGTCAATCAGTTTCAGGCACTTTGCATCGCACCATGAGATCATGAAACCTTTCTATGAAATCATCTATAGTGGAGGTCCCTTGTCTACGGTCAACTAATTGATCATAGAGGGAATCAAGATAGTCAACCGGTAGATATTTATCCTCAAGTTTCCGTTACATCTCCTCCCATGTGTTGATAGGACGTCTCCCATAATTAGCATTCCTGTCATCAATACTCCGCCACCAAACACATGATGTACCCTTCATCTTGACAAAGGAAACGCATTTGTCTTCTTCCATATTGTACCATTCAAAATAATCTTCAAGGGCTGTGTCGGTGAAGACTTTCACATCCATGCATCCAAAGAAATCAGGAACATCAACACGTACCTTCTTGGTGATGTCATCTTGTCGGCCATGACGGTCTTCACAATCAGTTTCATCCATAATACGCTCCATAAATTGCCGACAAGTTTCCTGCGGTTCTCCATTGACAGAATTTTCTACATTTGCCTGTCGGTTGCTTCCCCCTGGTGCCTTACTGCCATCTTTGTTGGTGGAAGGTTCTGAGTTGTCATTGTTCCTATTGCCCGAAGGAGGCATGTTCCGAAGACGTTCTTCAACTGTCCATTAACTCCATGACATAACTATCATGTTGGCGGTCTATGAATTTACCTCTGAATATGGCTCCAGTGCGGGTAGACATGCCGACTTGCTGCTGCTTCTTTTTCTTTTTTTCTTTTCTTTTTTTTTTGCTACTGCTACTTGATGTTGGGCCGGGCTCGATCTGAATTGAGGCCCAGAAGATGGACCGGAACTAAAAATCCACGAGACTTGCTGCTGAAGTGGTCCAGCGGAAGTGGTCCGCGTGTGGTGCCTTGGGACTCGCGCGCGCAGAAGGAGAAAAGGGAATTTTCTGGAAGGGGAAAGAAGGGGACTTTCAAACGTTTTCGTTGCTATTTGAAGATGAAAGGGAGATGGAAGTCGAAAGTGCGCAGGCGACGCTAGCTGGCAATGAAGATGCATATGACGATGGGTTCGACTAGGGTTTGGGTTTGGGGTTTGGTGGAGGCTGGCAGGGATCGTCCGGAGGGCTGGGATGATAGGTGGTGGGAATGATGATGATGATGGACGAAGGTAATTGGAGAGATAGGAATAGCGGGGTATCTCGAATCCGCAATCGGAACGGAACGGCGATCAGAGACTGGATCTCCGCTCTGATACCAATTGGAGCAGCGCAGGGAACGAAGGAGGATAGCCAACGGACTATTCCTCAAGCCAAACGGTCTAAACAGGGTGTCTAGGCTATGATGCACAGATACTTCAAAATGGGCAACGTATCGTGTCGTATCGTATCCGATACTTCACTTTTTTTGTGAAAAATCCGTGTCTATGGCGTGTCCTTGCCGTACCCATGCCGTATATGTGCATCATAGTGTCTAGGTCTCACATTAAAGACAGAGAACATCACACGATTGAGAAAACTCAATTATCAATTAAAATATGTATATCCCAAGAGAAGGGATTACATCCTATATATAATAGTCTCAGCATAAATTTAGTAATCAATCTCTACTAAGAAACTTCTTAATTCTAAGAATATTGGAAATTAGAAACTACCTAATTACAATAATCACTCAACTCTAAGAAATCTACTAATTCTAGAAATCTATTAGGACAGGAAACTATCGATAGAAATATTTCAATTTCTTTACTTATGGGCTTGGACTTTGGGCCTTCTGAAATAAACTTTCAAACGGGGCCCATTGGTCTGGCCTGCATCATCTAAGGATTTGAAAGCTGTTGGAGCCACCTTGTTTAATCTATCATGCCCAATACCCGTACCTGCACCCTTGTACAGTTGAAACACGATTTGTGCAAACAGTCCAGGATAAGGGAATTTCATGTCGTAATGTTCTCATAAACCTCTTGAAAGTGTTATATATATATTTTTTATCAGTAATAGTCAAGTTTATATAAAAAGGAGAGAACAACATAAAAACATCAAGGACGACAATATAAGAGATGTAAATATAAGAAAATTATAAACTACGACCTCATAAAAATAAACAAAAGAAATAAAAGGGATATAGAAACACTAGGGACCACACTAGAAGCTCCTCGCTTGGCCAATGCATTAGTTACATCATTTGCAAAACAAAGCACATGACAAAAGATCGCCTTCTAGAAGATGATAGAACTTTGATTTCGTTGAGATAAAATTGAAACTTCCAAGGCCATCATGCCACACATGATGCCCATGAGATAGCATTAGATGAGTCAATTCTAAAATTAATAGCTGTTGGAAGGACCCGTGTACACAACCTCAATGCATATAAGAAGGCCACAATTTCAACTTCATTTGAAAGAGTTAAATTATATGAAAAGAAGAGTAACAAACAAAATTCGCTTCTCACCTGAGAAAAACTTGCATCAGACAGCACCTTGTCTTCAAGCCTATACTCATGCATGACCCAATCAGTTCGATCTCCATGACCTGCCTTGCCTCTATGGAATACCAGACTCTTTTTCATCCCCACAATCCGTGAATCATAAAGGATGGGGGTATCATTTCCAGTAACTTTCCAGAATCCAACATCATTGTCACGTTTTTTCCTCTTCCCAGTCGCATATTTCTTATCTGGAGAACAAAAGAAATACCACACCAGATCTCTGCTTTTCAAACAAGACATTCCTGCAACCAAAACAAAATGGTATGTGATTAAATTAACTGCAAAAATACAAATGCAAAAGATAGTGTGACCAAAATATACACTATGAAGCAAAAAGCCCAATTCCCATCAAGTTAAATTATTGAAAAACCAAACCAAACCGAGCCTTTTCCCACTAGGTGGGGTCGGCTATATGGATTTGACGACGCCAATCAAATCTGTTTAGGGCCATGTCCTCCGTTAGATCCATGTAGGCAAGTTAAATTATTGAATCAAAACTAAATTCACTTAGGCCTATGATATCTTGGATGGGAGCAAGGAGAAACACATGCAACGATTTTCATCTCCTCTAAGAAAAAAAAGGCAGTAGAGTGCTGGATCTCATTCTCAACCTCCACGGTTAATAGGAGATCAGTCTGGACAGCACTCTGATCAAAGTGTGATTCACCTATAGTTTAAATTGTGCCAAGATAAGTGTTCCATCACCCATGGAAGTGAATATAATCATCTACAAAATGAAAGTTAGGTGCATACCAAAATCATGGAGAAAAGTTGATTGAAGGGTTGGGACTCACAGTAGGTAGACCAAAACAAATAAACAAATAAATTGCATGTGCATTGCAACATGAACTCCTCCCTTTCTCTCCTCTCAAGTCTTAACTACATCATTATGAGAGCCTCATCCTGGTATCCATCCATATAGGGTCAGCTAAAAGAGTTATATGGTAAAACTCCTCACTAGAAATATTTAAATAAAAGAGATAAAACCTATAAAGATAAGACAAAAACCTACCGAGTACTACAACCAAGAACATAACCACTATCTCTGGTACGAATGAGAAACTCTCTAGCCTAGTATATCATATACGCTATAGATTGTCGCCCTCAGACTAGCTAAAACCAAACCAACGCATCTTCAATATCGCAAATCCCATCTATTTAAGGGAACCTTTCTAAATTCTGCTCTTCCCTTCAATCTTAAGATGTTATTGCTACACGAAGTGATACGTGTGTGTGTGCGTGTGAACATGCAAGAATAAGAAATTCTTTGTACCAGCTATAATACATGCTAGATTGTCATCCTCTGACTAGCTAAAGATACACCCACTCGCCTTCAACCTTGCAAAACCCATCTACTAAGGGTCACTTTTCTAAGCCACTCAACCTTATCTAGTGCCATGTTCTCAGTTACCAGCTTTACCATAAAGCCAACAAAACCATTGCTTTAGGCCCCAAAAATAGGCCCCATAATAGCAGCTGACATTTTTTGAAATTCCAAAAAAGAAAACTTGTCAACTACCACCCCTTTTTATTCTCTCCAAAATATAAGGCCCCATAATAACTCTCTCTCGAGAAGATAGGAGCAAGATTTTCATAGGGCTTTAAAGTATCATTTATGGCCTACTATATTTCCAAATCTGCCCCTTATATTTCTATTGCTAGGAGTCCACTTGATTTAAGCACACCATAATATTTCTAGCAGTCCAAATGTATCAAATCTCAACCATACATTCAGCCATGAACTTGCTTCACAAGCCTTTCTCATTATTTTTGTGTATCCTATTTCAATAGGGGCCCATTCAGATTTGATCCATAATGTGGTTGTAATAGATCAATAGCTTGGGATTTCAGCCATAATAATAGATCTTAAAATTTAAGATAAACAATGGGCCCCCGCCGGAATTTATTCCCTTGCCCACAGTGCATATGAGCACCATGCATTGGGAACATCCAATATGTAGTGCCACCTTTGAAATCCATCTTGGATGGTCCTGACTCATAGTGCATATGCGGTGCACAGGTGAAAAAGCTTAGAGCCCCACCAGTGGCAAGCTCAAGATTTTTGTTAGTAAGGGGTGGAGTCAAATACGTAGTTAGATTTAGTGACCCAAGATTTCCATGTGAGTTTTGGGAATGGGCCCAGAATTTTCATGTGGGGTTTGAAGGTGGACTTAAGATAGGTTGGCAAAACTTGAATATAAAAACTTAATTAGTAAATTTGCATCACAAAAAATCAAGAAAAATAAATTTTAAATAAAATATTTATAATAATACTAAAACATAGAAAATGCCTCATTTAGGATTGTCGTTTTAAGCCTCCAATTGTCTCCAGCCGACCCTACCGCAAAGTGATATATCATTCCTCACTGCTTCATCCAAGGTCTTGAATGGCCTTTCTTTCCCAATACCTTCCATAAGTAGACCTTCAATCTATCTCGCAATTAAACCCTCCCCTTAGACCCAATGCCCCCCACAAAAAAAAAAAAAAAAAAAAAAACAACCAAGCCAAATAAATAAACACCACAAATTTTAAGATACCATGAACATGAACTCATCATCACCATGTCAATCTCTTGAAAAATTGAAAAATAATGTGACAGCATTCAACAAAGGGAACAAGCTTCAATTTCAAAAAATTAAAAAAAAGTCATTCAATTGGAAAATAAATATTTCATATATATATATATATATATATAAGTAGGTGCTCTTGTGAGAAACACTCTCACCTTAGTATGAGAGATAAGGTGGGGGCCCTCACATCCATATCCAATATCAACAACTTAAATGTGAGGGCCCCCACCTTTATCTCTCATAGTAAGATGAGAATCTCTCACAAGAGCACCCCCCATATATATATATATATAGAGAGAGAGAGAGAGATACCTGGAAGATCCAAAGGTTCAAATTTGTACAAGTCTATCTCAGAAATAACTTCAAAAGGAAACTGTATCCCCAAGACCTTTCTTTTTAGGTAGTACATAACCAGCTCAACATCGGTTGGATGAAAACGAAATCCTGGCAAGTGAGGCGCTATCTCCATTACGAAGCACCAAGCAAAAACTAATATCTGTATCTTCTTTTAATTGGCCAATAATCCAAACCCTTGAAATGCTTAAAACCCAAAATGAGGTTCTTTTGTAATCTGTGTAGATAATCGCTGTGTTTTCTGTAGTCCAAAACCAATCCTGTCTCAAGAATTATCCTATCACAAGACTTCAAGAAAACAATCAAAGTACTGCCACAAGAGGTGAGAACACCAGAACCTATCGCGATCCAGAAAACAAAAATCACAACGAACAAAGTACAAATATTTGTTGCTGAGATATAAAGACATTTGGCGTGCCGGTGAGACCCTGAATTTCAAAAGATAATCAGATCCAAAATAGAATAACAAAGAAATAAAAAGAGGGACCAAAGGACACCTTAAAGAAATCAGAATCTTATTAATAAATAAATATGTATGTAGATAGATAGGATAATGGGCATATAAATTGAAAATCGTTTCAGTTTGTTACCACAATAATTTGAGAACTATATGCTAAAGTCATTGTTAGAATATAATCGATAAATTCATTTTTATTGAAGACTTATATGATTCTTGTCAAGACAATAGTGACCTAGTTCGCAGTTTGATTAATTTGCATCAAGTTTGCAATTCATAATTTATTACCTAGTTTGATCACAAAATTAGGTTCATCTGAATCGCTTCTCAATTTGCTGATTCGGAGCTTTAGTTCGACAAGTTCAATGAACTAATTCCCTTTGTGCCCATGCTATAAGTCCATCATTAGAGTCCACATCTAAAATCAAAAAATAACTCAAACTAGTTGATCTTTACATTTACTCTAGGCAAAATCTTACTTCAATCAGAGTTAGGCCCACAAGCAAACCAATTGTGTAGAAGTAAAACACATGATTAAAAATAAAAATCAAAGTAAAATTTCATGTTTTACTGGTGATCAATCTTAAGGTGGGGTCAACACTGATAGGGTTGCATAGCTTTTGAGTTGCTTGAAATTTTAGGTAGGCACCGCTAATGGATTTATAGGACTCGACTTAGAGAACTACATGAGATTAATTAATAATTCATGAATCGAATTACAAATTGTTCAAAATTAACTATTCGTAGTTTGAAGCTGAGCAAACTAGGCAACTATGGTCAAGACTACAGGCATAGTCATACATAGGATCACACGTTAAACCCAAAGTAAAAAACCCTACAAATAGATTGTAGAGGAATCGTTGTAGGGCATGTAGAAAGATTTCTACACAAATATTTGGGAAAGAGTAATAGGCTTGCCCACCACAGAGACTCACTTATAAGTCAATGCCTATCCTAAGTGGTGCCCGTGCCCACCAGATTCATTATCCATTTATCATCATCATAGCACTATCCTCTGTATCTGGTCTCCAAAAAAAAAAAAAAAAAAAAGAAAATTACATGTCCACTAATCTGTTAGGAATCAATAAGATCTCAACTGACTGTAAATATCACACAAGACAGTAAAAACATTACAACAAGCATAACAACAGATCCATCATCAAACGTACAAGTTAACAACTAGAGGAAGAGCATTGAAACCCATAAACCCCTTAAAAGCATTAAAGACAATACAAATAAGAAGCAGTGGCAGTAAACGACATAGATGACATACACGAAAAAACAAAACTAATTTGAGGCAAAACCCTAGCCTAGTCTAGAAAACCTTTCAGCGAAACCCCATACCCTCCAATCCAATAGATGTGGATAGATGAGAATCAAGATTCAAACAAGAACCGAATCATTCGAGATTCCAAAGAGAACCCTAATTCGGTATATGCAAGGGAACTTGAAAACTTGCCTGGCAAGATCGCGAGATAAGGCCGAACGAGAAAATAAAAGAGAGAGAGAGAGAGAGAGAGAGAGAGGACTGAGGAGAGTCGAGTCGAGTCTGCTGTGCTCTCCGCTCTCTTTGAACGCTACGCGGGATGTTTGGAGTATATATAATAAAGTGAGAAAGTCTTTTTCCATGGCCCGAGGATAACTTAAATTTTCTTTGGTTTTTTCTTCTTAAATCATCCTCTACTGGATTCATGAGAAGGGGGGGATCAAGGGTTCTTGTAGAGATGGGGGATTGGGTATCCACCGATGGCCCACCAGATAAACCGTTTGGATGATTTTAAAATTGGAAGTGGAGCCCACATTTACCAAGTGAAGAAGCAAATGGAACTGTAGAGTTTCTCGGCCGAGTTCTATGCTTTTATTGAAAAGTGAAGGAGCCTTACTGAGGAAGCAGAAGCACCACCAACTGTAGCATGCTTCCACCTCGTCACGTTAATCTCGACCGCTCGTTTGACGCTGACGTTGATGGGCCGCGTAAGTGGAATGGGATAATGGATATGATGGCGTGTGCAGCTCTGAAGAAACTTCGGCGTTCTTGTTCGTATTAGGTTGGATGGGTACCACCATCATACCGATTCATATCATTCAGCAGTCCGACCCTATCATTGATGGGGAGTACATTAATTATTTCTAGCCGTCATATCACTGTAGTTTCTGTTCTGAACCATCAATTTCAAATAGCCAAATTCCAGAAAACTTAGGTTGGATGCAATTCACAATGGAACTGGACCCAGATAGATCCAAACTATTTTCTTGGTTTCCGAATCAAAACCGGAAACTATAATGAAAATATGGAACTGGATCCGGACCCGATATTGAGACTGGTCCAAGTCCGATTGAGGATTATTTAGAAAGAAAAAAAAAAACTAGTTAAATGATTTTTGAGAAAAAACTAACTTTTAGGAGTTCTTCCAAAACTTGATATAATTTGTCGGGTCTGGGGTCCACAGATGGGAACTAAGGTGGCACCAACCCGTTTATATCACGGGTCCAAAAAAAGGGATTCAGACCTAAACCATCTACTTATCATAACCATAATAAAGACCTAAACCCGATTATTAACGAATCAAGGACCCATTTACATCCCTACCGGGGAGGTACATTAAGTAAAACCTAGAGTGTCTAACTTGATCCAAATGGATTAAGTAACTATGCAACTATACCCAACCGTCCATTTACTAGCCATCAGACGGATTGTTATTGACTAAGCAATCCAAATTGGATGGTTAGAATTAGCCCAACCATGATTGGGTTGAAATGAATTATAGACGGGCAAATTTTCAAGGATTGCCAGCTTTAGGAACAAGCCAAGGCCAGGGTACCAACCTACCCCTAATATAAATTTAGCTGTAACAGCACCCCTAATATAAATTTAGCTGTAACAGTAATTGGTTGGGATAATTGGAAGGATTAGAGAAGTGGAAGATTTTTATGCAATCCTGTTTCATTTCCTGCTGGCTATCCTCAGTGTAACGTAGGACTTATTACTTGACCAGAAGACTCTGAACGGGAATGTATACATGCGGGCAGGGAAAGCAACTTACCCGTGCTTCACCTGTTCGGACCTCACACACACACACACACACACAGAGAGAGAGAGAGAGAGAGAGAGAGAGAGGTTGCTTGTCTTGAGAACAATTACAAGAAAATGGGGGAAAAGAACACCTTATACAGCCAAGATGATCAAGAAAGGTACACCGTACAACCAGAAGAAAATCCTGGCAAGACTTCCTAGATGGAAGAAAAATACAAAAAAGAAAATACTGCTAAACGTATTGAAGAATCGTATCGATGAGAATCACACCAACGAGAAGACCGGAAGAAACAGCAAGCCCCCTTTCCAAACTCACAGGATCCTCCGCGATAACCCACCAATCAGGCAATGAAAATGCAAAATGTGCAATACCTCACCACTTGCCGCTGGGTTGTCTTTGTAAAGCAGTCTCATGAAAATATCAAGAACTCTGCTCGCCTAATATTTGTTTTATCAGCCGAATCTTTGTATAATCCATCTCTACATTAGATTGAATCACCTTGCATATTTGATTGGATTACTATGTACAGTCTGCATGTCAATTTTCAAGATACAGACATTGGTACACTTGTCTTCTTCAGGTACTGGATTCCAAACGTTAGTCATAATAACGAATGTGACACGTGAGATCCTCCCCACTCTTCAAGTCCCACCGGACTGCAAACACTGTGGTCCTTAGTCCTTACATCTGCAAACTACAGACCAAGCTGGTCCACTTGACCTCTGCAGACAATCTGCAGTCCTTGTATCCAAAAACTAGGCCATAACATTCAGCTTGCTCAACTTGCGGCAAATCATCAATTGTCCCTGACACACTTTTAATTGGACTGGATCAGCTGAAAAGGATAGCCACCGAGGGTAACAACAGTGATACATCACAAAATTCCATTCAGCACCCTTTGGTAATAATCATATTGCCGTGTACGCCACGCATCTAAGCTACTACTTATCAAGGAGAGCACCAAGGAGACACATTGCTGCTTGAAATCATCCAATGCTATAGTAAGTACTTTAGCAGAGATATTTAAAAAAAATGCAGGAAAAAAAAATACAAAATTGACAATGGAACATAAACCTCTTCTGTTAGGCTTAAATGGAACCTTTTCCTCAAGTTCTGTATTGTCCGTGGGCCACCTTTGAAGCACGGGAAACCAGAGTCCTGAATCAAACATAAGAATAAGAGTGAGGATGTTTAGAGAACGGATTTGAACGGGGCATTCTACCATTTCTATGCACCATAATAGTTTCACTCATTTAGGGCATTTGTCAATTTTCAGTAATGGCAGGGTAAAGGTCTAACACTACTATGATGGATAATAAAAGGTAAGAAATGTACAAGTCTCAACACAGTGAAGATCTAACACTTACGAGGGGACCAAAACATATTGATGGCGTCATATGATCATAGGGCACATTACAATTGAATTATTATTATTATTTTAAAAAAAAGAAGATGTAACATTCACATCACCTGCAGCATTTCAACAAGAAGTATGATGCGCTCGGCATGCTTACGACAAGTGAGGAAACCTTGTATGCATAACACCTGAAGGCATCATCAAACAAATAGCAAAACATGCACTTAAATCAAATATAAAACTAGAAAATGCCATACATACAATCGTTTTTCTTAACTTCAAAAAAAAAAAAAAAGATCACAAGCATCCTGATGTACTTTGAAATAGTTGAAAAACTCGCTGGGAATTCCCTCTGCATCAGAATCCATCACCTAGTGGAGTGCAACATTTCAAATGGTTAATCCTGTAAAGGTATTGCTAATGGCCATTCATGATAAGAACACAAGAAGCAAAATTTCATTAGAACTAACCTCAAGAAGTTCACGTGTTAACTTAAATGGAGCACTCTCAAAATTCACACCCCCAGGCGAATTAGAAAGCAGAAAACCAAAATCTATATGAATGATATGCCCTTCTTCATCCATCAAGAGGTTTCCATTGTGTCGATCCTTGACCTGGACAGTAATAGAGAAACTGGTGAGAAAATAAAAAATAGCGACTAAATATTTTTAAGAATGCATGCATACTGGTAGGCTTTCTTCAAAACCAAAAAAGTTGCTAATCAAACACGCACACTCGCATTCACGCACATGGCAACTTCTGCAGGCGCAACCACACACATGGCGCGCGCGCACACAAAAAGGTGAGAATATTGGATTCATATAAAAAAAATTCAACTTCAAGGGCCTTAATCTAGGGTTAGAATGATGATATGGTCACCAATTTATAGACCTTCCATCCCCATAATGCCCATGGTTGACATGCTGCTAGGTAGAAACTTTCCATCCTCATATCGCCCATAACTAACATGATCAAGGTAGGCCCTACACTACAATGCCCGGGCACTTCAAAATAGGCAAAGCATCTTGTCCTATCGTATATCCGATACTTCACTTTTTATGATATCCGATACTTCACTTTTTACGTGTAAAATCCATGTACCTCCCCTCCCTTATACCCAAGTAATTCAAATCCTAGGGAAGTCATGGTCTCATCTAATTGTTGCCTCATATTTAATTGTGGACGACAGTTTGTGCTGTCCACCTCCTCAGAAGTGTTTGTTCGTTGTTGTGGGTGTGGGTGTGGGCGGGTGGGTGGGTTTACACAGATCCCAGAAGTCGAGTTTATCAGATTTTGCATTGTGGATTTTTTATAACCCCCAAAATCAACAATGGAAGATAATTCTGCAATGGTTTGGTATATCATAAGTGGTTAACTACATACACTCCTTTATACTTATGACATTCAGGTATTAAAGGCTGAAAAATAAAAAGAGAAAGACCATGAAATAGCACTTCCCTAAGGGCCTGTTTGGATGCATGGTGAATTGAAGTATGGGGAGGTGAAGCATCAAATCAAAAAAAAATAAAATATAAGGTATTATGATTATGTTTTGTTTTTAGTTGTTTGGTATAGAATCTTTTTGACTTTTTGTATAAAAAAATGGAGTTTTTTTGTCTTTTAGTGGAAAAATTAGGTTTTTTTTTTTGACTTTTTTTGAAAAAGATGGAGGGAATGTTGAAATTGTGTACTTTTGATATGACCCTTGTCAATTCTTGTCTGGATTCACTTCACTTTACTTTAACTTAGTTAAGTGCCAAACACGCCCTAAAGAAACACAAGGGGAATATTGTTGCCTCCAATGCCAACTTCGAAGAACTGGAAACATTGGAGTAGAATATGTATGACACCCGCAAAGTAGAAAACAACCAGTATATTTCACCATTTCCTGGTGAAAACTACTGGAAAGCTTACAGTTAACAAACATGCAATCCGAGGCAATTCAATGCATGATGAACTTCTTGAAAAATTTTGTATCCAAGCATAAAATAGATATAATAGTCAAAGTAATTCAGAGGTAAAAAGGAGGAACATGAACATTGTGTGAAGATTTGAATGGATAAGCATGAAAATCATGGATGCAAACAACACTGTAGCTGCACCTGTAAAAGGTAGCATAATATAGAATATCCAGCCATGCTCTCAACAAAATTTCTCTGCACACACAAAAAAAATGCCAGCCGCGTCAAAACTCACTAAAGAAATTCACAACTGATAAAAAAAATCACCGTGCTTAATAAGTTCTACTTAACTAATCTTTTCTCAAAGATAAGCTCCCTGTCATTCACAATCCAACATGCTGCCAATGGCATCCCCATTTGAGTACCTTATACTAGAAAGGCTTCAATTCTTGTACAGGGAAAGTTTCTGGTGTTTATAGCACATGAGAAAACATGTCTGATGGCATTCCATGTATTGGGGCCACCATTGGTGGTCCTCTTGTGTACATTTCCAGTTCCTCTTCTCTTTTTCTTTCTGTTCTGTTCTTTTTTTTTTTTTCTTCTTTTTTTTTTTTGTAACAGTAAAATTTATTAATCAAGGGGACAGTTCCTCCTTTCTTGTTACTCCACACATCGGCCATAGCATCGGATTCTCAGCAACATGTACTTACCAACATATTCATCATAATTATCAGAATTCCAGAAAATGTGTAGGCATTCATAGAATAAACATGGAGCACTACTAATAAAAGATCAATTACCTGGGCAAGCTTGAAACTGGAAGAATTTTCTCCATATTTGGCTATGAAGAAGTCACGCAAACTTGTTATGTAGGGAAACCGATTCTTAATAGCATGAATTGAAGCCTAGAAGAAGCAGCAGCAGCAGAAGATAATTAAGAATGATAGCCAGAACATAATGATTAAAACTTTCTTCTTCATGGAAACTATTAAATCACCGTATCTGGAATTGTTTCAATTAGGGCTGTGTATGAGGAAGTAACCAGGACTTCATATGGGCGCAACCATAGCGGCAAACCTGCTTCTTGGAATATATCTGGCATCAAAACCCAAATACAAGAGGCATTACCCAGTTGTGAATGTAGAAATTACACTTAAGATGCACAATGTCCATTCAGAGTTCAAACTCTATTGGTCAACCAAATGCATTCGGGTGGATAATGGACATCATTTCCCATGGGTAAACTTTTTTCCCTTGAAATTGTTACTTTCGTCTACCCAAAAGCCAAATCAATGATATGGCATGAGACAATAGAAACCAAGAACAGGATGGATCCCACTTCTGAGTCTCTGACACCTGAGCGAATTTCATATTCATGACATACTTGTGCTATACCCCAAAGCATTCATGGGTAGCACAGGTCTACTCTTGTACATTACCATAGGCCTCAAATAAAAGACAGTTAAGGAAATCTGGAATGCAGAGACAAATAAGAGCAACTAACAGCATCACCCAAGTAGAACTTAACAAACTGAGCAAATGGCTGAAAGCATGGATTGGCAATGTCCTCCAGACACAATTAATCATTAGTGCAAAAATAATTTAAAATAAAAACCATCTTAAGTTTTAAGTTTTTGTCCTTTTCTAAGAGGCAAACGTTAATTTATGAAGAAATACTCACAAAAGATGCACAATATGAAACTGAAACTATGATTGATAGCGGCAAACTTCAATTAAAGATGAATCATTGCCATCCTATCATCCCAATATTACCCTCAGTCCATTATAACATGGAGATAGCTAAATGCTTTGCAGAAAATAGTTGAGTGAAAGAGCATACATGCAACAGAGGATTTTCACCCATGAGCAGACCGCATATGTGCTTAGGCGGTCCAGCTCATGGGGCACACTTGGATGCTTTCCTATCATTGGGGTTAGGATGGATGTAAAGTTCTCTTTACTGATAAGGATCATGAAAAATTCAGCCCCATCAGATTATCCTAGACCATGATTTAACAGCTTTAGTTTTTTCTGCCAAAAGAAAACAGCCTTAAAAGTTTAATGGCCTTTTAACCATAGATGTGGGGGTAAGAGTGAAAAGAGCTGCACTCATCAAAGGTGGGCCCGAGTGGTCCCCAAAGAGCTCGACTGCACATGCAGTCCGCTCGTAGGAGAAAATGCTCCTACATAAGACTATTTGGTGAAAGAAGAGTAACTGTATATCTTCTTCTCATGAACAAACATGGGTAATTTCTTTTTACAAATAACACCATCTGAAATGTAATTTCAACAGGTATGAAGAGAAAAACTATGGATAGCTTGCAGGACAAAAAAAATCAAATGGGAAATAAATTAATATGTAGCCATGGAACTAACCATAAAAATGATAAACAAGTTGCACAGCAAGATGCTCCTGCCTGCAATCATCACCGCTCTTCACAATGATCTGTAGAACGGAAGCATCAAAAGAGTGATAAAAGAGGTATCTTAGTACAGACTTGTAACTAAAAAGATACAGAATATGGGCCTACAGATAAAGAGAATCAAACAATCAAGTCAACTCTAGAATATGATTAGTGCAGGCAATTTTTCACTATAATCCATACAATTTCAAAAGAACTACCAACAGTTTATAAAGACACATTATTTTTTAGTGGTGCTTAGTACACCAGCAACTCTAATTTTCAATATTCAAGGTGGACATATTTTGTAATAAAGTTAGGTACATTAAGTTTATTTTAAAAATATCTCATAAATTCACCATCGCTGTCATTTTTTAAGCCTACCATCCCTAGGTCAACTTTGTGAGGTCTACTTTTCCACTCGTCCCCATTTAAGGCTATGCAAAAGGGCACACAACAATCTAATAAGCCACGTCTAACTCTTAATTCCAAATGTTCCCTGATCTCTCCTAGTCCTTCCCATTATTCCTTGTAAGTTGTTAGCACTTCAGTGCCTGACAATTTGACATAGATATAATCAGGTGACCTACGAATAAGCTTGTGTTCAAGGAGCATACCACCCACCCCCATGCATCCAAGTGGGCGCCACATAAGAAACCTGAGAGGAATCCATGATGCCAGGTAATTAATAAAGGAGAATGTTCTCCTACAAGCAGACTGCATGTAGTTCATGTAGTATAGCTTGTGGGGTCTACTTAGATGCATGTCTATCAATGGGAGGAAGGCGGATGGAAATGACACCTTATGGACAAAGTGGAACCAAAAAATCAGCCTCACCAGTTTATCCTAACCCTTGACTTAACAGGCTTCAAGTTTAATAGCGTCTTACTTAACCATAGATTTTTTTGAGATGCAATCCAACGGCAAGTGAAGGTTTAATGAGTGTAAACTTCGGCCTGATGCCAAACCATGGATGACGAGTATCAACGGTGCTGCACTGATCGAGCCAAGTGAACCCAACATTTTCCATTTTAAACCAGGAAAAAAAAAAGGAACTTCTCTTGGCACATAACATATGCCAACACAAAAACATCTGGCAAGTAATAAAAAATCGAGAGAGAGAGAGAGAGATGCTTGGTCAAATAATGCATATTCTGCTTAAAGCTGAAAGAATACCACAATTATGTAAAAAATTCATTTTCGAGGATGACTTGTGTGCATGTACAGATACTATATAGGTTTCTGCTCAATGACATTATGAACCCATAATATTCCCCTTTCAGTTGATAGTCATACACAAATCCTCAATGATTCAAGTACATTACAGAACCAGTACGAACTCAAGGAAAATTTTACTTACTGAACGCAGGTCCCAGCCTGGTGATCCGCCATATGCTGAGGCTTTGCGTATTCTCTCTTTCTTTTTCTCCCAAAGTTCACCAGATAAGGCATCACTAGCCTTAGGAACACCACCATTAATAACCTATATGGAATGAGTGCCAACATAATATTTCTAATATTTCTTAAAAATCAAACAATACAGACATGGTAAAAGACAAACAACTAACAATAAAACCATCAGCCATGATTATTACCTTTGATTGTGAATCTGACGAACCCTGACCAGCAGCTCCTTTTAAAGGGAGACCAACAGGCGCCTCTCCTTTTGCTGCTGCAGCCTACAGGTAAACAGAAACGGTAAATTGATGCAAATCATTACCAAAAAACATACTGTAAGGATGGAGAAGTATAGGCCAAGAAATACATCTAGATGCATCAACAAACAATAATTTCAATTTGTGGTGGCCAATTTTATGCTACAATGTGGACCATTGAGCTTAAAAAGTAAAGCAAGTTCACCGAACGAAACAATATTTCTCAAAACAATGCAAGTGTATTATAAGGCAGTCGAGTGTTATTCCAGTACTAGATGTTCCCGTAGAAAGAAAAAAAAAAAAAAACTAATCTTTTGTGGACCTGCAGTCTACCCCAACTTTAGCACCTTTGTGCACACAAGTATTGTGCACCTGCAGAGCACCAAATCATGTAAAGTAAAAGTGTATATTACATGTAGATTACTGTCAATTTTGTCTTGTCCAATTATCTGGTCATACTGATGTGCTTATACCCTCAATAAGAACTGCAAAAGAGGCGCACTTATGAAAATGTAATCTCACGTGTATGAAGTATGCTATTGTGTCTCCTCCCATTTTAGGGCATGAATACCAGCCACCAAATGAAACTCTGCAATTTTTCTTCCATCATTCTCTCTAAATTATAATTCTCAGTGGTTTAAGGCACACTTGGGAACAGCCGTGGATTCCAAAGCTTGTGGAATACATAATTTACTCTTTGCATGGACATCCCTCTTTGCATGGACATCCTGGACTGGATTACACAACTCAAAAATCCATAAATTTCTTTGGGCACAACGACAGAGAGAGAAGGTAGAGAGTGCACATTTTCCATTTAAAATGACAGAAGTTCCACCCCACCCCTACTTCAAAATCCCCAAGATCGTGAATTTTTGCCAAAAATTTTCTACAGAGAATTTCTGCAGCAAACATCAGATTAGCAAAAAAAGAAAAAACCTCCTCTTTTTTAAGGACATAAGTTCATACAAGAAGAACTATATTATGGGAGTTGAGCACCACTAGTATGAACCAGACCCAGACACTGAGCATACAGACTATAGTGAACACTGATACTGGAAAGAGGGATATCTCAAATTAGAGAAGAAATTAACTGCAAAATATCAAGTACTTCTCAAAGATAAATAAAATTTCCAGGCAAGACAATGATGATAACATGAACCTCAATGAAGATTCAAAACAAAGAGTTCTATTACTAACAGGTGTGTGAAACTGAGTGTATTAGCATTTCAAACAATAAGGTTCTCCAATCTCCATTGCTTAACAGTACAAAGTGACCCCTGATAAGGGGGATGAAGGTCATGCTGTCAACTAAGTGATTTCAGCTGAGTACAGCTGCTGCACCTGAGTTGAGAGCATTCATGGACAAAAGGACACCTTAAAACAACATTCAAAGATGCAGCACACTAACAATCGAACACAGTAAAGGTGGAGAAATGCAACATGGATATAACAATAACTCATGCCCACATTTGTTGAATGGCACAGTTCTAACAAAAAATAAAGATGAATAGTGGAGGCATTTTATGAGGAAGTATAGTTTTTTATTTGAAAAATAAAACCTACGTTTCAAAAATAGGACAACTAAACTGAAAGAGTAAACAAATATATCAAAACACAGGAAAATTAGAAGCCAAATAGGAAGTGATTACTAAAAAAACCAGACATCTTCCTGGACAAGGAAGGTGTAAACACAGTAGGTCAAATTGACTCTGCACAAAATTGCTACTAGAAAATACCGGTTATCCTTTCTTCAAATACACCACATGTATAGGAAGTGCATGTAATTTTTCAGCCACTGATCTAGTTCAGACACAACAGGAGGCAAAATGGTCAAGGCAACGGATACTAGCCACCATAAAAAGGTTCAATTGTGCAAAAGTACCCACGTAAGTTTGATGTATTGTGGTCTTCCTTTTGTCACTTTTGCTTTTTCTGGTCTCTGTGGTTCTGGTGCTGGTATATGCCGTTTGTACCATATGCTGTACATTCTCATTTCCTTGTTATAATTTTCAATACTGTGACAAGAAAATATCCATAAAAAGGCATCCATTTGTTCAATTCCTCTACAGCATATTAATTTTTTACCTTAACCATTAACTTCCAGAGTTTATGCTGCTAACGGTAATACCAATTTTAGAATACAAAGGGAGTACCAATTTTGCACAAATAACAGGCAAGAGACAGAATACAAGATCCTCACATAGGTTCAATGGAGCCAAAATAAGGAATATAGCAAATAATGCATGGAAATTTATCTCAAAGTAGGAAAAAAAAAAAGTAATGCTTTTAACCATTCCATAATTTAAATTACAAAATCTTATTATTATATGACGAAAGAGAGAAGTTGCATTATTTTTGTATGACTTTATTATTATAAATTACAAAAATTACCAAAAAGCATGTTTTAAAAAATCGGCCGAGTGGGTTGCATGGGACTCAGACTCAAATCATGCGACTCGGTGAGTCGACTTGGACTCGGCCACAGTCAAGTCGGGTCCCAAGTCCGATTTTTTATACCATACTAAAAAGGAAAGCCTTAGAGAGTTGAAAATATGTCATTGTCAAAACCACAAGCCTTTGGTTCCACTCATATTATCTGTCAAAAAGTTCACAAATATTACATTTATCACTTACAGGCCCACCTTTACATTCTCTATAGCAATTGTGCTCGGAACACGACGATGTTCCTTTCGACGTGGCACTTGATCCTCTATGTCTTCCATCTTGACCCCAGCATCTGCTGACAAAAAGACACTCACCCATCCCATATCACGATCTTCACTACCCTGAAGGTCATCAACAGGTTGCTTCTCTACCGAAAGAGTCACATGAACAAATTTTACTTTGGCGTCCCATATATGAGCCATTGCCTGATCTATAGCTTGAGAAGCAGATCTTGACATTCTATCAGAACCATTATAATGAGTATCCTGTGCACTCGACAAAGGATATGCCCAAGGAGGAGGCTTCGGCAACTGCACATCTCCATTTGCTAAAGGAATCCCTCCTCGAGAAAGTTTTTGAGCATCTGATGTCTCTTTTGTCTGGCTGAGGCAAGAGAAGACAAAGTCTAAGCACTACTGAATTATTTAAGACTGATAAGTTGTTAAATGAGTGCACACACACGCACACAGAGTGAGCAAAATTCATTTCCACATGTATGATGTATCCCCAATGTTTAAAATTCATAATAAAAACTAGACAAACCAGTCATCCTAAAATTTGTGCAAATTATCATTCAAAAAATAATAAATAAACAGAGGATCACGCAACTTCATATATACATTGTGATTTCATCCTAAAAAGACACTGCAAGTTATCATTCAAATAATAATAATAATAATAATAATAATAATAATAATAATAATAATAATAATAATAAAATAAAAGATTATGCAACTTCATATATACCTTGGGATTTCACCTTTCAAAACCTCGACGCATATAAGATAAGGCGCTTTCTCCCTAGAATTAAGAAGAACTGCTTCATCTTCAGGTATGTGAACCACTCTATACATCCCCTTCCCCATTGGAAAGCACACTCCTGTTATGACAGAAAAGATCTATTTAACTAAGAATCCTTGGCACTGTTTAAGAAAAAACAACTCACGTCTACCTTTTTTTTAAATGGTAACGACTCTCACATCTAGCAACCAAATATTTGAAAAAGAGGTAATATCATAATAACAAGATAATATAGCAATGAACAGAAATAAGCTACGGCTAGCAACAAGATAATTATGTATTTTATGTATACAGTATGATCTTTCTTCGACATTTTGGCAGTGTACAATTGCGCCCCCCCCCGCCCCCTGTGTGTGTGTGTGGTTCAAAGTATGGTTAATATATTAAACAAATAAAAAGGACAATACAATATGGTGGATAAACTGTCCATTAGCCAGCTCCTTACAAAAGAGAGAGACACCCATAAAATGGCAGGCCAATTACACCCTTCTTGTAGGTATAAGCTTAAATACTAGGACACAAGTGTAGTAGCAATGCACCATCCATGGTAGTTCAATAAAAAAATGTCCCTTTTCCTCAAATTTAGAACCCCGCCACTGCCGCCGCTTTCATCCAAACTGTCCATGCCCTTAATTGTATCCTAGAGGGTGTTACAAGCAAATAACTGCTCGATATGCCATGCATCCCCACTATAGCATTAATAATCTCCATGGAAGACAGTCGCACATGATACCCACTTAATCATGCATGCATTAACTGCCTCCAACAATATGAGGGAGCGTATTCCTAGAAAAAAACTTCCTGTAGATTCACCAAAAGGAGGATACTTTTGCATCATTTGCACTGCAGATACCAATCAAGACCGAGAAGAGATATTGACAATCAGAAAAGAAGCACGTATCAACCCACCAACACTCGGTCGTCCAGTTGACAATTGAGCTGCCATCAAAGATCAGTGTAAACAAACTGGATAGTGCTGGCTTTCATTTAGGAACAAGCATGAAAAGACATGGCTTATCCTCAATCATTGATGCAGGCCAGACAATTGGTCGGCCAACCCATTGGGTCCAGTCCATAGGCCCAAGGGGACATCCATTTAGTTAAGAAATATTATTTAGTAGTTTGGTTTGTTTATGATAAATATTAGTTAGTTTCCTTTTATTTTAGATACGCTTCATATATTAGGAAATATAGTTACTTAGGACATGTTTGGATAATGTCCTCGGAGAGGAATCCTCTCTGGTTTTCCTCAACCCAGGTTTGGGTGAAGAGAGGAAAAGTGAGAGAGGGTTTTTCAAATCCTCCAAACCCATCAAAAATCCTCTCTTCCATTGATTCCTCCGTCTCCACTTCCCCCATCAAATTTTGCAAATCCGCGGAGCCAAAGAAGCACCTAAGCTACAAAAGTGACTCCTCCCATGTGTTTCCCAAACCTAGAATGCAGTGATTCCTCCCCTCAAAAATCCTCAGAGAGGATAACATTGTTCTGCAGGAATGAAGGAATCCTTTTGATAGAGGATTCCTCCCCGTTTACCAAACGTGGGGATCAAGCCAACTCCTTTATAAAGGGATGTTAGGCCTCATTGTAATAGACATGCTTATTATTAATTAATCTTTTGAGTTATGAGAGTTTTCTCTTCAGTTATGGTGTTTTATCCTCTTGTGAGGTTGCCCTTGTGGCTGGAATCCATCTTTGGATTCGATCAATCTTTCAGGAGATTGATCTATTGCTCGATCGCAAAACTTTGCTGCGTCAATTGGTATCAGAGCCGGATCGCCGAGAGGACAACTGTCCCTTATGGATTCTATCCCCTGGCCATTCCATCATCATCATCGTCATCCGTCCCCAACAACCCTTTCAATTCCCAAAATCCCAAACTGAACCTAGAAAATACCATAACTGAAGAGAAAACTCTCATAACTCAAAAGATTAATTGATAATAAGCATGTCTATTACAATGAGGCTTAACATCCTTTTATAAAGGAGTTGGCTTGATCCCTAAGCAACTATATTTCCTAATATATGAAGCATATCTAAAATAAAAGGAAACTAACTAATATTAATCATAAACAAACCAAACTACTAAATAATATTTCCTAACTAAATGGATGTCCCCTTGGGCCTATGGACTGGATCCAATGGGTTGGCCGACCTATTGTCTGGCCTGCATCAACCATCTTCAAGCATATATCTACATAAGTGTTCCAATGACACTCCTTTAAACTGTCTACAAACAACCACTCGTAAATTAGGGCAGAGACGAGATAACCTCAAGCCTAGGGCCTTATTTTGAAAGCATTCTAATTCCTTTTCTGCCACAAAAAAACCTAATAACTGCCACAAGACCACCTTTTTCTATTATCAAAGTTTCCTGATAAGATCCTTATATATTGATCATGCAAAGGATTGGAAACTCTATCAAACTACCAGTGTCTGCTAAAATACTAAATGCAATTAAAACTTGCAATGGAGAAATCAATAACAACATCAAAAATCACATAAGCTAAGATCAAAATGAAAATACCTCCACTATTTTGAGCAGCGGCAATATGGGAATTGATCTCTACGAGAGACTAGCAACAAAAGGATCACAATTATCAGCATATTCAAGATGCCATACACATAAAGAGACAGCAATTTTAAATATTAAATGAAGATAATTTGACAGGTAACCAAAGAAAAAGGACATAAGCAACCTCACGAAGGGCACTTTTGCGATCTTCAATAGGAAATATGTCCACCAAACCATACGATGTCTCACATAATGACTGAACAAAGTCCAATGAAACATGATATGTTCCTTTGCGAATCTGAGACATGACATTACTGGGCAATGGAGGTTTGGAACACGACTTCTCATTCCGTTGCTTTGGTGATCCAGGACGCTTCTGCCAAACAAAGAACCATTAAGAACACAAATGATAGAAACACATGTTCAAGACAGCCGCAGCAAATGTCTCCAGCGAGAATGGAAACAGGTGGTGCGAAAGTCAGTAATTGGAGATATCAGAAATCTACGAAAATTATATTTTTCAATATTAAGGCCCTCCATATAATCAGACGAGTCATATAATGCCAAAAGGAAAATGTAATTTAATGATCAAAACCTCAGCACCACTATCTTTGGAATAAGCATAAAACAAGCATGGCCTCATTTAGTTATGATAGTAGTAGAAATATCTGTACCCCTTGCACCTTATATTCTTCAAGGATTACAGCCAACACTGGCAGAAAAAAAGGCCCCTGCCCTGAGAAGTAGAGTCTTGTAGTGTAGACCCATTGTTTGTGACATCACTGGCCACAGTCCTGGAGGACTACAACCCAACAAGCAATGTATCATGGATATATATTTGCCAGTTTTAATGACAACGTCAGGACTCCAGAGGGATGGCTTGCCCAGGAGATAAAAACAGCTTTCTTCTGCCATCAAAGAACGGCATACTTAAAGAGTGTCAATTTGATTTCTTTCATAATGGTGTGAGGCTAATTCAGTGCCTGATCGAGTAGCATGGCTAATCAGGTTCATTGTTGTATGATGTTTGATGTGTGTATGATGTGTCTACCCCCACCCCCAAAAAATAAAAAATAGGAAAATAAAATTTTCATATACCATTGCCCACAATGCCAACCTGAGGGATAGTTCATATTTCGCTGCGACATTCCAAATTAAGTTAGATATTAAAAAATATATATTGGAAGGAATGGACCACAACTTCAATTACTTCACATGGATGATAATCACTGTTTAAGATGTGATGCGGGTCGCACTTAATTTTAATTATCAGAAAAGATATAGAGTCAAATTTCTCAGGAAATTAAGCCCAAGCTTTTGCTTGTTAAGTAACAGGAATTGTGGTATTACAGATCCATTATTGTATATCAAACAGATAACTACTGAAATGATGCATTGCAATATATCATTGAGGAGAAGAATTGACTACTCGTCTGGCCTATGTAACTACAGAAAAAAAAATGAATTAAATGAAGTAACTCATCATCATAAGCAAAACCAAAACCAAGTTACATGCACGTGTAGTCTGCTTGCACAGAAAAAAAAAATGAAAATAGTTGCAAATAAATAGTGTATGACTCAAAACTAACAAGAACAAAACCTAGTAGAAGAAGTGGGGATATTAAATTGCTACTAACAATGTACATCAATATTAATGGTACTGCACCAACTATTTAAAAAATGAAGAATAATAAAAAGAAATGAAAATGTAAAGGCATCAGAAGCAGTAACTTGATCATAAAAACAGGGCATGAATGCCAAAAGGATATGAAAATTGGAAAATTGTACAAAAAGAACTTTTTAACCAACATGGATTATACAAAAGAGCGATCAAATATAAAGTAGCATGTCACAACAATAGAGATGGAATAAACAGCTGAAAATGGTGAAGGAGCAGCATAAAAGCAAACAAGCAAAACCCACTTTTCGGGTAAAGTATGCACTCACCTCTTTCTGCTTCTTTGAACCAAACAGCTCGGAGTCTTCCATTGACCGGTCGCGGTCTCTAAACAGCCTGCGGAAGAAGCTCTCTGTTCCTGGACTGCTTTCAAATGGGCCACCCGCAATGCCGTTTTCACTTGGCAATGGAGTCTTCACATCTTCAGGATGCACCCTAAACAACCTCCTCAATGACAAAAACTCAGAATGCTCCTCTTCCTCACACACCCCATTCATCTTCTCTTCATCATCAGTCTTCTCATTTTCCTCTTTCTTCTCATCATGCTTATCCTTGAATAACCTTCGAAAGAACCCCTCCTTCTCATCCACTTCCCCCGCCTTCGCCCCACCCCCACCCCCGCTTTTATCATCCAAATCGCTCTTGTTATCTCGAAACAACCGCTTGAAAAACCCGTCGGAGCTAGCCGAAAGCTCTTCCTCCTCATCCTTACTGTCCCTCATAAGCCTCTTAAAGAACCCATCTTTATCGGAGCCCTCCTCCTCTTTATCCACCGATTTTCGGAAGAACAGGGCATCCCTCACCTTTGTACCCGGCATAAGCTTCTTAAACAGATTATTATCATCTGGGGTGAGCTTATTGCCACTTCCATCCTCTTGCAATGGGTGATTACCCGGTGGTGGCGAGGTTAAAGACACGGACCGGGGCGGCGACACAGAAGAGGCCAACGACAGCAACCTCTGCTTCGACGATAGAATCCTATTGAGAACCGGGCGACTCTTGGGACTATCTGGGGTGGCAGGTGCGGGCGGGCGAACAAGCGGAGGCCACTCGCCCATGAGCGTGGCGGCGATCTGGCACTTCTCTTGGATTCTGCTGATGCCTTCGTTGTCCTCATCGCAGTCTTCGAGCTCCGCCATCAGAAACCAATGCACTTTGAGGGCAATTTGGAGGGATTTTGAGCAGACATCGATCACGAACTTGTCAAGAGAAGGGCTGGGCTTGTGGACGAGCATGTAACAAATCTGGAAGAGGTAGCTTTCGATGCCAGAGAGAGGAAGCGTATACATGCGATTGCAGAGGTAGTCCCGCACGCCCGGGTGGTCGTGCTTGTACAGATAGCTCACGGCGATCCATTCGCAGAAGAACGCCGAGTCGAAGAATCGGATCAGCCAGCCGCTCTCGCCGCCGCCACTGCCGCTCTCGCCGGTCGGAATCGTTCGGGTGATCTCTCTTGGCGACGAGTCGTCCGGTTCGGATCGGTTCAATCCGAGGAGCCGCACCATCGCGGTCGATCATAGAAACCCTAGATTTTGCAGTATCAGATGCTGGTCTCTTCCAGCAGAAACTCTGTGAATGAGAATTGGATTTGAAAACCCTAGTTCTTCGATGGTGCCATGGGGATGAAGTAGAAACCCTAGGTTTTAGAAGGATCTCAGTATCAGATATGTCTACTCCTATTTGGAAAAAAAAACAGAAACCCTGGGAAGGGGAATTGAATTCGAAAATCTGAGTCTCTGAAACTGGAACTTGGAACCCTAAATTGGGGAACAGAGAGAGAGAGAGATTGGATTTTTATGAAATGGAATGGAGTGAGTTTGGATTTGAGGAGTAGAAAGAGGTTTTGGGACTGGGGTTTCCAGTTTTGTTGCAGAGAGATCAGTTTCTGTTTCGGAGGGGGAAATGAGAAGAAATTTTTCTTAGCGGTTTTAGTTTTTCTGCGTCGGTCGTTTGTTGGGAGGTGGCAATTCTGGAGGGAGAGAGGTAAATATCAGCGGACTCGTAGAATGTTATTTGTTTTTCCAAAATGCCCCCCAAATAGACATTGTCCTTTTTCTTAGTATGGAGTATGGACCCAGTTGAGATCAATCATTATAGATGATTTAAAAGGGAAAAAGACTCACCTAAACTCAAGTTTCTATAATAAAAAATCTTGTAAGTTGATGCTTGTGGGGCCAATATTTGATTTATCCAAATGGATCAAGTACATGACTCCTCTAAATTGCACATGTCCACCAATTCTCGATCATATCCGAATTTAATGGATCGCTGAATCGATTATGTATCGATCCGAATGGAGTATTGACCATTAAACTTTTGGACTCATATGGAATTGATAGAAATTACGGTTATGGCTGATTTTTTATATAGAAGAATATCTTAGGAAATCCTTGAAATTCCCCCACCCATATCCCCATGTGGGTTCCCAGGTGGGCCCCACCACACAATTGAGCTTACCTTATCATAAGCTTGAGTTTAGGAGAGCTGGCTTCTTTAAAAGATGGTGGGAGGCTCTAAGCCTTTTAAAATAAGTTATATATAGATGAAATATTGAGAGAAATGAAAATTAAGATATGCTACCGGCAATATTATGATGATTGGCTTAATAATTAGTAAGGATGTAGAAATTAAAAAACACATCAAACATACAATAAATTGAAATGTATAAATAGAACTTGAGATCCAATATAGTTGGAGCAAAGTTTTGATGATGACAACAACTTGAGATCAGTCAAATCCATGTGTATTGGCCTCAATTCTATATTTTGATCTGATTTTATTGCTGTATTTCAACACATGAAAAGATGTGTGATATAGATCCACTACGGTAAAGGTTTGAAACTTTTGTTAATGCATGTATAAATTTGTCCATGCATGACTTTCATTGTCTTTTTGGCATCGTTCCATTTAGATGTTTCCATGTTTTTATGAGATAAGGATACGAAAAACATTAGTGTAAATAATTGTTCCCAATTTCTGTCTCATAGGAAGGAATGTCAATATCTTAAAAAAGTTTGAACAAAAAATCTTTGTTTTTTTTTTAATAAGCAACTTTTTTGCACAGTTGGTTCCTACTTATCTCTTATCTCTTACCTTTTAAATAGGTTATTTAGAACATGTTTGGTAACCGGCGAGGAATCATTTGATTTACTACCATAGAAACAAGGACACCTCATGGGAGATTTGTATAGTTGATAATTTTCACATTGATATTGGTGTGCATGATGCATATAGTTGAAAAAAGTAGGGTCCGGTGTGCAAATTCACTTAAGTGAGGATTTTCAAATCATACTAGGGGTAGTCGGATCTGAAAATCATAACAAATGAAGATTTTCATTCGTTCAAATTCTCAGGAATTTACAATTGCCAAATATGGATTTATAACATCTTTAGGAAAACTGAAAATCCTTTCCCTGAAAATTTATTGGCCAAACGTGACCTTATAAAGATTTCAAATCCTCTCAACTATCATAATGGTAGGCCCCATGTTCACAATCTCAAAGGTGGCCCGACTTTGTAATTCTTAAAGGTTGGTCATATGATCACAATCACAAAAAGGTGGACCCATATTATAATTCTTATAATTGTGGGACCACATCATAAGGCCCCATGTTCTAATTTCTAAATGTGGGCACCACTTGTAATTTCTAAATGTGGGTCATGTATTTACAATCAAGCAAAAGATAGCCCCACATTATAAATTCTATAAAGGTGGGCCCACATTGTGAATCCTATGAACGTATCCCCATATTATAATTTCTAAAGATGGGCACCACATTGTAATTTCTAAAAGTGGGTCATGCGTCCACAATAACAAAAAATGTGTCTCCACTCTATAATTCTTAAATGTGAGTCACATGATCATGATCACAAAAGGTAGACCCATATTGTAAATCTTATGAATGTGGGCCCGTATTTTAATTTATAAAGGTGTGTACAATGTTATAATTTCTAAAAGTGGGTCTCATATTTACGTTCACAAAAAGGTGGCGCCACATTATAATTCATATAAAGTGGGCTCATATCGTAAATCCTATAAATATGGGCCATGTGTTCTAATTTAAAAGGTGGTACCAAGTTATAATTTTACAAGTAGGTCCCATATACGACAATAATAGAGTGTTGCAGATAATAAAAGGTGAGTCCCACATTATAAATCCTATAATTCTCTTGCTTCCATTATTTAGAGTAAAACCTTTATAATGTCACCAAATAAGTTATGGACAACATATTCTCAACAGAATAATTGAATATAATGTTGCCTAACAAAATCTCAAGAGTATAGTCTCAGCACAACCTTATATGAGTACAAAACTAGGAACAACACGAGAACGATGCTAAACACGCCCCTAAGGAGGCCATGGCACTCCAAAAAAATTTGGATGGGCCCACTGTACGAAGATTCCTTTTTTTAACATTTTTCTACTTTCATGTAATAAAAAATTTTATTACATGAGGTACCCAAAACAAATCTTTTGGTTCCACTCTGACTTCAAAGTGGGGGTTTTCCCTTCAAAAGTACAATGCTTTCATGGTAGCTTGGGCTCAAAATAAAATACATGTGCTTAATATAAAAATAAATAAATTTGAACATTTAAAAATCTTATCAGAATGGTTGTGTGTTAACCCCAAGGGGTTGACTGAGTGATCAGGACCACGGTTTCTCCCTCTTCTGGATCTAGAGGTCTTGGTATCGACCCCCGGTTCCCCATTCTTCAGGAATCGAAGGTTGAGTTCACTAGTGCTATCACCTAGGAGCCACAGGGGTGTTTACCCGGCTTCCCTCTGAGCCCGGATGGATTAGTCCAGCGTAAAGGGTTGGTAACCCTCCGATAGCAAAAAAAAGGTTATAAATTGAGTGAGACTGAAAATTTCATTGTGGTATAAAAGTGAGTAAAATTTTATTTGATTTGATGATGATCGGTCTAATCATCTGCATGCGGGGAGAGAACCTGTACATGTGTGGAGTAAAACCTATACATGTGAGGTGAGAGAACTAATACATGAAGGGAGTGAAAACTCTGCACATGTTAGGAGAGAGAACCTGCACACATGTAAGGTGTGATGAAAATAGCACACGTGAGGAGAGAGAGCACGCACATACGGGGGGTAAAGCTTACACATGTGAGCACATACAAGGAGTAAAGCTCATACATGCGAGGAGAGAGAACCCGCATAGATGTAGGGAATAAAAATTAGCACATCCAAGGAGAAAGAACCTGCACATACGAAGAGTGAGAACTCGCACATGCGAGGAGTGGGTGGAGACCACATTTGATCTAGTCATTTGTGTGAAAGGCCCATGAATATTTTCTAGGGTAATTAGATAAAGCCAACCAATTGACCCACTAATCTTCGTTATTGACATGCATCTCAGTGAGTATCACAGAATGGGTTTCAAGAAATTTTTATGGTAGGTCGCCCCTAGTATGCTATAAAACATATTTAAGATGTAAGGAGTGTTGAAGTCGAGCCTTCGTGAGTAATGTGCACAAAACATTGGGCCCTCCATCTGTCTAAATATTACACTTTCACTTGGAATGCCATACTCCCAGAGTCTTCTTCATTTTATTTTATTTTTTACTTTTTTAATGATTCTTAAGAACCTTTCCCGAGTCCATAGTTCACATTCATTCATAGACCAAATTATAGAAGGCAAAAAAAAAAAAAAAAAACACAGAAAACTTAATGCATTTGATATTTGGCAAGGTGTTCGTCTTTCATTTTACAATTGTTGAAGACAATTGGCATTTGATAGTGTCAAATTCAAACTATCTCAAAGCCAGGATTGTCCAACAAATAATTTGTAGCTTTAGCTAAATTTAAGGGTGTATTAGTGTCAACATGACAGTTCAGGTAGTGCTTGAATCAAGTTTGTTTGGTTCAAACTTTGAACACCATTTTGCCTTGGAACACCATTTGAACAATATTATCCAGTCTGCTTGATGGAGAACTTCTTCCAACTGTGATTATTTTAATCCCGCACTTCATAATACTTCATGCCTCAAGCGAGCAATTGGAAGAAAAAAAAAAAGAAAGAATTTGACACATTTCACTACTGATGGCAGCCTGAGAAAGTGAGAAATGACATGCCAACAAGGGCTTATATTTTAGAAATACAAAATAAAGAAATATGAAGGGTACATAATACCCATTCACTTCTACCAGTTTCTCTTCCTTTTACCAGAAATCCTAACCAATGATCTACTAATAGGATTTTCTTGTTGATTCTTTAATGGAAGCTACTGTTAAAAAAATAAAGAAATTTATGTGCTAGTAGAATTAAGCAAGAAAGCTTGTGATTTCTTCTCAAAATAAAACCCATTGGAAATAGATGCATCAGCTGAGAAGATCATCACCCCATTCACCTCAAATTCATTTTTCTCCAACAACCCCAAGGCCACAAAGAAGCCATCTCCTTGGATTCCTCTTCCATTCACCTCATAACCAGGCAACAGCTTATGTGCATCAAACTGTCCAGCCCTTAGCTTAAAAGCCTGCAAGTATCCCTTGGGACTCTTAACTCTATCAGTATAGAACTGGTGGTTGACATAGTCAATGACATCTCCATAATCATTGAAGAGCTCGATGTAGTGGTTAACAGTCTTGTAATAAGGTGCAATGCTAGCTACAGTGATTACACTCTCATTCTTGAGGCGGGTGATAAGCTGGCCGATGCAGTAGGCAAAGGTTGTGTTGTGCTTGGGGAAGTTCTCATAGTCGATGTCGATGCCATCAAGGTGGTAAGTTGTGGCAAGGGATTGGAGTGAGGTGAATGCATTGGAAATCCATGCCTCTGGATCACCGGGGTTGTACCAATGTAGGACAGTGTTGCCAATGCTCCAGCCGCAGAGGCTGGCAAGGACTTTGACATTGGGATGGCTCTCTTTAATGGCGGCCACCGAGTCAGGAGTCAGGGAGGGGATCCAGTGGGGGGAGAATACGCCGTTTTGAGGGTTGCCTTGGGGATCAGCGTCGATGGCGAAGCCAAGTATGAAGTTGAAGTCTATGCCATCTTCAATTGGAACAGCATCAAAGGTCACCGGTACTCCGGTGGCTCCGATGTACTCCATCATCACTTTTCCATCTGCAACATTATTACATCAGGCAGGCAGCATGATCATAAACTGCACTAATTTTTTTTTTGAAACATGTGTGAATGAGCCAGGCCAAGGCGTGGCAAAGCTTAAACTGACTACCAACCGGGCAACCACCTTGGCAATTTATAACCATCCATTTGCTTATCAAGCCATGCTTGGCTCACTTGTTGAGTCTTGGTCCAGGCTGAGTTTTAAGCCAAAGCATCTATTTTGCAACACCATCTTGGGTGTATCTCATGTGGCACATTCAGTCGATGGGGAGAAGGGCCAATTTGTTTGCATAAAACACGTTGGAATTCATGATGTAATGAGTTCCACCAAAGAACCATTAAGGAGGTGAGGGGTAAAGAATATGATGTGGAAATGTAGAGTGACCCATCTATATTTGATTAATTTGATCTTTGGATAATCCTTATGTACGGTAGAAGTGTTTCTATCTATATCCTAATCATGATTGTCATGAATGCAGGTGGGAACAACTATCATTATTTTCATTGCAAAACTGCGAAACCATTGTTATTTCACGTCCTCTTACCGCATGAAGAACGAGATAGGAACACCAATCCGGCGATGCAGAGGAAGAGGAGCTTGCTGTTGATCATGATTGGCAAGCTTGGTTTTCTGAAAGGCTAGAATGACATGAAAGAGAAGTCTGTATATCTGTAGGTTTTTATACTCTGTTTTACCTACATTGCTATAAGCCGGCCAAACAATGCAATGCCATACATTAGCACGGAAAGAACTATGCTTGTTTACTAAAAGATTAGCGATGGATCCGAGATCTCTTGGGGCCTGGTTTTATGCGGGCAGCATCTATTAACACCAGACAGCACCAATCCGGCGATGCAGAGGAAGAGGAGCTTGCTGTTGATCATGATTGGCAAGCTTGGTTTTCTGAAAGGCTAGAATGACATGAAAGAGAAGTCTGTATATCTGTAGGTTTTTATACTCTGTTTTACCTACATTGCTATAAGCCGGCCAAACAAGGCAATGCCATACACTAGCACGGAAAGAACTATGCTTGTTTACTAAAAGATTAGCGATGGATCCGAGATCTCTTGGGGCCTGGTTTTATGCAGGCAGCATCTATTAACACCAGACAGCACCAGTCCGGCTACACTTTGTGATGAGCATTCTAAGGTGGGCCTATTAAATGGATGGCCTTGATCTTCCAAACGTGTGCCATCATGATGGATATGCCACTTACAAATTAATTAGCTCGCGCCTTCCTTTTTATGACAAAATCTTTTCGTCCATAGTGAACTCCACCGCAAAACCAACCTATTGATAATCCAAACATTTTGGTCTCGTGATAAAATTGATTGGTATGTGATTGATAACATATTAATGCATAATATTGACCTGTTCGCATTCTCAGTCAGGCATGTGCTAAATCTTAGAGTGAGAGTGCGGGACCAACTCCTATTGAACTAAAGTTTGAATGAGTGCAAAAATTAATATAATTAATTAAAGTGCCTATACAGCTCAATGATTGTCAAATTTGGGACGAAATTCGTGGTAAACGTGAAGGGCTTGGATTGATCCTAGAGAGGAAGGGGGTTGAATATATATAATAAGAAGTTTAACATTTTATTCAATTTAGATTTAGTCGAGTAGTTCTTTCCTGATAATAAAGGGACAACCTTGTTAACCTAAAATAGTAGCTTAGTTGGTCTATGACTACGATTTGCACACGGAGATTGTGAGTTTGAAACTACACTACCACATTGGGGCCACAGGGAAATTTTACTCGACTTTCTCTCAGGGACCCATAGGGATTATTCTGGCTCAAAAGGCTGGAACCTGCGTTATAAAAGAATAATAACAATAAATAAAGGGACAGCCTAGTGGGTGGCATCTTGTTCTCTCACGCAACTGGCAGGTTGGATCTATGTGTATCTCCACAGAAAGTGTTGGGCCCAACCACCTTGGCTGATAGAAAAAAAAAAAAAAAACTCTTTCCCTAGATTTGGTCCGGTAATTTGCGCTTAATCCCAAGTTAGAACTCATGAGGACCATTTTTAAGAGCTAGTCCTCTTTTTGGTACCGATTTAAGTGATCTGGCTTAGTTTCAGAAAGCCAACTAAGTTTAAGAACTATGACTCGTAATCTGCTTTGTGTGCATCATCAATGCTTATGGTTGGTTTAAGGAGAACTAATGCAATAGCTGATGTGTGGGGTCGTTTTGTAATCACGGATTTATGTGAGGTCATTCCCCGGTTTCGGACTATCCTTAGTCTCGGCATCGTCCAAGCTCGGCAGTAGCACAATCTCGGAAGGAGCATGGAGCCCTTCTCGGTGGCCACGATCACGAGTATCCACCTCGGTCTCGGCCTCCTGCCACTCAGTCATAAATGCAGCCTTAAATGCGCTGCCGTGACGGGGACGGCGAAACTGACAAATAGAGTGGGCGCCGGACCTAGATAAGTGACACGCCTTATCTCAAGGTCGCGTCCATAGGTATAGGGAGATGGTCCCGTGGGACGTTCCCTTTTTACCTACCCCCACTCATGAGAGAAAGTACATGCTGATAGGACTTTCATTTCTCTCTAAGGTCCACTCCAACAAGACTCCCCCGTCTATATAATGCATGGAGAAAAACGACAGGAGGTATGCAATAAGCCTGACCCATACTTCTTCTTCCTGATTCTTCTCCATTTTTCAGTTATCTCACTAACTTGAGCATCGGAGTGTCTTCGGCTGCCTACAGCTAGGGGCTCTGACCTTTGTTACTTTTTCAGGTCGTCGGAGGCCTGGTCTTTTCCCCTGATCATTCCTCAGATCACCAAATCAAAGGTTTTATCATTTGTTAACTAAGTCCGTAATTTTTAGGCACTTACAGCTGATGTAATGAATATGCAATAGTTAATCTAATGAATGTCTAAGTGGGACCCATTTGTAGCGGTTGTAATGGTTGGATATAGAAGCTCAAATGATGGGCTTCTTCTATATTAGATTTCAAAAGAATTTCTACCTTTATTATAAATTTTCTAAAAGTTGTCTTCCAAATGGAATTTCTTGCTCTTAGATAAATTATAATAAAGGCAAAAAAATTAAAATTCTAGGAATTTATAAAAGTTATATAAAACGTGCGAAGTGAACCAAAGTGATGGACCATTTTAATAAAGGAAAATAAAATAAAATAAAAGGGTCATATAAAAAAGTATAAAATTTCAAAAATCACCTCTTATTTTTCTTAAAATGTCAAAACTTATTCTCCCATTCCATAATGTTTAAAATTTTGTACTTTTTAATATGTTCTCTCCTTTTAAATCACTTCAGTCAACTTTATAAGTGAATTACCAAAAAAAACCTAGCAACAAACAAACACTAGTATAATTACCCATGCTCATCACATATATGATCGGCGTTTATGCCTTAAAAAAATCTATAAATTGTAGAAATAAAATGATAAAAAGTTATTATGAAAGTACTAATATGCGAGTTAATGGCATAGTAAAGAAAGAGAAAAGAGAAGAATCAGAGAAAAAAGGGAATGGAGTTATGGATAAAAAGGGAGATATTAAAATATTTGATATGAGATAAGTGTAGAGAAAATTGAAAATATTTTTAAAAAGAGTAATTTACTTTTAAAATTGTAACTGATGGTTAAAATCCAGCCTAATATAGTAGAATGGTAATTTTTTATTTTTTTAAATCAAGCCATAACATCATATTCATAAATTTTGCAAACACTACCATCACATCTTATCCTTGAATTTCACAAATAATGCTATCACATCGTATCCATGAATTTCTTAACATACCAAATTCCCAATTAGAAATCTTGATAAAAGAACATCCATAATGTGTGGACCCACTACCAAATTCTCTCTCATTTGTGAATGCTTTGTTTTTTTGAGAGTCCAAAGAGAAAAATGACTATTTGATGTAAGAGATCGGCGTGAGAGATCTCGGATGTAATGAGAGATGGTAAACGGCAGAGCCTCTTCTTTTCATTTCCAGGCCTCTGCAAGATCTCGGTTTCTTGCAAGAACATCTCGATCCTCCATCCCTGCTTTCATCTTCCTCCTTTTCGCTTTCTCCATTTTCGTATTCATCTTCTCACCCAAGCAGATTTCAGATGACGACGTGACAAAACCCACCTTCACAGTGAACTCTCAACAGGTTCTTCCCCCCCCCCCCCCCCCCCCCCCCCCCCCCCCCTTTTCATATTTTTGTTTGTTCTCGATCCTAGGGTTTGTTGGAGATGTTAGGTCGCTTGGCTATTTGGGGATTTGGAGAAGTGGGTGTTGTTTCTTTTGGTCTTTTGCTGGTGGGTTTTCTTTTTGATGTGAAATTGCTGCCATCTGCGTTAGAATTGACAGGATCTTTATGCACTCCGTGATTGATGAAAACACGTGATTCTCATTAGTAACCTTGGAATGTGATGCAAATACCATGTCCACTGGTTTACAGTACTCATTAACCTCCTTCAAAATGAATTTCAACTTCTAACTACATTTTCCCTTTTTAGTTTTTGTGATCCCTCTAAATTGCACTGTACACATCGAATATCAAAGTAAAAGAGGTGGTAAAAAAATGTGCATTTGTTGCTTAATCGATAGGAGAGATGGCATCTCAACCTAGAAGCACAAAAGTTAGGTTTCTTCATAGATGAAACACATTGATCAAACAAGTCTTATTAGCGCGGTCGTGATTTTATTCCAAAAATGAAAGAAAAACAAAAAAAAAAGGACTTGTAGAGAGACCAAAGCAGATGGGAATAGGAGAAAACATTAAGGAAACGGTTTTGCTTGCACCCTAAAAGTATCCCCAAATCCAACTTCCATTAAACTGCATAGCTATTTGGTATTGTTCTAGATGAAATAGTACTCCTATGGACCCTGCCCCCTTGCGTAGTAACCCACCTGTTCACAACAGCAGAATGTCTTTCAACTATTATCCAACCTGGAAAAGACCTTTTAACGACCCTTAAAGCTTCCTCTTTTATCATTAACAATGTTCCACCCTAGTTTGCCTCTGGCTACATCACGGCCTTAAATTTCAGCACGCCTGGGGAAGAGGGAATCCACTTGGCCATCTGTTTTTTTTACTCTGCATTTTCATCCTGCATACATGCATCTTGATTTGTGTAGAAGTCATTAGCGCCATGTTTGAAAATTTACTTCTAGCTAGGGATATGGCAATGGGTACTGCTAAATGGGTGACCAGTCACGATTATGGGCAGATTTGGTAGTGCTTTTGAGTTTATAGATTGTGACCTGAGTCGGGTTTGGGGTAAGCTCAGGTTTCAGCCGACCTAACCTGCCCTTCCCCATTTTTTACCAATGTACACATTTGTTTCTAACATATAATCTACACACAAATTCTTCCTATCACAGTCGGTGTTGGACAATTTTAAAAATAAGTTCTCATAGCATGGAAAATAAATTTGCATAAATAAATACTTAAGTGGTATCAAAAGCGGACTTGACCATGCCCGTCATGGGGAGGGAGGGCTCGAATCACAGATTCACAATCATAAAAATGTCACAGGTCAGGTCAGGTATGGGATGGGGTAGGTGTGAGTGGGGGTGGGTTCAGGATTTCCCTTATCCGCTGTCATCACTACTTCTGGCCAAAGCCCATTTTCCTGATCCCATATTCACAATATATACATCTCTTATCTGCAAAAGATGAAATTGTCCAATCGAGATGAATAGTTAAAAGTGAGGGCAGCCTGAACTCCTAATATCTCGTTCAATTGGAGAAATCAGTTGCTTAAGATTGTTGTCAGTTATCAGAGCGAACTTTAGAAGAATCTATATGTTTCCAATGGGACCTATGATTTGGGTAGCTTTGCTTGATTGGTATGCATATTTGCCATGTTTCACATGTCGTCCTGTCACATTAAATGTCACACATGTTATAGTCCACTCTTTAGCAAAAGTGCTCATGCATATGAATTTTCGTTCTTTCTATATGTTGATTGGTATGGAGTATGGACGTGACTATTTCATCTTTTTTTTTTTTTAAAGATTGCTGAATAACCAGTCTTAGTATATATCTTTTTTACAGGTTATAGAAGATCAGCTATGGAATTCTCCATTCAATGATCATTTTTATCCATGCATCAAGCCTACCAATAGATATGAAGGTGCATTTCTCTTGTTGTATGTTTATGCATTAATTCAGTTCATCTTTTGATATATTTCTATGATATACTCACAAGTCGTGATTTTTGACAGAATATTGATTCTTTATGTGAAAAATCTAATATTTTCTCAGTGACTATTGATTGTGAGATAGCTTTGCTTTTCGACTAACACAATTAATTAATTTTTTATTAGCTCCCCAAAATTGGGATCGCTATATTACTGTGAGAAGCAATGGAGGACTCAATCAAATGCGCACTGGTGTAAGTGACATAATTGTTCTTTTTTTGTCAAATTAATACTAATTTTCACTTTTTTTTGCCTTGCAAGTGATTAGATATGTGCATATAATTATATATTGTCACTATTGTCCTAGCCTTATTATCCCATTGATTTGGGATTGGCGAGATAAACTATTTCTAAAAGGAATCTGAATTTCATGTCCCCATCCTGTTTTATTGGTGTATGAAATGACACTATTGGTTGCTCAACCAGTTTTCTTTTTTTAAATTCCTGTAGGTTTGGTATGATTTTGGAACTGTTATTTCCTATACCAAGTGTTTTATTATTTGTTGTCTAACAAACTTTATAATTAACAATTTTTGTAGATATCTGATATGGTTGCTGTGGCACGCATAATGAATGCAACACTTGTGATTCCTCAGCTGGACAAAAGATCATTTTGGCAAGATTCAAGGTTTAGTTTCTTTTTCACTTCTTAATCTGGTCTTCATCATCTCTCTTTTTTTTTTTGGTTGTGTTGGGTGGAAAGGGGAGGAAGGATCCTCATCCCCTTCGCCCTGCTCTTTTCTTTTTCTGCTTCTGATTATCACCTCTCTTTTTTTTTTTGCTTTCAAACAGTACCTTCACTGATATATTTAATGAGCGGCATTTCATCTCAACCCTACGAGGAGATGTCAGGATAGTTAAGCAGCTTCCTAAGGAATTGGAGTCTGCCTCAAGGGCTCGAAAGCACTTTACCACCTGGTCCAGTATGAGTTATTATGAAGAGATGACACAGTTGTGGAGGGACTACCAGGTATTATTTATTAGAAAATAAGTCAATTAAGTTATTCTTTTTTCATTTTCAAAATGGTCATGTAATGCACATGAATATATGTACCTTTGAATGATATTTTATAGGTTGTGTTTTAATCTAAATTATAGTGGTAACTTCATCTCAAATATTATTGTAGTATCTTCAGCATCTGCCACACTCATGTAATGCCCAGATCCTTTATTAAGTTTTAATAGTCTCTCTCTCTTTTTTTTTTTTTATGATTTGTATGAATTTGATGTTTTTTCTACGTATGCATTCATGCCTGGATCAAAATTCCTGCTGTGAATAAGGCATGAAAGAGAGTCATGCTGTGATCACCGGTGTTTTCTGTAGTAGGTATGTCCTCTAAGGATTTTCTAGTCTCCCAACATAGTAATGCTAAACACAGCCTGCATGTCATCAACAAGGTTGGCCATTATCTAATTTGTTAAGAAATATATTTTGAACCTTTTATCTTATTGCAGGTTATTCATGTGCCAAAATCTGATTCCAGACTAGCCAACAATGGCCTCCCTCTTGATATTCAGAGATTGCGATGTCGTACACTATATGAGGCCCTCCGTTTCTCTCCTCAAATAGAGGACATGGGAAAGGTCTGATCTTTTGTCACCCAATTTCTGATTTCTTTTTATCATGCCATGGAGAAAACACCGTGCCATTTCTTTAGTGATTTTTACTTTTGTTGTAAGTGCATTTAAGAGATCTCCTATGGGGTATCCTAGGTTCTGAGCATGCATGACGATGACACCACAGAAGCTGGTGGAGCGGCTAAAGTCACATGGGCGATATATTGCTCTTCATCTGCGATATGAAAAAGATATGCTCTCTTTTACTGGTTGCGCATATGGTCTGACTGAGACAGAGGCTGAAGAACTGAGAATAATGAGGTGATAACTTCTTTCAAGAGAATTATTGCCTACTGATAATATGCAATAGAGCGATAACTTATAATATGCTCTTCTGTAGGGAGAACACAAACCACTGGAAGATGAAGAAGATAAACTCAACTGAACAGAGGATTGGAGGCTATTGTCCCCTAACTCCAAAGGAGGTGGGGATTTTTCTGCAGGCCCTTGGCTACCCTCCATCCACTTGGATTTACATTGCAGCGGGTGAAATATATGGTGGAGATGTTCACCTTTTAGAGCTTAGATCTCGCTTTCCAAATTTAGTTTTCAAGGTTTGTCACTGATCAGGTTTTTAGCTCCCTTGCTTGACTAAATCCAGTCATGTCAGTATCTTTTTGTAATTTTATGCCTTGGTTGAAGACAGGAAACAGTGGCAACTCCAGATGAATTAAAATCATTTGCAAATCATGCATCTCAGACTGCAGCACTGGATTACATTGTGTCCATTGAAAGCGATGTATTTGTTCCATCATATTCAGGTAACATGGCAAGAGCTGTTGAGGGACATCGCAGATTCTTAGACCACCGTAAGACAATCAGCCCATATAGGTATACCTTCTTATTTATGTCCTGAGTGTCCAGATTTGATTTTTTTTCTTTTTAATATTAATTCTCACCTTGTTCGATTGTGCAATTCTTTGATGCCACACTGAGGTTCTTTGGCTCAATCCCTGCTTACACAGAACTGGTCAATATTCATTCCCAGCTTATCCGATGTTCATTATTGCATCCTTTTTAATGCAGTCTTAGCATGTCTAGGTTGACACATTACCCTTTTGACATAGATAATTGGGGGTTGCGTTGGATAATCTTTCTAATCACTATGGTCAACAGTTCATTTTCATAATGAAAATATTTCAAAAGGGAATTGATAGCATCGAGGCACCTGTATATTGCAATTGGCAAGTACTGCAGTAATCATTGGATTTACTCATTTATCTCGCCTCAAGCGCTTAGTGGAAAGAAACATCAGAAGGATTTGGATCCTCTATTGCTTATGTGACATGGCACTTTCTAATAGTTTTAAATAGGGCATGCAGATAGTTTGCAGGGTGTGCTGGCCGTGCGAGATATAGAAGTTTAGGATTTATCTGCTAAAATTCACAGACAATGGACACGAGTAACCAACCCATACAAGGCCATGAAAAGAATGACCAAGGTTGAAACTTTGCCAACTGCTGACTGTCCATTTTATGGCCTTTGATAAGAGAAATGGGATGTTCAATGAACCTGATTTTTGCATATGGATAGATCCTAAAGTCCTCTAGCATTTGATAGGTCAGTGGGCCCCAATAAATCTTCCACATGCACTATTTTAAAAAGCAGTAGACTGAAACATATGAGTCAAATTGGGCCCAAAGTTTGCTGGAGGCCCAGGCCCAAGTAGCTGGTTCATTAGTTGAGCAGTGTGATCATGGGCCTCTTGCAGAAGATCATGGGAAATGTGACATTATTTTTCCTTTTTTCCTTTATTGTTATCTTTGAATTCCTTGATAAAAATCTTATCATGATAGGTAAATGATATCTATAGTGTAGTATCCATTCAAATATATATATACACACACACACACACACATACATACATACATACATATGTGTGTGTGTGAGCATCTCTTACCTTATTATGAGAGATAAGGTGGGGGCCGTCACATCCATATCCAATGCCAACAACTTAAATATGAGGGCCCCCACCCTTATCTCATAGTAAGGTGAGAGATGCTCTCACATGAGCATCTCCCATATATATATATATATATATATATATATATATATATAGAGAGAGAGAGAGAGGAGTAATTGTATTTACTTCAAATAGTCTTTACTTAAAAAAAAATAGTCTTTACTATCTTAAGATTCCTTGATTGATAAAAATCTTTTCATGATAGGTAAACATATTTAAAGAGTTTAATAATTAGTACCTTAGTATCTTATAGCTAAGGTTATGGAGTGGGAATATTACTATATTAGTCAAATAATGTTATGATCTATCCCCTTAAGGACTATGGAAGTGAATGGGTCCTCTCCTGTCAGGCACTCAATAAAATACAATTATTTTCTCTCTATTCTGGTGTTGATTCTGGCTATTGGTAGGAGAAACAGACGAGTGGATACTCGTCCCCTTGCTGCGCTGTCACCTTTCCTTTGCGTCTCTTGTGTCCATGCAACATACAAGTCTTTATCTTTCTCTGCCTTTACCTTTTCTTTTCCTTTTTTTGCGGAATCTAAATCTTCTCAGAGTTCTATGAAACCATCAATATAAATTGATTAAGCGTGGCCCAGGTCTGCATTCCAAACCATTCAAAATCACTGTCCAACAATGTTTTATCTCTAGAAGAAACTTCATTCCAATTGAACTCATCCATACCTCCTTTTTGCTAAGAGGCACCTCTTATGGGTTTGTGCGAGAGGTAACCTTTTTGCCACCCTGTGGAGTGTGGGACATCCCATGACAAATTCAATCCCCTCACACTCACTAGCCCCCAATGAATTAGCACTCACCCTAATTTGGCATAATGTGCATGGGGGCTATTTTGGTGATTTGTGCAAGTGGGAGATATCTTGATTTTGTTGGAATCATATCAATTTCATAGTTCCATTTCCTGTTTATTGCAGGAAAGGGCTTGTAGAAGTTTTTGATAAGATTGAGAGAGGAGAGCTGAAAGAAGGATCATCTTCATTATCATCTCTTGTAACTCGGATGCACAAATTCAGGTAATACCTTAACCTTCTATAAACTTTCTACTGAAGTGAATACAATCTGGTCTGTTCAAATTTTAAACTAAATTGAATTTTAATATTTTTATAAAAAAAAATTGGATTTTAATATTTTGAACCTGATTCAGTCAGTATCAAGCAGAGACTTTTTTCTCGCTAGCAAATGCTGCATTAGTTATTCTAATACTGTATATATTTCTGTCCATTTTCTTGTTGGGCCCACCTTTCGTTGGCCTTTCCCCCAAATAAAATTCCTTGTTATTATCCATTGATCAAAATCATCCAGTAGATGGGCCACATCTTGGTTGGGAAAATTATAACTAATGGATGATAGGCAAAAGTTGATCAATGTTCAGCTAAAGAAGTTATTGGATGATTAGGGCCATCTTAATAGTGCTGTGATTTTTTCATAGACCATCCAACTGTGTACACAGATTGATCTGATGGCTAGATTGATAGGCATGTGAGTGATGATGGATGGTAGTGATGGTTTATACTCTGAAATCCATTCTGTACTTTGTGCATGGCCATTCTTCTGCTATGTACGAGTGGCTTTTTCCATCAATATTGGAAGTAAATTTGCTTTCTTTGAAATTGCAGGCAAGGTGCACCAAGAAAAAGGGAGGGTGCTCTTCCAGGTATTAAAGGGCGTGGTCGGTTTAGAACTGAGGAAGGGTTCTATGAAAATTCATTTCCAGAATGCATATGTCATAAAAAGTAGCACATTCAGCCAATGTAGAGGTATTCCCTTCTTCTTTTCCCCCATTTTTAATGTTAAAATTGGTGAATTCCTTTTCTTGTCATTTTTCACCGTTCCGAGGACCGAATCCAGTCTGGCTTAAGCCTGCTGGTCTCATTTTCAATATAGCAAATAGCCCATCTGTGATTTGACTGTTTCCTTGTCTCACATGGTCTATTTAAAATACGAAGGGGACTATTTGTTTCAATTTTGTTGTCTACTGGGGCTCACACTTAACACCTCCTGCCTTCTTTTTACATTAAAAAAAGAAAAGAAAAAGAAAAGAACCCACATGATTTTCTTACTCTCTGCCAGTCTAGTCCAAAAATCTTGAGCTCATTGAATAGCAAATGAATCTCCCACTCCTTTGGACTGCATTGTCAGAGATTAAGAAAATGTTTGTGTGTGTGTGTCTTCTTTCTTCCCCCCCCCTTGCCAAAACCTGCACTTTTTAAAAACCACACCCTAAATTTAATCTGTACAATGGGCGCTGCCTATGATTAATTCAAACCCTACATAACCCCTAAATGCACCAATATGTATTAATTTGGCCATTCCACCATTGGATCGATCACAGTCAAAAACCAACTTTGATGCCCTAAAATAAATGGCTACTATCAGGAGGATCATTTGAGAGGGGTGATAGTTGGTCAACTATAATCCAGATCGAAACATTCCCATCATCCCTGCTCCGATGGCACGTGCCCAATTTGATGCACTTTCGAGGACTAGTATGTTTTTTCTTTTCTTTTTTTGTTATTTTAACAACTTCACTCTCTCTACAGATGAATAGCTATGATCAAAGGAGAACCATTTACCTGAATTTATTTTCAGATCTTTCCCACAATTAACTGGGGCACTCGTTGATTTCTTGTGGTGGAATTGTGCAGACTCAACAGGTGGTTGGTTATTACTTATCTCAAGAAAAAGTGAGTTCAATGTTGGTGGTTGGGCAGACTGTAGGTCATACATGCAGTAACTCTTGTATCTATATAATCAGTGGAGTTAAAATTATGTAGCACAATATATCTATATATTTGGAGGAAACTATAAAATTATGTAGCTGCACCGTTTATCCTTTTTACATGAAATTGTTGTGAGTCAGGTTGTAGAATGGTTTTGGAAATGCACCCATTCTCATTGGAAATTTTATCAATTGATATGACTATGGTAGTTGTCCACATTTTGTATGTAGACCTTAAAAACAGAGTCGAAGCCCATGACACAAATGAAGTTGAGTGTCAGTAATTTGTTGGGGGGGGAAGAGCGGGATAGGTATACGAAGAGCAGAGAAACTACTTACTATACAGTAAATACAAGGCCCAATCTGTTTTAACTATATTTTAACACGGGGCTTTCTGTAGTTAACAAGCCTCAGCCATGGGTGTTCGAGATTCCTATCACGCTTGCAGATGGACAATTGAAACAAATAAATAGCCAGACAATGGACCAGCAGTATTAGATGACTAGGGTCATCTGCTGGTATGCCCCGGCACCAGTTGGGAAGAAGAAAGAGCAGATGGGTGTGCATTTTCCACGGCCATGCCCACTTTGTTTAGCTGTGAATTTATTTTCTATATCCTTAGCCACTAATTTTAAGCATCTCCACGTACACCTGAAAGACAGATGGTGACCGGCCAGCTTGGATAGAGACATCTCTATCCGAGTACTATCATAGCATAGCTTCATTCATTTGTTGAACCTTGGGGCTAACCATTAGCATTGAAATCAATCACCACACCACCTCTATCATACATACGACATCTATTCTTAACATTCAGCTGGTTTAACACTGCGAATAAGCCCACCTCCACTAGGGCGTTGTTGCTCAGGTTAAATCTTCCTCATGTACAGATGGACCATTTTCAACCAAATCATTGGTACATTATTATAAAGCAACCAAGAGGAAAACCGCAAGTCCTTTCGCAAACCGATGCATATGCCTATCCAGGCTATCTTCACTCATTATTAGTTAAGTATACAACTATATATTTGATACATCATTTCATCATATGGCCTGTCATCTGCTCCAGATTTGGGAGAGCCACCAAAGTCGAAAAGCGGTGGCTTGATTGATGGATTCTAGTTTAGACTTAAATAGGTAAAGCCTGTTGCAGGGGTATCAAGGTGTGGGGCCTGCTCTTGTACCGCGACTATTGACTTATGGTCCAGCAGCATTCACCCCCGCCAACAGAACCCTTTTTTTTTTTTTTTTTTTTTTGCATCAAACCCACAGAACGGGCAGAGTGCTACTGAGATATCCATGCATAATTGGCCAAAATCATAGGAACATTATCCACTGCAGTAGTTATTAATCATTCCAGGTACCAACTGATCAAATTACAAATCCTTATATGAGTGGCAACATGAAGGTATACATTGCATCACAAGAACTGTTAAAAGAAAGACTATATCCTCAGTGTTGATACATATGTACCCAACTCTCTTCTCAAGTTCAAGTATGACGGGTACCAAAATCTGCTACTCTTCTGAGACAAATGAAATTCTTTGAAAAAAATATGGAAAGAAAGACTACCATGATGATGAATCCATATCTATGCTGGGGCAGAAGCTGCCACTAAGTCATCACTCCATCAAATTAACTCCGATCCTAAGCTGCATTGACCAAATAAAGTTAATCCACCATCCAGTTAAACTTGTGATTCAACCACACACATTTGCGGTTAAACACCCACTGGGAAACTTCACTAACAGGAATTTTTTTCAGGTTTCCACTTGCAGGTTATGCGGGGCTTTTTTTTTTTGAACATAAAACAGGGGCCATTACAATGCCAATATGCACAGTTTTTTATATTTTTTTGGTAACATGCACAGCAAACTTTTGCAGCAAGCATCACAACCAAATCATTCCCTGATGCACATGCAAATAAACACTACAACTGATTTTTTTTTTTACGAACTACTCAATCCATAAGTGGCTAGTTAAAATTGCCTTTTGATTTTGTTAAATTATCAACAAATTGAATCACTTCATGAACAGAATCACAATTAATGATGAAACATTGATGTTTTTGAACTTCCGAAATAAAGAAAAACCTATCAATAAAGTAAAAGTAAAAACCCATGAGACAGTAAAAAAAAAAGTAGCCCCAACTTCTTCCCAACATGCACAAACCCTTTGTTAAAGCAAATTGCTTCCATCATTAAATCTAGATCTTTATTCATGCCTGAATGTATGCATTCATGTAGAACTCTCTAGGTTACATGTCGATCCTCCAAATTAGTAGTCAATTTCACCTATTTTATTCCAAAATAACAAAAAAAAAGACAAAAGAATATTGTTTTGATACAGGACCGGAACACTCGTGTTTTAGTCAGACTCAGTCTCAGACCATTTTAGTTCAGCTGGGTTTTATACACAGCATTCCTTCTCTCTTTCATTCTCGTTGAATTATATTGAGTTTTCAGATTTGTTTCTGGTTTTTAATAATTAACAGTTTTGTTTGAAAAAGATGTACAAACAAATGATATGACAAAAAAACATGGAAGTGAGAGCCTTCGCAGGCATTTCATTCAGTTCAATAAGAAATCATGTACCCACCTAAAATGGGGCACTGAAATTACTATAGCACCATTCTTTTTTAAGATGGAAAACTTGATGTGGGGAGTGGAGATGATCAAAGGAATTGCATGGTGGCCCAAGCCAGGGAATTCATGGCAAGTTATGACCGAGGACAAGGTATCTGAACCCATGTGCAGGCTCAACAAGCTCAGACCATTGCAAAAATAGGGCTCATAAGCCCAATAACAAGCTCAGAGCATTGAGAGAACGGCTCGGTAAGGAGCGGCAGTTCTCATTGGGAGGTTCAAGGTTTGAACCTGGCCTCCCCCTCCTTGCACATGCGAGTTCCTGTCACATCGCATGTCCATTGTGTCTCCTTGCATGTGTGAGTTCCCATCACCTCGCATGTGCGAGTCTCTCAGGGTCCCAACCCCTTAGCTGGATTACCAAAAAAAAAGGCCCACAAAGGATGAAAAAAGCCTAAGTTTATTGGTGACAAAATATGGCTGGACAAAAGGCCATCAACATACAGAAATTTTAATTTCTGTATATTGTTTTGGCTGAAAATGGTCTTGAAAACGTTGCCAATTCACCTTATCTACATCAAAGCTATAGACCCACAAAGGATGGAATTAACAACTATGGTTATAAGTCTCTAAGACAAGAAGCCCAAGCTTACAGACCAACATGTCCTAACATCCTAAAGACGCTAATGACTGTGTGCTCAACACATAATCCCCGGTATTGGGAGAACGAGTAGCAGAAAGTATATTTTTTCTTTTTAAATGAGAAAAGAAAGATGACTCTCTGTGCAGATTTCGTTAAAAATATAAAACTTCATAATCAATGATGTAAATAGATGGAAAAATAGGAATCAGTGAGGGATAGATCCATAGCTATCAAATTCCTTGACATGATTGATGAAGCATGGTCAGCTTTCAGAAGATTTGGCTCAATTCCAGTGAGTTACCTTTTGAAGACAAAGAAGGCTCATCTTGGGGCTTCATGGCAGGAAACAGAAGAACTTCCTGTAACACCACAAAATAGTTACACTTACACCAACAATTCAACAACTTCTCAAGCAGTAAAAAATAATGGACACCGAAACAGCCTAACCTTGATATTTTGAGAATCGGTGAACAACATCGTAAGCCGATCAATTCCCAATCCCCAACCACCAGTTGGTGGCAACCCATACTCCAGAGCTGTGCAAAACGTTTCATCCAAAGCCATCGCCTCATCATCACCTGATTGTCGATCCTGAAACAGCAACCATCTTTAGTTCTAAAATATTCCCACAATAACTTGTCGCCGCTGTTATAACAACAACAACAGCTTGTCAATGCCATTTTAGTAAAGAATTACCTTCAGCTGTTCAGCAAAACGCTGTCGTTGTACAACAGGATCATTCAACTCTGTATACGCATTACATACCTGAAAAGAGCAGATAGATGAACACCCATAGCTTGTAAACTTGATCAGACAAGACTCAGCTTGCAAGAAAAATAGGATACTTGGTGAAGAACCCAGAAAATGCAAGTTTTGCGGTTATTCAACTAGTTTTTCATTGAACTTGGATGTCAAATCGACTCATTATTCCATCTAAATTTTTATTAAAGTATAATTTTCAAAAATAAATAGCTAAAAGATAATAAAAGGAAGAAAAAACTGAGAACTTTTTTCCTCTGGCTCTGCCAATCACCGGCATTCTTTAGGTATGCTTTTCTTCCCCCTCTTTTTCTAGGAGTTCATCCTAGAACATGGATGAGTCATATCGACTCATTATTCCATTTATATGTTACATTAAGTTATAATCAGCAAACGTTACAAATGCGAATAAGCACTTTTTTACTTGAATGTCAAAAGCCCCAGTTTTCCAAATGTGACTCACCGTTCCAATGAAATTCTAAAAAAAATAAAATTATGCATTCTAAAACCATTAAACACAAAGGCCAAGGATCAAGGGGTTAGGATGATCTAACACATAGATAGGACCCATCCGGATCTTTTGATCCCCCACCTCTCCATGATTGTCGTGGCCCAATGTGGGCCCCACAAGGCCATCTGCATGGACGATTTGTGTGGATCATCCACAAGAGGGCACGACCATACAAATATATATACATAGAACATTTCTACCATGGGTCTCTCTTTCAGAAAGAAACGAAAAGGAGTTCACATGGTCTCCTCTGCCTCACCTTATTTTCTTAATAATTGACATTATACATATGTATTTTTTTGTATGGTAACGGTAAATTACAGTAAATAAAAAGATTATATGTATATGTATATTGAAATGGAACTGATAAAATTTCATATCATACACAAACCCATATAAAAAATCTCATTTATATTTTGAAAATTGAAAATGTAGCAATACTATTGTGCCTTCACGTGACATGATATTTATTCGATAATATCACAATAATTTGAAAATATTGTCAAAACAAAAAATGTTGCAATAATATTGCAAAGTTACAATAAAATCTGGAAAATAACGGTAACAAATAAAATGTGTACTTTGAAAAGGCTTTCTATATTCCAAGTAGAAGATTTCTTAACATGAGTATCCACTATTCAGACAATATCATTAACTATTATACTACTGTATAGTCGACTGTTAAAGTATCAACTATTAATGCATATTAATGTTCCTGTTCATTATATGGATAATGTTGACATAATACATTAACAGAATTAACTATTAACAAATATTATGATGGGCTACGGCACAAGGCACATGGCTATTCCCCATAAGAGATGTGGCTTATCATGGCATCTGTTTCTTAAATTACTCTTATTATTTTCTAGTTTCAGCTTATTTACCATTTACAATTTTCTGATTTAAAATTTTATCAGCAACATTTTTATGCTGAGAAATGCCCCAAATCTGAAAATACCCCGATACTTACTTGAAACAAAAATATCCCAACAACGAGGCCTGATAACAATGAGAGGCCTAATTGCCTTGATGAAGACTTGATCAAGTCTCTCAGTCAACTTGACCTTCTAAGGTTTTGGGAAAGTCAATATTTGGGTTTCGAGCAATGCTCCAGAGAAAATATTAAAGATTCAATTACATACCTCATGTTTGTTGACAAACAATTCAAAACGTTCAGTCAAGCCAGACTTTGATCTGTGCCACTTAGCCAATGGGCTCATTATCTCTGGATGGTTGATAATGAAAGTTGGATTTACGCATGTCTCCTCCAAGAAATGCCCCACGAGCTGCAAGACAATAACAGCCAGAAAATGCAGAATGACATCATTCAGAAGTAAAGAGTAAGCTCTCCATACAATGAAATGTGAAATACACAGATGCATCACTCATTTGGTATATCATGACCCCTATTGGTTCGATTGCATTAATAACATCGTTGCTGCACCAGGTTAGACCATGCTGGGGAAAAGAAAGCAGAGAAAAAGAATTGGTAATGTGCCATTTGTATATTTTGGATTGAAAACCAACTTCTGCATTAAGTCTCAACTTGGTGAAAGGATCCCATCCACCACAGCATGCCCTACACTTGAAGAAATAACAATGAACGCGTAATAATTTCGTATCATTTCCTTTCAATGTGTTAAAGTTTGTTGAGAAACATTATCTGGTCAATCAGATTTAGAAGATAATGTCAACAAAACAATTGTTGTTGTTGTTGTTTCTGATAACCAATAAAGGATTACCTGCAGAAAGAAATGATAGATCAGATTAAGAGCAGAGAATAGAGATTGCCCATTACAAAGCAAGGTCTAGAAACACCTTTGCATGACTAAGCTCCGTCTTGGCACTTTGGAATGCACGTTATACAAAGGAACATCTAGTCAAAAGGAAATGTTCCTAAAAATGTCGATAAAATTGCTAATCGCTGATTTATTGTGTTCATGGACACTCATACGAAAGGAACCATCCCCAACAATCTTTTGATGATGAGTAAAGGATTTAGAGGACCCGAGGAGAACTCTCAACAAACTTCCATCCAAATCTTTTTCATCAATAGCACAGTAAAACATCTACTCCACCATATCAAATCTGTTAATTGACACATGATTCTTCTCTTGTTGTAGAGAATCCACGTAACATAATTACATAAATAGCAATCCAATTTGGGAATCCAAAACCTGTTATAAAACCACATAATAAACAGGGACCAAAAACCTATTATAGACCCATGGCCATAAAAAGGAAAAAACATACAAAAATATCAATGATATACCTTGTCCAGCAGCCGAGTTGTTGTCTGAGGAGGGGGACATTTGACATCAAACTTCAGGCATGCATCAATCAAGTATCTGTTTGCTTCTTCACTCGAAAGATCTTTGGGTATACTGAGGTTTGCAATAGTCTCTAATTCTTGTATCATGTCAATCCTTCTGCAATACTCACAAGACAATGGTCAAGAAAAACTTATTACCTTTCATCCAGCAACCTCTTCAAGAAAATACCAGCCCCTGCAAGCTGAAAGTTTAGTCAAAAGAAAAGAGTACATCACCACACCTGAAAGGAGGAGAGAAATCAATCTCAATTGGATCCTTGTCCACCCCATTTGCATGGTATTTAATTTTATAGCCACCCGTTAGCTTTTCGACCATTCCTGTTTCACTTGAGATGCTTGTGAGAATCCAGAGAAAGTGAAGGTGCAAAAGCAGCTATTTCGTTGGCATAAATAAACCTTTTTTTAAGATTCTGACAAAAATAAACAAACCATGGCCCGATGGATATTCATAAATACAATGGCACAAAGACTTACCGGCAAGCATTTGCTCAGTGAGCTCCATCAAGTCATTGTAATCTGCAAAAGCCATGTAAAATTCACATGTAGTGAATTCAGGATTATGAGTCAAATCGATCCCCTCATTTCTGAACTGCTTCCCAATCTCATAGACACGATCCAGCCCACCAACAACCAACTCCTTAAGATAAAGCTCGGGGGCGACGCGCATATACAACTTCATATTTAGATCATTATGATAGGTAACAAATGGCTTGGCAGCTGCTCCACCAGCAATCATGTTCATCATAGGCGTTTCTACCTGATGGTGAGTTCATAAAGTAATAGCAAACAAATAGATTGTAAGGTTCAAAACAACTAATATATTGTGTTCAAAAGAATATTAACAAGAAGAGCCAAACCTCCAGAAAATCGCGATCATCAAGGAACTTTCTGATGTAAGAAATGACCCTAGCTCGGGTATTGAATATCTGCCGAACCTCCATATTGAGCATTAGATCCAAATATCTTTGACGATATCGAGTTTCCTAAAATGAAAAAGAAATGCATATAAACAACAGAGAACTGAGAACTGTGTAGTCATTCAGTAGTGCATAGAGTGTTTGTCATTCCTTTAGTGCGTCGATTTTGCAGCCATTTCTAGCATTAGCATATTTCAAATTGAAAATTTCACTGATTTCTTCCAAATAAACATGAGAACATTCCTTTAACATAAAATGTAATCACAACAATACATCTCCCTCTCATCCATCATTTCTTTTGTACAAACTTTGATTAGCATGGTGTGCTAGGAGTCAACATCTTCTAGGAAAGAATAGTCACCTTTGGGTTAAAAGAGTTGATAACTCATGGGCAGCAGTTGACAGGAAATTCATGGGTAACTTTTAGGTACAGTGGTTTGTCCCATTCATTTGTCAGAGCTTTGAAGCAATTACCAGTCCCAAATAACATGTGAAATCAAACAATGGTCCATTATAGTTTTTAACTTTTTATGAAGGCTGGATTCTACACAGTGGGCCCAAGTCCAGGCCCATCTGTGCCTAAGGCGCTCGGAGGCCCAAGGCCCATACTCGACCCAGTAAGCTATAGATCAAGACTTATTTTAGATCCTCTCCTAGTCATTCCCTATTTTTTTCCTCTCCCTTTCTTATCTCTAGTGCTTAGGTTCATTGGACCTTTTAAGAGGGCCTGCAACTTCTAATAGTAATTACTAAAGTTCAGGATTATTTTTACATGAATTTATGGAGGACTTTCCAAGTAAATAAACCTGCACCAATCCAATGGTACTGGTCCTAGCCCCCAAATTGGGACCCAGGTGGGACCATGGAGCCCTGTATTCATAACAAATGTGAGAGCAGGTGCTCTGCAGATAGAAATGAGGAAAAAAAAATGCCTCATAGGCTACATGTTTCGACCATCTACACGAGGAATACAGTCTCAACATAAGATAGAACTAAGTTTTAACATAGCATCAGAAGCTGGAAGCCATATTTGGAAAGTGGAATACTTGTACTTCCATTAGTTATGATATAATCCAGCTGATTTGACCTATGATGCCCAGATACGGCATGGATACGGATAGGATACGCCATAGACACAGCAAGGACACGGATTTTACACAAAAAAAGTGAAGTATCGGATACGACATGATACGTTGCTCATTTCGAAGTATCCGTGCATCATAGGATTTGACTACTACAAAACAAATTCTGATATCATAAAAGCCAGAACCCATAGAAAATCAAAGGAATGCATATTTACACTTGAAGATTACATGTAGCAATGTCCATTAAAGAAGAATGCAATGGCATACCAATGTGGAGATCAACAAAGGCATGTATTTAGGGCCATGCTCACATGCATACATAGACTATGAGTAAAATTAAAGCAACAATTAGGTTCTTCAAAGTTCAATGCTAACAGCTTTGGAGAGAAGGGATGGTATAAATGTTTCAATCTGCATCAACTTCAATATTGAAGCAATATTTTCAATGACACAAATACTCTAGATACCTGATCTTTCAAAACATACGTTTCAGGATTCCTGGGATGTCCTGGAACCCATGCATCAGTAACTGCACTCCCTTCATTTTTCTGTAAACCAATAAGGAAATAGTTTTTCTCATGAGAAAATTCAAGTAGCAGAAAGTCATCTGTAAAAAGAAGGTGATATGTTCACAGGATAAGCTGATTTGCTTAAAATGTTTAACACCTTTGCATGAGCATTATCTGTACCAGGACCAGCTTTCTGCCTTGGCATCATATGGAGACATGGAGACAGCACTGTAAAAGATTTTGGAAAGATACTTAGTTCTCCTCTTTTGCTCTTCCCTGCAACACAAAAGTGCTAATGTTAAATAAATAACAACAAATTCATGCTTTTATTGACATCAATTTGAATAAATTATAGATTAGAAAAGGGAAAGAATAACTGTGCTTCACTGATAATGTAGTATAAAATGTCCACAGAAATGACATTATTAAAGAACACAGCAAAATAGCACAGAACAATAGTTCAACAACTGTTAAAAAAGAAAATTTGTTGAACCTCAAATTAAACATAAATGGATAAAATCACATTGACAATTGAGGGCAGGATAGAGTTGTTTTAGCAAAAAAAAAAAGCGGGAAGATTAGAGTATCACAATTGAGCAGAAATTCTGCTCCAGTTGTAGCTACATTCAAGATATTGACAACCAATTCTTGCCAACCCGCCCCCGCCCCCCAAAACAACAACACACACACACACAGAGTGAGAAATTTGGCAATAATTCAACCAAAGGGGTAGTGATCTTAGAAACATGTAATGTGAATATCCATGGAGATTGTACTTCAAGGATCAGTTAGCTCTACTTTTAGTTCAATAATGCGATTAGGTTTCAAACATGTTTGCAGCTGATAAAGTATTGGTGGATGAATCTATAGGTGGCATGGAATGCGTAACTTGATAGATAGGCGGAATGCATTAGAATCCAAGGGCTTTAAAATAAGCCGTACAAAGACAAAAATATATGGATTGCAAGTAGAAACTTACTTCTTGAGTGTTTTGTGATCAGCGCATATCAAAAAGATTGAAGGGAAAGTTTTATAAGACGGCAATCAAACCAGCTATGACCTATGGAGCAGAATGTTGGTCAATCACGAAGCAACACTTTCACAACATGAGTGTAGCAGAGATGAGAATGTCGAGGTGGATGCGTGGTAAAACTAGGAAGGATAGCATAAGAAATGAGTGTTTTTTGGAGCATTTAGGGGTAGCATTAATAAGTGATAAAATAAGATAAACTCATTTGAGATGGTTGGGATATGTCCAACGCAAGTTAGCAACAACACTGGCGAGGAAAATTTTTTCTGTGCAGGTTGTTGGCCCACCAAGGGGAAGGGGAAGCCCGAAGAGGACATGAGAGTAGTAACAATAGATTTAAAAAAGTGCAACTAATCCAAAAATTTGGCCCAGGATAGATAGGAATGGAGAAACATAATTCATGTAGCCGACCCCAACATAGTTGGGACAAGGCTTTGATGATGATGGTGATGAATGTGATTAGGTTTGCAATTTGAGTATATGATTACAATTGATTGGAACCAAATGGAGATCAATCTAACAAAAAACATATTCATCTTCATTAAAGCTTCACATGCTAAAAGAATTTTGTTTTAAAGAAATTTGCATATCTACTCATAAACAAGTTGAATTTCCAAAATTTTCTCATTGTGTCAGTTGAAGTTCTTCGTAGACTTTAACTTCTTTTACGAGTCCAGAATTGAATTTCTTTCATTAACTGTTAAAAGGATCATTGATTCAACAAAGCCTAAAGAAACAAATTCTGAACTGCTAAAAGAAGTTAAAGTCAATGAAGAACTTCAACTGACACAATGAGAAAATTTTGGAAATTCAACTTGTTTTTGAGTAGATATGCAAATTTCTTTAAAACAAATTCTTTTACCATGTGAAGCTTTAATGAAGATGAATCTGGTGATGGTTAGAGTACCTAATCAAGTCTTTCACACATTTTAAATAGGAAATTTCTCTCTCTACCCACACAAATGCATTTGCATTAACTACATGCCTCACATTTAGGGGCGGAATAACAGCTTTGACAACAAGAGGTCAAGCATTTTGTTGTCACTCTCCAATCATCCATCAATTTTAGCTAAATAGTAATCCAGTGTCAACTGACATTTGAAGCAGAAACAAATCAAGTTGCTGTGCAAACACAGTGTTCAAAAATAGGATACATGAAGAGCATCCCACCAACCTGGAAATCCCGAGACACCGACAATGTCGCCACGTTTGACACCAGAGTGGAATCTAGAAAATTCAGCTTCATCGAGGTCCGAGTTCCTATGAAAAAGAAGCCAATCTCAAATTGGTTCATAAATAATAAATACGTAGAAATAAAAATGCTTGTATTCAATTAACAAAAGTCATGATGAGATTAACCAACATATATTAAACCACTCTTAAGCAGAAGACTATTGAAACAAATCTATGTGAGGTTATGACAGATTGACAGTGTAGTGTATTACTCATTTACTCTTAAATTCAACACTAGTGTTGATTGCCACCTTTTATCAACCAACCATAAATCTGGACAATGTCTTTTTTTATGTAGACTAGAAAAGGACAAGAAGGTCACTTTGTAATTCAAGGTAAGAAGAAGTAGTTCTCAAAATTTAAGTGAGAACCTAAGACACATCGGTATAATATAACATAAACATAATTTCAATGAAATGCTAATTGATTTTTTTTAAAATAATTGACATGAGCCCAAAAGACAACTTGAAGGTGCTAAGCATTGCAACCATGAGGCTGTGGGTTCAAGTCATGTTACCGTAAAAATAAAAAGAAAAAGAAAAAAAATTACGCAAACCAAGAATGCAAATCCCTCATGGATCTAAAAAGGCATTAATGATTGGACACCCAATAAACTAAACAATGCCTAGAAACAACATATTCAGCCTAAAACATTAACTCCGCAGAACCTTGACATCAGGAGAAAATCCAGCACACTCGCGTGGAGGAGCCGATGACCCTGGTCCAGTTGCAACTTGCAACACTAAAAGGCATAAAGCTTACTATGGATCTAAACAAAATGATTTTGAAAAATCAGAATGATTTCAGTACTTACTTTAAGTTAAGTGACTGTTTATATGAATATAAACAATCTTTATTCAATATCAATACTAAAAACAAAAGAAATGGAAATTGCGTCTTGATCAATTAAAAGGAGTAAAAAATGTAAAAACCTGATTCAGTTAAATAGAGTTGGTAGATTTATTTGAGCGGTGGCCGGTAGAAAGCACATGAGAGAAAGGAGAACCTCAGGTTGATGATTGCCACAACCATAGTTCAGTGTCATAAACTTGCACCTTTTGTTTTCTTATTTGATAATAAAACTGATACAGTGATGTAGGGCATAGATTCAGATAGCATTGTCTTCATCAATGTAAATGTTTTGCTCACACTGGATAGGACTTCATACCGTGGCATTGGCAACCCAATTAGGGAGCAAAGGACACTCGATAGGACTTCATACTATGGCATTGGCAACCCAATAAGGGAGTAAAGGATAGTTTTTCAGCTATTAATCCATGAAACCTTATTATTTAGGATTTTTAATCCAATACAAGCAATAGATAGAAGGGAATCAAAGGCCTTATATAGCAAGCAAGTCCAAATCTAAAGCTGCATTTTTTGTACAATCTAAAAGCTCACTTCAATATGTTCATAAAAATGCAAAGACCAATTAATCACATCTGTAGAACCTTGCATCAGCCATGACTTGAAGTTTAGCACCGCCGCCATATAGATCATAGAAGTACAATTTTGAGGAGGAAGTTCGCTTGTTCATCACTCTCCCTTAAAAAAGATCACCATCAGAAAAGTAAGAGGTAAGTGAAAAGCACATTGAGAAGTACATAAACAGATATAACATTCTGGTGACATTGAATACCGGCCAGAGAGATTACAACACTCTCAAGATGTTCGCCATTTTCCAGGGACCCGTATTTGTCAACATATTCCACGATGGACATAGAAACGAAAAATTTATGGGGATATGGGTTGACCCCAGCTTCCTTCACAGATGCAAGCACTTTCAGTCTATTTTCATAGTATTGCTGCAGGAAAATAAACTAAAATTAAAATCATTCCAAACACCTAATGTTAAGGGGAACTATCAGGCCATGCGCCCCATTAAACAGGCAGTCTATTAGGGTGCCTAATTCCTAATTCCATACATATGGGCACTCAGATAACTGATCTGCTGAAACCCACAATGGATAGAAGATGTAAACATCATGGTTTTCCCACTCTTTTTGTTTATTTATATCATTATATCCTGGATTATTATAATGTTATTCTGTACAAAAACACTATATAAACTCAAAAGGCCTAATTTGAAAGAAAAAAAAAAGGAAGAAAGATCCAACATTGATTGGATGGAAGAGTGGATTAGAACATACAGTTGGGTCCATATCTTCATCATCAGCTTGCTTTTGAACCTCTGAGCTGGGGGCGACAGCGGTCTAAAAAATTCACATAAACAAAGCTATTGTCATCAGAATACAAACATCAAAACAGCTAATCAAAATAACAGAACAAAACCCCTCAATCCTAATCACAGCCAGTTCAAATAATTCATATAGTACAAGGGGCAATAGATTTTCTTTTCTTTTTAACAAAACCCCACACAGTTTGGTTCTTCCAAGCCATTCAAAGTTTGAATGTGCTGGAATGCACACCAACCCAAATTCCAAGTCCTAATGAGCATTTCCATACTCCAATTACAAGGAAAATCACCCAAATTCTCATCCAATACAAGAAAAGTAAACCAATGCAAACCAGAGATGAGAAAAAGAGAACCTTTTTCTTCTTCTCTTCTTCTTTGAGGCGTCTCTCCTCTTCCTTCTTCTTCATCTTCGCTTCTCTTTTGAGAGCGCTGTCAACAACAGAAAACACAGAAAAGAAGATGATGAGAAAGCATTCATGAAAATCCATCCATGGAAAGAAGAAGATGAAGATGAAGAAGAAGAAGAATCCATGGAAATGTTACTTTTTGCTGAGAGCATCAGAAGAAGAATCCATGGAAATGTTGGAAACGCCTTGCGCTACTTCTTCTTCGACGCCACCTCCCATTTGTAGAATCCAAGGGTTTTAGATGAGTGCGGCTGCGACTGAGAAGAGACTTCTTTTCTCTTTTTAACGATGATGATGATGATGATGATGATGAAATGTTTGGGTGGAAATGGACGGTCGGATGACAGCTTCTTTGAGTGGGCTTGGAACTAGGGCTGCAATGGAGTTAAGGCAGGGCTGGTTCTGCTTTAAATTAAAGTTAGGGCTTAGGCCCTTGGGTCAAACCCCATTGGTTTCTACTTTCTATTTATAAGCTTTTTGTAATTGTATAATTCTGAGCATCTAAGTTTTAGCTTCAGAAGAAAGCAAACAGCAAAAAAAAGGACCAGGAGTTTTAAAGGCTGGATTGGGCCAAGCCAAACCTTGCCAAAACTGGCCCATTTGATTAGGCTGGATCGAGCCGATGAATCAGTCCAATTGTTGAATCTTAATGGGGAAAACCTCTGCCAAGTACCGGACCTAGTGTGCCCACCTTACGATTTGTTTGAGTGGACCATAAAATAGGGACCCCTTGATAGTCATTAGTCTCAAGTTTGACTCCATTTTAATGGACTAGACCGTTGGAACGATTGTACACTCATTTGGATTATGAAAATTTATGGCCGTTGATGAAATGTTCAAGATGATGATCCAAGCGTTAGTCACCATATATAGGTAAGTTGGGGGGCTTTAGGTGGACCCCACAAGGACTGGTGCTCGGCAGAGAGAGAAAGACCTATCTTAATGTGCCCTTTATTCTAAATGTTGTGCCTGGCTGGGCCTTTAAACATAGACATGCCTAGACATGGCCTGTTTGTTTCTCGGGCCAGCCTGAAAATACAGCCCATATCCAGATCAATGTCAATGCGGGCTGAGGTCAGGGTGGCCTGATCCATGAATATCCCACCAACTATTGTATCTATTGAAGAAAACCACAGGGAAAAAAAATCATGGAATTAAAGTAGAATTGGGTTTCTAACCAAGCACTGAGCATTAAAGAACTCTGCCTAAATTGGACTAGGGCCTCCATATCTCTTCATTGGTTGGGCTTGGTTTTTTAATTAGTTCTACCAACAAGAATTCTCTTACTTGTCCCTATAGATTCTGTCTGAATTCCCTTTTGTTATTCATTCTCAAGAGTGGATTGGTCCTTCAAAGGAAAATGACTTAAACTTGGAGCCCAAGAGTCCATGGTCAAAGATGTTTTATTTTCTTCTGTTGCAGTCATCTACTCATCTTCGACGCAAGGAGTAAGTGAGAAACAAATACTATAAAAATAGTGCCTCAACCACTCGATCTTGCAAGTTACACAACTGCTAGAGGTTCTTCAAGTCTGCAGTTTCAATTTTCTCTCTCTCTCTCTAGTAACTCCAGTCTACATGAATTCTAGAAAGTCCATTTTTTAAGTGACCATTGATCTAATAATTAGGAGTTGGGAAATTTTGAAGCCCTCAAAAGCATATTCCCCTAGTTCATATGGTTCCCATTTTTTTTTTTTTTGTACACAAGTTGGATCTTCATGGAAACTGTGGGTCGCACTCGCATCTATATGTCCACCTCATATCTTTAATCCCTTGCCTCTTTGATAATCATTTATTGGAACCCTCCCTTTACCATGAAATCCAAGGAATTCAATTCCGCAAATAAACAGCGCAGAGGTAAGGTAAAGGTGGAAACCAACAAATTCTCACCCATATGAATGGGTTATAATTTGCGCCTTAGTATCTGATGGTGCCGAATCCATGTGTTTGGCCCATGTTATAGTGACCCAAAGGGCTATATGATGGCTGCCAACACAAACATTTCAGGAGATAGAAAGATTGAAGAAATCCACTAATTCGATTTTCCTTTTTCACCACTGTTCATTTCAACTCACAGGGCACCAACTCTGAATTAATTATACTCTTCCAATTCAAGATGCTCCTAAAAAAATCCAATTCATTCTGAATGAAGACAATCATAAATAACAGCAAATATGGCCAATAGCTGCCACCAGTGTACAAAAATTGGGCAGTAAGAAATGAACAATTCCCCTATGATGATGATCCAATAGGAACACAATTTACGGTGTGTTCACACATTAAATGGTAAAAGTTAAGCTCACTTTTTTTTCCCTCCGGTAAATACTCACACACCCTTCCCAAGTTCAACACCATCAGCCTACAGCTAGGGATTGATCCCCGGATGTTTCTGTGGAGTGGAGGTGCCTCACCAGTCACCACACCGAGCTACAAGTGGATTGATCAGGGCACCTCTAGGTGAATCTCACTCAAAACCTACTCATTCTTAGGCCAAGGTACATACATTATGGGGCCTGCCTAATGAATCAATGGCAAGGACCTTACACAAGCTCTTACTTGCATGAGGTGCCTTGACATTTCAATGCCTACGAAGTTCATACTCTACTGTTTCTCATGCAATGTACCAATGTGACTTCTGAAAGGCACATAGCCTACTTCTCTCAACTGTTGAGTCAATCCACACAAAGCCTCATAAATCTCCTTCCTCTTCTCATGCCTGGTATCCTTAACAAGAAACTCATGGACTCCATGACCAACTTGGATGGAGCTACAACCAGGCACCTTCTCCATCCCCTCCTCCTTCATCACCATGCGTGCACTCATAACATCTCCCCACCGCCCCACCAGTGCATTCGAGTTTGAAATCAGTACTCTGTATCCAGGATTTGAAGGCTCTAGATCAAGAATCTTTCCAGTCACAAACTCTACTAACTCCTCACTCTCGTAACTCTTACATGAACCAAGCAGCGTAGCCCAAATGACTGCATTGGGCTCCATGGGCATGCTCTTAATAAACCTGATTGCTTCTTCTAATTTCCCCGCTCGCCCTAGAAGATCAACCATGCATCCATAATGCTCTATGCGGGGTTCAATACCAAATTCTCTCACCATTCGATCATATATTTGTCGACCCTCTTCAACCAGGCCTCCATGGGTGCAGGCAGTAAGAACCGCAATGAAAAAAACATCATCGGGTTCTACTTTGTCTCTACACATTGTATCAAAGACAGCCAAAGCTTCTCTGCATTGCCCGTTGAAGGCTAGACCCGAAACCATTGTTGTCCATGTGATTATACATCTTTTGGACATTTGACTAAACACGGCCTTTGCATTTTCTAAGTCTCCGCATTTTGCAAACATGTCTATAAGAGCATTTCCTAGTGTAACAGTAATCTCGAATTTGTTTTTCTTAATATAAGATTCAACCCAACTCCCATGTTCAAGAGCTCCCAAATGAGCACAAGCAGAGAGGACACTTGTCAGAGTAGCTACATCAGGTTTAAGCTCACTACTACGCAACAGCAATTGATGAAACAACTGTAACGCTCGATCAAACATATGATTTTGAACATAACCTGCAATCATGGTGTTCCAAGAAACCACATTCTTGATTGGCATCTGATCAAAGAGATTGCTCGCTGATGCCAAATCTCCAATTTTGGTGTACCCTGAAATCATGGCTGTCCAAGAAATCACATCCTTCTCCGGCATCTGATCGAAAATAGACCTTGCGGTCGCCACATCACTGCATTTCACGTACCCTGCAATCATGGCATTCCAGGATACTGTATTCCTTACCGGCATCCGATCAAAGACCGACCTTGCTTTGTCCATGTCTCCACCCTTGGAAAGCCCAGTGACAATTGAATTCCACGACACAACATTCCTCTCCGGCATTGATTCAAATACCTGGATCGCTGAAACCATGTCTCCCCGGCTCAAATACGCGCCGATCATGGAATTCCATGAAACCACATCTCTTTGGGGCATTTCTTCAAACACCCGACGAGCCAAATCCAACTCCCTACTGCACCTAGAATAGAAGTCCAAGAGTGTATTCTGAACAAAAACATTCAACCCATATCCAAATTTAAGAATCTGGGCATGAATTTCTGAACCTTCTTCAAAAGCTTCCACGGAATCAAAAGATTTAAGAAGGAATGTGAAGGTGAAATTGTTGGGGGAGATTGCGGATTGCTTCATTCGATTAAAAGCGAGCAATGCGTCTTTGCGACAGTTGCTTTCGTTGAAGCATTTGATCAACGTGTTGTAGATGAAAACGTTTGGAAACTGGGCATTTTCAAAGATCCGAAGCGCGTAATTGAGAGAATCAAAGGTGGAAGAGAGATCGATAAGCTTGCGGAGGAGGAATCTGTCGTCTTGAAGGCCGTGGATGAGAATCTGCAGATGGGTCTGCTTGAATTGCCTGATGTTTTTACAGTTTTGGAGAACTTGGAGCATTTTCTGTTCCATCTTCCCATTGGGGGATCTCTACTACTGTTTGAAACTTGAAAAAAGGACGTTATATGGTGTCCGGTTTTTTTTTAGGATCCACGGTAGGTAGGACACTCTTCTGGAGATCTAAATGGAAAGAGGGAATTTCAGGTGCTAGGCCTAGTCCACCTGTTTTACCCCAGTAATATGATTCGTGTCTCATTCTTTACTAGTTAGGACCATCCTATTATGACTTCTGAGGAAATTCTTTGAATATGGATCATGGTAATTGTTGAATATGCTAGCATTGGCGAGAAGCCCATTTCAATACAGGTTGATCACATGTGTAAGGAGGGATTGAAAGATTGATTACTGTAACTATTTATTTGAAAGCCTCAAAGTTTAGCCGATAAATAAATGGATAGTCTTGAGATTACAGATATTCCACTCAAACTTAGCCCACCCTCTAATTGGTGTGCATCAAGGTGGGCCCGCAGCAAGGTTCGCAAATTTAATTATCGCAGGGTGCTTGTAGCTGAATTTTCCTCTCCATCAGACAGACAATCCATGCAATTTCATTAAGTGTCCTTCCATTTAGTTGGCTTTCTCTTTTAATGGATAATAGATAGTCTGTTAGTTTCAATTGGCAAGCCGAAGGACAGTAGGCCACTTGATTGATGCGGTTTTTGGATTATGGCATATTTACAAGGTGGCCCGTGGCTCCAAGATTAGAGTGCAGTATTATAATTGCCATGTGCTGTGGTGGCATTGCCTGACAAAAATGAAAATTATACGCCGTATATATGGGTACCCAAAACGTTTTATTTTTTTCCTAGTAACCCAAAAGGTATAAATCCCAGTCTCTTGCAGCATGGAATGTCCAAAAAGATCTTGCAGCATGAGTTCTTTTCAGACTTGAGATGGAGAGGAATTTGAATCATTGAGATGTTTCAGAGGAAGAAGACTCCCTGAGCAGATAGGTGCCCAATTTTTTTAATAATAATGATGATGATAACAAAACATTAAAAAAAAAAAAAAAGGAATACATTCCTATCATTATGGAAAGCTATAAATCCCAGTGTGCAGATCACGCAAAAATAAAAAAAAAAAAATAAAAAAAAAAAAAAAATCCCTCACTTGGAACTTGGAAGATCCCAGCAACTCAGTCTCTGTGATTCTTGTTTTCTTCCTTTTATTTTGGAATATATCAGCAGGCCTTTGAATACACAGCTTGGTCTGTCCCTTGATAGATTTTAATGCACGGTTCATTTATAAAGTGAGGCTCTCCATATCAATGGTTTAGACCACCAAACCACGGTTAACAATTTAAAGAAGTCAGGTGCTTACACTTGCTTCAGACTAAAGCCAACTGAAGATGCTCTCAGTCGGCAACAAGGGAGACAAATGAAAAGATTGAGAGAAAATCAAAAGGGGAAACATGAAAAACTGACTTCACTTGCCAAAATACAATAGTTGGCTTGAGATGCATCTTTTTTACTTCATCCATGAGAGAGAGCTTACAGTAACAAATCAAACAATTTTCAAGATTGCTGTGGCACGCATCAGATCAGACTCGAGCAGATCTTATAAGAAAATCAAGGCAGAGGCACAGGTGGTTTCCAACCATGGAAATCCACTAGGTTTCTATTAACGATAGATCCATTATGCAGCCAAAATGTCTCAGCAGATTGATGGAATCGTCTCACTTTTTTCTGAAGTTCCCACATAATTCCCCGCATAGCAGAGCAGGGCTCCTTCTCTGATGCATACACCCATAAGCACCTAATTTGTCTCCCTCGGGCTATCATCCTCTCTATCTCTTCATCTGAATAATAAGACTAAGTGTCAGATCTTGCTAGAAAATTCTACACAGATGTAATGTTGTGGGGATAAGTCACCTGGGATGGCTTGCAGGTATGCCAACAGCTCAGCACCGATGTAAGTGGAAGGCAACTTGATAGATATCTGGGTGTAATCAATGACGTTTTGGAAGGGTAGCTCTACTTGATCAGATAATATGACTGGAACACATTCCTGCCCAGGACATGTTGCTGCTCTTAAATTAATCAATCCACACACAACACCCACCCACCCACGCACATGCACATATCTCTAGTCTACATACTTGGCTACCCCTACATAGACAGAGAGCAAAATAGACAAAAATGCACCCAAACACAAGCTTATGCAATAAGCAAGCATGAAATCACAACACTCCACAGACCACACCCCAAAATATAGTGACACATTGAACAAAATAGAAAGCACAAAGAGAAGTACCACGAAGAAAGATTCATAGAATCGAAGTGTCCACGATGATTCGCCGCGTGGAGATAGACAGAACTTGGCATTGCGCAGGTGTTGAAAATATTCAGCCCTTCCCAACTTGTCAGGGCCACTGAACTTCAACTCTGGAGATTCCAGCTGTTCACAAAATCAGCATGCATACTTTCCGAAAGAAACCATAAAGAAATAAAGAAAATGCAAGAATCAACGAAGAAAGCAGTTCTGGAAGAAACCATAAAGAAAAGAAATGCAAGAATCAAATAAAGTTGGTGATTCTTTTTTCCTTTTCTCGAATTGATAGTTTTCTGAGGGAAAATTGTTCAACACATACAAATCAAAAGCATTTAGTTAACTTCCATGAGCGCAACATATGTGAAATACATAGCACAATATGCTACACACTAACAGGTGGTCCATATTACATATCACAATATACTATACACTAACAGGGGGTCCATATTCATAAACAAAGTAGTATAACGATTGAGATTTTCTAAAAGTGAATCATCTAGAACATGGCCAGAAAGAAAAAATACTTATGAAAAGAGATGATCAAATAAGATTAAGCAAAACAACTATGTAGAAGAAGACAAACCTTATCTGGAAATTGTTTAGCAAGCTTCACCAGTTGAAGACGACCAATCTTTCCCTGGGCTCGGCCTAAGAAATTTGCCAAATACTTCCTTTCTGACAAAGGCAAAGGTTGTACTGAGGTATGGAATTTAGTCATTTCATCATCAACATTTCCAGGGATGATGATATCTTTCCATGTATTAAAGGCACTTGTGTCTCTCTTATCTGTGCGATCCCCCTGCACTAGCATTTCACAACAATAAAAAAGCAATCCCTCCCCACTTCCAATATACTCAATTCAATCAGAAGAAATCAGAAATAAGAAGGGAGGCCATGCTACCATTTCCAGGGGGATGGGGGGATGATTAAGATTAAAGGAGCAGAATAGCCTTAGAACTCATAGTATTGACTGTACAGCTACAAGATCTCAAGCTAAGTAAATGGCATTGTGCATTTTAAAGGCCAGCCAATTGCATTATTATAAACTGATAACAGCTCTGGAAGCTAACATTGTTAACGGTGCTAGACACATGACATTCCCCCTGCTAAGCTAACCATTTTGTGACTTAGTTCCAGTAGGCTCATAGAATTGGTTGAAATGAGTTAAAAGGAGAAATACAAACAAGTTCTTATGCCATCAAGTCCAAGAAAGGTAACAGCTTCAAATAACTGCATTTGAGTATAACTTTCTGTCTTGATACAATCACTCCATGGAAAACAGATCTCTTTATGCACAAAGGGTGTCTTGTGCTTCGATAGGTCAGTACTACAGGATGATTAATTTCCAAGAGACCAGAGATTTCTTATGAATGGCTCATAGTCAATATAAACAGATAACTAAAAGTAACAGAAAGAACAAGGAAGAAATAAATTTTCAAAACAAAAGCTTAAAGTTAAATTCTGATTAGGAGCAACCATTCTAGTAATTTTGATTACCTAATTCTGAAAGTTACTAGTAATGGTTATATAGAGTACCTCAGGAGTAAGAATAATAGATCGATTCAAGTATGTTGCCCAGGACCGAAATAAGTGAGCTCCAGCACCACTGTAATTGAAGCAATAGAAAAGCTTAACCATGTGAGAATACTCTCAATATTTTATAGAAGTGGACACCATAAAGACAGCAACAACAAATTGCCCTGTGCCCAGAATCCTAATAGAAGGCATGTCTAGACGCATATATCTCTACATGTGAATTATTTTTCACAGGCTTTTGCATCAAACAACTATACGTATGCCATTCTCGCCAAACAAATGCTGCTGTTCATTTTATTTGAATAGGATGCATGTAAATACATGACCGTTCTTTCCCAAAAAAATTATATACATGGCCATTGGATTTGAAACTGTCAAAACAGCATGGCACAAAGCAAGATATAAGACAGGTTCATATAAATAGTCATTTCTTTCAAGATGCAACAGCCCAAAAAAGTAATGGGTACAGAAGCACAGATCAAGTTTTACTTTATTATTATTATTTTGATAACTATATGGATGCACATGAATAATGGGAAATATTCATATGCATCCATCCCTCACCATGTTATGGTGAGGGACAACATAGTGGGGCTAACTTTTTTATCCATCTGAACCATCCACACACATAGGACCCCTTTAAGTGCACTAGATCCAATGAGTTTTCACATATTTGAATTGATTGGGTTGTTGGATCAAGGACAAATTCTTTTCTTTACTATTGAGTCGTTAAATTAGTGGACCATGGATGAAAGGGTTAGAGACATGGGATTGACCCCAAACTTGATATATGGGCCCATCCAAGATGTCTATTTCCATTCCCCACAAGTCCCATGATCAATGGGTCCCTAAGTGGGCCCCATTAAGTTTGTCCCTCACCATATGGTGAGGGAAGGATACACATTAATATCGGGAGATGCTCCTATAAGAGATAGGTGTGGGGCCCTCACATTTAAGTTGTTAGCATTGGATATAGATGTGAGGGCCCCTACCCAATCTCTCATTTAAGGTGAGGGACATCTCTCATAGGAGCATCTCCCTATATGTGTGTGTATGTGTGTGACTCAACAGTTCTGGGAAAAAACTCAGAAAGAACAGCTGTTTAAGGCAAACTACTCATTGTATTCGTTGCTTAATTTCATATACAAAGTCCATATAAAAATGGTTTGCTCAAGCTTCTGTTCTCATACCTAAGGGCTTGGTCTTAAATGGATCACTGGCCTTAAGGCTCATAATAGTAATCACCAATCACAACTTCTAAGGCCAAGTTCCCTTTGTGTGCTTCGGAAAGCACTGATAGTTCAAAAACTCACCATTCTGTTGGAAAGACCAACAAATACAACAGAAGTTTCTGAAAGAAACACAAGAAGTTGCAAATCTTATAAACATCGGTTCCTGATTTAAGCTGAGAGGGAAGGTCCTTGAACACTAACACGTCTCAATTCTCAAAACAAGGCATCTCCCATATCTCACAGGTTGGAACCCATTGACTTGTAATCACTATGATCTTGTTTAGAACCAAGTAGACAGCACCTAGACACATGGTGAGGTAAAATAAAGAAAATACCCGTTCTTCCTTCTTCAAACTAATTTCAAATATAACACAGCTATACATGTTCAAAAAGGCTTTCCTCTTCTGCTTCCAATTTCACAACACTTTCTTCTTCTTTTTTTTCTTTTTTTGAATGATCCAATATCACAACACTTGGTTGTGAAACTTTCCACAAGTAATATGGCATCACCCCTTTCTTTTAATTTAGCACAACAGAGCCTTTAGAGTATCTTCAATAAGGTCCATTAAACAAAGGAACATAATCCTAGCTTTATTTTCTATGGAAACATGGATTCCAAGATGCTCATCATCATTACTAGCACCTGGGGAAGATGAATATGTGATCGCGTCCTCCTGATCGCCTGAAATATGGCATCTGACTCAAAACCTGAATGCAGAAGGTGAAAACACAATCAGACTGAAACCAGCTGTTTTGAAAGGAAAGGAAGAAAAAAGGCTAAAAATGAAGCAACACACAGGAAAACAAACACATTAGGAGTATTGAAATTCAATCCATCCCACCGATAACATTCAATGGATTGGTAACACATTAACACACCATAAGTTTCTAATCACTAATCAATTACAATCTAAACAACCAAATCAAAAGCTTAAGTGGCCCGCATGAATAACAAACACACATAAATGCAATCGGCAAGAATCTATACCTTCACGTACGTATTGTTTATCTCCTTGTCATTCAGACCCCCCATCATCCGCACACATTTCACGTAAGATGGAACAAAGAAAAAATCTGCTTCTTCTTTCTTCTTAGTCTGAAAGCTCGATTCCAGAAGAAACCGATGAATTTTAACCTAGAACAAGATTCAAACAAAAAATCAAAAATTTTATATGATTTAGAATTCTGAATTCTACCAAGTTTCATGAAAGAAAAACTTACTTCATGGACAATCAAAACTACATGCCATAACCAATTACAGGTAAACTAATTGCATTGAAACCGATTCAAATTCCCTAATTCAAGTGGACCAAAAAGGAAAGAAACAGAGAAGAAAGGGAAATGCTTCAAATTAACGCGAAAGAAGAGAAACCCTAACCCTGGGAATTGGAATGATTGTTACGATTCTCACCTGGGTTCCCCACTGGCCTTTGACGCAGGAACCGGGCGAGATCTGACCATCTCTTCCTCGCATCAGCTCCGTCAATCCGTCGATCTCTTGCTCCTCGTAGACGTAGATCTTGAGAGAGAGGCGAGATCCGTAGCCTCGATCGGGCCAAGAGAGCGGGAATCCGCCGTCATCAGTGGAAAGAGAAAGGTGAGAAGAAGAAGAAGAAGAAGAAGAAGAAGAAGAAGAAGAAGAAGAAGAAAAGGAGTGTTGATGATCGATGAGTCTGGTGAGGAAGAACGTGGTGGCAATGAGAGCTAGGGCACCGATCTGATGAAATCGAGTGCAGAGAGGGGTGTTGTGATGATGATGATGAGAAGAAGAAGAAGACGAGAAGATAGATCTATTGCTTCCCATCGACGGACCCCGTGCTAAGAGGAAGTTCTGTGTCTTAACACTATGAAGTCAGATGGAGAAGTGGAGAAAGATTTATCACCGATGATGATGTGGGTTTCATTTGGAGGGAAAAGTAATGTGGGGTTAGTTTAGTTAATAATAAAACAAGAGAAACACAAAGGAGGGACTTGAAACTTGAAAGTTAGCGACTCAAGTATGGGAGAATTTCAAAATTTTCAAAAAGTTTCTCATGGAATTTCAAATCCGTCCTTTTTCACATATGACTTGAAATTCCAACAAATATAATAGAGAGTGGAATTTTAAGAATTTGAAAAGATTTTTTTGGTGGTTGAAATTTGAAGCTCTAATGATAAAAATACAATATTTTAAATTACAGAGACAAGATGTCACATCATATAAAAAAAAGAAACCAACCTCCCAAATTCTAGTACAGGCCATAAACTTTCTTCTTTCTTTTTAGCTCTTAATTTGATTCTTAATTTGATTTTATTATTTCTCTCCCCCAGGAGACAAACAAACATGCTCAAGAGGGCTAATCTAATGAAATTATATACTGTATCATCGTATATGGAATATTTTCAAATTTTATATAGATTTGAGTTTTCTGCTAATTTCATTATTTGATGAAAAATGTGAAAAACATAAATAACCTTTGTTTGTCCTACTTAGGGCTTGCTTGTTTATATTTATAGAGACTTAGGCCCTGCTTGTTTGTTTACCTATAAGACATAGGATTTTGAATACATAAGAATTAATTTTCAAATTAGCTGAACCCGAAGATTATTAGAGGTGAAGGATAAAGGATATAAAGCAGCAATGCACCTTGGGTTTTCTAAAATTTGAATTGCTAAGGTTTGTTTGTTTATCTTGTCTTGATTCAATTTCTATAGTAGGAGAGGTTATTTGATAACAGTTTTTTTTTTTTTTAGAATTGATTACCGCTTTTTAATGTTTACTTTTGACTTCTCATTTTTTTCACCACTTGTAGAAATACAAAGTCTTGAAGTTTCTAGAAATTCAGTCAACCCCCCCCCCTCCCCCCCATACACACATGTTCACCCAAGTCCCTCACCGAGTATAATGGGTGATAGAATTGTTTCTATGAAAAGGGAGTTGTCTCACCCACTGAAACAAACAAGTTCTCAATGACAAAGTCTAATTGGAATGAGACCACCTTTTTCAATTTTTTTCTCTTTAAATATAATTTCGATTTTTTATTTAAAATTTATTTATTAAGTAATTATAATGCCACAGTTTGGTTTATGAAATCACATTAATAAGAGGCGATAAAAGAAATGTCTACTCTCACACATGGCATCACTGCGACCCTACTGATCTTGCCAAAAGCACCGATAAAGTGTGAATTAGGCATCTATAAAAAACCAACAATTGAATGACTAATAATATCCAATAAATTATTTATACATATACATAACTTCAGGCCTATCAAGGTGCCACTAGTCCCACGCATTACAATTTGTTGGTTCGAAATAAATTTACAAAATTTTAATTAGCTGCAGACTTGATTCTGAGCAGTCTTATTCCTTGTGTGTGGACCAGTTCCTAAATGCGCGAAATCAGCAACAAGTGCAAGTCTGTACTCGTCCCGGATGCACGCGCCTCGGCATAAGTCCTTAAGCTGTCCGAGACCAGCAATCCCAAGCGCCACCTCTGTCGTGCTCGCCGAAAGCGATGGGTGTCTCGGCCACTGCCGAGGTGGAAGCGGCTGCCTGAGATGGGTTTGTTTCGCCATGGGCGACATCTGGTCACGTGGCAAGATGGAGACGCGATGATGGGACGGATATCATCCAGGCCGTCCATTCTCCCCACGTTTCTGACAATCATATCCAATGGCTACGACCGTATCAGGGCAGGGCTATAGGAAAGGTCCGATGAGACCTTAGCCGCCAACAGGCCAGGGCAGGATCTGACCCAATGTGACTGGCATTAAATGCAGCATGAGTTGATCGGACCCTCATTTAATGCCATGTGGGCTATGATGGATCCTCATTAATGCTCTATGGGCTAATGGATCCCTAGCAGTCATATCAGCCCACTGGCTGATATCTCCCAAGACTTTCACATATAAGGGGTTCCACAACCCAGAGAAAGGTACACATATTCTCATGCATGCAACTACACTCTGCTATTTCTTCTTCGATCAGTCTCCCGGCACTAACTTAAGCATCGGAGAGCCCTGCGCTGCTCACAGCCAGGGTCCTCTAACTGTTTCTTCTCCCCTTTCAGGTCCATAGCCCAAGCAGTTCTCTCTGGTCTTTCGGATAAGTCCCTTGAGGCACCTCAATAATCTTGTGAGTATATTTTTTTTTGCACTTACACCTTGGACTATGGAAGTGGCAAAATTTTTCTAATCTATCACGTAATTATATTTTTTTTTTCTGAGCATTTGAAAAAAGCAGTTGTTCCCAATGAGATAACTGCAATGGTTTTGAATTTTGATAAGCCTCTTTAATTTTTATGCAAACCAAATCACAACAGCTTTGAAACTTGCATGTTTCCATAGTTTCAAAATAAAAGGGATTTGGTTTCATCTCCATATCATCCGTGGTTTCTGTCTCCTCCTGTGACCATTACAATAGTCTGGCAGGGTATGGTGCAACGCCCCCATCTTCAATGCATGGTAGGGCCAGCCTTCTAAAATCCGAGCCGGTCATCAGCCCTGTCACCCATAAAATTTCTCGTGTATCTATTTTTTTTTAAAAATTTTAAAGAAACTTTTAGTGGGCCAACTATTAGATTGATCACATGAGTGACGTCCTTCATTTTTACACCAACAGGAGAAAAAAAGGCAAGTTCATCGTGTGTTTTAAATAAAGTTTAATCTAAAGTTGGCCATCTTACATATTTGAATAAAAATTTATATGTAGATCATTATAAGGCTGATTACGGGATCTGATTTTAAAAAGGTGGGCCCCACCATGTATTGAAGATGGTTGCTGCACTGTACTATAATGCAGCGCTGGATTGTAGCTCTGCCCTACAATACAAAAGCCATTATTCATTCACAAGTTTCAACAAGAAAAATATCAAAATACCAGTTCCATTCCAACACCACCAGAAGGGAGTGGTGAAAAGAAAAGGCAAAACAAAGTTCACATGGTTATTATGCCATGCACGAGGATTGAATGTGTTAAAGTAGTTAATGAAATTAGAAGATTAAGGTTTATACATAAGCCATGTACTGCACTTACAAACACTAGATGAAGAACTGGGTCAAGCACTTTTAGTCCCACCGGAATTCAATTAAAAGCAGAACAAACTCGCCTGATCTCTCCATTCAAACCTGTTTTCACACCAATCTGGCCCATTCTCACAATTGAGTCGATGAAATCGAGCTCAAAAAAAGGTCCAAATGTTGAACTTAGAAATCCTGAGTAGGAATCAATTATCTGCCTTGTTGATTCATCAGTGTAAAGCTTCGCATCAGATTCCAACACACCGAACCCATCTCTGATGTTGTGCAGAATTTGGACGTCGAATGTTTGGTCACTTCCACGATCAAGGCCTAGACGGACATTAACATCACCATTTTGTGGGCATTGGGATTTAAGTTCTGGTAGTAACTGAGGGTTTATTGTGGGATCTGACCCACCTCCTGGCTGGAAATCATAGAGCCGTCTCTCTAGGAAGAAACATGCAGTGGTTCCAATAGTATGTGCACCTGAAAGTTACATTAGCCCATGAACCATGAACTTCTTGATCATAACATTCACTAACAAATGGTTTCATTGTCAAATAGGGAAGGCAGTGGAATAATTAAGCAAATGCAATTAACATTTATGTTTCATTTGCTTCTTCTTCTTTTTTTTTTCTCAATAAAAGCTTAAAAAACAGATCAGTATGTTCAAGAAAAAAGAGAGAAAAAGTTAGCTTTAATATATGCCCATATAAATTTATAATTCTTATGATGGTGACAAACTTTAAATAATGATCTCCCCCCCTTGATAGGTCATGGGTGAATAGGAATGATAAAATTTAAGAATCTGTAGGGCATGATCCATATGATCAATGTGATTCCATATATGAGAGTGACTGATTTCAATTGGGAAATCGGTTCAATTTATTTTGACTATGGGTCAATTTATTTTGACTCCTCCAGGATGGCTTTTTAACTTCTGAGCTAAGAAAATTTTAAATCTTATTGAATATAATAATTAAATTCTTCCTTGATCCATCTCTCAACGTCTCTCACTAAACATAAAACTGTTTTTCCCTCAACGTCTCTCACTACCCTGAGAACATGAAAGGTCATATGATCAATGTGATTCCCTATTCATTACCAAGGACGACCAAAAAACTTAAGCTAATAGGTACAAGGTTTAAACAGATATATGAAGTCATGTCTAACTCAAGACTTGGACGCACAGTCTAACTCAATACTTGGACGAATAAAAAACTTAAGTCAATAGGTACAAGGTTCAAACAGATATATGAAGCCCTGTCTAACTCAAGACTTGGACGCAGAGTCTAACTCAATACTTGGACGATGTGGGACTTCCCAACACACACGAGCACTTCTCTATTTTTCTTTTCTGCTTTTGCTTGAAAGATGCTAGGAAAATAAAGTGGACAATTAATATATTTCCTCATTTCCTAAGATAACTTTGAAATTTAAAACCATGTTGTGTGTGTGAGAGAGAGAGAGAAGCAATTCAGATACCGGTAAGTAGCACAAGGTCTTTCTCTGAAAGGCCTTTCTCCCCAAACTTGGCTTTGAGTAGTTGAATAGAATCTCCACTGTCCGGCATTGTATCAGCATCAGAAACATTAGATCTTTGGCCATCTCTTCGACCAGTGGGAACTTGGTACTGTGGCCCATTGCTCTGCAGAATTTTTTTTTTTTTAAAGAAAGAATAGAGAGAGACCCAAAAGGTTCATGATAGAAAGGAGTTAACTCTCAATTAATTAAAGAAAAACGACTTTAGACAAAAATTTATTACACATACCAATATAATGGCATCTCTAGCTGCAAGGACTACAATGTCTGCACATGATACAACACCTGCACATGCATCTTCTATTTGGGCCTTAGCTCTCTCTATCACTTCAAAGCCACGGACCCCTGCATGATTGGATGCTTGTCTCTCTGCATCAGATCCATCTATGAGTATCGATCCATCGCAACCCTAATCAATAGTAGGCAAACCATACAAATCAATTTCCTCAAAAGAAAACCAAACTCATGTAATAACCCATTAATTCATAGAGCTTAATTTTCTCAAAGAAAACCTAACCATGTGTTAACCCACCAAATCATGTGTTAACCCATGTAACCATACAAGTTAATTTTCGTAAAGAAAAGCCAAATCATAACACAACACATTAAACCATTCAAGTTAGATTTCTCAAAGAGAACCAAATTATATCATAACCCATGAAACCATACATGTTAATTTCATCATAATCATGTACAAATTAATTCTCAAAGAAAATAGATCATAATTTAACTCATGCGAGAGAAAGAGACCTGAACAAAGCAATCATGGTAATGTAGCCTAAGCAAAGCTGCAGCCATGGTGGGGTCTTCATGAACTGCTTCTTGAACAACAGAGCTAACTATTCCCTCAGCATTAGGACAAGTTGAGGAGTAGAAACCCTCAATTAGTTGCCCCATTGCAGGGCCTAACAGACTGAAAACAAGGGCCAAAATCATAGCAATGGAGTAGAAAATGGTCTTAACATATGATGGAAATGCCATGGTGAGAGAAGGAAGATGGGCTTTGGCAGATGGAGGAGGAAGGACTATAACAGATTCAATGAGTCGATAGCTGTATGCAATGAATGAGAGAAAGAAGATGGTATAGGTGTCAACATAGAAAATACATGTGTTGCTTCATATTCTTCTTCTTGCAGCATTCCTATTGCATTTATTTGCTGTGAGATTGCTGCTTATAATATTTCATTGTGGGTTTTACTCTAAGCTCACTAAAAATCTGTAGAATTATACCAGTTTTTTTTTATTTTTTATACTTGATACAATTAACCTTCAGCTCACCCTCTCTCATATGGATCATGTATTGGTCCCTACATACACATTTTTTGTGGGACCCACTTGCTCAACAATGAGAATTTTGGAATAAATCACTTGGTGGTCCACTGTGGGTAGAGGACAAACAAACTTTTTTACTTTATGGACTTAATTTGGATGGTTCTAACCGTCCAATTTGTAATTATGTGCTTCATCCATCCATCTGCCCCCTCTACTGGTGCAAGGGTGAAGAGAGGCTAATGCCACTAAGAACATGGTTTGGTTTATTTCTAGGAATAATCCATCTTATCTGCCCTCCTGTAAAGAAAGTGAAGTTAATTACCATATTAAACAGTGTGCAATTTAATTTCATAGATGGTTTAGATTAATTTGGACCTTGTCAGGATTTAAAAAAAAAAAAAACTTATACTTTAATGCACGGATTAAATAGTGGTAGAAACTAATTCATTAGAAGTACATTCTTTTTCCTTTTCTAAATCTGTGTTGTAGGGATTTGCATCATGTGGCATGAAAGTCGGGTTAATTAACTAATCTAATGAAGCAAAGGTATCCCGCATAAGGAATGCATGAGTTACATTAACTGCAGTGCAACTTAGTTCACTCACTTTTACTCTCATAGAGGGAAAATGTTCTATGAGTAAGTGTAAGTGCAGTGCAGCACTGCAGGGCACACTTGGCACACCTTACATTAATGCAGCCACTTTAATGCTCTTTTCATCCCATGATTTAACATCCGGCGCAATTTTATACTCATTGAACCCTCACTCACCTTCGAGTTGAATCTCAAAAAAATCTACAGTTGAGTTGTCATTAACTTTGAGGCTGTTAAATCAAAGGATGGGACAAATTAGTGGGGTTGATTTTATTAAATTATCTTTGTTCACGAGGAGACTTTTACATCTGGTATGCTACTACCTTTGATAAACTTGAATCTAAGTAGGCTTTATAAGCTAGACTGCATATAGCTATATTCAGTATGCTCTTAGGAGAACATTATCCCTCATGAAGTGCACATCACAACTAAATCCTCAAGCAGGATTATGGTCCTGAATCCAAACTGCGCACAAACTCTTCTCCACCTCTGCACCAACTAAAACATCATAATTTATAGAGAACTTCATTGTGTGTAAAAACACTAATTGTTCTAATAATGAGCACGAATTAAGGTGCCATTTGACAAGTCTTTTATTTCGTGTGTATTTCGACCTAAAAATGATTCAAAAAGATGTTAGACTACTTTACATTGTTTGACAAAGTTCATGTAAATCTATGATTCATTAACCTTCAAGATCTTTGACTCTTTTTCAAAGGTAACAAAAGAAATTTTTTTTTTTTTGAAACAGATATGAATGTGGAAGTAGTCAAACACCTTTTTTTAATGTTTCTGTTAGTGAAAGCAGTGGTGGATCCAGGATTCAAAATCACTGGGGGCATGATTAAGTAGTAGGTTATTTATATGATTGCAAATGATTTTTTCTTCTTTTTTTCTTCATGCTTGAGAAAAAAAAATACACAAAAAAAGTAGTGAACTTTTTACATACACTATCAGTAACTAATACACAGAAATGTGCATTCAAAGACAGATAGTTTGTAGATTTTCACTGCATTGCAAATCATGCATAGCAAGGACAAATAGTGTGCAGATTTACCCCAAACCTTTTGTATGGAACAAATATAATATAATAATTTCAAGCAATAAAACAAGACATATTTATTTATCACAATTGTTCTCTACGAGTTTTCATTGGGGGACCTGGTTCAATGTCACTGGGGCCTGGTTCAATGTCACTGGGGGCCTAATTGATTTGGGCCTAACTTAGTATACATAATTTTTTTTCCCCAAACAGTCACTGGGGGGCTGGGAACTACCTCCGCCTCTGCATACTAATTTATCTTAACTATTTTCAGCGATGACTGTTGTTAATTTTCCTTGGTATTAGCTCTTGTAGGAGACTGAGAACGCAGTGATGCTACAAGAAAGTGATTAAAACAATCAAAATTAGGGAGGACAAGAATATGGAATACCTAAAGTTAATATTGGGCTACAAAAATCCATTGGGGGGCCCAAAAAATTCATTGGGGGCCTTATGGAAAAAATTAGTGGGCCCCACCAAAATTATAATTGAAACTTAGAAATCCACTGGGGGCCTGATTCATACTAGATCCGCCTCTGAGTGAAAGCAGAAAATCATAGACTTTGCTTTTTCGAAGATTTATCTTTCCTAATTCCCCATAGGAAATGCTTTTCCACGAAGAATTGAGTTTAATTTTATGCATTTCCTTGTAAAAAAAAAAAAAGCTTCTGCACCAAATGACGGAGAATTTTATCCGTGAAAAAGTGCCCATTTTCATCACATTTTCCTTGAAAATGCAGCTGCGCAAATTTTTCCTTCTGTATGACAAGTTGTCCCTAATTCAATTAGACCTACCTAATTCAACTAGATCTACCAGCTTATCTGTAAAAGAGTCTAATAGAAACGTCTTTGTTTCAAACATACCTAATTCAGTTAGCTCTATGTCACGACCCGACCCCGAGATCAGAGTCATTAGGGTTAACTCCCGGGTCGCGATGTAATCATACTTACTCCCGTAAACCCCGTTTAACCGAAGTTACAACGAAGTCTACAAGGGATCTTGCATACATACCTGTCAATGTACAATTGTGCGGAATATACAATAATATGCATGTATACATTGACAACCATTTAATCAAAACGAATCATATATTTACTTTGAGTTCTTATCATCAACCGCTGCATATTTACAATACAATGCAGGGGACATCATATACAGTACATACAATACCAAAATGAATATATAAAACATTTCTAAAAAGTTTCCAAAAGACTCCAATGAACCCGGTCTCTGATCACGTCCATTCAGCTAAACCTCCTGGAGGTAGCGAATGGGCCTCCTCCGCTGGCGAGACGGTTGATGAGGGACCGACACGGGCAACTGAGCCTGTAATATCATCAGTAATACCATGAACACGACGGTTCAACAAGATATATACATATGTCTAACAATTCATAACAATTAATCGATTTAAACAGTTCTAAACAATCAATATCAAATACAAATAATAATGACAATAAGACTGACAACTACACTAGCATTGGTTTCAACTCCATTATGTTCTTCCCAAAGGAAGCATTTCATATTCATTTATTCATTAGGTTCAACCTTTATTAATGACTTTTCAGTGTATGACTTTTCAGTCAATGACTTTTCAGTCAATGACTTTTCGGTCCAATAAGGTGGAATCTCCCAGTGTCTTGATCAGAGATCACTGGTGTCACCACGGGCTCCGGAACACCCCAATCTCATCTACTGCAGTAGGAATAGTCATTTCATTTATCAATTCATTCAGTGCAATTCAATAATGAGTTTAAGAAACCACTAGGTAGTGCCAGACCCTTTAACAATTCGTACCCATCTCATTCTCATTCTAAAGCAAGCCTCTAACCAATCCTCTAACCAACCCTTGAGTGCAACTTTGGTTATCAATGCAAGTATTACTTTTGATGACATTACTTAGTTGATTATGCATTCGAATAACCCTAGTTAACACCTATGGAGATTTACATACCACTTAACTATACGAGAAGCATTGATGACCACATAAGCGATCTTAGTTCTCGCAAAATTCCAAAACTCACTAACAGTCCTCGCGATTGGCCAAATTTTTCCTTACTATGAGTAATCTGGTCAATTTCAGCTACCTCGACGGCTACCTGGGGGTTAGTCGTAACTGTGCAGGCGGCTAGCCGAACCAAGTTCGGTTAGCTTACGGTCAGCTTTCCAGAAGCTGATTTTTCTGACAGGGATTTCTGACCAATGTCGGTCAGCTCGGCGGTCACCTCGCGGCTAGCCGAAATTTGGCGGTTAGCTTTCCAGAAGCTCGTCAAATTCGGATTTTCTGGCGGTTAGCTTCGCGGCTAGCCGAAATTCGCCCAGAAGCTCATTTTCGAGCTTCATAAATCCTGAACCAAATCCACATGTTTGAACTCCCTGAGTTCATACAAGTTATATAAAAGCTTAAATTGCTAGAAATGCATATACTTGCCTTAGATGAAGCTCAATCCTTGGTTAGCTTGGATTTGAGATAAAATCCACTCTTTTCAAGCTTGAATGCCAAGAAAACCCAAGGAAGGTGATGTAGAAGATGAAGGAGATGACTTCCTTTCACTCGAATCAACTCAACTTCACTCTTGATGAAGAAACAATCAAAAAAAGAAGAAGAAAGAAGAAAGAACGGCTGCTGCTAGGTTGCTGGAGATGAATGAACTCAATTGAGTTCATCATCTTATCTTATAAGTCCATTTTTGCAATTAACCCCCCTTTCATTCTCTCATTTACATTTTGAGTCAATTCACGGTCCATTCGATCCAACATTCATCGAATCAATTCAAGTTTTTTACGAAAATTATCGTACTCATCGAGATACACATGCTGGTATTAAGAGTTTCCGAATCCGACAAAATACGTACAAACCCGTATTTCCGAAAAAGCTCTTGGTTTGCTTATTTGAGCTTCATTTTCCATTCCATTCAATTCATTTCATAATCTCATTTACTATGAAGCCTACATTAGGCAAATTCCAATCCACTTGGCGATAAATCACCATTAGTTCATTTAAACCGGCTTAATTAGTCATAAGCTCAATTAATTAGAGTTAATCGTGATTAATTCGGGACGGAGCCTAACACTCTATTTCAAGAGACTTGTCGAAAATGCTTTTGACTCTAGTTGAGCGTAGGGAGGGCATTTGTATATGTGGATATGGATGTAAACAAGCTGGCACCAAACAAGTTCTTGGTGGACCCAGGCTCAAAACCCAATCTAGTTTATGCGACTTGTTTGATCAGGTCTCAAACACAAGACCTTGGGTTAAAAGGAGCCATGGGTTTAGTGTGAATCTGCCTGATTAATAGAGACTCTGCCCCCATTTAGTATTATAATTAGTAACTGAAAAAAATAGAGGAAATCATGTGTACAAGTGAAAAAGCTACCCATTAAGGGTATGGTAAGAGAAGAAAAGGTCCTTATTGTGTAACTAACACACAGAAGCTTGCACTCGTCTTCTTTTATAGCATTGGCAAGTGGTAAACAGCTGACACAAAAAACTCCTTTTAATGGTTTGGTAAGAGAAGGAAAGGTCCAAAATATGAACCTTCACATTCATCTTCTTCTTCTAGTATTGGCAAGTGGTAAACAGCTGAGCAAAAACACTCCAATAGGTGAGACAGAAGGGCTCATGCCTCAATTTAATTTCAAGTTCCTTGCTTTTCTATGAAAGGATCAAATGCCAAGGATCAAAACTCAAGAAAATGATGATACTATCCACATCCCCATTCCCCACCTTAACACCATTTTCTCTCATCCCTCAAAGTGGTAGTATGGTTATTAATTTTGGATTTCAATGTAGAATGAGTGACCTAACAATTTCTGAAATGTGAAGATTATAAGGAACACATTGAAAAGATATTGCCAACTTCAAATGGGCTTCACTTTCGATATGATATCATCTTATATGATGCATAAGTACTCATTTTGAAACCATCACCATGCTCCATGATATGTAAAGCTGCCACAGGAGAATGCTGTTATGACAGCAAAATGAGGCCGTGTCAAAGGTCAACATAAATGATTTTTGTGTAAAAGCAACATTTTTCTATTATTCTTAATTTAGTGGGTTGAAAAGCAATTTAGAGTTTAATTCGAGAGTTTTTATGTAATTTGGATTTTTTTTACGATTTTAGTAACTTTCACTATTTTGGAAGGTTTATCTGACTTTTTTTTTAATAATGATTTGAGTTTTTTCATTATTTTTAGTGACTTATACTATTTTGAAAAAGAAACCCCGGTATAAATGCTTTTCAATATTTACTTTTAAATATTTTGCTTCTAGTGTAGCCCACTCCTCAACACTAACGGCGATAATTCATTTTTAGGATTTTCCCTAGTTTTTTGTGAATTCAAAGTTCCATTATTAGATGGAAGACAATGATCTCTTTTTGTAATTCCTCTCATTTGTTTCTTTATTAGGGGAAGGGGCTACAAGTAAATGATTAAAGGTTATTAACTTGACAAGCATAAAAGGGGTATTTAATGCTCACCCAGTCACTCTTGAAATACTAGGAAAGTGATGGCCTCACGTCCATTTTTCCCTTCTACCCCACTCTTTCATCACGCATCCCCTTGGCCCCTTCACATCTCCAACATCTCACACAACCACCAAGGGACCGATCCCTGGGTGGGTAGGTTGTTTCACATAAACTATATAACTAACCCAACTTAGCTGAGATTTTTTTTTCCAGCATTGTTGCTGTGTTTGGACAAAACCCTGTATTACTTAGAAAAGATGGGCACTTACTTGGCTTTCCTCTGAACTCAGAAGGATTAATCCAGTCTAAAGGATTAGGAACCTTCCGATAGAAGGAAAAAAAAAAAAAAGAAATTCCTCGCAGCGCTTGCATCCAGGTTTGGGTCTAAAGGTGATATTTATATGGGATAGAAAGAGACTTTCCAAGTTGGTATTAGAAGAAGGAAATACTAAGATAGAATGAAAATGCACGTCGAAGAGGCATGATTCTGAACCGGAATTTGAAGCATTGATCGGACTGGAGAGAGAGGCTTGTCCGGTTGTTTGATTCCGGTACTTTTGGTACACTAAATCCGATCCGTCTATTTATATTTATAATAAATTTTATGGTTGTTGTTATCCTAATCCTTTTAATACACTCTTAATGTGGCACGTAAGAGACTTTTAATGTAGTTGTTACTATTAAGTAGGGGTGTTATTACAGAGCTAATTATCATTCAAGAAAATGTCCGGGTGTTTTCAATTCTAGGGTTATTTTGTGTTATAATCAGATTTTTTTTTCTGATGAGTGTGTCCGGCCTCTTCAAGAACAGATTATTCCCTCGAACATGAAAAGTTTTTGCCTCCCCCATGCACTTGGTTAGTCAGGCTTTTGTCTAGGCAAGTGGCCTCCAAGGAAAAAGCGCGCACTACTTCGAAACCACAACCTTGGTTCTTGAGATGCGGTCCTAGCTAGATGCGTTGCCCCTCGAGGTTAATAAGAAACATTTTTTGACAAATGAAATAATTTTTAGATAATAATAACTAAATAAATATGAAATAAACATATAATATGGTTAAAAACACTTTATTCTGATTTTCTCATAATCTCCTTGTAATATTTTCATTTTGGGCTATGTTTTGAAAAAATTATGATATTATTGGCTAAGTCAGCTTATTATCATTTCTTTACTAAGTTGGACTTCTGCTCGTGCTCACGAATGATGCTTCAAACTTCAAGACCAAAGGATTAATCTCTGTGCTCAACCATGAATGTGTTGGGAGACGAGTACATTTAAGGTGTATATTATGGAAATATTTTAAAAAATATCGTTAATATTTGTGGCGGTGATTATGTGTCACGACCCGGGCCCGAATTACGGTAACCCCGAGCCGTGAGCCCATACTTACTCCCATAAATTCCGAATTAACCTAAGTTAAAACGGAATCCACAAGGGATATCAATTTCAATAAACCTGACAATTACACAATCATTGCGGAAATCTATACTTGACAAAATCAATCTACGATTTACATGTATACAAAATGAAATCCTTATACATGTATCACATCCAATACAATTAATTACATTCCATGAATGAATGTACAAAATAATGTTTCGAAACATTTATCAAAATATTGGAGTTCCCTTCTCGCACTCCTATGACCAGGTCAAATGGCATTTTGACCATTCCACTCGATTAGACCTCCTGGAGGAACCGGAGCGGTCTCCTCCGCTGGCGCCGCGGGCGCTGTAGGACCGGCAGGGGCAATCGGGCCTGTGATGTCATCAATAATACTAATGAACACGACGGTTCAACAATGTATAAATAAATCTTGCAATAGCACATGTATTGAATTAATTAAATCCATTCAGTAACAATTACCATTCCAGACAACTCTAGATAATTCCTACAATGACAATGGGTACATAAGAATTTATCAATAGACATTGCTATCATAGCTTTCATTCATTTTATTTCGTTTCATTTCATTTACCATCTCATTTCATTTCATTTCATTTCATTTACCATCTTCCCTCAAAGGAAGGATTCATCCTCCGTACGGAAGGCATCAATCAATATCCATAGATAAGATCGGAATTTGTGGGACTTACTAGTGTCCGGGCCAGGGACAACTAGCATCACCACGGAGCTCCGGAACGCCCCCAAATCCATCTGCTGCAGCAGGATTAATCATTTCATTGTTACCTTTAATAATTGTTCATTCATTTATTTATTCATTCATTGTATTATTCAATTCAACTCCGTAACGAGCTTAAGGCATTACAAGTAGTGCCATATTCAAGATTTGCATCACATCTATTAATTCTATTCAAGTTCAAAATCAAATTTCTAAACCAAACAAATGGGTGAGACGCTTGTTATTTAATGTACGTGTTATTCTATATGAACATCACTTTGGATAGTAGTTTGTACATTCAAATAACCTAAGTTAACACTCATGTAGGTTTAGACAACACCTTTGAGGAATTAATACTTAATTCGTTACCATTCTTTTCTTTTAATTTCCTTAATCTCGATACTTAGATTATGGTACAATTAGCTCAAACACTAATTTACGGATCACTAATACCCATAGGAAGCATAAATGTTTCCAAAAAATATACCAAAATTCACCGGAACAGCTCCCAGTTACGAGCCTGTCCGATCGATCGGCCAGAAAAACGTCCCAGTTAAAAGACAGTCCGATCGATCGGACTGCAGGTCCGATCGATCAAACCTGGGCGTGTTGCAGGTCCGGGAAAACCTCAGTTTTCTCTCCTTTCTATTTCTTCTCTTTTACACATTCAAATCACTCTCATTACACAAGAGGATTGAACTTCATGTTCCCTTTTTATACATCACCACTAATCATTTCAATCAATCCACAATAAATTTCCAAAGCTTAATGAAGGATACACAAACTCCAAATCCATGAAAACTCAATGAACTTCACAATGACTAACACTAATCACAAGCAAGTGTTTATACTTGCCTCTTATGAAGTTAAATAGCAAAAGCCCTCTTTCCTTGGTTTGGCTTTGAGATGAAATTCCCAAATGAAACCCTAATTCCATGAAAATGTGAAATACACAAACTCATAAGCCATTTGTGCTAGAAATCATGCATAACCACTCATTATGACTTGCAAACTCATTAAAAGCTCTAAGTACTTACTTGTAGCTCAATGAGGGAAACCTTGAGTTCTTTCTCAAGCTCTTTCTCTTCAACAATGGGGAAATGGCTTAGGGAAGATGATGAAGGTGATGCCTCTCACACCAAACCACTTGCACCTTTCCTAATCTCACACTTGATCAAGGAAATGGAAGAGAAGGGAGAAGAGGAAAATGACTCTAGGGTTTGCTTGAGAGTGAAATGAATGCTAAGGTTCATTTCATTCTAATATATGGATGTCTCACACTAAAGCCCCTTCCCATTTACCTTTATTACATTTTGAGTCAAATGAAACCTCATTTGGTCAATTTGATGTCAAATGGAGTCGCGTCTATTATGAAAGTTGGTGTACTACTCGTGATACACGCGTTGATATCAAGGATTTCCGTATTTGACGAAATACGTGAAAACTCGTATTTACGGAAAAGTCCTTAGCCTACCTTGTTTGAGTATAAACTCACTTTAACCAATTCAATTCTAATTCATTATGCTTAATGCATCATTTGAGACTAATTTGTCTCCCTTTGGTCATTAACCTTTATTAACCATTTACCCATGCTTAATTAGCATTAACCTCAATTATTTAGCCTTAATCACGATTAGTTTGGGTCGGGGTGTAACATTATGGGTGCTAATAGATGGGGTTGAGAAGGGTTGACCTTTGTGAGGTAATGGGTATGGGCTCAGATGATGTTATTAATAGCTCGAGTTGGGCAATCACAAGCTTGTTCATGATCAACCCATAGGCCTTATATTCTGGCTTGGTTCCGGCCCATCTGTTTTGCAAATTATATAGGCGGTAAGAACCCAGAGCAAAGGGTGCCCAAAAAAAGGATTTTCCGCCGATCATATCAGCGGAAAACATGCAATTACAGACTTGCTGCTGATCCGATCAGCGGAAAACCTGCAATTGATGTCCAGACCCCCTGGCACTATTTTTTTCCCCTTTTTTGGTCTAGTTCAAGTCCGGGTCCTTACAAATATTTAGGGGCGGGCTTGGCCCTTAACTACTAGGTCATGAATTGAGGATAAATTGGCTTGTGCGCAGATTTGTAATAGAAAAATGTTGGGCTTTAGATTTTCCCAAAGAATTTAAACAAAACTCTCTTTATAGGGAAAATACTTTGGATTAATACATTAGATATAAATGTATCATATCTCGTTAATTATTTTGAAAATAAATTTGCATTGAATTATAAATTAGATATCCAAGAATAACCAATGTGTACCTTACAAACATCGAGGGCAAATGAAACTCCTTTGTTCCATATGGCCCTACTTGACCTACTGTAAGAGTACAGGCTGTTTTCTTAAGTTACTATATCAAAATTCTCAAGGTCATTGCTGTATTCAATGTGTTATATTAAAACACACCCACTATTAAATGGTCCCTGGGTATGCCCCCTTGTCCGGTGAGTGTAGGCTTTCTTTTCACATGTGCAGTGGGCTTCCTTTCCGCATGTACGGGGTACTTTCCTACTTACTGCCTTCCCTTCCCTTCCCTTCCCACATGTGTGGACTCTCTCTTAGATCCAACCCCTCTTGACTGGAGTTTAAATAAAAAAATCAACCGTCTGGATCGCTAAACCAGCATCGTCTACAACAAAAAGAGAAATTTGTTCCATCAATCTGGTGCGGGCTTAAAGAGTAAACTAGATAACGTCAAAAATGAATATTCCAAATTTTTTACACGATCATGTCACCTAGTTGCAAGCTAGAATTAATTAGTACTCTTCATCTAAATCACTAATTATAAGCTTTATATATATATATATATAATATTTAAAAAATGATGGGGAGATGGTTTCATCAGGGAAGAAAGTCTTGGCGCTATACAGTTAGTTGGGTTTCCATATTTGAATCTTCTGAAGAATGTATGGGTAAAAGCAGGTTTAACCCACGTAAAAACCCTCATTTAGGCATGAACTCATGATTCACTACACTTTTTTGACTTACTAAGATCTAAACCAGTTGTATTTTGGTCTTTCAGAATGTAGCTCTCCATTGAAACGATGTTGATCCATTCTACTGTTATTCAGCTTTATGTTCCAACTGAATGATTCTTACTAAGCCAATGAAGGAGAAAGTCACAAATATAGGAAAAAATATTTACTCACAAAGCACCCAACAACACAGTACCAAGCTAAGAAACTAATGATGCACACAGACTCTTTTTTCATGAAGCAGAGAACCTAGAAATCTATAATACCTTAGATATTTCAGTTTGTATGTAATGCACCCTACATTTCATCTCTTGCAGTTGAGAGCACCACAATCCTTATCCATCCATGTGAATAATGCATCGAAGGCTTTCACCTTGGAGCATGAGGTCAAACGCCTTGTTGATTTTAGAGAAAGATACATGATGGGTGATGAATTTCTCCACTTCAAGTTCCTGAGCAATACAACATAAAAATCAACAAAAATGAAATTCAAGTCCACATGAAAGGGTTGGTAAGGGAAGATCACTTTAAATTTAGGTGAAAGCTCAAATAATAAAATGCATTATACAATACGGCTTCTCAGAAGGAAGAAATCCACATGAATTATTGATGACGTGCACTCAAAACTACTCCATTCACTAGCAAGCTCGCTGAAGTATGGATTATAGTTCCCAAACTCACTCAATGGATAGATAACAGTGTTTTCTTGGTTGGGTTCTACTACTCAATACAACTCTGACTAAAGATGTGCACAACTTCACATTCCAATTCAACCTTCTGTTTTTGTGATCACTTTTGAGTTACGCAATTAAGATTATGAACTACTTTTCAGATTCTTTGTTGGATTATGTAATTAAAATTAATCTCAATTAGGATTCAAGAGATTTAGATAGTTTTACTATACATGAGTTACAAAAATATTAACTGAGAGATGGCACACAGGTTCATAGTTTGATTTCCATTTTTTTTTTTTCAGAAATCTTCTTCCTTCTTCTCTTTTGACTTTGGTTAAAAAAAGTACAAGAGGCACCCAGGGAGCAAGTCCTTCATGCCTTTAGTGCTCCTTCTGATGCTCTTGTATCAAAGCGACATTACTAGAAAATTGACTTTTAGCGGCCGCCACTTGCCGTCGCTAAAAGTTGATTGGCGGTCGCTAATACTCTTTAGCGACCGCCCAGTGCCGGCCGCGAAAACTTCGTCTCTAAAGGTATTAGCGACCACCCGTGGCGGTCGCTAATACTTTTTGCGACCGCTACATGGCGGTCGCAAATAAATTTTAAAATTTTCTTTTGGACTTTTAGCGACCGCCACCGCCATGGCGGTCGCTAATACTACATATGGCGATCGCTAATGCCTCATTTTTTTTAAGTACTAGCGGCCGCCAGAGCGGTCGCTAATACATTGTTTTTTTTTTTTGTTTTTTTTATTTTTTTTATTTTTAAAACTATTAGCGACTGCTAAAGCTTTTTTTTTTTAAATAAAATTTCCGTATTTTCTCAAATTTTTTCCTTTTTTTATACCTGTACCTGAGTATATACAACTACTGCCATCAATTAAAATTACAAATAACAAAGCCTAAATATATACAACTACTACCATCAATTAAAATTACAAATAAAAAAAGAAAGTCTTATATTAATTGCATTCAAAACATTACAAAAGTTTCAATAAAATATATCCATTACAATTACAGGAAAAAGAAAAATTTTCCATGCCGGGTGCCGTGGTATATCCGATGCTCTCAAACCTGAACAGAAAAAGAAAAATAAATATTAAAAGATAAGTATAAAAATTGGCAATTTATACTAAATATAAAAAAATTAAGAATTAAAATTAAAATTTTAACGTATGTTTCAACATTACGGGCAATCCAGGAGTCGGAATCTCGTCCTGACAGTTCCTACAAGTCATAAATGACTACGGGCACGTGCCAGTCAAGTTTTACAGGCAACGGAGCCCGTTTCGTCGTTTTGAGCACCCGGAAGCTCGTTTTCTAAGTTTTAAGTTAACGTTCTAATTAAAACATACGTTTCAACTGTACGATCAATCCGGGAGTCGGAATCTCGTTCCGTCAGTTCCTGCAAGTCATGAATGACTAGGGGCCCGTGCCCGTCAAGTTTCACGAGCAACGGACACCGTTTGCTCATTTTGGGCGCTCGGATGCTCGTTTTCTAAGTTTTAAGTTAACGTTCTAACTTAAACCTACGTTTCAACTGTACGATCAATCCAGGAGTCGGAATCTCGTTCCGTCAGTTCCTGCAAGTCATGAATGACTAGGGACCTGTGCCCGTCAAGTTTCAGAGGCAACGGACCGCGTTTGCTCATTTTGGGCGGCCGGAGGCTCGTTTTCTGAGTTTTAAGTTAACGTTCGAACTTAAACATACGTTTCAACTGTACGAGCAATCCGGGAGTCGGAATCTCGTTCGGTCAGTTCCTGCAAGTCATGAATGACTACGGGCCCGTGCCCACCAAGTTTCACGGGCAATGGACCCCGTTTACTCATTTTGGGCGCCCGGAGGCTTGTTTTCTAAGTTTAAAATTAACGTTCTAACTTAAACCTACTTTTCAACATTACGAGCAATCCGGGATTCGAAATCCCGTTCCGTCAGTTCCTACAAGTCATGAATGACTAGGGGCCCATGCCCATCAAGTTTTACGGGCAACGGAGCCCGTTTCCTCGTTTTGGGCACCCGGAGGCTCGATTTCTAAGTTTTAAGTTAACGTTTTAACTTAAACCTACTTTTCAACATTACGAGGAATCCGGGATTCGAAATCCCGTGCCGTCAGTTCCTGCAAGTCATGAATGACTAGGGGCCCATGCCCGTCAAGTTTCACGGGCAACGGAACCCGTTTCCTCATTTTGGGCGTCCGGAAGTTCGATTTCTAAGTTTTAACTTAACGTTCAAACTTAAACTTATTTTTCAACATTACAAGCAATCCGGGATTCGGAATCCCGTTTCGTCAGTTCGTACAAGTCATGAATGACTAGGGGCCCATGCCCGTCAAGTTTCACGGGCAACGGAGCCCGTTTCCTCATTTTGGGCGCTCGAAGGCTCAATTTCTAAGTTTTAAGTTAACGTTCTAACTTAAACCTACTTTTCAACATTACGAGTAATCCGGGATTCGAAATCCCGTGCCGTCAGTTCCTGCAAATCATGAATGACTAGGGGCCCATGCCTGTCAAGTTTCACGGGCAACGGACCCCGTTTCCTCATTTTGGGCGTCTGGAAGCTCAATTTCTAAGTTTTAAGTTATCGTTCTAACTTAAACCTACTTTTCAACATTACGAGCAATCCGGGATTCGAAATCCCGTGCCGTCAGTTCCTGCAAGTCATGAATGACTAGGGGCCCATGCCCGTCAAGTTTCACGGGCAACGGAGCCCGTTTCCTCGTTTTGGGCGCCCGGAGGCTCAATTTCTAAGTTTTAAGTTAACGTTTTAACTTAAACCTACTTTTCAACATTACGAGCAATCCGGGATTCGGAATCCCGTTCCGTTAGTTCCTGCAAATCATGAATGACTAGGGGCCCATGCCCGTCAAGTTTCACGGGCAACGGAGTCCGTTTGCTCGTTTTGGGCGCCCGGAGGCTCGATTTTTAAGTTTTAATAGTTCTAACTTAAACCTACTTTTCAACATTACGAGCAATTCGGGATTCGGGATCGCGTTCCGTCAGTTCTTGCATGTCATGAATGACTAGGGGCCCATGTCCGTCAAGTTTCACGGGCAACGAAACCCGTTTGCTCGTTTTGGGCGCCCGGAGGCTCATTTTCTAAGTTTTATGTTAAGGTTTTAACTTAAATGTTGAAATTTTGAAATGAAAAATAATAATTTTATCTGGTCAGGATCAGTCGAGCCTGCTAAATCATGACTGCCCTCTCCACCGAAGTCATGTCTAGCCCTGTGGTCGCTGCCAGCGTCTGGTGCCTATAATTATTTATTATACAGTTAAAAACAATAAAAAAAAAACATAAGTATTGATGCATCAATGACATAATTGACAATTTAAACGTACAATTTTTTTTCTTACTAACCTGAGTAGTGGGTGGTGGGTCTGATGCGAGCGGGGTGCGACTCTGTGATAGACGACAACAAAAATCATCAACCATTTAGAGCAATCTTAAACTTAATTGCCTAGGCCTAAGAGAAGTATCATACAAGAAATGTGGAGTTTAAGACCTATAGATGATAGGAAAGAAAACACCTTTTTTTATATAAATAAATGCATTTTTTCAAGTTAGAACATTATATCCATTACAAGAGCAAACACACATATAACACCATAGATAACGCTGGCAGTAATGCCTCTCAAGGGTTCGGTAGATTAGTTAGCAAAGGAAATAACGCTTTTTCAAGTGGTAGGAGATGACATTGAATGTTGACATATTCATGTTGTTGGACGAACGGGGCCTTCATAACACTGGTACCATTATGCATGTATGAAAGCACATTGCCTGTCACCATCAGCAAATGACAAGCACAAAAGAAACCCAAGTTTCTTTTATTAGCAGAGCCACTAGCACCATACAGCTGCAAACATGAAAGGGTATAGGCCCTTCAAATCAAAGAGTGAGACATGAAACCAAAACCAAGGAGGGGAATTTCTAAAAGGAAATATGGATTCTTTATATGCATACAACTGGAAAATTGATGTTTCCTCATCAAGTTCAAGGACATGATGTATGAAAGGAATTTAAAGGTTCAGTGGCCCAAAGAATGTTTAGTTAGTTGAGGAGCAGCTTTCTGTACATGTGGGGTAACAATTTTCTACTTTAGATCATTGATCTATGGTTCCTATTATGGAAGGGAACTGCACCAAGAATCTCTCAGACTTGAATATCCTAATCCGTCATTCATTTTTTTTCCTAGAAATTGATGGTTAAGTAATACACAATGACACAAATAAGTTCAAAAAGGGCTGATAATAAATGGCCCAACATTTGCTTGCGGGAGATTTTTGGAAAAACGAGAATCCCAAATCCCATTCTCTTTAGTTTCTATATGTTCCCATGACTGATAATGAGGTTGCTCATATTTTGGCCAAGTATTATTCTCTGCCTTGGCAAAAGCTTCTGTTGGGATGGTTATTCCCTGGACTGGTTGTGGGAAAGGGATCATTTCCCCCAGGTCAAGGGTCTTTTTTTTTTGTTTCTCTGATCTTAATGAATTTTGTTTAAAAAAAAAAAACATAACAAAAGTTCACTATAATTTGAGAACCCAGCCGAGAATTTTCACCTATATTATTGACAGAAAATCAAATTTCACTATAACTTGAGAAAAGCCTACCATTAAATTGATCACAAGTACAACAGAGTAAAAAAAAAATTGGTTTCTATTCCGATGATGTCTATCATGGCTATCTATGTATTCTCCCAAAGAGAGAGATACAAACTACAAAAAATGCAACAAAAGGAAGGGTCGTATGCACCCCTTGCTTAGCCAAACAATTGGTGAAGCCATTAGACCAAAGGGGCATGGTAGACGTGTGTCACTCAAGAGCTGGTATTCAAGGAGCCACTCTCCACCACAATCTTAGAAGGAATTTGTAGGATAGCAAATTCACAATGACAAAGTACCCCTTCCGCCCCATTAACATTCCAACTCCATGAAATTACCTTTCTCACCTTTATAGGAATGCCACCATATAGGGAAGCCTCCCAATATTGATGTTTGGAGTACATTGATGCTTAATGAAGGATGATGGGAGAGTGAATATTGACAAATGACGCAAGACAGTGGGGTTGATTGATGAGATTTGGGATTGGAGAGTGAGTCTTATTATTGTCTTCTAGTCCTACTCTTATATAATTTCACAGATAAATTACAAAGGACTTCGAGCACATATTCTAATATAATTTCTCAAGCAAATTACAGAGGACTTAAAGCAAATACCCTGAACAAGTGTACATCCGATTTCTGTGTCAGATGGTGCCTTCTAAAGCTGTGGATGAAGAAACATAAAGCTACCTAAAAGATTAGTAATTAACAAATGGGGATGATATAAGGTGGCCTTGACCTTGAGAGACCAAAATCAGCAGCTACATTGGCCAAGTATTTCTTGCCAAGCAAGATGTTCATCGCTGACTGTAATTCACCCAAAGGTACTGCTACTAGGCCAAGAATACAAACTGGGCTAAGGTGTGGTTCTACCATGTCAAAACTGTTCCCTGGGTTTTGGGGCATCAGTTTCAAACATTTCATACATTTGAAAACCAGCAACCATACAACCACTGACACAGATCAAAACAAGGCCCCTCTGTTTTTAAGCAAAAATTGCATGCGTGAGATTGTTGAAAGAACCAAGAGATTCCACAAGTGCGGTTCGTTCTTGACTCAACCCCCATCGGCTATGACTCCACTCACCACTTCAAAATGGGGATTTAATTTAAGATGAAATAGGAAAGTGATTGAATGTAATTATACATGTATGTGTGTAACAGTATTGTTGGGAAAATCTGAAAATGGTCCCTATGTTTTGTCCTAATTTATTACATTCCAAAACCCCTACATAGTAGTATAGTATCAATAACCTCCTCACTAGCCATTTCTCCATTCACTCACATCTGCCATAAAGTAATCAAGAGACAATAAACACTTTTTCCTCCAACCAAAACCATGACAGGAAATCCTATATAGCCACATCAATGCCACTGAAAACATAATTCCCATTATTTGCACTTAAACAAATGCAGCTCCCATGGTCCTCTATTTCAATCCAAAGAAAAACTCTTTCATCAAGTCATTCTGAGTGTTCTCACTGCACCTTCTCTCTCTCTCACACACACAACAAATCTCATTGCAACTCCATCAAAAACTATTCAATATCTTCTTCATCTAATTTAAATATCCAAAAACCTGACCATGCTATTTTTGAAGTCCTCATTCAATGCCATTATTCCCAAATCCACATTTAAGATTGGAATTCCTTAAAGTTACGACATGCAAAACGCATCAAACAAGAAGAACAATTACAAGTACCACAATCAAAAGAAGAATTATAATAAATTTCAATTTGTGTGAAAAAGATTACTTTTAAAGATGAAAATTCCCAATCCAGCAGCAACCCCCAGGAAATCAGCAGATGCGGGGCCGCCACGAACACGCCCTCTGCAAAAAGAGGGCGAATTGGCAATCTTGATTATCAAAATAAGAAAGAACAATCACCAGAGAATTGCATTTGAAATTGCTATGTGTATAAATCCAACAAACCTTTAATCTTTCCAAAAAAGAGATTCTCGTAAGCTCCAAACTGGTCCTTGATCGTTTCAAGACTCTCCTACACAGAGCAATGAGGGTTTTGAGATTCAATGCATTGGATTTCATGGAAGAACAAAGAACCCAAAAAAAAAAAAATTCACTGTTGGATTGAATCAAAGTTAAATCAAAAGGATGACATTAAAAAGAAATTATTAGAGTGACATTTGGTCACACCATACTTTTAATATTTTCTTACTACCCTAGTTGACATTTGCTCAATACCCTCTCTCTACAACTGTGCTCAGAGAAGCTTGGGTTGTGGCATTACATTAGCAGCTCTCTTTCCACCAAACTAAGAGCAGCTAAATGCACACTGAGATTTTGTCTTGCTCTTCTTCTTCTTCTTCTTCTTGTCATTACTATGATTATTATTCTTTCTCATACATATATACAAGGGGCAGTGATGATGTTTTTATTGATGGACTTTAGCTTGTAATATCAAACAGATATGGGGCAGATGTCTTGTCTTTGCATATTTGGCTTGGCAACATTGGAGGGTCTGTGTCTCTTTTGTTACTCAGGCAACCAACTGACGCAGCCATTGTAGAGAAAGGCACACCAACCACATGTTTGATGAAAGGCAAATCTGAGCCTCAGTAATTATTCTCCCTGCTAATGTTTTTGTTTTTGTTCTTGAAAGTATGTTTTGGGTGCCTTAACCTAGTGGAAAGAGGATTACTCTAAGAATTCTTAGTTACATTATAACAAAGGCTGCCCAAGTCAGAGGTCCATAGGTCATATTTAAGCTAACTCTTAAAATGTGTTGAGCAGATAGGCCCTTGCGAACTCTTAAAATATGTTGAGCACATAGGGCCACATAAGGGGTTTTTCTCCCCAATTGTGTGTATCTTAATGTTGCAACCTAAGACAGGGCATCTACAAACTGGTCCTTTTAACAAAGGACTGGGTTTAACAAGCCTTTTAAGTTATGTTTATATTTAGAGTCTTAAAGATGAGAAGAATTGAACATTTGAATTTGATGGCTCCTTGGTAGCAAAAGAAATTATTAGAGTGACATTTGGTCTTTTTTTTGGATCTAGCCTTTGTCTCTTCAATTTTAGAAATTTAAATATTACCCCACCCCCACCCCCACACACACACAAAAAAAAAAGAAGAGTTTTGTAGGTAAATAATGCCCAAAGCTATCTTGTAGGTTTGTTGCTGATGGGACTAGTGGGGTGGGTCCCAAAAACAGAAGTGCCATTTCACTCCATACCATACTTAATCTTCCGAATTTAAAAAATGACAAACTGGCCATCAAATATTACCTCACTGTATGTGGTCCTTCCCTTCATCTCAAGCTTCTTGCAAACTGAATAAAGAACAAAAAGAAAAAAGCTTACATGTTTCAGTAGCTAACTCCAACAAATGTCTGTCAACTGTCTTTAAGTTACATTTGCATTTAGAGAGCTCAGACAGCATCTTAACCATGTTTTAGATAAAGACAATAGACATGTCAGAACTATCTCTAACAGGCTCGCTAGTTGACACAAACCATGAATGAGTCAAGTGTAGTGACGCAGGCAAATATATTAAGAATTCTCCAAAAGACAAATGTATGCAATGAGTGATCTGCCTTATTTATTAGTAAGGAATGATCTGCCATCTGATTACAGCAATGAATGTTTATAATCAAAATCACGCCAATAACTTGTATAAATATAAAAGGCATGCATATTTTCTGTCTCCTGTTACTATTAATATATACAAGTTTTTTTAAAAAGAGACCATTCAAAAAGAGAACAAATCTGAAAAAGATTTAGATGTATTTGCTTTACCACTAGAGGTTTGTCAGGTTGTAAATAATTCCTGAAGAAATAATATTGTGCATCCTTATCTGGATACCTACATTAGAAACATGGATAAAATGATCAAAACAATGTCTATAAAGACAAATCATTGAACTTGCAGAGAATGAGAGAAACATACAAGCTGAAGTCACAGTCAAAGCCAGCATATTCATTAAAGTGGTTGGCAATGTCATAACCCCTGTAGCTGTATGACCCATATTCAAAGTCAATGAAGTGGAGCTTCCCTGGAATGAGAAGAAAGTGTAACTCAAGAACGAAAGAATATGAACAGAAAATAAATGAAGTTTCTTTAGATGAAGAATAACGTCTTGCTACAGAACAAGAGACCGATATTAGGCTACCCAGTCAAGTACCAACATAGTTTAACACAAGTTTTGAACATCCTAATTCACAAGTCAGGTTTTATATATATGCTATAGAAAAGGATATAGCTAATTTGCATGCTACTATTTGAGATAGAACAAATCCTGTCAAATAGCTTTCCTTGGTAAGTCAATACAAACCATGGTTAATTTACTTATTGCTCTACATGGCTTGCTTTAATAGAATTAGAAATATAAACAAGAAAAATATGTAATGAAAGAAATGTTTCTGATGAATTAGAACTATAAACAAAACCCTTTTTATTCAAAACAATAGGTGGTCTCTATACAAAAAGGAAAGGAAAAAAAAAATTTCTCCAAAAAGGGTTTTGTTCATCTGTTACAAGGTTGAAGTAGCCCAGATTTTCAAATGCCATGAATGAGATCGCAGCTGGGAAACATTACAAGGACCATTCCCCATGATATTTGGAGGGAAACCTCTTTCCCCAAATATGGTCCAAGGGTTTCCATAGACAAAATGCCAACCAGTCAGCCCACTTTAATTTGGCCATTTGGATGAATGATGTCTGCACTTTCAAAATTATAAACTAAACCACGCTCAAAAGCTAACACCTTAGAAGAAGATCTGTACTGAACCAATTCCTTGCAATCAACAATCCCTTTCCACTGGATATCCAAAACAAATGAACAAAAATTATGTACAGCAATCTTTTCCCACCCAAGTAAATCAAGACATGCCAAATCAAGCCAACCAAAAAAAAACAAACATCAGAAAACAGAGAAACATACAAAAAAAGAAGGGGAAGCAAACAAAAACGAAAATAGAAGACAACTCTATACCATAGATCCAAAATTTTGCCAAACCCAAAAACTCATAGAAAGAAACTGAAACACTAAATAGAATCAGGGCCCAGTTTGTCACTTGTTTGTTGATGCAGCAACCTGTATAGGGCACCACAACAATAGCAAATCTTGATCTATCTAATAAGAAATAACATTTCTAATGCCATGATATTGCAAAATCTCATTAAATCAGTAGGATATTATATAATGTAAGGTTAACTGAGGACAACTGTACCGTGGGAAGCAAATTCTTGCCGATTCTTTCTTGCTTTTGTGGCCATAGTGCAACATATATAATGAGTAGAAATTACCCCCACAAAAAGTACACTTCTTTTTTGTTAAGGGAATGTTTTTAATAGATTATCATTCACCAAATAGTAACAAACTGCAACCTGGAAAAAAACATCTACTGACCTGCTCACTATGACCTTGTGGGAAGTAGACTACGCGGCTTCCAATGGCAGGCAAAGATACAAGAGGGCCAGCACATGCATGCCAAAGCTCAGAATTCAGGCACCGCTTTTCTCCTGTATAATGTTTCATAGTAAGGGCAAGCCTTAGATGCAAGAACTTCAGTATGTACCAAGATGTGTTTCCACTATAAAATACGACAAGTGAACATTATTGTGCGTCAACAACCAATGAGGTTTAAAAAAAGGTAGATAATTGCATTGTCAGTGTTTGAATTCAAACGTTGAATCTACAAATCCCAGCCAACTGATACTAACCACCCAAGTCTAATTCTTTAATAAATTTTCTCCTTAATGGGTAGTATTTGCCACTTTTCTTTGCATTGCAACACTTAAAAATCATTACATATATAACCTTGGAAAAGAAATAATGGCAGAAAAAAGTATTGTTGCAAAAAAAAAAAAAAAACCAAAATACAAAGAAAAAAAATTCCAAATAGATGTTAAGAAGAACTCTATACCCAACAAAGGAAACGAATTATTGATCATACTAAAAAATAGAACTCAGAACTCCCAAAAGACGTATTCTTTAAGGTCTGGCAACTGTAAAGCTTACCTTCCTGCGTGTGCTGCACAAAACCAGATGAAGAGAGCTTCATTTGTGGGGATTCCGAAAGGATCGCGCGAGGAATGCAAATTGAGGGACACCAAAACCAAGTCCTAATAGTTTAGCTCACTAACAGGCAACCACTTTGACGCGGCTAAAACCATGCCCAACATCAAACAATCTTCTTAACCTCTCCTCCAAGAAACTGAAACACTAAATAGAAGAGAACCAAAAAAAAGAAGAAGATTTTTTTATCACTAATCAGAGCGTACGATCTTCTAATCCCATTAAAACTCAGGAGAAATCCAACGTTTTCACAATTTCTCCAGGGCTAGGGCAAGAAGAAGCACAAGATCCACATCATCAACATAAAAAATAAAAAAAAAATTCCACAAATCCATCAAAACAGAATTTGGGGAAATCTTTTATAATAAAAAACAGCATGAACTGATCTCACTCACTCAAGAAATGGGTATTGATGAAATCGTACTAGATCCATGGGAATAACCTTGCCCTTGAATATTTTTTTATTTTTTCTATCGGTTCTCATTTTCCATCTGCGGCTGTTGATGTTAATGTATCTTATCGTCTCAAGATTTGATCGGAATGCGAAGGAACCCCACAAGTTTCTAAGCATTTTCAGCTGCCAAAAACTCACAATAAAAAAAAAAGGGGCATGGAGCAACTCAACAGTCCCAACAAAACAAAGAAGGGAAAATGAGAGAGATATTGAAATCACAAATCCACATACAAAGAAGGAACATTAGAGAGAGATACTGAAATCACAAATAGTTGGAAGTCTTACAACAAAAGTGATGCAGCGCTTCAAATGGTAACATGATACATACCTGATGGATGCTGGCCGGAGGATGCGCTGGCGACCGTGAGCGTAGGAGGGAGATGCCGAAGGCGTGAGGTGAGGGATGCGCTGGCGAGAGAGAGAGAGAGAATAGGTGGGAAGGGTTTCACAGGGCGCTGGCGGCTGGGCAGAGAGGAAACGCAGGGAGAGAGGGGGAGAGAAGGGAAGGAGAGGGAGAGAAGAAGAGAGAGAGAATCAGTGGGAAGGGTTTCACAGGGCGCTGGCCAGAGAGGGTGAACGCAAGGAGAGAGGGGGAGAGAAGGGAAGGAGAGGGAGAGAAGAGAGAAGAGAGAGAGAGAGAGAGATTGCAGAAGAGATGAGCGATCGAGGCGCGGATCGAGATGCAGAGCAGAGGAGATGAGCGATGAGCGATCAAGAGCGCGGGAGCAAGGGAAAAAAGAAGTGGGAAGGAAAAAGAGGGTTTGGCGGGGGTTGGGCTTTAGTGACCGCCGTTTCGCATTATAGGCGGCCGCTAATGGCTCTTTTGCGACCGCCACATGTGGCAGCCCGCGTTTTGGATGAGCAAATACTCAGTTTTCTAGTAGTGCGAGTTCTGATCCCATTAAGGTGGTAAAAAGAAAAATGTTTGCATTCAATTTGGATCGATCATCAAAGGGACGAATCATTATTCGGTTCATCATAGGGACGAGTCAGAACTTTATTCCAATTTAGCAACTAACATATTTCAAGAAAATCTTCCAAAAAAAAAAAAAGCATATTTCAAGATAAGGAAGTTCTTAATTTTAACCTTGTTCATGTACTTCTCTACAACTAAAGGCAGATCAGTGCGTGGTTTGTAGTTGCCAAAGAAAGTTCCCTTGAGAGTCGTCTCGTTCAAAAATTCATTGGGTGGGTCCTGAACTCTGCATCTTTGGTTGGAACTCCAACTAACACAGAACACCCCAACCCTGAGAATAATAAGAAACTATTGTCATAAATCAGGGACATGCTGGCTGAAATATGGATTTTTGGCAATTTAGCGTGTGTATAAGTGAAAGCTATCGTATAGAAAAATACATCATGAACACATTCGAATGCAGATATCACCACATTGACGTTCCCTGTGCACTCAATGCTCCTGTCCACTCCTCCACCAGTCATCTCAGCTAGTACCTGATCAAGTTCTAAGCCTTTTCAAATGACTGTTCCAATAGTACTTGAGAAGGAAAACGAGATGTGCAGTACTTTTGAATGAGTGTTGATTCTATAAAAGAGTGTCTTTTGTAGACTTATAAAATATGCTATGATAGAATGTATGGAGATGAACCTCTTGAACAGGTTTGTCGCGGTCTTTTGGGTTTATAAACTCAGTAATCCCGAACTTCTTTGCTGGAGGCAGGGGAAATAGGACCATTAATAACATAAATGACATGGTCTTTTGGGTTTATAAACTTATTAAGTTACTAAAATATAGCAGAAACTCCATGAATTGAAGTGGCATCTGCCAAACTCGAGTAGCATCTAGATCTCGTAGTTACCTTCCTCAAATCTATTTGGATTAAGATCAATACCAATAATCCTTGAAGCACCAGAGATTCTTGCACCTTCAGCAGCCTTATCATGTAACATCAAAACAAATATTTTCATACAAAAGGAAATGGACATAGTCAGAGTAGAAGTTTGACATCAACGCTCTGTATCAGTGGCTTGGCCTTGCATCAAATGCAGTGTCATTTTTTGGGGAACAAAACTGCCCATATGATGGGACTTAATGTGGACAAGAGATGCCCTAACATCATATGGTCAAACCACTAATAAGAGGTCATCTAGTAGGGTATACATCAGGCATGGTCCATCACATGATGGAGTCCACTAGACAAACAGCTTAGCTAGTCAAATGTTGGTACTGTTTGTGTCATTTTGGTTGAGAGAAACCATACAAATTCACTTAATCTCTCAATTGATATTCAATGCACTGTGAGAAAGGAAAAGCTAAAACTCACAGCAAGACCAACAGCTCCTAATCCGAAAACAGCCACAGTCGAACCCTTTGGTGGTTTTGACACATTCAAAGCAGCACCAAGACCTTATAGATGGTAACCAAGTTCAATTAAGACGAAGCTTGTACCAAATCAGTAAAAATTGGAAATGGAGTTCAACTGTGGCCTGGATCACCTGTTGAGATTCCACAGCTAAGAACACAGACTTTATCAAGTGGAGCTGAGGGGTTTATCTTAGCAACAGAACCAACATGAACAACAGTGTATTCACTGAAAGTAGAGGTGCCAAGGAAATGGTAAATGGGCTTCCCTTTGATGGAGAACCTTGACTTCCCATCACTAATCATCACTCCCCTCTGAGTGTTTATCCTGAGTAGCTCACACAAATTGCTTGTTTCTGATTTGCAGTGGACGCATTCCTTGCATTCCCCTGTAAACACTGGGAGGACATGGTCACCTGGTTTGAGATCTGTCACACCTTCTCCAACACTCTCCACAATCCTGTAACCATGAACATATATAAGAAATTAACATGAACAAGCATTACAAGTAATCCAGTAATGTATTGATCTACTGTTTAACTAATTTCAGTCTAAAATTTTCTTTTTAAACCACTAAGGGCCTTTTTATTTGCTTTAGAATATATGGGAATTCATGGTCAGATGAGCTCCGAAGAAGGATAATTAAAGAGGTGAAGTGAGAATGATATCAGGTAAGCGGTGAATGGTATAAGGTAGCAATAGTGTAGATGGGACCTTGACTTTCCTGGGATTTTAATTACTAGGATAAATGCTTGACATTAAAGGCGAGGTTATTTGGTGGTTATTTGTCATATATTCACATTTGATCTTCATTTCTAACCATTTCTTACCTACTCTATGCAAACAAACAGGCCTTAAGTGATTATTTTTTACTTTTTATAATTTTCAATTCCATCCAAAAGAGGTATAAAAAGATGATGATAGTTAATACTAGTTAGTATCAACAAAAAGAGCCTGTTTGTTTAATCATATTTGATTTATTGGCCTTATTAGTGAAGGATTAAAGGTGGTGATTGGCAAACGAACATCATTTCTTCACTTCAATGTGAAATGAGTGCCCACCCATCACCATAGTAAAACAAATCTTAGGAAATCTCATCTAAATCTCTCTTGTAATTCACTTAAAAAACATGGATAGCTGCCATAGAGGCCAAAATTTGATGCTGGTTGGGGTCTCAGAGTTGGAGATCTTTCACCATTGGATTGAGTTATCATTAGTTTATGTTGGTAAAGTAAAGTCCCACATCCCACATTGCCTAAGCAATGCCTTTTGGCAATTTAGGCAATGCCTTTGGCAATGCTTCATATATACCTCAAGTACTATTCAAGATGCTTTGGATTTATCAAAGGTGGGCTCAACCCAAGCAGCGCTACGATCTTTCATGTTGAAGATTTCTTCCTTTTTTATATAGAGCCCTATGTCAGATAGGTTGATAAAAAAGAAGATTTTTATAAAAGATCCATTAATTAAAGAAGACTTTATTTTGCAGTTTATTGGGCTTGACCCAGTCCCTAGTTCGACTAGGTTGGATTGCTTCTGGCCAAATAGGACTTCGTGGGTCTGGGGTGGCCTGGAATGGCCCGGAGGTGCTGGTTATTAACATGCCTAGAAATATTCATTTCTTCTCACCTTTCACTAGTCAAATTTCACCACCACCACCTCCATTTCATAATCAAAATTTTAACCAGTTATCCTGCTGTTACCTATATACAATACCAACATGGTCTAAACTATAAAAGATAAAAAAAAAGGGTTAAAAACCGATAAAAGAAAAGAACACCATACCCGGAAGCTTCATGTCCAAATATGCGAGGAAACATGGGTGTCTGTTCCTGAAAATTTTGGAACGTTTTTCATTTCAGTCATCCACACCAAACAGAAGTCAAAGGGGTAAAAACCCTATTTTCACATATCATTGATGTTATATGAATTTTCTTTTCCATTTGTAAAGTTCCCAATAAAAACAACGAAATAAATTTGTTTGCACTCATTTACGCATTACACATGTAAATTTAAAATACATATATCTAAAATTTAGGTGCGAAAATGATGCAGAAATGGAGTCATTAGGCACTAAAATTAATTTTCACCTCTTACCCACCTCACACCTAAAAGAGGTCATGGTCTAAAACCCATCATCACCAACATTTTTTTTTTAATTCCTATGAGCCTCCAAAATTTTAATCCAAAACCGTTCATATTTTATATTGACCCTTAAACCTGTAGGAGATTTAAGATACATTAAAATTGTACATATATGATCCAAGCGTTTTGAACTGTTCAACATTTATGCATGTGAAAATGTTACAACGTTTACGCATGAAATTGGTGCTTTCAAACAAATATGGTATGGCATGCAATATGGTTCAAACTTCAAATGTGTAAATTGGTAAACTTACATAAGTTAAGTTTACCTATGTTATAAGTCCCATTTTGATCATGGTAATAATTTACTTGTTTTGTTTTGTGGGACCATACCTTCGCTTCCCAGAAGAAAACATCAGTGTGGCAGAGGGAGCCGAAAAGGATCTTCAAACGAACTTCCATGGCCTGAGGAGGTGCCACTTCAACTTCCTCTATCACCAATGGCTTTCCTGCCTCCCATGCAACAGCAGCTACATATGCCCCAACAAACAAAAACCCAAATGACCTCTTATATTCAAAGCTAAATCCCCATCAAAGTGGGCAAATTTTAACATCCAGTTCAGAAAGACAAATACATCTAAACAATACAAGATTGAACACCCAGCTAGTAAGAGATCCAATAGCGATCAATTCATCACCAAACACATAAATATATCATAATCGATATGACCTGACCAACCCAGTTTTTCTCAATACTTTCTGTTACCTCTGCATCGAATAACCTGACCAACAGTGCTCGACATCCTACTGGAACACGAAAATTGAACAGAACTTTTTTCCTCCAGAGCCTCTGGGAAAGCTTGTTGCTCTGGTTGGGGTTGGAGAGATGAGCATTTCTTGTATATTTATAGGACTTGGAGGAAAAGACACGTGGGGGAGTGCTTGAAAATGGAGGTACACGAGCATAATCTAACTTGAAGACACTTGTCTCGGATTGGGAAGTCTTTAATAGACTTCTAATTGCACTTCCAACTGCTAAATTTTCGTTTTTTAATCTAACCATTCCTACTAAAATTTCTGCGTACATAAATACTTTTGTGGAGCACCGAACGAAGTCCCGAGCATGCTTGTGAAGCCGGTTTTGCTCGGAAGGAGTGATGGCTGTATAAATGAATTTTTAGTGTATTAGTTCATTGTATACGGATTGGACTGGCCGGTGTGGATTAAACTAAATCCGTCATCAATTCAGTTCCTAATACTTACGGATTTATGGATTTTGAATCCCTCACCAATCCGGCATTGTTAAAAACCAAATCAATCCGATCCGATCCGTGGAGAATCGGATGGGTTTGATCCGTTTAATTCGTTGATGCTAATGTTAAAAAAAGATATCTAACAATTCATAGAAAAATTACAAATTACAAATATATTTAGACCCCTTAACTTATATTTAGATCCCTTAATTAGTTTTTATTTATATTTAATGTCAACGGATCAGATCAGATTGAATCCGTTGATTGAGGATGAAATCCGTTACTGATCTGTTGCTAATGGATTACAAGATTTTCAATTTGTCATCAATTCATTTACCTTCAGTTCGGTTAAAAATCCACGGATCGTATTAGATTGGATCGGTTTTACGAATCAACGGATTTTTTTTGCACCCCATGTTTAATTACCATTTAATGTGGGTGTTTTTTCTCTATGAAAAGGGTAAAAAGGAGCTAAGTTTTTTGCTTACTTCCTAGTATTATATTATACTAGGCTGAAGGGTTTTGAGGTGATTTTGATCATAACTTATGATTTTGACAGGGAATTATAACTTTTCACTTTTAATATGTAACCACTCATCTCCTCCACTTCATATAACTACTTTTTTTTACCCACTTTTCACTTTTATATGAGAATCTTCATTTCTATCCCTATCATAATCACTCGATTATTGTCATAGATATTTGAAGATGATTTTTTGTAATCTAAGTTTTTCTTAATAAAACAGTAATATATTTTTCAGTTATCGATGAATAATTAAACATGCTCGTGCTAAGCACAAGAAGTAGAGACCGACGAAGAAAGCGAAATACCCCCGCAGCATATAAAGATGGTCAAATATGGGTGTTTTGGGTCATTTCAATACTGTGTAGTTTTATATATACATTTTCCTTCCCTCATTTTTCAGCACTCATCTACTATTTTTAAGTCCTCATTGTCTCTCTATGGAAGTGTCATTGTGGGCCACCCCACTTTAAGATAGATCTCTCTAAGCTCTTTAAGACACCAAAAGCATTCTCTGCCCTAAAAGGTTAAGAAAAGTCCGTAAAACACAAATTCTAAAAATTAGGAGATGCCCGTGGGCCGGCCCGAACCGTGGCATGGCCCAGCCCAGCCCAGCACTTGGGCTGACACGGCCCGTTTTACACCCCCTAATTTTATATGAAGTGACCAAACTACCCTCCTAACCAGTCCCTCTCACTTCCGACCTATATAATGCCCACCATTTCCCATTTCCCGCCTTCACCAACAGAGCGCCAAAACCCACCATTTCCTCTTTCCTTCTTCACAAAACCCTAATAAAATTTTGTTCATCTCCCATAACCCCAGAGAATGAGAGGAGGTACGGTTCAGATCAATTGGCACGACACCAACCCAGTCCTAACCCTAGATTTCCACTCTCCCACAGGGTTTCTTGCCACTGGTGGTGCCGATCATGACATCAAGGTACCATGCCTTTGCAATTTTCTTTCTGGGGTCTTCCATTTTTTGCTCTGATCTCTTGCATTTCAGCTCCAATGCTTCAATTCCTTTATCTGATGATGTGATTTTTATAAAATGGTAGATGGTTTTGTGATGATTGGGTGATTTGAGGATGTTTTGTAGTTTATGTCAAATCATTCCCTCTTGCATTTTTCATCTTCATAAATGGAAGATGGGGTTGTGATGACTATCTATTAGAAGAAAGCATGTGCCTTTCTTCTTTAATTTGTTTTTCCACAAATGGGTGTGTTGATCTTCTATGGGATTGTGGTAAATTAAAACATTTTGTCTGTCAGAGTTGATAAAATCTTTTAAGATTTGGTTGAGGTTGTCAACTGGGAGATGTGTTCATACTGGCAGTATGAGAACTAGTTTCTGTTAGGCCATTTTCTTTCTTTAGTGCCTTAAATTTTGGAATGGGTTGTTATATATAAAAGAAGAAGATGTTTGAGGCTTTTTGGGTCCTTTTGCATTGATTTTGGAAGATCAAAATCATATTCTCTGGAATTTCTAAGCATTTAATGATCGTAGGTAATGTTCATCCAATTGAATGAAAACCAAATGGAACCACCTTTAAGTTTGTTTTGAATAATTAAACCACATGTGGCTTAAATTCAAAGAACACCATTTATCTATTTTCAAACTTTTTTTCACCAGTTTTTCACATATTTTTTTTTAAATTTTTTGAGGGGTTTTAGGTTGGGACTCAGTCCTACTTGGCTGATTCGCTTGCCCCACTTCCGTTGACAGGGTGCACATGTGATCACATGTGGGTGCGCCCCGACCAACAGATAAGATACGCCCCTCACGTATGAGAAGTAGATTTCCATTTCCCACTTTTGTAACTATATCAATTGTTTCCCAATTTCTCTCTTTCCCCAATCATCAATGATAAGGATTATGTTTCTTTATGTCTATCCAATTAAGCTTCTATTGAGGGTTTCCATCCCTTTTTAAAGGGCATGAAATAAACCTCAAGTCTAATGAGAAGGAAAACATTCAGTTTTAAGAGGAATTGAGAGAAGGGAGAAAGGAAAAGGAGAGAGATGTTTCTCGGGGAAACCTTGATCTGCATCCAATTCAGCCAATCAAGCTGTCTATCATCCCACTCCATGGTTACAGTGTCCATCCTTGACCTCGGATCATTTGGAGTGAAACAAAAGAGATCTATCTCTGGTAGATGATCTCAGATCTCGTCCAAGATTGAAAAGAAAATAATTTTAAAAAAATTGGCTAAAGTGGAAAGAAACAGAGGCTGAAATGGCCTAAACAAGACTTTAGTAGACAGAACAGACTCTTTAACAGTGTGCAGAATGTTATAGAACCTGTTCTGGTTCCTTTATCGTAACACAATGTTGTCTTGGAACAGAAGTGGCAACTATGCTTCAAGCTTCTTAATTCGATGTGTTCAATACAGAATAAACTGGTTTCTTAGCTTCTCTGCAACATTGTTTTTATCAGTGCTTGAAACCAGTATCAAATTGTTCCTTAACCAATTTGGTTATGCCGTGTTACATTTGACAGCTTTGGGTTATAAATCCAGGCAACATGCCAAAGAAAGCTCCAACTGCTACTTATCAAAGTTCCCTCTCTTATCATGGTTCTGCTGTAAACGTTTTGCGATTCTCTCCTTCTGGTGAGTGCTCATGTATGTTTTGTAAGCTATTTTCATTTGTCTTGGAGCGATTTCATACCATGAGAACTGCTGGATAAAGCACCTACCCTTCTCAGTAGGTGTAAGTGATACTATTATAAATTTTATTGAGAAAGGATTGCAAAGTTTTTCTTTTAGGTGCTGATATTTTAGCTTCATATTATTGTCAAAGTGCACTTATCTTTTGAATATGTTTGGTTTATTACTTAGTATTTAGTACTTAAGTATTAATTATGTTCAGATTTTGATTCTGTTATATTTTGTAACAATGGGTCTTCATGAGGACGTTGTTCATGCTTGCTTAGTCTAAATTGACACGGTTAAAGCATAAGAAACTTTCCCTGTTTCAATACCCTTTTGTCAAGGCATTTGGAGAAATCCTTTGCATGAACAGAAAATTCGTTTAGAGTGCTTGCATCTGTCATGTTACTTGAACAAAAAAGTAATTGTCTTCTGAATTTTGCAGGAGAACAACTGGCATCTGGTGCTGATGGTATGGAATGCAGTTCCTTTGCAATTCATGATGTTCTTTAATTGGATTGGGCTTTTCTTTTGAATAGCTTTAACTTTTTTTAGAAAACTTGATGGGTTAGGTATTTTAGCTGATTTGTTGGAAACGGTGTATGGTTCATGGTAGGAGGAGAGCTTGTCATATGGAAAATGCACCCTACAGATGATGGTCATACTTGGAAAGTACTCAAGACTTTATCGTAAGACTCCACCTGAATCGTTTTGTCTACACTTTTTGATTGCTTTCAAATACTATTGTTTGTAATTTGCCAAAATTTTGTTTGTCAGATTTCACCGCAAGGATGTTCTAGACCTGCAGTGGTCAACTGATGGGGCATTTCTTTTTTCTGGGTCTGTGGATAACTCTTGCATCATATGGGATGCAAGCAAAGGTATGTGTAAGAAGAATGACTTTAGGTTTCCCAGTCTGAAATTAATCAATTATTTATACTGTTTTGGCTATCACTCATTCCAGGTTCGGTCCATCAGATATTCGATTCCCATTTGCATTATGTTCAAGGTGTTGCATGGGATCCATTAGGTCAATATCTGGCTTCGATTAGTTCTGATAGGACTTGCCGAATTTATTTTAACAAGCCTACAGGTACTGCAAAAGGCATAAAAAAGATGCATTATGTTTGTCAGCATGTCCTCTCAAAGTTTGAGCAACAAATAGTTGATGATTCTAAGGTTAGTTTTTCTTCTTTCTGACTGCCATTAAAAATTGTACGGGTTTTTATGCATATTATACCTGTTCTTTTGTTTTTATTTTTGTTCAAGATTCCTAGGTTAGACCACTGTTTTTTCCTTTATTGTGTTTCAGTAAAATTTAGATGGTTTAATAATGCATTACTCTATTTGTTTTGGTTTTAAGTTACAGTTAACAAAAAGTCATCTCTTTCATGATGAGACATTACCATCCTTCTTTCGAAGATTAGCATGGTCCCCTGATGGGTCCTTTCTACTAGTGCCAGCAGGTACAGTCCTCAACTGAGTGTTCAGCCCAGTTTAGTGTAGGCTCTGAAATACTGTGCCTCTTTTTCCCATATTACTATTAAATTCCTATTTTTGTAACTGATCAAAATTATTGAACTACCTTAATGATGGAAAGTCTTTTGAAGTCGCTATGATATTCCATGGATTCTTGCACGCAACTACTGTAACATGTAGCTTTTCAACTTTGTTTCTTATGTTTTATGTTCTGCTTTTTTTAATGCATCTCTTTTTTTAATCAATGTCATTACTGCATATCTTTGTCTCAAGCATCTTTGCTAACAACAGTTGGGGCCAATGGCCCAATATGCATGTAGGTCAATCATCACTATCTCCCTCATTATGATTCTATCTGTGCATTCTTTTGTACCATATGCATCTTATATGATGTTCTTATGTGATATTACAAGGAGAGAGATGCACGGGGTATATATGGGCAATGGGGTAAATTGTAGGCTGGATGTACTTAAGTATGCATTGGTGCCAAGTGTTTAATTATATGGGCCAAATCCTAGCCCTGATATGCCTCAGTAACTCATTGTTTCTTAGAGCCAGGTGCCAACTGTGTCTCTGATTTTGCTATCATTACTAGAAGAAAATTACAGTTTCTTTTTATGTTTGTTTTACTCAAACCTTGTCATAGACTGCTACTACTTCTATCTTTCTATGAACTTCTATTAGTGTTCCAAATGCTTAATTTTCTCCTCAGGCATGCCTCTGATTAGCAGCTCCATATTGATAGTCATCATGGTCTTTCGTGTTACATGTCTTGCTCATTTCCATTTTTCAATGGTTTCAGGTACCTACAAGTTTTCAAATGCATCAGATGTTATTAATACTGCATATATATTTTCAAGGAGAGATCTTACAAGGCAAGATATCTCCCTAGTAATTTTTCTTTGGCAGTGACTTTCTGATAAACATTTTCCTGCCGATGGTGATCTGGCAATGAATTGTCTCTTACTACACACACACAATAAAAAAAAAAACCCCTGAATCTATGACCCTTTCTTGATGAGAATAAGAAAGATCTGCAAGCACTAATTTTAATCCTACTTAAAATGCCAGTAATTATTAAAGTAGCCACTCTACATTGCAAACTAGAGAAATCAAATATAGTGTTGCAGGCAGTCTTTTCTTTAATCCCTAATATGCCCTTTTCCCTCCTATTTCCACTTGCATGGCTTGTGCCCCTGGTTAGTCTTAGAAAGTGTAAATTATCGATCTTCTGTTAATTTATTTTCTTCTCTTTAGCTTTTTTTACGCGCATTAAGGAAATTTTACTGCAGTGGCAGTTTTTGTGTTTGAAAAGTTCAGCCATGTGAAATATGGTTAAGACAACTTATATCTTGATCTTGACCAAATCCATACATGAGATAGTTTCTTTTAGCCAGTGTGCTTCATGTAGCTGCTGGTTTGGTTTGCTTTGTGCCCCCTATCTATCATAGTTTTAAAAAAAGGCAAAAGGAGGGTTAATGATGTTCAGCTAGAAATTGATCTAGACCAGGGGCTCCTTTTTTTTAATAGTATAAAAAAGGCTGTTCTCCATGTTGCAGTATTTACAACCTTTCCATTTTGCAGGCCTGCTTTACAACTCCCTGGTGCCAACAAACCTATTGTGGCTGTACGCTTCTGCCCAATTATTTTTCAGCTGCGAGGGTCAAACACAGGTGGTTAAATGCTCTTATTAGATCTTTAATCTTTGTTGTATGCAATTCCATCAACTTATGGCGGGCTGCTGACCTATCTTCACTTGCACAGGTTGTTTCTTCAAGCTTCCATATAGAGTTGTTTTCGCAGTGGCTACCTTAAACTCTCTATATATCTACGATACTGAGAGTGTTCATCCTATAGCAATCTTGGCTGGTCTTCACTATGCTGCTATTACAGATATTGCATGGTACAATTATTCTTTTGCAATATAGTTACTTTTTCTGACGTCTCCAATATGTTTTCGACGTCTCCAATATGTTTTCGACGTCTCCAATATGTTTTCTTTTTTGTTCATTTTTTTACCCTTAATAACACTGCACGAAATCGTTTTTCATGTATTGAATCCTTTGATCATGTTTACCGTTATTGTTGTTGCTAGGTCATCTGATGCTAAATACCTTGCTGTTTCTTCTCAAGATGGATATTGTACGCTTCTAGAATTTGAAAACGACGAACTGGGATCACGTGTTTCCTTGTCAGGTTGGTTTCTTATGATTCGTGTGCTGAGATATGTTAGAACTTCTATTATCAATGTGAGGCAAAACAAATCCCTAAATATTTTTTTCCTGATTATTGCAATTGCATTTTTAATTAAAAAAAACAGGCTTCTGGATATGGCTGGGCGTAGGCAGACAGTGGACTTAAAAGCTAGGCCTGACCCATGTTATTTTCAAAGTTGTCCCTTTGTTTGGGTGTGAGCATGCATAGGCTCTGGTGCAGAATGTGTAGCAATCAGACTACGATAGAAGCCCAAGCCTAGCCATGTGCCTATCAGTATAGCCTTAATCCAGCGCAATGCATGGCAGGCTTGGGCTGAATTCTGGCTGTCTGGTCCACATTCAGCCCAAAATCTAATCTTTAATTTGATACCAATCTTAAAACAAATTAAAAAGGGGTTCCATTAGAAATTGTTCTGCAAATTGATATCAGTGGAGCTTCACCACTTAATGGTCAACAATGTGATGTAGTTCAATCGGATTTTTTCTGTGTTAAGATTTTTTTGTACTGTACCATCTCTAAACATTGTTCTGCTTCAGTGCCTGTAGAAGCAAAAAAAGATGCAGAAGAGAACACAAATACCATGGCTCAGAAATTGGAGGAAACCGTGGCTATGGATATCGACAGTAATGGGGTTACCACTAGCAAAACAGATATAAACATGGATGAAGGGAAACAAGCACTTCCACAGTCTACTAAGGCTTCAGATCCACAGTCTACTAAGGCTTCGGATCCACAGTCTACCAAGGCTTCGGAGCCAAAGCCTGCTAGAAAGCGGATCACTCCCATAGCCATTGAGAAGCCATGACCCTACTGATCCTACACTTTTTTTTGTAAAGCTTTGTATAATCAAAATTTATCGAGAGGACATCATATTTCTCTGCTTTTCCTTGATAATGCATCTCTGTATTTTTTGTTACCTTGACGTATTCCATTTGAATCATGGATGTATCAAGTTGTAAATCCAATACTATGAATAGGTACACAGCCCAATTTTATTTGTTGGATTATGATGCTGATCTATTGATCAATGTGGAAAACCCAAGCTGTCAAATCAAATGCTCCTTGAAATTTATGACTTTTCAAGTTTCATTGACATCAGTAGCTGCATTGATCGCATGTAAAACATGTGATTATCTCTCATATAATGTTTAGTCTTGATGAGTCCACGGAAAATCTGTTTTTCCCTGGTAAGAATTTGAAGATTTTTATTTTATTTTTTTAATTTTGGGAGAACCTGGAGGACTTTTGAAATGGTTTCCCTGACATTCCCTGGATAGTGTTGTACAGGACCATTTGGAATTCTGAAAATTTCAATGGGATTCCAGCCATTGCAGTGAAATATAGTACTGCTAGCAATCCCCGATGCGATTTTGGAATTTCAGATGAGATGGAATTGGCACTCTTAAACTCTAGAACTGAAAAACCTATGTATTTCTGAAAGGCAGCAAATTAATTTTTTCAGCTGTTTTGGGAGTCCAGAATCCAAGTCAGTCCTCTCTTTTAGATGAATTCAGTAGAATCCCAAGTCGGACTTTCTTTTGGATGAAAACATAAGTAGGGATGAACCATGGGACCATGAAGTCCTTACGGTGCAAGTGGTGAAATGAGAGGATAGACAAAAGAGATCTGATCATTTCTGAAGACAGGCAAGAAGTTAGTTTTCAGCTATAGGTCATGGCCCTTGGATCAAGGCCCTTTGAACGAGATGGTGTGTCAGGGTCTGATCCTACTATTTTGTATCTCAACGGTAGTAGTGTTAGATCAACAATTTGTTTTCGCCCATTCAGATAGTACCAAACATGATGTCACTTCCATGAAGAAAAAAGTTATATAAAAAAAAATCTGCACTTTCAGGTTAAACAAGCTCTTTTTAGGGTTCCCGAGTGCTTGAAGTGCTTGGGGTTGGGAACACATGATCCTCAATTGTGCCTGATTCTGCACATGCATACTGTGTTTTCAATCATCCAGCTGTTGACATGTGACCTACAAGCCACAACTCAAACACCATTTGAGGGGAAGAGTGTCCCTTCAATGCGTTGGAAAATGAATGCAAAATGACCCAGGGAAAACGCCAAAATCTTCTGCATGGTAGCATTTTCAGGCATTTCATCAGTTTCGGTGGCCATCATCCAGGGGTCTAGATCCCCACTCATGGAGCATGCACCTGTTTATTTAGGCACCCCAACAGACAGTACATCCTTTTGAGGCACATGACCTTGTAAATGATGCTCTTTGGTCTTAATTTGTTGCCCTTTTATAACTTTATTATCCATGTAATTTCTATACTCACGCAAAGGATCCATGGAGTCTTATTTCCCAAATGAGATTACACACCAGAGATGATAGGAAATCTTACAAACTATTTGAATGCATATTGGATGAACAAGCACCTTCTACTAAGAAGATTATTAAGATGATCACAAGTTCATGCAATCCATAACCATGCACGTAGCAACATCGTCCTTAGGCTTTGTGCTCAAGAAAATGGTGCTTGGTGTGAGAAGGTGAAGCCGCCTCCGTGTCGGGTGGTCCGTGAGGGCTTGAGCTTTCAGTGGACCTGGTGTGGCGTCCTTCATTGACTACTTCATTCTTCTTTATCTCTTCGTGAATTCGAAGGTCCTCGTCGACCGCCAGTATCACCGCTTGTTGTCCGTGCGGGCCGGGCATTATAGCCTCGTGGACTGTCAAGTGGTCATCGACATCAATGACTTTCGTTTCTTGAACCTTCTTCTTTTTCTTCTTCATGTAACAACATAGAGCAGCTGCAAGGAATGCAAGGAAGAAGAGACCACCGAACGACACAAACACAACGATTATTACAGTATGATGGCCCGATGGTGGAGACGGCGGTGGTGGGATGACATTGGGAGGTGGTGGAGCCAATTGCGGGGGTGGGATGACATTGGGAGGTGGTGGAGCCACAATTGGATGAGGTGGTGGTGACACAAAGGGGGGTGGTGGTGACACAAAGGGGGATGGTGGTGTAATCTGGTGGGGTGGTGGGGGAACAATGAGAGATGGCGGTGTGATGTGATTGGGAGGAGGGGCAGCAATGGGAGATGGTGGTGTAATGTGATGAGGTGGTGGGACCGCAATCGACGGTGGAGGAGGGAAGGAATGGGGATGGGGTGGGCCCCTTGAATGTGGTGATGGTGGTGGAGGGAAATTAGGGTAAAAGTAGCTGTTTTGTGAGGAGGAAGACATTGTTTGATAGAAAGAGTCTAGACAGGTGGTGTTAGGGGCACTGGATTGAAAGGGCCTTGGATGACTTGTAGAGAATATGGCATGTATGTGTTTGTATTTATTGTAGGAGGGAGGAGGATATTTTATTAGTTTTGATACAGCTTCACGTATTTTCTTCTCTATGCTTCTAAGAATTTTATGACTTGACTCTCATTCTAAGATATTGATAGGTTGCCATTGATTGAATTAAAATGCACTTCTCAAGCTTTCCTTTCATTGTCATAAGAGGCCTATTGTTTCCTCCTTAAAAAACACATGGGATTTCTTTTTTGCTAAGATGGTGGAACTTATATTAACATACACATGGGGATTTCAATGGCAAGAGATTCTCTGTTACTAACCGAAGGTTATGTTACTGTCACTATTAATTTTTTAAGGGACTTACTCGGATTGGTCTCAACACAGTAAAAAAAAAAAGATTAATCATGAAAGTAGTTCTAGTCACTTACATAGATTCTGAGGTGATTGAAAGAGATGTCAATGAAAACACCTGCGTAGTTTCTATTAGTGCAGCCTACTTTATAATTTGATGCATTCCAATCTTGGGCAGCTTGGCAGCTGAGAGAGAGCGGTTAGGGGAGGGCAAAAGATCATCACAGATGGACGATCTTTGGCATAAATTTCATATGGTTCTGTAAGTGCAGGTATTTTTGTGATTGAATCCAATGATGAATAATAGTTGGGCGTAGTGAAATCTTAATGCCTGCCAATTTACTTTGAAGGTTCAGATTCTTCATAGGTGGCCTCCATTGTACGTGCGGATCGCAAAGTTTGATTACAGGCTGGTTTAAATCCATACCCCACCCATACCATCCCCACCATGCATCGAGTATTATTAAACCTGCTCCATTATGGATATGTGTTGGGTCGTTTCTGGTAGGGGGTTTCTTAAACTGACTTTATGTGGAAGAGAAATTAAACATTTTTAAGAGAACAGTGTGTTATTAATACTTCTAAACGGATCAAACGAGTTATATAGTGAGCGACACCAGCGATGTATACTAATCTATCATGTCTATCCTCTTTCATACTGGAGACTATAAAAGGCTGTTTTGGGCTTCTGTCCACATTCAACTGGAAAACTCTCACATTTTCAAAATATGTACATTCAGGATGGTGAAACTTCACCACATGGACAATATTCCATTATTTATCTCTGTGATGATTAAGAATTACTTTCCCCTGGTGGGGAAGTTCAGTCATAGGACACCCTAATCACATGATCAGCCCCCTAACCACATGATAAGAGGGACATCTTACCCCAGGGCATGTCATTGTTTATTTTTTATTTTCTTTTTCTTCCAGTTTGCCATAAAGTTCAATTTACAGGAACTTCATCTGTCAGTTAGAATTGAATTGACTGATCAGTTCAAAATTGCAGACACACCTCATCAATTATAGCAGCTGTTACTGGACAAACTGTTCAGGGAAAACAGGTAGCACATTCACAGTTCTAGATTGCAGACATCAATTTAGAGTCCAGTTGGGGGTTTGATGGATTGAAAATTTTTTGGGCCGTGACTCATGAAAATGGTTACTGCTAGACTGCTAGTTGAAAAGTTACAATTTACATGTACATGCTAGTTTTTTTTATTGGCGCGCCAAAAACTTGCTTAGAACCTTCATTTCTTCAAAGTAAAAGAAATGAGCAAGAAACCCAGAATCCAAGAACAGACGAGCATAATACAAGTTTTCTTGTTCATGCAATGGTTCTGGATGGCATGGCAGATATTCCCAGAACAGAAACAATTACACATTGGATGGTTTGACAGAGTCTAGTTCCATCCCAATCTCTTCAAGTGCCCACAAAATAAGTTACACAAAAGAATGAATAAATTTCCTTTATCCAATGCTTCACTGTCTGTACACATTAATATGACCAAAAACACGGCAAGTACAAAAGGCCTCCTGCCTGCACCTTGACAAAATGACAAGGAGACAAAATGGCATTCCTTTTAGCGGTTGAAATTACAAAATACATCATCTGGTGCCATGGAACCTGGTCTATCTTCCAGATGATATAAAAAGAATGAAAGAAATCAAGTCCGAAAAATTCCCAATACATGCTGCTTCATTTCGGAGAAAGTTGCCTCTTCTTCAGCAGCTGTCTGGGGTCAAAACGATTTTCTGGAATTGAGCTATTCATGTAACTTCCCTGACCTGCATGCATGTAGTATGATAATTAAAAAAAGAAGATATTATGCATTATTGTTTGCCATCAATAACCAGACTACATGGACTAAATGTATGTGATTAATGGGACCATTCAATTCTTCTTAGATCAGAAAGAATGGTTGGTTTTTGGGGCTCAGCATAGTGTTGGGTTCCAGGCACAAGTGTTGCTCAACTCTGACCATTCAGATATAACTATCCTTTACATTGGAAATATGGTGGTTACAATCACCTTGAAGATGAGTTAGGCACTGGTGATGAAGATGAAGAATTAAACAGAAAAACTCCTTGGAGCAACTGGTAGCACGCAGATTTCCTTATCCGAGTCCAAGGTTTGAATAAGGAAGATAGGATATTCAACAGATAAAGAAATAAGAGACCATTTTTAGTGAGACAAGCCTACCACAAGCAACAGTTCAATTCAGCTATGAGAGCTTTGTGAGAATATGAGAGAACAGGAGCTCATTCCAAGCATCAGGTACGCCAGGAAGGCACCAATGGCTACAATCCAGCGCAGATGGAGCATCACTCCATTTGCCCACATGGGCGTCGCTCCGCAAGGCTCCCATATAAGTTACATCAAGAAGAGTTACAGTAGCTGTCATGTTTGCCACGACCTCTGAAATGATGTTTGAAAATACATTATAGTCATTGCCATTGGTTTCATACAGCGGGTATTGAGTCACATTGCAAAAACTCCGGTCCGGTCTGCTGACACAAAAAACAGCAGAGTTATAAATTATAAGTTCCTATGTCCCTGGCATAGAGCAAATTATAGTTTTAGAAAATGAGAAAACTAGCTGCAAAAGGGTTCAAGACCATCTTGGAAATCAATATAAGATTTTCAAACTTAATTCTTTTTTTTTTTAATGGTTCAAACTAATTCTTCTAGTAGAAGATTCTAGAACTTGACTGTGAAATGAGCGAGTTCACTATCCATATTGACCGAGACAATGCAAAAACTTGCAATTTGTTATTTTGTTAGGCTGAAAAACATACCATCTCCAATACAACAATTGGTTGAGGGGGAAGAGTGACGATAAATTGGTACTTTTGCCTACAGCGAGTTTCCAACAAACAAGGAAAGAGAAAGCAACCAAACGGCGCCTGGTGAAAAATCTTATCCAAATTAGTAAGAAAAGCTAGAAGACTCGTGAGAAGTTAGAACAATTTAATGAATCAGTTCGGTGAGAAATGGCTGAACAAAATGGTTCCAAATAGCCGATCCATTGTTAGCTCAATGGTGAGGCATTTTTCTCCACAAAAATGACCAAGGTTTAATCTCGACTGCAGCGCTGATGGTTAGAGACTCATATAGAGTGTGTGAGTGGGTGTGTGGCTTGTATTATCATAGCAAAAAAAAAAAAAAAAGATTCTTGGTAATGAAACTGACTGATTTATTAGCTGGTTTTCCCTAAATCAGGCTGAACTTGTTGGTCAAGTTCAGGTTTAACAACACTATAATTTATCTACTACAAAATAGTGGAAATTCACCCCAAAAAAAAAAAAAAAAAAAAAAAAAGGTATTAAGAGAATACCCCCAGTGAGAAGGCTCAAATGTCCGAAAGAAAACATGTGTTCTACTTGTGTTGACCACAGTTTCAACCCAAGATGCCCACGTGTCCATTGCTGTTCTGAATGCAGTACTGATGGGCATTCCAAGCTTCAGTGAACTGTTTGCCTGGAAATAGCAGCCCCTGTCATGAAACACATTTAATAAGCATTTTCAACAGATGTGATGAAATGACAGAACAGAGCTACTTATGGGAATAAGCTACAGAAATAAGCATGCATGTAGCTTCATCTTCCTGGTAACCTTGCTACAAAAGACAAAGTGGATTGTGTCAAAAAACAAGGCGTGCTGCAATATACTATTGAATATTGACAGCAAGAATATGTCTGCAAGGAAAATACTGACATGCTGCATCAATATGGCAGTCAAAATTGGAATGGCTATCTAGTAGTTTCTACATCGATCACACTGGCATTCAGAACCGCTGGGACAATATGAAAGCAACTTAATACATTCTGAGATCTGCTATTCTGCTATAGTACAGCTAGAAATTTTTCCAGAACACAAACTGCAAAGCAAATTAAAAACCAAAACTTGAATGCTCCACAGCCTCTATATGTATCTAAAGAGATAACTAAAGAACCCTCCAGATTTCTAATCCAAATGAAGTACCAGTTTCATCATGTCCACATTAGAAGCGACTTCACTTTATCAAGAGGCAAAAACTCTTTCAAGATTTTTGATATGGACAGGTTTCTCATTAGTTTTCTGACATCATTATTTGAGTTTGATGAAAGGCTTTCAGTATAAGTGATCAGTATCAGCATTGAGCATTGTTTCTAACTAGTTAACAAATGATGAATTCTTGTTGTTTACTGGAGGTGTTGTCATTTGAGTGGCAGAGAGCAGTCAAGACAAAAAATACTGAAACAATTCAGAGCTACCCAATTTGAATTAAAGAGATTCAAACTATGAACTACTTCATTTGAATAATTTATAATTCGATTATCTCAACAGTTCTCTATCGTTTTGAAACACGAATGAACTAGTTTAATTTCATTTGAAATCCTCGTTAAGTGTATTTCTTATTCATTTAATATGTAGCTCTTTTTGTATACTAAACACCTTTCTTTGAAAGGGGGCTGTTCTTCTTATACAAGAAGGGGTCATATATCACAGGCTATCACTTAAATATATAGGCTTTGACAAGGTCATTTAGTGTTTAATCTATAGTAAACGACATAAACCCCTGCATATAAAAGAGATGACTAACAATTTTGCCTATGAATAATGCAAACTCAACCTACGAAATATGTAAACAGAATCAAGGTATATTAGATTGGGCATATAATTTATTCTTCAGCACACACACAACACACACATACAGCTATAAGCTGATTCTCAGACAACAAATTAGGTGAACTAAATATGAATTACATGAACCTACTCCCAACAAATCCAAAAACTATGACAGGCAATGAAAATCAAATGCAACCTTATGATTTTACCACCCTATCTGACTTCTACAATAGCGGACTGAATGATTGCCTATTAAAGTCAGTAGTTATAATGCGAGGAATGGAATAACAGAAGATAGGTGCCCGCTATTTTTTTTTGTTCACGTCTCCGAGAAACTTTGAAAAGGGGTTATAGGATCACTTTGTGTGATAACTGCTCTACTGAGCAGTGTTTAAGCGATATTGTATCTAAAAAGGATTCCATCTGAGAGTTACCTATATAATTCTTAATTACCCATTGTAGCAAAACTTTTAATAATATAGAAAAAAACCCCTGTACCTTGCTCTGTAACTTCTATTTCATAGTGAAATCAAGTCGACAACTTATCAATATCAATTTTGCAAGTATGCAAAGAACAAATATCAACCCAATAGCACAAGAAAAGAAAAGGTGGTAAGGAAGATGTATCAAGAATCAGTCACACATCTTAAAATGCATGGAATGAAAAGAGTGAACTATAATGAAGCAAACTTATCTAAGTACTAAAACAGGATTATATATCATGTTATGCTCTGGAATTGGATAAAGGAACATACAAAATGTATAAGATCTGAACTTAAAAAAATTACCACATGTACATTGTACACCCATCTAATCAAATTCAATATAAAGAAACTTACACTCCGAAAAGCTTCCCAGGTGTCCACCATTGTCCTGAATTAAAAACAAGAACATCCGAGTCAATCCATCTCCTATTAATATCGTCCATTAGATCTAGCTTAAGTACAGACTGCACCCTCTTTGGCGCATGTCTCGGTGGCCTCCCCTGCTGCACAAGGAAAACTGAGCGGAAAAACTCGACTGTAAAATTAAAAGAACTAAACCGCACACCCAGAAACCGGATCTGCTTCGTAATTTTATTACCATTGACTTCATAAACAGTCTTCTTATCCTCCACCCCTGCCATAAGCATACATATCATAGATTCCCACTGTGTTCTACTCATTGAATCCCCCACAAAAACAACCCTTTTTCCACGAAGCCACGCCAAAACTCCGTGCACATCAAATGGAGGTAAATCACAATGTAGAGGTTTCCATCGCCAATTCTGGTAATCCCTATCGGTCCGGCCATTTGCCAAGCAATTAAAACCCTGTTCAGCAAATGGACATTCTGAGCTGTTGTACAGAGGGTAGGAGTCATCCAACACCCAGCTGCCATTGAAGAGATCGCACCGATCCGTCGAGCCCATCAACTCCTCCGATAGGCCATAATGGCGCCCAAGGTTGGGGAGAAAGTACAGATAACCGCAGACCATGGCGGAAAACAAAGATGCCAATACACAAAACACAACAAAAGACCTGAAAGATCGTGGAATCCAACTGTTACGAGGAATGAGAATTGAAGCCCTAGGGCTGCCTAAAGTCCCACTCCTCCGGGAGTAATGACCGGAGGTGCTCCGGCTGAAATGGCCGGAAGTGCTCCGACTATAACTACTCACCATCTCTCAATTAGCCGAACAAGTTAAGATCTGTTGAAATACACATCCTCGATCATGAACTAAAACCAATCCGGACCTCCGAAATTCCATAAGATTCAACCGAAGCGGGAGATTAGAACCAAAACATTGTCTTTAGCTGATTGAAATCACACCCGACGATGCAAGAAAGGCCTGTTGAAATCAGCCGAACCAGTAAAGATCTGTTGAAATCCACATCCTAAATCATGAACTAAAACTAATCCAAACCTCTGTAATTCCATCAGATTCAGGCGAAGCGGGAAATCATTACCAGAACATTATCTTTAACTGGTTGAAATCAAAGCCGACGATGAGAAAAAAAGATCAGGTCTTCCACGAAATCTCTCAACTTCATTCAAATACGAACTACGCCACCGAATCTATCACCTTCTCAATCAAAAATCGAAACTTTCAATTCGTAGGACCTGATCTAGTCGTATTCCAGGGTTTGAAGACCTGATTCCGACCTTCGACCAGTTTTCGTGGGTGTACTGATAAGGAAAACGAAAGAAAGCGATCGGAATCGAAGAGATTCGAAGTAAAAACGAAGGAGATCGAAAGAGGAATGAAGGAAAAGAGAGAAGAAATCGAACCGGTCTTGCGTTGCAGAAACCCTAGCTCGAGAATCTTCTTGGAGATTGCAGCGTTCGAAGAGCGCGGCTTTCGCGTGGCGGAACGGAGGCCTGAATTTAAATATGGGTGAGTGGAGGTGCTCGTTCTGTCGAGTCGTTTATATGGTGGGGCCTACTTAAGATTGATTTTTGATTGCATGATGGGAGAATCTCAGGCGTCGGATCTGGCCATGGCTTCAGAGATTTTCTGATGATGGCCCATTTAATAATTCGTTTCCTCGTACGGTAGGAGGGTGGATAGTTTGGGAATTGCAATGAGCAACCGACAGAGATGATGGTTGGATTGCAAGTTTTAACTAATCAAACTGTTACTTCTTTAATTAAGGATTAAGTATAGATGATTACAGATTAATATAAATTCAAAAGCCTTGAAGAGTGATATTGTTGATAAGACGTATTAAAGAATCCCCAGTTGAAAATTAGAAAATCTTTATAGTAGTTATAATCAGGGTTGGGGCATCCCAAATCCGAACACTTGATGATCCCTACGCATGTTGGGATTCAAAAATTCATATTAGCCCTAAATTAAAAATGGTCACTATATAAGTTTTCCTTAAATTTTTTTTAGTAATTGAGCCAAAGGGTTTCGGACTCAAGAGAGAGCCTGCACCACATGGGAAGACAGTCTGCACAAGCGAGAAGAAGATCCACATAAGTGGAAAGAAGCCCGCATAAACCCACATAAGTGAGAAAAGACGGTGTACCTAGGATTCGAACCCTGAGCAGCCGGTACAAACTGTTGTCACTTACTAGTGATCACATCTAACCCTTCCCTAATTAGAGTTGGTCTAAATTGATAATATGTTCAATTAAACTATACGATGTCTATGTTTGCTCTATTATTCATTGGTATAAATTACGTTTTCTCTTGGACTCATTGACTTTTCACAAAACAATATCCATGTTGAGATTTACTTTGATGTGTCATCGTTAGGGATGCTCATGGATCGGGCCAGCTCGCTTTAGGCCGGGCTTGGATGTGTAATTAGGGCCCATTTAATAACTGGACCGGACTTGGATTAAGTTATAGAAAGCCCAAAATCCAGCCCGGCCCTTTAAAGAATGCACGTAATTTAATTTAACTAGTCCAGACAGTTTCTCAAATGCCCACAAAAGTGACAAAAAAAAAGAAGCCCGATTCGGCCGGCCCGACTGATTAAATGGCCTGAATATTATGACATGTGTCGGGCTTGGACCAGTGTTTTGAAACCCGGGCCATGAACACTCCTAGTCCCCATGTTGTTGAAGATCTCTTTTACACAAGCAAGGGACAAAGAACAAGGCACATGAGTGTTCGAGTTACACTTTCCGGTACGTTTTGTTTCATGACCTTTCCAATACCATTCCAATCTTATCTGTGTGGGTCGTCATGTCTTCCACCTTTGTGCAGCCACAGACCTTTTTGTCATTGATCTGCTATTGAAGGGCAAGTTGGCAGCCAAAAATAAAGTTAGCATCTGAGCAAATTATGGCACGGAAGACACTAATGCACTTTGGGATAGGCTGTCAAAGTTTGATACATGAAATCAATGGGGAAAGTCATGAGCTGAAAATTGCAATCATGGTTTAGTCATGGAGTGAATGTGTACGTAACAGGTATGGATAATCATATTATTCAATTATTCAATGGTTTAAATAGAAGTGATCTTCGCCAGCCCTGCCTGAGCCAAACAGGCATCCAATGGATTCCATTAATGGATCTTAGAAGTGATCATGGCCAGCCCCCCCTCAGCCCAACTGGCATCCATTGGGTTCCATTTGATTTTATCTTAGTTGACTATATGGTAAAAAGTTATATCATATATAATGACCACTTGTCCATGCACTCCGGTCACCAAACTGATAATAATAATAAACTTGATCTATTTTCATTTAATAACCTTGTAATATTGATTGTAACATGTAACCAGAATACGTACGGTGACAATCTCTTGAGAAGAAAAGAGAGTGTTATATTAATAGCTATTGGCCAATAGATGTCGACTTCACACAGCTACCTTGACAGTTTTAACAAGCAACTGTGAGATTGAGAAAATGCTTAGCACTTTCCTTGAAAATACACATATCTAAATGGTCATTGCAGTATCTCAATGCTTCTCTCAGAACCTTAATTTTTAGGAAGAGGCCTATAAGTATTCTCTGAGCCCACTGCTACAAATTTGATCTTACAACTCAAAAGATGTCCCCCTTAACTGGAACCATGCATGCAGTGAGATTGATATCATAATAGAACACCTAATTAAAATGGCATGGGACATGGGAGAGTGAGTGAGTATGTGGGTTTCAGTCCCCTATCCATCCAAAAAAAGATAAAATAATGATAACAATAAAATATAATTAAAATAAATAAAGGACTTTTTTTCCCTCTGTCCCTACTTTATTCTTTTTTGGTTTTCTCATTGCAGATCTCTCAGCTTTCTCAAATAAAACTGCGGCCCCTGAGGCCTATAGAAATTTATAGTTACCCCTTCTCTTTTGTGAAGGAAAAAACAGAAAAAAAAAAAAAAATAGTTACCCGCATTGACCACCGGTCAACACACCAGCCCTTCTTTAGTTTTCAAAAGACAATTTCCCCCTCAATGGAAAAAAATGTGGAACATGGTCTAGAAAGCCATCCTCAATGTTTCCCGCCTGCAAGGTTAGGTGCTGGTCACAACCTCAACAAAGATTGATTTTATGTTAGTGCTTGGTCAATGGATATCTATTTCACTCAGCCAACCTTCGCGGCCTTTCCAAGCAACCAAAAAAGACAATCCTCCCTAGCAACCAAAAAGGCCGTGAACTTGCCAACCCACTTATGGTTGAATGGTGTTGGCACCACAAATGCCGAGAGATTGATCCTTGTGTCTTCGATATTTAAATGCTGATAGTATCTCTAGCCCAAAAAGGCTGTGAATTTTTCTTGTATATAAAAATACACACGACACGTCCAAATGGGCATTGCATTATTGCATATTCATCCCTTAAAATTCTCTGAAAATGGAGATTTATCAGTACGTCTCCGAAAACTTTCTGAGCCCACTGCTATGAATTTGATAATCAGTTTGGCCCACATGTATAATCCAAACAACTAAAAAATTGTCTTAGGGCATTTTTTCACTCTAATTGGAGTTATATGTACCAGATTCATCACAGCAAAATCCAGGGCCCTTTTAAGATGCCACTACCTTTTTTTCTTAATCCCACTGCAGCCCTCTCAGGTTTCAGATATTAAACTGCAGCCCATGATACCTTCTGAAATTATAGTTGTCCCCATTGACCACTAGTCAACCCATCAATTTTATGAACTGGAAGCCGGCATTTGCCTTGAACTCAACTAGCAAGGATTTTGCCACAGAGATTATATATTTTTCATTTATTTCTATCTAAGATCCTCTTAAAAACAATACCAAATTAAAATCCAAAAGTTAGAGAATTTTAATTTATGAATATTTTCTTAATTTTTTTTCTTTTAGTAGAAAGGTCCTAAACGAACTGAAATAATAGTAACAAAGCAATGTATGGGTAGGTACATATATATATCCATTGGCAAAACTTTTAAAACCATAGCAAATACTCTAAGAAACCATTCTTTGATTTTAAGTAAAGTCAAACCCTCTCTCTCACATGTAATGGGGCTCCCTTGTGATCAGTCCAAACACTTTAATACATATCTAATCTAACCCAATTCAATTCTACACTATTTCTACGATTATCTATGGTTGTATTGGATCGCAATAATATAGGAACTTTTAAAGGATAGAATTTTGAGGTCCTAAATAATGACTTTTAAATAAATCACTTTCATTTCTATTAAGTACTCACAGTAAGTTTCATCAAATGTGGCTTGGCCACTTATCCTTCCCAGGTCGGGTCATCAAGGAAATGAATCGCACAAATGCTGCCTTTTTGTGGTCTGGATCCTAGACCAGACAAGGGCTTAATTCATCCCATAGCTTGGGATATAGTCACTCGTCCCATCCCTGAAGGAGGCTTGGGCATCGGGGACGTTGCAACCCAATCCAAGGCCCATCTCACCCAACTGGTGTGGAGATTCATCACTGAAACTCACTCCTACTGGGGGTCAATTTTGACCCAGAAATACCTTCAGACATGCTCGTTCAGGAATTGTAGCAAAACCCCAAAAGACTCGGCATTATGGAGGAAAATATGCTGGCCCTTAAACATCATATCTTTAACCACTTGTGCTGGTTAGTTGGAAATGGAGTCCATATTGATGCCATTCAGGACCACTGGATCCCGGGAAATGATTCAGGCCAAACTCAATCCTACAGCAACGGTCCAGCGTGTGAGTGACCTGATCATGACAGATCATAACCACCGGCCTAGTTGGAGCACTCAGCTTCTTTACCACCGGTGGCCCGACGATCTCGTCGAGAGAATCTGCTCCATTCCCCTAGGTGGTCAAGATATCCCTTGTTGGAAGAATGAAAAAGCAGGGAGCTGCACCACAAAAGCTCTATATATACAAGCATCTAAGGACTCTTCGAATTACTGGACCCAATTTTCCATGGCACATCATCTGGTCCATTGAAACTCCTTCCAAATAAAAAATCCTTTCATGGAAATGCTTACGTGATCGTCTTCCAACGCGGATCTGCCTGCATAGAATATTCCCGGACATTAACCCCAGCTGTATTCTTTGCCACCAAGAGTGCAAATCGGTTGATCACCTCTTCTCCTCTTGTGAGGCCTCTCGTCGCCTCCGGCAAACTATCCAGGACCATATGCATTTTAACTTCCCCACTGAATCAATCACCCAATGGTTATGGACCCAGCATAATGTTGGAAATTTATACAAAAAACATACTTTATGTATTTGCCTTTGACTGGTTCATTTTTAGTATATTTTATCTTCTCATCTAATTGAGATTTTATATGGGCAAATGGTTGCATTATTAATTATTATGCATGTGAGTGTCTTTTATTCTATAAAGTAGACAAGTTGGCGTGTAGAGTTTTGCTTACACACGGAAGATTTATTTGTCGGTTCTTATAGAATATAAGTTGTTTACAATTTAGATGGATTTGGACACACCATCGGTACGATTGTAGCATGATGTTTCAGCAGGCTTGTCTTAGCTGCGGGAAACGGTATAGCTTCGACTCATTATGCTAGTACGCTTTGTGTGTATTGAACATGACCGTGATTTTGAGTTTATTGTCTTTATACTGACTATATAAGATGATGAACATCCAAATGGTTATTATGAGTGCTTATACTCTTAACCCCGACACATACATTTAGTGTTTGACATTTTGATTTACGAAGGAGTGAGATTTTTTTATCGGTAAACAATCTCAGTGAATTGGATAACTACACTACGTGTATGGTGGATATTAGTTTATTGACGGAATCCACATCCCATAATAGGGATTGATGATATTACCTTGATGAAGTTTTTAAGTTTTGATTATGTCAAACCTTATAGGTGGACTTTGTGTCCGACATATCAAATAAGTTAAGTGTAAGGTCTCAAAGAATTATAAAGATATCGATTAAATATAGATGTTAGTAATTATTTAATCGATGAATATATGAAATCTTAACGTGGAGAGATTAATAAGCATTTAATAACAAGAAGCTCGAAATATTATTTTGAGAATAAGGACATGAGTGCAATTATAATTCTTTAGTGGGCTAAATTGTAATTTATGAAACTAGGATTCTAATTTGGGTCGAATTAGGGTTTCCTATTTTCATAAGGAACCTATCCATGTTTCCTTCTTAAGGTCCCTATTGTAGCCTATAAATATTCGTTACTGCTCTCTAGATTAAGATACAAGAATAAGAAGAGAGAAATCTCGGTTTTGGAGAGTAGAGGAGAATTCGCAGAAGATGCCCACTCCCTGGTGCGAGTTTGAGCATATAGAAATACAATATAAGATCTTAAGGTTTTTGGGTTGCTGTAAGGTCGAAATCAAATCAAAGAAATCTCGTAGGTGTGATTTAATCATATTAGTTCAAGATTATTTCTGTAGTGATTTGTACGCAATATCTAGAGATTTTGGTTTTTACTCGTTTCCAACACATAAGGATATTCTTCAAATTGTCACTTCGACCGAGTGGTATACTTGGAAAGTGAGGAATGCAAAGATTTTCAAATCTGAACCTCTGCATTCCCCTTCCATCCTTAGGAAAATAATCCAGGCCATCCACAAATGGCGAATAGCCTAAAGATTCCTTAACGATCAGAACATCAAACTCATGCCACCGGCCAAGTGGACGCCGTGATGTGAATTTAATCAATCCATTAAAATTACTGCAAGTGCACAATTATCTTATTGAGATAGTGGCAATTACAGGTCGATCCCACAAGGAGCACTACTAAGTTAAAATTTAAAAATCTGATTTTTTTTTTTATAATGATCAATCAAGATTTAAATGAGAGATAAGGCTACTATGCAAGATGAACAGATAACAATAATGATAAAGGTAGATCAGAGCAACAAAGAATCCATTAATTAATTTTAATTCTCAAACCACATACTTTAATTTAGTCTTTTGTTTTGCAAATAACTCAGATCAGAAACAACTCAATGTTTCTGATCCGGAAGATATTCTTTTAAAAAAAATCAATTCTTAAGCAGAAGAACCCAAGATCTCCATCACCTCATAAAAACATAAATTACTTTGAGCGTCAGTTAACAAATTAAGCGTAAAATATCAAAGGTACAAAAACCTAAGTATATCCTATCAAAAAAAGATTAACTGATCAAAAAGAAATTTATTTAAAAATATAAAGAGGAGGTTTGCCTGTGGCACGAAGGCAGATCTATTATTCTATTAAATAATGCATCATAAGGACAAAATAATTAAATTAAAGACATAGAACGAAAATAAAATTACTTAACTTCGCTTTGTGCTCCGATCCAAAAGAATTTACTCCTCCATTGCAAAAGATATGATTTTCATTGAATACTTCATGGCAATTACAACTTCTCCTTCACAAAGATTCTCCTTCAAAATAAATCCTTGGACATGGCCCAAGGCTACCAAAAGAATAAAAGAGAAAAGAAACTAGCTAAAAATGGAAAAGAAGAAAGAAAGAAGGGAATATATGAGAGAGAGAGAGTTCCACGTGAGATAATTTTTTTGGAGAAGGGGGTTGCTTGTTTTGGGCGTCCAAAGCCTTCTTTAAATAGGGCATGAGCTCCCTATTCTTTCTCTCTAGATCCTCTTTTTTAGCAAAAGAATCTTCCTTCTTTGGTAAGTCTTCTTCTTGCTTTCCAAGTTAATGTGAGTTTCTTAGTAACTTTTGGAGAGATGTTAACTTTTTGGACAAGACTTGCTTAGTTAGATTCCCTAGCCAACAAGGACTTCCTCTTAAATTCTCTTCACTTGGGCCCACATTCTCTTTAATAAAAATCTTAAATTTGAAACTTGGATTTCTCTTCAATCATGAAACACATGTGGGTCCCACTAGATATGTGCAACCTTGAAACATCCCAACTTGGGCATGTGGTTCTTTCTTCTTCTCTTACTTGGAAATTTCTCATGCTATGGCCCACTCTCTTTGATAAGTTCAAATCTGAAATTGAATTTGTAGCAAAGCTTAGGCAAATGGTGTGGGACCACATTGGTAGTGCAAACATCTTGAAGTGGTATGGCTTGGACATTCTGTGTAAATTTCTTCTCTTAATTTCTTTTCAAGGCGGGTCCCAATTAACTGAAGATTCCCTACAAAAATAATAATTCAGCCATAATATGTATAAATTAAATTCATAAATGGCATGCATGGGACCCAAATGAGATCAAGCACATAAATGCACCACTAGATGATTTTTGATGCAAGAATCAAAAAGCTAATTGGTGTGACACTAAGATGATGTAAACCAAAGATTTCATAAAATTCATGCAATATTGATGATTTTGACTAAAATTCAACTTTAATGCTCAAATGCATGGAATTATGAAATTGAGTGCAAATCATCCTAATTAAGTCCACAAAGTAACATAAAATGATGATAAATACTACAATTTTGTGGACTTATCACGCCGCCACCCCCTTCTGTTCATAAATTAAACATTGATGGGTCCTTTGTTCACGCCACTAGTACGGTCGGCATCGGGGGGATTCTTCACAACGAGCATGGTTGGCTTATCCAGCCTTTTGCCTGTGCTATTTTTGCTTGTTCCTCGCTGGAGGCAGAGCTGAAAGCATTCCTCAAGGGCATACAAATGTGTGTTGCTCAGGGTATTACCGATGTAATCATCGAAGGGGACTCCTTTATTATATGGAATTCTCTAAATTCGTCAGAAGGATACCCTTGGCAATTAATTTATATTTGGAGAAAACTGCAAGAAACCCTTGTTAACTTGCCTCGGTGGAAGGCAACGCTCATTTGCAGATCAGCTAACATTGTGGTGGATGGTCTTGCCAAACTAGGTCCACCAATGGAAATGGTGTTCAAGTCCTCCTTACCAACCCATTTATGGAACATTTACTCACTTGAGCTGTGCATGTAGGAAGTCCAAAGAGGGAGTCATGCACCACAATTTCAAGAGCAACACCTTTTGGCGCAGTATGAAGAAAGAAGACAATCCTCTATCTTTTGGTTATTTTGCTTATTTTGCTGCTAATTATCTTTTGGTATCAAATGGTAAGATCTCTTGACAGTTCAGATTCATCCCTGTATCCAAGTTCCTTTTAATACAAAGCTTTAGTTTCAGCTAAAAAAAAAAAAAAAGAAAAAAAAGAAAAAAAGATGTACATTTATAAAGCAAATACAAACTAACCAGCTGCTAACATCCTAACAAATCTTCTAACCAGTCATTCAATAGAAAGGATATGCGATAGTGAACATGAGAAAAAAGAATGCTTTTGAACTCCGAAAAATAAATGGCAGGTTTTATTAATAGAAACGACCTTCATGTGTGATCATTGTCACGTTTTGATTATTTTATATCATATAAATTATTATTATTATTATTATTGTAATTGATTGTACTTTAGTTAAATATGTGGTTACTTTATGTGGGGACCACACTAGGCCTAAAGTTGGTAAGTTGGGCTTGTTGGATAGTTGGCTTGACCTATAGTTCTTTTTTTAGAATCCAAAGTCTCTTCTCTTTAGAATTTAAGTTAGATTTCAATTCCTATTCTCATTCTATATATACAACACTACCGTACTATTTTCTTCTCACAGAACCCTCTCTCAGATCTCTCTCTCAACTTGTGCTTAGCACCAGTATGTTCACCAATAACTAAAAAATATATTTACTGATTTATTAAAAAAAATCCAGATTACGCAAAATCAATCATCAAATACTCATGACAATGATTTGGTGATTATGATAATGATAGAAATGAAGTTATTGCAGAAAAGCGAAAAGTGAGAATATTAGGTAGTTACATAAAGTGGATGAGATAAGTGGTTTTAAATGTTGGAAGTCGAGATGAGTGGTTATATATTGTTAGTGTGGAGTTATAACTCCAAGTCAAAATCATAAGTTATGGTCAAAATTATCTTAAAAACCCATGACTTTAATATATTATAATGGCTTTAATATATTAATTATAATAGCTTGAAATAACAGTCCAGTTTCAAGCCCCTAAAATCAGTACAACAGCTTTGATGAAAATACATTTATCTGAACTCAATCTGACATCATGAGAAAAATAAAAATCAAACTTGTTCTCGAAATCCCATCTCAATGTCTCCATCTGCAGCACTCATCTCTTTTTTCTTGAGGATTCCATACGCTCTAAGCAACCATACAACAAACCGAATGAACTGCCACAAATAAAGAAAGCCCAACCAACACAGAGGCACATGTCGTATGGCCGTTTCTTTGTGTTGAACAGCTGCTATATAATAGCCGAAAGTCGAAGCGACGAAAGTCACAGAAATCCAAATGAATACCACTACAACTCTCAACAAGACTGTCGGTCGAAATGGGGGCTTGCTTATTAACAATATGATGGCGCTCAGAGAAACCAGAAATGCTATTGTGTCCATCAACATAAACAGGCCGTAGTTTACACCAGTCATCTCCTCATTATTGAGGCCTTTTGGAGGCCTGAGACCGGCATCAAATGTTATTGTAGCAATCAATATGGCCACCACGATTAGCGAGTTCCACCTCTCGCTTAGCCACATATGGTGCTTATTCTCCTCGTGCTCGTTCTTCATGATCAGATTTGGTTTGTTTTTAACATGTGTTGTGGAAGCAAGCCTAGCTCTGGGGGCATCTGCGTTTTCAAGGATCTTACGAAGTCCACCGATCACAGTTGATTCACTTCGATTTTGTTGTAATAACAAATCTAAAGGTGTCAAACCATCGGTGTTTGTTGCGTTTGCTTCCACTCCACCCCTGCCGAACAACAACTGCACAACCTGCAAATGCATGATCACTTATATATTTAGCTAGGAAATGAACATCCATCCATTGATATGACAACCCCGTAAGGAGAATATATAAGAAGGTTGCGCCTGTGCGTGTGGAAGTGTGATGTCACAACAAAGAGACACGTAAGGATGTACGTGGTTACCTACATCCATAGCTGACTCAGAGAGAGAGAGAGAAACTTTTCAGAAGTTTTGACTCTGTTTACACTCTAGAGTTAGTGAGTTACATATTCCATAATATATAAAAACGTTTTCTTTCTTAAACCCAAAGAAGCCTGGTGTTATAAACTTATAATACACGTTTAACTCACTAGTTCTTACCTGAATTTGCATCTTGGCTACGGAAATGTGGAGGGCTGTGTTCCCGTAGTCATCTTTCATGTTCACAAACTCATCATCATCATCATCTAACCATTCAAGCACCCACCTCACCAACTCGTAATGGTTATGTTTCACGCTGAGGTGTAGGATGGTTTCTCCTTGATCTGTCTTTATGTGACCCGCTTCTGGTTTGGCCTGAAGCAGCTTTTGAAGGACAGCGAGACGCCCTTTAATGGCAGCCGCATGGACAGCAGTCCTTCCATCTCTATCCCGAACTAGGCAGATATTACCAGATGAGTCTACGTTGAGAAGCTCGTTTACTATCTCTGTAAAACCATTAGCTGCAGCCAAGTGCAAAGGGGAGGATCCTTGCGAGTTGAGTAATGCACCCGCAGTTTTTATGGCATTGATGAATAAGGTGTTTGCTCCTTTCCTGAATCAGTTTGTGGTTGTCTTTATAGATGATGTGTTGGTATACTCGAAGTCTAAGGAGGAGCATGAGCATCAGTTGAGGACATCATTGCAGCTTTTGAGGGATAACCAGTTGTATGCTAAGTTGAGTAAATGTGAATTTTGGTTGGAGCAAGTTGCATTTTTGGGCCATATTATTTCAAAGGATGGATTGACGGTGGACCCTAAGAAGGTAGCAGCAGTTGTTAATTGGGGTAGTCCACGAAATGTAGCGGAGATTCGCAGTTTTCTTGGACTTGCAGGCTACTACAGGAGGTTTGTGAAAGGGTTTTCTACCATAGCATCTCCACTCACTAAGTTGACAAGAAAGGATGTTCCATTTGTGTGGACAGAAGAATGTGAGAAGAGTTTCCAAGAGTTGAAGACCCGGTTGACTTCAGCACCCATACTTGCTTTACCCTTAGGAAGTGGAGGATTTGTGGTTTATACAGATGCATCAGGGATTGGATTGGGTTGTGTTCTTATGCAGAATGATAAGGTGATAGCATATGGGTCCAGGCAGTTGAAGGATCATGAGAAGAAGTATGCCACACATGACTTGGAGTTGGCAGCAGTGGTTTTTGCATTGAAGTTATGGAGGCATTATTTGTATGGAGAAAGATTTGAAGTGCATACAGATCATAAGAGCCTGCAATACCTGTTTACACAGGGTGATCTGAATAATAGACAGCGGAGATGGATGAAGTACATAAAGGATTATGATTTTCCGATTAAGTACCATCCTGGTAAGGTGAATGTGGTAGCAGATGCTCTTAGTAGGAAGGCAGCATTCAGTGGATGTGTAATGCCTGAATGGAGATGGATGGAGCAGTTCAGAGATATGGATGTAGCGGTATGGCCTGTCAATGAGAAAGTTTTAGTTGCTACTATGGGAGTTTGGGAGCCAGAAATAGTTAACATGATCAAGGAAGCTCAGAAGGATGATCCTGAGTTGCAGAGAATTATTGACAACATTGATGGCAATCCAGAGTTTCGATTGATTGAAGGAATCTTGTACTGCAAGGATAGGTTGTGTGTGCCAAATGCTCAAAACATCAAGTCAGAGTTGATGACAGATGCGCACCACACCCGATACTCTATTCACCCAGGGAGCACCAAGATGTATCAGAATTTGAAGAATCATTACTGGTGGGTGAAAATGAAGAAGGAGATTGCAGAATTCGTTTCCAAGTGTATGACTTGTCAGCAGATTAAGGCAGAGCACAAGAAGCCTCCTGGTTTGCTTCACCCGTTGGATATTCCTCAGTGGAAATGGGAGAACATCACTATGGATTTTGTGTCAGGGTTGCCGAACACCAGGAAGGGTAATGATGCTATTTGGGTGATTGTTGATAGATTGACTAAGTCAGCACATTTCCTGCCATTCAAGACTGGTCAGTTTATGAACAAGATGACTACGTTGTATAGAGACAATATAGTCAAACTACATGGAGTGCCTAAGTCCATAGTATCCGATCGAGACCCTAAGTTTGTCTCTCGGTTTTGATCTTCTTTTCAGTCATCTATGGGTACTCAATTGACATTCAGTACAGCTTACCACCCTCAGACAGATGGACAGTCTGAGCGTACCATCCAGACATTGGAAGATCTTCTCCGAGCATGTGTTTTGGATTTCAAGGAGAGTTGGGATGAAAGCTTGCCTCTATGTGAGTTTGCCTACAATAACAGCTATCACTCAAGTATTGGAATGACACCATTTGAGGCACTATACGGGCGGAGATGCAGGACCCCAGCATGTTGGGAGGAAGTAGGAGTTCGGAGTTTCCATGGACCCTCAGAGATTGCTGACTCCAGTGAGAAAGTTCGAATTGTTCAGATGAGAATGAAGGAGTCTCGTGATCGACAGAAGAGCTATGCAGATAAGAGGCGGAGACCTTTAGAATTCCAAGTGGGGGATATGGTGTTTCTGAAGGTATCCCCGATGAGAGGTGTTGTCAGATTCGGACAAAAAGGGAAGCTTGCGAAGAGGTTTGTGGGACCATTTGAGATTAAGAGCAGGATTGGAGACGTGACTTATCGTTTGGTGCTACCGCCTGAGCTAGCCGGTGTGCACAATATTTTTCATGTCTCAATGCTTCGGAAGTATATTCCAGATCCTACTCATGTGTTGCAGCACGAGCCACTTCAGTTACAAGCAGATGCAACCTATGTGGAGCGTCCGTCGCAGATCGTCGACACCAAGGAAGTGGTGTTGCGTACCAAGACTATCCAGTGGGTCAAGGTACAATGGGAGCATCACACTCCGGAGGAAGCTACGTGGGAGCTCAAAGACCAGATGCAGAAGGCGTATCCTTATCTTTTTCCAGATGAGGTATGTTTAGGCATTTGGGGGACCAAATGTTCTTTTTAGAGGTTAGAAATGTAAGGTCCGCGACCTTACTGGGTCAATTGGGCCCAATAGCAGGCCCGTTGACCCATTTATTTTTTTTATTATTATAATTATTTGTATTTTAGATATTTAAGTGGGTTTAGGCTTTGAGTGAGTTTCTTTTAGTGTTAGGATAGTGTCTGCGAAGTTTTGTTTGATTTCGAGTTCGTTTGATCCTAGTAGGGGGGTAGTTTGCAAATTAAGGAAAATTGAGTGTTTTTCCGAAAATATTCCTATCACCGTGATTTTGGATTCGTTGGAAAGGTCTCGTCGCGCTGATCATTTTTGTCTCTTGGCTCGTCGCGATCCGACGATCAGAAACCCTTCAAATGGTCCATTCTTTCGCCGGACCCACTTAAGGGCAAATTAGTCTTTTTCCCTTCCCTCTCTTCTTAATCAGGGATTAGCCCTAATCGTTATTCATCTCTGCAACGAACAAGAGTTACAGCAGCCTTTTCTTCTTCCTCTTCTCTTCTCAAGCCCAGAACTCTACCCGGGAGAGATCACCTCCGCGATCGGAACCGCTTATCTTCTTCCTCTCAATCTTCTCTCTCTCTTGATCCTGGTTTGGGTAAGTTTTACTCACTTTCATCTTTTCAATCGATTCTCTTTGGTTTAGATTTAGGCTTGATCTTAATCTTTTTCTTTCTTTTCTTCTCCGTTGCGTTTTAGATTGCGTTTGGTTGGATTAGATTGTGGGTTTTGCGAAAGAGAGCTTCTCCTCAAGCTTTTCCCAATTTCTAATCATCTCCTTGGTTGAGGCAAGTAGATTGCAATTTATAATTAAGCATGGTGTTTGCTTCTTCATTGATTGTACTGATTTTCTTGTTAGATTTCCCTAATACCAAGCCTGGTTATGATAGTGATTTTGGATTAGGTTAGATTTGTGGTATGGATTAGATTAATTGTTAAATTGGTACCCCTTTTTATGTTTCTAATTTGTTAGAATGGATGTAAAATTGATGAGAATGGATTTTTGGGGAGAGCAGAGGCTCAATTTCGTGCAGGGTACAGTGTTTGTGCAGGCCAGTTGAACAAACAGGGCAAAAACGGACGTCAGCGGAGGGTTTCTGTCTCCGGGCGTCCAGACGCCAGGTCCCGGGCGTCTGGACGCCAGAACACAGAACCTCTGCGCACCCTTACTGGTTCCGGGCGTCCGGACGCCGGGAACCCGAGGGGTATATAAACATACCATTTTGAAACGCCCGTAACTTTTAATTTGCCCGTCGGAATTTTACATATAATATACCGTTGGAAAGATCTTGAGATGTAGAATCCAATGGTTCTAGTTTCATCACGATCGGAGGTCGGGAAGTGATGTAAATACTCAAATTATTGACCCAGTCTATATTTTAGTAGAAATGAGACTAGTAACTTAGGTTTGGGCCTTAGATGTTGGAAACCATGAAACTACTATCAGTTGACCATTAATGAGGATTAATTCATAGCACGTGGCTTGGTGTGCTTCGATTAGGTGTCTAAGTATTCGTGTATTAAACATGGGGTAACCGAATGCGTATGGAACTGAATTAATGGATGCTTAACATGATTGTACACAAAGGGATTTTCTTAGAAGCATCGTTGATCCAATTCCACACGTACTCCGTTAGAACATGTAGAATACATGGATGACACCATTTACCTAGGTTTGGATCGTAATTCCTCCTTGACTTATTTAATCGTATCCGTTGTTATAATTCCTTGTACACTCTCTCTTGGCATAAAACACTTAACTAATTATGAAACATAATCCCTTGTTGAATTAGGACTTGGACCGGACTTAGAGTGTACCTTAATACCCCGTGTTAGGTAATTGATGAACATGACTGGCTAGACTGAAGGGATTATCATGTGATTGGTTTTGTCTTGTATTGATTTGAATGAGATAATCCCTACGAACATGTCTTGCAAATTGAGCTAGCCAGACTTGCTTGTCTTGGTCTATTCTCGTGTCAACACCACATTATTATTATTATTATTATTATTATTTGCATATCATGGCCAGCTGCAGTTTGGGGGTTTATTGATGGGCCGGTTACTCGGACATCGGGGTGGGCAGTCGGCTTTGGACGACGTCCATGGCGTTGAATAGTTGGGAGCGGGCTAGGACCGTGCTACTATTCCCAGGACCGGGAGCTGGGATCCCCCTAGAGCCGGACTTTGGTATCAGTAGTCTGGATATGATTGTTACTGGTACCCCGTGAGGTGGCTAGGACATCCACGGAGTCTCCCTCTTGTGCATTGCATTATATTGGTAGTGGTGATTGTTAGTATTGCTAGGATTTCTATTTATGATCCTGATGGTTATTGACTCATGCTACATGCCTAGTATTGTTCCTTGTATTCTCTTGATTATTATACCTGTCATTACTCTTATACTTGATGCATGTCATGATTATTTATATATTGCTTATCTATTGCTCAACATGTCGTTGACTCTATCCTTTGGTGTGCAGACTCCTCAGGTGAGTACTATTACGAGGAGCAATCAGGTGAGGAGATCCCAGAGGATCTCCAACCGGTTGAGGAGGAACGAGAGTGGCGTGCCGATGACGTAGAGTAGCGTCATTGATCCTGGCACGGGAGAGATTCATGGGGACCTCATTAGATTCTTTTATTTCTTCATTTATTATTTTATTGTTGGACCTTTCATTTATTGACATCATGTTCTTTTAAAAGGCCTTGGTTATTGGGGTGGCCTTTGTTAATACTTTAATTCCTTGGTTAGTTTTATTATTTCTTTGTACAACTTCAATTATTAATGAGATTTATTATGCATTGCCTTGAAATTCAATGTGCCTCAAATTGTATGAATTCCGCAGTTTATATTACTTGAGGTTTGAAATATTATATCCTCACAGCGGACTTACGATCCTTGGGCCTAAAGGGCAAAATTTTTAATTAGTCCTAAATTTCACTCTCCGGATCCGGTTTATTCTCTAATCGGGTTCGGGGGACGTGACATTGGGAGGGCTTCATATTCACAATGAGGGTTTAATAGAAAAGATAAAAAAGTGTGTTCACAACTCAGCATCTACTGATCAATTTGACAGTTTTTGGAATCAGATCATAACAGACAATGAGCTTATGGAGAATGATTGGTTGGCGGATATTTTTAGAATTCGTCATATGTGGGTTCCGACATATTTAAAGAAAAATTTCTTTGGTGGCATGTCGACAACTCAACGAAGTGAAAGCATGAATGCATTTGTGAAGCAATACGTTGAGTACAAGAATTCCCTACTTGATTTCATATTGCGTTTTGATGCCGGGGTGGAACGTTTAAGGTATCTTGAAAAGAAAGAGGATTTTGAAAATAGTAATGGGAGGCCTAAAATGAAGACATTTTCACCAATGGAGAAGCAAATGGCCGAAGTATACACAAGGAACATATTTTATAAGTTTCAAGATGAGTTATTAACCACCATGTTAGTTGCAGAAAATATTGTTTACGAGGATGATGTCAGTTGTAAGTTCGTTGTGAAAAATTATTCCGACGAAAAGGAATTTGAAAGAGAGGTTTTATGGAAAAAAGACGAGAAGCATGCATATTGTTCTTGCCACAATTTTGAATTTGAAGGCATCCCTTGTTGTCATGTTTTGTGTGTCTTGAAGAGATATGCTATATTCTTTTTACCTGAGCGTTACATATTGAGAAGATGGACGAAGGGTGTTAGAAGAGATGCATTTGTAGACATGGTGGAGTCAGGTGGATCAGAAGGTGTTGACCCATGCTTGGCTAGACATAGTCACTTGTCTTGTATGTTTGCAGGGCTTATTGACACAGCTAGTCAATCTAAAGAAGGTTTTGAATGTTTAATCAGTGGTCATAATGAATTGGAAATGAAATTAAAGCAGTTGATGTTAAACAATCCATCCAATTCAACCATTGATAATGGGAAGGCAGTTGTGGATAGCAATGTTGTTGAGTATAATGAGCCAGGTCATGTTGTGACGAAAGGACGCGCGAAGAGACTCAAGTCGTCCAAGGAAAAGGCAACAAAAGGCCGTCTATGTAAGAGTTGCAACAAGCGCGGTGTATCACATGACAAACGTAATTGTCCAGTGTTGTTGAACAGGTACACAATTTAATTTGATTTATGTTGTTATCCCCCATATAAGTCTAATATTTATACATAATTTCATATAAGTCTAATATTTATAAAAAATTATTTCAGGTTAGTTGATGCTAATCCAAGCCAGTCATTGGCCTCTATCGATGAAAGTAGAGAAAGCTCTGATGAAGATATCCAAGCCACTAATCATGGTAATTTATTTGTTGCTTTAAGATTGTTTATGATAAAAAAAATCCTTTCATAAGCCTTTTCCATGCATAACTCACCTCATTAAATTGTTTCAGTTCGTTGTAATAAGCTTCTTAAGTCTTTAAATCTCACTGTCTTCAAATTTAGTCATGCATAAAGGCCAAATCTGAGTACAATATAGGATGGAATAGAGCTTTGGGTCAGTTGAGTGACTTTCATCTACTAAAACAAAAAGACCCAGATGGGTAATAAAGATCTCATGCAATGACACAACACCCAGATCAAGAAAACTAATAAAATGAAGAGAGATCACCCATTTTTCCATTAAATCAAGCTGAAATATAGGGAAGATGGTGATAATAGGGGAAGAAGGAAGAGCAAATGACTGATCTCAATTGAAGATAGTTACAGATTTGAGCAAACATCCAATTAAAGGCTATCCTTTTTAGCACTACACTTAAAAGATCAATTTAATATTTGCACAAACAAATACTAGCAGAGACAACAGATGAAGAGACATGAAATGCACTCAATAAATTGAGAGATATGATCAAACGGTTAGCATGGATCCTTTCTGCATTATAAAATATCAGAATTTATGTTACTGGTTATATTTGATCACTGGAGCCATAAATGCCTAATGAGTTCTTTTAGTGAATGCTAAACTTTAGACAAAAATGCCTCTTCTTTGAGCTACTGTGTTTTGCTTAGATGCTATAGGATGAAATTTAGTTATGAAATTTTTATGTGCTATTTTTCTTGATATATGTGTTTTTTTTAAGGCTTTGCTTCACATTTGTGATGCTTATCTTTGATGTTTTAGCTTGTGCGTCTATTTAGCTTGGTTTAGCCCTTCCTAGAGTGGAGGCTTTCTGTTGATTGGTGAAAACTTGCAAAGTGTCTGATGTGGATAAGCTTTAGAAGGAATGGTGTTATTTTGGAGAACCTGGCTGTAAAAGACCAGGTTTGGTGTAGTGTGGATTTCTCTGTCTCATAGTTTGGTTTTGGGCCATGTAATGAACTATGATTTTCTAATCTCTGTCTCATAGCCTTCACTGAATGTGTTACACTGTTCTAATGTAGTAGCTGTGATAAGAGGATGGGGACTCTCTTGAGATTAGCATGATGAAACAAAGTTGGCCATAGAATCCAGTGGTTAAAGTATATGTTTTTAACATGATCTTTCCTTAGAAAACTAATACGTTGTTCGTTACTTCAATTAAAAGATACCAAGAGATGAAAATTGGAAAGCAGGGATATATTCCAAAGGAAGGGGAAAAAATATTTCTCACTTCACCTGGTGAGATGATCTCAAAGGCAAACTTAATGCTGTCGGTAGCATAAATATGATAAACAAGAAAAGTATTGTGGCCATAGAAGATGTATAAGTGTAATGAGTCATGTGATCATAGCAGTGAAAAAAAAAAAACCCTCAAAGACTTAAATGAGTTAAAATGTTAATTAGACCCATGTTTGGTTGCAGATTCAACATTCTCATGTTTTGGTAAGCTTTAGAAGGAATGGTGTTATTTTGGAGAACCTTTCTGATATATGTTCTTTATGCAAGAGGGAGTGGGAGTTGATCCATCACTTGAGCTTCATGTTTCTATGTTTAAATTATCATTTAAATACTGCAAATTAAGCTTCATGTTTCTATGTTCAAAGTGGTGAAAGGTTGGTCTTTTCAGCCTTCATATCTCAAGTTCTTAATCAAGCAGTTGCCATGAAAATATGATAGTCCAATGCTGATGTGATTTTGAAGTTTCTACTGTTGCTGATGTGATTTTGAAGTGGACATGTGATTTTCCAATGCATTTCACAACCAACCATGATAGTCTACATAAATAACCATGTGCTATAGATTCTGGGCGATAAATAACCATGACTTCTCTTATGCTGTGCAGAAATTAGCGGATCTCTCAACTGCACCTAATGCAAGATTGATTGACGGCATCTTGCTCACAAACTTTGATACAACTGATGACAAGGTATGCTGACTTTTGGGTAGAGGTGCAAGCAAATCATGATGGATGTGAGAATTTTGGGCACCATCTAACATAACATGAACTCTCATGAACTCTCATGCAGGTTGGAGCTGCTTTGACCATGGTTTATATTTCTAGAGCCCCTGTGATGTTCGTTGGCTGCAGACAGTCTTACACAGACATAAAAAAGCTTAATGTCAAGTCTGTTTGTCAAGTAGACTGAATCTTTAATGTATCTGTTTGTCAAGTATACTGAATCTTTAATGTATCTGTTTGTCAAGTAGAATGAATCCTTAATGTATCTGTTTGTCAAGGTTAATGTATCTGTTTGTCAAGTAGACTGAATCTTTAGATGCCCAGCACCTTGTTTAACCATGTTGTAGGCCATTATCCGGAGGGTATTTTTTCATGAAAATTTGGGAACTTGAAGTCAATATACTGAACTTAAAATCTGAATTTTTTCGTTAAAAAAAAACCGCGTTTGCCTAGTGTCCCAGTCACGCACATTTGGAACTCAGTCAGTGAATTCTGCCGAAAACCAATCTGAGTACCCCTGTTTAGGTCACCGTTTGGCCCACTTCCGGAGAGTATTTTTTCATGAAAATTTGGGAACTTGAAGTCAATATACTGAACTTAAAATCTGAATTTTTTCGTTAAAAAAAAACCGCATTTGCCTAGCGTCCCAGTCACGCACATTTGGAACTCAGTCAGTGAATTCTGCCGAAAACCAATCTGAGTACCCCTGTTTAGGTCATCGTTTGGCCCACTTCCGGAGGGTATTTTTTCATGAAAATTTGGGAACTTGAAGTCAATATACTGAACTTAAAATCTGAATTTTTTCGTTAAAAAAAAACCGCGTTTGCCTAGCGTCCCAGTCACGCACATTTGGAACTCAGTCAGTGAATTCTGCCGAAAACCAATCTGAGTACCCCTGTTTAGGTCACCGTTTGGCCCACTTCCGGAGGGTATTTTTTCATGAAAATTTGGGAACTTGAAGTCAATATACTGAACTTAAAATCTGAATTTTTTCGTTAAAAAAAAACCGCGTTTGCCTAGCGTCCCAGTCACGCACATTTGGAACTCAGTCAGTGAATTCTGCCGAATACCAATCTGAGTAGCCCTGTTTAGGTCACCGTTTGCCCCACTTCCGAAGGGATTTTTTTCATGAAAATCGGGGAACTCGAAGTCCATATGATGAACTTTAAATCTGCATTTTTTGGTTAAAAAAAAACCGCGTTTGCCTAGCGTCCCAGTCACGCACATTTGGAACTCAGTCAGTGAATTCTGCCAAAAACCAATCTGAGTAGCCCTGTTTAGGTCACCGTTTGCCCCACTTTCGGAGGGTATTTTTACATGAAAATTGGCGAACTCGAAGTCCATATAATGAACTTAAAATCCGAATTTTTTCGTTAAAAAAAAATTGCGTCTGCATAGTGTTCCAGTTGCGCACTTTTGGAACCCAGTCAGTCAAATCTGCCCAAAACCAATCTGGCAGATTTGACTGACTGGGTTGGAAAAGTGCGCGACTGGACCGCTAGGCAGACGCGGTTTTTTTTAAACAAAAAAATGTAGATTTTAAGTTCATCATATGGACTTCGAGTTCCCCAATTTTCATGAAAAAATCCCTCCGGAAGTGGGGCAAACGTTGACCTAAACAGGGCTACTCAGATTGGTTTTCGGCAGAATTCAATGACTGGGTTCCAAAAGTGCGCGACTGTAACGCTAGGCAGACGCGGTTTTTTTTAAACAAAAAAATGCAGATTTTAAGTTCATCATATGGACTTCGAGTTCCCCAATTTTCATGAAAAAAATCCCTCCGGAAGTGGGTCAAACGGTGACCTAAACAGGGGTACTCAGATTGGTCTTCGGCAGAATTCAATGACTGGGTTCCAAAAGTGCGCGACTGTAACGCTAGGCAAATGCGGTTTTTTTTAAACCAAAAAATGTAGATTTTAAGTTCATCATATGAACTTCGAGTGCCCCAATTTTCATGAAAACAATCCCTCCGGAAGTGGGTCAAACGGTGACCTAAACAGGGGTACTCAGATTGGTTTTTGGCTGACTTGAATGACTGGGTTCCAAAAGTGCGCGACTGTAACGCTAGGCAAACGCGGTTTTTTTTAAACCAAAAAATGCATATTTTAAGTTCATCATATGGACTCCGAGTTCCCCAATTTTCATGAAAAAAATCCCTCCGGAAGTGGGTCAAACGGTGACCTAAACAGGGCTACTCAGATTGGTTTTTGGCTGACTTGAATGACTGGGTTCCAAAAGTGCGCGACTGTAACGCTAAGCCTCCCCTATTTTTTTTAAACAAAAAATGCAGATTTTAAGTTCATCATATGGATTTCGAGTTCCCCAAATATCTTCCAAAAATTCCTTCGGGAAGTGGGGTAACCAGTGCCCCAAACAGGGGTACTCAGCATCACTAAAACAAAAAAACCTGTTCTTGCCAATAACTTAAAACATTAGCATTCACCATTCTTATTCAACATCAAACCAACCACTCACCTATAACTTCCACATTCAAACTCAACCTGTTGTTGCCCATCACTTAAAACATCAACATTTTTCATTCTTATTCAACATCAAACCAACCATTCATTCACCTATAATCAACACATTTAACATGGGACAAAAAGAAATCCAACATGATCATTCCAAATCTCGCATTTAACATTAGCTTCAACATCAACTATTTTAAACTCAACATTGAACATAAATAAGAAAAAGAGTGCATCTGGACATTCCATAAATCAACATTCAACAGTCAACATTGAAAAAAAAAGAAAAAACTAACAGAGATGGCTAAGCTCGGGTTGCCAAGTTTGATCCCCATACATATGCAACAAATAGTATAAACATCATCAATATATAGCTAGTATAATTTGGGTGTTGCCGCTGAACATTATGAGCTTCAACACTTTCTCTCAAAGATTTTATCTCCTGCTTCATCTCTTGCTTCATCTCTTCAAGTAACGTTCTCATTTCATCATCTCTTCGTTCGCTTTGCACACGTCCCATACTTCGGACCGGTGAATTTTCAATCGCAGCCTCATCCATCCAAATAAAAAACCCACAACCTCCTTCTCCCTACACAGAAATTCATAGCAAAAGAAATATTAATTTTAGAGTGAGAATACATAGTAATTTAAGAAGTTGAAATCTATTAATACTTACGTGTAAATCCGGCATTTCCAAAATCTTCGTCCTGGATTCTGGGCCGTACGAGATGTCTTTAAAATCATAAACCCATGACCACATGGGCACTTTGGAGCCCAATCTAATTTTCTAACGAAAGACGATGCTGACGACGTTTATAATCCTATTCCCATTGTGGGAAGAAAAATTAAACAAAAAGTATTTAAACAAAATGATAACATCAGATAAAAGAGTTCAGACATAACTCTCAAAAGCTAGCACCTCAAATGGGAAAAGTTGAGATATTTCTGCCAAAAGAGATATCTATTCAACGAAAAAACAACATTCCATGTGAAATTTTAGAATCATATGAAATGAATGAAAGAAATAGAAATCTTCATCAACATGTCCATCACTTTTCCACTTGCAACTTGAATAATTTGATTCTATACACTGCAATTGTAGTTTTACCTAATGAAATTTGTATTTAGTTTTGTCTCATGGATCTTGTTTGTGTGAAATAATTAATGGGTGTTTTGAGTCTTATTTTTTTGCTTTTGAAAGGCAGATCTGTAAGAAGAAGATTGGAACGTAAAATTTTAAGAGTGATCCTTGCAATGAACACATCCCAATTTGACAATGAACACATCCCAATTTGAAGATTGGAACCCAACTGACCAACTCCTCAAATGAAGATTGGAACCCAACTGACCAACTCCTCACAATGAACACATCCCAATTTGACACTGCTATGACTGTAATGCACCATACATTCTTTGATGGCTGGCAGGATAAATTTATTAAAACATAAGGCATTACAAAAAAGGACTAGAGACTGTAGGGGTCTTCTGAAACTACTTGGCATGCCCATTTTCCCACCTTTCAACCATTAAATGGTAACTTCGACCCTTTGTCATGTTGCTTCTGCCATGGGATTTTCCCACTGGAGATTAGAGCAATTTTAGTTCAACTGAAGTGCAAACACATCAATGAAATCCCTCACTTGTCTAGTATATGACATGTCTATATGCTATACAAAATGATGATTAACCAAAGTTACCACTCCATAATCAACCAAAATCCTGCACTAATGAGATCTACGATGAAAGACAGGGAAATTTAAAGACTGCCATTCCATTCCAATCATTTTCACAAATTCCATCCATTCCATACAACGAACTAAAAAAAAAAAAAACAAAAAAAAAAAAACATCAGCATTCTCATATTTCAACTCAAGGAACTATTCTTACCTGCAGCAAGAGAGAGGGGGGTGAGAGGGATCAGGCGAGGGAGCAGCAATTCAGCTGCAGGCCCGTCAATCGGCGAGAGAGAGGGAGATGTGCGCAGCAGCAGCAGGGCTTCGCCGCAGAGAGGGAGAGAGAGATGAGCAGCAGCGGGGGAGAGACAGTAGCGAGGGAGAAAGCTGAGCTGAGAGAGAGAGATCAGGCGAGGGAGACACGGCAGCGAACGAGAGAGCTTCGTAGAGAGAGAGAGTCAGGCGAGAAACAGAGAGCGAGAGAGATCGTTGTCGTGAGGGAGAGAGATCGTTGTCGTGAGGGAGAGAGATCGTTGTCGTGAGGGAGAGAGATCTCAGGGGAGTCGCCGTCCGAGAGAGAGAGCTGCGAAAGAGAGTCGAGAGGCAGAGAGAGACGTCCGAGAGGCAACGATCGTCGTCCGAGAGGGAGAGATCGTCGTCCGAGAGGGAGCGAGGGGGAGAGACAGTAGTGAGGGAGAGAGCTGAGCTGAGAGAGAGAGATCAGGCGAGGGAGACACCGCAGCGAACGAGAGAGCTTCGCAGAGAGAGAGATAAGGCGAGAGACAGAGAGCGAGAGAGATCGTTGTCGTGAGGGAGAGAGATCTCAGGGGAGTCGCCGTCCGATCTAAGTCGTCCGAGAGAGAGAGATGCATGCGAAAGAGAGTCGAGAGGCAGAGAGAGACGACAGACAGAGGCAGAGCAGTTTCAGAGAGGCAGCGATCGTCGACTGGCCGTCGTCGAGAGACAGAGAGACAGAGTCGAGAGACAGAGACGAGAGACGAGAGAAGAGAGTCGACTGGCCGTCGTCGTCCGAGAGGCAGCGATCGTCGTCCGAGAGGGAGAGGAGTTTCAGAGGAGAGACGAGAGACGGAGACGAGAGACGGAGGGAGGAGAGGAGTTTTGCAAAACAGAGGATAGGTGATTTTGAAATGAGTTGGGGGAATACTGTTTCGTGAGAGCGGGAAACGGAAATAACATCAGCGTTGGGCCAGTGCGTTGGGCCCTCGCACGCGTGTGCAGCTTGGGATTACACAGGCTGCAGCCTGTGTGATCCCCTCCCATTAAATAAATATATGACATTGATGTAGAATAAAAGAATTCTACACGTCTCTCTCTCTCTCTCAAATAAAGTGTTTGGTTGGATGTGGATTTGATTTGCATTTTCAAACAGGTGTGTTTTAATGGTAAGTAGGCTCAAAACGAGTGGGTAGTGTTTTGGGCCATTGGTCCGGGACTCATCTTAGTCACACGATATACCTAACAGACTGAGCCCCAGCCGGGTATTGATAGGAAAATTGATGCATTTGTTTTTTCTTTTCTCATTTTTTTTCCTTTTTTGAATGGTATCATTTTTTCTTTTTGCTTTCATCCAAAGTTTTCTCTTTTTTAGTAGGGACTTTCAACCCATGTATTTTTTCAATTTACAAAGATTTTATAGGTGCAATATCACAAGATTCTCATTATTATTTTTCACGATAATCTCTTCCTTTTACCATAAAATCTCATGACCTTTTTCCACTTTATTATTTTCTAAAAATTCTTAAAAATAATAATAGTGTATTCTTCTTTTATAGTTTTAATTATTATAATAATTTACTATATCTTTGTTTTAGCACGGGCTCAGCACGGGCGTGGCCCATTGAAATTCCTACAACAGGCCATTAATTTAATGGAATTTTCAATTATAAAACTTATTGCACATGCTTGCAATGAGGTTAGTTTTGATGCTTCAACATTCATGAAAAATCTAGAGCCTCAACATTGATGAAAGCAATTAAATTGCCTTCTCTCTTAAGTGTTTGGTTGGATGTGGATTTGATTTGCATTTTCAAACAGATGTGTTTTAATGGTAAGTAGGCTCAAAATGAGTGGGTAGTGTTTTGGGCCATTGGTGTGGGACTCATCTTAGCCATACTCACACTCCACAAGATATACCTAACAGACTGAGCCCCAGCCGGATAATGATAGGAAAATGGATGCATTTGTTTTTTCTTTTCTCATTTTTTTTCCTTCTTTGAATGGTATCATTTTTTCTTTTTGCTTCCATCCAAAGTTTTCTCTTTTTTAGCAGGGACTTTCATCCCATGCATTTTTTCAATTTACAAAGATTTTATAGGCGTGATATCACAAGATTTTCATTATTATTTTTCACGATAATTTCTTTCTTTTACCATAAAATCTCAAGATCTTTTTCCACTTTATTTTCTTCTAGAACTTCTTATAAATAATAATAGTGGATTCTTCTTTTATAGTTTTAATTATTATAATAACTTACTATATCTTTGTTTGAGCCCGGGCTTAGCACGGGCGTTTGTCGCTAGTTTTAAACAAAGTTAGGCTTCTCCTTGAGCCACATCAGCAACTGGAAAGACACTTTCTCTAGCACCTGTTGTTTCACATGAACCCCATCAAATAAGGAAAATATTCTTATCCCTTAAAGTTGAAAAAGGGTTGTGAAATTTCAGACAAAGTTGGCTTCTCCTCGAGCTACATCAGCAAATGGAAAGACACTCATCCTCGTTGCATCTCCTTCCTTTTCTTTAGCACCTGTCCTTCCTTTTCTCTAGCACCTGTTGTTTCACATGAACCCCATCAAATAAGGAAAATGCAACGGTTCATTCACATAAATCTCTCTAACATCTTCATTTTCTCGACCTATGCCCACTTTTCTATCTCAACCCACCTATGCAGAAAGTTTTCAATTCCATGCCAATGCTCCTTTGCCATATCCTCCAAAATCTTTTTCTCATTTCCCTCTCTCATCAATACAAAGCAAAATCCTCTCTAGCCTCCCTCTCCATCCTGCATTTCCAAATCCCATCTTCCTCTCCTTCTTCTCTCTCTTCCTTTCCATGTATAGATGGAGATGCACTTACATATATCTCGATTCTCCTAGATGTAGAGTCTCTATTTGACAACGGTTGTGAAAGGAGGTGGTTCAAATAGAGTTATCCACCAAGGGGACAGAGGTTCGAGGCGTTACGACTTACAAGTGGAGGCAGTAGTGTTGGTGGAAGCGGAAATGTGGAAATGTAAGAGTGGCTGAGGCTGGATGTCAGCAAGGAATGTGCGGTGATGAAGGCAGATGCAAAGGTGGTGGCCCATGTGTTAAATTATGTTATCACTCCCTAGTGTCTGCTTATCAGACATATATCAGACATTATTTGCATAAGTTATTTTGCAGTATGATTTTGAAGGTGGAATTATTGGTTGAAGCCTGTAAAAGGCAGTGGCAGATGATGGTTTCTGTGTCCATCTACAGATTGGCTGTATGTCTAACCGTGCATGGCACGGGGACTTTCAGCTAGTACCTATGGAAAGTATCCTCCCAACGAGTGGTTGTGGTTTTCTTTCTAGTAACAGGACTGTACAATGGGATGGTCATTACGCTTCTTTTAGGATAATTACCATAAGACATCTCCTAAATCCGACATTTGTCCGGAAAAAGTTGTCAAATCTATAATTCCCACACAAGATTCCTGTACAAACGGATGTACGTCGTGAAAGTGGTAATTTTATCCTTATCATGCAATATCTTATATATGGTTGTAGAATATCCCAACCTGCGAGATCTTATGGATGTAGGATATCGCACAATGAGATATTTTACATCTATAAAAAATCTCCAGAAACCTTCCACGTTCTCCTTTCTATCAAAGCTATTGGTAAAATTATTTTTTACTGTGATCGTCGTCCTTGATCCACTACTCGGATTCTACCTGGCAAGCAAAAACCACTAATCATACCAAAAGAACTCAAATACAAAATTCCCTACTTCTTTTTCAAGAAGTAAAAAAAAAAAAACCCATCATCTCTCTAATAAATGACAAAAAATTATCCTCTTTTTACACAAAACTAGAAAATTCTCCTATTCAGCCACTAAAAATAAGAGATTATCATAACCCCTTTATATTTTATTCTCTCTTAATTTGATGCTTCGCCTCACTTTACTTCAATCTACCATCCATCCAAACAGTAAGTATTCCAAGTAAATTCAAACATGAATTTGGCTCTATACCCCCCATTGTACAAGTATGGAAATGTGTTATGTATAATCCATTTCAGGTCTAGACGGGGTACGCCATGGATCTTATTAACTTGAGTCCAGAATAATAACAGAGCACCTATTTTTCTCAGCCACACTAGCTAACTTGAGTCTAGAAGTCGTATATGCCGCAATAGCCTATATAGAGATGATCTAGATAGTTCAAAATACATGTCATCGTCTCCACTAATATATCCTCGAGCAGGTTCCACGATACGATTGAACACCATGACGGAAATATGAATAAGACTATATCAGTAATAATGCCACATCAACGCTTAGCCACAGTTCCCACGTGTTATGCAACGCAATGCGACTTTATCATATGGTGGAATTGTGCCATGTAAGTCATTTTGAGCAATCATGAAAAAGGGGTTACTCGTTACTTGGCAACCTTGCATTTCACCCTTGTAGCTCAGAGTTCAATTCCTAGATACGCCAGTTTTCCCATTTCCACTTGTATGGGCTTCACCTTCGCACTTATGTGAGATCTCCTTCCCACAATATTAGCTTTCTCTTTGCACTTGTGTGGCCTCTCTAGGGTCCAGGCCCTAGGCTGGGGTACCTATAAAAGGTCATTTTTTGCCATTTTAGAGTTCTATAGTGACTGCTTGACATTCATGATTTTTTTTGTACATTACATTTCGCTTTATTTTAATGGATATGAACTGGTTGTTTTCGCATGCTAGAATGTAAATGAAATAAAATATAATATAGATCTCTACATTATTGATTTTTAAGACTTTTTTTTTTCATAGTTATGGTTATCAGAAGCATCATTGTCAATGGCTTTCTTATTGTGCCTTTTGTAATTATGGGTCCAATTCTAATACTACATCCCTATGGAAGCATCAAAGAAAAGAAGTCATGCTAATAAATTAATGTAAATCTGATTTCGGGTATTAGACTTGTTTAGGGGGTTAGAGTAGCCTCTTAATACGATTAGAGGACCTTTCGACCAATTTAGATCCCTTTTGTGGGTTTAAACACAATTTTGGAAAAGAATAATGGTGAATTTTCAAATTAGGTAACTAGGGCTGACTTTTTGACAGCTGACTCATGGAGTATTTGCAGGATGAGGGAGGATCTGAGCTAGGGCTATTAATTATGTCGTGTTAACGAATGGGTTACGGATTAACGAATTCGAATTAAAATCACCTCAACCCGTACACGACCTGTTAACTTAACGGGTCAAAAAATCCAATCCGAACACGACCCGTTATTTTAACGGATTACACGACCAAACCCCTTAACCAGTTAAGTAATGAAGTTATTTCGAAAATTAAAAGAAAATCCACACAAAAATATATAAGGAGAAAAATGTATAAGTTACACCAAACTGTAAGTGAGGATCTCGAATGAATCTCACCTAAAACCCCACTATAAAACAATAAATTTTAATTTATTCTTTATAAATATAAATTAATTATAGCTAGACTTAGAGACTAAAAATATTTAACGAGTTAAGCGGATTATTAACAGACTACTGGATTAATTTTTTATACGATCCATTAATTTAATTTGTTAATAAATTTAATTTTTTAATAATAATATAAATTTATTAAAAATTTATACGAATTCGTTAATACCGCGTGGGTTGAGATCGCCAAACGGTGCTGCTCCATTTTTACGTCCGTCCGGAACCCGGGTCAACAGTCGCATTAACTTTCTTTACGTCCTATCGATTCTCTTGTCGATGAAAAGCAAGAGCAATTGATGGGAGGGCACGCCTTTGTAGAGGTTGACGCCAGAGCAAAGGGTGGGTGAGCACTGACAGGCTTTTTCAGGTCATAACTGCATGAGACAACCAAACATCTCTGTCGCGTCGTTTTCTTATCTCTTGCCTTCGTACGATTGGTGTGGACGACGACAAATGCAATTGGAGAGGACACTCTTCCCATCTTCGGAGCTCTAATAACCCCACCCTGCTGTCCATAGGCCACAACCCCACTAGAAAACCCAATCCCTTTGGTGATAGTTACACTTCCCTCCTTTTCCACCACCGAAACCTCCTCCCATCACACACCCACTAAAGCCCCCATCAACCTTCCTAACCTTCCATTGCCCCCCTTCGGTCGTCCCCTTTTGTTTTTCTTTTCTTCTTGTTGCAAAATCGTCGTCGTTGTTGAGGGAGAAAGGTAGCTTCAGCAGTTCCACTGCCTACTTCGTGGAGCAAATCATCCCATGGTATTCGATGGGTCCGATCTCCACCGTCCGTGGGTTCGAGGCATGATAATATTTTGACCTTACTTTGACTTCTATTTCTGATTCTGTCTAGATATTCAGTTTCTGAGACACGTTCTTATCTTTTTTTTTTTTTTTTTTTTTTTTTTTGCGGGCTTTGACGATAGGGACTCCTCATAAGCTTGGCTCTGAAGTAATTTTTTTGTCTCTTCTTTAAAATTGTGTTTTTGATGTGGGTTGGCCCCTTTGTGTTTTTTTCCTGGTAGATGATTCTGAACGTGTGATTTGGATGGATTTTCCTGGCCGTCCGATTTTAACTTCTTTTGGGTGGGGGACTCAAATCAGATAGCATGATCGTCTCAAAGGTGATCTTACCTTATTTTATCTTGAGGGGCAAAGAAAATGAGTATGACCCACTGATTCATGTTATTCTGACTTAGTACTATTTAGGCCAGTGTATGCTTTTGTTTTAATTTTTTTCCTCTCCCTTTTTTCCCTTGGCTAAGGAATGAAATACCAGAAGAAGATGAGTATGATCCGGACCGATTGTGTTGGATGGTGATGAATCTGAGTTTGAGACTTGGATATTGTGGGGGGTATCAGGGCCCTTTAAATTGAATAATTTGTGTTGATATTACATTTGATGTTCTACCATTGGTACATTTTTCTTAGTTCATAATAAATCATGTAATTATTTATTAGTTTATATATTCTATCTTCAGGATGAAGTCATTGCAAGGAATAAGTGGTATAGGAAAAGGTATATTTAAATTTTGTTTGTTTTGGTAGTTAAATCTAGCTTATCTTTTAACATGTTTGTTTTAACATAACAATTTGTTTTATTGTTTGCATAGGCACATTTATAAAATAGGAGTTGACCATAGCATAAGAAACCCATCTTTCCCCAATAGTCTCTGAGCTTAGGTTTGGCATCCGTGTGAATGGACTAGACCATTAGATAAATTTACACTTGTTTGGGATTCCTTTGTTATAACACATCTAAAACTGATAAACTGTCAGTGTTTACTGCGTTTACTTCCACCCCTCTCTTGGTGAGCAGTGAAAATCATGTAGGTTAGCCTCAAATTGAACATAAGTACATATAATTGATGACCCAACATAAAAGATGATCTCTAAAATGCAAATGTGAGAATATGGGTCGATATAAATAAACTCTATTTGCAAGTTATAATAAGAAAGTAACAAAATCTGAGTCTCACAGATAATCTAATCTGAAAAATCTAGCCAAATTTCTAATGACACAAGTCAATAAAATGGGCCTAAACTTTATCTTTTTGGGCTAGACTCATAAAACCACTTTATTTTATTGGGTTAGCCTCAAATTGTAATACCCCGCCCCCTAATGGCCTATTAATTATAATTAATTGTTTGATTAGTTAGTAAGCTAGTTTAGAGTCTAAATAGTTGGGTTTAACGTCGAACCTCGTGTGCGAAGTTTCGCACGATTCGGAGTGCGTTTGGACATGATAGAGAGTCTTTTTGATAATTGGGTAGGGTTTCAGGGAATTCAAGAGATTATGAGTTTTGGTAAGTTGGGTGCGTTGGGCAGGTTTTGTCGTTTCATGAACTTTAGCCTTCGGTCGCGTTTCAATTCGACGCGTCGAAGAAGCCCGAAACTCATCAAATGTTAATATAGGCCGACCCGGAACTTGACCCAACAACCCAAAGCCCAAAGCCCAAGCCCAAAACCCATTTACTTAAGTTAGGTCATCAACCCACTTCATTTATCTCATTTCATTCAATTTCATTCACTCCTCTCAACTACAACTAACAGTGGCAGCCGACCTACTTCTTCTCTCTTCCTTTCATTTCTTCTTCTCCGTCGACGAGCACCGGAGCTCCGGCGAAGAAAACCAATCCACCCATTTTCTTCCTCAAGCCTTTAAGAGTCCAACTATATACTTTTCTAAGTGTTTCAACCACATCCCACTTAAAGGTAAGCTTTCAAAGCTTGGAAACCATTTCATCTTCTTCCTCCTTGGTTAGAAATGTAGTAGGGAGACCCACCTTGACCTTTGGCATGCATTTGTAGGAGCTTGTTGGGTTTGGAGAAGTGTTCACCTCATTTTGAGCTTTTAAAGTGTCTTCCTCCTTCATTTTCTTCTTGAATTGAGTCCATCACATCACTAAGGCAAGTGAATAGCTATATTATTGCTTGATATGTTTGTTTACCTTGATTTGTATGATTCAATCATGTTTTAGATGGTTTTGGCTCAATTGATACCTTAGTTGATTGAAAACATGATAAATTGGTCTATAGATTTAATGGAATGGTTTTAGAGATTAATGGCTTGCTTAGTGAGTTTCATGTATTGTAGTTGAGGTATTTTTATCACTACATATGATGCTTATCAGGTCCAAGAAGAGAGAAATGGAAAAAGTCCCATTTCAGCCCAGAACAGGGGCTGTGCCCAGATTTCGCAGGCCAGTCGGTCGACCGGCCTGCAGGGGTCGGTCGACTGGGCAAGCAGGGGCGGGTCGACCGGGCCTTATGCAGATTTTTACAAATTTTCCTTTATGAATGGATTTTTACCCTGTTTTGAGGTGGACTTTGGTGGACCTATGGATACCCCTTTGAGGACTCATTTGACTTATTGTGAGGATGTCTTGAGCCGACATTCATCACTGTGGATTCGGTTGTATTGAGAGTCAACCTAATTCAATCTTGAATGGTACGGGACAACGGGATACTCTTCTTAAATCTATGCACAAATATTGTTCGTCCGAGTATCGCGAACCCTAACCCCTTCGTTCACTGAATAGGTTGTGCGATGTTTCAGGGTTGACACTTTACTTAGGTTTGTGTTAGGCCCTTGAGTGTTGCAATGGTTGATGGATGCACACACTTTCACCTTGACATGATCACACACTTGAGCTCTTAAATGTAGACTTCTTGGATCTTGATTTCTCTCATGCATATACACATGCTTTTGAAATGAATTTACTCCATGCATGATTTAGAACCCAAACTCCTTTGAGAACCTATTTCCTTGTGCCTTATATTTGGAAAATCATCTTGACAAATTAGGTTTGATCTTTGCATGCATTCATCTCTTCATTATCACATTTGTATGCATTGTTTTTGAAAAAGGAGTTTTTAGAATTCAAGCAAACCTTTGGTCTTAAACATTTTGAACCTTTTTAGGCCTTGGGTGTCTCATGTTTTTAATATCTTAGAATATCATAAAACATGTTTTTAAGCTTGATTTTCAGGTTCAAAGATCTCTTCCAAGGGAAATCTTCAAATATGCATTGTGCAGGATTTTTTGGCCAAAAAGGGTTCTCTGGCCGGTTAACCGGGTGTCAACCGGCAGTGTAGCCGGTCAACCGGCAGTGGTAGCCCGGTTAACCGGCCACTGTGCAGGATGACCCCAAAACACAACGGCTCTTTTTATGACCGTTGTGTTTGCCCGGTTAACCTGCATGTCATGGCCGGTCAACCGGGTAAACTAGCCGTTAGACACTTTTTTTGTTTAAAAACCTTTCTTTTCCCATTCTTTTGGAGTGTTGAAAAATGATCTTTTGAGAGGAGATTGAAGCCTAAGAAAGGGGATTAACTTGAGAAGGCTAGAAGCTTATTTGGAAATCAAATGTTAGAGTTTTAAAAAGGTATTTCATACTTTTCATTTTGATTTTCATTTAGTTTGAAATCAATGCATGCTTAAATCTTTGTATTACCTTCTATGCATGATTTCTAGCTTATAAAGAGATGTTTAGCAAACTCAAAAGCATCCTTGGTAAATTAGATTGGTTTGCAAACTATCTTAACTAAATCACATGCATTCTTAGTTTTTAGTATTCATACAACTTGTGTTAGCAAAATTTCTTAAGTTGTTTGATTCCTACATGTGATTAGTTTTATTCTTCAATCATCATTTTTCTAAACCATTGTTTTTAAAATGCTTCAAGCATACAATTAAGAGCCTTCTTGTTGAAATTGATTGAAGAAACACATTCATACACTTGTGCACTCAATTTAGCTTATTTGAGTGTATGTTTGTAATTTGTTTTACACTTTCATATTAGCCTATTCAAGAGGCAATTCCATTGAGCTTAAATTGTAATATCTTAGAGTGATCTTTTGTAAAGACACCTTCTTAGAGAAATCTTGATTTGTGTAAGGTTATTGCTTAGCCTAAGAAAAGCATATTGTAAGGTTATTGCTTAGCCTAAGAAAAGCATATTGTAAGGTTATTGCTAAGCCTAGAAAAGCACATTGAGAGGTTGTTGTTTAGCCTTGAAAAGCAACATTGTAAGGGTTATTGCTTAGCCTAGTAAAAAGCATACATAGTGGAAATCCGGTGGGGTGTTGGATGCACAAGCCGGTAGTGGATGTAGGCATGTTGGCCGAACCACTATAAATATTGTGTTGTGGTGATTGCTATGTGGTGATTGTTTTTGTTTAGCTTCCGCATATTGTATGGTTAATCATCACATGTGACTAGTTATTGTTAAGAAATTAAAATTGGTCTTAATTAGTCATAATTGTAGCTCACCCTATTCACCCCCCCCTCTAGGGTTAGGATCCTCGTGGACTTTCAATTGGTATCAGAGCCTCGTGCTCTATCTTTTAAGATCAAGTAGTTGGAACTCTTGATTAGGTGTAAAAACCTAGAGTTTATAACCCTAGATTTGTGTTTGTTTGAATTCCCTTGATATGGACTCCACTAAGCTAGATTGTTTAGACTTTTGTGTAGATTCTCCTAGACCCCTCACTCTTCCATCTATTGGAGATTCTAATATTCAATTAAAAGAATCTCAATGTGATTTAAATGAAGAAGAAAAATATGATGAAGAGGATGTTCAACAAGCCTATGAAGAATTATACACTTTTTCTCTAGAGCTTAATAAGAAAAATAAGAAATTAAGAGAAGAATAAAAAAGACTAAACAAAGAACTAGTCTCTTCAAAAGATGAGCTTAGAGAGAAAGAAGAAGTGATAAAATGTCTAGACTCTAAGTTCATGATCTCATTAAATAACTTATCCAATATCAACTTGATGAAGCTTCCCCCTCCTCCTTCTCGGGCCCCTTCTCGGGCCAATCCAGTTGCAGAAGGAGATGCAGAGCTTGAGGCTGCATATTCACCGGTTGGAGATCAGCAGCAGCCTCAGCATGATCAGCCAGATCAGCCTCAGCCACCCCCTAGACCTTCTGTTCGTGCTCGCTTGACATCTATAGAGGGGCGTTTGTCTTCTGTGGAGCAGGAGGTTACTTCTGTGAGGACCGGGCTTACTACCCTGACGACCGAGTTTCATGAGTATCGTCAGGAGGCTTCAGGGTTTATGAAAAAGGCCTTGAAGTATATGTCCAGCGTCGCCAAGAGCTGCAGGCGACATGATGATGTCATGACCCCTTCTCCTCCAGATTCTTCTTAGATCTTTTAGGAATGTTTTCATTTTGTTTTGGGGTTTTGATATTGTGGGTAGTGATAGATTGATCTTTATTTGTTGTATTTCTTTTCTATCATCTAACTCATTATTTTGTGTACTGACCATCAATTATTGTTATTTTGTGTAAATGGTCAAGTACTTAATGAACTTGTACTGAAACTTTAAAGTTAAATCAATGAAAGTACAAAGTTTATTTAATCTTGGTTTTCTCCTTGTTGTATCTCCCTGATGGTTGTGTTATGTTGTTTTGGAGTAAAATATGATCAAATCAATTTATATCTGTTTTCATTGCTTCATTCAAACATGATTACACAAATCTATATACATGATTGCCTGTTTCGCACTTCCATTGTATTCTTTTTAACAGGTGCTACTAAAAGGTATATGTTTGCTCATGTATACAGGTTCCTTTGCAATTAGTTGGCAAAGGGGGAGAAATAGTATAGATCTCTCAAGACTCAGGGGGAGAAAGAGATCAAGAGATCAAGATCTTCTACGAAATGAAGATAAAGAACAGAGTTCTCTCAGATCCTTGCATTGTCTCAGGGGGAGAGAAAAGCATAGAAGATCTGAAGAACGGGATGACAAGACCTTGGTTTCAAGAGCAAAGGAGAGCTCTAACCAAGGGGGAGAAATCTACTTGAATATTGTCACAAGCTTTCGTCAAATCAGATTTATTCAAGAGATTTCAAAGACAGAGTCGTCTAGAAGATCCAGAGTCCATTTAGTGTGAGATCATAGGACTTGCCATCAAATTGCAAAGGGGGAGATTGTTAGGCCCTTGAGTGTTGCAATGGTTGATGGATGCACACACTTTCACCTTGACATGATCACACACTTGAGCTCTTAAATGTAGACTTCTTGGATCTTGATTTCTCTCATGCATATACACATGCTTTTGAAATGAATTTACTCCATGCATGATTTAGAACCCAAACTCCTTTGAGAACCTATTTCCTTGTGCCTTATATTTGGAAAATCATCTTGACAAATTAGGTTTGATCTTTGCATGCATTCATCTCTTCATTATCACATTTGTATGCATTGTTTTTGAAAAAGGAGTTTTTAGAATTCAAGCAAACCTTTGGTCTTAAACATTTTGAACCTTTTTAGGCCTTGGGTGTCTCATGTTTTTAATATCTTAGAATATCATAAAACATGTTTTTAAGCTTGATTTTCAGGTCCAAAGATCTCTTCCAAGGGAAATCTTCAAATATGCATTGTGCAGGATTTTTTGGCCAAAAAGGGTTCTCTGGCCGGTTAACCGGGTGTCAACCGGCAGTGTAGCCGGTCAACCGGCAGTGGTAGCCCGGTTAACCGGCCACTGTGCAGGATGACCCCAAAACACAACGGCTCTTTTTATGACCGTTGTGTTTGCCCGGTTAACCTGCATGTCATGGCCGGTCAACCAGGTAAACTAGCCGTTAGACACTTTTCTTGTTTAAAAACCTTTCTTTTCCCATTCTTTTGGAGTGTTGAAAAATGATCTTTTGAGAGGAGATTGAAGCCTAAGAAAGGGGATTAACTTGAGAAGGCTAGAAGCTTATTTGGAAATCAAATGTTAGAGTTTTAAAAAGGTATTTCATACTTTTCATTTTGATTTTCATTTAGTTTGAAATCAATGCATGCTTAAATCTTTGTATTACCTTCTATGCATGATTTCTAGCTTATAAAGAGATGTTTAGCAAACTCAAAAGCATCCTTGGTAAATTAGATTGGTTTGCAAACTATCTTAACTAAATCACATGCATTCTTAGTTTTTAGTATTCATACAACTTGTGTTAGCAAAATTTCTTAAGTTGTTTGATTCCTACATGTGATTAGTTTTATTCTTCAATCATCATTTTTCTAAACCATTGTTTTTAAAATGCTTCAAGCATACAATTAAGAGCCTTCTTGTTGAAATTGATTGAAGAAACACATTCATACACTTGTGCACTCAATTTAGCTTATTTGAGTGTATGTTTGTAATTTGTTTTACACTTTCATATTAGCCTATTCAAGAGGCAATTCCATTGAGCTTAAATTGTAATATCTTAGAGTGATCTTTTGTAAAGACACCTTCTTAGAGAAATCTTGATTTGTGTAAGGTTATTGCTTAGCCTAAGAAAAGCATATTGTAAGGTTATTGCTTAGCCTAAGAAAAGCATATTGTAAGGTTATTGCTAAGCCTAGAAAAGCACATTGAGAGGTTGTTGTTTAGCCTTGAAAAGCAACATTGTAAGGGTTATTGCTTAGCCTAGTAAAAAGCATACATAGTGGAAATCCGGTGGGGTGTTGGATGCACAAGCCGGTAGTGGATGTAGGCATGTTGGCCGAACCACTATAAATATTGTGTTGTGGTGATTGCTATGTGGTGATTGTTTTTGTTTAGCTTCCGCATATTGTATGGTTAATCATCACATGTGACTAGTTATTGTTAAGAAATTAAAATTGGTCTTAATTAGTCATAATTGTAGCTCACCCTATTCACCCCCCCCTCTAGGGTTAGGATCCTCGTGGACTTTCAATTGGTATCAGAGCCTCGTGCTCTATCTTTTAAGATCAAGTAGTTGGAACTCTTGATTAGGTGTAAAAACCTAGAGTTTATAACCCTAGATTTGTGTTTGTTTGAATTCCCTTGATATGGACTCCACTAAGCTAGATTGTTTAGACTTTTGTGTAGATTCTCCTAGACCCCTCACTCTTCCATCTATTGGAGATTCTAATATTCAATTAAAAGAATCTCAATGTGATTTAAATGAAGAAGAAAAATATGATGAAGAGGATGTTCAACAAGCCTATGAAGAATTATACACTTTTTCTCTAGAGCTTAATAAGAAAAATAAGAAATTAAGAGAAGAATAAAAAAGACTAAACAAAGAACTAGTCTCTTCAAAAGATGAGCTTAGAGAGAAAGAAGAAGTGATAAAATGTCTAGACTCTAAGTTCATGATCTCATTAAATAACTTATCCAATATCAACTTGATGAAGCTTCCCCCTCCTCCTTCTCGGGCCCCTTCTCGGGCCAATCCAGTTGCAGAAGGAGATGCAGAGCTTGAGGCTGCATATTCACCGGTTGGAGATCAGCAGCAGCCTCAGCATGATCAGCCAGATCAGCCTCAGCCACCCCCTAGACCTTCTGTTCGTGCTCGCTTGACATCTATAGAGGGGCGTTTGTCTTCTGTGGAGCAGGAGGTTACTTCTGTGAGGACCGGGCTTACTACCCTGACGACCGAGTTTCATGAGTATCGTCAGGAGGCTTCAGGGTTTATGAAAAAGGCCTTGAAGTATATGTCCAGCGTCGCCAAGAGCTGCAGGCGACATGATGATGTCATGACCCCTTCTCCTCCAGATTCTTCTTAGATCTTTTAGGAATGTTTTCATTTTGTTTTGGGGTTTTGATATTGTGGGTAGTGATAGATTGATCTTTATTTGTTGTATTTCTTTTCTATCATCTAACTCATTATTTTGTGTACTGACCATCAATTATTGTTATTTTGTGTAAATGGTCAAGTACTTAATGAACTTGTACTGAAACTTTAAAGTTAAATCAATGAAAGTACAAAGTTTATTTAATCTTGGTTTTCTCCTTGTTGTATCTCCCTGATGGTTGTGTTATGTTGTTTTGGAGTAAAATATGATCAAATCAATTTATATCTGTTTTCATTGCTTCATTCAAACATGATTACACAAATCTATATACATGATTGCCTGTTTCGCACTTCCATTGTATTCTTTTTAACAGGTGCTACTAAAAGGTATATGTTTGCTCATGTATACAGGTTCCTTTGCAATTAGTTGGCAAAGGGGGAGAAATAGTATAGATCTCTCAAGATTCAGGGGGAGAAAGAGATCAAGAGATCAAGATCTTCTACGAAATGAAGATAAAGAACAGAGTTCTCTCAGATCCTTGCATTGTCTCAGGGGGAGAGAAAAGCATAGAAGATCTGAAGAACGGGATGACAAGACCTTGGTTTCAAGAGCAAAGGAGAGCTCTAACCAAGGGGGAGAAATCTACTTGAATATTGTCACAAGCTTTCGTCAAATCAGATTTATTCAAGAGATTTCAAAGACAGAGTCGTCTAGAAGATCCAGAGTCCATTTAGTGTGAGATCATAGGACTTGCCATCAAATTGCAAAGGGGGAGATTGTTAGGCCCTTGAGTGTTGCAATGGTTGATGGATGCACACACTTTCACCTTGACATGATCACACACTTGAGCTCTTAAATGTAGACTTCTTGGATCTTGATTTCTCTCATGCATATACACATGCTTTTGAAATGAATTTACTCCATGCATGATTTAGAACCCAAACTCCTTTGAGAACCTATTTCCTTGTGCCTTATATTTGGAAAATCATCTTGACAAATTAGGTTTGATCTTTGCATGCATTCATCTCTTCATTATCACATTTGTATGCATTGTTTTTGAAAAAGGAGTTTTTAGAATTCAAGCAAACCTTTGGTCTTAAACATTTTGAACCTTTTTAGGCCTTGGGTGTCTCATGTTTTTAATATCTTAGAATATCATAAAACATGTTTTTAAGCTTGATTTTCAGGTCCAAAGATCTCTTCCAAGGGAAATCTTCAAATATGCATTGTGCAGGATTTTTTGGCCAAAAAGGGTTCTCTGGCCGGTTAACCGGGTGTCAACCGGCAGTGTAGCCGGTCAACCGGCAGTGGTAGCCCGGTTAACCGGCCACTGTGCAGGATGACCCCAAAACACAACGGCTCTTTTTATGACCGTTGTGTTTGCCCGGTTAACCTGCCTGTCATGGCCGGTCAACCGGGTAAACTAGCCGTTAGACACTTTTCTTGTTTAAAAACCTTTCTTTTCCCATTCTTTTGGAGTGTTGAAAAATGATCTTTTGAGAGGAGATTGAAGCCTAAGAAAGGGGATTAACTTGAGAAGGCTAGAAGCTTATTTGGAAATCAAATGTTAGAGTTTTAAAAAGGTATTTCATACTTTTCATTTTGATTTTCATTTAGTTTGAAATCAATGCATGCTTAAATCTTTGTATTACCTTCTATGCATGATTTCTAGCTTATAAAGAGATGTTTAGCAAACTCAAAAGCATCCTTGGTAAATTAGATTGGTTTGCAAACTATCTTAACTAAATCACATGCATTCTTAGTTTTTAATATTCATACAACTTGTGTTAGCAAAATTTCTTAAGTTGTTTGATTCCTACATGTGATTAGTTTTATTCTTCAATCATCATTTTTCTAAACCATTGTTTTTAAAATGCTTCAAGCATACAATTAAGAGCCTTCTTGTTGAAATTGATTGAAGAAACACATTCATACACTTGTGCACTCACTTTAGCTTATTTGAGTGTATGTTTGTAATTTGTTTTACACTTTCATATTAGCCTATTCAAGAGGCAATTCCATTGAGCTTAAATTGTAATATCTTAGAGTGATCTTTTGTAAAGACACCTTCTTAGAGAAATCTTGATTTGTGTAAGGTTATTGCTTAGCCTAAGAAAAGCATATTGTAAGGTTATTGCTTAGCCTAAGAAAAGCATATTGTAAGGTTATTGCTAAGCCTAGAAAAGCACATTGAGAGGTTGTTGTTTAGCCTTGAAAAGCAACATTGTAAGGGTTATTGCTTAGCCTAGTAAAAAGCATACATAGTGGAAATCCGGTGGGGTGTTGGATGCACAAGCCGGTAGTGGATGTAGGCATGTTGGCCGAACCACTATAAATATTGTGTTGTGGTGATTGCTATGTGGTGATTGTTTTTGTTTAGCTTCCGCATATTGTATGGTTAATCATCACATGTGACTAGTTATTGTTAAGAAATTAAAATTGGTCTTAATTAGTCATAATTGTAGCTCACCCTATTCACCCCCCCCTCTAGGGTTAGGATCCTCGTGGACTTTCAATTGGTATCAGAGCCTCGTGCTCTATCTTTTAAGATCAAGTAGTTGGAACTCTTGATTAGGTGTAAAAACCTAGAGTTTATAACCCTAGATTTGTGTTTGTTTGAATTCCCTTGATATGGACTCCACTAAGCTAGATTGTTTAGACTTTTGTGTAGATTCTCCTAGACCCCTCACTCTTCCATCTATTGGAGATTCTAATATTCAATTAAAAGAATCTCAATGTGATTTAAATGAAGAAGAAAAATATGATGAAGAGGATGTTCAACAAGCCTATGAAGAATTATACACTTTTTCTCTAGAGCTTAATAAGAAAAATAAGAAATTAAGAGAAGAATAAAAAAGACTAAACAAAGAACTAGTCTCTTCAAAAGATGAGCTTAGAGAGAAAGAAGAAGTGATAAAATGTCTAGACTCTAAGTTCATGATCTCATTAAATAACTTATCCAATATCAACTTGATGAAGCTTCCCCCTCCTCCTTCTCGGGCCCCTTCTCGGGCCAATCCAGTTGCAGAAGGAGATGCAGAGCTTGAGGCTGCATATTCACCGGTTGGAGATCAGCAGCAGCCTCAGCATGATCAGCCAGATCAGCCTCAGCCACCCCCTAGACCTTCTGTTCGTGCTCGCTTGACATCTATAGAGGGGCGTTTGTCTTCTGTGGAGCAGGAGGTTACTTCTGTGAGGACCGGGCTTACTACCCTGACGACCGAGTTTCATGAGTATCGTCAGGAGGCTTCAGGGTTTATGAAAAAGGCCTTGAAGTATATGTCCAGCGTCGCCAAGAGCTGCAGGCGACATGATGATGTCATGACCCCTTCTCCTCCAGATTCTTCTTAGATCTTTTAGGAATGTTTTCATTTTGTTTTGGGGTTTTGATATTGTGGGTAGTGATAGATTGATCTTTATTTGTTGTATTTCTTTTCTATCATCTAACTCATTATTTTGTGTACTGACCATCAATTATTGTTATTTTGTGTAAATGGTCAAGTACTTAATGAACTTGTACTGAAACTTTAAAGTTAAATCAATGAAAGTACAAAGTTTATTTAATCTTGGTTTTCTCCTTGTTGTATCTCCCTGATGGTTGTGTTATGTTGTTTTGGAGTAAAATATGATCAAATCAATTTATATCTGTTTTCATTGCTTCATTCAAACATGATTACACAAATCTATATACATGATTGCCTGTTTCGCACTTCCATTGTATTCTTTTTAACAGGTGCTACTAAAAGGTATATGTTTGCTCATGTATACAGGTTCCTTTGCAATTAGTTGGCAAAGGGGGAGAAATAGTATAGATCTCTCAAGACTCAGGGGGAGAAAGAGATCAAGAGATCAAGATCTTCTACGAAATGAAGATAAAGAACAGAGTTCTCTCAGATCCTTGCATTGTCTCAGGGGGAGAGAAAAGCATAGAAGATCTGAAGAACGGGATGACAAGACCTTGGTTTCAAGAGCAAAGGAGAGCTCTAACCAAGGGGGAGAAATCTACTTGAATATTGTCACAAGCTTTCGTCAAATCAGATTTATTCAAGAGATTTCAAAGACAGAGTCGTCTAGAAGATCCAGAGTCCATTTAGTGTGAGATCATAGGACTTGCCATCAAATTGCAAAGGGGGAGATTGTTAGGCCCTTGAGTGTTGCAATGGTTGATGGATGCACACACTTTCACCTTGACATGATCACACACTTGAGCTCTTAAATGTAGACTTCTTGGATCTTGATTTCTCTCATGCATATACACATGCTTTTGAAATGAATTTACTCCATGCATGATTTAGAACCCAAACTCCTTTGAGAACCTATTTCCTTGTGCCTTATATTTGGAAAATCATCTTGACAAATTAGGTTTGATCTTTGCATGCATTCATCTCTTCATTATCACATTTGTATGCATTGTTTTTGAAAAAGGAGTTTTTAGAATTCAAGCAAACCTTTGGTCTTAAACATTTTGAACCTTTTTAGGCCTTGGGTGTCTCATGTTTTTAATATCTTAGAATATCATAAAACATGTTTTTAAGCTTGATTTTCAGGTCCAAAGATCTCTTCCAAGGGAAATCTTCAAATATGCATTGTGCAGGATTTTTTGGCCAAAAAGGGTTCTCTGGCCGGTTAACCGGGTGTCAACCGGCAGTGTAGCCGGTCAACCGGCAGTGGTAGCCCGGTTAACCGGCCACTGTGCAGGATGACCCCAAAACACAACGGCTCTTTTTATGACCGTTGTGTTTGCCCGGTTAACCTGCATGTCATGGCCGGTCAACCGGGTAAACTAGCCGTTAGACACTTTTTTTGTTTAAAAACCTTTCTTTTCCCATTCTTTTGGAGTGTTGAAAAATGATCTTTTGAGAGGAGATTGAAGCCTAAGAAAGGGGATTAACTTGAGAAGGCTAGAAGCTTATTTGGAAATCAAATGTTAGAGTTTTAAAAAGGTATTTCATACTTTTCATTTTGATTTTCATTTAGTTTGAAATCAATGCATGCTTAAATCTTTGTATTACCTTCTATGCATGATTTCTAGCTTATAAAGAGATGTTTAGCAAACTCAAAAGCATCCTTGGTAAATTAGATTGGTTTGCAAACTATCTTAACTAAATCACATGCATTCTTAGTTTTTAGTATTCATACAACTTGTGTTAGCAAAATTTCTTAAGTTGTTTGATTCCTACATGTGATTAGTTTTATTCTTCAATCATCATTTTTCTAAACCATTGTTTTTAAAATGCTTCAAGCATACAATTAAGAGCCTTCTTGTTGAAATTGATTGAAGAAACACATTCATACACTTGTGCACTCAATTTAGCTTATTTGAGTGTATGTTTGTAATTTGTTTTACACTTTCATATTAGCCTATTCAAGAGGCAATTCCATTGAGCTTAAATTGTAATATCTTAGAGTGATCTTTTGTAAAGACACCTTCTTAGAGAAATCTTGATTTGTGTAAGGTTATTGCTTAGCCTAAGAAAAGCATATTGTAAGGTTATTGCTTAGCCTAAGAAAAGCATATTGTAAGGTTATTGCTAAGCCTAGAAAAGCACATTGAGAGGTTGTTGTTTAGCCTTGAAAAGCAACATTGTAAGGGTTATTGCTTAGCCTAGTAAAAAGCATACATAGTGGAAATCCGGTGGGGTGTTGGATGCACAAGCCGGTAGTGGATGTAGGCATGTTGGCCGAACCACTATAAATATTGTGTTGTGGTGATTGCTATGTGGTGATTGTTTTTGTTTAGCTTCCGCATATTGTATGGTTAATCATCACATGTGACTAGTTATTGTTAAGAAATTAAAATTGGTCTTAATTAGTCATAATTGTAGCTCACCCTATTCACCCCCCCCTCTAGGGTTAGGATCCTCGTGGACTTTCAATTGGTATCAGAGCCTCGTGCTCTATCTTTTAAGATCAAGTAGTTGGAACTCTTGATTAGGTGTAAAAACCTAGAGTTTATAACCCTAGATTTGTGTTTGTTTGAATTCCCTTGATATGGACTCCACTAAGCTAGATTGTTTAGACTTTTGTGTAGATTCTCCTAGACCCCTCACTCTTCCATCTATTGGAGATTCTAATATTCAATTAAAAGAATCTCAATGTGATTTAAATGAAGAAGAAAAATATGATGAAGAGGATGTTCAACAAGCCTATGAAGAATTATACACTTTTTCTCTAGAGCTTAATAAGAAAAATAAGAAATTAAGAGAAGAATAAAAAAGACTAAACAAAGAACTAGTCTCTTCAAAAGATGAGCTTAGAGAGAAAGAAGAAGTGATAAAATGTCTAGACTCTAAGTTCATGATCTCATTAAATAACTTATCCAATATCAACTTGATGAAGCTTCCCCCTCCTCCTTCTCGGGCCCCTTCTCGGGCCAATCCAGTTGCAGAAGGAGATGCAGAGCTTGAGGCTGCATATTCACCGGTTGGAGATCAGCAGCAGCCTCAGCATGATCAGCCAGATCAGCCTCAGCCACCCCCTAGACCTTCTGTTCGTGCTCGCTTGACATCTATAGAGGGGCGTTTGTCTTCTGTGGAGCAGGAGGTTACTTCTGTGAGGACCGGGCTTACTACCCTGACGACCGAGTTTCATGAGTATCGTCAGGAGGCTTCAGGGTTTATGAAAAAGGCCTTGAAGTATATGTCCAGCGTCGCCAAGAGCTGCAGGCGACATGATGATGTCATGACCCCTTCTCCTCCAGATTCTTCTTAGATCTTTTAGGAATGTTTTCATTTTGTTTTGGGGTTTTGATATTGTGGGTAGTGATAGATTGATCTTTATTTGTTGTATTTCTTTTCTATCATCTAACTCATTATTTTGTGTACTGACCATCAATTATTGTTATTTTGTGTAAATGGTCAAGTACTTAATGAACTTGTACTGAAACTTTAAAGTTAAATCAATGAAAGTACAAAGTTTATTTAATCTTGGTTTTCTCCTTGTTGTATCTCCCTGATGGTTGTCTAATGTTGTTTTGGAGTAAAATATGATCAAATCAATTTATATCTGTTTTCATTGCTTCATTCAAACATGATTACACAAATCTATATACATGATTGCCTGTTTCGCACTTCCATTGTATTCTTTTTAACAGGTGCTACTAAAAGGTATATGTTTGCTCATGTATACAGGTTCCTTTGCAATTAGTTGGCAAAGGGGGAGAAATAGTATAGATCTCTCAAGACTCAGGGGGAGAAAGAGATCAAGAGATCAAGATCTTCTACGAAATGAAGATAAAGAACAGAGTTCTCTCAGATCCTTGCATTGTCTCAGGGGGAGAGAAAAGCATAGAAGATCTGAAGAACGGGATGACAAGACCTTGGTTTCAAGAGCAAAGGAGAGCTCTAACCAAGGGGGAGAAATCTACTTGAATATTGTCACAAGCTTTCGTCAAATCAGATTTATTCAAGAGATTTCAAAGACAGAGTCGTCTAGAAGATCCAGAGTCCATTTAGTGTGAGATCATAGGACTTGCCATCAAATTGCAAAGGGGGAGATTGTTAGGCCCTTGAGTGTTGCAATGGTTGATGGATGCACACACTTTCACCTTGACATGATCACACACTTGAGCTCTTAAATGTAGACTTCTTGGATCTTGATTTCTCTCATGCATATACACATGCTTTTGAAATGAATTTACTTCATGCATGATTTAGAACCCAAACTCCTTTGAGAACCTATTTCCTTGTGCCTTATATTTGGAAAATCATCTTGACAAATTAGGTTTGATCTTTGCATGCATTCATCTCTTCATTATCACATTTGTATGCATTGTTTTTGAAAAAGGAGTTTTTAGAATTCAAGCAAACCTTTGGTCTTAAACATTTTGAACCTTTTTAGGCCTTGGGTGTCTCATGTTTTTAATATCTTAGAATATCATAAAACATGTTTTTAAGCTTGATTTTCAGGTCCAAAGATCTCTTCCAAGGGAAATCTTCAAATATGCATTGTGCAGGATTTTTTGGCCAAAAAGGGTTCTCTGGCCGGTTAACCGGGTGTCAACCAGCAGTGGTAGCCCGGTTAACCGGCCACTGTGCAGGATGACCCCAAAACACAACGGCTCTTTTTATGACCGTTGTGTTTGCCCGGTTAACCTGCCTGTCATGGCCGGTCAACCGGGTAAACTAGCCGTTAGACACTTTTCTTGTTTAAAAACCTTTCTTTTCCCATTCTTTTGGAGTGTTGAAAAATGATCTTTTGAGAGGAGATTGAAGCCTAAGAAAGGGGATTAACTTGAGAAGGCTAGAAGCTTATTTGGAAATCAAATGTTAGAGTTTTAAAAAGGTATTTCATACTTTTCATTTTGATTTTCATTTAGTTTGAAATCAATGCATGCTTAAATCTTTGTATTACCTTCTATGCATGATTTCTAGCTTATAAAGAGATGTTTAGCAAACTCAAAAGCATCCTTGGTAAATTAGATTGGTTTGCAAACTATCTTAACTAAATCACATGCATTCTTAGTTTTTAATATTCATACAACTTGTGTTAGCAAAATTTCTTAAGTTGTTTGATTCCTACATGTGATTAGTTTTATTCTTCAATCATCATTTTTCTAAACCATTGTTTTTAAAATGCTTCAAGCATACAATTAAGAGCCTTCTTGTTGAAATTGATTGAAGAAACACATTCATACACTTGTGCACTCACTTTAGCTTATTTGAGTGTATGTTTGTAATTTGTTTTACACTTTCATATTAGCCTATTCAAGAGGCAATTCCATTGAGCTTAAATTGTAATATCTTAGAGTGATCTTTTGTAAAGACACCTTCTTAGAGAAATCTTGATTTGTGTAAGGTTATTGCTTAGCCTAAGAAAAGCATATTGTAAGGTTATTGCTTAGCCTAAGAAAAGCATATTGTAAGGTTATTGCTAAGCCTAGAAAAGCACATTGAGAGGTTGTTGTTTAGCCTTGAAAAGCAACATTGTAAGGGTTATTGCTTAGCCTAGTAAAAAGCATACATAGTGGAAATCCGGTGGGGTGTTGGATGCACAAGCCGGTAGTGGATGTAGGCATGTTGGCCGAACCACTATAAATATTGTGTTGTGGTGATTGCTATGTGGTGATTGTTTTTGTTTAGCTTCCGCATATTGTATGGTTAATCATCACATGTGACTAGTTATTGTTAAGAAATTAAAATTGGTCTTAATTAGTCATAATTGTAGCTCACCCTATTCACCCCCCCCTCTAGGGTTAGGATCCTCGTGGACTTTCAATTGGTATCAGAGCCTCGTGCTCTATCTTTTAAGATCAAGTAGTTGGAACTCTTGATTAGGTGTAAAAACCTAGAGTTTATAACCCTAGATTTGTGTTTGTTTGAATTCCCTTGATATGGACTCCACTAAGCTAGATTGTTTAGACTTTTGTGTAGATTCTCCTAGACCCCTCACTCTTCCATCTATTGGAGATTCTAATATTCAATTAAAAGAATCTCAATGTGATTTAAATGAAGAAGAAAAATATGATGAAGAGGATGTTCAACAAGCCTATGAAGAATTATACACTTTTTCTCTAGAGCTTAATAAGAAAAATAAGAAATTAAGAGAAGAATAAAAAAGACTAAACAAAGAACTAGTCTCTTCAAAAGATGAGCTTAGAGAGAAAGAAGAAGTGATAAAATGTCTAGACTCTAAGTTCATGATCTCATTAAATAACTTATCCAATATCAACTTGATGAAGCTTCCCCCTCCTCCTTCTCGGGCCCCTTCTCGGGCCAATCCAGTTGCAGAAGGAGATGCAGAGCTTGAGGCTGCATATTCACCGGTTGGAGATCAGCAGCAGCCTCAGCATGATCAGCCAGATCAGCCTCAGCCACCCCCTAGACCTTCTGTTCGTGCTCGCTTGACATCTATAGAGGGGCGTTTGTCTTCTGTGGAGCAGGAGGTTACTTCTGTGAGGACCGGGCTTACTACCCTGACGACCGAGTTTCATGAGTATCGTCAGGAGGCTTCAGGGTTTATGAAAAAGGCCTTGAAGTATATGTCCAGCGTCGCCAAGAGCTGCAGGCGACATGATGATGTCATGACCCCTTCTCCTCCAGATTCTTCTTAGATCTTTTAGGAATGTTTTCATTTTGTTTTGGGGTTTTGATATTGTGGGTAGTGATAGATTGATCTTTATTTGTTGTATTTCTTTTCTATCATCTAACTCATTATTTTGTGTACTGACCATCAATTATTGTTATTTTGTGTAAATGGTCAAGTACTTAATGAACTTGTACTGAAACTTTAAAGTTAAATCAATGAAAGTACAAAGTTTATTTAATCTTGGTTTTCTCCTTGTTGTATCTCCCTGATGGTTGTCTAATGTTGTTTTGGAGTAAAATATGATCAAATCAATTTATATCTGTTTTCATTGCTTCATTCAAACATGATTACACAAATCTATATACATGATTGCCTGTTTCGCACTTCCATTGTATTCTTTTTAACAGGTGCTACTAAAAGGTATATGTTTGCTCATGTATACAGGTTCCTTTGCAATTAGTTGGCAAAGGGGGAGAAATAGTATAGATCTCTCAAGACTCAGGGGGAGAAAGAGATCAAGAGATCAAGATCTTCTACGAAATGAAGATAAAGAACAGAGTTCTCTCAGATCCTTGCATTGTCTCAGGGGGAGAGAAAAGCATAGAAGATCTGAAGAACGGGATGACAAGACCTTGGTTTCAAGAGCAAAGGAGAGCTCTAACCAAGGGGGAGAAATCTACTTGAATATTGTCACAAGCTTTCGTCAAATCAGATTTATTCAAGAGATTTCAAAGACAGAGTCGTCTAGAAGATCCAGAGTCCATTTAGTGTGAGATCATAGGACTTGCCATCAAATTGCAAAGGGGGAGATTGTTAGGCCCTTGAGTGTTGCAATGGTTGATGGATGCACACACTTTCACCTTGACATGATCACACACTTGAGCTCTTAAATGTAGACTTCTTGGATCTTGATTTCTCTCATGCATATACACATGCTTTTGAAATGAATTTACTTCATGCATGATTTAGAACCCAAACTCCTTTGAGAACCTATTTCCTTGTGCCTTATATTTGGAAAATCATCTTGACAAATTAGGTTTGATCTTTGCATGCATTCATCTCTTCATTATCACATTTGTATGCATTGTTTTTGAAAAAGGAGTTTTTAGAATTCAAGCAAACCTTTGGTCTTAAACATTTTGAACCTTTTTAGGCCTTGGGTGTCTCATGTTTTTAATATCTTAGAATATCATAAAACATGTTTTTAAGCTTGATTTTCAGGTCCAAAGATCTCTTCCAAGGGAAATCTTCAAATATGCATTGTGCAGGATTTTTTGGCCAAAAAGGGTTCTCTGGCCGGTTAACCGGGTGTCAACCAGCAGTGGTAGCCCGGTTAACCGGCCACTGTGCAGGATGACCCCAAAACACAACGGCTCTTTTTATGACCGTTGTGTTTGCCCGGTTAACCTGCCTGTCATGGCCGGTCAACCGGGTAAACTAGCCGTTAGACACTTTTCTTGTTTAAAAACCTTTCTTTTCCCATTCTTTTGGAGTGTTGAAAAATGATCTTTTGAGAGGAGATTGAAGCCTAAGAAAGGGGATTAACTTGAGAAGGCTAGAAGCTTATTTGGAAATCAAATGTTAGAGTTTTAAAAAGGTATTTCATACTTTTCATTTTGATTTTCATTTAGTTTGAAATCAATGCATGCTTAAATCTTTGTATTACCTTCTATGCATGATTTCTAGCTTATAAAGAGATGTTTAGCAAACTCAAAAGCATCCTTGGTAAATTAGATTGGTTTGCAAACTATCTTAACTAAATCACATGCATTCTTAGTTTTTAATATTCATACAACTTGTGTTAGCAAAATTTCTTAAGTTGTTTGATTCCTACATGTGATTAGTTTTATTCTTCAATCATCATTTTTCTAAACCATTGTTTTTAAAATGCTTCAAGCATACAATTAAGAGCCTTCTTGTTGAAATTGATTGAAGAAACACATTCATACACTTGTGCACTCACTTTAGCTTATTTGAGTGTATGTTTGTAATTTGTTTTACACTTTCATATTAGCCTATTCAAGAGGCAATTCCATTGAGCTTAAATTGTAATATCTTAGAGTGATCTTTTGTAAAGACACCTTCTTAGAGAAATCTTGATTTGTGTAAGGTTATTGCTTAGCCTAAGAAAAGCATATTGTAAGGTTATTGCTTAGCCTAAGAAAAGCATATTGTAAGGTTATTGCTAAGCCTAGAAAAGCACATTGAGAGGTTGTTGTTTAGCCTTGAAAAGCAACATTGTAAGGGTTATTGCTTAGCCTAGTAAAAAGCATACATAGTGGAAATCCGGTGGGGTGTTGGATGCACAAGCCGGTAGTGGATGTAGGCATGTTGGCCGAACCACTATAAATATTGTGTTGTGGTGATTGCTATGTGGTGATTGTTTTTGTTTAGCTTCCGCATATTGTATGGTTAATCATCACATGTGACTAGTTATTGTTAAGAAATTAAAATTGGTCTTAATTAGTCATAATTGTAGCTCACCCTATTCACCCCCCCCTCTAGGGTTAGGATCCTCGTGGACTTTCAATTGGTATCAGAGCCTCGTGCTCTATCTTTTAAGATCAAGTAGTTGGAACTCTTGATTAGGTGTAAAAACCTAGAGTTTATAACCCTAGATTTGTGTTTGTTTGAATTCCCTTGATATGGACTCCACTAAGCTAGATTGTTTAGACTTTTGTGTAGATTCTCCTAGACCCCTCACTCTTCCATCTATTGGAGATTCTAATATTCAATTAAAAGAATCTCAATGTGATTTAAATGAAGAAGAAAAATATGATGAAGAGGATGTTCAACAAGCCTATGAAGAATTATACACTTTTTCTCTAGAGCTTAATAAGAAAAATAAGAAATTAAGAGAAGAATAAAAAAGACTAAACAAAGAACTAGTCTCTTCAAAAGATGAGCTTAGAGAGAAAGAAGAAGTGATAAAATGTCTAGACTCTAAGTTCATGATCTCATTAAATAACTTATCCAATATCAACTTGATGAAGCTTCCCCCTCCTCCTTCTCGGGCCCCTTCTCGGGCCAATCCAGTTGCAGAAGGAGATGCAGAGCTTGAGGCTGCATATTCACCGGTTGGAGATCAGCAGCAGCCTCAGCATGATCAGCCAGATCAGCCTCAGCCACCCCCTAGACCTTCTGTTCGTGCTCGCTTGACATCTATAGAGGGGCGTTTGTCTTCTGTGGAGCAGGAGGTTACTTCTGTGAGGACCGGGCTTACTACCCTGACGACCGAGTTTCATGAGTATCGTCAGGAGGCTTCAGGGTTTATGAAAAAGGCCTTGAAGTATATGTCCAGCGTCGCCAAGAGCTGCAGGCGACATGATGATGTCATGACCCCTTCTCCTCCAGATTCTTCTTAGATCTTTTAGGAATGTTTTCATTTTGTTTTGGGGTTTTGATATTGTGGGTAGTGATAGATTGATCTTTATTTGTTGTATTTCTTTTCTATCATCTAACTCATTATTTTGTGTACTGACCATCAATTATTGTTATTTTGTGTAAATGGTCAAGTACTTAATGAACTTGTACTGAAACTTTAAAGTTAAATCAATGAAAGTACAAAGTTTATTTAATCTTGGTTTTCTCCTTGTTGTATCTCCCTGATGGTTGTGTTATGTTGTTTTGGAGTAAAATATGATCAAATCAATTTATATCTGTTTTCATTGCTTCATTCAAACATGATTACACAAATCTATATACATGATTGCCTGTTTCGCACTTCCATTGTATTCTTTTTAACAGGTGCTACTAAAAGGTATATGTTTGCTCATGTATACAGGTTCCTTTGCAATTAGTTGGCAAAGGGGGAGAAATAGTATAGATCTCTCAAGATTCAGGGGGAGAAAGAGATCAAGAGATCAAGATCTTCTACGAAATGAAGATAAAGAACAGAGTTCTCTCAGATCCTTGCATTGTCTCAGGGGGAGAGAAAAGCATAGAAGATCTGAAGAACGGGATGACAAGACCTTGGTTTCAAGAGCAAAGGAGAGCTCTAACCAAGGGGGAGAAATCTACTTGAATATTGTCACAAGCTTTCGTCAAATCAGATTTATTCAAGAGATTTCAAAGACAGAGTCGTCTAGAAGATCCAGAGTCCATTTAGTGTGAGATCATAGGACTTGCCATCAAATTGCAAAGGGGGAGATTGTTAGGCCCTTGAGTGTTGCAATGGTTGATGGATGCACACACTTTCACCTTGACATGATCACACACTTGAGCTCTTAAATGTAGACTTCTTGGATCTTGATTTCTCTCATGCATATACACATGCTTTTGAAATGAATTTACTCCATGCATGATTTAGAACCCAAACTCCTTTGAGAACCTATTTCCTTGTGCCTTATATTTGGAAAATCATCTTGACAAATTAGGTTTGATCTTTGCATGCATTCATCTCTTCATTATCACATTTGTATGCATTGTTTTTGAAAAAGGAGTTTTTAGAATTCAAGCAAACCTTTGGTCTTAAACATTTTGAACCTTTTTAGGCCTTGGGTGTCTCATGTTTTTAATATCTTAGAATATCATAAAACATGTTTTTAAGCTTGATTTTCAGGTCCAAAGATCTCTTCCAAGGGAAATCTTCAAATATGCATTGTGCAGGATTTTTTGGCCAAAAAGGGTTCTCTGGCCGGTTAACCGGGTGTCAACCGGCAGTGTAGCCGGTCAACCGGCAGTGGTAGCCCGGTTAACCGGCCACTGTGCAGGATGACCCCAAAACACAACGGCTCTTTTTATGACCGTTGTGTTTGCCCGGTTAACCTGCCTGTCATGGCCGGTCAACCGGGTAAACTAGCCGTTAGATACTTTTCTTGTTTAAAAACCTTTCTTTTCCCATTCTTTTGGAGTGTTGAAAAATGATCTTTTGAGAGGAGATTGAAGCCTAAGAAAGGGGATTAACTTGAGAAGGCTAGAAGCTTATTTGGAAATCAAATGTTAGAGTTTTAAAAAGGTATTTCATACTTTTCATTTTGATTTTCATTTAGTTTGAAATCAATGCATGCTTAAATCTTTGTATTACCTTCTATGCATGATTTCTAGCTTATAAAGAGATGTTTAGCAAACTCAAAAGCATCCTTGGTAAATTAGATTGGTTTGCAAACTATCTTAACTAAATCACATGCATTCTTAGTTTTTAATATTCATACAACTTGTGTTAGCAAAATTTCTTAAGTTGTTTGATTCCTACATGTGATTAGTTTTATTCTTCAATCATCATTTTTCTAAACCATTGTTTTTAAAATGCTTCAAGCATACAATTAAGAGCCTTCTTGTTGAAATTGATTGAAGAAACACATTCATACACTTGTGCACTCACTTTAGCTTATTTGAGTGTATGTTTGTAATTTGTTTTACACTTTCATATTAGCCTATTCAAGAGGCAATTCCATTGAGCTTAAATTGTAATATCTTAGAGTGATCTTTTGTAAAGACACCTTCTTAGAGAAATCTTGATTTGTGTAAGGTTATTGCTTAGCCTAAGAAAAGCATATTGTAAGGTTATTGCTTAGCCTAAGAAAAGCATATTGTAAGGTTATTGCTAAGCCTAGAAAAGCACATTGAGAGGTTGTTGTTTAGCCTTGAAAAGCAACATTGTAAGGGTTATTGCTTAGCCTAGTAAAAAGCATACATAGTGGAAATCCGGTGGGGTGTTGGATGCACAAGCCGGTAGTGGATGTAGGCATGTTGGCCGAACCACTATAAATATTGTGTTGTGGTGATTGCTATGTGGTGATTGTTTTTGTTTAGCTTCCGCATATTGTATGGTTAATCATCACATGTGACTAGTTATTGTTAAGAAATTAAAATTGGTCTTAATTAGTCATAATTGTAGCTCACCCTATTCACCCCCCCCTCTAGGGTTAGGATCCTCGTGGACTTTCAATTGGTATCAGAGCCTCGTGCTCTATCTTTTAAGATCAAGTAGTTGGAACTCTTGATTAGGTGTAAAAACCTAGAGTTTATAACCCTAGATTTGTGTTTGTTTGAATTCCCTTGATATGGACTCCACTAAGCTAGATTGTTTAGACTTTTGTGTAGATTCTCCTAGACCCCTCACTCTTCCATCTATTGGAGATTCTAATATTCAATTAAAAGAATCTCAATGTGATTTAAATGAAGAAGAAAAATATGATGAAGAGGATGTTCAACAAGCCTATGAAGAATTATACACTTTTTCTCTAGAGCTTAATAAGAAAAATAAGAAATTAAGAGAAGAATAAAAAAGACTAAACAAAGAACTAGTCTCTTCAAAAGATGAGCTTAGAGAGAAAGAAGAAGTGATAAAATGTCTAGACTCTAAGTTCATGATCTCATTAAATAACTTATCCAATATCAACTTGATGAAGCTTCCCCCTCCTCCTTCTCGGGCCCCTTCTCGGGCCAATCCAGTTGCAGAAGGAGATGCAGAGCTTGAGGCTGCATATTCACCGGTTGGAGATCAGCAGCAGCCTCAGCATGATCAGCCAGATCAGCCTCAGCCACCCCCTAGACCTTCTGTTCGTGCTCGCTTGACATCTATAGAGGGGCGTTTGTCTTCTGTGGAGCAGGAGGTTACTTCTGTGAGGACCGGGCTTACTACCCTGACGACCGAGTTTCATGAGTATCGTCAGGAGGCTTCAGGGTTTATGAAAAAGGCCTTGAAGTATATGTCCAGCGTCGCCAAGAGCTGCAGGCGACATGATGATGTCATGACCCCTTCTCCTCCAGATTCTTCTTAGATCTTTTAGGAATGTTTTCATTTTGTTTTGGGGTTTTGATATTGTGGGTAGTGATAGATTGATCTTTATTTGTTGTATTTCTTTTCTATCATCTAACTCATTATTTTGTGTACTGACCATCAATTATTGTTATTTTGTGTAAATGGTCAAGTACTTAATGAACTTGTACTGAAACTTTAAAGTTAAATCAATGAAAGTACAAAGTTTATTTAATCTTGGTTTTCTCCTTGTTGTATCTCCCTGATGGTTGTGTTATGTTGTTTTGGAGTAAAATATGATCAAATCAATTTATATCTGTTTTCATTGCTTCATTCAAACATGATTACACAAATCTATATACATGATTGCCTGTTTCGCACTTCCATTGTATTCTTTTTAACAGGTGCTACTAAAAGGTATATGTTTGCTCATGTATACAGGTTCCTTTGCAATTAGTTGGCAAAGGGGGAGAAATAGTATAGATCTCTCAAGATTCAGGGGGAGAAAGAGATCAAGAGATCAAGATCTTCTACGAAATGAAGATAAAGAACAGAGTTCTCTCAGATCCTTGCATTGTCTCAGGGGGAGAGAAAAGCATAGAAGATCTGAAGAACGGGATGACAAGACCTTGGTTTCAAGAGCAAAGGAGAGCTCTAACCAAGGGGGAGAAATCTACTTGAATATTGTCACAAGCTTTCGTCAAATCAGATTTATTCAAGAGATTTCAAAGACAGAGTCGTCTAGAAGATCCAGAGTCCATTTAGTGTGAGATCATAGGACTTGCCATCAAATTGCAAAGGGGGAGATTGTTAGGCCCTTGAGTGTTGCAATGGTTGATGGATGCACACACTTTCACCTTGACATGATCACACACTTGAGCTCTTAAATGTAGACTTCTTGGATCTTGATTTCTCTCATGCATATACACATGCTTTTGAAATGAATTTACTCCATGCATGATTTAGAACCCAAACTCCTTTGAGAACCTATTTCCTTGTGCCTTATATTTGGAAAATCATCTTGACAAATTAGGTTTGATCTTTGCATGCATTCATCTCTTCATTATCACATTTGTATGCATTGTTTTTGAAAAAGGAGTTTTTAGAATTCAAGCAAACCTTTGGTCTTAAACATTTTGAACCTTTTTAGGCCTTGGGTGTCTCATGTTTTTAATATCTTAGAATATCATAAAACATGTTTTTAAGCTTGATTTTCAGGTCCAAAGATCTCTTCCAAGGGAAATCTTCAAATATGCATTGTGCAGGATTTTTTGGCCAAAAAGGGTTCTCTGGCCGGTTAACCGGGTGTCAACCGGCAGTGTAGCCGGTCAACCGGCAGTGGTAGCCCGGTTAACCGGCCACTGTGCAGGATGACCCCAAAACACAACGGCTCTTTTTATGACCGTTGTGTTTGCCCGGTTAACCTGCCTGTCATGGCCGGTCAACCGGGTAAACTAGCCGTTAGATACTTTTCTTGTTTAAAAACCTTTCTTTTCCCATTCTTTTGGAGTGTTGAAAAATGATCTTTTGAGAGGAGATTGAAGCCTAAGAAAGGGGATTAACTTGAGAAGGCTAGAAGCTTATTTGGAAATCAAATGTTAGAGTTTTAAAAAGGTATTTCATACTTTTCATTTTGATTTTCATTTAGTTTGAAATCAATGCATGCTTAAATCTTTGTATTACCTTCTATGCATGATTTCTAGCTTATAAAGAGATGTTTAGCAAACTCAAAAGCATCCTTGGTAAATTAGATTGGTTTGCAAACTATCTTAACTAAATCACATGCATTCTTAGTTTTTAATATTCATACAACTTGTGTTAGCAAAATTTCTTAAGTTGTTTGATTCCTACATGTGATTAGTTTTATTCTTCAATCATCATTTTTCTAAACCATTGTTTTTAAAATGCTTCAAGCATACAATTAAGAGCCTTCTTGTTGAAATTGATTGAAGAAACACATTCATACACTTGTGCACTCACTTTAGCTTATTTGAGTGTATGTTTGTAATTTGTTTTACACTTTCATATTAGCCTATTCAAGAGGCAATTCCATTGAGCTTAAATTGTAATATCTTAGAGTGATCTTTTGTAAAGACACCTTCTTAGAGAAATCTTGATTTGTGTAAGGTTATTGCTTAGCCTAAGAAAAGCATATTGTAAGGTTATTGCTTAGCCTAAGAAAAGCATATTGTAAGGTTATTGCTAAGCCTAGAAAAGCACATTGAGAGGTTGTTGTTTAGCCTTGAAAAGCAACATTGTAAGGGTTATTGCTTAGCCTAGTAAAAAGCATACATAGTGGAAATCCGGTGGGGTGTTGGATGCACAAGCCGGTAGTGGATGTAGGCATGTTGGCCGAACCACTATAAATATTGTGTTGTGGTGATTGCTATGTGGTGATTGTTTTTGTTTAGCTTCCGCATATTGTATGGTTAATCATCACATGTGACTAGTTATTGTTAAGAAATTAAAATTGGTCTTAATTAGTCATAATTGTAGCTCACCCTATTCACCCCCCCCTCTAGGGTTAGGATCCTCGTGGACTTTCAATTGGTATCAGAGCCTCGTGCTCTATCTTTTAAGATCAAGTAGTTGGAACTCTTGATTAGGTGTAAAAACCTAGAGTTTATAACCCTAGATTTGTGTTTGTTTGAATTCCCTTGATATGGACTCCACTAAGCTAGATTGTTTAGACTTTTGTGTAGATTCTCCTAGACCCCTCACTCTTCCATCTATTGGAGATTCTAATATTCAATTAAAAGAATCTCAATGTGATTTAAATGAAGAAGAAAAATATGATGAAGAGGATGTTCAACAAGCCTATGAAGAATTATACACTTTTTCTCTAGAGCTTAATAAGAAAAATAAGAAATTAAGAGAAGAATAAAAAAGACTAAACAAAGAACTAGTCTCTTCAAAAGATGAGCTTAGAGAGAAAGAAGAAGTGATAAAATGTCTAGACTCTAAGTTCATGATCTCATTAAATAACTTATCCAATATCAACTTGATGAAGCTTCCCCCTCCTCCTTCTCGGGCCCCTTCTCGGGCCAATCCAGTTGCAGAAGGAGATGCAGAGCTTGAGGCTGCATATTCACCGGTTGGAGATCAGCAGCAGCCTCAGCATGATCAGCCAGATCAGCCTCAGCCACCCCCTAGACCTTCTGTTCGTGCTCGCTTGACATCTATAGAGGGGCGTTTGTCTTCTGTGGAGCAGGAGGTTACTTCTGTGAGGACCGGGCTTACTACCCTGACGACCGAGTTTCATGAGTATCGTCAGGAGGCTTCAGGGTTTATGAAAAAGGCCTTGAAGTATATGTCCAGCGTCGCCAAGAGCTGCAGGCGACATGATGATGTCATGACCCCTTCTCCTCCAGATTCTTCTTAGATCTTTTAGGAATGTTTTCATTTTGTTTTGGGGTTTTGATATTGTGGGTAGTGATAGATTGATCTTTATTTGTTGTATTTCTTTTCTATCATCTAACTCATTATTTTGTGTACTGACCATCAATTATTGTTATTTTGTGTAAATGGTCAAGTACTTAATGAACTTGTACTGAAACTTTAAAGTTAAATCAATGAAAGTACAAAGTTTATTTAATCTTGGTTTTCTCCTTGTTGTATCTCCCTGATGGTTGTGTTATGTTGTTTTGGAGTAAAATATGATCAAATCAATTTATATCTGTTTTCATTGCTTCATTCAAACATGATTACACAAATCTATATACATGATTGCCTGTTTCGCACTTCCATTGTATTCTTTTTAACAGGTGCTACTAAAAGGTATATGTTTGCTCATGTATACAGGTTCCTTTGCAATTAGTTGGCAAAGGGGGAGAAATAGTATAGATCTCTCAAGATTCAGGGGGAGAAAGAGATCAAGAGATCAAGATCTTCTACGAAATGAAGATAAAGAACAGAGTTCTCTCAGATCCTTGCATTGTCTCAGGGGGAGAGAAAAGCATAGAAGATCTGAAGAACGGGATGACAAGACCTTGGTTTCAAGAGCAAAGGAGAGCTCTAACCAAGGGGGAGAAATCTACTTGAATATTGTCACAAGCTTTCGTCAAATCAGATTTATTCAAGAGATTTCAAAGACAGAGTCGTCTAGAAGATCCAGAGTCCATTTAGTGTGAGATCATAGGACTTGCCATCAAATTGCAAAGGGGGAGATTGTTAGGCCCTTGAGTGTTGCAATGGTTGATGGATGCACACACTTTCACCTTGACATGATCACACACTTGAGCTCTTAAATGTAGACTTCTTGGATCTTGATTTCTCTCATGCATATACACATGCTTTTGAAATGAATTTACTCCATGCATGATTTAGAACCCAAACTCCTTTGAGAACCTATTTCCTTGTGCCTTATATTTGGAAAATCATCTTGACAAATTAGGTTTGATCTTTGCATGCATTCATCTCTTCATTATCACATTTGTATGCATTGTTTTTGAAAAAGGAGTTTTTAGAATTCAAGCAAACCTTTGGTCTTAAACATTTTGAACCTTTTTAGGCCTTGGGTGTCTCATGTTTTTAATATCTTAGAATATCATAAAACATGTTTTTAAGCTTGATTTTCAGGTCCAAAGATCTCTTCCAAGGGAAATCTTCAAATATGCATTGTGCAGGATTTTTTGGCCAAAAAGGGTTCTCTGGCCGGTTAACCGGGTGTCAACCGGCAGTGTAGCCGGTCAACCGGCAGTGGTAGCCCGGTTAACCGGCCACTGTGCAGGATGACCCCAAAACACAACGGCTCTTTTTATGACCGTTGTGTTTGCCCGGTTAACCTGCCTGTCATGGCCGGTCAACCGGGTAAACTAGCCGTTAGACACTTTTCTTGTTTAAAAACCTTTCTTTTCCCATTCTTTTGGAGTGTTGAAAAATGATCTTTTGAGAGGAGATTGAAGCCTAAGAAAGGGGATTAACTTGAGAAGGCTAGAAGCTTATTTGGAAATCAAATGTTAGAGTTTTAAAAAGGTATTTCATACTTTTCATTTTGATTTTCATTTAGTTTGAAATCAATGCATGCTTAAATCTTTGTATTACCTTCTATGCATGATTTCTAGCTTATAAAGAGATGTTTAGCAAACTCAAAAGCATCCTTGGTAAATTAGATTGGTTTGCAAACTATCTTAACTAAATCACATGCATTCTTAGTTTTTAATATTCATACAACTTGTGTTAGCAAAATTTCTTAAGTTGTTTGATTCCTACATGTGATTAGTTTTATTCTTCAATCATCATTTTTCTAAACCATTGTTTTTAAAATGCTTCAAGCATACAATTAAGAGCCTTCTTGTTGAAATTGATTGAAGAAACACATTCATACACTTGTGCACTCACTTTAGCTTATTTGAGTGTATGTTTGTAATTTGTTTTACACTTTCATATTAGCCTATTCAAGAGGCAATTCCATTGAGCTTAAATTGTAATATCTTAGAGTGATCTTTTGTAAAGACACCTTCTTAGAGAAATCTTGATTTGTGTAAGGTTTTTGCTTAGCCTAAGAAAAGCATATTGTAAGGTTATTGCTTAGCCTAAGAAAAACATATTGTAAGGTTATTGCTTAGCCTAAGAAAAGCATATTGTAAGGTTATTGCTAAGCCTAGAAAAGCACATTGAGAGGTTGTTGTTTAGCCTTGAAAAGCAACATTGTAAGGGTTATTGCTTAGCCTAGTAAAAAGCATACATAGTGGAAATCCGGTGGGGTGTTGGATGCACAAGCCGGTAGTGGATGTAGGCATGTTGGCCGAACCACTATAAATATTGTGTTGTGGTGATTGCTGTGTGGTGATTGTTTTTGTTTAGCTTCCGCATATTGTATGGTTAATCATCACATGTGACTAGTTATTGTTAAGAAATTAAAATTGGTCTTAATTAGTCATAATTGTAGCTCACCCTATTCACCCCCCCCCCCCCTCTAGGGTTAGGATCCTCGTGGACTTTCAGTTTGGATTGTTTATTCACTTTGATTCCGAATGGTACCTTTGGGTACTATCTTCTACATGTGATGAGCATGTTCTTTAGTTCTATTTGCTTTGCTTTATTAGAGGATCCTTTTGAGAACTTAGATGATGGATTTAGGGTCCCCTCTATTGTTTCGTTTGTTTTGATGTTCGTTTGAAGTGTTGAGGCTAGGGGGCTTTGATTGTTAGGCTTAAAGAGGACTACTATTGGTATTTGTTTTGGAGTTCGATTTGATTTGGAATAAAGTAGTTCTCTATTGGTATTGAATCTTGTTCGCGCAAGAAGCCTAGCCCTTCACAGATGTTTTAGGATTTTTTGTGTCAGGCACCACTTAGCTGTTAACGTTCAACACAGTTGGGGCACCGACTGTGGGAGAACCCGATACCACCTCGAAGCAAGATAGAGCCAGAGCTCACGGAGCCCGAGCTACTTGAGCTGAGAGTTATTTGTTCCTCGAGATGTTCGTTTTCTTTTGAAGCAAGATTGAGCTGGAGCTCACGGAGCCCGAGCTACTTGAGCTACTTGAGCCTCAAAGCAAGATAGTGCCAGAGCTCTCGGAGCCGGAGTACTTGAGCTACGAGTTGTTTGAATATTGGATATTGGGTTTTATCCCAATTGATGATATAAATTAGCATATGTGGACCGCCTACTTTGATAGTTTATGATTCGAATGCAATGTATCTCTTCTGATCAGAGTGCTATGCATACTTTATGATTATAGTTGTCGTTCATTCTCTTTAGTACTGCATATTTATGTGATTTCTATATCTATTGCTTTGCCATTTGTTGTGTTGATGATGCTATTTTTGGTGCATAGGTACCGAGCTCTACTACCCCGTTGAGGAGGAGACGGCGGAAGAAGTTCAGGCAGATCAGCCTGATGACTTCTTAGAGTATAGTACGGACGACATTGTATAGCCGTGACGACCCCGTACACGAGAGCTATACGATTATCCTCTTAGCTTCATCTTTTGGTTGCTTTATACTTTTGTGCTGGCCTAGTTTTAGTTTGACCTTTTTACTTGTAATTAATATTTTGTAATAGTTTTAAACTTTAACCTTAACTTTGATACTTAGTATATTGCTCATATACTATACATCTATAAGATACCTCTTGTTTTATGAAGCTTCCGCTATTAATTGATATATTCGAGGAAATGTTTATACCTCACAGCGGTCTTCGATCCAGATGGGACACGATTAGGGCAAGTGATATATTATTATCATTGGAAAAGTTTTAAATTGGCCCTAATCTCACGCATAACCCCGGTTACACTTTTGGGGGCGTGACTAGTTGGTATCAGAGTAGTACTGGTTTCTAGATTAAAAACAAGTAGAAACTTAAGACGTGTGAGGATTGGGTTTTCGTTGGGTATCTTAGCTTGAGTAGATTGTATAGTTTGTATGCTAGATTGAGTCTCATAGGACTAACATGTCTTTTCTTGCAGAATGGCTGGGGGACATACTCGTTCTACTCAGAACAATGATCAGGCTGGGTCTAGTGGAGATGGATCAGCAGAGGCTAGATTCAATCAGCTTATGCAGGCCTTTATGGATTCCTAGACAGCACAAGCTCAGACTCAGACACAGCAGCGGGAAGAGCAGAACAAACAGCGGGAGGATCAGGCTACCCTCCAGGCTCAGATGCTGTAGTTCTTACAGAGGTCAGCCCCAGTACCACAGGTCATCATCCCACCTAAGGTGATAGACTTGAATGATATATATGACAAGTTCAAGAAGAGGAACCCGCCAGTGTACTATGGGAATGAAGACCCACTCGATGCTGATGAGTGGGTGGTACAGATGGAGAAGATCTTCAAGGTCTTCCAGTGCACCGGATGGGAGCGTGTGCAGTTGGCATCCTACATGTTCAGAGGAGTGGCAGAGTTATGGTGGAAATCGGTCATGACTCCTTATGACATGATTGAGGAGGATGAGGCTTGGATGTCTTTTCAGTCACTTTTTCGAGCCAAATATATTCCACCCCACGTTCAGGCTTAGAAGCTGATAGAGTTTGAGGCGTTGGTTCAGGGAGCGGACCCCGTACAAATCTACGAGCAGAAATTCACGAACCTTTCGAGATTTGCACATTCCTTGGTTCAGGTTGAGGCTGACAAGGTGATGAGGTTCATTCGGGGATTGAGACCCGATATTCAGATGGAGGTGACATCTGTCACCTTAGCCACCTATGAGGAGAACCTCAAGCGTGCGTATTGGGCTGAGGAGTCCATTAGGAAAAAGACCCTTTTATGCACAGCAGTTTTCGGCCATACCTGCACCAGTTAGGAGCCCAGGTTTGGGGCAGTTTCAGCAGCTGTACCAACATCGTCCACAGCAGTACCCTCGGTACCAGCAGCGTTCTCAGCAGCAGTACCAGCAGTAGCAAGGCAAGAGGCCTAAATTTGATCAGACATTCAAGGTTAATTGCGAGCGTTGTGGTAAGAACTCGCATATTACGGCAGCTTGCAGATGGAATACAGGGGCGTGCTTTGAGTGTGGTGCGATGGACCACCAGAGGAAGGATTGCCCTCAAGTACAAGGGCAAGGTGTGAGGCATGCAGCTCCTCGACCACCATTAGCAGTACAGCCTTTGAGGCAGTCACCTCCGCAGCAACTTAGGGCACCTCAGCAGCCAAGATTGCCGGTACCACAGGCTAGAGGACAGTTCAGACCTCTGGGACCTCAGCGACCACAGGGCCAGCAGTATACACAATATAGACAGCAGGGTCAGCAGTAGCACCAGAGACCTCAGCAATATGGCAGACTTCAGGCCCTTGACCTGCAGGAAGGTGAAGAAGCTGGAGGAGTGGTGGAAGGTACACTCTCTATCTCAGACGTACCTGCTAGAGTCTTATTTGATTCCGGTTCCACACACTCATTCGTGTCACCTATATTTGCTGCACGTTTGGTGGGAGATATAGCTCCATTGCATTGTATATTGTTTGTTAGTACTCTCTTAGGGAAGACTGTGCAGTGTGAGTCCTATTATCCAGCTTGCAAAGTGCAGGTGGGAAGTTTTATCCTATCTGCAGACTTGATCATCCTTGGGATGAAGGGCTTTGATGTGATCCTAGGTATGGATTGGTTATCTACCTACAGAGCCGTGATGGATTGCTTCAACAAGACAGTCAGATTGCAAGTGCTAGCAGACAGTGTGGAGATTGTTGGGGAGAGGAAACCCATGTCCACTAGAGTCATGTCGGCTTTGAGAGCTGATCGATTGATTAGGAGTGGATGTGAGGGCTATGCAGCATTTATCACAGAGGATTCAGTATCCAGAGCGGTGGAGGATATTCCAGTTGTGTGTGAATTCTCGGATGTCTTTTCGGAGGAGATACCTGGATTACCACTGGTTAGGGAGATTGACTTCACGATTGAGCTCAAGCTAGGGACAACACCGATTTCGAAGGCTCCTTATCGTATGGCTCCAGCAGAGCTGAGAGAGCTGAAAGCTCAATTGCAGGATCTTTTGGATAAAGGGTTTGTGAGACCCAGTTTATCACCGTGGGGTGTATCGGTACTCTTCGTGAAGAAGAAAGATGGATCAATGCGTATGTGCATCGACTACAGGCAGCTGAATTAGGTTACGATCAAGAACAAGTATCCTTTGCCTCGGATAGACGAGTTGTTTGATTAGTTGCAGGGAGCACATCATTTTTCCAAGATAGATTTGAGATCTGATTATCACCAGATACGTGTCGGGAATCAAGATGTGCAGAAAACAGCCTTCAGGACTAGATATGGACATTATGAGTTCTTGGTTATGCCATTTGGGCTGACCAACGCGCCGGGAGTATTTATGGCCTTGATGAACAGAGTCTTTGCACCATGCTTAGATAAGTTCACGGTCGTATTCATAGATGATGTCCTAGTCTACTCGAAGTCCAGAGATGATCATGCAGAGCATTTGAGGAGTTCATTGTAGATCTTGAGGGAGAATCAGCTCTATGCTAAGCTCAGTAAATGTGAGTTTTGGCTGGAGCAAGTGTCTTTTCTTGGACACATCATCTCTAGAGACGGCTTGGCAGTAGATCCCGCGAAGATTGAGGCAGTGGTTAGTTGGCAGAGTCCGAAGTCAGTGTCAGAGATCAGGAGTTTCCTTGGTTTAGCAGGGTATTATAGGAGGTTTGTGAAGGGATTCTCCAGTATTGCAGCTCCACTGACTAAATTGATAAGGAAAGATGTTCTTTTTGTTTGGACAGATCAGTGTGAAGCGAATTTCCAGGAGCTGAAGACTAGATTGACCACAACACCTATTCTCTCGTTACCTACGGGGACTGGAGGATTCGTGGTTTTCACAGATGCTTCAGGCATAGGATTGGGTTGCGTGCTCATGCAGGAGGGAAAAGTTATAGCCTATGGATCTAGACAGTTGAAAGAGCATGAGAAGAGATACGCTACTCATGACTTTGAGCTTGCAGCAGTGGTGATGGCACTGAAGATGTGGAGACACTACTTGTATGGTGAGAAATTCGAGGTTCACTCGGATCACAGGAGTCTCCAGTATCTATTTGGGCAGAAAGATCTGAACATGAGGCAGACTAGATGGATGAAGTACATCAAAGACTACGACTTTCCAATAAAGTATCATCCCGGGAAAGCGAACGTGGTTGCAGATGCATTGAGCAGAAAGGCAGCGACTACCGGATGTTTGCAGATAGAGTGGTCTCTGACGGAGCTATTCAGAGATTTAGCCATAGAGTTTCAGCTTCGGAGTGAGAGAGTCATTGTAACGCCCCAATTCCGGATACCGATATAATCGTTCGAATACCCGAAGTTGGCGCGTTACTTCCCGGAAAATCCGAGAACTTCCAAGATCGTAGGCCGCAGTGAGGTCCAATTTAAAACTTTTTTACCAATATAGTGATAACATTTAAATTGCGGAAGCATAACGATTTAAATAAAGCGGAAGCAATAGGTATCGATATATATATATATATATTAAGTATGAGCAAAACTACAGTCTACTTTAAAATGGTTCAGTGTGAATTAAAGTTAATACATTTGAGTTCTACCCATCTCGCTACAAAATTGTTCTCTCAAAACCCAAATAAAAGTGTCCCTCAAAACCCATGTAGATACTCCTCGCCCTCCGGCTCGACATCCGTGTCGGCCGGGCCCCACGCGTACTCTCCTGCAACGGGTGCCTCCACTACAGCTAGTGCATCGTCTGGGATCTCGGGATCAAGGCCTAAGCACCAATGAATGGGTCAGATCTAAAAGATCTGGCAAGTTACAGCATACTACTATCATAGAACATATATATCAAAGGAAGTGAAGACAGGTACATAAATTAAATGAATAGCAAAGGGAAGTGAACTAGGCAGTTGTGCATTTAAATCATAAGGAATCAGTATAAAGATAACCATCTAAACTATTACAACAAGGTGGCACATTCACACGAGCTGGAATACCGCGGGATATTATGCCGCGGCCCTCCCATACTGAACACAGTCGCGGAGGGAAAATCTCACCAGTGCTGGGAATAACTAATCTCATAAATCACTCATCAACTCATCATCTCAACACTCCAGATCGGCACGGTATCACACCGTCCGTCTCAACCACACAGCTCATCATGATAGCTCTACAACACTCATCTAGCTCCTACCGGGGATGATCAGTCCACAGGCTGAGCTTAAATCAACCGAGTGAATGTTCATGCCGACTCGAGAATACCCTAAGGGTCTGTGTCTGTCTAGGCTTTGCCTTGCGTGAACAAGGTCCTAACCAACAACTCAGTCTATAGATGATATTCCAAGTCCAAGCCCACTCGTTCGATCCACACCAAGGCCCATCAACACATGGCCTGGTCTACAACCGTCCAAACGAGGCAACAATTCCATTATCACTAATAAACAGTCCAGTCTAATACATTGACTTAAAAACCCAATATAAACTATCTCCTCCAACTAAGGTACACATCCCACACTTAGGCCCAATAAGGGCCCGCTTAGACACAGACACGGGTCAGTGATCTCCAATCGTTCTAACGGGTCACCTCTAAGATACCCTAGATTCAGGTCCTCCATTTATAGTTAATTAACAGTAACAGCTACACTAAAGATCTAAGAATGACAGTAAATAAATAAAAATGAAGTATGACTTCAATAAGGGAATCAACGGGGAAATACAACGGTCCAATCCTAGGTAATGGGCCACGTTAGGTTCGGGTCCATCTCCGGTAATTTGATCTCTAAACGAAGTCATTGATGCCCTAAAATACTGTGTTTGGTGCTTAGGAAAAGTACGGGCACCATTGACAATTCTTAGAGGTCATATCATCTTAGATTAATAACCAAAACCCTAATCGGTGGTCCCCACGAGTCAAGGTTGAGCTGCACCATTGACTCGTGCTTGGCACATTGATGGAAGTTCATTTGGATGGTTAATGGGCCCCACAATCGATCAATCATAAAACAAAAGCTAAACTCACATCCCCGAGTTCGCAGTGTGGCAGGTCAACCTGGCAAGGGTCGGGTCGATCTGCTCCACTGGAATCAAAGTTGGGACTTGGTTTGGATTCTGGAATTTCCAGTGTACCCGATTGATCAGGTGGCCAGCCGGTCGATCTGGTACACAGGTGTACCTGAGTCAACAGACTCCAGGCCAAATCTCAACTTTTACACTAAGGTCTGGGTCTGATGGAATTAACCAAGTCATACACAAACTATTCGAATTGGGTTCGTAAAATACTTAGGGCTTAAATCTAATGAATTTCTAAAAGTATAAGACTAAAGGGTCCAAATTAATTTAAATTAATTAAAGACTAAGGGGTCTTTATTTCCAATTTATTAAAATTAATGGTACTAATAATATACATTAAATAATAAGGGATTAATTTTTAATTAGTAAAATTAGTGGGTTATTGGATCAGTGGGCCCCACTGGGCCCACGTGAAATGCCCTCCTCTCAGCCCACTTCCAAAAACCCGAATGAAGTGAGGGCCATCATCTCATAACCTGTGTCTTCTAATTCCCATATACCAATGGGTTATGGACCCCACATTAGTCACCATATACTAATGACCCAACAACAGTCACCATCTACTAATGGTTATGGACCCAACAACAGTCACCATCTACTAATGGTTATGGACCCAACAACAGTCACCACTCTCATCCCATGCACCCTCAGCCTACATACCACCAACCCACTTACTTATCCCTTACCAACTAACTCCTCCACGTCATCTTCTCCTCTTCAATTTCTTCACTCGTCAGGTTCTGAAAGGAAGCACAGAACCCATACGAAATGGTTCCAACGACAAGAGTATCAAGTCACAACGGTTGTGGGCCCACTAAGATCTATGATGTGATCAGCCCACGTTACTAGGGTCGCCCAAGCCCCATCTAAGAGATGTGTGGCCTGGATTTCCGAAGGTGGCCACCTGGGCCCCACCGTTGACGAAGCAAACAGAAGGAGCGATCCACGGTTTTTGGGTTAACAGGTTAGCATCCGACGCATAGACTAGGGCCCACCTCTGATCAAATCCAGATCAGACCTCTACCCCATGGTCGCCCCACCAAATCAGGCATGATGGTCGGACTAGATCTGTGATCAGATCAGTCCGTGGGTCCCGCAACCACCTGATGCCCAACTGGGTTTCTCACAGTTCCATCTCCCTGGAACCTGTAACAGAGCCTGCCTGGATTTTCTACCCAATTAATTTGCTATCCCAATCACCCATCACAGAAACAATGGAAGCCATAAAATACCCAATGCCCAACCATCCATCAATCCATCACTTCTTTGGGCCATTGACCATCCAAATGGGTAAAACCCATCCATCATAGCCATTAATTCCATCCAAAACACAAATACAGAGCTCAGGAAATTCTAAGACTGAATTAATCATGAATCATATAATGAAAATACAGCAATCAAGAGAACAAATACACCTTCTAAGCTAAAGTAAGTGCACTTGCCTTTTGGTATTGAGAGAAGGTTTGTAAAGAGAAATCCCAACCCAGCAGTGAAGAAGAAGAAGAATAAGAAGAAGCAGTAGCAGGTGTAGCAGCAGCTTGGAGAATTCCCAGCAGAGTATCAGTTTCTCAAGTGAAGAAATGAGAGGAAGGAGATGAGGAAAAGATGTAACAGCAGCTCTGATTGAAAAATCCCAGCAACAGTAGCTTCCCAGGTGAAGAAAAGAAGAGGGAAAGAAGATAAAGCAAGGTAGCAGGTGCTGTAGTCCCTTGAGGTAAATCCCAGCACTAACAGAGAAGAAGGAGAAGAATTAGGGATTTGGAGGACCAAATAGCCTAAGTGGGGGAGGATGTGACACCCCGCCCCCTAATGGCCTATTAATTATAATTAATTGTTTGATTAGTTAGTAAGCTAGTTTAGAGTCTAAATAGTTGGGTTTAACGCCGAAGCTCGTGTGCGAAGTTTCGCACGATTCGGAGTGCGTTTGGACAGGATAGAGTCTTTTTGATAATTGGGTAGGGTTTCAGGGAATTCAAGAGATTATGAGTTTTGGTAAGTTGGGTGCCTTGGGTAGGTTTTGTCGTTTCATGAACTTTAGCCTTCGGTCGCGTTTCAATTCGACGCGTCGAAGAGGCCCGAAACTCATCAAATGTTAATATAGGCCGATCCGGAACTTGACCCAACAACCCAAAGCCCAAAGCCCAAGCCCAAAACCCATTTACTTAAGTTAGGTCATCAACCCACTTCATTTTATCTAATTTCATTCAATTTCATTCACTCCTCTCAACTACAACCAACAGTGGCAGCCGACCTACTTCTTCTCTCTTCCTTTCATTTCTTCTTCTCCGTCGACGAGCACCGGAGCTCCGGCGAAGCAAACCAATCCACCCATTTTCTTCCTCAAGCCTTTAAGAGTCCAACCATACACTTTTCTAAGTGTTTCAACCACATCCCACTTAAAGGTAAGCTTTCAAAGCTTGGAAACCATTTCATCTTCTTCCTCCTTGGTTAGAAATGTAGTAGGGAGACCCACCTTGACCTTTGGCATGCATTTGTAGGAGCTTGTTGGGTTTGGAGAAGTGTTCACCTCATTTGGAGCTTTTAAAGTGTCTTCCTCCTTCATTTTCTTCTTGAATTGAGTCCATCACATCACTACTATTATCCTCTTAGCTTCATCTTTTGGTTGCTTTATACTTTTGTGCAGGCCTAGTTTTAGTTTGGCCTTTTTACTTGTAATTAATATTTTGTAATTGTCTTAAACTTTAACCTTAACTTTGATACTTAGTATATTGCTCGTAAACTATACATCTAAAAGATACCTCTTGTTTTATGAAGCTTCCGCTATTGTTTGATATATTCGAGGAAATGTTTATACCTCACAGCGGTCTTCGATCCAGATGGGACACGATTAGGGCAAGTGATATGTTATTATCATTGGAAAAGTTTTAAATTGATCATAATCTCACGTATAACCCCGGTTACACTTTTGGGGGCGTGACACAAATGGTGGGTTTTATTTGATCTGTTATATTGGCACTAAAATATTTTTAGGCCCGATTGACGTGTGTTTTAAAACTATGATCCAGTTTTAGCAATGCCCCTAATTGGGGGCTAGGATCATCTCCTTGACCATCTATCGAAGGCCATAACTGATGAACGGTTTGGATCTTTGTAACCTCTCCTATGTTAACCCTAGTAAGTCTCATCCTCCCTTCGAATGTTCCCATCCAAATAGTTGCTTTTGTCTTTTATCATAATTTATGACTGTTGATTTTATATCAACTCTCTTTTCCTTAAGCCACATTAATTTGTTACAACCTCAACTAAATGTCTAAGACCTATTAAATGATGTTAAATATTTGAGAGCGGCCCAATTAAATGAATATATGAATATAGGCGTATCTTATCTCTGTGGGAGGAACACCACCTCAATAGTTTATTTCAAAATTCAGTTTTCTATCACTCAAGGAAAATGCCCAACCCAGCACTGAATACTTGCTAGCTCTTCTATCAAAAAAAAAAAAAAAGATAAAAAACTTGGTAGCTCATACACTTTGTGGGCTGGCTAGGATCATCGGACAAGGAGGTGTTAGGATAGGGCACATAATTCATAAAATGTATGACCGGGGAGATCAAATAAATGGCTTATATGACTGTAGAGTTGTCGCATGTATCATTTTTGAGTCCACTAAAAAAGAATTAGCAATGTAGCAACTTTTATTTCCCAAAACTTGGAAAATGGGGAAATTACTTAAGAAGAATGTGCAATTAGAAAATCAAATAAACAGTTAGTATAAATAATTAGTAAATAATAGTAAATTATTGTGAAAGTGTGAAATTGAATAAGAAAGTTAAAAAAAAATAAAATGGTACAAAGCTAAAAGAAAAAATGAATAATATTATCATTATAGCCCTATTTCAAAACTATCTAATGTTTTAAAACATCATCAATCTTCTCTTCTTCCTCCTCGCGCAGCTGCTCCCTGAACTCAGTAAGCACCTCGAATATTGCATCCATTTCTCTATGAAAAGTGAGATCAATTTCTTCTTAGATCTCTTATTCACACATCAAGTCTGACTTGTTGTATGCTTTTTTCAGCCAGGTTTTCCATATTTATGCTGCATTTCTCATAGATCTGGCATGGAAACATGGTGAAGTAGTCGAAAGCAAGGGAAAAGTAAATATTTTATTCAATAATATATTTATATTTTATTGACTCTAATATCATTTCGATTGTTATTTTCAGCTAAATAGCGGTTGAATTATGGAGAGAGTGCTCTTGCACTAAGGATGATTGCTATTAAAGTCCATAGTCATCTTAGAATTATGAAAGAAGCTGGAGCACCTTTTCATTCATCCACACAAGACCAAGAATCATATTATTAATACAAAAGCTAAATAAATTAGTCCACATCCACTACAACCTCAAGCTCCAAAGTCGAATTAGAAGAAGCACGAAGAGTTTGAGGATCAATTGGAATATTTCTGTCCAATTAATTTGGACTAGGAGAGTGAGTCAAGTATTTCTACTTCTTCCTCGTCAATAGGAATTCCATCTAACCCTCGCAGGGATGGTGGTCATTATGGAGATGAATTTATGAGATAGTTGAGCATTTTCCTAATCTTATCGACTTAGATCTTCGCTGTGGCTATGTCAAACATGTTGGACAAACCGAGACAAGTAGTGGTCGTGGCACCATTGGTCAAGGAGTGGGGAAGGTACTCGTGGTTATCATGGGGTCGGGTCATGTGTACGTATAGTATGAAGGTACTACCGTCACCGACACCGTTACTTTCTATTGAACAAATATTAATTGAGCAAGGGATGCTTGACGCACCACCACTGCCCGCATGACCTTCTCATTCTCCTCCAACCTATTTTGAGCCATTGGGGGGGTACTATCAGCCACCTCAATCCACAAAGGATCAAGATAATTCATCATCTTATCAAGAGAAACCTGAATATGGTCATGAGTATGAGTGTGTAGCGCAATAGTGTGGAGTATATTTATTTAACTCATACCGTAGAAATGATGATGATGATATCGAGCATGGGCGACACTCTACTTGGAATTAGACTGTGATACTCATCAATCTCTCTCTCTAGTCCTCCTAAATTTCAGGTAAACCATAAACTTGATGTCCAAGTGCTTTATGATTTATTTCACTATAATGTTTTAAATTTTAATATGTTATCTAACGGTTTTGGATTTCACAACTTATTTGATGATTGATTGACTGATAATAGATATGTTATCTTTATTTTTCTTCTATTTTACACTAATAAATAGATCATGAGCCAAAATAATGGTTGTATTATATGAAATGCTGAAGAAGACAACAACACAGGGCTCATGACTTAAGTTGACCGGTATTTTGATTTATTATTGTTACTAATGGAAAAAAAAAACATTATTTTTCAGAATATTCTAGATTTTCTTGGTTTTTTTTACAAATTTTCTGGATAAAAAAACATTCACACCGCAACAACCGTGACGGACGGATGATTGCAACCGATCCCAATATCGTATTGTTTTTTTGTCCCGGCCGATACCGCGATTTTAGACCGTGCTACTATTGTCTTCTGAAATCATTTCAGTGGAATCTTATTATCTAATCAGTGCACCACGTTACTAAATAATCATATTTACTCTGTCCATCATTTCGGTCTCACCTTGTGTTGCCAATGTTTTTAACATCTGTTTATGTAGAGGGGACGTCCAATCAATTATAGTAGAGGCCATGCAGAGTTTAATGCATGTCACAACTTGGGCAGTTACTCAAAATGTCTATTCCTTGTGAAAAAATGTCATTTTGCAATTTGAAGCTAAATTATGGATCTTTTATTGTGCTTTTTTTTATATTTGTTTTAACACTTCAAATTCAAATATGGAATTCTCAATTGGCAATAAGAGATGAGTAATTTAATTGCAATTTTGGGTTCATTTAGATGTACTATCTAGCATATAATTATTATTTTTTGTTCATTTTCTTAATTTTATCAGTTATACGAAACTCATTATTTGTAATAAATAAATAAAATATGTTGAATGTGTTTTGTAGCACTTACCATAATCGATGTTGATCTAATGTGAGTAAAATTATTTGATAACACTTTTCATGGTTTTTTAAGAGTATAAAACATCTTCAGAGGCTTAGAGGTTTATAATTTATACTCATTTTTTTTTTTTTAATATGTGCAGCAATTAGGCACTCAAGTCCAATTAAAAAATGTGACCCTTGTACACAGTTCTAAAAGTATTCAATTATTTAGTATTCTCATTGTAAGCTAATGTAATTCATTTTTTGTATTCTATTTTTCTGATAATTTTCTATTTCTAAATATGAATGACTTGCTATGATAGTTTCGAGTGTTTAGAATTTTGACTTGCTATGATAGCTTCGAGTGTTTAGAATTTGTCCCATATTTTCTCGTTCATCCTTTTCCTAAGTGGTATAGTTTCATTCTAACTAAAACTAAAATAACAAAAGAAACTAGAAATCTAAGTGTCCAAGCATAAGTTAAAAATAAAAAATAAAAAATAAAAAAAATGATAAAGAATACCAACATTCAATGAGAGAAAAAAGCTCAAGGGATAGCTCAGTTGGCTTAAGATCATGATTTGCACCCGAAAGTTATAGGTTCGAAGCTGTACTGCCACACCGGGGTTACAGGGGAGTTTATCCGGCTTTTCTCTGGGTTCGAAGGGATTAGTCCAGCCCAAAGGGTTGAGATCGAAAAAAATATAGAAACTAAAAACTCACTATCATGGACTTTATCCAAATGATTTGAAATCTTCTATTTCAGTTTTAAACCAAAGTCACTAATCACTTTTTAACTTGTCTAAAAAATTAAAACGGATGCTCTCAAGACCTAGCTTTGGAGGGATCGCACTGGGTGATGATGTTATAGTATACCATTCATGCAGAACATGTGAATTTTTTTTTTTTTTTAATTATCGTAACTAGTGTTGGCATAGTATGCATCCATAGCATATACCGATGTTGTTTACATGAAGTCATGACCTAATATTTTTTAACTGCAAGCTTTTCAAGTTAAGTTTTATTATTGAGTATTTTATTTCAGGTATTAATGGTTTTTTTTTTTTTGGAAAAAGATTAGGCTTGGTTAGGAGAGATGATATACTCCTAATTAATTGGTACAAAACGCATCTTAACTGGTTTGGGTCCATATAGAATGCATCTTAATCCACTAGCAACCCTTCACCAATAAAAGGTTCTTAACTTATAGATTAAATATGTTAATCATGATCATGAATCCATTTCATGTCTGAAGATTAATCATTAAACATGATAATGGATCTTTACAATTATGTTAAATCATTTGTCATGTATTTTTTTCCTTTTGATTTGCTACATGTTTAGCATGGGTATTCATGCTCTTAAAGTTCAAGAGACAATCTTGGTTTCAGTAGCCAGTAGGGCAGGATCGTCGTTGAGCTGGGTCGAACTGCAAAACCCGAGGACAAGAAGAATGGGGCATAACTATAGCTGAGCCGGGTCCTACTGCAGAAGGTCAAGTACATGGCAGGACCATAGCTGAGCTCATAGGCGGACATATATGTAACCACGCAGGTGCAACCACACCCGCGAGGCTCTAAATTTTTTTAAGTAACACTATAATGTTTTTTCCTTTTTTTTTTAAATATTAAAGTGACCATTGCCTCGCACCATCCAAATGAAAGAAAATCATGGGCCTGCGCTGAGCGGGACCAACTACAAAACCTGAAGGTCAAGAACAGGAAGAACCGCACGTAGTTGTGTCAGGTCCAACTGCAAGGTCAAGTGCGAGGCAAGACCGTAGCCGTGCTAGATGACTAGGTCTCAACTCTCAACGGTAGAATATGAATGTCAAGACCATGGCTGGTCTGTAGCTGAGTCGGGTCTAACTGCAGAATCTGATGGTCCAGAACAGAGAATGACTGTAGCTGAGCAGGGTCAAGAAGGAACTTGTGTGAAACTGGTGAATGATGCAACTGAAAAATTGGAAAAAATGGTGATGAGATGGTGCATATTATTATACAGACCTGAAGAATTGTGAGCAACACTCTGGGAACAGGGAAGTGAATAAAAAATATAAAATGTTTGATCCGTTCATTCATTTTGGACAGTTCTTTGGTTGTCTCATGGGAATCCTAGATTGAGTGACGCCATTAAATTGTTTGAATATAGTGAGGATAGTTACATACAACAGATTTAGAAAATGAGTGAAGCCCAAAATGAAAAGACTACCTGCCCTAATACACACCTTTTTTTTTTCCCGTCTAAATACTGAAAGCCAATTTCAGTGGGCCAACCGAGATTGATTGCTGGATGTTACACACGAGGGACCTATTCCCTTTCTATCTAGAAAGAGGAGGGAGTAAATCACATGTTCAAGATTTTGATCAATGCAATGGTATAATGATGTTTGAGTCGAACTTTTTAAGGTCCTAAATCTTCAGAACAGCTGTGTAGAAAATGCATATATCTGAGCTCAATTTGACAGCATGAGAGGGTCAATCTTGGTTGTGAATTCCCATCTCAACGTCTCGATTCACATCACTGCTCTCTTTTTTCTTGAGGATCCCACACGCTCTCAGCAGCCATAAAACAAACCGAGTGAACTGCCACAAGTAAAGAAGCCCCAACCATAACAGAGGCGCACCTGCTATCTTGGCCCCTGGCAAAACAATTACTATGAAATCGGCAAAAGTCAGCGCCACAGAAGACACAGAAAGCCACATGAACAGCGTGAGAAGTCTCATGAGGACCGTTGGTCTGAGAGGGGGCTTGCTTATTAACAGTATGATGATGCTAAGAGACACAAGAAACCCAATTGTGTCGATCTCCATGAAAAGGGACCTACAGTAATCGTTGTAATCTGCGCCTGGAGGGTTGAGTCCTGCTTCAAATGTCACTGTAGCAATCAATATAGCCACCACCATCAGTGCGCTCCACCTCTTGTGTACCCAGTTATTACTCTTCTTCTCATGGTCGTCCGTGTTCTTCTTACAATTACTGAGTGTGTTGCAAGCCTGTATTGTGGGTGCGACTTTAGCTCTGATGGCCCCAGCATCTTCAAGGATCTTACCAATTCCATCGATCACAGTCAATTCACTTGGGTTTCGTTGTAACAACACATCTAAAGCTGTTAAACCATCGTTGTTTATGGCATTTACTTCCACTCCAGCCTTGCTAAGCAACAACTGCACAGTCTGCATTACTGACTGATATTTAGAAGATAATCCCGAAAGGCAAAAGCAACAACAAGAAGAAGTTTAATTTATTAATTTATCTCTATTTAAGAGGATTTACTAATTTAGTGGGTGTATATCTCTTTCACTAGAGTTCGAAACCCTGTCGCACCCCTTATACAGGAATCGTGCAACACATGCCATCATGGGGCCAACATTAATTAAGAAGATGGAAACCCCTTTGATTAGAAAACACCATAAAAAAAATAACATAAAAGTAGAAGTTTAATTCAGTAGTTCTTACCTGAATTTGCCTCTTGGTGGCAGAGATGTGGAGGGCCGTGTTCCCATCGTCATTTTTCATGTTCACAAACTCATGATTATCTGCCCATTCAAGCACCCACCTTATCAGCTCATAATGGTTATGTTTCACGCTCAGGTGTAGGATGGTCTCTCCTTGCTGTGTCTTTAGAAGACCCGCTTCTGGTTTGGCTTGGAGGAGCTTTTGCATGACGGTAAGACGTCCTTTAATGGCAGCCGAATGGAGAGGAGTCCTTCCGTCTCCATCACGAACTAGACAGATATCACCAGATGAGTCCGTCTGTTGAAGCTCCTTTACTATCTCTATGTAACCTTTGGCTGCAGCCAAGTGCAGAGGGGTGAATCCTTGCGAGTTGAGTTCGAAGGCGAATTCCCGTTTCTGTTTTAAAATCTCTCTAGCAAAATCGACATGCCCAAGAATTGCAGCTATGTGGAGAGGTGTGTCTGAAACACAAGCCACAAGAGCCTTATCGAGAATGAGTGCATCTTCGCGAAGCAGTTCAAGCAGCGAAGTTGCACTCCCTGCAAGAGCTGCCTCATAAAGCCTCTTATCCATCCTCTTTCTCTTCCTGCAACTGAATGGAACATGAGTTTCTCATCTCCTGATATGAAGTAGAGTTGGAGCAGAAGGAATTTCCTGGAAGATCAGATGGACCTTCGAATTCTCTTCACATTTATGGGGGGACCAATGGAGATGGAATCAGGAAATTTCTCCCCATGAGTCCATGACCACTAAACCACTAAAGCCCGTCGGTGCTCGGTCTTTGTTTCGACGTTTCTTGGAAATGGCAATAGGATGTTAGTTATTGTAAGAAAAAACTTTGAAAAAAGTATAGGAATATTTCTTTACAAGAATTCTAAGGAATCTTGCATGGAGAAAGAAATTGAAAAATCCTTATTGCCATGCTAGCATTTTGAAATGCTAAAGGACTTGTTTCTTCCATAGGACTCTTAACGGGGATTGATCTAGGGAATTCATAAAAATGATGTAATGGCCTCTCATTTGGCATTTGAAAATGCAATGTATCTTTGATAGGATTTCAAATCCCAACTTCTTAAAAAAGTCTTAAATTACATGCATTTATGATTTTTAGAATTTTAATTTCGTTGGAATTTGCAAATCCTCTATCCAACGAAAGGGATTAGAAATTCTAATCATGTGATAACTTTTGGAGAGAGTACAAATTCTCCTTACATTAAATCCTTGAATTCTGCTAAAGGGCTTCTAAGTAATGGCCTTTTGTGACTTTCAAATAGGTTGGAATCTTAAAATTTTACAACAATACCAGGGATTTCAAAATACATTTGGAATTTGAAAATGCTATTTTTCTTTGTTAAAATCTTAAATTTCAACCTCCCAAAAAGTCTTAAATAGTTCCACACCTTATTGGCATTTGTAAATCCCCCACTCAACAATAGGAATTAATATTTCCATGTTAGGTGATGACTTTTGGAGAATTCTTATGTTCTCCATAAATGAGTTTCTGAAATTTCTTTAAAAGGGGTTTCGAGCAAGGGCTTTTTGTGACTTTTAAATGAGCTGGAATTCTGAAAACTTACAACCAAATTAGGATTTTGAAATGCTAAGCAGACCACCTCTTGAACCCACGACATCGAAAATTCTCGCCAGAAATGCAGATTATTGGTCCTTTTGAAATAAGCGATTCATAAAATTGGTTAAATTCTTTCCTTATGTGAATCTATACCTCTAAGGGAATGTTTTTTCCATTCATTTAACCATAGGCTCCAAACATCAATCTCTCAATTCAGAACATACATGAAGACACCTGTCAGTATTACCTTTGTCTCCATTCTCCACTCTTACTAACTGACCCCATAACTTCCTCAAAAAAAATAAAATAACCCACTACGTAACTGATCTGCAACTCCAAGTACAAATTCTCCCTGAAAAAAAATGGAATGATAGCAGAGGAGGAGGCGAAATCTATACCTCTAAGGGAATGTTTTTTCCCTTCATTTAACCACAGGGCTCCAAACATCAATCCAAATCTATACCTATAAGGGAATGTTTTTTTTTTTCTTCGTTTAACCACAGGGCTCCAAACATCAATCTAAATCTATACCTCTAAGGGAATATTTTTTCGCTTCGTTTAACCACGGGCTCCAAACATCAATCCCTCAATTCAGAACATACATGAAGACACTTGTCAGTATCTCCTTTGTCTCCACTCTCCACTCTCACTAACTGACCCCATAACTTCCTAAAAAATAATAATAATAATAACCCACTACGTAACTGATCTGCAACTTCAAATACAGATTCTCCTTGAAAAAAAATGGAATGATAGCACAGGAGGAGGAGAAATAGAGGAGCAGCAGAAGAAAGAGGAAGAGGGTATTGAGCCAAAGGTTTTAGAATACCTAATTGTTCGGTTGGTGAAGCCTAATCTAGACTTTATTTAATTACAGGGGCTTATATATAATTTGTCGGTTTAATCTGGACTATCTGTTATAAGGTCAGATTTGACGGTTGTGGGTGTCTAGAGGTTTAGAGTTTCATCTATTTATACTGGGGGTTGAGAACATTGTAACTAAGAGGGTGATATTGAGAGAGAGCAAGAGATAGACAGTGAGTGTTTGGACTCTTGTGAGAATCTCCAATAATAGTGAACGGCTTGAATATCCCGTGACGTAGGCAATCTTGTCGAACCACGTAAATCTGTGTCTCGTGGATTGATTGATTGTATGATTGTCTCGTAGCTCGTACGTGTGTTTTCGATCCTAACAACTGGTATTAAAGCTAGAGCCAAGGATTTTCCTAGGGCTTGGCATTACAGGCGATCACGATTGAGATTGAGATTAATCCTGGAGAAGAGATCATCTGGACTCTTGATTTCTCCATAGATCGGAGTTCTAATCAGGGCCGGAAGAAATCGCTGAAACCGATTCATTGAAGGTGGGCCACTACAGTGAATCTGTTGCAAACGTCTGATTTTGGGTTCTACATATCAGAGAAGAAGCCTCGTCGCTTCTCATCGCTGGATCCGGAGAAGACAGAGAGATCTGTTAGAGAAGGGGAGACGACTGTTACTTGCCTTCCATCGCCCATCGGCGTCCATCATGCCATCCACATCGCTGCAAACTTGCCGTGATCGAGGACAAGAAGGAGAGCTCTGTTGTGCCAATTGCCGCCGGAGTTCCGTCGCTGCACTGCCTGCCGTCGTCGTCTCCGCCTCGCTGCCCGCCGCCCATCGTCGTCGGAGAAGACAGACACAAGATGGAAGAAGCGCTGCAGTCTCTCTGTTGCAGAAACAGAGAGGAAGAAGGCGACCCAGTTGGGTCAGTTTTCCAGGCCAGGTCAAGTTCGGGTCAGGTCCAGCCTGACCCGTTTCGCAGAAGCCCAGATTCAGAAATAGGGTCCAGGCTTGGGTCAGTTCGGTTTAGGTCCAGCCCAACCCGTTTCACATACGCCCAGCAGCCAGACGTTGACGTCATCCTGACGCCAGCAGTACGCTCAACAGTCAAGTTTGACCAGTTTGAACGGCCAGAACTGTTTCTTGATTTCTGAAGCCATCCAGACTCAGAATTGCACTCCGTTTTTTTTTTTGTTAGATTCGCATCGATGAGATCTACAAGGTAGACGGAACGGATTGACAGTTTGACAGGAAAAAAAAAATTCATCAAGTAGATTGAGCTTGGTTTGAGTGGGAGTCATGACGGACGACACAAAACTCACAATTGAGAAGTTTAATGGCACAAACTTCGCGTACTGGAAGATGCAGATTGCAGATCTCCTCTACCAAAAGAATTTCTACTTGGGGGAAAAGCCAAGAAACCTACAACAATGTCAGATACAAAATGAGAAGTACTCAACAGGAAAACCTTAGGTACGGTTTGTCTCTCTTTATCAAAGTCTGTTACATTCAATATATCAAAGGAGAAAACCACTAAAGATGTTATGGATGCCCTATCACAAATGTATGAAAAACCTTTCGCATCAAATAAAGTTTTCTTGATGAGAAAGTTGTTTAACATGAAGATGGTTGAAGGTGGGGTTGTTGCTGAACAAACACCTAAATAAGTTTAACACGGTCATGAGCCAGTTATCATCGGTTAACGTACAATTCGAACGGTAATAAGGACAATGAAGCTTCCGCAAATGTCGCAGGTGATACTATTTGAGATGCTTTAATTCTTGCTTTTGATTATAAATCTGAATCTTGGGTTATAGATTCTGGTGCGTCCTTTCATGCTACTGCACATAAAAAATATCTCAAAAATTATGTACAATGTGATTTTGGTAAAGTTTATCTTGGTGATGATGAACCTTGTGATATAATTGGCAAGGGAGATGTTCAGATTAAATTGCCAAATTGCGGTATATGGCAATTGAATGTTGTCAGGCATGTACTTAGCTTGAAGATAAATCTCATATCAGTTGGTCAGCTTGCTAGCTCTGGTCATGTAACTTTTTTCGCAGTTGATTTCTGGAAAGTTACAAAAGGGAGTATGGTTGTTGCTCGCGGTAAGAAAGAGAGAACTCTTTACTTGACCCACAGCTCTATAAGTTCAATCGCAGTTGCAAATAAATGCATTGACTCAAACACATGACACTATAGACTTGGACACAAGAGTGAGAAAGGGATGAAGATTCTACATTCTAAAGGAAAGCTGGAAGGACTCAAGTCCTTGGACTTAGAGTTTTGTGAAGACTGTGTTTTCGTAAAACAAAAGAAAGTCACATTCTCTAAAGTAGGCAGGCCACCGAAGTCAGAAAGGTTGGAACTAGTACACACGGATGTGTGGGGACAAATTCAGGTACCTTCTCTTGGTGGATCCTCTTACTTTGTTACGTTCTTTGATGATGCTACTAGAAAATTATGGGTATATCCCATGAAACACAAGTCTAATGTGTTTGATGTTTTCAAGAAGTGGAAAGCTTTGGTTGAAAACGAAACAGGTTTAAAACTGAAATGCCTAAAATCTGATAATGGGGGAGAGTACTGCAGTAAGGAATTTGAGGAGTATTGCGCCAAAAATGGCATTAAAAGAGAGAAGACCATTCCCAGTACACCACAGCAAAATAGTGTGGCAGAGTGCATGAACATGACAATTGTTGAGCGTGCCAGAAGTATGAGGATACATGCTGGATTGCTCAAACAGTTTTGGGCGGAAGTAGTGAATACTGCTGCATACTTGATCAATCGGGGGCCTTCAGTACCTTTGGATGGTGGACTACCAGAGGAAGCTTGGACCGGAAAAGAGGTAAACCTTTTGTTAGGAATTTTGTGTATTGCAATTTGATGGATGCATTATCATTCTAGCATCATTTGAATTTACACACATGCATTGATTTAGAAAAACTTGAAATTTTGATTTATACATGCATTGTTTTTAAGACTTGAAGAAATATTGATTTATGCATGTTTTATTTTTTAACTTGGATGCATTTTTATTTGAAAAGAAGTTTTATGAATCAAGCAAGCCTATGAGTTTTAAATCCTTCAAATCATTTTAGGCTTTTTGTGTTTCATGTTTTTAAACATCTTACGTTGATTTAAAACATGATTCCAAACTTGATTCAGTGGTCCAAAAGTTCCCTCAAGAAATCTCTTTGAAAAATGTTATTTTAGGGAATTTTGGTCCAAGGCCCGGGTCGACCCGTAGTGTGGCCGGTCGACTGGGAAAGAGTCGTTAGGGCTCCTGTCAAACGGTCAGTTTTATGACCGTTGTATACCAGGTCGACCGGGTAAAAGTCTAGGTCGACCGGGGACTAGTCGTTGGGCTGTTTTTGGGTATAAATAGTAGCTCATTCCTAAAGAAATTCAGAGGATCAAGAGGCCCTCCTTGAGATGTTTTGAGGCCAATCAAAAGGGAATGAGCTAAGGGATGAAAGGGGTCATTTGGAAAGTTAAAACTTGGTTTCATTGAGTTAAATCACTAAGTAAACTTTACTTTTCTTAATCATATATTTTCATGCTTTGCTTAATTATTGGTAAATCTTTTCTAGCATGATAAACTATGATTTGTTGTGTCCTTAACATGTATATGTTTTGAATTGATTTATTATTTTGGATGCATCACATTGATTCAATCCAAGTAGTACTTAAATTGGTATATCTAAGTAAATCATGTTAATGAAAACATCTTTGAAATTATATGTAACATGATTCCTATACTTGGTTGAATCTATGGTTGTTGTTTTTCATCAAAAGAAAATCTCTTTCAAATCTATCTTATGTTTTGGATTCAACAACTTCACAAATCATATGTACTTTTGTTTTAAAGTTTCACAACTTGCCTTGCTTTGATAGGTATATCATTTTCAAGTTGATTTTATAATTACATATGATTTATCCCTTAATATCAATCAAATCTATTTTTATGTTTTATGCTACATTGTTAATTTGATTGACATCCCTATGCATCACATATTTTGTTCTTAGAATTTCACAACTTGTTTAGAATACATATGTATATCTTTTACAAGTTATTTTTAACATGTGATTAGCATTCTTTCCTCAATCATAAATGTTTTTATGGGCTAAAACTTTCAAAAGCCTTTGGCATACATTTATGAGCTTTCATTTTCAAATTGATTGACGACATCATACATACACATTGTGCATTCATCTTTGCATTCATAGTGTGTGTGTGTGAAGTAGATTTTCACTTTAAAAAATATCCGCCTAATTAAGAGGCATTGTAATGAGCTATAAATTGTATCTCCATCAAGTGTATTATAGACACTACTTAGAGAGATAACCAACGTTTTGGTTGAAGAGGTTATTAGTTAGCCTAAGAAAAGCATAGTGTAATAGGTTGATGTTAAGCCTTGAAAAACATCATTGTAAAGGTTATTGCTTAGCCTATTGAAAATCATATATAGTAGAAATCCGGTAGGGTGTTGGATCACAAGCCGATAGTGGATGTAGGCATTGAGGCCGAGCCACTATAAATCATTGTGCGGTGGTGAATGCTTGTGGTGATTGTGTTTATTAGCTTCCGCATCTTGTTTGATAAATCATCACTTGTAACTAGTTTATTTTAAGAAATTAAAATTTGTCATAATTGGTCACATATTGTAGCCCCCCCCCCCCCCCCCGGTCTAGGGTTATGATCCCAGGACTTTCACCTTTCACACTTAAAAGTATTTGGTTGTATCTCTTATGTTCATGTTGATGCTGAAAAAAGAGACAAACTAGATTCTAAATCTAGGAAATGCACTTTCATTAGATATGGTTCTGATGAGTTTGGTTACCGCTTCTGGGATGATGAAAATAGAAAAATCATTAGAAGCAGAAAAGTAATATTCGGTGAGAAAGTGATGCACAAAAACAAAGACAAGGTGTAGGAGGACAACAATGAATATTTAGAACTGGATGACACTTCTGAAAATGATGTACCTGAAGTACATGAAAACGAAAACCCACAGGTGGACCCTCAAACACCTGCCCCAGTAAAAAGGTCATCTTGGACTCTTCAGCCTATTCAGCGTTATTCACCTTCTTTGTTTTACTTGTTGTTAACTGATGGTGGTGAGCCAGAATGTTATGAAGAAGCATTGCAGGTTGCCATGGAAGATGAAATGCAATATTTGTTATCGAATCAGACATGGGACTTAGTTCAGTTGGCTGAGGGAAAGAAAGCATTGCACAACAAGTGGGTGTACAAATTGGAGGAAGAACATGATGGTAGCATGCGATAGAAAGCCATATTAGTTGTAAAAGGATTCCAACAGAAGGCAGGTATTGATTACTCTGAGTTACTTTCTTCTGTGGTTAAATTGAACACAATCAGAAGTGTTTTGAGCATTGTGGCGGTAAAAGATTTACATGATGAGCAATTAGATGTGAAAACTGCATTTCTTCATGGTGACTTGGAAGAAGTCATCTATATGCATCAGCCACAGGGATATGCTGTTCCAAGAAAGGAGGAAATTGTGTGTAAGTTCAAAAATAGTTTATACGGTTTGAAGCAAGCTCCAAGACAATGATATCTTAAATTTGACAGGTTTATGTGCAACACAAGTTACAAACGGTGTCATTTAGACCATTGTTGTTATTTCAAAAGTTTTGATGACTGTTATGTTATTCTACTCTTGTACGTAGATGATATGCTTGTTGCAAGTTCAAATATGCATGAAATAAATAATTTGAAAAAACAGTTGTCACAAGAATTTGAAATGAAGGATTTGAGTGCTGCAAATCAAATTCTCGGCATGAGAATTAGCAGAGATAGGAAAAATCGAACTTTGAAGTTGTCTCAGGCAAAATATGTTGTAAATGTATTAAACAAATTCAACATGCAGAATGCTAAGCCAGTTAGCACTCCACTAGCCAACCACTTTAAACTCTCAAAAGAGTTGTCTCCTAAGACAGAACAGGAGAAGGAGAACATGTCCAAAGTGCTTCAGCTGTTGGCTGCTTGATGTATGCAATGGTTTGCACTAGACCAGACATTGCTCATGCAGTGGGAGTTGTAAGCAGATTTATGAGTAATCCTGGAAAAATGCATTGGGAGGCAGTTAAGTGGATTCTCAGATATTTGAGAGGCACCACTAATGCATCATTGTGTTTTAGATATCATAGATCAAATTGTATGGCTATGTTGATTCGGACTTGGCAGGAGATCTTGATAGAAGCAGAAGCACTACAAGATATGTCCTCACATTGGGTAGTGCAGCAATAAGTTAGAAGTCACAGTTACAGGACGTTGTTGTACTTTCAACCACAGAAGCAGATTATGTTGCCGCTACAGAAGCTAGTAAGGAAATGATTTGGTTACAGGAGTTAATGGAAGAGTTGGGTAAGAAGCAAGAGTTCAACAGGCTTTGCAGTGACAGTAAGAGTGTCATTCATCTTGCAAAGAATTTAGTCTTTCATTCAAAAACCAAACACATTCGGATTAGATATCACTTCATACGGTGGCTTCTGGAGGAGAAAATGTTGAAACTGGAGATGATTTTATCAAGTGAGAATCCTGCAGATATGCTCACAAAAGTGGTGACTACAGAGAAACTGAAGCTGTGTTCGACTTCAATTAGTCTTCAAGCATGAAGATGAGGTATCGAGATTCTTAGCCGTGTTCTGTTATTGTCAAAGCCATTCAGTATGATCAGTTTTCAAGTAGGAGATTGATGGGTTGGTGAAGCCTGATCTAGACTTTATTTAATTACAGGGGCTTATCCGTAATTTGTCGGTTTAATTTGGACCATCTGTTATAAGGCCAGATCCGACGGTTGTGGGTGTCTGGAGGTTTAGGGTTTCACCTATTTATACTGGGGGTTGAGAACATTGTAACTAAGAGGGTGATATTGAGATAGAGCAAGAGATAGACAGTGAGTGCTTGTACTCTTGTGGGAATCTCCAATAATAGTGAACGACGTGAATCTCCCGTGTTCGTAGGCAATCTTGCCTAACCACGTAAATCCGTGTCTCGTGGATTGATAGATTGTGTGATTGTTTCGTAGATCGTGCATGTGTTTTCGATCCTAACACTGGCATTGACGACAGATACTCTAACAGCAACATCATTCTTCATAGGCAGTCTATAACTCCATCTTCGTTGTAACAACAACACCTCTCACCTACGTTTTTCGTCTCAAAGTAAGAGAGTAACCCTTCCCCCTTGATCTATTCTTTGGGCACAAGCCCCTGGAAAAAAAAAATCTCGCAATAAAAATAGATTAGGATCGTATCATCTGTAAAAAAAAAAATAAAAGGAAAAAAAAAGGATTTCCATGTATACAACGTGTATCGAATTCCGGCCATTGCAAGGGTTAGTTTTCATTTGTAGATTTAACCAAAAAAGAGAGGCAAAGCCTACTTGTTCTCATCCTCTAACTTCTGACGATACCATTTCAATGTTTATTTTCTCCATTTGCAATCCAATCTCCCTACAAATCAATCTATTTTAACAATGGCAAAAAAGATCTCTTCATGAGCGGCCCCGACCAACATATACTTAGATTATAAGCCGAGTGGTCTTGGGACATTTCCGGACATTTCAAGTGCTAATGTTCTGTATTTTCATTATTTTTAATAACTCTGATAGAACTCCTATAACTAGCTATGAGCCCCTTCTTCTTGAGAAATTATATATAGGGGCATTCGGCGACAGGTCCCTGAACATGTCACTTTATTGTCTTAGGTCCACAATCTTTTTTCATAGTGTGGTAGGTCCTTTTTCAAAATTTGAAGATATAAGATGTCTAATTTACCCTTTCTTCAAAATCATATCCCATGATTAGTGGGATATGTCATTAATAATGGTCAACTACCACTTAATTAGCCAAGTAAATTTCAAAAGATCCAAATAAGTTTAAAAAAATATAAATAAATTTCAAAAGACGAAAATAAAATAAAAAATGCAAATAAATCCGAAAAATACAAATAAATTCCAAAGAACACAAATAAAATTAAAAAAATGCAATAACTTCAAAAAACGCAATAAATTTCAAAAGAAGACAGAGAAATTTAAAAAGACGCAAACAAGTCTCAAAAGATCCAAATAAGTTTCAAAAAATATAAATAAATTTGAAAATATGAAAATCAATTTAAAAAGACGCAAATAAATTTCAAAAGATTCAAATAAATTTAAAAAAATATAAATAAATTTCAAAAGATGAAAATCAATTTCAAAAAATTAAAATAAATTTCAAAAAGTGTAAATAAATTTCAAAGGATGCAAATAAAATTAAAAAACGCAAATAAATTTAAAAAAATGCAAATGCTTTTGCCAAAACTAAGATAACTCAATTTTTCGAGTTTCAGAAAAATTTGCTAAAAACTAAAGTATTTTTGCTAAAACTCAGTTAAGTTTATTTTAAAAAATGCAAATAAATTTTAAAAGTACAGCTTGAGTTTAGTTCAAAAACTCAGTTAAAATTTTCCAAATGGAGATAAATTTTTCAGAAAGTCAATATATTTGTTGAAAACTAAAATAAATTTTCCAAAAACTCAGATATATTTGTCCTGAACTCGGATAAATTTTTTTCAGAACTTAGATAAATTTGCCAAAAACTCAGATAGATTTATCTAGAACATAGATAAATTTGTCTAGAACTCAGATAAATTTATTCCAAAAGTCAGATAAATAGCCAAAAACTCAAATAGATTTGTACAGAACTCAGATAAATTTGTTCCAGAAGTCAGATAAATAGCTAAAAACTCAGATAGATTTGCCCAAAACTCAAATAAATTTGCCAAAAAATACAGAACTCAGATAAATTTGGCTTCTGAAACGGGTCAGGCTTGACCTGACCTGGACCAACTCGGAACCAAACCCAGCCCAAATCGTTGTCTTCTTCCCCAACAAAACCTGGGCTTCCTCTTCACGTTCTCTGTGACGTTCTAGAACCAGAACCAGAAACCTCTCTCGGTTTGTTTCTTCTTCCACGACAACGGCGCGGTAATTCCAAATCTGTGACGGGTTTTGCATTATGATCCCACTCTTAATGAAAACATCTTATAGATTTTTATCAACAATTTAAAACTTAATCTCATCAGTTATTAAGAGATGTTTTCATTAGTTGGAAAGCCATATACGTCAACCTTTCTGCATGTGTACCTCATAAGATCAAGTTAATAGGTTTTTTCTTTTTTTCTTTTTTGTTTCAGAATACAGGGTGAGGCATTGATTTTATTTTAAAAAAATTTACAGATTTGATGTTAACTATTATTAGACCTTCAAAGCTATAAGAAAAAGAGCACCTCACACCTCGTACTAGAAGTTGGAAAAAGGCTGGAAAAAGGAGCAACAAATACATCATCTTCATAGAAAAGTGTAATCTTTTCTCATACTTCATACAAGAGTATCAAATTAGATGGAATATAAGATGAGGTGTACATTTTTTTTTTTTAATTTCAAGATCTACTATCCTTTGTTGTATCTTTCTTAGTGTATATTTTTAAAATTTTCATTCCATGCTTATGTTTAAGAAAATAAAATTTGTATTACACAACAATGTACTTGCCTTATGAGACCTCTTAACTGTATGGTCCCACTTGGCCTAATTGAAACACAGTCCAAAAAAAGTATATATCTCAACATATTTAGCGTTTTTTACTTTAGAAAAATATACTATGATTTAATGCCTTTCCATATAAAAAATATCGGAAATAAATAAAAACCCTTTCTAATCAACGAAAATTAACACAAAATTAAAATTTAAAGCCCACAACAAAAAAAAATAAAATAAAATAAAATAAAAGGAGAAAGACCAAACTTAGGGCAAACAAAAAAATTAATAATAAATTAAAATCTATATTACACAATAATGTAGTTGCCTGATAAGACCTCTTAACTGTATGGTCCCACTTGGCCTAATTGAAAGATGGAGTTTCAAATAGTCGGCTTGAATATTTTGTTTGAGATTGTCTGTGTAATTTGTACATATTTTGGATTTCTAGAGGTTAATGTAACCATTTTACAAGTTCAATTCAGTGTCTTTTAATTTCTATAATTCATAAGAATATGAATATTGTGGACCCCATGTTATTCAAATTAAATTTACTTGCTTTATTCTGTTATTTTTTTGTGAATGTCTTCTATTTATTTATTTTTATACTTGCCCGAGCTTCATTAAACTCCATTTACACCTCATGACATAAAGAATAAAACATCTGAAAAAACACATAAATATCAAATTAGCAACAAAAAGAAGGACTCACAAGTTTAATAATTAAAATTTAAAAAAAAAAATTCGTATTAGTTTGTGCATTTAGTAGATCGATGGTCCGTGCATTGTACGGGGTTTTACTAGTGGCGGTCAATTGAGAAGTCATTTGACAGGACATGATCGTGATGGATATGGCAATTAGCTATGATAGCATGATCTTGGCAATTTCCATACCCAAGTGCCCACGTATCCTTAATGTGAGGGCCCACCAGGAGAGGACCAGGAAAGAGCTCCCCCAACTGCTATGTGGAATTTCCATATCCAAATGCCCCCGCCGCCTCCTTAAACGTGATCGTGGCAATTTCCATACCCAAGTGCCCAAGTATCCTTTTGCTTAGGGGTTAATTGGTTTCTCTTCTATCTTAATTTTTTTCCCTCCAGTTGTTATTGTGCTTTTCTTTAATGAAATATCTTTTAATAAAAAAAAAAAACAAAAAACCTGCTATGTGGAAAAATGAACTAGAAATCAGAGAGATCATGTGTTCATTCATTCAATTTGTGAATCATTCGGACAACTGTTTCAGTCCATGAAAACCCCACTACATTAACCTTTCTTTGTCTTTGGGTTCGGATGGTGATGGTATGGAAACCTGACCACGACTCAGTGCAGGCATCACCTCTTTATATTTCAGGTTGCCAAACCCAAACTCAAAACTACATGCTGAAGAATAGAGGTGCTGTTCGGGTGAGGGTAAAGTGAAAGTGGAGTTCAGCTGCCGGCCCCATCTCCAAGGCAGGCGCTCCATATGGTGACGTGGCAAAACATTAACATGATCGTGATTGATCAATAAGCAGCCCACAGAACGTGGTTGGTCCACTTGTTGTCACCATAGGTCAAAACAGTAAGAGGATCCTAATTTTGAAAGTGGAGATTCCCTGCTCAATGGAAATAGAGAGGATAGAACATTTTTTTATTTTTTAATTCTTTTGCCTTTTATTTAACCAATGAAGTTGATTGGGACCATGAGGCAACCAACACATATGGGAAGAAAGCCCATATAAGCAAAAAGGAGTGGTCCATACACGAAAGTAGTGCGTATCATATCCAAGGTTCCAACTCTAGATAGTTGGGTGAGAGATGAAGTTATTAAACGAGTGAGGAAACATCGGTCATCAAATCAAGGATGAGTTCGGTGCATTTGGGCGATCAAATGATTTGTTATTTAAGATCTAAATTGTTATATATTATGTGTGTGATTACTGATTGATAATCGTTCTGACCTACGCTTGTATATGAGTACATGCAACATAATTCAAAGCGCTTGAACTTAAAGGCGTGACAGTGCTGTGCATGTGTGCATACAAGTGTGTATGTGTGTGCATTTGTTTGCTTGGTAATGGAATGATAACCATTTTACTGGAGGAATCATTTATTTCGATAGCCATTCATGAATCCTGACTTCCCCTTCTTTAATTTAAAGCCCTCTGATAGGAAGTGATCATTACTACAGGTGCAAGTAAGGTAAAGATCTACAAATGAATATCAAATGTACTTCCTTCCCTAGGAGATGGGTATTCAACTATCACACTAGTAAGTCAAATTATATGAAAGTAAGAGCCCCATCTTCATCTCCATCTTCTATCCTTTAATTATCCTTATTTCTTTGAAATCCTTTCATCTAGCTTATTTTAGTGATGCATAACCTTATTTATGTTCCAAGCTTCTTTTCTTTGATATTTTGAAATATAGCTTATTTACATTTGAAACACACTTAAAACAATGAAAGTGAAGATTCGGAATTTTGAATTTTGAATTTTCTTTTAGTAGAATAATTAAGGCAAAAATGTAACCAGGACATTAAGTCAGGTTCGAAAGGATGAAGGAAAGTTCCCAGGCGAAAACCCTCAAAAGAAAATCTATTTATAGGGGTTCCTCTCCTTTGCCCTCGTCTCTCTGATAAATACTACTCCTGCAGATCTATAAGAAAATCTCTTCTTCTCTAGATTCATTCATTCCTCGATATGCCGAAGATTCATCACCTCGAGATCAGTTCTTCATCTTTTCTACTTGTTTGCGCCCCCAAGTGGCTTCGCGGTTGCAGACGGAGATTCAAGCGCCGTTGAAGGTGAAACGGCGAGAGGTTTTGCAGTCCTTAGGTTGAGATTCAACCGGAGAATAATTGAATCTTCAAATTGTTAGTGCTTGGTTTGTAACAAATAACTAAAATATGTTGAATGTGTTTTGTAGTACTTACCATAATCGATGTTGATCTAATGTGAGTAAAATTGTTTGATAACACTGTTCATGGTTTTTTAAGAGTATAAAACATCTTCAGAGGCTTAGAGGTTTATAATTTATACTCATTGTTTTTAATATGTGCAGCAATTGGGCACTCAAATCCAATTAAAAAATGTGACCCTTGTACACAGTTCTAATTATGTATTCAATTATTTAGTATTCTCATGGTAAGATAATGTAATTCATTTTTTGTATTCTACTTTTTGGATAATTTTCTATTTCTAAATATGAATGACTTTCTATGATAGTTTCGAGTGTTCAGAATTTTGACTTGCTATGATAGTTTCGAGTGCTTAGAATTTATCCCATATTTTCTCGTTCATCCTTTTCCTAAGTGATATAGTTTCATTCTAACTAAAACTAAAATAGCAAAAGAAACTAGAAATCCCAGTAAACTATGTGTCCAAGCATAAGTTCAAAAAAATGATAAAGAATACCAACATTCAACCTTGAGAGAAAAAAAAAATGTAGAAACTAAGAACTCACCGTCATGAACTTTATCCAAATGATTTGAATGCTTCTATTTCAATTTTAAACCAAAGTCACTAATCACTTTTTAACTTGTCTAAAAAATAGTAAAAATTAAAGCATTTTCTCTAAAAGAGAAAAGTTTTAATTACTTACAAAAAGAGACATTTGCTTTATTTAAATTATCCTTTTTCTATGATCAACATAAAAGTCATAGGTAACATGCGTGCAAAATTGCCAAACGTTTGGAATGTCTCCAGCCTAGGCCCTCCTCCGGAGAGACTGCACTGGGTGATGACCTTATAATATAAACCATTTACAACTTGTATATTTGTCAGTGGCTAATGAATTTTTTTTCAAAATTATCATAAATAGTGTAGGCATAGTATACATCCATAGAATATACAGATATTGTTTACATGAAGTCTTGAACTAATATTTTATAACTGCAAGCTTTTCAAATTAAGTTTTATTAAGTTTTTTATTTCAGGTATTGATGTTTTTTTTAGGAAAAAGATTAGGCTTGGTTAGGTGAGATGATATACCTCTAATTAATTGGTACAAAACGCATCTTAATTGGTTTGGGTCCATACAGAATGCATCTTAATCCACTAGCAACCCTTCACCAATAAAAGGTTCTTAATTACAAACTTAACCGATACTCTGCCTAACAATCTTTAGACACATCCCATGGTCATTAATCTTTCTTAGACAATGGTGTCAGGTGGTCATTTAATATTACATGCATATCTTAAATCACTGATTATGCATATTTATAATTTAATTATGTTAATCATGATCATGAATCCATTTCATGTCTGAAGATTAATCATTAAACATGATAATGTGAAAATACTAAAACTTGCCTTAACACAGGCAGAGGTCCCAATAAAACGATCTCAAACGAATATCAAGTAAATGTGATTAAACTAATAATTAAACCTAGTCCAGATAAATCAATCAAACCACAAGAGAGAAGGACACACGGATTTATACGTAGAAAACCCTACTCGGAAAAAACCACGGGCCTTACCATCTAGGCCAACAGACAATCAAGCACTTTGTAAAACTTGAAGATTACAAGACACTTACAACCCTTCCCAGTTGTTGATTCAACCTAAGGACTGCTTCAGATCTTGTTGATTGCTCGTCACGAATCTTCATCGTACTTGAACAAACCACCTTAAATGCCTCTTCAAGATGAATCTACTTCAGGAAAGTAGCAGAAAAACCTCCAAAGACTTGAACTTCAGCGCAACAACTTGACGCTTTGGAGAATAAAATAATCTCTCAATAGATCTCTAAATTTTTGGATGGGAGAGTTGTCTTTTAGAGTTGAGAGAGGAAGGCAATATATAGGCTTTAATCCGTGCCTCAATACATGTAGAGCAAGTAGGACTCAAAAAAGTAAGTTGAACCAAATTAGAAGGCAGTATCCTGTCCAAGTCGGGCCTTCTACGCACTGACCGTTCGAGTGAATTAAACGTGCGCTCGAGCGAATGACTTACTGTCTTTGTCCGCTCGAGCGAATCAAACGATGGCTCGAGCGCACTCGTCCGTCCATTCTGCTGTTGCACAGATCCCATGGCAGCATACGTAAACATATAAACGAAAGTTGTGTTTTCTTGACTTTTCTATTTCCCAAGACATTAAAACTCTCCATTCAGATATGATAGTCCACATGAGTTCACAATAAAAAAACTCCATACAAGTCCTGTAGCTGATGTCATCATGTAAAAGTATAAGTGCTCATGTTCGTTGGAAAGAACCTTTTAAGTGCCCAGGGTGCTCATGTGATGACACATGCAAGCCCTCCTCCTTTCTTGTTAACTATTTACCATCCCTTGTGATGTCATCATGAAAGATCAAAATTCCCATATGATGGCTTGTCAAGTGATGACATGGAAACAACAAAACATGTGATGGCAATAGAAAACTCCACAGCACAAATTTTATAACCATCTTCCTTGAACAGTCCTATTAAAATTACAATTATAAATAAATTTCAGGTTTTGTCCAATACCCAATGAATTTGCCAATACTAATTATAATAGGATCATAATCCTTACATAATGGATCTTTACAATTATGTTAAATCATTTGTCATGTATTTTTTGCTTTTGATTTGCTACATGTTTAGCATGGGTATTCATGCTCTTAAAGTTCAAGAGACAATCTTGGTTTCAGCAGCCAGTAGGGCAGGACCGTCGTTGAGCTGGGTCGAACTGCAAAACCCGAGGTCAAGAAGAATGGGGCATTACTATAGCTGAGCCGGGTTCAACTGCAGAAGGTCAAGTACATGGCAGGACCATTGCTGAGCTCATGGGCGGACATATATGTAACCACGCGGGTGCAACCACACCCGCACGGTTCTAAAAAAATTTTAGATGACACCATAATATTTTTTCTTTTATTATTTAAAATTTTGAAGTGACCATTGCCTCGCACGACACAAACGAAAGAAAGAAAATCCTGGGTCCGCTCTTGAGCGGGTCCAACTACAAAACCTGAAGGTCAATAACAGGAAGGACCGTAGTTGTGTCAGGTCCCACTGCAAGGTCAAGAACAAGGCAAGACCGTAGCCGTGCTAGATGACTAGGTCTCAACGGTAGAATATGAATGTCAAGACCATGGCTGGTCTGTAGCTGAGTCGGGTCTAACTGCAGAATCTGATGGTCCAGAACAGAGAATGACTGTAGCTGAGCAGGATCAAGAAGGAACTTGTGTGAAACTGGTGAATGATGCAACTGAAAAATTGGAGAAAATGGTGATGAGGTGGTGCATATTATTATACAGACATGAATGATTGTGAGCAGCATTCTTGGGAATAGGGAAGTGAATAAAAAATAAGTGGATCCCAAAATGGAAAGACTACCTGCCCTAATACACTCTCTCTCTCTCCCGTCTAAATACTGAAAGCCAATTTCAGTGGGCCAACCAAGATTGATTGCTAGGTGTTACACACGAGGACCTATTCCCTTTCTATCTAAGAAAGAGGAGGGAGTAAATCACATGTTCAAGATTTTGATCAATGCAATGGTATAATCATGTTTGAGTCAAACTTTTTAAGGTCCTAAATCTTCAGAACAGCAATGTAGAAAATGCATATATCTGAGCTCAAATTGACTGCATGAGAAAGTCAAAATTGGTGGTGAATTCCCATCTCAACGTCTCGATTCACATCACTGCTGTCTTTTTCCTTGAGGATCCCACACGCTCTCAGCAACCATAAAACAAACCGAATGAACTGCCACAAGTAAAGAAGCCCCAGCCATACCAAAGGCGCAGTTCCTATCCCAGTCCCTGGTAAAACAATTGCTATGAAAATGGCGAAAGTAAGCGCGACAGAAGACACAGAAACCCACAAGAACAGTGTGAGAAGTCTCATGAGGACCGTTGGTCTGAAATGGGGCTTGCTTATTAACAGTATGATGATGCTCAGAGACACAAGAAACCCAGTTGTGTCGATCACCATGAAACTGTGCTTATATTTATAGTTGTAATAATCTGCGCCTGGAGCGTTCAGTCCTGCTTCAAATGTCACTGTAGCAATCAATATGGCCACCACCATCAGTGCGCTCCACCTCTTGTCTACCCAGTTATTAGTCTTCTTCTCATTGTCGTCCGTGTTCTTCTTACAATTACAGAGTGTGTTGGAAGCCTGTATTGTGGGTGGGACTTTAGCTCTGATGGCCCCAGCATCTTCAAGGATCTTACCAATTCCATCGATCACAGTCAATTCACTTGGACTTCGTTGTAACAACACATCCAAAGCTGTTAAACCATCGTTGTTTATGGCATTTACTTCCACTCCAGCCTTGCAAAGCAACAACTGCACAGTCTGCAGTACTGACTGATATTTAGAAAATGAATATTTACTGATATGATAATCCCGAAAGGTCAAAGCAACAACAAGAAGAAGTTCAATTTATTAATTTATCTCTATTTCAGAGGATTTACTAATTTAGTGGATGTATATCTCTTTGACAAGAGTTCGAATCCTGTCGCACCCTTTTAGAGGAATCGTGCAACACATGCCATCATTAATTAAGAAGATGAAAACCCCTTTGATAAGAAAATACCATAAAAAAAAAAACATAAAGGTAGAAGTTTAATTCAGTAGTTCTTACCTGAATTTGCCTCTTGGTGGCAGAGATGTGGAGGGCCGTGTTCCCATCATCATTTTTCATGTTTACAAACTCATAATCATCATCTGCCCATTCAAGCACCCACCTTACCATCTCATAATGGTTATGTTTCACGCTCAGGTGTAGGATGGTCTCTCCTTGATCTGTCTTTACAAGACCCGCTTCTGGTTTGGCTTTGAGGAGCTTTTGCATGACGGTAAGACGTCCTTTAATGGCAGCCGAATGGAGAGGAGTCCTTCCATCTCCATCACGAACTAGACAGATATCACCAGATGAGTCCATCTGTAGAAGCTCGTTTACTATCTCTATATAACCTTTGGCTGCAGCCAAATGCAGAGGGGTGAATCCTTGCGAGTTGAGTTCGAAGGCGAATTCCAGTTTCTGTTTTAAAATCTCTCTAGCAAAATCGACGTGCCCAAGAATTGCAGCTATGTGGAGAGGTGTGTCTGAAACACAAGCCACAAGAGCCTTATCGAGAATGAGTGCATCTTCGCGAAGCAGTTCAAGCAGCGAAGTTGCACTCCCTGCAAGAGCTGCCTCATAAAGCCTCTTATCCATCCTCTTTCTCTTCCTGCAACTGAATGGAACATGTGTTTCTCATCTCCTGATATGAAGTAGAGTTGGAGCAGAAGGAATTTCCTGGAAGATCAGATGGACCTTCGAATTCTCTTCACATTTATGGGGGGACCAATGGAGATGGAATCAGGTTATTTCTCCCCATGACCACTAAACCACTAAAGCCTGTTGGTCGCTCGGTCTTTGTTTCAACGTTTCTTGGAAATGGCAATAGGATGTTAGTTATTGTAAGAAAAAACTTTGAAAAAAGTATAGGAATATTTCTTTACAAGAATTCTAAGGAATCTCGCATGGAGAAAGAAATTGAAAATTCCTTATTGCCATGCTAGCATTTTGAAATGCTAAAGGACTTGTTTCTTTCATAGGACTCTTAACGGGGATTGATCTAGGGAATTCATAAAAATGATGTAATGGCCTCTCATTTGGCATTTGAAAATGCAATGTATCTTTGATAGGATTTCAAATCCCAACTTCTTAAAAAAGTTTTAAATTACATGCATTTATGATTTTTAGAATTTTAATTTCGTTGGAATTTACAAATCCTCTATCCAACGAAAGGGATTAGAAATTCTAATCATGTGATAACTTTTGGAGAGAGTATAAATTCTCCTTACATTAAATCCTTGAATTCTGCTAAAGGGCTTCTAAGTAATGGCCTTTTGTGACTTTCAAATAGGTTGGAATCTTAAAATTTTACTACAATACAAAGGATTTCAAAATACATTTGGAATTTGAAAATGCTATTTTGCTTTGTTAAAATCTTAAATTTCAACCTCCCAAAAAGTCTTAAATAGTTCCACACCTTATTGAAATTTGTAAATCCTCCACTGAACAATAGGAATTAAGATTTCCATGTTAGGTAATGACTTTTGAAGAATTCTTAAGTTCTCCATAAATGAGTTTCTGAAATTTCTTTAAAAGGGGTTTTGAGCAACAGCTTTTTGTGACTTTCAAATGAGCTGGAATTCTGAAAACTTACAACCAAATTAGAATTTTGAAATGCTATTCTGACCACCTCTTGAACCCACAACATCGAAAATTCTCGCCAGAAATGCAGCTAAAGCAATTAGCTAAAGTAAAAGCACCATGCGAGTGGCTTATTTAAAAAGATTATCGGTCCTTTTGAAATAAGAGATTCACAAAATCGATTAAAATCTTTCTTTATTTGAATGACGGTCAATTGAGAAGTCATTTGACAGCACATGATCGTGATGGATATGGCAATTAGTTATGAAAGCATGATCTCGGCAATTTCCATACCCATGTGCCCACGTCTCCTTAATGTGAGGGCCCACCACGAGAGGACCACGAAAGAGCTCCCTCCACGGCTATGTGGAAAAGTCATGAACAAGAAATCAGAGAAATCATACGTTCCATTCATTCAATTTGAGAGTCACTAGCAACGCTCCGTGCAAGGCACGTTCCACCTTGATTTTTTTGCGTTAATATTGTGATCCAAGTGGGCCATCCGATGGCTTATCTGATCTGTGGATCCGAAGGAAGACCTATGGGCGGCTCAGTAGATGGTGGATCCGTGTGAGGTGGACCCTGTTTGGCCCACCATCCAACGCCTGATCAGAGAGAGGGAGAGTAGTTGTTTTACGAAGCTGTTAAGAATGGTGAATTTTTTTTTTTTTTAAATTTCAGTAATTGTTTGGTCTATTCAATTTCTTGTGTTGATACCTGGACCCAGGTTGGTCACTGGATGACCCATCCGATCCGTGGATCCGAATGACATCGGAGACCCATTATGTGGTGGACCTGTGTGAGTTGAGTCATGTTTGGCCCACCATCTAGCGTCTGATCAGAGAGAGGGAGATGACTTATTTTAGGAAGCAACTAAGAAGTGAGAACTTTTTTTTAAGTTTCAGTCATTGTTTGAGCCATTCAATTTCTTGCGTTGATACCGGGACTCAGGTAGACCACCCGATGACCCATCCGATTCGTAGATCCCAAGGAGGACCCACCGGCGACTCATTAGGTGGTGGACCTGCACGAGGTGGGCCAATCCAGCGTCTATCAGAGAGAAGAAGATGACGTGTTTTAGGAAACAGGTAAGAAGTAGTGGTTTTTTTGGAGGAAGTTATGTGGGTCGGTTAGTGAGAGTGGAGAGGGGGAGGAGATACTGACACCTGGAGCCCTGTGGTTAAACGAAGAGAAAATATATTCCCTTAAAGGTATAGATTGGACTATTGTTTCAGTCCATGAAAACCCCACTACGTTAACTTTTCTTTGTCTTTGGGTTCGGATTGTGATGGTATGGAAACCTGACCACAACTCAGTGGAGGCATCACCTCTTTATAATTCAGATTGCCAAACCCAAACTCAAAACTACATGCTGAAGAATAGAGATGCTGTTCGGGTGAGGGTAAAGTGAAAGTGGAATACGACTGCCTGCCCCCTCTCTAAAGCAGGGGCTCCCTATGGTGACATGGTAAAACATTAACATGATCGTGATTGGTCCGTCGACTGCCCGACGAAACGTGATTGGTCCACTCGTGGTCACTCTTGGTCAACACCATAAGAGGATCCTAATTCTGAAAGTGGAGATTCCTTGCTCAATGGAAATAGAGAGGATAAAACTTTTTTTTTAATATTTAATTCTTTTGCCTTTTTATTAACCAATGAAGTCTATTGGGGCCCATGAGGCAACCAACACATATGGGAAGAAAGCCCATATATGCAAAAAGGTGTGGTCCAGACAAGTAAGGAGAGCGCATCATATCCAAGGTTCGAACCCTATATAATTGGGTTAGAGATGGAGTTATTAAACAAGTGAGGAAACATTGGTTATCAAATCAAGGATGAGCTTGGTGCATTTGGGCGATCAAATGATTCGTTATTAAAGATCTAAATTGTTATATATTATGTGTGTGATTGATAATCGATCTGACCTACGCCTGTATATGAGTTCATGCAACACAATTCAAAGCGCTTGAACTTGAAGGCGTGACGGCTAGTTATGTGCATGTGTGCATACGAGTGTGCATGTGTGTCCGCGCACGCATGTGTGTATGTGTGTGCATTTGCTTGGTATTGATTTTGGCGCTTAATTTCCAAGGATTTGATATACCAGGTAATGGAATGATAACCATTTTACTGGAGGGATCATTTATTTCGATAGCCATTCATGAATCCTGACTTCCCCTTCTTTAATTTAAACCCCTCGGATAGGAAGTCATTGCTACAAGTGAAAGTAAGGTAAATATCAAATGTACTCCCTTCTATAGTTGATGGGTATTCAACTATCACACTAGTAAGTCAAATTATAGGAAAGCGAGAACGCTATCTTCATCTCCATCTTCTATCATTTAATATTTATCTAAATTTCTTTGAAATCCTTTCATCTAGCTTATTTTAGTGAAAATTCTCAGGAATCCAACAACGAGCAAACACAAACGAAAGGACCAAGGAAAGTTTCTGGGCGAAAACCCTAAAAAGAAAATCTATTGATAGGGGTTCCTCTCTTTTGCCCTCATCTCTCTGATAGACACGACGCTTGTAGATCTGTAAGAAAATTTCTTCTTATCTAGATTTATTCATTCCTTGATGTGCTAAAGATTCATCATCTGGAGATCAGTTCTTCGTCTTTTCTACTTGTTTGCGCCTCAAAGTGGCTTCGTGATTGCAGACGGAGATTCAAATGCAATTGAAGGTGAACGGCAAGAGGTTTCGCTGTCCTCAAGTTGAGATTCAACTGGGGAAGGATTGTAAGTTCTCTTGTAATCTTCAAATTGTTAGTACTTGGTTTGTCCTGAACATGGCTCTAGGATCCGTGTTTTGTTACCTGAGATCGGGTTTTCCACATATTCCCTTTGTCTCTTGTGGTGCAACCTAAAGTATGAAACATGGTAGATAAAAAGTAGCCTTAGTTTAAGGTTAGTTCTCTTGATCTAAGCCAAAAGGCCGAGAAAGGTATAGTTTCAGGTTAGTTCTCACACGGAAGATAAAACACCATGAATCATGAATGCGATTCTACATCAGAGGAAGATACGAAAGAATCCAACGATGAAGAGTGAAAGTTGAGGGGAAAGAACAGGAGCTTCACATAAAACAAATAATTAAGTTCCACTCACCACAGTTTAACTTGCTAGAGAAGTCAAAACAGCAGTACTCGTCAACCATTATGTTTAAAATCTGGAAATTCTTGAAGCAGAAAACAAAAATTGTGATCATAAATGTGGCGAAGAAAATTTCAGTTTCACTAGAATTTGATCCGACGCGGTGAATTGGAAAGGCCATTAATGTGATCTCTATATTGGGATTTTTCTTATTTGTTGTTTTCTTATGGACCTTCACCTGTTGTGTCGATCACCATGAAAGCGATTTGGCCCCTCTTAATTTGCTTATTACCATCATCACCATTGCCTTTGTATCTACCATTATCACCATTATCGCTGCGTGGAGGGTTGATTCCTGTTTCAAATGTCACTGTAGCATTCAATATGGCCACCACCATTAGCTCACCCCATCTCTCACGCACCCATGTACTGTGATTCTTCTCACTGTATTTTTTCTTCAGGCAATTTGGTGTGTTGGAACTGTGTGTTATGGGTGCCACCCTAGCTCTAATGGCCCCAGCATTTTCAAGTATTTTCCCAATTTCATCAATTACTCTTAGTTCATTTGGATTTCTCTGTGATAAAGACATATAAAGCTGTTAGACCGTCACTGTTTAAAGAGTTTACTTCCACTACTCTCTTGCTGAGCTACAACTGCATAGCCTTTATAACAAACTTATATTTCTTTTCCAATTAAGGATAGTTCTAAGACTCATTTTATAGTAGTTAGATTAGGCAGACATCTTTGTAAGGAGAGCTATCAATTTGGAGTAAATTATGTTGATTTTTCTAGATCTTCCTCAGCCACTTTTTGAGAATTTCTCATATATATCTAATATACTAAGAGAATGTTTTTCCCTGCATTTAACCAAATCCCTCTATTCTAACAATCCTAAATTTCTAAGGCACTTTGGGACAGGTGTCCATCTGGGATCCACTGCCCTCTCCTAATAGAAAAGAACTCAACTCCCCACGTCAACATCTGGGACACCTCAACATTCCTCTACTTCATCCCCACTCCCCACTCTTTCGTAACTGAACCCAACTGAATGGGAACCCAACTGAATGGATTCTTACTACTTGCTCTCTCTTTCTTCTCTACCATTTCATTAAAAGAACGGCTACTTGCTCTCTCTCTTCTCTACCATTTCATCAAAAGAACGGCTACTTGCTCTCTCTCTCTCTTCTCTACCATTTCATCAAAAGAACGGAAAACGGCGATTTCCTTAGGCAGGAAGAATCAACTTACATCGGATGTTCTGACGTAGGTAGGCTTCTCTGTATATGATAGTATTTTGTTTCATTTTTTCTGTGTTCGCTTCATAGTGAATTGTTTTTTGTTCAAATATGTTCGTTGCTATGTGAATCGTTTTTGTTCAAATATTGTTACTGGGATCTCTGTGATCTCTGTATGTTTGTGAATGGCAGAGTTTGAAAAAGTATAGTGGGGGCGGAGTGAAAGGGAGAGAAGGTTGCAGAGTGAGAGAGAGATAAGGTGAGATGGGTGGGGGAGGAGTGAGAGGGAGAGAAGGTTGCAGGGAGAGAGAGAGATAGAGAGTGAGAGAGGGTGGGCCGGATTGAGAGGGAGAGAAGGTTGCAGAGTGAGAGAGAGATAAGGTGAGATGGGTGGGGGCGGAGTGAGAGGGAGAGAAGGTTGCAGAGGGAGAGAAGGTTGCAGAGTGAGAGAGAGATAAGGTGAGATGGGTGGGAGAGAGAGAGAGATAGAGAGTGAGAGAGACATAGCAGAGAGTGAGATGAACTGAGTGAGATGGAGGGGGGAGAGAGAGAGAGAGTGGGCAGAGAGAGAGAGGGTGGGGCGTCGTTTTTTTTCAAATATGTTCGTTGCAGGGAGGGAGAGATAGCAGAGAGTGAGATGAACTGAGTGAGATGGAGGGGGGAGAGAAGAGTGAGAGAGATATAAGGTGAGATGGGTGGGGGCGGAGTGAGAGGGAGAGAAGGTTGCAGAGTGAGAGAGAGATAAGGTGAGATGGGTGGGGGCGGAGTGAGAGGGAGATGAGGTTGCAGGGAGAGAGAGAGAGAGAGATAGAGAGTGAGAGAGGGTGGGGCGGATTGAGAGGGAGAGAAGGTTGCAGAGTGAGAGAGAGATAAGGTGAGATGGGTGGGAGAGAGAGAGAGAGATAGAGAGTGAGAGAGACATATCAGAGAGTGAGATGAATTGAGTGAGATGGAGGGGGGGAGAGAAAGAGAGAGTGGGCAGAGAGAGAGAGGGTGGGGCGTCGTTTTTTTTCAAATATGTTCGTTGCAGGGAGGGAGAGATAGCAGAGAGTGAGATGAACTGAGTGAGATGGAGGGGGGAGGGGGAGGGGGAGGGAGAGTGGGCAGAGATTTAAACATAGTTGCAGAGAGATAGCTAAGAGAGAGATGTAGAGATTATAAAACTTGAATCGGACGGGTCCACACGGGGTAACAGTCATTCCAAACCATTGGATTGAAACAGTAGATCAAAGTTTGTGATTACATCCTGTCCCGGTTTATGTCAAATTTAGATAGTGCAGAGAGAGAGATAGAGATTATATAACTTGAATCGGACGGGTACACACGGGGGAACAGTCATTCCAAACCATTGGATTGAAACAGTAGATCAAAGTATATGATTACATCCTGGCCCGGTTCAAACAGTAGATCAAAGTTTGTGATTACATCCTGTCCCGATTTATGTCAAATTTAGATAGTGCAGAGAGAGAGATAGAGATTATATAACTTGAATCGGACGGGTCCACGCGGGGAACAGTCATTCCAAACCATTGGATTGAAACAGTAGATCAAACTATATGATTACATCCTGGCCCGGTTCAAACAGTAGATCAAATTTTGTGATTACATCCTGTCCCGGTTTATGTCAAATTTAGATAGTGCAGAGAGAGAGATAGAGATTATATAACTTGAATCGGACGGGTCCACACGGGGAACAGTCATTCCAAACCATTGGATTGAACCAGTAGATCAAAGTATATGATTACATCCTGGCCCGGTTCGTGTCAGATTTGGGTATGGGTTCAAGTGAAGTAAACAAAAATTTACCAAATCTTCATAATCTTGCTTCAGTTGGGCATCTGGAATGATTTGCTGTTTCCTGCTAAGGACCCCACCAATAACTCCTACTCTCAGGGACGGCCAGGATGGCATACGCACTTTCTGGATTTTGGCCTATTTGGTCCATTTAAAGGAGCCCATAAAATGCCCACTTACTGTTTGTTTTGGAGGATAATGCAGCAATTTAAAAAAAAAAAAAAAAACACTAAGGTTAACAGTTTTATCAAATAGCCACTGATATGATATGCCCACTTACTGTTTGTTTTGGAGGATAATGCAGCAATTTAAAAAAAAAAACCACTAAGGTTAACAGTTTTATCAAATAGGCACTGATATGATATTTGTAAAAAATGTTGGGGACTGTTTGAGGCCCATTTGATCTTAGATCCACTTTGAAGATGTTCGGATCCTGTACACCCCGTCATAAGCACCCAAATATTTGAAAACTCAATCCAGAAGTCAAGTTTCTTGATTAATGTCTGCATAATGCGTCATATAAAAATCAACTAATTACATCTAATTGTAATTATATATATATTTTGTACATTATATGTATAGTATAACATATGATCGTTTATATTAATGTTATGTATTACCATGTTATAAGATTACAACTAATTAGATTTACTATTAATATAATGTCTATTTATTTATATTATACATCATCTAATCTATATTACTAAGGGAATGTATTTTCCCTTCGTTTAACCACAGGGCTCCAGGTGTCAATATCTCCTCTCCCACTCCACTCTCCTCTCTCTCCACTCTCACTGAGCGACCCACATAACTTCCTAAAATAAAAAACCACTACGTAACTTTATATTTTCACTTCGTTTAACCACAGGGCTCGAGGTGTCAGTATCTCCTCTCCCTCTCCACTCTCCTCTCTCTCCACTCTCACTAACCGACCCAACAACTTCCTAAAAAAAAAAAAACCACTACGTAACTTATCTGTAACTCCAAATACAGATAATATTAAAAAAAAGGGACTAATAGCAGGAGAAGAGAAGAATAAATAGAGGAGCAGAAGAAGAGGGCACGGAGTCTGAGTTTTGAGATACCTGGCACCGACCGCATTCACTCCAACAGCAACATTAATATTTATAGCCAGCACGGAGTCTGAGTTTTGAGATACCTGGCACCGACCGCATTCATTCTAGCAGCAACATCAATATTTATAGTTAGCCTGTAACTCCATCTTTGTTGTAGCAAGTGGGTCTCCGATTGGTCCTTCTTCGGATCCACGAATCAGATGGGTCATCGGTAGCCTACCTGGGTCCCGGTATCAACACAGGAAACTGAATGGCCCAAACAATGACTGAAACTTTAAAACAAAATTCTCGCTTCTTAACTGTTTCCTAAAACACGTACTCTCCATTTCTCTGATCAGACGTTGGATGTTTAGCCCATCTTGCAGGGGTCCACCACCTACTGGGTCGCCCATGGGTCATCCTTCGAATCCACGTATCAGATGGATTATCGGGTGGCCCACCTGGGTTCCGTATCAACGCAAGAAACTGAATGGCCTAAACAATGATTGAAACTTAAAAAAAAAAAAAAAAAAAAACAAAAATAAATTCTCAATTCTTAACTATTTCCTAAAACACGTACTCTACCTCTCTTTGATCATACGCAGGATGGTGGGCCAAACAGAGGCCCACATCGTAAGGGTCCACAACATAATGGGTCTCTGATGGGTCCTCCTTCGGATCCACGAATCGGATGGGTCATCTGGTGGCCCACTTGGGTCCCGGTATCAACGCAAGAAAATAAAGCGAAACAGCTGTATGGCCCAAACAATGACTAAAACTTAAAAAAAAAATTCTCACTTTTCAATTGTTTCCTAAAATAAGTCCTCTCCCTTTTTCTGATCAAACGCTGGATGGTGAGCCAAACAAAGTCCAACTCTCACGGGTCCACCACATAATGCGTCTCCGGCCTTGGGATCCACGGATCGGATGGGTCATCCAGTGGCCCACCTGGGTCCCGATATCAACGCAAGAAACTGAATGGACCAAACAATGACTGAAATTTAAAAAATAAAATTTACGTTTCTTAACTGCTTCCTAAAACACATTCTCTCCCTCTCTTTAATCAAACGATGGATGGTGGGCCAAACAAGATTCACCTCACACTGGTTCACCACCTACCGGGTCGCTCATGGGTCCTCTTTTGGATCTATGGATCAGATGGGTCATCGGGCGGCCCATCTGAATTCCGACTTAATAAAATCAATGTGGACTGGACCGTGCATAGCATGGGGTGTTACTAGTATATATAAATGGGGAAGTTTCAAGTACATCCATCCCTCACCATAGGATGATGACACTTTTCCTTTTTGCACATGAAGACAAGAAAGTGTACCTCACCCTATGGACTTGAAAATTCCCATTTATGGAAGCATCTCCACCCTATGGTGAGGGATGGATGCACTTGAAGAAGCTTCATATGTAAAAAGGGAAGTGACCCTCACCATAGGATGAGGGATAGATGCACTTGAAACATACTCATATATATATATATATATATATATATATGGGGAATGTTCATATGCATCCATCCCTCACCATAGGGTGAGGGATGCTTCTATAAATGGGGGGTTTCAAGTACACCCTATGTACTTGAAATCCCCCTTTTGTACTTCAAACTCTCCATTTATGGAAGCATCCCTCACCACATATATATATATATAGGGGCCAGCTCTCCTAAGGTCAAACTTAGGATAAGATAAGCTCAAGTGTGTGGTGGGGCCCACCTGGGGACCCACATGGAGATGGGGGTGGGGGGGATTTCAAGGACTCCCTTGGATCTTCCTCTCTACAAAAAATCAGCCCCAAATGAGATTTATATCATCTCCATATGGGCCTAAAAGTTTAATGGTCAACGGTCCATTTGGATTGATAAATAGTCAATCCAACGGTCAAATAAATTTGGATCTGATCGAAAGTTGGTGGACATGTGTAATTTAATGAAGTCATGTGTTTGGTCCATTTGGATGAACCAAAGGTGGGCCCCACAAGCATGAGCTTATGAAATTTTTTTCCTAAGCTTGAGCTTAGGAGAGCCTTGCTCATATATATATATATATATATATATATATATATATATATATATATATGAGCAAGGCTCTCCTAAGCTAAAACTTATATAGGATAAGGTAAGATCAAGTGTGTATACACACACCCTGTCAATTTCTCCTCTGATCCTTACATATTTCCGTTTTACTGTCATTGAACCTCCATTGTCCATATAGAACAAGGTCATGGCCCACTATAAGTTACAGAAAATCTGCTTTGTATGGCCTTGGGATGTTTAGCTTACCTGGGTCAGTTGATTCCAAGTAACTTGTAAGGTCTGAGTCCAAGTTGAGATGCAAGGGGGTCAGCTTTGAATTCAGGGCCCAAAATCTTATAGAACACAATATATCTTCTGCTAATGAAGAAATAATACCCTATAGATATTAACATAATTTAGGCTACAGCAGCCTATTTTCCAAACAACGACCTACCTCGATCCGAATAATCGAATGTGGAACCTATAGAGCAGAGCAGCATTACTGGGTGCTGGTTGGTATTGCTGGTCCCTCTGGAGCTTCTGATTTTTTATTTTTTTTTCCTTTTCTAGAGCCTCTGATTTGATCTTGAACATATCCGCACATTTTTTTACATGGGCTGAGCCTTTTTTCTGCTAAATGGGTAAGTGGTACATAAATTGTGAGGCAACCTACCTACCCAAGGTGAGATGAGACGCCCATGCCACTGGGGTGTCTTGTGTTTCTTTACGTGAGCTGAGCTTTATTTCTAATTATCAAGGATAAGTTCTGGATCGACTCCTCACCTTTGGCCCAATAATCAAACTGAGGGGAGACTCGGCTCAGCTCGGCCCTGCTCTTATAAAAATAGTTATCTGCTCTTTTGTTATTAAAGAAGATAATTTGTTTGTGTAATAAGACAGATTCCTTGGTCACGGATTTCAGTTTCCATGGGAGAGAAGAATCATGCATTAAAAATCCCTCTATTGAGGAACATCAGGTTTTTTCACCCTTTCCCACTACGAAAATGTGTTGCAGCGAACAAAGAAACAATACAAACTGTGAATGGCAATCATTGCCTGAATTTGCTTTTTGGCAGCAGAGATGTGGAGGGGTGTGTTCCCGTCATCATCTTTCATGTTCACAAACTCAACATCATCATCTGCCCATTCAAGCACCCACTTCACCATCTTGTAATGGTTATGTTTTAAGCTCAGGTGTAGGATGGTCTCTCCTTGATCTGTCTGGATGCCACCTGCTTTTGGTTTGGCTTGAAGGAGCTTTTGCAGGACAAGCAATCCCATTTGTGGGCTAGAATCTCTCGCAAAGTCGATGTGCCCAAGAATTGCAGCTATGTGGAGAGGGGTGTCTGAAATAGAAGTCACAAGAGCCCTGTCAAGAATGAGTTCATCATCGCAAAGCAGTTCAAGCAAAGAAGTAGCACTCCCTGCAAGAGATGCCTCGTAAAGCCTAATGTCCATTGCATTTTCTCTCGCTCTCAGCCCTCTAAATGAACCAAACTGTTGCTTCTCATGTTCCAATATAAAGAAGGGGAGGAGGTGAAACAAAGAGTTTACTCAAAAGTTGAGATTTTGGAAGAATTCTCTTCACAAGTCCGCGTTTGGTGGAGCAAAGAAATTTCTCTTGGTGGGTCAAAGTCAAATTTGTAATCGGCAAAGTTATTAAAACACCTTAATGAAGTTTGTCATTCTTGGACCTTTGCTACACTAGTTTCTGGATGTTTTGAAAAATTTTGGTGATATATACTTGAAGATGTATAATTTTTATAATATCTTTTATGAAAATGCATATGCCATTGACTATCTTAGTCATAATGACACCCACTTGAGGATTGGTGGAGCGGCATAAGGCCTGGGTTTATTCAGTAAATGACCACTCACAAGTAGCTTAATTAAGCACAAAGTTGATACAGGATAAATTCTATCTACAAGCCATGAAGAAGATATTGGCCGAACCCATCCAGCGGACCAGCAGTCTGGCAAGATACATATATGTCAGCACAACATTGGTGCAGATTAATCTTGAATTTACAGAATTCCCACTAAAGGGAAAAAATTAAGAGGCATCGAATAGAAAGATGTTGATAGAGAAACAGATATAACAGAAGTAGAGCTTGGTTGATGATGTCATCAAGTCTTCAAATATTTTTCCACATATGCCTGCAGAGAAAGTAAAAGGACAGATATCACTTGCCAGAAACATACTATCAATAAAAAAGTTGGGAGATTGTTGTTTCTGCCCAGAGTTTCAAAACAATGGAAAGAAGGTGAAACAATTAACTCACCTGTACAAGTTTGGTAAGCTTGGGTTTAGAAAATGAAAGATAATGATCTATTCTCTCTTGTGTCTGAGGAATATGAGGACCGTGCAGAGAACCAGTCACTTTATCAACTACTTTCTTTACTATGGTTTTGTGAGCCTCTTTACTCATGTGACCTTCCTTCCAAGTGGGTTTTAGGAGTTCCTTAACAAATTCCACAAGCGCAAATTTGAACATCCGCATCTCCTTTGCATCCTTGCTTCTCTTGCCTTCGTCATTGACCTGATCATCTATATCCATCTCCTTCAACTGGCCAGTTTGTTGATCTTTCTCACATTGGACAGTTGCCACTTCTTTCACTTCCACAACCTCAGTATCCATCTTCAGTCCATGCTGATTGTCTTGCTTTTCGTGATTTGGCTTCTCCAAGCTGCCATTCTCAGGGAGCTCGCCCTCGTTCTGACTGTCTGTACCAGAGGACGAAGCCAAAATCTGTTGAGGTGCTTGTAATTGTTCTAAGGATGTATTTTTCTGTTCATGGGTATTCATGGGAAACCTTGCAGGTTGCTTATTGATGTCTGGGTCAACAAACTCTATACTGTAGGTTAAGGGATCATTCTGACTTTGGGGCCATATCACTTGCTTAGGTTGAATGAATGGAGCTGCCACTGGTGCAGAAGGCCTTACAGGATTGGACTGAGGGGGCTGCGTAGGCACCAATCCAGTAGCACTGAGATGATTTAGAGTGGCATATAATTGTGGAAGCTGCTGCCCGTTTCCAAATATCTGAGCCAACGATGCTGAAAGATCTGTTAATTGGGCTCCCTTCTCAGTGGTTGCTGCGTTTTGAGGGATTGAAACATCAGAAGTAAGTTGGGACATATTTCCATCAAGTAAATCACGTTTTTCATTAGAATCCCCTTGACAAAAGGGCATCTGAGCTTGGTCTGTTGAAGATGACCGCACATTTATCCCTTGGCTCTGTCCATTTGGGTCCATCTCTCCACTTGGAAGCGGAGGGGCCATCAGCTGACTTTGCCCATTCAGATTGACATTTAGTCCATCTAGAAGTGCATGGGCTAATTGTTGGCTTGGTAGACTTGGGTTGAAGTTTGGTACATTTGGTGGAGGGATTTTCTGTTGGCTCTGCCTATCCTTGCTGGGGAACACCACAGCACCTACTTTCTGAACTGGCAGCTGTTGGCCATCAGCTTCAGGACTCCAAGTATATGAATCTTGAGAACCATGTATAGTTTCATTTCTACCCATGTTATGAGAATAGCCATCTCTGTTTACCTCTTTAGAACCCATGTCTGTCACATTGATAAATTGGTCAGCAGCCCTTGATTCGGGAACCCTTCTTGCACCATCATTGTTGCTCATCCGCTGAGGAGAAACAGAGAAGTTTGTCTCGGCTGGTTTATCATCCCATCTTGGACCTTCACATGACCTATTCCAAGGATCATCAGCTCTGATATTGATGGTGTCACTACAGAAAGGAGAACTAGATACATTTCTGTCAGCTTCTTTTTCTCCCCATTTTGGGTTACTCCTAGATACATTATCAGGACAACCCACTCTTGCACCACTGCTGTTGTCAATCCTTTTCAGACCTCCCCCAGGTCTATTCCCCGAATCCAAATTATTTCCCCATCCACCATCTTGAGAGTTCTCTTCAGGACCACCAAATGTGGGGCCCTGATGAGAGAATTTGCATTTTTCTCCATTACGGCAGCGTCCTTCAGCAAAATATTTGCAAAGAGTGTCCATAGTGCTCCTGTGGTATTCATGCCTCTGATCATGTTCAAAAGGTAAGTCCTCCCTTCTGTTATGGGCCCTGTGTCTTGTAGCATCTTTCGATGGCCATCCACCACAGCCATCTACATTCGCACCATGATGAACATATTTGCATGCTGATCCTCTGTGGCATTTGCCTTTCAAGAAATCATCGCAGCGCTCAGATGATCTGTGGTTCCTCTGTGTCTCATGCTTCCCTCGGTCTCCAACATTGTGACTCTCATAAGCATGTAAATCTTTATCCCTTGAGTACCCACTTTGCTCTTGTGAATCAGTGAAGGCTTCATTGCTCACGTACCGAGAAAACCGTCCCCTTTCCAGTTTACGTCCCTTGTTTTCAAAAGGAACTCTGTCACAATGCCCCTTACCATCATAATCACGATCATCCTGGTGAAGAAATCGACATTGACCTCCTCTCCTGCACCACCCTGCTGCAAAGTCCCTACACTGTGCAATTGATCCTCTCCTTCCACTTCTGCCCCTGTTATTCCAACTTTCCGCCTCATACTTGAAACCATGTGGACTCCTGCTTCTACTGCATATCACGGCAATGGAAACTCATGACGAAGTTACAGAACCAAATTGGGAACAGCATTATTTATATAATAGCAAGAACAAACAAGGTCTTCTATTGTGTTTCAAGAAAATGATTCAAGAGGTAGCAGCATATCTGATACGGCAGAAAAACATGATTATCCATGTGTAGGTGTGTAACTTGGATGCCAAATGCCAAATACAGCCCATGACCGGAATATATAATGAAGGTGGTAGGCTGTTCAAACAACAAATGACCAATAGACCAAATACAAAAAAAAAAATTAATAATAATAATAATAATATATGGCAAGCACTACACACAAATGAACAATGCCAGAAATGGAGCAGAAATAGTAGTTAATGATTTAAAAGAAAAGATTGTCGGGGTAAGGGGATTGGGAGATAGATAATTGAGCCGGTGTTAAAGGAAGATATAATTCATATGAGACAATTTTGGGAAAAGATGGATGGTTCAATATGAGAAAATCCAATTAATGAAAAGTTTTTCCTATAAGGGGGTTAAATGGGCATATAGGAAAAAATAGTCAAGAGTATGAGAGAAGGCATGGAGGACAAGGGTTTGTAGAAAGTAACAAGTTGGGAGACACTATCTTGGCATTTGTGTTGGCATTTGACCCTCTATTAACAAACACCTAGTTTAAGAGCAGTTTATTACCTATATAAGGGTGGAACTAATAGGAACCAAATAAACTTTTTTCTACTTAGAAAACATCGATGACTAGCTTTTAAAGACTATGAGATCATTCCTAGAGAGAGTTTGACCACACAACATAGGACAATAGTTTTAGATATTTGAATTGGAAGTAGAAAGAAAGGAGAGCAATAAATAAAAGGTGTCATAAAACAAGGTAGGGGGATTTGAAATCAGAAAGGGCAACAACATTTAAACATAAAGTGATCAAGGAAGGATAATGGAACTTGAAAGGAAATACACAATAAGGGAAAAATTACTGAGTGGAGAGGAAAAATCTTCATATGGTTTTTCATTGATCTAGAGAAATCCTATGATGTGGTAACTAAAAATTTGATTTGGCAAATTTTAAAAAGGAATATCTCAAGAAGTTATAATAACATCATTAAAAACATAAATGAAGGAGTGGCAACTAGTTTGAGAACTATCCATGGAGAGATAAGTGAGTTTCCAAAGGCCATAGGTTTACATCAAGTATCAACTTTAAGCCCTTATCTTTTCGATTTAAGAAGAGTTATCTTGGTGTATGTTGTTTATTGATTGAAGATGAATTGAGAGATGATGTGAATGAGAAACTTGATAAATGGAAGAAAGATTTTGAACTTAAGGGCTTAAAATAAGTCATACAAAGAATATATGAATTGCAACTTTAGTGGAAAGGTATAAAGAGATTAAACCCGTCAGAATTGAAGCTCAAGAGATACCACAAAGAGATTCCTTCTGACTCTATAATTAGTAAAGATGGATTGATTGAGGAGGATGCCTAACATAGGATAAGAGTAGGATGGTTTAAGCGGAGACTCGCTTCTGGAGCACTTTGTGATTGGTGCATACTGATAAGATTGAAGGAAAATTTTTACAAGACATAGATTAGACTAGCAATGACCTACAAAGCAGAACGTTGGTCAACTAGGGAACAAAAAAAAAGTAACAAATGTAAGAATGTTGAGATGGATGTGAGGTGAAACTATAAAAGATAGAATAAAAATAAGGGCATTCAAGGGCATTCAAGGGCATTTAGGAAACAACATATGCAAAAAATGAGTGTAGTAAAGAAAAGAACGTTGGGATGGATGTGTGGTATAACTAAGAAAGATAGAATAAAAAATGAGTAGATTTGAGAGCATTTTGGGTGGCACCAATAGATGATAAATTAAGGGAGACTCGTTTGAGACGGTTTTGTCATGTCCAACACATGCAAACAAAGGTACTGATGAGGGAAAGCTTTTCTATGTAGTTTGATGGCACCTCAGAAGTTCAAAAAAAAAGGCAAGCTGGAGAGGACATGGATGGAATTAATACGGATGAATTTGAGAAAGTGCAACATATCCTTGGATTTGGCCCATGATAGACTGACATGGAGAAATAGAGTTCATATAGCTGACCCGAACAAAGTCGGGACAAGCCTTTGATGATGATGATGGGTAATATATGACAAGCAACTGGAGTTCAAGGTTGTCCGCATAATCTAATTTCGAGCATGTGCCTCAATCATTGTGGAGACCAAAAGTTGGACGGTTGAGCAGTTGGGTTTGACGTACGTGTGCTATGGTCAATGGCAATGGGGATGTGTAAGAGATAATTCAATTCTACTAGATTTTAATGGTTTTCCTTGTTTTGGAGGAACAAAAAATAAATAAATAAATAAATAAACACCTAGCACTTAAGTAATTAACATGAGTTGGGAAATAATAGATGTAAACCTGCATGATCTGCCCCACCCAGGGGAGCCACTACGACTATGACTATGTTGTCTCCCCAGATCATTATGTGAAGTGATGCTTGCTCCACGAGTCCTTGTGGTCTGTGAAATCTTCTCACCATCTTCATCAACAATGATATATTTTCCTTCGCCCTTGTGCTCAGGCATGGGCTCACAACACGATCCACCGGATGAATCTTCAGATCTCATAGTATTGTTGGCTTCCCAATCTGACCACTTAGAGACATGGCTACTTACACTTTTTGACCAGTTGCACCCTGAATTTGCATCTTTATCATGATGTGCATCAGCCACATCTGCAGACTTGGAATTATCTCGCGCAGATTCAGTTGGACATTTAGTATCCTCTACCAAATCCCACTTAGAAACACGTTTTTTCACTTTCTCAGTCACTGTCTCTCCTCCTAAAGCACTTTCCATGACACTAAGCTTCTCTCTTTGACCAGATTAAATACAGTTTGTGAAAAGCACCAAACAGATGGGTCTCTGCAAGTTTAAAGCATATGTTTTTTTTGTGAAATCATCTGCAGAACACTACTGCTGAAAGAATGTTCAGAAAGTAAATACAACTGCACAGCTGCTCTCTACAGACATTAATTACCAAAAAAAAAAAATCTTCAAAGAGCTTCTTGAAAAAGGGGAAAAAAAAATGGAAGAGTCTTCAAACAAAATAAGCAGCCAAGGGCAACGTGCCAACATAGAAAATTATTCAGGGTGAGAATGAGAAAGTTTCCTCGTTATTTGGCAACTGGTATAAAAAACAAGATTAAGCATTGATCAACTGAGTAGAAACTTTAACCAATAATGGTAAGCAATGTGGCATACTAATTAATATGGGTTAAAGATGCCATGAAGCAGTAAATGACATTTAAGAATTAAAGTACAAGCCAAATGAAATCAAAGCTACTTTGTCAAGGTCTTCATAGAACCCTCAGTTCATGGGAAAATGAGCTGAGCTACTGCCACTTTCATTTCACACAGTGGCCTTATTTTCTGAGATATAAAACACCATAGATGTTATTCTACTTCAACCTCAGGGAGATGCAAAAGAATCCAAAAATGATCAACAGTGAAAGTTGAAGGGCGAGAATAGGAGTTTCACATACAACAAATAATTAAGTTCCACTTCACCACAGTTTAACTTGCAAGATAAGTCAAAGTAGCAATACCTGTCGACCATTATTCAAAATATGAAACATCTTGAGTTCCTAAGAAAAGAAGGTGAAAAAAAAATGCATGGAAATTTCAGTTCCACAAAAAATTGATCTAACATGGATGTGACCTTCGTGTTAGGATTTTACTTAAGTGTTTTGCTAACCCCTTTAGCAGGTGCAAAAATATAATCTAAACAGAATGGAAAAAAGAATTTTAAAAAATACAGAGTCAGCAAGTGCAGTGCACAACCCCTCTTCTAAAAAAAAAAAAAACTCACCCACCCACCCAACTCCATATGAAAACACCCATATAAAAAGGACAAAGACCCCGACATACTTGGGACAAGGGTTTGCCAATGACGACAATGATGATATAAAAAAGACAAGAATGGTAATGTTAAAAAAAAAACAATGATTCAAATCAACTCGGCCCAATCACCTGGGACTTGACTGAGTCAGACGGATTCCCGTGACAAGCCCAGTATCATCAAAAGATGCTCAAAAATAAAAGGCAAAAACCTTTATTCTTTTTTGAATGGTAAAGCAAAAATTAATTTAAAACATAAAAAACCAGTACTATGAATTTGAAATTCTATGGCTCATTGTGTTTCATATATTAATAATGAATTTAACTTGAGTTGTTATAGGTACCCAGATTTGTATTTCATTCACACTGATGAATAGTACCACTGATCTTCAAATGCTTGAGTCTTCAAAAAGACAGTGGTTTTGATCTTCCATCAAACCAAGGTCTATTGAAAACCTTCAAAGAGGTGAAAATAACATGTCATGAAGCTTTCAATTGTATGTTTATTATTTGAAAGAGGGGGCAGGAGATGCCAAACCTTGTTCATATCTAAAGAATTATCCTTTCGTTTTTGGTTTTTGGTTTTTCTACAAGTTTGGTCCCTTCTGTTCCATATCTCTTACATAACAAATGGTGCTTGCTCATACGACACAGCAGGTGTTGCTTACACATATTGCAGGTATCACAAATTCACAATTATATATATATATATATATAAAATTATCTGAAGCAGATTAATCTTTTGTATCTCAAGCGGTTTTAACCATATATGTGCTTGTTTCGTTAAAATATACACACATACACATATGAATTGCAGACTCAAGCAGAGTAGTAGACCTAGCCATTAAAGAGGGTATTAAATTCATTTCCTCCCATTTTCAAGGTCTGCCTGTAGTAGAAGACAGAATGCAGTCGCTTGGGTGAGTGATGGTAGAGAACCCTTGGAAGTTCTTCTGCATTCTAACTGAGATAATCGCATGATCCAATAACAAAAAGAAGAAGAAGCTTCATTGCAGAAAACCTCAAGGGAAGAAAATGTAGAGGCAAACATTTTGACAGAAGCAATAACTCTTGGGAAAATATATTGTTGCACTTGGCCATATATCTTGAGTTTTTTTTATAATTGTATCACAATTTCCATTCATATCTTGAGTTCTTATAATAATTGTATTGTAATTTCCCTTTGCATTCCTAAGCAGGGGTTTGTTCCCATCGCCTAGATGGGTAGCCATGCCTGGTACATTCTTCTCTTCAAGATGTGAATTTGCTACCTCCAAAAGAAAATGGTAGCTGTTTGAAACATGGAATTACACCAAACTGTAAATCTGTGACAAGATGTTAAAGCAGAAAAGAAGTGACCCATTTTTTGGTAACATGACTTGAACCCGCAGCCTAATTCCCTTTGGCTAAAACCCTTTGCACAGGAGAATTCCCTTTGGCTGAACTCTCACTCCCCCAAAACAAACTCAGCCTGGAATCGACCAACCCACCGAGAACATGTTACATCTTCAATGTTACAAATAACCCACGGCTGTATTTATAGAACAAACCCAAAAGATCAAACCTTTAACTATAAGAATTCAAAACTTCCATTTATGGGTCATTGAAACAATGAAATATCAGACGCAGATACTCATAAAACATATCATATCATATCAACCATAAGCTAAGCAACCCAAATCATCCATCTAGTGAACTGAAATTATTCGATTCGTGAATTTATACATGTGCACTCTTTCATCCACAAAAGAAACTATGGGTCAGTCTTAGAACTACCAAGCGTGGAATTTCAAAGAAAAGCAATTAAAAAAACCCCTAGAAAGAGTAGAAATCTTTGGAAATTGTAACTGCAAAACCCTAAAACTGAATGTAAAAACGAAAGGGGCAGAAATATCTTACCTTCGAAATCAGAGAAATTCCATTACGAAGCTTGATGATGGGATTTGTGCGCGGGAGAAAAGGGGTTTCGGAAAATCTGGCATGGCAAGAGAAGAGGGTACTGTCTCGCTGATATTACCTGGATATTTCTGCAGTTGTCAGGGGCTCGTTTCGCATTTACTCATGACATTGCGTGGATGCAATTTACGTATGTAATAGTTGAGTTGAATAGGTAAAATGTATATATATATATATATATATATATATATATATATATATATATATATATATATATATATATATATATATATATATAGGGAGGTTTCAAGTGCATCCATCTTTCATCATTGGGTGAGGGACACTTCTATAATTGGGCATTTTCAAGTACAAAAGTTACTTTTCAAGTACATAGGGTGAGTTACACTTCCTTGTCTTCATGTGCAAAAATGGGAAGTGTCTCTCACCCTATGGTGAGGGATAGATGCACTTGAAACTTTCTCTCTATATATATATATATATGGGGAAATGAAAAGCAGGTGAAACTAAATTTCATTGTTTGTCCTTTACCCATCCCTTTTTTGCATGTGTAAATTTGAGTATATCCAATGGTTTGTAAAATAACTTCTCAATCCATGAAGAATCAAAATTTAGAATTTGAGCCCTCGTCCAATTTTTTTTGGCCTTTTGAACATAATGAATGGTTCGGATCATAAGATGAGGCTCACACAAAAGCCTATAGTGGTCATTTTTACCATTTTACGGAAGATGAACGAATCAAATCATGAATTTGAGTGTCATGATACACAAAAAAAAAAGTTCTTAAAAAAGGGGACTACCAATTAAATAATGCTTCTAACACTATTTAAGCACAGTAGGTACCCGATTGTTATAATTCTTTTATAAATTTCTGACAATCCACAAGGAGTTAAGCACTGAAATTTGGCTTTCTAGCTGGGCATTTTAAAGAGGATGAATGATTATCGTGAAAATGGATCCTGCAGAGTCCAAAATGAAAGATTTTAGAGAATTTTATTTTTTTACAAATATCTTAAAATACATGATGAGTCAATGGATGAAACTTGACCACATGTTCGTTTCTACAAAGGATGAGATGAATTAGAGTCTCAAAAGATGAATAACTCTGATAAAAAGGGATTGGCGCTTAAAAAGTTGTTTCTAATATGTTTTACCATGGTAGAAATCCAGCAGTTATACTATTATCATGGATTTCTCATAAATACATGAAGGGTTAAGTATTGAAGTTAGACTCCTTAGCTATTATTTAGAACGTGAAAATGAGTATTACAAAAGTCTAAAATGGCAAATTTTAGGGTCTATACTTTTTTGCTAATATCTGGAACTTCAAAATGAAATGACGGTTGAAACTTAGTACCCTATCCATGTTTAGCCTTCTAAAGGGGATGAACTATTCAGATTTTACAAATGAGGCCTATAGTGATAAAAAAAAAAAAAAAAAAAAAAAAAAAAAAAAAAAAAAAAAAAAAAACTGGTGATCCTATCAGTCAAATCCAAAACATTATGAGCATGTTTATGTAATAATTTTTGTATAGAAGTTGATGGTTTTCCACAGAAACCCCATTTTTCATGCATTTGGTGCGAATAATTTCACAAAACGCTTTCTTGTCTTGTTAGCACTTTCCTTATTGATGTTAGAAAAGAATTTCTTATATGGAAATTCCATTTCCTCATAAAACTTCTCCCTCTCATATAATCTCATTTCCTCACTTTTTTCTAACTCAACTCAAAACATCACTATTGCATTATGATTTTATTTTCTTTTATTAGTTAGGTATATACATAATTATTTATGTGATGAGTTTTATTTATGCGATAGGTTATCTAATTTTTAAAAAGGAATCCATAAATGCACTAAACAATTTTAGCACTAACTCAGTTCGATAAACGAATTTTCACCAAATATGAATTTCTAAATTTCACTATATTTTTTTTTTTAGGTTTTCCTTTCAATAAAATTCATTTACGTGATAATTTTCTCTCTCATCAGAAAGAATGTAGCTCCGCCCGCTGCTGTGAATCGTTTTGCCGTCTCTCCAATGTGAAAAAAACTAGTACGAAAAGTGAGCAAACACATTTAATTAACACAACTTTCACTTGCAATTTACATATGTAGCCTGTAAATTGATGTCAACCAAATACTATACTTCCACAACGTTTCTGCAGCAGCTTAAGGCAACCATTCAACACGTTCTTGAGTCGACCTCCTTTTCTTGAATCCCTTCCTCTCTTACTACCGTTTCTCTTTCTTTAATTGGATGCTGCTATCAGCCATCAAATCCCTCCATAACTCAATCAATTCCCACTCTTCCAAACTTTCCTTTAAAACCCCAGTCTCAATTCTTAAGTCCCAACGCACAATCCAAGTCCAGAGCAAAAAAATTATCTACACAATCTTCTCCAGCAGAAATCATTTCCATCTTCAACCCAATGACCTCTCTCCCCTTTCTCTTCCTCTTCTTATTCTTCTTTCCATCTCCCTCCACTTCCACCTTACGTAATCCCCTGCAAACCCCAGGCCCAAAACCACTCCCAACCCCAGAAATCCGGCAAGCATGTCAGGCAACCCGCTTCCCAGATCTCTGCGAAACCACCCTCTCCAAAACCCATCTCCCAAACCCACCAAAACCCATCGATATAATCCTCTCAGCCATTGAAATCTCCTCCCAAAACCTCAAAACCGCCCAATCCATGGTCCAATCCATCCTAGATTCATCCCAGAACATAAACCGCTCAGCTGCCGCAAACAACTGTATTGAATACCTCGGCTACTCGGAATACCGCCTATCTTCGTCTGCTCTGATCATGCCACGTGGCAGGAGGACCAAGGACGCAATGGCCTGGATGAGCGCGGCAGAGCTCTACCAGTATGACTGCTGGCAGGACCTTTATTTCGTCAACACTACACAGGAAGTCAACGACACCATGTGGTTCCTGCTTTCGTTGACCGACTTGACCAGCAACGCGTTGAGCATGATCCGCTCCTACGATCTCTTTGGTGCCGATGCCGCCCTCTGGAAGCCGCCCATGACGGAAAGATCCGGTTTTTGGGGTGGCGGAAATGGCTCCCGAGGAGCGTTTTATGGTTTTCCGTTGAGTCTAAAGGCGGACGTGACTGTCTGCAAGGAGGGAGATGGCTGTTATCGGACGGTGCAGGCCGCCGTCAACGCCGCGCCGGATAATCTCCACGGCGGCCGGAGGTTCGTGATTTACATCAAGGAGGGCGTCTACGACGAGATCGTTAGAGTTCCGATCCAGAAAAAGAACGTCGTCTTCCTCGGCGACGGCATGGGCAAAACGGTCATAACGGGAAAATTGTACTCTGGGTTGCCGGGAATTTTCACCTACAACACCGCAACCGTCGGAGTTAACGGCGACGGGTTCATGGCGCGTGACCTGACGTTTGAGAACGCGGCGGCCGGCGCCAATGTCCATCAGGCTGTCGCATTCCGGTCAGACAGCGACCTATCCGTCCTGGAGCGCTGCGAATTCCTCGGCCACCAGGACACCCTCTACGCGCGTACCCTCCGGCAATTCTACAATTCCTGCCGGGTTGCCGGCACCATTGATTTCATCTTTGGCAATTCAGCGACGTTCTTTCAGGACTCGGTCATCCTTCTGCGGCCCCGGCAGGTGGATCCGGAGAAGGGAGAGACTAATGCGGTGACGGCCCAGGGCCGGACAGACCCTGCACAGTCAACAGGGTTCGTGTTCCAGAACTGTTTGATCAATGGGACAGAGGAGTACATGCAATTGTATTACCAGAATCCGAAGGTGCACCAGAATTACCTTGGAAGGCCATGGAAAGAGTATTCTAGGACCCTTTTTATTCACTGCAATCTGGAGGTGCTTATATCGCCGGGGGGGTGGATGAAATGGATTGAGGATTTCGCGCTTTCGACTCTGTATTATGGGGAGTTTGAGAATTCAGGCCCCGGCGCGAACATCTCCGGCAGGGTGAGCTGGAGCAGCCAGATTCCGGCACAGCATGTTTCAGTGTATTCTGTGAAGAATTTCATCCAAGGTGATACGTGGATACCTTGTTATTCTTGTCTGTGAGGTACTGATGATCAGTCTTGTAAGTCATATTTCTGTTTTCCCTCTGTTTGTAATTTAGAGTGATTATTATATTGCTTGAGGATGTATTCCTTGAAATAGATGAAATCTAGATTGTATTATAAATGAGTCTTGTTGGATGCTAATGATAGGATGGTGAGAGTCTTTTGCAATCAGAATTATACTTAAATTTGGGCTCTTTGGCTTTTTGATGATATGATATGGGCTTTCCTCCACTCAAATCTCAAAAAAAAGAAACATGGGACTTATGCTAACATGGAAGGTTCAATAGACACGTTCATATCTCAATGATGGGAAAAGCATGTCTATATAAAATTTCCCAACGATGTCTCTCTCTCTCTCTCTCTCTCTCTCTCTCTCTCTCTCTCTCTCTCTCTCTCTCTCTCCCATCTAATTGCTTTAAAAGCCTGTAGTTTAATCCCAATTTGACTTAGTAAGTAAGTTTTTTGATGGTTCAGTTCTGAGTCTTCTGACTGACTGGTTGAATTGAGAGGCCATTGTCCGAACCAGAATAAAGAAACAGTTAAGATTGATGGATTTTGTAGTTGGGTTCTTTTCTGTGAGGTGTATGAGAATGGGACAGATTCAAAATGCTCGTGCTTCCTTAAATAAAATAACATGCCTCAATAAATGCCACTTTTTAAATAAAGAGACTGACACCAACTTGCCATATCTGGAAAGAGTTCATATGCATTTGTGCTGGTCTCTTTGAAATGGAAGTCGGGTTTTCCACATGTAGCTTCCTGTTAGATTTTGTGTGTGGGTGTAATTCTTCTCTTTTTTGTCACTGCGGTGCTCGGCAATTAACTAGTAAAGTAAAATATAAAGTAAAACCTTCATTGTGCATATATGAAAAAAAGCGACATTCTTTCTCCATTAATTGACAAAAAATATCATCTATTTATACAAAAAATCAAAAGGATTTCCTATCAAATAATTAAAAACAAAAGACCATCATAACCCTTTATATTTTATTCTATCTTGATTTGTCACTTCGCTTTACTTCAATTCACCAAATATCCAAACATAAAATCGGGGAGAAAGAAAACAAAGTATAACTAACTAACTAAGATGGTTTAGGGAAGAACCCATATGGTATGGGTTTACAAATACAATAAATTTTGTTAAGGAATTAGTATGCTGCCCATGCTGTATGGGTTTTACTAAGGAGGTTTAGGGAACAACCATGTTGTGATATATTATAAATTTGTTGGCATGGAGCGTGCTGAGTTCGGGGAGTTGATGGGTTTGGAGCTCCAGCATCCCCAGGAGTTAGTCCGGTGCATGATCGAGTACTAACTTAAGGCGAGCAATTGAGATGTGATTTATTTTCAAGTGGGTGAGCCATATGAAGACATTCCTTGTTAGCAGAGACAAGAAGACATGGGCACTTGAACCGCTTATGTGTTTGTAGCACCCATGGCTTAAGGGTTAGCAGCGGAAATAGTAGCTTTGCTTGCTCTGCTTCCATTCTCTTTAGATTGTCTGTTAAAGTCTACTCATGAGTCCTAATCATCATCATCATCATCATCATCATCTTCTTCTTCTGCTTCTTCTTCTTCTAGTGCTTCCTTTTCAAATTTAAAGATATTAGACACACATATGGACCAACACAGAAAGTTATCCTCCTCAATTCTAGTAAGTGAATCTATTCTTGAAAAATAAAGATGGAGCTGTGAAGGCCTTCTATCATGTAAATTTTATGATTCTTGGCACATGATGTAGATCATGTCCTTGGGCCATAACCCCTGTACAACTAGAGTAATGTTAGTTGATCTCATGCTCTCCTATATGGATTTACCATGCACCCAAAAGTCTTTCACTGGAATATCCTACTGGTCCAATATTTCATTTTTAACTTTCTTTTAATACAGAGTTTTGCTGCACCCTCTTACTTGCCTATTGCGTCGTCCTTCAAGGCATCATTTCAATCTGGGAATTTTCTATTGCATGATGCATCCACAGCGAAGCCAGCAAAACAAATAGTCTATAATTACCAAACCATCTACTCTTGGGGACTTAGCACTCATGGGTGCATAGGAATGAATCCAAAGCCTAAAGATCCTCCTGCAAGTATCAATAGAAAATCAGCAGGGTCAAAATTTAAACCACTCAAAATCATGATCACACTCATTGACACTGGCACAAACTTTACTCCAATTGGATTTTGTGATGAAATGGCCCTTTATCACTCAAGTAGACTAGGAGTTACTTTGTATAACTTCCTCAATAGTTTATTGGCAGTATCAAACCCAGTTGATCAAATCTCCATAAGAATGGAAAACGAGTCAGCATGTATCCAAGTTGAGATGGCACAATTCATGGTCAGAGCATGTGACGAGGCAATCCCTCAACGGTAGCCTAGGATCCATGCATATCCAAGACGTGTGTTACTACTAAATGATTCTCTTGTAATCTTTACTACTAAATGATTCTCTTGTAATCTTTTAGAATATACTATTATAAATATAACATGCAAGTCCACCTACAAGTCATGGTAGAAATTCTGCAAATAATATCTTAGTGATTTTAGGTAGTGTTGTAAACGGGTAGGTTTCGGTTCCGGGTCTATGGTAGACCCGGAACCGGAACCGTTAAGGAGAAGGTGAAACCGGATCCGGAACCGTTTCGGAACCGGTTTCTTGGCTCCGGAACCAGAACCATATATGAGACGGATTTGGATCCGGGTCCGAGTTTAGATAGAGAATGATATTAAAAAACTGAACCGTCCTCACTCACCAAAATAAGGACCAGGCCTCACCATCTGATTGAGACCCTCATCCAACGATAGTCATCAACCATATAAAGCAAAATGAGAAAAAAAAAATGGGGGAAACGAAAAACACCGCTCAAAACCAAGGCCCTACGATTGGATCATCTTCTTCTCCCCATCCCTCTTCTTTCCCGTCTCCTTCATTTCTCTGTCGATCTCTCTAGATGGGAACCGGAAGGCTGGAAGGAACCATGGGAACCGGAACGAAGAAACCACTTCCTCATCTCGTTCGGTTGCCCTTCTTCCTCTCTCTTTCGGTCGCAAAAAAAGTCTCAAATCAAACGAGCAAAGTAAAGCTGAGATCCCTGCCTCGAGCACGGGCTGCACTGCTGCATCACCTGATGGATACCAACTTCGCACACTCTGCACCAGCTACATGTTCCGGTCAGTCCATAGATCCAACAGGTTCTGGTTGGTCCACAGTGGACAGCAGCTGCCTCTGCTACTATCCCTCTTACCATTAGTCCCTCTCGGCTATCAGAGCATTTTACCCAGAACCCTTTCTCTCTCTTGGCTACTAAAACTCTTATCAATTTCCACTACCTTTTAGAAAGCATAGTTTAATCTAATTTTTTGTCCTGTGGTTCCCTTGTTTTGAATTTTGTAGGGTTCGAATCAATGAATGTGGAGTGAAATGTATTGAGGATGTTTGATGCTGTAATTCTTTTGGAGAAGGTTGACATCTCTTTTTTTCAGTTTTATTCGGGTTACAGGTGGCAGTTTCATTCATGTGGGGATGTTTTGTTTGGATGTTGTAATGGAATCATGGACGTTGATTTGTAATGAAATTGGAAATATTTTTTTTATATCAGAATGAGGGGTTTTGTGACTGATTTACTGAAATGTTCCCATTTAATGTTGGATGTTGTAATTTAAGTAAAATGAAGAAATGCATGAGCAATGGTGGTTTTTTGCATCAATGAAGATTGTTCAATGTTCAATAAAGATGAATTGTTTTCTTTACTTCTTTAAATTGAGTCACTGCTGTTATATCTTTATCTTACTTTCCATGGAAACTTTTGGAGATTTCAATGGTTAGAAATATAATAGGAAAAATGGATTTTGTCCTACTCTGTATGATTTTTCTTGTTTGTTCTTGTGCTAAAAATGGAAAATGGGTGGTTGCTAATGTCAGAATAGTGGTGACCTTCGTGTTCCTTTTCAAATGTTTCTTGGAGGTAGTATACATTGTTTGGAGTACCAGCTTTTCTTCATTAGTTCGATTTGTGTTTTATTTTTTTTTTGCATTTTCTTTGACCTAAAGAGAGAAGAGGGAGGGCAACCGAGAGAGATGATGAAGGGGTTTCTTCCTTTCGGTTCCATGGTTGCCCAGTTCCTTGAGAGAGACAGACAGGGAAATAAAAAAAAAAAAATATATATATATATATAGAGAGAGAGGTAGAGAGAGATGAAGAGAGAGCTACCCATTCTCCATCGTCATTTTTGCAACGGCGGAGAAGGAGACGTGAAAGAAGAGGGAATGGGAGAAGAAGATGATCCGATGGCAGAGCCCAAGGGTGAGGAAGAGAGCAAAGAGCGAGCAATGCTAGATGCCTACTGTTGGATGAGGGTTACAATCGGACGGGGAGGTTAGGTACTTATTTTAGTTAGTGAGAACGGTCCTTATTGGACCGTCTCCCATTAAAAAAAATATGATTTTTAGGAGAGATTTTCGAAAATTGAGGTAATATATCGGGTCTCGGGTCCACAAGTCCAAACCAAGGTGGAACCGGATCCATTTACTTATCGGGGTCTAAATAAGGACCCAAACCCGGTTTTTAACGGGTTGAAACTTTCGGGTAATCAGAGAATCGGGTACCCATTTACAACCATAATTTTAGGTTGTATGTTTTTGATATGTAGATAGATACCGGAGATCACATGATCAAAACCTTTGGTTTGCAATGTGCGCTTTCTATTGACTTCAGTTGTTACAATCCAAAGATAAAATGATATACTAGAGAACAACAATCAAGTACACTCTGAACAATGATGTACATGGGAGGAATGTTAAACCAATCCCAAATTCTACCACAACCAAAGCTGTAATCACATGGCTCATGCCTCATGTGCACCGTGTTGAGTTCATGAATTTGCACATTTACTCATCATTTTTGGATGAATTAGGAGTTTAATTAGGTGAATTGCATCATTATTCATCTAATTCCATCATTGCATCATTATTCATCTGATTCCATCATTTCATACATTTTTCACCTTGGAACCTGAATTTTCATATTTTTCATCCATTTTTTGCATTAACTTATAATGTTTTGCAATATTTCTCCGAAAAGTCCCAGTTGGAGTAGAATTCTATCTGGATGGACCCCGCTTCAATATGAGCTCTTTAGTATTTGATGTGTTGAATTAGAATGTGTAGAGATTGAGAACGGCAAGCCTCTATCACAGGACCCACTTTCAAGGACATATAGTCATATTGGGCTCTACATTGCTAATTGAAGCTTGAAAGGAAGTAAATTGAAAAATTCACCAAGTGGACTTTACACACACGCACATATGAAAATCAATCAGGAGGTCCCTTCATCATGTTAGTTGAAGAGTCGTAACTACAGTAGAGGACTGGGCCCATTGTTCAAACTGGTAAAATGTCCCACATGGTAGGGTTCACAACTGAAAGAGTACAATTTTAATGGGAATAAAAGAAGAAGAGTACGGGATAAAAGAGTAAGAGCTTGAAACAGTTCAAAAATGGAAGTTGTATGGAGATAGAGTCTACTGCAAATAAAATTTCAATAGTTAATCTCATTTTTCTCAGAACAACCCATCTAAAATGATCATAACTTTCAATTCGACCGTCAGATCGATGAAATTTACCTACCTTTGGAAAGTTTAGTTAGAATAGATGTTCATGGAACCCAAGATTGTGCAGATTGGAGCTAAATCGACAAAGTTATGATCCCGGAGGTTTTTATGTTCATTTTTAGGCGGGATTGCTGTTAAATTCACACCGTTAATTATCCATTGCTAAACATCCCTTGTGAGACCCCATCTAAAATTAGCCAAGCCATATGTTTCCAGAAGCTTCCACCTCATTCAAATTAAAAAATGATAAGATATATACCTCATCAAAGAAGATAAATCATATCTTTAAGATAATTGAGAGTTATGATAGTAACCCAAAGGAAGTGTACATGCATACTCCCTCCCTTGGATGTCCACTCTTATTCTCTCTCTCTCATCTTTCTCTTCTCTCTCTAATTAATATAATTTAAGAGTTATTTTTGGGTATTCTGGAGCCCTGTTCTAGAAATTAGGATTTTTAGAAAGGAAATGCTATAAATGAAATTAATTCTGGAGTTCTTTTCAACGGCTGGCTAAGTTTATGGATTAGAGCACACAGATGAAGTTAAGTAGATTTTTTATTTAATCTATGTGATTTTTTCTATTATTTTCTTGTCTCTTTTAAACGAATGCTTTATTAGAATAATAGATCTGTCTTCGTGCCTTAGGCAGCATCTGTTTTGATTTATAATGAAAATAGTTTGATAATTTATGCTTATTTTGATAGATGATACTTAGGGCTGAAACTATTTGATAATTTATGCTTAATTTGAAGAGTTATGCTTATGATTTTTCACACTTTTATGAGATGAATGAGGTTTTGAGTTGTAATCTTATTCTTTTTTTATTATTAAACATTGAGTTGTAATCTTATTCTTTTTTTATTAAAAATTAGTTTTTGCGAAAGACAAATCCTCCGAATCCAAAACATTGATTTGTTTTTAATCTGAGTTATTTTGAGACAAAGAGTGGAATAATTGCATGGTTTATATATTTGATTAATATGTGTTTCTGAGTTTTTTCTAGCTTATCTTGGATCTCAATTATTATTTTTAATCTTTAATTTAAAGAAAAGTTCAAAATTTTAATTTTAATTTATTGGTGCTCCCTGTGGGATTGAATTGTAATTGCTACGGTCTCAACAAGACAACTTAGTACTTATAGTAGGTTTAATGGATTGATTTAATTCACATCACACTGCATTAGTGCTCTAAGGCTATGCTATAGTGCTCTGCCACACTATGCTGCATTGGTGCTCTAAGAGTCCGTTTGGGAAGGGAGGAGGGGAGGGGAGAGGAGGGGAGGGGAGGGGAAATTTGAGGGGGAAGGAAAATGAAGGGGAGGGGAGAGAAAATTAATTTTCCCTCATCTTGTTTGGGAAGTAAAAAAGAAAGGGGAAGGAAAGTGAAAAAGTATAATTTTGTTTGTTAGTGAGGTACAAAGAAAAAGACTATTTTACCCTTCCTTTTGAAAAAAATTCAAATAGAGACTAAGGGCATTTTAGTCATTCCCTCACTCCATCACCACTTTCCCCTCATTTTCCCCCCTGTTTTGAGGGGAAAATTTTTGAGGCAAAAAGGCAACTTTTTCTATCCATTTCCCCCTCCCCCATTTTCCCTCACCCCTTCCCAAACAACCTCGAAAATCACTTTCCCTCCACTTTCCCCCTTTTTCCCTCCCCCCCATTTTCCCCACCTTCCCAAACAGACCCTAAGGCTATGCTATAGTGCTCTGCCACAGTATGCTCCCCCATATTCATGCTCCACCCACCAGTGTCAAGGGTCAATAAAGATTTGGTGAGGATGGGATGCCCTCATCATTATTGTTTCTCTCTCCATTCTTAATCATATAATGAAATTATGTTACACATTGGGATGACTCACAAGAAAAAATGACCCAAACTATGTTGGCCCAAGGGTGAGTTTGGGTGGGATAAAAACTTATTGAACAATTTTAACCGTAACAAGGTGGGCCCCACTCAGTAATTTGTAATTTGTAATTTGGTTGTGGGAGATAACGTTATTAAATTGAATGGCCGGACATTATACCGCATGCGGTGATCCTTTTCATGATCACATGCGCAGTTCACGTGCAACTAATACTCACGGGAGGCAGCTAGCTGTGGGGACTGTGTCCTGACTCCTGAGTATTTGATTGACTCATGGAAACATATACAGTTATGAACCCTACACATGGGTATGTTAATGTTAAGACAGTGATAAGAATACGACCTTTCGTTGGTGGGCCACACTCATCTTATCCCCCTAGGTCTCGTGTGGCCCAGATCGTTTTTCTCTTACAGTGCAGGAAGTACGGCTCTCATTGGATTCCTTCATAACCACCAAAATTCCAAAAAATCTCATGTAAAGGAGAATTTTAATTTCTCCAAAAGTCCTCCTTTTGAGGTGGAATTCTCAATTTCCTTTTTTTTTTATGAAGCATTTGAAATTTCAACAAAATTCATTTAATAGTTGAATTTCAAGAATATCAAAAGATCATTTGATACCTCTTAGGTGACTAAAATTTAAAACTTTAGTGAAATAAATATGGCATTTTATATAGTTGAGGATAAGCCATCACATCATATTCAAAAAACACCATTCACTCTTATTTTTGAAACGGAAATGGTATTTTTTGGTAGTATTTATGGCACTCTTAAAATATCGTTAGGGAGTGAAAATACAATGTGCATAAAAACTGTATGTCATATCCAAATATGAATTTGATTTGATCATTTATTTGGAGTAAAACTTCTTACACACATAGCATAGGCACTTATCAATAAAAAAAGAAGAAAGAATGACAAAAAAATAGACTCCATATGTATATAGGAAAATGATCTGTGAGCTCAATGTTTTACCATATTATGGACCACACCACCTAGTGGGGGCCTGCCTTATGAACGATCCGATTGGACCACAAAGTAGTAGAATCCCTAATAGTCATTGATCAACGGGTCTTGCACCCAAACGAATGGACTAGACCCTTGGTTTGATGGATAAGATTTTTTTCATATAGTCAAAGGATTATATAGTTTAAGTACTAGATCCTAATAGTCATTAAACTTGTGGGCCACAAATCAAAAGATTAAGACATGAGTCTAGACTTCCGACTTGGATCTTTCCATTCATGTGGCTCCACCCCGATGGCCTCAAAGCCACCACTATAAGATATAGCATCCTTAATTAATCAATCTCTTCAAGAAAAAAAGATTGAAATCTTCCACTTCCATGCCACAAATCTTCTTCCCTTTTGGCTGGTTTTCTAAAATAGATCGAATGTCCCATTTGAGAATACTATAATAATATCACCAAGGATGAAAAAGAACTTGTGTCCATTTGACCAGATTATATGGGTCAGGTATGGGCAAATCCATATAGCCTCTCATAGTGGGCAAATCCAACATAGAAATCTTTTTATGAAGAGAGCCCTCTATACTTGGGGAGTCCAGAAAACTCCAAAACAAGAAGAGATAGAGATGCAAAAATAGCTCACTGTTTCCGTTACTTTACCTTCCACCATCACTCCACTCGCGGCCCCCCCCGCCCCCCGCCCCCCGCACTACAAAATGTCCCTCTTCGTTTTCCTTGCATGCATTTACCAAGATTACCCAAACAGTGCATCCCGTGAATCCAATTCTTCTTCAATCAGATGATGCCAAATCGCATTAAATCTTTTCCTCCCAAAACCAAATCTTTAAAACCCCCCACACCCCCCTCAATCCAAAATGTACAGAAGAATCACCACCACCACCCACAGTCACAGATCCATCTTCAGAAACCACTTCCTCCTCCTCTCAATGGCCTCTTTCCTCTCCCTCCTCTCTCTCCTCCTCGTCCTCTTTCTCTACTTCCCTTCCCCTGCCACTACCTCACGAAACCATCCCATCAAACCCCCCTCCCCAAAACAACTCACAGTCACCCCAGAAATCCACCAAGCATGTAAGGCAACCCAATTCCCAGATCTCTGTGAATCCGCCCTCTCCAAAGCCCAACTCCCAAACCCACCAAAACCCATTAATATAATCCTCTCAGCCCTCCAAATCTCCTCCCAAAGCCTCAAAACCGCCCAATCCATGGCACAATCCATCCTTGCATCCGCTCATGACAACCAAAACCTCTCCGGAGCCGCCAAGAACTGCATCGAGTTCCTCGGCTACTCTCAATACCGCATCTCCCTTTCCTCGTCCCCTCAGATCCTGGCACAAGGCAGGACCAAGGACGCCAGGGCCTGGATGAGCGCCGCGTTGCTTTATCAGTACGACTGCTTCTCGGCTCTGAAGTATGTTAACACCAGTCAACCAGTCAACGAGGCGATGTCGTTCCTCATTTCGTTGAATGAGTTGACCAGCAACGCATTGAGCATGATTTTCTCCTATGATTTCTTCGGTGCCGAAACCGCCGCGGCCTGGAAGCCGCCCATGACGGAAAGATCTGGTTTTTGGGGAGATGGAAGCGGCGGCTCCGGAGGATCGGTACCTGGTTTTCGGGGCGGTTTTCCGTCTGGGTTGAAACCGGACGTGACGGTCTGCAAGGTGGGGGACGGCTGCTACCGGACGGTTCAGTCCGCCGTCGACGCAGCGCCGGAAAATATTGACGGCAGCCGGAGGTTCGTGATTTACATTAAGGAGGGCGTCTACGATGAGATCGTTAGAGTTCCGTTGGAGAAGAAGAACGTCGTCTTCCTCGGCGACGGCATGGGCAAAACGGTCATAACCGGGAAATTGTATTCTGGGTTGCCGGGAATTTCCACCTACAACACCGCCACCGTCGGAGTTAACGGCGACGGGTTCATGGCGCGTGACCTGACGTTCGAGAACACGGCCGGGCCGGACGCACACCAGGCGGTGGCGTTCCGGTTGGACAGCGATCTGTCCGTCATCGACCGTTGCGAATTCCTCGGCCACCAAGACACCCTCTACGCCCACTCCCTCCGGCAATTCTACAGTAACTGCCGTGTTGCCGGCACCGTCGACTTTGTCTTCGGCAACTCGGCGACGTTCTTCCAGGACTCGGTGTTTCTGGTGCAGCCCCGGCAGCTGCGCCCGGAGAAGGGTGAGAACAATGCAGTGACGGCGCAGGGCCGGACGGACCCCGCCCAGTCGACGGGGTTCGTTTTCCAAAACTGTTTGATCAATGGCACAGAGGAATACATGCAATTGTATAATAAGAATCCGAAGGTGCACAAGAATTACCTTGGGAGGCCATGGAAAGAGTACTCGAGGACTGTTTTCATCAACTGCACTCTGGAGGCGCTTATCCGGCCAGAGGGGTGGTTGCCGTGGTCCGGAAAGTTCGCGCTGTCGACTCTGTATTATGGGGAGTTTGAGAATTCAGGTCCCGGCGCGGAAATATCCGGCAGGGTGAGCTGGAGCAATCAGATTCCGGCGGAGCATGTTGCAGTATATTCAGTGGAGAATTTCATTCAAGGGCAAGAGTGGATACCTTCATATCCTCCTGTGTAAGTAAATGACCAATCTCATAACTCATACTTATGTTTCGTGTCTATTTGAATTATAGAGAGATTACTATATCCTTAAGAATCTATTATTCTTTGAAATAGTTGAGATTTTTGTTGGATGTTTTTCCTGATGGTTGTAAGGGTGTTTTGTAATCAGAATTATACTAAACCACTATTCTTTTAGGCCCTTAAGTTTAATGGGTGTGATGATCTGGTGGGCTATTTTACCCCTCAATTTTTTTATTTATTTTAAAGAGGATTTTGCAGGAAAATTCCCGGTATACGGACTGAAAAATATACATGCCTTAACATAGGCAGAGGTCCCAAAAACTAGATCCTAATTGAATATCAATCAGACGTGATTAAACTAGTGATTAACCCTAATTTAGAAAAAATCAATCAAACCACAAAGAGAGAAGGACAAGCGATTTTTACGTAGAAAACCCTGCTCGGAAAAAAAACCACGGGCTTTACTGTCTAGGCCAACAGACAACCAAGCACTATATAAAAATTGAAGATTACAAGAACACTTACAACCCTTTTCCAGTTGTTGACTCAACCTAAAGACTTTTTCAGATCTTGCTGACAGCTCGTCATAAATCTTCACCGTGCTTGAGCAGAATCACCTTCAAGAAAGGAGGATGGAATCAGACCCAAAACCTAACCTTCAACAAACCAGAACTAGAAGTCTTGGGGGAACTTGATGGATCTCTCAAACTCTCTTTTCAGGGATATCTTCTTGATCAAAGTTGTAAAAAGAAGAGAGAGATAAAGCCTTTTTATAAGTTTCAATTCGTGTCTCAAAGGCTTAAGGAATGGAAAGTTTCCTTGAAGAATATGGAAAGTGAATTTCGTTCAAAATTAGAATTCTCAGGTTCGCTCAAGTGGACATGGGAGTTCGCTCGAGCGAATTGCTCAGTGTCTGCGGACGTTCAGCGCAGAACCTTCTTGGGTCAAGCGGACAGAACAGGCGGTCGAGCGATCATCTTTCTATGAGGGGTTTGCTTGAGCGGTCATGGAGTTCGCTCGAGTGAACTACTCTCTGTCTCCAGACAATCAGCGCAGAAGTGTGATGGCAAAGCAAACCTCCATTCGCTCGAGCGACCTCTGTCAATCTTCAAAATCCATAATTCTTGGAATTCTTTCTATTTAGAACACTAAGCAGTCCTTTCCTAAACAAAATTCAGAATTAAGAAACCAATGTTTTGTCCAATAACCTATGAATTAGCCAACTAAAAACTTTACACGGATGTTGCACGAAAAAGTTTCCTGTAGTTGGGGCCTTACGAAAGGTTTCCTTCTAGATTTGTCAATGGGACGCGTTGAAACGGATACCCGGCCTGGCCCGGCCCGCTGTAAGATCATTATACTAATTGTTTTAAAGATGATTGATATGGTTTTAGAGAGATAGAGAGAGTGAGACTTTGCCTGATATAGTTTTAGAGAGAGAGAGAGAGACTTTGGCCTTTTATTAAGCCCAAGGCCTATCTTTCCCATGTATTCCGTTGTTTGTGATTTATGCTATATGTTGTATGCATTGTGAGTTGTTTCTTCTATCTATGGGTAAGTTTCCAAACCCTTGCTGCTGAAATTACTTCTTTAGTAATTTGCGCCTGCCTACTTAAAAAGAGGAGAAATATCGCCTTTGTGAATAGAGGGATGCTTGAGATGATTTTCACTTTGGTCAGCAAAACAATACTTATTTGGGGGCTTTGGTCGGAGGTCCTTCAAAATGTGACTTTAAGGCAAACAGTCTATAAAAAAAAGGTCATGCAGCCAAAGGTCCCTCACACACATTCCCGTACCTGAAATGTCCAATTTTTCGTTTCTTTAAATCATATCACATGATTGGTGGAGATATCCCATTAATTATGGTCAACTATATTTTAATTGGTCACAATTAATAGAATCCTATTAATGAGATTTTCAAATAAATTCTACAAACACACAAATAAATTTAAAAAAATGCAATAATTTTTTTTTAAATAACGCAGATAAATTTAAAAAGATTCAAATAAATTTCATAAAATGTAAATAAAGTTCAAAAGACTCAAATAAATTTCAAAAGATCCAAAGAAAATTCCAAAAATGTAAATAAATTTTAAAAGCGCAAATTAATTTCAAAAGACGCAAAAAAATTTAAAAAACGCAAACACATTTGCCAAAACTAAGATAAATCAATTTTTCAAATTTTTGAAAAATTTGCAAAAACTCAAGTATTTTTTCCAAAACTCAGTTAAATTTATTTCAAAAAATGTAAATAAATTTCAAAAGATGCAAATAAATTTTAAAAAATGTAAATAGATTTTAAAAGACGCAAATAAATCTCAAGAGACGTAAATAAAATTAAAAAATATAAATAAATTTGAAAAAACACAAATACATTTGCCAAAACTAAGATAAACCAGTTTTTCAAATTTCAGAAAATTTTTCCAAAAAATCAAGTATTTTTGTCAAAACTCAGTTAAATTTATTTCAAAAAATAAAAATAAGTTTGAAAAAACACAAATAGATCTAAGAAAATACAAATAAATTTGCCAAAAACACAGAAAGATTCGTTCAAAAACTCAGTTAAAATTTTCAAAATGGAGATAAATTTATCAGAAACTCAGTTATATTTTTCAAAAACTCAAATAAGGTTGTCAAAAATTCAGATAGATTTGTTCAGCATTTAGATAAATAGCCAAAAACTCAGATATATTTATTCGGAACTCAAATAATTTTTTTTTTCAGAACTCAAATAAATTTGCGCAAAGCTCAAATAAATTTGAAAAAAACGCATATAAATTTGTTAAAAACTCAGATAAATTAGACAAATGACATTAGCTCTGGCTAGCTGCTAGTTAATGCTGAACTAGGCTTCCTACTGGGGACGGGTTAGAACTGACCTAAACTTGACCCTGGCTTGGAAACTGACCCAACTGAGTCCTTGGAAACTGACCCAATTCGGTCTTATCTTCTTCCTCAATAGGCTTTATTTCTGCAACAGAACCATGGACACTGCAATGCCTTGCTGCTTCTTCTCCGGCGACGGTAAACTCTGACGGCCTTGGCCTGTGTCGTCCAGCGATGACGACGGGGTACAGGTAGCCTCCTCCGGTGATCAGTTTACAAAGAGATCTATTCTCTACACCTTGTCTTTTCCGACAATGACTCTTGCAATGAGAACCTAGCAAGACACAACACCCACCCACACCCCCCACCCCTCTTTTTTTCAAAAGTCAAAAGACCTTTTGTCTTTTCTTAAAACTTCTCCACTACTTGTTTCTATCAAACGAACAAGATGCACTATGGATCTTTAATGGGCATGAAACAGGAGTTTCCACCTCGTGACTCCAATGTCCAACAGCCTTGGAAACTCCTCGTGACTTAATCTCGTCAATCCCTGCCAGCGTAGGATTGCCCAAGCCCAAAGAGGGAGAATACAAGATTTGAAATTTCAAATTTCAAATTTTTTTGCCTAAAATGGTTGAAAGGGCAAATTAGTCCTGAAATATGTGATCATGTGGATGTAGGGACCTCTGGCTGCAAATTGTCTAGCTGAGTGGACCAGAGCCCTTAAACAGAATTTGTCTGAACTGAAGGCTGGCTACATTCCACTTTTTAGGGACATTTCGCTAATTTACTCTTATTATTTTACTAAACAAAACTGGAACAAGAGAATTATTCTGCTACAAACCATCCGTGACTTTGTAATCTTGAATGTGGGGGCAAATGTGGGATACATACAAGTGAACTGGCTATGGGGCGATTGAAAATGGAGCACATGTTATTTTGTTAATGAGATTTCTTGCAACACCTTAGTTTTTTCTTTTGATATTTCAGTGAATATGAGTATGTTACTTATATTTTTTACTTTTGTTAATTTTTTATTTCTTTTTTACATTACTTGACCTGTATAGATACTCATTCTCATTTACTTCTATAGACTTTATGATTTTCTACTGTCACTGGCAAAAAAAAAAAAAAAAAAAGTTTTTAACTGATCCTGCATTACTTGACCCATATAGGATACTCATTTTCATTCATTTCTATTGATTTTCTGATTTTCTACAATCACCAGTTAAAAAAGAAAAAATAAGTTTTTAACTCCGCTATGTTGCTTGTTCTATTGCATTGCCGGTACTAAGCCCGGAAAAAAGAAAGAGGGTTTAAAGTTAAGTTCACACTGGGTGTCTGGTGATAGTAGGAATAATTAGAGAACGTTTTGCTTATGTCAAAGATCGAGCTAATCCCAGGCCCACCCCTGTCCTAGCCTGGGCTCGTACGAGATGAGATTTAATGTAGGCTCGTTCAATTTAAGGTCGGGATTGGACATCCCCCGGCTGACCTGTCCAATTTTTCCCGTCCCATTGAGAGGGCTAGTTCCTTCATCTCATTTTCGTTTTTTTTTTTTTTCCTTATTCTGATTGGTGTGACTGGGGGACGCTAGCGTCACTTCTCCTGTTTTTATGAGAGGTTTGGGGAGCAAAGTGGAAGGCAGTCTTGTGGGATCCACTGATCCACCTGATCATAGAACAGGACCAGCCATCTGGCTGGACTCTGATGGGCTACTAGGGTGGCCCTGATCCCAGGTGGATCGGTGTGCTAGGGGCCCACCATCCATTGCCTAAAATGACGGGCGTGAGACCCCTTTTCTGAAAACGATGAACAGTCGTTTTCCGTCCTCACGACCTGTCGTTTGGCATTCATGTAGCTTTTTCTGGGGCACTCTCCAGGGGATGTGTCCACCTTGGTGAGATGGACCTTGACAAATGAGTTCATCGGAGTCATCGTTGTCCATGTCTAGGTAGAAGTTGATGAACTGATCGTGGATGACGCTGACGATATTCTCAGAAACTAAAGGTTCCATACATGTCTTCTTCTTTAGGCGCGTGGCGTCTCCTTTGAGTACGCTTTGCCGTACCTTTGCGGCCTCTCTTCGAGTGAAGTAAGACGAACGATCCGCTTTGCTACTGCTGCTGCTGGAAGAAGAAGAAGAAGCTGCTGCGGCGGCCTTCAAATGATTCCTACGCGCCATGGCTTTTGATTTCGACGACGACGACCTAGTGCTTGCTGTTTATGGGTGTGACTGTTCATCCTTTTCAGAAAAGGGGTCTCAACCTTGTCATTTTGGGCAATGGATGGTGAGCTCGTAGCGGACTGATTCACCTGGGATCAGGGCCTCGCCTGGCTGGACCTGATCTATGATCAGGTGGATCAGTGGGTCCCACACGACTGCCTTCCACCTTGGTCTCGAAATCTCTCGTAAGAAAGGAAGAGCGACGTTAGCGTGCATCGCCCAAGTATGAGACGAGTGACGCTGGCGTAGCACTAGTTAAAGTAAGAAAAAAAAAAAACCGAAAATGGGATGACGGCATCCTTACTTAGGCCTTAACTACGGAGAATCTGTTCATGCAACATCCGTATACGGAGAATTTTCTGATAAAATCCCCTATTTTAAAAGTGGGACTTGAACTTCAGCTGGGTGGATCAATACATGGATTCAGATCTCAATGATGTGAAAAGCAGGTCTATATGAGATTTCCCAACCCCTCTCCCATCACAACTAAGTTGCTTATTGTGTTGGTTTTGTCCCAATTTGACTGATCTGAATTTAATGGTTTGTATCTGTTTAATGGTTTAGACTGAGTGGTTGAATTGAGTGGATTACTATTGCCAGGGAAAAGAAAATAAAAAATTAAAATTAAACTTTATTAAACAATTTTAACCATAATAAGGTGGGCCCCACTCAGTAATTTAGTTGTGGGAGATAACGTTATTAAATTGAATGGCCGGACATTATGCAGAAGAATGCGGGGAACCTTTTCATGATCACGTGCGCAGGTCACGAGAGGCAGCTAGTGATGGGGACTGTGTCCTGAGTATTTGAGTGACCCATGAAAACATCTGAACCCTACACATGGGTATATGTTAAGACGGTGGTAAGAATACGACCTTTCGTTGGTGGGCCACACTCATCTTATCCCCCTAGGTCTTGTGTCGGCCCAGATCTTTTTCTCTTACAGTGCAGGAAGTACAGATCTCGTAGAACTCCTCCATAACCACCAAGATTCCAAAAAGTACAGATCTCGTAGAACTCCTCCATAACCACCAAGATTCCAAAAAATTTCATGTACGTGAGAATTTTAAATTTTAAAAAAAAGGTCTTCTTTTAGAGGTGCAATTTTAAATTTTCTTTTACGATTGGGTATTTGAAATTTCAACAAAATTTAGTGAGAGTCGAATTTCCAAAACTTCAAAAATTCATTTGAAATCTTATAGGTGTTTGAAATTTAAAATTTTGGTGAAATAAATATAAAACTTAAAGATTAGAGGATAAGTCACATCACGTCAAAATAAAACCTTCACCGTGGTATTTAAAACTGAAATGGTATTTTTTTGTAGTATTTATGACACTCTTAAAAGGTTGTTAGGGAGTGAAAATACAATGTGTATAAAACTGTATGTCATATCCAAATATGTATGTGATATCCAAATAAGAATGTGAATTGATCATTTATTTGGAGTAAAACTTCTTACAGATATAGCATAAGCAACTTATCAATAAAAAAGAAGAAGAAAAGATGACCAAAAAAAAAAAAAAGACTCCTTATGTATATAGGAAAATGATCTTCGAGCTCAATGTTTTACCATATTATGGACCACACCACCTAGTGGGGCCTGCCTTATGTACGATCTAATTGGACTACAAAATAGTAGAATCCTTAATAGTCATTGATTTTCGGGTTTTGCACTAAAATGAATGGACTAGACCGTTGTTTTGAGATATAAGATTTTTTTTCATATAAAATCTTTAAATTTGTGGGCCACAAATCAAAGCATTAATGCATGAGTCTGACTTCAAACTAATAGTGGTCCGACTTGGATATTTCCATTCACCTGGCCCCACCCTGTTGGCCTCAATAAATTTGAGTTGACCTTGCCGCCACTATAAGATATAGCATCCTTAATCAATCAATCTCTTTAAGAAAAAAGATTGAAATCTTCAACTTTCATGTCACAAATCTTCTCCCCTTTTGGTTGCTTTTCTGAAAGAGCTTTTTGTATATACCCCCTGAGGTTTGTAGGTTTGTAAATAGACTCTTGAGGTTTTAGTATTTACAAATAGGCCCTTGTATCTTTATTTTAACATCTCCCGTGTCTCTAAAATCAATAGTCTTCCAACCACCATAGACTTTTAGAGTGAAATGACACTTTTGCCCATCTCTTTTATCCTTATATGCATAATTTCAAAAGCTTAGACTAAATTTTTTTTTATAAAGCATGTTACATTAATAATTGCACTTACTAGGAGAAAATAACTTTACATAAATTCATTTTTTCTTATCAATACAAGACTCATTTAATTAAATTCAAATTGATCATGACGACAATCAACACCTATATTTATAACCGGTTATGATTTATCCAATCCATACATGACCCACCATTGGATTGATGAAAGTTTCAAAATACATGATTATGCTTTATGTGGGTATGGGGGGTAGAAGAAATATTGGGAAACAAAAAAATGTAAAAAAAAAATAGTCATTAGAATTTGGGGCGGGAGGGTGTTTGGCCCTCTGTAAAAGAAATATGGGGGGGGGTGTGGAAGGGGCAAATGTATAAATGTATAAAAAAATATATTATTTTTTAGAATTTGCTTTGGGGGGGGGGGGGGGGGGATTTAAACTTTTCTCAAATATGTGTGGAGGCTCCAAGCCTTGTACCTGGGTCCACCCCTATCATGTGCATGAGAGATTTATTGAGATTGAGAGAGACCATTGAGACTTGAGATAAAAATAATGATATTTTTGTAAATAATAATATACTCATTTTTGTTTTACAGATGTAAGGGCAAAGCTATCATTTATATAAAAATCTAACACAAATCTCATGATAGCTGTCCATTCTTGTTAGAAATTTTGATTTTGGGGACATGAAAGATATTAAAAAGCTAAAGGAGGAGCCTATTTAGAAATACTAAAACTTCATGGATGTATATATACAAAAAGCTCTTTCTAGATCAAATGTCCCATTTGAGAATACTATAATGATATCACCAAGGATGAAAAAGAACTTGTGTACATTTGACCAGGTTATATGGGTATGGTATGGGCAAATCCATATAGCCTCTCATAGTGGGCCATTTGGGCCAAGATAGAAATCTTTTTCTGAAGACAGCTCTCTATAGTTGGGAGTCCATAAAACTCCAAAACAAGAAGAGATAGAGATGCAAAAAAAGCTCACTGTTTCCTTTTGTGTTCTGTTTTTTGGTAAATAGATATTTCATTAAAAAACAAAAAAGGAGATGCAAAGATAACTCACGGTTTCCATTACTTCACCTTCCACCATCACTCTCTTTCTCCTCCCCACTACCGCACTACCAAATGTAAACAGTGCGTCCCGTGAATCCAATTCTTCTTCAATCAGATGATGCCAAATCGCATTAAATCATTTCCTCCCAAATCCAAATCTTTAAAACCCCCCACACCCCTCCCCAATCCAAAATGCACAGAAGAATCACCACCACCACCAACACCCCCCACAGTCACAGATCCCTCTTCAGAAACCACTTCCTCCTCCTCCTCTCAATGGCCTCTCTCCTCCTCGTCCTCTCTCTCCTCCTCGTCCTCTTTCACTACTTCCCTTCCTCTGCCACTAGCTCACGAAACCATCCCAACAAAACCCCCTCCCCAAAACAACTCACAGTCACCCCAGAAATCCACCAAGCATGTAAGGCAACCCAATACCCAGATCTCTGTGAATCCGCCCTCTCCAAAGCCCAACTCCCAAACTCACCAAAACCCATTGATATAATCCTCACAGCCCTCCAAATCTCCGCCAAAGGCCTCAGAACCGCCCAATCCATGGGAAAATCCCTCCTTGCATCCGCCCATGACAACAAAAACCTCTCAGGAGCTGCCATGAACTGCATCGAGTTCCTCGGCTACTCTCAGTACCGCATCACCCTCTCTGAGGGGATCCTGCCACAAGGCAGGACCAAGGACGCCAGGGCCTGGATTAGCGCCGCGTTGCTTTATCAGTACGACTGCTTCTCGGCTCTGAAGTATGTTAACACCAGTCAACGAGTCAACGAAGCGATGTCGTTCCTCCTTTCGTTGACTGAGTTGACCAGCAACGCTTTGAGCATGCTTTTCTCATATGATTTCTTCGGTGCCGAAACCGCCGCCGCCTGGAAGCCGCCCATGTCGGAAAGATCTGGTTTTTGGGGATATGGAAGCGGTTCCGGAGGATCGGCTCCTAGTTTTCGGGGCGTTTTTCCGTCTGGGTTGAAAGCGGACGTGACGGTCTGCAAGGTGGGGGACGGCTGCTATCGGACGGTTCAGTCCGCCGTCGACGCAGCGCCGGCAAATACCGACGGCAGCCGAAGGTTCGTGATTTACATTAAGGAGGGCGTCTACGACGAGATCGTTAGAGTTCCGTTGGAGAAGAAGAACGTCGTCTTCCTCGGCGACGGCATGGGCAAAACGGTCATAACTGGGAAATTGAATGTTGGGTTGCCGGGAATTTCCACCTACAACACCCCCACCGTCGGAGTTAACGGCGACGGGTTCATGGCGCGTGACCTGACGTTCGAGAACACGGCCGGGCCGGACGCACAACAGGCGGTGGCGTTCCGGTTGGACAGCGATCTGTCCGTCATCGACCGTTGCGAATTCCTCGGCCACCAAGACACCCTCTACGCCCACTCCCTCCGGCAATTCTACAGTAACTGCCGCGTTTCCGGCACCGTTGACTTTGTCTTCGGCAACTCGGCGACATTCTTCCAGGACTCGGTGTTTCTGGTGCAGCCCCGGCAGCTTCGCCCGGAGAAGGGTGAGAACAATGCGGTGACGGCGCAGGGCCGGACGGACCCCGCCCAGTCGACGGGGTTCGTTTTCCAGAACTGTTTGATCAATGGCACAGAGGATTACATGCAATTGTATTATAATAATCCGAAGGTGCACAAGAATTACCTTGGGAGGCCATGGAAATTGTACTCGAGGACTGTTTTCATTCACTGCACTCTGGAGGCGCTTATACGGCCGGAGGGGTGGTTGCCGTGGTCCGGAAATTTCGCACTGTCGACTCTGTATTATGGGGAGTTTGAGAATTCAGGTCACGGCGCGGAAATATCCGGCAGGGTGAGCTGGAGCAATCAGATTCCGGCGCAGCATGTTGAAGTATATTCAGTGGAGAATTTCCTTCAAGCGCATGAGTGGATACCTTCATATCCTCCTGTGTAAGTAAATGACCAATCTCATAACTAATACTTATGTTTTGTATCTATTTGAATTATAGAGTGATTACTATGTTCTTAAGAATCTACTATTCTTTGAAATAGTTTAGATTTTGATTGCAGTATTGATAGAGTTTTGTTGGATGTTTTTCCTGATGGTTGTAAGGGTCTTTTGTAATCAGAATTATACTCATGAATTATAAACAGGTAAACTTTTAGGCCCTTAAATCAATGGGTGTGATGATCTGATGGGCTATTTTACCCCTCAATTTATTTTATTTTATTTTAAAAGTGGGACCTGAACTCCAGCATGGTGGATCAATACATAGATTCAGATCTCAATGTTGTATAAAGCAGCTCTATTTGAGATTTCCCAACCCCTCTCTCATCCCAACTAAGTTGCTTATTGTGTTGGTTTTGTTCCAATTTGACTGATCTGAATGGTTTGTATCTGTTTAATGGTTTAGACTGAGTGGTTGAATTGAGTGGATTACTATTTACAGGGAAAAGGCAAAAAAAGAAAAAGAAAAAACAGTTTAGATTAATGGACTTATGTGTACTGGATGAGGTTTTTTTATTTTTTGTGAGATGAAAAAGAAAGGGACAGGGATTCAAGATGCATATGCTGTCCTAGGTTTAAGATAAACAAAATAACATGCCTCAACAAATGGCCCTTTCTAAATAAAAAGAGGCTGAACACACACTTGATATTTCTAGAAAAAACAGTTGATATGCATTTGTGCCACGTCTCTTAAAAATGGAGGCCCTCAAACAATTTAGTGGGGTTCCCACTATGGCTTGTTCTTTATATTTTGTATGAGTGTGATTTGTCATTCCTTATCCTTTTTAGATTCCTCGTACTTATTTATGGATGGTGGGGCGGCCCATACAACACTATCTTACCTACATCATGAATATCAAGGAAGAAGAAAACAAAAAATAACCAAGGAGGTTTGAAGAACCCATGTGGTATGTGTCTGCAAAAACAATATAATATTTGCTAAACAACCAGGAGGCTGCCCTGTTGCATTGGTTTCTACAAATACAATAAATTTTGGACCCTACTTGGACAATACAATTTTTATGCTTTGGTCCTCCTGAGGGGGTTGGCCCTTCAATTCAGTGGACTAGATTGAGGTATATGCACAGATTGATTCAAGGCACTGTACAAATCTTCTTGTATGAAAGATGTTACGGTTCCATTCCAGTCACATAAGACTGTTTCAATGCTACAAGATGGGCCAAAGAAGATCTCTGTTGTGATCTAGGGCCTATAAGAAGAGATCAATCAAGTAAGACAGGGATTTACGTTGTTCGGTTTTTGACCTACGTCCACAAGGAAGACGGGAGAATTCACTATGCAATCAGAAGAGGTGTATATCCTAAAGACTCTTAGTTTCTATTTATAATATCAGCCCCAACCACAAACCCTGTTACATCCAAACACTACTTTTAAATCACAGTAGACCTATAATAGGCATACTTCTAATCACAGTACAAGTTGAGCAATCCAGGGGCCCGATTAATCAAGATTAATTAACTTCTTTTGAGCCATACAAATTAACAATCTCTACTGCTGCAGAGATTGGAGCTAGTAGTGAAGGAAACCAAGATTTCCATTTCAGAAAATAAGGAGTTCTAAGACTCTTTTTCTTACGGAAAATTCTTTTGAATTTGTAACATGGTTTCCCTTTGTGTTGTTTTTCCGTCTCCTTGATGGATTATTTTTTTCTTAGTACAGTTTCCATATTTTTAATGAAATCCTTCATCTATCTCCAAGAGATAAAGTACAGACTTCAATGTAGTTATGTTCTCCCAATATGAACTGATGGCACGATCTACCAGCTCAAATATTTTCATTCCCAATTCAGATGAAATGATCACATACTTGCTTTGCCATTGCAAATCAATCATACCCACCACCCCAGTTTGCTGATAAGATGATTTAACAACTCTCCAGATAGCAAATTCAAAGGCATCCAAAGAGGCCTCTGCACTACCATGCCAGCCATGCTATTTGGTTAGGCTTTAGGTGCACCCCTTAGAAAGAAGCAGATTTATGAATAAAAAAAGTGAGACTCCCATAACATGTAATACAAAACATGCACTTTCTATAACAAAATCAAGAACCATTATATAAAGATGAAAAAAAGGCCCCTCTCTGGTTCTGCTAAAAGTCTCCGACACCCAGAAACAGAAACATCTTATGAATACGACCTCTACTCCTTAATACTGACATAAATGTCGACATGGGTCAACACTGACGTATTCCTCATGGGTACAAGATACATACGCTACCCATCCTGAAGTAACTGGACTCGACAGAAAAAAAAATGTGTAAATGTGGAACTTGGTATCATCTACGACAGAAAAATGAAGAGACTGCAAGTTAGAAACTAGATTGATACGGTCTTCACCTTAGAACTAATGGTAATGGGAGGGAAATCTGTCCAATTTGATTCACCCCAGTGCTTCAACATGTTCTTCCATGAACAGAAATCCTCAAAGCACTTTTTCAGCCGTGGGTCAGTTATCTTCCTCCTCCAATGCCCGTCTGTATAGTTCCCTTTCTCAGCCTGCCTCCTGTCCCATTCCAGCCCTGCTTTCTGCGTAGTCTCCAGCAAGCAAAACCTCTGCAGGTGATCTGGCATTGTATCATGCACTTTCCACCATCTCTCATGCGCAACATCGCTTGCGAATTCTTGCAATATGTCCACATTCCAGTTGCAGTCATAGTCACGAAAGCACATCCATGGTTTATCACCCAGGTAGTGGAGAACATAAAGAACAGGTGGATCAGCTCCGAACAGACGAGTCTTCTGCTCTTTTTCCTCCTCCTCATCACCAATCCAGAAATGCTTCAAAAAGTTCATGTGCTTTGGTATGCGATGCCATCGTGTAAAAATCTCATTCAAATACCCCTGATCACCACCATTATAGGATTCTATTTCATTGATATGATCCATTAACAACTGAAATGTGCAGTTTGAAGGCTCAACTACCATTACACCAGAGTTGAAGAGTGTTCCATTATTGCCCGTGGCTGATATCTCTGGCATCGCAAAGAGAAAGTCGATGTTCCTAAATATGAGAAGGTCTGCGTCGATGAATATTATTTTGTCATAGTCTGTCAGCTGCCACAATCGGAATTTGCTGTAGTTCCATTCATTATAAGCATCTCGCTCTGCTTTTGGGTTTCTGATCCTTTCAATGGTCCTGATTTTCCACCCTGCTGCTTGAAGACCCCCTCTGTGATATTCACTGATTGTTTCGTCGACGAGAATGACAAGGTCCCTTTTAGAACCTGATAAGCGGATACTCTGAGCAGCAGCAATTGCACCGCAGACATATACTTGTGCTGAATGTAGAATTGTTGCATACGCTTCTCGGTGTACAGCTCCTGAATAAGACCTTTCTGTTTGCAGTAGTAGTTTTTACAATTTAGTTACTTAAAAGAGAGGAAAATGTTTCTGTATCTTTAAATATGACAAATGAACTATGGCTTTCAGGGGAAAAAATGATAAATACTGATTTATTTTTTCATGTAAGGGGGTTTCCCATAACAACTCACTTTTATTTAAGCCCCTTTTCCAGCCCTACTTATTTTGTACAGTGGGCACGCTTAGGGCCTGTTTGTTTGCACTATAATTGATAAGAGTTGAATACATAAGATTCATATCATTAGTGGTTAAAAATAAAGATGGAAGAAGGTGAATTTTAAAAAAACAGCTTCAAATAACCTTTTCCTCTTACGAAATAAAATCAAAAGAAGATGGGAAATGGACTAGCGATGGCTGGTTTATTCATTTCTCATCTTCTTTTGATTCTATGTTCCTAAAAGGAAAGGTAATTTGATGCTTATTTTTAAAAATTCACATTTGATCTTCATTTTTTACCACTTATGACATGAATCCTATATATTCAATTCCATAATTGATAAGAGTTGAATACATAAGATTCATATCATTAGTGGTTAAAAATAAAGATGGAAGAAGGTGAATTTTAAAAAAACAGCTTCAAATAACCTTTTCCTCTTACGAAATAAAATCAAAAGAAGATGGGAAATGGACTAGCGATGGCTGGTTTATTCATTTCTCATCTTCTTTTGATTCTATGTTCCTAAAAGGAAAGGTAATTTGATGCTTATTTTTAAAAATTCACATTTGATCTTCATTTTTTACCACTTATGACATGAATCCTATATATTCAATTCCTAAATTCCTATGCATTATAGTGCAAGCAAACAGGCCCTTAGAGAAATCCAAGCCATTCATTCTCACACAACCATCCATGCATTGATTCCTGAGGGGTACTGATGGTTGAAATTCCATTTTCCTACTTTATTCAATTACCCAAAGATCAATTCAAGTTTTAATCCTCAGCAATAACTAGAAAGCAATTTGTTCAACATAGATTGGATTTACCAAGAAGAATTAAGTATTGGTTTCAGTGGTCTTGACTGCAACCAAAACCATGACAATGTCTGCTAGCGACTCTAGCAAAAATGCTGAAAGAAAATGTTGCATGGGACGCACCAGCCATCATAGAATTCATGGATATTATTGTAAAGGTAGCTGGTGAGTTTCAGAGCATTTTGCAGACAGCACATAATTCACAAATGAAAGAAACATGACAACTAACCGTTTGCCTTGAGTGGGACTGCGAGTTCACATGACCCAATTGGAAGCTTCAGCTTTTCCCTCACTAATCTCAGGTTGGGTTTATACAGCCATGTATTTTCTCCACGTACAACAAGTTCCTTGCATGTGAAGAGGTTTGGGATTGGAAAACACTCTGTAACAAATAACACATGAACTGGATGGAGGCCCTTCGCAGAAGCTGCAAGCTTTGCAGCCACGAGCTGCAGATGCAGCCGAGCTACATCTCTTGACCAGTTCCCTGACCTACGACATGGGAGCTTGACAGCAATGATATCAAGCTCCGAACTTCCCGGGACCTTTGGCTCTGGTAGAGATGGACAAACAGGCACTTCCTCTTCCTCTTCCTCGTCAATCCATTCAGGATACAGAACATCCCAAGTAATATTGTTCATAGCATGTTCTAGGTGTATAACAAGGGATTGCACACCTGGTGTTAGCTGTTGCCAATTGTTAATCTCACCACCATTGAAATTTAATAGCCCAATTTTCAGCTTTTCATTTTTACCCGCACTCAGTTGGTCAACTATTTTTGAAATGTGACCCCAATTGACATCTGTATGTGACACATAACGCGAATCTGAAAAAGTAAACTCCCTGATCCATCCAATGTTTATGAATCTTGACCTGCATTGTTTATAATCAGATTCTCTCAAACAACAAAATAAAGAAACAATAAAAAGTAGTTATATGACCATGAGCGACTTAATCATTTTAGTAATATTCAAGGAATTAAAACAGGGAACTTCATCTCTTCAAATGAAATGGTGAGGTTTTAGTTCTTTCTTAAGAGACGATCCTGTATTATTTGTTCTGAAATGAAATGTTGAGACTATCACAATTTCATGTTTACTTTAGTTTTCTGATATAAAAACGTTTAATGAAGTAAAAATTGAACATACCCGGAGTTAGAATGAGAGAGATGCTCAGTCTCATAAGCTGATGGAGAGTGGAGAATTGTTATGAAAGTTCCACAAATAATAACAAGGAATACAAGTTTCAAAGAACGAAATTTGCAGGTTGAGCTCCTTTCTTGAATGGAAGAGCACAAGGCCTTGTCAATATCTTTAAATTCTCTACTCTTTTGAGACCTTTTGTTCATTTCGTCTCTGAGTGTGTCAGTTCCAAGAACCCAAGTTAGTCATTGAGCCAAGAAAGTATCAAGTATAAACTAAACACATTATTGGAGATTAGAATTGAGCATCTGAAAGTAAGACAACAAATACATCTTTAACGTGAAGGCACATCTGGGAACCTTGAAGAATAATAACATACATAAAAATCTGGCTTTGACCGAATGAAAGCATCAGTACCAGCATGGGCTAGGCCTATTTTGGTCTTAGCTTCTTGACCTTTTGAGTGGCTGATGCAAAAACGATTCAAAATTATAATGGGTCATTCTTTTTCTGTCTTTCATCTTTCGTTCGTTTTCCTCATAAAAAGGACCCTGGAACGGCCAAGCTAGCATTTTCCATTATTCAAGGTTCCACCAAATGACTTCCAAGAATTAAAAAGGGCCAAGTGAATGGTGAATAATACGTGCATTATGAGCACCGGATAATAGACTCAATAAATCTCATCTTAGAATACAACAATGCCACTAAAATCTCATATTTGGGGTCAAAGCAACGGACAAAACAAAAAGAATGAATATTTGGTCATACAAAGTGTATGCAAGTATACTACTGGTCCATTTGTGTGGATAAAGATTCAGACTGGTAAGTAGACCTCATCAAATGAGATGTCATGTAGTTACAACGTTTGATGCTATTAATTTCTGGTGTTCATGACCGTACTGTGAATTTCAACACTTTGGCTTCCTGGATTTAGGCATCGTCTTCCCATACATATAGGCTGCTTGTTCCACGGAGTAGTGTCACCATTTAATAAGCATAGGTGAACAGAGCATAAGATTCTCCTTATGTGAATGCATAAATTTCTTATACTGCTTAAATAACTTAGGTTTTGTATCCATATGGTTCCTTGGAAATGCTAGAATGTTAGATTTCTCAACAGTTTTCTCCATTTTTCTTATGGATGATAAAAGCACCCCGAAATTATGATATTTGTAATCTCCAAGGCTCCTAGGAAATGTTAGATTCCACACCCATTTTACCCCCACACTTCCCATTTAGCTCATGATTTTCTCCTCATTTTGAATTGAAACAAGGCAAATCCTGCTGAGAGTTTCTTTACGTGAATATCATCTCAAAATCTTACTCTCTCTAAATCCCTTAACCACCCCACTCCCTCCTCCTCCTAGGTTCCCACCCCCTATTTGCATCCCCATATTTTGCTTGAATCACCCTCCTACATACATTGTGCTTCTCTATCCTCCCCATATCTCCATCACCATTTTGATAATAGCACCAACTTCCTTTCTCTAATCTTTCCAATGCTCAGTCCTCCATTTTCCATGTGTCTTATTCTTTTTCCAAATCTGTTCTGCAAATCCTTCCCAGTCTTCTCGACTTTTCACCCACTCACCAGCTAACACATAAGAGTTCAGCGTATCCAATATGCCCTCATGGCCTCATCAGAAATCAAGAATTGTGTGAAAAAAATCTATAAATTGCAGAGTTTTCGTTCCTTCTATCTTTTTGGTGGCTAAGGCTGCATCCACTGCAAAGTTCCTAGTAGAGCTCAATCTGGCAATTTCCAACTTTGAGTTTGGATGATCACCAGAGAAGCAAGTTCAGAAATTTCTATACTAGGCTTGTCCACCAGCACTATAAATGGAGGGTTTCATCCCAGAAGAGTGATACAAAAAATGAGGTAAATGAGAACTTTTGTCTCTGAAAATTTTTGCTTCCCCAAGAAAATGCGAAGGTAGGTATAAAATCTCATTGTATAAAGGCGGTTTCATGGGTCTGTGATTGTTCTACTTTGTATTTGGCACATTTTGAGAACCCTCCAGTTATCCTCTCTCAGAATACAGTAATGAACCAATAAAATCTCTCTGTTTCTTGCACATTTGAATTCTTCTCCACCTGTTAGTCATTTGCAATTACTATTCATTGATCTACTTCACTCAGCACCATCCACATCATCATCAAAGCCTTAGCCTATCTATCAGGGTTGTCTATAGTGACAGTAATAGTAAAGAGTGAAGGATCATGGTGGGAGTTGAACTCATAATCTCCATCTCCCTCTCTGAGCTAATGGGCTCAAAAAATAAAAATAAAAATCAATGAATGAAAACCAGAACACAGAAAAAACATACCTAAGAATAATAATAATAATTATTGGTACAACAACAAACGCAAACAGAACCCGGAGCAGGACAGAGGAGAAACATTAAGACAAATCCATATTCTCATACAGTGGACTGCGAAAAAAAAAAAAAAAAAACCCGATGTGATAGCGAAGATGGGATCTGCCTTCTTTAATCCAAAGTCCAAAGTGCTCCAATTTCAATCTGTGTATTGATACTAGGCCAAACATAATTCCAGAGTTGAGCCCACCATAAAGATCGACTGCTGTGTAACAATTGGTCTACTGCCTATGCTTCATTTCAACATTTGTTTAAACAGACAGGTTTTGGAACTATTAAAAAAAAAAAAAAAAAACCTAGAGAGCTGGGAAGGACATAAACTAGAGAACAACCCAGACTCTAATAACCTGTTCGAAGAAATAAAAAAATAGCACAATTCAATATTAAAAAATACAAGGAACTAAAAGAAGAATCTCACGTTGATCCTGCTAATCGATGCCTGGCTTCAATGGAACTGGACAAAATACCAATAGCTCCTCTCATCCTTACTCAGTTTCAGCAGGCAAAGGCACCATCTAACACGAAATCAATACAAAAGCAAGCACGATTTTAGAAAGCACAGAAGATTGATAGAAATAGTAAACTCAAACATTATCCCAGAAAGATAATCAATTAAGCAACACATTGCTATAGAATCTAGAAATAAGAGAATGTACCATATCATTAGAAGAATTGAGTCAACACAACAGAAAGAAAAAAAAAAAAAAGGAAGAGTCGTTAAAAAAAGGAAGAACTGAAAAAAATCCTATAAATAATACAGTAAGAGAAAAACTCAACTGCAACAGAGTCTACATCAAAAACAGAGAAAAAGGAACTCAAAATCCAAAAATATAACTTTTCGGGGGGGGGGGGGGGGCGGGGGGGGGGAAACAAAGAAATGCAGAATTGATAATTCAAAGCAGATACCCAGATAGAAAAATATACAAAGAAATCAATAAAATTACCAAAGTCCATGAAAAGCCCATCTTTCTTATTCAAACCAATAAGAATCCAACACACCTAAATAAAAAAAAGCAAAAGAGGACAAACCCAGATTTTAGAAAAGGCAGTCAGTTAAATGAGAGAGCGAGAACAAACAACAACAACCACCCAGATGAAAAACACAAACATTCTTCAATGGAAGGAATAGGAAGAGACCTGATATCTTTACTAGTTGGGTTTTGGAAGCATGAGGCAAGGTTTTTCAAGAGAACAATTGGAGAGGGGGGCTGAATAAAAAGGGTGGTTCAATGGAGGTGGAGTGTTGGAAAATCCAGTAACTGGCAACTAAGGTTTTAGTCAATGTAATGACAAAAAAGAATGTATAATTACATTAGAAGTTGAAGTTGGTCTCTTCACCATCAAGCATGCATATTCCACTCTGTAAATAAATCCCAGCAAGTAGTGTTTGTGAATTCTTGTGGAGCATTCTTCAAGTGAAGATGGCCAAAGGGTTCCCTGGCAGCCATGGCTCTTAGTGAGCCCATCAATTCCATGACTGGATCACGAACCGTGGGCCTGGGTTTGGTTGTGTTTGGGCCATGGCTCTTTGTATGCCCATATAGGTTGTGTTTGGTTGGCCATGGGAAATAGCAATTTTGGAGGAAACTTCAATCTTCCTTACAATTTTCTCTCATTTTAGTGATGATGATGAAGTTGTTGGCTTTTTTTGTTCTTTCTGCCAATTGATATTTCAGCATCAAAATTTGAATTGGAAGTGTATAAAGTTGCATTTTTCCGTACTAGGAACCCAAAGTGGGCCTATTTAAGTTTCAAGATTTGGATTTAAAAATGTATGATTTCTCCTTTCTGTTTGTGTTAATATTGAATCTGGTGAGGTGCTCATCTCACTTAACAAATAAGATGAGAATTACATCTCACTTAACAGCCATCATAAGCAGTTGTTAGGAACCTAAAAGAAGGTTAGGAGGCTGTCATTTTAATTGATCACCAGAAGCATGCTTCATACTCTCTGTTTTGGTGCCTGTTCAACGGCTGCTCACACGTTTATCTGCTAAAACCAACTTCAGTAGTTGGTGGTCAAGACTCAAGAGGTGGACCCTCCACAAATAGGTCATGTGTCTTGGTCATCGATATGAACCGTTGGATTATAGATTGGATGTTTAAGATGGGCCCCCTCTTCGACCGGGAGGATAATGTCTGGATTTGGGCTTGTTAAGAGGTTTGTATTGAAATTTGAACCTTCATTTACTTGCTTTGGTTGTCAATTGGCCTGTTAAAAATGTTTTAGAACATCTTAAAAACAAAAGGAAAATATAAAGTGGTAACCGCGCTTGCTCCCATAGCTCCACCCAAGGATCGAACAGATTTCTTTACCTCTCTGGTATAAAGTCGAATAATTGATATCTTGCACATCTTAGAGGAGTTCCGCATTGCATTTGCGCGGAAAAGTATAACACTAATTTAGATAACCAAGTGTTAAACTTTTCTCTACTTCACATAATTAAATCACATCTATCCAGGCAATACGCTGATAAATATCATCATATGGTCCACACACATTAATTCTTTTCCGGGCCAAAAAGGGGTCTGATAAAGATATTCGAACCAATGCCTAAAGATGTGTTTCACAAAAAAATTTGGGGACTAGTTTCCTTAGTTGGTGGATGGAAAGTTTATAAGCAACTGTTTTGAATGCTATTTCTTTTCCCCCGAGTAATTGATGTCTTTTGAGGCCCAAAGCTTGAAACTTTGGGGATCAAGCTTTAAGAGAGAGCTAATTGATGAAAGGTTGCTATCGATTTGTTCTTTCTCTCTTTTGTTTGATTGGTTTGGTGTTATTTCAGAACCATAACACTTACCAACCAAACACAACTATAAGAAAGACAACATATCGAATCTAAACAATTCCCAAAATCACTTTATTTTGTTCCTCCATCATTTAGATATGATTATAAGCTTCCCACAAAATTGCTTTATACATGTATAGAGAAACTAGTGTTTAAGTACCAAACTGAGAAATCATTTTATAAAGGTGACTGAACACTAAGTGGAGATATATATATGTCAGCAAGATTGGCAATGTGGACCCTTCATCTTCATTAAGATACACCATTGAATAAAATCTTTACTAGCATGAATATTTAATTTGGTGATCTCGTAGTTTATCTAGAGAAATATAAGGTCAGTGCAGTGGTGGATATCATTCTTGTAATAGTGATATTTGGGTGGGCAGTAATCACAAGAGTTTGATTAGAAAATTTAGCTATTTCTATTTTGATTGAAATGTGCCTTCATTTTTAGGGGTGTTCATGCCCAGAACCAGGTGTGAAAGCCTGTCCAAAGTCTGGATTGTTTTTATTACTGAGCCTATCCAGGCCTGGGTGAACCAAGCCCAGGACCAGCCGATTTGCGAAACGCGTGCACCCCTTTGTTTATGTTGGATCATGTCACATAGTCAGGCCTTTAATTAAGCATATGTAGGACTAATTAAAACCATCCCCATTTAAGAAGTGGGAAAGAAACTAGGTTCAAGCATATCCCACATGACTAAAATAGAGCCCAAATCTAGCCAAATGTGGGCTGGGCTAACTCGGGCTCGAGCTGGCATAGCCCATCAGCGTTGCTCCTTATTTTTATTATTTTTTGAATGATAAGTTAGTTCTTTTATTTCTCAAAGAATAATTTACAGAAAAGGAAGTCTTCCATATGGAAGATGCTTCCAAAGGGGCATACCCCTCTATTTACATAATGAAAAAAAAAAAGAAGAAGAGAAAAACAAACTGGCATAGCCCATCAGCGTTGCTCCTTATTTTAATGTTATTGTAAAAACCAAGTGGTGTTTGGATGTCAATTCTTCTCTCAAATAAGATTGGGTGTCCCTTCACGTCACCCCTGAGTTAGAGAAAATGACTCTTTTTTAAAATGTTCTCATTTTAAGTGATAAAAAAGTTACCTTTCCATAAAAACAAATCATCCAAATTTGGCCCATTTTTAAGTATTTTTTTGGTAGAACATCTATAGGTATTTGGATTAATGTGCATGTCCTATATAACCCCTCCTAGATTGCAACAACCTTGAATCCAGTGTAGTACTAGAGGTGATTTCCTCTTACCCAACAAAAGTAGGTATCATGTAAAGGAGATTCAGTAGAGGTTACTCTACCATTTATTCACAAAAAAAATTAGAGTTTACTCATCCTATTTATTTGCTAAAATGCCTCCCATCCCACCACCTGCAGCATTGTTAATTTGCTTCACTGTATGCTCCATGCATTCCCAAAATGTCCCCACCCAAGTGTACTCTATTCCCTCTCTGAAGAAAATAAAATGCATGCATGCCTAATCAATACATGTAACCCAATATCCAATTCCCCCACAAGATAGAAACAAAAAAAAAAAAAAAAAGGAATAAGAAAAGAAAAGAAAAAAAAAAAAACCAAGGTATATATATATAGACAACCCCAATTTCTACCTATCTTCCTTTCTTTCATTGGTCATGTCACACTAGATTTTATGCAACTATAGATGAAAAGATTAAAATATAGAAAGCAATTATTCATAAATCTTGCATTTTGTACTCTGAGCAAGGGCATGTGTCAGTGTCACCAACCAAAGAACCATAAAAAATGTCATGGCATTGATAATGTGGAAGAGAAGGTGGGACAGGGACGTACCCCTACAATAGAAGCCTTGCAGCAAAGGTTACATCTGTGATTCATGCATGTTCACCTTTTTCCATTTTCAACAATATATGTAAAGATGACAGAATAGAAATATCTTTACCTGCAAGTATCTTGGTGACAAAACAATTGGAAATCTCCATCAAGAAACCCCAAAGACGATAAAACAAAGGAAGGGAATAAATGTGGAAGCGGAAAGCGTAGAAACATATGTAGATGACAAGCTGAAAATGTGTACATATTTGTATTGGAAGCAAAGCAAAGATAGTGAGTGACGGCAATTGCTTGGCCATATCAAACCTTATTCCAAGGCATGCAAGTCATATCTATTAAATTCTTAATTTTGTGTCTACATCTACTTTTGGACTGATATTTTTTTAATATTATTGGTGGGGTTAGGTCAGTCCTTGTAGGTGGGCATGAAATATCAATTTCAAATAAATAACAACAGGAATGTGGTAAGAGGTTCACATCTTACATGGTGGGATTGACCTTGAGCTTTGGAAAGAATCTGGATGTGGAAGACTTGGTCACGTCATCAGAAATCTGTGAGTATTTCAAAATCTGAAAACTTCACACATCTTTTCGCCATTGCCATACTATCTATACTATCTACAGGATGGAATACCAAAACCCATGGCACTCTTATCTCTTATATAGGTAGTTCCAATTAGTCACGCTTTCTGATTAAAGAATATTTCACCGGAAACTCACATTCTCTAATCCAATTTAGACTCTTAAGTGGGAATAAATCAAGAATGACTCTTTACTAGAGTGGTAAGGAGCATCGGTTCTTATTTGGCTGTCGGAATTTCACTTTTTCACGCTTGTGGGGGCTCCTATCCCACTTGTGTGGGCCTCCTTTCCGTTTGTGCGGGCCTTTTTCCCATTTGAGTGGACTACCTTTTCATGTGTATGCGGGCTGCGCTCTCTCTTGGGTCAAAAAGAAAAAAAAAAAAAAAGAAAGAAAGAAAAAGAAAAAGTGGGGACAAAACGAGTCTTATTCTAAATGGGAGTCTTAAATCTCTATTGGTCCCTTCTCATGCTTGATCTGATGTGGGACATGCAAGCCACACGATTTTCTATACCTTGGGGATTGAACATTCTTTCTTTTAGTAAGAAATGGACGTTCATTAGGTTGGTTTGGCCAGGGCAAAGCTTCTTTTCTTTATAAGACGGGCATCCATTTTGGATTGTACTACACAAACACATATGGGCTCCACTTGATTCACATGATACTATCATGAGATTTTGGATTTCATTATTGGAGATGAAGATTTCTAAGTTAATCAATCCAACATAGAGTCTAGTAAAGCTAACCTATTAACCCTACAACAAAATACAGTTTTGCCAATGCAGTCATCGCGTCTGGAAAGGTAGGTTTTGCATCGACAAAAGATTTTCCAACGCATTTCAGCGCGTCAGCAGCGAGTCGGCAATCACGTGTAGCCAAATCCATAGCCGACGCTATTTTAACTATGTCGTCATATCCCTGTACAATTGTCAACGCACTGCAGCGTCGACCAATACGTCGGCAAAGAGATGTGCGTCGGCAAAAAGTCTAACTTTCCTGATTCGAAAACTATATTTGCCAACGCTGATAGTGCGTTGGGAGTTCCTAGTAATGGCCGTCGCTGGCAGCGCATTGGGAATTCATAGTAATAACCGACGCTTGTAGTTTGTTAGAAATTCCTAGTAATGGACGATGCTCGTAGTGCGTTGGGGATTCATGGTAATGGCCGACGATGATTAAGTGTTGGGAATTCATGAAATAGCCGACCCTATCAATGCGTTGGGAATACATGAAATAACAGACGCTACCAATGCGTTGGGAGTGCACTATATCTTTGGGCTAACACGTTGGGAAATGCAACTTCGTCGACGCACAAATCACGTCGGGAAATGTTGTAATAAATTTTCCTTTTTGTAACGTACGCTGGTGCGTCGGGAAAGATTATTATTATTTTTTTAATTAAATTTTCATTTATCCCTGTATACCACAAAACAAATTTGAATACCTGTTCAAACCACCAAACTTGATGCACAACCCAATTTAAAATAGATTCATTAACAAATCGAAAATAACATCCACAACCAAATATCCTACATCCATAAACCAAAATAAACCCACAAATCTCTAAAATACACAAATATTACTACTTGATAATTTCCAAAAATCTTTAACATATACAAATGTCTGTGATCAAAATAAAAAAGGTAATCTCTAAGAGCCCGCAGCCAGCACAATAAAATCCAAAATCAATATGCAAAACCAAAAAAGAACACCGTCAAAATACAAGTAGCAATAAACTAGCAACAACGCCCCATATTTAGCCCGGGGCAAAAAGTAAGATATTAAAATTTGAATTTATGAGATACCAAAAGTAATATTTTGTTGTTCGTTATAGTGGCTGCATTGAGCTTGTATGTATTTCATAGAACAGATGTAATATTGTGTTAATATAGATGACATTCACATGAGAGTAAGCTTCAATTGATTTATGAAAAGGAATAAGTCAAAATTGAGCTATAGCCGACATGGTAGTTTGATCTAATTGGCAAAATGCTGTGTTACTGACTCGCATCAAAACATCTGAAGTATCTTTTCCTGTGCTGTATGGACATCAAAAGTTCTTATGGGAGGCAGGGTGCCTCAAGCCTTGGGCAGAATGGGGAGATATCGACCATTAGTGCCAATGTGCCATAAAGTAGTTATCCACACACTCCATATGAAAATGAAATCTAACACATGCACATATTACAGATGGTAGAGAGATGAAAATTCAATGGTATTTTCAATGGTATGTTTAAGAAAACTGGATTTCAAGTTGGAAGAAGAAAAAAGATGGCAGGCCAAGCAGATCAAATGCTTGGGTTTAGTTGGAGAGATCCAATTATAATGAGCAGTAAGATGAGAAAAAGACCTTTGTTAAATCATTACTGCTAATTGTGACTGCCAACGGTGTTTGTATTTCAGTGCATTTGTTATTCTTGTCATTTATTAGTACCAACTGAGAAGCAGTTAGATTTATTGGGTTTTGCTTTTATGGAACACTAAATGGAATTCATAAATTGGAGCAGCTGCAGAGCGAAAAACTTAAAAAGTTGTCTATGAAGTGGAATTTATCTTTGCTTTTACATTGTAAATAAAAAATTCATTAATTTATAGTTCAAACTTCAAACTTTAATAAGAGAGTAAAGATTTATCAGCTAAAATGCAAATAAATTGTAGATTTCAACATAATAATCCAAAGGAATATAGCATTCTGATTGTAGCAAATTTTAAGACCAATGCCTACTTTCTGTAAGAGATGTGAATTAAAGATAATTATGGCCTCATCAATGTGCATGGCTTTCCAGCTTGGGTCAGGCCAGATCCAAACTCTTAAATCCAGGTTTTCCCCTATATTACAAGTTTATTACAACCATGGTCTCTCAATTTAAATCAAGATGTTGACTAAGAGAGTCACAATCTGATATTAACATACAGTGAGCGATTAACATGTAGGATCTATAGATCCTGCCAATGGTCATGCTCCAGTTGGATCAAATCATTGAAGATTTTCAAATGGCCAACTGATTCTTACTTCTGATGACTCAAAAGAAGAATAAGGCTATTATTTTCTTTTTGCTGGGAATAGCAAGACTAACCAAAACAAGATACAGAACGAAAAAAAAAAAGGCCATAAATGGTACCATAAAAACATCTCTACTTACCACTCTCATGTTTAATGGCAAATACTACCCAAATTGCAAATCCTCAAAAAAGTAGCATATCAATTGACAAACAACTACAACAATAATAAAGAAACTCTAAAATTAATAGACATTATCATGAAAAATTAGTACCTCTTTGTTCTTTCTGTATGCTCCCAACAGTTCCTTTGTCATATGAATCCAAATGAGAGCCTGCAAAATGAATTAGTACCTCTTTTTAGTTGATATTCTTCACATATAGCAAAATGAATAGCTGCATAAATATCCATAATGTTGAGTTATAACTCATGTAGATCCCACTGCCACTCATATTTTGACACGTGAGCCAGACTTCCATATAAAGAGTATATTCTGTAATAAAGTTTTATCTTTGCACTAATCTTCAAGAAGAAGAATCCGAAGAAGGAGAAGATGAGCCAACTCTCTCATCTTCTATCCCTTTGGCTGCTTCCAGATTCTCTGAAGAGATTTAGAGAGATCCTAGGCTTGTGGAAACGCTTGAATTCAATCAATAGATGAGTTACCATAATTTGAGAGGAAAGAAAGAGTTAGGAAATGAACGGTTAGAAAGTGGAGCATTAATGGCCCACAAAAAGCTTTCACATGGAAGAAGCATCCATTTGGCATCCGATGTATATTATCCCTGATGATATGGGAACCTCCCATCTATATTATCACTGTTGATGCTCTGTTTGTACGAAGCAAAACCAATGCTCTCTCTTTGTTCCAGTACAATCAAAAGATTTAAATGGAAGTAAAGAGAGATCCAAATGGACAATATGAGAAATTCTTTTGGAGTGAAGAAGATTTGATTGTACTTCAACCTGGAGTTGTATTTATAGAAACAAATGTCAGCAAATTTTCTTGGTGGCCTGGTTTGTGATCCCATGTGGCCCATTTCTCATAATGGAAAGAAGGATGTGAGGTTTTGGCCTCTTCACTTTTAGCTTTCTGGGTGATTTTCCTTTTGCTGCTTTATATTGATAGCACCTTTCTCATATGTAAAAATCATCTTGATGGCATGATTTTTTAAGATATCCACATAAAGAACTTTTCTTTTGATATCTACATAGATTATTTTTTTCTACTGCTGCTACTGTTCTTGTTCCTACTCATTGATATCTACTGCCCCTTATTTCTTTAATCCTACCTTTTTTTTTTCTAAATTTTATACACTCCAAAAGAGACGATCTAATTATTGACACGGGACAATAGCATTGAAACCCCCTCACCACCACCAAGAATACAAGAGTATGCCATGAATCTGATATGATTAACTAATATTAAATGATATTACCAAAATTAACATTTAGTTAGTTTACTTCATTTTTTCTCAAAAATATTATGATACATATAATTTTAAGAGTGTGTCATGGAATATAATGTACTTTATGGAAACAAATGATAAGATTTTCAAGTGCATCCCTCATTGGAAAGTCTTATTCTGCCTAAGAGAAGCAAATAGACACCTTTTTGATTCACTCGCCTAATTAAAATCGCATTCTTTATGTTTCTTTCATCAAAGCATTCTAGAAATATAATTGTCTTTATGTGCAGCATATACAGACACTCAATGAAGAATCAATTGAAGAGAGAGGATGACTAAACAAACCAAAGAAGAAAGAGAGAGATCTGGAAAATGTATATCTGATTTCATAAACTTTCAACATATTTTCTTTTTTGTTTTGCGAGTGGTAGGATCGCTTCCCATTTATGCTTGTCTTTTCGCATGTGTGGATTATCTTCCCACTTATGTGGGCTACCTTGAGTCCCAGCCCCTTTTCATGAGTGTAAAAATAATTACTATAGAATTAAGATTCATGACAAAACTTTCTTTTCCAAGTAGAAATGGATGTATACTATACTCATCCCGTTCAGATGCACATCGTTCTATTTGTAGGTGTGAGTGGCACATGGTTTGCTTTCCATTGGCACCGACGCTCACTGATTCATGGAACTAACTCAACTAACTCCTGAGTGATTCTCATTGTTTCGTAGAAATCAAAGGACCCTCAATTTCCTCAAGTTCAAATTAATTTCATGACCTTTTGCTGATTTTTTTGCATTAAATCACACGGGAATTGAATACATATTATGGTTAAAAATGAAGGTCAAAAGTTTCCAAACATGAGCATAAAATAATATCTTGTTTTGATTCTATTTCCCAAAAGAAAATATTGTTCAATAACATTTTTTTTTAAAACTCACATTTTAATCTTCACTTTTAACAACCCTATGTATTTAAATAAAATCAAATAGGCCGAGTTACCAAGTTAGATATACAATCTTTGAGGCTAGTGCTTACAGATTCTGTGAGCACATTATTATATATCCATCAGTGAGATGCACAATCCAAACTGCTAAAAGTTAATGTTCAAGCTATCATTATGTAGAACTCAATAACTAGAGTTATGCTTATTATTTTCAGATTGATCACGTGCTCTGCTAAGAAATGGGTGATTCTCATCCACATGGGGACCACCTTGTAGGGCCCACATGAATGAATGTCAATCAACAGAAGTAAGAGATTGAATCATTCAAGGGTCTCATGATTGTTAGAGTTGGGAAAAATCATACCCATCACATTTTCTTAACCTTTGGCTCAGTTCTGGTCAGTTTAATCACTTAGGTTACATGAATTTGCCCAAATCTGAACCCAACCCATATCAGGTTATACTTGTCAATCCATGCCCAACCTTGATGTCAAAAGGGTTAGCTCCAATCCTAAATGACCAAGGTGGGTTGGGTTTTGGGTTGTCAGCTAGCTCAGAGTGCAAAGGATTGGGTTGGGCGCGATTCAGATCAGTTTCGGGTTTGAATAGCACGTATGGACTCAACCCAAACCGATCCAACTCAAAACAACCCATTTATTAAATAGGTTGAAAATGTTAACCTGAAGTAAAAAGAGGTAAACGCGAACCCTGAATTACAAGGTCAATTTGGGTTGGGTTGGGTTGGCAGATTTTGTTAGGAATATGCAAGGGTCACCATGGGCTCCTGCTACTTAGCTTGGGTGGGCTCCTTTCAAGTATCCGTGTTCAAAACCTGGACCATCCCAGGTGGACCAAACTCCTGCCTCTACTGGGTTGTGTATTCAGGCCCATCTAGATCCTGATATCTAGCTAGACACTGAACGCGCCTGGTCTGGGCATTGTAAGTTAAGGCCCAATTATAAGCCCAGATCATCATGGCACATAATGTACAGGTACGAAGGATGCTAAATATTTTGCAAATGGGTAGTTGTGGGCCTAACTTTCAGCTTTATGTTCTGGATCTAGGGTGCATTTTCGAGTGACAACTAAATGGGCTGGGCCTCGACAACCTTTCAGCCGGCCTAAACCTACCGATGAACACTGCAAGTCCCAGTTAAGTTTTTGGGCTATGATTACCACTGGTTTTGAGCTTCAGAGAGGTCCCTTGGTTTTAAGTTTCAACACTGGTTAGATTCAGGCTTAATATTTTGCTCTTTGTTCACTCAAGGAATAATAACTTGTTGGGTTACAATGAATTGTATCCCAACATTCTCTTCTAGGATCCGGCCCAATAACATACTCGGACAATGTCACTGACCTGACCCAATATGGGTCTGAGCAGGCCCATATCTCCAACAAAGTGGGCCTACATTTTCCTCTTCATACCACCATGTTCCTTCACCTTGATTGAAATGATATAGACCATTGGATTGAGCAAATGAAACATACCGTGATGTAGATTTCAACAGCTAAGATTGAAACTTGAATGTTGCTGGTTGTATGGGATCTTTCCTATGACTAAAAATGGTGGATCTATGTGGGCTGGGCTGGAAGGCTAATATGCTTAGGCCCAAATCCCTCAGACCTTCCATAGTCCAGATTTCGGTTAGAATTTCAAAAATATCCAAATGAAAACAAGTTTTATTCCTGAAACGTAAACAACATTTCAATATATGATGTAGTCTCGGTTTCTTTGGAGTTCTCATGGGCTTGGGACTTATGGGCCAGATCAAGGCCCAGACCACTTTTTGCTGGGCTAGGCTATATTATTTGGGTCGGGCTTGGGTTAAGTTATAGAATGCCCAAAACATGGCCTGGCCCGAATATGGAGTGCCTGTGATTTAGTAATAATTTGTCAAACAACTGATAAAAAATGGGGCTTGACTTGGCCTGGCCCAATTCATTTAACTAAATGGGCCTTTGTTTCTAAAGTCGGGCTGGGCTTGAATATTCCTTAGCCCAATCTGGCCCAGCCATGAACACCCCTAGTTTTCTTGTGTTGATTGCTTTAATAGAATTCCCTTAAATAAAAAGAAAAAGAAAAGAAAAGAAAGAGAGACAGAAAATCAAGAGTAGAAATGGGATGTTCAAGGAGATTACACAAACAAGGAGATCCATCCTGGTTGGCGGTCAATGTTCAAAGGAGTCCAACATCAATGATATCATGTGTTACATCATCATCAACAAAGACGAGAAGGGAAATGTGATTATGGCCATGAGCAAGATAAAAAAAATTAGAGTGGATAGAGCTGATGACATTGAAGCTTTAGCAACATTAACAATATGATTTGTAACAATGGGGTGACCAATATTATCCTAGAAAGTGATTCCATGTGAGCGGTGAATGCATTGTTTGGAGAAATCAAAGATCTAGTGAGTAGTTTTAGTAATTTTGAAGTGCATCATGTGTATAGAGAGGGGAATGCAGCAGCTTACAATTTGGCTAGACCATATTTTGATGATATGGTGGTGTAGTGGCACTCTATCGCAGACTTGATAAAGCAATAGGTAGTTGTTGATGCTATGATGGCTTCTTAATAATACTCCCATGAGTTTTCTATAAAAATAATAATAATAAATATGAGGAGCCACCTAATATATTTTTTAACATTATCTTTTAAGTGAATAAATTATATACTAAATTAACATATAATATAGAAAAATTTCTTAAAAAATATTCCATTTTGAAACACCCCCAAACAATATAATATTATCTCTTCATCTCATTAGTTGATTCCACATTTTCTTTTCTTTATTCTTCTTCTTATTGGTCATTCCAACCTGGTTGTTTTATCTAATCACACTAGAGATATTGTGGAATAAATATCTTGTTTTGTATGTGACTATAAATTATGTCAATGGGTAATCTACTGCTCTGCGCAAACACATGTGGTGTCACGACCAGGCCCCGAGATCAGAGTCATTAGGGTTAACCCCCGGGTAGCGATACAATCATACTTACTCCCGTAAACCCCGTTTAACCGAAGTTACAACGAAGTCTACAAGGGATCTTGCATACGTACCTGTCAATGTACAATTGCGGAACATATACAAATACATATACATTGACAATGCTTAACAAAATGAATCGGAACATTTACTTTAAACGTTAAAGGTCACCTTACATTGTTTCAGTTCCCATACTATCAACCACTGCATATTTACATACAATGCAGGGGATATCATTTCTATTAATTACAATACCAAAACGAATGTACAAAACTCTTTCTAAAAAGGTTTCCAAAAGATTCCAATGAACCGCGCTCCAATCATGTCCATTCAGCTAGACCTCCTGGAGGTAGCGAATGGGCTTCCTCCGCGGGCGGGACGGTCGCTGAGGGACCGGCACGGGCAACTGAGCCTGTAATATCATCAGTAATACCGTGAACACGACGGTTCAACAAGGTATACATACATTTATGACATATTCATAATTCCTAGCAATTTAGTGTCTAACAGTGCTAAACAATTCATAATAACCATAATTAACAATAACAATAATATGGCAACTACACTAGCATTGGTTTCAACTCCATTCTATTCATTTAATTCTTCCAAAAGGAAGCATATGCATATTCATTTATTCATTAGGTTCAACCTTTATTAATGGCTTTTCAGTGTATGACCTTTCAGTCAATGACCTTTCGGTCCAATAAGGTGGGATCTCCCAGTGTCTTGATCAGAGATCACTGGTGTCACCACGGGCTCCGGAACACCCCAATCTCATCTACTGCAGTAGGAATAGTCATTTCATTTCTCAATTTATTCAATTCAATGCAATAATGAGTTTAAGAAACCGCTAGGTAGTGCCAAACCCGTTAACCCTTCGTATCAATCTCATTCTCACTCTAAAGTAAGCCTCTATCCAATCCTCTAACCAACCATCGAGTGTAACTATGGTTATCAATGCAAGTATTACTTTTGATGACATTACTTAATTGATTTTGCATTCGAATAACCATAGATAACACTTATGGAGGTTTACATATCACTTAACTATACGAGAAGCATTGATGACCACATAAGCGATCTTAGTTCTCGAAAAATTCTAAAACTGACCGAAATTTCCACTTTGCTATTAATGTGCATTTCTGTATCAGGTTCGCTCGAGCGGACACCTCACAGAACGATGGTCGCTCGACCGCACTTTAATGTTCGCTCGAGCGACCGGTCCAAAACGAGTTTTCTCTAAAACAGAACCTTGGTCGCTCGAGCGACCCCCTGTTCGCTCGAGCGAACTGTCCAAAGCTCAACTTCGAAAATCTGATTCCTTCTCTCTTCTTTCTCACTCACTTATCCCTTATTCCTCCACAACCTGCAAGCATAATGAGACCTCCTGTCCCCTCCACACACACCATCCATGCCCAATTAATCTAACAAATCATACATAATATAATTAGGGTTTTTAAACCCAAAAGTCATCATATTATCTAATGCACCATGTATTTCCATCAAAATCAATGAAAACACTATAACAAGCATAAATACATGCATCACTTGCCTTATTTGAAGCTTCTCCTTTGATTAGTTTGGATTCACTACACTTGGAGCTTTAAAATCCCAAAAGAACTCTATGAAATGGAGGAAGATGATGATGAAGAGGAAGAAGATGAATTCTTCACTTGCTCCTTCACTTGATTCACACTTAATGATGAAGAAATGGAGGAAGAAAGAAGAAGAAAAAGGGTGAAACGGCTGTGCCTAGGGTTTCTCTTAAGATGAATTCATTCAATGGATTCATCTTAACCTATATAAAAGGCTATTTTGCATTTAAGCCCAATAACTCTCATTAATTCCATTTCAAGTCAAATCAAGGTCCATTTGGTTCAATATTCATCGAATCACTTCAAGCCTTTTATGAAAGTTAGCGTACTCGTCGAGATACACATGTTGGTATCAAGAGTTTCCGACTTCGACAAAATACGTATAAATCCGTATTTATACACAAGTCCTTCATTTGCTTGTTTAAGCTCCTTTTCGATTCAACTTAGTTCTTAATCTTGTCTAACCTTTCATTAAGCCTAAATTAGGCTAACTCAACTTCAATTGGTGACAAATCACCATTAAGTCATTTAAACCGGCTTAATTAGTCTTAAGTTCCATTAATTAGAGTTAATTGGGATTAACTCGGGACGGAGCCTAACATGTGGCCACAAATAATATATAGGCCGAGCAGCACATAAAGGGCCGCAACCCACGGGTCAATATATTCGACAATAAAAAATAAATATACCATGCATGAACACTAAAATGGAGAATGGCACTCCAAACTTTTTCTTTCTTATTTTCTTTGGTAGGAATAGGAAGGACTCCAAACTTGAAGCCTTAGCAAACCAGCTCAAGGGGGCGTATGTGAAGAGTCATCCTCGACCATTCTATGTTAGATTTTAGGACCCCCCCCTAACGTTGAAAAGTATGCCAAAATTTACATTTTATCCCTCATTTTGTCGCTACACTAAATGCAGATGAGGAAGATGGCCACCATTTCAACGGCTTTAGGCGTTGCACAAACATCGCACAAACATCTCCTAAAAGAATTTGGACTCTAAAATCTCAAGTTTTGATCGCCAACAATTATCACCGACAGTTAGATTGCAGCCAACAAGTCAAATGCCTAGATATCTTCCATAGGCCTTTGGAACATGGCCAATCTATGGAGGGGCCTACCATGCGAAAGGTATGGATCCGGGTAATGAATGTCCACATAGATGGTAGTAACAGGGGAATCTGGATCAGTAATCTCCCAATGCTTTCCACGAGTGGAAGGAGTAGAACCCATGGTAGAGACCAACTAATGAAAATTCTAGACATTCAAAATGACGGCTTGCCCTGTTCGTGGATTGTCAAATCATACTCAGAAAAAGGAGTTGGTTTTACAATAAGATTGAGCATATTATTAATGCAATAATTAACATAATTTTATAAATAATTAATAATATTCATTAATCACATTACTAATGACATGCTTAATCTTGAGGTGGGAGCAACTCAGTTATGTGAGAGCACCTGAAGAACAGGCAGGCCTTCATTTTTAACGGGCCAGACTTCAATTGGGTGGTCCTATATTATGGGTCCCACTACTTCCAGTCACGTGCAGAGTGTGGGAGGGCATTCAGGGGATCTGGTCTCAGAAATAGAAGACCAGATCAATGCATGAAAATTGAACGATGAACAATTTTTTTTTTTGTTTTGTCATGGTGTGTAGAATTTTCTATTAATTTGACCTATGACTAGGTGGCATGTGCTCCTACGGAATCGGATTCCCTGTTGGATCGGAACAGAGAAGGACACATAAGGGGGCGGAGGAAGGGAAAAAATTTCTCTCTCCTCCGCCCCACTACGTGCCACCACCTGTTTGGTCCAAACAGGGTTTCCCTGTTTGGACCAAACAGGGAATCTGTTTCCGTGCTCCTACTCCTTACCATGATGCACCTGTTTGAGGACCGAGGTGAGGATAAGCCTTCTTTGCAGTAGTCATCTTTGCTTCCTCTTTTACTTTTCTGAGTTCCATCCAACGTTCCAGTTTTTACCATGTCAATGTCTCCAAATAGTTCTCTCTCCTCTTCTCCATATATAGAATCACTCAGCTTCTAATACCCATATGCATTTTTTTTGCTCTTTCATCTAAAATAGCCATATACTTCCTCTCTCTCTCGCTCTCTAAATGGCTTTCTCTACTGATGCTTCAGTTGTAGGAGATAAATATAGATCTCATATACACGGGGAGGGAGAAAAGAACACCAAATGGAGATTTGGTGCTCCTCCAAATTATGATGTAGTAAACAAGCTCTTTGAAGAAGGCCAAACCAAGGTTGGTTGAATTATAGCAAACTACTCTCTCTCTCTCTCTCTCTCTCTCAGCCATCAACCTAAGGTGATGAAAGTACATGAATCTAAGGTCTAATGGTATTTAATGTAGGTATGGCCCAAAGGTTCCCTGGAAGAAAGAGTGCAGACCATTGTGAAGACATGGGAAATGGAGATTTTCCACAAGACATGCATTGATGACTTTAAAACCTTGAACCCAGAAAAGTTTACGGTTAGCCTAAATGGTATGAATTGCTTCTTCTCTCTAGCTTATTCTGGGTTAGGATTATGCTGTTTGTGGCATCATGTACATAATTTTACTTTCCTTAATTGATTAAAATATGAAGCCATTCTCATTGGGTAATAGGCCACCACCAAGATCAAATCAAGACCGTTCAAAATGGTGGGGCATAAGAACATCTGATTACAATAAATTTCGACCCTGTTCAATTCATGATGAAACCATTTTCCAATGAGGTGGATCCCACTGCCCTTGTGGTAATTGAGGTTTAGAGGTGTAAAAGTTTAATGGATTGTGATTGTAGGAGGCCCAACTCATGGGCTGCAAGATCTTGTTAAGCTAGGAGGTTACAATGTACTGTTGCAAACATCACTGCCGGAAAGCCTACGTGCCTACAATCCAGCCGTTGAAACGGCAGAATCATCTCACGAGGCATTTACAACAACATTCCCTCGTGGGTTTGCATTGGAGATCTTTGAAGTTTATTCAGGCCCTCCTACGATCGTGTACAAGTTCAGGCACTGGGCTTTCATGGAGGGTCCTTTTAAAGGGCATGCTCCCACTGGGGAGATGGTTGAATTCTATGGGATAGGCATCTTTAAGGTACTCTCAACTGTTTTTGTTTTTTGTTCTTCTTCTTCTTCTTATTATTATTATTTTGATATTGACTTTTGAGAAGAGAGATTGTGAGAAATTAATTTGGACAATTTCTAATGAAGTTTGTTTTGTTATTTTTTATGGGTGTGTTTTAGCTTGATGAATCAATGAAGGTTGAGAAGGTGGAGTTCTTTTATGATCATGGTCAGTTGATAGGTCGTCTCCTCAGAGGCCCTCTCTTGGATGATGCTTCTCAAAGCTCTGGAACTTCAGCGATCGGCTGTCCTTTCTTGAACAGCCAGTAGTGTCTCTTAAAATAAGGCAATTCAAGTGCTATATATACTTAATAAGGGTTATGACTCAATTTCTTAGATTCCAATTTGTCTAAATAAAATTCATGCAGCGTATATTATAAACATGAATATGTGTGCATTGTAATTCATTTCTGTTGTAGTAGTGATTTTAGTTTGGAATCTATGAATACAAGCTCTCTCTCTCTCTCTCTCTCTCTCTCTCTCTCTCAACTATAATATTAACATACGGTATACGGATACTCTTTAGAGGTAGCCAAATGAATTGTGTCATATAATTAATCACACCCATAAATAGATTAACAATTGTTTGGATGCTCATCCCAAGCTGTATCTCATGGGTGCGTGCATGAGTGGGTGTGCGTGTGTTCTAGTCCCCTATGTAGCCAACAAAAAAAGAAAGTTTGGATGTTCTCATCATATTAGACTTAATCATATATAACAGCATATTGTGATGGTCTTTGCAATAAATAAAGTAGTTAGGATACCTGCTCTGAAAGTCCTCTTAAGTCTCTTTGATGGCTTTGGACCATTTCTCATGCTAGTACATATGAAATAGCTTCCGGGGTCTTATTTTGGTTATTATTTTCCTTCCTATATGAGAGTCCATGTCCCCTTATTCTAGGAAGCACGTGAAATTTGGTGATGCTCTTCAATGGGGCCTATTTTATAAATCCTGAAACCGCTCAAAAATAAATATTTCCGTCTTGTATGGAGTAGTTTATCAAACTTTCACTCCAAAATGATCGGGGTACACCATCAGATTACTCATGTTTTTTTTTTTTTCTTTTTATGTGGTCAATCCAACGATGGGTTTAACTCTTATTTGAGTGAAATTTGGGGACAACCTTTACATAAGAAGGGATCATTTATATTGAAACTTAAAATTTTTATTGAGTGGGTCCCAGTAAAGAGCTTCCCCAGATTTCCGATAAGTCAGAAAATTAGAGGATATATAAGCTTTTACTACTTAGTTGTCTGGATCCTAAAATTTGTCCAATATTTAAGCTTTGAGTTTTTCTTTTCTTTTAATTAAATCAGCACTCTAATCATAAAACCTGCACGAATCTCACAAACGAGCAGACCACATATTGTGCTAAGACCCAACTCGTGGGCCCCACTTGGATGAATTCCTATCAAGGGGTAAGATAGATGGAAAACATCTCTTTATAGATAAGGCTCATGAAAAAAGAAAAATCAGTCTTATCACTTTATCTAGACCTTGATTTAATTTAATAGCCTAGTAGTTTAATTAATAGTACGTCTTTTAGCCATCATTTTTTTTTAAATTCAATTCGATAATAAAAAAAAGAGTTCAATGAGCATAAAACATTGTATTGTGCCAAATCATATGAGATAAGAGTGTGAAATGAGCAGCACTAATTAAAGCTGGTGACAAGGATTCGTGTAGGTAAATATAATGAAGATGAAAGTCTTCTCTTAAAATATATGGAATGAAACATGATATAGATCAATGCCACATGCTAGTCACCAGTGGTGGTTGGTAGTGGCCATGTTTAAAAGTGACATTGAAAAGTAGTATTTCATCCGTCACATGAAAATAAATCAATAGAAAGCATGGACTGCTACCTGCATTTTTCTATACTTTTGGTAAAATCATGTAAGTCATCCTCACCCCGGCCTTGTCCAGTTAATAAACTATTCCAGAGAGAAACTTAAGTGATTATTATCTCATTGGGCTATTCTATTCTAAAAAGAAAAATGTACCCCATAAAGAACATGAAAATAAGGTTGGATTCGCATTATGACTTATAAATTCAAGGTTCCAGTCATAGGATTTGTTTCATTTATATTAATTATCTAGATCTAGATCTGGAACATGAAGAAGCGCAACTTATATGAGATAAGACTTCGATAATAATGATAATAATTTGGAACACGTTAAAACCTAATGATCATATAAATGTAAAAATATAGTGACAATATATTCTGATTACAATATTTATATATCTTTGGTCCATGATCATAGTACTTAGCATCGATCCTTCAGGTCTTTCGCTCTGACCTTGGGTTCATACCCATCCTATTTGGGAGACTTGGACCGGGAAATTACGTTTGATGGTTGAAGAGGCAGGAGGCTGCAAGAAAATTAGGAACCCTTTAGGGAGTTTTATTTGTTTATTTAATCATTTATTGCTAAATAAGAAGATTTCATTAAAAAAAAAACAATAAGCAACAAATGAGATGGCCTATATCCATATTATTAAGTATTTATATTGCCTGTACTACCGTCTCAAGGTTTTGGTAGAAATGATCAATTTATTAGAAAATTTAATTTAGTATCAAAATCATCCGGTCGTGAGTTCGAAATCCAATTTATTGGAGTGACTCGAGTTGATCAGTCCTTAATTGGATTGCGCTAAACTGCTCCTGACTCGTGATGGACTTGTTGGGCCTAGAGGGTAGTTATAGGTTGTTATTGACTACCAACGTAGTTAATTGTCCAAAGGGATCTTGTCAACATTCAAACTCATAAGCGGTAGTCAACACATTTAATCATTTCTCTAAGCAAAGGTCAATAGGTGTTAACCCATGGTTGATTTGGTCCGGTTGAAAAACGTCTTTTTAAGTTGTACTGTAATGTGTTTTAAAGCATCCATTTATTTTCTCTTTTCAAAGATTTGGTTCCACCTACAGCAACACCTACTACTATATATATATATGTTACTAGTGGAGCCCTGCACGTGCAATGCACGTGCAAGGAACACAATCTTTCAGTATGATAATTTGGAAAAATAAAGTCATTGAAAAACTCAATATTAACAATCCCAATGGAGAATGACCAGTTTACATATAGCTCATTTTTTTGGCAAATTAAGCAATTTACAATCACTAATTATTCTTATGAAATTCAGTAGAAGTTTCAATAGAAAAAAGTAAGAAGAAGATGGAATAACAAGATATATGGAAAATGAAACTAACTGAAAAAAAGTTGAAAACCAACCTTTTCTGGCCATACATGATTAGGCAAAACACTCACCAATTTCAATATAGATCAATAGTCCGGCCTATTTCCCATTAAAATTTGTCTAAAACCTAGCGCTAGATACATACAAAATTCATGTTGAGAAGCATCGAATGACAGTAATACCAATACAAAGAAATTTGAATATCATGGAAAGAAACAAGATTGATATGTCAAGATGAGGGCCAGAGCAACAACTTAAAAAGCTTTCTTGAATTAAGATGACACCACTACCAAATTTTGAATCATGTACATTTGTGGCACTTCTGTTAGCTTTTTATGTATCATAAATCAGTTCTGTTACATTCTAATTTTGTAGTAAGTGAATCTTTGAAACAAATATCATAATTTGAAGCAAGAGAACCAACTACAAAGAGATCTTTAGGCATGCACTCTCAGGGCGGGCACAACTACTTCCTTCAAACTTCTTAAGAAAATTTAATGAAAAATTCATATTATCTTAGCATTATAGTAATGTGGTTGCAATGTTGGACAGGAATCAAGTCCAAGAGTAATACTGGTTCGACCTAAGATGATGCATTGGATGAAGCATGCAAAATCATAAAGAAAGACAATTAGCACCCTTAAACACAGTTTAGCACGTAGAATGATAATGAAGGAATGCATATTGCCAGAATTGCCTAAAACAAAAAAAGGGCCCTAAAGCAATCTCTTCAAATCAACATAAGAGGGTGGATCTAAAAACATGAGTCAGCATATCAAAATGATGGGTTCCATTGCATCATACTCATAAAAACTTGAAAGGAAAAATAAAATACCTTATCATAATTCAAGAAATAATAAGACAAGCCATTAGTCACTTGCATTGGATGTTGGTTTGACATATAGTAATAAAATTTAAAAGAAAACCAACTTACATGGAATGAAGAAATCAAGAAAAGGCTTAGATGACAAAAATCTGCAAACGCTTGCATATTAAAAAAAAAAACTTTCATGACACCTTGATTATCTGGCTACTAAGAAAATGAAGCATCTAAATAGACTGTAAGCCTCTCCATAACATCTCCGTATCTTTGGCTAGTGCACCCACACGTCAATGAAATATCTTCCTCATTTCAACCCACTAATGTCACCCAAGTCCTCATCACTAAGCATGAAAACACCATACTTTCTTAGTAAATGAGATATATATATGTCCAATATTTTTTTTTCTGATCTAACACAAGCATACTATCAAACCACATAAAATATTTTTCTATATTTTTTAGTTGACTATTTGGTTAGATCTACTCTTGCATAGTTTTTTGTATCGATTGCGGATTTCTACTGCACCCTAACATATTTACTAGCATATATAGATTTCATAGTGAAATAAGCTTTGCTGAAAGATTATTAAAGAAGTGAGGGGTGAGAAACATGAGGTTATGGATGCAAAAGGGAACTTGACCATCGTGGGATTTGAGTTCTAGGGTGATGGATGACCATTTGTGAGGTCCCACCCTTGGTGGGCCCTCTAAGGGCTATTTTATAGACTAATTAACTCTAATTTATGTTAATTATTGTTTAATTATGTTAATCTTTGCTAATCTCTACTAATCTTCGCTAATTATTGCTAATCCTTGCTAATCATTGTTAATTACTGTTTTATTTGGGCTAATTAGGGGCTAATTAGATTGTCTAGTTAGATTTCCTAAGTTAGTTAGATTAACTTAGTGGGTTAGTGTTTTTTAATTAATTGGGTGATGTGTTAATCCTAAGCTTAGTTAGTAGAGTCTAATTAATTAAGTGATTAAGTGGGTTTAGTTGTGCTAAAGGTGCCTTTCTAGAAGTTTCCTAACCTAATGACCAGCCTACCCTTAAACCCTAACCCTAATCCCAAGATAAACCCTAAACCCTAAGGCTAAAGCTAGTAATTAACCACCCCTCTCCTAATCTATATAAAACCTCTCTTAACTATTGCAAACCCTAAACCTAAGCTAGCCCCCATCCTAAGATAACTTCCAGCCCCCTTCCCAAGGAAACCACCCCAGCCCAACTGTTTCTTCTCTCCATTCCTTCCCCTACGTTGAGCTAAGAGTTGCAACAGCCACTGTTACTGGAATTTCCATCTTGAAGACTGCTGCAACAGAAGTGCTCCCTCATTCCTTCATTTCCTCATTTCATCTCACTGTTGCTGAGACTCTGTTGCTGGAATTTCATCCTGAAACTCTGCTGCAACTACTTCATCTCTGCTGTGCTGGAATTCTATCTTGAAGACACCTCCTGCAACCACTTACTCCTCCTACATCACCTTCCTTCTTCCTCTCTGCATTTCTCTCATCTGTGACTCTGCTGGGATTTTATTGAGAAGCTGTTGTCTCATCTGCTACTTGCTGGAAAGATCACCTCCTGGAGCTACTAATTGCTGTGAGCTTCTTCTTCTTCAGCTGGGAGCAGCCACACCCATCATCTTCTTCATTTCCTTCTTTCCCCCTTCATTTCCCCTAATTCCAGCAACCATTACTGTGCTGGGACCTTTTCCAGCAGCTACTGTTGTGCTCTTCTACTTCATCTTCCTCTTCTTTTCTCATTCTTCAAGCCACTGCTACTGCTGGGTTACATCTCCATCATCTCTGTTGTGCTGGAATTGCCGAGGAGCTGCCGCCACCCTGTTATATCTGCTTCCATCTCTTCTGTTACTGCTGGGAATTACCTCAAGGGACAGCAGTCACTGCTGCTGCTCAGCTGGGTCATCTTCTTCTTCACTCCTCTGCATTTCAGCTGGAATTCTGGGCCTATCTCTTCCTCTTCTCTCTACTAATCTCTCTCAATCACTAAAGAGGCAAGTGCATCATACTCATAACCTAGGATGTGTATTTTAGTTCATGATTCAGTAGTTTTCCATTTCATTTGATGTTCTGTTATGGTTAGTTTCTACCTGAGCTTGTTTGTGTATGTTTGGATGGAAAGGTCACTGATGGATGGGGGTTTTCACCCCCCATTTGGAAGATCAGTGGGCCATAAGGTGATGGATGGATGGGTTTTGTGTTATTAATTGATTAGAAGTGTTTGGGTGGAGTTTGGAAGAGATTGGAGGTGGTTTGGGCGAAAAAAGAGCTGAAACGGAAAAGTTGCAGAAATGCAACTGGGACTGAAATCCCAGTGTTCTCGGTCGACCGAGACCATCTCGGTCGACCGGCAACACTGCAGTTTGAAAAAAATGAAGCCTCAGTTATTTTCTGCAGATTTTCCCTGACACGCCCGGGGACTCGCCCGACAGTGTTCTAGGTCGACCGAGACCCCTCTCGGTCGACCGGGAACACTGAAAATTGGAAAAACAGAGCTCTCAGTTAGCTCTGTTCTGCAGGGAGAGTTTCTGTTGTCTGGGTCGACTGGGACCCATCCTGGTCGACCGAGACAACTAGGTTTTGATGGAAAATTGGCCATCAGCCATATTCTTGTAGAAAACCCATTTTAATCAGTTTGGTTGACCCGGCTTAGTCCAGGTTGACCCGTTTACATGGTTTTCACTAGAAATGACTGAAAGTTGGTTTTTCACCCGAAACTCAGACTGTTTGCGCCCAAATCAACCTGAAACTTAGAATTAGCATTTAGAAAGTGTTTAAAGCTGGATCATCAATCTTTCTAAGGTTTTCAGAGTATGCGGTCAATCACCTAGGCCTGGTTGTTTGACCGGACACGCTGTAAGCCTTTAGAAACGATATAAGTTGTCCAGGAAGCCTGATTCAGATTAGTTAGTGCACTCGGTTGATCTTCCCGGCCAGGAAATCAACCGAGCTCACAACACATCAGGTTCACCTGGAAAACCCTGATTGTTCCAGTTTTCAACACTTAGGAGATATGATCAGTTGTGGGGCCCATTGACCATCCAAATGAGCATTTGTCAGTGTCCTAAGCCCGAGTCAACGGTGTGGCTCAACCTTGACTCGCGGGGACCACTGTTTAGAGTTTTGGTTGATAATCTAAGATGATTCGACCTCTAAGAGTTGTCATAGATGCCATTAACTAACTAAGCACCAAATACAATATTTTACGGTATTAATGACATCGTTTAGAGATCGAATTACTGGAGATAGACCCGAACCTAAAGTGGCCCATTTACCTAGGATTGGACCGTTGCTTTTCCCCGTTGATTCCCTGATTGAAGTTTATACTTCAATGTTATTTTACTCTGTCATTCTTAGATCTTAGGATAACTGTTTACTATTAATTAAACATAATTGGAAGACTTGAACCTAGGGTATCTAGAGGTGACCCGATGATGTGTTTTCGGAGATCATTGACCCGTGTCTGTGTCTAGGCGGGCCCTTATTGGGCCTAAGTGTGGAGATGTGAACCCTTTAGCTTGAAGATGTAGTTTCTATTGGACTGTTAAGTTATATGGTTTATAATGGAACTGTTTATCAGTAGTAGATGGATTGTTGCCTCGTTTGGACGATTATAGACCAGGCCATGTACTGATGGGCCTTGGTATGGATCCAACGAGTGGGCCTGGACCTTGAATGAGATCCAGAGACTGTATTGAGATGTGTAGACCTCTTAGAGATATTGTTAGGACCTGGTTCACGCAAGGCAAAGCCTAGACAGACACAGACCTTAGAGTTATTCTTGAGTCGGCATGAACATTCACTCGGTTGATTTAAGCTCAGCCTGTGGACTGATCATCCCTGGTAGGAGCTAGTTGAGTGTTGTGGAGCTATCATGATGAGCTGTGTGGTTAAGACGGCAAGGTGTAATACCGTGCCGATCTGGAGTGATGAGATGATGAGTTGATGAGTGAGAGTCGGGATTAGTTATTCCCTGGTGAGATTCCCCGCCGCGATTGTGTTCAGTATGGGAGGGCCGCGGCATAATATCCCGCGGTATTCCAGCTCGTGTGAATGTGCCACCTAGTTGTAGTAGTTTAGTTGATTTCTATTTATACTGATTCCTTATGATTTAAATGCACAACTGCCTAGTTCTTTTCCCTTGCTACTCATTTAATTTAATTTCCCGTCTTTATTTCCTTTGATATATATATGCTATGTTAGTAGTATGCTGTATCTTGCCAGATCGTTTAGATCTGACCCATTCTATGGTGCTTAGGCCTTGACCCAGAGATTCCCGACGACGCATTAGCCCTAGTGGAGGCACCCGTGGCAGGAGAGTACGCTTGGGGCCCGGCCGACACGGACGTCGAGCCGGAGGGCGAGGAGTTCATTCCAGGGTTTTGAGGGACATTGTTATTTTGGGTTTTTGAGAGATATTCTGTAGTGAGAAGGGTAGAATGAAAATGTATAACCTTGATTAACATTGAATCATTTTAATAGACTATGTTTTGCTCACACTTAAATTTATATCTCGATACTATTGCTTCCGCATTGTTTAAATCGTTGTGCTTCCGCAATTTAAATATTATAACTCTATTGGTCAAAAAGTTTTAAATTGGACCTCACTGCGGCCTACGATCTTGGAAGTTCTCGGATTTTCCGGGAAGTAGCGCGCCAATTTCGGGTAATCGAACGAGTATATCGGTATCCGGAATTGGGGCGTTACACCATTCATCTCTCATTTTTCCTCAAATCAATTTCCATTAAAAGAGAGGTTATTTGATTTTCATTTTTTTAATATTCATGTATGATTTTACATTTTAATCACTAATGAAAATTTGAAGCCCTATAACTCTTAGGAACTACATGAACGATTTTCTGTCATTCCTTATAAAGTTTAATGCACTAAAATGTGTAATATGTTACAATTATTTTTTCTTTTTTCTTTTTTTTACCAAAAAGAGGGGAACACATTAAAAGATTAAAAAACAATCATAAATGGGCCAAACCTTCTGCCAAAACCACTAATGTCAAAGATGACATACAAGATAACCAATCCACCAAGCTGGCTAATACAACACAAAAAAAAAAAAAAAAAAAAAAGCTCAACTGGTCACTACCTCCCTTGAATGTTAAAATTCTATTTCATTTATAACATTGCTAGTCATTTTTGAATATTCAACTTTTCTTCATTTTTAATGGCTTATAAAAATTTAAAATAAATTTCACTATTTCAGTAACATAAAAAAAAGGCCCAACATTAAAAAGAGATTTTCTATTGTCGCAAAGTTCACTTTGTTGAATGTTGTTGGAGCACTAAATGTTTAAAATGTCACAATTCTATTTCACATATTTCATTTTTAGCATTGAAAATTCAATGAAACAAAATACCAACCAACCAGAATAGTACCCAACTCATAACTTTAAACGGATTAACAATAAATCACAAGGATTCGAAGCAATCTTTGGCATTCTCATATCTTTCTCTGACAAGCAAATCGTGCCTTTACAGGCATTGAGATCGAAGTTGAAATTTTCTACACATGAAAATCTCAATTGAAAATCTTCATTTGAGTTCTTGCAGTGAATGTACAAATTCTTCAAACACAACCCTTTACATGAACATTTGTGCTAAGCATTTCATCGAAATATAATAATACTAAGTGGGGCCCACAGATGTGTTGTTCTCTTTGATTATATATATAATATAATATAATAATACTGAGTGGGGCCCACATATTTGTAGAGAAAAAGCATGACTAGTTTTTCTACTAAGTGGGGCCCACAAATGTGAAGTTCTCTATTATTATATATATAATATAATAATACTAAGTGGGGCCCATAGATGTGTAGATGTATAGAAAAAGCATGACAAGTTCTTCTACTAAGTGGGGCTCATAGATGTGTAGTTCTCTTTTATTATATATATAATAATAATATTATTATTAAGTGGGGCCTACATATGTTATAATAATACTACATGGGGCCCACAGAGGTGTAGAGAAAAAGCATGACAAGTTCTTCTATTAAGTGGGGTCCACAGATGTCTAGTACTCTTTTATTTGATACATATATATATATAATATAATAATACTAAGTGGGGCCCACAGATGTGTAGTTCTCTTGTATTATATATATAATATAATAATACTAAGTAGGGCTCACAGATGTGTAGATGTAGAGAAAAAACATAATAAGTTCTTCTACTAAGTGGGGCCCACATATGTGCAGTTCTCTTTTATTATATATATATAGTATCATAATACTAAGTGAGGCCAAGAGATGTGTAGAGAAAAAGCATGACAAGCTCTTCTCTTTCATTGGGGCCCACATATGTGTAATTCTATTCGATTATATATATAATATAATAATACTAAGTGGGGCCCACAGATGTGTAAATAAAAAGCATAACACTTTCTACTTTTTTATAATAAGGGTATAGATATTATATTATAATATTTAGGGGGGCCACAAAGGTGTAGTGAAAAAGTATGCAACCTCTCTTCTCTTTTATAATAAGGGTATAGATATTATATTATATTATAATATTTGGGAGTGGGCCCCACACAAGTGTAGTGAAAAAGTTTGTAATTTCTCATAATAATATATTGTTATATTATATTATAATATTTGGGGTGGGCCCCACAATGGTGTAGTGAAAAAGTTTACAATTTTTTATAATAATATATTATTATATTATATTATAATATTTGGGGGTGGGCCCTACAAGGGTGTAGTGAAAAAGTTTGCATTATAATATTTTGGGGTGGGCCTTACAAAGGTGTAGTGAAAAAGTTTGCAATTTCTCATAATAATATATTATTATATTATATTATAATATTTGGGGGTGGGCCCCACAATGGTGTAGTGAAAAAGTTTGCAATATCTCCTCTTTTATAATAATAGATAGAAGTAGATAGATAGATAGATAGAAGTATAGCATATAGTAGATAATAATAATAATATATTATGATATTTTATTATAATATTTTGGTGTGAGCCCCACAATGGTGTAGTGAAAAAACTATGTAACATTTCCTCTTTTATAATCTAGTGTATAGATAGTGTATAGATGTATAGAATAGATAGATATATATATTATATTATATTATATGAGTGGGCCCACATAAGTTATGTCATTTGTTCTTAAGTTATATATATTTATTATATTATATGAGTGGGGCCCACACAAGTTATGTCATTTGTGAGCCATGTGTGTAGTGAAAGCAAAGTGCATTTTCTACTCTTTTATAAGAGTAGATATAGATAGATATTGTATATAAAAAAACCAACCACACAAGGGAAGGGAAGGGAAGGGAAGGGGGGAGAGAGAGAGAGGTGCATGGTAGTAGTTAAAGAGGAAACACACATTATAATAACTTGTGGGAAGATTTTCGCCTATGAACAGACTGCACATGCATAATACGTGGTCTGGCTAATAGAGCCCACTTGGATGACCTTTCCTATCATTTGCGATAGAATAGCTCAAAAGATCTATTTATGGATAAGAAAAAAAAAAAAAAAACAGCTCCATCAAATAATCTTAGCACTTGATTTAATAGTCTTAAAGTTTAATGGTCTTTTAATCAGGAATTTCTTTCGAGATTCAATCCAACAAGAAGTAAGGGCCGGATGAGCACAAAACTGGATATGGTGCTAGATCATGGGGAAAAAGAGCTGGAAAACCATACTTATTAAAGGTGGGCCCCAAGCGGTCCTCATAGAGTTGGACCACACATGCAGTCCGCTAGTAGGAGAAAATCTTCCTCACTTGCATCCAAGTTTTGTAGCAATCCTCACTCAACAACTAACTCCCATTGTTAAAAAAAAAAAAACTAAACTTCATTGTACTCATTCAACAAATAGGTGCCTGAGGGAGGTGGTACCTGAGTGAGGCGGCTGAGTTAGCTGGTGCACCACAAGCTCACTCTATTGACTATCAAAATAACACTGGCACTATCACAGCTAGGCTTGATTGGAGAAATAACTATACAAAATAAGATGGAAAATGGAAAGTACAAAACACATGGGGATGACTAGAAAAGTACATACAAACAAAGCTCAAACCTGCTGATGATGAATTAGTCGAAACTAAGGGTAGATGATGAGATCAGGAGACCATGATGATGAAGACTTGATCAAACTAGAATTAACTTACAGCCAAAGAAATAGTAAATATATCAACCAAAATGTAGCCATACTGCTTGATATGTAAAGTCTTAGGTTTAGGTTATCAGTACTCCTACCAATTTCATATAATCTTATTTCCGAAATTAAAGCGTATTGGAATTCCATTGTAACTACTTCTACTTGTTATATTAGTTACATGTAAAATAATTTAAGTAAGGAAACTAAAAACGAATAATTGTAATTCTTTAATTTTGAGCCTGGTTAGAAAATTTAAAATTTAGAGGGAGAGCCAGACAAATAATTAAAGATATTAGTCCTAGACTAATATATTGTCAAGACACCACAAGGGTTTAAGGCCACGGCCGATTCACTATCTGAAAACGTATTTTAAAACCATGACAATATATAAAGAAAATTCTTGCCAATCCACTAGTATGTTAGTGGAGAGGCGCTTGCTCCCTTCTGCAGAACCAACTAACTAGGGATCAATCTATAGCCGTAACGGTAATGGTGAGGGGCGTGGTGAGTGGGAGTAGGTGCTGGTGTGAGCATTCATCTAAAGAAAAAAAAATTCTTCAGATGTCTAATACTCATATATATGTATTTAACAGTACAATATATATTTTTTATTAGTCACAAAAGCTTTCACTAAAAGGAGAAGAATACATATAAAAAAGAATTGAGATAGAAGAGCATTGTACCCCACCCACCCAACCCACCAATTACATAATGAAACTCTCTCTAGGAGACAACCTATCAACCCCTTTTTATTAAGGTGGCTTGGGTAAAGCGTGGCGACGTCCTCCTTCCAATTAGAGGTTGCCAAGTCATTCAAAATGTCCGCCCCTGTTTCAAGACTCTTCAACGGTTAATGACTTCATTTTATTCCATCTTTGTGTTTTTCAACTAAAAAACTCATTTCAACTTCTCTCACCCTAACTTGATCCAAAAAATTTGCAAAAACATCTCACCCTTATCCCCCCCCCTCAACGTCTTTTCCAAAAAGAAAAAAATGGATAATATTCTCATATGATATAGGTCCCAATTGGGCCCACCTTTTTTCAGTTTAGCCTGTTGCACCTCTTCTTGTCTATTGATCTGGTATAGGAACCATTTTACCTTCAACCACCATTAAGGTTGCATCTAAAAAATTGACGGTTAAGATGTCATTAAACTCTAAGTCTGTTAAATCAAAGATTAAGATGATATTTTACTTAAGTTGGAGATTTTGAAGGATGTAAACATTATGGTTCATGAGATATAGAGTAAGAATCAACAGATAATATTGTATTGCCCTCTAAATTTTGATTATTTATTTCTTAAAGGTGCAATCAGCTTTTGATTATTTTTCCAAGGTCAATCAGCTTCAAGGTGCAACTTTGGTGGGCGGTAAAAATACCTTGTACAAAAAATAAATAATCTAGGTCATTTAAGAATGGACTTATGAGAAATTCATGAAGATGCTTACTGGAGTCATGGGTTTTGGCTCAATTTCAGATTGATCACTTACAAAAGACCATGAACAAGATACTATAGCATTTTTTAATATTTAATTGTTCAATTTAATCGATAGTCTCCCATCTTCTATCAAGTAGGATTTTGCAGAGGCTTATAAAAAGAGGGTTATTTATTATAATATAAATAAATTACAATGCACAAATGCTCATGTTTATGATTTCTATTCCTTGACTCCTATGTTTTTCTTTTAAATCAAAATCTAAGAAATTAATTCATAACATCCATATCTAATGCCAACAACCTAAATGCGAGGGAAGAGAGGGAGAGAGTAGTCATCTGGTGCATGACTTGTGCACTTGATTACTTATCGTGCCTCAACATGAGGCTCACATGGGCCCCACCTAGGATTATGACTAGGGGGGTCGAAATATCTCCCTTAACCCTTCATCATTGCAAAAAATCAGTCCCATCCCTTATCTTAAGATTTTATACAGTCTATAAGGTTTGCAATCTCATATAAAATTCACTTGGTCAGGAATTGGTCTTACTTTTATGTAATTAAGAGAAGGCTTCCATAACCAATAGCAAACCTTCCTACGTACATTGAAATTGAACCCTGCCCTACACTAGGGACGGGTGAGCCTGCATATATACTTGAGGCTCGAGCTCACAGGACATTAGTGGGGCTGCTCGAGAGTCTCACTTGTTAAGAAATCTAAAGCGTACAAAGCAAATCTCTCCCAATTACACACAACCTCAATAAATTTTACTTTTAAAAAAAGCTTGACCCGCGGTCAAATTGATTACAAATAAATCATATATATATATATAAATAACATATATAAAGTCTGACTAGTGTTTAAAATTTGATCATGTATGAACATATGCATAAACTAGTATAACGCAGACGGTAGCTACTATCTATCACCCAATTAAGTTCCACAATACATTGCTGGCATGATTACAACCCCGGAATTCAAACTTTGCTGGCATGATTACAACCCCGGAATTCAAACTTTGAAGGGCAATTGAATCTAAATGGAGCATAGTTGTAATCAAGATTTTGTGAATCCTGTAAACAAGTGCTGGTCGTCGCATTCCTGCCACAAAAAAAATAGTTAAACATAAAAAGAAGATGGGATTTCATAGAGAGTAGTAGGTGGATGAGATGATCATTCAAACAACTGAAGATGTGGTGCAGGACGACTCTGGGGCTCTCTTTTTTTTTTTTAATCTTTTGCCCTTCTTCACATTATTGTCTAAGAAAGCATCAGACGCCCTTTTGGAATTGGACAATGGACCATATAATTACAAACTACAAATAAACAAAAGACAAGAGGCCTAGATGCCAGATTGTAGAAAGGCACTGCATACTAAGGAGAAAAATCCAACATAATTTCTTGAGGAAATGACAACAAGCTAATCTAACTATAGTAACGTACTATTCATGTATTGATTAAATAGTCCATTGGTTACTGTACTCCTGACCATCACCTTAGTGAGCTACTCCATATTGGGTCAATCCTAATCATATAATAAAATACAAATCAGAGGAAAAATAGGCAGGGAAGAAAAGGAAAAAGTGCATGGCTGTAGGTTAAAGAGGAAACACACCGTGTAATCGCTTAGGTCAAAGTTTTGTAGCAATCCTCACCCACTAATCACTATATTCTGAATTCCCTGTAGCGGTTATTTCACTGGAATCTTATGACAAATGGCGGGAACCCCAACGTGGGGCTCACATGGAGATAATTCGAACTATTTAAGATAAATCTCATCTCCTTTAGTAATAAATTATCAAATTTCACTTTAAAAGGAGTGGGTCCTACTATATGATTGAAGAAATGATTGAAAACATGATTGGAGCCATATGTAAATGGTGTTGACGTGCCATCATGCACTCAATGCAATGGTTGATTTCTATTGAACTGAAACTTGAAGATATACGCTTGAAGGGGATAGAGGAAGAGAAGAGTTTCATTTTAAACCATTAGAATTATCTCTATATAGATCCCCACAATGGGGTTTCCGGCAAGTATTACACGATTTCCATGTAATATCCGCCAGTGCGCCATAGGAACGGGACTTCACACTCATCAATCAACTCCATTTTATATTGATTTAACAAACACGTGCCTGACTTAGCCTGCTAGTTTTACTACCAAGTATTTTGATAGCAATTTATAGCATCACAACTAACACAAAGTAGAGATTATTGCTAGTTGGTGTTAATTTTTACTTTTCTAATTTACAATCACCTGTCCCCCACCTAAATAACTCCTAGGTCTGCCGGCCACTATAATAATTATACTCCCTTTCTAGACATTCTTTGCCCGTATCCATCTTAGCTTCCTTTTTTTAATTACTTCTCTTTCTGAGTTCCCTTCGATGTACCTATTTTTACCATGTCAAGTGTCTCCAAATAGATCTCTCCCCTTCTCTATATATAGAATCACTCAGCTTCTAACACCCATATCCATTTTTTTTGCTCTTTCATCTAAAATAGCCATATACTATTCCTCTCTCTCTCTCTCTCTCTCTCTCTCTCTCTCTCTCAATGGCTTTCTCTACTGATGATTCAGTTGTAGGAGATAAATATAGATATCATATACATGGGGAGGGAGAAAAGAACACCAAAAGGAGATATGGTGCTCCTCCAAATTTTGATGTAGTAAACAAGCTCTTTGAAGAAGGCCGAACCAACGTTGGTTTAGCAAACTACTCTCTCTCTCTCTCTCAACCATCAACCTGAGGTGATGAGAGGACATGAAACTAATGTCTAACGGTTTTTTAATGTAGGTATGGCCCAAAGGTTCACTGGAAGAAAGAGTGCAGGCCATTGTAAAGACATGGGACATGGAGATTTTCCACAAGACATGCATCGATGACTTTAAAACCTTAAACCCAGAAAAGTTTACGGCTAGCTTAAACGGTATTAATTACTTCCTCTCTCAAGCTTATTCTGGGTTAGGACTAATGGACTATGCTTGTTGTGGCATCATAAGCATAATTTTACCTTAATTAATTGATGAAAATATGAAGCCATTGACATTGGGCGGGTAGTAGGCCGCCACCAAAATCAAATCAAGACCGTTCAAAATGGTGGGGCATACGATCATCTGATCACAATAAATTTCGGACCCAATTCAATTCATGATGAAACCATTATCCAATGAGGTGGACCCCACTGTCCTAGGGGTAATTAAGGTTTAGAGGTTTAAAAGTTTAATGGGGATTGTCGTCATTGTAGGAGGCCCAACTCATGGGTTGGAAGATGTTCTTGTGGGAGGTTACAATGCACTGTTGCAAACATCACTGCCGGAAAACCTACGTGCCTACAATCCAGCCGTTGAAACTTCAGAATCATCTCACGAGACATTTACGACAGCATTCCCTCGTGGGTTTGCATTGGAGATCTTGGAAGTTTATGCAGGCCCTCCTAATATCGTGTACAAGTTCAGGCACTGGTCTTTCATGGAGGGTCCATTTAAAGGGCATGCTCCCACTGGGGAGATGGTGGAATTCTATGGGATAGGCATCTTTAAGGTACTCACAACCTTTTTGGTTTCTGTTGTTGTTGTTATTTTTATGTTGAGAAGAGAGATTGTGAGGAAGTAATTTGGACAATTTCTAATGTAGTTTGTTTTTTTTATGGGTGTGTTTTAGCTTGATGAATCAATGAAGATTGAGAAGGTGGAGCTCTTTTATGATCATAGTCAGTTGATAGGCGGCCTCCTCAAAGGCCCTCTCTTGGATGATGCTTCTCAAAGCTCTGGAACTTCAGCGACCGGCTGTCCTTTCTTTAACAGCCAGTAGTGTCTCTAAAAATAAGGCATTTCAAGTGCTACTCAATAAGGGCTATGACTCAATTTCTTAGATTACAATTTGTCTAAATAGATTAAAAGTTGTTTGGATTCTCATCCCAAGCTGTAGCTCAACATGGGTGCATGAGTGGGTGTACATGTGTTGTTCTATTCCCCTATGTAGCAAAAAAAAAAAAAAAAAAAAAAAGTTTGGATGGTCTCATCATATTAGACTACTCAATCATAACAAAACATTGTTGATGGTCTTTGCAATAAATAAATTAGTTAAAATAGCTGCTCTAAAAGTCCTCCAATTAAGTCTCTAATTTGATGGCTTTAAACCATTTCTCATAGTACATATGGAATAGCCTCTTCCGGACTCCTATTTTGGTTATTATTTTCCTTTTGAAGAGTGTTTTTTTTTTTTTTTGGTATAATTCTGAAGAGTGTTGTGAGCCCATAGTGTTAGCCGTTTCCTAGCTATTTGAGAGTCCATGTCCCCTTATTTTAGGAAGCACGTGAAATTTGGTAATGCTCTTCAACGGGCCCACTTTATAAATCTTCAAACCGCTCAAAATAAATATTTCCTTCTTGTATGCCGTTCAACAAATTTTCACTCCAAAATAATCAGGGTCCACCACTAGATTACTCAAGTTTTTTATGTGGTCAAACCAACAATGGATTTGATTCTTATTTGAGTGAAATTTGGAGACACGTTCTTATACATAAGAAGGGAACATTTATATTGAAATTTAAAAAATTTATTGAGTGGGCTCTACTGAAGAGCAGCCCCAGATCTCCCATAACTTGGGAAATTAGAGGATGTAAGTTGTTCCACTAAATGTTATGCCTTCACCTCTTGGTTTTTAAATTAAAAGAAGAAGAAGAAGAAGAAGAAGAAGAAGAAGAAGAAGAAGAAGAAGAAGAAGAAGAAGAAGAAGAAGAAGAAAGAAAGAAGAAGGGTCCTGAAAATTGTCCAATTTATAAGCTGAGCTTTTCTTTTCTTTTTATTAAATCAGCACTCTACTTATAACCTGCAGGAATTTCACCAATGATCAGCAAACCACGTACATATTGTGCTAAGGCCCAACTTGTGGGCCCCACTTGGATGAATTCCTATCGTGGCGCAATATGATAGATGAAAAATAAATCTCTTTATGGACGAGGCTCATGCAAAAGGAAAAAATAAAATAAAAGACTCTTATCACTTTATTCTAGTCCTATAATAGTCTTTTAACCATCAATTTTTTAAAGATTCATTTCAATGGTAAAAGTAAAAGTTCAATGAGCATAAAATCTGGCATTGTGATTGTGTGGGGGCCATCTCGCAAACCAATTTCTGCCGACCTCGGCAAGGAACACGTCTATATCGGTCTCGGATACTACCCACGTCACTTCGGTTACGGCACCAGCTGCTGACATCGGGCAACCGTTGTTCAGTTCGGCTACGCCACCCCGCCCAGTCTCGGCCATGCGGAATTACACTGGTATCCATCAGCCACGGCCCCATCAGAACAGGGCCCAAGAAAGGGATTTGATGAGACCTTAGCCGTCTACAGATCTGGGCGAGGTCAGGCCCAATGTGACTGGCATTAAATGCAGCATGAGCTGATCGGACTCGCATTAAATACAAAGAGGGCTGTGATGGACCTTCATTAATGACTTTGTGGGCTGACAAGACCCAGGTCACATCGCAAAGCCCACTGGCACTTTCACCAAGACTGTTCCTTATAAAAGGCACGAATCAGATTGAGAGGAGGTAAGCATTCTCTTGCAAAACAACCAGAGTCTTCCTGTCTTTCTCCTATTCTTCTCTTCTCCGATCGATTGCTGACTTAAGCATCGGAGAGCCCTGCGCTGCCCAGAGCCAGGGTCCTCTGACCTTTGTCTTTCTTCTCTCCCAGGTTCAGGCCGTCGCAGCTATCTCTTCCATGCATTGAGTAAGTCCTAGAAAGCCTCCTGATCTTGTGAGTATATTATTCTTGCACTTACAATTGGCGCCGTCTGTGGGGAACTTTTCTATAATCTTTCCTAAACACCATGACGAGGAGAACTGCGAAAGGCGGAGAAACATCCAAGGCAAGGCGTACAGGACCGTCCTCTGACCTCCTCCCTGCTAAGAAGAGGTCCGGGAAGGAACCAGTGGTAGAGGATGACGTCGAGCGTGGCCTCGTCCGAATCAACATCCAGGAGCGCGACCTCCGCTCAGAGTCCGCTCCCAGGAGGGGAGACACCCAGCAACCGGCAGGCCTCCTGACAGGTCAAGACCAGCGGAGTAAGTCTCCAGCGGTCGATGGACCACGTCCCTTTGATCAAGTGGAGGATGTCGAGGATGATGAGGATGAAGACTACAACCCTGATGACGACTTGGACTCCACCCTTCTGGCGATTAAAGCACAGAATGAGGCCATTAAGGAGAGAGACGCTCTGATCCTCCGGCTCCAGCAGCAGCTGGAAAGAGCTGCGGGATCAGCGGGGCTTCGGCAATAGTCTCGGCAGCAGTCTCAGCAGCGTCAGTCACGGCAGCAGCAGCGGTCGCAACAACAACAGCGCTCACTGCGACAGCACGAGCGGAGGACGTCCCGTGACAGGCGCCCCGACTCCCCCGAGAAGGACTTGAGGGACCATCTGAACAAGAAAAGGAGCGATCGAACTCGAGATGAAGGTTCGAGCGCTAGCCACAGCTACTCGAGGAAGGCGTCAGAAACCATCCCGGAAAGCAGGCATCATGATCAGGAGTGGTTAGACACGCGCATAAGGGAAACGGTCCAGCGTAATTTGGAAATAGCTGGTCTCGGCCGAGACCAAAAGGATAATTTCTGCGACCCCGTTGATCTCGGCGCGTCTCCTTTTTCTCGAGACATCAGGAAGTATCTCCTGCCAAAGAAGTTTACCGTCCCGAGGTTCGTCACTTACGACGGGACTTCGGACCCGGCGACGCACCTCAGGCACTTCGCCCAGAGGATGTCTGTCTGGGGAGACGAGGGCCATCTGAACTGCCGAGTCTTTTCCTCTAGCTTGGGCGACATCCCCCTGAAGTGGTTCTGTGCGCTCCCGGAGGGGTCCGTCTCGAGTTGGCAGCAACTCCAACAGTCCTTTATGAAGAAGTTCCAGGCCTACAGAATCCTTCCGAAGACAGATGCAGACATCATGGCCATGAAGATGAAGTAGGGAGAGAACGTCACCCAGTTCGCCAAGCGGTTCTGGGCGGTCTACAGTCAGATTGAGAATTCCAAGGACGAGGTTGCCGACTTCGTATTTCAGAATGCCTTGCTGCCAGACAGCGATCTTCGCAAGGACCTGGCCAGGAACCCGGTCTCTTCCATAGCAGCGCTCATGTCCATCGCCAACCGGTACATCGCCCAAGAGGATGACCAGGTCCGTGCTCGGGAAAGCCATGGAACCGCGCAGAAGGACCGAGGTGAGAGGCCCTCCAAGAAGGATGGGGGACCATCTCGAAGAGATGAGCCTCGGCGAAGCGAGCGACGAAGAGATGAGTCGGACAGGCGTTGGGCACCTACCAGCTCGGCAAGGACTCAGATGTTCGCCTCAGCAAGGAGCAAAAGGCCCAGGCTATCCGAGGACGCATATCGGGCTGTCAACACGGTCTTCAAGATGCCAATCCACAAGATCATGTATAAGATCAAGAGAAGGCCGTACTTCAACTGGCCAGAGCCCATGCAAGGCGACCCTTCTATCCGAGATCAGACGAAATTCTGCGCTTATCAAAAGGAGGGCGGTCATAAGACTGAAGAATGCAGAATACTGCGGTCGCATTTGGAGAAGCTTGTCCAGGATGGACACTTGCAAGAGTTTGTCAAGAGAGAAACCCGGGCCGACACCCGAGCCCCTCGCCGAGATGAGGGGGGCCACGACAGTGACGGGTCGGAGAAGATCATTAACGTCATCCATTTGGCACCCCCGCCCAAGGGGAGTAACCAAGCTCGTGCCGAAGCCAGGAAAGCCTCCCACGGCAAGCAGGTCATGGCCGCCGAACTCGGCTCAGCACCAAAAAGGGCTCGGAGGGAGCGTCCCGAGATCAGGTTCACCGAAGCGGATTTGGAAGGGGTGCAGCTCCCCCACAACGACCCCCTGATCGTTACTCTGAAGTTTGATTGCTCTAAGCAGGGCGTGAAGAATTGCACTGTGAAGAAGGTCCTCGTCGACCCCGACAGTTCTTCCGAGGTCCTCTATTTTGATAGCTTCCGAAGGATGGGACTGACGGAGAAGGATCTGCAAGAGGCCCGAGTTCCCCTTATCGGCTTCAGCGCCAACCGGTTTACCCCAAGGGGAAGGTGACATTCAGGGTCGAGGCCGGTGGCGCATCTGTCATGGCAACCTTCATGGTGATCGACGCGCCCTCGCCCTACAATGCTATAGTGGGCAGGTCCTGGCTCCATAGTCTGGAAGCAGTCCCTTCCACCCTCCACCAGAAGCTGAAATTTCCATGGGAGGGGAAGAGCGGCCGAGTTGAAATCATCACAATCAGCAGGCAGCTAAGCAGTGTTTGACAGCAGTGGTACCTGGGGAACTAGAGCCCAAGAAGGTCAACGTGGCCGAGATGGAGAAGAACCTGGAGCAGGGGCTGGATGAGCTCGGCCGAGATCCAGGCAGGAAGAGCGTGGAGGAATTGACCGAAATCCGGATCGACCCAAAGGACCCGGATCGGTTCTTCCTGCTCGGCAGCCAGCTCGGGGAGCCGGAGAGGTCCGAACTGGCTCAGTTCCTGGTACAGAACAGAGATGCCTTCGCCTGGACACCTCAAGAGATGCCTGGCATCGACCCCGAGGTAATGTGTCATAGACTGAATGTTGACCCTAACCACAAACCTGTGATGCAGAAAGCACGGAGGACTGGGGTCCCGCAGACCGAAGCCGTCGTCGAGGAGGTGGATAAGCTGCTTGAGGCCGGCGCTATCAGAGAGGTTCAATACCCGACCTGGCTGGCCAATCCGGTGGTGGTCAGAAAGAAGACTGGCAAGTGGAGGGTGTGCGTCGACTTTACCGACCTCAACAAGGCCTGTCCCAAGGACAGCTTTCCCCTACCAAAGATTGACCAGTTAATCGACGCCACGGCCGGGCACGACAGAATGAGCTTCCTTGATGCCTACCGCAGTTATCACCAGATTCCGCTGTATGGACCGGATGAAGAAAAGACAGCTTTTATCACGCCCAGGGGAACCTACTGCTATAAGGTGATGCCGTTTGGGCTGAAGAATGCGGGCGCCACCTACCAGAGACTCGTTACCAAGATGTTCCACGGTCAGCTCGGCAAGACCGTTGAAGTTTACATCGATGATATGGTGGTCAAATCCGAGAAAGCGCAGAACCATTTGGCAGACCTGGCCGAGGTCTTCGCTACTCTGAAGAAGTTCAGGCTGAAACTCAACGCCTTGAAGTGCGCCTTCGGCGTTGGCTCCGGCAAATTTTTGGGCAGCTTGGTTACACGCAGGGGCATTGAGGCAGACCCAGATCAGATCTCGGCCATCCTCAGGGTGCAGAATCCCACCTCGGCAAAGGAAGTCCAAAAGCTTACTGGGATGGCAGCGGCACTAAATCGCTTCATCAGCAAATCTTCAGATAAGTGCCGACCTTTTTTTCAGCTTCTTAGAAAAAATTCTAAATTCCAATAGACTCCAGAATGTGACCATGCCTTACAGCAGCTTAAGGCTTACCTCTCTTCACCACCATTGCTATCAACTCCGGTCCACGGAGAAACCCTGTATCTGTACTTATCGGTCTCGGATCGCGCGGTCAGCTCGGTCCTCATCCGAGAAGAGGACAAGGTCCAAAAACCCGTCTACTATACGAGCAAGACCTTGATTGATGCCGAGACCAGATACTTGCCACTCGAGAAGCTCGCGTTGGCACTCGTTAGTGCCTCGCGGAAGCTCTCTCATTACTTTCAAACACATACAATAGTGGTTGTTACGGAACATCCACTTAAGTCTGTTTTTAGAAAGGCTGACTTTTCAGGAAGAATCTCCCGATGGGCTGTCGAACTGGGGCAGTATGAGATTCAGTATCAGCCACGGACAGCGATAAAGGCCCAGGTTCTGGCCGACTTCCTTGCCGAGTTTGATTCAAGTTCGGCACCAACCCAGCTCGGCACCGAACTGGGGGGTAAAGAGCATAAGGCACCCACGGGTTCTGAGCAATCGCAATGCCAAGCCGATACCCCAGTTTGGAAAGTCTTCGTCGACGGATCTTTAACCTCTAGAAGAGCCGGGGCAGGAGTTGTTCTCCAATCGCCAGAAGGACTGGTCATCGAGCAGGCTCTGACCCTAGACTTCAAGGCGTCAAACAATGAAGCTGAGTATGAAGCCCTTTTAGCCGGACTGAATAGCGCCAGAATCCTCGGGGCTCAACAGCTGGTGGTTTTCAGCGACTCACAGTTGGTGGCAAACCAACTGACTGGGGGCTACCAAGCTCGCGACGATCGGATGGCCGCGTATTTGGCCCTGGCAAAGAAGCTGCTCTCACAGTTCCAGTCAGCCGAAATCAGGCAGATAGGCAGAGAAGCAAACTCTCACGCCGACGCCCTAGCAAACTTGGCCAGCGCTGTTGAGGCAGGAAGAAAGAGGAGCATTGAAGTCGGATCGTTAGCTGCGCCCAGCATTGAGCTCCGTCCACCTCGGGATGTGTTGTGCCTCGGTCTCGGTCCGAGTTGGATGGACCCCATTATCACCTACCTTAAGGACGACAGGCTTCCCGAGGACCGTGGCGAGGCCTATCGAGTCAGACTCAAGGCAGCTCGGTTCTGGCTATCCCCCGAGGACAGGCTCTACAGAAAATCGTTCTCGGGACCGTACCTTCAGTGCGTCCATCCAAGCAAGGTCGAAGACCTCCTTTTTGAGATACATGAAGGAATCTGCGGGAGCCACATCGGGGGAAGGTCCCTGGCCTATCGCGCCATCAGCCAAGGCTACTGGTGGCCGTACATGCAGAAGGATGCACAGGTATAAGCAAGGAAGTGTGAGAAGTGCCAGAAGTTCTCCCACTCTCTCCATCAGCCAGCACAGGACCTCAGCCCGCTCTCTAGCCCGTGGCCATTCGCTCAATGGGGGCTCGACATTGTGGGACCACTCCACCGAACTCCAGGGAACAAGAGATGGCTCATCGTGACTACTGACTACTTCACTAAATGGATCGAAGCAGAACCACTGTCATCCATCACGGAGCGGGACTCCAAGAGTTTCGTATGGAAAAATGTCATCACAAGGTTCGGCATTCCTAGAGCGTTGATCTCGGACAACGGAACTCAATTCGACTCCAAGCTCTTCAAGACCTTCTGCCTGGAGCTCGGCATCCGAAACCATTACTCCACTCCAGCTTACCCACAGAGTAACGGCCAGGCCGAGATCTCCAACAAGGTGATCCTCGATGGGCTCAAGAAACGGCTGGACCAAGCCAAGGGGAGATGGGTGGAGGAACTTCCAAGCGTCCTATGGGCTTACAGAACTACTCCAAGACGTTCCACTTCGGCTACCCCCTTCTCACTTGCCTATGGCATGGAAGCGGTCATCCCTCTGGAGATCGGCCTGCCTACTATGAGGTCCACGCTTTTTGACCAGGGGCAGAACGAAACCAACGTGGCCAGGGAGCTGGATTTAGCGGACGAGCGAAGGGAAGCAGCTACAGTCAGGCTAGCCGTCTACCAGCAGCAACTAGCCAGGGGCTATAACCAGAACGTCAGAGAGAGGAAGTTCTCTGAAGGAGAACTGGTTCTCAAGAAGGCTCTCCCAGGAGACAAAGATCCGAATCAAGGGAAGCTGGCGCCGAATTGGCATGACCCGTTTAAAGTCACTTCCATCGTTGGGCGGTCAGCCTATCGGCTCGAAGACATGGAAGGACGGCCGCTACCAAGACCATGGAATGCGTCACACCTCAAGAAATTCTATTTTTAGTCTGTACTTGTACAACACTTCTGGATTTAATGGAACTACATTTGTTCTCAATCTGTGGCGATCTGGTGACCTGACAGTGACAATGGTGTGGAGGTGGAGGACCGTCTAAGGTTGGCACTCAGCCACCTAGATGAGTAGCCGAAACGGCCAATGTCTAAGGTTGGCACTTAGCCACCTAGATGAGTTGCCGAAACGGCCAATGTCTAAGGTTGGCACTCAGCCACCTAGACGAGTTGCCGAAATGGCCAAATATCTAAGGATGACACTCAACCACCTAGATGAGTTGCCGAAATGGCCAATGTCTAAGGTTGGCACTCAGCCACCTAGACGAGTTGCCGAAATGGCCAAATATCTAAGGATGGCACTCAGCCACCTAGATGAGTTGCCGAAACGGCCAATGTCTAAGGTTGGCACTCAGCCACCTAGACGAGTTGCCGAAATGGCCAAATGTCTAGGGTTGGCACTCAGCCACCTAGATGAGTAGCCGAAACGGCCAATGTCTAAGGTTGGCACTCAGCCACCTAGATGAGTTGCCGAAACGGCCAATGTCTAAGGTTGGCACTCAGCCACCTAGACGAGTTGCCGAAATGACCAATATCTAAGGTTGGCACTCAGCCACCTAGATGAGTTGCCGAAACGGCCAATATCTAAGGTTGGCACTCAGCCACCTAGATGAGTTGCTGAAACGGCTAATATCTAAGGTTGGCACTCAGCCACCTAGATGAGTAGCCGAAATGGCCAATGTCTAAGGTTGGCACCCGGCCACCTATATGCAAAGTTGGCACAATTCCCGTTAGGGCATGACGGCTATGCTGCCGAGGTGACTAATGCCAACGATGTGTCCTAACCTAATCGGTTCATTTCAAGCCGAACCCATACACTTGTGGAATTGTGCGAAATAGAAAGCGGAACTGTGTGAAAAATAACACCATAAGCCAGTAAGAACACGGGAGACAAATATGAGGAAGGAAAACAAGAATTCATTGATAGACCAGTGGTGATTACACTTCTCCTTACATTTTCCAATTTCAGTTTAATACAAAAACGAAGGTTACATTTTTCATAAAAGAACAAAATTAAGACGACGGCCCCGCCAACGTATCCTCGATGACTACTAATGCAACTTCGGCAGCTTCGGCTTGGGGAACGGCTTCGGCGGGAGGATCTGGTATCGGCTCGGCAGGTGTGTTCGGTGGAGGTGGAACAGAGGTCTCGGCTTGGGTTTGGGGCGAGGGAGCAGCGTGGCTAAACTCAGGAGGGTTCACATACAAAGGGTGATCTTCCTGATGCCCCAACTCCTTGAGCACGACACAGCAACCGAGCTGAAAAATCTTCGGACTCAGCCTATGGATCTGCTCGGTGTAGATCCTCCCGGCTTCAGTCGTCCCCTCCAGGAAGGCGGCGTCGACCTCAGCTTGTCGTGACGCAAGGAGTTCCTCCTTCGTCTTCCTCTCCAGCTCTAGCTCGGCCAACAGCCCCGCCGATTTCTTCTCCTCTGCCTGGAGCTTCCCCTGCCACTCAAAGCTCTCCGACTTTACTTTGCAGAGCTCGCTCGCCATCAGGTTGGATTGGGCGTTCAGTTCAGCATTTTTGGCCGCCTCCACCCTCAGTTCCTCCCTCTTCGCCTGCAATTCGGCTTCGGCTTTCTGCTTTTCTTCTGCGAGGCGACTCCGCCGACCGTCCTCCTCCATTATTCTGTCCGTGACTATTTGAAGCCTTTGGACGGTCTGCGAGAAAGCAAGAAAATGAATAAGAACCACATTAAAAACTCGGGCGACCATTATTAAAGGAACCGAAACTTACCGCGAGGGAGTGCTGCATTGTCCTCATCAGCAGCTGGGGACTGTCCTCCAGTTTGTGCCTCTCCATATCTTTGGGGAGTGCACAAGCTCGGCCGAGCGCCGCGATAACGGCTGGATTCCCCACCAGCCTGTCCTCCACGTTTATCGGCCTCCCACGCCGCAGTTCGAAATCCGGCCTGAATACTGCCGTCTCGGACGATGTCGCGGAGGCTAGAGTCTTAGTACGGCACTCGGACTGAGGAGCCACCTGCGCTGGCGCCTCCCTTGCAGATCCCTCCCTCACAGCCAAAGTGGGCTGGGACCGCGTCTGCCGTTCCTGGGCGGGGTCCTTGCCTTTCGCCCTTTTTCTCGGCCGCTCACGCTCCGAATCCGTGGAGGTTCGGGCCTCTGCTCCGGCAAGGACGATAGCGCCGGAAGAAGGCGGGGCCGCGCTGGGGGCCGCTGCCTGTCTGCCGAATACGGCGTCCTCCAGGTTTAGCGGCTGGAATGCAGGTCGGCGCCTTTCCATATCTTCAGCGCTGGAGTAATTCTCGATCTCTCTTTCTAGGTCGCCTTCAGCTGCGGCCGCCGAAGAGGAAGCTTCCGCGACCGAGACGCCTCCACTTGCTGCTTCGGCCAATGCGAGTACGGTCTCCCCGGGGCGGCCTGATCTCCGCGTGTATGACACGTACGTCGGCTGGTACCCGAGAAGGGAGAAAGCGGCCCTGTTGTAATGGCCTTGGTACTTGTATACAGCGTCCAGCCACGTCTTGTTCCTTCGCCAATGGTCGAACCGGGCGTCTCGCTGTCGTTGGTGATAACCTGCAAAAGAAGAAAAGAATTAGAATAAGAGCTGACAAAGGCAGGCCCAAAGACATTCGAATCCCAGCGGAGGGAATGGGGTATTACTCGGGGGTGTGCCGATGGATCTCGGAACCTGGAACCTCCTCGCGGTCTCGGATTCGGCCGGCCCGAACTCCCAATTGCCCGAGACGAACAATCGGTCGTCTCCGGCGTATTTGTTCGAATCCTCCAAGGCCGTGACGATTGGCAAGCATTTGGCTTTGACTCGGAGGTAGTATGTGCCGCCGTCTCGGGTCTTGCAGAGGTCGTAAACGTCCTCAATGTCATGGACGCCGAAATTGATTCCTAGGATCCTATTTAGTGCGGTGATGCCCATGACTATCTTGAAACCGTTGGGAATCACCTGGCACGGGCAGAGATTCCAGGTTCGGAGGCATGACCGAAGCAGGGGGTCGGGGGGAACCTAACTCCTCCCTCGATGATGGCGACAAGAGGGAACGGCATCCAACCGTTACTGAAAGTATAACCAGAAGTCCTATCGGAGGCTTTTATCCGAACGTCCTCCGGGATCGCAAATGTAGCCCTAAGTTCGGCCAGGGCTACAGGGGAGTCAATCCAATGGCTGAAAGCCCCCATTTCTAATCTAAGAAACCCTAACAGCTCTAAAGGTGAAGACAGCAGAGGGGCTGGGGGACGGAAGAAACCCTAGGATGGACTAGGCTGGAAATGTAAAATAAAGAAAGAAAAGAACCAGGGCAAGGACATTCACAGACTCAGGCGAGATCAGAGAGCCAATTGTCGGTCCCTCACCGGTCCTAGCAGAGCGAATCCTGGCGAGCAGAGGTTCTAGCAGAGGCTCTAGCAGGGATTCCGAAGGCGAAAATGGCGAAAAAGGAACGCCCGGATGAATATAAAGGGCAGGGATGGGCGCCATTCCGGAATTCGAAGTGGGGGTGTCGCCTCGGCTTGCGTCGCACGCCTCCTCGAAATGATAAGGAAGCCCCTCTGGCGACGACGCGTGGCGCTGGCGGTTCGCCTTCCAATGCCAATCATGATCCCTGCATTTATTGCCCCCTTTATTGCCTCGGGCGAACGAAGCGATGGCGGCGTCTGACGCCGAACAAGTCAGAACCCTTAGCTGGAAGGCGTCTATGGGACAAGCATTAAACAGTTTTGGGAGACCTATCCAGCTCTTAACCTCCGAGCTTGAGGAAGTCCCAGAGATCAAGAGCTGAGGGGCTATTGTGTGGGGGCCATCTCGCAAACCAATTTCTGCCGACCTCGGCAAGGAACACGTCTATATCGGTCTCGGATACTACCCACGTCACTTCGGTTACGGCACTAGCTGCTGACATCGGGCAACCGTTGTTCAGTTCGGCTACGCCACCCCGCCCAGTCTCGGCCATGCGGAATTACACTGGTATCCATCAGCCACGGCCCCATCAGAACAGGGCCCAAGAAAGGGATTTGATGAGACCTTAGCCGTCTACAGATCTGGGCGAGGTCAGGCCCAATGTGACTGGCATTAAATGCAGCATGGGCTGCCCAGAGCCAGGGTCCTCTGACCTTTGTCTTTCTTCTCTCCCAGGTTCAGGCCGTCGCAGCTATCTCTTCCATGCATTGAGTAAGTCCTAGAAGGCCTCCTGATCTTGTGAGTATATTATTCTTGCACTTACAGTGATAAATCATACATGATAAGAGTGTAAAAGGAGCAGCACTAAATAAAGGTGGTGGGAAGGGTTCGTGTAAGTAAAGATAATGAAGATGAAAGTCTTCTTAAAATATATTGAATGAAACATGATATAGATGAATTCCGCGTGCTAGTCACCAGTGAAATATTTAAAAGTAAAAGTTCATCCGTCACATGTAAATAAATCAATCGAAAGCATGGACAGCTACTTGCATCTTTCTATACTTTTAAAATATGTCCAGTTAATAAACTATTCCAGAGAGAAACTTAAGTGATTATTATGTCATTGGGCTATTCTATTCTAAAAAGAAAAATGCACCCATAAAGAACATGAAAATTAGGTTGGATTCGCATTATATATGACTTATAAATTCAAGGTTTTAGTCATAGGGTTTGTTTCATTTATATTTAATCATCTAGATCTGGAATATGAAGAAGTGCAACTTATGTAGGATAAGACTTTGATAATGATGATAATAATTTGGAACACGTTAAAACCTAATGAGCAGATAAATGTAAAAATATAGTGACAATATATTATGATTACAATATTTTTATATCTTTGGTCCATGATCATAGTACTTAGCATCGATCCTTCAGGTCTTTGCTCTGACCTTGGATTCAGACCCATCCTATTTGGGGGACTTGGACTGGAAAATTACATTTGATGGTTAAAGAGGCAGGAGGCCTGCAAGAAAATTAAGAACCCTTGATGATCATTTTTACTTTCTCCTTTAATCATTTATTGCTAAATAAGAAGATTTCATTTAAAAAAAAAAAACTAAGCAACAGATGAGATGGCATATGTCCATATTATTAATTAAGCATTTACATTGCCTCTACTAATGCTTTGAGGTTTTGATAGAAATGAGCAACTAAGAAAACTTAATATGGTTTCAAAGCACCAATCGGTCATGAGTTCGAATCCCAATTGAAACGTTCGGCGCTAGAAAAAACAACGTGTTACCAAAAGTGCGCCCCACTCGAGGGGGAGTATTAAAAAATATTTTTATTTGCCTATAGTAACGGCTCGAGGTTTTAATAGAAATATTAGTCACCCCTTTACAATGTGCTAATTTTAGAAAGGCAATGAGATGCCATATGAGAGGAAGGGAAAGAAACAAAAGATCTAGGATGTTCAGGACAATGGAGCTAATATACAAGCTATCATTTTCATTAATAGCACGTGGAAAACACAAATGCTTCATAGTAATTCCAGTCACCTTTACCATTACCCAAAAAAAAAAAAAATTCAATCAAGGAGCTTATTTAATGCAAAGAGAATCGCCCTTTTGCTTCTTCCTCTTTAGATTTCCAGCTTTGCATCCTTGAAAAGCACCAAAATAGCTCTTCTAAGACATTTTCATTAAAAAATAATCAAATAGTCCACAGTTTTGGATTTGGATTTGGGCTAAGTCTGTACACAACCAAACAGCCCTTAAATAAGACACGGTGAGAACTTTAAAAGTATTATTTGGTGATGCATCCAAACAAATATATATTTTTAACATTTCTTGGGTGAAAAGAATATGCATGCATTTCCCCTAAATTTCGAACTGCTGATGGAGCCCTATGTTTTGTTTGTGTCATGAGAGGATTCCATGCTCTGATGATTTCTAGTTTTACTAAAGATTGTAATTTTCATTATGACCTCTATTATAAGAAACTGAAATCCTATTTTATGCACGAAAAATATATTAATTAAACTTATAACGTAACAATGTAAAAGCATTCTTAGATGATCTTCACTCCCAGACATCTCAATCAGGTCAGGATGATTGGTCTTGGTTCATTGATAACCAGATCAGGGCCTGAATCTATTGGTCTTGCAAGATTTCTAGCAGATCTTCACAAATCCGAGGGCTTGTGGGCCTGGGTTGAGAGATTTGCCTGGATTTGGTTAGGGTCTCTCAAGAAAGAAAATTGGAGTGGGTTCGAAGGATAAAAAAGAAAAGAAAAGAAAAGAAGGCGGTTGGATTTTTGTTAAAAAATAAGTTTAGGTTGTGGAGAAGAGAATGGATTGACATTGGAAGATGATGCAGTGGACTAGAATGCAAGTGAAGATTAGATGCTCAGGATGGATGTTCTGATACCAATTGATATAAACTGAGCAGAATGTGGAACATAGAATTGCTCAAATTCGAAGATGGGCTAAACCACCGTAAGATAAGATTGTCCAAGTTCGAGGATTTTCTAGACCTCCTTGTACGAGCACAAATTTTGGGGATAAATTCTGACACCTTTCTCATTAATTCTTCTTTACTAAAAAACCAAACTAACTCCTATAATCAAATATAAATTATCACTAAGTAAGAAAGAAGATTATGCTGACTAACTCCTATGCAATCTTGCCACTTAATGGATAAGATTAGGCTTATCACTCTTGCCTTATTATTTACTACAAATAAACAAAAGACAAAAAGCCCAGATGCCAAATTGTAGAAAGGCACTGCATACTACTGAGAAAAACCCAACATAATTTCTTGAGAGAGATGACAACAAGCAACTATAGTAAATACTAATTTCTTGATTTAATAGTCCATTGGTTATGGACTTTATGGTACTACTGACCATCACCTTAGCGAGCTACTCCATATTGGGTCAATCCTATCATATAAAATACCACCCAGAGGAAAAATAGGCAGGAAAGAAGAGTAATAACTACACATTCTCAGGTCAAAAACATAAAAAGTGCATGGTTGTAGTTTAAAGCGGAAACTCACGACGTAATCACTTACCTCATAGTTTTGTAGCAATCCTCACCCACTACTCTGAATCCCCTGTAGCGGATATTTCACAGGAATCTTGTAACAAATGAGGGAAAACCATCATGGGGCTACATGGAGATAATTTGGACCTTTTAAGATGAATTTCATCTCCTTTAGTGATATATCATCAAATTTCACTTTGACATGAATGAATTGATAGATTCGGATGCGGAGACTCCGACATGAGGCCGGAGATCTATATGTGTTTCGGCTATTGGAAAGCTCCTCGAATCTCTTCGCCTCTTATCTGTTCCGTGAGGTGGAATAATACCAACCCTAGGGTTCTCTTATTTTATATAAATAAGTCCCAAAGAGTCACACTGAGACACCTTCGCCAACAAACTTACATTCACTAATCTTATTGAGAGTCTTATTAGTCGGACCAGATCAAGTCTTGTATTAAGTGAGATTGTATTCTGACGTGGGACTCGTGGCATGTGAGCAACATGATTTCCTACACGAATGAGTAAAAACATGACTGGAGCCTTAATGCATTGTGGAAGTGTCATCATGTGCTCAATGCAATGGCGGACTTCTATTGAACAGAAATTTGAGGATATACCCTTGAAGGGGATGAGAGGGGATGAGATTCATCTTACACCGTCCGAATTATCTCTATTTAGGTCCTACAATGGAGTTTCAGCAAGTATTACACGATTCCCATATAATAGCCGCCACAGGGATGGGGACTTCATAGTCATCAATCAACACCATTTTATATTTGATTCAACAAACAGGTGCCTGACTAAGCTTGCTAGTTTGACTAGACAAATCTAAATGATGATAGATGAATAATGGTGATGATGACAACTTAAGAAAAATTAATCATATGAGATGGGCACATGATGGCGAAGACTTGGTCAAACTAGAAGAAACTACAACTGCGTACCAAAACTGAGTAATATCACTTGAAAGGTTACAGTTTGGGTTCTTGCTGTTTCCGGTTTCAGTATGATTTTAGCTTGAAAATTAAAGTGTAATAGAATTCCTTTGTCACTACAAAAAAAAAAAAAAAAAAAAAAAAGAATTCCATTTTCACTACTTTTATAAACTATTTTGTTATTTTAATTGTTGGTAAATTAATAAAAATAAATAATTATGATTCTCGAAAGAGGCCGGACACCCTCGTACTTCTTAGAAAATCTATAACTAGGATAAAAAAGCCAAAACAAATAGTGAGAATTTGGCCTTGGCTGAGACACTATCTGAACCATATGTTTGAAAGAAGGAATCAAATTCAAAGGCCCTAAGTCAGGTGAACTTACCCATGGCTATATATGTGTAGAACTTTAGGGGTTCTATATACAAACTCTAACACATTCTACCTTGAGAAATATGGCTACTTCAACAGTTGCAGGGGATAAGTACCGAATTCATATCTATGGAGAAGGTGAGAAGAATACTAAATGGAAATATGGTGCCCCTCCAAACTATGATGTTGTCAACAAGCTCTTTGAAGAAGGCCGAACTAAGGTTCTCTCCCTCTCTTTTATTATTCTTCTCTCTGTTTATTTGTACAAACTTATCTTTGGTTCTAAGATGATGGGAATTATCTTATTAAGCTAGGGATTTTTTGGAAAGACAGGGAACTGACTGACCATTCTGCAGGTGTGGCCTCCGGGCTCCCTTGAAGAGAAGGTACAGAACCTTGTCAAGACTTGGGAAATGGAGATGTTCCATAAGACATCCAGGGATGAATATAAAACCATAGATCCGGATAAGTACACTTTCAGCCTCAACGGTAAAATTCCATAATCCTTCTTGTCTCTAAATGGTAGCTGTCATATATCCAAAAGAATTCCTCTATAAAAGTAGTTAAAAGTGGTGATTTTCAAGCTATAATTGTAGAAATATAGGACTAATGGTCTTGGCTTAAATATCTATTTATTTTTAGGATGAATTTAGCGAACTCCAGATTGATGGGATAAGACTTTAATGGTCGTGATTGTAATCTATGAATGTAGGAAGGAAAGGGATATCAATAGAAGAAAAGCGTCGACTTGGGGGAGGTTATAATGCATTGATGCAGACCTCATTGCCGGAGAAATACCGGTGCTACGATCCGGCAGTGGAAACGGCAGAGTCGTCTCACAACGCCTTCACAACAACATTTCCTCGTGGGTTTGCTTTGGAAATAGTACAAGTTTATTCAGGCCCACCGGTGATTATATACAAGTTCAGGCATTGGGGATTCATGGAGGGTCCATTTCAAGGCCACGCACCAACTGGGGACAAGATAGTATTCTTTGGGATGGCCATTTTTCATGTATTACCTCTTCTATCAGAACTATACCTTAGTTAGATTTTCCATATATGGTACAAACACTAACTGCTGTTTGAGATTTTTAGTTAGTACTGATTGAGATGTATTGGCAGGTTGATGAAAAGATGATCATTGAGAAGGTGGAGTTCTTTTATGACCGTGGGGAGCTGCTGGGAGGCCTTGTAAAGAGCGATGCAATAACAGAGGGGAACTTAAACTCTTCAAGCTGCCCCTTCTTGAAGGCAACATCTTAAATAATGTCTGAATCAGCTGATCACTGTCTTCAAGCTATGAATCACATAATTAAATAAGTATATCTATATCTATTGAGTTTTGGGTTTGCAGTCTCTTCAACTCTGTTTTTAAAATGGTGTAATATTAAGTAGGATTGAAGCAATTCAGTTCAGATATGGCCTTGTAATCATGGATTGCCACATCCGAACAGGATGGTTGAAAATTTCCATTAAATTAAGAAACTCATTTGAAGCATTTGGTTGCATATTGTTTAGATAGTCCTTTGTTAGGCCAACATGATCTCAACTGTTAAAAGGTGGTAATGGTGGACTATATGGTGGATTGCATCTGCGCAGACTGTCTATCATAGTGTGATGTTTAGGCTTGCAAAACCCAGCAGAGGTTCAGTTCCTTTGGTTAAATGGTCTAATGAATCATGCAACAAAAGAACCCACCCCTGTGCGACCTGTCTTGATGCATGACAATCAAGGAATAATACTGGAGGATGCATAGCACTATATCTTTGGAACTGGATTAGGGATGGGGACAGTGTTGGTCCAATTAATTTATACCAGCTCATAATTTTAGGTCTTTGATATGCCTAAAGGGCTACAGTACATATTGTGCAAATATATTATGACAAGATTAAATGGTAGATAATATTTGGAGTTTGGACCAGTTCAAACTGTAATTCAAGGGGATAAGTGTGTGTAAGTAGTTAAATTGATTACAGATAGACACACAGTATGAAAACCATATACAAGCATCAGTAAAAAAAGGGATGTGGAGAATTTACCATGCTTAGCCACTGTAGCAGCTTGACGGAACATGCTTCCTTCTTCTATTTTTTTTTTTTTTTTTTATGTAAACAAAACTAGGGATGTTCATGGACTGGGTTGGGCTGCCGGGGTAAGGCATATTTAGGCCCAGCCTCACTTTGGATACACATGCTCATATCCGCTCCAACTTTCATACGGGCAGGTAGTGTCAGGCCCAAGCCCGCCCATTTAGTCAATCAGGTTGGCCAAGTCAGGCCAAATCGGGCTTTTTTTATCATTTGCATGGGATTTCAAGAGATTATTTGGACAAATTATCGCTAAATCACTAGAACTCCTTATTAATTAGCTGGGCCAGGCCATCGGCTTTCTAACACATAATCCATGTCCGGCCCAAATACTATATGGGTCTAGATAAAATATCCAAGCCCGATCCAAAACGAGATGGGCTCAGGTTGACTCGGCCCATGAGCACCATTAAACACTACCCCCTTTTTTGTTATTCTAATTTACCTAGGGCTATTACCTAACCAAGACTCAAATCTAGTTTTGTAGGACTTTAATATCCCTTACCAGCTGAGTTGGTGCTCATCTACATGTTGTTGAAGCATTTGCCCAAAATTGCATATGACTATTTGGGTGGAATCAAACTAATTTGTTCCAAAAGGGTATGTGATGGTGGCTAGAATTTTGATTCAGATGATTTCATGTCCCTAGGAGTGGTTGGATATACACTCTTGGTTGGGTTATTAGGCACTTCAATGGGACTTTGAGAAATTACCACTAAGTGAAGGTTCAAGTATATAAGACACTTTTCATTTATATATAAAATTTCAAGATATTAATTGCAGGACATTTCTTTTAGATTGAATATAGTAGGGGTCATTTTCAAATTTCCAAAAGTATGGGATCATCTGAAATTCCTCAAAATTGTTAGGGTCTGGATGTATTTTTTTAAGTTATCATGCACTTTTTAACATTGTGGGGTTTATTGGGAACTTTTAAAATTATTGTGTCTATTTGGATTTTTAAAAACTTGTGGAGAATTGTTGAAAACTCCCAAAAATATAAAAATTAATATTTGGATTTTGGTTTCTTATGAAACCTGGATCATAATCATGTTATTATCTTTCGGAAAAAGTATTAAGAACCCTATAAAATAGCACTTTTCAAAATTGATTTCTCATTTGAAAACTTGCCTTTTCACTTCGTTTATATAGACCCACAATGAATAAGTCGTCGAAGGAAATAGGCCCTCATAAGAGATTCTTTATAACTAAATCATGTTAGTTGAGTAGACTTGGACCCTAACTGGTGGGCTTGGACTGAAACATTAAGTGACAATTAGGAGGCCTTTAATTTTCAGTTTATTGGAGTGACTCGGGTTGACCAGTCCTTATTTGGGTTGAGCTAGACTGCTCTTGAGCTGTGTTGGACTTGGTGGGCCTAGTGGGTTGTCTTAGTGGTTTTTTTTTTTTGAAACGGTAACAAAACTTTGTAATTATCAACATTCAAGCTTATGAGGGTGGTTATATAGGTTGTTATTGACCACCAATGCAGTTAATTGTCGTAATTGTCAACATTCAAATTCATGAGCGGTCATCAACACATGCAATCATTTCTCAATAGGTGTTAACCCATTGTTGACTTGGTCCTGTGGAAAACGTCTTAAGGAAGGTGTAGTAATGTGTTTTAAAGCATCCATTTTTTTTTTTTCTTTTCAAATACTTGGTTCTACCTTCACCAAAACCTACTACTAAGCTATCCTAAATAAAAAACGAACCACACAAGGGGAGAGAGAGAGAGAGAGAGAGAGAGAGAGAGAGAGAGGTCAATGGTATAGTAGTTTAAAGAGGAAACACAGCACAATCACTTGTGGCACAATATGTAGAGCCCACTTGGATCTTTTGCTATCATTCGGGATAGGATAGATAAAAAGATCTATTTATCAATGATAGTCATTCAAAAAAAAAAAAAAAAAAAAAAAAAATCAGCCCCATCAAAAAATCTTAACACTTGATTCAATAGCCTTAAAGTTTAATGGTCTTTTAAGTGTAAATTTCTTTCGATATTCAATCCAATGATTAGTAAGGGCCTGATGAGCACAAAACTAGATATGGTGCTAGATCATGGGAAAAAAGAGCTGGAAAAGAGCTACACTTACTAAAGGTGGGTCACAAGTAGTCCTCATAGAGCTGGACCACACATGCAGTCCGCTCGTTGGAGAAAATTTTCCCCCCTCGCATCCAAGTTTTGTAGCAGTCCTCACTCAACAACCCACTCCATTGTTTACAAATAATAATAACTACTACTACTACATTGTACTCATTCAACAAATAGGTGCCCGAATGAGGCAACACCTGAGTGAGGCGACTGAGTTAGGTGGTGCACCACAAGCTTTATTTATTTGTTTATTTTTTTTTATTTTTTTTTGCTATTGGAGGATTCACAACTCGTTGGGCTAGACTAATCCCTCCGGGCCCAGAGGGAACCTCAGTGTGATAGTTTAGTTTCGAACCTACAACCTCCAGGTGCAAACTGTAATTTTAGGCCAACTGAGCTACCCCTTAGGGTTCACCGCAAGCTCACTCTATCGACTATCATTATAACACTGACAATATCACAGCTAGGCTTGAATGGAGAGATAACTATAAAAAATAAGATGGAAAATGGAAAGTACAAAACACATGGGGATGACTAGAAAAGTATACAAACAAACCTCAAACCTGCTTTTTTGGACATTTTTATATATAATATTAGAAGTAGTAGACTTTGAGGCGCTGTTATAAGCCGAATGATATGCTTATTTTAAGAAAAAAGAAGGAAAAAGATAAATTAGAATCGATTTTGGAACTAGATTCCAGTCCACTAGGTGGACCCGGATCTGGGTTTCCCTATCGGAGCCGGGTCTAGAACCAACTAAACAGGTTCCGAGTCACGACCGAATCCGGAACCGGAACCGTTATTTAGAAACGTGTCCTGGTCCACTATGGTTCCGATCTGGAACCGTTACGTTTGCAACCCTAGAAACATGCCTAGTAGTCGACACATCACTGATTTCCTGTGCATGTAAGCAACTATGTGGCGTTTAGCTACGGCCCTAAATAGTTATCGAGCTTGATTTGACCAGTTCCATCAGTCCTCCGGCTTGTTGGTTAGGTCCAGAGAGTTTCCAAATCTAAGCATGTCAACGAAAACCAAGTTTAGATGTTGATTACAAGATTGCAAAATCTCGTGTGATTGCATTAGATTAGATACGTGATAACACTACGTGCTTTTAAAATTTCTTTCATAGATGTGTTCTCTTAAGGGCCCCTCTGTTTGCGTGGAAATGAATTTTTAAGAATTTGTTATCAAGTGAATCACACGGATGATCATTAAAGACTACGAGTGATGGAAGGTTTAAGGATAGAGTTGTAGACAGGAGCAAATTGCTTTAATAGAGTGATATCTCGGATTTTATTCTTTAATTATGGGGATGTTATTTGATAACCATTTATATATTTCTACTTTTGTTTATGGGGAAGTATAAATATTAAAAAGACTAGAAAATCAATTCCTCATGTGTCAATTGCCAAAGTCAGCTTATGTGGTTTTTTTTCTCTCTATTCATACCATATGGGACATCACTATATATGGGCTACAAGAAAAAACGCAACTGTCGATTCTTTCATTCTATTTTATGTTAATTGGAAATGGAAAGGTCCTGGGACTTTATTTGGACACTCGCGCAGCTTTACCGCAGCTGGAATGGGAGGTAAATTCGCATTTTCCAGTTTTCGTCCTCATAAATTTGCAATTTCCAGTTTTCCTCCTCTGTGAGAGGAGGAAAACCGGAAATCGCCGGTATACCGCGGATACATACGGCGGAAATCTTGCAAACCGATTTTTTAGCCCTTTTTTGCTTCTTTTACTTGTTGGAGGGTCACGGGTCTGGGCTTAGTTGACAATATGAAGGATGGACATGTGTGAATAACAATTGGATGAAATAATATCAAATCACAATAAACAAAATAAATCATAAATTTACTTTACCGGCGAAGTAAAGTAACTGCTCATTATAAGAGAGGATAAAGTAAGGATGTAGTAGAATCAAAAGGTGAGATTTAGCATTTTTATTTTTTCTTTTAAAAACTACAATGTTTTTTTTTTTGTAAGGAAGCTCATGGATTGGGCTTTGGGCATGGGGTTCAGTTATTATTAGGTAGGCCGTGCTCAGTTTCTTTTTTTTTTATTTACATTTAGTGCTTGAGAGTCGATTTTCCCGTCCCGCCCAAATATATATATATATATATACACAAATTTATGAATGAGGGAGGGAGGGAGCAGCAATTCGGGGACTCAAACCCATGACCTCAAAGAGAAGGTGATATGACCAGAGCAGCTGTGCTGGCTTAGGACATGGTAAGAAACTTAATTAATTTTCTTTTCTATAGGTCTGGCTCAGGCTTCATCATTTCCATGTGGCTTGGGTTCGGGCCAACAACTTCAGGCATAACTCATGCTTGGGCCAGGTTTAGGCTTCTAGTTTAGAAGTGACTGTTGGACATTCTCGGAATAGCCCTGCCTCATCAATGAACACCCCTAGTCCTTTTTTATCATTCTCTTGCATGAGCGAGTGTCCTTTTAACCTTTTTTTTTATGGAAGAGATGGTATTCGAAACATAATATATATTTTTATTTAACCCTCTCTTTTTAATGTCTCTCGTATGAGCCCTTCACTTTACTTAACCGGTAAAGTAAGCTTACCAAATATGAAATAGTTCGTGAGTGAGAAGTCGATGAATAGGGCTGTATCCACTCGTGACTAAATCCTACTTTAAAAAATCAGCAACATCTGGGCTTTTTGGATCGGATCCTTGCAGGTGACGAGTGGGTTTCACTATGGAATAGGTAGCAGCGGAATGAGCTCTCTAAAACCAAGTACAAGATGGACTGAACACGGAAAATATGATTCAGTAAGGGCATGCTTGCCTCAATTTAGGATGATTATAGGTTAACCAAATTGATCTAGTCCTAACTAGACCACACTCCGTCTCCCGGGTAGGCCTATCTGAGTTGGCGAAAAGGACTTTCAAAGGCTTGCGCTAGCTAGGGCTAACTTGTGCCTGGCCTTTTTGGTCAGCCGGAATCCTATATATGGGGAGTTTCCCGTTAAAATCGCCTAGAAAGAGAGAAGAGACATTCTTAGACAGGTTTTGACAGATGTCTATCTATTATCATTACAGCCAACATATATTTGACTTACCATTCTGTTATGATCGTTTAACCTTCTCTTTCTTATTTCATATATTATTTACCCAATGCATTGCACAACGTTTTTGCTGGTCTTTAAGTGAGAATGCAGCCCATGACAATTATGTATGTGTTTAACAATCCCTTGGCCATGCACGACCTATATTTTCCGAGAAATTTCCAAACTAAAAGTATCTTGGGTTCTACGAAATTATAGATTCTTCTATACATGGTGCAGAATTGTTACCATAAAAAACCAAAGATCCTAATATCTACGGTTGAGAATATACGTGAAACCGGCAAAACCTTCAATTCAACAGGGCAAAAAAAAAAAAAACCTATACTCGCAGACGTGTAGGGTTTGCAAACGGGTATCCGATTACTCGAAAGTTCCGACCTGTAAAAGAACCGGGCCTGGAACCTATTTTAGGTTCCGATTATTCAAAAACGGGTCCGGAACCTAATTTAGGTTCCGATTGGTAAACGGGTCCGGGTCCAAATGGGTTCCGACATGTGGACCCGGGACCCGGCTTATGAGCGTTTGATATTGCAAATTGTACCTCAAAATGAACGTTTTTTTGGACATTTTTATATATAATATTAGAAGTAGTAGACTTTGAGGCGCTGTTATAAGCCGAATGATATGCTTATTTTAAGAAAAAAGAAGGAAAAAGATAAATTAGAATCGATTTTGGAACTAGATTCCAGTCCACTAGGTGGACCCGGATCTGGGTTTCCCTATCGGAGCCGTGTCTAGAACCAACTAAACAGGTTCCGAGTCACGACCGAATCCGGAACCGGAACCATTATTTAGAAACGTGTCCTGGTCCACTATGGTTCCGATCCGGAACCGTTACGTTTGCAACCCTAGAAACATGCCTAGTAGTCGACACATCACGGATTTCCTGTGCATGTAAGCAACTATGTGGCGTTTAGCTACGGCCCTAAATAGTTATCGAGCTTGATTTGACCAGTTCCATCAGTCCTCCGGCTTGTTGGTTAGGTCCAGAGAGTTTCCAAATCTAAGCATGTCAACGAAAACCAAGTTTAGATGTTGATTACAAGATTGCAAAATCTCGTGTGATTGCTTTAGATTAGATACGTGATAACACTACGTGCTTTTAAAATTTCTTTCATAGATGTGTTCTCTTAAGGGCCCCTCTGTTTGCGTGGAATTGAATTTTTAAGAATTTGTTATCAAGTGAATCACACCGATGATCATTAAAGACTACGAGTGATGGAAGGTTTAAGGATGGAGTTGTAGACAGGAGCAAATTGGTTTAATAGAGTGATATCTCGGATTTTATTCTTTAATTATGGGGATGTTATTTGATGACCATTTATATATTTCTACTTTTGTTTATGGGGAAGTATAAATATTAAAAAGACTAGAAAATCAATTCCTCATGTGTCAATTGCCAAAGTCAGCTTGTGTGGTTTTTTTTTCTCTCTATTCATACCGTATGGGACATCATTATATATGGGCTACAAGAAAAAACGCAACTGTCGATTCTTTCATTCTATTTTATGTTAATTGGAAATGGAAAGGTCCTGGGACTTTATTTGGACACTCGCGCAGCTTTACCGCAGCTGGAATGGGAGGTAAATTCGCATTTTCCAGTTTTCGTCCTCATAAATTTGCAATTTCCAGTTTTCCTCCTCTGTGAGAGGAGGAAAACCGGAAATCGCAGGTATACCGCGGATACGTACGGCGGAAATCTTGCAAACCGATTTTTTAGCCCTTTTTTGCTTCTTTTACTTGTTGGAGGGTCACGGGTCTGGGCTTAGTTGACAATATGAAGGATGGACATGTGTGAATAACAATTGGATGAAATAATATCAAATCACAATAAACAAAATAAATCATAAATTTACTTTACCGGCGAAGTAAAGTAACTGCTCATTATAAGAGAGGATAAAGTAAGGATGTAGTAGAATCAAAAGGTGAGATTTAGCATTTTTATTTTTTCTTTTAAAAACTACAATGTTTTTTTTTTTGTAAGGAAGCTCATGGATTGGGCTTTGGGCATGGGGTTCAGTTATTAGTAGGTAGGCCGTGCTCAGTTTCTTTTTTTTTGATTTACACTTAGTGCTTGAGAGTCGATTTTCCCGTCCCGCCCAAATATATATATATATATATATATATATATAGACACAAATTTATGAATGAGGGAGGGAGGGAGCAGCAATTCGGGGACTCAAACCCATGACCTCAAAGAGAAGGTGATATGACCAGAGCAGCTGTGCTGGCTTAGGACATGGTAAGAAACTTAATTAATTTTCTTTTCTATAGGTCTGGCTCAGGCTTCATCATTTCCATGTGGCTTGGGTTCGGGCCAACAACTTCAGGCATGACTCATGCTTGGGCCAGGTTTAGGCTTCTAGTTTAGAAGTGACTGTTGGACATTCTCGGAATAGCCCTGCCTCATCAATGAACACCCCTAGTCCTTTTTTATCATTCTCTTGCATGAGCGAGTGTCCTTTTAACCTTTTTTTTTTATGGAAGAGATGGTATTCGAAACATAATATTTTTTTTTATTTAACCCCCTCTTTTTAATGTCTCTCGTATGAGCCCTTCACTTTACTTAACCGGTAAAGTAAGCTTACCAAATATGAAATAGTTCGTGAGTGAGAAGTCGATGAATTGGGCTGTATCCACTCGTGACTAAATCCTACTTTAAAAAATCAGCAACATCTGGGCTTTTTGGATCGGATCCTTGCAGGTGACGAGTGGGTTTCACTATGGAATAGGTAGCAGCGGAATGAGCTCTCTGAAACCAAGTACAAGATGGACTGAACACGGAAAATATGATTCAGTAAGGGCATGCTTGCCTCAATTTAGGATGATTATAAGTTAACCAAATTGATCTAGTCCTAACTAGACCACACTCCGTCTCCCGGGTAGGCCTATCTGAGTTGGCGAAAAGGACTTTCAAAGGCTTGCGCTAGCTAGGGCTAACTTGTGCCTGGCCTTTTTGGTCAGCAGGAATCCTATATATGGGGAGTTTCCCGTTAAAATCGCCTAGAAAGAGAGAAAAGACATTCTTAGACAGGTTTTGACAGATGTCTATCTATTATCATTACAGCCAACATATATTTGACTCACCATTCTGTTATGATCGTTTAACCTTCTCTTTCTTATTTCATATATTATTTACCCAATGCATTGCACAACGTTTTTGCTGGTCTTTAAGTGAGAATGCAGCCCATGACAATTATGTATGTGTTTAATAATCCCTTGGCCATGCACGACCTATATTTTCCGAGAAATTTCCAAACTAAATGTATTTTGGGTTCTATGAAATTATAGATTCTTCTATACATGGTGCAGAATTGTTACCATAAAAAACCAAAGATCCTAATATCTACGGTTGAGAATATACGAGAAACCAGCAAAACCTTCAATTCAACAGGGCAAAAAAAAAAAAAACCTATACTCGCAGACGTGTAGGGTTTGCAAACGGGTATCCGATTACTTGAAAGTTCCGACCTGTAAAAGAACCGTGCCTGGAACCTATTTTAGGTTCTGATTATTCAAAAACGAGTCCGGAACCTAATTTCGGTTCCGATTGGTAAACGGGTCCGGGTCCAAACGGGTTCCGACATGTGGACCCGGAACCCGGCTTATGAGCGTTTGATATTGCAAATTGTACCTCAAAATGAACGTTTTTTTGGACATTTTTATAAATAATATTAGAAGTAGTAGACTTTGAGGCGCTGTTATAAGCCGAATGATATGCTTATTTTAAGAAAAAAGAAGGAAAAAGATAAATTAGAATCGATTTTGGAACTAGATTCCAGTCCACTAGGTGGACCCGGATCTGGGTTTCCCTATCGGAGCCGTGTCAAGAACCAACTAAATAGGTTCCGAGTCACGACCGAATCCGGAACCGTTATTTAGAAACGTGTCCTGGTCCACTATGGTTCCGATCCGGAACCGTTACGTTTGCAACCCTAGAAACATGCCTAGTAGTCGACACATCACTGATTTCCTGTGCATGTAAGCAACTATGTGGCGTTTAGCTACGGCCCAAAATAGTTATCGAGCTTGATTTGACCAGTTCCATCAGTCCTCCGGCTTGTTGGTTAGGTCCAGAGAGTTTCCAAATCTAAGCATGTCAACGAAAACCAAGTTTAGATGTTGATTACAAGATTGCAAAATCTCGTGTGATTGCTTTAGATTAGATACGTGATAACACTACGTGCTTTTAAAATTTCTTTCATAGATGTGTTCTCTTAAGGGCCCCTCTGTTTGCGTGGAATTGAATTTTTAAGAATTTGTTATCAAGTGAATCACACCGATGATCATTAAAGACTACGAGTGATGGAAGGTTTAAGGATGGAGTTGTAGACAGGAGCAAATTGCTTTAATAGAGTGATATCTCGGATTTTATTCTTTAATTATGGGGATGTTATTTGATGACCATTTATATATTTCTACTTTTGTTTATGGGGAAGTATAAATATTAAAAAGACTAGAAAATCAATTCCTCATGTGTCAATTGCCAAAGTCAGCTTGTGTGGTTTTTTTTCTCTATTCATACCAAATGGGACATCACTATATATGGGCTAGAAGAAAAAACGCAACTGTCGATTCTTTCATTCTATTTTATGTTAATTGGAAATGGAAAGGTCCTGGGACTTTATTTGGACACTCGCGCAGCTTTACCGCAGCTGGAATGAGAGGTAAATTCGCATTTTCCAGTTTTCGTCCTCATAAATTTGCAATTTCCAGTTTTCCTCCTCTGTGAGAGGATGAAAGCCGGAAATCGCAGGTATACCGCGGATACATACGGCGGAAATCTTGCAAACCGATTTTTTAGCCCTTTTTTGCTTCTTTTACTTGTTGGAGGGTCACGGGTCTGGGCTTAGTTGACAATATGAAGGATGGACATGTGTGAATAACAATTGGATGAAATAATATCAAATCACAATAAACAAAATAAATCATAAATTTACTTTACCGGCGAAGTAAAGTAACTGCTCATTATAAGAGAGGATAAAGTGAGGATGTAGTAGAATCAAAAGGTGAGATTTAGCATTTTTATTTTTTCTTTTAAAAACTACCATGTTTTTTTTTTTTTGTAAGGAAGCTCATGGATTGGGCTTTGGGCATGGGGTTCAGTTATTATTAGGTAGGCCGTGCTCAATTTCTTTTTTTTTTATTTACACTTAGTGCTTGAGAGTCGATTTTCCCGTCCCGCCCAAATATATATATATATATATATAGACACAAATTTATGAATGAGGGAGGGAGGGAGCAGCAATTCGGGGACTCAAACCCATGACCTCAAAGAGAAGGTGATATGACCAGAGCAGCTGTGCTGGCTTAGGACATGGTAAGAAACTTAATTAATTTTCTTTTCTATAGGTCTGGCTCAGGCTTCATCATTTCCATGTGGCTTGGGTTCGGGCCAACAACTTCAGGCATGACTCATGCTTGGGCCAGGTTTAGGCTTCTAGTTTAGAAGTGACTGTTGGACATTCTCGGAATAGCCCTGCCTCATCAATGAACACCCCTAGTCCTTTTTTATCATTCTCTTGCATGAGCGAGTGTCCTTTTAACCTTTTTTTTTATGGAAGATATGGTATTCGAAACATAATATTTTTTTTTATTTAACCCTCTCTTTTTAATGTCTCTCGTATGAGCCCTTCACTTTACTTAACCGGTAAAGTAAGCTTACCAAATATGAAATAGTTCGTGAGTGAGAAGTCGATGAATAGGGCTGTATCCACTCGTGACTAAATCCTACTTTAAAAAATCAGCAACGTCTGAGCTTTTTGGATCGGATCCTTGCAGGTGACGAGTGGGTTTCACTATGGAATACGTAGCAGCGGAATGAGCTCTCTGAAACCAAGTACAAGATGGACTGAACACGGAAAATATGATTCAGTAAGGGCATGCTTGCCTCAATTTAGGATGATTATAGGTTAACCAAATTGATCTAGTCCTAACTAGACCACACTCCGTCTCCCGGGTAGGCCTATCTGAGTTGGCGAAAAGGACTTTCAAAGGCTTGCGCTAGCTAGGGCTAACCTGTGCCTGGCCTTTTTGGTCAGCAGGAATCCTATATATGGGGAGTTTCCCGTTAAAATCGCCTAGAAAGAGAGAAGAGACATTCTTAGACAGGTTTTGACAGATGTCTATCTATTATCATTACAGCCAACATATATTTGACTCACCATTCTGTTATGATCGTTTAACCTTCTCTTTCTTATTTCATATATTATTTACCCAATGCATTGCACAACGTTTTTGCTGGTCTTTAAGTGAGAATGCAGCCCATGACAATTATGTATGTGTTTAACAATCCCTTGGCCATGCACGACCTATATTTTCCGAGAAATTTCCAAACTAAATGTATCTTGGGTTCTACGAAATTATAGATTCTTCTATACATGGTGCATAATTGTTACCATAAAAAACCAAAGATCCTAATATCTACGGTTGAGAATATACGAGAAACCAGCAAAACCTTCAATTCAACAGGGCAAAAAAAAAAAAAACCTATACTCGCAGACGTGTAGGGTTTGCAAACGGGTATCCGATTACTCGAAAGTTCCGACCTGTAAAAGAACCGGGCCTGGAACCTATTTTAGGTTCCAATTATTCAAAAACGGGTCCGGAACCTAATTTAGGTTCCGATTGGTAAACAGGTCCGGGTCCAAACGGGTTCCGACATGTGGACCCGGGACCCGGCTTATGAGCGTTTGATATTGCAAATTGTACCTCAAAATGAACGTTTTTTTGGACATTTTTATATATAATATTAGAAGTAGTAGACTTTGAGGCGCTGTTATAAGCCGAATGATATGCTTATTTTAAGAAAAAAGAAGGAAAAAGATAAATTAGAATCGATTTTGGAACTAGATTCCAGTCCACTAGGTGGACCCGGATCTGGGTTTCCCTATCGGAGCCGTGTCTAGAACCAACTAAACAGGTTCCGAGTCACGACCGAATCCGGAACCGGAATCGTTATTTAGAAACGTGTCCTGGTCCACTATGTTTCCGATCCGGAACCGTTACGTTTGCAACCCTAGAAACATGCCTAGTAGTCGACACATCACTGATTTCCTGTGCATGTAAGCAACTATGTGGCGTTTAGCTACGGCCCTAAATAGTTATCGAGCTTGATTTGACCAGTTCCATCAGTCCTCCGGCTTGTTGGTTAGGTCCAGAGAGTTTCCAAATCTAAACATGTCAACGAAAACCAAGTTTAGATGTTGATTACAAGATTGTAAAATCTCGTGTGATTGCTTTAGATTAGATACGTGATAACACTACGTGCTTTTAAAATTTCTTTCATAGATGTGTTCTCTTAAGGGCCCCTCTGTTTGCGTGGAATTGAATTTTTAAGAATTTGTTATCAAGTGAATCACACCGATGATCATTAAAGACTACGAGTGATGGAAGGTTTAAGGATGGAGTTGTAGACAGGAGCAAATTGCTTTAATAGAGTGATATCTCGGATTTTATTCTTTAATTATGGGGATGTTATTTGATGACCATTTATATATTTCTACTTTTGTTTATGGGGAAGTATAAATATTAAAAAGACTAGAAAATCAATTCCTCATGTGTCAATTGCCAAAGTCAGCTTGTGTGGTTTTTTTTCTCTCTATTCATACCATATGGGACATCACTATATATGGGCTAGAAGAAAAAACACAAATGTCGATTCTTTCATTCTATTTTATGTTAATTGGAAATGGAAAGGTCCTGGGACTTTATTTGGACACTCGCGCAGCTTTACCGCAGCTGGAATGGGAGGTAAATTCGCATTTTCCAGTTTTCGTCCTCATAAATTTGTAATTTCCAGTTTTCCTCCTCTGTGAGAGGAGGAAAACCGGAAATCGCAGGTATACCGCGGATACAAACGGCGGAAATCTTGCAAACCGATTTTTTAGCCCTTTTTTGCTTCTTTTACTTGTTGGAGGGTCACGGGTCTGGGCTTAGTTGACAATATGAAGGATGGACATGTGTGAATAACAATTGGATGAAATAATATCAAATCACAATAAACAAAATAGATCATAAATTTACTTTACCGGCGAAGTAAAGTAACTGCTCATTATAAGAGAGGATAAAGTAAGGATGTAGTAGAATCAAAAGGTGAGATTTAGCATTTTTATTTTTTCTTTTAAAAACTACAATGTTTTTTTTTGTTTGTAAGGAAGCTCATGGATTGGGCTTTGGGCATGGGGTTCAGTTATTATTAGGTAGGCCGTGCTCAATTTCTTTTTTTTTATTTACACTTAGTGCTTGAGAGTCGATTTTCCCGTCCCGCCCAAATATATATATATATATATATAGACACAAATTTATGAATGAGGGAGGGAGGGAGCAGCAATTCGGGGACTCAAACCCATGACCTCAAAGAGAAGGTGATATGACCAGAGCAGCTGTGCTGGCTTAGGACATGGTAAGAAACTTAATTAATTTTCTTTTCTATAGGTCTGGCTCTGGCTTCATCATTTCCATGTGGCTTGGGTTCGGGCCAACAACTTCAGGCATGACTCATGCTTGGGCCAGGTTTAGGCTTCTAGTTTAGAAGTGACTGTTGGACATTCTCGGAATAGCCCTGCCTCATCAATGAACACCCCTAGTCCTTTTTTATCATTCTCTTGCATGAGCGAGTGTCCTTTTAACCTTTTTTTATATGGAAGAGATGGTATTCGAAACATAAATTTTTTTTTTATTTAACCCTCTCTTTTCAATGTCTCTCGTATGAGCCCTTCACTTTACTTAACCGGTAAAGTAAGCTTACCAAATATGAAATAGTTCGTGAGTGAGAAGTCGATGAATAGGGCTGTATCCACTCGTGACTAAATCCTACTTTAAAAAATGAGCAACCTCTGGGCTTTTTGGATCGAATCCTTGCAGGCGACGAGTGGGTTTCACTATGGAATACGTAGCAGCAGAATGAGCTCTCTGAAACCAAGTACAAGATGGACTGAACACGGAAAATATGATTCAGTAAGGGCATGCTTGCCTCAATTTAGGATGATTATAGGTTAACCAAATTGATCTAGTCCTAACTAGACCACACTCCGTCTCCCGGGTAGGCCTATCTGAGTTGGCGAAAAGGACTTTCAAAGGCTTGCACTAGCTAGGGCTAACTTGTGCCTGGCCTTTTTGGTCAGCAGGAATCCTATATATGGGGAGTTTCCCGTTAAAATCGCCTAGAAAGAGAGAAGAGACATTCTTAGACAGGTTTTGACAGATGTCTATCTATAATCATTACAGCCAACATATATTTGACTCACCATTCTGTTATGATCGTTTAACCTTCTCTTTCTTATTTCATATATTATTTACCCAATGCATTGCACAACGTTTTTGCTGGTCTTTAAGTGAGAATGCAGCCCATGACAATTATGTATGTGTTTAACAATCCCTTGGCCATGCACGACCTATATTTTACGAGAAATTTCCAATGTAAATGTATCTTGGGTTCTACGAAATTATAGATTCTTCGATACATGGTGCCGAATTGTTACCATAAAAAACCAAAGATCCTAATATCTACGATTGAGAATATACGTGAAACCAGCAAAACCTTCAATTCAACAGGGAAAAAAAAAAAAAAACCTATACTCGCAGACGTGTAGGGTTTGCAAACGGGTATCCGATTACTCGAAAGTTCCGACCTGTAAAAGAACCGGGCCTGGAACCTATTTTAGGTTCCGATTATTCAAAAACGGGTCCGGAACCTAATTTAGGTTCCGATTGGTAAACGGGTCCGGGTCCAAACGGGTTCCGACATTTGGACCCGGGACCCGGCTTATGAGCGTTTGATATTGCAAATTGTACCTCAAAATGAACGTTTTTTTGGACATTTTTAAATATAATATTAGAAGTAGTAGACTTTGAGGCGCTGTTATAAGCCGAATGATATGCTTATTTTAAGAAAAAAGAAGGAAAAAGATAAATTAGAATCGATTTTGGAACTAGATTCCAGTCCACTAGGTGGACCCGGATCTGGGTTTCCCTATCGGAGCCGTGTCTAGAACCAACTAAACAGGTTCCGAGTCACGACCGAATCCGGAACCGGAACCGTTATTTAGAAACATGTCCTGGTCCACTATGGTTCCGATCCGGAACCGTTACGTTTGCAACCCTAGAAACATGCCTAGTAGTCGACACATCACTGATTTCCTGTGCATGTAAGCAACTATGTGGCGTTTAGCTACGGCCCTAAATAGTTATCGAGCTTGATTTGACCAGTTCCATCAGTCCTCCGGCTTGTTGGTTAGGTCCAGAGAGTTTCCAAATCTAAGCATGTCAACGAAAACCAAGTTTAGATGTTGATTACAAGATTGCAAAATCTCGTGTGATTGATTTAGATTAGATACGTGATAACACTACGTGCTTTTAAAATTTCTTTCATAGATGTGTTCTCTTAAGGGCCCCTCTGTTTGCGTGGAATTGAATTTTTAAGAATTTGTTATCAAGTGAATCACACCGATGATCATTAAAGACTACGAGTGATGGAAGGTTTAAGGATGGAGTTGTAGACAGGAGCAAATTGCTTTAATAGAGTGATATCTCGGATTTTATTCTTTAATTATGGGGATGTTATTTGATGACCATTTATATATTTCTACTTTTGTTTATGGGGAAGTATAAATATTAAAAAGACTAGAAAAACAATTCCTCATGTGTCAATTGCCAAAGTCAGCTTGTGTGGTTTTTTTTCTCTCTATTCATACCATATGGGACATCACTATATATGGGCTACAAGAAAAAACGCAACTGTCGATTCTTTCATTCTATTTTATGTTAATTGGAAATGGAAAGGTCCTGGGACTTTTCGCGCAGCTTTACCGCAGCTGGAATGGGAGGTAAATTCGCATTTTCCAGTTTTCGTCCTCATAAATTTGCAATTTCCAGTTTTCCTCCTCTGTGAGAGGAGGAAAACCGGAAATCGCAGGTATACCGCGGATACAAACGGCGGAAATCTTGCAAACCGATTTTTTAGCCCTTTTTTGCTTCTTTTACTTGTTGGAGGGTCACGGGTCTGGGCTTAGTTGACAATATGAAGGATGGACATGTGTGAATAACAATTGGATGAAATAATATCAAATCACAATAAACAAAATAAATCATAAATTTACTTTACCGGCGAAGTAAAGTAACTGCTCATTATAAGAGAGGATAAAGTAAGGATGTAGTAGAATCAAAAGGTGAGATTTAGCATTTTTATTTTTTCTTTTAAAAACTACAATGTTTTTTTTTTTTTTTGTAAGGAAGCTCATGGATTGGGCTTTGGGCATGGGGTTCAGTTATTATTAGGTAGGCCGTGCTCAGTTTCTTTTTTTTTTATGTACACTTAGTGCTTGAGAGTCGATTTTCCCGTCCCGCCCAAATATATATATATATATACACAAATTTATGAATGAGGGAGGGATGGAGCAGCAATTCGGGGACTCAAACCCATGACCTCAAAGAGAAGGTGATATGACCAGAGCAGCTGTGCTGGCTTAGGACATGGTAAGAAACTTAATTAATTTTCTTTTCTATAGGTCTGGCTCAGGCTTCATCATTTCCATGTGGCTTGGGTTCGGGCCAACAACTTCAGGCATGACTCATGCTTGGGCCAGGTTTAGGCTTCTAGTTTAGAAGTGACTGTTGGACATTCTCGGAATAGCCCTGCCTCATCAATGAACACCCCTAGTCCTTTTTTATCATTCTCTTGCATGAGCGAGTGTCCTTTTAACCTTTTTTTTTTATGGAAGAGATGGTATTCGAAACATAATATTTTTTTTTATTTAACCCTCTCTTTTTAATGTCTCTCGTATGAGCCCTTCACTTTACTTAACCGGTAAAGTAAGCTTACCAAATATGAAATAGTTCGTGATTGAGAAGTCGATGAATAGGGCTGTATCCACTCGTGACTAAATCCTACTTTAAAAAATGAGCAACCTCTGGGCTTTTTGGATCGAATCCTTGCAGGCGACGAGTGGGTTTCACTATGGAATACGTAGCAGCAGAATGAGCTCTCTGAAACCAAGTACAAGATGGACTGAACACGGAAAATATGATTCAGTAAGGGCATGCTTGCCTCAATTTAGGATGATTATAGGTTAACCAAATTGATCTAGTCCTAACTAGACCACACTCCGTCTCCCGGGTAGGCCTATCTGAGTTGGCGAAAAGGACTTTCAAAGGCTTGCGCTAGCTAGGGCTAACTTGTGCCTGGCCTTTTTGGTCAGCAGGAATCCTATATATGGGGAGTTTCCCGTTAAAATCGCCTAGAAAGAGAGAAGAGACATTCTTAGACAGGTTTTGACAGATGTCTATCTATTATCATTACAGCCAACATATATTTGACTCACCATTCTGTTATGATCGGTTAACCTTCTCTTTCTTATTTCATATATTATTTACCCAATGCATTGCACAACGTTTTTGCTGGTCTTTAAGTGAGAATGTAGCCCATGACAATTATGTATGTGTTTAACAATCCGTTGGCCATGCACGACCTATATTTTCCGAGAAATTTCCAAACTAAATGTATCTTGGGTTCTACGAAATTATAGATTCTTCTATACATGGTGCGGAATTGTTACCATAAAAAACCAAAGATCCTAATATCTACGGTTGAGAATATACGTGAAACCAGCAAAACCTTCAATTCAACAGGGCAAAAAAAAAAAAAAACCTATACTCGCAGACGTGTAGGGTTTGCAAACGGGTATCCGATTACTCGAAAGTTCCGACCTGTAAAAGAACCGGGCCTGGAATCTATTTTAGGTTCCGATTATTCAAAAACGGGTCCGGAACCTAATTTAGGTTCCGATTGGTAAACGGGTCCGGGTCCAAACGGGTTCCGACATGTGGACCCGGGACCCGGCTTATGAGCGTTTGATATGGCAAATTGTACCTCAAAATGAACGTTTTTTTGGACATTTTTATATATAATATTAGAAGTAGTAGACTTTGAGGCGCTGTTATAAGCTGAATGATATGCTTATTTTAAGAAAAAAGAAGGAAAAAGATAAATTAGAATCGGTTTTGGAACTAGATTCCAGTCCACTAGGTGGACCCGGATCTGGGTTTCCCTATCGGAGCCGGGTCTAGAACCAACTAAACAGGTTCCGAGTCACGGCCGAATCCGGAACCGGAACCGTTATTTAGAAACGTGTCCTGGTCCACTATGGTTCCGATCCGGAACCGTTACGTTTGCAACCCTAGAAACATGCCTAGTAGTGGACACATCACTGATTTCCTGTGCATGTAAGCAACTATGTGGCGTTTAGCTACGGCCCTAAATAGTTATCGAGCTTGATTTGACCAGTTCCATCAGTCCTCCGGGTTGTTGGTTAGGTCCAGAGAGTTTCCAAATCTAAGCATGTCAACGAAAACCAAGTTTAGATGTTGATTACAAGATTGTAAAATCTCGTGTGATTGCTTTAGATTAGATACGTGATAACACTACGTGCTTTTAAAATTTCTTTCATAGATGTGTTCTCTTAAGGGCCCCTCTGTTTGCGTGGAATTGAATTTTTAAGAATTTGTTATCAAGTGAATCACACCGATGATCATTAAAGACTACGAGTGATGGAAGGTTTAAGGATGGAGTTGTAGACAGGAGCAAATTGCTTTAATAGAGTGATATCTCGGATTTTATTCTTTAATTATGGGGATGTTATTTGATGACCATTTATATATTTCTACTTTTGTTTATGGGGAAGTATAAATATTAAAAAGACTAGAAAATCAATTCCTCATGTGTCAATTGCCAAAGTCAGCTTGTGTGGTTTTTTTTCTCTCTATTCATACCATATGGGACATCACTATATATGGGCTAGAAGAAAAAACGCAAATGTCGATTCTTTCATTCTATTTTATGTTAATTGGAAATGGAAAGGTCCTGGGACTTTATTTGGACACTCGCGCAGCTTTACCGCAGCTGGAATGGGAGGTAAATTCGCATTTTCCAGTTTTCGTCCTCATAAATTTGTAATTTCCAGTTTTCCTCCTCTGTGAGAGGAGGAAAACCGGAAATCGCAGGTATACCGCGGATACATACTGCGGAAATCTTGCAAACCGATTTTTTAGCCCTTTTTTGCTTCTTTTACTTGTTGGAGGGTCACGGGTCTGGGCTTAGTTGACAATATGAAGGATGGACATGTGTGAATAACAATTGGATGAAATAATATCAAATCACAATAAACAAAATAAATCATAAATTTACTTTACCGGCGAAGTAAAGTAACTGCTCATTATAAGAGAGGATAAAGTAAGGATGTAGTAGAATCAAAAGGTGAGATTTAGCATTTTTATTTTTTCTTTTAAAAACTACAATGTTTTTTTTTGTTTGTAAGGAAGCTCATGGATTGGGCTTTGGGCATGGGGTTCAGTTATTATTAGGTAGGCCGTGCTCAGTTTCTTTTTTTTTTATTTACACTTAGTGCTTGAGAGTCGATTTTCCCCTCCCGCCCAAATATATATATATATATATATATAGACACAAATTTATGAATGAGGGAGGGAGGGAGCAGCAATTCGGGGACTCAAACCCATGACCTCAAAGAGAAGGTGATATGACCAGAGCAGCTGTGCTGGCTTAGGACATGGTAAGAAACTTAATTAATTTTCTTTTCTATAGGTCTGGCTCAGGCTTCATCATTTCCATGTGGCTTGGGTTCGGGCCAACAACTTCAGGCATGACTCATGCTTGGGCCAGGTTTAGGCTTCTAGTTTAGAAGTGACTGTTGGACATTCTCGGAATAGCCCTGCCTCATCAATGAACACCCCTAGTCCTTTTTTATCATTCTCTTGCATGAGCGAGTGTCCTTTTAACCTTTTTTTTTATGGAAGAGATGGTATTCGAAACATAATATATATTTTTTATTTAACCCTCTCTTTTTAATGTCTCTCGTATGAGCCCTTCACTTTACTTAACCGGTAAAGTAAGCTTACCAAATATGAAATAGTTCGTGATTGAGAAGTCGATGAATAGGGCTGTATCCACTCGTGACTAAATCCTACTTTAAAAAATGAGCAACCTCTGGGCTTTTTGGATCGAATCCTTGCAGGCGACGAGTGGGTTTCACTATGGAATACGTAGCAGCAGAATGAGCTCTCTGAAACCAAGTACAAGATGGACTGAACACGGAAAATATGATTCAGTAAGGGCATGCTTGCCTCAATTTAGGATGATTATAGGTTAACCAAATTGATCTAGTCCTAACTAGACCACACTCCGTCTCCCGGGTAGGCCTATCTGAGTTGGCGAAAAGGACTTTCAAAGGCTTGCGCTAGCTAGGGCTAACTTGTGCCTGGCCTTTTTGGTCAGCAGGAATCCTATATATGGGGAGTTTCCCGTTAAAATCGCCTAGAAAGAGAGAAGAGACATTCTTAGACAGGTTTTCACAGATGTCTATCTATTATCATTACAGCCAACATATATTTGACTCACCATTCTGTTATGATCGTTTAACCTTCTCTTTCTTATTTCATATATTATTTACCCAATGCATTGCACAACGTTTTTGCTGGTCTTTAAGTGAGAATGTAGCCCATGACAATTATGTATGTGTTTAACAATCCGTTGGCCATGCACGACCTATATTTTCCGAGAAATTTCCAAACTAAATGTATCTTGGGTTCTACGAAATTATAGATTCTTCTATACATGGTGCGGAATTGTTACCATAAAAAACCAAAGATCCTAATATCTACGGTTGAGAATATACGTGAAACCAGCAAAACCTTCAATTCAACAGGGCAAAAAAAAAAAAACCTATACTCGCAGACGTGTAGGGTTTGCAAACGGGTATCCGATTACTCGAAAGTTCCGACCTGTAAAAGAACCGGGCCTGGAATCTATTTTAGGTTCCGATTATTCAAAAACGGGTCCGGAACCTAATTTAGGTTCCGATTGGTAAACGGGTCCGGGTCCAAACGGGTTCCGACATGTGGACCCGGGACCCGGCTTATGAGCGTTTGATATGGCAAATTGTACCTCAAAATGAACGTTTTTTTGGACATTTTTATATATAATATTAGAAGTAGTAGACTTTGAGGCGCTGTTATAAGCCGAATGATATGCTTATTTTAAGAAAAAAGAAGGAAAAAGATAAATTAGAATCGATTTTGGAACTAGATTCCAGTCCACTAGGTGAACCCGGATCTGGGTTTCCCTATCGGAGCCGGGTCTAGAACCAACTAAACAGGTTCCGAGTCACGGCCGAATCCGGAACCGGAACCGTTATTTAGAAACGTGTCCTGGTCCACTATGGTTCCGATCCGGAACCGTTACGTTTGCAACCCTAGAAACATGCCTAGTAGTGGACACATCACTGATTTCCTGTGCATGTAAGCAACTATGTGGCGTTTAGCTACGGCCCTAAATAGTTATCGAGCTTGATTTGACCAGTTCCATCAGTCCTCCGGGTTGTTGGTTAGGTCCAGAGAGTTTCCAAATCTAAGCATGTCAACGAAAACCAAGTTTAGATGTTGATTACAAGATTGTAAAATCTCGTGTGATTGCTTTAGATTAGATACGTGATAACACTACGTGCTTTTAAAATTTCTTTCATAGATGTGTTCTCTTAAGGGCCCCTCTGTTTGCGTGGAATTGAATTTTTAAGAATTTGTTATCAAGTGAATCACACCGATGATCATTAAAGACTACGAGTGATGGAAGGTTTAAGGATGGAGTTGTAGACAGGAGCAAATTGCTTTAATAGAGTGATATCTCGGATTTTATTCTTTAATTATGGGGATGTTATTTGATGACCATTTATATATTTCTACTTTTGTTTATGGGGAAGTATAAATATTAAAAAGACTAGAAAATCAATTCCTCATGTGTCAATTGCCAAAGTCAGCTTGTGTGGTTTTTTTTCTCTCTATTCATACCATATGGGACATCACTATATATGGGCTAGAAGAAAAAACGCAAATGTCGATTCTTTCATTCTATTTTATGTTAATTGGAAATGGAAAGGTCCTGGGACTTTATTTGGACACTCGCGCAGCTTTACCGCAGCTGGAATGGGAGGTAAATTCGCATTTTCCAGTTTTCGTCCTCATAAATTTGCAATTTCCAGTTTTCCTCCTCTGTGAGAGGAGGAAAGCCGGAAATCGCAGGTATACCGCGGATAAATACGGCGGAAATCTTGCAAACCGATTTTTTAGCCCTTTTTTGCTTCTTTCACTTGTTGGAGGGTCACGGGTCTGGGCTTAGTTCACAATATGAAGGATGGACATGTGTGAATTACAATTGGATGAAATAATATCAAATCACAATAAACAAAATAAATCATAAATTTACTTTACCGGCGAAGTAAAGTAACTGCTCATTATAAGAGAGGATAAAGTAAGGATGTAGTAGAATCAAAAGGTGAGATTTAGCATTTTTCTTTTTTCTTTTAAAAACTACAATGTTTTTTTTTTTTTCAGGAAGCTCATGGATTGGGCTTTGGGCATGGGGTTCAGTTATTATTAGGTAGGCCGTGCTCAGTTTCTTTTTTTTTTTATTTACACTTAGTGCTTGAGAGTCGATTTTCCCGTCCCGCCCAAATATATATATATATACACAAATTTATGAATGAGGGAGGGAGGGAGCAGCAATTCGGGGACTCAAACCCATGACCTCAAAGAGAAGGTGATATGACCAGAGCAGCTGTGCTGGCTTAGGACATGGTAAGAAACTTAATTAATTTTCTTTTCTATAGGTCTGGCTCAGGCTTCATCATTTCCATGTGGCTTGGGTTCGGGCCAACAACTTCAGGCATGACTCATGCTTGGGCCAGGTTTAGGCTTCTAGTTTAGAAGTGACTGTTGGACATTCTCGGAATAGCCCTGCCTCATCAATGAACACCCCTAGTCCTTTTTTATCATTCTCTTGCATGAGCGAGTGTCCTTTTAACCTTTTTTTTATGGAAGAGATGGTATTCGAAACATAATATATATTTTTTATTTAACCCTCTCTTTTTAATGTCTCTCGTATGAGCCCTTCACTTCACTTAACCGGTAAAGTAAGCTTACCAAATATGAAATAGTTCGTGATTGAGAAGTCGATGAATAGGGCTGTATCCACTCGTGACTAAATCCTACTTTAAAAAATGAGCAACCTCTGGGCTTTTTGGATCGAATCCTTGCAGGCGACGAGTGGGTTTCACTATGGAATACGTAGCAGCAGAATGAGCTCTCTGAAACCAAGTACAAGATGGACTGAACACGGAAAATATGATTCAGTAAGGGCATGCTTGCCTCAATTTAGGATGATTATAGGTTAACCAAATTGATCTAGTCCTAACTAGACCACACTCCGTCTCCCGGGTAGGCCTATCTGAGTTGGCGAAAAGGACTTTCAAAGGCTTGCGCTAGCTAGGGCTAACTTGTGCCTGGCCTTTTTGGTCAGCAGGAATCCTATATATGGGGAGTTTCCAGTTAAAATCGCCTAGAAAGAGAGAAGAGACATTCTTAGACAGGTTTTGACAGATGTCTATCTATTATCATTACAGCCAACATATATTTGACTCACCATTCTGTTATGATCGTTTAACCTTCTCTTTCTTATTTCATATATTATTTACCCAATGCATTGCACAACGTTTTTGCTGGTCTTTAAGTGAGAATGTAGCCCATGACAATTATGTATGTGTTTAACAATCCGTTGGCCATGCACGACCTATATTTTCCGAGAAATTTCCAAACTAAATGTATCTTGGGTTCTACGAAATTATAGATTCTTCTATACATGGTGCGGAATTGTTACCATAAAAAACCAAAGATCCTAATATCTACGGTTGAGAATATACGTGAAACCAGCAAAACCTTCAATTCAACAGGGCAAAAAAAAAAAAAACCTATACTCGCAGACGTGTAGGGTTTGCAAACGGGTATCCGATTACTCGAAAGTTCCGACCTGTAAAAGAACCGGGCCTGGAATCTATTTTAGGTTCCGATTATTCAAAAACGGGTCCGGAACCTAATTTAGGTTCCGATTGGTAAACGGGTCCGGGTCCAAACGGGTTCCGACATGTGGACCCGGGACCCGGCTTATGAGCGTTTGATATGGCAAATTGTACCTCAAAATGAACGTTTTTTTGGACATTTTTATATATAATATTAGAAGTAGTAGACTTTGAGGCGCTGTTATAAGCCGAATGATATGCTTATTTTAAGAAAAAAGAAGGAAAAAGATAAATTAGAATCGATTTTGGAACTAGATTCCAGTCCACTAGGTGAACCCGGATCTGGGTTTCCCTATCGGAGCCGGGTCTAGAACCAACTAAACAGGTTCCGAGTCACGGCCGAATTCGGAACCGGAACCGTTATTTAGAAACGTGTCCTGGTCCACTATGGTTCCGATCCGGAACCGTTACGTTTGCAACCCTAGAAACATGCCTAGTAGTGGACACATCACTGATTTCCTGTGCATGTAAGCAACTATGTGGCGTTTAGCTACGGCCCTAAATAGTTATCGAGCTTGATTTGACCAGTTCCATCAGTCCTCCGGGTTGTTGGTTAGGTCCAGAGAGTTTCCAAATCTAAGCATGTCAACGAAAACCAAGTTTAGATGTTGATTACAAGATTGTAAAATCTCGTGTGATTGCTTTAGATTAGATACGTGATAACACTACGTGCTTTTAAAATTTCTTTCATAGATGTGTTCTCTTAAGGGCCCCTCTGTTTGCGTGGAATTGAATTTTTAAGAATTTGTTATCAAGTGAATCACACCGATGATCATTAAAGACTACGAGTGATGGAAGGTTTAAGGATGGAGTTGTAGACAGGAGCAAATTGCTTTAATAGAGTGATATCTCGGATTTTATTCTTTAATTATGGGGATGTTATTTGATGACCATTTATATATTTCTACTTTTGTTTATGGGGAAGTATAAATATTAAAAAGACTAGAAAATCAATTCCTCATGTGTCAATTGCCAAAGTCAGCTTGTGTGGTTTTTTTTCTCTCTATTCATACCATATGGGACATCACTATATATGGGCTACAAGAAAAAACGCAACTGTCGATTCTTTCATTCTATTTTATGTTAATTGCAAAATGGAAAGGTCCTGAGACTTTATTTGGACACTCGCGCAGCTTTACCGCAACTGGAATGGGAGGTAAATTCGCATTTTCCAGTTTTCGTCCTCATAAATTTGCAATTTCCAGTTTTCCTCCTCTGTGAGAGGAGGAAAGCCGGAAATCGCAGGTATACCGCGGATAAATACGGCGGAAATCTTGCAAACCGATTTTTTAGCCCTTTTTTGCTTCTTTCACTTGTTGGAGGGTCACGGGTCTGGGCTTAGTTCACAATATGAAGGATGGACATGTGTGAATTACAATTGGATGAAATAATATCAAATCACAATAAACAAAATAAATCATAAATTTACTTTACCGGCGAAGTAAAGTCACTGCTCATTATAAGAGAGGATAAAGTAAGGATGTAGTAGAATCAAAAGGTGAGATTTAGCATTTTTCTTTTTTCTTTTAAAAACTACAATGTTTTTTTTTTTGTCAGGAAGCTCATGGATTGGGCTTTGGGCATGGGGTTTAGTTATTATTAGGTAGGCCGTGCTCAGTTTCTTTTTTTTTTTATTTACACTTAGTGCTTGAGAGTCGATTTTCCCGTCCCGCCCAAATATATATATATATACACAAATTTATGAATGAGGGAGGGAGGGAGCAGCAATTCGGGGACTCAAACCCATGACCTCAAAGAGAAGGTGATATGACCAGAGCAGCTGTGCTGGCTTAGGACATGGTAAGAAACTTAATTAATTTTCTTTTCTATAGGTCTGGCTCAGGCTTCATCATTTCCATGTGGCTTGGGTTCGGGCCAACAACTTCAGGCATGACTCATGCTTGGGCCAGGTTTAGGCTTCTAGTTTAGAAGTGACTGTTGGACATTCTCGGAATAGCCCTGCCTCATCAATGAACACCCCTAGTCCTTTTTTATCATTCTCTTGCATGAGCGAGTGTCCTTTTAACCTTTTTTTATATGGAAGAGATGGTATTCGAAACATAAATTTTTTTTTTATTTAACCCTCTCTTTTTAATGTCTCTCGTATGAGCCCTTCACTTTACTTAACCGGTAAAGTAAGCTTACCAAATATGAAATAGTTCGTGAGTGAGAAGTCGACGAATAGGGCTGTATCCACTCGTGACTAAATCCTACTTTAAAAAATCAGCAACGTCTGGGCTTTTTGGATCGGATCCTTGCAGGTGACGAGTGGGTTTCACTATGGAATAGGTAGCAGCGGAATGACCTCTCTGAAACCAAGTACAAGATGGACTGAACACGGAAAATATGATTCAGTAAGGGCATGCTTGCCTCAATTTAGGAAGATTATAGGTTAACCAAATTGATCTAGTCCTGACTAGGCCACACTCCGTCTCCCGGGTAGGCCTATCTGAGTTGGCGAAAAGGACTTTCAAAGGCTTGCGCTAGCTAGGGCAAACTTGTGCCTGGACTTTTTGGTCAGCAGGAATCCTATATGTGGGGAGTTTCCCGTTAAAATCGCCTAGAAAGAGAGAAGAGACATTCTTAGACAGGTTTTGACAGATGTCTATCTATTATCATTACAGCCAACATATATTTGACTCACCATTCTGTTATGATGGTTTAACCTTCTCTTTCTTATTTCATATATTATTTACCCAATGCATTGCACAACGTTTTTGCTGGTCTTTAAGTGAGAATGCAGCCCATGACAATTATGTATGTGTTTAACAATCCCTTGGCCATGCACGACCTATATTTTCCGAGAAATTTCCAATGTAAATGTATCTTGGGTTCTACGAAATTATAGATTCTTCGATACATGGTGCAGAATTGTTACCATAAAAAACCAAAGATCCTAATATCTACGGTTGAGAATATACGTGAAACCAGCAAAACCTTCAATTCAACAGGGCAAAAAAAAAAAAACCTATACTCGCAGACGTGTAGGGTTTACAAACGGGTATCCGATTACTCGAAAGTTCCGACCTGTAAAAGAACCGGGCCTGGAACCTATTTTAGGTTCCGATTATTCAAAAACGGGTCCGGAACCTAATTTAGGTTCCGATTGGTAAACGGGTCCGGGTCCAAACGGGTTCCGACATGTGGACCCGGGACCCGGCTTATGAGCGTTTGATATTGCAAATTGTACCTCAAAATGAACGTTTTTTTGGACATCTTTATATATAATATTAGAAGTAGTAGACTTTGAGGCGCTGTTATAAGCCGAATGATATGCTTATTTTAAGAAAAAAGAAGGAAAAAGAGAAATTAGAATCGATTTTGGAACTAGAATCCAGTCCACTAGGTGGACCCGGATCTGGGTTTCCCTATCGGAGCCGTGTCTAGAACCAACTAAACAGGTTCCGAGTCACGACCGAATCCGGAACCGGAACCGTTATTTAGAAACGTGTCCTGGTCCACTATGGTTCCGATCCGGAACCGTTACGTTTGCAACCCTAGAAACATGCCTAGTAGTCGACACATCACTGATTTCCTGTGCATGTAAGCAACTATGTGGCGTTTAGCTACGGCCCTAAATAGTTATCGAGCTTGATTTGACCAGTTCCATCAGTCCTCCGGCTTGTTGGTTAGGTCCAGAGAGTTTCCAAATCTAAGCATGTCAACGAAAACCAAGTTTAGATGTTGATTACAAGATTGCAAAATCTCGTGTGATTGCTTTAGATTAGATACGTGATAACACTACGTGCTTTTAAAATTTCTTTCATAGATGTGTTCTCTTAAGGGCCCCTCTGTTTTCGTGGAATTGAATTTTTAAGAATTTGTTATCAAGTGAATCACACCGATGATCATTAAAGACTACGAGTGATGGAAGGTTTAAGGATGGAGTTGTAGACAGGAGCAAATTGCTTTAATAGAGTGATATCTCGGATTTTATTCTTTAATTATGGGGATGTTATTTGATGACCATTTATATATTTCTACTTTTGTTTATGGGGAAGTATAAATATTAAAAAGACTAGAAAATCAATTCCTCATGTGTCAATTGCCAAAGACAGCTTGTGTGGTTTTTTTTCTCTCTATTCATACCATATGGGACATCACTATATATGGGCTACAAGAAAAAACGCAACTGTCGATTCTTTCATTCTATTTTATGTTAATTGGAAATGGAAAGGTCCTGGGACTTTATTTGGACACTCGCGCAGCTTTACCGCAGCTGGAATGGGAGGTAAATTCGCATTTTCCAGTTTTCGTCCTCATAAATTTGCAATTTCCAGTTTTCCTCCTCTGTGAGAGGAGGAAAACCGGAAATCGCAGGTATACCGCGGATACAAACGGCGAAAATCTTGCAAACCGATTTTTTAGCCCTTTTTTGCTTCTTTTACTTGTTGGAGGGTCACGGGTCTGGGCTTAGTTGACAATATGAAGGATGGACATGTGTGAATAACAATTGGATGAAATAATATCAAATCACAATAAACAAAATAAATCATAAATTTACTTTACCGGCGAAGTAAAGTAACTGCTCATTATAAGAGAGGATAAAGTAAGGATGTAGTAGAATCAAAAGGTGAGATTTAGCATTTTTATTTTTTCTTTTAAAAACTACAATGTTTTTTTTTTTTTTGTAAGGAAGCTCATGGATTGGGCTTTGGGCATGGGGTTCAGTTACTATTAGGTAGGCCGTGCTCAGTTTCTTTTTTATTTATGTACACTTAGTGCTTGAGAGTCGATTTTCCCGTCCCGCCCAAATATATATATATATACACAAATTTATGAATGAGGGAGGGATGGAGCAGCAATTCGGGGACTCAAACCCATGACCTCAAAGAGAAGGTGATATGACCAGAGCAGCTGTGCTGGCTTAGGACATGGTAAGAAACTTAATTAATTTTCTTTTCTATAGGTCTGGCTCAGGCTTCATCATTTCCATGTGGCTTGGGTTCGGGCCAACAACTTCAGGCATGACTCATGCTTGGGCCAGGTTTAGGCTTCTAGTTTAGAAGTGACTGTTGGACATTCTCGGAATAGCCCTGCCTCATCAATGAACACCCCTAGTCCTTTTTTATCATTCTCTTGCATGAGCGAGTGTCCTTTTAACCTTTTTTTTTATGGAAGAGATGGTATTCGAAACATAATATTTTTTTTATTTAACCCTCTCTTTTTAATGTCTCTCGTATGAGCCCTTCACTTTACTTAACCGGTAAAGTAAGCTTACCAAATATGAAATAGTTCGTGAGTGAGAAGTCGACGAATAGGGCTGTATCCACTCGTGACTAAATCCTACTTTAAAAAATCAGCAACGTCTGGGCTTTTTGGATCGGATCCTTGCAGGTGACGAGTGGGTTTCACTATGGAATAGGTAGCAGCGGAATGAGCTCTCTAAAACAGAGTACAAGATGAACTGAACACGGAAAATATGATTCAGTAAGGGCATGCTTGCCTCAATTTAGGATGATTATAGGTTAACCAAATTGATCTAGTCCTAACTAGACCACACTCCGTCTCCCGGGTAGGCCTATCTGAGTTGGCGAAAAGGACTTTCAAAGGCTTGCGCTAGCTAGGGCAAACTTGTGCCTGGCCTTTTTGGTCAGCAGGAATCCTATATATGGGGAGTTTCCCGTTAAAATCGCCTAGAAAGAGAGAAGAGACATTCTTAGACAGGTTTTGACAGATGTCTATCTATTATCATTACAGCCAACATATATTTGACTCACCATTCTGTTATGATCGTTTAACCTTCTCTTTCTTATTTCATATATTATTTACCCAATGCATTGCACAACGTTTTTGCTGGTCTTTAAGTGAGAATGCAGCCCATGACAATTATGTATGTGTTTAACAATCCCTTGGCCATGCACGACCTATATTTTACGAGAAATTTCCAATGTAAATGTATCTTGGGTTCTACGAAATTATAGATTCTTCTATACATGGTGCGGAATTGTTACCATGAAAAACCAAAGATCCTAATATCTACGGTTGAGAATATACGTGAAACCAGCAAAACCTTCAATTCAACAGGGCAAAAAAAAAAAAAACCTATACTCGCAGACGTGTAGGGTTTGCAAACGGGTATCCGATTACTCGAAAGTTCCGACCTGTAAAAGAACCGGGCCTGGAACCTATTTTAGGTTCCGATTATTCAAAAACGGGTCCGGAACCTAATTTAGGGTCCGATTGGTAAACGGGTCCGGGTCCAAACGGGTTCCGACATGTGGACCCGGGACCCGGCTTATGAGCGTTTGATATGGCAAATTGTACCTCAAAATGAACGTTTTTTTGGACATTTTTATATATAATATTAGAAGTAGTAGACTTTGAGGCGCTGTTATAAGCCGAATGATATGCTTATTTTAAGAAAAAAGAAGGAAAAAGATAAATTAGAATCGATTTTGGAACTAGATTCCAGTCCACTAGGTGGACCCGGATCTGGGTTTCCCTATCGGAGCCGGGTCTAGAACCAACTAAACAGGTTCCGAGTCACGACCGAATCCGGAACCGGAACCGTTATTTAGAAACGTGTCCTGGTCCACTATGGTTCCGATCCGGAACCGTTACGTTTGCAACCCTAGAAACATGCCTAGTAGTCGACACATCACTGATTTCCTGTGCATGTAAGCAACTATGTGGCGTTTAGCTACGGCCCTAAATAGTTATCGAGCTTGATTTGACCAGTTCCATCAGTCCTCCGGCTTGTTGGTTAGGTCCAGAGAGTTTCCAAATCTAAGCATGTCAACGAAAACCAAGTTTAGATGTTGATTACAAGATTGCAAAATCTCGTGTGATTGCTTTAGATTAGATACGTGATAACACTACGTGCTTTTAAAATTTCTTTCATAGATGTGTTCTCTTAAGGGCCCCTCTGTTTGCGTGGAATTGAATTTTTAAGAATTTGTTATCAAGTGAATCACACCGATGATCATTAAAGACTACGAGTGATGGAAGGTTTAAGGATGGAGTTGTAGACAGGAGCAAATTGCTTTAATAGAGTGATATCTCGGATTTTATTCTTTAATTATGGGGATGTTATTTGATGACCATTTATATATTTCTACTTTTGTTTATGGGGAAGTATAAATATTAAAAAGACTAGAAAAACAATTCCTCATGTGTCAATTGCCAAAGTCAGCTTGTGTGGTTTTTTTTCTCTCTATTCATACCATATGGGACATCACTATATATGGGCTACAAGAAAAAACGCAACTGTCGATTCTTTCATTCTATTTTATGTTAATTGGAAATGGAAAGGTCCTGGGACTTTATTTGGACACTCGCGCAGCTTTACCGCAGCTGGAATGGGAGGTAAATTCGCATTTTCCAGTTTTCGTCCTCATAAATTTGCAATTTCCAGTTTTCCTCCTCTGTGAGAGGAGGAAAACCGGAAATCGCAGGTATACCGCGGATACAAACGGCGGAAATCTTGCAAACTGATTTTTTAGCCCTTTTTTGCTTCTTTTACTTGTTGGAGGGTCACGGGTCTGGGCTTAGTTGACAATATGAAGGATGGACATGTGTGAATAACAATTGGATGAAATAATATCAAATCACAATAAACAAAATAAATCATAAATTTACTTTACCGGCGAAGTAAAGTAACTGCTCATTATAAGAGAGGATAAAGTAAGGATGTAGTAGAATCAAAAGGTGAGATTTAGCATTTTTATTTTTTCTTTTAAAAACTACAATGTTTTTTTTTTTTTTGTAAGGAAGCTCATGGATTGGGCTTTGGGCATGGGGTTCAGTTACTATTAGGTAGGCCGTGCTCAGTTTCTTTTTTATTTATGTACACTTAGTGCTTGAGAGTCGATTTTCCCGTCCCGCCCAAATATATATATATATACACAAATTTATGAATGAGGGAGGGATGGAGCAGCAATTCGGGGACTCAAACCCATGACCTCAAAGAGAAGGTGATATGACCAGAGCAGCTGTGCTGGCTTAGGACATGGTAAGAAACTTAATTAATTTTCTTTTCTATAGGTCTGGCTCAGGCTTCATCATTTCCATGTGGCTTGGGTTCGGGCCAACAACTTCAGGCATGACTCATGCTTGGGCCAGGTTTAGGCTTCTAGTTTAGAAGTGACTGTTGGACATTCTCGGAATAGCCCTGCCTCATCAATGAACACCCCTAGTCCTTTTTTATCATTCTCTTGCATGAGCGAGTGTCCTTTTAACCTTTTTTTTTATGGAAGAGATGGTATTCGAAACATAATATTTTTTTTATTTAACCCTCTCTTTTTAATGTCTCTCGTATGAGCCCTTCACTTTACTTAACCGGTAAAGTAAGCTTACCAAATATGAAATAGTTCGTGAGTGAGAAGTCGACGAATAGGGCTGTATCCACTCGTGACTAAATCCTACTTTAAAAAATCAGCAACGTCTGGGCTTTTTGGATCGGATCCTTGCAGGTGACGAGTGGGTTTCACTATGGAATAGGTAGCAGCGGAATGAGCTCTCTGAAACAGAGTACAAGATGAACTGAACACGGAAAATATGATTCAGTAAGGGCATGCTTGCCTCAATTTAGGATGATTATAGGTTAACCAAATTGATCTAGTCCTAACTAGACCACACTCCGTCTCCCGGGTAGGCCTATCTGAGTTGGCGAAAAGGACTTTCAAAGGCTTGCGCTAGCTAGGGCTAACTTGTGCCTGGCCTTTTTGGTCAGCAGGAATCCTATATATGGGGAGTTTCCCGTTAAAATCGCCTAGAAAGAGAGAAGAGACATTCTTAGACAGGTTTTGACAGATGTCTATCTATTATCATTACAGCCAACATATATTTGACTCACCATTCTGTTATGATCGTTTAACCTTCTCTTTCTTATTTCATATATTATTTACCCAATGCATTGCACAACGTTTTTGCTGGTCTTTAAGTGAGAATGCAGCCCATGACAATTATGTATGTGTTTAACAATCCCTTGGCCATGCACGACCTATATTTTACGAGAAATTTCCAATGTAAATGTATCTTGGGTTCTACGAAATTATAGATTCTTCTATACATGGTGCGGAATTGTTACCATGAAAAACCAAAGATCCTAATATCTACGGTTGAGAATATACGTGAAACCAGCAAAACCTTCAATTCAACAGGGCAAAAAAAAAAAAAACCTATACTCGCAGACGTGTAGGGTTTGCAAACGGGTATCCGATTACTCGAAAGTTCCGACCTGTAAAAGAACCGGGCCTGGAACCTATTTTAGGTTCCGATTATTCAAAAACGGGTCCGGAACCTAATTTAGGTTCCGATTGGTAAACGGGTCCGGGTCCAAACGGGTTCCGACATGTGGACCCGGGACCCGGCTTATGAGCGTTTGATATGGCAAATTGTACCTCAAAATGAACGTTTTTTTGGACATTTTTATATATAATATTAGAAGTAGTAGACTTTGAGGCGCTGTTATAAGCCGAATGATATGCTTATTTTAAGAAAAAAGAAGGAAAAAGATAAATTAGAATCGATTTTGGAACTAGATTCCAGTCCACTAGGTGGACCCGGATCTGGGTTTCCCTATCGGAGCCGGGTCTAGAACCAACTAAACAGGTTCCGAGTCACGACCGAATCCGGAACCGGAACCGTTATTTAGAAACGTGTCCTGGTCCACTATGGTTCCGATCCGGAACCGTTACGTTTGCAACCCTAGAAACATGCCTAGTAGTCGACACATCACTGATTTCCTGTGCATGTAAGCAACTATGTGGCGTTTAGCTACGGCCCTAAATAGTTATCGAGCTTGATTTGACCAGTTCCATCAGTCCTCCGGCTTGTTGGTTAGGTCCAGAGAGTTTCCAAATCTAAGCATGTCAACGAAAACCAAGTTTAGATGTTGATTACAAGATTGCAAAATCTCGTGTGATTGCTTTAGATTAGATACGTGATAACACTACGTGCTTTTAAAATTTCTTTCATAGATGTGTTCTCTTAAGGGCCCCTCTGTTTGCGTGGAATTGAATTTTTAAGAATTTGTTATCAAGTGAATCACACCGATGATCATTAAAGACTACGAGTGATGGAAGGTTTAAGGATGGAGTTGTAGACAGGAGCAAATTGCTTTAATAGAGTGATATCTCGGATTTTATTCTTTAATTATGGGGATGTTATTTGATGACCATTTATATATTTCTACTTTTGTTTATGGGGAAGTATAAATATTAAAAAGACTAGAAAAACAATTCCTCATGTGTCAATTGCCAAAGTCAGCTTGTGTGGTTTTTTTTCTCTCTATTCATACCATATGGGACATCACTATATATGGGCTACAAGAAAAAACGCAACTGTCGATTCTTTCATTCTATTTTATGTTAATTGGAAATGGAAAGGTCCTGGGACTTTATTTGGACACTCGCGCAGCTTTACCGCAGCTGGAATGGGAGGTAAATTCGCATTTTCCAGTTTTCGTCCTCATAAATTTGCAATTTCCAGTTTTCCTCCTCTGTGAGAGGAGGAAAACCGGAAATCGCAGGTATACCGCGGATACAAACGGCGGAAATCTTGCAAACCGATTTTTTAGCCCTTTTTTGCTTCTTTTACTTGTTGGAGGGTCACGGGTCTGGGCTTAGTTGACAATATGAAGGATGGACATGTGTGAATAACAATTGGATGAAATAATATCAAATCACAATAAACAAAATAAATCATAAATTTACTTTACCGGCGAAGTAAAGTAACTGCTCATTATAAGAGAGGATAAAGTAAGGATGTAGTAGAATCAAAAGGTGAGATTTAGCATTTTTATTTTTTCTTTTAAAAACTACAATGTTTTTTTTTTTTTTGTAAGGAAGCTCATGGATTGGGCTTTGGGCATGGGGTTCAGTTATTATTAGGTAGGCCGTGCTCAGTTTCTTTTTTATTTATGTACACTTAGTGCTTGAGAGTCGATTTTCCCGTCCCGCCCAAATATATATATATATATACACAAATTTATGAATGAGGGAGGGATGGAGCAGCAATTCGGGGACTCAAACCCATGACCTCAAAGAGAAGGTGATATGACCAGAGCAGCTGTGCTGGCTTAGGACATGGTAAGAAACTTAATTAATTTTCTTTTCTATAGGTCTGGCTCAGGCTTCATCATTTCCATGTGGCTTGGGTTCGGGCCAACAACTTCAGGCATGACTCATGCTTGGGCCAGGTTTAGGCTTCTAGTTTAGAAGTGACTGTTGGACATTCTCGGAATAGCCCTGCCTCATCAATGAACACCCCTAGTCCTTTTTTATCATTCTCTTGCATGAGCGAGTGTCCTTTTAACCTTTTTTTTTATGGAAGAGATGGTATTCGAAACATAATATTTTTTTTATTTAACCCTCTCTTTTTAATGTCTCTCGTATGAGCCCTTCACTTTACTTAACCGGTAAAGTAAGCTTACCAAATATGAAATAGTTCGTGAGTGAGAAGTCGACGAATAGGGCTGTATCCACTCGTGACTAAATCCTACTTTAAAAAATCAGCAACGTCTGGGCTTTTTGGATCGGATCCTTGCAGGTGACGAGTGGGTTTCACTATGGAATAGGTAGCAGCGGAATGAGCTCTCTGAAACAGAGTACAAGATGAACTGAACACGGAAAATATGATTCAGTAAGGGCATGCTTGCCTCAATTTAGGATGATTATAGGTTAACCAAATTGATCTAGTCCTAACTAGACCACACTCCGTCTCCCGGGTAGGCCTATCTGAGTTGGCGAAAAGGACTTTCAAAGGCTTGCGCTAGCTAGGGCTAACTTGTGCCTGGCCTTTTTGGTCAGCAGGAATCCTATATATGGGGAGTTTCCCGTTAAAATCGCCTAGAAAGAGAGAAGAGACATTCTTAGACAGGTTTTGACAGATGTCTATCTATTATCACTACAGCCAACATATATTTGACTCACCATTCTGTTATGATCGTTTAACCTTCTCTTTCTTATTTCATATATTATTTACCCAATGCATTGCACAACGTTTTTGCTGGTCTTTAAGTGAGAATGCAGCCCATGACAATTATGTATGTGTTTAACAATCCCTTGGCCATGCACGACCTATATTTTACGAGAAATTTCCAATGTAAATGTATCTTGGGTTCTACGAAATTATAGATTCTTCTATACATGGTGCGGAATTGTTACCATGAAAAACCAAAGATCCTAATATCTACGGTTGAGAATATACGTGAAACCAGCAAAACCTTCAATTCAACAGGGCAAAAAAAAAAAAAACCTATACTCGCAGACGTGTAGGGTTTGCAAACGGGTATCCGATTACTCGAAAGTTCCGACCTGTAAAAGAACCGGGCCTGGAACCTATTTTAGGTTCCGATTATTCAAAAACGGGTCCGGAACCTAATTTAGGTTCCGATTGGTAAACGGGTCCGGGTCCAAACGGGTTCCGACATGTGGACCCGGGACCCGGCTTATGAGCGTTTGATATGGCAAATTGTACCTCAAAATGAACGTTTTTTTGGACATTTTTATATATAATATTAGAAGTAGTAGACTTTGAGGCGCTGTTATAAGCCGAATGATATGCTTATTTTAAGAAAAAAGAAGGAAAAAGATAAATTAGAATCGATTTTGGAACTAGATTCCAGTCCACTAGGTGGACCCGGATCTGGGTTTCCCTATCGGAGCCGGGTCTAGAACCAACTAAACAGGTTCCGAGTCACGACCGAATCCGGAACCGGAACCGTTATTTAGAAACGTGTCCTGGTCCACTATGGTTCCGATCCGGAACCGTTACGTTTGCAACCCTAGAAACATGCCTAGTAGTCGACACATCACTGATTTCCTGTGCATGTAAGCAACTATGTGGCGTTTAGCTACGGCCCTAAATAGTTATCGAGCTTGATTTGACCAGTTCCATCAGTCCTCCGGCTTGTTGGTTAGGTCCAGAGAGTTTCCAAATCTAAGCATGTCAACGAAAACCAAGTTTAGATGTTGATTACAAGATTGCAAAATCTCGTGTGATTGCTTTAGATTAGATACGTGATAACACTACGTGCTTTTAAAATTTCTTTCATAGATGTGTTCTCTTAAGGGCCCCTCTGTTTGCGTGGAATTGAATTTTTAAGAATTTGTTATCAAGTGAATCACACCGATGATCATTAAAGACTACGAGTGATGGAAGGTTTAAGGATGGAGTTGTAGACAGGAGCAAATTGCTTTAATAGAGTGATATCTCGGATTTTATTCTTTAATTATGGGGATGTTATTTGATGACCATTTATATATTTCTACTTTTGTTTATGGGGAAGTATAAATATTAAAAAGACTAGAAAAACAATTCCTCATGTGTCAATTGCCAAAGTCAGCTTGTGTGGTTTTTTTTCTCTCTATTCATACCATATGGGACATCACTATATATGGGCTACAAGAAAAAACGCAACTGTCGATTCTTTCATTCTATTTTATGTTAATTGGAAATGGAAAGGTCCTGGGACTTTATTTGGACACTCGCGCAGCTTTACCGCAGCTGGAATGGGAGGTAAATTCGCATTTTCCAGTTTTCGTCCTCATAAATTTGCAATTTCCAGTTTTCCTCCTCTGTGAGAGGAGGAAAACCGGAAATCGCAGGTATACCGCGGATACAAACGGCGGAAATCTTGCAAACCGATTTTTTAGCCCTTTTTTGCTTCTTTTACTTGTTGGAGGGTCACGGGTCTGGGCTTAGTTGACAATATGAAGGATGGACATGTGTGAATAACAATTGGATGAAATAATATCAAATCACAATAAACAAAATAAATCATAAATTTACTTTACCGGCGAAGTAAAGTAACTGCTCATTATAAGAGAGGATAAAGTAAGGATGTAGTAGAATCAAAAGGTGAGATTTAGCATTTTTATTTTTTCTTTTAAAAACTACAATGTTTTTTTTTTTTTTGTAAGGAAGCTCATGGATTGGGCTTTGGGCATGGGGTTCAGTTATTATTAGGTAGGCCGTGCTCAGTTTCTTTTTTATTTATGTACACTTAGTGCTTGAGAGTCGATTTTCCCGTCCCGCCCAAATATATATATATATACACAAATTTATGAATGAGGGAGGGATGGAGCAGCAATTCGGGGACTCAAACCCATGACCTCAAAGAGAAGGTGATATGACCAGAGCAGCTGTGCTGGCTTAGGACATGGTAAGAAACTTAATTAATTTTCTTTTCTATAGGTCTGGCTCAGGCTTCATCATTTCCATGTGGCTTGGGTTCGGGCCAACAACTTCAGGCATGACTCATGCTTGGGCCAGGTTTAGGCTTCTAGTTTAGAAGTGACTGTTGGACATTCTCGGAATAGCCCTGCCTCATCAATGAACACCCCTAGTCCTTTTTTATCATTCTCTTGCATGAGCGAGTGTCCTTTTAACCTTTTTTTTTATGGAAGAGATGGTATTCGAAACATAATATTTTTTTTATTTAACCCTCTCTTTTTAATGTCTCTCGTATGAGCCCTTCACTTTACTTAACCGGTAAAGTAAGCTTACCAAATATGAAATAGTTCGTGAGTGAGAAGTCGACGAATAGGGCTGTATCCACTCGTGACTAAATCCTACTTTAAAAAATCAGCAACGTCTGGGCTTTTTGGATCGGATCCTTGCAGGTGACGAGTGGGTTTCACTATGGAATAGGTAGCAGCGGAATGAGCTCTCTAAAACAGAGTACAAGATGAACTGAACACGGAAAATATGATTCAGTAAGGGCATGCTTGCCTCAATTTAGGATGATTATAGGTTAACCAAATTGATCTAGTCCTAACTAGACCACACTCCGTCTCCCGGGTAGGCCTATCTGAGTTGGCGAAAAGGACTTTCAAAGGCTTGCGCTAGCTAGGGCTAACTTGTGCCTGGCCTTTTTGGTCAGCAGGAATCCTATATATGGGGAGTTTCCCGTTAAAATCGCCTAGAAAGAGAGAAGAGACATTCTTAGACAGGTTTTGACAGATGTCTATCTATTATCATTACAGCCAACATATATTTGACTCACCATTCTGTTATGATCGTTTAACCTTCTCTTTCTTATTTCATATATTATTTACCCAATGCATTGCACAACGTTTTTGCTGGTCTTTAAGTGAGAATGCAGCCCATGACAATTATGTATGTGTTTAACAATCCCTTGGCCATGCACGACCTATATTTTACGAGAAATTTCCAATGTAAATGTATCTTGGGTTCTACGAAATTATAGATTCTTCTATACATGGTGCGGAATTGTTACCATGAAAAACCAAAGATCCTAATATCTACGGTTGAGAATATACGTGAAACCAGCAAAACCTTCAATTCAACAGGGCAAAAAAAAAAAAAACCTATACTCGCAGACGTGTAGGGTTTGCAAACGGGTATCCGATTACTCGAAAGTTCCGACCTGTAAAAGAACCGGGCCTGGAACCTATTTTAGGTTCCGATTATTCAAAAACGGGTCCGGAACCTAATTTAGGTTCCGATTGGTAAACGGGTCCGGGTCCAAACGGGTTCCGACATGTGGACCCGGGACCCGGCTTATGAGCGTTTGATATGGCAAATTGTACCTCAAAATGAACGTTTTTTTGGACATTTTTATATATAATATTAGAAGTAGTAGACTTTGAGGCGCTGTTATAAGCCGAATGATATGCTTATTTTAAGAAAAAAGAAGGAAAAAGATAAATTAGAATCGATTTTGGAACTAGATTCCAGTCCACTAGGTGGACCCGGATCTGGGTTTCCCTATCGGAGCCGGGTCTAGAACCAACTAAACAGGTTCCGAGTCACGACCGAATCCGGAACCGGAACCGTTATTTAGAAACGTGTCCTGGTCCACTATGGTTCCGATCCGGAACCGTTACGTTTGCAACCCTAGAAACATGCCTAGTAGTCGACACATCACTGATTTCCTGTGCATGTAAGCAACTATGTGGCGTTTAGCTACGGCCCTAAATAGTTATCGAGCTTGATTTGACCAGTTCCATCAGTCCTCCGGCTTGTTGGTTAGGTCCAGAGAGTTTCCAAATCTAAGCATGTCAACGAAAACCAAGTTTAGATGTTGATTACAAGATTGCAAAATCTCGTGTGATTGCTTTAGATTAGATACGTGATAACACTACGTGCTTTTAAAATTTCTTTCATAGATGTGTTCTCTTAAGGGCCCCTCTGTTTGCGTGGAATTGAATTTTTAAGAATTTGTTATCAAGTGAATCACACCGATGATCATTAAAGACTACGAGTGATGGAAGGTTTAAGGATGGAGTTGTAGACAGGAGCAAATTGCTTTAATAGAGTGATATCTCGGATTTTATTCTTTAATTATGGGGATGTTATTTGATGACCATTTATATATTTCTACTTTTGTTTATGGGGAAGTATAAATATTAAAAAGACTAGAAAAACAATTCCTCATGTGTCAATTGCCAAAGTCAGCTTGTGTGGTTTTTTTTCTCTCTATTCATACCATATGGGACATCACTATATATGGGCTACAAGAAAAAACGCAACTGTCGATTCTTTCATTCTATTTTATGTTAATTGGAAATGGAAAGGTCCTGGGACTTTATTTGGACACTCGCGCAGCTTTACCGCAGCTGGAATGGGAGGTAAATTCGCATTTTCCAGTTTTCGTCCTCATAAATTTGCAATTTCCAGTTTTCCTCCTCTGTGAGAGGAGGAAAACCGGAAATCGCAGGTATACCGCGGATACAAACGGCGGAAATCTTGCAAACCGATTTTTTAGCCCTTTTTTGCTTCTTTTACTTGTTGGAGGGTCACGGGTCTGGGCTTAGTTGACAATATGAAGGATGGACATGTGTGAATAACAATTGGATGAAATAATATCAAATCACAATAAACAAAATAAATCATAAATTTACTTTACCGGCGAAGTAAAGTAACTGCTCATTATAAGAGAGGATAAAGTAAGGATGTAGTAGAATCAAAAGGTGAGATTTAGCATTTTTATTTTTTCTTTTAAAAACTACAATGTTTTTTTTTTTTTTGTAAGGAAGCTCATGGATTGGGCTTTGGGCATGGGGTTCAGTTATTATTAGGTAGGCCGTGCTCAGTTTCTTTTTTATTTATGTACACTTAGTGCTTGAGAGTCGATTTTCCCGTCCCGCCCAAATATATATATATATACACAAATTTATGAATGAGGGAGGGATGGAGCAGCAATTCGGGGACTCAAACCCATGACCTCAAAGAGAAGGTGATATGACCAGAGCAGCTGTGCTGGCTTAGGACATGGTAAGAAACTTAATTAATTTTCTTTTCTATAGGTCTGGCTCAGGCTTCATCATTTCCATGTGGCTTGGGTTCGGGCCAACAACTTCAGGCATGACTCATGCTTGGGCCAGGTTTAGGCTTCTAGTTTAGAAGTGACTGTTGGACATTCTCGGAATAGCCCTGCCTCATCAATGAACACCCCTAGTCCTTTTTTATCATTCTCTTGCATGAGCGAGTGTCCTTTTAACCTTTTTTTTTATGGAAGAGATGGTATTCGAAACATAATATTTTTTTTATTTAACCCTCTCTTTTTAATGTCTCTCGTATGAGCCCTTCACTTTACTTAACCGGTAAAGTAAGCTTACCAAATATGAAATAGTTCGTGAGTGAGAAGTCGACGAATAGGGCTGTATCCACTCGTGACTAAATCCTACTTTAAAAAATCAGCAACGTCTGGGCTTTTTGGATCGGATCCTTGCAGGTGACGAGTGGGTTTCACTATGGAATAGGTAGCAGCGGAATGAGCTCTCTAAAACAGAGTACAAGATGAACTGAACACGGAAAATATGATTCAGTAAGGGCATGCTTGCCTCAATTTAGGATGATTATAGGTTAACCAAATTGATCTAGTCCTAACTAGACCACACTCCGTCTCCCGGGTAGGCCTATCTGAGTTGGCGAAAAGGACTTTCAAAGGCTTGCGCTAGCTAGGGCTAACTTGTGCCTGGCCTTTTTGGTCAGCAGGAATCCTATATATGGGGAGTTTCCCGTTAAAATCGCCTAGAAAGAGAGAAGAGACATTCTTAGACAGGTTTTGACAGATGTCTATCTATTATCATTACAGCCAACATATATTTGACTCACCATTCTGTTATGATCGTTTAACCTTCTCTTTCTTATTTCATATATTATTTACCCAATGCATTGCACAACGTTTTTGCTGGTCTTTAAGTGAGAATGCAGCCCATGACAATTATGTATGTGTTTAACAATCCCTTGGCCATGCACGACCTATATTTTACGAGAAATTTCCAATGTAAATGTATCTTGGGTTCTACGAAATTATAGATTCTTCTATACATGGTGCGGAATTGTTACCATGAAAAACCAAAGATCCTAATATCTACGGTTGAGAATATACGTGAAACCAGCAAAACCTTCAATTCAACAGGGCAAAAAAAAAAAAAACCTATACTCGCAGACGTGTAGGGTTTGCAAACGGGTATCCGATTACTCGAAAGTTCCGACCTGTAAAAGAACCGGGCCTGGAACCTATTTTAGGTTCCGATTATTCAAAAACGGGTCCGGAACCTAATTTAGGTTCCGATTGGTAAACGGGTCCGGGTCCAAACGGGTTCCGACATGTGGACCCGGGACCCGGCTTATGAGCGTTTGATATGGCAAATTGTACCTCAAAATGAACGTTTTTTTGGACATTTTTATATATAATATTAGAAGTAGTAGACTTTGAGGCGCTGTTATAAGCCGAATGATATGCTTATTTTAAGAAAAAAGAAGGAAAAAGATAAATTAGAATCGATTTTGGAACTAGATTCCAGTCCACTAGGTGGACCCGGATCTGGGTTTCCCTATCGGAGCCGGGTCTAGAACCAACTAAACAGGTTCCGAGTCACGACCGAATCCGGAACCGGAACCGTTATTTAGAAACGTGTCCTGGTCCACTATGGTTCCGATCCGGAACCGTTACGTTTGCAACCCTAGAAACATGCCTAGTAGTCGACACATCACTGATTTCCTGTGCATGTAAGCAACTATGTGGCGTTTAGCTACGGCCCTAAATAGTTATCGAGCTTGATTTGACCAGTTCCATCAGTCCTCCGGCTTGTTGGTTAGGTCCAGAGAGTTTCCAAATCTAAGCATGTCAACGAAAACCAAGTTTAGATGTTGATTACAAGATTGCAAAATCTCGTGTGATTGCTTTAGATTAGATACGTGATAACACTACGTGCTTTTAAAATTTCTTTCATAGATGTGTTCTCTTAAGGGCCCCTCTGTTTGCATGGAATTGAATTTTTAAGAATTTGTTATCAAGTGAATCACACCGATGATCATTAAAGACTACGAGTGATGGAAGGTTTAAGGATGGAGTTGTAGACAGGAGCAAATTGCTTTAATAGAGTGATATCTCGGATTTTATTCTTTAATTATGGGGATGTTATTTGATGACCATTTATATATTTCTACTTTTGTTTATGGGGAAGTATAAATATTAAAAAGACTAGAAAAACAATTCCTCATGTGTCAATTGCCAAAGTCAGCTTGTGTGGTTTTTTTTCTCTCTATTCATACCATATGGGACATCACTATATATGGGCTACAAGAAAAAACGCAACTGTCGATTCTTTCATTCTATTTTATGTTAATTGGAAATGGAAAGGTCCTGGGACTTTATTTGGACACTCGCGCAGCTTTACCGCAGCTGGAATGGGAGGTAAATTCGCATTTTCCAGTTTTCGTCCTCATAAATTTGCAATTTCCAGTTTTCCTCCTCTGTGAGAGGAGGAAAACCGGAAATCGCAGGTATACCGCGGATACAAACGGCGGAAATCTTGCAAACCGATTTTTTAGCCCTTTTTTGCTTCTTTTACTTGTTGGAGGGTCACGGGTCTGGGCTTAGTTGACAATATGAAGGATGGACATGTGTGAATAACAATTGGATGAAATAATATCAAATCACAATAAACAAAATAAATCATAAATTTACTTTACCAGCGAAGTAAAGTAACTGCTCATTATAAGAGAGGATAAAGTAAGGATGTAGTAGAATCAAAAGGTGAGATTTAGCATTTTTATTTTTTCTTTTAAAAACTACAATGTTTTTTTTTTTTTTGTAAGGAAGCTCATGGATTGGGCTTTGGGCATGGGGTTCAGTTATTATTAGGTAGGCCGTGCTCAGTTTCTTTTTTATTTATGTACACTTAGTGCTTGAGAGTCGATTTTCCCGTCCCGCCCAAATATATATATATATACACAAATTTATGAATGAGGGAGGGATGGAGCAGCAATTCGGGGACTCAAACCCATGACCTCAAAGAGAAGGTGATATGACCAGAGCAGCTGTGCTGGCTTAGGACATGGTAAGAAACTTAATTAATTTTCTTTTCTATAGGTCTGGCTCAGGCTTCATCATTTCCATGTGGCTTGGGTTCGGGCCAACAACTTCAGGCATGACTCATGCTTGGGCCAGGTTTAGGCTTCTAGTTTAGAAGTGACTGTTGGACATTCTCGGAATAGCCCTGCCTCATCAATGAACACCCCTAGTCCTTTTTTATCATTCTCTTGCATGAGCGAGTGTCCTTTTAACCTTTTTTTTTATGGAAGAGATGGTATTCGAAACATAATATTTTTTTTATTTAACCCTCTCTTTTTAATGTCTCTCGTATGAGCCCTTCACTTTACTTAACCGGTAAAGTAAGCTTACCAAATATGAAATAGTTCGTGAGTGAGAAGTCGACGAATAGGGCTGTATCCACTCGTGACTAAATCCTACTTTAAAAAATCAGCAACGTCTGGGCTTTTTGGATCGGATCCTTGCAGGTGACGAGTGGGTTTCACTATGGAATAGGTAGCAGCGGAATGAGCTCTCTGAAACAGAGTACAAGATGAACTGAACACGGAAAATATGATTCAGTAAGGGCATGCTTGCCTCAATTTAGGATGATTATAGGTTAACCAAATTGATCTAGTCCTAACTAGACCACACTCCGTCTCCCGGGTAGGCCTATCTGAGTTGGCGAAAAGGACTTTCAAAGGCTTGCGCTAGCTAGGGCTAACTTGTGCCTGGCCTTTTTGGTCAGCAGGAATCCTATATATGGGGAGTTTCCCGTTAAAATCGCCTAGAAAGAGAGAAGAGACATTCTTAGACAGGTTTTGACAGATGTCTATCTATTATCACTACAGCCAACATATATTTGACTCACCATTCTGTTATGATCGTTTAACCTTCTCTTTCTTATTTCATATATTATTTACCCAATGCATTGCACAACGTTTTTGCTGGTCTTTAAGTGAGAATGCAGCCCATGACAATTATGTATGTGTTTAACAATCCCTTGGCCATGCACGACCTATATTTTACGAGAAATTTCCAATGTAAATGTATCTTGGGTTCTACGAAATTATAGATTCTTCTATACATGGTGCGGAATTGTTACCATGAAAAACCAAAGATCCTAATATCTACGGTTGAGAATATACGTGAAACCAGCAAAACCTTCAATTCAACAGGGCAAAAAAAAAAAAAACCTATACTCGCAGACGTGTAGGGTTTGCAAACGGGTATCCGATTACTCGAAAGTTCCGACCTGTAAAAGAACCGGGCCTGGAACCTATTTTAGGTTCCGATTATTCAAAAACGGGTCCGGAACCTAATTTAGGTTCCGATTGGTAAACGGGTCCGGGTCCAAACGGGTTCCGACATGTGGACCCGGGACCCGGCTTATGAGCGTTTGATATGGCAAATTGTACCTCAAAATGAACGTTTTTTTGGACATTTTTATATATAATATTAGAAGTAGTAGACTTTGAGGCGCTGTTATAAGCCGAATGATATGCTTATTTTAAGAAAAAAGAAGGAAAAAGATAAATTAGAATCGATTTTGGAACTAGATTCCAGTCCACTAGGTGGACCCGGATCTGGGTTTCCCTATCGGAGCCGGGTCTAGAACCAACTAAACAGGTTCCGAGTCACGACCGAATCCGGAACCGGAACCGTTATTTAGAAACGTGTCCTGGTCCACTATGGTTCCGATCCGGAACCGTTACGTTTGCAACCCTAGAAACATGCCTAGTAGTCGACACATCACTGATTTCCTGTGCATGTAAGCAACTATGTGGCGTTTAGCTACGGCCCTAAATAGTTATCGAGCTTGATTTGACCAGTTCCATCAGTCCTCCGGCTTGTTGGTTAGGTCCAGAGAGTTTCCAAATCTAAGCATGTCAACGAAAACCAAGTTTAGATGTTGATTACAAGATTGCAAAATCTCGTGTGATTGCTTTAGATTAGATACGTGATAACACTACGTGCTTTTAAAATTTCTTTCATAGATGTGTTCTCTTAAGGGCCCCTCTGTTTGCGTGGAATTGAATTTTTAAGAATTTGTTATCAAGTGAATCACACCGATGATCATTAAAGACTACGAGTGATGGAAGGTTTAAGGATGGAGTTGTAGACAGGAGCAAATTGCTTTAATAGAGTGATATCTCGGATTTTATTCTTTAATTATGGGGATGTTATTTGATGACCATTTATATATTTCTACTTTTGTTTATGGGGAAGTATAAATATTAAAAAGACTAGAAAAACAATTCCTCATGTGTCAATTGCCAAAGTCAGCTTGTGTGGTTTTTTTTCTCTCTATTCATACCATATGGGACATCACTATATATGGGCTACAAGAAAAAACGCAACTGTCGATTCTTTCATTCTATTTTATGTTAATTGGAAATGGAAAGGTCCTGGGACTTTATTTGGACACTCGCGCAGCTTTACCGCAGCTGGAATGGGAGGTAAATTCGCATTTTCCAGTTTTCGTCCTCATAAATTTGCAATTTCCAGTTTTCCTCCTCTGTGAGAGGAGGAAAACCGGAAATCGCAGGTATACCGCGGATACAAACGGCGGAAATCTTGCAAACCGATTTTTTAGCCCTTTTTTGCTTCTTTTACTTGTTGGAGGGTCACGGGTCTGGGCTTAGTTGACAATATGAAGGATGGACATGTGTGAATAACAATTGGATGAAATAATATCAAATCACAATAAACAAAATAAATCATAAATTTACTTTACCAGCGAAGTAAAGTAACTGCTCATTATAAGAGAGGATAAAGTAAGGATGTAGTAGAATCAAAAGGTGAGATTTAGCATTTTTATTTTTTCTTTTAAAAACTACAATGTTTTTTTTTTTTTTTGTAAGGAAGCTCATGGATTGGGCTTTGGGCATGGGGTTCAGTTATTATTAGGTAGGCCGTGCTCAGTTTCTTTTTTATTTATGTACACTTAGTGCTTGAGAGTCGATTTTCCCGTCCCGCCCAAATATATATATATATACACAAATTTATGAATGAGGGAGGGATGGAGCAGCAATTCGGGGACTCAAACCCATGACCTCAAAGAGAAGGTGATATGACCAGAGCAGCTGTGCTGGCTTAGGACATGGTAAGAAACTTAATTAATTTTCTTTTCTATAGGTCTGGCTCAGGCTTCATCATTTCCATGTGGCTTGGGTTCGGGCCAACAACTTCAGGCATGACTCATGCTTGGGCCAGGTTTAGGCTTCTAGTTTAGAAGTGACTGTTGGACATTCTCGGAATAGCCCTGCCTCATCAATGAACACCCCTAGTCCTTTTTTATCATTCTCTTGCATGAGCGAGTGTCCTTTTAACCTTTTTTTTTATGGAAGAGATGGTATTCGAAACATAATATTTTTTTTATTTAACCCTCTCTTTTTAATGTCTCTCGTATGAGCCCTTCACTTTACTTAACCGGTAAAGTAAGCTTACCAAATATGAAATAGTTCGTGAGTGAGAAGTCGACGAATAGGGCTGTATCCACTCGTGACTAAATCCTACTTTAAAAAATCAGCAACGTCTGGGCTTTTTGGATCGGATCCTTGCAGGTGACGAGTGGGTTTCACTATGGAATAGGTAGCAGCGGAATGAGCTCTCTGAAACAGAGTACAAGATGAACTGAACACGGAAAATATGATTCAGTAAGGGCATGCTTGCCTCAATTTAGGATGATTATAGGTTAACCAAATTGATCTAGTCCTAACTAGACCACACTCCGTCTCCCGGGTAGGCCTATCTGAGTTGGCGAAAAGGACTTTCAAAGGCTTGCGCTAGCTAGGGCTAACTTGTGCCTGGCCTTTTTGGTCAGCAGGAATCCTATATATGGGGAGTTTCCCGTTAAAATCGCCTAGAAAGAGAGAAGAGACATTCTTAGACAGGTTTTGACAGATGTCTATCTATTATCACTACAGCCAACATATATTTGACTCACCATTCTGTTATGATCGTTTAACCTTCTCTTTCTTATTTCATATATTATTTACCCAATGCATTGCACAACGTTTTTGCTGGTCTTTAAGTGAGAATGCAGCCCATGACAATTATGTATGTGTTTAACAATCCCTTGGCCATGCACGACCTATATTTTACGAGAAATTTCCAATGTAAATGTATCTTGGGTTCTACGAAATTATAGATTCTTCTATACATGGTGCGGAATTGTTACCATGAAAAACCAAAGATCCTAATATCTACGGTTGAGAATATACGTGAAACCAGCAAAACCTTCAATTCAACAGGGCAAAAAAAAAAAAAACCTATACTCGCAGACGTGTAGGGTTTGCAAACGGGTATCCGATTACTCGAAAGTTCCGACCTGTAAAAGAACCGGGCCTGGAACCTATTTTAGGTTCCGATTATTCAAAAACGGGTCCGGAACCTAATTTAGGTTCCGATTGGTAAACGGGTCCGGGTCCAAACGGGTTCCGACATGTGGACCCGGGACCCGGCTTATGAGCGTTTGATATGGCAAATTGTACCTCAAAATGAACGTTTTTTTGGACATTTTTATATATAATATTAGAAGTAGTAGACTTTGAGGCGCTGTTATAAGCCGAATGATATGCTTATTTTAAGAAAAAAGAAGGAAAAAGATAAATTAGAATCGATTTTGGAACTAGATTCCAGTCCACTAGGTGGACCCGGATCTGGGTTTCCCTATCGGAGCCGGGTCTAGAACCAACTAAACAGGTTCCGAGTCACGACCGAATCCGGAACCGGAACCGTTATTTAGAAACGTGTCCTGGTCCACTATGGTTCCGATCCGGAACCGTTACGTTTGCAACCCTAGAAACATGCCTAGTAGTCGACACATCACTGATTTCCTGTGCATGTAAGCAACTATGTGGCGTTTAGCTACGGCCCTAAATAGTTATCGAGCTTGATTTGACCAGTTCCATCAGTCCTCCGGCTTGTTGGTTAGGTCCAGAGAGTTTCCAAATCTAAGCATGTCAACGAAAACCAAGTTTAGATGTTGATTACAAGATTGCAAAATCTCGTGTGATTGCTTTAGATTAGATACGTGATAACACTACGTGCTTTTAAAATTTCTTTCATAGATGTGTTCTCTTAAGGGCCCCTCTGTTTGCGTGGAATTGAATTTTTAAGAATTTGTTATCAAGTGAATCACACCGATGATCATTAAAGACTACGAGTGATGGAAGGTTTAAGGATGGAGTTGTAGACAGGAGCAAATTGCTTTAATAGAGTGATATCTCGGATTTTATTCTTTAATTATGGGGATGTTATTTGATGACCATTTATATATTTCTACTTTTGTTTATGGGGAAGTATAAATATTAAAAAGACTAGAAAAACAATTCCTCATGTGTCAATTGCCAAAGTCAGCTTGTGTGGTTTTTTTTCTCTCTATTCATACCATATGGGACATCACTATATATGGGCTACAAGAAAAAACGCAACTGTCGATTCTTTCATTCTATTTTATGTTAATTGGAAATGGAAAGGTCCTGGGACTTTATTTGGACACTCGCGCAGCTTTACCGCAGCTGGAATGGGAGGTAAATTCGCATTTTCCAGTTTTCGTCCTCATAAATTTGCAATTTCCAGTTTTCCTCCTCTGTGAGAGGAGGAAAACCGGAAATCGCAGGTATACCGCGGATACAAACGGCGGAAATCTTGCAAACCGATTTTTTAGCCCTTTTTTGCTTCTTTTACTTGTTGGAGGGTCACGGGTCTGGGCTTAGTTGACAATATGAAGGATGGACATGTGTGAATAACAATTGGATGAAATAATATCAAATCACAATAAACAAAATAAATCATAAATTTACTTTACCGGCGAAGTAAAGTAACTGCTCATTATAAGAGAGGATAAAGTAAGGATGTAGTAGAATCAAAAGGTGAGATTTAGCATTTTTATTTTTTCTTTTAAAAACTACAATGTTTTTTTTTTTTTTTGTAAGGAAGCTCATGGATTGGGCTTTGGGCATGGGGTTCAGTTATTATTAGGTAGGCCGTGCTCAGTTTCTTTTTTATTTATGTACACTTAGTGCTTGAGAGTCGATTTTCCCGTCCCGCCCAAATATATATATATATACACAAATTTATGAATGAGGGAGGGATGGAGCAGCAATTCGGGGACTCAAACCCATGACCTCAAAGAGAAGGTGATATGACCAGAGCAGCTGTGCTGGCTTAGGACATGGTAAGAAACTTAATTAATTTTCTTTTCTATAGGTCTGGCTCAGGCTTCATCATTTCCATGTGGCTTGGGTTCGGGCCAACAACTTCAGGCATGACTCATGCTTGGGCCAGGTTTAGGCTTCTAGTTTAGAAGTGACTGTTGGACATTCTCGGAATAGCCCTGCCTCATCAATGAACACCCCTAGTCCTTTTTTATCATTCTCTTGCATGAGCGAGTGTCCTTTTAACCTTTTTTTTTATGGAAGAGATGGTATTCGAAACATAATATTTTTTTTATTTAACCCTCTCTTTTTAATGTCTCTCGTATGAGCCCTTCACTTTACTTAACCGGTAAAGTAAGCTTACCAAATATGAAATAGTTCGTGAGTGAGAAGTCGACGAATAGGGCTGTATCCACTCGTGACTAAATCCTACTTTAAAAAATCAGCAACGTCTGGGCTTTTTGGATCGGATCCTTGCAGGTGACGAGTGGGTTTCACTATGGAATAGGTAGCAGCGGAATGAGCTCTCTGAAACAGAGTACAAGATGAACTGAACACGGAAAATATGATTCAGTAAGGGCATGCTTGCCTCAATTTAGGATGATTATAGGTTAACCAAATTGATCTAGTCCTAACTAGACCACACTCCGTCTCCCGGGTAGGCCTATCTGAGTTGGCGAAAAGGACTTTCAAAGGCTTGCGCTAGCTAGGGCTAACTTGTGCCTGGCCTTTTTGGTCAGCAGGAATCCTATATATGGGGAGTTTCCCGTTAAAATCGCCTAGAAAGAGAGAAGAGACATTCTTAGACAGGTTTTGACAGATGTCTATCTATTATCACTACAGCCAACATATATTTGACTCACCATTCTGTTATGATCGTTTAACCTTCTCTTTCTTATTTCATATATTATTTACCCAATGCATTGCACAACGTTTTTGCTGGTCTTTAAGTGAGAATGCAGCCCATGACAATTATGTATGTGTTTAACAATCCCTTGGCCATGCACGACCTATATTTTACGAGAAATTTCCAATGTAAATGTATCTTGGGTTCTACGAAATTATAGATTCTTCTATACATGGTGCGGAATTGTTACCATGAAAAACCAAAGATCCTAATATCTACGGTTGAGAATATACGTGAAACCAGCAAAACCTTCAATTCAACAGGGCAAAAAAAAAAAAAACCTATACTCGCAGACGTGTAGGGTTTGCAAACGGGTATCCGATTACTCGAAAGTTCCGACCTGTAAAAGAACCGGGCCTGGAACCTATTTTAGGTTCCGATTATTCAAAAACGGGTCCGGAACCTAATTTAGGTTCCGATTGGTAAACGGGTCCGGGTCCAAACGGGTTCCGACATGTGGACCCGGGACCCGGCTTATGAGCGTTTGATATGGCAAATTGTACCTCAAAATGAACGTTTTTTTGGACATTTTTATATATAATATTAGAAGTAGTAGACTTTGAGGCGCTGTTATAAGCCGAATGATATGCTTATTTTAAGAAAAAAGAAGGAAAAAGATAAATTAGAATCGATTTTGGAACTAGATTCCAGTCCACTAGGTGGACCCGGATCTGGGTTTCCCTATCGGAGCCGGGTCTAGAACCAACTAAACAGGTTCCGAGTCACGACCGAATCCGGAACCGGAACCGTTATTTAGAAACGTGTCCTGGTCCACTATGGTTCCGATCCGGAACCGTTACGTTTGCAACCCTAGAAACATGCCTAGTAGTCGACACATCACTGATTTCCTGTGCATGTAAGCAACTATGTGGCGTTTAGCTACGGCCCTAAATAGTTATCGAGCTTGATTTGACCAGTTCCATCAGTCCTCCGGCTTGTTGGTTAGGTCCAGAGAGTTTCCAAATCTAAGCATGTCAACGAAAACCAAGTTTAGATGTTGATTACAAGATTGCAAAATCTCGTGTGATTGCTTTAGATTAGATACGTGATAACACTACGTGCTTTTAAAATTTCTTTCATAGATGTGTTCTCTTAAGGGCCCCTCTGTTTGCGTGGAATTGAATTTTTAAGAATTTGTTATCAAGTGAATCACACCGATGATCATTAAAGACTACGAGTGATGGAAGGTTTAAGGATGGAGTTGTAGACAGGAGCAAATTGCTTTAATAGAGTGATATCTCGGATTTTATTCTTTAATTATGGGGATGTTATTTGATGACCATTTATATATTTCTACTTTTGTTTATGGGGAAGTATAAATATTAAAAAGACTAGAAAAACAATTCCTCATGTGTCAATTGCCAAAGTCAGCTTGTGTGGTTTTTTTTCTCTCTATTCATACCATATGGGACATCACTATATATGGGCTACAAGAAAAAACGCAACTGTCGATTCTTTCATTCTATTTTATGTTAATTGGAAATGGAAAGGTCCTGGGACTTTATTTGGACACTCGCGCAGCTTTACCGCAGCTGGAATGGGAGGTAAATTCGCATTTTCCAGTTTTCGTCCTCATAAATTTGCAATTTCCAGTTTTCCTCCTCTGTGAGAGGAGGAAAACCGGAAATCGCAGGTATACCGCGGATACAAACGGCGGAAATCTTGCAAACCGATTTTTTAGCCCTTTTTTGCTTCTTTTACTTGTTGGAGGGTCACGGGTCTGGGCTTAGTTGACAATATGAAGGATGGACATGTGTGAATAACAATTGGATGAAATAATATCAAATCACAATAAACAAAATAAATCATAAATTTACTTTACCGGCGAAGTAAAGTAACTGCTCATTATAAGAGAGGATAAAGTAAGGATGTAGTAGAATCAAAAGGTGAGATTTAGCATTTTTATTTTTTCTTTTAAAAACTACAATGTTTTTTTTTTTTTTGTAAGGAAGCTCATGGATTGGGCTTTGGGCATGGGGTTCAGTTATTATTAGGTAGGCCGTGCTCAGTTTCTTTTTTTTTTATGTACACTTAGTGCTTGAGAGTCGATTTTCCCGTCCCGCCCAAATATATATATATATATACACAAATTTATGAATGAGGGAGGGATGGAGCAGCAATTCGGGGACTCAAACCCATGACCTCAAAGAGAAGGTGATATGACCAGAGCAGCTGTGCTGGCTTAGGACATGGTAAGAAACTTAATTAATTTTCTTTTCTATAGGTCTGGCTCAGGCTTCATCATTTCCATGTGGCTTGGGTTCGGGCCAACAACTTCAGGCATGACTCATGCTTGGGCCAGGTTTAGGCTTCTAGTTTAGAAGTGACTGTTGGACATTCTCGGAATAGCCCTGCCTCATCAATGAACACCCCTAGTCCTTTTTTATCATTCTCTTGCATGAGCGAGTGTCCTTTTAACCTTTTTTTTTTATGGAAGAGATGGTATTCGAAACATAATATTTTTTTTATTTAACCCTCTCTTTTTAATGTCTCTCGTATGAGCCCTTCACTTTACTTAACCGGTAAAGTAAGCTTACCAAATATGAAATAGTTCGTGAGTGAGAAGTCGACGAATAGGGCTGTATCCACTCGTGACTAAATCCTACTTTAAAAAATCAGCAACGTCTGGGCTTTTTGGATCGGATCCTTGCAGGTGACGAGTGGGTTTCACTATGGAATAGGTAGCAGCGGAATGAGCTCTCTGAAACAGAGTACAAGATGAACTGAACACGGAAAATATGATTCAGTAAGGGCATGCTTGCCTCAATTTAGGATGATTATAGGTTAACCAAATTGATCTAGTCCTAACTAGACCACACTCCGTCTCCCGGGTAGGCCTATCTGAGTTGGCGAAAAGGACTTTCAAAGGCTTGCGCTAGCTAGGGCTAACTTGTGCCTGGCCTTTTTGGTCAGCAGGAATCCTATATATGGGGAGTTTCCCGTTAAAATCGCCTAGAAAGAGAGAAGAGACATTCTTAGACAGGTTTTGACAGATGTCTATCTATTATCACTACAGCCAACATATATTTGACTCACCATTCTGTTATGATCGTTTAACCTTCTCTTTCTTATTTCATATATTATTTACCCAATGCATTGCACAACGTTTTTGCTGGTCTTTAAGTGAGAATGCAGCCCATGACAATTATGTATGTGTTTAACAATCCCTTGGCCATGCACGACCTATATTTTACGAGAAATTTCCAATGTAAATGTATCTTGGGTTCTACGAAATTATAGATTCTTCTATACATGGTGCGGAATTGTTACCATGAAAAACCAAAGTTCCTAATATCTACGGTTGAGAATATACGTGAAACCAGCAAAACCTTCAATTCAACAGGGCAAAAAAAAAAAAAACCTATACTCGCAGACGTGTAGGGTTTGCAAACGGGTATCCGATTACTCGAAAGTTCCGACCTGTAAAAGAACCGGGCCTGGAACCTATTTTAGGTTCCGATTATTCAAAAACGGGTCCGGAACCTAATTTAGGTTCCGATTGGTAAACGGGTCCGGGTCCAAACGGGTTCCGACATGTGGACCCGGGACCCGGCTTATGAGCGTTTGATATGGCAAATTGTACCTCAAAATGAACGTTTTTTTGGACATTTTTATATATAATATTAGAAGTAGTAGACTTTGAGGCGCTGTTATAAGCCGAATGATATGCTTATTTTAAGAAAAAAGAAGGAAAAAGATAAATTAGAATCGATTTTGGAACTAGATTCCAGTCCACTAGGTGGACCCGGATCTGGGTTTCCCTATCGGAGCCGGGTCTAGAACCAACTAAACAGGTTCCGAGTCACGACCGAATCCGGAACCGGAACCGTTATTTAGAAACGTGTCCTGGTCCACTATGGTTCCGATCCGGAACCGTTACGTTTGCAACCCTAGAAACATGCCTAGTAGTCGACACATCACTGATTTCCTGTGCATGTAAGCAACTATGTGGCGTTTAGCTACGGCCCTAAATAGTTATCGAGCTTGATTTGACCAGTTCCATCAGTCCTCCGGCTTGTTGGTTAGGTCCAGAGAGTTTCCAAATCTAAGCATGTCAACGAAAACCAAGTTTAGATGTTGATTACAAGATTGCAAAATCTCGTGTGATTGCTTTAGATTAGATACGTGATAACACTACGTGCTTTTAAAATTTCTTTCATAGATGTGTTCTCTTAAGGGCCCCTCTGTTTGCGTGGAATTGAATTTTTAAGAATTTGTTATCAAGTGAATCACACCGATGATCATTAAAGACTACGAGTGATGGAAGGTTTAAGGATGGAGTTGTAGACAGGAGCAAATTGCTTTAATAGAGTGATATCTCGGATTTTATTCTTTAATTATGGGGATGTTATTTGATGACCATTTATATATTTCTACTTTTGTTTATGGGGAAGTATAAATATTAAAAAGACTAGAAAAACAATTCCTCATGTGTCAATTGCCAAAGTCAGCTTGTGTGGTTTTTTTTCTCTCTATTCATACCATATGGGACATCACTATATATGGGCTACAAGAAAAAACGCAACTGTCGATTCTTTCATTCTATTTTATGTTAATTGGAAATGGAAAGGTCCTGGGACTTTATTTGGACACTCGCGCAGCTTTACCGCAGCTGGAATGGGAGGTAAATTCGCATTTTCCAGTTTTCGTCCTCATAAATTTGCAATTTCCAGTTTTCCTCCTCTGTGAGAGGAGGAAAACCGGAAATCGCAGGTATACCGCGGACACAAACGGCGGAAATCTTGCAAAGCGATTTTTTAGCCCTTTTTTGCTTCTTTTACTTGTTGGAGGGTCACGGGTCTGGGCTTAGTTGACAATATGAAGGATGGACATGTGTGAATAACAATTGGATGAAATAATATCAAATCACAATAAACAAAATAAATCATAAATTTACTTTACCGGCGAAGTAAAGTAACTGCTCATTATAAGAGAGGATAAAGTAAGGATGTAGTAGAATCAAAAGGTGAGATTTAGCATTTTTATTTTTTCTTTTAAAAACTACAATGTTTTTTTTTTTTTTGTAAGGAAGCTCATGGATTGGGCTTTGGGCATGGGGTTCAGTTATTATTAGGTAGGCCGTGCTCAGTTTCTTTTTTTTTTATGTACACTTAGTGCTTGAGAGTCGATTTTCCCGTCCCGCCCAAATATATATATATATATATACACAAATTTATGAATGAGGGAGGGATGGAGCAGCAATTCGGGGACTCAAACCCATGACCTCAAAGAGAAGGTGATATGACCAGAGCAGCTGTGCTGGCTTAGGACATGGTAAGAAACTTAATTAATTTTCTTTTCTATAGGTCTGGCTCAGGCTTCATCATTTCCATGTGGCTTGGGTTCGGGCCAACAACTTCAGGCATGACTCATGCTTGGGCCAGGTTTAGGCTTCTAGTTTAGAAGTGACTGTTGGACATTCTCGGAATAGCCCTGCCTCATCAATGAACACCCCTAGTCCTTTTTTATCATTCTCTTGCATGAGCGAGTGTCCTTTTAACCTTTTTTTTTATGGAAGAGATGGTATTCGAAACATAATATTTTTTTTATTTAACCCTCTCTTTTTAATGTCTCTCGTATGAGCCCTTCACTTTACTTAACCGGTAAAGTAAGCTTACCAAATATGAAATAGTTCGTGAGTGAGAAGTCGACGAATAGGGCTGTATCCACTCGTGACTAAATCCTACTTTAAAAAATCAGCAACGTCTGGGCTTTTTGGATCGGATCCTTGCAGGTGACGAGTGGGTTTCACTATGGAATAGGTAGCAGCGGAATGAGCTCTCTGAAACAGAGTACAAGATGAACTGAACACGGAAAATATGATTCAGTAAGGGCATGCTTGCCTCAATTTAGGATGATTATAGGTTAACCAAATTGATCTAGTCCTAACTAGACCACACTCCGTCTCCCGGGTAGGCCTATCTGAGTTGGCGAAAAGGACTTTCAAAGGCTTGCGCTAGCTAGGGCTAACTTGTGCCTGGCCTTTTTGGTCAGCAGGAATCCTATATATGGGGAGTTTCCCGTTAAAATCGCCTAGAAAGAGAGAAGAGACATTCTTAGACAGGTTTTGACAGATGTCTATCTATTATCACTACAGCCAACATATATTTGACTCACCATTCTGTTATGATCGTTTAACCTTCTCTTTCTTATTTCATATATTATTTACCCAATGCATTGCACAACGTTTTTGCTGGTCTTTAAGTGAGAATGCAGCCCATGACAATTATGTATGTGTTTAACAATCCCTTGGCCATGCACGACCTATATTTTACGAGAAATTTCCAATGTAAATGTATCTTGGGTTCTACGAAATTATAGATTCTTCTATACATGGTGCGGAATTGTTACCATGAAAAACCAAAGATCCTAATATCTACGGTTGAGAATATACGTGAAACCAGCAAAACCTTCAATTCAACAGGGCAAAAAAAAAAAAAACCTATACTCGCAGACGTGTAGGGTTTGCAAACGGGTATCCGATTACTCGAAAGTTCCGACCTGTAAAAGAACCGGGCCTGGAACCTATTTTAGGTTCCGATTATTCAAAAACGGGTCCGGAACCTAATTTAGGTTCCGATTGGTAAACGGGTCCGGGTCCAAACGGGTTCCGACATGTGGACCCGGGACCCGGCTTATGAGCGTTTGATATGGCAAATTGTACCTCAAAATGAACGTTTTTTTGGACATTTTTATATATAATATTAGAAGTAGTAGACTTTGAGGCGCTGTTATAAGCCGAATGATATGCTTATTTTAAGAAAAAAGAAGGAAAAAGATAAATTAGAATCGATTTTGGAACTAGATTCCAGTCCACTAGGTGGACCCGGATCTGGGTTTCCCTATCGGAGCCGGGTCTAGAACCAACTAAACAGGTTCCGAGTCACGACCGAATCCGGAACCGGAACCGTTATTTAGAAACGTGTCCTGGTCCACTATGGTTCCGATCCGGAACCGTTACGTTTGCAACCCTAGAAACATGCCTAGTAGTCGACACATCACTGATTTCCTGTGCATGTAAGCAACTATGTGGCGTTTAGCTACGGCCCTAAATAGTTATCGAGCTTGATTTGACCAGTTCCATCAGTCCTCCGGCTTGTTGGTTAGGTCCAGAGAGTTTCCAAATCTAAGCATGTCAACGAAAACCAAGTTTAGATGTTGATTACAAGATTGCAAAATCTCGTGTGATTGCTTTAGATTAGATACGTGATAACACTACGTGCTTTTAAAATTTCTTTCATAGATGTGTTCTCTTAAGGGCCCCTCTGTTTGCGTGGAATTGAATTTTTAAGAATTTGTTATCAAGTGAATCACACCGATGATCATTAAAGACTACGAGTGATGGAAGGTTTAAGGATGGAGTTGTAGACAGGAGCAAATTGCTTTAATAGAGTGATATCTCGGATTTTATTCTTTAATTATGGGGATGTTATTTGATGACCATTTATATATTTCTACTTTTGTTTATGGGGAAGTATAAATATTAAAAAGACTAGAAAAACAATTCCTCATGTGTCAATTGCCAAAGTCAGCTTGTGTGGTTTTTTTTCTCTCTATTCATACCATATGGGACATCACTATATATGGGCTACAAGAAAAAACGCAACTGTCGATTCTTTCATTCTATTTTATGTTAATTGGAAATGGAAAGGTCCTGGGACTTTATTTGGACACTCGCGCAGCTTTACCGCAGCTGGAATGGGAGGTAAATTCGCATTTTCCAGTTTTCGTCCTCATAAATTTGCAATTTCCAGTTTTCCTCCTCTGTGAGAGGAGGAAAACCGGAAATCGCAGGTATACCGCGGACACAAACGGCGGAAATCTTGCAAAGCGATTTTTTAGCCCTTTTTTGCTTCTTTTACTTGTTGGAGGGTCACGGGTCTGGGCTTAGTTGACAATATGAAGGATGGACATGTGTGAATAACAATTGGATGAAATAATATCAAATCACAATAAACAAAATAAATCATAAATTTACTTTACCGGCGAAGTAAAGTAACTGCTCATTATAAGAGAGGATAAAGTAAGGATGTAGTAGAATCAAAAGGTGAGATTTAGCATTTTTATTTTTTCTTTTAAAAACTACAATGTTTTTTTTTTTTTTTGTAAGGAAGCTCATGGATTGGGCTTTGGGCATGGGGTTCAGTTATTATTAGGTAGGCCGTGCTCAGTTTCTTTTTTTTTTATGTACACTTAGTGCTTGAGAGTCGATTTTCCCGTCCCGCCCAAATATATATATATATATATACACAAATTTATGAATGAGGGAGGGATGGAGCAGCAATTCGGGGACTCAAACCCATGACCTCAAAGAGAAGGTGATATGACCAGAGCAGCTGTGCTGGCTTAGGACATGGTAAGAAACTTAATTAATTTTCTTTTCTATAGGTCTGGCTCAGGCTTCAACATTTCCATGTGGCTTGGGTTCGGGCCAACAACTTCAGGCATGACTCATGCTTGGGCCAGGTTTAGGCTTCTAGTTTAGAAGTGACTGTTGGACATTCTCGGAATAGCCCTGCCTTATCAATGAACACCCCTAGTCCTTTTTTATCATTCTCTTGCATGAGCGAGTGTCCTTTTAACCTTTTTTTTTATGGAAGAGATGGTATTCGAAACATAATATTTTTTTTATTTAACCCTCTCTTTTTAATGTCTCTCGTATGAGCCCTTCACTTTACTTAACCGGTAAAGTAAGCTTACCAAATATGAAATAGTTCGTGAGTGAGAAGTCGACGAATAGGGCTGTATCCACTCGTGACTAAATCCTACTTTAAAAAATCAGCAACGTCTGGGCTTTTTGGATCGGATCCTTGCAGGTGACGAGTGGGTTTCACTATGGAATAGGTAGCAGCGGAATGAGCTCTCTGAAACAGAGTACAAGATGAACTGAACACGGAAAATATGATTCAGTAAGGGCATGCTTGCCTCAATTTAGGATGATTATAGGTTAACCAAATTGATCTAGTCCTAACTAGACCACACTCCGTCTCCCGGGTAGGCCTATCTGAGTTGGCGAAAAGGACTTTCAAAGGCTTGCGCTAGCTAGGGCTAACTTGTGCCTGGCCTTTTTGGTCAGCAGGAATCCTATATATGGGGAGTTTCCCGTTAAAATCGCCTAGAAAGAGAGAAGAGACATTCTTAGACAGGTTTTGACAGATGTCTATCTATTATCACTACAGCCAACATATATTTGACTCACCATTCTGTTATGATCGTTTAACCTTCTCTTTCTTATTTCATATATTATTTACCCAATGCATTGCACAACGTTTTTGCTGGTCTTTAAGTGAGAATGCAGCCCATGACAATTATGTATGTGTTTAACAATCCCTTGGCCATGCACGACCTATATTTTACGAGAAATTTCCAATGTAAATGTATCTTGGGTTCTACGAAATTATAGATTCTTCTATACATGGTGCGGAATTGTTACCATGAAAAACCAAAGATCCTAATATCTACGGTTGAGAATATACGTGAAACCAGCAAAACCTTCAATTCAACAGGGCAAAAAAAAAAAAAACCTATACTCGCAGACGTGTAGGGTTTGCAAACGGGTATCCGATTACTCGAAAGTTCCGACCTGTAAAAGAACCGGGCCTGGAACCTATTTTAGGTTCCGATTATTCAAAAACGGGTCCGGAACCTAATTTAGGTTCCGATTGGTAAACGGGTCCGGGTCCAAACGGGTTCCGACATGTGGACCCGGGACCCGGCTTATGAGCGTTTGATATGGCAAATTGTACCTCAAAATGAACGTTTTTTTGGACATTTTTATATATAATATTAGAAGTAGTAGACTTTGAGGCGCTGTTATAAGCCGAATGATATGCTTATTTTAAGAAAAAAGAAGGAAAAAGATAAATTAGAATCGATTTTGGAACTAGATTCCAGTCCACTAGGTGGACCCGGATCTGGGTTTCCCTATCGGAGCCGGGTCTAGAACCAACTAAACAGGTTCCGAGTCACGACCGAATCCGGAACCGGAACCGTTATTTAGAAACGTGTCCTGGTCCACTATGGTTCCGATCCGGAACCGTTACGTTTGCAACCCTAGAAACATGCCTAGTAGTCGACACATCACTGATTTCCTGTGCATGTAAGCAACTATGTGGCGTTTAGCTACGGCCCTAAATAGTTATCGAGCTTGATTTGACCAGTTCCATCAGTCCTCCGGCTTGTTGGTTAGGTCCAGAGAGTTTCCAAATCTAAGCATGTCAACGAAAACCAAGTTTAGATGTTGATTACAAGATTGCAAAATCTCGTGTGATTGCTTTAGATTAGATACGTGATAACACTACGTGCTTTTAAAATTTCTTTCATAGATGTGTTCTCTTAAGGGCCCCTCTGTTTGCGTGGAATTGAATTTTTAAGAATTTGTTATCAAGTGAATCACACCGATGATCATTAAAGACTACGAGTGATGGAAGGTTTAAGGATGGAGTTGTAGACAGGAGCAAATTGCTTTAATAGAGTGATATCTCGGATTTTATTCTTTAATTATGGGGATGTTATTTGATGACCATTTATATATTTCTACTTTTGTTTATGGGGAAGTATAAATATTAAAAAGACTAGAAAAACAATTCCTCATGTGTCAATTGCCAAAGTCAGCTTGTGTGGTTTTTTTTCTCTCTATTCATACCATATGGGACATCACTATATATGGGCTACAAGAAAAAACGCAACTGTCGATTCTTTCATTCTATTTTATGTTAATTGGAAATGGAAAGGTCCTGGGACTTTATTTGGACACTCGCGCAGCTTTACCGCAGCTGGAATGGGAGGTAAATTCGCATTTTCCAGTTTTCGTCCTCATAAATTTGCAATTTCCAGTTTTCCTCCTCTGTGAGAGGAGGAAAACCGGAAATCGCAGGTATACCGCGGACACAAACGGCGGAAATCTTGCAAAGCGATTTTTTAGCCCTTTTTTGCTTCTTTTACTTGTTGGAGGGTCACGGGTCTGGGCTTAGTTGACAATATGAAGGATGGACATGTGTGAATAACAATTGGATGAAATAATATCAAATCACAATAAACAAAATAAATCATAAATTTACTTTACCGGCGAAGTAAAGTAACTGCTCATTATAAGAGAGGATAAAGTAAGGATGTAGTAGAATCAAAAGGTGAGATTTAGCATTTTTATTTTTTCTTTTAAAAACTACAATGTTTTTTTTTTTTTTTGTAAGGAAGCTCATGGATTGGGCTTTGGGCATGGGGTTCAGTTATTATTAGGTAGGCCGTGCTCAGTTTCTTTTTTTTTTATGTACACTTAGTGCTTGAGAGTCGATTTTCCCGTCCCGCCCAAATATATATATATATATATATACACAAATTTATGAATGAGGGAGGGATGGAGCAGCAATTCGGGGACTCAAACCCATGACCTCAAAGAGAAGGTGATATGACCAGAGCAGCTGTGCTGGCTTAGGACATGGTAAGAAACTTAATTAATTTTCTTTTCTATAGGTCTGGCTCAGGCTTCAACATTTCCATGTGGCTTGGGTTCGGGCCAACAACTTCAGGCATGACTCATGCTTGGGCCAGGTTTAGGCTTCTAGTTTAGAAGTGACTGTTGGACATTCTCGGAATAGCCCTGCCTTATCAATGAACACCCCTAGTCCTTTCTTATCATTCTCTTGCATGAGCGAGTGTCCTTTTAACCTTTTTTTTTATGGAAGAGATGGTATTCGAAACATAATATTTTTTTTATTTAACCCTCTCTTTTTAATGTCTCTCGTATGAGCCCTTCACTTTACTTAACCGGTAAAGTAAGCTTACCAAATATGAAATAGTTCGTGAGTGAGAAGTCGACGAATAGGGCTGTATCCACTCGTGACTAAATCCTACTTTAAAAAATCAGCAACGTCTGGGCTTTTTGGATCGGATCCTTGCAGGTGACGAGTGGGTTTCACTATGGAATAGGTAGCAGCGGAATGAGCTCTCTGAAACAGAGTACAAGATGAACTGAACACGGAAAATATGATTCAGTAAGGGCATGCTTGCCTCAATTTAGGATGATTATAGGTTAACCAAATTGATCTAGTCCTAACTAGACCACACTCCGTCTCCCGGGTAGGCCTATCTGAGTTGGCGAAAAGGACTTTCAAAGGCTTGCGCTAGCTAGGGCTAACTTGTGCCTGGCCTTTTTGGTCAGCAGGAATCCTATATATGGGGAGTTTCCCGTTAAAATCGCCTAGAAAGAGAGAAGAGACATTCTTAGACAGGTTTTGACAGATGTCTATCTATTATCACTACAGCCAACATATATTTGACTCACCATTCTGTTATGATCGTTTAACCTTCTCTTTCTTATTTCATATATTATTTACCCAATGCATTGCACAACGTTTTTGCTGGTCTTTAAGTGAGAATGCAGCCCATGACAATTATGTATGTGTTTAACAATCCCTTGGCCATGCACGACCTATATTTTACGAGAAATTTCCAATGTAAATGTATCTTGGGTTCTACGAAATTATAGATTCTTCTATACATGGTGCGGAATTGTTACCATGAAAAACCAAAGTTCCTAATATCTACGGTTGAGAATATACGTGAAACCAGCAAAACCTTCAATTCAACAGGGCAAAAAAAAAAAAAACCTATACTCGCAGACGTGTAGGGTTTGCAAACGGGTATCCGATTACTCGAAAGTTCCGACCTGTAAAAGAACCGGGCCTGGAACCTATTTTAGGTTCCGATTATTCAAAAACGGGTCCGGAACCTAATTTAGGTTCCGATTGGTAAACGGGTCCGGGTCCAAACGGGTTCCGACATGTGGACCCGGGACCCGGCTTATGAGCGTTTGATATGGCAAATTGTACCTCAAAATGAACGTTTTTTTGGACATTTTTATATATAATATTAGAAGTAGTAGACTTTGAGGCGCTGTTATAAGCCGAATGATATGCTTATTTTAAGAAAAAAGAAGGAAAAAGATAAATTAGAATCGATTTTGGAACTAGATTCCAGTCCACTAGGTGGACCCGGATCTGGGTTTCCCTATCGGAGCCGGGTCTAGAACCAACTAAACAGGTTCCGAGTCACGACCGAATCCGGAACCGGAACCGTTATTTAGAAACGTGTCCTGGTCCACTATGGTTCCGATCCGGAACCGTTACGTTTGCAACCCTAGAAACATGCCTAGTAGTCGACACATCACTGATTTCCTGTGCATGTAAGCAACTATGTGGCGTTTAGCTACGGCCCTAAATAGTTATCGAGCTTGATTTGACCAGTTCCATCAGTCCTCCGGCTTGTTGGTTAGGTCCAGAGAGTTTCCAAATCTAAGCATGTCAACGAAAACCAAGTTTAGATGTTGATTACAAGATTGCAAAATCTCGTGTGATTGCTTTAGATTAGATACGTGATAACACTACGTGCTTTTAAAATTTCTTTCATAGATGTGTTCTCTTAAGGGCCCCTCTGTTTGCGTGGAATTGAATTTTTAAGAATTTGTTATCAAGTGAATCACACCGATGATCATTAAAGACTACGAGTGATGGAAGGTTTAAGGATGGAGTTGTAGACAGGAGCAAATTGCTTTAATAGAGTGATATCTCGGATTTTATTCTTTAATTATGGGGATGTTATTTGATGACCATTTATATATTTCTACTTTTGTTTATGGGGAAGTATAAATATTAAAAAGACTAGAAAAACAATTCCTCATGTGTCAATTGCCAAAGTCAGCTTGTGTGGTTTTTTTTCTCTCTATTCATACCATATGGGACATCACTATATATGGGCTACAAGAAAAAACGCAACTGTCGATTCTTTCATTCTATTTTATGTTAATTGGAAATGGAAAGGTCCTGGGACTTTATTTGGACACTCGCGCAGCTTTACCGCAGCTGGAATGGGAGGTAAATTCGCATTTTCCAGTTTTCGTCCTCATAAATTTGCAATTTCCAGTTTTCCTCCTCTGTGAGAGGAGGAAAACCGGAAATCGCAGGTATACCGCGGATACAAACGGCGGAAATCTTGCAAACCGATTTTTTAGCCCTTTTTTGCTTCTTTTACTTGTTGGAGGGTCACGGGTCTGGGCTTAGTTGACAATATGAAGGATGGACATGTGTGAATAACAATTGGATGAAATAATATCAAATCACAATAAACAAAATAAATCATAAATTTACTTTACCAGCGAAGTAAAGTAACTGCTCATTATAAGAGAGGATAAAGTAAGGATGTAGTAGAATCAAAAGGTGAGATTTAGCATTTTTATTTTTTCTTTTAAAAACTACAATGTTTTTTTTTTTTTTTGTAAGGAAGCTCATGGATTGGGCTTTGGGCATGGGGTTCAGTTATTATTAGGTAGGCCGTGCTCAGTTTCTTTTTTTTTTATGTACACTTAGTGCTTGAGAGTCGATTTTCCCGTCCCGCCCAAATATATATATATATATATACACAAATTTATGAATGAGGGAGGGATGGAGCAGCAATTCGGGGACTCAAACCCATGACCTCAAAGAGAAGGTGATATGACCAGAGCAGCTGTGCTGGCTTAGGACATGGTAAGAAACTTAATTAATTTTCTTTTCTATAGGCCTGGCTCAGGCTTCATCATTTCCATGTGGCTTGGGTTCGGGCCAACAACTTCAGGCATGACTCATGCTTGGGCCAGGTTTAGGCTTCTAGTTTAGAAGTGACTGTTGGACATTCTCGGAATAGCCCTGCCTCATCAATGAACACCCCTAGTCCTTTTTTATCATTCTCTTGCATGAGAGAGTGTCCTTTTAACCTTTTTTTTTATGGAAGAGATGGTATTCTAAACATAATATTTTTTTTTATTTGACCCTCTCTTTTTAATATCTCTCGTATTAGCCCTTCACTTTACTTAACCGGTAAGGGCATGCTTGCCTCAATTTAGGATGATTATAGGTTAACCAAATTGATCTATTTCAAACTAGACCACACTCCGTCTACCGGGTAGGCCTATCTGAGTTGGCGAAAAGGACTTTCAAAGGCTTGCGCTAGCTAGGGCTAACTTGTGCCTGGCCTTTTTGGTCAGCAGGAATCCTATATAAGGGGAGTTTCCCGTTAAAATCGCCTAGAAAGAGGGAAGAGACATTCTTAGACAGGTTTTGACAGATGTCTATCTATTATCATTACAGCCAACATATATTTGACTCACCATTCTGTTATGATCGTTTAACCTTCTCTTTCTTATTTCATATATTATTTACCCAATGCATTGCACAACGTTTTTGCTGGTCTTTAAGTGAGAATGCAGCCCATGACAATTATGTATGTGTTTAACAATCTCTTGGCCATGCACGACCTATATTTTCTGAGAAATTTCCAAACTAAATGTATCTTGGGTTCTACGAAATTATAGATTCTTCTATACATGGTGCAGAATTGTTACCATAAAAAACCAAAGATCCTAATATCTACGGTTGAGAATATACGTGAAACCAGCAAAACCTTCATTTCAACAGGGCAAAAAAAAAAAAAACCTATACTCGCAGACGTGTAGGGTTTGCAAACGGGTATCCGATTACCCGAAAGTTCCGACCTGTAAAAGAACCGGGCCTGGAACCTATTTTAGGTTCCGATTATTCATAAACGGGTCCGGAACTTAATTTAGGTTCCGATTGATAAACGGGTCCGGGTCCAAACTGGTTCCGACATGTGGACCCGGGACCCGGCTTATGAGCGTTTGATATTGCAAATTGTACCTCAAAATGAACGTTTTTTTGAAAATTTTTATATACAATATTAGAGGTTGTAGACTTTGACGCTGAATGATATGCTTATTTTAAGAAAAATGAAGGAAAAAAGATAAATTTGAATCGATTTTGGAACTAGATTCCAGTCCTCTAGGTAGACCCGGATCTGGGTTTTCCTATCGGAGCAGGGTCTTGAGCCAACTAAACAGGTTCCGAGTCAAGACCGGATCCGGATCCGGAACCGGAACCATTATTTAGAAACCTGTCCGGGTCCATTATGATTCCGATCCGGAACCGTTACGTTTGCAACCCTAGAAACTTGCCTAGTAGTCGACACATCACTGATTTCCTGTGCATGTAAGCAACTATGTGGCGTTTAGCTACGGCCCTAAATAGTTATCGAGCTTGATTTGACCAGTTCCATCAGTCCTCCGGCTTGTTGGTTAGGTCCAGAGAGTTTCCAAATCTAAGCATGTCAACGAAAACCAAGTTTAGATGTTGATTACAAGATTCCAAAATCTCGTGTGATTGCTTTAGATTAGATACGTGATAACACTACGTGCTTTTAAAATTTCTTTCATAGATGTGTTCTCTTAAGGGCCCCTCTGTTTGCGTGGAATTGAATTTTTAAGAATTTGTTATCAAGTGAATCACACCGATGATCATTAAAGACTACGAGTGATGGAAGGTTTAAGGATGGAGCTGTAGACAGGAGCAAATTGCTTTAATAGAGTGATATCTCGGATTTTATTCTTTAATTATGGGGATGTTATTTGATGACCATTTATATATTTCTACTTTTGTTTATGGGGAAGTATAAATATTAAAAAGACTAGAAAATCAATTCCTCATGTGTCAATTGCCAAAGTCAGCTTGTGTGGTTTTTTTTCTCTCTATTCATACCATATGGGACATCACTATTTATGGGCAACAAGAAAAAACGCAACTGTCGATTCTTTCATTCTATTTTATGTTAATTGGAAATGGAAAGGTCCTGGGACTTTATTTGGACACTCGCGCAGCTTTACCGCGGCTGGAATGGGAGGTAAATTCGCATTTTCCAATTTTCGTCCTCATAAATTTGCAATTTCCAGTTTTCCTCCTCTGTGAGACGAGGAAAACCGGAAATCGCAGGTATACCGCGGATACGTACGGCGGAAATCTTACAAACCGATTTTTTAGCCCTTTTTTGCTTCTTTCACTTGTTGGAGGGTCACGGGTCTGGGCTTAGTTCACAATATGAAGGATGGACATGTGTGAATAACAATTGGATGAAATAATATCAAATCACAATAAACAAAATAAATCGTAAATTTACTTTACCGGCGAAGTAAAGTAACTGCTCATTATAAGAGAGGATAAAGTAATGATGTAGTAGAATCAAAAGGTGAGATTTAGCATTTTTATTTTTTCTTTTAAAAACTAAAATGTTTTTTTTTTGTAAGGAAGCTCATGGATTGGGCTTTGGGCATGGGGTTCAGTTATTATTAGGTAGGCCGTGCTCAGTTTCTTTTTTTTTATTTACACTTAGTACTTGAGAGTCGATTTTCCCGTCCCGCCCAAATATATATATATATATATATACACAAATTTATGAATGAGGGAGGGAGGGAGCAGCAATTCGGGGACTCAAACCCATGACCTCAAAGAGAAGGTGATATGACCAGAGCAGCTGTGCTGGCTTAGGACATGGTAAGAAACTTAATTAATTTTCTTTTCTATAGGCCTGGCTCAGGCTTCATCATTTCCATGTGGCTTGGGTTCGGGCCAACAACTTCAGGCATGACTCATGCTTGGGCCAGGTTTAGGCTTCTAGTTTAGAAGTGACTGTTGGACATTCTCGGAATAGCCCTGCCTCATCAATGAACACCCCTAGTGCTTTTTTTATCATTCTCTTGCATGAGAGTGTGTCCTTTTAACCTTTTTTTTTTATGGAAGAGATGGTATTCGAAACATAATATTTTTTTTATTTGACCCTCTCTTTTTAATATCTCTCGTATTAGCCCTTCACTTTACTTAACCGGTAAAGTAAGCTTACCAAATATGAAATAGTTCGTGAGTGAGAAGTCGATGAATAGGGCTGTATCCACTCGTGACTAAATCCTACTTTAAAAAATCAGCAACATCTGGGCTTTTTGGATCGGATCCTTGCAGGTGACGAGTGGGTTTCACTATGGAATAGGTAGCAGCGGAATGAGCTCTCTGAAACCAAGTACAAGGTGGACTGAACACGGAAAATATGATTCAGTAAGGGCATGCTTGCCTCAATTTAGGATGATTATAGGTTAACCAAATTGATCTAGTCCTAACTAGACCACACTCCGTCTCCCGGGTAGGCCTATCTGAGTTGGCGAAAAGGACTTTCAAAGGCTTGCGCTAGCTAGGACTAACTTGTGCCTGGCCTTTTTGGTCAGCAGGAATCCTATATATGAAGAGTTTCCCGTTAAAATCGCCTAGAAAGAGAGAAGAGACATTCTTAGATAGGTTTTGACAGATGTCTATCTATTATCATTACAGCCAACATATATTTGACTCACCATTCTGTTATGATCGTTTAACCTTCTCTTTCTTATTTCATATATTATTTACCCAATGCACTGCACAACATTTTTGCTGGCCTTTAAGTGAGAATGCAGCCCATGACAATTATGTATGTGTTTAACAATCTCTTGGCCATGCACGACCCATATTTTCCGAGAAATTTCCAAACTAAATGTATCTTGGGTTCTACGAAATTATAGATTCTTCTATACATGGTGCAGAATTGTTACCATAAAAAACCAAAGATCCTAATATCTACGGTTGAGAATATACGTGAAACCAGCAAAACCTTCATTTCAACAGGGCAAAAAAAAAAAAAACCTATACTCGCAGACGTGTAGGGTTTGCAAACGGGTATCCGATTACCCGAAAGTTCCGACCTGTAAAAGAACCGGGCCTGGAACCTATTTTAGGTTCCGATTATTCATAAACGGGTCCGGAACCTAATTTAGGTTCCGATTGATAAACGGGTCCGGGTCCAAACGGGTTCCGACATGTGGACCCGGGACCCGGCTTATGAGCGTTTGATATTGCAAATTGTACCTCAAAATCAACGTTTTTTTGGACATTTTTATATACAATATTAGAGGTTGTAGACTTTGACGCGCTGTTTTAAGCTGAATGATATGCTTATTTTAAGAAAAATGAAGGAAAAAAGATAAATTTGAATCGATTATGGAACTAGTTTCCAGTCCTCTAGGTAGACCCGGATCTGGGTTTTCCTATCGGAGCAGGGTCTTGAGCCAACTAAACAGGTTCCGAGTCAAGACCGGATCCGGATCCGGAACCGGAACCATTATTTAGAAACGTGTCCGGGTCCATTATGGTTCCGATCCGGAACCGTTACGTTTGCAACCCTAGAAACATGCCTAGTAGTCGACACATCACTGATTTCCTGTGCATGTAAGCAACTATGTGGCGTTTAGCTACGGCCTTAAATAGTTATCGAGCTTGATTTGACCAGTTCCATCAGTCCTCCGGCTTGTTGGTTAGGTCCAGAGTGTTTCCAAATCTAAGCATGTCAACGAAAACCAAGTTTAGATGTTGATTACAAGATTGCAAAATCTCGTGTGATTGCTTTAGATTAGATACGTGATAACACTACGTGCTTTTAAAATTTCTTTCATAGATGTGTTCTCTTAAGGGCCCCTCTGTTTGCGTGGAATTGAATTTTTAAGAATTTGTTATCAAGTGAATCACACCGATGATCATTAAAGACTACGAGTGATGGAAGGTTTAAGGATGGAGTTGTAGACAGGAGCAAATTGCTTTAATAGAGTGATATCTCGGATTTTATTCTTCAATTATGGGGATGTTATTTGATGACCATTTATATATTTCTACTTTTGTTTATGGGGAAGTATAAATATTAAAAAAACTAGAAAATCAATTCCTCATGTGTCAATTGCCAAAGTCAGCTTGTGTGGTTTTTTTTTTCTTTATTCATACCATATGGGACATCACTATATATGGGCTACAAGAAAAAACGCAACTGTCGATTCTTTCATTCTATTTTATGTTAATTGGAAATGGAAAGGTCCTGGGACTTTATTTGGACACTCGCGCAGCTTTACCGCAGCTGGAATGGGAGGTAAATTCGCATTTTCCAGTTTTCGTCCTCATAAATTTGCAATTTCCAGTTTTCCTCCTCTGTGAGAGAAGGAAAACCGGAAATCGCAGGTATACCGCAGATACATACGGCGGAAATCTTGCAAACCGATTTTTTAGCCCTTTTTTGCTTCTTTTACTTGTTGGAGGGTCACGGGTCTGGGCTTAGTTCACAATATGAAGGATGGACATGTGTGAATAACAATTGGATGAAATAATATCAAATCACAATAAAAAAAAATAAATCGTAAATTTACTTTACCGGCGAAGTAAAGTAACTGCTCATTATAAGAGAGGATAAAGTAAGGATGTAGTAGAATCAAAAGGTGAGATTTAGCATTTTTATTTTTTCTTTTAAAAACTACAATGTTTTTTTTTTTCTTGTAAGGAAGCTCATGGATTGGGCTTTGGGCCTGGGGTTCAGTTATTATTAGGTAGGCCGTGCTCAGTTTCTTTTTTTTTTATTTACGCTTAGTGCTTGAGAGTCGATTTTCCCGTCCCGCCCAAATATATATATATATACACACAAATTTATGAATGAGGGAGGGAGGGAGCAGCAATTCGGGGACTCAAACCCATGACCTCAAAGAGAAGGTGATATGACCAGAGCAGCTGTGCTGGCTTAGGACATGGTAAGAAGCTTAATTAATTTTCTTTTCTATAGGTCTGGCTCAGGCTTCATCATTTCCATGTGGCTTGGGTTCGGGCCAACAACTTCATGCATGACTCACGCTTGGGCCAGATTTAGGCTTCTAGTTTAGAAATGACTGTTGGACATTCTCGGAATAGCCCTGCCTCATCAATGAACACCCCTAGTCCTTTTTTATCATTCTCTTGCATGAGAGAGTGTCCTTTTAACCTTTTTGTTTTATGGAAGAGATGGTATTCGAAACATAATATATATTTTTTATTTAACCCTCTCTTTTTAATGTCTCTCGTATTAGCCCTTCACTTTACTTAACCGGTAAAGTAAGCTTACCAAATATGAAATAGTTCGTGAGTGAGAAGTCGATGAATAGGGCTGTATCCACTCGTGACGAAATCCTACTTTAAAAAATCAGCAACATCTGGGCTTTTTGGATAGGATCCTTGCAGGTGACGAGTGTGTTTCACTATGGAATAGGTAGCAGCGGAATTAGCTCTCTCAAACCAAGTACAAGATGGACTGAACACGGAAAATATGATTCAGAAAGGGCATGCTTGCCTCAATTTAGGATGATTATAGGTTAACCAAACGGATCTAGTCCTAACTAGACCACACTCCGTCTCCCGGGTAGGCCTATCTGAGTTGGCGAAAAGGACTTTCAAAGGCTTGCGCTAGCTAGGGCTAACTTGTGCCTGGCCTTTTTGGTCAGCAGGAATCCTATATATGGGGAGTTTCCCGTTAAAATCGCCTAGAAAGAGAGAAAAGACATTCTTAGACAGGTTTTGACAGATGTCTATCTATTATCATTACAGCCAACATATATTTGACTCACCATTCTGTTATGATCGTTTAACCCTCTCTTTCTTATTTCATATATTATTTACCCAAAGCATTGCACGACGCTTTTGCTGGTGTTTAAGTGAGAATGCAGCCCATGACAATTATGTATGTGTTTAACAATCTCTTGGCCATGCATGACCTTTATTTTCCGAGAAATTTCCGAACTAAATGTATCTTGGGTTCTACGAAATTATAGATTCTTCTATACATGGTGCAGAATTGTTACCATAAAAAACCAAAGATCCTAATATCTACGGTTGAGAATATACGTGAAACCAGCAAAACCTTCATTTCAACAGGGCAAACAAAAAAAAAACCTATACTTGCAGACGTGTAGGGTTTGCAAACGGGTATCCGATTACCCGAAAGTTCCGACCTGTAAAAGAACCGGGCCTGGAACCTATTTTAGGTTCTGATTATTCATAAACGGGTCCGGAACCTAATTTAGGTTCCGATTGATAAACGGGTCCGGGTCCAAACGGGTTCCGACATGTGGACCCGGGACCCGGTTATGAGCGTTTGATATTGCAAATTGTACCTCAAAATCAACGTTTTTTTTGACATTTTTATATACAATATTAGAGGTTGTCGACTTTGACGCGCTGTTTTATGCTGAATGATATGCTTATTTTAAGAAAAATGAAGGAAAAAAGATAAATTTGAATCGATTTTGGAACTAGATTCCAGTCCTCTAGGTAGACCCGGATCTGGGTTTTCCTATCGGAGCAGGGTGTTGAGCCAACTAAACAGGTTCCGAGTCAAGACCGGATCCGGATCCGGATCCGGAACCGGAACCATTATTTAGAAACGTGTCCGGGTCCATTATGGTTCCGATCCGGAACCGTTACGTTTGCAACCATAGAAACATGCCTAGTAGTCGACACATCACTGATTTCCTGTGCATGTAAGCGACTATGTGGCGTTTAGCTACGGCCTTAAATAGTTATCGAGCTTGATTTGACCAGTTCCATCAGTCCTCCGGCTTGTTGGTTAGGTCCAGAGAGTTTCTTAATCTAAGCATGTCAACGAAAACCAAGTTTAGATGTTGATTACAAGATTGCAAAATCTCGTGTGATTGCTTTAGATTAGATACGTGATAACACTACGTGCTTTTAAAATTTCTTTCATAGATGTGTTCTCTTAAGGGCCCCTCTGTTTGCGCGGAATTGAATTTTTAAGAATTTGTTATCAAGTGAATCACACCGATGATCATTAAAGACTACGAGTGATGGAAGGTTTAAGGATGGAGTTGTAGACAGGAGCAAATTGCTTTAATAGAGTGATATCTCGGATTTTATTCTTCAATTATGGGGATGTTATTTGATGACCATTTATATATTTCTACTTTTTTTTATGGGGAAGTATAAATATTAAAAAGACTAGAAAATCAATTCCTCATGTGTCAATTGCCAAAGTCAGCTTGTGTGGTTTTTTTTTCTTTATTCATACCATATGGGACATCACTATATATGGGCTACAAGAAAAAACGCAACTGTCGATTCTTTCATTCTATTTTAAGTTAATTGGAAATGGAAAGGTCCTGGGACTTTATTTGGACACTCGCGCAGCTTTACCGCGGCTGGAATGGGAGGTAAATTCGAATTTTCCAGTTTTCGTCCTCATAAATTTGCAATTTCCAGTTTTCCTCCTCTGTGAGAGGAGGAAAACCGGAAATCGCAGGTATACCGCGGATACATACGGCGGAAATCTTGCAAACCGATTTTTTAGCCCTTTTTTGCTTCTTTTACTTGTTGGAGGGTCACGGGTCTGGGCTTAGTTCACAATATGAAGGATGGACATGTGTGAATAACAATTGGATGAAATAATATCAAATCACAATAAACAAAATAAATCGTAAATTTACTTTACCGGCGAAGTAAAGTAACTGCTCATTATAAGAGAGGATAAAGTAAGGATGTAGTAGAATCAAAAGGTGAGATTTAGCATTTTTATTTTTTCTTTTAAAAACTACAATGTTTTTTTTTTTTTGTAAGGAAGCTCATGGATTGGGCTTTGGGCATGGGGTTCAGTTATTATTAGGTAGGCCGTGCTCAGTTTCTTTTTATTTATTTACACTTAGTGCTTGAGAGTCGATTTTCCCGTCCCGCCCAAATATATATATATATATACACACAAATTTATGAATGAGGGAGGGAGGGAGCAGCAATTCGGGGACTCAAACCCATGACCTCAAAGAGAAGGTGATATGACCAGAGCAGCTGTGCTGGCTTAGGACATGGTAAGAAGCTTAAGTAATTTTCTTTTCTATAGGTCTGGCTCAGGCTTCATCATTTCCATGTGGCTTGGGTTCGGGCCAACAACTTCAGGCATGACTCACGCTTGGGCCAGGTTTAGGTTTCTAGTTTAGAAGTGACTGTTGGACATTCTCGGAATAGCCCTGCCTCATCAATGAACACCCCTAGTCCTTTTTTATCATTCTCTTGCATGAGAGAGTGTCCTTTTAACCTTTTTTTTTATGGAAGAGATGGTATTCGAAACATAATATTTTTTTTTATTTAACCCTCTCTTTTTAATGTCTCTCGTATTAGCCCTTCACTTTACTTAACCGGTAAAGTAAGCTTACCAAATATGAAATAGTTTGTGAGTGAGAAGTCGATGAATAGGGCTGTATCCACTCGTGACTAAACCAAGTACAAGATGGACTGAACACGGAAAATATGATTCAGTAAGGGCATGCTTGCCTCAATTTAGGATGATTATAGGTTAACCAAACGGATCTAGTGCTAACTAGACCACACTCCGTCTCCCGGGTAGGCCTATCTGAGTTGGCAAAAAGGACTTTCAAAGGCTTGCGCTAGCTAGGGCTAACTTGTGCCTGGCCTTTTTGGTCAGCAGGAATCCTATATACGGGGAGTTTCCCGTTAAAATCGCCTAGAAAGAGAGAAGCGACATTCTTAGACAGGTTTTGACAGATGTCTATCTATTATCATTACAGCCAACATATATTTGACTCACCATTCTGTTATGGTCGTTTAACCTTCTCTTTCTTATCTCATATATTATTTACCCAAAGCATTGCACGACGTTTTTGCTGGTCTTTAAGTGAGAATGCAGCCCATGACAATTACGTATGTGTTTAACAATTTCTTGGCCATGCACGACCTATATTTTTCAAGAAATTTCCGAACTAAATGTATCTTGGGTTCTACGAAATTATAGATTCTTCTATACATGGTGCATAATTGTTACCATGAAAAACCAAAGATCCTAATATCTACGGTCGAGAATATACGTGAAACCAGCAAAACCTTCATTTCAACAGGGCAAAAAAAAAAAAAACCTATACTCGCAGACGTGTAGGGTTTGCAAACGGGTATCCGATTACCCGAAAGTTCCGACCTGTAAAAGAACCGGGCTTGGAACCTATTTTAGGTTCCGATTATTCATAAACGGGTCCGGAACCTAATTTAGGTTCCGATTGATAAACGGGTCCGGGTCCAAACGGGTTCCGACATGTGGACCCGGGACCCGGCTTATGAGCGTTTGATATTGCAAATTGTACCTCAAAATCAACGTTTTTTTGGACATTTTTATATACAATATTAGAGGTTGTAGACTTTGACGCGCTGTTTTAAGCTGAATGATATGCTTATTTTAAGAAAAATGAAGGAAAAAAGATAAATTTGAATCGATTCTGGAACTAGTTTCCAGTCCTCTAGGTAGACCCGGATCTGGGTTTTCCTATCGGAGCAGGGTCTTGAGCCAACTAAACAGGTTCCGAGTCAAGACCGGATCCGGAACCGGAACCATTATTTAGAAACGTGTCCGGGTCCATTATGGTTCCGATCCGGAACCGTTACGTTTGCAACCCTAGAAACATGCCTAGTAGTCGACACATCACTGATTTCCTGTGCATGTAAGCAACTATGTGGCGTTTAGCTACGGCCTTAAATAGTTATCGAGCTTGATTTGACCAGTTCCATCAGTCCTCCGGCTTGTTGGTTAGGTCCAGAGAGTTTCCTAATCTAAGCATGTCAACGAAAACCATGTTTAGATGTTGATTACAAGATTGCAAAATCTCGTGTGATTGCTTTAGATTAGATACGTGATAACACTACGTGCTTTTAAAATTTCTTTCATAGATGTGTTCTCTTAAGGGCCCCTCTGTTTGCGTGGAATTGAATTTTTAAGAATTTGTTATCAAGTGAATCACACCGATGATCATTAAAGACTACGAGTGATGGAAGGTTTAAGGATGGAGTTGTAGACAGGAGCAAATTGCTTTAATAGAGTGATATCTCGGATTTTATTCTTCAATTATGGGGATGTTATTTGATGACCATTTATATATTTCTACTTTTGTTTATGGGGAAGTATAAATATTAAAAAGACTAGAAAATCAATTCCTCATGTGTCAATTGCCAAAGTCAGCTTGTGTGGTTTTTTTTTTCTTTATTCATACCATATGGGACATCACTATATATGGGCTACAAGAAAAAACGCAACTGTCGATTCTTTCATTCTATTTTATGTTAATTGGAAATGGAAAGGTTCTGGGACTTTATTTGGACACTCGCGCAGCTTTACCGCAGCTGGAATGGGAGGTAAATTCGCATTTTCCAGTTTTCGTCCTCATAAATTTGCAATTTCCAGTTTTCCTCCTCTGTGAGAGGAGGAAAACCGGAAATCGCAGGTATACCGCGGATACATACGGCGGAAATCTTGCAATCCGATTTTTTAGTCCTTTTTTGCTTCTTTTACTTGTTGGAGGGTCACGGGTCTGGGCTTAGTTCACAATATGAAGGATGGACATGTGTGAATAACAATTGGATGAAATAATATCAAATCACAATAAACAAAATAAATCGTAAATTTACTTTACCGGCGAAGTAAAGTAACTGCTCATTATAAGAGAGGATAAAGTAAGGATGTAGTAGAATCAAAAGGTGAGATTTAGCATTTTTATTTTTTCTTTTAAAAACTACAATGTTTTTTTTTTGTAAGGAAGCTCATGGATTGGGCTTTGGGCATGGGGTTCAGTTATTATTAGGTAGGCCGTGCTCAGTTTCTTTTTTTTTATTTACACTTAGTGCTTGAGAGTCGATTTTCCCGTCCCGCCCAAATATATATATACACAAATTTATGAATGAGGGAGGGAGGGAGCAGCAATTCGGGGACTCAAACCCATGACCTCAAAGAGAAGGTGATATGACCAGAGCAGCTCTACTGGCTTAGGACATGGTAAGAAGCTTAATTAATTTTCTTTTCTATAGGTCTGGCTCAGGCTTCATCATTTCCATGTGGCTTGGGTTCGGGCCAACAACTTCAGGCATGACTCACGCTTGGGCCAGGTTTAGGTTTCTAGTTTAGAAGTGACTGTTGGACATTCTCGGAATAGCCCTGCCTCATCAATGAACACCCCTAGTCCTTTTTTATCATTCTCTTGCATGAGAGAGTGTCCTTTTAACCTTTTTTTTTATGGAAGAGATGGTATTCGAAACATAATATTTTTTTTATTTAACCCTCTCTTTTTAATGTCTCTCGTATTAGCCCTTCACTTTACTTAACCGGTAAAGTAAGCTTACCAAATATGAAATAGTTCGTGAGTGAGAAGTCGATGAATAGGGCTGTATCCACTCGTGACTAAATCCTACTTTAAAAAATCAGCAACATCTGGGCTTTTTGGATCGGATCCTTGCAGGTGACGAGTGGGTTTCACTATGGAATAGGTAGCAGCGGAATGAGCTCTCTGAAACCAAGTACAAGATGGACTGAACACGGAAAATATGATTCAGTAAGGGCATGCTTGCCTCAATTTAGTATGATTATAGGTTAACCAAATTGATCTAGTCCTAACTAGACCACACACCGTCTCCCAGGTAGGCCTATCTGAGTTGGCGAAAAGGACTTTCAAAGGCTTGCGCTAGCTAGGGCAAACTTGTGCCTGGCCTTTTTGGTCAGCAGGAATCCTATATATGGGGAGTTTCCCGTTAAAATCACCTAGAAAGAGAGAAGCGACATTCTTAGACAGGTTTTGACAGATGTCTATCTATTATCATTACAGCCAACATATATTTGACTCACCATTCTGTTATGATCGTTTAACCTTCTCTTTCTTATTTCATATATTATTTACCCAAAGCATTGCATGACGTTTTTGCTGGTCTTTAAGTGAGAATGCAGCCCATGACAATTACGTATGTGTTTAACAATCTCTTGGCCATGCACGACCTATATTTTTCGAGAAATTTCCGAACTAAATGTATCTTGGGTTCTACGAAATTATAGATTCTTCTATACATGGTGCAGAATTGTTACCATGAAAAACCAAAGATCCTAATATCTACGGTTGAGAATATACGTGAAACCAGCAAAACCTTCATTTCAACAGGGCAAAAAAAAAAAAAAACCTATACTCACAGACGTGTAGGGTTTGCAAACGGGTATCCGATTACCCGAAAGTTCCGACCTGTAAAAGAACCGGGCCTGGAACCTATTTTAGGTTCCGATTATTCATAAACGGGTCCGGAACCTAATTTAGGTTCCGATTGATAAACGGGTTCCGACATGTGGACCCGGGACCCGGCTTATGAGCGTTTGATATTGCAAATTGTACCTCAAAATCAACGTTTTTTTGGACATTTTTATATACAATTTTAGAGGTTGTAGACTTTGACGCGCTGTTTTAAGCTTAATGATATGCTTATTTTAAGAAAAATGAAGGAAAAAAGATAAATTTGAATCGATTTTGGAACTAGATTCCAGTCCTCTAGGTAGACCCGGATCTGGGTTTTCCTATCGGAGCAGGGTCTAGAGCCAACTAAACAGGTACCGAGTCAAGACCGGATCCGGATCCGGAACCGGAACCATTATTTCGAAACGTGTCCGGGTCCATTATGGTTCCGATCCGGAACCGTTACGTTTGCAACCCTAGAAACATGCCTAGTAGTCGACACATCACTAATTTCCTGTGCATGTAAGCAACTATGTGGCGTTTATCTACGGCCCTAAATAGTTATCGAGCTTGATTTGACCAGTTCCATCAGTCCTCCGGCTTGTTGGTTAGGTCCAGAGAGTTTCCGAATCTAAGCATGTCAACGAAAACCAAGTTTAGATGTTGATTACAAGATTGCAAAATCTCGTGTGATTGCTTTAGATTAGATACGTGATAACACTACGTGCTTTTAAAATTTCTTTCATAGATGTGTTCTCTTAAGGGCCCCTCTGTTTGCGTGGAATTGAATTTTTAAGAATTTGTTATCAAGTGAATCACACCGATGATCATTAAAGACTACGAGTGATGGAAGGTTTAAGGATGGAGTTGTAGACAGGAGCAAATTGCTTTAATAGAGTGATATCTCGGATTTTATTCTTTAATTATGGGGATGTTATTTGATGACCATTTATATATTTCTACTTTTGTTTATGGGGAAGTATAAATATTAAAAAGACTAGAAAATCAATTCCTCATGTGTCAATTGCCAAAGTCAGCTTGTGTGGTTTTTTTTCTCTCTATTCATACCATATGGGACATCACTATATATGGGCTACAAGAAAAAACGCAACTGTCGATTCTTTCATTCTATTTTATGTTAATCGGAAATGGAAAGGTCCTGGGACTTTATTTGGACACTCGCGCAGCTTTACCGCAGCTGGAATGGGAGGTAAATTCGCATTTTCCAGTTTTCGTCCTCATAAATTTGCAATTTCCAGTTTTCCTCCTCTGTGAGAGGAGGAAAACCGGAAATCGCAGGTATACCGCGGATACATACGGCGAAAATCTTGCAAACCGATTTTTTAGCCCTTTTTTGCTTCTTTTACTTGTTGCAGGGTCACGGGTCTGGGCTTAGTTCACAATATGAAGGATGGACATGTGTGAATAACAATTGGATGAAATAATATCAAATCACAATAAACAAAATAAATCGTAAATTTACTTTACCGGCGAAGTAAAGTAACTGCTCATTATAAGAGAGGATAAAGTAAGGATGTAGTAGAATCAAAAGGTGAGATTTAGTATTTTTATTTTTTCTTTTAAAAACTACCATGTTTTTTTTTTTGTAAGGAAGCTCATGGATTGGGCTTTGGGCATGGGGTTCAGTTATTATTAGGTAGGCCGTGCTCAGTTTCTTTTTTTTTATTTACACTTAGTGCTTGAGAGTCGTTTTTCCCGTCCCGTCCAAATATATATATATATACACACAAATTTATGAATAAGGGAGGGAGGGAGCAGCAATTCGGGGACTCAAACCCATGACCTCAAAGAGAAGGTGATATGACCAGAGCAGCTCTACTGGCTTAGGACATGGTAAGAAGCTTAATTAATTTTCTTTTCTATAGGTCTGGCTCAGGCTTCATCATTTCCATGTGGCTTGGGTTCGGGCCAACAACTTCAGGCATGACTCATGCTTAGGCCAGGTTTAGGCTTCTAGTTTAGAAGTGACTGTTGGACATTCTCGGAATAGCCCTGCCTCATCAATGAACACCCCTAGTCCTTTTTTATCATTCTCTTGCATGAGAGAGTGTCCTTTTAACCTTTTTTTTTATGGAAGAGATGGTATTCGAAACATAATATTTTTTTTATTTAACCCTCTCTTTTTAATGTCTCTCGTATTAGCCCTTCACTTTACTTAACCGGTAAAGTAAGCTTACCAAATATGAAATAGTTCGTGAGTGAGAAGTCGATGAATAGGGCTGTATCCACTCGTGACTAAATCCTACTTTAAAAAATCAGCAACATCTGGGCTTTTTGGATCGGATCCTTGCAGGTGACGAGTGGGTTTCACTATGGAATAGGTAGCAGCGGAATGAGCTCTCTGAAACCAAGTACAAGATGGACTGAACACGGAAAATATGATTCAGTAAGGGCATGCTTGCCTCAATTTAGGATGATTATAGGTTAACCAAATTGATCTAGTCCTAACTAGACCACACTCCGTCTCCCGGGTAGGCCTATCTGAGTTGGCGAAAAGGACTTTCAAACGCTTGCGCTAGCTAGGGCTAACTTGTGCCTGGCCTTTTTGGTCAGCAGGAATCCTATATATGGGGAGTTTCCCGTTAAAATCGCCTAGAAAGAGAGAAGCGACATTCTTAGACAGGTTTTGACAGATGTCTATCTATTATCATTACAGCCAACATATATTTGACTCACCATTCTGTTATGATCGTTTAACCTTCTCTTTCTTATTTCATATATTATTTACCCAAAGCATTGCACGACGTTTTTGCTGGTCTTTAAGTGAGAATGCAGCCCATGACAATTACGTATGTGTTTAACAATCTCTTGGCCATGCACGACCTATATTTTCCGAGGAATTTCCGAACTAAATGTATCTTGGGTTCTACGAAATTATAGATTCTTCTATACATGGTGCAGAATTGTTACCATGAAAAACCAAAGATCCTAATATCTACGGTTGAGAATATACGTGAAACCAGCAAAACCTTCATTTCAACAGGGCAAAAAAAAAAAAAACCTATACTCACAGACGTGTAGGGTTTGCAAACGGGTATCCGATTACCCGAAAGTTCCGACCTGTAAAAGAACCGGGCCTGGAACCTATTTTAGGTTCCGATTATTCATAAACGGGTCCGGAACCTAATTTAGGTTCCGATTGATAAACGGGTCCGGGTCCAAACGGGTTCCGACATGTGGACCCGGGACCCGGCTTTTGAGCGTTTGATATTGCAGATTGTACCTCAAAATCAACGTTTTTTTGGACATTTTTATATACAATATTAGAGGTTGTAGACTTTGACGCGCTGTTTTAAGCTTAATGATATGCTTATTTTAAGAAAAATGAAGGAAAAAAGATAAATTTGAATCGATTTTGGAACTAGATTCCAGTCATCTAGGTTGACCCGGATCTGGGTTTTCCTATCGGAGCAGGGTCTAGAGCCAACTGAACAGGTACCGAGTCAAGACCGGATCCGGATCCAGAACCGGAACCATTATTTCGAAACGTGTCCGGGTCCATTATGGTTCCGATCCGGAACCGTTACGTTTGCAACCCTAGAAACATGCCTAGTAGTCGACACAACACTGATTTCCTGTGCATGTAAGCAACTATGTGGCGTTTAGCTACGGCCCTAAATAGTTATCGAGCTTGATTTGACCAGTTCCATCAGTCCTCCGACTTGTTGGTTAGGTCCAGAGAGTTTCCAAATCTAAGCATGTCAACGAAAACCAAGTTTAGATGTTGATTACAAGATTGCAAAATCTCGTGTGATTGCTTTAGATTAGATACGTGATAACACTACGTGCTTTTAAAATTTCTTTCATAGATGTGTTCTCTTAAGGGCCCCTCTGTTTGCGTGGAATTGAATTTTTAAGAATTTGTTATCAAGTGAATCACACCGATGATCATTAAAGACTATGAGTGATGGAAGGTTTAAGGATGGAGTTGTAGACAGGAGCAAATTGCTTTAATAGAGTGATATCTCGGATTTTATTCTTTAATTATGGGGATGTTATTTGATGACCATTTATATATTTCTACTTTTGTTTATGGGGAAGTATAAATATTAAAAAGACTAGAAAATCAATTCCTCATGTGTCAATTGCCAAAGTCAGCTTGTGTGGATTTTTTTCTCTCTATTCATACCATATGGGACATCACTATATATGGGCTACAAGAAAAAACGCAACTGTCGATTCTTTCATTCTATTTTAGGTTAATCGGAAATGGAAAGGTCCTGGGACTTTATTTGGACACTCGCGCAGCTTTACCGCAGCTGGAATGGGAGGTAAATTCGCATTTTCCAGTTTTCGTCCTCATAAATTTGCAATTTCCAGTTTTCCTCCTCTGTGAGAGGAGGAAAACCGGAAATCGCAGGTATACCGCGGATACATACGGCGGAAATCTTGCAAACCGATTTTTTAGCCCTTTTTTGCTTCTTTTACTTGTTGCAGGGTCACGGGTCTGGGCTTAGTTCACAATATGAAGGATGGACATGTGTGAATAACAATTGGATGAAATAATATCAAATCAAAATAAACAAAATAAATCGTAAATTTACTTTACCGGCGAAGTAAAGTAACTGCTCATTATAAGAGAGGATAAAGTAAGGATGTAGTAGAATCAAAAGGTGAGATTTAGCATTTTTATTTTTTCTTTTAAAAACTACCATGTTTTTTTTTTTGTAAGGAAGCTCATGGATTGGGCTTTGGGCATGGGGTTCAGTTATTATTAGGTAGGCCGTGCTCAGTTTCTTTTTTTTTATTTACACTTAGTGCTTGAGAGTCGTTTTTCCCGTCCCGTCCAAATATATATATATATATATACACACAAATTTATGAATGAGGGAGGGAGGGAGCAGCAATTCGGGGACTCAAACCCATGACCTCAAAGAGAAGGTGATATGACCAGAGCAGCTGTGCTGGCTTAGGACATGGTAAGAAGCTTAATTAATTTTCTTTTCTATAGGTTTGGCTCAGGCTTCATCATTTCCATGTGGCTTGGGTTCGGGCCAACAACTTCAGGCATGACTCATGCTTGGGCCATGTTTAGGCTTCTAGTTTAGAAGTGACTGTTGGACATTCTCGGAATAGCCCTGCCTCATAAATGAACACCCCTAGTCCTTTTTGATCATTCTCTTACATGATTGAGTGTCCCTTTAACCTTTTTTTTATTTTTATGGAAGAGATGGTATTCGAAACATAATATTTTTTTTATTTAACCCTCTCTTTTTAATGTCTCTCGTATTAGCCCTTCACTTTACTTAACCGGTAAAGTAAGCTTACCAAATATGAAATAGTTCGTGAGTGAGAAGTCGATGAATAGGGCTGTATCCACTCGTGACTAAATCCTACTTTAAAAAATCAGCAACATCTGGGCTTTTTGGATCGGATCCTTGCAGGTGACGAGTGGGTTTCACTATGGAATAGGTAGCAGCGGAATGAGCTCTCTGAAACCAAGTACAAGATGGACTGAACACGGAAAATATGATTCAGTAAGGGCATGCTTGCCTCAATTTAGGATGATTATAGGTTAACCAAATTGATCTAGTCCTAACTAGACCACACTCCGTCTCCCGGGTAGGCCTATCTGAGTTGGCGAAAAGGGCTTTCAAAGGCTTGCGCTAGCTAGGGCTAACTTGTGCCTGGCCTTTTTGGTCAGCAGGAATCCTATATATGGGGAGTTTCCCGTTAAAATCGCCTAGAAAGAGAGAAGCGACATTCTTAGACAGGTTTTGACAGATGTCTATCTATTATCATTACAGCCAACATATATTTGACTCACCATTCTGTTAGGATCGTTTAAACTTCTCTTTCTTATTTCATATATTATTTACCCAAAACATTGCACGACGTTTTTGCTGGTCTTTAAGTGAGAATGCAGCCCATGACAATTACGTATGTGTTTAACAATCTCTTGGCCATGCACGACCTATATTTTTCGAGAAATTTCCGAACTAAATGTATCTTGGGTTCTACGAAATTATAGATTCTTCTATACATGGTGCATAATTGTTACCATGAAAAACCAAAGATCCTAATATCTACGGTTGAGAATATACGTGAAACCAGCAAAACCTTCATTTCAACAGGGCAAAAAAAAAAAAACCTATACTCGCAGACGTGTAGGGTTTGCAAACGGGTATCCGATTACCCGAAAGTTCCGACCTGTAAAAGAACCGGGCCTGGAACCTATTTTAGGTTCCGATTATTCATAAACGGGTCCGGAACCTAATTTAGGTTCCGATTGATAAACGGGTCCGGGTCCAAACGGGTTCCGACATGTGGACCCGGGACCCGGCTTTTGAGCGTTTGATATTGCAGATTGTACCTCAAAATCAACGTTTTTTTGGACATTTTTATATACAATATTAGAGGTTGTAGACTTTGACGCGCTGTTTTAAGCTTAATGATATGCTTATTTTAAGAAAAATGAAGGAAAAAAGATAAATTTGAATCGATTTTGGAACTAGATTCCAGTCATCTAGGTTGACCCGGATCTGGGTTTTCCTATCGGAGCAGGGTCTAGAGCCAACTAAACAGGTATCGAGTCAAGACCGGATCCGGAACCGAAACCATTATTTAGAAACGTGTCCGGGTCCATTATGGTTCCGATCCGGAACCGTTACGTTTGCAACCCTAGAAACATGCCTAGTAGTCGACACATCACTGATTTCCTGTGCATGTAAGCAACTATGTGGCGTTTAGCTACGGCCCTAAATAGTTATCGAGCTTGATTTGACCAGTTCCATCAGTCCTCCGGCTTGTTGGTTAGGTCCAGAGAGTTTCGAAAATCTAAGCATGTCAACGAAAACCAAGTTTAGATGTTGATTACAAGATTGCAAAATCTCGTGTGATTGCTTTAGATTAGATACGTGATAACACTACGTGCTTTTAAAATTTCTTTCATAGATGTGTTCTCTTAAGGGCCCCTCTGTTTGCGTGGAATTGAATTTTTAAGAATTTGTTATCAAGTGAATCACACCGATGATCATTAAAGACTACGAGTGATGGAAGGTTTAAGGATGGAGTTGTAGACAGGAGCAAATTGCTTTAATAGAGTGATATCTCGGATTTTATTCTTTAATTATGGGGATGTTATTTGATGACCATTTATATATTTCTACTTTTGTTTATGGGGAAGTATAAATATTAAAAAGACTAGAAAATCAATTCCTCATGTGTCAATTGCCAAAGTCAGCTTGTGTGGTTTTTTTTCTCTCTATTCATACCATATGGGACATCACTATATATGGGCTACAAGAAAAAACGCAACTGTCGATTCTTTCATTCTATTTTAGGTTAATCGGAAATGGAAAGGTCCTGGGACTTTATTTGGACACTCGCGCAGCTTTACCGCAGCTGGAATGGGAGGTAAATTCGCATTTTCCAGTTTTCGTCCTCATAAATTTGCAATTTCCAGTTTTCCTCCTCTGTGAGAGGAGGAAAACCGGAAATCGCAGGTATACCGCGGATACATACGGCGGAAATCTTGCAAACCGATTTTTTAGCCCTTTTTTGCTTCTTTTACTTGTTGGAGGGTCACGGGTCTGGGCTTAGTTCACAATATGAAGGATGGACATGTGTGAATAACAATTGGATGAAATAATATCAAATCACAATAAACAAAATAAATCGTAAACTTACTTTACCGGCGAAGTAAAGTAACTGCTCATTATAAGAGAGGATAAAGTAAGGATGTAGTAGAATCAAAAGGTGAGATTTAGCATTTTTATTTTTTCTTTTAAAAACTTCAATGTTTTTTTTTTGTAAGGAAGCTCATGGATTGGGCGTTGGGCATGGGGTTCAGTTATTATTAGGTTGGCCGTGCTCAGTTTCTTTTTTTTTTATTTACACTTAGTGCTTGAGAGTCGATTTTCCCGTCCCGCCCAAATATATATATATATATATATATATATACACTCAAATTTATGAATGAGGGAGGGAGGGAGCAGCAATTCGGGACTCAAACCCATGACCTCAAAGAGAAGGTGATATGACCAGAGCAGCTGTGCTGGCTTAGGACATGGTAAGAGGCTTAATTAATTTTCTTTTCTATAGGTTTGGCTCAGGCTTCATCATTTCCATGTGGCTTGGGTTCGGGCCAACAACTTCAGGCATGACTCATGCTTGGGCCAGATTTAGGCTTCTAGTTTAGAAGTGACTGTTGGACATTCTCGGAATAGCCCCGCCTCATAAATGAACACCCCTACTCCTTTTTTTATCATTCTCTTGCATGAGCGAGTGTCCTTTTAACCTTTTTTTTATTTTTATGGAAGAGATGGTATTCGAAACATAATATTTTTTTTTATTTAACCCTCTCTTTTTAATGTCTCTCGTATTAGCCCTTCACTTTACTTAACCGGTAAAGTAAGCTTACCAAATATGAAATAGTTCGTGAGTGAGAAGTCGATGAATAGGGCTGTATCCACTCATGACTAAATCCTACTTTAAAAAATCAGCAACATCTGGGCTTTTTGGATCGGATCCTTGCAGGTGACGAGTGGGTTTCACTATGGAATAGGTAGCAGCGGAATGAGCTCTCTGAAACCAAGTACAAGATGGACTGAACACGGAAAATATGATTCAGTAAGGGCATGCTTGCCTCAATTTAGGATGATTATAGGTTAACCAAATTGATCTAGTCCTAACTAGACCACACTCCGTCTCCCGGGTAGGCCTATCTGAGTTGGCGAAAAGGGCTTTCAAAGGCTTGCGCTAGCTAGGGCTAACTTGTGCCTGGCCTTTTTGGTCAGCAGGAATCCTATATATGGGGAGTTTCCCGTTAAAATCGCCTAGAAAGAGAGAAGCGACATTCTTAGACAGGTTTTGACAGATGTCTATCTATTATCATTACAGCCAACATATATTTGACTCACCATTCTGTTAGGATCGTTTAACCTTCTCTTTCTTATTTCATATATTATTTACCCAAAGCATTGCACGACGTTTTTGCTGGTCTTTAAGTGAGAATGCAGCCCATGACAATTACGTATGTGTTTAACAATCTCTTCGCCATGCACGACCTATATTTTTCGAGAAATTTCCGAACTAAATGTATCTTGGGTTCTACGAAATTATAGATTCTTCTATACATGGTGCATAATTGTTACCATGAAAAACCAAAGATCCTAATATCTACGGTTGAGAATATACGTGAAACCAGCAAAACCTTCATTTCAACAGGGCAAAAAAAAAAAAACCTATACTCGCAGACGTGTAGGGTTTGCAAACGGGTATCCGATTACCCGAAAGTTCCGACCTGTAAAAGAACCGGGCCTGGAACCTATTTTAGGTTCCGATTATTCATAAACGGGTCCGGAACCTAATTTAGGTTCCGATTGATAAACGGGTCCGGGTCCAAACGGGTTCCGACATGTGGACCCGGGACCCGACTTATGAGCGTTTGATATTGCAAATTGTACCTCAAAATCAACATTTTTTTGGACATTTTTATATACAATATTAGAGGTTGTAGACTTTGACGCGCTGTTTTAAGCTGAATGATATGCTTATTTTAAGAAAAATGAAGGAAAAAAGATAAATTTGAATCGATTTTGGAACTAGATTCCAGTCCTCTAGGTAGACCCGGATCTGGGTTTTCCTATCGGAGCAGGGTCTAGAGCCAACTGAACAGGTACCGAGTCAAGACCGGATCCGGAACCGAAACCATTATTTAGAAACGTGTCCGGGTCCATTATGGTTCCGATCCGGAACCGTTACGTTTGCAACCCTAGAAACATGCCTAGTAGTCGACACAACACTGATTTCCTGTCCATGTAAGCAACTATGTGGCGTTTAGCTACGGCCCTAAATAGTTATCGAGCTTGATTTGACCAGTTCCATCAGTCCTCCGGCTTGTTGGTTAGGTCCAGAGAGTTTCCAAATCTAAGCATGTCAACGAAAACCAAGTTTAGATGTTGATTACAAGATTGCAAAATCTCGTGTGATTGCTTTAGATTAGATACGTGATAACACTACGTGCTTTTAAAATTTCTTTCATAGATGTGTTCTCTTAAGGGCCCCTCTGTTTGCGTGGAATTGAATTTTTAAGAATTTGTTATCAAGTGAATCACACCGATGATCATTAAAGACTACGAGTGATGGAAGGTTTAAGGATGGAGTTGTAGACAGGAGCAAATTGCTTTAATAGAGTGATATCTCGGATTTTATTCTTTAATTATGGGGATGTTATTTGATGACCATTTATATATTTCTACTTTTGTTTATGGGGAAGTATAAATATTAAAAAGACTAGAAAATCAATTCCTCATGTGTCAATTGCCAAAGTCAGCTTGTGTGGTTTTTTTTCTCTCTATTCATACCATATGGGACATCACTATATATGGGCTACAAGAAAAAACGCAACTGTCGATTCTTTCATTCTATTTTATGTTAATCGGAAATGGAAAGGTCCTGGGACTTTATTTGGACACTCGCGCAGCTTTACCGCAGCTGGAATGGGAGGTAAATTCGCATTTTCCAGTTTTCGTCCTCATAAATTTGCAATTTCCAGTTTTCCTCCTCTGTGAGAGGAGGAAAACCGGAAATCGCAGGTATACCGCGGATACATACGGCGGAAATCTTGCAAACCGATTTTTTAGCCCTTTTTTGCTTCTTTTACTTGTTGCAGGGTCACGGGTCTGGGCTTAGTTCACAATATGAAGGATGGACATGTGTGAATAACAATTGGATGAAATAATATCAAATCACAATAAACAAAATAAATCGTAAATTTACTTTACCGGCGAAGTAAAGTAACTGCTCATTATAAGAGAGGATAAAGTAAGGATGTAGTAGAATCAAAAGGTGAGATTTAGTATTTTTATTTTTTCTTTTAAAAACTACCATGTTTTTTTTTTTGTAAGGAAGCTCATGGATTGGGCTTTGGGCATGGGGTTCAGTTATTATTAGGTAGGCCGTGCTCAGTTTCTTTTTTTTTATTTACACTTAGTGCTTGAGAGTCGTTTTTCCCGTCCCGTCCAAATATATATATATATATACACACAAATTTATGAATAAGGGAGGGAGGGAGCAGCAATTCGGGGACTCAAACCCATGACCTCAAAGAGAAGGTGATATGACCAGAGCAGCTGTGCTGGCTTAGGACATGGTAAGAAGCTTAATTAATTTTCTTTTCTATAGGTTTGGCTCAGGCTTCATCATTTCCATGTGGCTTGGGTTCGGGCCAACAACTTCAGGCATGACTCATGCTTGGGCCATGTTTAGGTTCTAGTTTAGAAGTGACTGTTGGACATTCTCGGAATAGCCCTGCCTCATAAATGAACACCCCTAGTCCTTTTTGATCATTCTCTTACATGATTGAGTGTCCTTTTAACCTTTTTTTTATTTTTATGGAAGAGATGGTATTCGAAACATAATATTTTTTTTTATTTAACCCTCTCTTTTTAATGTCTCTCGTATTAGCCCTTCACTTTACTTAACCGGTAAAGTAAGCTTACCAAATATGAAATAGTTCGTGAGTGAGAAGTCGATGAATAGGGCTGTATCCACTCGTGACTAAATCCTACTTTAAAAAATCAGCAACATCTGGGCTTTTTGGATCGGATCCTTGCAGGTGACGAGTGGGTTTCACTATGGAATAGGTAGCAGCGGAATGAGCTCTCTGAAACCAAGTACAAGATGGACTGAACACGGAAAATATGATTCAGTAAGGGCATGCTTGCCTCAATTTAGGATGATTATAGGTTAACCAAATTGATCTAGTCCTAACTAGACCACACTCCGTCTCCCGGGTAGGCCTATCTGAGTTGGCGAAAAGGGCTTTCAAAGGCTTGCGCTAGCTAGGGCTAACTTGTGCCTGGCCTTTTTGGTCAGCAGGAATCCTATATATGGGGAGTTTCCCGTTAAAATCGCCTAGAAAGAGAGAAGCGACATTCTTAGACAGGTTTTGACAGATGTCTATCTATTATCATTACAGCCAACATATATTTGACTCACCATTCTGTTAGGATCGTTTAACCTTCTCTTTCTTATTTCATATATTATTTACCCAAAGCATTGCACGACGTTTTTGCTGGTCTTTAAGTGAGAATGCAGCCCATGACAATTACGTATGTGTTTAACAATCTCTTCGCCATGCACGACCTATATTTTTCGAGAAATTTCCGAACTAAATGTATCTTGGGTTCTACGAAATTATAGATTCTTCTATACATGGTGCAGAATTGTTACCATGAAAAACCAAAGATCCTAATATCTACGGTTGAGAATATACGTGAAACCAGCAAAACCTTCATTTCAACAGGGCAAAAAAAAAGAAAACCTATACTCACAGACGTGTAGGGTTTGCAAACGGGTATCCGATTACCCGAAAGTTCCGACCTGTAAAAGAACCGGGCCTGGAACCTATTTTAGGTTCCGATTATTCATAAACGGGTCCGGAACCTAATTTAGGTTCCGATTGATAAACGGGTCCGGGTCCAAACGGGTTCCGACATGTGGACCCGGGACCCGACTTATGAGCGTTTGATATTGCAAATTGTACCTCAAAATCAACATTTTTTTGGACATTTTTATATACAATATTAGAGGTTGTAGACTTTGACGCGCTGTTTTAAGCTGAATGATATGCTTATTTTAAGAAAAATGAAGGAAAAAAGATAAATTTGAATCGATTTTGGAACTAGATTCCAGTCCTCTAGGTAGACCCGGATCTGGGTTTTCCTATCGGAGCAGGGTCTAGAGCCAACTGAACAGGTACCGAGTCAAGACCGGATCCGGAACCGGAACCATTATTTCGAAACGTGTCCGGGTCCATTATGGTTCCGATCCGGAACCGTTACGTTTGCAACCCTAGAAACATGCCTAGTAGTCGACACAACACTGATTTCCTGTGCATGTAAGCAACTATGTGGCGTTTAGCTACGGCCCTAAATAGTTATCGAGCTTGATTTGACCAGTTCCATCAGTCCTCCGGCTTGTTGGTTAGGTCCAGAGAGTTTCCAAATCTAAGCATGTCAACGAAAACCAAGTTTAGATGTTGATTACAAGATTGCAAAATCTCGTGTGATTGCTTTAGATTAGATACGTGATAACACTACGTGCTTTTAAAATTTCTTTCATAGATGTGTTCTCTTAAGGGCCCCTCTGTTTGCGTGGAATTGAATTTTTAAGAATTTGTTATCAAGTGAATCACACCGATGATCATTAAAGACTATGAGTGATGGAAGGTTTAAGGATGGAGTTGTAGACAGGAGCAAATTGCTTTAATAGAGTGATATCTCGGATTTTATTCTTTAATTATGGGGATGTTATTTGATGACCATTTATATATTTCTACTTTTGTTTATGGGGAAGTATAAATATTAAAAAGACTAGAAAATCAATTCCTCATGTGTCAATTGCCAAAGTCAGCTTGTGTGGATTTTTTTCTCTCTATTCATACCATATGGGACATCACTATATATGGGCTACAAGAAAAAACGCAACTGTCGATTCTTTCATTCTATTTTAGGTTAATCGGAAATGGAAAGGTCCTGGGACTTTATTTGGACACTCGCGCAGCTTTACCGCAGCTGGAATGGGAGGTAAATTCGCATTTTCCAGTTTTCGTCCTCATAAATTTGCAATTTCCAGTTTTCCTCCTCTGTGAGAGGAGGAAAACCGGAAATCGCAGGTATACCGCGGATACATACGGCGGAAATCTTGCAAACCGATTTTTTAGCCCTTTTTTGCTTCTTTTACTTGTTGCAGGGTCACGGGTCTGGGCTTAGTTCACAATATGAAGGATGGACATGTGTGAATAACAATTGGATGAAATAATATCAAATCACAATAAAAAAATAAATCGTAAATTTACTTTACCGGCGAAGTAAAGTAACTGCTCATTATAAGAGAGGATAAAGTAAGGATGTAGTAGAATCAAAAGGTGAGATTTAGCATTTTTATTTTTTCTTTTAAAAACTACCATGTTTTTTTTTTTGTAAGGAAGCTCATGGATTGGGCTTTGGGCATGGGGTTCAGTTATTATTAGGTAGGCCGTGCTCAGTTTCTTTTTTTTTATTTACACTTAGTGCTTGAGAGTCGTTTTTCCCGTCCCGTCCAAATATATATATATATATACACACAAATTTATGAATGAGGGAGGGAGGGAGCAGCAATTCGGGGACTCAAACCCATGACCTCAAAGAGAAGGTGATATGACCAGAGCAGCTGTGCTGGCTTAGGACATGGTAAGAAGCTTAATTAATTTTCTTTTCTATAGGTTTGGCTCAGGCTTCATCATTTCCATGTGGCTTGGGTTCGGGCCAACAACTTCAGGCATGACTCATGCTTGGGCCATGTTTAGGCTTCTAGTTTAGAAGTGACTGTTGGACATTCTCGGAATAGCCCTGCCTCATAAATGAACACCCCTAGTCCTTTTTGATCATTCTCTTACATGATTGAGTGTCCCTTTAACCTTTTTTTTATTTTTATGGAAGAGATGGTATTCGAAACATAATATTTTTTTTTATTTAACCCTCTCTTTTTACTGTCTCTCGTATTAGCCCTTCACTTTACTTAACCGGTAAAGTAAGCTTACCAAATATGAAATAGTTCGTGAGTGAGAAGTCGATGAATAGGGCTGTATCCACTCGTGACTAAATCCTACTTTAAAAAATCAGCAACATCTGGGCTTTTTGGATCGGATCCTTGCAGGTGACGAGTGGGTTTCACTATGGAATAGGTAGCAGCGGAATGAGCTCTCTGAAACCAAGTACAAGATGGACTGAACACGAAAAATATGATTCAGTAAGGGCATGCTTGCCTCAATTTAGGATGATTATAGGTTAACCAAATTGATCTAGTCCTAACTAGACCACACTCCGTCTCCCGGGTAGGCCTATCTGAGTTGGTGAAAAGGGCTTTCAAAGGCATGCGCTAGCTAGGGCTAACTTGTGCCTGGCCTTTTTGGTCAGTAGGAATCCTATATATGGGGAGTTTCCCGTTAAAATCGCCTAGAAAGAGAGAAGCGACATTCTTAGACAGGTTTTGACAGATGTCTATCTATTATCATTACAGCCAACATATATTTGACTCACCATTCTGTTAGGATCGTTTAACCTTCTCTTTCTTATTTCATATATTATTTACCCAAAGCATTGCACGACGTTTTTGCTGGTCTTTAAGTGAGAATGCAGCCCATGACAATTACGTATGTGTTTAACAATCTCTTGGCCATGCACGACCTATATTTTTCGAGAAATTTCCGAACTAAATGTATCTTGGGTTCTACGAAATTATAGATTCTTCTATACATGGTGCATAATTGTTACCATGAAAAACCAAAGATCCTAATATCTACGGTTGAGAATATACGTGAAACCAGCAAAACCTTCATTTCAACAGGGCAAAAAAAAAAAAAAACCTATACTCGCAGACGTGTAGGGTTTGCAAACGGGTATCCGATTACCCGAAAGTTCCGACCTGTAAAAGAACCGGGCCTGGAACCTATTTTAGGTTCCGATTATTCATAAACGGGTCCGGAACCTAATTTAGGTTCCGATTGATAAACGGGTCCGGGTCCAAACGGGTTCCGACATGTGGACCCGGGACCCGGCTTTTGAGCGTTTGATATTGCAGATTGTACCTCAAAATCAACGTTTTTTTGGACATTTTTATATACAATATTAGAGGTTGTAGACTTTGACGCGCTGTTTTAAGCTTAATGATATGCTTATTTTAAGAAAAATGAAGGAAAAAAGATAAATTTGAATCGATTTTGGAACTAGATTCCAGTCATCTAGGTAGACCCGGATCTGGGTTTTCCTATCGGAGCAGGGTCTAGAGCCAACTAAACAGGTACCGAGTCAAGACCGGATCCGGAACCGAAACCATTATTTAGAAACGTGTCCGGGTCCATTATGGTTCCGATCCGGAACCGTTACGTTTGCAACCCTAGAAACATGCCTAGTAGTCGACACATCACTGATTTCCTGTGCATGTAAGCAACTATGTGGCGTTTAGCTACGGCCCTAAATAGTTATCGAGCTTGATTTGACCAGTTCCATCAGTCCTCCGGCTTGTTGGTTAGGTCCAGAGAGTTTCCAAATCTAAGCATGTCAACGAAAACCAAGTTTAGATGTTGATTACAAGATTGCAAAATCTCGTGTGATTGCTTTAGATTAGATACGTGATAACACTACGTGCTTTTAAAATTTCTTTCATAGATGTGTTCTCTTAAGGGCCCCTCTGTTTGCGTGGAATTGAATTTTTAAGAATTTGTTATCAAGTGAATCACACCGATGATCATTAAAGACTACGAGTGATGGAAGGTTTAAGGATGGAGTTGTAGACAGGAGCAAATTGCTTTAATAGAGTGATATCTCGGATTTTATTCTTTAATTATGGGGATGTTATTTGATGACCATTTATATATTTCTACTTTTGTTTATGGGGAAGTATAAATATTAAAAAGACTAGAAAATCAATTCCTCATGTGTCAATTGCCAAAGTCAGCTTGTGTGGTTTTTTTTCTCTCTATTCATACCATATGGGACATCACTATATATGGGCTACAAGAAAAAACGCAACTGTCGATTCTTTCATTCTATTTTAGGTTAATCGGAAATGGAAAGGTCCTGGGACTTTATTTGGACACTCGCGCAGCTTTACCGCAGCTGGAATGGGAGGTAAATTCGCATTTTCCAGTTTTCGTCCTCATAAATTTGCAATTTCCAGTTTTCCTCCTCTGTGAGAGGAGGAAAACCGGAAATCGCAGGTATACCGCGGATACATACGGCGGAAATCTTGCAAACCGATTTTTTAGCCCTTTTTTGCTTCTTTTACTTGTTGGAGGGTCACGGGTCTGGGCTTAGTTCACAATATGAAGGATGGACATGTGTGAATAACAATTGGATGAAATAATATCAAATCACAATAAACAAAATAAATCGTAAATTTACTTTACCGGCGAAGTAAAGTAACTGCTCATTATAAGAGAGGATAAAGTAAGGATGTAGTAGAATCAAAAGGTGAGATTTAGCATTTTTATTTTTTCTTTTAAAAACTACCATGTTTTTTTTTTGTAAGGAAGCTCATGGATTGGGCTTTGGGCATGGGGTTCAGTTATTATTAGGTAGGCCGTGCTCAGTTTCTTTTTCTTTATTTACACTTAGTGCTTGAGAGTCGTTTTTCCCGTCCCGTCCAAATATATATATATATATATATACACACAAATTTATGAATGAGGGAGGGAGGGAGCAGCAATTCGGGGACTCAAACCCATGACCTCAAAGAGAAGGTGATATGACCAGAGCAGCTGTGCTGGCTTAGGACATGGTAAGAAGCTTAATTAATTTTCTTTTCTATAGGTTTGGCTCAGGCTTCATCATTTCCATGTGGCTTGGGTTCGGGCCAACAACTTCAGGCATGACTCATGCTTGGGCCATGTTTAGGCTTCTAGTTTAGAAGTGACTGTTGGACATTCTCGGAATAGCCCTGCCTCATAAATGAACACCCCTAGTCCTTTTTGATCATTCTCTTACATGATTGAGTGTCCTTTTAACCTTTTTTTTATTTTTATGGAAGAGATGGTATTCGAAACATAATATTTTTTTTTATTTAACCCTCTCTTTTTAATGTCTCTCGTATTAGCCCTTCACTTTACTTAACCGGTAAAGTAAGCTTACCAAATATGAAATAGTTCGTGAGTGAGAAGTCGATGAATAGGGCTGTATCCACTCATGACTAAATCCTACTTTAAAAAATCAGCAACATCTGGGCTTTTTGGATCGGATCCTTGCAGGTGACGAGTGGGTTTCACTATGGAATAGGTAGCAGCGGAATGAGCTCTCTGAAACCAAGTACAAGATGGACTGAACACGGAAAATATGATTCAGTAAGGGCATGCTTGCCTCAATTTAGGATGATTATAGGTTAACCAAATTGATCTAGTCCTAACTAGACCACACTCCGTCTCCCGGGTAGGCCTATCTGAGTTGGCGAAAAGGGCTTTCAAAGGCTTGCGCTAGCTAGGGCTAACTTGTGCCTGGCCTTTTTGGTCAGCAGGAATCCTATATATGGGGAGTTTCCCGTTAAAATCGCCTAGAAAGAGAGAAGCGACATTCTTAGACAGGTTTTGACAGATGTCTATCTATTATCATTACAGCCAACATATATTTGACTCACCATTCTGTTAGGATCGTTTAACCTTCTCTTTCTTATTTCATATATTATTTACCCAAAGCATTGCACGACGTTTTTGCTGGTCTTTAAGTGAGAATGCAGCCCATGACAATTACGTATGTGTTTAACAATCTCTTGGCCATGCACGACCTATATTTTTCGAGAAATTTCCGAACTAAATGTATCTTGGGTTCTACGAAATTATAGATTCTTCTATACATGGTGCATAATTGTTACCATGAAAAACCAAAGATCCTAATATCTACGGTTGAGAATATACGTGAAACCAGCAAAACCTTCATTTCAACAGGGCAAAAAAAAAAAAAAACCTATACTCGCAGACGTGTAGGGTTTGCAAACGGGTATCCGATTACCCGAAAGTTCCGACCTGTAAAAGAACCGGGCCTGGAACCTATTTTAGGTTCCGATTATTCATAAACGGGTCCGGAACCTAATTTAGGTTCCGATTGATAAACGGGTCCGGGTCCAAACGGGTTCCGACATGTGGACCCGGGACCCGGCTTTTGAGCGTTTGATATTGCAGATTGTACCTCAAAATCAACGTTTTTTTGGACATTTTTATATACAATATTAGAGGTTGTAGACTTTGACGCGCTGTTTTAAGCTTAATGATATGCTTATTTTAAGAAAAATGAAGGAAAAAAGATAAATTTGAATCGATTTTGGAACTAGATTCCAGTCATCTAGGTAGACCCGGATCTGGGTTTTCCTATCGGAGCAGGGTCTAGAGCCAACTAAACAGGTACCGAGTCAAGACCGGATCCGGAACCGAAACCATTATTTAGAAACGTGTCCGGGTCCATTATGGTTCCGATCCGGAACCGTTACGTTTGCAACCCTAGAAACATGCCTAGTAGTCGACACATCACTGATTTCCTGTGCATGTAAGCAACTATGTGGCGTTTAGCTACGGCCCTAAATAGTTATCGAGCTTGATTTGACCAGTTCCATCAGTCCTCCGGCTTGTTGGTTAGGTCCAGAGAGTTTCCAAATCTAAGCATGTCAACGAAAACCAAGTTTAGATGTTGATTACAAGATTGCAAAATCTCGTGTGATTGCTTTAGATTAGATACGTGATAACACTATGTGCTTTTAAAATTTCTTTCATAGATGTGTTCTCTTAAGGGCCCCTCTGTTTGCGTGGAATTGAATTTTTAAGAATTTGTTATCAAGTGAATCACACCGATGATCATTAAAGACTACGAGTGATGGAAGGTTTAAGGATGGAGTTGTAGACAGGAGCAAATTGCTTTAATAGAGTGATATCTCGGATTTTATTCTTTAATTATGGGGATGTTATTTGATGACCATTTATATATTTCTACTTTTGTTTATGGGGAAGTATAAATATTAAAAAGACTAGAAAATCAATTCCTCATGTGTCAATTGCCAAAGTCAGCTTGTGTGGTTTTTTTTCTCTCTATTCATACCATATGGGACATCACTATATATGGGCTACAAGAAAAAACGCAACTGTCGATTCTTTCATTCTATTTTAGGTTAATCGGAAATGGAAAGGTCCTGGGACTTTATTTGAAAACTCGCGCAGCTTTACCGCAGCTGGAATGGGAGGTAAATTCGCATTTTCCAGTTTTCGTCCTCATAAATTTGCAATTTCCAGTTTTCCTCCTCTGTGAGAGGAGGAAAACCGGAAATCGCAGGTATACCGCGGATACATACGGCGGAAATCTTGCAAACCGATTTTTTAGCCCTTTTTTGCTTCTTTTACTTGTTGGAGGGTCACGGGTCTGGGCTTAGTTCACAATATGAAGGATGGACATGTGTGAATAACAATTGGATGAAATAATATCAAATCACAATAAACAAAATAAATCGTAAATTTACTTTACCGGCGAAGTAAAGTAACTGCTCATTATAAGAGAGGATAAAGTAAGGATGTAGTAGAATCAAAAGGTGAGATTTAGCATTTTTATTTTTTCTTTTAAAAACTACCATGTTTTTTTTTTGTAAGGAAGCTCATGGATTGGGCTTTGGGCATGGGGTTCAGTTATTATTAGGTAGGCCGTGCTCAGTTTCTTTTTTTTTATTTACACTTAGTGCTTGAGAGTCGTTTTTCCCGTCCCGTCCAAATATATATATATATATATACACACAAATTTATGAATGAGGGAGGGAGGGAGCAGCAATTCGGGGACTCAAACCCATGACCTCAAAGAGAAGGTGATATGACCAGAGCAGCTGTGCTGGCTTAGGACATGGTAAGAAGCTTAATTAATTTTCTTTTCTATAGGTTTGGCTCAGGCTTCATCATTTCCATGTGGCTTGGGTTCGGGCCAACAACTTCAGGCATGACTCATGCTTGGGCCATGTTTAGGCTTCTAGATTAGAAGTGACTGTTGGACATTCTCGGAATAGCCCTGCCTCATAAATGAACACCCCTAGTCCTTTTTGATCATTCTCTTACATGATTGAGTGTCCTTTTAACCTTTTTTTTATTTTTATGGAAGAGATGGTATTCGAAACATAATATTTTTTTTTATTTAACCCTCTCTTTTTAATGTCTCTCGTATTAGCCCTTCACTTTACTTAACCGGTAAAGTAAGCTTACCAAATATGAAATAGTTCGTGAGTGAGAAGTCGATGAATAGGGCTGTATCCACTCGTGACTAAATCCTACTTTAAAAAATCAGCAACATCTGGGCTTTTTGGATCGGATCCTTGCAGGTGACGAGTGGGTTTCACTATGGAATAGGTAGCAGCGGAATGAGCTCTCTGAAACCAAGTACAAGATGGACTGAACACGGAAAATATGATTCAGTAAGGGCATGCTTGCCTCAATTTAGGATGATTATAGGTTAACCAAATTGATCTAGTCCTAACTAGACCACACTCCGTCTCCCGGGTAGGCCTATCTGAGTTGGCGAAAAGGGCTTTCAAAGGCTTGCGCTAGCTAGGGCTAACTTGTGCCTGGCCTTTTTGGTCAGCAGGAATCCTATATATGGGGAGTTTCCCGTTAAAATCGCCTAGAAAGAGAGAAGCGACATTCTTAGACAGGTTTTGACAGATGTCTATCTATTATCATTACAGCCAACATATATTTGACTCACCATTCTGTTAGGATCGTTTAACCTTCTCTTTCTTATTTCATATATTATTTACCCAAAGCATTGCACGACGTTTTTGCTGGTCTTTAAGTGAGAATGCAGCCCATGACAATTACGTATGTGTTTAACAATCTCTTGGCCATGCACGACCTATATTTTTCGAGAAATTTCCGAACTAAATGTATCTTGGGTTCTACGAAATTATAGATTCTTCTATACATGGTGCATAATTGTTACCATGAAAAACCAAAGATCCTAATATCTACGGTTGAGAATATACGTGAAACCAGCAAAACCTTCATTTCAACAGGGCAAAAAAAAAAAAACCTATACTCGCAGACGTGTAGGGTTTGCAAACGGGTATCCGATTACCCGAAAGTTCCGACCTGTAAAAGAATCGGGCCTGAAACCTATTTTAGGTTCCGATTATTCATAAACGGGTCCGGAACCTAATTTAGGTTCCGATTGATAAACGGGTCCGGGTCCAAACGGGTTCCGACATGTGGACCCGGGACCCGGCTTTTGAGCGTTTGATATTGCAGATTGTACCTCAAAATCAACGTTTTTTTGGACATTTTTATATACAATATTAGAGGTTGTAGACTTTGACGCGCTGTTTTAAGCTTAATGATATGCTTATTTTAAGAAAAATGAAGGAAAAAAGATAAATTCGAATCGATTTTGGAACTAGATTCCAGTCCTCTAGGTAGACCCGGATCTGGGTTTTCCTATCGGAGCAGGGTCTAGAGCCAACTAAACAGGTACCGAGTCAAGACCGGATCCGGATCCGGAACCGGAACCATTATTTAGAAACGTGTCCGGGTCCATAATGGTTCCGATCCGGAACCGTTACGTTTGCAACCCTAGAAACATGCCTAGTAGTCGACACATCACTGATTTCCTGTGCATGTAAGCAACTATGTGGCGTTTAGCTACGGCCCTAAATAGTTATCGAGCTTGATTTGACCAGTTCCATCAGTCCTCCGGCTTGTTGGTTAGGTCCAGAGAGTTTCCAAATCTAAGCATGTCAACGAAAACCAAGTTTAGATGTTGATTACAAGATTACAAAATCTCGTGTGATTGCTTTAGATTAGATACGTGATAACACTACGTGCTTTTAAAATTTCTTTCATAGATGTGTTCTCTTAAGGGCCCCTCTGTTTGCGTGGAATTGAATTTTTAAGAATTTGTTATCAAGTGAATCACACCGATGATCATTAAAGACTACGAGTGATGGAAGGTTTAAGGATGGAGTTGTAGACAGGAGCAAATTGCTTTAATAGAGTGATATCTCGGATTTTATTCTTTAATTATGGGGATGTTATTTGATGACCATTTATATATTTCTACTTTTGTTTATGGGGAAGTATAAATATTAAAAAGACTAGAAAATCAATTCCTCATGTGTCAATTGCCAAAGTCAGCTTGTGTGGTTTTTTTTCTCTCTATTCATACCATATGGGACATCACTATATATGGGCTACAAGAAAAAACGCAACTGTCGATTCTTTCATTCTATTTTAGGTTAATCGGAAATGGAAAGGTCCTGGGACTTTATTTGGACACTCGCGCAGCTTTACCGCAGCTGGAATGGGAGGTAAATTCGCATTTTCCAGTTTTCGTCCTCATAAATTTGCAATTTACAGTTTTCCTCCTCTGTGAGAGGAGGAAAACCGGAAATCGCAGGTATACCGCGGATACATACGGCGGAAATCTTGCAAACCGATTTTTTAGCCCTTTTTTGCTTCTTTTACTTGTTGGAGGGTCACGGGTCTGGGCTTAGTTCACAATATGAAGGATGGACATGTGTGAATAACAATTGGATGAAATAATATCAAATCACAATAAACAAAATAAATCATAAATTTACTTTACCGGCGAAGTAAAGTAACTGCTCATTATAAGAGAGGATAAAGTAAGGATGTAGTAGAATCAAAAGGTGAGATTTAGCATTTTTATTTTTTCTTTTAAAAACTACCATGTTTTTTTTTTGTAAGGAAGCTCATGGATTGGGCTTTGGGCATGGGGTTCAGTTATTATTAGGTAGGCCGTGCTCAGTTTCTTTTTTTTTATTTACACTTAGTGCTTGAGAGTCGTTTTTCCCGTCCCGTCCAAATACATATATATATATACACACAAATTTATGAATGAGGGAGGGAGGGAGCAGCAATTCGGGGACTCAAACCCATGACCTCAAAGAGAAGGTGATATGACCAGAGCAGCTGTGCTGGCTTAGGACATGGTAAGAAGCTTAATTAATTTTCTTTTCTATAGGTTTGGCTCAGGCTTCATCATTTCCATGTGGGTTGGGTTCGGGCCAACAACTTCAGGCATGACTCATGCTTGGGCCATGTTTAGGCTTCTAGATTAGAAGTGACTGTTGGACATTCTCGGAATAGCCCTGCCTCATAAATGAACACCCCTAGTCCTTTTTGATCATTCTCTTACATGATTGAGTGTCCTTTTAACCTTTTTTTTATTTTTATGGAAGAGATGGTATTCGAAACATAATATTTTTTTTTATTTAACCCTCTCTTTTTAATGTCTCTCGTATTAGCCCTTCACTTTACTTAACCGGTAAAGTAAGCTTACCAAATATGAAATAGTTCGTGAGTGAGAAGTCGATGAATAGGGCTGTATCCACTCGTGACTAAATCCTACTTTAAAAAATATGCAACATCTGGGCTTTTTGGATCGGATCCTTGCAGGTGACGAGTGGGTTTCACTATGGAATAGGTAGCAGCGGAATGAGCTCTCTGAAACCAAGTACAAGATGGACTGAACACGGAAAATATGATTCTGTAAGGGCATGCTTGCCTCAATTTAGGATGATTATAGGTTAACCAAATTGATCTAGTCCTAACTAGACCACACTCCGTCTCCCGGGTAGGCCTATCTGAGTTGGCGAAAAGGGCTTTCAAAGGCTTGCGCTAGCTAGGGCTAACTTGTGCCTGGCCTTTTTGGTCAGCAGGAATCCTATATATGGGGAGTTTCCCGTTAAAATCGCCTAGAAAGAGAGAAGCGACATTCTTAGACAGGTTTTGACAGATGTCTATCTATTATCATTACAGCCAACATATATTTGACTCACCATTCTGTTAGGATCGTTTAACCTTCTCTTTCTTATTTCATATACTATTTACCCAAAGCATTGCACGACGTTTTTGCTGGTCTTTAAGTGAGAATGCAGCCCATGACAATTACGTATGTGTTTAACAATCTCTTGGCCATGCACGACCTATATTTTTCGAGAAATTTCCGAACTAAATGTATCTTGGGTTCTACGAAATTATAGATTCTTCTATACATGGTGCAGAATTGTTACCATGAAAAACCAAAGATCCTAATATCTACGGTTGAGAATATACGTGAAACCAGCAAAACCTTCATTTCAACAGGGCAAAAAAAAAAAAACCTATACTCGCAGACGTGTAGGGTTTGCAAACGGGTATCCGATTACCCGAAAGTTCCGACCTGTAAAAGAACCGGGCCTGGAACCTATTTTAGGTTCCGATTATTCATAAACGGGTCCGGAACCTAATTTAGGTTCCGATTGATAAACGGGTCCGGGTCCAAACGGGTTCCGACATGTGGACCCGGGACCCGGCTTTTGAGCGTTTGATATTGCAGATTGTACCTCAAAATCAACGTTTTTTTGGACATTTTTATATACAATATTAGAGGTTGTAGACTTTGACGCGCTGTTTTAAGCTTAATGATATGCTTATTTTAAGAAAAATGAAGGAAAAAAGATAAATTTGAATCGATTTTGGAACTAGATTCCAGTCCTCTAGGTAGACCCGGATCTGGGTTTTCCTATCGGAGCAGGGTCTAGAGCCAACTAAACAGGTACCGAGTCAAGACCGGATCCGGATCCGGAACCGGAACCATTATTTAGAAACGTGTCCGGGTCCATTATGGTTCCGATCCGGAACCGTTACGTTTGCAACCCTAGAAACATGCGTAGTAGTCGACACATCACTGATTTCCTGTGCATGTAAGCAACTATGTGGCGTTTAGCTACGGCCCTAAATAGTTATCGAGCTTGATTTGACCAGTTCCATCAGTCCTCCGGCTTGTTGGTTAGGTCCAGAGAGTTTCCAAATCTAAGCATGTCAACGAAAACCAAGTTTAGATGTTGATTACAAGATTGCAAAATCTCGTGTGATTGCTTTAGATTAGATACGTGATAACACTATGTGCTTTTAAAATTTCTTTCATAGATGTGTTCTCTTAAGGGCCCCTCTGTTTGCGTGGAATTGAATTTTTAAGAATTTGTTATCAAGTGAATCACACCGATGATCATTAAAGACTACGAGTGATGGAAGGTTTAAGGATGGAGTTGTAGACAGGAGCAAATTGCTTTAATAGAGTGATATCTCGGATTTTATTCTTTAATTATGGGGATGTTATTTGATGACCATTTATATATTTCTACTTTTGTTTATGGGGAAGTATAAATATTAAAAAGACTAGAAAATCAATTCCTCATGTGTCAATTGCCAAAGTCAGCTTGTGTGGTTTTTTTTCTCTCTATTCATACCATATGGGACATCACTATATATGGGCTACAAGAAAAAACGCAACTGTCGATTCTTTCATTCTATTTTAGGTTAATCGGAAATGGAAAGGTCCTGGGACTTTATTTGAAAACTCGCGCAGCTTTACCGCAGCTGGAATGGGAGGTAAATTCGCATTTTCCAGTTTTCGTCCTCATAAATTTGCAATTTCCAGTTTTCCTCCTCTGTGAGAGGAGGAAAACCGGAAATCGCAGGTATACCGCGGATACATACGGCGGAAATCTTGCAAACCGATTTTTTAGCCCTTTTTTGCTTCTTTTACTTGTTGGAGGGTCACGGGTCTGGGCTTAGTTCACAATATGAAGGATGGACATGTGTGAATAACAATTGGATGAAATAATATCAAATCACAATAAACAAAATAAATCGTAAATTTACTTTACCGGCGAAGTAAAGTAACTGCTCATTATAAGAGAGGATAAAGTAAGGATGTAGTAGAATCAAAAGGTGAGATTTAGCATTTTTATTTTTTCTTTTAAAAACTACCATGTTTTTTTTTTTGTAAGGAAGCTCATGGATTGGGCTTTGGGCATGGGGTTCAGTTATTATTAGGTAGGCCGTGCTCAGTTTCTTTTTTTTTATTTACACTTAGTGCTTGAGAGTCGTTTTTCCCGTCCCGTCCAAATATATATATATATATATACACACAAATTTATGAATGAGGGAGGGAGGGAGCAGCAATTCGGGGACTCAAACCCATGACCTCAAAGAGAAGGTGATATGACCAGAGCAGCTGTGCTGGCTTAGGACATGGTAAGAAGCTTAATTAATTTTCTTTTCTATAGGTTTGGCTCAGGCTTCATCATTTCCATGTGGCTTGGGTTCGGGCCAACAACTTCAGGCATGACTCATGCTTGGGCCATGTTTGGGCTTCTAGTTTAGAAGTGACTGTTGGACATTCTCGGAATAGCCCTGCCTCATAAATGAACACCCCTAGTCCTTTTTGATCATTCTCTTACATGATTGAGTGTCCTTTTAACCTTTTTTTTATTTTTATGGAAGAGATGGTATTCGAAACATAATATTTTTTTTTATTTAACCCTCTCTTTTTAATGTCTCTCGTATTAGCCCTTCACTTTACTTAACCGGTAAAGTAAGCTTACCAAATATGAAATAGTTCGTGAGTGAGAAGTCGATGAATAGGGCTGTATCCACTCGTGACTAAATCCTACTTTAAAAAATCAGCAACATCTGGGCTTTTTGGATCGGATCCTTGCAGGTGACGAGTGGGTTTCACTATGGAATAGGTAGCAGCGGAATGAGCTCTCTGAAACCAAGTACAAGATGGACTGAACACGGAAAATATGATTCAGTAAGGGCATGCTTGCCTCAATTTAGGATGATTATAGGTTAACCAAATTGATCTAGTCCTAACTAGACCACACTCCGTCTCCCGGGTAGGCCTATCTGAGTTGGCGAAAAGGGCTTTCAAAGGCTTGCGCTAGCTAGGGCTAACTTGTGCCTGGCCTTTTTGGTCAGTAGGAATCCTATATATGGGGAGTTTCCCGTTAAAATCGCCTAGAAAGAGAGAAGCGACATTCTTAGACAGGTTTTGACAGATGTCTATCTATTATCATTACAGCCAACATATATTTGACTCACCATTCTGTTAGGATCGTTTAACCTTCTCTTTCTTATTTCATATATTATTTACCCAAAGCATTGCACGACGTTTTTGCTGGTCTTTAAGTGAGAATGCAGCCCATGACAATTACGTATGTGTTTAACAATCTCTTGGCCATGCACGACCTATATTTTTCGAGAAATTTCCGAACTAAATGTATCTTGGGTTCTACGAAATTATAGATTCTTCTATACATGGTGCATAATTGTTACCATGAAAAACCAAAGATCCTAATATCTACGGTTGAGAATATACGTGAAACCAGCAAAACCTTCATTTCAACAGGGCAAAAAAAAAAAAACCTATACTCGCAGACGTGTAGGGTTTGCAAACGGGTATCCGATTACCCGAAAGTTCCGACCTGTAAAAGAACCGGGCCTGAAACCTATTTTAGGTTCCGATTATTCATAAACGGGTCCGGAACCTAATTTAGGTTCCGATTGATAAACGGGTCCGGGTCCAAACGGGTTCCGACATGTGGACCCGGGACCCGGCTTTTGAGCGTTTGATATTGCAGATTGTACCTCAAAATCAACGTTTTTTTGGACATTTTTATATACAATATTAGAGGTTGTAGACTTTGACGCGCTGTTTTAAGCTTAATGATATGCTTATTTTAAGAAAAATGAAGGAAAAAAGATAAATTTGAATCGATTTTGGAACTAGATTCCAGTCCTCTAGGTAGACCCGGATCTGGGTTTTCCTATCGGAGCAGGGTCTAGAGCCAACTAAACAGGTACCGAGTCAAGACCGGATCCGGATCCGGAACCGGAACCATTATTTAGAAACGTGTCCGGGTCCATTATGGTTCCGATCCGGAACCGTTACGTTTGCAACCCTAGAAACATGCGTAGTAGTCGACACATCACTGATTTCCTGTGCATGTAAGCAACTATGTGGCGTTTAGCTACGGCCCTAAATAGTTATCGAGCTTGATTTGACCAGTTCCATCAGTCCTCCGGCTTGTTGGTTAGGTCCAGAGAGTTTCCAAATCTAAGCATGTCAACGAAAACCAAGTTTAGATGTTGATTACAAGATTGCAAAATCTCGTGTGATTGCTTTAGATTAGATACGTGATAACACTACGTGCTTTTAAAATTTCTTTCATAGATGTGTTCTCTTAAGGGCCCCTCTGTTTGCGTGGAATTGAATTTTTAAGAATTTGTTATCAAGTGAATCACACCGATGATCATTAAAGACTACGAGTGATGGAAGGTTTAAGGATGGAGTTGTAGACAGGAGCAAATTGCTTTAATAGAGTGATATCTCGGATTTTATTCTTTAATTATGGGGATGTTATTTGATGACCATTTATATATTTCTACTTTTGTTTATGGGGAAGTATAAATATTAAAAAGACTAGAAAATCAATTCCTCATGTGTCAATTGCCAAAGTCAGCTTGTGTGGTTTTTTTTCTCTCTATTCATACCATATGGGACATCACTATATATGGGCTACAAGAAAAAACGCAACTGTCGATTCTTTCATTCTATTTTAGGTTAATCGGAAATGGAAAGGTCCTGGGACTTTATTTGGACACTCGCGCAGCTTTACCGCAGCTGGAATGGGAGGTAAATTCGCATTTTCCAGTTTTCGTCCTCATAAATTTGCAATTTCCAGTTTTCCTCCTCTGTGAGAGGAGGAAAACCGGAAATCGCAGGTATACCGCGGATACATACGGCGGAAATCTTGCAAACCGCGGATTTTTAGCCCTTTTTTGCTTCTTTTACTTGTTGGAGGGTCACGGGTCTGGGCTTAGTTCACAATATGAAGGATGGACATGTGTGAATAACAATTGGATGAAATAATATCAAGTCACAATAAACAAAATAAATCGTAAATTTACTTTACCGGCGAAGTAAAGTAACTGCTCATTATAAGAGAGGATAAAGTAAGGATGTAGTAGAATCAAAAGGTGAGATTTAGCATTTTTATTTTTTCTTTTAAAAACTACCATGTTTTTTTTTTGTAAGGAAGCTCATGGATTGGGCTTTGGGCATGGGGTTCAGTTATTATTAGGTAGGCCGTGCTCAGTTTCTTTTTTTTTATTTACACTTAGTGCTTGAGAGTCGTTTTTCCCGTCCCGTCCAAATATATATATATATATACACACAAATTTATGAATGAGGGAGGGAGGGAGCAGCAATTCGGGGACTCAAACCCATGACCTCAAAGAGAAGGTGATATGACCAGAGCAGCTGTGCTGGCTTAGGACATGGTAAGAAGCTTAATTAATTTTCTTTTCTATAGGTTTGGCTCAGGCTTCATCATTTCCATGTGGCTTGGGTTCGGGCCAACAACTTCAGGCATGACTCATGCTTGGGCCATGTTTGGGCTTCTAGTTTAGAAGTGACTGTTGGACATTCTCGGAATAGCCCTGCCTCATAAATGAACACCCCTAGTCCTTTTTGATCATTCTCTTACATGATTGAGTGTCCTTTTAACCTTTTTTTTATTTTTATGGAAGAGATGGTATTCGAAACATAATATTTTTTTTTATTTAACCCTCTCTTTTTAATGTCTCTCGTATTAGCCCTTCACTTTACTTAACCGGTAAAGTAAGCTTACCAAATATGAAATAGTTCGTGAGTGAGAAGTCGATGAATAGGGCTGTATCCACTCGTGACTAAATCCTACTTTAAAAAATCAGCAACATCTGGGCTTTTTGGATCGGATCCTTGCAGGTGACGAGTGGGTTTCACTATGGAATAGGTAGCAGCGGAATGAGCTCTCTGAAACCAAGTACAAGATGGACTGAACACGGAAAATATGATTCAGTAAGGGCATGCTTGCCTCAATTTAGGATGATTATAGGTTAACCAAATTGATCTAGTCCTAACTAGACCACACTCCGTCTCCCGGGTAGGCCTATCTGAGTTGGCGAAAAGGGCTTTCAAAGGCTTGCGCTAGCAAGGGCTAACTTGTGCCTGGCCTTTTTGGTCAGCAGGAATCCTATATATGGGGAGTTTCCCGTTAAAATCGCCTAGAAAGAGAGAAGCGACATTCTTAGACAGGTTTTGACAGATGTCTATCTATTATCATTACAGCCAACATATATTTGACTCACCATTCTGTTAGGATCGTTTAACCTTCTCTTTCTTATTTCATATATTATTTACCCAAAGCATTGCACGACGTTTTTGCTGGTCTTTAAGTGAGAATGCAGCCCATGACAATTACGTATGTGTTTAACAATCTCTTGGCCATGCACGACCTATATTTTTCGAGAAATTTCCGAACTAAATGTATCTTGGGTTCTACGAAATTATAGATTCTTCTATACATGGTGCAGAATTGTTACCATGAAAAACCAAAGATCCTAATATCTACGGTTGAGAATATACGTGAAACCAGCAAAACCTTCATTTCAACAGGGCAAAAAAAAAAAAACCTATACTCGCAGACGTGTAGGGTTTGCAAACGGGTATCCGATTACCCGAAAGTTCCGACCTGTAAAAGAACCGGGCCTGAAACCTATTTTAGGTTCCGATTATTCATAAACGGGTCCGGAACCTAATTTAGGTTCCGATTGATAAACGGGTCCGGGTCCAAACGGGTTCCGACATGTGGACCCGGGACCCGGCTTTTGAGCGTTTGATATTGCAGATTGTACCTCAAAATCAACGTTTTTTTGGACATTTTTATATACAATATTAGAGGTTGTAGACTTTGACGCGCTGTTTTAAGCTTAATGATATGCTTATTTTAAGAAAAATGAAGGAAAAAAGATAAATTTGAATCGATTTTGGAACTAGATTCCAGTCATCTAGGTAGACCCGGATCTGGGTTTTCGTATCGGAGCAGGGTCTAGAGCCAACTAAACAGGTACCGAGTCAAGACCGGATCCGGATCCGGAACCGGAACCATTATTTAGAAACGTGTCCGGGTCCATTATGGTTCCGATCCGGAACCGTTACGTTTGCAACTCTAGAAACATGCGTAGTAGTCGACACATCACTGATTTCCTGTGCATGTAAGCAACTATGTGGCGTTTAGCTACGGCCCTAAATAGTTATCGAGCTTGATTTGACCAGTTCCATCAGTCCTCCGGCTTGTTGGTTAGGTCCAGAGAGTTTCCAAATCTAAGCATGTCAACGAAAACCAAGTTTAGATGTTGATTACAAGATTGCAAAATCTCGTGTGATTGCTTTAGATTAGATACGTGATAACACTATGTGCTTTTAAAATTTCTTTCATAGATGTGTTCTCTTAAGGGCCCCTCTGTTTGCGTGGAATTGAATTTTTAAGAATTTGTTATCAAGTGAATCACACCGATGATCATTAAAGACTACGAGTGATGGAAGGTTTAAGGATGGAGTTGTAGACAGGAGCAAATTGCTTTAATAGAGTGATATCTCGGATTTTATTCTTTAATTATGGGGATGTTATTTGATGACCATTTATATATTTCTACTTTTGTTTATGGGGAAGTATAAATATTAAAAAGACTAGAAAATCAATTCCTCATGTGTCAATTGCCAAAGTCAGCTTGTGTGGTTTTTTTTCTCTCTATTCATACCATATGGGACATCACTATATATGGGCTACAAGAAAAAACGCAACTGTCGATTCTTTCATTCTATTTTAGGTTAATCGGAAATGGAAAGGTCCTGGGACTTTATTTGGACACTCGCGCAGCTTTACCGCAGCTGGAATGGGAGGTAAATTCGCATTTTCCAGTTTTCGTCCTCATAAATTTGCAATTTCCAGTTTTCCTCCTCTGTGAGAGGAGGAAAACCGGAAATCGCAGGTATACCGCGGATACATACGGCGGAAATCTTGCAAACCGATTTTTTAGCCCTTTTTTGCTTCTTTTACTTGTTGGAGGGTCACGGGTCTGGGCTTAGTTCACAATATGAAGGATGGACATGTGTGAATAACAATTGGATGAAATAATATCAAATCACAATAAACAAAATAAATCGTAAATTTACTTTACCGGCGAAGTAAAGTAACTGCTCATTATAAGAGAGGATAAAGTAAGGATGTAGTAGAATCAAAAGGTGAGATTTAGCATTTTTATTTTTTCTTTTAAAAACTACCATGTTTTTTTTTTGTAAGGAAGCTCATGGATTGGGCTTTGGGCATGGGGTTCAGTTATTATTAGGTAGGCCGTGCTCAGTTTCTTTTTTTTTATTTACACTTAGTGCTTGAGAGTCGTTTTTCCCGTCCCGTCCAAATATATATATATATATACACACAAATTTATGAATGAGGGAGGGAGGGAGCAGCAATTCGGGGACTCAAACCCATGACCTCAAAGAGAAGGTGATATGACCAGAGCAGCTGTGCTGGCTTAGGACATGGTAAGAAGCTTAATTAATTTTCTTTTCTATAGGTTTGGCTCAGGCTTCATCATTTCCATGTGGCTTGGGTTCGGGCCAACAACTTCAGGCATGACTCATGCTTGGGCCATGTTTGGGCTTCTAGTTTAGAAGTGACTGTTGGACATTCTCGGAATAGCCCTGCCTCATAAATGAACACCCCTAGTCCTTTTTGATCATTCTCTTACATGATTGAGTGTCCTTTTAACCTTTTTTTTATTTTTATGGAAGAGATGGTATTCGAAACATAATATTTTTTTTTATTTAACCCTCTCTTTTTAATGTCTCTCGTATTAGCCCTTCACTTTACTTAACCGGTAAAGTAAGCTTACCAAATATGAAATAGTTCGTGAGTGAGAAGTCGATGAATAGGGCTGTATCCACTCGTGACTAAATCCTACTTTAAAAAATCAGCAACATCTGGGCTTTTTGGATCGGATCCTTGCAGGTGACGAGTGGGTTTCACTATGGAATAGGTAGCAGCGGAATGAGCTCTCTGAAACCAAGTACAAGATGGACTGAACACGGAAAATATGATTCAGTAAGGGCATGCTTGCCTCAATTTAGGATGATTATAGGTTAACCAAATTGATCTAGTCCTAACTAGACCACACTCCGTCTCCCGGGTAGGCCTATCTGAGTTGGCGAAAAGGGCTTTCAAAGGCTTGCGCTAGCTAGGGCTAACTTGTGCCTGGCCTTTTTGGTCAGCAGGAATCCTATATATGGGGAGTTTCCCGTTAAAATCGCCTAGAAAGAGAGAAGCGACATTCTTAGACAGGTTTTGACAGATGTCTATCTATTATCATTACAGCCAACATATATTTGACTCACCATTCTGTTAGGATCGTTTAACCTTCTCTTTCTTATTTCATATATTATTTACCCAAAGCATTGCACGACGTTTTTGCTGGTCTTTAAGTGAGAATGCAGCCCATGACAATTACGTATGTGTTTAACAATCTCTTGGCCATGCACGACCTATATTTTTCGAGAAATTTCCGAACTAAATGTATCTTGGGTTCTACGAAATTATAGATTCTTCTATACATGGTGCATAATTGTTACCATGAAAAACCAAAGATCCTAATATCTACGGTTGAGAATATACGTGAAACCAGCAAAACCTTCATTTCAACAGGGCAAAAAAAAAAAAAACCTATACTCGCAGACGTGTAGGGTTTGCAAACGGGTATCCGATTACCCGAAAGTTCCGACCTGTAAAAGAACCGGGCCTGAAACCTATTTTAGGTTCCGATTATTCATAAACGGGTCCGGAACCTAATTTAGGTTCCGATTGATAAACGGGTCCGGGTCCAAACGGGTTCCGACATGTGGACCCGGGACCCGGCTTTTGAGCGTTTGATATTGCAGATTGTACCTCAAAATCAACGTTTTTTTGGACATTTTTATATACAATATTAGAGGTTGTAGACTTTGACGCGCTGTTTTAAGCTTAATGATATGCTTATTTTAAGAAAAATGAAGGAAAAAAGATAAATTTGAATCGATTTTGGAACTAGATTCCAGTCCTCTAGGTAGACCCGGATCTAGGTTTTCCTATCGGAGCAGGGTCTAGAGCCAACTAAACAGGTACCGAGTCAAGACCGGATCCGGATTCGGAACCGGAACCATTATTTAGAAACGTGTCCGGGTCCATTATGGTTCCGATCCGGAACCGTTACGTTTGCAACCCTAGAAACATGCGTAGTAGTCGACACATCACTGATTTCCTGTGCATGTAAGCAACTATGTGGCGTTTAGCTACGGCCCTAAATAGTTATCGAGCTTGATTTGACCAGTTCCATCAGTCCTCCGGCTTGTTGGTTAGGTCCAGAGAGTTTCCAAATCTAAGCATGTCAACGAAAACCAAGTTTAGATGTTGATTACAAGATTGCAAAATCTCGTGTGATTGCTTTAGATTAGATACGTGATAACACTACGTGCTTTTAAAATTTCTTTCATAGATGTGTTCTCTTAAGGGCCCCTCTGTTTGCGTGGAATTGAATTTTTAAGAATTTGTTATCAAGTGAATCACACCGATGATCATTAAAGACTACGAGTGATGGAAGGTTTAAGGATGGAGTTGTAGACAGGAGCAAATTGCTTTAATAGAGTGATATCTCGGATTTTATTCTTTAATTATGGGGATGTTATTTGATGACCATTTATATATTTCTACTTTTGTTTATGGGGAAGTATAAATATTAAAAAGACTAGAAAATCAATTCCTCATGTGTCAATTGCCAAAGTCAGCTTGTGTGGTTTTTTTTCTCTCTATTCATACCATATGGGACATCACTATATATGGGCTACAAGAAAAAACGCAACTGTCGATTCTTTCATTCTATTTTAGGTTAATCGGAAATGGAAAGGTCCTGGGACTTTATTTGGACACTCGCGCAGCTTTACCGCAGCTGGAATGGGTGGTAAATTCGCATTTTCCAGTTTTCGTCCTCATAAATTTGCAATTTCCAGTTTTCCTCCTCTGTGAGAGGAGGAAAACCGGAAATCGCAGGTATACCGCGGATACATACGGCGGAAATCTTGCAAACCGATTTTTTAGCCCTTTTTTGCTTCTTTTACTTGTTGGAGGGTCACGGGTCTGGGCTTAGTTCACAATATGAAGGATGGACATGTGTGAATAACAATTGGATGAAATAATATCAAATCACAATAAACAAAATAAATCGTAAATTTACTTTACCGGCGAAGTAAAGTAACTGCTCATTATAAGAGAGGATAAAGTAAGGATGTAGTAGAATCAAAAGGTGAGATTTAGCATTTTTATTTTTTCTTTTAAAAACTACCATGTTTTTTTTTTGTAAGGAAGCTCATGGATTGGGCTTTGGGCATGGGGTTCAGTTATTATTAGGTAGGCCGTGCTCAGTTTCTTTTTTTTTATTTACACTTAGTGCTTGAGAGTCGTTTTTCCCGTCCCGTCCAAATATATATATATATATACACACAAATTTATGAATGAGGGAGGGAGGGAGCAGCAATTCGGGGACTCAAACCCATGACCTCAAAGAGAAGGTGATATGACCAGAGCAGCTGTGCTGGCTTAGGACATGGTAAGAAGCTTAATTAATTTTCTTTTCTATAGGTTTGGCTCAGGCTTCATCATTTCCATGTGGCTTGGGTTCGGGCCAACAACTTCAGGCATGACTCATGCTTGGGCCATGTTTGGGCTTCTAGTTTTGAAGTGACTGTTGGACATTCTCGGAATAGCCCTGCCTCATAAATGAACACCCCTAGTCCTTTTTGATCATTCTCTTACATGATTGAGTGTCCTTTTAACCTTTTTTTTATTTTTATGGAAGAGATGGTATTCGAAACATAATATTTTTTTTTATTTAACCCTCTCTTTTTAATGTCTCTCGTATTAGCCCTTCACTTTACTTAACCGGTAAAGTAAGCTTACCAAATATGAAATAGTTCGTGAGTGAGAAGTCGATGAATAGGGCTGTATCCACTCGTGACTAAATCCTACTTTAAAAAATCAGCAACATCTGGGCTTTTTGGATCGGATCCTTGCAGGTGACGAGTGGGTTTCACTATGGAATAGGTAGCAGCGGAATGAGCTCTCTGAAACCAAGTACAAGATGGACTGAACACGGAAAATATGATTCAGTAAGGGCATGCTTGCCTCAATTTAGGATGATTATAGGTTAACCAAATTGATCTAGTCCTAACTAGACCACACTCCGTCTCCCGGGTAGGCCTATCTGAGTTGGCGAAAAGGGCTTTCAAAGGCTTGCGCTAGCTAGGGCTAACTTGTGCCTGGCCTTTTTGGTCAGCAGGAATCCTATATATGGGGAGTTTCCCGTTAAAATCGCCTAGAAAGAGAGAAGCGACATTCTTAGACAGGTTTTGACAGATGTCTATCTATTATCATTACAGCCAACATATATTTGACTCACCATTCTGTTAGGATCGTTTAACCTTCTCTTTCTTATTTCATATATTATTTACCCAAAGCATTGCACGACGTTTTTGCTGGTCTTTAAGTGAGAATGCAGCCCATGACAATTACGTATGTGTTTAACAATCTCTTGGCCATGCACGACCTATATTTTTCGAGAAATTTCCGAACTAAATGTATCTTGGGTTCTACGAAATTATAGATTCTTCTATACATGGTGCATAATTGTTACCATGAAAAACCAAAGATCCTAATATCTACGGTTGAGAATATACGTGAAACCAGCAAAACCTTCATTTCAACAGGGCAAAAAAAAAAAAACCTATACTCGCAGACGTGTAGGGTTTGCAAACGGGTATCCGATTACCCGAAAGTTCCGACCTGTAAAAGAACCGGGCCTGAAACCTATTTTAGGTTCCGATTATTCATAAACGGGTCCGGAACCTAATTTAGGTTCCGATTGATAAACGGGTCCGGGTCCAAACGGGTTCCGACATGTGGACCCGGGACCCGGCTTTTGAGCGTTTGATATTGCAGATTGTACCTCAAAATCAACGTTTTTTTGGACATTTTTATATACAATATTAGAGGTTGTAGACTTTGACGCGCTGTTTTAAGCTTAATGATATGCTTATTTTAAGAAAAATGAAGGAAAAAAGATAAATTTGAATCGATTTTGGAACTAGATTCCAGTCATCTAGGTAGACCCGGATCTGGGTTTTCGTATCGGAGCAGGGTCTAGAGCCAACTAAACAGGTACCGAGTCAAGACCGGATCCGGATCCGGAACCGGAACCATTATTTAGAAACGTGTCCGGGTCCATTATGGTTCCGATCCGGAACCGTTACGTTTGCAACTCTAGAAACATGCGTAGTAGTCGACACATCACTGATTTCCTGTGCATGTAAGCAACTATGTGGCGTTTAGCTACGGCCCTAAATAGTTATCGAGCTTGATTTGACCAGTTCCATCAGTCCTCCGGCTTGTTGGTTAGGTCCAGAGAGTTTCCAAATCTAAGCATGTCAACGAAAACCAAGTTTAGATGTTGATTACAAGATTGCAAAATCTCGTGTGATTGCTTTAGATTAGATACGTGATAACACTATGTGCTTTTAAAATTTCTTTCATAGATGTGTTCTCTTAAGGGCCCCTCTGTTTGCGTGGAATTGAATTTTTAAGAATTTGTTATCAAGTGAATCACACCGATGATCATTAAAGACTACGACTGATGGAAGGTTTAAGGATGGAGTTGTAGACAGGAGCAAATTGCTTTAATAGAGTGATATCTCGGATTTTATTCTTTAATTATGGGGATGTTATTTGATGACCATTTATATATTTCTACTTTTGTTTATGGGGAAGTATAAATATTAAAAAGACTAGAAAATCAATTCCTCATGTGTCAATTGCCAAAGTCAGCTTGTGTGGTTTTTTTTCTCTCTATTCATACCATATGGGACATCACTATATATGGGCTACAAGAAAAAACGCAACTGTCGATTCTTTCATTCTATTTTAGGTTAATCGGAAATGGAAAGGTCCTGGGACTTTATTTGGACACTCGCGCAGCTTTACCGCAGCTGGAATGGGAGGTAAATTCGCATTTTCCAGTTTTCGTCCTCATAAATTTGCAATTTCCAGTTTTCCTCCTCTGTGAGAGGAGGAAAACCGGAAATCGCAGGTATACCGCGGATACATACGGCGGAAATCTTGCAAACCGATTTTTTAGCCCTTTTTTGCTTCTTTTACTTGTTGGAGGGTCACGGGTCTGGGCTTAGTTCACAATATGAAGGATGGACATGTGTGAATAACAATTGGATGAAATAATATCAAATCACAATAAACAAAATAAATCGTAAATTTACTTTACCGGCGAAGTAAAGTAACTGCTCATTATAAGAGAGGATAAAGTAAGGATGTAGTAGAATCAAAAGGTGAGATTTAGCATTTTTATTTTTTCTTTTAAAAACTACCATGTTTTTTTTTTGTAAGGAAGCTCATGGATTGGGCTTTGGGCATGGGGTTCAGTTATTATTAGGTAGGCCGTGCTCAGTTTCTTTTTTTTTATTTACACTTAGTGCTTGAGAGTCGTTTTTCCCGTCCCGTCCAAATATATATATATATATACACACAAATTTATGAATGAGGGAGGGAGGGAGCAGCAATTCGGGGACTCAAACCCATGACCTCAAAGAGAAGGTGATATGACCAGAGCAGCTGTGCTGGCTTAGGACATGGTAAGAAGCTTAATTAATTTTCTTTTCTATAGGTTTGGCTCAGGCTTCATCATTTCCATGTGGCTTGGGTTCGGGCCAAGAACTTCAGGCATGACTCATGCTTGGGCCATGTTTGGGCTTCTAGTTTAGAAGTGACTGTTGGACATTCTCGGAATAGCCCTGCCTCATAAATGAACACCCCTAGTCCTTTTTGATCATTCTCTTACATGATTGAGTGTCCTTTTAACCTTTTTTTTATTTTTATGGAAGAGATGGTATTCGAAACATAATATTTTTTTTTATTTAACCCTCTCTTTTTAATGTCTCTCGTATTAGCCCTTCACTTTACTTAACCGGTAAAGTAAGCTTACCAAATATGAAATAGTTCGTGAGTGAGAAGTCGATGAATAGGGCTGTATCCACTCGTGACTAAATCCTACTTTAAAAAATCAGCAACATCTGGGCTTTTTGGATCGGATCCTTGCAGGTGACGAGTGGGTTTCACTATGGAATAGGTAGCAGCGGAATGAGCTCTCTGAAACCAAGTACAAGATGGACTGAACACGGAAAATATGATTCAGTAAGGGCATGCTTGCCTCAATTTAGGATGATTATAGGTTAACCAAATTGATCTAGTCCTAACTAGACCACACTCCGTCTCCCGGGTAGGCCTATCTGAGTTGGCGAAAAGGGCTTTCAAAGGCTTGCGCTAGCTAGGGCTAACTTGTGCCTGGCCTTTTTGGTCAGCAGGAATCCTATATATGGGGAGTTTCCCGTTAAAATCGCCTAGAAAGAGAGAAGCGACATTCTTAGACAGGTTTTGACAGATGTCTATCTATTATCATTACAGCCAACATATATTTGACTCACCATTCTGTTAGGATCGTTTAACCTTCTCTTTCTTATTTCATATATTATTTACCCAAAGCATTGCACGACGTTTTTGCTGGTCTTTAAGTGAGAATGCAGCCCATGACAATTACGTATGTGTTTAACAATCTCTTGGCCATGCACGACCTATATTTTTCGAGAAATTTCCGAACTAAATGTATCTTGGGTTCTACGAAATTATAGATTCTTCTATACATGGTGCAGAATTGTTACCATGAAAAACCAAAGATCCTAATATCTACGGTTGAGAATATACGTGAAACCAGCAAAACCTTCATTTCAACAGGGCAAAAAAAAAAAAACCTATACTCGCAGACGTGTAGGGTTTGCAAACGGGTATCCGATTACCCGAAAGTTCCGACCTGTAAAAGAACCGGGCCTGAAACCTATTTTAGGTTCCGATTATTCATAAACGGGTCCGGAACCTAATTTAGGTTCCGATTGATAAACGGGTCCGGGTCCAAACGGGTTCCGACATGTGGACCCGGGACCCGGCTTTTGAGCGTTTGATATTGCAGATTGTACCTCAAAATCAACGTTTTTTTGGACATTTTTATATACAATATTAGAGGTTGTAGACTTTGACGCGCTGTTTTAAGCTTAATGATATGCTTATTTTAAGAAAAATGAAGGAAAAAAGATAAATTTGAATCGATTTTGGAACTAGATTCCAGTCATCTAGGTAGACCCGGATCTGGGTTTTCGTATCGGAGCAGGGTCTAGAGCCAACTAAACAGGTACCGAGTCAAGACCGGATCCGGATCCGGAACCGGAACCATTATTTAGAAACGTGTCCGGGTCCATTATGGTTCCGATCCGGAACCGTTACGTTTGCAACTCTAGAAACATGCGTAGTAGTCGACACATCACTGATTTCCTGTGCATGTAAGCAACTATGTGGCGTTTAGCTACGGCCCTAAATAGTTATCGAGCTTGATTTGACCAGTTCCATCAGTCCTCCGGCTTGTTGGTTAGGTCCAGAGAGTTTCCAAATCTAAGCATGTCAACGAAAACCAAGTTTAGATGTTGATTACAAGATTGCAAAATCTCGTGTGATTGCTTTAGATTAGATACGTGATAACACTATGTGCTTTTAAAATTTCTTTCATAGATGTGTTCTCTTAAGGGCCCCTCTGTTTGCGTGGAATTGAATTTTTAAGAATTTGTTATCAAGTGAATCACACCGATGATCATTAAAGACTACGAGTGATGGAAGGTTTAAGGATGGAGTTGTAGACAGGAGCAAATTGCTTTAATAGAGTGATATCTCGGATTTTATTCTTTAATTATGGGGATGTTATTTGATGACCATTTATATATTTCTACTTTTGTTTATGGGGAAGTATAAATATTAAAAAGACTAGAAAATCAATTCCTCATGTGTCAATTGCCAAAGTCAGCTTGTGTGGTTTTTTTTCTCTCTATTCATACCATATGGGACATCACTATATATGGGCTACAAGAAAAAACGCAACTGTCGATTCTTTCATTCTATTTTAGGTTAATCGGAAATGGAAAGGTCCTGGGACTTTATTTGGACACTCGCGCAGCTTTACCGCAGCTGGAATGGGAGGTAAATTCGCATTTTCCAGTTTTCGTCCTCATAAATTTGCAATTTCCAGTTTTCCTCCTCTGTGAGAGGAGGAAAACCGGAAATCGCAGGTATACCGCGGATACATACGGCGGAAATCTTGCAAACCGATTTTTTAGCCCTTTTTTGCTTCTTTTACTTGTTGGAGGGTCACGGGTCTGGGCTTAGTTCACAATATGAAGGATGGACATGTGTGAATAACAATTGGATGAAATAATATCAAATCACAATAAACAAAATAAATCGTAAATTTACTTTACCGGCGAAGTAAAGTAACTGCTCATTATAAGAGAGGATAAAGTAAGGATGTAGTAGAATCAAAAGGTGAGATTTAGCATTTTTATTTTTTCTTTTAAAAACTACCATGTTTTTTTTTTGTAAGGAAGCTCATGGATTGGGCTTTGGGCATGGGGTTCAGTTATTATTAGGTAGGCCGTGCTCAGTTTCTTTTTTTTTATTTACACTTAGTGCTTGAGAGTCGTTTTTCCCGTCCCGTCCAAATATATATATATATATACACACAAATTTATGAATGAGGGAGGGAGGGAGCAGCAATTCGGGGACTCAAACCCATGACCTCAAAGAGAAGGTGATATGACCAGAGCAGCTGTGCTGGCTTAGGACATGGTAAGAAGCTTAATTAATTTTCTTTTCTATAGGTTTGGCTCAGGCTTCATCATTTCCATGTGGCTTGGGTTCGGGCCAAGAACTTCAGGCATGACTCATGCTTGGGCCATGTTTGGGCTTCTAGTTTAGAAGTGACTGTTGGACATTCTCGGAATAGCCCTGCCTCATAAATGAACACCCCTAGTCCTTTTTGATCATTCTCTTACATGATTGAGTGTCCTTTTAACCTTTTTTTTATTTTTATGGAAGAGATGGTATTCGAAACATAATATTTTTTTTTATTTAACCCTCTCTTTTTAATGTCTCTCGTATTAGCCCTTCACTTTACTTAACCGGTAAAGTAAGCTTACCAAATATGAAATAGTTCGTGAGTGAGAAGTCGATGAATAGGGCTGTATCCACTCGTGACTAAATCCTACTTTAAAAAATCAGCAACATCTGGGCTTTTTGGATCGGATCCTTGCAGGTGACGAGTGGGTTTCACTATGGAATAGGTAGCAGCGGAATGAGCTCTCTGAAACCAAGTACAAGATGGACTGAACACGGAAAATATGATTCAGTAAGGGCATGCTTGCCTCAATTTAGGATGATTATAGGTTAACCAAATTGATCTAGTCCTAACTAGACCACACTCCGTCTCCCGGGTAGGCCTATCTGAGTTGGCGAAAAGGGCTTTCAAAGGCTTGCGCTAGCTAGGGCTAACTTGTGCCTGGCCTTTTTGGTCAGCAGGAATCCTATATATGGGGAGTTTCCCGTTAAAATCGCCTAGAAAGAGAGAAGCGACATTCTTAGACAGGTTTTGACAGATGTCTATCTATTATCATTACAGCCAACATATATTTGACTCACCATTCTGTTAGGATCGTTTAACCTTCTCTTTCTTATTTCATATATTATTTACCCAAAGCATTGCACGACGTTTTTGCTGGTCTTTAAGTGAGAATGCAGCCCATGACAATTACGTATGTGTTTAACAATCTCTTGGCCATGCACGACCTATATTTTTCGAGAAATTTCCGAACTAAATGTATCTTGGGTTCTACGAAATTATAGATTCTTCTATACATGGTGCATAATTGTTACCATGAAAAACCAAAGATCCTAATATCTACGGTTGAGAATATACGTGAAACCAGCAAAACCTTCATTTCAACAGGGCAAAAAAAAAAAAACCTATACTCGCAGACGTGTAGGGTTTGCAAACGGGTATCCGATTACCCGAAAGTTCCGACCTGTAAAAGAACCGGGCCTGAAACCTATTTTAGGTTCCGATTATTCATAAACGGGTCCGGAACCTAATTTAGGTTCCGATTGATAAACGGGTCCGGGTCCAAACGGGTTCCGACATGTGGACCCGGGACCCGGCTTTTGAGCGTTTGATATTGCAGATTGTACCTCAAAATCAACGTTTTTTTGGACATTTTTATATACAATATTAGAGGTTGTAGACTTTGACGCGCTGTTTTAAGCTTAATGATATGCTTATTTTAAGAAAAATGAAGGAAAAAAGATAAATTTGAATCGATTTTGGAACTAGATTCCAGTCATCTAGGTAGACCCGGATCTGGGTTTTCGTATCGGAGCAGGGTCTAGAGCCAACTAAACAGGTACCGAGTCAAGACCGGATCCGGATCCGGAACCGGAACCATTATTTAGAAACGTGTCCGGGTCCATTATGGTTCCGATCCGGAACCGTTACGTTTGCAACTCTAGAAACATGCGTAGTAGTCGACACATCACTGATTTCCTGTGCATGTAAGCAACTATGTGGCGTTTAGCTACGGCCCTAAATAGTTATCGAGCTTGATTTGACCAGTTCCATCAGTCCTCCGGCTTGTTGGTTAGGTCCAGAGAGTTTCCAAATCTAAGCATGTCAACGAAAACCAAGTTTAGATGTTGATTACAAGATTGCAAAATCTCGTGTGATTGCTTTAGATTAGATACGTGATAACACTATGTGCTTTTAAAATTTCTTTCATAGATGTGTTCTCTTAAGGGCCCCTCTGTTTGCGTGGAATTGAATTTTTAAGAATTTGTTATCAAGTGAATCACACCGATGATCATTAAAGACTACGAGTGATGGAAGGTTTAAGGATGGAGTTGTAGACAGGAGCAAATTGCTTTAATAGAGTGATATCTCGGATTTTATTCTTTAATTATGGGGATGTTATTTGATGACCATTTATATATTTCTACTTTTGTTTATGGGGAAGTATAAATATTAAAAAGACTAGAAAATCAATTCCTCATGTGTCAATTGCCAAAGTCAGCTTGTGTGGTTTTTTTTCTCTCTATTCATACCATATGGGACATCACTATATATGGGCTACAAGAAAAAACGCAACTGTCGATTCTTTCATTCTATTTTAGGTTAATCGGAAATGGAAAGGTCCTGGGACTTTATTTGGACACTCGCGCAGCTTTACCGCAGCTGGAATGGGAGGTAAATTCGCATTTTCCAGTTTTCGTCCTCATAAATTTGCAATTTCCAGTTTTCCTCCTCTGTGAGAGGAGGAAAACCGGAAATCGCAGGTATACCGCGGATACATACGGCGGAAATCTTGCAAACCGATTTTTTAGCCCTTTTTTGCTTCTTTTACTTGTTGGAGGGTCACGGGTCTGGGCTTAGTTCACAATATGAAGGATGGACATGTGTGAATAACAATTGGATGAAATAATATCAAATCACAATAAACAAAATAAATCGTAAATTTACTTTACCGGCGAAGTAAAGTAACTGCTCATTATAAGAGAGGATAAAGTAAGGATGTAGTAGAATCAAAAGGTGAGATTTAGCATTTTTATTTTTTCTTTTAAAAACTACCATGTTTTTTTTTTGTAAGGAAGCTCATGGATTGGGCTTTGGGCATGGGGTTCAGTTATTATTAGGTAGGCCGTGCTCAGTTTCTTTTTTTTTATTTACACTTAGTGCTTGAGAGTCGTTTTTCCCGTCCCGTCCAAATATATATATATATATATATATATATATACACACAAATTTATGAATGAGGGAGGGAGGGAGCAGCAATTCGGGGACTCAAACCCATGACCTCAAAGAGAAGGTGATATGACCAGAGCAGCTGTGCTGGCTTAGGACATGGTAAGAAGCTTAATTAATTTTCTTTTCTATAGGTTTGGCTCAGGCTTCATCATTTCCATGTGGCTTGGGTTCGGGCCAACAACTTCAGGCATGACTCATGCTTGGGCCATGTTTAGGCTTCTAGTTTAGAAGTGACTGTTGGACATTCTCGGAATAGCCCTGCCTCATAAATGAACACCCCTAGTCCTTTTTGATCATTCTCTTACATGATTGAGTGTCCTTTTAACCTTTTTTTTATTTTTATGGAAGAGATGGTATTCGAAACATAATATTTTTTTTTATTTAACCCTCTCTTTTTAATGTCTCTCGTATTAGCCCTTCACTTTACTTAACCGGTAAAGTAAGCTTACCAAATATGAAATAGTTCGTGAGTGAGAAGTCGATGAATAGGGCTGTATCCACTCGTGACTAAATCCTACTTTAAAAAATCAGCAACATCTGGGCTTTTTGGATCGGATCCTTGCAGGTGACGAGTGGGTTTCACTATGGAATAGGTAGCAGCGGAATGAGCTCTCTGAAACCAAGTACAAGATGGACTGAACACGGAAAATATGATTCAGTAAGGGCATGCTTGCCTCAATTTAGGATGATTATAGGTTAACCAAATTGATCTAGTCCTAACTAGACCACACTCCGTCTCCCGGGTAGGCCTATCTGAGTTGGCGAAAAGGGCTTTCAAAGGCTTGCGCTAGCTAGGGCTAACTTGTGCCTGGCCTTTTTGGTCAGCAGGAATCCTATATATGGGGAGTTTCCCGTTAAAATCGCCTAGAAAGAGAGAAGCGACATTCTTAGACAGGTTTTGACAGATGTCTATCTATTATCATTACAGCCAACATATATTTGACTCACCATTCTGTTAGGATCGTTTAACCTTCTCTTTCTTATTTCATATATTATTTACCCAAAGCATTGCACGACGTTTTTGCTGGTCTTTAAGTGAGAATGCAGCCCATGACAATTACGTATGTGTTTAACAATCTCTTGGCCATGCACGACCTATATTTTTCGAGAAATTTCCGAACTAAATGTATCTTGGGTTCTACGAAATTATAGATTCTTCTATACATGGTGCATAATTGTTACCATGAAAAACCAAAGATCCTAATATCTACGGTTGAGAATATACGTGAAACCAGCAAAACCTTCATTTCAACAGGGCAAAAAAAAAAAAACCTATACTCGCAGACGTGTAGGGTTTGCAAACGGGTATCCGATTACCCGAAAGTTCCGACCTGTAAAAGAACCGGGCCTGAAACCTATTTTAGGTTCCGATTATTCATAAACGGGTCCGGAACCTAATTTAGGTTCCGATTGATAAACGGGTCCGGGTCCAAACGGGTTCCGACATGTGGACCCGGGACCCGGCTTTTGAGCGTTTGATATTGCAGATTGTACCTCAAAATCAACGTTTTTTTGGACATTTTTATATACAATATTAGAGGTTGTAGACTTTGACGCGCTGTTTTAAGCTTAATGATATGCTTATTTTAAGAAAAATGAAGGAAAAAAGATAAATTTGAATCGATTTTGGAACTAGATTCCAGTCATCTAGGTAGACCCGGATCTGGGTTTTCGTATCGGAGCAGGGTCTAGAGCCAACTAAACAGGTACCGAGTCAAGACCGGATCCGGATCCGGAACCGGAACCATTATTTAGAAACGTGTCCGGGTCCATTATGGTTCCGATCCGGAACCGTTACGTTTGCAACTCTAGAAACATGCGTAGTAGTCGACACATCACTGATTTCCTGTGCATGTAAGCAACTATGTGGCGTTTAGCTACGGCCCTAAATAGTTATCGAGCTTGATTTGACCAGTTCCATCAGTCCTCCGGCTTGTTGGTTAGGTCCAGAGAGTTTCCAAATCTAAGCATGTCAACGAAAACCAAGTTTAGATGTTGATTACAAGATTGCAAAATCTCGTGTGATTGCTTTAGATTAGATACGTGATAACACTATGTGCTTTTAAAATTTCTTTCATAGATGTGTTCTCTTAAGGGCCCCTCTGTTTGCGTGGAATTGAATTTTTAAGAATTTGTTATCAAGTGAATCACACCGATGATCATTAAAGACTACGAGTGATGGAAGGTTTAAGGATGGAGTTGTAGACAGGAGCAAATTGCTTTAATAGAGTGATATCTCGGATTTTATTCTTTAATTATGGGGATGTTATTTGATGACCATTTATATATTTCTACTTTTGTTTATGGGGAAGTATAAATATTAAAAAGACTAGAAAATCAATTCCTCATGTGTCAATTGCCAAAGTCAGCTTGTGTGGTTTTTTTTCTCTCTATTCATACCATATGGGACATCACTATATATGGGCTACAAGAAAAAACGCAACTGTCGATTCTTTCATTCTATTTTAGGTTAATCGGAAATGGAAAGGTCCTGGGACTTTATTTGGACACTCGCGCAGCTTTACCGCAGCTGGAATGGGAGGTAAATTCGCATTTTCCAGTTTTCGTCCTCATAAATTTGCAATTTCCAGTTTTCCTCCTCTGTGAGAGGAGGAAAACCGGAAATCGCAGGTATACCGCGGATACATACGGCGGAAATCTTGCAAACCGATTTTTTAGCCCTTTTTTGCTTCTTTTACTTGTTGGAGGGTCACGGGTCTGGGCTTAGTTCACAATATGAAGGATGGACATGTGTGAATAACAATTGGATGAAATAATATCAAATCACAATAAACAAAATAAATCGTAAATTTACTTTACCGGCGAAGTAAAGTAACTGCTCATTATAAGAGAGGATAAAGTAAGGATGTAGTAGAATCAAAAGGTGAGATTTAGCATTTTTATTTTTTCTTTTAAAAACTACCATGTTTTTTTTTTGTAAGGAAGCTCATGGATTGGGCTTTGGGCATGGGGTTCAGTTATTATTAGGTAGGCCGTGCTCAGTTTCTTTTTTTTTATTTACACTTAGTGCTTGAGAGTCGTTTTTCCCGTCCCGTCCAAATATATATATATATATATATATATATACACACAAATTTATGAATGAGGGAGGGAGGGAGCAGCAATTCGGGGACTCAAACCCATGACCTCAAAGAGAAGGTGATATGACCAGAGCAGCTGTGCTGGCTTAGGACATGGTAAGAAGCTTAATTAATTTTCTTTTCTATAGGTTTGGCTCAGGCTTCATCATTTCCATGTGGCTTGGGTTCGGGCCAACAACTTCAGGCATGACTCATGCTTGGGCCATGTTTAGGCTTCTAGTTTAGAAGTGACTGTTGGACATTCTCGGAATAGCCCTGCCTCATAAATGAACACCCCTAGTCCTTTTTGATCATTCTCTTACATGATTGAGTGTCCTTTTAACCTTTTTTTTATTTTTATGGAAGAGATGGTATTCGAAACATAATATTTTTTTTTATTTAACCCTCTCTTTTTAATGTCTCTCGTATTAGCCCTTCACTTTACTTAACCGGTAAAGTAAGCTTACCAAATATGAAATAGTTCGTGAGTGAGAAGTCGATGAATAGGGCTGTATCCACTCGTGACTAAATCCTACTTTAAAAAATCAGCAACATCTGGGCTTTTTGGATCGGATCCTTGCAGGTGACGAGTGGGTTTCACTATGGAATAGGTAGCAGCGGAATGAGCTCTCTGAAACCAAGTACAAGATGGACTGAACACGGAAAATATGATTCAGTAAGGGCATGCTTGCCTCAATTTAGGATGATTATAGGTTAACCAAATTGATCTAGTCCTAACTAGACCACACTCCGTCTCCCGGGTAGGCCTATCTGAGTTGGCGAAAAGGGCTTTCAAAGGCTTGCGCTAGCTAGGGCTAACTTGTGCCTGGCCTTTTTGGTCAGCAGGAATCCTATATATGGGGAGTTTCCCGTTAAAATCGCCTAGAAAGAGAGAAGCGACATTCTTAGACAGGTTTTGACAGATGTCTATCTATTATCATTACAGCCAACATATATTTGACTCACCATTCTGTTAGGATCGTTTAACCTTCTCTTTCTTATTTCATATATTATTTACCCAAAGCATTGCACGACGTTTTTGCTGGTCTTTAAGTGAGAATGCAGCCCATGACAATTACGTATGTGTTTAACAATCTCTTGGCCATGCACGACCTATATTTTTCGAGAAATTTCCGAACTAAATGTATCTTGGGTTCTACGAAATTATAGATTCTTCTATACATGGTGCATAATTGTTACCATGAAAAACCAAAGATCCTAATATCTACGGTTGAGAATATACGTGAAACCAGCAAAACCTTCATTTCAACAGGGCAAAAAAAAAAAAACCTATACTCGCAGACGTGTAGGGTTTGCAAACGGGTATCCGATTACCCGAAAGTTCCGACCTGTAAAAGAACCGGGCCTGGAACCTATTTTAGGTTCCGATTATTCATAAACGGGTCCGGAACCTAATTTAGGTTCCGATTGATAAACGGGTCCGGGTCCAAACGGGTTCCGACATGTGGACCCGGGACCCGGCTTTTGAGCGTTTGATATTGCATTGTACCACAAAATCAACGTTTTTTTGGACATTTTTATATACAATATTAGAGGTTGTAGACTTTGACGCGCTGTTTTAAGCTTAATGATATGCTTATTTTAAGAAAAATGAAGGAAAAAAGATAAATTCGAATCGATTTTGGAACTAGATTCCAGTCCTCTAGGTAGACCCGGATCTGGGTTTTCCTATCGGAGCAGGGTCTAGAGCCAACTAAACAGGTTCCGAGTCAAGACCGGATCCGGATCCGGAACCGGAACCATTATTTAGAAACGTGTCCGGGTCCATTATGGTTCCGATCCGGAACCGTTACGTTTGCAACCCTAGAAACATGCCTAGTAGTCGACACATCACTGATTTCCTGTGCATGTAAGCAACTATGTGGCGTTTAGCTACGGCCCTAAATAGTTATCGAGCTTGATTTGACCAGTTCCATCAGTCCTCCGGCTTGTTGGTTAGGTCCAGAGAGTTTCCAAATCTAAGCATGTCAACGAAAACCAAGTTTAGATGTTGATTACAAGATTACAAAATCTCGTGTGATTGCTTTAGATTAGATACGTGATAACACTACGTGCTTTTAAAATTTCTTTCATAGATGTGTTCTCTTAAGGGCCCCTCTGTTTGCGTGGAATTGAATTTTTAAGAATTTGTTATCAAGTGAATCACACCGATGATCATTAAAGACTACGAGTGATGGAAGGTTTAAGGATGGAGTTGTAGACAGGAGCAAATTGCTTTAATAGAGTGATATCTCGGATTTTATTCTTTAATTATGGGGATGTTATTTGATGACCATTTATATATTTCTACTTTTGTTTATGGGGAAGTATAAATATTAAAAAGACTAGAAAATCAATTCCTCATGTGTCAATTGCCAAAGTCAGCTTGTGTGGTTTTTTTTTCTCTCTATTCATACCATATGGGACATCACTATATATGGGCTACAAGAAAAAACGCAACTGTCGATTCTTTCATTCTATTTTAGGTTAATCGGAAATGGAAAGGTCCTGGGACTTTATTTGGACACTCGCGCAGCTTTACCGCAGCTGGAATGGGAGGTAAATTCGCATTTTCCAGTTTTCGTCCTCATAAATTTGCAATTTCCAGTTTTCCTCCTCTGTGAGAGGAGGAAAACCGGAAATCGCAGGTATACCGCGGATACATACGGCGGAAATCTTGCAAACCGATTTTTTAGCCCTTTTTTGCTTCTTTTACTTGTTGGAGGGTCACGGGTCTGGGCTTAGTTCACAATATGAAGGATGGACATGTGTGAATAACAATTGGATGAAATAATATCAAATCACAATAAACAAAATAAATCGTAAATTTACTTTACCGGCGAAGTAAAGTAACTGCTCATTATAAGAGAGGATAAAGTAAGGATGTAGTAGAATCAAAAGGTGAGATTTAGCATTTTTATTTTTTCTTTTAAAAATTACCATGTTTTTTTTTTGTAAGGAAGCTCATGGATTGGGCTTTGGGCATGGGGTTCAGTTATTATTAGGTAGGCCGTGCTCAGTTTCTTTTTTTTTATTTACACTTAGTGCTTGAGAGTCGTTTTTCCCGTCCCGTCCAAATATATATATATATATATATATACACACAAATTTATGAATGAGGGAGGGAGGGAGCAGCAATTCGGGGACTCAAACCCATGACCTCAAAGAGAAGGTGATATGACCAGAGCAGCTGTGCTGGCTTAGGACATGGTAAGAAGCTTAATTAATTTTCTTTTCTATAGGTTTGGCTCAGGCTTCATCATTTCCATGTGGCTTGGGTTCGGGCCAACAACTTCAGGCATGACTCATGCTTGGGCCATGTTTAGGCTTCTAGTTTAGAAGTGACTGTTGGACATTCTCGGAATAGCCCTGCCTCATAAATGAACACCCCTAGTCCTTTTTGATCATTCTCTTACATGATTGAGTGTCCTTTTAACCTTTTTTTTATTTTTATGGAAGAGATGGTATTCGAAACATAATATTTTTTTTTATTTAACCCTCTCTTTTTAATGTCTCTCGTATTAGCCCTTCACTTTACTTAACCGGTAAAGTAAGCTTACCAAGTATGAAATAGTTCGTGAGTGAGAAGTCGATGAATAGGGCTGTATCCACTCGTGACTAAATCCTACTTTAAAAAATCAGCAACATCTGGGCTTTTTGGATCGGATCCTTGCAGGTGACGAGTGGGTTTCACTATGGAATAGGTAGCAGCGGAATGAGCTCTCTGAAACCAAGTACAAGATGGACTGAACACGGAAAATATGATTCAGTAAGGGCATGCTTGCCTCAATTTAGGATGATTATAGGTTAACCAAATTGATCTAGTCCTAACTAGACCACACTCCGTCTCCCGGGTAGGCCTATCTGAGTTGGCGAAAAGGGCTTTCAAAGGCTTGCGCTAGCTAGGGCTAACTTGTGCCTGGCCTTTTTGGTCAGCAGGAATCCTATATATGGGGAGTTTCCCGTTAAAATCGCCTAGAAAGAGAGAAGCGACATTCTTAGACAGGTTTTGACAGATGTCTATCTATTATCATTACAGCCAACATATATTTGACTCACCATTCTGTTAGGATCGTTTAACCTTCTCTTTCTTATTTCATATATTATTTACCCAAAGCATTGCACGACGTTTTTGCTGGTCTTTAAGTGAGAATGCAGCCCATGACAATTACGTATGTGTTTAACAATCTCTTGGCCATGCACGACCTATATTTTTCGAGAAATTTCCGAACTAAATGTATCTTGGGTTCTACGAAATTATAGATTCTTCTATACATGGTGCATAATTGTTACCATGAAAAACCAAAGATCCTAATATCTACGGTTGAGAATATACGTGAAACCAGCAAAACCTTCATTTCAACAGGGCAAAAAAAAAAAAACCTATACTCGCAGACGTGTAGGGTTTGCAAACGGGTATCCGATTACCCGAAAGTTCCGACCTGTAAAAGAACCGGGCCTGGAACCTATTTTAGGTTCCGATTATTCATAAACGGGTCCGGAACCTAATTTAGGTTCCGATTGATAAACGGGTCCGGGTCCAAACGGGTTCCGACATGTGGACCCAGGACCCGGCTTTTGAGCGTTTGATATTGCAAATTGTACCTCAAAATCAACGCTTTTTTGGACATTTTTATATACAATATTAGAGGTTGTAGACTTTGACGCGCTGTTTTAAGCTTAATGATATGCTTATTTTAAGAAAAATGAAGGAAAAAAGATAAATTTGAATCGATTTTGGAACTAGATTCCAGTCCTCTAGGTAGACCCGGATCTGGGTTTTCCTATCGGAGCAGGGTCTAGAGCCAACTAAACAGGTACCGAGTCAAGACCGGATCCGGATCCGGAACCGGAACCATTATTTAGAAACGTGTCCGGGTCCATTATGGTTCCGATCCGGAACCGTTACGTTTGCAACCCTAGAAACATGCCTAGTAGTCGACACATCACTGATTTCCTGTGCATGTAAGCAACTATGTGGCGTTTAGCTACGGCCCTAAATAGTTATCGAGCTTGATTTGACCAGTTCCATCAGTCCTCCGGCTTGTTGGTTAGGTCCAGAGAGTTTCCAAATCTAAGCATGTCAACGAAAACCAAGTTTAGATGTTGATTACAAGATTGCAAAATCTCGTGTGATTGCTTTAGATTAGATACGTGATAACACTACGTGCTTTTAAAATTTCTTTCATAGATGTGTTCTCTTAAGGGCCCCTCTGTTTGCGTGGAATTGAATTTTTAAGAATTTGTTATCAAGTGAATCACACCGATGATCATTAAAGACTACGAGTGATGGAAGGTTTAAGGATGGAGTTGTAGACAGGAGCAAATTGCTTTAATAGAGTGATATCTCGGATTTTATTCTTTAATTATGGGGATGTTATTTGATGACCATTTATATATTTCTACTTTTGTTTATGGGGAAGTATAAATATTAAAAAGACTAGAAAATCAATTCCTCATGTGTCAATTGCCAAAGTCAGCTTGTGTGGTTTTTTTTCTCTCTATTCATACCATATGGGACATCACTATATATGGGCTACAAGAAAAAACGCAACTGTCGATTCTTTCATTCTATTTATGTTAATCGGAAATGGAAAGGTCCTGGGACTTTATTTGGACACTCGCGCAGCTTTACCGCAGCTGGAATGGGAGGTAAATTCGCATTTTCCAGTTTTCGTCCTCATAAATTTGCAATTTCCAGTTTTCCTCCTCTGTGAGAGGAGGAAAACCGGAAATCGCAGGTATACCGCGGATACATACGGCGGAAATCTTGCAAACCGATTTTTTAGCCCTTTTTTGCTTCTTTTACTTGTTGGAGGGTCACGGGTCTGGGCTTAGTTCACAATATGAAGGATGGACATGTGTGAATAACAATTGGATGAAATAATATCAAATCACAATAAACAAAATAAATCGTAAATTTACTTTACCGGCGAAGTAAAGTAACTGCTCATTATAAGAGAGGATAAAGTAAGGATGTAGTAGAATCAAAAGGTGAGATTTAGCATTTTTATTTTTTCTTTTAAAAACTACAATGTTTTTTTTTTGTAAGGAAGCTCATGGATTGGGCGTTGGGCATGGGGTTCAGTTACTATTACGTTGGACGTGCTCAGTTTCTTTTTTTTTTATTTACACTTAGTGCTTGAGAGTCGATTTTCCCGTCCCGCCCAAATATATATAAATATATATACACACAAATTTATGAATGAGGGAGGGAGGGAGCAGCAATTCGGGGACTCAAACCCATGACCTCAAAGAGAAGGTGATATGACCAGAGCAGCTGTGCTGGCTTAGGAAATGGTAAGAAGCTTAATTAATTTTCTTTTCTATAGGTCTGGCTCAGGCATCATCATTTCCATGTGGCTTGGGTTCGGGCCAACAACTTCAGGCATGACTCATGCTTGGGCCAGGTTTAGGCTTCTAGTTTAGAAGTGACGGTTGGACATTCTCGGAATAGCCCCGCCTCATAAATGAACACCCCTAGTCCTTTTTTTATCATTCTCTTGCATGAGCGAGTGTCCTTTTAACCTTTTTTTTATTTTTATGGAAGAGATGGTATTCGAAACATAATACTTTTTTTTATTTAACCCTCTCTTTTTAATGTCTCTCGTATTAGCCCTTCACTTTACTTAACCGGTAAAGTAAGCTTACCAAATATGAAATAGTTCGTGAGTGAGAAGTCGATGAATAGGGCTGTATCCACTCGTGACTAAATCCTACTTTAAAAAATCAGCAACATCTGGGCTTTTTGGATCGGATCCTTGCAGGTGACGAGTGGGTTTCACTATGGAATAGGTAGCAGCGGAATGAGCTCTCTGAAACCAAGTACAAGATGGACTGAACACGGAAAATATGATTCAGTAAGGGCATGCTTGCCTCAATTTAGGATGATTATAGGTTAACCAAATTGATCTAGTCCTAACTAGACCACACTCCGTCTCCCGGGTAGGCCTATCTGAGTTGGCGAAAAGGGCTTTCAAAGGCTTGCGCTAGCTAGGGCTAACTTGTGCCTGGCCTTTTTGGTCAGCAGGAATCCTATATATGGGGAGTTTCCCGTTAAAATCGCCTAGAAAGAGAGAAGCGACATTCTTAGACAGGTTTTGACAGATGTCTATCTATTATCATTACAGCCAACATATATTTGACTCACCATTCTGTTAGGATCGTTTAACCTTCTCTTTCTTATTTCATATATTATTTACCCAAAGCATTGCACGACGTTTTTGCTGGTCTTTAAGTGAGAATGCAGCCCATGACAATTACGTATGTGTTTAACAATCTCTTGGCCATGCACGACCTATATTTTTCGAGAAATTTCCGAACTAAATGTATCTTGGGTTCTACGAAATTATAGATTCTTCTATACATGGTGCAGAATTGTTACCATGAAAAACCAAAGATCCTAATATCTACGGTTGAGAATATACGTGAAACCAGCAAAACCTTCATTTCAACAGGGCAAAAAAAAAAAAACCTATACTCGCAGACGTGTAGGGTTTGCAAACGGGTATCCGATTACCCGAAAGTTCCGACCTGTAAAAGAACCGGGCCTGGAACCTATTTTAGGTTCCGATTATTCATAAACGGGTCCGGAACCTAATTTAGGTTCCGATTGATAAACGGGTCCGGGTCCAAACGGGTTCCGACATGTGGACCCGGGACCCGGCTTTTGAGCGTTTGATATTGCATTGTACCTCAAAATCAACGTTTTTTTGGACATTTTTATATACAATATTAGAGGTTGTAGACTTTGACGCGCTGTTTTAAGCTTAATGATATGCTTATTTTAAGAAAAATGAAGGAAAAAAGATAAATTTGAATCGATTTTGGAACTAGATTCCAGTCCTCTAGGTAGACCCGGATCTGGGTTTTCCTATCGGAGCAGGGTCTAGAGCCAACTAAACAGGTACCGAGTCAAGACCGGATCCGGATCCGGAACCAGAACCATTATTTAGAAACGTGTCCGGGTCCATTATGGTTCCGATCCGGAACCGTTACGTTTGCAACCCTAGAAACATGCCTAGTAGTCGACACATCACTGATTTCCTGTGCATGTAAGCAACTATGTGGCGTTTAGCTACGGCCCTAAATAGTTATCGAGCTTGATTTGACCAGTTCCATCAGTCCTCCGGCTTGTTGGTTAGGTCCAGAGAGTTTCCAAATCTAAGCATGTCAACGAAAACCAAGTTTAGATGTTGATTACAAGATTACAAAATCTCGTGTGATTGCTTTAGATTAGATACGTGATAACACTACGTGCTTTTAAAATTTCTTTCATAGATGTGTTCTCTTAAGGGCCCCTCTGTTTGCGTGGAATTGAATTTTTAAGAATTTGTTATCAAGTGAATCACACCGATGATCATTAAAGACTACGAGTGATGGAAGGTTTAAGGATGGAGTTGTAGACAGGAGCAAATTGCTTTAATAGAGTGATATCTCGGATTTTATTCTTTAATTATGGGGATGTTATTTGATGACCATTTATATATTTCTACTTTTGTTTATGGGGAAGTATAAATATTAAAAAGACTAGAAAATCAATTCCTCATGTGTCAATTGCCAAAGTCAGCTTGTGTGGTTTTTTTTCTCTCTATTCATACCATATGGGACATCACTATATATGGGCTACAAGAAAAAACGCAACTGTCGATTCTTTCATTCTATTTTAGGTTAATCGGAAATGGAAAGGTCCTGGGACTTTATTTGGACACTCGCGCAGCTTTACCGCAGCTGGAATGGGAGGTAAATTCGCATTTTCCAGTTTTCGTCCTCATAAATTTGCAATTTCCAGTTTTCCTCCTCTGTGAGAGGAGGAAAACCGGAAATCGCAGGTATACCGCGGATACATACGGCGGAAATCTTGCAAACCGATTTTTTAGCCCTTTTTTGCTTCTTTTACTTGTTGGAGGGTCACGGGTCTGGGCTTAGTTCACAATATGAAGGATGGACATGTGTGAATAACAATTGGATGAAATAATATCAAATCACAATAAACAAAATAAATCGTAAATTTACTTTACCGGCGAAGTAAAGTAACTGCTCATTATAAGAGAGGATAAAGTAAGGATGTAGTAGAATCAAAAGGTGAGATTTAGCATTTTTATTTTTTCTTTTAAAAACTACCATGTTTTTTTTTTGTAAGGAAGCTCATGGATTGGGCTTTGGGCATGGGGTTCAGTTATTATTAGGTAGGCCGTGCTCAGTTTCTTTTTTTTTATTTACACTTAGTGCTTGAGAGTCGTTTTTCCCGTCCCGTCCAAATATATATATATATATATACACACAAATTTATGAATGAGGGAGGGAGGGAGCAGCAATTCGGGGACTCAAACCCATGACCTCAAAGAGAAGGTGATATGACCAGAGCAGCTGTGCTGGCTTAGGACATGGTAAGAAGCTTAATTAATTTTCTTTTCTATAGGTTTGGCTCAGGCTTCATCATTTCCATGTGGCTTGGGTTCGGGCCAACAACTTCAGGCATGACTCATGCTTGGGCCAGGTTTAGGCTTCTAGTTTAGAAGTGACTGTTGGACATTCTCGGAATAGCCCTGCCTCATAAATGAACACCCCTAGTCCTTTTTGATCATTCTCTTACATGATTGAGTGTCCTTTAAACCTTTTTTTTATTTTTATGGAAGAGATGGTATTCGAAACATAATATTTTTTTTATTTAACCCTCTCTTTTTAATGTCTCTCGTATTAGCCCTTCACTTTACTTAACCGGTAAAGTAAGCTTACCAAATATGAAATAGTTCGTGAGTGAGAAGTCGATGAATAGGGCTGTATCCACTCGTGACTAAATCCTACTTTAAAAAATCAGCAACATCTGGGCTTTTTGGATCGGATCCTTGCAGGTGACGAGTGGGTTTCACTATGGAATAGGTAGCAGCGGAATGAGCTCTCTGAAACCAAGTACAAGATGGACTGAACACGGAAAATATGATTCAGTAAGGGCATGCTTGCCTCAATTTAGGATGATTATAGGTTAACCAAATTGATCTAGTCCTAACTAGACCACACTCCGTCTCCCGGGTAGGCCTATCTGAGTTGGCGAAAAGGGCTTTCAAAGGCTTGCGCTAGCTAGGGCTAACTTGTGCCTGGCCTTTTTGGTCAGCAGGAATCCTATATATGGGGAGTTTCCCGTTAAAATCGCCTAGAAAGAGAGAAGCGACATTCTTAGACAGGTTTTGACAGATGTCTATCTATTATCATTACAGCCAACATATATTTGACTCACCATTCTGTTATGATCGTTTAACCTTCTCTTTCTTATTTCATATATTATTTACCCAAAGCATTGCACGACGTTTTTGCTGGTCTTTAAGTGAGAATGCAGCCCATGACAATTACGTATGTGTTTAACAATCTCTTGGCCATGCACGACCTATATTTTTCGAGAAATTTCCCAACTAAATGTATCTTGGGTTCTACGAAATTATAGATTCTTCTATACATGGTGCAGAATTGTTACCATGAAAAACCAAAGATCCTAATATCTACGGTTGAGAATATACGTGAAACCAGCAAAACCTTCATTTCAACAGGGCAAAAAAAAAAAAACCTATACTCGCAGACGTGTAGGGTTTGCAAACGGGTATCCGATTACCCGAAAGTTCCGACCTGTAAAAGAACCGGGCCTGGAACCTATTTTAGGTTCCGATTATTCATAAACGGGTCCGGAACCTAATTTAGGTTCCGATTGATTAACGGGTCCGGGTCCAAACGGGTTCCGACATGTGGACCCGGGACCCGGCTTTTGAGCGTTTGATATTGCAAATTGTACCTCAAAATCAACGTTTTTTTGGACATTTTTATATACAATATTAGAGGTTGTAGACTTTGACGCGCTGTTTTAAGCTTAATGATATGCTTATTTTAAGAAAAATGAAGGAAAAAAGATAAATTTGAATCGATTTTGGAACTAGATTCCAGTCCTCTAGGTAGACCCGGATCTGGGTTTTCCTATCGGAGCAGGGTCTAGAGCCAACTAAACAGGTACCGAGTCAAGACCGGATCCGGATCCGGAACCGGAACCATTATTTAGAAACGTGTCCGGGTCCATTATGGTTCCGATCCGGAACCGTTACGTTTGCAACCCTAGAAACATGCCTAGTAGTCGACACATCACTGATTTCCTGTGCATGTAAGCAACTATGTGGCGTTTAGCTACGGCCCTAAATAGTTATCGAGCTTGATTTGACCAGTTCCATCAGTCCTCCGGCTTGTTGGTTAGGTCCAGAGAGTTTCCAAATCTAAGCATGTCAACGAAAACCAAGTTTAGATGTTGATTACAAGATTGCAAAATCTCGTGTGATTGCTTTAGATTAGATACGTGATAACACTATGTGCTTTTAAAATTTCTTTCATAGATGTGTTCTCTTAAGGGCCCCTCTGTTTGCGTGGAATTGAATTTTTAAGAATTTGTTATCAAGTGAATCACACCGATGATCATTAAAGACTACGAGTGATGGAAGGTTTAAGGATGGAGTTGTCGACAGGAGCAAATTGCTTTAATAGAGTGATATCTCGGATTTTATTCTTTAATTATGGGGATGTTATTTGATGACCATTTATATATTTCTACTTTTGTTTATGGGGAAGTATAAATATTAAAAAGACTAGAAAATCAATTCCTCATGTGTCAATTGCCAAAGTCAGCTTGTGTGGTTTTTTTTTCTCTCTATTCATACCATATGGGACATCACTATATATGGGCTACAAGAAAAAACGCAACTGTCGATTCTTTCATTCTATTTTATGTTAATCGGAAATGGAAAGGTCCTGGGACTTTATTTGGACACTCGCGCAGCTTTACCGCAGCTGGAATGGGAGGTAAATTCGCATTTTCCAGTTTTCGTCCTCATAAATTTGCAATTTCCAGTTTTCCTCCTCTGTGAGAGGAGGAAAACCGGAAATCGCAGGTATACCGCGGATACATACGGCGGAAATCTTGCAAACCGATTTTTTAGCCCTTTTTTGCTTCTTTTACTTGTTGGAGGGTCACGGGTCTGGGCTTAGTTCACAATATGAAGGATGGACATGTGTGAATAACAATTGGATGAAATAATATCAAATCACAATAAACAAAATAAATCGTAAATTTCCTTTACCGGCGAAGTAAAGTAACTGCTCATTATAAGAGAGGATAAAGTAAGGATGTAGTAGAATCAAAAGGTGAGATTTAGCATTTTTATTTTTTCTTTTAAAAACTACAATGTTTTTTTTTTGTAAGGAAGCTCATGGATTGGGCGTTGGGCATGGGGTTCAGTTACTATTAGGTTGGACGTGCTCAGTTTCTTTTTTTTTTATTTACACTTAGTGCTTGAGAGTCGATTTTCCCGTCCCGCCCAAATATATATAAATATATATACACACAAATTTATGAATGAGGGAGGGAGGGAGCAGCAATTCGGGGACTCAAACCCATGACCTCAAAGAGAAGGTGATATGACCAGAGCAGCTGTGCTGGCTTAGGACATGGTAAGAAGCTTAATTAATTTTCTTTTCTATAGGTCTGGCTCAGGCATCATCATTTCCATGTGGCTTGGGTTCGGGCCAACAACTTCAGGCATGACTCATGCTTGGGCCAGGTTTAGGCTTCTAGTTTAGAAGTGACGGTTGGACATTCTCGGAATAGCCCCGCCTCATAAATGAACACCCCTAGTCCTTTTTTTATCATTCTCTTGCATGAGCGAGTGTCCTTTTAACCTTTTTTTTATTTTTATGGAAGAGATGGTATTCGAAACATAATACTTTTTTTTATTTAACCCTCTCTTTTTAATGTCTCTCGTATTAGCCCTTCACTTTACTTAACCGGTAAAGTAAGCTTACCAAATATGAAATAGTTCGTGAGTGAGAAGTCGATGAATAGGGCTGTATCCACTCGTGACTAAATCCTACTTTAAAAAATCAGCAACATCTGGGCTTTTTGGATCGGATCCTTGCAGGTGACGAGTGGGTTTCACTATGGAATAGGTAGCAGCGGAATGAGCTCTCTGAAACCAAGTACAAGATGGACTGAACACGGAAAATATGATTCAGTAAGGGCATGCTTGCCTCAATTTAGGATGATTATAGGTTAACCAAATGGGACATCACTATATATGGGCTACAAGAAAAAACGCAACTGTCGATTCTTTCATTCTATTTTATGTTAATCGGAAATGGAAAGGTCCTGGGACTTTATTTGGACACTCGCGCAGCTTTACCGCAGCTGGAATGGGAGGTAAATTCGCATTTTCCAGTTTTCGTCCTCATAAATTTGCAATTTCCAGTTTTCCTCCTCTGTGAGAGGAGGAAAACCGGAAATCGCAGGTATACCGCGGATACATACGGCGGAAATCTTGCAAACCGATTTTTTAGCCCTTTTTTGCTTCTTTTACTTGTTGGAGGGTCACGGGTCTGGGCTTAGTTCACAATATGAAGGATGGACATGTGTGAATAACAATTGGATGAAATAATATCAAATCACAATAAACGAAATAAATCGTAAATTTCCTTTACCGGCGAAGTAAAGTAACTGCTCATTATAAGAGAGGATAAAGTAAGGATGTAGTAGAATCAAAAGGTGAGATTTAGCATTTTTATTTTTTCTTTTAAAAACTACCATGTTTTTTTTTTGTAAGGAAGCTCATGGATTGGGCTTTGGGCATGGGGTTCAGTTATTATTAGGTAGGCCGTGCTCAGTTTCTTTTTTTTTATTTACACTTAGTGCTTGAGAGTCGTTTTTCCCGTCCCGTCCAAATATATATATATATATATATATATATATACACACAAATTTATGAATGAGGGAGGGAGGGAGCAGCAATTCGGGGACTCAAACCCATGACCTCAAAGAGAAGGTGATATGACCAGAGCAGCTGTGCTGGCTTAGGACATGGTAAGAAGCTTAATTAATTTTCTTTTCTATAGGTTTGGCTCAGGCTTCATCATTTCCATGTGGCTTGGGTTCGGGCCAACAACTTCAGGCATGACTCATGCTTGGGCCAGGTTTAGGCTTCTAGTTTAGAAGTGACTGTTGGACATTCTCGGAATAGCCCTGCCTCATAAATGAACACCCCTAGTCCTTTTTGATCATTCTCTTGCATGATTGAGTGTCCTTTTAACCTTTTTTTATTTTTATGGAAGAGATGGTATTCGAAACATAATATTTTTTTTTATTTAACCCTCTCTTTTTAATGTCTCTCGTATTAGCCCTTCACTTTACTTAACCGGTAAAGTAAGCTTACCAAATATGAAATAGTTCGTGAGTGAGAAGTCGATGAATAGGGCTGTATCCACTCGTGACTAAATCGTACTTTAAAAAATCAGCAACATCTGGGCTTTTTGGATCGGATCCTTGCAGGTGACGAGTGGGTTTCACTATGGAATAGGTAGCAGCGGAATGAGCTCTCTGAAACCAAGTACAAGATGGACTGAACACGGAAAATATGATTCAGTAAGGGCATGCTTGCCTCAATTTAGGATGATTATAGGTTAACCAAATTGATCTAGTCCTAACTAGACCACACTCCGTCTCCCGGGTAGGCCTATCTGAGTTGGCGAAAAGGGCTTTCAAAGGCTTGTGCTAGCTAGGGCTAACTTGTGCCTGGCCTTTTTGGTCAGCAGGAATCCTATATATGGGGAGTTTCCCGTTAAAATCGCCTAGAAAGAGAGAAGCGACATTCTTAGACAGGTTTTGACAGATGTCTATCTATTATCATTACAGCCAACATATATTTGACTCACCATTCTGTTAGGATCGTTTAACCTTCTCTTTCTTATTTCATATATTATTTACCCAAAGCATTGCACGACGTTTTTGCTGGTCTTTAAGTGAGAATGCAGCCCATGACAATTACGTATGTGTTTAACAATCTCTTGGCCATGCACGACCTATATTTTTCGAGAAATTTCCGAACTAAATGTATCTTGGGTTCTACGAAATTATAGATTCTTCTATACATGGTGCAGAATTGTTACCATGAAAAACCAAAGATCCTAATATCTACGGTTGAGAATATACGTGAAACCAGCAAAACCTTCATTTCAACAGGCCAAAAAAAAAAAACCTATACTCGCAGACGTGTAGGGTTTGCAAACGGGTATCCGATTACCCGAAAGTTCCGACCTGTAAAAGAACCGGGCCTGGAACCTATTTTAGGTTCCGATTATTCATAAACGGGTCCGGAACCTAATTTAGGTTTCGATTGATAAATGGGTCCGGGTCCAAACGGGTTCCGACATGTGGACCCGGGACCCGGCTTTTGAGCGTTTGATATTGCAAATTGTACCTCAAAATCAACGTTTTTTTGGACATTTTTATATGCAATATTAGAGGTTGTAGACTTTGACGCGCTGTTTTAAGCTTAATGATATGCTTATTTTAAGAAAAATGAAGGAAAAAAGATAAATTTGAATCGATTTTGGAACTAGATTCCAGTCCTCTAGGTAGACCCGGATCTGGGTTTTCCTATCGGAGCAGGGTCTAGAGCCAACTAAACAGGTACCGAGTCAAGACCGGATCCGGATCCGGAACCGGAACCATTATTTAGAAACGTGTCCGGGTCCATTATGGTTCCGATCCGGAACCGTTACGTTTGCAACCCTAGAAACATGCCTAGTAGTCGACACATCACTGATTTCCTGTGCATGTACGCAACTATGTGGCGTTTAGCTACGGCCCTAAATAGTTATCGAGCTTGATTTGACCAGTTCCATCAGTCCTCCGGCTTGTTGGTTAGGTCCAGAGAGTTTCCAAATCTAAGCATGTCAACGAAAACCAAGTTTAGATGTTGATTACAAGATTGCAAAATCTCGTGTGATTGCTTTAGATTAGATACGTGATAACACTACGTGCTTTTAAAATTTCTTTCATAGATGTGTTCTCTTAAGGGCCCCTCTGTTTGCGTGGAATTGAATTTTTAAGAATTTGTTATCAAGTGAATCACACCGATGATCATTAAAGACTACGAGTGATGGAAGGTTTAAGGATGGAGTTGTAGACAGGAGCAAATTGCTTTAATAGAGTGATATCTCGGATTTTATTCTTTAATTATGGGGATGTTATTTGATGACCATTTATATATTTCTACTTTTGTTTATGGGGAAGTATAAATATTAAAAAGACTAGAAAATCAATTCCTCATGTGTCAATTGCCAAAGTCAGCTTGTGTGGTTTTTTTTTCTCTCTATTCATACCATATGGGACATCACTATATATGGGCTACAAGAAAAAACGCAACTGTCGATTCTTTCATTCTATTTTATGTTAATCGGAAATGGAAAGGTCCTGGGACTTTATTTGGACACTCGCGCAGCTTTACCGCAGCTGGAATGGGAGGTAAATTCGCATTTTCCAGTTTTCGTCCTCATAAATTTGCAATTTCCAGTTTTCCTCCTCTGTGAGAGGAGGAAAACCGGAAATCGCAGGTATACCGCGGATACATACGGCGGAAATCTTGCAAACCGATTTTTTAGCCCTTTTTTGCTTCTTTTACTTGTTGGAGGGTCACGGGTCTGGGCTTAGTTCACAATATGAAGGATGGACATGTGTGAATAACAACTGGATGAAATAATATCAAATCACAATAAACAAAATAAATCGTAAATTTACTTTACCGGCGAAGTAAAGTAACTGCTCATTATAAGAGAGGATAAAGTAAGGATGTAGTAGAATCAAAAGGTGAGATTTAGCATTTTTATTTTTTCTTTTAAAAACTACAATGTTTTTTTTTTGTAAGGAAGCTCATGGATTGGGCGTTGGGCATGGGGTTCAGTTATTATTAGGTTGGACGTGCTCAGTTTCTTTTTTTTTTTATTTACACTTAGTGCTTGAGAGTCGATTTTCCCGTCCCGCCCAAATATATATATATATATACACACAAATTTATGAATGAGGGAGGGAGGGAGCAGCAATTCGGGGACTCAAACCCATGACCTCAAAGAGAAGGTGATATGACCAGAGCAGCTGTGCTGGCTTAGGACATGGTAAGAAGCTTAATTAATTTTCTTTTCTATAGGTCTGGCTCAGGCTTCATCATTTCCATGTGGCTTGGGTTCGGGCCAACAACTTCAGGCATGACTCATGCTTGGGCCAGGTTTAGGCTTCTAGTTTAGAAGTGACTGTTGGACATTCTCGGAATAGCCCCGCCTCATAAATGAACACCCCTAGTCCTTTTTTTATCATTCTCTTGCATGAGCGAGTGTCCTTTTAACCTTTTTTTTATTTTTATGGAAGAGATGGTATTCGAAACATAATACTTTTTGTTATTTAACCCTCTCTTTTTAATGTCTCTCGTATTAGCCCTTTACTTTACTTAACCGGTAAAGTAAGCTTACCAAATATAAAATAGTTCGTGAGTGAGAAGTCGATGAATAGGGCTGTATCCACTCGTGACTAAATCCTACTTTAAAAAATCAGCAACATCTGGGCTTTTTGGATCGGATCCTTGCAGGTGACGAGTGGGTTTCACTATGGAATAGGTAGCAGCGGAATGAGCTCTCTGAAACCAAGTACAAGATGGATTGAACACGGAAAATATGATTCAGTAAGGGCATGCTTGCCTCAATTTAGGATGATTATAGGTTAACCAAATTGATCTAGTCCTAACTAGACCACACTCCGTCTCCCGGGTAGGCCTATCTGAGTTGGCGAAAAGGGCTTTCAAAGGCTTGCGCTAGCTAGGGCTAACTTGTGCCTGGCCTTTTTGGTCAGCAGGAATCCTATATATGGGGAGTTTCCCGTTAAAATCGCCTAGAAAGAGAGAAGCGACATTCTTAGACAGGTTTTGACAGATGTCTATCTATTATCATTACAGCCAACATATATTTGACTCACCATTCTGTTATGATCGTTTAACCTTCTCTTTCTTATTTCATATATTATTTACCCAAAGCATTGCACGACGTTTTTGCTGGTCTTTAAGTGAGAATGCAGCCCATGACAATTACGTATGTGTTTAACAATCTCTTGGCCATGCACGACCTATATTTTCCGAGAAATTTCCGAACTAAATGTATCTTGGGTTCTACGAAATTATAGATTCTTCTATACATGGTGTAGAATTGTTACCATGAAAAACCAAAGATCCTAATATATACGGTTGAGAATATACGTGAAACCAGCAAAACCTTCATTTCAACAGGGCAAAAAAAAAAAAAACCTATACTCGCAGACGTGTAGGGTTTGCAAACGGGTATCCGATTACCCGAAAGTTCCGACCTGTAAAAGAACCGGGCCTGGAACCTATTTTAGGTTCCGATTATTCATAAACGGGTCCGGAACCTAATTTAGGTTCCGATTGATAAACGGGTCCGGGTCCAAACGGGTTCCGACATGTGGACCCGGGACCCGGCTTATGAGCGTTTGATATTGCAAATTGTACCTCAAAATCAACGTTTTTTTGGACATTTTTATATACAATATTAGAGGTTGTAGACTTTGACGCGCTGTTTTAAGCTTAATGATATGCTTATTTTAAGAAAAATGAAGGAAAAAAGATAAATTTGAATCGATTTTGGAACTAGATTCCAGTCCTCTAGGTAGACCCGGATCTGGGTTTTCCTATCGGAGCAGGGTCTAGAGCCAACTAAACAGGTTCCGAGTCAAGACCGGATCCGGATCCGAAACCGGAACCATTATTTAGAAACGTGTCCGGGTCCATTATGGTTCCGATCCGGAACCGTTACGTTTGCAACCCTAGAAACATGCCTAGTAGTCGACACATCACTGATTTCCTGTGCATGTAAGCAACTATGTGGCGTTTAGCTACGGCCCTAAATAGTTATCGAGCTTGATTTGACCAGTTCCATCAGTCCTCCGGCTTGTTGGTTAGGTCCAGAGAGTTTCCAAATCTAAGCATGTCAACGAAAACCAAGTTTAGATGTTGATTACAAGATTGCAAAATCTCGTGTGATTGCTTTAGATTAGATACGTGATAACACTACGTGCTTTTAAAATTTCTTTCATAGATGTGTTCTCTTAAGGGCCCCTCTGTTTGCGTGGAATTGAATTTTTAATAATTTGTTATCAAGTGAATCACACCGATGATCATTAAAGACTACGAGTGATGGAAGGTTTAAGGATGGAGTTGTAGACAGGAGCAAATTGCTTTAATAGAGTGATATCTCGGATTTTATTCTTTAATTATGGGGATGTTATTTGATGACCATTTATATATTTCTACTTTTGTTTATGGGGAAGTATAAATATTAAAAAGACTAGAAAATCAATTCCTCATGTGTCAATTGCCAAAGTCAGCTTGTGTGGTTTTTTTTTCTCTCTATTCATACCATATGGGACATCACTATATATGGGCTACAAGAAAAAACGCAACTGTCGATTCTTTCATTCTATTTTATGTTAATCGGAAATTGAAAGGTCCTGGGACTTTATTTGGACACTCGCGCAGCTTTACCGCAGCTGGAATGGAAGGTAAATTCGCATTTTCCAGTTTTCGTCCTCATAAATTTGCAATTTCCAGTTTTCCTCCTCTGTGAGAGGAGGAAAACCGGAAATCGCAGGTATACCGCAGATACATACGGCGGAAATCTTGCAAACCGATTTTTTAGCCCTTTTTTGCTTCTTTTACTTGTTGGAGGGTCACGGGTCTGGGCTTAGTTCACAATATGAAGGATGGACATGTGTGAATAACAATTGGATGAAATAATATCAAATCATAATAAACAAAATAAATCGTAAATTTACTTTACCGGCGAAGTAAAGTAACTGCTCATTATAAGAGAGGATAAAGTAAGGATGTAGTAGAATCAAAAGGTGAGATTTAGCATTTTTATTTTTTCTTTTAAAAACTACAATGTTTTTTTTTTGTAAGGAAGCTCATGGATTGGGCGTTGGGCATGGGGTTCAGTTATTATTAGGTTGGACGTGCTCAGTTTCTTTTTTTTTTTATTTACACTTAGTGCTTGAGAGTCGATTTTCCCGTCCCGCCCAAATATATATATATATATACACACAAATTTATGAATGAGGGAGGGAGGGAGCAGCAATTCGGGGACTCAAACCCATGACCTCAAAGAGAAGGTGATATGACCAGAGCAGCTGTGCTGGCTTAGGACATGGTAAGAAGCTTAATTAATTTTCTTTTCTATAGGTCTGGCTCAGGCTTCATCATTTCCATGTGGCTTGGGTTCGGGCCAACAACTTCCGGCATGACTCATGCTTCGGCCAGGTTTAGGCTTCTAGTTTAGAAGTGACTGTTGGACATTCTCGGAATAGCCCCGCCTCATAAATGAACACTCCTAGTCCTTTTTTTATCATTCTCTTGCATGAGCGAGTGTCCTTTTAACCTTTTTTTTTATTTTTATGGAAGAGATGGTATTCGAAACATAATACTTCTTTTTATTTAACCCTCTCTTTTTAATGTCTCTCGTATTAGCCCTTCACTTTACTTAACCGGTAAAGTAAGCTTACCAAATATGAAATAGTTCGTGAGTGAGAAGTCGATGAATAGGGCTGTATCCACTCGTGACTAAATCCTACTTTAAAAAATCAGCAACATCTGGGCTTTTTGGATCGGATCCTTGCAGGTGACGAGTGGGTTTCACTATGGAATAGGTAGCAGCGGAATGAGCTCTCTGAAACCAAGTACAAGATGGACTGAACACGGAAAATATGATTCAGTAAGGGCATGCTTGCCTCAATTTAGGATGATTATAGGTTAACCAAATTGATCTAGTCCTAACTAGACCACACTCCGTCTCCCGGGTAGGCCTATCTGAGTTGGCGAAAAGGGCTTTCAAAGGCTTGCGCTAGCTAGGGCTAACTTGTGCCTGGCCTTTTTGGTCAGCAGGAATCCTATATATGGGGAGTTTCCCGTTAAAATCGCCTAGAAAGAGAGAAGCGACATTCTTAGACAGGTTTTGACAGATGTCTATCTATTATCATTACAGCCAACATATATTTGACTCACCATTCTGTTATGATCGTTTAACCTTCTCTTTCTTATTTCATATATTATTTACCCAAAGCATTGCACGACGTTTTTGCTGGTCTTTAAGTGAGAATGCAGCCCATGACAATTACGTATGTGTTTAACAATCTCTTGGCCATGCACGACCTATATTTTCTGAGAAATTTCCGAACTAAATGTATCTTGGGTTCTACGAAATTATAGATTCTTCTATACATGGTGCAGAATTGTTACCATGAAAAACCAAAGATCCTAATATCTACGGTTGAGAATATACGTGAAACCAGCAAAACCTTCATTTCAACAGGGCAAAAAAAAAAAAAAACCTATACTCGCAGACGTGTAGGGTTTGCAAACGGGTATCCGATTACCCGAAAGTTCCGACCTGTAAAAGAACCGGGCCTGGAACCTATTTTAGGTTCCGATTATTCATAAACGGGTCCGGAACCTAATTTAGGTTCCGATTGATAAACGGGTCCGGGTCCAAACGGGTTCCGACATGTGGACCCGGGACCCGGCTTATGAGCGTTTGATATTGCAAATTGTACCTCAAAATCAACGTTTTTTTGGACATTTTTATATACAATATTAGAGGTTGTAGACTTTGACGCGCTGTTTTAAGCTTAATGATATGCTTATTTTAAGAAAAATGAAGGAAAAAAGATAAATTTGAATCGATTTTGGTAGTAGATTCCAGTCCTCTAGGTAGACCCGGATCTGGGTTTTCCTATCGGAGCAGGGTCTAGAGCCAACTAAACAGGTTCCGAGTCAAGACCGGATCCGGATCCGGAACCGGAACCATTATTTAGAAACGTGTCCGGGTCCATTATGGTTCCGATCCGGAACCGTTACGTTTGCAACCCTAGAAACGTGCCTAGTAGTCGACACATCACTGATTTGCTGTGCATGTCAGCAACTATGTGGCGTTTAGCTACGGCCCTAAATAGTTATCGAGCTTGATTTGACCAGTTCCATCAGTCCTCCGGCTTGTTGGTTAGGTCCAGAGAGTTTCCAAATCTAAGCATGTCAACGAAAACCAAGTTTAGATGTTGATTACAAGATTGCAAAATCTCGTGTGATTGCTTTAGATTAGATACGTGATAACACTACGTGCTTTTAAAATTTCTTTCATAGATGTGTTCTCTTAAGGGCCCCTCTGTTTGCGTGGAATTGAATTTTTAAGAATTTGTTATCAAGTGAATCACACCGATGATCATTAAAGACTACGAGTGATGGAAGGTTTAAGGATGGAGTTGTAGACAGGAGCAAATTGTTTTAATAGAGTGATATCTCGGATTTTATTCTTTAATTATGGGGATGTTATTTGATGACCATTTATATATTTCTACTTTTGTTTATGGGGAAGTATAAATATTAAAAAGACTAGAAAATCAATTCCTCATGTGTCAATTGCCAAAGTCAGCTTGTGTGGTTTTTTTTTCTCTCTATTCATACCATATGGGACATCACTATATATGGGCTACAAGAAAAAACGCAACTGTCGATTCTTTCATTCTATTTTATGTTAATCGGAAATGGAAAGGTCCTGGGACTTTATTTGGACACTCGCGCAGCTTTACCGCAGCTGGAATGGGAGGTAAATTCGCATTTTCCAGTTTTCGTCCTCATAAATTTGCAATTTCTAGTTTTCCTCCTCTGTGAGAGGAGGAAAACCGGAAATCGCAGGTATACCGCGGATACATACGGCGGAAATCTTGCAAACCGATTTTTTAGCCCTTTTTTGCTTCTTTTACTTGTTGGAGGGTCACGGGTCTGGGCTTAGTTCACAATATGAAGGATGGACATGTGTGAATAACAATTGGATGAAATAATATCAAATCACAATAAACAAAATAAATCGTAAATTTACTTTACCGGCGAAGTAAAGTAACTGCTCATTATAAGAGAGGATAAAGTAAGGATGTAGTAGAATCAAAAGGTGAGATTTAGCATTTTTATTTTTTCTTTTAAAAACTACAATGTTTTTTTTTTTTGTAAGGAAGCTCATGGATTGGGCGTTGGGCATGGGGTTCAGTTATTATTAGGTTGGCCGTGCTCAGTTTCTTCTTTTTTTATTTACACTTAGTGCTTGAGAGTCGATTTTCCCGTCCCGCCCAAATATATATATATATACACACAAATTTATGAATGAGGGAGGGAGGGAGCAGCAATTCGGGGACTCAAACCCATGACCTCAAAGAGAAGGTGATATGACCAGAGCAGCTGTGCTGGCTTAGGACATGGTAAGAAGCTTAATTAATTTTCTTTTCTATAGGTCTGGCTCAGGCTTCATCATTTCCATGTGGCTTGGGTTCGGGCCAACAACTTCCGGCATGACTCATGCTTGGGCCAGGTTTAGGCTTCTAGTTTAGAAGTGACTGTTGGACATTCTCGGAATAGCCCCGCCTCATAAATGAACACCCCTAGTCCTTTTTTTATCATTCTCTTGCATGAGCGAGTGTCCTTTTAACCTTTTTTTTATTTTTATGGAAGAGATGGTATTCGAAACATAATACTTTTTTTTATTTAACCCTCTCTTTTTAATGTCTCTCGTATTAGCCCTTCACTTTACTTAACCGGTAAAGTAAGCTTACCAAATATGAAATAGTTCGTGAGTGAGAAGTCGATGAATAGGGCTGTATCCACTCGTGACTAAATCGTACTTTAAAAAATCAGCAACATCTGGGCTTTTTGCATCGGATCCTTGCAGGTGACAAGTGGGTTTCACTATGGAATAGGTAGCAGCGGAATGAGCTCTCTGAAACCAAGTACAAGATGGACTGAACACGGAAAATATGATTCAGTAAGGGCATGCTTGCCTCAATTTAGGATGATTATAGGTTAACCAAATTGATCTAGTCCTAACTAGACCACACTCCGTCTCCCGGGTAGGCCTATCTGAGTTGGCGAAAAGGGCTTTCAAAGGCTTGCGCTAGCTAGGGCTAACTTGTGCCTGGCCTTTTTGGTCAGCAGGAATCCTATATATGGGGAGTTTCCCGTTAAAATCGCCTAGAAAGAGAGAAGCGACATTCTTAGACAGGTTTTGACAGATGTCTATCTATTATCATTACAGCCAACATATATTTGACTCACCATTCTGTTATGATCGTTTAACCTTCTCTTTCTTATTTCATATATTATTTACCCAAAGCATTGCACGACGTTTTTGCTGGTCTTTAAGTGAGAATGCAGCCCATGACAATTACGTATGTGTTTAACAATCTCTTGGCCATGCACGACCTATATTTTCCGAGAAATTTCCGAACTAAATGTATCTTGGGTTCTACGAAATTATAGATTCTTCTATACATGGTGCAGAATTGTTACCATGAAAAACCAAAGATCCTAATATCTACGGTTGAGAATATACGTGAAACCAGCAAAACCTTCATTTCAACAGGGCAAAAAAAAAAAAAACCTATACTCGCAGACGTGTAGGGTTTGCAAACGGGTATCCGATTACCCGAAAGTTCCGACCTGTAAAAGAACCGGGCCTGGAACCTATTTTAGGTTCCGATTATTCATAAACGGGTCCGGAACCTAATTTAGGTTCCGATTGATAAACGGGTCCGGGTCCAAACGGGTTCCGACATGTGGACCCGGGACCCGGCTTATGAGCGTTTGATATTGCAAATTGTACCTCAAAATCAACGTTTTTTTGGACATTTTTATATACAATATTAGAGGTTGTAGACTTTGACGCGCTGTTTTAAGCTTAATGATATGCTTATTTTAAGAAAAATGAAGGAAAAAAGATAAATTTGAATCGATTTTGGTAGTAGATTCCAGTCCTCTAGGTAGACCCGGATCTGGGTTTTCCTATCGGAGCAGGGTCTAGAGCCAACTAAACAGGTTCCGAGTCAAGACCGGATCCGGATCCGGAACCAGAACCATTATTTAGAAACGTGTCCGGGTCCATTATGGTTCCGATCCGGAACCGTTACGTTTGCAACCCTAGAAACATGCCTAGTAGTCGACACATCACTGATTTCCTGTGCATGTAAGCAACTATGTGGCGTTTAGCTACGGCCCTAAATAGTTATCGAGCTTGATTTGACCAGTTCCATCAGTCCTCCGGCTTGTTGGTTAGGTCCAGAGAGTTTCCAAATCTAAGCATGTCAACGAAAACCAAGTTTAGATGTTGATTACAAGATTGCAAAATCTCGTGTGATTGCTTTAGATTAGATACGTGATAACACTACGTGCTTTTAAAATTTCTTTCATAGATGTGTTCTCTTAAGGGCCCCTCTGTTTGCGTGGAATTGAATTTTTAATAATTTGTTATCAAGTGAATCACACCGATGATCATTAAAGACTACGAGTGATGGAAGGTTTAAGGATGGAGTTGTCGACAGGAGCAAATTGCTTTAATAGAGTGATATCTCGGATTTTATTCTTTAATTATGGGGATGTTATTTGATGACCATTTATATATTTCTACTTTTGTTTATGGGGAAGTATAAATATTAAAAAGACTAGAAAATCAATTCCTCATGTGTCAATTGCCAAAGTCAGCTTGTGTGGTTTTTTTTTCTCTCTATTCATACCATATGGGACATCACTATATATGGGCTACAAGAAAAAACGCAACTGTCGATTCTTTCATTCTATTTTATGTTAATCGGAAATGGAAAGGTCCTGGGACTTTATTTGGACACTCGCGCAGCTTTACCGCAGCTGGAATGGGAGGTAAATTCGCATTTTCCAGTTTTCGTCCTCATAAATTTGCAATTTCCAGTTTTCCTCCTCTGTGAGAGGAGGAAATCCGGAAATCGCAGGTATACCGCGGATACATACGGCGGAAATCTTGCAAACCGATTTTTTAGCCCTTTTTTGCTTCTTTTACTTGTTGGAGGGTCACGGGTCTGGGCTTAGTTCACAATATGAAGGATGGACATGTGTGAATAACAATTGGATGAAATAATATCAAATCACAATAAACAAAATAAATCGTAAATTTACTTTACCGGCGAAGTAAAGTAACTGCTCATTATAAGAGAGGATAAAGTAAGGATGTAGTAGAATCAAAAGGTGAGATTTAGCATTTTTATTTTTTCTTTTAAAAACTACAATGTTTTTTTTTTTTGTAAGGAAGCTCATGGATTGGGCGTTGGGCATGGGGTTCAGTTATTATTAGGTTGGCCGTGCTCAGTTTCTTTTTTTTTTATTTACACTTAGTGCTTGAGAGTCGATTTTCCCGTCCCGCCCAAATATATATATATATACACACAAATTTATGAATGAGGGAGGGAGGGAGCAGCAATTCGGGGACTCAAACCCATGACCTCAAAGAGAAGGTGATATGACCAGAGCAGCCGTGCTGGCTTAGGACATGGTAAGAAGCTTAATTAATTTTCTTTTCTATAGGTCTGGCTCAGGCTTCATCATTTCCATGTGGCTTGGGTTCGGGCCAACAACTTCCGGCATGACTCATGCTTGGGCCAGGTTTAGGCTTCTAGTTTAGAAGTGACTGTTGGACATTCTCGGAATAGCCCCGCCTCATAAATGAACACCCCTAGCCCTTTTTTTATCATTCTCTTGCATGAGCGAGTGTCCTTTTAACCTTTTTTTTATTTTTATGGAAGAGATGGTATTCGAAACATAATACTTTTTTTTATTTAACCCTCTCTTTTTAATGTCTCTCGTATTAGCCCTTCACTTTACTTAACCGGTAAAGTAAGCTTACCAAATATGAAATAGTTCGTGAGTGAGAAGTCGATGAATAGGGCTGTATCCACTCGTGACTAAATCGTACTTTAAAAAATCAGCAACATCTGGGCTTTTTGGATCGGATCCTTGCAGGTGACGAGTGGGTTTCACTATGGAATAGGTAGCAGCGGAATGAGCTCTCTGAAACCAAGTACAAGATGGACTGAACACGGAAAATATGATTCAGTAAGGGCATGCTTGCCTCAATTTAGGATGATTATAGGTTAACCAAATTGATCTAGTCCTAACTAGACCACACTCCGTCTCCCGGGTAGGCCTATCTGAGTTGGCGAAAAGGGCTTTCAAAGGCTTGCGCTAGCTAGGGCTAACTTTTGCCTGGCCTTTTTGGTCAGCAGGAATCCTATATATGGGGAGTTTCCCGTTAAAATCGCCTAGAAAGAGAGAAGCGACATTCTTAGACAGGTTTTGACTGATGTCTATCTATTATCATTACAGCCAACATATATTTGACTCACCATTCTGTTATGATCGTTTAACCTTCTCTTTCTTATTTCATATATTATTTACCCAAAGCATTGCACGACGTTTTTGCTGGTCTTTAAGTGAGAATGCAGCCCATGACAATTACGTATGTGTTTAACAATCTCTTGGCCATGCACGACCTATATTTTTCGAGAAATTTCCGAACTAAATGTATCTTGGGTTCTACGAAATTATAGATTCTTCTATACATGGTGCATAATTGTTACCATGAAAAACCAAAGATCCTAATATCTACGGTTGAGAATATACGTGAAACCAGCAAAACCTTCATTTCAACAGGGCAAAAAAAAAAAAACCTATACTCGCAGACGTGTAGGGTTTGCAAACGGGTATCCGATTATCCGAAAGTTCCGACCTGTAAAAGAACCGGGCCTGGAACCTGTAAATCCATGGGGATCCGAACCCTAGAGGGGGGGTGAATAGGGTGAGCTTCTTTTATGACCAATTTTAACAATTTTAACTTCTTTAAAACAAACTAGTCATAAGTGATGATTATCAAACAATATGCGGAAGCTAATATAAACAATCACCACAAAGCAAGCACCATCACACAAGTATTTATAGTGGTTCGGCCTCAATGCCTACATCCACTACCGGCTTGTGATCCAACACCCCACCGGATTTCCACTATTTATGCTTTTCAATAGGCTAAGCAATAACCTTTACAATATGCTTTCCAAGGCTAAGCAATAACCTTACAATGATGTTTTTCAAGGCTTAACATCAACCTATACATTATGCTTTTATAGGCTAAGCAATAACCTCTTCAACCACAAGGTTGGTTATCTCTCTAATTAGTGTCTATCATACACTTGATGGAGATTCTATTTAGCTCATTACAATGCCTCTTAAATAGGCGGATATGGAAGTGAAATACAAATACACACTCACACTATGAATGCAAAGATGAAAACAAATGAAGTGTGTGTGTGTGGTCCTCAATCATTTTGAAAATGAAAGCTCATAAATGTAAGCCTAAGGCTTTTGAAAGTTTTAGCTCATAACACATTTATGATTGAGGATATGATGCAATCACATGTTAAAAGTAACAACTTGTTAATGATATCAAAGTTACACAAGTTGTATGAAATGGATTAGCTCTAAACATGTGATGCATAGGGATGTCAATCAAATCACCAATGAAGCTCAAAACATAAAAATAGATTTGATTGAAATTAGGGGACAAATCATATGTAATTATAAAGACAACTTGAAAATGATTTACCAATCAAAGTAAGGCAAGTTGTGAAGCATTAAAACAATAATACACATATGATTTGTAAACATGTTGAATCCAAAACATAAGATACATTTGAAAAAGATTTTCTTATGATGGAAGAACAACATCCAAAGATTCAACAAAGTATATGAATCATGTTACATATTTCATTAACATGATCTACTTAGATTTTCCAAAGTTAAGTACTACTTTGATGAATCAATGGTGATGTATCCAAAACAATAGATCTATTCAAAATATAGAATATGCTAAGGATACAACAAATCATAGATTAACATGTTACAAAGATTTACCAATGATAAAACAAAACATGAAAACATATGATTTGTAAAGAAGTTGAATCCAAAACATAAGTTAGTTTTGAGAGAGATGTTCTTATGATGGAAAACAACAACCAAAGATTCAACCAAGTATATGGATCATGTTACATATGATTTACCAAAGTTCTTTCATTAACATGATCTACTTTGATTTACCAATTCAAGTACTACTTGGATTGAATCATGTGATGTTATATCCAAAACAATAAATCAACTCAAAACATAAAATATGTTAAGGACACAACACAAACATAGTTTAACATGCTAGAAATGATTTACCAAAAATAAAACAAGAGCATGCAAACATATGATTAAGAAAGGAAGAGCCTACTTGGTAGTTTAACTTCATTAATCCAAGATTTAGCTTTCCTAATCTTCCCCTTCATCCCTTGGTTCTTTTCCCTTTTGATATGCCTCAAATCCTCTCAAGGAGGGGTTAAAAATTCCCAACTTTTGGCAAGGGAAAGAACTCATATTTATAGCAAAAAGTGCCCAACGGCTAGTTCTCGGTCGACCGACAAAGAGGTCTCGGTCGACCGGGAAGGCACAACGGTCAGATTTCTGACCGTTGGAGGTTTCAGTTCAAAAACTGCAGTTTTACCTCCAGTTGTCTCGGTCGACCGAGACCTGCCTCTCGGTCGACCGGCAACACTGCCGGGACAGCCTCCCTTTTTGCAAAAAATGCAACTTTTGCATATATGAAGGTTTTGCTTGGGGGACCTTTTTGCCTACTAAATCAAGCTTGGAAAACATGTTTTAAAGATTCTAATGGTTTTTAAAACATGACATAAAAAGCCTAAAAAGATTCAAAACTTTTAAAACAAAGGCTTGCTTGATTTCTTGAAAACTCTTTTCTAAAACAAATGCATCCAAGTTGAAAATACAAAACATGCATAAATCAATACTTTTACAAATCTTAAAAGCAATGCATGAATAAAACAAGATTTCAGGTTTATTTAAAACCAATGCAAGTGTGTAAATCAAATGATGCTAGAATGAAATGCATCCATCAAATTGCAATCTAGAAAATTCCTAACAATCTCCCCCTTTGCAATTTGATGGCAAACACACTCACCACTGAAATTACACACTTAGTCTTCAGCTCCCCCTCAGCTGGACAAGGCTTGAAATCTTCTTGGATGCTTCTTCTCTCAGCTTGGGCTCTTGGGCTTCAATCTTCATGATGCTTGGAGCTTGATCAACCTTCAAGCTTTCTTTCTTCTTTCTCTCTTTATCCAAGCATCTTCTTTAGCTTCCAAGCTTTCTTTCTTCTATTAGCTCTCCCCCTTTGACCATGCCTCTTTCTCCCATTTGGCAAGGTATGCATTCTCTCCCTTTGTAGAAGATCATACACAACACTCCCCTTAGGAAGCTTGGACATTCTCTTCACCCTATTGAGAACTTGCATAATTTCTCCCCCTTTGCCATTAAATTGCAAAGGTACCTACACACATGAAACAAGGAAAATACCATTAGTAGCACCTGTTAACAAATGAAATCGAAGATGAAATACATAACAGGCTATCATGTGAGGTAGTAGTCTCTAAGGGCTCAAAGGCAATCCTAGGGTCAATTTGATCAAAACTAATACTTCTTATGAAGGTTTACACTCCCCCTCAATCCATTCTCTCCTTTTGTCAAACTTTTGACAAAGATTTAACTATTAGGTACAAGAAGAAGATGGTTTAACCAAGTGAGGGTCAACTTCAAAGAAAGGATTAGATTCATTTAACTATCAAGCTCATATGATCAAATTGCCAAAAGAAAGCTAGGTCAAAAGAGAAAAGCAATCATGGATATCAATTGGACAAATAAAGAATACCAATTGAGATTTAGGATATGACTTAATAAATCAATCACTCTAAAATGGATTTAAAAGTATAACTATTATGAGAAATCCAAATTAGAGCTATCCATGATATGGGGTTTACTCAAACATAGCATCAATCAATATAACTTATGAAAATCAAATGCTATGTAAGATTTTGAAAATCATTTCATTCAATCAATAAATATGACTTATTAAAGTGCAAGATGAGTGAAATGAAATTCAAACATGAAGCCAACCTCAACTAATAACCAACCAATATTATGAACACATAAACATGGTGGTCATGAGATATACCTATATGAGCAAAAGAGGTGGCAACATGAACATTATGATGCTAATGGTGTGTGACATGGAACAATCATATTACTTATCAAGTTCAATCCAATGCACACATGATTTATCACATTCACAAGAAATCAAATCAATCAACCATTATACCAATAGAATCCAATTGAATTTGATAACATGATAAAGAGCAAGAATGTGACAAAATTCCATCAAGCATCATAAATGCATATTCATCACTTTTAAGGATATAACTAATGAGCATAGTGATGAACAAGGTAAATTGCAATGCAAAAGGATATGACTTTGAAAAGCATGCAATTTAAAAAGTGACTAAATCATATGAATTCAACATCTAAGTTATCCATCAAACACATAGAAATATGAGGAATGGATTTCAAAGAGTTTCATATGATCAAGATCACTACTATGAAGTTGAAACATGTATTAGGATGATATCACTTATAGCATATACATGAATCAACATCATAACCATCCAAAAAGAAATGACTATAAAGCATAGAGGATGGATTTGAGTTCTAGTATGGTTTCAACAAATAGAACTAAGATCACAACCATACATAGAACACTTTGACATTTGCATAGAGAGGATCAATCAACACTCAAGATCTAACTCATACCATATCATCAATAAAGAATATAACTATGTAAGCACAAGAAGGTATGAAGTTAGAGAGACATCATGGATCACATAAAGATGAAGATGGACCACATAAATGGATATACCTATTAAGAACAATGGTTTAATTCCAATTCATCTAAAATGATCCATTAAGCTATCATGTAACATCTCCACTCTTAGCAGATGTACTGTGCTTACAATGCAATGGAAAAGGATATGTGGTTTAAACCAAATGAGCTTAGCACATAAAATCACATATGTACATAAAAAGCTCAAATGCAAGATTTTACTATAAAGCACATAAACAATCATCAAAATGCATCTAAGAGAATATACCAAGTTAGGCACAAACATGCAAATCAATGAAACTATATCCAACCATGCAATGTAAGACATCAAAATCAATTTGCATAAAGAATGTAACTCAATGAGCAAAGATGCAAATTGTTTGTAAAAATTATTTCCTTTCAAATGATACAATCATAATTAGGCACAAGGAAATAAATTCAAGGAAAATGCTTCTATAAATATAACTAATAAAGCTTAGAACATTTTCCAAAGTTTTCCAAATCACTTCAATGTATGAAATTCCAACAAAGAATCATTTATAGAATTAAGAGCAAGTGAATTTGAAAAACAAGAAGTGTACTATTGTAAAGTTTTCAATTTGTAAAAACAATAGACACTTACAAATTTTCCATATCAAAAGATATAACTTGTAAATCAATGGAAAACTAAGGTTGCTTCAAATCATTTGATTTCCAAAAAGGATTTAACTATGACAAACATCAAATGATTTTCCAACATCAATTGATCATGAAAAACTAGCTAGAAAGCATTTGTAATCACAATCAATTGATCATGAATAGATATGCACAACAAGAGATATTACTAAATGAACAATATGCAAATCCATCATGAAAAGGTTGCAATCAAAGGATTTTGAAAACCATGAGATATAACTATAAAAGTTCATGAAGACAAAATCAAATGATCACAAAGAAACATTGCATTTTAAAAGATGTGACTATAAAGAAACAAAATGCAAATGTAACATGACCAACAAAAGGATATAACTAAAAAGCATAGGTTGGTCTAGGGGTATCAAGGCCTAAGGTTACTCAAATAGTCTACCTTTGAAAATTCACCTAAAGCCTTGAAAAGGTTGTCCATGAGAGAACACTTTGAGGACTCACCAACTCTAGAAGATATAACTTGAGAAAGTCTTAGAGTGGTGCAATGAGGCTAGGGAAATTCAATTTCAAACATAGTGGAAATCTTTAAAAAGATATGCAGTAAATCACAACACTAGGGTTCTAATCTAGCAAGGATCAACTCCGGGTTGTTAAGCCCTAAAATGGAGTAACCCGCTCTGATACCACTTGTAAATCCATGGGGATCCGAACCCTAGAGGGGGGGTGAATAGGGTGAGCTTCTTTTATGACCAATTTTAACAATTTTAACTTCTTTAAAACAAACTAGTCATAAGTGATGATTATCAAACAATATGCGGAAGCTAATATAAACAATCACCACAAAGCAAGCACCATCACACAAGTATTTATAGTGGTTCGGCCTCAATGCCTACATCCACTACCGGCTTGTGATCCAACACCCCACCGGATTTCCACTATTTATGCTTTTCAATAGGCTAAGCAATAACCTTTACAATATGCTTTCCAAGGCTAAGCAATAACCTTACAATGATGTTTTTCAAGGCTTAACATCAACCTATACATTATGCTTTTATAGGCTAAGCAATAACCTCTTCAACCACAAGGTTGGTTATCTCTCTAATTAGTGTCTATCATACACTTGATGGAGATTCTATTTAGCTCATTACAATGCCTCTTAAATAGGCGGATATGGAAGTGAAATACAAATACACACTCACACTATGAATGCAAAGATGAAAACAAATGAAGTGTGTGTGTGTGGTCCTCAATCATTTTGAAAATGAAAGCTCATAAATGTAAGCCTAAGGCTTTTGAAAGTTTTAGCTCATAACACATTTATGATTGAGGATATGATGCAATCACATGTTAAAAGTAACAACTTGTTAATGATATCAAAGTTACACAAGTTGTATGAAATGGATTAGCTCTAAACATGTGATGCATAGGGATGTCAATCAAATCACCAATGAAGCTCAAAACATAAAAATAGATTTGATTGAAATTAGGGGACAAATCATATGTAATTATAAAGACAACTTGAAAATGATTTACCAATCAAAGTAAGGCAAGTTGTGAAGCATTAAAACAATAATACACATATGATTTGTAAACATGTTGAATCCAAAACATAAGATACATTTGAAAAAGATTTTCTTATGATGGAAGAACAACATCCAAAGATTCAACAAAGTATATGAATCATGTTACATATTTCATTAACATGATCTACTTAGATTTTCCAAAGTTAAGTACTACTTTGATGAATCAATGGTGATGTATCCAAAACAATAGATCTATTCAAAATATAGAATATGCTAAGGATACAACAAATCATAGATTAACATGTTACAAAGATTTACCAATGATAAAACAAAACATGAAAACATATGATTTGTAAAGAAGTTGAATCCAAAACATAAGTTAGTTTTGAGAGAGATGTTCTTATGATGGAAAACAACAACCAAAGATTCAACCAAGTATATGGATCATGTTACATATGATTTACCAAAGTTCTTTCATTAACATGATCTACTTTGATTTACCAATTCAAGTACTACTTGGATTGAATCATGTGATGTTATATCCAAAACAATAAATCAACTCAAAACATAAAATATGTTAAGGACACAACACAAACATAGTTTAACATGCTAGAAATGATTTACCAAAAATAAAACAAGAGCATGCAAACATATGATTAAGAAAGGAAGAGCCTACTTGGTAGTTTAACTTCATTAATCCAAGATTTAGCTTTCCTAATCTTCCCCTTCATCCCTTGGTTCTTTTCCCTTTTGATATGCCTCAAATCCTCTCAAGGAGGGGTTAAAAATTCCCAACTTTTGGCAAGGGAAAGAACTCATATTTATAGCAAAAAGTGCCCAACGGCTAGTTCTCGGTCGACCGACAAAGAGGTCTCGGTCGACCGGGAAGGCACAACGGTCAGATTTCTGACCGTTGGAGGTTTCAGTTCAAAAACTGCAGTTTTACCTCCAGTTGTCTCGGTCGACCGAGACCTGCCTCTCGGTCGACCGGCAACACTGCCGGGACAGCCTCCCTTTTTGCAAAAAATGCAACTTTTGCATATATGAAGGTTTTGCTTGGGGGACCTTTTTGCCTACTAAATCAAGCTTGGAAAACATGTTTTAAAGATTCTAATGGTTTTTAAAACATGACATAAAAAGCCTAAAAAGATTCAAAACTTTTAAAACAAAGGCTTGCTTGATTTCTTGAAAACTCTTTTCTAAAACAAATGCATCCAAGTTGAAAATACAAAACATGCATAAATCAATACTTTTACAAATCTTAAAAGCAATGCATGAATAAAACAAGATTTCAGGTTTATTTAAAACCAATGCAAGTGTGTAAATCAAATGATGCTAGAATGAAATGCATCCATCAAATTGCAATCTAGAAAATTCCTAACAGAACCTATTTTAGGTTCCGATTATTCATAAACGGGTCCGGAACCTAATTTAGGTTCCAATTGATAAACGGGTCCGGGTCCAAACGGGTTCCGACATGTGGACCCGGGACCCGGCTTATGAGCGTTTGATATTGCAAATTGTACCTCAAAATCAACGTTTTTTTGGACATTTTTATATACAATATTAGAGGTTGTAGACTTTGACGCGCTCTTTTAAGCTTAATGATATGCTTATTTTAAGAAAAATGAAGGAAAAAAGATAAATTTGAATCGATTTTGGAACTAGATTCTGTAAGTCCATGGGGATCCAAACCCTAGAGGGGGGGGGGGTGAATAGGGTGAGCTCCAATTATGACCAATTTTAACAAATTTAACTTCTTTAAAACAAACTAGTCACAAGTGATGATTATCAAACAACATGCGGAAGCTTAATAAAAACAATCACCACAAAGCAAGCACCATCACACAAGGATTTATAGTGGTTCGGCCTCAATGCCTACATCCACTACCGGCTTGTGATCCAACACCCCACCGGATTTCCACTATTTATGCTTTTCAATAGGCTAAGCAATAACCTTTACAATATGCTTTCCAAGGCTAAGCAATAACCTTACATTGATGTTTTTCAAGGCTTAACATCAACCTATACATTATGCTTTTATAGGCTAAGCAATAACCTCTTCAACCATAGGTTGGTTATCTCACTAAATTAGTGTCTAACATACACTTGATGGAGATTCTATTAAGCTCATTACAATGCCTCTTAAATAGGCGGATATGGGAGTGTAAAACAAATACACACTCACACTATGAATGCAAAGATGAAAGTATATGAAGTGTGTGTGTGTGGTCCTCAATCATTTTGAAAATGAAAGTTCATAAATGTATGCCTAAGGCTTTTGAAAATTTTAGCTCATAAAACATTTATGATTGAGGAAGTAATGCAATCACATGTTAAAAGTAACAACTTGTTAATGATATCAAAGTTACACAAGTTGTATGAAATGGATTAGCTCTAAACATGTGATGCATAGCGATGTCAATCAAATCATCAATGTAGCTCAAAACATAAAAATAGATTTGATTGATATGAGGGGACAAATCATATGTAATTATAAAGACAACTTGAAAATGATTTACCAATCAAAGTAAGGCAAGTTGTGAAACATTAAAACAATAATACACATATGATTTGTAATGATGTTGAATCCAAAACATAAGATACATTTGAGAGAGATTTTCTTATGATGGAAAACAACACCCAAAGATTCAACAAAGTATATGAATCATGTTACATTTTTCATTAACATGATCTACTTAGATTTACCAAAGATAAAGTACTACTTTGATGAATCAATGGAGATGTATCCAAAACAATAGATCTATTCAAAATATAGAATATGCTAAGGATACAACAAATCATAGATTAACATGTTACAAAGATTTACCAATGATAAAACAAACATGTAAACATATGATTTGTAAAGAAGTTGAATCCAAAACATAAGATAGTTTTGAAAGTGATTTTCTTATGATGGAAAACAACAACCAAAGATTCAACCAAGTATATGGATCATGTTACATATAATTCCAAAGGTTTTTCCATTAACATGATCTACTTAGATTTACCAAATAAAGTACTACTTGGATTGAATCATATGGTGTTGTATCCAAAACAATTAAATCAACTCAAAACATAAAACATGTTAAGGACACAACACAAACATAGTTTAACATGCTAGAAATGATTTACCAAAAATAAAACAAAGCATGAAAACATATGATTAAGGAAGGAAGAGCCTACTTGGTAGTTTAACTTCATTAGTCCAAGCTTTAGCTTTCCTAATCATCCCCTTCATCCCTTGGTTCTTTTCCCTTTTGATATGCCTCAATACCTCTCAAGGAGGGGCTTAAAATTCCCAACTTTTGGCAAGGGAAAGAACTCATATTTATAGCAAAAAGTTGCCAACGGCTAGTTCTCGGTCGACCGGCAAAGGGGTCTCGGTCGACCGGGAAGGCACAACGGTCATATTTCTGACCGTTGGGGCTTCAGGCAAAATTCTGCTGCAGTGTCCTCGGTCGACCGAGACCTGTGGGTCGGTCGACCGGCGACACTGCCGGGCCACCCCCCCTTTTTGCAAAAATTCAACTTTTCACATTTTAAAGGTATTTCTTTGGGGGACCTTTTGGCCACTAAATCAAGCTTGAAAACCATGTTTTAAAGATTCTAATGGTTTTTAAAACATGAACATAAAAAGCGTAAAAATATTCAAAACTTTAAAAACAAAGGCTTGCTTGATTTCTTGAAAAACTCTTTTCTAAACAACCAATGCATCCAAGATTTAAAAAAAAATCATGCATAAATGAATACTTTTACAAATCTTAAAAGCAATGCATGAATAAAACAAGATTTCAAGTTTATTTAAAACCAATGCAAGTGTGTAAATCAAATGATGCTTGAATGATAATGCATCCATCAAATTGCAATCTATAAAAACCCTAACAATCTCCCCCTTTGCAATTTGATGGCAAACACACTCACCACTGAACATACACACTTAGTATTCAGCTCCCCCTCAGCTGGACAAGGCTTGAAATCTTCTTGGATGCTTCTTCTCTTAGCTTGGGCTCTTGGGCTTCATTCTTCATGATGCTTGGTGCTTAAATATTCTTTAAGCTTTCTTTCTTCTTTCTTTCTTTATCCAAGCATCTTCTTTAGCTTCCAAGCTTTGTTTCTTCTATTTGCTCTCCCCCTTTGACCATGCCTCTTTCTCCCTTTGGCAAGGTATGTATTCTCTCCCCTTGTAGAAGATCATACAAAAACCTCCCCTTAGGAAGCTTTGGACATTCTCTTCACCCTTTGAGAACTTGAATATTTTCTCCCCCTTTGCCATTAAATTGCAAAGGTACCTACACACATGAAACAAGGAAAATACCTTTAGTAGCACCTGTTAACAAAAGAAATCGAAAGTGAATTACATTAACAGGCTATCATGTATGGAAGTTATCTCTAAGGGCTCAATGGCAATCCAAGGGTCAATTTGATCAAAACTAATACTTCCTATGAAGGTTTACACTCCCCCTCAATCCATTCTCTCCTTTTGTCAAACTTTTGACAAAGATTTAACTATTAGGTGCAAGAAGAAGATGGTTTAACCAAATGAGGGTCAACTTCAAGGAAAGGATTAGATTCATATAACTATAGAGCACAATATGATCAAATTACCAAAAGAAAGCAAGGTCTAATGGGAAAAAACAATCATGGATACCAATTGGAAAAACAAAGAGTACCAATTGAGATTTAAGGATATGACTATTAAACATAATCAATCTAAGATGGATTTAAAAATATAACTATTAGGAAAAATCCAAATTAGAGCTATCCATGATTTGGGGTTTATTAATCATAGCATCAAATAATTTAACTAAGAAGAACATATGCTATGAAAGTTTTGAAAATCATTTCATTCAATCATTAAATATGACTATTAAAGTGCAAGATGAGTGAAATGAAATTCAAACATGAAGCCAACCTCAACTAATAACCAACCAATATTATGAACACATAAACATGGTGGTCATGAGATATACCTATATGAGCAAAAGAGAGGTGGCAACATGAGCATTATGATGCTAATGGTGTGTGACATGGAACAATCATATTACTTATCAAGTTCAATCCAATGCACACAAGGTTTATCACATTCACAAGAAATCAAATCAATCAAACATTATACTAATTGAATCCAATTGAATTTGATAACATGATAAAGAACAAGAATGTGACAAAATTCCATCAAGCATCACAAATGCATATTCATCACTTTTAAAGATATAACTATTGAGCATAGTGAAGAACAAGGTAAATTGCAATGCAAAAGGATATTACTATGAAATGCATGCAATTTAAAAAGTGACTAAATCATATGAATTCAACATCTAAGTTATCCATCAAACACATAGAAATATGAGGAATGGATTTCAAAGAGTTTCATATGATCAAGATCACTACTATGAAGTTGAAACATGTCTAAGGATGATATCACTTAGAGAATATACATGAATCAACATCATAACCATCCAAAAAGAAAAGACTATAAAGCATAGAGGATGGATTTGAGTTCTAGTATGGTTTCAACAAATATAATAAATACCACAACCATACATAGAACGATTTGACATTTGCATAGAGAGGATCAATCAACACTCAAGATCTAACTCATACCATATCATCAATAAAAATACAACTATGTGAGCACAAGAAGGTATGGAATTAAAGGTATCAATCTATCATGCAACATCTCCACTCTTAGCAAATGTCCTAAGCTTACAATGCAATGGAAAAGGATATGAGGTCTATACCAAATGAACTTAGCACATAAAATCACAAATGTACTTATTAGGCTCAAATGATAATAAAACAAAAGATTTTACTAAAAAGCACATAACCAATCATCAAAATGCATTAATGAGAATATATACCAAGTTAGGCACAAACATGCAAATCAATGAAACCATATCCAACCAAGCAATGTAAGACAACAAAATCAATTTGCATAAAGAATGTAACTCAAAGAGCAAAGATGCAAATTGTTTGTAAAAATTATTTCCTTTCAAAAGATACAATCATAATTAGGCACAAGGAAATAAATTCAAGGAAAATGCTTCTATAAATATAACTAATAAAGCTTAGAACATTTTCCAAAGTTTTTCAAATCACTTCAATGTATGAAATTCCAACAAAGAATCATTTATAGAATTAAGAGCAAGTGATTTTGAAAAACAAGAAGTGTACTATTGTAAAGTTTTCAATTTGTAAAAACAATAGACACTTACAAATTTTCCATATCAAAAGATATAACTTGTAAATCAATGGAAAACTAAGGTTGCTTCAAATCATTTGATTTCCAAAAAGGATCTAACTATGACAAACATCAAATGATTTTCCAACATCAATTGATCATGAAAAACTAGCTATGAAAGCATTTGTAATCACAATCAATTGATCATGAATAGATATGCACTACAAGAAATATAACTATATGATCAAAATGCAAATCCATCATGAAATTATTGCAATCAAAGGATTTTGAAAACCATGAGATATAACTTAGAAGTTCATGAATACAAAATCAAATGATCACAAAGAAACATTGCATTTTAAAAGATGTGACTATAAAGCAACAAAATGCAAATGTACAAAGACCAACAAATAGATATAACTAAAAAGAGTAGGTTGGTCTAGGGGTATCAAGGCCTAAAGGTTACTCAAATAGTCTACCTTTGAAAATTCACCTAAGGTCTTGAAAAGGTTGTCCATGAGAGAACACTTTGAGGACTCACCAACTCTAGAAGATATAACTTGGAAAAGTCTTAGAGTGGTGCAATGAGGCTAGGGAAAAATCCATTTTCAATCATAGTGGAAATCTTTAAAAAGATATGCAATAAATCACAACACTAGGGTTCAAATCTAGCAAGGATCAACTCCGGGTTGTTAAGCCCTAAAATGGAGTAACCCGCTCTGATACCACTTGTAAGTCTATGGGGATCCAAACCCTAGAGGGGGGGGGGGTGAATAGGGTGAGCTCCAATTATGACCAATTTTAACAAATTTAACTTCTTTAAAACAAACTAGTCACAAGTGATGATTATCAAACAACATGCGGAAGCTTAATAAAAACAATCACCACAAAGCAAGCACCATCACACAAGGATTTATAGTGGTTCGGCCCCAATGCCTACATCCACTACCGGCTTGTGATCCAACACCCCACCGGATTTCCACTATTTATGCTTTTCAATAGGCTAAGCAATAACCTTTACAATATGCTTTCCAAGGCTAAGCAATAACCTTACATTGATGTTTTTCAAGGCTTAACATCAACCTATACATTATGCTTTTATAGGCTAAGCAATAACCTCTTCAACCATAGGTTGGTTATCTCACTAAATTAGTGTCTAACATACACTTGATGGAGATTCTATTAAGCTCATTACAATGCCTCTTAAATAGGCGGATATGGGAGTGTAAAACAAATACACACTCACACTATGAATGCAAAGATGAAAGTATATGAAGTGTGTGTGTGTGGTCCTCAATCATTTTGAAAATGAAAGTTCATAAATGTATGCCTAAGGCTTTTGAAAATTTTAGCTCATAAAACATTTATGATTGAGGAAGTAATGCAATCACATGTTAAAAGTAACAACTTGTTAATGATATCAAAGTTACACAAGTTGTATGAAATGGATTAGCTCTAAACATGTGATGCATAGGGATGTCAATCAAATCATCAATGTAGCTCAAAACATAAAAATAGATTTGATTGATATGAGGGGACAAATCATATGTAATTATAAAGACAACTTGAAAATGATTTACCAATCAAAGTAAGGCAAGTTGTGAAACATTAAAACAATAATACACATATGATTTGTAATGATGTTGAATCCAAAACATAAGATACATTTGAGAGAGATTTTCTTATGATGGAAAACAACACCCAAAGATTCAACAAAGTATATGAATCATGTTACATTTTTCATTAACATGATCTACTTAGATTTACCAAAGATAAAGTACTACTTTGATGAATCAATGGTGATGTATCCAAAACAATAGATCTATTCAAAATATAGAATATGCTAAGGATACAACAAATCATAGATTAACATGTTACAAAGATTTACCAATGATAAAACAAACATGTAAACATATGATTTGTAAAGAAGTTGAATCCAAAACATAAGATAGTTTTGAAAGTGATTTTCTTATGATGGAAAACAACAACCAAAGATTCAACCAAGTATATGGATCATGTTACATATAATTCCAAAGGTTTTTCCATTAACATGATCTACTTAGATTTACCAAATAAAGTACTACTTGGATTGAATCATATGGTGTTGTATCCAAAACAATTAAATCAACTCAAAACATAAAACATGTTAAGGACACAACACAAACATAGTTTAACATGCTAGAAATGATTTACCAAAAATAAAACAAAGCATGAAAACATATGATTAAGGAAGGAAGAGCCTACTTGGTAGTTTAACTTCATTAGTCCAAGCTTTAGCTTTCCTAATCATCCCCTTCATCCCTTGGTTCTTTTCCCTTTTGATATGCCTCAATACCTCTCAAGGAGGGGCTTAAAATTCCCAACTTTTGGCAAGGGAAAGAACTCATATTTATAGCAAAAAGTTGCCAACGGCTAGTTCTCGGTCGACCGGCAAAGGGGTCTCGGTCGACCGGGAAGGCACAACGGTCATATTTCTGACCGTTGGGGCTTCAGGCAAAATTCTGCTGCAGTGTCCTCGGTCGACCGAGACCTGTGGGTCGGTCGACCGGCGACACTGCCGGGCCACCCCCCCTTTTTGCAAAAATTCAACTTTTCACATTTTAAAGGTATTTCTTTGGGGGACCTTTTGGCCACTAAATCAAGCTTGAAAACCATGTTTTAAAGATTCTAATGGTTTTTAAAACATGAACATAAAAAGCCTAAAAAGATTCAAAACTTTAAAAACAAAGGCTTGCTTGATTTCTTGAAAAACTCTTTTCTAAACAACCAATGCATCCAAGATTTAAAAACAAATCATGCATAAATGAATACTTTTACAAATCTTAAAAGCAATGCATGAATAAAACAAGATTTCAAGTTTATTTAAAACCAATGCAAGTGTGTAAATCAAATGATGCTTGAATGATAATGCATCCATCAAATTGCAATCTATAAAAACCCTAACAATCTCCCCCTTTGCAATTTGATGGCAAACACACTCACCACTGAACATACACACTTAGTATTCAGCTCCCCCTCAGCTGGACAAGGCTTGAAATCTTCTTGGATGCTTCTTCTCTTAGCTTGGGCTCTTGGGCTTCATTCTTCATGATGCTTGGTGCTTAAATATTCTTTAAGCTTTCTTTCTTCTTTCTTTCTTTATCCAAGCATCTTCTTTAGCTTCCAAGCTTTGTTTCTTCTATTTGCTCTCCCCCTTTGACCATGCCTCTTTCTCCCTTTGGCAAGGTATGTATTCTCTCCCCTTGTAGAAGATCATACAAAAACCTCCCCTTAGGAAGCTTTGGACATTCTCTTCACCCTTTGAGAAATTGAATATTTTCTCCCCCTTTGCCATTAAATTGCAAAGGTACCTACACACATGAAACAAGGAAAATACCTTTAGTAGCACCTGTTAACAAAAGAAATCGAAAGTGAATTACATTAACAGGCTATCATGTATGGAAGTTATCTCTAAGGGCTCAATGGCAATCCAAGGGTCAATTTGATCAAAACTAATACTTCCTATGAAGGTTTACACTCCCCCTCAATCCATTCTCTCCTTTTGTCAAACTTTTGACAAAGATTTAACTATTAGGTGCAAGAAGAAGATGGTCTAACCAAATGAGGGTCAACTTCAAGGAAAGGATTAGATTCATATAACTATAGAGCACAATATGATCAAATTACCAAAAGAAAGCAAGGTCTAATGGGAAAAAACAATCATGGATACCAATTGGAAAAACAAAGAGTACCAATTGAGATTTAAGGATATGACTATTAAACATAATCAATCTAAGATGGATTTAAAAATATAACTATTAGGAAAAATCCAAATTAGAGCTATCCATGATTTGGGGTTTATTAATCATAGCATCAAATAATTTAACTAAGAAGAACATATGCTATGAAAGTTTTGAAAATCATTTCATTCAATCATTAAATATGACTATTAAAGTGCAAGATGAGTGAAATGAAATTCAAACATGAAGCCAACCTCAACTAATAACCAACCAATATTATGAACACATAAACATGGTGGTCATGAGATATACCTATATGAGCAAAAGAGAGGTGGCAACATGAGCATTATGATGCTAATGGTGTGTGACATGGAACAATCATATTACTTATCAAGTTCAATCCAATGCACACAAGGTTTATCACATTCACAAGAAATCAAATCAATCAAACATTATACTAATTGAATCCAATTGAATTTGATAACATGATAAAGAACAAGAATGTGACAAAATTCCATCAAGCATCACAAATGCATATTCATCACTTTTAAAGATATAACTATTGAGCATAGTGAAGAACAAGGTAAATTGCAATGCAAAAGGATATTACTATGAAATGCATGCAATTTAAAAAGTGACTAAATCATATGAATTCAACATCTAAGTTATCCATCAAACACATAGAAATATGAGGAATGGATTTCAAAGAGTTTCATATGATCAAGATCACTACTATGAAGTTGAAACATGTCTAAGGATGATATCACTTAGAGAATATACATGAATCAACATCATAACCATCCAAAAAGAAAAGACTATAAAGCATAGAGGATGGATTTGAGTTCTAGTATGGTTTCAACAAATATAATAAATACCACAACCATACATAGAACGATTTGACATTTGCATAGAGAGGATCAATCAACACTCAAGATCTAACTCATACCATATCATCAATAAAAATACAACTATGTGAGCACAAGAAGGTATGGAATTAAAGGTATCAATCTATCATGCAACATCTCCACTCTTAGCAAATGTCCTAAGCTTACAATGCAATGGAAAAGGATATGAGGTCTATACCAAATGAACTTAGCACATAAAATCACAAATGTACTTATTAGGCTCAAATGATAATAAAACAAAAGATTTTACTAAAAAGCACATAACCAATCATCAAAATGCATTAATGAGAATATATACCAAGTTAGGCACAAACATGCAAATCAATGAAACCATATCCAACCAAGCAATGTAAGACAACAAAATCAATTTGCATAAAGAATGTAACTCAAAGAGCAAAGATGCAAATTGTTTGTAAAAATTATTTCCTTTCAAAAGATACAATCATAATTAGGCACAAGGAAATAAATTCAAGGAAAATGCTTCTATAAATATAACTAATAAAGCTTAGAACATTTTCCAAAGTTTTTCAAATCACTTCAATGTATGAAATTCCAACAAAGAATCATTTATAGAATTAAGAGCAAGTGATTTTGAAAAACAAGAAGTGTACTATTGTAAAGTTTTCAATTTGTAAAAACAATAGACACTTACAAATTTTCCATATCAAAAGATATAACTTGTAAATCAATGGAAAACTAAGGTTGCTTCAAATCATTTGATTTCCAAAAAGGATCTAACTATGACAAACATCAAATGATTTTCCAACATCAATTGATCATGAAAAACTAGCTATGAAAGCATTTGTAATCACAATCAATTGATCATGAATAGATATGCACTACAAGAAATATAACTATATGATCAAAATGCAAATCCATCATGAAATTATTGCAATCAAAGGATTTTGAAAACCATGAGATATAACTTAGAAGTTCATGAATACAAAATCAAATGATCACAAAGAAACATTGCATTTTAAAAGATGTGACTATAAAGCAACAAAATGCAAATGTACAAAGACCAACAAATAGATATAACTAAAAAGAGTAGGTTGGTCTAGGGGTATCAAGGCCTAAAGGTTACTCAAATAGTCTACCTTTGAAAATTCACCTAAGGTCTTGAAAAGGTTGTCCATGAGAGAACACTTTGAGGACTCACCAACTCTAGAAGATATAACTTGGAAAAGTCTTAGAGTGGTGCAATGAGGCTAGGGAAAAATCCATTTTCAATCATAGTGGAAATCTTTAAAAAGATATGCAATAAATCACAACACTAGGGTTCAAATCTAGCAAGGATCAACTCCGGGTTGTTAAGCCCTAAAATGGAGTAACCCGCTCTGATACCACTTGTAAGTCCATGGGGATCGAAACCCTAGAGGGGGGGGGGGGGGGTGAATAGGGTGAGCTCCAATTATGACCAATTTTAACAAATTTAACTTCTTTAAAACAAACTAGTCACAAGTGATGATTATCAAACAACATGCGGAAGCTTAATAAAAACAATCACCACAAAGCAAGCACCATCACACAAGGATTTATAGTGGTTCGGCCCCAATGCCTACATCCACTACCGGCTTGTGATCCAACACCCCACCGGATTTCCACTATTTATGCTTTTCAATAGGCTAAGCAATAACCTTTACAATATGCTTTCCAAGGCTAAGCAATAACCTTACATTGATGTTTTTCAAGGCTTAACATCAACCTATACATTATGCTTTTATAGGCTAAGCAATAACCTCTTCAACCATAGGTTGGTTATCTCACTAAATTAGTGTCTAACATACACTTGATGGAGATTCTATTAAGCTCATTACAATGCCTCTTAAATAGGCGGATATGGGAGTGTAAAACAAATACACACTCACACTATGAATGCAAAGATGAAAGTATATGAAGTGTGTGTGTGTGGTCCTCAATCATTTTGAAAATGAAAGTTCATAAATGTATGCCTAAGGCTTTTGAAAATTTTAGCTCATAAAACATTTATGATTGAGGAAGTAATGCAATCACATGTTAAAAGTAACAACTTGTTAATGATATCAAAGTTACACAAGTTGTATGAAATGGATTAGCTCTAAACATGTGATGCATAGGGATGTCAATCAAATCATCAATGTAGCTCAAAACATAAAAATAGATTTGATTGATATGAGGGGACAAATCATATGTAATTATAAAGACAACTTGAAAATGATTTACCAATCAAAGTAAGGCAAGTTGTGAAACATTAAAACAATAATACACATATGATTTGTAATGATGTTGAATCCAAAACATAAGATACATTTGAGAGAGATTTTCTTATGATGGAAAACAACACCCAAAGATTCAACAAAGTATATGAATCATGTTACATTTTTCATTAACATGATCTACTTAGATTTACCAAAGATAAAGTACTACTTTGATGAATCAATGGTGATGTATCCAAAACAATAGATCTATTCAAAATATAGAATATGCTAAGGATACAACAAATCATAGATTAACATGTTACAAAGATTTACCAATGATAAAACAAACATGTAAACATATGATTTGTAAAGAAGTTGAATCCAAAACATAAGATAGTTTTGAAAGTGATTTTCTTATGATGGAAAACAACAACCAAAGATTCAACCAAGTATATGGATCATGTTACATATAATTCCAAAGGTTTTTCCATTAACATGATCTACTTAGATTTACCAAATAAAGTACTACTTGGATTGAATCATATGGTGTTGTATCCAAAACAATTAAATCAACTCAAAACATAAAACATGTTAAGGACACAACACAAACATAGTTTAACATGCTAGAAATGATTTACCAAAAATAAAACAAAGCATGAAAACATATGATTAAGGAAGGAAGAGCCTACTTGGTAGTTTAACTTCATTAGTCCAAGCTTTAGCTTTCCTAATCATCCCCTTCATCCCTTGGTTCTTTTCCCTTTTGATATGCCTCAATACCTCTCAAGGAGGGGCTTAAAATTCCCAACTTTTGGCAAGGGAAAGAACTCATATTTATAGCAAAAAGTTGCCAACGGCTAGTTCTCGGTCGACCGGCAAAGGGGTCTCGGTCGACCGGGAAGGCACAACGGTCATATTTCTGACCGTTGGGGCTTCAGGCAAAATTCTGCTGCAGTGTCCTCGGTCGACCGAGACCTGTGGGTCGGTCGACCGGCGACACTGCCGGGCCACCCCCCCTTTTTGCAAAAATTCAACTTTTCACATTTTAAAGGTATTTCTTTGGGGGACCTTTTGGCCACTAAATCAAGCTTGAAAACCATGTTTTAAAGATTCTAATGGTTTTTAAAACATGAACATAAAAAGCCTAAAAAGATTCAAAACTTTAAAAACAAAGGCTTGCTTGATTTCTTGAAAAACTCTTTTCTAAACAACCAATGCATCCAAGATTTAAAAAAAAATCATGCATAAATGAATACTTTTACAAATCTTAAAAGCAATGCATGAATAAAACAAGATTTCAAGTTTATTTAAAACCAATGCAAGTGTGTAAATCAAATGATGCTTGAATGATAATGCATCCATCAAATTGCAATCTATAAAAACCCTAACAATCTCCCCCTTTGCAATTTGATGGCAAACACACTCACCACTGAACATACACACTTAGTATTCAGCTCCCCCTCAGCTGGACAAGGCTTGAAATCTTCTTGGATGCTTCTTCTCTTAGCTTGGGCTCTTGGGCTTCATTCTTCATGATGCTTGGTGCTTAAATATTCTTTAAGCTTTCTTTCTTCTTTCTTTCTTTATCCAAGCATCTTCTTTAGCTTCCAAGCTTTGTTTCTTCTATTTGCTCTCCCCCTTTGACCATGCCTCTTTCTCCCTTTGGCAAGGTATGTATTCTCTCCCCTTGTAGAAGATCATACAAAAACCTCCCCTTAGGAAGCTTTGGACATTCTCTTCACCCTTTGAGAAATTGAATATTTTCTCCCCCTTTGCCATTAAATTGCAAAGGTACCTACACACATGAAACAAGGAAAATACCTTTAGTAGCACCTGTTAACAAAAGAAATCGAAAGTGAATTACATTAACAGGCTATCATGTATGGAAGTTATCTCTAAGGGCTCAATGGCAATCCAAGGGTCAATTTGATCAAAACTAATACTTCCTATGAAGGTTTACACTCCCCCTCAATCCATTCTCTCCTTTTGTCAAACTTTTGACAAAGATTTAACTATTAGGTGCAAGAAGAAGATGGTCTAACCAAATGAGGGTCAACTTCAAGGAAAGGATTAGATTCATATAACTATAGAGCACAATATGATCAAATTACCAAAAGAAAGCAAGGTCTAATGGGAAAAAACAATCATGGATACCAATTGGAAAAACAAAGAGTACCAATTGAGATTTAAGGATATGACTATTAAACATAATCAATCTAAGATGGATTTAAAAATATAACTATTAGGAAAAATCCAAATTAGAGCTATCCATGATTTGGGGTTTATTAATCATAGCATCAAATAATTTAACTAAGAAGAACATATGCTATGAAAGTTTTGAAAATCATTTCATTCAATCATTAAATATGACTATTAAAGTGCAAGATGAGTGAAATGAAATTCAAACATGAAGCCAACCTCAACTAATAACCAACCAATATTATGAACACATAAACATGGTGGTCATGAGATATACCTATATGAGCAAAAGAGAGGTGGCAACATGAGCATTATGATGCTAATGGTGTGTGACATGGAACAATCATATTACTTATCAAGTTCAATCCAATGCACACAAGGTTTATCACATTCACAAGAAATCAAATCAATCAAACATTATACTAATTGAATCCAATTGAATTTGATAACATGATAAAGAACAAGAATGTGACAAAATTCCATCAAGCATCACAAATGCATATTCATCACTTTTAAAGATATAACTATTGAGCATAGTGAAGAACAAGGTAAATTGCAATGCAAAAGGATATTACTATGAAATGCATGCAATTTAAAAAGTGACTAAATCATATGAATTCAACATCTAAGTTATCCATCAAACACATAGAAATATGAGGAATGGATTTCAAAGAGTTTCATATGATCAAGATCACTACTATGAAGTTGAAACATGTCTAAGGATGATATCACTTAGAGAATATACATGAATCAACATCATAACCATCCAAAAAGAAAAGACTATAAAGCATAGAGGATGGATTTGAGTTCTAGTATGGTTTCAACAAATATAATAAATACCACAACCATACATAGAACGATTTGACATTTGCATAGAGAGGATCAATCAACACTCAAGATCTAACTCATACCATATCATCAATAAAAATACAACTATGTGAGCACAAGAAGGTATGGAATTAAAGGTATCAATCTATCATGCAACATCTCCACTCTTAGCAAATGTCCTAAGCTTACAATGCAATGGAAAAGGATATGAGGTCTATACCAAATGAACTTAGCACATAAAATCACAAATGTACTTATTAGGCTCAAATGATAATAAAACAAAAGATTTTACTAAAAAGCACATAACCAATCATCAAAATGCATTAATGAGAATATATACCAAGTTAGGCACAAACATGCAAATCAATGAAACCATATCCAACCAAGCAATGTAAGACAACAAAATCAATTTGCATAAAGAATGTAACTCAAAGAGCAAAGATGCAAATTGTTTGTAAAAATTATTTCCTTTCAAAAGATACAATCATAATTAGGCACAAGGAAATAAATTCAAGGAAAATGCTTCTATAAATATAACTAATAAAGCTTAGAACATTTTCCAAAGTTTTTCAAATCACTTCAATGTATGAAATTCCAACAAAGAATCATTTATAGAATTAAGAGCAAGTGATTTTGAAAAACAAGAAGTGTACTATTGTAAAGTTTTCAATTTGTAAAAACAATAGACACTTACAAATTTTCCATATCAAAAGATATAACTTGTAAATCAATGGAAAACTAAGGTTGCTTCAAATCATTTGATTTCCAAAAAGGATCTAACTATGACAAACATCAAATGATTTTCCAACATCAATTGATCATGAAAAACTAGCTATGAAAGCATTTGTAATCACAATCAATTGATCATGAATAGATATGCACTACAAGAAATATAACTATATGATCAAAATGCAAATCCATCATGAAATTATTGCAATCAAAGGATTTTGAAAACCATGAGATATAACTTAGAAGTTCATGAATACAAAATCAAATGATCACAAAGAAACATTGCATTTTAAAAGATGTGACTATAAAGCAACAAAATGCAAATGTACAAAGACCAACAAATAGATATAACTAAAAAGAGTAGGTTGGTCTAGGGGTATCAAGGCCTAAAGGTTACTCAAATAGTCTACCTTTGAAAATTCACCTAAGGTCTTGAAAAGGTTGTCCATGAGAGAACACTTTGAGGACTCACCAACTCTAGAAGATATAACTTGGAAAAGTCTTAGAGTGGTGCAATGAGGCTAGGGAAAAATCCATTTTCAATCATAGTGGAAATCTTTAAAAAGATATGCAATAAATCACAACACTAGGGTTCAAATCTAGCAAGGATCAACTCCGGGTTGTTAAGCCCTAAAATGGAGTAACCCGCTCTGATACCACTTGTAAGTCCATGGGGATCCAAACCCTAGAGGGGGGGGGGGGGGGGGGGGGGGTGAATAGGGTGAGCTCCAATTATGACCAATTTTAACAAATTTAACTTCTTTAAAACAAACTAGTCACAAGTGATGATTATCAAACAACATGCGGAAGCTTAATAAAAACAATCACCACAAAGCAAGCACCATCACACAAGGATTTATAGTGGTTCGGCCCCAATGCCTACATCCACTACCGGCTTGTGATCCAACACCCCACCGGATTTCCACTATTTATGCTTTTCAATAGGCTAAGCAATAACCTTTACAATATGCTTTCCAAGGCTAAGCAATAACCTTACATTGATGTTTTTCAAGGCTTAACATCAACCTATACATTATGCTTTTATAGGCTAAGCAATAACCTCTTCAACCATAGGTTGGTTATCTCACTAAATTAGTGTCTAACATACACTTGATGGAGATTCTATTAAGCTCATTACAATGCCTCTTAAATAGGCGGATATGGGAGTGTAAAACAAATACACACTCACACTATGAATGCAAAGATGAAAGTATATGAAGTGTGTGTGTGTGGTCCTCAATCATTTTGAAAATGAAAGTTCATAAATGTATGCCTAAGGCTTTTGAAAATTTTAGCTCATAAAACATTTATGATTGAGGAAGTAATGCAATCACATGTTAAAAGTAACAACTTGTTAATGATATCAAAGTTACACAAGTTGTATGAAATGGATTAGCTCTAAACATGTGATGCATAGGGATGTCAATCAAATCATCAATGTAGCTCAAAACATAAAAATAGATTTGATTGATATGAGGGGACAAATCATATGTAATTATAAAGACAACTTGAAAATGATTTACCAATCAAAGTAAGGCAAGTTGTGAAACATTAAAACAATAATACACATATGATTTGTAATGATGTTGAATCCAAAACATAAGATACATTTGAGAGAGATTTTCTTATGATGGAAAACAACACCCAAAGATTCAACAAAGTATATGAATCATGTTACATTTTTCATTAACATGATCTACTTAGATTTACCAAAGATAAAGTACTACTTTGATGAATCAATGGTGATGTATCCAAAACAATAGATCTATTCAAAATATAGAATATGCTAAGGATACAACAAATCATAGATTAACATGTTACAAAGATTTACCAATGATAAAACAAACATGTAAACATATGATTTGTAAAGAAGTTGAATCCAAAACATAAGATAGTTTTGAAAGTGATTTTCTTATGATGGAAAACAACAACCAAAGATTCAACCAAGTATATGGATCATGTTACATATAATTCCAAAGGTTTTTCCATTAACATGATCTACTTAGATTTACCAAATAAAGTACTACTTGGATTGAATCATATGGTGTTGTATCCAAAACAATTAAATCAACTCAAAACATAAAACATGTTAAGGACACAACACAAACATAGTTTAACATGCTAGAAATGATTTACCAAAAATAAAACAAAGCATGAAAACATATGATTAAGGAAGGAAGAGCCTACTTGGTAGTTTAACTTCATTAGTCCAAGCTTTAGCTTTCCTAATCATCCCCTTCATCCCTTGGTTCTTTTCCCTTTTGATATGCCTCAATACCTCTCAAGGAGGGGCTTAAAATTCCCAACTTTTGGCAAGGGAAAGAACTCATATTTATAGCAAAAAGTTGCCAACGGCTAGTTCTCGGTCGACCGGCAAAGGGGTCTCGGTCGACCGGGAAGGCACAACGGTCATATTTCTGACCGTTGGGGCTTCAGGCAAAATTCTGCTGCAGTGTCCTCGGTCGACCGAGACCTGTGGGTCGGTCGACCGGCGACACTGCCGGGCCACCCCCCCTTTTTGCAAAAATTCAACTTTTCACATTTTAAAGGTATTTCTTTGGGGGACCTTTTGGCCACTAAATCAAGCTTGAAAACCATGTTTTAAAGATTCTAATGGTTTTTAAAACATGAACATAAAAAGCCTAAAAAGATTCAAAACTTTAAAAACAAAGGCTTGCTTGATTTCTTGAAAAACTCTTTTCTAAACAACCAATGCATCCAAGATTTAAAAACAAATCATGCATAAATGAATACTTTTACAAATCTTAAAAGCAATGCATGAATAAAACAAGATTTCAAGTTTATTTAAAACCAATGCAAGTGTGTAAATCAAATGATGCTTGAATGATAATGCATCCATCAAATTGCAATCTATAAAAACCCTAACAGATTCCAGTCCTCTAGGTAGACCCGGATCTGGGTTTTCCTATCGGAGCAGGGTCTAGAGCCAACTAAACAGGTACCGAGTCAAGACCGGATCCGGATCCGGAACCGGAACCATTATTTAGAAACGTGTCCGGGTCCATTATGGTTCCGATCCGGAACCGTTACGTTTGCAACCCTAGAAACATGCCTAGTAGTCGACACATCACTGATTTGCTGTGCATGTAAGCAACTATGTGGCGTTTAGCTACGGCCCTAAATAGTTATCGAGCTTGATTTGACCAGTTCCATCAGTCCTCCGGCTTGTTGGTTAGGTCCAGAGAGTTTCCAAATCTAAGCATGTCAACGAAAACCAAGTTTAGATGTTGATTACAAGATTGCAAAATCTCGTGTGATTGCTTTAGATTAGATACGTGATAACACTACGTGCTTTTAAAATTTCTTTCATAGATGTGTTCTCTTAAGGGCCCCTCTGTTTGCGTGGAAATGAATTTTTAAGAATTTGTTATCAAGTGAATCACACCGATGATCATTAAAGACTACGAGTGATGGAAGGTTTAAGGATGGAGTTGTAGACAGGAGCAAATTGCTTTAATAGAGTGATATCTCGGATTTTATTCTTTAATTATGGGGATGTTATTTGATGACCATTTATATATTTCTACTTTTGTTTATGGGGAAGTATAAATATTAAAAAGACTAGAAAATCAATTCCTCATGTGTCAATTGCCAAAGTCAGCTTGTGTGGTTTTTTTTCTCTCTATTCATACCATATGGGACATCACTATATATGGGCTACAAGAAAAAACGCAACTGTCGATTCTTTCATTCTATTTTATGTTAATCGGAAATGGAAAGGTCCTGGGACTTTATTTGGACACTCGCGCAGCTTTACCGCAGCTGGAATGGGAGGTAAATTCGCATTTTCCAGTTTTCGTCCTCATAAATTTGCAATTTCCAGTTTTCCTCCTCTGTGAGAGGAGGAAAACCGGAAATCGCAGGTATACCGCGGATACATACGGCGGAAATCTTGCAAACCGATTTTTTAGCCCTTTTTTGCTTCTTTTACTTGTTGCAGGGTCACGGGTCTAGGCTTAGTTCACAATATGAAGGATGGACATGTGTGAATAACAATTGGATGAAATAATATCAAATCACAATAAACAAAATAAATCGTAAATTTACTTTACCGGCGAAGTAAAGTAACTGCTCATTATAAGAGAGGATAAAGTAAGGATGTAGTAGAATCAAAAGGTGAGATTTAGCATTTTTATTTTTTCTTTTAAAAACTACAATGTTTTTTTTTTGTAAGGAAGCTCATGGATTGGGCGTTGGGCATGGGGTTCAGTTATTATTAGGTTGGCCGTGCTCAGTTTCTTTTTTTTTTATTTACACTTAGTGCTTGAGAGTGGATTTTCCCGTCCCGCCCAAATATATATATATATATATACACACAAATTTATGAATGAGGGAGGGAGGGAGCAGCAATTCGGGGACTCAAACCCATGACCTCAAAGAGAAGGTGATATGACCAGAGCAGCTGTGCTGGCTTAGGACATGATAAGAAGCTTAATTAATTTTCTTTTCTATAGGTCTGGCTCAGGCTTCATCATTTCCATGTGGCTTGGGTTCGGGCCAACAACTTCAGGCATGACTCATGCTTGGGCCAGGTTTAGGCTTCTAGTTTAGAAGTGACTGTTGGACATTCTCGGAATAGCCCCGCCTCATAAATGAACACCCCTAGTCCTTTTTTTATCATTCTCTTGCATGAGCGAGTGTCCTTTTAACCTTTTTTTTATTTTTATGGAAGAGATGGTATTCGAAACATAATACTTTTTTTTATTTAACCCTCTCTTTTTAATGTCTCTCGTATTAGCCCTTCACTTTACTTAACCGGTAAAGTAAGCTGACCAAATATGAAATAGTTCGTGAGTGAGAAGTCGATGAATAGGGCTGTATCCACTCGTGACTAAATCCTACTTTAAAAAATCAGCAACATCTGGGCTTTTTGGATCGGATCCTTGCAGGTGACGAGTGGGTTTCACTATGGAATAGGTAGCAGCGGAATGAGCTCTCTGAAACCAAGTCCAAGATGGACTGAACACGGAAAATATGATTCAGTAAGGGCATGCTTGCCTCAATTTAGGATGATTATAGGTTAACCAAATTGATCTAGTCCTAACTAGACCACACTCCGTCTCCCGGGTAGGCCTATCTGAGTTGGCGAAAAGGACTTTCAAAGGCTTGCGCTAGCTAGGGCTAACTTGTGCCTGGCCTTTTTGGTCAGCAGGAATCCTATATATGGGGAGTTTCCCGTTAAAATCGCCTAGAAAGAGAGAAGCGACATTCTTAGACAGGTTTTGACAGATGTCTATCTATTATCATTACAGCCAACATATATTTGACTCACCATTCTGTTATGATCGTTTAACCTTCTCTTTCTTATTTCATATATTATTTACCCAAAGCATTGCAGGACGTTTTTGCTGGTCTTTAAGTGAGGATGCAGCCCATGACAATTACGTATGTGTTTAACAATCTCTTGGCCATGCACGACCTATATTTTCCGAGAAATTTCCGAACTAAATGTATCTTGGGTTCTACGAAATTATAGATTCTTCTATACATGGTGCAGAATTGTTACCATGAAAAACCAAAGATCCTAATATCTACGGTTGAGAATATACGTGAAACCAGCAAAACCTTCATTTCAACAGGGCAAAAAAAAAAAAAACCTATACTCGCAGACGTGTAGGGTTTGCAAACGGGTATCCGATTACCCGAAAGTTCCGACCTGTAAAAGAACCGGGCCCGGAACCTATTTTAGGTTCCGATTATTCATAAACGGGTCCGGGTCCAAACGGGTTCCGACATGTGGACCCGGGACCCGGCTTATGAACGTTTGATATTGCAAATTGTACCTCAAAATCAACGTTTTTTTGGACATTTTTATATACAATATTAGAGGTTGTAGACTTTGACGCGCTGTTTTAAGCTTAATGATATGCTTATTTTAAGAAAAATGAAGGAAAAAAGATAAATTTGAATCGATTTTGGTAGTAGATTCCAGTCCTCTAGGTAGACCCGGATCTGGATTTTCCTATCGGAGCAGGGTCTAGAGCCAACTAAACAGGTTCCGAGTCAAGACCGGATCCGGATCCGGAACCGGAACCATTATTTAGAAACGTGTCCGGGTCCATTATGGTTCCGATCCGGAACCGTTACGTTTGCAACCCTAGAAACATGCCTAGTAGTCGACACATCACTGATTTCCTGTGCATGTAAGCAACTATGTGGCGTTTAGCTACGGCCCTAAATAGTTATCGAGCTTGATTTGACCAGTTCCATCAGTCCTCCGGCTTGTTGGTTAGGTCCAGAGAGTTTCCAAATCTAAGCATGTCAACGAAAACCAAGTTTAGATGTTGATTACAAGATTGCAAAATCTCGTGTGATTGCTTTAGATTAGATACGTGATAACACTACGTGCTTTTAAAATTTCTTTCATAGATGTGTTCTCTTAAGGGCCCCTCTGTTTGCGTGGAATTGAATTTTTAAGAATTTGTTATCAAGTGAATCACACCGATGATCATTAAAGACTACGAGTGATGGAAGGTTTAAGGATGGAGTTGTAGACAGGAGCAAATTGCTTTAATAGAGTGATATCTCGGATTTTATTCTTTAATTATGGGGATGTTATTTGATGACCATTTATATATTTCTACTTTTGTTTATGGGGAAGTATAAATATTAAAAAGACTAGAAAATCAATTCCTCATGTGTCAATTGCCAAAGTCAGCTTGTGTGGTTTTTTTTCTCTCTATTCATACCATATGGGACATCACTATATATGGGCTACAAGAAAAAACGCAACTGTCGATTCTTTCATTCTATTTTATGTTAATAGGAAATGGAAAGGTCCTGGGACTTTATTTGGACACTCGCGCAGCTTTACCGCAGCTGGAATGGGAGGTAAATTCGCATTTTCCAGTTTTCGTCCTCATAAATTTGCAATTTCCAGTTTTCCTCCTCTGTGAGAGGAGGAAAACCGGAAATCGCAGGTATACCGCGGATACATACGGCGGAAATCTTGCAAACCGATTTTTTAGCCCTTTTTTGCTTCTTTTACTTGTTGGAGGGTCACGGGTCTGGGCTTAGTTCACAATATGAAGGATGGACATGTGTGAATAACAATTGGATGAAATAATATCAAATCACAATAAACAAAATAAATCGTAAATTTACTTTACCGGCGAAGTAAAGTAACTGCTCATTATAAGAGAGGATAAAGTAAGGATGTAGTAGAATCAAAAGGTGAGATTTAGCATTTTTATTTTTTCTTTTAAAAACTACAATGTTTTTTTTTTGTAAGGAAGCTCATGGATTGGGCGTTGGGCATGGGGTTCAGTTATTATTAGGTTGGCCGTGCTCAGTTTCTTTTTTTTTTATTTACACTTAGTGCTTGAGAGTGGATTTTCCCGTCCCGCCCAAATATATATATATATATATATACACACAAATTTATGAATGAGGGAGGGAGGGAGCAGCAATTCGGGGACTCAAACCCATGACCTCAAAGAGAAGGTGATATGACCAGAGCAGCTGTGCTGGCTTAGGACATGGTAAGAAGCTTAATTAATTTTCTTTTCTATAGGTCTGGCTCAGGCTTCATCATTTCCATGTGGCTTGGGTTCGGGCCAACAACTTCAGGCATGACTCATGCTTGGGCCAGGTTTAGGCTTCTAGTTTAGAAGTGACTGTTGGACATTCTCGGAATAGCCCCGCCTCATAAATGAACACCCCTAGTCCTTTTTTTATCATTCTCTTGCATGAGCGAGTGTCCTTTTAACCTTTTTTTTATTTTTATGGAAGAGATGGTATTCGAAACATAATACTTTTTTTTATTTAACCCTCTCTTTTTAATGTCTCTCGTATTAGCCCTTCACTTTACTTAACCGGTAAAGTAAGCTTACCAAATATGAAATAGTTCGAGAGTGAGAAGTCGATGAATAGGGCTGTATCCACTCGTGACTAAATCCTACTTTAAAAAATCAGCAACATCTGGGCTTTTTGGATCGGATCCTTGCAGGTGACGAGTGGGTTTCACTATGGAATAGGTAGCAGCGGAATGAGCTCTCTGAAACCAAGTCCAAGATGGACTGAACACGGAAAATATGATTCAGTAAGGGCATGCTTGCCTCAATTTAGGATGATTATAGGTTAACCAAATTGATCTAGTCCTAACTAGACCACACTCCGTCTCCCGGGTAGGCCTATCTGAGTTGGCGAAAAGGACTTTCAAAGGCTTGCGCTAGCTAGGGCTAACTTGTGCCTGGCCTTTTTGGTCAGCAGGAATCCTATATATGGGGAGTTTCCCGTTAAAATCGCCTAGAAAGAGAGAAGCGACATTCTTAGACAGGTTTTGACAGATGTCTATCTATTATCATTACAGCCAACATATATTTGACTCACCATTCTGTTATGATCGTTTAACCTTCTCTTTCTTATTTCATATATTATTTACCCAAAGCATTGCAGGACGTTTTTGCTGGTCTTTAAGTGAGGATGCAGCCCATGACAATTACGTATGTGTTTAACAATCTCTTGGCCATGCACGACCTATATTTTCCGAGAAATTTCCGAACTAAATGTATCTTGGGTTCTACGAAATTATAGATTCTTCTATACATGGTGCAGAATTGTTACCATGAAAAACCAAAGATCCTAATATCTACGGTTGAGAATATACGTGAAACCAGCAAAACCTTCATTTCAACAGGGCAAAAAAAAAAAAACCTATACTCGCAGACGTGTAGGGTTTGCAAACGGGTATCCGATTACCCGAAAGTTCCGACCTGTAAAAGAACCGGGCCCGGAACCTATTTTAGGTTCCGATTATTCATAAACGGGTCCGGGTCCAAACGGGTTCCGACATGTGGACCCGGGACCCGGCTTATGAACGTTTGATATTGCAAATTGTACCTCAAAATCAACGTTTTTTTGGACATTTTTATATACAATATTAGAGGTTGTAGACTTTGACGCGCTGTTTTAAGCTTAATGATATGCTTATTTTAAGAAAAATGAAGGAAAAAAGATAAATTTGAATCGATTTTGGTAGTAGATTCCAGTCCTCTAGGTAGACCCGGATCTGGATTTTCCTATCGGAGCAGGGTCTAGAGCCAACTAAACAGGTTCCGAGTCAAGACCGGATCCGGATCCGGAACCGGAACCATTATTTAGAAACGTGTCCGGGTCCATTATGGTTCCGATCCGGAACCGTTACGTTTGCAACCCTAGAAACATGCCTAGTAGTCGACACATCACTGATTTCCTGTGCATGTAAGCAACTATGTGGCGTTTAGCTACGGCCCTAAATAGTTATCGAGCTTGATTTGACCAGTTCCATCAGTCCTCCGGCTTGTTGGTTAGGTCCAGAGAGTTTCCAAATCTAAGCATGTCAACGAAAACCAAGTTTAGATGTTGATTACAAGATTGCAAAATCTCGTGTGATTGCTTTAGATTAGATACGTGATAACACTACGTGCTTTTAAAATTTCTTTCATAGATGTGTTCTCTTAAGGGCCCCTCTGTTTGCGTGGAATTGAATTTTTAAGAATTTGTTATCAAGTGAATCACACCGATGATCATTAAAGACTACGAGTGATGGAAGGTTTAAGGATGGAGTTGTAGACAGGAGCAAATTGCTTTAATAGAGTGATATCTCGGATTTTATTCTTTAATTATGGGGATGTTATTTGATGACCATTTATATATTTCTACTTTTGTTTATGGGGAAGTATAAATATTAAAAAGACTAGAAAATCAATTCCTCATGTGTCAATTGCCAAAGTCAGCTTGTGTGGTTTTTTTTCTCTCTATTCATACCATATGGGACATCACTATATATGGGCTACAAGAAAAAACGCAACTGTCGATTCTTTCATTCTATTTTATGTTAATAGGAAATGGAAAGGTCCTGGGACTTTATTTGGACACTCGCGCAGCTTTACCGCAGCTGGAATGGGAGGTAAATTCGCATTTTCCAGTTTTCGTCCTCATAAATTTGCAATTTCCAGTTTTCCTCCTCTGTGAGAGGAGGAAAACCGGAAATCGCAGGTATACCGCGGATACATACGGCGGAAATCTTGCAAACCGATTTTTTAGCCCTTTTTTGCTTCTTTTACTTGTTGGAGGGTCACGGGTCTGGGCTTAGTTCACAATATGAAGGATGGACATGTGTGAATAACAATTGGATGAAATAATATCAAATCACAATAAACAAAATAAATCGTAAATTTACTTTACCGGCGAAGTAAAGTAACTGCTCATTATAAGAGAGGATAAAGTAAGGATGTAGTAGAATCAAAAGGTGAGATTTAGCATTTTTATTTTTTCTTTTAAAAACTACAATGTTTTTTTTTTGTAAGGAAGCTCATGGATTGGGCGTTGGGCATGGGGTTCAGTTATTATTAGGTTGGCCGTGCTCAGTTTCTTTTTTTTTTATTTACACTTAGTGCTTGAGAGTGGATTTTCCCGTCCCGCCCAAATATATATATATATATATACACACAAATTTATGAATGAGGGAGGGAGGGAGCAGCAATTCGGGGACTCAAACCCATGACCTCAAAGAGAAGGTGATATGACCAGAGCAGCTGTGCTGGCTTAGGACATGGTAAGAAGCTTAATTAATTTTCTTTTCTATAGGTCTGGCTCAGGCTTCATCATTTCCATGTGGCTTGGGTTCGGGCCAACAACTTCAGGCATGACTCATGCTTGGGCCAGGTTTAGGCTTCTAGTTTAGAAGTGACTGTTGGACATTCTCGGAATAGCCCCGCCTCATAAATGAACACCCCTAGTCCTTTTTTTATCATTCTCTTGCATGAGCGAGTGTCCTTTTAACCTTTTTTTTATTTTTATGGAAGAGATGGTATTCGAAACATAATACTTTTTTTTATTTAACCCTCTCTTTTTAATGTCTCTCGTATTAGCCCTTCACTTTACTTAACCGGTAAAGTAAGCTTACCAAATATGAAATAGTTCGAGAGTGAGAAGTCGATGAATAGGGCTGTATCCACTCGTGACTAAATCCTACTTTAAAAAATCAGCAACATCTGGGCTTTTTGGATCGGATCCTTGCAGGTGACGAGTGGGTTTCACTATGGAATAGGTAGCAGCGGAATGAGCTCTCTGAAACCAAGTCCAAGATGGACTGAACACGGAAAATATGATTCAGTAAGGGCATGCTTGCCTCAATTTAGGATGATTATAGGTTAACCAAATTGATCTAGTCCTAACTAGACCACACTCCGTCTCCCGGGTAGGCCTATCTGAGTTGGCGAAAAGGACTTTCAAAGGCTTGCGCTAGCTAGGGCTAACTTGTGCCTGGCCTTTTTGGTCAGCAGGAATCCTATATATGGGGAGTTTCCCGTTAAAATCGCCTAGAAAGAGAGAAGCGACATTCTTAGACAGGTTTTGACAGATGTCTATCTATTATCATTACAGCCAACATATATTTGACTCACCATTCTGTTATGATCGTTTAACCTTCTCTTTCTTATTTCATATATTATTTACCCAAAGCATTGCACGACGTTTTTGCTGGTCTTTAAGTGAGGATGCAGCCCATGACAATTACGTATGTGTTTAACAATCTCTTGGCCATGCACGACCTATATTTTCCGAGAAATTTCCGAACTAAATGTATCTTGGGTTCTACGAAATTATAGATTCTTCTATACATGGTGCAGAATTGTTACCATGAAAAACCAAAGATCCTAATATCTACGGTTGAGAATATACGTGAAACCAGCAAAACCTTCATTTCAACAGGGCAAAAAAAAAAAAAACCTATACTCGCAGACGTGTAGGGTTTGCAAACGGGTATCCGATTACCCGAAAGTTCCGACCTGTAAAAGAACCGGGCCCGGAACCTATTTTAGGTTCCGATTATTCATAAACGGGTCCGGGTCCAAACGGGTTCCGACATGTGGACCCGGGACCCGGCTTATGAACGTTTGATATTGCAAATTGTACCTCAAAATCAACGTTTTTTTGGACATTTTTATATACAATATTAGAGGTTGTAGACTTTGACGCGCTGTTTTAAGCTTAATGATATGCTTATTTTAAGAAAAATGAAGGAAAAAAGATAAATTTGAATCGATTTTGGTAGTAGATTCCAGTCCTCTAGGTAGACCCGGATCTGGATTTTCCTATCGGAGCAGGGTCTAGAGCCAACTAAACAGGTTCCGAGTCAAGACCGGATCCGGATCCGGAACCGGAACCATTATTTAGAAACGTGTCCGGGTCCATTATGGTTCCGATCCGGAACCGTTACGTTTGCAACCCTAGAAACATGCCTAGTAGTCGACACATCACTGATTTCCTGTGCATGTAAGCAACTATGTGGCGTTTAGCTACGGCCCTAAATAGTTATCGAGCTTGATTTGACCAGTTCCATCAGTCCTCCGGCTTGTTGGTTAGGTCCAGAGAGTTTCCAAATCTAAGCATGTCAACGAAAACCAAGTTTAGATGTTGATTACAAGATTGCAAAATCTCGTGTGATTGCTTTAGATTAGATACGTGATAACACTACGTGCTTTTAAAATTTCTTTCATAGATGTGTTCTCTTAAGGGCCCCTCTGTTTGCGTGGAATTGAATTTTTAAGAATTTGTTATCAAGTGAATCACACCGATGATCATTAAAGACTACGAGTGATGGAAGGTTTAAGGATGGAGTTGTAGACAGGAGCAAATTGCTTTAATAGAGTGATATCTCGGATTTTATTCTTTAATTATGGGGATGTTATTTGATGACCATTTATATATTTCTACTTTTGTTTATGGGGAAGTATAAATATTAAAAAGACTAGAAAATCAATTCCTCATGTGTCAATTGCCAAAGTCAGCTTGTGTGGTTTTTTTTCTCTCTATTCATACCATATGGGACATCACTATATATGGGCTACAAGAAAAAACGCAACTGTCGATTCTTTCATTCTATTTTATGTTAATAGGAAATGGAAAGGTCCTGGGACTTTATTTGGACACTCGCGCAGCTTTACCGCAGCTGGAATGGGAGGTAAATTCGCATTTTCCAGTTTTCGTCCTCATAAATTTGCAATTTCCAGTTTTCCTCCTCTGTGAGAGGAGGAAAACCGGAAATCGCAGGTATACCGCGGATACATACGGCGGAAATCTTGCAAACCGATTTTTTAGCCCTTTTTTGCTTCTTTTACTTGTTGGAGGGTCACGGGTCTGGGCTTAGTTCACAATATGAAGGATGGACATGTGTGAATAACAATTGGATGAAATAATATCAAATCACAATAAACAAAATAAATCGTAAATTTACTTTACCGGCGAAGTAAAGTAACTGCTCATTATAAGAGAGGATAAAGTAAGGATGTAGTAGAATCAAAAGGTGAGATTTAGCATTTTTATTTTTTCTTTTAAAAACTACAATGTTTTTTTTTTGTAAGGAAGCTCATGGATTGGGCGTTGGGCATGGGGTTCAGTTATTATTAGGTTGGCCGTGCTCAGTTTCTTTTTTTTTTATTTACACTTAGTGCTTGAGAGTGGATTTTCCCGTCCCGCCCAAATATATATATATATATATACACACAAATTTATGAATGAGGGAGGGAGGGAGCAGCAATTCGGGGACTCAAACCCATGACCTCAAAGAGAAGGTGATATGACCAGAGCAGCTGTGCTGGCTTAGGACATGGTAAGAAGCTTAATTAATTTTCTTTTCTATAGGTCTGGCTCAGGCTTCATCATTTCCATGTGGCTTGGGTTCGGGCCAACAACTTCAGGCATGACTCATGCTTGGGCCAGGTTTAGGCTTCTAGTTTAGAAGTGACTGTTGGACATTCTCGGAATAGCCCCGCCTCATAAATGAACACCCCTAGTCCTTTTTTTATCATTCTCTTGCATGAGCGAGTGTCCTTTTAACCTTTTTTTTATTTTTATGGAAGAGATGGTATTCGAAACATAATACTTTTTTTTATTTAACCCTCTCTTTTTAATGTCTCTCGTATTAGCCCTTCACTTTACTTAACCGGTAAAGTAAGCTTACCAAATATGAAATAGTTCGAGAGTGAGAAGTCGATGAATAGGGCTGTATCCACTCGTGACTAAATCCTACTTTAAAAAATCAGCAACATCTGGGCTTTTTGGATCGGATCCTTGCAGGTGACGAGTGGGTTTCACTATGGAATAGGTAGCAGCGGAATGAGCTCTCTGAAACCAAGTCCAAGATGGACTGAACACGGAAAATATGATTCAGTAAGGGCATGCTTGCCTCAATTTAGGATGATTATAGGTTAACCAAATTGATCTAGTCCTAACTAGACCACACTCCGTCTCCCGGGTAGGCCTATCTGAGTTGGCGAAAAGGACTTTCAAAGGCTTGCGCTAGCTAGGGCTAACTTGTGCCTGGCCTTTTTGGTCAGCAGGAATCCTATATATGGGGAGTTTCCCGTTAAAATCGCCTAGAAAGAGAGAAGCGACATTCTTAGACAGGTTTTGACAGATGTCTATCTATTATCATTACAGCCAACATATATTTGACTCACCATTCTGTTATGATCGTTTAACCTTCTCTTTCTTATTTCATATATTATTTACCCAAAGCATTGCAGGACGTTTTTGCTGGTCTTTAAGTGAGGATGCAGCCCATGACAATTACGTATGTGTTTAACAATCTCTTGGCCATGCACGACCTATATTTTCCGAGAAATTTCCGAACTAAATGTATCTTGGGTTCTACGAAATTATAGATTCTTCTATACATGGTGCAGAATTGTTACCATGAAAAACCAAAGATCCTAATATCTACGGTTGAGAATATACGTGAAACCAGCAAAACCTTCATTTCAACAGGGCAAAAAAAAAAAAAACCTATACTCGCAGACGTGTAGGGTTTGCAAACGGGTATCCGATTACCCGAAAGTTCCGACCTGTAAAAGAACCGGGCCCGGAACCTATTTTAGGTTCCGATTATTCATAAACGGGTCCGGAACCTAATTTAGGTTCCGATTGATAAACGGGTCCGGGTCCAAACGGGTTCCGACATGTGGACCCGGGACCCGGCTTATGAACGTTTGATATTGCAAATTGTACCTCAAAATCAACGTTTTTTTGGACATTTTTATATACAATATTAGAGGTTGTAGACTTTGACGCGCTGTTTTAAGCTTAATGATATGCTTATTTTAAGAAAAATGAAGGAAAAAAGATAAATTTGAATCGATTTTGGTAGTAGATTCCAGTCCTCTAGGTAGACCCGGATCTGGGTTTTCCTATCGGAGCAGGGTCTAGAGCCAACTAAACAGGTTCCGAGTCAAGACCGGATCCGGATCCGGAACCGGAACCATTATTTAGAAACGTGTCCGGGTCCATTATTTTTCCGATCCGGAACCGTTACGTTTGCAACCCTAGAAACGTGCCTAGTAGTCGACACATCACTGATTTCCTGTGCATGTAAGCAACTATGTGGCGTTTAGCTACGGCCCTAAATAGTTATCGAGCTTGATTTGACCAGTTCCATCAGTCCTCCGGCTTGTTGGTTAGGTCCAGAGAGTTTCCAAATCTAAGCATGTCAACGAAAACCAAGTTTAGATGTTGATTACAAGATTGCAAAATCTCGTGTGATTGCTTTAGATTAGATACGTGATAACACTACGTGCTTTTAAAATTTCTTTCATAGATGTGTTCTCTTAAGGGCCCCTCTGTTTGCGTGGAATTGAATTTTTAAGAATTTGTTATCAAGTGAATCACACCGATGATCATTAAAGACTACGAGTGATGGAAGGTTTAAGGATGGAGTTGTAGACAGGAGCAAATTGCTTTAATAGAGTGATATCTCGGATTTTATTCTTTAATTATGGGGATGTTATTTGATGACCATTTATATATTTCTACTTTTGTTTATGGGGAAGTATAAATATTAAAAAGACTAGAAAATCAATTCCTCATGTGTCAATTGCCAAAGTCAGCTTGTGTGGTTTTTTTTCTCTCTATTCATACCATATGGGACATCACTATATATGGGCTACAAGAAAAAACGCAACTGTCGATTCTTTCATTCTATTTTATGTTAATCGGAAATGGAAAGGTCCTGGGACTTTATTTGGACACTCGCGCAGCTTTACCGCAGCTGGAATGGGAGGTAAATTCGCATTTTCCAGTTTTCGTCCTCATAAATTTGCAATTTCCAGTTTTCCTCCTCTGTGAGAGGAGGAAAACCGGAAATCGCAGTTATACCGTGGATACATACGGCGGAAATCTTGCAAACCGATTTTTTAGCCCTTTTTTGCTTCTTTTACTTGTTGGAGGGTCACGGGTCTGGGCTTAGTTCACAATATGAAGGATGGACATGTGTGAATAACAATTGGATGAAATAATATCAAATCACAATAAACAAAATAAATCGTAAATTTACTTTACCGGCGAAGTAAAGTAACTGCTCATTATAAGAGAGGATAAAGTAAGGATGTAGTAGAATCAAAAGGTGAGATTTAGCATTTTTATTTTTTCTTTTAAAAACTACAATGTTTTTTTTTTGTAAGGAAGCTCATGGATTGGGCGTTGGGCATGGGGTTCAGTTATTATTAGGTTGGCCGTGCTCAGTTTCTTTTTTTTTATTTACACTTAGTGCTTGAGAGTCGATTTTCCCGTCCCGCCCAAATATATATATATATATATACACACAAATTTATGAATGAGGGAGGGAGGGAGCAGCAATTCGGGGACTCAAACCCATGACCTCAAAGAGAAGGTCATATGACCAGAGCAGCTGTGCTGGCTTAGGACATGGTAAGAAGCTTAATTAATTTTCTTTTCTATAAGTCTGGCTCAGGCTTCATCATTTCCATGTGGCTTGGGTTCGGGCCAACAACTTCAGGCATGACTCATGCTTGGGCCAGGTTTAGGCTTCTAGTTTAGAAGTGACTGTTGGACATTCTCGGAATAGCCCTGCCTCATAAATGAACACCCCTAGTCCTTTTTTATCATTCTCTTGCATGAGCGAGTGTCCTTTTAACCTTTTTTTTATTTTTATGGAAGAGATGGTATTCGAAACATAATATTTTTTTTTATTTAACCCTCTCTTTTTAATGTCTCTCGTATTAGCCCTTCACTTTACTTAACCGGTAAAGTAAGCTTACCAAATATGAAATAGTTCGTGAGTGAGAAGTCGATGAATAGGGCTGTATCCACTCGTGACTAAATCCTACTTTAAAAAATCAGCAACATCTGGGCTTTTTGGACCGGATCCTTGCAGGTGACGAGTGGGTTTCACTATGGAATAGGTAGCAGCGGAATGAGCTCTCTGAAACCAAGTACAAGATGGACTGAACACGGAAAATATGATTCAGTAAGGGCATGCTTGCCTCAATTTAGGATGATTATAGGTTAACCAAATTGATCTAGTCCTAACTAGACCACACTCCGTCTCCCGGGTAGGCCTATCTGAGTTGGCGAAAAGGGCTTTGAAAGGCTTGCGCTAGCTAGGGCTAACTTGTGCCTGGCCTTTTTGGTCAGCAGGAATCCTATATATGGGGAGTTTCCCGTTAAAATCGCCTAGAAAGAGAGAAGCGACATTCTTAGACAGGTTTTGACAGATGTCTATCTATTATCATTACAGCCAACATATATTTGACTCACCATTCCGTTATGATCGTTTAACCTTCTCTTTCTTATTTCATATATTATTTACCCAAAGCATTGCACGACGTTTTTGCTGGTCTTTAAGTGAGGATGCAGCCCATGACAATTACGTATGTGTTTAACAATCTCTTGGCCATGCACGACCTATATTTTCCGAGAAATTTCCGAACTAAATGTATCTTGGGTTCTACGAAATTATAGATTCTTCTATACATGGTGCAGAATTGTTACCATGAAAAACCAAAGATCCTAATATCTACGGTTGAGAATATACGTGAAACCAGCAAAACCTTCATTTCAACAGGGCAAAAAAAAAAAAAACCTATACTCGCAGACGTGTAGGGTTTGCAAACGGGTATCCGATTACCCGAAAGTTCCGACCTGTAAAAGAACCGGGCCCGGAACCTATTTTAGGTTCCGATTATTCATAAACGGGTCCGGAACCTAATTTAGGTTCCGATTGATAAACGGGTCCGGGTCCAAACGGGTTCCGACATGTGGACCCGGGACCCGGCTTATGAGCGTTTGATATTGCAAATTGTACCTCAAAATCAACGTTTTTTTGGACATTTTTATATACAATATTAGAGGTTGTAGACTTTGACGCGCTGTTTTAAGCTTAATGATATGCTTATTTTAAGAAAAATGAAGGAAAAAAGATAAATTTGAATCGATTTTGGTAGTAGATTCCAGTCCTCTAGGTAGACCCGGATCTGGGTTTTCCTATCGGAGCAGGGTCTAGAGCCAACTAAACAGGTTCCGAGTCAAGACCGGATCCGGATCCGGAACCGGAACCATTATTTAGAAACGTGTCAGGGTCCATTATGGTTCCGATCCGGAACCGTTACGTTTGCAACCCTAGAAACGTGCCTAGTAGTCGACACATCACTGATTTCCTGTGCATGTAAGCAACTATGTGGCGTTTAGCTACGGCCCTAAATAGTTATCGAGCTTGATTTGACCAGTTCCATCAGTCCTCCGGCTTGTTGGTTAGGTCCAGAGAGTTTCCAAATCTAAGCATGTCAACGAAAACCAAGTTTAGATGTTGATTACAAGATTGCAAAATCTCGTGTGATTGCTTTAGATTAGATACGTGATAACACTACGTGCTTTTAAAATTTCTTTCATAGATGTGTTCTCTTAAGGGCCCCTCTGTTTGCGTGGAATTGAATTTTTAAGAATTTGTTATCAAGTGAATCACACCGATGATCATTAAAGACTACGAGTGATGGAAGGTTTAAGGATGGAGTTGTAGACAGGAGCAAATTGCTTTAATAGAGTGATATCTCGGATTTTATTCTTTAATTATGGGGATGTTATTTGATGACCATTTATATATTTCTACTTTTGTTTATGGGGAAGTATAAATATTAAAAAGACTAGAAAATCAATTCCTCATGTGTCAATTGCCAAAGTCAGCTTGTGTGGTTTTTTTTCTCTCTATTCATACCATATGGGACATCACTATATATGGGCTACAAGAAAAAACGCAACTGTCGATTCTTTCATTCTATTTTATGTTAATCGGAAATGGAAAGGTCCTGGGACTTTATTTGGACACTCGCGCAGCTTTACCGCAGCTGGAATGGGAGGTAAATTCGCATTTTCCAGTTTTCGTCCTCATAAATTTGCAATTTCCAGTTTTCCTCCTCTGTGAGAGGAGGAAAACCGGAAATCGCAGGTATACCGCGGATACATACGGCGGAAATCTTGCAAACCGATTTTTTAGCCCTTTTTTGCTTCTTTTACTTGTTGGAGGGTCACGGGTCTGGGCTTAGTTCACAATATGAAGGATGGACATGTGTGAATAACAATTGGATGAAATAATATCAAATCACAATAAACAAAATAAATCGTAAATTTACTTTACCGGCGAAGTAAAGTAACTGCTCATTATAAGAGAGGATAAAGTAAGCATGTAGTAGAATCAAAAGGTGAGATTTAGCATTTTTATTTTTTCTTTTAAAAACTACAATGTTTTTTTTTTGTAAGGAAGCTCATGGATTGGGCGTTGGGCATGGGGTTCAGTTATTATTAGGTTGGCCGTGCTTAGTTTCTTTTTTTTTATTTACACTTAGTGCTTGAGAGTCGATTTTCCCGTCCCGCCCAAATATATATATATATATATATATATATATACACACAAATTTATGAATGAGGGAGGGAGGGAGCAGCAATTCGGGGACTCAAACCCATGACCTCAAAGAGAAGGTCATATGACCAGAGCAGCTGTGCTGGCTTAGGACATGGTAAGAAGCTTAATTAATTTTCTTTTCTATAAGTCTGGCTCAGGCTTCATCATTTCCATGTGGCTTGGGTTCGGGCCAACAACTTCAGGCATGACTCATGCTTGGGCCAGGTTTAGGCTTCTAGTTTAGAAGTGACTGTTGGACATTCTCGGAATAGCCCTGCCTCACAAATGAACACCCCTAGTCCTTTTTTATCATTCTCTTGCATGAGCGAGTGTCCTTTTAACCTTTTTTTTATTTTTATGGAAGAGATGGTATTCGAAACATAATATTTTTTTTTATTTAACCCTCTCTTTTTAATGTCTCTCGTATTAGCCCTTCACTTTACTTAACCGGTAAAGTAAGCTTACCAAATATGAAATAGTTCGTGAGTGAGAAGTCGATGAATAGGGCTGTATCCACTCGTGACTAAATCCTACTTTAAAAAATCAGCAACATCTGGGCTTTTTGGATCGGATCCTTGCAGGTGACGAGTGGGTTTCACTATGGAATAGGTAGCAGCGGAATGAGCTCTCTGAAACCAAGTACAAGATGGACTGAACACGGAAAATATGATTCAGTAAGGGCATGCTTGCCTCAATTTAGGATGATTATAGGTTAACCAAATTGATCTAGTCCTAACTAGACCACACTCCGTCTCCCGGGTAGGCCTATCTGAGTTGGCGAAAAGGGCTTTCAAAGGCTTGCGCTAGCTAGGGCTAACTTGTGCCTGGCCTTTTTGGTCAGCAGGAATCCTATATATGGGGAGTTTCCCGTTAAAATCGCCTAGAAAGAGAGAAGCGACATTCTTAGACAGGTTTTGACAGATGTCTATCTATTATCATTACAGCCAACATATATTTGACTCACCATTCTGTTATGATCGTTTAACCTTCTCTTTCTTATTTCATATATTATTTACCCAAAGCATTGCACGACGTTTTTGCTGGTCTTTAAGTGAGGATGCAGCCCATGACAATTACGTATGTGTTTAACAATCTCTTGGCCATGCACGACCTATATTTTCCGAGAAATTTCCGAACTAAATGTATCTTGGGTTCTACGAAATTATAGATTCTTCTATACATGGTGCAGAATTGTTACCATGAAAAACCAAAGATCCTAATATCTACGGTTGAGAATATACGTGAAACCAGCAAAACCTTCATTTCAACAGGGCAAAAAAAAAAAAAAACCTATACTCGCAGACGTGTAGGGTTTGCAAACGGGTATCCGATTACCCGAAAGTTCCGACCTGTAAAAGAACCGGGCCCGGAACCTATTTTAGGTTCCGATTATTCATAAACGGGTCCGGAACCTAATTTAGGTTCCGATTGATAAACGGGTCCGGGTCCAAACGGGTTCCGACATGTGGACCCGGGACCCGGCTTATGAGCGTTTGATATTGCAAATTGTACCTCAAAATCAACGTTTTTTTGGACATTTTTATATACAATATTAGAGGTTGTAGACTTTGACGCGCTGTTTTAAGCTTAATGATATGCTTATTTTAAGAAAAATGAAGGAAAAAAGATAAATTTGAATCGATTTTGGTAGTAGATTCCAGTCCTCTAGGTAGACCCGGATCTGGGTTTTCCTATCGGAGCAGGGTCTAGAGCCAACTAAACAGGTTCCGAGTCAAGACCGGATCCGGATCCGGAACCGGAACCATTATTTAGAAACGTGTCAGGGTCCATTATGGTTCCGATCCGGAACCGTTACGTTTGCAACCCTAGAAACGTGCCTAGTAGTCGACACATCACTGATTTCCTGTGCATGTAAGCAACTATGTGGCGTTTAGCTACGGCCCTAAATAGTTATCGAGCTTGATTTGACAAGTTCCATCAGTCCTCCGGCTTGTTGGTTAGGTCCAGAGAGTTTCCAAATCTAAGCATGTCAACGAAAACCAAGTTTAGATGTTGATTACAAGATTGCAAAATCTCGTGTGATTGCTTTAGATTAGATACGTGATAACACTACGTGCTTTTAAAATTTCTTTCATAGATGTGTTCTCTTAAGGGCCCCTCTGTTTGCGTGGAATTGAATTTTTAAGAATTTGTTATCAAGTGAATCACACCGATGATCATTAAAGACTACGAGTGATGGAAGGTTTAAGGATGGAGTTGTAGACAGGAGCAAATTGCTTTAATAGAGTGATATCTCGGATTTTATTCTTTAATTATGGGGATGTTATTTGATGACCATTTATATATTTCTACTTTTGTTTATGGGGAAGTATAAATATTAAAAAGACTAGAAAATCAATTCCTCATGTGTCAATTGCCAAAGTCAGCTTGTGTGGTTTTTTTTCTCTCTATTCATACCATATGGGACATCACTATATATGGGCTACAAGAAAAAACGCAACTGTCGATTCTTTCATTCTATTTTATGTTAATCGGAAATGGAAAGGTCCTGGGACTTTATTTGGACACTCGCGCAGCTTTACCGCAGCTGGAATGGGAGGTAAATTCGGATTTTCCAGTTTTCGTCCTCATAAATTTGCAATTTCCAGTTTTCCTCCTCTGTGAGAGGAGGAAAACCGGAAATCGCAGGTATACCGCGGATACATACGGCGGAAATCTTGCAAACCGATTTTTTAGCCCTTTTTTGCTTCTTTTACTTGTTGGAGGGTCACGGGTCTGGGCTTAGTTCACAATATGAAGGATGGACATGTGTGAATAACAATTGGATGAAATAATATCAAATCACAATAAACAAAATAAATCGTAAATTTACTTTACCGGCGAAGTAAAGTAACTGCTCATTATAAGAGAGGATAAAGTAAGGATGTAGTAGAATCAAAAGGTGAGATTTAGCATTTTTATTTTTTCTTTTAAAAACTACAATGTTTTTTTTTTGTAAGGAAGCTCATGGATTGGGCTTTGGGCATGGGGTTCAGTTATTATTAGGTTGGCCGTGCTCAGTTTCTTTTTTTTTATTTACACTTAGTGCTTGAGATTCGATTTTCCCGTCCCGCCCTAATAAATAAATAAATATATATATATATATATACACTCAAATTTATGAATGAGGGAGGGAGGGAGCAGCAATTCGGGGACTCAAACCCATGACCTCAAAGAGAAGGTGATATGACCAGACCAGCTGTGCTGGCTTAGGACATGGTAAGAAGCTTAATTAATTTTCTTTTCTATAGGTCTGGCTCAGGCTTCATCATTTCCATGTGGCTTGGGTTCGGGCTAACAACTTCAGGCATGACTCATGCTTGGGCCAGGTTTAGGCTTCTAGTTTAGAAGTGACTGTTGGACATTCTCGGAATAGCCCTGCCTCATAAATGAACACCCCTAGTCCTTTTTTATCATTCTCTTGCATGAGCGAGTGTCCTTTTAACCTTTTTTTTTTATGGAAGAGATAGTATTCGAAACATAATATTTTTTTTTATTTAACCCTCTCTTTTTAATGTCTCTCGTATTAGCCCTTCACTTTACTTAACCGGTAAAGTAAGCTTACCAAACATGAAATAGTTCGTGAGTGAGAAGTCGATGAATAGGGCTGTATCCACTCGTGACTAAATCCTACTTTAAAAAATCAGCAACATCTGGGCTTTTTGGATCGGATCCTTGCAGGTGACGAGTGGGTTTCACTATGGAATAGGTAGCAGCGGAATGAGCTCTCTGAAACCAAGTACAAGATGGACTGAACACGGAAAATATGATTCAGTAAGGGCATGCTTGCCTCAATTTAGGATGATTATAGGTTAACCAAATTGATCTAGTCCTAACTAGACCACACTCCGTCTCCCGGGTAGGCCTATCTGAGTTGGCGAAAAGGGCTTTCAAAGGCTTGCGCTAGCTAGGGCTAACTTGTGCCTGGCCTTTTTGGTCAGCAGGAATCCTATATATGGGGAGTTTCCCGTTAAAATCGCCTAGAAAGAGAGAAGCGACATTCTTAGACAGGTTTTGACAGATGTCTATCTATTATCATTACAGCCAACATATATTTGACTCACCATTCTGTTATGATCGTTTAACCTTCTCTTTCTTATTTCATATATTATTTACCCAAAGCATTGCACGACGTTTTTGCTGGTCTTTAAGTGAGGATGCAGCCCATGACAATTACGTATGTGTTTAACAATCTCTTGGCCATGCACGACCTATATTTTCCGAGAAATTTCCGAACTAAATGTATCTTGGGTTCTACGAAATTATAGATTCTTCTATACATGGTGCAGAATTGTTACCATGAAAAACCAAAGATCCTAATATCTACGGTTGAGAATATACGTGAAACCAGCAAAACCTTCATTTCAACAGGGCAAAAAAAAAAAAAACCTATACTCGCAGACGTGTAGGGTTTGCAAACGGGTATCCGATTACCCGAAAGTTCCGACCTGTAAAAGAACCGGGCCCGGAACCTATTTTAGGTTCCGATTATTCATAAACGGGTCCGGAACCTAATTTCCGATTGATAAACGGGTCCGGGTCCAAACGGGTTCCGACATGTGGACCCGGGACCCGGCTTATGAGCGTTTGATATTGCAAATTGTACCTCAAAATCAATGTTTTTTTGGACATTTTTATATACAATATTAGAGGTTGTAGACTTTGACGCGCTGTTTTAAGCTTAATGATATGCTTATTTTAAGAAAAATGAAGGAAAAAAGATAAATTTGAATCGATTTTGGTAGTAGATTCCAGTCCTCTAGGTAGACCCGGATCTGGGTTTTCCTATCGGAGCAGGGTCTAGAGCCAACTAAACAGGTTCCGAGTGAAGACCGGATCCGGATCCGGAACCGGAACCATTATTTAGAAACGTGTCCGGGTCCATTATGGTTCCGATCCGGAACCGTTACGTTTGCAACCCTAGAAACGTGCCTAGTAGTCGACACATCACTGATTTGCTGTGCATGTCAGCAACTATGTGGCGTTTAGCTACGGCCCTAAATAGTTATCGAGCTTGATTTGACCAGTTCCATCAGTCCTCCGGCTTGTTGGTTAGGTCCAGAGAGTTTCCAAATCTAAGCATGTCAACGAAAACCAAGTTTAGATGTTGATTACAAGATTGCAAAATCTCGTGTGATTGCTTTAGATTAGATACGTGATAACACTACGTGCTTTTAAAATTTCTTTCATAGATGTGTTCTCTTAAGGGCCCCTCTGTTTGCGTGGAATTGAATTTTTAAGAATTTGTTATCAAGTGAATCACACCGATGATCATTAAAGACTACGAGTGATGGAAGGTTTAAGGATGGAGTTGTAGACAGGAGCAAATTGCTTTAATAGAGTGATATCTCGGATTTTATTCTTTAATTATGGGGATGTTATTTGATGACCATTTATATATTTCTACTTTTGTTTATGGGGAAGTATAAATATTAAAAAGACTAGAAAATCAATTCCTCATGTGTCAATTGCCAAAGTCAGCTTGTGTGGTTTTTTTTCTCTCTATTCATACCATATGGGACATCACTATATATGGGCTACAAGAAAAAACGCAACTGTCGATTCTTTCATTCTATTTTATGTTAATGGGAAATGGAAAGGTCCTGGGACTTTATTTGGACACTCGCGCAGCTTTACCGCAGCTGGAATGGGAGGTAAATTCGCATTTTCCAGTTTCGTCCTCATAAATTTGCAATTTTCAGTTTTCCTCCTCTGTGAGAGGAGGAAAACCGGAAATCGCAGGTATACCGCGGATACATACGGCGGAAATCTTGCAAACCGATTTTTTAGCCCTTTTTTGCTTCTTTTACTTGTTGGAGGGTCACGGGTCTGGGCTTAGTTCACAATATGAAGGATGGACATGTGTGAATAACAATTGGATGAAATAATATCAAATCACAATAAACAAAATAAATCGTAAATTTACTTTACCGGCGAAGTAAAGTAACTGCTCATTATAAGAGAGGATAAAGTAAGGATGTAGTAGAATCAAAAGGTGAGATTTAGCATTTTTATTTTTTCTTTTAAAAACTACAATGTTTTTTTTTTGTAAGGAAGCTCATGGATTGGGCTTTGGGCATGGGGTTCAGTTATTATTAGGTTGGCCGTGCTCAGTTTCTTTTTTTTTTATTTACACTTAGTGCTTGAGAGTCGATTTTCCCGTCCCGCCCAAATATATATATATATACACACAAATTTATGAATGAGGGAGGGAGGGAGCAGCAATTCGGGGACTCAAACCCATGACCTCAAAGAGAAGGTGATATGACCAGAGCAGCTGTGCTGGCTTAGGACATGGTAAGAAGCTTAATTAATTTTCTTTTCTATAGGTCTGGCTCAGGCTTCATCATTTCCATGTGGCTTGGGTTCGGGCCAACAACTTCCGGCATGACTCATGCTTGGGCCAGGTTTAGGCTTCTAGTTTAGAAGTGACTGTTGGACATTCTCGGAATAGCCCCGCCTCATAAATGAACACCCCTAGTCCTTTTTTTATCATTCTCTTGCATGAGCGAGTGTCCTTTTAACCTTTTTTTTATTTTTATGGAAGAGATGGTATTCGAAACATAATACTTTTTTTTATTTAACCCTCTCTTTTTAATGTCTCTCGTATTAGCCCTTCACTTTACTTAACCGGTAAAGTAAGCTTACCAAATATGAAATAGTTCGTGAGTGAGAAGTCGATGAATAGGGCTTTATCCACTCGTGACTAAATCCTACTTTAAAAAATCAGCAACATCTGGGCTTTTTGGATCGGATCCTTGCAAGTGACGAGTGGGTTTCACTATGGAATAGGTAGCAGCGGAATGAGCTCTCTGAAACCAAGTCCAAGATGGACTGAACACGGAAAATATGATTCAGTAAGGGCATGCTTGCCTCAATTTAGGATGATTATAGGTTAACCAAATTGATCTAGTCCTAACTAGACCACACTCCGTCTCCCGGGTAGGCCTATCTGAGTTGGCGAAAAGGACTTTCAAAGGCTTGCGCTAGCTAGGGCTAACTTGTGCCTGGCCTTTTTGGTCAGCAGGAATCCTATATATGGGGAGTTTCCCGTTAAAATCGCCTAGAAAGAGAGAAGCGACATTCTTAGACAGGTTTTGACAGATGTCTATCTATTATCATTACAGCCAACATATATTTGACTCACCATTCTGTTATGATCGTTTAACCTTCTCTTTCTTATTTCATATATTATTTACCCAAAGCATTGCACGACGTTTTTGCTGGTCTTTAAGTGAGGATGCAGCCCATGACAATTACGTATGTGTTTAACAATCTCTTGGCCATGCACGACCTATATTTTCCGAGAAATTTCCGAACTAAATGTATCTTGGGTTCTACGAAATTATAGATTCTTCTATACATGGTGTAGAATTGTTACCATGAAAAACCAAAGATCCTAATATCTACGGTTGAGAATATACGTGAAATCAGCAAAACCTTCATTTCAACAGGGCAAAAAAAAAAAAAACCTATACTCGCAGACGTGTAGGGTTTGCAAACGGGTATCCGATTACCCGAAAGTTCCGACCTGTAAAAGAACCGGGCCCGGAACCTATTTTAGGTTCCGATTATTCATAAACGGGTCCGGAACCTAATTTAGGTTCCGATTGATAAACGGGTCCGGGTCCAAACGGGTTCCGACATGTGGACCCGGGACCCGGCTTATGAGCGTTTGATATTGCAAATTGTACCTCAAAATCAACGTTTTTTTGGACATTTTTATATACAATATTAGAGGTTGTAGACTTTGACGCGCTGTTTTAAGCTTAATGATATGCTTATTTTAAGAAAAATGAAGGAAAAAAGATAAATTTGAATCGATTTTGGTAGTAGATTCCAGTCCTCTAGGTAGACCCGGATCTGGGTTTTCCTATCGGAGCAGGGTCTAGAGCCAACTAAACAGGTTCCGAGTCAAGACCGGATCCGGATCCGGAACCGGAACCATTATTTAGAAACGTGTCCGGGTCCATTATGGTTCCGATCCGGAACCGTTACGTTTGCAACCCTAGAAACGTGCCTAGTAGTCGACACATCACTGATTTGCTGTGCATGTCAGCAACTATGTGGCGTTTAGCTACGGCCCTAAATAGTTATCGAGCTTGATTTGACCAGTTCCATCAGTCCTCCGGCTTGTTGGTTAGGTCCAGAGAGTTTCCAAATCTAAGCATGTCAACGAAAACCAAGTTTAGATGTTGATTACAAGATTGCAAAATCTCGTGTGATTGCTTTAGATTAGATACGTGATAACACTACGTGCTTTTAAAATTTCTTTCATAGATGTGTTCTCTTAAGGGCCCCTCTGTTTGCGTGGAATTGAATTTTTAAGAATTTGTTATCAAGTGAATCACACCGATGATCATTAAAGACTACGAGTGATGGAAGGTTTAAGGATGGAGTTGTAGACAGGAGCAAATTGCTTTAATAGAGTGATATCTCGGATTTTATTCTTTAATTATGGGGATGTTATTTGATGACCATTTATATATTTCTACTTTTGTTTATGGGGAAGTATAAATATTAAAAAGACTAGAAAATCAATTCCTCATGTGTCAATTGCCAAAGTCAGCTTGTGTGGTTTTTTTTCTCTCTATTCATACCATATGGGACATCACTATATATGGGCTACAAGAAAAAACGCAACTGTCGATTCTTTCATTCTATTTTATGTTAATGGGAAATGGAAAGGTCCTGGGACTTTATTTGGACACTCGCGCAGCTTTACCGCAGCTGGAATGGGAGGTAAATTCGCATTTTCCAGTTTCGTCCTCATAAATTTGCAATTTTCAGTTTTCCTCCTCTGTGAGAGGAGGAAAACCGGAAATCGCAGGTATACCGCGGATACATACGGCGGAAATCTTGCAAACCGATTTTTTAGCCCTTTTTTGCTTCTTTTACTTGTTGGAGGGTCACGGGTCTGGGCTTAGTTCACAATATGAAGGATGGACATGTGTGAATAACAATTGGATGAAATAATATCAAATCACAATAAACAAAATAAATCGTAAATTTACTTTACCGGCGAAGTAAAGTAACTGCTCATTATAAGAGAGGATAAAGTAAGGATGTAGTAGAATCAAAAGGTGAGATTTAGCATTTTTATTTTTTCTTTTAAAAACTACAATGTTTTTTTTTTGTATGGAAGCTCATGGATTGGGCTTTGGGCATGGGGTTCAGTTATTATTAGGTTGGCCGTGCTCAGTTTCTTTTTTTTTTATTTACACTTAGTGCTTGAGAGTCGATTTTCCCGTCCCGCCCAAATATATATATATATACACACAAATTTATGAATGAGGGAGGGAGGGAGCAGCAATTCGGGGACTCAAACCCATGACCTCAAAGAGAAGGTGATATGACCAGAGCAGCTGTGCTGGCTTAGGACATGGTAAGAAGCTTAATTAATTTTCTTTTCTATAGGTCTGGCTCAGGCTTCATCATTTCCATGTGGCTTGGGTTCGGGCCAACAACTTCCGGCATGACTCATGCTTGGGCCAGGTTTAGGCTTCTAGTTTAGAAGTGACTGTTGGACATTCTCGGAATAGCCCCGCCTCATAAATGAACACCCCTAGTCCTTTTTTTATCATTCTCTTGCATGAGCGAGTGTCCTTTTAACCTTTTTTTTATTTTTATGGAAGAGATGGTATTCGAAACATAATACTTTTTTTTATTTAACCCTCTCTTTTTAATGTCTCTCGTATTAGCCCTTCACTTTACTTAACCGGTAAAGTAAGCTTACCAAATATGAAATAGTTCGTGAGTGAGAAGTCGATGAATAGGGCTTTATCCACTCGTGACTAAATCCTACTTTAAAAAATCAGCAACATCTGGGCTTTTTGGATCGGATCCTTGCAAGTGACGAGTGGGTTTCACTATGGAATAGGTAGCAGCGGAATGAGCTCTCTGAAACCAAGTCCAAGATGGACTGAACACGGAAAATATGATTCAGTAAGGGCATGCTTGCCTCAATTTAGGATGATTATAGGTTAACCAAATTGATCTAGTCCTAACTAGACCACACTCCGTCTCCCGGGTAGGCCTATCTGAGTTGGCGAAAAGGACTTTCAAAGGCTTGCGCTAGCTAGGGCTAACTTGTGCCTGGCCTTTTTGGTCAGCAGGAATCCTATATATGGGGAGTTTCCCGTTAAAATCGCCTAGAAAGAGAGAAGCGACATTCTTAGACAGGTTTTGACAGATGTCTATCTATTATCATTACAGCCAACATATATTTGACTCACCATTCTGTTATGATCGTTTAACCTTCTCTTTCTTATTTCATATATTATTTACCCAAAGCATTGCACGACGTTTTTGCTGGTCTTTAAGTGAGGATGCAGCCCATGACAATTACGTATGTGTTTAACAATCTCTTGGCCATGCACGACCTATATTTTCCGAGAAATTTCCGAACTAAATGTATCTTGGGTTCTACGAAATTATAGATTCTTCTATACATGGTGCAGAATTGTTACCATGAAAAACCAAAGATCCTAATATCTACGGTTGAGAATATACGTGAAATCAGCAAAACCTTCATTTCAACAGGGCAAAAAAAAAAAAAACCTATACTCGCAGACGTGTAGGGTTTGCAAACGGGTATCCGATTACCCGAAAGTTCCGACCTGTAAAAGAACCGGGCCCGGAACCTATTTTAGGTTCCGATTATTCATAAACGGGTCCGGAACCTAATTTAGGTTCCGATTGATAAACGGGTCCGGGTCCAAACGGGTTCCGACATGTGGACCCGGGACCCGGCTTATGAGCGTTTGATATTGCAAATTGTACCTCAAAATCAACGTTTTTTTGGACATTTTTATATACAATATTAGAGGTTGTAGACTTTGACGCGCTGTTTTAAGCTTAATGATATGCTTATTTTAAGAAAAATGAAGGAAAAAAGATAAATTTGAATCGATTTTGGTAGTAGATTCCAGTCCTCTAGGTAGACCCGGATCTGGGTTTTCCTATCGGAGCAGGGTCTAGAGCCAACTAAACAGGTTCCGAGTCAAGACCGGATCCGGATCCGGAACCGGAACCATTATTTAGAAACGTGTCCGGGTCCATTATGGTTCCGATCCGGAACCGTTACGTTTGCAACCCTAGAAACGTGCCTAGTAGTCGACACATCACTGATTTCCTGTGCATGTAAGCAACTATGTGGCGTTTAGCTACGGCCCTAAATAGTTATCGAGCTTGATTTGACCAGTTCCATCAGTCCTCCGGCTTGTTGGTTAGGTCCAGAGAGTTTCCAAATCTAAGCATGTCAACGAAAACCAAGTTTAGATGTTGATTACAAGATTGCAAAATCTCGTGTGATTGCTTTAGATTAGATACGTGATAACACTACGTGCTTTTAAAATTTCTTTCATAGATGTGTTCTCTTAAGGGCCCCTCTGTTTGCGTGGAATTGAATTTTTAAGAATTTGTTATCAAGTGAATCACACCGATGATCATTAAAGACTACGAGTGATGGAAGGTTTAAGGATGGAGTTGTAGACAGGAGCAAATTGCTTTAATAGAGTGATATCTCGGATTTTATTCTTTAATTATGGGGATGTTATTTGATGACCATTTATATATTTCTACTTTTGTTTATGGGGAAGTATAAATATTAAAAAGACTAGAAAATCAATTCCTCATGTGTCAATTGCCAAAGTCAGCTTGTGTGGTTTTTTTTCTCTCTATTCATACCATATGGGACATCACTATATATGGGCTACAAGAAAAAACGCAACTGTCGATTCTTTCATTCTATTTTATGTTAATCGGAAATGGAAAGATCCTGGGACTTTATTTGGACACTCGCGCAGCTTTACCGCAGCTGGAATGGGAGGTAAATTCGCATTTTCCAGTTTTCGTCCTCATAAATTTGCAATTTCCAGTTTTCCTCCTCTGTGAGAGGAGGAAAACCGGAAATCGCAGGTATACCGCGGATACATACGGCGGAAATCCATCAAACCGATTTTTTAGCCCTTTTTTGCTTCTTTTACTTGTTGGAGGGTCACGGGTCTGGGCTTAGTTCACAATATGAAGGATGGACATGTGTGAATAACAATTGGATGAAATAATATCAAATCACAATAAACAAAATAAATCGTAAATTTACTTTACCGGCGAAGTAAAGTAACTGCTCATTATAAGAGAGGATAAAGTAAGGATGTAGTAGAATCAAAAGGTGAGATTTAGCATTTTTATTTTTTCTTTTAAAAACTACAATGTTTTTTTTTTGTAAGGAAGCTCATGGATTGGGCGTTGGGCTTGGGGTTCAGTTATTATTAGGTTGGCCGTGCTCAGTTTCTTTTTTTTTATTTACACTTAGTGCTTGAGAGTCGATTTTCCCGTCCCGCCCAAATATATATATATATATATATACACACAAATTTATGAATGAGGGAGGGAGGGAGCAGCAATTCGGGGACTCAAACCCATGACCTCAAAGAGAAGGTCATATGACCAGAGCAGCTGTGCTGGCTTAGGACATGGTAAGAAGCTTAATTAATTTTCTTTTCTATAAGTCTGGCTCAGGCTTCATCATTTCCATGTGGCTTGGGTTCGGGCCAACAACTTCAGGCATGACTCATGCTTGGGCCAGGTTTAGGCTTCTAGTTTAGAAGTGACTGTTGGACATTCTCGGAATAGCCCTGCCTCATAAATGAACACCCCTAGTCCTTTTTTATCATTCTCTTGCATGAGCGAGTGTCCTTTTAACCTTTTTTTTATTTTTATGGAAGAGATGGTATTCGAAACATAATATTTTTTTTTATTTAACCCTCTCTTTCTAATGTCTCTCGTATTAGCCCTTCACTTTACTTAATCGGTAAAGTAAGCTTACCAAATATGAAATAGTTCGTGAGTGAGAAGTCGATGAATAGGGCTGTATCCACTCGTGACTAAATCCTACTTTAAAAAATCAGCAACATCTGGGCTTTTTGGATCGGATCCTTGCAGGTGACGAGTGGGTTTCACTATGGAATAGTTAGCAGCGGAATGAGCTCTCTGAAACCAAGTACAAGATGGACTGAACACGGAAAATATGATTCAGTAAGGGCATGCTTGCCTCAATTTAGGATGATTATAGGTTAACCAAATTGATCTAGTCCTAACTAGACCACACTCCGTCTCCCGGGTAGGCCTATCTGAGTTGGCGAAAAGGGCTTTCAAAGGCTTGCGCTAGCTAGGGCTAACTTGTGCCTGGCCTTTTTGGTCAGCAGGAATCCTATATATGGGGAGTTTCCCGTTAAAATCGCCTAGAAAGAGAGAAGCGACATTCTTAGACAGGTTTTGACAGATGTCTATCTATTATCATTACAGCCAACATATATTTGACTCACCATTCTGTTATGATCGTTTAACCTTCTCTTTCTTATTTCATATATTATTTACCCAAAGCATTGCACGACGTTTTTGCTGGTCTTTAAGTGAGGATGCAGCCCATGACAATTACGTATGTGTTTAACAATCTCTTGGCCATGCACGACCTATATTTTCCGAGAAATTTCCGAACTAAATGTATCTTGGGTTCTACGAAATTATAGATTCTTCTATACATGGTGCAGAATTGTTACCATGAAAAACCAAAGATCCTAATATCTACGGTTGAGAATATACGTGAAAGCAGCAAAACCTTCATTTCAACAGGGCAAAAAAAAAAAAAACCTATACTCGCAGACGTGTAGGGTTTGCAAACGGGTATCCGATTACCCGAAAGTTCCGACCTGTAAAAGAACCGGGCCCGGAACCTATTTTAGGTTCCGATTATTCATAAACGGGTCCGGAACCTAATTTAGGTTCCGATTGATAAACGGGTCCGGGTCCAAACGGGTTCCGACATGTGGACCCGGGACCCGGCTTATGAGCGTTTGATATTGCAAATTGTACCTCAAAATCAACGTTTTTTTGGACATTTTTATATACAATATTAGAGGTTGTAGACTTTGACGCGCTGTTTTAAGCTTAATGATATGCTTATTTTAAGAAAAATGAAGGAAAAAAGATAAATTTGAATCGATTTTGGTAGTAGATTCCAGTCCTCTAGGTAGACCCGGATCTGGGTTTTCCTATCGGAGCAGGGTCTAGAGCCAACTAAACAGGTTCCGAGTCAAGACCGGATCCGGATCCGGAACCGGAACCATTATTTAGAAACGTGTCCGGGTCCATTATGGTTCCGATCCGGAACCGTTACGTTTGCAACCCTAGAAACGTGCCTAGTAGTCGACACATCACTGATTTCCTGTGCATGTAAGCAACTATGTGGCGTTTAGCTACGGCCCTAAATAGTTATCGAGCTTGATTTGACCAGTTCCATCAGTCCTCCGGCTTGTTGGTTAGGTCCAGAGAGTTTCCAAATCTAAGCATGTCAACGAAAACCAAGTTTAGATGTTGATTACAAGATTGCAAAATCTCGTGTGATTGCTTTAGATTAGATACGTGATAACACTACGTGCTTTTAAAATTTCTTTCATAGATGTGTTCTCTTAAGGGCCCCTCTATTTGCGTGGAATTGAATTTTTAAGAATTTGTTATCAAGTGAATCACACCGATGATCATTAAAGACTACGAGTGATGGAAGGTTTAAGGATGGAGTTGTAGACAGGAGCAAATTGCTTTAATAGAGTGATATCTCGGATTTTATTCTTTAATTATGGGGATGTTATTTGATGACCATTTATATATTTCTACTTTTGTTTATGGGGAAGTATAAATATTAAAAAGACTAGAAAATCAATTCCTCATGTGTCAATTGCCAAAGTCAGCTTGTGTGGTTTTTTTTCTCTCTATTCATACCATATGGGACATCACTATATATGGGCTACAAGAAAAAACGCAACTGTCGATTCTTTCATTCTATTTTATGTTAATCGGAAATGGAAAGATCCTGGGACTTTATTTGGACACTCGCGCAGCTTTACCGCAGCTGGAATGGGAGGTAAATTCGCATTTTCCAGTTTTCGTCCTCATAAATTTGCAATTTCCAGTTTTCCTCCTCTGTGAGAGGAGGAAAACCGGAAATCGCAGGTATACCGCGGATACATACGGCGGAAATCCATCAAACCGATTTTTTAGCCCTTTTTTGCTTCTTTTACTTGTTGGAGGGTCACGGGTCTGGGCTTAGTTCACAATATGAAGGATGGACATGTGTGAATAACAATTGGATGAAATAATATCAAATCACAATAAACAAAATAAATCGTAAATTTACTTTACCGGCGAAGTAAAGTAACTGCTCATTATAAGAGAGGATAAAGTAAGGATGTAGTAGAATCAAAAGGTGAGATTTAGCATTTTTATTTTTTCTTTTAAAAACTACAATGTTTTTTTTTTGTAAGGAAGCTCATGGATTGGGCGTTGGGCTTGGGGTTCAGTTATTATTAGGTTGGCCGTGCTCAGTTTCTTTTTTTTTATTTACACTTAGTGCTTGAGAGTCGATTTTCCCGTCCCGCCCAAATATATATATATATATATCCACACAAATTTATGAATGAGGGAGGGAGGGAGCAGCAATTCGGGGACTCAAACCCATGACCTCAAAGAGAAGGTCATATGACCAGAGCAGCTGTGCTGGCTTAGGACATGGTAAGAAGCTTAATTAATTTTCTTTTCTATAAGTCTGGCTCAGGCTTCATCATTTCCATGTGGCTTGGGTTCGGGCCAACAACTTCAGGCATGACTCATGCTTGGGCCAGGTTTAGGCTTCTAGTTTAGAAGTGACTGTTGGACATTCTCGGAATAGCCCTGCCTCATAAATGAACACCCCTAGTCCTTTTTTATCATTCTCTTGCATGAGCGAGTGTCCTTTTAACCTTTTTTTTATTTTTATGGAAGAGATGGTATTCGAAACATAATATTTTTTTTTATTTAACCCTCTCTTTTTAATGTCTCTCGTATTAGCCCTTCACTTTACTTAACCGGTAAAGTAAGCTTACCAAATATGAAATAGTTCGTGAGTGAGAAGTCGATGAATAGGGCTGTATCCACTCGTGACTAAATCCTACTTTAAAAAATCAGCAACATCTGGGCTTTTTGGATCGGATCCTTGCAGGTGACGAGTGGGTTTCACTATGGAGTAGTTAGCAGCGGAATGAGCTCTCTGAAACCAAGTACAAGATGGACTGAACACGGAAAATATGATTCAGTAAGGGCATGCTTGCCTCAATTTAGGATGATTATAGGTTAACCAAATTGATCTAGTCCTAACTAGACCACACTCCGTCTCCCGGGTAGGCCTATCTGAGTTGGCGAAAAGGGCTTTCAAAGGCTTGCGCTAGCTAGGGCTAACTTGTGCCTGGCCTTTTTGGTCAGCAGGAATCCTATATATGGGGAGTTTCCCGTTAAAATCGCCTAGAAAGAGAGAAGCGACATTCTTAGACAGGTTTTGACAGATGTCTATCTATTATCATTACAGCCAACATATATTTGACTCACCATTCTGTTATGATCGTTTAACCTTCTCTTTCTTATTTCATATATTATTTACCCAAAGCATTGCACGACGTTTTTGCTGGTCTTTAAGTGAGGATGCAGCCCATGACAATTACGTATGTGTTTAACAATCTCTTGGCCATGCACGACCTATATTTTCCGAGAAATTTCCGAACTAAATGTATCTTGGGTTCTACGAAATTATAGATTCTTCTATACATGGTGCAGAATTGTTACCATGAAAAACCAAAGATCCTAATATCTACGGTTGAGAATATACGTGAAAGCAGCAAAACCTTCATTTCAACAGGGCAAAAAAAAAAAAAACCTATACTCGCAGACGTGTAGGGTTTGCAAACGGGTATCCGATTACCCGAAAGTTCCGACCTGTAAAAGAACCGGGCCCGGAACCTATTTTAGGTTCCGATTATTCATAAACGGGTCCGGAACCTAATTTAGGTTCCGATTGATAAACGGGTCCGGGTCCAAACGGGTTCCGACATGTGGACCCGGGACCCGGCTTATGAGCGTTTGATATTGCAAATTGTACCTCAAAATCAACGTTTTTTTGGACATTTTTATATACAATATTAGAGGTTGTAGACTTTGACGCGCTGTTTTAAGCTTAATGATATGCTTATTTTAAGAAAAATGAAGGAAAAAAGATAAATTTGAATCGATTTTGGTAGTAGATTCCAGTCCTCTAGGTAGACCCGGATCTGGGTTTTCCTATCGGAGCAGGGTCTAGAGCCAACTAAACAGGTTCCGAGTCAAGACCGGATCCGGATCCGGAACCGGAACCATTATTTAGAAACGTGTCCGGGTCCATTATGGTTCCGATCCGGAACCGTTACGTTTGCAACCCTAGAAACGTGCCTAGTAGTCGACACATCACTGATTTCCTGTGCATGTAAGCAACTATGTGGCGTTTAGCTACGGCCCTAAATAGTTATCGAGCTTGATTTGACCAGTTCCATCAGTCCTCCGGCTTGTTGGTTAGGTCCAGAGAGTTTCCAAATCTAAGCATGTCAACGAAAACCAAGTTTAGATGTTGATTACAAGATTGCAAAATCTCGTGTGATTGCTTTAGATTAGATACGTGATAACACTACGTGCTTTTAAAATTTCTTTCATAGATGTGTTCTCTTAAGGGCCCCTCTGTTTGCGTGGAATTGAATTTTTAAGAATTTGTTATCAAGTGAATCACACCGATGATCATTAAAGACTACGAGTGATGGAAGGTTTAAGGATGGAGTTGTAGACAGGAGCAAATTGCTTTAATAGAGTGATATCTCGGATTTTATTCTTTAATTATGGGGATGTTATTTGATGACCATTTATATATTTCTACTTTTGTTTATGGGGAAGTATAAATATTAAAAAGACTAGAAAATCAATTCCTCATGTGTCAATTGCCAAAGTCAGCTTGTGTGGTTTTTTTTCTCTCTATTCATACCATATGGGACATCACTATATATGGGCTACAAGAAAAAACGCAACTGTCGATTCTTTCATTCTATTTTATGTTAATCGGAAATGGAAAGATCCTGGGACTTTATTTGGACACTCGCGCAGCTTTACCGCAGCTGGAATGGGAGGTAAATTCGCATTTTCCAGTTTTCGTCCTCATAAATTTGCAATTTCCAGTTTTCCTCCTCTGTGAGAGGAGGAAAACCGGAAATCGCAGGTATACCGCGGATACATACGGCGGAAATCCATCAAACCGATTTTTTAGCCCTTTTTTGCTTCTTTTACTTGTTGGAGGGTCACGGGTCTGGGCTTAGTTCACAATATGAAGGATGGACATGTGTGAATAACAATTGGATGAAATAATATCAAATCACAATAAACAAAATAAATCGTAAATTTACTTTACCGGCGAAGTAAAGTAACTGCTCATTATAAGAGAGGATAAAGTAAGGATGTAGTAGAATCAAAAGGTGAGATTTAGCATTTTTATTTTTTCTTTTAAAAACTACAATGTTTTTTTTTTGTAAGGAAGCTCATGGATTGGGCGTTGGGCTTGGGGTTCAGTTATTATTAGGTTGGCCGTGCTCAGTTTCTTTTTTTTTATTTACACTTAGTGCTTGAGAGTCGATTTTCCCGTCCCGCCCAAATATATATATATATATATATATACACACAAATTTATGAATGAGGGAGGGAGGGAGCAGCAATTCGGGGACTCAAACCCATGACCTCAAAGAGAAGGTCATATGACCAGAGCAGCTGTGCTGGCTTAGGACATGGTAAGAAGCTTAATTAATTTTCTTTTCTATAAGTCTGGCTCAGGCTTCATCATTTCCATGTGGCTTGGGTTCGGGCCAACAACTTCAGGCATGACTCATGCTTGGGCCAGGTTTAGGCTTCTAGTTTAGAAGTGACTGTTGGACATTCTCGGAATAGCCCTGCCTCATAAATGAACACCCCTAGTCCTTTTTTATCATTCTCTTGCATGAGCGAGTGTCCTTTTAACCTTTTTTTTATTTTTATGGAAGAGATGGTATTCGAAACATAATATTTTTTTTTATTTAACCCTCTCTTTCTAATGTCTCTCGTATTAGCCCTTCACTTTACTTAATCGGTAAAGTAAGCTTACCAAATATGAAATAGTTCGTGAGTGAGAAGTCGATGAATAGGGCTGTATCCACTCGTGACTAAATCCTACTTTAAAAAATCAGCAACATCTGGGCTTTTTGGATCGGATCCTTGCAGGTGACGAGTGGGTTTCACTATGGAATAGTTAGCAGCGGAATGAGCTCTCTGAAACCAAGTACAAGATGGACTGAACACGGAAAATATGATTCAGTAAGGGCATGCTTGCCTCAATTTAGGATGATTATAGGTTAACCAAATTGATCTAGTCCTAACTAGACCACACTCCGTCTCCCGGGTAGGCCTATCTGAGTTGGCGAAAAGGGCTTTCAAAGGCTTGCGCTAGCTAGGGCTAACTTGTGCCTGGCCTTTTTGGTCAGCAGGAATCCTATATATGGGGAGTTTCCCGTTAAAATCGCCTAGAAAGAGAGAAGCGACATTCTTAGACAGGTTTTGACAGATGTCTATCTATTATCATTACAGCCAACATATATTTGACTCACCATTCTGTTATGATCGTTTAACCTTCTCTTTCTTATTTCATATATTATTTACCCAAAGCATTGCACGACGTTTTTGCTGGTCTTTAAGTGAGGATGCAGCCCATGACAATTACGTATGTGTTTAACAATCTCTTGGCCATGCACGACCTATATTTTCCGAGAAATTTCCGAACTAAATGTATCTTGGGTTCTACGAAATTATAGATTCTTCTATACATGGTGCAGAATTGTTACCATGAAAAACCAAAGATCCTAATATCTACGGTTGAGAATATACGTGAAAGCAGCAAAACCTTCATTTCAACAGGGCAAAAAAAAAAAAAACCTATACTCGCAGACGTGTAGGGTTTGCAAACGGGTATCCGATTACCCGAAAGTTCCGACCTGTAAAAGAACCGGGCCCGGAACCTATTTTAGGTTCCGATTATTCATAAACGGGTCCGGAACCTAATTTAGGTTCCGATTGATAAACGGGTCCGGGTCCAAACGGGTTCCGACATGTGGACCCGGGACCCGGCTTATGAGCGTTTGATATTGCAAATTGTACCTCAAAATCAACGTTTTTTTGGACATTTTTATATACAATATTAGAGGTTGTAGACTTTGACGCGCTGTTTTAAGCTTAATGATATGCTTATTTTAAGAAAAATGAAGGAAAAAAGATAAATTTGAATCGATTTTGGTAGTAGATTCCAGTCCTCTAGGTAGACCCGGATCTGGGTTTTCCTATCGGAGCAGGGTCTAGAGCCAACTAAACAGGTTCCGAGTCAAGACCGGATCCGGATCCGGAACCGGAACCATTATTTAGAAACGTGTCCGGGTCCATTATGGTTCCGATCCGGAACCGTTACGTTTGCAACCCTAGAAACGTGCCTAGTAGTCGACACATCACTGATTTCCTGTGCATGTAAGCAACTATGTGGCGTTTAGCTACGGCCCTAAATAGTTATCGAGCTTGATTTGACCAGTTCCATCAGTCCTCCGGCTTGTTGGTTAGGTCCAGAGAGTTTCCAAATCTAAGCATGTCAACGAAAACCAAGTTTAGATGTTGATTACAAGATTGCAAAATCTCGTGTGATTGCTTTAGATTAGATACGTGATAACACTACGTGCTTTTAAAATTTCTTTCATAGATGTGTTCTCTTAAGGGCCCCTCTGTTTGCGTGGAATTGAATTTTTAAGAATTTGTTATCAAGTGAATCACACCGATGATCATTAAAGACTACGAGTGATGGAAGGTTTAAGGATGGAGTTGTAGACAGGAGCAAATTGCTTTAATAGAGTGATATCTCGGATTTTATTCTTTAATTATGGGGATGTTATTTGATGACCATTTATATATTTCTACTTTTGTTTATGGGGAAGTATAAATATTAAAAAGACTAGAAAATCAATTCCTCATGTGTCAATTGCCAAAGTCAGCTTGTGTGGTTTTTTTTCTCTCTATTCATACCATATGGGACATCACTATATATGGGCTACAAGAAAAAACGCAACTGTCGATTCTTTCATTCTATTTTATGTTAATCGGAAATGGAAAGATCCTGGGACTTTATTTGGACACTCGCGCAGCTTTACCGCAGCTGGAATGGGAGGTAAATTCGCATTTTCCAGTTTTCGTCCTCATAAATTTGCAATTTCCAGTTTTCCTCCTCTGTGAGAGGAGGAAAACCGGAAATCGCAGGTATACCGCGGATACATACGGCGGAAATCCATCAAACCGATTTTTTAGCCCTTTTTTGCTTCTTTTACTTGTTGGAGGGTCACGGGTCTGGGCTTAGTTCACAATATGAAGGATGGACATGTGTGAATAACAATTGGATGAAATAATATCAAATCACAATAAACAAAATAAATCGTAAATTTACTTTACCGGCGAAGTAAAGTAACTGCTCATTATAAGAGAGGATAAAGTAAGGATGTAGTAGAATCAAAAGGTGAGATTTAGCATTTTTATTTTTTCTTTTAAAAACTACAATGTTTTTTTTTTGTAAGGAAGCTCATGGATTGGGCGTTGGGCTTGGGGTTCAGTTATTATTAGGTTGGCCGTGCTCAGTTTCTTTTTTTTTATTTACACTTAGTGCTTGAGAGTCGATTTTCCCGTCCCGCCCAAATATATATATATATATATATATACACACAAATTTATGAATGAGGGAGGGAGGGAGCAGCAATTCGGGGACTCAAACCCATGACCTCAAAGAGAAGGTCATATGACCAGAGCAGCTGTGCTGGCTTAGGACATGGTAAGAAGCTTAATTAATTTTCTTTTCTATAAGTCTGGCTCAGGCTTCATCATTTCCATGTGGCTTGGGTTCGGGCCAACAACTTCAGGCATGACTCATGCTTGGGCCAGGTTTAGGCTTCTAGTTTAGAAGTGACTGTTGGACATTCTCGGAATAGCCCTGCCTCATAAATGAACACCCCTAGTCCTTTTTTATCATTCTCTTGCATGAGCGAGTGTCCTTTTAACCTTTTTTTTATTTTTATGGAAGAGATGGTATTCGAAACATAATATTTTTTTTTATTTAACCCTCTCTTTTTAATGTCTCTCGTATTAGCCCTTCACTTTACTTAACCGGTAAAGTAAGCTTACCAAATATGAAATAGTTCGTGAGTGAGAAGTCGATGAATAGGGCTGTATCCACTCGTGACTAAATCCTACTTTAAAAAATCAGCAACATCTGGGCTTTTTGGATGGGATCCTTGCAGGTGACGAGTGGGTTTCACTATGGAATAGGTAGCAGCGGAATGAGCTCTCTGAAACCAAGTACAAGATGGACTGAACACGGAAAATATGATTCAGTAAGGGCATGCTTGCCTCAATTTAGGATGATTATAGGTTAACCAAATTGATCTAGTCCTAACTAGACCACACTCCGTCTCCCGGGTAGGCCTATCTGAGTTGGCGAAAAGGGCTTTCAAAGGCTTGCGCTAGCTAGGGCTAACTTGTACCTGGCCTTTTTGGTCAGCAGGAATCCTATATATGGGGAGTTTCCCGTTAAAATCGCCTAGAAAGAGAGAAGCGACATTCTTAGACAGGTTTTGACAGATGTCTATCTATTATCATTACAGCCAACATATATTTGACTCACCATTCTGTTATGATCGTTTAACCTTCTCTTTCTTATTTCATATATTATTTACCCAAAGCATTGCACGACGTTTTTGCTGGTCTTTAAGTGAGGATGCAGCCCATGACAATTACGTATGTGTTTAACTATCTCTTGGCCATGCACGACCTATATTTTCCGAGAAATTTCCGAACTAAATGTATCTTGGGTTCTACGAAATTATAGATTCTTCTATACATGGTGCAGAATTGTTACCTTGAAAAACCAAAGATCCTAATATCTACGGTTGAGAATATACGTGAAAGCAGCAAAACCTTCATTTCAACAGGGCAAAAAAAAAAAAAACCTATACTCGCAGACGTGTAGGGTTTGCAAACGGGTATCCGATTACCCGAAAGTTCCGACCTGTAAAAGAACCGGGCCTGGAACCTATTTTAGGTTCCGATTATTCATAAACGGGTCCGGAACCTAATTTAGGTTCCGATTGATAAACGGGTCCGGGTCCAAACGGGTTCCGACATGTTGACCCGGGACCCGGCTTATGAGCGTTTGATATTGCAAATTGTACCTCAAAATCAATGTTTTTTTGGACATTTTTATATACAATATTAGAGGTTGTAGACTTTGACGCGCTGTTTTAAGCTTAGTGATATGCTTATTTTAAGAAAAATGAAGGAAAAAAGATAAATTTGAATCGATTTTGGAAGTAGATTCCAGTCCTCTAGGTAGACCCGGATCTGGGTTTTCCTATCGGAGCAGGGTCTAGAGCCAACTAAACAGGTTCCGAGTCAAGACCGGATCCGGATCCGGAACCGGAACCATTATTTAGAAACGTGTCCGGGTCCATTATGGTTCCGATCCGGAACCGTTACGTTTGCAACCCTAGAAACATGCCTAGTAGTCGACACATCACTGATTTCCTGTGCATGTAAGCAACTATGTGGCGTTTAGCTACGGCCCTAAATAGTTATCGAGCTTGATTTGACCAGTTCCATCAGTCCTCCGGCTTGTTGGTTAGGTCCAGAGAGTTTCCAAATCTAAGCATGTCAACGAAAACCAAGTTTAGATGTTGATTACAAGATTGCAAAATCTCGTGTGATTGCTTTAGATTAGATACGTGATAACACTACGTGCTTTTAAAATTTCTTTCATAGATGTGTTCTCTTAAGGGCCCCTCTGTTTGCGTGGAATTGAATTTTTAAGAATTTGTTATCAAGTGAATCACACCGATGATCATTAAAGACTACGAGTGATGGAAGGTTTAAGGATGGAGTTGTAGACAGGAGCAAATTGCTTTAATAGAGTGATATCTCGGATTTTATTCTTTAATTATGGGGATGTTATTTGATGACCATTTATATATTTCTACTTTTGTTTATGGGGATGTGTAAATATTAAAAAGACTAGAAAATCAATTCCTCATGTGTCAATTGCCAAAGTCAGCTTGTGTGGTTTTTTTTCTCTCTATTCATACCATATGGGACATCACTATATATGGGCTACAAGCAAAAACGCAACTGTCGATTCTTTCATTCTATTTTATGTTAATTGGAAATGGAAAGGTCCTGGGACTTTATTTGGACACTCGCGCAGCTTTGCCGCAGCTGGAATGGGAGGTAAATTCGCATTTTCCAGTTTTCGTCCTCATAGATTTGCAATTTCCAGTTTTCCTCCTCTGTGAGAGGAGGAAAACCGGAAATCGCAGGTATACCGCGGATACATACGGCGGAAATCCATCAAACCGATTTTTTAGCCCTTTTTTGCTTCTTTTACTTGTTGGAGGGTCACGGGTCTGGGCTTAGTTCACAATATGAAGGATGGACATGTGTGAATAACAATTGGATGAAATAATATCAAATCACAATAAACAAAATAAATCGTAAATTTACTTTACCGGCGAAGTAAAGTAACTGCTCATTATAAGAGAGGATAAAGTAAGGATGTAGTAGAATCAAAAGGTGAGATTTAGCATTTTTCTTTTTTCTTTTAAAAACTACAATGTTTTTTTTTTGTAAGGAAGCTCATGGATTGGGCTTTGGGCATGGGGTTCAGTTATTATTAGGTTGGCCGTGCTCAGTTTCTTTTTTTTTATTTACACTTAGTGCTTGAGAGTCGATTTTCCCGTCCCGCCCAAATAAATAAATATATATATATATATATGCACACAAATTTATGAATGAGGGAGGGAGGGAGCAGCAATTCGGGGACTCAAACCCATGACCTCAAAGAGAAGGTGATATGACCAGACCAGCTGTGCTGGCTTAGGACATGGTAAGAAGCTTAATTAATTTTCTTTTCTATAGGTCTGGCTCAGGCTTCATCATTTCCATGTGGCTTGGGTTCGGGCCAACAACTTCAGGCATGACTCATGCTTGGGCCAGGTTTAGGCTTCTAGTTTAGAAGTGACTGTTGGACATTCTCGGAATAGCCCTGCCTCATAAATGAACACCCCTAGTCCTTTTTTATCATTCTCTTGCATGAGCGAGTGTCCTTTTAACCTTTTTTTTATTTTTATGGAAGAGATGGTATTCGAAACATAATATTTTTTTTATTTAACCCTCTCTTTTTAATGTCTCTCGTATTAGCCCTTCACTTTACTTAACCGGTAAAGTAAGCTTACCAAATATGAAATAGTTCGTGAGTGAGAAGTCGATGAATAGGGCTGTATCCACTCGTGACTAAATCCTACTTTAAAAAATCAGCAACATCTGGGCTTTTTGGATGGGATCCTTGCAGGTGACGAGTGGGTTTCACTATGGAATAGGTAGCAGCGGAATGAGCTCTCTCAAACCAAGTACAAGATGGACTGAACACGGAAAATATGATTCAGTAAGGGCATGCTTGCCTCAATTTAGGATGATTATAGGTTAACCAAATTGATCTAGTCCTAACTAGACCACACTCCGTCTCCCGGGTAGGCCTATCTGCGGTGGCAAAAAGGACTTTCAAAGGCTTGCGCTAGCTACGGCTAACTTGTGCCTGGCCTTTTTGGTCAGCAGGAATCCTATATATGGGGAGTTTCCCGTTAAAATCGCCTAGAAAGAGAGAAGCGACATTCTTAGACAGGTTTTGACAGATGTCTATCTATTATCATTACAGCCAACATATATTTGACTCACCATTCTGTTATGATCGTTTAACCTTCTCTTTCTTATTTCATATATTATTTACCCAAAGATTTGCACGACGTTTTTGCTGGTCTTTAAGTGAGAATGCAGCCCATGACAATTACGTATGTGTTTAACAATCTCTTGGCCATGCACGACCTATATTTTCCGAGAAATTTCCGAACTAAATGTATCTTGGGTTCTACGAAATTATAGATTCTTCTATACATGGTGCAGAATTGTTACCATGAAAAACCAAAGATCCTAATATCTACGGTTGAGAATATACGTGAAACCAGCAAAACCTTCATTTCAACAGGGCAAAAAAAAAAAAAACCTATACTCGCAGACGTGTAGGGTTTGCAAACGGGTATCCGATTACCCGAAAGTTCCGACCTGTAAAAGAACCGGGCCTGGAACCTATTTTAGGTTCCAATTATTCATAAACGGGTCCGGAACCTAATTTAGGTTCCGATTGATAAACGGGTCCGGGTCCAAACGCGTTCAGACATGTGGACCCGGGACCCGGCTTATGAGCGTTTGATATTGCAAATTGTACATCAAAATCAACGTTTTTTTGGACATTTTTATATACAATATTAGAGGTTGTAGACTTTGACGCGCTGTTTTAAGCTTAATGATATGCTTATTTTAAGAAAAATGAAGGAAGAAAGATAAATTTGAATCGATTTTGGAAGTAGATTCCAGTCCTCTAGGTAGACCCGGATCTGGGTTTTCCTATCGGAGCAGGGTCTAGAGCCAACTAAACAGGTTCCGAGTCAAGACCGGATCCGGATCCGGAACCGGAACCATTATTTAGAAACGTGTCCGGGTCCATTATGGTTCCGATCCGGAACCGTTACGTTTGCAACCCTAGAAACATGCCTAGTAGTCGACACATCACTGATTTCCTGTGCATGTAAGCAACTATGTGGCGTTTAGCTACGGCCCTAAATAGTTATCGAACTTGATTTGACCAGTTCCATCAGTCCTCCGGCTTGTTGGTTAGGTCCAGAGAGTTTCCAAATCTAAGCATGTCAACGAAAACCAAGTTTAGATGTTGATTACAAGATTGCAAAATCTCGTGTGATTGCTTTAGATTAGATACGTGATAACACTACGTGCTTTTAAAATTTCTTTCATAGATGTGTTCTCTTAAGGGCCCCTCTGTTTGCGTGGAATTGAATTTTTAAGAATTTGTTATCAAGTGAATCACACCGATGATCATTAAAGACTACGAGTGATGGAAGGTTTAAGGATGGAGTTGTAGACAGGAGCAAATTGCTTTAATAGAGTGATATCTCGGATTTTATTCTTTAATTATGGGGATGTTATTTGATGACCATTTATATATTTCTACTTTTGTTTATGGGGAAGTGTAAATATTAAAAAGACTAGAAAATCAATTCCTCATGTGTCAATTGCCAAAGTAAGCTTGTGTGGTTTTTTTTCTCTCTATTCATACCATATGGGACATCACTATATATGGGCTACAAGCAAAAACGCAACTGTCGATTCTTTCATTCTATTTTATGTTAATTGGAAATGGAAAGGTCCTGGGACTTTATTTGGACACTCGCGCAGCTTTGCCGCAGCTGGAATGGGAGGTAAATTCGCATTTTCCAGTTTTCGTCCTCATAGATTTGCAATTTCCAGTTTTCCTCCTCTGTGAGAGGAGGAAAACCGGAAATCGCAGGTATACCGCGGATACATACGGCGGAAATCCATCAAACCGATTTTTTAGCCCTTTTTTGCTTCTTTTACTTGTTGGAGGGTCACGGGTCTGGGCTTAGTTCACAATATGAAGGATGGACATGTGTGAATAACAATTGGATGAAATAATATCAAATCACAATAAACAAAATAAATCGTAAATTTACTTTACCGGCGAAGTAAAGTAACTGCTCATTATAAGAGAGGATAAAGTAAGGATGTAGTAGAATCAAAAGGTGAGATTTAGCATTTTTATTTTTTCTTTTAAAAACTACAATGTTTTTTTTTTCTAAGGAAGCTCACGGATTGGGCTTCGGGCATGGGGTTCAGTTATTATTAGGTTGGCCGTGCTCAGTTTCTTTTTTTTTATTTACACTTAGTGCTTGAGAGTCGATTTTCCCGTCCCGCCCAAATAAATATATATATATATATATATATATGCACACAAATTTATGAATGAGGGAGGGAGGGAGCAGCAATTCGGGGACTCAAACCCATGACCTCAAAGAGAAGGTGATATGACCAGAGCAGCTGTGCTGGCTTAGGACATGGTAAGAAGCTTAATTAATTTTCTTTTCTATAGGTCTGGCTCAGGCTTCATCATTTCCATGTGGCTTGGGTTCGGGCCAACAACTTCAGGCATGACTCATGCTTGGGCCAGGTTTAGGCTTCTAGTTTAGAAGTGACTGTTGGACATTCTCGGAATAGCCCTGCCTCATAAATGAACACCCCTAGTCCTTTTTTATCATTCTCTTGCATGAGCGAGTGTCCTTTTAACCTTTTTTTTATTTTTATGGAAGAGATGGTATTCGAAACATAATATTTTTTTTTATTTAACCCTCTCTTTTTAATGTCTCTCGTATTAGCCCTTCACTTTACTTAACCGGTAAAGTAAGCTTACCAAATATGAAATAGTTCGTGAGTGAGAAGTCGATGAATAGGGCTGTATCCACTCGTGACTAAATCCTACTTTAAAAAATCAGCAACATCTGGGCTTTTTGGATCGGATCCTTGCAGGTGACGAGTGGGTTTCACTATGGAATAGGTAGCAGCGGAATGAGCTCTCTGAAACCAAGTACAAGATGGACTGAACACGGAAAATATGATTTAGTAAGGGCATGCTTGCCTCAATTTAGGATGATTATAGGTTAACCAAATTGATCTAGTCCTAATTAGACCACACTCCGTCTCCCGGGTAGGCCTATCTGAGTTGGCGAAAAGGACTTACAAAGGCTTGCACTAGCTAGGGCTAACTTGTGCCTGGCCTTTTTGGTCAGCAGGAATCCTATATATGGGGAGTTTCCCGTTAAAATCACCTAGAAAGAGAGAAGCGACATTCTTAGACAGGTTTTGACAGATGTCTATCTATTATCATTACAGCCAACATATATTTGACTCACCATTCTGTTATGATCGTTTAACCTTCTCTTTCTCATTTCATATATTATTTACCCAAAGCATTGCACGACGTTTTTGCTGGTCTTTAAGTGAGAATGCAGCCCATGACAATTACGTATGTGTTTAACAATCTCTTGGCCATGCACGACCTATATTTTCCGAGAAATTTCCGAACTAAATGTATCTTGGGTTCTACGAAATTATAGATTCTTCTATACATGGTGCAGAATTGTTACCATGAAAAACCAAAGATCCTAATATCTACGGTTGAGAATATACGTGAAACCAGCAAAACCTTCATTTCAACAGGGCAAAAAAAAAAAAACCTATACTCGCAGACGTGTAGGGTTTGCAAACGGGTATCCGATTACCCGAAAGTTCCGACCTGTAAAAGAACCGGGCCTGGAACCTATTTTAGGTTCCGATTATTCATAAACGGGTCCGGAACCTAATTTAGGTTCCGATTGATAAACGGGTCCGGGTCCAAACGGGTTCCGACATGTGGACCCGGGACCCGGCTTATGAGCGTTTGATATTGCAAATTGTACCTCAAAATCAACGTTTTTTTGGAAATTTTTATATACAATATTAGAGGTTGTAGACTTTGACGCGCTGTTTTAAGATTAATGATATGCTTATTTTAAGAAAAATGAAGGAAAAAAGATAAATTTGAATCGATTTTGGAAGTAGATTCCAGTCCTCTAGGTAGACCCGGATCTGGGTTTTCCTATCGGAGCAGGGTCTAGAGCCAACTAAATAGGTTCCGAGTAAACACCGGATCCGGATCCGGAACCGGAACCATTATTTAGAAACGTGTCCGGGTCCATTATGGTTCCGATCCGGAACCGTTACGTTTGCAACCCTAGAAACATGCCTAGTAGTCGACACATCACTGATTTCCTGTGCATGTAAGCAACTATGTGGCGTTTAGCTACGGCCCTAAATAGTTATCGAGCTTGATTTGACCAGTTCCATCAGTCCTCCGGCTTGTTGGTTAGGTCCAGAGAGTTTCCAAATCTAAGCATGTCAACGAAAACCAAGTTTAGATGTTGATTACAAGATTGCAAACTCTCGTGTGATTGCTTTAGATTAGATACGTGATAACACTACGTGCTTTTAAAATTTCTTTCATAGATGTGTTCTCTTAAGGGCCCCTCTGTTTGCGTGGAATTGAATTTTTAAGAATTTGTTATCAAGTGAATCACACCGATGATCATTAAAGACTACGAGTGATGGAAGGTTTAAGGATGGAGTTGTAGACAGGAGCAAATTGCTTTAATAGAGTGATATCTCGGATTTTATTCTTTAATTATGGGGATGTTATTTGATGACCATTTATATATTTCTACTTTTGTTTACGGGGAAGTATAAATATTAAAAAGACTAGAAAATCAATTCCTCATGTGTCAATTGCCAAAGTCAGCTTGTGTGGTTTTTTTTCTCTCTATTCATACCATATGGGACATCAGTATATATGGGCTACAAGAAAAAACGCAACTGTCGATTCTTTCATTCTATTTTATGTTAATTGGAAATGGAAAGGTCCTGGGACTTTATTTGGACACTCGCGCAGCTTTACCGCAGCTGGAATGGGAGGTAAATTCGCATTTTCCAGTCTTCGTCCTCATAAATTTGCAATTTCCAGTTTTCCTCCTCTGTGAGAAGAGGAAAACCGGAAATCGCAGGTATACCGCGGATACATACGGCGGAAATCTTGCAAACCGATTTTTTAGCCCTTTTTTGCTTCTTTTACTTGTTGGAGGGTCACGGGTCTGGGCTTAGTTCACAATATGAAGGATGGACATGTGTGAATAACAATTGGATGAAATAATATCAAATCACAATAAACAAAATAAATCGTAAATTTACTTTACCGGCGAAGTAAAGTAACTACTCATTATAAGAGAGGATAAAGTAAGGATGTAGTAGAATAAAAAGGTGAGATTTAGCAGTTTTCTCTTTTCTTTTAAAAACTACAATGTTTTTTTTTTGTAAGGAAGCTCATGGATTGGGCTTTGGGCATGGGGTTCAGTTATTATTAGGTAGGCCGTGCTCAGTTTCTTTTTTTTTATTTACACTTAGTGCTTGAGAGTCGATTTTCCCGTCCCGCTCAAATATATATATATATATAGACACACAAATTTATGAATGAGGGAGGGAGGGAGCAGCAATTCGGGGACTCAAACCCATGACCTCAAAGAGAAGGTGATATGACCAGACCAGCTGTGCTGGCTTAGGACATGGTAAGAAGCTTAATTAATTTTCTTTTCTATAGGTCTGGCTCAGGCTTCATCATTTCCATGTGGCTTGGGTTCGGGCCAACAACTTCAGGCATGACTCATGCTTGGGCCAGGTTTAGGCTTCTAGTTTAGAAGTGACTGTCGGACATTCTCGGAATAGCCCTGCCTCATCAATGAACACCCCTAGTCCTTTTTTATCATTCTCTTGCATGAGAGAGTGTCCTTTTAACCTTTTTTTTTATGGAAGAGTTGGTATTCGAAACATAATATTTTTTTTATTTAACCCTCTCTTTTTAATGTCTCTCGTATTAGCCCTTCACTTTACTTAACCGGTAAAGTAAGCTTTCCAAATATGAAATAGTTCGTGAGTGAGAAGTCGATGAATAGGGCTGTATCCACTCGTGACTAAATCCTACTTTAAAAAATCAGCAACATCTGGGCTTTTTGGATCGGATCCTTGCAGGTGACGAGTGGGTTTCACTATGGAATAGGTAGCAGCGGAATGAGCTCTCTCAAACCAAGTACAAGATGGACTGAACACGGAAAATATGATTCAGTAAGGGCATGCTTGCCTCAATTTAGGATGATTATAGGTTAACCAAATTGATCTAGTCCTAACTAGACCACACTCCGTCTCCCGGGTAGGCCTATCTGAGTTGGCGAAAAGGACTTTCAAAGGCTTGCGCTAGCTAGGGCTAACTTGTGCCTGGCCTTTTTGGTCAGCAGGAATCCTATATATGGGGAGTTTCCCGTTAAAATCGCCTGGAAAGAGAGAAGAGACATTCTTAGACAGGTTTTGACAGATGTCTATCTATTATCATTACAGCCAACATATATTTGACTCACCATTCTGTTATGATCGTTTAACCTTCTCTTTCTTATTTCATATATTATTTACCCAAAGCATTGCACGACGTTTTTGCTGGTCTTTAAGTGAGAATGCAGCCCATGACAATTACGTATCTGTTTAACAATCTCTTGGCCATGCACGACCTATATTTTCCGAGAAATTTCCGAACTAAATGTATCTTGGGTTCTACGAAATTATAGATTCTTCTATACATGGTGCAGAATTGTTACCATGAAAAACCAAAGATCCTAATATCTACGGTTGAGAATATACGTGAAACCAGCAAAACCTTCATTTCAACAGGGCAAAAAAAAAAAAAAACCTATACTCGCAGACGTGTAGGGTTTGCAAACGGGTATCCGATTACCCGAAAGTTCCGACCTGTAAAAGAACCGGGCCTGGAACCTATTTTAGGTTCCGATTATTCATAAACGGGTCCGGAACCTAATTTAGGTTCCGATTGATAAACGGGTCCGGGTCCAAACGGGTTCCGACATGTGGACCCGGGACCCGGCTTATGAGCGTTTGATATTGCAAATTGTACCTCAAAATCAACATTTTTTTTGACATTTTTATATACAATATTAGAGGTTGTAGACTTTGACGCGCTGTTTTAAGCTTAATGATATGCTTATTTTAAGAAAAATGAAGGAAAAAAGATAAATTTGAATCGATTTTGGAAGTAGATTCCAGTCCTCTAGGTAGACCCGGATCTGGGTTTTCCTATCGGAGCAGGGTCTAGAGCCAGCTAAACAGGTTCCGAGTCAAGACCGGATCCGGATCCGGAACCGGAACCATTATTTAGAAACGTGTCCGGGTCCATTATGGTTCCGATCCGGAACCGTTACGTTTGCAACCCTAGAAACATGCCTAGTAGTCGACACATCACTGATTTCCTGTGCATGTAAGCAACTATGTGGCGTTTAGCTACGGCCCTAAATAGTTATCGAGCTTGATTTGACCAGTTCCATCAGTCCTCCGGCTTGTTGGTTAGGTCCAGAGAGTTTCCAAATCTAAGCATGTCAACGAAAACCAAGTTTAGATGTTGATTACAAGATTGCAAAATCTCGTGTGATTGCTTTAGATTAGATACGTGATAACACTACGTGCTTTTAAAATTTCTTTCATAGATGTGTTCTCTTAAGGGCCCCTCTGTTTGCGTGGAATTGAATTTTTAAGAATTTGTTATCAAGTGAATCACACCGATGATCATTAAAGACTACGAGTGATGGAAGGTTTAAGGATGGAGTTGTAGACAGGAGCAAATTGCTTTAATAGAGTGATATCTCGGATTTTATTCTTTAATTATGGGGATGTTATTTGATGACCATTTATATATTTCTACTTTTGTTTATGGGGAAGTGTAAATATTAAAAAGACTAGAAAATCAATTCCTCATGTGTCAATTGCCAAAGTCAGCTTGTGTGGTTTTTTTTCTCTCTATTCATACCATATGGGACATCACTATATATGGGCTACAAGAAAAAACGCAACTGTCGATTCCTTCATTCTATTTTAGGTTAATTGGAAATGGAAAGGTCCTGGGACTTTATTTGGACACTCGCGCAGCTTTACCGCAGCTGGAATGGGAGGTAAATTCGCATTTTCCAGTTTTCGTCCTCATAGATTTGCAATTTCCAGTTTTCCTCCTCTGTGAGAGGAGGAAAACCGGAAATCGCAGGTATACCGCGGATACATACGGTGGAAATCCATCAAACCGATTTTTTAGCCCTTTTTTGCTTCTTTTACTTGTTGGAGGGTCACGGGTCTGGGCTTAGTTCACAATATGAAGGATGGACATGTGTGAATAACAATTGGATGAAATAATATCAAATCACAATAAACAAAATAAATCGTAAATTTACTTTACCGGCGAAGTAAAGTAACTGCTCATTATAAGAGAGGATAAAGTAAGGATGTAGTAGAATCAAAAGGTGAGATTTAGCATTTTTATTTTTTCTTTTAAAAACTACAATGTTTTTTTTTTCTAAGGAAGCTCACGGATTGGGATTTGGGCATGGGGTTCAGTTATTATTAGGTTGGCCGTGCTCAGTTTCATTTTTTTTTATTTACACTTAGTGCTTGAGAGTCGATTTTCCCGTCCCGCCCAAATATATATATATATATATATGCACACAAATTTTGAATGAGGGAGTGAGGGAGCAGCAATTCGGGGACTCAAACCCATGACCTCAAAGAGAAGGTGATATGACCAGAGCAGCTGTGCTGGCTTAGGACATGGTAAGAAGCTTAATTAATTTTCTTTTCTATAGGTCTGGCTCAGGCTTCATCATTTCCATGTGGCTTGGGTTCGGGCCAACAACTTCAGGCATGACTCATGCTTGGGCCAGATTTAGGCTTCTAGTTTAGAAGTGACTGTTGGACATTCTCGGAATAGCCCTGCCTCATAAATGAACACCCCTAGTCCTTTTTTATCATTCTCTTGCATGAGCGAGTGTCCTTTTAACCTTTTTTTTATTTTTATGGAAGAGATGGTATTCGAAACATAATATTTTTTTTTATTTAACCCTCTCTTTTTAATGTCTCTCGTATTAGCCCTTCACTTTACTTAACCGGTAAAGTAAGCTTACCAAATATGAAATAGTTCGTGAGTGAGAAGTCGATGAATAGGGCTGTATCCACTCGTGACTAAATCCTACTTTAAAAAATCAGCAACATCTGGGCTTTTTGGGTCGGATCCTTGCAGGTGACGAGTGGGTTTCACTATGGAATAGGTAGCAGCGGAATGAGCTCTCTGAAACCAAGTACAAGATGGACTGAACACGGAAAATATGATTCAGTAAGGGCATGCTTGCCTCAATTTAGGATGATTATAGGTTAACCAAATTGATCTAGTCCTAACTAGACCACACTCCGTCTCCCGGGTAGGCCTATCTGAGTTGGCGAAAAGGACTTACAAAGGCTTGCACTAGCTAGGGCTAACTTGTGCCTGGCCTTTTTGGTCAGCAGGAATCCTATATATGGGGAGTTTCCCGTTAAAATCACCTAGAAAGAGAGAAGCGACATTCTTAGACAGGTTTTGACAGATGTCTATCTATTATCATTACAGCCAACATATATTTGACTCACCATTCTGTTATGATCGTTTAACCTTCTCTTTCTTATTTCATATATTATTTACCCAAAGCATTGCACGACGTTTTTACTGGTCTTTAAGTGAGAATGCAGCCCATGACAATTACGTATGTGTTTAACAATCTCTTGGCCATGCACGACCTATATTTTCCGAGAAATTTCCGAACTAAATGTATCTTGGGTTCTACGAAATTATAGATTCTTCTATACATGGTGCAGAATTGTTACCATGAAAAACCAAAGATCCTAATATCTACGGTTGAGAATATACGTGAAACCAGCAAAACCTTCATTTCAACAGGGCAAAAAAAAAAAAACCTATACTCGCAGACGTGTAGGGTTTGCAAACGGGTATCCGATTACCCGAAAGTTCCGACCTGTAAAAGAACCGGGCCTGGAACCTATTTTAGGTTCCGATTATTCATAAACGGGTCCGGAACCTAATTTAGGTTCCGATTGATAAACGGGTCCGGGTCCAAACGGGTTCCGACATGTGGACCCGGGACCCGGCTTATGAGCGTTTGATATTGCAAATTGTACCTCAAAATCAACGTTTTTTTGGAAATTTTTATATACAATATTAGAGGTTGTAGACTTTGACGCGCTGTTTTAAGCTTAATGATATGCTTATTTTAAGAAAAATGAAGGAAAAAAGATAAATTTGAATCGATTTTGGAAGTAGATCCCAGTCCTCTAGGTAGACCCGGATCTGGGTTTTCCTATCGGAGCAGGGTCTAGAGCCAACTAAATAGGTTCCGAGTAAACACCGGATCCGGATCCGGAACCGGAACCATTATTTAGAAACGTGTCCGGGTCCATTATGGTTCCGATCCGGAACCGTTACGTTTGCAACCCTAGAAACAAGCCTAGTAGTCGACACATCACTGATTTCCTGTGCATGTAAGCAACTATGTGGCGTTTAGCTACGGCCCTAAATAGTTATCGAGCTTGATTTGACCAGTTCCATCAGTCCTCCGGCTTGTTGGTTAGGTCCAGAGAGTTTCCAAATCTAAGCATGTCAACGAAAACCAAGTTTAGATGTTGATTACAAGATTGCAAACTCTCGTGTGATTGCTTTAGATTAGATACGTGATAACACTACGTGCTTTTAAAATTTCTTTCATAGATGTGTTCTCTTAAGGGCCCCTCTGTTTGCGTGGAATTGAGTTTTTAAGAATTTGTTATCAAGTGAATCACACCGATGATCATTAAAGACTACGAGTGATGGAAGGTTTAAGGATGGAGTTGTAGACACAAGCAAATTGCTATAATAGAGTGATATCTCGGATTTTATTCTTTAATTATGGGGATGTTATTTGATGACCATTTATATATTTCTACTTTTATTTACGGGGAAGTATAAATATTAAAAAGACTAGAAAATCAATTCCTCATGTGTCAATTGCCAAAGTCAGCTTGTGTGGTTTTTTTTCTCTCTATTCATACCATATGGGACATCACTATATATGGGCTACAAGAAAAAACGCAACTGTCGATTCTTTCATTCTATTTTATGTTAATTGGAAATGGAAAGGTCCTGGGACTTTATTTGGACACTCGCGCAGCTTTACCGCGGCTGGAATGGGAGGTAAATTCGCATTTTCCAGTTTTCGTCCTCATAGATTTGCAATTTCCAGTTTTCCTCCTCTGTGAGAGGAGGAAAACCGGAAATCGCAGGTATACCGCGGATACATACGGCGGAAATCCATCAAACCGATTTTTTAGCCCTTTTTTGCTTCTTTTACTTGTTGGAGGGTCACGGGTCTGGGCTTAGTTCACAATATGAAGGATGGACATGTGTGAATAACAATTGGATGAAATAATATCAAATCACAATAAACAAAATAAATCGTAAATTTACTTTACCGGCGAAGTAAAGTAACTGCTCATTATAAGAGAGGATAAAGTAAGGATGTAGTAGAATCAAAAGGTGAGATTTAGCATTTTTATTTTTTCTTTTAAAAACTACAATGTTTTTTTTTTCTAAGGAAGCTCATGGATTGGGCTTTGGGCACGGGGTTCTGTTATTATTAGGTAGGCCGTGCTCAGTTTCTTTTTTTCTATTTACACTTAGTGCTTGAGAGTCGATTTTCCCGTCCCGCACAAATATATATATATACACAAATTTATGAATGAGGGAGGGAGGGAGCAGCAATTCGGGGACTCAAACCCATGACCTCAAAGAGAAGGTGATATGACCAGAGCAGCTGTGCTGGCTTAGGACATGTTAAGAAACTTAATTAATTTTCTTTTCTATAGGTCTGGCTCAGGCTTCATCATTTCCATGTGGCTTGGGTTCGGGCCAACAACTTCAGGCAGGACTCATGCTTGGGCCAGGTTTAGGCTTCTAGTTTAGAAGTGACTGTTGGACATTCTCGGAATAGCCCTGCCTCATAAATGAACACCCCTAGTCCTTTTTTATCATTCTCTTGCATGAGCGAGTGTCCTTTTAACCTTTTTTTTATTTTTATGGAAGAGATGGTATTCGAAACATAATATTTTTTTTTATTTAACCCTCTCTTTTTAATGTCTCTCGTATTAGCCCTTCACTTTACTTAACCGGTAAAGTAAGCTTACCAAATATGAAATAGTTCGTGAGTGAGAAGTCGATGAATAGGGCTGTATCCACTCGTGACTAAATCCTACTTTAAAAAATCAGCAACATCTGGGCTTTTTGGGTCGGATCCTTGCAGGTGACGAGTGGGTTTCACTATGGAATAGGTAGCAGCGGAATGAGCTCTCTGAAACCAAGTACAAGATGGACTGAACACGGAAAATATGATTCAGTAAGGGCATGCTTGCCTCAATTTAGGATGATTATAGGTTAACCAAATTGATCTAGTCCTAACTAGACCACACTCCGTCTCCCGGGTAGGCCTATCTGAGTTGGCGAAAAGGACTTACAAAGGCTTGCACTAGCTAGGGCTAACTTGTGCCTGGCCTTTTTGGTCAGCAGGAATCCTATATATGGGGAGTTTCCCGTTAAAATCACCTAGAAAGAGAGAAGCGACATTCTTAGACAGGTTTTGACAGATGTCTATCTATTATCATTACAGCCAACATATATTTGACTCACCATTCTGTTATGATCGTTTAACCTTCTCTTTCTTATTTCATATATTATTTACCCAAAGCATTGCACGACGTTTTTGCTGGTCTTTAAGTGAGAATGCAGCCCATGACAATTACGTATGTGTTTAACAATCTCTTGGCCATGCACGACCTATATTTTCCGAGAAATTTCCGAACTAAATGTATCTTGGGTTCTACGAAATTATAGATTCTTCTATACATGGTGCAGAATTGTTACCATGAAAAACCAAAGATCCTAATATCTACGGTTGAGAATATACGTGAAACCAGCAAAACCTTCATTTCAACAGGGCATAAAAAAAAAAACCTATACTCGCAGACGTGTAGGGTTTGCAAACGGGTATCCGATTACCCGAAAGTTCCGACCTGTAAAAGAACCGGGCCTGGAACCTATTTTAGGTTCCGATTATTCATAAACGGGTCCGGAACCTAATTTAGGTTCCGATTGATAAACGGGTCCGGGTCCAAACGGGTTCCGACATGTGGACCCGGGACCCGGCTTATGAGCGTTTGATATTGCAAATTGTACCTCAAAATCAACGTTTTTTTGGAAATTTTTATATACAATATTAGAGGTTGTAGACTTTGACGCGCTGTTTTAAGCTTAATGATATGCTTATTTTAAGAAAAATGAAGGAAAAAAGATAAATTTGAATCGATTTTGGAAGTAGATTCCAGTCCTCTAGGTAGACCCGGATCTGGGTTTTCCTATCGGAGCAGGGTCTAGAGCCAACTAAATAGGTTCCGAGTCAACACCGGATCCGGATCCGGAACCGGAACCATTATTTAGAAACGTGTCCGGGTCCATTATGGTTCCGATCCGGAACCGTTACGTTTGCAACCCTAGAAACATGCCTAGTAGTCGACACATCACTGATTTCCTGTGCATGTAAGCAACTATGTGGCGTTTAGCTACGGCCCTAAATAGTTATCGAGCTTGATTTGACCAGTTCCATCAGTCCTCCGGCTTGTTGGTTAGGTCCAGAGAGTTTCCAAATCTAAGCATGTCAACGAAAACCAAGTTTAGATGTTGATTACAAGATTGCAAAATCTCGTGTGATTGCTTTAGATTAGATACGTGATAACACTACGTGCTTTTAAAATTTCTTTCATAGATGTGTTCTCTTAAGGGCCCCTCTGTTTGCGTGGAATTGAATTTTTAAGAATTTGTTATCAAGTGAATCACACCGATGATCATTAAAGACTACGAGTGATGGAAGGTTTAAGGATGGAGTTGTAGACAGGAGCAAATTGCTTTAATAGAGTGATATCTCGGATTTTATTCTTTAATTATGGGGATGTTATTTGATGACCATTTATATATTTCTACTTTTGTTTATGGGGAAGTGTAAATATTAAAAAGACTAGAAAATCAATTCCTCATGTGTCAATTGCCAAAGTCAGCTTGTGTGGTTTTTTTTCTCTCTATTCATACCATATGGGACATCACTATATATGGGCTACAAGAAAAAACGCAACTGTCGATTCCTTCATTCTATTTTAGGTTAATTGGAAATGGAAAGGTCCTGGGACTTTATTTGGACACTCGCGCAGCTTTACCGCAGCTGGAATGGGAGGTAAATTCGCATTTTCCAGTTTTCGTCCTCATAGATTTGCAATTTCCAGTTTTCCTCCTCTGTGAGAGGAGGAAAACCGGAAATCGCAGGTATACCGCGGATACATACGGTGGAAATCCATCAAACCGATTTTTTAGCCCTTTTTTGCTTCTTTTACTTGTTGGAGGGTCACGGGTCTGGGCTTAGTTCACAATATGAAGGATGGACATGTGTGAATAACAATTGGATGAAATAATATCAAATCACAATAAACAAAATAAATCGTAAATTTACTTTACCGGCGAAGTAAAGTAACTGCTCATTATAAGAGAGGATAAAGTAAGGATGTAGTAGAATCAAAAGGTGAGATTTAGCATTTTTATTTTTTCTTTTAAAAACTACAATGTTTTTTTTTTCTAAGGAAGCTCACGGATTGGGATTTGGGCATGGGGTTCAGTTATTATTAGGTTGGCCGTGCTCAGTTTCATTTTTTTTTATTTACACTTAGTGCTTGAGAGTCGATTTTCCCGTCCCGCCCAAATATATATATATATATATATGCACACAAATTTTGAATGAGGGAGTGAGGGAGCAGCAATTCGGGGACTCAAACCCATGACCTCAAAGAGAAGGTGATATGACCAGAGCAGCTGTGCTGGCTTAGGACATGGTAAGAAGCTTAATTAATTTTCTTTTCTATAGGTCTGGCTCAGGCTTCATCATTTCCATGTGGCTTGGGTTCGGGCCAACAACTTCAGGCATGACTCATGCTTGGGCCAGATTTAGGCTTCTAGTTTAGAAGTGACTGTTGGACATTCTCGGAATAGCCCTGCCTCATAAATGAACACCCCTAGTCCTTTTTTATCATTCTCTTGCATGAGCGAGTGTCCTTTTAACCTTTTTTTTATTTTTATGGAAGAGATGGTATTCGAAACATAATATTTTTTTTTATTTAACCCTCTCTTTTTAATGTCTCTCGTATTAGCCCTTCACTTTACTTAACCGGTAAAGTAAGCTTACCAAATATGAAATAGTTCGTGAGTGAGAAGTCGATGAATAGGGCTGTATCCACTCGTGACTAAATCCTACTTTAAAAAATCAGCAACATCTGGGCTTTTTGGGTCGGATCCTTGCAGGTGACGAGTGGGTTTCACTATGGAATAGGTAGCAGCGGAATGAGCTCTCTGAAACCAAGTACAAGATGGACTGAACACGGAAAATATGATTCAGTAAGGGCATGCTTGCCTCAATTTAGGATGATTATAGGTTAACCAAATTGATCTAGTCCTAACTAGACCACACTCCGTCTCCCGGGTAGGCCTATCTGAGTTGGCGAAAAGGACTTACAAAGGCTTGCACTAGCTAGGGCTAACTTGTGCCTGGCCTTTTTGGTCAGCAGGAATCCTATATATGGGGAGTTTCCCGTTAAAATCACCTAGAAAGAGAGAAGCGACATTCTTAGACAGGTTTTGACAGATGTCTATCTATTATCATTACAGCCAACATATATTTGACTCACCATTCTGTTATGATCGTTTAACCTTCTCTTTCTTATTTCATATATTATTTACCCAAAGCATTGCACGACGTTTTTACTGGTCTTTAAGTGAGAATGCAGCCCATGACAATTACGTATGTGTTTAACAATCTCTTGGCCATGCACGACCTATATTTTCCGAGAAATTTCCGAACTAAATGTATCTTGGGTTCTACGAAATTATAGATTCTTCTATACATGGTGCAGAATTGTTACCATGAAAAACCAAAGATCCTAATATCTACGGTTGAGAATATACGTGAAACCAGCAAAACCTTCATTTCAACAGGGCAAAAAAAAAAAAACCTATACTCGCAGACGTGTAGGGTTTGCAAACGGGTATCCGATTACCCGAAAGTTCCGACCTGTAAAAGAACCGGGCCTGGAACCTATTTTAGGTTCCGATTATTCATAAACGGGTCCGGAACCTAATTTAGGTTCCGATTGATAAACGGGTCCGGGTCCAAACGGGTTCCGACATGTGGACCCGGGACCCGGCTTATGAGCGTTTGATATTGCAAATTGTACCTCAAAATCAACGTTTTTTTGGAAATTTTTATATACAATATTAGAGGTTGTAGACTTTGACGCGCTGTTTTAAGCTTAATGATATGCTTATTTTAAGAAAAATGAAGGAAAAAAGATAAATTTGAATCGATTTTGGAAGTAGATCCCAGTCCTCTAGGTAGACCCGGATCTGGGTTTTCCTATCGGAGCAGGGTCTAGAGCCAACTAAATAGGTTCCGAGTAAACACCGGATCCGGATCCGGAACCGGAACCATTATTTAGAAACGTGTCCGGGTCCATTATGGTTCCGATCCGGAACCGTTACGTTTGCAACCCTAGAAACAAGCCTAGTAGTCGACACATCACTGATTTCCTGTGCATGTAAGCAACTATGTGGCGTTTAGCTACGGCCCTAAATAGTTATCGAGCTTGATTTGACCAGTTCCATCAGTCCTCCGGCTTGTTGGTTAGGTCCAGAGAGTTTCCAAATCTAAGCATGTCAACGAAAACCAAGTTTAGATGTTGATTACAAGATTGCAAACTCTCGTGTGATTGCTTTAGATTAGATACGTGATAACACTACGTGCTTTTAAAATTTCTTTCATAGATGTGTTCTCTTAAGGGCCCCTCTGTTTGCGTGGAATTGAGTTTTTAAGAATTTGTTATCAAGTGAATCACACCGATGATCATTAAAGACTACGAGTGATGGAAGGTTTAAGGATGGAGTTGTAGACACAAGCAAATTGCTATAATAGAGTGATATCTCGGATTTTATTCTTTAATTATGGGGATGTTATTTGATGACCATTTATATATTTCTACTTTTATTTACGGGGAAGTATAAATATTAAAAAGACTAGAAAATCAATTCCTCATGTGTCAATTGCCAAAGTCAGCTTGTGTGGTTTTTTTTCTCTCTATTCATACCATATGGGACATCACTATATATGGGCTACAAGAAAAAACGCAACTGTCGATTCTTTCATTCTATTTTATGTTAATTGGAAATGGAAAGGTCCTGGGACTTTATTTGGACACTCGCGCAGCTTTACCGCGGCTGGAATGGGAGGTAAATTCGCATTTTCCAGTTTTCGTCCTCATAGATTTGCAATTTCCAGTTTTCCTCCTCTGTGAGAGGAGGAAAACCGGAAATCGCAGGTATACCGCGGATACATACGGCGGAAATCCATCAAACCGATTTTTTAGCCCTTTTTTGCTTCTTTTACTTGTTGGAGGGTCACGGGTCTGGGCTTAGTTCACAATATGAAGGATGGACATGTGTGAATAACAATTGGATGAAATAATATCAAATCACAATAAACAAAATAAATCGTAAATTTACTTTACCGGCGAAGTAAAGTAACTGCTCATTATAAGAGAGGATAAAGTAAGGATGTAGTAGAATCAAAAGGTGAGATTTAGCATTTTTATTTTTTCTTTTAAAAACTACAATGTTTTTTTTTTCTAAGGAAGCTCATGGATTGGGCTTTGGGCACGGGGTTCTGTTATTATTAGGTAGGCCGTGCTCAGTTTCTTTTTTTCTATTTACACTTAGTGCTTGAGAGTCGATTTTCCCGTCCCGCACAAATATATATATATACACAAATTTATGAATGAGGGAGGGAGGGAGCAGCAATTCGGGGACTCAAACCCATGACCTCAAAGAGAAGGTGATATGACCAGAGCAGCTGTGCTGGCTTAGGACATGTTAAGAAACTTAATTAATTTTCTTTTCTATAGGTCTGGCTCAGGCTTCATCATTTCCATGTGGCTTGGGTTCGGGCCAACAACTTCAGGCAGGACTCATGCTTGGGCCAGGTTTAGGCTTCTAGTTTAGAAGTGACTGTTGGACATTCTCGGAATAGCCCTGCCTCATAAATGAACACCCCTAGTCCTTTTTTATCATTCTCTTGCATGAGCGAGTGTCCTTTTAACCTTTTTTTTATTTTTATGGAAGAGATGGTATTCGAAACATAATATTTTTTTTTATTTAACCCTCTCTTTTTAATGTCTCTCGTATTAGCCCTTCACTTTACTTAACCGGTAAAGTAAGCTTACCAAATATGAAATAGTTCGTGAGTGAGAAGTCGATGAATAGGGCTGTATCCACTCGTGACTAAATCCTACTTTAAAAAATCAGCAACATCTGGGCTTTTTGGGTCGGATCCTTGCAGGTGACGAGTGGGTTTCACTATGGAATAGGTAGCAGCGGAATGAGCTCTCTGAAACCAAGTACAAGATGGACTGAACACGGAAAATATGATTCAGTAAGGGCATGCTTGCCTCAATTTAGGATGATTATAGGTTAACCAAATTGATCTAGTCCTAACTAGACCACACTCCGTCTCCCGGGTAGGCCTATCTGAGTTGGCGAAAAGGACTTACAAAGGCTTGCACTAGCTAGGGCTAACTTGTGCCTGGCCTTTTTGGTCAGCAGGAATCCTATATATGGGGAGTTTCCCGTTAAAATCACCTAGAAAGAGAGAAGCGACATTCTTAGACAGGTTTTGACAGATGTCTATCTATTATCATTACAGCCAACATATATTTGACTCACCATTCTGTTATGATCGTTTAACCTTCTCTTTCTTATTTCATATATTATTTACCCAAAGCATTGCACGACGTTTTTGCTGGTCTTTAAGTGAGAATGCAGCCCATGACAATTACGTATGTGTTTAACAATCTCTTGGCCATGCACGACCTATATTTTCCGAGAAATTTCCGAACTAAATGTATCTTGGGTTCTACGAAATTATAGATTCTTCTATACATGGTGCAGAATTGTTACCATGAAAAACCAAAGATCCTAATATCTACGGTTGAGAATATACGTGAAACCAGCAAAACCTTCATTTCAACAGGGCATAAAAAAAAAAACCTATACTCGCAGACGTGTAGGGTTTGCAAACGGGTATCCGATTACCCGAAAGTTCCGACCTGTAAAAGAACCGGGCCTGGAACCTATTTTAGGTTCCGATTATTCATAAACGGGTCCGGAACCTAATTTAGGTTCCGATTGATAAACGGGTCCGGGTCCAAACGGGTTCCGACATGTGGACCCGGGACCCGGCTTATGAGCGTTTGATATTGCAAATTGTACCTCAAAATCAACGTTTTTTTGGAAATTTTTATATACAATATTAGAGGTTGTAGACTTTGACGCGCTGTTTTAAGCTTAATGATATGCTTATTTTAAGAAAAATGAAGGAAAAAAGATAAATTTGAATCGATTTTGGAAGTAGATTCCAGTCCTCTAGGTAGACCCGGATCTGGGTTTTCCTATCGGAGCAGGGTCTAGAGCCAACTAAATAGGTTCCGAGTCAACACCGGATCCGGATCCGGAACCGGAACCATTATTTAGAAACGTGTCCGGGTCCATTATGGTTCCGATCCGGAACCGTTACGTTTGCAACCCTAGAAACATGCCTAGTAGTCGACACATCACTGATTTCCTGTGCATGTAAGCAACTATGTGGCGTTTAGCTACGGCCCTAAATAGTTATCGAGCTTGATTTGACCAGTTCCATCAGTCCTCCGGCTTGTTGGTTAGGTCCAGAGAGTTTCCAAATCTAAGCATGTCAACGAAAACCAAGTTTAGATGTTGATTACAAGATTGCAAAATCTCGTGTGATTGCTTTAGATTAGATACGTGATAACACTACGTGCTTTTAAAATTTCTTTCATAGATGTGTTCTCTTAAGGGCCCCTCTGTTTGCGTGGAATTGAATTTTTAAGAATTTGTTATCAAGTGAATCACACCGATGATCATTAAAGACTACGAGTGATGGAAGGTTTAAGGATGGAGTTGTAGACAGGAGCAAATTGCTTTAATAGAGTGATATCTCGGATTTTATTCTTTAATTATGGGGATGTTATTTGATGACCATTTATATATTTCTACTTTTGTTTATGGGGAAGTGTAAATATTAAAAAGACTAGAAAATCAATTCCTCATGTGTCAATTGCCAAAGTCAGCTTGTGTGGTTTTTTTTCTCTCTATTCATACCATATGGGACATCACTATATATGGGCTACAAGAAAAAACGCAACTGTCGATTCCTTCATTCTATTTTAGGTTAATTGGAAATGGAAAGGTCCTGGGACTTTATTTGGACACTCGCGCAGCTTTACCGCAGCTGGAATGGGAGGTAAATTCGCATTTTCCAGTTTTCGTCCTCATAGATTTGCAATTTCCAGTTTTCCTCCTCTGTGAGAGGAGGAAAACCGGAAATCGCAGGTATACCGCGGATACATACGGTGGAAATCCATCAAACCGATTTTTTAGCCCTTTTTTGCTTCTTTTACTTGTTGGAGGGTCACGGGTCTGGGCTTAGTTCACAATATGAAGGATGGACATGTGTGAATAACAATTGGATGAAATAATATCAAATCACAATAAACAAAATAAATCGTAAATTTACTTTACCGGCGAAGTAAAGTAACTGCTCATTATAAGAGAGGATAAAGTAAGGATGTAGTAGAATCAAAAGGTGAGATTTAGCATTTTTATTTTTTCTTTTAAAAACTACAATGTTTTTTTTTTCTAAGGAAGCTCACGGATTGGGATTTGGGCATGGGGTTCAGTTATTATTAGGTTGGCCGTGCTCAGTTTCATTTTTTTTTATTTACACTTAGTGCTTGAGAGTCGATTTTCCCGTCCCGCCCAAATATATATATATATATATATGCACACAAATTTTGAATGAGGGAGTGAGGGAGCAGCAATTCGGGGACTCAAACCCATGACCTCAAAGAGAAGGTGATATGACCAGAGCAGCTGTGCTGGCTTAGGACATGGTAAGAAGCTTAATTAATTTTCTTTTCTATAGGTCTGGCTCAGGCTTCATCATTTCCATGTGGCTTGGGTTCGGGCCAACAACTTCAGGCATGACTCATGCTTGGGCCAGATTTAGGCTTCTAGTTTAGAAGTGACTGTTGGACATTCTCGGAATAGCCCTGCCTCATAAATGAACACCCCTAGTCCTTTTTTATCATTCTCTTGCATGAGCGAGTGTCCTTTTAACCTTTTTTTTATTTTTATGGAAGAGATGGTATTCGAAACATAATATTTTTTTTTATTTAACCCTCTCTTTTTAATGTCTCTCGTATTAGCCCTTCACTTTACTTAACCGGTAAAGTAAGCTTACCAAATATGAAATAGTTCGTGAGTGAGAAGTCGATGAATAGGGCTGTATCCACTCGTGACTAAATCCTACTTTAAAAAATCAGCAACATCTGGGCTTTTTGGGTCGGATCCTTGCAGGTGACGAGTGGGTTTCACTATGGAATAGGTAGCAGCGGAATGAGCTCTCTGAAACCAAGTACAAGATGGACTGAACACGGAAAATATGATTCAGTAAGGGCATGCTTGCCTCAATTTAGGATGATTATAGGTTAACCAAATTGATCTAGTCCTAACTAGACCACACTCCGTCTCCCGGGTAGGCCTATCTGAGTTGGCGAAAAGGACTTACAAAGGCTTGCACTAGCTAGGGCTAACTTGTGCCTGGCCTTTTTGGTCAGCAGGAATCCTATATATGGGGAGTTTCCCGTTAAAATCACCTAGAAAGAGAGAAGCGACATTCTTAGACAGGTTTTGACAGATGTCTATCTATTATCATTACAGCCAACATATATTTGACTCACCATTCTGTTATGATCGTTTAACCTTCTCTTTCTTATTTCATATATTATTTACCCAAAGCATTGCACGACGTTTTTACTGGTCTTTAAGTGAGAATGCAGCCCATGACAATTACGTATGTGTTTAACAATCTCTTGGCCATGCACGACCTATATTTTCCGAGAAATTTCCGAACTAAATGTATCTTGGGTTCTACGAAATTATAGATTCTTCTATACATGGTGCAGAATTGTTACCATGAAAAACCAAAGATCCTAATATCTACGGTTGAGAATATACGTGAAACCAGCAAAACCTTCATTTCAACAGGGCAAAAAAAAAAAAACCTATACTCGCAGACGTGTAGGGTTTGCAAACGGGTATCCGATTACCCGAAAGTTCCGACCTGTAAAAGAACCGGGCCTGGAACCTATTTTAGGTTCCGATTATTCATAAACGGGTCCGGAACCTAATTTAGGTTCCGATTGATAAACGGGTCCGGGTCCAAACGGGTTCCGACATGTGGACCCGGGACCCGGCTTATGAGCGTTTGATATTGCAAATTGTACCTCAAAATCAACGTTTTTTTGGAAATTTTTATATACAATATTAGAGGTTGTAGACTTTGACGCGCTGTTTTAAGCTTAATGATATGCTTATTTTAAGAAAAATGAAGGAAAAAAGATAAATTTGAATCGATTTTGGAAGTAGATCCCAGTCCTCTAGGTAGACCCGGATCTGGGTTTTCCTATCGGAGCAGGGTCTAGAGCCAACTAAATAGGTTCCGAGTAAACACCGGATCCGGATCCGGAACCGGAACCATTATTTAGAAACGTGTCCGGGTCCATTATGGTTCCGATCCGGAACCGTTACGTTTGCAACCCTAGAAACAAGCCTAGTAGTCGACACATCACTGATTTCCTGTGCATGTAAGCAACTATGTGGCGTTTAGCTACGGCCCTAAATAGTTATCGAGCTTGATTTGACCAGTTCCATCAGTCCTCCGGCTTGTTGGTTAGGTCCAGAGAGTTTCCAAATCTAAGCATGTCAACGAAAACCAAGTTTAGATGTTGATTACAAGATTGCAAACTCTCGTGTGATTGCTTTAGATTAGATACGTGATAACACTACGTGCTTTTAAAATTTCTTTCATAGATGTGTTCTCTTAAGGGCCCCTCTGTTTGCGTGGAATTGAGTTTTTAAGAATTTGTTATCAAGTGAATCACACCGATGATCATTAAAGACTACGAGTGATGGAAGGTTTAAGGATGGAGTTGTAGACACAAGCAAATTGCTATAATAGAGTGATATCTCGGATTTTATTCTTTAATTATGGGGATGTTATTTGATGACCATTTATATATTTCTACTTTTATTTACGGGGAAGTATAAATATTAAAAAGACTAGAAAATCAATTCCTCATGTGTCAATTGCCAAAGTCAGCTTGTGTGGTTTTTTTTCTCTCTATTCATACCATATGGGACATCACTATATATGGGCTACAAGAAAAAACGCAACTGTCGATTCTTTCATTCTATTTTATGTTAATTGGAAATGGAAAGGTCCTGGGACTTTATTTGGACACTCGCGCAGCTTTACCGCGGCTGGAATGGGAGGTAAATTCGCATTTTCCAGTTTTCGTCCTCATAGATTTGCAATTTCCAGTTTTCCTCCTCTGTGAGAGGAGGAAAACCGGAAATCGCAGGTATACCGCGGATACATACGGCGGAAATCCATCAAACCGATTTTTTAGCCCTTTTTTGCTTCTTTTACTTGTTGGAGGGTCACGGGTCTGGGCTTAGTTCACAATATGAAGGATGGACATGTGTGAATAACAATTGGATGAAATAATATCAAATCACAATAAACAAAATAAATCGTAAATTTACTTTACCGGCGAAGTAAAGTAACTGCTCATTATAAGAGAGGATAAAGTAAGGATGTAGTAGAATCAAAAGGTGAGATTTAGCATTTTTATTTTTTCTTTTAAAAACTACAATGTTTTTTTTTTCTAAGGAAGCTCATGGATTGGGCTTTGGGCACGGGGTTCTGTTATTATTAGGTAGGCCGTGCTCAGTTTCTTTTTTTCTATTTACACTTAGTGCTTGAGAGTCGATTTTCCCGTCCCGCACAAATATATATATATACACAAATTTATGAATGAGGGAGGGAGGGAGCAGCAATTCGGGGACTCAAACCCATGACCTCAAAGAGAAGGTGATATGACCAGAGCAGCTGTGCTGGCTTAGGACATGTTAAGAAACTTAATTAATTTTCTTTTCTATAGGTCTGGCTCAGGCTTCATCATTTCCATGTGGCTTGGGTTCGGGCCAACAACTTCAGGCAGGACTCATGCTTGGGCCAGGTTTAGGCTTCTAGTTTAGAAGTGACTGTTGGACATTCTCGGAATAGCCCTGCCTCATAAATGAACACCCCTAGTCCTTTTTTATCATTCTCTTGCATGAGCGAGTGTCCTTTTAACCTTTTTTTTATTTTTATGGAAGAGATGGTATTCGAAACATAATATTTTTTTTTATTTAACCCTCTCTTTTTAATGTCTCTCGTATTAGCCCTTCACTTTACTTAACCGGTAAAGTAAGCTTACCAAATATGAAATAGTTCGTGAGTGAGAAGTCGATGAATAGGGCTGTATCCACTCGTGACTAAATCCTACTTTAAAAAATCAGCAACATCTGGGCTTTTTGGGTCGGATCCTTGCAGGTGACGAGTGGGTTTCACTATGGAATAGGTAGCAGCGGAATGAGCTCTCTGAAACCAAGTACAAGATGGACTGAACACGGAAAATATGATTCAGTAAGGGCATGCTTGCCTCAATTTAGGATGATTATAGGTTAACCAAATTGATCTAGTCCTAACTAGACCACACTCCGTCTCCCGGGTAGGCCTATCTGAGTTGGCGAAAAGGACTTACAAAGGCTTGCACTAGCTAGGGCTAACTTGTGCCTGGCCTTTTTGGTCAGCAGGAATCCTATATATGGGGAGTTTCCCGTTAAAATCACCTAGAAAGAGAGAAGCGACATTCTTAGACAGGTTTTGACAGATGTCTATCTATTATCATTACAGCCAACATATATTTGACTCACCATTCTGTTATGATCGTTTAACCTTCTCTTTCTTATTTCATATATTATTTACCCAAAGCATTGCACGACGTTTTTGCTGGTCTTTAAGTGAGAATGCAGCCCATGACAATTACGTATGTGTTTAACAATCTCTTGGCCATGCACGACCTATATTTTCCGAGAAATTTCCGAACTAAATGTATCTTGGGTTCTACGAAATTATAGATTCTTCTATACATGGTGCAGAATTGTTACCATGAAAAACCAAAGATCCTAATATCTACGGTTGAGAATATACGTGAAACCAGCAAAACCTTCATTTCAACAGGGCATAAAAAAAAAAACCTATACTCGCAGACGTGTAGGGTTTGCAAACGGGTATCCGATTACCCGAAAGTTCCGACCTGTAAAAGAACCGGGCCTGGAACCTATTTTAGGTTCCGATTATTCATAAACGGGTCCGGAACCTAATTTAGGTTCCGATTGATAAACGGGTCCGGGTCCAAACGGGTTCCGACATGTGGACCCGGGACCCGGCTTATGAGCGTTTGATATTGCAAATTGTACCTCAAAATCAACGTTTTTTTGGAAATTTTTATATACAATATTAGAGGTTGTAGACTTTGACGCGCTGTTTTAAGCTTAATGATATGCTTATTTTAAGAAAAATGAAGGAAAAAAGATAAATTTGAATCGATTTTGGAAGTAGATTCCAGTCCTCTAGGTAGACCCGGATCTGGGTTTTCCTATCGGAGCAGGGTCTAGAGCCAACTAAATAGGTTCCGAGTCAACACCGGATCCGGATCCGGAACCGGAACCATTATTTAGAAACGTGTCCGGGTCCATTATGGTTCCGATCCGGAACCGTTACGTTTGCAACCCTAGAAACATGCCTAGTAGTCGACACATCACTGATTTCCTGTGCATGTAAGCAACTATGTGGCGTTTAGCTACGGCCCTAAATAGTTATCGAGCTTGATTTGACCAGTTCCATCAGTCCTCCGGCTTGTTGGTTAGGTCCAGAGAGTTTCCAAATCTAAGCATGTCAACGAAAACCAAGTTTAGATGTTGATTACAAGATTGCAAAATCTCGTGTGATTGCTTTAGATTAGATACGTGATAACACTACGTGCTTTTAAAATTTCTTTCATAGATGTGTTCTCTTAAGGGCCCCTCTGTTTGCGTGGAATTGAATTTTTAAGAATTTGTTATCAAGTGAATCACACCGATGATCATTAAAGACTACGAGTGATGGAAGGTTTAAGGATGGAGTTGTAGACAGGAGCAAATTGCTTTAATAGAGTGATATCTCGGATTTTATTCTTTAATTATGGGGATGTTATTTGATGACCATTTATATATTTCTACTTTTGTTTACGGGGAAGTATAAATATTAAAAAGACTAGAAAATCAATTCCTCATGTGTCAATTGCCAAAGTCAGCTTGTGTGGTTTTTTTTCTCTCTATTCATACCATATGGGACATCAGTATATATGGGCTACAAGAAAAAACGCAACTGTCGATTCTTTCATTCTATTTTATGTTAATTGGAAATGGAAAGGTCCTGGGACTTTATTTGGACACTCGCGCAGCTTTACCGCGGCTGGAATGGGAGGTAAATTCGCATTTTCCAGTCTTCGTCCTCATAAATTTGCAATTTCCAGTTTTCCTCCTCTGTGAGAAGAGGAAAACCGGAAATCGCAGGTATACCGCGGATACATACGGCGGAAATCTTGCAAACCGATTTTTTAGCCCTTTTTTGCTTCTTTTACTTGTTGGAGGGTCACGGGTCTGGGCTTAGTTCACAATATGAAGGATGGACATGTGTGAATAACAATTGGATGAAATAATATCAAATCACAATAAACAAAATAAATCGTAAATTTACTTTACCGGCGAAGTAAAGTAACTGCTCATTATAAGAGAGGATAAAGTAAGGATGTAGTAGAATCAAAAGGTGAGATTTAGCAGTTTTCTCTTTTCTTTTAAAAACTACAATGTTTTTTTTTTGTAAGGAAGCTCATGGATTGGGCTTTGGGCATGGGGTTCAGTTATTATTAGGTAGGCCGTGCTCAGTTTCTTTTTTTTTTATTTACACTTAGTGCTTGAGAGTCGATTTTCCCGTCCCGCTCAAATATATATATATAGACACACAAATTTATGAATGAGGGAGGGAGGGAGCAGCAATTCGGGGACTCAAACCCATGACCTCAAAGAGAAGGTGATATGACCAGACCAGCTGTGCTGGCTTAGGACATGGTAAGAAGCTTAATTAATTTTCTTTTCTATAGGTCTGGCTCAGGCTTCATCATTTCCATGTGGCTTGGGTTCGGGCCAACAACTTCAGGCATGACTCATGCTTGGGCCAGGTTTAGGCTTCTAGTTTAGAAGTGACTGTCGGACATTCTCGGAATAGCCCTGCCTCATCAATGAACACCCCTAGTCCTTTTTTATCATTCTCTTGCATGAGAGAGTGTCCTTTTAACCTTTTTTTTTCTGGAAGAGTTGGTATTCGAAACATAATATTTTTTTTATTTAACCCTCTCTTTTTAATGTCTCTCGTATTAGCCCTTCACTTTACTTAACCGGTAAAGTAAGCTTTCCAAATATGAAATAGTTCGTGAGTGAGAAGTCGATGAATAGGGCTGTATCCACTCGTGACTAAATCCTACTTTAAAAAATCAGCAACATCTGGGCTTTTTGGATCGGATCCTTGCAGGTGACGAGTGGGTTTCACTATGGAATAGGTAGCAGCGGAATGAGCTCTCTCAAACCAAGTACAAGATGGACTGAACACGGAAAATATGATTCAGTAAGGGCATGCTTGCCTCAATTTAGGATGATTATAGGTTAACCAAATTGATCTAGTCCTAACTAGACCACACTCCGTCTCCCGGGTAGGCCTATCTGAGTTGGCGAAAAGGACTTTCAAAGGCTTGCGCTAGCTAGGGCTAACTTGTGCCTGGCCTTTTTGGTCAGCAGGAATCCTATATATGGGGAGTTTCCCGTTAAAATCGCCCGGAAAGAGAGAAGAGACATTCTTAGACAGGTTTTGACAGATGTCTATCTATTATCATTACAGCCAACATATATTTGACTCACCATTCTGTTATGATCGTTTAACCTTCTCTTTCTTATTTCATGTATTATTTACCCAAAGCATTGCACGACGTTTTTGCTGGTCTTTAAGTGAGAATGCAGCCCATGACAATTACGTATATGTTTAACAATCTCTTGGCCATGCACGACCTATATTTTCCGAGAAATTTCCGAACTAAATGTATCTTGGGTTCTACGAAATTATAGATTCTTCTATACATGGTGCAGAATTGTTACCATGAAAAACCAAAGATCCTAATATCTACGGTTGAGAATATACGTGAAACCAGCAAAACCTTCATTTCAACAGGGCAAAAAAAAAAAAAAACCTATACTCGCAGACGTGTAGGGTTTGCAAACGGGTATCCGATTACCCGAAAGTTCCGACCTGTAAAAGAACCGGGCCTGGAACCTATTTTAGGTTCCGATTATTCATAAACGGGTCCGGAACCTAATTTAGGTTCCGATTGATAAACGGGTCCGGGTCCAAACGGGTTCCGACATGTGGACCCGGGACCCAGCTTATGAGCGTTTGATATTGCAAATTGTACCTCAAAATCAACATTTTTTTGGACATTTTTATATACAATATTAGAGGTTGTAGACTTTGACGCGCTGTTTTAAGATTAATGATATGCTTATTTTAAGAAAAATGAAGGAAAAAAGATAAATTTGAATCGATTTTGGAAGTAGATTCCAGTCCTCTAGGTAGACCCGGATCTGGGTTTTCCTATCGGAGCAGGGTCTAGAGCCAGCTAAACAGGTTCCGAGTCAAGACCGGATCCGGATCCGGAACCGGAACCATTATTTAGAAACGTGTCCGGGTCCATTATGGTTCCGATCCGGAACCGTTACGTTTGCAACCCTAGAAACATGCCTAGTAGTCGACACATCACTGATTTCCTGTGCATGTAAGCAACTATGTGGCGTTTAGCTACGGCCCTAAATAGTTATCGAGCTTGATTTGACCAGTTCCATCAGTCCTCCGGCTTGTTGGTTAGGTCCAGAGAGTTTCCAAATCTAAGCATGTCAACGAAAACCAAGTTTAGATGTTGATTACAAGATTGCAAAATCTCGTGTGATTGCTTTAGATTAGATACGTGATAACACTACGTGCTTTTAAAATTTCTTTCATAGATGTGTTCTCTTAAGGGCCCCTCTGTTTGCGTGGAATTGAATTTTTAAGAATTTGTTATCAAGTGAATCACACCGATGATCATTAAAGACTACGAGTGATGGAAGGTTTAAGGATGGAGTTGTAGAAAGGAGCAAATTGCTTTAATAGAGTGATATCTCGGATTTTATTCTTTAATTATGGGGATGTTATTTGATGACCATTTATATATTTCTACTTTTGTTTATGGGGAAGTGTAAATATTAAAAAGACTAGAAAATCAATTCCTCATGTGTCAATTGCCAAAGTCAGCTTGTGTGGTTTTTTTTCTCTCTATTCATACCATATGGGACATCACTATATATGGGCTACAAGAAAAAACGCAACTGTCGATTCTTTCATTCTATTTTATGTTAATCGGAAATGGAAAGGTCCTGGGACTTTATTTGGACACTCGCGCAGCTTTACCGCAGCTGGAATGGGAGGTAAATTCGCATTTTCCAGTCTTCGTCCTCATAAATTTGCAATTTCCAGTTTTCCTCCTCTGTGAGAGGAGGAAAACCGGAAATCGCAGGTATACCGCGGATACATACGGCGGAAATCTTGCAAACCGATTTTTTAGCCCTTTTTTGCTTCTTTTACTTGTTGGAGGGTCACGGGTCTGGGCTTAGTTCACAATATGAAGGATGGACATGTGTGAATAACAATTGGATGAAATAATATCAAATCACAATAAACAAAATAAATCGTAAATTTACTTTACCGGCGAAGTAAAGTAACTGCTCATTATAAGAGAGGATAAAGTAAGGATGTAGTAGAATCAAAAGGTGAGATTTAGCATTTTTATTTTTTCTTTTAAAAACTACAATGTTTTTTTTTTCTAAGGAAGCTCACGGATTGGGCTTTGGGCATGGGGTTCAGTTATTATTAGGTTGGCCGTGCTCAGTTTCTTTTTTTTTATTTACACTTAGTGCTTGAGAGTCGATTTTCCCGTCCCGCCCTAATATATATATATATATATATATATGCACACAAATTTTGAATGAGGGAGGGAGGGAGCAGCAATTTGGGGACTCAAACCCATGACCTCAAAGAGAAGGTGATATGACCAGAGCAGCTGTGCTGGCTTAGGACATGGTAAGAAGCTTAATTAATTTTCTTTTCTATAGGTCTGGCTCAGGCTTCATCATTTCCATGTGGCTTGGGTTCGGGCCAACAACTTCAGGCATGACTCATGCTTGGGCCAGGTTTAGGCTTCTAGTTTAGAAGTGACTGTGGGACATTCTCGGAATAGCCCTGCCTCATAAATGAACACCCCTAGTCCTTTTTTATCATTCTCTTGCATGAGCGAGTGTCCTTTTAACCTTTTTTTTATTTTTATGGAAGAGATGGTATTCGAAACATAATATTTTTTTTTATTTAACCCTCTCTTTTTAATGTCTCTCGTATTAGCCCTTCACTTTACTTAACCGGTAAAGTAAGCTTACCAAATATGAAATAGTTCGTGAGTGAGAAGTCGATGAATAGGGCTGTATCCACTCGTGACTAAATCCTACTTTAAAAGATCAGCAACATCTGGGCTTTTTGGATCGGATCCTTGCAGGTGACGAGTGGGTTTCACTATGGAATAGGTAGCAGCGGAATGAGCTCTCTGAAACCAAGTACAAGATGGACTGAACACGGAAAATATGATTCAGTAAGGGCATGCTTGCCTCAATTTAGGATGATTATAGGTTAACCAAATTGATCTAGTCCTAACTAGACCACACTCCATCTCCCGGGTAGGCCTATCTGAGTTGGCGAAAAGGACTTACAAAGGCTTGCACTAGCTAGGGCTAACTTGTGCCTGGCCTTTTTGGTCAGCAGGAATCCTATATATGGGGAGTTTCCCGTTAAAATCACCTAGAAAGAGAGAAGCGACATTCTTAGACAGGTTTTGACAGATGTCTATCTTTTATCATTACAGCCAACATATATTTGACTCACCATTCTGTTATGATCGTTTAACCTTCTCTTTCTTATTTCATATATTATTTACCCAAAGCATTGCACGACGTTTTTGCTGGTCTTTAAGTGAGAATGCAGCCCATGACAATTACGTATGTGTTTAACAATCTCTTGGCCATGCACGACCTATATTTTCTGAGAAATTTCCGAACTAAATGTATCTTGGGTTCTACGAAATTATAGATTCTTCTATACATGGTGCAGAATTGTTACCATGAAAAACCAAAGATCCTAATATCTACGGTTGAGAATATACGTGAAACCAGCAAAACCTTCATTTCAACAGGGCAAAAAAAAAAAAACCTATACTCGCAGACGTGTAGGGTTTGCAAACGGGTATCCGATTACCCGAAAGTTCCGACCTGTAAAAGAACCGGGCCTGGAACCTATTTTAGGTTCCGATTATTCATAAACGGGTCCGGAACCTAATTTAGGTTCCGATTGATAAACGGGTCCGGGTCCAAACGGGTTCCGACATCCCGGGACCCGGCTTATGAGCGTTTGATATTGCAAATTGTACCTCAAAATCAACGTTTTTTTGGAAATTTTTATATACAATATTAGAGGTTGTAGACTTTGACGCGCTGTTTTAAGCTAAATGATATGCTTATTTTAAGAAAAATGAAGGAAAAAAGATAAATTTGAATCGATTTTGGAAGTAGATCCCAGTCCTCTAGGTAGACCCGGATCTGGGTTTTCCTATCGGAGCAGGGTCTAGAGCCAACTAAATAGGTTCCGAGTCAACACCGGATCCGGATCCGGAACCGGAACCATTATTTAGAAACGTGTCCGGGTCCATTATGGTTCCGATCCGGAACCGTTACGTTTGCAACCCTAGAAACATGCCTAGTAGTCGACACATCACTGATTTCCTGTGCATGTAAGCAACTATGTGGCGTTTAGCTACGGCCCTAAATAGTTATCGAGCTTGATTTGACCAGTTCCATCAGTCCTCCGGCTTGTTGGTTAGGTCCAGAGAGTTTCCAAATCTAAGCATGTCAACGAAAACCAAGTTTAGATGTTGATTACAAGATTGCAAACTCTCGTGTGATTGCTTTAGATTAGATACGTGATAACACTACGTGCTTTTAAAATTTCTTTCATAGATGTGTTCTCTTAAGGGCCCCTCTGTTTGCGTGGAATTGAGTTTTTAAGAATTTGTTATCAAGTGAATCACACCGATGATCATTAAAGACTACGAGTGATGGAAGGTTTAAGGATGGAGTTGTAGACACAAGCAAATTGCTATAATAGAGTGATATCTCGGATTTTATTCTTTAATTATGGGGATGTTATTTGATGACCATTTATATATTTCTACTTTTGTTTACGGGGAAGTATAAATATTAAAAAGACTAGAAAATCAATTCCTCATGTGTCAATTGCCAAAGTCAGCTTGTGTGGTTTTTTTTCTCTCTATTCATACCATATGGGACATCACTATATATGGGCTACAAGAAAAAACGCAACTGTCGATTCTTTCATTCTATTTTATGTTAATTGGAAATGGAAAGGTCCTGGGACTTTATTTGGACACTCGCGCAGCTTTACCGCGGCTGGAATGGGAGGTAAATTCGCATTTTCCAGTTTTCGTCCTCATAGATTTGCAATTTCCAGTTTTCCGCCTCTGTGAGAGGAGGAAAACAGGAAATCGCAGGTATACCGCGGATACATACGGCGGAAATCCATCAAACCGATTTTTTAGCCCTTTTTTGCTTCTTTTACTTGTTGGAGGGTCACGGGTCTGGGCTTAGTTCACAATATGAAGGATGGACATGTGTGAATAACAATTGGATGAAATAATATCAAATCACAATAAACAAAATAAATCGTAAATTTACTTTACCGGCGAAGTAAAGTAACTGCTCATTATAAGAGAGGATAAAGTAAGGATGTAGTAGAATCAAAAGGTGAGATTTAGCATTTTTATTTTTTCTTTTAAAAACTACAATGTTTTTTTTTTCTAAGGAAGCTCATGGATTGGGCTTTGGGCACGGGGTTCAGTTATTATTAGGTAGGCCGTGCTCAGTTTCTTTTTTTTTATTTACACTTAGTGCTTGAGAGTCGATTTTCCCGTCCCGCACAAATATATATATATATACACAAATTTATGAATGAGGGAGGGAGGGAGCAGCAATTCGGGGACTCAAACCCATGACCTCAAAGAGAAGGTGATATGACCAGACCAGCTGTGCTGGCTTAGGACATGGTAAGAAACTTAATTAATTTTCTTTTCTATAGGTCTGGCTCAGGCTTCATCATTTCCATGTGGCTTGGGTTCGGGCCAACAACTTCAGGCAGGACTCATGCTTGGGCCAGGTTTAGGCTTCTAGTTTAGAAGTGACTGTTGGACATTCTCGGAATAGCCCTGCCTCATCAATGAACACCCCTAGTCCTTTTTTATCATTCTCTTGCATGAGCGAGTGTCCTTTTAACCTTTTTTTTATTTTTATGGAAGAGATGGTATTCGAAACATAATATTTTTTTTTATTTAACCCTCTCTTTTTAATGTCTCTCGTATTAGCCCTTCACTTTACTTAACCGGTAAAGTAAGCTTACCAAATATGAAATAGTTCGTGAGTGAGAAGTCGATGAATAGGGCTGTATCCACTCGTGACTAAATCCTACTTTAAAAAATCAGCAACATCTGGGCTTTTTGGAACGGATCCTTGCAGGTGACGAGTGGGTTTCACTATGGAATAGGTAGCAGCGGAATGAGCTCTCTCAAACCAAGTACAAGATGGACTGAACACGGAAAATATGATTCAGTAAGGGCATGCTTGCCTCAATTTAGGATGATTATAGGTTAACCAAATTGATCTAGTCCTAACTAGACCACACTCCGTCTCCCGGGTAGGCCTATCTGAGTTGGCGAAAAGGACTTTCAAAGGCTTGCGCTAGCTAGGGCTAACTTGTGCCTGGCCTTTTTGGTCAGCAGGAATCCTATATATGGGGAGTTTCCCGTTAAAATCGCCTAGAAAGAGAGAAGCGACATTCTTAGACAGGTTTTGACAGATGTCTATCTATTATCATTACAGCCAACATATATTTGACTCACCATTCTGTTATGATCGTTTAACCTTCTCTTTCTTATTTCATATATTATTTACCCAAAGCATTGCACGACGTTTTTGCTGGTCTTTAAGTGAGGATGCAGACCATGACAATTACGTATGTGTTTAACAATCTCTTGGCCATGCACGACCTATATTTTCCGAGAAATTTCCGAACTAAATGTATCTTGGGTTCTACGAAATTATTGATTCTTCTATACATGGTGCAGAATTGTTACCATGAAAAACCAAAGATCCTAATATCTACGGTTGAGAATATACGTGAAACCAGCAAAACCTTCATTTCAACAGGGCAAAAAAAAAAAAAAACCTATACTCGCAGACATGTAGGGTTTGCAAACGGGTATCCGATTACCCGAAAGTTCCGACCTGTAAAAGAACCGGGCCTGGAACCTATTTTAGGTTCCGATTATTCATAAACGGGTCCGGAACCTAATTTAGGTTCCGATTGATAAACGGGTGCGGGTCCAAACGGGTTCCGACATGTGGACCCGGGACCCGGCTTATGAGCGTTTGATATTGCAAATTGTACCTCAAAATCAACGTTTTTTTGGAAATTTTTATATACAATATTAGAGGTTGTAGACTTTGACGCGCTGTTTTAAGCTTAATGATATGCTTATTTTAAGAAAAATGAAGGAAAAAAGATAAATTTGAATCGATTTTGGAAGTAGATTCCAGTCCTCTAGGTAGACCCGGATCTGGGTTTTCCTATCGGAGCAGGGTCTAGAGCCAACTAAATAGGTTCCGAGTCAACACCGGATCCGGATCCGGAACCGGAACCATTATTTAGAAACGTGTCCGGGTCCATTATGGTTCCGATCCGGAACCGTTACGTTTGCAGCCCTAGAAACATGCCTAGTAGTCGACACATCACTGATTTCCTGTGCATGTAAGCAACTATGTGGCGTTTAGCTACGGCCCTAAATAGTTATCGAGCTTGATTTGACCAGTTCCATCAGTCCTCCGGCTTGTTGGTTAGGTCCAGAGAGTTTCCAAATCTAAGCATGTCAACGAAAACCAAGTTTAGATGTTGATTACAAGATTGCAAAATCTCGTGTGATTGCTTTAGATTAGATACGTGATAACACTACGTGCTTTTAAAATTTCTTTCATAGATGTGTTCTCTTAAGGGCCCCTCTGTTTGCGTGGAATTGAATTTTTAAGAATTTGTTATCAAGTGAATCACACCGATGATCATTAAAGACTACGAGTGGTGGAAGGTTTAAGGATGGAGTTGTAGACAGGAGCAAATTGCTTTAATAGAGTGATATCTCGGATTTTATTCTTTAATTATGGGGATGTTATTTGATGACCATTTATATATTTCTACTTTTGTTTACGGGGAAGTATAAATATTAAAAAGACTAGAAAATCAATTCCTCATGTGTCAATTGCCAAAGTCAGCTTGTGTGGTTTTTTTTCTCTCTATTCATACCATATGGGACATCACTATATATGGGCTACAAGAAAAAACGCAACTGTCGATTCTTTCATTCTATTTTATGTTAATCGGAAATGGAAAGGTCCTGGGACTTTATTTGGACACTCGCGCAGCTTTACCGCAGCTGGAATGGGAGGTAAATTCGCATTTTCCAGTCTTCGACCTCATAAATTTGCAATTTCCAGTTTTCCTCCTCTGTGAGAGGAGGAAAACCGGAAATCGCAGGTATACCGCGGATACATACGGCGGAAATCTTGCAAACCGATTTTTTAGCCCTTTTTTGCTTCTTTTACTTGTTGGAGGGTCACGGGTCTGGGCTTAGTTCACAATATGAAGGATGGACATGTGTGAATAACAATTGGATGAAATAATATCAAATCACAATAAACAAAATAAATCGTAAATTTACTTTACCGGCGAAGTAAAGTAACTGCTCATTATAAGAGAGGATAAAGTAAGGATGTAGTAGAATCAAAAGGTGAGATTTAGCAGTTTTCTCTTTTCTTTTAAAAACTACAATGTTTTTTTTTTGTAAGGAAGCTCATGGATTGGGCTTTGGGCATGGGGTTCAGTTATTATTAGGTAGGCCGTGCTCAGTTTCTTTTTTTTTTATTTACACTTAGTGCTTGAGAGTCGATTTTCCCGTCCCGCTCAAATATATATATATATAGACACACAAATTTATGAATGAGGGAGGGAGGGAGCAGCAATTCGGGGACTCAAACCCATGACCTCAAAGAGAAGGTGATATGACCAGACCAGCTGTGCTGGCTTAGGACATGGTAAGAAGCTTAATTAATTTTCTTTTCTATAGGTCTGGCTCAGGCTTCATCATTTCCATGTGGCTTGGGTTCGGGCCAACAACTTCAGGCATGACTCATGCTTGGGCCAGGTTTAGGCTTCTAGTTTAGAAGTGACTGTCGGACATTCTCGGAATAGCCCTGCCTCATCAATGAACACCCCTAGTCCTTTTTTATCATTCTCTTGCATGAGAGAGTGTCCTTTTAACCTTTTTTTTTATGGAAGAGTTGGTATTCGAAACATAATATTTTTTTTATTTAACCCTCTCTTTTTAATGTCTCTCGTATTAGCCCTTCACTTTACTTAACCGGTAAAGTAAGCTTTCCAAATATGAAATAGTTCGTGAGTGAGAAGTCGATGAATAGGGCTGTATCCACTCGTGACTAAATCCTACTTTAAAAAATCAGCAACATCTGGGCTTTTTGGATCGGATCCTTGCAGGTGACGAGTGGGTTTCAATATGGAATAGGTAGCAGCGGAATGAGCTCTCTGAAACCAAGTACAAGATGGACTGAACACGGAAAATATGATTCAGTAAGGGCATGCTTGCCTCAATTTAGGATGATTATAGGTTAACCAAATTGATCTAGTCCTAACTAGACCACACTCCGTCTCCCGGGTAGGCCTATCTGAGTTGGCGAAAAGGAATTTCAAAGGCTTGCGCTAGCTAGGGCTAACTTGTGCCTGGCCTTTTTGGCCAGCAGGAATCCTATATATGGGGAGTTTCCCGTTAAAATCGCCTAGAAAGAGAGAAGAGACATTCTTAGACAGGTTTTGACAGATGTCTATCTATTATCATTACAGCCAACATATATTTGACTCACCATTCTGTTATGATCGTTTAACCTTCTCTTTCTTATTTCATGTATTATTTACCCAAAGCATTGCACGACGTTTTTGCTGGTCTTTAAGTGAGAATGCAGCCCATGACAATTACGTATATGTTTAACAATCTCTTGGCCATGCACGACCTATATTTTCCGAGAAATTTCCGAACTAAATGTATCTTGGGTTCTACGAAATTATAGATTCTTCTATACATGGTGCAGAATTGTTACCATGAAAAACCAAAGATCCTAATATCTACGGTTGAGAATATACGTGAAACCAGCAAAACCTTCATTTCAACAGGGCAAAAAAAAAAAAAACCTATACTCGCAGACGTGTAGGGTTTGCAAACGGGTATCCGATTACCCGAAAGTTCCGACCTGTAAAAGAACCGGGCCTGGAACCTATTTTAGGTTCCGATTATTCATAAACGGGTCCGGAACCTAATTTAGGTTCCGATTGATAAACGGGTCCGGGTCCAAACGGGTTCCGACATGTGGACCCGGGACCCGGCTTATGAGCGTTTGATATTGCAAATTGTACCTCAAAATCAACATTTTTTTAGACATTTTTATATACAATATTAGAGGTTGTAGACTTTGACGCGCTGTTTTAAGCTTAATGATATGCTTATTTTAAGAAAAATGAAGGAAAAAAGATAAATTTGAATCGATTTTGGAAGTAGATTCCAGTCCTCTAGGTAGACCCGGATCTGGGTTTTCCTATCGGAGCAGGGTCTAGAGCCAACTAAACAGGTTCCGAGTCAAGACCGGATCCGGATCCGGAACCGGAACCATTATTTAGAAACGTGTCCGGGTCCATTATGGTTCCGATCCGGAACCGTTACGTTTGCAACCCTAGAAACATGCCTAGTAGTCGACACATCACTGATTTCCTGTGCATGTAAGCAACTATGTGGCGTTTAGCTACGGCCCTAAATAGTTATCGAGCTTGATTTGACCAGTTCCATCAGTCCTCCGGCTTGTTGGTTAGGTCCAGAGAGTTTCCAAATCTAAGCATGTCAACGAAAACCAAGTTTAGATGTTGATTACAAGATTGCAAAATCTCGTGTGATTGCTTTAGATTAGATACGTGATAACACTACGTGCTTTTAAAATTTCTTTCATAGATGTGTTCTCTTAAGGGCCCCTCTGTTTGCGTGGAATTGAATTTTTAAGAATTTGTTATCAAGTGAATCACACCGATGATCATTAAAGACTACGAGTGATGGAAGGTTTAAGGATGGAGTTGTAGACAGGAGCAAATTGCTTTAATAGAGTGATATCTCGGATTTTATTCTTTAATTATGGGGATGTTATTTGATGACCATTTATATATTTCTACTTTTGTTTATGGGGAAGTATAAATATTAAAAAGACTAGAAAATCAATTCCTCATGTGTCAATTGCCAAAGTCAGCTTGTGTGGTTTTTTTTCTCTCTATTCATACCATATGGGACATCACTATATATGGGCTACAAGAAAAAACGCAACTGTCGATTCTTTCATTCTATTTTAGGTTAATTGGAAATGGAAAGGTCCTGGGACTTTATTTGGACACTCGCGCAGATTTATTGCAGCTGGACTGGGAGGTAAATTCGCATTTTCCAGTCTTCGTCCTCATAAATTTGCAATTTCCAGTTTTCCTCCTCTGTGAGAGGAGGAAAACCGGAAATCGCAGGTATACCGCGGATACATACGGCGGAAATCTTGCAAACCGATTTTTTAGCCCTTTTTTGCTTCTTTTACTTGTTGGAGGGTCACGGGTCTGGGCTTAGTTCACAATATGAAGGATGGACATGTGTGAATAACAATTGGATGAAATAATATCAAATCACAATAAACAAAATAAATCGTAAATTTACTTTACCGGCGAAGTAAAGTAACTGCTCATTATAAGAGAGGATAAAGTAAGGATGTAGTAGAATCAAAAGGTGAGATTTAGCATTTTTATTTTTTCTTTTAAAAACTACAATGTTTTTTTTTTGTAAGGAAGCTCATGGATTGGGCTTTGGGCATGGAGTTCAGTTATTATTAGGTAGGCCGGGCTCAGTTTCTTTTTTTTTATTTACACTTAGTGCTTGAGAGTCGATTTTCCCGTCCCGTCCAAATATATATATATATATATACACACAAATTTATGAATGAGGGAGGGAGGGAGCAGCAATTCGGGGACTCAAACCCATGACCTCAAAGAGAAGGTGATATGACCAGACCAGCTGTGCTGGCTTAGGACATGGTAAGAAGCTTAATTAATTTTCTTTTCTATAGGTCTGGCTCAGGCTTCATCATTTCCATGTGGCTTGGGTTCGGGCCAACAACTTCAGGCATGACTCATGCTTGGGCCAGGTTTAGGCTTCTAGTTTAGAAGTGACTGTTGGACATTCTCGGAATAGCCCTGCCTCATAAATGAACACCCCTAGTCCTTTTTTATCATTCTCTTGCATGAGCGAGTGTCCTTTTAACCTTTTTTTTTATTTTTATGGAAGAGATGGTATTCGAAACATAATATTTTTTTTTATTTAACCCTCTCTTTTTAATGTCTCTCGTATTAGCCCTTCACTTTACTTAACCGGTAAAGTAAGCTTACCGAATATGAAATAGTTCGTGAGTGAGAAGTCGATGAATAGGGCTGTATCCACTCGTGACTAAATCCTACTTTAAAAAATCAGCAACATCTGGGCTTTTTGGATCGGATCCTTGCAGGTGACGAGTGGGTTTCACTATGGAATAGGTAGCAGCGGAATGAGCTCTCTCAAACCAAGTACAAGATGGACTGAACACGGAAAATATGATTCAGTAAGGGCATGCTTGCCTCAATTTAGGATGATTATAGGTTAACCAAATTGATCTAGTCCTAACTAGACCACACTCCGTCTCCCGGGTAGGCCTATCTGAGTTGGCGAAAAGGACTTACAAAGGCTTGCACTAGCTAGGGCTAACTTGTGCCTGGCCTTTTTGGTCAGCAGGAATCCTATATATGGGGAGTTTCCCGTTAAAATCGCCTAGAAAGAGAGAAGCGACATTCTTAGACAGGTTTTGACAGATGTCTATCTATTATCATTACAGCCAACATATATTTGACTCACCATTCTGTTATGATCGTTTAACCTTCTCTTTCTTATTTCATATATTATTTACCCAAAGCATTGCACGACGTTTTTGCTGGTCTTTAAGTGAGAATGCAGCCCATGACAATTACGTATGTGTTTAACAATCTCTTGGCCATGCACGACCTATATTTTCCGAGAAATTTCCGAACTAAATGTATCTTGGGTTCTACGAAATTATAGATTCTTCTATACATGGTGCAGAATTGTTACCATGAAAAACCTAAGATTCTAATATCTACGGTTGAGAATATACGTGAAACCAGCAAAACCTTCATTTCAACAGGGCAAAAAAAAAAAAACCTATACTCGCAGACGTGTAGGGTTTGCAAACGGGTATCCGATTACCCGATAGTTCCGACCTGTAAAAGAACCGGGCCTAGAACCTATTTTAGGTTCCGATTATTCATAAACGGGTCCGGAACCTAATTTAGGTTCCGATTGATAAACGGGTCCGGGTCCAAACGGGTTCCGACATGTGGACCCGGGACCCGGCTTATGAGCGTTTGATATTGCAAATTGTACCTCAAAATCAACGTTTTTTTGGACATTTTTATATACAATATTAGAGGTTGTAGACTTTGACGCGCTGTTTTAAGCTTAATGATATGCTTATTTTAAGTTAAATGAAGGAAAAAAGATAAATTTGAATCGATTTTGGAAGTAGATTCCAGTCCTCTAGGTAGACCCGGATCTGGGTTTTCCTATCAGAGCAGGGTCTAGAGCCAACTAAACAGGTTCCGAGTCAAGACCGGATCCGGATCCGGAACCGGAACCATTATTTAGAAACGTGTCCGGGTCCATTATGGTTCCGATCCGGAACCGTTACGTTTGCAGCCCTAGAAACATGCCTAGTAGTCGACACATCACTGATTTCCTGTGCATGTAAGCAACTATGTGGCGTTTAGCTACGGCCCTAAATAGTTATCGAGCTTGATTTGACCAGTTCCATCAGTCCTCCGGCTTGTTGGTTAGGTCCAGAGAGTTTCCAAATCTAAGCATGTCAACGAAAACCAAGTTTAGATGTTGATTACAAGATTGCAAAATCTCGTGTGATTGCTTTAGATTAGATACGTGATAACACTACGTGCTTTTAAAATTTCTTTCATAGATGTGTTCTCTTAAGGGCCCCTCTGTTTGCGTGGAATTGAATTTTTAAGAATTTGTTATCAAGTGAATCACACCGATGATCATTAAAGACTACGAGTGATGGAAGGTTTAAGGATGGAGTTGTAGACAGGAGCAAATTGCTTTAATAGAGTGATATCTCGGATTTTATTCTTTAATTATGGGGATGTTATTTGATGACCATTTATATATTTCTACTTTTGTTTATGGGGAAGTATAAATATTAAAATGACTAGAAAATCAATTCCTCATGTGTCAATTGCCAAAGTCAGCTTGTGTGGTTTTTTTTTCTCTCTATTCATACCATATGGGACATCGCTATATATGGGCTACAAGAAAAAACGAAACTGTCGATTCTTTCATTCTATTTTATGTTAATTGGAAATGGAAAGGTCCTGGGACTTTATTTGGACACTCGCGCAGCTTTACCGCGGCTGGAATGGGAGGTAAATTCGCATTTTTCAGTTTTCGTCCTCATAAATTTGCAATTTCCAGTTTTCCTCCTCTGTGAGAGGAGGAAAACCGGAAATCGCAGGTATGCCGCGGATACATACGGCGGAAATCTTGCAATCCGATTTTTTAGCCCTTTTTTGCTTCTTTTACTTGTTGGAGGGTCACGGGTCTGGGCTTAGTTCACAATATGAAGGATGGACATGTGTGAATAACAATTGGATGAAATAATATCAAATCACAATAAACAAAATAAATCGTAAATTTACTTTACCGGCGAAGTAAAGTAACTGCTCATTATAAGAGAGGATAAAGTAAGGATGTAGTAGAATCAAAAGGTGACATTTAGCATTTTTATTTTTTCTTTTAAAAACTACAGTGTTTTTTTTTTGTAAGGAAGCTCATGGATTGGGCATTGGGCATGGGGTTCAGTTATTATTAGGTAGGCCGTGCTCAGTTTCTTTTTTTTTATTTACACTCAGTGCTTGAGAGTCGATTTTCCCGTCCCGCCTAAATATATATATATATATACACACAAATTTATGAATGAGGGAGGGAGGGAGCAGCAATTCGGGGACTCAAACCCATGTCCTCAAAGAGAAGGTGATATGACCAGACCAGCTGTGCTGGCTTAGGACATGGTAAGAAGCTTAATTAATTTTCTTTTCTATTGGTCTGGCTCAGGCTTCATCATTTCCATGTGGCTTGGGTTCGGGCCAACAACTTCAGGTATGAGTCATGCTTGGGCCAGGTTTAGGCTTCTAGTTTAGAAGTGACTGTTGGACATTCTCGAAATAGCCCTGCCTCATCAATGAACACCCCTAGTCCTTTTTTATCATTCTCTTGCATGAGCGAGTGTCCTTTTAACCTTTTTTTTATTTTTATGGAAGAGATGGTATTCGAAACATAATATTTTTTTTATTTTACCCTCTCTTTTTAATGTCTTTCGTATTAGCCCTTCACTTTACTTAACCGGTAAAGTAAGCTTACCAAATATGAAAGAGTTCGTGAGTGAGAAGTCGATGAATAGGGCTGTATCCACTCGTGACTAAATCCTACTTTAAAAAATCAGCAACATCTGGGCTTTTTGGATCGGATCCTTGCAGGTGACGAGTGGGCTTCACTATGGAATAGGTAGCAGCGGAATGAGCTCTCTCAAACCAAGTACAAGATGGACTGAACACGGAAAATATGATTCAGTAAGGGCATGCTTGCCTCAATTTAGGATGATTATAGGTTAACCAAATTGATCTAGTCCTAACTAGACCACACTCCGTCTCCCGGGTAGGCCTATCTGAGTTGGCGAAAAGGACTTTCAAAGGCTTGCGATAGCTAGGGCTAACTTGTGCCTGGCCTTTTTGGTCGGCAGGAATCCTATATATGAGGAGTTTCCCGTTAAAATCGCCTAGAAAGAGAGAAGAGACATTCTTAGACAGGTTTTGACAGATGTCTATCTATTATCATTACAGCCAACATATATTTGACTCACCATTCTGTTATGATCGTTTAACCTTCTCTTTCTTATTTCATATATTATTTACCCAAAGCATTGCACAACGTTTTTGCTGGTCTTTAAGTGAGAATGCAGCCCATGACAATTATGTATGCGTTTAACAATCTCTTGGCCATGCACGACCTATATTTTCCGAGAAATTTCCGAACTAAATGTATCTTGGGTTCTACGAAATTATTGATTCTTCTATACTTGGTGCATAATTGTTACCATGAAAAACCAAAGATCCTAATATCTAAGGTTGAGAATATACGTGAAACCAGCAAAACCTTCATTTCAACAGGGCAAAAAAAAAAAAAAAACCTTTTCTCTCAGACGTGTAGGGTTTGCAAACGGGTATCCGATTACCCGAAAGTTCCGACCTGTAAAAGAACCGGGCCTGGAACCTATTTTAGGTTCCGATTATTCATAAACGGGTCCGGAACCTAATTTAGGTTCCGATTGATAAACGGGTCCGGGTCCAAACGGGTTCCGACATGTGGACCCGGGACCCGGCTTATGAGCGTTTGATATTGCAAATTGTACCTCAAAATCAACGTTTTTTTGGACATTTTTATATACAATATTAGAGGTTGTAGACTTTGACGCGCTGTTTTAAGCTGAATGATATGCTTATTTTAAGAAAAATGAAGGAAAAAAGATAAATTTGAATCGATTTTGGAAGTAGATTCCAGTCCTCTAGGTAGACCCGGATCTGGGTTTTCCTATCGGAGCAGGGTCTAGAGCCAACTAAACAGGTTCCGAGTCAAGACCGGATCCGGATCCGGAACCAGAACCATTATTTAGAAACGTGTCCGGGTCCATTATGGTTCCGATCCGGAACCGTTACGTTTGCAACCCTAGAAACATTCCTAGTAGTCGACACATCGCTGATTTCTTGTGCATGTAAGCAACTATATGGCGTTTAGCTACGGCCCAAAATAGGTATCGAGCTTGATTTGACCAGTTCCATCAGTCCTCCGGCTTGTTGGTTAGGTCCAGAGAGTTTCCAAATCTAAGCATGTCAACGAAAACCAAGTTTAGATGTTGATTTCAAGATTGCAAAATCTCGTATGATTGCTTTAGATTAGATACGTGATAACACTACGTGCTTTTAAAAAGTTCATTCATCGATGTGTTCTCTTAAGGGCCCCTCTGTTTGCGTGGAATTGAATTTTTAAGAATTTGTTATCAAGTGAATCACACCGATGATCATTAAAGACTACGAGTGATGGAAGGTTTAAGGATGGAGTTGTAGACAGGAGCAAATTGCTTTAATAGAGTGATATCTCGGATTTTATTCTTTAATTATGGGGATGTTATTTGATGACCATTTATATATTTCTACTTTTGTTTATGGGGAAGTATAAATATTAAAAAGACTAGAAAATCAATTCCTCATGTGTCAATTGCCAAAGTCAGCTTGTGTGGTTTTTTTTCTCTCTATTCATACCATATGGGACATCGCTATATATGGGCGACAAGAAAAAACGCAACTGTCGATTCTTTCATTCTATTTTATGTTAATTGGAAATGGAAAGGTCCTGGGACTTTATTTGGACACTCGCGCAGCTTTACCGCAGCTCGAATGGGATGTAAATTCGCATTTTCCACTTTTCGTCCTCATAAATTTGCAATTTCCAGTTTTCCTCCTCTGTGAGAGGAGGAAAATCGGAAATCGCAGGTATACCGCGGATACATACGGCGGAAATCTTGCAAACCGATTTTTTAGCCCTTTTTTGCTTCTTTTAATTGTTGGAGGGTCACGGGTCTGGGCTTAGTTCACAATATGAAGGATGGACATGTGTGAATAACAATTGGATGAAATAATATCAAATCACAATAAACAAAATAAATCGTAAATTTACATTACCGGCGAAGTAAAGTAACTGCTCATTATAAGAGAGGATAAAGTAAGGATGTAGTAGAATCAAAAGGTGAGATTTAGCAGTTTTCTCTTTTCTTTTAAAAACTACAATGGTTTTTTTTTTGTAAGGAAGCTCATGGATTGGGCTTTGGGCATGGGGTTCAGTTATTATTAGGTAGGCCGTGCTCAGTTTCTTTTTTTTTATTTACACTTAGTGCTTGAGAGTCGATTTTCCCGTCCCGCCCAAATATATATATATATACCCAAATTTAGGAATGAGGGAGGGAGGGAGCAGCAATTCGGGGACTCAAACCCATGACCTCAAAGAGAAGGTGATATGACCAGAGCAGCTGTGCTGGCTTAGGACATGGTAAGAAACTTAATTAATTTTCTTTTCTATAGGTCTGGCTCAGGCTTCATCATTTCCATGTGGCTTGGGTTCGGGCCAACAACTTCAGGCATGACTCATGCTTGGGCCAGGTTTAGGCTTCTAGTTTAGAAGTGACTGTTGGACATTCTCGGAATAGCCCTGCCTCATCAATGAACACCCCTAGTCCTTTTTTATCATTCTCTTGCATGAGAGACTGTCCTTTTAACCTTTTTTTTTATGGAAGAGTTGGTATTCGAAACATAATATTTTTTTTATTTAACCCACTCTTTTTAATGTCTCTCGTATTAGCCCTTCACTTTACTTAACCGGTAAAGTAAGCTTTCCGAATATGAAATAGTTCGTGAGTGAGAAGTCGATGAATAGGGCTGTATCCACTCGTGACTAAATCCTACTTTAAAAAATCAGCAACATCTGGGCTTTTTGGATCGGATCCTTGCTGGTGACGAGTGGGTTTCACTATGGAATAGGTAGCAGCGGAATGAGCTCTCTGAAACCAAGTACAAGATGGACTGAACACGGAAAATATGATTCAGTAAGGGCATGCTTGCCTCAATTTAGGATAATTATAGGTTAACCAAATTGATCTAGTCCTAACTAGACCACACTCCGTCTCCCGGGTAGGCCTATCTGAGTTGGCGAAAAGGACTTTCAAAGGCTTGCGCTAGCTAGGGCTAACTTGTGCCTGGCCTTTTTGGTCAGCAGGAATCCTATATATGGGGAGTTTCCCGTTAAAATTGCCTAGAAAGAGAGAAGAGACATTCTTAGACAGGTTTTGACAGATGTCTATCTATTATCATTACAGCCAACATATATTTGACTCACCATTCTGTTATGATCGTTTAACCTTCTCTTTCTTATTTCATATATTATTTACCCAATGCATTGCACAACGTTTTTGCTGGTCTTTAAGTGAGAATGCAGCCCAAGACAATTATGTATGTGTTTAACAATCTCTTGGCCATGCACGACCTATATTTTCCGAGAAATTTCCGAACTAACTGTATCTTGGGTTCTACGAAATTATAGATTCTTCTATACATGGTGCATATTTGTTACCATAAAAAACCAAAGATCCTAATATCTACGGTTGAGAATATACGTGAAACTAGCAAAACCTTCATTTCAACAGGGCAAAAAAAAAAAAAACCTATACTCGCAGACGTGTAGGGTTTGCAAACGGGTATCCGATTACCCGAAAGTTCCGACCTGTAAAAGAACCGGGCCTGGAACCTATTTTAGGTTCCGATTATTTATAAACGGGTCCGGGTCCAAACGGGTTCCGACATGTGGACCCGGGACCCGGCTTATGAGCGTTTGATATTGCAAATTGTACCTCAAAATCAACGTTTTTTTGGACATTTTTATATACAATATTAGAGGTTGTAGACTTTGACGCGCTGTTTTTAGCTGAATGATTTGCTTATTTTAAGAAAAATGAAGGAAAAAAGATAAATTTGAATCGATTTTGGAACTAGATTCCAGTCCTCTAGGTAGACCCGGATCTGGGTTTTCCTATCGGAGCAGGGTCTAGAGCCAACTAAACAGGTTCCGAGTCAAGACCGGATCCGGATCCGGAACCAGAACCATTATTTAGAAACGTGTCCGGGTCCATTATGGTTCCGATCCGGAACCGTTACGTTTGCAACCCTAGAAACATTCCTAATAGTCGACACATCGCTGATTTCTTGTGCATGTAAGCAACTATATGGCGTTTAGCTACGGCCCAAAATAGGTATCGAGCTTGATTTGACCAGTTCCATCAGTCCTCCGGCTTGTTGGTTAGGTCCAGAGAGTTTCCAAATCTAAGCATGTCAACGAAAACCAAGTTTAGATGTTGATTTCAAGATTGCAAAATCTCGTATGATTGCTTTAGATTAGATACGTGATAACACTACGTGCTTTTAAAAAGTTCTTTCATAGATGTGTTCTCTTAAGGGCCCCTCTGTTTGCGTGGAATTGAATTTTTAAGAATTTATTATCAAGTGAATCACACCGATGATCATTAAAGACTACGAGTGATGGAAGGTTTAAGGATGGAGTTGTAGACAGGAGCAAATTGCTTTAATAGAGTGATATCTCGGATTTTATTCTTTAATTATGGGGATGTTATTTGATGACCATTTATATATTTCTACTTTTGTTTATGGGGAAGTATAAATATTAAAAAGACTAGAAAATCAATTCCTCACGTGTCAATTGCCAAAGTCAGCTTGTGTGGTTTTTTTTCTCTCTATTCATACCATATGGGACATCGCTATATATGGGCGACAAGAAAAAACGCAACTGTCGATTCTTTCATTCTATTTTATGTTAATTGGAAATGGAAAGGTCCTGGGACTTTATTTGGACACTCGCGCAGCTTTACCGCAGCTCGAATGGGATGTAAATTCGCATTTTCCAGTTTTCGTCCTCATAAATTTGCAATTTCCTGTTTTCCTCCTCTGTGAGAGGAGGAAAATCGGAAATCGCAGGTATACCGCGGATACATACGGCGGAAATCTTGCAAACCGATTTTTTAGCCCTTTTTTGCTTCTTTTACTTGTTGGAGGGTCACGGGTCTGGGCTTAGTTCACAATATGAAGGATGGACATGTGTGAATAACAATTGGATGAAATAATATCAAATCACAATAAACAAAATAAATCGTAAATTTACTTTACCGGCGAAGTAAAGTAACTGCTCATTATAAGAGAGGATAAAGTAAGGATGTAGTAGAATCAAAAGGTGAGATTTAGCAGTTTTCTCTTTTCTTTTAAAAACTACAATGGTTTTTTTTTTGTAAGGAAGCTCATGGATTGGGCTTTGGGCATGGGGTTCAGTTATTATTAGGTAGGCCGTGCTCAGTTTCTTTTTTTTTATTTACACTTAGTGCTTGAGAGTCGATTTTCCCGTCCCGCCCAAATATATATTTATACCCAAATTTAGGAATGAGGGAGGGAGGGAGCAGCAATTCGGGGACTCAAACCCATGACCTCAAAGAGAATGTGATATGACCAGAGCAGCTGTGCTGGCTTAGGACATGGTAAGAAACTTAATTAATTTTCTTTTCTATAGGTCTGGCTCAGGCTTCATCATTTCCATGTGGCTTGGGTTCGGGCCAACAACTTCAGGCATGACTCATGCTTGGGCCAGGTTTAGGCTTCTAGTTTAGAAGTGACTGTTGGACATTCTCGGAATAGCCCTGCCTCATCAATGAACACCCCTAGTCCTTTTTTATCATTCTCTTGCATGAGAGAGTGTCCTTTTAACCTTTTTTTTTATGGAAGAGTTGGTATTCGAAACATAATATTTTTTTTATTTAACCCTCTCTTTTTAATGTCTCTCGTATTAGCCCTTCACTTTACTTAACCGGTAAAGTAAGCTTTCCGAATATGAAATAGTTCGTGAGTGAGAAGTCGATGAATAGGGCTGTATCCACTCGTGACTAAATCCTACTTTAAAAAATCAGCAACATCTGGGCTTTTTGGATCGGATCCTTGCAGGTGACGAGTGGGTTTCACTATGGAATAGGTAGCAGCGGAATGAGCTCTCTCAAACCAAGTACAAGATGGACTGAACACGGAAAATATGATTCAGTAAGGGCATGCTTGCCTCAATTTAGGATGATTATAGGTTAACCAAATTGATCTAGTCCTAACTAGACCACACTCCGTCTCCCGGGTAGGCCTATCTGAGTTGGCGAAAAGGACTTTCAAAGGCTTGCGCTAGCTAGGGCTAACTTGTGCCTGGCCTTTTTGGTCAGCAGGAATCCTATATATGGGGAGTTTCCCGTTAAAATTGCCTAGAAAGAGAGAAGAGACATTCTTAGACAGGTTTTGACAGATGTCTATCTATTATCATTACAGCCAACATATATTTGACTCACCATTCTGTTATGAACGTTTAACCTTCTCTTTCTTATTTCATATATTATTTACGAAATGCATTGCACAACGTTTTTGCTGGTCTTTAAGTGAGAATGCAGCCCATGACAATTATGTATGTGTTTAACAATCTCTTGGCCATGCACGACCTATATTTTCCGAGAAATTTCCGAACTAACTGTATCTTGGGTTCTACGAAATTATAGATTCTTCTATACATGGTGCAGAATTGTTACCATGAAAAACCAAAGATCCTAATATCTACGGTTGAGAATATACGTGAAACCAGCAAAACCTTCATTTCAACAGGGCAAAAAAAAAAAAAAACCTATACTCGCAGACGTGTAGGGTTTGCAAACGGGTATCCGATTACCCGAAAGTTCCGACCTGTAAAAGAACCGGGCCTGGAACCTATTTTAGGTTCCGATTATTTATAAACGGGTCCGGGTCCAAACGGGTTCCGACATGTGGACCCGGGACCCGGCTTATGAGCGTTTGATATTGCAAATTGTACCTCTAAATCAACGTTTTTTTGGACATTTTTATATACAATATTAGAGGTTGTAGACTTTGACGCGCTGTTTTAAGCTGAATGATATGCTTATTTTATGAAAAATGAAGGAAAAAAGATAAATTTGAATCGATTTTGGAACTAGATTCCAGTCCTCTAGGTAGACCCGGATCTGGGTTTTCCTATCGGAGCAGGGTCTAGAGCCAACTAAACAGGTTCCGAGTCAAGACCGGATCCGGATCCGGAACCAGAACCATTATTTAGAAACGTGTCCGGGTCCATTATGGTTCCGATCCGGAACCGTTACGTTTGCAACCCTAGAAACATGCCTAGTAGTCGACACATCCCTGATTTCCTGTGCATGTAAGCAACTATGTGGCGTTTAGCTACGGCCCAAAATAGGTATCGAGCTTGATTTGATCAGTTCCATCAGTCCTCCAGCTTGTTGGTTAGGTCCAGAGAGTTTCCAAATCTAAGCATGTCAACGAAAACCAAGTTTAGATGTTGATTACAAGATTGCAAAATCTCGTGTGATTGCTTTAGATTAGATACGTGATAACACTACGTGCTTTTAAAATTTCTTTCATAGATGTGTTCTCTTAAGGGCCCCTCTGTTTGCGTGGAATTGAATTTTTAAGAATCTGTTATCAAGTGAATCACACCGATGATCATTAAATACTACGAGTGATGGAAGGTTTAAGGATGGAGTTGTAGACAGGAGCAAATTGCTTTAATAGAGTGATATCTCGGATTTTATTCTTTAATTATGGGGATGTTATTTGATGACCATTTATATATTTCTACTTTTGTTTATGGGGAAGTATAAATATTAAAAAGACTAGAAAATCAATTCCTCATGTGTCAATTGCCAAAGTCAGCTTGTGTGGTTTTTTTTCTCTCTATTCATACCATATGGGACATCGCTATATATGGGCGACAAGAAAAAACGCAACTGTCGATTCTTTCATTCTATTTTATGTTAATTGGAAATGGAAAGGTCCGGGGACTTTATTTGGACACTCGCGCAACTTTACCGCAGCTCGAATGGGATGTAAATTCGCATTTTCCAGTTTTCGTCCTCATAAATTTTGCAATTTCCAGTTTTCCTCCTCTGTGAGAGGAGGAAAACCGGAAATCGCAGGTATACCGCGGATACATACGGCGGAAATCTTGCAAACCGATTATTTAGCCCTTTTTTGCTTCTTTTACTTGTTGGAGGGTCACGGGTCTGGGCTTAGTTCACAATATGAAGGACGGACATGTGTGAATAACAATTGGATGAAATAATATCAAATCACAATAAACAAAATAAATCGTAAATTTACTTTACCGGCGAAGTAAAGTAACTGCTCATTATAAGAGAGGATAAAGTAAGGATGTAGTAGAATCAAAAGGTGAGATTTAGCATTTTTCTCTTTTCTTTTAAAAACTACAATGTTTTTTTTTGTAAGGAAGCTCATGGATTGGGCTTTGGGCATGGGGTTCAGTTATTATTAGGTAGGCCGTGCTCAGTTTCTTTTTTTTTTATTTACACTTAGTGCTCGAGAGTCGATTTTCCCATCCCGCCCAAATATATATATATATATATATACCCAAATTTATGAATGAGGGAGGGAGGGAGCAGCAATTCGGGGACTCAAACTCATGACCTCAAAGAGAAGGTGATATGACCAGAGCAGCTGTGCTAGCTTAGGACATGGTAAGAAACTTAATTAATTTTCTTTTCTATAGGTCTGGCTCAGGCTTCATCATTTCCATGTGGCTTGGGTTCGGGCCAACAGCTTCAGGCATGACTCATGCTTGGGCCAGGTTTAGGCTTCTAGTTTAGAAGTGACCGTTGGACATTCTCGGAATAGCCCTGCCTTATCAATGAACACCCCTAGTTCTTTTTTATCATTCTCTTGCATGAGAGAGTGTCCTTTTAACCTTTTTTTTTATGGTAGAGTTGGTATTCGAAACATAATATTTTTTTTATTTAACCCTCTCTTTTTAATGTCTCTCGTATTAGCCCTTCACTTTACTTAACCGGTAAAGTAAGCTTTCCGAATATGAAATAGTTCGTGAGTGAGAAGTCGATGAATAGGGCTGTATCCACTCGTGACTAAATCCTACTTTAAAAAATCAGCAACATCTGGGCTTTTTGGATCGGATCCTTGCAGGTGACGAGTGGGTTTCACTATGGAATAGGTAGCAGCGGAATGAGCTCTCTGAAACCAAGTGCAAGATGGACTGAACACGGAAAATATGATTCAGTAAGGGCATGCTTGCCTCAATTTAGGATAATTATAGGTTAACCAAATTGATCTAGTCCTAACTAGACCACACTCCGTCTCCCGGGTAGGCCTATCTGAGTTGGCGAAAAGGACTTTCAAAGGCTTGCGCTAGCTAGGGCTAACTTGTGCCTGGCCTTTTGGTCAGCAGGAATCCTATATATGGGGAGTTTCCCGTTAAAATCGCCTAGAAAGAGAGAAGAGACATTCTTAGACAGGTTTTGACAGATGTCTATCTATTATCATTACAGCCAACATATATTTGACTCACCATTCTGTTATGATCGTTTAACCTTCTCTTTCTTATTTCATATATTATTTACCCAATGCATTGCACAACGTTTTTGCTGGTCTTTAAGTGAGAATGCAGCCCATGACAATTATGTATGTGTTTAACAATCTCTTGGCCATGCACGACCTATATTTTCCGAGAAATTTCCTAACTAAATGTATCTTGGGTTCTACGAAATTATAGATTCTTCTATACACGGTGCAGAATTGTACCATAAAAAACCAAAGATCCTAATATCTACGGTTGAGAATATACGTGAAACCAGCAAAACCTTCATTTCAACAGGGCAAAAAAAAAAAAAACCTATACTCGCAGACGTGTAGGGTTTGCAAACGGGTATCCGATTACCTGAAAGTTCCGACCTGTAAAAGAACCGGGCCTGGAACCTATTTTAGGTTCCGATTATTCATAAGCGGGTCCGGAACCTAATTTAGGTTCCGATTGATAAACGGGTCCAGGTCCAAACGGGTTCCGACATGTGGACCCGGGACCCGGCTTATGAGCGTTTGATATTGCAAATTGTACCTCAAAATCAACGTTTTTTTGGAAATTTTTATATACAATATTAGAGGTTGTAGACTTTGACGCGCTGTTTTAAGCTGAATGATATGCTTATTTTAAGAAAAATGAAGGAAAAAAGATAAATTTGAATCGATTTTGGAACCAGATTCCAGTCCTCTAGGTAGACCCGGATCTGGGTTTTCCTATCGGAGCAGGGTCTAGAGCCAACTAAACAGGTTCCTAGTCAAGACCGGATCCGGATCCGGAACCGGAACCATTATTTAGAAACGTGTCCGGGTCCATTATGGTTCCAATCCGGAACCGTTACGTTTGCAACCCTAGAAACATGCCTAGTAGTCGACACATCACTGATTTCCTGTGCATGTAAGCAACTATGTGGCGTTTAGCTACGGCCCAAAATAGGTATCGAGCTTGATTTGATCAGTTCCATCAGTCCTCCGGCTTGTTGGTTAGGTCCAGAGAGTTTCCAAATCTAAGCATGTCAACGAAAACCAAGTTTAGATGTTGATTACAAGATTGCAAAATCTCGTGTGATTGCTTTAGATTAGATACGTGATAACACTACGTGCTTTTAAAATTTCTTTCATAGATGTGTTCTCTTAAGGGCCCCTCTGTTTGCGTGGAATTGAATTTTTAAGAATTTGTTATCAAGTGAATCACACCGATGATCATTAAAGACTACGAGTGATGGAAGGTTTAAGGATGGAGTTGTAGACAGGAGCAAATTGCTATAATAGAGTGATATCTCGGATTTTATTCTTTAATTATGGGGATGTTATTTGATGACCATTTATATATTTCTACTTTTGTTTATGGGGAAGTATAAATATTAAAAAGACTAGAAAATCAATTCCTCATGTGTCAATTGCCAAAGTCAGCTTGTGTGGTTTTTTTTCTCTCTATTCATACCATATGGGACATCAGTATATATGGGCTACAAGAAAAAACGCAACTGTCGATTCTTTCATTCTATTTTATGTTAATTGGAAATGGAAAGGTCCTGGGACTTTATTTGGACACTCGCGCAGCTTTACCGCGGCTGGAATGGGAGGTAAATTCGCATTTTCCAGTTTTCGTCCTCATAAATTTGCAATTTCCAGTTTTCCTCCTCTGTGAGAGGAGGAAAACCGGAAATCGCAGGTATACCACGGATACATACGGCGGAAATCCATCAAACCGATTTTTTAGCCCTTTTTTGCTTCTTTTACTTGTTGGAGGGTCACGGGTCTGGGCTTAGTTCACAATATGAAGGATGGACATGTGTGAATAACAATTGGATGAAATAATATCAAATCACAATAAACAAAATAAATCATAAATTTACTTTACCGGCGAAGTAAAGTAACTGCTCATTATAAGAGAGGATAAAGTAAGGATGTAGTAGAATCAAAAGGTGAGATTTAGCATTTTTATTTTTTCTTTTAAAAACTACAATGTTTTTTTTTTGTAAGGAAGCTCATCGATTGGGCTTTGGGCATGGGGTTCAGTTATTATTAGGTAGGCCGTGCTCAGTTTCTTTTTTTTTATTTACACTTAGTGCTTGAGAGTCGATTTTCCCGTCCCGCCCAAATATATATATACACAAATTTATGAATGAGGGAGGGAGGGAGCAGCAATTCGGGGACTCAAACCCATGACCTCAAAGAGAAGGTGATATGACCAGAGCAGCTGTGCTGGCTTAGGACATGGTAAGAAACTTAATTAATTTTCTTTTCTATAGGTCTGGCTCAGGCTTCATCATTTCCATGTGGCTTGGGTTCGGGCCAACAACTTCAGGCATGACTCATGCTTGGGCCAGGTTTAGGCTTCTAGTTTAGAAGTGACTGTTGGACATTCTCGGAATAGCCCTGCCTCATCAATGAACACCCCTAGTCCTTTTTTATCATTCTCTTGCATGAGCGAGTGTCCTTTTAACCTTTTTTTTATTTTTATGGAAGAGATGGTATTCGAAACATAATATTTTTTTTTATTTAACCCTCTCTTTTTAATGTCTCTCGTATTAGCCCTTCACTTTACTTAACCGGTAAAGTAAGCTTACCGAATATGAAATAGTTCGTGAGTGAGAAGTCGATGAATAGGGCTGTATCCACTCGTGACTAAATCCTACTTTAAAAAATCAGCAACATCTGGGCTTTTTGGATCGGATCCTTGCAGGTGACTAGTGGGTTTCACTATGGAATAGGTAGCAGCGGAATGAGCTCTCTCAAACCAAGTACAAGATGGACTGAACACGGAAAATATGATTCAGTAAGGGCATGCTTGCCTCAATTTAGGATGATTATAGGTTAACCAAATTGATCTAGTCCTAACTAGACCACACTCCGTCTCCCGGGTAGGCCTATCTGAGTTGGCGAAAAGGACTTTCAAAGGCTTGCGATAGCTAGGGCTAACTTGTGCCTGGCCTTTTTGGTCAGCAGGAATCCTATATATGGGGAGTTTCCCGTTAAAATCGCCCAGAAAGAGAGAAGAGACATTCTTAGACAGGTTTTGACAGATGTCTATCTATTATCATTACAGCCAACATATATTTGACTCACCATTCTGTTATGATCGTTTAACCTTCTCTTTCTTATTTCATATATTATTTACCCAATGCATTGCACAACGTTTTTGCTGGTCTTTAAGTGAGAATGCAGCCCATGACAATTATGTATGTGTTTAACAATCTCTTGGCCATGCACGACCTATATTTTCCGAGAAATTTCCGAACTAAATGTATCTTGGGTTCTACGAAATTATAGATTCTTCTATACACGGTGCAGAATTGTTACCATAAAAAACCAAAGATCCTAATATCTACGGTTGAGAATATACGTGAAACCAGCAAAACCTTCATTTCAACAGGGCAAAAAAAAAAAAAAACCTATACTCGCAGACGTGTAGGGTTTGCAAACGGGTATCCGATTACCCGAAAGTTCCGACCTGTAAAAGAACCGGGCCTGGAACCTATTTTAGGTTCCGATTATTCATAAACGGGTCCGGAACCTAATTTAGGTTCCGATTGATAAACGGGTCCGGGTCCAAACGGGTTCCGACATGTGGACCCGGGACCCGGCTTATGAGCGTTTGATATTGCAAATTGTACCTCAAAATCAACGTTTTTTTGGAAATTTTTATATACAATATTAGAGGTTGTAGACTTTGACGCGCTGTTTTAAGCTGAATGATATGCTTATTTTAAGAAAAATGAAGGAAAAAAGATAAATTTGAATCGATTTTGGAACTAGATTCCAGTCCTCTAGGTAGACCCGGATCTGGGTTTTCCTATCGGAGCAGGTTCTAGAGCCAACTAAACAGGTTCCGAGTCAAGACCGGATCCGGATCCGGAACCGGAACCATTATTTAGAAACGTGTCCGGGTCCATTATGGTTCCGATCCGGAACCGTTACGTTTGCAACCCTAGAAACATGCCTAGTAGTCGACACATCACTGATTTCCTGTGCATGTAAGCAACTATGTGGCGTTTAGCTACGGCCCTAAATAGTTATCGAGCTTGATTTGACCAGTTCCATCAGTCCTCCGGCTTGTTGGTTAGGTCCAGAGAGTTTCCAAATCTAAGCATGTCAACGAAAACCAAGTTTAGATGTTGATTACAAGATTGCAAAATCTCGTGTGATTGCTTTAGATTAGATACGTGATAACACTGCGTGCTTTTAAAATTTCTTTCATAGATGTGTTCTCTTAAGGGCCCCTCTGTTTGCGTGGAATTGAATTTTTAAGAATTTGTTATCAAGTGAATCACACCGATGATCATTAAAGACTACGAGTGATGGAAGGTTTAAGGATGGAGTTGTAGACAGGAGCAAATTGCTATAATAGAGTGATATCTCGGATTTTATTCTTTAATTATGGGGATGTTATTTGATGACCATTTATATATTTCTACTTTTGTTTACGGGGAAGTATAAATATTAAAAAGACTAGAAAATCAATTCCTCATGTGTCAATTGCCAAAGTCAGCTTGTGTGGTTTTTTTTCTCTCTATTCATACCATATGGGACATCAGTATATATGGGCTACAAGAAAAAACGCAACTGTCGATTCTTTCATTCTATTTTATTTTAATTGGAAATGGAAAGGTCCTGGGACTTTATTTGGACACTCGCGCAGCTTTACCGCGGCTGGAATGGGAGGTAAATTCGCATTTTCCAGTTTTCGTCCTCATAAATTTGCAATTTCCAGTTTTCCTCCTCTGTGAGAGGAGGAAAACCGGAAATCGCAGGTATACCGCGGATACATACGGCGGAAACCCATCAAACCGATTTTTTAGCCCTTTTTTGCTTCTTTTACTTGTTGGAGGGTCACGGGTCTGGGCTTAGTTCACAATATGAAGGATGGACATGTGTGAATAACAATTGGATGAAATAATATCAAATCACAATAAACAAAATAAATCGTAAATTTACTTTACCGGTGAAGTAAAGTAACTGCTCATTATAAGAGAGCATAAAGTAAGGATGTAGTAGAATCAAAAGGTGAGATTTAGCATTTTTATTTTTTCTTTTAAAAACTACAATGTTTTTTTTTGTAAGGAAGCTCATGGATTGGGCTTTGGGCATGGGGTTCAGTTATTATTAGGTAGGCCGTGCTCAGTTTCTTTTTTTTTATTTACACTTAGTGCTTGAGAGTCGATTTTCCCGTCCCGCCCAAATATATATATACACAAATTTATGAATGAGGGAGGGAGGGAGCAGCAATTCGGGGACTCAAACCAATGACCTCAAAGAGAAGGTGATATGACCAGAGCAGCTGTGCTGGCTTAGGACATGGTAAGAAACTTAATTAATTTTCTTTTCTATAGGTCTGGCTCAGGCTTCATCATTTCCATGTGGCTTGGGTTCGGGCCAACAACTTCAGGCATGACTCATGCTTGGGCCAGGTTTAGGCTTCTAGTTTAGAAGTGACTGTTGGACAATCTCGGAATAGCCCTGCCTCATCAATGAACACCCCTAGTCCTTTTTTATCATTCTCTTGCATGAGCGAGTGTCCTTTTAACCTTTTTTTTATTTTTATGGAAGAGATGGTATTCGAAACATAATATTTTTTTTTATTTAACCCTCTCTTTTTAATGTCTCTCGTATTAGCCCTTCACTTTACTTAACCGGTAAAGTAAGCTTTCCGAATATGAAATAGTTCGTGAGTGAGAGGTCGATGAATAGGGCTGTATCCACTCGTGACTAAATCCTACTTTAAAAAATCAGCAACATCTGGGCTTTTTGGATCGGATCCTTGCAGGTGACGAGTGGGTTTCACTATGGAATAGGTAGCAGCGGAATGAGCTCTCTCAAACCAAGTACAAGATGGACTGAACACGGAAAATATGATTCAGTAAGGGCATGCTTGCCTCAATTTAGGATGATTATAGGTTAACCAAATTGATCTAGTCCTAACTAGACCACACTCCGTCTCCCGGATAGGCCTATCTGAGTTGGCGAAAAGGACTTTCAAAGGCTTGCGCTAGCTAGGGCTAACTTGTGCCTGACCTTTTTGGTCAGGAGGAATCCTATATATGGGGAGTTTCCCGTTAAAATCGCCTAGAAAGAGAGAAGAGACATTCTTAGACAGGTTTTGACAGATGTCTATCTATTATCATTACAGCCAACATATATTTGACTCACCATTCTGTTATGATCGTTTAACCTTCTCTTTCTTATTTCATATATTATTTACCCAATGCATTGCACAACGTTTTTGCTGGTCTTTAAGTGAGAATGCAGCCCATGACAATTATGTATGTGTTTAACAATCTCTTGGCCATGCACGACCTATATTTTCCGAGAAATTTCCGAACTAAATGTATCTTGGGTTCTACGAAATTATAGATTCTTCTATACACGGTGCAGAATTGTTACCATAAAAAACCAAAGATCCTAATATCTACGGTTGAGAATATACGTGAAACCAGCAAAACCTTCATTTCAACAGGGCAAAAAAAAAAAAAACCTATACTCGCAGACGTGTAGGGTTTGCAAACGGGTATCCGATTACCCGAAAGTTCCGACCTGTAAAAGAACCGGGCCTGGAACCTATTTTAGGTTCCGATTATTCATAAGCGGGTCCGGAACCTAATTTAGGTTCCGATTGATAAACGGGTCCCGGTCCAAACGGGTTCCGACATGTGGACCCGGGACCCGGCTTATGAGCGTTTGATATTGCAAATTGTACCTCAAAATCAACGTTTTTTTGGAAATTTTTATATACAATATTAGAGGTTGTAGACTTTGACGCGCTGTTTTAAGCTGAATGATATGCTTATTTTAAGAAAAATGAAGGAAAAAAGATAAATTTGAATCGATTTTGGAACCAGATTCCAGTCCTCTAGGTAGACCCGGATCTGGGTTTTCCTATCGGAGCAGGGTCTAGAGCCAACTAAACAGGTTCCTAGTCAAGACCGGATCCGGATCCGGAACCGGAACCATTATTTAGAAACGTGTCCGGGTCCATTATGGTTCCGATCCGGAACCGTTACGTTTGCAACCCTAGAAACATGCCTAGTAGTCGACACATCACTGATTTCCTGTGCATGTAAGCAACTATGTGGCGTTTAGCTACGGCCCTAAATAGTTATCGAGCTTGATTTGACCAGTTCCATCAGTCCTCCGGCTTGTTGGTTAGGTCCAGAGAGTTTCCAAATCTAAGCATGTCAACGAAAACCAAGTTTAGATGTTGATTACAAGATTGCAAAATCTCGTGTGATTGCTTTAGATTAGATACGTGATAACACTACGTGCTTTTAAAATTTCTTTCATAGATGTGTTCTCTTAAGGGCCCCTCTGTTTGCGTGGAATTGAATTTTTAAGAATTTGTTATCAAGTGAATCACACCGATGATCATTAAAGACTACGAGTGATGGAAGGTTTAAGGATGGAGTTGTAGACAGGAGCAAATTGCTATAATAGAGTGATATCTCGGATTTTATTCTTTAATTATGGGGATGTTATTTGATGACCATTTGTATATTTCTACTTTTGTTTACGGGGAAGTATAAATATTAAAAAGACTAGAAAATCAATTCCTCATGTGTCAATTGCCAAAGTCAGCTTGTGTGGTTTTTTTTCTCTCTATTCATACCATATGGGACATCAGTATATATGGGCTACAAGAAAAAACGCAACTGTCGATTCTTTCATTCTATTTTATGTTAATTGGAAATGGAAAGGTCCTGGGACTTTATTTGGACACTCGCGCAGCTTTACCGCGGCTGGAATGGGAGGTAAATTCGCATTTTCCAGTTTTCGTCCTCATAAATTTGCAATTTCCAGTTTTCCTCCTCTGTGAGAGGAGGAAAACCGGAAATCGCAGGTATACCGTGGATACATACGGCGGAAATCCATCAAACCGATTTTTTAGCCCTTTTTTGCTTCTTTTACTTGTTGGAGGGTCACGGGTCTGGGCTTAGTTCACAATATGAAGGATGGACATGTGTGAATAACAATTGGATGAAATAATATCAAATCACAATAAACAAAATAAATCGTAAATTTACTTTACCGGCGAAGTAAAGTAACTGCTCATTATAAGAGAGGATAATGTAAGGATGTAGTAGAATCAAAAGGTGAGATTTAGCATTTTTATTTTTTCTTTTAAAAACTACAATGTTTTTTTTTTGTAAGGAAGCTCATGGATTGGGCTTTGGGCATGGGGTTCAGTTATTATTAGGTAGGCCGTGCTCAGTTTCTTTTTTTTTATTTACACTTAGTGCTTGAGAGTCGATTTTCCCGTCCCGCCCAAATATATATATATATATACACAAATTTATGAATGAGGGAGGGAGGGAGCAGCAATTCGGGGACTCAAACCCATGACCTCAAAGAGAAGGTGATATGACCAGAGCAGCTGTGCTGGCTTAGGACATGGTAAGAAACTTAATTAATTTTCTTTTCTATAGGTCTGGCTCAGGCTTCATCATTTCCATGTGGCTTGGGTTCGGGCCAACAACTTCAGGCATGACTCATGCTTGGGCCAGGTTTAGGCTTCTAGTTTAGAAGTGACTGTTGGACATTCTCGGAATAGCCCTGCCTCATCAATGAACACCCCTAGTCCTTTTTTATCATTCTCTTGCATGAGCGAGTGTCCTTTTAACCTTTTTTTTATTTTTATGGAAGAGATGGTATTCGAAACATAATATTTTTTTTATTTAACCCTCTCTTTTTAATGTCTCTCGTATTAGCCCTTCACTTTACTTAACCGGTAAAGTAAGCTTACCAAATATGAAATAGTTCGTGAGTGAGAAGTCGATGAATAGGGCTGTATCCACTCGTGACTAAATCCTACTTTAAAAAATCAGCAACATCTGGGCTTTTTGGATCGGATCCTTGCAGGTGACGAGTGGGTTTCACTATGGAATAGGTAGCAGCGGAATGAGCTCTCTCAAACCAAGTACAAGATGGACTGAACACGGAAAATATGATTCAGTAAGGGCATGCTTGCCTCAATTTAGGATGATTATAGGTTAACCAAATTGATCTAGTCCTAACTAGACCACACTCCGTCTCCCGGGTAGGCCTATCTGAGTTGGCGAAAAGGACTTTCAAAGGCTTGCGCTAGCTAGGGCTAACTTGTGCCTGACCTTTTTGGTCAGCAGGAATTCTATATATGGGGAGTTTCCCGTTTAAATCGCCTAGAAAGAGAGAAGAGACATTCTTAGAAAGGTTTTGACAGATGTCTATCTATTATCATTACAGCCAACATATATTTGACTCACCATTCTGTTATGATCGTTTAACCTTCTCTTTCTTATTTCATATATTATTTACCCAATGCATTGCACAACGTTTTTGCTGGTCTTTAAGTGAGAATGCAGCCCATGACAATTATGTATGTGTTTAACAATCTCTTGGCCATGCACGACCTATATTTTTCGAGAAATTTCCGAACTAAATGTATCTTGGGTTCTACGAAATTATAGATTCTTCTATACACGGTGCAGAATTGTTACCATAAAAAACCAAAGATCCTAATATCTACGGTTGAGAATATACGTGAAACCAGCAAAACCTTCATTTCAACAGGGCAAAAAAAAAAAAAAACCTATACTCGCAGACGTGTAGGGTTTGCAAACGGGTATCCGATTATCCGAAAGTTCCGACCTGTAAAAGAACCGGGCCTGGAACCTATTTTAGGTTCCGATTATTCATAAACGGGTCCGGAACCTAATTTAGGTTCCGATTGATAAACGGGTCCGGGTCCAAACGGGTTCCGACATGTGGACCCGGGACCCGGCTTATGAGCGTTTGATATTGCAAATTGTACCTCAAAATCAACGTTTTTTTGGAAATTTTTATATACAATATTAGAGGTTGTAGACTTTGACGCGCTGTTTTAAGCTGAATGATATGCTTATTTTAAGAAAAATGAAGGAAAAAAGATAAATTTGAATCGATTTTGGAACCAGATTCCAGTCCTCTAGGTAGACCCGGATCTGGGTTTTCCTATCGGAGCAGGGTCTAGAGCCAACTAAACAGGTTCCGAGTCAAGACCGGATCCGGATCCGGAACCGGAACCATTATTTAGAAACGTGTCCGGGTCCATTATGGTTCCGATCCGGAACCGTTACGTTTGCAACCCTAGAAACATGCCTAGTAGTCGACACATCACTGATTTCCTGTGCATGTAAGCAACTATGTGGCGTTTAGCTACGGCCCTAAATAGTTATCGAGCTTGATTTGACCAGTTCCGTCAGTCCTCCGGCTTGTTGGTTAGGTCCAGAGAGTTTCCAAATCTAAGCATGTCAACGAAAACCAAGTTTAGATGTTGATTACAAGATTGCAAAATCTCGTGTGATTGCTTTAGATTAGATACGTGATAACACTACGTGCTTTTAAAATTTCTTTCATAGATGTGTTCTCTTAAGGGCCCCTCTGTTTGCGTGGAATTGAATTTTTAAGAATTTGTTATCAAGTGAATCACACCGATGATCATTAAAGACTACGAGTGATGGAAGGTTTAAGGATGGAGTTGTAGACAGGAGCAAATTGCTATAATAGAGTGATATCTCGGATTTTATTCTTTAATTATGGGGATGTTATTTGATGACCATTTGTATATTTCTACTTTTGTTTACGGGGAAGTATAAATATTAAAAAGACTAGAAAATCAATTCCTCATGTGTCAATTGCCAAAGTCAGCTTGTGTGGTTTTTTTTCTCTCTATTCATACCATATGGGACATCAGTATATATGGGCTACAAGAAAAAACGCAACTGTCGATTCTTTCATTCTATTTTATGTTAATTGGAAATGGAAAGGTCCTGGGACTTTATTTGGACACTCGCGCAGCTTTACCGCGGCTGGAATGGGAGGTAAATTCGCATTTTCCAGTTTTCGTCCTCATAAATTTGCAATTTCCAGTTTTCCTCCTCTGTGAGAGGAGGAAAACCGGAAATCGCAGGTATACCGCGGATACATATGGCGGAAATCCATCAAACCGATTTTTTAGCCCTTTTTTGCTTCTTTTACTTGTTGGAGGGTCACGGGTCTGGGCTTAGTTCACAATATGAAGGATGGACATGTGTGAATAACAATTGGATGAAATAATATCAAATCACAATAAACAAAATAAATCGTAAATTTACTTTACCGGCGAAGTAAAGTAACTGCTCATTATAAGAGAGGATAAAGTAAGGATGTAGTAGAATCAAAAGGTGAGATTTAGCATTTTTATTTTTTCTTTTAAAAACCACAATGTTTTTTTTTTTGTAAGGAAGCTCATGGATTGGGCTTTGGGCATGGGGTTCAGTTATTATTAGGTAGGCCGTGCTCAGTTTCTTTTTTTTTATTTACACTTAGTGCTTGAGAGTCGATTTTCCCGTCCCGCCCAAATATATATATATATATACACAAATTTATGAATGAGGGAGGGAGGGAGCAGCAATTCGGGGACTCAAACCCATGACCTCAAAGAGAAGGTGATATGACCAGAGCAGCTGTGCTGGCTTAGGACATGGTAAGAAACTTAATTAATTTTCTTTTCTATAGGTCTGGCTCAGGCTTCATCATTTCCATGTGGCTTGGGTTCGGGCCAACAACTTCAGGCATGACTCATGCTTGGGCCAGGTTTAGGCTTCTAGTTTAGAAGTGACTGTTGGACATTCTCGGAATAGCCCTGCCTCATCAATGAACACCCCTAGTCCTTTTTTATCATTCTCTTGCATGAGCGAGTGTCCTTTTAACCTTTTTTTATTTTTATGGAAGAGATGGTATTCGAAACATAATATTTTTTTTATTTAACCCTCTCTTTTTAATGTCTCTCGTATTAGCCCTTCACTTTACTTAACCGGTAAAGTAAGCTTACCAAATATGAAATAGTTCGTGAGTGAGAAGTCGATGAATAGGGCTGTATCCACTCGTGACTAAATCCTACTTTAAAAAATCAGCAACATCTGGGCTTTTTGGATCGGATCCTTGCAGGTGACGAGTGGGTTTCACTATGGAATAGGTAGCAGCGGAATGAGCTCTCTCAAACCAAGTACAAGATGGACTGAACACGGAAAATATGATTCAGTAAGGGCATGCTTGCCTCAATTTAGGATGATTATAGGTTAACCAAATTGATCTAGTCCTAACTAGACCACACTCCGTCTCCCGGGTAGGCCTATCTGAGTTGGCGAAAAGGACTTTCAAAGGCTTGCGCTAGCTAGGGCTAACTTGTGCCTGACCTTTTTGGTCAGCAGGAATTCTATATATGGGGAGTTTCCCGTTTAAAACGCCTAGAAAGAGAGAAGAGACATTCTTAGAAAGGTTTTGACAGATGTCTATCTATTATCATTACAGCCAACATATATTTGACTCACCATTCTGTTATGATCGTTTAACCTTCTCTTTCTTATTTCATATATTATTTACCCAATGCATTGCACAACGTTTTTGCTGGTCTTTAAGTGAGAATGCAGCCCATGACAATTATGTATGTGTTTAACAATCTCTTGGCCATGCACGACCTATATTTTTCGAGAAATTTCCGAACTAAATGTATCTTGGGTTCTACGAAATTATAGATTCTTCTATACACGGTGCAGAATTGTTACCATAAAAAACCAAAGATCCTAATATCTACGGTTGAGAATATACGTGAAACCAGCAAAACCTTCATTTCAACAGGGCAAAAAAAAAAAAAAACCTATACTCGCAGACGTGTAGGGTTTGCAAACGGGTATCCGATTATCCGAAAGTTCCGACCTGTAAAAGAACCGGGCCTGGAACCTATTTTAGGTTCCGATTATTCATAAACGGGTCCGGAACCTAATTTAGGTTCCGATTGATAAACGGGTCCGGGTCCAAACGGGTTCCGACATGTGGACCCGGGACCCGGCTTATGAGCGTTTGATATTGCAAATTGTACCTCAAAATCAACGTTTTTTTGGAAATTTTTATATACAATATTAGAGGTTGTAGACTTTGACGCGCTGTTTTAAGCTGAATGATATGCTTATTTTAAGAAAAATGAAGGAAAAAAGATAAATTTGAATCGATTTTGGAACCAGATTCCAGTCCTCTAGGTAGACCCGGATCTGGGTTTTCCTATCGGAGCAGGGTCTAGAGCCAACTAAACAGGTTCCGAGTCAAGACCGGATCCGGATCCGGAACCGGAACCATTATTTAGAAACGTGTCCGGGTCCATTATGGTTCCGATCCGGAACCGTTACGTTTGCAACCCTAGAAACATGCCTAGTAGTCGACACATCACTGATTTCCTGTGCATGTAAGCAACTATGTGGCGTTTAGCTACGGCCCTAAATAGTTATCGAGCTTGATTTGACCAGTTCCGTCAGTCCTCCGGCTTGTTGGTTAGGTCCAGAGAGTTTCCAAATCTAAGCATGTCAACGAAAACCAAGTTTAGATGTTGATTACAAGATTGCAAAATCTCGTGTGATTGCTTTAGATTAGATACGTGATAACACTACGTGCTTTTAAAATTTCTTTCATAGATGTGTTCTCTTAAGGGCCCCTCTGTTTGCGTGGAATTGAATTTTTAAGAATTTGTTATCAAGTGAATCACACCGATGATCATTAAAGACTACGAGTGATGGAAGGTTTAAGGATGGAGTTGTAGACAGGAGCAAATTGCTATAATAGAGTGATATCTCGGATTTTATTCTTTAATTATGGGGATGTTATTTGATGACCATTTGTATATTTCTACTTTTGTTTACGGGGAAGTATAAATATTAAAAAGACTAGAAAATCAATTCCTCATGTGTCAATTGCCAAAGTCAGCTTGTGTGGTTTTTTTTCTCTCTATTCATACCATATGGGACATCAGTATATATGGGCTACAAGAAAAAACGCAACTGTCGATTCTTTCATTCTATTTTATGTTAATTGGAAATGGAAAGGTCCTGGGACTTTATTTGGACACTCGCGCAGCTTTACCGCGGCTGGAATGGGAGGTAAATTCGCATTTTCCAGTTTTCGTCCTCATAAATTTGCAATTTCCAGTTTTCCTCCTCTGTGAGAGGAGGAAAACCAGAAATCGCAGGTATACCGCGGATACATACGGCGGAAACCCATCAAACCGATTTTTTAGCCCTTTTTTGCTTCTTTTACTTGTTGGAGGGTCACGGGTCTGGGCTTAGTTCACAATATGAAGGATGGACATGTGTGAATAACAATTGGATGAAATAATATCAAATCACAATAAACAAAATAAATCGTAAATTTACTTTACCGGCGAAGTAAAGTAACTGCTCATTATAAGAGAGGATAAAGTAAGGATGTAGTAGAATCAAAAGGTGAGATTTAGCATTTTTATTTTTTCTTTTAAAAACTACAATGTTTTTTTTTTGTAAGGAAGCTCATGGATTGGGCTTTGGGCATGGGGTTCAGTTATTATTAGGTAGGCCGTGCTCAGTTTCTTTTTTTTTATTTACACTTAGTGCTTGAGAGTCGATTTTCCCGTCCCGCCCAAATATATATATATATATATATACACAAATTTATGAATGAGGGAGGGAGGGAGCAGCAATTCGGGGACTCAAACCCATGACCTCAAAGAGAAGGTGATATGACCAGAGCAGCTGTGCTGGCTTAGGACATGGTAAGAAACTTAATTAATTTTCTTTTCTATAGGTCTGGCTCAGGCTTCATCATTTCCATGTGGCTTGGGTTCGGGCCAACAACTTCAGGCATGACTCATGCTTGGGCCAGGTTTAGGCTTCTAGTTTAGAAGTGACTGTTGGACATTCTCGGAATAGCCCTGCCTCATCAATGAACACCCCTAGTCCTTTTTTATCATTCTCTTGCATGAGCGAGTGTCCTTTTAACCTTTTTTTTTATTTTTATGGAAGAGATGGTATTCGAAACATAATATTTTTTTTATTTAACCCTCTCTTTTTAATGTCTCTCGTATTAGCCCTTCACTTTACTTAACCGGTAAAGTAAGCTTACCAAATATGAAATAGTTCGTGAGTGAGAAGTCGATGAATAGGGCTGTATCCACTCGTGACTAAATCCTACTTTAAAAAATCAGCAACATCTGGGCTTTTTGGATCGGATCCTTGCAGGTGACGAGTGGGTTTCACTATGGAATAGGTAGCAGCGGAATGAGCTCTCTCAAACCAAGTACAAGATGGACTGAACACGGAAAATATGATTCAGTAAGGGCATGCTTGCCTCAATTTAGGATGATTATAGGTTAACCAAATTGATCTAGTCCTAACTAGACCACACTCCGTCTCCCGGGTAGGCCTATCTGAGTTGGCGAAAAGGACTTTCAAAGGCTTGCGCTAGCTAGGGCTAACTTGTGCCTGACCTTTTTGGTCAGCAGGAATTCTATATATGGGGAGTTTCCCGTTTAAAACGCCTAGAAAGAGAGAAGAGACATTCTTAGAAAGGTTTTGACAGATGTCTATCTATTATCATTACAGCCAACATATATTTGACTCACCATTCTGTTATGATCGTTTAACCTTCTCTTTCTTATTTCATATATTATTTACCCAATGCATTGCACAACGTTTTTGCTGGTCTTTAAGTGAGAATGCAGCCCATGACAATTATGTATGTGTTTAACAATCTCTTGGCCATGCACGACCTATATTTTTCGAGAAATTTCCGAACTAAATGTATCTTGGGTTCTACGAAATTATAGATTCTTCTATACACGGTGCAGAATTGTTACCATAAAAAACCAAAGATCCTAATATCTACGGTTGAGAATATACGTGAAACCAGCAAAACCTTCATTTCAACAGGGCAAAAAAAAAAAAAAAACCTATACTCGCAGACGTGTAGGGTTTGCAAACGGGTATCCGATTATCCGAAAGTTCCGACCTGTAAAAGAACCGGGCCTGGAACCTATTTTAGGTTCCGATTATTCATAAACGGGTCCGGAACCTAATTTAGGTTCCGATTGATAAACGGGTCCGGGTCCAAACGGGTTCCGACATGTGGACCCGGGACCCGGCTTATGAGCGTTTGATATTGCAAATTGTACCTCAAAATCAACGTTTTTTTGGAAATTTTTATATACAATATTAGAGGTTGTAGACTTTGACGCGCTGTTTTAAGCTGAATGATATGCTTATTTTAAGAAAAATGAAGGAAAAAAGATAAATTTGAATCGATTTTGGAACCAGATTCCAGTCCTCTAGGTAGACCCGGATCTGGGTTTTCCTATCGGAGCAGGGTCTAGAGCCAACTAAACAGGTTCCGAGTCAAGACCGGATCCGGATCCGGAACCGGAACCATTATTTAGAAACGTGTCCGGGTCCATTATGGTTCCGATCCGGAACCGTTACGTTTGCAACCCTAGAAACATGCCTAGTAGTCGACACATCACTGATTTCCTGTGCATGTAAGCAACTATGTGGCGTTTAGCTACGGCCCTAAATAGTTATCGAGCTTGATTTGACCAGTTCCGTCAGTCCTCCGGCTTGTTGGTTAGGTCCAGAGAGTTTCCAAATCTAAGCATGTCAACGAAAACCAAGTTTAGATGTTGATTACAAGATTGCAAAATCTCGTGTGATTGCTTTAGATTAGATACGTGATAACACTACGTGCTTTTAAAATTTCTTTCATAGATGTGTTCTCTTAAGGGCCCCTCTGTTTGCGTGGAATTGAATTTTTAAGAATTTGTTATCAAGTGAATCACACCGATGATCATTAAAGACTACGAGTGATGGAAGGTTTAAGGATGGAGTTGTAGACAGGAGCAAATTGCTATAATAGAGTGATATCTCGGATTTTATTCTTTAATTATGGGGATGTTATTTGATGACCATTTGTATATTTCTACTTTTGTTTACGGGGAAGTATAAATATTAAAAAGACTAGAAAATCAATTCCTCATGTGTCAATTGCCAAAGTCAGCTTGTGTGGTTTTTTTTCTCTCTATTCATACCATATGGGACATCAGTATATATGGGCTACAAGAAAAAACGCAACTGTCGATTCTTTCATTCTATTTTATGTTAATTGGAAATGGAAAGGTCCTGGGACTTTATTTGGACACTCGCGCAGCTTTACCGCGGCTGGAATGGGAGGTAAATTCGCATTTTCCAGTTTTCGTCCTCATAAATTTGCAATTTCCAGTTTTCCTCCTCTGTGAGAGGAGGAAAACCAGAAATCGCAGGTATACCGCGGATACATACGGCGGAAACCCATCAAACCGATTTTTTAGCCCTTTTTTGCTTCTTTTACTTGTTGGAGGGTCACGGGTCTGGGCTTAGTTCACAATATGAAGGATGGACATGTGTGAATAACAATTGGATGAAATAATATCAAATCACAATAAACAAAATAAATCGTAAATTTACTTTACCGGCGAAGTAAAGTAACTGCTCATTATAAGAGAGGATAAAGTAAGGATGTAGTAGAATCAAAAGGTGAGATTTAGCATTTTTATTTTTTCTTTTAAAAACTACAATGTTTTTTTTTTGTAAGGAAGCTCATGGATTGGGCTTTGGGCATGGGGTTCAGTTATTATTAGGTAGGCCGTGCTCAGTTTCTTTTTTTTTATTTACACTTAGTGCTTGAGAGTCGATTTTCCCGTCCCGCCCAAATATATATATATATATATATACACAAATTTATGAATGAGGGAGGGAGGGAGCAGCAATTCGGGGACTCAAACCCATGACCTCAAAGAGAAGGTGATATGACCAGAGCAGCTGTGCTGGCTTAGGACATGGTAAGAAACTTAATTAATTTTCTTTTCTATAGGTCTGGCTCAGGCTTCATCATTTCCATGTGGCTTGGGTTCGGGCCAACAACTTCAGGCATGACTCATGCTTGGGCCAGGTTTAGGCTTCTAGTTTAGAAGTGACTGTTGGACATTCTCGGAATAGCCCTGCCTCATCAATGAACACCCCTAGTCCTTTTTTATCATTCTCTTGCATGAGCGAGTGTCCTTTTAACCTTTTTTTATTTTTATGGAAGAGATGGTATTCGAAACATAATACTTTTTTTTATTTAACCCTCTCTTTTTAATGTCTCTCGTATTAGCCCTTCACTTTACTTAACCGGTAAAGTAAGCTTACCAAATATGAAATAGTTCGTGAGTGAGAAGTCGATGAATAGGGCTGTATCCACTCGTGACTAAATCCTACTTTAAAAAATCAGCAACATCTGGGCTTTTTGGATCGGATCCTTGCAGGTGACGAGTGGGTTTCACTATGGAATAGGTAGCAGCGGAATGAGCTCTCTCAAACCAAGTACAAGATGGACTGAACACGGAAAATATGATTCAGTAAGGGCATGCTTGCCTCAATTTAGGATGATTATAGGTTAACCAAATTGATCTAGTCCTAACTAGACCACACTCCGTCTCCCGGGTAGGCCTATCTGAGTTGGCGAAAAGGACTTTCAAAGGCTTGCGCTAGCTAGGGCTAACTTGTGCCTGACCTTTTTGGTCAGCAGGAATCCTATATATGGGGAGTTTCCCGTTTAAATCGCCTAGAAAGAGAGAAGAGACATTCTTAGACAGGTTTTGACAGATGTCTATCTATTATCATTACAGCCAACATATATTTGACTCACCATTCTGTTATGATCGTTTAACCTTCTCTTTCTTATTTCATATATTATTTACCCAATGCATTGCACAACGTTTTTGCTGGTCTTTAAGTGAGAATGCAGCCCATGACAATTATGTATGTGTTTAACAATCTCTTGGCCATGCACGACCTATATTTTCCGAGAAATTTCCGAACTAAATGTATCTTGGGTTCTACGAAATTATAGATTCTTCTATACACGGTGCAGAATTGTTACCATAAAAAACCAAAGATCCTAATATCTACGGTTGAGAATATACGTGAAACCAGCAAAACCTTCATTTCAACAGGGCAAAAAAAAAAAAACCTATACTCGCGGACGTGTAGGGTTTGCAAACGGGTATCCGATTACCCGAAAGTTCCGACCTGTAAAAGAACCGGGCCTGGAACCTATTTTAGGTTCCGATTATTCATAAACGGGTCCGGAACCTAATTTAGGTTCCGATTGATAAACGGGTCCCGGTCCAAACGGGTTCCGACATGTGGACCCGGGACCCGGCTTATGAGCGTTTGATATTGCAAATTGTACCTCAAAATCAACGTTTTTTTGGAAATTTTTATATACAATATTAGAGGTTGTAGACTTTGACGCGCTGTTTTAAGCTGAATGATATGCTTATTTTAAGAAAAATGAAGGAAAAAAATTAAATTTGAATCGATTTTGGAACTAGATTCCATCCTCTAGGTAGACCCGGATCTGGGTTTTCCTATCGGAGCAGGGTCTAGAGCCAACTAAACAGGTTCCGAGTCAAGACCGGATCCGGATCCGGAACCGGAACCATTATTTAGAAACGTGTCCGGGTCCATTATGGTTCCGATCCGGAACCGTTACGTTTGCAACCCTAGAAACATGCCTAGTAGTCGACACATCACTGATTTCCTGTGCATGTAAGCAACTATGTGGCGTTTAGCTACGGCCCTAAATAGTTATCGAGCTTGATTTGACCAGTTCCGTCAGTCCTCCGGCTTGTTGGTTAGGTCCAGAGAGTTTCCAAATCTAAGCATGTCAACGAAAACCAAGTTTAGATGTTGATTACAAGATTGCAAAATCTCGTGTGATTGCTTTAGATTAGATACGTGATAACACTACGTGCTTTTAAAATTTCTTTCATAGATGTGTTCTCTTAAGGGCCCCTCTGTTTGCGTGGAATTGAATTTTTAAGAATTTGTTATCAAGTGAATCACACCGATGATCATTAAAGACTACGAGTGATGGAAGGTTTAAGGATGGAGTTGTAGACAGGAGCAAATTGCTATAATAGAGTGATATCTCGGATTTTATTCTTTAATTATGGGGATGTTATTTGATGACCATTTATATATTTCTACTTTTGTTTACGGGGAAGTATAAATATTAAAAAGACTAAAAAATCAATTCCTCATGTGTCAATTGCCAAAGTCAGCTTGTGTGGTTTTTTTTCTCTCTATTCATACCATATGGGACATCAGTATATATGGGCTACAAGAAAAAACGCAACTGTCGATTCTTTCATTCTATTTTATGTTAATTGGAAATGGAAAGGTCCTGGGACTTTATTTGGACACTCGCGCAGCTTTACCGCGGCTGGAATGGGAGGTAAATTCGCATTTTCCAGTTTTCGTCCTCATAAATTTGCAATTTCCAGTTTTCCGCCTCTGTGAGAGGAGGAAAACCGGAAATCGCAGGTATACCGCGGATACATACGGCGGAAACCCATCAAACCGATTTTTTAGCCCTTTTTTGCTTCTTTTACTTGTTGGAGGGTCACGGGTCTGGGCTTAGTTCACAATATGAAGGATGGACATGTGTGAATAACAATTGGATGAAATAATATCAAATCACAATAAACAAAATAAATCGTAAATTTACTTTACCGGCGAAGTAAAGTAACTGCTCATTATAAGAGAGGATAAAGTAAGGATGTAGTAGAATCAAAAGGTGAGATTTAGCATTTTTATTTTTTCTTTTAAAAACTACAATGTTTTTTTTTTGTAAGGAAGCTCATGGATTGGGCTTTGGGCATGGGGTTCAGTTATTATTAGGTAGGCCGTGCTCAGTTTCTTTTTTTTTATTTACACTTAGTGCTTGAGAGTCGATTTTCCCGTCCCGCCCAAATATATATATACACAAATTTATGAATGAGGGAGGGAGGGAGCAGCAATTCGGGGACTCAAACCCATGACCTCAAAGAGAAGGTGATATGACCAGAGCAGCTGTGCTGGCTTAGGACATGGTAAGAAACTTAATTAATTTTCTTTTCTATAGGTCTGGCTCAGGCTTCATCATTTCCATGTGGCTTGGGTTTGGGCCAACAACTTCAGGCATGACTCATGCTTGGGCCAGGTTTAGGCTTCTAGTTTAGAAGTGACTGTTGGACATTCTCGGAATAGCCCTGCCTCATCAATGAACACCCCTAGTCCTTTTTTATCATTCTCTTGCATGAGCGAGTGTCCTTTTAACCTTTTTTTTATTTTTATGGAAGAGATGGTATTCGAAACATAATATTTTTTTTTATTTAACCCTCTCTTTTTAATGTCTCTCGTATTAGCCCTTCACTTTACTTAACCGGTAAAGTAAGCTTTCCGAATATGAAATAGTTCGTGAGTGAGAAGTCGATGAATAGGGCTGTATCCACTCGTGACTAAATCCTACTTTAAAAAATCAGCAACATCTGGGCTTTTTGGATCGGATCCTTGCAGGTGACGAGTGGGTTTCACTATGGAATAGGTAGCAGCGGAATGAGCTCTCTCAAACCAAGTACAAGATGGACTGAACACGGAAAATATGATTCAGTAAGGGCATGCTTGCCTCAATTTAGGATGATTATAGGTTAACCAAATTGATCTAGTCCTAACTAGACCACACTCCGTCTCCCGGGTAGGCCTATCTGAGTTGGCGAAAAGGACTTTCAAAGGCTTGCGCTAGCTAGGGCTAACTTGTGCCTGACCTTTTTGGTCAGCAGGAATCCTATATATGGGGAGTTTCCTGTTAAAATCGCCTAGAAAGAGAGAAGAGACATTCTTAGACAGGTTTTGACAGATGTCTATCTATTATCATTACAGCCAACATATATTTGACTCACCATTCTGTTATGATCGTTTAACCTTCTCTTTCTTATTTCATATATTATTTACCCAATGCATTGCACAACGTTTTTGCTGGTCTTTAAGTGAGAATGCAGCCCATGACAATTATGTATGTGTTTAACAATCTCTTGGCCATGCACGACCTATATTTTCCGAGAAATTTCCGAACTAAATGTATCTTGGGTTCTACGAAATTATAGATTCTTCTATACACGGTGCAGAATTGTTACCATAAAAAACCAAAGATCCTAATATCTACGGTTGAGAATATACGTGAAACCAGCAAAACCTTCATTTCAACAGGGCAAAAAAAAAAAAAAAAACCTATACTCGCAGACGTGTAGGGTTTGCAAACGGGTATCCGATTACCCGAAAGTTCCGACCTGTAAAAGAACCGGGCCTGGAACCTATTTTAGGTTCCGATTATTCATAAACGGGTCCGGAACCTAATTTAGGTTCCGATTGATAAACGGGTCCGGGTCCAAACGGGTTCCGACATGTGGACCCGGGACCCGGCTTATGAGCGTTTGATATTGCAAATTGTACCTCAAAATCAACGTTTTTTTAGAAATTTTTATATACAATATTAGAGGTTGTAGACTTTGACGCGCTGTTTTAAGCTGAATGATATGCTTATTTTAAGAAAAATGAAGGAAAAAAGATAAATTTGAATCGATTTTGGAACCAGATTCCAGTCCTCTAGGTAGACCCGGATCTGGGTTTTCCTATCGGAGCAGGGTCTAGAGCCAACTAAACAGGTTCCGAGTCAAGACCGGATCCGGATCCGGAACCGGAACCATTATTTAGAAACGTGTCCGGGTCCATTATGGTTCCGATCCGGAACCGTTACGTTTGCAACCCTAGAAACATGCCTAGTAGTCGACACATCACTGATTTCCTGTGCATGTAAGCAACTATGTGGCGTTTAGCTACGGCCCTAAATAGTTATCGAGCTTGATTTGACCAGTTCCATCAGTCCTCCGGCTTGTTGGTTAGGTCCAGAGAGTTTCCAAATCTAAGCATGTCAACGAAAACCAAGTTTAGATGTTGATTACAAGATTGCAAAATCTCGTGTGATTGCTTTAGATTAGATACGTGATAACACTACGTGCTTTTAAAATTTCTTTCATAGATGTGTTCTCTTAAGGGCCCCTCTGTTTGCGTGGAATTGAATTTTTGAGAATTTGTTATCAAGTGAATCACACCGATGATCATTAAAGACTACGAGTGATGGAAGGTTTAAGGATGGAGTTGTAGACAGGAGCAAATTGCTATAATAGAGTGATATCTCGGATTTTATTCTTTAATTATGGGGATGTTATTTGATGACCATTTATATATTTCTACTTTTGTTTACGGGGAAGTATAAATATTAAAAAGACTAGAAAATCAATTCCTCATGTGTCAATTGCCAAAGTCAGCTTGTGTGGTTTTTTTTCTCTCTATTCATACCATATGGGACATCAGTATATATGGGCTACAAGAAAAAATGCTACTGTCGATTCTTTCATTCTATTTTATGTTAATTGGAAATGGAAAGGTCCTGGGACTTTATTTGGACACTCGCGCAGCTTTACCGCGGCTGGAATGGGAGGTAAATTCGCATTTTCCAGTTTTCGTCCTCATAAATTTGCAATTTCCAGTTTTCCTCCTCTGTGAGAGGAGGAAAACCGGAAATCGCAGGTATACCGCGGATACATACAGCGGAAATCCATCAAACCGATTTTTTAGCCCTTTTTTGCTTCTTTTACTTGTTGGAGGGTCACGGGTCTGGGCTTAGTTCACAATATGAAGGATGGACATGTGTGAATAACAGTTGGATGAAATAATATCAAATCACAATAAATAAATAAATCGTAAATTTACTTTACCGGCGAAGTAAAGTAACTGCTCATTATAAGAGAGGATAAAGTAAGGATGTAGTAGAATCAAAAGGTGAGATTTAGCATTTTTATTTTTTCTTTTAAAAACTACAATGTTTTTTTTTTTGGTCAGGAAGCTCATGGATTGGGCTTTCGGCATGGGGTTCAGTTATTATTAGGTAGGCCGTGCTCAGTTTCTTTTTTTTTATTTACACTTAGTGCTTGAGAGTCGATTTTCCTGTCCCGCACAAATATATATATATATACACAAATTTATGAATGAGGGAGGGAGGGAGCAGCAATTCGGGGACTCAAACCCATGACCTCAAAGAGAAGGTGATATGACCAGAGCAGCTGTGCTGGCTTAGGACATGGTAAGAAACTTAATTAATTTTCTTTTCTATAGGTCTGGCTCAGGCTTCATCATTTCCATGTGGCTTGGGTTCGGGCCAACAACTTCAGGCATGACTCATGCTTGGGCCAGGTTTAGGCTTCTAGTTTAGAAGTGACTGTTGGACATTCTCGGAATAGCCCTGCCTCATCAATGAACACCCCTAGTCCTTTTTTATCATTCTTTTGCATGAGCGAGTGTCCTTTTAACCTTTTTTTTATTTTTATGGAAGAGACGGTATTCGAAACATAATATTTTTTTTATTTAACCCTCTCTTTTTAATGTCTCTCGTATTAGCCCTTCACTTTACTTAACCGGTAAAGTAAGCTTACCAAATATGAAATAGTTCGTGAGTGAGAAGTCGATGAATAGGGCTGTATCCACTCGTGACTAAATCCTACTTTAAAAAATCAGCAACATCTGGGCTTTTTGGATCGGATCCTTGCAGGTGACGAGTGGGTTTCACTATGGAATAGGTAGCAGCGGAATGAGCTCTCTCAAACCAAGTACAAGATGGACTGAACACGAAAAATATGATTCAGTAAGGGCATGCTTGCCTCAATTTAGGATGATTATAGGTTAACCAAATTGATCTAGTCCTAACTAGACCACACTCCGTCTCTCGGGTAGGCCTATCTGAGTTGGTGAAAAGGACTTTCAAAGGATTGCGCTAGCTAGGGCTAACTTGTGCCTGGCCTTTTTGGTCAGCAGGAATCCTATATATGGGGGGTTTCCCGTTAAAATCGCCTAGAAAGAGAGAAGAGACATTCTTAGACAGGTTTTGACAGATGTCTATCTATTATCATTACAGCCAACATATATTTGACTCACCATTCTGTTTTGATCGTTTAACCTTCTCTTTCTTATTTCATATATTATTTACCCAATGCATTGCACAACGTTTTTGCTGGTCTTTAAGTGAGAATGCAGCCCATGACAATTATGTATGTGTTTAACAATCTCTTGGCCATGCACGACCTATATTTTCCGAGAAATTTCCGAACTAAATGTATCTTGGGTTCTACGAAATTATAGATTCTTCTATACACGGTGCAGAATTGTTACCATAAAAAACCAAAGATCCTAATATCTACGGTTGAGAATATACGTGAACCCAGCAAAACCTTCATTTCAACAGGGCAAAAAAAAAAAAAAACCTATACTCGCAGACGTGTAGGGTTTGCAAACGGGTATCCGATTACCCGAAAGTTCCGACCTGTAAAAGAACCGGGCCTGGAACCTATTTTAGGTTCCGATTATTCATAAACGGGTCCGGAACCTAATTTAGGTTCCGATTGATAAACGGGTCCGGGTCCAAACGGGTTCCGACATGTGGACCCGGGACCCGGCTTATGAGCGTTTGATATTGCAAATTGTACCTCAAAATCAACGTTTTTTTGGAAATTTTTATATACAATATTAGAGGTTGTAGACTTTGACGCGCTGTTTTAAGCTGAATGATATGCTTATTTTAAGAAAAATGAAGGAAAAAAGATAAATTTGAATCGATTTTGGAACCAGATTCCATTCCTCTAGGTAGACTCGGATCTGGGTTTTCCTATCGGAGCAGGGTCTAGAGCCAACTAAACAGGTTCCGAGTCAAGACCGGATCCGGATCCGGAACCGGAACCATTATTTAGAAACGTGTCCGGGTCCATTATGGTTCCGATCCGGAACCGTTACGTTTGCAACCCTAGAAACATGCCTAGTAGTCGACACATCACTGATTTCCTGTGCATGTAAGCAACTATGTGGCGTTTAGCTACGGCCCTAAATAGTTATCGAGCTTGATTTGACCAGTTCCATCAGTCCTCCGGCTTGTTGGTTAGGTCCAGAGAGTTTCCAAATCTACGCATGTCAACGAAAACCAAGTTTAGATGTTGATTACAAGATTGCAAAATCTCGTGTGATTGCTTTAGATTAGATACGTGATAACACTACGTGCTTTTAAAATTTCTTTCATAGATGTGTTCTCTTAAGGGCCCCTCTGTTTGCGTGGAATTGAATTTTTTAAGAATTTGTTATCAAGTGAATCACACCGATGATCATTAAAGACTACGAGTGATGGAAGGTTTGAGGATGGAGTTGTAGACAGGAGCAAATTGCTATAATAGAGTGATATCTCGGATTTTATTCTTTAATTATGGGGATGTTATTTGATGACCATTTATATATTTCTACTTTTGTTTACGGGGAAGTATAAATATTAAAAAGACTAGAAAATCAATTCCTCATGTGTCAATTGCCAAAGTCAGCTTGTGTGGTTTTTTTCTCTCTATTCATACCATATGGGACATCAGTATATATGGGCGACAAGAAAAAACGCAACTGTCGATTCTTTCATTCTATTTTATGTTAATTGGAAATGGAAAGGTCCTGGGACTTTATTTGGACACTCGCGCAGCTTTACCGCGGCTGGAATGGGAGGTAAATTCTCATTTTCCAGTTTTCGTCCTCATAGATTTGCAATTTCCAGTTTTCCTCCTCTGTGAGAGGAGCAAAACCGGAAATCGCAGGTATACCGCGGATACATACGGCGGAAATCCATCAAACCGATTTTTTAGCCCTTTTTTGCTTCTTTTACTTGTTGGAGGGTCACGGGTCTGGGCTTAGTTCACAATATGAAGGATGGACATGTGTGAATAACAATTGGATGAAATAATATCAAATCACAATAAACAAAATAAATCGTAAATTTACTTTACCGGCGAAGTAAAGTAACTGCTCATTATAAGAGAGGATAAAGTAAGGATGTAGTAGAATCAAAAGGTGAGATTTAGCATTTTTATTTTTTCTTTTAAAAACTACAATGTTTTTTTTTTTGTAAGGAAGCTCATGGATTGGGCTTTGGGCATGGGGTTCAGTTATTATTAGGTAGGCCGTGCTCAGTTTCTTTTTTTTTATTTACACTTAGTGCTTGAGAGTCGATTTTCCCGTCCCGCCCAAATATATATATATATATATACACAAATTTATGAATGAGGGAGGGAGGGAGCAGCAATTCGGGGACTCAAACCCATGACCTCAAAGAGAAGGTGATATGACCAGAGCAGCTGTGCTGGCTTAGGACATGGTAAGAAACTTAATTAATTTTCTTTTCTATAGGTCTGGCTCAGGCTTCATCATTTCCATGTGGCTTGGGTTCGGGCCAACAACTTCAGGCATGACTCATGCTTGGGCCAGGTTTAGGCTTCTAGTTTAGAAGTGACTGTTGGACATTCTCGGAATAGCCCTGCCTCATCAATGAACACCCCTAGTCCTTTTTTATCATTCTCTTGCATGAGCGAGTGTCCTTTTAACCTTTTTTTTATTTTTATGGAAGAGACGGTATTCGAAACATAATATTTTTTTTATTTAACCCTCTCTTTTTAATGTCTCTCGTATTAGCCCTTCACTTTACTTAACCGGTAAAGTAAGCTTACCAAATATGAAATAGTTCGTGAGTGAGAAGTCGATGAATAGGGCTGTATCCACTCGTGACTAAATCCTACTTTAAAAAATCAGCAACATCTGGGCTTTTTGGATCGGATCCTTGCAGGTGACGAGTGGGTTTCACTATGGAATAGGTAGCAGCGGAATGAGCTCTCTCAAACCAAGTACAAGATGGACTGAACACGGAAAATATGATTCAGTAAGGGCATGCTTGCCTCAATTTAGGATGATTATAGGTTAACCAAATTGATCTAGTCCTAACTAGACCACACTCCGTCTCCCGGGTAGGCCTATCTGAGTTGGTGAAAAGGACTTTCAAAGGATTGCGCTAGCTAGGGCTAACTTGTGCCTGGCCTTTTTGGTCAGCAGGAATCCTATATATGGGGGGTTTCCCGTTAAAATCGCCTAGAAAGAGAGAAGAGACATTCTTAGACAGGTTTTGACAGATGTCTATCTATTATCATTACAGCCAACATATATTTGACTCACCATTCTGTTTTGATCGTTTAACCTTCTCTTTCTTATTTCATATATTATTTACCCAATGCATTGCACAACGTTTTTGCTGGTCTTTAAGTGAGAATGCAGCCCATGACAATTATGTATGTGTTTAACAATCTCTTGGCCATGCACGACCTATATTTTCCGAGAAATTTCCGAACTAAATGTATCTTGGGTTCTACGAAATTATAGATTCTTCTATACACGGTGCAGAATTGTTACCATAAAAAACCAAAGATCCTAATATCTACGGTTGAGAATATACGTGAAACCAGCAAAACCTTCATTTCAACAGGGCAAAAAAAAAAAAAAACCTATACTCGCAGACGTGTAGGGTTTGCAAACGGGTATCCGATTACCCGAAAGTTCCGACCTGTAAAAGAACCGGGCCTGGAACCTATTTTAGGTTCCGATTATTCATAAACGGGTCCGGAACCTAATTTAGGTTCCGATTGATAAACGGGTCCGGGTCCAAACGGGTTCCGACATGTGGACCCGGGACCCGGCTTATGAGCGTTTGATATTGCAAATTGTACCTCAAAATCAACGTTTTTTTGGAAATTTTTATATACAATATTAGAGGTTGTAGACTTTGACGCGCTGTTTTAAGCTGAATGATATGCTTATTTTAAGAAAAATGAAGGAAAAAAGATAAATTTGAATCGATTTTGGAACCAGATTCCATTCCTCTAGGTAGACTCGGATCTGGGTTTTCCTATCGGAGCAGGGTCTAGAGCCAACTAAACAGGTTCCGAGTCAAGACCGGATCCGGATCCGGAACCGGAACCATTATTTAGAAACGTGTCCGGGTCCATTATGGTTCCGATCCGGAACCGTTACGTTTGCAACCCTAGAAACATGCCTAGTAGTCGACACATCACTGATTTCCTGTGCATGTAAGCAACTATGTGGCGTTTAGCTACGGCCCTAAATAGTTATCGAGCTTGATTTGACCAGTTCCATCAGTCCTCCGGCTTGTTGGTTAGGTCCAGAGAGTTTCCAAATCTACGCATGTCAACGAAAACCAAGTTTAGATGTTGATTACAAGATTGCAAAATCTCGTGTGATTGCTTTAGATTAGATACGTGATAACACTACGTGCTTTTAAAATTTCTTTCATAGATGTGTTCTCTTAAGGGCCCCTCTGTTTGCGTGGAATTGAATTTTTTAAGAATTTGTTATCAAGTGAATCACACCGATGATCATTAAAGACTACGAGTGATGGAAGGTTTGAGGATGGAGTTGTAGACAGGAGCAAATTGCTATAATAGAGTGATATCTCGGATTTTATTCTTTAATTATGGGGATGTTATTTGATGACCATTTATATATTTCTACTTTTGTTTACGGGGAAGTATAAATATTAAAAAGACTAGAAAATCAATTCCTCATGTGTCAATTGCCAAAGTCAGCTTGTGTGGTTTTTTTCTCTCTATTCATACCATATGGGACATCAGTATATATGGGCGACAAGAAAAAACGCAACTGTCGATTCTTTCATTCTATTTTATGTTAATTGGAAATGGAAAGGTCCTGGGACTTTATTTGGACACTCGCGCAGCTTTACCGCGGCTGGAATGGGAGGTAAATTCTCATTTTCCAGTTTTCGTCCTCATAGATTTGCAATTTCCAGTTTTCCTCCTCTGTGAGAGGAGCAAAACCGGAAATCGCAGGTATACCGCGGATACATACGGCGGAAATCCATCAAACCGATTTTTTAGCCCTTTTTTGCTTCTTTTACTTGTTGGAGGGTCACGGGTCTGGGCTTAGTTCACAATATGAAGGATGGACATGTGTGAATAACAATTGGATGAAATAATATCAAATCACAATAAACAAAATAAATCGTAAATTTACTTTACCGGCGAAGTAAAGTAACTGCTCATTATAAGAGAGGATAAAGTAAGGATGTAGTAGAATCAAAAGGTGAGATTTAGCATTTTTATTTTTTCTTTTAAAAACTACAATGTTTTTTTTTTGTAAGGAAGCTCATGGATTGGGCTTTGGGCATGGGGTTCAGTTATTATTAGGTAGGCCGTGCTCAGTTTCTTTTTTTTATTTACACTTAGTGCTTGAGAGTCGATTTTCCCGTCCCGCCCAAATATATATATATATATATACACAAATTTATGAATGAGGGAGGGAGGGAGCAGCAATTCGGGGACTCAAACCCATGACCTCAAAGAGAAGGTGATATGACCAGAGCAGCTGTGCTGGCTTAGGACATGGTAAGAAACTTAATTAATTTTCTTTTCTATAGGTCTGGCTCAGGCTTCATCATTTCCATGTGGCTTGGGTTCGGGCCAACAACTTCAGGCATGACTCATGCTTGGGCCAGGTTTAGGCTTCTAGTTTAGAAGTGACTGTTGGACATTCTCGGAATAGCCCTGCCTCATCAATGAACACCCCTAGTCCTTTTTTATCATTCTCTTGCATGAGCGAGTGTCCTTTTAACCTTTTTTTTATTTTTATGGAAGAGACGGTATTCGAAACATAATATTTTTTTTATTTAACCCTCTCTTTTTAATGTCTCTCGTATTAGCCCTTCACTTTACTTAACCGGTAAAGTAAGCTTACCAAATATGAAATAGTTCGTGAGTGAGAAGTCGATGAATAGGGCTGTATCCACTCGTGACTAAATCCTACTTTAAAAAATCAGCAACATCTGGGCTTTTTGGATCGGATCCTTGCAGGTGACGAGTGGGTTTCACTATGGAATAGGTAGCAGCGGAATGAGCTCTCTCAAACCAAGTACAAGATGGACTGAACACGGAAAATATGATTCAGTAAGGGCATGCTTGCCTCAATTTAGGATGATTATAGGTTAACCAAATTGATCTAGTCCACACTCCGTCTCCCGGGTAGGCCTATCTGAGTTGGCGAAAAGGACTTTCAAAGGCTTGCGCTAGCTAGGGCTAACTTGTGCCTGGCCTTTTTGGTCAGCAGGAATCCTATATATGGGGGGTTTCCCGTTAAAATCGCCTAGAAAGAGAGAAGAGACATTCTTAGACAGGTTTTGACAGATGTCTATCTATTATCATTACAGCCAACATATATTTGACTCACCATTCTGTTATGATCGTTTAACCTTCTCTTTCTTATTTCATATATTATTTACCCAATGCATTGCACAACGTTTTTGCTGGTCTTTAAGTGAGAATGCAGCCCATGACAATAATGTATGTGTTTACCAATCTCTTGGCCATGCACGACCTATATTTTCCGAGAAATTTCCGAACTAAATGTATCTTGGGTTCTACGAAATTATAGATTCTTCTATACACGGTGCAGAATTGTTACCATAAAAAACCAAAGATCCTAATATCTACGGTTGAGAATATACGTGAATCCAGCGAAGCGAAACCATCATTTCAACAGGGCAAAAAAAAAAAAAACCTATACTCGCAGACGTGTAGGGTTTGCAAACGGGTATCCGATTACCCGAAAGTTCCGACCTGTAAAAGAACCGGGCCTGGAACCTATTTTAGGTTCCGATTATTCATAAACGGGTCCGGAACCTAATTTAGGTTCCGATTGATAAACGGGTCCGGGTCCAAACGGGTTCCGACATGTGGACCCGGGACCCGGCTTATGAGCGTTTGATATTGCAAATTGTACCACAAAATCCATGTTTTTTTGGAAATTTTTATATACAATATTAGAGGTTGTAGACTTTGACGCGCTGTTTTAAGCTGAATGATATGCTTATTTTAAGAAAAATGAAGAAAAAAAGATAAATTTGAATCGATTTTGGAACCAGATTCCATTCCTCTAGGTAGACCCGGATCTGGGTTTTCCTATCGGAGCAGGGTCTAGAGCCAACTAAACAGGTTCCGAGTCAAGACCGGATCCGGATCCGGAACCGGAACCATTATTTAGAAACGTGTCCGGGTCCATTATGGTTCCGATCCAGAACAGTTACGTTTGCAACCCTAGAAACATGCCTAGTAGTCGACACATCACTGATTTCCTGTGCATGTAAGCAACTATGTGGCGTTTAGCTACGGCCCTAAATAGTTATCGAGCTTGATTTGACCAGTTCCATCAGTCCTCCGGCTTGTTGGTTAGGTCCAGAGAGTTTCCAAATCTAAGCATGTCAACGAAAACCAAGTTTAGATGTTGATTACAAGATTGCAAAATCTCGTGTGATTGCTTTAGATTAGATACGTGATAACACTACGTGCTTTTAAAATTTCTTTCATAGATGTGTTCTCTTAAGGGCCCCTCTGTTTGCGTGGAATTGAATTTTTTAAGAATTTGTTATCAAGTGAATCACACCGATGATCATTAAAGACTACGAGTGATGGAAGGTTTAAGGATGGAGTTGTAGACAGGAGCAAATTGCTATAATAGAGTGATATCTCGGATTTTATTCTTTAATTATGGGGATGTTATTTGATGACCATTTATATATTTCTACTTTTGTTTACGGGGAATTATAAATATTAAAAAGACTAGAAAATCAATTCCTCATGTGTCAATTGCCAAAGTCAGCTTGTGTGGTTTTTTTTCTCTCTATTCATACCATATGGGACATCAGTATATATGGGCTACAAGAAAAAACGCAACTGTCGATTCTTTCATTCTATTTTATGTTAATTGGAAATGGAAAGGTCCTGGGACTTTATTTGGACACTCGCGCAGCTTTACCGCGGCTGGAATGGGAGGTAAATTCGCATTTTCCAGTTTTCGTCCTCATAGATTTGCAATTTCCAGTTTTCCTCCTCTGTGAGAGGAGCAAAACCGGAAATCGCAGGTATACCGCGGATACATACGGCGGAAATCCATCAAACCGATTTTTTAGCCCTTTTTTGCTTCTTTTACTTGTTGGAGGGTCACGGGTCTGGGCTTAGTTCACAATATGAAGGATGGACATGTGTGAATAACAATTGGATGAAATAATATCAAATCACAATAAACAAAATAAATCGTAAATTTACTTTACCGGCGAAGTAAAGTAACTGCTCATTATAAGAGAGGATAAAGTAAGGATGTAGTAGAATCAAAAGGTGAGATTTAGCATTTTTACTTTTTCTTTTAAAAACTATAATGTTTTTTTTTTGTAAGGAAGCTCATGGATTGGGCTTTGGGCATGGGGTTCAGTTATTATTAGGTAGGCCGTGCTCAGTTTCTTTTTTTTTATTTACACTTAGTGCTTGAGAGTCGATTTTCCCGTCCCGCCCAAATATATATATATATACACAAATTTATGAATGAGGGAGGGAGGGAGCAGCAATTCGGGGACTCAAACCCATGACCTCAAAGAGAAGGTGATATGACCAGAGCAGCTGTGCTGGCTTAGGACATGGTAAGAAACTTAATTAATTTTCTTTTCTATAGGTCTGGCTCAGGCTTCATCATTTCCATGTGGCTTGGGTTCGGGCCAACAACTTCAGGCATGACTCATGCTTGGGCCAGGTTTAGGCTTCTAGTTTAGAAGTGACTGTTGGACATTCTCGGAATAGCCCTGCCTCATCAATGAACACCCCTAGTCCTTTTTTATCATTCTCTTGCATGAGCGAGTGTCCTTTTAACCTTTTTTTATTTTTATGGAAGAGATGGTATTCGAAACATAATATTTTTTTTTATTTAACCCTCTCTTTTTAATGTCTCTCGTATTAGCCCTTCACTTTACTTAACCGGTAAAGTAAGCTTACCAAATATGAAATAGTTCGTGAGTGACAAGTCGATGAATAGGGCTGTATCCACTCTTGACTAAATCCTACTTTAAAAAATCAGCAACATCTGGGCTTTTTGGATCGGATCCTTGCAGGTGACGAGTGGGTTTCACTATGGAATAGGTAGCAGCGGAATGAGCTCTCTCAAACCAAGTACAAGATGGACTGAACACGGAAAATATGATTCAGTAAGGGCATGCTTGCCTCAATTTAGGATGATTATAGGTTAACCAAATTGATCTAGTCCACACTCCGTCTCCCGGGTAGGCCTATCTGAGTTGGCGAAAAGGACTTTCAAAGGCTTGCGCTAGCTAGGGCTAACTTGTGCCTGGCCTTTTTGGTCAGCAGGAATCCTATATATGGGGGGTTTCCCGTTAAAATCGCCTAGAAAGAGAGAAGAGACATTCTTAGACAGGTTTTGACAGATGTCTATCTATTATCATTACAGCCAACATATATTTGACTCACCATTCTGTTATGATCGTTTAACCTTCTCTTTCTTATTTCATATATTATTTACCCAATGCATTGCACAACGTTTTTGCTGGTCTTTAAGTGAGAATGCAGCCCATGACAATAATGTATGTGTTTAACAATCTCTTGGCCATGCACGACCTATATTTTCCGAGAAATTTCCGAACTAAATGTATCTTGGGTTCTACGAAATTATAGATTCTTCTATACACGGTGCAGAATTGTTACCATAAAAAACCAAAGATCCTAATATCTACGGTTGAGAATATACGTGAATCCAGTGAAACCTTCATTTCAACAGGGCAAAAAAAAAAAAAAACCTATACTCGCAGACGTGTAGGGTTTGCAAACGGGTATCCGATTACCCGAAAGTTCCGACCTGTAAAAGAACCGGGCCTGGAACCTATTTTAGGTTCCGATTTTTCATAAACGGGTCCGGAACCTAATTTAGGTTCCGATTGATAAACGGGTCCGGGTCCAAACGGGTTCCGACATGTGGACCCGGGACCCGGCTTATGAGCGTTTGATATTGCAAATTGTACCACAAAATCAACGTTTTTTGGAAATTTTTATATACAATATTAGAGGTTGTAGACTTTGACGCGCTGTTTTAAGCTGAATGATATGCTTATTTTAAGAAAAATGAAGGAAAAAAGATAAATTTGAATCGATTTTGGAACCAGATTCCATTCCTCTAGGTAGACCCGGATCTGGGTTTTCCTATCGGAGCAGGGTCTAGAGCCAACTAAACAGGTTCCGAGTCAAGACCGGATCCGGATCCGGAACCGGAACCATTATTTAGAAACGTGTCCGGGTCCATTATGGTTCCGATCCGGAACCGTTACGTTTGCAACCCTAGAAACATGCCTAGTAGTCGACACATCACTGATTTCCTGTGCATGTAAGCAACTATGTGGCGTTTAGCTACGGCCCTAAATAGTTATCGAGCTTGATTTGACCAGTTCCATCAGTCCTCCGGCTTGTTGGTTAGGTCCAGAGAGTTTCCAAATCTAAGCATGTCAACGAAAACCAAGTTTAGATGTTGATTACAAGATTGCAAAATCTCGTGTGATTGCTTTAGATTAGATACGTGATAACACTACGTGCTTTTAAAATTTCTTTCATAGATGTGTTCTCTTAAGGGCCCCTCTGTTTGCGTGGAATTGAATTTTTAAGAATTTGTTATCAAGTGAATCACACCGATGATCATTAAAGACTACGAGTGATGGAAGGTTTAAGGATGGAGTTGTAGACAGGAGCAAATTGCTATAATAGAGTGATATCTCGGATTTTATTCTTTAATTATGGGGATGTTATTTGATGACCATTTATATATTTCTACTTTTGTTTATGGGGAATTATAAATATTAAAAAGACTAGAAAATCAATTCCTCATGTGTCAATTGCCAAAGTCAGCTTGTGTGGTTTTTTTTCTCTCTATTCATACCATATGGGACATCAGTATATATGGGCTACAAGAAAAAACGCAACTGTCGATTATTTCATTCTATTTTATGTTAATTTGAAATGGAAAGGTCCTGGGACTTTATTTGGACACTCGCGCAGCTTTACCGCGGCTGGAATGGGAGGTAAATTCGCATTTTCCAGTTTTCGTCCTCATAAATTTGCAATTTCCAGTTTTCCTCCTCTGTGAGAGGAGGAAAACCGGAAATCACAGGTATACCGCGGATACATACGGCGGAAATCCATCAAACCGATTTTTTAGCCCTTTTTTGCTTCTTTTACTTGTTGGAGGGTCACGGGTCTGGGCTTAGTTCACAATATGAAGGATGGACATGTGTGAATAACAATTGGATGAAATAATATCAAATCACAATAAACAAAATAAATCGTAAATTTAGTTTACCGACGAAGTAAAGTAACTGCTCATTATAAGAGAGGATAAAGTAAGGATGTAGTAGAATCAAAAGGTGAGATTTAGCATTTTTATTTTTTCTTTTAAAAACTACAATGTTTTTTTTTTGTAAGGAAGCTCATGGATTGGGCTTTGGGCATGGGGTTCAGTTATTATTAGGTAGGCCGTGCTCAGTTTCTTTTTTTTTATTTACACTTAGTGCTTGAGAGTCGATTTTCCCGTCCCGCCCAAATATATATATATATATACACAAATTTATGAATGAGGGAGGGAGGGAGCAGCAATTCGGGGACTCAAACCCATGACCTCAAAGAGAAGGTGATATGACCAGAGCAGCTGTGCTGGCTTAGGACATGGTAAGAAACTTAATTAATTTTCTTTTCTATAGGTCTGGCTCAGGCTTCATCATTTCCATGTGGCTTGGGTTCGGGCCAACAACTTCAGGCATGACTCATGCTTGGGCCAGGTTTAGGCTTCTAGTTTAGAAGTGACTGTTGGACATTCTCGGAATAGCCCTGCCTCATCAATGAACACCCCTAGTCCTTTTTTATCATTCTCTTGCATGAGCGAGTGTCCTTTTAACCTTTTTTTTATTTTTATGGAAGAGATGGTATTCGAAACATAATATTTTTTTTATTTAACCCTCTCTTTTTAATGTCTCTCGTATTAGCCCTTCACTTTACTTAACCGGTAAAGTAAGCTTACCAAATATGAAATAGTTCGTGAGTGACAAGTCGATGAATAGGGCTGTATCCACTCTTGACTAAATCCTACTTTAAAAAATCAGCAACATCTGGGCTTTTTGGATCGGATCCTTGCAGGTGACGAGTGGGTTTCACTATGGAATAGGTAGCAGCGGAATGAGCTCTCTCAAACCAAGTACAAGATGGACTGAACACGGAAAATATGATTCAGTAAGGGCATGCTTGCCTCAATTTAGGATGATTATAGGTTAACCAAATTGATCTAGTCCTAACTAGACCACACTCCGTCTCCCGGGTAGGCCTATCTGAGTTGGCGAAAAGGACTTTCAAAGGCTTGCGCTAGCTAGGGCTAACTTGTGCCTGGCCTTTTTGGTCAGCAGGAATCCTATATATGGGGGGTTTCCCGTTAAAATCGCCTAGAAAGAGAGAAGAGACATTCTTAGACAGGTTTTGACAGATGTCTATCTATTATCATTACAGCCAACATATATTTGACTCACCATTCTGTTATGATCGTTTAACCTTCTCTTTCTTATTTCATATATTATTTACCCAATGCATTGCACAACGTTTTTGCTGGTCTTTAAGAGAGAATGCAGCCCATGACAATTATGTATGTGTTTAACAATCTCTTGGCCATGCACGACCTATATTTTCCGAGAAATTTCCGAACTAAATGTATCTTGGGTTCTACGAAATTATAGATTCTTCTATACACGGTGCAGAATTGTTACCATAAAAAACCAAAGATCCTAATATCTACGGTTGAGAATATACGTGAAACCAGCAAAACATTCATTTCAACAGGGCAAAAAAAAAAAAAAACCTATACTCGCAGACGTGTAGGGTTTGCAAACGGGTATCCGATTACCCGAAAGTTCCGACCTGTAAAAGAACCGGGCCTGGAACCTATTTTAGGTTCCGATTATTCATAAACGGGTCCGGAACCTAATTTAGGTTCCGATTGATAAACGGGTCCGGGTCCAAACGGGTTCCGACATGTGGACCCGGGACCCGGCTTATGAGCGTTTGATATTGCAAATTGTACCTCAAAATCAACGTTTTTTTGGAAATTTTTATATACAATATTAGAGGTTGTAGACTTTGACGCGCTGTTTTAAGCTGAATGATATGCTTATTTTAAGAAAAATGAAGGAAAAAAGATAATTTTGAATCGATTTTGGAACCAGATTCCATTCCTCTAGGTAGACTCGGATCTGGGTTTTCCTATCGGAGCAGGGTCTAGAGCCAACTAAACAGGTTCCGAGTCAAGACCGGTTCCGGATCCGGAACCGGAACCATTATTTAGAAACGTGTCCGGGTCCATTATGGTTCCGATCCGGAACCGTTACGTTTGCAACCCTAGAAACATGCCTAGTAGTCGACACATCACTGATTTCCTGTGCATGTAAGCAACTATGTGGCGTTTAGCTTCGGCCCTAAATAGTTATCGAGCTTGATTTGACCAGTTCCATCAGTCCTCCGGCTTGTTGGTTAGGTCCAGAGAGTTTCCAAATCTAAGCATGTCAACGAAAACCAAGTTTAGATGTTGATTACAAGATTGCAAAATCTCGTGTGATTGCTTTAGATTAGATACGTGATAACACTACGTGCTTTTAAAATTTCTTTCATAGATGTGTTCTCTTAAGGGCCCCTCTGTTTGCGTGGAATTGAATTTTTAAGAATTTGTTATCAAGTGAATCACACCGATGATCATTAAAGACTACGAGTGATGGAAGGTTTAAGGATGGAGTTGTAGACAGGAGCAAATTGCTATAATAGAGTGATATCTCGGATTTTATTCTTTAATTATGGGGATGTTATTTGATGACCATTTATATATTTCTACTTTTGTTTACGGGGATTTATAAATATTAAAAAGACTAGAAAATCAATTCCTCATGTGTCAATTGCCAAAGTCAGCTTGTGTGGTTTTTTTTCTCTCTATTCATACCATATGGGACATCAGTATATATGGGCTACAAGAAAAAACGCAACTGTCGATTCTTTCATTCTATTTTATGTTAATTGGAAATGGAAAGGTCCTGGGACTTTATTTGGACACTCGCGCAGCTTTACCGCGGCTGGAATAGGAGGTAAATTCGCATTTTCCAGTTTTCGTCCTCATAGATTTGCAATTTCCAGTTTTCCTCCTCTGTGAGAGGAGGAAAACCGGAAATCGCAGGTATACCGCGGATACATACGGCGGAAATCCATCAAACCGATTTTTTAGCCCTTTTTTGCTTCTTTTACTTGTTGGAGGGTCACGGGTCTGGGCTTAGTTCACAATATGAAGGATGGACATGTGTGAATAACAATTGGATGAAATAATATCAAATCACAATAAACAAAATAAATCGTAAATTTACTTTACCGGCGAAGTAAAGTAACTGCTCATTATAAGAGAGGATAAAGTAAGGATGTAGTAGAATCAAAAGGTGAGATTTAGCATTTTTATTTTTTCTTTTAAAAACTACAATGTTTTTTTTTTGTAAGGAAGCTCATGGATTGGGCTTTGGGCATGGGGTTCAGTTATTATTAGGTAGGCCGTGCTCAGTTTCTTTTTTTTTATTTACAGTTAGTGCTTGAGAGTCGATTTTCCCGTCCCGCACAAATATATATATATATACACACAAATTTATGAATGAGGGAGGGAGGGAGCAGCAATTCGGGGACTCAAACCCATGACCTCAAAGAGAAGGTGATATGACCAGAGCAGCTGTGCTGGCTTAGGACATGGTAAGAAACTTAATTAATTTTCTTTTCTATAGGTCTGGCTCAGGCTTCATCATTTCCATGTGGCTTGGGTTCGGGCCAACAACTTCAGGCAGGACTCATGCTTGGGCCAGGTTTAGGCTTCTAGTTTAGAAGTGACTGTTGGACATTCTCGGAATAGCCCTGCCTCATCAATGAACACCCCTAGTCCTTTTTTATCATTCTCTTGCATGAGCGAGTGTCCTTTTAACCTTTTTTTTATTTTTATGGAAGAGATGGTATTCGAAATATAATATTTTTTTTTATTTAACCCTCTCTTTTTAATGTCTCTCGTATTAGCCCTTCACTTTACTTAACCGGTAAAGTAAGCTTACCAAATATGAAATAGTTCGTGAGTGAGAAGTCGATGAATAGGGCTGTATCCACTCGTGACTAAATCCTACTTTAAAAAATCAGCAACATCTGGGCTTTTTGGATCGGATCCTTGCAGGTGACGAGTGGGTTTCACTATGGAATAGGTAGCAGCGGAATGAGCTCTCTCAAACCAAGTACAAGATGGACTGAACACGGAAAATATGATTCAGTAAGGGCATGCTTGCCTCAATTTAGGATGATTATAGGTTAACCAAATTGATCTAGTCCTAACTAGACCACACTCCGTCTCCCGGGTAGGCCTATCTGAGTTGGCGAAAAGGACTTTCAAAGGCTTGCGCTAGCTAGGGCTAACTTGTGCCTGGCCTTTTTGGTCAGCAGGAATCCTATATATGGGGGGTTTCCCGTTAAAATCGCCTAGAAAGAGAGAAGAGACATTCTTAGACAGGTTTTGACAGATGTCTATCTATTATCATTACAGCCAACATATATTTGACTCACCATTCTGTTATGATCGTTTAACCTTCTCTTTCTTATTTCATATATTATTTACCCAATGCATTGCACAACGTTTTTGCTGGTCTTTAAGTGAGAATGCAGCCCATGACAATTATGTATGTGTTTAACAATCTCTCGGCCATGCACGACCTATATTTTCCGAGAAATTTCCGAACTAAATGTATCTTGGGTTCTACGAAATTATAGATTCTTCTATACACGGTGCAGAATTGTTACCATAAAAAACCAAAGATCCTAATATCTACGGTTGAGAATATACGTGAATCCAGCGAAACCTTCATTTCAACAGGGCAAAAAAAAAAAAAAAACCTATACTCGCAGACGTGTAGGGTTTGCAAACGGGTATCCGATTACCAGAAAGTTCCGACCTGTAAAAGAACCGGGCCTGGAACCTATTTTAGGTTCCGATTATTCATAAAAGGGTCCGGAACCTAATTTTGGTTCCGATTGATAAACGGGTCCGGGTCCAAACGGGTTCCGACATGTGGACCCGGGACCCGGCTTATGAGCGTTTGATATTGCAAATTGTACCACAAAATCAACGTTTTTTTGGAAATTTTTATATACAATATTAGAGGTTGTAGACTTTGACGCGCTGTTTTAAGCTGAATGATATGCTTATTTTAAGAAAAATGAAGGAAAAAAGATAAATTTGAATCGATTTTGGAACCAGATTCCATTCCTCTAGGTAGACCCGGATCTGGGTTTTCCTATCGGAGCAGGGTCTAGAGCCAACTAAACAGGTTCCGAGTCAAGACCGGATCCGGATCCGGAACCGGAACCATTATTTAGAAACGTGTCCGGGTCCATTATGGTTCCGATCCGGAACCGTTACGTTTGCAACCCTAGAAACATGCCTAGTAGTCGACACATCACTGATTTCCTGTGCATGTAAGCAACTATGTGGCGTTTAGCTACGGTCCTAAATAGTTATCGAGCTTGATTTGACCAGTTCCATCAGTCCTCCGGCTTGTTGGTTAGGTCCAGAGAGTTTCCAAATCTAAGCATGTCAACGAAAACCAAGTTTAGATGTTGATTACAAGATTGCAAAATCTCGTGTGATTGCTTTAGATTAGATACGTGATAACACTACGTGCTTTTAAAATTTCTTTCATAGATGTGTTCTCTTAAGGGCCCCTCTGTTTGCGTGGAATTGAATTTTTAAGAATTTGTTATCAAGTGAATCACACCGATGATCATTAAAGACTACGAGTGATGGAAGGTTTAAGGATGGAGTTGTAGACAGGAGCAAATTGCTATAATAGAGTGATATCTCGGATTTTATTCTTTAATTATGGGGATGTTATTTGATGACCATTTATATATTTCTACTTTTGTTTACGGGGAATTATAAATATTAAAAAGACTAGAAAATCAATTCCTCATGTGTCAATTGCCAAAGTCAGCTTGTGTGGTTTTTTTTCTCTCTATTCATACCATATGGGACATCAGTATATATGGGCTACAAGAAAAAACGCAACTGTCGATTCTTTCATTCTATTTTATGTTAATTGGAAATGGAAAGGTCCTGGGACTTTATTTGGACACTCGCGCAGCTTTACCGCGGCTGGAATGGGAGGTAAATTCGCATTTTCCAGTTTTCGTCCTCATAGATTTGCAATTTCCAGTTTTCCTCCTCTGTGAGAGGAGGAAAACCGGAAATCGCAGGTATACCGCGGATACATACGGCGGAAATCCATCAAACCGATTTTTTAGCCCTTTTTTGCTTCTTTTACTTGTTGGAGGGTCACGGGTCTGGGCTTAGTTCACAATATGAAGGATGGACATGTGTGAATAACAATTGGATGAAATAATATCAAATCACAATAAACAAAATAAATCGTAAATTTACTTTACCGGCGAAGTAAAGTAACTGCTCATTATAAGAGAGGATAAAGTAAGGATGTAGTAGAATCAAAAGGTGAGATTTAGCATTTTTATTTTTTCTTTTAAAAACTACAATGTTTTTTTTTTGTAAGGAAGCTCATGGATTGGGCTTTGGGCATGGGGTTCAGTTATTATTAGGTAGGCCGTGCTCAGTTTCTTTTTTTTTATTTACAGTTAGTGCTTGAGAGTCGATTTTCCCGTCCCGCACAAATATATATATATATATACACAAATTTATGAATGAGGGAGGGAGGGAGCAGCAATTCGGGGACTCAAACCCATGACCTCAAAGAGAAGGTGATATGACCAGAGCAGCTGTGCTGGCTTAGGACATGGTAAGAAACTTAATTAATTTTCTTTTCTATAGGTCTGGCTCAGGCTTCATCATTTCCATGTGGCTTGGGTTCGGGCCAACAACTTCAGGCAGGACCCATGCTTGGGCCAGGTTTAGGCTTCTAGTTTAGAAGTGACTGTTGGACATTCTCGGAATAGCCCTGCCTCATCAATGAACACCCCTAGTCCTTTTTTATCATTCTCTTGCATGAGCGAGTGTCCTTTTAACCTTTTTTTTATTTTTATGGAAGAGATGGTATTCGAAATATAATATTTTTTTTTATTTAACCCTCTCTTTTTAATTTCTCTCGTATTAGCCCTTCACTTTACTTAACCGGTAAAGTAAGCTTACCAAATATGAAATAGTTCGTGAGTGAGAAGTCGATGAATAGGGCTGTATCCACTCGTGACTAAATCCTACTTTAAAAAATCAGCAACATCTGGGCTTTTTGGATCGGATCCTTGCAGGTGACGAGTGGGTTTCACTATGGAATAGGTAGCAGCGGAATGAGCTCTCTCAAACCAAGTACAAGATGGACTGAACACGGAAAATATGATTCAGTAAGGGCATGCTTGCCTCAATTTAGGATGATTATAGGTTAACCAAATTGATCTAGTCCTAACTAGACCACACTCCGTCTCCCGGGTAGGCCTATCTGAGTTGGCGAAAAGGACTTTCAAAGGCTTGCGCTAGCTAGGGCTAACTTGTGCCTGGCCTTTTTGGTCAGCAGGAATCCTATATATGGGGGGTTTCCCGTTAAAATCGCCTAGAAAGAGAGAAGAGACATTCTTAGACAGGTTTTGACAGATGTCTATCTATTATCATTACAGCCAACATATATTTGACTCACCATTCTGTTATGATCGTTTAACCTTCTCTTTCTTATTTCATATATTATTTACCCAATGCATTGCACAACGTTTTTGCTGGTCTTTAAGTGTGAATGCAGCCCATGACAATAATGTATGTGTTTAACAATCTCTTGGCCATGCACGACCTATATTTTCCGAGAAATTTCCGAACTAAATGTATCTTGGGTTCTACGAAATTATAGATTCTTCTATACACGGTGCAGAATTGTTACCATAAAAAACCAAAGATCCTAATATCTACGGTTGAGAATATACGTGAATCCAGCGAAACCTTCATTTCAACAGGGCAAAAAAAAAAAAAAACCTATACTCGCAGACGTGTAGGGTTTGCAAACGGGTATCCGATTACCAGAAAGTTCCGACCTGTAAAAGAACCGGGCCTGGAACCTATTTTAGGTTCCGATTATTCATAAAAGGGTCCGGAACCTAATTTTGGTTCCGATTGATAAACGGGTCCGGGTCCAAACGGGTTCCGACATGTGGACCCGGGACCCGGCTTATGAGCGTTTGATATTGCAAATTGTACCACAAAATCAACGTTTTTTTGGAAATTTTTATATACAATATTAGAGGTTGTAGACTTTGACGCGCTGTTTTAAGCTGAATGATATGCTTATTTTAAGAAAAATGAAGGAAAAAAGATAAATTTGAATCGATTTTGGAACCAGATTCCATTCCTCTAGGTAGACCCGGATCTGGGTTTTCCTATCGGAGCAGGGTCTAGAGCCAACTAAACTGGTTCCGAGTCAAGACCGGATCCGGATCCGGAACCGGAACCATTATTTAGAAACGTGTCCGGGTCCATTATGGTTCCGATCCGGAACCGTTACGTTTGCAACCCTAGAAACATGCCTAGTAGTCGACACATCACTGATTTCCTGTGCATGTAAGCAACTATGTGGCGTTTAGCTACGGCCCTAAATAGTTATCGAGCTTGATTTGACCAGTTCCATCAGTCCTCCGGCTTGTTGGTTAGGTCCAGAGAGTTTCCAAATCTAAGCATGTCAACGAAAACCAAGTTTAGATGTTGATTACAAGATTGCAAAATCTCGTGTGATTGCTTTAGATTAGATACGTGATAACACTACGTGCTTTTAAAATTTCTTTCATAGATGTGTTCTCTTAAGGGCCCCTCTGTTTGCGTGGAATTGAATTTTTAAGAATTTGTTATCAAGTGAATCACACCGATGATCATTAAAGACTACGAGTGATGGAAGGTTTAAGGATGGAGTTGTAGACAGGAGCAAATTGCTATAATAGAGTGATATCTCGGATTTTATTCTTTAATTATGGGGATGTTATTTGATGACCATTTATATATTTCAACTTTTGTTTACGGGGAATTATAAATATTAAAAAGACTAGAAAATCAATTCCTCATGTGTCAATTGCCAAAGTCAGCTTGTGTGGTTTTTTTTCTCTCTATTCATACCATATGGGACATCAGTATATATGGGCTACAAGAAAAAACGCAACTGTCGATTCTTTCATTCTATTTTATGTTAATTGGAAATGGAAAGGTCCTGGGACTTTATTTGGACACTCGCGCAGCTTTACCGCGGCTGGAATGGGAGGTAAATTCGCATTTTCCAGTTTTCGTCCTCATAGATTTGCAATTTCCAGTTTTCCTCCTCTGTGAGAGGAGGAAAACCGGAAATCGCAGGTATACCGCGGATACATACGGCGGAAATCCATCAAACCGATTTTTTAGCCCTTTTTTGCTTCTTTTACTTGTTGGAGGGTCACGGGTCTGGGCTTAGTTCACAATATGAAGGATGGACATGTGTGAATAACAATTGGATGAAATAATATCAAATCACAATAAACAAAATAAATCGTAAATTTACTTTACCGGCGAAGTAAAGTAACTGCTCATTATAAGAGAGGATAAAGTAAGGATGTAGTAGAATCAAAAGGTGAGATTTAGCATTTTTATTTTTTCTTTTAAAAACTACAATGTTTTTTTCTTGTAAGGAAGCTCATGGATTGGGCTTTGGGCATGGGGTTCAGTTATTATTAGGTAGGCCGTGCTCAGTTTCTTTTTTTTTATTTACAGTTAGTGCTTGAGAGTCGATTTTCCCGTCCCGCACAAATATATATATATATACACACAAATTTATGAATGAGGGAGGGAGGGAGCAGCAATTCGGGGACTCAAACCCATGACCTCAAAGAGAAGGTGATATGACCAGAGCAGCTGTGCTGGCTTAGGACATGGTAAGAAACTTAATTAATTTTCTTTTCTATAGGTCTGGCTCAGGCTTCATCATTTCCATGTGGCTTGGGTTCGGGCCAACAACTTCAGGCAGGACTCATGCTTGGGCCAGGTTTAGGCTTCTAGTTTAGAAGTGACTGTTGGACATTCTCGGAATAGCCCTGCCTCATCAATGAACACCCCTAGTCCTTTTTTATCATTCTCTTGCATGAGCGAGTGTCCTTTTAACCTTTTTTTTATTTTTATGGAAGAGATGGTATTCGAAATATAATATTTTTTTTTATTTAACCCTCTCTTTTTAATGTCTCTCGTATTAGCCCTTCACTTTACTTAACCGGTAAAGTAAGCTTACCAAATATGAAATAGTTCGTGAGTGAGAAGTCGATGAATAGGGCTGTATCCACTCGTGACTAAATCCTACTTTAAAAAATCAGCAACATCTGGGCTTTTTGGATCGGATCCTTGCTGGTGACGAGTGGGTTTCACTATGGAATAGGTAGCAGCGGAATGAGCTCTCTCAAACCAAGTACAAGATGGACTGAACACGGAAAATATGATTCAGTAAGGGCATGCTTGCCTCAATTTAGGATGATTATAGGTTAACCAAATTGATCTAGTCCTAACTAGACCACACTCCGTCTCCCGGGTAGGCCTATCTGAGTTGGCGAAAAGGACTTTCAAAGGCTTGCGCTAGTTAGGGCTAACTTGTGCCTGGCCTTTTTGGTCAGCAGGAATCCTATATATGGGGGGTTTCCCGTTAAAATCGCCTAGAAAGAGAGAAGAGACATTCTTAGACAGGTTTTGACAGATGTCTATCTATTATCATTACAGCCAACATATATTTGACTCACCATTCTGTTATGATCGTTTAACCTTCTCTTTCTTATTTCATATATTATTTACCCAATGCATTGCACAACGTTTTTGCTGGTCTTTAAGTGAGAATGCAGCCCATGACAATAATGTATGTGTTTAACAATCTCTTGGCCATGCACGACCTATATTTTCCGAGAAATTTCCGAACTAAATGTATCTTGGGTTCTACGAAATTATAGATTCTTCTATACACGGTGCAGAATTGTTACCATAAAAAACCAAAGATCCTAATATCTACGGTTGAGAATATACGTGAATCCAGCGAAACCTTCATTTCAACAGGGCAAAAAAAAAAAAAAACCTATACTCGCAGACGTGTAGGGTTTGCAAACGGGTATCCGATTACCAGAAAGTTCCGACCTGTAAAAGAACCGGGCCTGGAACCTATTTTAGGTTCCGATTATTCATAAAAGGGTCCGGAACCTAATTTTGGTTCCGATTGATAAACGGGTTCGGGTCCAAACGGGTTCCGACATGTGGACCCGGGACCCGGCTTATGAGCGTTTGATATTGCAAATTGTACCACAAAATCAATGTTTTTTTGGAAATTTTTATATACAATATTAGAGGTTGTAGACTTTGACGCGCTGTTTTAAGCTGAATGATATGCTTATTTTAAGAAAAATGAAGGAAAAAAGATAAATTTGAATCGATTTTGGAACCAGATTCCATTCCTCTAGGTAGACCCGGATCTGGGTTTTCCTATCGGAGCAGGGTCTAGAGCCAACTAAACTGGTTCCGAGTCAAGACCGGATCCGGATCCGGAACCGGAACCATTATTTAGAAACGTGTCCGGGTCCATTATGGTTCCGATCCGGAACCGTTACGTTTGCAACCCTAGAAACATGCCTAGTAGTCGACACATCACTGATTTCCTGTGCATGTAAGCAACTATGTGGCGTTTAGCTACGGCCCTAAATAGTTATTTAGCTTGATTTGACCAGTTCCATCAGTCCTCCGGCTTGTTGGTTAGGTCCAGAGAGTTTCCAAATCTAAGCATGTCAACGAAAACCAAGTTTAGATGTTGATTACAAGATTGCAAAATCTCGTGTGATTGCTTTAGATTAGATACGTGATAACACTACGTGCTTTTAAAATTTCTTTCATAGATGTGTTCTCTTAAGGGCCCCTCTGTTTGCGTGGAATTGAATTTTTAAGAATTTGTTATCAAGTGAATCACACCGATGATCATTAAAGACTACGAGTGATGGAAGGTTTAAGGATGGAGTTGTAGACAGGAGCAAATTGCTATAATAGAGTGATATCTCGGATTTTATTCTTTAATTATGGGGATGTTATTTGATGACCATTTATATATTTCAACTTTTGTTTACGGGGAATTATAAATATTAAAAAGACTAGAAAATCAATTCCTCATGTGTCAATTGCCAAAGTCAGCTTGTGTGGTTTTTTTTCTCTCTATTCATACCATATGGGACATCAGTATATATGGGCTACAAGAAAAAACGCAACTGTCGATTCTTTCATTCTATTTTATGTTAATTGGAAATGGAAAGGTCCTGGGACTTTATTTGGACACTCGCGCAGCTTTACCGCGGCTGGAATGGGAGGTAAATTCGCATTTTCCAGTTTTCGTCCTCATAGATTTGCAATTTCCAGTTTTCCTCCTCTGTGAGAGGAGGAAAACCGGAAATCGCAGGTATACCGCGGATACATACGGCGGAAATCCATCAAACCGATTTTTTAGCCCTTTTTTGCTTCTTTTACTTGTTGGAGGGTCACGGGTCTGGGCTTAGTTCACAATATGAAGGATGGACATGTGTGAATAACAATTGGATGAAATAATATCAAATCACAATAAACAAAATAAATCGTAAATTTACTTTACCGGCGAAGTAAAGTAACTGCTCATTATAAGAGAGGATAAAGTAAGGATGTAGTAGAATCAAAAGGTGAGATTTAGCATTTTTATTTTTTCTTTTAAAAACTACAATGTTTTTTTCTTGTAAGGAAGCTCATGGATTGGGCTTTGGGCATGGGGTTCAGTTATTATTAGGTAGGCCGTGCTCAGTTTCTTTTTTTTTATTTACAGTTAGTGCTTGAGAGTCGATTTTCCCGTCCCGCACAAATATATATATATATATACACACAAATTTATGAATGAGGGAGGGAGGGAGCAGCAATTCGGGGACTCAAACCCATGACCTCAAAGAGAAGGTGATATGACCAGAGCAGCTGTGCTGGCTTAGGACATGGTAAGAAACTTAATTAATTTTCTTTTCTATAGGTCTGGCTCAGGCTTCATCATTTCCATGTGGCTTGGGTTCGGGCCAACAACTTCAGGCAGGACTCATGCTTGGGCCAGGTTTAGGCTTCTAGTTTAGAAGTGACTGTTGGACATTCTCGGAATAGCCCTGCCTCATCAATGAACACCCCTAGTCCTTTTTTATCATTCTCTTGCATGAGCGAGTGTCCTTTTAACCTTTTTTTTATTTTTATGGAAGAGATGGTATTCGAAATATAATATTTTTTTTTATTTAACCCTCTCTTTTTAATGTCTCTCGTATTAGCCCTTCACTTTACTTAACCGGTAAAGTAAGCTTACCAAATATGAAATAGTTCGTGAGTGAGAAGTCGATGAATAGGGCTGTATCCACTCGTGACTAAATCCTACTTTAAAAAATCAGCAACATCTGGGCTTTTTGGATCGGATCCTTGCTGGTGACGAGTGGGTTTCACTATGGAATAGGTAGCAGCGGAATGAGCTCTCTCAAACCAAGTACAAGATGGACTGAACACGGAAAATATGATTCAGTAAGGGCATGCTTGCCTCAATTTAGGATGATTATAGGTTAACCAAATTGATCTAGTCCTAACTAGACCACACTCCGTCTCCCGGGTAGGCCTATCTGAGTTGGCGAAAAGGACTTTCAAAGGCTTGCGCTAGCTAGGGCTAACTTGTGCCTGGCCTTTTTGGTCAGCAGGAATCCTATATATGGGGGGTTTCCCGTTAAAATCGCCTAGAAAGAGAGAAGAGACATTCTTAGACAGGTTTTGACAGATGTCTATCTATTATCATTACAGCCAACATATATTTGACTCACCATTCTGTTATGATCGTTTAACCTTCTCTTTCTTATTTCATATATTATTTACCCAATGCATTGCACAACGTTTTTGCTGGTCTTTAAGTGAGAATGCAGCCCATGACAATAATGTATGTGTTTAACAATCTCTTGGCCATGCACGACCTATATTTTCCGAGAAATTTCCGAACTAAATGTATCTTGGGTTCTACGAAATTATAGATTCTTCTATACACGGTGCAGAATTGTTACCATAAAAAACCAAAGATCCTAATATCTACGGTTGAGAATATACGTGAATCCAGCGAAACCTTCATTTCAACAGGGCAAAAAAAAAAAAAAACCTATACTCGCAGACGTGTAGGGTTTGCAAACGGGTATCCGATTACCAGAAAGTTCCGACCTGTAAAAGAACCGGGCCTGGAACCTATTTTAGGTTCCGATTATTCATAAAAGGGTCCGGAACCTAATTTTGGTTCCGATTGATAAACGGGTTCGGGTCCAAACGGGTTCCGACATGTGGACCCGGGACCCGGCTTATGAGCGTTTGATATTGCAAATTGTACCACAAAATCAACGTTTTTTTGGAAATTTTTATATACAATATTAGAGGTTGTAGACTTTGACGCGCTGTTTTAAGCTGAATGATATGCTTATTTTAAGAAAAATGAAGGAAAAAAGATAAATTTGAATCGATTTTGGAACCAGATTCCATTCCTCTAGGTAGACCCGGATCTGGGTTTTCCTATCGGAGCAGGGTCTAGAGCCAACTAAACAGGTTCCGAGTCAAGACCGGATCCGGATCCGGAACCGGAACCATTATTTAGAAACGTGTCCGGGTCCATTATGGTTCCGATCCGGAACCGTTACGTTTGCAACCCTAGAAACATGCCTAGTAGTCGACACATCACTGATTTCCTGTGCATGTAAGCAACTATGTGGCGTTTAGCTACGGCCCTAAATAGTTATCGAGCTTGATTTGACCAGTTCCATCAGTCCTCCGGCTTGTTGGTTAGGTCCAGAGAGTTTCCAAATCTAAGCATGTCAACGAAAACCAAGTTTAGATGTTGATTACAAGATTGCAAAATCTCGTGTGATTGCTTTAGATTAGATACGTGATAACACTACGTGCTTTTAAAATTTCTTTCATAGATGTGTTCTCTTAAGGGCCCCTCTGTTTGCGTGGAATTGAATTTTTAAGAATTGGTTATCAAGTGAATCACACCGATGATCATTAAAGACTACGAGTGATGGAAGGTTTAAGGATGGAGTTGTAGACAGGAGCAAATTGCTTTAATAGAGTGATATCTCGGATTTTATTCTTTAATTATGGGGATGTTATTTGATGACCATTTATATATTTCTACTTCTGTTTATGGGGAAGTATAAATATTAAAAAGACTAGAAAATCAATTCCTCATGTGTCAATTGCCAAAGTCAGCTTGTGTGGTTTTTTTTCTCTCTATTCATACCATATGGGACATCAGTATATATGGGCTACAAGAAAAAACGCAACTGTCGATTCTTTCATTCTATTTTATGTTAATTGGAAATGGAAAGGTCCTGGGACTTTATTTGGACACTCGCGCAGCTTTACCGCGGCTGGAATGGGAGGTAAATTCGCATTTTCCAGTTTTCGTCCTCATAGATTTGCAATTTCCAGTTTTCCTCCTCTGTGAGAGGAGGAAAACCGGAAATCGCAGGTATACCGCGGATACATACGGCGGAAACCCATCAAACCGATTTTTTAGCCCTTTTTTGCTTCTTTTACTTGTTGGAGGGTCACGGGTCTGGGCTTAGTTCACAATATGAAGGATGGACATGTGTGAATAACAATTGGATGAAATAATATCAAATCACAATAAACAAAATAAATCGTAAATTTACTTTACCGGCGAAGTAAAGTAACTGCTCATTATAAGAGAGGATAAAGTAAGGATGTAGTAGAATCAAAAGGTGAGATTTAGCATTTTTATTTTTTCTTTTAAAAACTACAATGTTTTTTTTTTGTAAGGAAGCTCATGGATTGGGCTTTCGGCATGGGGTTCAGTTATTATTAGGTAGGCCGTGCTCAGTTTCTTTTTTTTTATTTACACTTAGTGCTTGAGAGTCGATTTTCCCGTCCCGCCCAAATATATATATATATATATATATACACAAATTTATGAATGAGGGAGGGAGGGAGCAGCAATTCGGGGACTCAAACCCATGACCTCAAAGAGAAGGTGATATGACCAGAGCAGCTGTGCTGGCTTAGGACATGGTAAGAAACTTAATTAATTTTCTTTTCTATAGGTCTGGCTCAGGCTTCGTCATTTCCATGTGGCTTGGGTTCGGGCCAACAACTTCAGGCATGACTCATGCTTGGGCCAGGTTTAGGCTTCTAGTTTAGAAGTGACTGTTGGACATTCTCGGAATAGCCCTGCCTCATCAATGAACACCCCTAGTCCTTTTTTATCATTCTCTTGCATGAGCGAGTGTCCTTTTAACCTTTTTTTTATTTTTATGGAAGAGATGGTATTCGAAACATAATATTTTTTTTTATTTAACCCTCTCTTTTTAATGTCTCTCGTATTAGCCCTTCACTTTACTTAACCGGTAAAGGAAGCTTACCAAATATGAAATAGTTCGTGAGTGAGAAGTCGATGAATAGGGCTGTATCCACTCGTGACTAAATCCTACTTTAAAAAATCAGCAACATCTGGGCTTTTTGGATCGGATCCTTGCAGGTGACGAGTGGGTTTCACAATGGAATAGGTAGCAGCGGAATGAGCTCTCTCAAACCAAGTACAAGATGGACTGAACACGGAAAATATGATTCAGTAAGGGCATGCTTGCCTCAATTTAGGATGATTATAGGTTAACCAAATTGATCTAGTCCTAACTAGACCACACTCCGTCTCCCGGGTAGGCCTATCTGAGTTGGCGAAAAGGACTTTCAAAGGCTTGCGCTAGCTAGGGCTAACTTGTGCCTGGCCTTTTTGGTCAGCAGGAATCCTATATATGGGGGGTTTCCCGTTAAAATCGCCTAGAAAGAGAGAAGAGATATTCTTAGACAGGTTTTGACAGATGTCTATCTATTATCATTACAGCCAACATATATTTGACTCACCATTCTGTTATGATCGTTTAACCTTCTCTTTCTTATTTCATATATTATTTACCCAATGCATTGCACAACGTTTTTGCTGGTCTTTAAGTGAGAATACAGCCCATGACAATTATGTATGTGTTTAACAATCTCTTGGCCATGCACGACCTATATTTTCCGAGAAATTTCCGAACTAAATGGATCTTGGGTTCTACGAAATTATAGATTCTTCTATACACGATGCAGAATTGTTACCATAAAAAACCAAAAATCCTAATATCTACGGTTGAGAATATACGTGAAACCAGCGAAACCTTCATTTCAACAGGGCAAAAAAAAAAAAAAAACCTATACTCGCAGACGTGTAGGGTTTGCAAACGGGTATCCGATTACCCGAAAGTTCCGACCTGTAAAAGAACCGGGCCTGGAACCTATTTTAGGTTCCGATTATTCATAAACGGGTCCGGAACCTAATTTAGGTTCCGATTGATAAACGGGTCCGGGTCCAAACGGGTTCCGACATGTGGACCCGGGACCCGGCTTATGAGCGTTTGATATTGCAAATTGTACCTCAAAATCAACGTTTTTTTGGAAATTTTTATATACAATATTAGAGGTTGTAGACTTTGACGCGCTGTTTTAAGCTGAATGATATGCTTATTTTAAGAAAAATGAAGGAAAAAAGATAATTTTGAATCGATTTTGGAACCAGATTCCATTCCTCTAGGTAGACCCGGATCTGGGTTTTCCTATCGGAGCAGGGTCTAGAGCCAACTAAACAGGTTCCGAGTCAAGACCGGATCCGGATCCGGAACCGGAACCATTATTTAGAAACGTGTCCGGGTCCATTATGGTTCCGATCCGGAACCGTTACGTTTGCAACCCTAGAAACATGCCTAGTAGTCGACACATCACTGATTTCCTGTGCATGTAAGCAACTATGTGGCGTTTAGCTACGGCCCTAAATAGTTATCGAGCTTGATTTGACCAGTTCCATCAGTCCTCCGGCTTGTTGGTTAGGTCCAGAGAGTTTCCAAATCTAAGCATGTCAACGAAAACCAAGTTTAGATGTTGATTACAAGATTGCAAAATCTCGTGTGATTGCTTTAGATTAGATACGTGATAACACTACGTGCTTTTAAAATTTCTTTCATAGATGTGTTCTCTTAAGGACCCCTCTGTTTGCGTGGAATTGAATTTTTAAGAATTTGTTATCAAGTGAATCACACCGATGATCATTAAAGACTACGAGTGATGGAAGGTTTAAGGATGGAGTTGTAGACAGGAGCAAATTGCTTTAATAGAGTGATATCTCGGATTTTATTCTTTAATTATGGGGATGTTATTTGATGACCATTTATATATTTCTACTTCTGTTTATGGGGAAGTATAAATATTAAAAAGACTAGAAAATCAATTCCTCATGTGTCAATTGCCAAAGTCAGCTTGTGTGGTTTTTTTTCTCTCTATTCATACCATATGGGACATCAGTATATATGGGCTACAAGAAAAAACGCAACTGTCGATTCTTTCATTCTATTTTATGTTAATTGGAAATGGAAAGGTCCTGGGACTTTATTTGGACACTCGCGCAGCTTTACCGCGGCTGGAATGGGAGGTAAATTCGCATTTTCCAGTTTTCGTCCTCATAGATTTGCAATTTCCAGTTTTCCTCCTCTGTGAGAGGAGGAAAACCGGAAATCGCAGGTATACCGCGGATACATACGGCGGAAACCCATCAAACCGATTTTTTAGCCCTTTTTTGCTTCTTTTACTTGTTGGAGGGTCACGGGTCTGGGCTTAGTTCACAATATGAAGGATGGACATGTGTGAATAACAATTGGATGAAATAATATCAAATCACAATAAACAAAATAAATCGTAAATTTACTTTACCGGCGAAGTAAAGTAACTGCTCATTATAAGAGAGGATAAAGTAAGGATGTAGTAGAATCAAAAGGTGAGATTTAGCATTTTTATTTTTTCTTTTAAAAACTACAATGTTTTTTTTTTGTAAGGAAGCTCATGGATTGGGCTTTCGGCATGGGGTTCAGTTATTATTAGGTAGGCCGTGCTCAGTTTCTTTTTTTTTATTTACACTTAGTGCTTGAGAGTCGATTTTCCCGTCCCGCCCAAATATATATATATATATATATATATACACAAATTTATGAATGAGGGAGGGAGGGAGCAGCAATTCGGGGACTCAAACCCATGACCTCAAAGAGAAGGTGATATGACCAGAGCAGCTGTGCTGGCTTAGGACATGGTAAGAAACTTAATTAATTTTCTTTTCTATAGGTCTGGCTCAGGCTTCATCATTTCCATGTGGCTTGGGTTCGGGCCAACAACTTCAGGCAGGACTCATGCTTGGGCCAGGTTTAGGCTTCTAGTTTAGAAGTGACTGTTGGACATTCTCGGAATAGCCCTGCCTCATCAATGAACACCCCTAGTCCTTTTTTATCATTCTCTTGCATGAGCGAGTGTCCTTTTAACCTTTTTTTTATTTTTATGGAAGAGATGGTATTCGAAATATAATATTTTTTTTTATTTAACCCTCTCTTTTTAATGTCTCTCGTATTAGCCCTTCACTTTACTTAACCGGTAAAGTAAGCTTACCAAATATGAAATAGTTCGTGAGTGAGAAGTCGATGAATAGGGCTGTATCCACTCGTGACTAAATCCTACTTTAAAAAATCAGCAACATCTGGGCTTTTTGGATCGGATCCTTGCAGGTGACGAGTGGGTTTTGTTAGGAATTTTGTAGATTGCAATTTGATGGATGCATATCATTCTAGCATCATTTGATTTACACACTTGCATTGGTTTTAAAGTAAACTTGAAATCTTCATTTATTCATGCATTGTTTTTAAGATCTTGTTTTATGCATGATTTGTTTTTAAATCTTGGATGCATTTGTTTTAGAAAAGAGTTTTCAAGAAATCAAGCAAGCCTTTGTTTTAAAAGTTTTGAAACTTTTTAGGCTTTTTATGTCATGTTTTAAAAACCTTTAAAATCTTTAAAACATGTTTTCCAAGCTTGATTTAGTGGTCAAAAGGTCCCCCAAAGAAATAACTTTGAAAAGTGCAAAAGTTGGAAATTTTGCAAAAAGGGGGCTGTCCCGGCAGTGTCGCCGGTCGACCGAGAGGCAGGTCTCGGTCGACCGAGACAACTGCAGGCAAAAATTGCCTGGGAGCACCAACGGTCAGAAATATGACCGTTGTGTGTTCTCGGTCGACCGAGGCCTGTTTGCCGGTCGACCGAGAACTAGCCGTTGGCCACTTTTCCCTATAAATATGAGTTCTTTCCCTTGCCAAAAGTTGAGAATTTTTAACCCCTCCTTGAGAGGATTTGAGGCATATCAAAAGGGAAAAGAACCAAGGGATGAAGGGGATGATTAGGAAAGCTAAAGCTTGGATTAATGAAGTTAAACCACCAAGTAGGCTCTTCCTTTCTTAATCATATGTTTGCATGCTCTTGTTTTATTTTTGGTAAATCATTTCTAGCATGTTAAACTATGTTTGTGTTGTGTCCTTAACATATTTTATGTTTTGAGTTGATTTATTGTTTTGGATATAACATCACATGATTCAATCCAAGTAGTACTTGAATTGGTAAATCAAAGTAGATCATGTTAATGAAAGAACTTTGGTAAATCATATGTAACATGATCCATATACTTGGTTGAATCTTTGGTTGTTGTTTTCCATCATAAGAACATCTCTCTCAAAACTAACTTATGTTTTGGATTCAACTTCTTTACAAATCATATGTTTTCATGTTTTGTTTTATCATTGGTAAATCTTTGTAACATGTTAATATATGATATGTTGTATCCTTAGCATATTCTATATTTTGAATAGATCTATTGTTTTGGATACATCACCATTGATTCATCAAAGTAGTACTTTATTGGTAAATCTAAGTAGATCATGTTAATGAAAGATGTAACATGATTCATATACTTTGTTGAATCTTTGGGTGTTGTTTTTCCATCATAAGAAAATCTCTCTCAAATGTATCTTATGTTTTGGATCCAACATCATTACAAATCATATGTGTATTATTGTTTTAATGCTTCACAACTTGCCTTACTTTGATTGGTAAATCATTTTCAAGTTGTCCTTATAATTACATATGATTTGTCCCCTCAATTTCAATCAAATCTATTTTTATGTTTTGAGCTTCATTGATGATTTGATTGACATCCCTATGCATCACATGTTTAGAGCTAATCTATTTCATACAACTTGTGTAACTTTGATATCATTAACAAGTTGTTACTTTTAACATGTGATTGCATTACATCCTCAATCATAAATGTTTTTGAGCTAAAACCTTCAAAAGCCTTAGGCATACATTTATGAGCTTTCATTTTCTAAATGATTGAGGACCACACACACACACTTCATATGTTTTCATCTTTGCATTCATAGTGTGAGTGTGTATTAGAATTTCACTTCCATATCCGCCTATTTTAGAGGCATTGTAATGAGCTTAATAGAATCTCCATCAAGTGTATTATAGACACTAATTTAGAGAGATAACCAACCATGTGGTTGAAGAGGTTATTGCTTAGCCTATAAAAGCATAGTGTATAGGTTGATGTTAAGCCTTGAAAAACATCATTGTAAGGTTATTGCTTAGCCTTGGAAAGCATATTGTAAAGGTTATTGCTTAGCCTATTGAAAAGCATAAATAGTGGAAATCCGGTGGGGTGTTGGATACACAAGCCGGTAGTGGATGTAGGCATTGAGGCCGAACCACTATAAACCTTGGTGTTGTGGTGATTGCTTTGTGATGATTGTATTGTTAGCTTCCGCATTTTGATTGTCTTATCATCACATGTGACTAGTTTTCATTAAGAAATTAAAATTGGTTTAAATTGGTCATAGTTGTAGCTCACCCTATTCACCCCCCCCCCCCCCCTCTAGGGTTAGGATCCATAGTGGACTTTCAGGTTTCACAATGGAATAGGTAGCAGCGGAATGAGCTCTCTCAAACCAAGTACAAGATGGACTGAACACGGAAAATATGATTCAGTAAGGGCATGCTTGCCTCAATTTAGGATGATTATAGGTTAACCAAATTGATCTAGTCCTAACTAGACCACACTCCGTCTCCCGGGTAGGCCTATCTGAGTTGGCGAAAAGGACTTTCAAAGGCTTGCCCTAGCTAGGGCTAACTTGTGCCTGGCCTTTTTAGTCAGCAGGAATCCTATATATGGGGGGTTTCCCGTTAAAATCGCCTAGAAAGAGAGAAGAGACATTCTTAGACAGGTTTTGACAGATGTCTATCTATTATCATTACAGCCAACATATATTTGACTCACCATTCTGTTATGATCGTTTAACCTTCTCTTTCTTATTTCATATATTATTTACCCAATGCATTGCACAACGTTTTTGCTGGTCTTTAAGTGAGAATGCAGCCCATGACAATTATGTATGTGTTTAACAATCTCTTGGCCATGCACGACCTATATTTTTCGAGAAATTTCCGAACTAAATGTATCTTGGGTTCTACGAAATTATAGATTCTTCTATACACGGTGCAGAATTGTTACCATAAAAAACCAAAGATCCTAATATCTACGGTTGAGAATATACGTGAATCCAGCGAAACCTTCATTTCAACAGGGCAAAAAAAAAAAAAAACCTATACTCGCAGACGTGTAGGGTTTGCAAACGGGTATCCGATTACCCGAAAGTTCCGACCTGTAAAAGAACCGGGCCTGGAACCTATTTTAGGTTCCGATTATTCATAAACGGGTCCGGAACCTAATTTAGGTTCCGATTGATAAACGGGTCCGGGTCCAAACGGGTTCCGACATGTGGACCCGGGACCCGGCTTATGAGCGTTTGATATTGCAAATTGTACCACAAAATCCACGTTTTTTTGGAAATTTTTATATACAATATTAGAGGTTGTAGACTTTGACGCGCTGTTTTAAGCTGAATGATATGCTTATTTTAAGAAAAATGAAGGAAAAAAGATAAATTTGAATCGATTTTGGAACCAGATTCCATTCCTCTAGGTAGACCCGGATCTGGGTTTTCCTATCGGAGCAGGGTCTAGAGCCAACTAAACAGGTTCCGAGTCAAGACCGGATCCGGATCCGGAACCGGAACCATTATTTAGAAACGTGTCCGGGTCCATTATGGTTCCGATCCGGAACCGTTACGTTTGCAACCCTAGAAACATGCCTAGTAGTCGACACATCACTGATTTCCTGTGCATGTAAGCAACTATGTGGCGTTTAGCTACGGCCCTAAATAGTTATCGAGCTTGATTTGACCAGTTCCATCAGTCCTCCGGCTTGTTGGTTAGGTCCAGAGAGTTTCCAAATCTAAGCATGTCAACGAAAACCAAGTTTAGATGTTGATTACAAGATTGCAAAATCTCGTGTGATTGCTTTAGATTAGATACGTGATAACACTACGTGCTTTTAAAATTTCTTTCATAGATGTGTTCTCTTAAGGGCCCCTCTGTTTGCGTGGATTGAATTTTTAAGAATTTGCTATCAAGTTAATCACACCGATGATCATTAAAGACTACGAGTGATGGAAGGTTTAAGGATGTAGTTGTAGACAGGAGCAAATTGCTTTAATAGAGTGATATCTCGGATTTTATTCTTTAATTATGGGGATGTTATTTGATGACCATTTATATATTTCTACTTTTGTTTATGGGGAAGTATAAATATTAAAAAGACTAGAAAATCAATTCCTCATGTGTCAATTGCCAAAGTCAGCTTGTGTGATTTTTTTTCTCTCTATTCATACCATATGGGACATCAGTATATATGGGCTACAAGAAAAAACGCAACTGTCGATTCTTTCATTCTATTTTATGTTAATTGGAAATGGAAAGGTCCTGGGACTTTATTTGGACACTCGCGCAGCTTTACCGCGGCTGGAATGTGAGGTAAATTCGCATTTTCCAGTTTTCGTCCTCATAGATTTGCAATTTCCAGTTTTCCTCCTCTGTGAGAGGAGGAAAACCGGAAATCGCAGGTATACCACGGATACATACGGCGGAAATCTTGCAAACCGATTTTTTAGCCCATTTTTGCTTCTTTTACTTGTTGGAGGGTCACGGGTCTGGGCTTAGTTCACAATATGAAGGATGGACATGTGTGAATAACAGTTGGATGAAATAATATCAAATCACAATAAATAAATAAATCGTAAATTTACTTTACCGGCGAAGTAAAGTAACTGCTCATTATAAGAGAGGATAAAGTAAGGATGTAGTAGAATCAAAAGGTGAGATTTAGCATTTTTATTTTTTCTTTTAAAAACTACAATGTTTTTTTTTTTGGTCAGGAAGCTCATGGATTGGGCTTTCGGCATGGGGTTCAGTTATTATTAGGTAGGCCGTGCTCAGTTTCTTTTTTTTTATTTACACTTAGTGCTTGAGAGTCGATTTTCCTGTCCCGCACAAATATATATATATATATACACAAATTTATGAATGAGGGAGGGAGGGAGCAGCAATTCGGGGACTCAAACCCATGACCTCAAAGAGAAGGTGATATGACCAGAGCAGCTGTGCTGGCTTAGGACATGGTAAGAAACTTAATTAATTTTCTTTTCTATAGGTCTGGCTCAGGCTTCATCATTTCCATGTGGCTTGGGTTCGGGCCAACAACTTCAGGCATGACTCATGCTTGGCCCAGGTTTAGGCTTCTAGTTTAGAAGTGACTGTTGGACATTCTCGGAATAGCCCTGCCTCATCAATGAACACCCCTAGTCCTTTTTTATCATTCACTTGCATGAGCGAGTGTCCTTTTAACCTTTTTTTTATTTTTATGGAAGAGATGGTATTCGAAACATAATATTTTTTTTTATTTAACCCTCTCTTTTTAATGTCTCTCGTATTAGCCCTTCACTTTACTTAACCGGTAAAGTAAGCTTAACAAATATGAAATAGTTCGTGAGTGAGAAGTCGATGAATTGGGCTGTATCCAGTCGTGACTAAATCCTACTTTAAAAAATCAGCAACATCTGGGCTTTTTGGATCGGATCCTTGCAGGTGACGAGTGGGTTTCACTATGGAATAGGTAGCAGCGGAATGAGCTCTCTGAAACCAAGTACAAGATGGACTGAACACGGAAATTATGATTCAGTAAGGGCATGCTTGCCTCAATTTAGGATGATTATAGGTTAACCAAATTGATCTAGTCCTAACTAGACCACACTCCGTCTCCCGGGTAGGCCTATCTGAGTTGGCGAAAAGGACTTTCAAAGGCTTGCGCTAGCTAGGGCTAACTTGTGCCTGGCCTTTTTGGTCAGCAGGAATCCTATATATGGGGAGTTTCCCGTTAAAATCGCCTAGAAAGAGAGAAGAGACATTCTTAGACAGGTTTTGACAGATGTCTATCTATTATCATTACAGCCAACATATATTTGACTCACCATTCTGTTATGATCGTTTAACCTTCTCTTTCTTATTTCATATATTATTTACCCAATGCATTGCACAACGTTTTTGCTGGTCTTTAAGTGAGAATGCAGCCCATGACAATTATGTATGTGTTTAACAATCTCTTGGCCATGCACGACCTATATTTTCCGAGAAATTTCCGAACTAAATGTATCTTGGGTTCTACGAAATTATAGATTCTTCTATACAGGGTGCAGAATTGTTACCATAAAAAACCAAAGATCCTAATATCTACGGTTGAGAATATACGTGAAACCAGCAAAGCCTTCATTTCAACAGGGCAAAAAAAAAAAAAAACCTATACTCGCAGACGTGTAGGGTTTGCAAACGGGTATCCGATTACCCGAAAGTTCCGACCTGTAAAAGAACCGGGCCTGGAACCTATTTTAGGTTCCGATTATTCATAAACGGGTCCGGAACCTAATTTAGGTTCCGATTGATAAACGGGTCCGGGTCCAAACGGGTTCCGACATGTGGACCCGGGACCCGGCTTATGAGCGTTTGATATTGCAAATTGTACCTCAAAATCAACGTTTTTTTGGACATTTTTATATACAATATTAGAGGTTGTAGACTTTGACGCGATGTTTTAAGCTGAATAATATGCTTATTTTAAGAAAAATGATGGAAAAAAGATAAATTTGAATCGATTTTGGAACTAGATTCCAGTCCTCTAGGTAGACCCGGATCTGGGTTTTCCTATCGGAGGAGGGTCTAGAGCCAACTAAACAGGTTCCGAGTCAAGACCGGATCCGGATCCGGAACCGGAACCATTATTTAGAAACGTGTCCGGGTCCATTATGGTTCCGATCCGGAACCGTTACGTTTGCAACCCTAGAAACATGCCTAGTAGTCGACACATCACTGATTTCCTGTGCATGTAAGCAACTATGTGGCGTTTAGCTACGGCCCTAAATAGTTATCGAGCTTGATTTGACCAGTTCCATCAGTCCTCCGGCTTGTTGGTTAGGTCCAGAGAGTTTCCAAATCTAAGCATGTCAACGAAAACCAAGTTTAGATGTTGATTACAAGATTGCAAAATCTCGTGTGATTGCTTTATATTAGATACGTGATAACACTACGTGCTTTTAAAATTTCTTTCATAGATTTGTTCTCTTAAGGGCCCCTCTGTTTGCGTGGAATTGAATTTTTAAGAATTTGTTATCAAGTGAATCACACCGATGATCATTAAAGACTACGAGTGATGGAAGGTTTAAGGATGGAGTTGTAGACAGGAGCAAATTGCTTTAATAGAGTGATATCTCGGATTTTATTCTTTAATTATGGGGATGTTATTTGATGACCATTTACATATTTCTACTTTTGTTTATGGGGAAGTATAAATATTAAAAAGACTAGAAAATCAATTCCTCATGTGTCAATTGCCAAAGTCAGCTTGTGTGGTTTTTTTTCTCTCTATTCATACCATATGGGACATCACTATATACGGGCTACAAGAAAAAACGCAACTGTCGATTCTTTCATTCTATTTCATGTTAATTGGAAATGGAAAGGTCCTGGGACTTTATTTGGACACTCGCGCAGCTTTACCGCTGCTGGAATGGGAGGTAAATTCGCATTTTCCAGTTTTCGTTCTCATAAATTAGCAATTTCCACTTTTCCTCCTCTGTGAGAGGAGGAAATCCGGAAATCGCAGGTATACCGCGGATACATACGGCGGAAATCTTGCAAACCGAATTTTTAGCCCTTTTTTGCTTCTTTTACTTGTTGGAGGGTCACGGGTCTGGGCTTAGTTCACAATATGAAGGATGGACATGTGTGAATAACAATTGGATGAAATAATATCAAATCACATTAAACAAAATAAATCGTAAATTTACTTTACCGGCGAAGTAAAGTAACTGCTCATTATAAGAGAGGATAAAGTAAGGATGTAGTAGAATCAAAAGGTGAGATTTAGCATTTTTATTTTTTCTTTTAAAAACCACAATGTTTTTTTTTTTGTAAGGAAGCTCATGGATTGGGCTTTGGGCATGGGGTTCAGTTACTATTAGGTAGGCCGTGCTCAGTTTCTTTTTTTTTATTTACACTTAGTGCTTGAGAGTCGATTTTCCCGTCCCGCCCAAATATATATATATATATACACAAATTTATGAATGAGGGAGGGAGGGAGCAGCAATTCGGGGACTCAAACCCATGACCTCAAAGAGAAGGTGATATGACCAGAGCAGCTGTGCTGGCTTAGGGCATGGTAAGAAACTTAATTAATTTTCTTTTCTATCGGCCTGGCTCAGGCTTCATCATTTCCATGTGGCTTGGGGTCGGGCCAACAACTTCAGGCATGACTCATGCTTGGGCCAGGTTTAGGCTTCTAGTTTAGAAGTGACTGTTGGACATTCTCGGAATAGCCCTGCCTCATCAATGAACACCCCTAGTCCTTTTTTATCATTCTCTTGCATGAGCGAGTGTCCTTTTAACCTTTTTTTTATTTTTATGGAAGAGATGGTATTCGAAACATAATATTTTTTTTTATTTAACCCTCTCTTTTTAATGTCTCTCGTATTAGCCCTTCACTTTACTTAACCGGTAAAGTAAGCTTACCAAATATGAAATAGTTCGTGAGTGAGAAGTCGATGAATAGGGCTGTATCCACTCGTGACTAAATCCTACTTTAAAAAATCAGCGACATCTGGGCTTTTTGGATCGGATCCTTGCATGTGACGAGTGGGTTTCACTATGGAATAGGTAGCAGCGGAATGAGCTCTCTGAAACCAAGTACAAGATGGACTGAACACGGAAAATATGATTCAGTAAGGGCATGCTTGCCTCAATTTAGGATGATTATAGGTTAACCAAATTGATCTAGTCCTAACTAGACCACACTCCGTCTCCCGGGTAGGCCTATCTGAGTTGGCGAAAAGGACTTTCAAAGGCTTGCGCTAGCTAGGGCTAACTTGTGCCTGGCCTTTTTGGTCAGCAGGAATCCTATATATGGGGAGTTTCCCGTTAAAATCGCCTAGAAAGAGAGAAGAGACATTCTTAGACAGGTTTTGACAGATGTCTATCTATTATCATTACAGCCAACATATATTTGACTCACCATTCTGTTATGATCGTTTAACCTTCTCTTTCTTATTTCATATATTATTTACCCAATGCATTGCACAACGTTTTTGCTGGTCTTTAAGTGAGAATGCAGCCCATGACAATTATGTATGTGTTTAACAATCTCTTGGCCATGCACGACCTATATTTTTCGAGAAATTTCCGAACTAAATGTATCTTGGGTTCTACGAAATTATAGATTCTTCTATACACGGTGCAGAATTGTTACCATAAAAAACCAAAGATCCTAATATCTACGGTTGAGAATATACGTGAAACCAGCAAAACCTTCATTTCAACAGGGCAAAAAAAAAAAAAAAACCTATACTCGCAGACGTGTAGGGTTTGCAAACGGGTATCCGATTACCCGAAAGTTCCGACCTGTAAAAGAACCGGGCCTGGAACCTATTTTAGGTTCCGATTATTCATAAACGGGTCCGGAACCTAATTTAGGTTCCGATTGATAAACGGGTCCGGGTCCAAACGGGTTCCGACATGTGGACCCGGGACCCGGCTTATGAGCGTTTGATATTGCAAATTGTACCTCAAAATCAACGTTTTTTTGGACATTTTTATATACAATATTAGAGGTTGTAGACTTTGACGCGCTGTTTTAAGCTGAATGATATGCTTATTTTAAGAAAAATGATGGAAAAAAGATAAATTTGAATCGATTTTGGAACTAGATTCCAGTCCTCTAGGTAGACCCGGATCTGGGTTTTCCTATCGGAGCAGGGTCTAGAGCCAACTAAACAGGTTCCGAGTCAAGACCGGATCCGGATCCGGAACCGGAACCATTATTTTGAAACGTGTCCGGGTCCATTATGGTTCCGATCCGGAACCGTTACGTTTGCAACCCTAGAAACATGCCTAGTAGTCGACACATCACTGATTTCCTGTGCATGTAAGCAACTATGTGGCGTTTTGCTACGGCCCTAAATAGTTATCGAGCTTGATTTGACCAGTTCCATCAGTCCTCCGGCTTGTTGGTTAGGTCCAGAGAGTTTCCAAATCTAAGCATGTCAACGAAAACCAAGTTTGGATGTTGATTACAAGATTGCAAAATCTCGTGTGCTTGCTTTAGATTAGATACGTGATAACACTACGTGCTTTTAAAATTTCTTTCATAGATTTGTTCTCTTAAGGGCCCCTCTGTTTGCGTGGAATTGAATTTTTAAGAATTTGTTATCAAGTGAATCACACCGATGATCATTAAAGACTACGAGTGATGGAAGGTTTAAGGATGGAGTTGTAGACAGGAGCAAATTGCTTTAATAGAGTGATATCTCGGATTTTATTCTTTAATTATGGGGATGTTATTTGATGACCATTTACATATTTCTACTTTTGTTTATGGGGAAGTATAAATATTAAAAAGACTAGAAAATCAATTCCTCATGTGTCAATTGCCAAAGTCAGCTTGTGTGGATTTTTTTCTCTCTATTCATACCATATGGGACATCACTATATATGGGCTACAAGAAAAAACGCAACTGTCGATTCTTTCATTCTATTTTATGTTAAGTGGAAATGGAAAGGTCCTGGGACTTTATTTGGACACTCGCGCAGATTTACCACGGCTGGAAAGGGAGGTAAATTCGCATTTTCCAGTTTTCGCCCTCATAAATTTGCAATTTCCAGTTTTCCTCCTCCGTGAGAGGAGGAAAATCGGAAATCGAAGGTATACCGCGGATACATACGGCGGATATCTTGCAAACCAATTTTTTAGCCCTTTTTTGCTTCTTTTAGTTGATGGAGTGTCACGGGTCTTGTCTTAGTTCACAATATGAAGGATGGACATGTGTGAATAACAATTGGATGAAATAATATCAAATCACAATAAACAAAATAAATCATAAATTTACTTTACCGGCGAAGTAAAGTAACTGCTCATTATAAGAGAGGATAAAGTAAGGATGTAGTAGAATCAAAGGTGAGATTTAGCATTTTTATTTTTTCTTTTAAAAACTACAATGTTTTTTTTTTGAAAGGAAGCTCATGGATTGGGCTTTAGGCATGGGGTTCAGTTACTATTAGGTAGGCCGTGCTCAGTTTCTTTTTTTTTATTTACACTTAGTGCTTGAGAGTCAATTTTCCCGTCCCGCCCAAATATATATATATATACACAAATTTATGAATGAGGGAGGGAGGGAGCAGCAATTCGGGGACTCAAACCCATGACCTCAAAGAGAAGGTGATATGACCAGAGCAGCTGTGCTGGCTTAGGACATGGTAAGAAACTTAATTAATTTTCTTTTCTATCGGCCTGGCTCGGGCTTCATCATTTCCATGTGGCTTGGGGTCGGGCCAACAACTTCAGGCATGACTCATGCTTGGGCCAGGTTTAGGCTTCTAGTTTAGAAGTGACTGTTGGACATTCTCGGAATACCCCTGCCTCATCAATGCACACCCCTAGTCCTTTTTTATCATTCTCCTACATGAGAGAGTGTCCTTTTAACCTTTTTTTTTATGGAAGAGATGGTATTCGAAACATAATATTTTTTTTTATTTAACCCTCTCTTTTTAATGTCTCTCGTATTAGCCCTTCACTTTACTTAACCGGTAAAGTAAGCTTACCAAATATGAAATAGTTCGTGAGTGAGAAGTCGATGAATAGGGCTGTATCCACTAGTGACTAAGTCCTACTTTAAAAAATCAGCAACATCTGGGCTTTTTGGATCGGATCCTTGCAGGTGACGAGTGGGTTTCACTATGGAATAGGTAGCAGCGGAATGAGCTCTCTGAAACCAAGTACAAGATGGACTGAACACGGAAATTATGATTCAGTAAGGGCATGCTTGCCTCAATTTAGGATGATTATAGGTTAACCAAATTGATCTAGTCCTAACTAGACCACACTCCGTCTCCCGGGTAGGCCTATCTGAGTTGGCGAAAAGGACTTTCAAAGGCTTGCGCTAGCTAGGGCTAACTTGTGCTTGGCCTTTTTGGTCAGCAGGAATCCTATATATGGGGAGTTTCCCGTTAAAATCGCCTAGAAAGAGAGAAGAGACATTCTTAGACAGGTTTTGACAGATGTCTATCTATTATCATTACAGCCAACATATATTTGACTCACCATTCTGTTATGATCGTTTAACCTTCTCTTTCTTATTTCATATATTATTTACCCAATGCATTGCGCAACGTTTTTGCTGGTCTTTAAGTGAGAATGCAGCCCATGACAATTATGTATGTGTTTAACAATCTCTTGGCCATGCACGACCTATATTTTCCGAGAAATTTCCGAACTAAATGTATCTTGGGTTCTACGAAATTATAGATTCTTCTATAGAGGTGCAGAATTGTTACCATAAAAAACCAAAGATCCTAATATCTACGGTTGAGAATATACGTGAAACCAGCAAAACCTTCATTTCAACAGGGCAAAAAAAAAAAAAAACCTTTACTCGCAGACGTGTAGGGTTTGCAAACGGGTATCCGATTACCCGAAAGTTCCGACCTGTAAAAGAACCGGGCCTGGAACCTATTTTAGGTTCCGATTATTCATAAACGGGTCCGGAACCTAATTTAGGTTCCGATTGATAAACGGGTCCGGGTCCAAACGGGTTCCGACATGTGGACCCGGGACCCGGCTTATGAGCGTTTGATATTGCAAATTGTACCTCCAAATCAACGTTTTTTTGGAAATTTTTATATACAATATTAGAGGTTGTAGACTTTGACGCGTTGTTTTAAGCTGAATGATATGCTTATTTTAAGAAAAATGAAGGAAAAAAGATAAATTTGAATCGATTTTGGAACCAGATTCCAGTCCTCTAGGTAGACCCGGATCTGGGTTTTCCTATCGGAGCAGGGTCTAGAGCCAACTAAACAGGTTCCGAGTCAAGACCGGATCCGGATCCGGAACCGGAACCATTATTTAGAAACGTGTCCGGGTCCATTATGGTTCCGATCCGGAACCGTTACGTTTGCAACCCTAGAAACATGCCTAGTAGTCGACACATCACTGATTTCCTGTGCATGTAAGCAACTATGTGGCGTTTAGCTACGGCCCTAAATAGTTATCGAGCTTGATTTGACCAATTCCATCAGTCCTCCGGCTTGTTGGTTAGGCCCAGAGAGTTTCCAAATCTAAGCATGTCAACGAAAACCAAGTTTGGATGTTGATTACAAGATTGCAAAATCTCGTGTGCTTGCTTTAGATTAGATACGTGATAACACTACGTGCTTTTAAAATTTCTTTCATAGATGTGTTCTCTTAAGGGCCCCTCTGTTTGCGTGGAATTGAATTTTTAAGAATTTGTTATCAAGTGAATCACACCGATGATCATTAAAGACTAAGAGTGATGGAAGGTTTAAGGATAGAGTTGTAGACAGGAGCAAATTGCTTTAATAGAGTGATATCTCGGATTTTATTCTTTAATTATGGGGATGTTATTTGATGACCATTTATATATTTCTACTTTTGTTTATGGGGAAGTATAAATACTAAAAAGACTAGAAAATCAATTCCTCATGTGTCAATTGCCAAAGTCAGCTTGTGTGGTTTTTTTTCTCTCTATTCATACCATATGGGACATCAGTATATATGGGCTACAAGAAAAAACGCAACTGTCGATTCTTTCATTCTATTTTATGTTAATTGGAAATGGAAAGGTCCTGGGACTTTATTTGGACACTCGCGCAGCTTTACCGCGGCTGGAATGTGAGGTAAATTCGCATTTTCCAGTTTTCGTCCTCATAGATTTGCAATTTCCAGTTTTCCTCCTCTGTGAGAGGAGGAAAACCGGAAATCGCAGGTATACCGCGGATACATACGGTGGAAATCTTGCAAACCGATTTTTTAGCCCTTTTTTGCTTATTTTACTTGTTGGAGGGTCACGGGTCTGGGCTTAGTTCACAATATGAAGGATGGACTTGTGTGAATAACAATTGGATGAAATAAAATCAAATCACAATAAACAAAATAAATCGTAAATTTACTTTACCGGCGAAGTAAAGTAACTGCTCATTATAAGAGAGGATAAAGTAAGGATGTAGTAGAATCAAAAGGTGAGATTTAGCATTTTTATTTTTTCTTTTAAAAACTACAATGTTTGTTTTTTTGTAAGGAAGCTCATGGATTGAGCTTTGGGCATGGGGTTCAGTTATTATTAGGTAGGCCGTGCTCAGTTTCCTTTTTTTTATTTACACTTAGTGCTTGAGAGTCGATTTTCCCGTCCCGCCCAAATATATATATATATATATACACAACTTTATGAATGAGGGAGGGAGGGAGCAGCAATTCGGGGACTCAAACCCATGACCTCAAAGAGAAGGTGATATGACCAGAGCAGCTGTGCTGGCTTTGGACATGGTAAGAAACTTAATTAATTTTCTTTTCTATAGGTCTGGCTCAGGCTTCATCATTTCCATGTGGCTTGGGTTCGGGCCAACAACTTCAGGCATGACTCATGCTTGGGCCAGGTTTAGGCTTCTAGTTTAGAAGTGACTGTTGGACATTCTCGGAATAGCCCTGCCTCATCAATGAACGCCCCTAGTCCTTTTTTATCATTCTCTTGCATGAGCGAGTGTCCTTTTAACCTTTTTTTTATTTTTATGGAAGAGATGGTATTCGAAACATAATATTTTTTTTTATTTAACCCTCTCTTTTTAATGTCTCTCGTATTAGCCCTTCACTTTACTTAACCGGTAAAGTAAGCTTACCAAATATGAAATAGTTCGTGAGTGAGAAGTCGATGAATAGGGCTGTATCCACTCGTGACTAAATCCTACTTTAAAAAATCAGCAACATCTGGGCTTTTTGGATCGGATCCTTGCATGTGACGAGTGGGTTTCACTATGGAATAGGTAGCAGCGGAATGAGCTCTCTGAAACCAAGTACAAGATGGACTGAACACGGAAATTATGATTCAGTAAGGGCATGCTTGCCTCAATTTAGGATGATTATAGGTTAACCAAATTGATCTAGTCCTAACTAGACCACACTCCGTCTCCCGGGTAGGCCTATCTGAGTTGGCGAAAAGGACTTTCAAAGGCTTGCGCTAGCTAGGGCTAACTTGTGCTTGGCCTTTTTGGTCAGCAGGAATCCTATATATGGGGAGTTTCCCGTTAAAATCGCCTAGAAAGAGAGAAGAGACATTCTTAGACAGGTTTTGACAGATGTCTATCTATTATCATTACAGCCAACATATATTTGACTCACCATTCTGTTATGATCGTTTAACCTTCTCTTTCTTATTTCATATATTATTTACCCAATGCATTGCGCAACGTTTTTGCTGGTCTTTAAGTGAGAATGCAGCCCATGACAATTATGTATGTGTTTAACAATCTCTTGGCCATGCACGACCTATATTTTCCGAGAAATTTCCGAACTAAATGTATCTTGGGTTCTACGAAATTATAGATTCTTCTATACACGGTGCAGAATTGTTACCATAAAAAACCAAAGATCCTAATATCTACGGTTGAGAATATACGTGAAACCAGCAAAACCTTCATTTCAACAGGGCAAAAAAAAAAAAAAACCTATACTCGCAGACGTGTAGGGTTTTCAAACGGGTATCCGATTACCCGAAAGTTCCGACCTGTAAAAGAACCGGGCCTGGAACCTATTTTAGGTTCCGATTATTCATAAACGGGTCCGGAACCTAATTTAGGTTCCGATTGATAAACGGGTCCGGGTCCAAACGGGTTCCGACATGTGAACCCGGGACCCGGCTTATGAGCGTTTGATATTGCAAATTGTACCTCCAAATCAACGTTTTTTTGGAAATTTTTATATACAATATTAGAGGTTGTAGACTTTGACGCGCTGTTTTAAGCTGAATGATATGCTTATTTTAAGAAAAATGAAGGAAAAAAGATAAATTTGAATCGATTTTGGAACCAGATTCCAGTCCTCTAGGTAGACCCGGATCTGGGTTTTCCTATCGGAGCAGGGTCTAGAGCCAACTAAACAGGTTCCGAGTCAAGACCGGATCCGGATCCGGAACCGGAACCATTATTTAGAAACGTGTCCGGGTCCATTATGGTTCCGATCCGGAACCGTTACGTTTGCAACCCTAGAAACATGCCTAGTAGTCGACACATCACTGATTTCCTGTGCATGTAAGCAACTATGTGGCGTTTAGCTACGGCCCTAAATAGTTATCGAGCTTGATTTGACCAATTCCATCAGTCCTCCGGCTTGTTGGTTAGGCCCAGAGAGTTTCCAAATCTAAGCATGTCAACGAAAACCAAGTTTAGATGTTGATTACAAGATTGCAAAATCTCGTGTGATTGCTTTAGATTAGATACGTGATAACACTACGTGCTTTTAAAATTTCTTTCATAGATGTGTTCTCTTAAGGGCCCCTCTGTTTGCGTGGAATTGAATTTTTAAGAATTTGTTATCAAGTGAATCACACCGATGATCATTAAAGACTAAGAGTGATGGAAGGTTTAAGGATAGAGTTGTAGACAGGAGCAAATTGCTTTAATAGAGTGATATCTCGGATTTTATTCTTTAATTATGGGGATGTTATTTGATGACCATTTATATATTTCTACTTTTGTTTATGGGGAAGTATAAATATTAAAAAGACTAGAAAATCAATTCCTCATGTGTCAATTGCCAAAGTCAGCTTGTGTGGTTTTTTTTCTCTCTATTCATACCATATGGGACATCAGTATATATGGGCTACAAGAAAAAACGCAACTGTCGATTCTTTCATTCTATTTTATGTTAATTGGAAATGGAAAGGTCCTGGGACTTTATTTGGACACTCGCGCAGCTTTACCGCGGCTGGAATGTGAGGTAAATTCGCATTTTCCAGTTTTCGTCCTCATAGATTTGCAATTTCCAGTTTTCCTCCTCTGTGAGAGGAGGAAAACCGGAAATCGCAGGTATACCGCGGATACATACGGTGGAAATCTTGCAAACCGATTTTTTAGCCCTTTTTTGCTTATTTTACTTGTTGGAGGGTCACGGGTCTGGGCTTAGTTCACAATATGAAGGATGGACTTGTGTGAATAACAATTGGATGAAATAAAATCAAATCACAATAAACAAAATAAATCGTAAATTTACTTTACCGGCGAAGTAAAGTAACTGCTCATTATAAGAGAGGATAAAGTAAGGATGTAGTAGAATCAAAAGGTGAGATTTAGCATTTTTATTTTTTCTTTTAAAAACTACAATGTTTGTTTTTTTGTAAGGAAGCTCATGGATTGAGCTTTGGGCATGGGGTTCAGTTATTATTAGGTAGGCCGTGCTCAGTTTCCTTTTTTTTATTTACACTTAGTGCTTGAGAGTCGATTTTCCCGTCCCGCCCAAATATATATATATATATATACACAAATTTATGAATGAGGGAGGGAGGGAGCAGCAATTCGGGGACTCAAACCCATGACCTCAAAGAGAAGGTGATATGACCAGAGCAGCTGTGCTGGCTTTGGACATGGTAAGAAACTTAATTAATTTTCTTTTCTATAGGTCTGGCTCAGGCTTCATCATTTCCATGTGGCTTGGGTTCGGGCCAACAACTTCAGGCATGACTCATGCTTGGGCCAGGTTTAGGCTTCTAGTTTAGAAGTGACTGTTGGACATTCTCGGAATAGCCCTGCCTCATCAATGAACGCCCCTAGTCCTTTTTTATCATTCTCTTGCATGAGCGAGTGTCCTTTTAACCTTTTTTTTATTTTTATGGAAGAGATGGTATTCGAAACATAATATTTTTTTTTATTTAACCCTCTCTTTTTAATGTCTCTCGTATTAGCCCTTCACTTTACTTAACCGGTAAAGTAAGCTTACCAAATATGAAATAGTTCGTGAGTGAGAAGTCGATGAATAGGGCTGTATCCACTCGTGACTAAATCCTACTTTAAAAAATCAGCAACATCTGGGCTTTTTGGATCGGATCCTTGCATGTGACGAGTGGGTTTCACTATGGAATAGGTAGCAGCGGAATGAGCTCTCTGAAACCAAGTACAAGATGGACTGAACACGGAAATTATGATTCAGTAAGGGCATGCTTGCCTCAATTTAGGATGATTATAGGTTAACCAAATTGATCTAGTCCTAACTAGACCACACTCCGTCTCCCGGGTAGGCCTATCTGAGTTGGCGAAAAGGACTTTCAAAGGCTTGCGCTAGCTAGGGCTAACTTGTGCTTGGCCTTTTTGGTCAGCAGGAATCCTATATATGGGGAGTTTCCCGTTAAAATCGCCTAGAAAGAGAGAAGAGACATTCTTAGACAGGTTTTGACAGATGTCTATCTATTATCATTACAGCCAACATATATTTGACTCACCATTCTGTTATGATCGTTTAACCTTCTCTTTCTTATTTCATATATTATTTACCCAATGCATTGCGCAACGTTTTTGCTGGTCTTTAAGTGAGAATGCAGCCCATGACAATTATGTATGTGTTTAACAATCTCTTGGCCATGCACGACCTATATTTTCCGAGAAATTTCCGAACTAAATGTATCTTGGGTTCTACGAAATTATAGATTCTTCTATACACGGTGCAGAATTGTTACCATAAAAAACCAAAGATCCTAATATCTACGGTTGAGAATATACGTGAAACCAGCAAAACCTTCATTTCAACAGGGCAAAAAAAAAAAAAAACCTATACTCGCAGACGTGTAGGGTTTGCAAACGGGTATCCGATTACCCGAAAGTTCCGACCTGTAAAAGAACCGGGCCTGGAACCTATTTTAGGTTCCGATTATTCATAAACGGGTCCGGAACCTAATTTAGGTTCCGATTGATAAACGGGTCCGGGTCCAAACGGGTTCCGACATGTGAACCCGGGACCCGGCTTATGAGCGTTTGATATTGCAAATTGTACCTCCAAATCAACGTTTTTTTGGACATTTTTATATACAATATTAGAGGTTGTAGACTTTGACGCGCTGTTTTAAGCTGAATGATATGCTTATTTTAAGAAAAATGAAGGAAAAAAGATAAATTTGAATCGATTTTGGAACCAGATTCCAGTCCTCTAGGTAGACCCGGATCTGGGTTTTCCTATCGGAGCAGGGTCTAGAGCCAACTAAACAGGTTCCGAGTCAAGACCGGATCCGGATCCGGAACCGGAACCATTATTTAGAAACGTGTCCGGGTCCATTATGGTTCCGATCCGGAACCGTTACGTTTGCAACCCTAGAAACATGCCTAGTAGTCGACACATCACTGATTTCCTGTGCATGTAAGCAACTATGTGGCGTTTAGCTACGGCCCTAAATAGTTATCGAGCTTGATTTGACCAATTCCATCAGTCCTCCGGCTTGTTGGTTAGGCCCAGAGAGTTTCCAAATCTAAGCATGTCAACGAAAACCAAGTTTAGATGTTGATTACAAGATTGCAAAATCTCGTGTGATTGCTTTAGATTAGATACGTGATAACACTACGTGCTTTTAAAATTTCTTTCATAGATGTGTTCTCTTAAGGGCCCCTCTGTTTGCGTGGAATTGAATTTTTAAGAATTTGTTATCAAGTGAATCACACCGATGATCATTAAAGACTAAGAGTGATGGAAGGTTTAAGGATAGAGTTGTAGACAGGAGCAAATTGCTTTAATAGAGTGATATCTCGGATTTTATTCTTTAATTATGGGGATGTTATTTGATGACCATTTATATATTTCTACTTTTGTTTATGGGGAAGTATAAATATTAAAAAGACTAGAAAATCAATTCCTCATGTGTCAATTGCCAAAGTCAGCTTGTGTGGTTTTTTTTCTCTCTATTCATACCATATGGGACATCAGTATATATGGGCTACAAGAAAAAACGCAACTGTCGATTCTTTCATTCTATTTTATGTTAATTGGAAATGGAAAGGTCCTGGGACTTTATTTGGACACTCGCGCAGCTTTACCGCGGCTGGAATGTGAGGTAAATTCGCATTTTCCAGTTTTCGTCCTCATAGATTTGCAATTTCCAGTTTTCCTCCTCTGTGAGAGGAGGAAAACCGGAAATCGCAGGTATACCGCGGATACATACGGTGGAAATCTTGCAAACCGATTTTTTAGCCCTTTTTTGCTTCTTTTACTTGTTGGAGGGTCACGGGTCTGGGCTTAGTTCACAATATGAAGGATGGACTTGTGTGAATAACAATTGGATGAAATAAAATCAAATCACAATAAACAAAATAAATCGTAAATTTACTTTACCGGCGAAGTAAAGTAACTGCTCATTATAAGAGAGGATAAAGTAAGGATGTAGTAGAATCAAAAGGTGAGATTTAGCATTTTTATTTTTTCTTTTAAAAACTACAATGTTTGTTTTTTTTGTAAGGAAGCTCATGGATTGGGCTTTGGGCATGGGGTTCAGTTATTATTAGGTAGGCCGTGCTCAGTTTCTTTTTTTTTATTTACACTTAGTGCTTGAGAGTCGATTTTCCCGTCCCGCCCAAATATATATATATATATACACAAATTTATGAATGAGGGAGGGAGGGAGCAGCAATTCGGGGACTCAAACCCATGACCTCAAAGAGAAGGTGATATGACCAGAGCAGCTGTGCTGGCTTTGGACATGGTAAGAAACCTAATTAATTTTCTTTTCTATAGGTCTGGCTCAGGCTTCATCATTTCCATGTGGCTTGGGTTCGGGCCAACAACTTCAGGCATGACTCATGCTTGGGCCAGGTTTAGGCTTCTAGTTTAGAAGTGACTGTTGGACATTCTCGGAATAGCCCTGCCTCATCAATGAACGCCCCTAGTCCTTTTTTATCATTCTCTTGCATGAGCGAGTGTCCTTTTAACCTTTTTTTTATTTTTATGGAAGAGATGGTATTCGAAACATAATATTTTTTTTTATTTAACCCTCTCTTTTTAATGTCTCTCGTATTAGCCCTTCACTTTACTTAACCGGTAAAGTAAGCCTACCAAATATGAAATAGTTCGTGAGTGAGAAGTCGATGAATAGGGCTGTATCCACTCGTGACTAAATCCTACTTTAAAAAATCAGCAACATCTGGGCTTTTTGGATCGGATCCTTGCATGTGACGAGTGGGTTTCACTATGGAATAGGTAGCAGCGGAATGAGCTCTCTGAAACCAAGTACAAGTTGGACTGAACACGGAAATTATGATTCAGTAAGGGCATGCTTGCCTCAATTTAGGATGATTATAGGTTAACCAAATTGATCTAGTCCTAACTAGACCACAATCTGTCTCCCGGGTAGGCCTATCTGAGTTGGCGAAAAGGACTTTCAAAGGCTTGCGCTAGCTAGGGCTAACTTGTGCCTGGCCTTTTTGGTCAGCAGGAATCCTATATATGGGGAGTTTCCCGTTAAAATCGCCTAGAAAGAGAGAAGAGACATTCTTAGACAGGTTTTGACAGATGTCTATCTATTATCATTACAGCCAACATATATTTGACTCACCATTCTGTTATGATCGTTTAACCTTCTCTTTCTTATTTCATATATTATTTACCCAATGCATTGCGCAACGTTTTTGCTGGTCTTTAAGTGAGAATGCAGCCCATGACAATTATGTATGTGTTTAACAATCTCTTGGCCATGCACGACCTATATTTTCCGAGAAATTTCCGAACTAAATGTATCTTGGGTTCTACGAAATTATAGATTCTTCTATACAGGGTGCAGAATTGTTACCATAAAAAACCAAAGATCCTAATATCTACGGTTGAGAATATACGTGAAACCAGCAAAACCTTCATTTCAACAGGGCAAAAAAAAAAAAAAACCTATACTCGCAGACGTGTAGGGTTTGCAAACGGGTATCCGATTACCCGAAAGTTCCGACCTGTAAAAGAACCGGGCCTGGAACCTATTTTAGGTTCCGATTATTCATAAACGGGTCCGGAACCTAATTTAGGTTCCGATTGATAAACGGGTCCGGGTCCAAACGGGTTCCGACATGTGGACCCGGGACCCGGCTTATGAGCGTTTGATATTGCAAATTGTACCTCCAAATCAACGTTTTTTTGGAAATTTTTATATACAATATTAGAGGTTGTAGACTTTGACGCGCTGTTTTAAGCTGAATGATATGCTTATTTTAAGAAAAATGAAGGAAAAAAGATAAATTTGAATCGATTTTGGAACCAGATTCCAGTCCTCTAGGTAGACCCGGATCTGGGTTTTCCTATCGGAGCAGGGTCTAGAGCCAACTAAACAGGTTCCGAGTCAAGACCGGATCCGGATCCGGAACCGGAACCATTATTTAGAAACGTGTCCGGGTCCATTATGGTTCCGATCCGGAACCGTTACGTTTGCAACCCTAGAAACATGCCTAGTAGTCGACACATCACTGATTTCCTGTGCATGTAAGCAACTATGTGGCGTTTAGCTACGGCCCTAAATAGTTATCGAGCTTGATTTGACCAATTCCATCAGTCCTCCGGCTTGTTGGTTAGGTCCAGAGAGTTTCCAAATCTAAGCATGTCAACGAAAACCAAGTTTGGATGTTGATTACAAGATTGCAAAATCTCGTGTGCTTGCTTTAGATTAGATACGTGATAACACTACGTGCTTTTAAAATTTCTTTCATAGATGTGTTCTCTTAAGGGCCCCTCTGTTTGCGTGGAATTGAATTTTTAAGAATTTGTTATCAAGTGAATCACACCGATGATCATTAAAGACTACGAGTGATGGAAGGTTTAAGGATGGAGTTGTAGACAGGAGCAAATTGCTTTAATAGAGTGATATCTCAGATTTTATTCTTTAATTATGGGGATTTTATTTGATGACAATTTATATATTTCTACTTTTGTTTATGGGGAAGTATAAATATTAAAAAGACTAGAAAATCAATTCCTCATGTGTCAATTGCCAAAGTCAGCTTGTGTGGTTTTTTTTCTCTCTATTCATACCATATGGGACATCACTATATATGGGCTACAAGAAAAAACGCAAGTGTCGATTCTTTCATTCTATTTTATGTTAACTGGAAATGGAAAGGTCATGGGACTTTATTTGGACACTCGCGCAGCTTTACCGCAGCTGGAATGGGAGGTAAATTCGAATTTTCCAGTTTTCGTCCTCATAAATTTGCAATTTCCAGTTTTCCTCCTCTGTGAGAGGAGGAAAACCGGAAATCGCAGGTATACCGCGGATACTGACGGCGGAAATCTTGCAAACCGATTTTTTAGCCCTTTTTTGCTTCTTTTACTTGTTGGAGGGTCACGGGTCTGGGCTTAGTTCACAATATGAAGGATGGACATGTGTGAATAACAATTGGATGAAATAATATCAAATCACAATAAACAAAATAAATCGTAAATTTACTTTACCTGCGAAGTAAAGTAACTCCTCATTATAAGAGAGGATAAAGTAAGGATGTAGTAGAATCAAAAGGTGAGATTTAGCGTTTTTCTTTTTTCTTTTAAAAACTACAATGTTTTTTTTTTGTAAGGAAGCTCATGGATTGGGCTTTGGGCATGGGGTTCAGTTATTATTAGGTAGGCCTTGCTCAGTTTCTTTTTTTTTATTTACACTTAGTGCTTGAGAGTCGATTTTCCCGTCCCGCCCAAATATATATATATATATACACAAATTTATGAATGAGGGAGGGAGGGAGCAGCAATTCGGGGACTCAAACCCATGACCTCAAAGAGAAGGTGATATGACCAGAGCAGCTGTGCTGGCTTTGGACATGGTAAGAAACCTAATTAATTTTCTTTTCTATAGGTCTGGCTCAGGCTTCATCATTTCCATGTGGCTTGGGTTCGGGCCAACAACTTCAGGCATGACTCATGCTTGGGCCAGGTTTAGGCTTCTAGTTTAGAAGTGACTGTTGGACATTCTCGGAATAGCCCTGCCTCATCAATGAACGCCCCTAGTCCTTTTTTATCATTCTCTTGCATGAGCGAGTGTCCTTTTAACCTTTTTTTTATTTTTATGGAAGAGATGGTATTCGAAACATAATATTTTTTTTTATTTAACCCTCTCTTTTTAATGTCTCTCGTATTAGCCCTTCACTTTACTTAACCGGTAAAGTAAGCCTACCAAATATGAAATAGTTCGTGAGTGAGAAGTCGATGAATAGGGCTGTATCCACTCGTGACTAAATCCTACTTTAAAAAATCAGCAACATCTGGGCTTTTTGGATCGGATCCTTGCATGTGACGAGTGGGTTTCACTATGGAATAGGTAGCAGCGGAATGAGCTCTCTGAAACCAAGTACAAGATGGACTGAACACGGAAATTATGATTCAGTAAGGGCATGCTTGCCTCAATTTAGGATGATTATAGGTTAACCAAATTGATCTAGTCCTAACTAGACCACAATCTGTCTCCCGGGTAGGCCTATCTGAGTTGGCGAAAAGGACTTTCAAAGGCTTGCGCTAGCTAGGGCTAACTTGTGCCTGGCCTTTTTGGTCAGCAGGAATCCTATATATGGGGAGTTTCCCGTTAAAATCGCCTAGAAAGAGAGAAGAGACATTCTTAGACAGGTTTTGACAGATGTCTATCTATTATCATTACAGCCAACATATATTTGACTCACCATTCTGTTATGATCGTTTAACCTTCTCTTTCTTATTTCATATATTATTTACCCAATGCATTGCGCAACGTTTTTGCTGGTCTTTAAGTGAGAATGCAGCCCATGACAATTATGTATGTGTTTAACAATCTCTTGGCCATGCACGACCTATATTTTCCGAGAAATTTCCGAACTAAATGTATCTTGGGTTCTACGAAATTATAGATTCTTCTATACAGGGTGCAGAATTGTTACCATAAAAAACCAAAGATCCTAATATCTACGGTTGAGAATATACGTGAAACCAGCAAAACCTTCATTTCAACAGGGCAAAAAAAAAAAAAAACCTATACTCGCAGACGTGTAGGGTTTGCAAACGGGTATCCGATTACCCGAAAGTTCCGACCTGTAAAAGAACCGGGCCTGGAACCTATTTTAGGTTCCGATTATTCATAAACGGGTCCGGAACCTAATTTAGGTTCCGATTGATAAACGGGTCCGGGTCCAAACGGGTTCCGACATGTGGACCCGGGACCCGGCTTATGAGCGTTTGATATTGCAAATTGTACCTCCAAATCAACGTTTTTTTGGAAATTTTTATATACAATATTAGAGGTTGTAGACTTTGACGCGCTGTTTTAAGCTGAATGATATGCTTATTTTAAGAAAAATGAAGGAAAAAAGATAAATTTGAATCGATTTTGGAACCAGATTCCAGTCCTCTAGGTAGACCCGGATCTGGGTTTTCCTATCGGAGCAGGGTCTAGAGCCAACTAAACAGGTTCCGAGTCAAGACCGGATCCGGATCCGGAACCGGAACCATTATTTAGAAACGTGTCCGGGTCCATTATGGTTCCGATCCGGAACCGTTACGTTTGCAACCCTAGAAACATGCCTAGTAGTCGACACATCACTGATTTCCTGTGCATGTAAGCAACTATGTGGCGTTTAGCTACGGCCCTAAATAGTTATCGAGCTTGATTTGACCAATTCCATCAGTCCTCCGGCTTGTTGGTTAGGTCCAGAGAGTTTCCAAATCTAAGCATGTCAACGAAAACCAAGTTTGGATGTTGATTACAAGATTGCAAAATCTCGTGTGCTTGCTTTAGATTAGATACGTGATAACACTACGTGCTTTTAAAATTTCTTTCATAGATGTGTTCTCTTAAGGGCCCCTCTGTTTGCGTGGAATTGAATTTTTAAGAATTTGTTATCAAGTGAATCACACCGATGATCATTAAAGACTACGAGTGATGGAAGGTTTAAGGATGGAGTTGTAGACAGGAGCAAATTGCTTTAATAGAGTGATATCTCAGATTTTATTCTTTAATTATGGGGATTTTATTTGATGACAATTTATATATTTCTACTTTTGTTTATGGGGAAGTATAAATATTAAAAAGACTAGAAAATCAATTCCTCATGTGTCAATTGCCAAAGTCAGCTTGTGTGGTTTTTTTTCTCTCTATTCATACCATATGGGACATCACTATATATGGGCTACAAGAAAAAACGCAAGTGTCGATTCTTTCATTCTATTTTATGTTAACTGGAAATGGAAAGGTCATGGGACTTTATTTGGACACTCGCGCAGCTTTACCGCAGCTGGAATGGGAGGTAAATTCGAATTTTCCAGTTTTCGTCCTCATAAATTTGCAATTTCCAGTTTTCCTCCTCTGTGAGAGGAGGAAAACCGGAAATCGCAGGTATACCGCGGATACTGACGGCGGAAATCTTGCAAACCGATTTTTTAGCCCTTTTTTGCTTCTTTTACTTGTTGGAGGGTCACGGGTCTGGGCTTAGTTCACAATATGAAGGATGGACATGTGTGAATAACAATTGGATGAAATAATATCAAATCACAATAAACAAAATAAATCGTAAATTTACTTTACCTGCGAAGTAAAGTAACTCCTCATTATAAGAGAGGATAAAGTAAGGATGTAGTAGAATCAAAAGGTGAGATTTAGCGTTTTTCTTTTTTCTTTTAAAAACTACAATGTTTTTTTTTTGTAAGGAAGCTCATGGATTGGGCTTTGGGCATGGGGTTCAGTTATTATTAGGTAGGCCTTGCTCAGTTTCTTTTTTTTTATTTACACTTAGTGCTTGAGAGTCGATTTTCCCGTCCCGCCCAACTATATATATACACAAATTTATGAATGAGGGAGGGAGGGAGCAGCAATTCGGGGACTCAAACCCATGACCTCAAAGAGAAGGTGATATGACCAGAGCAGCTGTGCTGGCTTAGGACATGGTAAGAAACTTAATTAATTTTCTTTTCTATAGGTCTGGCTCAGGCTTCATCATTTCCATGTGGCTTGGGTTCGGGCCAACAACTTCAGGCATGACTCATGCTTGGGCCAGGTTTAGGCTTCTAGTTTAGAAGTGACTGTTGGACATTCTCGGAATAGCCCTGCCTCATCAATGAACACCCCTAGTCCTTTTTTATCATTCTCTTGCATGAGAGAGTGTCCTTTTAACCTTTTTTTTTTTTTATGGAAGAGATGGTATTCGAAACATAATATTTTTTTTTTTAACCCTCTCTTTCTAATGTCTCTCGTATTAGCCCTTCACTTTACTTAACCGGTAAAGTAAGCTTACCAAATATGAAATAGTTCTCGAGTGAGAAGTCGATGAATATGGCTGTATCCACTCGTGACTAAATCGTACTTTAAAAAATCAGCAACATCTGGGCTTTTTGGATCGGATCCTTGCAGGTGACGAGTGTGTTTCACTATGGAATAGGTAGCAGCGGAATTAGCTCTCTCAAACCAAGTACAAGATGGACTGAACACGGAAAATATGATTCAGTAAGGGCATGCTTGCGTCAATTTAGGATGATTATAGGTTAACCAAACGGATCTAGTCCTAACTAGACCACACTCCGTCTCCCGGGTAGGCCTATCTGAGTTGGCGAAAAGGACTTTCAAAGGCTTGCGCTAGCTAGGGCTAACTTGTGCCTGGCCTTTTTGGTCAGCAGGAATCCTATATATGGGGAGTTTCCCGTTAAAATCGCCTAGAAAGAGAGAAGAGACATTCTTAGACAGGTTTTGACAGATGTCTATCTATTATCATTACAGCCAACATATATTTGACTCACCATTCTGTTATGATCGTTTAACCTTCTCTTTCTTATTTCATATATTATTTTCCCAATGCATTGCACAACGTTTTTGCTGGTCTTTAAGTGAGAATGCAGCCCATGACAATTATGTATGTGTTTAACAATCTCTTGGCCATGCACGACCTATATTTTCCGAGAAATTTCCGAACTAAATGTATCTTGGGTTCTACGAAATTATAGAATCTTCTATACATGGTGCATAATTGTTACCCTAAAAAACCAAAGATCCTAATATCTACGGTTGAGAATATACGTGAAACCAGCAAAACCTTCATTTCAACAGGGCAAAAAAAAAAAAAACCTATACTCGCAGACGTGTAGGGTTTGCAAACGGGTATCCGATTACCCGAAAGTTCCGACCTGTAAAAGAACCGGGCCTGGAACCTATTTTAGGTTCCGATTATTCATAAACGGGTCCGGAACCTAATTTAGGTTCCGATTGATAAACGGGTTCGGGTACAAACGGGTTCCGACATGTGGACCCGGGACCCGGCTTATGAGCGTTTGATATTGCAAATTGTACCTCAAAATCAACGTTTTTTTGGACATTTTTATATACAATATTAGAGGTTGTAGACTTTGACGCGCTGTTTTAAGCTGAATGATATGCTTATTTTAAGAAAAATGAAGGAAAAAAGATAAATTTGAATCGATTTTGGAACTAGATTCCAGTCCTCTAGGTAGACCCGGATCTGGGTTTTCCTATCGGAGCAGCGTCTTGAGCCAACTAAACAGGTTCCGAGTCCAGACCGGATCCGGATCCGGAACCGGAACCATTATTTAGAAACGTGTCCGGGTCCATTATGGTTCCGATCCGGAACCGTTACGTTTGCAACCCTAGAAACATGCTTAGTAGTCGACACATCACAGATTTCCTATGCATGTAAGCAACTATGTGGCGTTTAGCTACAGCCCTAAATAGTTATCGAGCTTGATTTGACCAGTTCCATCAGTCCTCCGGCTTGTTGGTTAGGTCCAGAGAGTTTCCTAATCTAAGCATGTCAACGAAAACCAAGTTTAGATGTTGATTACAAGATTGCAAAATCTCGTGTGATTGCTTTAGATTAGATACGTGATAACACTACGTGCTTTTAAAATTTCTTTCATAGATGTGTTCTCTTAAGGGCCCCTCTGTTTGCGTGGAATTGAATTTTTAAGAATTTGTTATCAAGTGAATCACACCGATGATCATTAAAGACTACGAGTGATGGAAGGTTTAAGGATGGAGTTGTAGACAGGAGCAAATTGCTTTAATAGAGTGATATCTCGAATTTTATTCTTTAATTATGGGGATGTTATTTGATGACCATTTATATATTTCTACTTTTGTTTATGGGGAAGTATAAATATTAAAAAGACTAGAAAATCAATTCCTCATGTGTCAATTGCCAAAGTCAGCTTGTGTGGTTTTTTTTCTCTCTATTCATACCATATGGGACATCACTATATATGGGCTACAAGAAAAAACGCAAGTGTCGATTCTTTCATTCTATTTTATGTTAACTGGAAATGGAAAGGTCATGGGACTTTATTTGGACACTCGCGCAGCTTTACCGCAGCTGGAATGGGAGGTAAATTCGAATTTTCCAGTTTTCGTCCTCATAAATTTGCAATTTCCAGTTTTCCTCCTCTGTGAGAGGAGGAAAACCGGAAATCGCAGGTATACCGCGGATACTGACGGCGGAAATCTTGCAAACCGATTTTTTAGCCCTTTTTTGCTTCTTTTACTTGTTGGAGGGTCACGGGTCTGGGCTTAGTTCACAATATGAAGGATGGACATGTGTGAATAACAATTGGATGAAATAATATCAAATCACAATAAACAAAATAAATCGTAAATTTACTTTACCTGCGAAGTAAAGTAACTCCTCATTATAAGAGAGGATAAAGTAAGGATGTAGTAGAATCAAAAGGTGAGATTTAGCGTTTTTCTTTTTTCTTTTAAAAACTACAATGTTTTTTTTTTGTAAGGAAGCTCATGGATTGGGCTTTGGGCATGGGGTTCAGTTATTATTAGGTAGGCCTTGCTCAGTTTCTTTTTTTTTATTTACACTTAGTGCTTGAGAGTCGATTTTCCCGTCCCGCCCAAATATATATATACACAAATTTATGAATGAGGGAGGGAGGGAGCAGCAATTCGGGGACTCAAACCCATGACCTCAAAGAGAAGGTGATATGACCAGAGCAGCTGTGCTGGCTTAGGACATGGTAAGAAACTTAATTAATTTTCTTTTCTATAGGTCTGGCTCAGGCTTCATCATTTCCATGTGGCTTGGGTTCGGGCCAACAACTTCAGGCATGACTCATGCTTGGGCCAGGTTTAGGCTTCTAGTTTAGAAGTGACTGTTGGACATTCTCGGAATAGCCCTGCCTCATCAATGAACACCCCTAGTCCTTTTTTATCATTCTCTTGCATGAGAGTGTCCTTTTAACCTTTTTTTTTTATGGAAGAGATGGTATTCGAAACATAATATTTTTTTTATTTAACCCTCTCTTTCTAATGTCTCTCGTATTAGCCCTTCACTTTACTTAACCGGTAAAGTAAGCTTACCAAATATGAAATAGTTCGTGAGTGAGAAGTCGATGAATAGGGCTGTATCCACTCGTGACTAAATCCTACTTTAAAAAATCATCAACATCTGGGCTTTTTGGATCGGATCCTTGCAGGTGACGAGTGTGTTTCACTATGGAATAGGTAGCAGCGGAATTAGCTCTCTCAAACCAAGTACAAGATGGACTGAACACGGAAAATATGATTCAGTAAGGGCATGCTTGCGTCAATTTAGGATGATTATAGGTTAACCAAACGGATCTAGTCCTAACTAGACCACACTCCGTCTCCCGGGTAGGCCTATCTGAGTTGGCGAAAAGGACTTTCAAAGGCTTGCGCTAGCTAGGGCTAACTTGTGCCTGGCCTTTTTTGTCAGCAGGAATCCTATATATGGGGAGTTTCCCGTTAAAATCGCCTAGAAAGAGAGAAGAGACATTCTTAGACAGGTTTTGACAGATGTCTATCTATTATCATTACAGCCAACATATATTTGACTCACCATTCTGTTATGATCGTTTAACCTTCTCTTTCTTATTTCATATATTATTTACCCAATGCATTGCACAACGTTTTTGCTGGTCTTTAAGTGAGAATGCAGCCCATGACAATTATGTATGTGTTTAACAATCTCTTGGCCATGCACGACCTATATTTTCCGAGAAATTTCCGAACTAAATGTATCTTGGGTTCTACGAAATTATAGATTCTTCTATACATGGTGCATAATTGTTACCATAGAAAACCAAAGATCCTAATATCTACGGTTGAGAATATACGTGAAACCAGCAAAACCTTCATTTCAACAGGGCAAAAAAAAAAAAAAACCTATACTCGCGGACGTGTAGGGTTTGCAAACGGGTATCCGATTGCCCGAAAGTTCCGACCTGTAAAAGAACCGGGCCTGGAACCTATTTTAGGTTCCGATTATTCATAAACGGGTCCGGAACCTAATTTAGGTTCCGATTGATAAACGGGTCCGGGTCCAAACGGGTTCCGACATGTGGACCCGGGACCCGGCTTATGAGCGTTTGATATTGCAAATTGTACCTCAAAATCAACGTTTTTTTGGACATTTTTATATACAATATTAGAGGTTGTAGACTTTGACGCGCTGTTTTAAGCTCAATGATATGCTTATTTTAAGAAAAATGAAGGAAAAAAGATAAATTTGAATCGATTTTGGAACTAGATTCCAGTCCTCTAGGTAGACCCGGATCTGGGTTTTCCTATCGGAGCAGGGTCTTGAGCCAACTAAACAGGTTCCGAGTCAAGACCGGATCCGGAACCGGAACCATTATTTAGAAACGTGTCCGGGTCCATTATGGTTCCGATCCGGAACCGTTACGTTTGCAACCCTAGAAACATGCCTAGTAGTCGACACATCACTGATTTCCTGTGCATGTAAGCAACTATGTGGCGTTTAGCTACGGCCCTAAATAGTTATCGAGCTTGATTTGACCAGTTCCATCAGTCCTCCGGCTTGTTGGTTAGGTCCAGAGAGTTTCCTAATCTAAGCATGTCAACGAAAACCAAGTTTAGATGTTGATTACAAGATTGCAAAATCTCGTGTGATTGCTTTAGATTAGATACGTGATAACACTACGTGCTTTTAAAATTTCTTTCATAGATGTGTGCTCTTAAGGGCCCCTCTGTTTGCGTGGAATTGAATTTTTAAGAATTTGTTATCAAGTGAATCACACCGATGATCATTAAAGACTACGAGTGATGGACGGTTTAAGGCTGGAGTTGTAGACAGGAGCAAATTGCTTTAATAGAGTGATATCTCGGATTTTATTCTTTAATTATGGGGATGTTATTTGATGACCATTTATATATTTCTACTTTTGTTTATGGGGAAGTATAAATATTAAAAAGACTAGAAAATCAATTCCTCATGTGTCAATTGCCAAAGTCAGCTTGTGTGGTTTTTTTTCTCTCTATTCATACCATATGGGACATCACTATATATGGGCTACAAGAAAAAACGCAAGTGTCGATTCTTTCATTCTATTTTATGTTAACTGGAAATGGAAAGGTCATGGGACTTTATTTGGACACTCGCGCAGCTTTACCGCAGCTGGAATGGGAGGTAAATTCGCATTTTCCAGTTTTCGTCCTCATAAATTTGCAATTTCCAGTTTTCCTCCTCTGTGAGAGGAGGAAAACCGGAAATCGCAGGTATACCGCGGATACAGACGGCGGAAATCTTGCAAACCGATTTTTTAGCCCTTTTTTGCTTCTTTTACTTGTTGGAGGGTCACGGGTCTGGGCTTAGTTCACAATATGAAGGATGGACATGTGTGAATAACAATTGGATGAAATAATATCAAATCACAATAAACAAAATAAATTGTAAATTTACTTTACCGGCGAAGTAAAGTAACTGCTCATTATAAGAGAGGATAAAGTAAGGATGTAGTAGAATCAAAAGGTGAGATTTAGCATTTTTCTTTTTTCTTTTAAAAACTACAATGTTTTTTTTTTGTAAGGAAGCTCATGGATTTGGGCTTTGGGCATGGGGTTCAGTTATTATTAGATAGACCGTGCTCAGTTTCTTTTTTTTTTATTTACACTTAGTGCTTGAGAGCCGATATTCCTGTCCCGCCCAAATATATGTGAGTGTTAAACATGTGAAACACATTACGATGTTTGTCAAAATCATCATTTTTACAATAAATGAGTATGTCCAATGGTTTCAGATTTATTTGAATTGTTTGGAAAATTTTCATAAATTTCTCAAAATGCGTAAAGAATTAAGATATGAGAATTTACATCTTGATGTTTACCATTAATATGAGAATATTGAATGGTTCGAATCATGAATTGGTGTCCCACAAAAGTCCAAGAAATTAGATAAATATGTTGGGGTTTTTCTTAAACTACTCAAAATCTATGAAGATAGACATTCAGCTACAAGATCTTTGAGTCAATTAGTTCAATAAACAAATTGGGCGGTTTGCATTACAAATTTGAGGTGCACAAGAATTAAAAAAAAGGTCTTTAATGGGCATCACAAGTGAAAAAGGCACCATGTAACTCACTGTACTAGTGCCTTTTTTGGTTGTGGGGGTGTGACACTCTCACACCTCCTTCGTGTGTAAAAATTTTGATGTGCAAATGTCTGTATTTACACGCCATTTTCACATCTCATTTATGCACCATATGTATAAACCAGAGAAAATATACATGACGATGCATAACCATTATGCATGGGAATCATTTTACATATGTAAATGAGTGAAAACAAATGACCCCTTATACCTGCCGTATGAAGTGGCAAATGGCTATGCAAGCCAATGCAACATTGTTGCCAATTGCTGAAAGTTTTGGATTTCAAAGTGAAAACTATTTTCATTGTAGATCATCATCCCTTGGAATCATGCAAGGGTCTTGTTTTGATGCACAGAAGAAAAACATTCACTCAAGAACAAACACGTCTTTTTATTATACAACCTCCTTAATAAAGCTAGAACTTTATAATCCTTTTTCCTCAATAAATTTAGCATCCATAAATAGAAAACAAAATTTTAAACAAGGGTAACCACCCATATAATGTCAGTCCCAAACCTCGATAAAGGAGGAGGGTTGTGTCAAGTTGACCGTTAGTGTAAATCTTTTGTCACATCTACAACATGAATTTTGGGTGACCACCCATTTGCTATCAAGGTTAGGATGTTAGTTCTGTTGCGTTGAGTATCAGTGATAACTAACTCTATTGAGTCCAAGGAAGTTTCCCTGGATAAGGAACAGCACTACAGTAACTGAACATGCCTTTCAGTTCAGGACACCCATTTGGATATGGGATTGAACGGTGAAATGGGTCTCGTGTGAGTTTCTTCCGATGAAGTGAACCCACACACCCATATGGATCTTCATGGAACTGAGCCCTCACAGCTGATTCACCTTTCATGGCTGCCTCTTTTGAAGTTGATGAAGCTGGGGTGCCAAAGTAGAAGAATCTTGCCTCTGGAAAACCAATTGCCAAGCGATGTAGATGTGCAAATCTCTCCTCCTTGAAATCGTAACTGACAACCTGTTCCAAATGTAAACAAAAGAAACCTTTGAAACAGGATAACTGTGTGATACTTCTATATTTTTGAAATGAAAAGACTACACATCTAATAATTCAATCTTCAAGATACTGGATCTCATGATTCAAATCACGGCTCTAATCATTTTCTATATATTTATTTAATCTGTAAATAAAATCCATTTCAGCAATGTTGATGATAGTTACAGTGTGTATATAGCATGTTCACAAAGAGTTGAGAGAAATTTCTTCTCTAAATAGTATGACCAAATTAAGCAATGCTGCCACAATGCACATGCATAGAATCATCTTGAAACAACTGATTTTCTTTTAAAGGAAGGAAGAAAGAAAGGAGCACACTCAATATTAGTAGACTGAGAATCTCACCGTTACATTGTGTGGATATGTGCCGGTAAGTTCCCGAAACCGGCAGACACTAAAGAGAAGGTTCTCAAAGCTGTCTCTTGCATGCTCTTCTGTGAGTCCTCTCCATCTTACGTCCTCTTGTTTGCCTGTAAGACAGAATCCTCTTAGAAATGGAGTCAGCTGAATCAGACAGGTCAAATCCTGATGCAATGCTACTAGGGGGCATTCAATGTGATGCCACAAGCCTTTGCCCAAATCTAATATATACCATTTTCTATTTTAATTTCGTTTTTCAGTATTAGCAGTATAACTTTAAAACCACCTACTGAAAATATGTATATACAACATGCTGGAAGAGGTGCTGGATATTTTTAATAAGCTTCATGCTTCATTTCATCACATTCTTAGAGAGGCCAATGCGATAGCTGATGGTTATGCAAAAGAAGGACTCACTCGAGATACTATCTTTTTTTATATCTAACATTTTTTTTTGTTCGTCCGTTATTTAGTTTGTACTTTTGTCTTTGTATTTTCCCTTTGTATTGAAATAAAATTTTATTGTTATAAAATATATATATAGAGAGAGAGAGAGATGCTCTTGTGAGAGCATCTTTCACCTTACTATGAGAGATAGGGGTGGGGGCCCTCACATTTAAGTTGTTGGCATTGGATATGGATGTGTGTGTGTGTGCGTATGCGTGTCTATACACACACACACAGAGGGAGGTGCTCTTGTGAGAGACACTATCACCTTCCTATGAGAGATAAAGGTGGGGCCCTCACATTTAAGTTGTTAACATTGGATATGGATGTGAGAGCCCCCACCTTATCTCTCATGGTAAGGTGAGAGTATCTCTCACAAGAGCACCTCCATATATATATATATATATAGACACACACACATACACAACCACTAAAAGAAGTCAGCATTTCAGAAAATTTATAATCCCCAAAGGGTCAAAACAATAAAGTAAAGATTTGGGCCATCCATTCTTAAACATTAGTTCAAATCTGGCAACTCATGATTGCAAATTACAAGGATAAAAATAGAAGTTCTGAATTTGACTAGCCCAAAACACTCAAATGGGCATCAAGTCAAGTAATGCAGGTGATTTTGACTAAGTTTTGGCAGATCTGGAAGAGACAAGGCAAGCTGAATCAAGTTTTTGAACTATGGTTTCTCAATGGGAAAAAAGCCTGTCTACTTCATACTTTTGATCCACTTCATATAGAATTGAGATTCTGAGCTAACAAATGAAACTAGACACTTGACCCTTCAATTGATTGACAATATTAAATGATAGGTGAATGAACTATGGTTCATGATTACAATCGATGCATATTCAAAAACCCAAAAAGACAACACAAACAAGTAAAAATCAGATAGATTGGTTTAGCATTGGTGTTGCATAACCAAGTGGTTGGGCTTGATGATCCTACATCATAATTTTTTTCCCAGTCCCCACGATATATTTGTCCATGCCATTGATTTAACGGCGTCCATAAACAATTGCCTAAAATTACCCAGGTTGGAAGATCTTGGGCATATGACATTGTACCTTAATACATTGAGTGTGGACTATCATTCTCACTTTTTTACTGTCAAATTTGAAGCTCGCAATCAAAAGGTTAGAAACTTTTTAATAGGTGATAATTTTAGGGAATGATCCTTACAACATGTGGCCAACCAAATCAATCAAGGGTGGAGCCAAGAAATTATCCCTGTGGGATCTACCAAAAATATCCATGGGGGGGACCTCCTTATCAGATGGTTACTTTTACATGAGAATTTCCGAAACTTTTGGGCAGGGCATCCCTAGCTCTGCCCCTGAAATCAATGATCTTCAATAATCTTTACCTCCAAACATGGGTGTAGAAACTCAAGGTTAGATTTTCTGTTATTCAAGAATGAATATAGAACACATAACTGTTCATCTTTATAGGATTCAAAAATTCAATTATTATGCAAAAAGAAAACTCTAGTGTAATTGAAAATTTTTTGAGCTCTCTTTGAAAGGTCATGAGTTCAGGCTCATGACTCATTTTACCTCTCAATCTAAGAATAATGTATATAGCGATGGATACAATCATACAAAAAATTCTTTCCACTAATCATAGAAAATGTCATAATTCATGATAATACATGTCCAGCCGTGCTATTCAATAGTGAAAAGCTTGTCATACCAGATATCAATATTTCCAATGAATCTCTTGCTAATGCTGTGGATATAAGAATCACATGTCTTTGATGAAATCTCAATGGTTTTAAAGACGACAGTTTAAAGCAGCTACAATAATATGCAAGACGCCACAATAGTGAAATACATTGAAATTGTTTGAATTTGAACATCATCCTTAAAATCTGAAACCATTTTGCATTCCACTTTCGCATACAAACAAATCCTCAAGTGGAAGTGGCATCACTGTAACATGAGGGAGTACTAGTTTTTTAGTGCTACATCTTAATTGAAAGTCCATACTTCACAGTTTACAGATTGGAATAACTTGTGTTAAGGAAATTTCACGCTTGAAAAATTCATCATGCCACGAATACAGTTATGTATATGAGAAGTAGGATACTTGCTAAATTGGCATTGCCTATGATGAAATTGAAATTAAGGATTGATTGATACTTCTCACAGGAAGTACTGACACATTGCTCAATTTGATAATTTCTCATGAGTCCATTTGATACATAACATCAGGCATTAAGGAAATCCAGATCCAAAAACAAAAGGACCCATCATGCTATAAGAAAAAGAAAACAGAAACCACAAACTGATTGCAAGCTAAAGAGGAGAACAACTAACTCACCAAACCAGCCCTGTGATTCAGCAACAGCCCAATAGCTTTGAGCCTCACTTTGAGGACCGGCATCTTTGCGAGTCTCTCCACCACTAAACAAAAGTAAAGCTCTCTCATCTTTCGCTGCAATCTGAATCCCCTCCTTAATATGCATCAGAAAAGTGGCAGCTTGGCCTGGGTGCTTCTGATACGGCTCCAGAAACCATGACTCCTCCCCATCAACCTTCCCACAACTACTACTCATATATACAGAGTGCCCCGCAACCATTACAAGATTACGGAGATTCTCATAGGGATAAGAACTCGAACTTGCATCAGACTTTCTCCGCACATTCATTTGGAAACTACTTGTGTACATGGAGAGAATTATCAGAATGGCCACCCCAAATGACAATGAAATGAGAAGAACCAAAAGAGGGTGGATCTTGGAATAGTAATGAATGCGATTTCCAAAGGTTTTAAGCATCTTGATTGGATCAAGTAGCAATTTTTTTGGCTTTCGAGCCTTCTTAAGGTTTCCTGACTCTAGATCAAAGTCACCTTTTGGGTACGCATGAAAGGCCTTACCGCTGCTTTGACCAAACAACTGCTTGTTCATGATCGTAGCGATTATCACTTTAGTTTTAGAGAAGATAACAATTCGAAAAACTCAAACATACCCAGATAGGAATTTGGGGAGACAATCAATATAATCAAGAAATTCTCTTCTTTTGTGGCATTTGGAAAGTTTGAAACCGATAGAATCATGATATTCAGCTTGAAAAAGGGAAATCAAACGTACCCAGATTGGAATTAAGAGAGAGAATCGATATAACAAGAAATATTCTGCATTTGTGGCAAATTGAAATGTAAAAAGAATCATTCTTTCAGCAAGTAAAGGGAAAGTAAAGCAAACCCAGATGCGGATTTAGAGAGATAATCCATAAAATCAAGATTTTTTCAGCAAGAAAAAGGGGAATCCAAACATACCCAAATTGGATTCCAGAGAGAGGAGCAATAAAACTGTGCAGTTCCCCGTTTTCGTGGCATTGGAATTGGGATTCTCCCCACATACGTACTAGAACATGAAAATCCAGAAACACCCAGATTGGGCTTTAGAGAGGAATTTCGATAGAATCATGAAAAACCTCTGCTTTTGCTCTCCGGTGAATGATCTGAAATTTGTTGGGGAGTTTTGAGAATGTGATGGAGGAGAAAAGGAAGGACCTCAAAAGGTCAACGTATGGGAGGACTAATCTGACCAGGAATTTTCGAGACTTGAATCTGCAAGGGAAAGTAAAAATAGAAGGGATCTGAAGATTTCCTGTTTTTGGAACCTGAGATTTGGGAATTCTCTGTTCCCAAAGTAACGTTAGCAGTAGGCCTGGCAATTTGGACAAGAGAAAGCTCCGCCTTAAAAAATAAATAAATAAATAAATACCTAAAATGAGGGATTTTGATTCTAAGGAAAAGCCCTATTTAGATAATTTTTTTGCAAGCCTTGAGATTTAAGGGTCGGGCTTGTACAGTACTAGCTCGTCCCGGCATTGGCCCCAACCCTCTTACTTTTATTTATTTTTTATATAATATATATATATATATATATTTGATATATACTAAAATACCCTCCCATAGTCACTTTGTAGTAATATGGGGGATATGAAGGCAATTTCATATCCACCAATTACCCATTCAAAAATGTCCTAAAAATACATACATACATATATATTTGGTTCATTTCATTTATATTTAATTATTTAAATTATGTATTGTACTTAATACATAATCAATAAGTATTGCACGGTGCTTCTAATTCCTTTTTTTTAGTTTTATTGCTTCTTATTTATGCATTTTATATTATTTTTATAAATCATTGTTAGTGCAAAAGGGGGTGTACTCATTTCTATTAATAATTATACACTTTTTCCTCTATAGAGTTGCTTGGTATGTCAACCAATTCATAGAGTTAGTTTGTATGTACTTGGAACTTAGTTTGTATGTGCATGGAACTTTAAGGATATGGGGTAATACAAACATCATTTTAATTAGATAATTATTTCTCTCAATTCTTTTAACTAATAGTATTTTTCAAGTGCATTTATTTTTGTGACTGAAATCCAAGAATGCGTAATAGTTAGATTAGTGTTTTATTAAAAATAATATCAATTGATGAAAGGTACGTGAGTGTAAATGATTTAAAACCCTCAAAGATAAGACAGTGCTTGAATGATTTCATATGTGGAAATTCCTATGAAAGTCATATTAAAGGTATGAAATAGATCATATTCTTTAACCATTTTCCTTATTTGTTAAAATAAATAAAATCATATATCTAGAACCCAACCCAAGTCACCAAAGCATGTATAAATATAATTTTATCTGATAAAAAGAAAGTTTTTAGAGATGACTTATATTCTCCCGATGTTTTTTTAATGGTTTGTTTGCAATTGAGATCAGACAAGATAACAGATGTTTTCTTAATGGTTTCTTTGCAATTGAGGTTAGACAGGATAACGCTCGATCACACTCAGATTTTTGTAATAATTTTAAAAAAAAATAGTTTTCTTATTTTGAAGTCCTGAGCCCTACCCCTGCCCGGGCCCTCGAAGGTAGGGTAAGGGCCTAGATAGTGAAGGCCCTCCGAGGGCTTTGGCCCACTCAGTCCTCGCCTGCATATATTGAGGGTAAGGCTAGTACATCCCCAGGCCCGGCCCTTTGACAGCCCTAAGCGTGAGGTGAGCATGGCAAGGAAGAACTGATGAATGTGTGAAGTGGCACGTGGCATGTGACTGGAAATGGTGGTCCGGACCACAACATATGATCTGCCATCAATCAAAAATCAGATATCACTCTTACTTCTTAGTCCTCTGATTTGAAAAAACAAATCATAGATGAAAGATCTAAGTTTGGCTTACCATCATAAAGTGTTGCATTATTCATAACAGGTGTCCCCTTTGTCATTGCTGCATTTTGAGATTTCGCAATTTACAGAAAAATTCAGCCCATTATTCTATTATTTGGTGTGGCATTTTTAAAATAATGATAATAATAATAATAATAATAATTGTTCTCGGTTGAATTTCGTTATAGGAGGATTTTGGATCATCATCATTAGATTAATCACATATAAAACACTCAATTCACACTATCAATTGAAACTGGATTAAATTTGGCTAAGAAAAAGAGTGGGACTTACTTTGAACGGCCTGGATTTGATATCTCTGGCTCCGACGTCATAAGATCTTACTCATGAAGAATCTGCTCTCAATAGGAGGAGGATCTAATCATGGATAGAATCCTCTAAAACTCGAACATGGCCAGTAGATCATGGGTACCATTTAAACTATTCAAGCAGCTCCTATTACCCCATGTATTAGGGTCATAATTTTCTCTACTTGGGAGATCATTTCATAGAGGTGAAAGGTGAAACCTGTCTTCCCCAGTCCATATTATAAATCTAGGGGATCCCAACTTCAATGGGTAGTGGACAGAGGATGAAGAATGCCTACCCTAACATTTAGCATGGTCATCAAAGCTTTGTTTAGACTATGTTGATTCAACTTCATGAACTCTGTTGTCATTTTAGTCTATCATGGGCCAAACACCCTATCATGATAAGGAATGTTACTGTCACAAAATTTATGTTGCTGTAGTAACAAAAAGTAAATTTCATGCGAGCTATCTACCTATCTAATGCAATCCTCCTAACAAATGAAGTGTTAAAAAAAATGCTATAGCCTCGCAACCGTATATAGATATCTCTTACAGGGCAATGGACTTCCTACAGCGAAGGCAATCTGTACACCAAGTCAGTAGCCAATTGGGTCTTGGCCTTGCTGAAGTAAATATCATTCTTTCCCTCTCTGGGGTCGGCAAGTCTCCATCACTAACTACTGTGCATAAGAGACGAAGACACATTGGAATAACCGTTAACATTTGGAGCTAGCAGCAAGCAAAAATAATGTCAATAGTGTTTTAAACTACAAAAAATTGCATTAAAGTTACTTACAAATTCTGAAAGTTGTTTCGTTGTTCCTTTTGATTGCTCATGTATTCATTAAAATAAATTATTGGGATATTTTTCCATTGATGTATCAGTCATTCTATATAATAATCAATGCATATATACTTGCAAAGTTTGTTATGGAATTTTCTACATTGGAACTCCTGTAATCTTGAGGCAATCTTGTAACCTTGAATCCATTTCCTATGTATTCTCATTTTCCTCTTTGTTGTGGATGGTTCATCTCACCACCTCTAATGTTTCTCCTTGTATTCTCAATCTTACCTGAAACTCCTTAAACAACTTGTCTCACTAGCACTGCCAAGTCAGGTTTCTTTAGACAGTCCTCTATGTGGATTTACAACTGCTGGCATGGATGAGACTGAGAGCACTGTAAGGTTTGTTCATGCAATCCAAGAATCCGGGCGCGTTCTCCCCTCTGCCAGTCGTTGGAATTCCATAGAGATCAACTTTGGCCTACATCCAAAGTCGCGTCCTTATGATTCCATCCCTTCTGCATACTCCAAATCAGTTGAATTCAATCTTGTTGTCACAGATAAAAAGATATTCAAAAGATTCATCTTTGTTTCGGTCATCCTAGTTTTCATGATCCTCACAGCGGTCCTGTTGTTAAAGTTCTTGGCCCCAAAACACACTGACAACAGACATTCAAAGAATTTTGCACGTGTAGTCGACCAAGCACTGACGTTCTTTGACGCTCAAAAATGTAAATCTTTTGAAATTAGTTAGACCAGCAGCTGCATATTTCTTTTAAAGTTTATGTGATTTGCTAAATAGTATTGGATTTTGCAGCTGGACCTTTGCCAATGAATGACACTGTGAAATTTCGAGGAGATTCTGGTATGAAAGATGGGGAATGGGGTGACATCCATGTGAATCTTCTTGGGGGATTTTATGATTCAGGGAACAATATCAAGTTTGGGCTTCCAACAGCTTACACAGTCACTTTATTGAGTTGGTCAGTGATTGAATATCATAATAAGTATGAAGCCATGGGTGAGCTTGATCATGTAAAGGACATTATCAAATGGGGAAGTGATTATTTGTTGAAGACCTTTGTACCTTCTTCCAATTCTTCTCATCCAACCACATTATATTCCCAGGTAAGTGTTTCATGGTTGCTCCAAAATTCTCCTTGAACACCAACTTCTTGGTTTACATTTTTCTTCCATAACTTTATGGTAAAAAAAAAAGCACCAACATTGTGGCTGTGTACCAAAGATTTTTCAGTGTCTAATGGTGATGGTTCCAATTCTCCTGCCCCCATTGAATGTAAATAGGTATTCTTTCCCTATAGTTACACAATCTCATGTAACCAATGTGACAAGAGTAGTCACCAAATGTAACCATTTTAAAGGCATCACAAACTAGACTTCTTTAATTTAATAACTGTAGTGTCTACAGTTATCTTTGATATCTTAATTAACTTTTTTTTCATATGATTTAAGGTTGGAAGTACTAGTAATGCCACTGGAGCACTTACCGATATCACTTGCTGGCAACGACCAGAAGATATGACATATGCGCGACCTGTTTCCACATGTACAAATTTTGCTTCTGATCTAGCTGGAGAAACAGCTGCTGCATTAGCCTCTGCGTCCCTAGTTTTCAAGGAAGAAAAAGAATACTCTGTAGAATTGATTCGAGTGGCTGAAGAGGTGTATGCATTTGCAAATGATACAAAAAACCAAGGAATGTACACCTCAACCAATGATTGTGGAGCACAAGCAAGGAACTATTACAATTCTTCCGGCTACTTAGATGAATTGGTTTGGGGAGGAACATGGTTGTTTTTTGCCACTGGAAATATATCCTACCTTGAAGATGCAAGTACAACATTTAAATCAGCAGTGGAAAAACAAGAAGCCATGGATAAAGGAGTTTTTTACTGGAATAACAAGCTTCCTGCTAGTGCGGTAATGTTAGCTAATTCACTGTAACATCTTGAATGATAGTGCAATGGGGGTCTATTGTGATGCTTCTTGTTTATTGTAGGTTTTGCTGACAAGACTTCTATATCTTCATGATCCTGGCTACCCATCTGAAGAAACACTGCAAAATTCCTCAAATATGACTGACTTGCTCATGTGCTCCTATTTATCTCTTGATCAGAACTTCAAAATGACACCAGGTATGCTAAATACATGTTCTGCTGCCAGAGAGATGCATGCATATACATATGTACCTAGTGTCTCTTTTCCTGGATATAAGTTGAAGAAGAAGATTTGGAAATCGAGGTGACGTTGATGTATGTATTTTTTTTATTTCCATAGGAGGTTTGATTCTCCTGAGGCCTCTTAGTGCTGCACCTCTTCAATTTGCTGCAACTGCTGCATTTCTCTCTAAATTATACAATGACTATCTTGATATCCTGAAAAATTATGGAAAAACTTGTGGCGCTGAATCATTTTCCCTACAGATGCTCCAGGATTTCTCTTTATCTCAGGCAAGTTGTGATTGAGGATTATGCACTTTTTTGTGATACCTGATACATCTAGAATAGTCAAATCTTGAGGAAGGAAAAGAGAAACTGAATAAAAATGATTGTTAAGCCGTTGAATTGAGAGAAAACTAATTTCCAGTTTATACTACTACTAGTACTGTGCTGCTACTAAAATGTACAACCCTTCTGTATGAACACTTTGTGACAGTAAAATTGACTATATAGACAATTTATAAGACCATGTAATAATCACAATGGTAAAAAAGATCCTAGTCATCCAATTAGTGGCATTCTCAATAGTATCTTCTGTAGTCCCTACGCTCAAATTTATGGAGAGGATCATCAAGCAGAAATTATTTGTAGGGGACAAACTGAATGCTATGTATGGTCATTCATAATAATGGTTCAGATTGATAAATGAACCCATTTTGGCAACAGGCGACCTAGCCAATTTATTTTGGAAGGCCATTTATTTCAATTGTTCATATTCCGATTAGCGTGATTCTGGCCATGATGGACACATCTGTAGAATGATTGACCCTCCATGGATTGAATGAAATGGACTTGCGCTGGAAGAGGTTCCATGGTCTATGTTATCCTTGGGCCTCTAGCGCGCTGCAGGACACCATATACTTTGGTAGAGTTGGGGGTGGTTCCTTGTGTGTTGTACTATTGGGTTTTTCCTTTAATTAATATAAGACAATAGCATAACTTTCAACATAAAATAAAATAAAAATAAGTGTTCCATGGGAGCATCTTCTGCATTTAGACCAAATTTCTATAGTTTTGATTTTAAGGGTCAAGACCCTTCATCTGATTATTTGTTTCGCATTTTTATTTCAGGTGGAATATATACTAGGAAATAACCCTATGAAGATGAGCTATGTGGTAGGTTTTGGGGACCATTTCCCTAGCCAGGTTCACCATAGGAGTGCATCAATTCCTTCGGACGAACAGTATTCTTGTGCACAAGGAGAGCGATGGCTTCAATCGCAAGATCCCAATCCAAATGTTCTGACAGGAGCCATGGTAGCTGGTCCTAGCAATGATGACAAGTTCACAGACAAAAGAGACTTGCCAATGTACACAGAGCCTACCATAGCTGGCAATGCTGGTCTAGTTGCTGCCCTTGTTGCATTACATGATTATCCTCCTAACCCTTCAAGTTCAAATGACATCAGTGGAGGCATTGATCCAAGGGGTATATTTGCAAACATCCACCTAGTTCGTTCTGGTGATGCAGCTCCTTGAGAATTTGAAGTCTCTTGAGCTTATCCTGCATTGGAATTTCATAGTTATTAAACAAGTTTTTTTGGCAAAACACAACGTGCTCACCCTGTTTTCAATTGTTGACATTGCTGATACAACAATTACAGACATTTTCATTGATGATGATCAAGCTTGACTAATTCCGAGTGGTGCTTTGTAGTGACATTGGTTGATCTAAGTTTTCATTCTAAAAATGGTAGTTTTGTCCTCATACCAATAATCTTACTTCAATGGAAAATGCAGTTTTAGTTCAGGAAATGACCTAGTATACTGAATGCACTATAAATTACATTGCACCCTGCTGCATTTGGGCACAAGGAAAATTAATGTGCATGCTGAGTAAAAGATGCACAAATTTATGAGTGGAATATGATCTGAACGGTTTGTACTGTAGATTCTTAGTGAATTAGTTGAATGGTTAAGTTTTGCAATCAGTATGGATTTTGCAGACCTGTCATGAAAACAATGAAATAAAAACAATAATAATAAATACCATATGTGGAAACTTTGATTAAAACTACTCAAGGGTTTTAGTTATTTTTTTCAAAATTCATAGCTTTAATTCTTACAAAGAGAAATAATTGAATTAAGGACTAGCCTTTTACTTATAATAACCAAAAACAAAATCACGCTAAAGAGGGTCTTGACGAAGGACCTGTTTGCAGGTTGGGTTAATAGGTGACATGCCCTAACCTGCTTATATTAAGGGCAGGTTAGGTAGTGGTTTTTTGCATTTGAGGCAGGTATGAATTTATAGATTTTAACTGAAGTCAGATTGTGCTTTAGTTGTCCCACCCCTGTTTATAACAAAGTGTTTAATGTGAAATCCTCAACATGTAACGGTTTGAACCACGTTTTCACATCAGGCATTGGTTCATAACTTACTCCTCTATAAGTTCCTGTCAGTTTTTATGAAATGTTAAGAAAATATAGAACTTCATTCCAAACAAACCTATATGCCTGAGAGTTCAAGAACACAGTTTATAATTGTGAATGCAGATTCCACCAAAAAATCAGTCTACTATCAGATTTATAAGTGAAGAGAACAGCCAGTTAACTAAATAGTAAAAGGGAGTTCTTTGAACTCATTCCTTTCAACGGTCATTCTCTTCAAGCAAGCTTGGGTGTTTGGGAAAACTGAAAGTCATTTCAACCCCAATGGATATGACAAGCTTGTTAAGTCCACATTGGTTAGAATAGATAGTCCCCTGCATGTGGTAAGTTGGTTTAAGTGAAAAGAAAGCTTTATGAAAATATCTGATGATACTGCATTCAGATCAACATAGGAATATATATAAAGAAGATTTTCAAAACAGAAACAAGCAGAGTTCAGATCATGAACTGCGTGCGTAAATGGATTCAGATGAAAAATGCATGCACCTATTCAAAATCCCAGCCTCAAGAATATTTAAAATATCAAAGAATGTGTTTCTTACTAAAACCAAAACAAAACAAAAACCACTTGACCCATGATGACATTAGTCTATGTCAGTACCTGGATTTACGTTCTTTTTTCCCAGGGAACTGGTTTACTTTAGTTAGCTCACTGGGTACAATTAGCAAACCTCAGAATTATAATTTACCAATAATCACCACAAGAACAAGCCCCATCACGGAAGTGATGAAATCGATGGGCATCTCTCACGACAATTTCTCGACTGACAAGCTTAGAGATGAGTTTAGTCACTGTATGGCAATCACCACACACTCGAAGGTTCTTTGTAATTGTGATGGTCACTCCTGGGGCTGTGTTAAGGAGAGAAAAAGCAATCGCCAATCTTTCACTGTGGTCCCAGAGCATCTGTTCTTTCAAATCATCCTCAACATCATAAAACACACAACTGGTATCAGGTATATATCCATCTTCCTTCAGCTGCCTTCTCAACTCTCCCAACTTTGTATGTATAAGCTCCGATTGTGGGTGTAATTTATCACCTACTAAAAACCGATGGATTGACTTGTCCAATTCAACAAAGCTACAGCCTGGAGGTTTCTTCTGTCCCTTTTGTCTGACCATTGCTCTTACCATTTCCACATCATCCCATCGTTTCTCTGCTGCATAGATATTGGAAAGCGAAACATAAAGACCAACACCTTTTGGATTCAAAGCAAAAGCATTTCGAGCTGCAAGTTCTGCTAACACAACATTATGATGCACACGGCAAGCAGAGAGAAGTGCGGCCCAGACATCAACATTTGGCATCACTTCCATCTTGTTAATGAAATCATACGCTTCCTCTAAATGTCCAGCACGCCCAAGCAGATCTACCATACAGGAATAATGCTCTACAATGGGGTTTAGAGAGTATTCACTTTTGATTTGGTGGAAAATCTCCCGACCGTCATTGACTAATCCTGCATGACTGCACGCCGACAAGACAGAAGTGAAAGCAACCTCATCCGGCCTAATACCCTTCACCTTCATTTCGTTGAAAACTGCTATAGCTTCCATTCCTCTTCCATGAAGCCCATAACCTGCTACCATAGCACTCCATGAAACTAAATTCTTCTCTGGCATCTCATCAAAAACACGACGAGAACAGCCTAAACTCCCACATTTAGCATACATGTTTATAAGCGCCGTCCCAACAAAGACATCAGCTGCAAACCCGTCTTTAGTAACAAATGCATGGACACCCCTACCATACTGCAATGCCGTTATTTGATTACAAGCTCCAAGCACAGCAATTAGAGTAACTTGATCAGGCGCTACATTATCACTATTCATTCGATGGAAGAGCCTTATGCTTTCAAATGCATCACCAATCCGTGCATAACCTGTAATTAGAGAATTCCATGAGACCACATCTCCCTTTACTATATCCTCAAACAATTGCCTTGCACCCACTACAAAATCACAATTGCAGTACACATCAATAAGAGAATTTATCACAAAACTGATGGATTCCATGCCATTCCGCACAAGATAGCCATGAATTTCCTTCCCTTGCTTGAATGCAGCTAAATCAGCACAGGCGGGCAACACACTAAGGAAAGTCGTTGAATCTGCTCTTACTCCAACCTTAACCATCTGACTGAAAAGCAATAAAGCCTCATGTGGGTCACCATTCTTGGCATAACCTGAGATCATTGTGTTCCATGAAGTTAAATCTCTTTCAAACATTCCATCAAACAAAGTTTGAGCACTAGGCATATCACCAAATTTCGTGTACATTGCAAGAAGTGAATTACGCACATAGATATCGGACTCGAAACCACAAGTAACTATCTCACAGTGAATTTTCCGACCAACTTCAACAAGTGACAGATCACCACACGCCTTAAGAACAAAGGGGTATGTAAAATTATCTGCCCTTTGTCCAAAACGCACCATTTCGCGATACAAATGGAGGGACGCAATGGAAAACCCATAGCAGGCATACCCTCTGATCATAACATTCCACAAGAAAGAGTTTTTCAATACAATCCCATCGAAAATGATGAGGGCATCTCTCATTTGTCCACAAATCGCATACATTGCAGCTATCTTGGTGTTTAGATAGGTGTTTTCGATAATTAAGCCCGAAGAGATCAGGTGAGCATGGAGCTCCTTTCCTTTTTGGGAGGATTTCCATTTGGTAAAGGACTGCAACAGAGCTCCACATTGCAAAGATGATAGAGGGGGTTTGACAAGGTTTCCTATGAAAAGGGTGCCAAAGGAATGGATTTGATGAAGAGAGGGAAGGTTTAGAAATAGAGTTTGACAGTGGGGTTTGAAAATTTTAGGAGGAAGAGAGCCATTCATGAAGACAATGGAGAAATGAACAAAAGAAGATATTTTCCTCTCATGAACTTGAATTGGAGAAAATGGCAGATACAGACCCTGTTGTCCTGTAACCATCAGCAACCATCACTGTAATGTTTAAAGCCAAATGTTGGAGAAATAACCTTTTAAATCACCATTCAAGTTCCTTCATGACACCATCATATTATTGGGATTAAATAACACAATTCCAATTCAATCAGGATCAGCCTACAATGGTCTATACAAGTTGACAAACAACCCTTAAGGAATTTGTATCACTAAGATTAGACCTCACCAAGTGTTAAGGAGTTTCAATTCTCTGTGACATTTCATCAAACAGGTTGAAGTCAGCACCTCTCGAGGTCGCAGTTTCCTCATAGGCATTGTGTCGAACAGGTCCATGTTAAACCTCAGGCTTCTCCTCTACACGAGAATGCTGCTTTGATTGTGCACAAAAGTTCGAGCGCGATAATAAACAGGAGGAAATTTTGAGCTAGGTTCGCCATAGAAAGCCCATTCGGATTGGAGGGTTGCTTAGTTTTGCCCATTGGTAAATCAAATCTAAGAAAGTTAACGTACCCATCTAAATCTCCGCATTCGGATTGGAGGGTTGCTTAGTTTTGCAACCAAATATGTGGGGGTTTGTGACTCTAATAAAGCAGGGGTTTTAGCCATTTTAGGATCTCTTCGGTGTTTTTCCAGGTACTATTATGATAATTTTATTATGAAGAGTGATTTTTCATGCAGCGAGTTGGGTTTTGAACCGGAAGGTTTATCTATGAAAGCTTCAGTTCTTCTTTAATGAAATCTGGATATTATTCACCATCATTAATGTTAACTTTCAGCATAAGAGTAGGTCGGCAAATATAATGGCGGATGTTTTAGCTAAACAAAAAGTTTTGAGAGGGTTTTGTTATGTAGTTATGGTGTGAGAGGTGCATTACTCTTAGTACCTTTGTGTTTCTTCCCCATTTTTTCTTTTTTTTTCTTCTTATATCCTCTGTTTGTATTCTATTCCCTTTCAATATAAGTTATTGTTACCAATCAAAAAAAGCAAAAAAAATTCCCTCACTTCTTCAATACTCTTGTTTGAGTTCATTTTACCCCGATTTCTTAGGAATTCGGTTCCATACAAACAAACGGGCCCTTAAATTCAACCTGATGATGGGTTGGATCTTGCACATATGGGGTGCAGGTGGGCCAAGTGCCGCAAGTATCCTCTCTAGTGAGTTGCAAGCCAAGAGTTTAATTTTTAATATTAGTCCAAATTAACCCCAGTGGGTTGGCCGAGTAGTTAGGACCACAGTTCATCCTTCTTTCGGAGCTAAAGGTCTTGGTATATCGACCCCTTCTTCAAGAACCGAAGATTAAGTCTACTAGTGCTACCACCTTGAGGCCACATGGTTATTTACCCGGCTTCCCTCTGGGCCTAGAGGGATTAATCCAGCCTAAAGAGTTGGGAACCCTCCGATAGCAATATATATATTAGTCCAAATTAGTTTGCCAAAATGCCCCAAGAGAGTAATTTTGAGATTGACCCTATGTTTTTTGCCCCAACTTAGGAGAGTAATGCTGAACTTTAGTAAAACATTAAATCTGTACAAGAGTATGAAGTCTATCAAGGAAATCGACCATCAAGAGAGAAAAAAAAATTACAAAATCAGAGAGTTTTTCAACAATAATTTCCAACTCAGGAACTCCCAATTTCACCAAAGCCTCTGCCTCTCCATTCCAGTCCTCATGCTTCCAATAATTGTGAGAGTCCTTTCTGATCTTTTTTCTTTAATTGCTTAAGGAATCCACAAAACCGTACGTTTCTGTCATTAAAACCAGTAGCATATTCTTTTCAATGGGACAGCTGGGACCAAACCCATAACCATTAATGTTGCAATTCCTGGGTCCAAGAGGTTGTGGCACATGGGTCACCCTCTTCTCTTTGTTGCTTTGCAAGAATAATACTTGAATAAACATCATTACTAAATGTCCTAATGACTTGTTATGGAAGTGTAGTTTAGGTGGTCTTCATACAGTGCATTTGGTGATGGTGTGGGTTGCAATGTCAGCCATTGGAAGATGGTAGTGTGGGGAACTCACCAACTGTAAAGCTATGATAGACAGCCACAAGCTAAGCAACACTGCCAAGGACTTGAACATGGAATATGAAGTCTCTTATCTTTTATCCAAGTGGGTGATGAGTTGTTTGATGGGGATGTTGGCCCATTCCTTTCTCAACATTTCCAAATCAAAAGACCCTGCCATTTTAATTGGGCCAGCCCATGCAGACAGCCTACGTGTTCGAGAGCTACTTGTGCAGCAATTGGACCCCACACAAAAGGTGCAACTGCAGATGGGTTGGCATTTTGGGTCTCTCTGGGGTAATAATCTGAGCTCCATGATGATCAGATGAGTGTGGAAAACATGATCAACAGGGCGTTTTATTGTCAATTAAGATGCAAGGGCACTGTAATATCTTCAGTAGTTTTAGGGGTTCTCTCTGTTTTCTTCTTGTGTGTGTAATGTGTGGTTATTGTGAATTTTAATTGAGAATGAGCATCCTTTCTTTATAACACAACAGGGATGAAGTTACTGGAAAAATCAAATCTGTTACCATCCAAGTCAGATGCACATGCCCTTGGGCTGGACCATTTTGTTTGAAGGACAGACCACTCCTAAATGAGCCATATTATGAAAGTGACAAGAACTACATGTGCCTAACCATCAAAATCAGTGACCTTTCTTTGGATGTATATAACCACAGTGATCGCCAAAATGATCGTAAAAAATGCTCATGCTCAGATGCTCAAGGGCATTTTAATAATTCCATTCCAATTGAGGCTTCCTTTAACTGTTGATGCAAGAAGCAGAAAAAGGAGTCAGAGCTTTCATAGACTGCACTGGTTCATTATTTCATTACTCTGTTATACCAGCTTTTACTCTTGTTGATACACATTTGATGGCCCAGAAGTCTCTCTAGAGCATATCTTCCTAGTTAAAAAGTATTTGTCGGCAGCATTAAAATGATCAAATCTGTCAAATTGTGATGATTCAGTGGAAAATGCAAGAAGCATCAATGGATTTAAAATTATTAAAGCTTGAATAATATTAAAGGAAGCAAGTAGACTGTAGAAGTTCCCATGTTTGCTTCAGCAAGTTCAGCATGGCCCATCTCTTGGAAAGAGCAGAGATGCAGATAAGTGGATTCGTCTTGCATAAATAAATACATTCACACTATTTAAGAAAATTTATTGTGTCTCAATACATCCAGACATGAATAGCATCCTAAGAATGCACCATAGTGCATAAGTTATGGCCCTTTGCTTGGTGATTCAGACCATTGATATAGTGAGCTTTCCTGATTGAGAAAAATCTTTTTTTTCGTGTTCACAGATAAGATGGTGAAGAAAAATGAATACATCAAGGGTCTGCTAAAAATAGAAGAATTGTTGGATGGGCAGGATTTTCCAACATGGAGGATTTTGGGGAATTGGCATCCATAGTGGGGACCATGAGATAAATGATTTGGATCAATAGATTGTGGAGCCTGCACGGAATGAAGCTCCAATGGGAGTTGGGACACTACAGATTTAGACTCTTCACATTTCAGATGATCCTACTCAAAGATTACTCTACTAGAACTTGAAGAATAACTGAAGGAAGGGGATCTCATGAGAGGTTGAGAGGGTCTAGAGAAACTACTGCAGTGGTCTGCTTTTGGACTGGCAGTGTATCCCTTGCAAGACGCATCGTCTTGGGCAGAGTCTTCAGTTGATTGTCTGATTTCTTCAAGCAGTGCAGCAACATCTTTCATGGTGGGCCGCTCGTCCGGAGAAGGATTCACACATAGTAGTGCAACTCCAAGCACTTGAAGCATTTCTTGGATGTGAGAATCTGGTAGGCCTTGAAGTTGCCTGTCAAGAATGTCTACAGTTTCTCTATCCTTTTTCCGCAGCTCCTTTCTAGCCCAATTGACAATGTGGGTACCTTCAGGAATGCGAGGGTCAGTTGGTTGCATCCCAGTTAAGACCTCTAGAAGGACAACACCATAGCTGTAGATGTCACTCTTCTCTGTGATCTTCATACTGTATCCATACTCTGCAATGTGCGGTGTTAAGCAAAGGTCACATTAAGACATTCTGTACTTTTTGAAGAAATGAAATTTATAAACTTTCTAGAAAATTTGACTTCTGGAAGAGAATCTGCCATTTGCTAAAATGGAGATTTTGGAGTTCCATTTTTGGGATCAAAATCATTGGTTTTTGCCTTTCATTCAAATGGCACCTTCTTAAGGTTTAGATACTTGGCCTCAGTCTCTTTAGTATCTCTTTAAAAACTAGTCAGCTAGAAAAACAAAATCAGGTGATGTTAAAATATTATCTCTCTTTATAAACAAATGTCAAGTACTTGGTTAGTTGGTTTAGTGGCAGAAACTTTGCTTTCAATTTAACTTTCGAAAAAAAAAAAACCATAAGCACAAATACACAAAACACCGAAGAAAAAAGAGAAAGAAACAGATCAAATTTAAACCTAATTTAGTATAATGATCAGATCCTGACTCTACTCAAAGTTGGGCACTCATTGAGTGTCTAGAGTCAATCAACAGATGCATAGATCTTAATTTATTCTACCTCATCATAAACCAAAAATAAATCTTATTAAGGCGTGAATCTCTTTCGACTTACCTGGAGCAATGTACCCATAAGAACCAGCAACGGCGTTGGAGGATTTCGTGTGATCAGAATCAATAACTTTTGCAAGACCAAAATCTGCAAGATATGCTTCAAACTGTAGCCCAATCAAAATGTTGTTGGCTTTGATATCGCGATGAACAATAGGAGGAATGCAGTCATGGTGAAGGTAGGCCAGGCCTTGTGCTGCACCTAATACAATCTTGTATCTTGAGTCCCAGTCCAGAAAAATCTTCTTCTCATGAAGCACTCCAGCCAAACTCCCATGGCTGATATAATCATACAAAAGCAATCTAGTATTCTTATTAGTACAACAGCCCAGAAGCCTCACTATATTTTTATGTCTGATAGACCCAAGAGTCTTAACCTCAGCTGAAAAAGAATCGCGCTCTGAGAATTCACAATTCTTTGTAGGCCATATCTTCTTCACTGCAATCACCTGCCCAGTTCTAGTCTCGACTCGGTAAACTTTGCCTGAAGAGCCTTGTCCAACAACATTTGAATCCAATAACTTCATCAAGACATCATCAATAGAGAACCTCAGTTTCTGAAATGGTGTAATCTCCCATTCCCATAGCCTTTCTTCTTCCTTCTTATCAACTGCTCTTCTCCACGCTCGCAACATCAGAACTAGTCCTATGATCAAGAACACAACAGCTACACCTATACTGAACACGAGACCAAAAATACCGTTTCTAGAAATTCTGCCACTGAGCCTTTTACCGACAAATGCATCACTGACATTGACAAAACACTTATCCCCACTGGTGCAGAGATCTCGATTTCCAGCAAGTGACGCTACCGAAAGATCATGGAAAAATGCAGTATCAGGAAGATAACCTGATAAATTGTTATATGAAACATCCAGAGCAACAAGATTTTCAAGCCTACCCAATACACTTAAACTTCCTGTCAACATGTTGTGAGAGAGATCCAAGTTAGCAAGCTTTGAAAGTCTTGAAATTCCTTCTGGAATCGGGCCTGATAGATAGTTCCAACTCAAATTTAACAGGATATCCAGCCCTTGCAAATTACCAATCTCATCAGGGATAGAACCAGAGATTCTGTTGCTGCTCATATCTAGTAACTGCAAATCCTTACAAAGGCCTAACGACTTCGGAATCAAACCAGTGATATAATTTCCATTCAACACCAGTTTATTCAATGTTGTGAGCTTTCCTAAGCTTTCAGGGACAGAACCTGAGATTCTATTCATTGAAAGGTCTAAAACATTAAGAGATACAAGATACTCAATAGAGGTAGGAATTGTGCCTTGAAGCCTATTGTCATGCAAATCAAGCATTTCTAGCTGAGTACAGTTACCAATTTCTGGCGGGATTTCATTCAAGAGCTGATTTTCGGACAGTTCAAGGAAGCTCAAACTGCGCAGAAGGCCAATCTCCGGTGGAATTCGACCAGAAAATCGATTGGATCCCAACCTCAACCTGATCAAGCTAGTGCAATTGCCAATATCTGGTGGAAGCTCACCCGAAAACCCATTTGAGATCAGCATTAGTTTTGTCAAGTTTTTGAGATTGAACAGAGAATTCGGAAGAGACCCAGTAAGAAAATTGTGGGAAAGATCCAACAATTCAAGCATTTCACAGTCACCCAATTCAGATGGTATGTTCCCATGGAGCTGATTCTGCCAGGCAAAGAACTGGGTCAGCTCCTTCAACCGCCCAATCTCCGTTGGGATTTCGCCGGAAAGTCCATTGTTATCCAGTTCCAGCTGCTTGAGGCGTGAGAAGTTCCCAAAGAAAGGTGGAATTCTGCCAGATATGTTGTTATAAGACAGAAGAAGCTCCTCTATCACCCCTAAATTTGAGAACAAGTGAGGAATTTCACCACTCAGAGAATTCAAAGACAAATCAATAACTGTCAAACCCGTGCAGTTCCCGAGAGCCTCCGGTATGCTGCCGGTGAGATTGTTCTTCCACAACAACACCTTCTTGAGATTCTTCAACATGCCCAACTCAGGAGGAATCTCACCAATGAGTCTGTTTTCATACAGATACAGATTCTCAAGAGAGGAGCAATTTCCAATTTCAGAAGGAATCTTGCCCGAGAGATTGGTGGTGTAGATGGAAAGTGTCCTGAGATTCCTCAACTGTCCAAAACTCACAGGAATCTCACCAGAAACTGCAGTATCTGCAAGACCCAGAACTAATAGACCTTGGCAGTTGGATATCTCACTGGGGATCTCTCCATGGATTCCAGTATTCCCGCCTGCCCGGAAGACTTCCAGACCAAACAACCGGCCTAGTTCGGCCGGAACCTTGCCGGAGAACCGGTTATCAAACAGCTCTAGCCGCTGGAGATTGGAACAGTTACTAATCTGAGGTGGGATCTCACCTATCAAGGAGTTGGAATTCAATGAGAGGAAGCGCAATTCGGAGAGTTTTCCGATGTCCGGTGGGATATTTCCAGTGAGAACATTGTAGCTGAGGTCAAGGGTGGTCAGTGAGGACGAGAGGTTCGCAATGGAGGGTGGGATTAGTCCAGTGAGATTTGCATTGGAGATGATGAGGGTGGTGAGGGAGCTGAAGGAGAGGAGCTGGGTGGGGAAGGTGGTGGGGAGGTTGATGGACTTGATTTTGAATTCTGAGACAGACCCATCTGCGGAACATGTAATGTAACTCCAACTGCATGGACTTTTGTGGGCAGGGTTCCATGAAGAGAACAAAGAGGAAGTTGGGGAAGAGTTGAAGGTTGATAGCCATGAAATGAGAGTTTGGCCTTCAGAGTTTAATGCATTGATGGGAAGATAGATTGAGATACTGAGGAGGAAGAGAAGGAGAGAGATCACTGGCCTGGTTGATAACATGCTGATGAATTTGGGATAGTGAATGTGTGATTCTCTTCCTCTTGTGTTTCTTTCTAGCAGCAATTCAAGTTCTTTGAATGTTTTCAAGATGTTGCTATGGAAATCGTAGTGGCCCTTGTCTTTCTCAAGATTTACAGAAAAGAATGTATCTGTTTGTTTTGTTTTTTCTCCTTTCAGTTCCTGTGTACAGACCATACACTGAGACTCAGTGTATCAGCTTAGGTCCTTCAAATTAGTCCAAGTGGAGATTACCCACAAAACTAATCCATCAGATGATGCCAAGCATGCCCACAAATTCTGGCCCCATTGGTTTTAGCTGTTGATTATCACTCAATGGTCAAGATGATGGTATAGATATCCATGCATGGTCCTTCCATGATGGGACACCAGATCAACAGCTTCTACAGTTCCAATCTGATAAAATAAATTAGTTTTCAATGCACATAAAACTTATGCACATATGATCTCACTTTCATTGATTTACTTGGGAGAGCTTACCTCTGCTTGATTGGAATGTGCCATCAGCCAAATCTCTCTCTAATTCAAGATAATACACCAGTGAATTGATTACATTAATCCAATGGTATATCATGACGTCATGTGAGATGAAATGTTTGCCGTAATCAAAGGTGGGCCACAAATGGGGTGATTTAGATATAAGACACCTACATGGTGTCGTTTTGCATTAAAGCTAGGACAAGGCACGTGCAATGAGAATGACAACAATGATACTGAGTGGATTCTAAGCATGTGATGTAGAGACGAGAGCGTTCTGTCGTGGGGATAAATAGTACGAAGAAGAGTTTGTAAAATGGAGGATGTTGGTCCAATGAGATTGAGACTATATAAATATAAATGCTGCTTTCCATGGAGACTTTTGAGTGAAATGGTACCTTGTCAATGGTAGTGCCTATAGCAGCTGTGGGACCCTTACCTGTATCAAGGTGGTGGACCTCATTAGAGAGTGGCATAACCTGACTTGACCTGCCAACCATCCAAAGAGCATGCATAACTTAGGCTACCTCCAACCTGCTGCTTATATGAGGTGGATGCCAGAATAGTACTTCTGCAGGTCAGGTGAACTTTTTACCCGTATGATGATAAAGATGTATGTTAGGCCTCAACCTGCTGAGCCCCTTCGAATTTAACCTGTTTGCCACTATGCAAAACCTTGGTTGACCTGTGAACTCAATTACTGTAATCCGACCCACTGTTGTATGGATTGGATTTAGTCAGACCTATCTAATAATTGGGTTGATAAGAATAGAGCCTCAAGTACAAATCTCACCTCCCAAACCCAACTTGAGCAAATTAGCACCCCTATAGGACTTGTTTGTCCATGGACAGGATTCCACACTGTGTGCAGATTTCTATTTCAATGGAAAAGAGGAATTTTGGATTTCTATTTCTTATCATTTTCATAGTAAATTGAAATCCTCTTTATTGAGAAAAATCTCTTCACTTTTTTTTTCTTTTCTACAAAGAAAATGTCTCATAAATTTTGAAAAACTTTCTAACGTTAATGAGATTTTGCAATCCTTAAGTCCAAAATTTTATAATATAGGGATAACATGCAGCCTTTGCCATTTTCCACAATTTATTTTACTCCTCCTTGCAGTGAACAGGCATATGTTTTTTATTTTTGGTTTTCTAATGAAGATCAATATCATTAATATTAAAAGAGAAAAGAAGATAGACAGCTACAATAAAGAGGATTGGATGTCATGTCACACTTCAATTGATTTATACAGAGAATATGAGAGTGAAACTTTCTATTGGAAAGAGCCCAAGATCAACAAAGATCAAAAGAAAGAAGGCCTACCTTATTGTTTGGGTCTCTACTCTCTAGCTAATTAGATGTGGATTAGAAATGAAAGGACGCAGTGGCAACAAAACAATCATTTGTTGGAGTGTCTAAAAAAATAAAAAAAAAACCCAAAATCAGGAAAAGGTAGCAAAACTCCAACATGAGAGACACAGAGGATCAAAGACAAAAGATCTTTATAGAAAGGTCGTTTTATCATATACTTTAAACGGCCTCTCATAGGGATAAGGAATTCTTTTGTAGTTTGCACTGAATGAATGCAATGGGCCACCCATTTAATGCCCCCACATGAACCCATCACTTGCTTGAATGCATGAACCTTGTGAGCCCAATTTGACAACACATTAGGTGGGGCGTGCACTTCTATTTGTATTTTACTTTCCCAAATATTCCCTTTTGCCACCCCACTTTTTGTTGTAGGATTAGGATCTACAACAGCTTTTGCACTCCGTTGCTTTTTTCAAATAGGATTGTCTTTCAGAGGCATATGTTATCCTTTACTTCCAAGTATAGGAGGACTTTAGAATTAAAGTCATTTTAAAAAATATGTTCCTTATATTAAGTGTTGTCAGTTGTCTAGAGTGAAAAAAAAAAAAAATTGTTCACCATCTTGCCTTTGTTTGAATAGCTCATAGGATTCAATGAACCTTAATTTATCAGAGATGCTTTGATTCTGAAACCTCTTGAATAGCTTTGAGTCTCATAAAGTTTGGCAAATGTAGCATCTTTTTGTGTTTTTTTATGGTATCCAGCTAAGAGTGCTGGACTCATGAGACCCTATCCATGGTGAAAGAAGCCTGCTTTTTTAGAAAAATAAACCTAGAAATTCAACCAACCGTCAAAAGTATTATCTATATTGAGTTTGTGTTGTCAGGTATCCAACCTAAAATGAAGAGTAAAATGAAAACTCTACTTACCATCCACTTCATTGCCAATGATAGCTCGAAGATCCCCAAGTTCAAAAGCCTTCTAATATTCTATAGGGCAGGGGTCGCAAACTCTAAAAATGTCACAAATCTCTCTCTCTCTCTCTCTCTCTCTCTCTCTCTCTCACACACACACACACACACAAAAAAAAACCCATAAATTTCATTATTTGTCTCATCCAATTAGAATTTCAATTCGTTGAGTTCCTCATAAAATTGGCAAATGATAACAGTGGTTTTTACCGATTAATCCCTCTTTAACTTGGGTTTCTTGAGATAATGACAAAAGTTTCCAAATTGTCGGCAGAGTCACTTGACTCTGGTAATTTTTTTTACTATGTTTTTTGCATATGGGTTAGCTTTTCACCTATATGATTACACCCCTAAAATGCACTGTATGTCCTAGGAGTTCTGCAACAAAAGAAACCATCAAATTAAAAACAACCCACTTTCACCAAAAAGAGAAAAGGGCACATCTAAACCATCACTCTAAACCCACTTAGTCTAGGGTTAAATTAAAGTAGCCAAAAGCAAGACTTAGCACTCCTCTAATCCCCAAGGTTCTGCAGTAACTTTGAGCTCAAAGTCATGCTTGTGGCTCCCTGTACGTAGAATGGCATTGGGTCCGATGAGAACTGGGTATGCAGTGGTGCATACATTAGACCTTTTAAAATTATATCCCAAGAATGAGTTGAAATCTCTTAAGCTAGAAAAGATAATAATGTCATGTGGACAACGGGTGGGACAAAAACGTGTTAAAATCTCATGAGCCATAGTGGATAATATGATTTGGACAATGGTGAGAAAATACTTTTCCCTACTTCGTCATCTTGTTTTTAAAGTTACTTTGAAGTAAAATTGGTTTCTGGTAGAGTAACAAGAGTGGATACTTTTAAATTCCTGAAAATTGTGATCATGGTGGACATGCTGTCGGCATTGATGTACACGTGCGCGGAACAAAGTTAAGCGGGTGGACATGCTATTTTGGCGGGTCAATCCTCAATAATGGCTGTGGCATGCATGATGAGACAATTAGATCTTCCACACGAGTGCCAGTTTTACCCATCTGTTTTCTTTGCTTTCTATATAATATATAAGATCAGATCCTCTGCGGCTTTGACCTCATAGAAATTTAATTTGCCCGTACAACTAATGTTAGACTTAACGTTAAATTTTTTTTTTTTTAATTCAAGCGTTCCCAGCCCTTTGAGCTGGACTAGTCCCTCCGGATCCAGAGGAAAGCCGGATAAACTCTCAGGTAGTCCCAATGTGGTCATGCAGTTTCGAACCTACAACTTCCGGGTGCAAACCCTAGTCTTAGCCCAATTGAGCTCTAGTCATTAAATGGTCGAAACCTAAATATTTCCCGTTGAATTGTTCATGAAATATAATAAAGTCACGTGAGACTGCAGATATTGCACTATGTTGTATCTTAGGGAGTTGCGACTTTGCACATTTTTCACTATGCGATATTCTAGGACCATGCAATTATTGTACGGGGCAACTTTATATGAAATACTTAAACTTCGACTTTTTAAACAAAATTTCAAATCTAATGACATCTGCACACAGTAAAAATCCTTATCCAAATGACTGGAAACCTCAAGTCACTCAAAATAAGCACATTTTTCATGTCTAGGGTATCCTTTAATAGAAATTGCTCTCATCTTATAATTGGCTGTTTCATGGAGAACAAAGCGTGATAGGAATCTTAAGTATTGTTCATTAATCACATCTCTATCAAATGAAAAATCTTAGGATTGGACCAACCCCTATTGAGACAAGATTTGGGAGTACCCTATCCAATGAAGAGGACATTTATTTTTAACGGCTCAAAATTTAAATAAGTAAGAATTTCTATAACTCAAAAATCTTAGTGGATCTCACACGTGTTGCTTGTTTACGTGAATGCATGTATATTTTTGGGTCCCATCTCTATTCTTAATGATGTAAATGCATTCACAATAAAAGTGCGATGGCAATGTTTTGATAAGACCAGTCATGGTGCCTTGTATCCTACTGAACTGTCCGATTATTCTTTGCTTAAATCAAGTGAATTGTCGGGCGTAAAACTATAAAAAAAAATGAATGGTCAAGAAGATTTAGGCAACGGGTTACACCTGAGCAGGTTATCCAAGTGGCTCTTAAGTCTATTTTATTGGCTGAGAAGTCTATTTTTAGAGATAATGAGAAGCTTCTAAAGTATTAATTAAGAAGTAATTGAATCAAAGATGTGGGGGTGAAAAAAGACTAATACAGATTTCAAACAAGGAAAGTCCTCCCTTTTCAGATTAGGAGATTATTTAGGGCCAAGAGCTACCTTAAACAAGTGGAATAAATTTGGGGTTTTCCATAAACATTGGTCCATGAGAGATTGGTCATCCTGATCACGATGAGTGAAGGTTCAATGACCATGGAATTAGGTCTAATGCTAGATCATGCGATGCGATGGCAAGATATCAAATGGGCTGCACTTATCAAATTAAGGTGGCCCCATGTAGCTGCACTACACGTGCAAACAGTTTCCATGCATGCTTACATTCTTGGCCTTTGCCTTAAACTTTTCAATTTACAAGTTTTCTACCAAAGAGAAGAATTGTTTTTTCACATATGGGATTCATTGCCGAACCATACAAACTGCCTAAATTTTTAGTAAAATTGAAGAAAAGACTCTGGTAGAGAAATTTTAAATTTTGAAATTGTTGTTATTTTCATTTTAAAAAAATCTGAAATGTAACTTTATGAACATTTTTTTATTTGAATTGAACCAATATCTTTGGGCTTTCTTTTGTTTGATTTATATATTATTTAATGATGACGTCATGCTGATATCACAATTATAATGGAATTACCAGTTGAACTAAAGGGTGGCAGATTGGAATTAATTAACAACCACCATGGTTGCATAATATCTTTTCTCTTCTAAGCAGAAGCAATAAGGAATTTTCAGATATGTCATTTTCTAGACCAACATAGTTGCATAATATCTTCTCTCCTGAATTAATCTTTTCACAACCAATGGTCTTCATTTTTATAGTTCAATTTAAATTATATGTCTGGTTCTAGAAGCAAAGCTAGTTGGTATGATCGTTCTCTTTCTTAATATCTGTCAGATGCATGTGTCATTTTCACAAATTGAGAGCCCTACTCTTGAGCCCCATGGTTTTTGAGAGCCCTAGTCTTGAGCCCCATGGTCCCCTTACCTATAATTGTCCAGAACCTACCTGCATACACTCACCCTGTAAAATTGAGAGGCATTTGAAAGTTAGGTTCAATCATAGAGATATTTATTTGTGGGGTTGATCACCAAAAACTTTAAGCAAAACCAGTATCAGGTGGAACTAACTTATCATGTCAACCCCAAGGGGTAGCTCAGTTGGCCTAGGACTACGGTTTGCACCCGGAGGTTGTGGGTTCGAAACTGCTTTACCACACTGGGGCCACAGGGGGATTTTACCCAGCTTTCTCTCCTGGGCCCGTAGGGATTATTCTGGCCCAAAGGGCTAGGAACCCTACGTTATCAAAAAAAAAAAATGTCAATCCTTTAGCAAGGCTATTTTTCATTCATATTTGAATGAAACTAATTTAAATAAAAGTTTGGAATGTTTAATTAGATTGTTTGACAAAACAGGTTTGATTTCATTAGCTTTAAGACTTTTTTCTTCTTTTTCAAAAAAAAAACAAAAAACAAACCAGTAGGTGACTTGGTGAAAATGGACATAAATATCTAAATAAGTCATACACTTTTTTACTTTTCTCTTGACAAGTTTAACCACACAACTTTTAAACTAATGCAAGTTTGCATATACTACATATCCTTTATAACAATTTTGTTTGTATTATTTTTACTGTTGACAACTTTGCCTATATAACTTTTGTATTATGAAAATTTAATTTTTTTAAAATTGAATTAGACATACCAAATACTCTATTTGTAAGAAGGTCTAACTAAAACAACTCTATTTCAAACGACTTTATTTTAATAAGCTCTATTTCAAATACATAATTCGCTAAACAAGCCCTAAACAATCGGCATATTGGTGGGAATGATCGATTCAATCAAACAAAAGTGAATGGCCTTTAAAGTAGGCATTCTCTCTTAACTGGAAGGATAGGGATCAAAGCTTTCTCAAGTTGACACTATATATATGCTAATATTTCAATTACTGAACTTTCACTTGAAATAGATAATTTAGGACTAGCAAAGTGATCATTAAGAATGTCATATTATCTTTTGTTATTTTGGATTCTGCTAAATATTTTGCTTCAATCAAGTAAGATTTTGTCCAAGGAACTGTATTTTGACTAAGTTTAGCTTCTCTAACAACTCAAATATCTAGTGGTCTTTAGACTTTCTAAGTTGGCTGTTGGACCTGATGATGTCCTTGTAGGTGTTTAATTCTTGGTTCCTTTTAAAGGAATGCCTCCTTTTAATAAATAAAAAAAAATGTCACATTATCCCTATTTCAAGGAGACTAATCCACCCTCTTCTATTATTTAATGGGTCACATAAAATCTTCCAAAAACAAACAAAAACAAAAAGCATACTTATTTACATGTCCATATATATATATATGAGGATGAGTGTTGTGAGTCATTAAAAAAAAATAGAAGAAGAAGAAGATTAGATAGTTATGGTGAGGATTGTGATGGATATAGGTTGATAGTGTGGTGGAAGTGGAACCCATACATTCATTTGCAATTAAATGGTGGTGATTGTTGAGTGGACATGACATGAATCCCCTCCAGAATGTTGCAATTGGGAGACAAGTGAAAGAGATCAGGGCAGAAGAGAATTATATTATCCAACTCCTGTCTTCTTCAGTGCGCTTCAAACTACAGTTTTTCAGGAGGCAAGGCCTTTTCACAGCCGTCTAATCTTTTGATAAGACTGATCAAGCGGATGTCTGGCACAGTGGCCACTACATGACAAGCAGACCACATGAAGTGGAGGCCCCCACATTTGATACCCAACTATCATCCCGGCCACTTTTTCATTGTGGATTCACAGTCATTTGGTAGGAAATGGGCCATCTCCTAGTGCTGTAAATGGAGGCCTAAAATATCCTGTTACCTGATGGATTTACCCTGAGAAAATATCATTGTTGAGATCTGAGCAAATTGAATATATATCTATATATATTTATATTACATGGGGAAATGATTAAATAGGTAAACAACATTTAATGGTATCCCATTCATTTTTTTTTTTTATGGCCTAGTTTGATCCCTTGGCAAGAAAATGAAATGTTTATAGGGAGACAAGATGGTATTCTTGTGAACATTTCCTATGATGGAATCTAGTGAAATATTGAAGGTGATTTTGTCTGGTTTTGCCTGAAAACAATGCAAAAGGTTTTAATATATGGGAAATATACAGAGGATGGAGAAAGGCTTAATAAGCCAGGGGTTTCATCCTCAAAAATCAAGATTCCTTGGTTGCTTATTCAGGCTTGTTGACCAACTTTCATGGATCACTCAAACCAGATCCAACCTGTTTACACCCTTAAATCGGTTTCTAGTAGGGGTGCTCATGGACCGGGCCCAGCTCTCTTTCGAGCAGGCTTGGATTAAGTGAGAGAAATCCCAAAGCATGTCTCAGCTCATCCCGAATAAGGAGTGTTTACAATTTAGTGTTTAATTTGTCTAAACAATTGCTAGAGAGACCAAACAAGTGAAAGAAAGCCTGGAATGGCCCACCCGATTAACTAAATGAATGCGGTCAAGCCCAACACATCTTGTGATGGGCTTGGGCTAGATACGGACATATGTTTCTAATGTCGGTCCATGCTTGGATATGCCTTAGCCGGCCCGATTCATGAACACCCCTAATTCCTACCCACGGAAAAATGAGTGCAGTTTGGGTTGAGTTCATAGTGTATAAGGATCTTAATTGAAGTTGCTATTAGTACCCAAATCGAGTTTAAGTTACTGGACCCTTCTCCTACTCCTAACATATGTTTATTTCTAGGGATAATAGTAGAATACTCACCTATACTATGCTCAAAATGCAGACCACCCTCCTAGACTTTAGTATTTTGTACTAGACCTACTTGTATTTTAAATCACAATACAAATAGAGATGGCCGTGATGGAAAATATGGAATGAAAAATTTACCCCTCCATATATAAGATGTGTCTTGGCATTTTTTATCATTTTCCCCTTTCTCGCTTGCGGCTAGGGTTTTCTTCTCCCCAAAATCCAACTTCATCTGAATCCAATTCCAAAGCCTTAATTCCCAAATGCCCCAATTCCAAAACCTTAATTCCCAAATGCCCAAGTCCAAGATTCCAACTTTCCACTCCTCCTCCTTCATCTTCCTCCTCCTACTAGGGTTTCTCAATCTCGCCCTTTTCTCCATTTTTATTCGGTTACAGTTTCAATTTAAACAATTTTCCATAGTGAAATGTGCTTCCATCTCTTGTTTAAGACATTGAAAAATGATCCTTTACACTTGACATCAGCCGTAGAGCGAGAGGAAAATCAACCAAGGTTGGATCAAAGGACAATGTGAGGGCCAAGTGGAAGAAGAAGCATATGAGGAGGCTAGGGCCTGTTTGTTTGCGGGACTAGGAACTCCAATGGTCACCTATGATTTCAAGGGATCAGCCACGGCAAGGTCCAAGAGGATTTTCCCTCTTTTCTATTTTACTTCTCAATCCATTCATCTTCTTTTTTATCATTTTGATGTGGGTTCTAGTACTGATCTAAGCATTCTTTTTATATGGGTTATGGTATTGATGGTAGAATAAGGGGTTGGGGTAGAGAAGAGTTGTGCATATGATTGGCGGCAAGGACTAAGTTGAATTTGATGTTGGGTAGAGATTTGATGTTCGGTGATGGTGGGGCTAGTGGCAATTTGAGGAAAGATGATGGGCTTGGTGGTAAGGTGATAAGGGATTTGTTGCAGGTAAATGTATAAGGAGATGATCAATGGGCTTGGTGGTTGGGTTTTCTATTTTAGGGATGTTGAAGAAGATGATGGGTTTTTTTATTTCAGAGGTAAATAAGTCATTTTGGGTGAGTAATTTGTCGCCAGTACGCATCAGACACTATTTATACGACCTGCGCCATTAATATTAATGGAATCCGTTCATTTTGCAAGTTAATTAGAACTACATGTATGTTTAGTACAAAATATCAAAGTTCAGGGGGGTGGTCTGTATTTTGAGCAAAGTACAGGTAGGTATTCTGCTATTATCTCTTATTTCTATAAAGCACTTAATATACTTCAGATACTTACATAATTATTTTAAGGAAAACCCTCTCATAGAAGACGTTGGAGGAACTTTTTTTATACCATTAGATGGGACCAAACCCTTCATGATGGATCCAAACCCGTCACAATCACCAACTCCCCTTGAATTGAAGCTTACCATAATTATACAATAATCCAAATTATACTCATAGCTGGATTGAGTTTTATGAAAAGTATAGCTAAAGAAGTAGTTAAGAACTTACGATAATTACAATGATCTAATTGAGATGACATTTTTCAAAAATCTAAGAACCTTTCATCACACTCTATCCTCCCTGTACATAAGGGGAGACTGTCCACTCAAATAAATAAAAATAAAAATAAAAAAAAGCCTACATAATTTGTCAGAGATGATAGACACGGAAAGAGACAACGTCTCCGGGATTCGAACCCTGACAATTAGGTGAGAATTGCCGCTTCTTATCATTGTGGTAGAGAGTCATTCACACCCATTACTTAATATATATATATATATATATATATATATAATTGTACCATCTTATATATACAGACCATGCACTCTACATCCCTAGTTAATCAAACCTTTTCTAGAGAAGATAGAATCCTTATAAATTCTAAGCTTACTAGTATTTTTGTTTTGTGGATTCTATTGCCTTGAGAGTTGAGAATAGTATTGGAGTAGGTTTTTTTTTTTTTTTTTTTTTCTCCTTCCAACCCCCTAATCTGGGATACCAAAAAACAAAAGAAGCATTGGAGGAGTTGGCCTCCCCATTGGCTAACTGACAATCAAATGCACATTTGAAACCCATTGGATATACTGTCATATACATGTATCGAAAATGAGGAGAATCTTGACTTTTACAAACATATTGCCATGTATCGAAAATGAGGAGAATCTTGACTTTTACAAACATATTGCCCTTTTGCCTTTTTACAAAGCTTGGCCATGACACTTTCATAGCAGACTGACAAGTGCAAACAGGAATGGCTCCTGTTATTATTAAGTAATCACCCATTTGAGGGGCTTGTTTGATAGGTGGGCCCAAGTGAGCGTGGAGGTTTCACATGTGGCCACCTGATGATCCTTTATCCGGCCCTACATGTTGGCCCACCAATTAAATGCACTGGCCAAAAAGGTCAGGTGGGCTCCAATTATATATGAAAAGATGGTTTACTTGTGATTCTGCAACTCACTGGTTACTGTTTGCCACCTGAGTTCTGGGCCAGGTACAGTTAATAGGACCCACCTGGTATCCTGGGTTGGAACCATACAAATAGCACATACATCAGAAATTTGAACACTTGATCCAGTGGGGTCTTCTATGGATTGATGGGTCACATGATCAGAATAATATATATATATATATATTAAATGACATTTTAAGAATTAAGTTTCAGAATGAATGCTTAATTCTTCAGATGATACCCTAGCGACCCCCATCAATCTAAAGTTGGTCAATGCCTCCTACTGATATAAACCAAAAAAAAAAAAGCCTCTAATTCTATAAATTATGCTGGGGCTGTCAACAGGCCTGATTTAGAGCAGAGGTATGTCGGCCCAAGTCTGGGCCTGATTAGGATTGTACTATCCAGATCTGACAAAGACCCTAGATCCCAGGTTCTAGCATACCAAATATGATGTAATGAAGGTTAGAGCATGCCCTTTTTAGGTCTAAGTCCAATTGAGGCCCATTTCTATAGAAAGCCCAATCTAGTTAAAGAGCTCTGGTTATACTATTCAAAAAATTAAAAATTATATCATATATATTTGTGTAAAAATACACAAATATAACATACATAAACATGTACATATATATATATGTATTAAAGTTTATCGATAACTAGAGCCCAACAGATACCGAGGTCTGACCCGGCCCGATAAATAATCCATGCCCCAAATCTGTGTCTGATGAAAGCAAAGGATAGAATCTCACCATTTTCATCAATGTTGCATCCATTGCTATAGACATGCCAAGATGGGAACATAAATTGGAATCTTCTGTAGTTGTATTAAATTCAATGGAAATAAATCCTAAGATGGTAGAATCCCATTTCAGGAAACTACGTACCTTCCTATGGTCATGTATAAATACACCTTCCTACCTTCCTAAATGCAACTCAAAACTCAACAAGCATATTCTACTACCACCACAAACAACAGCATGGTTGCGGGTACAGTGAACAATGAGATCATGTCTCAGGTCTCACCTGCAAGATTATGGAAGACAATTGTAAAGGACTCTCACAATCTCATGCCCAAGCTCATGCCCGGCATCATATCGAGCATCACTATTCTCGAAGGAGATGGCGGGCCAGGCACCATTAGACAGTCTAACTTCACTGATGGTAATGTGCCATCTTAATGGAAATTTCACCACCCTGGATGATGATCACATACACTTACACACATACAACCATTGTACACATGACTTTTTTTTTGCTAAAGGGTAAATTATATTGAAAAGAAGGGGGAAAGGGAGGAAAAAGAATACAAAGCCTCAGAAGAGACCACCAAAATACAAGGGCCGAAGCAGAAGAGGAAAACAAAAAACTCCTAAGAGAAAAGAAAGAGAAAAGAAAGCTCCAGCAACTCAGCTTGAGAGATCTCAGAACTGAGGAGCTGGCTCAAAAGGAGAGGCCTACGGAGATACGGAGAGAAGCAGAACACTCCTGCCTACCAGCTAGACAACTCAAAACCTGCGATCTGAGGAAACTCTCAAAGAAGCAGCCATAGCAGTCAGGTGAGGGCTGACAAATGGAGAATTCATATGCTTGAGAGAGAAGGAGATAGCTTCGGATAGGTTGGCCTGGATGAAGTGGAAGGAGGGTCTGCGCTCTTCAAAGATTGCTTCATTCCGAACTTTCCATAGGAAATATAAGACATTGATGAATATAGCTGCCGTAAGCTTGATTCCATTTGCATCTGAAGAAGAAGAGAAGGACTTCCACAGAGTGGAGAGGAGAGAAATTGGTTGGAGGGGGAACCTCTGCTGCTTGGAGCAACCAGAACCAAATTGTTTTAGCTACTTCACATTTGAAAAAGAGGTGACCGACTGAATCTTCTTCTGCTCTACAGAGGGTGCATCTAGAGGCAAGGGAAATTCCTATCCGCTTGAGCCAAGTTTCTGAAGGAAGTCTGTTGTGCATTAGACGCCACCCGAAGCAGTTTACTCTAGGAGGTGAAAGAGAATTCCAAACCAACTTGGGCCATGGAAGACGAGGACCTCTGTGTCTGATTTTCTGCCAAGCAGAACTTTGAGTTAGCTTCCCATCTGAAGAGTCTTTCCAACTAAGAGAATCACTTGAACCTGGATTTAAAATTTGATCCTTGAGAAGATGAAGAAGGTGCTGCTGGATGGGAGGTGATAGATGCTCTGGGGGAACCCAAGTCCCTGCTTGAAACAGAGAAGAGAGACGCTGATCTTTTGGAAATAGGTGGCCTGGGAAGCTCGAAGAGATAGGAACTCTGTCTGACCAGGAATCGTGCCAGGCGTTGATGCTCTGACCGTTGCCTAGGGTCCAGGAGCTTCCTTGATGAATAATGAAGGCTGATCTTCGAATTTTTTTCCAGATACTAGAGCCATAAACCGAATTATCTGAGCTCCATATGGGGCGGTATTTGAAGTAGCAATTCCTAAACCATTTAGGCCAGAGGGAATTAGAGGTAGATGCTTGCCATCCAAGCTTAAGAAAAGATGCTGTGTTCACCTCTGTTATTTTTCTTATACCCAATCCACCTTCTGCCTTAGGGAGGGTGACTGTAGACCAGCTGATATAGTTTGCCTTTTGTTTGGTAGCATTCCCAGACCAGAGGAACTGCCTCATCAGTCGCTCTATCTCATTGCTAACTGAGGCAGGAAGAGGAATAATTGTTGCCAAGTGGATTGGAAGACTTGAGATAACGAACTTGATGAGAGTAAGTCTGCCTGCAAAAGACAGCACTTTGGCTTTCCAAGCTGAGAGTTTGGCCTGAACTTTATCTAGCAGAGGAAGGAAATGACTTCTTTTTGGGGTGCCAAAACATATTGGAGTGCCCAGGTACTTGAGGCTGGATGAGGCTGCTTGAATTCCGAGTGTGGAACTGATATTGCTCTTCCTTCTTGTACTGCATTTGCCAATGAAAAGGTGACTCTTCTGCAAATTAAAAAATTGGCCTGATGCCTGCTGGTAAGACTCCAGGAGGTCTTGGAGGATTGAAACACTAGTTGCTGCCCCTTTCATAAAGATAAGGATGTCGTCCGCATATAGCAGATGACAGGGAGTGTTGGGAACCTTGGAGAGAGGAAAGACAAGACCTTGGAGCTGAAGATTGCTAAGATGAAGGCTCAAAATTTCCTCTGCTAGGATGAAAAGGTATGGAGACAGGGGGTCTCCTTGTCTGATTCCACAGGAGGAGTTGAAAAATCCTTGGGGCCTGCTGTTGATGAGCACTGAGCACTTAGAAGTGCAGACGCACTCTTTTATCAAGGCTATCCATTCCTCAGAGAAATGAAAGAACTTGAGAGCAGAGAAGAGGAAGGTCCAATTCAGCCTGTCGAATGCTTTGGAGATATCTAATTTTAGACAAAAGGAGCCCTTTACAAACTTAGAGTTCAGTTTTTGGAAAAGCTCAAAGGCCAATCCTGTATGATGCTGGATGGTTCTACCCTTTATGAAAGCGGCTTGGTGAGGAGATCAGATTCGGAATTATAGTAGAGAGCCTGGTGGAGAGAATTTTTGTTAGAATTTTGTAAGTGAAGTTCAATAGGCTGATGGGTCTGAAGTCTGATAGGGTGTCCGGAGATTTCTTCTTTGGAATTAAGGCTAGGAAAAATGAGTTGGAGGCTCTAAGCAATCTTTTGGTGAGGAAAAAATGTTGCACTGCTGCAATTACTGTGCTCCCTATGATGCTCCAAGAGGCTGTGAAAAAGGCCCCATTAAATCCATCTGGGCCGGGGGAACTGTGCTTGTTAAGGGAGAAAACAGCCTGTTTAATCTCTTCCTGGGATGGAGAGGAGGTGAGGAAGGCATTGTCTGAGACAGAGACCTTTGGGCTTTGGATTTGGAACAGAGAAGGGTTGGAAAGACTTACCTGCGCCTTAAAGAGGTTGGAGAAGTAGTCCACTGCATGTGCTTGAATGGTAGGTTGATCCTCAGTGACTGTGCCATCTATGGATAGATGATGGATTGATTTAGATGCACTCCTAACCTTTGCTGAGAGATGGAAGAATTTGGTGTTATGGTCTCCCTCCTCCAACCACTGAATTCTGGATCTTTGTTTCCAATGAGTTTCTTGGGCTGAGAGTGCCTCATGAAGATCTGCTTTGGCTGAAAGAAGGGCTTCCCTGGAGAGATCTGTAGGGTCTGAATCATATTGGATTTGACAGAGAAGGACTTGTTCTTCTGCTGAATTGATGTTCTGGGTAAGGGTTCCAAAGGTAGATTTACTCCATAGCCTAAGGGAGTGCTTTAGAGTTTTTAGTTTGTGGGCCAAGGTGAATTGAGGGTCTCCAGATGTAGGTAAATCCCAGCTGGCTTTGACTGTATCTAGGAAGGAAGGGTGCTGCAGCCATTTGTTTTCAAATTTGAAAGGGGGGGGGGGGGGGGGGGGGGGGAGGGAAGGGGGAGGGTGGTGAAGCAGGAGGATCGGACTGTGATCTGAGGCAATTCTAGGCAGATGGTGGATTGTTGGGTCTCTGTAATGGTGGAGCCAGGAGGAATTGACCAGGGCTCTATCAAGCCTTGCCGCCACATAGGAAGAACCTTGTCTATTATTAGACCAGGTGAACCTGTTTCCTACAAAGTTGGTGTCATTGAGGCCTGCTTGGAGCACAGCAGTTTGAAAAGCTTTCATGGAGGAGGGAGTTGGGGGCCGGATACTAAGCTTATCAGCATTACTGAGGGAAGCATTAAAGTCCCCAATGAAACTCCAGGGCTGGGTGGATGTGGAGGAGTCTGTAAGGACTGCCCAAAGATCCCTTCTTATGGAAGGGTTGGAGGACCCATAGACTCCTGTAATTATGGTGGATAGACCTGTTGTGGGATTAAGGAGGGACATGGAAAGGTGTTGAGGGGAGGAATCCTTAACAGAGATAGAGAGGAGCTGAGACGATCTTGAAAGGCACCAAAGGTTAGCAATTTGGGTGGTGGCTGAAGGGCCATTGGAGTGTAAGGTATCAAAGCCAAGACTGCTCCAGCTTTGAGAGATGGCTTGGGAGAAGAGAGTCATGGGTTCTGAAATGAAGATTAGATCTGGGATGTGTTTACGAATCATGTTGGCCAGTGCACGTTGAGTGGGGTGATTGGCTATACCCCTACAATTCCAATATAAGACTTTTAACATGGGGAAGAGGTTTGGGGGGGGGTGCTTGCCTCTTGTCCTCCTTGTGGACGGTCCAGGATTAGGAGCTGGAAGGGATTGGTTTTTACCTTTCCTAACTTTTCCTCTGATGTTGGTAGTTGGAAGGGCAGTTATTTCCAGAAGGGGGCTCAGGGGGGTAGTTAGAGGACTAGTTGTGGCTTGGTCCTTTAATACAGAGCTGGAGGGGCTTAAGGTAGCTGGGAAAGGCAGGTCTGTTGTCTCTGTGGGAGTCTCAAATCCAGGAGGCAACTCAGGAGAGGAGAAGCCTTCTGAGTGGGCGAGGAGGTTGCGGCCATAAATTGAGGGGTTGTCAACTGGGTCTAGGAAGGAGTGGTTTTCTAGGATGGAGAAAGGATTGGAGAGGTCAATGGAAGGAGTAGCAGTTTTCTGAAGGATGGTTGAAACTACGTCATAGGGGAGATTATTAAGGAGGGAAGGGGATATGGTTTTCTGGGTCAGAGCTTTGGAAGGCTTGAGACAGGTTTGGGCAGAGGGATGGGGAGAATCTGAGGGAGGTAGCTCTGAATTAGGAGGAGGAGAGGCTGAAGGAGAGGGATTGGGAGCTGAGGTTACTGGGGTAGAGGATGTGGTTGACAGAGAGGGAGGAGGGAGAGAGGAGGAACTGAGGAGGTTCTCTAAGGGCTCCCGGACTGAAGGATTTGCCTGAGTGTCTTCCTGGAAAGGGGATCTGACTATGGGTGTTAACTGGGGAGGTTGTTGCTGGGAGGAGGAGGGGGCTATGAGGGGGGGTGGAGAAGTTAGGACAGAGGAGTCCATTGAAAGAGGACAAGAGGACTGACTGTGGCGAGTGGAGAGGCAGAGGGAACAGGGGCAATGCTCGTATGCCACTGAGATTTCCTGATCACCTTCCCCTTGGAAGTTAACCAGGATGGAGGAAGGCTTAGGCTTGGAGAGATCTACATTCACTAGAACTCTGGCGTAAGAGAGGATACGCTGAGCCGAAGTGATGGAGTCCAGTTTGATTGGTTGTCCTACTGCATTTGCAAGGGAGAGGATAATATTTTGGCTCCAACAGTGGTAGGGAATCCCAGACATGCGAATCCATACGGGAGCAATGGAGGGCCATGAGGATTCATCCTGACCAGGAATCCAGGAAAGGAAGAAGAGTTTCCTTCTGTCAAAGGAAAGGGGGGAGGAGCTGAGAATGAATACTTTGTCTGCTGGGGAGTTAAAACGAAAGATGAAATGGCCTCTGTTGGTGAGGGAGACCATACAGGGCCTGGATAGATTCCATTGCTTGGCCTTGGCTTCCATCCATTCCAGGGATGGGCGTTTACCTGCAAATCTTCCAATGACTGCAAAAGTAAAAGATTCTTTACTGGAAACAAGCATCGATTGAGGTATAGAAACAGATGGCTTACCATTGATCCACTGAGGAGGAGGAAGGGAGATGGGAGGACTGAGAAAAAAAGGCACCGAAGGCGCTGAGAAGAGGTTAGCAAAAGATTGCTGGAAAGGTGGAGGAGGGGGGTTTAGGGGGGCTATGAGGATAGGGTCCGGGATGACTGCATGCACGATAGGACAGGGAACTACTGGGTTGGAGGCTGAGAGCGGCAGGGGGGAGACCTGAGAGGGGAGGGGGGGGAAGTTCGAGGGGTGAAGAGGGAGGGGAAAGGGGGAGCTGGGAGCTGGGAGAGAGGGAAGCTGCTGAAGAAGCTGACTGACTGAGGGTTGGATGGGGGGGGGATGGAATGGGGGCGGAGGTTGACCTGTGGAAGAGTTCGGGAGGGATAAGGGAAAAAGGGAACTGGGAGTGGGAAGGATTGGAGGTTGCAATGTCTGGTTTTCAAAAAGGTGGGAGGCTGGCTGATGCAGTGACTGAACGGAGGTGGGCGGAGGGGGCTGAAGCTGGGCCTGAGCTGTAGTGACCGAGGAGGGTTGAGGGATTTGGTTGTTGGACGGGAAAGGTAGGTGGTTGGACGGGAAAGATTGCAGGGTGGACGGGAAAGGTAGGTGAGTTTGGGCGGGAGGGAGCATTTTTAAAAGTCTGGTTGGCCCATTGTACACATGACTTGCATGTAGTTTAACTGAAAATATCTAAATCATTGGTTTCCAAGCCATCAAATCACATAGAACATATTTTACTTGCTCAATTTTTTGCCATAGAAACTGTCAGCTAGCTGGCACTTCTCCATCTATAATCAGGTTAGAATTATTAAATTAATCCTTATTGGATGGTCTAGATTGATGTACATGTATTTGTTTTACAATGAATTGTCACATTGCAAGAGCATTTACATATTTTTCTTGTTAGTTCTTTATTTTGTATTGGATCAGTAACAGTTTTGATGTGCTTGTGCTGTTAAACATGCAGCCATCAAGGATTTTAGCTAGTACTGGAAGGACTGTGTGGATGCAATCAATGAAGAGAGCGGCGTGCTTAAGTACTCAGTGATTGAAGGTGTTCTGATAGGGAAGAAAGTGAAGTCTACTTCATTTGAGCTCAAGTTCGAAGCACGAAAAGATGGGGGTAGCATATGTAAGTTGAATGGAGTGTATGAGACTACTGAAGATAGCCTACCAACTGAAGCTGAAACCAAAGAGATGATGGGAAGTAAGGTGTCAATGTTCAAAGCAATTGAAGGCTATCTTGTTGCAAACCGAGCTGCATATGCCTAGCTTAAGCTCTAAAATGAGGATGTGTGGTTTCATTATTAAGAGACAAATAAGATTAGATTTCACTGGGCTTGTGTTAATTTTCTTCTTTTAGTGATGTGTCTTTGCATTGTATTAGTATCAAATAAGAATTTTACAGTTTTCCAACACTTTTCCATTCAAGTAGGTCGAGATGGTCTACTTCATGTGTCCTATCGCAGATAGTCCACAATTCAGAAGCAAATAAGATTTGACAGATGCTTGCTATCACTGTGTCCCACTTTTTTAGTATATATGAACTTTAGAAGTTGTGTTTTTAGTATAACCATACAATGAGTGCTTATTGATGCATCTTCAAAAAAAAAAAAAACAAACAAACAAACCAGATGGGCCCAAGATTTCAATTTGCCGAGAGCGGAATGACTGAATTTCCTAATTTAAACAAAGGTTTACCATTGGATTTAGGAACCCAAGAGGTAAACTATCATTTCCTAATTTATCATTTGCTAATTTTGGATTTAAGAAAAATTGAATTTATCCGTAATAGCCAAATTAGAAACAGGAATCTACTACATTCTTTTTTGTTTTTTTGTTTTTTTTGGGGATCTAAAATGTTTTTTTTCTTCCAAAGATTTGCATGGAAATCATCTAAAATCTGAAATTAGGATCAGGGCTAGAATCATTTATAGCCAATAGAGATTGTGATTATTGGATGTACTGGCCCTTGTAAAATTTGAGAAACTAGGTAATTAAATTCACTGTATCTTCTTTACAAGAAAACACTCCAGTTCATGTAAGATAAGAAGAGAGAAGAAGATAGAAAGTATAATTCAAACTAATTAAATGAGAGCTATTAGAACTTAAAATTCAAATTCATTTTCTCACATCTCTTTTCTCTCCTCCAAATATCTCTCCCTATTATTGCTAAAACCCCTTTGATCAATTCTGCTGTGTAGTAATTAGACAAGAAATCAAACAAAAGAAAGGTAGAACTTTGAAAAATATGGTTCTTGATATAAATCGTTCGAAATCTGTAAAATAAAGATAAATGTATGGAGTTCATGACTACAAGCTGAGTAGTTCTTCCAACAAAAAGGTATAACACAAGTACTTAGAAGAACTTAACTATAAATAGAGGAGTAGAAAAATAAAACTAGCAGATTCAACTCAAGATAGCCAGATTGGAAAATTAAAACTAGCCCTCTGACCAATGTAAATCATATTTTTTCACCTTTATTAATTTATGTTCAAGTTACCATGTTCCTATTAGTAAGGTTCCTTGAAGGCAACTACATAAATGATACAGCAAATGGCAAAAATTATAATCACAACATCAATTGTGAGTGCAGTCGTTGCCTGGTCGCTCAAGTCCATATTCCTGCCACCGAGTCGATCAACCATGTCTGGGACTGACTCCCAATTCTTGACATCTTGCTCATATGGGTCCTCTAACTTCATCTTCATCCGCTCTGCTTGCCGGCTAACAGCCTCCTGAGCTAAGGTCCAGTCGTAGAATCGCCTGCTCTCTTCGTTGCTCAAAACATCATAGACCTCTTTCAGACGCATGAACTTATCAGATGCAACTTTCAGAGGGAGGGAAGTTGTGTCGGGATGGTATTCCTTAGTTAGACGTCGATAAGCAGCTTTAATCTCCTCTAGATCGGCTTCAGCTGACACTCCTAGGAATCTGATCACCATGTTTCATTGTCGTTAATCTGAAGTTGTGAGCACTTGCACATAATTGTTGTGTTTTAAACCAAATACCATGTTCCCAAATACATATACAAACCAAATACTACGTTCTCAAACATGCATAGATCGACAACAAATACAGCATAGTAGTCTTGGAGTGTAATGGGGCCACCTAGGAGATTGGAGGACATGTAAGTGCTATATTTTGGGTATGGTGTTCACCAAGGAAATGAGATGGTGTAGATGCGGCATCTCTAAACATAATGGTAAATTGAATCTAGGGGCAAGCCACAGGTCAGAAGGGATGAGATCAAAGGTGGCCCCACAGGCTTTACACTGTCCCTCTTGGAATCAAATTATGTGCACATTTATTAAATTTGCTCTGCTAATTAATCTACCAAAATCTATGGTGTTGGTAGAAGCAGCATAAATATCTTCTCAACACTTTTCCTCAACCAGGTGGGTCTGATACAATATTAAATTTCCTCCGCTAACCAATCCTACCAAAATCTTGAGATGTTAGGGTAGAAAGTACTTTTCAACACATGTGCACGTGTATGGGTTTCCTTCTCTTGTGAACTCTGAAGGAGAATTTTATATGTGCAAGTGTGCGTGTCAAAATCTTTCACTCAGGAAGTACCTCTTGCAATTTGCATCAGGTAGCAGTTTTTGCCCCTTGTGTGACCGACCTATGATCACTCCAATGCTCTCAAAAAGACTATGCTCTCATGTAGGTGAAGTTTCACCTCCTATACTAGACCCAAGAATTGGCAGCAACCATAATTTGATACTAATCTGAATTGCTCCCAAACATAGTAAAATTCCAATCATAAACTCCTCTTATCAGGAAAAAAAAAAAAAAATTTGACTCATGCAGTTGTTAGCTTTTAAAAAACTTCAAAACTAACAGTTCAAAAGATGTTAAAGAAAGGAAAAAATAAATAAATGGATAAAAGAAGAGTAGAAGATAATGATAGAGGGACAACAGGACACTTACTGGTAGTGAGAATCAGTAGAATTCTCAAGCAAGTCAGCAAACTGGAGTCCAAAATTGTTCTCCTTCTCAAGTTGTTGAGTGGGTCTTTTGGTTTTCCCACCTCCAATCCATCCCTCATCAGGATTCTCCCAGTGAATCCTAGTGTCCACGCCAGGTGGGGCCTTTTTGGGACTGAAGGGTGGCCCACCCTCAGAATCCTCTGAGGCCACAGCACACACTCTACCATGTGGGTGTCTTCTACTACCACAGCTACTTTGGCCTTTTGGGGTTCGGGTTTGGGTCCGAAGGAGGATAGAGAAGGGATGTGCAGCGGTAGAAGAAGCCATGGCTCCGGTATTTGTTTGCTTGTATAAGAGGAGAGAAGAAGAAGAAGAAATGGGTGGTGGGAAAGTAAGAGAAGCAATACATTTGATGGACCCTCCATATATACCTCCTGGAACCTCTACGTATTCGTCCACTTAAAAAATGAGTGGTAGAGGTTTCAAAGAAGTAAACGGGGTGTTGCTGAGATCAGATCTTTTACAGGCTGAATCTTGTAGAAGTTTCCTGCAGCCCAACTTGGACTTGGTGGAGTGGGATAAGGTATGAATTTGTTTCCACGTCTTATGTTCCAAATCCACTCTACGGTTACCTGTGTTGTGTGTATTTGTTTGGATTTAGCGGGTGAAAAAGTCCACCCCCGCCCGACCTGGGGGACCGAATTCAGGCCCAATCCCCCAGGAGGGCCGTTGGATCTCAGGTTCAGGCGGGATAGCACAACTGTTAGCAGGCGCCACCCGGATTATCTAAAGTCGGGCGGGATAGCACGACTGTTAGCAGGCGCCACCCAGAAGAATAATTCTGATGAGTCAAAGACCTCAGGGATACCCACATCATCGAAAAAAAATATTCATATGAATAATGGACAAATAGCCAGGATTTTAGGAGGAGGATGATATTTGGGCTGTGTATTTAGGCCCATGGTGTAGTTTGGGTCTCATTTTTTTGGACTAATACTAATATGGGCCCAATCTGAAGTACATTTTTTAAGGCCTACTCCGAACCAGGATGACAGATGAAGGAAGAAAAAAATAACACAACAAACATACATGGAGATGCAGGGTATCGAACCCCGTACCTCTCGCATGCAAAGCGAGCGCTCTACCGTTTGAGCTACATCCCCAGTTGGTAATATTTTTAATGGTTTATATTTTATTATAACAACAGTTTAGTTGTTACCACCCGCTAGTACGGACACCAATGTAATGAGAATAGATCAATAGAAACTCAAACGACTGCAGGCTTTACGTAGCAAAAAAAAAATGTTTTCTTGGTCATCTAGTCAACCAACAAGTGGGCCAATCATGTCAACAAGCACCATCCACTTACCTCACTGATAGGTGGCCACAGTTCTCAAGTGGCTGTGTAGGGTTCAAACTTTAGGTACCCTACATTTTTTTCATTTGTATGGACTTTCTTTCTACTTGTGTAGACTCCTTTCCCGCTTGTATGAGCCTTCTTTCTGTGTGTGTGCAGGGGCTTTTTCTTCGGTCCCAACCCCCTTAGCTTGAACAAGTGCAACATGGAACCATTCACCTTGTGAAATATTCCCTGCCACCATCGTTATCAACATCATTGTCATTCCACTCCTGTTTCTTCAGTTATTATGTTATCCTCATCTGTAAGGTGCCTAGTTATATTCACGGTTGAGTCATGTTTCATATGAAACGGCAATAAGAGTTAAAAGGGATAGCCTTCCAAGTTCCAACACTTAGAAGCATCTTTATGCCTCAGGACCTGATACTTGTTATTCTATCTGGAGCAACATGTATCTGTCAAACATGGGGTCTCTAAGAGGGATAAGCAACTTCTTTAAAATCAAGGATATAATACCGCACTTAATTGCATTTTGCTCTTAACTATACCACAAATCCAAATTTGGTGATGGTGAATGGCGATCGGAACCATGCAAGAATTGAATCAACTGAAAATTGTGATAAATTCTAGAGTTCACTTCATATATAATAATAGTTGATCATAAAAAGAATACAATAAAAATAATGAATAATGCAAGAAATTTATAGCCTCAACATCTGGGCAAACACTGATCCCAAGAACGCCCCCGCAAGAGTGACCCATCAAATGAACAAAAGTTCTAGAAACACAACTACAAAGACCTCAATGTCATTTTCAAGACATTATTGTTTCTCTCATTTTCAAAATCATCAGCGCAGGTGTGGTAGTTTTGCTAAAAGCAGAGATAAGGAAAATAAATAGAACTCGTTTTCCTACTCATCTAAAACATACAAAATCATTTCTTGATCAATTTTGTATCCAGCACTGCACGAAGTCTACGAGTCTCGCTAGAAACACATTCGCGATCGAACAAAGCGGACACAACTGCAACTCCTTTCAGATTTGGAACACCAATGTCCATGACAGAACTTGCATTTCCAATGCCAATGCCACCAATTGCAACCACAGGTAATTTGGAGGCCAAACAAACATTCTTCAACCCATTCAAGCCAATGGTGAGATTGTTCTCCTTGGTGTTGGTCGGGAAAACACCACCGCAGCCAATGTAATCAGCACTGTCAAGCCAGGCTTGCTGGGCCTGCTCGGATGTTTTACACGAGACCCCAACGATCTTTTCAGGTCCAAGAAGGGTGCGAACAACACGTGCTGGCATGTCAGACTGACCAACATGCACACCATCTGCATCGCAGGCTAAGGCAACATCTACTCGATCATTTATCAGCAGGGGCACTCCATGGGATCGGCAAATTTCCAAACACGCCGAAGCAGCCATCACAAATTCCCGTGTTTCAGCCTCCTTTTCTCTAGAAAAAAAAAAAGTACTGCCATGGTTATGTTACAAGTAATCTTAAATTTGCTCGAAGTAGAAAGGAAATGACTAATCATGATCTTACAAAAGAAAAGAAAAGAATGCCATAATTACAAAAGGGCATCATTCTTCCATTCAGCACATGTAAGTGTAACATCAGGCATGCATGCATGTACCCATAGTAGAATAACTAACCTCAGCTGAACAATAGTGGCACCACCTTCTATGGCAGCTTTAACAGAGTCTGTGATAGAACGTCCCCACTTTCCATTCATTCTGGAGTCCGTAACAGCATATAGGAACAGGTCACTCGCCTTAAACTGTCTCCTCTTACATGGATTGTGGATGTAATTGCTTAGCTTAAAGAGGTGATCAAATGGACCTTGAGGACCACTTCCAATGGCAATGTCTTTACTATAATGAAGAGCATTATCAACAAAGCACTTCGCTGACTGCAGAGAAAGATTTTGATAACCATAATTTGACAAACCAACTAAAAAACTTGCTCATAACTTGCAATTAACTGTAACTGAATAAGCATCAATCAAACAAATGCAGTGGCATATTAAGAGAATTTTCAATTTTTAGTACTTTTAGAAGCACTAATCTAATTCAAATTAGTGACTGGTAATCAATTAATGTAGGTATAATGTGTTGCCGAATCACATAAATTGATAAGGCACGCTAATCAAGAACCAAAGTAACGCGTGATGGAATCAACTATGTCGACATCAAACTAACCCTTTTAACCAAATGGAACCCAGTGCTCAAGTGGCAGTTTAGATTTTCCCATGTATCAATGCACTGGCCCAACAAATCTAGAAAATTTGAATTGTTAAGGCAAAGCAGTACCTGAACAGCTGGAAGCATCAGAGAACCTTTTGCTAACTCAGCTGCTATACACGAAGCCAAAGTGCAACCAGTTCCGTGAGTATTACGAGTCCTTATTCGTGATGCGCGCAGCTCATGGCACTGTTCTCCTAAATGTGAGGATCAACAAGTAGAGTGAGATCAGGATCCAAATTGTTGCAAAGCCTAAGAGGGAGATTAGTAAAATACTGGGATTATAATGCTCATCTACCAAAAGATTTAAACGTACCATCAAAGAATATATCAACTGCATCAGAAGAATCTGGGAGGTCCCCACCCTTCACGAGCACATATCTGCAAGAAACTATAATCACATGATTGAGATTTGAGAAACTAAATGTATTTAATTATCTTCATTTTTTTATGGAGGTCATCAGACATTGAATAGCTTTCAAAACATTCATTATTTTCTAGCTGATCTTCCTAGTTTCCTCCATCTAAAATGCAATGGACACGGTCACATCCAACTGACCAATTTCATGCATCCAATTACAGATATACATGGAGGATCAAAAACATTGGATGCCTTGTTGTCTCCAACCAACAATGAGCACCTTCCAACTGTGCTACAGGTTGTTGTCATATTGGATGCCCATTTAATAGCACAAGATTGTGATGTGAAGGACAGTCCACTTCAAATAAATCCTTAAGGGCCCGTTTGGTAATTTACTTTTAAAATAAAGTGGAGTGAAGTGAAATGAAAAGAATGAATAAAATATAAGTAAGTTATGATGATATTTTGTTTTTAGTTGTTTGGAATGGAATATTTTTGACTTTTTGTATGGGGAAATGTAGATTTTTTGTCTTTTAGTGAGTAAATGTAGTTGCTTTTTGACTTTTTTTGGAAAAGATGAAGGGAATTTTTGTAAAAAGTGTTTTTGATGGGATGTTTAACTTAACTTGACTTTATTAGTAAATTTACCAAACGGGCCCTAAGGGTCTTCTCATGCAAAATTATACTGCTCAAGAGAAATATGTGCCACTACTGGAGATCAACTTCTGTTCCAGGAAATATGGAAGACAATCCCTTTTACAAGCGAGCTATTAACTGATTTCAGAAGAAGTGCCACCCATTTTAACCATAAGCTTCAGATTCTCAAAAGGCCATGCTTTTATGTACAATAGAAAGACCTACAGGTCCCTCATTTTTATCCAAAATAATAGAACGATAGTGGAACTTATTGTTTTTCCACCACTTATGCAAGGAAAACAAACAAATCAGAAACATACAAAAGTAAAGCCCATTAAAAGTGATTTTCATTTCTGGCAAGCTAATCAGTGAAATGGTTAATTCAGCTGAATCCAAAGAGATTGGAGCATACAGAAATATGAAGATTCTTACAGAGACTCACTTGGGTCCTAAATTATGTATCGATTTTGCTGCAGAACACATATCAGCTACTGTCTCCAATGGCACCCCACCAAGTAATGCAGATGCTTCCTTCAGATTTGGCGTAACTATATCAGCCATTTGAAGAAGCTCCGCCCTGAAGTACAGAATACAAAGAATTAGAGCTCCATGAGGTACGCCTTGTACCAGTGTCATAATTATCATTCTCAAAGAATTATCATTTCAGGAGAATGTCAGGGTATTAATAAATTTTGAGGTTTTCTTAGATAATATCACAAATGCAGAGAATAAATGTAACTAGAATAATATAAGTCACTGTTAAGACTTGATTTTTATATATTTTTACCATGTCATTCCAAGTTTCTGTGATTTTCTTGTGCCATTTCATTTTTTATAAATATTTTTAAAAAGTCAAAATATTATTAGGAATTAATGTTACATGATAATATTCTGATATTTTGAAGAAAAAAAATTGGTAATATATTTTACATAGTTTTCTGACCTGGTCGTTAATTGAGGAACCAGGCCAGGATAACTCAACCTGGTCAAATACTGGATGACTGGGTATGGTTGAAATCGGTTTGGACGAGTTTTACTTGAAACCTGATTGACCCACCTGGTGAAATCACTGCAGAATTTGACTTGTCTAGGACTGACCAAGTTGTCTAGGTCGTCTTAAGATATGTCTAGGTCGTCTTAAGATATGTCCTACATAATTTTAAAAAAAAAAAGCAAACAAAAACCCAAAAGCCTTACATAAGTAAGATTGTAGAAATCAAATATAGCTAAATGAAGAAAAAAAAAAAAAACAATTCATATGAAATTTTCATAGATTTTTACATAATTTTCTATATTTTTCTTATTCTAACAGTACAATAGGCTGGAAAACAAGTTAGTACTGAACTTCCACATGAAGAGGTTTACCATACCGTAATTCAGAAAGGACAGAAGGACCAGCAAGCACATCCCCACTTGTCGATACCATGACTGGATCAACAACTAAAGCTGCATTTAAAGGTTTAAAATGTAAATTTTTATCAATTTAAAGCCGTAGAAATTAGCAAAGTATTTTTTTTGTTTTATTGCATACCTTGTACTGGAAACTCCTTAAGTCTTTGACATAGAACTTTTACTACACCAATAGAAGGGAGCATCCCAGTCTTTACCTAACCGATTTCCGAAATAATGGCTATAATCAATTTTGTTAACAAATAAAATAAATCATAAATCCCAAAGTTAACTGAACAACTGACAGAACAATGCACAATAGAAGTGCCAACTACCAAGCAACTCACGTGTTTGAATAAGCAAGAAAAAATAAATGTGCATAGGAAATAGCAATAATAAATAAACACCAGGATCTATAGGAGCCGTTCTTTACTACTCATAGTCTCTTGGATCCAAAATAGAACATCAATTTAGAAAATAAATTCAACAAACCAAGATTAGGAAGTTAGAGTTTAGGGCCAGAATTGGATCTAGTACTGCTACAACTTGGAAGAGACACAATTCCTTTTTTCAGAAATAATGATTCAGAAATTAGTTTCACTTTTGCTTGGTTATTACATCTTATATCTTCACTAATCAACATTATTGCCCTTGTCCAAAGTCACAAATTATAATATTGTTGAGAGTGACTATACTATTACTAGTCAATAATATCACTCTTGTCCAAAGTCATGGCTATTCTAGAAGCTCTTCGCATTTTCTCTTCCTCAAATCATCAACATCTCATAGTGGAGAGTGACTCTTTAAATGCCATATATTGGGTAAACTCCATTAATGATCCATGGAAGATGCAGTTCTACTTTAATGAGATTTGCCGCCTAGCAACTTTGTTCCATGTGTCCTTTCATCTTCTATTGTTCTTCTTTGTATGATCCTTTCTTTTTAATATGAGTTTCAGTTTCACTCAAACAATAATAATAATTTTATTAGTATTGTTGTTGAGAGTTTTATTTTTTGGGGTGGGGGGGTTCCAATTCTCAAAGTTATGCAGTGCAGCATACTCTGAAGTAAATTGCATTGATGCTTGGAACTTGGAAGACAGATTGAATTTGTTCAAGAGAGTTGACACTGATCCAACTAATATTAATGCAACTGCTGTTCACAGCTAAAAATTGTTCAAAACCCTGCATTTCATAATAATTTCTGCCTTTCCTCTCACCTTGCCTGCCCAAGATTTCAGCACTTCACTAGGGTGCAACTCAGGCAGGTCAGATTGGGTACTAGGTCAATCCAAGCCTGCCTGAGTCAAATTGTGTGTAGGTAAACATAAAACAGAACCCTATCCAAAGTAAACTCAAACAAATCTGACCAAGATTGTAAATTATTTTCTCATGTGCAATCCGGGTTAAGTTGACCCAGGTTGGGTTGGGCACCCAAAATTCCTGGGGTTGGTTGGCTTTACAGAGGGTATAAAATTTAGAAAAAGTATGTAAATCTTATAGTTTAGAGTGTATAGAATACATATTTACAATAAATACACAAACTTTATACATAGGTCAAGTGCCTGAATCCAAATTGGGTACCTAATGCACAACCAAAATCCAGCCTGAATTCCATGTGGGTTTTAAGCTTCAGTCCTGAGCCCAATCTGAACCCAAACAAGCACAACTAAAATTTCACGTCTGACCAAGTCAAGCCATTCCACTTTGGGTTTGGCCTGACCGAAGTACCCAACATGTCATTGATGAAATTGAGGAAGCCAGCTCTTCCTAAATATTCAGTTAAGGAGACTCAACAACAGATCGAAAAATTCACTTGCAAGGGCAGAGCCAACAGAAATGACTTCCTTTTCCTTATAATTAACACTATAAGAAATAATTCCATGAAATCAGATCTGTACATGACCGTGGGTCAAAGTTCCAAACATGCTCCAAGATGACAATATGGGCACAGTCATGATGGTAGATCCTACATTACCAATCTTCCATCATGAGATAAGAAAGGCATCCTGTTTTAAGGCACCAGCTGAGAGAAGAGTAGCCAACACAACCGTCTATGCACAATCTAACAACATTCTATATGGAAAAAACAAAAGAAAATAAGATGGACTACGATGAAAAAATCGATGACGAGTATTAAAGGTTACACACAGATAGTTATAGTGTGAACAAAAGATCATTCCACCGTGATCAGGCAACGCGAGGTAAGATTTGATAATTGGGTTAACTCTTAGCATTTTTACAGGCAATGAAAACAGAATAAACCTAGTCTCACCAATGCCTTTATGTGTAAAGTAAACAACTTACCACATCAACCTGCATATCAGAAAGCACAGACTTCAATTGCTCTGAAACAAAATCCTCTGGCACAACATGCACTCCCTAATAATAATAAAAAAAAACCTGCTTTTACCATAACAACCTCAAAAATAAATTACCTTGTAGTTACTCATTTTGAAACCAATAGTAGGAATTTACCTGCACCCCAACAGTGTTCTGTGCAGTAACCGCAGTTATGACAGATGAACAGTAGACTCCAAGCGCCCCACAGGCTTTGAGATCGGCTTGGATCCCCGCACCAGCTCCAGAATCAGAACCAGCCACAGTCAACACATGAGGGATTTTATTCTTAGAACGCCAACCACTATTTCTGGGATCTTCTTCTTCCATCACTGCCATTAAAGTAGAGTTCTTTAACATGGGTCTTCTATATTTTTGCGAAATCCGTGAACGAGAGCACGAACTGCTTGAAATTTGAAACCCCTTTTGAGTGGTGTGAATGCAGCTCCTAAATGAATATGTCTGTGAGAAAAAAATTTGAACTTTAGGTGAATTTTGATGTGAACAGAGGAAATATACAGATACAGAGAAAGAGAAATGAAAAAAAAAAAAAAAAAACACTGGAATTTGAGTCTGGGGGACAAGAGAATGGCATTTCTGCAATTTCAATCTGCAAGGTGATTCCAGAAAGAGATGAGATGGGTACCTGAAAGGTGAAGGGATGGCAGAGAGTTTCTGCAAGAGCCATAAAAAAGATGGGATTTTTAGGGCAGAAACGTGCCCTTAAATAGAGAGAGAGGGATAGGAGCATGAACTGGAGAGCCTGAAATAGAAGGAAGCTGGGGTTATTTGAATTGGGCTCCTTAAATCTTTTCGGACCCTTTTTTTTTTTTTCCCCCTTCTATCAGAACATGTAGTGAGCAGTGGGCTTATATATTTGGAACCGAACCAATGTGGCAGTTTTACTTTTAAGTTCAAATGGTAATTGCCAGTTCACAACTTAAAAGAATAGTTTTTTGGGGAATGATGATATGAATTAAATAGAGAACAAAAGGCATAATCAAGTAAGTTTTATGGTGCTGAGTTCCTGTAGAAGAAAATAAAATTTTCTCTGTTTATGGGTTCTTATTTAGGTTGTTCCTAATCTTGATTTGAAACTACTTACAAGAGCACAGCGCGCAACAGTAAGGAGTGAAGAATATAAAGTAGAGATATAGATAGTACCTCATCGTTTTACGATTTGATATATTGAGGAGCTAGGTGGGTCAACCATTTCCTATCGAAGTAAAGTTGTTGCATGGCTGTTTGTAGTTTTCACCTTTACTCTTTCAAATTAAGGCTATTTGATGGGAAGGCATTTACTTACAATTACTGGGGATTCAATCATCAATCAAACAACCGGACCCAAAAGAAAGGTGATTTTTTTTTTTTTTGGGAAAAAAGGTCACCTGCATTTTTCACAGAATAGCCGAATGCCACAATTTTTGGTCTGAAGAGTGACTAGATTGAGCTTGTTTCATGAGGCAATTCAGCTGAACCAGGCTTGGCTTGACAAGCTCATGAGATCGAGCCAAGCCAAGCTGGCTCAGTTTGTTGACAGACCCTGAGAATATGAGAAGACCAGAGTCCTCTTGTTGAAAACTACAAAAACTAAGCTGTTGTTTCCAGCAGATCTGAATATGAACAAGTATTTGACACTAGAAAAGAGGAAAAATAATTTAGGGACTGTGATCCGACTCATGAGTGACGATAAACTATCAAAAATGTTTTTATTACATCATTACTAAATAAACACAAAATGCATCCAGTCTCATACAAGAAGTAAAAAAAAATGTGATTTTCCGGTTACAAGGTTGCTTACAACAATTCAGACAAAACAAAAAACTCGGCATACAATTGCCGCTCTGCAATGGAAAATATGTTTCAAGATCTAAACTTCACAATCCTGACCCAACAATCACAGCATTCAATTCAAGCAAGTTCATCAGACAAAAGTTTGGATTGGGAACATAGTCTGAAGCTCTCAGACATCATGAGACCTGGTTTCAGTTTGCCTTCATCGAAGTTTATCAATGAAAAATAAATTAAAGAATCATTACCGACATCAATATTGTCATCATCATCATCAAAGCCTTATTCCATCTACCTAGGGTCAGCTTTATGAGTTCTACTTTCTCTTTTAAACTTGTTGCAATTTTAACCCCACTTAAAGCAATGTTCTCTATCACTCCATAATTGAACGCCTTCTTTTCTTTTCCCGTATACTTCACATTCCAAGTGTTGCTTGGTCTCCCCCTGACAGTTTCTTGAACTAGTAAAAGTGTAAAACTTCAATTCTTTGTGATAGAGCTGTTTCTGATCTTCTACATGCGTGCCCAAACCATAGGAAGCCGCATTCCTCTGCCTCGTCTTCTATTAAGCCACCTGTAAATTCCCTCTTACATACTCATTCCTATTTCTATCCTATTTTTTGTCAAAAATAAATAAATAGTTTATAGTGCAAATCAAACCATTCCCAGATCCAGCCTCAACATGTTTGTGAAATCAAACCATTTTTTCCATAGAACTCCCAGCTAATATTTCAGCATCTCGAGTTTCCAGCACAACTTTGAAGCAACAGGGTCATCAGGGAGGTATGCAGCATGACCACCGAGTTGAAGAGCTGCAGTTTTGATACCAATTCAGGGAATCCGGTTTCAGTCGCCTCTTACTGGTTTATTGTTGGTTGTCAACAACAAAAGAGAAGGCTGTAAAAATAGCATATTGATCTTGACAAAACACTCTTCCATTACCAGTAGTCCTTACAAGAACAAGAACCTGCTCTGAAACGGTGAAATCTAATTGGATCTCTGAGTATGATCTCTCTCTTTTCCATCTCTGAAAAGAACTTCATTGTCATATGGCAGTCTCCACACACTCGCAAGTTCTTCATTATTCTGATTGGAGCTGATTCTGGCAAACTGATCATCCCAAAAGCCACAGCTAGCTTCTCACTATGGTAGTTTGCTTGATTCTCTTTATGTTCTTGACCAGAATCATTAAGAAATGAGTAATTGTCCTTGACATAACCCATTTCCTTAATCTTCTCTAACATTTCTTCCAGCTTAGAATAAATTTCTTGTGTCTGAGGGTGTGAGTTATCACCCACCACGAAGGAATGTACATTTGCTCCGATCTCAATCCAACTTAGGCCAGGTTCCTTCTTAATTCCTCGTTTTTTCATCAAATCCCTAACATCATTTGCTGGAGATTGTTTCCCAGCATCCAAATAGATGTTGTAAAGTAGCACATATGATGCAGCAGCTTGAGGTTCAAGCTCAATGACCTGTTCTGCAACACGTTTTCCTATGTTAGTATTGCCATGGATTCGACAGGCACCCAACAGAGCCCGCCATATCACTGGGTCATCTTCAAAGCCAGAGCTCTTGATAAAATTTTCAGCCTCAGCCAATTTCCCCGCACGACCAAGAAGGTCAACAACACATGCACAATGTTTCACATTTGGCACTATGTTGTAATCCCTCTGCATGCTTTCAAAGTACCTGTTATTTGTTAAGAAAGTGAGGCAGCAAATCATTAGAAGGAAATATATAATGCTGGCCCTGGCTCCCTTAAAACAGGCAGCAAATTTAAGCAACCAGGCCATTTCATCTGGTCAACCTCACTTTGTTCCAGTGATGCCACCAGCAAAATAACTCCACCATAAGATAACCTTACCCTCTAGTGGGCTATATTGCAGGAAATTAGATAACATCATGTTACAAGAGAATGTTTTGGTCCATTACAATCTACAGTGGGGTTAGCCAGATGAAAAAATTGCACTACTGAAAGGTGGACTCCACCCTTACCATATTACCGGCCATAATAAACCCAGCATTGTATATGACATCTTTCCTAGTTTCTAATATGACTAGTGATATAGAACTTACCTGAACCCTTCATCCACAAGCCCTCCATGGCTACAGGCGGTAAGGACGCCAAGGAATGTGATTTGGTTTGGTGCAACTCCACAACCTTCCATACCCTTAAAAAGCCTTAGAGCGTCCCTTGCACAACCATGTTGGGCGTGGCTAGAAATCATCACAGACCAAGATACGACGTCAGGGCTCACGATCTCATCAAATGTATGCTCAGCAGCATCAATATCCCCACACTTAGCATACATACATATCTGTGAGTTTCCAATGATAGTCAAATGATCAAATCCTGTTTTTGTGGCGTAGCTTTGAACCTGTTCACCAGATCTCACTGCTGCCAAGTTTGCACAAGTACTCAATGCACTTGATATAGTAAATTGGTCTGGTTTTCTTCCAGCAACAAGTGATTCACAGAACAAGCTCAGTGCCTGTTCAAACTGACCATTTCGAACACACCCAGCAATCATGGATGTCCAAGAGACTATATCATTTTTTGGAATTGAATCAAAACATCTTATTGCATCCTCAGTCAAACCTGATTTTGAATATAAATCGATGAGTGCACTTCCGATGAACTCGTCTGATTGAAGATTGCTCTTAAAGATTTGAGCATGAATTTGCTTCCCGTATTCAAAATCCACAATGGAGTTACAAGCTCGGAGTACACTTGAGAATGTAAACTTTGAAGGCTTCATTCCTCTTATTCGCATCTCAGAAAATAGACTCAGAGATTCTTTTGCAAATTCATCACATGTGTCACTCTCCAAGCGAAAGAATCCAGCAATCATAGCATTATATACAACAACATTCCGATCAGGCATGAGTTTGAAAACCGCAACTGCACCGTCCAGTCTTCCAGCTTTCGCATACATGTCAAGCATTGCACTACCCACAAAAACATCAACATCCAACCCGAGTCTAATGACACACCCATGTATCATTTTCCCAAGTTCTTCTGAACAATCCAAACTTGAGCAGGCCTTGATGACACTACCCAAAGCAAAGCTATTCATTTTCACTCCAAATCGATGCATCCTCACAAAGGTTCTCAATGTTTCCTTGCTTGAACCGATCCTCACATAACCCGCAATCAATGAGTTCCATGAAACATCATCTAGCTCATCCGAAATATCAAACAAGAATCTTGCTTGATCAATCCGACCACACTTCGAGTACATATCAAGAAGTGAGTTTGTCAAGAATACCCGCAAACCCATTCCACTAACAATAATCAATCCATGAATTACCATACCAATCTTCAAATTCCCAGTTCGGGCACAGACGCTCAATACACTAGCGTAAGTGAACCTATCCAGCTTCGTTTCAATCGTTCTTGCCTCAACAAAAACACCCATCGCTTCATCATATAAACCCATCTGGCAATAGCCGGAAATTAGAGAATTCCAAGAAATCACATCTCGTTGAGACATTCCGTCGAACAGCACCTGTGCAGAATACATGTCGTTGCATTTGCAATACATATTCAGGAGATTGTTCCGCAGAAAGAGGCAAGGATTGAAGGATTGCTTGATCATATGGGCGTGGATTAGCTTCCCATCTATCAAAGTTCCGGCTTTTGTAGCGGATTTGAGCAAATTAGTGTAAGTTACAGAGTCTATGGAAGAACCCAGATGGATTTGCTGAGGATTTCTGCTCTGGAGTTGGGTCTGAACATGAAGGAACGAGGAAAATTTTCTGGGGGGTTTGTGGATGATCAAACGCTCTGAAAACACAATTAGATATTTGCAAGAACATTGCATTTTTGAACTGCTAGCCGTTGGGATTCATTCAGATGTAGGAGGAACAAGGAAGAAGAACAAGGATGAAATAACCAATCCCAAGGTAGAGTGGGCCCACTAGAGATTGATCACCGATAGGTGGGACCAGCAATGTCATGAGTGGGCCATGGTTCCCCACAGCACTCCGACTCAATATTAAAATTTGGACCACTCTTAGAAAAGCTTTTCCATGTAATCACAGAAAATTTAGCTCATTTTTTCAACTTTTTAGTCGAAAACAGTGGCACCGAGCGTAGCTTTAACTATAGGTATTTCCATAAACCCCTCTTTTTCTAAAGAAAATTGGCCGCACAAATAGGATGGAATCAAAGTAGACCTAAAACAGGGGCAATAAGGCTATGATGGTGATGATGTTATTATATGTAATATAAAGTCGGATAATTTTTACCTATGAAGTATCTCTCACATGAGAGGTAAAAAGTGTAAGCTCCATTGTGGGGACCCATAGAGATGCATCAATCATGAAAGATAGAGTGATGGAAAGGCCTCACCACAGGTTTAGAGTTTGGGAGAAAAAAAAAATCATCTCAATTAGATTGCCACAACAATTGATTGAGGGATCAATGTTCAATCGCTTCTTAAGTTATAATTGTTATGAACTATAATTCAATGATGATTATAATTTAGATTAGTGTCGAATTTAGGGTGAGTACTGGATTAGCTTATCACCATGTGGTTTGAATTGATGATAGAGAGGTCCATGAGGTGCTAAGCAACAACTTGTAAGTACCTCTCACTTCTTTCTTACAAGAGGTAATCTTTGAATTCTAGCATTTGAAATTTTTGAAATTCTTCTTACATGAAGTTTTCTAAGCCAATCCAGCAGGTCACTGGGCCCCACAATATTTGTTATCCAATTCCAGAATCATGGATCATTGCTTGTTTTGTTTGTATTTTAAATATTGTTCATGTATCCCTTGGGTAGGTCCACTGATTAGGGTTGTCAACAAGGCTAGCTAGCTTGTGAGACCAGCTTACTTCAGCTCCACTGGGCGTAAGATTGAGCTAGGTTTTTGAGCTAGGCGAGCAGCTAGCTCAATCTAGACATTCTTCAGCTGGGCTCAGGAGTTAACTTGCCTTGAGCAAAAGCTCAGCTTGAAGAGAGTTGGATGGGGATGTGAGTGTGGCCCATTTGGTCAAAATCAGACAATTCTAACCCTCCATTTGGAACTTAATAGGGAGATTAAAATAAAATAAAAAGATTTCACTAACTTCAAAAGTGCCTTTTTTTTTTCTTTTTTGCATTTTTCATGATTAACCATTCAAGTTCTTTTTTTCTGTAAAATTCTTAAAATGAATGTTATAATTGCCTAATGAGTTTTGTGCATGTGCCTGGAGAATAGTCGCGTCAGGTTATATACTCTGCAGGGAAATCTTCGTAATAAAAAAAAGTCTAATGAGTCTGTTTTTGAGCTTAAAACACCAACTTTCATCTCACATCTCCTTGCCATGCTAAAATATGCTACATTTGGTCATAAAATATGTGACATTTGATTGTCACTGGAAAAAAAAAGAAGAGATAAAAGACAGTTAAAATATATTTCATGTGCAAAAGTTTTTGCATGTGTGCATCAGGCAGTTTTAGCTGATTAACATCTGGTAACTGTTTTATTTCTGTTCACTTGAGCTTTCAATAAACATAAAAGGGAATGATCTGTAATGAGAGACCAAGAAAAGATCCTACTTACTATTGGCAAATAACACAACTGCATGGTCATGGAAGTTATCCATTTCCCCCACTTGGTGGGATAAAGATCTGAGAGACAGATTCAACCACTGCAAAATTGTTTTGCACTGGGTAGGAATAAAACATTTCTCAAAACCTGTACAGCCAACTTCAATCAGATTCAACACTACTTTCAAGTTTCAACAGCAACTGTAAACAAATTGTAAGAACCTGGGAGGCCAATTTTTCTCACATATCATGTAATCAACCAAGTAATGCACATAGAAAAAAAAAATCAGTCAAGCAAAAAAAGGTTGATTTAGGAGTGGAAGTGCATCCTATGATCCTATCTCTAACTGCCAAAAAAATTGCTAAGAGGTCAAGGCTCATGTTAATTGGGCTGGGGTGAGACTCATGTATATATATAATCATGACTAAGACTCTTGGGCCTCTGGCATTCAGCTTCAAATTGCTGGGGGGAAAAGAGTTAACATGTCTGGTTCTGCATTTTGTGGCTGCATGAACTTCTTTAGTGTCATCACTTTCTCGAAATCTCAGACCAACAGAAATTGCAAGTTCTTGGTTTTTCCATTTAATTTGTATTCTGATCTGCACAACTTCGGAACTATGTTGTTAGAGCGTCAGGAAGAGTGGAGTGGGCTCCAAGAATTTTACCACCCACATCAGGAAAAGATTCATAACCAGGCAGTGAAAGAACCTTCCCATTTCTCTGAACCTGAACAGGGTATTTAATCAAATGTCCTTTCATTTCTGCAATTTCATCAGAAACAAACATCCGCCAATTAAATTCTGCCAGCTGATTAATGCGACGGACACACTCTATTGTCTGTGGTTCTTGAAATAAATCTTCCAAGAATCCTAGATGTTCAGCCCATAGCGACATGCGATATCCATATACCTGTATCCAACATTGCCACATTGGTTTAGTTGATATGAAAAAGATGCATCAATGTGTACATCAGCTGTAAACAGTTTGAGATTTGATCATTAAATTTCAAAAAGTGGTTTTAGTCCATAGTTTGGGCATACATATCCCTCCTAGTACAACTGCATAATTGTTGGGTCAGTAGTTCTTCTATAAATTAAGACACCATTTGGTACCAGATCTGAGGGGCTGAGCTCTCTCTCTCTCTCTCTCTCTCTCTCTCTCTCTCTCTCTCTCTCTCTCTCTCTCTCTCTCTCTCTCTCTCAATTTGCACTTTTTGAAGGAGTTCCAGCATTTTGTAGCAACTAGAATTTCAAGTGCCTTAAAACTCCAATTCTTCTAGAGTTAAGTTCGACTTAGACAAGTTATTTGACACATTCAAACTCCATCCTCTTTCAAATTACAATTCCAGACAAAAAATTTAGGTACTAGCAAACAGAAAAAAAAGCAGTCTAGAGAATCCATTAATTTCATAAGGCCATAAGCATGGAAATTCTACAAATTCCTAGTCCAGATGAATTTAAATGGCCCTTGAAGATGAGGCAAGGAGCTTGAAGACGGAAAGTCAAATGGGTTGTAGAATTGCCAATTTACAGGTACCTGTTCTAGACTCCAAGACTTGAAACAGATATTCTTGGCGCAATACATCACTAATTGTCTGTTTGTAATTAGTATCCATAGAAGGGTGAACTCTATTGTTTTCAGAGCATACATAGGCACCAACATAGAAAGAATTGATTTAATTTTCCATGCTGCCACAGGCATATGCATTTTTTAAGGCTAAGCTAACACAAATCAAAATTTTCATACCTCACCGTGCGGATGACTTTTCTTTCTAGCCCACATATAATTTGGTTGATAAGCACCCATAGCAATTTCGGTGTCCCTAGAACCATCCAAAGATCTTTGGTTGATGTTGGCAGATCCTATGATCACATACTCATCATCAACTATCATCCCTTTCGAGTGAACATAAATCATAAATCTGCGGAATTTCTGGGCCATTCGCTGAAAAAAAAAAAAGTTCCAGGGTTAAGTCACCTTGCAATAGAACAACAGTAATAATACTTCTAAAAGGCTCCAGTCTTTCTTTTCAATCTAAAATTGAGCAGACAATAGTAAAATATGCCACTATGAAGTATACATTTTAAGAGGTTTAACATAGTAGGACCTAGCAACAAATGCATGTCATGAGTTATCTCAATTTTCTTTTTCCGTGTAGGCAGTAAAACTTCTTTATGGAAGGTGAGAGGTATATACTTGAAAAGGTGAGAGGTATATACTTGAAGAACTTGTAGCCAGAAATAGAAATGAAGAAAGCTTCTTAGGTTTCCATTAATGTGAAATTGTGGGGACCACCCGTAGAGGATGACATTGGTATGTGCCTATCATTGGATACTCTAGGTTTGATCGTTGTTCATCACTTACGTCGTTCATCATTATCATCACCAAAACCTTGTCCCAACTATGTTTGGGTCAGCTACATGAATTTTGTTTCTCCATTTCAATTTATCCTAAGTCAAATCCTCAAATAAGTTGCACTTCTTCATATCTATTTTTTCTACCTCCATCCATGTCCTCTTCAACCTACCCCTTCCACTTGGTGGGTCAACCTACACAACCAAACTTTTCCTTAACGGCGTCATTGCCGGCCTTCGTTGGAGAAACAATATTAGAACTTATTTGTTATTATTAAAGTGAACAATATGTTTTATTAACTGCTGATAGAAATGATTGGGATTATTTGTGAAAGATATATCCAACCAATTATTGACAAAACGGTTGGTCTTCCAGAGTTAAACAAAGTTCTAATTATTGTTATGGAGAAATTCCCTTTGGTTGCTTTCTTCCCTTACATGCATAAAACTATTTACTATCCTCCCCCTATTTGTCAAATTCCCCTGGGTCAGCCTGAGGGAAAACCCAGTAATTCATAACAAATTTACAAGGAAAAGAACAGTAAGCCAAAATATATATATGGTTATCCCATAGATCCAAGAGGACAGAAAGGCATACTAAGGCATTGCTTTCGGTGGCATTATTTGCTGGTGTTGTTTCTCCTGAAGAACCAGCTTCACGTTTTCCAAGACAGTAAAAATTCAGATAATCCTGTGGCCGATAATCATTAGATAAGCCTGCTCTCTCAAGTTCCTGTGCAATGATAGTGTACATCATTTCCATCGTTTGCGCCTGTGATAAATAAGACAGACATGTTAAGATGGAAGTGCAACAATATGTTTTAAATCTCCCCTTGCCAAAAATTAAAAAATAAAATAAAAATAATCCGAAATAAGCTGTAATCCTCGCTGATAGAACCAAGCCATCCATTTACACACAAATTGAACAGCTAGAGTGGAGATAAAAGATTGGCAGTTTATAGAGGACAAAGATTGTAAGACTATGTTCTTCCAATCTGGTAGTTGCAAGATTCCATCTGATCAATATTGGACTTTTTTTTTATATTAAGGATTGGACCCTACTCGTAAAGAATTAGCATATAAAAAAATTGCTCGGATACATCATGACCCTATTGTTCATTAGTTATTAAATCATACGCATACAACTGCAAGCTGAAAATCAGATAAGATCACAAATTAAGTAGAATGATGCAATGATTATATAGAAGTAAGCCTTTGTTTTAAGCTTCATAGCATTACTTTGAGAGATTTCTTCAAGAAAAACACTATTATTAAATAACAAGTCAGAGAAAGAATAAAACGACCTGCCAATAAAGAATTTCCTGAACTGCAGCACTAGTTGGAACACCTTCTGGCCACATTGGTATTACCACATACACTGCGAAACGTTCATTTGCTCTGATTTTGCTCACAATTTTCAGGGCCAGTTCCATGGGTACTAAATTATCCGCTCCTGATCACAACAGAACAACTGAAACTTGAAAATTACGTTCCTCCAAATAAGAAAGAGTTTAACATTTAAAATAAACAAATAAATTTTACTGAAAACATACATAAAGCACGACGTGTTTAATTGATATATATATATATATATATAAATGAATATGTACTAAGCATGATGCTCTTAATTTAGAACACCTGCCTAAGCAAAACAAGGATGCACAAATAAGGACAGGCACACACACATACATTCATACATATATACATACATATGTTGATACTCAATTTCCAGTCTGCATCTTATCTGTAGCTTCTCTAACTTGTATCGTCGTGCCACTTTTCTTTCATCTCAAGAATGTGTAGCACTGTTAAAATGTTCAACTAGAGAAATGAAAATGGAAAAAAACTCACTTTCGAAAAAAAAAAAAAAAAAAATAATAACGATTGACTACAGAACGCCCACCCTATGTTGGGCCCATCTGGATGCTTATTAATCAAGAGGAGTAGAGGGATGGATGGCTTTGATGTGGTAAGAGTTGTCCCATATATCCTTCCAGTCAAATGGTCCTACTCCTTGAATTAAAGAAAAAGACCTCAAAGGTTAATGGCTTTAAACAGTGAAACTTTCTTGTGGTTAAATCCAACAGTGAATGATAGTTGGATCAGATGATCAGGATCAGACAATCAGAGTCAAACTGGGATCAGTGCTAATTCAGGTGGGGTTGGGGGCGGCTTTAAGCATGTGTAAGGACTGGATTGATCATAATCATAGGTGGGTCACCTCTATGAAAATAGAAAGTGGTTGCTCTAAAGAATTAATCAATAAAAATCCATGTGTTTTACTGACATGACCTTGAGATGGTGTTTTGAAAAAAGAGAAACCGTTTGTCAGACATAGGCAAATCAAATTCATCTCATTCAAAACGCAACCAGGAGACAGAATTGCTAGACATGATACCACAACCTGCATTTTTGTAGGACGGCCAGTAATAAGAAGATCCAATGAAATACTGGTTCTCTATGTATATGAAACGTTGCGCACATCTAATTGCCCTCACATAAGCCGAATGTATGCTCTTGTCTATTTTCACATTCTTTCCACAGATGAGATTCTGAAAAAGAGAAGAAAGAAAGAAGGAAGCGAGTGAGAGAGAGAGAGAGAGAGAGAGAGAGAGAGAGAGAGAGAGAGAGAGAGAGAGAGAGAGAGAGCAGTACTATTTCAGTTGACATATGGCTAGACAAGTAAAATATATCAACTTAAACCTGATTTAATAAAGATGGAAATTATTATCAGAAATATTAGTGGGAATTGCAATAAGTAGTGCCAAATCCTAACCTTTGCCTCAGCTTCCTGAACAACTTTTGGGAATCCTTTGACAGATCCAGAATCAATTGAACGGAACACCTAACAAAATGGAACACTAGAACCAATTCACCATGGATCTTTATTCAAAACAAAAGCCAGATAAGAAATGTTACTCCAAGAATAATTTTATTTTCCAACCTGCACGTGCCATCTTTCAGGATCTTCATCAGTGGTAACACACGCATCACAGTCAGTAGCATTGGACGAAGAGGGAGTAACTATCCATGAAATGCGATCTAGCTTTAACAGAGCATCATCATGCCAGCGTGTCACCTTTTTTAATCTGAATTCTCTCCATTTCGAAACTTTTCTCCACCTCTGTTCGAAATTTGTTAATATATCATATGCAGCTGGACCCTCTATTTTACAGTGCAAATCATGCCATGGTTGCCTAGGTCCTCCTCGACCACGAGTCTGTGCACATAATAAAAGAAACAGAAGTGTCAATAACTAGTCTTGTATAATGTAAATACGGTGTTATCATCATAAAACCAAATATTTAGAATCTGTGAACTTCACACATTGCATTGATCATGAACAACAGATTATTGAAGGTAACAGGAAAGGTTAAAAAAAGGTTGGTTGTTTTGTAGTCAACTTAATTGCTCATTTTAACACTTCAAACATAGAAAATATGGTAATATGACTGCCATTCAGAGATTCCATCTTCTTGCACCATAGTTCTGAACTGATTGTTCATATGTTGAAATCCAGGTAGAAATTTGAAATTCAAGGTATTGAGATAACATCTACTACTATAAGCACATAGTGCAAAGCTTGGGAAGAGTGTAGCCCAATCAGCTAATCCCTGGGAAATTAGGCACCTATGCTGAAAGATGTTAACTGGTCACCTTTTCAAGAAAAGAAGCAGTCCTATTTCCTTTCAATGAAGTCTTCTATTATGGTTAAGTCTAAAAACCCTCTTTCATCAGTCTGGAAAATAGATAAATTGATAAAGGGAAAAACACAGTATACATAATCAGACATGCATGTGATCCTATCCGTCATTGCTAAATGAAGTTTTAGTGTTAACAAAATGTTGAATCTATCATCAAACTGAAATAAAGTCACACATGAAACCACCGTAAAGAGTGAGAAATAAAGCTGGAAAAGTAAAATTAGTACTTACTGTAAAAGTGGGATTGTGAAAATCATCTGCAAAGATGGTATCAAGATCACGAAAGAGCCTGTGCTCTGGTGTGTCATATCGACCATCACATAGATCCAGACCACCAATGAAAGCAGTTATTTTCTGATTATTTCCAGAAGCTTGAGAGTCAACAAGCACACACTTTTGATGGTGAGTAAATAGAGTGCCTACAACCTGGATAAAAAGGGCTAATTATGTCAGGAAACTCAGGATAATGAGTATAGTAAGGTGGCATATTTCAGTTCACATGAAAAAGTATTTGCTGGAGTTCCTCTTTTCTCTATTACATGATAAAGAAGAAAGCAAGGATTTCTTATCTATAGATTACAGACACGACGTAGATTTCCATGTTTCACTCTGAAATCAATGCTTTGATATAAAGAGCTGGTAGTGCAACTATGGGAGGGCAGAATTTTTATCAAACTTGCCTTCAACTCCAAAACCTAATAAAGTAAAAGAAGGACAGGAGAAAAAACATTCACTGTATCTTAGTGTAAACACATCCCCTTGGTGACATCAGGTATTGGATATATAAGTTTTGAGATATTTAATGTTTTTGTGTGCACGATTTGATGTGCCCCTTCGGATTCAGAATTCCGCATGTTGGTTTGAGCAAAGAGATATGAGGTTACAGTTATGGTGGGATGATTAGTCTTTCAACAATTGCCTGTGTCCCCCAAAAACCTCTCAAAAAATTATTTAACTGTGTTGGATAGGAAAATAGCATAGCCTGGTTCCACCCCTAATATCAGGCTTATGTCGCTCCATTGATTATGCGGCAAAACTTTATTCTAATATATGTTGGAACTGGAAATGGGTCTCGCATTTGGTTATGGGAGGATATATGGTGCAGTGACAGGGTGCTTGCTGTGGAGTTTCCTTCCTTCTATGCAATTGCCTCAAATAAGATGGTTTAGTTATGAATATTTGGAGTGTTTTAGGTGGTGCAGTTGTGTGGGAACCAATTTTTTTTTATTGAAATTTACAAAATGATAGACACATATATATATATATATACAGATTTGTTGTTGAAGGTTCAATCAGTCTATATCCCTAAGTGGGCATGATCATTGGATTTGGTGATGAGATTTGGAAGGTGAGTTTGCTATTAAATCCTTTCAAGGTCATTTGGTTACTAGTGGGACACCATCTGCAAGGTTGGTCTATTTGTGGAAAACCCCTGCTCTCCCATGGGTTGTGGCTTTTGTTGGGCTGCAGCTTTAGGTTTAACATTGATGGTAAATCATTTGCAGTGGCATGTGAACAACTGTTTATTGGTTAATTGTTGTGGGATGTGCTTGTATGGTAAGGAAAATTTTCTCCCTCTTCTTCATTATTCACTTGCCTCGTCTGTCTGGAGGTGTATCTTTAGCCTTCCTGGACTTCAATTGTGATACGTCACTGATCCCTGCAATGGTATATACTTTACTATAATCTAGGAGTTGAACTTTTCAGGGTACAAGAGGTTTTATTTAATGGAGTTTTTCTCCACTAGATTTTTTGCGGTGCTTATAGTCTGAATACAATAGTATAACTCCATAACAAGTCAGATTCTATGATTGGCATGGCAATGAAAACATGAAAAATAGATCCAACATTATATCTTGGACCTTAACCATGAAGTAGTTTCAATGGATAACTTAGTCATATCTGTAGAGGGGTTGGCAAAAAGGTTGTGGTCTTAATGTTCTTGTTTACTCCAAAGTTTTTTTTTTAAATAATTTCTCTTTTTTGGATTTTAGTCATTGTATTTTTTTTTTTTTTTTTCACTTTGTTGCTAAATAAAGTCACCAGTTATCATTTGACAGAAAAAAAAGGCATTGAAATTCAAAGGATCATCATATTAAGAGTGGTAACAAAAAAAAGCTCTAGGAGTCTTGCAATAAGGCCCCATTTTGTTGTGGCATAATTACTATAATTACATCATATTATGTAAAAATGAAGAAATGATTTACCCTTTGCTTGAAGATACTAAGCTTGTTGCTGGCATAACGAGGAGCCAATACACAATGGACAGACGAGTGTCTAAAAAACTTCCGAGTTTCTTCATCATGAGTTTGCATAACACCTTCCTGCATTAAGCACTCTGTTTATTGTAATCATTTTGTTCTTCTATTGTATATTTCAATTAAAGAACTAAGTGACACAGAATCATAAAACCAATAGAAGACAACATTGCTAATGTGAGGCTACTGTTCTTGGCACCTCTCACCAACCAAAGAAGGCTTAGCAATACCAGTAAAAAAAAGAAAACTACAACAATAACAAATTTTCACAGCTATTAAAGATTTATTGCATTTTTAACCTACAAGAAACATAAATGTTAAATAAAGAACTTTAAGATTATGAAAATGGATAATTTATCCAATGAAGTTTGAGTTTTCAACAACAAACAAGAATCAGATGTGACAGAGAAGCAGTTAGCTGGCAATACCATTTTCCAGTAGAACTTGTCATGTGATGTTTTGTCATCCCAAATCAGCATAACCACACGAACGCCTTCTTGTGACTTGTACTTCAACAATTCCCCTAGTGTCAGTTCTCCCCCATTTGGTAAGGGCTTTGTTGGCTCCCTTACTAGCTTTACAGGGTGAAAAACAGACCAGCCAACTATATAAATAAGATGATGAGCTTCCAATATGGCATGGCAGATGTCTTCCCAACATTGACCATGACGATAAACCTTCCCATTGTCCAGTGTTATCTCAGGGAGCAGAGCATTAGGCACATGAGCATCTTGATAAAGGGTAACATTGCATCCTGTGCGGAGTGGGAAGTATGCAGGCACCCCCTTGTAGTCCGGACCAGAACCAACACCATCCTTATATAAAGGGTTATCTTCAACAGGCTTGAACTGCAATGATAGATGCAATTCAGGATATGGCTTCATAGGACTTGCATATGGACCAACAACAGGGAACCAACCATCGATGGTGCTTCCTGTCAAGATTGTCCCCACTGGTATCTCAACCAACCCAATGAGCTCGGCTCCAAGAACATCGTTATCTTTAACCTGAAACTCCACTTTTGCAACAGGGTGGGACACTGGTATAGAGAAGTGCTCTTCCCAAATTGGATTTTCGCAGTTGGATATTACTCTAGTCTGGGCTACTGTTGCCCCTGCCAGGCAAACCGATACATAAGGATCGCTCGTAATGATACTATGCCCACCTTTATGGCTTTCTCTTTGCCCAACTGATGATGAACAAGTCCCAAACACAGAAAAACATTTCCTCATTCTCTCTGATGCCAAGTCCATATTTGGAAGTGATTTGGCTTCCAAAATCCAAACATCCAAGTCTCCATGCAAGAACACAATCTTCTCTGAATGTCCAGACCCCTTGCCGCACTTTGTGGCTTCGATTGAGGTGTCATCCATCGAAACCTTCCAAGCTTAGATGCTATAACAAAATAAAATTCAATATAGATCTTATTCTTTCTGGCTATGTCCTATAACAAACCACAGGTTAAGTACAATCAGAAAGGGATTTGCTCCTTCTTAGCTTGCAACCATTAACTTCAAATTTCAGAGTTCATACAGTGATTGGACCCTTGACATAAACAATAAACCAGCCCTCTCTATCACCACCCGCAATACAACAAATCCTCATTTGCTAAGACCAATTAATCGAACCAAAGGATGCCGAAGGCACAATGAAAGTGTAGTATATTTTGAAATCTGCAATGTCTACTTCATCAAGTTCTCGAAAGTTCCATTCTCAAATCTTTAACAGTATAATCTAATATACTCTGAAATTGACTCTCTCAACTATCCAAACCTAATGTTCTAAACATAATCATGAAAGAACACTACATTTCAGGAGCTCCATATACACGAAAGATCCGACCCAATAACTGATTCCTCCACTGAAACTCCAACAGCAAAAGAAAAATGTTAGAAAATATTTTTTTAAAAAATCACAATTTCATGTATGTCATAGATATTGTGTGTGTGTGTGTGTGCATGCATGCACAGTCTCGTTCTAAGTCTTATGGCCGGGTACAAAATCAACAACTTCATCAACACCATAGGTGGAACCTATCAGAACCAAAAAAAGATAATATCTTCAGGGACAAACCTACCATTACAATTTACAAACCAATCAGAAATATAGCAAATGAGTACTTCAGTATAACAATATAAATCAGCCAATGATAACATAAACCACAGCCCAAATCAATAAACAAAAAGAAAGAATGAACTTTTTTTTATTTTTCACATTCCCCTAAGTAGTCTAACAAGTCCACCACAATAAGTCTAAAACCTGTTGAGGATATAAAACTATTTCTGTTAAAATGCCAATTGAAAGAGGGGAGATACAGCACATTCATAACAAGGCAAGCACCCAACAAGAAGAGGCTGAATCAACCATTAAAATCCAGTGAGAAGAATAAAGAAAACAAAAAAAATATGTATTTTAGCCCTTAACTTTTATGGCCACATACCGGCCTCCACTATTACGTTTTGTTACACTCGCACCACAGATAGCAGAAGCCCCATCTGAAGTGTTGGAAAAAAATACAAATAAGTTGAAAAATAACATTCTCTGTAACCTCAACCAAAAAAGACTCAATCCAACGTATCAAATCAGACAGAGAAAAGGCAAAGAAATCAAGAGATGAAATTTTTCATAATGACCTGAATCCCATAAATCCATAATAACCACTTAATTCTTAAATCATCCCCATTGAAGCTGAAAAAGAGAAAAAAAAAAAAAAAGGGGGGGGGGGGGGGGGGGGGGGGCAGGGCGGGGCGGGGGTGGGGGTGTGGGGGTGGGGGTGGGGTGGACTAACCTGAGTTCCCAAATTATATATTGCTCACTCAAAGTCAGGAAAATTTGCAAAAAAATCTGATTAAAAATTTATATAAAAAATCTAAATAACCCCAAAAATAAAATAAATTATAATGCCTGCAAAGCAAAAATCTCAAACCATGCAAGCTTTATCACTGAAAAAGAAATCTATAAAAGCAAATTTTTAGAACGACCCAGATCCCCAAATTAAGTTTTAGGAAACTCTCATCATGAAATAAAAAGATGTACAAAAAAAAATGCATAATATAGAAGCAAAAGCAAAGAGAAACATCAGATTCAGCATGCCCATAGCCTCAAAACTCAAACCACCCCAGGAAAAATAAAAGTGTAAATACTCATAAGAAAAGAAAAAAAGAAATTTAAGTTGTTTCATGATGATTAAAACTCTAACCCATCCAACAATACTCTTGAGAAAAGGAAAAGAGAGAAGAAACACAGAAACAGAACAAAAGAAACATGACCCATGTCTTAATGCATGTCCTCCTGTTACACCAAAACCATATGGATTTATAATTTATACATGCACATACATCCACAAGAAAAAGGTATGAATGAAATTTATGAATAACCCCATGACCTCAGATTTTGATCAAAAATTTCTTGCCTGAAGAAGCTTGTGATGAGATGAGGAGAAGGAAATGGGCGGAGCTCTTTGCTGTTCTTGGTGGTGCCGGTGCTGGATGAGGAGGAGAAATGAAGAAAAAAGTATACGAAGGAGATTAGAACACGAAAAGGTCGGAAAAAAGTTGGAAGAGGACATTCTCCTTCCACTTTTCTTCCTTGCAACTGCTGCGTAGCCGTTAGCACGTCCAAGAGAGAGCGGTTACCTCGCCGAACCAATTGCCGCGCAATTCATACGTTTCAGCGTACCGTGCACGTCGGCTGACAGTTAGCAGCGTGATCCTGCGGTGTTGATTGCACATGCGTGTACGCGGCTGTACTAATGAACATAATCAAAATGATGATTTTAGCACTTGGAGATGGATCTCACCATTCATTGATGGGCCTCCTCTTGATGAGCTATGGCCGGCTGATCTGGACCCTTCGTAGGTCATGGATAGAAAATTCGAATTCTCAGATGCATGATCTTGCAGGGCCCAGCTCAATCAGAGCCTATATACTCCGTGCCAACTATTACATGTAACACATGCTTGGAACTCCATCCTAAAGCCTCATATATAAAATCCTCAAAATTCAATTAAAAATGAGTGGATCCCACCGTCTGACAATCATGATGGAAATGTGATTAACACCATGTTAGGGTCTAGTCATGTATTCGTCATGGTTGTCAATGGACGGTGGGACCCACTCTTGTAAAAAATTGAGGAGAGTACGTTATTCAACTAACACAATAACCCGTGTTGAACTCTCATGTACACCTAAAACATTGCAAACTAAATATTCATAGACAAAAAAGATTGAACAATCTAAAGAAAACTACATTGACATAAAAATAAAAGAAAACTAACTCATAGATTCATTACCTTCTAATGAAAACCTCCAAGTGATCATCACCCGTTGATCTTATTTCTAAATTTTAGAAAGAAATAAATGAAAAGAAAATGTCAAAAATAAATGTTTGCATATTAAGAGAGCTAAGTGGCATAGAATGGGAATAGAAGACTTGGGGTCTCATTTTATCTTCTTTTAAAATTCTTAAAAATAACAAGAGTGTGTTCTTTTCTCAAGTTTTAAGTATTATATGAATTTAATATATTTCTAAAATCTAATTACTATTTATGGGGCCTTCTTATTAGATTTCCATCTTTATATCTCTCGCAATCCCAGACAATTATAATGGTTTAATGGTTATTAATTTTGGAAATAGGCACACAAAACAAAAGGGAAAAGTATGATCTATTAATTATTCATAATATATTAGATGGGCTACTAAGTATTAGTGCCTATTTTTATTCTAATTTACGAAATGTAGAAGTAGGCTTCTAGTGGTACACTTCATTTTGCAAGATTTCCTCTCTTCTAAAGGGAGGAAAAGTTGTACACCATATATTTTGCAAGATTCCTCCTTTTTAAATGGAGGAAGAGTCGTCCGCAATATACATCCTCCATATACTTGATTTTGCAAGATTTCCTCCCTCTCCAAACTAAAGAGAGGAAAAGTTCGATGGCGTATATTTTGCAAGATTTTTTCTATTTTAAAAGGAGGAAAAGTTTACAAGATTTACTGTGTTCTAAAGCAAAGAAAAGTTGTACGTCATATATTTGTATGCTTATTTTGCAAGATTTCTTCCGTTCTAGAAGGAGGAAAAGTTACTCGCTCCCATAAGACTTCTCAAAGCATGAATACAAGAATTCAACACTAATTTGTTTTGTTTTTCTGCATTCAGGTTTTTGTGCGTCTAAGAAGAATTGAAATTCAGCTTCAAAAGTTTAACAAATTATTAACAGTGAGTTGCAAATTATTAATATTGATACGTTATATAATATACTACAGTCACTTCTGAATTTATAGATATTCAATACGGTTGTAATTTCATTAAAATAATTATTTAGTGTTGTTAATATGATGTAATTGTATGGCTATGTTTTTTCCTATTAAAAAGTATAAATTTACAGTACTTTTTTTGCTATATGCATTTATTTAATTATTGTATCATACGTATATTCATAAGCTATTTCACTTATTTCACCTTGATATATGATGAATAGAAACAATATCTTTCACTTAAATATTTTTATTTTAAAACTTAATTACATTTTTATTGAGCTGCTTTGAAGAGAAACAACACAATTGAAGTTCATCACTTATCGGGAAAAAAGTATCCCTTTTTTTTCTCTTTTTTGTCTTTAGTTAAAGCTATTTGGTTTATTTATTCTTTCTTTTTTCAAATAAGAAGCCATGAGATCTAGAGGGTGTAATACTACCATTATATCTCACTCTCTCTATTTCTCATTTTTTTCTACTAAGTCTTCCTTTCTCTTAAATTGAGTAATTGATATTTTGTAATGGAGACATATGAGGAACAGACAACTTTGCAGGATCTAGTCCCAATTTGAATAAGTTTTTTTTTCTTTTTTCTTTTTAGCTCTTTTATCTATGAGGTACTTGACCCAATAGTACTTTGTCCCCCCACATGGCGCTCGCTAAATTAAAAAAAAAGAACACTAGAAAATTTTGGGGTGGTTTCAAACAAGACGTGGGAAGCAAACTCAAACCTTATGCCACTCCACCAATTATCGAGAGGGTGACCATTTTCTATATTTGGAGGGAGTGATACATTTTTAATATTTCATATGTACACATATATATTTATTTAAAAAGCATTACTTATATTTTTAAGTATTTTATTTTCTTTCAACTTCCATATCTTGAAAGTATGAGTTTTTTAAGTACGTCGTACATACTTAGATGAATTCTACAAATGTCCATGAGGAAGGCCCATGAGTGATAAATATGGGGAATCCTATTCTAAAGGTCCTATAATTTCTCTCTCTCCCTTCCTTCACATAAAGGCCCACCTATCAAATGATCATGCTAATTCACCGCAACTTGTTAATTTTTGCCTGCATCACTACTCTTTATTTCTTTTCTTTTTTTCCTTGAAGGAAGGATTAATTCATTGCATAATAAAATGACTAACAACAAAGTGCAAGCTATTATACCACCACTCTTTAACTTATTCATTTATTTATAGCTTCATTGAAGCTAGAGGGAGATTTGTATGCATTTTATTGTATCTATCACTTATGATTAATTTGTATGTTCTTTTGCAGATATTCAATAAATCAGTTTCAAAATGTTCAAATTGTGAATGACAGTAGCAAGGTAGTTGATCTTTAATGTAGATTTTGGATTACTTATGTTTAGAGAAATGGTTAGTTGGGAAATAGTCTCCTTTTTTCTTTTTTTCTACCTACAAATTAAAAAAAAAAAAAAAGTGAGATTTAATAGTTTCAAGTTAATATTTTAATTTATGTAATTTTAGCAAATATTTTTCTTGTTATAGTAGATTTCTTTTGTTCATGTTTATATACCAAAAAATATACTAAAATTGAGAATATAGTTTTTTTTTTTTTTTTTTTGTCTAAGCTTAGCACTGGCCTTTTTTCATGGGTACAATAACCCCTTTGACTTTTTTAGATCACACAACATCATAGAAAATGAATACAAATTTACATGAGTATTTTGTGGCTATGATCATCAAATTTTCTGGTGGACATGATCATTGCCTGGGACACGCTTATTTTGCGGATAATATACCTAACAATATTTTTTCTCTTTTACTATTATTTATATGGTTTGTTGGTCTCTCGATAACCTATTTGTAATCTTAATTATTCAATTTAAAACTATTTTAGATTTTTTACTCCTACCATTAGATAATATATTTATTTATTTTATTTTATTTACTTTTCTTAAAATATAAAAAAAACTAAAATTTAATATCTTCTTATTTACACTAGTTTAAATCTTAAGGAGGTTGCATCTACATTGCTTGGTTATATGTTTCATCCCGCAACTCATCTTTCACTCCTCTTTTATTTAATAATCTTTAGGTGGAGTTCATTTGAAAATTAATTCCTATAATACAAAGCTAACAGGTCCTAAGGGCCTGTTTGGATAAATGAGTGGAGTAAAATGAAGTGGATTTCACGTGTGAAGTGGAGTGAAGAGAAGTAGGCTGAAATTAAAGTAGAGTACTTCACTTTACTCTATTTATATACTTATTTTGAAGTCAATGTTTGGAATAAAATCCACTTTTACTCAAGAAAATTAAAGTATTTTGAGTTGAAGTGAAATGGAATACATGTGGCTCACAACATTACTTCATCTATTGGGTCAGACCCATCCAAATAGAGTAGAGTTGAAATTTTAAACTGTTATGGTCCATTTAATTTCACTCTGCTCTATTTTTTGGCTATCCAAACAAGTCCTAAGTGATTTTATGATTGGATTGAATCTGTGCATGTCGGAAAAATAGATCTTATAGGACCGTCATCAACAACAATCCTACACATGAAGATTGTATGATTCCTTTCTATCAAAGGTTTGAGAAAATAATTAACTAAATACAAGTAAAAATATTGAATAGTCTGAGAGAGAGAGAGAGAGAGAGAGAGAGAGAGAGAGATTGAATCAAATTTATACAAGTGAGGTTCACTTTTTTTTTGTAAGGAACGATACCATTCAAAAGTCAAATTACAACCAAAAGTCAAAATTCAACCAAAATCCTCCTCTTTAATATAAGTATAACTAGCACTAGCAAAATGCCCCCGTGCTTAGCGCGGGCATTAAAAGTCAAACAAAGAATAACATTTAATTTTATGACATAAATAAAAAATTTTAATTTAATTTCATATCTTTATATTTTATAAAATCTAAAATAGAAGTGTTAATTTCTCACACAAATTTGTAGGTTTCTTATAAATTACACAATTAAAATTCAAAATAATTAATAAATATAGAAATTTAAAATCTTCAGTAGATACATGAAATATGAAATATTGAGATAGGTGAAATTATAAAAAATTAAAAAATATAAGATTCTTCAATTAGAGACAGGTTTGGTAGTGAGTTGGTTGCCTTACGTCAACCAAGAGAAAATAATATATCTATTTTCATTATCACATATAGGTGCTGTGAATAATGATCTATGTCGGAAATCGAAATTAAGATTCATAAAAGGAAACTAAAATCACAAAAAATGAGTAAAAAATATGCAAATACCTTAGTTTCTTGTAGAGAAGAGAATACCCAATGAAACTTGCGGCCATTCACAAGAAGAAAAAAAAAATCCACATAGAAAAGAAGCTCGTGGTGAGAAGACTCTGAATGGAGAATGTTATAACTCATTTTCTCAAGAACTCATTTCAGTTACAGAAAAGAGGGCTTTATATATGTCAATTTTAGTTACAAATCTCCATAATAGTTTTAAGAGTTAATAATAGGCTCTGGTGAAAATTAATGGGAATTTATAGATCGAGGCATTAATTATGGTCAAATTTTGGTATCAAAATGGTCAAAATAAAATTAAAATAAAGCGGCTGATTTCTCAATTGGAATCAGTTCGCTTCATTATACTCATGATGAGCGTTAGTATGCCCATATATTCATACAATTGGAAAATAAGCAGTGACTTGAATCACAGTCTAAATACAATGCATAATAGTAAATTTTTAGAAATAAAATTAAAAAATCGAAACATATGACTGTACTTTCTTTTTTTTTCACAATTGAGAGTAGGTAGAGTAGAAAGAGAATATGAGATGTGAGATAACACAAAATGGGAAGATCTGATTTACCAAAAATCAAAAGAAGAAAAGTGGGGAATAGATTTCGATAGTTATATGAGATAAAATAAGTGTTGCATGGGATAAAAAGTGGGTAGTTACGAGAGATATACTCGAATGAGAGAAGAATAACTTAAAAATGGTAACCAACGTTCCAAATCACATTAAAAACCTTTTCAGCTTAAAATAAGTATATATAATTGCTTTCTTTTGATAATAAAAGGTCAAATATGCCATGGCAAACAGGGTGGGCCCACTAGATGACGGTCTGGATAATACTAGCCTAGGCCCACCCAAGATGAACCCCTTCTATGAGAGAAGTATTTAACCACAGGGGCCTTTCAACAATTTACATGATATAGCTTATTGTACCCGCATGCACCACACAACAAAGCCAAAGCGTGGCGAAGAAGAAGAAGAGGAATTGCGATGGCGAACGTGACGGAGGAGGATCTTCTTCTCAAGAGCTTCTTCGCCGAAGTCAGCGAAGTCGAAAGGGATAACGAAGTCGAAAGGTCATCTTTCTCTCCATTTCTCCCCCAATTCTTCTTCTCCATCACCCAAAATCCCGATTCTTCTTCAAGTTTAAAACCCTAGGGTTTCTTCTTAGATCGCAATCCGGCCTAATCACGATATGATTGGTCAAGCAGCTGCGCTTGGGACGCGAAATTTCTCTGAAATGAATCGTTTCACTGATCATCTTCGTGATTAGGTCAGCCCTTTTTTTTTGTTCAATAGCATATCTGTTTGCGTTCGCCCAAATTATCAGCTGGGATTCCATTAGTAATCTTCTGTTGATCATGGAAGTTCTTCGTTCTTCTTCGATGTAGAATTATTGAGAGGGTTGAAAAGTGGGAATGGTTTGATTCTTCAAAGATTTTGGTTTTTCTGTGTTGTTCCCGCTCCCAAATCGTCTTTCACTGTTACATTTCTGCTTTGACCCCCAATTTGTGTTTCGGAGGAAAACCCTAGCTTCAGATAATTGTCTATGATTTTTTTTTTGAATTCTGTTAATTGGAGACCGAATGAAAGATTACTGAGTGCAGCTTTTAGGTAGAGAGATTATGTTAGATGTTATAATGCAGATTTTCCTCACATATTGTGATACTTTTAGCTATACATGAATGGCCACTTCATTATTACTGTTGGCTACAAATTTGTGCTTCTCTTAAATTTTTTTAACTTTTCAGCCACCTTCTACAATAAATATCATAGTCGTATTGATTGAAATGATCTTTCCTTTTCTCTTCTAGTTTGCATGAAAAAATTGCTGCTTGAAGGCATTTACCATATTTTTTCACCAATTTTTGGTTGCGCTTGTTAACAAACATGGACTATTGCAGGATACTTTCATGCTTCAAACTGAACCCATTTGAGCATCTAAACCTGTCTTTTGATTCGTCACCCGAAGAAGTAAAGAGGCAATATCGCAAGGTATGGAGCTACTATTGGCAAATTTGTTCATTTCTCTTTTCTCCATGCTCTTTTCAAGCATGTGCTTATTTTTATTATTTCTATTGCTCAAAATTTGCAGTTGTCCTTGATGGTTCACCCTGACAAATGCAAGCATCCACAGGCAAAGGAGGCCTTTGGAGGTACTTTTGCATTTCTTGTATCTGCTTCCAGCTGTAGTTGATGTATTTAATGGTGAAAAGAATATGGGGATCATTTTAAGTATCTATCTGTCTTATGTTTCTTTCCTGAAGCCTATGATATTCTTGGCTTGTTTTATAGAACTGATATGCCTTTTATTATTATTCTATCTGTGAGGACCTTTGTGTACATGAAAAATATCAGAAAGGATGCGATTTATATTTTACAAAGTCAAAAGAAAAAAAAAAAAAAAACATAGTTACCTTGCTAAAAAGGAAAAAAAAAGGAGAGATTTTTATAATTTGTTACATGCGATAGTCATAGATAGAAGCTCTGCAAATTCTTTGGTTTGATTTCCCTTTTATTTATTAAATAATTTCTCTCCCATAAGAAATCCACTGGCTATTGGGAACTGGGAAATTTGTAATGTTTCTTTTTTCTTTGTAACTTCAGCAACATCAACTCACAATGAAATCCAAGCTCATTTTAGGTCAAATCATGTTACCGTTAGATTTCATATACCTTGTTGTCCTGTGATTCTGCCACTTATACCATGAAAGGTTAGATTCTCAATAGTGGCAAGTGTATTTACAATAATATGGATATGGTGCCTTTGGAACTCCTCAAATCAGCTGCCTACTTTTGGCTGGTGGTGGACCCACATGAAAAGTGGGAAGCTGCTATGTGACCTCAACTGGAGCTCTCTAAATATTTTACATACTCATGCGGTCTTCAGAATTTTGCTTAAGACACGGCATATTATTTGTGAGCAAAATGTGCAACTTCATGCAATAACCTGACAAGTCTCCTTGAAGCTACAAAAGGACCCTAAATAGCCCTCACCGCTATTAGATGAAGTGTGGAATAATGAAAAATCAGCGAATGTGTGGTATCAGGTTAATCAACTGTTTAATGAGCAGCGATGCATGATAATTGAAGGGCTGAATCTTGTTTGTTGGCTTTTGTTTCATGGAGAGCAAAATGCAATACTATAATTACAGATCTAAGTATCGTGGGAGATGTATCTCTCACTGAGGCAAGTGTAGTGCTTGGCACTGTCTTGATAGTCTTTCTTGGTCAAATGAAATGGTCACAATACATCAAGGCGAATTTCCACTTTGTCAAAAAGAAGCTGTAGACAGAACAAATTTAGTGTCTTCATCTTTTATGGGATGCATGGTATACACTAAAGTAGAATCCTATTTGTGAAATGCCCGAATCTGCTTAATCCAATAAAACATAAAACTTGTTGGAATTGGTATTGCAAAGTGTCATTAAAAAGAACAAAATATTCGATCCATTAAGAATCTGAACTAGCTCTCACACACTTGCCATTTTATCCGCCAACTCAGATCTATCATTGGATTAAGCTCAAAACAATTGCTGGAGGGAGGATCCATCTTAAACAAGGCAACATGAACAACAACAACCACCTTAGGATAGGTGGACCATGCTCAGTGACGATCCATGGGACACATATTTTGGCATAGATATCTTTAAAGCACCAAGGCCAATAGCAATTGGATTTATTTTTAATGCCCTTTAATAAACTCACAGGTACCCCTAAATAGTTGATTGTTACATTTTTCAAAGAGACCACATGATGATTACCGTAACCATGTACCATGAAAGATTGATCCTACAGATGTGAAAGCGCCAATGCAAGGTGTTGAACAGTTGGTCTATGGTTTTGAACATGCCCCACAAGAATGTTGAACATATTGAAAAAGAATTCCATACTCCTGGAGTGATAAAGAAGAATCCGTCCTCTACTAGAAATGATTTTGCGACTTTATGATTAGTGATTTAATGGGAAATCGTGAAGCATGTATGATGCGTGGTGACTGTGAGGTTAAGAAAAAGAACACGGTCTCAACCTCCTTCAATTAGATGTCTCAAATTCAATGAGGATGGAATCTTTAGAGGGAAATCAGGGCCATTTGGTATCTTATGTGATGATAATGGATCCATTTAGGTGGTTCATTTCAGATGGGTAGGATGGAGATTCAAACTATTGGCCAAAAGAAAGGTGTGTTAGGGAACATAAAAGGGAAAGAACTCATCGAGAATAGTTTTATTTGGAACGAGATAAATGAAAAGTGCAAGTCAAGATGATGGTTTTCCATTACATTTTGAGGGATGCAAATGAGGATGCAGACTTGTTAGCTGTAGATAGAAAGAATCATAGGATATTGGATCCATGCTGTTAACCTGTTTCTTTTAATTCCTTTTTTTTTTTTGCTCTTTTTTTTTTTTTTTTTTTTTTTTCGGTTGGTCAGTATTATATATATATATATTTTGGTTCTGCTTTCCAACCATTTTGGTAGCTATGGATTTTGTTCAGAATGATTTCAGTTTTTCCTCTCTCTCTCTCTCTCTCTCTTTAAATCAGTTTTCCCATTATAGACTGGGGTGTAGTCCAGTTTATTTTAGAGTGCAAGCATAATGCTTCAAGAACCAATCATTACTCTCTTCTTTTTATTTTATTTTATTTATTTTATTGCTAATGAATGCTGAAAACACACACACACACACAAGGGCAATGTGATGCGGAACGGTGTACGATACATGGTGGGCAGGATGAAGATGGAAGATGTAGGAGATAGATTCAGAACTCACGCCTGAAGTGGAGGGGCTTCGCACCCAATGGCCTCACGCCATACCCTTTCCATGGGAGAGAAGAGAGTAAACACTCAATCTTTTTTTCATTAATCATAATATGAAGAAGCTAGAGGCTTTACAATGCTTTAAAGAAAGAATTAAAAATCCCTAGGACTAATATCAACCATCTAAACATCCCTACGGTTGAGAATAAAACATACTTACTTAAAACATAAGCCATTACATAACAACTCTAATAAAATAAAATAAAAGCTGCATATGGGCTGGGCCCAATAGACTGGTCGACCCATGGGGTCATGGGTCTATCCAGCATCTCAATGACTATAAGTTATATTTGAATGGAAATGTAGAACTCATAAAGTTGCGCTAGGTCATATAGTTGTAAGGCGATGGTGATAATGATGGAGGATATCTGCATCAGACCACTGCATACAACCAAAAAAAAAAAAAAGGACCAACACCAGTGGGATATTTGTGTTTAGCGGGAGATTTATAATTATCTTGAAGAAACCTATGGATATACAAAGTGTGCATTCATCATAAGAAAATAGTTTCAGATCAGGCTTGTCTGGTTTGAATTAGTGGGTATCTTGTTCACAACCTACTTTGTCTGGTTTGAATTAGTGAGATCTTGTTACTCAGTATTGCTCAGGCGTAAGTTATTTCACGGATTACTTATACAAAAGAGTTTTCTGAAAGTTGGGTTTCTGAAATTTGAATTAGGGAGATCTTGTTACTCAGTATGCGTGATGGCAATTTTGATGTGGGATCAATTAACTAATGAGGGTGTTGATAGACCTGTTTAATTATTTTTTCATATGTTGCCTTGTTACGGTCTTGATTCATTGTATTAATGTATTTTTCAAATAAAAGTTACCAGTTCCCATTTAACAGAAGCTTTCTCCATTAGACTTGAGTCATTACGTGGGCTGTACTCTTTTTGGTGGTTGAAAAGAATACACACTACCGGAATAATGGTCGTAAAGTGATATACCAACTGTCACCTGTAACCATGGTTATTCTGGCAACTTAAATGTTGCCCTTTATTGCAATTTGTGCTATGTTTGACAATTTATTTTGAACCTCTTAATTCTTTTATTAAATACTTTTCCTTTGAATTAAATTTTCTTATATTAAAAATGAATGAAGTGATCATTAAAAAAAGAAAGAAAAAAAAATGAATGAAATGAAATGATGCACTGTATACATAACATGCTATGTCTTCTGTTTTTTCTTACTCGTTCTTTTTTAATTGCTCATTGATGATCAAATCTTTACTTGTGACCAGCATTGGCAAAGGCCCAACAGCTATTGCTTGATTCGCAAGAAAGAGATTATGTTCTTAGTCAAGTTAATGCGGCAAAAGGTGTGCTTCCAAGTTTAAGTACCTTCTTTTCAACTGTGTCATTATTCTGATCCTTGCAGGAATCTACAGCTTGATCCATATATATATTTTTTGCAATTGGGATATTATGTGGTTTTTTTTTTTTCAATATCATATATGGTATTTTTTCCAAAAAGAAATTAGATTCATAGTTTTGGTGTGATTGCGGTAAATATTTCTTTGGTTAAGGTCAAACCTATAGAGTTAGTGTTATATATCATTATGAAATAATTTTAATTTATACAACAGACTGAAACCGAAGACATCTTAGAGATCAGCTCTGGATTCTGAACTCCTATGACTGGAAGGCCTTCATTCTTTGTCTAAATAAAGTATGGGTTTTTTAAACCCTAGAAGGGGCTTAGCGGAGAAAGAACCAAAGTGGGAAGGTGACTAGATTATAAAATCCGTCACAAGTAAGCAATACTACACTTTATATGTTTCGACAGTGTTCTGGAAAAACAACTCTTAGGGTCGGTTAGTGTAGACGCTGTTTCAGTGGAAAGGGGGTGCTGACAAATCCGGCGCCTTCTTCCTCTTGTTTGGTGTAGGGAAGAAAACGTCGGATTTTCCGCAAGTTTACTCCATGTTTTGTCACTAGAGAAAAGCAGGTTTTCCTATCTACCCCCATCGGAAACCTAGAGCCGCGGAGGTTTCCTCTTCCACGGCTTTGCATAAACATACCCTAAGATCTTCCAATCTCACTTGAACGTGATTCCATACTGACTCTCCCAATAACTTAGAATGCATCCTTCATTCTTCCATATCCACCTGTCTAATGGATATTCTTCTTCTTCCATATCCACCAATCTAATGGATATTCTCCAACGTCCTCTGATTCTTATCCCATTATTCACATCCCCCATTTTGGATATATCCTTCTATATCCACAAATCCTGCACAGTTGCGCCTTACCAAGTCCCCTTTCCCACCCCAATGCCATGCAAACACAAGATTAAAATTTATCACAACTCTCCTCCTCAAAGCCTTTTCTTTCTCTGGAACCATCATCTCCTTTTGCCGATAGCAGAAAAACACCCTGTTCTTTCCTCCCAATTGATGAGATGAACTTTCTATTGCATTTTTTGTCCTCTTCTAAAATAAATACCTTAGGAGTTTTTTTAGGATTTTGGCTATTCATGCCAGGATCATAATGGATTAGATGAGGTTGATTTATTAAGAGAAATTCTACCACCAAGAGACAGGTACAACTTCCCCCAGAAGCTTTTTTTTTGTTTTGTTTTGTTTTGAAATTGTGACCCGACTCAAACCCAGAACCTTTTGGTTGCAGGCACAGGATCCTTTTCCTCCTCTCTCCCTCTCTACCTATTTATCTATCTATATATGTATAACAGTTCAATTTCAGTAGCTTCAATGAACATTTTATTTTGGAGAGCTTTCTGCATAAATTCTGAATAAAATTTTCTGGGGATTTAAAAAATTCTCATGTATCTGTTTGGAAATGACCATTATGTGTGTGCAATGAACTGCAGAAGAACTTAGGGCAAAGAGGAAGAAGCAGTTGAAGAAAGATAATGCTTCTAAGATAAAATCATTGGTTGATGAGGTAGTATGTCATTGCACATGATTATGTAGTGTTTCGCTAGTTTGAGTATCTACTTATATTGTTGAGCATTTAGTCTCTCTCTCTCTCTCTCTCTCTAGTCTTCTGCAATAAGATATTATGACCTTCTGAACTTGTTGGTTTTATGTCTTTTTTTCCCTTGTAAATTTTGATCTTGTAACACTGCATGATTTGTTGTTTTTTTTTACCCATCAATAAACTTGGTTATGTCCATGTTTTTGCTGCTATTGCAGCTTTTAGATTATGCAGATAAATAGTAATTATTTTAGAGGGCATGAAGAGGTTTTGGTTTCAATAGTACCATTTTAGTTTTGAGAACATATTCTATTAATGAGCAACATAGGTGATTTCAGTGTGTAACTTGCAATTGTGGCCAGCGTCTATGTGAGAGTATGTTTTTAGGTACTTCAGTTTTCGGAAGGATCTGTGCATCATATAATGCCCACTGATTTACTAGGTTGCAAGATGAATCGTTGCAAGATGAATCTCAACACCACCTTGGTTCAATCCAAATTGAATGAGAAGAAATCCACTTCTATCACTGGGCAACCCAAAGATCATAGAGATTTTAGATAAAAGGAATTAAAGTCGAGTCACATGTGGAGGTCTCTCAATCCAAGATACCATCTTTTCCAAGTTCCAACTTGAAGACTCAGTTTATCACTTGTGCGCAAAAACCCCAATATAACATGGTTTCACTTGGAAACCGTAAATACAATGAGGAATGGAACACATGAGATAAAATTGCTGAAAGAAAATACCATCACCCCTTTTCTGTTGTTACTTGAAGATATAAAGCAATACAATGACCGACTCACTTAAGTGGCTCTTGTAGTAAAATTCTACCATGACTAAATAAAGCTTCCACATGATCTTATCCGTTTCAGTGTAATTGGCACCCTTGGCTAGCCTTAATCTATTTCAGGAATCCTATTGAATAGAAAAGAGAGTGGGCCATACACCTTAGGTAACTACTTACTATCTGCATCTCAAAAAGTTACAGACCTTGGGAAACTAATAAAAAGAATGAAACTAGTAATCTGTGTTCCTGTAGGATGCTCTACTGGGCCCAAATGATACTGAACGATCTTCATCATTCCCACCCTGTTAGAGTCTTATAGATAACTTGTCCTTGAGTTTCTTTCTAGGCTATCAAGCAAGCCTTTTCGTCTGGCTACTAGCATAAATGTAAGGAAATTTTCGTTAACTATTGTCTGAGAATGGATCTTTGCAAGTGCCTATCTCCTCTCTAATTGCCTTTGAATCATTTTCACTTGGACTTTTGGACTTGCCTCTGTCTTTGAGATGCACTAACTTCCTCGCTCTTTGAATTGATGGCAACGTGTAACTCCTTTGTCCTTACTGGCTATGATGCCCGGACACTTGAAAAAAGAGGCATAGTATCGCGTTGTATTGTATCAAATACTTCACTTTTTATGTGTAAAATCCATGTCACTGCTGTATCCATGGTTGGTCGCTTGGTCCCTGCTGTATCTATTCCATATCTGGGCATCATAGCTTGCTGTCTGCAAATCCCTTCCCAGAAGGATAAACATGCACTGGGCTTTTATACCAAATTTGATGTCATCTAATATGCTAGGTCCCACAATGGATAGCTGCACAACTTTGATTCAATCTCAATCAATGAGAAGAAATCCACCTACGCCACTAGGCAACCAAAATATCGGAGAGATTGGAAATAAAATGAAATCAAACGTGGTCTCTCCATCCAAGATAGCATCACAAGTCTCAACTTGAAGACTCAGGTTATTGCTTGTGCGCAAAAACCCAAATCTAATGTGGTTTCACTTGGAAACTGTAGATACGAAGAATGCCTAACTCTACCGTAATATAGCTAAAAGAAAAATACCACCATCTGTTTTCTATTATTGCTTGAAGACACAAAGAAAGCAATACAATGACCAACCATCTGAATGCTTGTAAATGTCACATATCCACTGCAAACTTCAAATTTTCCATGGAAATGTCGCCGCACAAACATGCCGTTAGGTGGCTACTTGTAGTGAAGTACAACCTTAACAAAAATTTATATGATCTTTTCCTTTTCACAATAGCTAGGACTCTTAGCTAATCGAAATCAAATTATAGAAATCCTATTGAAATAGAAAAGCTAGTGGCCCATGCACGTTATGTAACTACTTAGTAAAGGAGTTTATTTCCATTATAAAATGCAACTCAGTTTGTAAATAAATCAACTAAAAACATGAAACTGGTAATTTGCATGCATGTAGGATGTTCTACCATCTGATCCAAGATAGTGAGTGACTGGATGGTCTTCATTATAATATATTTTATAGATATCATTAGAGCTGCTCTTTCTAGTATGGCCTTTTGTTTTATGCTTCTTTTCTATGTTGTGGGTTGCATTGAATGTACTCGGGAAGGAGTGTCCGTTTAATTGGTGAGGGTAATACCAAAAGTTATATCTTATGAAATGGATGAAATCAAAGTTTGGAAGAAAGTTGAGGGTTACTGATGTTCGAAACTCTAGGTTGTTTGTTCTGGAACCACGGTGATGGAAAGTTTTAGATGCCAAAACAGTATCTCCTAGAGTTATTGATAAGGTGTAACCAGTTACTGGAGCTATACTCACTTAAGTTGTAAAGGTTAAAAGAGGAATAAGCCAAAATATAACATATATGGTACTCTACTATAGTATGCAGAATAATGCATTTATCTAACACTCGCTTAAGCTGAGATAGATATGAATTATGCCTGGATTGCGTACATGGAATATGAGTTGAATGAGTACAGGGTGACATGGGATAATAAAGCTTTGAGGATGATGATGATGTGTAGCTTGGAACATGAACAACTGGGCATACCTTTAGCAATTGGCATCACTCTTGCGTCTCCCATAAATTCTAAATTCCTTATTACCAATATTTGGAAAATAGAATGACGGCCTGTAAAAAATCTGAAGTCTTCTGTTATCTATTTTATTTTTTCCATAAATATTAAATAATACTTGGTCTGGTTTAATAAAACCCATCATCATATGGGAAATAGTAATAACAATAAAAACACCACCACCTCCACCATCACCACCTACAATAATAATGAATATTTGGGATTTGGTATCTAGTGGGGGTATATAGTATTTGCCATGTTGACTCGTTCCACTCATATGCCTAAATCCTAGAAAAAGGACATCGCTATATGTTATTCTTATTATTTTTATATTTGTAACCAAATAATTTAAGCTATTCTTATTAGTTTTATCTATGTTATAAAAGTTTTTCTATTAGCTTCTTGTTTGTAACTTTGTATAAAATATTTAAGATTTCAAACTATGTCTGATCCAGATCCTTTCTTGAATGTCTTGTTGAATCCTGCACTGGTACTCTGAGGGTTTTGAAAGCATGATATCATTGTATTCGTTCCCCACTTTATCATAAATTTCAGCCAATAATGATGATCATGTGTTTATGGAGCTCATTGAGGCAGCTCTGTTGGTGATATTTGAACTTTATATTCTGTATTGTCTGTGTTTTTTTCCCTTCTGACATTATGTAGTAATTTTTTTTCTGTCAAAAGCTTGTGCATGGCATGTTACCCACATTAGGAAGCTATCAAATTGCTGTATAAATTCTGGAACACTATGATACAGGGAAAATATGAGCAGCAATATGAGCGGTCAGAAGAGTTCCAACTCCAACTAAAACTGAAAGTTCGAGAAATATTAACAGAACAAGAGTGGCGGCGGAGAAAAATGCAAATGAGGGTATGCTATTTCTCACTTTTGTTCCAGCTCCTTTCGTTGGTCTGACAAAATTTCACCAATCAAAAAGGAAAACGACAAGAAAAAGTTCACGAACCAAAAACTGGAAGAAAAATATTAATCTGATGCGTCTGTCTCAACTCTGTTTGCTCTGTTGTAGATTTCAGAAGAGGAAGGCCGCTTGAAGAAGGATGAAGAAGAAACAAAAGAGATGTGGAAAAGGAAGCGTGAGCATGAGGAGCAGTGGGAAGGAACAAGAGAACAAAGGGTTTGTTCCTCATCTGTTACCATTGATTATCTAACATAATAATCTCAGCTTTTGGAAATTCTTCTTCCAAATTGTGGTTCTTTCAGTTTCATATATGCTGATCTCAAATCATTCCTTTTAGAACTCTCTTTAAAATTATGTAGCATAAATTGTTATCTCCACACCAATCCCCATCGTGCTTAGGGTCCTCTGCTTTAATTGCGTGATACTGCTATCAGGTCCCTCTCATGTACACCTGTTAGAGCACCAGTTTGTACAATTTATGTTTTTGTCGTTTACTCATTATTACTAATATCAAACATTGTTGAGAATATGAATTGTTATCGACAACCCATCATCATCATCATAAGCCTTATCCTCCCCTTTTTGGGGTTGGCTTTAAGAGCTCTACTAATTTAACTCAAATAAGCTATGGCTATGATGAAAATGGGTCGGGTTTGGGTTGGGTCAGGCCCCATAGGGTATCCAAACCGAGACCTGAATTGCTAAAAGGATCCTCTATGCGGAGTGATATGATATGGGTTTGGGTTGACCCCTACTTGTACCTAAATTAAAATTTAAAATTCGAACATGTATGTGGACCTGAGTAGGGCCTATACCTTGACTCAAAATTGAAACTTAAATAAGCGAATTTCTCAAAATATACCTACTACTTCAGTGTATGGCTTTGTAATTGAGGCTCAGTATCTCATCAATTCCTTGGCTATATCTTTAAACCACTTTCTGGTAATTTTGGCTTCTGATCTTTCATGTTGTAATTGGGATGGTGACTACTATTCAACCGGCTGATGTTTCTCGTTTATTTTCAATTTGCCTTATAGTCTTCTGTAGTTTTTAGTTGTTTAATTAATGAACCTGTTACCACTTTAAAAGACTTATTCAATATTACCTAAGATACTTCAAGTACTCATGTAGATCTATAATAGACGGTGGTGGCATCAGTTTTTTTGGGTACTTTGGTTTGAGACCCCTGGACCTGGACTCAAATTTAGAAGTGTCCATGCAGTGGACCCGATTCTGTACCTAAGCAAAATGAGGTGGAAGTCATTCACCTGTTCCTAAATTCTTTACTCAGTTCCTTAAGGGCACGTTTCTGCGGCAACATTTTTGCAGAAAAATCAAAGTTTTCTATAGATATTTGCTAATCTGATGTTTGATACAGAAATTTTAGTTGGAAAATTTTGTGAAAGATCCACAATTTTGAGGATTTTGATGTCCAAGAGGGAGGGGTTGAACCCGTGACCTTTTTCATTGAAAATGTGTGCTCTCTCCGTCTGTCACCGTTCTAAAAAACAATGATTTTTCTGGAAAAAGTACACCCCTTGGAAACCCACGGCTGTTTTTTTTCATCTCTAGCTATGGACTAAGATTCCTTAATTTGTAACGTAGGCTCATGAAGTGTGTGCAGGTGAGCAGTTTTAATATAGTCTTCATGGTTTTAATGTGTATATGCATTATACTCTTCTGATAAATGATGTGTTCCTGGCTCTCACTCCTATGTTTTCTGTCCTTATGTGGCATCTTCAGGTTTCAAGCTGGAGAGATTTCATGAAGGGTGGAAAGAAGGTGATGCTAATGAAATGCTTTTAACCAGACTGCTGATTTTATTTGATTATCTGGGTACCAGAAAGTTATAATGTCTCTGTTTGTGCAGGTTAAGAAAGGTGAGATTAGGCCACCAAAACTCAAAACAGAAGACCCCAACAAATCTTATGTGCAAAGGCCAGTGAAGCGAGGGTAAAGGTCTCAATTCTCAAGCAGCCAGGTCTCTGTCGATTTGCTATGGATTTGATGGGAAACCAATTAAGAAGATCGGTTAATCTGTTGAGGGGTGAATGTAAGCAATGCTGAAATATCCCTTTGTATCAATATCTTGATGACAACTATAATACCATGTCTTGAGAGAGAGAGAGAGAGAGAGAGAGAGAGAGAGAGAAGAATTCTTTATTTTATATGGTCGATTGAAGAGGATGGTATGGTATAGTTTTATTGTCGGAGGTTTCAATGGTCTGACCGGGAGCTGAGGCTGGGTAAGCGTTGGCCCATCTGTATTATCTGTTAGAACACGGGACTTAAATTCAAGCACTGAACAAATTTTTGGTGCCATGGTTGAAACAGCTTTAAAGCTGCTAATATATACGAGTTCTAACATTTATTTTTCCCAATTCCTGAAGAAGAGAAGTAAAAAACTCATAAGATCTAATAATTGAAAATATTCAGAGCCATTGGCTTTTGAGGACGTTTAGTCCAAATGTAAAAAATGGCTTATGGGCTTTTGCTTAGATGAGAGAGCCGGAGATCCAAAGGAGCATTTTCAAAGACATGAACCAAATTCTGAATACGTTTGAAATTGTAGGGGTGGACGTGCTTATAAGTTTTTTATTTTAATGCTCTCTACCTAGGATATATATTAGATGGCCCTTAAGCAGTTTGTACTTGAAAGACTAGACATTGTTGTGCTCTGTTTTAGCTACATTGGGGGCTTGATCTCGTTCAATCTCCTACACACCCATGTGCCTACACTCATAACCAGCTGAGATGCAACTTGAGACTATGATATTGTTGAGTTTGTGTCTCTCGTGTATGAACTTGTAATGTTTAATACTATGATACTTGTCAATGAACAAATCCATAGTTACAAATGATACATAATAATGTATTGGTTTTAGTGGTTTCTTTCTCTTTGAGAGTGTTCTTTGTTTCTTTTCTTTAATATAATTATCCTTATTTAACAGAAGAGAACAACTAAAAAAAAAAAAAAAGAGTTTAACCGAGGCACTGTTGAATGTCTGGCTATAATTCAACCAAAAAGTGATTTTCTTTACTTGGCCGACTTTAACGAACCAGAGTTTAACCATACTGCTGTCGAACCGCTGGCTATTATTTTTTATTCATCCAGAAATGTGTCTTTTTTCAGAGTCAACATATAGTGTTATTAATCCAATGATGCTGATCAAGTGGATTCTCTAAATTAATAACTTATGGATGGTATGTACATTCCAAGTTCCAACAATTCCAGAATAAAACTCTTAATGTCTCATTAGTTTATCAAACAAGTTTTCTATATCTATCTTTTTTTAGATAGAAACCTTTATAATTATATCTTGCTATAAAAGTCAACTGTATTTAACTTTTTATGTACCTTATTTTTTGTTTTCTAAAAACATATTTTAAATAAATAATAAGTTGACTTTCTGGGTCTCCCCCACTCTCTTTAGTGGTTGCCACTAATAAACTATGCTTTCTGGTCTCTATTAGTCCATGAGCATTGAGCAGAACTCAGGGGCAGAGGATACAGTCCAGACAAGATACTTAATAAACAAACTAATAATATAAGAGGAGAAAAAGAAAGGTGGTGCCATCACTTTACTGGATGCAATTTTAATTAAAGTGCACTCTCTGGGAACAAGTTCTAGTCCTGGTGGGTCTGGCTTGCTAATAAGTATATTAATTAACTGACTTTGTTGCTTTCGGTGTCGGTTTAATATCCCAGGGAAGAGGAGAGAATGAAATGGAAAAAGAAGCTCGCCCATAATGCAATCAGTCACAAACCTAGCAATGGAAAGCATGGCGCATGTGGGTCATGTGAACGTATATGAGTGAGAGTAGTAGTGGTTTGGTCACCGGTCAAAAGACCCAACATTCTCCTCTCATAGCAGCTGCTGTTGCTACCTTTTGTTTTGTTCACTCGTACAACTAAAATCCATTGCAACAATTGATTAATTTTAGTGCGTTTGTGGAAGTGGAATCAGGCAAAAGTAGAAGAATCTTATCAACAGTGAGAGGTTGCCCATAGCCCACACGGCACACCCACCTTGCTGCACTCTAGTGAGAGTCCCAACTCTATACTCTTCACAATCATCCATCACTGGTTTCCCTAGTGATTTTCCATTCATCACCAATATCCCATACAAACACCAGCCATTAATTTGTGGGTGAGGCACTGCAGGCACGTTAGACACTTAGACCTGGCAGCGGATAATCAGCATCATGTTACCCCACGGTGACCATGAGTGGACTGCTTAGCAGTGATTGGTCTGCTCATGGGTCAAAATCCACTTGCACCATCTGGATGCGGAGGTGGTGGCAAAACTTTATCTATTTTCATTCACAAATATTCCCTAGTATCGTACATAGGAACCAGGGAGAGTAATGAGCTAGCAATGAGTCCCACTTGCCTTGACCATGATGGTGCATGCCATGAGCCATGATCACTGGTCGGTTCACCAAGCACTGGCCCAATCAGAGGCTTTACCTGCCATGGCACTGTCATTAGTGGACGGACAGGATCCGACCATATGGATTCGTTTGTTGGGGGGTCCAATGGCATGCATGCATAGCCATAGGCAGGTTGTGTACATATTCGAAAAAGTGTCTGTCCCACTTCCACCCACACTCATGGTGCCTAAAAGCAGCAAAAGAAGCAACCAAAAAACAAGCCCCGACACCCACCCCATCATCATCCCATCCCAAAAAGAAAGAAAGAAAGAAAGAAAGAAGCAGGTCCCCGCATGGCCGAGGATAGATATTTCATATTTATACACCCCTTCAGTTTGCACATGTGGGGCCCATCAACTTGCCAATCTAGATCGTTCGTTCACTGTATCCACCATTAATAGAATAGACCATATTCTCAAAGAGTATCCTAGAGTGAATCACCCTATCCATTAGAATGTCCTTTGTTTTTGTTCTCTTTGTTGAACATGAAGCCCTAACGTTGCCTTCTCTCAATCTCAACCGTCTATTTGTGGCTTACCTATTGAACAAACACTGTAGTTTGATCTTTATTCGTATACTTAAATTGTGGGTCCAAACTATATATGCAAGGGCCACATCATGGTGACATAGATGATTGAGCCCAGATTATCCGAGTCTTTGTTAATTTAGAGAAATCTTGAGTTAAAAGAATGAAACTCAATAGCATGGTCCACTAATTAAACATTAGAGCCACTCAAAATAAAGTCCAAAGTTAGAGTATTTGTCCTTTTTTTTTATCAAACGATTAATTATATGTTGGGATCAACTCTTATTGGATTAAAATTTAGAATTATGCTATACATTGAAAAGGCCTTTATTTTAGTGTTTTTTTTTTTTTTTTTTGTATGCAGCCAATGGCTAAAACTAGGGATGTAAATGGGTCATCGATTCTTTGATTATCCGGAGGTTCCAACCCGTTAAAAATCGAATTTGGATCCCTATTTAGGCCTCTCTGAGTAAATGAGTCCGAGTCCTTTTTTTGGACCCGTGATCTAAACGGGTCCGGTTCCGATTCCACATTGGTTTGGATCCATAGACTCGGGACCCGACACATTATTTCAATTTTCGATAATCTCTCCTTAAAATTAGATTTTTTTCAATACCATTCTCTATTTAGACCCATGCCCGAACCCAAATATGGTTTTGGTTCATGGTTTAGGTCCACCATGGACTCGGACCGAAACCGACCCGTTTATGTCCCCAGCTGAAATCCCCTCGCCCTTTTTTGGTACCCTAGCTAAGGGGATTGAAAATGAGAGAGAGAGCGCCACACACCGGAGAAGATAACTCACTCATGTGAAAAAAGAGCCGACATACACAGGAATAAAGTCCATACATGTGGAAAGAAAGACCCCACAGGTACAAAGATGCCACATGTCCGACTCAAGGTACACTTGGCAATCAGGTGAGAAAAGCACTTGCTAACCAACCAATCAACTACATGTTCTTGGGGCCGAGAACCCTTAATTAAAATCCCCCAATCACGAGAAAAGAATCCTCCAACTGCGTAAACTAAAACCCTAGGGGTCTGTTTGGGAAGAAGGGGGGGGGGGGGGGGGGGTGTTAGGAAAAAAATGGGGGGAAAGTGGAGGGAAAGTGATTTTGGGGGGTGTTTGGGAAGGGGGGAGGGAAAATGAGGGAGGGGGAAATGGAGGGAAAAATTACCCTTTTTCCCTAAAAAATTTCCCCCCCAAAACAGGGGGGAAAATGAGGGGAAAGTGATGAAATGACTAAATTGCCCTTATACTCTATTTGAATTTTTTTCAAAAGCAAGGGTAAAATAGTCTTTATCTCTGTACCTCACAAACAAATAAAATTATACTTTTTCACTTTCCTTCCCCTTACTTTTTTACTTCCCAAACAATTCCCTTCTCTCCCCTTCATTTTCCTTTCCCCTCAAATTTTCCCTCCCCTCGGGGGGGGGGGGGGGGGGGGGGGGGGAGGAGGAGGAAAAAAATGGGGGGAAAGTAGACGGAAAGTGATTTTGGGGGGTGTTTGGGAAGGGGAGAGGGAAAATGGGGGAGGGGGAAATGGAGGGAAAAATTACCCTTTTTCCCTAAAAAATTTTCCCCCCAAAACAGGGGGAAAATGAGGGGAAAGTGATGAAATGACTAAATTGCCCTTATACTCTATTTGAATTTTTTTTCAAAAGCAAGGGTAAAATAGTCTTTATCTCTGTACCTCACAAACAAATAAAATTATACTTTTTCACTTTCCTTCCCCTTACTTTTTTACTTCCCAAACAATTCCCTCCTCTCCCCTTCATTTTCCTTTCCCCTCAAATTTTCCCTCCCCTCGGGGGGGGGGGGGGAGGAGGAGGAAAAAAATGGGGGGAAAGTGGACGGAAAGTGATTTTGGGGGGTGCTTGGGAAGGGGAGAGGGAAAATGGGGGAGGGGGAAATGGAGGGAAAAATTACCCTTTTTCCCTAAAAAAATTTCCCCCCAAAACAGGGGGAAAATGAGGGGAAAGTGATGAAATGACTAAATTGCCCTTATACTCTATTTGAATTTTTTTCAAAAGCAAGGGTAAAATAGTTTTTATCTCTGTACCTCACAAACAAATAAAATTATACTTTTTCACTTTCCTTCCCCTTACTTTTTTACTTCCCAAACAATTCCCTCCCCTCCCCTTCATTTTCCCCCCCCCCCCCCAAAACGGAGCCGGGTGATAAGGTGAAAAGCTAGAAACACAAACAGCTTGTGGGTCCCCTCATCCTCATTTATTTAGAATAGGTTGGAGGAGAATTTGCAATAGGAGGTGTTCAGTGGGCTCCACTCCATTGATTCAGGATATCTCGTGAGACAAAAGCGATCATGGGATCCGGACTCACAGGATGATCACGTGCTGGCGCCCACAGAGAGATGGTATCACGTGCCGGGGCGGATATACGGAGATTCTGTCGTGCTGGCCACTCAGAGAGAGCAAGCACCGTCGCCCTCGTAATCGCGGGGCCCGCACCCTCGGACCACGACATTCCTTCCGTCACCAAAAGCTACGATGCGACGTGTCTCCCGTCCTTCCCGACACGTGGCACCCTACGATTCGCTGGATTCCCCTCCAAGTTATTGGCGGATCCTCGCTTTACTAGCAGAGTTGGGAAGGGAAAATTCCCTCCTTACTTTACATTCGCATTTCTTTCCGTGCCCTTAGCTCTCCATGTCTCACTCGTCACTCCTCTACCCACATTCCCAATGGGGACATCTATTCCGACGCTCATGTGGGGCCCACCTGAACAACCATCAAAATCGACCATCAAAACCCCTATTTACACCGGATTCATTGGATTTATCCCGGTCAAAATAAATTAGACTGTTGAATTGAGGAGACAAATCTTTTTTTTTTCTTTTTTGTTATAAAATTGATAAATTTATAAGCCATAGATCAAGGGATTAAGATGATTTGATAAATTTAAAATTTTATGCATAGGTAGGTTACATCTAGATTTTTCAGTCCTCCACCAACCTCTTAATTGATATGGTGCCCCATGTGGGCCCTATGAGGCCGACCAAATGCAGCTCCATGCGATCCGTCTATAGGACAGCTAAACCCTAGTGTAGTTGTAATAATACTATCAATAAATTCCATACAAAAGGTGTCTCGGATTTCATAAGAGAGAGAGAGAGAGAGTGAGTGAGTGAGTGTGTGTGGAGACAGGGAATATCTCTCTTTTCTTCTTCTTTTCTACTACTTTTTTTTTTATATATTATAAAATAGCAATAAAATATGAGTGATGATGCTTATATCCCATCATCCTTTTTTCAGTAGCCTTTGGTGTTTGCTTCATCACTGGTTGGGTTGAAATTTGGTCTCTTTCCATGCGTTTAATATAAAATTTTGAGGCCCCATTACACAGATTAAGGCAGATGAGAAAACATTAATTTAAATGTAGCACAATATTACATAGTCAAAATGCTCTTTCATGGTCCCCGCCCCTCCCCTCTCTCCCCCCCCCCCCCCATTTCATGAATCCAACTTGTTAAAATAACTGCTCCATTCAACTTGGCTAAAATATTGAGTGAAGTCATCCTATAGCCGGATTGGTCACATTGGTGTAGGTGGTCAGTTTTAAATCGGCCACATGATATCTTAGTGGTTCTATTAACAATATCAAATGACAAGTCATCTCCAAGAGACATTTGTTAACTATAAGTTCAAAAGGTTTGAAATGAGTCATCCTAATGATATTTTGTATAATAATTAAATCATTAACTACTTTAGATTCGATGGCTGATAATACCCCATAAGCTAATTATCTTTGTAGTAATCCTACCCTAAACCTCTTCTTTGAATAAGGGCAGTGTGCTGGTCAACTACATGCTTTATATTGCCAATATGGGATAGATCACTTTAGGGTTTTTAAGAGTGAAAAAACAAGTTAAGAGTCAAACGATTTTTTTCTTCTTTTCCACCCATCTAATACAACAACTAATTATATCAGAGTGACATTTGTGTATTTCCTAGTTCATATATGGAAGGATCTAACCAAGCAGATTAGATTTACAAAAAGTGTGTTATACTGCACTAGCTAGCTAATTTCACATTTACTTTTTCTCAGGCAAATACTCGGCCCCCAAACTCACAAATACTATACAAGTTCATAACCAACAAAGCAACAATCAAGGATTGATCTTTGATCATCTTCATCAAAAGGGATATGTTTGGCCACTGAATCATTAGCGGATCGAGGTACACTAATTCCACATTCATGTGTGTTCTAAAACTTGGCTCCTAAGTGGTTATGAAGGTCATCAATCAAGTTGGACAGGTAGTTCATTCCATTCGAGTTAAGATGAATATATTTTTTTTGTACCCCAATCAAAGGGGCTGGTACCGGTACCCAAGAGAGAGCCCCGTATATACATGGGAAAGAAGCTTACTCAAGTGAGAATGAAGCCTGTACAAACAGAAAAAAGTGACGTACTCGGGGTTGCAATCAGGTAAGAAGTAACGCTCCTTACCACTAGGGTAAGGAGTCATTCTTAATGGGGTCAATTCTTAATAAGTTGAGATTGTTGATCATGGAAGATAACAAGAAGAACAAGAATTGCTAATTGGGTTAGCCTGATGGTTGGGAACTTCCTAAGCGTGTTTGACAATTAACTAGTTAAAGTAAAGTAAAGTGAATTCAGACAAGAAATGACAATGGATTATATCAAAAGTATATAATTTTAAAATTTCCTACGAATAAATAAATAAAAAAAGAAACCTCCTTTCTCCACTAAAAAAGACAAAAGAATTCAACTTTTCTATATAAAAAGTCCAAAATATTTCATACCAAACAACTAAAAATAAAACACCATCATAACACCTTATATTTTATTCTCTCTTAATTTGATACTTTACATTACCATACTTCAATTCACCAGATATCCAAACAATCTATTTGGAGTCGGACCAAGGCAGGGTTTGTTTTGCCAAAAGAGAGGTGTGAAAACCAACTATAGCCTTTTCCAGACTAAAAGAGAAGAAAGGAATGTGAAAGAGGGGGAGAATAATACAAGTGTGTGTCATTCTAATGAAGGACATAGCTGGACAAACAGTGACATTTATGTGTGAGAGTGATCTTTTACTTTTTATAGCAAAAAAAGGCTGACAGTTGGGTGTCATAAGGAGGGATGATGGGCCTCTTGATTTTGTTCCTGGTACAAATATTTAAAGAAGGTTCGACTTGGTAGCCACATGGTCCTCTGAAAAACGTGGTCCATCAGTCCTGATCAGTACAGCAGATTGTGGGGCCCACCTAATCATTACTTTAATCGCACAATGCACGGTGGATCTTGTCACTTCTGTGTGTAGTTCTAAAACCCTTACGGCAGTGGAGAATCGATTCCAGAAAAAAAACCACATTCACAACGATTTGTTATTTGCTTTTGTATGGACCGTTGAAACTTTGAAAGTGTGTTTATGTGAGGCCCACTTGTCTGCATGATGAGATAAATGGATGAAAATGGTATGATGTAAATTAGGGATTGGCCTAATTAAACATCAAAATGAAAAGTGATCTGAGCCTCTTATTTTAGAGATGAAATTTGTAGGATCTTACACCCTATTGAGCTATCACTTATCCCAAAACCAATTGGTGATAGGAAACGGCACAACAATAGTTTTATAGTGATGACTATGGTCAGGGCGAGGGCTCGACCACAATTATGACCGCTCAGGAGCGAGGGTGTACGTTGACCTCAACAATCCCTCCCTCAACGGCACACCCGCCGCGACTCCTGCTGCGAACTCGCAAAACGGGTGTCCCGTGACCACAACAATAGTTTTATGGTGATGGCTATGGTGAGGGCGAGGGCTCGACCACAATTATGACCGCTCAGGAGCGAGGGTGTACGTTGACCTCAACAATCCCTCCCTCAACGGCACACCCGCCGCGACTCCTGCTGCGAACTCGCAAAACGGGTGTCCCGTGGCTCGAACACACGACCTACCAGGCTCTGATACCACTTATAGGATCTTACACCCTATTGAGCTACCACTTATCCAAAAACCAATTGGTGATAGGAAACGACACAACAATAATTTTATGGTGAGGGCGAGGGCTCGACCACAATTATGACCGCTCAGGAGCGATGGTGGACGTTGACCTCAACAAAATTAACTAATTGGTTTTGTGAATGCTAATTATTTTGATTTAATTAAACTAACAGTGGATATCAATTGGGTCAATGTCAGATTAGGTGTGTGCCAATTAGGTTACCTTGTACTGTTGTATTCATGGGTCATAGTTTATATAAAGGCTAATAGCTGTTGATTTTGATAGATATCACTGTAGATTCCCCCATCAAACATCAGAACCATTAGATGTGAACCATATATAGTGGACTCCAAACACATGAGGATCGAGGTCCCAAGTAAACAAAGCGACCAACTCATCTGTACCCTGTGCCCAAGTTCCCTTGCAATCGAACTTTCTATTTGGAAGGGGTGCATTCTCATGGCTAATTAATTAGGTAAATATATTGTTTCCACCAATTAATTGTTGTTGCTAGTTCCATAATCAGTGGCTATGACCCTTTAACCTAAGAATGGCAATAGCTTAGTTGCTTAAGATCTGTATGTCCAACCTGAACCACTCTATTTTTATTTGATTGACTATCAACTGAAATCTAATCAGGAAGTTAAAATGGTTAACCGAAAGCTAAATTAACGCACAGGTGATATTCAAGTCAGATTGTCAAGTCATAGTGCAATTTGTAGGAAGCAAACAAATATAGCCCCAACACAACTACACCCACTAATTAGTTGGGCTATATGTGTCAATCCAAACCCTACCCAAACATAATAAGGGCCAATTCCAACCCTTATAGGGTGGGTCAGCAGTTCGGGTCAGAAGTGGTCACCCCTACTTTTAGTTCAGGTCAGAAATTGTCAACCCTACTTTTAAGTTTTACCTCCACAAGCATAAACATGATAAATGAAAACCGACCAATCATACCGAATAATCCTTTTCCTAATAGAGGAAATTAAGTTGAAGATAACCCAAAACCAAAAGGGAAAGAAACCACTTGAATAAAGGAAAACAAAGTAGCGAAGTAGAGAAATGTACGTAGGTTATTTGAGCGTGTGGTTGAAGTTCCCTTTCTGGAGAGGGAGAGGACAAGGTGAGTGGATATAGGTTGGCCTCTTTCTAGTGCAAGTGGGAATCAGGAGAGATAGTGCCATAACCATTAACAAAATAACCCATATTCTAAAGAAGTGAGAGAGAGGCAGAAGAACCATATGCTTTTCCTACCCCTTCTTATCCCCTCCCCTCTTTATCGACCTCCTTTCTGCACTCCAGTAATTTTCCACCGTCATACCATGCTTCTTTACCATCTTCCTAAGCACATGTGCGACTACCCCTAATTAAAAAAAAAAGAAGGAAGAAGTTGGGGACATCCCAGAGACGTGATTTTGAGCCTGTGGCCTCTTCATGGTGTGCCCCAGTACATACTAAGTAGGGTTACAGACTTTTATTATAGAAAAAAGAGTTACAACCAAAGTTTTTTATTTTTTCTATCGGAGGTTCCCAATTTTTGAGTTGGACTAATCCCTCAACACTCCTGTGGCCATAATGTGGTAGTATTGGTGGATTCAACATTTGATTCCTGAATAAGGGGGAACCGGGGGTCGATATCAAGACTTCTAACTCTAAAAGAGAGAGGAAACCAGGGGTTGATATCAAGACCTCTATCTCCAGAAGAGGGAGGAACTACTCGGCTAACCCCTTGGGTTACAACTAAAGGGTGTTCACAAAGCCTATTTACTCTTACTATATCATCAATTCTGATGATTCTCTGCTCCAGGCTACTGTTAGAAAGTTGGTTGTCACCCAATCATGTTCATATTATGTTCATGTTGGTTTCTGCTTCTACTTTAAGCCATGATCCCATCTAATTAGTGAGACAAGCTATGCATCATGTTTAATAAAGAAAACGTAAAAATAGTAGCTTACTTTTCTTTTATTGGAGGACTGTGGACTGTGGTGGGACCCCTTTGTATCCGCTGCTTTTTAGGCTTTTGTGCACCTACAAATACCACCCATCTCCCTCTCTTCTTATCCGCCAAGGCCTCCTCAAATATCATTATCCCTTATACCAGACAAGACCAAATTAAGAGACAGAGAGAAAGAGAGGAGAGAGAAGGGTCTCTCTCTCTCTTGCTCAAACACTCTGCTGTTCTCACTCATCTTGTGGTGGTGCATGCTCTTTCTTGCTTGAGGTAAGACAATTAAAAAAAAAAAAAACCTTCCTTTGCTGCTTTATTTTACTACTACTTGTATAGTGTAATAGTAGTAACAGTAAAACCAATACATCTCTCTCATGGGTTATCTTTCTTCTCTCTGTGTTGACATGCAGTGATCATCATCTTCTCTTCGGGCGTGCAAGATGTCATCGGTATTGCTTCGAATTGAAGAACTGAAGGGCGACGAGCGGCAGGGAATCGGGTCGATACTCGGGTTCTCTGGGCAGACGAATGAGAGAAGACAGTCTCTGAGGAGGACCTTCTCAGCAGACATGTCCTCTAAGAAATGGTCAGCTGAAAATCTTCCTATCTCACCGAGGAAGATTTCTTCTGCTGAAGAGTTCTCAACCATGCCTTCACCCAATACTTCATCAGCATCATCCTCATCAGGAGACGAAGAAGAGAAGGAACGAGTGAGGAAGGACCTTGTAAGACCTGAACAGTTCGATATCTGGAGCGCAATCCAATCACAGAAAACTACCAACACCGACTCTCTACCCACTACACCTTACATTCATCCACTGGTTAAACGATCCAAGAGCTTGCTTAGTGAAAAGAGTCTGCAGATTTGCACTGAGAGCCTTGGATCCGAGACGGGTTCCGACGGGTTCTCCTCTTCGGACTACTTTCCATCAGACTCGAGCGATGATGATGAAGAAGAGGAGGTCAGAGATGAAATGCAAGGCACCAAGGAGGAGCTGGTTCAAGTGAATTACAATTGTTCTATAAGTAGGCGATCGCCAACTCGCTCTTTTCCTCCTCCTCTCCCCTCACTCTCCAGCCGCGATGGGGCTTGTCTTCGAATGAGGCCTCATCGCGAAGGCGGCCGCCTTATTGTGGCGGCCATCCCCGTCATCTCCCAAAAATCCCTTCATGCAGAGCGTGAAGGTGGCCGCCTTCGCCTCTCTTTGATCACTCCACCAGTTGAAAAAGTAGCATTTGTACCTCCACAACAAGAACCAGAAATACAATTCATGGAGGAAGAAGAAGAAGAAGAAGAAGAAGAAGAAGAAGAAGAAGAAGAAGAAGAAGAAGAAGTAGAACAAGTAGAAGAAGAGGAGGAAGAAGAGGAAAAAAAAATGGTAGTAGTAGAAAACAGAGGACTTGTGATGGAAGTTGAGGTTGTGAAAAAAGAAGAGGCAGTGATGAGAGTGGGCCAACCTATTCTAATGATGAACAACAAGATCATAGGTGGGATGCACACCATGCATCTCAACAATCCAGATCCTTGGATAGGGAAGAAATTCAACGATCAAGATGGGCCGAGGCGGGTGTCCCCACTCCTGGCCGCAGCGTCTTTCAACGGCTATGATCTCTGCTGGAAGACTGGGCCTATGGCCCAGTCCGCAAAAATGCCCATCACCAACAAGTTGATGGTGTCAAAGAAGCCCCAACTTTTCAAGGGTGAGGATTTGTTCTATGTGAAGAGGTGCAAAGAGTATCGTAGGCCTGTTGTGGTTGGGAAGCCTTTTTGCATTGCCACCACCTGATTATATAGTAGCCCCATCTCAATTAATAATGACAATAATTAATAGTAATAATGATGGTAATGGTAATAATAATCATAATTATGACCTTCTTATCATTTTCTTTTGTCTTTGATTTACTATAGTGGTGTATTGGGATTGGCATAAGCATGTATCTAGTGTTGAAAAGTCAAAGAGAGCTGATGTTAACATGTGACTATTTCTTCCTTTGGTCTTAAGTGAAAGAGACGTATATATTTATTTAACTTGTCTCTTCTACTTTGGTTTTTGATGTGTTTAGAAACTATTGTCAAATGAAATTGTCCCATGTAGCCATGAATGGAGAATAACCTCTATGATTATACAACTAACAAAATGCACATGATGATACAATTGTCTGCGACAAGTTGATTAGTGTATGTATATATTGCTGACATGACTTGGCCTCATGTTGATGGGAAATTGGGGGGACCAAAAAAGTTTGTGGGAATGATCCTTGACGGTTTATGTGGAGAGGGAGATGCCTAACAATAACGCAAATGGCTAATGAAGTAGCTCTAATCTTTGTTACAATTTTTCTTATTGACAAAATGGGTAGCAGCCTAGCTGATACATCTATATATGGGATTTGATATTCTTATAAAATGGATAATCCAAGATCCCTTTTGTATCTAGTTGATCGAAAGGACCCAACAATCATGTCATTTGGTTAGCATTTAGCGAATAGCATTGCCAACAAACAGCTATAATGAAATTCAAAGCCCTTCAAATACATACAGAAGAAGAGTAATAAATATCAAGTAGAGATTACAAGAAGAGTAAAAATCTCAAATCTGTTTCAAATTAAGAGGGCCAGGTATAGGCACGTTTATACTAAGAGATCTTTAATTCTATCAATATTCAATAGTCGTTAGTGATGTGAATAAAGAAGTGCCTTTTCTGAACTGAAACCAAAAAAAAAAAAAAAGTGGAAGGGAAGAAAAGAAAAAGCATCTTTCTCTCATATGATGAGAAAGTGTGAAGTTAACCTCTCTCTTTATATGTCATCTTTAGCTCCATCCTTTTCCAAGCTTTTCTTCACTGATTCAATTAAGTGTTGTCTCCGTTGAACGCATTTATCTTATAGTAAGGGAGTGATGGATACAACCTACAGTTTCATTGGACTTAGACGTTCATAGTTTCTAACCTATACATACCATTAAAATACAAAAAGCCGAAGAAGGAATACTAAAGAAAGTTCTCTCTTTACCTCTTGAAGGGGTTTGAGTAAATTTCTCATCCTAGATACTTAATTGTTGATTAGGACCAGTGTTTCAAATCCCGAAAATTCAAAATCTTAACCAAATTTCCCATTAACTCGACCAAGCCTGTACAGTTTGATTTAAAATGGCAAATAGCATATATATATATATCTATATATATAGGAGTAGGGATCTCCTAAGTCGCAGCTTATCTTATTCTAAATTGGAATAATGCTGGTCTCACAAAACAAACTTAATTATATCTATTTTTTGCATGATAAAACTGAAAAATCCAGTTCTGATTGAATTTATCCTGATTTGGGAGACGATAATTACACAAAAAACAACATAATCGATTTTGATTTTGTGGGACTAGCCCTATTTCAGCCTAGGATAAGCTAAGCTGCATCTTATGAGAGCTGACCCCTATATATATATATATATATAAGGAGATGCTCTTATGAAAGATATCTCTCATCTTATATTTGAGAGATTGAGTGGGGCTCTCACATCCATATCCAATGCCAACAACTTAAATGTGAGGGCCCCCACCCATATCTCTCATCCAAGCATCTTCTATATACGCCATATCTCTCACCTTATATGAGAGATATGGGTCGGGGCCTTTACATTTAAATTGTTGACATTGGATATGGATGTGAGGGCCTTACCCTATCTCTGCTCCTATGAGAGATATCTTTCACCTTATAAAAGAGATATGGGTGGGGGTCATCACATTTAAGTTATTAGCATTTGATATGGATGTGAGGGTCACACATAATATCTTATATAAAGTGAGAGATATCTCTCATAGGAGTGTGTATATATATATATATATATATATATATATATATATATATATGAGCAAGGCTCTCATAAGTTCAAGTTTAGGATAAAATTTCGTAAGCTCATGCTTGTGGGGCTCACTTTTGGTCCATCCAAATGGACAAAACACATGACCCCCCTAAATTGCATATGTCCACCAACTTTCGATTAGATCCGAATTTATTGGACCGTTGGATTGACCATATGTCGATTTGAATGGACTATTGACCATTAAACTTTTGGGTCAATATGGAGATGATAGAAATTATGGTTGGGGCTAATTTTTTACAGGAAGGATGATCCTAAAGAGTCCTTGAAATTCCCCCCATCCCCATCCCCATCCCCATGAGGGTCTACCACACACTTGACCTTACCTTATCCTAAGCTTAAGCTTAGGAGAGCTAGCCCCTATATATATATGAGGAGAGCTCATACAGGCTGCAGCTAACCTTATTACAAGCTGGAGCCTGTGAGGCCCAACAGTGGTTATGAGGCTCCAGCTTGTAATAAGCTGGGCTGCAACCTGTGTGAGCTCTCCTCTCTCTCTCTCTCTCTCTATATATATATATATATATATATATATATATATATGGCTGCTCCCCTCAACTGCAGCCCTCCTTAATATCAGTTGCAGGCATGTGAGGGGAGCAGTGTAGGGCATGTGAAGGCATCCCTCACATGCCTGCAGCTGAGGGGAGCAGCAGCCATATATATATATATAAAAGCTGGATGAGATTGAAACATTTGAGTGTGAGTGTGGACCATCTTTTATCTTCATAGCCATGTGGTCGACTTGGGAGTGTACTGGCTTATGGTCTCTTGTCAAGAGTACATATATGGTGAGACCTCCTTACTGAAACAGCCTGTATGTTGCATTTATATATGAAACATGCTTGCATGTGCCATGGCTACTACAATCTGTTCGTATGATCCTTTCACGTGCCGCACTTGTTTAGCCTTTTTTGGCCATTTGTCTATAAGTATATATGACATGTTCCTTTGCCTCAGGACCTGAGAAATCCATAACTGCAAATTTGCAACTTGTATAACTTATTAATTTTGTTCAGCCCTCTAAAATTGGGGCCGCCGACTCAATGATCTGGACTGTTGGACTCAAAAGCCACTGGTCCAGACCATTGAACTCAGAAGCTCTACCATGGACAGACCATATCCTGAAAACTAACCAAATGTTAAACTTGTGGATACGTACAATATTATAAAATAAACATTTCATTAGATATGGTAAGGCATTGCTATGACAAATGGACTCATTACATCTATTGTGTTCGGCCTGTTTGGATGTACAAGAAAATATAAAAATATAATATTTCATATAATATAATTTTTTATTTTTTGAAAAAGAAAATCTTGTACTTCCGGTAATCCAAGAAAATTTGGAAGAAATGATTTTTTTCTTTAAAAAAAAAAGGTGTTTGTTTACATATATGGCAAAGTAAAGTAAAAGTAAATGTTACAGCACGGTAAAGGTGGGATAAAATATATGGTGAAGTAAAGTGGGAAGAAATGGTAAAGTAGTTTCTTTTACATTTTACTTTACTTTATCAAATTTTATCGTAGTTTTGTATGGTAAATAGAAAATAACTTGTTTACAGGGTGTGGTAAAGCAAAATAAAGTTGATGTCATATCATGGTAAAATCTAAGGTAAAGTAAAGTGAGATGAAGTTTGTGGTAAAGCAAAGTGGGGAGAGAGAGTTATAAAATAGTTGTTTTTTGTATTGACTTTATTTTACTATATTTTATGATGATGTTATGTGATAAAAGAAAAGTAACTTATGGTAAAAACATGACAGTTGAGCTTTACTTTACCCCACTACATTTTTATCCAGATATGGTAAATTGCATAGAAATTAAAATATTTAATAAGTTTTTTTTTCTAATAATGTAATTTATTATAATCATAGCACATTCCAAACAACTCAATTTAAAATCTGTAATACTCTTTAAAAATTGCTAAGAAATAAAAATATTATAATATTGCAATATTCTATTATATATTATTTTATTCTTGTAATATTTAAATCTATAAATATTTTATTCTGTAAACATCCAAATGGACCCTTAACACTTCACAACGATAAATGGTAAGGCCAGCCACACTTCGAACGCAGGTCTTACGACGCTTAGACATGTATGGTTGTGGATATGTCTCTCTCATTTAAAAATTAACAAATTCAACTTGATCGAAAAAACTGTTGGAAATCGTGTGGTCCGCATATCATGGGTCCCACGTAGATCAAGCACAGTCGTGACCTTCAGAGAAATTAGTATTCCACTCTATCCCAATACCCATGAATAAGACTCCCACTAGGATTGGGATGGATGTGAGTTTTTGGGCAAGAAGTCTTAGTGTGACTCTTTGAGACTGACCTATATAAGTGATATGAGAGCTATATGGTTGGTATCTTAGCATTCTACTCCATCATCTAGGTAAAGGAAGAGACGAAGAGATCCGTTGCAAAGCTTCTCAATGGCCGAAATGCATATAGATCTCCGGCCGCGTGTCTGTATCTCGCACATCCGATTCCATCAAAAACCAAATTAACTCTATTCAAATAAACAATCTGATAAATAAAATTGGACTGAAAGCAGAAGATAGCTTACTCCAAGATTGCTAATTCATGACTAAATGGGTATTCAATTCTTGATAGGAACGCTCAAACTAATAGACTAGAAGAGAGAGATTTGTAAATATCATTGCAATTTCATTTAATCAAAAGAACTAAAAAATCCCAGCTAAGGTACATGTTCATTATGAGCCATGTTAGAAACCAATTGGGTTTGATTGATTTGAATCCACCATTAATCCAGCAATATCTGTTTCCAATTTGAAGCTCATTTAATTAAGCCTACCCGATTTTAGATTTGAGCACTTCTGCTTAATTTAACCCTAATTGAGATGGATGAAAGGCCCTTTGATCGATCAAATTGATCCAAATAATTAAGGGCATGATCAAACACTGATTCCATAAAATTTAAATTAACCATCCATTTTTGTGTTAGACTTGTTAGAGATATAGGATTAGTTAGGATTGATATCCCTAACAAGATTCCCATGCTTGAAAAGACTCAACCTTGTGTCGGTGCTTACATTTTCAGATCATATTTTCCTATGTTTAGACTTTAATTTTCAGCTCCTAGTTCACGTTATGGGCCTTAGGTAGAGTGGCAGCCTCTAGACTTATAGTTACACCCCTACTCTAGTGATTTGTGTGGGAATCTTCTTATTTACCTTTAGACTTTTGTAACAAGATGGCTCTATCAAGTCACATATAAATCCCTTACTTTAATGTCCACAGTCTACACTAGTTAGTTGATTGCTAATGTTTTAATCTACTAGCCATCCTAAAATTACCCATGGTATTGGGTTGTTTAGGACTGAATCTTCTTTTGACATGGATGTCCATGGGCCAGATTCACTTAATTTGTAATCAACTGTTTTCAAGTTCGAGTATGAGTGCGGAATGATGAGTCCAAGTTTGGGTCCAGCCCAACATGGACCAGGACCATGGAACCTGGATCCAAGTCTGTTCATTTGGAGAAAAGGGTAGGTGAAAGTCGGCCCGTTTAAAGCCTGTTAGTACATTTGCTTTAGACCTGATAGCAACTTAAAAATCAAAGAGGAAAAAAACCCTAAAAATCCGTTTTTTCATCTGAAATATATAAGTTTTGAGTTCATATATATATGTACTTCATATGATTTTATTTGGTATGCATACGGCATATACACAATATATAAACATATACATGTAAATATGCCTAATAAGAGCCAACAAGCTTGGGGCCTTAGGCCCATATCTGGCCTGTTAAGCCTGGGGATCCGATACTAGGTATGGATCTGGGTCCAGCCCATTCAGTAGGCATAAAACTGCATTCATTGGACCCAGATGCATGTTTGGGCCTACCAAAATGGACCAGTCTGTAGTCTAGACCTTGACCAGACTCGGGCTCATTGACAGCCTTTTAATGTGACATTTCAATGGTAGACAGGGCAACCATTCCTGTCCTGACCCACCAACCTGGCCAAAACCTGATCGGTAATTCAGGGTTTGGGTTGACACTCTTGAGCCGATTAATAGATGGGTCAAGGTTCGTTATTCAACCTGCAAACCCGAATCAGCCTGACAAATTATACTACGACCCAACCCGCCAACCCAAACCAGCTGACAAATTAAACCATAACCTGCAAACCCAAACCAACCTGTTAAGTGCGGGTTAGAATGGAAGCATTCACCTTTTTATGTTCAAACAGTGGAATTAAGGAAGGCAAGAAGGAACCCAAGTAAAAGAGAACATAACAATCTTTCTTATTCTTTTCTGTAATTACAATACAAGCAGTCATCTTATTTCAATACAATAAGTAAACCTTTCAAAGATTTCACAAAGGAAATCTTTGTTTATCTAAATATTACTAGCAAAAGTACGAGTCCTTCTTACATCAAAATTTCTTATAAATACTGTTCTGTTTCCCAGAAATTATGACCATGACTACTTTCCAATTTAAACAACCCAAACACCATATTGGCATTCCGGATGTGTGTAAATTAGGAAGTATGTATGTAATTGTATTTTAACGAAATCAAAGCTGGCCATATGTAGGATAACATTTACTTGGGTTCTTCTTCTTGTGCCTTCCTTTGCTTCCTTTCCATGATGTAGGCCCCATAGAAGTAAGACATGAAACCCCACAAGCACAAGGCCAAAGACATCCCCTTCTCTCCAGTGAACTTCTCCTTGAAGAAGATCACAGCAGCTATCTCAGTTAGAGGGAGCAGAGTGGCGGTAACGACGCCAGTGAAGAGAGATGAAGTGCAGAAGACAAGCCCTAGTGATCCGATGTATACCAACTGAAACAGTATAGCTCCCCACACAATCACCAGATAGTACTTGGCCTCTCCAATCGTATATACCTTTGCTTCTCTGCTGATAGCCTGCATATGGTTGATAATTATGACACATCTGGTTAGACCTTTCAAACTTTTATTCATTTATGAGTATAGCCAGCAATTTAGGATTCAGGGTCTTTTTGTTTGCATTAAAACACATAGGAATTGAACACATATGAATTCACGTTGAAATGAATTCTATGAAATGATTATTAATTAAAGAGGCAATGGGTGAAGGATATAAGGCGAAAATGCAAATTGGATATTCACTTTCCTATGTATTGAATTACTAGGGTGATAGCTGGGTATCCATCAATTCCCATCTTCATTATACTCTATTTCCCTAAAAAATGTTAAATGTTATTTGATGCTCACTTTGGAAATTCACCTTCGAAGTTTATTTTTAACCACTTATTGTATGAATCATGTGTATTCAATTTGTATACATTCTAATGCAAACAGACACGCCCATAGTGCATTTATATGAGGACCACCCTGACCATCTCTACCTTTGGTCGGCACCATAGTTACCCCCCAACCAGCCAGAAAAAAGAAACTACCCTTTACTAATAATGGCCAAGATGGGTTAACCTGAACGTCCTCCTATTTTTTAATCGTGTTTAAAATGTTTACTTGGAGACCACTCACCAGAAGAATGGTTAAATTTAAGAGCTCTCCAATGAAAGAAAACCCAAGAACATCATCTTGTTAAGGAGAATGGGTCAAGATGAAATCTCAACCACTACCAAACCTTACCCTAATTATTTGCATTCCAGTTCTTATCCTCTGTAACTAATCTGTTATGAAACCACTCTGTAAATGATCTCTTTCATTATATATATATAAAGACCATTGATTGTGCTTATGATTTTAGAGTCCTTACCGAGAAGTCTTTGTGGGCGATCATTCCAATGGTGCTGAAGACAGTAGCGAAGAAGGTGACACCAAACTGGAACTGCAGCACCACCGGATAAGTGATGGCCTTACTGGCCTTGGCATAAGCAAGCTCGACGCAAGGCAACACGAACCCAAGAAGTGCAGCAGCTCCAATTGTTATGATGAATCCCACCATATACTCTCCATTCGACACATTTGAAGGGCGGTCACCACCCTTCCTCAACCCCAGCAACACAGAACCCAGTGTCATCAACACCACTGCATTGACAGAATAAGGAGTAAATCTTTGTCTCACAATGATCAATGCGAAGAAGGCGGTGAAGGCCAGCTGGGTGGAGAAGAGCAGAGAAGAGGTGGAGACAGGTAGGGCGGACAGCCCATGAGAGTACATGAAGTTGTCAATCCCTATGAAGACTCCTATCACTGCACTCGCTATCATGAGCTTGGGCTCGGCGAAGAACCTCTGCCCTCTCGAGCGATGTTTCATGTAGAGAAATGATAGAGGGCCTAAGAGAATGGGAAATCCCGCCGTCTGCAACCAGCTGGAGAGCCACCTCTTACTTCCTCCATGGAGGAAGTAGAGCCTCACCATCAGTGGCCCGCCGATCGTCCCCAAGCCAATGCATGTCACGTTCATAGCGATTAGCAACCAGTTGATCTTGCGTTTTGGAGAGGTGGCATCTTCCAACTTAGTGTTATCAACGTTGGTAGATGTTGGGAGCTGTGTCTCCTCTGCTCTCTCTATATCCAGGGCCATGTCTCTTCTTCTTTAATTTCTTCTTTCTGGGTCTGCTGAATCTTATCTTATCAACAGAGAAAAGAAGAAGAAGACGAAGAAGAGAAGGCTATTGGATTCAGTATTGGCAGATGGTTTTGATAGATCAGTGGAGAGGTTTATATAGAGAGTGAATGTGGTGTTCAAGGTGACTGTAAAATTGGCTTAATATCTGGGCTGTCGAGCTTGACCAGGTGCCTTTTTTTTTCTAAACAAAGTGGTACGTCTTACATCAATTATTTTTTAACTATCCGCTATTGTTGATTTATTAGAGATAATGACTTTTGTTTCTATAGTTTAATTAATCATGGTGTGTGGAGTGGAGATGCATGTTTCTATTGACAAGTCAAAGACTTGACAAAAGCTATTGTACAAGTTTTTCTACGACCATGCCCTGGCCAATAGGGCGTTCAGGGTGTTCAGAGGAGGATTCGGATCCCCTGTTTAGACCAATCGATCCGCCATGTGGCACTCCTGATTGGTCTAAATAGAGGATCCGTTTCGGTTTAGACGCCGGCCAAAGAAGAGGAGTAATTGGATCCACTGTATGATGTGGGTCCCAGGATATGAAGGGCCTGTGGTTTGATCTTGTGGGCTGGAATCCATGATATGGGTCCCACCCCAGGGTGGAGCTGAAGGCCTTCTGTGACCAAGTCATTTTTATCAAGAGTCTTGTTTTTTGTTTTTTAGCTAGTATGTTTTTGTTACATTCGAACTTTTTTTTTTATATATTCTTTTATTTTTTCAGTGTTATAAGGGTTTGTCTTAATTTAAAAAAAATAGAAAACTGGACAAAGATTGCGTTTTTGTGTAAAAAGATTATATTAGTGGTGGGATTAGTAAACAACACGCATAAAGTTATAAAATATTTTTATATGGTACGTATGATCAGTATTATTTTGCTTTTTTTGTGTGCCTGTGACTGAAAATTGCTAGGGTTGTTTTATGATAAGGTTATTCGGATAAAATAGTTAGATACATTGTGGGATATTATGATAATAAGGTTGAGTCCAACCTATGTATTCAACCCACAATTAATCTTTTTAAACTATGGTTAAAACAAAAAAAATAATATATTTTTAAACTATGGGGTGTCAGTATGTGGACATGATTGTTATGAGCTTAAAAAAAATGCAGCGATTATGGACAAGCATGAATATGAGATGGAGATATAGAACTCATTTAAGTCGGTTCCAACATAGTTGAGACAAGACTTGATGACGAAGATTGTGGTGACATTAAAAATCATTTATAGGAGAGAGCGATTCACCATTGGAAAGGGGATCCCTTGTGGTAACGGAGTTGAATCTTAACATAAAGACTTGGTTCAATCAGGGATAAATATTTGTGTTATATTACCCTCATACGGTTGACTGTTGAGCCCGCTACCTATCATGGAGAGATAAATTGATCTGGCCCAAAGATTTGTAACCTTTATTAGTGGTTTCATTGTACTGATTTGCTCAACCTCATCAAATTGATGATTCACACATAAACAATCAGCCATCCTATGACGACCATGATGATAAACCCATCTAACCCAACTGAAATGGAACCACAGTACTTTGCAGTATAGTTAAATATAAATCACCATCCTTAGCCAAACTATTTGAACAGCACTACTGTTTGACAGATCAAATATTCAAAATAGATGGTAGAAATAAAATAAAACTACTTTCAAAGGCTACAAATGTTACTTATAACATCTTCAATATTTTAACACATAACACTTTTAATATGAATTGCATGCATATATAACATGATGACGATTGAGGAGGAAATATGAATACAGGTATGCGACTTTTAACTTCAGAAATTATGTGGAATGTGAAGAATTATTAAACTATTGGTAAAAGTAGATTTGAGAAATTGTAACTGATTTCACCAAACTATTACTTTGATTTTGTTGCCCAAGAAAGTTGACCTATCCACGTTTTCTTAAGCAGTTGTCTTAATTATTTGTGATCATGCTTCATGGAGAAAGGGTTACTCCTCGTCTTGTGTTAATGTTTGTCTCTTTTGGGTTCTTTAGCTAAAGTTTCATGGATGGGGCCATATATGTACCATTTGGTCTGAGTTCATGATCGACTCATACCAAACAAACATTTGTACAAAGTAGAAAGAAATGATCCCACAAGCTTGGGGACGTCAGATTCATCACAAATTCACATCCCACGACTAGCTACTATCTATTTCTTTTTTGTTTTGTTTATACTTTCTTTCCATTGTTGAATTACTTATATAAGACCCCACAAACCACTCACCTCCACATCACCACTAAAATGTGGAAGTTGTAAAAACTGCACACAATAAGGAAAATTTTCTTGAGGGGCATGCACACTAGCTGTAGTTCATCAGATCTCCAATATTGTACACTGGGCCCTGATCAATACCGTTCATCAAATGGATGGATGACACTGATTGAAAAAGCTCAATCCAATAAAACAATCCCCAATCATCGAATTACGGGGTTTCCCCCTCTCTGTACCATGTCATATATATAAGCCTTTCTTTTAAACAAGACATTTGTTTGTAGGGCTTTTTTTTTGTTTTTTTTTTTGTTTTGTTTTGTTTTGTTTTTTGACTAAGATGTTTGTAGGACCTACACCGCGATTGAAATGTGCATTTTGCAGGTCATGCCATTAATCATGTGACCCACCAAATGAAAACCGTTTCCAGTTCCCGCGCTTTCCAATATTTAAAAAAGCAAAGCCTTTTATGGAAACCACTTGGATGCATACCAATTATGAGAGAATAGTGTGATGGAAAGATCTCATTGTAAATATAGTTTGGGCTAAAAATTATCCCAATCAGATTATCACAACTATTGATCTTGGAGCCTTAAATTTTAATGGTTTCATAAGTTACATTTTCTATGAAATTACCAATCCAACGGTGAGTATAATTCATTTATATATATATATATATATGTAAAATTCAAATTAGTGTGAAATTAAGGTGTGTGCCCATTCATAAAGGGCTAGTGAATGTGATGGAGTTGGATTCATCAAGGTTCTAACAATCCATATGTGAATAAGTTGAATTACTCATGAGTCATGTTGAGTCAGACACAATTTTTGAACCAAGATAGGTGGAATACTGGCCATGTTTTATTCTCTTTCGTATGCAACATTACACCTGCATGCAGTCAATATCTGAGAATGAAACGAAAACAAAAGTATCCACAGTCAAATCTCCGAAAATGGAAAGAAAACAAGAGTATCTATTGGAGTCGGTAAGAAATCAAGCAAGCTCTATTCGTCAAAACTTACTGCTGTGGCAACATGTCGTTTACAAAATCCAATTAGTGCAGATTACTTGAAATAACACCAACATACAACTAAACAAAGAAACCTAATATACTAAAGTTTCAAATGCATTGATGTTTGTGGGGTGACCCCACCATGTATGCCACTGGGTCTATCCAAAGGGCTACAATGTCTAGACAGCATTCAAATGAATTCATGGTTTTATCTAGTTTAAGCCAATTTAAAAGTGATTTCATTGCTGTGTGGGGTCAGGTACGGTTCACCCACCTGGCCACCTACCATCATAAGAACTTAGTCATGGCAGCGTTTTTCTATCATATCTTTCTTTGTCTACAGCAAATGAATTCGTGGGGTGTTTTAGGCAGGGCTGCCCTGGTTGCTTTCTTGCTTTGTTTCTGTTTTAAAATCTCAGAACTTCTCACTTTTTTCATAGCCTTTGCTTGACTGCCTCACAAGTCACACCTGATGCATATACTATATAACATAGGGGTGTTTTCTGGTCAATATTTGATTAGAATATGAGGGTGATGAAATGGCGTGTCTTCCTTGGTGCTAGGACTAGTGATGGCAATGGCACCACAGGTGGGTCCCACTCCCACCTTTAAGTCTGTTATATTTTCAAAATTCAGGCTGTCCGGAGCCAAATTGGGTCCATATACAGCACATGTTTTCAAAGCTTGGTGGGACTAAAGTCGGCTGAGTTATTCTGCTAGGTAGAAAAGAGAGGACCGTCTGAGAAATCTGTCCTTGATGAGTTTTGGCCGTACCTGAGTTAACTCAATCAAAACCAGGTAGAAACTTGCTTGACTTGGCCAAGGCTAAGTCAAAATTCATGAAACTATTGGAGATTTTATAATTTTTAAGTTTTATATATTCAGACTGAGTTTTGATTTTTGACCAGGCCGGGTATCTGGACTTTGGTGGCTTTCGTAATATGAGGAAATTAAGCTGTGTTTCTGAGTGTATGGTCTCTGGTTTTTTTTTGGTAAAGGTTTGGTCTATGGTTACAGCCCTACGTTTCTACTATTAGGTATGTTGATTTGGTTGGGATGGCCATATATGAGTCAGAATCAACAATCCAACCACCTAAGATGGTTATGGTCCAAGGGAAAAGAGCGTGGATCATGGGAAGGTGGAGAAAGCCCATTTGGCCAGCCAAGTGCTGTTGTCTTGGTTGGCTGTCAAGTATTATTGCTTGGCAGGGCTCTACCGTTCTTGTTGTGATTGAATCCAAAAGGAGGAACCCACCTTATGGTGTACCCCTCGGTGAGAGGGTTACACCTAACGAAGAAGCCCATTAAGGAGCTTCTCGATTTTGGAGACGATGATTTGAGACAGTTTATGATAAAGAGGATTTTACAGACGATTTCAGCTCAATATAACATAAGCTGCAGCTTAAGTGAGCTTTATATAATGAATGAGAAACTCTCAAAAACTCTATATATAATCTTGGATCCTAAAAAATGCCTGCAAAACACTTTGGATCCTAAATTCGGTCATTGGCCAACCCAATGGACCAATCCACATATGGAAGAGGATGCAAGTCTCTTAGATGTCTTGAGTGTGTATTTTTTGTATGTGAGAGAATTTATAATCTCATCCATTTTTCAAGAGATAACTAAAGATGAGGGTGGATCACTCTAAGGGCATGTTTTGCAAGTCTGAACTGATTGGCATATCTATTCTTGGGAGAAAACTATCTACCGCTTTGTTAGCCAAGATTACGGTGTATCTACCTTTATTGTTGTTTCCTCTATGTTAATTATGCTTGTTCTGCTTCTAAGATTTTGTTAATCATTACTTGTTTTATTCTTTTATTCATAGCACCTACTTTTATCTCCTTTAACCATAACCCTCCCACTTTTTTACATGCAATGTGCACCTTAATTGATCCACAATTCTAGTTTTTCTTCATCTCATCTTGGCAAGTTTGTGGACATCTCAATAAATACGGTCACAAGTTCCATGGCTTTCTGAGAATCGATATCTCATGAGGCTTGCATCATTAAAACAATTTGAGAACCAGCGATTGCAGATAACCATTATCTGTTATCCTCAAAATTAAATAACTTTTTTTTTTTAACCCTGCCAAGGAGGCTGGGACCCAATTGAGAAGCTGCACACACGAAAAGACAATCCACTTAAGTGGAAAATGAGCATGCACACGTGCGGAAAGATGTGGCATACCTGGTGTTCGAATCCTAAACAGCCATATGAGAACTGTCACTCCTTACCACTCGGGTAAGGGAGCCGTTCTCAAAATTAAATAACTTGGGAGACGAAAAAACCATTTTTGACACTTAATAACTTTAAGAGCCATATGAAAAAAAAATTTGGTACTCAAAAAATTGCTTCCATCAGCGATCCTAACTGCTAAGTGAGTGGCCTTAATTAAGGAGACAAATATGATTAGGGAGAATTTAGATATCACATCTGAAGTGAAAGGGGAATATTAATATCTAGTGGTCGAGCAAAATCTCATTTAAGAGGAAACAATTACTTTAGTCCCATGTGGACCCACCTTTGATGAATCAATTTCAAACCCTCTCCAATGAAATGGATCTCACAACACTCATCAGACCTGTATATCGATGAGAATTTAAAAGGATTGAATAGATAACTTAAGAAACCATTATACTTTGGGGCCCTTCAATCAAAAGTTGTAATAATTTCATAAGTTCTCTTTGGAAGGAGAAAAAACAAAAGGAAGAAAGATGAATTTATTGACAACGGGCCTTTCCATCATTTTATCCATCTATGATGGATATCCCATGACTAGCTCAGTAAGTTCCATACTCCCGGAATATAGGCTGCATCCAGCCCATGGCCAGAAACTTCAGCTCACATCTAGATTGAAGTAGGTGATGGCATCCACAGCGATAAGGCCATGTGGCTACAGTCTGAGCAATCAATTGTTCTAAAATTTAACTCACACCAGCAACTCAAAAGGACATTGAGTCAAGTATATTGGGCAACTTTGACCAAGTTTTAGTGGGATTGGTTTGACTCAATGACTCATTGCCTTTTGAGTTGAGTTGGTTCAGCAAAGCAAACTGAGTAAAATGGACCCAAGAGAGTCCATACAAATGGAAAGAGGAAGCTCATAAGCAAAGCCAACAATTAGATAGTTTTTTGATACGCCGGCCAAGGGGACTGAGGTAACCCACATAAGTGGAAAGATAGCTCACACATGTGGGAAGACTGGCATATCTAATGATCGATTCTTATCTATTGTGACCGGCAAGCATATGGTAAAAGTAGAAAACAAGACTTGCATCCTTATTTTTGTTTTCATAAAGGGATTGTTCATTAAAAAGACAGATGGACACAAAAATAAAAACAAGAAGACCAGAGATCACTCCACAACAGGATAGCTTCCTCACAGCTCCGATCAAAACTAGCCAACCAATGGACAACATGATTTATATATAGTTCTAGGCACATAACAAAACTGAGTTTCTCCAAAAAGAGAGCCAAATCCCAAATATCCAAAACAAATGCATTGATCATCCAATCCACCTTTCCTTTGGTAGCCAATTCGGAGTTCTAGGCAACCATCCACATTAGTTGAAGGAAACTCCAAGCATGGTTAGGGCCCGGATATTAAATAACAGGCCTGGGACCGGGCCAAGCCCGAGCCCAGCCCACCTAAAATAGGCTAAACCTGAGCCTAGCCCACCTAGAATAGGCTAAGCCGGAGCCTGGATGTATTGTATTTTACAAAGAAAAGATAGAATGTATGCAACTAGTAGCTTATTTGGATAGGACGTGAGAATTTGTATTGACTCCCTCCTTGCACAAACAATTTATGTTTTTTTACACTTAAACATGCCTCTTACTCTGACCGGGCCGGGCTTGGTCTTTCTACCACTTAATCTGAGGCTAGCCCATATATTAAACAGGCCCAAAGCTTATGTCCAAGTCCAGACCCAGTACTAAAAGTTATGGCTCAAGCCCAACCCAAGCTAGGCTGGCTCGGTCCATGAGCACCCCTAAGCATGGTTAGGATTCTGTACAATTTATATATAGAGAGAGAGAAAAGAGAGAAATTCTAAAAAACTCTCATATCTTAAAAGGGGAGTTTCTGTCCCTATCTAATAGCAAATGATTTATTAGTATTTTAAGAAAATTAATAAAAGATCCACCTTTGTAGTAGAATATTTAGGAGAGAGAAGGATAGATGTATCATTGATGACATGTGTCGCACTTTTATTAGCTAAAAGTGGGGCATTTAAAAAAAAAAAAATACACGAGAGTTGTGTAGCATGTATATATATATATATATATATATGATGTAATATGTGACCATTGACTCTAAAGAGAGTCAAGATGTGAATTGGTGCTCTCTTGTTGTGGATATAGGTCCTCGTCTCTCCCTTGTGTGACATGATTGTTGGACAGGTTTTGGTGCTTTCGCATAGATGCACACAACAAAAGAAAATCATTTTGGCTTTCCACACTTTTTTACCCAAAAAAGCCCAAACAAACTGGGCCCAATATTGTAAAAATAAAATATTTACACATGGGACGGTCTAAGTGGATGAAAAGTCCTTAGATTGATTCTGATGGGCCCAATATCATGGTTTTTTATGGCAGTAGCAGGCACTCCTTCACGTGGGATGGAAGAGCATCTTTTGTATGAGTAGGAAAGCAGTGACGCCCACCTCTGTTTGGTGGCCTTTCCCTTTCTCAGTTCCTGTTGGTTAATTTCTTCCCCTATTCATTTGCAGTGGACAAAAAAACCAATGAATGAAAAGTCTGGGCCACATGGGTGGCCTGATTTTAATCTGGTCTAATACAAAACAACTTCAAATCCAAGATTCATTTTTCCAAACGTGGCCCTAAACCATTCTAAAGTAGAGTGCTTTGGAAACAAATTCTACAGCAAAACCAACATCCTACAATGATGGGGCTAGACCCAGGTGAGACCCACCTTGTTTCCAAAGCTTTTGTGTGACGACTAAAGTCATAGCTACCAGGGCATGAGTCTTGACCATATAACAAATAGCCATTATGAGATGTTTACTAACCATAAAAGAATAGTCGGGATTAACATGCAGTGGGTCCAATGTAGGTATGGCAGCTTGTTGGGTTTGGCACGGGTTGAGTTAAACCCAAATCTGCCCCTGATTCACACCTGCCTTACCCGTATGACTCTGATAGATATGGGTCAGGTTGATCATGGTTTAGTATCAGCTCGTACGTGACTCTATTTCTTCAAATATGTAATACAAATTGCCTTAACCGAGAGTTTAATATTATATTTTTGTTGACAAATATGTAAATTTGATTAATAGTGTAATGAATTGGGACAATCAAAACATGAACCTGTCCCAAGTCTAACTTGGGTTGAATCCGCCTTATATGCACCTTGAACGTGACAAAGTGTCATTCCACTTTAGCCCAATTGGTGAGGCATCTCCCCGTCCACAAATACAGCTTATAGGGTTCGATCCTGGATTTTTTGATCTATTAGATAGGGACTTGGGTGGCATGAGTGTGTGAGTGTACATGTACTGAGTTATAAATTACAAGGAGGAGAAGAATAAATAAGGAATATAAAAATCTTGACAAAGCCACTACTCTACCCTCCCTAATTATTGGGGGTTGGTCACCCATTTAACCCAAGTGAATATTGCCATCCCTATATCCATGGTACAAGGTCAAAATTATTGATATATATATATAATGGGCTCTACACCAATCAACCACACTAATTAGAGTGTCATGATTCAGCACATGTCTATCTCAACCTTCTATTTCTACACTGCGCCAATTGAAGTAGTTTTGGATCCCTTCTTTCTTAGAAATAGGGAGATATTGTTTAATCTGATGCTAAATCGCTCTTATGCCATGCACCCTCTCAATTTGAAGGGTATAATTCTCCTGTGTGGATGCATTTTCTTCTCTAATAACCGATCCACTCTACATATCATCGCCCTAAACAAACTGCTCGAATATGAACGAAGAAGTAGTTCATCTAAATGATGATGGGCCGTGGGCCACCTCTATGAATATGTTAAAGTCAAACATGACGGCTAATGAATGGGAAAGGAGTGAGGACACACATTCAAAGATGAATTGAAGTGCGAAATTTCAAAGCAAAAGCACCCAGCAAATGGTAGCTCTCCCCTTTATAAAACCCCCTCTTCTATCCATCATAAAAGATCAGAAGAAGTGTAATAGTGAGTAGTGACTCTTCCCTCCTCTTCTTCTCCTCTTCTCCCTCTTCAAGACTAGTTAAAGCTCAAAGAGCAAGTAGTTAAAAAGAGAAGAACAAGAAGAAAATATTGTTTTACTCTTATTAAAAGAAATGGCCATGAACATAGAGAAGGTGGAGGAAGGAGGAGTCCCAAGAACCGAATACAACAACAAGGCGCCTCCATCATCCGAAGAGAAGGCACAGAAGAAGAGTAGTATCAACTGGTTATTGCTCTTACTCAACTTCACCTTAACGGCCATCGGAACCATCGGCGGGCCGTTGCTTCTCCGGCTCTACTTCCTCCACGGAGGTGGTCGGAAGTGGCTGACCAGCTGGCTGCAGACGGCCGGCTTCCCCTTCCTCATCCCCCCTCTCTCCATCCTCTACATCCGAGAGCGCGCTCGCGGGACGCACACCCACTTCTTGGCCGAGCCAAAGCTGCTGATGTCGAGCGCTGTGATCGGTCTCCTCCTCGGACTGGACAACTTCCTCTACTCGTATGGCGTCTCCCTCCTCCCGGTCTCCACCTCTTCACTTCTCTTCTCGACTCAGCTGGCGTTTACTGCCTTCTTCGCTCTGATCATTGTGAGGTAGAAATTTAGTCCATTTTTTATCAATGCGGTGGTGTTGATGACTCTGGGGTCGGTGTTGCTGGGGATAAGGAAGAGCGGAGACCGGCCGACGAACGTGACGAATGGGGAGTATCTGTTGGGGTTTGTGATAACGCTGGGGGCGGCTGCACTGCTGGGGTTTGTGCTGCCATGCATAGAGATGACTTATGCTAAGGCTAGCAGAGCTATTAGTTACACTGTGGTGATGCAGTTTCAGTTGGGAGTCACCTTGTTTGCCACTCTCTTTTGCACCATTGGGATGATTATAAACAAGGACTTCACGGTAATTAACTCTCTCTCTCTCTCTCTCTCTCTCTCCCTCCCTCCCTCCCTCCCTCCCTCCTGTGCGCCCTTATATATGACCCATCCAACCCCCTCACAGCCGCTACATAGCCTTCCCACCCTTGAAATGGCACAATCACAAATTTGACCTTCATACTTGTGCTGCTCACTGTTAGATTGAAATTCTATGAAAATGATGCCTCTAAACTTTTGAGAATTTGTATATAGATAGATCTTATATAGATCTTTCGATCTCCCACCTTCACGGTGATCATTGTAGCCTCAAGTGGGCCTCAAAAGAAATTCAATGAAAATTCTTCTAAACCGGAGTGTATGGCTAGTGGGGTCCACTTAAAAGCATGACACTCATTGAATAGGGGAAATCTTAGGGGTTTTGCAAGGTAATGATATGAATCATTAAAAAAAATAAAAATGGAAGCCATCTAACCACAAAGGCATGCTTTTGAGGGACTCAAATTGTCCCAATTCCAATAGTCAGAAAAGTTGATCGGTGCCATGTTTGAATGACCAATTCAAAAGGCTACAAAGCTCCAATGAGTGTCAAAACTTAATATTAATGCTATGTGACGAGTTGACAATTATCATAGGGTGGGCCATGGAATGGCCTTGCTGTCCCTGGAAATCTCAGTACAATTTACACACACACCCACACTCAAATGTTCACAAAAGAATATAATTGTTCTATTAAAACTCACATGATTGCAAAAGAAAAGGGCTGGATATATTGATATGTAGGTGTAGCATAGACTCATTATTTGGGAGTAATATGATTTGACATATGCAGGCCCTTGGTAGAGAGGCGAGCGCCTATGGGCTTGGGGAGACCAAGTACTACATGGTGCTCACTGCCATCGCCATCCTTTTTCAGATGGTGTTCGTAGGCTCCCTAGGCATTGTCTTCTGCACTTCCTCTCTCTTTGCCGGCGTCGTCACCGCCACCCTCCTCCCCATAACAGAGATTGCTGCTGTCATCGTCTACCATGAGAAGTTCACAGGAGAGAAGGGCATGGCCCTGGCCCTGTGCTTGTGGGGTTTTACCTCTTACTTCTACGGTGCCTACAGAATGGAGAAGAAACAGACACCCCAAACTGAATCAAACTAATCCAATCATACCCAACTCAAGTGGGCCACACATTCTTCTTCTTCTTCTTCTGTTCAACCTGTATGGGGCTGTTTTTGGGTCTAAGATTAGGGTATTGTATTCAACAGAACCATGTGACTCCAGAAACAGATATCTAGCTATTTGTATTGTATTCAAAAGGAAGTTAGGTTACATTAATTAATGTGTGACGTCGACCAGTGTCTAATATCAGGACTGTTCATCTTGTGGGTCCTCATAGTACAAAAAATGTTATATGCATCATAATGGATATTTCCTTTTCCAATCTGTGTACATTTGAGCCTTTCATATATTTATTTAATGTACTTGTCCGTTCTAAATCTATTTTCTATTGTTAAAGACTCTGATTTTGAGAAGTTTCATTTTCAAATGTGGCCCATGATAGCTTTATGAGCACCGTTTGAGAAAATCATTGATTCCAAGAGACTCTGGAGTGGATGAATGCTATGTCCATCAGAGCAGAGGTCACAATCTAACCCAAAGATTGGGGCAGGAGCCAAAGATCGGGGCAGCAGGCCAGTTAGAAAAACTTGGCACTCACTTGATCTAATGGGTCGAGAAGGTGTCTCAGCTTTATCTCATCTGTTATTTGTAGCTATGTATCCACACCCCCATTAACTGGGACGGGTATAAAAGAGTCCTACTTATGGACTAGATACTGAGTTATGACGTTTTGAGGCCTTTGTTTGCACGGAATTGAATTCCAAAGAATGAACAGTGAAATGAGCGCCACCAAAGAAACATTAAAGAGAATGGAAACCTTACTTTTCTAAGATTTTGATTTTTACTATGGTATTCATTGTTCTAATATATTCAAGCCGGGCTAAGGTATATCCAGGTACAGCCTGACTATTGAAACACGGGCTTATATCCAGCTCAAGCCCTACGCGGTCGGTAGCTATAAAGTCCGAGCTCGCCCATTTAGTCAATTGGGCTGGGCCAAGTCGAACTAGGTTTTTTTTTTTTTATCAATTGTTCAAGCTTTCTAGCAATTGTTTGAAAAACCTGATCAATACATTAATACAAGTACACTTATTTGGGTCAGGCCAGGATTTGGGCTTTCTACCACTCAATCCAAGCCCAATCCAAAGCAGATTTGGCGAAGATCGAGCCCAGGCTGACCCAGTCCATTGGTATTCATTTCCAATAACACCTTTATTCATATAGCATTAGCAGAGATTATTTGAACATCACTTTTTGGATTTTCATCTTTATTTCGATTTTAACCACTTCTACAAATATGTTCCTTAGAATTCTTAAGATTTGAATATATTACATGAAACAAATGGGCCTAAAGGTCCCTCATCTAGGATTGTTAGAGAACAAAAAGGGGCAGTCACATCTTAAATAGGCCAAAGCTACCATACAGCATAAGCGCCTGGGTGGGGTCCACCTTTAAAAAATCAAATCCGTCCATCATCTTTCACACACATCCTATATTTTGCGTATATAACTTCAAAGTGTATTTCATGGGGCCTACCGTTAGACTGACCTGTTGATTTTAAATATGTACCCAACTTCTATTTCTATGAGGAAAGAGAGAAAAAGTAAATAAAGTTGAATCATGTGTTCAAGATTTAGTTAATCCAACGGTGTGCATATTGTTGATTTGAATAATATTTTATATATATATATATATATCCTATAGTGGGTGTTAGAACCAATAGACGCAGGGGCGGAACCATGTTGAGCCCCGGGGGGCGGGGGGGCAGCCTTTGAAAAACTCTTTTAAAACACCAAAATGGGCCCCCCCAAGGTTTTTGGGTTTTTTTTCTAAGTTAAACCCCACCCCACCCCAGCCCCCACTCCCAACCTTTTTAACTTTCGAAAACCTCTCCAGACTCCAGTCTTAATCCCTAACCCTCTTCAGCTCTTCATTCTTTGTTTTGTTCTTCTCCTCTTTTTTTCCATTAATCTCTCATCTTCAGTGGTTAAAATTTTGCACGCCGTCTTCTCTATGTTTAGCATTTTCAAGGAACAAAATCATGGTTGAACTTATAACTATGTCAAAACGGAAACTTTAAAATATGATAGTTATAATAATTGGTGAACTAAAATTTTATTCAAGTCCCCCCCCAAGATGAAATCTTGGCTCCGCCCCTGAATAGACGGATTTGATTTCTTAAAGGTGGGCTCCACGCACTTGTATCATACTATGATGCAGTGCATGTAGCTTTACCCTCTTAAATATATCACTCTTATACAATTAATACATGCATGTTGCATCTCAATTGTCAGACAGGGCTGTCTGCTCTGCTTCTTCTCCATCCTCAAGAAGATGTGAAACCCCACATGCATTCAGGCCAAACCAAAGGCCATGCCTTATTGTCCTTAACTTGACTTGTCATGGCAGACGATGAAGGCCGCAATCTCGGTTAGAGGGCGTAACACTGTAACAGGCAAGAGGACAACATTGACAACGAGAAGATATTGTGCATGAAAAATATTCTCCAACCAGCAGATTGCACACACACACACACTCCAGGGTCTACCTTTTCGAGCCTTTTTGATACTCTATAGTGGTCTCATGGTTTGGAATTGGGTCTAATTTTATATTCATTAGACCCTCCTTTCCCTTTGAGTTGAATCTCAAAAGAAATAATGATCAAGATATAATTAAAATTTAAGACGGTTAAATCAATGACTAGGTAATATTGTGTGCTGATTTTTTTCTTATCCCGATTTTCATTTGGCCTCCTCTTATTGATGGACATGCATCTAAGTGTGAGCCCTTGGAGCTGGCCGGCCCACATAAAATTGATTTACAGCCTGGTCGAGAATATTCTCCTGTGCGTAATATAAATGCCTAGAGAATTGTTTACCAAAAAACAAAAAAGCCTAGGCAAGCCCACAACTGTCATGGAAAAAAGGGGAGGAAGTGGTAGTGAAACCAACTATACTGCGTGGCCTCTCTAACAAACTTTTTGCTGTAGCACTAAGATTCAATATTCATATATGTTATGTACCCCTTTATGTTCAGTTGGAGGTACACGGATCCGATTAGTACGGATTGGGTCAAATCCGTCACCAATCTATTACAGAAACTCTATCAATGAATTCTCTCATTGCACCACCTAGCGAATCCTCACCCTTTTGGAATTAAATTAGCACATTCAGTATATGGTCAGAAGGGCAGTAACAGCCTCATATTTAGGCTCATTTTTCTGGATGGTATGTTAATTTAGGTCCAATAAGTAAACAACAATGGGCTCCCGGCTCCCCACATGAATTCAAGTCCAGTGAGTACACAATGACGGGGCTATAAAACTGGGTTCATGTTAGATATGTGTGCATGCACAAGTGTGGCACCAAATCTTTTTATAATTTTTTTCCGCTTTGAATCCAATGATTGTGGTGCTTGCTCCCATTTAGAAAACCTAACAGGAAACAGAGAGGCAATCTAATAGGGACAAGAAAGACAGGAGAGGGGGCACTCTCTCTCTCATTGGGGAAAATAAATTAGGTAGGCCATTTGTTGAATTATGCCATAAGAGCCAAATTCTTACATATTTTAATGTTCATATGAAAAAAAAAAAAAAAATCATTGGCCCTTAAATTGGGTAGGCAATTTCACTCCAATCTTGACTCATAGTCTTAATATAAATTAATGGTAGATTGTTAATTTATTATTAATGGTAATTAATAATTTAATTTGGATGAAACTTAGGATTTAATGCTATTTGTTCCTGAACCATATATATCTTGTATCTTGATTTTTGTGAAGTTGTTCTAAGTTCCTTTCTATTTTGTTAATTTGGTTGCATTCCCATAAGCATTTGAAAAATCATATTGGTATTTGGTCAACAAGTAGTCGTAGAAAACAAACTTACCAAAAAAAAAAAAAAAAATTCTCTAAGAAAAATTCACTCTTACCATTCTAATAAACCTTACCCCATGAAATCGCTCAGATTCAGAAATATCAGCGGATATTCCAAATTTATATATTTTATATTCAAGTAAATATAGCTGAAAATAAAATAAATATACATAGATATAATATGGAGCTGAAGCTGAAGTGCCCAGGCACCTATTTAGTAAATCGGACTTCGCCAGGCTTTCTACCACCTTTGTTTTATATATAAATCCTGCTACTTTTTTGAGCTTTCTCATTGCTTATTTGGGTAAATTAATCAGTCACTAACTATATGTATTACTTAATTGGACCGAGCTTTGGCTTTCTATCACTTAATCCAAGCCCAACTCATATATTAAATACGCCAAAAATTTAGATCTTGAGCACCCCTAAATTGAAATAGGGGTTACAATGGGCCACGTCACGGCCAGTCGAAATCGAAATTACCAATAGCCCAATCCAAACGGTTCAAAATCTGGGCCAAAATTGATCCATTTTGTGTCCCTTGATAGTTGCTACTTCCGTGGCCTATGAAGCACCTATCAGGGTTTTCTTCACTAGGATAACAAAAACCTCCTGTTCTGTGAACTATTGTATCAACCTCAAGTACGTCAACTACATAATCTATAAAACAGTCTCAAGTGTATGGAGTTCAAGAACGTAAAATTTTCATCTGATCACTACTTCATTGTTCAAGAAAAATATTGCATACTCACATATAAGAACTGGATATTTAAAAGGGAATCCTTAGTGATTTACAATTTCTAATTAAGCTTTGCATGATATAATCAAAGCAGAAAAGATGATAACCATAGACAAACAGAAGTAGAACTTGCTGCTTCTACATACAACGACATGGAAACTACAGATGGTAGTGACATCGCCTGATGATTTTTCATCGAACTAGAACAATTAAAAACTTCAATTACACCATAAGTTTACTTCACATGACAATACTCTCTTAAAAATGGGGAGGGTTGCTTTACCGCCTTCAGCTTAGTAGCTTACAATTTGCAGAAGCTTTAGAGAAGAACAGACTTCTAACACCACTTCTCCCACAAATTTCTTGGTCAGGTCAATGCCACTCCATCAAGATCTTGCCAGACCGCCCTCCAAATCATCCAATGAGGAACTCATCCATTGTTAAGATATCTTTCGGCTATGGCAGCATGAACTGCAGCACCAGTAGGGAGAACATCTTCGTCTATCATGAAATAAGGAGAATGACCTGTATGAATAGAACCCAAAGTCTCGTTTCTTACACCAATGTAGAAGAAGGCTGCAGGGACAGCCTCTGAGTAGAAGGAGAAGTCTTCTGCACCCATCATTGGTGGCACCACTCTGAAGTTCTCAGGACCCACCAACTCCGTGGCCACCTTCCGCACATGTTCCAACATGCGCTCGTCATTCACTGTAGGAGGGTAAAACCTGTGTTCTTTCTCAAAGAAATCGACTGTGGCTGTGCATCGGTAGACACTAGCTTGTTCCACGATTACCTGTTCAACAAAGGCATCAGTGAGCTAATTCCGAGTAAAAGGACTGGCAGAGCAGTCTCAGAATGGATATGTTTCAACCATGGGATTTAGAATGCTGTGGAATAGAAACAGCTTCCAAATGAACCTTATGGCATTAATTTCACTATTGGATGACTCAGCTCAGAGCTGAAGTCATTCAAAATTTAAATTGGAAGGTGGAAGAAAGACCTTTATATTTCAAGTTTCAACTTCTAAGCAAACAGTGTTTAAGTCTTAAAATTATATCCTAATACAAACCTCTTCTATTCGTTGTCGGACTTGGTAGAAGCTGGCATTAGAGAAAGCCCTGAAGGTACCACCAAGGACAACAGATTTAGGAATCAGGTCGAGATTGTCCCCTCCATTGAACGAAGCCACTGAGACAACCTGAAATGGATGGATGGCAAGTGAGAAACGCTAGAAATGATATCAAAGGCATAACCAATTTGCTTGTTATTCTTCCAAGAATGTGCTCATCAATGCAATCTAGAGAGGCCATGAAATATTCGAATTCAGTGAAGCATTAATATTGACCTTCAATCTAAAGATATTTAGTTAACCATTAACAACTTTCTAGATGTTGATAAAGATTCCATCTGACTGAAAAAAAAAATAATGATTCCATCTGCAGGCAGGAAATGCAAGCCATTCATAATAAAGCATTAGCATTTGAATGGCACTCTCCCAATGACCATAGATTTGAACAGTTTTGGTTGATCAGGACATGAAAAATGAGACTCATGGAAATTTACTGTTTACGTCAACTTTCCTGCCCATTGGGCCAACTCAGAAAAAAAAAACAATGAGACTCATGGATGTGGTAATGTCTGACCCCAGAATGGTTCATGTAATTATTGCATATTATTGTGATTGTTTATGTTCATCCATAACAGTGTCATGATAAGAATCATGTAGAGGTCAGCTTTCCTAACCATCTGCAATTTAGCACAAATTATGTAACACAGACATAGACAGGTCAAGCATTGGACATTTGGACACATATTCATACATAGGTCATAGAAAACTTGATGCGACATGTAAAGATATTTTGAAGATTACATAAAATACATAAGAGAAGCATTTACACATCTAAATATATGAGAAGTGTAGAAATACTTCTGAAAACAAAAGCAAGCATAAATTAATATTTTTCTCCTGATAAATTCATGGACATGACTGAATGTGCATATGCCAGGTGCCAGGGAAAAGAAGATCTCTGAAAACATTAATTGTCCAGATAAAGATGCTTTGAAATTTGAATTAATGTTCTCCACAACCATAAAAAGCAAATTGCAGGCAACCCTATCCCAATTCGAGTTCTGTCAACAGAACCGATATCTTTTTCTGCATTTTTGCTTGGCCGTGAAAATTTTCATTATAGAACATTCAACATGACAAAAGAGATTCTAATGAAAGACAAACCTGTGAGTCCAATGGATTTGCTTCACGTGACACAATGTTCTGTAAACTTATTACGGCAGCAGATGCTGCTAAAACAGGATCAACAGAATTGTGTGGATTCCCAGCATGGCCTGCTTTTCCACTTATCACTGCTTGGAAGAAACCACATCCAGCAAGCAAGGGACCAGGTCTCGAGCCAATAACTGATGTAGGATGTTCATGTGATACGTGAACAGCAAATATAGCCTCCACATCATCTAGTGCACCATCTTCAATCATTCGCTTGGCACCTATCCCAGCTTCCTCAGCTGGCTGGAAGAGTAATACAGCAGTTCCCTGTCATAACAAGTGTTAGAAGCCATAAACAGGAAACACTAGAGTTTGTTGCTTGTGTTCCAGGAAAACACATAATTGAGTTTTAGGATCAAAGAAGTGTTTCAACTTTTCACATGTTGGGACCCAGTGTTTAGGATTGAGGATGAATTAAAAACAGCCATAAGTTCATTTCAAATGATAGACAACTGAAAAGATTAATGTAGCCTAGTGATAGTTCAAGCACATTTATTTCATAAAATGAAATGAAACCATTAATTTGCGCCCACTGTTCCCAAACTGCATAAAAAAATAACTGAATATAAAGAACCAAGCGCACGTGCTAAAAGGTTGAAACACAAATACAAAGTCTGAAAGTAGGATTATTAACACATGAGATGGTGTAAGAAGGTCAATTTAACTTCATTTTCTTTCAAACAGAGAGAAAGACCTTTCACTTGGATCAGGACCCAATCTTCGTGCCGAAAATCATAACAGGGCATCTGCAGTTACTTCTGTAATAAGATCACCCTTTGTAGAGTTATTACATGAAAGTTCTAGTATTGCTAGATCCACTTTGACTCAATTATATAGTGCCACGCATTTATATCTCCTCTTCTTACTGTTATATTTCAGATCACAGATGCAGTGTGGGATTACTAAGAATAAGGCATTTACACTTAACATTGTAGGGTAACTGTGTAAGACCATATTGAAACACAGTTAGCATTGTCCATGCAATGAGGGCTTACAGTCAAAATACAGCGGTGATATTGAAATGCATGCCATACGTCCCTCTAGTTTTAATCTGTGGTAAGGTCAATTTGCTGCATAACTTTAATGCATCTTGCTTGTGGGAGCAGTTCATATTTTGATGATTTTAAAAGGTTTAATATTTTATTCACATCTCAGATGAAACAGCATGTGGGACCAAATGTTTTTTCTTTATTAGTACATAATTGATGCCTAACAATATGCACACTTGTTATCAAAAAAAAAAAAAAAAAACAATATGCATACTTAGAGAAGCAAAAAGGGACAAAGATTGACACCATAACTTATGCCCTTTTAAGATCCAGTACCAGAGGCGAGAAGGCTACAATCACCAACATCTCTTATATGTTCTCGGAAAGGGTAGACAAAAAGCAGATAAAAAATATGTTTCATGAAAATTATCAGTGTTCTTAAATGTGGCTGGCATGTGTCAAACAGGCAACACAGAATCTGAGGATGGTCTGCAGAGATTTTGTGGCTCAACTCTTCCTTGTTGGATGCCATTCTCATTCTCAATATTCCCTTTTACGAGAAAGTGCATGTAAGCGATAGAATGGGTTTATAAATTATTCATCAAGTAGGCTATGCAGAAAGAGACAGCAGTTAAAACATACGGGAGATGCTCCTATTATACTTTTTTAGCTAAACAATAATATAACTTTCAATTGTAGGAATATCATATATGAAACTCATTTTTTCAAATTATTTGTTTATACGGAAGGAATTGTTGGGTCCAAATGCACAGGACAGCATGCAAAGTATGTTGAAGTATTGGTCCGCCCATATTGTACCACTAGAGCCCATGGTTCTGTGATCTAGGCCACTAATTCGATGGCGCCACTGTAATGGGTGATGCCAAAAAGGTCTAAATTGGGATACTGGCATCCAAGTTTTGCCCTTTTCAACCACTAATTCTAGGCGATTGAAGCCTTTTACTCTCAACCATCATGTTGTGCAGGCAAGCATACAGCCACTGAACCATAAGGCCAAGGGTGGAGGCAGTAATTTTTCCATAGGGCGGGGAGCACATGTAAAAATAAAATCTATCATGGGGTGGTTCACGTTATACGCTTTCTGTTTTCCTTTCTTTCTTCTCTTTTTTTTTTTTTTTTAGCCCTGCCCTTGATGAGGCCAACTTGTCAAGAAATGTTAATCAGGATGCTGCACATGTTCAGATGCATCAAAATCTGTTGCTCCACCGTTATTTATACATATATCAGACAGCGTAGAACTAATTGTTTTAGACAAGAAAACTGATGCCCTAGTAAGTTCTAACTAAAAAATAATAGTATACTGGATTTGGAGTTTGGACAGGGTTCTGAGTCTATGGGGAGGGATTCTCATCTGCCCTTGATGTTTGCAAACAAAGCATTTCTCTGTCCTGACAACATTTTAAATTTGAGTTTTTTTCTTCTGCACTGTTATCATGTATTACCATGACAAGTAAATCCTAAGTCTTTTTTGTAATTCTTTGCTCATCTTCCTCCAACCAACCTAACATTGCAGCTTCCATGCATCTTCGTTGAGCATAAGGAATGTTCTTCAGCTCCATAGCAGTTAGTTGTAGATGACATGGTCCTACCTACTTAACACCACCCTTTTTCATGCATTTGTGCCTCTTTTTTTTTAAAATCATGGGAATAAATCTAGGACAGTACTTACAAAACAGAACACAATATGGATACAAGCAGGAATGCATTTCATGCCAATAAATATAAATATGATACAAGAAAAAATGACAAACGAACTTAACTGCAAATGTTTAGAGGGAAAATACAGTGGATACCAGTTTCAAGTTTTTGTACATAGGCCACTGAGACACAGATGTAGAAAAGGAGGACGGGCAATGGATGGATACGGTAAAAATTTCTGACAAATACGAAGAGCCTTTTTTTTTTTTGGGTAGAAAATGAAGAGCCATGTTAATTCTTCTTACATGTATAGTAACAGTCAGCCTTAATGTAGTTATTCCATGTTAACAGAAACCAGAATGTAAGGCCGAAATAGCTCTAAGGTTTCAATATAGTACCAGCGGTACGATCCTTAGTGCAATAAACAACTTGTCTTTTAACAAACGAAAATTTTACAGTGGAACCACAGTGGGAAACCCCCTATTTACTTAGAAGAACAAAAATTTAAAATTCATTTCTATATAACTTGGCTTCTTTAACTCAATGATGCTTTAGTATTGTGTCCGTGGTTTGACAGTTAAACAAAAAGGTGGCATTGGTCGACCCAGACCGGTACAGCAACAAGTCCATCTGGTCGGCACTCCAGAACGGGTTTTGTCCCCTTCTGCCCTTGTCCAATTTCATAAAGCAGAAACGGCATGGCAACGCATTTTAATTTGAGATCCCTTCAGGAGCAAAGAACGAATAGATAAGTGAGAATCCTGACTTCGGATTTGTTGGGGAAATGGTGCTGATGCACCACTTACAGTTAAAGGAAACAGTGAGTGGCCAAGGAACCTCTGTTTTGGCTAGACACGTATGTTGTGCAGCATCTTGCTCACTGTATAAGAAAGTAATCAATTTACTCTTTACACAGACTCTGTTTGTCTCCCAAGTCAGGCTAAAAAGGGAGAAGACAAATGAAGGACCAGTTCTCCCAGGTCCCAGCATCACTTCAAGATATAGTTTTAACTTTCGCAGAAAGTATGGTGCTAAATTCATGCATAGAAGAAGTAACTAATCAGTGACTGGATTTTGTAACAACCCAAGCATCTACATGATCTAAGTCAACATCTAGTAGCATCTACCATTGATATGCCACAGGCCCAAATAACAATGCTTACAAAATCCTAATAAACTATTAGGAAGCATCTTTAGAAAGTAAAGGTCAAAGGTCAACCAAAGATATGTTGATACTTGATAATGCATATTTTTGGAGGAAAAAAGAAAATCCTCCAGAGAACAGTTGAAATAGTACGAGCAGGGTGAGATTTAGGCTACTGTTCCCAGGGCTGTAAATGAGCCAGACTTTGGCCAAGAAAACCCGATTTTTGAAAAAGCCAACCCAACCAGTTCAAAGTCCCAGCCTAAATCACCAAACCAAACCAAACCAAGCCTTTTCCCACTAGGTGGGGTCAGCTATATGGATTTGACAATGCCAATCAAATCTGTTTAGGGTCATATCCTCCGTTAGATCCATGTAGGCAAGGTCATGTTTAATAGTTTCTTTCCAACTTCTCTTGGGTCTCCCTCTCCCTCTCCTACTCCGGGCAATCTCCATGCTTTCACACCTTTTAACAGGTGCCTCCGTTGGGCGCCTTCTAACATGGCCGAACCATCTCAGTCCCAGCCTAAATCACCACGGTCCTAAAATTTTGGAAGATGAATGGTCCGATCTTCAAGAACATGTGACATATTTATCTGGATAGCATAATGATAAAAGGAGCGACGGAAAAAAAAAAACCACATTCAAAAGAATCAGTGACAAATCTGAGAATCACCTCAGGTTTTCTCAAAATTTAAGGTGCTTTCCACTTTTCGAAACAACATCCAAATGGTCTTCGAATCTTTACTTGTTCAAGCTTTAATAGATAAAATACATAAAGTGTCAAAGGTTCACATGCTAAAGTGTGTATTCTCCCAGCCACTTTGTAAAGTCATAAATTTACTATTCCTTAATCAAATGCTTACCCAAACATGATCAGCCGACAGTGAACACAAACAAAAGCATACTTATCTTCGCAGATATTGAAAATAAAAAAATAAAAAATACAGCATGTAGAAAATGGGAAAGAAGCAACAGTGTAGCACACACCTTCAAAAGATGTTCGCGAGACTTTAATATCTTGGCAGCTCCGATAAGCATCGCCACATGTGCATCATGCCCACAAGCATGCATTTTACCAGGAACTTTGCTTTTGTGCTCCCATTCAACTAACTCCTGAAACAAGCATCTCACCAGGTCTGAATTGGTAATTGCAATTTTCAAATTCCAAGACACAATAGCATAAACCAGCAACTGCACTTGGTATTCGTAGAGCAGGTCAAATAAATAACCAGGAGAAGCAACACAAACAAGCAACCATCATATTTTCATGCAAATTCAAATTAATGCCTGCATACGCCATGTATTAGTATCAGACTCAGAGCAGAGTATTAGAACGTGTTACAGAGTTGGGTTTTGCACGTATTAACTCTAAAATTATTACGATTACACCAACATCAAACAAATTACAACTCAAATCAAACAAATTATAACCGATTTAGTGAGTCAAACAAATTACACTCAAATCAAACAAATTATAACTGATTTAGTGAGTCAATGGCAGTTTCATGGTCTGATCTGTTTCATACTTACACATGCAAGCACAAAAAGCCGCGAGGATCTGATGCCACAAGCAGCAAATTCAAATACGATGTCAATAACATTAACGCAGTATTCAGATATCCAGTTATCCACATAAGATCAGAGGCATTAGCAAACAACACTCAAATCGAATCTTTGTTCGATCTGTTCTGCATCGAACATGCATCCAAACACCCTAAAAACCTAAACTTTGAATCGGAAATTTCAAATCCATGCTATTCAACGAACAGATTCGGCAACAACTCAAATCGAACAGAACACGGAGGATCGAATGAAACTACCTGAATCGGTAATGCATCCATATCAGCCCTAATCGCAACAAAAGGCGGATCGCCGGTCCCGATCCACGCCCTGAGTCCGGTCTCCGCCATCGGAAACCGGTAATCGATGCCCATGCGGTCCAGCTCTTCCCGGATCAACCTGCTCGTCTCGATCTCTTCATAAGCAAGCTCCGGATTCTCATGAATCTTCCTCCTCAAGCTCTTCAGCCACTCCACGTTCTCTCTCCGCCTCGCAAAAGAGAGAATCTCCTTCAATTCTTCCTTCTTCCAGATCTCATGGCTCGATCTACTCAAAAGTGATGAAGAAGTAGAAGAAGCAGATCCGTTCCTCTGATCACAAACTTCAACGGTCAGAAAGCTGCTGCTGGCTCCTCCATCTATGTACGGACTGTTGAGATCGGAGCTTCCTCCGTTGCAGATTGCTAGAATCAAGAGGAAAATCGAATATCGCAGTAGCCAAATCGCCATCTGCAAAAGCAAAGAAGAAGAAAGAAGAAGAAACAGAGGAAGAAGAAGAAGAAGAAGAAGAAGGGGAGAAGATGAAGAAAGAAGGAGTTGGAGACTGCACTGCAAAATGAGAATAGAAATTCTTCTCCTTCCGAAATGGACACCTTTACCTCGTGCGTGTAATGGGAGTTGCGAGAGTACGGAATCTCTGGTGACAGACCTCAGAGGGTTCTCTATATTTAATACACATAAAATATATTACTTGGGCCCACTTGTCGAATCTAAACCGCTAAAGTTTACTTTTACCCTGTTGGTTACATTGGTGGAAAGTATCATTTCAATAGTGTTATGAATAGATCACCGCAGATGGAAATCATGTAAGTTGTGATGGATTTGACGGTGGGATCATGTCTGATTTGAGTGGGATTTGTTTTGTGGTGTAGAAAATGAGGGTAGATTGACTTTGGACGGTTTAGATGGTTTTTAAGGTGGGATTGGGAATGATTGATGGATTAGTGGGGGGTGGAATGAGGGGTTTCCTGTTGGATGGAAAGTAGGAGACTGGAGGAGGGTCGCTATCGAGGAATCGCTTCCGTCGGCTTCACGTGGGTATTAGAAGGGGTCGAATCGGAGTTGGGGGACCACACGCGGGACGAGGATGAGTATGTCTTTTTGCCCCGCCCTTTCTCTGACTGAGGACGGTGATGAGGACAGGATGACATCAGCATACGGTAATGGTGGGCCCCACTTACACTTGGTCTTCGGAAATGGATCCCCTGTCTTATTTTTTAGAATTTGTTTTTTAAGGGGTAGATGAGTCTCCCTCATTTGGTGTTGATTTTGGATTTAAGCCGGGGAAGGGTAGAGGACAGATATGGGAAACTGTTGAGTGACCTTTTTGCTTTCTACTCAGCCAGTCAGCCCCCACTAAAAGCTAATAATACATTAATGCCTTGATTGTAGTGTTTATGGTACAATGAGGGGTCCAATGGGAGGTTGGTATGACTGTTAATAAGGGCCTCAGGTATTTTCTTTTCTTCTTTTTTTTTTTTTTTAAATGCACGACTTCAATGTATTGTGATATATCCCGTGTGAAATTGAGTGGTGGTTATATATTTACGATAATTCAAGACAGATTTTGAGATGTTAGTTTTTTTTTTTTTTTTTTATTATGATGTGATGGATATTTTCTCGGTAAATGTTATATTTCTTAACAAGAATTTCAAATTCTACCCACTTAAAAAGTCTAAGATGATCTTTTGAAATTTTTATTTTTATTTTATTTTATTGGAATTCCATATGCTCTCACTTAAGAAGAAGATTTAAGAATTTCGCCTTAATAATGACATGTTTGTTTAGAAGAATTGTGAGAATTCTTGTTTTAGAAAATTTTTAAAACTTCACATGCTGCTCCTTAGAGTAGAATTCTAAACGCTCAACTACCCCCAGGGCTATTTCTTTACAAGCATTTCTTATAGGAATTCAGGTTGTTTGTGAATTCAAGAATTCTTGTCAAAATCTCAATGCTTTTTTTTTTTTAATGGGATTTCCAATATTCAACTAGTCAAAATTCTCAGATACAAAAAATGTGGAATTCCAAAATGCTAGCCCCATCCAAAAGCATTTTAGAATTCTGAAACTATTGAGGAGTTTAGTTGGAACTCTGGCATCTAACGTAAACCCTCCTACTAACAATAAAGTGTGCCCCATATTCACAATCATAAAAATTGGGTCCATGCAATTCCTATCAAGATGGGTCCCACATTATAATTCTTACAGTTGGGTCTCAAGTTCATAATCATAAAAGGTAGGTCCCATGTACTACAATGCATAAAATGTGTAATTCCAGTCTAGGATGTATGTAGCAAAAAAAACAAGAGTTTTAAGAAATTTAGAAATTCTCATACAAGAATTTAGATGGAAACGAAATGTATAATTCAGTGGCATTTTAGAATTCCAGCATTTGCAATTTCCAGAAAAACTTCGAACATGAATTTTAGGAAATCTAATAAAGAAACATGTTGGAATGCTAGAATTCTGAGAATTCATTAAGACTAAAAGTGCCTTTTCATGGAGTTTGAAATTATAATTCCAAAGTTGGTTGAGTTTTTCATGAAAATAAAAAATAAAAAAATAAATAAAAGTTGGTTGTTGGGTTTTAAAAAATCCCAAACTATTGTGCCAATGGAGCTTCTAAAGGTGAGGTCCTAGCAAGTTTTGGAAGTTCTAGGGATGAGTGACACTTTGCGCTAATGATAGGGTATGCAAGCATGGGACTACCGGGATCCAATGGTCATACAATGCATCAATGGAGGACCCATCACCAAGAACCCAATTACTGTTTTCAAGAATTATATGTCTGTGCTTGATGAAATTATTCCAAAAGGGTGAATCTTCTGGCTTCCCTTGGGTTTGTTGAAGAGTAGAATGATTTTAAAATTTTCTAAGTACATAGGGTTAGAAAATCCTTTGATTTAGTTTTTAGGCCAGGGATGCCAAGGCCCCCAAACAGTATAGGAGTGGCAATCCTTTCCTAGGCTATTGGGATCACAAAAATGACTGTTCAAATCTTTACCTGTCGATAAAAAGGATGAAGACAAACCTTTAGGTCTACTTCTAATCCAGTATAAAAGTCAATTGTTCATTGGAAAGCCAATAAAGTGGAATGGAACTCGAAACCGACTGGATGAGAATTTTCCGACTTTTGTGAGTGTTTTTCGTACTTACAACCACAAGTAACCTAGATTTAGGTGCATGGTTTCCCATAGTAATTGTATCCTATGAGTTGTAAACTCTCCAAAATCCCTTATAACTCATCGTAAGAGTAGGACCCACTTTTGAACACGAGGACGCAAAGTCTTTTATCTTTATGGATGTTGTCGGGGGTGGACTCAGAAATTCTTCCACGTGACCCATTACGTAGAAAAAAGAAATTCTTTGGAGGCTTTTTTGAAAATTTTAGAGGGGGTGTATGCAAAAGACTATGAAATCTTAGTTTAACAAGGATTTAAAAAGTTATAACGTTTATAAGAAATTCACATGATCTTGACTCGTTCAACTTTGAAGCCTTTGAAAGTAAAAAAGTAGCCCTCTACCAAACGTTCAAATACGTCTATTTCGAGTCATACACAATAACACAACTATCAGCTGGATTTTATCACATGGGCGATAGTTTCATTTCTTAATCAATAGGGGGGGGGGCACTAGATGAAATTGCAACCACCTGTCCCCATCAACTGTATATTTGACTCTAAGTACAAATTTACCAAGAACTTGCCTTTTGTTGCAGGGCAGTTGCAAATTGGGCTCCAGGGAAACGTTCATTTAACTACTAATGATAAATTAGGTGGTAAAGAACATCATAAAAGTTAACCATAGCTGTTTCTTGGATAACCCTGCAAAGCAACAATGCTATCAATCCAATCAACTTTTCATGCAAGGAAGCTGAAATCATGTAAGATTCACATCTAGTAGCAAAATGCTCTCGTACTTTGCATGGGCAATTGAAGTCATACAAAAAAAAAAAAAATCATTTAATCTTATGATAAAAATAAGAAGAATTGATTTTGATCTCATACGTTTATATTATCGAAAGTCTAAAATAAAAATATTTTTAAAAAATAAAAAATTTATATGCTTACAATTATAATCACCGATAGAGAGGATGTTATGCCCCATGTCCTAATCATGAAACATAGAATAATTAATAGGCTTTCTTGGAAATCACACAATTGAGAACTTAAATAAATAATTAATATAAGAATTTTGAAATTTTAGTAGAAACTTGAATTATGATATTTTTGTATATATTATATTGAGATGAGATTGAGAAATTTAGATGAAATTTAAAATATGATATTTTACAACTAAAAGTAGGTTTTGTAATTGGATTCATGGTACGTAGCTATAGGTTTTTGGATTTCGACTCGAGACGGACGGTTTTAATTTGCTTAATCTACCTTTCAATTAATAATATTGATAAAATCCTTACCACTTATCTTTCTTTATGACAAGCTTTTAGCTTTATGTTGAAAAGTTATTATAGCAACAGGTCTTAATAAAATAATATAATTAGTAAAGTTGGAAAATAAATGAATACATTTATAAGGTCTAAAAACTTATTTAAGTTGGAAAAATATAATAGATAGATTCAAATTTAAGATTTTTCCATTACTTGGATCTACGTTAGTCGTTAGGCATCATGGATCGAATAGCATATTATCATTCATTGCAACAATAAATGTCATTCAATAAATGACATTTTTATTGAATTTAATTAGATTAAATAAGATTAAATGAGAATTGTGTATGGGGATTAATGATGGTCCTTAAGTCAAAATTATGTAGGATGGTCAAAATCAATTGAAGTTGATTTCAAATTAAAATAGGTCTCTTTCATATATAAGAATTGTTAGTTCTGTAATTAAACTTTTTTTCATCGAAAAACTCTTAGGATTGTCTTATGTTTTAGTCTTTGTCATTTACCAATTCATGTCACTTAAATCCAAATGAAGGAACTGATATTCTTTAATTGATTGAAGTGGGCCAGTAGGGATGTTGTGGATTTAATTGAAGTGGGCCCCACGGGGATAGATAGATAGAGAGAGAGAGAGGGGCAGTGCTTGTTCTGTCGGTCGGATATTAATAGCAATTTCGTCGTGTCAGATTGGAGTTTGTAGAGCGGACACGTAGAGTACATGGTATAGTGATAAGAGTCCCTAGTACATGAAATCAATCAATGAGAAAGCCCAGTGCAAGTTTCTTCTTCTGTGGATTTGGATTTCCGACGGAATAAATGAAAGAACGGTTCCTTACGCAAATTAAGGAGAAGAAGACGGCAGATGTCGGCACACCGTTGTCGCTAAAACAGCATATGTCGGCACTCCATTGTCGCTAAAACTCAAAAAAATAAAGACTCTTCAAAAAAAAAAAAACCTTCATGAACAATTGACTTTCTTACATCCAAGTTCCCACCACACAAGGGATTTGCTTGTTTACGTAAAATAGGTAGGATTTTATAAAGTAAGTGGTTAAAAATAAAGCTTAAAGGTTTTTTTTTTTTAGAACTTCATCATAAATTCTCGAGCCATGCTTGTGGGCTTTAAGTAATGTCTAAATGTAGGCTTTTAATTATTTTCACCCAATTGTGGCACTTTTTACTTTTATTAACCTTCTCCTTTGTCAAGGACGAGGTTTTTGTATTTTGGGTTCAAGTCACCTCTTTGAATAGAATCTAAATCCACCTCTTTAAATAGAATCTAACTTACGATTAATAAAAAGGAAGCCCAAAGGTGAATATCCGAAAATACCATCAAAGAACCTTTCTCAGTTTATGGAAATTAAATCAAGAGGAGGGAAGATGGGAAAAGAATATTCAACCATAGTAATTCAATGCCTAGAAAAGTAAATGTCTCATCTGCATCCTTACCTTATTATCTTTCATCCCACTGTTCATTCACACTTCACCTTTTTAAATTATCATAATTGAGATAATTAGCGAAAGGTCCCTCATATAGGAATTTTAAGTCCTCCCGTCCATCAATTTTTCCTCTAAGACCTGTAGTCTATGCAGTTTGGACATATTTTAGTGAGAGGTCCTAGACACGTCACCTCATGGAGAGAGGTCCATAGACACACCACCTCATACATTTTCATGATTGATTTGCCCTTTCAAATGATTAGGTATAAAATTTTAAAATTTGAAATTTTAAATATTTCATTCTCCCTCTTCTTCTTCTTCAATCCGGACATGGACATTGACGGATTGGATCTCAACAGTTGAGATCGATCTCTATCTTTTTTAGAAAATGATATTGGGGTTTTTCAGAGAAGTAGCATCGCCAAACGCTGCTGCTTCCTTAGCCTACACGCCGTTGCCGGAGAGGAAGAAGAAGACCCCTGCAATCTTGCCCAGGTTTTGTTGCAGACTTGCAGAACACGAAACGAAGAAGAAGACGCCATCGCCGGATTTTTTGAGCCACCGTCGTTCCTGCATGTCGCCAGAGAAGGGGGATCGCCACCAGACGCCGCGCCATTCCATCGCCAGAATCGAGGAAGAAGGCAAACGGAAGATGGCTTTTGTGTTTCTAATTCCAAAACGAAGAAGAAAAAGAAAGTGGGCCTGAGCTCTACAGCAGTTCCAGGTTGGTTCCAGGTCAAGTTCGACCTGATCCGTTCCAGAAGTCCATCCACATTCCAGTCAAAGTCAAATTTATCTGAGTTTTGTATTTTTTGTCAAATTTATTTTAGTTCTGGATAAATTTATATGAGTTTTTGGTTATTTATTTGACTTTTTGAACAAATTTATCTGAGTTCTGGGCAAATTTATATGAGTTCTAAACAAATCTAACCGAGTTTTTGGCTATTTATCTGAGTCCTGGAACAAATCTATCTGAGTTATAAACAAATCTATCTCAGTTTTTGAAAAATATAGATGAGTTTTTGATAAATTTATCTCCATTTAAAAAATCTTAACTGAGTTTTTGAACGAATATTTCTATGTTCTTGGCAAATTTATTTGTATTTTCTTAGATCTATTTGTGTTTTTGAATTTTATTTGTATCTTTTGAAATTTATTTATATTTTTTTAAATAAATTTAACTGAGTTTTTGACAAAAAGACTTGAGTTTTTTTGCCACATTGTTCACTAATTTGAAAAATTGGGTTATCTTAGTTTTGGTAAATGTATTTGCATTTTTTTAAAATTTATTTGCAATTTTAATTTTATTTGAGTCTTTTGAGATTTATTTATATTTTTTTGAATCTTTTGAAATTGATTTTCATCTTTCGAAATTTATTTATATTTTTTGAAATTTATTTGTGTCTTTTGAAATTTATTGTGTTTATTTAAATTTATTTGTGTGTTTTTAAAATTTATTTGAAAATCTCATTAATGATATTTCATTAATTGTGGCCTATTAAATGGCAGTTGACTATTATTAATGAGATATCCCACCAATTATGGGATATGATTTAAAGAAAGGGTAAATTAGACGAATCAGATATGAAAATATATTAGAGAACCTTTGGTTGCAAGGGATTTTTTTATGGACTGTTTACAACAAAGTCTACTTAGAGAGACCTCTCGCCGAATGCCCCTTAATACTTCTTAGTGGAGCTTATTTAACCACAAAATCTTGTGCAATCAAACTCCATATAATCAGAAGCAAATAAAATGGCCGTAATGGTGTTTTCTACGTACACTTCAACTTGAACAAAGTGAACTGAAAAAGAGCTGGGCTGATTCACCGAGGCTAAAAGGCTCAACTATATCATTATAGGGTTGTGATCATTATGCATCATGTTTAGTGTAACTTATGAGAATATCATTATTTTAAGCTGACCTGAAAGCATGACAAATAAGATAAGTGCTGACACAACATAATTGTCTGAAAAGCATGACAAATGAGATAAGAGATAACAAGACATAGTTATCCTCAGTGGGGTGCAAAAGTCAGCCTTATAAAATCATTGTAACCCCTTCATCTTCAACCTTATAAAATCATTGTATCCCCTTCATCTTCAGCTCTCAAAATTATATTAAGGGCCCATTTTGTTGAGAACATGTTTTTTTTTATGGAAATACCCCTTTTAGAAATTCCAGACAGAGATGAGGGATTGTCCCTATGATTTTTTTTATTAATTTCCTATTTAATTAGAAATTTTGGTGAAAATTAGTTGATGTTGGTCACGTTAAAATGCTAAAATGACACTATATTTTAGCATTTTGGAATCCCATTTTGGGAGACAATTTTTGAAATCGTCGGGACGAGATATTTCTAAATGCTTACAATTAAATAAGCCCTTATAATTCATAGAAGATATTGCGTTTTTTTTTTTTTTTTTTTTTTCAGATTTTTAAGCTAATTGGATGGTAAGGTAAATTCCTACATGGATGGGAAGGCAACAAGGGTTACCTTACGAAGTGGGGCCCAGTCGATTTATCCTTGAGAGGAGGAAATTTGATAGTGTAATGAATCCGATTCAATCATTAAGAAAAGGTAGTGTCCTTTGTGGGAATTGAAGGGTCAGCAATCAGCATCCCAATCATGCGGACAGTACGGATAGAAAGATGACCTGGTCCTGCATTCGAATCTCCACCACTCAACTCGCATAATAAAATGGGCCCTATCGAGTCAAGTCCAGGTGGTGCAGAGGAGAAAGGACAACGAAACCGGCGTTTGGAAATCACACAGTCGACATGCCTTATCTCATCGCCCCTTCAATGACGTGTTCTTAGAGAGGCACCTAACTACGTCTTTCACCATCAAAAGCTTCACAGTTGCACCACCCAATTATAATACGATGTAATTCAACATGTCTTATTCCAATAACCCCATTGTGATGTTAATACAGACTACGACTCAAAGAAAGGCCTCTTATCCAATGACAAGTGTCAATTCTTACCTCCCTCTCCAAGATTGGAACTTGCACAACTATCTTCCGAGGTCTACTTCTCTAGTAGGAAAGGATTGGGTCCCAGCCCCCCTAATCTCGATACAAGGAAAATCGGTTATGTATAGACAGTTGGCACAATTTGGAGAACTTATGTTATGATCCATCCAAATTGACCACACATTTATAATCCCCTTATAAGCATTGAATCCTGTGAATTTACATGGATTCAGATGAATTAGACCGTTGGATTGATAGTCAATTTTTCTTATTTGATATAAAGCTATTAAACTTGTAGACTACGGATAAAGGGGTTAGAGGTATTAAATTGACTTCAAATTTGATATGTTGGTTGGCCCCACTTGGATTTTTCAGTCTCGCTTTGTCCCAATGACCAGTGGAGTCTCATAATGAGCCCCACTAGGCGGTCCACACCGTAAGCTTGTAAGGAGTATAAATATATATATATATATATATATATATGAGAAATATATAAGTGAGGGATTCCCTCACCATGTGTGGTGAGGGACTCCCCTTTTTGGGGAAGTTTTAATTACAAAAGGGCTTTTGTACTTGATGGGAAGATTCCCTTTTGTACTTAAAACTTCCCAAAAAGGGGAGTCCCTCACCACACATGGTGAGGGAATCTCTCACTTGAATACCCCTATATATATATATATAGAGAGAGAGAGAGAGTATGGATACTTTTGATTTTCCATATCCTCAAGACTCCAATCACGCGAACTTTAAAAACCAAACCACTCCAAATTACACTACAAGTCTACAACAACCAACTATAAGGTTGATAAATGGAGATCGGCCACTTGCCATTGGTAAGTGGCGGCAGTTGTCACTTGCCCGCTAGGGGTCGAAACTTAGGTACACCACTTGTGTGGGCTTTCTTCTCACTTGTGTGGGCTCCTTTCCAACTTATTGGTCATTATTCTTGCTTGTGTGGGCTGTCTTTCCGTGTATGTGCGGGCTATCTCTTGGGTCCCAGCCCTGTTGGCTAGATTACAAAAGAAAGTTGATAAATGAGTAAATTCATGTGTTTTGCCTCCAACGGGCCAACGCTGATTTGAGTGAAATTTTATCGAAGCTAGGTACCCACTCCAATACTTGGTTTTCAATGAGCTATACCAATTTGAGATTCGCTAATTAGTTGGTCTCCAGCTCAAGTTCGGTTGATAAGCTAAACGACCTATAGCTTGACTTAATCAAGGGCTAACCTCAAGCTTCTTCTTGAATTTGATTTTAATTTAAAATTTTATGTTCTACAGTCCAACTTCAAGCCTAAGATCCTAGGTATAAACATATATGAGAGGAAGACAAGTTGTGGAAAAGCCCAAGTTAATCAATCTTAACTCAAGCTCGATTGATAAGCTAAGTGTTGTTTTAACCTAGAATATAATATGTACTCATTTAGTTATGATTAGTGTCTTAAAATCACTAGTGGTATGAAGCGATGGCCCACTTTATGAAAAAAGACCTCAACTCAAGTTAATTTAAGCAGATTCTTCAACTATCTAAGGTCATGAAATAGATGATCAACTATTAAAGAGTTATTTATTTCAAGGCATTAAATTAGATAACTGACAATATTTTATAAACTGAATTTCTTATAAATAACTAGATCATAATGTCCTCTTGTACTGTTTAATAAGATCAATGAGCAAATTCAAATATAAAAATCGATCAAAAACATTATAATAAAGAACCATGGGCATGCAAGCTCCTTTATATAATTTATAAAGGTATTAGGTCAATTGACTCCACATGGATGGGTCAACTGTAAGCTGGTCATGCATTCGAACACGTGATTTTCACGGCTTCCTCTTAACTTTTTTGTTGAATGATCGACCTTATAAGATAAGTTAAATGTCATGATGAAGAGAAAAAGACTGCCATCAAGATTTCAAGTCAAGCTTGGAAAGTTAGGATCACATGATAAGCAAGGAATTGTTCAGTTGCGTGTCCACAACTTGGACGGCATGGTTTGATATTTATGAGTCCCCACTCCCACCCCTAGTGGATGAGGTTCACTGCAAGTGTGAGGAAGCACATGGGGAGCATGTAAAATGAAAAGAAAATATTGAATGTGTCTCCTGTTCACACATTGTTCCATTGGCACCAGACTAAGAAGAGGAGGCCCGTGATATTTCCTGACATTTACTCACTAGAAAATGACTTACTGACTGCATTTAAAACAACTTCACAAGGCAATGCAGGTGACATATTACATCTGTCTCCCTATATAATACATTTGTAAGAGTGAAGCTATAATTCTTTGCATGTGACGCTATAAATGATGTAAACCCTTAATCAGAGAGAGAGAGAGAGAGAGAGAGAGAAGAAAAAAGAATTAACTTTTTACAGTAAAAACTTTAGGGTTTGAAATGATTTTTTTTTTAAAATTATAGAATTAATTACCAATCAAGTTTCTAAAGAAAACTTATCCACAAAAATAATTGTCTAACTACTTACACTAGGACATATCCCAACCATTGATGAAAAAATGTATTGTCCTTTGAATGGATAAGGATGGCTACATGGCCTGAAATACAGAGGTATCTCTATGATTGAAGATACAGCTGGAAGTGTGTGAAAAACATGGTATAAGATGACAAGGACAGCATCTCATATCTTCTACTGTAATCATGACACTAGGTGGGGTATTTTACACCTCCCGCTGCACTCTCCTAACGGACCATAAGATGTTGATCGATCATCTTCTTTGGCTTCTAAAGCCACTGTTAAAAATGGTACCACCCAACAGTAGTCAAAAGGTTGCATGGCAAGCCAACTTAATATGATCAGCCAAGAAAACAGTTACTTACAAAAGATATTTTCTTTTCAACAGTAGCATCCAATGAAGCTTCTGTGTCTTGATATCATTATTACAATAATCAAGTTTCAGAAACTCAACTTCACTCATCCTGACCCTGTTGAGTCAACATGGTAAAATTCGTTCATGATGAGAATGTTGAGGGAGAATGGAGAGACAACACAAGTAACACAAGTAAAATAGTTTATTGCATTCGACAAAATCACATTACATTCAGCAATATAAATAGAAAAACCCCAAACAAATTTACTAAACAAGAAATCTAATCAAAATAGGAAACATAATCATACCTAAAAGATAATTATGTTAATTTGAAAATGAATATTCATAATAATATTTCTAACCTACTTAGCATCACCGACCCGACCCCTCATGTACATCTGCCGAATGAGTAGTGACTTCAACACACAACTCACTTCAATGCTAAACTCTACAAATTCAAAATGAAAAGGCAATGAAACAATTGGATACAATTTAATGAGCTGGTTCTTTTAGATGCTTAATTCAAAAACCTATGTTTCCTTTTAGTAGAATAGTACAATTCAATAATGGTACCCAGTTTTTTCAAAAGAAGAAATTGTTCAATTTGACACATGACAAAATAGGGAAGTGAGAGTCAAACACGGATTGATCAATAGATTTGACATGTGAGTCATTATCGTCCAAGTAGTTGTAAATTAACGTACACGCAGTTGAGACTGAGACACTGATCGTACCAAGCCATGGAACGAGCCTTCACCACTAAAAATGGGATAAAAAGGAACCAACTAGCCCACCAATATTTATAATGACTGCATGACTGAGAAATGAGATCTCTAGTCCACATGATTTAAGTGGGCCCCACTCATGGGGTTGGATTAATCAGCAATGACTCAATTATTGTTAATGGGGTCTTGTCATTTGGTTATGATGCGCAGATTGAAATTATTATGGGAATCTATTGGTCATTATATTCAGGAAGGTGACAATAATAGTATTCTTTCACACCATACCCTGAACAGAATCTAACCAGGGCTCGGGTCTAAACTGACCCATTTATAACCTTACAAAAAGTGTGACTATGTGAGGATATGCATGGTTCATGTGTATGATATGGGTTAAGAAACTAGCCTTGCCATGTGTGCATCCAGCTCCATGATCATGATGGATTGATTGCTCATCAGATAGGCATAGGCAAGTACGTACATAGGAGACTCATAAGACAAATGAAGCTATTGAGGGTTGTGGTGTATAACAAAAATACGGCAGAATTGTATGTTGGCTAAAAACTATTAGGAATTCATGTCATAAGTGGTTAAAAATAAATATCATGATGGTGATATACAAAAATGATCATCAAATAACCTTTCATTAATTAAAAGTGAATCGAGGAAAGATGAGAAATAAATATACAAAAGCGACACGACCAGATGCGGTGGGTGCGATTCCTGTTCCAGTCACCAGGTTGTATTCCAACTTGAGCTTTTGGAGTCTTCAGATGCAGCGGGTGTTTAATTTGCTAAAACCTTCACAGAGCACATATTCTTATATTCTCCTACAAATCCCATCCATTCTCATGGATGAGGGACTATCTCCAGGGATTCTTTTCCATATATAAACTGATAAACATGAGGAAGCTGCAACAGACGACAGTGGTAGGACCATGGTCCGTTGCCGTTGGCAGACATTATAAAGTGGTGAGACCCATTCAAATTGTCTGTGTTCAGCTGCACAACTCATGAAGGTATGAAAGGTTGCTATGGTCTGAGAGGACAAATATTAAGTGTGGACCAGCAAAACAACCACATTCCCCCCCTACCCCACCTATTGAAAATCTAAGCTGCTGGCAACGAATGCACTATCCATGTACATTGCGTCATGGATTTTGAGATAAGTGGATAGGATTTTCAATATGTGGGTCCCGCCATGGAGTTCCTCTCCTCCTTAGAGGAAGCTAGGAGACACCTAGAGGATCAGAACTCACCATAATGGGATGATTTCGGGTGCTAGAAATGAAAGTGGGTTAAATGCTTTAGAAAAAAAAAAAAGGGTTTGGGTTCATGGATTTTATTCCCAAATGCCCAGTCCAACAGCCATATATTGTGTGTGTATCTACAGAGGGCTTATCCAGCGTACATGGTTCCATGCACACCTCGCTGTGGGGCACCATGTGGGGATGGGACAAGGAAGAAATTTCATCTGGTTGGGGTCTACCTGTGTTCAAAATATGGACTTCATCTAATCACCCTAACCCATCAGTTTAACGATGCAGATCATTTGGATGAGTATAAAAAAAGGGGGACTGTTATAATTCAAAGGGGTGCCCCGTGTGTGGTCCATTCGGATGGGTCATTGGTGGGCCCACTATAAGCTATGCACTAGATAATTTCTGTATATTTACGTATGCTATGTGTGTCAGAATAATAAAAAACATATAACCTTATGAATGTATAAGTAATTAGACCTACATTTGGGCTCAGATCCAGACATTCATTTGGGTCTCAGTTTGGGTTTCTGCCTTTAACTTAAATTAAACTATGGGTCATTATTCAGGCTCTGGCCCATCTATACTATGGACCCGGACGAATCCTGACTCGTTTTCATTCTAGTTGGGCAATGTTCGATCCAGTGAAGCGTAACCATGTCAGCCAGTGGTATGGGTGTTCTGTGTCCATGAACTGGGTGGGTCATGCAGGAGAGTTTGCAAGCCCGGCCCACTTACTTGTGCATATAAAATTCAGGTCTGGACCCAGCACACGGGCCCTGAAGTCAGACCAGGCCCAGCCCTTTTGTAATGTATATGATGTACATGGTATCGTGTTAAATATGTTGGGCTAGGACTGGGCCTTTGTATATGCCAGAACACCCAAACCTTATTAGTAGGTCAAAAGATCAATGCAGTCCACATACATCCACAAGGCGAGTTGTCTGATAAAAACCACATTTTGATAAGAATTATTTAAAAAGCAAGTTTAGGTTGTTTTTTTTTTTTTTTGTATGGGCAAATGATTTCATTGAACAAAAAAAGGTACAAAAGAGAAAAAAAAAAACCAAACAAATCATCGGACTACAATTGCATACAAGCATGATAAAAACAAAGGATTACAAAGAAAAAACAATTATGGAAAGATCCATCCTCCCCTTGTTTAGCTGAGGAATCTGCAAACAAATTAGCCGGCACCCCTATATGTTTAAACTCCACTTGAGATCTTGAAACCAAGTAACTGATCTCAGAACTGAAACCTTCAAGGAGAAGACCATGGTGAAGAGACCCAAGATATAGCATTTGAAGAATCACTCTACAGCCCCTACTACAATCTTATTATGAGAAAAAAGAAACACATATTCAAAGAGCCCCCAAAATAGTCAAATCTTCCAAAATAGAACATATATTGCTCATGTCAAAGTGCCTTTTTCATTTTAGGCCCAAATCTGTCCCGTTGGGAAAAATGAGTCAACAAGTTAATTAGGTGCAGTCCCACCCCTAGGGGAAAAACAGTGGAGCCCAAATCCAGCTCAGTGCAAGCTATGATTGGGCCCGCCAGGGCCATGAGCACCCATGCCCAGTGTGGCCTCCTCCAAACCCTGGTCCCCAAAATTGTCACTGGTATCATTCCTATTGAGGCCAGAGGTAATAAAGATATTCTGAAGTCCATTTGCCATGTGGAATGAAGATACTGTGAAACCTGGGATCGTAGGCCATCATATTGGTCGCATCTCTGGTGATGAATTTCTCCCTCTCTCTGTTGAATGGAAAGATAAGTGGTTTTGATAGGCTAAAGAGATTCCCTTGTGATGTGAATTTTGTTGGGTTTCTAGGCCCTAAGAACTAGACTTGGAGCACTATCAATAGCTGAAGTTTTCTTGATCAATAAAGAACTATCAATAGCTGAAGTTTTCTTGATCAATAAAGAACTATCAATAGCTGAAGTAATGGGCCTTGTAATGAATGGTGAACTGAACTAGACCAAATCGCCTGGGATGACTAGTTATGAAAACCAAATCCCTCAAGTTGGTGGGCCTCAATCTCAACCCTTCACTGTAAAGGGAACCCCATCAACCAAACTGATCATAGACATTTCTTTGAACCTTACCTGATTAGAGCACCCAAGATTCTGATCCAGTCGTACTCTACCGCTTCCTTTAGAGCTGATTTCTCATTAATCTCTGCTATGGTTCCAATCCAAAACAAAAAATAGGAACCTGAGTCTCCAACGTCTCCCTAGTCCATGCATGCAGAGGTATACCCAAGAAATGCATCCGAAGAGGACCAAGAACTAGCCTTAGAACTTAAATCAAACAATCCAACGGTCAATATTAAGCCTACAAGAGCCTTGATGAAAATATGAACTATTTAGAGATTAGATATTGCAGGTTAGTTTAGGAGATTAGGTTAGTACTTAGGGTTGCAAATGGAACGGTTCTGGATAAGAACCATAGTGAACCGGATCAGGACCCGTTTCTAAATAACGATTCCGGTTCCGGATCTTGTTTTGACTCGGAACCTGTTTTGTTGGCTCCAGACCTGGTTTCGATAAGAAAATTTGAATTCGGTTCCGAAACTGGGTCCATTTAGAGAACAAGAATCTAGTTCCAAAATTGATTCTAATTTCTCTTTATTCTTCATTTTTCTTAAAATAAGCATATCATTGAGCTTATAACAGTGCATCAAGTCTACTACCTCTAATATTATACATAAAAATGTCCAAAAATTAGTTGATTTTGAGGTAAAATTTGCAATATCAAAGGCTCATATGCCAAGTCCCGAGTCAACGGGTCGGAACTTATATGGACCCAGAACCGGACCCATTTATCAATCGGAACCTAAATTAGGTTCCGGGCCTAGTTTTTTACTGGTCGAAACTTTTGGGTAATCAGAGAATCGGATACCCACTTTACAACCCTATAATAGTACTCCTTACACTTAGTTTAATTTTATCATCTGTTTCTTTACAAGAATTTATGAATTACAGCACATGATAAGTCCCAATTAGACTTTAAGAATTCCTGAAATTCCACATTCTTTGCATTTTGGTGGAATTCCAAAATGCCCATGCCTTTAGGAGGATTTTAGAATTCCACATTGTCTAGGAATTCAAGAATTCTCCATATAAGAATTCCTGAAATTCTAGTAAATGAATAGACCCTTAGAGATTGCTTTGTATTAACTTTCTATAAATTGGAATCCTTTCCCATAAAAAACTTGTGGTGGTGATTTTATTCAATGCATTAATTTCTTTGAAAGTCTTTATGAACCTCTTTGTGATTGCATAGAGCTACCTCTTTTGATGATGGAGGAATCCACCAGTGGACCAAACTCAGAGGCTTTACTGAAGCATTCAAATCAAAGTTCCTCTATCCTTCATCCGGTCTCCATTGTTCCATTTTCTCCTTCCTCAAAACCAAAACCATGGTAACCAAAGGATTATTGTGGAGAATCCTTAAGGGTCCGTTTGGGAAGGGAGGAGGGGAGGGGAGGGGAGGGAAAATTTGAGGGGGAAGTAAAATGAAGGGAAGGGGAGGAAAAATTAATTTTCCCTCCTCTTGTTTGGGAAGTAAAAAAGTAAGGGGAAGGAAAGTGAAAAAGTATAATTTTGTTTTTAGTGAGGTACAGAAAAAAAAGACTATTTTACTCTTGCTCTTGAAAAAATTTCAAATAAAGTAAAAGAGCATTTTAGTCATTTCTTCCCTCTCTCCTCACTTTCCCCTCATTTTCCCCCCTGTTTTGGAGGGAAAATTTTTGAGGCAAAAATGTATTTTTTTCCCTCCATTTTTCTCCCCCCCATTTTCCCTCCCCCCTTCCCAAACACCCCCCAAAAGCACTTTCCCTCCACTTTTCCCCCTTTTTTTCCTCCCCCCATTTTCCCCCCTTCCCAAACAGAGCCTAAAGGATCAGAAACATCTTTCACCACTCAATTCACAACATTTAGTCATTATTGTAGAGAGTAGAGACGCCTTTAAAGGATCAGAATTATCTTTTAGACACTTTCACCAGTCAGTACACACCATTAGTCAACACAACCCCCTTTGTACGATCCTAAATCCTATTCCACCAACATTGCCTGACCTACCTTAAAAGTGTGATAACTGCTAGCGAATTGAAGGCAACCAGCCGCTGCAAGGTGTAGAGATTAGAAAACCTGGGCCCACCCACGTGAGAACACATGTGGCCCCACCAACAGATGCCATCGGTAAACTCCCTTTGTCCTTTGACCAAGTTCCATGTGCAGTCCTCCCCTTCTCTCTTTCACGAACCTGCATTTAGATGATAAGAATTGTTTTAGACTCGTTGAATTAGAACTCTGATATGATAGAACTATAATTTAATTAAGTCTGAAGTTTAGTTAAGATTAGATTAGAGTCTTCTTATCTTCACTTATTTTATAAATAAGGATTCTTGTTTGAGAATTGAACCTGGTGAATTCTAAGAAAATGTCATCATTATTGTCATCAAAAGTCTAAACCAACTATGTTGGGGTCAGCAACATGAATCTTATTTCTCCATTTCGATCTAATAACGGAATGTTATTATCTCAAAATTCAATCTTGGGTTGTGGCGAAATTTTATGTTGGCACCCTCTTTGTTTATCTATGCCGGAGACCGACGAATTATGTCTCTTAACTTGCTACTTGCTGCATGTACATGTTGATGGTAATTGTGTTGCTACTTTGTGATTACTCAAACAACTTCCATTAAATATTTTACAAGGTAAGAATGGAAGCCTTATTTCGTATGATGTAAACAAATTTTCATGGATGGAGAGAAAAGGGAGGATACAGGAATGACATGTGTATAATACAAAATATCTTACTTTGTACAAATTTCATATCAGGAAGCTGGGAAGGAATTTTCGTTAGGCATACAATGCTAATCCCAGGTGGGATATATGTTGACCAGGATCTTATAACCAATCTTTATGCAGAACGCTTGGATCTTTCAACCACAGGCAAAGGGCTCTCATTAAGCAATCTCATCTCCCTTTAAATATGCAATCCCTAACAGTAATCATACCCTGTAGAAGTCTTCGCCTAAGAATCCCACATCTCTTGACTAATGGGAAACAGTTCCATACAATTGTTTCATACCAATCAAACTTTGATGCTCTGATCCCAATCAAGACTCAGATTAACAGTTTCATTGGAAGGTTACCTTGGCACTGAGCCAACTACTAAATCTGACGTGCGCCCACACGGCATCAGGCTTCACAATTCTTACATCCAAGACAATAGAAGTAGATGATGATGATGATGATATGCATATTATTCATATATTGCAGGTATTGGAAGTGACTCAAACTGATATTGTCTTTAGTGAAAATACATATGATCCGTTCAGACAAAACCAAAACCAGCACATAGCTTCTCCAAATGGTGGACGTCTATAGCTAGTGTGCAAGTCCCGCTGTTGTCTTATGTACGTATTATACTTTCATATCATATAAAAGCTTTTGACGAATGTTGTAACTGTCGATCATAAAAGTTTCTAAATTTACAACGAATGAACTGACAGTAACACATTAAAACAAAAAAAGAGGAAGGCTTTATGCTTGTTAGGATGGTCTTGGAATCTCCTAAACAGGTAGCTGTATACTTAAATAATAAGGATCGTGCTCGCATGGTCGAACACTAAATAACGATCGTGCTTGCATGGTTGAACACAAGTTTAAGTCACGTGTCAGCATGATTAATGAATAATTCGCTTGACAACTTTCTTTTGGGCGAAAAAAAAAAGAGATTAAACCAGCAATCGACATTATTACAATGCACATATACAAACCATCAATCAATCAATACACATGAACAAAATAGATTACATGGTTCCACAAGCATGCTTTCGCCTGTGGGAAACAAAAAGCTCTCTTCTTTTTCTTTTTGTCACTCACTCATGGGTTTTATTTACACACACATACATATATATATATATAGTGGTACAATGATCAAGATACCCTCGAACCCAAAATGTTGGTCCTGACTGATTTAGATGGACCGATCCGGCTGAATCATAATACAAGAAATACCCAATACTTTTTTTTTATGAGAAATTCAACATAAAACTGCAAATCAAGCCAAATACACCAAACCATTCAGATTTTAGAGGAGAAAAACATATATCTAAAACAATAATCAATAATAAAAGTATAATATACAAACAATGAGTGGAAGAAGTAACTGCCACCTATCGTATAACGTGAACCAGATATATACACAATAGACATTTAAAACTAATAAACAGAGAAGTATTTTTCTGTGCAGGCAACTGGCAACACCAAGTGTAAGCATTGATCCACTTAGCATTTATACTAGGACCAATATTTTCTCGCCAAGAAATCAATATCTGCATTTTCATTCACTTAAATCAATGAGACTTTAAACCATAGGAAGGATGGTACGTACACGAAAGTGTGTTGGTCCAGTACTAGCCCAACCTAGTCCCCCCCAAAAAAAAAAAAAAAAAAAAATAGTGTGTTGGTCTCCAAACCCACCAACCCCCACATGGGGACCTTAAACTCATCTAATTGTTTCATTTCAACTCTTTCCAGAAGCCCAGAAATCTTTCTATTTCTTCTTGGTTAATTAGTATTTGGTCTGGACAGACGACCCAACAACTTAAAAGCAATCATCTAAAGATTAAATAACAGAACAAGAAATCTACAATGCGGGAAAAGCAATAAGATGAAAGATGGAGAAAGAGTACCAAGGGTATCTGGAGGAAAATGCTGGTGTGTGTTTTAGGTCTAATGGAGGAAAATTCCTAGAGTGGTGCAATATTTAGGTCCATGGCTTATGTATGCTTAATCTTAAAGGTAAGTCCCATAATAAGTCATCTAATGTCAAGCAATTCTCAATGCTAAACTAGAATCTGTTATATATATATATATATATATATATTTAATTTTCATCACCTTTGACTGGACTAGTAAGAATGTAGATTGTAGGTGATTTTGGGTAGACCACTAACTAATGACCCACATACACATGTTATTGCTGTAGACTCGCCGAAGAGCCACGTGTCACTTTTTTTTTTTTTTTAATGGAGGGTTCAACCCTTTGGATTGGACTATTTCATTCGGGCCCAGAGAGAAGCCGGGTAAAACCCCTGTGGCTCCTAGGTGGTGTCACAAGTGGACTCAACCTTCGATTCCTGAAGAGAGGAGAAGTGTCACATATGAATATTAGAAATATAGGGTTTTTAGAGATGTTAGGTTTGAATTAAAAAAAAATTTAATCTTTCTTGTGTATAGTTTGAGACTTATTCTCGTAAGAAAATACTTAAAATATCTATCAAATATAGGCTCTTGAAGTAAGGATGCTCATGGGGCGGGCCATCACAGGCCCAATCAAAGCCCAGCCCACTTTGGACAGCTTGGATTAAGTGATAGAAAGCCCAAAGCCCAGTTCATCTTGCCTCAGCCTACCAGATGAATGCTTGTAATTTAGTCCATATTTCCAAAGAGTTGGTAGAAATCCCAGTTCAGCTCGCCCCAGTTGAATAAATGAGTAGGATTGGGCCTGACTTTGATAGTACGGTTGGGTTTGGGCTGGGCTCAAGCCTATTTCTTTAAGTTGGATTGGGCCTGGATATGCCTCAGCCGGCCCGTTCCATGAGCACCCCTTTATTGAGGTGTCTATAAAATGGACAATCTTTTGCTCCATTACAAGAGAGTCTCCTTAGATTCTAGATCTCCATTTTAAACGTTGGACCCAATGCTCTGTTTTAGGCATCCCAACTCGTCAAATTTGATATGTACTAGGGAAGATGGACAGGTATGGGTCTACTAGGGAAGATGGACAGGTATGGGTCTTCTGAGCTTTTCCACACAAAAATCCTGAGTTAAAAGTAAAAACATTAGAAGTTTATGGATCAATTCACTCAAAATAAAAGCCCTCTTCGTATATATGAGTATCTTCAAACTTTATTCTAATAGGAGTTGGTCGGACAATAAGATTGACCATTTCATTTAAAACGTGATAATATAATCATTTCATTTCAATCAATGGGACGTGTTCATATTGGGGGTAGAACATGGGGATAATGCTTACACCAAAAGGTATTTTACTTTGAGTGGCTTAGATTTTTCGATGGACGGGCCTCAATATGGACATCTACTCTTTTAAGGATGTCTCTAAGTCAAAGCCTCAAGAGAATCCTAACTCATCAACAGATTAGGACCAAAATCAATAAGCCCAGACCAAACCCATCAAAACCACTAACAAACTGCCCTAGCATGACTGGGTCAGGTTTTGTAACCCGTTTAACCCCACCCATTGCCTTTCCCCGGTCAAAAGTGAAGTGAAAGCCAAAGCTATGAAATGACAAAAATAACCCTCACTGCCTTGACATTGCCACCGCAGCTTGGAGAAGCGAATATACCGTGATCGGAGCTATTTCCACTGCTCCCAAAGCGAGGGACAGAAGTAGGGGTATTTTCGACCTAAACAGCTGTAGGTAGGCCCCGCAGCCCTCGAGATCCCCAGCTTCTCATCTCAGCCGTTCACGCCACCAAACGCGGAGGAATAACGACCGTCGGAGAAAGTGAGGCCGGGAGGGAGGATCCGGGATCTAAAAGAGGCCACGTGGCGCCCGAAACGTCGACGCTACAGAGACCCAATTCGAAAAGGACGTGGCTTGTGGGCCCGACATGAAAGCCTGTGACAGCTACAATTCCGGACCCACATGTATTCCAGCTGGGACGAGGTCATGTGAAAAAGCGACCGTTTGGCCTCACCTATTTTTGAAGAAATACAACTTATTAATCCGGTTAAGACATTTAATTTAATTGTGTTTGGTGATGAACAGAGTAGGTTTAGCTCTTGATTTCTCAATGATATAGTAGGTTTAGCCCTAACGAAATTGTTTTAGATAAATTCTTCTTTTTGGATACGTACAATATAAAGATTTAATATATAAGTGCATTTCTTAATCAATTTATATAATTCGGATTTATAACTTTTTTTCTCGTAATAATTACATATTGCTATGGTATCATGATATTTTATTGATAATATTATAATATTTTTAGGAGATATTTACTAAAAAATTCGACTAAGTTTTAGAAAAACGATGGAAGGCCCAACGGCTTCACAACGACGATAAAGAGACTCTATTTCATGACGCCACGAAATAATCCTAATATTATGGAATGATTTGACATGCAAGTTTTATAAAAAAAAAAAAAAAAAAAAGACATTCTACAATATTATGAAATTACCCGACATTTTGTGACATCGTTGAATAGGAGTAAATTTGTGTTTAAAATCATCCATCTTTTTCCCCAACATTAAAGGTTCTTTTTTTCATAAAAATCTCTATTTTCAAAATATCTTGGAGAGACTTTGAACAGTCTATACTTATTTTGGATACTGTATGTATTTAAGATTTTCACAATAAACTCATAGAGAAGCCCAAATTTGAAAATATCACAGGCACCATATATAGCCTGTCGACTGCACCGTTTTAAACAGCCCATTACTTGAGGCAATAAAGGAATGCAAGTGGTCCATGAGACCCACTTGTTATAGTGTGGACCCAATTCACAAGATGGTAGTTTCCATAATTTTTGTTAGGGTCCCAGTCCCACTGAGATGCATTCAAGTCAATCCTTGGATTAGAAAGAGCTGGGTGAGTTGGGCCCTGTCCAATTTTAGCCTAATATTTTGTCTATTGGTTCCTATACTAATAAACAAATAAATAAATAGCCTGAGTCTATATAAATCAAAATGATCATTTACATTTATAATATTCCAAGGTTACATGTTGTGTTGTTAAGGCTAATGGCACAAAGGGGTTGAGGAATTTTATCTTCAGTGGGTGCATTTTTTCCTCTTGGATTTTCTCCAACCTCTTCAACCCCTTGATGGGGATTGTCTTTGCATGAGGAAAGATTTCACCAAAAGTGGTTGTATGTTCAAACGTTCACAGGAAGAAAAAAATTATTGGTAGACAACTCTTCTCTAATCATTTAATTTCGAGATAGCTCCTCCTATTCATCTTTAATGAAATTGGATCATAAGCTTCCTCCATTAATGTGGTCTTTCTTCATGAGCTTAGATCAGCCAACCATACCGGTACATGCGCTTGCCAGACAGCGGGTTGGTTGGATTTCTCCTTGGAAAGGCATTGTTTTGTAACTGAGGTGTGGGAGGAGGTACATTTCTCTTTTACCTTGTTGCAATTCTTTGTTTTCCCTCTTTGCATTTTTTTTTGTTTTAATGAATTAGTTTGTTACCGATAAACACGGGGTTAAGAACCATTTGTTAAATAACCCAAAATGGTTTCTTGCATATGATTAGAGCTGTCATAAAAACCACCTTTATGTTGAAATACCAATGTATTAATGCTTGAATTTTATGAAAAAAGTACTTATGCAATAAGTTTCAACTTATGAAAAACAAAAACAATGTGATGTTAACTTGATTCACTTGTGTTTCTTCTATATTTTTTGTAGTATTATAATTCCCTAACACATTTAATGTACCTACAATTATTATCGTATTTTAGCTATGGTATTTTCCCATTAATAACCTCAGAAATAATTTACATTTTGAAAGTCTATCATTATAAAATGAGCTTAATCTACAATTCAATGTTATTTGTGACAAACAACATCATGGTAGGCTGGCCTTCACACTACCATCTGATATCCTTTCTTATTATTGTTATTATTTCTTGGTTACGGTACTGCCTGGATTGGCCTTTTTTATAAGCCTGCATCCTATCTACAATAAAAATCCTGTAAATAGAGGAACCAGAAACAATTGGTCAGCTTTTGGCTAGCCATTTTCATCTTCATTATCTGTTGTCTACAGTAGTAATTCTGTGTTTCTGACCTACCAAAATTGCATGATATGGATAATAATTATCAACTTTTGATATATGGAAACAAAACCCAATGCCCATACATTGCAAACATGTTTGCTTGATCAAAGGAAAGATGGAAATAGATAAAAATGTTGTAGCAGGAGAGATCATCACACCCAATAGAAATGGAAGCACTGAAGCCTTTTCGCAGAGATGGTAAAGGACCACATTATTACTGAGCCAAACTCATTTCCTTTTCATTTGGGTAGCATCTCATTCCAAGGGTTTGAGGGGGATCCTCTTTATTAGGGGCAGAGAGGAATATGCAAATCTGAGGATTACTCACTGCCTCTAGAATAGGGATTCCTCATTGAAGATTTGTATAGGTCTGGATTACATATTGCTATACAAACCGTTTATAGCAAAGATGATCATTTTTCCTTTTTTCACTGAGTTAAGAGGATAGAGGAAACTCCACCTTATTTAATTAATCTTTTTCAAGGTTCTCAATTCATTTGGTTATCAAAACTTTACATTCACAAGCAATTATTTTCTAGTTAATCCTCAGTTAACCATTTGTTCCAGAGCCTCGAGTCGAGGTGTTGCTAGACGAAGAATAAATACTTTTTAATACTTCCCCTTGGGTTGGAGCTCACTCTTTAAGATAAGCTAGGTTCAACTTAAAACTAAAACAATTGAAATTAATAAATGAAAGAGATAGAATGATTCCTTGGAAACCCTGTGGGGCCCACTTTTGTTGTGCTGGACCACCTTACAAAGACAACAAGAATAGCTTGATGGGTACCTTTACTTATGATTCATTTTTCTCTAAAAATGGATAAATGACAAAATGCTTGACGTTTTATGGAAACACTTTAAATATAAATTTTGTCATCAAATGGAATCCTTTATCCTTTCAGGGGAAAAAAAAAATAAACTTTTACATAAGAAGTGCACTCCTATTTTAATTGGAGTAAAGTTTGCGGATCTCAAATTCAATTAAAATGAAATTTGGGTCAAAGTGAATTTGTAAAATATAAGCATTTGAGCATTTTGGGTCAAATGCAGGACCCATTTCACCAGCAACAGATACAGTGGAGACCTATCCACTTGGACAAAATGTCTAGAGCATCAAATTTAACCATGACCTTTATCACTTTTACCATGATGAAAATTTAATGTTGGGGTAATTTTGCCACTCATAAATTTAGAAAAAGAGGTGACCTCATGCCCTCATCAGAATTACATGGACCCAAACTGAAACCCAACTTATACAAGACTCACCACCTTAGTGTGAAAAAATACAATTAGTTTTACTTGGGACTTGACTAAGATTTCACTTGAAAATTGGAGTGACTGATTTCTATACTTAGGTAGGCTGGTTTAGTCACACTAAAGAGCTTATTTGTTCACAAGAATTCTTGATGTTGAAGATTTCTAGCAACACATTAGTTGTTGTCCCCTAAGCTTTTGAAATTTCTTATTTACCTTGCAAAAGATTTATTTATATATCAGGTTTTTTGGCTTATATAATTTTTCTAGCTAAATCCTCCAAATTCAACTTTCAAATTGCTCAAATCTCTAGCATTTGTGGATCCAATTGGAATATACACTAATCAAATAGGGCCCAAGGTGGGTTTCCTGAGAAAAGTTATGTTTTAGTTGCTAATTGCCATCCAACACTAACCCTCCGTTTGGGAAGGGGAGAGGAGAGGGGAGGGGAGAGGAGGGAAAATTTGAGGGGGAAGGAAAATGAAGGGGAGGGGAGGGAAAATTAATTTTACCTCTTTTTGTTTTGAAAGTAAAAAATTAGGGGGAAGAAAAGTGAAAAAGTAGGGTTTTGTTTGTATGTGAGATAGAGAAAAAATTACCATTTTGTCTTTACTTTTGTAAAAAGTTCAAAATTATCTTTTACATATAAAGGGCAATTTGGTAATTTTGTCCATTTTCCCCTCCCCTCCACCCCCCATTTTCCCTCCCCCCTTTCCCAAACACACTCCAAAAAAATTTCTCCCCTACTTTCTCCTCTTTTTTTTCCTCCCTCTGCAAACGGAGGGCAATGAATATGTGGCTCAACTACCATTCCGTCGTGTTTTGTATATATTTCTTGTTCCTTTCTAGCATTTGAATCATGATTTCTTGTCTAGGTACTTCTTCACTGGTGGTCCCACTGCCCCACATTTGACTCTTGGAGTTCACCAAGTGTTGAGCTTGCCCATATTTTGAGTTTGCTTCAAAGCAAAATTACATACAAGATCATTCATAATACCATTTCACTCTGTTGTTTTCCCATGATAAGTCCACCTAGAGCCAATAATTGAAAATTTACAATCTTCTAGGCCTTGACTCTTCTCCATTAAATTCTCCCTTCACGGGTAGACCTCATTATATCAACGGCACAAATAACGGACATTGGAACTGTAAATTTCCTGAAAAAGGTGCCATCATTAGCTTGTAAGTGTCATTCATGGTCCAGTAACAAAAGACCTCCCATGTCAGACTAGAATAACAAAGTTGTGCTCTTTGCTTCTGGTTAGTACTGAACCCTGTGAATTACTAGGCACCTATATTTGCTTTTTAGTACTTAACCCAGTGAATTAATAGGCACCTACATCTCTCTCTGGTCAATTTCACTACATGTGATGTGCCCAAGAGTGTAAAATGGGACCCGTATTTTAAAAATAGGTAGGCATATTGGTTTTTGATACACCAGGTTGGGTCAAGCCTTAAGCATGCAAAAGTCAGACCCAGATTTTAACTATTGGGTCAAAATTGGAGTCAGGCCTTGGAAGTATCTATAGGTCATTCCTCTGAATTGGTAAAAAAGTCTGGAATGAAGATAATGACATTACCTAGCTAGACAAATGATAGAAAATGGGATTGCGGTGGACCAAAGCCGCCTTGGAAGATGAAGAAGTGTACAAAAAAGAAAAATTCAATTGTTGAGACAGTTCCACTCTCATTTTGAAAAGGCAAATACACTCCTACCACAAAAAAAGAAAAAGGATAATTGAAAGGATTTACGCATTCTCTCTAGACAAACCTTGTCATGACCACAAGCAAGCTCCATGGGACCATTTTGGTCCACTTTTGATCTGTGCATGTTCTTTCGCACTCTCATTTCCTTATAATCCGATATCATACTGAATTTTACTCTCAATAAATATTTTATCTACGGTTGGATTGAATCTCAAATAAATGCAGTCCACTTGAAGGTGAGTGTCACCCTTTCTCCCAATCCACCAAGTAATACAAAGTTATCCCAGTAATGAAAATAAATCCAACGTTGTTATATTATAACATCCTTTCCTCTCATAGACCGTACACCTTGTTTTTAGAGCACACCTATTGATTCATAATTATTAGGAGTTCACTGCCTGAATCTTGATTCATTTACTCCACCAAGGGTGGCCTAAAAGTTCAATCTTGACGGGTGAAAAACCGCATGCATATATATCTTCATCAATCAACATAAACAAAAGCACAATTATATGAAGGTTCCTATCATTTATACTCACAGTTGTAAGATAGGAGGGAATCTAATACATTAACATGAAGTCTAATATGGGAGTTTCAAGGACTCCTTAAATCAATTTCCATTTATTCCACAGCTGGAGAAATCCTGTTGGGTTGATTTCTTTGGAGAGAGAGAGAGAGAGAGATGAATATGAGTTATTACTGACTCACCAATGATCTACAAGTGTTCACCAATGAGCTCCAAATGTGTTGGCCATCTTAAATAAATCCAAACCTAAAAAGGTTTCCCATTCCATTTCTTACATGTATAATAGCTGTTTCTTTCCTCAATCCAGAGTGTGCAAACAACTCATAAATATAGCAACTCACAATCAACACGTGGACATATCCCTCCAGACAAAATCTCGGATTTATATTTAGTTATCAACGGTCTGATTTTACCCACAACTACCCACCAAAACCAAGCATCTCACTTGAGACATTCAAATCCAAAGGTCAGGATTAAGTGGCCACATCCAATCTTCTGACAAGTGTACGAGCCATATCTGCCAAAGATACAACTCTATATAGACCTCGAGTGTTTTAAAAGATGCAAACCAACCTAGACCCCTCCGTCCTGTTCCGATGAAACCAAAAGCCCAAGTCCCTCGTGACATGTCTAGGGATATATTCAAATCAACAGGGGCATTTTCGTCACTTAAATATCTTACAAAAGAGTAGTTCTCATGGGTTGGGGTTATATTACCTCGCAGCAACGTTTCCGAGACATTGCAGGTCCCATAAAATACATCTCTCTCTTTCTTTCTTTCTTTCTTTCTCCAATCCATTATTTTGTTGTCTTCTTCTCTTTCTCTTTGTTTGGAAGATTGTTTGGATTCTCTGTTTGGGAAAAATCAGAAACACGGAAAACTGCGATTGAAGAAAGCCCAAGGCAAGAAAAGCATTTTCCAGTGAAAGAGGGAGGGAGAGAGCACAGATTCTCGGTAGCGCGCCCTTGAAATGCCGCAGCCGCGAACTTCCGGATCCCGCCGCGGCTGATTCGAGAATGCGGCAGTTCCAATGCGATGAAGTCTCCGCCGCGGGAGCACCGAAGAAGAAGGAGCCTCTCGACGAGGACCACCATTTCTCCGTGGTCCCATCCCCTCCGTCTCCGGTCATCGTCCCCGTACGCAGCACCCGCTCCCACTCTGCCACCCGCCGCGTCACACCGGCAGCCACCGCCGGGCCCAGCGGCGCCGACCGCGTCGAGCGGCTGCTCCCCAACGGAGATCTCTACACCGGAAGCTTCGTCGGAAGCGTCCCTCACGGAGCCGGAAAGTACCTCTGGAAGGACGGCTGCATGTACGAGGGCGAGTGGCGCCGGGGGAAGGCAGCAGGAAAGGGGAAGTTCTCGTGGCCGTCCGGCGCGACGTTTGAGGGCGAGTTCAAGGCCGGGAGGATGGACGGCTACGGCACGTTCACCGGATCCGACGGAGACACCTACTGCGGCGCCTGGGCCGCCGACCGGAAGCACGGACTCGGGCGGAAGAGCTACGCGAATGGAGATTTCTACGAGGGGATGTGGCGGAGGAATCTGCAGGAAGGGCACGGCCGTTACGTTTGGAAAAACGGAAATGAGTATATCGGGGAGTGGAAGAACGGCGTTATCTCGGGTCGTGGCATCCTGATCTGGGCGAACGGAAACCGTTACGACGGGCAGTGGGAGAACGGAGTTCCGAAAGGGAGTGGGGTTTTCACATGGCCGGACGGGAGCTGCTACGTCGGAAGCTGGAGCAGAGATCCAAATTACCAGCTGAATGGAACCTTCTATCCATCCTCCAATGTCAAGGAGATGAATCTGAGCCCTATCTTTTCCCCGTTCGACGACAACCGGATCCACTTCCCGTCGAGAAAGCGGTCGTCGGTCGACGGCGCATCATCGAGGGGGAGCCTGGCCGATCGCAATTTCCCCCGGATCTGCATCTGGGAATCGGACGGAGAGGCCGGCGACATCACCTGCGATATCATCGACAATGTGCAGGCCTCGAAGTTTTATTGCGATGGCACCGGATTGGATCATGGCCTGGTGGCGGCAGCAGCAGCGGCTGCTCCGCAGAGAAGGGGCCCTTGCTGTTTTAATGGGGAGGCGAAGAAGCCCGGGCAGACGATTTCTAAAGGGCATAAGAATTATGATTTGATGCTTAATCTGCAAAAGGGCATAAGGTAATTGAATTTGTGGGTTTGGTGTTGAACGGCGAGTGTTCTGTGATTTTGTTTGAAGGCATTGGTTGGCTGATCTTGAATTTTGCAAATTGGGGTTTGTTTGAATTGCAGCTATTCAGTTGGGAAATCAGCTTCTGCTCAGATGCGTGAGCTGAGGCAGGCGGATTTCGATCCCAAAGAGAAGTTCTGGACGCGGTTTCCCCCTCCCTCGCATCAGTCCGTGGAATTTCGATGGAAGGACTACTGTCCCATGGTTTTCAGGTATGCATGGATTTTCATGTTAGTTTTGATTTTGAATAGTTACCATGAATGTGGAATGGAACTTGAATTATGTTGTTCAATTCAATGCTTTTGGAGATGGGTTAGTTTTCAATGAATTTGGAGTGTGAATTTTTGGTTGGGTCTGGTTTTGATGGATTTGTTGGGCTATTCAGACATTTGAGGAAGTTGTTTGCGGTAGATCCAGCAGACTACATGCTAGCTATTTGTGGAAATGATGCATTGAGAGAGCTGTCTTCCCCAGGGAAGAGTGGCAGTTTCTTTTACTTGACTCAAGATGATAGATTCATGATAAAGACAGTGAAGAAATCTGAAGTTAAGGTGAGTCATTCATGTGAAAATCCAGATCCAAATGAGTTCTAGATAATGTAAATTTGATTTGGCAAAGCGTCATTTGGGTTCTATTTGGATATTTTTTTCAGCTCGAATTGTCATCTGTTTTGCATGATTCTTTGTAAAAATTACATGGTTTTGGGTCTTTTGGTTGTGATTGGTTTATTAACTGGGGTTTTATTTTTATTTGAAATTGATTTTTGTGTGAAACTTCATATTGGTACCATGTACAGGTACTTCTTAGGATGCTTCCCAGTTACTATAAACATGTTTCTCAGTATGAGAACTCGCTTGTAACAAAGTTCTTTGGTGTACATTGTGTGAAGCCAATAGGAGGTCAGAAGGTATACATATTTACCAGTGATAAGACTGAAATTCCAATTGTCAAAGTGATTTATTTGTTTAACTGAGGAATAATCGCACCTATGTGGTAAAACCAGGTTCGATTTATTGTAATGGGCAATTTGTTCTGCTCGGAGTATCGGATTCATAAACGATTTGATCTCAAAGGATCCTCCCATGGTCGAACTACTGACAAGGCTGAGGAGGAGATCGATGAAACGACCACTCTAAAGGACCTTGACCTCAATTTTGTTTTCCGCATGCAACGCTTTTGGTATAAAGACCTTCTCAGGTAATTAAAACTCTAGAGCAAGTGTATTTCTCTGTTTCATATATAAATTTATGGGTGTTTTTTTTTTCCTGGTTTGTAATGCGTATGTGCCTTGTTGCTCACTGATGTCTTTCAGACAAATTGAATGTGATTGTGAGTTCCTGGAAGCGGAGAGGATCATGGACTACAGTCTCTTGGTGGGTGTACATTTCTGTGATGGCCCTCCAGCGGAGAAGATGGGAATGTCTCCTTTTGCTCCTTCTAGTGAGTTCATCCCTTCCTTTGTTTGATTGGGCATCATATTTCTGCTATAGGTTAAAATTGTGTATTGTTGAAAGAACTTAAGGATGATCCTATGTAATTAAAACTAAGATTTTTGGGATATACACAGGCCGAAGGGAGTCATTGCAAGATGACAGGGGTATGTCTGAGGCTATCTTCTTCGATGCAGAAGCAGGCGAGATGGATCGGATTCCATCTGGCCGGTATGTGGTCTTATTTTCTACTTGATGTTTCTTACTTCTGTTTCTGTCATATCCTGTTTTGGGGCTTGTTTATTGAATAACCGTAACCATCCAAAGACCAGCACTCCAAAATGACCAATGAACTAACTTTTTCTCTTATATAATTCCAATGACCACGTTGATTCCATCCTGATCTCACACGGAAACAGAGGTGGTGGTTATTTATTTATTTGGCACACACAGGCCCAGGATATCTTTCAGGCTGGCAACTTTGTATGTTAGATGAAAACTAGGTTTTTTGTCTATGCAATTGTATGGAGTTTTGTGTTTATTTATTTGTCCTGAACAGGTGCATATCCTGTGTTCTGGCTTATTTGTATGGAATGAAGTTTCTTGGTTACACTGTTCTGTCAAGTTTGTGGTTATTTGTTTTATTGAGGCTTAAACAGGTCTAAGCATGTAGTGTTATCTGGCTTCTTTCTCATTGTAGATTGAGACTAGTTTTTATAGGTCATTTTGTTCTATCTAGTTTTCGGTTATTTATTCATATATTTAAAAAAAAAAAATGGTGTGCGGAGTACGGAGATCATGTGGTTTGGCTTCTTTCTTCATTCGATGAAAACTGGGTTTCTCTGTAGCATTGTTCCATCGGGTTTGATCATTTATGGATTATTAGAAGGGCTTCTCTTCCTTGTAGAATTCAGGAATTTTGTTGTATAAAAAGACTCCTTTGTTGCTTTGAAAATTTCTTTTGGATAAAAAGAATGGTGCTTCTATTATTTTGTTCAACGATTGTCTAAAGTATTATTATTATTATTATTATTTTGTTCAATGATGTTGATGATGATTATATTGTTCCCTTATGTTGAATGTTATCTGCTTTGAGTAATTACATTGTTGGCTTCACTCTCTTCAATTGGACCCAACATAAAAAGAATAAATAAATATAAGGAAAAAGGTCGCGTTTTTGAGCTACAAGCACTTGATTTACTCTGGTGAACACTCTGACCAATGACTTGGGTGGAAACTGTATTTTTATTAATTTTAAAATTTTGATGATGCCTGATTGAGTCGTCTTGATGATCAATTCTGTGGTTTAAACTTTCTTGAGCTAATTAATATTTATCCATGACTTGAACAGGAAATCCTTAATACGATTGGGTGCAAACATGCCGGCAAGGGCAGAGAAGGTGATGAGAAGAAGCGATTATGATCAGTATCAACCGTTTCACTCAAATGGAAGTGGATCGACTCCCAGTCAGGGAAACAATGTCCATGAAGTGATCCTTTACTTTGGGATAATTGACATACTACAAGATTATGATATAAGCAAGAAGCTGGAGCACGCATACAAGTCCTTTCAGGCAGATCCCACTTCAATTTCTGCTGTCGACCCAAAGCTCTACTCCAAGAGATTTAGAGATTTCATTGGCAGAATCTTTGTTGAGGACAGTGAATTTTACAACATAAAATGAAAAAAGGAAAATAGAGAAGAAGACTTCTCTACACCACAGACATTCATGTTCAAAGGAAAATGAAAATGGGATATTATCCCATATCCAAAGAAGGGGATCAATCCTCTCATGGGACAGCAGCCACAAGATTTATCAGAGACATGGATGGGCCCACCTTGCAGATGATGTGGAAAGAAACATTGTGAGATTTGTGGGAGGTGATGTTTGTGGGCTGAATTTTGGAGCACAGCCATGGGGTATCTGTATATGTTGTTATTGGTTGGTTGAAGAGAGACAGGCTGGGGGAAGAGGTGACGTGGGGGCGGAGAGGGGGAAGGGGGATTTGAATTGGATTCTGATTTTCTTTTTTTGTTTCTTCAAATCTTTTTTTTTTTTTTTTTTTGTTAATAGGAGAGAGAGAGAGAGAGATTGCTTCAAAAAAGATTCTAAAGGGAATTACTGGGAATAAGAGATGTACAGTAAAAGATAAAAGATTATGAATTTGAAAGATTTTTGTGGGTCTGCTCAATTTCTTTAATAGTGTTGTTTTTGCTCTGTTGTGTTGGAAGAGAAGCCGCTTTTGCAGAAGCTTACTGCAAAGCTTACCAAGCAAGAGGGGGCCTGAGATGGGTGAGAGATGTGGGGGGTGGGGGGCATCAAAAGCAGAGAAAAGAGCAACAAAGATGCTGGGGGGGTATGGAGAGTGTTTGTACTCTTTTTACCACTTTATTTATATTTCCCTCCTCTTTTGCTTCTTTGGACAATGACGAAGAATACGGCAAAGCAGCAACAGTATGAAGTGTGTAAGACCGAGCCTACAGTTTTCTTTGACGCAGGGGTGTTTTAGTCATTCCAAAAAGCATATGTTTTATCCCATGGGACTTTGTGCCTAAGAGGTCAAAGTCTCTGCCACTGTGTCAGCATTCATCACTATAGAATCCGTACTACTACTACCAACACCTCCACCATCTTTCACTTCTTTCTTTCAGGTTTTTATTTTGGAAGACCAATGAAAAAAATTCCTGTAATTTTTCTACAAAAGAGATTAAAAACTCTGTAGCATTTAATACCCTATTCGATTCTGTATTTCCAGAGGCATCCTAATGCAAGCATAAGGCCTGCATGTACTTAGGCCACCCTGGGCTGGCTGGGCTGGCTTTGGTTCCCTGAAAGCAATCCTTAGATATGTTTGCAGTGGAAATTTTTTTGGATTTGGTTCCCACATACCGTAAAGTGTTGAATGTCAGGAGGACATGTACTTGGAAAGAGAATATGGTGGATTAGTTTTTGTAGTTATTTTAAATTTGTTAATTTTTTTTATTTTAATTTAATTGCTTATAATATCAGATTAATTTGGATATTTTATGTGTATGATTATGAATCACTATTATTGATATTATGGTCTTGGGCCCCTGGCTTTAGAGTTTTTAAGTCTATTTGTATTTGTTGTTGATTGTATTTATTTTAATTGAATGGCTGACGATAACGGATTAAGCTGATCTTGTATGTGTATGATAGTGAATCACTATTATTATTGTGATGTCATTGTTCCACACCTTTATATCAGGGCCCACCACTTGTGTGTGCTTACAACATCAGGACCTACTGTGGGTCACTCGGTTTGGAGATATTTCTGATTAAAGAAGTAGTTTATGACTGCCCCTCAGCACTAATGTGGCACAAGGAGCAAGAAGTAAGAACTAATGACCCAGATTGATCGGTCTTAGAGCCTTTACAGACTACAGTTATATGCAATGCCTGTATAAATCTTTAGTGCGACCAACTGACCCTGTGTGTGTTTCTCAATTAGAAAGTTTTGAGGATCACACCCATCTAAAGAAATAATCAGGTCATTGGAGGTTTCCATCCCCTCGTAATCATGAGGCTTTCACAAATCTCACCATGCATTCCACATTCGAACTCCATTGCCAAGTTCTTGAAGCCCTTTGACTTTTTTTTTTTTTTTTTAATTCTAACTATACATTGTTATTTTATTTTATCGCTAGAGAACTATACATGTTTTACACATTCATTTTTGGTTGGGTATTTCATGGTCCTCTTTTCACTGGAGCATGCTTCTTATCCATGGCCAGACGACTCATTTCTTCTTCTTTCATATCATCATTTAACAATGAGGATGATGATTAAAAAATTAATGTGGTTGGCTCATCTAATGGTTGGTAGGAAATTTGGGTAAGATCTTTCACTATATGAAGATGAATGAATTCAAGGACCTAGATTTCACATAAAGCCCCCAGGTAGAATCACATGGATGGGACTGGTATATCTCTTACTCTGCCTTAGAAGGATCCGGATTCCTTTGTAGGATGACCCTGTCCTTTTGCGTCTTTTCCTGCACCCGCCGACGAGAACCGACAAAATCCAGCTCTTTCTTAATAATAAATAAATCCTCTCTTTGTTAGCTGCTGCAGTATTAAATGCCAATAACGGCCTTCCCTCGTACCTACGGTGTTACATCCGTCTACCCACAGGCCACAAGGAAAACAGCCTCTTCCTTCAAGAATAGACTATGGCAATATGGCCTATGTGAAAGAATTCTCATCACTTTTACGAGTTCTGTTTACTGAACTGAGTCAACCCAGAGCCCCAACAGATCCACTACTGAGTGTGATGTGCAAACAACCTAGTACTTCATCTGGGCTACACCAACTGGTAGCTGATGAGTGATGAGAGAATGCATTCTTATTTTTCATGAATTTATGACTTCCCAAAACTGAAATAACAAGTTAAAAGTGCATTCAATTCAATATAGAACCATTTTTCAGAAATATTGGATTCAATAACTTGAAGTATGTATATTATAAAAAATGTTATCCGGGCCCCGGCCATTTATTTTCACTTTTCTTTTTAATGAAATTTGTTTGGCATTTTAGCAAAAAAGTCCCATATTTTTAAATTTTATATAAATTATATTTTAAGTTTTAGCTATATTGTCCCATTTTCCAAATTTTGAAAATTGTTTTTAGTAGTAAAGTGCAAAAAAGTCCTGCAACCCATAATGTAGAAGTTGACTTAGCCAAGTGACCCAGGAAGGCGTCGAAGTCAAGTGATGCAGATGAGTTTGATTGAGTTTGCCGCATTGTCAGGCAACTCATTTAATTCAGTTCCCTTCTATTAGATTGCAAGTTTGCCAAGAATAATGTGAAGTCCAGCTAGTGTAAGTTTCTTGCTATTTTCGTCTTATCATAATAGATTTAGGTGGGGTTTAGAAACATCCACCGACACATTGGCTCACAGAATCTCAAAGCACTTATTAAAGCGGGTCCAACCCATGACCTTGTAACCCTGTTTTTTACAACTCTTTATATATATATATATATATATATATATATATAAAAGTAAGGAAAAGTTGATTCCATAGGAGTTCATGATCAATTATGGTGAAAGAAAATAACTACATAGATGCAAACCCTTGCTTTCAAGGATTTGAATTACTATGGTAGTGGCTAGCTATTCATTTTTCACCCCGTTTTATTCATTTTTCATTAAGGGAAGATGATTTGATCCTTATTTTTTAGAACTTGCATTTGTTTATTTATTTTTTGCATTTTTAAAATAAAAATCTTATAGTTTTGTATATTAAATTACATGAAACAAATATGCCCCGGGAATATAAATTCTCACGCGGATGTTGCTATTGCGCAACATATGTTCAAAAAAATCACAGCAAGCACCAAATCAAAGATTATGCATATGTAACGGTATATTGCGTGAAGGTCACGATGAAACCTCTCCCCTCGTGATGAACACACATGGGATGGGATGATGCTAAGGACAATGAAGTCTGAACCCTGTCTGTCTGTTCATATGCTCTCTCTCTCTCTCTCTCTCTCTCTCTCTCTCATTGACTTGCAGACATGAAACCAACATTGTAATGTTTGCTCTACAAACAAGTGCCAGCTTCCACATTGATTGTATGAATATGATAGGGACCCGCCTGCCTTAAGCTGCTCCATGCACATTTCGTCAATGATACGACACGACCCTAGTAGAAATATTGCTGTCAGAATTAAATTGAATATCTTGTGCTATAATGTATAATAATGGCATTACACTTTATATTGTAAAGACTGGATGATTAGAAACAAAATAGACTAATTCCAAGTTCAGTTTTTTCTTTCATTAAAAAGTTCCAAATCCTTTCTATTTTGTACAATGGATTCAATTAATGTTCATTTCAAATACCTATTTATATGAGTTGGCACTCACCCTAATTTGATATGGATTCTATTTTTACTAATTGTTGGATTGATTTGATCAAAGAAAAAAAAATGTACTAACTTAACCATTATAAATCCAGGCCCTAAAATCAAGGACTAATAAAGATATTTGGCCAACCCTTGACCTGCACCATACCCTTCTCATGACATGGGTCTCATTCCAACTTAGAGCTTGCTTTGGAAAAAGAAGGATGTCTCTCTTCCTACAGTTCTTACTGTTTGTATCCCAACAGATACACTGGATAGAGATTAGTCATATGAGCCCAAAGAATGTGGGTCTGTTTGTTTCCACTTTAGAAAATCCCACAATCTCCACGTTTCTGAAATTAAAGGAAATTCCTAAAATCATGGGTAATAGGTAGCTCACGCATTCCTTAACAGCAGCTCAGTGTTAGGGAAAGAAGAGTCAACACCACAATGGTTTGAGGCCTTATCCCAATATACAGTGCTAGTACATAGTGTTGTGTGTTTGGAGTTTTATCAATGATCAACGGTAAGGTGGGATGACAGATTTTGATGGATTTGGATTCGGAGACACTGACACACGGCCGGAGATCTATGTGCGTTCCGGCGATTGGGAAGCTCCGTGAATCTTTTCGCCTCTTATCTTTCCTATGGGATGAAATAGTCCCAAAGAGTCACATTTACAAGAGATTTTTTCGCCGACAAACCTACACCCACTAATCATATTGGGAGTCTTATTAGTGGGACCAAATCAAATCTTACATTAAGTGGGATTGTATTTTCTGTTGGCATCTGCACTGCTTGATCTGATGTGGGACCTGTGGCATGTGGGCTACACGATTTCCTACAGATTTCTCGTCATAAAAAAGGAACACCACAATGGTTGGGTTATATATTATTAGAGCAGAACCTAACTGCAATTTTTTACCTCTTCTGGGTAGGTGGGTCCTCACAATGGCAGACTAACATACCACCTCCTGAAAAAGAGAAGAAGCTACTCGAATGTACAATTGTTGACTAATCCAATTCGGTGATTTGTATATTAGAGTACAGACATAAACCTTGTAGAAATTATCCTTTGTTGGTGATCAAAGCCGCTTGCATCACATGGACGTCTCATAAACCATTTATATAGGAACTGGCCCCAACTTCACTTTGGAAACTGGAACAATGTTGGATTGGTTGTATAGATGACATAATTATATATTTCAAACATGATTTGACCAATTGTGCCTGTTACTTCTAACTGAACTAGGAAATTATGCAAGTGACAACACAAATACATGTGACTTGAGCAAGTTCGATTAAATTAATTCGGCCACATGTTAGATCAAATATGGCGTATGGGTTGTAGTCTACTAACCATAGTGTCTTTTTATTTTATTTTTAAATGGATAAATTCATTGAAAAGCCTAACCGTACAAAAGGACCATACTGACAAGCTTCAATCACCTTGAAGAAAATATAAAAGCAGAATAAAGAATTCCTCAAACAACAGAGTAAGAAAGCCCACCAGTCACTCAAAAACAACAAGAAAACTACAAATCCATCATGAGTAGTAGGTAACCTCCTTCCAACTTAATATAATTTGGTCCATTGAAATTCCATGAAAGGGAGAGTTGATGGACACCCAACTACCCACAGTGTCCTGAGTTGGGGTATATGGTTTGAGAGAGAGACTAGTGTCTGGAGTTGGGGATCGAATATGGTCAGAGAGAGAGAGATGCAATTCCTAGCTAATGATAGCCAAATGTATTTTTGGGATTGGGTTAGGGGTTTTTTTTTCGCTTTTTTTCTTTGGAAATGGCTTCTTTTGCATCATTTTCCCATCATTGTGATGGTGATGTTGGCGAAGAAAGTGTCAAAGTTGCTGTTAATATTTTGTGATCACACTTTTTGACCGTCATGAATGAGTGGGCCAACACACCCACTAAATTGAAAGTTCAGTTCCAACTCAAATATGAGACCTGTTTGGCTGTTTCAGTGCACATCGGATACAGCTTTAACTCTATATAATAATCACATGGATTTCCATGTCAATCAGACCACTTTCGAGTTACTTTCATTGGTAGGAGACCTGTAAACGCTCCTTAACGCGTTGAAGGTAAACAGTTGAACCCCATCAAAACCTTTTACTGTTTAGTATGGCTTACCTATTCCATGTTTTGTTGTAGGAAGCTATTTGCACCTTTTTAGCTGTTGATGAGGACCCTCCATTATTTCATTTCACACCATTCACATGCTTTCCTCCCGGAGAAAAACCTTGTCTTTGCGCAAAATTACCATGTTTGTCATATTATTTTCCTTTTTCCTGGATAATGCCTTGCGCTTTGGCGGGCATTGTGCTGCTAACTCAGCTGATAAGGAACATCAAATTGCTCTAGCCAGACAAGAATGGGCTCCTCAGTTGATTGGCAACCCTGCATGTCATTTTAGAATCGATCCACAGTGTATGTCACTCTTCCCATTTGTGTAGCTTTTTCTTTCCGCTCGTGTGGTCTATCCATTCCATGGTTTGGGCTCATCTTTCCACTTGTGTGGGTTCTCTTGGGTCCCCACCGCCTGTGCTGGGGTGATACCCAAAATAAACTATTGCCCTTACTTTTGAGTTGAGTCATCATGCACATTTATCCATTCTCAAGTTTTTGATCGACGGTCAGAATGATCCAAACTTTGTTGATTTAAAAGCAATGAGATCAGTCAGATAAACGATTTGAATCATCAACACTCCCACTCTGGCATTCTTATTCGTTTCGTAGAAACTACTCTTGGACCACTTAGATTTGCCTTCAATGTTTGACCATATTCCATTATTGTTTGGGAAAGCTGATCCTAGGTCCTCGGATACTTTTGGACTGATGTGCTAGAAACAAGTGAGACAATTCCAAAAGAGAATCTGTTGTGGGGCTGGGCCGAACTTATCTTGGTCTGATAGGATTGAAGAGCCCAAGTCCACTTCCCTAGTTCGACATGGACCCAAGACTTTGGGCCCGAGCCTGCTGAATAAAAATTCAGGAGGCTCCAAGCTCAACCATTTCAAAGCCCAAGTCCATTACAAGTTTGTTTTAGATGCGAGTTTTACATATTTAAATGTTACATATAGAAATGTTGTATATGTAAATATTACACATGTGAAACACATTACCATAAAATCACCATTTTATACATGAGTAAATAAGTACATCTATTGGTTTTAGATTTATTTGAGATTTTTTTTACTGTTTTACAAAATTTCCGAAGCTCATGAAGAATCAAGCTATGAAACTACGGCCCAATTTTTTTGCAATAAAATATATAGGGTTGTTAAAAATAAAGATTGAAGGTGAAATTTCAAAAATGAGTATCAAATCACCTTTATTCTTCATTTTTAATTGCCTTATGTATTCAATTGTTATGTATTCTAATGCAAACAAATACTAAACGTCCCAATATTTATCATTATTACAAGAATATTGAGTTGTTCGGATCATGAATTGGGAGCCCAAAGAAGTGCAAAAAATTATATCTATAGGTTTGAACTTTTTTACAATTTACTCAGAATATATAAAGATTTAAAATAATTAGTTTCAAGACTTTGGGGTTCATTAGTCAAACAAAAATGAACAGTTTGGATAACAATTATATAGGGCCCATAAGAATTAGAAATAAAGGTATTTAATGGGCTACCACTCTGTAAGAGGTGTAATGGTGCCTTTTGCGAGAGGTATGGTTTATGTGTGAAAATTTTGGGTGTAAATGACTTATTTACATACACTATTTCCACACCTTATTTACACACATGACGGGTCATAAAAAATGTGAATTTAGACGAGCGTAAACAAACACAATGATGCTCAACTGTTAGGCATGACAATTATTTACACGTGCAAATGATTGCAAACAAACAACTCCTTAAATCAAAAGCATTTCCATTCAAATAATTATTTTCAATATTGGCACGAATGTCTTTCACAACAGAGTGTGCACCAGAGCAACAGTACTCATTGATTTTTAAGGCAGGAACAGAGTGAGGTCCATGACCAATCAGGTCCACTAGAATCAACACTCAAGTCCAGTAATATACAATTAATTGGTCCGGATCCAGGTCCACCATAAGCCATACCAAATCCAACCCATTTACTCCCCTGATTCTTTTTTATCCATGTAATGTTTCAGGAGTGGAATGGTCAATGATCCATATTCAATGCCATTTTCCGGTTGGTGAGGGTTCATTGATGAGTTAAAGGTCTATTGAACGTGCCCCATCTTTGATATAACCTTCCTCATGAAACGGTTACAATCTCACTCACCCCACCCACATGTCCTGTTTATAGGAGCACAACGTCAGTTCATGCTCCCACTTTCTTGGCTACAATGTCGTTTCCTACTATTACAATGTTCATGTGGTGTGTCAACATGAAACGTGGTAGGGCTCACTTCATACCCATCTCTTTCTTTAGTTGGATGTTTGTGGAGCGCATGAATTGAGCATCATTGAAAATCATGTATTGATGGAGCTAGGTTCGTGCACGGAACTTGAAAGAACATGGACTGGGTCCATCGATCTCAGGGAACCCAGCCTATGAAGTCATGATCAATCAATCCTTAAACACCAATGGTGGGCTCATTTTCTTCATTTAGGCGTGAGTTGGGTTTCTTAACACCCAAAATCAGCAAAAATAAAGACTAATCTGTTTTTAGGTGTATTAGATCCAAGTTAATAAGTGGGGGGAAGGTTGTTGGGATTTTAAGAACATCAAATAGCTGGATCATCAACTGAAAATGGCTTATATGATCTCTTTCACATGGATGGTGGTTGGAAGGTGTTACACCCCAACCCGAACTAATCTTGTTTAATGCTAATTAATTGTGTTTTAGTTAATTTAATCATACTTAGTGACTAATTAAGGTAGTTTATGTAAATTATGATCTTCCCAAATTTCATCATACGCACATCATTTTGACATCATCGCGTGTGTCTCGTTGAGCACGTTGATTTTCGTATTAAGCTTTTTTCATTTGATCAACCGTTGATGAAGTGGGCCATCAATTGACTCATTATGGAAATACATAATACCACTGGACTTCCTTGCAAATTAGACACCCTTAAAAGAACCCATCCTTATCTTCTTCATTCATTTCTAATTGCATCTTGAGAAAGGGAGAGTGAGAGAGAGAGTCTTCTTCCCCATTATTTTCCTTTCCATTCCTCTCCTTCTTTTCTCAAATCTTTGTGAAAGTGGTTGAGAGACAAAGATTTGGAGTCTTCATCTTCTCCACCTTCTTCACCTTCAATCTTTGACAAGAATCATAATCTCCAACCTTCATTTTCGGATCTCTTGTTGAGGGTTTGATATTTGGGGATTTTGGGTTAATTTGAGCAAAAGATTAGAAAAAGAGCTTGGAAGGCTACTTTGAGGCAAGTATAAGCACTAATTTGGAAGTTCATATTGTTATTTCCATTGATTCGAAGGAAATCTATCTTTCATGTTTTTATTCTTCTTTCACATGGATTCGAGTCTTTTGTTTAAATTGAATGATAATTGCGTAATGACTAGATTATGTGGTGAATGGGAGCATGGAGGCTCCATTCTCTTTTGCAGGGTTAGTAGTGGAAGGAGTAATGTAAATGAATGAGGAATGGAATGGAGGAGAATTCGAAAGTCTGGGATTCTGGACAGTTCGCTCGAGCGAACTGGACACATCGCTCGAGCGAACAACCCGTTCGAGCGAACTAATGAAGGTCGCTCGAACCTTCAACTCACTGGAAGGGGTTCGCTCGAGTGAACCTAATGCTGTAGCTGGGCCCCTTTTGACTCTAATTTTAGGGTGAATTATCACCCTTAACCTATCTTACCCACCTTAAATGTTCCAAATGGATAATTATGGTGCATACCTTGTTTCCATAGGAAAATTTGGATTTCGTATGACTCTTATGACCTTAACAGGGGAACCTTAAACCCTTGTATGTCCAACGGAGAGGTCTAGAGCATGAGATACCTCGAGAGGCTGGGATAGACTCATGCTTACTGTTCGGAAATCTATCACCATTCCATAAATATGAGTTTAGTGAACCTTTTGTATTTACTTACACACTGTGACACCTAATAGAATAGGAATACATGGATTCTCTAAACCTATATCGAATTGGATGGTGAAGAATAAAGAGTAATTAGATTAGATTGGCTAGTAATTCTCTTGATTCCTTAAATCATTGCATTTCATATTTGAAGTACACTGTCATTTTGTATATCAATCACAATTAGTAGAATTATTGCATTATCTATACTCCTTGAGGTCCAATTATTATATTCTTTCGAAATTCTTCAGTATTATATACCAATTTTCTAATTGTTGGAAATGTGGATTGAGTGTGGATTGAGTAAGTATATCATGATTTGAGATTAGCATTTGATTTGATTTGAGATTAGCATTTGATTTGATCTGAGATTAGCATTTGATTTGATTATAGACAGTTGAAATATAAACTCACTCAAAGCCACTTATAAATTTGATTTGTTTGATTCGATTTAGTCGGCACTACTTAGCTTCGACCCTGTGACGCCCGACGAGGCCAGCACTTGGGTTCGTATTTGAGAGACTACTGCAGTAAGTCGCCTGGAGCACCGGAACTCCAGAACCGGATAGCCAGTTAGCCTTTGGCCGGGCCGCTGGTGACATCCCAACTAGATTTGCTCTCTTTGAGAAGATGAGCTTAAAGTAGTAGCCAAATTTATATGGTTCTCATTATTGATTCATCAGCATAATTATTCAATCTTTGCACAATATGCGTAGCTGATACTTATCATTGCTATCCAATGATCTACTTGTCTTAAATTCAAAGTTGCAACATTATGAAATTTCTTATTAATGCCTATACTTGCCAAATCGTTGTATTTGAGATACTATTCTTGGTGTCACAGGGATTCAAGACACCAAAGAAAGTTACTTTTAGCCATTCAAATGTGAGGTAAATTGGTAAGCTTAACGGTTAGTTATGACTGTCGGAGTACGAATCAGAAGGGTAACCTTGAGTTTGAGCCTAGGTAATCTAATTGCACTTAGTTCAAGGTAATGCATTTGACTAGTTTTATTTCGCATTGTATTAAGAATTTATTCCCTTGAGATAAGCATCTAGTAGTTGTTCATTAGAGTACTGGTGTACTATACATTTAAGACATTTAAATCATTAGTTTTGTTAAGGAGAAATTGTAATATAATGGATTGGTTATTGGACTGATCAAGGCTTTGATTTCTATAATGTGCATGTTCCGCAGATAATTGTGCATTGACAGGTGTTAGTGAGTAATCCTCACACGTAAAATGTGGAATTTTCTCCTTCGTGAATTCAGATTTGGTCCGGAACAGGTGCGAGTTCACGGGAGTTCGCGTGTCACACCTTGGGAACCACCCTAAATAAGGGATTCTCGGGTCCGGGATGTGACAGAAGGCCTTTATCATGTACTTAGAAATAGAAGAAGAGGAAGACGACCGACCAAATTTAGCTCCCTGCGTAGGAATCAGACCAGGTGTTCTGCATGACCGTACCTTGAATCCCAGAACCCATGTTATGTTTTAGTGAAATTATATATTGTTCATGAGTTGTTTCGAGATGGTCCCTCTTTTGATGGTACCTTCTAATATTGTCGTTGTGATGACCAACTTTAACTTCTCATTTTGATAATCAGTTTCGTTTATCCTACACTAAGTGATCTTTTCTATTATAAAATAGTCCAAGCTCATGTGGAGGACGGAGTTACATCAAACCTTTTAATGGGTTGATGTTTTGTGTTTTCCGTTAATCAGATTAGTCTTTTTGGGTCAGCCAGAGTCTAGTTATATGGTCAGGAGAATTTTGCTCATTATATAGGATTTTCTAGGGCTTTAAGTAATTAAAAGTTATAAATATGAGATAACTTGTAAACCCTAATCTTGTGCACTCTGATCTTTTATTGGGCTATAAAGAATCTTCCGAATCATAATACCATCCCCCATGATTGGGTGGTCATAAAAAGTAGGGGTGTAACGGTTCGGTTAACCGGTTAATTTGGGAAAACCGTTAACCGAACCGTAACCGCGGTTAACTGTCTTTAAAAACCGTAACCGTAACCGTATAAAAAAAAACCGTAAAAATCGTAACCGCGGTTAACCGTATTAAACGGTTCGGTTACGGTTAATAACCGTGGAATGCCTTCCTCACATAAGGGGATAAATGTGAATAATTGAAGGTAAAATGACACATAATGAGCAATTAAATAAGGTAAGAAATATTTCATTCAACTCCCTTATTTTTTCTTTTATTTGTAAACGATACGGTTAACCGAACCGTATGATACGGTTCAGTTCGGTTAATAACCGTAAATTATTATGGAAAACCGTAACCGAACCGAACCTTGCGGTTTTTTTATTTCATTAACCGTAACCGTAACCGAACCGTGAAATACGGTTATTAACCGCGGTTCGGTTCGGTTCGGTTCGGTTAGACGGTTTTTCGGTTTTTTTTTACACCCCTAATAAAAAGACTGCATTCTCCCACCCAAATTTTATGGTACAGATGATTGATAGCTCATGTGCTGCAAGGATGCAGCCATCTAGACTGTACTGTAAGTAATGGCACATGGAGAAAATGGAGAAAATGGTACCAGTAAATCTAACATGATGCATGTAGAGATGGCTTTCTCTTCTGGGATTCTCTACTGTCTTGATGATGGGAAGAAAGTCTCCTTATTTTATTCGATGAATCAGCCTCGCACGTAGTTGGGATGATTAGTTTGTTTGGAAGTCATTCGTTTGACTCTTATGGTTTTCGGTGAATTTATTTCATATTGAAAGATGAAATTAGCATAAGTTAGAGATACCACAAATAATTAAGAGAGGTAGCGCGCGAATACTAAAATCATTTGGATGGTTTACAGATACTAAATTGTTCTACCAATAACATGTATGTCATAGAATCTCCACTCTTTCTTTATTAATTATTATCAGGATAGTGATGGTAGACAAAGTACATTAGGAAGTATAGTTTTTAAGATGTTTGTTAGTTTTAAATATTGTCATTAGCGCTCATTTGGGGGGGAACACTACCACAAATTTATGAAGAACAATTATTTGTTAACGTTCTCGAGACTCAACAAGAACATACCTACTTATATTAGAGATTTTAAAATTTAAAATGTTCATAATCTGCATCGGAAACCATTGATTGCCAGCATAATTTAAGTGGATTGGATCAAGTAGCTAGAGATACTCAAGGGAGGCACTTATATATGAAAAGTCAAAGAAGGACACAAAAAAAAGTTGTGCTATCTGAAGAAGTTGCATTATATGTTTGGACATTGCAGTGGGGATGACAATTGGAACAGGTTTAATTTTGTGTTAGGTCCACATGCAGCTTAACAAGACCAAGATGTGGACCTGAAACCGAAGAAGGGCCTGAACCAGACCTGAAAAGAATCCCAAATATTTAATGTAAATGTTAGATATAGATACAGCTAATTTTGAGCAATTATATTATATGTAAGTATTGATCTTTCTATACAAGTGACTTAAATTTAATGAATAGTGTGCTGAATAGGTGAGTTTTGTAAAGAACTTCTAGCACTAAGAAGCAAGATCAGCTCACTGTAACTGTCAAAGTTGATGGGAGAATCATTAAACCAAGGTAACTGAAGCATGGTCCTGCCCCCACCGTACACATGGCAGGAATAATAGACTGTGGATTCCTCTTGATGATGGGCCACGGATGGCTCAGTCACCATGGTCATTCTAATCAGTCAGCTGGATCAGGAAGAAGAAAATTAACCCTATATTTGGGAGGGGGGGAAAAGTGGGGGAAATTTTTTTAAAGAGTGTTTGGAAAAGTGGGGAGGGAAAATGGGGGGGTGGGAAATGGGTGAAAAAATTTCCCCCCCAAAACAGGGGGGGAAATGGGGGGAAATGAGGGGAAAAGGTGAAAAATTATAAAACTGTCATTTCTCTATAAAATATAATTTTGAAGTTTTTATAAAAGTAAGGACAAAATGGTACAAACAAAACCCTACTTTTTCACTTTTCTTCCCCTTATTTTTTGACTTTCCAAACAAGAGAATGTAAAATTAATTTTCCCTCCCCTCCTCCACTTCCCAAACACATGCTAAAGGAAGTGTCAGTATTTTCAACTTATATCTGTCAAAGCATAAAGACCACACGACTTTTCTTCAACGTCCATTTTTCTTTTTTCAAAATCTCTGTCCAAATTCATCATGGTCATTGAACCATGATTGGCCCATCAGGAGAACCCATTACGATCATTCCATGTGTAAGGTAGAAGGACGTTTGCATGCATCAGATGGCATGGCTTCACAATTCTTGCTTGCATCAACTCGTCAGTTTTAAACAGGATGGGTCTCTCACTCTCTCCTACTGAATCATGCACGCCATCGACAGAGCAGTGCAGTTTAAAAGCCCACACTATCCGTGAAGTTATAAATGTCTTTACCTCATGCATGTATGAATGTCATTGCAATTTAAACGGTCGTTATCACCACTGTATGTACTCGACCAGGTACATGAGCAGACAAGAGTCACAGTCACAAGACATCTGTGGTAGAAATAATGATTCTGGATCCTCTTAGATGCTTGGAATCATGAGCTGTTTAGATCAAAATAAGTGCTCTCCTCTCATTATAAGATGATGCACAAGTTCACTTCAACATATATAGTTCTTTATCCTCTGGATATTTTCTCTAATCATTATTGTTTGTCTTCCTAATCTCGATCATGAGACAAATCATCACCCACCAAACACAATTAAATGGGGTTGAATTTTTGCAAAGCTACCCTGGGGACAATAAAATTTCCAATTAGACCCCCTACCCTCTATGGTTGGCACTCATCCATGCCCATAAAGTCATCTTGTTCATCTCACCACCGGATTGTAACATTTCCCCTACATGTGTATGTAAATACATCTATTCGGCCAACTCCACAGGGTTGAAACCTAAATATCTTCAGGTCTAACTTAGTACACTCAGACCTGAACCCAAAATTATAAATGGGCTCAAAATCTGTACCCAGCCCTTATTTCGTCCATATAAAAATGGGTACCCATTGCCACAATTCTGATGGAGAGATGCTCGACCTTAAGTCACTAACTAGTTATTGTAATTTATATGCATCATTGTTTTTAGGAACCATAAACTCAAGATAAACTAATGTACTATTTCAATGAAGCCCCTCTAGAGAAGAGAATTAATGGAGTCATGTCATGCTAATTAGAGGTAGGATGCTTAATCATGAGATGATGACAACCTTTCCTATCAGAAATTGCTGCAACATCAGACCAACTTCAGAGTGGGTACCCATTAATCTATTTTTTTCAGTACAAAAAAATATATCTATTTTTTTTCTAAACTTTTTGCTAATGATGAGTGGGAAGTGGGGTCCATCTGAAAACGTGTGGTCCCTTAATAATGTCTTATATTAGTGTGTAGTTAGGAGGTAAGTGAGATGCAGTGGAACCTCGACAGATTGCTTTTGGAGGGGATTAGGATTATTAGAGCTTGCACCATTAAATTGTAATCTAGCAGTACTAGAAGTCCCTAGGAAGATGCTGTGGGACCCACCAATGATCATAAAATTCCAAGAGGTTGATCTACCCTCATGTTATTAAGGATATGGGTAGGATTGTTGCTTGCGTGAAGCATGACCGAATGAGCTAGGTAGTTATATATCCATCCAACTTGCAGTTTTTCCACACGGATAAAGACTGGTGATCATGCTTTTAGCCATATTAAATGCTCTTGAAATGCAAGGAAGGAGATGGATGGCAGTTACTTATTTTGACTTCTGAGGCTTTCTAAGTCTATCCCTTTCCTTACTTGAGGCCCATGCAATTGAGATTCTTGTGTTTTGATGACACATGTTCACGTCACTCATTAGTCATAATGAAAAAGAAGATCACACTAAAACCTCTCATCGACATGGTTATATATATATATATATATATATATATATATATATATATATAGAAAAAGGGTTGTTCCCCTACGCTGCAGCTCTCTTTAATATCAGCTGCAGGCATGTGAGGGGAGCAGTGTAGGGCATGTGAAGACATGGTTCACATGCCTGCAGCTAATATTAAGAAGGGCTGCAGTGTAGGGGAGCAGCCCTCATATATATATATATATATATATATGAGGGTTGGGTCATTTATGCTAGATTCACTTGTGGGCATTTGTTTGCAAGATTTTTTTATGAGATTTCTTGCGGCTCAAAGTGTTTTGATGGCATGTTAGTGGCTATCTCCAAGCCAGGGGCGGACCCATGTTATCATCATATGGGGCGGCCGCCCCAGGTTGCATCTTAAACCCCAGAGATTTGGATGAGCCCTAGACCATGCCCCACATATGTCCAAAAAAATTGCCCCATATGTCTATGTATAAGCCTTCGTGTCCTCTCTTAAAAAAATGTTTTTTTTTCTTTTTACACTTTTCTTTCCCGTCTTCCCACAATACCGATGGCTCGAGCATTTTCAAACTATCCAAATCTTAGGAAGTCCATTTAGCTCGGATCCAGCTTTGTTGCTGGTAAGGGTTATTGGAATTTTCCCCCTTTTTTCATTTTTTACTTTCCCCACTTGGATGGTTTGGTGCTGGAAATCAATTTTTTTTTTTTTTTACTAATCCATGGAGAAAAGATAAATAGGCCTTTTGCATGTTTTATTCTTGCACTTTCATTTAGATTTCAAACACTTGACTGACATTTTCTTTTGTTGATCCAAAGTATTACTCTTGTTGCCCTTGTAATTTGTGTTTGTTGAATCTTATATGGATGGAAGAGATTTTGATTTGTAGGACTTGAGCATGAATTGTTTGATTTAAAGAAATTGAAAATTGAATCTAGTGCAAATTGTATTTCTTATTGACCAATGTGCCTTTGGGTTTATGATTTGCTTAGATTGTTGTTGTATCATGTTGTATCTTGTTACATCTATTGGCTGATTTTCACAATTATGCAATCTATCGTGTATTCTTGTTCTTATGGAAGCAAGTAATAGTGATCTTTTTCTTGCTAATGATACCATTTTTTCAATTGACCATTGTCTGCCCCACCCCAACGAAAATCCTGGGTCCGCCACTGCTCCAAGCATTGACTATTTCTGTTTGATTTGTGAGTTTAAGAAATTCAAATACAAGCCTTGTGGATTGGCTTTTTGACTTACAAAAACTTTCAAATATCCATCCATCTTTTTCAGCATTTGAGATTCTCATATCTCCTTGAGACTGAAATTCTCATATGTCCTCGAAAACAAACATACTCTATTGTCCTAGGGCTTTGGAGACTTGGTTCTTGAATTTGGGCATGTTAGTACATTGCAAGGATTTAGGAGTGACTTTCTTCTCTATCGCTGAATCCTCTCCTTACGTAGAAGTACCTTTAGATTTATGGCTTTGTCTCATTTTATTATAGCAATTAGCAATAGCATGGGAGAATGGATCCTGCTGTTTCAAAATCAATGTTTTAAAATTAGATTACACAACTTAATTAAGGCTAATAGAAAATATATGAGATTAAGATGGTTGAATTTGTTATATATGGTTAAAGATTAGAGTTATTTATTGAGAGTACAATTACGGTTGGTCAAACTCACATATATGCTCACACAAGTCTTTCATAATCAGTGCTACAACCAATGATTGATCTTTGGTTAAGGTTTCTGTAAAATAGAGGTGCCTCACTAACTGAGCCAACAATGGATTGGCTCATCTAAATAACTTCGTACTTATTAAATGTTGCTAACTGAACGATGAAAGTTATTTAAGATATCGCCCGAGATTTAGCAGCTCCCACATTCAACAATTTTGAGTTTATGGTTATGGTTAATTGTCCTTACATATTGGGCCCAGGGCCGGCCTTGGGCAAGGGCTGTAAGTGCCCTTGCCCCGGGCCCATTTTTTGAGGGGGCCCAAAATCCCCAAAATCCCTTCTATTTTTTTTTTTTTTCAATTATTTGGTGAGGGCAGGGCTCATCCAATGGATTTCATCGTCCTGGGCATCAATAGACCCATCATCAAATCATCTGAGAGTGCTTATTGCATCACTTATTTGAGCATCCATCAGAGGAGCCCACCAATGATATTTTATATTTGATGGCTGAAATTCCGGGAGAATCTGGTCTAGTGTTGGGATGATTTAGGGCTTTTTTTTTTTACAAATAGATCATCAAACCTTCAGCCCTACACCCGTTCTTCTCATTTGTTAGTGGGGCCCACTAATGATTTTTAATTCCCCATATATGATGCTTAAATTCTGGTATGAGTTTTCTTTCTTCTCTTTTTTTTTCAAATAGTTATACTTGGACATCATCAACCCATTGCCAATTTTTCACATCAGTGGGACCCACCAATGATATTATCATATATGATGACTGAAGAGGCCTAACTTTTACTCTTGCCCTAGGCCCTGAAAAATTTAGGACCGGCCCTGATTGGGCCCATGAGAGATTGATTTATAAATGATAGGCCCACTATCCAGATTTTAAAAATTTTAGCCCATAGCATGTCCCACTTTTCAAAAGCGACATTAACCATAAGAAAATCAGTATGATTCTTTGATTCTGACTTCTCAAGGCATCTCAGCTCCATGGCTGCATGGCATGGCTGAAGGCGACTGCACCACATAAAAAACTATGGTCCCCAAAACTACAGGCCCCATTTGCATGAAGTGGTTTAGTTGCCTTTGGACAAACAACAGGATCCTATTACTCTTTATTCACCATTATTGGTATTTTCTTTCTTTCTTTCTCAGCAATTCCAATCTCATGTCCTCATGGAATCCTAACCGGTTTTGGAAATGATGATAAAATTATTGTCACCAAATGCTTTGTACTTTGACAAGTGTCACAGCACACCCATTAACTTTCCTCCCAATCTCCTCTTTTTTTATGATTGATTGATGATTATCTACATACATTTCATTATTGTAAGAATCAAGTAGTCATGCTGATAGGATTATTACAAATCAACTCATGGTAGGCTGCAGTTTCATATACGCACGCTAAAGGGAGAAGTTCGTTTGGAAGGGTCTCTCTTTTCTCTATATGCCATAGCAGCCATACTTTCCTACATTCACATGAAGCTTAAAATAATAGAATGATAATCCAGTAGTAATGATGCATAACTCTCCTATTTCTGTTTTTTTTTTTTTTTTTTTCTTCACCTGTTAATTGTTGCTTTTGAATCTGAATAAAAAAAAGAAGGGTTATTATGTAGTTAAAATACTCACTACACTTTAATATAAATTTATAAATTTTCTTCACCAATTATTTTTCGAATTTAGTACTTTTTTCTATCACCCATCTTTTTTTCATGCCTCTTAAATTGAGCACTCACTTTAATTCACTCTACAAGTGAGTTGTCCAAACAACCCCTAGGGTTTGTTTGTTTGCATCAAAATACATAGGAATTCATGGTGAAATGAATACAAACAAAAGATTATTAACTATGTGAGGGGAGAAGGATATTAGTTGAGGGGTGACGATATAAAGTGGAGATGTAGATAGAACCTTCACTTTAACATGTATTGAATTACTAGCTCCAATGGATAGTTCATTTGGCCTAGTTTGCACCCAGAAATTGTAAGTTCGAAACTACACTACCACATTAGGGCTACATGAGAGTTTACTCGACTTCCCTCTGGGCCTGGAGGGATTAGTGCAGCCCAAAGGGTTAAGAACCCTCCAATAGCAAAAAAAAATTAATAGGGTAGTGACTAGATATTCATTTCTTTTGTTTCAATTTTCCTAAAAATAAAGGTTATTTGATGCTTCTTTTTTTTAATATATATGATTCATGTATGTATTCTAATGCAAACAATATAAGCCCTTATTGAATGATGGGCCATTTGCAACCAAATTATTGATGTGTTGGCCCATGTGGGGTAAGGAGCGGTTCTCATCAAATCTTAGTCATTTGATCTCTAGCATTTTTCTCTGTGCATGTGGATTGGTTGCTGAACTTTCTTTCTTTCTGGGATGTTTTTGTGGAGCATTTTCTTCAAAGAGATGGAAGTGGTTTTATGAGACTGAGATGATAATCTTCCATATTTCATTCTAACAGATTTGATTTTATAGGTGGCATCATTTTTCTCCATTATAGTTGTCAGCAGATTCAGACCCATAAGGTAGAAAATCATTCTCCTCATCCAGGTAGAAAAACATTTTACCACATGATGTAGAAAATCATTCTACAAATAAAGGTAGAAACACATTTCGGCAGAAAATAAAATTAATGCAGATAAACATGCTCTAATGGGCATTAGGATTCTCTCAGCTGGGAGACCTTCTGTTGTTTGTAGTGTGGATCATGGAAACATTAGACTTCATTAACCCAACATTTGTGGTTGAAAATCCCATTTGGTTTCAGTTCCTTCTGCCAAAATCCCTAACATATGTTAGAAGGAGTACAGTAAGTAACCCTTCAGGAACTGAACCACCAACCCAGCTTAAACCCTACCTGCTCATACATTTAAGGAAAATTTATTATTTAGACCCCGCAAACAGATGGTTCCCCATCAGTTGTTAGGTGCCACCTTTTTTGCATTAATGTACGTATCGGCCAATTGTAAATTCACATCAATTGTAGGCCCAATGGTAGTAGTTCGCAGTGTACGATGCTATAAAATATTATGCGCGTACGTGCGGAAACACGAAATCTACGATCGATCAACCATTTCACACAAGAGAGACAATGATTTTACGTAATTCGGCAAAATTGTCTACGTCCACATCAAGAGAGCAATCGAATCGTCACGAGTTATAAATTACATCATATATATAATCTCTGCTTTCCCCCAAAAAAGCCCTGGTTCAATGACCAAGATACCCTTGACCTCGAATCCGGTCATAGGCTAACCCAATAGACCACTTTGGTAACCCCGAAATACAAGACATAAACCCAACAATTTCCACATTGGCTTGAATTTTATACAACTTGAACCACCTGGACACCAGGAGATAACCGGCAATGTCCTTTAGTACCTCGCTGACTAGTACGCAATCTCTTCAACACATTGAAATGTTGAACTAACAATGTCATTAAAATTCTCCACCTTGAACTCTGACGTTCTATCAACGACTCATTGGATTAGGAGTAGGGTTGTTATGGGTGTACTAGGGTTTGATGTTGATATTATAAATAGAGGCAAAAGCCTTTGTGATATAACTATCTTTTGATTGCATAGTAAAAACTCCCCGTCTTCTCCTGTTGACGTAGGTCAAAAGTCGACCCACGTAAATCTCCTGTATCTATGGTGTGCTTGATTGTTCTCTCTTGCATATTTCTTGGGCCCTGGATCACAACAAAAAATTACAAGTATGAAACTGGTAGCATACAATACATGCATCAGAAACGGGCTTGGTGGGCCTGGATTTGAAATTGTCAGCCTGAGCTTTTACTCCAGGCCTTTTCAATATGAGGTTTCCATGTCCTGCCTGGCCTATTAAACTGCCCATAGAGGTTGTAGGACCAGAAAGAAACACCCCATTCTACGGGCCTCTTTCATACAAAGTATATTCAAATAAATCAAGGGATTTTTATTGATTAATACCTCTTAAATATGAGCCTCACAGATTAGTGGTTTAGATCACACAGACATAACAGTTTTGTGGTCCAGTGACCAATGTCCCTTGAGACTGTTGGCATCATTTAAGAACCATAAATAATACTCATTTGGACATGGGGTCCTACATTGCCTGGCTACTGAGTTCAGACAGCTCAAAATCTCATAAGCTGAAAGTAACAGTGAGGAAAGTTGATGGATTTGTTGGGTTGAAGTTTGAAGAGATGAAAGCAACTGTTGATGATAGACACTCATTTGGCTAATTTCAACAATGGGTTCAACCCACTTATCAATTCTTTCATTGACTTGACGCTGTCATGTATCCTCAAGCTCAGATATGAAGGAACACAGCATGTTTTGTGTGGGCCAGTGATGGGGAAGTGGTTTGGGACCTATGGGGACAGAACACCTAGTGAAACTGATCCAAGGCTTTTCATTGTCTATCTTTTTGGGACATGGGGTCCTACGACACAATGCCCCTTAAAATATTTCAATGCAACATTATGCATTCTGAGTTTAGATATTGTAAGGATTAGCAGTCTTTATTTCTAATCTCTGAAGTAGGTTCATGTCCTTTTCTCCATCTTTATTCAACAACTTGCACTCCTTAATTGGGATGGCAGTGGTCTATATAATGCACCCGTATATATGCGACTTACACTGGCCGAGAGAAAAATCTATTGCTGGCAATCTCTGAATGATGTTTTGTCACCGTAAAAGATAAAATAACAATCCATAGATTAACATCTATCGATGATACAAGTGTGAAAAGATAAAAATAACAATACGTAGATTAACATCTACAAGTGTGAATTGATAAGTTTTTCGAACACCAATCCATATGGATCTGTTAGAAGTGACGCTAACCCCTCTCCATGATTATAACAGTACACAGAAGAAAAAGATCTTTCAAAAAAATAAAAATTGCGATTTGGAAAAATGTTAGGCATGCCTGGGTGGGACCCACAAGGGAGACCACAATAGAGTTCAACATACCAGAAAAAACAGGTTAATCTTTTCATTAGATTGGCCACGTTACATCAAATGTGGACCGTCAGCTAAGCATTAAAAGAAATGTGTGGATGAGAAGTGCCTCCAACCCCGTGGCGAAGAGGCTCTGCTCAGGGATGGATCCTTAGGCATTTAGGTCTCATTAGTCATTATTGTCTTCCAGGTAGTGTTACCAGTGCCTTTCTCTTTTCACCCCGGCCTAGCCCAGCTTAGGGGGCTGGGATCTGAGCATACCCGCACACGCGGGGAAAGAGACATGCACGCGTGAGTACTCCCATAAGCGAGGAGTAGGGGGAGACCAAGGATCGATCCCTGATCATCTGGGTAAGAGGCTAGGATGTAGGTTAAGAATATGGTCGAGCTTGGTGGCGTCAACTCAGCTCTTTTCGTGTTCAATTTAAGACTATCGCACTAGTTATGCTCCTTAATTAGTATCAACAAGAATTTAACACTCATCTAAGTTATGTTGGTGCTCCAATCGATCATGCAAATTCTTTGCACCCTTCCCACTTTATCTAACAGTTGAGATTGGGAAAACTCTGGATTTTGCTCATAACGTTACCTCTCTGTAAAATTTTATTTTCTTTCCACATAGGTAGGTCATGAGGAGAGGTTTAAAAACCCAGAAAACCCATATTAGCCCCATAGGTTGGGTCGTTTCTAACCCATTCCTAGAATGATTCGATCAATATTTTGGCTTGTAAGGCCTGATTTTTGGGGTAGGGTGGTCCGTCTTCAGAGTGGATTTGAACCACCACTTTTCCATTTGAATGACATTGATATAATGCCATAATCCATTCTGGTCTCTTAGTTGACCCATTAAGTCTCCTATCTGACCTAGCTAGATTGTGTATCAGGTTTGAGTCAGCCATATGGGTTTTGGATCTGTATATGCTAATGTATGTTGCATGTCCATGGGCAGCACCACAGGACCGCTAAAGACGGCTTGATCCCAGCTGAGTTGGGTTGTTTGATCTCCTACCCTATGGGTTGCATCAGGGTCTTAGTGATAGGCCCAATGACTAAACAATGTGCTCTGGGGATATAACCTGGATAAGCAGCCACAGTCCCTGTTTGTTTGGTTTGTTTTTGTTGGTAACTCTGCTAAGTTTGTTGGGACCCAAAGAAAGCCCACATATACATGGGAAGACAGCCCGCACAAGCAAGAAAAAAGCACTCACAAATGGAAAAAGGTGGCGTACCCAAGGTTCGAACCTTGGACTAGACCCTGTTGTATAGTAGGCCATAGCAATGGCCCCAGTTCAAATTTTAAGGGATCTACTGATGGGCTATGACTAGGCCTTCCCATGGTTTTTGTGAGCCTGAATCTCATAGTATGGAAAAAAAATCCACCAATTGAGGGCCTGCACCATAATAGTTGGTCTAAATGGTTTTAGTTGCATATTTTGGAAGTCCCTCAATGGGCTGACTATAATCATCCAATCAACAACTACTACAAATGCAGGGGTATAAATGGGGCTGGGGTAAGGAGAGTATAATCCAGACCATTTAAATTGTGGTTTGAGTTTGAACCCAACTCAACAACCCTTGGGAGTTGGGTTTCATTGGCCCAATCCTTTTATTCAATGGGCCTGACACACAGGGCTTCCAAAAAAAGAAAAAAAAAGGGGAAAGAAAAGAATTATAAATGGGGCATTCCGAGAATTGAACTCGGGACCTCTCGCACCCTAAGCGAGAATCATACCACTAGACCAAATGCCCTTCATGTGCTACTGCATGCCAAGAAAATTAATTTTTTACAATACATTCCACAACTTACAAACCAGAACTTTCAAGTTACCAGCAAACTATTGTGAATCCTTCGAACAGATGATGATTGCTGAAGGATGTAAAATATAAAGGAGAAAAAATGGTGATGGGATATCACAATTGTTCCAACATTGCCACATGATAAATAGAGTACTTCTGTTAAGCCATATTTGTCATGTTTAAATGATAGATGTTTACACCTTTCTAACAAAAGCTTGGCTTCAGAAAAGACCAATACCATTTTCCACAAATTACTAGTGTCTATCTTTACATCTGGAAGGGCTCATTTATGATTTTTTTTTTCTTTTGGTAGAAACATCTGGTAGAGGTCTATTTAAACATTGCGCCTACATATGGATAACAACACGGACACAGAAGCTAAGATCAAAGATAACAATCTGGATACAGAATACGTCTCTCCCTACTTTTATCTTAGAAGAAATCTTCTAAACTTTTTTTTATATTGAGGTGAAAACTAATAAAAACATGAAATAATAGACCAATGGGCCATCTGGGACCCAGGCCCCTTGGCCAGGTTCGAGCCTTGGGCTTAATACTCGGACTGGGCGTTATTTAGTCCGGACTTGACTCAAGTGATGAAAAGCCCAAGGCCCGGCTCTGCTCCACCAAACCCACTTAACTAAATGTGCGAGCTTAGGCAGCCCTAACATGTTTAAGGTGGGTTGGGGTCAATGCAGGCACTTACAGCCCATGTTGGGCTGAGCTGGATATGCCTCAGCCCTGCCTAACCTGGGCCATGAACAGATCATGCAGAATTGAGTTATCAGTATGAGTGTCAGGCCCGGCATGAATATACCGGGTATATACAAGTACCCAGATATCACAGATTGCAGTAATACACATGCCTTGAAAAACCAAATGATAGTTTCAGTCCACATGAGAAAAGAAAACAACTTTATGAAAACAATAGTCATTAAACAATGTTGCAGTTTTCTTTTCAATCATAAATTGTTTTTGCAACAAGTGAAGTTGGTTTTGCAAAACAATCATCGGGTCATTTGGATTAATTCCCCAAAACTGTTGCTTTGTAACTAATACAATTGAGCAGGCTGACATAAGATCATAGTTCAAGGCATCCAAAAAGGTTTGTGCGTATTTACTCATGATACAACTGTGATATGCAATTCGAAAACAGTATGTTTTCAAAGGTCCATCAATTTCCAGAGGGTGCTGCATATCTCTACGGCTGATGTCTTTGTGGGATCAAAATCAAATTTCTCGACCATCTTTTTGTCCCTGTCCACGATTTCTGCAATTTCTGTTAAGGAGGGTATTGATCTAAAAATGATGCCAAGAAACAAGTAATTTAATCAAAGTAACATGGATAGATCAAAAGAAAGCCAACCTAAATTAAAAAGGTTGTGTAAAACAACAACAATAAATGCTTCTATTTTTTTTTATTTTTTTTTTGGAATGATAACAATAATAAATGCTGATAAAATTAAAAGGATACGGCCAGAGATTCTGGTTTTGTCAACCAAATCTGGGATGATATTTGTCACTGAAGCATACATAGAAAGCTTCTTCCTGCATGATTAAACAGACAAATGCAATATCTCTTTCCCTTAACCCTCTGCTCATCTATAAATTAATGCTAATGCATTGACAATCAAGAGCAGTTAAATAATGGATTACATTTTAAATAAAGTGTATGTTATGCATGATTTTTTCCAGCAATTTTGCATAAAAACAAACAATGTCGATTGTTCTAGAGGAAAGTAGTCTAATAAAATAGAATGGCACATCAATGAATAAGAAAATAACATGGTGTCTGATGTGTTAAGCAGATTTAGATGCACATGAAAATGTAATTATTCACGTACTAACAATTGGTTGGGCTTTGAGTCTTTTGAAACTTGGAAGGATGCTGGCAAATGATGACACTGGCAGGGCAGTATGAACTACAATATCATAATTGTAAAATATATGCAATGGCATCAACAAGTGTGAAGTCAGTATGCATCAGCATCTGGACACATCAACTGCATAGCAAGTTCCTCGACTGGCATTCTTATTTTTCTCAACGCCGCCAGTTTGTAACTGCCCATTCCAATCCCCAAAAAAGGAGGAGGTATGCGTCAAGTTGACAGCCAGCATAAAATCTTGTCACAACTCCAACATGAATTCTAAGAAAACAATATTCAGTGATGATAATTATGCATGAGGTTACAATTTCATTCAAAGGGAACCATTTGTACCACTCATACTACTTATAACTACTATAGTTCCTCTCAGGTGACCGATCAAAAAAAAAAAAGGCACCTCTCAGGAGATTGTAACTACCAAAACAACAAAATAGTGCAATTAAATTATACAAGAGAAAGAATCATATTTTGATTAGCCAGAGAGTATCAGTATGAAATTTGTAGATATAACTCCAGTATCTTTAATGCCCTAACCCACAAAGTGGTGATGGGGCAAACATTGGTGTGGCTAGATTACAAAACTCACAGAGGTAAGCATTCTATAAATGCTAGAAACCCTTCTGGGAGTCTTTCTGGGGAAAAAACATATGGGTATGGGTCCAATGTTCACAATCGCACACCTCCCAAAAAGTCAAAGACTGGCACAAATGTGATTTTGAACGTCTTCGTCAAATAGCTCTAGTCGTCGGAAAGAAGCAGCATATTGAAACAAAATTGTGACATTCTAAAAGATCTACTCTCAAAGCATAAAAAATAAAATATGTTTTCTAGGTACTTACTGTTGCCTCATTTCATCTTTTTCAGCTTTCATAAGAGTTCCCTTCCGCTCCTCAACAGAAACCCTTTGGCATTCCAGATCAACAATCTCTTTATTTATTACTGTGTTTATGTAAAATAGAAAAAAAAAAAAAAAAAAAAAAAGTCAACAGAGTGAAATTGGTACCCGGTCCATATTTCCTTTGTGGTAAACATCATAAAATCTGGAAACCAAATATATACTTATCTAAGTTCCTGGTGAATCGATTGTTGCTCTTGTATTGCCTCTTCTAACTCATACTGAAGGCGGTCAAGTTCTGCATCAGCAACAACTTCAGTCTCTGCCTCCTCTATGTTTTGTTTGCATGCATTTATCCTTTTCTGATAGTCTGCAGCACAAAATAAAGACAAAAACTAGTCAGAAAAGTTAATATTGACAACTGATATTTGCAAAGCACAATTAAACATGGATCAGAGAGCTGAAAGGTGAAGTTGCAAATCTAGCATATTTGTTAAGATGAATGCCCACCCGTCTCCAACATCATTATAGTATACAAGGCAGTGGTGGCACATATCTAGGGTAATCTGCACTGATGATATGGTGGCCTATCATACATAGGTAGTTGGACTATCTAAACTCTGCATTAGTGGATGCAAATAGTGGATCAGCTAGAGTTAAATAAATGCAGAGAAAAAGTCTGCTTTCAAAGCAACTAGACAGCAAGCATTGTTGAAACACGGAGATGTTAGAGCTATGTTCCATGCACAACGGGTCTACGGCTCTATGCTCTTGATCACCTTTGGAAAACTACTGATAGAAAAAGAAGCGCATTTGACAAATAGCAACAGAGATAGATGCTAGAGATGGGTGAGCAGTTATCATTATCTGGGACGATCGTTTCATATAAATAAGATCGTATCATCATCTAAGTCTTTCAAGTTTCAAGCCAATTTCTCTGTCAGTCCACAATCTTCAGTAGTTACCGCTCCTCATTAAAACTTTAGGTCCCTTTTACCAAAAGGAGTTCACTACAAAGTATACAAGCAGCCCCTTAAGAGTTCCAACTACCAAAATCCCAATTCCAAACAGATTTCTATCATGTTGGTGTGTGTGTGTTCCTATGAAATCACCTGTTTCGCCATAAGTGATCAATTTCAACCTGCTCAGCCGAAATCACCAAAGAAAATACTGAAATGGAGATTTCAGCTGAACAAGACCGAAATTTTGGATGAGTTTTACAAGGGGGCTGCTCAATTCAGTGCACTCATCAAACAGATTCAGCTGTTTCAGCCAAAACAAACTGAGTTTTGATAATTATGTTTGGGACATCCTTCTTAGACCTTGATAGGGAGTACGTATAGGTAATTCACAGCCATCATTGCCTAAGAAGCAGGCAAGTAGATTGACGTTAAAACCAGGCCAACAGAAGTTGGGTCTATCAGGTGCCAGGGGAACTATAAAACACAACAAGGAAGATCTATTTTTAGGGATGCTTGGTACTGCTTAAGACAAACATATACATTTCAAACAATTTTACCTCATTTCAATTTTTGATAAAAATAAGAATGATGCTTAAATAAATGACGACATAGAATCCATTCCAAAAAAAAAAAAAATCAACGCCGACATAGAATTCGCAGAAACAAATGATGAAAGAGGAGAGGAGATGAAGAAGGAGAATCAAGAAGGACAAGAGAACTAGTGTGGAATTTTGAAAACATCACTAGCTGTAAGCTCAACAGTTCCAACTATAAAGCCAACATTAGCCAAAAAAAAAAACTTACTACCCAAAAAGTCAAAAACTAGATTGCACACTTTTGTCCACTTTCACATAGACAATATATTTCAATTAGAACTGCCAAATAGTATTTTTTTTATTAATCAGTAAACTGTTATGTATGGTGTTAAGAAAGTGGTGAATGCTACCAAGCCAGTAGATACAATGATGCCTAATTTGCTACAATGATGCCTAATTTGCTGCACTTAAGTAAGTTAGACAGACAAAAGATCATTTCATGATTCAGACAACAAGATCAGAAAATAATGCTAATAATTGAGTAATTAGGAATGTCCAAAACAATTTTTTTAAGCAGGAATCCTTCATCTGTGTGGCATGGCATACAAGATAAAAGGGCAAAGAATATGTGATTAGGATACAGGTTCCATAAAAACTTAAAATGAGAGTGAGAGACCGTTTAGTTGGTCGTGGAGATCGGAGAGCTCTGCAGAAGATCGAAGTTTTTTGGCGTCGTCGAGAGAACGCATCAAGGCATTGATGTCCTTTCTGTTCTTGAGGACTTGAATCAAATCATCTGAGAATGACAGCAGTCGATCCGCATCCATCTTCCGAGACGAATCGGACATCAGACAAAACCCTAGCTCTCGCTGGCTGTTTTGAATCTTGATAAAGCGAGGGAAGAATACTCGTTCCTGTTTCAATAGGGGAAAAGATGGAACGAAAACCTAAATGGAATGAATTTTTCCACCGAAAGGCTGGTAGTGTGCCTATCAATAATATAAAAAAGAAATATTCTCCTATGAGCAACTACAAATCCATCAGTGTCCGGCTTGCTAGGGCTGCCGACCTTTTATCAATACAGTCCCGTTTAATATTCTTTCCATCTCATAACCTCGCATTAAGCTTAATTTTATACTCACTAACTATTAGATTGAATAAAATAAAAAACTATAATTGAGATACCATCAGACTTTAAGGATATTAAATCAAGCACGGAGATAATCTGGTGGGGGCTCATGTTTACTTATTTTTCTTTTTCTTTTCTTTAGATCCTCCTTATACACAAGGAGACCTTTTCCATCTGCCCTCCTATTATTATATATTATAGAGGTAGGATTCAATTTCCAAATTGGAGTCCGATTTCGCAATTGATTTTAAAATTGGAGCTCAATTTTTATTTCAATTGTGAAATTTCAATTTCAATTTCGATTTCTATTTTGATTCGAGAGAAATTTTGAGAGCTCACTTTTGTTAACTTTTTTAGGTGAATTTAAAATTTTAATATATCTATTATGGATAGGAGATAAAAGAATTCAGATGATATAAGAATTCCACCTTGTTCAATAACTCTACCCAGCTAAGTCAAAATACGTCTTTTTTAGTTGAATTAAAATTCTTACCATATCTATTATGATTAGAAAATTTTAAAAGTTTGTGATTTTAAAGTATATCCTAGATAGTGATTTATACAAATGGGCTCCATGTATAATAATTTTTTTTTAAGTGAACCTCATATTCTAATTCCTAAAAGTGGGGCCACATGTTGTAATTTCTAAACATGGCCCTCCACGCAAATTCCTAAAGATGGGTCCATGTTGGAAGTTTTAAAATTGGGCAATTTCTATACCCTTTTTCTTTATATTAGATTTTGGAGAATTGGTTTTTCTTTTTTATTTTGCTTCACATGGTTTTTTATTTTTTCTCTTTTTATGATGATTTTTTATTTATTAAATAAATAATAAAAAATAAAAAAATGAGATTACTTTAAGCTATGATGTAATTTCACAAAAAAATAAATAATCTTACGTTTTTCCTATGCCACCCATTTCCGATAAAGATTTTATGACTGCAATATAAAAATGATTTTATAATTAATTTTATAATTTATTTAAAAACTAAACTCATCATATTTATGGAAGATGTTCAAAAGTATAAGATTAAAAACCTCAAAATAATATCAGTATAAATAAAAAGAATAGATATGAAAATAAAAAATACATATATAATCAAATAGTTTTTCATATAGAAAATAATCATTTCAATATGCTCCATTGATTTTCGGAAATATGTCCTATCAATAAATCGGACTGAAACCATATTTTTTTCCTTATTCAACTTTTAGTCTATCTATTTGGAAAATAAAGAAATCCAAATCCCTTTTGTTTAAAGGCAATTGATATACTTTAACTTGGTTCTAGGTTATATAATTGTAGGCTATTTTCAATTATATAAGGTTATATAGTATTCTATTTTGTTAACATAATTCATATAGTCTTTGACATGAACTCAAGCACCCCTAGAGATGCCTTAACTTGATTTGGGTATTACGATATACTAACCTTTAAAAAAATGAATTACAATTAGGTAAGGGTGAGATACGAATATATGAAAAATGAATAGGAGTGTTTGAATTAACAGAAAAACATACCCTATTTATTAGCTAAAAGTGTCATATATTTTTGACAAGTGTTATCTACTCAATTGATATTAAAAAAGTTGTGACTCCAAATGTCATAAATTTAAACTTCCACACAAAAAAGATGATTATAGATATCATGAAAAAAATGATAGTCTAGTGATAGTACAAAAAAGATATTTGCATTTAGAATTCAAAACTGTACTATCACACTGGGGTCACAAGGGATTTACCCGGCTCCCCTTGGGCTCGTAGGGATTATTTCTGTCCAAAGGGCTAGGACACCCTTCGTAATAAATATATATACATATATATAAACACCATGAAAAAATGATAGTCTAAAGATAGGAGTTAATGATTGGTAAGTGTTATTTATCAAATTGCTATAAAAGAAACTTGATTACAAATACCACCCATCTAAATCATCACACCAAAAAGATGATAGACAAAGAAAAAAGTGATAATTTAAAGAGAGGGAGATGGAATTGAATGTGTTGAATAGTGCATGGAAGTATGTGTGCTCAACCTAAAGTTTACTCATTCATTAATTATGATAAAGATGTCAATCAAAATGTTTTTTAAAGTTATAAAGGTTAATTCAACATTTAATTAATAGGTCACATTTAAGTTAAATTGTTGGAAGGTCAAGGTAAAGTTGGGTCATGAGGTCATATGTCATAAATTAACTTTAATCCAATCCATTGATTCATTGGGTTAGAGAAATATTAGTTCAAACATATGAAAGAAATGAACACTAACTTCGAATTACCAAGTGGATTCAAGTTTCCAATGCACCAGTAGCTCGGTGGTGAGGCACATCCCTTCCATAAAAACAACTAAAGATCAATCCCTTACTGTAGTGCTGATGGTAAGAGACTTGATTAAGTGAGTACAATGCATATGATTATTTATATTAAACGGGGGGAGTTCAAGTTAGGTTGGTAAGTTGGGTCAAAATTATTACCTCTATCAATTTTTTCTAAAACTTTCTCCAATTAAAGGATTATAACTATTTTACCAACTGCCTCATGACAAAGCTCTTATTAATTATCATAAATTAAAAGAGTTTATAAAACTATCATACTTTTGTTTCATTTAAAGGTAACTTGCACTTGACATAGGCCTAACATGTTTCCACCAACCTAATTTTGTTTTATATTTATAAGTTTGTAATGACGTTGATAGTTCTTTATTAGGTCTGGAGATTCATCCTGGGCCAATGCATTGCGTATGATTCAATTGAGTTTAAAACTTGATATTTTGTTTAATGCATTTATTACAATTGGATTGACCACTATATTTTTTACCTTCAAATGAATAAATTTTTTATAATTTATTTACAAATGTAAATGTTGTGACCATTTTCTTCTCAACCATTATTACATTATATATTAAAGTTGTTACCAAACCAACTTCAGTTCTAACCCTTCCAATTTCAAATTTATTTAATCCTAAATTTTTTTAGTTGTTAAATCATTTAAGGGTGATTGTAGTCATTTTTCATTTTTAAATATTATTAACATAATTGCCTCATTTAATTGATAATCTCGTTGATCAAAATATACTTATAAGAGAGATTCTTCTTTCTCCATAAGAGAGAACGTCATGTCATGTCCATTTCACTCGACAATTCAAAATTATGATAATATACTCTCTATATTTATATAATTTTTCCTTCACCCAAAATAATCTCACTTTATATTTTATTTTTTCTCAATTTGTAAATGGGCCTTTTTTTAGGCTTATACTTAATAAATCCCATTATGTCCCTCCAATTGAAATTAGACCCGTAAGATTGATCATGCTTAAAATACTTGATCATAAATAAAAGAAAAACCAAATTACTTGATATGTAGTTAAAATTTATATTAATTTCTTACTTCTCATGAAATTTATTATTTTTTATTACCTTTTATTTTTTAATGTTTAAACATTGATACCAATAAAATTTAAATAATATTTAATTCATAAAACTAATTACATATTTAAGGTTTTGACTTTAATCAAGACTACTATGACAAATGTCCGTGCTTTAAGCACGGGTGGTCAAGCTAGTTATTAATTAACCTGCATCTAAGTGGACCCCTTGCTTGTAGAAGAACGTCACCTATAATTAATATAGGCTATTCCACAATATGAATAACATAAGATTGCCATATGGATTCTGTGATCTCCTTTTGATAGATGATAGATGGCCTAATCCACGATCCTTTATATCATTTTCAGGCCAATCAACAGGCATTTGAAGAGGAGAATGAGGTCCAACCTTAATTGACGAAATATTCTCCAATAAAGAGTCCCACTACCACGACGCCCTCCAACCTGGGGAGGTCTTCACTGTAGTAAAGGCGCTTCCATGCAGAATTAACTATCCTGATGCTTGCATTAGAGTTAACAGGATATTATTATGACATCGATCAACTGTACGGTATGGAAATTCCAATGGACCCATGGACATCAAGCATATATCATCATTTCCCCATTATGAATATTATTGCCATCTTCCCATCCAATCTTAAGCAATATCATGGCTGGTACTGTTTGATCAACCAATAATAGAAGATAAAGAGAGATCAAAATGATATCAAATTACTTTCTTTTCTTCCTTTTATTACAGTCAAGAACAGACCTTTTACTTATTACATTATAACAAACACATTTGAGCTCCCCACATCACATTCACTTTCACTTGCTCGTGAATTGCGAGCATCACTTGATAAAATCACAAGATTTTAAATGAGTATAAAAAAAAGGGGAGAAGAAAAAAAAAATATGTCAGAAACAACATCATCATCTTCTGCACGTCTCAGTCAGTCCAACATTTGGTCAGCAGGGACTTGGCCAAAAATATCCGGACATGATTCCCAATTGCGCTGTTCCCTGGCCTCCCAATACCCACCACTGTATCGGTATGTGCCGCTTTCTTTATCCTTTACAAACCACCGTGGCTTCCAGCCCCTTTCTTGAAGCTTCCTCGACTGCTAGGCAACAAACACATTGTTAACACTGATGAATATAATAAAAATTGCAGCAAATGAAAATTTTAAATCCAATCAGCAATCCAACTAATATATTCCATCCTGAGGGTGTGTGTATATATATTATAAAAAAAAAAAAAAAAACCTCGACAGATCTTGACAAAAATAGAACCCATATCAAGCAGGTCAAAGCATGCATAGGCCATGGATAGATAAATCATGGTAATAGGGAAATCCTATTATCCTACCCAACCAACCAGTGAAAAAATAGCAGCATATACAATCAATGAGCTAAAAAAGTCAAAATTAATTGGACAATAGGGCCATGATAATTCTCATGGCAGCAGGACTGTGCATGAGCCCCCTGATATAGTTGACTAAAATATATCACCTTTCTGCAGGATAAGAAATCATTACCTGTCTTTGCCTATGTTCTAGTCGCTGCTTCTCAGCATCCGCCATTTCATACTCTCCATTCTCCAGGCACCTCTGGTCTGGTCTTAGCCTAGAATCTGTAGGTGGCAACTCATCCTACATATCAACGTGCATTTCAAATTAAAAAGGTGATGATGGTGATGGTTGTTGTTGCTGTTGCTGCTGGTACAACCAAGAGTTCTATTAAAAATGTAAAATATAATACTTCAACTCATCAGTCCACAAACCCTTACCCAAAGATGGGCATGGTTTCCAAATAGAATAACTTCAACTCACCTTTAATCCTGGTGTGAGTTCATTCAGCGTTATAGCAAAGCGTGTGAAGTTATATCTGGTGGGAAACTTAGGGGGCTTGCTCCTTTTCCAGAGCAAGCGGGCCTCCAATAGCGGTTCTGATCCTCTTAACTTTCCAGTGTAGTCTCCTAGCACATAATGCATGCTTTCATCCCACTTTCCAAACAGTGTGGCAACCGTCCTCCCATTTCTGTCTTGAACTATACCATGTACCTGCAATAGAAATAACACCCCTAAGTACCACTGGACCAGTTGGAAAAAATCAATAAGCATTCTCATTTTACTGTCATATCTGCATGTTTAGATGTTTTGCTCCTACCAATTAAGAAGTATTTTTTTTTAGACTTTAATATTTAGTAACAATGTCTTGCATTTCCACAGCCAATCTAATTCTTGTGCAAAATACAAGAGGATCACATGGCCAAAGGAGTTCTGCAGCCAAATAGGCAGTGGCCACGAGAGCAAGAAAGCTTTTCTTCTTGACTTTCTCAGACAATTATAGGCTGGAGATAATTGCTCATTAAGTCCCAGAATACCATAAATAGACACAAATTTCATGGAATACCAAAACAGATAGGAAAACAATCACAATATAGCAATTAGCAACTGTATAGTGAAAGTGAAATTCAACCAACCCCACAACGGTTGTGAGCACAAAAACCATGTATAATTAATTAAACCCCCAGTCATCCCACATGGGCTTAGAAACCACCCCTAGGAACCATGGGGCCATGGTTCCCAAAGCTGTCCCCCATGGGCTTAGGAACCTCTGGGAACCATGGGCCCAAGATTCCTTTTTGGGATCCATGGCAACCATTTTTTTGCATGTGTTTGTGTGTGTAAAGTTGCTCATATAGTTTGTATGAGCCAACATCTCTCATAGTATCATTTTCAAGCGTGTATCATCGTCATCATTGAAAGCCCGTACTCTGAAGTCCACTTTGTAAGTTCTACTTCTCTTATTACTCCAATTAAGATCTAGGTCACACCTCAATCTAACATGTTCCTTCTACCTACTACATTCCAAGTCCATATAGGCCTCCCCGTTCCCATAATTCCTTGTATTCCCACTACCAGTCTTCCAAGCACATCCCCAAACAATCTAAAATAATGTTAGCTGATTTTCTCCAACACTGAGCCACCTGTAGATTTTCTCTGGTATATTTCCTCACGAGTTCATCCTCTGTTTCTTCATGCATCCATCTTAATATACTCATCTTTAACTACAAGTATTTTTCTTCTTGTTTCTTCATTTCATCCATATAAAATTACAGTTTCTAACTTCAATAATACTAAAAGAATATAAAACAAAATGTCTCCCTTGGTTGAAGTCTCAGCTGTACCAAAGCTCATACCCTACTATAACCTTATAGAAAATGGACCGTAACTAAATCAATATTTGTCAAAATTGCACGATCTTAACCTTATTATAAAGTTAATTAAATAGCCCATCAACAGCAACAACCGTTTGACACTACAATGTCCTTCAACCACAAGAACCAATAATCCTTCTCTGAATCACTGGTCATGGTAGGGGCTAAGAATAGTAAAAGTACAAAAGAATGTTCCACATTACAATCTCGTTCAATTTTCAGCATCTCATCAAGTATCTTACTGCTGCAACCTTCACCTTACTGCTGCTGCAGTAATTCTATTGGATCTCCACGCTATTGACAGGCTCCTTCTAAAAGGATTGAGCAAAATTAATTTTAAGCCTATATTCTTGAGATGTATATTACTGAACCGTATAAGTTAATTCATCCAACAGCTTGTCTGTTTCAAGATGCCACAATTTGGAAGGGAGCTTAAAGAAATGACTCAATATAAAGATGGGCAGAACCAAGTATGACTGTATCATATCAGTTGAGAATTGAACCTTATAAATTCTAAGCAGTAAAATATTTACTACTGTCATGTAGATACGCAATTATGGGGATGAGCTAATATATATGATTAGATTAACTTCCGAAGGCAGAATCAGTAAGTGAATAAATTGCATATAATGTCTGCCTAAATATGAGGCGCTTAATCAAATACCTGGTGTGGATTTCGGTCAATGATTGACTGCTCCTTGAATTTAAGCTTACACGAGTATTCATGATTTCCTTGTATCCGCATGGTACCGTAGTGATCGCAATAAAGCTTTCCCAGTATAAGATTGTAAATTGAAGTTGTGACCTTAAGAGAGAGTACAGTAAGCATCTTGCATCTCAATAAAAATGTAATGGTAAAAGCATTTCTCATTACCAATTGTCATACCTTGCTCCACTGAAAAACTTCACCATCATCAAACTCAAGAGTTAAAACACCAACAGGATCAAGTTGAATTGAACGACCCCAAAACTTGCTTTTTAGATTACTGTCTCCCCAAAATTTCCATCCTCTGCCATCACAGTGGCATGCAACCACCATGGGGTGATGACTAACCTGTACCAAAAGTAAAATAAACATGATTCTTTGTCTTGAGAAATATGACCCAATCATTAGAAATATATTACAAAAATAAAATCAACAAAAAAGAAGATGAAATGCAATACAACCAACAAACTATCAACTGCATTCTATATGATTTAAAGCATCAATACCCTCAAGTATTTAAGTGAAAAAAAGGAACATAATAATATTAATATGTTTAGTTCAATGGACAATTAGAAATGTCCTTATGATTAATGAAACAGAAGAATACAAGAACCCGTCCCACAATGGAAGGTGCTCACTATTGCATTCTTGCGGTTGTGGGTTCGAGCCACGTTACCAATTAAAAATAAATAAATGAAGCAGAAGAAATATAAAAAAAAATTTACACGAGATCCTTGTTGTCGGGCACCATGGAACAGATCACATTTTACAACTGCAACCAAAACCAGTGAAGTAGACCAAGTTCTAGAATGTGCCTTGCAAGTTGCAACATGAATTCCCTTTTTCACTTCTTTTTTTTTCTTTTTTTTTTCTTTTTTCTTTTTGTGTGTGTGTGTGTGTGGAGCCGAACTTTCATCAACTACCAAAGGGTAAAAACAAAAAATACGAGGCCTGATCTCCTCCCATAGATGCTCATTGTCGGTAAAGAGATCAGCTACACTGACCACCTGGAGCACATCAAGGATAACGATAAAAACAGGACCTGAAAGGGAAAAAGGCCATAGCCTGATTGCAAGCAAAGAGAACCAAATCCCAGGTCTATATAACGAGGACCTGCTAAATCTGGGAATGGATTATGATGTGTCTCATCAATGAAGCCTCAGCTCTTTCTTTCTTTCTTTCTTCTCTCTTTCTGTAAAAGTAACTAGCTTCATCTTAATAGAAATAGGAAATGATCAAGGATAAAGAAAAAAATCCAAAAGAAAGGATCCTCAATCAAGACAATAGATGGTCTGAGAGGATAAGCTCATGGTGGCAGCAGAATTGCCAACAAGACAACATTATCTATGGGCCCCCAATTTGCGCAGGGAATTTCTAACGCTCCAAAAGTTCTGGTTCTTCTACTACAAAATGATGAGCAACCTACTTGATAGCCATTATGATGAGAATAACCCAGACCAATTGCAGTTGTATCCATGAAAGAGATCAATTGCATTTTTTTTTTGTTTTTTTGCTTAAAACTGCACATGTTGTATAAAAAATATGTACATGTAGATGCTAGTTTAGAGCAGCAAGTTACTATGTATAAAAATATGTATACGTAGATACCTAATAAAGCAGTCAGAAGGATTAACTGATTGACTAGAACATAAATATCAACATATAAGAACTTCGGCTGTAAAGAAACCTTCTCTGAGAAGAAACGAACGCCTTTGTCTGGATAGTCTGCCTCATATGTCTCCCCCAGAAGTGGATTAAAAGGCTTGCAATATCTTCCATCAGTTGAAGAATATCCAGATATAGCAAATGCTGCTACATTGAGAATCCTCATAAGGCTATTACCCTACAGATTTCAACCAGGCAGGCGATATTAGAAGTACATAATAAATAATATTAATAATACTACTTATAACAGCAAACAGGGAGTTAAAAAAGGACCATACTTGCTAATTCAAGGTGTCCAAGGTTCATTTGAATCTCCATTCTAGTGAACATTGTCTCTATTTTTTTTTTTTTTTTTTTATTTGCACTAGCCATTGTTTGGTCTTAGGTCTCCCACGAAACAAAGGTAGTACAACAATCACCAAGCTCTAATGAGTCAGCCTGAGCCGACACGCCAGATGGACGAAACTTCCCAACAAAACAGTCAAGCCTAGTACCAGGATCTACCACACAAATGATGGTGACGATCATCATCTGTTGTTGTTATTATTATCATCATCATCATCATCATCATCATTATTAAGGAGGATGGGGAGGACTTCCATCAGCTAACATCACAATTGCAATGTGTTCAAAATCGATATGGCAACAGCTAAAATATCAGCCTTAGTCAAAAATATTAGCATGCGAGAAGTACCCTTAGGTCATTACTGAAAAGCTAACAAGGGAAACCCTAAATAACACAACATATAATTCAACAGCTATATGGGTACTAGCTGCAATGACTACATTGTCGTCATGAAAAAGGAATTTATCACATATGATAACGTGTAATCAGAAGCAAACTTATACCAGCATGCTTTAACATGCCAAGCATGTATAATTCACTCAATTTATAATTAGTTTATCATATAACTCAAACAAGATATTAAAATCTGCAACAAAGTAATAAAAAGCATAAGTAGTTAAATTGAACTAGTCAGTGTAATATGCTTCCAAACAAAGTTGGAAGAAGGCATCAGTTAGAAGAAAAAATACAGTATTAAACTTATCAAGAACACAAATTAAATTTGTTCAGTAAAAATATTTGAAAAAGAGAACTTACCCTTTTACCCCATTCATATGCTCTGTCAACAAGGAAAGAGTATTCCAGATCTTCAAAACATTTCTGTAAAGAAGATAGAGGCTCATTAAAGAAAACAGGAAGACAGACTTTGGTAAGATCCTTTCCAATATTATCTTTTATCATCGACCAAAGGCTGACTCCTTTCTCTTTCTCAACTGGCTCAGGCAATTTTTTTCGTCGTCTGATGTGCGGATAGTTAAATCCCACCGAATTTAATGGAGCATCTCCACCACTCTCGGAACAGATAGAGTAGCGTTCATCATCCGAATCAAATGATGATTGCTGAAAATCAGACTCGCTACTTTTAAAAGAACTTGACGATAGAAAATCTCGTGTGTCAAAAAATGCATTGTCATCCTCATCTGTTTCTTCCTCCGCAGCATCGTTTCTTTCATTGTCATCATCAGAGTCAGTAACACTTCCTTCTGGAAAAACATTTACGCACACAAGAAGGACATGATAAAACAAATCAGTTAAGAACAGAGATGTTAGCAAAATAATACAGTCCTGAAGCACATATAGGAGAAAGGTCCTTTGAGCACGGATATCTGGAGAACAATTTCCATACACAAACATTTCCGGACTTGTCCAACCTTATTCATTTTGTGAAGCATGAAAAGAAAATCCCACAGAAGAAATAAAACATATGGTGCACAAGGTTATTCTTGGAGGATCTCACTGGAGGCTAAAAATGGCTACTATTTTTAAAGAAACATTTCTTAAAGATTAGTTTTAATAGGATATTGTGCTAACATTTTATTCCAGTTACTGTTTTTAAAGAAACATATCTTAAGGATTAGTTTTAATGGGATATTTCCCTAACATTTTATTCAAAGTATTGTTTACGATTGAGAGTTGAGACCCCTATTTCAATTAAGTGTAAAAATCCTAACCCCATAAAGAAAGCATCACCTTTTCCAGTCATCATGTTTTGAAGTGAAAAAATAAATATAATAAAATAAAATAATATATACTAAACTTGCAGAGAATATCAGTAAAAAAAATTCTAAGACCATTGCCTTGGTATAATTTGCATATTAGAAGTCCGTCAATTTAAAATTTGCTGGTTCAAAAAGGACAACAACTAGAGGCAAACCGGGGTGAGTGGGTATTGGTGGTGTGCTTCGTAATGAAAAAGGAGAAGCGTTGCTTGCTTGCATTTTCAACGAATATAGGAGTAAAGGATTCTAATCAAGCAGAGGTGTTGGCAACTTTGGAAGCTCTATGGATCATTTCAGCATCAGTTCAATGTTCATTAATTGTAGAGTGTGATTGTCTACAGTGAGGTGGATGATTCAAGGAAAGTCAAGGCCATGGAAATTCCAATTTTATTTTAACGAAATTAAAGAGTCGTCTTCTATGATGCATGTAACTTTTCGTCAACAAAAAGTATGATGGACGCTTTAGCTAAACAGAGGGTGGACAGAGTTTCTCCATCGGTGGTTTAAATTTTGTAATTTTTTGCATGGGGTATAATGCTCTTATAGCCTTTATTCCCTCTTGTGTTGAGCGTTGTATTGTGTATCTTTCCCTTTTCAAAACATAGTTCAGCGTTACCGACAAAAAAAATGGAAAATAGAAAATTGTAAATGTTAAAGAAAAAACAAATTAAAGGGAAAAAACCTAGCTTTAAAGGCTTTCTTCATGAATGACTCGTAAACCAAAGAAGATCATGAACTTTTTATATATTCCTATTAAAAGGACTAATTGCATTTCCTATAAACGAGCTACAATTCTACAATGCATCATACCACTATATTTGTCATTCTTCACTCTAGAAGCAGCTCCATGCTCCTCAAACTTTCTTTGGCTCTCATCAACAAGTGTATTCTCCAAGTCAACTTTTTCTGTCTACAGCACACATTTTAAAAAGGTTACGTTTTAGTATATGAACGAAAATTTCTAAGGTAAGATACCTTGCATGGTACTACCAAGTAAATAGATGTGGATGTGATACATCCGTCAAAAGGTTTTTGACAAAGAAAATGAGATATCAATATTGTTCATGCAAGATAATTATACTTTGCCATGATGCCACGTACGGAAAACCCTTTGAATTTGTAAGATGAGAGAATTTTTGTTGAAATTCTAGACTTGTATATATAAGCATGCACTACTGCAAGTTAAATTCAATTATGATTCCCATTGAACCTCGTGAATGTGAATACCTCTTACACCATATTTCTTACTTGTCCAGTTTACAGCTTAAATTATTAATTAAAGAGAGAATTCACAAGCAGAACTCCCTCCCTCCCTCCCTCCTTTATTTTATGAAGGATCCTTTAAAGTTTGTAGACCTATTATAAAGAAGTTGGTATCACAGGCTCCTATATCATTTTCTTCAGTTATTAGGAGTGACATTAAGTAAACTTAGGAACTCCAAGTAGGCAGAAAACATGGTACTTCTTGCACCACTCTCTCACCCGCACCATTTTTTAAACATAAACCAATTCCGTATACCAATTATAGCTTTCAAAATAAACAGCTTATAAACATGTTTCCTTTTTGCATAATACAACAGAGTATCCTTAACAAGCAGAGGCCAGCTCCAAACTTTATTGTAGCAGACTTCCAAACAATTATAGAGTGAGAAAAAAATAATCCGTCCTAACGGTCCATCAACATGAATGATAAAAAATGTCTAAGTAGTTCATCCACAGGCCCCTAACATCTCTAAGGATCCAACTCACTTGCCTTCTAGTAAGAGACAATGACAAGCTTCTTTGTCAGGGAAAGAAATCCATTACAAATACCGAAACCTTCATGTTACTGGTTAATGAGCATCCTTAGTTAACAAGTTGACGTTTAAATTAGTGGGAGAAAAAGTAGTTTTTGCACTTAAGGAATGCAATTCAGTATGTTCTGACTCTTGAACTACTCAAGAAATTTTGAAGATATTACAATTTACAGACAACAAGGCAACACTAGAAGGAAATTCAACTGGATACAAGCATGCACTGATGCCTGGAAAGCATTAGAAAGCACAAACTAAAAGTAACGACAGTATATACTACAATTCTTTTAACATCCATAAACAGTTTAAAAGATTCATCCTTCATCTACCAAGCACTGTGATGCATTGTAAAACGGCAAGTTAACTTTCGGCTCTTATTTTCAAAACAACCGATTTAAACATAAGATGTACCTATACTTTCTACAGGTCAGCATCTCAATTAGGGATAGCAATGGGTCTAGTGACCCACACCTATTGGGCCAGGATTGGGAGTGATTTTGGGCATGTTTAAAATTTTCAACATGGTCGGTTTTGCAGCCACACTCCATTTGTGATCCAACTACATGTATTGTTAATGAACATTACTTAAAGAACATTTGAGAGAAATTGCTCGCTTGACATTTTCATTCCTTATGTCTACAGGATGATTAGGCCGTATCAAACCTGAACCAACATATAGGATGATTTTCCTATCACATATCTCAACAAGTATCAGCTGGTGGGTCAGGTATTGATTTACACTATCTTTACTGTTATGGATTACCTTGAAGCACTGCCTCCCTCTGACAATGCATCCAAGAAATAACAGTGGGTACCCTGACACAGTGCCATCCCTATTACCAATAAAAAAAAAATAATTTGAAAATAATTTCCAACTTATTGCCTCTTTGCAACAGATGCATCCATTCAAGCATATTATAGCCCACCCAGGGGACGTGATGACCATCTCATTTACCAATACATAGACTCAAAACCACCAATCAGATTCAGCAAAAAAATGCAATTTCGTAATGCTTTCTGATTATTTGATGGATGTGGTAGACCATAGACCACATTTGAATTTCTAAAGGACTTGAACAGTTCTAAAGAGGGTTGTCTGGCCAGCAGTGGGGGGCAGTCTTAGATCATTTGTGCGTGCTCTATATAACATTTGCATGGTCTCTGATCATTTTTTATTGTTTTCTTCTTCAGTCAAAATAGACTGACAGGTTGATGTCACCTCAGTTGCATACTGGAAAACATTTTGATTGCATGGTGCCAAAGTAATTGCATTATGTTGGCGAAGGAAAATATATATGCATCTTGTGTAGTAAAGACTACTGTGATGTGAGAATCAAGAGACAGCCCAGTGGAGAGGGGCGTCTCATCTCACCTAGCCACCCAAGGATCAATCCTTGGGTGGGTAGATTATCCCACATGTACAGTACCACCGATCCAATCTAGCCCAAAATAAAAAAAATAAAAGTAAAAATAAAGGACTAGGGTGATAATAACCCAGACATAGGATCTATCAAACCTGACCTCAAGAACAGCCCTATACCACTATACGATTAGCATAGGGGCCTCCTCATTCATGTCACTTCAGTGCCAGAACTAAAACCTCACTTATGTTACAACCCAGTCAGCATATGGAGGAGCTTACAAAGTTTTTGTCTTTGTTTATGCCATGTTGGGGTCATTAAAGTCTAAATCATGTGCCTTTTCAGAGATGGGTAAAATTCATTTGTCGAACAATGTTTGAACTAAATGAAATTAGATCCTGGGATGTGTTATACAATTACCATTCCAACAAGCACAAGATTGTACCATTATTTTTAAGAAGTTACGGCCCATTTTTTAATAAGGTACGACCTCAGGGTTCAAATTGAAATAGTTGAACTCTATCTTAGGCATTTAATTGTTAGAAGGAAATTGTATGGATAGATGTCCCATCTTCCCCAATTCCCCCTCTTGAGCAAGTTAAAGGGACACTAAATTGCTGCCAAATGAAAACGAGGAGTCGAGGGCATGAAGACAACAATACAGTTACACGTAAAGACACTATATTTGAACTTATCAACAAATTAAAAGGGAAGAAATTATTAAAAATTCAGTCAGCTTAAGAATAAAACAAATAAAACCCTGTTGGGAAATTTTAAGAACTTGTGGCATTTATTCATTTATTTCACAAGTTAATGCAATGACTAATAAATAAGTAATCAAGTTTTTGACTAAAGAGCACCATCCTCGAGTGCCTGACCACAATATTGTCTGCGGAATGGAAGCATCCTTGTATGCATTCATGCAAACAGTAGGCATTCATGGAAACATGTAAAATAAATACATTGGAATATTACTTCCCATGACAAAAGCAGTCAGACTCTACATTCACCCTTGAGGGGTGGAGTCCTACTCCTACATGCATCTTGTAGAAAGCAAGGGACTCAGACAATTCATACTAATTGCACTAATCAGCACTACTAACCATCCAAATACATCAAGGGATATCAGATGGTTAGATTTACAGGGTACAGTCCATCGACGGTGGGGCACATAATTTGAACAGACTGAATTGGCCTGCATACATGCCACCTCTAAAGGTGGATGAGTTACCAAGAACTCTTGCTCCCTTACAGAGTAAAAGCAAAAACATCTCATCCATGATGAAACTGCTCCACGTAGGTAAAGCTACGCGAGCAGTTCCTATGAAATAACAGCCAAACTCATCCATTTCAAGGAAAAACAAATCTCAAGCAAGAGATGACTTTGAAAGCGAGATAAAAGAATCAAACAATTTTTCTTTTGTTTCTCTCTCTCTTTTTTCCTCTTCAACTATCGAAGTTCGAAAAATGAGGCAGAGCACTAATTCCATCATACACATTTACTCTTCTTTTTTTTTTTTACAGATTGAATACACAACAGCCATTCTCCTTCCAAGTTAGCAAAAACAAAAAAAAAAGGAGAAAAACAAACACATTACCATTTACCAATCCACATCCACATCTATCCAAATCTAACACTTGTTGAAGAAGCTCATAATCAGGAATCAAAGAATTCTGAATTTTCCGCAGTAGAAGAATTTCTCTTTTTTCGTATTGAAATAATTATACCTCTAACTGCCGCAAGGAATCCATGAGGAGCGACTGCTTATGCTTGAGAATCATTAGCTGATTATGCAGCACAACAAACTCGTTCCTCATGATCTGCTCGCAGTCCTGGATCGCCGCCTCATTGAGGCCCTCCTCCTGCAGCCGCTGCCGCAGCTTCTCCGTCGAGACGATGAAGCTCTCGATGGGCGCCATTAGCTCGCTGTTGGACATTCTAGGAAACATGTCCTTCACGGCCTGCAGCGCCTCCATCCACGCCGCCCGATCTTCGCGAGTCTCCGCCCGCAGATGGAGGCGCTTGGTGCCCGTGAAAATCGAGAACCGCTTGTCATCCGATCTGCTCTCTCTAATGGAGGAGACCTAGAAATATCAAATCCAAGGATCATAGACATAAATCTGTGGTGAATTTCTCCAATTCAGCATAAAAACGGATCGGAAATCGATCGAATTAAGACGAAAAGAGATGGAATTTCCGGAATCTACCTTGAGGTGGATTTCTCCAAAGGGCCTTCTCCGAGCGTGAGATTGGCCGTTCCGGTGGCGGCGGGAGGCGCGCTTCATCGATTCCTCGCCGATAACCTTCGATCCCTTCTCGGTTTCCTCATTGACCTCGATTTTATCGGGGCCGTGTATCTTGTAATAGGAGAGGACGCCGTCCTGAAGAGCGAACCACCGCGGCCGCCATCCCTTGCCGTAATTCACCCACTTTTGGAGGATTCCAGCGATCCCGCTGCCGACGATCCCGTTCAGCTTGACGTCGCGGGGATCTCCAGCGAGGAGCGGGGGCTCCGCCGGCAACGAAGCGGCGCGGGGGCGGGCGTTGCCGTTGGAATTGGTCTCGGCGGATGAGAAGGAGGAGTCGCGGCTGCTGCGCGCGGCGGCGGACGAGAGGTTTTCGGGCCGGACGGTGGGCATCGGTTCGTGGAATTCCGGGAAAGGAGAGGGCGATTGGCGGTCGACGGGCACGGTGGACACGCAGCAGAAGGGATGCATGGAGTAGTTTTTAAGATGGAGGGAGGTGGGGGATCACGGGATTTCGTTGACCCGACTTGCACCGAATGGAAGGGGGAGGGAGATGAAGAGAGGTGGTGTCATGGAGGGAGATTTTGATTTGGACGGGTAATGAAGGGAGTGGGAAGAGGAAGAGAGAGAGAAAGACCCGGAGCGTATTAATACGTATAGATATACGGATACGGTACATATCCGTACAGATCGGGTTGGCAGTAGGCGACGGCGATTCCGAGAAGGCCGACACGACACGACACGGAAACGGGTGAATTGTGCCGGAGTGGGTAGAAACGTACGGACGCGGCCAGGAGGATGGACGGCAAACCTACGCGATTTAAAATGCGGTTGCGGTTGGGCTTCTTCGTTTCGGTGGTCCGCTTGGACTTTGAATTCGAGTGGCTCACGGGGATTCGTGCCTCGGAAACTCAGTCTGACTCGGCCAAATTGTGGCGAGTTGCTTGGTTCGATTAGTTTTTTAGATTGGGTGACTTTAGATGAGGGAGGACAGATGCTTGGGCTGACTCTTACATATTGGCTTAGGTTGGTCATTTGTTTTTTGTGGGTGAGTCTGAGTTAGTTTGTGATCGTTTTTTAAACTGGGTTGAGTTGGGCTGTCACTCGAGAAGGAATTAGTTCCTTGTCCTTGATTTCGAATCTCTCTATGGGAAGATGAGGACAGGCTGAAAAATTAACCGAAGTTTGATTTTGTGGCCTGGACATTTTTGCTAACTTGTTTTCTCCATTCAATTCCTTGCACCTCATTTGGGTGTACGTCCGATAAAAGAATTTCCACACCTTGTTACACATGTCATGCATGAATGAACACAAATAAATGTAATCATTTGTGAAAATTTACATGTGTAATTAATAATTTCATATGTAAACGAATGTAAAAAAATAAAAACGACCAAGGTTTTTTAAAAAGGTAGAGAAAATAGAGTGAATAGGGATCTTATTTTCTCCAAGTATCTTCTGTTTTTCAATTATTTTCTCAATTTATTCATATGACCCTTAGGGCCATTTAGATATTAAGAAGAAAGAAGGTTAAATTTGTGGAGGTTCATATGTAGTGTTTCTTTACATGACGTCTCTAACCAATAGATCTACAATCAAGAGTTTTCACTCTCACATGAAAAGTCATATAACAATTTGGATGCACGTTGTATTTCTTGGGCTTCTATGATCATAAGAGGAAATGTTCATTGAGTCGGTGAAATGAGTAAACGTGACTTTACTGAGCTCGCTTGGATGAGTGTCAACTATGAAGGGGCAGTGAGAATTGAAATGTCTTGGTAAGAGCTATATGCAAACAATCAAGACCACCCTACACGATTAAATATATATTCTTGAGCAATCTACCAACGTATTATGCACTATGATACGTCTAAACTATGTACTTAGAACCCTATGCGCTTAAATATGTCAACACTCATCTTGTTAACTTTATTGATTTAAATTTAAAAGGGAGAGAAATCAAATCCACATTATTTTAGCTCATTTGGCAAGGGCTTTAAATTTATGAACTGAAATCCGTGATTCGAGTCTCATACTAGTCACACAAAACTGGTTAAATAAAAAAAAAACAATCATAATATTAATTTAGAATATATATATATATATATATAGAAAAAAAAAACAAGTACATAGGAAATATTAATCTATTTGCAACATGGATTGGGGCTTAACATCTCCTAAGAAGATGTAAGCTTCTAGAAAATGGAGAAGTTTAATTAAAATAAACAATAGTAATTAGAATATTAAGTTACTATGCAATTAATTGTTATCAACCAATGACTATGAACCAGGATTATAAAACAAACTCCTTCAAAAATATAAATGGCTGGTTAGAGACATTGATAAGACAAGAGTGTAGGATCAAATCTAACTAAAGTTCACTAAATCAGATGTCAAGTTTGTGGACAAAGTGTAATTTTGAGAATGTGTTTGATGCCCACTTTAAGTGGGCCCATGATTGTGGATGGTGGGAACATATATACCATGCAAAAAGTGGCTTTATGTTGCTAGGATCCCCACGCTATAATTGGACAGGGTATCGTAAACAGTTTTTCTTGTTTCCTGTTCCTTCTTGAGAAGGAAGGTCACAGTACATATGGAGCCCAATCAATATTTGCAGACGTTCAGTTGTACGCACAAACACTATATATGTCTCTAATTAGCCAATGATCTTTAATTGCCATTTGGATGTAGAGAAAAAGAAATCAATTCTACTTTCAAGTTTGTAGTGAATGGGAAAAAAGAAACTGGTTTTCAATTCAAATTTGCAGTGTGAATAATTTTCTATGCTTATTCCCCCCCCCCCCCCCCCCCCCCCCCCCCCCCTCTCAAGGACATGCAAACATCGCTTACCAATTGCTCTAGACAATGTGACTACTGTTGTCTTCTGCAGATTGGTATGCTTTTGCACATGGTTTGTAAAAAAGCATGCATATTGTCCTGCATGTTGCTCTCATGTTTGTACAAATGTGATCAACAAGAAGAAAGTAAGATTAGAGTAATTCACTTCTAACTCTAGGAGCAATTAGAACTATAAGATCTCATCTACAATGTTAAGGTCAAGTGGTTTGTCGATATATAAGATGGACTGTAGGGGGAACTTTAACTTTGCTAAGATTTGAATTACTAAGGTGATAGATGCGTATTACTTTTGAAAATTCTATGAGGGCTACCAGAATGGATTACTAGTTCTATTTAACCAATCAATGCAGCGGAAATAAACCAATCAGACAATTTAGAACTAGTTATCTACCAATCACACACCACAAGAAGGCAGACACAATATTTAACGTGGAAACCCTATCTAGAGAGAAAAACTACGAACCAGAAATCAAGAGTTAACGAACAGTTACAAGATATACTCACAAGCTCATTTACCTCAGTCTGTACCTCGACCTAAGGACTGTAGTTATTCTTGTAAAGAATCCACTGACACGACATCCACCGCGCTCCGTTCTCCTTACTTGATCTCATCGCACCTTGTCAACCAAGATGATCAATCTTCTACAAGAAAAGTAGAAGCAGCAATAACCTTCTAGAGCAGCCTTTCAGAATGATCTCTCAATGGCTCTAGAGAATAAACTCTCTCTAAGATATCTCTGACTCAAATCAATGAGAGTTGTGATGGTTCATCTTAGGGTTGAGAGAAACATCATATAAATAGCCCAAAATTCGTGCGTTAGACTTAATGCACAAGTAAGACTCAAACTGGGAAACATTGTCTCAAAAGGAAACAATTTCGTATAGAAACTGGAGATTTCCCGAACTCTGCGCACCTGTCCGATCGATCGCCCCTGCAGGTCCGATCGATCGGCCTGATATTTAACTGAGGCCTTTTTCTGACCGATCGATCGGTCTGAGGCTCCGATCGATCGGGCCTGGGGAATTTCGCCCGGTCTTCTTTTTTCTTCTATTCTTCACTTTAGCTCTTCTGGCGACACATCCACAGTCCATTCTAAAATAAATTAGAAAATACAATTCAATGGACCCGGAGTTTTGTCCAACCCATGAATTAGCCAATAAAAATACTAACAACTTTCTTATTCTTCACTTGACTCAATCTTCATTGAAGGAGACGATATTTTTGCTGGTCTTTTTTATTTTCACCTTTGATTCCACATTCTTAACCACATATAGATATACTAAGTGTTATAATTTCTAGGAACTCAGTTATATGAAATAAATAAGCTTTAGAAAAAATTAGATTGGTGCCACAATGGTCACTCTGCTGATAGAGTATGGCACCTCAACTGATAAAGGTTGTTTCTCAATTTAGGCATCTTCGGACAATGGCAAAGTCATTATTTAGATCTTAAAGTGCTTTTAGTGGATATGACTAAGAAATACACTAAAAAAAGCATTGTAGCTTATAAGAATTTTTCAAAACAAAAACTCAAGAAACAACAACTTCGACCAATAAAAACACAGTAACTATCTTACAGAGGGACAGAGAGATGGGCCAAAAAGTTAAGATCCATGTTGTAATCCATAGTTTTTTTATAGAAATTAATATAGTTTACTCAGTACGTCTCATTATGAATGGATTGGATTGGAATACAGTTTTGCCACATCTCACAATGATTTTTACTTGCTGGAGAAATTTCTACTATGAGAGCTCTGTAGGGCACACTTCGGCCAACCTTTGATTTATAACACTCATATCAACTTTTAATCGGTGCAGCCCTTATAACACTTATATCACCTCCGGCCCACTTCCTTCGTCCCGCCAATTACCTGGCACTATGTTCATTTTTATGCTCATTAAGCCTTGAGTCACTATTGGTCTCAAAATTATTCATGGTCAAAAGACCATTAAACTTTAAGATTGTTAAACCAATAATTAGGATAATCTGAACGGACAGATTATTTACATGACCCATGTCTATAAAGAGACCTTTCCATCTAACCTATCTCCAGTGATTGAAAAGCATCCAAGTGAGTTCCACAAACTGCACGCAGGCTTAAGCACATATACAATCTACTCATATGTGAAAACCCTCCTTTATTTAAATATATTCGCTTTGAGGTACTCTTTTAGTGGGATCGAACCGGTTTATAATTGGATGATACTATAATCAATCAGGTATGGATCCGGATTGGGTCAATCCAAGATCCTACCGGTGTCCAATTGGCTCATGGCTGGTTCCAGTCCATTACAAGTAAGTAACAGACCAAACTAAATTACAAAACATCATTATAATGTTAAGAACTGTTGGATGCTGGGTCACAATCAGGATCTAACCCAATGTGCTTAAACTTGAACCTAGACCCACCATTGTTTTTCTTGTCGGGTCTGATAAGGCCTTCAACACAGGGGTAGCTCTAACAGTTCTAAATCAGATGCATAGCATTAAATGTTGTATCTGTATCTAACCCCTAACAGATTCTGACTCATATGTCATAAACAATACAGTAAGTATAACATTTATTACTGATAGTTCTTTTGATCCTACAATCAATAAAGACCATCCAACTTTGGAGCATGTCTTGGATATACTATCCAAGAGTTTACATTCAAAGGATTTTGGTTCTTTTAAACTGTTTGGTGTTCAAGTATTGATGTTTCTAAGGATAATATAGATGGAGAGTTCCATAAAACTCCCCAACAAAGGAATATTCTTTTAGAGAGTCCTGCCTTGGCAGGTATATGCTAAGAAGCCTATCACAGCCACCCCAGGTTACCTCTATTCCAACCATGATACTTCCCTTTCTTGTCTGGTTCCACTAAAGTCACGGAATGCTTGCGGGCCCATTGGCCGGTGTGGATTAATTTTTTTATAAAATATCAAATTAATTGGATATTATTAGCTGTCGGATTTAAAAGCCATAAAATAGATGATCGGCATATGTAGAGAGAGTTCATATTTCAGCCATCCATTCCATAATTATAGATTGTATGTTGTCCATTTACACACACACATATATATATATATATGAAAATATTCAAGTGAGGGACACTTCCTTTTTTTGGTATTTTCAAGTACAAAAGACAAGTACACTTCTCTTTTATACTTAAAAATACTTAAAAAGGGGAGTTTTCCTCACCCTATGGTGAAGGAATCCCTCACTAGAATATCCCAATATATATATAGAGTGAGGAATGTTCAAGTGCATCAATCTCTCACCATATGGTGAGAGATGCTTCTATAAATGGGGGATTTCAAGTACATAGGGTGAAGTACAAAAGGGGGATTCATGTGCAAAAAAGAGAAAGTGCCCTCACCCTATGGTGAGAAATGGATGCACTTGAATATTTCTCATATATATATATATATGGGAGATACTCCAATTAGATCACATCTCACATTACTATGAGAGATAACGTGGGGGCCCTTACATCCATATCCAATGCCAACAATTTAAATGTGAGGGTCATCACCCCTTTCTGCATATAATAGGGAGATGCTCATATGAGAGATATCTCTCACTTTATATGAGAGATATGGGTGTGAGTCCTCACATTTAAGTTGTTGGCATTTGATATAGATGTGTGTGTGTATATATATATATATATATAATGACTTTCTCTCTTTGCACATAAACATTCTTTTTTTGCATATGACCATATATGGTTTTTCCTCTTTTGTATATGAATATTTTCAATTATGTAAGTGTCTCTCACCCTATGGTGAGGGATGGATGCTCGTGAATATTCTAATATATATATATATATATATATATGAAAGATGCTCATGTGAGAGCATCTCTCACCTTATATGAGAGATAAGGTGGGGGCCCTTACATTTAATTTGTTGGCATTGAATATAGATGTGAGGGCCCCCACCGTATCCCTCATATAAAGTGAGAGATATCTCTCATATAAGCATGTCCATATATATATATATATATATATATATAATTAACATAATATATTTTCGTCTAATAGGGTAAGTGGTTCATGTGCTCTACTTAAAGACTTGTCAGGCATTTTTTTGCGTCTATTGGCCCCGCTACAAGGATGATTTATAGAGTTGCCATTTCTCGATAATTAGATGGGTGCTTGCCATTAAAGATTTTGGAAACGAACATTTGATATGGAAATCTACTCTTTTGATGTTCTTATCATTTATTTTATGACCTTAAATTGACTGTAATAATATTCAAATAAATTTGAATTTCAACGACTAAATAACCTTCAAATACGGAGACTGTAAATCGAAGAAAATTTCGAAAAGTCTTTGTTTTAATAAAAGCAAGTCTCCCAAGTGAAAGCTCCTCTAGTATAGAACTCGTTTATCAAAGTTTTATTTAGTGTAGTTTCTTGACTGCTTTTAACTTCTTTATTCCAAAAGATTAGTTTGAAGAGGTCATTCAGATTTTAAATCGTTTTTGAAAATATAGGTTAGTTGGTGATCTAATTAAGCACACAGACATTGAAATGTTTCAGGGAGAAGTTTCCTAGAAGTTCATTTCTTCGTTAAACTGTTCGAACCCCACTACTAATGCTTAGCAGCATGGCATACTAAATCAGCCGTTCAAAATTCAAACTACTATACGTAATGCATACATTTGCTGATTTTGTAGTCTGAGTTTGATTGATTCATTAGTAGGTTTTTTTTAGTTAGGGATTCTTTATGGCATAGTTTCTCTTAAAATAGGGTTTCACAAGATAATGACAAAAGACGCCAAAATGATAGTAGTGTCTCTTGACACTGGCTTAAAAATAGAAAAAAAGTGATTCGCGATACCATGGGACTTTCATGGAAATCTTCCACCATATGTTGATTTTTAAAATTCTTCACATTTAGTAATCATTTATGGGAGCTATAAATCTACAAATTTTCTTGTACGAATTCTATAAAAAAAATCACAATATCATGGGATTTTATAAGTTTTATGGGATTTATCAACTTCTTTAAAATGTAGTGACAAAAGGCAGCAACAAAAAATGCGGTTTTATCTTTTATCATATATTTATATATTCTTGAAAGAAAAAATCAACATTTGGTAATCAATTAGTAGGAGCTATAAACTTGTGAGTTTTTTATATAAATTCTGAAAAGAAAACCCACAATATCATGAGATCTTAGCTGTGGAAAACTTCATGATATAATTAGATTCTGGAAAAAGAAAATAGTTGAACAAAAAGGTTGAGCCGCATCAATCGACTATGCTGTCATTTTGGTGTCTTATGTCATTGTTTCGTAGAATTTGAGCTTAAGAGGGATTAAATCCTAAAAGGTTGTTTAACTTAAAAGGGTTTTTTTAAGAAGTTCAAACCCATGATTTAAACATGGGTAAACATTTCAAGAAATTGATCATAAAAAAATGTCAGCATGACACTCACTTCACACCTACACCATCCACACAGATAAGTCCCAACAACATGATTTCCTGATATGACCAATTTGTAACAGTTTTGCACTCCAAGATATGAGTTCCCAGTTTCCTACCCATATTTAAAATCTACTAGTTGAGCTGGCATGTGCAAGGCCTAACCACATATATGAAGAAAAATATAGGTGAAGTCATTGCCTTGACAATAGCTACTGTTAGACTTTTTTTTCTTAACGATAGTATCATTGGACTTGGTCATTTGTATTGAGCATTACAATGTAGTGGAGATGGCTAGACACAATAAACAAAAAAAAGACTATATGGGAGTTTAAACAACAATGAGTTGACATTCCAACGCAAGTGGAGGGACCTCCCACTAAAAATAGGGAAGAAGCTTCATTGGCTTTTGTGGTATTTAAGATGGTTAAAAGAATACAACAAGTGGTTGTTCAGTTGGTTTGTTGACAACCTTTCATGTCACCTCGGTGCATAGGAATCCATCTTGAAAATACCAATCCTCGTGCTTGTGTGGGTCGTATTGGGTCCTAACTTCCAATAGTAAAGGAAATAAGGAAGGGAAGGACGGCTCAAAGAAACAAGCAAGAAAAAGAATTTGAAAGAAAATAAAAACTATAAAAAAGAGGAAAAAGAGTTAATAACAATTTTGTGTTTTGTGTGAAATACAAGACACCCCCAATAACAAAGTGCTCGTCTCACACAGGTATTCATGAGGGACCAATCCCTAGACTGGTAAGTTGTGTCTCAGCAGGGTGTGTAGGACTCACCCATCAAGCAAAAACAGAAGAAAAAAAGTTAGTGTTTTGTGGGGCTTGAGAGATCTCTAGAAATTAGATTTTAAAAAAAGGGAGGTCCAACTCTATTGAATGTTCTACCAAAAATTTATAACTCTATTCAAGGTTACAGGTTGAGCTGTCACTTTTAGAATAAAAAGGTCAAAATAACCGTATTCTAACAGCAGAACCATGGAAACTATAAAAATATTGGACTAAAATGTTACGATCCATAATTTTACAATGGCCAAAGGATTATCCCTATAGCGGGTTTAAAGCTAAGAATATCCATCAGTGAAATGGGGATTAGGAATAAGAATATCCGAATTCCAGACCATCAAGGATGTTAAAATAGGGTTTAAGAATAAGCAACCAATTAATATCAACACACCGCCTTTGGGTTGGATTTGTATCAACAACCGCAAGTATAGTCCAACACCGTGGAATTAATTGGGCCCATTTTCATCAATGCAGTCCCTTTAATACTCTTTTAATCCATAAACTCGCATCACACTCGATTTCATAATCATTGGACCTTCACTCATTAGTTGAGATTCCAGAAAATCTACTATTAAGACACCATTAAACTTTAATACGGTTAAATAAAAGACTAAGATAATCTGGTGTGGCTGATTTTTTAGATTCCCCTTATCTACGAGGAATCATTTCCATCTGTCCTCCTCCCATTAATAAATTTGCATCAAAGTGGACGCCACAAGCCGGCCTGCATATAAGCTATATGCAATATCCTCGTAGAAAAACATATCGCCTTATCAATTCTACGCAAAACTGTTGCCTCTTCTTTAAAGCTTGCCTCCTTGAAAGGTGGAGGTTTTAGTAGGAAAACTCGAGAACGTTTTTTTCTTAAAAAAAAAAGGCAGTTTATCAAATCACTTTCACTTCTCATAAAAATAAAAAAAAGTGATTTGCGATACCATGGGACTTTCATGGAAATCTTTAAATCCTAGTCCCTTTTCTCATCATTTTTTCTTCCATCATATATTGAATTTTAAAATTCTTCACATTTAGTAATCATTTAGTGGGAGCTATAATTCTACAAATTCTTTCTATAAAAAAAATCACAATATCATGGGATTTTATAAGTTTTATGGGATTTATCAATTTCTTTAAAATGTAGTGACAAAAGGCAGCAACAAAAAATGCGGTTTTATCTTTTATCATATATTTATTTTTGAAAGAAAAAATCAACATTTGGTAAACAATTAGTAGGAGCTATAAAGTTGTGAGTTCTTTTATATAAATTCTGAAAAAGAAAACCCACAATATCATGAGATCTTAACTGTGGAAAACTTCATGATATCATTAGATTCTGGAAAAAAAAAATAGTTGAAAGAAAAGGTTGAGCAGCGTCGATCGACTATGCTGTCATTTTGGTGTCTTCTGTCATTGTTTCATGGAATCTGAGTTTAAGAATGATTAAATCCTAAAAGGTTGTTTTACTTAAAAGGGTATTTTTTAGAAGTTCAAACCCATGTTTTTAAACATGGGTAAACATTTCAACAAATTGATAATAAAAAAATGTCAACATGATACTCACTTCACACCTACACAATCGCACACAGATAATTAAGTCTCAACAACATGATTCCCTGATATGGTCAATATGTAACAGTTTTTCACCTCCAAGATGAGTTTCCAGTTTCCTACCCATATTTAAAATCTACTTCGTCGAGCTGGCAGGTGCAAGACCCAAACAAATATATGAAGAAAAATATAGGTGACACTGTTCTTTATTGTATCACAATTTGACAAATCCGCACACTTTGATTGAAAAACATGACAATTGTGATGTGATGTCAGATGTAACTCACAATTAACTTTGTATTTAGCTTTCTAATTCATCTTCATATATATATGGAAGTGTAATCAATAGCAATTATGTAAAGGTTGCTAATTTAAAACCTATATTGAAGTCATTGCCTTGACAATAGCTACTGTTAGACTTTATTTTTCTTAACGATTGTATCATTGGACTCAGTCATTTGTATTGAGCATTACAATGTAGTGGAGATGTCTAGACACAAAAATTAAAAAAAGAGTATTTGGGAGTTTAAACAAACATGAGTTGACCTTCCGACGCAAGTGGAGGGTCCTCCCACCAAAAATAGCGAAGAGGCTTCCTTGGCTTTTGTGGTATTTAAGATGGTTAAAAGAAGACAAGGGGTTGTTCAGTTTGTTGGCAACCTCTCATGTCACCTCGGTGCATAGGGATCCATCTTTGAATATACCAATCCTCCGTGCTTGTGTGGGAAGGACGGCTAAAAGAAAAAAGCAAGAAAAATAATTTGAAAGAAAAAATAAATTATAAAAAAGAGCTAATAACAAGTTAGTGTTTTGTGTGAAATACAAGACATCCCCAATAACATGGGGCTCGTCTCACACAGTTATTCATGAGGGAACAATCCCTAGGTAGGTAAGTTGTCTCGTAGGTTGTGTAGGACTCACCCATTATTTCTCTTTAAAGCTGAATGTTGGTTATAAAAAAAAACCTAAAAAAACCCTCAATTCTGACCTTAGGAGAAACCACATCAGGTTATTGGGGCCCATTTGTGTATTTGCCATTTCAAAAACACATAATATATGCCTTTTTAATAAAAGGTGTCTCTTAGGCTAAATTTATGCATTTTCAATAAAATGTCTCTTTGGCCCATTTGTGTGGATATAACCAAATTCAAAGGGATGCCTTCCATCTCTATAAAGTAAAGTTATTTTTAAAGTTTTTATATAATATTCAAAATGAGCATAAATGCATATGAATCATTTATTTTGTGTATGCTGACATGGATTAAGCAATGAAAGGTTTGGTTTTCATAATTTTTTTGTTGATTTAAAAAAAATTGCAATAGATTTATATGAATGGGATATTAGTTTTAATATATTGTTCAGAACTTAACATATGCGATTTTTTTGGTTTTTTTTAAATGCACAAGGAGCAACCAGTAACAATTTTTTTTGGAACCTGCAATAGCAGTTGGACATATTTAAACACACAAGGAGCAACCGAACATATAACATACAACAGAAACTAGAAAATAGATGTATGGTTTGTGACAGCCACTTGGAAAGAAATAATTAATTAAGCTCAAGAAAATTCATATACAAGTCAACTCTTCTAACTATTTTAGCTCAATGGGTTTCTCCTGTAAGGAGATTGCTCCGCTTTCCTAGAAGAGCTGTGACTCAGTGATGGCTACTGTTGATTTTCCTTGGCATTAGCCCTTACAAGAGACTGAGAACGCGGTGATGCTATAAGAAAGTGATTAAAACAATCAAAATTGGAGAGGACAAGAATATGGAATATTTAAAGTTAATATTGTACAAAAATTCATTGGGGGCCCAAAAAATTCATTGGGGGCCTTATGGAAAAAATTAGTGGGCCCCACCAAAATTAGAATTAAAATTTAGAAATCCACTCGGGGTCAGGCCCCCAATGGTAATACACTCCGTCCACCACTGCCTATATGCAGTATGCTTGTAGAAAAACATATTGCCTTATCAACTCTACGCAAAACCTACTGCCTCTTCTCTTTGCCTCCTTGAAAGGCGGAGCTTTTAGTAGGAAAACTTAAGAAAGCTTTTTCTTAAGAAAAAAGGAAGACAGTTTATCAAATCACTTTCACTTCTCATAAAAAAAAAAAAATAGTTGCAGTTAAAAAAAAAACAAGTATTTTTGTCAACGTCATGCACAATATTATTACTTGCTGGTGGAGGCAGTATTCCAAGGTACACGTAAAAAAGCCGTTTTCTTAACATTTACCCAATCAGAAAAGAAAAGAAAATTAATATTTCTTGTATTGAAAGTAAACTTAGATTTAATTGGGATTAGGATTGTAGTGAGTGGGACCCTGTCAGTAATTGAGACCAATTCACAAGGTGAGCCCCAGTGACGTAGCTGATGCCACCCCCCAACAGAACAGTTGTTGTCATCAAATAAATGAATTGGGCTGTTAAAAAGAAGAAGAAGAAGAAGAAGATTGGGAATGGGAAGCAATTAATTAGAGAACAGTGGTACCATTGGTTTACTGTCAATGACCAGGGTTGTTCACTGGAGTGAATTTTGTTGGCTGACCCATTTGAAGACCCTATCATATTTATGATCTGATCAGCAGATGGCTTGTTAGAGATGAAAAGAGATACACATGGCATGAAGTTTGTCTGCACTGGATACATTTGATAAGAATGGTCTTTGTACAATGTGGAAATAAATGACAGATTTTGGGTGCACACTAAACTCTCAATTGAATAGACGGTCCCTTGGGCAAACCAGAATATCATTTAGTTATGCTTGGATTTTTTTTTTTCTTAGATTGAAAAGAGCTGAAGTCCTCAAAATCTATAGTCCTTTAAATCCAAATGTGTAGAAAACCATTATTTCTAGAGAATTGAGAATTGAGAATTGAGAATTGAGAATTGACAACCTATACTTGTCACACTGGACTTTCCAAAATCACAAGGAATGTAAGAGGCATTGTCCAATATCCTAGTAATCATAATTGTGGAAGCTAAACTCAACTTGTGGCACATGAGCAGGCCCGCCAGTACTGTGAGATTAAAATAGAAATAGAGCAGTAGAATAGTCACTCAGAAATCTATTAACTCTCTTGAATATTTTTAGCTATCAAATTTGAAACCCTCAATCTAGAATATGGCTGACAATATGTAACTAATCCACATCAACAAGCCCACTGATACAACCTCCTGTTGCTTTGTAAAATCCGGAAGCAAGCACACAAAGTGTAGATTGCCAAAGTTCAGCAAGGATTTTTGCAGAAAACAACAACCAACAACTGTCATACAAGCGCTGGTTAAACTTTGGAGACTGAGAGTTACATAGGAAAGGCAAATGTTACATCGTAATAAACATGAAGTAAAATAAATGTGAGATGAAGTAGGCAATGAAATAAAGTGAGATGGAGAGAGATCCTATGGACTTTATTTTATTGCATTAAAACATGCTTTTATGAGGTAAATAAAAAGTGGCTTGTGGTAAAAATATATAGTAAAATAAAGTGGCGGCCAGACTTTACTGTCATAAAGAATATTTGGCTATATGGGCTTATATTTACTTTACCTATACTTTACTTGTGGCTACACAATCATGCCGGTCGAAATTTTATCAATTCAGCCAAAATGCCACTTGTCCCAATCCTAGGTCTCGATCACTTGATTTTGAGAAGCAAAGGGCACCGAATCCAAGAGTCTGAATCCCCTGCCTCAACTATTACACGGGAACATATAACACATGCCGGAATTTCCATGGTAGGGCTCACATGGAGATAGTCCAAATCATTCAAAATCATCACCTCCAAGAATATACTCTCATATTTCAGTTCAATAAGATGGGTCCCACCGTCAACGAGCACGTGATGAAAATATGATTAATGTCAAATCAATGCTTTTTCATGTTGTTAATCTTGTACTCAATCTTACGGTAAGGATATTTATTGAGCTAAAATTTGAGGATATAACTTTAAAGGGGACGGGACTCATCTTGAACGATCCGAATTATCTCAGCATGCCCCACGATTGATATCCCAAGCATGTGTTACAACTTACTGTGGCGGGATCCGGACTCAAATCTGTAGTCTGAACTGAACCGATTCTGTTCAAAAGTCCAATGCGAATTGACCGGTCAACAATGTCCTGTCAGCCCTCTCTTCCAACTGTAGCACGTGCGAGGGCGTTAAAAATCACGAGCCTGTATTCATTGCAGAAAACGACACGTGGCAACTAAGTCGTCGTACTCACGAGCGAGCTGGCTGATATCTTTCTTCTCTCCTCTTCACGAAAACTTTTTTGACTCCCAGAGTCCAGACCACATGAGCTGGCATTGCCTAGAAAACGTGTTTTTTTTTTGTTTTTTTTTTTTTTTTATAACATGGGAACCCACGTACTTCTTTTTGGAAGATCATTGGTAAATCCACGGATACATAGAACCACCCACAAACTCTATATATCGGATAAGGCTTTAAGGATTCGAAGACAAGACCTCTAGATTAAAACTGGACTTCCTAACCACACGAACATCTTAAATATGGATAACATTTTAAGTGTTGGTAATCCTGTCATTGGCTCGGCTGGACTGACCTAGAAATAGCTAATGAGAGAGCTTGCTGGATTCCACAACAGGTACCTCGACATGTGTCACTGGATTAGAAAGCCGGCCAGGGGCCAAGTCATGAGAGCATGTGTAAGGTTGCCAAGTGGAATGCAATTTGAATGGTCATTACTTCGTTATACTTTGTATTTTAGGTTTTCGGCGAGGTCGTCAGGAAAAGGACTCGACCATATATCTGTGGCACAAGTGCTGGTCAGCTGGTGACTGCCACGTCTCTGCAGTCTTTAGTCTTTACAATTCGTCACGGATACAAAATGGTATTGTGCGATCAAATTGTATTTTTATACTCTGATCTTTGATCGAGAAACAAAATTTAGCCATGTATTTAGTTTCTCTTTATCGACATATGGAGTTGAATTGACAACTTGGAGTCATGTTAGATGAACCTTTTTTGTCCATTTGAAAGATTTAGATCTTAAGACTAGCTTGTAGAGTTTATTTGGTTGCAAGGCATTTAGAAATATATTTTTTTTAAATAATTTCAAATGTTATTTTCCGAAGTCGAATATCAAAATGCTCGGAGCAAAAGCATTTAGGGTTTCGAGATTTCTTGTGGCCGGAAATAACTTTACTTGGCTAGCTTAGGTGATTCGCAGCAGCATCATTATTATAAAATCCTTATCCCAATTATATTATATTTCTACATGGTCAAAAGTAGTGTCATTGGCTCTCATTAGATGATCCATGTATAATTGATGAATAAGGTTGCCCAAAAGCGCCTCTCTCTGTCTCTCTCAATCACCCACCAATCCAAATATTAGCCCCTGAAAGACTAGTCTACCATTTGATTTGAGATCAAAGGGCAATTAATCGCTACATCTAAAGAGCCCATAAAATGATAATAGTTGATTTCACATCTCCTCTTTAAACTTGCACTAATCCATTGCTACTGGCCCCAGCCCCAAATGAAGCCCATAGAGCATGCACATGGGGGGTTTATAAATCATAAAGTCAAAACTGCACCACAGCATAAATGATTTTACCAATATGTGCACGGGCATTTTTCCTTATCATGCATAGAACGCCATAATGCATGGCAACTAATGAATATGGTTTATATGTGGATCGTAGGTACATAAAATACTATGCCTGAGATGGTCCTGAACCTTGGTTTTAAGGCCTCAGAAGTTTGATGGTTAAATGACATGAAAGCTTATTTGATGAAATCCAATAGTAGCAGAAAGGAACACCACAGAAGTGGGCATTCAAAAGAGTTTGCCACTATGTATTCCACTCCAATGCCTTACATGACCCAGAGTCCAGACCCACTCTCATGCACACTACTACGTCCTCTGAATTGCCACCAGGCCCACTTAAACATACTGTGCTAATTGTTCGATTCAAGATCCAGCTTTTTGAGCCATTGACTTTGGGGGCCAATATCTTAATCATCGTAGATCCTTTCCGATAAAAAAATCTTGGTAGACCCTTATATATCTATAAGCCAAGCCCTTCAATCTCCATGACTCCATCCCATACTTCTGGATGGGCCCCAGCCTGAGTTTGGTTGACATGAATGGGACTCCCAAGTAGCTACCAGACCCAATTTGACACCCATCAAGGTTGTGAAACTTGAGAATTGACACTTAAATTTTTTAACCTACAGTTAATGCAAGAACTCAATTCCCACATGAGAGCATCAGATCTTAGAAAGTGAAAGAGTGGGGTCTTTCATTTCTTGTGAGTGCAACTCGGTTGAGTTGCCTGATCCAGAGAAAAACTATTATCTGGCTAGGCCATACCAAGTGAACTGGTCAGAGCCCGCAAGAGGGAAAGAGATGATGACACTTAGAACACCATGGTCAAACAGAAAACCAACCTGATGCGTGAGAGATTCACAAGAACACTATAAATAAAGCCCAGACATTAAAAATCTAAACAACTAAAAATAAGTGAGATACAACAAAATTTAGCATGTTGTACACATTAGGAATCATACACTCAGTCTTACAGTGGAACAAACTATTATTAAAGAAACATTCTAAACCAGACTAACGAATTTATTTTAAAAAATGCAACTCAATGTTAATTTCTACTTAAAACCATAACAATATCAGGAATCCGACGAAAGTCCTCGTATGTATCTTTGCTGGTTAGGAACTTAGACTGTATCACGTGAATGAATTTGGATCCTATGTGCAGGAGGAAAAAAAAAACACTATGCGATTGGAGTATGCACCCAGGCTGCCGATGCATGCATTATAGCCACAAAATCCAATCCCGATAGAGCTGGAAACAAAAAGCTTGACCAAGTGCCTTAGAAAGTGTTGGCCATATTAATTTCTATAGTGGGGCCCAGATGGTGATGTAACCTAAAAATGTGGAAGACATCAGCGACAGCAGCCTCTGCTAAAGAGGGTTGGACTTTTAGCAATTGTACGTACAGTGACAAAAGGAGCTTCCTTTCTAATTCAGTGTAAATAGATTTCATTGTTGCAGAAGTGCATATCTGCCCAGCTCAGCTGTAAAAGCTTCCGATAATTTGGATTTTAGTTACAGCCTTTTTCAGTCAAACTGGCAGCTGACAGATACAATAAACCCTCGAACACTTTGGGCAAAAAAGACAAATGGTGTTTCATTATCCTAGGGCCCTTCACCACTAGTAGTATCTTGACATTCCAACAAGACAACCAGCTAAGATTGACTCCAGATTTGGCAGGGTTACATTAACACATTTGGCAGGGAAAAGTGGAGATTCCAACTCAGCTTACACCAACCAAAAAACATGTGGCTACAGGGCAACCCCGCCCCATGTGAGGGCTGATAAAAAGATAAAATGTTCATCAGACGATTGACAGTGAACATGATCATTCATCCACAATCACAGGTCGCATCCTCTGGAGACAATGGGAGATGCAGGCAAGCCATTAAAGAGCCCGAGTTCAAGGGCCCCTCATTATTCAACTAGGTGAAAGTTTCTTAACAAATCTGACCCGCAACCCATGGCAAGAAAATAACACAAAAAGATAGAATAATATAACAGATAAGGGGGAAAAGGTGGTGTAATGGGACCTGAGGAAACAGAATCCAAAAAATCTGACCCACATCTCTCATAGCAAGCACAAATAAATAGAATGATACAACAGAACCAAAAAGGGGTGTTTCATTGTCGCAGGTGAGTCTGCAGCAGCATCTCTTTCACTCTATTTTTCTCCTTACCAGTCCTTTGAAGAAGTCAAAGCTGCATAAAATGGCAACCACTTATTTAATGTAGTTTTCCTTTTGTTGAGACATACTTATGCCTGTGGTTAGATGCTAATGGGGATCAGCTTTCATGTAATATAACACGAAAGTCTTAACTCTAGTCTAACTAAATGAAAAAAAAGAAGAAGACAGGAGAACATAACATGTTGAGGAACCATGCTCACACTAAACCTTATGATCCTCTACTGTAGTCACATATAGAGTAATTATATGAACCTTGGCATAGGAAATGTGTAGCATCCTTAGCACTCACACAAACAATTGGAGTCATGATTTTGGTAATGTGGACAAAAATTATCCCCATATTGATGCATCTCACCCCAAAAAATCTCACAATGAGACAATCATAATTCTAGACAAGCCCATTGTACGGTTGAAAGGTGCTCGGTGTCAAAGTTGTGCCATTTTTTTTTTCTTTTTGGCAAAGTTGGAGCACTGTTCAAGAGTGGTACTTTTAACTTACAAGACCCAGGGGTCAATCACTAGACGTGTGTGATACAAAGGTGCCAACACCGCTCAACCATAAGAGTGTTGGCAAGGTTGTGCTTTTGAGTCATTCTACCATCAAAAGAGAAAAATAATCATAATTCATCATCTGAGCCAATAAATGGAAGGCCATGGAATAACAGTGTGATCCACCCACACAATAGTATGGACGCCCCAAATTTACACACTCAAGGCCCTTAAGAAACTCCACATAACTTCGCGTTGGAGATCAAATAATTCTGCATGGAAGTGTATAGTATCATCCATTGTAGCCCTTTTGAAAATGAGCCATAAAACTAAAACCCCCCACCCCGCACCCAAATGCTAAATTGAAAATATCGCCGCTGTAGGATAAAACCTAACCGAGCCTAGCAATTTTCAATTAAAATATCGCTTTCCCTATGTCTTCTCCCTAAGAGCCATTCCTAAAGTTTTCTTTACTCTAATATGCTTCCATTTTTCTAATAAAACACAAGATTGGCCGCCGCTACATAAGATTCAAAACAAAATAATAATAATAATAATAACACTTAAAAAGTTCAAATTGCTATGCCACTACGTAGAGTTTTGGCAGTCAGCGGCTACACCCGCAAAACCACTATTTTGATCAGCATTATGCAATCTGCCCATAATGCGGATTCCCTGTAATTAGTCTCTTCAAGGCAATACACTGGCATATGATACCAAGATTTTGATTGAAACGGAATCCATGTATGCTATCAGAAAACAGTGGCAGACAACCTCTGTTAGGACAGGATTACAAGAGCTGGCTGCAAAGAAACTAAAAGCAGTAAAAAATGAAGGATACTGCTTCCCATGCGGACTACAGATCTGAAGTCCCTGAAGCTTGCAGCAGGTCATATCCAATCCAAAATGAAGTGCGTTTTCTATGATTCCTGTATCATCACCATATATACTTGGCCACTTGTAAGATCTGGACCATCTATCGGACTGGCCCCAGCATCAATGAGGCAGTGTCTAAAAACTGCATCAACGGAAGTAACTGACCATGGAAACAGGAGTTTTGCCTGTTACATGTTGCCTATTTTCATTTCTAATGTTCCTGCCTCCACAGTTGAAAGGTGCTCACTGTCACAAGCACAACGTTGCAAGTCCAAGTCATCTTATACCTTTCAGCAGACATTTGCTCAGCCTAAGGATTTGTCTGTTAAAACGCCACGGAAGAGGGAATAAGGACAGCACATTGTTAGTCATCTCTGCACAAGGGGGCAGGTTCTGGGTCTGGGATCCAGTTTGTGAGCCCCTGTATTAGTTTTGGTCTTACCTAAACCAATTACATAATAATGAGAATTTGAATAATTTGAACAATCTAAGCTTCATAAACTACATCACTGTAATTAAATATTTTCATTATCACCACCACCACCACCATCCCATAATTAAGTCAGCTTTTTGAGTTTTATTCCCCTCGTCCTTTTTCATTCATGTCATTGCTAAGTTCTCTCAAAAAGCCTCAATCTCTCTTCTATTGAAACTACCCATTAATTTTCTCTTATGTACTCTTTCCTAATCTTATTTCTTGTGACTCCATAAATCCACCATAGTATACACATTTCGGCCACATGTACTTAAATCTTCTACCCATCTCTTTGTTATTAGTCCTTAATATCCATATATTAATGCAGTTATGGAATGTAATCTGTCTTCTACACTTTGCTCACATTGCAGTTATCCTGTTTGTGTACCACATTGTGGGCCTGTGGCCCCAAGAACCGTTCAATTTATACCAAAATATTCCCCATGCTATAAGAAACCAGTAGACTTGCACTTCATATATCCTAACTGCATTTTGCAAAATTTTGAATTGTTGGACAGTCTTGGACTGAAACGTTTTCTCCAAAGTTCTAGCTTATATATTATGTGAATGTTTTTGCCAAACTAAATAGCACCATATTGCCTGCAAACAACGAACAGCATGGAACTTGATCTTGAGTTTCTATTTGTCATCATTTATCAACAACTAAAGTTCAAAGTAGATCCTTGGTGCATCCCCACTCCAACAAGGAAATCAAGAGTCTCAGCATGTAAATTCTTACACTTATTGCCACCCTTCCTACTTGTATAATCTTAATAGCATCATTACAGACACATTTTTTCTTCAATTTCTCCCAAATTAAATGCCTTGGCACTTGATCTTCAATTTATATAGACATTATTATCAACTGAAGTAGACCCTTTGGTGCCATCCAACTCCAGAAGGAAATCAGGTGTCTCTTCACACAAATTCTTACACTTCTTGCCACCCATCACACTTTTATAATCTTAACAGCATCATTAAAGATGCATTTTCCTTTCAATATCCCCCAAATTAATTGCATTAGCACTCTTTTAACGGCCTTCGCTAAAAACATGTTTTTTTTTATCCTCTCTATACGGTCAATGAGCTGTATCAATATAATTTCCTCTACAATAACTTGCACATTACCCTATTAATCTTTCCTAAACCTTCATCATTTGACACAAGTTTTATAGCTCGGTAGTTTGCAAAATTTTGCAAATCTCCTTTATTCATAAAACAAAAATGACCATGCAGTCATGCACGCATCCAAGCCCCCACATATGCACCTAAAGGCATGATAAATGCATAAGGGTCTCGGAACTATCATGCCACAAATGATTATAAAGGAAAGAAAAACCAAAAGAAAAAGGTAATTTAATAAGACTTCGTGAATTAAATATAGCTCAAATAAAAGCTCCATGGTTAATGTTCAGTTAACGATCGAATGGGCTGTAGGAGTTAACCGAATTTGACTCATACTTGGACAAAAGGCATTTTCGATCGGGATTCTGGAGGCTGAAGGAGAACGAAATCATAACACGGTCCTCTTCAAGTTATCCATCCATTGGAGAGGTTTTCCAAAATGTTCCATGCAAGAGAGGCAATTGAGTGCCAAATCCCATCAGAGAGAGTTTCTAATTTTATAGAATGTCTGAAAAAGATATGGAAGATCACTTTTCAAATAGGGTGGGATGACCCTTAGGTCTGGTTGTCCAGCCTAGAGTAATAACTGGATTTTTTTTTCCCTTATCTATGTCTAATTACATGTCAATATTGATAAATCTGCTAATACAATTGTACCAATACAAGTACATATGCTTAAAATATGCCAAGTCTAAGGAATGTGCTCTATCTAGGGAATATTCTTAAAAATATGTCAATGTTGAGATAGGTATAGTTGAACATGAGGGGGACACACTTGCTTTAGCATTAATTAAGCACGTGCATAATTATGGAATTAAGTGGTTGTGGTGCCCATTACTAGGCTGGTCGACATTGGTTAGGCGGAATTCCACTTTGGGTTGGCCTTGGACCTCTGTTTTTACACTCGAGGCCCATGACTGAGTCACTCCTGGTTCATATCCAAGTGACCTTGGGCCTTGGATTGCATCAATTTCTTTGGTGATCCGTGGTTCCTGTGTGCATGGGTGTGGGTTAAGGTTGTTGGAAGGATTAGTGAAATGGTTGTTTCCACCTAAGATTATTAGTTAAACTCAGATGACAATGCTCTAGGGAGTCCAGTAACATTGGAATAAGAAGAGTCCTTGTGCTTAAGAATGATAAGAGGGGAGTTAATGACGTTTGTCTATGAGTGGAGGGGAATGCAATTTACTAAAGATCCACATAATCTTTTAAGGAACAAACTCTAAAGAGACAGATTTTGGTTAACATAAGATTCCTAGATCTGAAGGCAGTGTAGGAAGCAAAATCTGGTCAAAGCAAAACAAACCTACATGTGTGCAGTTGTTTGTTTTTAGGCAAAAACCCTAGAACTGAAAAGCCTACATACGACTCTTCACTCAATAGAAACATGACTTGAGCAATTAACAGAACATTCAATAGAAACAATAAATATACAGTTGAGTTCTTCTACCACAATTCATGACAACTCATTCAGTAACACAACAGGAGGAACATGAAATGGAACTTAATAATACCTATTTCCATCAGGATGAAGTTCATATGGCTTGTTGTCCTCCCCAATAGCCAATAAATATCCTGAAGATGTCAAACCCTGCATTCAACCATGCACAAGTTACCTAGATGATCAAAATTTCAGGATCTAACAGCCTTTTTACCATTTAGTTTCACCTGAATTGTAACCATAGTGGTTTCTACAGACTGTCCCTCACTTTTCTCTTCTATGACCACCTTCTGCCCACTGCATATATATTAAATCAAGCAAAACATTGTATAGTAGTCTAGCATTATGAATTGTTCGTGTAATAAGTATACCGACTGAAGAGAGGCCGCATATACTTCAAACATTATGAGTGAATTCAAATTTTAAACAGCAGAAAATTGTGGAGATCTAAAGAGAGAGCATAGTGAATTCCAACTTCATGGTTACTAGCATGAAGATACTAAGATTAGTTCATGGTATCAGATACTGTAAACCAAATATCAGTTTCTAACAGTAGAAAGGAACTGGTTCTCATAGAAATAAACAAGGGTACCATGGGCCAACCTACTGTTGATCAGTGGCAAAGCATGTCCCCTACATGGGGAAAATTGGGGTTCAAACCATGGTGTAGTGCCACTAGCCAATATATATGTATGCACGTACGTGTGTGTGTGTCTATATATTACCAATCTAGAAGAATAAAAACAAAATATCACGGAAGTTCGAAGTTTTGACGCTTGAATTTGAAAATTATATCTACATTAACTTGTCTGATTGAACTTGAACAGACTGCAGAAAAACAAATTGCCAAAGGAAAAACAGTTGTCAAGACATGGCAGAGCTCTAGGAGATTATTATGATTAACATGTGCACACCTCTGCAAATGAATGTTCTATGATACTTCCAGCAGTAATTCTTTAGTTATTTATATTTAGTTGCATTGTCCAGAAGCAATAAACAGATTATCCCATTGCATGCTTATAATAGCCACAGATGTTGACAGAGCAAGAGAGAACAGGAGAACAGGTGCTGGTGGATCCAATCACAAATATAGTTCTCAAAAAATTAACATCTCAGAAAAAATGTCCAGAAATTATCAAATTTGGGGTTTTCTCTGGATATTATTGGGAGAAAATATCGAGGAAAAACAAATTCTTAAATAATAATAAAAAATAACTAAATACAGAATAAGACTTCTTTCTGCTGAGAGGTACCTCTCAAGGCTCGTGTGGAAGGTAACAACAATTTTAGTACCACGTGGGATCCACCTATCATCAATACAACCCCTTCACAGTCACTAATCCCCCCATGAATCAGCACTCACTGTTGGATTGAATTCCACAAATTTGTAACTTAAGAAACTGTTAAAATTTAAGGCCACTAAAACAATAGTTATGATGCGAACAAAGTCATGTCCACAATAAGACCTTTCCATCACACTATCCTCACATGATTATCATCCATCCAAAGATTTTTACCAATAGCGTAAGCAGTGAGAGGTACCTCTAAAGCAGAAAGTAACCTAAAAAAAAAAAAAACACTTTACAGAATGTTCCCTATTTATGCCTTCTTTATTTAGATTTCATCATGACTAACTCTGTTTCTCATGACATTTTCAAATATGCAGTATTTTGAATTTTTTGTGATACTATCATGCAAAAATCATTTCAGGATTCACAAAAGTATCACTATATTTTAAAAAATTGTCGATATTTGTGACAGTGGTTCCTATGCAGCCAAAAAAAAAAGAAGAAGAAGAGTGATCAGGGTCATTTTCATGCTCAGAACAATTTCGTTAAAGACTCTTTCAGAAAATGGAACTGATAATCAAATGATGACTTCTATAATAAGACTAGCACCATCAGATTTGTTAGAGTCTCTCAAATTGCAACGAAGAATCAAATGCTGGGCTTTACTAATAATCAATTGTTTGGACTGGCGCACAAATAACTCCAATGGAACTGTAACTAATTAATTTCAATCCAATTTGAGAGTGTGTTGTAGGGTATTGTATAAAAATGTATTTTGTCATTTGATACTTTTAGTTAGTTTTTTTATGTCTTTGGTCACTCTTAAGGCATGTGTAATTAAATTTCCCAAACCTCTGTATCATTTTAAGGTTCAAAAATAATGACCCGTACTACCATTCAAGGGGGCAAACGGCTTAAACATGCCAACTGCGGCAATTTGTGAAAAATAATGTCATCACATCATAAAAACATGTTCACTTTTACCAATTAAAAAAAACAAGCATGATGGATGAAAAATCAATGTCGCCTGATGTCCATACCCCCAGAGTGGAAATCCATTATGCAGTTGAGCCAAATGTTTATCCATTCAATAGTTTAGAAATTGGATTATGGGACACTATGTTTCTTCCCCATTCTAACATAAAATACAATCATGTTTGGCAGGGAATTGATCAAAGTATTATGGAGATAAAGCATGTGAATATAAAAATAAGAGAGAGAATGATCCCATGGAAGGAAATCCTAGGTACCTATGGAGCCATGTCTTGTAGTACAAGTCCTCAAGAGCTTCAAATCCTGAATAAAAAGCAGCCAATGATCACACTGTTCTCCTTAATTAATGAAATAATAACCAATCCTCTAAGTACGTTAGTATAAACAAATTGTTGCTGCCAAGGATCAAAAAAGAAGTTGCAAAGGGCATATTTACCTACCCCCAAAAAGGATACAAATTGGGATATCATTATGAACTTAATTTGAGGTCCAAGATTTTTTTAGAAAAAAGTATCCAAAAAATCCATAATATTAGGAAATATTGGATTTTGATGTTTATCTTCATTAAAAACTAAAAAAAAAACGTATGTATCAAACCCTTGATTGATATACAGGTCATGTATCACTAAATGATTTTAGAAGAACAATATTAATGCACTTGTTCACCTATAGTCATGTTACAGTTATACTAAGACCAGATAAAATGTTATTGGTCAATCAGTTGAATCACTATTTAATATATTCCATGTATTTAGCATGTATTGGCATCATTTATGACATCATCAATCATGTACTATGTAGTGTGCAGTATACTAGTAATTAGTTTCTACTCGGTGCTTTTTTAAAACTTGCAGTGTGTGCATAATGATATATAGGAGTGCAATTAGATTTGAGTTGTCCCAACTCCCAAGGGCTCTTGAGTGTGCTAAATAACAAGGTTGACGCTAAAACTGAGTAACTGACTACCTAAGGAGGTACTATGCTGGCTACATTGTTTTGCTTTTCCTGGAACCAAAACTACATTTGTTGATTCAAAAAATTAAAACTGAAAAGGTAATAAGAGCCCCAAGCCTTAGTCCAAATATGCAACTATACATAGACCATAGACCATTTCAGTCCGGTGATATCAGGTAATCGTTGTCAACATCGGACAAGTAAGAAAATAACAAAAGTGCCTGATGTGTGAGAATGTGTTGTGCGTGAGTGTAGAGAGAGAGAGAGAGAGAGAGAGAGAGAGAGAGAGAGAGAGATTCTGAAACAAAAAAAGTAAATGGATGGTCATAAGACAATTAATTCACCTTCGTCCATGAAAGCATAAAAAAGAACTTCAAATTTGTTAAAAAATGCTGCAAGTATATCTTCTTTCCTTAGTTGGTGTGCTGAACCCAACTGATGTAGCTTAGAATTCAAGCATGTAGTTGGTTTGTCATTATCCACATTCAAGCCAATTCCTGCAAGAGCATCACTTGCTTAAAAAAATCAGCATGACATGATTTCTTAAAGAATCCATCTCCAGAACATAATGTACAGATAAGAGATAGTCGGCTCATGATTGGTACAAGAGACCACAAAAGGAACAACACAGATAATGATTATGTTATCAAAGCAATCAAGGGATTAAGGCATCATGAAGACACCTATAGAGACTGTCATCTCAAATAAGGCACATGCAAATGATGCTGACTAAATGACAATAGCATTTAACACAAAAGAAAAAAGGCCCTTTTACCAGCACTGACATTAAACTTCTTTGATCTGTATGTTGAGGTGCAAAGGATACCTCCAACTTTAAGACCATCCAGATAAAGGTCATTTGGCCATTTTATCTTGACATCAAGATGTGGTAAGCCCTGAAATTGGATCATAATTCCAAAACAATGTATGAGATATCAAATCATTCCAATTTGTACCCCAAAATAGTTTTAAAAAAAAAAATGGAACCTGACATACAGAGCACGAAGTAACTTAAGGGCACACAAGATCCATGCAGACTAAGGATGTTCTAATTCAAACTCCCGACCATTTCTTTGTTGTAGCAGTGTGAAACGGCAATGCAGTTACCTTGTCAAAAGCTGTTTTGATTTCAATGCTTTAAAGTCAGAACAGCATTTCTGGGTACATGATAATTAATAATGGCATCTATAACCATTAAATAGCATTCCTTCAGAACCATCTCCTCACTGTGAAAGATGAATATGATAGCCTGTGACACTCTATATCTTTACAAACACTTAGAAATTATACCATTGGAGACGCATGATACTATACAAGTCCTAAACAAACATTTGGATGTACCTCAAATTGCAGTTGGTTTAACTATTGTAGGAACAATAACGGCCTCTGACAGATGACAAAAGGCCTTGATGATGATGATTTTCGCATAATGCATGGATTTTATTTTTATTTTTTTTTCCTTTTTTTTTTCTTGCAAAGATGATGGATGGATAATTGTTTTAGGAAGGATGACGGAAATTGCAAACATGGTGAAAATCCATTTCCAACTTTCCTGCACAAGAACAATACTAACGATCAGATTGCACGAGGTTTGGGCGGAAAAGTCCATAAATAGCATCCTGGTTATTGTACTTCCCAATTTCCCCAGCACTTCAAAAAATTCCAGATAGAAGGTTCATTAATAATCCATCATCACAATCATCATCATCAAAGACTTATCCCATCTATCTGGACTCAACTTTGTGTTTGTTACCTGCACACTCTTCCCTTCTTAGGGGGGCTATATTCTTGTCACCTCACAACCTTACATGTTATTATAACTACTTCCTTCCAACCCGACCCGAGCACTTTGCACTTGCAACACTTCAATTCTCCGTGCAGAGTCTACTTTCAAAGCACTTGCCCAAACTTTCAAACATCATTTCCTTGAGTTCTCATCTTGGAGATACCCTTCTGCCCCTCTTATACTCTTCCTAATTCTAACTTCTTTTTTTTATCCACACATCCATCTTAGCTTCCACATTTCAATCAAATCTTATTTATCATCTTGTAGACATGAAAACCACCCATTCTACCATATTATTTAAATTGCTTGCAATGGACTTTTATTTTAACATGTACTCTAGATACCAAAGAAACATCAATTCTTGAAAAACTTTTGATCCCATCATGTCTATTTTATTTTGTCTCCGCTGATACAAAGTTCATAAAAAATTAAGTAAATAAAGTATTAATCGAAACTCATTCTTTAGCATTTTTTTTTTCTTCAAGAACAAAGGATACGGACAAAAAAAAAGAGCACAAGAGATAGGATAACAAAAATGCAACAAAAGACAGTTTTTTTTTTTATTATTTTTGGAAGATTGCATATGCTCTTTAGTTCGTTAAGACATTAACAACCCAAGTTTATAAGACCCAATCCTATACCTTTGCTTCACAAACCATATTTATTGCCTCAGTCACTGCAAGGGACACCACATACTGCAAAAGAGGGACGACACGACCATTCTCCATCTGTAACGTAAAGGAGAACAAAAGGCACCCAATGGGAGATTCCCATACATTTTTCGACCGCCCTGTCATCCACAAATTCAAAACACACTCAAATTAGGCAATCATACCAAATCAGTAGGAAAAACAACTACAGATCTACAACAACAACTGGTTCCAAATCCAACCTCTCCCTTTGAACTGAACATCAGCAACACAAACAGAACCAATTGGAAGCTCACAAAAGTTCCTGTGCGTAAACGAATACGTTACAATTAATGAATCCAAAGGAGAGAATTTTTTTATGAGATCTTATGTATACTGACTGTGAAACGATATCATGCGTCGAAGCAAGCCGCGGAGACCAGATAAGGAATCTGCCGAAACGATCCGTGGAAAGAGCATCCATGTACGATTCAATCCGAAACGCCTGATTTGATGATCCTGGGATCTCGGATTGCAGCGAAATCGTGATTTCTTCACCATCTGAAGCCTTCAGATTCTTACTGTTTCTAAAAGAGCGCGCGAGGTCGTTCTCGATGGGTGATTTCCCGCATAAAACAAGAAGAGATTGTTGAATTTCCATGCCTGTGAAAAGAAGAAGAAGAAGAAGAAGAATCAACGAAGGAGAAGAAGAAGAAGGGATTTGGAAATTAAAAGAGGGAGAGATGGAGTTTCGTACTTGGGATTTTGGGGATTTCTGGAGTTTGGCGGGAAATGGTAGAGTTGTTGAGAGGCAGTGAAGAGGAGATTGGAACTTGGAAGCGAAGAGAAGGGATAATGAGAGGACGTATAAATAGGCTGAGGCTCGTCAAGAGCATGCTTCTTCTGCTGCCGCTGGTGGATGCGTCAAGACGACTGTGGCCATGAAGATGAATTGAAGGTGGAAAAGGTAGCGTTACCACGAGCTAGGAATTTTTTTTATTGTAGCCATGGCTTTGACAAAGGCGGTTTTCTCGAGGTAGAAGATTAGAAGGAGATGGAGCTACCGGTCTTGGTCGAAGGGACGCTGGGCTAGCATCGGCTCGGCTGTACACTAGCCCATGATTTTGGCCCACTATACAAAGTAGCTAGCAAACCATCATTACCATCAAAGACTTCTTCTAATTATGTTTAAGTAGTTGCCTACTTATTTTTATCATTCTTGTCCTATCATGATCTGGCTTCATGTCTTATTTTAGCTCAAATGTCTTTACTTATCTTCTGATGGAGTCTTAAAAAAAAATTATAGTTAAAAAACCATTAAATTTTAACTCAATTTAATATTACGGGGAAAAATGATTGATGGAACTGATTATCTTGTGTGACCCTTTTTTTTCTTTTCTTTTTTTTTGCGCATGTTCGTAATTGATCGACACTTCCAACTTAGAATCTTTATGTACATAAAAGATGGAAATTTTAGTTAAGTACAAAAATGAAAAAGATACTAACCATGAAGTGATAGAGGTGACTGAGAGCCGAGTAGTATGGTTTTTTTACTAGCCAGCCCTGGACTAGGGGGAAGTGTTACTTCAGCAGGCCAGCTCAGGTGTTGGCTCAACACAAGCTCAATCTGAATTGTACCCAACTGAACCGAAACAGGTATAAGATCCAAGGGTCTCAGACCCTCAAAAAAATTCTTAAAGAGTCTCCTATGGCGCGCCACTCAGAGGACTATGGAGAAGTGTAAGGTTACCGAGCCTAGATCCTCAATAAGCCCCATAAATAAGCACTGAACCCTAATTTAACACTAACTAACTTAATTAAACTCACTATTGGATTAAATTCTATAAAATATAAACCATTATACTTTAAGGCCCTTAAATGAGTGTATATATATGTATATATATTTATTTCACCCCCAATTGTGACTTCAGAGGTTGACGAGTTTCTTTGATACAAAATTTTGAATAAATTCCATCAGATTCATTCTGGTTTCGGTGGAGAATGTTTAGAACAAAAGGAAAAGAGATAAGAACGGGGAGAACATCAACATAGTAAGGTTAGGGGCCCTTCTGTAATTAAACAAATCCAAATAGAAGTAGAAGATGAAGTATGTACTCAATAAAGGTGATGCTGCCTAAAGGTTACCTTGGCTTTTGGGTGTATTCAGATGGATTTATAGTCTCTCCTCTGAGTCACTAAAAAAAAATGTGATGTTTGTTTGCACGAGAGTGAAATGAAATAAAATTAAGGATCAAATCAAAAAAGATAAAAAGAATAGGGAATTAAGAGTAAAAGCACTAAAGAACACAAATTCCTTTATTAACATTTAGTGCCTTTTAAAAGTACTTTTTTGTCATTTAGTATTGTTTATAGGTAGTTTTTTGTCATTTTGTGCCTTTATTAACAACCCATTCCTCTCTCATTTTCTCTTAGATTTGACCACTTCATTTTATTTCATTTCACCCCAGTAGTAACAAATGGGCCTAGGGAAAGCTTGTGTAGCATCCATATAAATGGAAGTGGGTGGACAGTGGACTTCTATTTTTCCATAGAATGCTCCTCAATTCCTAAACTTTCCCCCTATCTAGGCAGAGACTTTTCAACGGAAATATAGAAAATCAAGCTGTTTTTTTATGCTTTTCCAACAAATGATGGAAAAGGTTTTTATGGGAAAATGCTCTACTATTCTTTTACATTTCCATGGAAACCAGTTACACAAATGTGCCCTTAGATCTCAATAGACCATATCTCCTGGTTAATCATACCTAGTCATCATTAGAGAAGGAACAGAATGATAAAAAAATAAAACTAAAAAACTAAAATTCTACATTCTTTAACCTACTGTGGCTTCCATCATAACCAAAATAATACAGTCAGCCTAGCAAGCCTGTGATCAGAAAAGGTGCTTGCAACATTGAGGGGAAACAGATCACAGAGAATGGTTATCTATTCTTCTTTTGATGCATAAAACTTTATTGATTATAAAGAATACAAGTGATCCTGCTTTTTGCATAGATTTTTATTGCCATTTTCCCTTGCTTCTAATCTTCACATTTCAGGCGTGTTATTGAGAAAAAAATGAAATATGGGGGAAATGTTTGAGATGATTGAACAATGTATTCACCATCTCTATTTATAATCACTTGTTAAATAATATGATTACAATCAGATCACATCACTAAAATACAGAATAGTCCTCAGATACTATTTAGTAGATGCACCACTTATGCGTTAATCAAATCTACAATTAGTCTTTGTTACGAAAGACAGATCTATATTATGCTATGAGATGCTCCTCATGTGTGGCTCCTGAAAGTATATCCTTCAGAGCTATGAGATGATCCTCCATACCATGGAGTATAAAAGCCCATTTATCACAACACATTTTGAGAATGCTACTCCTTCAAGCTCCCCCTTAATATAAAATAGCGTAATTTGTCCATGATAAGCACATCTGTTTTATCGATGATGTCTCGGTGAAAATGTTTGTTCATTGCTCTTTAGACTTGTGTAAGGTGAACTAATCTCCTTGGAAGCATTTACCAAAAAAAAAATCTCCTTCGAAGCAACTCTTTCACATATTGAATGACAGTCAGCTTGTATTTGCTTCATCCACTCCTGAAAAACTGGATTTGTAGCAATGTGAGTCGCTGCTTATTGCAGAAACCTATCTCCATAGGAACAGCAACAAAACCCAATTGTGAGGGACCATTTAACCACAACAATACTATGTGTCATCGACGTACAATCAGCTTTAGCACTAGATCTGGCAACTAAGGACTGCTTCTTATTCTTCCACATAACCAAGTTTCAACCTCTTAGAGTATGATATTCAAAAGTAACACACTGACCATCTGCTGAACAAGTCTAATCTGATCTGAATATAATGTGACATGAAGATCATGAGGAGAGAACTCTAATGTTTCCTCATACGCTAGGAACTCCAGGTCCAGGGTTTGCTAAGAGCTGTTGGAGTTGCAAACACAGCCTAGACACTTCTGGGACATCCTTGTAAACTTCAGACATCTGCAAAAGCAATTTACAATGTTGGACACTAGGAGATAACTGATATGGAGTTGGTGGCACAAGGAAAGGATGATGAAGAAGTTGAGGTATCCGCCATCTATCCTTGGGTTCCCTTGCAAGACATTTCTTCATAAGATCAAGTAGCGATGGATTCAAAACCGAATCATATGTAATCTCATGGTTTGGATCTGTTATGGCCTTGACCCTTGCCCACAGTGTCTTGAATTCTGCAAAAGGTGTCCTACCATAAACCATTTGGTAAAGGATACAACCAAGGGACCATATATCAGATGGCCGTCCGCACTTAATGGTGTTTCCATTTTCATCTTGTTCATTCCACACAAGTGCTTCTGGAGACATGTAGTTAAGTGTACCCACCTACAATAATAAAGCAGGATGAGAGTAAATCAATTGTTTATTTGGTTTGTCTGGTAATTAGAAGCAAACAAATAATGACAAGCTTCATAACTGGAACCCTGATCGTTATTGGAATAAGCTTGTATGGTAGACTAATCAACACCCTATCTACATAAAACTAAAAGAAAGATGAGTAAAACCCAAGTATCCATAAAAAATAAAATTAGAACTATAACACCCCCTTTTTTTGTATGATAATTGGGCAATAAAACATCAATTAAAAAAAAAAAAAAACCAACTATTGTCACTATTTCTTTCCCATAAATGAAGCATTTACAGAACAGTAAGAATAGAAAGAAGAACCTGCGCTTCTCGGTGGATGTTAGTAGTATCATTCATTATAGCTTTGGCAATGCCAAAATCGATCAGCTTCAGAGAGCCCCTGACAAGGAGAAAGTTAGCAGGCTTTAGGTCTGAGTGCACAATACGCTCCTCATGTATTGTATTAACAGCTTGAAGCATTTGCTGTGGAAAAAAAAATGTGCCTGTGTTAGAGCTACAACTTGCTAGTGGTCAATCTGTCAAGATCCACAAATATGATGTGGATGTAGAAAACCTGCCAATAGAAGCGTAGCCAATTTTCATCCATTTTCCTACTGGAGCCATTCATTTCCTTCCACTGCTGTGACAGCATATGAGCCAAATCATTTTCCCCATATTCAAGTATCATGTAAATGTATCCATTGTCCTTGATCCTGCCATCTTTGATAGTCATGGTGCCATTCATGACTTCCTCCAGCATAGTTTTATCTGTCACCTACAGAGACAAGATGGTAAGCAGTAAATCATAGAACAAACTATAAAGTATAATCATAACTCATCACATCAACCATCAAAATGGTAGAGATTTGCAAAATGACCAGAAAGGAGAAAAACAATTTTCATCTATTAGCAGTTTAGATGCGAAAACCATTTTAACATTGCCTTCTTCTTTTTGAAGAAATAAACTTATAGTTTTCCAGCATTAAAAAATAAACAACAGATTAAGTCCTAACAAGCATATATGTCCAATATGCAAGAGTAGTCTTGATCAAAGTCAAACCACCAATACCACCAATATCCACAATAAATGCAGCAAATGAAATGTAAATCAATATAAAAAATGCTGATATTAAAGTCATAAAAAACAACCAAACACCATATTTTGAATTAATGTTGGTACCTCATAGTCAATGAGTTGAATAATATTTCTCTCCCCCTTTAACTTGTTTAGATACTTGATCTCCTGACAGAACCCATAAGCAGTAGTATAATCACGACCCTTAAGCTTGATACTTTTAAGGGCATAGATGGTGCAATCTGATGCTATGACTTTATGAACCTCACTACTTCCTCCACTGCCTATCTTGCCAAGCTTCTGATAGAGCTTCCCATTAACTTTAAAAAATACATCAGGATCATAGTTCTTTTTACGAGTTGCAGACATTCCTCTTCCACTACTAGTCTTTTCTGGTTTGCTTGATTGAGAAGGCTCTGTATTAACATTCAAGTTTTTCCTCGGGGGATCATGAGGTTGTAAATCACTCCCATCACCCGAAATCCCTTTTTCCTTGGCCATTTTTTCATCAAAATGAGCATCCTTTTTGTGACCCGCAAGTCTATCAGGTGAGCCATCACTTTCCTTTTTGACAGATCCCCTCACCTTAAATAGGCTATGATCTGGAACCTCAATTGAGGTATCTGGGGCAGATGAAGATACTTGGGTTGATACAGCTGTCTGCCTTCCTGATGCTGTGTGAATGCCCTGAAATGAAGGGATTGATGTTGGAGCTGCATATCCTTGAATTATAGGTTGTGGGTTCAAACTGAAATCATTCAAAGGTCCTGTATCCAAATGGGAATGACTGTCTCGATGTGAACATTGATTGTATGTTGTGGAATTCAGCATAGGTGCAGATAAAGAATGAACAGATGTTGTACTCATGCATGAGGAGCCTGCAACTAGAGATTTAGTTGTGGGATGGACTACATCCTTCCTGAAGAAGTCCAGAAAGTCATGATCATGCACAGGTGCACTTGTTTTTGCTGACAAACAGGTCACACTGGACTTCATAGTGATATCAGACACCCCTGTGTGCTGATAATCCAGCTGCTTTAGACCTTGACCATTTACGGTTGATGGTCCTACTCGATCACTCATACCGTATCCATTCTCTGTCAATGCAAGATAATTCATATGAGAAGAGAGGTCATCCATTCTAGTGGCGGTGGCCATTGGATCACTAGCCCCTGCATAAATAGAACGATAAATATACTGATTGATTTGTAAAACAAGATCAGCCGATCAACAACACTGACAGTGAGCTCAGGTGTACCAAAATTTCAAGCAACTATTTTTAGAAACCAGATGGTAATCCATTATGAATGTCATCCAAGACAGCCTGAGCATGTGTTTAGAAGATTAAAATCAGCAAGTGTTTCAGGTAAAAGTAACAATGAGAAGGGGAGATTGATAAGGACTTTAAAAAAAAAATGTAGCTATAAGTGACATGTTAGATTTAGGAGTGACTAGGAAAAGTAGGAAAGTAGTAGAATTAAGCAATGCAACCCTACATGGATGAGATAAGCCTTCAGTTATAATGATGACGTTATGTAGGTTATTAATTGCAAACCACATTGGCATGGATACTGTTTTGATGCATGGTCACAAGCCTTAATTCATGGCAAATACATGTCATTTACTCTTCCAACATGTTACATTTTTTATTTATTATTATTTTTTATAACCCAGTGTATCTCCCGCCCAGCCCAGGAGCCTTTGGCCCCGAGCCTGATGGACACTCAATTCTGAACAGCCAAGAACTAATCCCCGGGGCCACATGCATACCCGCCGTTATCATGCGGACAATTGCTAGCACCGGATCTAACATGTGTGGGGTCCCACCTTTGTTTAAATTCGCTCCCTCATATCACATCTGCCTCTTTTACACAGGCATCAATTCAAATTTCACTTCAGAATTGATTTTGTATGAACATGACCAGTCATTTCAAATGGAATTTGGGTCATTTCTCACATACTGGGGTTTGTACTATATAAGTGGATTAGGTTAAACATAGACTAAATTAAGTAGATAGAACCATGTTGATAGAACCCTGTGATCATTTATTTTTCCACAATAGTGAGGGATGCATCCAAATACACCCTAGTCAAATAAGCAGAATATTGTGTCAGCAAAGTCAATTTCTTACTATGAGAAGGGGGTTCTGCAGCAGCTGAGCTTCCATTCCTAACAGAAGGAAGCTGCATCTTCTCCAAACCGATCACAGAATCCACCAATTCATTTCTACAATCCGACATGCTTGCCATGGAAACCCTCCCACAATTCACATCGGATTTACCTTCATCTCCTTGAAAATCAAAACCATCATGCGTAATGGTTTCAGTTCCGGTAACGGAAGGCGCAGTGAGATCATAATCCCCCGGCCCCACTGCCTCCACGTCAACAATCCCGGCCTTCCGATCCAAATTCAGTAACTCCACAGATTCTTCTAGAAATCTGCCATGATTCGAAGTATCTGTACAATTACTCTTCTTTGGATCCTTTTGCGGAACCAATATACGCCTTGCCCGGAAAGCATTGGAAGGATTCGAACCTGGAAGATTATCAGAAACCCTAATCTCACTGATTTTGCCCCTAAATTCTCATTCTGAACAAGAAATCCTAAATTTTCAAGAATGCAGAAGAGAGGAAAAGAGAGAGGTGTGAGATTCAAATACCGATAGGTCTTTGGCGCTTGAAAGCGGCTTGGATATGGCGAAGGAAATCGGACGGCGGAGATGAATGGAGAGTGGAAGTGTGGGGCAGTTTCTTGGAAGAAGCAGTATCCATCGTCTGATATCAGAGGCATCTCGGATCGACGGTGGAGATGAGAAGATGAGGGGAGTTGGATGGGGAATGGTGAGGCCTCTTCATAAAAAGGAGTTTTCTTCCCCTCAATCTTTTTTACATCTGCTGCTGCTGAAGATGAAGATGAAGATGAAGATGAAAATGAAGATGAAGATGAATGCAGGGGAGGGTAGAGGGAACAGAGGAACATTTGAATTTGGGGATGAAATGCTAGGTGATCCGCAAGAGTATCCCAAATCGTGACTCGCCCTTCATGTAAGAAATGGAGTTTTTAATTATTTTTCTTTAATTTTTGGTTCAATTGTGAGGCATCATCCTTTCCATAAAAAAATTAAAAAAAAAAAGAAAAGAAAAAGAAAAACATATATCAATCCCTAACACTTTAAGGGCTTGTTTATTTGTAGGAATTTTCGGAATTCGTGTCTGCTATAATTTGTAGAATTTGAGATAGTGGAGTTCTAAAATACTACTAATTTTGATATTTCTGGATTTCCCGTTTCTTTTAGGCCAGAATTCCTCCCTGAGAATTTCAGGTTACCTAAACCCCAAAAATTCCCTGTTTTATATCTATTTGAATCTCTTCATCTCTCAGCCAACAACACAAGCCATAAATCAGCCCAGCCATCCAACTAAATAGCCTCGGTCTCTTACCATCCGGTTCAGATCTTAGATAACCCACTGATTCTATTCCATTAAGACCCCCAAAACCCTTCTTCTTCCCATTCCATCAAAACCCTCTAGAAAAAAATGCATACTGCAAAATAAAAAGAAAAAAGAGAAAAATAGGCAAACATATGAAAGGATGGTGGAGGAAGAAGATGGCCAGACTTGATTTTATTACTGTGTAATAGAGGAGAAGATGAAAATCGATTGTTGGGGGAGAGCGAAGTTCCAACAACCCTCTCAGAATGTTTGAATTTGTAAATGCTAGAGTCAAGGCCGGCATTTGAAAATTCCACTTTTTTGGAATTTCAAAATGCTACTTGCGAATTTTTGACTAGAATTCATGAATTCACAGATAGTCTGAATTCAAATTCTTACAAAGAAACATGAAGTTTTGGCCCTTTTGGGGCTTGAAAGTGGAGCTTTTTATGGGCCTGATCGAGTCGGTCAAAGATATATTCGGTCTAGCCAAGCTTCAAAACACAGGCCTATATCCACCTCAAGTTTAATACAGCTTATATATGTTAGGCCAAGTCCACCCATTCAATCAATCATGTCGCACCGATGGACATTTTTCATTAGTTGTATGGGTTATCTAGCAATTACATCAACAAATTATCATTAAATTACAAATACTCATTATTTGGTCCAATCAGTCCAAGCTAGGCTCTGTGCTCTCTATCACCTCATCCAAGCCCATCCACGAGCATCCTTACTTGGAAGGGTGACTATTTACTTAGAGAATATAAAAACACGAAGAAAGGAAAGAAAAATAAAAATTGTGGTGAGCGTAGGGGTAGCAAAAGAATCAAGTCCAGTCAAAATGGGTCAGACTAAGAAAAGGGTATTTACAGGTTGTAGCCCAACCTGCATATGACCAACTTTTAAAACGAGTCAAGACACTTCAACCCACACTTATTGCAATGTCAACCTGCCTTGACCGGCATTCAATGTGGTTCAAGTCATTTAACCTAATCCAAGCTGTAGAAACTTGATCCAGCTGCGTTTGGTCACAGCAACTTCTTAGCGATTGGTACAGCGATTAGCGATTAGTACAACGATTGGTCAAACGCAAATATAAGACAACAACAAGCTACAACGACAGCGACAGCTTCTAAAGTTTCAAATCGCTGATTTTCCATAATCTCGGTCCCCCCAGCTTCAGCAACAACAACAGCTTCTACACAACCTCTGTTGCTATCAATAGTTGCTGTGACCAAACGCATATTAATACTATATTTGAGTTAAATTGACAATTAAGAAAAGCCAATACTAACACTACACAATCTATATAAAATAAACTAATTATAAATACTTAAATATTAAACCACCTAATTGTTTAAATGGATTTAGATATGCAAGTTGAAAGGGTTGACTCTAAACCAACCCGTTTATATGCGAGTCGGGTCTTTATGACCATTAATTGATCCGTGTATATTGCAGTTGGATTATGTGGGTCAGGTTAGCGAGTGGGTCAAATTTTGCCTCCCCTCCACTAGGGTACATTGGTATGACACTCAACAATACACATTGTCTTGGAAAATATAAGAGAGTTTTACCTGAAAAATCCTCTTAAAAGTCCTTATATATATATATATATATATATATATATATATATATATATATAAAGGACCCCAAAGACATGATCCCACCATAGTGGTCTCAGGGGTCTTTTGTTATTTAAGTTTTTAGAATCCGAGTTAGGCGGGGATAACCCCACTCACCCACGTACATGAGTAGGGATATCCCTAATTTTTGTGCTTTTATGTGGCGCTTTTTATTTGAAGAAGAAAAATATTTAGCTGAGTTTCCAATTTTACATAAAATTTTCTAAGGAGGAGTCGTAGCGGCCTTTCAATGCCAAAAGAAAATAAATAAATAAAATTTTGAAGCACAGAATTTTGAGCTTTACTTTAACTATTTATAATACATCCATGGTGAGGCTCACTTATGATCAATCCAAGCCCTCTCAAATTTCATGGTCATTAATGACATGCATCTAAGAAAAGGTTTATTCGTGGAAAATGCATCGGGTTTTTTGGTGCTTTATTTAAATCCTAGAGTGTTTGGTGTGCCAGATTTTCATCGTGGAAAATACCTTTTGAGATTAATTTTTGCGTTCTTTCAAGGATCTCCATTTCCTATCTCTTGGCTCGGGCTGGGCTTTCCACGTAACTTAGCTGGGTGCACAAAACGATATCCATTTTTCTTCCTTTTATGCATTCTTTTTCTTTATTATACTTATTGTATATTGCCCCTTTTATACGAGCAGAGAGCATATGCTAAAATGTTGTCAGCTCGTGCAGTATATATGACTACTTATCGGTAGAGGTAGGTTGCATGAAATAGTTTCCTCATGGATCAAAAAAAAAAAATACCAGTCCAATCAGCTCATCCTACCCTTTGATTTAATAATTTTAAAATTTAGTATTCTTTTAACCATAATTTTCTTTGATATTCAATTCAACGGTGGAAAGAGTCCCCATAAAAGTGAAATTTGGCTCCAACATATCAAAGGGAGGCCGAAATGGCCCCCATGCAGCTGGACTGCATATTCTGTTGCTTGTGGGAGAACTTCCTCAGAATAATAGAAAGGTGGGACTTTCTAAATTGTCAATATTAGTCTTTACCCTAAATTAATACATTCTCTTTTATGTCCTTTTTTTTTAGGGATACAACTCACACACCCTCACCGACGTTCTCAACCAGCTAAGCTACTAGTTGGAACCATGCACGAGTTTAGTGTCGCTGGATCAGCACGATGAAACTTATGTTGACTTAGTCATCTACACCACAAACTTGAGGTCTCACCACATAGTATAGATTGAGCATCCAAGGATAACTCATGGCTCATGGTGGGGGTGTAAAAGAAAACCAAACAACCGTCTAGCTGAATCGAACCAAACTGTTGTTAATAATCGTGTTTCACAGTTCAATTACGGTTATTGTGATTGAATTCGAAAAACTGTGCTTCACGGTTCGGTTACGATTTTTGTATCGACTCACAGTTATTAATCGAACTGAATCGTTAACCACGGTTTGATTAAGTGGTTCGGTTAACCGTGTTCTCAAAACACACGGTTAACTGAATTGTTTCGCTAATAAGAAAAAAACCTAAGGGCCTAAATGAAAAATTACTGTCCTTTTTTTTTTTTTTCAGTAACATATTATGTCATTCTCTAACGATGGTTATTGAATTCGGAAAATTGTGCTTCACGGTTCGGTTACGATTTTTGTATCGACTCACTGTTATTAATCGAACTGAATCGTTAACCACGGTTTGATTAAGTGGTTCGGTTAACTGTGTTCTCAAAACACACAGTTAACTGAATTGTTTCGCTAATAAGAAAAAAACCTAAGGGCCTAAATGAAAAATTACTCTTTTTTTTTTTTTTTACAGTAACATATTATGTCATTCTCTAACTATGGTTTTTTTTTTCCACAGTAAATTTGATTGATAATTAGTAAAATTTTCATAATTTTTTTTTAAATGATAATTAACCGTAATCAAACCGTTAACCATGGTTAACAATGGGTTTTTAACGATTTTTTTTTTTACAGTTCGGCTATGATTACGGTTTTTAAAATAAAAAAGTCGTGAAAAACTATTCGTTCTGGTAATGACTTGTCCAAAAACCACGAACCATTACACTCCTGGCACATGGTACAGAATTAGTCAAATGGTTAGCTCATAGCTGAATTATTGCAAGCATATGAACTGGAGAGGCATTAAAGTTGGGGCAAGCTTTGATGATGATATGCATTGACCTTCAAGTCTCAATTTCAATTTCCAATGGTAAAATAAGTGGGCAGTTTTAATTTCTACTGGCATCTGAATATGAACGGAATTAAATTTCTAAAGAGCCTGCTTATTCCATGCAATTAAGTACCTAGGTGTGTATTTTTGTGCATGTTAAAAAATAAAAAATTAAGGGCGTGTTTAGCACTTAACTAAATTAAAGTGAAGTGAAGTGAATCCAAGAAAGAATTGACAAGGATCATATCAAAAGTACATAATTTCAACATTCCCTCCATCTTTTTCAAAAAAAGTAAAAAAAGCAACCACTTTTTTCTACTAAAATACAAAAAAAAATTCACTTTTCTATACAAAAAGTCAAAAAAATTCTATACCAAACAACCAAAAACAAAACATCATCATAACACCTTATATTTTATTCTTTCTTGATTTGATGCTTCACCTCACTATACTTTAATTCACATGCATCCAAACATACCCTAAGGATAAAATCAGAAAATGACCATCAAATATCCTCGAATCTAATGGAAACAATTCAAACGGTGGATGGAAAATGAATACCAAAATCATCACCTTGGTAAGTCACTACTTGGAAAAGTCAAAGCCCCTCACTCATACTTCTCACCTCCTTAATATTTTTTTTTTATTTTTATAGCAAAACTCATTCCACCGTTAATTTATGTATTCATTTCCTCTTAATCTATCCAAGTACACACGTCATAAACTTAAAATCCTACAAACTCACAACAAAAGTAACAGTTTCTTTTAGGGCACGTTTGGTAAACGGTGAAGAATCCTATATTTAGAGGATTCTCTCCATCTCCAAAGAAAGCCACAATCCTCAAGTAGAATTCCCAATGAAAGTTCCATGTTTGGATGGAGGGAGGATTCTTATAAGTTGTAGAATGTATGATCCAATTGATGTTTATACATGTATCTCAAGATAAAGTAAGGATCAACGGTTATAATTTGGTCACCTTACCGTGTTTGACCGTCCAAAACTAATGACCGGTTTTGATGTTGATCGTGGACCCCACATAAACCCAAAAATGAGAAAAAAACGGACTGTTTTCAATAATAATTTGCTCAGTAATACATTTTGGCAAATGTCCCTCACGATTTTGCAAATATCTCAACATCTAAGATGAATCAACGGCTGAAATTTTGGGACATAGCCGTTATGGACCTTCTTAACATAATTAACGGTTCAGATCTTGATTTTGGGGCCCACAGGAACCAGAAAAATGAAAACAAGGGACTGTGTTTAATCCCGTTTTTTGGCCCACTGCATCACAGAATATGGCATTTTAACGGTTTGGACGATTTTGCAAATATCTCAAGATCTAAGATGAATCAACGGCTGAAATTTTGGGAGATAGCCGTTTTGGACCTTCTTAATAATATTATCGGTTCAGATCTTGATTGTGGGGCCCAAAAAAACCAAAAAAACGCAAAAACCGGTCCCACTTATATTAACGTCAGATTCACTGTAGCTCCGCAAATCCGCGAGTTTGTGGATTCCGCGGATCCTATGGGGGGGTGTCTGACTTCCAAAATAATTGCAAACAAGGATTTCTCTCTTCCTCCCTGTGCTTTTCCACGCTGATCCAAACGTGAATTTTCCACGGAATTGCGGAAAAATGACAGAAATCCTCTCTGAGGATGTGTACCAAACATGCCCTTAGGGCCCGTTTGGTAATTTACTTTTAAAATAAAGTGGAGTGAAGTGAAATGAAAAAAAATGAATAAAATATAAGTGAGTTATGATGGTATTTTGTTTTTAGTTGTTTGTGATGGAATATTTTTTACTTTTTGTATGGGAAATGAAGTTTTTTTGTCTTTTAGTGAATAAATGTAGTTGCTTTTTAACTTTTTGGGGAAAAGATGGAGGAAATTTTGGTAAAAAGTGCTTTTGATGGGATGTTTAACTTGACTTCACTTCACTTGACTATATTAGTAAAATTACCAAACGGGCCAAGCAAAGGAAGAGAGTAAGGATGTTCATGTAAGAGCAAGGCGACCTAGGTAGTACGACAAGTGGGTATGTTCAGTCACATCAAACCATGGTGCACTTCCAAAATATATACGAAGATTCTGAGTCCACTTCATAAATTTCAATAAAAATCCTGGATTAACCATTCACCCTCAAGATCCACAGAAAATCCGAGCCCCTCAAACGGATGTCCTGGCACCCGCCATAGGGTCAGAGGACAGGCGTCGGAAGGACATTAGGCTGAGATACATACATATCAAACTCTTTTCTAGTTCTAGGACTTGATTTCTTAGCATATCATTGGATTTTCATTTTCCATAAAAAACGATAGATTATTTGATGCTACTATGTCCCCTTTTTTTAGTGGAATTTCTGTTAAAAATTAAATTTCTGGACATAACGTGATATATTCTCCTGAAATTTTTGAATTTCATATTTTTCACTAGTATTTTTGGATTACAGTCATATGAAAGGTCTCTTTTAACTTTTAGAAATTCAGAAATCCACTCCCTTTGTATTTTGGTGAAATTCAAAAATGTTAAAAAATTCAAAAATTCCTGAAAATCCAGCAGAACAACAGGCCAGCATGTGGATTTCCACAATTTTTTTTAATTCATTAGACCATTTGAAGGTACACATTAGAATATCATGAGTTCAATCCCATGCACTATATATATTTTAATGAGTTCAGTCGAAAGTGAAATGGTGTGAAATATAATTGTAATTAGAGATCAACAACCAAACCCTAATCATACTGAAAATTGGCAAACCTGCAATTATGCAACAGATTCAGATTTTCAAACAAAATAATTTCTCTCAGCCTTGATTCAAGGGATCCGGATTCACATAGAGTAAGGTTTGTACTTGACACAGAACAGAATGGACTTTGGCCCCCCGTTTTTTAACATGCCACATGTACAATAGATGAGTGAATACGCAGCTTCTATCTCATATCAGGCCTTGCCCACGCTTCATTGTCATGATGGGATGTTCCATGCATTAAATGCATAATCTTTAAATAATCTTGAAAATCTTACACTAGATCTCTTTCTTCCTTTCAGGAAAAAGGTTAAATCAAATGCAATGATGGCGTTGTACATTGTAATTACATCAGCATTTGCATTGGTGAAACATGCGTGTCAATGATGCCGTTGGTTTGGATGATGGCCCCTTTACCTAGATTTGCCTGAGTCAATACTCAATAGAACCATCAGAAAAATAGGCACCGGTGTAGTTGTATTGCAAGGGAACCATAGGGTCCTACAGTCCTACTCGTCAGCCGGGGACAAAACCCGCTCCAAACCCGGCCAATTTAATCATCTGAGACTATAGTTGAGACTCAGATCCATCCCAGAGTAAAAAACACAGGTCTAGGACTAGCCCACTTACTAACTATGTACATTCATTATGCGAAACATCTACGATTCGTTGGGGCAATTAAAATATAATCTTAGGCTAGACCACTTAATAACTTGGCCATAAAATTTATGTGAGAGCACAGTCCACAAGCCTCAAAATGAAGTTCAAATACAGTAAAGATCAACACCAGCAGGTCACCAATGTAAAATTGAAAATAGCATGAGGCCAATGTAAAATTTCCATAAATTCTTGCTTTATTATTATATATTTTAGAGAAGATTGACCACTCAGTGCCCTTATATCTAATAATTGCCCAAAAATATAGGAATTAAGATAATTTCTATTAAATTCTTTAAAAAAAAATACACTATGAAAGTGATGATTTTATTCTTAAATCCTACAATATTTTAGGAATATAAGAAATCACACCATGTGGGCACGAATTTTCCTCCAAACCCAAAATGCAAAATGCACACATTCAACCCTCATTCGTAACTCTATTTTCTCTTCATTGTTTCTGATTGAAGCTTCCTAAATTGGAGATCTTACGATACTCACTCCCACCGAAAAAAAATCTGAATTTTGAGCGATATCTTATGACCTTAGGGCCCGTTTGGTAACTTTACTAATATAGTCAAGTGAAGTCAAGTCAAGTTAAACATCCCATCAAAAGCACTTTTTACCAAAATTCCCTCCATCTTTTCCAAAAAAGTAAAAAAACTACATTTACTCACTAAAATATAAAAAAAACTCCATTTTCCCATACAAAAAATAAAAAATATTCCATACCAAACAACTAAAAACAAAATATCATCATAACTTACTAATATTTTATTCATTCTTTTCATTTCACTTCACTCCACTTCACATCATAGGGCCTAACAATATTTCACAATTTACAATTTAAATCATCAATTTCAGAGCTATATAATCAGCTCGCAAGAATTATCTAAGATTATCAATATTCCTAATTATCTATCTTAAAATTTGCTTGAGATGCAAGGGTCTTTCAAAATTTATTCTCTATGTAGAATTTAGTGGGGACAGTCTGTGGGGGTGGGGCTTGGCTTGGGCGGAAGAAAATCATGGAAACTGGAAAGCCCTTATCATAGCGCGCAGGGACTCGGATTTCAAACAGTCGACCTCGGAAGAGCTCAGTTTCTTCTCTGAGAGGGACCTGGAAAGACAAATGATGGGATGTCCCCGCAATCATAAAATAAGCAACACTTCTGTCCTGAAAAAGATTGCTAAAAGATACACATCTCAACGTGTCAACTCATAGGAGCCAAAAATACAAAATCCGGAAAGAAGGGACGCCCACGGCCCACCAGCCATAACATGATATATACCCCTCTACATAGCATGACCGTATATAACTGTCCCTGTTGTCCAACCTTCTGCAACACATTTCATGCTACAAAAGCAGATCACCACCACCCCCAAATAAGAGAAGATGAAAGGTAATCAAGTACTTAGAGCCGTTAAAATGGTGGGCCATTGACATCGTTTCCAAAGAAATTAAAACAAATCACAAATCTAATGGCTTATCTCATCTACAATTAAAAAAAAAAACTGGTCCACAAGACAAGTAAAATCCAATGGGTGCATTCGCCCGTAACAACTGCCTAGCGAAAGGTACAACGATCAGCTAAATCACGAAAAACTACACTAAATACAAATACAAAACGACGATAAACTACAACTACAACGACGGCCTGTAGAACCTCAATTCACTTATATTTGATAATTTCAATCCTCGCTATCAACAGTTGCATTGACCAAACGCAGCCAATATCATTACCACATAATCTCAAATATAAGAAAGTCAAACTGCTTTTCATGAGTTCACATTCTCCAGTATAAGCGCGATTCTACATACGAAATTCGAAACAAAATCAGGACAGATTGCGTGTGTAGAAGCGCGATTGTACATCAGAGAAGAAGAAGCAACCTAAACACACAGCCAATACATAATACAATACGTTTCCATAATACATGCTCATTAATAACAACGGCGCCTGAAACTGCAATTCAAATCCTTGGGTAACTGAAACGCCCTCTTAGAATTCCAACAACGGAAGGAGTCGGCCGAGACGTGGAACCGTTACGAGGCGGGGACAGAAGAATCGGCAGGTACGCCTCCGAGTCGCATTTGAAGTTCTTCTTCCTGAAGTGCCCCTCCAACGCTTCCTTTCCCTGCTCAAAATATTCAAACCCAAATGACTAATACAGTAGCAAAGCAAATAAAATACGTCAAGACAATTGAAACCGGTAATCTTCATGACTAGTAATACCTGAATAGAAGCATAGGTTATTTCACAAATTTTCTTCGAACCAAAGGAGTCCCACTTCGTCTTGTTCATGGCTTTGTACAGCATTTTCGCGGCCCTCGCAGTGGTGAAGTTCACGAATGCGTAACCAAGATTAAACCGGTGCCTAAAAAATTCGATTAGAATGTAAGATTTCTTGACATTTTTTTTTGTGGGGGAGTAGCTCAGTTCTAGAATTATATGATGAAAAGCTTTGACTGTTACTTGAAATCAATTGGCAAGTAGATGAAGTCGTATTCAGAGAGCGATGACTGATACTTTTCATTCTCTTCTGCACAGTGTTTATCCAGCAACTCCAGCAACATCTTCCTACTGCCAAAACCAAATAGAAAGACAAGAATAGAAGAAAAACACAAGTCAGTCAATCCCAATATATCCAAAGAAACATGCTTAACAGAGAGAGAGGGAGAGAGAGACGTGAATCTGCCGGGGATGTTTCTAATCATGACTGTGGTTCGTCCGCCACAATCCTTATCCGATTCGTTCAAGTCGAATGAAGATGCATCTTTGAGTTGCACCTTGGACTTTGGTACTGGAGCCCTTGGAGCTTCAAACCGGTGCGGAAAATGCCTTCTAAGAGGAAGTTGAGCTTTGGGCTTCCGGGGCTCTTTTTCCTCTTTTGGAAGAACTTTTAACTTGGGTTTTACGTCGAATCTGCTGGTGCAGGTACTGGTGGTTGTGGCTTCAAAGGTTGTTAAAGAATTGAGTGAAAGAGGATTAGATGGAGGGTAATACCAGGAGCACTCGTAGAAAGAGAGTTGATGAAAACCAACGTGAGAACAATAAGGTCGTGGCGTTGGGTAGTAAGGATAATGGGAGGGAATTGTGATGTATGGATCTGGGGTTTGATATGCGTAGAGACATACATATGGTTCTGCATTTGGATTCAACATCCTCTGAAAAGGATCGGAAGACACTGACAAAAGAAGAGGAAGACTTCCAAAAAAAAACTAAGACCAAGGAAGGGGAACACCACCTGGGGAGAGTGGAGAGGCGTAGGTTGCAAGAGCTTCTTCCCTAGCCTATTTAAAGGGAAATGGTTCTACAGTAAGGTTATACTTATCTTTGGTTTATGATGTGATCAGGGTTGGGTTAAATAGGAGGTATATAATATCATTAGAGTATCTTGATTGATTGTGATTAAGTGATTTTTATTGTAGCTATAGATATCAAATTATTTTGATGTAAAATTTATAAAAGCTGGGTTACAATTTGATGTAAATCAAGCGGTGGAATAAGCAGTACCCACATCCAAAAGACAGATGCAACATGGATGGGAGCTCAACCGTTGAAATAGTGCCCACAGAATAGATGGATGGTTGGAAAGGTAGATGTGGTGGGTTCCACTCTCTGAATCGGATTGTGTTACTGGTCATGTGGTCCTGGTGGTTTACATAGCTGCACCATTTCAGAGTGGGGAGGACTGCGGGAGTGCAACTTTCCAGGTTAGTGAATGGACTTTGGTTGGGAAGTGCATGCTACAGGGAGAGCTACAGACGAGGGAACGAAAAAAAGAATGTGGAAGCTAGTGGGATGTCAGATTTTAAGGGTAATCATGACCTCAACTGCAAACTGCTGCAGAGGGGCATTAATTTCATGTTCCCAGAAGGGCAAAGCAGAGACCCCCGTGGCGGCGAGGCCCCCGGACGCGTTATCCAATATCCAGTAGTTGCAGGTGATTTTCAGCCGTTTACTGTTTAGTGGAGGCCCACCCAAAGATTATCAATTTCCAAGGCTATGACTCCCATAAGTCCCATCTCTCAAACGGATACAATTTTATGGAGACCCAATTCCCTTTCACGTCCTTTGACAGGGTCCAGGTCGGCCCATCAAAACTTCAAGCTAGTGCTTTTTTTCCGGTCGATTTTCAGAAATGGCAGAACTACAACCTGTTTTTCAAGCATGGTGGGCCCACCCTTTTCAAATCCAAGCCGTTCATCTGCTTTTATATCAATTAAATCTATTGCATCTAAATTTTCTAAAGAAACTTTCAGCGGAACACCCGTTACCATATTGATCACGCTAAGGACACCACGTAACATGGAGTAGACTCCCTCCGGTTTCATTTCCAATAAGCTTTACTCCTTGACGTGTTATCAATCTGACTTCCTATATTTGGTTCCATTTCATAAATACATTATGATTGAAAGCCAATTTGCACAATTCTTGTTTAACATTATTGTGAGAATTATTCTCTTCTGGAACAATAACTAATATGCTAAGTAATTGGTGATAGTTTGCTTCTGAAATATTTGGGAAATTGTTGTCCTTTTGTTGCCATATGAAAGGTAACAACTATATTAACATTCTTATGTATTCGAGCCAAAAAAAAAAAAAGGTAAGTAACATTCTTTTGTAGTAAAGAGAAACAGGCACCAAGGCTTTCATTCAACCTAGTTCCGGCTCACATTTGTGGGTAAGTTAGGGGTTCATTCCAATTTGGCCCTTTGACAGACCTCTCCAAGTGGTCTCTTATACACTTTCGTTGAGTGGGTTGTGTGAAACTTACCAGGGGCACACACTAATGATCTGAATTGTTAGACTAGACCGCAATCCCCTCTAACAGCATGTCCTCAAATTTTACTTTTATGAGATTTGGCCCACCGAAAGATTAAACATGTGAGTGCCTAAAAATTAAGGACTCAGGTTAGATTAGTGCGAGACTTATGATTCGTTGTGTAAGTTTCTTTGGTAAAGATGGATCGCCTTATGACCTGAAAGGAAATGAGAAACAGATATCAGAGACCCTAACTGTCGTCAACCGAAAGCTCTCTGATGCCTGAGTTAGTACTATCATTGAACAAAGGATGGAGATGAGATGCAAGTATGCTCTTATGCAAAACATTCTATAACGTGTTATGCAATGTATAATATGGTGCAATGAATTGTGTATTTGCGTACCTTATAAGGGATTGGTATCCCTCTATATGTAGAGATTTCACCTAGCGCACCCTTAGTGAGGGTAGGTGGAAACACTGTCAGGTCGAATCAAGAGATAACCTCTGACATTAACATGGATGCGATTGATCAAGACGACACCTAACCACTATCCGGCGCCTGTCTTATCCGTCAGCACATTCTGCAACGTAGCTATAATTTCATAGAAGTATAATCATGGCTTAGTACCAATCTCTGTGGACGAACCGAGCTGAAGATGGTACTGAGGTCATATTTGGATGCATCCTGACACTATTGCCAATGTACCTTATATCGAGACCGAGATGAGCCCAACTGATACTCTTATAAAAACTGGCTAAAGCTTGGCGCAAGCTGGCATTATTTGCCGAGCTGAGAAGAGATGTCTAGCTGTTACTGTTACCGAACATGATGGATCTTGGCACTGTGGCCGAGTTTGGATACTGAGATCGGGATGTGCTGAGCTGGTACTGCTACCGAGGCTAGCGTAATCCTACTCTTAGGAAAATACCCCACACAAAACATGTGGTTGATAATAAAGTATGATTAATAATGTATAAGATTGTACCAATATGAGAAATTGAATATTTTTGTTGTACTAATATGAGAAATCAAATATTTTTCTTTTTCTCTAAGTCATCCCATTTGTAGGAAAACTAACTAAAGTATTCCCATCTTTTGCTTTTGATTGATTTATCTATGAGAAAACTCAAATGACTTAATGATGATTTTGCCGAAAGTCTCCTTTTACAAATGTCCTCTTTTGGCTTTCATGTATGGGATCCATCCGCATTTGATCAATCCAATGCATCCACACACATCCTAACTTTTAATTGGAATTGACTCTGTTCCACATTATTTTGGACATTTTTCAAATATGGGTTTTATCACAAGAATTTTACATAATATATATTCATTAAATTTCATTGACTTAAAATTAAAGGCAAAATTATTTGATGATATTATATTTTTTCTTAATCTATATCCAAGACTTTCCATAGTCAGTGAAAATTGTGGACCTTAAAGAAAGGGTGTTTTTGTTATTTGACCATGAGAAAGTCATTTATTTCAGCATCAAATTAGGGAGATTTTAATAAAGTTATAGATATTGGGTGTCTTAATTAGGGAGATTTGTTTCCCTTTACCAACCTCTTATTCTTCTCTTCGCAAGATGTTAGATACTCAAAGTTTAATGAAAAATACCGTAAATATATCATATATATATATGTATATATTTAAGAAATTGATCAGACCAATGTCAATTAAGAACCACCAATAATAACTTAATAGTGTATGAGGACCTTTTTTGTTAAATAGTGTATTAGGGTTAGATGTATGCATAGTAGGGATGTAAATGGGTACCCGATTCTCCGATTACCTGAGGTTCCGACCAGTTGAAAACTAAGTCTGGGTCTTTATTCAGGCCCCGATGAGTAAATAAGTCCGGATCCGATTCCACCTTGGTTTGGACTCGTGGACCGGAGACCTGATATATTACCTCAGTTTTAGAAAATATATCTTAAAAATCATATTTTTTTAATATCATTCTCTACCTAAATCCGGACTTGGATCCAGACCCGTCCCATATATGGTTCTGATTCCGATGCCAAAAAACCGATTCCAAAGTGGTTCCGGGTCAGCATTCAATTCCACCTTCTCCTATGGTTCCGGTTTCGAGTCCACCATAGACCCGGACCAGAACCAGACCCATTTACAACCTTAGTGCATAGGCCTGGAATTGATTAAAGGTGGTTCCTCCAATGTTTCAAAGAACTTTTAGAGCTTAATTTGATGAAAATGGGCCCAACCCAAAAGTATACAATTGGTATTTCATATACCCGACCTGACCCTTTCTTCACAATTTAAAAGCCACATGGAAGGGTATGGAAGGGTTAACTCGGGACAGCCTCGCACGAGTGAGTGCATTAAAAGGCAAAGATGAAGGACCAGGACCAGGACGTTTCATTAATGAAGGAAGCGTTTGACGCCTTTCGTCTTCCAACGCAAAGATGCAGATCGTTTTAGAGTAATCCCAATACAACGCAAGCTTCCAGTACGATTCACGTAGCCATCGTTTACTCGGACCTGCAAACGCAATGCAATCTCTCTCCATCTGGGTATTGCCCATTTGCCTTCACCTCAATATCTTTCATGAAACTCTGAAATTTCTTCTGTTTCTTACCACCAGCCATGCCATTGCAGACCCCTTTGGTAGCTTCAGCTGTGATTTCCAGCATGGAACTACTACTGTCTCGCCACTGCGATACACCCGGACACCCTTTACCCAATATAATGAAGAAGAACAATTAAGGACCCAGACTCATGCAACTCCATGCAGTCCAAAGAGAGATCCAATTATAACCCTTATAATGAAATGCATCTGTTAAATGGTCAATTATCTCCTGATTTCTTTGGTACACTGAAACATACTACGTTGGTGAAAGGAGCAGTAGTCTTCTCCTTTTAGTTCTATTAACAGGTGTAGTCTCTCTTGGTAGAATAAACATGATCGAAGGAAAATAGAATATTTCCTATCTCCTGCAAACGTTACTTTAATGGCAGTAGTTACCACAGGTCATGTTTATGGATATCAGGATATGGAAGGAACAGGTCTTTGTTTCTTGAAGCTTTCCATATGGTTTAATTTGGTATATGTCGGATTAAGAGAAGAAAGTCCTTTGTGAAGCTTTCCATACAGAGAAGGATGGTCAAAGAGAGGAGTTTTTTAATTTTTTGGGAGCATAGTAGCCGATGGAAAATTCCTAGCCAATAGCCACTGTCGACGATCAGGAAAAAGGGTTTTCACCTTTGGTCAATCCCTTCATTGCCCAGAATAAATATCAAGTTACCATGACCATGGCCCATGGGTCAAAAGTATGATGGGAAACAGAGTAAAATCTCTTATCAGTACAGCATAATTAATAATAGTTTAATTGAACTTTTTTGCTTATCTAAAATTTATTTTCCCAAAAGCAAAGATTTTGAAAATCAATGTTAGAGTGTTTTCAATGCAAATGAAAGTGTACCTTTATATATCATACATAATATAATTTTTTTGTTATTTTGTTGGAACAAGGTTATGATGATGAGAGTATCTTTGTATTTTTTTTTTTAGACCGGTAACAATTAGACTATTACAAGGGTGAGACTGATACATTAATTGTGATCGTGATTATGATTAATGGATTGTCATAATACTTGTCATTAAATAGAGTGATGATACCTTGAAGATGGGGAGAAATGATCCATCGTATCCCCTTATTTATAATGTGACCCACTTTGTAGAATTGTGTGGAGAGTAATAGAGTAACAATGTGATCACACAGACAATATGGATTGAATCAATACAGGTTCCATGATTAAACCACTCATCCAATCATTCTTCTCCAGCATTTTGTTTTAACAAGACAGCACTTATCAAGTTGACCAAAGTGATGTTAGAGCAAAATTTCGATCACGCTATTTTTTATGGTCATTTTTTGTATTCACCTTTGATCTTCATTTTTCATCAACTTAAGACATTAATTTCTATGTATTCTGTACAAACAAATAAGCTTGAACTTTCTATTAGGATGTAGAAGGCAAAAAAGGACTGGAAATTGCCCACGGTACAAAATTTGAGCAGGATAGACCATAGAATTTTATCGACTTCCATATTCTCTACCTCCTTTCTATGCCCACACCAAGAGCCTTAGAGAAAAGTAGGAAAGAGACGATATGGAAGATGGTTCACTAAATCTTATTTTGGTAAATGATCTCTAGTGGCATAAAAGAAAGGTGAATCTTTCAATTTATACACTCGACCAGGGGAGGTGCTTCCTTTCTCATCTCATAACAATAAACTAGCTCTCATACCGTGATCGAAATTGTGCTCTAACATCACTTTGGTCAACTTGATAAGTGCTGTTTTATTTAAACAAAGTTTTTTTTTTTTTTAATATTTATACAAAGTTGGAGAAGAATGATTGGATGAGTGGTTTAATCATGGAACCTGTATTGACTCAATCCATATTGTCTGCGTGATCACATTGTTACTCTATTACTCTCCACACAATTCTACATAGTGGGCCACATTATTAATAAGGGGATACGATGGATCATTTCTCCCCATCTTCATGGTATCATCACTTCTATCTAATGACAAGTATAATGACAATCATTAATCATAATCATGATCACAATTCATGTATCAGTCTCACCCTTGTGATAGTCTAATTGATACCAGTCTAAAATATAAAAAGAAAATACGAAGATACGATGATCATCGTCATCATAACCTTGTTCCAACAAAATAACAAAGAAGTTATATTATGTACAATATATAAAGGTACAGTTTCATTTGCATTGAAAACACTATAACATTGATTTTCAAAATCTTTGTTTTTAGAAAAAATAAATTTTAGATAAGCAAAAAAGATGAATTAAACTAGTATTAGTTATGCTGTAATGATAAGAGATTTGACTCTGTTTCCCCTCGTACTTTTGACCCATGGGCCATGGTCATGGTAACTTGATATTTATTTTGGGCAATGAGGGGATTGACAAAAGGTGAAAACTGGATTTTGCAGATTCCCATTCCTTTTTCCTGATCGTTGACAGTGGCTAAGAATATTCCATCTGCTACTATGCTCCCAAAAAATTAAAAAACTCCTCTATTCGACCATCTCAGAACCTCAGACATTCTTCTCTGTAATGAAAGCTTCACAAAGTACTTTCTTCTCTTAATTAATCCTACATAGCAAACCATATGGAAAGCTTCAAGAAACAAAGACCTGTTCCTTCCATATCCTGATATCCATAAACATGACCTGGGGTAACTACTGCCAAGTCACGTTTGCAGAGATGGGAAACTTTATATTTTCCTTCAAGTTTATTCTACCAAGAGAGACTACACCTGTTAATAGAACTAAAAGGAGAAGACTCTTTGCTCTTTGCTCTTTGGAATGCATGGAGTTCTTTGTTTTTTGGTAGAAGGAATGCATGGAGTTGAATGAGTCTGGGTCCTTTTTGTTCTTCTTCTTTTTATTGGATAAAGGGTGTTTGGGACCTCTGGGTCTATCGTAGTGGCAATGGGTTATGTGCATAAGAGACATTTGTATTTCCATGCTGGGAATCACATGTATGTGAAGCTACCAAAGGGGTCTGCAATGGCATGGCAGGTGTAAGAAACAGAAGAAATTTCACAGTTTTATGAAAGATCCTAAAAGTAAAATTCCCTGTGGTGGCTCTCTCTATCCATTTCTCCATTATATTCATAACCTTTATCACTGACGCATAAGCACTTGAAAGGGTGGACCCTCGTCCTGTGCAGGTGAGGGGCATGAGCATTCGGTGCACCCGCGTGAGAGGAGTGGGGATACCAAACAAGGTGAAGTTCTCCCTTCAGTACATTCGTGGAGTCAGTCGCTCGCACTCCCGCCAAATTATGTTCGACCTGAGCATGGAGAACAAGTACATCAAATAACTATCAGAAGAAGACCTCACCATCCTCCGAGAGGAAGTCTCCAAATACATCATCGAAGGCAATCTTGTAACCATCTTGATCTCAAACTAACTTGGTTTTCTCTTTGATTTCTCTTCTTTGGTTAATTTCTGTTTTAGTTGTTAGAAGATTACAACCTCTATTAAAGGCTTTGGGTTAGCGAAAGAAATTTAATATAATATTGGAGCCAATTGGGTGAGTTTAAATGAAGAACGACTCGGTGCCATCTGGGGTCTCTCTCAAAAGGGAGTGTTGAAAGTATTTCCGCTGCCTGTACTAGAGATTAGAAATTTAATGAGTTGTGTATTTCTTTTTACAAAGGTGATTCAAAGCGATGGCAATAAAGAGGCTGAAGGAGATTCAGTGCTACAGAGGAATGCGACATAATATATAGTATCCTACCACATGGATATTAGGTCCACTCCCTAATACGTTATAAGATCTAAAGTATTTTGGAGTGGGCCACATAGATATTCTCTATTCATGATTGCATGCTTTATATGCTATGTAGAAGGAAGAAAAAAGGTCCAATCAGGCCACATGTTAAAGTCGAATTTTCAACTATTCTTTAGATATGGACCACAAGAAGAAATAAAACTAATGATTCTTTCATTTTATGTTAAAAGAAATGGAAAGTTCTGCTTGTAATGAATTAGGGCACTCTTGAAGCTTTACCGCTGTTTGTTTGCACGGTAAAGCCGCATTTGCAACTTTTCCTTTACTTTGAATGGAGAAAAGGTTGTTATATCATTATTAACATGAACCCTAAGATCGTGAACAACATGATAATCACATATAGGATTCAATCTTAAATAAGTTGAAGAATACCTCCAGACATCCTGATGCAGAGAGTTTTCCGATCCTGCTGTCTGGCACTGTTGTTGAGATCCGTCGAAGAAGAGACTGGATGAATGATTTTGGTTTCTCTCTCCTTGCCTATAAACCTTAATGTGTTGATTTTGTGTGTAGCCTTTGTGATGGACCAAAGGCTTTATTTATAGGTGGAGAGAGGACCAAATTTCCCAATTAGGTTTACTTTAGATTTAATCTCAACCGTCCATCAAGGTAGAGAATATTAAGGAAACTATCTAATTAGGAAACCTTATTGAGTAATTATAGCATATGTATCCTATGAAAACTGAATTCCTATTATGACCACACTTCTAGAAAGGAAAGGACTTGTGGTCCAAGTAATGGGCCTAAATTAATTTCCTTACAGTCTCCCACTTGGTCAATAGGAAGATCCATTAATGTTTTCATTTTTAGGAATCATAAGGCGCGCATTATATGCTAAACACTCCTTTAGTCGGTTATCATAAGTGTCTTGGCTAATTCGGTTGTTAATGGGAGTCATGGCGTGCACATATTATTTTGCAACATGTTTACTTCCATGTACCACGTCATTTACAACCGTCATAACTAGACCATAAGATGAGATTTACATAATGGTCCCATAATGTCTTTGTTTAAAGACTGTTTCTGTTTATCATTTATCCAAACATAATTATGTACACAATGGAAAAACAGAAATAGTAGATGTAGAGTTGCATTAAGAGCTCAATAAATGTCAAATACAAGTACAGAAATAAAAGGGCAGAAAATGATAATTAAGAACTATCTTGAAGACCCATGCTTTCAGTATGTCCTTGAAAGGTCTTTGGAGGTAGTCCTTTCGTGAATATGTCTGCGACCATGAAATCTGTACGTATAGACTCAATGACAAATTTTTGTAATCTAACATCTTGCTTCAGTGATAGATATTTAAGGTCCATGTGTTTGGATCCCTTAGATATCCTGTCATGCTTAGAGAAGAAGGTTGCAGCATCATTATCACAGTAAATAGTTAATGGCTTAGAGATGAAACTCAAGGCTCCAAACTGAGTGATAAAATTACGCAACCATGTTCCTTGAATTGCAGCCTCATAACATGCCACATATTCAACCATCATGGTGGATGTGTAAAGCAACTCTGATTTCTGGCTTTTCCATGATATTGCTCCTCCACATAAGAGATACACATAGCCAAGAGTGCAGAGTCTGGTGTCAGGTTATCCAGCAAAATCTGAATCGGAATAACCAGTTACCTGTAGGTGACTTGATTTTCTGTATGTGAGCATATACTTCCTTGTTCCCTTGAGGTATCGCAGTACTTTCTTTGCAGCTTTCCAATGAGCGATTCCTGGGTTACTTTGAAATCTACCCAGCATGCCAACAGCATGACTAATGTCAGGTCTTGTACAGACCTGTGCATACATCAAACTTCCTACAAGAGAAGCATAAGGATATTTTTCCATTTCTTTACGTTCCAATTCGTTCTGTGGACACTGCGTAAGATCAAGCTTGTCTCCTTTATGCAGTGGAACAGGACTAGAAGAACATGTCATCATGCCAAATCTCTCTAGAACTTTGTCAATATATGCTTGCTGAGACAATCCCAAAATACCAAGTGACCTGTCACGGAATATTTCTATTCCTATCACATAGGAAGCCTCACCCATATCTTTCATTTCAAAGTTCTTAAAGAGATAATCCTTTGTCTCATGTAACAGACTAAGGTCGCTACTAGCCAGTAATATGTCATCAACATACAGAACCAAAAATATGAACTTGCTTCTACTGATCTTGAGGTATATGCAAGGGTCAACTATGTTTTCTTTGAAATCGAAGGCAGTAATGATTTCATGAAACTTTAGGTACCATTGCCTCGAAGCTTGCTTCAGTCCATATATTGATTTCTTAAGTTTGCAGATCATGTCTTCCTGACCTTCAATTATGAAGCCTTCAGGTTGACGCATGTAGACTTCTTCTTCCAAGTCTCCATTAAGAAAGACAGTTTTCACATCCATTTGATGTAACTCGAGGTCATAGTGAGCTACTAATGCCATGATAATTCTAAGAGAATCCTTCCTGGACACAGGGGAAAAAGTCTCAGTATAATCAATGCCTTCTTTCTGATTAAAACCTTTGGCAACAAGTCTAGCTTTATGTCGTTCAATATTGCCTTTGCAGTCGCGTTTGGTCTTGAGATTTCCATCACAACCGTTAATTGATGCTCGATGAATGTAATGTGTCAATTCAGATGGGGAATGCATGGCCGACCAACTGGCAGAGTTGGTTGCAGAAGCTTTCACCATTTGTACCTTTGTGGGTGGGACCTACTTGCACGACCACCAAAGACCAACTCCAGTCAAGCCTGCCTCTGCATGTCCCTACCGTACCATAGGCACCAGTCCTCTTATGCAATCATTATCCTCCTTAGAGGTAAAATATTTGGAATGTTTCTTGTTGGAAATTGCCAAACTGGGGCATAAAGTGTTTACCCCTTCAAACTCTTATTATCGATATTTCCTGTCGAGACAGGATTTGCCGCTAAGGAGGAGGAAATTTTCGGCAGCCGAAACTCCATAGTTTGAAATTTTGAAAAAGTTAAAATAATTCCTTATCAATTTAACTTTAACTTTAATTTTTTTTTTTTCAACTTACGCAGGAGTTTTATGCATCATAATAATAATAATGAATCAAAACTTAATTAATGGACGATCATGTGTTCTAAAACCATGCTCTGATACCACATGTTATATCATTATTAACATGAACCCTAAGATCGTGAACAACATGATAATCACATATAGGATTCAATCTTAAATAAGTTGAAGAATACCTCCAAACATCCTGATGCAGAGAGTTTTCCGATCCTGCTGTCTGGCACTGTTGTTGAGATCCGTCGAAGAAGAGACTGGATGAATGGTTTTGGTTTCTCTCTCCTTGCCTATAAACCTTAATGTGTTGATTTTGTGTGTAGCCTTTGTGATGGACCAAAGGCTTTATTTATAGGTGGAGAGAGGACCAAATTTCCCAATTAGGTTTACTTTAGATTTAATCTCAACCGTCCATCAAGGTAGAGAATATTAAGGAAACTATCTCATTAGGAAACCTTATTGAGTAATTATAGCATATGTATCCTATGAAAACTGAATTCCTATTATGACCACACTTCTAGAAAGGAAAGGACTTGTGGTCCAAGTAATGGGCCTAAATTAATTTCCTTACAAAGGTTGCATTTGCGGCTTTACCGTTGATTCATTCCACAGTAGACCTTCATTTGCAACTTTTCCTCCAGTCTGGATCGAGGAAAAGTTGCATTTGCGGGCTTAAAAGCGGTAAATCTTCATTTGAGGCTATTCTGTTTTTGCTCCTCTGTTTCCTTTTTTTAATATTTGAGTCGGGTCATGGGTTGGGTTGTAGGTCCACACAATCATGGATGGACATGTATGATTAATGTTTAAATGCAAAAAAAAATATCAAATCACAACGAGTACACAATAAATTGCTTGTTTGGTAAGTTTACTTTACTGGTGAAGTTAAGTGAATGCTTAATATAAGATAGAACAAAAGTAAATGTTTGGTGAAATCAAAAGGTGGGAGAGTAGCTTTTTGAATTTTTCTTTTAAAATGGAGAGTGATTTTTTGTAAGGGTGCTCATGGATCTGGCCTGGCCCGCTTTGGGTCAAGCATGGGGTTTTAGGTTATAATAGATGGGTCGTGCGCATATTTTTTTATTATTTGAACTCCGTGGCTAAGAGCTAGAATCCCGCTCGGCCCAAAATATACAAATAATTATAGGGGGACTCAAATTCATGCGCTCTCACAAAAGGTGATATGACTAGACCAGTTGAGTCGGCCTAGGACTAGATAAGAATCTCAATTTTTTATTTTATAAGTCTATCATGGGTCATTTTCGGGTTTCATCATTTCCATGCGGCCTAAGCTGCCCTCTCACAAAAGGTGATATGACTAGACCAGTTAAGCCAGCTTAGGACTAGATAAGAATCTCAATTTTTTGTTATATAAGTCTATCATGGGTTGTTCTCGGGCTTCATCATTTCCATGCAGCCTAAGCACAATCTGGCAACTTCAGGCCTAACTCATGCTTGGGCCAGGCTTAGGCTCCTATTTTAGAAGTCGGGCCATCTTGGACATTCCTAAGCCCAACCCGCTTGGTCCATGAACATCCCTATTTTTTTTTTCTCATTCAGTGGCATGCGAAAAGTATCTTTATAACTTTTTTTTTTTGTTAAAAGGAAGAGATGAGTTTTGAAATTTAGTAATTTTTTATTTGACCACTCTTTTTATTGTCTCTTTAATTAACTTGTCACTTTACTTCACTAGTAAAGTAATTTTACCAAAAATGAAGTAGTTAGTGAGTGGGGAGTGAATGAATAGGGTGGTCTCCACTTGTTATCAAATCCTATGGGTAAATGTCAATATCATATGGGTTTTTTTTATTGAATCCTTATCGATGAAATGTGAGTTCGTTATGGAACAGTTTGGGGCTGAATGGGTGTTCTCAAACCAAGTGCAAGAGGGACTCAATACGAAAAAATTAATCTAGTATGAGCATGCTTACCTTAATTTAGGCTGAGTATGGGTTATGCTCATTGTTCTAGTCCTAATTGGACCACTTTCCATCTCTAAGATAGGCACATCTCTATTGGCAAAAAGGTTTCTCACGGCTCGATCTAGCTGAGTCTAACTTGTGTTTGGCCTTTTTGGTCTTCACAAAGTGTATGGGGATAATCCTCTAGAAAGAAAAAAAAATTCTCAGACAACTTTTGACTACTATTTATCTATCTTTGCGGTTAACATATATTTGACTGTCCATTCATGTATGATAGTTTAACCTTTTCTTTCTCGTTACATTTATTATTTTAGCCCATGCATTGCACAGAGATTTTGCTTGTCTAAAAATGAGAATGAAATTCAGGATAATTAAGTATGTGTTTAAGTGTCTCAAGTGTCTCATGGCTATGCAAATTCTATATTTCCTAAGAAATTCCCAAACTAAACATATATTTGGTTCTATGAAATATTTGGTTTCTAGGGTGAAAAACTATAACCATAGAAAACCAGAAACTAGAGATCCTGTTACCTGGGATTGAGAATTTACTTCAAACCAAAAAAACCTTAATTTCAAAACAACAAAAAAGCTGAATCCCCGCAAACATGCCCTAGTCGTGTACCCATCACAGCTTTTCTGTGCATGTAACTTACTTTGGATTGGCACCAGTTCTTTTCTTCTTTACTTGTTGAAGCTGAAATCATATGTTAAAAAAAAAAGGTTCCATATCAAAACTTAGATCTAGATTTTAAAAATGGATCCAGGTCCAGATCCAACTGCGGTTTCATCGGATCCGACCCATTTGCATCCTTAGTTGAATTTAAGTCATCCAGATCACAATTGACAATGCAGATCCACAGGCTCTGTGAGCAAAAAGTGGAAGCCATATAGAAAATGCATGCACCCATACAGAAAAAGATGGAGAAACAAGTCAATGAGCCATCACGTCTGAGAACTACATGGCCTACAGTGCCTGCAACATTGGCTTATTTTGCACTTGTATCATGTAATTGAAACAGGCTGATTCTATTAGATTTATTTGAAATAAAGTTGTTTTAATTAAACCTTTATACAAAAAGAGGTAAATGAAATAAATAGCAATAATAAAGAACATGGAATGAAAAAAACAAGCTGAATCTGTTTTTGTATAAACTTATCAGGCAAATGAATTAACAGGGAATGAAATAAAAAGAACTTGCATAATCAACAGGCTAAACATGCTAAAATGAACGGGCAAATGAATCCACAGGGAATGAAAAGAGCCAAATGAAACGAAAGAGGCAAATGAAACTTTTACAACAATGAAACAATAGCAATAATAAAGAACATTTTTTTTTAATCAAGATCCCTATTGAAGCCTGAATCTATTTTCCATAAACTCAAAATATCCCATTCCACAAAGAAAAGAGGCAAGATGGAGGAAAAAATGAAAAAAAAAAAAAAAAGGAAATCAAGAACCCTAACCAGAGTTATGGTTTAGAACAAATCGACCAGAGGGAGGGGGCCGGTGGAATCCTACGGAGTCTAACAGTGGGAAGAGGCATGGAGTGTGTCAGAGGATTGCGTTGTTGAAGGACCACTTCCCTAGTCGTTGTCGAGAGGGAGGAGTGAGAGAGCATCTGTCACAGCAGCAAAGGGACGGGTAATCATCTCCGATCACATGAACGGAGTCCGGTCGGATTGCCTCCAGTCGCACAAGCAACAGAGAAGATAATGGCGTATGATAGCTAAGAGATGGATTTAAAATCGACCGAGGAAATCCTTCATTTTGTGGAAAAGGGCAGTCTTCTTTTTTTGGTTCCATATGTACTAAAACATGAGTTTTCCATGCCATCAAGAAAATGGGGCGAAGATTAGGGCACACATGGCAAAAGGCATGACAGTGGCATCCTTTCCATTTTCTACGATTTGAGGATTTTCCATGTTTGGTTGGTAGAGGATCTTGAGAGGAATAACATGAGTTTTCCTCTCATGCGATTATTTGCACAATCAGAGCCCCCCCTCCCCCCGACCAAGTGATTCTTTGAATGAGTGGAAATGCGGAGCTACAGTGGATGAACAATGACTAATACGGTAATGTGATCTTGGCCGTTTTTGCATTTTTAATACATTTATTGAGTCCCACATTCAAGATCCAAAACGTTAATAATGTTTAAACAATCCAAAACAGCCATGTCACCAAATTTCAGCCGTTGATTTATCTTAGATCTTGAGATATATACAAAACTGTCCAAACCATTAAATGACCAAATTCTGAGATATGTTAGGCCAAAATCAGGATGGAGATCAGTCCATTCTTTTCAATTTTATGGTTCCTGTGGGCCCCACGATCATGATCTGAACCGGTAGTTATTTTTGGAAGGTCAAACACGGCTACTTGACAAAATTTCAACCGTTGATCCTTACCATATCTTGAGATATTTGTAAAAACGTCCAAGTACTAAAATATTAATTTATTATTCTTGTGTGTCCCCTTTGCACAATCTGAATCGTTCATATTTTCTAGATGACCACAGACAATTTTGAGGTGAAAGTTGAGGTCTTAATTTTTCATAGATTTTTAAAATTTTTATAAAAATGTTTATTACCATTGGATCATATATTTTACAATTTATAGGAATCCTCTCTCCAGCCAAATATAAAACTCTCATTGAGAATCCTATTTGAGGATTGTGGCCTTGTGGCATTCTTTGGAGACGGAGAGAACCCTCTAAATAGAGAATTCTTCATCATTTACCAAACGTGTCCTTAGTGTTCGAATACCTTTGCCACACGTGCCCTAGAAGATAGAAACAAATCAAGAAAGACACCTCCATATGAGTAAAAACTGCTCATAAACTTCAACATGCAAATATCCCTCAAAAAAGCGATAAAAACAAGAAAAAGAAAATGCTTTTTAATCTCGTGAGAGCGGAAACCAAAGGCAGAGGCCGTCACTTTCGCATGGCCTCCTTCGCTTCTCTCTCCCTCACCACTTCCTTCCTCTCCAATCCCCCGAACCCTAACCCTAGATTTCTTCTCCGAAACCAAAGCCCCTTCAAATGCTCCGCCAAAACAGAGAAGAAGAGCGGCAGCGGCAGCGGCAGCGGAGGGCGCCAAGAAGCGCCTCCCGCCGAGAGGAAATCCTTCGCGGTCGCCACGGGAGAGCTCTTTCTCGGCCTCTCGTCCATGCTCGCGAGGCGGAGGAAACCTATCCAGGGTCCCATCTCCGCCCCCTTCACGACGGCCGGTGGTGGAGAGGACTCGGAGGAGGAGAACCGGATCGCTTCTGTTGTGGAGGATTCGATCGATCCTAACGTTATTTGGGAGCAGCGGGTGAGGGATGTGGAGGCGGAGAGAGATCGGAAGAAGGTGACGAGCCCTGGCTTTAGCTTCTCCGCGGCGGGGCTCCTCTTTCCCTACCATCTTGGCGTTGCGCAGTTCCTTATAGAGAAAGGCTACATCAAGGTGAATTCTGCTGAATTCTCATCTTTTATTGCCTTTTTTCTCTTGGTTCTCTGGTGTCAATTTCCATTTCGTATGCGCAAGTTTGAATTTTGGAAAGAATTAGAGTTTTTTGAGTTCTAAAGATTTAAACTTTAGTATTTCTATGTGTAATTGATGCTGCTTGGGAGATTATTATAATGGATAGAAAGACACATTGAAATTGTAAATTGGATTTCACAGCAGAACAAGGCGTGTAAACTGTAATCTCTAAAACTTTTGAAAGATGCATCTTTCGTGTTTTTGCCTTCAATTTATAAATTTTAGCCCCTTTGCGACATTGCCTAGAAATCCTGCACAAAGAGGCCTTCTGTGTTATGGTTATGTAGCAAGATTGCTAACAAGAGCTATAAAACCGTTGGCATGCTCAATCTTGCAACCACAAGGTTGTAGGTTCATGTAATGTGACCAATCACAAGAAAAGATTATTTGCAGATTGAGATTAGCTGAAATAAATGCTGAAACTCTTATGATGGTCACTGCAACATTTAGATGTTTGGTATCGAGAACATCCACAGTTCAAGAAAAAAAAAAGAAAAAAAAGAGGAAGAGAAAGTAAAAGAAAAGAAACTAAGTGTTTCCTTCAAAAGAAATGGCATCACCAATACCAATGTTTATAATATTTTAAAACGATCCTCTATTTGCAGTGCATCTTCCAATCATGATTTGAACTTTAGAGGTGCCTATGGTTTTGATTTGTTGTAATTATTTTCTGGTTTTATGAATGTAATTGAAATTTTTGTTGGAGGGATGTTTTCCCATCCAAACCATTTGTAAATGATGTCTCTCTACTCCATATGTGATAGACATTGATGCTTAGGATCATTTTCGCCAGTGACTTAACAGATTTATTAGGATCTCCCTTGACTTAAATGATCAGCAAACTTCTACTGCTAATTGCCTATTCTACTACAAGGAACTCGGACAAGGGGAAGAATAATGGAGGCTGAATCAAATTGTTGGAAATGACATGTTACCGTCTGGTTTGGCAAAGAACATAGCCCAAATCGGGATCACTGGAGAAGTATGGAACTCACAAAGCTCAACCCAGTTCCCAGTTTGTGAGTTTACTGATATATGTGCATTGCAACTTTCTGGGCGGACAAGTTTTGAATGAATTAACTTTTAGGAACTATGGGTGTACAAGTTGGGATGAACTAACATTTAGAAACTTTATCAATTTTGATCAAGACATTGCACGTGTTTTCACATGGTTACAGATATGCATAGTCAGATACAAATTGTCATTATTAGATGATTCCAAGATGAAATGATAATTCTAAATTTTCAATCACCCACCATGTTGGCTTTGTAATGAAAGTTGCCCGAGTATGATTAATCTATGTATAATCTTAAAGTAATGGTGTTCAGACATATTTGGACTCATGTAAACATCACTATTTTGTATCATACAGGAAACTACACCATTAGCTGGTTCATCTGCTGGTGCCATTGTTTGTGCAGTGATTGCCTCTGGAAGCAGCATGGAAGATGCTATGAAAGCAACTAAAATCTTGGCTGAAGATTGCCGGCTTAAAGGCACTGCATTTCGTCTTGGGGTACAAGTTTAATCTAGTACCAAAGTTTTTCATTCCTTGAAAACTGGAATCTCCCTTGCATCGCAATATGGTTATATCTGTTTAGGCTAAGGCTTTAAGCATGGGATTGGGGCATAACTCGGTCACTCTCGAGTAGAGTTGGCACCGCCGAGTCACATTGGATTGGCCGAGTTGGACTGACACGCCTTATGCCCAACCGACCTTTAAAAAATGAGAAAATCGCAAAAATCTAAAAAAATTCTAGGAATCTTGAATTTTAAGACTACTTGTGTTTCATTTGTTAATAATGAATTTAAGTTTTATCCCATTTCAAAAAAAAAATAAAAAAAAAATATAAGTTCTTCTTGATACCCACACTTGCATTTCATACAGTTAGATGGATAGTATTATTGATCTTAAAATGCTTGGATCTTTGGAAGAAAGATGTTTTCGATATTCTAGAATCAGTGCAAAAATGTCAGTAAGAGCCTGTTATTTTTATTTATTTTTTAATATTATTGATCTTATAATGTCTGTAAGAGCCTCTTATAGCTTTTCCCAATAGAAAATATCGCAAATAAGTGCATGTGAGGCCCAAAAACTATAGGACTCAGCCAACTTGGTGACTTGAGGGTTGACTCAACTGGGCACCTGCTGAGTTTTGAATCGATTCGGACAGCTGATTTTTAAAACCATCGTTTAGGCACAATGTTATATTTATTGGTAATCAATATGCAGTTTTGTGATTCATAAGCATGAATGCATGATTCTTGCTGTATGAATGAATGAGAGGGAGGAAGGGAGGAAGATAGCATCCCATGTCCATCATGTCACCCACAAGCACCCCCCATGTATTGACATTGGCCCAAATTCCACCTGAGTCAAGTGATTTGCAATTTTGGATATGTTACATAACAATGAAAAAAAATTGGGGTTGGAAGTTAATAGTGTGTTCCACACCTTATCAATCCACAGTCATTGGAGTGAAGTCTGTATATTATTAACTGTTAAGATGCAAAGCTGGATGAACATAAAGAGGTTCAACTATTTGATTTATTACATCTTCATATGCAGGCTGTTCTTAGAGATGTACTTGAAAAGTTTCTGCCAGATGATGTTCATACTAGGTCCACTGGAAGGGTTCGTGGTGAGCCCACTTCTTTTCTCCTGATTTGTAATACCGAGATTAAGCTTGTGCCAATTTCTTAGTGGTTTACATATTGGAGGTTTTGAGAGTATTTAAAAGTCGATTGAAGCTCAACTGTGTGCCACATATATCATGGAGGTTTAACGGGCTCTTGATGCATCACGATTTGTAAAAAGTTCCTAAGCACCAATTCGTTACAATGGTCGTGGTTTGGTACTCAGATGATTGATATGATCGGCCATAGATGGATTGGACCACGATGGTTGTGGTTTGGTACTCAAATAATTAATATGATCGGCCGCAGATGAATTGGCTCAAATAATTAATATGAATGGCCACAGATGAAAGAAAGAGAAAAGAAAAGAAAAAAGACTGTAACATCTTATATGTGTGCTATCTTTGTACTTTTTTCTTCTTTTTTTCATCTGGACTCTGGCAATTTTGTTTTCTGAACCATGTGTTTTTGTATGACTTTTGGGGCATCCCACATGCAATGTGACTGGTGAGTGGTGAGTCCATTGCTCCAAGTCACTGAGTAATCGGAAAGACTTTTATGAAATGGCATGTCAGCCATTCTTCTCTTGATGCATGAGAACCCTATGTATCTATTATCATGTGGTGCTCTCTTTATTGTGTCATTATGCAATATTATTTGGCTGTCCTTATTTATGATTAGAGGTGGTTATTAGTTGTATTCATGCATGTTTCTTACTGAATTGGGAAAACAGTTTCAATTTAACCTATTTAATCTTAATATGTTATGCAGTGCTATTACAAATGAATTATCTGCATATTATTATCAGTAGAGATAGATGATCTACATGCACCATACGATGTACTCAAATGTCGGATGGGGTATACAAGAGAATGTTCTTTAGTTTCCCTGCAGTAAAAGCAAATCTGGAAGATCAAGGCCCCTCCAAGGGTGGTCATCTTTGGATGGATGGTTATCCGGAAAAGAATTCTTACTTTGGATAACTTAAAGAGGAGGGGGAGGATAGTAGTTAACGGTTGTCCCATGTGCTTAAGAGACGAGGAGTCGGTGGACCACCTGACGGTGAACTGTAAATCTGCTCGGTATATTTGGTGCTCGGTGGTAAAGTGATTTGATTGTAGCTGGGTGTTTCCAAAGTCCCTCCCAGAGCTCTTCCAGGCCTGGAAGGCTTCAACTGGGGCTCCAAGAGGAAAGGAATTGTGGAGAGTGTCCTTTCTTGCAGTTCTCTGGACAATCTGGAAGGAAAGGAACTCTAGATGCTTTGAAGGGGCTGCTACTAGTGACAGATGCTTGGGGAGAAAACCAAGATCTTAGTCGCGCTTTGGCAGTCCATTAGTCTGTCCTTTAAAGGATACTCTCCAGAGCAGATAATGTTGCATTGGAAGGAGTTGGCCTTTTCCTTTGCAGGGCCAAATTTGTTTCTGTTAGGGGCCCTTTCCTGTATTTTTAAGGGGATTTATGTTCTCCTTTTTAGCTTGTCAGTATATATCTCTTGTACTGCTTGCTTTAGCTAATGAAAGTAACTATTGAAAAAAAAAAAGGTCTCCCTGCAGTAAAAGCAAATATGGCTTTTTCTGATTAAATAACACACATTTTCGTCCATCGCTATAGAAAGTTTAATTTTAGGAACAGTTAGTATTTTGGTGATTTTCTTTGACAGAAGGAAAGTTCTCAAACTCTCTCTCTTTTGCTGCAGTTGCTGTCACCCAGATACTATGGAGGCCTAGGGGCTTACTTGTGGATCAGTTTGACTCCAAGGAAGACCTCATTAATGCAGTCTTTACCTCTTCCTTCATTCCTGGGTATGCAGTTTGCTTGTTTGTGCCCATTTCCTCTGCAATATCTGTCCCATGACATCAACTGAGATGGAACCTATGAAGCATCCCTTGTTTTTAAGACGCCTATATGTTTTTCTTTTTTATAAGATTAATCTTTACTTTTGTTAGCCAGTTCCACTGGTTGGCATATTTAAAGGACAGCACTACTTCAAGCTTTAGTCCTAGTCATCTCTTAGAGGGGCAGACTTTAACCAACCAATGTAGGGTGAGTACTTGGGTATAGTCTTGGATGAAACATGATGTGGGTATGGTTATAAAAAAATAAAAAAAAATTTAAAAAAAAGAAGAAGAAGAAAAAGAAAAAAAGAAAAAAAAGAAACATGATGTGGGTGTGGGATCAATATTTAAAATGGTTCAGCTATATAATTTTATTCTGATTTAGAGAAAATAGGATGGCTCCATATGTTTGAAATGGCTCAGTTAGATCCAATGGTTAATTAAAGAAAATTCTGAAAGGATTACAAATTTATTGTCAAAATGTACTTTTATGAATGAATGTATTAAAACTATAACCTTCCAAAAAATATGTTGAAATTATTACATTGTGCATATGAGATTCTCATGTGGGTCTGACACCTAGAATTCTAGAAACGATACCTGAACTTCTGAAACATAACCCAAGTGACATGGTATTGAAGTTTTGGACTTCAATTTATTGCAGGTATCTAGCACCAAGGCCTGCAACGATGTTCCGTAATCAACTTTGTATTGATGGGGGTTTGACATTGTTTATGCCTCCAACATCTGCGTCAGATACGGTATTCTTTTGAGATTCTTTTTCCCTTCCGTTTGAGTGCTCTTTTCTATGTCATTACAAGCAACTTTTTTTTTTATAGATATTATAAGTGATATTTATCATGTCCTATCTCTCAGAAAGGGAAGTGTTGTTGTTCAGTTGTGTTTATTTTAATTTGAAGGCCAGGGTGGTTTATTGATTTATGTATTGTCGTGAAACTTGATTGAAGGTTCGTGTTTGTGCTTTCCCTGCTGATCGATTGGGATTTAAAGGAATCGCAATTAGTCCACATTGCAACCCTGATAAAAGAGCTACTCCACGACAGGTGTGTTTTGAAGTCTTTTAGTCTCACAACTCTCCAATTCTTAAGTTTGGACACTAACCCTATCTGGCTTTTGCAAATTATAGCTTTTCAAATGGGCACTGGAACCAGCAGAGGATGATGTTCTTGACAGACTCTTTGAGCTGGGATATCTGGATGCTGCTGTCTGGGCTGAGCAGAATCCTGTTGAGTCAATAGTACAGGATAGTTGCATCTCTAGCAGCAGCTGATGTTGAAACTGGTCACCATACTTGAAATCATCAGAGCAACCCCTAATAATCGGAGTTAATGAAAAACAGTGGATTCCATTTGGCTCATGGCATGTACAAGGTCCTCCTTTTATTTTCTGGGCCTGGAACCAGCAAAACATACCAGTAGTTGCTCCCTACTGGCAACTACTATGGAAGGTTGTTCTGGAGGATTTTTCTGCGAAAGCTGTTGAGCCTGCACTGGGGGACAGTAAAAATGCTAGTATCATCATTCAAGCCTTTATTTATTCATTTACATATACAGATGATTTTTTTTTTTTTTGCTTTATGTATAAGAATATAAATTAAACATTGCAAGCAATATGACGCCTCCAAATAGAAGTTTTGAGGTTTGATATCAAGGCAAATTTGTGCCAGTGGTGTTGGCATGAGAATTCAGTTAATGTGCTGTTTTAAATTTATATATTATTTGTTCAGTTCAAATTCAATTCGAGTACTTGATCTTGTGCTAGCAGTTGTGTGGGAATAGGAAAGGGTCTCTGCAAGTAATATTTATGTGCTGGTTTTCTTTTCAATATTCTGGTTGCATTGTTTGGAGCTGTATTTGGTCTGATTTTCATTGGATGGTAATAAATATCGGGGGCTTGTCCATCAATTTCTCGGAGCTCGTCAAGTGGTGGTCAAATTATATAATATCCCAAGAATGTTAGCTTTCATTGAATTGATACTCCTAAATCCTAATCACAGGGACCCTTTTATATGCTTGGTATTGAATTCCTAAGAATATTATTCACAAATGGTACATGAAGAATCTCAAATGGAATTTTATTACATGCCTTCTTATAGGTGAGAATTCACAAATGGTAGTAGTGTAGGTGAAGAATCACAAATGGAAATAAATAGTCTTCCTTTGGCGGAAAATCATTTCACACTACATCAAATTCTAGGAAAATGAGTGCCTCATCGGTGCGATGTGCCCATTTTATATCCCTTATTCTTTCACCTCTTTACTATTCCTTTGGCACAACCCATGTTGTCATGAATTTATGGGAATTCAATACAAAGTTGGCTTTACTATTCCTTTGGCACAACCCATGTTGTCATGAATTTATGGGAATTCAATACAAAGTTGGAAAGTGACTGCTACGCAAGGATAGTGGTGGATCCAGGATTCAAAATCACTGGGGGCACGATTAAGTAGTAGGGGATTGCCCTCGGAATTTTTTTTTGGGTTATTTATATGATTGCAAATGATTTTTTCTTCTTTTTTTCTTTATATTTAAGAAAAATCAATACACAAAAAAAGTAGTGGACCTTTTATATACACTATCAGTAACTTATACATAGAAATGTGCATTCAAAGACAGATAGTTTGTAGATTTCCACTGCATTGCAAATCATGCCTAGCAAGGACAAATAGTGTGCAGATTTACCCCAAACCTTTTATATGAAACAGATATAATATAATAATTTCAAGCAATAAAACAAGACATATTTATTTATCACAATTGTTCTCTACGAGTTTTCATTGGAGGGTCTGGTTCAATGTCACTAGGGGCCTAATTGATTTGGGCCTAACTTAGTATACATAATTTTTTTTCCCAAAAAGTCACTGGGGGCCCAACCCCCCAGTGACTATGAACTGCATCCGCCTCTGCCTGCAATAGCAGTTGGACATATTTAAACACACAAGGAGTATCCGAACATATATTAATTAAAGTTAATATTGGGCTACAAAAATCGATCGGGGGCCCAAAAAATTCATTGGGGGCCTTATGGAAAAAATTAGTAGGCCCCACCAATATTAGAAATAAAATTTAGAAATCCACTGAGGGCCTGGTAATACACTCCATCCGCCACTGCGCAAGGATGAATACAACTTCTGGGCACGATGCTCCACAAGCAGATCTTAACTTTCCTGGGTGTTGAATTTCTACGGTAATAGCTGGGTATTCGTTTTCGATCTTCCATTCAGTCATTTTCTATTAAAGGAGAGGTTATTTAATGGGCATTTTTTGATATTTTACTTTAGGTATTCATTGTTAACCACTTTTGAATTATTCCAATTCCTCTATATTTAATACATATAGGTCTTCATTGTTAACCACTATTGAATTATTCCAATTCCTCTATATTTAATACATATGTATTCTAATGCAAAGAAACGGGAACAAAATGCGCATATTATGATAAAATAAAAAAATATAAAAAGAAGAAAAACATTGTCAGTTGGATCCATTGAAACCAATGGGCCATTCTAATTTGGGTGATTGTGTTGGTGCATGCATGTTGGGTCTTTGGGATCTCGATCAAAGTCCAGACAGCAATTCATGGCCGGGTCGACCAACACCGTCCCCAGATACGCAAATAATCATATTATGGTGCAAATATGAGATGATCTAGACCATTGATCCTTTTGCCGAGCCCGGATGGGCAGATGTGCCTCATCTTGGATTGCACCCTACTCAGATTTCACAGATACTTATCTTACTTGTTCTTGAAAAAACTTCTAATTATATGATCGAGACCATTAGATTGATCCAATTTTTGGTCCATGATTAATAAGCTCGGATCATTGGTTGGGTCTGCCTGGGTTGGCCAAATACTCAACTGGGTTTAAGCTCAGATCATTGGTTGGGTCTGCCTAGGTTGTCCAATTTTTAATTATCACGGATATTTCCAACCGCGCCTACCTGGGTTGGCCAAATAATCAACTGGTTTTAGCTCAGATTATTGGTTGGGTCTTCAGTCTTCACTCTTGCACAAAGAAATGCAAGCCGACTTTGGGCATAAAACCATAGGCTTTCCTTGAGTTCTAGGTGGGAACTCATTCAGACAATTGTTTAAAACTTGGTTCAGCTTGACCCGTTTTGGTTTTTACCAAAAAAATAAAATAATGATACCCTTGATCGATTTTGACGGAGTTAACTCAATTCGGTGATGAGTTGAATGAGTCTGAACAACTAAGTTTCTAGTCAAATTCACCCGAATTGTTCAACTCAGTAACTACTTTTTTGTTTTTTTGTTCAACTCAGTGACTTACGATTCAAATCAAGTTTCCAATCATTTGAAACATTGGTTCCTACCTGAGGTTGAGCCTTTTTCAGTCACTTTACTCTTTACATAGGAGATGGCTGAGTCAGCAAGTCTCACTCACATAACATTAGTTAGCCCCATCCTGGCCAAAACTCATCCATTACTGTGTTCCTCACCAAACCCACTCTTGCTCTATAACTCAACTCACCCGAGTCTTACCGAGTCCCACTTAGTATTCCAACAGCAGTACTAAATTCGAGAAATCTTCTTCCATCCACCCAATCCATTAAACGGATAAGGAGGTAGCAGTAGCTATTGAAGAACACACTCACTTGAAGAAAGAAACACAGATAAAGAATAAGAGAAGAAGAAGATGGCTCAAGCAGTGGGAATGCCTCTTGCTCCTTCTCTCTGCATAGTAAGCAAAGGAGGAAACACTTTAAACTCAATTCCAAATCCATCTTCCCTCTCCTTTCCACAACCATCTCTCAATGTAAGTGATCTCGCTCTCTCTCTCTCTCTCTATCCATTTCTCCATTATAATCATAATCTTCATCACCGCCGCGCGTGAGCACTTGAAAGGGTGGACCCTCGTCCTGTGCAGGTGAGGGGCTTGAGCATTCGGTGCGCCCGTGTGGGAGGCGTGGAGATACCAAACAACAAGAGGGTGGAGTTCTCCCTTCAGTACATTCATGGCATCGGTCGCTCGCGCTCCCGCCAAATTATGTTCGACCTGAGCATGGAGAACAAGTACACCAAAGAACTATCAGAAGAAGAACTCACCATTCTCCGAGAGGAAGTCTCCAAGTACATGATCGAAGGCGATCTCGTAACCATCTTGATCTCTAACTAGCTTGGTTTTCTCTTTAATGTATCTTCTTTGGTTAATCTCTGTTTGAGTTATTAGAAGATTACAACCTCTATTCAGGCCTCAAGACTCTGTGTTAGCGAAAGAAATTTAATATGATATATGAGAGCCAGAATGTAAGTTTAAATAAAGAATGACTGGGCCGCATTGCCATCCGGGTTCCTCCCATTGAACCTCTACCGGAGAATTAGAGATTTTGGTAGGATTGGTTAGTGGGGGAAATTTTATTTAATGAATTGTGTATTTCTTTTTTCAGAGGCGATTCAATGCGATGGCGATACAGAGGTTGAAGGAGATTCAGTGCTACAGAGGAATGCGACATATCCAAGGGCTGCCATGTAGAGGGCAGCGCACGAAGAACAACTGCAGGACGCTCAAGGGGAAGAGGGTCTCCATTCCTGGCAAGAAGAAGGCACCCCGCTAGAATCCCCAATTGTGTTTTGCTTCATGCATGGGTTGGTTGGAAATTTCATGTTTAGAGAGCAAAAGATGATGTTTTTATTCATATTGTTCGATTGGATTCTGTTTCTTTTCCTAGATTGATGTGCTTTTAAACGTGAATTTACTTGGTCTGTCTTTGTTTGAACCAAGTTTTTTTCTTTTTTCTTTTTTTGCTATGGTTTTTAAGTTTTGAAGGGGGGGGGGAAGTAGTAGTCTGGTACATATTTGCTTGTGAAAGTTGCAATTAGGTGTAATTCTGTTAGGTTTGTTTGGCTCAATTCACGAAGAATAAATCTTCTGGAATGGAAAGAAGCAAAACTCGTTCAAACTAGAAGTCTTGCATCACTTCCATGTCCTTGTAAGATCCGGACTTGAGTCCTGATTTTGTGTTTGGTTTGGTTTTTAGACACTTTAAGATCTAGAGTAATGCAGTGTGTATATATCTATAGATGAATTGGGTACTCATCCCAAACCTGAACCAAACTCGAATTCCATCCGGGTTTAGAATCTAGGCCCAAGCTGAGGGTGTTTTTGTGCAATGTGTGGATTCCGGTCTTTTTGAATTTTCATTTTTGCAAGAGAAATGAATCCTCCGTTCTTGCCATTTTCATAGGAAATCGAAATCCTTTCATTGAGGAAAATTAATACATTTTTTCTCTTTTCTATAAGGAAAATGTGCCAGGCCAATCTACCCAAAAGGAGCTGCTTAAAAAACTAAGAACAATTTTACTCTTTAACTAAGAACAGTTTTACTCTTTACTGAGGATTCCTCTCACTGCATCAATGCATCCCCGTAAGACCTTACCGGGCTTAAGTTAAATTCACTTTTAGTCGAGTTGGGTCACGTGGACTAGGTGTGATCTACTCCAAGTTGCAGCCATGACTCGAACTCATTAGTGGAACCAGGAAATTTTCCATAGGGGGCTATAAATTTTTGTGTGTGGGTTGGGGGCGGCAATTCCAAAATGGGGGTTTTAGAAGTTTTGGGTTGCCTGGTGAGAGTACAAGCTGGGCAATCTACCAATTAAGAAGGTTAGAAAAATAAATGGAAAAGAAAATTACGCTCAAACATAGTAATGAGGATTCAAACTCATCCTCTTTTTAATGGATCATACTTTTTTTTTTTTTTTTAATTTTTTAATGGGTCATGCTCACCATTTTATTTTCAGTTGAGGAAAATTTTCACAGAACACCTCTTGCTTACAGGAGTCATTGCCTTGGCTATAACCTCCTATGTACCTGTAGGAATGTTCCTGTAATTCCTGTCCTTGGTTAAAAGCCCATTCCCTAGTTCATTTGAGTTTGGTTGGCCATCTCAGCTTGGAATTCTAATTTTGTGTTTTTGGCCTTTTGATTTGTCTGTGTACACTGTATACCCAAAAGCCTCTATAACAACTTACATCAAGCTGCAGTAGAAGAGGTCCTAGGTTTGCAGATTGATTTTAGTTGGACTTGGCTATCTGTTGGCGTCAAGCTTAAATTAAGGGTACAAAGTTGGAAAAAATGTACCTAACCCAACCAACCCTTGCTTCTTTTTTTGTTAATGAAGAAAAGAAGTAAAAACATGAAATGTAATTTGTGGAAAAAAGCATCCAAAAATCTCTGTTTTTTGTGTTTTTTGTGTTTTTTTTTTAACATATGGATATAGCTCCAACAGATGGTCAAGACATTAACTAGAAATGCGATTTGACACAAAAGATATATTCTATTTGTTTGGTTGGCAGTTTACAATCAATTGATGCCATAAATGAGCTTCACCATTTTCTCATTTTAATCAGACTGGCATTGGAAGGTGGCCCACTTAACCACCTTCTAAGACGACGCAATTGGAAGAAATTTTTTTTTTTTCTTCTATAAGACGACGCAATTGGAAGAAAACTTTTTTTTTTTTTTTTTTGTTTTTGCTATAAGACGACTTTTTTTTCTATAAGACGACGCAATTGGAATAAAACTTTTTTGTTTCTATCGGAGGATAAATTCTCCTATAGTTCCAGTGTAGTAGTGCAATTTTGAACCTATAACCTTCAAGTGAAACAGTGGTCATAGGGCAACTGAGCTACCCCTTAGGGTTAATTGAAAGAAAAACTAAAAAAAAGAAAAATGGAACTGATGAACGAGAATGTTAGGCACTCTTACATGAGAGAACTCTTCATGGTTGGGGATCGATTTATGTTGGACATGTCCAAATTATCTCAGATCAGTTTCTTTTAAATGAAATAAATATATATATATATATATGATTAAAAAAATATTTTTTTTATAAATTATTCATTTGTTTGTACTCCAAGTTACAGGGGGAATAAAAGTAGATTAAGGTGAAGTTGTCCTGGAATTTGGAATGATACCAACATGATATAAAATAACACATAATATGAGTATATGGGTGGCTTAGATTTATAAATATTGGATCATAGTACGAATTTTAAACTCATTCCTTTGTTTGTTAAGTAGGATTCCGCTATCATAACGATCCATAGCAGGTAAAAAATTAATAAATGGCATCAAATAATCTCCCCTTTAACGTCAAGCGTAAGGGCTCCTGAATCAAATCCTTAGAAATTGAGTCCCGTGATCATCTCCACCCTCACCTCGTAATAATCCTTCCGCTTTAGAAGAATACATGCGGATGGTTTGGTGTTGGGTTTGAAACCCCCTCCAACACATTATAAAAATAATAATAAAAGAGGTGGCTTTGGTGTTGGGGCATTTCCGTAAAAGAGGTTTTGCCCCCTCTAACGCATTAGAAAAATAATAATAAAAGAGGTCTCAAAACGGATAATTTTAAGGGGCAAAATCTATAAGACAAAAAAAAAAAAAAAAACATAATAGAAAATGAAAGTGGCTCCAATGATTTTAAGAGACAAAATTTATAAGACGAAAAAAAAAAACCATATTAGAAAATGAAAGTGTCTCCAATGATTTTAAGGGACAAAATCTGTAAGACAAAAAAATATATTAGAAAATAAAAGTGGCTCCAATTATTTTAAGAGACAAAATCTGTAAGACAAAAAACATATTGATAGTAAGAATCTTATGGGACAATCTATAAGATAAATATCTCAATGATTTTTCTATATAAACTTTTAACTAGTTAATTACCTTATTATTTCAGTTTTCTTCCAATATCTCAATGATTTTTCTAAAGTTATTTATTAATGCAATACTTTAAAAATCTTTAAACATGTATATATGAATGTAAGAGAGAAGGAAGAATGTATTTTATATAGCATTATGAGATCATTCAAAAATCATGTATAAATGCAATTTCACCTAACCATAACAAATTTGTGACGCTTTTAATATGATTGAACTTAGCCACAAAATACTTATCTTAAGAACTTTCTATAATTGATTAATATTAGCATAAAGCCTATGAGATGCATGGGTTATGCAAATTGAATAATGAATTAAGATCAATATTGAATTAAATATTAATTAATAAAAATATTAATAATAATACTATTTGCTTAACCATCAGAATATAAATTCATATTTGCTTAACCAAACACGTTGGAATGCATTTTTTTTGTGACGATGGTTATTGATAGAAATGTATATTTTTTAAAGTGTATTTCATGTTGAAAGACATGTTCCTTTTAAGGGATCTAAAATGCAAATGAAAGCTTTGATATAAAATGAACCTTTTTGTCTCCTTTTCAAATCGTTACAGTAGAATTTAATTAAATGAATAATAAGTATCATCTACAAAATCATCTAATATATTTACACATATATTTGAAACAAACATGTTAAAATGAATTACATATGTAAATGATGCGAAAATGATATTATTAGACAAACGTTGTAAAAAAAATGCATGTGTAACGTTACATACTTAAAATTTGAATATTTATCATTTGCATGTGTAAATTGTATTTACATATCCTATGTGTAAAAGACAAACAACCCCTTATTACATCCTACCTTTTAATTTTGGGTTGTTGAATTCTTGACCATTTTTTCATCCCGTAATTTTTCGGGCTATAACTCCAGGCGGTGGGTTATTGCCTTTAGGTCATTTGCCATATTTATTAACACACTTTCTTACAATGAAAACCCATATATATACACAGAAAAAAAGATAGATAAATGAAACTAGTATATATATATATATTAATAGACAAGAGGATGGGCAGGCAAGACTGCTCTAGGTCAACTTCTGACCTTCAAAGTTGCAGGCTTTTTAAAGCCAATCCCTTATTTGGATTTTAGGGCTAGGCCCAAGGGAGACCTAAGTGATGAAGACCTGGGGCGGTCGCCCCAAGTCTCATCCAAAAAGTCTTAAAGGTTGCATGGACCATGTCCCATTCCAGGAAAGTTATTGCCCCACCAGGTATTGAAAGTCCTAAAAGTTTTCTGCCTTCGGTCTAGAAAAAAAACCTTCAAACCCTTCAAACCCTCCACTCGATCATTTTTCATTCTTCCACTTCATGCTCACGCGGTTCGACTTTAACACACTAGCATAGCATAAAGGTCCACCCTCTTTCTCTCTTGATCTCTTCTTTCTTTTATGATTATCTCTTCTCCTTCTTCATTCTCACTTGGATTCAGAGAGAGAGAGATGCTCCTATAAGAGATATCTCTCACCTTATATGAGAGATAGGAGTAGGGGCCCTCACATATATATGGATGTGAGGGCCCCCACCTTATCTCTCATAGTAAGGTGAGAGCATCTCTCTCATATATATATATGTATATATATATCTCGCCAAAATGGATTAAAAAAGCACTGTAATTTTTTCCCAAAACATCTTACTTTCGATTTTGTTTGATTTATTGTTTGATCTTGAGTTTTAGCTACTTCTAGATTTTCTTGAATTGATTTTTTTCTTTAATCACAGTATGATATTTATGATTATGCCAATCTCATTTAGATTCAAATGATAGAGGAACTCTTAAGAGCTTAAAGAAACAATCAAAGAGGTATTTTTTTTATGACAATTATTTTACTTCTTTGGAGTTCTCTATAGTTTATTTTTTATTATTGTAGTGTGGTTGCTAATTTAACTTTTACCCCGTTGATTTGAATTAAAGCTAATTTCTTGAGGAAATGATAAAAACCTTATGTAATAATTGAGTATTAGTATCAAGATATGAGTTCTTTATACTTAATTTGTCAAAAGAATAAAAATAAAAATCATATCTTTAAACCATACAAAAAGTGGAGTTTATTGGTAGTGGACGTTGATTTTGACATTTTCAATTAACTATTGTCCGTCACTCCGTCCCACCCAAATGAAAATCCCGAGTCAAGACACCCTCTCCAATGGGTTGGATGGAAAACCCTATTGTCAAGTGGTCCATGCAAGTAGATGCACACCATTAATATAAATACTAACATGTGTGTGCAGGCTCCATGCAAGTAGGACCATGAGCATCCACAAAGTCCTACTATTAACTACCATGGGTGATGGGACATGTAAAATGTACAGTATAGGACACTTTTAAGAGTGTACAAATACCCCCAGTCCCTCCTTTGAAATTTCAAACAGAGGAAATTAGAGTGGAGGTAAGAAAAGAAAAGAAGCCAAATTGGCTATTAACTACTTGAGTTTATCCAATATCAACTTTCGAAAAGCATCTTTGGAGGGAGTGGCCCATTGAGAGAAAAACATGGGAAATTTACGGCAACATTACAAACCGTTGAAAACGATGCTGGTTGCAATGATGCAGTTTTTGTTGAAAAGGCAACCATGGTGGAACAAGAACCCTTCCACCATCAACTTTTTTTTTTCTTTTGCTTTTTTTTTTAACCACTACATCCAAAAGAAAGAACAAAAAAAAATAAAAAACCACTTCTCTCTCTCTCTGTTCCTATTTTATCCTGTGCCAAAGGATCTCACCTTTTTTTATATTTTCCTTTTTCCTTTTTCTTTAATCACTACTGGGTATGTGTAAATAGGAAATATACTGGTTGTCTTCTCTTCCTGAGAGAAATACAAAGTAAATCCTCGAGAATCTTATACTTTTCAAAGTGCTTTTGCAGAAATACAGAGAGCAATGAAGTGAAAAAGACCCGACTGAAAGTAAGTCCTGAAAGTCACGTTACCATTTGTTGTTGAAGAAAAAAAAAAGGATAGGAAGGAAAAGAAAGTTGCAATTGAGTTCATGTTATCTGGTTCCCTTTTTTTTGGATGCTATTTCATCTGGGGCTCGGGATTCTGTATGATTTTTGTTGCTTTATTGTAAAACCCAAGTTTCATTTCACGTTTTTCACTAGTAATGAGAACAACCCATGTTTCAAGTCATGAGTTTTTCTTTTCTGCCTACGACACTATGAAGTTTGTGTAGTGTTTGTTTTTGAGTTTTCTTTTTTATTTTTGTGACATGGGGTTTGTTTTCTTGTTTCCATGCAGAAGTTGGATTAATTCGGATTTTCTCTAATCAGGCTCCTTCCTTTGGCCTGATTAACATCGAAGAGAGACACATACATGGGTAAACAAGGGCCCTGTTGCCATTGTGGGGTTACAAGTGAGTCTAGTGTCTTTTTGTTTGCTTTGTGTGAGTGAAAGTTTATATTTTGGGGGTTGGCAGATTTTGAGAAATTGTGTGGTTTGGATGACTTTAATTTGATGGTTTATAGTGATAACATGCCCCTTCGATAATAGGAATCACGGATAGAATTTAAATTAAGAGCTGGAAATGAATTGAAATTGCAAAGTCGTGTGTTGACTTATCCATGATTGTACTCTGGATTTTCAATGTTCAATGGAATGGCTTGAGTGTGCTTTATTTTATTTTATTTCAATCAAGTGCTCCTCAATGCTTGAAATAAAATTGGGACAGTGGTCCTTTTACTCAGTTGAATTACTAAGTGTATTGCTTTGTCCCATATTTTGCTTCTTCTTGACACTTGATACTGAAGGTGTTGAAATGTCTTCAAAGAAAAGCAGGTTACAGTTTCTATTGCTTAAAATTTTTATGAAGTTGGCTTCTTTGTTTTCATTTGAGGAACCATCAGCAATAGAAAGATGAATACTTCAGTAACTTAGGTGTAGAACACACAAGGTAACTGGATTCTCAATTCTATCATTTCTTCTGCAACTTTAATCCCCAATTTTTTTTAAATGCATATGCAATAAGGTGGGTTGAATTTTATAGGAATGATTGGTTTTTAAGTTTAGAAGAGATGACTATACGGGTGAATCATGTAATGCCTATGGCTTGTCCTAGCTAGCACTTATAAATGTCTTGCTAGAAAGTGGAATGCCCCACTTTCTACACACTGCATATCAAGAAGCTGCAAGAGAACTCATAGAAATGTTGAAGCAGTGAATCACGTTAATCTGAAAAATTAAGAATCTCTTTCCCACCTTGCAGCCCTTATTGAACTCAATTTCTTTTCCCTTAGTAATAGAGATCCTCAACCCTGTACAACTATTGTGTACAAAGAAGGCCTTTTTGGAGCCCTTTGGATGCTTTGAAGAAATGAGTTAGAGAACCATCGACCAAACTGAGAAAGTTGCTTTTATTGTGGAGGTTTCTTCTGTCTTTCACATTCCCTCTATTCCTTGTTGCTTTCCACAATTAAGGTCTTCTGTTGAAACAGTCACCAGATTTAAAATTACATGTAGGCCTTTTATATTAAAGACAAACATCTAAGCTTTTTGGTCTTGATTTAAATTTTCTTCTTTTCCCCTTAATTTTCTGATTCATGAAATCAGATGTTATCGTTTTTGTGTAAGATATCAAACTGTATTTTGGTAATTAATAGAATTATCACATATAAATATGTGACTTTGTATTAAACATATTGCTAGAATAACCAAAATAAACTCATTTTGTCAACTTTATATGTAAATATTTGAGTGACAACTGACATTGAGAAAAAGGTCCCTATAATTGCCAAATTTAACTTGTGCCACTGCAATCCAGATTGGTTTTCTATCTTAACCATGAGGGCTGAGTCATTTTCATGTTAGGTACAAAATTTATCAATCGACTCCATATGATTTGAGATTCAATGTCTTGGCCACTGCACTACTCTCATTTCTTCTCTCTAATCAGACACCATCTGTGATCTTGAATTTTCTAAATGGTTGAACTAACCATGTTGGACACATTCAGATTATGTAACTTGTTTGGGTTCTGAGTTATAGGACCCCTCGTTTCTTTCTTTTTTGGTTTAGTTTTATTGGAACTTTGGTTGAGAATATTATGCGTCTACATAAATTTTTTTTGTGCAGATCTTTATAAACTTTTTTTATTGAACTATGAATTTTCATGACCTATTACAACCATGTTATTGTTGTATAACCCCAACTATAATAGAAGCTAAAAAACCAATTGCTTCTGTTAGTTGACTAATTTGTACTGCTGAATCCATGAACCATATCTTTTTTGTGTTTGCCAAGTTAGGCACTCCATACCTAAGTTGAATCTTTACACTTGTGCCTGTATTCATGGATTCATGGAACTTGTAGTACTATTAGTAATATATTTGTAAATTACCTGCCATCCATTTGTTTCACAATCTTGATGAGCTTGCAGTTTGTGAACTCAAGTCATAATTTTGTTTAAATTTTTCTTTGTACTTTCCCCCCTTTTCTTTTAGTTGATTGAAGGTAGCAAAATGATGCAGGCACTCCACTTTGGAGAAATGGACCACCGGGGAAGCCAGTACTGTGCAATGCATGTGGATCAAGATGGAGGACAAAGGGCACGCTCGCAAATTATGCTCCATTACATTCACTTGGATTTGTCCCTGTTGATTCTGATGAAAGCAGGTATTCTTGTGATTATAAATCACCATTGAAGAAAAGGCTGCAAGTTTTGAACACAAGAACTCAGAATGAGCATAGTGCAGAAGTTGGAGAGTCAGTATCAAGATATGGACCGTCCATAAAAGGTTTTGAAGATTTTACAAGTAACAGATCTAGTTCAGGATCTGTAATGTCATTATCTGAGAGCTGTGTTCAGCTGGGAGGCATGGATGGAAATGTTATCTCAGGTTTGATCTGGGTCTTTCTACTCGGGATAAATATGATCACATTCTTATGGCTTTCACCTTTTTTTTTTGTTTTTTTGTTATCAACTCATTTTATAATGTCCAGGTGAGACCAAGCAATTTGACTCAAACTAAGAAAGAAACAGTGACAGTTTTTTTTCTTAATCTTTGATCCAACAAATGTACAGTTGCCTGTCAGATGATGCTGGCCATATTCTGGAGAAAGAAAATTTTAACAAATGAAAATTTTGGATCAGGAAAAGGCAACAGGTAGGCCCTGTATGTGCAGTTTGTTGGGCTGTGCAGATGCTGAATCGAACATTTCAAATTGCCTCATTTTAACAGATATATCGATTGGATGGTTGAATAATGAATCTTAGATACTTTTTCAAGAAGTTTGTAGTTCTCTTGGCTTATGGTGACATTGGCTTCTTGCCACTACTTCTTTGGTTTTCATGGTTCTTTTCCACTATAACTAGAACGTATAAATTGAGAAAAAAATCTCCTCTGCAGCCAAAATGGCAAGAAGTCACAAGCAGGCTTGGTTTGCATCATTTATGTTGGAATTTTATGCTTTAAATCAAGCAAATTAGGACAAGCTTCCACCAGTACCAGTTCCTCATGATAGAAGGTTACTTGTGTTGGGAAAGAATTGGATCAACCACTTAAGGGGAAGGAATCCCAACCCGAAGGAATGGAAGATAAGGTGTGGGCAATTAACCTGAAGGTGTGCTTGGCGGTCATTAGGCCTTGCATTTCTCCTTCAATTTTATTTGATGTTTGCCGATGCAAGACATCTTTTGAATTATAGCAAACTTTGCAACAATCTTATGAGCAACCTTCCGGTGCTAACAAAATGCATGCTATGAAGAGATTAGTTCTATTGAAGATGAAAGAAGGCACTACAATTCGAAGGCATGTGAATTAGTTCAAGTTTATTTCGGCACAATTGAGATCTTTGAAGATCAATCTTGATGAGGAAGTGTTGAGTTTGCTTTTTTTGAGTTCTCTACCTCCTAGTTGGGATACCTTTGTTGCTATGGTGTCAAATACTACTGGAATACAAGACATAAACCCAATAATCTCCACCTTGGCTTGAATTCCATACAACTCAAGCTACCAGGAAATAACCGGCAATGTCTTCCCGTATCTCACTGACAGATGCACAGTCTCTTCAACACTTTGACATATTGAACTAGCAATACAAGACCTAACCTAGAGATTATTGGGTTTATGTCTTGTATTCCTCTTGATAGAAGGTTACATGTTACTACTCTTCAAAGCATCGTTTCTTTTGCCTGGCTGTTTCTGGGATGGGTTGTAGACTATAGTGGAGACCTTTTAGTTCTGGAGATGGAAACAGTTGCTGCATAATATTTAATTTCATTTTGTAACTTTCATTTTCTTTTACCAAACTAATATGGTAACACGTTATCCGACAAGCAGGGGCATCTAAAGGAAAAGCATTCCTATTTCCTATTATACAATAACCGTTTTATAGTTAATTGCCCTATAAATTGGCAGAGACATTCCGGGAGAGTTAGTAATGAGAGAGCCCTTGGAAACCATTTTTTATTTTACCTATATGTTGTTTTGCACAACAGGGTCACCTGATGAAAAGATGGTTTAAAAATTAGGGCTAAGTGATCTAGAGAAGGTGGGACTTGACCATTCATGATTGGATTTTCATGTGTCATATCTGCTCATGTTCCATGAGGAAATGGGTGTGGAGAGCATGACAATTGGTATAGCAAAACATTTGGAGTGTGGGATAAGGCTTCAATGATGATGATGATGTACATATATATCCTCATATTGTAGCAACAACATACATATTTTCGTTTTCCTTTTTGTAACTCCAGCTCCATTGATTCACATCTCTTATCGGTTTGCAGGTTCAACGCAAACATATCTGTGGGATTCCCAAGTTCCATCACGTAAGAGGACGAGAAATAAGCGAAAGAGTCCATCACCAGTGGAAAAACTCAGAAGAGACCTTTATGATATTCTGCATGGGCAGGAAACACTATACCTATCTGGCTCTTCAGATGAGGTGCTCCTGTATGAAAAGGAAGAAGATCCAATGGTTTCTGTAGAGATAGGTCTTGGTATTGTTTTTATCAAACAGCCAGTTTCATCGGCAGAAGTGGAAGAGGCAACCCCACTTGCTTTGGAAAGCAAAATTTCGTGCTTAAATGATGCTTACATGGAGTCATTGTCTTTTCGGGTACAGTCTAGTGCAGGAGGTAAATATAAAGAAATTTTGGATGTAGGAGAGGGTGAGGTAACAATGGAGAATTCCACAAATCATTGTGTTCTATCAACTTCATCTTTGTAAGCATATATATATATAACCTCTTGACTTTAATTATGTGGCTGTCAGCGGTTTCTACCTTTCTTGGAAGGATTAGTCTGTCTGCTTGAGTCCATTTACAATTCTTTTTATCCTCTCCTGATATGTGATGTTCATGTTCTTAAAAATGAACTAAAACTTCTTGTGGATCATTCTCTCCATTTGTCAGGGATAACTTTCTTACTGGCTACATCAATGTCTCACAAAGGAAGACACATTGATCCACAAGTCTAATCACACCGAACCATTCTATTGTCATGTGATCCTTGTTTCGGGCATAGTTAAAACTGGAAATGCTACTTGAAAATTCAGTTTGTCTTGAAATATGAAAAAGGGGGTTCTTCCAAAAGGGCCGTTATATTTTCTAGCAACCTTGAGAAGGTCCCCATGCTTTTCAGTTTCACTAGAACGCTTCCTTGACTAATGGTAAAAAACCCAAGAGGACTTTTTAGCTGTGCATGTCTCTTTTAATGTGAAATATTGGAAAATATGATCATTTTTCCCTTGGCGTTTTTATAGCAACAGTTGATGTTAAAAACAGAGAATTTGCCTTGATCTTTTAACAACATGAGTTCTAACTATTTTGTGAAGTGTAGTCTATGATTTGTCATCAACATTCATGCTTACTATGTCAAGCCCAAGACATCAAATTTGAGACATTCATGCTTACTAGTTCAGTAATGATTTGTCATATTTTTCTTTCGAAGGCTCTAAAAGAAAATTGGAAGATGTTTTTGGGCTTGTTTGGTGGTTGCTTAAGTCTGAACATTAGAAGGGAAGTTGTCAGCTTTCTCTGTTCGAACAATATCTGCAACATTTCAAGAAACATAAATGCTTTGGGTATTGATTAGGGGGTGATAAACTAGAAAATCAGGATCCTAGTGAGGGCGGTTCCTAAATTCTGAATTAGGCAAGATGACCATTATGCGCCTATTTTTCTCTTCCTTCCTTTTCATCTGTCTGCTTTCATATTGAATTTCATGGTACCAAAGCCTTGTTCAATATGGCATCATCTTCATTACTGAGCTTCATCACCAATCAAACCCATTTAAACCCCTGATCAAACAAATCCACCTGTGCATCGATCATCTCCTCTCTAGAAACGTCCAGTAGGAAAAAGAAAAAACCTCCCAAACTGTTTGGTGCTTTTGTTATTTCGACGGGATTAATCACCATGGCATGTCTTCAGTTACATGGTAAGTTATTCATCTCTGATGATCTAAAACAGATAGTATCCTTCCCTATTGTTTCTTTCAAATTCTTTTTCGTATCTGTAACTTCTTTAGCTTGGCTTAGTTCAGTTGTCTCAAATTTGATGTCTTGAGCTTGACATAGTAAGCATGAATGTTCATGACAAATCCTTTCACATTTTTCTAGTTTCTTTTTGACCTTTTAATCCGGAGTTGCATTTACTGTACTGATTCTATGACAACTTCAAATGCCCGCACAGCTATTTCTAGTGGTGGTGCTGCTGGTCTAGCAGTGTCTCTGGTAACTATAAGTCTATAATTCACATGCCAAGGAACGGAACATGGATGAAATCTTTTATCAAATCACATGCAACTGTTTCATCTATCTCCCTATCTCTCATAACTCTCTGTGAAACCATAGACGGTTATCTTCATCAACTCCTTTTCTCATGAATGATGATGATATAGTACCTTTGAATGGTCCAGATCTTCCTACTTTTGGGTTTTGATGGTGGGATGATGACAGTGACAGCATTGAATGGTTGTAATGGCCAGGACGTCATAGGCACACAAGTTTGGTTCCGGCCAACATTTTCCTACTCTGTATTTCTTCTATAATTTCGTTCTTTTGTGAACGAGTAGTGGGGCCCACTTGATAATAGGGCGAGAGATGGGATCTATCATTTTGCAACGAATTAGTCCCAGTAAGATTGAACATACCATCAATAAAATAATTAAGACTCTCTAACCATATCAATAATATTATCCATAATATGCTTAGTCTTATGGTGGGACCATCGACTCTTTTTGGAGTAAATTTTGACTATGTCCCGTAAACAGGGTGGGCCGATTCATTTAAATGACTCAAATTTTCTACACTTTTCCACTCCTTCCACTCAGTGAGCCACTGCAACCCTTTTTCCAAAGGGATTGGATGAATCAATGGTGGGCCGCCTCTATAAAAACTGATAAAGGAATCCATAGATGAGTGTGATCAATGGTAGGATGATCTAAGGTTGCTACACACCCGGATTTAACAAACAAAAAAGTTTGTGAGCCGCATTTGTCTACCCCTTTTTATCCACCAGCACACTCATCTAAATTGTATAGATTATCTAATTCATTATACCAATGTTGACACTCATCCCATTCCCAACCCCATCTAATCAATGATCCTGATTTAGACAATTTAAACAACCTGATTCTCATTTTTGAGCACTGGGTCCAAACAGCCCCACAGCTGGGGCCTGGGCCCCTCTAATATATTTAAAAACCCTCCCATCACTATCATATGAAACAACCGAGAGAGGAGAAGGAGAAGCAGCAGCAGCGCAAGAGAGAAAAGTAGACGAAAATGGCGCAAGCAGTGGGAATGGCTATTGCTCCTTCTCTCTCCATAGTAACCAAAGGAGAAAACACTTCAATCTCTCTCCCAAAACCATCTTCTCTCTCGTTTTCACCATCATCTCTCAACGTAAGTACTCTCTCTCTCTAGATTTTCATCATCTTCACTCTCGCGGTCACACGAAACGGTGGTCCTTCACCATGTGCAGTTGCAGTTGCAGGGTCTGAGCATTCGGTGCGTCCGCGTGGGAGGAGTGGAGATCCCAGAAAACAAGAGGGTGGAGTTTTCGCTTCAATACATTCACGGGATCGGTCGATCCCTCTCCCGCAAGATCCTCAATGAATGCAATATGCAGAACAAATACACTAAAGACCTCTCCGAACAAGAACTCAACTCAATCCGGGAAGAAGTCTCCAAAACGGAAGGCCAGGTCCCCAAATACCTGATCGAAGGCGAACTTGTAACCATCCAATCCCAAACCCCAAAACCCTTGTTTCTGTTTTTCTTTCTGTTCTTCTGCTTTATTGATTGCTTGTTGAATCTGGGTTTTTTTTTCAGAGGCGATTCAATGCGCTGGCGATTCAGAGGTTGAAGGAAATTCAGTGCTACAGAGGATTACGGCATATTGCTGGGCTGCCGTGCAGAGGACAGCGAACGAGGAATAACTGCCGGACGCTGAAGGGTAAGAGGGTTCCTATCGCAGGGAAGAAGAAGGCGCCTCGCTAGATTGCAATTGGTGAGAAATTTGATGTTTTGAGTGAAATGTGGTTTTGTTTGTGGCTGTTGTTGAATTGGGTTATGTTTGTCTTGTTAGAATTATGGAGTTTGGACATTGTGCATTGTGTTTACTTGACTGATTGTGCTTATGGAAATGCAGTTGGTTTTTCTGATGGTCTTTTTTTTGTTTTTTTTGTTTTTTACACTTGATATTGCCCATCTATCTATTGAAGCAGGGGGAATGAATGTGTTGCTTTTGTGTTGTTAAAATTGCAATTTGGAGCATCTCTTGAGTTTTTGTTTTTTCCTTTTCTAGAAAGGTTTAGGTGATTTTACTTGGAGAAAAAGCTCCAAAGCAGGAAAGATTTATCTGGATTACTAAATGGAAAGCTTGTTCATGCTGGTAAGCTTTCTGTTGATAAACAGTTTAAGTGATCTACATCCACTGATTAAACAGGGGAGAAAGGGAAAATGCCTAGAAGCTGAGTGATGAGCATGTAGGTTATACTACTTTGGGGAGTTCGCAAGCGTATTCTTTTTAAATGGGTTGTGCTCGTTAGGGTATAGGTTTGATCAGTGTTTTGAAAAGCGAGAGGCGCATCAAAGCGTTAAGGTCTCCTGGGGCCTAGGCGCGAGGCGAGGCGCAGGCTTCATTGAAGCGAGGCGCACATTGTAGATAAAAAATATATATTTTAGTATAGATAGATAATTCCCAAATTAGAGCAAAAAAGAAGAGGAATATTAGAAGAACTCTAAAAGTCATAAAGCATCCATCACTCTAAATGCTAAACATCCAACAAAAGTACAAAAGTGTGACACGATACATAAAACCACCACACAAAAATACTTCAAAGTCAAAGCAACAACACAGATGCTCCTAAGGAGGACCTAACAGTCATCCTCAACATCTACACCAAGTCATAATCTTGCCCTTCATCATTGGATTTATATCCATTCACGTCTTCCTCGTCCGTCTCCTCTGACTCTTCTTCATCTACCAATTGAAAAACACTTGATGATCTAGTCACTCTTGGTGTTGCCCTTGCCCTTGAAGTTGATGTTGCTCTAGTTCTTTGACTACTTTCTCCAACTCCAGAAGCTGTAGCAACATCACCCCATATCAAAATATCATCATCAAACACAAACTCATCATCTTCATCCAATTCTCTAGCTATTCTCCCAAGCAACCACTCATTGCTTTCATCAATATTCTTCAAAGAAATGGGATCAAGTATGTCACGCATATCATATCGACGTTTCAGTGCTATGTTGTATTTAACAAATACGAGATCATTGAGACGTTTTTGATCCAACCTATTTCTTTTTTTGCTATGAATCTGCAACAATTAAAAAAGATATTAAAATTTATATGTAGAGAAGAAAAATATTTTAAATTCATTAGACTTGAGAAAAATACTCACATGCTCAAGTACACTCCAATTCCGCTCACAACCAGATGAACTACACGTCAGGCTAAGAACTTTTATCGCAAATTTTTGCAAATTTGGGGTCTTGGAACCATATGCAGCCCACCATGCAGCTGTTTATTATAGGTAATTAGCATAAATTTATGGGCTAAATGAAAAAATAATAATTTTACAATATAATGGAATAAACTTATGGGATAAAATAGTTTACCCGGTGCCATTGTCACCCTTTGCCTAATCGCCATAGGCAACCCAAATAAATTTTCAGCTTGCTTATAGATAGACAACTCTTGACTGATCTTATCTTGCACATCAATATTTGGGACCAGCTTTGATATGCAATTATATAACCCTGCCATAACTTTATTATCGTGCTCAATATTGGGATTCGAATAAAAGAACTCTGGGTTCAAAAATATCCAGCTGCATGCAAAGGACGATGCAATTGAACATCCCACCTTCTGTGAATGATTTCAAAGATATTATTATATCTTTCTTCATTTCCACCAAAAGCATTTGAACTGGCTTCTTTAGCCCGATCCATAGCTTCATAAATGTATCCCATGGGAGGCTTTTTCTCACCATCAACCAATCTAAGTACACAAAGAAGAGGACCCGAGACCTTAAGGGCATAGACAACAGTGTTCCAAAATGAAGGCATTAACATAATTTGTGCAACCCTTTTACCCTGTTGCTCTTTTGCCCATTTGCTTGTTGTCCATTCCTCTGAAGTGAACATCTTCCTCAAGTTGTTTTTTTGTTGATGAATCCTTGCTAAAGTGAGAAAGGCAGTTGCAAATCGGGTTTTTGCAGGCTTGATCAACTCTTTCATTTGTGTAAACCGCCTCATCATATTTAGCAAAGTTGGGCAGTTATAAATGAACCCATGTACCACAATAGCCCTTTCAAATGTTCTCTTGAGACTTGGTATCTTAAAAATGTCTTCCAACATCAAGTCCAAACAGTGGACAGCACATGGTGTCCAATACAAGTGTGCAAACTTTGTCTCCAAAAACTTTCCTGTTAGAACCAAAACAAAGAAAGAGATAAAAAAGAGTTTTAGATAACTGATTCTTTTAATACTAATAAATAAAAAACTTTTTTCCAATAACCACTAATTCTTACCCGCCAACACATTAGCTGCAGCACTGTCTGTGACAATCTGGACTACATTAGCTTCTCCAATATGCTCCACAAACTTTTCAATTAGTTGAAACATTTTTTTTGCATCCTTTGAGTAGCTAGAAGCGTCAATTGACTCCACAAACATGGTTCCTTTGGGACAATTCACTAAAAAATTAAGTAATGTCCTCCCTTTCTTGTCAGTCCACACATCCATCATTATAGAACATCCATACTTTACCCAATCATCCCGGTGACCCTTCATCAAATTATTAGTATGCTCTATCTCTTTTTTGAGGAGAGGAACTCGCACCTCATGGTAACTTGGTGGTTTAATTCCAGGACCATATTGCCCAATAGCTTCAATCATTGGTCCAAAACTGTCACAATTAACTGCATTAAAAGAAATCTCAGCATCATACATCCACCTTGCAAATCTCAAACATGCCCGCGCTCTTAATTCTTTTCTATACGGATCATTTGCATCAATTCTTGTTTGTTTTCCTTGGGCTTTTCTATTTTGCACAACAACATCCGGATTGGGAGTGAAGAATACATCAATAGGCCCTTTTTGCTTTGGCCTTTTAGGTTTGGACACAGTGGAGATAGTAGTACTTCCAAGAGCACTAGAAACTTCACTACCATGAGCCAAGGGTCTTTTACCATGTTCCATGACCTCTACATCATCTTCTTCATCCTCTTCATACGCATCAGCCAATTCATCAAAATGAGGCAACATATTCATTTCTTCTTTTTCTTTCTTTTTATTTGTCATGTACTCTCTAATCTCTTCTCTAACTTCAGCTGGACATTTTGGACAAGCAGTAATATTCCTGAAACCCCCGGAAAGGTGTTGCTTGACCCGATAAACACATCCATTTGATATTTTGCCACAAAAATTACATTTGAACCTATTAATATTTTGTGAATTTTCCAAATGTGCATACTGTCATGCTGGGTCCTTTCTACTACTACCTTTCGATGGCGTTGACATCTATAAACAGCTGTAGAAGTAGCAACAGAGATCACAAAAAAAAAAAAAAAAAAAAAAAAAAAAACTAGAATGCAGCAGCAAAACAAAAAAGAAAAAAGAAAAGAAACAGTTGCAGGAAATAAAAATAGCAGCAAAACAAAAAAAAAAACAAAAAGAACAAGCATGTTTACAGCAGCCAAACAACGTAAAGAAAAAAAGAAAGCATGATCTGATTGATGAACAGGAAAAAAAAAGAAAATTAGTGGCAGAAAATCAGTGGCAGCAACAGCAACAGAAAGAAAACAGCAGTAGTACAAGAAACAACAGAAGTAGAGGTCACCAAAAAGCAGCAGCAGAATAAGAGAACAAAAAAAAAAAAACCCAGCTGCAGAAAAAAAAAAGCAGTAGAAACACAATGTACGAAGAAGAAAAAAAAAAAACAGCAGCAAGAACACCGTCAAGACTAGCAGCAGAGATCACCAAAACAAAAAAAATAAAAAAAAGAAAGAAAACAGAAAACAGAAAACAGAAAACAGTAGCAGCATAAGAAAAGGAAAAGAAAGAAACGAAACAAAAAGAAAGCAGTGAACGTGATGTACCTGCGCAACGGTGTGAAGAAGTCGGAACGCCAGAAGAGCAGCTTCTTCCTCCTTCTTCTTCTTCTTTTGCCGTTTCCCTCTTTTATTTTTTTGTTTCGTTTCTGACCTAGGGCACGATATATGCTCTTCTTTGTTGGGCTGGAGTGCTGGACCAATTTCTGACTTAAGCCCATTGACCTGTTGGGCTGGACCATTTTCTTTTTTTTTGAAAATTTTAAGTTTTGGGCCGCATTGACCGAAGCCCACTAGGCGCGCGCCTCACGCCTCATTCAAAGGCGCGCGCCTTATGCACTTTTATTGCGCCTTCTTCACATCGTCTCGCCCCAAGGGCTTTGAGGCGCTGCATTTGCGCCTGGTTGCGCCTTGCGCCTAGCGAGCCTTTAGCAAGCCTGGGTTTGATGCTCATTGTTGAAAGTTTCTTCTGTTGTTTTGAAAGAACACGATTAAGAAAATGAAATTATGTTTCGGAGGGCATGTTTATTGTTTGAAGGACAATTAATTCATGCTTAGGGAAAAAAAATTCCATTGTCATGATAATGTTGCAAAACCTTCAAAACCATCTTGTATATTTTTAATCTGCACATATCCTCATTTTTTTGGATCAACAGTTGAAATTTTTCATTGAAAGGAGAATGAGGAAACAAAGAAAAGGGACCAAAGAAAACTGCTGCCTTGAGAGTCATTGTCTTTGCTACCTTTGCTATTATTTAATAAGCTGGAAATCTTCTCTGTATGTCCAGCAAAGTGTTAAATGTGTTGCAGTTAAGTGTAAGCTGACTAGCCAATTTCTTGGGGCATTGTAAGTTCTAATAAATTCTTAGGATTTATCAGGAAAGTGGTTTTCTTAAAAGTGGCAAGAGGTGAAGAAGATCTACAAGGAACCATTAAATTCCTGGAATTCATTTTGGAAGTGTGAAGAGTCTGCAATAATTTCCTAATAAAATGGGAAATTTTGAAGCTTATTCGTAAAAAGCCACATCCTTGATCTTTCACTCTAAGCCTCTTTCAAGAAACCCCATTTTCTAGAAATTCAATTGAAAACTTGGAACTACACATTGTCCCTATGGGTTTTGTCAACCATATCAGCTAGGGATGGTGATTTAAAACTTGGACTTGAACCCCAACTCAGCAGGGGCCGGGTCAAGTTGAGTTTAGTTGACTCTTTTTTCCCCCTCTTTTGCAGAAAGAGGTTGGAAGGGGAGAGATTGAAGGAGGAGAGGGAAAATGAATTTTTATTCAAATCATTTGGGAGATGGGTTTCCATTAAAAGACTGAGAAGAAAGAAGGAAGGAGAGGAGGAGGAGGTGGTATTGATAGATACTCTTTGGGTGCGTGTTAGTTTCCTTTGTGGAGACAATTGTCATAGCATCCAATGATTTGAGTTAATCAGACCCAGTTTGTCCATTTTGTGATCAAAGGTTGAATTTAGAGTTTAGACCTGCAGCCTACATCAGTTGTTTACTTACTCCCAATTTGTGGGAGAGGTGTATTAGTGAATATGAAAAGTAGTTCACTATCATCTCAAATTAAGAATTGTTTATTGGAGTGGCTCATAAACACCACCCCACCATTTGGAAAAAAGAAAGGAACAAATATAGTTAATTTCACATGAGATAATCATTAAAAGCTTAGACTGTAAAATTGACTCTGAACTTAGTTGATATTAATTCTGCTGTTCTGGTGAGAATCATGAGATTACATCATTGGCAGGCTTCATTTGTCGTTTAAAAAAAAAAAAAAAAAAACACAGAGAAAGTTGGTATGAGTTGAGAGTTTAGTGTTATATAATATGGTGGATTTCTCTTCATTGATGGCTCAAGCAGTAGAAGAAACTCTAGATACATGTGAATGTATAAAACTAATATGCATTTGATTAGCTTGCTGGTCTTTGGGAAGGTTTGCACTTAATCATGGCGTTGCTAGTTGCTACTCATTTGATCTGAAATAATAATTTGATCTCTTCAATGGCAGAGCCTATCTTTGCCTGAGATGAGCAAAGAGCCAAAAAGTCCAATGGTCTTTTTTTATTTTATTTTCTGTGCAGATGGCCGATCCACTTTCATCTGGGGACCACTTAAATGCGACCCATTGCTTTTATAGATTCGTCACATTTGTCTCCATCTGCAACGCAATAATGCTCGTCATGCTAGTATTTTTTTTAATTGTATAATTCAACCATTACAAGGATCCTGATGAAACAACTGAAATATTGAGGAAATATTCATAAGATCCTTACATCTAGAAAATTCAGTTTTTCAATTAAGTGAATGCAGGATTCATACAAGTAAAATGTGACCAATCAAAGTATGCAGGTATGATTTTGATTGTATTCCTAAAATTTCATTGAAATTACGATGCTCCTGAGATGAATTCACATTAGATTAGTCCAAAATCACCATATTTGTATTCTTGCTGTAACTATGAGACCTTAACTGGGCTCTTCTCTTGGAACAGAAGACATGCATGAGGTGCATTACTCTTGTTAGACTTTTCCTGCATCCAGAATGTTATGCCCATTCTTGTGATTCTCCAGTTTTTGTTCTAATTTGACTCTCTCTCTCTCTCTCTCTCTCTCTCTCTCTCTCTCTCTCTCAATTCATTGATGCAGTCAGTGGTAACTGGTTCTTAATTGTGCTTTATTATTTGCGCAGTTTTGATCAGTTCTTTGGCCTAGCATTACCATGCCTGGAGAGCGGAGAAGAAAATTTGTGGATCTTAGTCTGGATTGGTTTTATTTATCTCTTTGACCACTGGCTGTAGTTTGTTGAAACTCTCTGTTGCATGCATCCAATGATGGGGTATAGCTACAATGGTGGCATCCCTGGTTTTTTTACTAGTTTGATTGGGTAAAAACTGACTAGTGATGTTTGATGGGCCCATGAATTCCAATTCTTATTCCATATGTGTGTGTGTGTGTGTGTGAGAGAGAGAGAGAGAGAGAGAGAGAGAGAGAGAGAGAGAGTGCCCAGAACACCTCATGAGTTAACATTTACCTCTGTTACCTATCAATGTTCATCCTTGTACAAAATGTTTTACAAATCAACGGATGAGAGGAGATAAGGGAGGAGCACCAAAATAGTGTATAGTAATGCACACTACTGTCCCATCTTTTCTTCAGAAATTAAGGGAAAAAATCAGCTTATATTCTCCAATGACTATTGAATACTATATACACGTAGAAGTAGAACTAGAAGATAACAAAAATAGTTTCGTCATATTCAAAACGTGAGGCATGAGTTCTTGATATCATACTCCATCTTCTCCAAATTGGGTAGAATAGTTGACTGAATCATTGCAGGAGGTCCACACAGCAATGCCAGTGTATCAGTCGACCCTTCTGGGATGTGTTCTTTAAGTATCCTCTCTGTAATCCGACCAGTGCTATATTCCCACCCTTCCCTCTTTGCCTCACTCGCTACATACCACACCTTAACATTCTGGTGCTGCTTCGCCCACTCATCCATTTCTTCTCTCAGCAGCACGTCCTCCTCTGTCCGGTTTGCATACACCACATACATTTCTGTTCTGTCACTTGGGTCTTTCAGGATCGCCTGCATCACCTGATAGATAGGCGTGATTCCACTTCCACCAGCGATCATGGCAAGCCTCTTTGCCAACTTGGGTTTGCCGTGGACGGTGAAATGTCCTTGCCCGTTGTACTCAATGTGGCCCACAGGGCCCTTGACCTCAATTGTGGAGCCAATTGGGAGGGAATCTAGGTGCTGTGTCATGAGACCGCCGTTGGGAAATTTGGGATGAATGCCCTTGAAGTAGATCTTGACGAGGAGGTCGAAGTGGCCCACCTCATCCACAGCGCTTGTGGGAGTGTAGGCACGCATGCAGAGCTTTCCATCGATGACAGCACACAGGAAGACATGCTTTCCAACTGGAAGGCCAAGGACCTGGTCCGGGGAGGGCAAAGCGAAGCGGAAGAGACGGACGTCGTGTGAAATGCAGGTCTTGGAGATGAGCTTACACGGAATCTTCTTTCCTGGTGTTAGAGCAGATGCAGCACTTGCACTTTGTTTAATAGTGGACGTGATTTCAGCTGATGAAGGAGATGAAGAGGATGAGATGAGCTCATCTATGCGGTATTCTTCAAGCATAGCCTTGGCCTTGTCGGAGTGGATGGCATCAAATTCTTCAGTGCAATCAGAGCCAGCATTGATGAGGATGCTATCAGTGCCTCCTGGGTGGTCCTTGAGGAAGTTGGTGCAGTCGTAGACATGGCCATGGATGATGATCCAGGCCGAGTCTGGAGATTTATGTTTCTTCACCTCGGACATTGGAAGCTGCTGGGAGGATGTGTTCAGGAATGGGGTCGACACGCTCTTCTTCAACTGGTCCGACTCAAGCTGCTTTTGTTTCTGGTGGGCCATCCACCCACCAGATTGGTTCCCTGGTACAGTTGGGTGCTCAAACACCAACCCGATCTCACCTCTGTGCGGCTTGCACACACTCATTTTCACACGGAACCAGCAGTTGTTCATCATGCCCTGCACATTCCACAATGGCTTATGTTAGTTTCGTCTCCTCGTCGTCTTAGTGTGATTATGAGAATACTTAGGATTAGAATTGTATTTCTTTAAGTGGTTAAACAATGAAGAATCAAAAGCGAGTATCCAAAAATGGTCATCAAATAACTTTCCCTCTAAAAAAAACTCAATTAAGGGTAGGTGGGAAATTTGTACTTAGACATCACCCTAGTATTTCCATACTCAGCAAAGTCAAGGCTCCATCCACATCTCATTTCACTATAATTTATGTATTCAATTCGTATGTATTTTAATGCAACTAAACAGGCTTTTAGTGTTTTGTTGACGAAGATGGCTTTTTATATGAAGATGTCATCAGGGCCACTGACCATAAGATTCCAATTGAGCTTCTCTGGTTGGGTGTTGTGAGAGATATCCCAGGCTCGAACGGCGATCTCCTTGGTGCTCAAGAGATCGAGGACCTCCACATCCACCGACCAGAAGCACCAGCACCAGTACTTGCCATACTTGTTGGGCTTCTCTGGACAATCGATGCCGCATACTCTCCATGTCTCTCCGCCGTCCATTGTCACCTCCACTCGGGTCACCTTCTTCCCACCTCCTGTTCTCACAAAAAAACAACTGATTGAGATCTGTAGGGCTGGTGTATATTCTAGGAGTAATTTTTTTGTTTAGCCTACTTATGATTAATCCTGACCCCTCGCAAGTAACATCTTAATTTGAAACGGGTTTGAATCAAGTAGAATAAATTTGCATAATATATATTCATCATACTTTGCAGAACTAAAATCATGGGTAGGATAATTTGAGTTGACTTACACTTAAAAGGACTTCTAATGCATGTGGTAGTCTATCCATTTTACCCTCATGTTGAGGCATATAAATTGGCCTATCCATTTCTCTTTTTGCTCAGGCATATAAATTGGCCCCACCAATTATGACAAATCTTTAGGGAGATTTTCAAATAAGGCTTTAGGTTTTTGCCTGATTTCAAAAAACGACACAAGTTTCAAAACTTTTTAAATCAGTCCATAAATTTTTCAATAAAACTTCAATTAAGGTCATCTGGTCATTTAAAGGTATTTTTTTAATGGAATTTTCTCTCAATTTTTTAAAAATACTCGGAGTACCTTCATTTAAAGTCATGACATGGTTTTGACCGCTATTGCATTTAGCCGATTTCTGTGGAAATGCTAGTTTTTCTTAATTACTAGAAGACTGTCAGTGAAAAAATTGAAAAAAATATTGAAGAAGTCAAAGAGGGTTTTATTTCATTGAAGGATAATTTGGATAGTTTAAAAATATTAAAGAAAAAAGTTGTCGGATAATAACTTTAAATGGATGAATGTCCTTAATTGAAAACTTCATGAAAAACTTAGGGACTAATTTAAAAATTTTAAATACTTGTATCTTTTTTTGAAATAAAGCAAAAACTTAAGAACTTATTTGAAATTTTCCCCAAACTTTTTTTTCACATTGTCAAGAGCTGGCTCACGGCGCCGACAATTATTGCCAATTCTCTTGTGGCGGAGGTGAGGCTCAGGCACCTCGCTCGCAATAGAATCAAACTTTTGGACAACCTTAGAAACAAGTGCTACAAAACAAAGCACACAAATGCATGCATTCATATGTGGCCCGTCCTTTTCCTTGACCCAAATGTGTGTTCCATGAGAGAGCAAGGACACAGACGATTTATGTGTGGCCAAAAAAATGCTGGAACCCGCAAGAGAAATGAAGTTGCTTTCCATCCTCCTAGTCCTTCTCCTAGAATTTGTCTACTGTAAAATGGGGTAAGGGATGATGTATCATCGAAGTAATTTGCTGACCAGAAGTCCCGAGCGATTTTGGTGATTTCATCTGCCCTAGGTACGAACACTTCTTTAGAACAATCTAACAGGAAAACTACATATATAATTCACGGCCCATCATTTGGATCCGGTTCCTTTACAGCAATACAGCTTCAATAGCAGGAAACTCTCGTGGCTTCTTATTCACTAGGACTACAGATACAAAGAAAATTTGGGATTTATATCAAACAGTGTCTGGATGGATACGGTGTATGTTTAGTTCCTCAACTGGTCTTAGCAATCTACACATTAAATGAAACTTGGAACCGATGGTAGGATCGTGGAGTTTGGCTTTCTCACCTGAATAAGCATATCCTCTCAAAGTGTACGGCCGCAACGTTGTGGAAGAATTGATGGGTAGAATCTCTTCATGGCAAGGTGACGTTATCACCGAGTTTATGTTCAGCTCGTTGATGATGTACTCTGGCTTGTACCACCATGCTATAATCCACCAGTCAAACAAACAAGGTAAGCATGTGAAAAGAAGATTTGAAAAAATAGCCTCATAGCAGGGACTTTTTGTTAGGAAGATTTCTCAGAATTCTTTGTCTTTAAAAGAATTTAGAATTCCCCAAACAAAAAGCGAAATCTCAAATGCTTAAGTAACATTGTAGAAAGCTGAAATTTTGAGAATTCGAAAGGTAAAATGACTTCTAGGAGGTTGGTTTTCAAGAATTCTAGCAATCAAGTCTGGTCTGAACTCCTCTATTTTGACTGAGAATTCATAAAATCAATGTGAGATGTCACTTTTTTCTTTTAGTTTGTGAAATTCAATTCCAACATGCTACAATATTGTAATTGAACATTTGTAAAACCAGGTGAGGGATAGCATTGGGGTAATTCATAAAAACCCACAACAAATTTCTTGCAAATAGGCTTACCTTCAGCATTTGCTAGCTCGGCATCAACATGAGAAGGCAAGACCCTATTGTCTTTATAATGGTAGTAGCTCTGCGACTCTTCCGTCGTCACAATAATCCTCTTCAACCATTTCACCATCCTTCCTCCTATATGTCCAGGAATGATCATTCTCACTGGAAACCCATGATCCGGTGCCAACCGCTCCCCATTCTGCATATAGGCCATGATTATATCTCTCGATGGATCCATGGCAACCTCCTTCCTTACACTAGTCCCGTACTTGCTCCCACCACCCCCGGGCAGGTCCTCCGCCCCCTCGAAGCACACGTTCAACGCCCCGTTCCTCCGCTTCATGATCCCGCATCGCCTCAACACATCCCTCAGCCGAACGCCCCGCCACACCGACGTGGATATGGCCGCCGCACCCCAGTTGAATCCGATAGTCTGCTTGACCATGTTCTGCTCCTTGCGCCGGTTCCCAGCGCAGACGAGCATGACAGGGAGCTCCCTGGCTGGGAAGTCATTGACGAGCTGAGCCATGGTGAAGCAGGTGGGCCACTTCACGAGCCCGCAGACCTCGACCGTCCATTCCTCCCATGTGGCCTTTGGGACTGGGCCATGGTTTCGGACGTAGTGGATGGAGGCTGGTGTTATGAAGCCATGGTGCATGAGCCGGGTCAGGGGCGGTTCGCTGTTGAAGGGGTGCTTGCCAGTGAGTCGGACCATGGAGGGGTTGCGCTCGATCCATGAATCTGTTGTTCCTTCATCCCTTGGATCGAGGATCGACGGCTCTACGCTGTCGTGGGTCTTCTTGTATAGTTGCATGTCGATGACTTCGTCGTCATCATCGTCGCTAGAGGAGTGGTCTATGATGATAGTCTTGGTTTTGGGAGACGACATTGAGAAGCCACAGCTGACTTGGAGAGGGGAGTTGGACCGGCGGTTGAATCGGGATAGACCCGGTTCATGGAAGCTTCTGCTATCCATGGGGGTTGTCATGAGAGAGAGAGAGTTCACTTTGCTGCCTGGTTGGCTTTGTGAGAGAGGGAGAGAGTTTTTCTTTGGTGCTTTGAGAACGAGTAGTGAGTAGGGTTGTGCAGGGTCAGTATATAGAGGTGATGGGTCATGCTTGGGCATTGGCTTTTGGCTAACCGATCAGGCAAAGCCAATATTACATTTTAGGGTGATTTTATAGGGCCCTGCTACCCGGAGAATCATTCTGGGTCGGACTAAATATCAAGTTAGAAAACCGTCCTATTCTCTTTAAACAAATAAAGGCACGTGCAAAAGTACCAAGGATGACATTAGAATGTTGAAACGTAGGACGTTTTTATTTCTCACCGTTGATCTTCAATTTGACTACAATGGATTTAAATAATTTAATGACTAATCCTAACAATTCTTATCATGAGTGGGCCTCATGAACTTTATAAGTCTCTTCCTTTAGGGCATGTTTGTATAATCCATTTCCGCGGAAAATGTTATAGTTTCTTGCGGAAAATTTCTTTTTTCATGTGTTTGGTGTGCAAAAATGATTTTTTGCCATGTCAGTTTTTTTCTTCCTAGACATGAAAATAAACTTCCTACGAGGGAGATGAGAAGTCCATTTCTACGAAAAACCGACCCCCAATTTCCTCTCTCTCTCCCTCACTTTACCTAGCCACCCTCTTTCTTCCTCCTCCCCTCTCAACCCCACCCACCCCACACACATACCAACCCACTCACCCAATAGTTTTCACTAAAAAGTGGTTTTCACTAAAAAAAGATCATAGCTGCACCAAACAACATTAGCATTAATTCATCGAGGAAAATCTTTTTGCACCAAACATGAATTTCTAATTTCCTCAAAAATTAAAAACTATAGAATTTGTTGATGTGACAATTTCATCTTTTCATGAGATCTAGGCCATTAAAACTGCATGGCATGTAGGGTACTTGCTGTACAGAAGCCCTGTTACTCGTTCTACCATGGCCGTTCTTTCTCATCCATATTTGGGATGTGGAGCTCCCATCCCGACCCTTCATAAGGCAGGACTCCCCTGGATTTAGGGTCATGCTGGTGACATATCTAGTAGTCCATTTTTCCCGCATACCATTGCTTGCTGTAGATCATCTTCCATATATTTATATATACATTACAGTATACACCATGAAAATCTTCACCAACTAAATAAGCAGATGCAAATTTTCACCTACCTCCATTCATGCATTCTACTGTCCACCTGGGTGCAGGGGTACCACAGGTCATGGTCCATTATAGACTGGCTAGCCAAAGAGAAATAAAGAGGGAAGAGGGGCCAAAACGAGGGAAGTGGCGGATGGGAGATTCCAATGGTCAATGAATGCAAGGGCCTGGTTACTGCCCCAAAAAACCTCCTAGAAACTTGACTCTATGGAGTGCCAAAGGCCGCTGTCCCCTCGTTTCATCAAGCCAGCCAAGCCTGCCCTAGATGTAGCCATCTGCATGTCAGGTCAAAGCTTTTATCCTTTTTCTTCAGTCAGTACAAAGAGGTCAAAGTATTTAGCTTTAACTGCACCATCTCCACTCCTTTTTTTGTATCATTTTATCACTCTTTTTGTTTCTTTAGTCCTATTATTTACCTCTTGCAACTACTTTGGGCCGTTTATATGATCCCCAATCCAACAATGTGTTAGTTTTATTAGAAATCTACACCCTCCAACTTGACCACAAGAGCCGATGTCGCTCAACTGGTCAAAAACACGAGTGTGGGCCTTTGAATCCCTAATAAAGAATATCTAAAAATATTAAATAATATATTATTTTTCTATTATTAGTTGCCTCCTGAGATGACAATTGTAGATAGGAAACCATGGATTGCTTAATTTTGTCTGATTTTTATAGTAGTTTTTGGTTTGGATTTGAGTTTGGTGGATGATACAAATAAGATTCTGAGTTCAATATATTTAATACGTACTTGTTTTTTACTGGAGCTCTGCCTCCTTGACATTAGGATCGAGACGTCCCTATGTGAACATCATTATAGGAAAAAATCTTGCATTATATATATATAATTAAAATCTTGCAGTATATTAGTACGTAGCTAATTGAAGTCGAATCCCCTATTTAAACGAACCAGAGGATGACATATTGTTTTATATTTCAAAGACAACACCGGTTTTTAAATTCAACAAATTCATGTGCCCCGCTCTATTTGATTCAAACACAGAATCCGGACTTGTACCTAATTGTGACTTGATTTGGACTGAATCTAGGAGCGTACGGGTCCTGTAAATTTAGGTACATGTATGATTCTTTTAACTTGGACCTGTTTGAGTCTTGAGTCCCTTTCAATAACTTGGATCCATCTGGGTATAATGTGGAGCCCACCTGAACTTGACCCTTTTTCATCCCCAGTTGGGTTTTTTTTTTTGGTACTCAGCTTAGGGGACCAAGCCCTCTGGTGTGGGAGTAAATCTCAGGTGAGGTAAGGGAGCCCTCTCGAAGAAGACTCGAGTGAAGTAGCACGACCCTCAAATGACGGAAGGCGGCGTCACTTCAACAGGCATATGGATGTACGTCTGCGTGTAAGGTCCTAACCCTCAACTAAAATTTTTGGGTATGAGCCATTTTTTGACACAAATTGGCGATCAAGAGTGACATTTGTGTTAGAGGTCCTATTGGGTTCATATCAAGTAGCTAAGGTTTATAACTTTGAGACTGTTGAGTTATATTAAACTTACATGTTTTTTCAACCACATTTTCAAATACATGCCTGCAATCCTATAAATTCGATGCACCTTTCATTACTACGTATTATATAACATTTCAATTTTACTAAATGTAATATTATTTTTACTGCAAACTTTAGGCACTCGCTTTTACAAATTGTGTCTATCTTTTTAACTACAAGGATTTTATATCCTCTACACCTTTTTGTTATTAACTTGTGTATATTTAGATAACTTCTATTTTCTAGCTTTTTATACCAATAGAAATAAAAATATCTCTAATTTTATTAAAGACACTTTTTTATTAGAACCCAAGCTTAGCATGGGCCTACTTTGCAGTGTTAATAAACCAGCTTTAAAAAGGGCTTGCAGGAAAGAGTAAGGCTTCAAATCAGCTGGTATAAATGAATAAGTGCCTTCTATCTCATCTAAACATAAGCACTATAAAATCCAGTTCTAAGAATATATGGGATTTATTTGCATCCAATTGAATAGATTAAGATTTTGTGATGGTAGAAGTGTTCTAACAAACCTTTTTGGACCATTTTTCCTCAAGTTCATGAAAAACCATTTTCAAGTCGACCCACACTTAAATTGTTCATGTGATTAGATAGTCCAATAATGAGTTAGAGGTCCTGGCTTCGAACTGTTGGGGGCCTTTACCCGATACACAGTGCTAGTGGTTGGTATTGTGTATCCTGAGTTTTACCAACGATCAACTGCAAGGGGGTCGGCGGTTTCCTCGTCATAAAATAAAAAAGCCATTTCCAAGTCGGGAGAGATGGTTTAGTAAAACTTATAATAAGAAGCAGCGGGAACTAAAAATTCAAGCATTACACAAACATGTCACACATATATTTTGGAGTTATCTTTGTAACATTTTATATCAATATTTCTAAAGATCTGATTGCATGATTGATGATGTCCATTGTTAGTTTTCAATTTAAGAAAAACCTATAACTAATGAATAAACTAAAGAAATATTCACAAGGCTATACAGTGGGACCCACCTATTTAATATTTAAATTGCTCAAAATAAATAGACCCTACTTGGTGAGCCATTCTCAATTTCACTCGAGAATGGCATGTTGCTGGGATTAATCATGCATAAAATATATAATTTCTTATAATATTTTATTCATATATATATATTTAAAATATTTTAAAATGGGCTCAAAACATATTAGGTTGAAACTTTATCATATCCCACATAAAATAAAGACATCTTTTAATGAAAAATATGATTAAAAGACATGATTCTTTTTACCATTCTACTATAATGTAATATATTTTCATTTAGAAATTTAAAAATATTTGACAAATTTACCATGACCTCAAAACATATAAAACTGACGATTGAATCATTCAGGTAGAGATGTAAATCTAAGATCCATAGCCTGCTGTCGTCTTGAAGGCCGAGGAGATCATGTATTCCAATGTCAATTCCTTTCGGGTACTTGGGTCCTTGCAAAATTGAAAATCTTTTTGTGTTACTTTTGCCCCTTCTGAGGGATCTGATTTTCTGTTTTTGCAAATGGGTGTTTGGATGATCTGGGAGTTTCTCTTGTTTTAAGCTGTTTCTACTTGTGGGCACTAAGACCGTGTCATTCTCCAAACTTAACAAGGAATCTGGGGTCGAGTAACTGGGGTCCACGTTCAAGCAACTCCAGTTCAGGCTGCACAACCGGAAATCCGGTCCGGTTTTTGGACTGGAATTCGATCAGACCGGATTTCCGGTTATACTTAAATGGGAGGACCGGACCGATCTAAAACAGTCCGAAGTGGTCCAGACCAGTTTCATTTGTTTTTATTTTTTTTTTTGCCTAAACTTTTATTTTATTTTATTTTATCATTTTCAGTTCACATCTAAATTACACCTAAATATGTCTAATTTTTTTCGTTAACATTACTTCCAATATGGTTATTGAATTGTAAAGTTTTCTAAGTTAAGGACCGAAGGAGGGCGTCAAAACGCACAGTTTTAACTTAGGATTTTTATATTTTAAAGTTAAAGTTTTATATTAAATTTTTTTTTTAAAAAATTAATTATTAATCCGGTCCGGTCCATACCGGTTCTTAAAAGGTCTGGACCAGACCAGACCGGATATAACCGGTTTTTCAAATCCGGTCCGGACCGGACCGGACCGGATTTGTACTGTTAAGACTACAAATCCGGTCTCGTCCAGTCCGGTTTTGTAGTTTAATCCAGTCCGGGGTTCGGTTATGTGTTTCGGGTCGATCCATTTATTAGCAGGTTATACATGGATTGGACTGAACCCATTTTTAAATAAATAAGGTTCAGGTTAGGCGACTACTCCCCTTTCGTCTAAACCCGACCTGACCTGTTGCCATCTCTACCTCCTTAATTGGCTGGATGAGTTGGGCGTGGCGGAGTGGAGGATTGAACCTTCCCAGGTAAAACTTTGTCCTAGATGGGCCATGGGCCGTGGTGAGTCTAAGGACTAATAATGACTAATGATTATATTGGCTGGCCCCATTTGCTATGGTCCAGATACAACACCTGGGTTATGTGTCGGATCCAGCAATTCCTTTTTGTTTTTCTCATCTCGTTCACGGTCATAAAACGCATGGATGTGTTTGATTGGGTTGATAAGAAATGTTTCTAATGAGGGGAAAAACAGATAGATGAGAGAGTCTACTGATATACCGCAACGTACGAGTCAGTTATAACTGAAATTTAGTTTCAATAAACAGGTCCCTCCCTCCTCCTTGTATTCCTTCCATTTTCTCCATTTCAAACTCCATACAAGTCCTCTACGGAGGAGGAGGAGGAGGAGAAAGAGAAGAACATGAACAATCAGAAGAAAAGGAGAGAGGGGTGCAGAAACAACGATGTTATCATCACCATCTATGTAGAATCTGCATTGAGCAGATGCCAAAAGCTGCATTGCCGATGCCAACCAAAGCCCAGGAGACCATGGAGACCACCAACATCAAAATCTGGCTACAATCGCAAGGCGCAGCTGCTAGCCTACACCCAACAGCTAAGGCAGTCCAATTCCCAGGAAAAGCCAAAGGTTCAGAGAAGATGGAGAGTGAAATGCAAGGTGAGCTTTACAGTACAAGAACAAGGGTTTGTTTTCTTTAAACAAGGCCCCTTTGGATCTTCCTAAGGGCCTATTTTTCAGGAATTCTGAGAACTACTGTTGAGGGATATATATAGATTCTCCAAATACTGTCGTAAATAAGGATTTCTAAATGCTCAAGTATAATCAGCATTTAGGAAGTCAAAATTTAGAGAAATTCAGAGGCAAATTTTACATTTCAAATGAGGCTCATTGCTCAAGTTCTTTTCCATATCCTTTTTTTATTTTTACATTTAAGACTTGAACTCATGCACTCTCTAATAAATATATTTACATCGGAACCAGCTGCACTACATGCCAAACAAAGTTGGATATAAATTGAATGGGGCGCAACCGAGTTCTAAAGGTCCAAATGGAGAACGATGTTAAACAAATTGGCAAATGAATGGGATTGTTCTTGGTTTATGATGATGCTTGAAAATAGGAATATATATAGTTGATATGGGGAGTGTTGTATGAAGTTTCAGGTGTGGATCAAGCGACTTTTCCTTCATATAAGAAGACGGTCCGGACACAATCAAACAGTTCCAGAGGAGAAGACACAGGAAAAGTTGTCACAACCACATCAACGAACAAATGAAACCAGTAGGGCGGAGTGCAAAAGAGATTGTTCCTCCTATTTTGTGGGTGCATTTTGATTTCACATCTGTGGCTGTAATTTGGCTTTGTTATCTTTAGTATCATGTTCCATGGCATGTAAACTTTTGCAGAGGCAATGCAGGAGTATTCTGAAAGAGCTACGTTGCACGTGGAAGTGCTGCAAGGGATGAATTAGGGTTGCATCAAATTTGGTTCTCTTCAGCAAGGTGCCACTTTTTTCTGGACAGGGGCTGCCAAAGTGCTGTAAAGATCGAAAGCATAACAACAACAGTTGCATACAAGCAGTTTAAAACACCAGATCGTTTTCATAATTCGAAGTTATTCAAGAAACTGTCTAACAGCTAGTCTCACACTGCATAAAGAAGTTCTTGCTTAGAATCCAAAAACGGAATGATAACCAAGAAAAGTGTCAGTGATATTAAAATGAGGGTACATTGGATCTTCAAAAGCAATTCAATTTATATGTAAAATTCCATGTTTTGGGTTGACCCAATCGTCTACACTTAAATACAGTTGATTTGTTCTTTCTCAAGACCAGCCAAAGGGGATTTGAGTTACAAATAATTCGAATTACAATTAACTTTATCACAGGGAAACCAGACCTGCCTTTTGAGTCCAGCATATGCTCAAGAGTGTCTATTTCACTGTTCTCAAGGATAAGCTCATCCAACAAAAAATCTTCTTTTCATGGGCAGCGGCGGAAGCGAAGCTGACAGCCCCTCAAGTTCAGTAGTAACACATATCCTAGGTATATGAGATCTGTATTTATCTCCTACTATTGACTCGTAAGTAGAAGAGGAACCAGAGTTCAATGTAATAACTAAATTCAATTCTTTAACATATTCCTAAATTCAAACTCAACCCTTTACACGTGAATACAAAATTCTAGAATTCCAAATTTCAACCACAAAACACAAAATGATGCTTATTCTATGAATTCCTTCAACTGGCACCACATTACATCTATCCTCACGACCAATACAAAGAACAAAAAAACGAGTTACAAGATATCTGGTCCAAACCCTGGTTTTGTGTTTTCCGAACCAGTGATTCTCCACTTATTGACTGTAGATCATTCCCTCTTATCTTCTTCTTGGCCATCTTCTAAGCTGAAACTATCAGTGCTTCCAACAATCTTCTCATTCTTCACTTGCTTGACCAAGCCGAAGTCACCTTCAGATGTTCCTTTGGTTAGAGATCGAGATTCTTCCTCATCACCCTCTTCTCCTACTTCGTCTGAGTAGGCATACCTAATTTGAAAACACAAGTGATAAACAGAAATGCTAGTACTTTGTTGAGTGATTTGGCACTACCATCATTAAAAAGCATCGTAATAATACCGTTGAGAGCTCTGAGATGGAGCCCAAAGATAACACATAACACAAAGCAACCCAAAAGCAAGGATATCCCAAAAGGCAGTGATGACCCAAGCGCACTGCCACTGTTCACTAAATGGATCTGTTGCTTTGAAGTACACCTGTAATTGGGAATACAACAGATTGAAACAATTAAATGGAAAAGAACGGAACTAGATCGAGATGTTCATGCATCACACTAAATTTCTCTTGTTTCGTCTTAGGCACACTAACGGATATAACTGGCATAACAGATCACACATGGTTCTCCTACCTCAAATTGGCATGCCACATTTCAGTTCAGACCCCAGACAAAAAAATGGCTGGAATAAAAGTCCCTTGTTCAAATGTGGTTCCCTCTTTCATGACAATGTGAAGGTAAAAATGGTTTAAGATCATGACCATGACATCTGGGAATTATCTCATAAGCACTAAGAACAGTGAAATGATTTCTCTTTTAGACAGCATGCATCAAATCCATTAGTAAAACTATTAGTATGCCTTAGAAAGAATGAGGCATCCTCACAGGTTTGCAGCACACATATGGGATATGGAAAACAGGAGTTTGTGAATCAAGATCAGTTCTTGCCTAGATGGAAGTAAAATTTTGTGCACATGGTAAAACAGATACACAGGATAAGGCTTCAAAGAAGAAAATGGCGATGATTATATCAGTTATAATATTATTTCAATTCATACTGTGTGGATAAACAAGTACTTCAAACAAGAATGAAATGTATACCTCATACCCAATCCAAGCAACTGATGCAATGACAGCCATGGCTAATGCATTCGTGAATTTCCTGTATATATCCAATTTAATGTAACTCCTCCTTGCCTGCCACAGTAGCAAATAAACCCATGATATAACTAAAGCAGAATTCAAAATTGGAGCATAACCAAAAGATGAAGTATCAGTATATAAGTCACTTATTTTCTTTGTGAATTAGTTTATATATTCAAAGTCTTCTGAAACTTTAGATACCTGCAGCTTCTCCAATGTCTTGGAAAGAGAAGTGAAAATCCACAGTATTAGAAATGCATCCAGGAATGCATCAGGGAGGACAAGGAGAAGTCTTGCTTTCCCTGATATGTCATCGATGGTTCCTGCATTCTCTGCAATATCTAGTAACTCAGATGCCAAGAAATACGTCAAGCCAAGAAGAAGCACCTTCGAGGTAAGACCACCAAGAGTAGGTCGTACAACGCCATAACCCATAGATATAGAGAGTATAAGAAGGCGGGAAATTGTTTTCTTTATAGTTCCAATTGTTACCACCCAAGTTGTTATTGCTACAGGTCTCATTCCGGTGCTATTAAAATTATGGTACTCCAAAAACCAAAGAGTCATCTCAAATAAACCTAGCACAATAACAAGGGTGATATAGTTCTGAATCTGTAATATGTCCCTCCAGAATCTTAGATATTGAGAAAACCAAATGGTGCCGAGGAGCACATAAGCAAGTATCATGAATATGTAGAATGTCATTAATGGGGCCATCCTCCCTGGCAAATAACCATCCGGGTTTTTCCAGACTGTCTTTCCCCTGATCAGCAGTCCTTTCAGATTTGGATCGCAGGAAATAAAGAATAGGTTATACATTCCATTCTTCGTAATATAAACATCATTAGATTCCATTTTTGTAAACAAAGAATTTCCGCCAAACTGTGTATTTATTACAATAGGCCAGTGGGGATCGCCGGAAGGTCTCCGGAGGACTTCACCCGGCCTGCAACCCTCAAGCTTCGCAAGATCTGGGGTGCAGCATATAGACCTTTGTCCACCATAGGCAGAACCACCAATCTTATCCCTATCAGCTGCTTCGAAAATAATAGCTTGAATCAACCCAGTACTGTGCTCCATGCTTGAATGCTTGTCAGCAGCTTCCTTACTTCTCCAGAATGTAACATTCTCAAATCTGTTCAGCCCTCTTTTATATCAGCGTTTGAACTTTGCAGCATTCCATATTAAATATATATATATATATATATATATATATATATATATATATATATATATATAAAAAGCTAAGGAATTCAGCTAGACTGCTTTGCACAAAGATTTAAGACAAATTACAGACAATGGGAAAAATTCATAAAATGTATCATAAATTCTATTTGATGGAGCTTTTACAGAAGTACCTGAAGCCATCAGTGATTAGGGTAGCAAAGTAAATGGTTGCATAGCATGCATGTATTAAAGAGTTCACCTTGATTAGGGGAAAAATCAGAAGTTGAATGGACATTGGTACACAGACTACAAACCGATCTCAGACTAATTCCCGACATTAACAACTTGACATTTAACATAAGCATACTTGAACATTCAATTGTCCTCACAAACAACATTATGGGAAAATCAAAGATCAGACACCAGTTAATCCACATATCCCCCGAAGCATTTGGAACCCACCAAGTGCAACCCCATTTGAGAGCAGAATAAATTTAATAACACCCCAAAGTTGGAGCACCTAAACATCAAGAATGACTTGAATCTAATGTTAGGCAGAAAATCAACCTTTTAGGCACAAGAAACCAACGACACCCAAATGCGCCGTCTACATTAGCCACGGTCATTGTTGGGAAATCTATGATCAATTTCCAACCAGCTGACAAACAAAAAATACATTAATAAACTCCTTCAACTTCTTTTCCTCTCACTTAAAATTGTAAGCATATCATCCCCATTTGGGATACCATATGGTGACCACCATGACCACAGGCTTATCTCATCTATCTGGGTCTGCTACTCGGCTTAATGAGTTCTACCAATATAATTTTTTGGGTAAAACATGAGTTATACTAATTAAAATGGGCGGCGGAGCTTTTGTTGCTGAGCTTTGGAATGGCTGTTTTGGTAAAGCAAACACTTTACCACCTACAACATCAAAATCAATGCTCTTTCTTCTTAAATTTCACCAAATCAAACCCACCCCTCCCCCCCCCCCAAAACCCCACTTCATCAAAAACATCAAAATCGAAAATACAGAGATCTAATACGTTTGAGGCCGAATTCAATAAAAATCATCTTCAAATCTACTATAGAATCTAAAAACGAATTAACTAATTCTAGTTCCAAAACACATAGATTCATCCAAAAAAGACCTAAAAGACCAAATCAAAGTAAAAAAGGAACGCAGATTGAGATGAAAAAGAAATCTCAAAAATTACTGAATGAACGAACGACCGTTGCGGATTCCAGATCCGATCTTCTCCCGCACCGAATTGCTCGGAAGAGAAGCGACGACCCCTTCGCTGCCGCCGGAGAAGAGAAAGGCATTTCCGACTTCTGTGAAGGTCTCTCCATTGTAGATGTGGAGAGAAGCTTGGACTGAGATGGAGGACAATACAAGGAACAGGAGAAGAGAGAGAGCAAGTTTTCCGGTGGTAGCTAAATCCATGGGATCTGCAGAAATTTCGCAAAGAGATTTCAGACAGATCTCATTCTCATTCTCTGAAAAGAGGAAGAAGGGCGTCGGTTGCTCGAGGCTGGTGGGGTACTTCGAAATGGTAGTTCGCGGGAACTTCTTTTTGTATGGTCCACAAATTAACACTGGGCCTAGGCTGGTAAACGGGTCATTTCTAGTCCGTGTTCATAGTGGACCTACAACCGGAGCCATTAAGGAGAAGGTGGAACCGGATCCGAACTCGGAACCGTTTTTTAACAGATTTCTTGGCTTCAGAACCGGAACCGGAACCAGAACCATATATGGGACGAGTCTGGATTCGAGCCAGAGTCTAGACAGAAAATGATATTAAAAAATATGGTTTTAAGAGAGATTTTCGAAAATTGAGGTAATATGTCAGATCTTGAGTTCACGGGTCCGAACCAAAGTGAAATCGGACCCAGACCCATTTACTTATCGGGGCCTAAATAAGGACCCATGCTCGGATTTTAACGGGTTAGAACTCTGAGTAATCGGAGAATCGGGGACCCATTTACATCCCTAACTGAGCCCAGGTTTGCAACTTGGGCCATATGAACCTTTTATGACCTGACCTGACCTGATGAAATTAAATTTGGGTTGGGCCCGCTTGGTTCAAGTTCGGGTTTGGGTTCGGCATGGGTTCTACAACCCAAGTGAAAATCGGATCGGATTTATAATTGATTTAAAGTTTATTTTTTAAATAGAATTGTTTCAATTAGGTCTTTTAAACAAGTAGACTATTCAATATGTGTTTATATTCTATTATCGAACTTATTATAATGGAGACGTTATATAACTTATTATCATGGAGAAGTTATATTGGCAAAGTCATCTTATGGGAAAATTTATAACAAAGTAAGAGAACTATAGGCAAATTTGTTATATCAAAAAGTGATGTGACCAAACTTGTAAAAGAAAAATAAAAAGTATTTGGTTGTTTTAAACATTCATATCTATTTGAAAGAACTTTTTTTTTTCTAAAAGAAGAGGATAAAAAGTCTCAAAGTTGATTTAATTAAACATCTACAAAGTTGTACCAAATTTTCTATAGTACAAGACATCTATTCTATTTAGTCTTAAGTCAAATAAATAAATCTAAAAAATAGACTTGACAAACAACACATTACTGTATTTAAGTCAAGCTCTTTATTATTATTATTATTATTATTTTTTTGCTATCGAAGGATTCCCAACTCTTTGGGTTGAACTAATCCCTTTAAGCTTAAAGCAAAGCCGGGTAAACACTTTTATAGGCTCAGTGTAGTAGTACAGTTTCGAACCCACAACCTCCGGGCGCAAACCGTGACCTTAGGCCAACTGAGTTACTCCTCGGGATTTCCTACGTTGCAACTTAAGATAAGGTAAGCTCAAATGTGTTATAGGGCCCACCTAGGGACCCACGGGGAGATTTCAAGAGCTCACTAAGACCCTCCTATTTGCAAAAAATCAGTCCAATTGTGGTTTCTATCATCTTCATCTGGCCCTCAAAAGTTTAATGATCGACAGTCTATTCAGATTAGTACACAGTCAATTCAAATGTCGAGTAAATTTGAATCTACTCAAAAGTTGGTGGACATGTGCAAATTAGGAGGGCTCGTGTGTTTGGTCCATTTGGATGGACTAAGAGTGGGTCCCACAAGCGCGAGCTTACGGTATTTTATCCTAAATTTAGGCTCACAAGAGCCCTCCCATATATATATATATAAACAAAAATAAAAATTAATTTCCTTTTTTTTTTAGGCCCCAGGCACACGGGCCCGACCCTGCCCGTGACTCGACTAGGGCCTGGGTAGTACATGCCCTGTGAGGGCGTTGGCCTGGCCCTCAAGGTAGGGCTTGGACAACCTGGGCCCGGCCTGGGTCCACTTTGAGAGTAGTCTTCAGACGCGGTAGGGTTCGGAGCAAGAAGGAAAAACCCCTCTTTTATATCATCTCTCCAACTTCTATTGTTTGTAGTTTGTACCCATCCCTACTTTCTTTCCTTGCTTTTCCTCCCCAAAATGAGTAGGTCAGGCCAGCCTCCGGATCTCAAGAAGTAAGAACCTCTTCTTCTCTCCTCTTGGTCTCTATACTAAACTTCTTCTTTTTCCTCTCCTCTCAATCCCTATCTTATTTCATTTAAGTTATAATCCCCATGATTGATTTACTCTTTTTTTTTTCTTTTTCTGAAACAGGTACATGGACAAGAAGCTTCAGAGTAAGCTTCTATCTCAAAGTCCTTTTTTTTTTTTTTTTTTTTTTAATCTTCTTCTTCTTCTATGATAATCATAGAAAAACTGCTCTATCTGTATTTTGGCACTAGATCTTGGAAGTGAAATTGTTAACATGAGAGGATGTTTCACAGAGATCTCTCTGATGCATCCCAGAAAATGACAAGCAGAGATGTGGGGGTCTTTGCTTCTACGGAGAGACTCCCCTGAATCTATGATTTCTACCTAAAAAAACGTGGCAGAAAGATATGGGTTTTGATCACTTTTATTGCCTGTGTGTTTGTCTTTGTGTGTATATTTACATCAAAAGAAACCATAAAAAACCATCCAAACTAGTAAACCATCTGCAGATTTTTAATTTAACCTCGCGTATTTAGTAAGAACTTTACCATTTGCATGTGAAGTGGAACTTTCTGTTGCCTTATCAGGAAATGGGTCATAATTTCTTCAATCATTGTGAGAACTTGAACAAACTTGAGCTTTTTAGAAAGGTAACAGTGAAAACCATCCGGCCCCCAAATTTTGCTTCATTAGAACTTTGCTGAACGTATGAAAGATGCACCCAACCTTTAGTCATATGTGATGTTGCTTATTTGTTTCTCTGTTGTAGCTGAATGGTGAATGTGTAAGTGTTATCTGTAGTTGTGGAATCCCAGAGTTAATCAAGGTCAGGCTTGGGATTCGTTCAATTAGGAAGCCGGCAGATTGGAGCAGCCTGTAGCTCTGCCCGGCACATTAAGGGCTTGTTTGTTTGCATCAGAACGCGTAGGAGTCTTTTTGTCAAATGAGCTCAACTGAAGGATTATTAAAGAAGTGAGGTGTGAATGATATGAGGTGACGGGTGAAGGATATAAGAGGCACATTAAGGGCTTGTTTGTTTGCATCAGAATGCATAGGAGTCTTTTGTCAAATGAGCTCAACTGAAGGATTATTAAAGAAGTGAGGTGTGAATGATATGAGGTGACGGGTGAAGGATATAAGGGAGCAATGTAGACGAGGCCTTGATTTTCATAGGATTTGAATTACTAAGGGTGATGGGTGGGTATTCATTTTCCATAAAAGGGGAGTATATAGTCAATTCTTATGTATTTTATTTTTATGCAAACAAACGGGCCCTTATAGTAATATCATTTGGTATAAATTCATGGCTTTGATCTCCAAGAACCACTTAGTGGTTTTTTTTTTTTTTTGGTAAAAAAGAAATTTTTAAGAGTTTAATTTGTTTCTTTACGTGTACCTGTTCAAAGATTTATGTCTGTAATTGTGATAACTGCACGCAAAAGTCTTGAATTGGTACAAATAATGATTTATAAGAAAGTTGTATGGTTTTGGATGTTTTAATGTACTCCAGAAGCTATGAAAAGTGCCTGCCATGTTAATTGTAATTATTAACCCATTTTATCACAGGGTTGTATCAGTTCCTTATGCTATAATCTGCTCTCTATAGTTTTTTAAGCTGTGAAGGAATTCAGGATCACAGCATTGATTCAACAATATCTTGGATAACTTCTATTTGCTTTAACCGTTCAGGAATGTCTTGGATAACTTCTCATTTGCGTTTCTGTAGACTTTTCAAATTTTCTTTGTTTTTTGATGTAGTTAGCAACCAGTCAGAATGTGATCTTTAATATAGTGTTCTGAAACTGAAGCTCTTTTGTTGCAGTCAAGCTGAATGCTAACCGGGCTGTAGTTGGCACACTCAGGGGGTTTGATCAATTTATGAATTTGGTGATAGACAACACTGTGGATCTCAATAGCAATGAGAAAAATGATATAGGGATGGTGGTGGGTTTCTTTTTATTTATTTTTAAAATTTATAACCTTTGAACCTCTCTCCAGTATCCACTCTTTTTTTTCCCCAGTGTATCATCTTTTATCTCGTTCTATCCATTTGTCTGGTTTGCGATTAAGATCATTGTGTTTCTGCAGGTCATCCGAGGAAACAGTGTGGTAATGATCGAAGCACTTGAACCAGTTAGCAAAACACAGTAGTTGTTTTTGGCTGGTGACTGCTATTTTGTTATGTAGTGGTATGCATTTCTGAAACAACTGGCAAATGATTTTGTGAATTCTGATGGTTATTAAATATGTTTGTATTGATAATGAAGTCAATTTAGCTACAGCTATTGCACTTCGGACGCATGGCTTGTAAGTAGGTAAATTAGGAGGCTGTACTTTTAAACAAGTTTTAATAGACGCTTCCCCCCAGCAACGTACTATTAGCAGCAAGCAGTGATGCAGGTGCTCGTTGTGTCTTGTGTGCCACATGAATATTGGGGTTCTTTTAATGTTGATGTTGTCAGTCTTGTTGAAGGGGATCTTTAGCTGTTTTAGTTGCGGGTCCTTGAATTGATGCCCTTGCTTCTTCATCCCTTGGAGAACTCTTTTTAAGGTAAGAGTTTTTTATACATCCAGTGACGGTTCCTTTTGAAGTCCTTGATGGGTGGATGGGTGTAGGTGGTCTCATTCCAGCCTAATAGGCATTATCCACAGCATGAAACTGAATGCTGAGGGTAATCGGATGTGAGAACATTTAATGGCAGGTAAAATAGGATGCCTTCAATTTGCCAAGGCTTGGGTTTGCTCCCCACGCCATATGTTTGAAACCACTCCAAATTTGCCCAAGTTGGTGAGCATAATGTGGCATCTAAACTCATCGAGAGCTTTTATTATTATTATTATTATTATTATTATCATCATCATCCTTTCTGGAAGTGAATACAGGAACATCCAATGCGAAAACTAAATTGTTTTTCCCTTTTCTTGGTAATGCAAGTACTCACACCCGCAACACACAAAGTCTCATCATCAGCACTACATGCTGAATTGATCCCTCATTGTTTATGGGGAAGGGGGTGCCTCACTGAGTTTCTAATGGGTTGGGTGTGTGCATGAATGGTCATGGACAGTGTACGCGCATGCACGTGTGTTAGATGTAATATGAACCATTCATCTATTCATTTGTCTGATTTGTGAGCACAACTGGATTCGCCATGTTTGGAGAATCTGCATCCAATGCCTTAACAAAGAATTTGCCATTTTAAATGTGGATCTGTGATGCCTGCTTACTTTTCGATGATGATGATTTGTAGAAGGCAGTCTCTGGCACCAGCAAGGTTATTAAGACTGGATGCCAATGGGGCCGATGTGATACTGGTATGGCTACTGGTCAATGGCACTTACCTTTCAGTGTTAAAATATTAAAATTATGGTTATACCCAATGAGGGACCATACAATTAAAATATTAAAAATATGATTACATTTTAAATGAAAATAAACCAAGGAGTAACCAAACTCTTAAGCCTCATTGTTACTTAGTGTGTTTTTTTTTTTTGGTTTTTTTGTTGGTGGGGGGGGGGGTGCAAACCAAAGCAACAGGGAGACCCAATAGCCCTGCAATATGTACTTTTAGTAAACATATGAGCTACTAAGTTTAATTTTTCAGGAATAAAATAAAAAACAACTGATTCAATACGAGAGATGAGAGTTGAAATGATGTCTTTCAAAATAGGTTCAATGGAACAATCTTGTGCTCCTTTAATGGCTCGCTCCACTTCCAAGGCATTAGACAAAATGTCGACTCTATGAAAATCATGAGCTTTTGCTTTGGTCAAGGAAATAACGATTGCCCTGGTCTCAGCTTCTTTGAACGAATATGCCTACGGGGTGGGGGCATTCACATTAAATGAAACTAGCTGAGTTTATAGTGTTATGTCTATAATATCTTAGTAAGATATTTTAAAGGGGATAAACTTTGGACCCGCCTCAAAGCCTACCTGGGTTTGATTACCTACCTCAAATCCTTTAAAAATTCACTACAAAACATGCCCCTATGCCTCTGGTTTAACCTAGACCCATTGACATGCATGATCAAAACTGCATGTAGCGAAACTTCAAATGAGAAAAGTTGTTAATGTATCAGAGTTAAATTAGAACTTCACAAGGCAAATTTATTCAAATCATGCAAAACCAAACCTCACGAGCAGAATCATTAAAACTAAAGTTTATCATACACGGACTGCACAACTGCGGAAATTAAAATTCACACAAGCAGAATTATTAAAACTAATGTATTCTCCTGCACAAAGCACGCAAAATTAGAATGAAACCTCATATGAGTTAACTTCACCAAACTAAAATTCACACGAGCAAAATCTCATTAATACATTACTATAAGTAAGCCTTTGTATAAGCAAGATTGTGCACAGAAACAAAAAGATTAGAACATTAAGCCAACATTGTGCACTGAAGCGTTACAATAGAAAAAAAAAAGATTATAACATCAAGGCAACATTGTGCACTGAAGCATAAAAAGATTAGAACATTAAGGCGGCATTGTGCACTGAAGCATTACAATAGAAAAGAGAAGCCTTTGTAAAAACAAGATTGTGCACAGAAACAAAAAGATTAGAACATTCAGCCAACATTGTGCACTGAAGCGTTACAATAGAAAAAAAAGATTACAACATCAAAGCAACATTGTGCACTGAAGCAAAAAAAGATTAGAACATTAAAGCAACATTGTGCACTGAAGCATTACAATAGAAAAGAGACACATAGAAGATTTTATCTCGCGCCAGGTAGGGGTCGAACCTACGACTTTCTGCTTAGGAAACAGACGCTCTATCCACTGAGCTACAGGCGCTTGTTATGACATTTTAAATATGTTTTAATAGAACATCAGATGCTGGGACCAAACGCCAGTTAGCAGAATAGCCTCGATAGACAAAATTTAATGACGGTGAACGTATCTTGTTGCTGACAATATAAGAAACTTTTAACAATACCTCAATTACATGTTTCACTCCAAATTGAATGAAACCTTGTGACAAATGGGATGAGGCTTAGATGATGATGACCACAACGACAATGGTGAATTGGTGATGACAATGAATGAAACATTGTCACCTCATGAGACCTTACAAGAACAGAATCTGACAGAGCAATGTATGATGGCTAAAAGACAATGGGAAATCTCATATATAAACACTTGCTCTGCGTTCATGCTACTATAGTATCTCTTCTTCCAACTCCAACCAGCGGTTTTCAAGCTTCTTCAACTTGAGGCAGTTGATCAGAATGCTTTGCAAGAGCTTGCAATATACTCTCTTGAAGACCGCCTTCCCTTCTTGAACTTCAAAGGAATCAAAGAGAGATCATGGAATAAACAAATCCCAAACTGAACCTTTTTTCTTCTGTTGCTGATAATGAGGTTGACTATGAACCAAGCAGTTTTCTCCATCTGGCTAGCATTGCAAGAAAAATGACAAAAGAAGCAAGCAGCGTGCCACCAACAATGGGGCCAAAAATGCCCTCTATCTCTGTTAGGCACCGTCCCGAGTTAATCACGATTAACTCTAATTAATTGAGCTTAAGACTAATTAAGCCGGTTTAAATGGTATAATGATGATTTATCACCCAATGGAAATTGAATTAGCCTAACTATGAGTACATTAGGCTTAATGAAATGTTAAATGAGGTTATGAAATGAATTGAAAAGAATTAAATGGCAAATGGAGCTCAAATGAGCATATTGAGGACTTGTGTGTAAATACGGAATTATACGTATTTTGTCTAATACGGAAAGTCTTGATACCAACATGTGTATCTCGACGAGTACGACGAATTTCATAAAAGACTTGAAATGATTCGATGACTAACGAATCAATTGGGGCGTCAATTGACTTGAATTGGGCTTAAAAGAAATGATAGGGGTTTAAATGCAAAAATGACCCCTTATATGCCCTAAAGGCTTCATTCATTTCATTCTCTTGTTTTCAAACCCTAGGCAACCATTTCTTCCTCCTTCTTCAATTTCTTCTTCTTCCTTCATTATCAAGAGTGAATTAGAGGGGTTCAAGTGAAGGAGTTCATCTTCTTCAACTTCTTCTTCATCTTCTTGATTATCTTCTTGGAGTATTTTGGGAGTCAAGCTTCACTTTGAGGAAATCCAACCCAAATCAAGCCAAACAAGGAGTCTAAGCTTCCATTGAGGCAAGTTATGCATATATTTATACTTGTTAGAGTATTTTCATGGATTTTGATGGACATACATGAGGAATCATATATTATAGTGAATTGTGGGTTTTAAGAACCCTAATTAGATGATGGAGATCTTCAATCCAAGCTAAGCAAAGGATAAGCTTCGTTTGAGGCAAGTGGTACATATGCCTATGCTTGTTGAAGTAGTTTTGTGGTTTTGATAGAAAGAAATGGTGATTTGGGTGCATTATGGGTTTTCAAACCCTAATTAGATTGTGTATGAATGTTAGATTTGTAGAATGGATTGAATATGTGGAGGGGACAGGAGGTCCCATTGCTTTTGCAGGTTGTGTAAGGGTAATGGAGAAATGGATGTAAAGGAAGAGAGTAGGAATCAGAATTCCGAAATGGAATTCTGGACAGTTCGGTCGAGCGACCATGGTGCTGTTTCAGAAAAATCGCCCTGGACCGGTCGCTCGAGCGGATATTAAAATGCGGTCGAGCGACCAGGGTTCTGTGAGGGGTCCGCTCGAGCGAACTTTACTCGCTCGAGCGAACTTGTACAGAACCCATATTGATTAGAAGTGAAAAATTTGGCCAATCGCGAGGACCGTTAGTGAGTTTCAGATTTCGTGGGTGTTATGAATACTTGGGTGACCTTAAGTACTCCTCATATAATGAGATAACTTGTGATTCATTCCAATGGATCAACAAGCTAAGAGTAGTTATGTTTAAACCTTACTATGTGATACGAGGGTTAGTGTAATGCATCAATTTCACTAAAAGTAATATCATTGACAGTAATACATGCATTATTAAACCTTGTTCACATCAAGGTTGGTTAGGGAAGTGGTTTAGAATTAGACTTATGACTTGTTCAAGCGCCTGGCACTACCTAGTGGTTTCCGAACTCAATATTACATTGAATTGAATTGAATTGCATAAATTGATAAATGAAATGATTATTCCTACTGCAGTAGATGAGAAGGGGAGCGTCCGGAGCTCCGTGAGGCACCAGTGATCTCTGATCAAGACACTGGGAGATCTCACCACATTGGACCGAAAGGTCATTGACTGAAAAGTCATACATTGAAAAGCCATTAATAAAGGTTGAAACGAATGAATACATGATGATGAATTGCTTCCTTTGGAAGATTAATGAATTGAAGGGAGTTGAAACCCTTGCTAGTGTAGTTGCCACATATTTGTCATTGTTGCTTATGTATATCATGGTCATTGTTAATTGTATTTATTATGGATTGCTTAGAATTGTTAAGCAATGAATTATAGGAATTATGAAATGTCATAGATATGTGTATACCTTGTTGAACCGTCGTGTTCACGATATTACTAATGATATTACAGGCTCAACTACCCGTGCCGGTCCCTCGGAGACCGTCCAGGCAGCGGAGGCGGCCCATGCGCTACCTCCAGGAGGTCTAGCGGAGTGGACGTGATTTAAGAGAAGAAAACATAGAATCTTTTGGAAACCTTTTTGGAAATTATTTTGTATAATCATTTTGGTATTGTAAGTAATGTAAATGTTATACCCTGCATTGTATTGTAAATATGCAGTGGTTGATATTAGGTGTAGCAACAATGTCAATGAACTTTACAGTTCAAAGTTATGTATATGATTCATTTTGTTTAAATCATTATCAATGTATATTCTTGTATATTCCGCACTGTACATTGACAGGTTCGTATGTAAGATCCCTTGTAGGCTTCGTTGTAACTTCGGTTAAACGGGGTTTACGGGAGTAAGTATGTATTATCGCGACCCGGGGATTAACCCCTAATGACTCTGATCTCGGGGCCGGGTCGTGACAATCTCATACAATTGGCAAGCGATGTTCATACCAAACGATGCACATATCAGAGCCTCGATGCCTATGGCGGATGATGCTATGATCATTATCAGTTGGAGTCCAATAAGCTCATTTCTATGATGGTCAAGCTGGATGATGACAAAGTCATCTGTGTCATCTATGTACTCACGGACCTGATGTTGAAAATATGATTTTTTTTTTTTTTTGTCAATACTTATCATGAAAATGCTTCTATATAGTATTTAGAAACAAGGAATCAAAAGTGTAAAAGTGCACCTTTAAAAAAAAGAAAAGAAAAGGAACAGACCTTTTAAATGTGGACCCTCCTGTTCTTGAAGCTGCTTTCCTACTTTTAAATAAACGACTTATATACTTCTCTCAGATTTCTATTATTAATTCATCTCAGTAAGTATAGTCTTAGCAAAATATGCAATATGATAGTATCAGTTTTTTTTTCCAGAACCAAACAAATCCTAAATATAGGTGCCTATTTCTACTAAATTCATTATTAACAAGACCAGTTTAAAATTCTATATTCATATAACATAATATTTATATTTATACTTTTTTTTTTCTATTTTTTAAAGGTTTTAGGGCATTAAGGAGTGAGCACGGTCCAACTTGGCCTAGTCTCATGCTACTCAGCCAAGTTAACTGGATCCACAGTGAGCGAGTTGCACTCCAAGTCGTATTTTTAGAACCTTGCTAGTTAAGTAACACTATTTTCCTGTATCGTCTTCATATTTTTAAAGATTTTAAAACTTTCCACCAACAATTCTACAACAAAAAAACATTTCACTATAAAGATAACCAAAAATGGAACCGAGGACTTAGATAGTAGTAGTAATGGTCAATAACATATTAGTTAAACATGTATACCGAAGACAATCCTATGCATATTATATCCATCAGTAGAAACACTAAAACAATAGCATTTTATTTAATCTGTACCTATCCAAAGACAATGCGGAGCATGTTACATCCATCAGCAGCAAAACAGGACTCACCGATAATATCTTGTTATGTGTTCCTTCCATCTGCATGAAATATGCCTCAAGTAACATTTCTAGATCCTCCACATCATTATCAACATACATTATACTGGTACCAAAACTCATATTGCTATGAATATTATAACCAAGTGGTTGGAGGTTTGTAGGAAAGGTGATGGCACTGTTAGAAGCACCGGCTTCCAAAGCTTTATATTGCTGATTCTGGATTATTTTCCTCGTTAAATACAGCTGTGCCATGTCTTCGCTGTCATCTAAAAGATGCTCAATTTCATCTTTAACCTGGTAATGAGCATATAAGTTAGGAGGGCCATTAGTAGTTTTTGCATTTACAAAATTACAACCACAGAGAAGTTCAACTGATACTCAATACAGATTTATATTACAACTGAATCAGAGAAAGCAGCAAACAGGAAACGCCAATACAAAGCAACAAGGAAAAAAAAAAAAACTATTCACATTAGCCAAAGAGCAAATGAAATATGCAATGAGAAATGATGAGCTGCATCACTTCAAAAAGAGAAATTTCATATGAATGTTTTGGATAAACTCCCTTAGAATGGAATTACAAGAAGACAAAGTACATGCAGCGGGGACGTAGATACCGACATAGATATGTGGAGTAACAATCAAAAGGAATGAGTGACAAAATTGCAAAGTGCAATACACATTTCTGGAAAAATAGGGTATGAATCGTTGTACCCTCTCCTCTTTGAGCTTTCCTTTGTATATGAATTCAGTTTACAAGAAATGTCCTTTAGGCCCTCATTAACAGCCCAAATAAAGTAATTACAAAGAAATACAATTTTACAAAGATGGGCTTTGGCCCCACACAAACTCATCCGGGTTGATCCAATAGACTTGGGTTACGTTGATCCACTTGACAATGAGCATACAAGAGGGAACCTACAATTAGCTCAATACAAGAGAAAATAGAAGAATGCCATCCAAGATCATTAAAGGTATGCGATTGAAAGAGCAGAATTAGCCCACAGCAAGAAGAATTGGAGTTTCCAAACTGTGACGTACTAAGCAAAGGGAAAGGCTTAGAAGAGACATATTAGGTTGCAGGATGACAGAAATTTAGCCCTAACAAGGGAAGAGTGGGAAAGTAGTACTCACATTGTTAGTCATAGAGCATGTGGAAGCCATGGATCACATGAAGTGGCTCCACTACAATGCATGGACCAAAAAAACATGCTGGCCAAAGAAGCAACTTGTAGAGATCCAGGAGGTAACTACTAGAATCACCACCATTGACTTCACTCCACATTATATACGGGGATTGATGGACAGCCCTGACCCAGACCAAAGTATCTAACATATGAATGTTGGATCTCTTAGGAAGATATACTTTAGCATTCCACAGCTCATGCATTGGAAAAAAGGAGAGGGATCCACCAAATGAATTCTGTCTGTTGTGTACATCACACTACCAAATCTCCCCATTAAATAGAAGATGAGACTCAGAGATTAGTGAGGCTTCCCCAAATATTCTCCCAATAATAGGAATTTTATCCTATCATAGATGGAAGATGATTTGAGAAAATGCCTCAATCATTTTTCTTTCTCTATATGTCCAGAAGTAAAAGGAGAAAACCCCAATAAATGAAGGGTGCAGTATTGATTGCACCCATGTGCCTACAAGGAAACTTGTTCCACCACCATAGTCCAATGCACACTTCAATTTGAGTATAAATCTTATGAGGGAATCTCTAACTGGCCTAGAGGGAGAAGAAGATGAAAAACTGAAGCCTTTTGCAGTGTGTCAACAAGCAAATGGCAGCCCAAAATGAATCTGTCTGAGATGGACGATGAAAGAATACAACATGTTACTAGACACGCAGTGATTCATAATTTCTATTCTCATGGAAGCAAATGTTAGAAGATGAGAAGAATCACCTAATTTGTGCAACCCTGAGGTATTAAATAGCAAGTAAGGTGAGAATATATTAATTAAAAGCAGTTTAACATTTAAAAGAGATTCACCTCCTGAACACTTGCAAGTAAATGAGTAAGACTGCCTTTTAGACTCCGGACACGCTCAAGATTCTTAGTACTAATACTCTTTGCTAATTCATCCAATGCAGGGTAAGCACTGATTTTCAGATTTACCACGCTTGAGTTCAAATATGAACAGACAACCTCCAGTGCAATCTCAAGAACAAGAAACTCAAATGGAAGTTCACTCTGTAAACATTCGGCGTCCTCTGAAACAGGCAAAGATTGTCCAATAAGGGAACGTTTTCCTTTTGCTTCCATGTCTGTAACACCAGGTTCAAGTGTTGTACATGGGTTTCTTAAAGGAACCTGTGTGCATAATTGATTCACAAAAAGAAGGACTTCCTGGCAAAGAGGATCAAGTAGAAGAACTTCTTCTGGAGTAACTATGGCCTTTATGAGGGGCTAAGAAGCACGGACAGGGACACGGACACGCAGACACGGCATTTCTCAAAAAAGTAGGACACGGACACGTCGGGGACACATTAATATTTAATAATAATAATAATAATAATAATAATAAATCTAATCATATCTAATCATATACATGGACACGAACACGCTGACATAGCATATCTTCTTTTTCTTCTTTTTTCGTTAGGACTGGACAGACGAATGAGGTTTTTCTCTTTCGTTTAGCGCTGGACGGACGAATGAGATTTTTTTTCTCTTTCGTTTAGGGCTGGAGTTGGATGGACGAATTAAAGGAGCCCCTTTTTCCTTTTAAGTTATGACTTTTTACAAACAGCCCCGTTTTCTTTTCTTTTTTTACTTTAATTTAATTTTTTTTCCAATTAAAAGAGGCCAGCGTGTCCCCAACGTGTCCCAGTGTGTCCCCAATGTGTCCCAGTGTGTCCCCAACGTGTCCGGAATATAAAATATAAAAAAATAAATAGGATACTCTTTTTAGCGTGTTCGACACGTGTCCGAGCGTGTCCGGAGCGTGTCCGTGTCGGACACGGACACGACAGCCCCAACTAACATTTCAATGAAGCTGACCCTAAATATGTGGGGGTTTGTGACTTTTTACAAACAACCCCCTTCGAAATTGCAATAGGGACATTTTATTTATGTTCTCCAAATATGTGGGGGTTTGTGACTCTAATGAAGCTGAGGTTTTAGCTATTCTGGAATCTCTTCGGTGTTTTTCGAGGTACTACCATGGCAATCTTATTGTAGAGAGTGATTCTTCTAATGCAGTGAGTTGGGTTTCGAACCGGAAGGCTTATCCATGGAAATTTAAGTTCCTCTTCAATGAAATCCATGTTTTATCCACCACCATTAATGTTAGCTTTCAGCATAAGAGTAGATCATCAAACATGATGGCGGACACTTTAGCCAAGTAAGGTGTTGAGAGAGTTTTCCCTTGGGAGGGTTTTATTATGTAGTTGTGGTGTGAGGGGGTACACTTCTCTTGTACCTCTGTGTTTCTTTCCCCTTTTTCTTTTCTTCTTGTACTCTTTATTTGTATTCTTTTCTCTTTTTATATAAGTTACTGTTACCGATAAAAAAAAACTGTGGCCTTTATGAAGGCCAAATTGATTATCATGGCTCTCTCTGGCTGTCATGGATGCAAAGTAACAAAAAGTGAGAACAATTTTTTTCTATCATGGAAAACAATAAAACATAAACTATCCACTAACTCAAAGCCAGAGAATACTAATAACTTGAGAAGCATTATTGAGGTAGATGAATCAAGGTATTCCCAACAAATAGCAAGCAGTTCAGGTGAGCAGGCAAAGCAGATTGCTACACATAGTACATGATGCATTTTGGGATAGTGCGGAAATTGCATTAGGTGGCACAATTTTGTTTTCAACCCCCAAATTTTTATATAAATAGTAAAAGCTGATCTTGATTTCAAGTGGAAACGTTAGAAAACAGTGCTCCCCTTGTGCGATTTCTTTATGCATACCCCAGAAACTAGTGGAATGGATAAACATCCATCCTGACCAATTAGTTAGAATATTACATGAAGAGAATGACAAGTTCAAGTTCCAGAATAATTTGCTTCTCAAATAGTAGAAGCCATGTTCACACTAGTCCAAAAACACACTCCCCACAATGTCAAAACAAAGCTTTTATAAAGTTTTCAATGAAAAATTCATGAACTTAATTATGTCAAAAGTACAAACTTCTATATGCATATGGAGGTAGTTTTTGTAGAGAAGAACTACAACTAACTTCTCAAATTCAAACATGAACCTAACTTCTTAAATTCAAAAACAGAACTAACTTCCTTCTTTAGACAACCACCATAACTACTAATACAATAACCCAAAGTTACGCTTAAAATAAACCAAAGAAAATTACGTTAATCTCAATAATGCAATTTAGAGTAAATGCATAAACACCCTAAATTGTTGCCAATATTATTTGATAACATCTCAGTTATAACCAAATCTAGAAGAGCACATTGTCCACTTAATCTCCTGAAAATGATGATGGCTTTAGGTACATCTCAATTATTGCCACTAATTCTTAATTTCTTAATATTGAAAAATTACACACAGGCCAAAATTATGTATTCTGAAACCAAGGCATCAAAGTGCATCACCCTCTCAAGACAAAATCAGCAGTCAGAAATAAGAAAGAATGGTCTGTTATGGGTATGCTCAATAGGAAGCGCGTAACAATTGGTACAGGGGAACAGATGCATATACCCCACCAATAAACATGTGTATGATTTCTGTAGAATCCTAATGAAGATGAAATTGATTCAGAACCATTTCCTCCCTACTTGTAATCCTAGCAGCAGAAATCGATACGGTGAGCACTTTCGGCGCTGATGGGACATGGATCAGTCCCAACATATGTAGCCATAATATTGGGTTATCCCAATTTTTGGGTACATTTTTATCGGCTGTGGACCTAATAACATTACAAACAAATCTCAAGCGATCTCTATTTTCATCGAAATACTGATTATAATTCAAATTTCTTCAACCCCACAAAGATTCAGAACAAACAAAAACCATTTAAAAAAAACAAAAAAAACAAAATTGAATGGCGTATTAAAGAAGAATAACCCATACGAGTAATGCCAGAAGAAGGAGAGAAGACAAGGCCAAGGATCCGGAAATCTCTAGCAGGGATGGAGATGCCGTTGATGATGGTGCTTTTGTTGCATTCGAAAAGCTCCGATCTGCCAATGCTATCAAATTGCATCCAAAGACGCGACCCTGCCAACTTCTTCTTGATATTTAGAGGCGTGCTCCTGTCGTTGCCATTGGTGCTGCTGCTTTCGATTGGTTTCTTGAATGGCCGAAACTCCCTCTTCTTGTTCTTGGCCTTCCTAGGCTTCCAAGATGAAAACTCCCTCTCCCCATCCTCTCTCTCTCTCTCTCTCTCTCTCTCTCTCTCTCTCGTTTGAATATGGAGAGCAGGGAGAGAAATAAGGGGAGCTGAGTTACGTATCTGTGATGGGAAATGATTTTTGGCGGTGGAGGGAAATTCATATCGCTGGTCGAACACACTGGTCCGAGTCAATGAGTTGACGTTCAAAATTGACTCAACCCAGTTTGGATACAGGATATTTTTTCTTTCTCCCTTTTTTTTTGGGTAAATGGATATATAAGAGATTTGAGGCTTTATAATAACCCCAATAAGGAGTCGTGCCTCAGCCCAAACTAACTATTGTGGCAATTTGGACCAGTTAGAACCCAGCCAAACCCATTTGCCACATCTTAAAGATGGGCTACACCAACCTTCTCAAGACGACGCCTGGGGGCGGACCAGAATTCTTCATTGGGGTGGGGTGGGGTGGGGGAAAACGATTTTGGAAGGGTCACATATAAAAAATAAATGTAGCTTTTAAAACATACAGGGGCTTTTCTGAAAAAAAAAATTTGTTTGGGTGGGCGGGCGGGCGGGCGGGCATAAGTAAAAATTTATAAAAAAATTTACAAAGAAAACGAGGTTTTTTGAAATTATGGGGGCCCCCCCTCTGGTTCCACCCATGACTACACCTACTCCGGCAGGGAGAGGAAACCATCACTGGAGAGGCAACAACAGTGGGGAGGAGGGATTGTTCCCAGTGCAGTGAGGCCAAAAACATGGTTTTCAACCAATTAAGCAATCCCGTGTGTATTTGTATCTTTGTTGTTTGTTTGGTCTAAAGGTGTTATATTGGGATAATCGTTTAGCCTGGTGCAATATGGCCCTTTAATAGTATCAATTGTTGATAAAGATGAAGTTTAATTAGTAGTGGTATTCATGGCTCTTGTTGGACCGGGTTGAGCAAAATCCAAGTCCAGTCCGGATTTCAAACCGCATAGGCCCATACCTAACTCGAGCCAATAGTACTAGCCCAAGCCTGGCCCACCTAAAATAGCTTAAGCCCAGGCTAGGGAGTTTTATAGATATATTTAAAAAAAGGGGAGACTCTAAATAACCCAACTTGTAGCTCATTTAGATGGGATTCCTGTTTGTGTGACAGTGTGTGTTCAACATCTCATTCCAACAAAATCCTGATTTTCGAGTTTTGAGTATCACTCCTGATCAATAGTCTAATATAGCCAAAAAATTAGGCATTTGATATGTTTAACTAATTAAAAAAAGAAAAAGGAAAACTTGGCGGATAATAAATTTTATGCGGACAAATTTTTCATATAATAAAAAAGAAGTAAAGTGAATTTTATTATATAATAAAAGTTATAAGAAAAAATCTGTTGAGAAAAAGGGAAAACTCAAGAGATTTACACTATTTATACAATTGATATGTTTACTATAAAATGTCACACTTACTTACTTTTCAATAGATAGGCTAAAGATGTTAAAGCTAATACAATTAGATATTTAAATTAATTTTTAAATAATCTAAAACATTTAAATATCTATTTCAATCAATTTTAACTCAAGTAAATCGAGATGTACTTATCACCCAACACCTAAAAGTACATAAAAATAAATTATAAAATCATTAAATTCCAAGGCCGTAAATTATCCAATGGAAGTGTTATTTGGCTAAACCTAATCTACAGTATTTATTCCCTTTTTTTTTTATTCCTCCATGACTCAGACGTATCTACTTGAGCCTCATATCCAACAACAGTTCAAACTTGGCCCAAATTTTGTGCTCCCATACAGTGGTCCAAAACCTCAATGTAGATTTTTAAAAGGTTCTGCCAGAAAAAAAAAAAAGAAAGAAAAAAAATCTAAAAAGTTCTAAAGCTAAGATCTATGCTTTCTCTTTTTCCCATTTCAAGCGTCTGGAATATGCTTTCGTCACGAGTGGATGCTTCCAATCCAGTTCCAAGTAGATTACAACAAAGAAAAGCCAAAGTCACCACCATGGCCTGACCTTTTCCACACTTTTCAAGAAAAAAGATCGAGTTAATTTTCAAATGGGGATTTTGTACATATATTTTGAGATAAGGGTTTTCCACAAACTGATGATAACCTTTTCCATGACTATGAAAGTTAGATATATGCCCCACGAGTCTGGATTTGATTAGGTAAAACCTTATAATGACAATAAATTTCAAGATTGGTCACGTCACCATGGACAGTTTGTCCAATCATGGTCACCGTGCACGTAGAATCACCTAGAGAAGTCTAATTCAATTGACACCCTCATTAGGATAATAACAAAACTACCCTTAGCTCTAGGATTTTATAAGTTTTCTAATTTATACAACAATTAACAAAACTTCCCGTCTTTGTTGGGTTATAAAAAGAATATAGCCATGCAAAATTACAAATCTTATAATTTTATCCAATATCAAACACTCCAAGGCACTCTAAGTCCATAAACACATCCATAAAGCTGTGAAACATCTCAACTCTCTTCACTAGGCCAAGGTCATCCATAGCTATAATAAGGACAAAACCCTGCTTTACATTATCCAAAATAAGTATTATAAAAATAAAATAAAATCAATAATTGAAAAATAATAATATATGAAATACTCTTAAAAATGCATCTTTTCCCACCCTTAAATTCAGATTTCACAGGTCTGTATTCTTTCTTCTTTTTTTTTTGTCCAAAATTCCTTAAATTTAGTTGTAAGTTGTAACATGGCCTCTTCCCTCTTCGTCCGTCGCGACTGACCCTAAAAATAAAAAGTCGTGGCTACGTACCTAATCTTCCTCTCCACGATATTCCCGAAGAACTTCCTCGCCATATCCAAGCGGAAAGGAGAGAGAGAGAGAGACACGAAACGCTCGTCCTCCTCCATCTCCGGCATCATCCGTACCAACGTTTCAAATCCCTAAAATCTCTCATGTCTCTTCTTCAGGTACTATGTCAAATCCATTCTCATTTCTCAAATCTCTCTCTCTCTCTCTCTCTCTCTCTCTCTCTCTCTCCCCCCAATCTTTCTTCTTTCTCTTTGATTCTATCATTTTCCACGATTTCGATTTCTTCTTGTCGTTCATTTTTCTGGGTCACTTCCATTTTGTCCTAGAAATTCTGGGGTTCTTTTATCTTGTCGTGGGGTGGATGAATCTGAGAGGCATTTCGATAGTTTCTTCAGATGTTTTGTGATGCATACTTGTGATTAGGAGATTAGGGGTTGTTTTCCCTCCTTTTTTGCCTTATGTCTTTGAAATGATCGAGGGATTTGGAGCTCCCTTTTGGTTATTTGTTGTGGGGTTGAATTGAATGAATTGATGTTAGTATGGTTTTGATTAGTTTTTTACTAGTATTGGAGGATTAGGTAGATTGCTTCTTTTTTGAAAGAAAAGAAACTGAGATTTGGATTTTGGTTTTCTGCATGTGGTGTCTGTTTGGTTGTGCCCAATTTCAGATCGTGATGCATTCGATTGTGTTTCAATTTTCAAATGCCTTTTTTTGGGGCCCAAGAAATGCATGGACTGTGATTATGGGCAGTGAGCATTCCATCCGATCCGCTTTCCGAGGAACATCTCAAGTATAATGATTGGGTTGGTTTTCCAGGATTGAAATTTCTTCGTAGTTGATAATTTTGCTGAATTTTTTTAATGTACTGCAAATGCAGCTACTTGATTTGATTTTGGATTTGTCATCCACAAGACTGCATTTTTCAGCAGATCTGGCGATGGCGAATTTAATTCATGAGTTTTTCCAAAAAAAAAAAAAAAAGCTAAAGAAAAAGAAAATATCATAAGTTTAGAAAATTTAACCTGCAAACTAAGCAGTGACAAATAACTTGAGTACTTTTGTGGTTAGCATATTTTACTGATTAGGTGTTGCTGATGAAAAAATGGATGTGTGGGTTCAGCTCAGAGATGAAGAATTGTGATCTTCTGCATGGTCTTACTTGTTTTTTTATATTGCAAAGGAAGGAAATGAAAGCTAAAACCATATATTCTATAAAAAATGCAATTTTGTTGACATGCACTTTTCTTTACAAGCTACAGAAGGAAAGGAAAAAAAAAAACCTAACGTCTAAGTAAATTTGTTTACTGATGTTGCTTCGTATTTGTCTTACTCTTCAGCTTGTTTAGGACCCATATCCAAGATTGTCTAGTAGAGCTGCTGTTGCTTTCAGGTAACTTATCTTCTTGTAGATTATTTAACCCATTTGGCTTTTTTCACTATTTGTAGATTTTTTTTTACGGAGTTCGCTTGCAGTAAAACATATTAAGATTACATAGTTGTGCCAATCCACTGGTAGCTTGGTTGGTGAGGTATCCTGAAATTGTTTTCTCAATTTGTTTCTGTCCAAATCATGATAAAGAATGTGAAATAACAGTCGATATTTAAAGGTAGTTCTGGTTGCCATGTAACTGTTGATTTCTTGTGATGAAATTGGAGCTAAGGCTATGTTTTCAGTATTATGTACATCATGATTTTCTTAATAATGAAGTATGTTCCCCATCAAGATTATGGTACTTGTTGATCTCAATAATAACAAATTGTGTTTTACTGCCTCATTCTAAATCTAATTTTTTCACTCTGTGCCTTTTACCATTGACCCCTGCTAAAATCTATGATGCCCAGATATGCCATGGATACAACAGGGACATGCCATAGACACAGCAAGAACACAGATTTTACACATAAAAAGTGAAGTATCGGATATGATATGACACAATACGTTGTCCATTTGAAGTATCTGTGCATCATAGGCTATAATATCCGCATTACTGCTGGTAACAAAAAATGAAGATATTCTGGAATCAGAAGGCGACACTGGAGTACCTTTGCATTTGTATCAAAATTTGATATTCAACTGGTTCTTATCATTCACCACCAATATGAATACATATCTTTTTCTTTACCACTAATATTAAAACTCGTCCTCGACTCTCATAAGTTGTAAGTTCTTTTTCGATCTGGGTGTCTTTATTTATCATCTGAAAAACAAATCTGACTATGAACCAAGTATACTGGAACCTGGATGCATATGAGCTTATTGAATACACTGCTTTTCATTCAATATAAACAGTCGACACCTTTTCGTCTTCTGATTTTTCCCTTTTCCTTTTTTAAATTAAGAAGTGAGTTTGTATAACCATGTCAAACTTGTTGATAGTTTTGTTTAAGCCTGTGAACTCCCAAGTCAGATATTTTTCTTTTCCAAATGTTCCATTAGTTGTTCAAACTCAGTACTTGTCTTTCACTTGAGATTCAATTCATTAGGTGGAGATTGCATTCCATGGTACTTTGATCATCTTTCAAATTGCTGAATATTGTTTCCCTAAGGGGTCATTTGCCTTCTACACATGAGATAGGAAAATGGGTTTTTACATATGTGAATGTTATATATGCAAATATAACATATTGTTTCCCTCAGGGGTAGTTTGCTTTCTACACATGGGATGGGAAAATGGGTTTTTACATATTTAAATGTTATATATGCAAGTGTCACTTATCTAAATGTTACACGTGTGAAAGAAATTACCATGTTTGTCAAAATCTCCATATTCACAAAAGTAGATGAGTACATCCAATGTTTTTAGATGTGTTTTTGGATGTTTTAGACATTTTTCCACAAATTCCTCCAAATCTATGAAGATTTAAGATATGAAACTAAACGTCTTGATGCTTATCTAAGGGTAGGAGCTTTTTCACAAATTACTCAAAATCTATGAAAATTTAAGATAATCAGCTTATAGGTCTTGGGGTTTGATAGTTCAATAAACCAATTGAATAGTTTGGATTACGAATATGGGGACCACATGAAAAAAAAGGTAAAGGTGGATGATGGGGGGCATGGGGCCCACAAGAATGCAATCACCCTGTTTACTAGTGCCTTTTTGCCAAGAGATGTGGAAGTGATTTTCACACCTGTTTAGATGTGGAATTTTCAGTGTGTAAATGGTCTTATTTACACCATTTTCGCACCATGCTTAAAGAAGCGCAAACAAATGCGATGGTGTGTAACCATTACACATGTGAATCATTTACTTATGTACTTGACTGCAAACAAACGACCCCTAATGCTTGCATCCCTTGTGTCACAGGCTTGCAGATTCACCGATGCAGTCCATGTGTATCATGAGCCTCAAAATCTACAAAAGGTGGCCCAAGAATAGGCCTCAATTGGCTAGGCCCATAGATGGCTGGCCATTGGACCTAGTCCATGGTCAGCCTGCCCATTTGCCCAACTTTATCTACTTTATCCGTGTAGAAAATTCTAAGACATTTTCCTAGGTCTACATTTGTAGTTTTTCAAATTTCCAAGAAGATTTCCTAGATGGTTATTAGGGTGGAAGTGGGTGAGGAAAAGGGTGTAAGAAAACTAGTGTCTTCCAACATGCATCCCATAACAAGAACATCAAGATTTATGGTATCCTCTGTTAAGTAGTAGTTTTGTTACCTTCATACTTGTTTATTCTCCTTTAGCAGATCTTTGATATCTCTGTCTTTGGAGGCTTTTGGTGCAAGAAAACTAGTATCTTCCAACATGCATCCCATAACAAGAACACCAATATTTATGGTATCCTTTGTTAGGTCATAGTTTTGTTACCTTCGTACTTGTTTATTCTCCTTTATCAGATCTTTGATATTTCTGTCTATGGAGGCGTTTTAACATTTATATGAAGTTCATTGAGAATTTTTCTTTTCTATTGAAACTACATTTAGTTTCCCCCTTAATTGATCCTTCCTAATTCTTTCATTTCTTTTAACCTCACATATCCATCTTAGCACATGCATCTTGATCATATATATTTTGGCCTTTTATCATTTCTTCCGATATTTGGTAATTGGTAAATACAATAAATTAGGTCTTACTTCTGTCTTATACACATGCCTCTTTAATCTAAGTAGCTCAGGTGATCGCCCAATACTTGACCAGCTTGTGTCCACCTTGCCCACTTTGATGATGCTATTACCTGTATTTAACTCAAACCCTTCCATTAAATGATTGCCCTCAGATGCTGAAAATGGAATCCATGCAATATCAAGTTATTTTCAATTTTGACCATCTTATCTTCTCGACTCACATATATGCTAAACTTTGCACTCTACATATTATCTCTGATTTGCTGATTTTCAATCCATTTGACTCGTTCCATGTTTAGAATCCCGCCTTTTTATTTTTATGCTTTCTTGTCTAACTAATGAGTGCCACATATTGGCTGACCACATAGTCCACATGCTTAATCTTGTTTTAAGATGTAGTCTGCAGTCTTATTCAAAGCTTCATCATGTGACTTTCAAGTGCATGAAATGAACCCTTTGGATTACATATGCCCCTATAAATCTGGTGTGTGTTTGCTCAAATCAGTAAGATTAGATTCCAAATGCAGTTCTCAGCATCTCTTCCACTGCATTTTGCATGTGGAAATGTTTTAGCAGTATGATTGTTGAAATGCAAAACAGTGATGTGATTCAGGAAATAGCCATCTATCGTTTTCCAAGCTTTCCTTGGTTCTTGTAAATATTCTGAAAAGTTGTTCAGGTTCTCTCTCCTTTTTGACAGGTTTGTTCTGGTTTTCTATTGAAGATGGCAAAAGCGACCAAGACCCGACGCAGGCTTCTTTCTCGTCAGTGCAAGTTGGTCCCATACCCGTTTCCATCTTTCAACCACCATTCCGTGAAGAAGGAACTGAACAAAAGGAAATCGCCCAAACCATTGGAGAGGAATGACTGGGAATATGCAACCTGTTCAGTGTGCATGGAGTTCCCTCACAATGCTGTTCTGCTCCTCTGTTCTTCTCATGACAAGGGTTGCCGCCCCTACATGTGCGGCACCAGCTATCGCTATTCCAATTGTCTAAATGAATTTGAGATGGCATACACCAAAGTAGTGTCACCCAGTAGGGATCAGGATGGGCTATGGAATGGGTCGCCAGAGAATCTGGGCTTTAACTTCAATCCAGATGCTGTTCTGTCAAGTGAGAAGCATGAAGTAACAGAGCTTGTGTGCCCCTTGTGCAGAGGACAGGTGAAGGGATGGACAGTGGTTGAGGCTGCTCGCAAATATCTCAATGCCAAGAAGAGAACCTGTATGCAAGATGGCTGTTCATTTGTTGGTACGTATAAAGAACTCAGGAAGCATGTGAGGGCAGAGCATCCTTCCGCACAGCCCCGTGAGGTGGACCCCATACTTGAACAGAAATGGAGAAGGCTTGAGCATGAGAGGGAGCGAGATGATGTGATCAGCACAGTAATGTCATCAATTCCTGGGGCAATGGTGTTGGGGGATTATGTGATAGAGGGTGGACGTCATGGTTTTCATGTGGATGGAGTTGATGAGAATAATTTGCTCAATTTTGTTTTCCTTTTGCAAACATCAACTGGGAACACAATTATCAGGTCGCGCCTGAGAAGACATGAAAGAGGTTTTCGTGCATTAGATGATGGACTTGATCGAACTGACACTTCACCTAATGTGGTCAGTGGAGCTTCTGTTGCTTCCACAAATGAAGGAGAGAATTTAGTTCCAGCTAACCAAGGGAGAGTTGTGGGCATGGGGAGATCAGAGAGGCGGCGCAGGCATCGAAGCCGGCACCGGTCAGTGGTAGATCTCACCTGAATGCAGTAGGATGGCACCATATACGTAGGTTTGTTAGCATCAATATCCTTGGTTATAAACATGGATTTACTGCAATTTATAGGCTGCTTTTTTTCCTTTTTCTATAAGAAGAACATCATTTTGGAGGTAAGTTTATGTCCTCTGTTAACCTAACTGAAGGTCAGGTTTATGGTGCTTCTCTCTCTCTCTCTCAAATCTGACTGAGGTCATTGGATTATCTCTTGTACAAATGTTTATTGGGTTTTCCGACTGAGGTCATTGGATTATCTCTTGCACAAATGTTTATCCGTCTATATTTGGCTATTTCTTTCTCTGCAATGAATGACAAGTTGCATTATTTTCATGATCCGTCCGAGGTGCTGCATTATTTTCAATGTCTCACCTGTGTGCAGAAATTTCAGCCATTAGATAGTGGAATAAGTGCTACAATTTGCATGACCAATTTGGGTGCCTGCCGAGATTGGACGAGCATCCACTTTGGAATCATGAAGGGCTTGTGGGAACTGCTAAGCGCCAATCATGGTGGCCGGGTTGGGCAGGCCAAAAGTATATCCAGGCCCTGCTTGACTCTAGAAAAGACCATATCAAGCCTAAGCCCAACAAGGGCTGTAAGTGCGTGCCAGTCCCTACTCGCCAGCCTGGCTTGCCTCAAACATGCCAGGCCTAAGCCTGTCCATTTAGTCAATCAGGCTGGGCTGGGCTGGCCTGGGATCTCGGCTTTTTTCACATAATCCAAGCCCATCTCAAATATTTAATGGGCCAACCCCAAACTGGCCCGCAGTGGGCAGGGCCTTGGTCTTGCTCAGGCTGGCCCTGCCCCTGGGTACCCCTAGCCAGTCATATAAATGTAAATATGATTTTTTTTTAATTAATTTTAATAACGCTGATCCATCCTTCCAAACTAATAGAAAATTTTGATGACTGCGTATTAGTTCGTTGCCTGTTAAAAGAACATGAATTGGGAGATAATGACGCCCTTATTATGTGATGAAAAGAGAGAACCCATATATAGTTTACAGCCAGTCAGCCATGATTGTGTTAGAATAAGGAACACCTCACTTATTGGCACCATGCTTGATTGGAAAACTCATTAAGCTAGAGGTTGATAACAGGTGGACCAGGTGAATCAGAACTTAGGGTGGAACACACACTCGCACATAAAAACTGTGAAGATGGTTTTCAGCCACTGTTGGTTCATTCTGTTGCAAAAACCAATTGAAACTTTGTTACATTAAAAGAATAAAAAACCGATTAATCTTGTACCCTGCTAGTTGCGTTGTTTGCAATGAAAATATATTCGTTTCTTGTGGCTAAATTCTAACTCCTTTACAGATGGGCTAACCCCCACAGCTTTCTACAAAAATCACACACTAAAATAAGAAGATACAATGGGCACAGCAAAGAAACGAATCAAAGGAAGTTACAATGTATGGACACGCACATCCCTAGAGTCTCCAATTTACAGCTAGGCAGCGTAGAGATATCCATGGTTTTGGTTAGGGAGTTATCTCCCTCTTACCATAGAAAGCCCAATAATTAACTGAAACTGCATCCATGATTGCAAAAACTGGGTTCCCATTTGCTCCCCATGGTGGCCACAGCAGCAGCTGAATTCAACATAACAATTGACCCAGCTGAAGAATCTGCCAAGATAAAACATGATGCACATTAAGCATGTTCTTAAATATCAGCTGACATGAATTTTTCAAAACCTGACACAATATTGGCATAATACAGTTCCACACCTGTATCACCCATATGCTAACATGTATAATTGACGAGGGCTGATACAGGTCAATACAGGTTTTTCGGTACTTCTTTATCACTTTTCAGTTGACAATGGCATCACGTCAAATAGGGCTGGCACATTCAATACACATCAGTTTCAACCCAGCCAGCACGGGAAGCGACACCAAAATTCGAATGCAAGCAAATGAGAGAAGTTCCTTGAAATGCTTGAATATGGCTAAGAAATTAAACAAGGCACGATCTGCTAGTATGCAGAATGCCATTTATGGCATTAAAAATATTGAACAATGCAGAACATAAGTCATAAGAAATACAAAAACCATCAGCACATAGAATGGAGACCAGGAATCAGTCACAGGACCATTCATATCACCATTCAGGACTGTCCAGTAGGTTATTCAATTTCAATTAAGGAAATTTAAGAGACCAGAATCGGACAATTCCAATCCACCTGATCATCACCTTACTGAGGGGGCTAAGATTGTTTTGAAGGAAAAAGGTCCTACTATACCAGTCCATTTTGCAGGACACACCTTTGCTTAGTTGTCTCCAAATCCCCACTCAGATCAAAGATGACCCCAAGCCATTTCATTTTTGGCATATAAAATGGTTATAGTGAAACACCAACTTATAGATTGTAAGAAACTAAGAATTGATCCTTTTTTCACAGTTGGCTTGCGACAAGCAGACTGGAGACATAATTTGTCTAAGTGTCAAAATTCTGTCACACTGAACCTATTGGACATGATTATTTCCCTGGAGCGAAAAAGTACAATTCAATGACAGATGTTGTTACCTTAGATTGAGAGTTGAACATAAAACTCAAGCCCTTGCATCACTATTACTTGAAGAACCAGAGCCCACACTAGCTGGCACAGCCCTCCTCACGAACGGATGCTCTAATAGCTTAGAAGCAGAAGGTCTATCATCTGGCACAACTCGTAAGCATTGGCGGATGAAATCCTGTGCGTCACTTGAAAGAGAATTGGGAATAGGTGGAGGTATGCTGTGACCAATTTGAAAAAATGCCTGTGTCTGACACCAGCAGAGACAATCATTTGAGTCCACTTCCAATTCACACGTAAACAAAGTGAAATAATGCCTCGAGTCCAATCTGACATCATCAATACATAATAGAGCCATTGCCTCTTTCCGACTAACTTCCTAACTGGTCAACATTTATTTATGTATTATCATTTTTTTAAGACTAGATCACTAGTCTAGGAGTTGAACTTTCAACTTGAGAGCAACAGATTGATCCCTAGTCGGTACTGTGAGATTGAGGTAACTTACCATTGAGCGATCAGTGGATGGCAACTGGGCATCATTTATTAAGAGTGGGTGAAACAGATAATTTAACTACTATATCGAACAAGATGCATTAGGCCATTAGCATATATTGTTTGCAAGGGTAGCAAAAGACAGTCCTGTTGGACTATCTCCCAGAAAAAGAAAAAAAGAAAAGAAAAAAACAACAATGACTACTCACCCATTCCAAAGGATAGTAAGGAGGCTGACGAGTCAACATCTCTAATACAGAGCAACCAAGGCTCCATATATCAGCCGCAAGCCCATATGTCATTCGTGGATTAACAACCTGAAAAAGGTCATGAAATAACTTGGATTATACAGGGGAAAGCTTTAAAAAAAAAAAAAAAAAGTGCACAATTTTTCATTTTTAACTGGTAACATGATTACAACCTGCAACCTTGTGGTTGTGATAATGAGAGTGTACATAATATGTCTAGCTCAATGTAAAGGCAGCTGCATTTACAAAGGACTACTCTCTAAATGACAACCCCATTCAAGTACAACCTTGTTGAAGGCCAATAGTCATCCCATCAAAATATATGTTCATGAAAATGCAGCACGCAAAACTAAAGTGTTATAAGCACAGGAAACTAAGGTAAAGAGGGAGACCAATGAAATCTTAGAATAAAGTCCCCAGAAATGATTGTTGCATGACAGAAAAAAGTACTGTATCAGATTTGGTGGCAACAGAAGTCAAAAAGTTCGTCCCAGGTTAATTGGTTAAGGTTTCAATGATATGACAGGATAGAGCTGGTCCTGGATAGATATACCATGATCTTATTCATTTCATGTGCTTTCCATATGGTGCCCCTTCTCTGGCTAGAATGGCTCTCTTGGACTCTTCCTTCCCCATTCCAATTGTTCATGTATAGATGGTCTTCAGATCCTCTCAAGAGGCAGGGTTGAATTTCTTGAGACTGCTACCTCTAGCAACCTCGTGGTGAGTGTGGGAGGAAAGAAACAAAAGTACAAAACATTAAATTGAAGGGAAAGGCTTATCCTGTCTGATGCTTGAAAGGATAAAATTCTCTGTTAGAATGGGGGCATAGAGCTGAAGAATTTGATGGAAGACTGCTTCATGCATGGATAGAGACTAGCAACATGGATATCTGTTTGACACCACGAGATTTCATGCCTGACTTACAAGGAAGCTCAAGTGATAACCTGGGTCAATCTAGTTGTAAGGGAATTGGACAATGTATTACCGCATTTCAGGAAGCATGCTCTTACCTAGGTTTCACTGATTTTGTAACATGATGTGTTTTGAGTTTTGACTGTTCTGTTCATTTTAGTTGTTTTGTAATTGTTTCTTCTTTAATAAAATTCCTTTGTTACCGATAAAAAAAAATGTGTTTTGACTGTTCTGGGAAATATATGTCTACATGTTGAATAAATAAATGCATATATGAAGAATGAAATAATTGAATTGGCTGATCATCGATAGACTCGGTTTTTAAAACCGGACTGGACAGTCTTGGTTGAATTAGAAAAGCTAGATGTTGTTCAGTTCAACTAAAACCACTTACCCTCGGCTGAACCATGTGAACTGTGCAGTTTGGCTGTTGAACTGTTCAAACTGGTTTCTGTAATAACCGACCCATGACCAATGAATAAAATTGATTAAAAAAAATGTCAAATTAAACCTTAATCTTAAATTGTTATGTTTAATCTTCAAGACTTCAGAATGCAACTTCTTAAACATCTCTTTTAAATTTACATTTTAGTATGATGCCTTTATTTTATTTTTAATTACAATTGCATGCTGACTCATTGTTCAAACAGAGTGAACCACCTGTTGAACCTGGTTCGGCCAAGCCTTATCCTTCAGTAGCACAATGGCTGATCCATTGTTTTGAACATTACACCTTGAAAATATCAAAGTCACTACCAAAGGCAACTCCTAACAGGAGCAGATCGGGCGGGTCACAAATTTAGCCTGATCTATTTCCACAAAAAACATCAACCTACAACTGGAGTTTTTTTTATAATCCATGATGCCAAGGTACCTTATGGTACGACATCAGTAAGTTACTAGAAACTTAGAGGATACTTGTAAAATATGCTTTAGTGTTCTTGTAGTGGTAGGAAGACTACGTCATCTAATATCACATTAGTGAATTTGAAAGATTATTTACAAAAACAACTAGTTAAAATGTTTTTAAGTAAAAACTGAAACCCATAAAATTAGACATGAATGGAATGTTAGATGCCTGGATGTGGCATGACTATGATGTGGATATAATGCGAAATTGATACATTGACTATTTTCATGTATCAGGCATCATAGGGATTTTGGACAATAGGGTATTCACATCCATGTATGCATCATAGTACCAATCATTCCCTACAACCAATGCTTTAGTAGCAGAACTGTCTTTTTTGAATGAAAGATGCAATTGTATCAAATAAAACGTAGCGACACTGCAGAGAATGTACAAACCTCTGGAGCCATCCAGTATGCACTCCCTTTGCATGATTTCAACTTATTTAGTTTGCTCGTCTGGAAAGATGAACAACCAGCAATATAAGATAAAAGGAAACTATGTTTGTATTAGAAAACTGACAAGAGACAATAAAAGGCATACCTCCTTTGCTAATCCAAAATCTGCTAGTTTCACAGATCCACTGGCATCCACCAATATATTGCCACATTTGATATCTCTTGAAGACAAAAAAAAAAAAAAACAGAAAGACTTCATTTAATTCCAAGCAAAAGACAATTACCCTTCCGATAGAATATAATGAGAAGACAACATCAAACTTTAAACACTTCCACAGCTGGCCTTGTCGAATTAGCAGAATCATTCACATTTGTCAATAAGAGAATTTGTTCAAAGAAGTTGTAGTCGCGCACAAGCACTATGCTAGTGGTCTTATATGCAGAAGTATGCTAGAAAAGATTTATGCATTCATCACGCTTGCAAACAAAAACCAAGAGTAGTTTTTTTTCCTTGGTGTATGTCGCACATAGTGCATGTGATGAGTAACAAAAAATTGTCTCACGAGGAATTATACAAAGGAAGAGATGTACAATGGCCCATCAAGATAATGCGTCTAACATGGTTATTGTTGCAGCTGTTGACTCCTGTTGTTTTTTATTTATTGTTGTGGATATTTGGACTTTTTTTATTTGCTGATTCAATATACTAGCACACATGGTCAAGAAACCTTAAAAAATCAGATGCAACATTCATGGAATAATAGTGCAATAATACCAGATACACATAAATATTCAATTCAATGTATCTACACTACAAGGCTTCTTTGAAATGAGCATTGCATATTTGTATTACAAATCAACACATTCACACAGGCTCTCATGTTAGATTCTTCACAGCATAACTGGATTCTTCTAGTGCTAGTCATAACATTTTCTTGTAATTCATAAAATATCATTGCGTATTTCTCTTCTTTGTAATCTAAATGTACATCGAAATGTTTATTGCTTGATAACTAAGAAGATTTTACATAATTTTATTTGTGTTTTTTTGTGTAATATTTTTATTTAGGAATATGTATACAGGGCAACAAATGAAGACGAGATAGCATTCTAATAGAGGCTTGAAAATGCTTAGGAGAAATTGGATGGATTTATTTGACTAGACTCTTCAATAAGATATTAAGGACAGAGAGAATGTCAGCTGAATGGAAAATAGGTGTCAAGTACCTATATAAAAGAAAAAAAAAACAAAGATTTACAAAGTTGCACCAATAATTGTGGGATTAAACTTACGAGTCACTATGAAACTCAGGAGAGAGTGAAGGAACAAAGACTTAGACAAAAGACCAAGATATTTGAAAATCAATTTGGTTCCATGCTTGGCTCAGGATAGACTGGAATGGCGAAATAGAATTTATGTAGCTACCCACAACATAGTTGGGACAAGGCTTTGATGATGGTGATGGTGGTGATGACCTACACGGCAGCGATCTCCTTAGGCAATGTCGGCCATGGATGATAACGCAATGGGGTCCACTAGGAGAATGGGTCGGGGGTTGGAGATGATTTGGCTCGGACTGCTGCCCAAATTTCAGATCTTAAGTATCTATGATGACCATGATATGGGCCCCTCACAATCAATGGTCCAAAAAATCTCAAATTCAACAATGAACAGGGTCCGCTGGGGTGTTAAATTGGGATTGGTCGGTTTGCAGCAGAGGGGGTGGGTGGGTGGGGGGGTGGGGGTGTGTGGGATGGATGGATGATCAAGTGGAGCCATAGAGTAGGCCCCGCATTCCATGGCCTTACAACCATGGGATCATTCCCCTACATATATATATATATAAATTTATTTAGATATGATGCCAAATCAACCTATTTTTGGGAACCCGACAGAATCAGACATCTCATACCAGTGCCAGATTCTAATATGCACGCATCTGCGCACCTCAGCAATGAACTATTAGAAAACTAAAAATAAACTCTTACCAAAACCATGATTTAGGGGTAAAAAACTGAACACTTGAAAGAAAAAAAAAATTACAGTTCATAATATTGTATCACCTGTGCAGCACATCTCGATCATGAAGATACTTCAAGCCATTTAGAATCTGCCTCGTGTATGCTGATACTTGTGTGTCTCTCAAATGATACTTTTGATAGAGACTTGCCAGAGAACCTTTTGTTACCAACTCAAGGAAAATATACAGCTTTGCTTCTTCCTGAAAAGCATAATTAACATCTCAGATCCTCTGAAAGGTAATTTTCAAATCTTAGTACTATCCCACCAATCTGGGGTTTACCAACAGTATTTGACTCTAAAATAAGCAAAGTCCACCTGAAACATCTTTTTAACTTTGGTGCATGAAAGAAAATGGTAATAATTGATAAAACATCACATCCATACCATCACAGAAAGCTATATCAAGAACTGTTTCAAACCATTTTTATAAGTCTTTCACCAATTATAGTTTACAAAGGTTCAGTTAGAGGATAAAGTAGATACATGTAGAAATAAATCGCCAGTAGATGCAATGAGGCTTCCTTGACGATGTCACAAGTAATAAGATGGTGTGACTTCATTCTGATCTTGTTACACTTTGATCCTCAAGGAACTGCATGCTGTGTGCATAATATAGATTGCCTGGTTAATTGAGGCTGAATACTCAACAAGTCCTTGTTAAACCAATTCATCAAATAAAGTTTCGGCATAAGGCACGTACAAGATTAGGGCTATCGTCTGCCAAAATGGGTTGGTCAGGCCTGGATTTTAAGCTAAACAGGCTAGTCTTCCAGCAAAACCTGTCCAAAATTTAGGTTCTCCCATGTGCAAGTCTGGTCCATCGACAGCCCTATCCAAAATGGATTGGTATTGAAACCTCAACAAGAAGATGGGATATGGTTTTGATGACAACAACAATCAATGAAATTTGGAAACAATTTATTTTCAGTAACTTGAGATTTATTACGAGCAAAATAAGTACAAAACATTGTGATGAGTTGCTTTAGGATTAGCAGCAGAATCTACAGAGACTGATTATTTTTCATCTTAATTATCTATTAAGATGAAATTGAAACATACTGTATTAGATAAAATTTAGATAAGGTCTTGGACTAGAAGGGGATCAGTACATGGAAATAAATCGTAAGACAGAACAAAAAAGACAACTAAATATTAAGGATCACTAAGGTAGAACGCTGAATCGACCAACATAAATTTGACATCAACCAACCAAGCAAATTAAACAATAAATGGGAAGTATTATACTCTGTGAACTTCAATAAAAGAAAATCAATGCATGTTATGGAACATAGGTCTAGCAAGTAAATGGCATCTTAGTGCACACTATTTTCTCATTTGAAATCCCCTGTTCTAATAAACCAATGCTTTAAAAAACAAATGCAATAAAGGTAAGAAGCAGCACCTTGTCTGTACCAAGATATCGCACAATGTTCTCATGTTCAAACTGACTTAAAAGAGCAATCTCCTGAAAAAAAAAAAAAAAAAGGCAGGAAATTTAGACACACTCAAAGGAGATAATGTCACTGAGTAGAAAAATCTCTATCACGGACCACATTTGAAAGAAGACAGACAGATGGAGAAAAAAAGGGGTACATATATCAGATAACTAACAAAGAAAGGGTCTTGTCAGCTTCATGTGACCCAAGAAATAGTCTTGTGATTGGCCCCATTCAGTACGGCACACCTAGCCGAACAACATGCAACCAAAAGAGCTGACAACATGTGCCTACTGTGCAAGGACAATCCAGTTGCGTATTTTATGTTTCTTTCAGAAGAAACTGATCATACAGTAAAATATATGAAAAAAATCTCCCCAAAAATTATTCTTTTTTAGGGTAATTTTTTTAAAGGTAATCTTGACATTTCTGACCTGCTCAAGTTGCTGAATGCATTGTTGGGCCTGGCTTCCTTGATCAAGCAAAGAAACCTCTTTCACAGCAAAAAAGAAACCATCTCTGCAGAGGAAAAGATGAATGAGTTCATTTAGATTATGAAGATTAAACAGCATTTTTATTTACCAAAAAGGCTTTTCGCCCATAAAAAGGATTTCACCAATTAAACATATATTTTCTTGACATTATAATAGCAATTGACTTCTATTATAACCAAAAACAAAAGTACAAAACCATTCCTTTCAATAAAGTTGCTTTCAGCCTCTCACTCATGAGCACTCTAGTACACATGTACGAACATATCAATTCTATTTAGGGGCGTTCATGGGCCAGGTCAGGCCGGGCCGAGGATTATTGAGGCCTGGGCCCGACTTCTAAACTATAGGCCCAAGCCCGACTCAGGCCATAGTAGCTGGCTCGAGCCCAGCCCTCTCAAAGTATATGGCAACTGGGGTTGATGAGCTGCCTTTATAACAAAAAGAAAGATCTATTGACACTAAGCATGTTTTAACTCGGCTGGTTTGGACATGTGCCCATGTGTTAGAGTGCATGCATTCAAGTCACCACTCAGTTCTCCATGCCAATTTCTTACATTCGGACTGAGCCGGGCTTCGGCTACCACTAAATCCAAGACTGGCCTATCTATTAAATGGGCTGAAATAATAAATCCGGTCCCAGACCGAGTACTAAAACATAAGGCCCAAGCCCATCCCAAAGCAGGCTACACACAGGTCGGGCTGGGCCAGCCCGGTCCATAAGCACCCCTAATTCTATCTTAATGATAGCAAGACAATATTTGTCGCCCCCCCCCCCCCCCCCCCAACAAAAAAAAAAAAAACACCAAACCTCTGTCCGGGGTGATGTGAATGATACGAGATCTGGTTACTATTCAATAATCCAGTTAACTGGAGAATTTCAAGGATCCTATGTGGTTGGACTTGAAAATTGAAATAACTCCTAGCCAGACACTGATGAAGTACAGAATGGTGATCAACAAAGCATACAGCCAACAAACAAACCCAGTTGGGACAACCACATAAATAAAATCTCTACTCCCAGGTGAGTTGAAATAGAAAAATTAACACGATAGAACAAACAGTATGCCGATAAAGAGAATCTACTGTAATTTACTGGTAATGGGAATGAATAACCAGAAGCCTTATAATTAAAAGATTGCCCCGAACAAGGACTGAAGCACCAAAGATCCAGTTAATGCGTAATCAAACTGAACCTGTACAGAAGACTGAAAATGAACCTCTTGCCACAACCTCACCGTGGAAGGCATTAGTCTTCTGCATGACCAAGGTAATGCTTATTATTATGCATGAAAATAAGAATGTTAAAAAGGTCAAAAAGGAAAAAAAAAAAAAAAATGTGGGTACTCTTTATACAGTAGATGTATATACAATTTGTATATACATCTTGTTTATTTTCTTTTTATTTTCGTATGAGTACTATGAGCTAATTAAGAAATGTGGGTCAAGGATTGCTTGTAAATTCCTGATATATGGAAGAAACATGGAAATAATAATAAATAAATAAATAGCAAGTTACCTATTTTTCCTATCGACTGTCTAGGATTTTGGTGCCTATTTTGGTTTTCAGATGAGCAACATAAATTTGGGGTTTTGCAGACAAAACAAACTCAAGCTCTGCTAGTTGGCACTTGTGACTTTTATCACTTGGCTTCAGTTATTCTCTTGAATTCCCTTTCCTTTGGTATTTGTTAACATGGCTCTACAGTGTGAATTGGTATTTTTCTTCGATTTGGGTAGAATAAGAGGCCCACCACAACCCGTTGAGCAATCTAACACGGTGGGCTGCATCACATTTGTATCTTTTGGGCCAGCTTCTTCATATGCACCAGCCTTGAAGTGTAGGAGCCCTTGCCTTTATATCTCACAAGGAACCAGTGCCTTTGGCACATGTGGCTTTCAGGTGACGTCCTAGTCAACCCTTGCTGACTTGACACTACAAATACCACTGGAGAATGCCCTAAATTAGCATACATCATCATAGGACACATTAAAGTGTGGCACGTCTTTATAGCTAACAGTGATTAGATGCAACCCTCCTCTTTGCCCAAGCTTGGGATCATGACATAACAAAGCAACACACACACATGGCAAAGTTGGATCTTTCCAATGGGTTAGATTAAAAAGCCCCTATTGGGTAAGCTAACTTTACCAATAACATTAGACCCCAAAGAATATGGACGTATCCCAAGTGGACCCCAAAGAAATGCTTCCTTGCCATGCTATACAATTTGCAAGGAATGGTTAAAATATTTGATTTATAACATTGTGCTATAATATGGAAAAAGAAAGAGAAAAATGAAAATGCGGTCACATAAACAAACACCACTGGGGAGTTATCGACTTATCATGCATTCTAAAATGGATGCAATAGATTTAAAAATAAATAAAATTTAATGGTATGGGTTGAAAAGTATTTGATGGCCCAATTGGGAAAGGGGCACGCTGAAGAGGACATGGAACTCATCTAAGAATTCGGCACAGGATACATCAGGATGGATAAACAAAATTCATTTAGCCGAACCCAATATATTTGGGACAAGGCTCTGATGATGATCATGATAGGCTGAAAAGTATTTTCGTTACCTTTGCTAATGCCTCAAGGTTTTGATACGGTTGACGCGCAATCCAAATTTAATATGATATCAGAGCTAACCTTAACCTGTCGCAAGTTTGAATCCCAAGAGGAATGACTTGGCAATGAAATGTGCATGTTGCGAAATATGCGCGACCTGGTTAGACCCAAGGGGTAGTGTTGAAAAGTATTTCCAACACCTCAAGGCTCAAGCCAATGAAAGGATTGGTTTGTGGAGGAAATTTAGTACAACATGCACCTGGTAATGCTTTTCATTTTACCCTAAATGCAGAATCAGCAGCACACTGCAATAACCTGGTCATACTTCCAAACCACATGTACTACACTAACCACAATCCACATCCTAATGAGTGGAAAATAAGGTCCAGACCAATTTCAAGCAGCTGCCAAACTGAAGTGTATAACAAAAGCAAGATAGAAATTAACTAACTCAATAAGATCAATCCACTTACTCGCTCAACCCTTCATACACCGTTCCAAAGGACCCACTACCAAGAAGCCCGCCCCGCGTCCACGAGCTGATACTACGTCTGAATCTTCCATTAGGAGATATAATGGACAAGGGCTCTGTAGTTGAGCTAGATGAATCATCATCATTAGACGTCGAAAACGAAGAGGATCCAGTGAGCTGATCGGTTTCACCAACAGCTCCATTAATCCCCTCATCCTCATCCTCATCCTCATTGCTTTCATCAGCGTCGTCCCGGCCACTGCGAATCGGCGATGAAGCAGCAGCGCCATCCTCCGGTGCGAAAGACCTCACTAGATCCCAGGTAGAGCCCCCCTTATCAAGAACTGGCAGCGACATCGATGGCGGAGGCGCAAGAACGGGCGGCCGAACTCCCTTAATTCCACCACCAGTAGAAGGCTTTACATTAGTGCGACGGCTGCGAGTCAGAAATCCATTTTCCCTGGGCAATTCCTCGTTGATTCTAGCCCTAGCCTTGAATTCATCCCCCAAATCCTCCACCTGGTGTGGCGCCGTTGGCAATTCCTCGCTGATTCTAACCCTAGCTGTAATTTCAGCCACCAAATCCTCTTCCTTGACCGGAGGCGGAGGCGGTGGCGGCGGAGGCGGCTCCACATCAGCCGCCGCGGGGGCAGAATTAGGGCTACTAGACTCCTGAAGCCGAGAAATCGGGAAGACGTCTGAAGAGCAGCGAACCTTCCTCGCCTCCCAGACGGCGGCCGGGATCGCGAAATCCTCCGGCCCGGAAAACCCTAAACTTTGGCAGATCCGCTCGAATTCTCCATCTTCTACGCCCTCGACGCGGAAGCTGGTCTGACCTGCATAAGGTGGAAGATCGAGCGACCTGGTGCGGAGAGTAGACGAAGACGACGAGTCTGGAGAGGAAGAAGACACCGCGTCGTAGTCTATGTTCTTGATCGCGTTGCGTCGGTCGAGCCGAGGCTTTCGATGACGCTTGTCCTTGGAGTCCATAGCGCCCGGGCTGCTCTTAGAGAACTTCAGAATCCGCGGGAGATGCATGTGTCGGTGTTGCGGAAGAGAGAAAGGAAGGTCGACCCATGAGCTGCTTAGCAAAGACTAAAGAAAGGACGCACGCAATAGATCGAATAGATGGTGGGCACGGACCATGTGCAGTGAAAATAGTTGTTTTGTCGTCGTGTTTCGTCTTGCAAATTGCAATCCAAATCCAAAATCTCCTGTAGAAACAGAGGTTGATTCTTCTGCCTGGTATTGCTTGTCGGCGAGTGGTTGGAACTTTCTTATCTCTTTCTTTTCTTTCTCCCTCTCGTTTCCTCCGATGGATGTTTTTGTGGTTTTACTGGGGTGGAGTTTGCTAATTAGCAAAAAGCGTTGACGGACTTTTGTGGGAGATTTGAAATACAAGAAAGAGTGCAAGAAAGATGGCTAATTGGAGTGGGGTCTTCGCAGTAAGAAATTATTAGTGAGTTAATAACCGCTGTAACTTTGTGTTTTTTTATCTTTTTTTTTTTTTCATATATATCTGCTGCTTAGGTTTTTAGGATTTGAAAATGGTCCTCTATTGTTTTTAGCGGTTTCTTTCAAAACATACTCAAATATCTCCGTACCTTTAAATGCATTTTTAAGTACATGCAATGCTCCAAAGCAAGTTTTACAACCGAGTTTGTTTTATTCTATATCAAATTGACCTTCACTTTATTTCTCGCGAGTTTGAGATATGTAAAAAAAAAAACTCCTTACTTTTAAATTTTTTGTAATTTTTTTTTTAATCTTTCATGTTTCCAAAATCAGTGCGAAAATGTGTAACTATTATGATATAAAAATGGTGGTTTTGCCCTTTATATTCATTAAATAAAATTTAGTGTTTTATTATTTATGGAAATACCATTATTAGAACTTAAATTTCAACTATCTATTTCAATAACACTCAGAAGCATATAAAGCATAATTATGGATCTTGAAATTTTCATCAATCTGACATTGAGGTGTGCATGAGTTGGAGCAATTATAACTAGTTATAAATACATATATTGATTGTCATTACATTTGATTTGGATTTAATGAAATGGACTATATATCGTTAAAAATAGACTTATGTAGGATTTTTCTCTCCCACTCTAAATATAAATTTAAGCTTCTGAAATTATATAAATAAGAATAAAGAAGAGGGACAAAAGTGTCATTTTATTCTAAAAAATTATAGAGGTTAGAATGCTATTGATTTGGGGATACGGAAAGTATTAAAATGAGGAAACTCGGAGGCTTATTTATAAATATTAAAATCATATGAGTTTATTTATAAATTTTAGAAAACTTAGGGATATACGAAAAAAATTTATTTTTAAAGGAAAGAAAACAAAAGGGGGAAACAATAGAAACGCGTTTGTCGAGGGAAAGAATACGGTGCCATGTGGCGATCTGTCAGCTTCTCTTGCTTTGCTAAAAGCAAAGAGGAGTTTTATACTACTGATCCGGTGCCGCCAAGAGATCAAAGCTGAAAATAGGGTCGTGATTAGGAGACCTTTATGGACCAATATGAGTAGGATAGGTCAGTATTTCTGATTCTTGGGCATAAGACAACACTTAGGGGGTGGTGGGGCATGGCAATTTAATATTTCTTTTGGACTTTTGTGAGTGTGTACGGTCCAGCACCATGGGCGGCTCACTCAACCTGTGTTTGGAAAGGGAGGAGGTGAGGTGAGGTGAGGTGAGGTGAGGAAAATTTAATAAAGAAAGAAAATGAAGGGGATGGGAGAAAAAATTAATTCTTCTTTTTTTTGTTTGGAAAATCAAAAGGTATAGGGAAGAAAAATTAAAAAGTATAATTTTGTTTGTTTATGAGGTAGAGAAACAAAGATAATTTTATCATTGTTTTTGAAAAAAATTTAATTGAAGTAAAATAGCAGTTTAATAATTTCCATGTCATTCCCCTCGGGGGAAGGACTCCCCACCCCCCCCTCCCATTTTCCCTCCCCCAATCCCAAACACCCTCTAAAATAATTTTCCCTCCATTTTCCCCCCATTTTTTTCCTCCCCCTATTTTCCCCCATTCCCAAACAGAGGATCAGTGGCAAATCCAGAATTTTCAATTGAGTGGGGTCAATAAGGGTTAATTCAAATGATGATGGATTAATCCCTTAGTTTTATATCAAAATCCATCAAAACAACATGTAAACATATGGACGCTGACCCCAATTTTTACAACAAAAAATACGCTCTATATACCCTCTTTAAGGGTGTGTTTGGGAAGGGGGGGAAAATGGGGGGGAGGAAAAAAAAGGGGGGAAAGTGGAGGGAAAGTGCTTTTGGGAGGTGTTTGGGAAGGGGGGAGGGAAAATGGGGGGGAGGAAAATGGAGGGAAAAAAAGTGCTTTTTGCCTCAAAAATTTTCCCCCCAAAACAAGGGGGAAAATGAGGGGAAAGTGGGGAGAGAGGGGAGAAATGACTAAAATGCCCTCCTCCCTTTATTTGAATTTTTTTCAAGAACAAGGGTAAAATAGTCTTTTTTAATGTACCTCACTAAAAACAAAATTATACTTTTTCACTTTCCTTCCCCCTACTTTTTTACTTCCCAAACAAGAGGAGGGAAAATTAATTTTTCCTTCCCCCTCAAATTTTCCCTCCCCTCCCCTCCCTCCCTTCCCAAACGGACCCTAAGTAGTCCGATGTATAAGAAAAAGCACTCTTATACTTGTACATTTTAAATCTAACAGCTACCATCAATCGGATCAAATTGAATTTTTTACCATTTAGTGTAAATAAACATACAAGTTATCTGACCAATTTAGATTGATAAGAGAAAAAAAAGTAGCACCACAAGGTTTGGATCAAGTAGATTTTCAGCATGTTCGTCCACCACATATGCCTATGAAATCTCCCCACCACATGCCATTTTTCCCACCACATAGTCATACCCAAATCTGCACAAGAAAAAATTCCAAAATTCTAGACTCTGTATAGCACCAAATTGCTTTCCTCTTTAGTTAAAAATTGGGGCCCTCTCACCAGTATTCCATTTCCAAAATTCCTCTTTCTATGAGTCTCTCTAATTCAAAAACTGCTACACCAAAAGAATCATATAGCACATTGTTCACGTACAATTCCTAATCAGGAAGAGGATGGCCAACCAAGAGGTTTCATGCCCAGCCGTTGGGAGTCAACAATAGAGGTTGAAAAGGCATAAGCTAAAGCAGAGTTGACCATTAAAGGTGGGGCGGTCTGTATTGAGTAGAGAGGGCATGGCCGTATGGCCCATTGCCCATATGGAATTTTTTCATTGGGATTTTTTCCGTATGGTCACCTAAAATTAACAATAACTCCCCCACGTTGCCAAACTATACAATGTTACCTACACCTTTTTTGTATCATTTGTAACTCTACACAGCCAAAAGTCACTTTTTCATTTGTGATATCACAAAAAAATTTGCTTATTCGCTTGTGATATCGCATAAAATTTTACGTTAAAAGTCAACGAATGCATCTTTGTTTATAATTTAATTTTGTTTTGTAGCTTTCGTCTTTTGCTTGAATTTGTTGCTTCATTTCTTTGCAAGTGAATCCTTTCTTTTTCTATATATAGCATTGAGTCTCCTGCCATATCTTTCTCCGCTATCATTGTCGAATCCATCAAAGGTATTCATTCCCTATTTCTCACCCTATATGTATCTCCTTCTTATTTATTGTGGTTTTTTTTTTTTCCTTCTTTTGTGTCTTTTGAAGGTAGTTAAGGGTACCAAGGAATCCCACATGTAGAAATATTTATAAACATTTTGTATAAATATTAGTAGTGACCTTATGTGGGACTTGTATAGCCTCACTTTTTTTTTATGAACATCCACGTTGAAAAATGTGGGCATTCGGCCTTATATTTTCTGATAGTCTACCATATTCCAATTACATTTAAACATCCGGTTGTTGACATATTAAAAATATTCTCATATCATGAATTACCACTTCAGGTTTTGGACTAGACATCCAATTGCAAAAAATAATGTGGGATGTCTTGTTGATCCCGCCCTGTGGTGGGTCCCAGAACAAACTCGCTAAACGAGAGAGGGAAGAAGGATTATCATGTTCTACCAAGGGCAACTGTAACAACGTCAAGCTTAGGAACGCCTAGATTGTGAAACAATAGAGGCCAAAATCCCTCGGCGTTGGAGGCAATGGAGACCATGTTGATTCGTCGACGTCGAAGGGGTGTTGGGGGCCCTACGTATTTGCAAATAGGTTGATGAGGGAGGAGGAGAGTGAAATCGATTGAGGGAACGAGTTATAGTAGGTGAAACTGAGAAAAAGTCGAAATAGGGAGGGATAAAAAGATGAAAATGGCTTTTCGAATTGCAATATCGCAAGTGAATAATTTGTGATATCGCAATATTGCGATATCATAAAATTTGTTGTGATATTGCAAAAGAAATGTAACTTTTGGCTATGTAAAGGTACAGACGGTACGGAGAACGTATAGGTAAATTTGTCTGCTTTGGTAAAAAGGGGAAGTTATTGATGAATTTGGGTGACCGTCCAGAAAAATACCATTTTCCATTTCTACCTGGGGCGGATGCTCCCACTGCCCAACACATGGGTCCGCCCCTGCCCTCACCGATGGAGATGGAGATGCAGATGCAGATGAGACTATGAAAGTCTCGGCAAAGGTGAGCCCAAGCGGGCCCTACAGAGTGAACCGACACATGTTTAGGTTTGAAGAATGATGAAAATTCTCATTTTGGGAGAGATTTTGAGTTATTTAAATGTTATCCCTCGAGTTGTTTCCAAAATGCTCAATTAGAGCCTTTTTTTTTATAAGAGTTTCTGACAATAATTTACTATGTTGGGTTTTTTTTTAACATGATGTGACATTTTTTCTCTTAACATTTATAAATGCCATATTTATTCACAAGCATTTCAAAATTTTAGGCATCTTTAAAGTCTCGAATGACCTTTGGAATTTCATGAATTCCAACCCTTTTGGGTTTTTTTTTTTTTTTTTTTTTTGTGGAATTTCTGGATGCTCATGTACAAGGGAGTATTCAGGAATTCCACAATTTCTAAGAATATCAAAATTCCCCAAACAGAGGTTTTATGAATCAAAGTAAAGAAATAGGCCACAGTTTACAATTATGAAAAGCTAGAGCTAATTATCCCAAATGTGAAAAGCGATTTTTCAAAAGGTTGATTTCCAAGAATGGCTTCTTACCATAATGGTAATATGCGTCAGTTCTCACCTGGTTGCTTAGGGTTCGAACCCTGGGCATACAACTTTTCCTCACTCGAGGGCTCCATCGCCTCACTTGAGGTCTACTACCCTCACCCGACGGTAGGGTCCTAACCCCCTCATAGCTAGGTATCAAAAGGAAAAAAAGAGGTTGACTTTTAGATTATAACATTCAAATGGAGACTTCCAAATGCTCTGAAATCATTATCATCATCAAAGCCTTGTCCCAATGACGTTGGGGTCAGCTACATAAATCATATTTCTCCATTCCGATCTATCTCAAGCAAACTCCTCACATAAATTGTATTTGTTCGTAACTATTTTTATTACTTACATCTATGTCCTCTTTGGCATACTCATTCTCTATGGTCGGCCATCAACCTACATGGCTAAACTTTTTCATACCGATGCTATTGACAACCAGCGTTTGACATGCTCAAACATGTCAAATGGGTTTGTCTAATTTACTACTTATTGATGCTGCCCCCCAAATGCTATCGAAAATGCTCATTTTTTTACTTTATCATTTATAGTCTTGCCACGTAGATATCTACCTTAACATTCTTGTATCTATTACGTTCATTTTATGCATATGTTGCTTTTTTATTCACTAGCATTTTGCTCCATATGTCATAGCTGGTCTAATTATTATTCTACAAAATTTTATCTTTAATCTTTTTTAAATTTGTCGGTTACAAAGCATTTTAGAAACAAGTCTCAACTTCAAACATCCCGTTCTTTATCATATGTTTGACATCATCATCAATCTCTTCATCCTTGCTAATAATCTAGCAAAGGCAATGGAATGAATCTCTTTGTGATATCTCGTGGGATTTAGATGTCTTAGTCTTTTATGCAAGTCTTGCTCCATTACCCTCTCTCAGAGTTTCATATTATGACTTATAGTTTAATCTCACAGCAGTTGGTGCAATTTTGTATATTTCCTTTATTCTTACATATTAAATGCAACAACACTTCTTGATTCATCCAACATATTTTTTGTCATTAATATCTTATCAAGGAGCTTAATTAACTTAATCCCCCTCAACTTCTTCATAATATTTTCAAGCCTCTATCGGAATGTTTTCCAAACTTGTAGTATCTCTTATCTTCATTTGTTTCAATACTTTTCCACTTTCACCACCCTAAATTTAAAAAAAAAATAAAAAATGTTATGCTAATAAAATCTCCTCTGTTATCCTTATGTCTCCTATATAGTTTTCAATTAAAAATGAAAATATTCCTTCCACTTTTTTTTATATTAATTTCTTTCAGTAAATAGATATTCCAAAGTCTCAAGACATAATTTGACACTGCACGACACATATGTAATGAATGCCGGCAAACAAACATACACACCCCATTCAACATTGAACGTAGTGAATGTAATGAATTACGAGAAGAGTAGTGCATAGATACACATGATTCAACAATATGCCCATCTCCACCACAATGCAATGAGATCAATTTTCATTATTTCTGGTTATGATTTTATGGAGACCTATTTGGGAACTAGTGTATATTATGAATTTATGATGCACAAGATCCTTCATTGAAAGGTAATTATCGAGAACATGAAATCCAGGTATTGTCCAACCTTCCTCAAATCACTCCCCAAATAGTCACAAATTATAGGCCAAAGCTCCAAAGAAACACATTCATAGCCTGCATAATAACAAGCCCACCTGTCAAATTTAAATCTTCTCCTACGTGCGTGCCACATGGATTGTCACCCATCCCTATTTGAATTGGAATTTGGTCCCAAAAAAAAACCACTTACACATAAAAGCCCTCAAATCAAAAGTTAGTTAGAATGGCCTGATTTTGAGGGACAATTAGTCAAGCTTCAATCAATGCCACGATGCTTGCATTCCCCAACCGTGAATCGGATGAATCTTGGATGAGTTCATGCATACAGTTGAGGGCATGCATACTTTTAAAAACCCGTGCTCTTTTCTTTTCGTTTTCTAATACTTCTTCACATGTTTGCATGACATTCTTTTGAGTGTAACTCATCTTAGGTTCTGGCATATCTATTTCCAACGTCTATATTGCCTTATTGTCTATAGTAACTAAGGTTTGAAAAATAAGAGCATTATGCACACAGTTCTATACTATATTCACTTTAGATAAGCAAAGACAAATACTTTTAATACCAAAGACCCTACTTGTAGGCTTATAAAAATAAGAGCTTTAGCCTCTCTTTTTTCTAATTGCTCTATTTTGGATGACTACATGAAAAATGAGAATAGAGATATCAGACAAGGCCTCACACAGGACCCATCTAAACACATGCATAACCCTAAAGCATCCAATGTCCTAGTGTGGCCTTTCGAAGCCAAGTGGCCCACGACACGATCAAATTTGAAACCTCTGTACTCACTGCACCTATAACCACTACCGAAAGTGCTGACCCAAATTTGACCAACACTCGTTCTAAGTTTTGTTTGACACTGGATTGATTTGGTGAACTTTGGCACTCATCTAGCTGGGATTTAAAACTCTTGAGGCTCTCAAAAATTATTTCTCATGGTAGTTTTTTTTTATTTAACATATGTAACTATATTATATAATTGTCATTCTTCTAAATGAGCTCTTCAGGTCAGGCAAGGCAAAGTATTGCCGTACAGCAATTAAGGCCGTCAGATTCTGGTAGGCCTATTTATGTATATAAAAAATAATATTTATTTTTTCAGTAGATTTTTTGGCAACAAAAAGTACAAAGAGGTTCGTAAGAGAGTATGAGCAGGAAAAACAGGATAAAGAAGTTTTCCAAAAGGTCAATAAACACCCCGATTAACTACTGAGGGTCTAATGAGCATTCCCAAGAGCTGATATTGACAGGGCTAATGGGTGAGCTTGGGTCTCATATAAATCCAAAGCCAGGCCAGCCAAAGTCCACAATTAGAAATAAATTGGAAAATTTGTTCCAAGATCCCTGCCTTCCGGCCTAATTATTCAAAAGTCCCTTGGCAATAAGGAATTGTTATTTAGGACGCATTTGTTGCATGTAATTGAATTCACATGAATTTTAAATTTGTATTTCTGAAAGCAGTTAATTTTGAAAAACCAAAAGTGAATATCAGAAATGACAGACATATAATATCTCCTTTAATGGAAAATGAATAAAAGGAAAAAGGAAAATAAATACCGAATCGTCAACCTGGTAATTCAAGTCCTAGAAATATTAAAGCCACCTCTCACATCTCCACATTTTATCATTCACTCCTATTTATATAAATTCCCATGCACTCAATTCCATGCAAATAAACATGCCCTCAATCTTATATTTTAATGAGAGATGCTCCTGTGCATTTATCTCTCACTGCCTTGTGGTGAGAGTTAGATTGATGAGGCCCACCTATCTAACCACGAGCATTTCTCTAATTTTGTGCCAGGTAGTTTAGCTCTTCTGCTCAAATTAAATTAACCATTTAAAGCCTGTAACTAAACTAACCCAAAACCATATATTTAACCAAATTCAAAACAACCCATCTTTCTGCAACACCGAAAGGATTGGAAAACCAAGTTCGTCTTCCCCTTAACTGAGGACAGACCACCAATTTGGAAATCTAGGGTGAAAGGTAGGGATATCAGAAAGGGCATGCAATTCATTAGGGCCCTGTTTGTTTGCTAGAATTGAGCTAGAAGAGAGAAATTATATTGAGGAGATTTTCCAAGTTTTCGGGGGACATGTTGCGTGTTGCATATATTAGTTATATCCCTCCATCAACATCAAAAGGCTCTCCAACGGGACGACGTTTCAAAGGATTCACAGATATTTTCATAGTAGGAGATTGCACAACTTTAGAAGAAAGCACTCTATTGACAAGTAGCTTTTCATAACTATAGAAGGGGCACATTTGGCATGTCAACATCCCTCCTCTTCTTCTCTCAAAACTTATTCCAAACCCTTTTATACGGTTTGGAAAGCATTTAACCTGTATTTCACATAGCCTCGAAATCGGCGTCACATAGCCTCGAAATTTCATACGACGGAAAGATGATTTTAATGCTACTTTTGGACTTGACGGTTTCTTCATTACTTTCTAAATTTTAGGCACCATAATCACAGTCCTAACCGTTAGATATCTTTACAACATTAAACACGGCTATAAGACAAAGTTTCAGCTGTTAAAGGATTACAAATCTTGAGATACTTGTAAAGAAAGTCAGAACATCATATTTGGGATTTGGATTTTCAGACCTTATAGGCCCCACAATCAAGATCTGAACCGTCGCATCCTCTTTGGAAAGCTACAAACAGCCATGGGATCAAGTTTAAGGTGTGATCTCATTATAGATCTTGAGATAATTGTTAAAAAACATGAATCATTAGATGTAAACAAGCTCTTTCTTTCATGTTACTTACTGTCAGTCCAATTTTTATGAATTCTAAATTATTCTGGACTACTAAATGATGATCCAATCTGCCCAGTCATTATAATGCGGAACACATTTTTGAAATAAAATTTCAACTGTTTGTTGGTTGATCACAGATCTTAAGATATTTGCAAAATACTCAGACTATTAGATCTACTTTTACATGTGTCTTACCAAACAATCCATTTGTAAAACATCAAATTCAAATCGCTCTATTTGAAATAAATCTATATCAAAGAGATCTGTTTCCCGAAGATAAGATTTGACAAACAAGCCCTAATATTTGGTCATGTGACCACTGATTTCAACCAATCTTGTTGTAACTTTCTTTTGCTTTTCACAAACTATATATATATATATATATATTTTTTTTTGAACCATTTCAGATAATCATCAATGGGCCCTCAGCAAACTAGGGACGAAAACAATTGTGACCATGTATGCCCTTTTATTTAATTTAATTAATTCCCATTTTATGATGGAAGCCGTAACAAGTACCAACAAATAAACGGTTGTATTTTCAGATCCAACAGATCTATTACGATTTCTGATTGAGAAGTGAACCATGCAAAATCCGTAGTTTTTGGCAATGAACCATAGTGAGTACCAGTAATAGCCATTGTACTAGCTAGGTGGAAGAAGATGAACTAGAAGAGTTTGACGATATCATCAATAAGAGTAATTTCATTATTAAAAAAAAAAAACTGCACCAGCTCTGCTGTCATGTTCTGTTTTTTCTCCTTAAAATCATTTAATTAAGGTTTAAGCTTAATTTTTTCATAAAAATTCCTAAGCATTAATAAGCAATGGCATAGATAATTAAGCTAAAAGGCAGGGACTAGAATAAGTTCCTTGTAGATTCTATTGACAATAGTAGAAAATATCATTTAGGAACAACATGGCTTTAAAAACTCACTCACCAGGTAAAGAAAAGATGGGATAAGGTTTGAAGATCCTCCTGTGAATAATTTTCACTGCAAGAGAAACATTAGCGCACCAAAAACCAATTTATTACATATTCAGCTCAACCATAACCTTCTCACGCCTCTCAGACTCAATTCCAGTATCTGCTCCATCGGGATAGTATGCCTAAACGCTGCTGGAAGTTAAGACGCCCCAGCAGCAGAATGTCACTATTTTATTTGATCCACATCTATTGTCATCATCTGAACAAGAATGAGGTAAGTCCTGGATCACATATTACGAACTAGCCCTAATCAAGCAAAGTGTCACCATCCAGTGAAGATCCTCCTAATGACAAGTGCAAAGTTATCCCTTACCACCTTTGTATATGCACACTTGAAAGCTGGTTTGGGACCTAGCTCATTTCCAAACTAATAGCAAACAGCCACACAGCATTAGCAAAGAAGAAAATGATAGGATTTTGTTTTCATTTCATGCTTGAATTTATTCCCATACCAAGCATTCTAATTTTCTGAATCACAAATGATGGCAACTGCATGGCCAAGATTTGTTTCTTTTCTTTCTTTGAACCCATATGCTTTAATAGCACTAGGAAGTCACAGACTACAGAAAATAACTTGCTAAATATAAATATGTATATGTATCTTTACAAAGGACTCCCAACTCACACCCAGTGCGCACGGGCCAGGCAAGCAACAGCCAGGGAAAATAACTTGCCGAATATATATTACATCAAGTATGATAGTAAATTGCATGCCAGTACTTTGTAACATATCAGAAGGTAATAGCTAACAAACGGAAGCTTGGCCTATATGTTTAATTTTGGCCCTCTTAACAATGTCATCGTATTAAACGATAACAGGAAGCTTGCGAAAATCACTCATATCCATGTCAGATGACATTGGTATTTGAGTCAAACGAGGAAGGAAGAAGTCTATAGTTAATGTGCTTTGGTATACCAGTTTCTCTATTTTTATGTTAAAAGGAATGATTAGAAATCTGTGCATGTCAAGGACTTGAGGCAGAAACATGGGACTAATAATTCATGGGCTAACTATTACCAGGTCTACTTGAGCTACCAGATTGTCGCCTGTATATAAGGCATAACTCTTTATCTTATTCCTACTTCAATATAACTAAACCGAAAGGCACTTGCTTCTATCATGAAACTAAATCATAATTTTCTTGAATCAACCAAAAAGGGAAACAAAAGGAAAGAGGAGAAACTTTGATTTTCCAACTGTGCAAATCCCTTTCTTTATAACCGATTGCCCAAAATACTCTCCATCCTGCCCACCACTCTCAAGCTTCAAAAGAGCTGCCTTTGTTTTGGCAGGGCAGGCATCACAAGAGTCTCAAGGACTGAAGCATTGTAACTTATTGCATTTTCACTTTCGCAAACAGGGAGAGGGAAAATCGCCCCACCACCCTATCCTTCTGTCTTCTCTCATCAGAAAAACCTATAATGGCACCTACCTCTCACTCTCACCATTTCTGTTTTCTCTTTGCTTCAAATCAACGAAACCAAAACCTTTGTCACCACCATAAACTAGAATGGCATACCTTGAAACTGGTGAATTTAATCATGCTTCAGGTGCAGAGTTGGACGAACTCAGTCGAGAAGCACCACCAATAGTGCCCATATGCGATCCAAGGGGCACAATCTTTGATTGCTGCATCCTTCTGCACAGGTTACTGGCAGGCCTTTTCTCCTTGTGCTGCAAGGCAGAGGTATACAGAACACATTCCTCATGATTACCCACATAAAAATAACATGAATGGCTAAAAGGATAACAGAACGTAAAACTGAGACTACTCTTTTGCCAACATCAGTGCCTTCCAGTAGAAGGGGAAATATGCACAACTGGAAGACACAGTTCGTTGATCATTAGTACGGCTCTTTTGGGGATGCCCAAACAAACCTCACATCATTCCATGGTCCACATCCAACAGAAACGAGACCAAAGATTTTTTTTTTTTAAAAGAAGACCAGAGATGGTAAAATTGAAAAAATATCTAGTGTATCCCCCCATATGGGAAGGGGTTTATCCGGAGAAATTCCATTAGCTGGATCTAAGAATAGGCACCTCAGCGCCCTACAATTTTTCTTGTCCCAAAATGTTTATAACCATGAAGTATGAATGATGTAACCCCAAAAGCATGCCAAAATAAATTTTATGTGTGAACACACCTGCACCTTCTTTTGGATTTGGTAGGATAGAGCATATTTGTAGCGTGTTTCACAATTGAGACAAAAGAAACCAAGTTTAGATAAGAGCATAACATTAAATTTAGAGTGCTACCTCATTAAAGAAAGCACTAATCTCCTCTTCTGTCAGAGCTTCATATGTTGCATCTTCCTCCCACCCAAGCCTCCGCAAAAATGCTGCCTCTTCCTCATCTGGAATAACAACTACATCTGAAACCGAATTTTGGCCTTCATCATCAGCAGATATCGTAGATTCCTCACAGGAATCACCATTGCCAGCCACATCAGTGCCCTTGTCAGCAGAACAGTCAGACTCTGAAGCAGGAAATGAGGCAGGCGTATCATTTGCCACAATCTTTCCATCTGATTTTTCAGGGACAGATGACAAGGCTGAGCTTGAATCAACATCAGCAGCTGAATGGTTTACTATAGACTTCCTCCTTAGAGAATTAAAGAAATCAATTCGATTCTGAACTTGTGGGAGTGGCTTTCTATCCATGGAGGAACACTGTGTCACTGGGGAAGAAGCCAAATTGAGATCAGGAGCAAGCTTTGCGTTACTGGGGCTCCTCAGAGCGCCGTGTGACGGTCTGCTGCCATTTGTTAGACTAGACAGGTCTTTGGCAGTGGAAGAGACACCATTACTTTCTTGTGGACCTTTGAGAGGGTGGAGCTTCCCAAGTTGAGATGCCTTGGAAGTATCAGATCTGGTAGATCCACGAATGTTGACGGCAAGCTGTGAAGACAAAGTCTGCTGCCCAACCTTGCTGAAGTCACCAGTTCTTGCTACTTTAGCTTTGGTTTTCTCTAAAGAGTTGAGTGCCTGAAAAAAAATTGAAATCAACCATTATATGCTTGGGACAGCGTTTATTTACTAACAAGTGAGTTTATCCCCCTAACCATAACCGATCCCAAATATTAAAAAATAAATAAATAAATAAATAAACATTGACAAAAACTATAATGGATATATGCCTGGAAGACGACCCCTTCCATATTTATTAGATATCCATTGTCCACATCCCATTCAAAATGGATAGATTGTAAAAAAGAACCATGACACTTACAGAGAAAATACATGAACCACAGAAAAGAACAACATAATCTTAACTTTCAAAGATGACTTCAAATCACAACAAAAAAAAAGAAAAAAAGAGTATGGATAAATCCCAAAACCCACCATGTAGCATCTAAACCATTTGTGTTTTCAAGACGAATTATTTGAAGCTTAGCTCTGCAAGCATATTTTCCCACTGACCTAAGATGATGCACTCCCCCAGTCAATTAATTAACGTTTAACCATATTCTAATTAAACAGCTGGTTCCATTACAGATCGAGCTATCACTGCTACAAGATATGTCAGCACATGTTGTAAAGTCGACTGAGACACAGGAAGACTGAACACATTTAGACTACAATCAACACCCAAAAACCCACTACATGCCACAAATTCCTTGGACATCAAATCAAAACAAAAGAGCAACACATATAAAAATGAGAGCACACATTTATACTTCTGATTTATTTTGATATGATGTTGAAAATCAGTCCACTATGGAATATTTATAAGTATAATATCGTTTGAGATGCCTTGGACATGGCCAACGAAGGCAAAAAATAGCACTGGGGAGAAAAAAAAGTTTCCATGCAGTTTGATGGTCCATAAAGGAAAAGGTGTAGGTAAAAGAGGGCAAGGATAGATTTGAAGTACAACCCATCCAATGATTTAAAACAGGAAAGACTTTGATGATGATGAATACTAACTACCAGATTCTGAAAAAGAAAAGCAGGAAGAAGGAGAAGAGGGAGGGTGGGGGAGGGAAGAAAAGAGGTGTGGAAGATGATAAGATTGTTCTCCATTTCGTTCAAGTAAACAGTCGATGCCCATATAGCCAGCTATATAACCACTTGCCAAGAACCGACAATGGACATGTAGAAGCAACAAGCAGAATCCAGTGCATGAAAAATTAAAAAAGCTTGGGCAAGTCACAAGATTAGGTAAAACATTTATTTCTGTAAACTCATTAGAAGAAAACCCCAAAAGAGGAATGAAGTTTTAACAGTCTTGGTTTCTAAAGGAACTGTAGAGACACCAAGGCCCAGGAAATTGCATAGATAACATTTCATTATTTTATAAATTCCTAGAAAGTCCCTCAAAAGGCATGTTAAAAGTTCAATTCCTCACCTATTACTCTTCTGCCCCAATTTCAAGAAACACACAGGAGAAGAGTTCTGATACATGCTAGGTCCTCCAATTGCTTGTCCGCAAACAACAATTGATTAAAGGCAGTAATAAGGAAGTTCAAACCTGCAGTGCCAGAAACATAGTGGGCAAATGGTCCAACCCAGGTCCTACTTACAGAAAGAACTTGATGGGGAAAAACTAGTGTAGTTCATGTCATTAATTATAGCCAGTTACATAAACATTCAAAGTGGGAAAGGTTGAGAAGAAATAAATAAACAAAACCAACATAAATAAATAAATGAAGTTCATAATCACATCCACGATTTTTTAACTCTTGCAAAAGTGTGCATTAGGTTAAAACGAGACTTAACACATATTGATATATATGAATAAGGAGAGATGATCACCTAAAAGCGAGTTGCAAGACATGTGGGAAAAAAATCTACATTTTCAGGCCACTTGCCAATGCAAACTGTTGGATAAAAACTTATGCAAATTGCGATTACCATACTTCATTTTGTCGTCCCTGAATCCTGATTTGCTTGAATAACATGCTAATGCTAAAGGAATATGATGGAGAATGAGGAAAAATAGTTGTAAAGAATGTAGATAAAAGAGACACAGAAGAAATTAAGGATCACCTCACGCTTGAGAAAGGAATTGTTAGAAATAGATGATGAAAATCCAGTAACCCACCCACCAAGTGGATAGAGAAGTTTCTGTTATTGATTCGATGTTGTGATTTTCTTTGTTTTTGACATTAGTGTAGGATATCATGTGCTTATTATGCCTTTACCCTGTGTTTTCTATCTCTTAACCTTTAGTTCATTTGTTCTGACTCTCATCATCGCTCTTTTGCCATACAAGGTTATTAGTTAATGATTAAAAAAAAGTGAAATTTTTTTTCCATCCACCATAGGAAAGAAGATGTTAGAACAAAAATATTTCTTCAAATATTCACCAACCCCAAAGAAAAAGCAAATTGAGAAACACAACTCTTATAGCAGCACTACGCCCCAATAATGGTAATAATGCTAAGCTAGTGTATCTTTCGACCCATCTTTCAATTGCGCTCGGAGTTGAAGATCAATCTATCTAAAAGCACATTGGTGGGAGTAGGATGTTCATAGGAGATCATTCAGACTTTGGCCAAAAGATTTCGATGCAAAGTGATGCGACTTCCTATGCAGTATTTCGGATTACCAATTGGGACTATTCCAAGGTGATACAGAACGGGCAAGACAACTTAGGAAATATTTTATTTCATTTTATTTCCCTAAGTATTAGTTAGTATGTTTCTAATTGTAATTAGGATAGTTTCCATTATTAGATTAGATTTTCTTAGGCCCTAAGTTTGCTTATCTATTTATATTACATTGTAGAGATGAAAATCTCAGACTTGATTATTGAATAGAATCGGGGGTTTTACCCTCAGAGAGGTGCATCCTCGTGTTGAAATCTCTATGAAAATAATTTGAGGTGTCTATGGACACGGTGCTTCAGCACTCCACGCAAGCCCTAATCCTACGGCCTGCATCACAAGGTCAAAGGCTTTGTGAAACTTTGTAGTGGATAAATTCAAGAAGTTGTCTGCATGGAAAAGGCAGTGTCTATCCTTTGGGGGTCAGATTACTCTTACAAAATCTACTTTATCTAATTTGCCAAGGTCTTCTCTGTCCCAGTACAAACAGTCAGCTGCTGTAGCTAAAAATCAGACCACATTCGCAAGAATTTCTGCTGGGAGGGACAGAGTGAGAAAGAGAAGTTGCATCTATTGAGGTGGAGCAAAGTGGTAAAGCCAAATTATAGGGACTCTAATGTCTTGGTCCCTAAGAACTGAGTTACGAATTAAATGGTGGTGGAGGTTTGGGGAAGAAAATGATGCATTGTGTTGGAGAACCACTACATACAAAGGTATCAAAGATGCAGCTTGTGGGATATCATTTTCAGTAACGGCACAGAGTCCAATAAGAGTGGGGAAATTTTCAATAAAGGGGAGCACTTTGTCGTGGATGAGAAAAGTATCATTTGCTTTGATGATTTTTTCACGGGGGGGATTGCATCCTTTATGTCTTTTATTTCCTAAGTTGTTGTTTAGTGTGGTGTCAAACAAAGAGCATTCCATCTAAGACTACTACATTTGTGAGGTCAATAATGTGTCTTGAGGAGTCTTCAAAACTACTCATGGTTGAATATAGTCTGCACATTGAAGAACCATGCAGCCCTCCACACCAATCTTTTCTCGTAATCGTCGGTCATGCCGGGCTTTCCCTTGTTGCTGGCGGACCAGTCCTTTCAGCATTCAGTCATAAATCAATCATTTGTCCTTGGGGGTCCGACAATAATCCAGTTGACAGCAAAGTTTCTACCTTCATTATCGCACTTCCCATGTTGAGGTGGTCAGTCAGGACCAGGCTCCAATACTGAGCTTCCAGGTCAGCCTATTGGTGGCCCATCCAATGTTAGCATTCAGATCAATTCGCAAAATGCCTTTCTTGATATTCTACACTTGTGGCATGGATAGTCTCTCTTCTTTAGGTCTCAGGGCTGTGTGTCACCATAAGTAGAAAACATACAATCCAATTCCTGGCATCACATTGTATGCAAAAGTCAATATTGTGTACCATCTTGGGAAAATACAGACCCAACTCCTCCTAATGTTGAGCAAGACACTTAGAATTCTTTTCAAAGTGATGGCCACACTCTGTAGCGATCCTCTTAACAGCATACAAAATGATCCATGCATGTAAACAGCTCTTCTATCAGTTAATTGAAACAAAATCTTCACTATATTGGCCTCAATCTAACGGACTGCTGCTTGCCTAAAACACAACAACTTGGGCTCAGCACTTATAATAAGACCTTTTAACAAACTTAAACTCTCAACCAGAATTGGACATGCATTTTTTTTATTATCTCCATGTACTGTAGTCAAGTCCACAGTTTAAATTGTGGGGATTTGAATATGAGATAATGCAACCCCCTTGTTCCCTTTCAGGCACGATTGTATCACTAAAAGTTGTATCCCCAAAGTCCTCTTTCCAGATTTTTCACTATATATAACTTTATCTGAGACAAGTTAAATAAACAACAAAAAAGCAAAACCAAAATTAAATAAAAAATCAAAATCATGCAACAGTGTCAGTGATTAAGACAACAATACATTTATATAACAGTAAGTATTAAAATGGCAAAGTATTGGCAATAAAAATGAATAAGAATACCTACCAGATTTTTCGGCGTTGAAGGTGTCATGGGTATTAGTTGCCTGCACTGTTTGATAGCCAGCTCCTCGAGCCTTTGATTCTCAACAGATATCTGGAACCAAGTAAGAAAAATAAGTCCAGAAAATGAGCTGCACACAAAATTCATGAATAACAAATGCATTATTAGTTACCAAGGTAACACCACGAGCCCGTAAAGATGGCTGAGCCAATGTTTCTGCCATATTAAGGCCAGTGCCATTGCTTGGAGGCACAGTTGCTAAGCTTGCAGGGGCAGTTTGTTGAACAGAAGAAAGCACTGTGCTATTGCTTCCAGCTACAGCAGGTAGTTCTGCCAAGGCTGATGTCCAACCATCACCACCAATGACAGACAAAGTACCCATTGGCAGGCTTTGAGAAGCAGAGCTCAAACCGGGAGATGAGACCCTACCAATATCATGAACTACCTGTTTTTCTTCAGCTCCAAGGGTTGGAAAGTCTCTATCAAAAGCAGTCTTACGTATGCTGCTGATGATACTTCCCCCAGTGTGGAAACCATTTTTCACTTCATTCGCTATTTTAGGCCACACCTCACCTCGTTTTCCCGGTATCATAGACTGAGAACGCCTCAAAATATCTTTCTTAATCCTATTTGTAAGAACATTAGCCGATGACAAAGAATCTGAATAGTCACGATCCCTGGCATCCATGAATCGGGAATCATGGCCCTTGTCACAATCCCTATCACGACGGCCCCTACTAAAACTACTGTAGTTCCGTGAGTGCGTAGATGGCTCCTTGTCATACATTACATGCCCATTAGTGCTCAAACTTCGTCGGAAATATGCAGATGAGTTTCGATCCACAAAGGCACAGGAACGTGGGCTGTCATGATCGCTAGCAGTAACAGATGACCAGTTTCTTGTAGGCAATGCAACAGCACGATCATCTATAACAAGAAATAAAAAACGGAATGAATATTAACCAAAAAAAAGTCAAAATCAATTTCTAAGAACTTTATCACAATTTCACAAATCAAAATCAGCCATGTTTTTAGAGCAATGGAACCCCCTTCTGCCATGTTTTTGAGGAATGAGGTATTTAGATCCTTTTGTATAATGGAGAGGTCTTTAAAAGTCAGACCAAGTAAGAAAGGATCATGACCCCCTTATCTGCTATGTTTTTTGAGTGATAATTTATAGAATGAGGGTATTTGGATCTATTTAAACAATGGAAAGGTACTTAACTATCAAATAAGGAAGATTATTTCTTTATTTTTTGCTCTTCTAGATTTCCATCAATTGAAAGACTTGAACAGTAAAGTTTTAAATATCCAACCAAATGCATGGATTCAAATTCCAACTGAAACTGCTTGTGTGATTAAGGGTACATCCAAATGCAACATAAAATAAAGAGTAAAAATATACATATGCAAAGGGAAGAAACATTTAAAAAAAAAAAAAAACCTGTTTGGGAAGATGAAAAATGTTGGAGAGAACTTCCAGCACTGCCTGCAACACCGCTGGATGCTCCTTTCAACCATTCTGGTACTAACGCTGGCTCACTTTTCTTTTTGGCGGGTTCCCTTCTTTCCATAACGATCACCGACCATGATAAAAAAGAATATGCTTGCTGTTCCGAATTTGGCTACCAAACACCATTCACCTTTCAATATTCAACTTTCAATCTTCTGTACAAAAGCCTGCAGACTAAAACAAAAAACCCAGTACTATTCTTCCCTAAAAGAATCATCATATCCGCATGGCATGTATGACCCAAAAAGGCACACTTCTGGCAATCAATTTCTAATTAAGTGCCCCAACTTCTAATTCCTATCCCTCTTACTTCACCACTACCAAAACCAAATCCCAAAAAGCATCTGAATCTATACACTTAAAAACCCAAAGAGAATGAACAGAGAATCATCCCCAATGACGGAAACCAACTCCGCCCTTCACTACTCCATCTTCAACAGAGATTTATTTGCACCCCCAGAAAAATTTAGAGAGAGAGATAGAGAAACGCTTAAGAGACTATCATATCATATTCAAGACGAAAAAAAACTAATTATCGGAAACTAATGAAAGCGAGCTGCCAACGAAGACGCTTGTGGAAGAGGAATTCAAACTCATTTATCTTCCATAAAGACCGTACCCTAAAAACCGAAGTTAACCCAAAAACAAAAAAAAAAAAACCTAGGCAAAAGACGAAGATCAAGGAGTGAAAACCATACACAAACACACCTAATGATTAGGAGAAAGAAGAAACCTCAACGAAGACAAGATCGAATGACCAAAGTCCATGCACAAAAGATCCGCGCTAGAAACCCTAATCGTTCGATCGATGCACTTTCGAAGATTTATCCAATGCGCAGAGAGATTTCCGTCTATTTCGAGAAGCGAGAAGAAAGACCACTTACGAACGAACGAGAAAGCGTTTGGATGAGACTAAGCGAGAGAGAATGTTAGGGTTTTTTATAGCAGAAGGAGAAGAGACGAGATAGCAGAGCGATTTACTCCAACGCGTAGAACTAAATATGGAGACTACGAAATCTCTCTCTCTCTCTTTTGTCTCCTCCAAAATCTCAATATAAAAAAGAACTTGCCTTCAAGACTTATTACAATACCATGTGTTCTTCAATACTCCCTCGAATCATGTAGAATGTATTGATATGATATGAAGAGAGAGTCCCAAAAAATGTATTAAGTGGGGTCCATGATTCAATGATCTTGATGGGTGATATGAATGTTGGAAGTACTCTCTGTGGGTGATGGGATGATGGCCTGTTTTTAAGATTGGGCACTGAAGGGACAAATCTAAATGTGGTGGTGATGATGGATGTGAATATGTGATGGTTTTAGGGTAGTTGTAGCATTTAACCAATCAAATTTGCTTTGGTAGTAAAAGTCAAATCCAACCAATTTCTTTGGATGATGGCATGCACGTAAGGAAATTTTTTTTTTTTTTTTTTTATGGTTTGGACTAATCCCTCTCCGTCCGGGGGTAGTCGGATGTGAATACGTGCAGTTTCGAATCTACAATCTTCGAATGCAAACCGTGGTCTTAGGTCAACTGAGCTACCCGTTGGAGTTAAAAAAAATTGATTTAATTGAAGAGATATTTAATTAATGACTGTCATACACCTAACTTTAATGGATTTTTACCAAAAAAAGATTATAATTAACCCCCTACTAAACACCAAATATCAATATACTCAAGTTTTTGCCAACAATAAAAAAAATACAAACCGAGAGTTCGAGATTTTTTTAATTTATGAGAATGTCTATGGATTGCGATGCAATTAGTTTTGCCTATAGCAAAACCTTGCAGGTATTGTTATCAATTTGATTTTTCAAAAGAGAAGTGGTACATTCCCACTAGAGCATCCTTATCTTCTTTCCTAGTCCTCTTTCAAATTCATAGAAGAGGTGTGATGATTCTTTTTCATATGTAAATGCATATTTCAATGTTTATATCATATATATAAAAGCCCTCCAATTGAATGTTTAGTGAGGAATGAGGGTGCACCACAACTTAGTCTTTCAAAGGGTTGCAATGTTTGAAGATGGCTGAGGAATGGTAGAATGAAGGGATATGAGAAAAGGGCACAAAAGAGTTTTACCATATCTGTAACATGGTAAAAAAGGAAGAGAGGTATTTATGATTTTTGAGGCAAAATAGTAAAAGCAGAGAGAGGCCAAGGAGAAAGAGAAGGGAAGAGACATTGTGTGGGGAAAAGGAGTACAGGAAGAGGGTGAATTGGTAAAATGGAAGAAAAAAGGGGGTGCTGAAACTCACCATGCGAGGGTAGGAAGAAAAGGGGGTGCTGAAACTCACCATGCGAGGGTAGGAAGAAAAGGGGGCAGTTACTGTGAGTTTGTAAGAAAAGGCAAGGATGTGCTTGGGTAAAAGAAGAAAATTTTGCTTTGGTAAAAAACAAAACCAACATTCAATTATCTCATTTTTGGCAAAATTTCAAACCATTATTATTGGTTGGCATTTTGGAGGATTATTTATAATTTTTTGGTAAAAATCCATAGCTTCAAATGGGCAATTTGACCTTTATTATATATTTTCATGAGTGGCAGTCCCCTCATAAATATGAAATAACTGAATAGGCCAAATCACATATAACTAGCTCAGTAGCAAGGCCTCTCGCCCTCAGAATTGAGCAAAAATCAATCCCTAATACTCATTCTAAAAATACCAATTCTATACGGGTGATAAAAGAAAAGAAAAATAAGAATTAAATTTGTGGCATCATAAATAATCTAATAATAAGAGCAGTTAGTTCAAGCTTTTATATGGAGTCATATCATTTATAGTAGCAAAACATGTAATTATATCTTCTCTTATTTTCTAAATCAAGTCACTTCCCCCTAGGGTGTACACGGTTTGGATTGGTGTGGATTGGGCCAAATCCATTACCAATCTGTTACCTACGAATTGACGGATTTGGAATCCGTGACCAATCCGTAGTTGTTAAAATCCGATCCGATCCGATCCGTAGAGGATCGGATCGGATTGAATCGGATTAATCCATTCAATCTAATGTTAAAAAAGATATATCAAATATGTTGTAAAAATTTTTACATTTTGACCCATAATTTTTTTTTCTTATTTTATATTTAGACATCTTAATTTATATCTAGACCCCTTATATTAATGTCAACGGATCGGATCGGATTAAATCCGTGGATTAAGGGTGGAATCCGCCACCGATCCGTTGCTAACGGATTACAAAATTCTCAATCCGTCACCAATCAGTTTATTTTTTGATCGGATAAAAACCCCCGGATCGGATCGGATCGGATTTACGGATCAATGGATTTTTATGCACCCCTACTTCCCCTTTGTCCCTTGATGACTCATGTGTTTAATCATCAGGGACAAGGGTATCGATCTAACTCTCACACAATACATACTCTCCTTTAATTTCCTTGTGAGGTTTCCATTTTAATTTCAGTGTTATTTGTTTTTAGTGCAATACAACCCTCTCATTTCTCTCTCTTGTTGTTCGCAGCAGTGCACCAGCTCACAACAGCTTTAGTTTCAGTGACATTACAAAGATCATGAGCTTATTTTGGAAGAAGATTTCTTCTTCTTCATTCTCCCTCTCAGAAAATCTAATGGGTAAAACCTAATTAGTCATAGAAAGTTATTGTTTTTGAAGTTTGAATTGTTAACCCAAAGATAAAAACAATCACTCGTGTCCATCCAAATTAAAATTTTCATTTTTCTTTTTTCAAGAGACTCTCACACATGCACCTGAACAAACTACACAATGCCCCCACCTGATCAATGGAAGGGGATGGAGCATTATCACATTCAGAACAAACAAGCTGTAGTAGGTCAGCCCTAAGTGCACAAAGCGCGGAACGGGAGTGGCGAAACGCTAAGTTTTAAAATAATTATATTTTCGAAGCGCTTCCAGAGCGCTTATACAATATAGTGTTTGTGGGTTTATAAATAATTAATTAATTGACACAAATACATTTTATCCATATATTCAAGTACCAAAAATTGAGAAAAAAATAACTTTGCAATTTAATCATATAAAATAGACAATAATTAATACGTCAAAAGAATTTTCTTCATTTAAAAAATAAATATTTAGCTTACAGAAAAAAAAATGCACAATAAAATCAAAATTTTGCACAGTTCTCTCCAAATTCAGTCGAACTGTGCTCCGAAGATGATCAAACCACACTCCGAAGATAGATCCACTCCAAAAGCGTCAATCCACGTTTTCAGAGCAGGATCGAGAGGGCTATAAGAAGGTTCCAAGCACTAAGGGTATGCCCTTTTGCGTGCATGCATTGCAACTGTTTCATAAAGCTGATGCATCGAAACTTACATATGATTTGAAAGTGACTTTAAAAGCAAATGACCTTTTATTCCCACTCTAGTATCTGAAGAAGAAAGAAGCATCGTTAGTGTGAAAAGGAGGCTGAAAAAATGTTGCTTGTATTTATTTGGTTCTTATTTTGGTTACTGCATAAAGAACCAAAATGAGGTCTATACACATGGAAAGTATTAAGAGGTCAAATTCCACCACCAAGATATATTATACATGGAAAGTATTAAGAGGTCAAATTCCACCACCAAGATATATTACACATTTTTGTTACAAGATAAGGTACTCACACACCCACATACACGCTCACACAAATCCCTACAGAACATAATTGTATGGGAAAGATAACAGACTCATGGTCCAGATCAAACCTGAAGGCCTTAACCCTGTAAAGCACGAATGCTTGTCTGAAGTTTGAAACTTGCTCTTTTTTTCTACTGTTTCAATGCACCTCAACTTTAGCCACTCATTTTGACATATGATAAGCTTTAAGATCAGTCAAGTTTGATGACAACCATGCTACTATTAAAAAGGAGTATCAAACCCAAACATCAATGCCCCCACTCCACCGCACCCACAAAAAATTAATGCATACTAAAAGTTTCATAAGCTATAAGAAGATCAGAACAGGATTTTTTTTTTTTTTCCTACCCCCTGCTGTAAGTGGTCCGACAATCCCCAATCAAGTGATACACTAGAAAAGCTAACTCATTAACTTCCCCAGTTGAATCAAATCTACCACGTCTCATCGACCATTCCCACTATCTAGAGGCATGGTATATTAAAAAGAATAAAGGAGTTTGGGACCCCATAAGCCATATCGGCCGGTGCTGAAACTGTTTTGTATAACTGCCAACCAAATGGTCCAAACCGTAGCAACATTTTTATTTATTTATTTATTTTTTATGAGGGTATCCTTGAGGCCTTAGACCCTCATTTTACATCTTAGAAAATGCAAGGTTTATGATGCGCCATTCTTTGGCTTTGAAGGTGTTTTAGCGGTAAACAGAATTCAACATAAAATACAATAACAAAATAGTTTCTTTTTTTTTTCCCCAAAAGGTCATAACATATAATATGGTTCCTATACATTTTATGTTTCAGACCATAGCCTCTAAAATAATAATAATCAGTACAGAAACCAATAACATAACTGCTGTTATTATAAACCAGAGACAAAGTCATCAGCTACATGATCGAACAAAAACATTGGTTGGATTCACTAGCATGCAAGCTAACAGGTTTCCAAAATTATGCAAGTTCAGAGCCTAGGTAAATCCACAAGACAGCCAGGATTAAGATCAAGACTCACAATAATCCATGCTAAAGTAATCAAAACCATCCCCTCAATCTCTCAGTCTCCCATATTTATCCCAGCCAAACAAACAACAAGGTTTCTATTAATCCCCACACAAGAAAAGGGATATAGCCCCAGAAAAACAGGAAGTACAAAAAGTAAAAATAGAGCAAAAATAAGATATAAATAGGTATGTATGATAAAACCATGCATGTGCCAAAAGTATACATGATAGAGCTAACCACCTGAATTGCTCAGACAAGCCTCCTCTACTCTTATCGACCTCCCTATTGTAGATCATCGTCAGGGTTAGGACTGGTGTTGCCTGTTTCAGGTTTGGATGCTTCATCGACCCTCCTGTTATCATCAACCTCAAGCACATCATCCATCATATCATCTTCACCGGCAATATCCTCCACGTCCTCTTCATCATCATTGCTTCCGGGGATTTTCCATGTCTTGGGGCCATGCTCTAGCCTATGTGTTTCCAGTTCTTTGTCCATCGTCTCCTGTAGATTTGTCAGACTGCTTGCTTTCCTTGCATTCCTTGCATTTTGCCATCTCTCCAGCTCTGCTTCAACATTGGCAACATACTGCTCCCCAATCTGCTTTTGGTACTCGGATAGCTCTTCTCTTCGAGCAACTTTCCATTCTTCAAATACCTATGGATTCAAATGTCAACATACTATGGATGCAAGCAAAAGCTGATTCAAAGCAGGAAGCCAGAAATGATGTTCTCGCACATAATTGTTCGAGTGAATAATGCAGTACCAATTGCAAGACTTTCATGCTTGATCGTGACTAGGCAAAAATGTTATAAAGCAACAATGACCAATGAAAAGGCAACTTGCAAGTCAGGTTAGACCATTAGAACTATACTTGTGGGCAAGTGCATGAGGTACAGGCCCAGGAACTGGTGCCAGTTGGCAACTCATTTCCCCGCTGACCCCAATTTGTGTCACCTACATCTACGTAAGAAAATAGAAAAAAAAAAATCTTTGAACTCATTATTTCCTAACTGCTATCATGTTCCAACATCTCTTTGGCAAAGAAGCCCCTCTTATCTCCTCACTCTGACAATAATGACTACATGATACTGCAGAAGAATAATCCATGTAAGGTTTTCCCTCTGTTTTGGTGTAGATTAGGGTTAGTTTGGGTCAGATTTTTATTATAAATTTAATTAGTGTTTGATTTAGAGTTCTAAATAGGATTTTGAATGGAAATTTGGTTAGGATTTTGGTTGGGGGAAGTGGTTGATTAAGGGTTTTGCCAAGGGTTTGAAGGGGGGATTTTTAAGGATTTAAATTAAGAGTTTGATTAGGATAGATCTTAATAAAAGGTTTGATTTTAAGTTAATCTGCTTTTGTATGTGAGTCAGGTTGGGTTGACCCTTTTATCTGCAGTCAAAGTGTCAAACATAGGAGGGAGAGCTTAATCCATTTAATAGACAAGTCACACTCAAGCTGGGTCACAACTTGTGTGCCCCAAAACTGTTCGGACCCGAATCCATTGCTACTATTACATGCAATAGTAGCAAAGCTTTTATGACCAGCAGCTAGACTGACACCAACCTTCCCCAAATTGATAGGTTAAGGGAACTTCATAATGGGACAACATAGAATGGGTCAATGGGGCATAAAAAAAAAGGCAACAAGGAACTACTAAATGTTCGCATAGTGTTCATTAATCAAGTGCCAGACACACTATCCTGATGTTTTTCATGATTTTGTTCATCTATTAAATCGACATATATTATAACGTTTTTTTTTTTTTTCCTGGTAAATACTTGCTCACCCACACACCCAACCCAAATCCCTCACCAACACAATCGGGGATCTATCCCAGTTGCCTTTGTGGAGAGGGAGATGCATCCAATTGGTGGCTTGTGAGATATATCATAATGTTTAAATAGAAATTTTGAAATAATATTATGAGAAAAATGAATTAAGAAACCCCAAACATGTCAGTAGATCTACCAACGGTCTGGCACCTTTCGAGGATGCTCCCTCTTTGTTGTAATAGGTTCTGTAATCGTTCTTTTTTTTTAATAAAATTTTCTGTTACTGATAATAAAAATTAAAAAAAAGAAGCCCCCGCCCCCGCCCCCCCAAAAAAAAAAACCACATCATCAAACACCCCAACCCGCACCCGCACCCAAATAAATATCCACGAATAGAAAATAAAAATAAAAATGGAGAAACATGCATATGTAAATGGGATTTACTTAAGTAAAATATGCATACGTGAATCTTACATGTGAAAAAAATACCATGCCCGTTTGGATGCACCAATTTCATGAATAAACATTGAACAGTTTGGATTACATATTTACATATGTAAAACCTTCATATATCTCAAAATCTATGAATTTTTAAGACATAAAACTTAACATTTTGCAGTTTAATGGGTCAATTAAAAATTTTAGCGGTTTGGATTAAAAATCTGGACCACAAGAGTCGCAAAATATAATAAGTGGTGAAGGATTTGATACCACGACCTGTCCCAGATGTCCTCTGCACTGGCACCTTCCTAATCAAGGTGTGTAATCGTATTACACCTTTTCAGGTACAAGAATTTTCATATGATAATGGCCTCATGTACAAACCATATTCACAACTCATTTATGCATATGTAAATGACTGCAAACAAACATAAGTATGCATAAATGTTACACATGTAACATTTACATACATAAATGGGTGCAAACAAACGACCCTAAAAGAACACCCAACCCCTTTTCTTCTTTATTCCAACTTCGACTAGTCAATTCAGTTTCACAAGCAAAAATCACAAGAAAGCCTTAAAGGCCGATCTATTATAGCAGGAAGGAAGAGCAAGAATGAGGGAAAATAGAACCCCCGCCCCCCCCCCCCCCCCCCAAAAAAAAAAAAAAAAAACACACCAAAAAAAAAAAAAACAGCTCTTAAATAATAATAATAATAAGGTCCTTTCCACATTTTCATGAGTTATCTGATGGCCCCGGACAGACTTGATTGTGTTAGCTCTGACTAAATGAGCCAGACCATAGACCTGCTTCAGGTTTCAGTAAGAGAACACCAAGCCAACAATGGAAGAAAAGGGTGGCCAAAATCATACCTGCATTTTGCGCTGCTCGACCATGGTTGCATCAGCTTCTAATGGTTTGGCAGGTAAATAAAATATTGGAGGCTCTGCCTTTGTCCTAAACACAAATAGCAAGCAAAGAATAAAAAATTCCATAGATTTAGTTCGTAGAAAAGCCCATGATTGCTTCTAGCCCAATACTATGCACATGAACAGAAACTTATCTTGTCTCAATAAAATTGTCAATATGGAGACTTTTGGGCCAAAATTAAAAATAACCTGCAGTAGATCACATAAACAAGTAAAACAGTCCCGTCAGTCATGCTTAGAGGAGAACACGGCCAATAGCGACTAATCTGCTAAGGGCATGTTTGTGCATGACAGTCTTCTGTGGCATTTTATTTCCACAGTGATTACAGTTTCTGCAGAAAATGGAAACTCAAGACTTCATTTTCCACGGTTTCAGTTTCTATTGTCATGTGTAATACCACAGAATGGTTCTCTACCACGAGTCTGACTCCATTTTCCCAAAAAAAATAGTGTCTCTGCTGTCTCATCAGAAAATGAAAACAGTAAAATGGACTAAAGAAAAATCATTCTCCCTAAGAACCACTTTCATTTTCATGGAAAATGTTCTGCACGACCATACCCTAAAGAAATAGTGCCTAGGGGCGAAGAATAAAGATAATAGCAGCTCATGGACCACATACCTTAGAAAATTGGAAAGCTTTTTATGGTGCTCACTCCACTGAAGAAATAGCAGCTCCAGCTTCTTTTCTTCTGCCTTTGCAGCGACACGTGCTCGAAGTGTCTGCCACAGAAACAAGAAATTATAAACACAGTTTTAAGGGGGGAAAAAAAAAACAGTTTAACCAGGAAGCAAATATGCATATTTAAGAATTAAATGAAAAGTTTGCGGTCCAAGAAACAAATCTACCAGATCACGCCTCCGTTTTTCTGCAATTTGTTTGCGCTCTTGCTGGCGCAGCCTTTCACTTTCCTCACGTGCCCTTTGCTCAGCCTACACACAGTTTTGAGTGATTCAACTAGCAAGCAGAAACTCTAGAAATCTCCAAAGAGTGACACATAAGGCAAATAGCTCCAAACATGATTATCATTTAACATGTAATCAATTAGAATTAGTAGCAAAAGGCATTCTGTTCAAATGTAGAAAAGTTTGTCACGTATACATATGTTAAAATAGTCCTATGGACTACCATATCTTTGAGATGATCACTGTTGTAACTAGGAGATGAATATATCATAATCACAAACCCCAACAGATTCCAAATCCAAGAAATGAATGCCAAAATTCTAAATCTGAGAAATGAGCCAAACTATCAAATTATATAAGGAATCCAGACTACAAGTCTGAATGCCTCACCTTATGCCATCATTTACAACCACTGAGATGTTCAGGTTCTTGCTTTTCTCTTTTCTTAAATAAATAGATAGATATAGCACTAAAAGGGCAAGGAAATGCATTCTAGTAGTGATTCTTGAGCATCAAAAAAACATTTTATATTATAATTTTTTATCAACAAACTTGTGTATTACAAATTTACAATTTTCAATGCACTGAGTATCTATGACAAAACAAAACACTTTTGGCATGCAACCTATGTAAATTACATAATTCTCAAGATAAAATTTTGGTTTCACTTGTTTCAGGTTAAAAAATCAATTAGTACTCACTCTTCGCAGTGAGTCTGACCTACGCAAGAATGCCTCTGATGTTGACAAATTCTTATCTTCCTCTCGAAATTTCTGAAATAATGAAAACAACATAAGGGTGTAATTAGAATACAGCAAGAACCAATCCAAAGTTCATTGACAATAAGTTTAACACAGACAAATGCAATTTGATGAAAGCTTCAAGTGAGAGCATCAACAAAATAAAATTACAAAAAGGGGTATCTGCAAAAGTACAGTCAACAAGAGATTCTAAGTTACAATGAACAAAGTAAAATATTCTTATATAGGACACATTAAAGCTGAACTAATTTTGCTAAAGAATGATGTAGGAAAGTGACAGTTCCGAAACTTCTACAACAAACTATTCACAAAGGGAGAAAGATTACAGCTTAGAAGTAAACTGTGAGAAAGTCCATTCATACACTACAACTATTTGTTATACGCTTCTGAAGTCCAAGTCACTCATATTTGTTTGCATCTGACCTCTGTCATCTTTCAACTTGATATGTAGGAATTAAGGTACGATTAGTATGAATAAATAATCAACTTGTTGCAAGAAAGAAGAATGTGGCTCATAAATAAACCACAAGCCAGAGTTGTCATTTGATTCAATCATCATTTCAGTTTGGCTGTTCAAATCTAACATTCTGGCATTCCCATCTTATGTTCCAAAAAAGAAATGATGGAAAGGGAAAAATAAAAACTAGAAAAAGGTAAGAACAGAAGAAAGCTAAAACATCGGTGAGAAAGCGTCCCCCAGTTAGGGACGTGTGTGAGCCAGCATGCATGGGGTCGAGTCCTTCATGTAGCCAAAAAAAATATATTTAGAAAGCATAATTTATCATTTAACATACACTACACTGCAAATAACTAATTCTGCATGTCAAATATGCCAATGCCCTACATTCATGGTTTCAAAAATTGGTCAACCCAGCCGCTACTGAATCGAGTTACCATACCCTATCCATACCCTATATGTATATATGCCACATGTCTTTTTCTCTAACAAGGTTTTAGTATGAGTTTCAAAGATATAAAAAAATCTTTTTGACAAGATCCAACTACACAAAGATCAAGAGTATTATTCATTTGAATATAGATATGAACCTTAAAACCAAACGCAGCCTAACTGTTTAAATTCATAAATAACAAATAAAACACAAAATGCTCTCGAATTTTATACTTACAGGAAATTCTTTTTCTTTTTCTTTTTTCTCTTTTCTTTTAAGTTTTCACAATTCAAGCATTTTATGGGCTTTGGGTGTGACTCAGTTTGACTTAGTCAAGTCAACTTGAATTGAGGGTGATCAAGTCACACCCTGAATCTAATTTTCAAAAACATACATACAACCAAGCCTCAAATTAATATAAGATCAATTAACAAGAAGCAACTAAGAGCATGTAAGACTAGTTATCTCTCTTTTAAGGCCTTCCAATTGATTGGGGGATTTGCCAACTAAACCATCATAGTTCAGTAGCAAGGCACTTCAGTCTCACACTCACAGACCAAACCAGAGATCGACCCCTGGTACTCACGTTGTTAAGCACCACTCATACACCAGTTTAGTCTCACTCTCAGACCCAATCAGAGACCGATCCCTGGTCCTCAGTTGTCAAGTACCACTCATACACCAGTTTGGTCTCACTCTTACAGACCCAACCAGACATCGATCCCTGGCCCTCACATTGTAAAGTATCACTCATAGACCACAGTGCAAAAAACTGCTCTTCGGTGGAACAAAGGCAAAAATGGCTTTCTTTTTCCTTTTGGAGGGAAGGGGTGTTCTGTACTCTGGAGCAAAAAAGAACTAACAATTATACCACAAACACACCAAATTACAACATGAAGTAGAAGTGTAGAACAGCTTTTCCTAATCATTGTAAAGCTTTAAAAACATTCCCATTTTAGTAACTAGGACAGTTAATCTTGACAATAGATAGGGATCATCTAAAAAAATGGCATAAAAGATCTTTTATTAATTGAATATGATTAGTAGTTATAAGATAGCCAGCATTTGGATGTAACTATGAAAGATAATATAAATGTCAGGGCAACCTAAAATTATTTCTATATGCAATCGGCAATAGAGATTAACAAAATAGTAAAAAAGTGATAGTCATGAAATCAGAAGTCATACTGCAAATATTCAGTTTCATGCATGTCAATTGAAAATTTAAATAAAGAGCATTCCTACTGCTATACAAAGACAAAAGGGGTATTGCATTATTGATGCTTGGAAGGAGGGCTGATTGTCAACATGATGGAGTCCAGGACGATCTAGATGCGGAAGACCTCCTACATTAGACTGTTTGAAGAGCTATCATGGTGCCCATGGGACCAAAACCCATTTTAATGGGTCTAGAGTCCAGATCCATATCAGGGCCCAACTTCAAGTTGACAGCCCTTAATTGAGTACTGAACAGCCCAAATGTTGTCCAATTTTTCGACAGCACATTTCACTCGGTTCAACTTTAGAGCCCGATGAGTCCGGCAGATTCACCAATGGGGCACAAAGTCCATTAGTGAAGTCCCAAGGGACCTCATGGTCAGGGTAATTAGGGTTTGATTGAATTGATTCTTTGTTGCTTCTAACTATCAATTGTGTTACAGGGTAATTCTAATCTATTTGAATTAAGTTGTGAGTTTAATGGCCATAATTTAAACATCTTTATATAGTTTAGCATTATAATTTATATCGATGAATGAGAAAAGTTTTAAGGCTGTAATCACCTTGAAAATATATATAAGGCATAGCAATCAACCAGCTGTCCAATCTCTTTGATGGGTTCTCTAAACTTTGCAAATGGTGCAAACCCTATTTGAGCCTTTTGCAGCAGCTACAAGGTAGGGGGTGTGATCTTGAACTGATCCTAATCTATTTTGATTGAGATTAGCATGTGTTGAGTGTATGGTTCTCCTTTATTTTCTTATTTGGTGACTGTAATTCAATTTGGGGATTCCTTCAAAGGCCAGATCTCAAGTTCCTGTCTGTTTTCATTCAAAGAATAGCTTCTAGTTGTTTTGATGATACATCACAGCAACTAAAATAGAATTGTTTCCATTTGACACTATCACTTTCTCAGCATTGATTAAACACTCCAACTGAACTGAGGAGTGTTGCAAGGTTGAGGCAATTAATTGTATCAAAAGCCTTTCTCTGGCCTTCCACTGAGGCCACCTATTTTTTAATTTGCTAACGAGTAATGATGTGCTGGATAGAAAGCTGTAACAGTACCTATCTGGATTTTAACAAAAATGAAGTCGCTGCCTCGGGCAACAATCTTTCTATGTATGAAGCACAGACTGCATGGTGTCTTTGTTCTTTAAATATCAAATAAGCAAATTTCTGCTAATTAGTAAATGAAGTCAAACATTGTAAAGTCAATGCATTAAAACAAAGTACCGCCAAAGTTCCCAACATCCGTCCCAGCATTCTTTTGTTCCTATCAACCAAACTCGGGTCCTCATTTTTGGGCAGGACCCTTGGCACATGCACTGTTGCTTGGGTTTCATCATCCTGAAAACAACAAATAACTGCATTTTAGTCCAGAATAACCCTTTTATCAGTGCAAAAGGACCCAAGTCAATGATCCCACGTACCATAGTCCTCGATGCCCTCTGTTTAGCATCCGTCTTAAATCCGCCATGCTGCTGCAGGTTCAACAACTTATTATCATTCTCATCACTGGCAATGGTTTCCACATCCACGGTCGAATCCTGCTCTTTGACATCCTTTGCTCCATTGGCATCCTCCACAAGTTCTCCATCCTCAACCTTCACCCCAAAATAACAATAAGAACAATCATAATGCAATTAGGTCCTTGATGGTGACCTGAAGCTTTTCCCTTCACAATTTTACATTTTTACCCCCATGGTTTTAGATTTCAGCCAATATGATCTGTATCGGCCAATATATATCAGATTTTAGAATGGCTGAGTCGGCTGACACATGAAATCAGTGCAATATACGCATCATTGTTTATTAGGTGATACACCAATACATATCATCAATACCAACACTTACCAGTCATATCGCCGATACGGAAGACACTTGTCAGGCATATTGGCCAATACATTCAGTTTGGAACCTTTTATAATACTAAAAAGTAAGTGAAAGGGTTCAAAACCACAAATTATTCACGTGCAATAAACACTTTAATCTTCAAGCACCATGCTACAATTAAGATTTTGTTTGTAGCTTTTCTATTATTCATATGGCTAACAGAGTCATCATCCGGAACGGCCAGCCATTTCTAAGCTCCCAGACTGTTGGGACCACCTAGGAGCATAAAAATCATGGAGAGCCCAAGGACTTGAAAGATATCCCTGAGGCTTAACTGCAGGCGAAAAATGGGAACAAAAAAATAAAATCAAATGAGTGTCAAATTTGGCTTGGTGACAATTTGGAGGGGAAGTAGGTGTGGCGGCCGGCGGGGTTAGCTCGTTTCTTGCATGGAGATAATTTCTTATAACTAATAACTATGAAAATTTGCCATATTTTATAAAACTTGTTTTCTACCGGCACCCCTTTGATGTTTACCCATATAGCCCACCTTTGATCAATTCATCCCTTCACAAACACCTACCCCTTTGAACTGGCACGAGTCCTTATGACATTAATCTGTACATAATTCATTGTGAAGTTTTAACACCAACAATTTGCATGATATATAGAGTTATTAAACACTATGGAGCAAAAATCGAGGGCCAGGATCATTTGATAGGACTAATAATGAGTCCACCCTAGATCCATATGCTGAACCTTGTCCCTTGATTGTAATGAATTAAGGTGGACCCCAAAGAAGTGACAGGCTTCCAGGTTTGTACATGTGAGATTCATCAACATTGTGTTTCCTATTTTTCTTCTTCCTCTTTTTTTTTTTATTTGGGAACCTGCTGCATTAGTTAGCATTATAGTCTCTCATCAGATTGAGCAGGACCTTGTGCTGCCCATGGAGAAAATATTCCCATGACCATGCTTTTTTTGTGGAACAATTCATCTTCGTCCATTCACCACATTAAAGACTTAATTTCTTGAGTAACCTAGTTGACGAATTATTTTTGAAGTAAGTTACATTTATTTGAAAGTTAAAATCTTCTAATTTAAGACCAAAATTGAAAACCTAACAAAATAATGGTGTTGGGTTATGGGAACACAGTCATATACTTAAGGTACTCCATCTACAAAGAAATCCACATACTTCCATAAAAAAAAAAAAGTAACCCCACTAACTACGACACAAAAACTTAGAGCTGCGTATGCTTTAAAACAAGTAAAAATCTTTACTTTTTAGTGTTGAAAGTACGCAGGGCCTATGCTTGCTTGAAACAACATCTTAAAGTAGTCTGATTGGTACCCATACAAAATAGGCAGATAATCTCTGCAAGGTAAAATCCTCCACTTTTCTCATTTGTCCAAACATTATTTTCTGGGGCTGTCTATACCAAATATCTATACAAATTACTAGACCCGCCGATGCGTATTAGTTTTCGAATAACAGATGCATGGTCCCAACAAACATGTTTTACCCACTTTTTATTGAATTTCAAACTAGACCATACTTTGATTTTGCTTCCTTTGGATTTCCTCCATTTGGGGTTTTTACCTTTTCTCTGCTATTTCTTTTTATGTACGTGTGTAATTAGTAATTACCTTGACCACGGCCGAAGAAAGTCGCCTTTTTGGTGCAGGCTGATCCTCTGAATCCACCCTATCCGCCTGAACTCAAGAAACAAAATCCAAACAAGAGCTCAGTTACAAATTGTATGATTTGGGATACAGTTGAAAGGGCTTGAATCGACAAAAGATAAGTAAAAAGAGAGAGATTGAGAGGATTACGGGTCTGACAAAACCCCGTTGGCGGGGGAGAGCTGTGGTTGCTCCGTTTGAGGCGATCGCAGCTCCGCGTCGGAGCCCTCTTGGGTCTCGAAGGCGTTGGGTTATCTGTTGAAGAGGGTTTATGGAGATATGAATGAAAGGGAATGAAATTAGGGTTTTAGAAGAGGGGATTTGAAATGACAAACCTCCCATTGCTGTCTGTGGAGCTCTTCGATTTCCTTGCGGAGCTCTTCTTCTGTCTTCTCTACAGCAGCACTTGCCATCCTCTCCCTCTCCCTCTCCCTCTCCAATAATGTGATGGAGCTGATATGTATATATATGAGAGTAGAGCGAAAGCTAGCCCTAGTCGTACTACATATTTACATACGTAAAGTTTACATATGCATGTTCGAAAAACTTACTGTGTGCTGTGGTCACGGCCTCACGGGGATAACTCTCTTTCTACTACACATCTTCTATTATCTTTCTTTCCTAATTCTCTTCCTATACCACTAAGCTCTCAAAGTAACTTTTAACCTTTTCTTTTTGTCATAAGATTTAGGAATAAGATTGGCAAATGATGAATATTTGGAGGTTTTCATTAGAAGCTAAGGAATCTATGAGTTGATTTTTTTTTTTTTATGTCCCTTTTTATTTCAATTCAATTTGTTTGCAATTGTTTAGTCTTTTTATATATATGAATATTTAGTCTGCAATATTTGGACATACCAGTGCTCAGCACAGGCAATTGTGCTATTATTAATTAATTGGATTTGGAATTTAAAAGAGCAACTAATTCGGGACCTTAGCCTTGTGTTAGAGGTTAATTTCGCTTCTTCAATTCTTGTTGGACAAAAATACCATAAGGATACATACATCATAAAGAAAAAATAATTTTAAGAAGCAATTATAAACAGAATTAAAAAAATAGCCTCCTTTTTATTGGAAATATAATCTAAGGAAGGTGAAAAAACAATATCAAATATCACTCTAAAAATTCAATATGTAGGAATGCAAGGTCTCGTATATATCTCCACCTCAAATCAAATTTCACCCCTTACTCCAAACTCACCAGCCATCTATTTTATAATTATTTTGGTGGAGGTCATTTCACCGTGAATTCTTATGCATTCAACTTAAATGTATTCTATGCCATAGATTTTCAGTTCCACCACCTCGGGTATTTTTGTATAAAACTACTAAGAGAGAATAGTTATTTTCCTATGGTTTGATGTGATGCCTTTTCCATGCAATAAGAGTAAGAAGTGATTTACAATTTTCAAGTATGCCAAAGATCATTTTCGATTGGGAGTTCAAAATTGTAAAATTAGAAATCATCGAAGCAAGGAATTCAATATTTACACAAGTGTGACTATGTTTTTTGTTTTTCCAAATCATGAAATGTGAGTATGTCAGGGGCTAACTTTTTAACTCACTGGTAAAATACAATATGCTTGGCTGCAAAGGGGTGAAAAAATTACAGTAAATCTAACATGGTCTAGGTTAAGTCGTGGGTGTTAATACAAACCACATTAATCTGAAGCAGCTGCATCCATTTACCTAAAACAGACAAACAAACAAACATTTTGGCAACTTGCCAAAGGTGGCCTCGGCGTGTTGATCAAAGTAGTCGAGGAAGATTTCCAAATGAGATGTTATTTGTAAACATTAAAAGGCAATAGAGGAAGATTTCCAAATGAGATGTTATTTGTAAACATTAAAAGGCAATAGGCAGTTCTCTGTAAATTACCTTAAAAGAAAAGACCCCTGAGGGTCACATCTTTTTAAGAAGACACGGCCTTGTATTGATGAGTGGGCTTTACTCAAAAGAGAGTATTAGAAAATATTTGTGCTGCCTCTATAATGCCGCTGAAAGAAATATGTGTATCTAAAAGTGCGCCAATTGGATTTCATTGGAGGAGCAGGCTTCACCCGAAGGAGAGTATTAAAAAGTATTCAATGTATCCGGCAGTAGTGCATGAAGCACAGAGCACTTGAGTGGAGAACTATGGTGGAAGTGGAGTACAAGGAAGGAATGGAACACCCCATGGATGACCCCTAAAGCCTATATTAGGTTGGTTTAAGCTTGTTTCTTTATCAGAATTCTAAAAATTCATATTTAGGATAACTTCAAATTCTTCAAAAGCTGTCCCTTCGATGAAATTCTAAATCCCTCTTTTTTACGAAGGATTTGGAATTTCAATAAATGATATAGAGAATGAAATTACAAGATTTCTTAAAGGTCTTTTGGATAGTTGGAATTTGGAATTCTAATGAAAGAAACATAGCATTTCAAATTTCAGGGGATAAGATGTCACATCATGATAAAAAAACCCAAACCTCTCAAATTCTAGTCATAAATTCCGATAAAGAAATAGGTGAATCGTTTACAATTCCTCCCATGCAGAGAAAAACAAAGAAGAAGAAGAAGGTTTGTTTGGGCTACTTCTGACCTGAGTTTCTTGCATATTTCAGGTTGGGCCCAGGCTTTATTTTTTTTTGGTCCCGAATAGTAATTAAGATGAGGTCAAGCTTAATCCTAGAAAGCCCAAAGGCTAGCCTGATACAGCCCACAAGCACAATCAGACCTTGTAAAAGTCTCGTTTCTAACAGTTTCCTTCTTTTACCCTCAATCGATGCCTCTTGACCCCTAGGCTGATTACTGGCCTGAATTGAGGGTCACGGGTACTATTTTCTGCAAGAGAAGATTGCTTAAAAGTGTGGGTCACTAGCTAGTATTATTTTCTGGCTTGGCTGTATGGTCCAGCCTGACTCAACAGGTTACGTACGAATGAAGTGGGCCACTAGATGAAATTTTTTCGAGTCTCGGCCGGTTGACTGAAACCAAAATGAATATTTTGGGCCCTGTAACTAAATGGGCTTAGCTCAAACAAGCTTGGGCAGGTGGCCTAGCCCATAGATAAAGATCGGTTGGAGCCCACAATGTTTAGTTATTATAGCAAATATTTGGGTCTATTAACCATTTTTGTAAACACATGATGGCCAAGCCAAAAGTAGGTTCAATCCCATTCAAGTTTGTCCTTGTTCTTTAAATTTTTTTTTTAACTTTTAATAACATGATTTTTTTATTTTATTTTTAACAAAACCTTTTGTTTTGCTGAGTTGGCCTAGTGGAAGTAAACCTGCCGTTATAGGGATCGATTCATTCCTGGAGGGTGATGTGGGAACGAGTGTGCTATCCACAGTGACACCTTATGATTTCCCTTTTTTTTTTTTGACAATTTGATAGGCCAACTTGGTGTGGCAATTCCTCACCCAACCCGCCAATCCAATTTTAACCCGACTCAGTAATTCAGGGTCGGGTCGATCCTTCTTTTTATGCTTAATTGGGATGCCCATCGTTCAGGCAAACCCGACCCAGGCCTGCATTGAGCAGGTTTCAGCAGTATGTTTTAGGCCTGTTGGTTGGATCCAGGAACCATTTTCAGGCCTAATATAAAACAATGGGTCACTACCTATACATACACTGATACACACAAAGTTGGCCTTATCCACCTTGACTCAAAAGGCATAAAGAATCTGTGAATGGGTTGGGCATGACCCTATGGGGGTTGGACAACATAAATTTCATCCAAACAAGCTGGACCCCTGCCGGATCATGTTCACACTTATCCACACAAATAAGTGAGATTTCAAGTGCCTAAGATAGTGTCCAGCATCGAATGGAGAATTTACATCCTCACAAAATTCGGTTTAGCAAAAAAGTTATCAGAAATAGAATGCCTCCTATTTGAATTAATGCAAATGAAAAGGAATTTCTATCTCATTTAAATGAACTTTAGTTTATTGCCTGGGCTGTGGGTGCAATCTTGTTAAATTTGCTAGCCTCATTCTTGTTTTAAAAGGGGTATTCCCCTTTGAATCTCTTTCATCTTTTTGATGATAAGATTTTCTTTTGTATTTTATTATTATTTTTGAAAATGAAGAACTCACTTACTCTAAAAGAAAAAAGAAAAGAAAGAGGACTTGGACTCCAACCCCCAACTCTCCTCCTCCAATGAAAATGGTTGTAAAATGCAGCAAGTTTCACCTAGCCGGTTTAGAGGCTTTACTAATGGAGTTGAGTGGAGTAAACGTTATTTTGAAGAAATAATAAAATATAAGCGAGTTATGAAGGTATTTCGTTTTTAGTTGTTTGTAACGGAAATTTTTTGACTTTTTTATTTAATTAAAAGTGGAGTTTTTTTGTCTTTTAATGGAGAAATGAGGTTACTTTTTTTTTTTTTAAATATGGTGGGAAATTTGAACTAAAATGTCTTGATAGGATTTTTTTTGATAGAAATGGGGGTTTTACCTTACTTGACTCTAAGGGTAGAGTTGCCAAACAAGATTCAAATCTTGGACATGCCACCTTCCCTCACTTGATAACTCATTCTCTCAACCAATGGCGATGCGTAATCCCCTCACCCAAAAGGCTTTTATTGATCCCCAAACCCTTACATGCGGTTAAGAAAAAAACAAGAAAAACCCCTCTCCTCCCGCAAAAAGAAAACCACTCAAAATCCAAAACATTTAAATCATGTCCCCCCTCCATTCCAATCAAAACAATCCCACCCCCACATGACAAGAATCCACCCACTCCCTCCCCAACACCGAACACCCAACACCACACCACTGCTCACACAAGGACCAACCCCAGAAAGGCCGCAACCCTCAAAACCCGCACATCACACTCCTCCCTCTCTCTCCTAAGTCCTAACAAAACGCCAAGTCCCCTCACACGTTACCCCAACGTGCCCCACTCCCCACACAAAAAAGCAAAGAAAAGCTCACCTCACCATCACTCCACTCTCCTCACAACTCCTTCCTCAAAAGCAGAGCCCTCCAAATCCAAAACCCAAACCCAGACACAAACACACAGAGGAAAGAAAAGAAAATCAGAGGAGGAAGGAAGAGGAGAAATGACGACCCGTGCTAACGTAAACGGAGGAGAGCACTATCCTGCTGCGACTCACCAACCCCACAACCACTACCACTACCGCCACCACCATCGCTCCTCCGCCTCCTCCGCCGCATCCTTCAAGGGCTGCTGCTGCTGCCTCCTCCTCCTCCTCACCTTCCTCGCCCTCCTACTCGTCGCCGTCGTCCTCGTCATCTTCCTCGCCGTCAAGCCCAAGAAGCCCCAGTTCGATCTGCAACAGGTGGGCGTCCAGTACCTGATCGTGACCCCATCGTATCTCTCCCTCAACATCACCATGCTCTTCACCGCCATTAACCCTAACAAGGTTGGGATCAAGTACACGCCTTCGAACTTCTTCGTCATGTATAAAGGGGTGCCTTTGGGGGTTGCTACAGTGCCTTCCTTCTACCAGCCGGCGCACAGTAGCAGGACTGTCGAGACTCGTGCTAGCGTCGACCGCGTCAACGTGCTCCAGCTCGACGCCATGGATCTCATCCGCGACGCCACCGTCAACGACCGGGTTGAGCTCAGGGTCACCGGCGACGTCGGCGCCAGGATCCGAGTCATGGATATCAATTCTCCTCGCGTTAAGGTCAGTTCCATCGTTCCCCCACCCCAAATTCTCGCCTGCCCGACGCTAACGTGCGCCGCGGGAGCTTGGATCCTCCTCTGAGTGGGGTCTAATTCAGAGAAATCCTGAGGTAAAAAGTAGAGTGGGGCCCACATTTCCTATATATATATGTTTTTTGGTGTTTTCAATCCGAATTTCTTCCATCACGGTTGGATTGGATTGATTACTTTTTCATTCAATCCAAACGTCCGGAGAGAAATTCGAATTTGAGGACACCAACTGTTTATTTTAATGATTAAAATGTGTGGCGGGCCCCACTGTAGAATTTCACCCACTCAGGGATCTCCAATTTTTAAAAATTTGTTTGAAATTTTGGATCTTGAGTTTTTATTTAATTTCTTGGGGATTTTTGATGATGATAGGTGTCGGTTGATTGTGCGGTTGTGATCAGTCCTCGGAAGCAATCGCTGACGTACAAGCAGTGTGGGGTGGATGGATTGAGCGTCTGAGATGGAAAAGACACGTCTTTTTTTTTCTCCTCTGTAAACGAAATTTTCAAGGAAAAATTCTTTTTCTCGCTTTTCTCGGAAAATTGAAATTGTAATTTGTGAATGGGAATTTGGGATTTGGGAACCGTTGCCTTTCCATTTCTCTCTCTCTCTCTTATCTCTCTTTTTCCATGTTTTGTCTGTTTGTCTCGTTTTGGGAAAAGTTGCTGATATTTTCCACCCTCGTTTCTGACGAACACACACTCCTGTTTTCTTATTACCATTGCAATGCGTTTAGAAATGTGGGGGGTGAAGGTGTCAGAAATCAGGGGTATAATGTCACTTGGGGGGATGCAGATTTGAGTCCTTCTTATTCTTTCTTCTTTTAATTTCATGATCCTTCATAATGCGCTGGAACATCAATCTTTTCCATCATTTGTGTGGCTTCCATTTGAGGAGGTGGGGCCTCTTGGTCAGGGCTGAACATATTCTCACCGACCCGTCCTAGCCGTTCAATTCAGTTGCTTGATTTAGTTTGAATTTTCTAGGTAGATTGATGCAGGATGTGAAAGATTGAAGATTCTATTCACACAGGACAGAGGGTCCCACAACGCAGGAGAGATGAGCCACTTGATTAAAGTGGACATTTCTAGACATGGGATTCGACCATTGATTTAATTAATACCTGCCAATCAGGATTTCAGGGAATGGGATTTGTTCTGTGGTTTGGCTCTGCAGCTGCAAATGACTGCTAACGATAATCTCATTCCATAACTGAGGTTAAAGTGGGGCCCACCCACCTTAATTACTCATGTTTATGTAATCCCACTTGGAAATTAATGTACATTAAGATGTAATGCAGGCGTTTTATGAATAATTATATCTTATAATTATGGTGGCAAGCATCAATGGTCCACCAGCAGAGTGTCCCAACCACAGGATCAATCAAGGTCAAGGGCACTTTAACCCTTTTATGTCTTGTTGTTCCACATCATTCAATCAATGATAACAAAGTGGGGTTTTGCAAAGTTATAGAATAAGATTGATTGGGGATAATTTGGCAATTGATCGTACCAAATATTTAAATAGCCGATTAGTACAAAAATCCGTGTTAATCATGGATTAGAATTCTATTAATTTTAGAAACAAGGGAGATGGGATTTCACACGCGAGAGTATATTAGTAAATAGTGGTGGAGGGAGAATATGTTAGCAATTATAGAAATAAAAAATAATTTGTTAGTAGTTGTAGAAATAAAAAATTAGTAGAAATCGAAAATAATTTAATAGTAGTTGTAGTAATAAAAAAATAACTTCCCATTAAAATTAGATTCAAAACCATCTTAACTTTATGTATTACAATTTGAGGGTTCTGTGGGTACCATCATCTTGTAGGTGGGCGCCACTGTCTATGTACAGTAGATTCTGCAAAATCACTCTAGATTGCAAGATTACGACACCCATTTCTCCTCTGCCTCTGCAATTTTATTTTTATTTTTATAGTTGTTCTCATGCCAGTTGAAAAAGAACCATTTTTTTTTCTTGGGCTGTTTTCATGCCAATTGACAGTAAAATGTGCCCACACAGGTATCCAAAAGGGGCACGGGCAATTTGTATATGCGGTCACAAAATAGAAAATTGTGGGCCCCCTTGTGTTGAAAATTGGGGAAAAGGAATCTGCACACCACCCGAGAATCAAATTCAAGAACCCATAATTCTTCCTTTCAATTTTGTAGTTATTATATTTTAAAGAAGATTAAGAAAAGAAGAAGGTTGACATGTTTCTAGTAAAAATAATTAGAGGGCCCCCCATGTCACATTGTGCTTTTATTCTCCCACTTCTTAGATATGTTCTCCCTTTTACTTTATTATTATCATATACTCCCTTTCATTTTTTATTATTTTGAAAAAACCCATATGAGCTGATAATTGCAAAAGGCCCTGTGTTTTTTTTTTTTATTCTTTTTTTTTTTTTTAGTTTCAAATTGTTAAAAAATCTGTAAACCACTGGTGAAACTGGTGGGGTTGTTTTATCCAAATGATCCAAACCAATGGGGGGGTGGGGGTTAATGTAAAAAAGAAAAACCTTTCATTCAATATTAGAGATGAGCTTGTAAACGTGACTCTTCCAAGCAACCTTTGTTTGAAATAACCTCTTTACTTTTTCCTCATCTTCACATGGGCCTTGCAATTAATTGCATGTCAATTATAAAATAAGAACTAGAGGCTTCTTCAAGGAAGTTGAGATGGGTTCTTATAGTTCTTTGATAGTGGAGAAAAGGTAAGTCTAAGAAGGGCCGAAAGTTCATAAAGAGGAAAGAGAGGGAGGGTGGTGGGAGTCAGCTCAAAAGCAACTCTTCAAAGAGGGCTTTGTAGATGGACATCTGCAAAGAAGACGCCGTTCATTGCCCCCTTAATTTCCTTAAAAGGGGTTTAGCTCTTTTTAGGGCATGTTGTGTACATGTTTTTTTTTTTTTAGAAAAATCATAGAAAATAGAAATGGTTCTTCATGTCTCGTTCAACTGCCATTTTAGTGAAAAACTATACTGTTTCTGCATTATGCTGAAAAGGTTTTCCGTGAATCCTACTTTCCACAGTGCTTCTGTATATCATTGAAGAAAATCGGCTCCACGCACTTATTTATATATATATATATATATATATTTTGCAGAAAATTCATTTTCGATCACGAAATGCAAAAAAATAAGTTTATTTTTTCTCGTGAAAAGGCAGCCATATCAAAATAGAAGTTTCATTCACTGTGGAAAATCATTTTCACTTTCCACACTTTTCTTGGAAAAAAGTAGCTGTAAAATGTGCCCTTAAAAGTCATTTATTCCATCTACTGAATTTGTAGGAATTCCGAGACTTTATATCTCAATAAGTGGTTAAAAATGAAGGAAACGTGAATATTAAAAAATAACTATCACATAACCTCTTCGATGAGTAATGAATGACCAGCCAACTAGTAATTCAAATTTTAGGAAAGTCAAATTCTCACCGCTTGTATCTTTCACCCTATAGCCGTTCTTCACTCATAAACTATTCAATAATCATTCGGTGGAGCCCATTTGATCACGAATTTCTATGTATTCAATTCCTATATATTTTATATGATGAAACGCTCCCTAACTTGTATTTGATACCATAAACTAATATAATTACACAAAAAGCTGGTGTGATGCATAGGAAAATTCTCCTTTAAAACTACATCATCATTAAATATACTACAGCTGGGCTCACCTACAATCAGTCTAATCTCTCCCACATTGTGAATTTACACTCGTTCCCTCTAAAAATTTATCCCCTCCCCCCACCACCCCCCCCCCCCCCCCCCCCCCCCCACACACACACCAAAAAAAGAAGAAAAGGATCGAGTCACGTTTCAAGATCTGCTTATAAAATCATCAAACTTTGCACCCTATAATCAAGAATTAAGATTTTTAAATTATTATGAAATTGGCCAACCCTTAATCCACATTGTACTTTTTATTCTCTCTATCTTTGTGATTTACACGCATCCAACTGAAAACTCCACACTAACGGAGCGTGCTTTTAAAGAGTAGACCCTGATTTATGAAAGACCCTGAATCCCCTTTTATCTTATCTTATATAAAGAAGAAACATTATAGCATGACTATTGCTTGCTAAAGGTACAGACCCTTTTGAATAAAGGGATAGGTGCAGCAGACCCATTTAAAGAAGAATTGGAATTTGCATAGGTGACCCAATTGAGTTCAATCAATTTACCTGCAACTGAAAGTTGTTTTGTTCTTTGCGAGTTTTAAGACCTATGGGCAACTGAATTTATAGGTAGATTGAATTCCAAGTACAAAAGGGCCCCAAACCAGCCAAACGCGACGCTTAAGGGGAAATGAAATCATAGGGCCAGGGAAAAAAAAGAAGGTGAGGGAAGCTGCTAATTGCAGGAACCCAGCAGAATGAGGCAGAGTTAGTTACTGGACCAATTTGAAAAGCAAGTGGAGTAGAGGTAAGAGTAGCTAGTGGTGCCTTTTCCAGTTTTCCTCCTTTACGTGGGTTCAGATAAAGTCTCCCATGAATGCTGACAAATAAAGTTTAGCTGCCTGTCCAAAGACAACCAGAATTGCGCATGTTCCACGCAAAATCCAAGTGTTTGGCATCTAAAGATTCTTTCCTGCTTTCTACTTGAACATCTGAAAATCATATCCGGATATTATGTGGCGATTCTTCAAGTAGAAAAGCTTCAAGGTCATGGAGTCAAAGATCAGTGTGATAAGAAGGGACAGACCTCACTCTCTTCATAGAGTGGTAGGTTCATGTGGGTCCATTTCTTTCCAAGAAATGGAAAATTCTAAAAGGGGTAAGGGCACCCCTTGCATGACTTGGCCTTCATCATACCACTCGCTGGTTGCTTGTGGGGCTTGTGGTCATATCCACTGAGATTATTGGCTTTCAAACATATGTACATGGAAATAAAAGTCACCAAACCCTCACACATATCACTTCCAATTAAGATGCAATCTAACACAGAGCTGGAAAAGGTCAAGTTCATTTTGGGTCCGTACTGTACCAGTATCCAAAGGCAGAATTGCTATGGGTCCATTGGCATTGCTGGTAATGAATCACTATGACATCATGGCGAAGGGCCTTCTACCAAACGGCCATAGAGGAAAATGAGTCGAGATCCAACAAAGGACCATCAAAACATCCACCCTTCTGTAGGAGCTGATTCCCACCTTTCCCCTCTATGAAATTAAATACTAGAAACTTGATGCCTCTCCCACTCAAGCACTTTAGATAAATTCCACTTTCCAATGAACTAAGAATTCAATAGGAATTGGGTTAAAGGTCTCTGAGCAAGTAATCTGCTTCCAAGGATCTGATGAAATCCAAGCAACAGATCTTCAACCTTCTCTCACCTTTTTATCTTTCTTCCTTTTTTTCCCAGATACGTTCTTCTTTTGCCCTCTTTGATATAAGAGAAGAATTTCACTTTGGTATAAAGATAATGTGAAACGGGAATTTGGCAGGCTTAATTTTAAAGCCAACATTGATCTTGGAAACCCTAAAATAGCTGCAAACATCAGCATATACTTGGTCTACTATATCATATGCTTAGCATATAAAATTTTGCATTTCCAAATTATTCTTCGGATCATACTGAACCTCAGTGGGTTGAGTTGAGTCATATGTGGTGGCCTCGGCCCCAAGGCCACCTTCATTTTGAATTCTGTCAGGCCCTTCTAAGAACAAATATTTAGGCGCCCACAGAGCTGCATCCCAACAGTTGCACAATGGAAAGAAACTCTTTTAGGCAACAATAACACACACACACACAACTGTCTCCAAATGGATTTTGGGCACTGATAATGGTCATTAAATTCAACTAACTGGGTTTGAGAAAAGTCGAAAATGATCGAAGAAGATCACTCATTTACAGCAAACTAGAATGAATTACACACGTTCACTATTTTACCCCTGATCAGCTCAGTGCTTGTGGCATATTTCCATCTAAATATTTGGCTCCCTGCTTCTTCTTATGTCACTCTGTATGAGAGGTCCAGAATATCAAACCACTGCATGCAAATGATCAATCAATTAGCACAGAAGTTACTAATACAGCAACATAAATACAATCAAACCAACAGAACCTACCTGATCAATACAAAGACACATTGCAAGACACCAGCAGTGCCCGTCCAAGCCGAAGGGCCAGTATCTGTAAGTGCATCTTGGACCAATAGGCCCACAGATGCTGCTAGAGAGACAAAAGATACCACATATGCCAAGAAAAGCCAAAGTTTCAACCTACATTTCAAGAAGGATTATTTTATTTTTTTTCCATTTATTGCTAGAGGCATGTCTAAAGCAGCAATTCAATACTTTCAGCAGTCAATGGCCGCAAGTAATTAAAGATATAAAACTAGATAATCACGAAATAAAATCCCATAATGTCAGCAGCAATACTTCTTGTACACACAAGTCAACAGATACCTACAGTCATACACACCATATACACAGCCACTACCACACTATGCAATTTATTTCAAGGGGAGCAGTAGTAAGAATTCTTGTGAGCATATTGTTCCTTTTCATGAGGGAAAAAAGTTACTCCCAACACATCATTCTCTTGAGAATAGATTGCATTTCAGTATCAAGTGATCCTGTGTCCTCTGGAGCAGCAAATGAATAATGAAGCCATCAAGGTGAAGAGGCAAGGGGTCAAGTGTCGTCCAAGCATCTGATCTTCATCAACTTAAAAAAGACGAAGATGATGATGGGAGAGAACTTGTGAATGAAAATACGGATAATGAACAACAAGACCATGGTTCCATGGCTATAGATCATATGAATGATCTTCTTCAGATTCAACCATCTCAAAGGAGAGTTTATCATTGAAGTCCAATCTGTATCTTTGGTTTCGACGCTCCTATTGATTTTATCCTCAGGGATTACAGGTGGCAATCAGTTGCGTGCTCAATAGTTAGATAGGGGCTCATACTTCGATTCAACAGTTCATGGATGTCTAGCAGAAGTTCAGACAATTAAAATATGCATGTGCTTAAATACACTAACAAAAAGTATGTTCTGCATGTGGAAGATATAGAAGTTGACAGAGAAGCTACTGATCAGTTTGTATGATGCTGAAGATGGTGTTTGATGCAGGAGATCAGAGACAACAAACTTGACGAAGAATCTTCTCCAACCTCCTAGGGTAATTGATGCATCTTCACAAAATGAGATAGGCACATCACAAGCCCGAGAACAGGCCTCACATGGAAACAATCAGACCAGTAGGGTCACGTTACGCCTAGCCAGGCCCAGCAGATTGCATGCCAGGATCAGTGAAGCATTTGTAAGGCCAGATGAGCCAAGCTAGGGCCAACCGACCCAGTTGAAGGGTCCCAGAGGCCAACTGATGCGGCTCAAGAGGGAGCCTACCAGGTATGCACCAGGCACGACAACAGCTGCACCAGGCCACGCCAACCCCAGGCACATCCAGGCCCATGTCAAACCAAACCAGGACACAACTTGGCCCATGATGTGGTCATGGGTGGTCCATATTCAAATGGGCATTATCTCGGTGTTTATTACAAGCAACTAGATCTGATGCACCAAAACCATGTGCGAACAACGCAAAATTGGATCCAATGATGTATCTTAGTGTATTTTGGGTACAGGATGATGATAAATTCAGAATTGATGTAGATCTTCTCAAACAGAATATTTAAATGATGTATATTTTGAGTACAATGGGGGATTAAGGTGCTGAGTTTAACTAATGTATATTTTGAATATTATTGGAGATTAAAGTGTTAAACTTCATACAACTAGGATGTTTTACTAATATTTGATGTATAGATGATAAAGGTAAATTGTAACGTGTGATACTCTCTCCCCCCCTCCTTAAAATAACTCTCTAAAGAATTGGAGGGAGAAAAATTTGCCTTGCAAGATTTTGGATATGAATCTGGGTCTGAAGTTGGGTTTGGGTTCAGATGGATCCATCGAAGTTGAAGTCCGATCCTGTATAATAGATTCATATCCAGTACATTAAGTGGTCACCAAGTCTGGGTCTAGGTACATTCTGGAACTGTTCTGCAGCCATCCCATTTACATCCCTATCCAAAATAGTTTCAAGTTTATACCCAAGTTCAGGGGACGGACAAATTTAGAAGCAGCTATATTCTAGCCGATGTCCACCCCCATATCCATCATCTGAGGAGCAACAGTCACCTCAACTTGAAATCCCTGAAGAAAAACCAATGGAAGTTGCTCGACATCAGCGGCGACCATGATTTTTTAAGCACACTAGAAGTTGCAACCGTGCACATCCTTGGGACACCCAAAGGTTATGGTCCGAATTTTGGGGCCACTCTCCCTGTGAAATATAAGTCATTGCTCCAGCAGTTGCAGCCTGGATAATAAATACCTTTCTAAGGATACAAGATTCAACATAAAACACTCAGGTCAAGAGCCTCCATTCTGCCACTTTGTCCTTGCGAACAAGCACTTTCGAAGATCTTCAGCATTGAGAATCTTAGGTGAGGTTCTGAACAACCTCGACCTAAGGGAGAAGTCACTGAAGAATATTAAAGGGCTTGTAATGTATTTTTGATTGCAAGTATAATGTACAATATATTGTAATTGAAATTTCAGAAAGAAATGATGTTTGCATGTGCTTCACTCTTAGCAAATTCTTCTTTAAATATTTCTACTTATGTTGATTGGCTTCTTTTTAATAACATTTTAGTTACCATAAAAAAAAAGGGGGGGAAATCTAATTAGTCAATACTTTATAATCCGTGCCTACCATAAATGGGCAATGACTTCCTAAAAGATTGACTAAATCACATAACCTTGGGCATGTTGGAAACCGACTTGTAAGCTATTTGATGTAACTAAGTTTGTGATATTTAGACTCTTTTTGGGATTCAAGAACAGGCTGAAAAAATAAACAACAAACTGAAATCCCAAATATATGTGTCCTAAACCACTAAAGGACCAACTAAAATAAGAAAGCAATTTCTAACAACTAATAATCAATAAATCCCCTCTTAGGAGGGTTATGCCCCAATCTCCATGGCATGTGTAACAATGGATACAAAATTGAAGGCACTAGAATGCATCTCACACACTAGAGGAATTCTAATCAATACATCCTATAGGGTAAGGGTAATCAACAATGCACCAGCCAATCAATAAAATTCCTCCATGACGGGGAGGGAGCAAGAGCAAAAGATATACAAATGCCTTCTCTCATTATAACTAATGGTTGTTCAACTTACATCCTCTTCATACAATGAGGAATGCATACTGTCATTGGTTCGAATCACTGGCACAGTCCAAGGATTCAAATTCTGGAATACATTAATCAGGTGCCTCCATGCACCATTACATTAAAGCTAATGATAATTAATAACCATTTATTTTATGAGTTCCGCCACCTCTCAAGTAATTGTTATTTAGAGATAAAACCATAACTACATAATCAGAATGAGGCATCCAATAACTCAATATTCGTAGCCACTCCTTATTTTTTTGGAAAAAGTATACCACTCCTTATTTATTGAAGTATTCTATACCATTCCTATTTAAGGAAACACTTCTAGGAGAGAGTACTTCCTCTTCTCATACTTTCTAGCACTCACATAATCAGAATGAGACATCCAATAACTCAACATTCGTAGCCACTCCTTATATTTTTGGAAAAAGTATACCACTCCTTATTTATTGAAGTATTCTATACCATTCCTATTTAAGGAAATACTTCTAGGAGAAAGTACTTCCTCTTCTCATATTTTCTAGCACTCACACAAGTATACCCCTTTTCAAGTTCATGTTGTGAAGCCCATCTTACATCATCATCATCATAAAGCCTTGTCCTAGCTATGTTGAACATGAATTTTGTTTCTCCATTTCGATCTATTCCCATCATACAATAGTCCATATTTCTTTTCTAGACTTCCTAATTTGGCTCATCATCATAAAGCCTTGTCCCAACTATGTTGTACATGAATTTTGTTTCTCCATTGTGATCTATTCCCATCATACAGTAGTACATATTTCTTTTCTAGACATCCTAATTTGGCTCCCTTTTGAACACTTAGCAATAGCACAAACAAGTAACCACTATAATAATCCAACAGAATTTTTAAAAGATGAGTGTTTGTTGGTAGGAAAAAAATAATTTGAGAAAATGGATGCACTTACAACGTGTATAAGACCCATTCAAAATAAATAAATAAATAATAAAAAAGTGTATAAGATATGGAATGGATGCATACTGATTATGCTAACTTGGGTTGGATAATAGATTGAGCATGTCCAAGGCTCTACTTGTTGCATGAGTCAATGAAACTTCAGAACTTGGAGGTTATTTAGGGCTGAATTCACAAGCGAAAATTTTTTTGTGCTTCATCCAACTATGGTCACAATACATTAACACTATCATATATATATATATATATATATATTTAAATTAACCCACACTTTAATTGTCACCCACACTTAAATTGTTCGTGTGGTTAGGAAGTCCAGTAATGAGCTGGACGTCCCGGCTTTGAACCGTTTGGGGCCTTATCCGATGCATGGTGGTGTTGTGTATCTGGGGTTTTACCAATAATCAACCGAAGGGGGGTCGGCGGGTTCATCGTAATAAAAAAAAAAAGTTCCATGGATATGATGAAGTTTTACTATATCATACGGAACAACTAAATTTCATGTACTTTGACCCTTTCTAAAAATCAGTGGATTACAGATAAATATGTGTAAGGCCAAATTTGGCATTCAATACTTCTTTTGCTAGTCAGTATATTTCTGGTCACGCAGTGGGTGTCTATCAATCCGTCTTTCAAGAGCTATTCTTCCGAGCAAATTATGATGCATTGAAAGGAGTTCGCTCTCCCCCTGTTAGGGCAAACTTAGTCTAGTTTAGTGGAATGTTCTAGTTTATTTTGGTTTCCCTAATTTCATGCTTTTGCTTGTCACTATATTTCTCTTGTACTGATTGTGTGTTTTTATTAATAAAAGTAGCCATTAAAAAATAAATAAAAAGGCATTCAATTCTATGCACACCCACCCACAACCCACCCACCCACAATGTCCCAAATATTTTGTTAATACATTCTATAGACGATGAAAATTCTTTATTACATTAAAACAAACCCCAAACAGCTGAATTTAACGAATTAAAGCAGAACACATGTAATATGAACTAAGAGGTCCCCAAATAGATGAGAAAAATGTTTCAATCAAAAAGTTGATGGTGATATGTAACATGAGTTTACTTCTAGATCACTTGAAAGAGACAACCTTTTTTTATCCTAATACACAATCAACTTTTTAAAAGAGAAAATGTTGGAAGGAAGTGGCAAGAATCTTAATTTTGAAGATATGTCTAGCATATTAAATGTCTGTTGGCGACAGAATTCATCAGGACTAAATGAATCCCGTAAATGAAACAACTAATTTTAACCAGAAAATTGCCTGATTTCATGTTATATTAATTCCTCCAATATATAATCACGTCAAGCCAGCAAAGAACAAGTTCTAAGTCGGCCAATCAAGTTTCCAAACTTGGTTATTACTCATTAGCAACTGCATCCCATCAATAGCTTAGGAATAAAATTAGCTTAAGAACACTAACTTGTGTTATCATCCGGGAGGTGTGTCCGTGATAACTTCAACATTGTTGTTGTTCTTTTTGAGCATTTAAAACAAAAATTGCACGAGGCACCAAATAAGTCAGTCATGGGCAAGCCAACAACTTGACATCCAAGCACCTTGGCAGCTGTATCCACAATACGATCACTGCAACTGGTTCTAAAATTTTTGTTCCTCTTGAAATTCACCTTCAACACTGAAAAAGCTTCAAAGCAGTGAAGAAGAATAGCTTTGATGATTGTAGTTCCCAGGAACACCATGAAAAGATGTAAGCATGTTGGTGGTACATTGTGAGTTAGTAACTTGAACTTCTAGATAACCAAGTTTGACCCATCACATAGAACCAATGAATGATTCTCCTATTGAATATATGCACACACATGCCTGTGTTATAGTTGTTCTTTTTCTTTCTTTTTTTTTTTTTGGCTTTTTTTTTTCTTTTCTCAAAATAATGTCGCAGTTGTTATCTTTCTTTCAGAGTGACTTCAAAGATGCATAAACACCAAAAAACCTACATGTTTGTTTCCATGAGACATGGAATGGAATAAAATTAACGGTCAAATCAAGAGAAAAAGAAAGAGGGGTTGAGACTAAAAGCACTGAATGACAAAAAGTTACTCCTACTCTTTTTGTCATTTAGTGCTTTCAAAGAGTACATTTTTTTTCATTTAGTGCTTTTTAAGAGTAGTTTTTTCTCATTTTCTGCCAACTCCCTCCTCTCTCTCTCTCTCTCTCTCGATTTGACCCTTAATTTTATTTCATTCCACCCCCTCATGCAAACAAACATGCCTGTGAACAAATGACCTATTAGAACCTCCATTACTTACACGAACATCATAGCCCCCCCTACCCATACTTGTGATTTAGAGTTAAAAATCTCAAAACTACAATTCAAAATTATGACCAGGTGTAAGATGAGTAAAACTTAAATCCAAGGAAAGCTAAAAGATCTGTGAACACTCCTGCTGTAAAGCCAGGCATGAATTTTAGCTCAAATCAGTCAAGCAGCATTAACTTCCAATGCAGCAAAGCCCATGCGTAGATGTTCCATGCCAACTGTCCAAATCTAAAATTGAATCTCTTTAAATTAGCACGGGAGATGCTCCAATTTGTTTCTGTGGATTGATTTATCACAGGAAGTAATAAACACGTAGGCGAGAAACACGCACACAAAACAGTAGCAAATACGCGGTTACTCAGTGCATGACTGACTGCATTCAAACACGAGACATGCAATGATTTGATATTGCAATGTTCTGACTTCCAACAAAAATGGAATCCAGTTCCAATATATCGCCGGTGCAGATTGCTGATGAGACACATCTACAATGTAATTAACATACTTACGAAAATATTCCCCCAAGCCCCTTTCATCTTCTCCATACTTTTTCAGGCAAGAGATAAACGGAACCTTTTTCCACTTCTCTTCTTTCGTATCATTTCGTCACTGCTTTATCTTTCAAAACTTAATGTGGGAATGTATGTAGCATGCATCTCTATTACAGAAAAGAGGTCCACACATGCCAACATCCATAAATCCAACCACTCATCTATCATCGAATCCCTTTCCCATCCGGACTGAAATCGGCCTTTTGCATCCAACTTTTCCACTAAACCCTAATTAAATCAATGTCATAAGTGACCCCAATCCATCATGTCTTTCCTCACAACATGATTCCGGTCTTTGCTTGCCTCCCCCTTTTCCCTATTTTTAGGTGCTGTCTTATGCAATTAGAGTGAGGTCTTTTTTCCACCCTCTAATCACAAAAATACACAACCTCGTATTGATGCGCACTGAATTCTACACAGCTAAACCTAAAACCTAATCACTGCAGATTCTACAAGATAAAAAAAAATCCCAAATTCAATCACCAAAAGCTCGTGAAACAGCCAAAAACCCTAATTCGAATGCATCAAACACAATTTTCCATAAAACCTCCAAAAACAAATTGAATGCTTCAACATGCACTGCAAAATTGATGGAACAGGGAGGGATCAAACCTCCATTCGCTTTCTTCGTAGGGAGAGTAATCGATGTCTTCTCTTCTGACGCAATTGAACATCAAAGCCGCCAGCGATGCGAAAATTCCTGCCGTAAGAGAAATCGCCCAAAAGCATTGAGAGAGAGAGAGACTTGAGAAATGAGAAACCCTAATTGTTGGAAAAGGGGTCGAATTGATCGAGAAAGAGTGATATACCGGGAAGGTAGTGAAGGAAGGAGACCTTGGCGGAGCTGCAGACGACGGCGTCGACCCAAAACCACCAGCCGGCGCCGAAGACGGCACCGGCGACGCCCGGCCCGAAGATCGCCCACAGCTCTGCGAAATCCATCCGACGTGGCAGAAGCAGAAGCTGGGCTTCGTTGCTTGATGAAGAAGTTGAGATCCGGCAACAGTCGCCGAGGAATATAAATAAAACTTTCTGCTCTTCTACTTCTACATCTACTTCTTCTTTTATAAAGTGATAATTCTCAAAAACACTACTCGAATTCGAGTTGGAGTTTTCGGGAAACAATTGCTGGGGTCCGGGGCCCACCTGGGGTCCATTGAGTGGACCAAAAATACTCACCCACTATTTACATGGGTTCCACCCATTTTGCACCCTTCGTTCCCAAACCTTTGGGAACGACTAATCTCTCCGGGTACAGAGGGAAGCTCGATAAACTCTCCTGTAGCCCTAATGTGGTAGTGTAGTTTCGAACTTACAATCTTCGGGTGCAAACCGTAGTTTTATGCAAACTGAGTTATCCCTTGAGGTTTAGATAGTTATATGTGAATAAATAGAACTTGTGGGCCACGAATGATGAGGGTTATAATTATTGGATTGAGCTGATTTTATGCAAAGAAGCAAATCTTTAGATCCCCCATGTCCCATCCCGAGGTGGACCAGCATGTGGGCTCCACGGTGAGCTGCACAAGCACGTGCTCGCACACGTGCATTATCTTATGCATGATGTGCACCCCTAGTGGGCCCACCTATGGATGATCCGAGTGGATGGAGCCCCCCTATGGTACACATGCCCCATGAGTTTGCACTCATGCAATTGGACAACACAGTTCAATTGACTATGCGTTTGGCTGTAGTAACTTCCTAGCGATTGGTTAAATCGCTGGGGGGCCTACCAAACGCAAATATAAGACAACGACAAGCTACCATAACAACGACAACTTCTAAAACCTTAAATCGCTGATATTTGATAATCTCGGTCTCCCCAGCTTTTATGCAGCATTAGCAACAAATATTATAAAATTACCAAATTATCCAATGCTTAATAGTATAATGACATATGATGCCCTTATTCAACTACAAGATGTTATTGTTTATAATGTCTTTTTTAGTAATTGTGACGATTACAATAGCTGTCATATTTTTTATACACCAAACACATTAGCAACAGCATTAACTTCTTTTCACAGCTACTAAGGTAGCGTTTTTTCTTTAGCATCAGCAATAGCATCTACATAACATCAATCGCTATCAATAGTTGCTGTGACCAAACGCACCCTATGTGAATGGACTAAACTTGTGGGCCCCATAAGATAAGGTTAGAATGATCAAATGGGGTTGATTTTTATTATTGCCACTTACAGCATTGGTAAACTTGAATTTTTAGGTTTTCCGCAGTTCTATTTCTATAAACCTTGAATACAAATGTTCAATGCCAATGTGTTTTCTTCTATGCATTCAAGTTTTTGTGCTTAAGAAGATCTGAAATTCTTCTTAAAAAATTCAACAAATTAATCATCTGAACTGTGAGTTAAAAGTTTAGCTTAGAACTCTAGTCTAAAAAATTTAGGACGAGTTTTAACAAAACTAGATTTGAAGATTTGGCAAAGTGAGAAAACTCTGAGACTCAACTACAGATTCTGAACCCCAGGGGTGTGTCGAGTGGTCAGGACCACGGTTCCTCCCTCTTCCGGAGTTAGAGGTCTTGGTATCGACTCCCAGTTCCCCCCTCTTCAGGAACCGCATATTAAGTCTACTTGTGCTACCCCCTAGGGGTCACAAGGGGTTTTACCCGGCTTTTCTCTAACCCCGGAGGAAATAGTCCAGCCCAAAGGGTTGGGAACCCTCCATTAGGGGGAAAAAAAAAACCTCCAGATTCTACAAGTTGCTTGGCTAAACATCTATGCTCCAAATTCAACCTGCATATAAAATTGAAATTATGTTTATGAGAAATTTGAATTATGAAAGAACTATCGGTTTGAAATTCAGTGCATGTTATTGGCTAATTACAAATCCATCATAGCTGCAAATATAAACCTAGATCATGGTGGATTTCATGCTCCTTCATAGATGCAAATCAGCCGCTGATGTGGGTGTAAAAGCATTCCCATTGCATGATTTAACTTTGGGATATTGGGTGGTTGTAGACCCTCCCAATGATGGCACGTTTTTTGGACCTGTCATGGCTGAAAAAGAAGAAAAAGGCCGAACAATGTCCCTCTAGACCTCTTTGGGATATTAGGTGGCTCTAGACACTACCGAAATCCTAGAAGAGCATATTGAAATCCTACCAAACTTGAATTAGAGTTCAAGCAAGACGATACTTTGTTCGAAATATTCAAATGGGAACTACTTGTCACCGTAGTTCCATGAGAACTATTGGTAGGGCTCACTTAGCAAGTGGGGCAACCTAGCAACCCATTCAAACCGTGCACAAATAGGGACCTCTTTGATAGTCACTGATCTCAAGGTCTGGCATCCATCCGAATGGATTGCACCGTTGGATGGAGGATTGTTTAAACTTGTGGGTCGTGGATGAAAGGGTTAGAGGCATCGGATTAGGGTCCCATCCAACTTGATATGTGAGGTGGTCCTACATAGATCTTTCCATCCCCAAATGAGATCCACAATTGACCCCCATAAAAAGTTCTTAGTGACTATGTGAAGATAATTCTCACCACAACAAAGTCATACATTCTTAACCTACACAAGAGAGTGTAATGCCTAAATAGCATATTTTCCTCCGTTAAGAGAGGAGGAAAAGCGGCATCTATATAATGCCTAAATTGCAGGTTTTCCTCCACTGAAAGAGGAGGAAAAGCGACACCTATATAATGCCTAAATTGTAGGTTTTCCTCCACTGAAAGAGGAGGAAAACTTGCACGGAGGAGTTGGGCCTCCATCAGTTTGAAAAAAAAAAAAAATATGAGTCCATCATCCAATGATCAATCTAACTGTTTGTCAAATATAATTGGCTTTTAATACTATGACAATATGATGCTACTATTTTAGAAGGCGGTAAAATCTGCATATTACTATGTCTGATCTTTTAAGAAGGAATCCTAAATATCTAAATGACTAGAGAAAAACCACAGACTATCCTAAACCTCCAAATGGACCACTTCAAATGCATTCACATGTCCAAAATTGCATGAGGAATGATCTAATTAGAATCCAACAATCTAAATTTCTTTGGGGGCCCAAAGCTTTGATAGCTGGGACAGAATGATGGTTTTCTACCCAAGTGGCTAGAAACAAATATAAAATCTTCTCATATATAACCTTCACTAAGGTTACGTCTCTAATCACATAGATTTCGCAAAATAACCCTATCATACCTATCTTAGTTAGAATGTAGAATACAATTCTATAATAGCTTTTTGATCTTGGTCAGAATGGAGTTGTATGGCCTGATGTATGAGGGATAAAACTACAATTGCAGGTTTTCCTCCGCTTAGAGAGGAGGAAAAGCTATATCCGAATACATCCTACATTGCAGGTTTTCCTCCGCTAAGAGAGGAGGAACTCCATTGAAAAAGGTATAAAACCTGAAGTGGGCCTTCATTTGTTTGAAAAAAAATGAGTCCATTGTCCAATGATCAATAAATTGGTTTGTCCACTGTAATTGACTTTTAATATTTAGATATGGCAGTATTATACTGCTGTTTTAGAAGGTGGTAAAACCTACATATCACTATGTATGGTTTTTTAAACGGCGGTAAACCAACACAGTAAGCCCTTGCCAGTTGTTATGATGAAGATTTTCCTTCGTTTTAAACAGCGGTAAAGCTCCATTTTTAGGTTTGCTACTTTTATAAATAGGGGCAAACTCGCTAAGTAAGCCCATGTAATCTTTTAGTTTCGGGTTTGTTCCTTTAAGGGCTCCCATCCCACGTCTTGGCCTTATTTCAATACAAGTAGTACCCTTAAGTAGAAAAAAAAAATGTGGACCATGACTAGAGAAAAACCACATACTATCCTAAACCTCTAGATGGACCACTTCAAACGCATTCACATGTCCAAAATTGTAAGAGGAATGCTCCAATCAAAACCCAACAATCTAAATTTAATCAGGGCCCAAAGCTTAGATAGTCGGGTCAGAGTGATGGTTTTCGACCCATGTGACTAGAAAAGAAAATATCTTCTTACATATTTGGTGGGTGTGATAAACTTCTCTAAGGTTATGTCCCTAATCACATAGATTTTGCGAACCAACCCTATCATACCTAGCTTAGATAGAATGTAGAATACAATTGCATGACAGTTTTCTGATGTTCATTAGAATTGAGCTGTATCGCCTGATGTATAAGGGTGGACTCTTTAAAGACCCGAGCTAAACATGTAGAAAACTGGAGTAGCGGGCTTACTGTTGATTGTATTGGAGGTAAGGCTGCATCCTACCACGTAATGCCTAAATAGCATGTTTTCCTCCATTGAGAGAGGAGGAAAACCTATCAGGTTTTTTAAACAGTTGTATACTAGTATTGTAAGCACTTTTTAGCTGTTATGATGAAGACTTTATGCCGTTCTAAACGACTGTAAAGTTGCATTTTTAGATTTGCAGCTTTTATAAACAGCAGCAAACTTGCTAAATAAGCCCCCAAACCTAGTTTCTGGTTATGTGGTCTGGAATTTTAGAAAATGACAACCCACTCGTACAAGCGGCAGTGAACTTGCAAATGAACCCTAATCCACTTCCGTAAGTAGACTTTGTTTTAAAAAATAATAAGTTTTTCTCTAGATATAAGTGGGGTCAACGTGTCGAATTATCAGTGGTGTCAGGGGCACGATATTGAGGGAGAAGGGAGGAGAGGAATTGAAGTCATACTCAACACACACACCAGAGTACTCCAATCAAAATCAAACAATCTAGATTTTATCTGGGCTCAAAACTTGGACAGCCGAGTCAGAATGATGGTTTTCTACTCATGTCATTAGAAACGAATATAATATCTTCTCACATATTTGGTGGGTGTGATAACCTTCTATAAGGTTACATCCCTAATCTTATAGATTTCATGAAGTAACCCTATCATACCTAACCTAAGTTAGAGTCTAGAATACAATTGTATGATAGTTTTCTTAACTTGGTCCAAACTGAGTTGTATCGCCTGATGTATTAGGGTGGACCCTTTAAAGACCCGACCCAACCATGTAAAAAATAAGAGTAGCAGACTTACCGTCTATTGTATTGGCGGTAAAGCTACAATTACAGGTTTTCCTCCACTAAGAGTGGAGGAAAAGCTGCATATAACCACATAATCCCTAAATTGCATCTTTTTGTAATATTAATATTTCCTCCATTGAGAAGGGGGGGAAAGCTGCATCCAACCCCGTAATGCCCAAATAACATGTTTTCCTCTATAATAAGAGGGCAAAAGGCTGTGTTTGGCCCTGTAGTGCCTAAATTGCAGGTTTTCCTCCATTGAGAGAGGAGGAAAACCTGCATTAGAGGGGTTGTTTTAGATGGCGGTAAAACCTGCATATCACTATATCAGGTTTTTAAATGGTGGTATATTAGCATAGTCAGGCCTCTTTAGTTGTCATGATGAAGATTTCACGCTGTTTTAAATGGCTATAAAGCTGCATTTTTTTTATTTGTTGCTTTTATAAGCTGTGATGAACTTTTTAAGTAAGCCCCAAAACCCGATTTCCCATTATGTGGTCTAGAATTCTAGAAAATGACGATCCATTCATACAAGCAGTGATGAACTTGCAGATGAACCCTTATCCACCTTCGTAAGTAGACTTTGTTTTCAAGAATGAAAAGTCTTTCTCTAGATATAAGCGCAGTAAACTTGTCGAATCATCAATGGTGTTAGAGGCACGACGCTGAAGGAGAAGGGAGAAGAGGAATTGAAGTCATACTCGACACACACTATCGAGTACTCCGATCAGAATCCAACAATCTAAATTTCATCGGGGCCCAAAACTTGGATAGCTAGGTCAGAATGATGGTTTTCTACTCATGTCATTAGAAATGAACATAATATCTTCTCACATATTTGGTGGGTGTGATAACTTTCTATAAGGTTACATCACTAATCACATAGGTTTCGCTAAGTAACCCTGTGATACCTAGCCTATTTAGTGTGTAGAATACAATTGTATGATAGTTTTCTGATCTTGGTCAAAATTGAGTTGTATCGCTTGATGTACATTTTAAAGACCCGACCCAAACATGTAAAAAACCGGATTAACAGGCTTACCATTGATTGTATGTGAGGTGAAGCTACAATTGTAGGTTTTCCTCCACCGAGAGTGGAGGAAAAGCTGCATCCGACCACGTAACGCTTAAATTGCATCTTTTCGTAGGTTTTCCTCGGCCGAGAGAGGGGGAAAGGCTACATCCGACACCATAATGCCTAAATCGTAGGTTTTCCTCTGCTGAGAGAGTAGGAAAAGTTACGGCCGTCAAATTGCAAGTTTTCCTCCTATGAGAGAGGAGGAAAACCTGCAGCGGAGAGATTAACCCTTTATTTGTTTGAAAAAAAGAGAATCCATTATCTAATGATCAATCTAACGGTTTGTCCACTGTAATTGGCTTTTAATAGCTAGATATGGCTGTATGATACTGTTATTTTAGAAGGCTGTAAAATCTAAATATCATTATGTCAGGATTTTAAAAAGTGGGCTTTTAATATTTATATGTTGAGAAATATGAAGGAGGGCCCAAATACTCCATAATGATGGAAAATGACCTCTATTCCTTGATATGAGCCGGTAATAACCCGGAATTTCATGATATCATGGAACATTCTGACATACAAATGCTCTAATTCCAGGATATCATGGAATGTCGTCACTTTTTTTATGAAATTTGCATGTAGATTATTTCCTGATGTTGGGTGCTTTTTATCATCTTCATGTAGGTTAATTATTCTAGTGGAACTCTTCTGCCAAATGATAAAGGGTGTTTCTTTATCATCTTCATTTGTTTTACGCGTCCTGGGTAGATGAGATAAGGCTATGCTGAGATGATGTTTTTTACTATTAAAGTTCCCACATTTTACATGAAACTCACATTTTATGAGATATGGTATTTATATATAAAGGGTTGTCTCTTGTCTGACCTTGCTCATATAGCAGTTTTGTGACCTGTATATATGCTGGAAATGGATTATGTTGGTGGTGGCACTGCTTTACATCTATGCTGGAGTTGTTAGTCTAAAGATGAGCTGGAGCCTTCTACTGGTGTCGAATGATATTTACAGTTCTTGCTGGTGTAGGTAGACGAAGTTGTGAGGGGGTTTGGAAGTGGATGGGGAGAGGGATCCAGTTTTTGGGAGAAAAGGGAGTCAGTTTGAACGTGGAATTGAAATGGTACTTGGGGATTCTTGGAAGTAAAAAAGGTGTCTCCTGGCTTCTTCACCAGGGTCGTACTTTAGGCTCCGTTTGGAGTTTGGACTTTGTTGGAAACTCGGTTACCTGTAGTTCTAGTTACCTGTGAGTCTGGTACTTACCTATAATTGATCATGGTGAAGAACATGGTAAAGAACTGTAATTATGTGTGACAGGCTATCCAAATGCAAGAGCTGTTGAGCTTACTCATAACTTTTGAGTTATGGCCTGAATTAGCATTCTGCAATGAAATGGACTTCTGCTAGTAGCCAATAGTCTTGAGGCTTTCAATAGTGGTTGCTTGGGTGTGATGCTGAGACACCTCATGTCTAACTAATTTATACCACCAGAAGACATGCTGAAGAATCTTGTTCTCAGCAAGTGTAATATTTATTTTATGACATTAGCAGAAAGGAGCTGAAAAGATGTTGATGTGCTTGTTGAAACATCTCATGTTGGACTAATACCCACTAGAAGAGATGTAGAAGGATCTCAAGCAGGGCAGTTTTTTTAGCGACACATCAGCAGGAAGGGGCTGGATGGACTGGCTCTTTCCCATGTATCTTCTGAGTTGGGTTTTCAATTCTGTGAATCCTTCAGAAGGTGACAGTTTTGCTCCCATCTGTTGGTTTAGCACTAGTAGTGCTTATGCTGTATGAGTTGTTCTTGTCATTTCTCATGCGAATGACAATTGGCAGGAAATCTGAAATCACTGGTGGTGGGACTTGGTTTTTCTTTTCTTGCCCCATATTTCCCCCCTATTAAGGGCCCATTTGGATAGACAAAAAATAGAGTAGAGTGAAGTTAAATGGGCTCTAACAGTCTAAAATTTTAACTCTATCCTGTTTGGATGAGTCTGGCCCGATAAATGAAGTAATGTTGTGAGCCACATGTACTCCATTTTACTTCAACTATAAATACTTCCATTTCCTTGAGTAAAAGTAGATTTTACTCCAAACCTTAATTTCAAAATAAGCATCCAAATGGAGTGAAGTGAAGTACTCTCAACCTACTTCTCTTCACTCCACTCCACATGTGAAATCCATTTCATTATACTCCACTCCTCATTTATCCAAACCGGGCCCTAAAAAGGGTTTTTACTTGGAAGAGAAGGCAGGCGGAGGTATTAGTTATTTTGCAAACCTTTTGTATGCTCTCATCCTTTCAAGGCATGTTAATTGTGGAGAGTGATTCATTAGATGCTGTGTTCTGGGTTTTTTCTTCCTATAAGGTTTGTTGGAGATTTCATGTTTATTTCAAGGAGATTAGATCTTTGGCCTCTTCAAATATGGTGGTTTTTCAGCATATTCAATTTGAGTCAAATGGTGGATAGCTTGGCGGATGTATTAGACCAACACATTGATGGACTAGTGGTAAGGCATCTCCCTTAATTTCCTTAGGGACCCCTAGGGGATCAATTGGCTGTGGCTTTGTTGGTTAGGGACGTAAGTGTGTGTTGGTGAGTCGAGGACTCAATAGAGAAAAGAAAGAAGTCCCAAGGATCCAAAGGGAGACTTGGTGATGTTTTAAAAGTCTACAAACCAGGAGAAGAGGCCCCTGCAATGCAATTTCACTCTCTGCACTGTTTCAATCAGGGCATCCTCATCCTGTCATCCACCCATATCTTGATATGGTATCATACACTATACTTGATATCATGGATGCTCGAGTGTTCCTATTTCGCAGGGGAGGGTGTCTTCTTGTTCAAAAGAGGCATTTCTAGGATTTGCCACTCGACTAAGTATATATGTATTGCAGATTGCATGAGAATTGGAAGTCCGCTGTTGGTTCACTGAAATGAGGTTTCTATTTGTCTTAGGCAGAAAGATCTATCAAATGAAAAACTCAGTTAAGAACATGGAAAACTGGATCTAGATTATGGAACTGCTGACATACTTCCACAGGTACGATTACCATTGCTTGAGTACTATTGATGCATTATCTAACAATGATGAGCTTATTACTTCCATGGTGAGTTATCAGGTGCACATGACTATTGGTCCATCTAAATGGACCACCAATAGGGAACCAGTACCCCCCGCCCAAAAAAAAACAAAAGAAAAAAATTACACCGGATCCATGGGGTTATCATCCATTAAATAGACTGGGTCGTCCGATCAACTGCACACCGATCCGAATGGATTATGAAGCTGTTGGACTTGTGCTCATGGATGAAGATGACAGCCCTGCACACACTGGATGGCTCGTTGATTATAAGACTGGTTTGAATGTTTTTGTGCCTCTATGAGAAGAATCATGGCTCTAGTGAATCAAATAATTTTGTGGAGTAAAAAGTTAATATAAGAGTCTTAAAACAATTACATGAATTTGCACTCCTCAGATTGTGCAGTGGCGTTGGGGGAGAAGCATCGATGTCGAAGCTGGAGACTCTCTAATGTCTGCCCACGGCGCCTCTTCCAAAGACTAACTGCATCACATTCCTTGATGACGCGCTTGGGTACCGGCAGAGGAGGATCCATTTCAGCGATGCTGCTGGCAGAACAATTATCTGGGTATGTTGCGCCCATGTTTGGGGTTAGATTCTTTCCTGAAAAGATCTTTTTCAGCTTAATGAACTTGTTGGTCTTTGTGCTCGAGAATCCAACAACCTTGTCCCTCTTGATCTGGCCCATGCAGCCCACTCTAGGTGATGTTGGCTCTCTAAACTCCTTCACTTGGCACTTCTTGTTGTAGACTGAGATGCCATCTCCGAATTCTCTGACCATGATCTTGCATGAGGGAGAAGGCCTCAAACAAAACATGGGTCCAAAGGAGATGACTGACTGATGTTTGCTTCCCATGAATATGGTGGACTTTTGATTCCTTGTGTTAGGCAGATAGATGAGAAGTGATGGGAAGATGGGAAGTGGGGGAGGGGGGAGAGATGCAGAGAGGGAATGAGCTGGTCAGATCCAAGGAAAGGGTAATTTTCTTTGTGTTAATCGAACTTGAATTAGATGCTGACCTTTTCTTTTGTTTAGCTGAAGCTGAAGGAAATCAATATGGGCTGTAATTTTTGGACTACTTGGCTACAAAGCAGGAGCAGCACACACTAAATGACCAAGCAACCGCATGGGTTTTCCTTGTAAGCACAAGTAAAAAGGCACGTGGGATGCACATGACAGGAATTCTTAAATCTAGTTTTGAGTTTTCATAATGAAAAAGAGTGATATAACAAGGAACCCAAGTCTGAATGGCTGAAGTTTGGAGAACCTGATCTTTTGGGGCATCATTGGTAAAAAATTGTTACTTGATCTTTGTCAACTGAGTACACAGATAAGTAGGTTTACAGAAATGAATGTGGGATTATGATATTGGATAGCCTAATTGACCAGTCACAATTGCCTTGTTCTTTGCCATATAACCAGTTAAACAGTTGATTTTACAGCCTCAGTGAAGGGCAACATAATTCTGTGGATCCAAAAAGGGCTACAGATTAGATGGAAGTGTGATTATATGGTATCCATGTTCAATGCTTAGAGATGATCCCATGATCATAATTGAATACGGAAGGGATCAATTTAGTCAATTGTTTATGGTTAGAGCATGATATAAATAAATACAGGTGCTGTTTGTTTGTTTGGAAAATAGTCAAGACGCCTAACTTTGAACTTGATTGGATGATCTAACTGAATGGTAGGACATCAAATTGCTAGACTTTTTGGGTATGAGATGCAACACAATCATCAAATGAAGGTGGTAATTTTAACCACAATCATGTAAAGCCTTTATTCAGCCATGCGTGAAGGTTGGACTACTTCAGTTGTCATCCGGTGGTTAGTGAATCATTTTATCTTCAAAAGTTGAGTCAAAGGGTGTCACTATCACCCATTGCTTGCCACATAAAGGTTGAAATGGTGATCCCCATCCACGTATTACATGCCCCCAAAGCCCACAAAAGGGGCTCCCAAGTGTTCCTAATCCTGAGTCAACCCAACGCAGGTTCCTAGCAAGGACCTTTGATCTGCATGCACTGAACATACCTCAACAACCCTAATATCTGATTGTCGGCTGGCTAATTGCTGATCAGAATATGAACGATGGTCTATTATAGCTGATCAGAATATGGAATAGAAGATTCACATCCAGGGTGGGACCCTTCAGACAATGGTCCATTATAGCTCACATACTAAGTAATGCCCGTCACACACCAGTGGAGTTGGATGCCAGAATTAGTTTACTCATGTATTTGCTTTGCAACATCAAAACCACTCAAATGACATTAAAAGTAGCTCCATCATATATTAATTTTTTTTAAAATAAAAAATGATTATGTAATTATGGTCAAGTGGGTTCCTTCGAATTCCTACTAAATCAATTTCATACAAACAAACGGCCCTATATTTTAAGAATTCATGGTCAAGCGGGTTCTTTTAATTCACTGAAATTCAACACCATGCCAAACAAAAAGGCTTTATTGATGGTGAAGTGTGTTCTTTTGACTTCCTAGAAATTCAATTTTATGCAAACAAACTTTCCCTATACATTTAGGACAATAATTCATGATCAAGTGGGTTCTTTTAATTCATAGGAATTCAATACCATCCAAACAAACAGGCTATATTTTTAAGACAGAATTCATGGTCAAGCGGATTCCTTTGGATTCCAGGAATTCAATATCATGAAAACAAACAAGTTATGTATTTCAAGATGAAGAATTCATGGCAAAGGAGTTCCTTCAATTCCTACGAATTCAGCACCATGCAAGTACAATGGCTGCATTTTCAATACAATGAATTCTGGGTCAAGTGGGTTCCAGTAATTCCGATCAGACTATATTTTCAACATAAGAAATTCATGATCAAGTGCGTTCCTTTGAATTCCTAAGAATTCAACTCAATGTAAACAAAAATGCCCTGTTGTATTTTCAAGAATAAGAATTAACGGTAAAGTGGGTTCCTTTTTAGGGACTCAATTCCATGCAAACCAATATGCTCTATATTCCCAAGACAAAAGGTTTATTAGTAGAGTGAGTTCCTTTTTTGAGAGGGGGGGAAAGGGAGATTACAGAGAAATGGTGTGAAAGAGAGGAAAAGGGAAAAATAGATGGGGGAGAAGGATAGAGGAGCGCTGTTTTCCGGTAGCAAAGGGAGAGAGTTGGAAAAGGGAATGAAGAAATGGGAAAAAGAAAAGGAAAAAAAACACCATGTTCCTCCTTCCCCGCCCATTTTCCACAAAAGCCAAAAGTAGATCCCGAAGGAGGCGAATTCCAGTCGTGTTTGGCAATTAACTAGTAAAATTGAAGTAAAGTAAAACCTAGAAAAGACATTGGGTCATATCAAAAGTACACATTCAAAATTCCAATCTTTAAAAAAAAAGGCAAAAAAACCTCCTTTCTCTACTAAATGAAAAAAAAAAACCCCTTTTTACGCAAAAGTAAAAAAGATTTTCTATCAAATAACTAAAAACAAAAGACCATCATAACCCCCCATATTTTATTCTCACTTAATTTGATGCTTCACCTCATTTTACTTTAATTCACCCTACAACCAAACACGCGTAAAAAGTGAATTTTGGACTTTTTAAATTTTAAAAAAGCCCCTCTAAAGTTTAATAGACAAACAAACTTTTAAGAGCTTTTAGGCTTTCCAAAATTAAAAGGTATAAAAAAGCCCTCTTAAAAAATCCAACCAAACACGCCCAAAGGATTGTAAAACAGGAACGAAAGAAAATGCAAATCCAAACGCCAATAACAAAGAAATTATTCTAAAAAGTAAAATGCTTCCACAGGTGCGAAAAAAGAGCTTCCTTCATAATAAAAAAGCCGCATAACCTTCCTAATGTCAGTGGGTTTTTTTTAACCCCCCCAACACAAGCACAAAAAAAAAAAAAAGGAAGTCAGGTGGGTTTAAGATTTCATTTGTTGATTACCTTTACAGCACCAAGATCACGGAACACAGTTATCTTTCCAAACATCACTCTTATCTCATATAGATGCACAGCAAGACCAAAAATAAGGTACCAATTGGATTGTCCTCGAAATCAATTACTTCCTGCATAATGTGCTGAAACACATGCTTATCAGTTCCTTGCTGCATTTGGTTCCCACCTCCGTTGCCATAAGAATTCTACAGTCAAAACAGAAAAATGCAATTGGCAGTCAAAAAGGGTCCAACCAACCTGTACTTCTGTTGTTGCTTAAGAGGGGTGGATATCTGAGAAACCTAGATTTGCAGGTCCATTGGAAGCAGTTATCCTGTCTCTCATCATTGCTCTTTCCACCTTCCAATGAAACTGAAAATTATACTTCAAACAGCAGTTGTCAAAACAAATGTGGAGCAGTGACAATTCCAAACTTGACGGTCATGATTGGATCAACCAAAGTTAAGCAAATTGCTTCCAAGTAACATCTATTGGAAAACCTCCTTTTCTTCGCCTGAAATTGTAACAGGTTCATCTGGAAGTTGCTGAGGCGGCTTCAATTCCAAATTGCCCACATCAATATCTGGAGTGGCATCAGATTTGCCATCTATCTTTTTAATATCTTCATCCTTCTCATTACTGACCTTCATCTCTGTTGTATCCTCAGGTTCATTATTGGTTTTGCTTTCTGTCTGCATAGCAGGAACATGAAGGGGTGGAGGATGGATGCCCATACCTTTTGAAAGAGAAACATACTTGATAACAAGTTGTTTGTAGCTGTTGAGTAGTTCTTCAACTTCGTTGAGTGTTAAATCACCGACATTAGCATATAAAAATGGGAACTCTTGGAGAAAGCTACTCGACCCATCTTCTTTCAGAAGCTCAGAAGCACCTTTATACTCCAAATCTGAGATGGATGGCTTCCTTGCCATGGATTGGTTCTCCTGTTCATCGGGATATTTAATCTCAGCCTTCAAACTGGATGCTCGTGATGGAAGATGAGAATCATGTCGTTCCTTCTTAGCTTTCAGTGGTTGTGGTTTGGGCTCTTTGGGTTCTGGTGTTGAAAGACGCCCTATGTCTTGGTTGCTTTGACTGAGGAGAGTTTCTAAATTGGTTGACATGCCCGAGAGAACTGCTCGGGCAGATTCCATGTTCCCTTCAAACTCATTTTCATCCATTGAAAGGGATTTTGCATCAATGCTCCATATGAAAGATTCTGCGGATAGAAAATTTGTGAAGAAATATGCTGCTTCAGAAACTAATCGCGATTGACGCCTGTATCTCTGTATATATAGCAAGTTCGAATGCAATTGTGGAGGGTTTGCCTGCATATCATTGTCATTAAAAGAAACATTGTAAACGTGCTGTGGATGGAGTTTGGCAGACTAAGGTTGATTTAAGCAATAAAAAATGCATCAATATGTTTGAAGTATTTCACTAAATTATGAACCTCAGTATGTGACTAAGGCAACAGATGGGAGCATGGACCATGCTAAAGCTTTAAAAAAGTATGATCTTCAAATTAAAGAGCCAAACTGACGACCATGAAACAGAAAGAAGGAAAACCTGAACAGCAAGGCTATGCAGTAATTCTAAGCACACATTAATGCAAAGTGTTTGTACATGCACCCCATCTAAACATGGATAAGAGGAGTCCAGTGTCTGATAATGTAAACCTTTGAAAAAAAGAAATATTTAAATAAAGGTCTAGCAATTCATAAACCTCAAATCAAATCGGGCAACAAAAGCTTATTTGGTGATGAGCATTATTATATTTCGATTAGAGATGCAAATTCCAAGTTAAAATCATAGCAGATCTTGGCCCTGTTGAGGATACCACTCCAGTTGATGAAGAACACATTCACACTGGCCCATGTGCATCCAGGAATAAGTACTTGCACGCAACAAGCTCATGCTTTAGCTTGTGCCACTGGGACAAAACTGTAAACATTTCTTCGCCTTTTGATGCAGGTCTGAAGCTTGGAAAACCCAAAGGATAGGGTGTGGTGGTGGTGGGTTTCGGCACTGGGGATGGGGCACATGGCCGAGCTAATTAAATGTGATCCTAGAGTAGAAATTGTGTGTTTTTTATAGAAATCGGCTAATCTTCTGTCTAAAATGATGCCCACGTAACACAAAATCAGGTGGATGGGTTATTCAGTTGCCTATCCAATGAGCCCAAGATTGAACATGTCTGGAAGTATTAAAAATTATGGCCTTTTAACAGATACAATTAGTCTAGTTCATAGCTGTCAGAAAAAAGAAATAAATGCAGGAAGAGAAGCGACGATTGAATGCTCAAGTAGAAGCACAAATAAATGCGAGAGACAGTAGTATTTCTAAGAGAAATCAGTTTTCCAATAGCAATAGTCTAGTTACAAATTTTTCAAAGGGTCCTAGTCGGGTGAGAAGATGTTCCCTTTTATATATATATATATATTTGTTATTTTAAGTTTGTAAGTTAGTAAGACATGTAGGGACATTGCAGGTTGCATTTGGAAGTTGAATCCCTCCCAGGTTAGTTTTCTACTAAGTTCATTTGTAAGGAATTGGAGTCAGGGTTTTAAAAAATGACCGAGTCAACTCAGATTCAGCGTTCACTGAGCCAGGTCCAATCGAACTTGGCCGAGTCCAATCCCAACTCCATTTTCTTCTTCTTCCTAACAAACCCTCTCTCAACCCTTCTTCTCAACAAACTCTCTCTCAAACCCTTCTTCTCAATAAACCCTCTCTCAAACTCTAACTCAACTAACCCTCCGTCAAACTGTCTCTCAAACCCAACAAACCCACTCTCAAACCCAGCCCAATAGAACGCAAAATCGCTCACTCTCAAATACTGGCCCAATAAACTCACTCACTCTTTCTCTATCGATCAAAAAACAGTTCAATACACGGCCGAGTCAAAGCAGAAGCCCAAGTCCAATTCCATCTTTCTAAACCCTGATTGAAGCTGTCTTCGGGTGGAGCAACACCCTTGTGCCCTTGAATGGATGGGCTTGGCTCCCCCTAGAGTTGTAGCCTTCTGTTGGTTGGCACTGGCAGTAGCAGGTAGAGTTTCCATAGCATATAATCTTAGGAGAAAGGGTGTTGTTTTGGAGTCTATTTCCAAAGTCTGCTCTTCATGCAAAGAGGAGAATGAGACGGTTCATCCTTTTCGTTCATTGTGATTCTTCTTTGTATATGTAGAGTTGCTTTCTCAACAGGTGTGGCTTGACCTGAAGTATGTCTATTTCTTTGAGCGAGTTGTTTAAGTTTTGACTCCCTTTTTCAGATCAGGGTCATTACTTTGGAAAGTTACTTTATTTGCTACATTCTTTGGTCTATTTGGAAGGAAAGAAACAATAGAGGTTTTGGAGGAATTTCCAACAAAGAGTGGTTTTATGTTGTCATTTGATGGTTAGCAAAGTGGGTCATTACAAGGAATTCAATTGAAGTTAGATAATATCTTGTTCACATGGAACATGTGTATGAATTTAGGGTCATCAAAGGAAAAGAAATCAGATCTTTGCTCTCCTCTTTCATTTGGTCTTTTGAAATTCAATGTTGATTGATGGAGTGGCCAAAAGCATGCGGAGCCCCTATAGGTGTTGGTATTCTCAGCAATGAGAAAGGGAGATGCTTTTATTTTTTCAAGCATGTGGGTGTCTTAGATTCTAATGAGGTGGAGTGCTGCCTATTATTTTGAAACTATTAGCTTTTATTCTCTTAGTTTCCAAGATAGGCTCAGCATGGAGAATGACTCTTTCAACGGCATTTCTTGGATGAATTCTATAGATGGGCGGCCTTTATCCTTTTCAAGAAATCAAGTAACTTTCTTCATCTATCCAAATGACTTTTCAGCATGTGGATAGGACCACTGACAGGATGTCGGATTGTTTGGCATTTGGTAAAATGCTTTCAGACCTTTTAGCAGGGGTCAAACAGGATTATCCCTTTTAGTGCAGCAATTATCTACTCGTTTTTGCATTCGGTATAATGCTTTCGTACCTTTAGTTTTTCATAAAACTTACCTATTACCTATCAAAATAATAAGAAAAAAGCATTCTATTTTGTTGAATGAATAGATGGAATTGCATTATGGTTAGAGTTTGCCATGACTTGTGAGTTGTGATGCAAGTAGGTCTTTAATGCATCCCATTTAATGCAATAAATATTTAAGTTGCTTCTTTTAAGAGCTGTTTAAGACACCAAGCATCCCATATGGTGATGATTCCATTAGACTCCCTAAGCGATTATGCTACACCGGCCCCTTCCAATATGCAGAAAAGGCCCAAAGCACTCACTTAGGTGTTCGGCTTGCACCAGTCTAGCATTAGCATTGTTAAGTGTTGATTCATCTAATATAGAATATCCAATCTTCCTCTCTATCTTTTTCCTTTCTATTTCCTTAATTTATTGGAATTCTTATGAAAAAACAACTCAAAGTTGAGAAATACGACGGAGGGCCCAATCACTTCATAGCAGAGGACCTCTATTCCATGATATCATGGAATAATTTGACGTGCCAATGCCCTGATTCCATGAAATCATGGAATGTTGGATTTTTCCATGATAACATGGAATGTCCCTTTTTCTCATAAAATTTACATGTAGATTCAATCCATGATATCATGGAATGTTCGGTTATTCCATGATATCATGGAATAGAGGTCTTTTGCCGTCATTATTAAGTGTTTGGGTCCTCCGTCATGTTTCTTAACTTTAAGGGGTCTTTTTTCGTAGAAATCTCTTATGTTGTCCGTTGTCTAATTTCTAGCCCAAACTCCAACAAAATTTTTGCTAAGGTCCATAACTTAAATTCCACGCAAACCAGCATAGATTGTGTTTTGATCTTGTCTAAAAAGCATTTATTTGATAGCCCTTCTGTATAGAAAATCCAACCTTGCACAACATCGTTGATTAGTACTGCAAAGAGCCACTTGATTAGCCCACAAAAGCAGCTGATCAACAGCCAAATTACAGCCCAGATATCACATTCAAAGAAATATCCGTCCCACCCAATCTCAGCCCCATAATTTGCTAGATTGGGCCTGTTATCAGCCCCAAATGTTGGCCCAAAACAGAGCCTAAGGACAGTCCTATTAGCCTCTTTCAACCTGATCAACAGACCAATAACATGATGTCATCAGTCAGAAGCTAAACCCTGTTTGGAACCTAATGCCACTAAATCTGTCCTGATTCAAACCTGTTGCAGCAACTGCAACAGCCCCAAATGCAACCTGTTTCAGTGCATTATAATTTAGAAGTCCTAATACCACATCGAAACCTTCCTGCTAATAGACTAATGCAATCCTCTGGACATCCCACACCATCATAATCTTGGCCAAACTGATTTTTAAGATCCGCCACTTCGAAGAACCTCAAATGCGGTTTTATCATCAACATTTCCTCACACTCCAATGACCAAAATAAGATAGTTTCATCAGCAAATTGAAAAATGACTGAAAATCTAGTCACATTCAGTGATACATCCCTCTAGGAGACCCAACTCTTTTTCCTTAGCGCATGTTTGTTTGCATCAGAGGAGGAATAAAAGAGAAGTAAGATGTCACATTAGGATAAAGTTAAAGAGGAGTGGGTTGAAATAAATAAGTAGATGAATTACTTTTTGTGTTTGGATGGCTGGTGTAAAGTAAAAGGATTTAAATTTGCATTTTGTTGGATAAAGAGAATGGGGAATTAGTTACTCCACCCCACTTTATCATGGTATCTCCGAGTAACTGTGGGAGAGGAAAGGTTGGGTTGAAGTAACTGCACGCTGAGCAGACATTTACTTAACTTGTCTGGGCCAATGTAAACAAACACCTCATGGGATAAAGAATCCAACCGTTGGAATTTATTTCAACCCTCCTTCACTTTACTCTTTTATAAACAAACATGCCCTAAATGAAAAAGGCACTGATAGCTTTAGCCACAATAGTGAAGAGGAATGTTAACAATGGACTCCTTGCCTGAGGGCCCTACAAATAGACAATAAATGAGTAGGAGACCCATTTACAAGAACCAAGAATGAAAACAAGCAGAAACTCCGGGACCAAACTTACTCCCCTTAAAACCAAAACCCATTTTCCGTAACATATAGTCAACAAAACTCCATTCAACATGGTCATAAACCTTCTCTAAATCAATCTTGAGAATGATGCCAACCCTCCTGAATTATTTCCTCCAGTGAATTAACTCTTGGAGGAAATAACTGTTTAGCTAGTAGAACTCCAACCATAATCTACCTATTAATTAAAAAAGGCATCTCGACGAGGACTAATGATAGAACATTATTAAAAACTACTTTTTCAAATAATTGGCCAGAACTTCCAACAGAAACATATACACACATCCAAGCAATCTGATAGGTTTGTAGTGCTTCAACTGTACCAAATCTTAAATTTTCAGGGCAGGAGACATGAAGGTGAAATTTAATTCCTTGCTATGACTCCTACAAATGAATTTCTGAAAGCATCGCCAAGAAATATACTTCAGAAAATCCCATCGAGACAGCAAAAGTATTTAAGTCCTAGGAAAGCAGCATCATGAAATTATCCTTAAAAAGTCACATCCAGATAATAAAAAACCTACTGAAGCCTGAAATGGTCCCAGAGAGGAACTAATGAGTCAAAGGAAGAAATAAATAAAGAAAAGATCTTGCAAAAACATAAGCTATACAATAAGTGACAAAGGAGCATGCCATAAATAGAATGACTCCAACAGCTAAGCAATGACGTCAGCAAAAACCAATGAAAGAACCTCCAAAAAAGAAAAGGGGGCAGATGAGGTGGATTCTGTGCTATTAATTTCACAAGATGCATCCTAAAACAAACCGTCAATCCTTCAATGCTTACAGCAGAAAAGACAGAAGTCAGAAAAGACTGGACCCCAAAGAGTCACAAGAGCTATTGATCATCCATCTAATTCAAATAAAGGCTGTGAATCACCAGCTACTATCACCAAATTGGTAGAAACTGTGCCATTAAATTCACAATATGCATCCTAAAACGACCGTCAATCCTTCAATGGGTCCAGCAGAAAAGCCAGACGGCCCAGAACAGACTGGACCCCAAACAGTCACAAGAGTTATGATCATCCATTTAATTAAAATGAAGGCCATGAATCACCAGCTATTATAACCAAATTGGTAGAAACCGCAATGCCACCAATGACTACAAGTTGCCATATATGATATATTCTACTCCAGGACCATGTAAAAAAAGTCTTACTTCTAATGCATCGTGTAAGAGCCCAATGCAATCATCGAGTTAAGATGCATATTAACGAAATCAGAACGAAAGGAAACAGTGGGATATTTAAGAAAATGAGTTGTCATAATTTTAAAGGTCACACATTTTGATAAGATTAAAGAAGCAACATTACAAAAATATAAAAAACAGTAACATGAGTTATGGATGAAGAACTATCAAATCAATCAGTAAATGTGTGATATGGATGAATGAGCTTGCCTTTATAGTAACATAAATGAGCACAGGGAGGAATTCATCAGCACCAGGAGGATTTTCATTTGATGCAATGGAAGCATTGAGCAATAAGTTGTTGATGACCTTGCAACAATTCAGAATACAAACAAGTTTATCTCTAGGTGCCTTGTACATATTGATCTTCTGCAGCTCTTTCTGTGCAAGCTGCACAGGGGGAAACACAAGTTAAAAAAAATAAGCAGCTTAAACTTGCAATGAAGGTGAAATATCAGGCAATAAATTAAAAATCATAAAACAATGTGTCAGTGTAAAGCTTTTTAATATCAAAGGCGTGCCACTAAGAGCATGTTTGTGCACGACAGTTTTCCACAACATTTTACTTCAACATTAAATTAATTTTCTGTGGAAAATGGAAATTGAAAACTTCATTTACTACAGTTTCAGTATTGTTCGGTACAGCTGAAACAATTTCTGTGCTGGATTTCTACCTGTTGTGTAAGACTGCAAAAAGTGATTCTCTCTGTTTTTTTTTTTTTTTGGGGAAAATCTCAAAAAACTTTTCTCATTTTAAAAAAATTACATGAAGATTTGGATATTTCAAAAAAGTACAAAAGTTTTCCACAATTATTTCAAGCAAGTTCTCACCATAAAAATAATCCTGAGAAATGACAAAAATAACCTCATGTCATTTTCCAAAATTTCCCTTTAATAATCATTTAAGGGAAATGATCAAGTCCAATTTAAATGACCTAGTGGGGCCCATTTCAACTACCTTTATGCATGAGCGGTTAAAAAAAGGGGGGTACCAAATGACTAAAAAACCAATTTCATTAAATGGTTATGATCATAAAAAAAAAAAAAGAAACAGTTTTGGGGAGGAAAGAGGTTAAGAACATACAAAAATCTCTCATAGGAGAAGGGTATTTCTGTTATTTCTCAAAAAAAAAATTATGGAGATGACTTGATTGAAAGAATTGTGGAAGACTTTTATACTTTCTTGAAATATTCAAAATTTCATGTACTTTTTTGAAAATGAGCCAAAAGTTTTCTACTTTCTTTTACAGCTAATTTTTATAAAATAGAGCACACCACACATACAATCATCTAAAAAAGGGTATAAGAGCCTTATACCCACAAAACAACCAAACCAAAGAAACACCTCCCAAGGGGAAAGTCTTGGGACCCCTTGCTCAGCTAAAGCATCTGCAACCCATTACTGGTTTGAACTTCATGCCGGAACAAAACATGAAGATGAAGATGGGAAACCAAAGCCTTAATCTCATTAAAACAGGATTGAAGCTTATCATTCAATTTCTTCTTCTTCTTCTTTTTTTTATTTTTTATTTTTTGAAGCTTCCACAGTATGCAGATATCCTAATTGACAGCATTGGAAGAATCATTTGGATCTGAATCTGCTTTCCGCAGAAATTACAGATAATGTTTACACCTCAGAAAATATTACCACAGAACAACAAAGAAATCATTCTCCCTCGTAAACCATTTTCATTTCTATGGAAAATGCTCTACACAAACATACTCGAAAAGTTATACCAATTAGGCACAAACTGTATATGCATGAATCCAAAATTTTAGATCATTTTTTTATTATAAAAGCAAGCTCCATTGATTTAATAAACACAGAAAGTAGCTTCATGTTCTGTAACAAAACAAATAGAGTTCATTATAATGAAGGCAATAGGTGAATCTAAAGACTCAGAAACTATTAGTTGAGTGAAGGAATATTCTAGGTGTTTTAAAAATAGAGGAAATAATGGTTGTCACAACAACAGAAACGACAATTTTACTGTCTTGGAAACAGCTGTCTCTAGAGTTTGAGAAGTACGAAACTCCCTCAACAGAGGTTGACATAGAAACACTACAATGACCTCCTTAAATTTACATGGTGAATCAATTTTGACTTCAGTGGATCTATTTATTTGCATATACTGAACTTATATTGATCTGGCATTTTATTGTGAAAAAAGCCAAGAAAAATGCAACATAAAGCAAGCTTAGCAATATAAATTATACCATTACTTACCAGCCACAACATTTCATTTGGTAAAGCCACGGCAATTGCAACATAAAGACAGCTTAGCAATATAAATTATACCATTACTTACCAGCCACGAAGTTTCATTTTGTAAGGAAGGCTTGATATCCAAATTTTCAGGTCGGATGAATTGTTGAACTAATGCCATCTTCTCAGAAAGTTGCTCATCACGTTTTACATCTTCTGTAAGTGATGCAAATGCACGCGTGAATAATTTTGTCATAACATACTTCTCCAGTCCCTGAAATTGAATAGAAAGTAAGCATACCGTATTGAAATCAGTCTACTAAAATAAGAATGATCAATCATTTGAACTGATTACCTGAAAATCTTAAGACCTACAATGAAAAATATGAAAATAAAAATTCAAGCTATAGAAGAAAGTGTCCATTAACATAGACATAGTGTCTGCAAGAGGAAAGACTACTAAATTAGAACCAAAGGTGCAAGGATAGAATCTACAAAACAAACACAGTATGGAGAGATTAAATCCCAATATATCTTTGTTAATAAGATCAAAATTTACTATTTGAAGTATTGATCATCATCATCAAAGCATTGTCCCAAGTCCTAACTATGTTAGGGACATCTACATGAATTATTTTTCCCCATTCCGGTCTATCCTAAGCCAAATCTTTAGATAGGTTGCACTTCTTCAAATCATCCTTACTACTTCCATCCATGTCCTCTTCGGCCTAACCCTTTTCCTTGGTGGGCCATCAACCTACACAAAAAACATTTTCTCAATGGCGTAGTTGCTCACCTACGTTGGACATGTCCAAACAATCTCAAACGAATATCTCATAATTTGTTATCTATTGATGTTACCCCTAAACGCTAGTGACACTCTTTTTTTTATCACACGTCCATTTCAACATTTTCATCTCCACAATACTCAATTTTGTGCATGTTTTGCTTCCTGATAGACCGACATTCTACTCCATAGGTGATAGCTGGTCTAACTGCTGTCGTGTAAAAATTTTCCTTTAATCTTTGTTGTTGTTATGCACCCATCACAAAGCACTCTAAAAAAAAGTCTCTACTTCAACCATCCTGTTAATATCCTATGTTCAACATATTCTTTCATCTCTCCATGATTACTAATTAACGATGCACGGTATAGAATGAATCTCTTTACAGTATCTCTTGAGCTTCAGTTTTTAAATGAGCTTCAACCGTTTGCACATTTTCACCTAGTGGCAACTCATATATCCATTTTTGTAGGACTTATTCTAAAGCCCTTGGATTCTAAAGCCTCTCTCCCATTGTTTCTTAGGGTGAGTGGGTGACTCGATAAATTTCATCTACCAATCCTCAGCAGATGAACAATTCCTGAAAATAGGTCACATTCATTCTAGATATCACTAATTTTTCCTTCCTATGTGTAATGTCTTAACCTCAATCAAGGGAAAATGATAGTTTCTTATAAACTGAGAAGGATATAATACAAAATGCAAGAATCAAAGCACACCTCGCCAGCACTATCTAGCTCTTCCTCCGAGCAACCGGCCCAAAGCGAATGCGCGCGAAAGGCCCTCTCCATGTTGGCGAGGAACTCCTGCACCGCAGCGCTGTCCCTGTCCGGATCAGGTGCATGGTTCGAGAACGACACGATAAAACTGCAAATTCACCAAAAACACCATTCCATTCCAATTACTTCCAGAAATCTCTTCCGCAGCGGATCGAGCAAAAGATTCGGCGGGTCCGGACCGTCCATCAGGTGGCCAGCCGACTGCAAACGATCACAGCCTTCAGATCGACGAAAATCTCCACTTCGATCACAAGGCTGATGATCGGAACAGTCACGGCAGCACGATCACGAGATGAACGGTCGGAATCATCGATCGCACAACAAGATCGAGAAATGCTGGATTCGAATTGACAGGAATCTCGAGCTTAGAAATCGAGAATTGAGAAGCGAAAGGGGGCCAAACCTCTTGATGGATTTGACGAACTCGGCGGCGGAGGGGTGGCGCATCCGCTCGAGGAAGTCGTGCCATGTGAGCGGGGCCGTGGAGGAGCCGAAAACGTCCGCGTTCTCCATCAGGACGACGGAGACTGCGAAAACGATGGGATTTCGAAGAGAATCAAATCGGATCAGGTCAGATCGTGAAGAAGAGAAGATGGGGTTTTATATATATATATATATATATAGAGAGAGAGAGAGAGAGAGAGACAGTTTGTGGAGGATGGAATTGAATAATTGATGTAATCCAGGTGAAAGTCTCGAAGTCTCCGACAGGCTGATGAGCTGCTGCTCCTTGGCGATGGAAAGCGCCCTTTTTCAGTCGGCCGTTGGCGCTCTTGCAACAGGAAAGTGGAGTGGTAGTGGAGCCTCGAGCCAAAAAGTAGCCACATCTCTTGTCTCTAGCATTGGCCCAATTTTCTCTCAAATCTCTGATTTGGGGTCACGTTTGATTGATCATTGTTGAACATGATCAAGATTAAGGTAGGAAGATTGAGTAAATCATGGTTTTATGAATGATTGATTTAATATGAAAGTCTTTTTTTTTTTTTTTTTTTGATAACGCAGGGTTTTTAGCCTTTTGGACCAGAATAATTCCTACGGGCCCAAGAGAGAAAGCCGGGTAAAATTCCCCTGTGGCTCCAGTGTGGTAGAGCAATTTCGAACCCACAACCTCCGGGTGCAAACCGCAGTCCTAAGCCAACTGAGCTACCCCTTGGGGTTATTTAATATGAAAGTCTAGCTCCAAAGAGATTGAACGTATGGATAATTGATTTCTCCAATAGCGGCGGCGGCTCCTTGAATTTTATTTTGATATGATTTGGTCTTGCCGTGAGATTAAACATATATGATTGATCATGTGTATTCATTCGTAGGGTGAGACCAAACCTATTCAAAAAACATTTTGACCATATGCCATTAAATGAGATGACATTCAATTTTAACAATTTGGATCATAAGTAGGTGGGACCCATGGTGAGTTCCATGTGAAAAGCATGTGAGAAACCACATGGGATTTAGACTCGTCTTAATTTAGTGCAATAGAGGTTAAAAGGTGAGGAGAGTGCTGCTTTCTAAAATAGGTGTAGTTATTGGGGTTAAAATTGATCGCTTTAGTCAATTTAGTTTCCGGTCTAATCGGACAAAATCCTTTCATTCTATTGATGCTTAGGATGGAAGTAAACTAGCTAAGTTACGTCCATAAATAACAAAGTAAGAGAAACTCATTTGGGATTAATTTGAATGTACATGGATGGAAGTAGTATAAATAAATTTGAAGAAGTGCATGCATACGAAGATCTCACGTTCAAGATATTAAAATGGCAAAATAGAATTCATGTAGGTGACCTAATGGAATTGGGATAAGACTTTGATGATGTAGTTTCATTGTTTAAACGAATAATTCAAACTCACACAAACCAGGCACACTACATGTACCTAACTAGCTAGCACAGCCAGGGGGCATATCTCATCATACAGGTTTTATTCCAATCATTGAAAAGCATTTTAACTTTATTAAGGGCTCGGCCCTAGATTAATGAACTTGTTCAAAAGAAAATATTAGATCGAGCTACATGTCTAACCCCAATGGGTTAACTCAAGTGTAGGTCCAAAACTCAAGATGTGATGGCCATGGATTGGTTCAAGCTTATAAAATTAAGTAATGTTATTGAAATTATTAACTATTATAGAAGTTAATCCTGAACCCAGCTTGGACCTGACCCAAGCTCAAATATGTTCTTTTACTGGGTTCGGTTACAAGTCATACTACTGATGAAAAGAGGTGGCAAGACACGACCCGTTGTGTCAAGTAGACCCGCATATGACCCGCATAACGCAGCCCGCAGAATATGCAGGCTGGTCATGGGTCAAGGTTTTCTGACCCATGGATAAACGGGTCAGATTAGGGTTGACCCACCTAACCCACGGGACCCGTTTATATTTTCCTTTAAAATTTAATTGTTAGTCCAAATCTCAAAGAGGCAAAGACCCTAATGATACCACTTTCTATTGCCACCTCCACTGTGCAACTAAAACTTATCACTCAATTTTATATTATCATTTTATTTTGATATGTTTTATAATAAAAGCTTTATTTCATTTCTATTACTTCTGCTATTCCATTTCTATAGTGATTTAGAAAAATATATACTATACTAAAGGTTTGAATAATTTTTTCGTCTTTTTGCCTCCTTAAGTATGTCCGTTGTTAGATTACTCAAGAGCATATTTATAGTCTTCTTTCTTAAGATATGGATTATGGATCTGAAGAAAACACAATAGACATAACATAAAACAAAACAATAGCTAAAATTGAATTAGATTGTTTCAATGGATGGGCTAGAAAAGGATGAATGAGCCTTGGCCAATTGGACCCTACCTTTTATGGATAAAAAATTGAGAGTAACTAACCTCATGTCCTTGAAACAAGGCCAGACTTCTACATTCACAAAAGGTCTAGAATTTGCACAAATTGCTTCAATATATGGAAAAGTGAAAAGTTCATTGACCTTGCCCTCACTTTTTACCAATGGAAAGCTAGGTTTGGGCACCTAAAATGATAGAAGGAATGAAATTGGGCTCGAGTTAAGCTTACAAGTCAGTTTGAGTTAGGTAGGGAACTTTGGTTGGGTCAATTAATCCACTAAACGGATGTAGGTTACGAGAGCCAACCCGACTTGCAGTAACCCAAAATGGTTATGCGGTTTTAAGTGGGTCGGGTTGACCTGCAATGGGTCCGAGTTAGGAGTTCCCGACCCATTTAACAAATGGGTCAAATGCGGGTTTGCAATGCCTCACCCGTTTTTTAAACACATCCGACCCGTTAGCTGGACTTGACCCGTTTGCCACCTCAAGATAAACCTGTCTCGTTCACAATTGTAAAGAGGATATTGGTTGCTTAACTCAATATCGCTTGAGCAAGTCAAACACATTTGCATCGTACGTGGGTGATTCTAGCACAAACAAAAAACTATAAACTACTAAGTCCAAGCCCGATTTCAAAATTTCAGCCCTACCTCAACCCTGGGCCCAGATGACAGAATTAGAAATAAAATAGAGAAGAATAGAAAGCTTAAAAAAAAAGAAGAAGAGTAGAATTGGCTCTCGAAACGCGTTACACGTTGAAATGGCATGTGGCACACACGGTTGCCATCCAATAGCACATGTTCAAGCCTCTCCAAGCAACTTTTTACTTTGGAAAGTTTTGAAAGGCTGTGAAAATCCATGTCTTTTTTTTTTTTTTTTTTGCTGTCGGAGGGTTCCCAACCCTTTGGACTGGACTAATCCCTCCGGGCCCAGAGGGAAGCCGGGTAAATCCCCTGTAGCCCTAGTGTGGTAGCAGAGTTTCGAACCCACAACCTCCGGGAGCAAACCGTGGTCCTAGGCTGTCTGAGCAAAGAGGAATCTGGCATGGTAATTTAACTACTTTGATCTGCCACAAAGCAAAAGCAAAAACAAGGTTAGAATTTGCAAGTGGCGTACAGTCCAGCTTAAAAATGTGTATCTGCCACTTTTTGATTACATGATTGGTCACATCCAAACTAGTGCCATATCTATTTCGTTGCCTCTTTAAAAAGGTATCGATCGAAAGACTGAGTCTATCGGTGCTACCACTTAAAAGCTACATGAGTGTTATCTGATTTTTCTTTTAGCTTGGAGATTAGTAAAATCCAAAGGATTGAAAATCCTCCGTTAGCAAAAATAAAAAATTAACTTCGGCTTTAGGTAATACAATGTTCACGACTTTGTTTTAAAACCCTCTGTTACAAAACTTGTGACACCCTAAATCAACAGTTGATATTCTTTAAATCTTCACAAAGCGCAAATACCAAAAAAGTGTTCAATCGTTCATACCGTGGCTTGGATTATCTAATTTTTCACAATAGCAACCACCAAAAGAGAGTTCAGTCATACATGCCGTGGCCCATGTGCTTACTTCGCTGCAATAACAACAGTTAGCAACAACTAGAAGCAGTTTAATTTAATCTCATAATTAACACAATTGACCCCTCCTTGAACCTATGTAGGAAAGAAAACCCAATTGATTTTTAGCACTAATTAAGATTGTGATTTGCGCAAACAGACAGAGGGCCCCACCTAGCGACGACAAAAGACCACTCTCATTGGCTTTTCCGCAGAATCCGACAAACAAATCAGACACACCTAACACGTTTGGAGAAAATTCAACCGGAAAGACCGAGAATCGCTCCCCATGATCAGGAGGAACAATGAGGCCGGCTTTGCGTCAAAGCCGGCATGTACAGTGAAAAGTGAAAAGGTTTCCTCCAGGTTCATTTGGTAATTTTACATATAAATTGAAGTGAGGCCCGTTTGGTAATTTTACACATAAAATGAAGTATAGTAAAACATAAATTAAGAGAGAATAAAATATAATGGGGTTATGATTCGTATTTTATTTTTAGTTGTTTGGTATGAAATCATTTTAACCTTTGATATATAAAATTGGTGGGTTTTTTTTTAATGGATAAAGGATGCTGCTTTTTAATTTTTTCTGAAAAAGATAGAAGGAGCTTTCAATTAAAGTGCTATTGATGTGAACCATTGTCTGAAAAATAGAGGTATTATTTGACTTTTACTAATCTAGTAAAGTGACAAATGGGTTCTAACTCTTTACTGTATGGCCCACTTAAATGGTAATTTATGCCGTTCAAGATAAATGTCATTTCCTTGTATAAGTTAAAACATGAAAGAGTGGGTCGCACGATTCAATTAAGCATGCGAGTGAAATCGTGATCAGCACATCTTTGTGTATTACTAATCATGTTTTAATCCCGAGTTCAATCATATAGTGGGACCATTTTTATTTAATAGTCATTTCAAAATATGTCACCAAAGAAGATGAAATTTATCTTGAAAGGTCCGGGATTATTGTTATAAGGGCCCCATGGTCCCTGTTACAATGAAAACGTGTGTTAGCTTCAACATGGGATTCAAATTCGGATCAATTGATTGATATTCTTGGATTCAAACTTGACTGTTCTTGAGCCATGACAGTCTCCTAACTACGCGTGACTTAAGTACAAGAGACCAACTAATGCGGTCAATAAACATACGCTCCGTTGAGAAGCAATTGACTCCACGGAATCAAATGTGGGAATTACACAACCATCCATTTATCACCCTCCGATCAAAATCCACTGATAAAGAGTCCGGATTCTCTGAGGATTTCCCCCACTGCAACCGTGAGTTGACCAATCAAGGTCTGCCACATCACCGTGGACAGTCTGCAATGCACGCGGATAGCTTGACATACATCCGGACATGAGCTGCCCACGGTGACATGGCAGACCATAATTCGTCCACTTACGATCACCGTGGAAAATCCTTAGATGATCATAATTCATTGACAAATCTCATTCTGCATGTGATATATCATCAAGTTTCAGTTCAATAATGGCCCCGTCATAAAATTAAACACATGATTATAAATGTGAGAGTGTGGACGCTAACATGACATTGCAGCATTAATATTATTGTAGTGATGTATTCAATCGAGCGGTGAGACCTACTCCTATTGAACTTAAAGGGGAGAACATTTACATTTATCTTGGACCGTCTGGATCATCATAACGTGGGTCCCATGACAGAGTCAAAGGAAACCTGTTACAAATAAAGAATTTTTGAGTATTACTTTTACCCCCTTGGTATTTTGAAAAAGTCCATATTGTCGATGTTTCTTGTAATCTTTCATTTCTCAGCTCTGTTTAAACTCCGCGTTCCTTTCCCACAACTTCGACTCCACCCGAGATCGAGAGAGAGAGAGAGAGAGAGGGAGAACGAACGAGATGGCGATGAAAGGCCGAAACAGCGAAAAGGTTTCTCTGAGATGGATTATCCTGCTCTGCATCTCCTTCTTCGTTCTCGGAATGCTTTTCGAAAACAGGTCTCTCTCTCTCTCTCTCTCTCTCTCTCTCTCTCTCTCTCTCTCTCTCTCTCTCTCTCTCTCTCTCTCTCCATTTTGAATTCCAAAATCACTCCCTAACACGATCGTCGCTTCTATTGTAGGATATGGTTTGCTCCAGAATCGAATAATCAGATCATCAAGCGACAGCGCCAAGAACAAGAGCTACAAGTAGTATCAGAGGAACCTGTGGTCAGTTCATATCTGGATTCTCATCAGATACACAATTTCTGTACCTCAAATCTGTTTTCCTTGATTGTGATTTTTGTTTTTGTTCAGAAGGTTGAAAAAGACATGGATATAGTAGAGAAGGTTTACAAAACCAAAGAAGCAGTTCAGTAAGTGCTGAGATTGGATCGATTTCTTGGGATGTAATGGTGTGTGGAGTTTTGGAATTGATATGTGCGATTGTTTTTTTTTAAACGACAGATCATTGGATAAGTCGATTTCAACACTTCAGATGGAGCTGACTGCGACTCGGAGTGCTCAGGAAATGGCCAGAGTTGGCAATTCTCAGATTGTCCCACCGGCGTTGTCCTCTCGCGAGGGCCTGCCTAAGGAGAAGGCGTTTGTTGTGATCGGAATTAACACCGCCTTTAGCAGTAGGAAAAGGCGGGATTCGATCAGAGAGACTTGGATGCCTCAAGGTCCTTTTTTTTTTTAATGACATATTTGATTGCTTGTTTCTATGATTGATATCTGTAGAGGTCTTGAAGCAGTGAATTGACAAGTTTTGTTTTTCATGATTAAGAGTTACATGATGAAATAGTTTTTGCTTTTTATGTTTACTATGTTGGAACCTTTGGTATTGACATTGTAATTAAATATTTCATGAGATGGTTTTGGTATGAGGAGAACTCCTGCCAGCCACTTGAACATGGTTAATTATTTGAACTCTTTTGGATAACCTCATATTGCAACCCAAACATGCCCATGCAAATCAATGTTTGTATGCACATTATTTATTTTTTTTCCAGCGTTTTGTGATTTATGTTTAAGCAAACATGTACACAGTGAGTGAAACCAGGTCTGTGAGAGCACATGGCACAAACATTGCATGAGTTCAAACAGGGGGGGGGGGGGAGGGTGGGGGGGTGGTTACCAGTGTTAATCAGGGTGGGAGGGTTTCAGCATAGAATGGAAGTGGAGCTCTAAATCTTCTACTGGTTATCACTAATAGCATTATAACTTTGTCTAGTACAACCAGTTAATCCCATGGGTTTCCAGTTCAAATCCACAAGATATTTAGATGGACTCTTGGTACTGAAGCTTCACCATCGCCATTGAAGCATATTTGAATTTTTTTTTTGGTTTTTAGGAAACAATTCTCATTCATGATTAATAAGATGCCTAAATGTGACATTGTCTTTGTTGGCTCAATCAATTGCCATTATCATCATTATCGGGGCCTTATCCTATCCATGTGGGTTTGGCTTTGTCAGTTTGAGTTCTACATTTCATTTCAACCTTCTTTAAATCCATGTTCTTAGTGACTCTACATTATTTATTTTATTGCAATAATAATTAAAATTGCATCCACATTCACATTTGAGAGTTTACAGTAGCTTGTTAAGTGTGCTAGATTCTTCTTTGACTTTCACTTGTTAATGTTTGGTGCCACTTTCTTATTGTGTTCAAATTAGGAGAGAAGCTCCAACAACTAGAACGAGAGAAGGGGATTGTCATTCGGTTCATGATTGGCCACAGGTGCATTGCTAATTTGGGTGAAACCTGAGATCTTAAACATTTTGAATGCTTTGCTTTCTTTTATATTTTTATTACAAACATTTTGAATGCTTTGCTTTCTTTTATATTTTTATTACCTTCCTGAGGCAGGCCCATACTCATTTCCAACGACATCTTAAATACTTCTCTGTTTATGTTGACGTGCACAATAAATCCATTTGTTGGTCTTATCATCCATATTATCTACATTTCATCCAACATTTTAGGAATTGTGTTGCATTGTGAAACTTATTATTTGGTTCATGTTAGACAAAAGGTGGTGGGTTTTGTTGGAAGTTGGGGCATAATTGGGCAGGTTTAAGCCCAAATTCATATGAGTGATTTAATTTTCTTTAATTATATTATACGATATGGTAAATATTCATTATTTTTTGTTATCAGGACTTCAGTTCCCGTGATGAATGAAAAAAAAGAAGTAAATAAACAGATTACCTTAAACAGATTATATTCTTTTGCTGCCAGTAAATATCGTGGTCACATTTTCTTGATTTGATACATAGCAGCTTTTGTTATATTGTCACTTACACTTGAGAACATCCAGATCTTTGCTTATTAATAATGCAGTTGATGGGAATTTCTCAAGTGATGAGAAATGAATTATTTGCTTTGGAATGGATTAAACCAAGTTGCTAGGAAATGATATTTTCGATGGGCTTCTGCGTGTGTCCATGTTGTGGTTGCAGGCTGTGTAGGTGGGGTGGGAGGGGAGGGAATTTGAATTCATCTGTTTCTTGTGAAAAAATGCTCTGCAATTTCTCCTGGTTTCATAAGATATCATGGTGTAGTTGATCTCAAGATGGGGGGAACTCCTTTCATGGTCTATTGAACATGCTGATTTTATGTTGACTGGAATTGACAATTTTCTTGCTTCCACCTATCCACCAGTAATATATCTGGAAACTACATAATGTTCTTTGCCTTGACCACCATCCGATCATTGTGTGGTTATTCTGGATGTTGTGTTGAAACCATGAGGTTCTCCACCTGTTGAGTTTGATTTAATAAGGTTGAAAGAGAGAGTTCTCAGAGAAGGGGCTTTCCCTTTTTCCCCCCTGTAAAATAAGAAAATAATTTATCAGAATTTGCGGCAAAACCAGGCGAAGGTTTTGCACAAGTGAAACCTGCACACATTCTTCTGCTTCATGTATTTGTGCTTTGGGCTCAACATTTCGCCTGTTTTCCATGTATGTTGATGACCAGGCTCTAATCAGAACTAGATCCAACTGATTGCATGGGAATCAACTTGCATTAGGAACCACGTTTTTGCAAAGGAACCACTCTCACCTTCAGGGTCCTTAAATGAAACCATTCTATTCATTAGAAGGGACAAGGAAACGTTAGATTCCGGCAGTTTTGGGACATTGGAATCGAGCAGTTGAACATTAGATACTTTCCTTGGTCATACTTGAGCAAATATTGAGTGGGCTGTTGGATGTTTGGGTCAATAACTTTGTTTAGTGTTTTCTTACAGTTACATACTAAGCATGCATTCTTTATGCATTGAGTTGTTGGAACGTGTAAGATCTTACACCCCCATTGAGCTACTACTTATCCCAAAACCAATTGGTGATGTGAAATGGCACAACAATGATTTTATGGTGACGGCTCGGGTTCGGCCACAATTATGACCACTAAAGAGCGAGGGTGGATATTGACCTCAACAGAATGATTTCTAGGAATAGAATAGGGGGAAATATTCAAGTGAGGGATTCCCTCACTTGAAGTGGTGAGGGACTCCCCTTTTTGGGGAGGTTTCAAGTACAAAAGGGCTTTTGTACTTGAAGGGAGTACACTCTTTTGTACTTGAAACCTCTCCAAAAAGAGTCCCTCACCACACATGGTGAGGGAATCCCTCACTTGAATACCCCCCTAGAATAGGATGGCTGCAAATCTTTCTTTCATTTCTTCAATTGCAGTTGTGACTATAGGTTTCTAAACAATCAGTGCAAGTACCTGCAAGATTCTGCTTTAGTGTGGAGTGGATTGGGCTTGGTTGGTCTATTATGGCTGATTAAGCTGGTTATGAAACCTGACGACCTCTTGGTGGCCGAATTTTCCTTTGGAATTTCATTTTTAAATCTGCTGGAATTAAAGATTGCTTAATTTTAATTGAACTGCATCAATCTGGTGGCGGTGAATATATTTGGGTTGGGTCTAGATGGCCTGAGCCAACCTGGTGTCTTGTCTGGAACAACCTGATTTTCTTCTGTTAGGGTTTGATCTGCCTTTGTATTGCATCGGTTGCCTCCTATGGGTTGCCTAAGCTCAATCTTGATTGTAATCTTTTCAAGCAGTCTGATGTCCGACATTTGTCGAGTAATTGAGAATCACGTGGCTAAGTAATATGCAGTTTTCATGTTCAGCAACTTAAATGAGGATGAAGCTAAGTTCATGCTCGATGGGTGTAGAGAGCTGAGTGTATTTAGATGCCTTTTTATTTATGGACAACATGACTCAAACCCGTAACCTTGTGGTTGCGATAGTGAGCACCTTCAAATTATACTAGGTGCTCTTGTTTACTATGAATGGCATTATTAAAGGCGGGTGTGTGCTCTTTATGCAAGAAGGCAGCCTCGGATTCGCACTTTGATCTTTTTCTACAGAAAAATCTTCGTGACTTCATACAATGAGGATGGCATCACATTCACACCATCCAAGAAAACAAGAGGGAAACCTCAAGATTTTATCACAATATATTATCTTCTATTTCGTTAAGGTTGCCTTAGAAATCTTCCAAGGTTTGCGACGACTGCATTAGCCATTTCTTTGGTGCAAATGAATGACATGGTTCATGAACATTGGTTAATTTGATTAATTTGATCGAGGGAATTGGAGGATTAGCCTTAAATGGGCGGCATGATATTATTAAACACTATTAGGTAAGCAATGTGGTTGCTGATCATTTTGACTATAAACGGTGATGCTTTCCGTCCAAATCTTTTGTATGATGTGTGATATCCTTGCTTGATGTTAGCTTTGATTCCCATTTATTAATAAACCACTAAAAAAAAAAAAAAACGAATGATGGTACCATGGCGAGAATCACCTTATTATGTCTATATGATGCAAAAGACTCGCATTGGAAGGCATGCTATCAACTTTTTGGTATTGTTTATGAACTTAATTAGTGAGCATTTGTTCATGTACATGGATGTTCCTTGAATTAAATGAACAAAATTCAGGAGCCTCTCTAAGAATTAGAATACTGAGAAATGTAATAATACAAAAACTGAGACACGGTTCATGAGACTCTAAAAGAAGATGATAAGGTGTCCAATTGTAGAAAACCCATCGTCTATTCTCATTGCTTCTATTTGGTTACTGTTGGATTTGCCATTTTCTTTTGCAGGGATGGTCCAAGCAATATGGCTTGAAGGACCTTTTTGGATATTTGCTTTTCCTGTCATCATTCTTTGTCACATTACCTTTATTTTTCTGTCCTAATGAGTGGCCATATACATTATCACTTTCCTGAACCTTGTGAGAAGGGTAGAGTTATTAACCATTACTCTTATAGTATTGGACGTGAAAGTGAAAACTGATGTAAAATTGCATTTTTTGCTGCAGTGCTACATCAAAAAGCATTTTAGATCGAGCAATCGATTCTGAGGAGTCTCAGCATAATGACTTTCTGAGGCTGGTCAGCACTATTACCTTTCTTTGTGTTGAGACAAGATCCATGGCTGCTCATCAAATTTAGGATCCAAATTATATTCAATGCATTTGTTTTGTCTTTTAGGAGCATGTTGAAGGGTATCATGAGCTATCTGCAAAAACAAAGATATTTTTTTCCACCGTAGTGGCCAAATGGGATGCAGAGTTCTACGTGAAAGTGGATGATGACGTCCATGTCAATTTAGGTATGTAAACAAGGATATATTCTTTTCATATGGATTTTAGACTTAAAATTGAAGTGTCAGAAAATAACGTGATGAATTCATTATTTTCAAGTATCTGGGTATCATAGGTATCCGTATCTTGCAGCCCTTGTCACTATATATAAACCTCCAAGTTTGTTATACTAATTTCATTTGTATCTTTTGGATATCCAGGTGCGCTAGCTACAACTCTTGCTCGACACAGATCAAGCCCCAGAGTTTATATAGGGTGTATGAAGTCAGGACCAGTTCTGGCACAAAAGTAATCCTCTTGGATCTCTTACTAGAACTGTTTTCTTCAGCCATCATTTTTCAGCATTCAATAGGCTGATCTAGGAATGTCTCGATTTGTAGGAACGTGAAGTATCATGAACCTGAATATTGGAAATTTGGAGAGGAAGGTAATAAATACTTCCGTCATGCCACGGGGCAGATTTATGCAATCTCAAGGGATCTTGCCACTTACATTTCAACCAACCAGTAAGAGACAATGCTTGGTTTTTTTCATACAAATTGAGAGATTGTATTGTCTCTGGAAACAAATGCTGAAACTACGGGATTGTGGTTGTAATGTGCAGGCCAATTTTGCACCAGTATGCCAATGAAGATGTGTCGCTTGGTGCTTGGTTTATTGGACTTGAAGTCGAACACATTGATGATCACAACATGTGCTGTGGGACTCCTCCAGGTGAGAATAAATCACTTTGAATAGCAGTGAAGAGGTATTGGAAGATTACAATCAGTATCAACTGCCCCTTTTTGTTGAATAAGCAAATAGAGCCACAGCTCATTTGATTTTCTTCCTGGCTGTATGAATCTGGCCTTATGATTGGCAGTGTGCAATGGACTATTGCAATTCACAACTGATGATCCACTTATTAAAAAAAAAGGTCAAAACAGAGAGCTATTGTCAATGCGAAAGCTTTGGGGTATCTCCTGTTCACTATAGGCCCCTCACATGAACTATTTAGATCACCAAAATCTTGGGCCCAGAGTAAAATTCTTGTGGTAAAGCAAATGGTACTAGCGAACATTTTATACTTTTACTTTGATGAATGCATTTTGTCTTCTTCATTATTCATTGGATTTTTTTTTTCAGACTGTGAGTGGAAGGCACAGGCAGGGAATGTCTGTGTTGCATCATTTGACTGGACCTGCAGCGGCATCTGCAGATCAGTGGAGAGGATTAAGGATGTCCATGCAAGATGCGGAGAAGGAGATGGTGCTGTTTGGAATGCTTTGTTCTAAGTAGGGGATAGAGGGTGGTGAGTAGATCAAGTGTAGTATCTCTCTGACGGCCTGGATGATGAGGGAATAACATTAACTTGTGGTACCAGAATTATAGAGGTTGCTTGGATTGGCAACAAGAGAAGATGGAAGATGTGATGTGTGTCTATATATATAAATAATTTTTTTATATTGTCAGATTGAGAGCATTTTTTAGGATCATGTAAGAGTTCTTTCAAATGAGGGGTGACTGAGTGTCCAACAGAGTTCTGCAAGTAGGATCTGCTGCCCTACTCTTATAACAGATTATTGTTTCCGTTGTCGTGCACATCCACTTCAGCAATTTCTACATGCATAGATCGTTACACTGTTGGAAATCTAACAAGGTTGCAAATTCTTTGAGTCATTGAAGTCTGACATAATGCAGGGGTCCACCAGAGAACATTGAGGATTACTTGACAACTCTCCTATGGTCTGTAATATTTCGGAAACTGCTATGTTATGTTTTTGGTTTTTGTACAACCCAATATCATGCCCACTAATGAAAAGAAGTTACATTACTGGTAGGGCTTCTACTATGTAATTGCTTTACTGTATACTTCGTACTTAGGTCTAGGCTTTATGTCAGATAAATTTAGATTACTTAGTAAATGAACTGCTCCTGTACTGAAAACAAGATTGGAACAATTAGGCATTTTTCATGCCCTTTTCTTAATCTCTTCATGTTAATGGATTTTTTTTTTAAATTCTTTTTTATGTTAATGAATTGTAAAGTGTGCACATCAACAGTCACAGTTAGGTACTGCAATCTTACTGTTCTCTGATCATCAGCTGTTGTAACTGGTAATCAAACTGTTCTTTGATCATCATCTTTCTGGGTGTTTTTCTTCCTCCCTGTAAGTTCCTGGATTTTGTGGGAAGCATTTTCACTTGCCTATAAATGATTTGCTTGCTAATATTTAAGAGTTGATGGTGAATTGATACTGTCCCAGTGGGCTTAAATCAGTAACACAGCAAAGTTGTAAAAGACATCAATTTGATGATTCAGCTCACATATTTTAGGACCAATGGTGTGGATTGGCACCAGAGTTTTGAAGGCAGAACTGGCTATTAAACTGGTAAAGGATAACTTTGGTCAAACCAACGGTACTTTCTAGCTGAATTGACATCAACATGACATGAAGTCATAACAGTATAATAGAAACAGAAATAAACAAAATTATATGTGAAAAGTAATGTAAGATAAGAATTTGTGAAACTCCTCATTTTTGCAACATAGAGCTTTTAGCTTTGATTTCAGTTTTTCATGCTTTGAATTTCACAGCTAATGAACAAGAAAATCTCGGTTAGAATCCACATTGTCAAGTAGAATCCAGGTTCATTTGGCAATCTCAAGATTAGGAGTTTTGGCAGTTTGTTTGATGTTGAACTATCGATTGTTATTGTCACCATTTGATCCTCAATGACAAAGTAATGCTGTACTTACATTGTGACCGGACTATTAACACATTGGATACTCATATTACCAATTGACAGAATGCACAGAGTCAATTATGAGATTTAGTAACCCAGGTTGGCCGAATGGTTAGGACTATGATTCCTTCCTCTTTCGGAGTTAGAGGTCTTGGTATCGACCCCCTGTTCTCCTTTCTTCATGAATCAAAGGTTGAGTCCATTAGTGTTGCCACCTTGGGACTACATGGGTGTTTACTAGGCTTCCTTTTGGGCCCGGGGGGATTAGTCTTGCCCAAAGAATTGAGAATCATCCGATAGCAACGAGAGAGAGAGATATAACTATTTTTACCTGATTGTTGATTAAAAGATTTGTCTATTATACTTTTGCAGTTCTAATGTCTTGCTCTCTTCCTATAGATAATTTCTCCGCCATATATTGTTAATCAGCTTATGCCAGCTCCAAGATTGATGAGGAGTTGTGCATGCACATGGTCAAGAAAACTCGACTAATTTATAAATTCAACTAACTATAAATCAGTTACCTTCTTGGGCCAAACCCCAATAGTTTTCAGTCACCTTCTCCAGGGAAGGAAAAAGTATAATTGGTATAACGTGTTAAACCCGAGGAGGAACTGAGGAAATACATGGCCATCAAAAGCAGACCTCACAAAACTGACTGGTGGCAGCAATTAAACCGGCCCTCTTCAATAGGCAATTATCGTCCAATCAATTTAATTTTTTGTTAGGAATATTGCCCCGTAGAGCTGCCGTTATATCTGACATTCTCGTCAAAATTTAAGTATTTTTTATAGAGTTGTTCGTGTGATATTCTAAGGCTGTGCAATATTGCACATATTGTAATATACAATATACTAGGCTTGTATGACAGTTTTACGGAAAATATTTAAACTTCAATTATTTTGAAACAAATATTAGATCTAAGTATAGTCATACGGTCAAAATCCTTTCTTAAATTTTTTTTTGCTAATGCAATAAAATGCAAGGTTGCTAGCTTTTTTACGCATGGAATCGGAAAATGCATTTTACATAGGTAAAAGATTTATATGCAAATGTTATATATGATAAATACATTACTATATTTATCAAAATCACCATTTTTACATGACAACGATTTTAAATGAGTTTGGACTTTTTGAAATTTTTATATAGATTTTACAAAATCTATAAAAAAATGTCTTGATACTTATCATTAATACATGGGTATCTAACATATTGAATCATGAATTGGGGACTCATAAAAAATGGAGGTATATAAACTTAGATCTATAAGTTGGGATATTTTGGGCATTCTTCACAAAACTTCTCAAAATCTCAATAGTCTTCAGTTTCTTTGCTTTATTGGGTTCGAATCTGGATATTGTTCGGGCTTGTACCTTATTCAATCAATCCACAGTTACATATGAAATATTGGAAGTGTGTTATTACTCCTCGGGTAAAACCGTAACATAACGTCCATTAGTTTATAGTCACGGTCACACGACACCAGTTCACGGAGGCCCCATCCACTAATTTCTCGTCATAGTGTCGTCAATTTCTCGCGGTTCTTCTTCACACTCATCATATAACTCACGCGCAGACACGTAGAAGAACCTGTCAGACATCTAGCCGTACACGTGGGAGCCTCTGGACCTGGTGGGTCCCACACTTCCGAAGGGATCCTTTCAGCATTTAGGACTTAGGAGCTGAGAGGAGAGTCCAGCTCGGACCGTACGAGAGGGCATTAAATACTAGCACGTGGCGTGGCCTGCTTCGTACGGACAAGGGATGATCCTGGCCGTCGATCTCGGCCAGTTGACTCGGGATGGGCCTGTCACGGACCGAGTCCTTTCGAAGAGTCCACGTCGGCGATTAAATCGTCCTTTTCTTTTTGGCCCTCCTCGTTACTCGGGCCCCCCTCGTTTCCCGATCCCTCCGCTCCCGCTGACACCGACATATCCGGTGCCGTGTCTCGGAAATCTGACCGTTGGTTTGTGATGATCTGACGGTCGAGATGATCGCCCATATGAGTCGCCGGGTTCAACGTGACGCGTTTTGCGGAAGGACCCGAGCCAAACAAGAGGGAAGGAGTTGTAAAAGCGAGGGCTTTTTTGTAGCATACATTGCGGGAGCATCTAAGACCGGAAGAGAGAAAAGAATAATTGTGAAGGTTGCTACTTATTGTTAGGGTTTAATGAAAAGGCAATGCATCTCTTTTAGTTTTAGATTTCAACCTATTCAATCATAGCAGTTTTAGTCTTACCTCATTGAGCTAAATTGGATTAATGAAATTAAATCATAGCACCAAACACTTACTAATTAATTTTTTTTTCATGGATTAATGAAATTAATGGTGTGCATTAGTTCCCATTAAAGCGAAGTTTAGAATGCTATCTTTACGAAAGAGTGTCTATGAATCCATATAAAAATGGGATCATATAAGATAGGATATTGTGTTATTGCAACTGCACTGATGCGATAAGAAAAAAGAAAAAAAAGGCGCTTTAAATGTCAAGCTCATGACAAGGACGTGTTTGGTGTAGATTTGTTTCGGCAATGAAACTAGATTTTAATGCTTGTTTTTTCTGCGATATATCCAAAATCATATTTCAACCCCTTCGATAGGAATCAAAAGTAGCTTTCTCTTTGTAGTGCATGCCCTAAAAAATATTTTATCGTTAGAAACCTCCTTTGGAGATGCCAATCATGTGATCTATTCTCTAGATTTAAAAAAAAAGAATCTAACATAATTGTGCATGGGTTATCGATCTCCCTTTCCTTCTCTTCCCCCTCTCACATTTATTCGGTAGGTGCATGTGAATAAATGTGGTGTGTGCGAATGAGGGCTAAATTTTCAACTTTTTTATTTAGATAAAAATAAATTATCTAATGTATCCAAATGCACCACAAAGATGTAGTGTATTTATTATAAAAAAAAAAAGAAAAAAGCTCCAATATTGGGGTCATTATTCTCGATCTGAATGGTTAATTGAGTTCTTGCTTTTGCAAATGAAGCAGGTCCAAATATCACTTTAATCAAATTTATATCCAATACAACATTGGATAGTGAAGTGATAGTGAATAGATAAGGAATTTAGTTCTATCATCTACTCTATTTCTCCAATGTTAAAAATAATTTAGACGTGTGTGATATTTGAGTATGCTCCTATTCTTGGAGAGAGAGTTTGCTCTTAGGGCCTCTTTGTTACATGAGATTGAACTCTTATAAACTTTAAGAAATGCAAGTGACTAAAGTGAAACAAAATTGCATTTCATTAAATAGCTACTGAATAATCTCCCTTTAATGAAAATGAATTAAGGGGAGTTGGAAAATGAATATCCGGCTATCACCTAATAAGATCAAATCCTAGCATATTAAGGCTCTCACCTATCCACCTTCTATCCTTTCATTTCTCACTTCTTTAATGATCATTCTTGTAACACATTTTACCTTGAATTCTTAGGTATTCAATTCCATATGCCGATAATGGTTTTGATTGAGGAAAGCACGCCTTAATGTGGAAATTTTCAATGACACCACAATTTGATGCAGGTGAATACTCTAAGCTATTCCTCTTTAATAAAATGGCCGAAGAATAAATGAAAGATCCATAGCTGAGTTGCAATCATACAGATGTTGGTGTTGGTACATTTTTAGCTGCTAAATTAAATACATCAAAAGTGGCCCACCCTTCTTATTGGTGGAAGATCTCAAATATAGGACACTTTAATCTTTGGTAATGAGAAATTATCGGTTAACCTTAAACCCATTTGGATATGCAAGTAATTTGAGTATATTTATGACGTATAACCCTTACATTTTGATCATAACTTAAGTTATCACTAAGCCTATAATTCTTATATTCTTCCAAGTGATATCCCCGTGACATTGTTGGTTACCCACTATTTTGTGATCCTAAATTTACTTTGTACACAAAATAGAATGACCATCATTATGGAAACTGAAAATTGTATCCCTATCCCATCTATATTGGTTGACTTTCTGAGTGTTATTCCTTCACCCTTCTCTTCTTAATGCTTGGGTAATTATGATTAGAACCAAATGTCATACCATAAATCATCATAGCGCAGGATCCATCTATGATTATAGTGATATGATAAACCTAGGATCAAAGAATTTCCTCTACATATCAAAATCAAATGGAAGTGATCATATCTTACATGCATCCCATCTTACATTGACTTTAGACAACCTGTATGATTTCACAATTAATGAAGCATGAAGAAAAAGGTAAAACTGGTGTTGAGCACTTACTAGCAGCTCCAAACTAAATTAGACAAGGAACTAAAACAATATGGAGACTCTACATATTGATCAAAATGAGAAGTGTATCTATTATCATTAGAGATTTAATCCTCCTAGAAATCTAAGTAGTTTGTTCATTCTACTTCTTATTGAATATCAATGGTTAGATTGATCCTTATAGAAAGTTACTTTTCCTGAGACATATTTCTGAGGCTGAGATCACTTGAGCTGGTGTCCTCATCAAGGGACGCCACTTTTCAATGGGTGGTTCCTATGTACACAGAACTGAAAGTTTGAAAAGAGGAATAGAAAGCCGTTCTACAGCGGTCTTTCTGCTGATACGTCCACGTGAAGTAATCACAACACCCCAAAAAAACAAAAGCACCAAAATAATAAGGTAATGATGAAGAATCCGCATTGAATTGAATTAAGAGAGAGAGAGGAGGGGTTTTAGGGTTTTGTCTTTTTACAGAGTCTCCTCGGCCCCTAAACAAACGTACTTTTTTCATGTTAGGGTTTTGTAGTTTGTGCAAGTGGGGCCACATGTCATCGATGCAAATAGCAAGGGGTGGTCCACCTAATCATCCACCCATCATTGAAATGGACGATTATGATGTTATCAACTTGCCTAGCTAGCTGTCTGTGGTGGAGTTTGATTTGTGTATTGATTGCCAGATTTTATTTTGGATGGGACAGGTGGGACCCATGTGCCCACAGATCATCGATCCAAATAGTATGGGATTGTCCGCTTAAATCATCCATCCCATCCTTGAAATGGACGACTGCGATGTTTTCAATTTGGTGTAGCTGTCTTGATGGACGCCACGTCATGTGATGGAATTGGATTTGTCTCTTGACTGCCCACATTTATTGTTCATGGAACAGGTGGGCCCACATGGATAGAGACGGAGAAGGGAGGAAACGGGCCGAGCAGATTTGTAGAAAGCAAGAGTGGTTGGTGGAGCAGGTGTGAGCAGAGGCAGGGTCGTATGGTTGACCGGCTGCAGAAGGTTGAGTCTGACCTGGGAAATGCAAGATGAAAAAAAGAAGATTCAGGTGTTGGGTTTGTACGGTTTATTTTTCTCTGTAGGTTAGTTTTTGCTAGAAGGTGCAGGAGGGCCATTTGGAGATGTTAATAAATCCCAATTAGTGGCCTGGCCACGCCTTCAAAATGAGCCCTGCACACACCCACTTCCCCATTCATTCCACAGCTTCTCTCTCTCTATCTATCTATCTTCATGCATGTAGGCATGGAAAGTGGCTTTCTTTCTCTCCATCTCTCTCATGGGTTTGTTGGTAGTGACATGATAAGGTTGTGGGGAATGTTGTCTGGCTCGAGGTCATGTAGATGATTCAGAAGCTTGGAGTAGCGGAATAAGCCCTAGATGACCTCGGACCAGGCTTCATTCCCCTCAACCAACCTGCACCCTCTCTCTACAATACATACATGCATGGCGACCACAATTGGAAGAGGTGATAATATATCTTCATTCTGTTATTGGATTAGAAATGAAACTTTCTTTATCAGTTTATGTATCTTCTGTCATGTGTGGTGTATCTCAAGAGTGCAATATTTTTTGATTTCTTGTTCTTGATTTTGGACACACCCTTATAATCTTCTTAGTGCATCTCTAGTCTGGAATGTTTATGGATTTTTTTTCTTGATTTTGGCCACATCTTTTTAGTGTATCTCAAGTGTGCAATCTTGTTGGACTTCCTCTTCTTTTGGCCACACACCCTTTTAATCTCTTTAGTGGATCTCAAGTCTGCAATATTATTTTCGGATTTCTTCTTGTTTTGGCCACACCCTTTTAATCTTTTGCGTGTATCTCAAGTGTGCAGCAGTATACACCCTTTTAATCTTTTGGGTGCATCTCAAGTGTGCAATATTTTTTAATATTCTTCTTGATTTTGGCCACAACCTTTTAACCTTTTACACTAATCTCAAGTCTGCAATATTTTTGGATTTCTTCTTCATTTTGCTATCCTCTTTTAGTCTTTTTAGTGTATCTCAATCTACTATATTGTTGGGGTTTCTTCTTGCTTTTGGCCTTCAAATACACTAGTGGGTAGTAAAGTATAAGTTGTTTGTGGGTCTTTTTTGGGGTGTTTTTCTTTTTTTCTTTTCCACAAAAGGTATGTTTTTCATCTGGATTCTTGGGTGTGAAAACTTTTTGTGTAATCTCTCATCCATGGAGGAATCCCTTTCGGTAAAGCGATACACAGTATCATTTTCTTCATCTTTCAAGTCTCATTACCTTTCTGTTGTAATTTGATGGGTATGTTGATTTATTTGTGAGAATGATTTGATTTACATTTGACACGTAATTTTACTCATCTGGTTTTTCTGGTTTTGAAAGAGGGACCAATGGCCTCATTTCAGGGATTTGATGCATGCTTGCTGAAACATTTAGTAAATGTAAGCACTTCCGTATGTTGTCTAGATGTTATCACCTGGCGGTTTTAAGGGAACAATCCTAGCCTTGTAGGCTTTTTGTTAGGCTATCAGCTTTTCAAATTTACCTAGTTACACCCCCAGGTAAAATCTCTCTCTCTCTCTCCCTCTCCCTCTCTGGGCATCAAGATGATGAAAACCATGATGGGTGGTTTCAACTTTGAAACAAGCTCATTTCTTTTTTCCAAACATGCTAGAGATTATAAATACTATATACATAGAATGGTTGATGAATGATTAGAAGCTCATTTCTCTGAACACACTAAAGGTACAGGCATACTGCAAATGACAGAGGCCTTAATTTGTCTAAACACAGTAAATGATCAGTTGGGCGGGTACAGTTCATTGCAGATGATGGAAGCATTAGTGGGTCTATCTTTCTTCCTGTCATGATAAACGTACAATTAGGACTTTAATCTACCAAGCATTTTCCTTAACACGTCATCTCACCCCAGTTCTTTTCCTTTTATGATTACCACTCACATCTGTTAGGATTTCTTAAATTAATTCCATGGAGATTTATCATCCTTTGCTTTATCTAATGATTTTTTTTTTTTTTGGAATGAGAACATTGAGGCACCGACACTAGTGGTATGTGAGGAAGTGAGTGGAAAAGAAGTTAAGCGATTTTAAGGAGAAAGGCTTCTCCCGTTACTGGTTTTCTTCAGCCATTATTCTATAATATTGAATGGTTTGCATGTTTTGTAATGGTATAGAAAGAGATGGGCAGATGTAGAAGGCACGTATTTATGAAGCTTTTTAATAGTGCTGTAGCTTAGTTGCTTTTAATAGAAGCTCCTTAGTCCTGAGCAGAGGATGCTGCATTACCACGGCAAATGTGTTTTGTCATTGCACGGTTTATCATACTCAAAAGATAACATTGGTAAACATAAAAAAAGAACAAGAAAATATGAGAGAGAGAGAGAGAGCATGGCTTATGAAATGGGAGTGTAATATTAGGACAGATGGCATTGAGGTGTCCCATTGTCTTCATTAAAAAAAGAGCATTGATAGATAACTAGCCGCAAGAAAACAATCTTAATTATCAGAAGTTAGTAACCATCTGATAAAGAAAGAATGAAAGTGGGTGTATATATAGATATAGAGGGATCACAGTTCAGATGCTTGTGTGTGATTAAATGTTTAAAACGTGCAAACTAATCCAGCAAATCTTTTTAAGTTGGAGCAACTTGGTTATATTCCAGTGTGATAGATGTCCTATACTTTACTGTGGCCATGTTAGTCATAGTAGTCATGGTTATCATTCATCCTTGTTTCTAAAGCGCATCTTTCTCATGGGCAAAAGTGGATAAAAAAAAATCATGGAGTTCAAGATGACCCATGTAGAGAGAGAGAGAGAGAGAGAGAGAGAGAGAGCTTCTTGGGTCCTGTTAATTGCATTTAATTGAATGACGAGGATCTGACGTTTCTTGGAGATTGAGACGACGAGCATCCAACAGGACTTCTTCGCCTAGCTGTAGCCTTGTGCAAGTACTCCTCTTGAGGTTTTCTTCTTCCTTCCCAAGGTATATGAATTGTTGTCCTTATTCGACAAGTGGGGTCCATCGTTTTGTGGTCCAAACTCCAAATTTCTGTATGGTTTTGATGAACGGCATCATATCCATTCATGGGGTCTCGGCCATTTGCTTTCTGTAGGAGAGGGATCCTAGCTTCCAAACTGCTTGTTGGAATGAGATGGAGTGAAATGTCCATCATGAGATAATAAAAGCAAGGCTGTTAGGCTGTTCATTTCATTGATAGATACTAGATACAGATACTCTATCACTGAAATGGAATTGAGATAACTTCATAGCATTGCTTAATGAAACACGTTTCATTTAGTCATTTCAAAGAAATGGGGGTGGTGGTGAGATGACTTCCTAGCATTGCTTCATTTTGACATGAGGTTCTTACTTCAAAGGGAGGGCTTTTTATTTTTATTTTTATTTTCATTTTTTTATGTTGTTGGTATCTCCGAGGTCATTGACCCACTATTCCATTACCCTTGGTGGCGCCGCACGTACACAAACACCTTATGCAACTCCACCGACTCCCGGGTGGGATTCAATTTGAGTTAATAAGCCACTTAAAATGAGGATGAGATATTGGATGCCTGGAATCCCCGATATTGTATGGGACATAATCTCATACTTAGGTGGCCATCAGTTCAAGTTTGGAAACATAGATTGGTTCCTATGTGGGCTTCTTTTTTTTACCTTTCCAAGTTCAGTCCTTTCTTTTACTTTAAAAAAGGAGGAGGAAATTTGGCTCAAATCATAAATCTATGTTGGGTGTAAAGTAGACGTTTTAGGAAGAGGCTCTGCCGTGTTAAGTTTTTAAGACGTGTAGTACATTCTATAAAGGATTGGGTTTGATTATGCCTTCTCAAAAAGAGAGGGTTTGATTGTGCCTTTGGAATTGAGAATGGGTTTCCTTTTAGAGGCATTGTCATGGGTTCCTTTTGTGAAGGAATGGGTGATTTATGTGATAGGGAGATTTTCTTGAGCGGGAGATTTTATGTTAAGGAATTTTACTTCTCACATGTGTAGGAACATTGATGTAATTTCTTTTTGCTGTATTGTCATTTTCCCAAAGAACTGTCTTTCTCTTGTCCTGTATACAGGTGGCCTGTTTGGCAATTATGGTCTTTGAAATAGAGCAGCTGGTTTAATTATAGTTAAAATTGTTTGAAAAAGAGGTGTTTCAATTTTACTCTATTACAAATAGACCATTTGGAAATGTCTGATTCAATTAGACAAGCAAATTTGTCATATTTTTAAAGTTAAGTAAGCAATGCCGTACCAGCAAGCTTATCATATGGTAAAAGTCATAGGCAAAAAAAATAAAAAAAAACTGTCTCCAACTTGTAGCTCAGCTTGTAAGGTACGTATATGCGCAAGTGAAAGTGTACAAGTTTGAATGCCCAACGTAGCAGTAAAAAGAAGTCTAAAAATACCTTATTGCTTAACATAAATTTTCCCATCGACAAAGTAAAGCAATATAAAAAAATCTATTTGAATTCAATTCAAGCCAAATAAATCCAAAAAGCATACCTGCCAGAAGGCACCTAAGTAGTGAACCACATATAAAACCATGCCTCTCATATGTTCCTACCAACATAAATACATAATCAAAATTTCAAACAGAGTTATTTGTTGTTTTCTCTACTCTCCCACCTTACACTGAGGAGCCTTTGATGATATTTGGCTATTTGCCTGTATGTCATGTTTCTAATCTATACTAGGAGATGATACTGTGAAGTGGGGACCCTTCAAAATTTTCCCAAATGGAAAGATTCTAGCCCAGGAAAGGCATGAAAATGAATGGCAATCATGTTACAATATGGATAAGTTTGGAGTATTTTTCATCCTTGCTTGAATCATCATACCAAATCTAGCTATGGGTCATAGAACATGGGCAATACAGCCTATAAGTGGCATTGAGGCAAATGTACCTATTCATTTGTGGAGGGACCACAATGCCTGATGCTTCTTGAGTCATTCATGGCCAGTGTAGGGGCATGAGATGGTTAGTCCATCCATACTGCCCATGTAGTGGGCCCATTGATGGATTGAAAGATCTTATCTTTTATTTGTTTCCTACAACCATACCAATCAAAAAAAGGAGGAGAAAATGGCCCTGAAAAAAGTTACCATAATAGATCATGTAAACCCTCATTCAATAGAAGCAAGGGGCCATCCGAAAATATTGTTTTGGATGGCTGAACCTTAAATACATGGGATTCAAATGAAAGGATTTGTCTCCATCGCCACAACTTTTTTAATTTTTGGGAAATTATCACCTTGAGATATCTTCAGTTTTGAGGTTTTCTCTGGATATTATCATAACAATGTCAAGGAAAACAAAATAATTGTTAAATAAATATAATATACTATAGAAAATATTTTAAAATTCTTATATATCACTTATATATATATATATATATAAATCACACCACATTTTTCATGATTCTTTGAATCTTGAAAATACTTTTTAATGATATTGCTGAAAAAATTATAGCTTCTAACACCGCTAATAGTTTTTAAAGTGTTGTGCTACACCTCGACCCTTACTCCATGACCTAGGACATACCATGATTTCCTGAAAAATTCAAAAGATGAATAATATGTTCTTTTTTTTTTTTGGGTTTTTACTCTATGACTGCCTTTAGACTTGACATTTTTTCATTAACTAACATGTACGGTCCAATTAGAACGTTGCCCAAAAAATAAAGTACCATGATCTTTCTCTATATGTTTTCTCCTGAAGACTCTCCCTTCGACTTGCATTGCATGGTTTGTCCTCTTGGGTCGTTGGGTGTTGTTATCTTAAAAGAGCCACGAGCAGGTGACAGCCATTTCATGCGTGTTTCACGTAGAAATGTTTTCTTTCTCAAGGTGGAGTGGTTCCATGTCTTCCACTTTACACTTCTCTTCCTTTGGTCTTAAGTTTATAGTACTTTTGTTTATTTTACATGCCCATTGATCAAAACCATCAAATTGAATGACTAGATTTTGATGGGCAATGGATGAAGAATGCCCTGATTGAATTTGGACCATTGCCTAGAGTCTTCTGGCAACCAAAACAAGTTGGGTGTAATCGAATTTATGGACAATTGATGGTTAGGTGCTTTGGTCAAATCAGCCAGCTGCAAGCTGATGATTGTAACTACCATCCAATTGGTGCATGATCTTGGCCGTAGATCATGAAGCAGCCTTTCAAGTTATAGGTCTGAGATTAGTGGGTCCCATTCAGTGGCAATGTTGTGGTCATGCTAGCATTTGCCTCATTGAAGTAGATATATGATACAAGTAACAAAGGAGAGGTATAAGCATGAACCTAATAGTAGGCAGACACAGACTAAAGCCTAAAAGGACTCAAAAAGAAGGCGTAAAGAATAGGAAGGATGAAGCTGTTATTTGCTTCTCTCTTATCACCTTCCATGATAATCCTGGAAATGGGTGGTAGTAGTTAATTAGAGAACTACCCATCAACCAACTTAGCCTTTTTTATTTTCTATGTTGGCTGGTAGTAGGTTAGCTGCATCAATGATATAGGGAGATATGATTTGATAATCATATACGTCCTGATTGTGTATCCTAAGTTGCCAGAACCTAATAAAAAAATCTGCACAATGGGGCCCACCTACATGATGTCTAACCATTGGATCAGACCCTTTCCCATAGTTGCTAATAGTCATAAAGATCACTTCAATAGAAACAAGATTCGCCGTCAGAAGTGCAAAATTTTCCCCTCAAGCTAGATCAATTGAAAAATGAATATCACTCCAATCGTGTTTGTCATCATAATCATTGAAGTGTTATGCCATATTGTATGGGTTTATACCTTTATTCTCAACCTTGTTAGAGGCCAGCTGTTGCACCACCTCTGCTGTGTTCGAAGTATAAATTCATTTTTTTTGGTACCCAGCTTAGGGGCATGGGACCCAAGCCCTCTAGTGAGGGAGTAGGTCTCGGGTGAGATCATGAGGGAGGCCTCTGGTGAGGAAAGAAAATCTCGGGTGAGGTAACAGGGCACTTGGGTGAGGAAAAGTGTCTGCCCATATTCGAATCTAGGACAGGCATGTAAGAATTCACAACTCTTATTCATTAAAGTGCAATACTTGACTAGCTAAGGGTCTTATTCATTAAAGTGCAATACTTGACTAGCTAAGGGCCTCGGATAGGAATATTGAGAATTCTTGTCAAGGGATAATTAAGAATTCTCCAAATGTAACCTCCAAATAGTTTCCAAAATCTAAATGCATTAAAGACATGTTATGACACCAAGGTTAGAAATTTCCAGTCCTTGCAATTCTTGTAAGAAATGGCACTAAACAAATATGGGTTTTTATCGTTAGTTTAGAGGAACTTTTGAAAAAAAAAATACCATATAATGAGAATTTCTGGCAGCAATACCAGTTGTTTTCCTCCTATCATTTAAGATTTCCTATTTGATTATTGAGATTTCAAAATTTTCTTACTGTTCCAAAATTCTCAGATATCCTGCAAACTGACATGAATAAGAATTGAGGACATGTTCCATGTGGTTTTCATCACCAAAGTTAGCCCCATCAGGTATGCACAATAAAAAAACCCTCCCATACAATCAAGTCCAACTTGATTGATGTAAAACACCCATCTGGTTGGGTCTCTGGTCCCTGTTTTGGGTTGCAGATGGTCCAAATTGGCCATTTAGCTGGGACAATCTTCCCTTATAGGAATGTCCACATGGGGACCACCTGACCTGATGGACAGTATGGGTTGTCACGTGACTGCCTACAGGAGGGGGCGTGCACTGTACATATGAATAGACAATTCATAACACTATCGGATGCATGTCGTAACGGGTACGCCACTTTCTGATACTTTTCCTCAGTGGCTGCAAATTCACTAAAAAGGGACCTCAGCTTGATTCAATACATACATCATGTGTGGCCCACCTGATGGATCCCTATTCTGTGTGATCAAAGAAAGAGGGTCCACATCCACATGACAGCCCCTTGCTGTCGAATTGAAACTATATTGCCAGATTTAGAATCTTCCAATCTGTGATGAGATCTTCAAGACCCCTTTGAAAATCCCACTTTGGGGGGGATGAGGAGAAGTTTAGAGGGGACAGGTTGCTTGTGGTGATGCCTCAAATTTTTTTTTCTTTTCCTCTAGTTGTGAATTTTCAACCTTGTTTGGATTTTTGAGTTTTGAATGCTGAAAGCATGCAAACTGCAAAGTGTATAGGAGGAGACATTTTTAAAAAACTGAAATGTTTTGGGTGAAGGAAAAAAAATAAGGATTTTTACATAGAAATTAAACTTAAACTCTAATTAAATGGTGTGATGAAGAAAAATAATGAAACTATGGTGCTGTGATTTGTATCTTATTTTTGTACCAAAATACTCTCATTGACAATTTGGTCAACTACGGTTGATGATATTGTTAATCTGCTCTAATTTGAATCCCAAAATTCCTCGATTTTGGCCACCCAATTCATCTTCTTCCTCCTCTTGTTGCTGCCTCACCAACTCAGTCTCTTGCGCTTATGGCCCACCTTCTGCACCACTTACTTGGTCCTTGATTTGGGTTGGAAATGGCAGTGAAAACAGTACCTCTCCCATGTAAATTTAAAATTACAAAACTCCCCACATTGAAAAGGGTTGTTGCACTAAAAAAGGGTCATCACTCATCAAGAAGGTAGATATCTGAGTCACTACAGAATGCTCTTTTGGAAGTTGTAGTCTTTGTTTCTATCCACCACTCAAGTTGAGACATTTATTAATCCCAATGGGTAGCTCAGTTGGTCTACTGACCATGGTTTGCACCCGGAAGTTGTAGGTTTGAAACTACACTACCACACTAGGACTATAAGGGAGTTTACCCGGCTTCCTTTTGGGCCCGGAGGGATTAGTTCAACCCAAAGAGTTGGGAACTCTCCGATAGCAGAAAAAAAAAAAAAAGATGAGACCTTTATTGTCCGATCGCCATAAGATCACCATGGTCAAAATTGTCAATATCCTCATCCAGAGACTTAATTTTATGAGGCCATTGTATTTAATTTTTATTTTTTTCTCTTGTTGATTGGCTTTCCATAGAGTATGTCATCAAGGACCGTTCCACTTTGGATCCAAGGTATCTGAGAAATGTAGGCAATGGACCCCAAAACTTCAAGCTAAATGATAATATTATTTATGGTCCAAGACTATATTTTAATGTTTGTGACTCATTCATCCTGAGGTTTTGGGTATTTCGCTGAGTAATGCATGAAGAAGTAATAATTTTCCTGGCCCAATCAATGGTCCATGAATGGTGATTCGATTTTCTCCTCGAATATTGTTGAGGAGGTCGCTTAGCAGGGGCGGATCCAGAACTTCTAATCTGGGAGGGCTGCACTTAAGTTACACTAAAAAAATAACAACAATATCTCACAAAAAACTATAAAAAATAGCAACAATATCCCACCAAAGATAGCAACAATGGACGCTTGATGATGCGACGTTATAACCTAAGATAGTAAATAATCATAATTATATAATACATAAGACCGGTTTTAATTTTTTTTTTCCTAAGGTTTTTTTTTTTTTCTCTTTTCATTTTCAGCTCACAATGAAGTGATGAATAGAGTTACAGAGATACTGTAAATGGGAAACCCGAGCAAATCTTTCTCCATAACTACAAAGAATCAAGATGAAGAATAAAAAGAAACTACAAAACCTCCATTTCAAAAACCATAAAAGAAGAACAAAAAACCAGAAAATGAACAAACCCATGTAATAAAAACACCCCAAATTCATACCTGAGATCCGGAGGGCACAACCACAAAGAATCAAGATGAAGAATAGAAAGAAACTACAAAACCTCCATTTCAGAAAACCATAAAAAAAGAACAAAAACCAGAAAATGAACAAACCCATGTAATAAAAACACCCCAAATTCGTACTTGAGATCCGGAGGGCACAACCATAAAGATTCAATATGAAGAATAGAAAGAAACTACAAAACCTCCATTTTAGAAAACCATAAAAGAAGAACAAAAAACCAGAAAATGAACAAACTCATGTAATAAAAACACCCCAAATTCGTACCTGAAATCCGGAGGCAGAGAGAGTCGCCGGAGAGCGTCGTTCTTGCCGGAGAGAGTCGCCAGCAACCGAGCAACGAATTCGCAAACCACTGAAACCAGCTACTTGGAGCGACTAAGGCAGCCTCAATGTTAAAATGGGTGAGACCGTGAGACTAAAAGAGTGAGAGGTAACGGAGAGATAGAGAATAAGAAAAGGGTTTTGACTTTTGAGACTTGAGCTGTGACTTATGAGACCATACCCCAAAATTGAAAATTTAGTACCACCCCCCCCCCCCCCCCCCCCCCCCCCCCCGAGCTGTGACTTATGAGACCATACCCCAAAATTGAAAATTTAGGTCCCCCCCCCCCCCCCCCCCCCCCCCGCAAAGCATCCTCTTCACTTATCGAGTCAGATATGTATAGGCAAAGGCAATGAACTAAAAGTCAGTTGGGAGCAAGAAGAGGAAGAAGAAGATTTGGGCAGCCAAAATTGATGATTTTTGGGGATTTAAATTAGGGCAAATTGACGAAAACATCAATGAGGACATTTTGAACCAAAAATAAGGTACGAACAACTAGACCATAGTTTCACTGTTTTTCTTCGTGAAACCATTTAATTAGAGTTTTAATTCCTTTTTTTTTTATAAAAGATTCCGAAAAATATTATGTGTCGTCACTTTTAAATAATAATGAGATGTTAACACCAGAGAACCAGTTTTATTGCCGACCATCAAGTGGGGCCAACCTACATATCAAATTTGAAGTCAATTTAATACTTTTAACCCCTTCATCCATGGTTCACAAGTTTAACAACTTCATATCGAACAACAAAAATTGACCCTCAATCTAACGGTCCAGTTCATTCGAATCCATACAAGTTTATGAGATTGTGTGGGTATCATAGGATTGTGTATATATGATCCATTTGGATGCATCATAAGGAGTGCCCTAGTAGGCGTTCTACACTATGTGCACAGCAAGGATCGTCCTTCCAGGACCAGTTCTCATCATAAGAGAAAATAGCGTTTCTCCCTTGCATGAGAAACTCTTGCGTATTCAAGCAGGGATGGATCCTAAACCTGAATAAAGGGCTTGGTATTGGGCCCAAATCAAGGACCCATTACTTGTATACCCATGCCATATGCTCCTATAATATACTTATATTTATTAATACAGTGAATTTCTTTCTGTGAACGGCCTGATCCAAATGTTAGAGAGGGGAGTATCAATAAACGCGCTTTGTATTTATTAACAACGTACTTACTCCTTGTATATGAAGTTCATGGACCCAAACATTGAACCCAAGGGGAAAATGGGTCCGTTGGGGCATGCGTGGTGTTTTCTAATTGGGTCCTCGTATATTTCTGAGAGCCGTCTCTCATCCCTATGTTTAAATTCTTATAGTTTGAACAGCTGCAAGAGTGAAGTCCTCGAATCCGCATGATCCATTGATGGACATAATAACCATCATCATAATTAAAGCCTTGTTCCAACCATGCTAGGGTCAGCTACGCGAATTCAATTTCACCATTCCAGTCTATCTTTCCATAACTATGAATTAACAGAATGAATGAGGACTCGAAACCATAATGCATAATGCATGGTAAATGAATGACTCGAAACCATCAAAGACCGGCCTTCAAAAAACGGCCCTCAATCGATCGTCACAGATGATGGACGATTGCACTTGGAATCAATGAAAACTCAATTTCCAATCCAAAATCTTTTGAAATCTACCTAGACATTTCCTTCAGCCCAAACATTGATCACAATTTGTGTTTACCGTTCATTCAGAGACCACAGCATAGGAGGGGGGCTTTTACAATAGACAGTGCAAGTGAAATAATACGACCACATACCTGTTATGGTGAATTACTGGCCCTTCAAGACACATGGAGGTGCTTGTTTCTGATTATGATAATGCAGAAAGGATGGATTCTACGGGCAAGGCAACATTGGCATTGCTAATGAAATGCTTTTTCCCCCTTTTACCAATTAAGTTGTAAAGCTTACACCCGAAAAGTACATGCAGCAATAAAACTGATTATACAAAATTAAGCTTGTTCAGGAAAAACTCTCTCCAAGAAACTGATGAATCGTTTTGAATACAGCTTAGGCTCAACTGCAGATATTGTCAAAGGATCGAATCGTAGAGATTTGTAAGCATGCTCTATTTTCTTTTTTATATTGTATTCCTGCAGTATGTCAATGATGCCAAAATAGAGCACAACATCATATACCTCAAAGAGATCACCCAACCCTGCGTCAGCTCCATCAAATTGAAGCTTTCGATGTGCTTTAGCTGGCATGTTTACTCCTAGTTGGACCCACAACCTGTGAAAGCAACCATCCATTAGAAGGACGGGCCAGATCCAAGACTACCACAGTATAATTATGCCAAGGGAAAGGCCAAAAGTGCAAGTTTATTGCTTTTTCCTAGAGGCAATTTATTGACAGTACATTAGGAATGAAAGTGCATCAGTTCAAACCTTGTCCAAATTGTGTTCAGGATGGATATCAGATCACATGGCATCCACCATAAATTGGTCAGCAACATAATGACAGGTTGGATGGTTAAAAAATTCAATTGGTTAAGATTGTCAAACCAGTGCAACCTTGGAAATATGCCCCTGATTTGGATGGTGATAATTTAAGCCATTTCTGTATTTTTAAGTGACATCAATTTATAGCCTTCTCCTTTAATTATCACTTCTGTATCTTTAAGTGACAGATCAATTTATATCCTTCTCCTTTAATAATGCAAGCTTAGAATACAATATAACTGTACCCTAAAAAAATGTTTTCATGCCTGCATCAAATGATTGGTTGTATTTGCAAGGATATGATACAAGCAGTCTGGATTAAATGTTAGGCATTTTGAGAGATTATGGATTCTCCAAATTGAAGAAATTACCAAGATTTACAAATAGGAAAACATACCTTCCAGTGCCAGGCAAAATAAGGTCAACTTCCTCATCTCCTGCAGCTGATGTTCTCAGTGTGCTACCTCTTATGTGAGAACCTGCCACAGTGCTGACCGAGCCCGGCTCATGAGTGACCAAGAGCAGACCCTTTGAATGCATCAAGAGCTCACATTGCAAAGATGCATCCACTGCAATCATATAGAGGATAAGAGTTACCGGTACATCTTTCTTCTTTTTCTTCTTTTTTTTTGGAAGAGTATGATACAATAATTATCAAGAAGAGTTCTTTACTTTGAAACTTGCACATGCACATAAGGTTAGAAGTTAGTTCATAAAAGCATAGATGACACATAATAGTTGTAACATAAAAAATGCACACAATTATAGGTGTTAAGATTAAGAGTACTGCAAATATAGCCTTGATTTGGATGAAGAAAAATAGAGCACTAGAACAAAAGGACCAATTGATATCCCTATATAAATAGGGATTTTGATTAGGGATGGTAACAGGTGACCTGCTCCAGCCCACTCCAATTAGTGGTGGGTTTGGTATTGGTTTTTTTAGGTTTGGGGCGGGTGTGGATTTATAGATTGTGATCACTGTCAGATTCGGGGCAAGTTCATGCTTTTGTAGCCCTTGTGTAGTGCAGTGGGTGGAGTACATTTCAAAAGGTAGAAGTTTGTGTGGGATCATATCCTCTTATATATTTATTTTTTTATTACAATATATATTTTAAAAAATATTTAGTATTAAACCCGTCCCAATTCATACCCATCAAGGGGTGGGTTTGGTACCGCAAATTATAAACCCGAAGTTGGGTCGGGTAAGGCAGGGTAGGTCTCAGTAGGGGTGGGTTCGGCGACTGACCCATACCAAACCTGATTTGCCATTCCCAGTTTTGATGCGTGAAATTAGGATTGAGTGGTTGGCCAGATTGTTCATTAAAATTTGAGTAAAGAAGAATGCCCGATTGATGAAGAAAGAGTGTGGTTGGTTATTTTCTAAAGAACAAAGGAGGCATTCAGACTTGTGAAAATTATTAGGGTATCAAACTTATGTCCATGCAATATGACTTGGGAGAGAGTAATAGCAACGCCTTTGAAAAGAATCAAATGCTTTGAAAAACTAGTTTGATTTATGTCAGGTAGATTTACTACAGAAGCCATTTGCCTATTAAGACGACTCATGGAAAAAAATTTAAAGAGAGGTAAAATTTACATGACATTTATTGATTTAGAAAAGGCCTATAACTATAAGTAGGTCTTAAGGCACAGTATATTTCCAAAGATTGAAGACAACATGCAACCCTAATGGTTATACTGAAATTATAGAAGACACATAAAGGAGTAGTAACAAGTGCGGAAACTGGCGATAAAAGATGCCTGAGTTCCTAGTTGGAGTTGCATTATACCAAGGGTCTGTTTTGAATCTTTTGATCCCCTATTTATTCAAGACGTAACATTAGATATCAAAGACAAAGTTCATTCATTTATGTTGTGTGCGCCAAGGTTCTTACAGGGACTATTCTGTAACCAACAAAGATTTTGAATGAAGCAATAAGGAAAGACATGAGTATGGGATCAGGTTGTGAAAAAAGTGAAACTCAAATAGCTGGCCTGGAAAGATGGGATAAGTTTATGATTGACATTTAGATGAATACAGCCATCAACCAGAGTGTTAAATCATAAAAGCATCTGTCAAGTGGCCCATGGCACAGTGGAAAGTGATCACTATTTGCAACCTTGAGGTTGTGGGTTCAAGTGATGTCACACACACGAGGCCATGGTGCAGAACTTTGCACCAATCAGAGGTTGAATGAGAAAGATTGGGGCAAGTCACAGTCCTCTTGATAATCCAAACTACTGCTGTCTCAAAACACCTACCAAGGGTCATGGTGATCTATGGAAATGTCTACCAAATTGCAGGTGAATGTGCATGTACATTTTATCATAAGAAAAACGATGCATTTGAGTTAATTAATTATTACTTGTTATAGTCATTGGTCCATGCATCCTAAAATTAATGATTTCAAGTAGCTCAAGCAATCAGATAAAACAGAGATATAAGAATTTCTGTTAGAGAAACTTGCAACTGCAGTATTTTGTGTTCTGTGTTTCTCCTATGAAAATGTAAAGAAGAGTTCTAACATCCTAGTGCACATAACACACTTCCTTTTTTATATTGTTTCCTTATTTATAGAAGCAATTTATTTTGTTCCTTTCCTTACAAGGTATATGAGTTAAACAGGGATTTAGGAAAGACAAATTTATTTATATTCAACAGATATTCATGTTGAAAAGAGAGTTTACCATCATGAACCAGTGAACTGCTATCTTGAGGTTCTGTGGGGTCTTTCAAAAGTTCAGGAGCTCTAAAATGTAGCCCCAACAACAGGCTATAGTCAATTATGCATTGTGACTCCAGAAACATGCAATCCAGATAGATTTGTCTGCACATAACTGAAATGATGATAAGGAAAAGAACCTGTTCAAAACTCGAACCATGAAAAGCAGAATAGGAACCTAAGAAAAAACTTCACACATTACTATGAAGTTGTCATCGCAGGTGAAGTGATGGAAAATTTTATCTGCAAAAGTATGCATTTTTCTTTAATCATGTCTGCTGTTTAGATATGCAACCCATTGTATTTTAAGGATACACCTTCTCTTTCTTCTTCTGGTGTTAGAATCATGCACTTTTTACTCTGCTAATACAAAACATAGACAGAGAGAATGGATATGTACCAAAAAATGGCTGTCCGTATCATTTCTTTAACAATGATTACTTCTTTCTTTAATCCTAAATTACAAGAACTGCATGATTAGCACCTGGTCAAGTTGCATTCTCTATTTCCAAGTGGAAGTTGATGTTTAAATTCTTGGGGATGGGATTTTAGGTACACTAAACTCAACCTAGTAATCTCAAGATTTTTGTGACTGAGCACCATCAAATTGAGCTACAAGGCCGGTTTTGACCTGAACCACATCCAGTAGAAGAATCAATACCAAAGAAGGAAAGTTTGATAAAATACTTCCAAAATAAGGAAATTTCAATTCAGGCCATTTGCATAACAAAGTGGACAATTTGCAATTACTCGTAACAGCTAGCCAACAAAATCATCACTTTTTACTTGAGATTTATCTTCAAAATTTAGTTTTTAATATATCATCTGTAAGAAAATGAAAAGAACGAAAAATAAAAGAAAAGGAAAGAAAAGGGCAGAATAGCAAACATGGGCACCATGCAATACAGATTACTTTTGGTTTCCCCCCAAACCATCAATAATTTAAAGGTTTAATTAAACATATATATCTATGACATGTAGATATACAAAAATAGCTGTAAAAAACATAACAATCTGAGACATGTGATGAAAAAAAAAACTGAAATACAAACTCAACTTACTTGAAAAGAGCATCACGCCAGGATTTTTCCAAATGAAATTCATAACATAAATCAAGATCTTTCAACGTGGTAGACTCGTCAATTTCACACTTATTTGTAGATCTTCCTTGAGATGATCCTTTTAAGTCATAACGTCGATGGATACGTAGTTCTGAGCAGCACATATTCCCCATCACTACAAACCGGACCTACAAAAGAAACAAAGACCATGATAATGTAAATGAAGAAACAAATACATGTGTGTGTATCAATAGTTTCACTGGACAGATACCTCTCATGGTTCATATGTGAGGAACAATCTCAGGATCCATACCACTCCTATGCATTGCATGTGGAAAGGTCTCATTACAGATTAGATTTGGGCAAAAAAGGAAAATATTGGTCAGATCATCCCCACCCTTGGTTTAAGGGCCTCAAAAATTCAAAGAATTCTTAAGTTGCATTTTCTTTTGAGTTCAATAAAACAGTGAGTACAGGTCTGGATGAGTGTCAAATTGTGGTGACTGCTGATTCATGTCCATGGGTATGGACGGGGATAGTAAGCGTGGGGAGATGCATTAATCATAGCGGGGTCGGATAAGGGGATGAAATTACTGTGAAATCATTCCTTGCAGAACACTAAAAGATACCACTCAAGTGAATTTTTTTAAATCTATATTTAGTTTTAACATAGTTTCTAGGACAGGAAGTGAATTTGAGAAGCACCTAAAGAAGATCAGAAAAAAAAAAAAAAAAAAATGGGAACCGTGCAATGTGAAATCAAGTAAGAAATGTTTGAGAAACAAACTGGAAAGTGGACTGTGAAATAGATCAGGAATATTTAAAGGCATTTAGGAATAGATTAAGGCTCAATATTGAAGAGTGGGGAACATTTAGGGCCTGTTTGCCTAGTTCCTACTATATTCTTAGGTTTTTCAATTGAAGAGGTTAAGAAAGAACGATCAAAGGGGAAGATCTACAAGGGGCTATCAAAATATCCCCCATTTGATAAGAAAAGGTTCCCACCCTTTTACCCCATGAAGTTAGATCCTAGGAATTTGACAGCTAGATCTCCAACTATGAACCTTCACACTCATTCAATACCCTTCAATAAAAGCACCTTCCCTATGAATATCAAAGGGCCCTTAGAAAACCAATAAAATGTAATTTAAAACACACACCACACACACCCACACCCACACCAAACACCCACATTGATATAGAATTCATTACACAAATTGATGAAAAGCACTAAATAAAAAAGGGAAAAGTAAAAAAGGGAAGAATACAAATGAGGAAGTGTGGTGGGTGTCATGAAAATGGATGGGAAATGGATGCGATTCACCATATGAACACTTATGAGTTGTGACTACACATAGAAAATAGATACAAAGTGAATAATATATGTCAAAATAAGAAATATTGTTGAAAACGCTAAATTTATTAACAAATAATCGGTAACAGCAAATTATAGTCCAATTTATGAAAAAGAAAATTTTGATCATTTATCTATAACATCATCATTGTCATCATCAAAGCTTGTCCCAATTATGTTGTGGTCGGTTACATGAATTATGTTTCTCTCAGAATTCATGTTTGGGTTGTGACAAGATTTTATACTAGTTCTCACTCTACCTAGCGTAACCCTCCTTAACACCGGGCTTGGAACCGGCAGTAAAAACTGGCAAAGTTGACCAACTATCTGTAACAAACATATACAAATGCTTAAAATGACATATATTATGAAGTAGCATGCCTTATAGTTAAAATTAGTAGCATAAATCCAAGATGGCATGGCATTTCATTTCTTTAGAAATGGTCTCATATAACCCACTATAACTTTTATTTTTGTTAATGTCTTCTTTTTAATATTTAGTCTAATTTCCTCGGCCACTATTTACCATTCTAAAGTATCCTCCGAATGGATGGTTATGATTGTCGAGTCAGTGCATTTGTAGACCCTTGATGAATGAATGGATAAAACATATTTTGGTAGAATCATCTATATTGTAGGCTTTTAATTAATATGACAACCGACAAGGTGTATCGCAGAAGACTAAAACACCAAGGTTGACTTTCCATCTACCCACAGCAAGGATGAAAATAGCGGTAGCGGTGGGCGTAGCGGCCCACCACCAAACCGCTACGAAGCGGGCGATACATAGCGTAGCGGTGCGATTTGAAAAAATCGCCAAAAAAATCTGAAAAAATTCCAGAAAGTCCAGAAAATTGTAAAATGAAAGAGAATGTGGTTCTTTTGCAAAAGTAAGTAAGAAAAGGGGGCGTAGCGGTGCCCTCAATATATGAGGTCCTGTATCGCTGTATAAATAGAAAATAATACTAATGATTAGTTTTTTCACTTGTATTCATGTTTCTTAGTCATGTCAACTTATTTCTAGCTAGAGTGAAATTTGATTGAGCTCTATTTTCAGGTAGAATGAAATTTGGCTAAGACATGACTTTTTATTTTTATATTTAGCCTCATTGTGGAGCCCACCAATGATTAAAGGAATCAAGTGCTTTAGTTTTTATTTGTTCTTAAAGGGTCATTTAATTTTTATTGATACCTTTCAAAGGGTCCATAAGTGCCCTAATGAAATAAAAGATGGGTCCATTTAATTTTTATTTATGCCTTTTAAAGGACCCATAAGTGCCCTTTAATGAAATAAAAGAGGGGTCCATTTATTTTTTATTCATAACTTTCATAGGGCCCATAAGTGCTCTCTAAAAGAGGGATACATTTAATTTTTTTCTATAACTTTCACAGGGCCCATAAGTTTCCTCTTAAAAGAGGGGGCACATTTAATTTTTATTTACAACTTTCAAAGGTCCATAAGTGCACCCTAATGAAATAATACAAGGCTCAAAATGAAATTGGTTTTGGCGCCATGAGTGCCCTCTAAAAGAGGGGGTACATTTAAATTATGTTTATAACTTTCATAAGGGCCCATTAAGTGCTTAAGGGCCCATTAAGTTCCCACTTAAATGAAATAAATAAAGGGCAGGGGTTTCATGCCCTATTTCATTTCCCAAAACGAAGTCGATGAAAATCAAGAAAAGCGGGAGAGGGGAGAAGAAAAGAAGGAGGAGGAGGAAGGAGGAAGGAGGAAGAAGAAGAAGGAGAAGGAGGAGCTGCTGCCCTGCCGCCGCGCTGCTGTGACGCCGCTGGTACCGCCACGCATCAGGTATGTCTTCTGCAACTCATCCTTCTTTTTTTTTTTCTTTTATCCTTTCTTCCTCTGTCTCCCCTTTTTTTTTTCTTCTTTTTCTGTTGTTTTTTCAAACTGTGATTAAGTGGAGCAAACAAGAAGAGAAGGGGAGGTAAGAGGGGTTTTAACCCAAACCGCAATGTCATGTAAATATCGGCTGCTACGGTGTGATTTTCCGTAGCGGCCGATAATTCGCCCGTAGCGTGGTGGCCGACATATCGATATTTGCATCCTTGACCCACAGTCAAGGTCCTGAAGATTGGAGCTGTATCACAAATCATTCCAGGGCTCAAATCGAATTGTATCATGAATCATATCATCAATGGTAACATTTAAATGCAGAGAGATTTAAAAAATTAAAAAATGAAAGAAATAATAGATATTTAAATCTATCCTTATCATCAATACAATGACCAAATAACATGAAGATAGATGATATCTTATAAAGAATCTGATTGACATGTATGTGAATTTGTACATGATAACAAAAAGCAACCAATGCATCAGGATTTTTTTATCAACATATATGACCTAAAAATCCTTTTCATAATCAACACTTATAAGTCTATAACATATAAGTGCTCCGATTTGGTGGGGTTCCTTGCAACAGTCAAGGTGTCATTTTGGCCTTTTTTTCTCGAAAAATGTGGAGTGTAGTTGATGGAGTCTAATGAGCAAGAGGTGGTAGCTATCTTTTTAGATTTTGATTGTGGACGGTGATTCATCGAATGCTGTAGGTTAATAGAAAGAGTCTTCAACGTTGTTGCTTCAGGTTAAGTTCCAGCATGTTCTGCGGTCGACTAATAGTTTTGCGGATGCTTTGGCAAAACAAAGGAGCAAAACAAGGGGTTAATAGATCATTAGAATTAGTTGCTTTCATTATGTAATAGTTATCCTTTTGGCGTTGGCATAGCTCTTGTATACCAGTGATATTTTCCCTTTGCCGTGGCAGAGTTCTTAATCTTGTAGTCATCTCTTTTCTTTAATTTATCTTTTTGTTACCGATAAAAAAAGTGTATAACATAGACCGAAACAAAGAAAAAAAAAAGTAAAACAAAAGGGTCTCAATGTCATGAAGCTAATAATATTCAACTAGATACAGATCATGATCTTTGAATCGGAAGATTTATTAATGTCAAGATGTGCCTTTGTCTTGTAACAAGTGTGAATGCAGATCATAACTCTGGTTTAGGAATAGAAAAAAAGGCCCACAAGAAGCCTAACAAAGGAAAAGAAGATAAATACAGAAATTAAACAAACTATTTACAGTATAAAAAGTGGGCACCCCGTATTGTCCACAAGTATTGGGCTTGGATTTTATCATGGCTAACATACAATTTTGATAGTGAAAAGACAAGAACTTGGAAGTAACATCAATTACTTATAATGATAGTATATAAGCAATGCCACCCATGTGAGGCTAGCTAAGTCAAAATATTAGTCACAATGTTGACCCAAATTGATGAAGTGTAATGATGATGATGACGACGCAACATGGACAGTATAAATTTTCTAAGATGCCTTGAAATCTTTGATGTATGTCCATCAGATTTTGTTAAGCCCATCAAATAATTGGGCCAGACTACCATATTATAAGTTAAATAAAATTTAATCTGATTTGACAACCCTAACCCTTCATCCAGAGTATAACTTCTCAGAAGAAAGTAGCTGGCTAGACAATAGTTGAATTGTTTCTTTTAAACTTTTCTTTTTAGCTCTAGACTTCTTTGTATGGCCACCCGCTTACAGACTCCCCAAAAATGATTTTCCGACTGATGCAATTGAGGACCATTTTGAATTGTTAGGGAACAAATTTTGATAAACCATTCCTCCTGTAGGCTGTCAATGAACAACCTGGGTAATTTGATCAGTGGATAGTAGGGTCCCAAAATGTTCAGAACTTTCTTTTTTAGTTTCTGATGCTTTTTAATAACATTTCCCTAAACTTTCTTGATTAGTATCTATTCAGAAATAGGCATCTGCAAAAATGTGCTTATGACTAAATATTGCATATCCAGTAGCTACAAGTCAAACTATACCTTCCGGGAAGCTTTCAATGTTATCCGATGGACCCCAAAGAATTTTGTTATGAGGGTATTGTCATGAGCACCAACATGATTGTAATAGTTAGGAAGCATCTTCAAAAGAACCTGCACAACCAAAATTCTATAAACGCCTGGACTATCAATTCAGTGTAAGGACTATTTACTAATCTTTCCACATTAAAATGTTAAGGTAAAAGAAATATAAAAAGAACGAAACATTCAACAGGTTATAGCATTCACTTGAATCAGCACAGGGCTAGTTTAAACACCAAAGAAATTAAGCAGGAGTATTGATGATGAATATAGGAAATCATATCATCTCGAAAGTAAGAACAATAGGTTGACGAATGACCAACTGCGAAGCAGATTATAAAAACATTGAATCTACTGCTAGAGAGATAATTTGCCTTAACGCTTTATTGCAGGACACCTTTTTTTTTTTTAAAGAAGGCTTTATTGCAGGACATCAGAGTTCTAGTTAACTACTCTATGGAAAGAACTGTGAAAACCAATTTACTGCCACCAACTGGTGTATAAATTCATAAAAGAGCTAGGATATGGAAGATCAAGACTACATAATGGGCGAGTTAGGAAACTACATATGCCTTTGCTTCGTTGGTACAAAAGTTTCCCTTCTCTGGGAAGAATGTGGTTATTGCTTCCCTACTTCTGCAAGTTAGCAAACTACAGTACCATGGCGGTCACCCTTTTTTTCTCCTCTTTTCATGCTTTATTGGAATGGTTATACAAAAACTCCATATCATCATCATCGGAGACTTATCCCATCAATCTGGAGTTGGCATAAAAAGTCTATATATCTAGACTCTTAATTCCCATTTCCAACATGGTAGTAACAAACTGAGGAGAGGGAATCAACATGAGGCCAGGCATGAAGTGTTACTTTTTCCACATGTGTAAAATGACTCGAACTCACAACACCATGGTTGCAACAATAAGCACCTACCAACCGTTAGTTTGATAGATGAAAATTAGTTTGATACAGCTTTCATGTTAACAAACAAGACAATTCCTGAAATAATAGCAATAAGTTTTATTCCAGTAAATAAGCTTTGACACAACCTTCAGTTCAGATTTTTTCAGAGTCTTTATCACAAATCTTTCGTCTTGTGAAAGATAGAATATGCTGCCACTTTTTCCAGGGGAAGAAAGCTCTCTCAGACTGTCTCCACCGCATATGGACATCATGTAATCCGCAGCATCTAACTTAAACATCTCTCTCAGATTCCTGAAAAGAACATGTTTATGCACATTTTTCATATCAATCCTCAGAAAATATGGCCAAACATTTTTTTTTTTTTTAATTTAAGATGGCCAAACATTCTTGAAAGTATAAAGTGAAATAACACAGATTTATAGCAGTTATTTTGCAGGGCAAAGGAAGAAAGCGACGGCATATATCTTGCAATGTAGATAAGTAAAAAAAAAAAAAAAAAGAGAAGGATGTTAGCATGGCAAGCTGTTAAAAGTAAAATGATCTACATAATATAAACGAGAGAAATGTTCGGTGACACTATTCTTCACTTTTGATTGATTGTTTCACTTACACATCCTTCATTTGGTTAACAGTTATGAAGTGATATGCAGAGCACAACTCTGAAGATGAAAGCTGTCAATCTGGTTTTTTAGTTAAGCAACCCTCAATTTCAATTAGGAGCAACTTACATGAAGGCTTGTTAATTTTTATCTTTATTAGTCTAGCATGCCATACAAACTTTCTGTTTTATAAAAAAAAAAAAAAAGATTCTGGTTTCTTTAAGCAGTAGTTTAAAGATAAGAAGAGTAGAAGTTCGTAATCTCATATGAAGACGCGGAAACGTTGCCTGGGAGTTACTCTCTGAACACTTAATTAAAAAAGATAGCACCAGTGCACCACACATCCTTGTTCTTTTAACTGGTAACATGACAAGAACCTACAACCCTGTAGTTGTGAGTTGTGACAACTGACAACAAGCACCTTCCAATTGCCCTACGGGCTCTTGTAAGAGTTTTCCACATCCTCGTTTCTCAAAACATGTAAAGACCACATTTCCAATCAAGTCAAATTTCCTTTATGAAGTCCATCCAATGAAATCACATCAATAACCTTCACAGTTAACACTTTGGGGCAAGGTTTTACAAATTAGACTCAGGGAGAATTTGTCACCTCGAGTTGAACCAACTCAGTTCAGTCAGACCGAGTCTCACTCTAACCTTTATAACATATGAAAAAATAGCAAAAAATAAAACATTAAGCTTTATGAATCTAGAATTTTAGGACTTGTTGTGTTCTAACCATTAATAATGAATTTAAGCACAAATAGGCAACCATGTTTATAGCTTCCTTAGGTGCAATTTGGATTCGGTCAATCTAACTTAAAACCGACTCAAATAGATGTTTGGGTTCTTTAGATTGTTTGGAGAAGTTTATGTGAACGTTGGATTGAAACAAATTTAAGACCTTTTGCCTTCTTTCAAAGAGCAAAAAAAATAAAAATTGAGGCAACTTTTCAAATAGATACGAATGTCTAAAGCAATTAGAAATTTTTTGGTTTATTTTACAAGTTTCCCATATCATCAACTATGTTGGGGATACGTTTGCCATATAACTTTTCTCATATGACAAGTTTGCATGTACCACTTTTACTATATGACAAGTTTGTATGTACTACTTTTACTATATGACAACTTTGCCCATATAACTTTACTATATTACAAGTTTGTTTTTTTTTTTTTAATGGAATCATACAATACTAAACAGTTTGATTTTAGAAGGGTCTAATTCAAATGGGTCTAATGGAATTAGCTCTATTTCAAATAAATCAGACTTCCCAAACAGGCCCGTAGTCAGATGAATGGTACCTCCACTCTTTGAATGTTTAGATCTTTCAGAAAAAAAAATGCCGTGTTTAATCTTCTAGAATCAATGAGAATTCCCAAGAGTCTCCCAAAGCTTCTCCCAACAAAAACTGGGAAATAATTGAGTTGGGGCCCAAAAACCATTAGACAGCTGAATTGGTGAAACAGGGGGCAACTTGACTCAGCAACTACTAAGTTCGAGTCGACTCAGACCAGACTCATCCAACAATCAAGACCATGCTCTGGGGAAAGGTGACAACCTTTTATTAGGGCCCACTATCCATCTTCCTTACTAGACTGCATAAATTGGCCTGAGCCATTTTTCCAGCTGACAATGCCAAAATTAAAATTTAAACTGGCCCAAGGTAGTATGAGACTTTGCATGGAGAAGACAAGCTCCTTCCTGGTTCCTACATCCTGTTGGACAGCTTCTTTCAATCAGAATTTTACAGTTGATCATCTTCATAGTAGGCAGCACATATTATTGTGGATGGCTGCATTTTGTGCTTGCAGAATGCAGAATCTGTTCATCATCTGTTAATTCAACACTCTTTGCCTGATAGGTTTGGCATATTTTTTAAATATGATTGGCATAACATGGGTTATGCCAACATTGCTAAAGAGGGAGTGTTATGCTCTTCTATTCTATTTGATGTCTAGTGCTTTCTTCATTTTCCTTTTCAGTTTGCATTTTGGCTAAGTTTCATTGAATTCTTTATTTGTATACTTTGTTGTTTTTTATGGAAATAAAATTTACTGTTAAAAAAAAAAAAACCATTGAAGTAGTCTGTTGGGTGGTTTGGTTATAGGACATACCGAGATGGTATTTCACAGGGGCTTAATGTTTGTATGTTCTGTTGTTGTTATGTGGGCAATGGAACATCTGGGCAATTATAAATAAGTCCCTGCATGCTACTGTAATGGCTGAGAAGGCAAAGTGGAAGGCCACTCCTTGGGCTCTGACATGGTTGGGCTGATGTTTTTGACAAGGTATTGTCTGTAACCTCGCACCATTTTTCTTGGATTCTTCCTTCTCAAGGCCTGTCAAAGCTTAAATTTATTGAGCTCGCTTCAAGAGACAAAAACTGCTGGTTATGGTGTCTGCTACAAGACAGCTCAGGAAATCAGTGGGCTGTAAGTTGGTGAAAGAGCTCAGTTTGCACACTGCTAGACGGCAAATCTTATTGCAACGTCAGATCAGCTTCGTCTTCTTCTCCTAACCCATTTGGCAGATCATACTTAGTATAATCGGTCCATAGTAACGAGGGTTTTTTTTTTCATATTGCTTGCGAGGGCAACAAAGAGGCTGATCAATAAGCTAAGGATGGAGCTAATCGGCTAGGCTTGCTCTGCATGTGTGTGTGCACACACGTCTGATGAAAATGAGGCTGTAGTGATATGCAGGTGAGTCATAAGCTTTTCTGTGAAAAACCTGGTATAAAGCTGAAAAAGAGATCAACATTCCAAGTAATGACGCATATACCTAGAACGAGTAGCCAACACAGAAGTCAGCTCATTTTGGCATGTTTCCCACAATTTTCTTTTTAAAAAGAACAATTAAAAGTGAATCTCCTAGAAAGTTGTATTAAACAACCAAACCTAAAGCACTGTAACACCTTAAGACTCGAAAACCCTAAGATAGAACAAAGCATTGTGTAGATGCATTAATCATCAACAACACAACTTCAGGTTATAAGTGATAAACCAACCATATAGAGAAGTAGATACCTAAAAACCATTGGGCAGTAATCTTTCCAAAAGAAATCGATAGAGTTGTGAGAAGGTGTAAACTGGGAACCCTGTCTGGGGAAGTACATCTTTATTCTAGCTCGAGGCCCAAAATCAGAAGAACGAACTTCACGCATAGGAACTGGTGTGATTTTTCCAACTGTGTACCTGTAGCTTTCTCAATGAGTTCTTTAATATTTTCTATAAAAAAAAAGTATGAAGCATAAACTATAAATCAAAAACATAAATAGTCATGGTTGGCAGGAGTCAAATTGGGCATCGAGTTACTACAATTCACTGATCCAATTGATTATATGGAACGAATTAAAATCAAATCAACTAAAAATGGTACAAATTTGTGCATGTCAATAGGGAAGAAATACAGATCATAAAAAAATCACTTTGCAACCAGTTGAAGGTCAACAATGAGGAATGATACGGCATCACTGTTAAAATTGAAAGAATCAGCATTACCGCTTGATATCTGCACTATGGCGCACAACTTTCATGAATCCAAACTGATCAGTTGATCCCTCTTCCCATGAATTGGCAGGAACCTGCATGTCATTCCAATTCATGTGAGAAGGATGAGATCCAGTCACTTAGATTCTTAATAGGTGGGCCCCACAGTGCAGGTTTCAGGGGAATTACTGGTAACACCATATCTTGCTAATAATTTAATAATTTTAAACTAAAAAGAAATGGAGAAATGCACAGGGGTCCTATATTTGCAAAAGTGATAATATAACTATGACTATTAAAACGAAAAAAAGTGGTATGAAACAATGTCTTTTCCCTAGAGCCCCATTATGCATGCAGACGTGTAAACACCTGCCTACCCATAGAAAAGGCATCATCATTATCATCAAAGTTTATCCATGCACACAGAGTTCGCAAATACCTTGGTGCACACAAAATATCCAGAAAGGCCAAGCTCTTTCAAGGTTAAAGTGCTCTGGCCTGCAGGGGCTCTAATCTAGAGAATGAAATATCACCTAATATAAAAAATACACAACTGATTACTATCTAAATATTATATATTTTCTTAACTTGCAATCTCGAAATAGTGTAAATCGTTATGAACTACATAATGAAATCAACTAGACATGCACCTCAACACACCTTACGTAAACACAGATAAAGTCAAGCTCATACTTAAAATCTGGGACAATATGAACAGCAAGCATTGCCTCTGAAGTAAGGTATTCTGGCAATAACACATTTACCTGATACCAAGTTGCAGGCAGAGCATCAGATAATAGCTCCTGTGGCCTTTATTTATAGTTTCACCTGGCCTCTTTGCTTCTTTTGCTTGCCATTTTTGTCGCCACTTGGTTATATAGGGCAGTATCGGAGTGTCATTTAAAATTCTCTCCGAAATCAATATTCCTTGCACGTATTCCCTTTCATACACAAAAGCCATGCTATCATGACCCTCAAGTGCACCTTTTTCAGAAGTACACGACAACGTACTGGAGCTGTTAAGCAATGGAAATTCTCTGAAAGAATAGTTGGGATTGCAATCTCCATCCATTGATGTAGGCTTGTGAGATATTCGGCCAGAACTAACAAAAAACCTACTAAACGACCATTTGTCGGATATGGTCCTTTTACTGTTCAATTTGGGAATCCTGTCTTCCAATTTTGATGATGCAGAATGACACAGAGTATTTTGCCTGGCAATATAGTATCCAACAGATTCGTACCACTTTGTTAGAGAAAGGGTTTTATTCCCATCAGGGAAAAAAGTCCCCCGACCATCCTTAAGCCCCTTACTCCATGTTCCAAAATAAAACCCCCCATCTGCAAATCTGTAAAAACCCAACCCATGTCTCAATCCATCCAACCAAAGACCATCAAACAAATCACCATTTTCCCATTCCATGACTCCTCTACCGCACATCTTTCCTGCTTTCCAACTTCCAATATATGAATTTCCAGTGCACCACACATATCTACCGATACCTTCTTGCAGTCCTTCTTTCCAAGAACCTTCATAAAAATCTTTATTACAGTAATCCTTTCTTCCCAACCCATGCTGTAGATTCATCCGCCAGGCTCCTCTGTAAATGGAGCCATCTTGTCTGATAAAAGTGCCGCAACCATGAAAGTAACCACCACAGAAGTCACCTTCATATGTTGCCCCTGACGCCCACCAAATCTGTCCTCTTCCAGTCATTTTTCCTTCTTGCCATTCACCTTCATATATCGTTCCATCTGAGCAGGTATACTTTCCCATGCCATGTGGAAGAAAACCTTCGAAGTCACCGACATAGATGTCTCCATTCAAAAGCTGCTTTTCACCAACCCTGACAAGAAGACAATGTAAACTCAATCATAAGTCAGAACACTTATGAATAATGTGAACATCTTGACAGTGGAATTCCCATCAATAATCAGCATATCCCATAGGAAAAGAGTGAACTTCTTAAGATCAAAAACTCTCATGGTGATATCTATGTGACTCAACTGAGAATTCGCTGAAAAAAAAATAGTGATAGGACTGAAAAAGAAGATGAATTTTACCTTTCACGCTGGCTCATTTCTGATTCATGATCTAGGTCTGTCAAAAATATTTATGAAAATACAAGCAAACATATCGATTCTTTTCCCAAAAAACTAAGAGAAAATTGGGAGTCGTGTGTTCTGATATTAACTCCCTGTAAGTACCGTAGTAATCTGCATAATAAGAATATGGACTTAAAATCAATACACAGCATGACAATGACCCTCTCTGAAATTTATCAAGAATTGAAAAGATATTATAAATCGTGGAATGACTTGCCAATTAGGCAGATCCCACTAAGAGATGATAATACAATTTAAATATCCCAACCCTCCTACTGATTAAGTACATCAAAGAAACCCAGCTGAGCTTAAATAAGATATTTACATGCCTGACATACTTAAAAAAAAAAAAAAAACCTTTAATTTTTCAACAAATATGCAACTGAGGAAAAAAAGATATAGGTAATATTATAGTAGACTAACAAACTATTGATCAATACTACTTTGATACATGTAGTTACAGCTATCTTGAATCCAAGATAATCTTTAATAATTTAAAATGTTTCTCTTCGATTACACTTGGCAGGTAGCATTATATGCCAAAGACCATCACTTACCCAAGACTAACAGGGGAAAAGAACTCCACCTCCAACACTAACTTCCAGCAGAATAAATTTTCAGAAAGATAACCATATACTCAACCATAAAGATGACAGATTGACATAGGAAAATGAAAAAGGCAGCTATTGGAACATGAAAGAAAAATATGTAATGAATGAGAAAGATTCTGTTCTTTTCTTCTTTGCGTTCATCTCCAATCACTTCAAAGATTTAAATTGGCATGACATGAACAAAATCTAAACACCCGAAAATGACTGAACTAAAGGCATGTTTGGTGTTTTGAAGAACTTGGGAGTAGGCATGTTTTCCAACCAAAATGAGTAGTTGGTTTGCTTCAGGTCTTAATGCAGGAACTGGACACAAATACGCTAACACTAGACAAGATCAAAATGAGAAGCCTGGCTGCTCATTTTCCACCTACAACTTGTCAGGCAGCTTAAAACTTGCTACAAATCCTTCACAAGTGGCTTCCACATCATACTGATGGAGTCACTATTTGGAGTACATCCAAACACACCCTAGGTTCAAAGCAAAATATGGATTTCAAAGTCAAATTCATAGAATAACTCATAGAAAGCAATCAGGGGATGGTGATGATAGGAGCAATTTACCAATATCTTAATGAGCTATGAAAACTCCATCCTCGATGTAAAAGTAATTTTGTTTCTTTCCATTTGAGTAAGATGTCAAGAGTCATTCCCCAATAAGTTTAATTAAAATAAATAAATAAATAAAAGCTAACTGCTATTGGTATTTAGTGATAAAGTTGGGAATGACTGAGTTATCCAAATCCAAGCAAATTCATTGCATCCACATAGGACTTTTCCATATGTCTTTTCGAAGGTGAATATAACTGCAAGACGAAACACTGAGACAAATACAAAAAAAGAAGCAAATCCCTGCCACAAACAAACAGGCAACAAAAGCTATACATTTAGCATATGGTCCCAGAGGACTAGATACTTACAAGACAACCCCAAAGTATTCAAGTAAGTTTTGCTTGTCAGTGGTAGAAGGATCAAAAGAATGGTGGACCTCCCTGAAAAGGAAAGCAAGCACCAAGGAAGCTGAGTTCCTTCTTCAACCACAAGATGGTTAGGAGGGAATATTCCACCTTCCTCAACCATTGGATGACACAAAAAATACTCTCCCTTGCCCCCAGTCTTCAACATCAAGTTAACTACTCAACCCTGAGAGGAGAGGCAAATACCCTTTTTTTTTCCAACCACTTGCTCTTGGATTGTGAATTGGGAATCTAACCACTGAAGAGAAGAGAATTTCTATTAACCCAATTCAAAATCTTCAACCAAGTCCTCTCTCTCTCTCTCTGTGCAGAATTTAACTGATTTCTCCCTCTGTCTACAAATCCCATCAATGAAAGCAGTATCTTTCTCCAAAAGAAATCTATGGCAATGAGATTCCTCGATTTCAATTCACCATTTCTTACAGCATGCATTCCATCTCAAGATCTTTCAAAGAGATTTTTTAAGGCAGAATTGAACGGAAATTGACTTTTAATCATCGCCAACACCAAAAACTAAAGTGAAAACTCCAAATGAAAGCGTAATTCAGAGACATCAGAGGCTGAAACAATCAAAATACAAATCAAATCACAGTTGCAGATGAATAACTCACCGGCAAGAGCCAGAGATCGAAGTGCAGCACTTGCATCTGTTCGATCAAATTACTTGGGATTGGAATTTGGAATGGAAATGAGAGAGAGAGAGAGTTAGAAACGAAACCCCCGAGAATTTAGAGAGAGAAGGTGGCACGTTGCAGTTGAGATGTGGCGAAATCTCAATCAGAGATGGCTCTCTGTACTTGGGCTTGAGGGGCATTTCATCGAGGAGTTGTAGGTGGACCCCACCCTCTTGGCGATCCAGACTGGTGACGTGATGGGCCTCTTCATACAATTAATGGTGCAAGTGCCACCAAAGAGGGCGGTCATTATGCAAAGATTGCGGCTTTGCCTGCAGGCCAGGGTCTGCTTCCTTGTCTGGATTACTTTTTTGAGTTTCCATGTGGGTCATGAAAGTCATAGCAGTTCTTCAGTATTTTGGAATTTCACTTTTAGGGTTTATATTTGATAAAATTACTTGTGAGGTGAAGTAAAGTGAAGCGGAGATTGAGGAAATAATAAAATATCAGGGTGTCTAATCATAATGCGATGAAGTTTTATTTTTTATATTTTTTTTCTCACTTTATAGGTAAATGGTATATGAATTTTTGTCAATAAGTAGGATGATAATGCGATGAAGTTTTATTTTTTATATTTTTTTTCTCACTTTATAGGTAAATGGTATATGAATTTTTGTCAATAAGATGAGAATGTTATTTTTTGAAAAAAAAAAAAATGAAGGAGGGGATTTTAAAATTTTATTACTTTTGATATGCTCCTAGTCTTTTCTTGTCTGGTGAAATGAGACTTCACTCCAACTTACTAGTGAAGTAGCCAAACAAGGCCCTTAAAATGACATTTGGATGATTTCAAATGCTCCAAATGAGAAATCCCCAAATGCTTTGCGGCCAAATATGGGATGTTTGGAATTGGATTATTGAAGGATTGTGCAGAGACGGAGGCTACACAAGAGTAGAATTACTGCGATACTATTCTACCCCCTATTGTAGATACGTTGATCATGCGAAGGAAGTGAGTCCTTAAAATACATTAGTGTTGCTGGCCTAATCACTGCTGGAGCATTAGTTATTTTGTTATAATTATATTATATTAAGTTGAAGGATTTTTTAGGTGATTTTAACCGTGAATTATAACTCCTCACTTCTAATATATGACCACTCTTCACTTTAAACATGTATCCTCTCATTTCCTCCACTTTATGTAACTACATCTTCTTCCCACTTTTTATTTTTTCCATAAGAACTTCTTTTATATCCCTATCACAATCACCAACTTATTGTCATGAGTATGATATCATGAGTTATCTGGGCCCCATGACTAGTCTGGCTCCAGTAGTACCCTTAGTTGATTTCTTATTATGGAATTAGTAGTGTTTCACGTGAATGGGTTTTTGGAAAGGAGAGGAGTTGTATAACAACTCTAAATAAGAAGTTTGAGATGACTAGGACTATGTCTCCTCTTTATATATATATATATATATATTATAGATAATCAAAGAGACCTTCCCTGTAATCTATACTTCTTTTTGGTTTTGAGAGAAATCTGAGATAGAGAACTTAATTATTGGAATCTAGGGGAAGAAGGTCAACGACAGATGTCATATTCACGCTCGCACATTGAATTCGCAATGATCACGTATCAAAGGTGAGTGGATCTTCTTAGTTAACTAGTTGATCAATTGAGATGATTGATATTGTCATGTGATTTTGATATAATGTGTTGAGAATATCTGTTGGTCAAGGGATCATATGTTATGGATATTATGTATTAAAAGATTTGTTGAATCTCATGTTAATAGATAGGGGAATCATACAGGTATAAGGAACAGGTTTGATAATCTAATGGAAACAGAGACAGTCGTTGAGTGGTATTTTGACATTGAAGGGTTGTGGGATCCCATGGACCACTAAGTGGGAAATCTGAACCATGGATCCAAAGGGGGGCCCATGGTCGACCCACAAGAACCTGGACCCATGAAGAGTGGGCCCCATCTGGGACCTCATCTAATTGGTATGATGAAATAGAGGCGACTGTTGCAGGATTTTATAACTCCTTGTCGTCAAGCCTTCTGGGACCCACCTGGACACTTGAATGGAAATCGGCTCTGGTCATCAAGTGGGGGATCCATGGTCAACCATAGGGAACTAAGGTATATTGGGTTTGGATCAGTGGGTCCCACTGTCCAACAGACTCAAAGAGTCACAGGCATGAATATGATGGAAAAAGGGCAGTATGTCGACATGAGTTGTGGGACCCATCAGTGGACCTAATCATTGATCAGTACCCCACATCTTGAAGGGGACCCAGGGGCGACCTGTTTGGTGGTGGTCTCATGTGGAGTAGGCCCCATATGCCCCACCATTCAATAAACTCAATTTCAGATAGCGTGAGGGCTTATCTTTGGGTTACTTATTTATTAATAGGAATGTGGGGCCCAGAAGGACTAATTAATGTTAAGTCTGAACCATGTGTATTCATGTGGGGCCCTGGACGACCCTAAGGAGCAGACCTGATCATACCTTAGGTCGGTGGGACCCACAGCATCTCAAGCCAAGATGTTTATGGCGTGAATTACCATTTCTTTATGTTTCTGTGTATGTAGTAGAAGTCTGAAAGGAGTTTGTAATTGGAGAGAGCCTTGGACTTTGGGTACCACTACAATTTATCCATATGCTTAGACAAGTTGAAGTTTTAGGAGGATTATGATAATTTTATGGATTGTTTTATTTGTTGATATTGTGTTCTGTCTTCTTTATAATTAAGTGGGCCGCCCTACGCTTATCACTACCAGTCATGACTAGAGGTGGGGCAGCGACATGTAAATTGTGCAAGGGGCTGGCCCACACTATTGATATTATGTAGGTTATGGATTTTTTATTGAATTCTGGTTATTGTAATGTTATGACATGTCTAGAAAGGTGAACCTGGTAATGAAATGTTGTACACTAGATCCTATATGTGGATGTTGGACTTGTGTCCGGATGATTGATGGCTATTGTGTTGGCTGGTCCTTAGTGGACGTGAATGACCATTGTATTGGTTGGTTCTTCGTGGACGTGTCTGATGAGAAAGGGTTATGGTGACCGGTATACATGTATACGATAGGCATTTGAGACGTGGTAACGTGCACGGGCACTGATTTGTATATGGATGTATTTTTAATGATAATTGATCTATTGATTCAGACTTGTTGATTATGTGATATTATGTTGTATGCGGCTTGTGTAATTAGGAAAATTCATTCACCAGTAGTACTGATATTGTGTTGCATATTCAGGTAATCATATTGCGGGTGGGCTAGAGCGGAATAACGATCAGCACGTAGATTTCAGCATTCGTAGCTAAAGGGAGAGAACGAGAAAAGCTTAAATAATTGATGGAATCATTAGTCCTTGTCTAGGAAAAATTACTTAATGTTTAAAGCACATTATTGAATTGATTTAGGAAATAACAATTTTGATTACTTAGAGACTTTTTGATATTTATAATTGGAATTATAATTTGAACTAAATGCCTAATTCGCTGTGAAACTTATTTGATGAATGCATGGTGAATATTGCTAACTAATCACGATCCGGATATCCGACAGAACCTCGGAATATGGGTTGTGACAATGAGTATTTGAAGATTGATTTTGTATAATTAGGGTTTTTCTTAATAAATTAATAAATATATTTTTCCAACAGTTATACCTGTTTATTAAAAGAGATAGGGTGGTTTGATGGATGGAAATAGGCACTCCATACCACATTTTTAATGTATGGATTTCTAACTGAGTATGGTGGTTGTGCTAGTATCCAATACAAAATATGGGCTTTCAGTCAAATTGATTCGCGAGGAATCTGGCAATCTGGCAATGGACTTCTACATCCTTGCAAAAGTTGGTGACAGACCATTGCATTGTTCAAATGATCTTTATAACTGTGAGAGAATCACCTTTGTAAGTGCCTAAAAATTACGGACTTAGTTAATGGAGGATTAAGCTCCTGATGCAAGGTTTTGAGGGAGGTAAGGGGAATGGATCGAGCCTCCAATGACCTGAAAGGAAAAGAACAACGGTCAGAGACCCTGGCTGTGGGTAGCCGAAGGCCCTCCGACGGTTAAGTTAGTGCAGGGACTGAGAGAATGGAGAGAAAGAGTTCTGGGAGGGAGAGATTATGCGTGTGCGTACCTTTCATGGATTCTCTCATGCAATATATAGGTGGAGAAGTCATCATTGGACTGTCTTCCTGAGGAGACGGGAGTCCCATCTGAGCGTACTCTCATCTCCTGAGTGGGGGTAGGTAAAAAGGGGACGTCCCATCGGACCAGCCCTCCTCGCCTATGGATATGACTGTAGATATGGCGTGCTCCTTGCGTAGGTCCGGAGCCCATTCTGTTGTCAGACCGCCGATCCTGTTTTGGCAGTGCATTAATGGCGGCATTTATGATTGAATGAAAGGAGGCCGAGCTCGGTCGAGGCTGAGACCGAAGTTGGGACTCGTGACGTAATCACTGGGGCCCGCTCCATAATTGCCCGAGACGGCGATGCAGCCGAACTTGGCGGCACCGAGATCACGGGTTACCGAGACTGGGTGGTGGCCCCGTTTAATTCCATGATCACGGAATGACCCCACACAATTGCCCCCTAGCTCCCTGACCTCGGGCTTTCTCCGAGGTCGGGAGCTAAGACTTGGATGTGACGGGGCTGTCTTTTCGTATCCCGCCTTAGGAATATCCTCATTATGGCGCCTTTTCACCTGCCCTAGGCAATAAATAGGGCGTCATGATTGCCCTGCCACAGCGGATACGGAGAGCGCCGTTTCGCATACCCGAGGCGATTAATGTCGTACCAGAGGCATGGCGGAATACTTATCGTCTCTGCCACGTGGAGCCTTCTGTCTGGTAGGACACCGAAGTCGAAGCGACGCGACATGCGGTAATCAAGAGGGGGCGCTCCTTTATAAAAAGGGGCCCGCTCCTCTTTCTTCCTTTTTTACCCTAGCTGTTAGTTTGAAGGAGACTCTGCTGCAACTTTGTTCAACCCAGAAGATCGCCGAACTCGGAGACTCTTCGCCCTCTGCTTCCCGTTCCTTGCCCTTCCGTCTTCTGCAGTCCTCTTTGCTTTTTCTGTGAGTTATGCTTCTTGCCTTCATCTCCTCTCTGTATTTCTCCTTCTTCTGCGATTTCTGAGATTCCTAATCCCTTAGGCCCTCCCAGCCTTCGTTCCCTTTCTTCTATTTCTTCCTTCTCTTCTGTTTCAAGAAAATGGGAATATACAGCCACTGGGTAGAGGGCCCTGCAGCCCTAGAGGCTTTTAGGGAGAACTTTAGGATCCCAGAGGATGTCCTGGTGAAACCCTTTGTCTTCCAGGGCTCCGTCAAGGGTTTCGTCACCTATAAGGAATGGATGCCCTTCCCTTTGCTGGCTGTGTGCGAAGGGGGGGTAAGATTCCCCATCCACCCACTCCTCCGGTCCTGTCTCCACGCGTGGAACCTCTGCCCCTTCCAGCTAATGCCGAACGGCTTCAAAATAATAATGGGCGTGGCCCAGCTGAACTGGATCTTGGACATCGGTCTCGGCGTACATGATTTAGAAGATGTCTACGATATCTGCAAGGCCGCGGGGGTCGAGGACGCTTACTACCTTCGGGTCAAGGCCAGGCGCCGTCCCTTGGTGAATGCCCTGGAGGACTCCACCAAATACGCCGGAGATGACCGCTTTTTGATCTCGGGAAACTGGGAGTTCAGGGGGACCGAGACCGAGGAGGACCGGAGGATCCAGGTCCCACGAAAACCTGGGACACCCCCTAGTAAATGCCCACCCTTCTAGGTTTAAGCTTATCTTGCCTTTACCTGCTATTATGCCGAACTGATGTCCTTACCCATTTTTCCGTGTAGGCATTCAGAAGAGGAGGAGAGAGGCCGGTTTCGACAAGTGGAAGCGCAACGACGCGTGGCTAGAGAGGATTGAGCGCTACCACGGTCATTACGACCGAGCCGCTTTCTCCTTGCTGGGGTACAAACCTCGGTATCAGTCTTACACCAGGAAGGCTGCCGAGATTCCTCTTGCTCCACCGGGGGAAGTCGGACCCGACCCTGCCGAGACAGAAGGTCAAGCCACGGATCCTCGGGACCCGATAGTTATTGGCGACAGTCCTCTCCGAGACCAAGGAGAAGCAGAAGAAGAAGAAATGGAGAGGCCGCGCCTACCCTTGAAGAACCTGGGGGCCCTGATTTTTGGTGACAAAGCCCCGGAAGCCTCCAAGAACGTCCCTAGCGGTGCAGGTGCCGCCCAGGGATCCGCCCCGGCCGCCTTTTCTAGCTCGTCGGGCGCGGCAGGCGCTTCTTCGGCCAAGCCTTCGAAGGGGAGGTCGGGGGAGTCTTCCGTGGCCGCTCGGCAGACGAAGGACCCTCGTCCGCTCCGAGAAAGCAGGCCACGGGTGGTGGAACCCGGGAAGGAGACCCCGCCTCCTCCGCCGCAGAAGGAGGCCCGGCCTCGGTCCGAGGCTGCCGGAAAGGAGGGCGAGAGGCCCCCTCCCGAGAAGAGGTCCCGTCTGACGGGCGCAGAGGGGAGGCATCCGTCGGAGGATCCGCAGCCCCAGCAGTCCACGCCGGCTCCTTGGAGGCCCAACTTCGACCTCAACCCCAACGAGCCGATGACGGTGGGTGTGCAGCTGGGGACGAGCTGGGAGTCGGTCATGGCTCTCGCCCGGGGATGCGCCCTCCCCCAGGATATGGAGAGGCACAGGAGAGTCCGGTCTCCGAATTTAATCCATCATACCTTGAGGGCGTCGCTCGAGGTAGCTTTTCTTCGCTATTTCTAAAATTTTCACTTCTTAGCCACCTGATCCGGCCTTCTCACCGTTTCTATTTCTTTTCACAGAACGCGCAGAGGCTCCAAGTACTGATGGAGAGGGAGGCGGAAAGAGCTGCCCAGATTGACGGGCTAGAGAAGGAGAAGAGGAAGCTGGGGAGTGCGCTGGAGGCCGGCGCGGCCGAACTCAAGAAGGTGGGGGAGAAAATCGCCCAACACGCAACGGATCAGCAAGCAGCGAAGGCTGAAATCATTAAGTTGCGGGGCGAGAATAAGAGCCTGAGGGGCGCCGCGGAGGAGAAGGCGAGGAGGGCGTCCCGGCTGGAGGTTGAGCTTGTCGAGAGGGAGGCCGAGCTCGTGAAGAAAGATGCCGAGGTCGCCGAGAAGCAAGGCGAACTGGCCAATAAAGAGGCTGAGCTCGAGGCCTTCAAGAAGGAGAGATCCGAGGCCGAATCCATCCTGCGAGACCAAGCTACAAAGGCTTACCAGGACGGGGTGGATTGGGCCTCGGAGGAGTACGCGGCTCAGATCACAAATCTGAGCTCGGTGCTGTACGAGATGGGGTGCAAAGCGGCCCTACTCAAATATGGGGTCTCTGAGGACCATCCCATCTTCTCGGATCTTCCTCAGTTCCGACCTGCAGCAGTGGGCTCAGAGCCAGAACCAGGCTCCAACCCTTCCGTGGCTCTGGCCGATGCCCCCATCGCTCCTCCTCCGCCCCTGACCTCTGCCGAAGTAAAAGGCGCTCCTCCTCTACCTCTGACCTCCGCCGAAGTCCAAGGCGCTCCTCCTCCACCTCCGACCCCTGCCGAAGTTGAGGCGGCCCAGGCTCCTCCTCCACCTCCAACTCCCGCCGTAGTTGAGGCGGCCCAGGCTCCTCCTGCAGCTTCTTCAACTGCTCGTGATGCCCCCACTTCTTGTGCACCTCCAGAGCTGGAGACCGACAAGGCGGCGCCCAAGGAGTAGACTTTTTAGGAATTTTTCCCTATCAAGTGCACAGAGATCATGTAATCATACTTCCTGATTAATGAAAAGAAGTTCTTTTTCCATCCTGCTGTTTCCCTTCTTTGCTTCTTCTTTTGTAATGGTCTGTGGATGCTCTGATGTGAGGTGATGTCCAAAATTTTTGCCAAGTGGATGAGGTCGGTAGGAAGGGCCTGCCTCGGACAGACCTTTTCCAGTCTCGGAAGACTAGGTTGTCCCTTTCCTACTTTTGAATTTTAGCAAGCAAGCGAGTCATGCTGCCGTCTGACCGAAGGTTAGGCCTTAATGGCATATTTTTGAGCGGGAGGTTCCCAGGGCGAAACGGTGGCGAGCCCCGACTCACATGCCGGGGTTTAGCTGAGGCCGTGCTCCCACGGTCTAGGTGAGACTCTAGGGTAGGCCGAGTTTCGCGACTTAGGATCATTAGCTTTTCAGACGCCCCAGAGGACGTCTCTTGGTCAGTTGGCCCTGCGACCGAACTCAAAGAGGATGGCGCGAGGGCCGGATCCTTGCGGAGTTGGTCCTACGACCGAACTCAAAGAGGATGGCGCGAGGGCCGGATCCTTGCGGAGTTGGTCCTACGACCGAACTCAAAGAGGATGGCGCGAGGGCCGGATCCTTGCGGAGTTGGTCCTACGACCGAACTCAAAGAGGATGGCGCGAGGGCCGGATCCTTGCGGGGCTGGTCCTACGACCGAACTCAAAGAGGATGGCGCGAGGGCCGGATCCTTGCGGGGCTGGTCCTACGACCGAACTCAAAGAGGATGGCGCGAGGGCCGGATCCTTGCGGGGCTGGTCCTACGACCGAACTCAAAGAGGATGGCGCGAGGGCCGGATCCTTGCGGAGTTGGTCCTACGACCGAACTCAAAGAGGATGGCGCGAGGGCCGGATCCTTGCGGGGCTGGTCCTACGACCGAACTCAAAGAGGATGGCGCGAGGGCCGGATCCTTGCGGGGCTGGTCCTACGACCGAACTCAAAGAGGATGGCGCGAGGGCCGGATCCTTGCGGGGCTGGTCCTACGACCGAACTCAAAGAGGATGGCGCGAGGGCCGGATCCTTGCGGAGCTGGTCCTACGACCGAACTCAAAGAGGATGGCGCGAGGGCCGGATCCTTGCGGGGATCGAAGAAATACAAGGCAAATTTGTGTCAAAAGGTTCTTCTTTATTGATCAATTGTCTTGAATACAGCTAGAAATAATATTTCTTTAGGTGGGCAGCGTTCCATGGCCGTGGCAATTCCTTGCCATCCATCCCTTCAAGCCTGTAGGCCGACCTTCCTGAGACAGAGACCACCTTGTAGGGGCCGAGCCAGTTCGGGGCAAGTTTGCCCTCATTAGGATCTTTATCTGCTGGGAGTGCTTTTTTTAAGACTAGTTCTCCAACCGAGAACCTCCTTTCTTTGACCTTCCGATTATACCCTCGGGAAAGCTGCTGCTGATAGGCGGCCAGACGTACGGATGCTGCTTCCCTTCGTTCCTCGGCGAGGTCAAGTTCTCTGGCGAGGTTCATCTCGTTCTGCCCTTGATCGAAGAGATTTGTTCTTAAGGTCGGGAGGCCGACTTCAAGGGGAATGACTGCTTCCATCCCATAGGCTAACGAAATAGGGGTGGCCGAAGTGGATCGTCTCGGCGTGGTTCTGTATGCCCAGAGGACACTTGGCAATTCCTCTGTCCATCTGCCTTTAGCTTTATCAAGCCTTTTCTTCAGCCCCTCCAGAACTACTTTGTTCGAGATCTCTGCTTGCCCATTGCTCTGCGGATAGGCCGGAGTCGCATAGAGGTTTCTGATGCCGAGCTCCTGACAAAAGCTTTTGAAGAATTTTGAATCGAATTGGGTTCCGTTGTCCGAGACCAGAGCTCTGGGGATCCCAAACCGTGTGACGATGTTTTTCCACACAAAATTCTTTGTGTCAAGCTCGGTGATGGAGGATAAGGCCTCTGCCTCAATCCATTTTGTGAAGTAATCGGTGCCCACCATTAGCCATCTTTTGTTTCCCGGAGTTCGGTGGAGAGGTCCGACGATGTCCAGCCCCCACTGAGCAAAGGGCCATGGACTGGAGATCGGGCTCAGGTCCTGAGCTGGCTGGTGGAGGGAATGGGAAAACTTTTGGCATTTCTCACATTTCCTGGCGTAGATCTGGGCATCCTTCTGCATGTAGGGCCACCAGTAGCCCTGGCTAATAGCTCTGTAGGCCAGCGATCTTCCCCCGATGTGGCTTCCACAGATTCCCTCGTGGATCTCAAATAGAAAATCCTCTACCTTGCTAGGATGAACGCACTGGAGATATGGTCCGGAGTAGGATTTTCTGTAGAGCTTCTCATCTGGAGATAGCCAAAAGTGAGCTGCCTTCATCCTGACCTTGTGGGCTTCGTTTCTGTCTTCGGGGAGCTTGTCCTCTCTTAGGAACGTCATGATTGGGTCCATCCAGCTCGGACTGAGGTCAGTGCACAGAACTGGCCGAACTGGGAGGAGCTCTATGCTCGGCTTCTCCAACGTCCCCACATCAACTGTTCTTCTTTTTCCAGCTTCTACAGCCGAGGCCAAGCTTGCCAGGGCGTCTGCATGGCGATTGGACTCCCTACCAACTTGCCTGACTTCAACCTTTTCAAACTGGGAGAGGAGCTGCCTGGTATGGGCTAGATAGGCCACCATTCTTTCGTCTCTGGCTTGGTAGTCCCCGCTCAGCTGGCTCGTCACCAACTGGGAGTCGCTGAAGACCACCACCCTCCCTGCCCCCAGTATACTCGCACTGCCGAGGCCAGCGATCAGTGCTTCATATTCTGCTTCATTGTTTGATGCTTTGAAGTTGAGGGTTAGTGCTTGCTCTATGACTAACCCTTCTGGGGATTGGAGGACGACGCCGGCGCCTGCCCTCTTGGATGTAGACGATCCGTCAACGAAGATTTTCCAGGCTGACTCCAGAAATTTTTCCCAGGATTGGTCTTCCTCAGTCTTGGCGTTACCTTCATTGCTGCCCTTGGAGTCCCCCAGTTCGGTATCGAGCGAGGTCGGTGCCGAACTAGGAGAGGTGAATTCGACGACGAAGTCCGCCAGGACTTGTGCCTTGATTGCCGTTCTGGGCTGATACTTGATGTCGAACTGACCCAATTCCACGGCCCACTTGGAGATTCGGCCAGAAAAGTCCGCCTTGCGGAAGAGGGACTTGAGCGGGAATTCCGTGATGACTACCACCGTGTGAGTCTGGAAGTAATGAGAGAGCTTGCGAGAGGCGCTGAGCAGTGCTAGTGCTAGCTTTTCAAGAGGTAGATATCTGGTCTCGGCATCGAGCAGGGTTTTGCTGGTGTAATAGATGGGGTACTGTTGCTTGTCGCTTTCTCGAACCAGCACCGAGCTTACCGCATGGTCCAAAACTGCAAGATAGAGATAGAGAAAATCGTCTTGCGACGGAGTGGACAGTAGAGGTGGTGAGGAGAGGTACCTTTTGAGCGTCTCTAGTGCCAAATCGCATTCTGGAGTCCATTGGAACTTGGAACTCTTCTTCAGTAGCTGAAAGAATGGACGGCACTTGTCTGAGGCGCGGCTGATGAAGCGATTGAGTGCAGCGGCCATCCCCGTCAGTCTCTGGACCTGCTTGGCCGAGGTGGGGCTTTGGATAGCCTGTATGGCCGCGATCTGCTCCGGATTGGCCTCAATCCCTCTCCGTGTCACCAGGCTCCCCAGGAATTTGCCGGAGCCAACGCCAAATGCACACTTCGAGGCATTGAGTTTGAGCTGGAACTTTCGGAGGATGGCAAATGTTTGGCGCAGGTCTGGTAGGTGGCTCTGCGACTCCTTGGACTTGACTACCATGTCGTCAATATAGACCTCCATCGTCTTTCCGAGCTGATCTCGGAACATCCTAGTGACCAGCCTCTGATATGTCGCTCCGGCGTTCTTCAGCCCGAAGGGCATCACCTTGTAACAGTTGATGCCCCGAGGTGTGATAAACGCAGTTTTTTCCTCATCAGATCTGTGCAGGGGGATCTGATGGTAACCTCGGTAGGCGTCCAAGAAGCTTATTCTGTCATGCCCCGAGGTGGCGTCGATCATCTGGTCGATCTTTGGGAGCGGGAAGCTATCTTTGGGGCAAGCTTTGTTAAGGTCGGTGAAGTCTACACAGACCCTCCACTTGCCGCTCTTCTTCTTTACAACCACTGTGTTGGCTAGCCACTGGGGATAGTGCACCTCGCGGATTGCCCCAGCCTCGAGGAGCTTCTCCACCTCCTCTATAATCGCCTCTGTCTGTGGGATCCCCGTTCTGCGAGCCTTCTGCACTACGGGCTTGTGTCCGGGGTCCACATTTAGCTTGTGACATATGACCTCGGGGTCAATCCCGGGCATCTCGTAAGGAGTCCACGCGAAGATATCTTTGTTTAGGAGTAGGAAGTCCAGCAATTCGGCCTTTTCAGCGTCAGGGAGCTGACTACCCAGCAGGAAGTAGCGCTCCGGATCTTCAGGATTGATCCTGACCTCGGTGAGATCTTCTATGCTTTTCTGCCCTGCTGTCCGCCCGACATCCTCGATCTCGGCTTCGAGCTCGGCCATGTGCACTCGTCTCGGTTCCTGTTCTCCAGGTGCTACGACCACGAGACATTCTCGGGCCATCTGTTGGTTTCCGCACACAGTCACTATTTCGACCGTTCCTCCAGGCTTCTCCAATGGAAACTTGAGTTTTTGATGAAGGGTGGATGGCACTGCCTCCATGGCGTGCAGCCAACTTCGTCCCAATATCACATTGTAGGGGGACGGCGCGTCTATCACCATAAAGTCTGCTACCTTTGCTGCGCCTCCGATCCGGACTTCAAGTGAGATCCTGCCTTTGGGGTACACTGGCTGGGCACTAAACCCTATCAAGGGGACGTGGGCCTCCCGCAGGGCGGATTCGGGCAGGCCGAGCTGTTTGAAACAGCTATAGTATACAATCTCGGTGGAGCTCCCTGGGTCCACAAGGACGCGCTTGGTAGTGTAATTGTTCAGCCGCAGGGTGAGGATGAGGGCGTCATTGTGGGGGAGCTCGACTTCCTTCAGATCCTCATCCGAGAACCAAATCTTGGGCTTTTCTCTCTTACGCCTCTTCGAGGCGCTTTCCCACTCTGCCGACATCACCTGCTTGCCATGGGCAGCTCTCCTGGCGTCTGACCGAGCCTGGGCGCTTCCCCTGCCTGGGGCGGGTGCTAGGTGGATGACATTGATGGTACCCGCCGGCTCATCGCTCTCATGGTCATCACTGGGTCGAGTGCGCTGCTGTGCTCGGTGGACCCTTTCCTCCTGTTTGATATACTCCTGGAGGTGTCCGTCATGGACGAGCTTTTCGAGATGGGACTTCAACGCAAAGCAGTCTTCGGTCATGTGCCCGTGCTGCTTGTGATAGGAACAGCGCTTGTTCTGGTCTCGGATGGATGGGTCGCCTGTCATCGGCCGAGGCCACTGGAAGTATGGCTCTGCCTTGATTTTGTTCAGGAGTCTATAAATAGGCTCCTTAAACACAACACTGATAGCCCTGTAAGGATCGTTGGCAGGCTTGGCGGACTGTGACCTCGGCCTCTTGCTGCTGTCCGAGGCGATCGAGAAAGAGCGGGCGGGCTTCCTTTTATCCGACCTCGGTCGGGGGAATGTTTCTTCCTTGGTGGAGGCCTGGTGTTTCTTCGGGAATCCGAACCGCTCTATGCCATGGGCCTCGTCTTCTTCCTGCTCAATGTACTGTTTTACCCTTGCCATCAGTGCTTTCATCGTGGCCACGGGGTTTCGGACTAGATCTCTGCGGAGTTCATTTCCTGGGAGTAACCCCTCCCTGAAGCACATGATGGCGACTTCGTCATTGGCGTCGGTAATCTGGCTGTATATCGTCCAGAATCTTCTGGCGAAGGCAGTGATACCCTCACCGTCTTTCATCCGGATCGCCATGAGATTGCTACCTGTCTTCGGGATGACGCGGTGCGCTTGAAACTTTTCAAGGAAAGAGCTCCGGAGCTGCCGCCAGCTTGAGACCGACCCGGGAGGGAGTGCGCAGAACCACCGGAGAGGGAGGTCTCCCAGACTGGATGAGAAAACCCTGCAGTTTAAAAGACCGACGTCCCCCCAGACCGACATCCGCTGAGTGAAGTGCCGCAGATGCGCCTCTGGGTCTGAGGCCCCGTCGTAAAGTACGAACCTTGGGACGTTAAATCTCTCGGGGAGAGAGAAATTTTTAATTTCCTGCGAAAAGGGGGACATGCCCTGATCGTCCCCTTCATGCTCATCAGTCTGGTCTCGGGCGAGACCGATCTCGGCCAAACGGGCCTGGACCTCCTGCTTGATATAGTGGTCCAACTGCGCCTTGAGGTCCGTCTGGTCATCGAGTCTCGGGGATTCCGGCTCACGCCGTGCTCCCCCGAGACCACTAGGCAGATGACTGCTGCTCGAGCCTTCCTCCTCGCGGTGAGACCTCCTTCTGTGGTTGAGGGCATGCCTCAGATCTTGGTTACCCGGGTGGGTCCGCTTCCGCCGGGGAGGCGGACCACGAGACTTCCTCTCATTCATCTCGAGTCGCTCCTCTAGACGACGAATCACCTCGTCTTTATCTTGGAGAGCCTGGTCCTGGGCATCGAGCTCTTTAAGCAGAGGGTCGTCATTTCTCGTTTCACGGATATGATGGAGAGATTGGCCGTCGTCGCGAGAGTGACGGTGGGACTGATGGGACGTCGCCCTGATAGGGGTTTTGCCCCTTCGCCGAAGATCCGACGTGGGGGCGTTCTGCTCCGGACCCCTTTGTGATCGACCATCAGGATGGAGAGGGACCCCTCGACGGTCATCGTGGTGGGGGCGCGCAGTCGTGGGCCGAGACGAAGAGGCCGATTGGACTATGCCCTCCACGCACGCGGCTCCCGACCTCCCAGACCTCCTCTGGCGCGGGGCCTCTGGTTCCTCCTGCCTGACGGGAGGAGCCGCAATCGGCCCCGGAGGGGGAAGAAGAGCGGAACGAAGGTCGGGGGGTGGTTCCGGAACAACCGACTGGGCTGGTTGCGACGGCAAGAATGGTGGGAACGCAGGTTCCTCCCGTAGCGGGAAGGACGATGCTTTTTTAGACGTCGATGGTCCTCCGCCACCGTTTCTGGTTTTTGGAGGCATGGCTTCTGTAGAGGCTTTGGCACAGATCCTATTCCCACAGACGGCGCCAACTGTAAGTGCCTAAAAATTACGGACTTAGTTAATGGAGGATTAAGCTCCTGATGCAAGGTTTTGAGGGAGGTAAGGGGAATGGATCGAGCCTCCAATGACCTGAAAGGAAAAGAACAACGGTCAGAGACCCTGGCTGTGGGTAGCCGAAGGCCCTCCGACGGTTAAGTTAGTGCAGGGACTGAGAGAATGGAGAGAAAGAGTTCTGGGAGGGAGAGATTATGCGTGTGCGTACCTTTCATGGATTCTCTCATGCAATATATAGGTGGAGAAGTCATCATTGGACTGTCTTCCTGAGGAGACGGGAGTCCCATCTGAGCGTACTCTCATCTCCTGAGTGGGGGTAGGTAAAAAGGGGACGTCCCATCGGACCAGCCCTCCTCGCCTATGGATATGACTGTAGATATGGCGTGCTCCTTGCGTAGGTCCGGAGCCCATTCTGTTGTCAGACCGCCGATCCTGTTTTGGCAGTGCATTAATGGCGGCATTTATGATTGAATGAAAGGAGGCCGAGCTCGGTCGAGGCTGAGACCGAAGTTGGGACTCGTGACGTAATCACTGGGGCCCGCTCCATAATTGCCCGAGACGGCGATGCAGCCGAACTTGGTGGCACCGAGATCACGGATTACCGAGACTGGGTGGTGGCCCCGTTTAATTCCATGATCACGGAATGACCCCACACAACCTTCAATATGAATGTTCCGAATATAGCTTGTGTAAAGCACAATTTGACTCATTCATACATTGCCAACAGTTCATCCTTTCGAGGACTCTGGACGTTCCAAGAATGGTTTCTTATTGATAAAGCTTTAGACGAAAAGTATGGTTCCAGATACGTACATTTTATTCATCCTCTAGAGCACTCTGGACGTTCCAAGAATGGTTTCTGATAAGCTTTAGACGAAAAGTATGGTTCCAGATAGGTAATTTAAATAAACTGAACTTGTAAAACAGGCCCAATGAAAAGAGCTTCATTGTTGGACCCAGACCAGCTAAAAAAAAAAAAAAAATCTTCGTGGGGCAAATATAAAAAAGAAATCATAAAACTTTCAATATCTGTAGGGTCCATTCCTCCATTGGGTCTCCCTAAAACCAATTGGGCATGTACCCTTGTAGCCCACCCACAAGCAAGTCCACCGTGACCTTTGGATAGGACACACAAGGTGGTGGCCCACCCACAAAAAGTCCATAGGGAAGGAACATTGCACGCACACACACCAGATGGTGCGGGACCTTTTAGTGAAAAGATGAGATCCTACACGTGCATGCGGTGGCAGGTAAGGCTAAACGACAGAAAGATTAAAAATCGCAGATCCAGGTCAGTGTCGCACCAAGCACCAAGCACCAAGCACCAAGCAAGGATGTGAGTGCGTGGGTGGGAACCCGCATGTGAACAATGTCCTCTTCGAACAAGTTTAAAAAAAGGCGGCACTCTTTTCAGGCATTTTGAGAATGAATTTACAAAAGCATCCTTGCTCAACAAAGGGGCTTTTTTTTTCCGGAAGATTTCAATTTTTTGGACTGAACTAATTTGTCCGGACAAAAAAAAAAAGCCTGATAAACTCTCCTATATCCCTAACGTAGTAGTGCAGTTTCAAGTCTACAATCTTTGGATATAAAAAATTTATAAGATTAAAAATAGATATAGTCAATAGACTTAATAAAATTAAATCATTAATTTTTTTTTCCAGCATACAATGAGGCCCACAATTGACAATTTGGATGATTCATTAGATGTACAGCCTTTCCACTATACTTGTGTGAGTTTTTTTTAATTCAATCAAAGTTTTTAACTCATAATCAACTTGGAAAGATGAAAATTAGCTATATATTTCTCACATGTGTCCAACCTAATACATTATTTTATACCGATTGATTTAAAACATAAGGTGTGTGCATTGATACATGAATGAAGAACTGAATTGACAGTTTGGATCCATGCTATATTATTCTTATTGTATATTAAAAACTGGTTTCCTTGTAGATAACATGATCGACAATTGATTTAACTTTAAAAAAAGCCCAAATCAAATTAAGACCATCACAACTGATCAGGGATCAACTCCGAGTTCCCCCTTCTTCAGGAATCGAAGATTGAGTCTACTAGTGCTACTACCAAGCTTTCCTTTAGGGCTCGTTTGGTAATTTTACTAATATAGTCAAGTGAAATCAAGTCAAGTTAAACATCTCAACAAAAGCATTTTTTATCAAAACTCCCTCCATCTTTTTAAAAAAAAGTCAAAAAGTAACTACATTTACTCACTAAAAGACAAAAAAACTCCATTTCTTCATACAAAAATTCAAAAATATTCCATCCCAAACAACTAAAAACAAAATATCATCATAACTCACTTATATTTTATTCATTCTTTTCATTTCACTTCACTCTACTTTATTTTTAAAGTAAATTACCAAACGGGTGCTTAGAGCAACTCCAACAGAGGAGTTATTTCTCCATGTCAGCATGAGTTGACAAGAAACAGTCAAAAATGGCATATGGGGATGACCTCCAACAGAGATGGTAAAAGTGAGTTGGAAAAGGCATATGGGTTGGTATGCTTTTTTTGGCATATGGAAAGGCAATCTTCATTTCTTACTTTTTCAATATAATAATACAAGTTAGTGGTTCTTAGGAGATATATGTAATAAAGCAAATGAAGTTTAAATGAAAAATGAATAAAATAATAATTTGACATCTCTCTTGGAGTTGCCCAAGTGAGATGTCAAATTTACATATGCCTTTTTTGCCACATAAGCCTTTATTTTTGAAAAAGGCATATGGAGAAATAAAGTAGCTCTTGGAGATGCTCTTAGGAAGCATTTGACACTTTACTACACGGTTATTTCCTCTTTTAGAAATAGAGGTATTGATAAAAATCGAATATTGTGTGCTATTAGCATAGGGCCACCCTGAAAGAAAGAAAGAATAAAAGAACAAATGAATCCTGCCGCAAGCAGCTTTAATCAAGGTCAATATGGTCAATTCAAAGTCCAGCAGCTCTTCGCCCATCACATCTCATCTGAGATTCTTACTCGAGAAAGGCAAAGATACTGACACTCCCACTCCAAAATAAACACATGTTTCCTCATTTACCCCTCAGCTCTCCTTCCTCTCTGCACCACCAAATCCTCTCAATCTTCTTCTTCTCTCCCTCTCCCAAACCGCCCAAAACCCTCAAAACCCCTAAAACCCTGCTTCCCATGTCGGCTTCTTCTTCTTCTTCTCCTTCTTCCTTCTTCTTCTTCTGCTTCTTCTTCTTCTTCTTCTTCTTCTTCCTGCTCTCCACATTCCCCTCTCTCTCCTCCTCCAAATCCACCATTGAACCCTGCTCCGTCTCAGATTCCTGCAATGCCATGGTCGGATACTCACTCTACACAGATCTCAAGATCTCCGAGCTCGCCACTCTCTTCCAGATCGACCCGATCTCCCTTTTGACGGCGAACGCCGTCGACGTCTCCTTCCCCGACGTCGAGAACCAGATCCTCCCGGCCGGACTCTTCCTCAAGATCCCCGTCCTCTGCTCCTGCGTCGACGGCATCCGCAAATCCGCCTCCCTCCGCTACACCACCCGCGTCTCCGACACCCTCGCCTCCATCGCCGACTCCATCTTCTCCGGCCTCGTCTCCGCCGACCAGATCGGAGTTGCCAATGCCATCTCCGATCCGTCGGCGATCGACGTCGGGCAGACGCTGGTGGTGCCGCTCCCCTGCTCGTGCTTTAACAATTCCGATAACTCGCTGCCGGCGGTGTATTTGTCGTACGTGGTGAGGCCCACGGACACGGTGGCAGGGATAGCGGCGAGGTATGCGACGACGGTGACCGATCTGATGACGGTGAATGGGATGGGGATTCCGGCGGTGAAGGCCGGGGATATAATCGCCGTTCCGTTGCCAGGTAAATGAGATTTCATCGATGGTAGCTCTGGTTTGGTAGTTTGTTTAGTTGAATTTCCTATGCATTTTTCATAGTGATGTTTGGCTAATATGACTATGTCTACAAGTAGTAGTAGCAGCAGCAGCAGTAATAATGTAGTTTGCATTACCCTGTTTCTCACTTTTATGCCTTGATAGGATTGTAAAAAGGAAATGGAAAGTTTGACATGTACATGTGTGGTCCAACCACCCTTTACTTTGCTGGTCAACAACTCAGTGAAACAATATTAAAATGTGGCTATATGACATATTAATGCCATTTTCTCAATAAAATCATGTTTTCCATACAATGGGGCTCATGTAATATGGATTTAAACTGTCAATTTAATCTTGCATCCATGCGAACCGGTGCAGTCGTCAAATTTCAAGTTAGTAGAGTAAGATTGACCATTTGGATTGGATGCAAGAGAAAAATGTGGCTCACTTATAGCTATCCAATTCAACTGTGAATATAACTCCCGTGCACTGAAATTCCAGGAAATTCTGTATCTAGTAGCCAATCTGGAGTGCCAAACAGTAGGCTCTATTGTACACAGGAAATAAATTTAGTAGTGAATTATTATTTATTGGTGCTTTAATTATATTTTTATTCAATCCTGCTGTTGACATTGCTTTCTATAGAGAAGTGACCAAGCTTGTTGAAGGTAGACAAGCGGGTGCCTCAACTAGAGCGGTTTAGATTTTTGGAAGGCGAACTCCTGATATATAGATTTGATTTAACCTTATTTAAATTACACCATGTGGTCAACCTTATGTACTAACTCCCTATTAGCAACGCTTAAAAATAGCAAGGGCCTATTGTTCACTGAGCTTAAGCTGTAGTACAATTAGGCCATAGCTCACCACTAGTGGACAACACATTTCAACAATGTTACATGAAGATACATTTTAATGCCCGAGGTTGGGGGTTAGCTTGAGCCTAAACTGGGCCTACAAGTTGAAAGTCAACATCTGGTTACATGGCTTTCATTGTCTGGGCTTGGGCCTACTTCAATCATCAAGTGGGGAGAAGCCACACTCCCCACATCCGTGGCAATCAATTGATAGGGAAGATTGGAAAATATCTTGCCATGGTTGAAAAGATAAAGCAAGATGCCCCCTTTTTGTTCAAGCTTTGCAAGCACCCAAAACAGACATATACGTACCTTACACATGCATGCATAAATTACACGCACACACATTTATTACATATACACGTACATTTTTTCAAATGGTTACATACATACACACAAACGGACTGGCACATGTGCACGCATACACACGGAGAGATCCTGAGAGACTTATATGAGTGACAGTTGCACTACATTTCATGGGGCTTACCTTGGCCCACTAGTAATCAAGGTGCTGGGCGGTGGGAAGGCCTTAATGTATAAGGGATAAACCAAAAATCAGACTCAGCAGATTTTGCCTCTTAGCAAAGCAAACCTTGGGCTACTGCAAACTGAGGTGACAGTGGGATGGAAAGGTCCATGCGGAATACCCAATCAATTTAGAAAAGAGGGCTTCTCAATCGAACGATGAATATAATTTGGATGAGTATAAAATTGGGGTGAGGCCCACTTTGGGCCACCACTGATCCTAGGGGATGGAGGGATGTAGGGATGGAAGGTTCATGCATGGGATAAGGGATGCAACAAAAGTCATATTTATCAGATTTCATACAGATTGGGTTTTTAAGGCCTCAAAATTAATGGTAGAAGTGTTAAAATAGAGGGTTGAGAGACAAATGATGAATTTAAGTCATATGAGTGTACAAATTGGGATGAGTGCCAATTTATGGGGGTTATGAGTATGAGAGGGTTTTCTTGATCGGAAGGGGCCTTTGATGGGCCTGAGAGGGGTGTAGCTCATTTTGTTTACATAGGTGGGCGGGCCTGGAAGCCCAAAAACTAGGATAATTCTCATAATAATATATTTTTTTCACACGCATACACACACAAACACACGTTCATATATTTATAACGCGCCTCCAATTGGATTAGCAAGAATCCTTCATGGAATCTTAGGAGCTCTTGGAAGAATGGAAGATAATTCTTTTCTTGGAATCAGAAGAAAACATTAGCTCTTAGCACTACACTAAGAGCACACAAAGTAGAAAGAAAAAGAGTTTTTGTTTCCTTCTTACACTTTGTACTCTCTCTGCAATTAGGAGAAAGTCTTCTGTTGGAACTCTATGTATTCATCTACAACAGCAGAGCTTTCACAGAAGACTTTCTGCTTTCATTTTTCCTGTTCTGATTGGTAACATGACTTGAACCAGCAAACTTGTGGTGGTGACTATAAGCACCTTGTGCTACAACTCTGGTCAAATTTCCACTAAATTCCAAGTAAAAAAATATATACAAAATATAAGACAGAAAGCAACTCTCTTTACTCTGTTGTGCATGGGATACTAGTGGATGGTGCACGGGTAATATTATTGCATACTTTTGTGTTGTCATCATCAAAGCCTTATCCCATCTATTTGGGCTCAGCTTTGTGATTTTTACTTTCCAGTCGACCCTAAAAACAGCCATGTTTTCAGTTATATTAAATACTTGTGTATTGTAACTAATTATTTTGTCTTTTAAGCAAACGTGTGTGTTGACCTATTGTCTTTGCTTCAACTTAGTTTGTGAACTAGGTGGTTGTGATCTAATGCCTGTTTTTTTATTCTTGTGTTTGAATTCAGTATTTTTGAGGTCTTGCGCCTGTTCCGAAATTGCTCCTAGTTTTTAACTAAAGACACTTGGTTCTTATGTTTGTAGCTTGTTCTTCTGGGTTCCCGAGTTATACCTCAGATCATGACTTGATTGTGGCAAATGGAAGCTATGCCATTACTGCAGGTCATTGTGTGCAATGCAGTTGCGGTCCAGGGAATCTCAAGTAAGCCGCAAATGTTCAGTTCCATTTTGACCACTCGTATTGTTCGCGTGTGCATTTCATCCTTCATGTTATTATATTTCAATGTTGATTTCTCTGCAGCCTCTACTGCACACCTTCTTCTTTGGCCGCATCATGCTCAAGCATGCAATGTAATAATAGTAACCTCATGCTTGGGAGTGTCACTTCTCAATCAACCAGTGCAGGTTGCAATGTGACAGCATGTTCATATGGCGGTTACGTCAATGGAACCATTCTCACCAAGTAATGTTCTCTGTTTATCACCTGATTTTTCTTTTTGTGTTTTTCTTCTGCAAATGGATTTGGTGTATGGCAATGTTTTGTTCGGGTGCAGAGCCAATGATTTCTATTATTTTATGATTTTGCAGTTTGTACACATCTTTTCAGCCTCAGTGTCCAGGTAAATGTTGACCAAATGCTATCTGTCCACATGGTCTCTCTCTCTCTCTCTCTCTCTCTCTCTCTCTCTCTCTCTCTCTCTCTCTCTCTCTCTCTCTCTCTCCGCACGCAATTTGTTATTATATTTTGTAGTTTTAACTCTACAAAATTAATGCAGGCAAGCATTTGTTTCCTCCACTCATGCCTCCACCTACCAAGTTGATTCAAGAGCCGTCATTTGCTCCTGCGCCATCTGAATCAGATGGTGCCGTAACTACAAAGCCAAAGTCTTTAGCGTCAGGAACTCTAACTCTTCCTGCTTTTCCACCTGCAAATGGCCCCAATGGAAGTACATCTAATGTTCCTTTAGTGGTTAATCCCTTATCTGGTTTTCTAAATGCATTATTTTTATTCCTGTTTCTCAGATTTTTGTTGTAATGATGCCCATGTATTTTTTATCACAAATGTGGCTAGAGTTTTTAGTTTCTTCAGTCCAGTTGCCATGCGGAGCAGATTAATTTTGGGGTTTGTATCTGTGCTCTTTGTTTTTCATTTAAATGCACATTTGCCCTGTGTTGTTGATTTCGGCAAGTGGTCTGTTCTGTAATTTATGATTGGATTATCATTCGGAGGTTGGTAGAAAGCAGTTGAAATGATTCTTGAACTTCTATCAGAAAGTTGTGTAAATGTTTAACTTTTCATTTAGTGTCTGTCATTGCCATGGGACTTTGTTCTCAGAGATTGCAGACGGGTTATGATGCAGGTACTCTTTGGTCCCAATTGAAGTTCTGCATTTGGTGTCTGTTTGCCGTAGTGTTGATTTTCTCTAGACCATTGTGGTTGCAATGAGCCATCACCAGCCAACTTTTTGTCTCAGCATCACCGCCGCTAGATAGGCCGCAAGGCATGTTTGAATGCGTCAATTTCTAATTTTTATTCCTTCTGATACTGCAGAACTGAAATGTTTGTGTAAATTCACTGTACGTTGATTCTCATTCATGTTTGTATATATAGTACACATTACAGTATTGAGATCTGATGATAACTTTTACAGATCAGAAGACAGGATCTTATCTCTAACTTATACATAATTTGACTAGAGTGTTTATCTGAGATAATTGATACCCGTCTTGGTTATCTTACATCAGTGATACGACCTGCCTTACTGTTTATAGGCTCAGATGATTGAGCCTGGTTCCCTATCCTAACAAGAACATCTTTTTGTAGAATATGTTTCTGCCTCTCTTGTAAGACGGAAGAAATTGGTTTCCAACTCTTGGGGTCTGAAGATGCTTTTTTTTTTTTTTTTTTTTTTTTAAATGGTAGCAAATGCCTTTATTTCAGATAATGAAAGTAAAGGAGAATTCAAATAGGAACCTGGATAATTTCTTTTTTGAAAACCATTTCATTTTCTGCAGTACATACTCCGTGGAAAAAAAGAAAGAAGAAGATGAAACCTTTTTAATGTGATTCATAAACTGGTTCTTCGGAAAGGTTTAGTGCTGTACAATGAGATATTGATTTCTAATCTCACCACTTTTACGGGACACATTTGCATCTGAATAGGTCTGATGGATATTTGGGCGTCTTGGATTCTTGGTTATGTAGAAATTAATGGAATCCTAGTAGCCTTTTGTATGTCAGGGGGGCGTCAGGCATGTGAGGCCGTTCTCTCAGGTGGGGCTAAGACCAGTACCAAGGGTGCATTCTAAAACCCAACTGATTTATAGTGAGCCATACAAAGTCGAGGGTCAGAAAACTCCCATCTCTTATTCATTGGTCCCTAAACCTCAGATCCCACGGTGGGTATAGTTTGATTCGGCTCAAATTGGGCCCATGGTTTATAAAAGGCTGGATCTTTCATTTTAGGGGAGAGGGACCATAGGATGGCCCAAGAGTGGGACCTACAGAGGTGTATAGTGAGGACTGGTCGTGCAGGGCTAAAAATGGGCCCATGGACTTATCAAGGCTAGACCTTGCATTTGGGAAGGGAGGGGATGATGGGGGACTAAGGAGTGGGCCCACAGAGGTATTGCTCTCCTGGTGTATGTATTTGTTTCTTGGGATGAGATCTTCAATATCATTAGGAATCTAAAGATTTGGAACTTGTCTCTTTCTTCATCAGCTCGTGCCCCACATGTGAGACTCACCTAAATTGTGAACATATGTGGAAAGTCAATGAAAGGAGATAATGATAGGCCATTATAATTGGTCAAATATTTGAAATATGGAGAAATTTTGGTGCAGGGATGGGAGAAATATGAGGTTTTTACTAGACCGTAGTAAAGATTTTGCTGCTCATCCCAGAAGATGTCAGATGACTTTTGCAGTACAGCTATAGTCTAATTTTGAAGCATTCTGGAAGATATCTTTAACATCCATATTATTCCCATGGAATTGAATACCTAGGATTGAATTTCCACCCCCGGAGGTCCAATCTACATCTCCATCTTGTATTCTTCACCTGTTAACTCATGTCATTCACCTATCACCTCTTTAATAATCCTTTTAATGAGCTTATTTCACAGTGAATTCCTCTGTATTCATTTCCTATGTATTTTATGCAAACAAATATGCCCTAGAATTGCCTAAAAAATGATTTGCTAGAAAGAGGGGTCTTTTTTCAAGTTGGTGACATGGTGTGGAACTCACAACTTAGAAACTATTTCTCACTTAATTTTTCTAACATACTTGGATTCATTTTCTTATTCTCATTCAAAAGGGTGGAGTGGAGATCCATTTGCCAAATGTGCTCCTAAACTTCGTGGTGAATAGGTAGTTTGACAGTGGCTTCCACTTCATTCCATTCTTCTCCCTCTTTCTAAATTCATAATATTGGGACCACTGGTCAGTGATTGCATTGACAGTGGTCCCCCTTCTGCTAATTCTTCTGGATCTGAGTATGTTGACCTCCTGTAGGGTTTTATACTCTCATTTCTTAGAAGGAACATCTGACTTCTCTCCAGTGCATAAAGTGCTAGTCCCCAAAGATTATTGTAGATTTGTAGTACTCTTTTGATTAATATAAGATTGACTGTGGAGATCCTTTTCAAAACTCAGACTTCTTTTCATTATTTTATTTTGTTATTCAATTATATGACAATCATGGACATTGTTATCATGAAATTGTATGGGCTAATCAGATGATCGAATGTAGTTTAACAGAGAATTCCTTTCAGATGATGCGCGTTTTTTGAAATTCTTCAATTGACTTTTAAGGTGCATTAGTTGTCTCACTCCAGTCTTGTAGCTGGAAAGGCTTTTCGCGCTTCCAAAACAGAGGTCACAAAATCCAATAGGCCCCCACACTGATATCTCTATCTTTTGGGTGTTGTGAGATGAACCATACAATAGGTCTTGAGATAATTGAGAGTGGAATGTGAGTTGAACAGCAATACTAGAAAAAAAAAAAGAAACTCAGTTTATTTTTCTCTTTATGGTCGGCCACAAGGAGTGAATTTTCCAGCATCAAGGAGACTCGGGTACTGGTGTGCTGCTTGACAAAGGGGTGGTTGTACCAACTTGACTGGGTGAACAATAGAATAGTTCTATTTGATTTTTGTTTTGCCTGTTGGTTGGTTGTTGCTTTACAGTATCTGCATTTATCTATGCAATGAAGTAAGAGCTTGAGAGTTTGTAATATTATTCTTGATGTCTGCCATTTGATGTATCTAATCTACGTTTTGATACGGCAATGAACTGTTGATGTTGAAATGTTCCCCACAAAGGTTTTTGTGATATCTGGCTTTCAGTTGTTTGATCCCATTTAGAGTTTTTATCTCTTACAGTTTTCCAACAAGTTTTGGATTGTTTAGGAAGCAGGAAATCAGGTTCAAGTGCCAAAAAATGTATAGTTTTCAGGTCTGGAATATGGATATGAGTGGAAGTGGATGCCCAAGAGATTCCCAAGTTGGAAATTACTAATGTTTTGATCAATGGCCTTCAGTTCAATGGTTAAACAGAACAAAATCCAGCAACAGTTTTTATTGATGGAAAGTGACCACCCAAATATTGAAGCTTCAGGACCTTCCAACCTGAGAGATTTTTGGCCATTAATTCAATGGTCTGGAATGCCAAACCATATGCCTAATTGGTAAGAGATCCTGATTATTGTTGGAAAAAAAAAAAAAAAAAAAAGAGGGCAAGGCCATAATCTTTATCCAGAATGTCTGATCAGCATCATGTACCTTTTTCGAAAATTTTAAGCTACATCAGGAAGTCAAATTGTTCTGATTGTTGGCCTAGGCGCCGAGAGTCCTAGTCAACAACTAGGCATGTTTTTCCTCTTCTTGTTCATCTTCTTTGTTACTTGAAACAGATCGTGGGCCTTATCATACCCTCCCAAAGTCCGAAGTCTTGTTTCTTATCTGTAACACTAGCCTTCGTGTCTCTTAAAACTAAAAGATACAATCCTACCCAAAATTTCACACATATGAATGCTAGGTCCTCAGGTGATTTCTTATCTAAAAATGCAATCACTTTTGGACAAGCAGTATCAGAGTTTTGTATTCTAGAGTCGATGGCAACAGTAGATGCCATGAACCCGGAATAAAACATGGTGAATCGATTAATGGGGACTTTTTGTCAAATGACACCGTTTTTGAAGACCATGGGATCTTGTTTCAGATGTATAAAGCAGACTCCCAATAGAGAAATGGATGGTGTGGTAGATGAAACTGCTAGTGTTGCAGAAATCCAAGTCACTATAGTAATTGCTAGCTTCCTGGACATAATAAGATCAACAAGATGTGCGGGAGGCCTCCCTTCTTTGCACGGCGGATTTTTTTTTTTCAAAGAAAACATTTATGTGGGCTAATATTTAGTTTCATTCAATGCTACATTTGCGAAATGAGCTCAGTTGAGTTCATTCACTCTTGGGAATCTCCATAGTTAGGAATCTTTATATGCTCAGTTGATGTTTTTACATTGTTTCAATCATTGCACCATCAAAAAGAACATAGGTGGAAATTCAGGAACCCGCGTAGAACAGTTAGATCTCATAAATTGAGACGATGAGAGCATGTTTTATGCTTCATAAAACAGTTGAAGATAAGATATCACTATATTTCTTTGTACCTATTAAGGAATCAACATCATTAACAGGGGAGGAGGGTGATATATTTCTTGCTCTTTGTTTCATACTCTTTTTCCATAAGAGCTATGTATTGTATGGTTTTATGCTATATGCTCTGCTAGTATGGGAAGTGAAGCCAAATTAGGTAGGCTATGTTTTTAAGACTTAGATCCGCGTCGTTGAGTTCCTAATATCAAGTGTAATCAACTATCATAACCATTCATTTTGTCAAAATTCTCAAATAAACTGTGATTTGTGCAAATGCACCTAAGGTTACATCGCATGGTTCGCTGAAGAGTATGGAATTGATTATGATAGAAGAACTGATCTACAAGAAAGCTGTTAGAGAGAATCCTTTGAGGAGGAAAGTGGACAAAACCATTCATTCAACAAGCGTGAAAGGGGAAGGAATTCAAGTGGTGGTGATGTTGAGACTCGCGCTCGATGAGCCACCGGACATGCAGGAAGTCATCTACTGAGCATGGGAGCTTGAGAGGCCCTGTGGTGTGAAATCCATACACATCTTGTGCTTTCTCCAGCAGCCTCTTGAACAAGGGGTGATAGAGATAGGATATTGGAATCACAAACTTTTGGAATCCACCTTCTTCGCCTTCCAATCCCACGCTCACTGCTAGAGAGCCCTTCTTCATCTTGGTCTTCTTCTCCTCTTGCATTCTTTACCTTTTTGGGTACTTGTATAGGCTCAAATTCTGTTAGGTTTGGTATGTTGGTTTGAGGGAGAGTGAGAGCAGCTTTATATATACAATGGGGATGGTATTTTTGTAATTCTAGTGTATGTTCGTCAGTACTAATTTTGATACGGAATCCATTTCACTTTATGGTTTTAATAATCTATAAAGATCTATCCTTTATTAAGTTGTCAATATTGCTGATGATGCTGGACACCCTCCAAAGTTTGTGGAGCCCACAGATGTGGCCATCATGGGATCTCTCTCCCTTTTTAAGAACACATAATTTTTCCCCTTTAGAATGTTGTGATCTTTCAAGCCTTGGGTCAAGAAAGAGGAGGTTGTTTGTCAATTGTATTTTTGTTTCATCATCAATTCTAGTTTTGGAGAGGGGCACTTGCTTGCATGATCAGAGCTATCGATTCAGTTGATCCATGCAGGTCTTGTTAATTGATGAATGATTGTGATGAGTCCCATTTTGATGTAATTCTGGTGTCTTCTTCCAATTTGACAGGTTCTGATTTGTGTCGTACATTAACAGTTTTCTTTCTCCTTTTGACATGAAACCGATTTGGATATCTCTGGCTTGTGTCACACTCTCACTCGCCCAGCAGAGGAGATAATGAATATTTTGCTTAATGGATACACAAAGCAAGAATCCTATTCCAATTACTTAATGATTCAATTCAATATAGCAAGGAGTATCACATGCGAAAGAAATCACAAACAAGAGAGAACGTCCATGTCTTAAGATTTATTATCATCATCAAATGTGAGCCCATATCTTAAATATTTCATACTCACATGGACATGATACCACCCACTACTTATAATCTCTTTTAAATTTATATGCATAAAAGATAGAATGTTGATGTATCAACATACATATGGTTGAGTGGTGTTTGCACTCTACTCTCACAAAAATGCCCAGGAATCGAACTTTGGGTCCTCAGGTGAGCGCATCACTTATGGATTAGAAGCCCAACATCACAAAAGAAAAGGATAAGTAAATAAAAGGATATAAGGTTAATGTTGACCGTGATGATGATAAAGAAGATGATTATTTTTCTCCCATTATGTGCTCAAAAATATCATGCGTGCCTTGTCCCAGAAGGTACGATCATTTTTGAAGGAACTGATTGGACACTTGGTGGCCCAACCATGATGATCCTTCCTGTTGAACGTTCTAAATCACTATCTATTTTTATTCATCATCATCATTATCATCGTCGTCATCGTTATCGTTTTCATGGTTAAAGTCTTGTGCCAACCCTCTATTCTTCCTAAAATATAATAGAGAGAGAGAGAGAGTTGATTATTCTTTTACTGTTTTTTGGGTCCTTAAAAGAAAGAGGCCCATGCTCATAGGTCCCACGACTATGGTAAAAAGAGATTCCACTCCACAAAATAAAAAAATTGGGACTGTGACTCATCAGTGAGAGGTGAACCGTCTAAGTACCCAAAAGTCAGAATGGTACAGGTAGACTGTCATGCTAGTCTTCAACAAAGCAAAGAATTTATAACAACCTTGAACGCGCTCAATGTATCCATATTAGACCAATATGACAAGCATATGTTTAGGAGCTTCTCTACTTATCAAGTTCATTATTTTGTAAAATTCTTTTAATTTTCTTATTTTCCAACATTTAAAAACGCTTAAAAGATTGTAAAGAACGATAGCTTTTCATTAATTCAGAAGAAAATATTAAGACATTCGCACCATTATCGTAAATTTTAAAAGATTGTAAAGTCGTATTCACGATCTTTGCATCAATGTCTGTATCCATATTCCAACACCATAGGTGACATCCCTTTGATCACCAACATCGGCCTCTCAAAAGATGGCCCCTCATGTGGATAGGCTCCAATGCTAACAACCATCTGATTCCACCAATGTTATGCTACGATCTTCCATTTGATGAGTCTGACCTGCTGCATGCAGCTCAATTTCAAGAGGGGATGGACATGCAGTTTGGTGAAAGACTGACATGGAAGGCTAACCAAGATCTCATTTAGATATGGAGTTTTTGTGTAGTGGAGGATTTGGTGTCTCTTTTAAGAGATTACATTATTAACATGAAAGAAATGAGAATCGATCAGATGAGAAGAAGCAGAGGCAGAGGAAAAGAAGATTAAGATGCACTGTTGGGGGTGGTTGGTGCATGGTACTGAGCTAACCTGCAATTGGTCGGTAGTGCTAGTGCGCACTTCTTTCTCTCTTTGCGGTGCAAATCGCTTTCATTCCATTCCATATCATATCTCAAATACCCTTCTCTCTCTCTCTCTCGTGAATTTTGGTCGACGATTTCAGGTGGGGGTGGCACGTACATATTAGTACGCTCAACTCCAAGTTGAATGCATGGATGATACTGTTCCATTATTCTTCTACACCCTGCTCAATTCATAGCCATGGGTTTTTCTCCATGGAGCCCCACACTGATCTTTTGTTGGATTTTCAATTTCTACTCTTTCATGGAGAAAGATTCCTGTTTGTAGATGGTGGGGATTTAAAGTCCCACAAAATAGCAATGCAAGACTCCTGTAGAGTAAAAAACCCTCATGCATCTTTATCTGTTGAGTATAATGTCATGCTGCCATTGATATGGAATAATCTGATTTGATTTATATCATTCACCTCTTACTTATTGTATTATATTTTGTTACAACTTCTTTCACCGTGTTTTCCTATGTCATATACTTAATTTCTTGTAAATAAATAGGTTTCAGTTCACTTTAATCCTTTCTCGGAACTCATTTTATCATGAATTCCAGTGTGTTCAATTTAATGCAAACAAATGTGCGGGAGGCATTGTTTGTTTACATTAGAATACATAGGAATTAAATACATATGATGATTAAAAATGAAGATTAAATGCAAATTTCTAAAAAAGAGCATCGAAATGTCATCTTCTTTGGATTTATTTTCTTAAAAAAATGTTATATATTTGATGTTTATTTTGAGAAATTAACTTTTAATATTTATTTTTAACCATCCTATGTATTTGATTCTACAAACGAAAAGGCCCTTGAGTGCTATTTGGATAGTCCCAACCTACGCGATCCACACTTTCTTACGCCATGGGAATGCTTGAACATTTCAATGGCATGATGCAAAAACCAAATCAAATAGAAAGTAACGTAAGAAGAACCTCATGGCCTACATATCTTCCTCGAGCGAGGGTGACATGCCTTATATAAGGAATATAAGGATTATTTTAACCTCTAGCTCCTGTTTTCTTTCCATCATTTTCCACTAAGTGGACAACTATGAGCCACACATAGGGGTCAAAATAAATTCATGTTCCCTTGAATTTAAATGTCCTGGGGGGTTCTGGTGAAACTCTTGAAGCTTAAACAATTCTGATTTTCTTAAAGAATCCCTAAGACCAACCATTTTAATTTGTCTTTGGCTCTCAATTGGAATTTGGAAATAAAATTGACACCGCAGTTTGAAAAGATTGGTGATATGATGTTATTTTTTGAAACTTCGCAAATCTTAACAGGGCTTAAGTGCTTTTTAGAGGCTTTTACGATTGCTCAGTAAGTGAAATATTTTAGATGAATGCCCACCACAATCACAAAGATTGATGATATTATGAAAATTACGTACCTTAACATTTATTTGAAACTGTGTTTTAAATTTCGATAGTATTGTGAATTCTCAAAATATCATCAAAATTGAAAATATCATGAGAAAGTCTCAGTAAGGCTAGCTGCATTTTGTGGAGTACTGGTCTAGGTTTTGGCCTCTGGCATAATATTACTAATTATAGTCTGGTCCTGAGATAATGTTTGCCTCAAGGTCCAACTGATTTCCCCAAAAACTCAAATGGCTCCTAGCTATTGATTAGATAAGCACCAGGCACTAGCCTGACCTAGGGTTGTAAACGGGTCGGTTCCGGTCCGAGTCCAGAGTGGACCCGGAACCGGAACCGTTTAGTAAGAGGGGGAACTGGACCCGGACCCGGATCCGGATCGGAACCAGGAAACTGGTTTCGGAACCGGTTCCGATAATTTTAATGGGAACCGGAACCGTTTGCGATGCGGGTCTAGTTCCCGTTCCGGGTATGGTTCCGGTTCTGGTTTAAAAAAGTAATAAAAGGGAAGGTCTGGCAAGCTTATAAAAAAAAAAAAAAAAAAACAAAGCCTCAAGAAGTTATTTTTACACTTGATTTAATCGCCTTTATAACATCAGAGTCAACAATTTAGTCACAACAAGGACCGCATAAGGTTAGAAACTTAAAATGAGGGATTCCCATACAGATACTAGTATTTAGGTTAGAGTATATTAGGTCGGGTCCACGGGTCTGAGCTACTGTGGTTCCAGAACCGGACCCGTTTAGATAACGGTTTCAAAAAAAGGATCCGGAACCGGAACCATTTACTTATCGGGATCAAAATAAGGACCCAGATCCGGAATCTAACAGGTCGGGACCTTTGGGTAATCGAAAAATCGGGAGCCCATTTACAACCCTAGCCTGACCCTTTGGCCCATAATAGGCAGGACATGCACAAGCATTTGCTAACCCATTTTAAACCATGATACCTATCCAAAATCAAGAGTCTGGATTCCCTGTTGACCTTGGTACACAATTCTTGTGAGTGGGTCAATCTTGTTATGTCACATGTGCAGTTGTGCCAAGTCAACATACTAATGGATTTTAATAAAGTACAAGGAGCTGTTGCAGGGGGCTTTCTATAAATATGAAAAATATCATCCCCAAACAGATACCAGCCCGAAACCTCATTGGTTGGTCGGTGCCTCTCTCTCTCTCTCACTCCCTAGTGGTTATGTGGGTGGCACTTGGCAAATGCGTCACCAACAATAACACCCACAAAATTGGATAGAGATTAGCACCACAAGGTCTCTTCCTTTTGCCTAAAATAGCTTCTATCCAAGTGTTGTTATTTATATTGAAAAGAAAAGGAGTTCAAGATGAAAACAACCATAGGAAAAAAAAAAAAATTTGTTTGCCATGGGTGAGCAAAATAAGTGCCCCTTTGAGCATTATTATTACATCCACTTCCTTTGAGCCCATATGAAGAGTCAACCCATCACATCCATGAGGAAATGAAGATGTGGATCAACACTGAAAAAAGTGCTCATGTATCAGATATACTCTTGCAGGGATTAGATAAACAAGCCTCCGGTGTCCCCCACTATAAATGAGCTACACGGCTACACCTTTCAATTTCAGAAATCTAATCACTTTTCACATGACTCTTTTGTTTCAAGAGTCTATAGGAGGAATGTCATCAGAGAATCTGAGTAACAAATCAATAGCAAGCTCTTTTTACCTTTATCTTTTTTCTTTTCACATTTGTTTTTAGGTGGGATAGTTGGGACAAGACTTTAATAATTACGATGATGATGATTTATTTTTAAATGGCATAGTCTATAATCTCTCCAATTCTGTTTTCATGTTAAAATCACCCATGCACCACGGAATAAATAAAGAAGAAGAACAGATGAATGGTTCAAATTTGGAACAAGGTACACTGTTTGGGTTGTTAGGATCTCAAGGCTTGGATGTGGAAGAAAGATGAATTAGTTATCATAATGGAAGGTGAAGAAAAAATTGAAAGTTACTCCAATAAAAGATAAAAATCGAGTAATGATGTTTAAGATGCTTTGAACATTTATATATTGTGTCTAAAGCTTACAAGTTTGAATAAAAATGAAAATGGAAGGCTAATAAGAAGTTTATATGGAATAGTGAGGAAAAACATAATATATTATAACATTAAAGATTGTTATTTTCATTAGGAGGAGTGAAAAAGTAGAACCCACAAAATATTTGTAACATGCATGGTGCGCTGGTGAGATCACACGTAGGTTGGCCCCAAGTAACGTAAACAGATATTATATACCTCACTTATTATAATAACGTTAGATTTATTTATTTTTGAATTTTATTGTGTTGATTTATTTTTGGATTTTATGGTGTTTTGTATCCTAAAATCTCTCTCCAATTAGTTCCTGAGTCATGGAGATTACCGCTCAATTCATTTAGGGGAAAAAAATCCCTCCATTGTAGGGAACAAAGCTGTTCGTTAAAGAAATATATAAGGGGTTAGCCGTTCCTTTGTATTGTATATAACCCTTAGAAATCATACAACATGTTGGCGAGAGAGAAAGGAGAGAGAGGATCAAATATGATTGTAAACTCAGGAAATCATACATCCTAAGTCAATTACAACCGTCTAGTTTCTAATTTTATGAATAGGGTCGTGAGGAGTGAGCTAGAGGAGGTTCATCTCTAGTAGTCTACCTTTGTTTGATCCTATTAAACACGTCGTTCATCTTCGTGTTTAAAGATATTACGGCCCCAAACAGTAACAGAACTAACCAAAGAGTTTTGGATCGATATTCTCCTTACACAACATGAAGCTTTCTGTAGCTTTTCAAAATACACATGAGGTTTAGCTTTTCTAAAGCTGATAGCTTTTACCAAATACAACATGCCTATGAGGATTAACCATTTACACCAATTTAGATTATCTAAATGTTACCAGTTATACATAGATGACCCAAACTCCCTCCTCATGACTTAATTTGCAAAAGTAGGAAAGACTTTTCACTGTAGAAGCCCCAGATAAATGAGATAATTCAAGATAATGATCATAAAGAAAATGGACGGCTACAAATCAAAACAATGGTCAATGTTCACTTGCTGCTAGGTTGTGGTCCAGAACCTTCACTTGAAACATGGAAGTACAAATATGAGTTGAGTTAGATATCTAGCATAATCAAACCAGAAGGCCAAAACATCAGAACTTGAGTCAACACCTATTCTATGGGAGTGTAGGCCTCACAAACAAAGTCAAACGACGACGACTTCAACGTTATTGTAAGACAGGCCGTGTGCAATATCTACTTTTCTATGTGAAGATTTGGCTTTAAGCTTTAATATACAAATGTGGTTCAAAGGAAAAGATGGAAAGAGACCAATCAATGAGAAATACAGGTGATGGCATTACTCAAGTGGAGAGAAAGCATTGGTCAAGAAGACATGACCATTTCAAAGTTGCTTGAGGAGTTGGGATGTTACATTGGTCCCAAACCTAAGCTGACCCTTTGTCCCTAGGAGGGTAGGCCGGAAAGCATTATAGTTCTTGGCCACAAAAGTTCTAAAATGAACCTACCTTTTTTAAAAAGTGGCCGGGTCCAGGTGAGGTTTTCATTTTAGTTAAGACTTACATTGAGGATGGTTTTTCTTTAGTCATGATTCTCGCAGGACTCTCTGAAAAGTTTGTGGGGGTTCTTTCAACAATGTCGGCTTATAAAACATCCAAAATGCTAATAAAGAGAACGTCCTTTTCTTTGCGATTTAAGTTTTACATCAATAGGAGTTGGAACATTAATTTGAAGAGGAATAAAAGATTTGTGTATTTTATGTGATCAATTCGATGGTAGGAAGAGAAATCTAACCATAGCCCTATGCAAGATTGGGATAATTACTTTGTGTGATTTTAGAGTTTTAATGTAGGTCCTATGATCAGGAGCCTCATGAATTTCTCATGTGTGCAAGCTTCAAAGGATGCTTGCACTCTTCTCTTTTTCTTTTTTCTTTTTTCATTTTTTTTTCATTTTTCTTTCTTTGTTCATATTTGGAATGGAAATTCAAAATTACTTCATTAAATTCGCTAGGCGTCTATTGTTTACATAGACTATATCGGAATTTTAATGCATAGGAATTCATGTCATAAGTGGTTAAAAATGAATATATGAGGCGAATAGACAAAAATAACCATCAAATATTCCTATGTATTTTATGCAATTCGTATCATGTAGTCTCCGTTTTTCATTAGCTATTTGCTTCGTGTTTGATCTAGATAGACCGAATCTCATATTACTTGCCTCCTCTCACTTGGTTTAAGCACCCTAATACACCACTTGGGATTACAATTTACAACTTTCCACTTCACCACTCGTGATAGTTGAAACCATGGTTTAAAATCTCGGTCTCGGTCGCGGTATCGGCCGGGCCGAAAAACCGATATGATATCAGTATCGGTCGCGGATATCGGTCCATCGCGGTCATCGCGGTGTGAATTTTTTTTTAATCTAAAAAATTTCGCAAAAATATCCAAAAAATCCAGAATATTAGAAAATGCTGGAAAACTATATTTGTTTCCATTAGTAACAACAATAAATCAAAATCTCGGTCACCTTAAGTTATGAGTCCTGCCTGTGTCGCAGATTCGCAGTTCACTGTCTTTTTTCCAGTATTTCATATAATGCAAACATTATTAATGCTCTGCTCATGATCAATTCCTAACAAGCATCACTGCCTTTGGTTTCACAAATATCCTAAAAAGTAACAAAAAATATTTTTTGGAAAACAAAAATTAATAAAATCATTTTCAAAATCCTAAATATATAGATCTAACATAAAAGTATGTAGATCTATTATTTACATACCATACAATGATCATGAATCATTAAAACAACATATTTATGATGAAATCCCCAAAAAATGATATATTATAATTCAAATATTAAAAAATCCGAAAATAAAAAAAATTAAAAAAAAAGTTTAAAATCATATGTATGAGTAGATCTAGCATGAAAGTATATATATCTAACTTCTAAATGAAGAAAACAACATAATTACACAAGTGAGTAAGTGACAAACCTCTATGCTTCATCTATAAAAAAACAAAAACAAAAAAAAACACATAATATGCTTTAAGTTGATTTCCTCTTACCTTATATAATATTTTCTTCAAAAAATATAAGTGAGATTTGGAAATATGGAAGAGAGAAGGTGGCTGCTGCTAGGGCTAGTAGGGACTTTGAGAAGAGAGGAGAAGAAGATGAAGATGGGAGAAGAATAAAAAATAAAAAAAGGGTTGAATGCTTTATATTCATCTCGACCGAGATATTCAAAATCCCGAGATATTGAATATCTCGGCCGAGATGGCCGAGATTTTGGTGAATTTGGGCCGAGACCGATATCTCAGCGAGATATCGGCTCGGTCTCAGCCGAGATTTTAAACCATGGTTGAAACCAATGGTAGATCCAAGATTTTTATTTGGGTGATGCGGTATATGGTCAAGTGAAGAAGTTAAATAATAAAATCAATCTAAGGGGTTTTTCAAATCACGTGAGTGCAACTGCACCCGGTACTAACACTTGGGTCAGCCCGGGCTGAAAAAAGGGAAGGAGATCTAGAGCCTCAGTGATGGAATGCCGGCCGGAATTTCCGGCACCTCCTTTATTCGTCACAGAATGCTCGCTAGGGAGGATCTGGAGCTCCTACTGTGATGGGTAGGAAACCAGTTCGTGGAAGATGCTGCCCAAATGCTATTTTGATAGTATAATTTTAAAACACTGGCTTTAGAGGGCTAGAAAAATGTTTCACACAGCAGACATTTTGTTAGTTGTGATCTAATCTAATAGATTAAAACCCCTGCTTTCAATGTTGTGTTATGGGGGGATTTTGTATTTTTAATTTTTTTTTTAATATTATCACAAAAATCTCACATTAATGCAATAGTTAAAACATAAATTTAGAAATGCTGAAAGTTGTACTCACAATTTGATAATCAAGAGGGGACAAAAGCTGTTGGTTTGTGAACTAACCAAATTAACTTAGGAAGCATAACATATTGGTAGGGTCCACTTCCTTGCAAAATAAATGTATTTTTTTTTTATTTTTTTATGCTATTGGAGGGTTCCCAACCCTTTGGGCTGGACTAATTCCTCCGGGCCCAGAGGGAAGCAAGGTAAACACCCCTATGACCCCAAGGTGGTAGCACTCACTAGTGGACTCAACCTTTGATTCATGAAGAACGGGGAACCGGAGGTCGATACCAAGACCTCTAGCTCCAAAAGAGGGAGGAACCTTGGTCCTGACCATTCAGCCAACCCCTTGGGGTTCATGGATTTAGGTGTCAATAAAATAGTATTCTCATTGAACTATTTTGGCCTTCCAATCAAATGAGGTAATGGATAGATAAAATGGTTTCATCCCAGTTATTGATTTTATTACCTTACAGACTTGACACCAAATGACCCAACGTTTAATAAGATTGGCCATCCATATATTTGGTAAGCATAGGGACCTCACCTATACTTGCTGCTTGCCCTGGCTGAAAACTCATCTTTCTCGCACACTTCTCTTTTAAACGAAGTCTTTAAATGTAAAAACTGTTAACCCTAAGGGGTAGCACAATTGACTAGGACCACACCTCAAGAGCTAAAGGTTGTCGTTTCGAACTCACGCTATCTAGGGGTATAAATGAGTTATCGATTCTCTGATTACCCGGAGGTTCCGATCCATTAAAAATCGGGTCTGAGTCCTTATTTAGGCCCTGATAAGTAAATGAGTCCGGGTCCGGTTCCACCTTGTTTCGGACCCGTGGACCCAAGACCTGACATATTACCTCAATTTTCTAAAATCTCTCCTAAAAATCGTATTTTTGCAATATCATTCTCTACCTAGATCCAGAAACGGATTCAGACCTGTCCCATACATGGTTTTGGTTTTCGGTTCCGGAGCAAAAAAATCGGTTCCAAAACGGTTTCAAGTTTGGATCCGGTTTCACCTTTTCCTTAATGGTTCCGGGTCCACCATGGACCCAGACTGGAATCAACCCGTTTACAACCCTAATGCTATCTCCATAAGGGCCACTTGCCCAGGAACTTTTTTTTTTTTTTTTTTTTGAGGATTATTAGTTTGAATGTCTATTTTTATTTGCTCCAATATTGGTATGGATTGCAGCAAGATCTAGTGATCTACACTTTAACATAAAATGCTTGTTTATTTGTCAGTATTCTTAAAATTCATGTTGGGATATTATTTTTATGAATTCCCCATATGTTGTCTTTGACGTGGTATCATCACAAATGCTTAGGTATAATGCAATATTTTGAAAATCAACACTGTAACGCCCCAATTCCGGATACCGATATACTCGTTCGAATACCCGAAATTGGTGCGCTACTTCCCGGAAAATCCGAGAACTTCCAAGATCGTAGGCCGCAGTGAGGTCCAATTTAAAACTTTTTGAACCATATCATAATAACATTTAAATTGCGGAAGCATAACAATTAAACAATGCGGAAGCAATAGGTATCAATATATAAAGTGTGAGCAGAACAAAGGTCTAGTTACAGTATTAGTTGTTAATCAAAACTTATACATTTGAATCTACCCAACTTGCTACAAAATTTCACTCCAAAACCCAAACAATAGAGTGTCCCTCAAATCCCATATAGATCGTCTCCACCCTCCGGCTCGACATCCGTGTCGGCCGGGCCCCATGCGTACTCTCCTGCAACGGGTGCCTCCACTACAGCTAGTGCATCGTCTGGAATCTCGGGATCATGGCCTAAGCACCAATGAATGGGTCAGATCTAAACGATCTGGCAAGTTACAGCATACTACTAACATAGAACATATATATCAAAGGAAGTAAAGACAGGTGCATAAATTAAATGAGTAACAAAGGAAATGAACTAAGCAGTTGTGCATTTAAATCATAAGGAATCAGGGTAACGTAAACATCTAAACTACTGTAAACAAAGTGGCACATTCACACGAGCTAGAATACCGCGGGATATTATGCCGCGGCCCTCCCATACTGAACACAGTTGCGGCGGGGAATCTCACCAGGGAATAACTAATCCCGAATCTCACTCATCAACTCATCATCTCATCACTCCAGATCGGCACGGTATCACACCGTCCGTCTTAACCACACAGCTCATCATGATAGCTCTACAACACTCATCTAGCTCCTACCGGGGATGATCAGTCCGCAGGCTGAGCTTAAATCAACCGAGTGAATGTTCATGCCGACTCAGGAATAACTCTAAGGTCTGTGTCTGTCTAGGCTTTGCCTTGCGTGAACAAGGTCCTATCAATATCTCTAAGAGGTCTACACATCTCAATACAGTCTCTGGATCTCATTCAAGGTCCAGGCCCACTCGTTGGATCCATACCAAGGCCCATCAGTACATGGCCTGGTCTAAAACCGTCCAACGAGGCAACTAATCCACTACTACTGATAAACAGTTCCATTATAATCCATATAACTTAACAGTCCAATAGAAACTACCTCTTTAAGCTAAATGGGTCACATCTCCATACTTAAGCCCAATAAGGGCCCGCCTAGACACAGACACGGGTCAATGATCTCCGAAACCACACTATCGGGTCACCTCTAGATACCCTAGGTACAGGTCTTCCATTTATGTTCAATTAATAGTAAACAGCTATTCTAAAGATCTAAGAATGACAGAATAATAATAACAGTGAAGTATAACTTCAATCAGAGAATCAACGGGAAAAGCAACGGTCCAATCCTAGGTAATGGGCCACTTTAGGTTCGTGTCTATCTCCGGTAATTCGATCTCTAAATGATGTCATTAATGCCGTAAAATATTGTATTTGGTGCTTAGTTGGTTAAGGGCATTGTTGACAACCTTTAGAGGTCGAATCATCTTAGATTATAAACCAAAACTCTAAACAGTGGTCCCCGCGAGTCAAGGTTGAGCCACACCGTTGACTCGGGCTTAGGACACTGATAAATACTCATTTGGATGGTCAATGGGCCCCACAACTGATCATAACTCCTAAATGTTGAAAACTGGAACAATCAGGGTTTTCCAGGTGAACCTGATGTGTTGTGAGCTCGGTTGATCTCCTGGCCGGGAGGATCAACCGTGTACACTAACTAATCTGAATCGGGCTTCCTGGACAACTCAATTCGTTTCTAAAGGCTTACAGCGTGTCCGGTCAAACAACCTGGCCTGGTTGATTGACCGCATACTCTAAAAACCTTAGAAAGATTGATGTTCCAGCTTTAAACACTTCTTAAATGCTAATTCTAAGTTTCAGGTTGATTTGGGTGTAAACAGACTGAATTTCGGGTGAAAAACCAACTTTCAGTCATTTCCTGCGAAAACCATGTATACCGGGTCAACCAAACTAATTGAAATAGGTTTTCTGCAAGAAAATGGCTGATGGCCAATTTTTCCCTCAAAACTCAGTAGTCTCGGTCGACCAGGATAGGTCCCAGTCGACCCAGACAACAGGGAGCACAACCTGCAGAACAGAGCTAACTGAGAGCTCTATTTTCCACTTCTCCAGTGTTCTCGGTCGACCCAGAACACTGTCGGGCGAGTCCCGGGCGAGTCAGGCCGAATCTGCAGAAATTTAACTGAGGCTCATTTTTTTGGAATTTCAGTGTCGCCGGTCGACCGAGGGGGGTCTCGGTTGACCGAGCACACTGAAATTTCAGTCCCAGTTGCATTTCTGCAACTTCTCCGTTTTGACTCCTTTTTCGCCCAAACCACTTCCAATCGCTTCCAAACTTCACCCAAACACTTCCAAACTATAAACAACCCATAAACCATCCATTAACCACCTTATGGCCCACTGATCTTCCAAATGGGGGGGTGAAAACCCCCATCCATCAGTGACCTTTCCATCCAACACAGAAAACAGAGCTCCAGGTGTATTTCTAAGACTAACTGAACATAAACATGAAATGAAACTACTAAATCATGAGAGACAACATATATGCTACATTAACAGTAAGATGCACTTGCCTTTTAGTGATTGAGAAGGTTGGTAGAGAGAAACAGAACTAGAAAAGAAGATCCAGAACCCAGTTGACAGAAAAGATGAAGAAGAACAGCAGAGTAGCAGCAGCTGTAGCAGCAACTCCTCAATGATTTCCAGCAGTACCAGGGCCTCCCAGGTGAAGAAAAGAAGAGGAAAAAGATGAGGCAGCAGCTGAGAGGATGTTTCCAGCACAGTCATAGAGGCTGGAAATGAGGGAAAAGAGAGTGGGAGAAGAAAGAAATGAAGGAGGAAGGTGGGTAGTTGCAGCTACAGATTCAGCCCAGCTGAAATGAAGAAGAAGAAGAAGAAGAATCACAGCAGCTGCTGCTCCTTAAGCAAACTCCAGCAATAACAGTAGCAGTCACAGAGAAGGAATTGTAGCTCTTCCAGGATTAGAAATCCAGCTCAGCAAGGAAGAAAAGAAATTCCAGCACAGCACCAGGGGTTCCCAGGTGAATGAAGAAGAAGAAGGGTTACAGCAGGGGTCTTCCAGATGAAATCCCAGCAGAGAAGATGAAGAAGAAGGAATGCAGCAGCTCCAGATGGAATTCCCAGCACAATCCAGCAAGAGAATGAAGGGGGGAAATGAAGGAGTAGTGGCTGCAGCTCTCTCTCTCTCTCTCCCAGCACAGTCAGTGATAGTAGCTCAGGTGAGGAAGGAGAATGAGAGAGGAAGAAGGAAGATATGGTAACAGTAGCACCCAAGGGAAATTCCAGCAACAAAACTATTGAAATCCTTGCTCAACGTGGGAGAGGAATGAGGGAAGAAACAGTTGGGCTGGAGGTAGTTTTCTTGGGAAGGGGGCTGCTCTTGGGATTAGGGTTCTTGCATTGGGATAAGAGAGGTTTTATAGGTTTAAGGGGAGTGATTAATGACTAGATTAGCCTTAGGGTTTAATGGAAATTAGGGTTAGGGTTAGGGTAGGTTAGGTCTTTTGGTTAGGAAGCTTCTAGAAGAGCACCATTAGCACTAAACCCACTTAATTAACTTAATTAGACTCAACTAATGACCAATCTAGCACTAACAGCCTAGGATTGACTCAAACACCCATCTAACCCCAAAACTAACTAAACCAAGTTATTCTAACTACGACTTAGGGAAATCTAACTAGTCACTTTAATCAACCCCTAATTAGCCCAATTAAATGGTAATTAGCCAAGATTAGTAAAGATTAGCAAAGATTAGCAATAATTAGCAAAGATTAGTAGTAATTAGCATAAATTAGGATTAATTAGTCTATAAAATAGCAATTAGAGGGCCCACCAAGGGTTGGACCTCACATCATTCCCTCCTTTTAAAACATTTGGTCCCCAAATGTAAAAACAAGATTAGAACATACCTGAGGTAGAAGATGTGGATAGTCCTTCTCCACCTGGTCGCGTAGCTCCCACGTAGCCACCTCCGGAGTGTGATGCTCCCACTGAACCTTCACCCAATGAATGGTTCGGGTCCGGAGCACCTGCTCCTTGGTGTCGATGATCGCGACTGGCCTGGCGACGTACGAAGCATCTGCCTGGATGTTGAGGGGCTCGTGATAAAGAATGTGAGTCGGATCATCCATGTACTTCTTCAGCATGGAGACGTGGAACACATCGTGCACTCCTGATAGCTCTGGGGGTAGCTGAAGCTTGTAAGCAACATCTCCAACTCTCGATCTGATCTCGAACGGTCCAACATATCTCCGCGCTAGCTTACCCTTCTCACCAAATCTCATGGTACCTCTAGCTGGAGAAACCTTCAGGAAAACTCTGTCTCCCTTCTCGAACTCGAGCGGTCTGCGCCGGTTGTCTGCATAGCTCTTCTGTCGGCTGCGGCTGACCTTCAGGTTCTCAACTATCTGCCGAACCTTCTCGCCGGTGTCGCTGACTATGGATGGACCATGGAAGCTCCTGACACCAACTTCTTCCCAGTAGACTGGGGTCTTGCATCTCCTCCCGTACAAGGCCTCGTACGGTGCCATCTTGATGCTCGCATGGTAGCTGTTGTTGTAGGCGAACTCGCAAAGTGGCAAAGAATCCTCCCAATTCTCCTTGAAGTCCAAGACACAGGCTCTCAACATGTCCTCTAGTGTCTGGTTGGTGTGCTCTGTCTGTCCATCTGTCTGAGGATGATAGGCTGTGCTGAAGCTCAACTTGGTGCCCAAGGCCTGCTGAAGACTCTCTCAGAAGTGAGAAGTGAATCGCGGGTCTCTGTCTGAAACAATCGAAGCTGGAACTCCGTGCAACGAGACAATCCTGTCGACGTACAGCTTGGCAAGAACATCGAGTCCTGCTCTCATCGACACTGGCAAGAAGTGAGCTGACTTAGTCAGCCGATCCACAATCACCCAAATGTCGTCGTGGCGCCTCCTGGTGGCTGGAAGTCCTGCGATGAAGTCCATGGTGATATGCTCCCATTTCCACTGAGGAATCTCAAGCTGATGAAGTAGTCCTGGCGGCTTCTGGTGTTCGACCTTGATCTGCTGACACGTCAAACACCTGGAGACATAGCGAGCTATCTCCTTCTTCATGTTGTTCCACCAGTAGTAGCTCCTCAGGTTCTGGTACATCTTGGTGCTGCCGGGGTGAATCGAGTATCTGCTATGGTGTGCATCTGCAAGAATCTCGTCCTTCAGCTCCTGAATATCTGGCACGCACAATCTGTCCTGATAGTAGAGCACTCCTCCAATCAGTCTGAACTCTGGCCTCTGGTCAATCTGCTCGATCACTCTGACAAGCTTCGGATCGTTGCGTTGACTGTCCTTGACCTTGCCTAGCAACTCTGGTTCTCACGCGGACATGGTAGCAAGCAAGACTCTCTCGCTAAGCGGCTGAAACTGAACGTCTAAGCTGCTGAAGACGTCGGTCCACACACCCTCTGCTGCTAGAAAACTGACGAGGGCGGTCTTCCTGCTCAAGGCATCTGCTACGACATTCGCCTTACCAGGATGGTATTTGATAGGGAAGTCGTAGTCCTTGATGTACTCCATCCACCTCCTCTGCCGGTTGTTGAGGTCGCTCTGCGTGAACAGGTACTGCAAACTGCGATGATCTGAGTGCACTTCGAACTTCTCGCCGTAGAGGTAGTGCCGCCACAACTTCAAGGCAAAAACGACTGCTGCAAGCTCCAAGTCGTGAGTGGCGTACTTCTTCTCGTGTTCTTTCAACTGTCGCGATCCATAGGCAATAACCTTGCCCTCCTGCATCAGAACACATCCAAGACCGGTCCCTGAAGCGTCGGTGAAGACTACGAATCCACCACTGCCGGAAGGCAAAGACAAGATCGGTGCTATCGTCAATCTCTCCTTCAGCTCTTGAAAGCTGTTCTCACAAGCATCGGACCATACGAACGGTACATCCTTCCGTGTCAGCTTGGTCAACGGTGCTGAGATCGTGGAGAAACTCTTGACGAATCTGCGGTAGTAGCCTGCCAAGCCGAGAAAACTCCTAATCTCTGTGGCATTCTTCGGTCTCGCCCAGTTCGTCACTGCCTCTATCTTCGCTGGGTCCACTGCTAATCCATCCTTGGAGATGATGTGTCCAAGGAAGACTACCTGCTCCAACCAAAACTCGCACTTGCTGAGCTTCGCGTACAACTGGTTGTCGCGCAACAACTGGAGAGATGTCCTCAAATGCTGCTCGTGCTCCTCTCTGGTCTTAGATTAGACCAAAACATCGTCGATGAAGACCACTGTGAAGCTGTCGAGGTGCGGAGCGAAGATCTTGTTCATCAGGGACATGAACACTGCTGGCGCATTTGTCAACCCGAACGGCATCACAAGGAACTCGTAGTGGCCATAGCGTGAACGGAACGCTGTCTTCTGCACATCTTGATCTCTGACTCGAAGCTGATGATATCCCGATCTCAAGTCTATCTTCGAAAAGAACTGTGCACCCTGAAGCTGGTCGAAAAGCTCGTCGATCCGGGGAAGAGGATACTTGTTCTTCACTGTTGCCTGGTTCAACTGCCGGTAGTCGATGCACATCCTCATCGACCCATCTTTCTTCTTCACGAAGAGTACAGGTGCGCCCCACGGCGACACGCTCGGCCTGATGAAGCCTTTCTCTAGCAACTCCTCCAACTGGGTCTTCAACTCTCGCAGCTCTGCAGGAGCCATGCGATAGGGAGCTCTGGAAATCGGTGCCGTGCCTGGTGCAAGCTCAATGGTGAAGTCGATCTCTCGAACAGGCGGCAATCCCGGGATCTCGTCGGGAAACACATCTGGAAACTCGCAAACAACTGGAATCTCCTCGACTCTCTTGGACTCCTTGTCCTCTGAGACAAAAGCGATGTAGCCCTCGTAACCTGATCTCATCAGTCTCTCGGCCTTGAGCGCCGAAATCATCCGGGTGCTAGGTGATCTCCTCTCACCCACAAACTCGACCGCATCGCCTGAACCTTCGATGGTGAGTCTGACTGTCTTCCGGAAGCAATCCATCACTGCTCGGTATCTGGCCAACCAGTCCATCCCCAAAATGACGTCGAAGTCATGCATGGGTAGCACGATCAGATCTGCAAGCAAAATGCACTCCCCGATCTGCACTCGGCATCTGGGGTGGTAAGTCTGACACACCACACTCCTACCCATCGGAGTGGACACAACTAAGGTGCAGGGCATAGCCTCACCTACTCCACCAAAGACTAAAGTAAAGGCAGACGACACAAACGAATGTGTTGCTCCCGGATCTAATAATACTCTAGCAGGATGATCGCAAATAGAAAGGGTACCTTCGACGACGTTGCCTGCTGCCTCTGCCTCCTCATGAGTCAATGCGAAAGCTCGCCCCACAGCCTGGGGTCTCTGCTGCTGATGCTGCTGGCCCTGATGCCTCTGGTGACGTCCACGGTGGAAGGGCTGCCCTCTAGGCTGCTGAGGTCCCCGTGCCTGCTGCTGATGAGCACGGTACTGCTGCTGCTGAGGTGGAAGTGCAGCCTGACGTGCAGGCTGAGCCGCTGGAGCTGGGGCTGCCGGAGCCGCTGGAGGTGCGGGAAGTCGCGGCATCTGAGGCTGACCTCCACGGAGCGGGCAATACCTGGAGATATGCCCTGGCTCACCACAGTCGTAGCACACTCGGGGTCCATGCTGCGGCTGCTGCTGCTGACGATGCTGATGCTGAGGCTGGAACTGCCCTGCCGGCCTCTGTCACGCCCCCGAACCGAAACCTCGGGGGCGGGAGATGGGATTAAGCATAAATGTATTTTTCTTCTCCCAAGATCCGCGTGTGTGAAGACAACACGTTCCGAATATTTTGCGGAAGCATTTGTGGCGTTGCGACCCGAAGTCCGTGGCCATCGGATTCCGCGTCGCACTCAACCTTTAGCATATAGCTATTATATCATGAATCATATCAGACTGGAGTAACCATCACTATAAATTTACAGAGCTGACAGTAACAGGATATTACATTCCCAAATATATTTAAGTTACAATTATCAATGTACATTAATTAAGAATCCTAAGAAAAGGCTAACAAAAGCCATACAACAATAAGCTATAAACTACTACCCAAATGTGACGTAGCTCCGATGTCAAGCTCAATGTCTACATGACATAGCCGACAAACTAACCTGCAAAGCATGGCTCTACAGCCAACAAAAGCACTCGACTCGGGGCGAAGAAATCTGAACCTGAGTACCAAAAGTAGTGGGTCAGACACGACGGTCTGGCAGGTGGATGAAAAGATAACAAATATACTGAAGACTAAACATAAGATACATCATGCTATTCGATCAAATGCTAAATATAATTAAACGGGTGCAAAGTCGGGAATCTCGGGGAAAAACCTGTATTCATTTCAAGCACGGTAAAACATGAATATCTAATAAAACATGTGTTCGTTTACATCATCTATAAACATAGATATTTGACAATCGGGTATTCACTCAAAACATGTATAAACATAGTGGTTTGACAAAACAGACGTTCATTTGAAACTTAAGTAAAACACAAGTATACAACAAATCAAGTATTCATAGCAGTCTAGCAAAACCAAAGTCCATTTGAAACATATGTAAAAATACGGATATTTAACAAACCGGGTGTTCATTTAAAACAGGTGTAACCCAAGAAATCTGACAAGACTAATGTTCGTTTAAACCTATTCCAAAGTATGGATATTTAAACAAATCGGGTATCATGTAAGAATAGGTATAAACATAGGAATCTGGCAAAACAAGTGTTATCTAAAACATATTTCAAAAACAGGGATATTTAACAAATCGGGTATTCACTTAAAACATGTATAAACATCGGGATCTAACAAAACGAGTGTCATTTAAAACACGTTCCAAAGCATGGACATTTAATAACTCGGGTATTCATTTTAAAACATGTGTAATCATATAACTCTAGCAAAACCATCGATCGTTAGAAACATGTGTAAAAGCACGGGTATCCACCCAACCGGCATTCATGTAAAACATGTACGTGTGCAAAGGACATAAAACAATATAATAGTGACTGGATTTACAATAGAGAGCATTAACACTTATCTAAATAACAACTTTCATAAAAGCAATGCATCATTTAACTGAAAACAAGTAAGCAATATAAACCATGTCGGGTGTCCAAGGAATCGGGAACTGGCAAGATGGCAATCACAAGAAGCTAAGTCCTCTATCACCGAAGTGACAAGAGCGGGACGTTGGTCTCAATCACACAAGGTGAGGAGACTCAACGTATATCATATATACAATAATAAATATACGGGAATCGGGAATCGGGAATCGGGACCACGGTAGCGAACCGGGTATCGGGACGGGACCACGGCAATAACCGGGTATCGGGATCCAAACTGCAGCTGGCGGGACGGGAGAGGGATCTCCAAGTCGGTGGATCAAACCGACAAGGTATCCAAGCTTAGTGATGCCGACTCATAGGATAAAACCAATCGAGACAATGCAAGTCAATCAAGTACAAATACATAATCAGTCGGGCAAGACGGGGGGTGCTCAAGGGCACGCTAACATATCATGTGGTGCCATGCACTTCGGGACAAGTAACTGTTACTAGAGCAACTTCAATACTTTCGGGAAAACAAGTCATGTAATGCAAATCTCGGGAAATGAGGTGAAACAATGAACTATAACAATTTCGGGAAAATATTAATTTCAAGATCTATATAAGTGAATAGGGGTCCCGTATGTCGATTATAATAATTTACTTGGTACTCCTTGAGTTTGAAGACATTCCGGGCTCCTTATGCACTTTTACCAATTTTAAAACTTAACATGAGCTTATGGGTAGTACTAGATGTTACAATAGTAAAAATCAAGATTATAAACGGTCCATCCTAAGTATGATATCAACTCGGAACCATCGAGCAACCTACTCGGTCACCGAAAGGAATAGAATTCACGATACCCAAGGAAATAGACTTTGCATTTAGGTATGAAGAAGGTATCGTGTCGTTCCATCCCGTTCAAGATTGAAATAGATTGAACTTCGATGCCTCCGAACCAAACGTGAAGAGCATCGGCTCAAGATGTCCTCACACATGGTCAAATGAGTCCAAGGAGGGTAGCAAAGGTCCACCAAAAAAATAAATCTCAAAACCCACTGCTGTACCCGTGCACAGGGTCCGATCGATCGGTCGATCGATCGGCCCAAAAAGGCTTACAATTACTGATAGTCCGATCGATCGGCCTGTAGGTCCGATCGATCGGACCTGGGTACAGCAGGTCCGGGAAAGCTGAATTTTTCTCCTTCTTGTTTCCTTTCCTTTCAACACATAATCAACCACAAAGGACTATAATCAAGATGACTTAAACACATGTTTTCAAGACATTAAAATGAGCTAAAGAGCTCCTCATTTCAAGTTCCTCCATTCCCATTCTTTCCATTCACAATAAATCTCAAAAGTGAAGAAAACTCTTTCATGTGAAACCATTTGAAATCTTGACACTATGATACATGCATTTCCAAGAGATTAACAAGGGAGGAATAACTCATCAATAAGCACATCTTGAAATCAATATTAATCATATTAAAGACAACTATTAAAATCACCAAAACCATTAATGAATCAAGATTTTCTCACAAAACATGTTGACAATCAAAACAATCCATTCATCCACTTGCCTTGGGTTAAGAAGATGCACAAATCACTCCACAAAAGCCTCAAAGAAGTCTCTAGCTCCAAACCCACCAAAACCCCCAAATTTTCCCATGAAAACCCTAGAAAATCCAATCCATTGCAAACCTCAATGAAAATCCATGAATGGAAGATAAAAATACTCCAAATGGTTTGGGAAAACAAAGATTAAAAGAAAGAAACCAAATGCTAACCTTTAAAGCCTTGAACCAAGAAGAAGAGCTTGAAAAGAGAAGTTGCCTTTGCTCAAAATCCATGAAAATAACATCTTTGGAAAGCTTGGAAGGTATGGAAGATGATGAGGAGATCAAATCTCCATTTACAATCAAGAGAAGCCAAGGGAGAGAGGAGAGAGAGAGTGGCTGAGAGAGGAGTGGTTCCAGCTCTTGCTGGAACCGTTGCAGGGAAATGGGTGACGAGGAAGGAGAAGGAACCCATTTTATAAAGGGGTGGGTGTGGGCCCCACCTCACTTAAACTTCTCAAGGGAAAAACACAAGTTTCTGGGCCCCGGATGAAAACGACGAAGAAGACAAAATTCATCAGCGAAAAATCTACTTTCCAAAAAGTCTAATTTTGCCAAATTCTGAAATTTTCGAAATTAATGGACAGATTTGGTGTGAAAAGACTGTTTTGCCCTCAAGGCCAAGAAATCGGTTTTTGGGTTCTCAAATGGATATGGGATCAACATGAAAGTTGTAGGATTCCTCAAGATGAATGCAACGGGCCAAAAACACAATACGAAATAAATCGAGAAAATCTCACAAGTAAATACAAAGCCGAAAAGGGAACCCCCAAAGGGCCCCACAAGCTGCCAAAGCACTCAAAAGCCCAAAACTAGAAGAAAAACCCTTCTAGCTCACAAACTCAACCCAACAACTACTAATCCCACTAAAAGAACTAATCCACAAACAAAACAACACTAATCGAAGAGATTAGGGGTCGGGTTCTCACAGCCTCTGCCTCTGAAATGGCTGCAGCTGTCGTAGAGGCATGGGCTGCTGCCTGATCGGAGTGATCCAGAGTCATTTCTGCTGGCGAATGGATTCTAGCCGCTGGAGATGCTCCTCTGCCCAGAAAGCTCTCCTCAAAGCCTCCTCGTAGGTAGGCAGCTCGATGCAGGTCATGGCTATCTGGATCTCCTCGCTGAGACCGTCGACGAACCGCCGAACCCTCTCGGCCTCTGACGTGAGCAGCGCCTCTGCAAACCGGGACAGCTGGGTGAAGCGAACCTCGTACTGCGAGACTGGCATGCTACCCTGAACGAGAGTCTGGAACTCCCGGAGCTTACGCTCTCTGACGTGAGTGGGGATGAACTTCCGGAGGAAGTCGGTCTTGAAGGCAGTCCATGCTACCTCGTCCCCAATCTCCTCATAGGGCCTCTGCATGGTCCTCCACCAATCCTCCGCCACGCCGCGGAACATGTAAGCCGTTAACTGCACTCTCTGGCGCCCCGAGCACTCGAAGACTCAGAAGATCTTCTCCATCCGGACGATCCAGTCGTCCGCCACCATAGGGTCGTCTGCTCACGTGAACTCAGGCGGTCCCCTTTTGAGGAACCTCTCAAAGATAAGGTTCGGGTCTGCCCCCCGAACCGGCACATCCCCGGGGGCTGGCGGAGCCACCTTATTAATAACATCCAGGACCTCCGCCTGAAACTGCGCAAAATCCTCTGTCTGCCTCTGGTGAGCTGCGGTCTGGGCCTCCTGAGAAGCAAGGAAGGCCTGGAGAAATCTCTCGAAACGACGCTCATGGGCGGACAGCTCGTCGATAGCTATCGTCTCTGGTGGTGCACCGCCTCCAGACATCTGTCATGAAAAAGAACTTGTGTCAATTTAAATCCAAAACCTAAAACTATACTGACTCTACCCAATCCATCGTCCTCACACGTATCCCGTTACTCGAATCCTCACTACGTCCTATGGTTTCTAGTGTGTTTTATTTTCTAGAGATCAGCTGGCTCTGATACCAATAAATGTAACGCCCCAATTCCGGATACCGATATACTCGTTCGAATACCCGAAATTGGCGCGCTACTTCCTGGAAAATCCGAGAACTTCCAAGATCGTAGGCCGCAGTGAGGTCCAATTTAAAACTTTTTGAACCATATCATAATAACATTTAAATTGCGGAAGCATAACAATTAAACAATGCGGAAGCAATAGGTATCGATATATAAAGTGTGAGCAGAACAAAGGTCTAGTTACAGTATTAGTTGTTAATCAAAACTTATACATTTGAATCTACCCAACGATAGCGGGTCAGGTCTGACTACCCGAGTCCATGATGGGCCCGGGTCTATATCCACCATTTAAGGACCGGGTCCAGATCCATCGAATGACAAAGTCAACACACGCGTTGTTCCATCTACCGGCTTTTGCCAATTCCCGCGGAGGAAATCTTACCTGCTCATCTGTTGAGGACCGTGCGGGAGACTCTACCAGATTAGAGCGCACATCGTTGGAGATCGCGGGAGATTCTCCCCACCCGTTGGGGAAAGACTATAAAAGGAGAGTCCTACTAACGGAGGAAGGGATTGATTTTTCTCACTATCATTGTATCTGACTACTTTGTAATCTCCTCCCCGAAGTTGTAAAGCAGTCCATTTAAGTGGACGTAGGTTACACTGACCGAACCACTATAAAACCCTCTCTCTCTTCATTAATTTGCACATTTATTACATATCACTTGACCGGTGGTGCCCGAAACCGCTTTTTGGCATCATCAGTTTGGCGCCGTCTGTGGGAAACGAAAAGAATTTCCTTTTTTCAAAAAGCCATGCCGATCACCAGGTCAACAAGGCGTCAAGATGGTAACCCCTCGCGCGAGGGCGAGGGTAATTCTCCACCAACCAACCCTGCACCGAATGCTCATGCTCCCTCTCCCCAGCAGATGCTGGAGACCATGCAGCAGTTGGTAACTCAAAACCAACAAATACTGCAGCTCATGCTGGCGAGTCAGGGAGGAGCGCTAGGTGTAGGACCGCAGGAAGCACCACTCTCGGAGCAACTGGTCGCTCCACGCAGAGGGGCACCTCACCCGGGCGCCCGTCCACACGGTGCCCGGGGCCGAGGCGCCAACCGAGGCCGCCTTCACCTGGGCGCCCAAGGTCGAGGACTACCCCTGGGCGCCCATCCTCATGGCGCCCTGGGCGCCCGTCATCATGACGCCCACGCCCATGGGACATCTGCTGGAGCTCCGCCGGTCGTCCCACACGGAAGACTCCTGGTTGATCCTGAAGGCCACACTCATCTCGACGTACCTCCTCCCCCGGGTGGAGCCCTAGGAGGGTTGAATCGCGGTGGACTTCCACCTCCTCCCTCTGTTTCCAATGATGAGGATTCTGATTTCCCGGAGGGGGGAAGCGAGTATTACAGCCTGGAAGGCGAGAGTCATTTCCGAGGTCAGTCCAGGGAAGCTCCCAACCATTAGGACGAGAAGATCAAGGAGATGCAAAATCAATTAGCAATGTCTTCAACGCCATAAGGGCGAAGGCACCGGAGACGGTAGATTATCTGGTCGGGCGAACGGATTCACCGTTCAAGCCTGACGTGATGAACTACCCACTCCCTCGAAGTTCAAGATGCCATCCGTGGAGACCTTCGATGGAACGAAGGATCCACTGGACCATCTAGAGACGTACAAAACAAAAATGCAGCAGCATAATATCCCCGACGAGATAATGTGCGGGGCATTCTCAACTACATTAAAGGGTTCCGCTCGGCAGTGGTTTACCAATCTCCCCCAAGCATCCATAGCCACCTTTGGAGAGTTGAGCAGATCTTTCGTCTCACACTTTATCGATACGCGCCGCCACCAGAAGCCTGCCGCACACCTACTCAGCATAAAACAGGACCGAGATGAGAGTCTGAGGACTTACCTCACTCGTTTTAACGAGGAGGTCCTCCAAGTCGAGGAGCCTAATGACAAAGTCACCATGACCGCCTTTCTGAGAGGCATCCGTTCATCCAGTTTCCTCTTTTCAGTAATGAAGCGACCACCAAAGAGCATGCCAGAACTATTGGCAAAAGCTCAAAAATATATGAACGCTGAGGAAATCAACAGGTCTAGGCGAGGTGAATCATCTCGTGGGTCGCCCGAAAAAGCGTGACCTGCCTCTGCACTGTTCTCAAACAGGCAGCCTATCTCCAGCTTAGTGGCTCTCTCGCGGGTCGCCAAAAAAGCTTGGCCTCTGCACTATTCTCAAACAGGCTGTCACGTCCCCCGAACCCGATTAGAGAATAAACCGGATCCGGGGAGTGAAATTTAGGGCTAATTAAAAATTTTGCCCTTTAGGCCCAAGGATCGTAAGTCCGCTGTGAGGATATAATATTTCAAACCTCAAGTAATATAAAACTGCGGAATTCATACGAATGAGGCATATTCAATTTCGAAGCAATGAACAATAAATCTCATTAATAGTTAAAGTTGCACAAGAAATAAAATAAAACTTAAACCATGAAATTAATTTATTACAATGGCTTTCCCACTAATCAAGGCCATTTAAATTAAATAAGAAGTCAATGATATGAAAGTTTCAACGAGAGATAAACAAAGAATAAAGAATCTAACGAAGTTCCCATGAATCTCTCTCGTGCCAGGTATGATGACGCTACTCTACGTCATCTGCACGCCACTCTCGTTCCTCCTCAACCGGTTGGAGATCCTCTGGGATCTCCTCACCTGATTGCTCCTCGTAATAGTACTCACCTGAGGAGTCTGCACACCAAGGAATAGGGTCAACGACATGTTGAGCAATAGATAAGCAAGTATAATTAATCATGACATGCATCAAGTATAGGAGTAATGACAGGCATAATAATCAAGAGAATACAAGGAACCGAATCTAGGCATAAAGCATGAGTAAATAACCATCAGGATCATAAATAGACATCCTAACAATACTAACAATCACCACTACAAATATAATGCAATGCACAAGAGGGAGACTCCGTGGATGTCCTAGCCAACTCACGGGGTACCAGTAACAATCCTATCCGGACTACTGATACCAAAGTCCGGCTCCAGGGGGATCCCAGCTCCCAGTCCCGGGAATAGTAGCACGGTCCCAGCCCGCTCCCAACTATTCAACGCCATGGACGCCGTCCAAAGCCGACTGCCCACCCCGATGTCCGAGTAACCGGCCCATCAATAAACCCCCAAACTGCAGCTGGCCATGATATGCAAATAATAATAATAATAATAATAATAATAATAATAATGTGGTGTTGACACAAGAATAGACCAAGACAAGCAAGTCTGGCTAGCTCAATATACAAGACACGTTCATAGGGATTATCTCATTCAAGTCAATACAAGACAAATCCACTCACATGATAATCCCTTTAGTCTAGCCAGTCATGTTCATCAATTACATAACACGAGGTCCTAAGGTACACTCTAAGTCAAGTTCAAGTCCTAATTCTACAAGAGATTATGTTTCATAATTAATTAGGTGTTTTATGCCAAGAGAGTGAGTATACAAGGAATTACAACAACGGATACAATTAAATAAGTCAAGAAGGAATTACAATCCAAACCTAGGCAAGTGTTGTCATCCATGTACCATATTTGTTTTAACGAAGTGCGTGGGGAATTCGAATAATCAATGCTTATAAAGAATTTTCTTGGTGTACAATCATGTTGAGCATCGATTGATTCAATTCGATACGCATTCGGTTAACCGTACACAATACACGAATACCTAGACAACCCATCGAAGCACACCAAGCCACGTGCTACGATTTCAAAACCCCATTAATGGTCACGTGAGAGTGGTTTCATGGTTTCCAATATCTAAGGCCCAAACCTAGGCTAACAATCTCGTTACTAACAAGAAAGTGGTCTAATAATTAATCTACTTAACTACTTCCCTACCTGATCTCCAATCATCACGAGACATGTATCATTGGATTCTACGCTCAAAGAGCTTTCCAACGGTATATGGCTCGCGAAATTCCGATGTATGGTTCAAAAGTTATGGCCCATAGAAGTTTAATCCTTTATATTTATATATATATAAATATATATATATATATAAATAAAAAGTGCGACGAACCGACATGAGTGCGATTCATCGGATGGATCATGCAAATGCAGCCACACTCATGTCAGCCATCACGTGTCCTTCCTTTCATTTTTGTTTTATTTTTGACTCATCATCTTTGATGATGTCATGGCCATCATGTTTCACCATTTTATATTTTTTTTTCTCATCATTTACACAGGTGAACGTCCATCAGTCATGTGTCCTTTTCAAAGCTAAAAAAAATTTGCCCTCCGATCGATCGGACAACAGGTCCGATCGATCGGTCTGAGATTCGTCTCAGCTAACTGGAGGCAAATTTCAGTCCGATCGATCGGCACTGTACCTGAGCCCGAAAATTGATTTTTCTTCTTCTTTTTTCCTGCAGAAAATGAGCCTCCATGCTCCCCAAACATTTTAATCATTGTTTCCACCCATTCTATCAAATTAAAAACTTCCAAAGCTACAATTTAATAATTTATCCAATCAAATCCACAAATCTAACGTAACATGTTAATCCCAATAAAATACCCACAACAAGCTTGGAATTTGGGTAATCTAACAAGATCATCATTACAATCAAAAGAAGACAATACAGACATGATTAAATATAATTGCATATCTACTTGCCTCAACCAAGAAGACGATTAGAAATTGGAAAAGCTTGAGGAGAAGCTTTCCACCACGAAAACCACAATCTACCCCGCTCAAAAGTAATCTAAAACACCGAAAAGAAGAAAGAAAGGAAAAAGATCATGATCCAACCTATTCTATAAAAAAGAGAAAACGAATAGAAAAGCTGATGATGGGAAAGGGCTTACCCACTAATATCAATGGAGAGAGGAGAGCGAGAGGAAGAAGATGTGCGGTCCGGATCGCGAAGATGATCTCTTCCGGAGAGAGATCTGGGCTTGAGAAGAGAAGAGGAAGAAGATGGCTGCTGCAACTCTCGATCGTTGCAAAAGTGATAATACGATTAGGGCTAATCCCTGTTTAAGAAGAAGAGAGGGAGGAAAAGACCGAATTGCCCTTTAAGTGGGTCCGGTAAAATAATTGACTATTTGAAGGTTTTCTGATCATCGGATCGCAACGAGCCAGAAGACAAAAATGATCAGCGCGACGAGACCTTTCCAACGAACCCAAAATCACGGTGATAGAAGTTTTTCAGAAAAACACTCAATTTTCCCTAATTAGCAAACTACCCCCTGCTAGGATCAAACGAACTCGGAATCGAACGAAACTTCGCAGAAACTATCCTAACACTAAAAGAAACTCGCTCAAAGACTAAACCCACTTAAATATCTAAAATACAAATAATTATAATAAAAATAAAAATAAATGGGTCAACGGGCCTGCTATTGGGCCCAATTGACCCAGTAAGGTCGCGGACCTTACACAGGCAGCCTATATATCCAGCTTAGCGGCTCTCTCGTGGGTCGCAAAAAAAGCTTGGCCTCTGCACTGTTCTCAAACAGGCAGCCTATATATCCAGCTTAGCGGCTCTCTCGTGGGTCGCCAAAAAGCTTGACCTACCTCTGTACTGTTCTCAAACAGGCAGCCTATCTCCAGCTTAGCGGCGCCTGACCCACTTAGCTCGCCCAAAGTGGTGCCTCCTGATGCCTGCGTGCCAAGGCCAGCTTCCTCCATAGCGCCCAAAGCTCGCAAGGCAGCCCCGGCTCCCCCAAGGCAGCCCGAGCAGCCCAGGCTTGCCCAAGCTGCTCCAAAACGGAGCGTATAAATCAAATCGAAGCTCTCGACGAGCCCTACAGAACTCACCGCCTATGGCGGTGATTGATGGTGTCAAAAGTCCAAAAAAAGGTTCAGAAACCGTTGTTTTGGCCTCAAGAAGTTTTTCAAAAAATAAAAAATCTTCTCAGCTGGCCTGATCTGCTCGCCCGAACCAGCTGAAACAGGACGCCCAGGGCGACGCCAGCTCCTCGTCCACCCCTCGCAGCAGTGCCCGCCACAGCAGCGCCACCCGTCGTCGCAGCAACAGGCGCAGCGGCGCCCGTGTCTCCCCGCGGCAGCAAATGCAATAGGGCGCCCCGTCACTCAGTCGTCGCCTCGCCCCTGGTTAAGGGCGCCTCGCCAGTGGTTCACTGGCATGCTCGCCCACTACCAAAAACAAAAACAAGAAAAACGTGGCGGCGCCCCGTCATTTCGCAGCAGCAACCAGAAGGGCGCCCCTTCCTAGTGCTCGCCCATAAAAGAATAAATTTACCATGGGCGCCCCTGCACATGTAGTCAGTGGCACACCCACCAATTGACATGACCATGTTCACCACTTCACCATCCTGCCCGTAGAAATGTGGAGTGAAAAGATTGATGTGTGCAGTTTCAACTCAAAAGGTGACAAAGTCAATTAGTACAAATGCATGCACCTGTTGCAGTGGATCACCAAGACACTGAACCTAAAAGGGCCACATGCATTAGCCATGACATGTTGAAAATGCAAGGTGTCGCTCTCTCCATTCATATGCTTAAGCATGGAGTTCTACAAAACATGCATGTGAAGGACACAGTTCTGAAATCTACAGTGTTTTCGCGCCTTGAATACATTTTCTCCACTCGTAGTACAACACACAAAGAACTTGAGAATACAACAATCTCAGATGTTCTAAAAGCAAAAGGGGAAGGTGGAGATGGGCCACTGCTCTACTGCACCATCACTGACACAGTTTATGATGCTGTGAAACAAGTAGAGATTTTATTTCTTTGACCCTTGAAATAAAAATAGTACCATATGTGGGGCGCCCCTTCCAAGTGCTGGGCGCCCAAGTGCTGGGCGTCCCTGCCCCCAAGTGATGGGCGCCCCTTCCAAGTGCTGGGCGTCCCTGCCCCCACTATATAAAAATAAATAAAAATGCTCGCCTAGCACCAGCGCCCTGGGCGCCCACCTGCTGGCACGCGCTCCCCTCCCAGCACCCGCTCCCCGCTCCTGTGCCCACGCTCCTCGCCAAGCGCTCCCCGCGCACTCCTCGCCAGCTCTCCTCGCCCAGTGCTCCTCGCCCACGCTCCCAGCGCCCTTCGCGCTAACAACCAGCTCGCCCAACTGGATTGCGCCCCTAACCTGGATTGCCACTCTTCCCATCTGGGTCTCCACTCCCGCGTCGCCCCCACAGGCGCCCGGGGCTTCAGCTGTACGCCCAACAACGGCCCATCATTCAAAAAATGGAAAAAACTTAGCAGAAGAAGTCTCCACCAACTAGAACTCAATAATTCAAGCTAATGCCCCTTCTCCAAGTTTTCTTAGACAAGGGGCATTGGGGGGCTAATGATGGGTCAGGCCCAAATAACTTGTCCGCAATGACGGATTAGATCTAAACGGCTCGGTCCACGATAGCGGGTCAGGTCTGACTACCCGAGTCCATGATGGGCCCGGGTCTATATCCACCATTTAAGGACCGGGTCCAGATCCATCGAATGACAAAGTCAACACACGCGTCGTTCCATCTACCGGCTTTTACCAATTCCCGCGGAGGAAATCTTACCTGCTCATCTGTTGAGGACCGTGCGGGAGACTCTACCAGATTAGAGCGCACATCGTTGGAGATCGCGGGAGATTCTCCCCACCCGTTGGGGAAAGACTATAAAAGGAGAGTCCTACTAACGGAGGAAGGGATTGATTTTTCTCACTATCATTGTATCTGACTACTTTGTAATCTCCTCCCCGAAGTAGTAAAGCAGCCCATTTAAGTGGACGTAGGTCACACTGACCGAACCATTATAAAACCCTCTCTCTCTTCATTAATTTGCACATTTATTACATATCACTTGACCGGTGGTGCCCGAAACCGCTTTTTGGCATCATCAAATATCATTTCCTCTCGTGAAAATAGAATCAAGGGAATGTGAGAAATGAATATCTAGCCATCATCCCTAGTAATTCAAATCCTAATAAAAGTCAAGTTCCATCGATCATAAATTACCCTATATTCTTCACCCTACACCTCACCTCTTTAACAATTTTAGAGATAGAAATCATTTAATCATGAATTTTGATTATTCAATTCATATATATCCTATGTGAAAAATCAGACCCACAAAAACACGGGACCACAAGTAGCAAGTATGCGTGCCTTTTCACAACAACAAAGAATGTTGACTTGAAAAGATTGAAACCAAAATAATGTTGACTTGTATAAGAGATAGATAATAAATCTCTATCAATGGCTCAATGCACTACTTTGGATGAGTGAAACAGACAGTGGTGGATTCCTTCTGAACAGCTGTTTGGCCTCTTCTAACATATATTCCACTAATTTCATAATTTCAGCTGAAAACTGTGGCTCGTTTAGTTTCTTCACTCTCCACGTTTTGGACTTTTACCTTGTTAAATGGTGGGCTTGTATTCCTGTTCTTTTAATTTTTATATTAACAGTTATACTTTTATTTGTTTTGTAACTAAAAATGAAGATATATTATGCTTGTATTGATTTTTTTTTTCAACAAGATGCAATTTTATTTGTTTTCTATTAACAATGCTCATTTTTACATGTTGGTTGTGTATGAGTTAAGGATTGAGTCATGGAAAACCGTATATGAACTTCAGTTTTGTATGTAGTTCAAAATGAGTCGAGTCAGATCAAAAGACTCAATAAGAGTCTGTCCATCTTATTGGGAAGGAAAGTTCTATATCAAATGAGAGTATAAACCTTGAGGGGTAGCTCAGTTGGCCTAAGACCACGGTTTGCACCCATAGGTTATGGGTGCGGGTTCGAAACTGCACTACTATACTAGGCCACAAGAATAATTTTACTTAACTTTCTCTCCTGGGCCCGTAGGGATTATTCTAGCCCAAAGGGCTGGGAACCCTGCGTTATCAAAAAAACAAAAACAAAACAAAACAAAAGAGAGTATAAATTATTTAAGTCACTAAATCATAGACAAGTCTTTTATGATCAATGATAGAAATTAGATATGAGGTTTGGATTTCCTTGCAGAATAACTGCAGGCTATATATCCCATCTACAATGGGCCCTTGATTGTATTTCCCTCTCTTTTTTATGTCTAAGGTTTTAATGGGCAAGTGCAGCCCAGTGGATAATGGTGCCAATAAGTACAAGCCATCCCATTAGTCTTTTGTTTGGCCCACATAATAGAAGCCATACTAGCAGTATTACTATTTATTACTTTATGCAGTTATCATAACAAGAGATTTTTGCTTAAACACCCCATTCAGAAAACATTGGGGATAAAAAAAAAGCTAGGTTTGTTTTGGGACTAATCCAAATCTAAGTTAATGTAACTTCAGTTACTAATAGGGACCTGTACGTGAAACTAGATCCAAATCGGACAAGATTACACGACACATACCTGTATCATCAAAATTGAAGTTTGAGATCCCAAGTTGGGTCATGAATTCACGATGGAGAGAGAAGAAAACAAACGAGACACAGTACCTAGTTAGAGGTCAATGTGTATCTACGACAATGGCGCAAGTATCTAGTTTTCTATAAAGATTGATTTGTGCATGACGTGAATTAAGAACTAAGGGAACGCGTTGGTAATAGGTGAGGAATTTGTAAAGTTAAGAAACTCCCGACTGTCGCCTATTTGAGAAATTTTCAATTAAGTATTTGTATCAGATTTTACATTGATGTTGGTGTGTATGGCTGACAAGAATTGATATTAGCATGTAAATTCACAAAACTAAGGGTTCTCAAATCCTATGGAAGGGGTCAGACTAGATAGAAAAAAAAAAAAAAACAAGAGGATTTCAACAAGCCCCACCCCCCACCCCCCAAGTTTCTTGCGGGGAGGGAGCCTCAGTCGGCAGAAGCCCCTGCCAAATGGCCTGTCTCCCTCCCCTTCTATTTTCTTTCCCTCTTATCCCTCTCTCTCTTCCTCTTCTTCCCTCCCCCTCCCAGTCGCCGGCGGGGAGGGAGATCGCGCGGGAGAGGGGGGAGGGAGGCCAGCCTGTCGGGGCTCCCTCCTCGCTAGAGTTTTGTGGGGGGGGGGGGGGGGGGTTTAGAAAAACTCTCCTTTTTTTTTTATTGTGCGATGGGGAGAGTAACTTTTGAGATGCCAACAGAACTGTCCTTTCAACAATCCCGAAGAATTTATAATTGCCAAATGTGGATTTTGAAAAAAAAAATCAATTACGAATCACTGAGAATTTGGTTCGCAAATGTGACCAAGGTCTAAAAAGCAATTTTCATGTTTTCCTCACTATTATATCCAATACCAAAAGCAAGTATTACCCACAATGTGAATCAAGCATTATTTGCACACACAAGAAAATAACTGAGCACATCCACTTTTTTAAAAAAAAAAACAAAATACCTATGATAAAAATACTCATAAGTTCTGTGTACATCTCATGTGCATGGGTGTAAAATGCCGTGCACATGATATATGCACGGGATTTCACAGCCGCACACCTCTTTATGTGCATGGCCCTGAAACTCTATGCACCCCACCAGCGAGAGATACATGTGAAGAAAGAGGAGAAGATGGTCGCGAGTGATGGTGGGGCAGATAGGGGAGCTCGGTGATGGGGCGGCAGTTGGGGTTCAGTTGCAACAATTGGAAGGGGAAGAGAAGAGGAGAAGATAATAAGAGAAGAGGAGAAGAAACCACTTAGCTCATCGGAGGGAGAAGATATGGGAGCTCGCCGGTGATGGTAGGGCAGAGAGGGGAGCTTGCCAAAGGTAGAGATGGTCGCCGGTGATGGGGCGGCCGTTAGGGCTTGGTCGAAGCAAGTGAGAGGGGAAGAGAAGAGGAGAAGAGATGAGAGGTTTATTGAAAAAATGGATGTGCTCAACAAAATATATGGGTGTAAATAGAATTTCCCTATTAGGGCCTGTTTGATAATTTTACTAATATAATCAAGTGAAGTCAAGTCAAGTTAAACATCTCATCAAAAATACTTTTTACCAAAAACTCCCTCCATCTTTTAAAAAACAAAAGTAAAAAAACAACTATATTTACTCACTAAAAGACAAAAAAACTCAATTTCCTCATACAAAAAGTCAAAAATATTCCATCCCAAATAATTAAAAATAAAATATCATTGTAACTCAGTTATATTTTATTCATTCTTTTCAATTCACTTCACTCCACTTTATTTTAAAAGTAAGTTACCAAACAGGACTTCTCATTTAGAACAAAATTAGGCAATTCCATTAATGACTCACAATTGCTCGATGCCCAATGACCAAAATGATTGACCACATTAATGTGGCTTACATGAAAATTTCCCTAGTCTAAACTCCTAAGTCGAGGGTGTGTTTGTAATTCCATCATGTTCATAAACTTCTCCAACACAAGTCCCACAGTCATCGTCACTCATTCGAACTTCACCGAGACAAAACACAGCAATGGAGGAGGCGAAGGACATGGAGACCGAGATAAAATGCGCCATGCGCGCACGAGTGAAGGATTTCAACGACCAGGCCGAGTAAGAAACATCTCTCTTCATTTCTCCTTTCTTCTCTTTGCACCGATCAAACCTTCTCTTATAGCTAGGGTTAGGGTTAGGGTTCGATTTCTCGCATATACAGTTCATAGATTGTATTCGCACATATGGTATGGCATTTCAATTGCAGCTCATATACACTCATAAACAGTGTATGGATGGATTTGATTTACCTTTTTCTCTTGTCACTTGCTCCAGTTCTTTGACCCTGGAAGGTGTTCGAAGGATGCTAGAGAAAGACATGGGATTAGAGACATTTGCGTTGGACGCCCATAAGAGATTTATCAAACAATGTTTGCAGGAGGTAATGTTGCAAAACCCAGAAATCCCTTTTCAGTTTTATGTTTGGAATGTTGGGAATTATGAATTTGGTTGTAGTTGAAGTGTTAAGCGTGCGTAAATTCGATGTGCAATTTTTTTTTTTTTTCATTTGAATTTGTCTGGTTAGAAAGGGGAATGTTTTTAAAACAGACATTGTATGGGGGAAAGCGTAGCAACCAGTGTGTGGATCCTGGGTTGATATTTTCTGCTGTTTGTGTCCCTTTTTTGGAAAAGAATTAGCTTTTGAAATGATTGCAATTCTTCATTTTTAATTGCTATCAGGGTGTTTTAGCTGTAATCCTTTTTATGAGGATAGAATCATTGTTCAAAATCGCAGTATGGGTACCAGTCGCGGTTATCGGTCTGTCGCGCTCGTCGTAGAGTGCGTTTTTTTAGTCCAAAAACATTTGCAAAATATCCAAAAAAATCCAGAATATTGGAAAATGCTAGATTATTTTCATTAGTATGCGTTATAACTCAAAATATCGGTCCCCTAAATCTAACTTTCTGTATCGTTGTTTAATATTTAATTGTTGAATATCTTAAGCCATACAATTTAATTTTTGGGTCATCCATATAATTCATAAATTCTCCAATGCAACTTCTATCTAAAACCCAAATCACTCAAAATAATTATCAACTTTTTAATAGGTTTGTGGAAATTTTTACCCCAATCAAAGTTGGCCCCTATTAGAGGGGTACAAGTAAAAACAAAAATCCAGATGCTCTAAGTACGTAGTTTTACTATCTCATTGACAGCTATTAAATACTTGATTTTTAAAAAGTATTTTATTCACATGTTATATAAATGATTAATATAACAATTGGCCCCCACTTCAATTTGAGTAAAATTTATTCAAGGCTCATTCAAAAGGGGATTATTTTTTAGTGTAGATTTTTTTTTTTTGATAACAGTAAATTTTATTTCCAAAAAAAAGAACAACAAAGATTACAAGCAAAGAAGGCAACGAAACTTAGCCAAAACTCAAACTAAAAGAGAAAACGAAGAAAAGAAAATCACTAGACATCAAACAGAGTAGAATAGCATAACACTCCCTCCTTAGCAAGAGCATCTGCTATGACATTTGCCTCCCTATGAACATGATGAAATGAGGCTCCAAGCTGTTTAGCAATATCCTGCACTTCCTCCACCAAATCTGTCAATCTCCTAGGATGAGAAGTCTTTCCAGAACTCCACTGAATAGCTGAAAAAGAATCACCTTCAGTAATTGAATTGTAACCACCCAAGCTAAGCAACTCATGGTAACCAATCAATATTGCATAGACTTCAGCTGCATTAGCATTCAAAGAGTCCACAGGCCCAGAATAGTTTCTAATCACCTTGCCCTCACAATCCCGAATTACTCCACCAATTCCGCCTTGTTGAATATCATGAAAATAACTACCACCAAAATTCAGCTTAAGGACACCAGCAGGGGGACTCAACTAAAGAGCTTTTCGCACTACTTTACACGCCAACGTCCCTTCAGATTAGGATCCCAAGATCTATTAAGATCATCAAGAGAGAGACGCAGTGTAGACTTTTCATAATTGCATTAGAATGTAGTGTTTTTTTTTTTTTTTTTTTTTAATGTAGATTATTTTAATGTGCAGATTTTTTTAACAGTGGGCCCAAGTACTCTCATGTTTTAGTAAACTTTGTAGAATTTGAGTGCTTTCATCATTAATATATTAAGTGGGCCCCTCTCCGTAAAAAAGTGAAGCTCATGAAACAGAGCAACCATTTTGATCGGCTTTGATTTGGAATAATAAATGGGCCATAATCCCGATGGTAGCTCAGTTGGCCTAGGACCATGGTTTGCTCCCTGAGGTTGAGGGTTTGAAACTGTGCTACCACACTAGGGCCACAAGGAATTTACCCCGCTCCCCCTTGGCCCGAAGGGATTAGTCCAGCCCAAAGGGCTGGGACACCCTCCGATATCAAATAATAATAATAATAATAAATGGGCCACATGCCCACATAGTGAAGCCCACCAACTCACATGTGACATGCCCATACAATCTTTGATAGTGCATTAGGGGTTACATAAGAGGATTTGCCCCTTTCATTTTGAGTTTTGACTAAAAGAGAAAAGGGGAAAAGGAAAAGAGGGAGAAGAGGGAAATAAAAATGGAGAGGAAAGAGGAGAAGGAAGAGGAGCGGCGGCAGCCAAATCCAAGTGCATGCAGGGGCAGCAGCTGGCGGACTTAGGTGTCCCCCCTCTCCCTCTATTTTTCCTGTAGCCTGAAATATCCCTGAGATGAGATCCTTCTTTTTCTTTATTCTGCTACATAGATCCCTCTTTGCTAGTTTCTCTTCCTTTTCTATGGGAATGGAGAAGCTTCTGTCTATTTCTTTTTTTTTTTTAAGGAAAAAAGTGAAATAAAATGGGTTGGAACGGGATGTGACTGATATTTTGAGGTCGGATATTTTCAAGATATCGGCAGAGACGGACCGATATTTGAACAATATTTGGAGGGGCCAAATTCAAAACCAATAAACATCAAAATATCAGGCCGGTATGGACCTATACGAACCTAATGCAGGCCAAATCCATGGTCTTCCAATTAATTGAGCCCAATCCACGAGCCCAATAGGATATCCATTTAGTTAGAGTTTTAATTACTTAAGAGTCTTATTTCGAGAGTTGTTATTTATTTAGAAGTTATTAAAATTAGGAGTTTTATTTTATTTGGATTGTAACCAAGTTTAATTTCCTTTATTGTTTAGGAAAATAAAGTCCTACTAGGAAATGGGATGTCCAAATACTTCTTATAAATATGTAATCCCTCCATTAGGAGAGTAGTTCATAATCATTCAATAATAAAAGATTGATTTGTTTGGTTTTCTCTCTCTCTTCAATGGAAGAGTGTTATTGAGTTCCGAGAGGAATTCGGCCAATTCCCATCTGGGGAGTTGGTCCTCACAGGAACCCGTTCGGGATTCGGCGAACTCTCTTGTAGGGTTTGTCTACACCCCATCATCACTTGCGGATCCAAGGCTGCCTCAGAACTAGTATCGGCTGATACTTTAAACCATGGATAGAATATAAAAGTTGTTAAAAATGGTGTTTTGTTCAGTCGGTCATGGCTAGGTTATGTAGGTATTGGGCGATATGACTTGTATGACGAAGTTTTAAAGCCATGGTTTATGTAGGTTTTGGCCCAATGTGGAAAATAGTTAACACTTAAAGTTCTAAGCTAGAAGCTTTTTATATTTAAGTAAAAGAAATCCTACAAACTGCCCCCTTCAAAAAGGGGCTTTTTTGCCCCTTATAACATCCAATCAAAGTAAGCCACATAGCTGTCATGTCTTAAAATAACTATCATAACTTAAAACCCTATTAAATGGTTAGGAAACAATACCGAGTTGCATTTATTTTGAAACTAATGAGAAACGTGTGGTGCTCCTATGTGAGTCCTACTTATGAAAACATGGGTTTTTTTAATAAGAAGAATGACAAATTGAATTTTTTTCATTGTTGCAAATAAAAAATGCTATAAATCCATTAGTGATCCTGCCTATAAAAATTAGAACCATGCCAATTTCTTCCTCAATCTGACTTAGGTTCAATGACTATTAGTAATTTGGATTTTATGTGGACCCCATTGATGAGTTTCATGAATCTCTCTCCCACTGTCAAATTATGAAAATTTTAGATTTGGTTTTTACTTTTTAATAATCACTCTAATGGTGGACTGAACTCCTATCAAGTGATACTTGGTGAGGGCCCATAAACCATAAAGTTTATATATATATTGTGATTGGTTTGAATATTTTATAAGTGATTGGTTTGGACATTTTATAAATGGCCCCTGTTGAGAGGGTTGGGTGAAAAATGCAAACTGTGAAGACGGGGAAATTGGAATGCGTGTCTTTGTGTTTTGAATGAATTTTGAAGCATTTATCCTGCCCAAGAGGATAAGAATGCCAACTCATCAACTCCTCCTCTTAACTCCTCTATTTTTTATTTGTTGGTGGGAGAGGGCATTTTTGCTCTCCAAAATGCCCAGGCATTTTCTAGCACTCCTCAGTAAGTAATTAGGAGCAACGGCTGTTGGACATTATGACATTTTGGCTTGGAAATTTGGATACCACATTTGTAGTGTGCAGATTGTCCCAGAAGACGCATAAAATAACCTTTTTTTTGCCTTCAAACTTTTGGTTTAAAAAACAGTGCTTTGAAAGTATTGATGAAGCAAATGGTTCCAAGAACACAAGCGAGAATTCGCAGCAGACTGTCCAGTCAGTAAAAGTAGACACAAATCCATGTGAGGAACCTCAGATGCAGAAAGAAGCACCTGGAGATGAAGAGAATGGGGAAGAATCTCGAGATTCAGTTAAAAAGGAAATATCTGAACATGAAACTGAGGAAACTCAAGGTTCCGTATCTAAAAGTGTTCCCAGCAAAGAGACAGTAAAGAATGCCATCAAGAAAAGAGCTTCTTACTTCAGAGCTAATTCTGCGTATGTTACTTCTTTAATTACTGTTCAGTTTGTTTACCACTTAGGACAATATGACCCTTCTGTTCTGTTTAATGACCATTCCGTATTTTTCTCCTCTAATGTTGATATAAAGTCTTTGAGCGTCATGGTTGTGAAACTTACCATTCGAAAAAAAAAAGAAGAGAGAATCATGGCTGTGAAACAGATCAGAAACTCATTTTATCATGCATTCTTTTGATACTTTTTCAGTAACTAACTAACAATACAAGTTATGTAATTTTCAGGACAATTACTTTGTCAGGAGTTCGTCGATTGTTGGAAGAAGATCTCAAACTGGAGAAAAATGCTCTAGACATCCATAAAAGTTTTATCAATGAACAAGTTGATAAGGTGAGCAAGTTCTCATAACTGTATCTTTCAACTTCTTGATCACGCACCTTGAGTTTTGCTATCCTGCAATTTTATTTTTTTTTGCTCATCAGGTATTAGAAAACCCTGATGTTGAATCTAAAAAAGAAGTTAAGAAAAAATGTGTAAAAAAAGCAGCCATTCGTGGTAGCAAGGTCTCTGCAAAGGTTAAAAAGGGTGATGGAAGTGAAGATTCTTTGGATTCTATTGCAAGTATTAGTGGTGATGAAGAGGAAATACAGCCAAAAAGGCAAACTTCTCAAAAGGGAAAAGCGAAAAAAACTGAAGCCTCGAAAAAGCGAAAAAGACCTTCGGATGAAATTGAGTCAGCTAGTAATGGCAAGAACAAACCAGTGGAGTCAATAACAGAGAAAAGTAGTGATGCTGATGAAGGTGGAAATGCTTCTGAAGACAATAACTCTCAATCATCTGCTGAAGAGAATGAGAATGTCAAGGTTATATTTTGTCTTTCTTCATTTCTCTCATCCCTTTAAACATTGATTTGATGGAAGTCCTACTTGCAAATCATCTACCTGACTTGCAGAAGAAAAGTGAAACTTCAACTACTTCATACGGTAAACGTGTGGAGCGCCTAAAATCAATAATTAAATCTTGTGGGATGAGGTATTTTCATCCTTTGAATTGATTGATTTGGATATTGTCTAGTACTTCATTTTTTCACTGATCAATTATTTGTTGCTGATCTTTTTCTTTTCATTCAAGTGTTCCCCCATCAGTTTATAGGAAAGCTAAGCAAGCTCCTGAAAGCAAGCGGGAGGCTTATTTGATTAAGGAGTTGGAGGAGATCCTTAGGAGGGAAGGGTTGTCTACAAACCCTTCTGAAAAAGGTGAAGATTTAATAAATAATCTCTCAATATTGTTTAAAATATTTAATGAGTGAAGCACCCTTGGTTTTCCCATTCATGGTCTAAATATCGTGATTGACAATGCATCATGGTTAGCTGGGAAAGGCAATATGTTGCAGCGATATTAGGTGGGACCATCTCATCTTTAAGATTTTAGTTTACTAGGGTGATGGTTGGGTAATCATTTTATATCACTTGGGAGATAATTTGATGGTTACTTGCAGATCTTCGTCTTTGATCCTCCATTATCCTCTTTGATGGAAGGGCATTGTTCAGAAATCCTAATTAATACGATACCCTATTAACCAAAAGGGGGTCTTAAAATAAAGAACTCTATTTTTGCCGCCATAGTGTCTGATAATGCTAATCACAGTGGCCATTATTTTTCCACCATAGTGTCTGATAATTTTGATCATAGTATTCATCATGGCTGATAATATCATCAGCTTATATTGGAGATACAGGCTTATACCCAGTCCACCCCAAATTATCGGTGTGACCAAAGGTAACATGCGGTATGTATCGGCTGGTGCATGGACGTAGCAGCTGATATTTTAAACCATGATCCAATTAAAGTCCTAGAAAAATTATCTAAGAAGGATTTCTAAATGTATTGATTCCAAAACATTCCCTTATATCATTTGCAAAATATTGATTACATTGCTAACTAATTTAAATTACATTAGTCTTTTACTATCCCTTGGAACCTTTTCCTTTCGTTTCTCTAGATTGTGTGCACTTTCTTCCCTAGCATAATTGGAAGGTGCTTAGCGTAGTCTTGGAATTTGCAACCACAAGGTTCCAACTGTAATATAGTTTTCTTTTTTTTTACTGAAAGGTAAAAAGAAAGCTGTTGTGTGTTTAATTTGGAAAAAAGATGGTACAAATTAACGGAAAAAAGGTGGATGAACCTTTATTCCATTTATCTATACGAGTTCTACTCTACCAATTTGTGCTTTCTAAAAAGGATATATTTTGTCACTGTATGCATAACTTGCCACTTCTAATTGCATCATCTCGAGTTTTTAATTGTTCCCCTTTTCCTTGCTCCTTGAATGATTCAGTTCTTTCTACAAATATTTTTCCTGTTTTTACGGAAGATCTCAGATGGAATTCCTTTGTTTTGTGTTGTTGGAGCTGTATGCATGGATCTCCTCCACTTAAAATCGTTTGTAATTCTATTCTTTCTTGTTATATCCATGCCTTCTTTTTTGCTTCTATATGATATAACAATGCAAGTCCAACTCCAGGCTTTTAAAGATGTCTCTTTAATTGAAGTATGGTTGAGGATGGCATCTCACTTTAGGGATGTAAACGGGTCAGTTCCAGTCCTAATCCATATTGGAACCGGAACCAGAACCATTTAGGGGAAGCACGGTTCCGGTTCAAGAACAGGAACTGACTCGGAACCAGGAGCTAGGTTCTGAACCGGTTCCGGTTACGGAATCAGGTCCGGTTAGAGGAGGGAGAGGGAACCACCGAACCAATTCAAAAACCTAAAAGACTCCCAAAATCCTTAAACCCTAAAACTCAAATCCCCTAAAAAGATGCAAAAACCTGAAACCCTAATCCATATAGAGAGATGTAACTTGTGAGATGTGATGCGGTTTGATGACCTGATCAAGCGTCTCTCCACCCTGCTGACCTTGACCTCAACCAGAACCTCCTTCCGCCCATAATGGAGACCTCTCCGAAGTACTCATTTGCGGCGAGGAGGCCACCACACAGGAGTCAATTGAGCTCGCCAATGTCAAAGTTAGTCGAGGAGCTTGAGTGAGAGAGAGCTTCCGGGAGAAAAAGAGATGAGAGAAGGGACTTAGAGAGTAGTCGATTAGGGAGAAGCAATTTATATAATGGTTTGTTTTTTTATACGGGGCGGGTATATGGGCCAGAACCATTGTGGTTCTGGAACTTGACCCGTTTAGCAACTAGTCCAAAAAAGGGTTCCGGAACCGAACCCATTTATTAATCGGGACCAAAATCTGGATCCAAACCTGGTTTATAATGGCTTGGAACCACTGGTCCTCAGAGAATCAGGGACCCATTTACATCCCTATCTCACTTTGTCCTTGTCTCCACCTTGCCCACCTTGTATTGGTCCTCTTTCTCCTATCCAGTCCCTTTATTTTGTTTTATAATTGCTCTCTAACATTGAATTAGTCTGTGGCTAGTTCGTTTTAATTTTGATAACACCATCCTCAATACTCTTAGATCACTCATTTCACTTTCGTTTTAGTTTGAGAACCATTTGGCTAAAAATCTTATCTCTTAAGGTTTTACACACACACACAAGGGACTTGAACTTGCAGATGCATGCTACAGATCTCATTTACCCCAATTTCCTGTTTGACTAATTATCTTATCATTCACTTGACAACTTGTGTCTCTTATCTCTTTTTTCCCCCTAGAAATCAAAGATGTGAAGAGGAAAAAGGAAAGAGCGAAAGAACTCGAGGGCATTGACATGAGCAACATCGTCTCAAGTACTCGTCGAAGGTCGTCATCCAATTTCATCTTGCCTCCAAAGCCCAAAGTACCGGTTGAAAGTGATGAAGATGAAGAGGAAGATAGTGATGACGATGACGATGACGACGACGATGATGGCAGTGACAGTGAAGATGGAAGTGATGGACTGAATGATGGTAAGTGTGTAGGAAGTTGTAAATTTTCCTAAAATTTGATGTTTATTGGTGTTGAAAAAAAATTTCTTAATTGCTTTGCTTATTGTTTAATCCTTATCAGTTTTCCTTCTGTGCTTCACTTTATAATATTAATCTGCTCTCTTAAATATTCTATTAATTAAGGTCATATCCAGTCTTCAGAACTCATAACTACTTTAAATTGCTAATTATCTGTAAATGTTCATATCTGTGATTCTGCCCTCAATAATAATTGAAGCATCTTCTCACAAAATATTATTCCAACTTCTAATTCATGGAATGTGACAATTTGATCCATAGTTGTTGTAATCTTCACTTGTGAGAACCCTACAATTCTGGAAAGTGGGCATCTTCTAATTATTTTATTGGGAGTTTAATATGCCATTTTTAACAGAAAATTTAGTCATTTCATTTTTTACGTTGTACATGTAGATGCAGGTCAGATCCACGATCAGCCAGTCCATTAGGCCCAAGCCCACTAAAGCCCATTAAAGAAGATTTCCAAATCTTTCCCGTAGATTGTCATCCAAGTCTATATTTCCTATTTTCTAGTAGTAGCTGAATTTTAGGGAAAATTATGAGAGTAATTAGGAAGTTCTATGTTATTTGATTTAAAGTTTATTTTAATTAGAATTGTTTCCGAGAATAGAATTAGGAAAGCAGTGCCTATATAAAGGATCGTAATCTCTTTCATTTAACAAGTTGGTTGATCGATAAAATTCCTCCTATAGTTTTTCTCTCGGTGGTTTGTCTGGTGTGTGAGACCAAGACGTTTGGATCACATGCATCACTGTCCCTAAGCCTTTGGCTTGGAGAATAGCCCTTGGGCTATTCTTCCCTTTCCGCGATGCATAATATGTCATGTTTGGATATGAGCTTGGAATAAAAGCAAGAGGAATGGCTACTTTGAATAGACATTCAAAATTCCCTTGTAACAGTGAAAACTTGGTTTACCAATAGAAATATAGTAACGTGTGTGTGACTCGGAAAAATTTTGAAACCCCCTGAAACGAGCAAAATCCTGATTCCAGAAATCCATATGCCTGCCCAAATGTGCCCTAGTTATCTGTTTATCCATCACTGTTTCACTTTGCATATGGACGCATCGATGCATGTTATGTATGCTTTTGTATAATTAGCTTGAAGATTTTGTTGACCTGGTATGTTTTTATTCAACTGATGTTGAGAGTTGAACTTGTTCATTCCTTTTACATTTACTTAACGGACTTGTGGATTTGTTTCACCATGGCTGTGTGATATTTTCATTTTGCATTTCTTCTCGTCAGATGCTGATGATGGGAGTGACTAATTCTGCACTGATGCAGTAGAAAATGCGATGCAACAACAGCTAATTAACCCATGCGCATCAGTTGTACTACAGCTTTTCAATTTTAGTGAGGCAATTTTTTTTTTTTCTTTTTTAAAAAATTATTCCTTATTCAGGTAACAGGTACTTGCCAGAAACTAAAGTCCTTCTGGGCATGTATAGCAGCTGCAGTCTTTCCTTGTTTTTACAATTTAAATTTGTGGCTCCTTTTCTTTTCTTTTCATGTCTCTGTATGGGAGCTGGTACACTAATTTCATGGCCGGATGATATTTTGAGGGTTCATAAATGATAACGGACTTGCAATCATATAAGAATGTGGCTCTAGGAATTTGTTTTGGAGCACATGTTTTAACATAATAGTGATTTACACATTATGTTCTTCATGTGTATTTTGAATGTCAATCCTCTAATCTGATACACCTTTTCCTTCTCATACATGCGTGGGGCAACCTGATAGTTCAAGTGGGGTTGGGATTTTGGCCCAATTGTTTCAATGCTCACCTGGATTTTAGAGAGCTTTAAACGCTTGTGCATGTCTGTAGCGGCTTCGACCTGATGAGTGCCATGGATATTACCTATTGCATTCATTGTCTCTTTACATTTATTTACTGGGAAATAACATACAAGAATTTGTTCTGGATGACATTTATTCTCTCTTTACTATGTGCCGTTAGTTTGCATGGAATCGAATTCAAATTCATGGTAAAATGGGTCACAGCAAAGGAATATTAGAAAAGTGGGGTGAAGCATACAAGGTTGTGTTATATGCTAGCCATTCATTTTTCATCTCCCCTTATTTCATTTTTTATTAAAGTGGAGATTATTGGGCTGTCATTCACTGATATTTACCTTTGTTTTTTTCAATTTTAACCACTTTTAGGAATACATTTCTTGGAATTCTTTGAAAATCAACCCCTTTGGCGAGGGAGTCCTACAATCACTCCAACATCTTGAAAAGCAATAGAAAATTCTGACTCTGGATGTTGTTTAGATTTCAGCATACAGACATTGCCCATTAGCCCTCTTACTTGAGAGAATTAAAAGAAGTCAACAGAATTTTAGAAATGAATACGAAGAAATCTAAACAATAGCATACCCCTGGAATGAGGATTCTCTTTTGAGTATTTGTATAGCTAAGGATTTCGCGTTGATGTCTGTACTTTATTTTGTGTGTATGTGTTGAAGAGAGGGAAGGGGAATCTTTAGGGCACGTTTGGCAATGATCTTTGCCACGGATTCCTCGTCCAAAATCTGCAATTGCGTGGATTTTCTTGTTTGGATCTACATGGATTTGCAGAGGATGGACTAGAGACTTCTTCCCGTTTGATTATTTTCAAAATCGGACGTCCCCCCCTCGGATCGGATGATTCCTTGCCATTGAGTATTTGTGGAGCTACAGTATTTTAAGCTGTAATATAGGGCTGACCGGTTTTTGTGTTTTTTTTGTTTCTATGGGCCCTGCAATCAAGAGCTGAACCGATAATAGTGTTAAGAAGGTCCAAAACGGCTATCTCACAAAATTTCAGCCGTTGATTCATCTTAGATCTTAAGATATTTGCAAAACCGTTCAAGCCGTTAGACAACCATTTTTGTGATTCTGTGGGCCAAAAACGTGATTAGGCACCAGTCCATTCTTTTCAATTTTCTGGTTTCTGTGGGGTACAAGATCATGATCTGAACCGATAGTTGACTCTGGAAGGTCAAACACGGTTAGTTGACCAAATTTCAACCATTGATTCCTCTTATATCCCAAGATATGTGCCAAAACGTCTTACGATTTACACTATTATAGAAAACGGGAATAAAAATAGTCCATTTTTTCAAGTTTTTCGGTTTATGTGGGGTCCACAATCAAGATCGGAACCGTTCAATAGTTTTGGAAGGTCGAACACAGTAAGGTGACCAACTTTCATCCGTTGATTTCTCTTATATCTCGAGATATGTGCCAAAACGTATCACCGTTTACACTTAGAGAAAACGGGAATAAAAACAGTCCCTTTTTCCAAATTTTTCGGTTTATGTGGGGTCCAAAATCATGATCGGAACCAGTCATTAGTTCGGGAAAGTCAAACATGGTAAGGTACCCAAATTTCAACCATTGATCCTTACTATATCTTGAAATATTTATAAAAACGTCCATTAGATCATACATTCTACAAATTATAGGAATCCTTCTTCCTTCCAAACCTGGAACTCTTTTCAGGAGTCCTATTTGGAGAGGTGTTGATTCTTTGGAGATGGAGAGAATCCTTTAAACAGAGGATTCCTCCCCGTAGCATGGACTTTTGCCAAACGTGCCCTTAAAGTACGGGGATTTCCACTCACTCAAATCCTTGTAGGGGTCCAAACGTGGTCGCACCTGTCTAGTTTTTGGATTTAGAAATGTGACTATAAATTAGAACGTGATGGTACCATAAAATGCATTAAGAATCTGGCTTTAATAAACCTTGCGTGACTTAAAAGGAGAACCAAGATCTGGGAGGCCCCCTAGAATTCTGAGTCATGCCAATAAATCAATATGTATTATGTAGGCCTATGTATGAAATCAAACCTGCTGAAGATTTCTGTAATCCTGCATTTGGGCTGGTTAAAATTTCACTCTGATGAGAACTGGGTATGCCTCCTATTAGAGTGAAATTTGGCCTGACACTACTGCACATCCTATTTTATTTTTGAGCTATTAAATTCTATTTTTTTAAAGTTGGGCATAGTAAAATTCGTATAATGTGTGTTGTGTATGGGAAAGGAAAAATGTTCTTGTGGAATGTTTTACTGTAATCAATTTGAAGGTGAACTCAGATTTTTATGTGAGCCTAGTGTTGGACTTATATTTCTACATGTTGTGAAGAAAACCTATTAAAAACAAGCTGTTTTCTTCATATGTTTTCATTGCACCGAACAACACAGCTCATGGTGGATAGGCAAGGAAACAATGTTGCCCAACCGTTGCATTACGAAGGTGTTTTTTTTTTTTTAATAGTTATAACGGAGGGTCTCATAGCCCTTTGGACTAGATTAATGCCTACGGGTCCAGGGATAGTCGGGTAAATCCAATGTATCCCTTTATGAATGCTCTGACTCGTGAGAATTCTGAGTTAAATGAAGTGGGACTCCACAGTGGGGGGGGCCCCTAATGAAAATTCAACTTAGTCAAAATAAAAGCAGCCTTCCCAGTTCCCACTACAATATAAGAGTTCATCCCACCCCAAGACTAACCCATTTGATTAAAAAAATGATTAATGAATATGCAAAAGGATGTATTAATCACATTTCAAAAAATGATTAATGATTATGCAAAAGGATGCATTAATCACATTTATCAACGGTGGATTCAACTTTTGCTAAATCTCTGAATGTCCCATGCATTGGAAGGGTGTTTATTTTGACCATCTCTAATTATCAATGGGCCCCACTAAAAGTTTCATATCTAAGTCAAAGCCTCGTAGGATCCGGAGTAGCCCTGTACATCAGCACTCATGCGACGACACAAATGAGTCCATTTCAATTTATCTGTATTAAAATACATAAAAATTCAATATATAGAAATCTTCTTTCCAAACGGTTAAAGTAAAGACGAAAGGTCAAAAAAAATTTAAACAAGCTTGGAAGAACCTTTTCTTCTAGGAAAATAGAACCCAAAAAAGGAAATTTTTTTTTATATACTTAGCCTTTCATCTTTATTTTTATTTTTCATAAAAGAATTCCTAATTCTGTGTATTGAATTTACATGTATTTTAATGCAAACGAACGGTACCCACAAGAACATAAGCGGTCTGGATTGTATGTCTCCTCTCAACAGCAAATGAGAAAACTCTCTCCCCTTTCTCTTCCGACTAGCCAGCAAGTTGCAAGTAGCAACACTTACGAATCTTGCTAGGGTTTTGTTGCTAGGGTTTCTGTTCTTGGTTCTTCTCAGACTCTTTTTATTTTTTGTTTCGCCTGCTTGTTTGTTAGATTCTCCAATTTCATGAATCGAGATTCGGTTTCGTGTCGTGCGTATCCTCTACGCTTTCAATCAATCTGTTGTGATCGGTCGAGATTAGAGATTAGAGATGCCTCGGACAGTGTCGCGTTCTCCTCCTTACAGGCGCACTAAGTATTCGCCATCTCCCATCTCCCACATATTTAGCAGAAGAAGAAGAAGCAGAAAGGATCGAAACCCTTCTCCTAATCATTCATTTACGTATAGCCGAAGGTGATCTTTTCTCTTTTATGATTGACACTTCTGTGTGGTAGTTGTCATCTTCTTTCCTTTCTAGATGCAATTTGTAAGTGTTTGTGTTGTTGTTGTGCTGAACTAGTTGGTAATGATTGATTGCTCTTACTTTGTGTTTATGTATTTGATTTCATTGTGCATTTAGGAAATGAAAAGCTCTGGTTTCCGCCAAAGATTGTGACTTTTTTTTTTTTTTCGCTCTGCTGTTCGCATTTGTCATTTCTTTTTAATCAATCAAAGAAGCTTTTGCTGATGGTAAAAAGTGTTCGGCATCTTCCAATAGATAATTTCTTGTTTGAGGGGTGTTTTTTCCCCCTTTTTTGTGTGTGATATCCAAATTATGATTGGAGAAGCAATAATGTAGAGGTTCTTATTCGTTGTAATCATCGTCGTCGACGTTATATCATCATTATCATCATTCTATCTCTCAGAGGAAGGGAGGGAGGGATAGAGAGTATACTTGCATGGTTTGGTGGTAGATATTTGTATTAAGTTATATGTGAATCAGAGGAGCTAAGTGATATGCTAATTTGAATATGCAAGAGTTGTCATGCTGGATAAAAGCGAGAATACACAATCTGAAGGCACAGAGTCGATTAGTTCTTTAGATTAAGCATGAACTTTTATTTTATTTTACAGTGGTGATACTTCTATTTTATTTATTTGTTATTCTTTACACATGGAGGTAAATTGATGGTTGCATGATCTTATAAATTAATGACCAAAATCTGATGGTTTTGGCTGGTGACTCTTGTAGTTCTTTCAATGCTATGCTTTCATGGTTAGTCTTGATTAATTTTTGCCGGCTTCCTTCACCTTTACATCTGTTGTGATACATTAATTCGCGTGGATGACGTTGGAGGACTGTTTCTTGTGTATGTCCATTCAAGGTAATCGTTCATGTTTTAATGGGTTATTCTGATTGAGAGGATAATTGAACTATGAATGTGAGATGGAGAAAGATGTTAATAACGGGTTCAGGTGGAACATCCAAGCAGTTTAAGAGTGGAAAAGAAGATTTTTACCTTATAAAAATAATCAACTAACTTTAGGTGGTGCCCATCTAATGGGAAGTAAGCAGGTGTTTGCGGAGGGTTGGTCTTTGGTTGTTCAATCCTTAGATACGAGTTCATATGGTAAAGATGGAGCACACAACTTAACCGTATGTGGGGGCAACTGTACATTCTGTATTGTGAAGCTAGTATACAGTATACTAGCAAGCGGGGTAAAATAAATTGAACTTAAACACTATGTTCTGGGTTTCCTTATCGGAGCTACACTAGTTTTTTGTCAACTTTGAGCCAAAAACTAAGTGGGACCCACTTATCCTTTTGGGTGGGAATACATGGGAATGTAATCTACTCTATGAGTAGATTATGGACAGGTATTGAGTTGCTCTAATCCATTTAGGAGTGAATGAGAAATTTCCTCCTAAACACCACTCCTTGAATATGTTAAACATGCAAACAAAAGGAAATGGTGAACTTGCTTCCCACATTGCTTGGGAGCAAAACAGTCATTGGGTATAAATATACTTACCTTGGTAGTATAAGATGAGCCCCAAGGGGCACCCCACTTTTGTGGGAGAGGGAGGACCTAGATCAAGGTAGGGTCATCACCATACGCGCGCGCCGCCCCGGGCCTGGCTTGGGCTTCACGCGCGAGTTGGTCTTGGCTCGGCCCACTAACCATTTATAATTTTTTGGAGAAATTTTATTTAATAAAATTTTCCTTTTTCAAATGGGGTGTGTCCCAAGAGGTGTGTGCCCTTTCGTATATGAAAGGGTTGCTACACTTTTGGTTCGCCTGTCACACAGTTTGTAGTGCTGCAACTGTTTTGAGCCTGATCATTGTACATTAATTCATTACAAGAACCCATTTTTACATTAACAATCTAATACAATGAAAATAGCTGAATTGGTATCCAAGAGAACTATAACATTCAATCAAAGATTCATAAACATGTATCAATCATAGTTGCTCATTACTTGCCTCATTTGGTGCTTTCGAACTCAATACCCTCTTCTTGACTCAATTGAACCAAAACCCCCAAATACACAAGCTCTCTTCAAATCTGTACAATGGTGAATGCAATGAATGAAAGCTAATTAGCATGCATGAGATTAAATTGGGTTCTATTAGCCATTAGCCATGATTAAACAAAAAGAGAAAGATAAAAAAGGGAATTTCTTACCAATAAAGAGGATGGAGATGTATGGAAAGAGATAATGGTTGAAGAAGATGAAATAGAAGAGGATGAAGCCAATATCCACACATGCAAGGTCCCTTGTGTTTCTAACCTTGGAGGAGTTTAGATGAGAGATGTGTAGGGAATGTTTCCAGCCACATACAAGGAGACGAATAGGAACTTGGAGAGAAGGATAATGAAGAGGGTGCCCCAAGCTCCAACTAATTCTCCAACATGCAGGGCTCTTCTAGTATGGAGTTGAAGAATGAGGAAAGGAATTGGAAATAAAGAGAGAAAACATAGAGAAATTCTCTCAGTAGGATGGAAGAGGAAATGAGGTGAAGAACGGTGGGAGAGGGGTTCTAAAGGGAACATTTTGGGCTTCATTGCATGCAGGTCCATATGCTTAAAAGAGAATTTGGGAAAAGGGCTTTGGTATTGAGCTGGGCGTGGAAATGGGTCAAGTTGGGTCCGTATCAACTGGGTCAAAACATGAAGGTTAATGCTAATGACATACTTTATGAAATGCACATGAAGACCTATAAAAACTACAAACATATGAGCGACCCTAAATTATTCAAAAGGTCAAGGTACTACCTGACAATGTCAGAACCCCACTAATCTACCTAAATCCATCACAAAATCATCCAAAACAAAAATTAGACACCTAATTAAAATTAATTAGGTACTTATCACATTAAGGCGGTTCGGGGTCTTACACTTGGTCCACACATCTCCATCATTTGTGAGTGTGGGCCTCATCTTGACATTCATGTGACCCCTCATCTACTTTTCAAATTTCAAATCCACTTGGTTGAGCATCTAATTCGTGGAAATCCATGATCTTCCACAAGTTTCTATCTAGATATACTATGATTACTATCAGGGCTCCACCATATATAGTGATCGTTGTTCTGGTGGGGCCAAAACTGATAGATCATAGACCCCAATAATGTAACCAGAGAGATTTTTCTTTTTCTAAGTTGGCGTACCGGTTCACAAGTGGTACTTTTCTTTTCTTTCATTTTTTTTTTTTTTTTTTCCAATGGAGGGTTCCAACCCTTTGGGTTTGACTAAGTCCTCCAAGCCATAGAAAAGTCGGGTAAAATCCCTGTGGCCCCAAGGCAGTAGCATAAGTGGACTCAACATTCGATTCCTAAAGAGAAGGAATCGGGGGTCGATATCAAGACCTCTAGCTCCAAAAGAAAGAGCAACCATGGTCCTAACCACTCGGCCAAACTTTAACATAAGCATCCACAGATTGATCCTTGACAAGTGTGTGAAATTACGGTGACAACACCACTCAACTGTAAATATGAATCAATCACTAATTCTCTGCTCAACTAAGTCACTTGAAAAAGGCATTGTGTCAAGGGAAAGTCCACGGAGCCTGAATGGGAGCCCGAATGGGAGCCCGGTTGGGCTCTGTAGCACCGCTGATTGTGTCAAATAACTCGGGTGAGTAACATTAAAAGAAAAAAAAAAAGTTTGGCCTTCGCTAACCGGTGATGGTATATATAATTTAATTACATCATCAGCAGCGTCCAGAAGATTCGAGCGTAACCCAGACGCAGCACTCGTCTGGTCTAAACGCATCACAAAGCTTCTTGTCCCTAATTTCTTAGAAGTGTGTCTTCTTATTAAGTAATCCCAACCGTTGATTTTCGATCAGATTGACGGCTCTATGAATCTTAAAAGAAACTGGAAGTGGACTTTAGTAAGGCTAGAAAATGCTACCACGAGTTGGGTCAAGCGTTCACACATGGAAAGAGAAAGCTTAAGACTTCTAATGTGATTATGTTAGCTCATGAATTCTTGAGCCGAGCCTAAGTTGGCTCAACCCACCACCCTTTCACAAACGGCTTGGGGCGGAACTAGGAGTGCTGGAAGGGGCCATGCCCACCCCTTAAATTGCCAAAACCTCTTTAGATGATTTAGAATTTTAAGACATTTTTAGCCATGACTCCCCATCCCCCAAAGAAGTTTTTTTTTTTTTTTTTAACAATGGCTCCCGCAATTCCTATATCATGGTTCCGCCCCTCCGACCAACTCCATGACAACTCGTTTTTTCCACATCCCATTGCCCATAAGATAACATATTCATTATCATTAACACCTAAGTGGAGAGGTTGACAGTCTTGGTTTATAGTATTAGGAAACATACATGATTTTATGAGATTTAATACACTGATAGATCAGTAGCAAGCATCTTCTTTTTACATGGATAGGGGCAGGCCCAAGAATTCTTCATTGTGGGGCCAGTATGTGAAAGAGTTCTTGGGGGGCTACATATGAGAAATTTATATAGTTTTCAAAATATATAGGGCTTTTTAGAAAAATCTGGATGGGCCATATGTAAAAAACTATGAAAACTTCTAAAGATTTTAGGGGTTTTAGCCCTCCATAGAATGCATGGATGACTAAAAATCGATCCATGCTTGCTGCTATCTTGATTAGGGAGTTGTATAAAGCGTGTTTGTGCATGAGTTGAGTATTAATAAGAGGAAAAAAAAAAAAAAGGATTTTGCAAGTACATTTACGTGCAACTCAAGGTTACCAAACAAACCTGACCTCTACCAATATATTATATATCATTGCTGGCAGCGGCAAAGTTGAATGTATTAGAATAGAGATGTCATGTTTAGTTGTCCATGTCTCTACTGTATAAGTGTATATTTAAGTTTTGAATGACATAATTTGTGAGCAAATGGAGGAAGAAAAGAATGTGCTAATAGGCATTAGTCAAAACACCTTTTTATTATACTTTTGGAGGATAGCCTGAATTAGAAAGAAATGTAGCAGAAGTTAATTGGCAAAGGTACAAGTGCCGATGGTGAGGTTCTTCCAATCAAATTGATTGAATACTGATGTCTGATGGGGCATGGTCTATATTTGATGATATGAATCATGAAAATGAATGGAATGGTCTCAAGCAATTGAGCTCCACGCCCCCACTGAACATTCTTCTCCTGGAATGTAGTCATTGCAGGGAGTTTTATGATTCTGTCCAGATGATGTTTAGAGCCAAACTATAGACTTGGGCCCAAAGTCCTGTCTTAAGATCTGGTACCAGCAAGAGACCAGATGCGTGGAAAAGTAAATTAAAGCTACGTGTGGGGCGAAAATTAACGATCTTCATAATTAAGCATGTGGGTCCTCCTTGGATAGTCAATGTTTGAAAAAGTATCAAAGTTTTATCTTGATATATTGGCTAGGGTTCTTCATGGGCTAGGCCAGCCCAGTTCTGACTTGAGCTTGACCATCATCCGGCCTAGACTGTAGGTCAGGCCGGCGCTTATTATCTTTGCCCATAGTTAGATCTGTACAGGACCTTCGTGTGCCTAAAGACTTGGCCCAATTTTAGCCTAAATGGGCATACTTTGAAATGAGGCTGCCCAGGTTTGTCAAACTTTTAGGCTCTCGAGCTGGATCCTTGCCATGTAACTTGACCCATTTAACAAGAAACAGATGTGTCTGACATGCACCCCTAGTTGTGGCTCTTGGCTCAGAATCTAGATGTGGGCTTCATATTTGCGGTTTATGTTGGAGTCATCACTCGCTTAGGCACAATGATCACCAGAGGGGTTGGGCAAGTGACATTTACCAAAATAGGCTAGATTTGTTGGAATAGGATTGTCAGGATAGGTCTCATCTCTATGTGGATAGAGTTGTTTTGTATTTGGTTTAGCATTAGGAGATGGGTTTAATCTTTCCTATAAAAGGCCCCACTGTAATCCAGACACGGGTCCACTTGTGATCAAGAAATCCTCACACTATATAATCATCCTGAATCATTAGGGGAAAAGAGCACTTAAAAAACTCTTAGACTTGGATGCTAAAAAAGTTGGGTTAAAATGTCCCAATCACTTAAAAGACACGTGTGGTGCTCGATTGAGTATCTCATTTTGGGGAAAAGTCTAAGATAGCTACTCAGTTAAGATCCAAAAGATGCATCTTTCTACCTACTATCAGAATCTCCCCAACAGCTCTTACTACGGATTAGCCTATACTGCTCCTGTTTTTGCTTTTTTGGTCCGAAGCTTCAGGCGCCATTTCGCAGCTGCCAAAGTCACAAGAGCTCGAGCCCATAATACAGATATCCCTTTGTCCCTGTCCAATCCTTTGTGATAAATCAGCCCCAGCAGTTGAGCTGGTTATCTCTGTGGCGAGATCTCCCATTCCCATTCCTTCGATAAGCCAAAATGAATTGGCTAGCAATTGCACAGGTGTTTTCAAGCAGAGGACATTTATCTTTTTGATGTTGTTCTTCAGTTCATTCCACAAAGTAGTGAAGGGAATGACTAACACGATCACGGAAGCACTTGTTGAGCAAAACGCAAGCAAGTTTTTCCTAGGAATTGGCTCCGCCACATACTGTATAAAGCCAAAGAACACAAAAAATGGGATGGCCTCCTTTCCAAACCTATCCTTAGTGGGTTTCCACAAAGCCCTGTTCCTATAAACGCATGTGACAATTTGGATCAGCTCCAGTACTGCCTAAGTCGCATTCAGGCCGCCAATCTTCCTGCTAAGGCCGTCGCCCGCATTCATTCTATACCTACAGAAGAGGAAAAACAAGATGTGGTGTATTCAATTACTTTGTTAGTTGATGTAAAGATTATGAAATTAAAAAAAAATTATCAAAAAAATTGAATGACAATAATTATCTTACCATGTGGCAAGGATGAATGCGAACATGTTATATTATGAATGCTTAAAGTGAGTACTTCTAGTGGTTCACGATCATGAAAGAGATCATAATTGCACGTATAAAAATAGTATAAGCTTGATAGTGTTATACTAACATAAAAAAATAAAAAAAAGAATGATAAAATTTACTGACATGAATGCGGGCAACGGCCTTAGCAGGAAGATTGGCGGCCTGAATGCGACTCGGGCAGTACTGGAGCTTATCCAAATTGTCACATGCGTTTATATAACGCATAGGAACAGGGCTTTGTGGAAACCCACTAAGGATAGGTTTGGAAAGGAGGCCATCCCATTTTTTGTGTTCTTTGGCTTTATACCGTATGCGGCGGAGCCAAATCCTAGGAAAAACTTGCTTGTGTTTTGCTCAACAAGTGCTTCCGTGATCGTGTTAGTCATTCCCTTCACTACTTTGTGGAATGAACTGAAGAACAACATCAAAAAGATAAATGTCTTCTGCTTGAAAACACCTGTGCAATTGCTGGCCAATTCATTTTGGCTTATCGAAGGAATGGGCATGGGAGATCTCGCCACAGAGATAACCAGCTCAGCTGCACTTCTTGCGAATTTCGTATTTCGTAGGGTTGATCATACTGGGGCTGATTTATCACAAAGGATTGGACAGGGACAAAGGGATATCTGTATTATGGGCTCGAGCTCTTGCGACTTTGGCAGTTGCGAAATGACGCCTGAAGCTTCGGACCAAAAAAGCAGAAGCAGGAGCAGTATAGGCTAATCCGTAGTAAGAGCTGTTGGGGAGATTCTGATAGTAGGTAGAAAGATGCATCTTTTGGATCTCAACTGAGTAGCTATCTTAGACTTTTCCCCAAAATGAGATACTCAATCGAGCACCACACGTGTCTTTTAAGTGATTGGGACATTTTAACCCAATTTTTTTAGCATCCAAGTTTAAGAGTTTTTTAAGTGCTCTTTTCCCCTAATGATTAAGGATGATTATATAGTGTGAGGATTTCTTGATCACAAGTGGATCTGTGTCTGGATTACAGTGGGGCCTTTTATAGGAAAGATTAAACCCATCTCCTAATGCTAAACCAAATACAAAACAACTCTATCCACATCAAGATGAGACCTATCCTGACAATCCTATTCCAACAAATCTAGCCTATTTTGGTAAATGTCACTTGCCCAACCCCTCTGGTGATCATTGTGCCTGAGCGAGTGATGACTCCAACATAAACCGCAAATATGAAGCCCACATCTAGATTCTCAACTAGGGGTGCATGTCCGACACATCTGTTTCTTGTTAAATGGGTCAAGTTTCATGGCAAGCTGGGCAGCCTCATTTCAAAGTATGCCCCTTTAGGCTAAAATTGGGCCAAGTCTTTAGGCACACGAAGGTCCTGTACAGATCTAACTATGGGCAAGATAATAAGCGCAGGCCCGACCTACAGTCTAGGTGGTGGTGACCCTACCTTGATCTAGGTCCTCCCTCCCCCACAAAAGTGGGGTGCCCCTTGGGGCTCATCTTATACTTCCAAGGTAAGTATATTTATACCCAAGGACTGTTTTGCTCCCAAGCAATGTGGGAAGCAAGTTCACCACTTCCTTTTGTTTCCATGTTTAACATGTTCAAGGAGTGGTGTTTAGGAGGCAATTTCTCATTCACTCCTAAATGGATTAGAGCAACTCAATACATGTCCATAATCTACTCATAGAGTAGATTACATTCCCATGTATTCCCACCCAAAAGGATAAGTGGGTCCCACTTAGTTTTTGGCTCAAAGTTGACAAAAAACTAGTGTAGCTCTTAGCCATTTTTCCAACGGTGTATTAGTGGATTTCAACGTGAAACATAAGTGTAACTATTCCAAAAAAAAACGAGGTGCGGCTGTTCCAATCTTTCTCATCATTATATTGAAACAACAGAATAAGAGACCTCACACCCACAAACAGAACAAATGAAACTGAGGTGTTATCAAAGATATAATCAACAGAAAAGATGAAAGATCTGAAATCAACACATTCACATTATCAAAGATAGATGAAAATCCTTTTAGAGAAGTGAGATCTGAAATCAATAGCAATGCATTTTACCCAAATCGTATTTGCAGACTATACGAGATGAAAAAAGAAGAGGAAGAAAACAAGAAGAAGGAATGAAGTGAAGTTATACCGTCGCAGAGGGAATTGTTGCTGTTCTTCATGAGGCACATGACCATTAGAGAGGCGATCCTCTCTTCGTCAAAAATGGACTTGGCGGGATTCCGAAGCAGATAGCAGAGGCAGGTCTCGCCTCGGTTGCTAGACACATGACTGGAACCCAGAGCAAGGAAACGCTTGCAGCAGATGGAGTTAACCCCAATTTCCTGTTTGACTAATTATCTTATCAGTCACTTGACAACTTGTGTCTCTTATCTCTTTTTTCCCCCTAGAAATCAAAGATGTGAAGAGGAAAAAGGAAAGAGCGAAAGAACTCGAGGGCATTGACATGAGCAACATCGTCTCAAGTACTCGTCGAAGGTCGTCATCCAATTTCATCTTGCCTCCAAAGCCCAAAGTACCGGTTGAAAGTGATGCAGATGAAGAGGAAGATAGTGATGACGACGACGACGACGATGACGGCAGTGACAGTGAAGATGGAAGCGATGGACTGAATGATGGTAAGTGTGTAGGAAGTTGTAAATTTTCCTAAAATTTGATGTTTATTGGTGTTGAAATTTTTTTTCTTAATTGCTTTGCTTATTGTTTAATCCTTATCAGTTTTCCTTCTGTGCTTCACTTTATAATATTAATCTGCTCTCTTAAATATTCTATTAATTAAGGTCATATCCAGTCTTCAGAACTCATGACTACTTTAAATTGCTAATTATCTGTAAATGTTCATATCTGTGATTCTGCCCTCAATAATAATTGAAGCATCTTCTCACAAAATATTATTCCAACTTCTAATTCATGGAATGTGACAATTTGATCCATAGTTGTTGTAATCTTCACTTGTGAGAACCCTACAATTCTGGAAAGTGGGCATCTTCTAATTATTTTATTGGGAGTTTAATATGCCATTTTTAACAGAAAATTTAGTCATTTCATTTTTTACGTTGTACATGTAGATGCAGGTCAGATCCACGATCAGCCAGTCCATTAGGCCCAAGCCCACTGAAGCCCATTAAAGAAGATTTCCAAATCTTTCCCTTAGATTGTCATCCAAGTCTATATTTCCTATTTTCTAGTAGTAGCTGAATTTTAGGGAAAATTATGAGAGTAATTAGGAAGTTTTATGTTATTTGATTTAAAGTTTATTTTAATTAGAATTGTTTCCGAGAATAGAATTAGGAAAGCAGTGCCTATATAAAGGATCGTAATCTCTTTCATTTAACAAGTTGGTTGATCAATAAAATTCCTCCTATAGTTTTTCTCTCGGTGGTTTGTCTGGTGTGTGAGACCAAGACGTTTGGATCACATGCATCACTATCCCTAAGCCTTTGGCTTGGAGAATAGCCCTTGGGCTATTCTTCCCTTTCCGCGATGCATAACATGTCATGTTTGGATATGAGCTTGGAATAAAAGCAGGAGGAATGGCTACTTTGAATAGACATCCAAAATTCCCTTGTAACAGTGAAAACTTGGTTTGCCAATAGAAATATTGTAACGTGTGTGTGACTCGGATAAATTTTGAAACCCCCTGAAACCAGCAAAATCCTGATTCCAGAAATCCATATGCCTGCCCAAATGTGCCCTAGTTATCTGTTTATCCATCACTGTTTCACTTTGCATATGGACGCATCGATGCATGTTATGTATGCTTTTGTATAATTAGCTTGAAGATTTTGTTGACCTGGTATGTTTTTATTCAACTGATGTTGAGAGTTGAACTTGTTCATTCCTTTTACATTTACTTAACGGACTTGTGGATTTGTTTCACCATGGCTGTGTGATATTTTCATTTTGCATTTCTTCTCGTCAGATGCTGATGATGGGAGTGACTAATTCTGCACTGATGCAGTAGAAAATGCGATGCAACAACAGCTAATTAACCCATGCTCATCAGTTGTACTACAGCTTTTAAATTTTAGTGAGGCAGTTTTTTTTTTCTTTTTCTTTTTTAAAAAATTATTCCTTATTCAGGTAACAGGTACTTGCCAGAAACTAAAGTCCATCTGGGCATGTATAGCAGCTGCAGTCTTTCCTTGTTTTTACAATTTAAATGTGTGGCTCCTTTTCTTCTCTTTTCATGTATCTGTATGGGAGCTGGTACACTAATTTCATGGCCGGATGATATTTTGAGGGTTCATAAATGATACGGACGTGCAGTCATTTAAGAATGTGGCTCTAGGAATTTGTTTTGGAGCACATGTTTTAACATATAGTGATTTACACATTACGTTCTTCATGTGTATTTTGAATGTCAATCCTCTAATCTGATACACCTTTTCCTTCTCATACATGCGTGGGGCAACCTGATAGTTCAAGTGGGGTTGGGATTTTGGCCCAATTGTTTCAATGCTCACCTGGATTTTAGAGAGCTTTGAACGCTTGTGCATGTCTGTAGCGGCTTCGACCTGATGAGTGCCATGGATATTACCTCTTGCATTCATTGTCTCTTTACATTTATTTACTGGGAAATAACATACAAGAATTTGTTCTGGATGACATTTATTCTCTCTTTACTAAGTGCCGTTGGTTTGCATGGAATTGAATTCAAATTCATGGTAAAATGGGTCACAGCAAAGGAATATTAGAAAGGTGAGGGGTGAAAGCATACAAGGTTGGGTTATATGCTAGCCATTCATTTTTCATCTCCCCTTATTTCATTTTTCATTAAAGTGGAGATTATTGGGCCGTCATTCACTTATATTTACCTTTGTTTTTCTCAATTTTAACCACTTTTAGGAATTTATTTCTTGGAATTCTTTGAAAATCAACTCCTTTGGCGAGGGAGTCCTACAATCACTCCCAACTTGTTGAATCTTGAAAAGCAATAGAAAATTCTGACTCTGGATGTTGTTTAGATTTCAGCATGCAGACATTGCCCATTAGCCCTCTTGGGGGGGGGGGGGGGGGGGGGGGGCGCAAACGTCGTCGCACCTGTCTAGTTTTTGGATTTAGAAATGTTACTATAAATTAGAATGTGATGGGTCCAAATGTGGTCGCACCTGTCTAACACGGTTAGTTGACCAAATTTCAACCATTGATTCCTCTTATATCCCAAGATATGTGCCAAAACGTCTTACGATTTACACTATTATAGAAAACGGGAATAAAAACAATCCCTTTTTCCAAGTTTTCGGTCTATGTGGCGTCCACAATCAAGTTCGGAACCGTTCAATAGTTTTGGAAGGTTGAATACAGTAAGATGACCAACTTTCATCCGTTGATTTCTCTTATATCTCGAGATATGTGCCAAAACGTATCACCGTTTACACTTAGAGAAAACGGGAATAAAAACAGTCACTTTTTTCAAATTTTTCGGTTTATGTGGGATCCAAAATCATGGTCGGAACTAGTCATTAGTTCGGGAAGGTCAAACATGGTAAGTTGACCAAATTTCAACCGTTGATCCTTACTATATCTTGAAATATTTATAAAAACGTCCATTAGATCATACAGTCTACAAATTATAGGAATCCTTCCTCCTTCAAAACCTTTAGGTCATGTTTGGCAACGGTCTTCGCCAAGGATTCCTCACCCAAAATCCTCAATCGTGCGGATTTCCTTGTTTGGAATGGCATGGATTTGAAGAGAATGGATTGCAGAAATCCACCCTTTTGAATATTTGTAGAGTTGGACCCCCCCATCGGATTCATGGAATCCGCGCAAGAGGGGATTTGCGGAGCTACAGTACATTTGGACGTTAATAGAGGGCAGACCGGTTTTTGCGTTTTTTTGGTTTTTTTGGGCCCCACAATCAAGATCTGAACCGATAATATTGTTAAGAAGGTCCAAAACGGCTATCTCCCAAAATTTCAGCCGTTGATTCATCTTAGATCTTGAGATATTTGCAAAATCGTCCAAACCGTTAAAATGCCATATTCTGTGATGCAGTGGGCCAAAAAACGGGATTAAACACAGTCCCTTGTTTTCAATTTTCTGGTTCCTGTGGGCCCCAAAATCAAGATCTGAACCGTTAATTATGTTAAGAAGGTCCATAACGGCTATGTCCCAAAATTTCAGCCGTTGATTCATCTTAGATGTTGAGATATTTGCAAAATCGTGAGGGACATTTGCCAAAATGTATTACTGAGCAAACTATTATTGAAAACAGTCCGTTTTTTCTCATTTTTGGGTTTATGTGGGGTCCACGATCAACATCAAAACCGGTCATTAGTTTTGGACGTTCAAACACGGTAAGGTGACCAAATTATAACCGTTGATCCTTACTTTATCTTGAGATACATGTATAAACATCAATTGGATTATACATTCTACAACTTATAAGAATCCTCTCTCCATCCAAACATGGAACTTTCATTGGGAATTCTACTTGAGGATTGTGGCTTTCTTTGGAGATGGAGAGAATCCTCTAAATATAGGATTCTTCACCGTTTACCAAACGTGCCCTTAACTCTTTTCAGGAATCCTATCTGGGGAGGTGTTGATTCTTTGGAGATGAAGATAATCCTCTAAACAGAGGATTCTTCCCCCTAGCATGGACTATTGCCAAACGTGCCCTTAGGGGCTGTTTGTGCAGCTCCGTTTTCAACGGAAAGGGGGAGGAGACAGGGCGCCGGAAAATCCGGTGCCCTGCTCGGTCGTTTGGTGCAGCAAAGAAAGGGGGAGGGTTTCCTCCCCTTTTGAACTATTTTCTTCCGTAAGCCGCGGAAACGGTTTCTCACCTCCCCTGGTCGGAAAGGGTTGCCGCAGAAGAGGAAAACCAGTTTTCCTCTTCTGCGGCGTCTTCCAAACAAACCCTTAAAGTACGGAGATTTCCACTCACTCAAATCCTTGCAGGGGTCCAAACGTGGTCGCACCTGTCTAGTTTTTGGATTTAGAAATGTGACTATAAATTAGAACGTGATGGTACCATAAAATTCATTAAGAATCTGGCTTAATAAACCTTGGGTGACTTAAAAGTAGAACGAAGATCTGGGAGGCCCCCTAGAATTCTGAGTCAAGCCAATAAATCAATATGTATTATGTAGGCCTATGTATGAAATCAAACCTGCTGAAGATTTCTGTAATCCTGCATTTGGGCTGGCTAAAATTTCACTCCGATGAGAACTGGGTATGCCTCCTATTAGAATGAAATTTGGCCTGGCACTACTGCACATCCTATTTTAATTTTGAGCTATTAAATTCGATTTTTTTTTAAGTTGGGCATAGTAAAATTCACATAATGTGTGTTGTGTATGGGAAGGGAAAAATGTTCTTGTGGTATGTTTTACTGTAATCAATTTGAAGGTGAACTCAGATTTTTATGTGAGCCTAGTGTTGGACTCATATTTCTACATGTTGTGAAGAAAACCTATTAAAAAACAAGCTGTTTTCTTCAGATGTTTTCATTGCACCGAACAACACAGCTCATGGTGGTTAGGCAAGGAAACAATGTTGCCCAACCGTGCCACTACGAAGGTGTGTATTTTTTTTTAATATTTATAACGGAGGGTCTCACAGCCCTTTGGATTAGACTAATGCCTATAGGTCCAAGGATAGTCGAGTAAATCCCATGTGCCCTTTTATGAATGCTCTGACTCGTAGGAATTCTGAGTTAAAAGAAGTGGGACTCCACAGTGGGGGGCCCCCTAATGAAAATTCAACTTGGTCAAAATAAAAGCAGCCTTCCCAGTTCCCACTTCCCACTACAATATAAGAGTTCATCCCACCCCAAGACTAACCTATTTGATTAAAAAAAAAATTAATGAATATGCAATAGGATGCATTAATCACATTTAAAAAAATGACTAATGATTATGCAAAAGGATGCATTAATCACATTTATCAACGGTGGATTCAACTTGTGCTAAATCTCTGAATCTCCCAGACATTGGAAGGGTGTTTATTTTGACCATCTCTAATTCTCAATGGGCCCCACTAAAAGTTTCATATCTAAGTCAAAGCCTTAGAGGATCCGGAGTAGCCCTGGACATCAGCACTCATGCACGACGCAAATGAGTTCATTTCAATTTATCAATATTAAAATACATAGAAATCTTCTTTTGCAACAGTTATAGTAAAGACGAAAGGTAAAAAAATTTGTAAGAGGATCGAAGAACCTTTCCTTCTAGGAAAATAGAACCCAAAAAGGGAAAAAAAAATTATATACTTAGCCTTTCATATTTATTTTTATTTTCCATAAAAGATTGTAAATTCAATACATTCCTATGTATTGAATTTACATGTATTTTAATGCAAACAAATGTCCCACACTAACATAAGCGGTCTGGATTGTATGTCTCCTCTCAACGGTAAATGAGAAAATTCTCTGCCCTTTCTGTTCCGACTAGCTAGCAAGTTGCAAGTAGCAAAACTTACGAATCTTGCTAGGGTTTTGTTGCTAGGGTTTCTGTTCTTGGTTTTTCTCAGACTCTTTTTTTTGTTTCGCCTGCTTGTTTGTTAGATTCTCCAATTTCATGAATCGAGAATCGGTTTCGTGTCGTGCGTATCCTCTACGCTTTCAATCAATCTGTTGTGATCGGTCGAGATTAGAGATTAGAGATTAGAGATGCCTCGGACAGTGTCGCGTTCGCCTCCTTACAGGCGCACTAAGTATTCACCATCTCCCATCTCCCACAGATTTAGCAGAAGAAGAAGAAGCAGAAAGGATCGAAGCCCTTCTCCTAATCATTCATTTACTCATAGCAGAAGGTGATCTTTTCTCTTTTATGATTGATACTTCTGTGTGGTAGTTGTCATCTTCTTTCCTTTCTAGATGCAATTTGTAAGTGTTTGTGTTGTTGTTGTGCTGAACTAGTTGGTAATGATTGATTGCTCTTACTTTGTGTTTATGTATTTGATTTCATTGTGCATTTAGGAAATGAAAAGCTCTGGTTTCCGCCAAAGATTGTGACTTTTTTTTTTTTTCGCTCTGCTGTTCGTATTTGTCATTTCTTTTTAATCAATCAAAGAAGATTTTGCTGATAGTAAAAAGTGTTCGGCATCTTCCAATAGATAATTTCTTGTTTGAGGGGTGTTTTTTCCCCCTTTTTTGTGTGTGATATCCAAATTATGATTGGAGAAGCAATAATGTAGAGGTTCTTATTCATTGTAATCATCGTCGTCAACGTCATATCATCATTCTATCTCCCAGAGGAAGGGAGGGAGGGATAGAGAGTATACTTGCATGGTTTGGTGGTAGATATTTGTATTAAGTTATATGTGAATCAGAGGAGCTAAGTGATATGCTAATTTGAATATGCAAGAGTTGTCATGCTGGATAAAAGCGAGAATACACAATCTGAAGGCACAGAGTCGATTAGTTCTTTAGATTAAGCATGAACTTTTATTTTATTTTACAGTGGTGATACGTTTATTTTATTTATTTGTTATTCTTTACACATGGAGGTAAATTGATGGTTGCATGATCTTATAAATTAATGGGCAAAATCTGATGGTATTGGCTGGTGACTCTTGTAGTTCTTTCAATGCTATGCTTTCATGGTTAGTCTTGATTAATTTTTGCCTGCTTCCTTCACCTTTACATCTGTTGTGATACATTAATTCGCATGGATGACGTTGGAGGACTGTTTCTTGTGTATGTCCATTCAAGGTAATCGTTCATGTTTTAATTGGTTATTCTGATTGAGAGGATAATTGAACTATGAATGTGAGATGGAGAAAGATGTTAATAACGGGTTCAGGTGGAACATCCAAGCAGTTTAAGAGTGGAAAAGAAGATTTTTACCTTATAAAAATAATCAACTAACTTTAGGTGGTGCCCATCTAATGGGAAGTAAGCAGGTGTTTGCGGAGGGTTGGTCTTTGGTTGTTCAATCCTTAGATACGAGTTCATATGGTAAAGATGGAGCACACAGCTTAACCGTATGTGGGGGCAACTGTACATTCTGTATTGTGAAGCTAGTATACAGTATACTAGCAAGCGGGGTAAAATAAATTGAACTTAAACACTATGTTCTGGGTTTCATTGCTTAAGTTGTTTCCCTATAACTAGTTACTTTATCATGCAGGCGAAAAAGCCCTCTTTCCCAACGACGCCACAGAAGTCGTTCTCCATCTCCTCGGTCAAGGAAAAGTCATTCTTCTTCTCCCCGGCAGTGTGAAAGCCGTTCTCCTACACCTAGGAGATACAGGAGACAGACAAGTTGGAGTAAAACAAAGTCCCCTTCACACAAGTCTCGAAGCCCAAGCCTGTCAATAGAGCACGAAAATGCAAACGAGAGGTCGAGAAAGGAAGAGGAGGCAAAGAAAAGGTATATCCATCACCACCTTTTTATGTTTCTTATACTGTCATTTTATGATTTTTTTTAGTGTCTTAGATGGTTATTTTGGAGGCTTTTAAAGGTCTTTCATATTTACCAGATGACCTGCCGAAAGAATCTGCTACTTCATTGTAGTTCTGTTCCAAATTTAAATTATGAAAATACATTTACCACAAACCTTTCAATTGTATTTTTCCTGTTAGTCGACAAGCCATGGTTGGTAGGGGGGGGGGGGGGGGGGGGGGGGGGGGGGTGGGGGGGTGGGGGAATGTGATTTACATGCATTGTATCTGAATACTATTGAGAATTAAATGGTAATTGTATTCATGAGAAGGAAGTATATTGATGCAGGATGCCCTAGGGTTGATTTACTTCGCACCTAGGGTTCTAAAGCAGAATAGGCCATAGGGGTCCTTGAGTCGGTACCTATACGAGCCTTGGATTCATCATCAACCTTAAAAGAGCATAAGGGCCTTTAATGAAATTTCATTAGATTGAATAGTCAATAGTGTTGGCATGTTCACAATATTTGTGAGTTTCGTTTTGTCGCACAACAATAATAGAAATCATATATTCCTACTCTCAGATGAATATTTGATCAATCCCTCTATGTTTTCTAAAACTCTCTCTCTCTCTCTCTATCTCTCTCTAAAGGATTTTCTTTTAAAATTTAAACGTTGTTTTGATGAACTTATAATATTTCATGTGTCAGAACTACATTCTAATCCAAGGACTGAAATGTGTTCATGATTAGTTTAAACCTGCAACAGGTTGTTTGAGATTCTTCACCACTGAATTTTCTGAAGGAAGCTACTGCTATAGTTCAACTTGTTATAATTGATGATCCAATTGCTGCCTCGTTTATCTACTGTTCACCACTTTGAAAACTCATTTGTTTGGATCAGGAATCTGTTAGAGAGGTATGCCTTGTAAGCATAAACTTGTATTTAGCGTCTAGATGGATGGAAAAAGGTGTCAGTCATGTGAGAGTGTCACATTGCATGCTGAGTCAGTTGTAAAAGGATTTCGCTAGGAAGTGTTGCATTTTCTTGTAGTGGTGATCATATGTCCCCTAACTTATTCCTTGTCCCGTCAGGCGTCAACAAGAGGCGGAGCTCAAACTACTGGAAGAGGAAACCACAAGAAGGTTGGAAGAAGCTGTTCAAAAAATGGTTGAGGAGAGCTTGAACTCTGAGGAGGTTAAGCTGGAAATACAGCAACGTCGAGATGAAGGTCGGAGAAGACTAGTAGCTGAGGTTGCAGCTGAGCTTGAGAAAGAAAAGAAAGCTGCACATATTGAAGCTGAGGAGGAAGAGGTACAACCTTGAATGTGTAGATAAATTTCTGTTGAATTGCTGTTCTCTTGTGTGCATATATCTTTTTTTTTAAAATGCTCTGACATAATTCAGGAGGCCTATTAGGCGGTCTATAGCCTGTGAAACATAATGCAGGAGGTCTATTAGTTGGTCTTTGTCCTGTGAAATAGTTTGGGCGAACAACGGGATCTACCTGCACCAATCTGTGTATGTCGGCAATACTGTGGTTGTGTCACATCCCGGTCCAAATTACCCTAGCCTAGGGCAATCTCCAAGATGTGTCATCCGTACTCCCGCGTGCTGTACCTGTCTCGAGCCAAATACAACACACGAAGGAGAGAAAACAACTTTCTATACACGTGAGTAAGAACTCACTAGAACACATCAATAGCAAGTAATTATAGTGGAAACTGTATTTCATTCATGTGAGGTATCAAATTCCATCCAGTCCATTTAACGTTTCAGGTTTTATACAAAAGAATAATACAATTATATACATTGTTTTACAAAAGAGGGTGTATCAAGAACCCTATATGAACAATACCAAGAGTATAAACAAAAGAATGAGTTAAACCTAAGTGTGGCCCACACAAAAAGGGGCTAGCCACACAATTGCAACAACTCCAAAATATTATTACGCACTCCGAGGCGGTCGATCAAACGGCCGAAGACTGTGGCCACTCTTCTAACCCTGAAGATACCTTTTGGGTAACCTTCTCTCCCTCCTTGGCCTTCTCAGGGCTGGAGACTGCACCTGTGACTGTGACACCAAAAGTAGTATCATCAATACGACGATTAAGCAAGTATAGGCAATAATAAGGGAGTACATAATGTATCAAATTGGATTTAGGACGAATAAATTAACAGATGTCAATAATACGTATCAACTAAGCAATGTGTGTTAAGGAATAAATTTATGTATTATGAATCATATATATAAGAGAAACATACTAATTGGCTACTACCTTAAGCTCATCCTCTCAATAGAGAGCAAATCTAGTTGGGATGTCACCAGCTGCCCGGCCAAAGGCTAGCTAGCTACCCGGGTCTAGAGTCCCGGTGCTCCAAATGACTTACTACAGTAGTCTTAAACAATTAAACCAAGTGTAACCCCATCGGGTATCATGGGGTCGAAGCTAAGTAGTGCCGACTCGATAAAATCAAATGATATTCAAATAAAAACCGGAATTGAGTAAGTTTATATTCATTTTGTCATAATCAAATCGAATAATGATTGCCTATACTCAATTGCTTACTTGATCCTCATTTCCAATGATTATCAATTGGACATATAATATAAAATTACAACTGAATATAAAAGATTAATCCTCGAAGGAATACAAACGTTATAATCAATCTTTGGAATAAGAGTTGATATTAAGGATGAAATTATGCTTCAATATGAATTACGATAATTGAAGGGAATTAAGACATTTATACTAACCAATACATTATTATCATCTTCAGTCTTCCACCATCCAATACAAGTTTGGTCAAGAAAATCAACGTAATAATACCTAATTAGGTGTCACTCTTTATGAGAAGTACGTTGAATTTCCAACTAACCTTCATGGCATAGTATTAAACTAAAGGATACCCATTGAACTAGTTAATAAGGTTAACGGGTCCATTCTAGGGTCATAAGGTCATAAAATTCCTAAATTCCTATGGGATAAAGGTAAGCACCTTAATTATCTGTTAGGGTTGATTAAGGTGGGTTGTGATGGATTAAGGGTAATAATTCACCCCTACAAATGGGTTGGAAAAGGCCCACTCAATTATTTTTGGTTCGCTCGAGCGGACCCTTTCCAGAGGATTAGTCGTTCGCGCTACACAATTTGTTCGCTTGAGCGAGGGTTCCAGGAGGATTGATCGCTTGAGCGGATCCATGTTCGCTCGAACGAACCCATCCAAAGAGGTGTTTGTTCGAGCGATCCTCTCTATTCGCTCGACCCTTTGCTTCAAAAGGTAGTTCGCTCGAGCGAAGTGTCAAGTTCGCTCGAGCGAGCTCTACAGAATTTCTGGATTCAGGATTCTGATTCGTTTCTTCTTCCTTCCATTTCTAACTCCATTTCCACTTCACACCTACAGAAAATAGAGCCTCCCCGCTCCCTATAAATATAATATCAACTCCTCCAACCATTCATAACTCAAAATTATAGAAATTGGGGCAAATCCATTTATTAATACAAGAAACCAAACATTAAGAAAGAAACCACTTGAATCAATGAAGTTAGACAAAATGTAAAACCAAATCATGCTTATACTTGCCTCTAATAGTGCTTTTCCAACTTTCTCACTCACTTGACTCAAGGAAACCCAAAAGCCCCGATGTATCAAACCCTAATCACAATAATCATGGAAAACACATGAATGTGCATATCCCTAAACTCTAATGCAACTCCTAATACACAAGAGAAGGTGTCTTGGCTCTTACCTCTACAAAGTTTGAAGTTGAGAAGGGTAGAAGGTGATGGTGGTTCTCGTGTCCACAAGAGAAGGAGGTTGAAGAAGATGAGGAAAATGATGATGAAGAGGAGAGCTTCCTAGCTCCAAGGCACAAACACCAACTCCTTAGTAGTGATTGAAGGAGGAGAGGATTGGAGGAGAAGAGAATTGGAGAAAGAGAAGAGAGTAGGGAGGAAGAGAGATGAAAAAAGAAAGGAAGGGAAGGGGATAAGGTTATTTATAAGGAATAAAGATGAGATTTTTGCAAGAAAGTCCACTCAAAACAGTTTATTTTCATTTCGAGTTATATGGGAGTTCATTTTCTTAAGAGTTGGTCAAATGAGGTAGGGTCTATTATGAAAATTAATGTACTTGTCAAAATACATGTGATGACGCCATTATGACATGCAAATGATGCAAAATGCTAAAATCTGTAATTACGAATAAGCTCTTGACTCTACTCAATCTCAACTCTATTCCAACTCACCTATTCACGGTTCCAAACTCAACGAACTCAGCCAATAGAGACTAATAAGTATTAATTACCATAATTAGCAATTAAACATAATCAGTTTAGCTAAAACACAATTAATTAGTGATAATCGAGATTAAATCGGGTCGGGGTGTTACAGGTTGGGTCCATTGTATCCACCAATGAAGCTTCGCATACGACAACTGAATGATTGAATGCGTCCAGGCTACATTGGTTCTCCTTAGACCACTCAGTTGGGGCAAAATGTGTAATTGTCCAAAAACCTTGAAATTTCCTAACAAAGAGGTGTTTGCTTTCTGCATATTTTTCTGTGTTGGCGCACATGGTGTTGTGGAATTTGTCTTGCTGTGGACTCATAAATTTTTTGTTTAGGTTATTATTTATTTGATACATTGTAGAATGTCATAAAGACGCTGCTGGTGCAATCATTATGGAATGATCAAGGACCACCCTTGCATTCTTCTCTGACCACGAACCTTTTCTTTGAAGTAATGGGAGAATTTGATCTGGTTGCACAGAAACAAGCACAGAAACAAGCATGGAAAGAGAGGGAGGAGCTTGACAAAATGCTTGAGGAAAACGAGAGGAAAGTAGCAGCAGCTCAGAGAAAGGAAGCTTTAGAACAGCAGCCAAAAGAGGAGGAAAGATACAGGGAGTTGGTGCAAATCCAACGAGAAAAGGAAGAGGCTCTGCTACAGAAGAAAATGGATGACGAGGAAGAGCGGGCAAGTCAGATGAAGCTGTTGGGCAAGAACAAATCTCGCCCCAAGCTATCATTTGCACTTGGTTCAAAGTAATGATTTGCACTATGTTCTAAGTTTGTTTTCTTGCCGAAAGGTGTGGAGCTTTGGAGTTGCCATCATGCTTGGAAATATATTTGAGAAAATGCCCTTGAATGAATACTCAATTGAATATAAAACTGAAAATGCATGTATTATTTATGTGAGTCTGGTTTTTCGAAGTTATTTTGACAGGGTTTGCATGTTTGGTTTTCTTAGAGTTGGTTTACTGGTTCTCTGGTTCTTTAGATACGGTCACCTTTTGCTTTCAAGAGTGCAGAGCAGAGCAGAGATCACAATTTGTACGACCATCTCATGTCACTGGAAGAATCATATTGAGCCAACTCCAGTGGCTCTCACCAGCTTGGATTTCTAGCACTTTTGTTGCAAAACATATCCAGAGTTAACATGTAGAGCACCTTCAATTGGCAGTTGTCAGGGCATTATAAAAGGCAGCACAACCCCGGCTCCAATCAGGCAGCGTAAGGTTAAAAACCATAGTAAAAAAAACTCTTGGGGCTACACCAGAACAGAGGAGAAAAAGACCGGACGGCCTTACCAGTACGGATTTATTTACCAGTTCTGCCATACATCATAACTGAAGTTATGGCCAAACTTTGTTTCTTATACCCATTTAAGGTTAACAAAGGGGTAGCCCAATGGGATTCCCAACTGCTTCGAGATCTATCTATGGGTCCCACTCTACTGCATGTTCCGGTGGTCCTCTCCCATGTGCCTGTGTCGGCATTCACTCCTACATTAGTCTCGGGTCTCTCAAGGGTCCAGCCACCTTAGCTAGCACAGGCGCATTAAAAAAAGTTCCTTTAAACTGATGAGGAAAGAATGGGAAGAGTTTTGCTCATAACATAAATAAGAATTTTGGTTCTGTACAGTGAGTCACAATTACAAGGAAACAACCATATATACACTTTTTCCCATTCGTAGCATAATTTACAACAAACAATCAGATTGCCTTCAGAATAACTTTGCTGGATGCTCTGATCCCCTTTGCTGCAGCGTTTACAATTGCCCTATGCTGATACAACCTGCAAACCAGGAAAGTGTAAAAAGCATGGAAATTCTCAAACATTAATCATATACCAATAGTTTCTGGTGTTTTAAAAAACAAGAAATGTATATAAGTTCGTGCCATATTATTTAATCAGAAGATTTTTTGCTAAGCAACCAATCCATAAGATCCAAGAACTATTTTCAGGCCAAATTATGATCTGGCATCGGGCCCAATATGACACATGACTTCTAGTCGGTGGATTGTGTCTTAACCACAACAACAACAAAAACAGACGAACTTGTTAAACTTTGACGCTACAAGGGTTAGGATAACTGACAGGGTGAAGTTCCACTCGGATGAATTAGCAGTCTTTTGATGACATTAGTGCACAGTATATTATATACATGCAATGAATTAGGCAGTGTTTGACCACATGAAACAAAAAGTCAATGAATAGACTGATCTTAATTTTGCTTTCACTGGTACACTGCTATTCACTAGATTATGCTTAAAATAATTAAAAAACGTAGAAAAGAAACTAATAATGGGGTTTTAAGCTAAGTACATCTATTGTTCTCAAAAGATTATGTAGCTCTTTTCTTGCTTTTGAACAAAACCTTAACACATGTAAGCACTCAATACTCATTGATCGCACTCAATACTCATTGATCATTCATACTCAAGAAAATGGTACAATTGGAAGCCAATAAACATCCCATTTACTGCATAATATGGGATGCTACGTCATTGGTACATTGATACATACTAGCCACCGCACAGACTATAGAGTGGTCAATTGTTGTGAACTGTCAGCGATAATTTTATTGACTGTCCTCCCAGCGATGACCTTTTCAGTGGTTTTGATGTTTTAAATTCATCATCCTGGCACAAGTTTGTGCTCATAATGGTTGATCTAAGAGATTACCCACTGGTTGGTTGGTTTGAATTCTATCGTGTTGCAGATAAGCTTCTCGATATCCATAGTAAAAGCACAGAAATTCAACAGGTCCTTATTGAAAATTAGGCATTTCTTTTCATATTTTGTGGGTTGAAAATTTGGCATAATTTTTTTTTAATAACAGAAATTGGCATCATGTTAAGCTTTTCAAAAGAATACAGGAGAAAAATAGGTACGACTATTACCCTGCCAGAGCGATTCCCCAAGTCGACAAGGCATAGATGATCTTTGCAGCCTCCCAGACTTTTCTCATCTTCTTCCACTTGTTCATGTTACCCAAGGCTTTCATTACAGCTGACAGTAGCCAAAATTTAAAACATATAATTCTGAGTATACAGATTCATCAATGGAACTTGAAATTAATTAGAAGCACAATTCTGTTTCTAGCAGACTGCTAGTCTCAATGATAACATCCAAAATAAGGAAGACCTGGCCAATTAAAAATGGGAAAAAAGAAGCAGCAAGAATTGCTGTCTTAGGTTTAATCCCTACTAGAAGAAAATGCAAATGCCAAAGTTATCTTCAATCCCATACTCTAGAAAGTCAGACTAAATCCTACAAGCCTTGTCAACTTAGAACTCTGCATATATGTGTTAAATCTTCCATATGGATCAAACCATTTAGAGAAGGATGGTTGAATTTTCCTCATTTATTGATTTTTGGTTTGCTTGCATACCAAAAAGATTAAAGGAAGAATTTTACAGACATCGATTAGACCAGCTATGAGCTGAATGTTGGTTAGTTAGGAAACAACACATTCAAAAAATGAGTGTAGCAGGAACGATAATGTTGAGATGGATGTGAGGTGAAATCAGAAAAATGAGTGCATTCAAAGAGCATTTGGAGGTAGCATCAATAGGTGATAGATTAAAAGAGACTTGTTTGAGATGGTTTGGACATGTCCAACGAAGGTTAACAAAGGGTTGAATGAACAAAAGTTTTTTTGTGCGAGTTGATGGCCTCTCAAGCAAAAGGGGTAGGGATGTTTCTGGGGTGAGAAGGAATGGCTGGGATGGCTGGGATCCTTCTCACCCCATACCTTCCCATTCATGGTCAAAATGCATTTATATAATAAAATGCATAGATTTTACAAATGAGACCATCAACTTTGGCCTCATGCACGTTAAATCTTGAGGTCAAAATCATCCACTCAGAACCCCAACATGGGTACAAAGTAGAATTTTTTATGCTCAAATGTCTGAAAGATTGAAAGGATGATCTACATCTCACAAATGAACGACTCCAAATTACTAAATGAATATCAGTTGTAACAGTTATACAAAAGTAGTGAAAATTTTATATCACATTTTTCTAATTCTTCCCTAGCGGAACGTGAGAGATTATTGTTTGATTTACCCAGTTCTGTAACACATTCAAACATTGAAGAATCGGTCTACAGCCAAAAGATTTAAAACACAAGAGGAGATTTGCAGAAACTTACTCTGCTGCAGTTCCTCTGGTTTCATGTCCTGCAATATAAATATAACCAATTGGTCTTAAGTACTGAAAACAAAATAGCATCAAAGTGAATAGGTGTTAGAATATCAATACCTTAGACTTCGGGCTAGAGAGAATGCATTGGGCTAAGAAATTGGCTACACCGTCTACCACTTGCTCCTCACTAATAATCACATAATTTTCATTATCAATTCCACTCCATTCTTCCGTATTACTTGGAACCATTTCTTCTGTTACCCACACCCACCAACTAGGTTCTTCAGGATCAACATTGACCATGTATTCTACACAATGCAAATCTGCTTCTATTCCAACAGCCAAAACAAAAGAACAAATCAACACAATATTCCAGTTTAGCTTGATGTTTTTTTATCAGTAAAATAACTCAAACCTGAAACCTGGTGGTTGCAATAATGAGAACCTTCAAACTGTGCAATGGGTTCTTGTCATTAGCTCAATAATCTAGAATCACAACATTTCATCCTGATTTGATGATTGTACACTTCTAGGTTACCAAGTATCAAAACCTAGATGTAAGGAGCCAAATGCAACCAAAGCAAACTGAACAAACTAGGGATTTACTAGCATTGAAGTAAAGCAAATTGAAGTTTCTTTGGAAGAGAAATCAAGAACCTGTGGCTTCTTTGAAAGGGAAATTGTTGTTTGGTGTGATCCTTGATGCCTGATGGAGTGACTCGAGTTGACTCAAGAAGCGTGGAGAGTCTACAGTAGCTACTAGACGCAGATACAGCTACATAATAACAACAGTTGATCACATTGGTTCAGATACTACTTGTTAATGAGAAAAATTGTGATTGCAAAATACTAATTATGAACATAAGAATTAAATAAGAAGTCAGTTTGAATTATATTATGGAAGGGGATTATGTCAACATAAGATTTAAAAAAAAGCCAGTTTGAATTATATTACGGAATGGGAATAAGACAACATCATCATCAAAGACTAATCCTTTCTATCAGGGGATCAGATTTGAGTTTTACTCTACCTCTCAACCCGGTTTAAGTCTTAAAGTCCATTCTCTGGGTAACTCCATCTACCATGTTTTTACTCCATTGTTTCTTCATTGGTCTTCTACCTTCACCAAGTTCATTGAACTTGTGACACTTCACCACACGTATTCATTCCTAATTCTATCCTTTTGCCCAACTTCATAAACTCAGCATAGCTTGCATAAGCATCTCAGTCACAAACACTTCAGCTATAATTCACAATTTTTTCTCTCTTTTTGAGAAGGTAACAATTTATTAAACAAACAAAAACATAACAACAAAAGGGGGAAAATATATCTAAGACTCCATTGAAAACATCCCTGTTTTTCTTGGGCTATTTGCATCCATATTCCTAGTCAATAAGATATTAAGGACAAAGTGACCTCTAGTCCTCTACCATGCAACAAGTAGCAATTTTTTGTCAATACATCCAGAAATCTACTAAGGAAAAGTTGACGCACACAGAGCTCATAAATTGAATCGCCCTCCACAAAAGCATTAAAAAAACACCTCCCCACACCCCATAAGGGGAGGAGAGAAAACTTCAGCTTCAATTGAGTTCCCCTGCACCAATCCCTAAATAATTCCTCATGACCAAACCAGCCCCCATCTTTAATGATCCCATCAACTGGGGCATAATTTTTAATAGCAGAACCAAGTTACTATAGCACCCTTCCCATTACAAACCTCCTTCTTCCCAGAAAAAGTAATTTACCCATTGTGTTTCATAGGCATTCCAAGAATACACATCACATTTAGAGCTAATTACACCTCTTGTTTGTTCAAAAGGGAAAAAACTCATCTTTCCAGATCCTGCCCCCACCCAAAGCGAACAACAAATGACAATCAGATCTGCCAAACGATGTTGGAAACAACCAAAAGTAAAATCACAAGAAACTATGAGAGAGAGAGAGAGAGAGAGAGAGAGAGAGAGAGAGAGAGAGAGAGAGAGAGAGAGAGAGAGAGAGAGAATTATAACGCGTGATGAGAGAATTGAAGAAGCAAGATGACGTACATCGGGAGGGCAATCTTTGGATAGAGCGGAAGATTGGGAGAGGCCTCGGAGGAGGTTGAGATTCTCCTGCAATTGGGTTCGAAGGCGTCGATTCTCCTCCTCTAGAGAAGAGATCTCTTCCTCTAGAGAGGCGGAGCCGTGGCGGTGGTGTTCAATGGCGTTCCACGCCAAGTCCGCCACCCCCAACACCGTCTCCGCCACCTCCAAGGGATGGGCGATTCCATGGCCATGACCCACCATAATCTCTCTCTCTCTCTCAATTTCAGAAACCCTAGTTCCTTTTCTCAAAGATCTTGATCTTCCTTTTTTGGGGAATTTGGAGAAACCCTAGCTTCTACATCCAAATCTCTCTCTCTCTCTCTTTTGTTGTTTGGGTTGGAGAAGACGGCGGCAATTATTGGTTGTATATGTGAGTCTTCCACCAGGCAGTAACTTTGGAGCGTCTTGCACGCTTCCTCTGAGCTGGATTTGTGTACCCCACTATGGAGCCCACATAGTGATCATCTGAACCGTCTAAATTGAATGAAATCTTGTCTGGTGATATATGTTCAGAATTTATTTTACTAGAGTTTGGACCCATCATAAAATTAAGCACAAAATTAATAATATTATTAACCGATTCTTATATGTTAATTATGTTATTACTCATATGCTCAATCTTATCAATACCCTTATATTTTGAAGAATGTTTACTATAAACTTTGTCTCACAAACACTAACCTTTCCAAAAAAAAAAAACACTCTGTCTTACAAGTTTTGTCTATCATGATTTTACCTACCAAAATCTGATTGATGCGATAAATGGGGTGGAGGTGGGGTGAATTGAGGCATCCAAATTCCAAATACCAAGCTCACCCATGTCCTCACTTCAACTTGGGCCTCTTTGTTTTTATATAATTGAATTCATGAGAATTATAAGAATTTATATTTCTTCAAGTGGTTAAAAATCAAGAATCAAATATGCATATAAAAAGATTTACTATCTAATAACCTTCCCTTTAGTGGAAGTTGAAATGCTGGTTTGTATCCTATTATCCTTCACTTACAATCAAGAATCAATGATGCATATAAAAAATTTACTATAGAATAACCTTCCCTCTAGTGGAAGTTGAAATGCTATTTTATATTCTATTATCCTTTACTTCTTATCTCTTTAATAATCCTTCAATTGAGTTGATTTGATCAAATTCAATATACTTTTGCTTGATCTTACCTACTCTTATTTTAACAATGATACAATGCAATAATATTTATTGACACATCCGGAGATCGATCCTTAGACAGCTACATGAGGATGTGACGCCTCTTCCATAGGCTATTCTCGACTCCTATCAAGCTGTCTCGTATAAAAGACACTGTTTTATTGTTGCTACTGAAAATGACAAGTATTATTCCCAATTGGGTGCATAAGATTGTTCGAGTGAAGTTGAAAAGGGGGTCATAAGATAATCTCACTGATGGTCAATGATCAAACAGTCTTTATTTTAATTTAAAACCTAGAATTTTGCACTCCTTCCATCCATGTCTTCATCCTTTGGGGTCAATCTAAACAACCGCAAGAGAACAATGATGGTCTCATCTACAACTTCAACCTTGACCCTTCGTGAATCCCAACTTTTCCATAACCAATTACAAGTAAACTGAGTTGCTTGCTCTCAAGAACTATGATACCCAGATACGGGACAGATACGCTATAGACATGATAAGGACAGATTTTACATGGAAAAAGTGAAGTATTGGATACGATACATCACCCATTTTGAAGTATCCGTGCATCATAACTCAAGAGGCAGCATGTGGTATTGTTGTCCAAATCCAAACTCCCATTCCATTGAACAGTTTGCAATTCAAGATATTTCTCAACTGAACAATCTTCAAATATAGCTAAAAGTAAAAGAACGAAGGAGAGTCGAGATTTCCCTGTTCAACTCCTGAAAGTTCCACCAACTTTCAGAGTAAGAATGATAATTGTTACAATGAATTGTTTTCAAATATCATTAATTTCATGAGAAGCAATGCCCCCTATGATCGTGAAGCAATCTCCTCTGAAAGGATTTTCCTGACAGCATTTGCAAGATCCATGACATGCTGGTCTTTACAACCTATATCAAAGAAACAAAAGAACATCAGATGTCAACTGCCAATATGGAGGTCTAAAAGAACTCGATGAAAATGTAAGGTCCTTTTCATCCTACTTCATATATGTAGGACCTGCGGTTCAGTGTTCCAGACAGTTGATGTCATGTGTGAAGACACAAAAGGAGATTATCCCACAAATCTCTCAGGTCGGAAGAATCCAAAGTTTTCAATGGATGGCTACAGATGGATGATTAATGATAAAAGCAATAGTTGAGTAGAAAAGGCTAAAGAATATATAGATAGCTAGGATCTTCATTCTTCCAATCTAAGAGATTTCTATTGATGGTGGATACACCTCACAATCTATGATGCATGGACACTTCAAAATGGGTACCGTATCGTGTCTCATATCCGATACTTCCCTTTTTATGCGTAAAAACCGTGTCCCCACCATGTCCATGGCATGTCCCTCTCATAGTCGTGCTGTATTTGGGCATCATAGCCCACAATAGTCTGGATAATCTGAGCCATGGATCCCACTTGTCCAGGGAAGGGCTGCACACCGCCAGTTACAGAGTTGCTAGACAGGATCCCATATTCCTCAAGGAACTTACCAAACTGAAGAAGAGCAGTTTCGAGCTGAAAAAGGTAGTCCCTGTTGGGTCCTGAGGGGCCTTCTGCATTGACGATTTGGCTGCATGCAAACAAATGAAGCATCTTTAGAGACGTAAACATATTTTTTTTTTCTGAGGGAAAAGAACCAGGAAACATGGAAACGAAAAACATACTGCGCCATTTCCTCAAGTGATGCAGGGCCTAGGTAGTTCCTATTGAGGTTCTTGTCTGGAGAAGCTATATATCTAAATGGATCAAGTGCCAGATGGGTTATGTTCCACACCATGGATAGACATGTTATATAAGAGAAGGATGCAGTCGATCATTCTGCCACTTACACCATTATTCCAGATACTGCTGGAGATAGAGACGTTGGGTCCTGAAAATCATTTAGCATTAGCAATTGAAGAGTTTTGCAGTGGGAGCTTCATATCTAATCACTTCAATAGAAATAAATAAAACTTACTGTATAAAAATCAAGATAAGCCTTCTCATCATATTGCTTTTCTCTTACTTCCAGATACTGCAATGCAAACCACAATGGTAAATATGCCTTCAATTGCAATGTGATGACATGCAATTTAAAAAAAAAATGCAACCATGTACAATGTAACATTGTGCGGGATGCGATGCCCTAATGAATTGAATATCAGAAGAAAATAATACAGTTTTCATGCAACCAAAAGAAAAATAAAGACATCACTAACCTCAAAGTAAGGACCTGATCGAGGACAATAATAACTGATTGAGGGAAGAATAACAGTCTAATAGCATGATATAACATATCAAGAATTCCCTTAGCTTAACCAGTGGAAAGGAAATAGGCATCACAGAGACAGACAATAATCCATTTTGCTTTTGGAGGTACATGAATAGTGATTCAGCCAGGGATGAACTGTAGTATTTTACTGGTTTAACACCACTAGCACCACTCATTTGATAGATATTAGAAAAAACTCTAGACTTGTTATCATCTCATGTGCAGTTTCTCTAGGTTTAAGTAAGTCCTCTCTCATAGGTACAAGGGAAAAATTTATCCACAATGGAAGATTAAAATAGTAAATAAACTAATAGAGACTCGTTTGAGATGGGTTTAGACATGTCCAACGCAGGCCAATAATTACATTGGTGAGGCAAAGTTTTTCTTTGCAAGTTGATGGCCCCTTAAAGAAAATGGATAGACCGAAGAGAATATGGATGAAAGTAGTAAGGTTTGATCTGAAAAAAGAGCAAACTATCAAAGGATTTGGCCCAAATAGACTAGAATGGAGAAATAAATTCATGAAGTTGACACCAACATAGTTAGGACAAGGCTTTGATGATGATGAAAATGGTCAAGGATCTCTTCCTCAACTGGTTAGAGGTAGCAAACTGTCTCATCTGGGAGCCTAACATTATGGATTCATTTTATCTGCAATCCTATTTGAATAAAAAGAAACATGCCCATATTCAAATTATGAGCTTTTCATCTCTTCCTTTTTCTCTCTGTCCATTTCTTTAAAGTTGCATCAGTCAATTTTTTGTGTTAGAATTTATTGACAATAAATGGCATCAGATTTGGTAAATTACAAAAAAGAGAATTCACGGATTCAGCATAAACTGAAAAAAATTAACATATCTTTATTTTTAGATAAAAATAACATATAAATCTAAATCAAAACGATCAGGTAATAAACATTTCAACATCTTACTCAAGAAGTGAAAAAACAAAAAAAGGGAAAAGTCATAGTATGTTATCAATTGTAAACAGTTCTTTAATTAGTGCTGGAAGAATTCTAACACTATCAGATATGGTTCTGTATCTGGTACAGGTATGTTTCTCATTTCAAAGAATCTTTGCAACACAGCATGTGAAGACAAGCAAAAATGACCTATGCCAAAAATATAATATTGACCAGAGTTCAAATATAATGACTTGGTCCCAGGCCAGACTAAAAAACGGTTCGCTTCATTTTAGTTTCTACCATATGTCGATAATGTGTATTACTTCTCCGGAAACAAAATTCTCTATGGCATGCTTCTCTCCACATGGGACCTTCTGAATACCTCTCAAAGAGAGCATCATGAAACTAACCCAATCAACGCATTTCATACTGTCTTATAAGCTTTGCCTCACTATTCCCGAGCAAAGTAATTTAGAAAGGAGCAGCATTGGGCAATGGCAGATCCAGGCTTTTCGATTGGGTGGTGCGGTATATGGTGATGTGAAGACTATGAATAATAAAATTGAATTTTTAAAGATATCACCGAAGGGGTTTATCAAATCGCATGGGGGTGGTGCGGTCGCACCTGCGTGATAACACTTGGGTCTGCCCCTGGCATTGGGAACAGTTAAAATATGTAACCAATAAAACATAGTCCTTGGTCATCAAATAAAACCATCCAATTTAAACAAGTGAATCAAACATGGAGACACAATATGACAATATTGCTGAGGATCTAAAGCTTTGAAATACAAATAAATGCAAAAGAATCAGATTATCAACAAGTTTAAGATAAATAGATGTCATACCGATAAAGCCATCTGTTCCTCTTCCTCTCCTGTAACTTTGTAAGCGACTCCCCACTGTAACGTTGCCAAAAGAGGAATCTCTTATATTTCAGTTCACTATAAAAAATAAATAAAAACATAACACTTAAACTAAATCATATGACCTTATGAGTGAGCACTAGCTGAAAAGGAAAATTAATCATGCAAAGCAAATTAGGATGCATTTAGTAAGACAGAAGGCTAAAGCAAAAGAACAGGAGTGATAAATAAGAACAATTGAGGTGACAGAACAACTTCGAAATAGGAAGATCACAAGAAATCAAGCCAGAAGGCTTGAATGATAGAATCAACTTCAAATGGTCATAACTTCTGGTCTGGGTATCGTCTTCGAAGCTATCGACGTGCTCTGAATTTTCAAGGAAGGACATCAAAAGTTAATTTAGAGTTCATTTTAAGGCTTGGTATGCAATAATTTATTTTACTTTATTTTAGTAGCTTTCAGTTTTAGAGAAGTTAGCGTTTTGGGTTGCCATGTATGTCATTGTTAGGTTTCTTTATTAGGTTGAGGACAATCAAACTCCTTAAATCCTCATGTTACCTGTTGTCAAAATAAACAAACAAAATCTAGTACAAAATAAAAACTGATGATCCACATCAATTAAAACCATGAAGTCCCTTCATTGATTTAGACTGTTGATTTATTGAAAAATAACACTTGATGAATGATCCAATCATTGACATAGACAAAACCCAAAAATCATTTGAATAGTTGAACCCCACCCAAGTTACCCATTTTGCTGAAGAATCACTCTGATCAGACAATCCTAAGTTCCTAACCATCCAATTACCGAATCCCACACTAACCCAAATCCACAAAGGCAACAAATGCATTCCATCTAACCAAAAATGAAAAAACTACGATTATGGGCACATCCAAACACACCCCAATCAATCGACAGAGGCAAAAGTTCGTAATTTCAATTAGAAATCGAGTGCATTTAGAGAGAGAGAGAGATGAAGAGGGCTTACGCAGACGTCATGAGGAGAAGGTTCCAAGGTGACGGTCCGACCCGGATAGGAAGGCGTTCCTCTGTGGTCCGTGCTGCCTGCACACAGAGGAAGTGTACGTCACGGAGGACCGTAGAGTATATACACAGAAATACGGTGTATAAGAGGTAGTGTATACCTTGGTAGAAGACACGGCGATAGCCTTTGATGAATCCGACGAGGCGTTCGTCGTAACGAAACCCGGCTTTCCAGATCAGAGACCCGTATCCGAACACCCACATCACCATTTTCTTCGTTTTCGTCTCTTCGTCAGTTGGGGAGCGGGCTTTACGGTAGTCTCGAAGACTATGTGGACTGCCGAACAGAGACGAAAGAACAGATGGAGGTTTTCAAGAGGAAGCCGCCGGCGGGGGAATGGAAGATTGGAAGTAGGTTGCAAAAGAAACCATAGTGGATCCGGACCGTACCTCTTTTTAAATAAGGGCTCTCGTTTCGGATCCAGTTTTCAAATCAGAACCACTTTTATTGGTTCTGAATCCAATTTCAATAAGAAAATATGGATCGGATTTCAGAATTAGATCCACATATAGAGTTGAATTTTGTTTTAAAATTAATTTTATTTTTTTAAAAGAATAAATACATTATTCAACTTATAACAATTCAACAAGTATATAATATCTAAAATATATATAAGAATGTTAAAAAAGAATTCATTTTAAAGTACAAATTGCAATATCAATTACTCATATGCTGGGTCCATGGGTCAGAACTTATATAGACCCGAGACCAGACCCATTTATCAATCGGAATTTAAATTAGGTTTCGGATACGAACTTGTTTTTATCAATTAGAACCTAAAATAAATTTCAAACCCGATTTTTTACGGGTCGGAACTTCCTAGTAATGAGAGAATTTGATACACATTTGCACCCCTAATTGGAAGGGAGGGATTGCATAATGCTAAGCGTCCAGACCACTCTAATTGGTGGTGCTCAGAAGCCACATCCAGCCTAAGCCTTGGTTGTAAGTTCATGGCCTGAACCTGGACCATCTCAAAACATGTGAGGGCTTAGCTAAGCCCACACATTTTAGTCAATCAGGCCGGGCCAAGCCGAGCTTTTATCCATATGTCTCCTTTTGTCTTTGTATCTGATCTCCCTCTCTCTATAAATGGATAAATCTTGGCCTTTTTGTCACTATATGGATAAATTTAGACCAGCCCATTTCTCGAACAAGTGGACTCAAGTCTGAAAACTAGAGTCTGTTTTTGGGGTTAGACTTGAACTCAGGGGTTGTTTGTTTGCAAGGCCGTTCTTTTTAGTGTTGGGAATTTCTTACACAAGTCAGTGGCTATCCTCCCTACATTTAGGATCACCTATTAGATTTTTTAGTATTAAAAAAATTCTCACCTTCTATATCGGTTTACAATAATTTTCTAAATTCTTAAATATCTAACTTTTAAACTAATTAAGTTTTTCAAGCATCAATGACTTTCAGAGGGGCTGTTTGGGGGCTTTACTAATGGAGTTGAGTAAAGTAAAGATTAATTTGAAGAAAGAATAAAATATAAGTGGATTATGATAGGATTTTATTTTTAGTTGCTTGTTATGGAATCTTTTTTAATTTTTTTTAATAGAAAAGTGAGGGTTTTTTTTTTTAGTGGAGGAAGTAGGTTATTATTATTTTTTTGAAAAATATGGCGGAAAATCTAAATTAAAGTGATTTTGATGTGATTTTTTTTATAGAAATGAGGGCTTTACTTTATTTGACTCTATTAATAGAGTTGCCCGAACAAGGGAACTCAAATACCTTGAAAGAAGCCCTAGAGTAGGAATCCTTAATTGAGTACAAATATAAATGAACGCAAGCTTGAACGCACAAAATTGACACGTAATTTGGCCCATTGACAACTTGTGTTATTTTAGATTAGGAAATTTCCCATTAAGATTCTCATTACGATGAATTGCAATTTAGCCTTGTGTAACTTTCTTTCCAACATGAGAATCATTCCAGTTGGCCGTGTCAACGAGACAGCTTAACTTGGCTCAACCAGCCTTGAGCTATAGCTTGGATCGTGTGCTAGCTAATCACTCGCGTTCGAATTGGCTCGATTATCTCCAAAGCTAAGCTTATGTTAGGGTCTGCTCACCAAGTTCAACCCAACACTTGAAAAGGGGTAAGCTAAAGAAGATGTGGATGAAAATATTAAAAATAGATATGAATAAATGAAATTTATCTAACGATTTCAATTGGGATAGATCAGAAGTTAACATTGACAATGGGTATCCATCAATTGAAGTCCAACCCATTTTTAAAACGGGTCAAGTGACTTCAACTTGCACCGGTGTGGGTCAACCCAACTCGACTTGCATAACTTGAATGTATTGTACGCAACCCACTTAGCCTGACCCAATATGCAGAATCTTGATCCAAACTCAATCCATTTAAAATATTAAGGCTATATATGAGTTAAGTCACAGTCCCAAATAGACCCAGCAGAACCTTGTCCCATTCCACATAAATAGATTATTCTGAGCACCAAAATATTAAGCCAGCAAATCATTTAAATGGTTTTAGATAAGCAGGTAGTGTTTACCCCAAGCCATTTAAACAGGTACAGGTTATGCGTTAGAAGTGAGCTGTTGACCTTAACCCATTTAAAAGCGGGTCAGTTTTTATTGACCCACAGTCGACCCTTATATTTATGGGGTTCAAGTTCTGGTCCGGTTAGCAGGTCAGATCAGATATTGCTATCCTAGGTACCGCAGATGGTCTACAAGTCAATGGTGGGCCCCACTCCTGCCAGAGCCATATTTGAATCATTGTCCTTATCAAGATCAAGCATAAGCATTGGTGAGTGGTTTGAATTTAGCAATGTGAACCTACTCCACCAACTTTTGAGCTGTAAAGCATCCTTGCATTATAGTCCGGTCTCACATGCATGATGGATGGCTCTTTCTGTCCATGTTCATGAACACATACTAATCTCATGGGCATGGGCATGGGCATGGGCTAAAACGTCTTCAATTCCATATTAGCATAGGCTGATTTCATTGGATTCCTCCTCCACCCACACAATGACATATCCGGTTCTTGTATGTTAGGACTTAAAAAGAGTCCATGGTCATTGTTCCATGCTAATAATCTTATAGGACTCGAATATAAACCCACATTGGAAGCTCCTTGCAGTTCATCATATTGCCTCTGTTATTCACATATATTTATCAGATATCATTCCTCAGTGTCCAATTCCATCAAAGGGTTAAAGATTGTCCGATCTGGGTCTTGGGCGACATGATCCATCCACTGTGTATGTTGTTGGATCAAGGGCGAAGAACATGCACCCCATCTCAGAACTGATTGCAGCAGTGCAGGGTCTGAACATCACCACCATTAACTGCTTATCTTTCTTTCGTACCAATTTTCAATTTTATATACGCAAGATATGAAAGAAGCGTAACTTATTTAAGATTTAACTCCATATACGAAGATGCAAGATTCATGGAGACAACCCCCAACATTGTTAGGATGAGGAAAGCAAGAAAATTAAAACTACATTGTTTTGTAATTTCAAGTTTCATAAGGAAAATTAAGAAATCATCAAGATTATTTTTATTTTGGCACCAACAAGCCCAAACACATTGAAAACATGGAAACAACTAAATTCATGAGAGCAAAGGCTCTCTGCTTAGATAATAAAAAAGTAGAGTGACACAGGCAGTGAGTATTGAGAAATACATCTTATTATTGATATTGATCATATAGAGAAGGAATATAACTAAGATGGATGAACTTTGGAGGTCTTGGAGAGGCCACCACCACCACCACCCCATCCCATTCCTGCCGATGCCTTCTTCATCGATGCGGTGGCCGAGAGAAGCGCGGCATCCATGTACTTCTTGGCACCAGTGGTCATGGCATTTCCAATGGACTCACTCACCTTGTTGGTTGCCTCTGCTGTGCTAACCAACTTCTGCAACTCAGCCTCAGATTTCTGGTTTAGTTCCTTGTTGGAGTTCATAAACTCTTCCATTGCGCTGTTCATGAGGGAATTGAGGTAGTTCTCAGCTTCTCTCATAGAGATCTCAGCGTCTTCATATTCCACATTCACACCTGCATCCATGGCAGCCCATGAACTGTAGGCCTCTTGCTCGAAGAGTTTCATGAGATATTCAATCCGGGAAGGATCGAAGTTCTTGTCTTGGCAGGCTTCATTTGCCAGGAGAGTGAATTGGGAAAGGAGAGCTTCCATGTTCAATTGATGGCCGTGTACCGCACACTCTTGGGCATCTCCCCTGTACTCATCTAATGGTGAGGGCATTTATGTCAATTTATTTCAAAAGTGGGAGGAATCATTACCTTATCAGGTCCTGGATTGGAGTCTGGTGTCTCTGAGTGGCCCCTCACCCCAAGCATCTCTGAGTGAAAGAAGGGGACAAGAGTGGGGTCACTTATTGAATCAGAGCTACTAAAAATAAACGTTCTTTTCGTTTATGGGATGACGAGAATTTTACTCTAATAAGAATCGGTTACATTCAATAATTAAACATGTAATTGATGTAAATTTATACATTACTAACTATATTTACTAATTAATTGGAGAATTTTTTCCTACGGCTGCATTCATCTTATATTCAAGGTAGTTCATCAGATCCACTTAGATGCCGGCTTCTTAACTGGGTGTGGGCATATAGAAAGATCTCGTTATGGACGAGGGTTACTAAAAAAAAAAAAAAGTAGTCACATAGCATCATCCTTCTTTGAGATTCAATCCAACAAAAGATAAAGGTTCGATAAGAGTAAAATTAGATTTAAAGTAGAATAAATCTTGAAGCTAGCTTCATAGGGGATTTTCCCTTTTTTTTCTATATGGAGGAGCATCAAAACTGGTGCAATCTGATGAAAAAGGTTGGTAGTCTCAAACTGTAGCTTAGCTAGTTAGATTTCATCTGATTGCACCAGTTTTGGTGCTCCTCCATATAGAAAAAAAAAAAAAATGGAAAAATCCCCTATAAAGCTAGCTTCAAGATTTTCTAAAGAAATCTTAATCACTAGAAATCTTGGTCCCTACTTTTGGCCTTGGGGTGAATTTCAGTGACACGACCGTCACATTGATCACATGTGCGGGACCAACTCCAATTAGAATGGAATTTGGCCCAACACCAATTCATGGGCAGTGATTTAGGTGATTAAAATTTCAAAGGCTGGCCCATCAATAGACTTATGGAGCTTATCTCATAGAGTTCTCTGAATACTGACCTGAAAGAATCCGGATGGCCAATTTTGTGCCCATCAAGAAGTACTGCTTTAAATGGGCTAGATTTCATCAGGTCCATCCATTAACATGCAAGCCCAAGTCCAGATTTTAGGATCTGTTCCTTGAGTCCCTAATAATAGGGTCCTGGCTGGCCACATCTTTATAACCCAACTAACAAAAATGTCACCGGTAACAGTAGGGTTTTTTTTTTTTTTTTTTTTTTTTTCCGGTTCCTGGGTTCAGGTTTTTAATATATATATTTATTGGTAACGGTAAAATTTATTAAAGACTTAAGCAATGTACAATAAAGATGGAAAGAAAAAACATGGGTAGAGTAAACAAAGCTACTTTTCTTTCTACCCCTAATTTAGCCAAAGCATCCGACATGCCATTTCCCAACCGAAGCAAATGATGAAAATTCAAAGATAATGACCAAGTCTTGATTTCAAAAGAGATGTCTGCTTTGACCGGGGAGATCTTCCACCTTGCTCCAAGCCATTAGCTTTTGGGGCCTCATTAAGGCAAAAGAGTTTCTGGATACAAATGTCCCTGTGGCTTTGATGTATAAATTGATAATGGTGAGATTGTCACCTGGAAAAAGCTCAAACTGCATACAAATATTTGACCATTCTTCAAGATAGTCTAAAGTCTTCTTTACTTACCAGCAGTGGTATTCATGGGCTGGGCCAAAGCATATCCAGGTACGGTCATTCTTTTAAAAAATAATAGGCCCATATCTGGCCCAATCCTGACACAGCCTTAACTGCCTGGCCCGAGCCCACCCATTTAGTCAATCAGGCTGGGCCGTACTGGACTTCACATTTTTGGGCTTTCTATTACTTGTATGGGCAAATCAATGATAATGATAGATTACTTATTTGGGCCAGCCTTCGGGCTTTCTATCACTTAATCTAAGCCCAGCCCATATATTAAGCGGGCCAAAAATTATATCCAAGATCAGCCCAATGTGAGTTGGTTCTGGTCCTAGACCACCCCTACTTACCAGACCATGTGACCAAAGAACCTGTTTATCAAATTTCCGTTGGTATCATTAAAACAAAAAACTCAGGAAGATTGATGATCACTTGGATCTAGTTTTTTCCATGGAATTAAATTCATCCTGATTTCTAAGAAATGTATTTTTAAAAATAGTTAAAAAAAAAAAACAAAGATGAAGATCCATAAATAACCATCAAATAACCTCTACTTTAGTCAAAATAATCCCAGCCGGCACACCAAGTAAGTCAAATCTTATGAAACTCAAGGTTTCATCTATATTTAGACCTTATATCCTTTAACCCACACCTCTCTAACAATCCTCATTGGAACCCATTTTATGGTGATTTCCTGTGTATTCTAATGCAAGAAAAAAAATGGGGCCTTGGAACAAATTGACTTCTTATAAGTCAGAAACAATTGTTTTATTGACTTCAAATTATTTATGCATAAGCCAAATCTCAAAGAAAATGCCATGTTGGCATCATCTTCCATTGCCCTCAGTGTTACTTGTAAAACTTTTCATAAAAAAAGAACACTAGAATACTTTGGTTGGTGATGGGGGAGTCCATATGTTGGTCCACTTTTGGGAGGACCCCAGGGAATCTTCCTATGTGCATCATGCATCCTACACTTCCCATCTTTGGAGTCTTTCCACCTCATTTTGAACAATAAATTCAGCATGCTATGTGATGATCCCAGAACCTAATTAATCAATTTTGAGTTCCAACTCCCATAAGGAAGTTTCAGATTTGAGACAAGGATGATAGTAGTTACAAGTGGACTATTCAGGACTCATTGTCTTTGAATTTATGAATATACTAAGATCTAGTTCTCCTCCCAAGGGTCGATAAGGATTCTTGTGTCAGACAATAAAAAAAATAAGGAAAGGGATCCCCTGTTTGGACTTTTGGACCAATCAGGGGTGCCATATAGGGGAGGGATGTCAAATCAATGACATCTCATCTTCTGTCCAAAAAAAAAAAAAGAGGAAAAAAAAGAAAAAAAATCTTTCCCAACGTGGCACCCCACCTTGTTTGGACCAAATAGGGGATCTGTTTCCTAAAACTAATGATTGAGATGGATTGCTTGGGTCGCAGGTTACATTTATCTTAACACAAAAGATGCCTATGCACCGATTTAGTAATCTTTGTTAATTGCAATTGGAATTTATTCTATGAGCAATTGCAAAAAACCTAGCACATTTTTGCACTTTTTTGTCTGAAAACGTGTCCGCAACAAACATATATTTTATTTGTAGATAGAAAACCATTTCTGCAGTCCTCACTTTTTTTTCATAAATGGGCCCTACAGTGAAGTTAAATAGAAATCACGCATTTTTCATATGGGACCTACGGAGGATTCAACACGGGCCTAGATATGAAAAAAATGAAAATATGCAGGATTTCCTCCGCTCAAAATAGAGGAAAAGTTGCAAATGCAGCTTTACTGCTGGTTAACACGGCAGGAAAGTTGCATATGCAGGTTTTCCTCCACTCAGAGTGGAGGAAAAGTGGAAAATGTAGTTTAATTGCTACTTACAACAGCGGAAAAATTGCATATGTTGGTTTTCTTCCGCTCAAAGCGGAGGAAAAGTGGAAAATACAGATTTTCCGCTGCTTTGAACGGCATAAAACCTGTAGTTTGATCCCACACAGCTCTAATGTTATTTTCCCCTCTTTTTTACTTATGGGGATGTGGGGCTCATTTTATTTTCACACACCATCCATGCGTCATCATAATGGGGCCCGGTTGATGACTAATCCAAATGGACTGCACATAGAGGACGCCGATCCGATTTCTTTCAACCATCTGAATGGCCTGCACTATTTATTCGACGGGTTCATTTTTGAAAAGGCCGAAACTTCACCCTAACTTGACCTATTTAAATGTATGTCAAATTTTCCAGATCCGTGACAAATAAAATAATTACGGGCCACGTGAACCCCTAATCTATTTATTTATTAAGGTCGACCAATATATCTAAATCATTTTAAACAATTTGATGATTTAATATTCGGGTACTTTGAATTGTCTATTTTATGTAGAATGAGAGAGTGTTGAGCCCTTTTTGACATGCAACTTAACTCAAATATAGGTACCCTTTGTCAAACTGGCTCATTTTGACCCAACCCAACCCATTTGCCTCTCCGACTAGGAGGTTATAAGGGAAAAATAAAGAGTTTGGCCAGGGACATGAGGAATTTGTGATATGAAGTGAGAAAAAAAAATGCTAGTGGCGCTCACAAAGAGATTTATTATGAATCCCAATTTGATTGAGCAATCCATCTCAATCATTATTTTTATTGTTGTCCGACACAAGAAACCTTATCGACCTTTGGAGTATAGACAAGTTTGCCTCTAAAATAAAATTTATTTAGTTAGATCTTCTATAGAATGAGCTACGGTTTATAGCACTATAGTCATAGGGGATTTACCTAACTTCCCATGGGCCGTAGGGATTATTCTGACCCAAAGGGCTGAGACATCTTTCGTTGTAAAAAAAACAGAAAAGGAATTTGTATCCATTCCCTCTCTATCTTTCGTTATAAAAGAAGGAAGCGCAGATAATCATGAAAGCTCATCATCCTCCGCAAGGCGGTCGGTCATCAGTCACTCGATCATCCAAAACTTCCCTTCCTCTCTTTGGTCTCTTCGTAGCATCATCAAAACTATAAAAATCAAAAAATTTACAGAAATAAGAACGTTGGTGTTAGAGAATCTTTGAAGTCATTCACCCTAGTATTTTTCTAGGTGTCAGACCCTTGATATTTCTTTTGTATTTATAGACATTTGTGAAGTTTACAAGGGAAAGTCAACGATAAAATAATACATAAGATTTGTGCCCAGCTGAGCATTGTCCAAGCTAACCACATGGCATCCTCTTTCCATTTTACCATGCATATCCAATTGAGATGTGTTGGATATGATTTCTGCTGTGATGGATGGCGGATCTCTTTCCATGTTTTGCTTCATTAATCAAGTGACATGAGATTATCCAAATTGAGAATCTGATGTGCTGCTAGGTTGGAATGAATAATGATAGGGTCTCTTAATTTCCTTATGCTTGTGAAATTCCATGCTAGCTGATCAGGTGGATGATTTGATATGCAAGATTTGCATGCAACTGATGAGCTGGAAAGTGAGACTGATGGGCTGGACCATGATGATTTAGCTCATCATGAAGAGCTGTATTTGGCCTTAAACTGGACCATGATAATCCTCTAGTATGGGCTGAAGTTGGGCTTGATGGATGGGCGACATATAGACCATAATAAAAATCACTCTCTCTACCTACCATGATTTCTCCACTCTCTCACTCAGCAGATGACTCCAAACGGAGTATAATTAGAGAGTTGCGATTTGGCAGACCCAAGTGTTGCTATGATCGCACCCGCGTGATTATAGAAACCCCTTACATAAAATATTGAAATATTCGATTATATTATTTAACTTCTTCACTTGACCATATGCGGCACCACCCAAACAAATATCTTAGGTCCACCATTGGTTGTGAATGCCTGAAATTGGTTCAAGCAATATTGGGGGGGTATAAATACTACATGAATGGACCCTCTCATGTAAATTTGAGGCTATAACATGGGGTCTAATTGTCAAAGGAAAATGCTTTTTTTGAGATGATAATCATTTTATCCCAATGGGTAACTGAAAGTGTTGCGTTTGAAATTGTTTGATTTCTGTTTGGGGTCCTTTCTATCCGAACAAGTGGATTTTCGAGACGAGCATGTACTGCTCCTCATCTTCCCTCGCTCTCTATATGGGGCCCACTATTCACATAATGCATCAGGTGGGTCCCATCGTTGATGGAAGATCCACATTGATCTTCTCAGATGCAATCCTCGGTTACCCCTTTTCTAGTCGAAAGAGTCATGACTGCTGCTTGGTCGTCTCTGCATATTTGCTATTTTGAGAGATGAAGAAGAAGGGTTTCAAAGTGTCATTTCTGCCGTCCAATAAATGTAACTAGCACATTCACCCGTGCTCAGCAAGGTATATCCATGTATTATAAATTAAATATTTGTATATTAAAAAGGTTATGTGGATTATCTCTTTCCATATATTAAGTTGAATAAATGAAAAAAAAAAAACCTTGAGGAGAAAGGGAGTAAAAGAGATGGTGGAGCAAGAGACTTAAAAAATGAGAAAAAAGTAGAACTAAAGTAGAGTAGTAGGTAGTTTGATGAAATAAGAATATGAGTGGGTAGTTAGGGGGAGAAAAAATAAAACATTTTAATAAAGAGGGATAACGGTCAGTCAAAATCGTAACTCACAATCAAAATCCAATCCAAAAACACATATAGTATAATGGGTAAAATGGGAAAATATAAAAAATAATAGGAGAGTGGGCACGACAGTTACTTTTGATTTAGGTTGACTGTTAAGTGAGGGCTCTTTGCATAAAAATACAACATACAGTGGTGTTTTTGAGGTTTTAGGAAAACACAAGGGCCTTTTTGTAAAAATCTCTTTAATTAATCCCAAGACCTGCCTTTGGTTAACCTAATCTATCAAAAATAGAAAAATGTTCTTTGAGTGTCAAACGTCTTACATTTCTTTCCCAATTTACTGTTCTTTTGAATCTCAGTTGCTTTAGGCTTGGTGTATTTCTAATGTAATTATTACCAACTTAACTAATTCTTGACTCGTCATGGCAAAGAACAAAACAACTCAGAGGTTTTCTCCACTATTTAAAACACGAATCCTCATATATGGGTAAAGTGAGTGCTTTAGGAAGATCCAAACTGGCCCTTGGCACTTTCAATTTAATATTATAGATTGTTAAAACTTTCAGTAATGCTTCTTTTTCCTCTCTTTCTATCTCTTTTCTACATCCCTTCCATCTTATTTAGGGGAACATCATGTTAACTAAGGTGCGATTAGCCTTGTTTTGTCGGTCTTTTCATGCTCTGCTCAAAATCTGGATTCAACATTGCCATTTGACCATAAAGTCACTCTGCTATGACCTTTACCACAATGTGACGACAGGAAGGTATCTACAAATTAATTTTAAATCTGAGGAGGAATCTGCTAATCTAATACTCTACCAAAAAAGAGAAAAGTAGTCTCCATGAATTAAAGTTACGACCTTTTTTTTTTTACTTTTTTTTTCTAAAAAGAGAGGTAGACAACTACGCGTGTCTTGCACAAGCCAAATTGTTGATTAGACATGGCATAGATCATACATCCAAAGGCTCCACTTATCTGAATTATGGGCTCCACTGTCAATGGAACAAGCGCGCACACATAAAAAAAAAGACTCCACTTTGTCCCGCCCAAGTTAGATAAGCTAAGAAGGGTTGTATCGGATCAATAGCTGGCATAAAGTTTTTGTCACATGTTAAATATTCATTCTGAAAAGCTTAGAATAGACTTGAATGACAAAACATAATTAACTTAGTTAACTCCAATGAAGTTGGGACAAGACTTTGTTGATAATTAGTTAGGATATACTTAATTTTTAGTCTCTTGCAATTCACTCTAAGCCTTTAAATTCAAAAACAAAGATGAGTTTCTTTTATGACCAATCTTTAAGTTATGTCAACAAGCTGGATTATTAGAGTCTTATGTACTTAATATGAAATATCTGAGATATGATAAGTTGTAGAGTTACAAAGAAGGTGGATGAAAACATATATTCACCAAAAAAGTGGCAATTGAGATAAGCCTTCAATGATGGGAACAATGAAAACAACATAATTAAGAATGCATCCATATATGTGCTTCCTTTAAGATGATGGCTTGCGAAAAGGTTTTGCTTCATAATATGAATTACTGAAGAAAGATAATGACAACTTGCAGATACGAAAAGCATTACATCAATTAAGGTGAGTGTAACATAAATCCACAAAAAAGTGACCCAAAAAATTGAGATAAGGTTCAATAATGGGATCAATGAAAACAACATTACGAAGAATCCATCCATATATCATATATGTGGAGGATCGAACAGACTTGCTTCATCTAAAAATGCACACATGTATTTATGGGATTAACCAACAAGAAAAAAGAAAAAGATTCAGTCTCTTTTCAATTGCTTTAAGCCTTCGAATACAAAATGATGATGATTTCCTTCAAAACCAATCTTTTATGTCCACCGCTTGGATTATTGGAGTCTTTTTTTTTATATATTTAATATGAAATACTATAAAAAGATATGACAAGTTGTACATATATACAAAGAATGTTAGTTCAGTTAAGGTGAATGAAAACATAAATTCACAAAATAGAGACCCAAATAATTGGGTTAAGGCTTCAATGATGTGAACAATGAAAACAGCATAATGAAGAATCCATCCATACCTATTTGTGCTTCATTTAAGAGATGTTTCTCGTAAAAGTTTATAAAGATGTGCGATGTATTTATTGGATTAAAATATATATATATATGGCTTTAGTTTATTGGAATTATCTTTTGGTGAAACTCCTACCCTAAGTATCACTTTAGAAGAATATTTCAAATGTGGAGGAATCAGGTCGGGGAAAAAACAAGAGAAAAAGCTTTACATGATATAAATTTGAACAATGGACAGTTTTTGCTACCTTTCGATCCCTTTTAATCAAAAGATAAAGATCAATAGGCAAATGTGGGGGATGGTAGTGCTGTTCTTAATTTCCACACCAAATTGATGGTGTATCCCATAACCAACAAAATTCCCATTGAGGGTGTTAAGTTCTCATTTGTCCCCAGAGAATTAAATAGGGTAGCCCATTCTCTAGCTAAATTTAATTAGTTCATTGGCGGGCAGCGATTGTTTCTTAGAGGGTTCTTTTTCACCTTGGTTAATCCTGTTCATTATGGATGGTTTGTGGCTTTCTAGCCTTTTTCTCTATTGTTTTGTTGTTCTCGGCAATTGTTTTCTACTTTGCTTTAAGAAAAAACCATTCTGTATATCACATTCCAGAATACTACGTGCATAATCACCAGCGATGATTGATGACCCACACTCAAACTTTATTCCAGTCAACCACGTAGGTATCATAATCACATGCAAAAGTAGCAAATATCTAAGTGCACTATGCTAGTTAATTAAGCTATAGATATGATGTCTATTCAGTCCTGCAATCGACGGTGTTAAACCCCACTATTCTAGCTAAAATATCATAAACTTGAGCATTATTTTTTCAAAAAGACCCATCTAGATGGCTTTAAGAAAATAAGTTTCCATTTCCAAAAAGTAGGAGATGTTGAGATGCAATGTCATGACAAGTAGCGTAAAGAAGTGGAGTAGTACTACTAGAGAGTAGAGACATCAAACTTTATCGGATCTCTGCTTTATGCATCACTTTTCTCTCCTGATCTTTTGCTACAAGTTAAGGCTAAATAGGACCCAACAACTTAATTTAGAACCTCTTGCATAATTGCTCTGATATATACATGCAATTCTTGTATGAACAAGCTTTTGCAAGGATTGGACATAAAAATGGTATCCAAACGTCGATCTGGGACTGCAATATCCATTCTTGGTTAATCAGTGAAGCGCGGTTAGAAAGAACAATTGGCTTTCTTGATTTATTGTTGTAATTACCTTTTCATTAAGAAGAATTTGTGCAATCATTCTCAATATTTAAATAAATCGTGTGGGTCTCTCATTTTGGCATCCCTTTTAAATGTCTCACTTTGAATGGCTTCTGCACTGTCTTTCCCACATCCGAATCTGCATTTAACAAATGCGAGAAAAGAAGATGTTTAATGTAAAAGTGGCAGCCAATCATACAAACTTGTTAAACCAAATTTTAACACTACTTTAAGCATAACTAGCACTCTTTCTATCATGCATTAATTGATGAAATAAATATTGCAACTTTTATAATATGATATTTTCTAAAGTAATGATAATTTCTTATAAATATTTTGTGATAATTTCAGCGGCTTGAGGTGTAGGATTGTATGATACTCAACCCTCTACCAGTAACTTGGGTAAGGAGGGGACGAGTATTCAGTCATGCTCAGCCAGACTCTTAGACTTGCCCCACATGGTCACTTACTGAGTCATGTTGACTCGGGCAAGCATGGGTGAGTCAGAAGGAGTTCTCAAACTATATAGAAGCCAACTAAACAGCTCAATCAGTTCCAAGGCCTTGCACTTTCCTCATTTGGAGAAAGTAGAAGAGCAATTTGCGATATATTGGATATTTTCTTTATGGATCTTTATAGATCTTTAAATAAGATGGTAATAGTTCTGTTTCTATTTTTTTTCACACCAGGGACTCAAACTCACGCAGTTGTACTCACACTCACATGTCGCTTACTAGCTGAGCCACACCTTAAGAAGAAATAGATTTGATGATTTGGTATCATACTATAGATGCATGCATTCTGCTATTTGAATTGTGGAGGAATCTAAATATCTTTTTTTATAGCCTACATGGAAATCTACCCTTTTCTTTACTTTTCTTCACACGAAAGGACAATACATTTTAGAGCAAAAGTAATGGTGGTGGACTTTTGCTGGCTTTTCAGCCTAGGATTATGTTTATTTCATCTGAGTTGAGTCAGGATCGACTAAGGCTTTGACTAAGAGATTTTTAGTTGAAAGAATGAAACATTGAGACTCCACAGTGGATATTTTAAATTTGAAACAAATGCCCTACCAGAGCATGGGATATCCCCAAAATCTCCCCAAACAAAAGTTGGTACCTCTGCAAGGTTAGCAGTTCAATAAAAACAAACATGATTAGAAATTTATTAATCACATTTTTTATTTGAATGGTCAATCTTAAAGTGAGACTAACGATTATCGGAGAAAAATTTGGTGATATCCCTATACACTAAGAGGCATTAATTTCAAATGACTTGGATTTTTATTAAGGGTTCGGCTGTCAATTTTCACTTCTTCAACTCAAGATTTCTCGACAATAAGTGATTGCTCAGTTAGGCATGTGATCCAGTTGCTCATGGATCCCCTAAGTATGCCACTCTTCCTACTTGTGTAAGCTGCTCTTTCCACTTTGTGGGCTTTATCTTCCCACTTATGTGAACTCTTTCGGGTCCCAATTCCTTGGGTTGGGGTACTAAAAGAATTTAGGATTTCTCTATCTTAAAGCCTCAAAGGATCCAAGCTCATTTATTTTATCCGTCTATATCTGGCAATATTTATTAAGGCATATCTTTTATATAGATATTTAATTTAACAAAAACCCATTTTACATACAGGGCTGCTGTTCCACTTCCACCACACTTCTTATGTCACCTCTCAACTATCATCCCATTAATGACTCATTAATAGTGAGTTCCCTAGTTTTTATTATCTTAATCTTGAAGACATCCAAGCATGGGGTCACAGCGTGACAGTATTAGGGTAAAAAATCTTAACAGTAAAGGCATGGAATGATTAATCAGATCCCCTATCCTCCTGAGATAAGGATTCCTGAGGGCCATGGGATCCTACTTTCTACCATTCTCTGCAGTGGTTCTTGTCTCCTCTGTTCTGTTTTGGATGAGCTTAACGCAAGCATTGATGCGATACTTACCTCCTACCTTGCCTGGTGCAACCACTAAAGTTCCCAAGTCATTTGCGACCATGAAAACCATTCTATTATCCCATCCGTGTCATGACCCATTAAATTCCATAGCGACTGGGTCCTGCAGGTGAGCGCTCGGGTCGCCATTTAGGACACATGATCTTGACTGGGATGGGGTCATCCTGGCAACTTGTGATGGCCAGCCAAGAAAACCTCAATTGGATTTCTGAGAAACCAGTTAGATTTCAGATGTGGCTGCACCATTCATAACAAAAGACCCACAAAGATAACTAAAATTATGCATGCGTCTAATGGGTTGATGTCACTAGAAGTACTAATGATATGAAGAAAAAGAGCACTGAATGTTTGCAAAATTTGTTCATCATTATTAATCATTGCATTGTTTATAATTTATATATACAAAAATCATTGACCATTTGCTAAAAAGATAACTGTAATTTTCAACAGTTTAAGAAGATTGTGTGGGGTCCTTAATTCAATTTTGAAATGAGAAATATTGATTCCATGCCACAGTAAGTATGGTGCTAACGATTGCTTGCATCCAACTTAACCTTTGCAGTGTTCTGCTTAGCTTTACCAAGCCTTTGTTGTTTTCTCCTGTTTGTTTGTCTTATTCCTTTCAAATAAAGTCCTATTTACTATTAAAAAAAGAAAAGAAAAAGGAAACAACACACACTGATAACTGCAGGACATCATTTCTCTTTGAATCATAATATTAGATGATTTAAGAGAAAACGACCCTGACATTCAATAAACTTTCCTAGAATGTCTTAAACCATGCATAAACTTTCCTAGAATGGAGTATCACAGCCATTTACCTTAACAGCCTACTTTTAGAATACTAAGAACCATCCAAATGCAAAGTTCCAAAAGGAATTTCCATCTGCGACAGTTGTTCTGTACCACTAAACATTGGGCACTGAATAGTGGGCCTTACAAGTTACATGTAAAGAAATTGTCATCATACCATAAAATCATGCTTATTGTGTCATCTCAGTTAATGACAACTGCGAGCGATTTGGGGTTGTTGATTCGTTGGACCCACTTGCCCACGACTCAGCCCAAAAGACACAGTGGGAGGACAGTGCCATGTCTGTGCTGTCTACATTTCTAGCATTATTCGACAATAGAAAGTGGGCCATTATTCGTTTTTCCTCAGTTGTTTTTGGTACGTAGATACAATTACCTAGAGAGGCTATGAACTGTTTTGGCTCTTTATCTTTTTAATGTAGACTCTGATCTTTACTGGTTTTGCCAAAAGCAAAACTTTTGTTACCTTTGAACGGTCCTAACCATCTGATGTTAAAGACATTTAAGCAAAACTTTATTACCTTTGAACGGTCCTAACCATCTGAAGTTAAAGACATTTGACCAAGTTTGATCAAATGTATCCCACTGTTCAATCCACAGAAAGTCTCAAAATTTGGACAGCAAAATACTCTTGCACTAATGAATGACCCCAAAATCAGATTAACAAGTTAACTTCTCACTTGCCAAATCATTAATCCATGGAGTTATGTCAACTCGTTGACTCGGGGGATTAGAACTAGTTTAAGAACTATATATGACTGATTCATTAGGAAGCACCCTATCTTGAATAATTCATGCGTTCCTAACATGCATCTGGATAAAGATGGCGGAAAATGCGAGTGCCCATCTCTAATCTTGTATATAAAAAATAGATAAGCCAAAACATGTGCAAGAACATAATTAAGATAAACACCTCACCAAGCCCAAATTCTCATCAATGATTTATATGAATTTAGTGAGTCCCTGAATGCACAACCAATAAGAAATGCTCACTACTTCATTCTAAGAATAAAAAATTAGACCATAATTTAGATTTGCATCCAAATGGGCCCTATCAAAAGGTTCACGATTATAAAATGTTGGGTGGACAAGCACCCAAAAGTTCTTCGACACTAATGTGATGTGGAAACCATAGATAATAATGTTGTAACCAATACAAAGAACTTCCTGGTTCTTGTTTAATCAGTCAATCCATGCATCATCCAAACCATTAGCTTTGCCTTTTAAATAACAATGGAAGGACTGTTGAAGAACAGCAAGAAAGAAACTAAAGGAGAAACCTCACCCTAGCTACCAATCAAATTTACCTTTAACTTTTGATTTAGTTTTATTGGACATACACGTTGGCCATTCAGTGTTAGCTTACATTACATACTCCATTGATCGCCATTATGGGACCTATCAAAATGATGGAGTAGGAGTGAGAACTCTTGGAGCTTATAGATGAGGATGACAAGATGACACAACATAGCTAGTTGATAAACTCATGCAAATCCATATACCAATGAGTGTAGTACTGTAGTAGCACTTGCATTAATAATGACTAGGGTTTTTTTTTTTTTTTTTTTTTAAAGAATGACTGTCTAAGTTGATGTTCCCATTCATACATTGCCAATTCACATGTTATATACGTTATTAGCATGTTATGCAATTACATGTTGAACTAAAAAAGAAAACAAAAACCCAATTCAAGGTCTGATTCAAAAATAAATAAAAAATGGACAGATTCTTGGCCATTTAATAAGATGGGCCCTTAAAATGATATTTCCTTTTAAGATGGCCCCGAAGGACAAATTCCTGGCTCCGCCCTAGCCTACACGTCTTCAATGATAATGCATAAAATGCATATTATGTCCACCACATCTGCCTCGGAATTTTCCATGGCTATGGTTAGATTTTGCTTATTGATGCTGTCATTTATGTAAGTGGGTTAATTGTATTTCGCTATGAGTATTTAAGATTCTTAATATTACGATACTAATTGGTATTTTTGCCCTTGTCTAATAGTTCTAGCTAACTTTTCATCTCATAAACTACTCCCTTGTCTTGTTCGTATTTCCATGGCACAATTTTGAATTTTTTTGGGTAATCCCAAATAAGGGGCTGGAGACCCATCGAACCCACACCAGTGGAACAAAGGTTAGGGTTGGAGACCTCTAGCAAAGTAACGATTACCCCTCAGTTAAGGGAAGATTGCCCATGACTTGAACCCTAGATAACCACGCGAGAACTGCTGCGACTTACCATTGGGTAAGTTAATCCCCGTTCTTGCGGTGCAATTTTGATTTGATTGGAGCATATTCACCCTCTAGCTCTGTGAGAATATTTTGCTGCCTACTGTGAGTACTGCCAACTTGAGCTGAGCATAACCGTAACATCCACATGTATATGTTTGGCATTTACTGATTTCATGTCCGAACTTTTTTACCTTTGAAAGTACGGGAATGTATCTGATAACAGTGCATTCGAATGCAGCCAGACCCGAAAATTGTGGCTTTTGGGCAGAGCACTCGTGGGTGGAATGCATGATTTGGATGGTACTGTCGATCATTTTGCTTTATACAAAGAGAAAATCTAAATGGCCCGATTTTTGGGGACCGAGTGGTGCCCGGTCCCCAAGGGAGCCATTGGATCCCAGGCGACCGGGCACCACTCGGTCCCCAGAAATCGGGCCGAGTAGCATGGTTCTCAACCCAACTAGACTGAGTTTGACCAAGTTCTGGTCAAATGACGTGTGATGGTGATGGGTGCATGTGATTCATTGGTTAAAAATACAAAACTCAAGTCCCAACTCTCAACCCAACTAGACTGAGTTTGACCGAGTTCTGGTCAAGCTCGTCTTATTAACTTGATAGCCTGATGAGTCTAGTTAACTCGGCCAATTAAATTAAGTGAAGTCCGATTACGTTATAAAACTGTAATTATATATGCATAATTTTAATGCAGAGGAACCTTTGACGGTTCTAAATAAGGGAAATCTAAGCCCCTTGAAGTACTCATTTGGATGCATGTCAAACGTTGGGGGATAGTGTGATGAACGGTCTCATAGTGGATTCTTTTAGGGAAAAAATGACCTAAAAAGAATTATTACATCCATTGATTCAAATGTATCAAATTTAATAGTTTCTTAAGTTACGTTTTTTATATGATCATTAGTGTAAAATTAGAGTGAGTGCTAGTTTGAGAGTGAGGGGTTTGAATTGATGACTGTGGATCTCAAAAAGTACTAAAATTGTTACAACTACTGTGGGACCGAGAGTGAAACCCTTTATATTAGAAGATTTCTCTACATAGGAGGTTGGACTTATAATCAATTCAACTCACTCACACTCAAAGATCTCCGATTTTTCATCATCCCTCGTTTGACCCAATTAAACCCCAATGATTGCACCAATTAAAAACACAAAGAAAAAAAAAAGAAGAATACCATTCAATTATTAGGCCCATAAATGAAGATATAGGATTTGCATGTCCATCATCAATGATTAGAGCTTTTCATAGGCCCTGAACGGTTGAGCTAACAAATAAAAAGAAGAGAAAACCATTCAATTATTAGGGCCATAAAAGAAGAGATAGGGCTCGCATGTCCATCATCCATGGTTAGAGCTTTTCATCTCTATTGAATGGTCGAACCCCATTTATTGGGACCACCCAGTCTTTCCCACACGGAACTCCTGAAGAGAGAGAGAGAGAGAGAGAGAGAGAGAGAGAGAGAGAGTAGAATGTTGCGTGTGCACATCATCTGCCGGATAAGATGGGATCCAAAGTCCAAACCCTTCACTGGATGTTGCAATCCTGAGATGAACGCACCAACTTTGCATTAATCGACCAATGACGCCACCTCTCTAATATCCCAGTACTGCACAAACTAATAAAATACATCAGCAATGCACTATCCTCCATTCATCTGCTGGATATATATATATATATATATATATATATATGGACAGAAACCAACCACATAGGGCCGGTTCTGAATTTTTCAGGGCTCAGGGCAAGATTAAAAGTTAGGCCTCTTCAGCCATCATATACGATAATATCATTGGTGGGCTCCACTGATGTGAAAAATTGGCAATGGGTTGATGATGCCCAAGTATAACTATTTGAAAAAAAAAAAAAAAAAGAAAGAGAACTCAGACCAGAATTTAAGCATCATATATGGGGAATAAATAATCATTGGTGGGCCCCACTAACAGATGAAAAGAATGGGTGAATGGCTGAAGGCTTGATGATCTGTTTGTAAAAAAAAAAAAAAAAAAAAAAAAAAGCCCCAAATCATCCCAACACTAGACCAGATTCTCCCAGAATTTCAGCCATCAAATATAAAATATTATTGGTGGGCCCCACTGATGGATGCTCAAATCAATGATGCAATAAGTACTCTCAGATCATTTGATGATGGGTCTATTGATGCCTAGGACGATGAAATCCATTAGATGAGCCCTGCCCCCACGAAATGATTGAAAAGAAAATAAAAGGTAGAAGCCAGAAGGAGAAAGATTTTGGGCCCCCCTGAAAAATGGGCCCTGGGCAAGGGCACTTACAGCCCCTGCTCAAGGCCGGGCCTGCAACCACAATCTCACCGTTCACACAAGCATGATCAAAAGAAGCTGATTCGGACTGCCCATCTGGTGCAAAAATCCGTGGCCCACAAATCTCACCCCTCGAACCATTTTAGCCGTTCAATCAGATGCAGATCATGAAAAAAGAAAAAAAAAGTAGCAAAAGCCAATATACATCAAACGGTTGACGTAATTCCATTTCCCACCCATACCATTTTAGCTCTATTGATCATCATGCACCCACTAAGGCTACACAAAAATTCTGGTATCACCGCAAAATCAAACCGAACCGACCGAAGTTTTTGACTTGGGGTACACTTGTTTTCGTATTCTCATTTGAAAAGGAAAATAAATAAAAAGCACTTCCTATTGACGTACCAGATGTTTTGCATGAACGAGCTTCTTTAACTTTTTGGCCATGAAAAGTGGAGAGGTCTCTTTGGTTTGTGATGTTTGGAAAATGGAAGTGTTTTTTGGTTATTGGATAAGGAATCTGGTGGCATCACTCAAACGTGCGAGAAGTCCTTTTAGTGAATGGGCTCTTGGGGGCCTATATATAGTACTTGAATTTGCTGTGTTTGAGAAGCAAGCTTAAGGGACTTCTATCTTGTTATGCTTGCATAGAATCGTGATTTAGAGAAGTCATTCTTACTTCATAGAGTGGTCTGATTTAGAGAAAGAGAGAGAGAGAGAGAGATGGGAAATCTGTTTGAGCTCCTTAAAAAGGTGAAACCATATCTTGCAATGGTAGCATTGCAATTTGGGTACGGAGGCTTGCACATAGTCACTATGCTGAGTCTAAAGGGTGGGTTGAATCATTATGTACTCACTGTCTACCGTCATGTCGTCGCCATGTCGGTCGTCGCTCCTTTCGCATTCGTGTTAGAAAGGTCTCTCTCTCTCTAGAAAAATAATTCATACACTATTACATGTGTAGATGTTTATTTCTAAAGAACATATGTTTGCGTGCAACAGCTTTTTGATTTTCTGGACTTGTTTGTGCAAGGACTTGAGAGGATTCCAAGCTATGTGGATTTTTATTTTCATCGAAGAGTGGAATCTTATATTTCTATCCCTTTCATGGAAAATCAAAATCCTCTCGGTCAGGAAAAACCATTTCGTGTTTTCCCTTTAATTATCTGCAATGAAAAATGTGTCGCACCAAATATGAAACAATGAGTGAAGTGGAAAATTAGAACGATATTCCTCTAAGAATCCTCTATTCACACATAAGCATGCTTGATGACATTTTAGTCCTATATCATGATTTCATTCTATTCAAAAATAATGCTTGAAGTCTTTTTTTCTTTTTCAATTCTAGAAGCAAGGCATTTTCTATAACGAAATGTGTCTATACTTTTTTATTGATAATATAACTTGAGCCCACAACCTCAATGTTGCACTCAGTAGCGGGCACCTTCCTCCATGCTGCGAGCTCGTCATAAATCATTAAATGTATTTATTTATATCTTTTCATAAGACTGCAAAAGATGAATCTCTTCTTCTATAAGACATACCCTAGTGCTGGTAAGTTGTGACTAAACTTTTCATGCCCTTCTCTTTACAGGAAAGTGAGGCCCAAACTGACATTGTCCATCTTCTTAAAGATAGCAGTGCTTGCATTATTGGAGTAAAACTCTAAACCTGTTATACCTTCGTATCTCTTTCGTATATGTAGTATCGATAAAGATTCCTAACAAGACAAGTGTTTTCTTATTTCTAGGCCAGTGATTGATCAAAATCTGTACTACATCGGTTTGACATACACATCAGCAACATTTGCCTCAGCACTGTACAACATCCTTCCTGCCATAACTTTCATAATGGCAATCCTCTTTAGGTAAGTTCCCAATATTTTGTATCATAAGTGTCTACCTCTGACACACCAATCTATTGTAGGGTCCACTAAATGAATGGTCTGGATTCATCACCCAAGTAAAAAAACCATGTCCCTGGGTTGCTATGGTGAATGGGAATGAACATATATAGTCTAAAATACTTTTCTCCAGTGCTCATATAAGCATACTAGAGCTTGGGGCACGTATCTGCTTATATATCTATATGTATCCCATCTGTATACTTTTAGGGGTTTGTTGGATTTGTTAATGACTAAGCTGTCATGTGGGTTCTTTAGGCTTGAGAAAGTAAAGATCAAGCAGCTACCCAGCCAAGCTAAGGTTCTGGGAACGGTCTTCACCGTAGGAGGAGCCATGTTGATGACACTGTATAAAGGTCCAATCTTAGACTTTATATGGTCCCGAGGAAGAGTCCACCATGATAGCAACCAAGGTGCAGCTGACCATAACTGGGTCAAGGGGACTTTGATGCTCATTGCCAGTTGCGTTGGTTGGTCAGGTTTCTTCATATTGCAGGTGAGTTGCTAATTTTTGAACTGATCTATCTTCATTTCTTGAAGTAGGCTTCTATGAGCCTGATCTAAAAGATGATGTGGTTATGGTGGTGCAGTCATTCACCCTAAGAGACTATCCGGTAGAGTTGTCACTGTCGACCTTGATCTGCTTCATGGGCATAGTTGAAGGAGGGGCCGTGGCGCTAGTGATGAATCGCAATGTTGTGAATGCCTGGTCCATTGGATGGGATTCAAGGCTTCTTGCTCCTGTTTATGCTGTAAGTAATTTCAACTTTTATGACTTAAAAGATTGTGATCAAATGCCTCATCATCTAAATAGTAAAATGTATGAATATATTGATAATGATTATCTTTGGTATAGCCCCTCTTTTTAGGGTCCCTTATTGGATGATGTCTTCCTCCCAAGTTGGCTTGTGTGTGTCACTTTGTTCTCCCACTCACATGTCTAATCTTACGATGTGCTTGCCCTAAGCCCCTAATCCTAAGAAAAAAAAATGAATCTGAAAAATAAAGCGGGTTGAACATCAGATACAGTCAGCTACTAATAGTGGCCAAATCGAATTTTGAGTCTGTCTCTTTATTTGAAAGTAACACCCACGTATCTTGCATTTCAGAAGAAAAAAAATATTTTGAAGGCCGATGATGATGATGATGATGATAGCGATTGAAAACATTTGCACAGGAGATTTATATGCTTAGAGTCGTAGCAAGTTGAAGCTCTTGTATTTAGCTTTTAAGCCTGATAAATAATTGCCCCACGAAGCCTAGTTCGTGCAAGTTCAATGGTATATGTAGGTGGGGCCAGGGGCGGATGAAGGGGGGGGGGGGCGGGGGCGGCTGCAGCCCACCCAAGATTTCAGCCAAAAAAAAAAAAAACTAGATTTTTAATTTTATCAGATACCAAGCTTCTTTATTGAATATGTTAAAATGAGCACACTGTTGGTCATCCTCCTTTGATCAGTAACAAAAGCCATGGTTTTAACAACATTTGTAAGAAACTTGGGGAGTCTCAAGATAAAGCGACTGTGTTTTATCAGAGGAATTTGTCTCCTATTCAGGTTCATTGCCTCCCAAATCTTCCATTCTTCTTCCCTTTTTCACGTGGTTGATGACTGAAACATGCTTTTTGTTGGATTTTTTAAGATGGGTCTTTCTTTTCTTTCTTTTTTCCCTTTTTCATGTGTTTGATGACTGAAACATGGTTCCCCCCCTCCCCTCACCTTTCTTGTGGGTTTTCTCCTCCTTATCATTCTCTCTTTGGATGATGACTGAAACATGGGTTTTGTTGGGTTTTTTCTGGTGGGTTTTCTAACTCCTCATGATTTTCTCTTTGGATGATGCCTGAAACATTTATGTTTCTTGTAAAGTTTGACAACATTTCAATAAAAGTTTTATCTTAGCCCAAAGAACTTTTTTAGTGTAACTTAAGGGCAGCCCCCCCAGATTAGAAGTCCTGGATCCACCCCTGGGTGGGGCTATATCGATTACTGTCTTGCTTTTTGTGATAGAGAACGACTGGACGATATGCTTTTAAGAATGCATGGTTGATTAAGTTTGCAAGTAAACTTAAGCTTCTAAAGTATGCTTTTCAAGCATGCTTTTATTGCCTTTTGAGATACATACAAGAACTTGAAAGCCAGTAAGTTGCATGGCTTACTATAGCTAACCATGTCCTGAAAACTCAAAAACCTTATAAGGTCGCTGCCCCAAGTCACAATTGAGTGAGTCGGGAATTCGATTCAATCGACTGGGAGATTCTCCGAGCTGAGCGGCTCGGTAAGTCAAGGCATACACAAGTGCACTGTTATGAGTGGTTAGCTCATTGGGCTTAAGGGGGCCTAATAAACTTGGAGAGGCCATGGTCCAATGAGATATAACTTTCTTTTTTTTAGTTCAACATAAAGGTAGATCAGACATTGATATCATATGAAGATTCTTTACTATTAGCTCTTTAGCTCAGAATCATATACTTGTTCAGTCACTTCAAGGGCGCATCACATGGAAAGAGGAATTGTAGACCAGGTATCTACAAACAGGGTTGAAAGATCAATGGTTAAAATAACTAACCTAATTGAAAGTTCTTATTGTATATTTCAGGGTATTGTGTGCTCTGGGATAGCTTACTATGTCCAAGGCATAGTGATGAAGGAGCGGGGACCAGTTTTCGTGACTGCTTTCAATCCCTTATGCATGGTTGTTGTTGCTGTTCTTGGTTCTCTCATTTTAGCAGAAGAAATCAGCCTTGGAAGGTATCAAATCTCTCTCTCTCTCTCTCTCTCTCTCTCTCTCTCTCTCTCTCTCTCTCTCTCTCTCTCTCTCTCTCTCTCTCCATTTGCTTCAAGAAAGGGTGCAACTTTTCAACGAAATGTTTAATTTCTTGACTTTTCTTTCAGGGTTCTTGGAGCTATTATTATCGTCATCGGTCTATATTGTGTTGTGTGGGGCAAAAGCAAGGACGCTCTGGAACCATCCCCTTCAACAGATAAACTGAAAGGGGCACCTGATCAGTTGCCAATGACCAATTCTAGCAAAACAGTTTCGGGTGATTTTGTTTCGGGTGGTGAGACTCTGAAGGTAGAGATTCAGGCCAAGGAACCCACATCAAAGAAATAGTTCAACCCATGTTGAACAAAAGGCTATCTGAACGTTATTATGTGTAGATGGAAAAAATTCTGTGGAGTTTGCGAGATTATATGGGAATGATCAGCTTTGTCTAGTTCAAGGTACTTTGTATTAAGTACTACTAGTGGTGATTTAAATAATCATGTGTTCTTGTCTCTCTCCAGTCTCATGTGTTGTGAGTGATGACATTTTTGCGGAACTCACTGGCTGTAACAGTTAAAAGTTTGAAACTAGGGGCGCCAAAACCTGACCCTGCCCACTAAACCACCTAAACCCAACCTGCACAATTATTGGGTAGGCCGTGCGAAAGGAAACCCACATATTTAATTAAATAGGTCTGACATGGCACATGGGTTGACCCATCTAACCCATCTAAACCGCCTAACCCTAGTGTGAACTATCTTCCCTCCTAAATAAACCTAATTAGATAGATTTTTAGTGCTATATATATACGTGTGGAACTCTTGGCATGAAGGCATGAAGGCATGAACAAGAAGTATGGGTGCTGTTTCTGTATTGGCCCACAGTAATTAATTTATAAAAGTGGGAGTACATGAAATAGCCTTAAAAAAAAAAATACTGTTAAATGGTGACCCACATTCGGCAAAAAACACCAACTGCTCATCACAACCCATCCAGTTTAGACGCCATTTGGAAAAAGATATTAGTAGGCCCACAGTTGTAATTTCTCAAAGTCCTTCCATTCCCCTACTTATGGCCAGTGTTTGCATAGAATACATAGAAATTGAATGCGTAAAAGTCTATGATGAAATGAGCTCATGAAAGATGTGAGAGGTGAAGGAAATGAGGTAGTGATGTAGATGGAACCTTGATTTGCCTAAGATTTTAATTATTAGGGTGATGGTTGGGAATTCATTTATCATATTCTCTTGATTTAATTATAATTAGAGGGGAGGTTATTTGATTGTTATTTTCAGATATTCACCTTTGGTTCTTCATTATTAAATACATAGATTTCATAGCATAAACGGTTAAAAATAAAGATTAAAAAATTTCAAAAATGTGCATCAATTAACCTTTCCTTGTATGGAAATAAAATCAAAGGAAGATGAGAAATAAATACTCATCCATCAACCTAGTAATTCTCTACCTTATATTTTTCACCCTTCACCTTTTTAAATATCCTTTGGTAGAATTCATTTCACAACGAATTCTTGTATTTTAATGCACACAGGCCCTTAGAATCCTAAGGAATTCAATTACATGAAGCAAACAGGCCATTAGTATGGTATCCTCATGGTTCGGATTATAATTTAGAGAATCGATAGCGCACTGCATGAGCTTCTAAGTCATTAAACTCCAAGGTCCCTGATCGGCTAAAGTGCCAGTGGGGTTCATGCATAGGCATAGCGACCAGTGGGGGTACCTAAGAAATGAAGATCAATGGTATCCACCTCTTGCTGCCAATGGGGAGCCCCGTCTACTGTCATGCTTGCTTGACAATGAAGAGTTTTGAGTGTCTGTGGAACAACCCATGGCAAAAGTTTCACATAACCCCCTTCTTTGATTGCATGAGGCAATTACATTAAGCAGTCCCAGTCCAGTCCCCATTAGGTTTGATACTTCGTGTGGATATAAATGCCGGTCAAGTCCCAACACAGGACAGTGTTTGGATGCTATCAATTTGAGGTTTCCCTGTATTTGGACTTCCTGCTGAGTGCTTCCTATACTACTTGCCAAAAAGGAATAAAAAAGTTGAGGCATTTTGCACTTTATTTGACGTTTGGCCTTCTACCAAACTCTAAGATGCGACAGCGTCATGTTTCTTAAAATAATAGAGAACTTTTTTTTTTCCTTTTGAATATTAGAGGGTGTCCCAATCATTTGGGTCAAAATAGTCCCCCAAACGAGATCGTTAAATCCCACATGGCCCCAGTGTGGAAATGCAGTTTCGAACCCTCAACCTCCGAACGTAAATTGTAGTCATAAATCAACTGAGCTACCCCCCTCGGGGTTAAAAGAATGGAGAACTTGTTTCCACTCATCTTGATGCTTTCATGTGCTTGGCACTTGATTGAAGAGGAAATAAGTAAATCCCACTTTCTCCCCTATTTTACCTGTGGAGAAAATCAATTCCCTCACACCCCAAGAGAAAGTACCATTCCTCCATCCCCAGTGTGAAAATTGCAGCAGTTTTTACATGTTGAGTGAAAGTAAACTTTCTGTCCACTTTTTGTGAAACCAAAACAGAAAGCAAGTGCATCTCTGGTCTATCCTCGCTTTTCCAGGTTTCTTGACTATGATCAAGAATGCAAAACTGGAATTAGCTGGTAAAAGTTAAAACATAGGTATTAGAAGACAAATGAGCCACTGTTCCACCAGTAAGCATCATCAACTTTGCATCAGCTAATTAGTTCCCTCTCAATGCAGTAACCCTGCCATACTTGGGTGTTGCAGACCAGTGTATGTTGAATTAGCCCTTTTTTTTTGGGGTACTTCAGTTAATTAAACAGATGAATCACCATTGATTCACCAACACTATCATGTGAGGATATAAGTACAATCACTCAATAATTCTATGAAACTCAAGAGAACAAACATGCCTTCCACAGAAAGTGGATGGAAGTGACAATAAACATTGAAAGTGAATGACAAAAAACATAAAAAGACTGTCAATGATTCCACAAGTATGTTTAAAGTTGCAGTTTTTGAGTCCCCACCACAAGCACCAACACATACAACACTTGCATGTGCATACTGCTCCATTTTCTCAAGGGGAAGCCAGAAATTCTATCCCTGCTCAAATTTTCCTACACTAATTCTGATACAAGAAGTTTCTGTTTTAATGTAGAGAAATTCATGTTATAAACTGGTCATCTAAATGAGTTTTTTCTTTTGGAAGTAGTGCTTCAGGTGCCACACTTGCCAAGCTGATACCCCTATGCAAACACCGAGGGACATGATACTGAACCAAGCAACTCTAGAATTTGTTGCTTCACTGACTTCCCTCATCTCTGCTTCCCTGCATTCATGAATTGCATATTGTTTGTCATATGTATAAAAGAACAAAACAGTTGAATGCATCTCCTGGCAATGACTTTGAACCATAGACACATTTATCACCTGCTTTTCAGATACAGTAAGTTTTCATGGATGGCTTCTATTGCTCCTTCCAGTTTCTTCAGTTCAAGCTCAACTCCCTAAACATACGAAAACCACAGTCGCGTGTATAAGGCAACAAATGAGTGACCAGTTCGAGGATAAAGAAGAACAAGAATGTTTTTAAGTACTTGCCTCAATTTTTTCCTTTTTTGCAACAGAATCCCAGTCCTTTGCCGCAATTCCCATTCTCCAGTCAATGTTAACACTAGCTCCAACTTGACGACCAGGATGGCCATCTACCCAGAAACATGCAAGGTAGTTGCCTGCCTCATTAGTTGTAAATGCAAATTGTCCCCCCGTCACATTTTCATTGTGATGAAGGGAGTTGCCATACGGTGATGTCACCTGCAAAAGAACAATGTAAACTAAACTTTTTGTAACAAATGGTAGAGTGAACTTGCTAGTCAGCTCAGTCCAACAAAACATATCCGCTCTTTATAGGAGTTTAATAATAAATTCTACCACTGGGCTAATGTAAGCTGGTTAAATATATGAAAAGGATTTGGAATTGAAATTAAAATACTGTCCACTTCAAGACCCCGTGTTTCTCAGGTCTCGACCATTCCTGACTATAACTGGCAAATCAAAATTCCATCATGTGTGTTAATTGCTTGGTAAAGGAAACAAAGAAGTGAGTGATACTTGACCCAATATTATACAAGGCATCTCCACATCTTCTTATTATTATTATTATTATTTTATAACGGAGGGTGTCCCAGCCCTTTGGGCTGGACTAATCCCTATGAGCCCGGGGGAGCCGGGTAAATCCCCCATGGCCCCAGTGTGGTAGCACAATTTCAAACCCTCAACCTTCAGGAGCAAACTGTGATCCTAGGCCAACTGAGCTACCCTTCAGGGTTATCTCCAAGTAGTTTAGCAGCAGAAGTATGGCAGATATTCCAGCAATCTAGAATGTATATTTAAAGGCTCCTGTTGTTAACATTAGCCCATGTATTTTAGGCCACCTGTAGGCCCACTTGTATCTTAAATGGGCCTTGACCCAACATACCATGAAAACCCACGTCTGGGGACTTAGCCAGATCAATTGTAAATACTGTCATTTCCTTTTATGTTAGTTTATCCTAGCTGTACATGATTGTAATTAACTTGACTAAAGCTGTAATTTAGGTATAAGTATTGATGATAAAAGGGAGAGACACAGTTTTTCCACAAAATTATGTGTTATGTTGTTGGCTATTGAATGATGCTTACATGCCACAATAAAAAAATTTCCCGATATTTGACAGGTAGAATCTACTTATCTGGGGTTCTCTCGAGACATTGCCCATTCACAGTAGTAACGAAAAAAGCAATAGACTGGGACACTTAACCATCAACCATGGTCCATGCTACCGCATATAGAAACTCAAGGTCCAAGACTACTATGCATATGTTTGGGTTGAGAATAATATGATTCCACTAAACATATGCACGAAAGGAGTTAACAATTACTTAACCTTCTCAACTCAAAAGGTCAAAAGTTTCACTTCCCAGCTGCTCTCATCAACCAGCAGTGAGAACTGCAGACATCCTTGACGCATATCCTCATGAATCATTATTTTTTATCATTTTTGTGTGGGCAAATACAAATGTAATCTGATGATGGCTTGCTTCTGAAGCATTTTAAAAGACCATTATTAACTACTGACTCTAGATTATGCAGGTCAGAGGTAGGTGGAGTAGGTGTTAGACAGAAATATTGGCCTGGAAATATATGCAGAAGTTCAGTAATGCTCTCTCCAATCCAACTACATATAAGCTGCATTAACTAAGAATGTATTCCCATGCACATAATTTGAAGGCCTATTTACTGCATGTTTAATTTAAGGGGCCGCTAGCCACATTATACCTTTAATCCCATATCTTAGCCTCATCCCATCAAGCTGAGGTTAGCATACATGCATTCACTCAAGCAAAGAAATATTAATCAAAGATTATTACATTTTGAATAAACTTTCAATGACCAGTGAGTACGTTTCAATAATAAGGACCAAGAATTAATTAGTTCCAAGATTCTTGGTTGCTACCATAAAAATCAGAGGGATAACTTATGTGCACAGGAATCCTGAAATCTAGTTGGATTTATCTCATCCTACAGCGTTCTTACAAAAATGTAGGTTACACCATCCTAATAATTAAACACTAATCTGACTTAAGTAGAATAATGCTAAAACAACAGGCACAGTTTTTGCAGTCAAAGTCAAACTCTGAAGAAATTATAGTTGAGTTATTAAGATTAGAAAACCCTTTAATCTAACCAACAAAAACAAAAAATTTCTATCCCTATCGAAATTTGGACCAGTGATGACCGTTAAGTATTTAAATACGTTCAAAGATAGGTACTGCACAATAATCCATGCAGCATTTGTTGGAACTTGCACCAGCATTTGTTTCTTCAAGCGCTCTAGCATGAGAAAAAAATAATTAACCATAAAAGACTTTCACTTTAGATGTTTGGAGCCTATACATATTGACAATGCTTTTGAGAAGACCTTCAACTCCTTTAGTTGAAAAAAAAAAACAAACATCTGTTGTTTTTTAACATGGCCCAGCCCAATCTCCAATTCCGTTTTAAAGTTAGTGAAGAGCCTAACCTGATTTTAGAAAATTTCAGTGCCACTGTCAAATATTAATAATAACGAAAAATCACATGATCAACATTTTTTTATATCAGTAACATGACTTGAATACACAACCTAAAGGTTGGAATAGTTAGCAGACCACCTTCCACTGCCAAAGGCTCTTGTATCAACCAACTTAAGAAACCCGAACTAACATAGAATTATGACATACAGTCAGTGGTAACAGCTGAGGAGATAACCTAACACTTCGGATTTCGGAGTTACACTAAAATAACCACCGTTTTAAAGGTAGCCTCTATTAAGAATTCAAATAAAGCCCTCATTAGATCAAGCTTAATAGAAGCAAGGGGCAGAAAAAATGGGTCAGTGCATCATGGATGAAAAATAAGTTGCTGTTGGATAGTTTTATTCCTTGACCTGAATATAAATAAAAATAAATTGTAAATAAATAAATTTCTGGATACTGATAAAGAAAAGAGAGAATTTTTGGCAAAAAATTGTTTATAATGATGTAAACACACGTCACATTGTTGAAAAATACAAAGTAATATGCATACCAAAGCCAAATGATCTTAACCAATAAAGGTAAATCATAATGAAATGTTAAGTCCCTGGTGAAAAACTGAAAATAACTACACAATGTCCTTGACTTACATGATGCCGAAACTAGAAGCTAATCATTTACTGCTTGAAAACTTTAGAAGGAAGTTTTATAAACCACTCCCCCCCAACCCCAACAAAATAATAATAATAATAATAAATAAATAAAAACAAAACAAAACAAAAACAACCAACCCGATCAAGTGGCTTCCTCTTCAGCCAATTGATAGTTTCACCTCCTAAAAAATGTGATGGAAAGCAAATTGGACCCAGTTTGTAGTATCATGAATTTCATCAATTATATCAATGGACCTCAATAAAATAACACAACCACTATGAAGCCCATTGAAAGGCACAGATAGAATTACGTTCTATCCCTGCATCAGCAGCCCCCAATTGAGGAGAAAGATCCGTGTGAGCAATAACCAATGCCAATTTTCACGTTATTGGAGCAAGAACCATCGACAAACCAGAGAAAGTGCAAAAAATATCACCAAGATAATAATAATAATTGATCCCCTCAATGCAAAAAATATCACCAAGATAATAATAATAATTGATCCCCTCAATATATGTCCTCATTCTTTACCAAAGAGCAAACCCATCAAAGTTTAACTCATGAATACTAAAAGGAGGTGGAGACCACTATACAGACAAACTTAGATGATTTGAAATTGAACTACAATTATGAAGACAGCCTCACCATAAATCAGAAGGAACCACTTCCACAACCTCTTAATGAGCCAAAGCCCATAAGAACGCCTACCAACTAGCCTTCGAGGCAACAGTTCTAATTAAATCCCCTTCATTCTGTAATACAACTAATTCAAATTCCAGAGATTAAATGATTACCATAAATAAAATAAAAAAACAAAATCCCAAAGGATACTATTGCTCTTGAGATTAAAATGTTCTTCTCTCTAAATTACACTATTATGGGTGTAATGTAGAACAAGAAATCACTGCTTAACCAAAAAAATAGGCCAAGGCCTGGTCCAAACCATTGCTATCAAAATCTCAAAATCTAGCATTGAATAAATCTTTTATGAAAAAAAAATCGAATTTTATACATGAATCCCCATCTATCCTTACTTTCTTTATGAGCGTTACAATTTGCGATTTAAATTGTTAAAAGAGCAGTTTCCATGATTTGTAAAAGATGCACTTAATGGTATTTACCTTTTTTGTTTACATCTATATCTTTCTTTCCATTTCACTTTAGTATTTATTTAAGGCCTTTAAAACTCAATTAATAAAATGCTAAAATTTTCTAGTTTCTAAACTAAAGTAAAAGCTCGTGCATTCAGGCTTTCATTTGAGACTCCACTAGCACTCCCCACCAAACATAAAGAAAAAAAAAAGGTGGAAATCAGAATGTAGTATCAATGGAAGATACATAATGTATCATGAAATCGGATAAAAGCTTAACAGATGATGATATAATATATACACATAGGAAGGCGTTCATATAAGGTATAGAACTTAATAAATCTTATGAACTTCGTGATTTACGACTTATAAATTATAATTAGTGATTTTAGATGTCTTACAATTTTACAATTTGATTCGATTTTCAGCATAATGGTCCAAAATTAGAGTCACGTGTTTAAAATGCATAGGATTCATTCAACTCGACCAACAAGTGAATCTCATCCATCACAGCCAAATTGTTCGAAGTGAATTGTTCGATAAGGAATGGGAAAAGGAAAACTTTTTCAATTTGCCTTTTAGAATTCCATTTCCATCAATTCCTTTCGGCATTCTAAGGGTCTCTCTCCGGAATTTTGTCCGCCTCAGTTGGGGTTGGCTATATGAACTTTGTTTCTCCATTCCAATATATCCTGAGCTAAATCCTCAAATAGGTTGCAGATCTTCAGATCTATCCTTACTATTTCCATCCATGTCCTCTTCGGCCTACCCCTTTCCTTGGTGGGCCATCAACTACACAGAAATATGTTTCCTTAAAGACATCATTACTAGCCCGCATTGGACACGTTCAAACATCTCAAATGAGTCTCTCTTAGGGCTTGTTTGGCATCTCTACTCTTTTATTTATAGATCCATCTAAAATAGAGCCATTAAAAAAAGAGCCATAAAAAAAAGAGGCTAGGATAAAAAAAAACGTATTTGGTAACGCATGAATCTATTTTAAATACCTTGCCTCTATATTTTAAGACCCAAAAGCTCTATTTCGCATCTGCCCACTTTTGGAGCATTTGGATTTTAGAGGATTTGCCTCTAAATGTCTAAAGCAGACAGAGCCTAAAATCTTGTGCCAAACGCTCTAATTGTTCAAACCTCTATCCGATTTAGACATTTAGAGAAATAGAGGCATGAAATAGAGATGCCAAACATGGGCTTAATTTATCACCTATTAATACAAACCTTAAATGCTCCCAAAAGCACTCATTTCTAATTCTATCTTTTCTAGTTTTACCATACTTCCATCTCAATATTTATAGTTTTCCTAGTTGGATCACACTTGTAAGCACGTTAATTTACATAAGAATAAAATATGGATTATCTTTCATTTTTCCTCTAATATAGTTAGTTTGCATTTTATTTTATCCTTGTTTTTTTCATTCTTTAAAGCCTAGTCATAGGAAATTGTGGGACTTAGTTTGACTTGGCTTACAAGACTGAAAATTAAGTTTTCCCCTTCCTTCGGAAATGTGGACAATATAGTCACAGGTTTAAAGTTCGAAACTCTCCTTACATCTAGTTAAAAGGTTGTAGGCCACCATTATATAATATGAAGCGAAGTGGATTTGATTTCCAATTTCGCTGTCAATTTCAGATTTGATTTTGACTGGCTTACAATTTTTGACCTCCTTCTAATGCCAGGCCCTACCAACTAATGGGCCATTAATCCTACTAAGTAATGGCCCATTTAATATAAAAATTCAGCCTAGAACGTTAGCCCATTTAATATCCAAATCAGTTCCAATTGATTTTGAGTCATCCAATTTACCAATTTAATTTAGTTTGACCCTAGCAAAAGGGTCGAATCGGGGTAAATTAGGTCGGGCCAGAGATAAAGCACACTGTTTTACCCAACCTGACCTGTGTATTTTTAATAAGATGGTAAAAATTAATCTGGTTTGCGCCAAGACTCGAACTCAGGACAATATTTATTTCAAATGAGCGACCCTACCACTACACCACAGAGCATCATTTTGTTAATAGTTATAAACAAAAACTTAAAATTAGTTAATGAGAAAAGGACCCGACCCCACTTTGGAATATTGATTGTAAGTTAGAATTTATCTACGAGGTATTTATAAAAATAACTATATTTTTAGAATATTGACCCCTATAAATACTGTTATTATTATTTTTCATACTTATGCATTGTACTTTAAACATAGATTATCAAACTTTTGAAATAACTATTTTATATGATTTCCTATATAGTCATTAATTTTCTAAGACAACCATTTTACAATAAAAAAAAATCAAATGAATATATAATATATGAAATTGATCAACAAAAATAATAAGTTTCATAATTAGTAAGAAAATGACAATATTATTGAAAAAAACAACTCGCGACAACAGCGTGAAGCTAAAAAGGAGGCAGAAAATTTTTCATGTAACTGATGTGCTACCATGCACGCTTACCGAGGGAGAAATGGTGGAATCTGATTTTTTCCTTTTTTGTCTGTGTGGTTTTAACTTTTATAAATCGTGATGTAAATGGAGTGGAACACTATGATAGACCCCATCTATTAAAAATCACAATGAGTGAGGCAAACATCTTTACTATTTATGGGATACCTCAAATTCTCACCGCAAATTGAATCTCTGATAAAAAAAAATACAAAATACTATAGTTTTCCAAATAAAGTTTTTTTTTTTATTTGATTTGGAATCTCCATATGCCTTTTGTCTATGAAGAAACTTTCAATATCATCCTATTTCTATCAAAGCAATAGCATTTGAGTGTTAATGGGTCACAGTGTCTATAAGTGCCACTAATCTAAGGAATTTCAAGTATTTTTGTTTCTTTTGATTATATGATTTTTTTTCTTTTTGTTTTAAATGTGAAATACCAATTTCTGGGTTGTCTAGTTTATTTAATCCTTAGTCTTTTTATTTAATCCACTCTCGATTATAGGTTGTCTGCTTTCTTTTTTATATATTGATTTTGATTGAACACTTTTTTTTAAGAATGCGGAACTAATGGCAAAAGGAATCTCTAATAATATTGGTCCATCTAAATAAAGAATTAAGCTCATTCTTATTATTATCATCATTTTCTACTTTCTCCGATATAATTATATTTCTCTATGTCAACAAGAGAACTTTCATTTTTTCCATTCATTTACTTTTAAGTTCATTGTATTTTTTTAGAGCAACTTCAATAAAAAAAATTTGTTTCTTTGTGTCTCTTTTCAGTACTGTCTCATGTCTCATTTGCATGAATAGTTTAGATTAGTATTCAACTCATTTTAAAATGTGAACATCTTGAGACAATTGGTGCAATTACTAAACATTTCAATTTGAGAGGTAAACCTTTTTTAATTCATTTACTTTTGAGTTCATCATATTTTATTTGAGCAATTTTAGTTATGTCATTTTAATATGATTTATACAAAATAATCATCATTTTAAAATTTCTCTAGATTTGCAATATTTTTATGGTTTGTATTTGTATGGTTTTCATAGATTGTGAGTTTCTTTTTTTCCCCTTTTTGTTTCAACTTTTGGGCATTGGGTTCTCCTTGGTTTTTTTTTTTCTTTTAAATCACTTTTTATCATGGGATTTTCTATGAATTCTCATTTTTCTGTTTTATTTTTTTTTAAATTTAATGCTTATCATTATGAGTTAATTATTTATTTTACTTTTATTGGGTTCTTTAAGTTCTCTTTGTGAAATCTTTTTATAGATTTTTCTTATTTCTTTTGTGGCTTTAGATTTCCATTTTTGAGCATTAGATTATCATCAGTTAGTTTGGTTCTTCTAAATTTCTTTTATCATTGTATTGTCTATGAATCTTTATTTTTATATATTTTTATAGCCTTTTTAATAAAATTTATTTTATTTTATTTTGTATTTCTTTTATTATAATTTCTCACTTGTGATGGGTTTTAGTTTTTTTTTTTTTTATGATCGTTTTTCATGAATTTGTGGATTCTTTTGTCTTTGCCCTTCTGTGCTCCATTTTTTAGGGTTTTTTTTTTTTCCTCATGAGTGTTTGGTTCTTTTAAATTGCTTATGTTATTGAGTTGATTATGGATTTTAATTTCTACGTGTCTTTCAAATTTCATTGGATTTTATTCATAGTTTATATTGTTTGTTTGTTTTGATTTTTTTTTTGTTTTGATCATTAATCTTCAATTTTCATGGGCTTGTGTTTTTCATGGACTTCTTCTTCTTTTCCTCTCTCTCAAACTAAACCTTTTGCATTTAATTTTAAAGAAATTGATCATAATTTTTTTTTATAAATTTTAATATTATGATTATATCATTGCCCGTGCTAAGCACGCCCTTTGACCCTAGCAAAGGTAAGGGTAAATTAGGTCGAGTCAGAGATAAAGCACACTTTTTGGACCCAACCCGACTCGTGTATTTTTAATGACATAGTAAAAATTAACCATGGTATGTGCCAAGATTCGAACTCAAGACAATACGAATTTCAAAGGGGCGACCCTACCACTACACCACAAAGCATCTTTTTGTTAATAGTTCTTAACAAAAACTTAAAATTAGTTAATGAGGAAGGGACCTGGCCCCACTTTGGAATATTGACCCGGAGATGGAGTTTATCTACGAGGTATTTATAAAAATAACTATATTTTTAGAATATTGACCTAGCCCCACATTGGAATACTGTTGTTATTATTTTCATACTTATGCATTGTACTTTAAGCATAGGTGATCAAACTTTTGATGAAATAACTATTTTATATAATTTCCTATATAGTCATTAATTTTCTATGACAACCATTTTACAATAAAACTAAACTCAAATTAATATATAATATATGAAAATGATCAACAAAAATAATAAGTTTCATAATTAATACGAAAATGAAAATATTATTGAAAAAAGAAAAACTTGCGACAGCAGCGTGGAGCTAGAGAGGAGGCTAGAAACTTTCCATGTACTTTTGATGAAATAACTATTTTATATGATTTCCTATATAGTCATTAATTTTCTATGACAACCATTTTATAATAAAACTAAACTCAAATGAATATATAATATATGGAATTGATCAACAAAAACAGTAAGTTTCATAATTAAAAAGACAATGACAATATTATTAAAAAAGAAAAACTCGCGACAACAGCGTCGAGCTAAAAAGGAGGCGGGAAGCTTTCCATGTAACTGATGTACTACCATGCACGGTTGCTGAGGGAGAAAGGGTACTGGAGTTTTTCTTTCTTTCTTTTTTTTTGTATGGCTTTAACTTTTAGAAATTGTGATGTAAATGGAGTGGAACACTACGATAGACCACATCTATTAAAAATCACAATCATTAAGACAAACATCCTTGCTATGTATGGGATACCTCAAATTTTCACCTCATTCCGGGTTATTCCCACGATCAAATTGATTCTCTGATAAAAAAAATACAAAATACTGGAGTTTTCCAAATAACATTTTTTCTGTGATTTGGACTCTCCATCATGCCTTTTGTCTATTAAGAAACTCCCAATATCATCATATTTCTATCAAGGCAATAGCATTTGAGTGTTAATGGGTCCCAGTGTCTAAGTGTCACTATTCTAAGGAATTTCAAGTATTTTTGTTTGTTCTGATTATATGATTTTTTTTCTTTTTTTTTTTTAGAATGTGAAATGCTAATTTCTGGGTTGTCTGGTTTATTTAATCCTTAGTTTTTTTTATTTAATCCACTACCGGTTCTGGGTTGTCTGGTTTGTTTTTAATCTATTAATTTTGATTGTACACTTTTTTTTTTGAAGAATTTCCAATAATATTGATCCATCTAAATAAAGAATTAAGCTCATTCTTATTATCATCATTTTCTACTTTCTCCAATATAATTTTATTTCTCTATGTCAACCAGAGAACTTTCCTTTTTTCTATTCATTCACTTTTTAAGTTCATTGTATTTTATTAGAGCAACTTCAATAATTCTTTTGTTTCTTTGTGTCGCTTTTTAGTACCATCTCAGGTCTCATTTGCCCACTTAGTTTAAATCAATGTTCATCCCATTTCAATATGTGAGCATCCTGAGACAATTTGTGTAATTATTAAACGTTTCAATTTGAGAAGTAAACCTTTTTTAATTCATTTAGTTTTGAGTTCACAATATTTTATTTGAGCAATTTTAATTGTCACTTTAATATGATTTATACAAAAAATCATCATTTTAAAATTTCTATAGATTTGTAATTATTTTTATGGTTTGTATTTGTATGGTTTTCATAGATTGTGAGTTTCTTTTTTTCCCCTTTTTGGTTTCAACTTTTGTGGTAGTAGGTATTGAATTTTTATGGACTTCTTTTTTTCCCTCTCTCCCAGACTAAAACCTTTTGCATTTAATTTTAAAGAAACTGATCATAAAGTTTTTTTTTTTATAAATTTTAATATTACGATTATTTGCCCGTGCTTGTTTTTCTAGTGCAGACATAATGCCAGCTGGATGATCCTAAATACTTGATGACGTGGCCTAGAAATTTCAAGATCTTCTATATGAAATAATACTTAAATTATCATAACAAAAAGGAAGCAGTTCGGTATTTTAATCTCACCGCCTCTCAAACTACCTTTTGTCAAACAGTTTTCTCAATTCATAAATGTTGTAGAAAGACACAATTTAAAATTAGTAAATTGAATTCCTAAATAAATAAAAATCGGATACTCTCCACACAGTTTTCCTTTTTATTTATCAGTTACAAGTAAAATTTATTAAAAATAAGCAGAAGTATAGACCACAAGATGAAGGAGAACAAGAAAAACATATAGAATCACTAAGATCAGCGATCCTATCTGCCCCTTGCTTGGCCAACAGTTCAACGTCCCCTCTCGTTGCCGTTTTCTCTGAATGCTGTTAAAGTTACAGAAGGCCTCCCTTTGCCCCCCTGGAGTTTGATGCCTTCTGAGTTACAAGTTCCCCCATAGGATTCCCCATGAGAACAGTTCCAAGGATGCAAATGATCCCAAAAACAACACCCTCACCTCTCCCCCACAACTCTCTGCCATTTTATTTGGATGCCCTTTTCAGTCACAGGAGGCCTCCCCTTGGTTTTTGATGCCTTCTGAATTACAAGATCCCCTATAGATTTCCTATGAGAAGAGTTCCAAGGATGCAAATGATCCCAAAACAACACCCTCACCTTTCCCGTCTCTATTCAAACTATACACAGGCAGCTGATGAATATGCTTTAAAACATCTTTTCTTCATGGCTTTCATGATTCAACAATCCTTTCCTTATTTTTAATACTATCCAATGATAGAGTGATCTAAATCACAGATTACTGTGAAAACCCAAATGAAATTCCTCCCATAACCATAGTTCGCCAAAGTTACCATACGAACATTCAATTGATTTAAATTTCCTCATGAATCTATTAATGGTTGTGAAATTTCCCTCCCATAACCATAGTTCGCTAAAGTTACCATTCGAACATTCAATTGATTTAAATTTCCTCATGAATCTATTAATGCAACCATGCAAACCTGAATAAGTTTTACCAACTATAAATTTTGCATGCCCTTTTACTAAATCTCCAACTTATCTTTTGATGAGTAACATCAAATTAAATAACATGCAAGAATTATAAACTAGAAAAAAAAGTGGAAAACATGTAATGAGTTCCCGCCACTAAAATCCACAAAGCCTATTGCCTCCTTTCACCCAAAAACAGGAAAGAAAAAAAAATGTAGTAAGATATTTGATTAAGAGAAAGACTATTATTATCATTCCTGTTAGCATGCAGCAATACTTCTAGGCCAATTCTGGTAATCTAAGCTATGCATCTGCTGGACCAAATCAATCATCAAGATATGCATCAACCCAAACATCTTCCCATCGGACAATCCTAGCTATCCAATTAGTGACCTAAAAAAGGAGCACTAGAATTGCCCCATGAGATATCTGCAACCAATACAACAACAACAACAACAACAAAAAAAAAAAAAACCCATCAATTCAAACAACTGAAATCACATCACCCCAATTGAGTTCTGCTCACATCAACACCAATAAACACAAAAACCCAAATCAGAAACACAGGAAATGAATAGGAAAAACACACCAAAAAAAAAAAAAAGTCTAATTAACGAAAAGAAGAAAGACCCAATTGAGATATTGGGCTTGTTACCTTGACTGAGATAGTTGGGATCTCATAGGCTCCATCATCAGGGACAACAGTGTAATCAGTCAAAACGACGACATTCGTCTGAATTTCTTCAGACACGCACTTGGTTCCAGATGAAGGAAGGTTTATCCAAATGGCTCGCCCAAAAGGGAGAAGACCCACACAGCAGAAGAAGAGGAAGAGAAGTGTGAGAAGGTTAAGATCTCTGCACATCCTCTCTCAGAGTAGAAAACCCGGCTTCGGAATAGGAGAAAGAATAGCAGCAGAAATAAGACCCCTTCAAAATAGGTACAGAAGATCAAAACCCAGATCTTGATTTCTTTGATTGTGGTCGTTTTCTATGAAATTTTTAATGGGGAGAGCGTTGAAGCCTGAATTGGAACTACTGCGCCTCTTTAAGCTGGAGCTTGGCGTTTTTAGGGCTGTCAGATGGGCTGGATTTGGAGCGAACTTAGGTGGGTCAAGCCCAATTGGTTTACAGTTTTGAGCCCGTTTAAATTGGGGGACTCTGAGAATTACCCATTTAAGGAATGAGCTCGCCCGAATTACTCTGATTTGATCCAACGAGAGTCTGATTAAAAATATTAAAGTGACCATTAACTTGAATTCACTTTACAAGTGAATTACCCAAAAGAGCCCCATTTGTTTGAGTAAAATAAAATTTTGATAATTATATTTTTTTTTCACTCAAAAATGTGTCTGCGGAGATTGTAAGTAGGGAGGGATACAGATGGATATGTGTATGATTATCCGATTATCCGAAGGTTTCAACCCGTAAAAATTCGGATTTAATACTAATTTTTAGATTCTAATTCATAAATGAGTTTAGGTCCAGAACCTAAATCCGAAACTTAATTTAGGTTACGAGTGGCAAACGGGTTCGATTATGGGTCTATACAAGTTCCAAACTATGGATTAGAGACATGGCATCTAAGTCTTTAATTCTTTAATGTTACAAACTGAAGCACAAAATCAAATTTTATTGAACATCTTTATATATAATTCTGAAGACAAAAGGATTGATACCTGTTATAACTTGAATGATATCCTTATTTTAAAAAAATTATAAAAGAGAAGTTATAATTTATTTTTGAACTAGATTTTGGTGTTCTAATTGAACTCGTTCCTGGAACCAAATCAAGGTCCGCCTATTGAAACTAGCTTGGACCAAAAAAATAATAATAAAAATAGGTTCCGAGTCAGAATCAAACTCGGAACCGAAAATTGTTATTTAGAAATGAGTTTGGGTATGGGTGATCCTAAACCTTCTGATTTGCTAGTCTAATTACAAGCAGTCAAATATCCGCAAACACAGTTTTCACTAACAATATCTGCAAACACGCTTTTGAGTGAAAAAAATGAAATTGTAAAATTTTATTTCACCTTATATTCAATCTATTCATACCAAACAAACATTCTATTCTTACCAAACAAACAGGCTTAAGGTAAAAAATACATGACCTATCCCTTGAGTGGGGCCTCCTAAACCCAAACAACTGTACACAGTACATTTTTGGGTGGTTTGGAACAAAGGTGTGGGAAGTAAATCTGTACCTTATCCCACTCCACCAACTCTCCTATTGGTACCATTGAAACATATGAAAAATAGCAAAAAATGTGATTTTTTAATAACTTTTAATATATGAAAATAGCTTTGAAGATGTTAAAAAATATTAAAAATTAAAAGCAAGTAAAAACATATATATATTATCAGTCCGATCTTCAACCAGTGGCTCAGTTTCAGCCAACTGAAACTGTGGACCCAAAGTCAGTTTTGCCCCAAGATTCACTCCATCTACTGTTGTTACGGTAGATAGGCCTAGCTACACCCGAGCTGACCGTTTGGATTACTACTGCATTCTCCTTGGATAATTGCTAGAACCATTCAATCCAAACCATTCTCCTTGGATAAAAGCAAGAACCATTCGATCCGAACCATCCATACATATGGAACCCCCTTAATTACATTAGCCCTATTGAATTTTCACCTATCCAAATGGATTGGATCGTTAGATCGAATGTTAAATCTTTTTCTTTAATATAAAGTCATTAAATTTGTGGGCTACAGATGAATGGGTTAGAAGCGTGAAATTGACCCCAAATTTGATTTATAGTCTCATTCAAAATGTCTCTTCTCATCACGCACAAGTCTCATGATCAGTGGGTCCTTAGGTGGGCCCATTAAGTTTGTTCTTCACCATATGGTCAGGGAATGATGCACAGGAATATCCACATTCTTAAATATTCATGTGCATTCATCCATCACCGACAATATAGTAGGGATGACTTTATAACACATACGAACAATTTACACACATGAAACTCCCTTAAGTACACTGGCCCCATTGAATTTTCACATATCAAAATGGATTGGACCGTTGGATCGAGGGTCAACTTTTTTTCCTTTAATATAAAGTCATTAAATTTGTATGTCACAGATGAAGGGGTTAGAAGCATGAGATAGACCCCAAATTTGATATATGGTCTCATCCAAGATGTCTTTTCCCATCCCCCCATAAATCCCATGATCAGTGGGTTCCTAGGTGGGCCCTATTAAGTTTGGATGCATAGGAATATCCCCTTTGTTAATTAATATCTGGTGCCAAAAGAACCGATGATGGCCTTATTTGCTTTCAAAATAGGTAGGGCCCACTAGAGAGCACTTTCATTGCCATCCATTCTGGGCCGAGCTTTTGGCCCATATAAGCAAAAGGCCCAGTAGACCACACTTTTAAGTGGTCTCACTGACTACAGTACTCCTTGACCAACCTTTTTTTTTGATAAAAGGGTAATTAAAAAATTAACAATACTCCTTGACCAACCTAAATAGCAGAAAGACGAGGGTTTTAGATCTTGCGTGATCTTCTTCTTCTCATGGCGAAAAAGAGAGCTGCTTCCACGCCTCCAGACAGCGAAAACCCCACCTGCGAAAAGCAAAAACCAGGCAATGAAATCGAAGAAATCTTCGCTTCCAAGAAGAAGAAGAAGAAGGAATCCGACCCAGAGCTCAATAACCCATCAGTTGAAGGCACGAATGCTGAACAGAAGAAGGTGAAGAAGAAGAAGAAGACGGCGACGAAGATGAAGGAGAAATCCAAGAGTAAGACTAACTCTTCCAAACCAGACGGGTTCTCTGATCCGCCATCTCGGCCTAGGCGGCGGACTCACGACGGCCTGGCCGTCTATTCGGCTGAGGAGCTGGGGCTCGGAAAAGCCGATGCCGGTGGTACCCCTCTATGCCCGTTTGATTGCTCTTGCTGCTTCTGATCGGGTTTTAGGAAGAATTTTGACTTTTTAGGATCTGGGTGTTGCTGATTTGGTCGAGAAACTTTCGGGTTTTGTAGTAATCGAGGGGCTGTTTCAGTTCTGTTAAATTATTGGCGGAAGTGGTGGGATTCTATGCAGTTTTTGGGCCAATTTGGTGTGAGCATGTTGTGCTTTAGAAACTGATCACTTGGTAGTTTCATGTAATATTCATCGATATTTAGATTATAAAACGGAGATTTTTGTGTGATCATATACATGTTCTAGTTTTTTTTTTTTTTTTTGAACTTACTGGTAGTATTTTGGGACAGTTGCATTACTTTTTGCAGAACTTTGAGAATGTGTTTGAATGTGTAATTGGCTTAGATTTTGATAATTATGCTGATACACATCAAGATTCAAAAAGTTAATTTCAGATAAACGTGTTATTTGCATTTCTAGGTTGCTTTAATGATTTTTGTTTAAAGTCCAATTTAAAATGGACAAGAATCCGATTTTGGAACTGGTTATTCATGATTTTGACATGGACCTACGGTTCAACTCGATTACCAGAATGCAGCTTGTATATAGAAAACTGGCTTTTTTGGAGTACTGTTTCTTCCAAGCTTATAGTGAGGTGTTCCTTTGTAGCATATGTGGGTGTGCATGGCAGAGTCCTCTGAGGAGTGGGTGGGCCACGGCATGTGAAGTTTGCACTTGGAGCCCGCAAATGGGAGAGTTCATTAAGCTCAATTGCAATGGATGCTCAAGGTGAAACCTAGAAATGACAGAATGGAGGGGATTTTTTTCTAGGTTCTTACATGAATTTTATGAAGGCCTTCTCACTTCTCATCCCCCATTAAGATTGATGATTTGTAGAAGTCGAGGTGTGGCTTGAATAGGGTGAAGCTGGTGGAGTGTTTGGAGGTGAGCATTATGTGGAGAGAGATTCAAGTAATTCTTTTAAGTGGGCAGGACTGAGTTGGCCTATCCATGACGGTATGCCATGTGGGCGAAAGGAAGATTCTTAGGAGTGGAGGATAACTTTAGATCTTTTGCATTTGCAGTTATGAAGATTCTTCTATCTTTCTAGCATTTAGTTTATGAAAGTAGAAAAAAAAAAACTTCAGGGTCTGGTGCATTTGATGTGAGATTCAGACATTCAAATTGTGGAATGTGAACGGTGGAATCTGTCTCAAGCATCGTGCTTGAATTATTTGATAAGATTCACAGACAGTGAAGTAGTTAAGAGTAGTTGAAAAGCAGTGAAATGGCGAACCAATTCAGACTCCTTGGACTTTTAGAATGGAGATGGTGAAAATCGACTAGTGAAACTAACTGAAAAGCTTTGAGCAACAGAGATGAAGCCTCCATGATTTAATAGAAGCAACTCTCTTCTTCTAAAGAGTGGTTAATACAAGTTGAGGAAGGAATCAACAACGGTATATGCTTTGTACTTTGTTGGCATTGGATATGGAAATAAAACTAGTCCTTGTCCAATGTATATGATATATCTATGCAATTGATAGTGGTCGTTCTTTATGTTTCTTTCATTATTCCAAATGCATAATGTATTCAATATTTGAGTTGTGTATGTGCGTCCTCTGCTCATTTTTCGGTTACAGTGAATGGTTATCCAAAAGGACTTTTCCAAACCGGCTTAAGGTAGGGAGATCATCTGTTTCATCTTACATTAGTAATCGTTATTGACATATTGGGCCAGTTTCTTAAGAGAGCAAGATCCATTTGTAGTTACAATATTGAAAATTCTAATTTGGAAATTGCTCAATTGTAGTTAGCTGATGATATTATAACTTTTTATGATGCAAATAGGGTCAAGGTAAGTTTTTTTTAAAGTGGATCCTCTAATGATTTGGGGTTGTCTCCGAGCTAACTAGATAATATATCATACTATGATAAACTGTATTCTATTATATCCTAGCATAGATATCAACTTTGCTAAGTGTGTACTTATATGAGTGCAATTGCGATTCTCGGAGGTGGAGGTGTCGTCCTAGCAAGCTTTCATCCACCTACTTGTGTCTCCCATTGTGGCATGGATAAACCGTCTAACTCCTTGTAGGATCCATTCATTGAACACTTTGAGAAGAAACTTTCCCCATGGAAGAGTCATTATTTCTTATTCGGGGGAAGAGTTACATTGAGAAAGTCCACTCAAATCTTGTGGTTTATTTTGTGTTGGCTTTTCGGTTTGGCAGGTGTTATCAAATGCATTGAAAAGATTCATAGAGATTTCCTTTGGAATAAATTGAGCGAGAGCTACAAATATCATTTGGTGGGCTGGAATGTGGTTCGTAAGCCTCTCCAAGAAGGGGACATTGACTATCATTCTCTTAGAAGGGTGAATGCAACATTTCTAAGCAACTGGTTCTGATGTTTGAGAATAGAGAAGGATGGAGCAGGGGAGCAAGTAATTGTTCAGAAATATCATGTCGGTAATAGTGTATAGGTTGTTCTCTAGGCCAACAGTCAATCTTCTACTATTTGGACGGCATTGAGCTCTGTTAGGGACCAATTTTTGTCAATAAGTTTCATATAAACCTAAAGATGGAAGACATGTTATGTTCTGGAAGATATGCCATTGCACACCAGTATTTTTGACTACTGAGTGCCATTCCCTGGGTTGTATACAGAATGAGAAAGAAGGATCTATCCACCTCGGTAAGTATATGAAACTGATGGTTTTTTTTTTTTTTGTAAGGTAAGTACTCACACACACTCACACTGTTAAAGTTGGAAAAACTTCTGGACGGCTCAATATTGATTGCTTCATTAAGTAAGTTATTTATACAATTTTTGCAACTAAACATGCCAGGTTTTTCGGATCTAATCCTATCTTTTAAGTAAGCTAAAATAGTGGGATTAGTTTACAATAGTAACATGGACTGATATCTGGACTTAGTCAAGCAATTCCCAACAAAAACAAGTCCCTCATCATCATCACTGCAGCTAGGGATTGATCTCTAGTTGTTTTTGTGGAACGAAGTTGCCTCACGGCCCTCACCAACTGAGCTACGTGTGGATTGATGGCAGTTTTGTTGTCTTCATTAATGCATGTCTCCTAGTTAGGGGCTCTTCTCCCGGGAAGAAGAGCTATTGATCACATTATTGTGGCTAAGGAAATGTTGCATCTCATGAGACAGAAAAGGAGGAGAAATATGCGTTTTGGTTTTTAAGCTCCACATCGAAAAGGCCTATGAGTATGACAACATTAGTTGGCCTTTCCTTAATGTGGTTCTCCTCCATTTTGGATTTAGTGCTGCATTGACTGAGCGCATTATGAAATGTGTGACCTTGGCAACTTTCGTAGTCAATATCAATGGTTCACATAGGCCTTTGCAGCTTCTAGGGGCTTATAGACAAGGTTACCTTCTCTCTCCTTATATCTACATCTTTATGTGGGGACACTCTGTCTAGAGCCGTCTATAGGACTGGCATTTCCAATCTCATTTCCTTTCCTAAAGTGGCCCCTTGGGGAGATAGGGAGCCAATCCTCCAATTCGCTGATGATCTCTTTATCCTTGTCATTCATAGGTCTCTTACGAGTCTTAAAGGATATCCTGGATCAGTTTGACTGGGAGGCAGGACAGCGTATTAATAAGAACAAAATCCAACTCATTTTCTCAGCCACACCCGATTGGATATCAATAGAGATGCATTTCTTCTGTTGGAGATGCCTAAGATTCTCAAAGCCATCAATTACCTTGGCTCAAATCTGTCCCTTGGGATCGTATCATGAGGAAACTCGGAAGAGGGTTCTGTCAAGACTCTGCACTAGAGCCGCTAATTGGATAGGGTCTAGTCTCTCTCCTGGTGTTAGGAGAATTTCGATTCAACATGTCTGTCCTTCTATCCCCGATTACTGGTTAGCTCATTCTCTCATCCCATCCAATGTTTGCTCATGTATAAGTTCTTTGAGCTTAGCTTTTCTTTGGTCAGGAAAAGCCCTGGAGAACGATAAATCTTGGACCCAGTAGCTGGTCTAAAGTTACTTGCCCGGTCGCGTGTAGTGGACTGGGTCTTAGGGACGGCAACTTTTCTATCCATCTTGTTTGGCGTTTTTTAAGGAATCCGGATGTCTTGTGGGCCAGAGTCCTGGCTCAAAAATACTTAATTCATTCCTTGATTACAAGATGAGGCCTTCTAACTCTATTGTGTGGAAATCTATGATTAAAAGCAAGTTTGTTATTCTTGATAGGTTGGCTTGGGTGGTCGGTACTGGGGCAAACATGTCTGTCTTAAAAGATAATTGGGTTCCAGGTGTGCCACCTTCTAGACTCCTCTTGGGTCTTAAATCCTCTCTATAGGAAACCCTCCCAGTTCATGTGAAAGTTCAGGATCTCCTAATTCCATTATCTCATGGCTTGGGGCATTCGAAAGCTGAAATCACTTTGGAATCAGGATATTGTTGATTGTATTTGCAACATTTTGGTGGGGGGAATTGATACCCCATGTTGGAATGAGGAACTTGTGGGTAAATGTTCCCTCAGCCATATATTACCGTATTGTCCATTTGCCTGATGAGCTTCATCTCCCTTGGAACTGCCTTCCGGAACTTAACATCCCCTCGGAAATCAAAATTTTCTCTTGGAGAGTTCTGGAGGGTCGCCTTAGTGCCAGAGAGGAACTGTCAGATTTTTTTTTTTTACATTCAACCCATCTACATTTGTTGCAGGGCACAGATCGACACTGTCCATCTCTTAACTGACTGTTCCTGCTGCCTAGCTGTTTGGAACCTTATCCCTCAACCAAACCCAAATCCTACACCTTTTGCTACCTTTGGAGTTTGGAGAGTGGTTTTGGAAGGCTACTGATGACAGCTGTCTCCTTATCTTCTCAATGTTCATTTTCAGGATCTTAAGGCTCCTGGGCACAATGCTGAAGGATTGATAAGTTCTTACTTTGAGAGCTTTAGAGAATTCAACATTGTTAGCATAGTGTTGTGTGTTGCTGTTTTGTTTTTGTGTGTTCTGTTGGCTACTAGTTCTGTTGCTTTCCTTTTTTGGGTTGATGAAATCCTTTTCTTAGCAAAAAACATATATTGATATTGTCAATATTTGGTTGCAGGTACCCAATTTTATAGGGATTTTTGTCTTGAGTATACAAATATGGTGGCATATTAGATCCTGGAGGATAAAAAAATGTTTGAGTCCAAGAGCAGCCAGCCATAGAAATGCCGCCTCTAGGTAAGTTTTGAGAGAACTTTAATTTCAAGCTCATTACTATTTAGCAGATCACTAATCAAGCAGTGATGTTTAAATCAAGCACTCATGTTTAATTTTTGTTTCTATTTTGTTTTTTCTGCTAGGCTCGCTAATGAGGGGTTTCTCAGGTTGAATCGTGGCCTGATTATCAGGACTTCCAATGGAAGTATTTGATAGGGCAGTGAAAGAGATCTCTTCTTTGACGAAGTAGATGGTGGAGGCTTCTTTAATAGAAACTGACTTGGATGTTCACCTTGCAATATCCCAACTCTTTATATTCTAAAATCTTGGAAGCCAAATATTATCCAGACAAAACTAGAATACACATAGAAACCAAGCTACTGCTAGCACAAAGTTCAAATTTAAAAGAGTTAAAACTTTTTCTGAACAATGATGGCGGTTTTTACTGCTGGTGGGAGTTCTAATGAAATCAGAGTCATTCTCAGCTTCTTCATGTTTTTTAACTTCCGTTTTCATCCAATAGGTAAAGTTCCTCATATCACGATTAAAGCACGCTATCTTCTGATTGACCTAAGGATCTAAGTACAAAGTTTAACAAATTAAAATCACAGATAGAGATATTCAATTGCCAGAATTCTCTCAGAAGAAGCTAATTTGTTAAATTTTGTACTTAGATCCTTAGGTCAATCAGAAGATAGCGCGCTTCAATCGTGATATGAGGAACTTTACCTATTGGATGGAAACGGAGGTTAAAGAACATGAAGAAGTTGTGAATGACTCTGATTTCCTTGGAAGAAGGAAGATAGAATACATCGCCAGCCTGAATTCCACTATCCAACAATTACGGGACAATTTAGTTGATATTATCTCCCACCAGCAATAAGTGCAACAGTAGCTTGGTTTCTATGCGTAATCTAGTTTTGTTTGGACAATATTTGGCTTCCAAGATTTTAGAATATAAAGAGTTGAGATTATTCAAATATTTCCGACACACAGGGCCTGATTGTTGTTATTGGAATAAGATTTCCTTGCATGATATGAATATTTTTCTTAGACCTGCCATTCTATATATAGAGATGGCAGAGGCTACTCCTTTAATTAAGGAACCTCTCCCCATTTGTGAGATGAGGGATTTGCCAAGTTTTTTATTTGTAACTTTGTCAATAACTTTATCATTCAAATAAAAACATTGTCTACAAGTGGTTCAAACAATTTGCATTTACCTTTAGAAAACTTCAATGGATTTCCTAGATGTTTTTCATTATCTTTATATTTTATTGTTGCATATGTACTACACCATTAGATGTGTTGTGTTTTGCAGGTTGTAGATCATACACTTTTGGGGTGTTCACGGGCCGGACCTTGCTAGCCTGAACCCAGTAAATCCTGCTTTGGACTTGGTTGGACCTTATGTTTTAGGATTTTTGGGGTGGGGTGGTGGATCTAAAATTTCTGTTTGTTGATATTCACGCCGGGCTTGGCTAAAAGCTGGATCCTGACTCGGCCCAGGCAGAACAAGTGCTGCTTGTAGTTTAGTGACAGATTTGTCCAAGTGATACAACACCCGACCCAGCCCATCCAGCCCGATTGACTAATTGGGCGGTGGATCTCAGGATACACACTTACAGTTACTGCCCCTGATGGTCTTGGCCCGGATATGGGCCTATGTTTTTAAAGTTGGGCACCACCTAGATATCTCCTCTGGTGTGGCCTGGCCCACCCCATAGTCACCCCTAGGTCTAGTAGACAGCATCATGACATCTATTTCATTGTGAATCTCATGCTCAAGGTAACTGAATTGGACAATCATTTTATATCATAATAAAACAAGGGCCTTTGAAGTGCAAGAAAGTTCATCGCCCAACTATCCAACAACCTGTTTTTTGTTTTTCAATTTTTAATCACTTATTTTCACGGTGGTTGGAACTCTTTCCATGGGCCTATTATGAAGAGGAACCTAAACATGGTTGGTAGTCTCTCAATGTCTGTGATAGTGGCAGTTTAAATATCGTTTTTCAGATATCCTCATTGATAGTGGTTGGCAATGGAGATCAGATCGGGTTCGTATCGGATTGAAAATTGTATGCAACAAGTGCAGGTTGAACTTGGACCTGACCCATTTATTGGTTGGGTTAAAAATGTCAAACCGCACTTAATTCAGAAGTGGTCAATGCAAGTGGGCTATGTATAATTTCGGACTATGTTGGCGGATCAAATAGTAAGAATGGATTGAACTCATCTATTAACTGGATGATTAATATCACTCGCTCGCAATGTCCCCCCAACCTTTCCCCAAAAATAAAAGGGTCAACATATCACTCAATTATTGGGTCAGGTCAATGTCTTTATAATGACCAATATACCAGGTAACCAAATGGGTTGGAATTGCACAAAGCTTTGAGTCAACGTGATTCTTGCCATTTGTAATGTGATATGATAAAATTTCCTGGTACCATCAATGGTTACAAGTTTTCTACAATAAAAAGAAATAGAGAGAGCGACTTCAAAAGGATAATATAATCTAATTTATATTAGTAGATGAATGATCTGTCAGAAAAGATCATAAACATTAAAAAGAGAAATACATTCTGATAGAACATATATATGTTGGATCATGTTTCTATTAGCTTTTATTGCAAAATATGTGAAAGTGATGACCATAAAAAAAAATCTAAACAACTTGGGCACAGACAGCCAAGGATGGTTGGTCCCAAAGGTCTTGAGTGACCATCCACAAATTATATTTCAGGATAAGTGCTGCCTACCTTCAATGGGCCTCAATCCAACAGTATTATATGGTTGTATGAAAAGTTGATTGAGTCTCAATTGCCAGTTGGTTTGTATAAGCACAAACCTAATATTGTTAATAAATCAATGCTGATGTGTGTGTGTGTGTGAGAGAGAGAGAGAGAGAGAGAGAGAGAGAGAGAGAGAAGAGAGAGAGAGCTTAAATAGACTTTGGTGGTTAGTTCATAAGACCCCATGTATCTTTTAAGAATTCAAGAGAGAGAGAGAGAGAGAGAGAGAGAGAGAGAGAGAGAGAGAGAGAGCTTAAATAGACTTTGGTGGTTAGTTCATAAGACCCCATGTATCTTTTAAGAATTCAAGACACTTCATTCTTTGCTCTTCACTAGGGGTGCTCATGGACAGGCTCGCACCAAAGTTGCTAATGGGGTGGCCATGGATTGGCCCAGCCCACCTCAGGCCGAGCATGGGCGTTAAGTTTTAGTACTCGGGTCAAACATAAATCTAAAATTCAGGTCTGTTCCTTTAACTGATATGGGCTTGGATTAAGTGATAGAAAGCCCAAAGGCCCAGCCCATCCTAACTTAAAGATAGAGAAACATCCATAAAAGGTTTTAGGGTTTCCAAGGATATTAGTGCATTCCTAATCGTAGGTATATTATAAGTTGTTAGCTGTTAGCTATCTAACATATGTTTATATGCTTATATATCCCCCCTGCCTAGATGACTCACAAAAATGAGACTAGAAAGTCCAAAGGTGCTTGATATTTAAATTTAAGATCTTAGGTCATTTTTGTTTATGATCGTCGTCATCATCATTAAAGTCTTGTCCCAACCATGCTACAGTTGACTACAAGAATTCTATTTCTCTATTCTCATCTCATGTCATCTTTATTGCTAGTATAAATGGGGCTTGACGTCATGGACAAAATGAGTAGGGTTGGGCCAACATGTGTTAGAGGTAGCTTGGGCCAGGCTGGGCACTTGTCCCCATGTTAGTTTGGGCAATATATGGGCCTGTATTTCTGAAGTCGAGTTGGGCCAACTCAGTCTGGCCAGCCACGGCCATGAACACCCTTACTCTTTACAATGAATGACCATCAAATTTCATGAACACCCTTACTCTTTAAAATCTATTGTAGATTTTCACCTTTATCCAATTTTCCATTTTCTTTTACCTTCGATAAGCTCTTGTGCACTTAAAATAGAAGTCAATATCCTACTAAGTTTTGAAAACCCATCATGCAAGAGGCAAACGAATCTAAAACTAAGCTCTTATTTGATTGCAAAGAATTGAATCCTTTAGACTTCATGGTAAGATGGGTTCAACGGAAATGTATTAAGAAGAGAAGGGTGAAAGATATAAGGTAGAGAAGTAGATGGAACCGAAACTTTTCTAAGGTTTGGCTAAAGGGGAATTCATTTTCTATTTAAGGGAAGATTAATTTATGGCCATTTTGCAGATTTCCACCTTTTGCCCCTTCAATTTTAGCTTACTTCCATAAATAAATTTCTTAGAATTTCTAACAATTCAATTCTCCACACAAACAAACAGGCTCTAACAAAACCAGAATACCTGATACAAACTACTGACTGATACCCATTTGGCTCCATTTTACCCAATCCATCCACCTTGTCTAAACCCAGTCACTATCAATAGACCCATTTTTTTTTTTAATTTTGTTTTTTTGTTTTGTTTTTGATAACGTAGGGTTCCTAGCCCTTTGGGCCAGAATAATCCCTACGGGCCCAGGAGAGAAAGCCGGGTAAAATTCCCCTGTGCCCCAGTGTGGTAGAGCAGTTTTGAACCCACAACCTCCGGGTGCAAACCGTAGTCCTAGGCCAACTGAGCTACCTCTTGAGGTTAGACCCAGTTGACCTGCCACTGAACCAAACCCAATCACTCCCAAATGCAACAGCAGGTTCACCAAAAAATCAACCCCAACAACCTGGCCCAGCCCTATTAGATCCCATCCCATGGTGCTATAATGTTTTGACATTTTTATGAAAATATAGTCACTGGGTGAAGGCCCAGATCATCACCAATTACTGATCTAATCCACCCCATTGCAGAAGCTTGCCCCAGGCCGACCAACACCACAACCACAAGCACCAATTCTGAAATTTCTGTGTGGGCTTTACAGCGAGTCTACAGTGAATTACTTCCCAGCATAGACACTACTAGTGCTTGGTGTGAGAAATGACAACTAACAAGCAGTCATTTTAAGCATATTCTTCGCTTCTCTCCTCGAATCGGAACCTGCAAAGCAAAGGAGGCGTCTTTTCTCCTGTTCGGGCATCGGTCTTTCCTTCTCTCCATAGCAGCAGAAGTAAAGAGCAGCACCAAATGCTTTGCGAATGGGAAAAATCGAAGGGCAGGGACGGAATGAGAGGACCCAAGAGCAGGTTTCAGGATCCTCATTCAACTGCTGCTGTTTCACAACTGGGCTTAGAAGAATCGCCGAAGCTTTCTCCTTTCGATGTCTTCTCTTCTTGATTCTTGGTGCTGGTGTTTTCCTATCCGCTATCCTCTGGCTCCCGCCCTTTCACTCTATAGATTCTGGGTTTGAAGCCACAGATGCGGACAAGCTTGAGGGTGAGGTTTTTTCTTTTTCCTTTTCTTGATCTGTTTGAGGCAATGGGTGTTTGTTTTTTATATCTGTTGTTGGATTTTGGACATGGGTTTTTCATGATTTGTGTTGTTATGATGCTTTCTGATTGGGTTTTGAGAAGTATTGCTTGGTCGTGGGTTTTTCATGTTTGGAGAGATTTCCGATAAGGGCTTTTGCAAAGGAGAAGACTTTTGGGCATGTCGATTTTTGAGGTTTTCTTCCCTTTTCAATTTTGCTTACGCTGTTGTTTAGACTTAGGTTTGTTAATAGGAAATGGTTTCAATTATATTGCGATTAGGGTTCGTGTTGAAAATCAGCGGTTGTCTGGAATCTGGGGCTTTCTTCCACCTCACTTCAATAGAATTGCCTTTGTGTTTCTTCTTCCGATATTGCGATTAAGGTCCGTTTGAGATTTGGGTGGAAAGATTTCATTCAATTCATCAAAATGGACCTAATCCATCTGTTATTGTCTTTAAAACTGTTTGGGACATGCTTATCTTTTGGATTTGTGTATTTCTGGCCCAATTCATGAGTGGTGTTTTATAATTTCAGCAAGCAATCTGTTCTGCTTATATGGAATCTATGTAGCATGAATGTTTAACATTTCCATTGGTGATTCAAACTTAGAAGTTGGAGCATATTAGTCTAGTAATGGATTATCGCATGAGCTCAAATCCTCATTGCCTAGATTCCTTATCTGTTCATGGGGTCAAGTCTCCCATTCATCAAGTTTGGCTAAGATGCCCATGAACAATGTTAAACCAAGAAGAACATGAAAATTAATGATACTAATGCATTTCCAGATAATCGAGGAAATCATCAATGAGTTTTATCTTGACTTTGATGTAATCAGGATTTGATAATTTTTCATATTATCAAATATTTAAGGGGTTTCTTTTTCAAATTTTTTTTTTTATTGTGACACTGGGCCTGCTTCTTTCCAGCTCTGGTTCAAGCAAGTTTCACACTGCAAAAGCCGGTTTCAATGCTTATTGCACATACAGCAAGGCTAGAGCTAGAGATCTTCGATGAAATAGAAATCCCAAATACAAAGGTCCTATCCCAAACTTCTAAAGATGTTTTTTACGTGATCTATTTTTATAGTGAATTTGGCTGACTAAATCATACCTTCTCAACAGGTTTCTATTATCTCTATGCACCCTTTATCTACCTCCAATTTGACTCATGTAGTCTTTGGTGTTCTTCCTGACCCAAGCAATGCTCCTATTGCTTTATTGCCCTTAAGTATACTGAGATCTTCTTTGATAGAACTGGTTCTTCAGCAGTTAAATCTGACTTTGACACAATCAATTTTCGGGCAACCGTCTTCCTTCGAGGTTTTGAAGTTCCCAGGGGGGTTAACGTTGATACCAGGGCAGCCTCCTCCTATATGGCAGATACCCCAAATCCTGTTCAACTTCACGCTGAACAACTCCATTTCTCAGATACATGAAAATGCTGACCGCTTGAAGGTCCAACTGAAACATGGGTTGCAGCTGAGATCTTATGAGGTAATATCCTACTTTCATTTATCTGCAGGCAAGAGGATGAGTATAGTGTGCATTGTGTACCATCTAATAAAATTCATAGTTTTCTGACTTAATAAATTGACTACGAACCAGCCCGTCCCGTTCTGGTTAACTGGGTTGGGTCGAACTTATTGCATGTGATTTATAGTTGAAACCCGGTTGGCCCACCTAGTTGTCCCACATCTTGGTTGGACTTTTCCTGGTTTGGCTGAGTTAGCTGGGTCATTGTCAGGCATTTTATCCTTACCTTTAAAAAAAACAAACAAACAAACCATATACGAATCTTACGTTAGTAAGATTTTTAGAAATTAAAATATCCTTAAGTCATCATCATCATCATCTGCTATAACCAAGTCCTGCAATGTGGGGCAAGTCTTAAAATTTAATCAAATGAAACTTCAAAAATGGAAATTACAATTTGTAGATTTTTCTCTTCATATTTTTAATATTGTAACCATTAAAAACGTATAAATGTTAAAATTTTAATAGAATATATCTGGTTGCATGAAGTGATAGAGCACCTTATGGATTTCACAATGGTAAAAACTTGCAGCAACTGGTTGTCTGTAACTGTTCAATGGCTCTTATTGGTTCTCCTGTAGTGGATGATAGGGTACATGGTTATGAAGTTATCTCAGGAGCGATGATTAGCCTTTGGCTTATCCAAGAGTCCTCTAATTATGTTTAGCATGATCTGCTGTGCTCACTGATTAAAAAAAAAAAACACACTAAGGTTCCTAGGGTTCATATCAACAGCATTGGTTCTTGCCCTGGGTCTATGCATATTACATATTGTACCCTAAAGGTACGCCAACATACTTAATTTTTTCTTTTCCTGCAGAGCATTTATATCGAGGTGACGAATTTGGATGGTTCGACAGTGTCTCCACCTGTTGTCATTCAGGCTTCAGTTGTATCAGGTTTTGGGGCCTTGTCCATGCAAAGATTGAAGCAGTTGGCTGAGGTGATAGCAAGTTCTCGTATGAAGAACCTTGGCCTGGATCACTCTGTTTTTGGTAAAGTAAAGCAGATCCAGTTATCATCATATCTACAAGATTCACTTGTTCCATCTCCATCTCCAAGTCCATCTCCATCACCATCTCCATCTCCAAGTCCATCTCCATCTCCATCTCCATCTCCATCTCCATCTCCATCTCCATCTCCATCTCCATCTCCATCTCCATCAAAGGTATCTCCTGTGTCTCAGAGTCCTACCACGCCTTCTTATGCTCCTGATCCCTCAACTGACTACCATCACCTCTCACCCTGTTTCTACTCTGAACCATCTTCCCCAACTTCTAAAAATGGGCCTCACCTCCCTATACCTCTTGCACCAAATCAACCCTCAACAGCTCATTCTGGACCACCTTCTCCAGACTTTTCTCATCATGATACCTTTCCTCCACACAGTCAGCCCATGAGTCCTTCCTCACTTTTGGACCCTAATATATCTCCTTCACCTGCAATGTTCCTTGGGCCCAATGCGCACCAAGATCAGAAAAATGGTAAAGTGTTGGCGTCTTCACTTCCAGATTCATCCCAAGTTTCACCATCTCTATCATGTGAGTCACTACTTCAGCACTTCTATTTTACCTTCTATATGTTATTACATTTCTCAAAAAGAGAGCATCTTTGTTCTGATTCACCTCTTTTCCTTTAGTTTGTATATTGTGCATACTCTGTATGATGAGATACAATTATATTATGCATGCTTTACCATGGATACAGCATGGACATGGATTTTACACATTATAATGGATTGGATATGGCACGATATGGATGCATCACCTATTCTGAAGTATCTAACCATCATAGGTTCAGTTGGATGATGCCGTTGGCTCTAAAGATGCAATGGTTCTCAGACCCTGAAGTAACCTGAATTGTAGTGTGGGTTGTAATGCAAGAGTTTTAACAACCTAGTCTTAGATGCAATCAAGGTCTAATTGTTAAAATCCTAGAATTTGGGATACAAATCCTATGATTGCATCAAATGCAAGGGAGAAAGATTTTATAATACAATGAATCCCATGTACAAGTAAATATTGAGGTTACCATTCACACAAGAAGAGGTGATCTTAAGGTTCAGGTGTGAATCCTGCTATTCTATACTTTTATTAGCTGACAATTCTCAACTAGTCTATCTGGGAATAGCAATGGCCGGATGACTATTTTTTAGAAAGGCCTTTTTTTTTTCATTCTTTCTTTTATGGTGTTCCTATTTTTAAGAGGTTATCAAGTTAACAATTCGGAAGATTAGGGAGGTTTTAGAGAGAGACAAGGAATAGGCATGCAACTAGACTCCGGAGTGCTCAACTATAAGATGCTTTTATTTATATTTTAGGTTTATTTTTTGCTTGTTTTCATTTTTTCATGAATTGCTTCTTTATGTTTGGGCAACACGTACTAATGATGTGATATTCATGACTTACTTTTTTTTTTTGGGATTGTAAGTAAAAAAAACTGCAACTAATTTATTTTTCCTAACAATGTTAAATATATTCGACCTTCACATTTATTATATGACAGTGATATATTAAAGTGATGTTTTTCATATAATTATATCATAATTTTTTTTCAAAAAATAAAAAATCATAAGATTCACGAATCACGATTCGATTAAACTGCTTGAACGATATGTGAATAATTTTGATTTTCAGAAATACGGCTCTCATTTAAAAAAAAAAAGAAAAAGAAAAAGAAAAGGAGAACTATGGCTCAAGGTTTATCTGGAGAAAGGCTACGTTGGTTTCTGCAGTAATTTAATTAGTTCAAGGTGATTTGGGAAGAGAGTTAACGATAAACTATTTAGGATGCTAGATTATGTTTTACATGGCATGGGCATTATGGTTTCTCCTTCTCCTTTTTCTTTCTTCTTATGGAGCCAAAGGATAACAGCTTCTGTTTAGGATTTTAGATTATGTTGTACATGGACAGTGATGGCTAGCAATAGTATGGCGTCTGGACTAGGTGAAACTGCTCGATTTCACTCGTGCACCATAGAGTCATCCTTCCCTGAAGTTAGTCTTGCTTTAGACCAAGAATCATGCCAAGGCTATACAATCACATATGAAGAAGAGATGACCCTTAGAGAAATCAGGGAACTCCTATTGCTTTCTCAACCTTGCTTGCTTACAAATGAATGGAATCTACCCCTATTATGGTTGTACTTTGTACAATGAATGGCTAGGATTAGGCTGCATTTCCCTCATCCAACTATTGAGAAACTTCTAGATACTTCTCTAAGAAGCTTACCGTATTCCTACAATTATCCTCACGTTTTTTAGAATACGCCACAAATCTCATACTTATTTTCATAATGTACAAGAATATCTTGAATAATTCCACACAATTATAGACTATCATAGAGTCTTAAGACCAGAATCTACCAGACTTTATAGCGGTCCTTCAATACTTGTACGGCCGCGATCTATGATGCTTAGAATAGATAAAGCAGGGATATGCCATGGAAATGACAGGGATAAGGATTTTATATATAGAAAGTGAAGTATCTGATATATGAGACATGATACATTGTCTTTTTCGAAGTATTCGAGTATCATAGGTTGTGATGCCCATTTGAATTTAAGAAGCCTTAAGCCATGTTAGATGGCATGTCATTGCCTTGCATATGTGCCATCAACATGTGACAGTGTGCTTTAGAATTCATTAGATTTTTTTTTCTGGTGCAGTTTTATGAAGTTTTTTCCGGCCTCTTTTTTTCTCTTCTAGTAGCAATAGGAAAAAAATGTTGTTATAGCTACTTCATGTTGATTGTCGGTGACTAAAATAGAAATCTCCTATTGATCTGCTTTTTCTTTTGGTGCAGGTCTTTTGCATGGTGGGGTATGGCTAATTGGGATGCTGGGATTTGTGATGCCTTATCTTCTATGTGGGCCATACTGATCAGTCTCTCACCCCACTCAGACAAATAGAATCTAGCATTCATTCATTTGTCCAATGTTTTTGAAGTCGTCCTTCATCTGTGCATAGCAGAATGGCCCATCGCCAGCAAACACAATTTTGCTTTCTCTCTACAGCCATCATTAGCCTAACAATGGCAAAGTCTATGGCATGGATGGTATAGGTTCCTAAAGAAAAAAGAACAGGGGGGCCTCACAGTCAAGTGTTTATATATGGGAGGTTGTTTACCGGTCAAAGCCACAAAAGGTGGCAGGCCGTTGTCAAATTTCTGTTTCAATTATTAATTGGTTCGGTTACAGCCTATGTATTTTGGCATATATATCAACTATCAAGGCACAGCCTGATATATAAAGAAATGGGTGTGTTTATATTTTAAGTTGACTAGCCTGTGCTTGAGTTTCAGGCTCATGGGATGATTTGGGCTTGAAAATTATTCCCATGCCTATTGGATAACCTTTGGCACAACTTCTCAGGTAGTCATAAGCAACAAACGTTCCCTTTCTTTTCTTTATATAGTTGGAAAATCAGAACCCAACGATGCAAATGGAAGGTTGAACTGTGTTTTAGAATCCATTGAATCTGCCATGCCGATTAACAAGCTGAACTTCAGTGAGCCGAGCGGACTTCGGCTTGACTTGGCCTATGAAACAAATCTACCCAATTGGAGCCCATTTGGGTTGAGAAAATCAACTTGTGAGCCAGCTTAGGTTCTTTGCCAGCATACTGAACCCAATACAGGTGAGGGTTTACAATACTTCGCATCCCTATTTGGCATTTTTTTGAGCAGTTCCGATCATGAACTGCACTAACTACATTTCCTTCACGAAAACAATCCCAATTATCTCGAACCATTTCTACCAGAGATAGATTTTATAGGAAGGAGAAACTGGGGGTAAGGGTCGCCCAAATTTCACCCTCAGAGTCTGATCAGATACTGTTATTCACTCAATTTTAAAGAGTTGAATTGTAATGACTTTTTAAGTGCATTTATTTTTCAAAGGTTGTGTATATACATAGTAGGAAAGGAAAATAGCTACTTAAACTTGACTAACGGTTTCTTATCTGCAAAAAGCAATCAAATTTCAATGATACATTCTAATAGGGGTGTAAAAAATAAACCAAAAAACCATCGAACCAAACCGATGGTTAATAACCGCATTTTACGGTTTAATTTTGGTTATTAAAATTGAAAAACTATGCTTCACGGTTTAGTTACGGTTTTCAGTCTTGACTCACGATTATTAATCGAACTGAACCATAAAATACAGCTGAGTTAACTGTTTCCCCAAAACAGAGTTAACCGAGTCATTATACTAATAAAAAACTAAAGGGCTTAAATGTATTGCATGATAGATGTTTTGCAGTATCATTTTAGACTTTTAGTTATGTTTATATTCATGAAAAATAATAGTGTTGTTTAGCATGCAGTGTCAAAGGGTAAAGAGTTAGATTTTTTTTAAGTGATAATTAATTGTAACCAAACCGTCTAATACGGTCAACCATGGTTCAATTTTTTTAGAATACAATTACGGTCATAATTTTTAAAAACTGAAAAATCGTAAAATACAGTTGACAATTTAATTAAGGATTTCCCCAAAACAATCAGTTAACCAACAAGCCATTAAACCCCTACATTCTAATAAGAAGTTATTGCCATAATTATTTCGGTTAGACAACCAGATAAGGATCTACACAGGAAGGTTTAGAAGCCCACATGCAAAAATAGCCATGTCGAAGTACATTAATCACCATCATCGTCATTCCAATTGGTTTAGGCCCAACTCAAACTTATTCCCATTTTTCATCACTCAAGTCAAGTTACAGTTACAATTTCTCACCTCATCATCATTCATCATTTTAGCACACTTTCAGTGAAGGTATAACAAACACTACCTTTTCTGTCGAACTCACTCTGTACGAACCATGTCGCACACTTCACTCTCACTCCTCTTTCTCTGCCTAATCATCACATCTTCACCATCTGCAGTTACACCTACCAAATCACAGCAGCAACAGCAAGATCAACGAGACTCTCCAATCTCCCGCTTCCAGCAATACCTTCAAATCAGGACCGCACATCCGAACCCAGATTACACGTCGGCAATCTCCTTCCTCACCACCCAAGCCCTCTCCATCGGCCTCGAAACCCTAACCCTAGAATTCACCCCCTCGAAGCCCGTCCTCCTCCTCACCTGGCCCGGCCGCGACCCCTCCCTCCCCTCCCTCCTCCTCAACTCCCACCTCGACAGCGTCCCCGCCGAGCCCTCCAAGTGGTCCCACCCACCCTTCTCCGCCCACCTCGACTCCGACGGCCGGATCTTCGCCCGTGGGGCACAGGACGACAAGTGCATCGGAATTCAGTACCTCGAGGCCCTCCGCAACCTCCGCTCCTCCTTCTCCCCGCTCCGCACCATCCACGTCTCCTTCGTCCCTGATGAGGAGATTGGCGGCGCCGATGGCGCTGCGAAGTTTGCTGAGTCTGAGGAGTTTGAGAAGCTCAATGTTGGATTTGTGCTTGATGAAGGACAGGCGTCGATGAATGATGAGTTTAGGGTTTTCTATGCGGATCGGTCGCCGTGGGGGCTTGTGGTTAGGGCTTTTGGAATGCCTGGGCATGGGTCGAGGATGTATGATAATTCGGCAATGGAGAATTTGATGAAGAGCATGGAGGTGATGGCAAGGTATAGGGAGAGTCAGTTTGATTTTGTTAAGGCTGGGGTTGCGGCGAATTCCGAGGTTATATCGGTGAATCCGGTGTATCTGAAATCTGGGATACCTTCCCCCACTGTGAGCTAATCTCTTTTTCCTTTTAATGGTTGTTCAGTTAAAATGTCATTTAAATTTTTTTTTTTTTTTTTTATATCAATCAATTTCATTGTTGAAAACTGATTGGAAGTAGCTCATGGCTCAAAAATCAAAATCACCTAGTTTGCAGTTTTTGGAATTCATGCTGCTCAGATGAATAGGATTTAGTTGGGTGTGAGCCATTGAAAATGTAGGGGCTCGAACCCGCGCCGTACGACCCTGCTGCCGGTGGGTGGTACGCCACCTGCCGGGGACGGGGGGCGACCCCTCCAGGGTTTGAGGCCCACCCCGTGCGTATAGCGACCGGGGCCAGTGGTACCAGGAGTCTCCCGGATTATCTCTTAAAGTGAGAGGTCTCGGGTTCGACTCCTGGGGAGGTCTCCCCCCAAGGGGGGAACAAATAAACAATTGGCCCGAGTAGGCCCCGGTCGCTATACCCCAGTGGTACCAGGAGTCTCCCAGATTATCTCTTAAAGTGCGAGGTCTCGGGTTCGACTCCTGGGGAGGCCTCCCCCCAAGGGGGAACAAATAAACAATTGGCCCGAGTAGGCCCCGGTCGCTATATGCACGGGGTGGGCCTCAAACCCTGGAGGGGTCGCCCTCTGTCCCCTGCAGGTGGCGTACCGCCCACTGGCAGCCGGGTTGTATGGCGTGGGTTCGAGCCCCTACAGAAAACTTGAGACTTTCCCTTTCTTTAGAGCTCTAATCTAATAGTTATGGTGATTTTAGACTTGACAAATTCAAAAGAGCAATCTTCTTGATGTTTATGTATACCATGTGTCACCAAAGAGTGTTCCTATTGGCATTCCTCTAGTAATTAGTTTTTTGAGCATTTTGATTCTGGATACTGTGATATAGACATTGTTTATGGCTGTTTGCATAGATGTTTTTTTTTAGTGCTTGGCTCTTTAGCTAGCTTGAAGTTCTCATGGAACCCACCTGTTGCTAAATTATAGTGAACAATAAGTTTTTGTGGGGGCCCTGCCTCCTTTCAATTGGGGTTGGGTCGATTTGACTGTCTCTTGAGTCTTAATTCGTGTTTTTTTTTTTTTTTTTTTTTTAAATCTGGGGACTGTGCTGTAGTGAAGATGGGATGAGTACATGCAGACATGCGAACCTTGGAGACAGTGTACACCATATCGATGCAGAACGCTTGTACATAAATGCTCTCAACCGTTAAGTGATAGTTCTCCACATACCTGTTCTTTTAATTGGGGCATGATAGACCTTTTGGGAAAAATAAAGAAAAAATTGGGAGATTTCAGAACTGTCTAATAAGCATGAATTGAAGACATGAAAGCATGACCTTCAGAAAAATGGCTGTTTTGAACATCAATTGTGCTGCAACAAATGACGTCCGCAAATGTCCGTTACTAGAAGAAGCCGTGTATCCTGTGTATTTAACTTGCTCTTTTGTTTACAGCCTCATAATTGGTCAATGGAATCTGGAAGAGTGTTTCCCTCATAAATTCTTTTTCAAAATGGTCTCTACGAGGGGAGAAAGGAATCCTCTGTGCAATGAAGCATGGGGATAGGGGAAAGGTACTCCTGCAGGAGCTGAATTTTTTGCTTGGATGGCTGTCAACCAAAAAACTATTTTTTGTTTTTGTGGTTTTGGTTATATTCATGGTATGGGCCAAGATATTCGTGATGTTGGAAGAACCATATGTATTTTCATTTTATGGGGATTGTAAGGGTGTGGAAACACTTCATTCATTGAGCCCTTCAGGGTAATTTTGGTTCTTTGTAACTCCCATTTTGGGGGTGATAGGGGCTAGATTGTTGGACCTTTTGGGTTGAAAGGAAAAATCATAAAAATGAATGATTTTGCACGAAGCTTGAGGAAATTTTATTTTATTTGGTAGTTGGTGTTGGTTTTCCATGTCTTCTTTCATGATATTAGAGTGGTTGATCGTGACCTAAGTGCATATGTGAATCAATAAGATATGTCATGAATCTTTGATGATTGATGGAAAATGTATCATCATGAGATGAAGTCTTCGATTAGGCAGTGGCACTAAGCATCTTGCTCTCATGAACTGTATGCATTTCATTGGTGACTTTCAAAAGATACTTCATCAATATCACAGGAAGAGGAAACTGCTAGATCTATAAACATGACATTCCATATTCTCATTTATCTTTCCAATTTTTACTGGCTCATATGTGCCAGTCATTCATCATATCATTCAAATATATATTTTTTTTTTTTGCGAATGTGACGTCAATTATTAGGTACCACCTGATATTTTCTTTGTAAATAAGTCCTCATGGGTGCAATTCTGTCAAACCGAACATTTTCTGATGAGAACTGAAAGTTAATATTTCTAGGGTTTTGTGATGAATGTGCAACCTTCAGAAGCAGAGGCAGGGTTTGATGTCCGGCTTCCTCCTACTGCAGACCCTGATCTGGTGAAGAAAAGGATCTCAGAAGAATGGGCACCAGCTACAAGGAACATGACTTTCCAGGTCAGAGATTAGTGGTTGTTTATGATGTTATCTTCACAAATGTTGTTTTATGCTACCCCATGACATGATTCAAGTTTGAAAATCAACCCAACTAAACTTTCACAGGCAAAAAACTTATGAGGTGTGTAGTGTGGACTGTACTGTGGCACCAATCTCTCCTTTCCCAGTGGTTGTGATCCTAATTTCAAACAATTGTGGGGCACATTATCTGACCAGACCATCCGCCATTTGTTCAACTGGGCCTCACAATGCAAACTCACACCATATCAGGGCTGTGGGCTCACATTGCATTGTCAACTTAACATGCTGTGCTTGGTTGGACTTTTAAATCTTCCCTTTTTACATTTAAATATATGCTAATTCATCTGGGTTATTATTCGTTTGCAGCTAATTCAGAGAGGACCCATCCGGGACAACATGGGACGCCCTTTAATGACACCAACCAACAGCTCCAACCCATGGTGGTCAGTTTTTGAGCAAGGTGTAATTGCGTCTGGAGGGAAGCTTGCTAAGCCTGAGATCTTGGCTTCCACAACTGATGCTCGATTCATGAGACAAAGAGGCATTCCTACTCTCGGTTTTTCACCAATGGCAAATACTCCCATCCTACTTCATGAGCATAATGAGGTTTGATGGTTTTAATGATATCTTGCCTAAGCTTTTGGATTTGGATTTGTAGTATTCCTTTCTTCTACTCTTCCTCCAGTGATATGTTGCTTCCTGTGCAGTTCCTGAAGGACACAGTCTTCTTGAAGGGGATAAAAGTGTATGAATCAGTGATCAGTGCCTTGAGTTCCTTTGCAGGAGATTCTTCACTATAGTTTCCATCACAAGTTACAAGTGCTTTGATGATTGGTATGTAATTTTCCTAGCAACCATCATTTCCATGTTTGGTTCGGTTTGTAACTTCACCGGTCCAGTTTGAATGCTTTATGCAGAAGCATGCTTGGAAGTTATTCTGTGTAACTTTCAGGCCAATGTAGTTAAAATTCAGAAAGTGTACCGTCTAGGTAATGTAATTTATGAAAATAACTTGGTGATTGATGCATATAGTGCTTCCTTCCTGTTTAAAAAAAAAATCTCAATATCTCATTACTTGCAAAGCAGAACTTGAGGTACATGTGAAAAACATAATTGGAAAGAAAAGTTCTGGTAGTTGTCACATTTTTTTTTTTTTTGGTATCTTACACTCAATTCACATATCACGTAATCCTGTTGAAAAAAAAAAAATTCACATTGCACAGCATTATATATGAGATTTAGGGTCCAAACCATTTTCCAGGCATGCATTCTTGTGTATGTCATGCACCAAAGACACCATTTTATTTTAATAAAGACACTCCATTTAGATGTTCCTACTCAACATTTGGACTTTTGATTATGAATGAAAGCATACGAAATGATCAAGCAAAAGTGTATATTCAATGGAAAACCTTTGGATTACACTCATAGGTCCAACCTTGAATTGTAAATATAAAAAAATGTCTAGAAAAAGAAATCTCAAAGTGAATTCCCCGGCATGGAAAAGAAGGGGACTTAAGGTAGCGTTTGGTTTGCTGGAATGGTTTTAGACAGGAATGGAATGGAAAATGGAATGAGTTTGGAATGGAATGATGTAGGAATAATCATTTCCATTCTTGTCTCATTCCATTCCAGCGTTTGGTACGCTGAGGAATCAACCCAGTAATAGAACTCTGGATTCATGTTCTTGCGTTTGATACTGGAATGATGTCCGGAATGGAATAAAATTTACATAAAACCGACCAAAATACCCTTGTTAGAATTTTGGAATGGAATGGCCTTGTTAATACTAATATTAATAATATTTGTATATATTATATTAATATCATTATTATATTCATTATTATTATTATTATTATTATATTAATAAATAATATAAATTTATATTATTATAATATTAAATATAAAATTTTAATTATATTATTTATAAATATTATACTTTATTAATATTTATATAATTATAATTATAAATAAGGGAAAGTTTCAAGTGCATCTATCCCTCACCATAGGGTGAGAGACACTTCCCATTTTTGCATATGAAGACAAGGATGTGTACCTCATCCTATGTCCTTGAAAAGTAACTTTTGTACTTGAAAATGCCCAATTATGGAAGTGTCCCTTACCCTATGGTGAGGGATGGATGCACTTGAAACCTCCCCTATAAATAATTATATTTATAATTATATAAATATTATAAATATATTTAATATAATAATGATATTATTATTATAAATATTAAAAATAATTATATTATAATATAATATTATAATATTAAATATAATTATAATATTATTAATAATATAAATTATTATATTATTATTAGGGGCATTTCGGTCTCAACCAAAAAGCATAAATGAATGGAATGGTCATTCCCCTACTTAAAAGGAATGGTGATTTCAGAGGTAATGGTCATTTTACCAATTTTGTGCGAACCAAACGCTATAGTGATTATTCCGTTGGAATAACCATTCCATTCCGACTTTCATTACAGCGAACCAAATGCTACCTAAGTTTCATCTTCTTAGATGTGATGATGTTTGACTTTGTAAGGAAAATGATTGCACTGGGACTGGCAACATTAAAGAGGCTTAGAAAAAGGTAGAGATCTGGTGCAGGACGCGCCGCCCAGTTCCATTGGGCCAGACCCATAACTATGGCTTAGTCTAGCCCAAGCCCATTGGGATAGTCCACGTTTCCAATGGGATCAGTTGGCTGTTTTGTTTGGAGTTTTGAATTAATTAGGATTCTTTTATTAGTTGGTTTTAAAAGTTGGTTTGTTTTGAGCAAATTCTTTTTGATAATCAGTTTCCTCTCTTGTTTCCTGATCTTGCAGCCAACTCCCCGCTGTGGAGTTGGCTCTTCTCATTCTCTAAATACCCAGCCTGCATCAAGATCTGGAGAAAAAGGTGGTTTTAGATATGGTGAAAAAAAAAAAAAGGGCATTGTATTCTGGTCTTGCTTCCTGAAATTAGAGTTGTCTCCATTGTGGAGACAGTTGTGAACTTTCAGACCCTCTTCGGGTCCGCTGTGTTTCAACTGCCCTCCATAGATATTACTTGGAGTTGGAGATGGGATCTGTTTTACGCAGGGATGCTCATGGGCCAGATCAGCTAGACCTGATCTTGGCCCACATTGGGTTGGAGTTTGTCTATATTTTAGGCCTGTGCGCAGGATATGTGCCTAATTTTCAGACTGATTTTTTAATGGGCCGGGCTTGGCCTCAATATATGCTTTAGATGCTTGGGCATAGCCTTGTGTGAGGTTGAATGGAGAAATCTATGTTGGAGAATCATTTTTGAATGAATAAAGCTTTGTAGATTAGAACACTTAAAAATCAAAGGTTCTTGGAGAAGGCAGAGAAGTGTTATTTTTATTTTTATTTTATTGAGAAGGCAAACAAGTGAAACTGCAAATTCAAGCAGAGTGGAGAACACAAAAACCTTGTGAGGCAGCACTGGTTATAGGTTCTAGTAGGCAAAAATGAATTCTAGGGAAGATGAAAACGTTGTCTAAGTATAAATGAAAGAGTGCCAATTTGTTCCTTTGAGGCCTTGGGCATCTCCTGAATTATAACCGAGTTACAAGCAATTGCTTCTCTTGCCATAAAGAAACCTGTGATATGAAGGACGTGGGTGAACTTCCATGTTCCTCTTACACACTCCATAATATGAATTTATAGTTTGATCTATTTATATGCCACAAATAAACATACTAAGCAATTGTGTAATTTTTGTACATTACACTTTTACCTTGGCCCATTCAAAAATAAATAAATAAATATTTACCTTGTCCCGGTAATAATCATAAAAAAAAAAAAGGTTCCTAGTTCTGCCTCTAGTTGTACATATTTAGATTTTGCTGTTATTAAGTACAACAGTATGTTAGAGATAACATATTAGGTTGGTCGGAGATTTTAGGTAAGTTTGAATTTTGAATAATCATGAATGTTGAATAGGTTTGTTATTTTCTCGTGTATAAATTGAGATGTTTCCTCTTATGAATACCTCAAATTGCACATAGTAAAGTCAACCAATTTTCACATCATTTAAAATTCATTGAATTCAACACACGTTTCATTTAAACCTTTATAAAAGTAATCCCTGCGGTCTCACAAAGCAGGAGACCTGTGAAACTGGGGGTGGGGATATAAATCCTGCATGGCAGCCATGCTGGACTCGACTCTCGTAAGAGAAAACCCTATCTTAGTTAAAGCAGTGAAGGGCCCGTTTGTGTAATTAGAGGATTTTGCACGTGTTATTTACATTGAAATACATAGGAATTGAAAGCATATGATGGTTAAAATGAAGATCAAATGTGAATTTCCAAAAATAAATATCAAATAATATTTTCTTTTAGAGAAAATGTTATTTGATGCTCTTTTTTATGGAAATTTACATTTATTCTTCATTTTTAGTCATCCTATATATTCAATTCTCATGTATTCTAATACAAACAAACATGCCTTTGGTGAGTTTTTGTTTTTATGCTGGAGCCAAATCCCGATTTCTTACCCTCATCGCAGAAAATTGGAGATGTTAGACTAGGGTACGTTTGTGTGCACACTCTTTCCGCGGTAAGAGGAAATTGCCACGTCAGCAAATTTCATAGAAATGAAAACTTCGAAAAAAGATTACCGTATAATTTAGAAATTCATGTTTGGTGCAAACAGAGTTTCTTCATTAAATTGGTGTAGATGTTGTTTGGTGCAGCTGTGGATTCCTTATAGAAAATTAAAATTTCTTATTTGGTGATATAATTTTTTGAAAAAAAGTAACATAACATGTATATTATTTATTTAGCATTAAATAATAATTTATATAAAGAAATAAAAAATGAAATAGTTATAGGGTTTTTAGGTTGAAATGGACAAGAGAGGAAAAAAGGAAGAAGTTTTCTGAGAAAATTCATTTTTCATACCTCCATGGGAAACTCATTTCTATAATTATCAAGGAAAATTTTGACGAGGTAGGAAAGCAGATTTGAACTCACCACTCTAATTATATAATCATGTCTCTAACTAGTAGAGCTACAACAACCAAGAGAGAAAATAAAAGAGAATGAGATCTTGAGATTGGCTAGTAGATTGGACAACTTAGATAGCATGAGTACATCCAATGATCGAAGATCTTCATAATTTACATCAAGGTGAAACCTGGACACATTCCACTCAAAGAAAAATGTGATCCAAAGTGCGTCCCATATTTTGTCCCACATGTTGTGAGTTCCTCCTGCTCAAGAATTTTTACAGCACCAGTGCAACCAGATTTGGCATGAAAGATGCAGACAAAGGGGTGGGCCCATCAAGTACGGAAGCCCAAAGGGCAAATCCAAAAACCCGAAAGAAGGATATGGTGGTTGAGACGGCAGCATTAAAATCCAGGATGTGGCTGATGTGACTGAATATGGAAGAGGTTCATGGAAAGTATGGGGTTCCTTGTTTTTTTTATCTTAAAACTAGTACACATTTTCTTATTGGAGGCAATTGGATATTGCAAGTTCCACGAACCAACCTCTAAAAAACGGACCCCGTTTTTTAAATTAAAGGGGGAAGAAGATGAAGGATGCTTCGGAGTGCTTGCTGCCCACATGGAGCTTGCCCCTTGAGCTACCAACAAAAGCTACTTTCAGTGAAGTATCTCTCCATTCTCTCTCCTTTTCTCTTTTTTTACCAACTTCTCCACTTTACCACCTATATGAGGCTGCGGACTGTTCTACCTCGACGTCGTAAGCCAGCTGGCTCGCTTGCTTTGGTTTCTAGAAAGTTGAAATGGTCCTTTGTATATGTAATGGATGACATAAGAATGTGCATGGGTTGGGTAGGGTTCAAATGGACCCAATTGCACGAATCACTCAACTTTGTAGACCTTTGCATTAATAATTTTAGGAAAAAAAAATGCATCAATCTAGTCTTACAAGCCAAGGGAGTTCTAATAATAATAATAATATTGTAAGGACATTAGTTTTGGTATAGAAATCCAATTTAGTGGATATTGTGCAAATTGGTTTTTGCTTCAATTGATATGAGATAGTGAGCCTTACAAAGGAGATGAGATCTGTAGTCCACAGTGACTATACCACCAACTCGGGCGGGTAGGTTTAGGTAGTCTACCCCTTTTTTTTCCAGAAAGATACCAAGGATGGGTTTTGATTGTCTCTCTAGGCCACTAGGCTAGTAAGATAAAAAGGAAAGAAAAATGTGCACCTACATTTGATTATTTGCATGGGCATTAGAGAGAGCTTTTACATGGGCTAGCCACAATGGGTCCATTATATCAATTGTGACATGCATATAAATCATATGATCTGAAAATTTAAAAAATCGAGGGAAGCTTTGGTGCAGAAGAAAATGTCTACTATTACAACCTTGAGGCTGCATTTGTGTAGAGACGGAGCCGTAGAATTGGAAGAAAGTCTGGCGCCTTCAGCGCTCATGTATTTGGTGTAGTGGATATCGATCCCACAATTTATTTTGTGCTTGTGAGGACCCTGAAATCTTCTCTAGGGAGGTCAGAAATAGAAATTTGGCTCTTCCAAAGTCTGTGCACAAATGCACACTTATACACTTTATCAAAGTCCTTCACCATCAACTCTATAATTAGGAATAATTTATTTCTATAAGGAGGAGAGGTGTCTCACCACTAAACTACCAAAATCATGATAGTAAAAGATTCTTATTATTGCAACATTCTTGTGATTTTTCCCATTGTAAATACTCACACTCAGTACATAGCTGCGTGCACCTTACATAGTTCCATCACCCGAGGAAGTTCCCAACTCATGTTAGCACTAAAACTAAAAACAAAATGTAGCCTATTTTGCATGTTATATTAATCTCTTGACAGATGGATGGATGGTATCACTTACCATTTGGTTAGACAAGGCATATTCGGCTCCTTGAAGCAATAATCCACTTGTACAGTGCAAGTGCATAAACTAGCAGTGCGTGGGAAGCACACACGCAGGTACTTGGGTTTGAAATCCTTGGCAGCATACTACGAAGATTTGTATTGTATTTGGTCAAGTCAAATATTTTACAGAGACAGAGAGAGAGAGATATTCCTAATACGGTTTTTTATGCGTGTGAATGAGGGTAGTACGGCTTGATGACAAAAGCAATGCAACTCACTTGCCTTTAACAAGGAACCGGACACATGATGGGTTCCTGCAATAATAATGAAGCCACATTTTGGAATCAGTCATCACCAGCGAACTTTGCCCCTCCATCCCAACAATTGATTAGGTAGGTCCATTTCTGGATGAGACTTGGTCCAACAACTGGATCCATCAAACAAGAATGAATAATAATAATAATAATAATATAATTAATAATTAATAATTAATAATGACTTCTTCCCCTGAATACTAGGCATTACTGTCGTTTGTCACATGAAACCCGGTTAAATTTGAGGGTCCTGCCTTAGGTGATGGTCTCAATATATGCTCCCGTGGGAGAATTTTTTTTCATAATGTGTTATTATTATTAATGATGATAATATTGCTTATGACTGAAAACAGGCGACAATAAATATTTTTACACCTGTGATGTTTAGGTTCTTGTCTTAGGATGATATTATTTTTCTTTGTTAAGTAGGAAGGGGGTTAATGGGTGTTTGGGGGAATTGATACCAAGATCTCGCCAACCCATAAATATACCCAAGTCATGTGATGAGTTAGAGATTGTTGAGACCATCACATCTATTTAAGTAATTGAAGAAAGATATACATCAGGTGGTTTGTAGTTGAGCAAGATAATCGCATTAATCACAAGAAAAACTAGTTTAAAAAAAAAGAGAAATTACTTAAAAATCTGGAGGCCCATTTCACTTGTTGAACAAAACTCAATTCCATCCATCCAAGATGTGGGCCCCACTCCTAATCATCTGATGAATGGACATCACATCTTCTTGTTAGGACGGTTAACAAATTGTATCATAATAAAAAAAAAATCTATCATGGCATCTTGGTCTTCTGGGTTACATGCCAAATCCAATGTTTGAACGATCTGGATTGGCACACATGCAATTTTGTATGCACTCATTCTGTACAAAAACATGACATGGCCTCTTCTCTAAAAGCATATACTACACAATAAGATAACAGAGGATACGAAAGTGAGGCCTCTGAGCGCTGTTGAAAGAAGAGGTGGCTGAAAGTCAAGTCATAATCTCTGAAGACATGAAGTCCTTTTGAATTATAGTGAACACTATTAAATACCTTGAGGCACGAGTCATTAACGCGTTTTTAGCCTGCGGGACAGAAGTGAAACAGCTGTGCTTTGGTTTGCTTATGCTGTGGATATTGTGCAACTGTAAATGTGTGTATCCCAATAGCTGCATATCCAGGAAGCTGCCTATGAGAGAGAATCCTATGTTTCTCTACTTCACCAATCTATAGTGTACATAAATACTATATCGTTACACATCTATATTATTATTTATATAATGGGGTGACAAAAGTACCTCAGTGTAATGGAGCTAGTCAAAACCATGTCTATAAATAACACTCCACATTCCTATGTCTTCCCACACACTCAAACAAGAGCAAGAGCAAGAGCAAGAGCAAGAAAAAAGAGAGAGGGCATCACCAACATCTATCCATCCTACCATCAAAATCATGGTGAAGAACAAGAAGGTTGGAAGTCTACAAGTTAATGTGCTGGGTGAGAAGGAGCAGCAAAATCTGCACAAATCAATGGCTAGCAGGAAGAAGCAATACAAAGGGGTCAGGATGAGGAGCTGGGGTTCATGGGTATCTGAGATAAGGGCACCAAACCAGAAGACAAGGATTTGGTTGGGCTCTTATTCCACTCCTGAGGCAGCTGCAAGGGCCTATGATGCAGCACTCTTATGTCTCAAGGGCTCCTCTGCCAACCTCAATTTCCCAATCACCCCATCAACCTTCATCCCTACTACCCTCATGTCACCAAAGTCCATTCAAAGAGTAGCAGCTGCAGCTGCAGCTGCAAATGCCACTACCCCATCATTATCAACATCTCCCTCTCCATCCACTCCATCAACATCATCACCATCTCCATCACAATCACCATCTTCTCCATCATCATCATCTTCTTCTCCATCACCACCATCATCACCATTGGATTATCAGGACGAGCTCTTCACATCATCTTGGGCGAATTACACTGCATGTGAAGTGGAAGAACCGATCGATCAATGGTATGATTTTGGTGAATCATTTTCTCCCAAGTACATGGATGAAATGATCAATGCATGTACTTTCCTTGCACCTCCTCCTCTACTTGAAGAATGCGATGAAGAAGGCGACATTCACCTGTGGAGCTTTTGCTAGCTAAATGATCTCTCTCTCTTATCCCTTTGGATTTTAAGTCATTATTTTGTTCATTCTAGGAAATATTACTGACGAGGTGACTCCAATATTAATTCTTGTTGTTTTTAAGTGTATCTAAGTGAGGAGGAATGAATCCCCATGGAGCTGCATGTTGTTAGGTTGTTCATGGAGTTTCTGTATTTGCGTATGTAGCTATAAGACTATAGATCGATTATTTCAAGGAATTCGAAATAGAATTCAAGACCAAAATATCGTATTATTCATGTACTACTTGTATTGAATAAAAGGAAGGATTTCAGATTCACCCATTCTTGTAACTAGGAATGGGGAAAATGATTGTTTGGTTACTTGTAGTTATTTCCAATGATCTACATTTTTTTCAGTGTGGATGTTAGTGTCTACGTATCAGGCCACCCTCTCCATTGCATCATATTCTGGGGCAACTTTAATTGCCATGCCATCGTCCACTTGGTGGATCCCACTTTGGATTCAATAAAGGGGTGCGATCATTCATGCTTGAAAGGGCAAAAATCTAATGATTGAGGGCTAGGATTGTCCTATGAGGTGATCTTTATTGGGTCATAGGCAATCTAAGACATATATACTACCTAGAGATTAGCTTGGTTTGTTCTCAATTTTTTGATCAGGTTCACAAGAGCTTGAACCATAGACACAGGCTAGAATGATGGACATGCCTTGAAGTTGAACGGGGTCCACCTTAATGATACTCTGCCAATGACCTAAGAGTCTCCAGAAAATCATAGGGCATTTGTTTCCCCTTTTTGGCAGATTATTGGACAATATCATCCCCATTCATGTGTGCGCAAGGTGCCATTCCTTCCTGTCCTGGGATCTTGATGTTTCCTACCGAATTCTTTTCTGGATACTCTTAGTTCCTCGTTGGGGATGCACCCAAATCTGGAGGCTTTATATGTCTGCGAGCTATGGATCTTCTTGTCGATCTATATGTATGCGTTTCTTCCGAATATAAGAGTGCATTTGTGCAATTAAAGTACTCCATGATAATGAGGAAAATTGTTTTAACTTTCTTTACAACATATTCTTTAATTGATTCCCTGCATACGTTTTCCTCAGGGCACGTTTGGTAAAGAGAATATTCCAGAAGATTCCTCCATTTCCCTAGAACCAAGCTTTCCTCCATTCCCCTAGAACCAAGCTATCCTCTTGGAGGATTGCAGGGAGGAGTCATTACATTCCTTGTTTGGGAAACACCCTGAAGGAGACTCCTTATAACTTGGGTCCTCTTTTGCATTGTGGATTAGCAAAATTGGATGGGGGAGAAAGAGACTCATGAAACGGTGGAAGAGGGGATTTTTGATGGGTTGGGAGTGTTTGGAAAATTCTCGCTTTCCCTCTCTTCACCCAGCTGTTGGGTTTTCCTTGTAATCGAGGAAAACTATAGAGGATTTCTCTCTAGGATGTTATCCAAATATGCTCTTATAAAAAATGAATTTTTTTTTTATAAGAGTGGATTTTGATTTCTTATTAAAGGGGTAGGATGCAGGATTTCCCTCTCTTATAATAAGAAAAGAAGTCTATAAAGTAGAATTCTCTTGCTGGGCAAACAAGGCCAAAAGGTTACGGTCCAATATCTACTATGGAACACCCTCGGGAATTTGGAAAATGCCAGCTATAGTAAACATTCAAAAGGTTGAAAGGGAGGGCAGGCAGGAAAGAATTTTAGATTTCAGAAATTTGTGTTGGGCTGGATTGGTTGACAAATTATAGAAATTTAGGAATTAAATGAGTCCTATGTGGTGAGGTATGTGATGAATGATCGATTTCGTGTCTGGTGTGAAGAACTAATTGTCAGATTTTTTTTTTCTTTTCTAAATTCTGCACTATATTATATCATGGAAGGCAAAGCTAGAAATTTTGCCAAAGTGGGTCGCCATGGGAAAAAAAATACCTGAAAAAGACCTTGAGCGATTATCATTTTCTTGTTAGCATAAACAAATGATTTCATGATTGTGATGGAACTCATTTCACTCGGTATGGAATTCATTCCACTCGATCAATATTTTCAAATTAGAATCATCAGCTATCTGATTCCATTCCTATAATTCCTCAACCAAATCAACTCTATGTGGGACCCACAATTAGTCTCGAACTATTGTAATTGTGGGTGATAGGTTGACCTGACCCACTCCTGCTTAGGCCCTTTTATCTTGGGCTGGGGCTTAGCAGAACTTGGCTTTGTCTTGTAGCTTTTATTCACAATTTAAAAAGAAAAAGAAAGAGAAAAAGAAAATTTAGCTCTAATAAAAAGGCTCGATGGAGAGACCCACATCCTCTCCAAAACAAAATAGGGCATGTGACGTTCCTGTAGAATTCATTGGATGTGTCAAAACTCAAATAGGAGTTTGTGGATAAAATATCTATAAAAATTCACTTTTATACACGCTGTTTAAAGATGTTTTTATTTGACTGTCCACTTGACATTTGTAAATATGGATATGTAGCCATGATCATCAGCAATTTTTTTTATTGGAAGAACATCCATGAATCCCTTTGTATCTTGAAGGGCCTATACCGCCTACAAACATGGCATGAGTTCTATATTTCAATCATATTTAAAAACTCAGTGACAATTGGTTGATTTGGGGGATCACTAGGCCAAACATATGAAGTTAAAAGCCAAGTCCTCTTGGCTGAGTAGTTGGTCAGACTTGTTTTTCTCTCCTAACTCAATGAGTTACCGGTTCAAGTTGACTTGGCTGAGTGAAAGAGCGAATCAGAGCTCCTAGTATGAGTATCCCAACTTTTATATATATCTGTCTGGAGGCCCAGGTGGTAGGAACTCTTCTTTGATCTCTCTTAATCGACAAGCCTGGTCAATGGTCATTGATCTTATTTCCCCAATCCCTGGTCAATAGATCACCAATGAGATATTGGCAGGGGTCGGAACATCACAAATTTATATATGTTGTTGCCCCTTATATTTGCATTATTAGTACTAGCATGAAGGACTTGTGCGATGCCTAAGTTAAGTCTCTTGTAATCTGAATATATAATATATTAACATTGATATTTCTTTCATATCAATCCATTTATTTGAAACACATAAAACAAATTTGCCTCTTTCTCAGCTTTGTTGTCTTTTTGTAAACATATTATGATATCGTGCCTTATAGATTCTACACTGCATTTGCCTCATCTAAATATTCTTATCCATCTTTGAGTTAGAATAAGGGGACACAGAGAGGGAGGTTGGGTGGGAGATGTGTGGAAAAGAAAGGGCCAGAGATAGTTTGATGGAGAGTTTTAGAGGAGAAATGGTTTAAAGATATGAAAGGAGTGTTTCATTTTTTTAAGATATGCAACCTTTGATTCAAAGAGAAAGAAACAGTTGACATGTCCTTTGGGCATGTATTTTGAAGTAATAAATGGGTCCCAATTATTGATGTGGGTCAAGGAAAGAGAGATTTAAGCTTTTTTTGTGTAACTGCTTTCTAACCACTATTCAGCTTTAAAGAGAAAGAATGGATTTACTTCCAATCAATACAAGCCCACAACTACCTCAACTGACTTCTACAATGGAGGGTTTGTTTATGTGAGCCGTTCCAATATTAAGGTGGCAAGTATTTATGGCCCGGTTTTAGAAATACAGGCCCGTATCCAGCCCAAGGAAAAAATGGGTCATAAGTTCCTGGCGCGAGCCCGCCCATTCAGTCCATCAAGGCAGGCCGATCTGAGCTCGGTCATCTAATCCAAGCCCGGAGCAAATTAAATGAGCCAGAATTTTAAAAACAGGCCTGGCCTTAGTACTAAAAGTAACTGCCCCAGGCCCAAAAGAGGATGGACCCGGGGTAGATCGACTGGACCAACTCTCGAATAGTGGATAGTGGATACAGGCATTGAAAAATCTTAATGATTCACACTGCAAGGGCAAAGTTTCTAAAGGCTTAGATTGCATAATCGATTCAAGTTGAACCCACAAATGACCGTGTGAGCCCACCCTACTTTGTTTGATTGAAGTGGACAGGTCCACCTGGGCCAGAGTTTTCGGTCCCAACAGCTAAACAGGCTGAGCCCTTGTCTATCTTGTTTAAGAGTAAAGCCTAACAAGGTTAACTGGAGTGCCTTAAATTAATGTAGTTGAGCCAACGAGTGTAAATGTGATGAAGTTGGGCGACAGTTGAGACCAAGTCCAACCCATTTATGCTTAGCCAAGGTTTTCAGCCAAGGAAGCACTCTGGGCTACAATGTTTACCCAAAACTAGACCCTTGCAAAAAGCTCAGCTAGGGCATGGAAATGTTTATCAAAAGAAATTGAATTATTAGAACTATTTTTCATTTATATCATTATCTGTGGTCATTTCAACCATTCTTTTAGTAAGGTGTAGGATCTTACACCCCGTTGAGTTACCACTTATCCCAAAACCAATTGGTGATAGGAAACGGCACAACAATAGTTTTATGGTGAGGGCGAGGGCTCGACCACAATTATGACCGCTCAGGAGCGAGGGTGGACGTTGACCTCAATATAAGGCTACTAACTAATTTTGCTATGATCATCAATAGAAGTGATTATAGTGTTGTGTGCTTGAGAAGGTCTAAAACATAGTAGTTAAGAGAGAATTCTAACCTGACAAAAGAAGAGTTTTAATGGTTCTTTAGGTGCTGGGTACTTAAGCAGGGCTTAAAATCAAAACACCAGGACTAAACGTTTTATTAAATAGGATTGGTTTCATGGCCTAGCACTGGCCAGCAGGTCTGAATCAGATGTCCCACTGTCCCAGTCTGTCCCAATGTAGACAAGGTCAGTTCACCACTCGGACAGTGCTGCTACTTTTGCTGAGATCTTGGGTCCCAATTGGACCTCTGAACTCGGCCATCCTGTATTTTTACCTGCAATTCTACTTACTAATGTATCTCTTTTTTTTTAACTGGCTATGGTACAAAAGTTATATAAAAAAAATGTCACTTACAGGCAACCCAGGCTTTCCAAAGGCATGGATCACCAATTGTGCATAAACTGAGTCGCCTAAGAAGACCCAAAAGGCTCATGGATCAGACAAAGGCCTAAGAAAAAGGCCCAGGAATTTCATACTGAAAAGCTCCTTAGATGCTCTTTCCCACCATAAGAAGACTCAATTGAACAATGTGTACAATGTAACCTACCAATATCAGCAATGATCGACAATATCTGGGCCCAAGAAACCAGCTAAATACGAGCAGTCTTTCTCGGGCCTAGGCCTAACTCAAGCACGGTACACGAACTGGGTTTGGGCCTTTTTTTTTTTACACAGCCTCAACCTGATATTCTGATCTGATAATCAAGCAGACTGGAACTGGGACCGGGCTAGTATGCGTAAAAGATTGTATTTCCTTTCTGGCCCAACGTATTTAGCACAAAGGGCATATATATTTTGCGAACGGGCTGGGTCCACGGTTCCAGCCCTAACTTTCAGGTCCATTATCTGGTCTTGGGTTTGAATATTAGGCCAGATGACTCAACAGGCTTAGGTTAGACGATGTTTGTTTTGGGCCAATGTGGGACCATGAACACCCCACTGCTGAAGATCCACAAATTTGTAACTAAATCTTTAGCCTTCAAATCCATGTCACCTGAGCTCCTTTGGTCAACATCAGCTGACTGATGCCAACATAATGAGAGCAGCTAAATAGAAAAAAAATGGCCAGCCTGTTTATGATTCATCGACCATTTCATTTTACTTTTAAGTAACCAAACCCCACAAGCCAGTATCACAAATACCATCAGCACTTTGAAAATATCATGATATTATTGGGAAAAAAAAATATCATGTCAATATCAGAAGAATCTGAAACTTCCACTAGACAACCTCAATAATTTTATAATAGACATTGCAAAAATCAGGAACAAGTGCAGTTGGGGTTGGTTTATTGGGGAGATTGAGGCATTAAAGAGAGATTAATGGTGTACAACTGTGTTAGAAAGATAGGCCTTTAGTATTTACTTATCTCCACCTCAATTAGATTTGATAAAGTAAAGAAAGTGATGGTGATGATTTTTTTTTTCTTTAACTAATAAAAAGTAATTTAACCTTTTTGTGGCATTCATTAAAATCTCAAGAAAGGCACATATCTGAAATATCCAGACTATTCCCATGATAATAATACTCCCAGAATGACATTTATACATTTATCCAAACCCAGAACACTCAGATTATCAGCTCCACAAGTATCCCCATACTCAATAGAAGTTAAAAGCTTCAAACAAATCACTCCACCAAACTTCATGTCCATCTTTGATCCATCTAATCATATCCTACAAAAATATAAAAATTAAAAAAAATCCTAAGATAGAGATTATTATTTTCTTTAAATTCCAATCCACATCAATTCAACCTCAATTTCTAAACTCCTATCATACTTTTTGTTACCTATCTACCACTCTTAATTAACCTTAATTTGGCCTCAAATGCCTAGAAATTTAATTTTTTTTTCAAAGATCTAGCTAGATTTTGTGTATGTAAATGACCCCAAGTTAGGTCCTTGAAATCTCTCCAAATGGGTCCTAAAAGCATTCTTCACCTTGGTTTGCCCCATTAAAGAAAACTGAATATCCCCACTTTAGAGATTACTTTTTTATTTTTCCTTTTGGAAAATAGTCAAGCCATCAAATCCAACCTTAAATGCCACATAAAGATACCACTAATCTACATCCAAATTTTGTTGACAATGCAGCCAACTACCCAGAGAGAGAGAGCCTTTTTGAAGCCTTATATTTGAAGGAAACATGAGTGAGATTAATGAACGTGACCATCAGCTGAGCTCACTCATTGTGGACCATGGCATTCCACGACCACCTATAAAACATGGCTTTAAAAAAGAACATGGTTTGAAAATCCTATGGAGTGGGTGTCATTAAACCAAGACCGCACATTAGCACATGTGAACGCTGAGAAACCACTTGATATTCCTTTCCCTTTTTTGGGTAGATGATATACCTTTCCCTTGAACTTCCTTGTGTTTCTGACTTTGAACTGCTCCTCTTAAAATCCCACAAAGACAAGTAGACAGTTTATTAACTTTATTTGACCCTGTTGAGAGTTGAGACATTCATTTCCAACAATTCGGTCAGCTGCTTCGCTACTGATCTCATCAAGAAAAAAAGAAAAGCTATGGAAGGTAGAGTCTGGCCAACAATCAACATTCTAATTTCAAATTCAAAAGGCCTTCTCATTTTGTCCAAAAGTATTCTCTACTGATTGCTTTAACTGCGTTCTAGAGAGGCAAGTAAATGAAGAGCAAGATGGAGCAATTGTACCCAGATAGCAAATGTAGCGGTTGTAAACTTGTAATTGTTTCTTAGCACAATCAATTCCTATTATCCATGTTAACTGGGTTGAACCTGAGATCACATATGAGGATTTTTTGAAGGGAGAGTTTTTGCAGAATCAACCAATGACTTTGCTCCAATAGTATAATCCAACTATGAATGTCATTATCTTTCTAAAAAAAAAAATTATGAATGTCATTCTCCACTTAACATGGTTGCTGCTACTAATGAGATGAGTGTAAGCTGCCTGTTTCATTGTGACATTCTGTAAATCAAGGTGTTTCATAAAAAGAATTGGGTTCAAGGTGTCTCACTATAAGTTCTTTACTGCTTTTGATTGCAACTTGGATCGCTGCCCATGATGGTCAGAGGCAGATCCTACAAATTCAAGGTGTGTCCAACACGTTTAATGGTCCACTAGTGGGCCTCACTGTCAGGAAATTGCCGCATGATGTGTTTCCATTGATAAATCTCTCTAGATATATGTATGGACCTGACATGCAACCATTTTTATGGTAGATAAGAGCTCTCTCTCTCTCTCTCTCTCTCTCTCTCTCTCTCTCTCTCTCTCTCTCCTTTTAAAAGATTTTTGGGAGGACCACCGAGAGTGGGGGATAAAAAGGTTGTCATCTTTCTAAATCCCGCGCCACCATGAACACACCAACAAAGGTTGGAAGTAGGCTACATCTGATTTCTCTATCAGACTGCCATTAATTATACAGATTAGTCCCTTCATCCTCTACCTTTCTCTTTCTCATGCACAACTCAGACCCTTATCCTAAATTTTTTATTCATTAGCAAGATTTGCGTTCACTATCAAACATTTAGAAAAGGGGTTTGAAATTGGATGAACATGTCATACAATATACAACAAAAATCACATAATTTCCACTCCCATTTCTTTAAGAACTTTTTTGGCTTCTATATATGGAACAGGACAGCCTGTACCCGACAAGGCCTATAGCTGCTCTTGAAAGTCCTGACTAACACAGATTTTTCAAACCATACTGCAACAAAGACCAAACACAGCCACTTGGGTCAAAATATGGTAACCATAATATTCACTCCCTTCATATATATATATTCTAGAGAAATGCAGGTGGGAGTGGTTGAAATGATGGCAAGAAGATGGAGAAAGGAGCATCTGCTGGCTGAAATCAGTAAAACAAACAAATAAAAGCAGACACGAGAGGTTGATGTATGAAGGGAAATAGAAGAGTGAATGAAAACATAGGCTTCCATGATCCCATGTTGGGAGAAAGCATGAAAAGGAAAAAGGGCGAGAGCTCCCATGTGGGTCTTCACAATTTTGTAGGAATCCATGCGCTCCACATGTGGCATGCATGAGCCTACTGCCATAAAAATCATGGGAACCAAAATGAGGGATCCTAATCATCTAATTGGAAGCCATCCTGTGCCCCACTAAGAACAACACTCAAAGTACAACTTCCATAGTTAAACACCAAAAAGCCTACTCCCTTGGATTGGAACTGGTTCTATTGAAAATAATCAGGACATTAGCCACCCTGGAGGCAGTTTTGAAGGAGGGTCAAACAAAAAAAAAAAAAGAAACCTGCCTCCAGGGAATGGACCTACATATATCACCCCCTTTTGATCTTGGTTCGCTTCCAAAATCCACGCGAAAATCCCGAGTCATCCCCAAAATCCACATGAAAATCCTTGATTTGCCCCTAAAACCCAACTACCTATTTTGGTCCACCCCCCTTAATCGAAAATTCTGGATCTACGACTGCCTGCCTCCCGGTCATGCATCTAGTTGGGCCCCATAGAAGGTGAGCATTTTTGGAGAAAAATTATCTGGGCGCCCAGCATGCTCAACTGAGAATACATGCAATAAAGTCACCGTTTCCACTTTCCCTGTGCCTGGAGAACCAGAACATCAGAATCCTAAATACAGACATGGGCACATGGGAGCCTATACTAATTCAAGCTACTAGACAGCATAATGCAATCACTGCTGAGTAATTATATTTAATTATGCTACATGTATGATTATTTACATGTTGCAGTAAAAACATATTAACTATCTTTGATTTGATCAAACATCCTTTTTGGGGTGTTAGCTTCTCTCTTCTACTTTCCCTGTTGCATTCCAGCCAAGCTTTTGCTCACCTGGTACATTGCTAACTCTCCAACACTAATAATATAGCAATTTACAATATGACTGATGCCTTGTTGTTACACTTCAGTATCACAAAATTTTCGGCTTTGAACTGCCTTGATGGAAGCAACTCTGGCAGCACTGGCAGCCCGATTCGCTGCCATAACAGCACTGTTTACTTGCTCATCCATGCGGGGAAGTCGAATGGAATTCTCTGCAGCCTTCCTAGCTGACTGCTAAGATACAGAAGGTCCATGTGTAATGGTAAGAAGCAGAATATAAATAATCACATGAACGGGTTATAACACAATGAAGTTGGGCATGCATACCTGTACAGCACGCTGGAAAGCACCAGTTAATTGTGGATGGGGGTTCTTTAAAACTCCACAATCCCACTCTCCGCAACGCATCTCGCCATTTCGGAAAGTGTAAACTCCTAAACCCTGCTTCCGACCTTCATGCCATGATCCTTCATAACAGTGGCCATTAGAGAAGTGATAGATCCCAAAACCATGGATCTTATCTCCAAAATACTCTCCTGCATACCGATCACCATTCCTACAGGAATCCAATGATACCATCAGTATATAATTTAAGGTATAAAACATAATGCTTTCAATTGATGTAGAACGACATAGGAACTCTTTCAGACACGGCAAACTAGATAGGAATTAAGTATCCCAAGAACCACCATGAGCTGATTTCCCTAGTACTTTGTACCCAGGAGTTAAAAATGCTAAGCTTAACTGTTACAACATAACCCCCATCTATTATCTTCATGTGTAGTTCAATTTCTCAATATTGGATTTCGATTACTTAGACCTCAGATCACTACCAAAATTCTACCTTGAATAATTGGATTAAACTGTATTAATATTTCCTGGTAATTGAGATGACTAGATAGTTTGCAAGTGCCAAAACATACGTAAGGTAATTAAATAAGAATAAACGCACTCCCCATGCGGGACTGATGCTGAAATTGGTTAAAAGAGAAAATGAATAGCAACCATTTCAAAGAACTTTAGCACAATAAATTAACAAGGGAGACTTAAGGCCTGAAAAATCTATTATAATATATGAAGCCAACTGATTTCAATTGCAGAAATCAGTAGCTTCCATCCAATTCAAACATACCAAAAAGATTAATAGGTCATGGAGAGAAGCGTTTATATAGTAATATAATTAAGGAATTGCTAATGTTTAATCCATCCGGACCTTCAAGCAAACAACGAAACCAATTGAGCTTGAAAGTAATAGCCATTTCATACCTTGGGGATCATACTGTCATAGAGAAAACCTTCACAATTCGACATCAAACGCAGCTTTTGATGGATCCAATGAATTGAGAATTTGGCAAAATGGTCAGCATAAATACCCATGACGTATATTTACCATTCCATCAACTTTGCCCCCTCACGAACTAACCAGCATTAAGCCAATCCCTGTCATTTCTACTGTTTCTATCAATCGTGCTTCAAGAAAACAATCACCAATTGATATCTAACGACTAACATATACTCCTAGGGCCTGTTTGTTCCATCAGTATTTGATTCCTATGAATTCTAAGCACTGCCTTCCTGTCAAAGGGGCTAAACTGAATGAGTAAATGTAAAGATCGACAAAAGGCAATCAATTAGTCTCCCTTTGGTAGGAAATGGCTGCCCAAATAAATCAAATCTTAGGAAAGCGGGATTCGGCCTAAATCTAAATCACTACGTTATATCCTTCAGTCATCCCCTCTTTAATATTCCTTGTCGGATCCTATTGTGCATTCAATTCCTAGGAATTCAACACAAAATAGGTGGACTGCCGTAGATGTTCCATTAATGTGTATATTTATGAACAGCAGTATTCGAGACAAACATAGATTTATGAACAAACTGATACATACATGATTTCAAATGGTTTTAATCATCTAGTTAAAAAAAAAAAAAACAACTAAATTTGATAGGGAAAAATGGATTCTTTTCCTGCACAACTCATGCATAATTCAGGCTTCCCAAGAAATCAATACAAGATATAATTCCACCATCCATCTCAGTCTAGGAGAAAACAATCAGCAATCTATTTGCCAATCGTATCTCGAGAAAGATAAAATGCTCTAGAAGCAGGGAAGTTCACAATCTAATACAACAACCAAATCTCAATAGACAACTCAACTAAGCAACAGAAATCCAGTATTGATACAAAGAAAGAGAACATTACCTGAAATAGTAGCATCCAAGCCCATGCTTTATCCCACACTTGAATTCTCCAATATAACAGCTCCCATCAGAACATTTCTGAACCCCAACACCATGACTCTGCCCATTAAACCACTGCCCCGAATAACTATCCCCTGTATAAAACCTGTAAACACCAAATCCATGCCTCATCCCCTGCCGATACTGACCGCGATATCGACTCCCCTTCGCCCAGCTCTCAATCCCATACCCATCATATCTCCCATCAACCCAATCCCCTTCATACCTCCCGTTCACAAAATAGTTATAAACCCCACTTCCATTGCTCTTCCCGTTGTGAAATTCGCCCTCATAGCAATCCCCATTACTGTAAAATTCAACCCCTTCTCGAAAAATCCTCTGTTTCTGCTTCCTCACAGGATCCCCGCTCCCATCGCCGATAAACCATTGAACGGAATCCCCTTTCTGCAATCGATTCCTCTCTTCCCAGTAATTCCTGAATATGGGTAATGATAAAAATGAGTTCTTTATGGAGAAAACCCTCTTCACAGCAAAACCCACGATGGAAAGACCTATAAGGAAGTTCAAAGAAGTGGGTATGTCTCCTTTGAGGTAGAAGAAAAGGAAAAGAGGCAAGAAAACGATCAGGAAAAGAGGAAAGAAGAGACTGGAGAGCGAGTTTCCATTCAAGGGTTTGTGGGTTTTCTTCTGGGGCTCTTCATCAACGGATGATACGCTTTGGATTGGAGATCGGATGGTTGGAGAGCGGACAAGAGATGATGAGGTTCTTGTAAGCTTGGACTTGCTTTTCTGCACTTCCATGGCTGTTTTCTCTGTTTCTTCTCTTTGTTTCTATTGGGTTTCTCTGTATCGAGAAATCCTTATCAGAGAACAAGAAGGAGGTGACATTGAAGGTGTGAAGGTTGGCAAAAGCAGCAGTTGCAGGTGAAGGAAAAGAGGGAAGAAGAAGAAGAAAGAAAGAAAGAAAGAAAGAGAGAGAGACAGAGAGAGACTGAAGAAGAGAAGAAGCCTGTGAAGGGAAAAAAACGGTTTGGAAGGAGAAATGAGGGGCCGGTTTTTATCGTTTGGGCCAGGTGCGAAGTTATCAACGGAGAGCTTTCTTTTCAAATCTAGCCGTCGATTGCTGATCCGACGGTGGAGATTGCTCAAGCGCTTTTCTCTCTCATGGAACGTGTCGCCACAGCTTGGACGGATGGATTTGGTAAGTTATTTTGGACCCTTGGATTGGTTTGCTCACGTGTGATGACTCTGCTTGCTTTTCCCATGCTTTTTGCTGCTTTGTTATCTGGGGAGTCCCATTTTTAGAAACCTGCTAATTGTGAGCTGGCACTGGGTCCCCTGGTGGGAACAATTGTGTGACCATTAAACATTGAATGCTTGATAGAACAAGGTTAGGGTCACTTTATTAGATTGGTCATGGGTCTAACCTTTCAGTTCTGTCCATTCATGTTTATTCATTTTTCAACTATATTTGATTTCTATGCAGCGAGATGAGCTCATTGTATCAAACGTCCAAGATACATTAATATTAATAAGGCCGTTACGACAATGGATCCTTATGCTATTTATATAAAGGGAGGTGTTTATATGAAAGCATCTCTCGTAGGAGCATCTCCCTTATATAAATATCAATTGCATATTAACTGCTTGTTCTTATAACTTTTTAATTTGACGCTTTGTGGATTTTATTTTAATAAATGCTGAGCCCATGCACACTACACTCGCGTTACAAACCAACAAGGTGACAAGAAGAGATTATTAATCCCTCATCATCTCAATGGTAAGGGAGATGCTTTACTGCTGAAGCATCAGTAGATTGGCTTGGTGGAGAGATTTCATGTGTGTGGCTAATTGATTCTCTCTCTCTCTCTCTCTCTAAAAGGAGTTTTTACAAAATTAATAAAAATTAGTTCATTACCTTTTCTCTTTAATTTCCTTTTGAAAAACATGGATCCAAGTATTTTATGGAACGTTGCAAAATCTTCAACATTGTACAGACATGACTATAAGAGAGTGATTCTATAAGGTTAACCCTACAATATAGTCCATTAACCACAAGTTAGAGACATGCATGAGGACTTCCTACCGACCTTGTGAAGATTTGAACTGTTCTAATAAAGGCATCCGCCCATAATTAAACTCTGTGTGTATTGTGTACAAATGAAAGTCCCATAAGGACCATGACACTGAGTAGAAAATAAAATAGTGACTAAATTCCAAGGTACATAATTACGTTCTTCACAAATTCAAAACTTTTACTAAAAAGGGAACGACCTTTTGCACATCCAAGTCATCTATACAAGCACAGGAGCCACCTTTTGCACATCCAAATCAACCATTCAAATGGTAATTTCTAGGAAAAATATTGACCATTTGGTTAAGAAGATGAGCATCAGTAATAACAATCAATTGCCCAATCTAATGACATCTCACTTGAGTACCTAATTGACCTTATATGGTTCAGTGCATGTTAAAACTTAGTTATTGCATCACACAAGATGTTTATTGTTAGATCCTAAAGGGCAGGCCCTACTGTAGGAAAAATATGCTCATTATTAGTATAATGAACATTCTTTTCTCATCCAGAAAATGAGCATTTCCTGCAGCAAAAGTGGATGTCACATCCATTAAGATAGAAATGGGCTTTACAAAAGAGAAAAAAGAGAGGATAGAAATGGGTTGAAGTATCATCTGGAATGTTAGCGTAAGGTGAATTAGCTAGGACAAGACTTCCATTCCAGGATGAAAGCATACCATCACATCCAAAAGCTAGGAAGAGTGCTTTCATAGTTGATGGTCTCCAAAGATGGAAGTAGATATTTTTTTTTTTTTACTTTTCATGTAGAAGAGCTCTTTTTATGACTTTTCCTATGAAAAAACAACTACACCAAAGGTAGACTTAATTTAGCTAGTGCGGAAAGAAGTATTTCCGCAATCCTCACTTTTCCACATAAAACCAACTATACAAATGTTTCCTTAAAAAAAGTAAGTTCTTTCAAAAAAAAAAAAAAAAAAAGAAAGAAAATAAATTCATGGAACAACTTAAGTACATATTCTACTTTTTTTGTTACTATAAATAGGTTTATTATAGTAGGAAAGAAATTTACCACTTGTACATGTTTCCCTGTCATTATCTTAGCCCTTATATATCCAATCACCATTATCTTTTAGGCCCAAACCATTAAATAGAACAAATATGAGAAAAGTAAAAATACTGTAGGGAGTGAATCATCGACACCATATATTTTATGCAGACGAATCGACCAACTCGACTTGAATTATTAGGCCCACCTCAAATCCCATCAATCGACCACCATGGTTATCTATCCAGTCAAGGTGAAGTAGAGACTTTAATCCACAACCAATCTAGAGCACACAATTTTCATGCTTTTAGGTTATGTTTGTTTGCATTAAAATATATAGAATTCATACCATAAGTGGTTAAAAATGAAGGTTAATGGCAAACTTTCTAGAATGAGCATTAAGTAATATTTCCTTTTTAGGAAATAGAATCAAAAGAAAATTAAAAAACGAATTACTTGGGTGATCATGGTTGGTTTATTCATTTCCTGCATTTTTCTTTATTATATTTCTCTAAAAAGAAAGGTTATTTGATGCTCATTTTTTAAAGTTTATCTTTAGCTTCATTTTTGACGGCTTATGATATAACCATGTGTATTAAGTTCCTATGTAATTTAATAAAAACAAACATGCCCATTGTTTTAGATGAAGATGTGGGTCAGCAATAGGCCTGTCAATGGGACGGGTTGAAACGGGTAGAAAGCCCGGCCCGACCCGTCCCAAGCCCGAAAATACAGGGCTTTATAAAAAATTTTGAGCCCAGTGGGTTGGGCTTGGTCAATAATTTTAAAGCCCGTTCAGGCCCGGCCCGGCCCGCTCCAAGTTAATTTTGATAAAAATTTTATATTACATAAACTGCCCCGCACTAACAGTTAAAAAACGACTATTTAGGAGGGGCATTCTTGTAACTGAGCCCTCCATCAGTCCATCTCTTTTATAAGACGTTGCAAGCCCTAAAAACATCCCACACTCAATCGCTCTTCTGCCCAAGATTGGTTTAGTCATGACCCAACTAGTGATGGTGATTTAGATAATGATGGGAATGCACTAATTGATGTTTTAACTGATGCTACATTACTTTAACTTGATTCATATAGGATACTTATTCTCATTCATTTCTATTGATTTTATTATTTTCTACTTTTACCGGAAAAAAAAGGTTTTAATCATTCCTACATTACTTGACCCATATAGCCTATAGTATACTCATTCATTTCTATTGATTTTCTGATTTTCTACTGTCACTAGCAAAAAAAAAAAAAGTTTTTAACTCCGCCATGTTGATTGTTGCATTGCATTGCCGGTCCTAAGCCTGGAAAAAAGATGAGGGTTTAAAGTTAGGTTCACACCGGGTGTCTGGTGATAGTAGGAATAATTAGAGAATGTTTTGCTTATCTCCAGAATCGGGCTAAGCCTAGGCCCGGCCCTGTCCCAGCCCGGGCCCGTACGGGACGGGATTAGATGTAAGCCCGTTCAATTTAAGGCCGGGATTGGACAACACCTGGCAGGCCCGTCCTATTTTTGGGACCGGATTGGACAACCCAAGCCCAGGCCCGACCTGTCCCATTGACAGGCCTAGTCAGCAAGCTTGGAGGCCCAACAACTAATGTTATGTTTTTAGGACTTTTTTTAGTGACCTAGAGGAGAGACTATGAACCCATCTAAAGACACCCAAAAAGCCTAGGAAACCTTTCGGTTCTCAGTGGAATGTTTTTAGGACTAAATTTGAGGCCCAAAAACCATAGTTTCTGTGATATAGCTTGGCTTTGGCTAGGGGTGAAAGTGGGCCGGGCCGTCATAGGGCCGCCCGCCGACGGCCCGTCATAGGCTCGGCCCTAGCTCGGCTCAAAAGAGCCCAAGCTCGGCTCAAAAGACAAAAGAGCCGAGCTAGGGCCTAGTAGGAGGAAACGGGCCGAGCTCGGGCTTGATGAAGCCCGGCTCGTAGTAAGCCCTACGGCCTATATATATTAATACATATATTATATATATGTACAATATACAATATATAATATATATATATATATGATATAACATAATCCATAAATCATAAACCTTAGTTTTAATCAATATAAATAATCTCTAAACCCTAAACACTAAATATTCCATAAATCTTTAAACCTAAGCAGTAAGCCATAGGGCCTACATATATTAATCCATATATTATATATGTATATATGTGTACACTAATATATAATACTTATATGAATCTATGATACTAAATAATCCATAAATCCAAAACCTTAGTTTTAATCCAATATAAATAATCCCTAAACCCTAAACACTAAACCCTAAGCACTAAATAATCCATAAATCCTAAACCTAAGCACTAAACCAAACCTTAAACCCTATTTTTAATCCAATATAAATAATCCCTAAACAACCTTGAGGATGCATGTATATTAATGGTCTGGAAGACATTTTTTAAGTCTTGTTAACTCAGGAACAACCTTTCCTTTGTTGTTATTATTATTTATAAACAAGGCTCTATTGTTGTTGTTATAGGTGATGCTAGTGATGCTGGAGACTTTATTTTATGATGCTAGTCGAATACTTTATTTTATTCTATGATGCTATTGGAGTTTAATTTGATTTGTATTATTGTTGGAGTTTGATAATGCTCATCTATATTAACAGTGAACTATTTTGGAGTGTTGGAACTGGGCTCCCTTTGCTTTTATGGAGTCTTTCTTATTTTAGTTAATTTTATTGCTGCAATCCAAATTATGGGAATGGGAATATGGGATGAATGCATGCATTTGACCATTTTTTGTTTCTGGTTTGCATATGTAGATTTCTTTGAATTCCTATGAGATTTTTTTTTTCCTGAAAATATTTTGTTTCACCTAGTGCTATATCAATATCATTAGCCGGGCTCGAAGGGCCGCCCCTAGGGCCTCATAACTTAATAAGAGTCGAGCCCGAGCCAGGGTTTTTGAGGCCCTCTCGAGCTAGGGCATATTGAAAAATACTAGGGCCGAGCCTAGGGCCTGTCAAAGCCCGGCTCGGCCCGGCCCACTTTCATCCCTAGCTTTGGCATAGATTTTAGTTCCAAACGGGTGGCATAAGGACTCTCCTTCACCATAATAAACTAAAGAGTTTGATCATAAACTGGGATTTGGGGAAGGTTGGTAGGTAGGTTCCTTTTCCCTAAGGGCCTGTTCATTTACTAGAATTCCTGACTGGAATTCTAGTGGTTGGGGTTTTTGGGAACATGATGTGACATCATGTCCCCTTGCATTTTCAAATTCCATGTTTCTTTACAGGAATTTATGAATTCCAGCACATGATAACCTTTAGGAATTCTTGGAATTCCACCTTCTTTGCATTTTGGTGGAATTCCAAAATGCTCATGCCCTTAGGAGGATTTTGGAATTCCACATTGTCTTGGAATTCAAGAATTCCCCAGACAAGAATTCTAGGAATTCTAGTAAATGAACAGGCCCTAAAGGAATAAGCTGATGTTGGTGGTAAGTCAACTCACATAGGTTTGTTCAATTGATTATTGTTAGAGTTGAAAAGGCACAAAATGTGAGCCGTTCACTAGTTATTTAATTTTTAGCATCTCTTATCACCTCGTAAGATAGTCAATTAATGTTTGTTGGGTCTGATTTAGTATGTAATCTCTTTATACAATGTTGCATGCATTGGCATTTAAGAGATAAGATCACCAATTTTCTTTTCTCCTGCAACCTGAAATATCATCTCTATCCCTGCTGCAGAAGGAAACACGTACTCCTGCATTAAGGACAGACATTGAATTACACAGACGGTTTCCCTGCTGACTTCCTCTATGGAAACAATGCCCGTGGGAGATAATATGTAGGATAATTTAAAATTTTGTATTTTGATCAGGATACTATCAAAATCTCATTTTGTTGGAATAAAAAATAAATTATAAATGAAAATGAAAAAGTATCAAATACTTTATAAATGATTTGGACATTGAGGAAAAACCGGAAAAAGAGATCAAAACAAGAGTACTTTGTCAATCCACTTATAGCTCAACAATGAGGAATCTCACTTAGAGAGAATCAACAAAGGATCAATCCTTGTCTATAGTGAGGTGAGGAATGTAAGAGTGTCAGCGTGTGAGAGTATTTATGAGAGGAAAAAAAAGTATTATAAAAAAAGTAAAAAGCAATATGTAGTTTCACATATTATTCCTAGTTATGATCGTGCCAATGAGTGCTTCCAACTAGAGTGTTACGTTGATAATGGCGAACTTCTTATCCTAGTGGTAAGATGCGGTGGTTCTCACTAGGAGGTCATGCGAGTTACGTCTCCTTGCATGTGCGACTTTTAATGACCTCACACGCGTGAGTCTTTCAAAGACCCAAGCTCTTAGTTGGGATAAAAAAAAAAAAAAAACTAACTAATCTTTAGATTGACAACCAATAAGGAGTCATCTGTTAGTGATTGTTTTGATGTAAGGAGTGGATGTAATGTGTGGGGTGTTCTGTTTCATATGGATATTCGATCTTTGGAGGGGGAATTATATGAAGAGCTATTGAGTTTTCTTGCTAACATGTTTTTTTATAGGGATACTAAGGACTCTAAAATTTGGAAGCCTTCCATTTTCAGGGAGTTTTTCACCAAAACTTTCTACTTAACTTTGGAAGGTAACCCCACCCACTTGACTCCTTCGACTCATGTATGGTCGGGGTTGGCTCCTCCTCGGGTTGAGGTGTTTTATTGGCTAGTGGTTGCATCAAAAGTGGTCACTGTTGATAATCTAAGAAAGAGATGAATGACTTATATCAATATTCTAAACACATGCACAATGTGTGGTAAGGAGAATGGGACGATTAATCATCTTTTCCTGCATTGTGAGGTGGCGGTTCAAGTTTGGAATGGCTTTATTAGGAGGTGTGGTATTGCTTGGTGTTGTCCGAAGAATATAGCGAAAGCGGCATATGCTTGGCGTGGTGGGTGCTTCATTGGTTGTGGGCGTTTATTATGGAGAATGATTCATTTTCCTATTTTATGGTCTATTTGGAAGGAAAGAAGGAAAGAAATGAAAGGATATTTAGAGGCTCTTCATCTTAGGTGGTTGATTTGATAGATAAGGTTGCTTTTAGGAGTTTACAATATTAACTTGAATGATATTATCTATAATTGAGAAGCTTGTATGGGGTGTTTCCCTTTAAAGGAGAGAAGATCTGTCCCTTGGTCTCCCCCTCCTTTTGGGGTTTTAAAGTTCAATGTGGATGGAGCTTCCAGAGGTAAGCCAAGGCCAGCATGAATTGGAGGTGTGTTGCGTAATTATAAGGGTGATGTGCTCCTTATGTTCTCTAAGAATGTGGGCATTTGTGACTCGAACGAAGCCAAGCTGTTAGCTATTTTGAAGGCTCTTAAGTTGTTTGCAAGGAGATATATTGGTGCTCTTGTGGTGGAAAGTGATTCCTCAAATGCGATCACTTAGGTATCCAACAAAAAAGTTTCCCTTGGAAATTTCAATTCCATTTTAATGAAATTAGGGAGCTTTCGGCCACTCTAAATGTCTTTTTTCATCATGAGGTTAGATTAGCCGACTCGATCGCGGATGCACTAGCCAAGTAAGGGATTGAGAGGTTGTCTGTATAGGTGGGTGTGATTATGTAATTGGATTGGGGTTGGTATAATACTCTTGTACCTTCTCTTTTTACTTTTGCTGCTTTGTACTTGTTTTCTCCTTTAAATAAAGTTTTGTTACCGTTTCAAAAAAAAACAACAACTAATCTTCCACATATATCTTATGTTAAGAATCTCTTTAAGATCTTGACGATTGTTTGTTCCATTGTATACTTCTATACTACAATATTGTTGTCCCCGTTGACAGAAAAGAAAAAAAAACAGAGAATAAATAGTATCAACCAATACAACATTGATCAAGTGGTCCTAAAACAATATTGATGTACGGCCTCAAAGTTTAATGGATTTATGTAATATCTTTGTGATTAACTGTGTGTAATGGATGGATTGTTGTTAAATTGAAGTGAGTAACAATTCAAAAGGAGAATAAGTGGGTGAGGGTAAGGATTGATCATGGGTGAAGACCCATTATATGAAAAATGAAGTGCATGAGACTTAGAATAACAGTTTTTTTTATTGGTCTTAGAATAGAGTTATTAGTTAAATATCTAAACAATAATAATAATTAAGTCCAAGTTGCTTAAGGGTACATTACCCTATCTTAAATTAGAGATGTGAACCCAAAGACAAACTTGAAAAAAGGGCATGGGCCAAGACCCAAATACTAGTATAATTTACTTAACATCTTTATATATATAACCTGGCAGTAAATTAGATTTGGTATTTGAGCCTCAGATATGAAACTATGGACATAAACCCAGACCAGATATTCAGGTCCATGCAGTGATCGAACCTAACCCGAGCTTGAATCAAGATTTCTCTAACCTATACCCAACCTTTCCAATTTTGAGTCCTTCAGTTATTCAAAAAGTGAACTATCAGTATTAATAGTTAAACCATTATATGACATCTTAGTTTTTTACAGGTGTACTTGATTTCTCATCAATCACTCTAATAAATTAAATTTTAATAGTCTCATCTACATCTCATCCTTAATCTCTCGCTTTCTTTTTATACTGTTTTGATAAAATCTACCTCATGAATTTCTTAAAACTCAATAAATAGTTGGCAAACAAACCCAAAAGAAAAAAAGGGAAATGAAAAAGGTTTTTGCCTGTATGATGATCACAATAAACCAGTTTTTGAAGTTTGGTGTGAGACACTATCATTGGAGCTTGAACTTGAGAATACTCGGAAAATTTTATTTCTCAGACAGTGGCTAATAATAGTACCAAATAATACCAAATAATGGCTTGGCCTGTAACACGTGAAGCACATAGCTAGGTGATGCAGGGACAAAAATTGTCCCACAAAGTTGGTACAGGAAGGCCCACCTACGTGGCACAAGCCACATCATCCTCAGCCATTTGATCATGGGCTTATGATCAAATAATTCAAGCAGAAGCACAATAATAGAAGAAATAATCCCATGAGTCTTGTGTGGATTAATTTTGTGTAATGCTGCGGAAAATGGGTTCGTGTACGTGCTGCGGAATACGGGTTTTATAGAAAATTTTCTCATCCACAATAAAAGAATCTTTTCACTTTGGAAATTTATTTTGGGAGAAATTGAAAAAAATTTAGCACATTTTTCTACTTTTCTACAAGTTGAAGTGATCGCACCAAACATGAGTTTTGATATCGCGTAGAAAACCATTTTGCAATCCTCACTTTTCCTTAAAAAACCAGCTACACAAATATGGCCTTAGTGTACTATACTTTGATCGGTATCATAGGCACATCTATACTTGAAGTGATCCGGATTTGATCAGAGTGTTATAAACCATTAAATTGATTACGTGTGAAATATAATTATTTCTTGTATACATAATCAGACTAGCCATGCAAAGCATTCCCTAGCATGATAGTTGGAGCAATATTTATAAAAGGGTGTTAATGTGATATGGGAAAATTTTAATCATCATTCAAAAGTGATTAGTATAAAGGATATTTGTTTGGCTTTTAGCTGCCTTTAATGACGCATAGCTTCATTTCTCAATGGGTATTAAGGAATATTAGCTTCTTTTGCCATTTATCAACACTTAACTGTTTTGTTGGTTCCATTGTGGCTGGACTGTGGATTAGAAGTACAATTAATCATTTCTAGTCATTTGATCTTCGACAAACATAGGGGTTATCTAAAGATTCGATTATGTTCAACAAGTTCATCAATAAAGATCAGGTGGAAATTATTGTTAATACAGGCCATGAGATAATGGTAAGGTGTTATTATATTGGTTAAGTATGAGATTATTTCTTTAATCGTAAGCTCTGCATATTAGGTATTCGTAACAAGAAATTGTTTTGAGTATGGGCTGTTATCATAGAACCGAATACATACCCAGACACATGCAGGTTACTGGCACTAGCTTTCTCAGCGTTTATGGGTCAGAGGCACTGCCCATATGACCTTACCTCTCTCCACTCCTTCCCAATCACAATTAAACCCAGTGCAGGCTTTGCAGTTGATTTTTGTTAAAAAGGAATGAAACAGTCACACTTATGAGCTGTGCTTATGGTTTTAGAATGTTTGTCTGTCTTGGCAGTACTGGTACAATGGGAACTTTTGAGTGATGAAACCTCATGTGAGATGCAGGTACTGGGTCCACTTGGGTTATCTGGATGTGAACATGTACATAGGTGGTGTATTTTCATTCAAACACAATGAGGTTAACTTAATCCATTCTATGAGAGGTACCTCTCATTATGTTAGCTTTTGCAGCTCCTTACATGGTCCACTTGAATGCATGTAAATCATAGACATATAAAGTGATGAAAGGTCCCATTATAGGTTGCATTTTGAGGAGAAAACAAAAAAGGAAGAAAGAAAGGATAACCAAATTGGATCATCCCAATCTCCGATTTCTGATTTAAAAGCCTCAAATTTTTGGCTCTCCAAGGGGCCAAGGTAACCCATTGTCTTGTCCACCATTAACTGATACTGACCATTTCTTTCACCGACCAACGTATGGTGTAGTCATATCTCATGAACTCATCATCATTTCGTAAATCATATCCCATCTAGTTGAGGATATTTTTTAAATAGAACATCACCTATCATGTCTCATATCGAGTGAGGAGGGTCCCACTCCCACCTGCTTGTTAATGATAGGCCAAAAATCATCCTTTTGTTGGGGCATCACGGCCACTACTTTAGATGTCTAAAAGACCTTTCAAGCTTGAGTTTGTTTAATCCAACGGTAGATATCACTGTGATTTGTGTTAACCTTTTGACACATGGTTCATCTGGAAGCTTTGATTAGAGAGTTTGGAATGTTAATTAACCAAGTGTGTGATAGGTACGTTATTGAGACTCACATGGTTCGCGGGAGTACCAATGGGAGAATAGTACGTATCTCAAAAAAAAAAAAAAAAAAAAATTTAACCCAGTCAAGCAGAGAGCCTGCGCATATTTAAAAAAGAAATACAACATATCTAAAGTTTGAATCCTAAACAGCCAAATGTGAACTGCCGCTCTTTACTAATTCATTTTGTTCTGTGGTAAGATGTCTGACATCAATAGTGTAGATTTTGTATATTGAAGTAGGATTTGTACACTGATGATATTTTTGTGGTATCTCCATTGTGGGGCCCTACAAAGAGATAATCAGATCGTTTTAAATGAATCTCATCCCCTTCGTGGATAAACACTCATATTTTGAGATTTAATACATGATTGAAAACTTAATTATTATAGTCTATCGAGGATGGATCCTTTATCACCCCTCTTGGATGCTAGCACTGAGGGTGACATTTGGACGGTTGTGAGGAGGGTCTAATCAGGTCCTACCTCGCCCATCTATCATTTTCCCTTTTTCTCATTTCTTAACCAAGTGTTTGGTGACTTCATTGTTTTTTTCTTTAAGATATTAGTTGATTTTTGTTTACCCCACCTAAGAGAAGTGGGACCCAAGAGAGAGCTGCCGCACACGGTAGCCATCCCACTCATGTAGGAAAGGAGCCAGCACATGTGGGAAGATGTGGCGTATTCAGGATTTGACCCCTGGGCAGACAGGTGAGAATTGTCAATCCTCATGATATAAATTGAACATCGCCCACTACAACAAGCAAGACCAGTGGTAAATTTCACTGGTGAGCCCACCTTTTAAATCCAAATTACTTAAAATCACTTTTTTATTTATTGATATTGGGCTAAGTTTTAAATTTGACAAAATTAATTACAAAATAAAAAGGTGATTAGAAAAAAAAAATAGAGATAATAAAATCACATGTTTTGCACATGCAAACTTGATTATAAATTCAACCTAATAAATGGGATAGCAGTGATTTTGAGCAGTTGTGAATCCCAAAACTAAAAAGTGCTTTAGTTAGCAGGGTTCAGCCAATTAAAGGTCGAGTGGTTCATATCCATCCACCAAAACGTTCAAACTAGCTTTGGTGACTAGTGGATACAATGGAGTCCATAAGATTATTAATGGCAGTCTTTTTGTTGATTCTCTTCCCATATGAAACTGGAGCTGTTTCTTTATCATTGTTTTTAATACCCACTTGAGACTTGGTCATTGCACTTGCATATGCAATGTGGGCAATGTCTATGGATATAGGAATAGAAGTATCTTACTGGCTCCACTATTGGATTTGGATAGGCACTAACTAACCAAAAGAAGCTGTGGATGGACCGACCACCCTAGATGTCCAATCAATTGAACTTTCTAAATGGTGGGCATGAATTATTTACAATTAGCTTACAGTTGGTTTTGAAACGTCCTGTCATTGACGTCCTCCACATGCATCGCTGGAGATGGGAGAAGATACAAACTTGCAAGTTGCAACTGCCCCAATATGTTCTGTTAGAGTGACTGATGATCCATGCAGGGGTGGACCACTCCCAGAATCTCATCCATGTTTAACACTTGATGATCAAACGGCTGTGATGAAACGGGTGTCTGCAAGAGAATGAATTATGAGTCTGATAGTGAAATTGGATTCTTGAGATTTCAGAAATTCCAACTGAAATTCTGTTCTTGGGGAATGATCATATGATGATCATGTTTTCTGTAAAATTTGATAAATTTCTCGTGTGATAAGGTTATTCTATTCCCTTCATTGAATGCGGCCCCATCATCTCCCAACATCTTTACACCAGATTATGCGTTTCAGTGATTGGGAAGCTCTATGGGTTTTTTTTGGCATCAGTGTCACATACGGAAATAGAATGTAAACAACCCTAGCTAAGTGTCACACTTACACATCCACTGATCATATTAAGAGTCTTATTGTGGGACATATCAAGTCTTACTCTAAATAGGAATATTATATTCTCTACCGGTTTACATCTTGCTTGATTTGACGTGTGACTCGTACATGCAGGCCACGCAATTTCCTACCTCTGGTAAAAAAAAATGAAATGGGGAATTTGTGCAATATGCATTGCATCATATTTCATAAAAACTTGCAAATTTTCGGATTTACATTAAGAATTTCATGAAACTTTATGAGCTAAAAAAGGAAACAAAACGATGGAAAACGTGTTGTTACAGATGAAAATGGTAGCTCATTTCATGTAGGCCTATTTCTACAGCGTAAGTAAAAGAATTGACATTTCATAGTTCCTGCACCACCTGCAGTACTCCAGTCTCATACCGTTCAAATGAAACCCATTCAAGAGTGACAACCCATCTTTTCAGACCTGTGGAAGTATTTCATTGTTTTACACATCAAAGAAGTGAAACATCACTCGTATTCTTTTATGAGAGAGCTAAGCTACATTCAGTAATGGATGCCAATGCCACATCATTTTATCAAACATTGGTAAAATGGAGGGGAGATTATTACACTGCAGAGAGACTGATAGAAATTCTATGCTATTTTGTCACTTAAGAACAACATGAAATGCAATGTTGAAATGTTGTGAATAACACCATACGATTAATATAGTAATCTATAAGTATAAAGAGGAAAAGATTAGTCAATGTTAGAGGACGATTTTCTTGTAGCAAGAGTAGTCTCACCATTATGGGATATTGGGATCTATTGGAAGAGAGATCAGTGAAATATGGTTTGGAATCTGCAAGTCCAACTTGGGAAAAAGCCGAATCAGATGGCATTGGAACACAAGCTCCGCTTGGGTGAATTACTGCTACTACTAGAGAGAGAAACCCAGTATGAAACAAAGACCAGAATCCCATTGAAGCAATTTAATATAGGTTCAAGTAAATATGCAAACAATACACATTGCCAATACATGACAAGATAGTGACAAAATTCTGGTTTAATGAATGCCCAAATGACTGGGATCAAAATATACCAATCTGAACCTGCCATTTCAAGCAGTTTGTGGCTTTGCAACATTTAAAATGCAATCAATAGATAGTAGCCAATATCTTCAAAATGGATGCATTAAAAGGCTGGATGGTGAAGACCTTTATCCTTGAATACTTCAAATTAGACATGTTGTTTCATATCAGATGATTCATTTTTATGTGTAAAATCCGTATCCCTACCACATTGATACTATGTCACTGTCACATCCGTGTCGTATTTGGGCATCATAGATGAAAATAGTAACAAACACTAAATGCCCTTTGACGTTCCCAAATTAGCACTCTCTTTCTCATCTTTTGAGTAACCCATGCAAACCTTCCAACAACCCAGAAGTTACTTATATCAGGTGAATAAATTAGACACGGAGTATCTCATTCAAAGTTAATGGACAAATAGGACTTGATTTACTACAATTCTCCATTTTTAGTTTTTGCAAACTAAAAACTTCTTTTGTATATACTTTCCAAATCATATGTTCTACTTTATCCTCAGAATGCCAATCCAGGTTTGAAACAGCTAACGGGATACATATTTATTTTCATCATGTAAGAGGACAATAGGAAATAAATCAAGCAGAAAGCAGAAAGCAATAGCTAATCTACTGTAATCTTCTTGACATTAAGTAACAAACAACAACTTTCTTGTATTAGATTAATCAAAAAACAAAATCTATACATATTCAACTATATTCTTTCAAAACAGTGACATCCTTCCCATGAAGGGCCTAACATTTCCATTGCATGAAACGCGTATCCAAAATATAACGTGTATCCAAAATAAAACCTGTAAGAAATATAAACTCTTAAACCTACCTAGGTGGTACTATTTCTGGTATTAAAGTAGGTACAACCGATATTTCCTATGTGCTAAAAACTCTAAAGAAGCATAAATATCCTAATAATTGCTAAACGCCAAACAGGAAAAGGGAAGGGGTAATGAAGTCAAGAGCCTTCCCTATCCAAATAGCCTTAGGCTTCATTTCCACCATGAAAATCACTATCTGAGGAAGTTACATTATCAAGTTCGTCATCCCAAGGGCTCCTAAATTCTTTAATCCTGCTGCACCTATCCTCAAGATCACCTTTCATCCTCACATTCCAACACCCTCTAATGTCAAGGTGACAGAGGGCCCTGCACTTGGCAAGGATAGCATCAAGACCATTATCACTAAATAGTCCATATCCTAGTTCCAGGTGGATGAGGCCCGGCATTGTATCAGCGACAGTGATTGCTTCATATTCATCCGCCTCACGCGCAATAGATGCTAGAACAGAGTCGAAATCTGGAGGGGGCATGTTCCTTCTAAGTTCGATTAGAGACTTGCAATTCTTGCCAAATGCTTCAAGCCCTTCCCTTGTGATCTTCATGCAGTAACTGATATCCAAAACAGTCAAGTTGGGGAGTGATTCTGCATACTTTGTCACCATCTTGTCAGTAACAGAGCTCACTGGAATCTTCAAGACCTCCAGACATCGTCCACTGCAAAAGAAAATTGGAGCATTTACAGTTTTGAATGACATGTTTTTCTATTTTCACAAAACCCAAAGAGAGATCAAAGGTTTTCATTTCCATTTTTAGACTGGAGGTGAGTGAGGGAAACATGTTTTTAAACATATTCCCACTCTATTCCTACTAGTATTCATGACACTGATAGAAATCAGCAAAAAAAAAGTTCAATGGGAGCATGACAACAAAGGTTTCACATGCTACAATGATAACTGCAGCAATTTATATGCTTGACATTTAATCCAATGGGGTATCTCCAACATGTTAGATTCAAGTGGGCAGAGGACAAAGCAACATCCCACGTTGTCCTTCCGGATTCTCAAACTTCAATACAAAAGACTCAACATGGATCAATCTCATCAAAATCCTGAAAGTCCCGGTCCTTCTAAGAGGACGAAACCAGGATTTTCCAGTTAGGCACCAACCAAACTTAATTATGGACAGAAAGAATGCCTCAAACAGGATGTTCCAAATTACGAGATCAAATTGAAATTAAACAGCCATCTGAAATTCTGAATTTCTGTGGAGACTGTTTATAATAGTGACTTAAATATCAGTATGTCAATAACCTATTTATTGTAATTTTCTTGATTCAATGAGAACACTCCTTTACATTATCACAAAGTGACAGTGCCATAGTTCAGTTTTATCAACATGATAAATTTTAGTCAAGTACACTGGTATTGCAGTCTAAGCGTTTGCTATATTTGTAAGTACCATTAAAATGAATTGGTATGTGTTCAAACAGGACACCACCCACAAGTGTTCCTAATGTTGACCAAATAAGGAATTCCTTCAAGAAAAATTTCCTAAATGCTCAAAATTAGTGTCCAAAAACTGCAGCGGTGCAAGTTATGTTTCAGTATCTTTTTCCATGCAACCAAATTCACGATTACACTAGTAGTATTATAAAATGTGATGAAGTTCAAACTCACCGTGTCAGCAATTTGGGCTTCATCTGCATGAGATAAAAGATCTAGGAGCCATCATGAAACTAAGGATGATGTGAAGTTCGCTGTATCTATATATCATTGTAAATTGTCTCATGTTTGAAAATTAAAGCCTATATGCCTTCTGTCATGAGATAGAAAGTCTCTTTATTTTGAAACATCCTAGTCCTCATTTCATTCCTTACCAAAAAAAAAAACAAAAAACAAACAAACAAACAACTATAAAGTAGTCTTGGTTGACTAGGACACATTTTAATTAACTCACAACTCCTTCCACAACTTCATAGATTTTCTAATTTAAAAGATAATAATAATCATGACTAGGACTCTGTATCCACTAAGAACATTTCATGATTATACCAAAAAAAAAAAAAGAACATTTCATGAAAGAGGACCATTATTTTCTTTTTTGATTGGTTACAAAAAGAGGACTCTTTAAACTAAAGAAAAAATAATAAGCACTTATAAGGCTGAGAAAGGTTAAAGAAAGGGCAGAGAATACCCTTGTTACTTTTGCACATGAAGAATCTGCATCACAATAACCAGACTAGAGTAAGCACATAGTGTTAAACATCTATGCCTGCATTTAGGATAGGTGCAACTAAGCGTGTAACGTATCCAGCTCGGCTTAATTTGGCTTCAGCTTGAGCTTGGCTTGGTAGACTCATGAGCTAAACTCAAGCTAGATCCTTCTTGGTTTGACTTGATTGGGGACAAGGCACATGCTCAGGCCTAGCTCAATTTTCTCAAAGAAGGTTCTCCTCAACTTGGTTGGTTAAAGGGCTTGGCTCGGATATAAATATAAATAGTTTTAACTTGAACTTTTGAAAGCATGAGTGACATCCATTGGATTGATCACAAGTAAGATATGATGCTCCATATAATTGATGTAGTAAGCAATGAGACCCATAAACTCTTAGGTGCCATTTGGTATTACAAAAAATATAAAATGGGTCTATTTGACTTAAAATCGATTCAAACATACGCTTTAAGTGTTTTAGACTGTTTAGTTCCTCACCCCATAGAATAAACCATTTTCATCTGTTAATATAAAATGTTCTATTTGACTTAAAATCGATTCAAACATACACTTTAAGTGTTTTAGACTGTTTAGTTCCTCGTCCCATAGAATAAACCATTTTCATCTGTTTTAGAAAATAAAAGAAGGAAAGAGAATCCAATAAGAGATCAATGCCTAAAGCATTGAGACAAAAAAAAATTTCTCCTCTTTCCCCAACACATGGTGGTGTATATTTTGGATCTAGTAAAACTTAGATTTATATATGCAAGAAGGTGTGGCTCATTGATCTAATCAGGCAGGTTGCAGCAAGTAGGATGCCCTAGCAAAAGACTGCAGCTTATCCAAATGTGGGCAGAACTACAATGGAGCCTAGATGCATCATAGTATGGTGTAGGGCCCTTCTTAAATGCATCGTGGGCCCCACCCACCTCTTCAAAATCCAAGCCCGTTGTCAGTCCTACCACCCACTGTATTCCTTAAATCTAAATTCTCAAAGTCAATTTCAGTGGGCCAACCATTGGATTGACCACACATGAGGGACCCCCACCATTTCAGTCCAAAATAACTTCATCACATTTCCAGAAATTGACACAACCCAACAATGGCTATCATTCTGATTTATGTAATATTTATATGTTGATCACTACATATGGCGTTGGGTCCATCCCATCGGGTTGGATTTTGAAGAGTTGGGCCCCACAATTCATTTAAGAAGGATGCTGCACAATACCACAGTACCTGCCCTCCAGTCATGATTCCCCTGAAACAAAGGAAAGTTCCACCCATTCTGCATATGTATCACCCTTAGCTTTCCAGGCCATTTGGAGTTCCCTTTATGATTTTTTGCCTTTTTTTTGCTCTTTTCTTGCTCTTGTTCTCCCTGTATTTTCGTTGTTTAAAAACTCTCTAAAATAAAAAAAAAAAAACAGATATTCTAATTAAAGGCCGCACAACACCATTGTGGGGACCACCTAAATAGTGAAGGGCAAAGATGAGAATGGCATGAATGTGCCCAAAATCAGCTTCATTTTATTTCAAATGGAACACAAATGTTAAGGCATCAAAACTAGAGATGTAAAGAGGAAAAAAAAAAAAAAAAGGTTATCAAAATTTTCATATGTAAAAATGAAACAATGTGATAAAATACTCAAACTCAAAATGTAACAATCTGACATAATAAGGATGAGCATAAAAAATTACTTTGTGGTGCCAAATCACTGGGGGGATAGTAGGTGGGTCCCATGATGAATATCATCAACCAAGGCCATCAAGATAGATGACCAGGATAATTATAGAGATAAACTTCTCCTTAAAACAGCTATTTCCACTTAATTAAAAGACCATAAGATAATTTCCAAAGTTTCAAGCTAGCAATCTACACTCACTAGATCCAAACATTCATCAATGAAAAATCCAATAGCTCATCTTCTATCTAGTGGGACCCACACCCCCAAGCATGCAATGTAAATGTAATGCATGGAAGCAAGAAAAGACGTACAAAAGCATTTGCCAAAGCAATTTATGGGGTTTCATTAGAGAGAGAGAGAGAGAGAGAGAGTTCAAATACTGACGACTGAGCGATGAAAGAGAAGGAGAAATCCGAGAGCTTGTAGGCGGAGAGGCAGCGGAGAATGCCGCCACTGCGGCGGACTATCTTCCTCACGGCATAGTCGATGACGCCGGGCTCGTTGCAGCGGCGGCACCACTCCTCAAAGTCGATGTGGGACCAGCAGTACGGCTCCGCCACAGCATCGCGCCACGACCGGCAGACGAAAGCCACAGCCCGCGCCATCTCGTCGGACGGAATCCGGACGAAGATCAGAGAGAGAATCTCTCTGTTCATCTCCTCCCAACATCTTCTCTCCTCCACCACCACCACCTCTCCTCCTCCGCCACCTCCGTCGCTGCAACAGGCTTTCAGCTCATTCTGCTTCCTCTTCTTCGCTTCTCTCTCCATTCTCCAAAACTTCATTTCACGTCCGTTGTCTCCATGCGCCTCCTTTTATAGCTATTGGCACGTGCGAAAAAGCACGGGCGACAGGTGTCGGTTTCCCTGGAGAAGGAAATCAGGACAGCTAAGACGCATTAGCGGATCAGCTTCCGTTGCAAATGGACGGTCCAGATGTAATGAGTGGCATTGATGGATGGCTAAGATGTGGCCACTATTTATACATTAATGTGTGTTGTTTGGACTCTGGAAATGGAAACGTATGATGCTTTTTTTCCAACGCGGGCGGTTTCTGAGAATCATCCACTAATGGCAACGGAAAGAAAGGGAGAAGAAAAGAGCACTTCGGAAGGAGTGTGCAGGTGGGGCCCAACTGTCTTATATAAGCTACAAGGAGTTTATTTTTTTGGGTGGGCCGTTGGTTGATGAAGGGTTGTGATCTTCGATTACTGTGTATGATTAATTCGATGGTCTGATCCAGTGAGAGAGTATTAGTAATTCGGTGGTCCTATGAACAAAGGTAAGTGTGACTGCTGGGGCTGGCTAAAATGGTCCTCCAAACATGCATGTAGTACTGTAGTAGTAGCAGCAGCAGTAGTGGCAAATGAAGGGAATGCACGTATTGCTGCTGCATGTGAATTGGTTAATAGATGTACGGAAGCGGCTACTCACATGGCCATGGAAGGTTTGAAGTGCTTTTTGGTCAAAATTGAGCCGTTTATCCGAGATGGTCTCAATGGAAGATCACTCTCAATGGTAATGAAATCATTTGGTCCAAAGAATATATATATATAAATGAGATCATGGTAATAACATAAGGTTTCATCTTATGACTGAAAGATTGAGAGATGTGAGGACTTAACCATTGTGTGGTTAAACTTAAAACTGACCAACTGCATTTTCATTTATTATTTTATCAGACTTGTCAACTTTTTTTTTTTTTCCAAATCGTCAAGAAAAGAAAAGATGCCCACCATTGTTCCATAAATTATACTATAAGTTCTGTTTTCATGGACAGGATCACTTTGGCTTCCAAATTCCAATATGCCCAAACAAGAGGGGTTTCTTTCATGAGAATAATAACCTTTTCGTTTTTTCTTTTGTTGGTTATTTTCAAATACCCCCTTAAAGCTAGAGCTCTCCAGAGACAAAAATGGCAACACCATCGCCAACCTATAAATAGGACGAGCTAGGTAGCCAAATCAACGAAAAGAGAAGAATAAGTACTCTCATATATTGAACGTTGAGAGGGGAAATGGAGTCTACACTCTGCACAAAGATGAACATCTAGTACTTTACTTGTGTATAATATGATTATGCATTAGTCTCCTTATTCTTCACACAAGCAGCGTTTCTATGCCCCGGCTGTCCTCAACTATAGGACAAAAGGGTCACTCAGATATCAATTTGAAACTATATCAGATAAGGAAAGGAAACGGTTGCCGAAAGGGAGGGGTGTTTTTAGTGCCTTTTTAGTTCTTGTGGTTGGTGATGGATGGTCGAATGCATGTAATGAGTAAATCTCAGCCCTTGTACCAGTGCCGTCTTCAGGGCATTACTTTTCTACCACTGCCAGGCAGACCCATATCAGGTACTACTATATGTCTTTTTATGATAAAATCATATAGCATGCTAAGAAGGTTTTCAAATTTAATTACAATCTCATTTAAGTAATTTAACAACAACAACAGCAGCAGCAATAATAATAATAATGATAGTAATTTTGGAATAGAGATCGAAAAGAACATCAATCGATCTACATAGAAATACGTAAAGATTTTAAGTTATAATTCCTAACTGAATAATAGCGAAAATGTTATCCTACTTATATCTTTGAAGATTTCTTAAAAATATCAGTTTTACTATATTCTGCCAAATGCCCCAACAGCTTAAAAAGCATTGGCTAAATTTGTGATGGAGACGACTAAAGTAATGGAATATAATAGTTCTTCAAGTAATGAGTTAAATTCGGATCACAGGGCCTAACTCGTCCGGATATACACTCTTCAAATTCATTATACCTGAGACCTAGAGTGCTCAATTTGATCTTCCCCCATAATCTGAATAGTCTACCACCACTGATACTTGCTAAGAAATTCACCGAAATCAGCACCTGTTGCAACTTATCCACTGTTTATAAAGAATTCATTATTAAATGAGCTCTACTAAAGGATATTGTTAAATAGGTAAGGGGTGATGTACATTAGATGGGGATGTCAATGCAACCCTCACATTCCTAGGATTTGAATTACTAGGGTAGGAGCTCACTACTCATTTCTCACTACTTATTCATTTTCCATTAGAGTGGAGATTTTTGAAGGTCATTTTTAATAACTCTCAATTGTTTCTTCAATTTTTTTATTTGTTTTTTTACTTTCTTCCCTGGTGCATAAACAAATTTCAGTGGCTTGGTCTGTTAAATGTGAAGTAAAAACATATGGAAAAGAGAGCCCAGCTTCCAGGTCCCGGATAAAAAGTTGGAATTCCACAGAAGAAAAAATGCATTAGAACTGCATGGAAAGTTTTTCTACCCCCAACTCCTCCTTTTCTCCTCATCCAAAACATTAAGTCCATTTAGCACCTTTGCTGGGTTCATCTGCTCAGGAAATGGAACACTGCTTAAGGCATAATGTCAAGTGTGCTGCTGCATTCCAGTTGGACAAATGGCGTGAAAGCTCGTGGCATTGATCCTTCCTAGGGTGGCTTGCTTGTCAGGTAAGATGCCAAGTCTGGCTTCTTACCAATAGCCTGCATAAAAATGGGCAATGCAAAAGAATATGAAGGTCGCAGTCGGTATCGAACCATAAAGAATCCTATAATCGGAAAATAGGCATCCACCCCTGCAATGGTAAGTACATTACACAACACGAGTGCCAGAGAGGATATGTATATAATCAACTGTAAACTTAAAATATTGCAAGTATTCATGAAAGGCCGTTTTCTTACCAATGTGGGAGTCCCTCGCAAGGGTGGTCCAGGATTGAAACTCCCCCATCCACAAATCTGGCCCCTTTCATTTAAGGTGGGGACCAAAAATAAAAATCCTACCCAACCCCCGTGCATGACCTGCACGAGAAAATCCCCTTCACGAAAGAGTCCCAACATCAAAATCACATAATATAATATAATAGAATTCAACAGCTTCTCATAAGTAATAAATAAAGCTGTTATTCATCAATAATGAAAAAAAAAATCTCATTGAACATATTTTGACCATGATCCACAAAGAAACAGTGCTCTATATACAACATTGGGGAACACCCAATATGTGATGAAACCACAATGAGAATCTGTTGCATGATCTGTCATGGATGGCTCCAACAAAGACAATTTTACTTGATTTGACAACAAATGTGAAACAGGAAAGCTTTCCCTCCATCAAACTGTCGTCTTTGCATGGAGAACAAATGAGCTGAAATGACAGTTCAAATAATTACGAGGGAGTAGGGAAAAAAATACAGCTACTACAAATCAAACGCAATTAATTCAGCTGTTCCAGAACCACTTTGGCACTAAAATAATGAAATGTATAGAAAAAACCGATTAAGATTGCAACAAAAGAATTGTACAAGTAGGCAAGTAGCTATCAATTCAGAAAGAAAACAGATAGCACAGTTCTCCCATACAAAATAATAATAATTATTATTATAATAATAATAATAATTATTATTATTATTATTACTACTACTACTACTACTACTACTACTACTACTACTTTAAAAATGGTTCATACAAACAACTCTACTTTTTTAAAAACCTTGTAAATACTTAGCACAGACCTATCTGGAGGGCACTATACAGGAACTGATACTCCATTCTTTCCTTAGTGTATGTTGTATATAGCTGATATAATACTTTAATTAGACAATTATTCAAGCATTCAAGTATTGATATAAATTTTGTATTGCATATTATAATTAATTATTAAGTAATGTTTTTCTCCTTTAAAACGTAAAAAAATTAATAAAACTGTCATTATTTACATTCATTTCTACCAATTTTGGTGAGGTAACAATATTTATGAAGGACTAGTCAGAGGAAGCAGGCTCTAGGTCCGGCCCATGCTAAGTCTAATCAGCTCTGTATACATCACGAAAGGGTAGACAGGAAAGTATGGACTGAGAAAATGGGCGGATGCATTTGGGTATCTTCCACTCGGATTTATGAGGAATTAACATCCCTTTGGGAAGCATTTGGAAGTCAATGTTTCCCAAGGATGATAGCATTAGGCTAAATAGAGCTAAACAGTGGACAATCTTTGGCTCCACAGATATATTGTAGTGAATGCTTGTCTTGTGCACTGAGCAGCTGCAGAATGCAGAGATCCATTTAAGAAAATAAATTTGATATGACTTATCCAATATATATTCATATATCTATGTCTGTAGGTGTGGCCCGTGTGGGTGTTTTGGAGAAGAGAGGAGGTGGGTAGAGGGGGTTTGTGTGTGGGTGGGTGGGGAATTGACCATCAAAATGAACGTGCTATTAACAAATAGCAGTAGCTTCCAATATTCAGTATCAAATAGCAGTGCTATTAAGACAACATATCTTTAATTGATTTATTTTAGTAAACATTATATTTGAAGTTCACCAACATATTATTTTAAATGGAAAGTTCATCAGCATAATTTCAAACATGATTTCCAAAATTCATAAGCAGCTTCAAATCACTTCAATTCGCAGTCCCAAAAAAAAATAGCTTACAGTTATCTTTTCGTTACCTGGCTCACTTTCATCACTTAGGATTCTTTTATTAATACACAGGCAGTTTTTTTTCCCAATGCAACAGAGAACATTTTTTTTTTTATTACAGCAACAGAGAACATTTTGAAAAGGAAAATAACTTCAAACTCAGGTCAGCATGGAAAAATCACAAGCATATCCACAGAAACATGTACATGCAAAAAAAAAAAAAAAAACCTGATATGCACACATAAACATTGGATGTGATTATACAATCTGCTATAAATGTCTATACAGAAACAGGTGAGAGAACTCATAATAACACAAGGTTTCAGTGATGCATTAAAAAAATGATGCAAACAGTATTATTCGTCTTAGTGGTTAGGCAAGCGTCACACTATTGAATTTTGACGCTCGTACTTGTCCTTATACAACATAGATGAAATGAATCTGAATTCCTTGGCTGAAGCGAGATCAATAAATTTTTTTCCTACCAAGTCAGCAGCCTATTATGTTGTAAATGACCAGAATCTCTCTTCTCAAAAGAAAATAAGATAACAAGTTTGAAGTAGCGGTGGGACAATTCAAAGCCACAAAAGGAGAACTTTCAAGGGAGATAGATTTGGTGGTCTAAAGGTCTACCTATTTGAGAATTGCGCCCTAGTACAAATTTAACTGGCTTGACACCTTATGGTAGTATCACCTATGTCCAATCATTCCTCACGCACATAAAGTCAAGAGCCACTGAAAGCAACCTCCATGAATCAGAATATTTGCAGAAGCAATGATCACCAACTGAATCACAATGATAGCCCCTTTTCTATAGGTGATGGGTCATATGACTAAAACTGCAATCTCAGGGTTGAGGCAAGGAGCAACTTCCAAACTGTGCTGCACCTCCTTGAGAAAAATTACAGTTCTAAGCTAACACTCTTAATTTAGGTACAAGTGCATAGCTTCAAGAGAAACTAATACTATACATAAACAATAGATGGGCACTGAGAGAACAAAGGAGATATCCAGACCTATGCAAACTACTGAGCGATCAAGCACATGATTCACGTGAGGAAAAAAAAAATCAGGAGAGGGTAATATATCTACATCTAAGATGGGGACCCCTTTCAGTTTATGCTAGGTAGATCCATAACAAAAGCGACTTATGTGAGAAAGATAACTTGTGGAAAAGTTTAAAAAAGGAAGAGTTCACATCAGTTTTATCAATCAAAGAGAAAACCTGCAGCACGGATCCAATACAACTACTCAGGAGACAATAAAGAGAATGCATTTCTGCTGGTGATTTGTATCAAACACGTCATGGAAGGGGGCAGTAGCTAGTGTATTAAGTGCATGATTTGTATCAAACATGACATGTGGAATTAGATTGCATGAAGCACTTTGAAACAATATTTATTTGACTTCCTTATGGACAACTTTGACAATTGCAGGGTTTAGCTCAAATGGTTTGGCCCTTGTGCCAATTTTGGTTGGTAAAAGTGTAATTACATTCGATCCCAACCCCAACCTCGAACGACCAAAAAATAAATCGAAGACAACACAGTGGCAATGTGCACCCAAGGGAAAATTTTATTAAAGGGGCACTTCTCTGAGACAGTAATTGACTGCTTTTGTTATATGATACTATATTTTTGGCCATGTGAAATGACAAGAAATGACAAGAAACCATGCGGCAGAGATGATAACTAAGATATATGTGTCAAGGCAAGTGACAAGAAAGGATATAACTAGGATTTAGGAATGATACATGAGAAGGAAGCAACATGAGATTGGTTTTTATGTAAATACAGCCTTGCAGGAAGTATTGAACTCTTACTGTTACAAGGAACTAAAAGAATGGGAAGACCAATAAGGCTGAGAAAGAAGTCAGAAGTAACATATTTGATTGTCGAGTGACAAAGAAGATAGCCCTAAAAAGGATGAGCAGAAATATGTAAAAACTCAGATCCGGCCACAGATAGAATAAGGCCTCAATGACGTTAAATAGTAAGAAACAAATGGAATAAAAGAGTTCTAACAATACACCTCTAAATCATACACAGTGTGGTAGAAATTCAATAGGTTTCGCAAACTGAATGGAAAAGTTTAGCATCACGTCAAAAAATCAAATAACATAGTGGAGTGATTAATGCACCGGAAGATAAGAAAATACTCATCGACAGGCTACAGAATCACTCCCAAGCAGAAAGGTTCTTCATCATTCACCATCTCCAAAATGGCCTAAATGACTATATGAGTTCATCATACTAACCATATATTTCAATAAATAAGAAAAATTATAAAAATACCCTACAGCTGTCATAACTCGAGGCTCAATGCATAAATCGATCATAACATGACCGACATATGTAAAAATTGGATGACTTTGAGTTCTTTGGATGGTAAGTAACAATTAAATAAACTGTAAATAGTATAAATTCTACCCTTCCAAAAAAATATTATTAATTTTGTAATGTATCAAACTTTATGCAGAGTCCAAAATCAGCCAAAAAAATCAGAAATAAAAATTAAAGCACCATTCTTTGGAACATGGACCATTTCGGCTTCTCTGTTCCATCTCAAATCCTTATCCATCAATTCTCCCAGTTGTAAAGAAGTCACTGCTGATGCAGCGCCGCTGAGGAAAAGTTTATATGCAGGTCAATGATCCACCATGGAGAAGGGGTAAGCTGAAAAAGGACATCGATGGAAGTAGTAACTAGTAAGGATAGATCTGAATAAGTGCATAGTTAAGGATTTGACACAGGATGAGTTAGAATGAAGACATAGACTTCATGTATCTGACCCCAACATTGTTGGGACAAGGCTTTGATGATGATGATCATTAAAATTGCCATAAAGCTTCTCCACAAATTTAAATTGTAGTAAATCCAAAATCATCATTTAGAAACAAATATGATCCCCTCATTCATCATGACTGACTTTAATAGATCTCCAATAATATCACGACTTTTTAATTAGAAAATTAGTTGACCTCAACTTCTCTTGGCCTCTTCCACAAACAATGAACTTGCTGGTATCAACTTCTTGATTGAAAACCTCTCAACAACATGGATGAGTAGCTGTCTCCTTGTTGTCAACCAACTGAAAGATAAACCCCTTTTCACTGGAAATAAGATCGGGCTAATTGAATCTTCACATATCTCCTTACATGTTCAAATTACACCTAACTTCAACTGTCTGAAAATGCCAAACATTTTTCCATTAACTAAAGAACAATGGCTCCACCTTGAGTCACAAAGAATTGATTGATGCCACCTTCAAAAAGTTGCCAACCTTGTTCATGCTTTTGATCTATATGGAAGTTCAATTGTACAAATATCTTTCATCCTTTTTCCACTCCCAGGGAATTACAACTTGCTCTGGTAGCAAAATACATGAAAATTGTGCACTAAATGATCATAAATAAATAAAACAATGAAGCTCATAGCATTAAATCATCAGTCCAAGCCTTCTAAAATCTATCTCAGGCTGGCCTACCCCTAAATGCCAAATGAATATAGTAGGAAGCAGCATAGAGAATAAAAAGGACAATTATACAACCGGTCTTTCTCTGCATGCTGTTGGCCTGCCAAGGAAAAGTGGTAGGCCAAAGTGGATATAGATGGAGATAGTAAGGTTAGATCCTAAGAATTGCAATCTATTCAAGATTTGGCCCATGATAGATTGAAATGGAGAAATAGAATTCATATAGCCCACCCCAACATTGTTGGGAAAGGCTTTGAAGAAGATGACGAAGATGATGATATAACCAAGTTGTACATTTGTGAATTCTTGACTTGAACTATTAGCATCACGCTAACCTATTGGTTAGCACTAATTTGATCAAACTGCGAATGCATAATCATCTGGTTAGAAGCCTTACTTGGCATAGAAGACAGCTTCTAAATTCACGGCCCTATACACACAAGAAGAATGAGGCCCCAGCCCCCAAGGCCAACGACACCAAGGTGCATTCTTTAGGCATAACCTGCTCCATAGACACGCACAGGGTTCAAGAACTAATCTCCCCCGATAACCTTAACACTCCCTTGCCACCCAATGCGGAAGCCACCTAAAAAGTCACCAAGACACTGTAACCAGAAGACTTGAAAAGCTCCAATCTGATCCTCCCATAAGATCTGCTTTCCACAACAAGTGCCACTCGCACAAATAGGATTATACAACCAAGTCACTTAAAGCACAAGATCTATACACGACAATCAATTAGAATTTGAAAAGATATACAACAACAGCAGCAACAACAATGGCAGCCAGACATGAATCCAACTAAATCAAGAGGGGACATAAAAAAAACATCACAATTTCATGGTCTGATAGGCAATTGTGCAAAGATTAGCAAATTATGGCAAAAAGATACGACCAATTGATATTATACCAAATTTGCGGAAAGGGTTAAAGAGAGAAACAAGAAACGCACTCCTCCTCCGGCAATAATTCAAACCCTTGCAGACAAGCTAGGCTCATACGGCAGCCCAACGAGATTATTCCTTCCCAACGCCGGCATCTGGTTCCGCCCACACAGTTCATTCTCCGGCACCCATTCCCAAGTCCTTTCCGCCAAGTTGTAGATAATTGACTGCCATCCCCTATGAGTACTAAAGCACATGAGCTCTCCATGACCTTGGCATTGAATCAAAATTGAGTGGGGCGAATCGATTTTCCTCAATATCTCATCAGGCATCTCCCCAACCTTAACCCACCTCAAACCACCCCGATCCACCCTAAGCTCCCAAATACAAATGCTTCTAATCAAGTACTCCTCCACAATCTTCCCCGCCAAAAGCAACTTTCCCTGACAAACCACCAACGACGGGCACCGCACATCGCCCGACGGCATCTTCACATTCAATTCAACCCAATCCCTTCTCTCCAAATCATAGGCAATCAGCCTGTACCCCTGCAACGTATTAACCGGCGTCGCGAGGCAGTAGAACGACCCGTCGTGCCAAATTGCGTGTACCTCATACCAAAACTGCAAGAATTCCTGGCGGGAGCGGCAGTGGTGCGCCCACCGCCCGGTCCGGGAGTCGTAGAGCTCGGTGATGCTGTCGGAGGAGGCGGGTTCGGTGGTGCCGGTGACGAGAATTCGGTAAGAGCCCGATGCGGGGTCGGCGACCATGCCGACGATGTCGATGTAACGGATCTGCGGCATGTCGGGGAGGATCCTATGGGAGCTAGTGACGGGGTTACAGACGATTAGGGTCGGGTAGTCGGAGTTTCGGTTGCGGAAGCAGATGAGTCCGCCGGAGGAGGCGAGGAAGAGGACGTGGGAAGAGTCTAGGGAGCAGCGGGCGTAAAGGGGGAGGTTGTGCCAGCGGCCGGAACGGGGGCTGTAGGAGGCGACGGAGCAGGTTGTGTGGTAGACGAGGAACCAGAGGTTGCGAGGGGAGGCGGAACCCCAGAGATCGAGGAAGGGGGAGGAGGTTAGGATCGAATTCCACTGCTTGCAGACGCAGCGGCAGAGGAATACGGAGGAGATTGGGAGGAAAGCGAGGATCCGCTCGGCGAGCTCTTCTGGGAGCCGATTCCAGACGCTCCTGTCCGCCATTAGAAGAAGATAGAAAGCGAAAGCAGAATAAAAATAAAACCAGAGAGAGAGAGAGAGAGAGAGAGAGAGAGAGAGAGAGAAGATTAGAGAAACCCTAGCGATCGATGGTAGTTTACGATGAGATCTTCCAGGTGTTTGATGTTATTCCGCAGAGAGTAGAAGAGATTTGTCTATCGAGAGATGTAGATCGGAATCTTGATTCCTTCGCTCTTCCTCTTCTGCTTTCATCGTATGGTTGATTGTTTGGTTGGGAAAGAGAAGAAGAAGTTCTTTACTCTTTTTTTAAGGTGATGATTGCTTTTTCGCTTCATCGTCGACGTGGGATGTTGTAATCTTCACCGTCCACGTGGGGCTTTGTGTGTCAATGGAGTGTAACTGTTTCATCACCGAGTCTGCCTTTTATGCGTGTGATGAGATGTTGAACACAAACCATCAGGTCCCACAATCCAATTTAGCACCATGAAACATGACCCCGCTCTCCCTCACAATACTCAATCGTACAGTGGGCCCCACTTCATTAGAAATGAAAGATACGTAGGGGATCCAGATCCAAAGTACATGTGATCCTTGTATTGGAATTAATTAAGAAGATAGGTAAGATAAATGGCAGATCTAGGAATTCATGTCAGGGGGTGTACAAAAAGATTTATCTTTTGTGAATTGAATAAATTTATTTTTCTTTTTATTATAACTGGTAATCTACTTTTGATAATTCGAAAAATATAATATAAAATTATCAAATAATCTATTTCGGATAATCTAATAAAGATAATATTAAAATTTCAAAAAAAAATGAAATTTTAATACATTATTTTTAATAGTTCTTAATTTAAAAAGAAAATTTAAATACATAAACTGCTACAGCTGCCCTCAACCGATATTCGTGTGTTGAAATCGTTGCATAATAGCTTCATTATCAACACTAGCAACCATATCATTTTTATTATATATAATCAAACAGTCATTCATCCATCGATCTCCCATCAACTTGTTATTTACATATTTCATTGCTAAAAAGCTCTTTCTCCCATCGCAGTCGCTAGTGATAAAATCAACACTTAGGGCTTGTTTGGCATCTCTACTCTTTTATTTATAGATCCATCTAAAATAGAATCATTAAAAAAAGAGCCATAAAAAAAAGAGGTTAGGATAAAAAAAACGCATTTGGTAACGCATGAAACTATCTTAAATACCTTGCTTCTATATTTTAAAACCCAAAAGCTCTATTTCTCATCAGCCCACTTTTGGAGCATTTGGATTTTAGAGGATTTGCCTCTAAATGTCTAAAGCGGACAGAGTCTAAAATCTTATGCCAAACACTCTAATTGTTCAAACCTCTGTTCGATTTAGACATTTAGAGAAATAGAGGCATGAAATAGAGATGTCAAACATGGGCTAATTTTAAAAGCAAATAAACCAGTTGATATACGATATCCTTTTTTGTCTTCATTAATTTTCTAACAATATTACCAATTCCTTTAAATTCTAATAACTCGTTGCTAGAGCGCATATCAGAAATGTGGGCCCATTAATTTTTTTTATATTTTGGTAGACAGTTGGCCTATTAACTTAGGCAATGGATATTTTATGGTGAATTTTGTTCACTACCACAACAACAAATAAAAGGTGTAAAGTTAGCTAATGTGGGGGTGAAACTCTTAAATTGAGTGGGGTCAAACTCAAAAATTAATATGGGATCAAACTCAAAATTTCAATTCGTGACGTAAAACTTTGATTTTAAAATATTTTTTTTAGATCTCGGCAAGGTCAATTGACCCCACTAAGATCAATGTGGCGCCGCCCATGTGTAAAGACTCTGCCCCGGAATCACATTAATAGCGATGCCTCATCTACCTGTCAAGAAAAGTATGCTTTACATATTTGCAGCGAGAGGTTCTTGTTAGCAAGGTGATTTGCCGACTGGTAAGAATGCTGTTGAAACATGTATGTTTTTCAAGCTTCCCAGAGAAAACAGCATACTTAATCTGCTCTTCAGAGAAAACAACATACTCAATCTAACCAGCTGCTTGACCTGGTGTAAATAAGTTTTCATCATGGTGCTCAATCTTCTAGTGAGATCCACCAACTAAAATTTGAACATAGGTTAGTAGATGGGATAAAATTCATCTTGAAGAGTCCAGATCATCTCTTCGTGGGACTCGGGCTGAATTTGCAAATAAAGTGCTACATGCTTCTTGTGGGATCTGGACCCAAAGCAATGTGACCTTTGTATTAGAATAAAGGTAAGGTTCTGCCTACGAACCACATTAACTATCAAGAAAAGTCCTGTAAGTAAGCTTTCCATATATGTAGTGAGAGGGATTCTTCTCTGCAGAGCGGCCAATTTAGAAAGATGGTGGTTGGTTAGGTTTTTTGGGCCAATTTAGCAAGATGGTCGTTCGTTAGTTTTTTTATACACATTGTTGATGGGAGGGTAAACCCTTGGGCCTTGAGGAAAGGTTGATCAATCAAAGTTTAATATCTTGTTAGCAAGGTGCATGGCTTTGTGGCGCTTATGGATGGTAAGGATGTTGTTGAAAGACGCATGTATTTCAGTCTTTCCAGAAATAGCAACATTACTCAATGGTAACCTGCTGGCCCAAGTGGGGTAATCGGTGTTCACCAGATAATACCAACCATAGTCTACTCTGATCATACAGGGCTCTCAGTCTCTCCCCATAGTGGTGGGTGGGTTGGGAAAGAGAAGGTATAAGACGTGGACAAGCTTGATAGTTGATCTGGACTGTTGATCAGGAAACAGAGTCAACAAAGAGAGTGATTTTTAAGGGTTTGATAATCTGTACAAAAAAGTATCTGCATCAAGGTGGATCTACTAGGCATCTGTGTATTTGGGTTTTAATGTATGGACTGGACTGGACCCATCACTCAGTGCCCAAAATCAGGGCCCATGACCAACTTTTTTAGGCTTAGTTAGGTCATTTGAGTGATCAAACAAATCATGTACCCATGACATCCTTTATTTAAAGGATAGAGTGAAGGATTGAGAGTATTATTGTAAGGACCCAATCCCTAGGTCTTTGATGTGATTATTGTTATTATTATTATTATTGTGGTTTTGCTATTTAATTTAGACCATAGATTGGATCAAGCTTGGACCCCACCCATTCATTGAATTAAATTAGTGCTTTGTATAACTTCATCATATTTTGTGTGGGACCCAACATTGATGATGGAGATTAAATCTTAGTACACTAGGCTTCATTAAGGGAATTAGACCCAGTCAAATGGGAATTCCATGTTGTGGATATTGTCAGTTGGAGCACTCTCTCCACCTTCACGATCTTTCATCCCACTAGAACTCCATCTCCTCCTTATTTGGAGGATCTTACTTGCACAACCCATTTGTTTCTGTACCACCTTTCAACTTTTCTTCTTCTCATGCAATCTCTCTCCCCCACTAGTTCTCTCCCCCAAGATTCTCCTGCAAAGAGTTCTCTTCCAGGTAACTCCCCAACCCTCTTTCTCTGTGTTTTATTTTTTTTTTCCTATTTACTATAGTTACTTTCTGTTTATTTCCCCATTTGTAGTTTCTGTTGGTACTGCATGTAGCTCTGTTTCTCTCCCTTCTTTTCTTTTACTTTTGATGTTGTGTGATCCATTATTTTTATTTAATTCTTTGTTTTCCATGACATGATGTGCTGCCACCTAAGCCCCATTTCCATCTTCATCTCTCTACCTCATGAACCCACCCAACCAAACGGACCCTGCCATTACTCTTCTCCATTCATAACCCATTTTCTTTTTTTCTTTTCACAATCTGCAGAACCCAAACTGACACACATACCCATGCCTATAACTCTCTATTAATTATAACCCACATAGCCTCTGACCTTTTAGCCTACCCAACTGAATTCATTGTCTTTTTCCCACCTTTGAATCCTGCTTAACATGGACTTTCTTTTGTGTTTCTATTATTTTATTTTAGTCATTGTATTCTGTACCCATAATTTGTTCTTTCAATCTACAACATCATTTCTACAAAGATTTCACCACAGGACCAAGTAGCCTGTATAGAATGTAGGACCAAACTAGACCTGTATACCCACCTCACCTTAGCTCCCATCATAGTTATGCTAGTTACATGACAAGGAAAGAACTTCATCTTTTCAATCAATTAACCACAAAGAACCCATTACCTGTTTTGTGGTTTGAGCCAAGTATTCAACACTTCTTCACTTCCATTCATGTCATCTCTTTCATACCCATCTATGCTTCCAAACCAAACATCACAACTGAGACCAAATTCCTCTAAACAAATAGACTATTAACAATAATCCTCGCCAATGCACCTCGTATGACCCATCCCAACCGTTCAATTTCACCTCAATTTCCATTTTTTTCCAAAACTAAAATCAACCTCCTTGTCTCTTACCCATCTTGGAATCTTGTTCTTCATGTGCTGGAACCAGAGGAGTTGTACCCACTTGCAGAATAAAAACACTTAACTCAACTTACAGACTCACCTACTGGATCCGAATCAAGGCCCAACCCGCATAATCTATAGCTCAGTTGTGCATTATTCCTTCACCATTTGCATGCATTATCCCTCCAATCAAGCAACACATGAGGACTTACACAAACTGTACATTAAATTCATATCATTATAAACTGTGTTGCTCAATCACCAAACCCGAGTTTGAACTTACCTAACCAGCCCAACACTTGACCTGTGAACCCACTTAATCAAATCACTTGATCAAAATCTAAATTTTCATAACGCAAACCAACCCAGATCAGGCCCACCTTTGCTTCACAAAATTTAACCCACTTGCACAACTTATTTACCTGGGCCCAATCCAAACTAAGCACTCTCATCATTTTTGTAGCCCATACCCCTAGGCTTACACCTTGACCCAGTACTAATCCATTTTCACATCATCTTTAACAAGAACCCAAACCGAGTCACCACAGCATTCAAGTTAGGTCGGGTTAAATCCATCATCCACCGCTAATCGAGGCAAGTAACCTTACTATGGTCCTCTAGTAGTTAGAGTTTTCTAACATTTACTTTCCAATATGTTAAATTGATATTCAATAATTATGTTTCATGCGGGACCCAGTCCTGACATCTTAGCTTGTTTAGGGCCATTGATTTTATTGATATAACTGTACCTTTTTGAATTAATTTGTGTACTCTTCAATGATAAAAATTGTAATTATTGAACTTCTTCTATGTTCATTTGATGGTACCATGAGATATAGAAATTTTGATATGAATCCTTACTAGAAATTTTTATATCATGGTTGGACTTTAAAATTATGACACAATTCCAATTATATTAGAAAAATGCTCCAAATTATAATTTGCTTAGAAATCTGAATCATGAGTTTTATGGTTCACCCTCGAATGTAAACATTGATCTCTAAGGCATCATCCAACGTATTGGGCAACACAATGTGGGGTCACCCAAATTCGGACTTAGCCCACTTTATGGGTATGACATTGGGGCCTGGAAACCTTATATTTCAAGCCCTTATATTTGTGATCATATTGTACCTAGTTAAGGATTTGACGAGTACTTTTGTGTATTGTGATCGAGGATATGCCTTTTCTTAGATTAGATCATGTGGACTATAATTTCTGTCAATATTCATGAATCCTTGCAAATTTATTCTTGCACCATCGTTCAAATTATCTTATTAATATTTCCTAGCATTTCAATTTTATTGGAATACCCTTAAATTAACCGTATTTATTCATCATATACAAATTGCTATCATTTGATTGAATAATCGTTTGCTATAGCTCTATAGTTTGTTTACTTGTGGAGCTTTTTGCTCATATGTGTATTATCCTCATTTCTTTTCAAATGTTGAGGTTGCCCTTGATAATGAAGAATCCTAGCTTGATGGGACGAGTAAAGCTCGAGAAGCGAATCACTATTTAGCAATTTATATTTCATTTTCATTGTAGTGACTTAGATGGACCATGTTATATTTCTTTGGATATCTTGAGGCTTTTGAGCTTTATCATCTTTGTTCAACTTTATTAATAGTATGTTCATTTGATGCATTTAAATTAATTGATTCAGATTTCCCACATTATGCTTAATAAGAGAACTGATCCCTCATGTTCAATGTGGGACCGTCGCATTCCAAATATTTGAGGGTCCCAAGGATCTCAGAATTCGGGATGTGACAATTATAAACTAGAGAAACCACAATTTTTTTAGAAAGTTCTGGCCATTTCTTTTATCAAATGAGTAAGTTTTTCATGGTCACATGGACCTCTGATGATTCATTTTTAGCCCCCTTCTATGGTAGGAATTAGGTAAAGGAGCCCTAATCCACCCCTAGACCTGATATGGTATGATTTTATCTTACCCTTCCAAAGAGTTACTGGTTAAACCTCCCTCTACTTAAAACCAAGAAAAGGCATGTGAGGATTACAGTCTCTTAAGTAGGAGCACCAATATGCTTGGTATTGGACCGTTGGGTGGCCTACATGACCACAATAATAGGATCTTTGTCCATATCAATTTTATTTAATTGATTTTGTTTTGAGTCAACCCGAGTTTTTAATAAATTTCCATTTATGCTAAAGGTAAGGGATTGACATAAATATTAGAGAGATTTCTCTTATTGATGGAAGGTCATATTTAGGGTTTTTGGGTCTATAAAATAGGCCTACAAGGTTTCTCTGTATCCATCACTTACCTTGGGGAAGAAAGGCAAAAGGAGAAAGAGAGTTGTGATTCCTACTAAAGACCAACTTTCTGTTGGACCAGAGGCTTAAGATGGTGAATTCAGGTATCATTCAACTTATTTAACTGTATTATGGTTGTAAACCTAAAATATTCTGACACTTGGGTCAACAAACTATTCCTGATGATGCCACTCCACATGTAATGTGTGAGCCATGGGCCACTTGTGGTCTGATATGACGATCCATTGGTGAGAAATATATGGCCCTTGAAGGGAGATAAAATATTCATAACCGAAAGGCATTCCCCACACCTTAGATTGCATGTCTTATGTATAACTAGTATAATTTGTCTCCTGTCTCTTCCTTCTCCCATGTGAACACAAAAATACCCTTCATATGTCTCACCTCACTCACTCACCAGCTGTGAATCATAGAATCCCTTGTATGAAAAGAATCATCCTATCAATGCCCTGGATTAGTCTATGCATGTATTTCTATATATGTACCCATCAAATCCTCAAAAAACACTTGATACCAACATGTGTCTGTGCTCCTCACTACATATAAGTTTATTAAAATAGCACCACAGTCATACAGTTCTATACACAAACTAGAAAATGCCAATCAAGGCAAGTCCCTCACCTCTATAAATACTCTTCCAATCCTCCCACGATACCAACACATTGTGAAGACAAGTGATCCATGGCTTCTCCTCAACAAACAATGGGTAAAACCTATATGCCCGCTGATCTCCTGATTGCTCACATTGTGAAAATTCATGCAAGCATCAGTAATCTTGAGTCCCTGAGGCCTTCCAAGCCTGTCAACAGCCTCTTCACTCAGCTTGTCAAGCTATGCACTCTCCCCTCATCCATCGACGTCCAACGCTTGCCTGCAGACGTCCAACGCATGCGCGAGAGCCTCATACGTCAGTGCGGCCAGGCAGAGGGCCTTCTCGAGCTCGAGTTTTCCACTCATCTCACCAAACTCCCACACCCCATGAGCCATCTCAACCTTTTCCCCTATTACACCAACTATGTCAAGCTGGCCAGCATGGAGCACCAGATCCTCTTTGAGAGTGGCATGGTGCAACCAAAACGTGTCGCCTTTGTGGGGTCTGGTCCCATGCCTCTAACATCAATTATCATGGCCACCCATCACATGAAATCGACCCATTTCATCAACTATGATGTTGATGAGTCAGCAAACATCTTGGCGCGCCAGCTCATTGCGATGGACGATGATTTGGAGAAGAGGATGGAATTCAAGACATGTGATATCATGGATGTGAAAGAGGAGCTTGGATCATTTGACTGCATTTTTCTAGCAGCTCTGGTGGGGATGAGCAAGGAAGAGAAGGTGGGGATATTGGACCACATAAGGAAGTACATGCAGGGTGGAGGGATTTTGCTGGTAAGGAGTGCAAATGGGGCTAGGGCATTTCTCTACCCTATCATTGAAGAGGATGATTTGCATGGATTTGAGGTCCTCTCCATCTTCCATCCCACCAACGATGTCATCAATTCAGTTGTTTTGGTTCGCAAGCCTGTCTACTAAAGAGGAGCTTCAATGTCTTTGTTCCTCAATGTTAGAAAGTCCTAAGTTCTAGGGATAGTTCTCTCTGCAGTGTTTGCTAAGTGGGTGGGATTACTATTTACTCTCTCTCTCTCTCTCTCTCTCTCTCTCTCTCTCTCTCTCTCTCTCTCTCTCTCTCTCTCTCTCTCTCTCTCTCTCTCTCTCTCTCTCTCTCAGGGGTTTGCTTGTTTAAGTGCATGGGTGTGTGTTGGCTAAGTTACTAAATTATTCAGCATCTTGAATCTTCATGTGTGGCTGAGTACAAAATCCAACTCCTTCTGGTGCTATGGATGTTTGGAACAAATTTATTAGAGATTCACTTTTACCTGTTCTTTTTTTTTTATTTTTTTTCAATTTATTTATTCTTGGGAAACATGCCAAAATGAGCTGACTTTTGTGTTGGCTGCTCATTCTGGTCATATCCGTCATCACTTGGAACGTTGATTTCTGTTTCAGCTTGATACCAGGTTTTTCACAAAAAGGCTACGACTCACTTGGCACATCACTACAGCTTCACCTGTGTTTTTTTATTTTTTTACTGGTAAGAGATTACAATTAAGACATCCCCCAAGCGAAACAGAGAAGAGCAAATGATAACAAGAAAAAGATACTGAAAAGAAGAAACCCCGCACATGCGTCTAAAAATATCACACAAACGGCTATGTGAGAAATAATTAAACTTTGACCATTTAGAGGAATGCCAAGTCTAATGTCAGGCAAATAAGCATTATCTCTAATTTTAAGTGGACCTGATACTGTTAATAACAAAATTATCACATCTCATTTTTGGTAGAAATTCGTCACATCTCTTACTGCTACACCTGATGATACCTACAACTTTCAAGCACATTTACTTGAATGAAAGACTTGAAAGTCAAACAGTGGCCGACCCTCTTACACCTACGGTTAATGTTGCTGCAAAATCATCCTTTGGGTCATGTCAAATCGGTGGCCATAAAAATCACACCATTGGTACGTGCTGGTGTCATTTGATGGAAAATGTAGTATTAATGCTCAACATTCCAATCAACTGCCCACCTTGCTGCCTCGTCTCCATTTCATGACCTACAGTGGTGCTACAATCCATGTGATCTCAAGCATAAGCAACCTTAACCTTTAATTAAGCATCCGATATAAATATCATGGCAGTAATCAACTTTGTATTAGCAATTGTGCTGGTCTTTTGATATCCAACATTGGTATGTCTACTATCTTCATTAATCGCGGTAGATTCACTTTTAAGGACATAGCTTTCATGCTAGTTTAAGGACATGCTTCATTTTTTCAGAATTTTCATAAATGGTTTATTTGTTCTTGAACTTACACATGATAATGTTCTCTTGTTTTGAATTTCACCCTAATTTTTTCCTTATCAAGGACCAATGAACAGAGAGAGTAGTTCTACATGGCTAAACAAGGACTCGACAGCATTGAACAACATTCGGCATACACTGTCAAAGACAGTTGTTGCTCATTCTCTTCCAGTTGAAAAAGAAAATATGGATCTCTGGTGTTCTTGTCATATGAATCATTATCAAAACCTTATCCCAACTATATTGGATCGGTACATGAATTTTGTTTCTCTATTCTCATCTATCCCGAGCCAAATCCTCGAATAGTTAATTCCCTTAAGCCCCTATTAATTATAAGAAGAAACCCAATCAAAGTTCCGAAATGCTTATTTCTTCTTGAAAGGCACTGCTTAACCGGAGTCAGTATTAGATCATAAGTGTTTAATCTGGAGCACCGTTAGTTCTGTAGCATGGCATTGAAAGAGCTACCAATTCGAACCTACCATTTTCCTCGTGTAATCCACAATCCACGGTCACTTCAAATTTTAGAGGGCTGTTATTACCTTTTTGCAGTAACATTTTTACTAAAATCAACCAAATTCCATGGAAATTTGGCTTTTTCCTGGCCTCTTTGCCTTTTGCTAACCCGGCATTTCTCAGTTGCTGGCTTACATTTGTTTCTGATAGCAAAACAGAATCAGCCACTTCCCCCTCAGAAGCTTTGGAATGAATCACTCTCTTCAGATTACCTACAACATCAGGGATAAGACGGCTCTTTTGTTCTTCTTGAAAGCATGCGTAGACAGTTTCTGCAGTAAGGTTTCCAAATAGGACCTCTGCAGCCTTGTTCTTGACAAGAAGTGGAACATTTTCCGATTGGTCTCCTATGCGAAGCTGCAACAAATAAGAAACATATCAGAAAAGGCAAGTGTTTTTTTTTTTTTTTTGGTACAAATTGAGCACACTATTATAATAACAAAATTCTCTTAAGCAAGTGCAGGAGTGGTCCATAGTTTGGTATTTAAAGTAATGAACTTACGGAGGTGATACAGTAGGAGTGATTCCACAGTTGGAATTCATATGCTTGCAATTCCTGATGAAATATGGCATCTGGTGTGCTGCATTTCCAGAATTCTTAAAAGGACTACCCTTGTTCCAGACTTTATAAACCGCAATCAAGTATATTTTTTTTCTCAAAATTCCAAGTTTTTAAGAGAGACATGACTCAAACGATAGCCTCGCTTGTATAAGAATTTGTGTATGGTGCAGCCGGCTCACGAATACATGTGCATTTTGAGACCCAAGATATAGGTAAACTAATGTAAATGCAATGTGGAGCAACTTAACCCTAGGCCCCACTACATTGTCCAAAATTTTTACAAGAGTTTTGCTAATGCAATGATAGTTTTATTCATTAGTCAAATGACTATAGTAATTAGTCTCTATTATTAAGTGTTAGCTATTTAAAGTCATCATCATAGTGATTTGTTAATATGTTAGTCGCTCTTAGTATAAAAGCTTGGTTAGTAGTCCTATTTCGGAGGGGTTTTATTTTTTTGGTGCCTGATCAATTGGCAGGTGACTGCCCTAGTGTGACCCATCCTCTTTGGCAGGGACCCTCAAATCAGAGAGCACACATATATAGCCCACAACTCCTTGTAACCACCAGGGTTCAGCCCACATTGCTGCCCAACCCCCTCCACCCACGTAATGCAATATACCTCAATCAATGCTGACTTCAGAGCAGAGGAACACAAGAATTTATTTTTAATTTTTGTTGATGATTCAAAAAATGATCTAGGTCAACACTCCTAGGATATATCCTTCATTTTGAGGATAAAACACATGTAACTGAAAAAGGATCGTGTATAACAATGATAGATCCAATATTGAGGTTACGATTGTGCTGTCCATGTGCATTCGAAGTAAGAAATGGATCTAACTTGATTTCAGTAAATGAAAAGTTCGAGTGGGACAGATATAGTTGTCCGGTCCATCAGTAACAATGTTTCGTTAATGGTGTCCATTTATTTCCCTAGTTTCCCAAGAAACAAGTATTTTAGCATTTTTTGAGGGATGTACCAAGAAAGCTTAATGATAAAGAAGAATCCCTTCCCAAGTGGGGAGTTGATACAGACTATTCAAAAGTTGAGAGTGACCCAGTGATAACCTTGGTGGGCCTCAAATCTCTATGGATTTATATTTTTCAATCTTGTTGTACTCATGTTCTTTACATTATTTAATCTTCAGATATTTTTCGAAAATAAGGGGCAACCTAAATACAATACAGATTGTCATGCATAGGGAGGAGGTCCTCACCAGGAATGGTCTATATATAAAGCTAACATCATGAACATAGTTGGAGCTTTTTTGACAGTAAAATGGAACTATATTCTGATTCACTGATGACCTGCTGGGATGAACAGACAAATCATCAAAACTGTTTTCAGAAAATTCGTTAGAATACAGCAAGTGAGATTGTTGCATCTGCATACCCAGAATCAATAGGAGTACTGCACAGTTTGCAGCCAGTGCAAATAAGATCTTCTACAAGTTTACTATCTTCCATCATATGCAATCTCTTGCTGAACATTTTTTCCTTCTCAAATCCTCGCAGATAAATGTCATCAATGCATGCATGAAAAATTGCATTGCAGGAGTCAGTCAGACTGGATAGTTCTGATATTGAAATGCATTCCCTTGATTTTCTTTGTTCATGTGACTTCCAGTTTTTTGGTAGTTGCTCCTTTTGCTGTGCAATGTCATTGCTCAGTGGAAATCATGCAACAAGTACCAGCAATGAAGTACAAACTTATAGTTCATGATAGTAGTATTAGAAATTAAGAGCAAGAAATACTGCTGTGCCAACTGAGTTTCAACTGTAACTTTCTACTGAAAATTTTCAACAGCTGTATTTATGTTCAGACAAGACAATAAGGATCCAATTAGTTTCAAGATTTTTCCAGATGGGATAGTTATCTGTCCCATCGTGGCAATAAACACATAGTTCCGTGAGGTGCTGTTTTACTAACTTTTCTGACCCCAATCATACCAGTGATCGCGCCAAATAAGTTCGGGTGGAAAAGGCAGCAAAAACAGTACCTCTCCTAGTAATTTCTTTTTTGCATTTTTCTATTCCACCTCAAATGCATGGTTGGTAATACATAACCATCCATCATGTCCAAAAGCTTGAAGATTGTGATTGGGATACATCCAAGTGCACCCCCAGTGAATTATAAATGCTACAATGTAAAATGATGCACATTGATATCAATACCAGAACTGCCCTGAGTGAAGTGTTCATGTTGAAGAGAGATTGTTAAGTGATGGATGCATATAAGAATGCAACTGATGAATTTTCTGGACCATAAGGGAATGCCTTTTTAAATGTGTGGTAAATTAAAGGTGAAGTAAATGTCACATCAATGGTAAAGTGAGATAAAGTAAGTGATGAAGTAATGTTTGTGTTTGCTTTCTATGAGGAAAACTAAAGTGTGTCATTAAAACCAATAGTTTCAATGACCAGTAAATAAACAAAACAAAAATAAATGTAAAAGTCCACAAGAAAGGCCATGGAAAATACTTGATAAGAATGAGTTTGTTGAAGATAATGGAGTGTGGATCCGGCTCGCTGCACCCATTCTATCACCTTTTTCAGCTTTTCTTTAGTTGTTCTCCCTACTCGACAATCCATTAGCAATTCATCCATGCCTGCACAATGAAATTGTTAGGGACATCTAGACCATGATATGTTTTTTTTTTTTTGGTAAAATAGACCATGATATGGTGAAAGAAATAATTGTAATCGACAGATTTGAGCACTGACACTAAATATATGTTTAGTGAAAACACTGAGAAGTCGTCATAACTTCTTAATATATGAGGGAATAAACATCAATTTGTGTTGTATAAGGAAACCATCTAAAAGTGCATAAATACATCTAGCTACTGAAGTTCAATGAGTTATTGAATGTTAAATATGAGGTATTTTATGATGAAGTGACAATGCGAAGGACGCAAGGAGTCAGTTCTCGTACATATGAAAAATATAGTGAGAAGTGCTCGGCAGTTGGTTAGGGTAAATTATTAAAGTCAACATAAGGGTAAATTTTGATAATTTCTAGGATAACAGGCCAATAAAACTCCACTCCACTCCACCCCCGCCCCTTGCCATTAGCCAAGCTCATGTGCTTTGTAGACATGGCAACCCATCTGGGTTCACTTTAAAGTCAATTGGGGAGACAACCTGCTCATACACCTAAATCAAGTAATCATAGATAAATGCTTTGATGGACAACTAAAGTAAAAATTGATCAGAGAAAAAATAAGTGACAACTAAAAGAACTTGGAAACTTACAGGTGGTTCCAACAGGAGTAAATTGAGTAATGCCATTTCAGACGATTAGGGAACTTATACAAAGGATAAAAATAAAATAAAATAAAATAAAATAACCAATGTATCATGTACTCAAGGGTTACAAGTTCAAGGAACTGGAATAAAGGGGAGATCAATCAAGATTTTGATTGAAATTGCGAGCAAAGACCTGATAGATTGCGGAGTTGCCAAGCTACAATAAAAACATGGTTTTAAATAGGGTTAAGTTGAATGAGAACTTGAAAAGCCGACCCCAATCAGAGGCTTTGACGGTGATGATTATGATGGAGTGCTTGAACAGAGTGTCTGCAAGTCAACAGAGAATTGACTAATCCATAGAGTGAAGATCCCACATTGAATGACAAAAATCTTATTAGAACCTATATAATATTGTGGAATCTTTTTAGAATAGTTAATATTTTGGAAGCTTGATTTACAAAATAGACGTGCTCTCTAAAATATGCAACAAGTGAAGGTCCATAATATGACATAAGAAGGAAATGCAATAAGTCGCGTAGTGAGTGGGACAAAAGAATACCATGTGGTTTTTGCCTCAGTAGTATCATAGGTGATAAGGACACATTAGCACCCTTACATCAAATTAAGGGCTACATTACATTCAGTAAGCTGTGGCTTAAAATATCGGAGGACATACAAAGAGACGCATGGTTTGAAGGGGGGGAAATTTGAGATGGGATCTGGGAATTGAATTGTGAACCCCTGATCATGAAATAATTAATTACTGCAGAAGTTAACATAGTATGTACAGAACAGCGATGATTATTACACAAGAAGCTGCATTTCACATCTGTCAGCAATTTGGAAAATGAGTATGTGCCAAATGTAGTTTTCTGTTGAACGTACAACACTGAAGAACCACAAAAGTGTGTGAACAGATGACAAGAGAGACATGAGATTAACTAAATCATAGCACTTAAACTTCAGAAAACAAGTAAAACTATATAATAAAAAACCCCCCCATGCTTCATAAAAAAGAGTTGATGAAAAAGAATAGATACCCTTTGAAGCAAGCAATTCATAAGGATGTACCAACTGCAGTAGAGATGAGAACTGCACTGTTGTAGCCCCAAAGACATCTCCATACTTTACAATCTTGACATCTGTGGCAACATAAGTCAGAAAATAAAGCACAATTAGTTGAATTTGGATGAACAAACCATGAAAATTAGATCAAAACTCCAATAACCAAGAACATCAAATGCATTCCTCGATTAAGAAACCGAAAAATGTACTGAAGAAACCTTATTCCAACAAATTGGGGTACCACCAAATTGCAAATTATGACTTCTAAATTATAAATACAACTACCCCACACCCAAAAAGTCGATGCAGTAGAAAACCAAAAGAAATTCAGACAAGTTGGGATTTTACTCTGCAACAAAACGATGTCTCCAGCAGATATCATGGATCCCATATGCTTGTTCCAAATTGAAACGGAGAAATAAGAGCGCGTGTCGTCACCGACATGAAAGTCGGTCCTTGAAATGGGGGGTCCTCGTTCGTTTGCATTGGAAGATTTGTGTTTCTGCAGAAGAAAAACAATTGGATTGGAGAAGAAATTGTTGTGGAAAGGAAAGGTAAAAGAGAGTGAGAGGGACCTGAATGGGACGACAAGTGTGGACGAAGACGAGGAGCTGAACGTAGTCGCCTCTGTGAGAAGCCGCTTGCGATAGATCGATCAGAGGCCCGTACCATCCGATCGCGGCCATTGCCCATCACGGAGAAACTAGGTTGAGAAGACGCACTTAAAGCTCAATCACTTATAAAATTCAAATTACTTAAAATAATTATGATTTATATTTAATTTAGAGAAAACTATAAAAAACAAAAAACAAAAAACAAAAAAGAATCGTAGACGGCCACTAACCGAAAAACAGTTGCTCAATATTGCACAGAAGTGGTTCCCTGTGACCACTTCTGTTTTTTTTTATATATTAAAGATTTAAACGTGTGACGATATCGTCACTTAATATTTCATTTAAACATAGGACGACGTCGTCGCTTAATCGCCTGAAACCCCATTTTCCTTATTTTTCTCTGCTTCCTCCCATAGTTTTTTCCCTTTCTCTAGCGGTTTCCTTTTTCCCTTTCTTAGACTAATAAAAGGGAAGAAATAAAACAGTGAGTCACATTCAAATGTCTTCAATGTCAATATGAAGTGAGAAAATGGATTATAATTGAAAAATGATAATTTGAGAGAAAAGCAGGCAAAAACTGGTTGCCTTTTGTTCTCTCTTTTTTTTAATATATTATTATCAAGAATATGTCACAAGAGAGATTATGCATGTGGCATCCACTTGATCCCCTTATGATAAGGCGCACCTCCCTACCCCCGCCCTGCGCATATTCTCCAACACACGCAGACATCATAGCCCACCCAGCTTTTGCAAATGGAGAACCCATTCTACTCTAATATCTCATTCAAATGTGACTAAGGCTATGGGTTTGAGAGAAAGCACTAGTCTAAGAAATGGTGAAATGGGGAAAGGAAATCGCCAGAGAAAATGAGGAAAATGATAAGAGGAAGAAGGGGAAAATGAGGTTTTAGGCGATTAAGCGACGACGTCGTCACACGTTTAAATCTTTAATAAAAGAAAAAAAAAAAACGAAAGTAGTCACAGGGAACCACTTCTATGCAATATTAACTAATGGCCTGTTTTTCAGTTAACGGCTATTTATGGTCCTTTTTTTGTAGTTCTCTCTTTAATTTATATTATATTTTATTTTAATCGTTGATGGGTCTAAGTTGAAATTGATAATATGTATATTTTGCTATCGGAGGGTTCCCAACCCTTTAGGTTGGACTAATTTTTCCTAGCCCAGAGGGAAGCCAGGTAAATATCCTTGTGGCTCAAGTTAGTAGCATTAGTAAACTCAATATTCGATTCCTAAAGAGATGGTAGATACAAAGACCTTTAGTTCCGGAAGAGAGAGGAACCGTGGTGAATTGATAATATATATAAATGCATAATTAAAAAGAAAACCAATGTAAAATTTCATATTTTAGTTGGTGATCAATTTTAAGATAGGGCCAACCCAATTAGACTTGGAAATGGATTCGCACCTTCCATGTTGTGATTTTGAATGGCTTAGATCTTTATGCATGCGCTACTAAATGGATTTATAGGATAAGATTTATAAAATTAAATAAATGAGATTAGTTATTAGTTTAGTCATTGTTTGTGAATCGTACTATGAATCGTACGAAATGTATTAGGCTTAGAGCTAGTATTTGAACCCACAGTACGGATTGATATTGAGTAGATGTGGGCCCTTACTAATGGACAAGTCTACGAGAGCTACCGAGCTTCTCCTTCCATAGCCTTTTTTTTCAAGACCAATATGCCTCTGTGTGAAATTACTTAAAAGGACATTGTGTGAAATTACTTAAAAGGACATTGACTCTAACCCCCTTCTTTCTACACTCACCCACCCCCACCCCAGCCATCATCTTCCCCTCCTACAACACCAACGGAGAGGGAGAGAGGGCAGCGGCAGAGAGAGGGCGGAGGGCAGCCAGAGATAGGGTGGAAGGCGGCGGGTTGCAAGGAGAGGAGGAAGAAGGGGAGCAAATTGAGGAGGGAGATAAAGGTATTTTGGAAACAATGGAGTGTGCATAGAAAAGTTTTAGAAAGATAAGGGATGCAGAAAGAAAATGGACGTGGAATGAGAAGCTCTGGATGTGGCATTAACAACTCTCCAAATCTACTCTACGTTGCTTTGTGATTTTGCTATCTCAAGAGACCACACACCAATATAAAGTGCCTTTGGGTTGATTGACACTTATAAAGTTTACATCATGCCCACCCTATACCCAGGCCTATAACCATATATATGGAGCATTCATGTGCATCCATTCCTCGCCATAGGGTGAGGGGACACTTACATGGCTTTCCTTCTTTACACATAAACATTTTATTTTTTTTTACTTTTCCTCTTTAGCATATGAATATTTCCAACTATGTAAGTGTCTCTTACTCTTATGGTGAGGGATGGATGCACATGAATATTCTATATATATATATATGCAATGTTCTCCTAAGCTCAAGCTTAGGATAAAAATCTTGTAAGCTCATTCTTGTGGGGCCCACCTTTAGTCCATCCAAATGGAACAAACACATGACCCTCTTAAATTGCACATGTCCACTAACTTTCAGTTAGATCCGAATTTACTGGACAATTGGATCAACTATGTATCGATCCAAACAGACTGTTGATCATTAAATGTGAGGGCTCTCACATCCATATCCAATGCCAACAACTTAAATGTGAGGGCCCCCACCCTATCTCTCATAGTAAGGTGAGAGATATCTCTCATCGGAGCATATCTCACACATATATATATATATAAACACACACACACACACACACACTCAATTTGTGAATTCATTCTCAAACTTAAACCTTTATGACATAATATAATCATATCTATATCCATTTGATTTGGATAGCCCAACAAAAAAAACTTCTCAATTATGATTCATTTTCAAACTTCAACCTTTGATTTCACCTAATCATCTCTATCCATTGGAAAGCTTTAAAACGTGGGAAAGTGGGAAGTGATTAAGCTCATTCTATATGATCCATGATCGTCATCTAAACTATTTTGTTAGGCTGAATACTACCATATATCATACATAGTCATGGTAGGATAAAAGTGTTGTGCGCGTGTATGCGGAAATGTGAAACAGCGATCGAGCAATCAATCAACCACACAAGAACAAGCAATCACACACAAAGATATTTACGTGGTTCGGCAATCTTGCCTACATCCACGGGAAAGAAACTCAACTCTCCTTTGGGTTCACTCTCTATATGATATGCAGTACAGTATCTCATGGGTTACACATTACATGAATATATAATGCTCTCTTTCTTATCCCCCAAGAAACCCTATCTTAGTCAATAAGAAAATTCCGGTACAATTACCAAAATACCCATGACCCTGAACCCAATTGGTCTGGACCCACTAGGCCAACAATCTCCACCTCCAGACCATGGGGAAGACGCCTCTGAACCCCCTTACTAGGAGTCAGTCCTGCCAACTCTGAATACAATTTCAGCTTTCCCTTAGACACGACCTTAGTCATCATGTCCGAGGGATTCTTATCAGTATGAATCTTCTCCAGCTTCATAAGATTCTTTTCGATGACCTTACGAATCCAATGATATCTCACATCAACATGCTTCGTGCGAGCATGGTATGTAGCATTCTTGCTAAGATCCATAACACTCTGACTATCACAGTAGACCACATACTCTCCTTGCTTCAAATCCAGTTCTCGAAAAATTTTCTTCAACCAAATCATCTCCTTCCCTGCTTCATTAGCAGATATGTATTCTGCTTCGGTTGTAGACAATGTTGTACACTTCTGCAATTTAGACTGCCAGGAAATAGCTCCCCCTGCAAAAGTAAATAAGTACCCAGAAGTAGACAACCGACGATCAAGATCGCCTGCAAAATCAGCATCTGTAAAGCCTTCAAGTATTGGTTTTGAGCCTCTGAAACACAAGCAAAAATCTGATGTACCTCTCAGGTATCTGAAGATCCACTTCACTGCTTCCCAATGCTCTTTCCCAGGGTTAGAAAGAAATCTACTCACTAAACCCACTGCATGAGCAATGTCTGGCCGTGTACACACCATGGCATATATAAGATTCCCAACTGCTGAGGAGTATGGAACAGACATCATCTGTTCCTTTTCTTCATCTGTAATAGGACATAGTCTCTTACTGAGCTTAAAGTGACTGGCTAAAGGCATGCTAACTGGCTTAGCATCTTTCATGTTGAACTTTGCTAGCACCCGTTCAACATATTTCTCCTGTGACAACCACAACTTCTTAGTATTCCTGTCACAATGTATTTGCATTCCCAAAATTTGGAGGACCAAATTCCCTAAGGTGGGGAGGATGTAAGGACCCAATCCCTAGGTCTTTAATGTGATTGTTGTTATTATTATTATTGTGGTTTTGCTATTTAATTTAGACCATAGATTGGATCATGCTTGGACCCCACCCATTCATTGAATTAAATTAGTGCTTTGTGTAACTTCATCATATTTTGTGTGGGACCCAACATTGATGATGGAGATTAAATTTTAGTACACTAGGCTTCATTAAGGGAATTAGACCCAGTCAAATGGGAATTCCATGTTGTGGATATTGTCAGTTGGAGCACTCTCTCCACCTTCACGATCTTTCCTCCCACTAGGACTCCATCTCTTCCTTATTTGGAGGATCTTACTTGCACAACCCATTTGTTTCTGTACCACCTTTCAACTTTTCTTCCTCTCATACGATCTCTCTCTCTCCCACTAGTTCTCTCCCCCAAGATTCTCCTGCAAAGAGTTCTCTTCCAGGTAACTCCCCAACCCTCTTTCTCTTTGTTTTATTTTTTTTCCTATTTACTATAGTTACTTTCTGTTTATTTCCCCATTTGTAGTTTCTGCTGGTACTCTGTTTCTCTCCCTTCTTTTCTTTTACTTTTGATGTTGTGTGATCCATTATTTTATTTAATTCTTTGTTTTCCATGACATGATGTGCTGCCACCTAAACCCCATTTCCATCTTCATCTCTCTACCTCATGAACCCACCCTACCAAACGGGCCCTGCCATTACTCTTCTCCATTCATAACCCATTTTCGCTTTTTTTCTTTTCACAATCTGCAGAACCCAAACTGACACACATACCCATGCCTATAACTCTCTTCTTTGACAACCCATCTCCATCCAAAGTAAACATGAACTAGTCTCTCTATTAATTATAACCCACAAAGTCTCTAACCTTTTAGCCTACCCAACTGAATTCATTGTCTTTTCCCATCTTTGAATCCTGCTTAACATGGCCTTTCTTTTGTGTTTCTATTATTTTATTTCAGTCATTGTATTCTGTACCCATAATTTGTTCTTTCAATCTACAGCATCATTTCTACTAAGATTTCACCATCAGGACCAAGTAGCTTGTATAGAATGTAGAACTAAACCAGACCTGTGTACCCACCTCACCTTAGCTTCCATCATAGTCATGCTAGTTACATGACAAGGACAGAACTTCATCTTTTCAATCAATTAACCACAAATAACCCAGTTCCTGTTTTGTGGTTTGAGCCAAGTATTCAACACTTCTTCACTTCTATTCATGTCATCTCTTCCATACCCATCTATGCTTCCAAACCAAACATCACAACTGAGACCCAATTCCTCTAAACAAACAGAGTATTAACAATAATCCTCGCCAATGCACCTCGTATGACCCATCCCAACCGTTCAATTTCACCTCCATTTCCATTTTTTTTCAAAACTAAAATCAACCTCCTTGTCTCTTACCATCTTGGAATCTTGTTCTTCATGTGTTGCAACCAGAGGAGTTGTACCCACTTGCAGAATAAAAACACTTATATGAACTTACCAACCCACCTACTGGATCCGAATCAAGGCCCAACCCGCATAATCTATAGCTCAGTTGTGCATTATTCCTGCACCATTTGCATGCATTATCCCTCCAATCAAGTAACACATGAGGACTTACACAAACTGTACATTAAATTCATATCATTATAAACTGTGTTGCTCAATCACCAAACCTGAGTTTGAACTTACCTAACCAGCCCAGCACATTACCTGTGAACCCACTTGATCAAATCACTTGAACAAAATCTGAATTTTCATAACGCAAACCAACCCAGATCAGGCCCACCTTTACTTCACAAAATTTAACCCACTTGCACAACTTATTTACCTAGGCCCAATCCAAACTAAGCCCTCTCATCACTTTTGTAGCCCATACCCCTAGGCTTACACCCTGACCCAGTACTAATCCATTTTCAAACCATCTTTAACAGGAACCCAAACCGAGTCACCACAACATTCAAGTTAGGCCGGGTTAAATCCATCATCCACCGCTAATCGAGGCAAGTAACCTGACTATGGTCCTCTAGTAGTTAGAGTTTTCTAACCTTTGCTTTCTAATATGTTAAATTGATATTCAGCCATTCTGTTTCATGCGGGACCCAGTCCTGGCATCTTAGCTTATTTAGGGCCATTGATTTTATTGATATAAATGTACCTTTTTGAACTAATTTGTGTACTCATCAATGATCAAAATTGTAATTATTGAACTTGTTCTATGTTCATTTGATGCTACTATGAGATATAGAAATTTTGACTTGAATCATTGCTAGAAATATTTATATCATGGTTGGACTTCAAAATTACGACACAATTCCAATTATACTAGAAAAATGCTCCAAATGATAATTTGCTTAGAAACCTGAATCATGAGTTTTATGGTTCACCCTTGAATGTAAACCTTGATCTCTAAGGCATCATCCAACGTATTGGGCAACGCAATGTGGGGTCATCCAAATGCGGACTTAGCCCTCTTTATGGGTATGACATTGGGGCCTGGGAATCCCTTTGTGCGTGATAACTAGACTGCAGCTAGTCCCTTATGGCTTCGGGCCCTTATATGTGAGTTATTATGGTTTCGGGCCCTTATGTTTTACTATGGCTTCGGGCCCTTATATTTGTGATCATATTGTACCTAGTCAAGGATTTGACGGGTACTTTTGTGTATTGTGATCGAGGATATGCCTTTTCTTAGATTAGATCATGTGGCCTATAATTTCTGCCAATATTCATGAATCCTTGCAAAATTATTCTTGCACCATTGTTCAAATTATCTTGTTAATATTTCCTAGCATTTTGATTTTATTGAAATACCCTTGAATTAACCGTATTTATTCATCGTACACAAATTGTTATCATTTGATGGAATAATCGTTTGCTATAGCTTTATAGTTTGTTTACTTGTGGAGCTTTTTGCTCATATGTGTATTATCTTCATTTCTTTTCAGATGTTGAGGTTGCCCTTGATAATGAAAAATCTTAGCTTGATGGGACGAGTAGAGCTTCAGAAGCGAATCACATTTAGCAATTTAGATTTCATTTTCAGTGTAGTGACTTAGATGGACCATGTTATATTTCTTTGGATATCTTGAGACTTTTGAGCTTTATTATCATTGTTCAACTTTATTAATAGTGTCATTTGATGCATTAATTTAAATTAATTGATTTAGATTTCCCATATTATGCTTATTAATAGGACTGATCCCTCGTGTTCAATGTGGGACCGTCACATTCCGAATATCTGAGGGTCCCAAGGATCTCAGGATTTGGGGCGTGACAGTTTTCCACTGTCATCTCTCTTCAGTTTGAACACCCATTTGTTCTTCAAAACCTTCCTGCCTTTTGGAAGTTCTACCAGCTCATAAGTATTGTTCTTTTTCAAAGAACTCATCTCATCCTGCATAGGCTTCTTCCACTCATCTTTATCTGCATGAGTTGTTGCTTCTGGGTAGCTCTCTGGCTCCCCCTCATCTAGGCCTGTCAATGAGACAGGTTGAAACGGGTAGAAAGCCCGGCCCGGCTCGTCCCAAGCCCGAAAATACAGGGCTTTATAAAAAAATTTGAGCCCAGTAGGTTGGGATTGGTCAATAATTTTAAAGCCCGACCAAAATGGGACTGGGTCTGGGCAGAGGATGCCCAGCCCGTTCAGGCCCGGCCCGGCCTGCTACAAGTTAATTTTGATAAAAAATTTATATTACCTAAACTGCCCCTCACTAACAGTCAAAATACGACTATTTAGGAGGGGCATTCTTATAACTGAGCCCTCCATCAGTCCATCTCTTTTATAAGGCGTTGCAAGCCCTAAAAACATCCCACACTCCATCGCTCTTCTGCCTCTTCTGCTCTCTGCCTCTTCCGCCCAAGATTGGTTTAGTCATGACCCAACTAGTGATGGTGATTTAGATAATGATGGGAATGCACTAATTGATGTTTTGGACATATTAAAAGAAAATTAATTTCTGTTGATTTCTTTTTTATACTACTTGACCCATATAGGATACTCATTCTCATTCATTTTATTGATTTTCTGATTTTCTACTTTAAAAAAAAAAGTTTTTAACCAATGCTACATTACTTTAACTTGACTCATATAGAATACTTATTCTCATTCATTTCTATTGATTTTCTTATTTTCTACTTTTACCCGAAAAAAAAGGTTTTAATCATTCCTACATTACTTGACCCTTATAACCTGTAGTATACTCATTCATTTCTATTGATTTTCTGATTTTCTACTGTCACTAGCAAAAAAAAAAAAAAAAGTTTTTAACTCCGCCATGTTGATTGTTGCATTGCATTGCTGGTCCCAAGTCTGGAAAAAAGATGAGGGGTTTAAAGTTAGGTTCACACCGGGTGTCTGGTGACAGTAGGAATAATTAGAGAATGTTTTGCTTATCTCCAGGATCGGGCTAAGCCCAGGCCCGACCCTGTCCCAGCCCGGGCCCGTATAGGACGGGATTAGATGTAAGCCCGTTCAATTTAGGGCCGGGATTGGACAACACCTGGCAGGCCCGTCCTATTTTCGGGACGGGATTGGACAACCCAAGCCCAGGCCCGGCCCGTTCCATTGACAGGCCTACCCTCATCAGTAATCAAAATATAATCTGTTGCAGGATATCTTGTTGATGGTTGACGCTCTCGAGCAGACCTCCTAACCTGAGGTTCTGTGGTTTCTAACTGAGGAGACTGCTCCCCCTGCTCAACACCCTGTTCATCTGGCAACCCCTGCGCCTCATCATGATCCGGATCGTTTTGTCCACCTTCTCCACTTGTAGTCTGCACTGGAGAAGGAGTCGGTGTGAGATCAACCACTCCATCAACAACTTCTTTAGATTCTTCAGTCTTCTTAATATCTTCAAAGAACTGGTCTTCATGAAACACCACATCCCTACTTCTGATAATTTTCCTCTTCTCTGGATCCCATAATCTGTAACCAAACTCAGCTCCACCATAGCCAAGGAAAATGCAACATACTGCCTTATCATCCAGCTTTGAACGCTGCTCCTTTGGTACATGTGCAAAAGCCTTGCACCCAAACACCTTCAAATGAGAATATGAAGCATCTTTACCTATCCAGTTTCTCTCCGGAATGTCAAAATCCAAAGGAACTGAGGGAGACCTGTTAATCAGGTAAACGACAGTCAAGATAGCTTCACCCCAAAATGGCTTGGGTAGCTGTGCCACTCTAATCATGCATCTCATCCTTTCAAGAATAGTGCAGTTCATTCTTTCTGCCACACCATTGTAGCTATGGAGTACCAGGAACTGTTCTTTCATGTCGAATACCATGCTTTGAGCAATAGCTTTTAAACTGGTTAGATGTGTACTCTCCACCATTATCAGTGCGGAGACATTTCAAGAGCTTTCCTATTTCTCTTTCAACCATGACATGAAATTGTTGAAATGTGATCCTTCGATTGTAGCTTGGAACACCTGATCCTTCGATTTCAACGCATAAACTCAGACCTTCCTGGATGCATCATCAATAAATGTGACAAAAAACTTATTGCCACCCAATGACTCCACCTCCATGGGACCACAAACATCAGAATATACCAAATCCAACAAATTAGATTTTATCGTTGATGTTTAAGAAAAAGATACCCTATATTGTTTACCAAACAAGCAATAATCACAAGGGTCAAGGGATGTACCTTTGGAGTAATGAATACGATCTTTCTTTGCCAATAATTGTAGTCATTTCTCACTCATATGTCACAGTCTCTTGTGCCACAGATTCGGAGAGGATCTGTCTTCAACAACATTCAACACACCGTTGCATAGCTTCACATGTGTCTTGTGCAGCGTATTACACGCCTTCCCTCTCGCAATAATAAGAGACCCTTTAGTGAGTTTCCACCTGCCATTTCCGAAGTAACTCTCATAACCTGCACGGTCCAATGAAGTTCCGGAAATCAGATTCAACCGCAGATCAGGAATATGTCGCACATCTTTCAGCGTCATTGTGCAACCAATATCGGTTTTAATGCAGACATCACCGATCCCAACAATATCCGAATGACTTGTGTTGCCCATCTTCACAGTGCCAAAGTCCCCTGTTTTGTACGTTGTGAATATCTCCTTAGAAGGAGTAGCATGGTAGGATGCTGCTGTGTCAACAACCCACTCAACCTAATCATCTGCAACACTCAAACACCCTTCATCTTCACTGGCCAGTATCGCTACTTCATTATCCAAAGTAGCTGTAGTGTTAGTGTCATTCTTCTGCTCATTGTTGGCTCCTTTCTTTTCCTTAAAGGCAAAGCAATTCTTCTTAATCAGACCCTCCTTACCACAGTGAAAGCATTTTCTAAACTTTTTCTTAATCTGTGATTCTCCTCTACACTTGCCACGACCCCCCTTTGGTGCCCTACTTTTACTCCTCCCCCTTTTCTCCGTAACAAAAGCCTGTGCATTATCTATCCCCTACAGTTTTTCTTCATTTAACAAGCTGCTAGTAACCTGACTCATTGATAACACCATCTGGAGTAGAGTTGCTCACGGAAACAACCAATGTCTCCCATGTATCTGGCAAAGAACTTAGAAGCAATAAATCTTGCATCTCATCATCAAGGACCATCTTCATTGTGGCTAATTCATTCACAACGCATTGGAATTCATTTATGTGCTCTTCAATTTTACCACCCTCCTTGAATTTCATATTCACAAGCTTTCTAATGAGAAAAGTTTTATTCACTGCCGTTTTCTTCTCATATCTTTCTTCTAACTTCTTCCAAAGGGTTCTCGCATTGGTTTCATTAGACACGTGATGAAATATGTTATTATCCACCCACTCTCTGATGTGACCAATGGTCTTTCTATGCATCTTTTTCCAATCTGGATCAGACATCTCTTTTGGTCGGGCACTATCCCCCTCAATGGGATCATAGAGGTCTTTGCAATAGAGGATATCCTCCATCTTTGGTTTCCAAATTAACCAATTTGTATGGTTCAATTTGATCATGGTAATGTTCACATTGTTGTTCTCCATCTCAATTGAGTAATCAACAAATATAAACAACTTTTACTAACCTCAATTTCTGCACCAATCTATAGATCTCATCACCACGAGCATGCTGGAAGAAATGAATCCGAAATCCGACTCTGGATGGCTCTGATATCGCGAGAATAGTTTTCTGCGCTCCGATCAGTCAAACTTTCCTGTTGACCGTCAAACTGCCAATCTTCTTCCACAGTTACGTAGATCTGCTCGCAACGAATCTGTAGGAGCAAACAGATCTCCGATCTGACCTCGGATGATCAAGATATCGTGAGAACAAGTTTCTGCCGTCGATCCAAGTCAAACACGGCTGACAGTACTGTTCTGCTGACGTCAGCGCCTGCTGGACTGGGCTTCCTGCTTCGCAGGTCAGGTCGAACTGGCCCAATACCTAACCTGTCTATACCCTGGACTGGGCTGGGCTTCTTGGAGGGTTAGGTCAGAACCGACCCGAACCCAGAACTAGGCCCACCTGCACTTTCTCTTCAAACAGAACTGGGTTCTGTTACCTGTGCTGTTGCCTTCCCTCTTCTCCGATCAAGGCCTCACAACGGCGACTGAGAATCCTTCTCCGGCGATACGCTAGAAGTCCGGCGACGTTTCCGGCGGAGGGAGTCTCTCTTCTCCGATGAAGGTTTTTTTTTTGTTTTTTTGTTTTTTTTTAGAATCGGTTGCAATCACTGCAACCAAATCAAAGGCGCTGCTGCCTTCTTTATCAGTGGCACGACGAGGTGACAATCTCTGCGGCGACCTAGCGGCGACCTAGCCTCTGTTCTTCAATGCAAACAGATTTCTGCCGGAATCTTCGATATTCTCTGCTTGATCGTGTGGCCCAACAATGATTTCTCTTTTTCTGCGACGAAGAACCATGCACGGAAATCTGGATCAATTCCTTGGTCCGATCCGTCGATCGCAACGCGGCACCAACCAACTCTAAAATCCTGGTTCTGATACCACTTGTTGTGCGCGTGTATGTAGAAACGTGAAACAGCGATCGAGCAATCAATCAACCACACAAGAACAAACAATCACACACAAAGAGATTTACGTGGTTCGGCAATCTTGCCTACGTCCACAGGAAAGAAACTCAACTATCCTTTGGATTCACTCTCTGTTTGATATGCAGTACAGTATCTCATGGGTTACACATTACATGAATATATAATGCTCTCTTTCTTATCCCCAAGAAACCCTATCTTAGTCAATAAGAAAGTTCCGGTACAATTACCAAAATACCCATGACCCTGAACTCAATTGGTCTGGACCCACTAGGCCAACAAAAAGAGGGCTTTCTCCACTCTTGTGTATAGAAAAAGTCAAGCTTCATTTGATAGTTTTAACCATTAACCATCTCATGGGGAATCTTAATAAGCAGACTAGAAGAATTCAGACCAAATATTTATTCTGTATTTCTTAATTCAGTGGTTATGATCATCAAATTGAGTTACATTTTAGATCAGCATGGTGTCATTCCGAGCCAACTATTCTTACACACCATAAAGGTAGTTTCAGTGGGGCCCAGCAAATAGGTTAGATATTAACTGTAACACAATCTACTGGGTTGATAATTTATCATTATAAATTGATTATTATCATCATCAAAGCCTTGTCCAAACTATGTTGGAGTAGGCTACATGAATTATGTTTCTCCCTTTTAACTTATCTTGAGCGATTATCCGTCACACTTTTGCATATTTACTCTATCCACGTCCTCTTTGGCCTACCTTTTTTCTTTGGCGGACCATCAACCTTTATACCCATATTTTTCCTTACCAGCTTCATCGCTGGCCTACGTTGAATATGACCAAACCATCATTATAAATTGACCATTGATTCTAATTCTCATTCTCATTGAAATATTGAATGCCTACAAATAATAATACTATAGAAGATCAGGGGTGGAAGTGTGTGTGGGTTGGGTGGTCAGGGTTGGGACCGCAATTGGCCTCCTTGAAAATTCAAAAAGCCCCTTCGTGTCAATGGAAATTACATCATTTTTTGCATTTGGCCCCTGGAATTACATTAATTTTGCATATTGGCCTCCCAATAATTTTTTTCTATTGCGCGGGTATTTTCTTGTTCTCTACCCTGCAAATAAAGATATAGACTTGCAAACAGGTATCCAATTCTCCGATTACTTGGAAGTTCCGACCCGGAAAAAAAACGGGTCTAGAACCTATTTTAGGTTTCGATTCATAAACGGATCCGGGTCCGAAACCCAATTTAGGTTCCAATTCAGGTCCATATAGGTTCCGAACCGTGGACCCGGGACCCGGCACATGAGCCTTTGATATTGCAAATTGTACATCAAAATCAACTCTTTTTTTTACATTTTTATATATAATACTAGATGTAGTAGACTTGATGCACTGTTATAAATTAAATGATATGCTCATTTTAAGAAAAATGAAGAATAAAGAGAAATTAGAATTGATTTTGGAACAAGATTCCAATCCTCTAGGTGGTCCTGGTTCCGGGTTTTCCTATCGGGACTGGGTCTGAAACCAACAAAACAAGTTCCGAGTCAAAACTGGATCCGAAACTAAAACCGTTATTTAGAAACGGGTTTGGGTTCGGATCCATATCCACTATGGTTCCGGACTATGGTTCCAATCCAGAACCGTCCTGTTTGACATCTTAAAAAGATAGCAATGTTTCTCCTAAAGTCCTACGTCATAGCTATTGCCAAAGAAAGTCCCCAAACTATAAACTATGCTTTCTGTTTATCTAATACCAATTGTCATGTGCTTCGCATTAACAAAGCTTTAGCCAGTCGGTGTGAAACCAACTGTCATCAGTGTCACTTTCCTTGGCTTTTTTTATCTAAAGAATGTGGTGCCCAGTTGAAATTAGATGCGAGTGGATTGATTGGAACTAGAGTTCGAAGACGTTTATGTCATAACCTGCCGACCTCTCTTTTGATATATGACTGCATTCAAACTTTGAAAACGTCCTGCAGTCAGTTTGAAGGTTTCATCTGTATCTGCAATATTTGACTGAACTGGGATGACAAAAAGAAAAAAAAAATACAAATTCTGATATAGCCCATTTAAGTTTTGGTGCCCAAAAGTCATTCCGTGAAGCTCATTTGTCACTAAATTCTTATGCATTCAATTCCTATGTATTGTATGCAGATAAATTTATCCATTAATTCTTTTTAAATATTTGGCTCATTCCTAACTTCCCTTCCACAACAATCCACCCTCTGCCTTTTTTATGTGCCTAATGCACTGAGGTGGGTCACAGTACAGGAGGGGATATTTTTATATATTTAAAGCCTTGGGTTCAAGGAAAGTTCATTTGTGGGGGTGGGGCAAGAAACGCATATGGATCAAATGGTCCCATCATATTTTAAGCTTTGTTAGGAGACAAAAGCATATGTTACAATAACAAACAATATCTGACTTTACATGACAGTTTGGCAAAAGAAAAAAAATGGGAACATGAACATCTCCTCTTGGCGTGTTTTCGGAAAGTTGAAATAAACTTGTTTAATAATTATTGAAATGGTTAGCATTGACAAAGACCCTCTGAAAACATATATTAGAGCAGAAGGATTTTAGGCTTTGATGATATGCAGGAAGATGCCAAACAGCACAACTCAGCACAAGGAATTCTGAGTTTAAAATTATACTTCACACAAACTTGACCACAGTATTGGATGAAATTAAGGTTTCAAAGATGATGAAGCAGAATATATAATGGCATTAATTGGTAGAAATACTGAGGTTAGTGTCACGACCCGGGCCCGAATCACGGTAACCCCGAGCCGTGATCCCATACTTACACCCGTAAACCCCGAGTTAACCGAAGTTAAAACGGAATCCACAAGGGATATCAATCTCCAACCTGTCAAACACATATAGAATTTTCTGCGGAAACATATGCATTGACAATATCAAACTTCGATTTACATGGATACAAAAGAATAAGGTACTTATACATGTATCATTCTCATCGTCTTGTGTCATTCGGTGTATACCAAAAACACCATACAATACTAATTAATTACATTCCAAGAATGAATGTACAAAATAACTATTCAAAATGTTTCACAAAATGTTACAACCCTTATCGCACTCGAATACCCATCAAACGGTATTCTGGCCATTCCACTCGTTTAAGCCTCCTGGAGGTACCGGAGCGGTCTCCTCCGCTGGCGCCGCGGCCGCTGTAGGACCGGCAGGGACAATCGGGCCTGTGATGTCATCAATAACACTAATGAACACGACGGTTTAACATGTATAAACAATTCTTGTGACAATGCATGTTAGTACGTATAACGCAGTCATTCAGCTCATTTGGAAATAACTACCAATTCCAGACAATTCTAGATAATTCATGTAATAGCGATAAGTAAGTCTAAGAGCTAGCCAATAGACATCCACTATCGTGGTTTTCATTCATTTCATTTTGTTGTTTCATTTCATTTCATTCACCATCTTCCCTCAAAGGAAGGATTCATTCAATTTACCATCTTCCCTCAAAGGAAGGATTCATCCTCCAAACGGAAGGCATCAATCAATAACCGTAGCTATGATTGGAATATGTGGGACTTACTAGTGTCCGGGCCAGGGACAACTAGCATCACCACGGAGCTCCGGAACGCCCCAAGTACCTCTGCTGCAGCAGGATTAATCATTCATTTAGCAATTTACTTAGTTCAATTCAATGATGAGTTAGGAAACCACTAGGTGGTGCCATACACATTAACAACTCATATCCATATCAGTCGAATGTTCAATCCATCCTCTAACCAACCTTGAGTGTAACTTTGGTCATCAATGCACGTGTTATTTTTGACGACATTACTTAGTTGATTATGCATTAGGATAACCTTAGTTACGCGAGAAGTATCTATGACCACCTAAGTGATCTTAATTTCTCTTCAAATCCAAAACTCACTGGACTCGTTTAGAGTCCCCCAATCGCGAGGACCGTTAGGTCCGAGCGATGGCCAAAATCTTACTCACTATGAATAAAAATGGTCAATTTCGGTCACCTCGGCGGCTACCTGGCGGTTAGCCGCGACTGTGCAGGCGGTTAGCCGAATTGTACTGGCGGCTAGCCGAAAATTCGCTGGCGGCTAGCCGAACTGAATTCGGTCAGCCCGCGGTCAGCTTTCCAGAAGCTGATTTTTCGAACAGAAATTTCTCACCAATTTCGGTCACCTCGCGGTCACCACGCGGTTAGCCGAAATTCCAATTTCGGCTAACCGAAATTTGGCGGTTAGCTTTCCAGAAACTCGCCAATTTCGGGTTTTCTGGCGGTTAGCTGCGCGGTTAGCCTCGCGGCTAACCGAAATTCACTCAGAACTCATTTTTCGAGCTTCAGAAATCCTGAACCAAATCTCCATTTTTGAACTCCTGGAGTTCATATAAGTTCTATAAAAGCATAAATCACTAGAAATGCATATACTTGCCTCTTATGAAGTTCAATGGTAAAAACCCTCTTTCCTTGGCTTGGTTTGACTTTAAGATGAAATCTCCAATGAAACCCTAACTCCATGAAAATGTAAAATGTACAAACCCATAAGCTATTTGGGCTAGAAATCAACTCAAATAACCAACAAGACTAAGAAAATCCTAAGAGGAGAGTAACTACTCACTTGTGGCTCAAGGAGAGAAATCTTGGGATCTTTCTCAAGCTCTTTCTCTTCAACAATGGGAAATACTCAAGGAAGAAGATGAAGTTGATGCTTCACACACCCAACCACAAGCACTTTCTTAATCTTGCATTTGATGAAGGAAATGGAAGAGAAGGGAGAAGAGGAAAATGACTCTAGGGTTTCTTGAGAGTGAAATGAATGCTAAGGTTCATTCCATTCTAATATAAGCATGTCTCACACTAAAGCCCCCTCCCATTTCCATTTATTTCATTTTGAGTCAAATGAAACATCATTTGGTCCATTTAATGTCAAATGGAGTCATGTCTATTATGAAAGTTGACGTACTACTCGAGATACACGCGTTGGTATCAAGGGTTTCCGTATTTGACGAAATACGCGAAAACTCGTATTTACGGAAAAGTCCTTAGCCTAACATGTTTGAGTCTATACTCACTTTAACCGATTCCATTTCATTTCATCATGCTTAATGCATCATTTGAGACCAATTTCTCTCTCTTGGTCATTAATCTCCATTAACCCATTTATTCATGTTTAGTTAGTATAAATCTCAATCAATTTGCCTTAATCGCGATTAGTTTGGGTCGGGGTCTAACAGTTAGGAATTCAAAATTCCTGATGCTGAGATCTGTTTGGGTAACACATTTCTAGCAAAGTACTTACATTATAGTTAATACAAAATTTATGTGCTGTCATTATGATTGTCCTAACCTAACCACCGGTTTGGCAGGTGCACCCACCTTTTTTTATCAGATCCCTTCCTATCATAAAACTCTCCTATTTAGGCAGTGACAAAAGTTTCATTCCAAATCAACCTTTACTTACCATGTTAGGGTGATAACAAGCAACACCTCTCACCCAAAGAATCATCAACATCATTGAGGTGTTATATATGGCATTTGAATTTCTTTTTTCCACTTAATCTCAATTATTTTTCCTTTTGCAAATAACTATTCAAGGCCATATTCTAGGTAGCTCCATAATCTATCTATCTTTCATTTCTTTTCTCAACAATTTATTTGGGACATGTTTAAAAGTTATGGGTTCTTATAATTTTATATTTTCTTGTGAGAAGTTGCCTTTATCTTATTACCACATGCATTTCAAGCAAATATGATATACCTTCACAACTACGCCATTGCAACATTGAGCACCTTTCAACTATGTCACTTGTCCGTTCCATAATTGTGATAGAATTAGTAGAAGATTCAGAGTGTGTTTGTACAAAATTTGATTTCACACATGAGAGGAAAAGCACTCAAATTTTGTTTGCATGATTTAATTTTGTTTTTTCATCTTTGCTGCATTGCAATTTCATGTAGGAAATGTATATTTGTGAGCTTCATTTTTTTTTAATGGAGAAAAATATTTAAATTAGATGGGATATTGTGGAGAATCAAGTTCCTCACCCACGTATAAAAGAGAATCACGCAGCGTGGAGTCCTTGTAGTACACAAACGTGTCCTTAACATTGTGAAATAGGAAATTTATCATGTTTAGGGGTTGTGAGTTCAATAGTTAAGCCGGCACATATTTTATAGGACAAACCCATTTTTATAAGTTAATACTATATTAAAATCAATAGAGCCTTTATTATCAATATTGTTGTACAATTTGAAACTCCGAACAAAAAAGAAAAGGAAAAAAAATAAATGTGGTTCTCAAAATGTTAAATTTTAGATTCAGACCCTTGAAACGAACCTTATTTTTTCATTTATATCGTTCCCATGACATATGTAACATTAGACGCTTTGTGACTTAAATGAAGTCCCGAACAAGTGGAAAAGGGCAACATATCCATAATTGAACTATAACATAACCTGAAATCGAATCCTAGACAACTTAGTGAGATACGGGGTTGCTTATCAAGTGAGTAACCCCAGGTTATGCATCTGCAGTTGATCGAAGCATATAATCGATCCAAATAACTTTGCCCATCAATCAAGTTACATATTTTGCAACCTTTATACATATTAAAGTAAAGGGGGAGGTGGGCTGTGAGGGGTGCCACCTCAGCACCCATTATTTCTCCTTCCAAATAAATATGGAGAAAAAATATAGAGTGCTTAAGGTGCCATGTCATCACATGCCACAATTTTTTCTCCAAACAAATCTCTTTATCCATATCCTCTATCTCATAAAGTCTCTCAATCAATATTCCCTAAAATCTCTCTATTTTGCTACATTTACTCTCTCTTTCAACACCATCTATCTTCCATCATCTCAAAATTGTCATCTTTTTATTTTAATATTTGGGGCCCACCTTTCTACAATTCATACTGATAAATTTTTCTTTAAAAATATCATTTTCTTTTAGTTTCTAAATACAACTCTACTGTATTTAAAGATTGTCACATGTGAACGAAAATCAGACTCGACCTTTTGGTAGACTACCTCATGGATGGGCTTGTGATAAAAATGTTTTGAGGTTGGGTTTTTTTGGTTGAATCTTATAGGCATCCTTTTTTTTTTAATCTGATTATAAAGACATATGACCTAAGTTTGTCTCACCATAAATTACACTTTTGTGGGCCCACATGGACTCATAATTAAGAGATAAATACATTGATCCAATGTGGGTCAATTATTACTAGGATCAAATAACACTAGCATGTGGTTTTAAAGTCTCATAATTTATGGCTTTTAAAGTTAATATGTTTATACATTTTTTAAAAAAAATCTAGAGCTAAAAAATGGTTTGATCAATTCTAAAATAGTATTAGTGCTACTTCAAAGGGGTAGAGAAAAAATTTGTGGAGAGGGATTGAAATGACCATTGGCCTATGTGAAAATAAAAAAAATTGGTGCATTTGTGTAGCGAGAGGATTGCATATTTTTATGATTTTCTTTGTCAATAATTATGTTGTTTGGTGTGATGTATTTTCCTTGCATACAAGAAAAAAATGAATCATTTTTCCTTAATAGAGAGGACTTTGATTTTCTACGAAAATACAAAATTCCATTCTCATGAAGAAATAAAAATCTGCATAAACTAGAATCCTCTTGTTGCATAAATAAGTCCAAATGAGGTGGCTTTATTTTATTGGGCTTTGAAATTATCAATAGGTAACAAAAACTTGAATGCATTTCTTATTACTAATATTATATATATTAACAAAATTTGCTTTTCTATATCTTCTTTAGTAAGTATTGCTGTTATTATTATTTTTATGTTGTTGAATAGATTTTTTTTAGCTTTATCTTTGTAATAGTTTATTGTTGATGTTGATCACTTGTATTTGTGAATGAAGATGTGTTGACTGTTTTTATATAAACATGCATTAATATTTTAATATCTCTTAAATTTAAAATGTAATATCTTACTTTTTGCCCCGAGCTCGTTGTTGCTAATATTCCTATATATCTCTATCATTTTGTTGTTTATTAATATCAAAACTGCCTCTGGATTTCCAATCACCACATTCCCCTGCCTGTGGAGTGACCACTGGCCGTTTATAATCAATTCGAACCCATATGAACTGACCCATCCTAATTTGAGCAAGTGTCATTTATAGTTTACCTTTGAATTGATTCAAGATAAAAAGTGCTCGTAGCACTGTTAAGCTTTAGATCTTCAAAGTCGAAGGTTGGGTTGATCTGACTCTGATAACTGGTCAACTATTAATTTAGTTAATAATTTTAGTGGGCCCACACAAGAAGAGAGAGAGAGAGAGAGAATAAATGCATCTTTGAGGGACATCAGATTATTTTGACCGTTTAATCAAGGGATTGTAGTGTACCCTCACAAGTAGAATGTGCCCATTTAAAGATGTAGCAGTCAGTCCCTTGGACTATTGTTTGGGGGGAGATTAACAGGCGCATTCAATTCATTGCTGGTAATGTGGAGGGTTGACATTTGAAATACAACACACAAGCATGTCACACAAAGCATTTGAAAGTCAACGAAAAAGAACATCAATGCAAGGCACCACAACTACATGGACTGACCCCACTTTCAAACCTCTTCAAAGCCCACCATTCTTCTCTTCTGGCAGAAAATTAACATTTTTAATGGCAGCTTACTTTGAAAAAACAATGATCAATATACTGGCAAAAACATGATCTTACTATCTTAGACTTAGACCTTTCCTTGTCCATTAAAATAACCTCTCCTCCCGCTTCCCTCGAATCCAACGGCTAAAATAACATTCCCACCACTCCAAACCCAAGCCAGGCTGTAGGATCCACAATTATGACCGCAGACATTGATTTCAATAATTCCTCCCTCAGCGGCACACCCACCACGACTCTTGTACATATCTATCACTTATCTCAAAATTAATTGGTGATGAAAAACTATATAATAATAATTTTAGAGTAAGAGTAATTGCTCGACTACAATTATAACTGCTCAAAAGTGAGAGTGGACGTTAATCGCAACATTGACGGCTGAGTGATGACTCCCAAGCGAATTCACCTACAATTCAAACTCCTTTTATAATGAAAAAAAAAAACATAAAAAATGAAAATAATCTCTTCTGTCGGAATCGCACGAATAGAAAAGAGCATCCCAAATTATCTCCTCTCCAAAGTCATCTTTTCTCAATCTCAACCATTGAGTCTAACTCTCCTCCCAGATCACAAACACTAGTAAAAAATCACACTCATCTGACTAACATCCACCCTTTAATCAGAACCATGAAAAATGCCCCATTCCAATACATTAATCCAACGGATAATTCCATTTGGATCAAAATCGAAACTTGATCTAAAAAAAGATACCTCATCTAACAGTTAGAATTGATAAAATTATAGTATCTGAAATCATTGGATATCTATTGAGTTCCATTTAAATTTACAATGTTTCGGATCCATTCTCGGGTAGTACGCGGGCACAGCCGACGAAACGAATTCGCTACGAAAACAACAGAAACCTCCCTCAGTCAACACCACCCCAACCCAAGAAGAAAACAGAAACACAGGAAAGCTCTAAGGAGATAGAAACAGAGGCGAATTCAAGAGATCTAACTCCATATCTCCTTCACCATCTTTCTCCACATCTTTCATATTCTTCTCTATGGACACCACTTTCTCATCCTTCTCTGCAACCATCTTCTTCTTCTTCTTCTTCTTCTACGCACTTCTCCTCATTCCCTCCTCTTCAGGCAGGATCTTCAATGAATTCATCTTCCCGAACTTCACCGCCACCAATCTCCTCTTCGTCGACAACAGCGGCGCCTTCCTCTCCTCCCCCAACGCCACCTTCACCGCCTCCATCTGCAACCCCTCCTTCCAATCCAACTTCTATCTCTGCATCATACACTCCAAGTCCAACACCATCATCTGGTCTGCGAATCGCGACTCGCCCATTTCCAACTCGGGCACGATGACCCTGACTCAGAACGGCATCTCCATCACCAGCTCCAACGGCTCCCTCGCTTGGTCCACCCCACCGTCACCATCTCCCGTATCGGCCTTACGACTGCTGGAAAACGGGAACCTCATGCTGTTGGACAGGTACAATGCTTCTATGTGGCAGAGCTTTGATTACCCCACCGATACGGTCGTGATGGGTCAGCCGATTTACGTGGGGAGGATGCTGAGGAGTCCCGTTTCGGACTCGGATCTCTCTACGGGCGATTACCGATTTTGCGTTACGAGTGAAGATGCGGTTTTGCAGTGGGAGGGCCAGGAGTATTGGAAGCTGTCCATGGAGACGCGGGCGTTTAAAGATTCTAACTTGGAGATCTCTTTCATGGAGATGAACCGTTCCGGTTTGTATCTTTTTAACGGTAACGGTAGCGTTGTCGTTTGGCAGATGGTCTTTTCTTCTTCGTCATCTGATTTCGGGTTGGCGAAGTTGGATGACAAAGGCCGTTTCAACGTCTTCCTCTTCTCCGGCACCAGCCAGAACTCTGAACTCACGGCTCCGGCTGATGACTGCGGGCTGCCCAACACCTGTGGGAAGATGGGCCTGTGCACAGATGGGCTGGGCTGCACCTGTCCAGGCGGTTTCCGGGCTTCCACCACCGCAGCAGGAGGTTGCGTTCCGAGTAACGGTAACGGTTTATCGGATTGCAGTTCGAATTATTCTTCCTATTCGTATATGGAGCTTGCAGATGGAACCCAGTACTTCGCTAATAAATTCTCCAACCCAACGACTTCTAGGAGTGATTTGAATACTTGCAGAGATCTCTGTTCCGAGAACTGCTCTTGTTTTGGGTTCTTCTACGCTAATTCATCTGCTTCCTGTTATCTGCTTAGAAACCGGTTGGGTTCTGTTTTCACATCCAGCAGCAACAGTGATGAAGATGAAAGGGGATACGTAAAAACAGTGGTTAATGGATCGCCTACAGAGGCGACGAATTCCGCCAATTTAGAGCAGAACTCTGGTGGAAGTCTCCCAATTTGGGCTTTAATTCTCATACCCTGTACTGTGGTTTTCTTTTTAGTCATCCTTTCATCAGCTGCCTTCCTCTGGTGGAGAAGAAGGCAAGTTTCCAAGACAATGACCATCAAACTAGGCCGAACCAACTCGTCTTCTTCGACCGATTTCGATCCAATCTCAATTCCAGGCCTGCCTGTGAGATTTAAATACGAGGAGCTAGAATCAGCCACCAATAATTTCAGGACCCAGATCGGGTCCGGTGGGTTTGGATCCGTCTATAAGGGCACTCTACCAGATAAAACAGTTGTTGCAGTGAAGAAGATCAGCAACATGGGTGTTCAGGGGAAGAAGGAATTCTGCACAGAGATTGCAGTCATTGGCAATATACACCATATGAACCTGGTGAATCTGAGGGGGTACTGCGCGCAAGGCATGCAGAGGCTTCTAGTCTATGAATACATGAACATGGGGTCTTTGGATCGGTCCCTTTTCGGGGTCGGACCCGTTCTAGAGTGGCAAGAAAGAGTGGAAATTGCGCTTGGAACAGCAAGAGGATTAGCCTATTTGCATGGTGGGTGCGAGCACAAGATCATCCATTGCGACATCAAACCAGAAAACATTCTGCTGCATGATCATTCCCAGGTGAAGATATCTGATTTTGGGCTGTCCAAGTTAATGACTCCAGAGCAATCCAATCTATTCACCACCATGAGAGGAACTCGTGGGTATCTCGCGCCCGAATGGCTAACCAATTCGGCTATTTCCGACCGGACCGATGTGTACAGTTATGGAATGGTTCTGCTGGAGATTACACGGGGAAGGAAGAATTGCTCTCTCCATGGCCAGGGCCAGGGCAGAAGCCATGGAGAGGAGAGTGGTGGGTCATCTTCCTCCTCTGGGTCTGAGACTGATTACTTTCCTCTGTTTGCTTTGGAGATGCACGAGCAAGGGAAGTATTTGGAGCTGGCGGATCCGAGACTGGAAGGTCGGGTGGCGAGCGAGCAAGTGGAGAAGTTGGTGCGAATTGCGCTTTGTTGCGTCCATGAGGAGCCGATCCTGAGACCGAGTATGGCTACTGTGGTGGCAATGTTGGAAGGTGGGTTGCCTTTGGGTGAGCCCAGGGTCGAGTCTTTGAACTTTTTGAGGTTCTATGGGAGGAGGTTTACTGAGCCGGCAATGGGCGAGGGTGGTGGGGAGAATGGGTTCTTGTATAGGGTTGGTACTACTTCTTTGACGAGTTCTTCTAGTGGGACGCATGCAGCCTGGTCCTACTTATCTTCGCAGGTGGTCTCAGGGCCAAGGTAGTGGTGCATTGTAGGGTTGATAGTTGATATTGTTTGTGGGCCTTTGGGGAGTACTGTAGTTAAATTTTGATTCATTGTTGTAAACATTTCTTATACATCTTCGAAGTTTTTCTGTATGTTGATGAAAATTCAATGATATGGTTTGCATAAGTTGTTGATTCTCTTTCTCATTCTCTGGGGCTCTTGCCACTAAAGTTTCTGATTCTTATTTTGTTCTCTCACTTGCCATGACCCACATTTTTGGAAGACGAATTATAAAAGGTCGTTTCCACGATAAATGCCCACTAGCCCTATGTATCGGGTAAGGCCTTAAGGATTCGAAGGCAAGACCTTTAGATTAAAACTGAACTTCCTAACCATACGAACATTTTAAGTGTAGGTAATGCAGTAAGGAGTTATTTCCGAAAGAAGTCCTTTTATTGGCTTTTGTTACCATCTTAGAATTCTATAGTGGGCGGCCCACCCAAGAAAATCAAAACTTCTCAGTGATGGAAATGATGTGCCTCTATCCAATATCAATGGCCAAAAAGGATTGGTGGAAAAGAGAAGATAATTGTCAGGTAGGAGATCAATGTGTTTATGTACAATTGATCAGATTAATCAAAGATGTCAATCTAGTGGGCCTTTGGTAGATACGATCATGTCAAGGTATAGTGATCAAATCAACTAACTGGCAAAATCAAATCAAGGATAGGTAGATAACCGGATAAGTAATCGAAAGCTGATGCCCGGATGCAAGTTTTCATGTTAATTTAGGCGGGCTCCAGTTTTACTCAATCCACGTCATTCAAACAACAGGCTAAAACATGCATTCCAACAAATCCCACTTAATACAAAGTAATTTATGCGATTGGATCATCTGCATTAAAACAGACTCTTACGACTGTATTTAATCTCGATCTTCACAAATAGAACATGTCACTAGAATGCTTCATACTCACTGGGGCCCACAAGATTGATGATCTCAATGTGTCCCCACAAAATATATAAGTTCATCTGTAGTCTTTCATTAAAAAAAAAAAAAAAAAACCTGATGAGAGGTGCGTTGTCTCCTATGATGAATTGGATCATATGAATGCTGTCTGTTATAATATAATTGAATCATGGGTTGGGGGCAGTCGGGGCCCTTATCCAAATCCAGTTCCTCGAAATAGGGATGTAATATAAGTAGGATTGCACATGGGGCGGTTCGGATTGATTTAGAAGGAAAACCATCAACCAAATCGAATCCATCGATTTTCTATTTTTCCAAACTGAACTGAACCCCATGTGCTAAAACGTTCCGTTCGGTTCGGTTTGGTTATGGTTTTTTTGTTATTTTATTTTATTTTATTATTTTTTCACAAAAAAAATTGGTCGGAGCCTAATTTAGGCCTGTTAAGTAAATGGGTTCAGACCCAGGTCTTTTTTTGGACCTGTGACCAAAACGGATCCAGTTCCACCTTGATTTAGATCCGTAGACCTGACTCATTATCTCAATTTTCAATACTATGTCCTTAAAACAAATTTTTTTCCCAATATCATTCTCTACCTGGATCCGGATCTGGACCTGGACTCACCCCATAAATGGTTCTGAGTCTGGAGCCAAGAAACTGAACCCGATACGGGTCCGGATCCACCTTCTCTTTCACGGTTCGGACCCGACTGAAACAAAACCTACCCGTTTACATCTCTACCCTCAAAAAATACAAAAAAGAACTCTCCAGAATTCTTCTAACGAGATTATAAGAGTCAATCCACAAATCCACGGAAAACGCGCAAAGACTTGTAAAATCTCATTCTCTTCCAAACGCAAAAGACTTCTTATATAAGAAAGTCAGGCAAGTCTCCTCGATTCCATCCATATCTCTCATGGCGTACGTCGAAAAAGGTATTCTTTCTTCTCTCCCTTTTGTTTCAGATCATGCTTCTTGATTTTCCAATTTGTTTGAGCTGCTATGAATTTCGGAGCGCGTAGAGGAATCGCGAAGAATTTAGATCGAGATTCCGCTCTGATGTTTGATTTTTAGGGTTTATGTTTCCCTCTGTTTGTTTTGGAATGTTGTCTTGATTTGATCGGTTGCCGAATATTTCGATTTATCTGCATCTCTCTCAATTCCCTCGAATTTGTGAAATCTGTTTGTTTTTTCTTCCTAATCTGTTGGTTGATGGATGTGACGAAATACAGGGGTTTCAAATGGTAATTCGTGAAATAATCTGCGATTAATATCCTAAATTTGATTGTTGGTGAATGAATGTTTAACGTGATATTAGGAATTGAATTGCAATCCTCTGTGCCTTCTGTTATTATTTTGTTAGGATGTTTAACGGGACATTAGGATTTGCTATGTGGATTTGCGCGCTATTGATTAATTTAGAAAGAAAATTGCAACAGTGGAATGGATACTGTTGATATACAGCAAGAAACCAAATTTAGTTTTGTGCATGCTTGGATTTATTATGTGGATTCGCGGGCTATTGATGAATTTAGAATTCTGGAGAGAATTCTCTGCAAAACATACTGCAAATGTCAAGCGAGATGAAAATGTTCTTCATACAATCTTTCTTTTTTTCCTTTAAAAAAAAAAAACCTCATTTGTATGTTGGGAGTAGAGATCATTTGGTGGTCCATGCTTTTCAAGCCACACCATATAGTTTTGGGGTTGTCTAGACTTGTAAGTCTTGACAGAATGTTTTGTTATCGATTACACCGAGATCGTAGGAGTCCCATATCTTTGGTGCATAGAAATGGACCCTAGCCAGTTCCGGCTGATGTCTACATCTGTTAATTCATTAAGCTTGACAAGTTGATAGTTAGAAATATTTTTAGATGTTGCACCTAGTGCTTCTAACTTTAATAATCTTATGTAATGCCATCGGTGGATTGTTTGGAAATTGTCAAAGGGAATGTTGCCATGCTAGTATTTTTTTTCTTGGGTAACAGGATTGATGTCTCAACTCTTCCTTTACCATCATGGATATGCAATTACAGAATATACAAATAGTTCTATCTTTGATAATTATCTGTACAAAGGGCATGCTTCTATTTTTATATTAACTCATGTAGCTGTACATTTCCGTTTTCTCATCAATGTTTGTGTAATTTTAGATTCATTTGCTCAGTATTCTTGTGTCAGGTTATATGAGCATGCTAAATTACATTTTAGTTATAGGGTTGTAAAATTAAATTTTGAACTGAGGGCCTTTTTCTTGGTTTCAGTTTATCAGTTTGTTATGTGTTTTTCTCAGTTTAGAAATAGATTGGAATCTAGAGTCTCCTATATGCATCTTTATAGGTTTGCATTGCCCATCTGAAAATGGGTACACGGTATTTATGCTCAAAACTTCAAAACTTGTATGGTCCCAAGCTTGGTGATACTGAGCTTGTTCTAAAGTAATGCAAAGCTTGATTTACTACATAAGGATTAAGCAAATATGTGTTTCTAAGGCTACAATGACCATGCAGGTAAACCACATGCCACAAGCATGATTCATTCTTTTAGGAATATTATGATAAAGATGATGCTCTAACATTTTTGAGTAGGTGGTGAAAATTGAAAGATTGTTTTGTCATGAGTTGAAGCCATATTTATCAAATTTGTTTTGGTTTGCTCGAAACTTCCAGATATTTTTTTTTTCAGTTTGGAAGGAAAACCAAAAGGAATAACTCATTTACTCCTTTGGTGGATGTTTAGGTACATTTTGGTGGTTTATATTGGGGGCTATGATTCTGTCAATGAATAAAACATTGATAATGTCAACATGTTTACTAAAATATATATATATATATATATATCAAGGGCTATGATTTGCAACCAGTGCTACCATACATGCAGTGGTGTGTTATTATAAGGGCCTTTTTTTTTTTTTTTATATTTATAACGGTAAATTTTATTCCATTAGAAAAGAACTACAAAGTGGACAAAGGAGAGAAACCCCTGAAACCTAGCTGAAACTCAAAGGAAAAGAGGAAAGAAGGAAATGAAAACATAGACATCAAAAAGAATAGAAGAGCGTAAAACTCCTTCCTTAGCAGGAGCATCTGTCATGACATTTACCTCCCTATGAACATGATGAAATGAGGCTCCAAGTTGTTTAGAAATATCAGGCCCATAGTTTCTATTCACCTTGCCCTCATAGTCCCGAATTACTCCACCAATTCTGTCTTGCCGAATATCGTGAGAATAACTCCCATTAAAATTCAGCTAAAGGACAGTATTAGGGTGGCTCAGCCAAAAAACTCTTCGCACTACTTTATCACACCAACTTCCCTTCAGGAAAAGGACTCCAAGATCTATTAAGATCATCAAGTGAAACACCAACAAACTTCTTACGCTTATTAACCCATTCAAACACTGTCCAAATAGTAGATTGAGCAATCTCTATTACTGATTTACTTTGATTGCAGAAAACTTTGTTATTCCTTTCCCTCCAAAGATTCCAACAAGTAGCATAAAGAACGGCCTTCCATAAAATCTTGCCATGAACAAACTTGGTACCTAAACGCCATTGAAGAAAAAGATCTTCCACCATCTTTGGCACAGCCCAATTCACATCAAACAGATTAAACAATCCTAACTTTGTAAGCAAAAGGACAATGGATCATCAAATGATGCTCCAATTCCTCATCTCTCAAACATAAAGGATAACCATTAATAATAACATGATTCCTTTTGCGTAAGTTATCTATAGTCAGAATTTTATGCTGTTAGCTACCCAGCCGAACGCCAAGACTCTAGGTGGAACATAGGAAACCCAAAAGCTGTGCCAACCTTCCATTCTAACATCTGATGTAGACAATACCTTGTAAGTAGATTTAACTGAAAAATGACCTCTAACATCTGGTTTCCAAAGCTTAACATCAGATTTGCCACCTGACAAATATTATAAGGGCCTATTTAGCATGCCTCCTTGGGAAAATAACCCCTTTCTGTTGAAACCTTAAAAATCTAAGACTGAGTAATGAGGTTTTTCAGTTGGAATGGCGACAGTATCAAAATGTCTCTCAACTGGCATTTCTACTAGAAAAAAAAAAAAAAAACCATAGGCATGACAATCTATATTAAAGGAAAAAATGCAACAGACAAGCCTTCTGATGCAGGAAAGACTAAGCTTTGATACCAAATTCCTCCACAGTTTTATCTAGTTTATGATCAGATTTTGAAGATTGAAACTCACTTGATCTATTTGGTACATCGATGAGTAAACTACAATATCAAACAAGTTGCCTAGTAGGTGCAAGGTCAAGCATAAATCAATGTTGCTCTAAGAAAGGTCCACACGCCTTAACCTTGCATGATAAGAGTCATTGAAAGTCCAAAGTTGCCATAGCAATCTCCTTGAAAAAAAAATCTTATTCCAGTATCCCTTAGTAATGGTCTTTGCCGGTTGTAAATTGCATTACTTTACTCAAATAAGTTCTTTCATGTATTCCTAAATACTATATGTCTTGTTTTAAATGTCTGAAGAGTGATGCATTGGATTGAAAAAATTCAGCTGGATTTTCTCTAGAGGTATCATTTGGTAAGGTGGGAGATAGTTTGTAAACCCATTGGTCAAGGTATGTTGGGCATCCGTTCCATTGCTAAGGTTAACAAGATGTTACTTAGGAAGTGGCTTTGGAGGATAGGGCAATTGGGTCAGGGCTTGTGGCTTTAGATTCTAATCCAAAAATATAGGGTGGGCCCGGTGGGGAATGATAGCTGGGATGTGCTGAGCCCGATATCTAATGCGTCAGGCTTATCCAAGTCTATTTTATCTGTTAAGGATGACTTTATTCAGCAGTTCATTATAGGGTTATGATGGGCATAGAATCTGTTTCTGGCATGATATATTGTGTGGGCAGAATGTGCTTTATACTCTTTTACCTAATCTCTATTTGCTAGATAGGAGACAAAATGCTTTTGTTGCTGAAAATTTTCACTTGTTGGGTGGTGTCATAGTTTGGAATTTATGCTTACGCAGGAATCTAATTGATAGAGAAATCTCAGACCTTACTAGTTTGCTTGGCATGTTAGATAAGGTCTACATTTCAGTTGGCAAAAGTTATTCTAGGATTTGGAAGCCGGATGTAAAAGGGAAATTCTCAGTGAAGTCTTTTTTATAATATCATGTCTAACTCTTATAATAGAGTGGAAGGTTCGTAGAGTTTCTAGGATAAATCTATTCCACCAAGAGTGTTGGCTTTTTGTTGGATAGCACGATGGCGTAAAAACCCTCACCATTGATAATTTGAGAAGGAAAAAGCATATTATAGTTAGTGGGTGTCCTTTGTGTTTAAAAGATGAGGAAACGGTTAATCATTTGACGATTCATTGTTTTTTTTTTTTGCTAATAGAATTTGGGCATTCTTTCTTAATATGTTTGAGATGCAATAGGTTATCCAGGGATTCTTGATGATCTCTTTTGCCAATGACATTTGAGGTGCAAGTTTGTGCGTGGAAAAATTCTTTTGAAATCAGTTTAATATGCAACTCTTTGGAATCTATGGTTGGAGAGGAATAATAGAATATTCAGAAATAAAAGTAAATATGTGGAGGAAGTAGTAGATTCTATTTTTTTTGGCCTGTTTCGCAGTGGGTGAATAGGAGAAAGGAATTTGATGGGGTCCCCTTGGAAGATCTCAATAGATCTTGGGCAGTAGTTGTTAAGGGGGTTGGTTCAGCATGCTAAAAATAAGCTTCAAGCTTCTTGGTTGTCTCCTCCCGTGGGGATCCTTAAGCTCAACTATGATGGAAGTTTTGTCCCTCCAAATAAAGGAGGTATTGTGATGCATGGCATCACGTGTGGGACCAAAGTGATGCAAATCTAATTTAGTTTCTTATTTTATTATCGAGTTGTAATTAGGATTAGCTTTCTAATTTTATTTAACGAGCGTATTTAGAATAGTTTCTAGTTTGCATTAGTATCCTAGTTTGATTGGGTGACTTTGTTTATCCCCTCAGTTTTGTTATTTCCTACTTATATGGCATTGTAAAGAAGGAATTTTTAGAGAGTTGGTTAATAGAATTGGGTTTTCCCTTGGAGGTGTGTCCTCGTTTATGGTCTTTGTGGACACATGCTTTGACACCATTATACTTCGGCACTTTTCCACGCAAGCCTTAATCCTAGGGCTTGCATCAGTTTGGTATTAGAGGAAAACTGCCCTCCGATTGATTTGATCAGGTATGTTCCATCCCCTCATCCATCATCTTCTTTGGCCAAACCTACCCTTTCCGTTCCCTTAGACACATCAACGAATCCAACTCAGAACCTATGATGCACGGATACTTCAAAATGGGCAACGTATCGTGTCGTATCGTATCCGATACTTCACTTTTTACATGTAAAATCCGTGTCCCTGCCATATCTATAGTGTCCCTGTCGTGTCCGTGCCGTATCTGGGCATCATAGCTCAGAACCCATCTTCGTTTCTCCAAATCCTCATTAGCCAACTCCACCGTGCAAAAACCCTAAATCAAATTAGAAAATCCCATCCCCAATCAGCCCTCAGCCAAATCAAGGGTTGCAGGCCGGTTTCACCCTGAATTTCACATTCCCCAAAATTTACCCAAATTTCGGAAAATCTAATTTCTCAAAAGCCCAACCAGAACCATCATGACTTTAACCACAAATCCCGACTCATGACCCTGATCTACCGAACCCAAAAAACCCCTTCCCTTCCATCTGTGTCCACCTTCACATCCTCCCAAATCCATTGGGGGAAAAAATCCCTTGGTCCCAACCCAAACTAAATGAAAAAAAAAAAAAAAAAAACCAGAGAAGAGAAGGGACGACACATACCTTGCACCATAGTCGGCCGCTCCACTTCCTACCACTGTGCCACTGCTGATTCGCAAAACCTAGGCAAAAGGAGGCAGCACTGCTCTTCACTGTCACACCGTCTGATTGGCACCAGTCACACATTGCAGCATCGGCCACCAGCCTCTTATCGTTGTGTCGGTTGGAGAAGACGATGTCATCATACAGTATCCACTGCCATGATCGAATTCTCCTTCCCTTCATGAAGCACAGAACGAAAGGGTTTTTTAAAGCCCTTTCTTCTCTTTTCGAGACAAAACAAAAGAGCCAGACACATGCTCTGGGTTGGGTTCCAGATGCGGGTCAAGTCAGGTCAATACCGACCAGATTGCAGGGGCATTAGCGGCTGACATCATCTAGTCACATCATCAAAGGAGTCAAAGGGTCCAGATTGGACTGGATCAAGAGGTGAAAATTGTTTTCGCGATTTTGGGTCCATTTGAAGCCAGATTTCAGATTCGTCTTCACCGGTGTAATCTACACTTCAGGTCTACATCCACAGAAATTTCCTGCAACTATTGTGAAACTGACTGGAGCAGTTGCTCAATCATCCAATGCAGTCGATCAACTCTTGCAATGATGGCAGTCAAACCTATTAATTTAAAAAATGGTCACTACGGGAATAATTATTGAGGTGGAGGTCAAGAAATAAGAGAGTTCAAGGTAGAATTCGATGCAACCACCTTAAACAAGAGGACAATGTCGATCAAAAGATACTATTAAAAAAAAAATGTCGATCAAAAGATGAAAGATGCAAAGGAAGAGGAAGAAAACTTGGACATTGCAGACATGGATCTAACATACCACCATCCTTTTCATTCGCTGAATCTAACGTTTGTTCCAAAAGAGACATGCAGATCATCAAAAGAAAATGACATTGTTCCGACGGAAGGAGAACAAATCATTGATGTACCCCACATTGATTTTGTCCTTGTGGATCAACGATTGAAACTTGGATATTGTGACTTGATGATGCCACTTCAACACATGATGTATCCAAAGTTACGATCGTGCATCCAAACAAAATCTAGTTGTCAATTGTCAAGAGAAGCAATGCATCAAGCCTACTTCAAATTGAAGGAAACAATCAAATACAGTTTCCAAGCTGTGCACAGAATTTAAAGCTCAACCAATGGATTGGAAGTTCGTCCGAATGATCTTTGACCCATGCGAACATTTATCGACCTCAAGGTCAAGTTCTCTCCAAGCTGTGGAGAATGATGCAGGGAATAACGTGTGGGACTCAAGTGATGCAAATCTAATTAGTTTCTTATTTTATTATTGAGTTGCAATTAGGATTAGCTTTCCAATTTCATTTAACGAGTGTATTTAGTATAGTTTCTACTTTGTATTAGTTTCCTAGTTTGATTAGGTGACTTTACTTATCCCCTAAGTTTTCTTTTTCCTACTTATATGGCATTGTAGAGAAGGAATTTTTAGAGAGTTGATTAATAGAATTGGGTTTTCCCTTTGAGGTGTATCCTCGTTTATGGTCTTTGCAGAGACGTGTAGTGTCTGCGGACATGTGCTTCTGCATGGTATTCTACTTAGATACTTTTCCACGCAAGCACTTAACCCTATTGGAGGTGTTATTTGGGATTGTGTTGGTATTGTTGTGAGGAGGTTTTCAGGGCATATGACAAGAATATCCTTAAATTCAAAACTCTCCTATATTCGACTAGAAAAATGGTTATAACTTTCTCAATGCAAGTCAGAATTGTACAAACTTGGGCATGTTGGAATGCTAATTCAATGAATCGAGTGAAGAAACTTTTTGATTATAGGATTACCTGGGATGGCAAAGAGGTCCTTAATTATTTATTTATTTTTGTCATAGGGAGAAATTTTATTAACTGGAAAGAATATACAGGAAGAGGTCCTTAATTTTTGTTTGAATGTCAAGCATTGGTAGTTCAGAAATGATTATGCACATGTTGCTGAAATTATTACAACTGCAAATTTAGGTCTCCACCACACCTCCTGATCTTCTTAATGTTGCATTGCCACCATTGTTGCTGCATTTCTTTCCCCTGGAACCATATAATTTCTGTGAGGAAATGACTGGTTGGTTGGTACTGCTGTGATCCTCCTTTCTCCATTAATAATATTTCATCTTGCAGAGTTGAAAGCAGGCTAACGTGGAAACCTTGCCTAGTTCTGCTAAGTGCTAAGCACACCATATTTTTTTTGTCACCAAGTAGGAATGAGTTCATTAACATGTTTTCTTTATTTTACTCCAGGTTTTGTGAAATCCAAGCGATCAATATGGCGACTGAGCACAGTAGCTAATTTCTTTTGGGCAATCATGAACTTCATAGGGGTGTTCTTTGCGACAATGTTCTCGGTAGGGATTAGTTACTCCCTCCCAGGTTTGACTGATGCTTACTTCATGCCTTCTTATTTATTCCATTGACCTGTCATGTTTAGATGGAAAAGTCGGATGCATACAAACGGAGCTCAGGATCTAGCAAGAAATGGGATGGCGGACCAGGAGGTGGTGGTCCTGGAAGTGGCCCATATGGAAACGGACCACGTGGACCACCTCGTGGACTGGACAATGTCAGAGGCATCGACCATAGTAAGTTTGTTAAAACACCCTTTATTCTAGACTTTGCATTCTTGGATCATTGAATAAGCAATTGCATTGCCTTTCAGGCTCTCTTCCTGCATGTGGCTCGTGCTGTGGTGGGTAGGGTGCATATGGGACGTACTCTCTGCCGTAATAAAAAAAACTACTTAATGTGCTTGTCTTCATGTCTGAAACAGTTAGTTTGTATGGTCGAGATGTGGCTTTTTTATCTGAAGTGTAGAAAATTTGGTGGGTAGTAATGGTTCACAACTACAAGGTTGCAAGTATATTGATAGAATATTTTCCAGCAGTGATATTTTACTAAAATCACACTTATGGTGTATATGGCGGTACTAAGGGCCTATTTGGATAAATGAAGTGGATTTCACATGTAGAGTGGAGTGAAAAGAACTGGGTTGAAGTTAAAGTAGAGCATTTCACTTCACTCCATTTGGATGCTTATTTTGAAGTTAAGATTTGAAATAGAATCCACTTTTACTCAAAGAAATGGAAGTATTTAGAGTTGAAGTGAAGTGGAGTACATGTGGCTTACAACATTATTTTATCTATTGCCTATTACCTGACTCATTCAAACGGGGTAGAGTTGAAAGTTTATTCTGTTAAGGCCTATTTAACTTCACTCTATTCTATTTTTTGCCTATCCAAATATGTCATAAAGGTTATCTTTTTAGACAGCATTGCACTAAAGGCTTGCTTAGCTTGATGAGATGTGGACCTAAGAACTTGTTCCATGTTTTTCCAGTAGAACCATTCTCTAATTGCTTAATCACTTTGCATTATTTGGCTTCCTCATCTTTTCAGAGATTTTATTGGAGAGGAAAGTGTAAAGATTTCCAAAGAGAGAGTACAATGTACTAAACCAACACTTGAATTGTGAGTTGGAGGTCCCTACTTTGAATCGGTTTTGGTGGGTGGGTGGGTGGGTGGGTTTTGTACCTGATAATGATAATGGTAGTGTTGTGTATATGTGGTTTACCAATGATTAACTATATGGGGTGGTAGGTTCCACTTCATAACATAGAAAAAAAAAAAAAAAGGCTCCCTCACTTTGCAAACAGGAAGCACAACCAAGGAGGAGAAATGAAACAAGCCCACAAGCCTTTTTTTTTTTTTTTTAGTACTTTTTTCTGCTTGCTTTTAATTAATTTCTCTTCAACATTGGCATCGCCAAAAGTCTTGGGCTGGTTGAGTTGTACTTGCTTCATCAATTTGCATTGCTGTCTAAAAAAATCAGGCTTTTTATTAATTTCCCACCAGCATCAGCATCATCGAAAGTCACTTTCTGATCAAGGTGAGATAGAACCCCACAAGTTTGCAGTAGTTATTTATTGCTGACTGCCAGTTTGGTGCAAATGCAGCTTTCTTTTACCGAGTATTAAGTCCTGCACATGCCTGTTCTGTCACAGAGCACCTGGGCCTGGGCGCCTATGTGTAACCTTTTTATGTGGAAAAGTAATCTGCAATGTTTACGGTGAAAAAGCCTCAATAGGGTGCAATTTTTTCCCCAAATTTAGGAAAAAATGTTTTTGATAGTGGGAGGGAAAAAAAGAAAGAAAAAGAAACCACTTACATGTCTCTGGACGTGCCCTAATTCTGCATTGTATACATTATACCAAGTAAAAATAAAATTCAATAATCTAGACATGTTGATCCCCTTTGTTTGGTGGGTATTGAATCTATTTGTAGTTCTGGAACAATCCCTTTCTATGAAAGGGTCCAAAAGTGAAGGATTCATGGCAAAGATCCACATATGACTATCGAATTAACTCCCTGTGGCTAGGGCAGACCAACATGGGTGAAATTTCTTAATTAGCAATTATTTTTCTTTTATATTTTTGTATTTAACTTTTTAATTTGATCATTGCCCGCACCACTCAAATGTCCGTGGCTCAAGATGGACAATGGTTATTATTGTAACCAGGAGACTGCTGGTTTGAGTTGTGTGCTCAAGTTGCCATTAAAAAACAAAAACTCATCTTTGATAAAAAAATAATAATAATAAGAAAATTATTACCCACTCGCTATCATCCACAAAAATTAAAAATTCTAGTTATGTGGCTAATCGGAAGTAAGCGTGGAAGATGTCATAAGCGTGGAAGATGTCAATCAAACATGACACTGTTGCAACCCCACCCAAAGTTGACCCTGGAATTCTGGGAACTAGCTGACTCTTTCTTCTGTGCTAGGTGGGGGACATTTCTAACGAGGGTTTGGAAGTTTGGATTGATTCTATCCTTTTTATGTTCCCATGTAAATCGAAGCTGATCGCAATTGATTCATACTGACCATGGCCTGCTAGATTTAGATAATGGCTTGGTAAGTTTTAGATTGGGTTTTCGTTGGAAATCCGATTAGTGAATGGGTTGGGTTCCTAACTATGAACCTGCACAACAAGAGTCCATGGTCAAGAAAAAAGAAAAGAATAAAAATCTGTAAACCTGCAGTGCTCGTGATTGTTGACACGTTGGAAGCTGTCAGCGTATACATTACTTTCAATAGTTAAAAATAAAATAAAATAAAAATAAAAAAAATCTTTCAATAGTTCTGAATCTCTTTATGTACCTCTTTGTTTGGGCCGAAACAATGTTGGGAACATTTAGATTCTAAGGTCTGTTTGTGTATTGAATTCTTTGGAATTCATAATAAAATGACTTTTAGTGAAGGGTACGTCAATCCACTAGTAGTACCTCAGTGGTGAGGGGCTTGGGTGGGCATTTGTGTGGGTCTACGGGTATTTATCAGTGAAGAAAAAAAATGACGGATTGCAAAAGAATTATGGGGTGAAGGGTAAAAGGTAGACATGTAAATGGGACTTTCACTTAGATTTCATGTACAAGGTGGTGGTTGGATATTTATTTTCATGCTGTTTAACTTAACAATTGTTCACTATTATTTCTAAGAATTCAATACCAAGCAAAAAAAAAAAAAAAAAAAAAAGATTATCAATGAAGAAAAAAAAAAAAAAACCCTTTAAAGAGAATTTTATGTAATTGAGGTTAATTAAAGAGAAGCACATTTTTGGAAACAAATTAAAGTTTTCCTGGTTGATGATGAAGGAAGTGGCAAATGTCATATGCCTCTTTGGGTGGGGGTAGGGTTTTTTTTTGGTAGAAAGGGTGGTGGTAGGTTGCTAGAGAAATATGTATTCCATTCCGTGGTGGATGTCTTGCCAATGCATCTCCAGTACTGGATGATGAATAATGGTGGGCCTAACTTGCTTTACAAGGGCGAGCATCTTCTACGTGGATGGTGGATGTTCGTCTGCATGGTAAGTGGGTGTGATATTAGAGAGGTGTTCAATTTGACAAGTCGGTGTGATAGTGGAGTGGGGTTCATTCATTTGCCAGTGTGAAGAAGACGTCCCCACATCAATGAAGGTTGTTACATCAAAGTCCTCACCTACCATGGCTGATCTATAAATTTTGATTTGTACCTAAATTTATGTATAATGTGACACTTAGTCTGCCCCTCTTGCAAATATTCATGCAAGTATTTGGGCTTGATTTTATATGTCCAGGCTCTTCATTCGGGTTTAAGTCATGACTAAACTAAAATTTAAAGTTGGGTGTGTCTCGCAGATACTAATTTGGATAAACTTGACCTAATTCGGGTCTGAGTTTAGCTAATACTATCCATCCAAATCACGGGGTCCACTTAAATGCATGCCTATCAACGAGACGAGCTTTTCTTATTGAAAGTGAGGAGCGAAAAAATCAGCCCAACTTGTGACGAGACAAACCACATTCATCCTTCATGCAACCACACCTACTTGTACATTAGCAGAAACCGTACTTCTCCAATAAAAGTGCCGTCTCCAGTAGTTTCTTAGGTTGGTTGCAAACTTGCAATCACTATGCCATGCGTCCATGCTGCCAATCAAGTGGGTGGGTGGTTGGTTAATTGTATTTGTGTGGTGTACTGCGTCTACAGGAATAGTTTCTACCTCCCATTTGATGATGACGATGATATCCCCTTCAACTTTTTACGAATGAGAATTACAAGCAGCTGTTTTCTATTTGTTATTATCATTGTTATTTTGAGATTGAATCCAAGAGCCATTAATCGTTGAATTATGGAATCTAGATGGGTCTTGTTTTGTTCTTTTAATAGTGAAAGGGGACTATCTAAATCTATCTGCTGAGAGATCGATCCCTTTTGATGAGAGGAGAGCATAGCCCTATACGGAGAGACATTCCTATATTCTCAATGTATCTAGATGAGTTTTTCTCGTCTATATATGAAAAGTATTGGTTTGAAGCTTGTACAATACAAATGACAGATGACTCATTATTTGGAACCCGATTGTTGCTCGCTGAGACTGTATAGGGACCCAAAGGAAACTGATCCTATATTGTTTCTTCTCTGAGCACATGGAAATTGGCCTCAAAATGAACTAAAAGTGCCCATTTCTGGTTGCTTGATTTTCACCTTCAACGTTGAAATAGTATGAAGGAAAATGGTTTGTTTTGAAGCCGGACAAGTTTCAGCCATTAACAATCACCTATTAAAAGCAATTAAAGATTAGTAAATTTTAATGTTTTAATCAACATTAAAATGTTGGTTGGGTTGGTATTTAAACCAACCATGAGGCATCTATCTCAACTCTCAACTCTCTTTCCGTGCACAAGCCACCCACCTTTTCCATTGAATGTATCTAGCCCCCATTTACCTACAGGGGTACACACGACAAAAATGAGTATCATAAGAGATTTTTTTTTTTTTTTTTTTTTATAATGGAGGGTGTCTTACTCATTTGGGCCAGAATAATCCCTATAGGCTTAGGAGGAGTCGGATAAATTTCCTGTGGCCCCAGTGTGGTAGTGCAGTTTTAAACCCTCAATCTCCGGGTGCAAGCCGTAGTCTTAGGCCAACTGAGCTACCCCTCGGAGTTGAGTATTATAAGAGACTGGAAAGTGCCACTATGCGATTTTAAGTTTTGATGGTCCGCCTGTCTCCAAATTGACGGTCAAAGGGCTAGAAAATGATGCCCCACTAGCAGAAATGAATTTTTATTTGAAAACCTACAAATCTGGTTAGTGTATATTTTAATAGGAGTTGTTTCTGGAGATTTCTTCCTGGATAAAAGCCCATATCTTGTCGACTTGCACCACCAATGCTACCTCTAGGAAATATTTATTAATTACAGCATGTTTTTTTTTTTTTACCCAACTTAGGGGTTGGACCCAGGCCTCTGATGAGGGAAGTAGATGTCAGGTTAGGTGAGGGAGCCCAATGGTGAGGAAAGTAGACCTCAGAGGTAGTAGAATACCCTTCCGGTGAGGGACGGTGACTCCTGAGGTTTGAAACCTTTGCAGCCAAGTACACTTCTTACCATTGCAGTAAGATGCCGTTCTTTAAATATTCCAGCAGTTATATACATCCAGATCCAAACATGGTGCAATACGAGTGAGCGATTGGTTTCTCCTTTGTGGCAGATGTTGGCCCCACTTGGACTCTGAGCAAGCATGGCCAATGTGGGAGATCAACGGATTCAAATAGGACCACCCCAAATATATGAACTTTTAAGCCAATCCAATCATCCTAGCCCCTTATTTGTGGCCTGTAGGTTTAAATATTTTAAAATAATTTTCTATAATTTCTATCTAAGGATCCAGTCTATTTGAATCAATATAATTCTATGGGATCTGTGGCATTAGGCATATGAGGCGTGGGGTAGTTAGGATCACAGGTCGGATAGATGAATTTGAGCCCAAAATGTATGAGACAGTCCACGAGCATTGGGCATATATTTATATAAAGATTTGGATTTGCTCCTCATCTGAGCAATTTGCGCACAGCATTATGAGTCCCACGTGTAGCCCTTCCAATTCATAGCAAATTGGTGATTGAAAGATGCGGATCTAACCGATCAATGTGCAAAATTTCATGTCCATCAATTCATCCCAATACAATATGTGGCCCTCAAGTTTCATCGTTTTAGAATGAATCACTCTCTAAATTTTTTTTTTTTTTCATTTCAATCCAACTGTCAAATTCCATCAGATAGATGTAAAAAATTTGGGATCGGTGACTTAGTCTAGAGCCAACACATCCACTTTTTAATGGTTACTTCTATGTCACCTCTCTCCCTCTCCTCCTGTCTTCTTTGATCTCATTCATTATTTTAGGCACTGCACAAAGAAGTTAGGGTTCAGATTGTTTGATTTCTGTTTCATGGCTGGGGCTGGGGCTGGGGCTGGGGTTGGGGTTGGGGTTGGGGTTGTGTTGATTTAGGAAATTTTATTTATGGCTCTTTTTGTTACATAACTAGATTTATATATATATATATATTTATTTATATCCTGTGTTCTTGTTTGATCTATGAATGAATGAGACTTGTCTGAGGCCTTCACATGTTCAATCATGATGGATTGGACGGTCCTGAGTTGAGTATCTTCTTTGTTAGGATGTGATGGAACTTGGAACATGTGCTTTTGTTGTGATAAAGATGAATACGGAAAAAACAATTGACTAATATCTTTTGTTGATTTTGCTTTCATATACATTGTTTTCTTATTTGTCTTCATTTATACTTTGATTAGATAACTAGAAACATGGTTTTGACTTCTGAATGTTGGTTAACAATCAATGTTCATGTAAAGTGATGGATATCTATTTTAAATAGACCTTAATCTAGATTCTAGACTGATTAGAGGTACCTTAATTAACACTGTTGTAAAGTGTAATGCAAATTTGGGTGGCCAAAATACCACTTTATTCAGACCAACTTAACCTTTCATTTTAGGCCACAAACTCAATGATTTGATATGGATTTGTTTTAGCATGATTAACTCGGCCATCAATATCATTGGGTTACTGTCAAATTGCCAATCAACTGTCATTAGGAGAGTATTAGGAGAGTATACTGATGCATTACCAAGGACCTATAAATTTTGGAGAAATGAATAGTCATCATTTCAAAAAATATATATATGTTAGTTGATGTAGTTAAATATTTCGCGTCTATTTAAATGTAATACATTTTCTATTTTGTTAGTGTAGATGTGAAAAAATTTCTAGCAAAAGTTTTGCCCCACTTAAATGAAGATCCTGGGTCTGCCACTGTACATAATCATACCCTCTTAAGGAGAAAACCTCTCGCCCCTTTAGTTAGCTAAAGCATCAGCCATAGAGTTAATCGATGTAGCGACATGATGAAAGACTATTAAAACATGTAGATAAAGATCGGGTTTAATTGAATAGGAATTGAAATCTCCAAGGGTGTATCTTCTTTTTAGATGTCCAAGCAATCACATTGGAACCGTCACTGTCCACAATGAGAACACCAAGGATGTTACTAGAAAAGCACGGAGAGCCTTCAAAATGGCCTACACCTCAACTTCATTAGAATCGCAACACCCGGTGCTTTGAAAACATAAGAAGGACGCCACTCTTACTATTATGAAGAACACTTCCAATTTCCGCCGGCCCAGGCTTTCTTCTTGCTAAACCATTAACATTGAACTTAAACACTCTAAAGGGGGAGAAGACCAAAAAACATAATTCTTTACCTTTATGAGGCCACATCCCATATAAGCCTCCCAATTATAAATAGCATCATTTAAACTAAAATTGGAGAAATCTTTTATAATCAAAGTCCACTTTGATATCCTCATGTTAATTGAAGCAATCAAATCCACTAGGGAGGATGATTCTCGCCTTTGAAAATTCTATAATTCATTTCTCTCCAAAGTAACCATAGAATCGCGAAAGGGATCAATCACAAAGAGTACGACCACATCCAACAAAATGATCTCCCATCCAAGACTCTACAACTTCTTCAATCTTCCTCGGAAAACACCAAGAAACACCGCATCTACTAATGAAATGACCCCAAACATTGGTTGCAAAGTCACAATGGAGTAAAAGATCATTGGAATTTGTTAGAGCAAGGTGTAGATTCTTTTTTACCCAGGGAGGATCCAAATCCACGAATCGAACAGGTGAAACATTGTTGTTCGAAGGTCATTAAACTATATTTTTTTTGCCTGGAAATTAATAGATAGAAGGCAGAATTGTTGTTTGAAGGTAATTAAACTTTACTTCTTTTGCTGGGAAATTAATGGATAAAAGGCAGAAAAGATGAGCTACTAGTTTGAAGGTCATAAAACTTAATTTATTTCTTTTGTCGGGGAATTAATGGATAAAATGCAAAAAAGATGGGCTACCCATCTTAGAGGCCCTATGTCGAAGTCTAAAAGACATGTATGTTAAACGTAAGTGGTCCACATGACCACATGTCTAATAATGTTTGGCCCCACTTTAGGTCGGGCGAATTTTTTACAAGCTTCCCCCTTTAGTTTTGGTTTTAATAAATCTGACTTGGATTCATGTTTTGCTAATCAATGAGAGAATTACGGAAACTGACTTTTAATAGCATTTCTTTGATACGAAAACATCTCTCTAAGGTTATTTATATATTCATAGAAGTGGTTGTTCGGTGCTCTCTCTTGACTCACAATATTTGCATAGAAACCCTTAACTATCACACATCTTGAAGTGAGTCAGAAGGAAGATGAGAGAAAGCCCTATTTGATAAAGGCAAGTAATCGGAAAGTAGGATAATATAAAATCAGATTTGAACCACTCATCATCAAAATCATAACATGCTCTTAGTACATTGGACTATCCATTGTTTAACGCATAAGTCTAGACCTGTAGGTTTGATTTATGTTCCAAACCTTAAATCTAATATGGTTTGAACATAAATTGTATCTTGTGAAAAACAGTTTCCAACCAAATACTCTATGAGATCAACGCTTTCATAGTTTTCAAGCCAAGAACAGTGAAAAGGAAGTCCTGGTAATGAGCTCTTTTTTTTCTTTTTTTTTTAAAATTTTTTCTTTGTTTTCGTTTTTTGGTAAAACTTGTAATGGACTGTTGAACGATTGAAGTTCAACTTCGTGTGGCATGTTGGAAATGATCATTAAGTCAATTCTTTTAATCTAAAATCGTTAAATTTGTGGGTCGTAGATCAAGGAGTTGGAATGGAGAGACTGACTTGAGATTTCATATACGAGTCCCATTTTGATTTTTCTGTCTCTGATCTCATCCTTTATTGATGGCCCCCTGGAGGGCCCATAGGCTGTCTCACATGGTCTCAATTATGGTAATGTCTTTTCCAAAGGCCAGATCCATCTTACGGTCCTTGCATATTTGTAACCAGCTATAATTAGGATTTCTTTCACTCACACTTCATTGTAAGACGGGAGTGGAAATCAATAACATGGCTTTACTTATTGAAATCTAAGTTGCTTAAAATGAATGCTCTATTATTTTAGTATGAAGTATCCCTAATCTTATTTTGATAGGAGATGATCCCACCTGACGATCAAACCTATGATTAATAATGAGATTGATATAGTCTTATACATTATTAATCATTTACTTAGAAGGATATAAATGAGTCCTTGATTCTCCGATTACTAGGAGGTTCCGACCTGTTAAAAACCGGGTCTTGGTCTTTATTTAAACCGCGATAAGTAAATGAGTTCGGGTCCGATTCCACTTTGGTTCAGACCTGTGGACCTGAGACATTACCTTAATTTTTGAAAATCTCGCCTAAAAATAATATTTTCTTAAAAATATTATTCTCTATCTAGATCCAGACCTGGATCCAGAACTGTCCCAGATATGGTTTCGGTTCCGGAGCCAGGAAACCGGTTGCAAAACGGTTCTCGGCCCGGATTCGGTTCCACCTTTTCCTTAACAATTCCGGTTCCGGGTCCATGGTGGACCGGGACCGGGACCGGGACCAGAACCGACCCATTTACAACCTTATTTTACTTCTAATCATATATTTAGTCTTACGATAGATCCGACTCTTATTAAAGTAAAAATCACACATATGTTGCCCAAGGATAAGGTGTACATTTTGAACCATTTCCATTTTTAACAGGTGAGCCTGACGGGATGCGCGATTCATATCGACAACTGGCTTTAATAGTGGGCCAAGTCCAACCCATCAGAAACCTGCGCTGGTGAGTTGGTTAGGAGCTGTCCCATTCCTTCTGTAAGTGGTTGAATTTGGTTTAGTCTATTCTCAATACTTAACTCACTCAGATTGAGAATAAGGGGTCATATAGTTGTTTCTGAATCTGTCTCTCACATATGATAACGGGTTGATCCCTAGGTTTCTCCCGTGTCTGTGGGTGAACAGTCCTCGCTTGTGCAAGTGCTCTTATGGGTCCTAAACTCATTGGCTGGAGAAATAATAAAACACATAAAGAAAAAAAGAAAGAAAGAAAAAACTCAGAGGTCTAATATAAACTCGACTAATAGATCTAATCTTCCAATACAATTCAATTTGTTAGTTAATGACTTTAGTTGTGCTCCTCTAACTTTAACTAGCATAAGAAGTGAATTGGAATTAACATTTTCAATCAGATTAATCAATATATAAGTGGGTGGGATGAAGAGTTAGGTGATGTATTAATTGTTACATATACCCAGGGCTCAATCCGAGGAGACATTTGGCCCAGTACATGATTCAGGAATCTGGATCTTTCTTCTGCTGGACCAAAATCGGAACAGCAGCAACGTAACGGGTGTCGGTCATTTCATGCATTCGACGCCTTAAAACTGCCACCACTACCAGGAAGGTTTCGTCACGGCGGTAGTTCACGTGATGTACGTTTTTTGTTTTTTTGGGGGTACAAGTTCACAAGATCTACCTACGTGATGACGTGTGATAATCTCTAACCCTAAATTTATCAAGAAATGAACAAATGCCATTTATTAAAAATCTCTATTTTTGCTTTGATACTTTAACCATATATATGGATGATTTTTGAAGTTTTAACCAAAAAATTAGGCTTAAGCATTGATTAAACAAAATATATATATATATATATATATAAATCATAGAGGATACAATATTTTGTTTTTACAAAATGCGTTTAGTGAGGATATCGCAATTCATTGCCTATGATATTAACGTTTGTCTATTTTTTTAACTGACACTTGCTTTCTTCCCACATTAATTACAAAACCTATCTATTTGAGTCTCGAGCTGAGCATTTGAAAGAAGCTACAAGCCAATATTTTGCAAATGCAACTCTCACTTGGATGTTAACAAGAATTCATTTTTACCATTTATAGAGAGAAAATAATATATATAATATAGAATGAGAGAAGAAGGGAAAAAAGTAGCAAGATGAGGGCCAAACCTCTTCGGTTCGAGGAAGGATGAATACAATTTTTTTCCCTCTAGTTTAGCTTCTTTTTAAAAACATGCTCAAAACTCAAAGAGATAACTTTTAGAGCATGGTAGAAAGAAAGTGAGTGTTTTAAAAACTGAAATACAGAGGGTGTGCTTGAAATTAGCAATGACCATGGAAAAGGTCTAAATTTGACCCTATTCCAAATACAAGAAATGTCATCTGAGTGGGGTCTGAGTTTGAAACCAACTTTGGTCTCCTTCTCACAACCCATATCTAGATCCAATGAAATCATTAGGATTGGGTCTATAGTTGTTAAGTTCATTTTGGACCGGTTTTGGTTTGGCTTTAAACTGAAACGTTTCACCTAATTTGACATTACAGCCTTTTAACTTAAATTTTTGTTTTTAAAAATATTAAAAAACTAAACACAAACCTAAGAGCATATGGGAAGGACATACAACCAAATCTGCAAAATGTTATATAGTGGCAAGATCTACTACAAGTCATTTAAAAAACTAGTCGATTGAAATGATCAAGAGCCATTTATGTTTATTTGGGGCAGACAAGTTTTGAAGAATCTAAGCACAGGTGAAGGAACAATAGAACAAGAAGACACTGTCAATTAAAAACCTGAATTTAAATTAAGTATTGATGGAGAAATTATAGTTTTGATCTGAGGTTGCAAAAGAATCTCTTAAAATGATTTAACTGATTATAAAAGGAAAAATGAACTAAAAACCATAATAAAGAATTCTAGCTCCGGGCTAGATAATGGATGTGGGTCGGGCACGTTGTCTTCTAAAAAACCGTACTGCTGATTTTGGATTGGCTAAAAAAGCAAGGGAGAAGTAAGAGGAAGAAGAAGGGATACATACATAACCCACGATAATATTGGGGCTCCTGGGGTTCAAAAGACTTGATTGGAGTATACTTTGTATAAAATATGGGCCAACCTAATCATCCTAACCTTTTGATCTATGACCTCAAACTCTCTCTCACCCCTTAAATCGGCATAGTCGATCCAATGGTCAATCTATTCGACTGGCTAATTTAGGGGTCCCCGGTCATGTGTGATCCATTTGGATGGTTGAGTAACATCGATGAGCACAAGGAATTCCCCATGCGCACAATCTGCAAGAATAATGCATATTCTTACATTATATGTCAATTTGCTATGTATAACGCAGATATCCTTTTTGAGCCATGGTCTAAATATCTTGAACCATATGAACTTAGAGCCGGAACCAAATATCACCAGGTCCAGTTTAATAGGCTCAGGTCCGTACTTTAGAATTAACATATTAAGTACCCAAGACCTAAATTTTCCCATGCTATCAGGTCACTCTTGGATTCTAGTTAATGGGTCTCTATTGCCATATAATAAAGGAAACTTTTCACTACCGTTCCTCATCCCAGTGGTACGTGGTTGTTAACTCTATCAAGTGAACTCGCTCCTCCCACGTCACCCAAAATACAACAGAGGAAAAGGAAATAAAAAAATCCAAGGAAGCTTTCACCTACTGATGCCACATTTCTCTCTATATATGTATAGATAACTTTCTTCTCTTTTCTCAGAGTCCATCTGCTTTCTTTCTCTACTTTAGTCCACGCTCTCTGGAGAATCCATAAGAAACAATAGTAGTCTACGTGGTCTTTTCTCATTCCAGTCCAATCTGGTGTAATCAAGTAGACGAGAGAGAGAAGAAAAGAGGAGAGACTTATGGAGGTGCAAAGGGTCCAAGCGATATCTTCCATGTTCATGTCCCAAAACGCAATCCCGGCTGATTTCGTGCGGTCCGAGAACGAGCAGCCGGGCATCACCACCTTCCATGGCCCTGTCCCTGAGGTTCCTCTCATCAATCTTGGTGACCCTCATTGTGACCGGGTGGTTCGAGAGATGGCGAGGGCGAGCGAGGAATGGGGTATCTTCCAAGTGGTGAATCATGGGATACCTGTGGAGCTCATAAACAAGCTGCAGAAGGTGGGGAAGGAGTTCTTTGAGCTGCCACAAGAGGAGAAGGAGGAGTATGCGATAAAGCCAGGGTCTGAGAGCTTGGAGGGCTATGGGACGAAACTGCAGAAGGACTTGGAAGAGAAGAAGGCTTGGGTTGATTTCTTCTTTCACAACATATGGCCCCCTTCTCGAATCAACTACAGCGTCTGGCCCAGGAACCCGCCTTCCTACAGGTTTGAAATTACAACCTTGAACAATGTTACTATTTGGATATTGGCCAATGGGAAGTTCTAAAAAAACTGCCTAGTTTAAAAACTCCCCCTTTTCCGCCCTTTTTTCTTTTGCCATGGGACTCATGTTGAGTCAATTTAGTCTATCACACATACTACTCCCACATGAATAATTATCGGTGCAAGTTTGACACTCATTAAACTTGTCGCACCGTTACATTGAAATAATGATAAAATGAAGCCAACACTAAATCATTAAATTTTAAAGTCATGAATCAATAAGTTATAATAATCTAATGAGCTCAAAATTTTACATATAGATAAATTTCATCTTTCCATCTATTAGACTTTCATGATCATGCTCAACTAAAGTAGACCGTTTCTCTTAAAAAAAAAGTTGGGACGGGTCAAAGAAGGCACCAAGTGTAGTTAAATGGCTCAACTAAAATAAACCCTTTCTCTTAAAAAAAAACATGTTGGGACACTGTATGGCGCTGTGCCCGGGTCAAAGAAGGGAACAAGCCTAGTTAAATGGGTGACGCTGTCCGGATCAAAGAAGGCAACAAGTGTAGTTAAATGGGCGACGCGTCACGAGCACTACTTTCGATCTTTAGCAACACCCACTCCCACACTGCTCTAGTGTGAGCATGACTACTTCACCTTTTGGTTGAACGCGAAATATTTCGTAGGGTGTAGTAAGTCGAAGGCCTTGCAAACAATTTTGTGTTTTTGAGTAGGTTTAAAACCTTCTAAATGCAATAGAAAATATATAGTAAAAGTTGTATAAAAAAGATTTAAATGAGAAATTTAATAATATCAAATCAAACCCAACTCATATCCATACATGTTTGATTCGAGAAACCACTTTTATAAAATCTTAAAAGATTCGATTTTATTATTTAAACTTGCCCGCACCACTCAAATGAAAATTTTAAATTTATTATTGGAGGTGAGTATGGATTTAGCTAGACCCCGCCAAACCTGACTCATTGCCCTCCTTAATAGGAGTTCCAACCTGTAAGATAAGTAGACTGTAGGAGTGCTCATGGAGTGGGCTGGATTTGCACCCTTTTTTAGGGCCTTGTGGTTGTACTGTGGACAATTTCTGGCCCAATTATCCTGAGGGTTAGTAACATAAAGAGGTGTATGAATCTTGCAAATGGATGGGCTTTGATATGACTTTAAGCCCTGCAGGCCAGATCTGAGCCCGAAATTTGACCTGATTACTAAATGGCTTGTCCTGGACAAACCTAGGCCACGAAACTCCTGTACTTTTGATTAAATTTGAACTGACAGGTATTTATTATAAGGTGGGCGGTGCAATCCAAGCATTGATGCTTTAATAATGATGGACTCATAGAAGTTTTACTCTGGTGAAAAATACCACACATAAAAACAAGACTGTCCTGTGGTGACCCGGGGTCATGCTAATCACGGGAGAGCCGAGGAGATGGAAATATTTCAATGAGAACTAAAGTATACAACCTACACAGAAGCAACAACAAAATACAGATGTCTAAACACCTTACCTTATCTCATTATCCTTACACGTTTATCTCTGGCTATCAAGTTTAATTCCAAAAGGCATCATTTTTTCTTAAATTCCAATCCCTGGATGAATAACTGATGAATGAGGCAGTCTATGTGAAATTGAGAAGATAATGAGACCCAAGCGTGCGCAGAACAGTACCTACATTTCGTCAGTACTCGTAACTCCTTGATCTATAAGCCTAAAGTTTAACGCTTTAAAAAGTCTTAGTTTCTTAGAATTTTAATCATCAATGCCATCGTCTGCCTAGGGAAGTTCATGATGGCTAAGTAGCTCTAAAAATGACTAGGACCATAAAGAGGAATTTTTTTTTCCACAGAGACAAGTCTATTTCTGTCACACGCATATATAGACGAGTACTGTTGAGAAATGATAGATTAAGGCAATGGCCTACTACTTATATGCGTCACTGATGGTTGTGCAGTAATAATCCGATGCTGGTTGGATATTTTATCTAGTTAATGGTTATAATCATGAAATCGTGAGTATACAAAATAATGGGTTCATATGAATAGTTCTAGACTCTACTTTTTAAGGACCACAATAGATATTTTTTTTTATCATCAATTGAAGGCATACATTTTATAGTTAGGAGCAACTAATAAAGTCCCCCACATCCTACTTTGTTAGTGCGATGGCCACCTGAGCACATTTGATCTAGACTATATATGAGTAGGGTTATAAATGGGTCTTCGATTTTTCGATTATCCGAAGGTTCCGACCAGTTAGGTTCCGGGTCTGGGTCCTTATATATTTTGGTCCCGATAAGTAAATGGTTTTGGTTCCGAATCCTTTTTTTTGGAACCGATACCTAAACGGTTCCGGTTTCGGATCCACAGTGGCTCAGACCCATTGACCTGAGACTGGACCCAATATACACTAACATAAGGTAACTTTAGTATGTGAAAACAGAACCATTTTTACTTTTCTACATTAGGGTTTCTACTTTTCTACATCTCATACCCGGAACCGGAACCAGATCCGCCTCACAAATGATTTCGGTTCTGGTTCTGGTTCTGGTTTCTATTAATATTATCGGTTTCAGTTCCCCCTCTTAGAAAACGGCTCCGGTTCCGATTCCAGTTCTACCCTCGACCCGAAGGGTAGAACCGGAACCGACCAGTTTACAACCCTATAGATGAGCATTTCAAAAGCTGTTCTGACTAATTACATCTTCGAGGTCCAAAATATTACAGTCCTCTTGATGTTCGACTTTTCACTTCCACACCAGCCCTTCACTTACGTAGAAAAGAGGAACCATTTGGCCTATTTACCAATTAGTCTGCTATTGCTGCACAGGATTTTTTTTATCCTCTATGCAGTGAGAATTTTCGCCATAGCAGATCTTATTTCAAAAATATCTAGAGTTAAAAAGATCATTAAACTTTAAACCTGTTAAATAAAAGACCAAAGAATTAATTTTTTGCATTGCCCTCATATGAAATGGGCCTCATGAGATTGCCCGCATGGAAGACAAGTAACATAAATTTTGAAGGGAAAGTCTCGCTTTATGGACGGTGGATTGAATTGGCATAACTCCTTATGTGGGGTGCGGATTTGGTGAATAAAAGAGAAAAATGGACAACTCGAGCTAGTGTTACGTGTGCGTGACTGTGCCACGCTTTTGATGTTTATTATCATCAATTGAAGCTACGCAGTCGAAGCTGCACCATGAATCACAACTCCTATAGTCAGCACTGCTCATCAATGGCTGTAAAATATGTGGACGGGATATAAGAGATTTGTCAATTTCCTACAAGACAGTGCAGCTCTAATCATTTTGAAAATTTTGTCGTTCAGATTTATATAGGGGTGCTTGCGCACTGGGCCAGCCTGACCCCAGTCTGAATTGGGGAAGACTTGGACTGTGGCCTTTAGGCCTTTGAGATGGAATTTGTTGGGAGAAATAACTCTGATACCACTTGTAAGGAAAAAGCTCTTATATCACTTATAGAAAAGTTCAACCCAACTATGGAGGACCCAAGACTCAACACAACATAACACACTCGTACAAAATTGAATTCTATTAATACAATTTATACATGGGCACATAACATACACCTCAACTCACTACACACTGGACAACGCACTACACAACACTAGACACTACTCATCTATGTGCACTCACTCACATCACAGTACACTTGCTTGTACAGCTTGTTAGATCCGAGTACAAGTACTTCAGCATTTTAGGAGAATAATTTATATTAAAATGAAAGTAAACAGCACTCTGTTTTTAATGTAAAAGAACTTACTGTTTGAAGGCAGGAAAACAGTACTCTGATGTTGTAGTTAGCAGACCAGAGATTCGCAGATGATCAAGGCTAGTGTTAACACTATGTCCTTAAGACAAAATTTGCCCCCCGCAATGGTGCTTACGAGCTTCAATGACGTCTGTCTCCCAGAATACAATGATCTTTACCACAACAGTTGCAGCACTACAAACTGTGTGACTGTCGAACCAGTTAGTGCACAATTACTCTCTCTTCTTGACTCTATGCAAGTGCAGCAGCAGCAGTGAAAATGGAATGATTGAATGATCAAAACAGCATGAAACGAGATGCTTAAATAGCCTGCAATCAGGTCTCTTCACATGGGCTGCATCTATTCAGAACAGTGACTATTCACTTGAACAGATGCTTCTTCTTAGGACACACCCTTTTAGATGCGAATGAGTACACCTCTTTGCACACACCTCTTGGACATGGACACACCCCATTTCGAAAAAGGGAATTTTATTAAATAAAATTTCTCCAAAAATATAAATGGGTAGTGGGCCGAGCCCGACCCAACTCGCGTGTGAAGCCCAAGCCCAAGCCCAGGCCCAGGCCCGGCCTGACTCGGTTCGGTGCGGCGCGCGTGTGGTGGTGACCCTACCTTGATTTAGGTCCTCCCTCCCCCACAAAAGTGGGGTGCCCCTTGGGGCTTATCTTATACTACCAAGGTAAGTATATTTATACCCAAGGGAAGTTTTGCTCCCAAGCAATGTGGGATACAAGCTTACCACTTCCTTTTGTTTCCATGTTTAACATGTTCAAGTAGTGGTGTTAAGGAGGCAATTTCTCATTCATATCTTAATGGATTAGAGCAACCCAATACATGTCATTAAACTACTCATAGAGTAGATTACATTCCCATGTATTCCCACCTAAAAGGATAAGTGGGTCCCACGTTTATTTTGGCTCAAAGATGACCAAAATAATGGGTCATTCTAACCATTTTTCCAACAATCCCCCACATGAATGAAATTGACCGAAAGCAATGAAATGATATGCAGACACACACAGAGAGAGTAAATTTGAAAATTTCTGTATAGAGAGAGGTAGCTTGTGGCCTTGAACCTTCCCTTGTGAAGTACTATCGGATTTACTGGTTGAACAGTGACCATGATGTCTTGAACTGTTCAGCCTTTTATGTAAACCGAGACAATAGAGTTCACAGAATCTTTCCGGACACAGTTGGTTCTCATGATTGTGTTCATTTTGGCTCTGAACAAATCCTGGTTTCATGAGTGCTTTAGAGAATTTAGCCTTATTATTCTCATAGAATCGGCCCAGTTCACACTCATATAGGTGATTCTTATTAAGAGTATCCTGCTATACCCCATCTGATTATCCAAGATATAAGAATCATTAAAAGCTTTGCTTACCCTAATTACCGCTGCAGGTATCACTTTTAATATCATAGGAATGAGTAGGAGATTTTGTCTCCATAGTGATATCGTTAAGTCACACACAATTCGGTTGTCCCTTTGAACCCAGATCTTGGGATCTCCAGTCAACTAGGTTGGGTTGCCATTATGGTAACTTTTCATTCATAGGCTTTAAGCCCATTCCCCTCGATGAACGATTTACTTGCTCTCTCGCTAATCCTTTGGTTAAAGGATCTGCAATGTTATTTATGGACTTTATGTACTCAATTGTCATAATGTCATTAGAGAGCAGTTGTCTCACGGAATTATGCCTTCGACGAATATGTCGAGACTTACCGTTATACATTGTATTCTGTGCCCTTCCAATTGCTGATTGACTATCGCAATGAATGCAAATAGGAGGCACATGTTTTGACCACATTGGAATATCTTCGAGGAATTGACGAAGCCACTCAGCTTCTTCGCCAGCTTTATCCAATGCAATAAATTCAGATTCCATAGTGGATCTAGCAATGCATGTTTGTTTAGAAGATTTCCATGATACTGCTGCACCACCAAGTGTAAATAGATATCCACTTGTGGACTTTGAATCTTTAATATCTGATATCCAGTTGGCATCACAATAGCCCTCAAGTACAGCTGGATATTTAGAGTAATGTAAACCATAGTTTTGGGTGTATTTTAAATATCTTAAAACCCGAACTAAGGCCTTCCAGTGGTCTGATCCTGGGTTACTTGTGTATCTACTCAATTTAGTAACAGCATATGCAATGTCAGGACGAGTGCAATTCATCACATACATTAGGCTGCCAATTATTTGTGCATATTCTCGTTGTGATATGCCTTTTCCATTATTCTTGGATAAATGAATACTAATATCTATAGGTGTCCTTGCTGCATTGCTATTATCTTGATTATATTTTTTGAGTATACTCTCAATATAGTGTGATTGAGGTAATATCAATCCATCTGACGTTTTAAAGATCTTTATCCCGAGTATGACATTTGCAACACCTAAATCTTTCATGTCAAACTTATTGTTTAACATTCTCTTGGTAGATTTAATGATATCAACATTACTACCCATAATGAGCAAATCATCAACATATAAACAAATAATGACACAGCCATTGTTAGTGTTCTTGACATATACACATTTGTCACATTCATTGATCTTAAACCCATTTGACATCATCAAGTTGTCAAATTTCTCATGTCACTGCTTTGGTGCTTGTTTTAATCCATATAGAGATTTGACAAGCCGACAAACTTTCTTAGTTTGACCTGGAACATTAAACCCTTCTGGTTGTTCCATATATATCTCCTCGTCTAATTCACCATTGAGAAATGCTGTCTTTACATCCATTTGATGTATCTCGAGATTGTATATAGCAGCAATTGCTATTAACATTCGAATGGATGTTGTTCTCGTCACTGGTGAATAAGTATCGAAATAGTCCAAGCCTTCTTTTTGTCTGTACCCTTTAACAACAAGCCTGACCTTGTACTTATCGATTGAGCCATCTGCTTTCAGCTTTCTCTTAAATATCCACTTGCATCCAAGAGTTTTGCAACCTTGTGGGAGGTCTACAAGTTCCCATGTATGGTTTTGCAAAATGGATTCAATTTCACTGTTTATGGCCTCTTTCCAATATGGTGCCTCGGGACTGGACACTGCTTCTTTAAAGCTTTGAGGCGCATCTTCCAACAGAAATGTTAGAAAATCTGAACCAAACGTTTTTGATGTTCTAGCCCTCTTACTCCGTCTAGGTTCATCAATCTCTTGTTGGTTTTGATTATTGCTACTAGCAGTGTCATGAGTTCTTTTATGAGAACTCGTTTCCTTCGATGGTTTGTAAGGAAATACATGTTCAAAGAACGATGCATTCCTTGACTCAATAATAGTGTTCGGATGCATATCGGGAATTTCAGAGTTGTGAATTAGAAACCGATACGCACTGCTATTATGAGCATATCCAGTGAATACACAGTCTACTGTTTTTGGTCTTATTTTAACCTTTTTAGGTGTCGGAACCGCCACTTTAGCCAAACACCCCCACACTTTCAAGTATTTGTAAGTAGGCATTCTGCCTTTCCACAATTCATAGGGGGTTTTATTGGTTTTCTTTTGAGGTATTCGATTGAGAATATAATTTGCAGAGAGGATTGCATCCCCCCACAAATTCTGAGGTAATCCAGAACTTATTAACATAGCATTCATCATTTCTTTTAAAGTTCAGTTTTTCCTTTCAGCAACACAATTTTGCTGAGGTGAATACGGAGCAGTAGTTTGGTGTATAATCTCATGCTGTGAACAGAATTCACCAAAAGGTGATTCATATTCACCACCTCTATCGCTTCTTATCACCTTAATTTTCTTATCAAGTTGATTCTCAACCTCATTCTTGTAATGTTTGAACATTTCCAAGGCCTCATCTTTACTTCTCAATAAGTAAACATAACAGTATCTTGTGCAGTCATCAATGAATGTAAGAAAATATTTCTTACCACCTTTAGTTTGAACAAACTTCAGGTCACAAATATCAGAATGAATTAATTGAAGAGGTTCAGAAGTTCTTTCAATAGATTGAAAAGAAGTTCTAGTAAGTTTAGCTTCTACACAAGTTTCACATTTGATATTTGAATCAAAACTATATTTAGGCAAGCATTCCATGTTAACTAATCTACGTAATGCATCATAATTAACATGGCCTAATCTACCATGGCACACATTAGAAGACTCAAGCATATAAGTAGAAGAGTTTTTCTTATTACGTACAATTGTCATTACATTCATTTTGAAGAGCCCATCGCTCATATATCCCTTTCCCACGTACATCCCAGATTTAGTGAGGACAAACCTGTCTGACTCAAATACAAGTTTAAAACCCTTCTTACTCAGTAGTGAGCCTGATACCAGATTCTTACGAATATCGGGTACATGCAGCACATTGTTGATGGTGAGTTCTTTTCCAGAAGTCATCTTCAATACCACCTGTCCTTGGCCTTCAACCTTAGAGGTGGCAGAGTTGCCCATGAAGAGTTGTTCTCCGGTTGGTGCTTGATAAGTGGAGAACATCTCTTTAATAGATCAAACATGTCGAGTGGCCCCTGTGTCCACCCACCATTCTCTGGTGTTACCAACCAGATTGACTTCTGAGACCACAGCAGAAAGATTGATGTCTGAAACATCAGTGGAGAGAGTGTCCAATTCTGTCATGTTGGCCTGCGCAGGTTTCTTACTTGTATTGCCTTGGTCCTTGCGCTTACGACAGTCCTTAGCACGGTGGCCTGGTTTGTCGCACACATAGCATTTCCCTTTGAACTTCTTGTTGTCATTGGGACCTTGTTTTGGACCGTTGGGATTGTTCTTCCTCTTCTTGGGATTCTGCCCATGTTCCACCACATTTGCCTTAGCTTCTGTGAAGGTTTTTCCTGCTTTCTTTTCAGAAGCACGATTGTCTTCCTCTATCCTCAATCTTATTATCAGGTCTTCAAGTTTCATCTCCTTTCGTTTATACTTGAGGTAGTTCTTAAAGTCCTTCCAAAGTGGTGGCATTTTCAATGATTGCTGCCACTTGGAAAGACTCACTAAGAGACATTCCTTCTGCATGTATTTCATGGAGGATTACTTGAAGTTCCTGAACTTGATTGATAACCGCTTTGGAATCGTTCATCTTGTAGTCAAGAAATCTGCCAACAACGAATTTCTTCATTCCGGCATCTTCAGTCTTGTACTTTTTATCAAGTGAATCCCATAATTCCTTAGCAGTCTTCAATGAACAGTACACATTATATAATGTGTTGTCTAGTCCATTGAGAATGTAATTTCGACAGAGGAAGTCAGCATGCTTCCAGGCTTCTACAGCAGCAACTACTTGCTTGTCTGTTTCACATTCTTTCAAAGCAGGAGCTTCTTCATGGAGGAACCTAGCCAAGTTCAGGGTGGTGAGATAGAACAACATCTTCTGTTGCCATCTCTTGAACTCAGTACCATTGAATTTTTCAAGTTTCTCCCCATGGTTCACCATAACAGGGGTAGGGGTAGTGACTGGAGTATTCTTCTCAATACCCATGTCTGTTTAAAAAAAAAAAAACAGAAATCACTTAAACAGAGTAAACTGCAGAATTAAACAACTAATAGTACTGTAAACAGTAACTCAGACTATATGGTAACCTGTAACTGGTTACTGAAGACTGAGGCAAACAGACAACAATTTACAGAACAACCTGAAGTTCTGTAACTTAATGAATATAAAGAATGAAACTCAGTTTTACACTACTAGTTTCAAAAACAGAAGAAGAAGAAACCAGTAGAAAACTGACATAAACCGAAACAAAAAATACTGAAGTAAACAGAGAACAGAATGTACTCAGAACTTTAAGAAGAATTTTGTCTTAAGATTGTTAGATCCGAGTACAAGTACTTCAGCATTTTAGGAGAACAGTTTATATTAAAATGAAAGTAAACAACACTCTGTTTTTAATGTAAAAGAACTTACTGTTTGAAGGCAGGAAAACAGTACTCTGATGTTGTAGTTAGCAGACCAGAGATTCGCAGATGATCAAGGCTAGTGTTAACACTATGTCCTTAAGACAAAATTCGCCCCCCGCAATGGTGCTTACGAGCTTCAATGACGTCTGTCTCCCAGGATACAATGATCTTTACCACAACAGTTGCAGCACTACAAACTGTGTGACTGTCGAACCAGTTAGTGCACAATTACTCTCTCTTCTTGACTCTATGCAAGTGCAGCAGCATCAGTGAAAATGGAATGATTGAATGATCAAAACAGCATGAAACGAGATGCTTAAATCAGGTCTCTTCACAGGGGCTGCATCTGTTCAGAACAGTGACTATTCACTTGAACAGATGCTTCTTCTTAGGACACACCCTTTCAGATGCGAATGGGTACACCTCTTTGCACACACCTCTTGGACATGGACACACCCCATTTCGAAAAAGAGAATTTTATTAAATAAAATTTCTCCAAAAATATAAATGGGTAGTGGGCCGAGCCAGGCCCAACTCGCGTGTGAAGCCCAAGCCCAGGCTCGGTACGGTGCGGTGCGGGGCGGCGCGCGTGTGGTGGTGACCCTACCTTGATCTAGGTCCTCCCTCCCCCACAAAAGTGGGGTGCCCCTTGGGGCTTATCTTATACTACCAAGGTAAGTATATTTATACCCAAGGGAAGTTTTGCTCCCAAGCAATGTGGGATACAAGCTTACCACTTCCTTTTATTTCCATGTTTATCATGTTCAAGTAGTGGTGTTAATGAGGCAATTTCTCATTCATATCTTAATGGATTAGAGCAACCCAATACATGTCATTAAACTACTCATAGAGTAGATTACATTCCCATGTATTCCCACCTAAAAGGATAAGTGGGTCCCACGTTTATTTTGGCTCAAAGATGACCAAAATAATGGGTCATTCTAACCATTTTTCCAACACAGCTCACTAGCACTAACACTAGACACGTTGGATGGACTACGCGCTACACATGCATATGGCCTTTCCACTGTCACAGTTTGCTTGCCCTAGCACTCTGTGCTTGTACACCTCACTAGCACTGACACTAGACACGTTGGATGGACTCCACACTACACATGCATAGGCCTTTTCACTCACTATGTTCACTCGCTATGCTTGAGTACACTCTCTATGCACCACACTCACCCACTATTTACATACACTCTCACTCTAGAGCTCCATACACCTGGTACTAGGGCAATGATGTTTGTATTGGGAAGTCCCACATCCCACATCGCCTAAGTAATAGGCTTGATATATCTTAATATACCTGTAAGAGCCTTTCACCTATAGGTTTAAGCTTTTGGGTTGATATATGGTTTATTACATGGTATCAGAGTGGGTTTCGATCCTGGTGTTCTTGTGTAGCCCACGTGACAGGTCCGTCCATGAAATCTGTTGGGCCTGCACGCAAGGGAATCGCTTAAGTAATATGCTTGACATATCTTAATATACCCGTATGGGCCTTCCACCTATAAACGCACACCAAATGGTGTAACACTCCCATATTTATAATCTCCAAGGATCAACGACGGTGGGAACGTATGGTGATCAAATGGAGATGATGTCGGTTTGAAGGTGCGTTCTGGACAAAGCTAGACAGTGTTGTTTAATAGAATTTTGGCCTTAAGTTGAATGGGCTCCCCTGCCTATGTATGCTTCAACACCTGGCCCCGTCCAAAATATCAATCATATTGTATTTTTACAAAAGGTTGGGTCAAGGGCTGTATTTCAAGCCTGTGGCATGATCTAGGTCTAAAGTTAGGCCCGATAACTAAATGGATCAGACTTGGAAGAGCCAAGTTACACCCCTACAATGGGCTGAGCTTTTATGGTGGGCTTATAAATGGCCCACTTTAGGCAGCAGATGGATATATTTGGAAGCCTACTGTTAGACCCTGGCTGAACAACGAAGCCTGTTTAATACATGTGTGCAGACCTAGATGCTGTGATGATTGTTGTTGTTGTTGGTTTTGTGATTGATTACAGGGCAGTGAATGAGGAGTATGCCAAGCAGATGATGGGAGTGGTGGACAAGGTACTTGGTAACCTTTCATTGGGGCTAGGACTGGAAGAAAGGGTGCTCAAAGATGCAGTGGGTGGCGAGGGTCTGGAGTATCTTTTGAAGATAAACTACTACCCACCCTGTCCTCGCCCTGACCTTGCATTGGGTGTGGTAGCCCACACTGACATGTGTGCTGTCACCATTCTAGTACCCAACGATGTGTCTGGCCTCCAGGTCTTCAAAGATGACGTCTGGTTCAATGTCAAGTACATCCCTGATGCTCTCATTGTCCACATTGGAGATCAACTTGAGGTGCGCCCTTAATCGCTTGTTACTAATACAAAATACTAATAAGATTGGATAAATGATGAGTTCAGATTAGATTAGGATTACGATTGCATTAGCTTTACAAATAAGTTATCTATTCTAAACTCATTATCATATTATAGGGGGATTTTATCCTATGGATTTTCCCGCGTGTGGACATCCACATTGTCATGGTGGTTGTTGCAGTGACATTCATGGGGGTCCCTTTTTTGACAAGGCACATCTTTAATGTGCGGATCACTCGTCCCATCTGGATGTTCTTATAGAAGTAAAATTCTCCCTATGTCATATGCAATCTACTAAATATTACTTTACCAGCAACCATAACGTCATTGTTAGGTGGTGGGTCTAACTATTGGCCGACCAAGGATTTTCGTTTGAGGGAGATGGACTATTACCATAATATAATTTTCTTCATTATTTTATCATTACTTATTGACTTAAAAGGGCTACGACTTATCTAGTTATAGGGCACGAGCTGTCCGGCCCTAGCCCCTTTCGGGTTTTTTCGAGGTCCATGGGCGCAAATGGCCCTGACGCCTAATACATGGGTCCGCCTCCGGCCTTAACCCAAGTTCAACACCTCACTCACCTGAGTTGAAACATGTTAACCCGAAATCAAAACAACAAAGTTAAATTAGATTGGGGTCAATGGGTCAAAAATAAAAGTTATGAACTCGACGTATAAGGGGCCCTTTATTTATGAATTTTGATGGAAACGTGTTTTTTTTTTTTGGATGCAGATATTAAGCAACGGCAAGTACAAGAGTGTATTGCATAGGACTACTGTGAACAAGGAGAAAACGAGGATGTCATGGCCGGTGTTCTGTTCCCCTCCAGAAGAACTGGTTTTGGGCCCACTCCCTCAGCTCACTAATGATGATAATCCTCCAAAATTTAAGACCAAGAAGTACAAGGATTACCAATACTGCAAGCTAAATAAGCTTCCTCAATAGAAAAATGACCCGACTAACTAGCTGTACGTTGGGTTGGTACGAGCTCTGCCCTTTTATACCATAGATGATGTATGGTTGTGTGTCTCCACTATCTTCATAGTGGAAATGAATAAAAAGGTGCTTGGCGTGTGGAGTCCTCCCACATTAGGGTTTCGTCTTGTTTGACAGAACATGTGAAAGTTTCCATTTTTCTGTAAAACAGTGTGAGTGTGTGTGTCTGTGCACGAGTCTAGAATGTGTTGCACAACCGAAATGTTAGATTTCGATTTGCTAGACTTCATTCCAGAGTCCTGCTTGATTGTTGTATTATTTTTCTCCCTAAATTGATTATGTGTGCGAAAAGCAATGAACAATTAAGTAGGAAAAAGCGTGTCCCTTGGCGAATTGCAATGCGAATGGCTTATATATGTTCGATTAGTCCACAATGGATCTGAAATCAATGAACAATTAAGGGCACGTTTGTATAACAACATTATTTTTCTTCAAAATGTAAGAGTTAAAGTGAGATGTTTTTATATTGAAATCTTATTTTATTTTTTTATACAAACGCTTTTGACTGCTCTTCCACAAAAAAATAAAAAAAATAAATAAGCATTAAAACTATGGCACCTTTGCAAATCTATAAAATAAAAATTGCTATTGATTTGGGGTCGGAAGGGGAGGAAAGGCAACTTTTGCCAACTTGTGGTGTTCTTGGAACACAAACTAGACAATGGTGGGAGCTCCCCATTGTCCATTTCAACCAGTACCTCTAAAAAAGGGGTCGTATAGCTTTGGGAGGTCGTCATGTCAGTGAGATTTAGTGCCGTAAATTTTTCTCTTCCTTTTTAGCCGCCCATGCACAATTAGATGTAAAATCGTTGAAGCATGTCTAATCAACGTGATTCAGCACAACCCCTTATGAGCCTTCTTTTTAGGTCGACATTATAATAGCTGGAGTTTTATTTATGATGATTTATATCTTAGGTCATGTAATGCCCAGTATAAAGTTTAGTTTTCTATTAAAGCTATGATGATGTTTGATAAAGTGAAGGATTTAAAAACCTTAATTACAAATATGATCAATTAGTCACTCTCATATCATCTTTACTACAATGTTAGGTGCTTAGAAAAATATAGGATCTTACACCCCATTGATCTACCACTTATCCCAAAATCAATCGGTGATAGGAAACGACACAACAATAGTTTTATGGTGAGGGCGAGGATTTGATCACAATTATGATCGCTCAGGAGGGAGGATGGATATTGACCACAACAAAAAAGACTCACTCATCACCCTTATTATACATAAGGGGGTTTGATAGTTTTTATAGTTGTTGCTTTGTTGACTACGAACATGGATAGTGTGGGGGGTTTATGAGTAGAGTAATAAAAGAAAAGTAAAAGTAATGAAAAAAAAGAGGGCTTAAGGAGTGGGTAGGGTGGTTGAGATTTGGCAAGACTGTCTATGTTTGCAAAATTGTGAAGGTATTTCTTTATTAGCTTGTTTGGTAACACCCAAGGCTTACGTAGATCGAAGGGTTCCTCACTACCCTTAGAGTGATTTCTCACTGAGGATTTGTATAGTTGAGGATTACATTTTGATATTGTTGCGTAGATATACATATAAGTGGAAAAAAAAAAGTTGTTTTGATGTGTAAATCTGTGAACATAGAGATTTTCACATCCTTTGGATGGAAAACCCTAAGGGCATGTTTGTGTAGCCCATTTCCGGGGAGAAGTTTGTAGTTTTATGCGGAAAACTTCTTTTTCATGTGTTTGGTGCGATAGTTTTCCGCTGAAATGCTTTTTCGCCACGTCAGCTTTTTCCTTCCTAGCCATGGAAATAGACTTCCTATGGGGGGGGGGGGGGGGGGTATGGGAAGTCCATTTCCACGGAAAACTGACCCCCCAATTTTCTCTCTCTCACCCTCACTCCACCCAGCCACCCTCTTTCTTCCTCTTCCCCTCCCAACCTCACACACCCCACATACATACCAACCCACCCACCCAATAGTTTTCACTAAAGAAATCCATAACTACACCAAACAACATTAGCACTAATTCATCAAGGAAAACCTTTTTGCACCAAACATAAAATTTTGACTTCCGCGGAAAAACTTTTCCAAATAATTTGAAACTCATGGATTTTGCTGACGTGGCAATTTCTAATTTTCACGAAAATTACATGTACACAAATGTGCCCTAAAAAAAAGTCTAAATCCTTTTAGTGCACATTTGGTCCAAAGGATTCTTTCATTCCCCCGAAACCATGCTATCTTCATTGAGGATTTATGAGGGGAAGAGTCATTGCATCCCACGTTTTGAAAACACCCAAAAGGAGTCGCTTAACTCAAGGGGCTTCTTTTCCTCTGTGAATTTGAAAAATACGATGGGGGTGAGGTGGAGACCGAGAAATTGATTGAAGAGAAGATCTTTTCCTTATGGGTTGGGAGGAATTGAAAAGCCCCCACTTTTTTCTCTTCACCCAAATATGGGTTTTTCCTTGGAATTGAGAAAAACCATGGAGGATCCCTCTCCAAGAATGTTTCCCAAACATGCCTTCAGGATTTCTAATTGTGGAATGCAAGTTTTATGCCACTTTGTGGGAAGCAAAGATATTTCTACTAATTTAGCTGCCAAAAGTGACCTGCCATAATGATAGGATTAGCATATTGATCTGTACTTGATACTCTTCATGTAGCCAGGGGTGGTCATGGATCGGGCCAGCCCAAGCCCTACCCAGGCCCAGCCGGGCTTGGGCCTTAAGTTTTAATACTCGGGTTGGGCCTGGATAATCTCTGGGCCTATTTAATATCTGGGACATGGTCGAATTAAGTGGTAGAAAGCCCGAAGCAGCCCTTTGTGGAAGGGAGGAATCACATTCTCTCAACATCCTAACCAGATGAGCTACAAGTTGGATTCACTAAAAATCTCCCCTTTTCTTTGTAAAATTAAAATACACCTGGGCTCAAGCTTAACCTATTCTAGGTGGCCTGGGCTCGTGCCAAATACTAATGGCCCAAGTCAGGCCTGTTGTTAAAAATCAGGGCCGGGCCTTGACATTGCTCAGCCGGGCCATGAACAACTTCGTTATATTTTAAGATCTAAAGATTTGAAATGTCGCTTTCTGCTGTTCAATCGGAGTGTCGATGGGGCCAGTCAAGAGCGCAAGTTCGTCTTTTAGCTTGGAACGACATCTCGACATCGAATATTTCATGAAAGCAATCAAGGACCCATTCTGGGCCTGGGTTCAGCTCTTAAAATTTTAGTACTTGGATCGGGCCTGGATTTAGAATTTGTGCCCACTTCGATTAAGTGATAAGAAACCGAAAGCCCAACCCACCCCATTTAAGTAGTGCTTTTAGTTTGGCGACTTGACATGTGAAAGCCCGGCGCGGACTCGGCTTGACATTATTGAAGAGGGCTGGGCTCAGGCCAGAAACTTATGGTCCATCTCGGGCAGGGCTAAAAATGGGCATGTGTTTCTAACATCTGGCCTAGCCCTACTACCACAGCCAGCCTGGCCCGGCCCACCAACACCCCTAAAGCACAAGCATCCCTCTTAGTGGATGTCAATCCATGTAGCACAATTTGGAAAGGTCAAAACCAGTAAGATAGTTCTCTGCAGCAGCGCAAGTGCTGCAACCCATGTGGTTTTTAACTATTTTAGCTCTTTAATATAGAGGGGAAAAACTATGCCAGCACCATCTTCGAGCGGCCAAGCACATGCCCCACATGAAACTTTTTTAAATATCCAAGATCAGAACCATTTGATGGCCGTGATCATGCACATATCTTTATCACGTGACTCGAAATTTTGGCCCATCTAGATGACCATATACCAGAATCAGAGATTCTACCGACAAAGCAAGTTACAAACAAACAAGCAAAATCTTCACTATCACTTTTTCATTCATTCTTCCATATTACAACAAGACTCCAAACAAGAAGTAAAGAAACCAAACTTTCCTAGTGCTTGTCAACACAAACTAAAAACAAAACCGAGACGCAACAGAACACAACAGAGGAAACGCGAGAGCACTCAAACGAGAAAAAACTCTCATTCCTCAAACGACTTTAACCTCAATGTTCTTCGGCTGCTTGGGCTCTGGAGGCGGGATCTTCTCAACAGTAACAGTAAGCACCCCATTATGACAAACAGCCGTGATAGCATCTGTCTTGGCGTTTTCAGGCAGCTGGAACTTCCTCATGAACTTGCCGACCCTGCGCTCCATTCTCACGTACTTGGCGCCTTCCTTGTCTTCGTTCTCTCGCTTTCGCTCGCCGCTGATGGATAGGATGTTCCCCTCCTCGATCTGGACCTTGATGTCCTGAGATTTGAGGCCAGGCATGTCGACAACGAAGATGTAGGAGTTGGGGTACTCTATGATGTCGACGGGGGTGGAGGCCATTGCCTTGGCGTCACGTACGTAGGTTCGGGTTGGTGCGTTGAAGGACTTGTCAATCTCGTCTGGGACGTCCAGCATGTGTTGGATTGCTGAAAGGATAGGGTTCTCCAGACCCATGATTCTAAGATCCATTGCAAAACAAAGAACAGAAAGATATAGAAAGAGAGTGTGTTTTTTTTTTTATAGGTTGGTTTGGCTTTTGATTTGGGATTGTCTGTAAACTTCGATTCGGTGATCAGAATGGGGAATGAGATTGGATGTTTTATATAAGGAGAGAGGAGTTTTCTAGACATGGACAAGATCATCCAAGGGGGTGGATGGGACTGGTTTACAAGTTGCAGGCGATATCACTTTTGATCAGGAGCAGTGAATGTGTAATGTATCCTAGTTTTCATGTATTTTGAATTAGAAAATGTTTGGGGAAGTCATAGAAACAGCCAGACAGAGTAGGATAGGGTGTACATTCAATTATGTGTTAGACGGATCTGTTTCTCAATCCAGATCAAATATGAGGACGGTTCAATTTATCATCAACTGGAATTCATATCTGCAGTCTAGTTCAGTATCTGAATAAAAAGTGGAGCTCACTGCTCATTAGCCATAAAAGTTTATGCAGATCAGAATTTATTAGGGGTTCCAAGTTTAGACTAGTCCGTTTATGGCCCAATTTGCAGTCTGGGGCTTTCACTAGATGGACCATGGACGGACATGGTTGAGATACATGGTCCATGAATCACCATTGAATCAGCTGCATGAACAGACGACGTGGCCCATTTCCCCTTGTGGGGAAAGGGCATCATCTCCTCTCTTCTCCTCTTGTTGTCGTCTTGAGATGGGCCCATGTGTTAACATCTGGGCCCATCATTGGACAGCTGTGTCACCGGCACTGACCTGTGTCCAGATCCAAATTTCTACGTGGGTCTTAGACAGAATGCCATGGGCATTCATTAATGTGAAGCAGGCAGGCTGGATTTTACAAATTTTTTTCTATGCATGCATCCGATATAGTTGGCAAGTTTCAACGAGCAACTTATATCTTCTAGCTGCTTAGAAATACCTCTCAGTGAACACATCTATTATCAATTCATGCCTCACACTCTTTAAGGTCATGTTTGGAAATCAAGTCTTTGATGAAGAGATTTTCGCTTTTCAAAAAGTATGTGAAAAATTCATGTTTGATAATTGTAAATTCTTAACTTGTGCGGGTTTGCACACCGGAACTAGTTTTTTGCAACGATATGCATCGATATCAACCAATCCTCAATTATAGAAATCCTTAGTGAGAAATCCCTATTCCAAGAGCAATGGGGATTCTTTAGATATGCGGATTCCTCCCCCATTATCAAACGTGCTATAATTATCTTGAATTGGTACTAACTCTAGTTTCATATTTAATTCATAGTATATTATATTCATTATAAAGATTTAATGTTATAAGAATTGTAACTTTAAGATGTCATTAAACTATAATGATTCTATTTTAAGGGATAAAATGATCTGATTTAGATGTCCAAGTTCATATTCACAATTAGACCTTTCCATATAATTATATCTCATTAAAATCGACATGAATCGAGTATGGTGAAGTGAAGTGAAGTGAAGGGTGACTTTAAGCGACAGCAAAAGAAGTGGGGTCGAATAAAAAAACCAAATTTAAAAAATCACCTCTTCTTTTTTCTTTTAAAAAGTAAAAATGATACCTGCTCATCCTCCTATTAGGATGATTGAAGTTTCTGTTATTTTTTTAATATGTGAAAATATTCAATTGAGAACTAGTTTTTACCGTGCATACGTGAGAACTATTAGTGGGGCCCGCCTAGCAACAAATTCAGACCGTGCAAAAATAGGAACCCCCTCATAGTCACTAATGCCGAGGTTTGACAACCATTTAAATGGACTGGATCGTTGGATGGAGGCTTGAGTTTTTCTTTCTAAAATGAATCCATTAAATTCACGGGCCACTGATGAAGGGGTCAGGGCCATGGAATTAGGGTCAAACTTGATATTGGGGGTGGTCCTAGATAGATCTTTCCATCCTCTATGGTCCCATCCCTAGATGGGATCCACAAATGGGGCCCATAAAAAGTTTTCACAAACCTCGTGAGAACAGTTCTCATTAAAACAAAACTCACGCAGATATATATATATATATATATATATATATATATATATATATATCTTATTGAGAAAGGCTCCTGTCATGAGAGTATCTCTCACCAGACTCATTTAACGCTGGTCACCATTTTTTTTTTTACTTTTTTGCTCTGAATCCCATGATATCATAGCTTTTATGCAGCATTTTAAGGAATTTTTTTTTCAAATGATGAATTGGGAAATGATGATCAGTTGTGAATTTACTTTTTACAAAATGTCAATTTTCATGTTCTATTAAAAATAAATTTATTTACTATTTGTAAAAAATATATGATATAGAAATTGATAAATCCCATGATATCATGGGATATGGTTTAAAAAAAAAATATTATATAAATTTATGTCATGAAATTGAAAAAATAGAATTTAAGATGAATCAATATCAAAACCCTTTGTTTGATCGTGACCGTTTGTTGTAGTGCAGCAGAAGTGGGAACAGTTTGTGGAATTTTTTTGTACTGTGGATACAACTGACGGTGATAGAGACGCACTATTATTATTAACCATAGAAACATCATAACTGAAAGGCGACCTGTTCACCCGCACCCGGTAAACCTTCCAATCTCATTCCATGAGAACAGTAATAGTGACTACATAAAACGCTAAGAGTATTACATCCCGGGTCGACCTGATGAATGGCCCGGACATATTATTTAGCGATGCCTGCCCCGGATCCGAGGAACCCGATTACAATATTCATCCTCAAATTTTCAGAACATGAGATAAACAAGCCGGGGACGGAGCTTGAATAAAAACCACACTAGGTCTGCTGGGCCTACCGACACTCCACTCTCAGCACAAGTTTGGGAGTCTAGATGACGTGATCACATATCGCAGTTGATATAACTAGATTTCATAGTCTAAATCAGCCTAAAGAAAATCACTTAGTTTTCTAGATGATATGGTGGACTGTTATTGTAAATCATGATAAAGGTATGGCAACAACGGTAGGTGATTCAGACTCCTATCTGCGTACGACTTCCCGGGGTTTCAATTTTACAAAGTTAGTCTTGGCTCTATCTAGAGAAGTTGACCAAAGGAAATTCCTCATCAATCTTTCAATTAAAAGACAAGTTTTTCTTGGGATGGGAATTGCCAAAGAGATGTGGAGAGGGATGGAGGAGAGCACATGATTAATCAAAGTTAGTCTACCAGCAAAAGAAAGGAGTTTAAGCTTCCAGCCTGCAAGCCTAGACCTAATAGAATCTAAGATCTTTTCAAAGAGGCCATGCTTGGGGCTACCAAAGAAAAATGGGACTCCCAAGGTAAGTAGAGGGAAGGGCAGCCTGGGAATAGATAGGAAATCAGTTATGAAGTTTGCTCTTCTGACTGTGACCTTACCTACAAAGAGTTGGCTCTTTTGAAGATTGAAAAGCTGTCCCGAGGAGTCTTGGTAGATGTTGAGAAGGCTCTGAAGGCTCCTAAGACTTCTCTTGAAGGCCTTGAGAAAAACCAGAATGTCATCAGCATATAAAAGATGGTAGGGAGATGACTGAACAAGGGAAATATGATCAATCTTGTTTTCTTGTCTGAGAAGTTCAATATTCAAACTCAAAATCTCATCCGCAAGGATGAACAGATAAGGAAATAGGCGGTTACCTTGCCTCAAATTGCAAGAAGATCCGAAGAAACCACAAGGGCTTCTATTAATCAAAATTGAACGAAACCTCTGCCCGTGCTAACTAGCTCTCTAATTAAGTTGATCCAGTTCGAGGAAAAATTGAAAAACTGAAGGGCTCTGAAAAGAAAATTCCATTAAAGTTTGTCAAAAGCCTTAGAAATATCAAATTTCAAATAGATTGATCCACCATTGACTTTCGAATTCAACTTTTGATAGAGATCGTGAGCGAGAGCTACATGATGATGAATGGATCTCCCCCTAACAAAGGCAGCTTAATTGGTGCTTCGAAATTAAGAGAGGAAGGATGCTAGAAAGCCTTTTTGCCAAGATTTTAGAGATGATTTTATATGAAAAACTTAGAAGGCTGATTGAACGGAAGTAATCAAAAGAAGTTGGAGACTGCTTTTTAGGGATGAGAGTGAAGAAATATGCATATGTGGCTCTCAAGAGCTTGTTTGTGGAGAAGAAGTGGGCGACTGCTGAAATAACAACCTTGTATAGTTTTTCTGGTGTCTTCTGTGTAGCCTTTTAGCTTTGGGGGAATTTTGCTCTTGTTCAACCTCCCCCCCCCCCCCCCCCCCCCCCCCCCCCCCCGTCCCCAAAAAAAAAAAACCCACCTTGCATGTGAGCTAAAGAACTCCATCTCCATCAAATCACTACCATCAACTGCTTCTCTAGGATTCAAGCTTTTCATTGATGCAAGTTTTGTTGAACCTCATCAGTTCTCCATCTCTAAATGAGTCTTTGAACTGATTAAAGTTAGGAAGGGGTTGGTTTTGGTTTAAAGGTTATAGTTGAGTTATTTAGCCTCTTTCATGCTTGTTTAATATAGTAATTTGATGGGTTTGGTTAAATTTCTAGGAGTTGGGGATTTGGAGCTAGGGTTTACGATTTTGAGTTTACCTTCAAGCAAAGGCAAATGGAAATAAAGATTTTGCAAATGATATGCATGTTTAATCTGAATTTACATCTTTAAATTGTGCAAATTTGTTATTTTGATTTCACATGAATTGATGATTTTTATATGTAAAATGGAATGGAATTGGTTAATGAATTGGATGGTATTGAAGGAGGAGATTTATGTGATGCTGTATAGGGCTGGGCCCTAATTCGAATTGTATATTTACAGGTGGAAGAAGAAAGGGGATAAAATCCTTTTAACTGAAGCCTATTCGAGCTTTAGAAATTCTCTTTTGGAACTTGTCGGTTAACTGAACTTGTTTATGCCGGTTGACCGACACCTGATACAAAGAATAGATAGATTCTGTCGGTTAGAATAACTAGATAATGTAAAAATGGTGATTTTGTTCATTCGGTTAAGATGTTGGTTACCTTTCGGTTAACCGAACTCACATAACTGCCAATTGATTTGTTTTCTTTTGAGAAATTGGTCTTTTTCATAGGATTTTATGACTTTTATGATACCCTTTGAAACCACTTTAGATGACTTATTACTTGTTTTAATGATACTTCTATTTTTCCTTTTTATATTGGATTTATGGATTTGATTATGTGAATAAAGCACCACTAAGCTATTTGTATTTCACGTACAAATGTATGGACGATTGTGCAACTCTGTATGAACTTATGGAACGGCTAATCACCATATAAAGAACCTATGAACGGGGAGTGATTAACTCTACGGTTGTGATTGGATCAATGATCCTATGACTAAATTATGAACAGGCTAATCACCTGGTAGATTGAGAACTTATGGACAGGGTAAAGACTCGAAATGCTGTGACTTATTGTCATGGTAAAAGCATAAGTTGTGTGTTTTATGATTTCATTTGATGTTATGAATCATGGATTTCAGTTGAAATTTATTGATAATTGATTTTTATCGCTTTTAAGTGCATAATTGTTACTACTTACGTATATCTACCTGCCAGCTCTTGTAGTTGATTGTATTATGCTGGATAAACAGGTACCAAGTCCACCTTTATCGAGGCGGTGGAGGAGGAAGACTTGTTTCAAACGGATCAGTTGTTGATGAACACGAGTGGTCACTACAAGAAAATATACATTTAGTGTCGAAGTTACACCGGCGGCCGTTCAAAATGTGACGCTATAAGACGACATTAACTTTAAAATTATACGAGCCCCGGTTGTTTGTAGTGCGCTGGACTCCAAGATCGCTCTCCCTCATCGATCCCTCTCTCGCCCTCTCCTGCTCACGCTCTCTCCGCTCGACGCCGAAAATACCTGTCTTCCTCATCGATCCCTCTCTCTTTCTATCGTCACTCTCACTCTCTCTCTCTGCTCCGGAGAAGACAAAGGTCTCTTCGTATCTCTTCCTCATCAACTCCCAGAAAGTACGACTTTTTCTCACTTCCCTCTCTGATTCTTCCCTTCTGATCTCGATTCTCGACTTCTTGATGGTTTCTGGATCATTTTCATCTCAAGGAGCTCGATCGACATCGATCTAGGGTTTCTCATCTCAGTCACGCCATCTTTTTTTGTTGTTTTTGCTTTGAAATTGGTTGGGATTTAGTGATACTTGATATCTGCTTCTGTTTCTGATCTTACCTTTCGCAGATCCTGTGAAAGACGTTGTTTTCATCTTGTAAAATGGTTGAGATTTAGTGATTTTTGGGGAATCTGATGCTTTTGCTGTGTTTTATCGATCGGTTGAGATTGGATCGGTTGTTGTTGTTGTTATTGTTCTTTTGTAGCTTCTGCAATCGAATGATGCGAACGAGGCGAGGGCTCTGTTACCCTAAGATATGTAGAAAGAGAGAGGATGAGATGGTGATTTCGAAGGAGAAGAGGCGGAGGAGGAAGGATTTATGCGAAGGAGGAGTTGAGAATCTCCGCCGGAAGAAGATGAGGCCGGCGCCAGAGAGCGCCGGAAGATCAGATTTTTTTGACGGATTGCCGGATGATCTCGTCGTCTGCATCCTCTGCAAGCTTAGCTCCTCTGCTGGATCTCCGTCGGATTTCACCAATGTTCTTATTACCTAATTACGCTCTCTTCTTCTATCTATTCGATTCTGGATTGTTTTCTTTCCGGCTTTTGAGTTTAGATCTTGAGCAAGCGTTTTTTTATCGAATTAGTTTTGATTCGATGGGCGTGTTTGGATCTGAATATTGAAAGAAAAGAAGCTGATTTGATTTGTTTTTTAGTTTCTGTTTTTTTTTTGGAACAGATGCAAGAGACTCAATGGATTAGGTTTGCATCCACTCATGTTAGGGAAGGTTTCTCCAAAAGCTCTTGCTGTAAGAGCGAAGAAATGGTCCGAATCTGCTCATCGATTCTTGAAACTCTGTACTGAAGCCGGCAACATCGAAGCCTGTTATATTCTCGGCATGGTCAGTTCCTCTCTTTCCCTCTCTTCAATTCATGAAAAATTCGTCACGAAACCGCAAATCATTTTCGTATAATCTTGTTTTGGAACTGTTATCCTACTATAGAAAGACTCGTTTTTAGTTGCTATCTTCTAGACTTGTGTGTGATGATGATAGATTCACATTTTAGGTCTCTTTTGTAGCTCTCTCTGAAAAAGAGACAGTGTATGTTTGCTGTATGTTTGACAGCAAAGGATAAGCTATTAATTATTATTATTTGCTGATGTACCAAATTAGCTCAAGAGACGTGTGCAGGAGGAGAATAAGAGGTGTGTTGTTTCTTAAACTAAGCTTTGTATTTGGTCATCAGATTCCATCTAATTTAGTAAAAGAGTCATCATCAATTGTAAGGACGGTTAGGAGAGTCTAATTCGAGAAACGGGTAGAATAGTTTTTCAAGTCAATAGGTCCCAAAGCTTAGTGATCACTTACTGCCAATAAACAAGCATCACCCATGGTTCAGTGCTGTTGGCATGAGGACCCCCACCAAAATCTTAAAACTTAGACATCCATCCAAAGCCATAACACTCTCTCTATAACTTTACTGGAAGGGTCCATGGGCTGCTGAAGTACACCAAAATCTTGATAAGGTTTCATAGCAGAAATGCTGCTGAAGTACACTAATAATAGATAGGTTGCGTCTTTCTGTCATAGATATGTCAACATTGGGCTGATTTGTATTGGTCACGTCATTTTTCATAAAGGTGGAATGTCCATCTTGTTTCAGAATTGTAATTTCTTTGTTACATGGTTGGATAAGCCTGTCTCAGATTTATCAGGCTTTTCTACAACAACATTATAGTCCTATTGGATCAAGATATGTAACTAGTGTTATATTGTTTGCTTGTAACAAATTATGCAACAGTATATAATGAAATACTTTTTTACATTTTTTTTCCTACTGGAAGCCCTATATAAATTTATGTTTACTTCGAATTTGCTTTGGCTTTGGCTCTTGTATCTTCTAGTCCTTCAGAGACTTCGCTCTGTACCTGCTTCTATCCTTACTTTTTTTACTAATTCCTGGTTTGGTATAAATTAGATCATATCTGTTTTTGGAGTTCTTACAACATGTTGTGGGGATTGGGCTCCTGTTTACTGCTGAAATATTGGGAAATCATACCCAATCACTTATGAGAGATGGGGTTCTACTTCCACCAGATGGAATGTTGTGGCCTTTGACAAGTACAATTTAGTAAAAGAGTCATCATCAATTGTAAGGACGGTTAGGAGAGTCTAATTCGAGAAACGGGTAGAATAGTTTTTCAAGTCAATAGGTCCCAAAGCTTAGTGATCACTTACTGCCAATAAACAAGCATCACCCATGGTTCAGTGCTGTTGGCATGAGGACCCCCACCAAAATCTTAAAACTTAGACATCCATCCAAAGCCATAACACTCTCTCTATAACTTTACTGGAAGGGTCCATGGGCAAATTTGAATCAAACGTCTCTTGCCACAAGGGACTATAACTATACCCATGCTCAATGGATGAATAATCTCCAGAGCAAAAGGTAGAGTAGTCTCCTCCATATACAAATTCACCCATCTCCACATCATCCCCACAAGTTTCCACAAACCAATTGCCCATTTCATCACAGTGAGAGTTGGTAACAATATCCATATCAACCCAATCGAATGGATCATTGATTTGGCCATCATCCAATCCGACGGTTCCCAATACATGATCCATCCAATGTTCATGATCTACATACTCTGGCTCAGCTAGACCGCCAATACCGCCGACTGAATTGTGATCAATCTCCGCTTCGAGGGACATGGTGTTTGCTCTTGCAGAATCATCACCCTCATCTTAGTCTGTATGTATCTAATTCATTTTGTAGTCTGGAACTACAGATTGAAGTGATGTTGAATAACATGATAAAATGTCAGATCACCATGTGAAAGAAACCGCTTAACAATGAATGTCACTCAATGTGAGTAATATTTGGGCCATTTGCTACCAATGTTTGGTTGTCTTGATCCAGCAGTCTCTACCATGAGCTCCACTTACAATACTGTCACTTGTTTACTCTCTCTCTCTCTCTCTCACATCTTGACTAGATGTGCCAAAATTTTCTTTTTTCAGGCACCAGATGTTCATAGATCTGCATGGAATCTATTGAAGGTGAGACCGTTTTGTTACACTTCTTAGTCCTTAGCAGTACCAACGTTCTGTTTTATGATCACACCAACCCAAAAAATAAAATAAAAGCCAGTTCTCTTTATCCTTCTCTTGTGACTGTCATCCACTGTTCCCCTACTGGTCCTCTAAACAGTTTTTCAACTCAGGGTGCAGATGGTGTTCTAGTACCAGGAGGTTTTGGTCAACGAGGTGTGGAAGGGAAAATTCTTGCAGCAAAATATGCTCGAGAGAATGGCATTCCGTTCTTTGGCATTTGTTTAGGGATGCAAATCGCCGTCATTGAGTTTACACGCTCTGTTCTAGGTCTGCAAGATGCTAACAGTACAGAGTTCAATCTGGACACAAGATGCTAACAGTACAGAGTTCAATCTGGACACAAAGAATCCTTGTGTTATATTTATGCCAGAGGTGGATTTCAGTTTTCCCCGCTTATATGGAAATTTCATTTTTTTCATTATTTAGATAACACTATCAAATCTTCCACTGCATGAGTAAGGGACTAAGGCTCCATATTTGCAGGGTTCAAAAACTCATATGGGAGGCACCATGCGTCTTGGATCAAGGAGGACATATTTTCAGGTTCACAACTGCAGATCTGCCAAGTTGTGAGTGCTAATATTCCCTTAATTGAATATGTATCTTTTTATTTTATTTTCTTTTCTTTTTTGCTTGTGCTTTGTTCTTATTAAGTACTGAATAACCTGTCAATTTCAAACAAAAACAAAAAAAAGGGGGGAAAAGCCACAATATCTAATATATTTTGCTAATGTCATCTATCAACATACCCATAGCCTGAAAAAATGGACTGCTGGATAAACTATGTTGGTCCAGTTCCTTGGCCCAACAATCGGGCCAGAACAGTAATCTATTGTGTCAAACTCAGCCTTTTTTTAACTATCCATTTGTTTCATATACTGGGCTAGCTAATGAGTAATCCAACAGCATCCACATAGGGGCCCACTTAAGGGACAACTATGATCTTGCATTTTTTTCACCTGGGCATATGCACCTTGTGTGAACTGTGTTGGTTTCCATCCACATAGAACTTGGAATTTTAGCAGGGCTGTTTTACCAACATTATAAAATTACTAACTTACCATTAAAAAAAATAAAATAAAATTACTGCCTTCTACTATATGAACACTTTTTTCCCTGCTATTTGTTAGATATGGGAATGTTAACTATGTAGATGAGCGCCATCGTCATAGATATGAGTTTTGTGTCATCACTCTGAATAATTTTTTTCCTGTCCTTAACCCTTTTTAATTTTTATTTTCAAAGCAGTTGATGCTTGCTATATATGTTACCTCAGTTGTCCATTTATTATATGCTTTATTGTTTGGTTCTAGTAGCAGTATGTCACTGGAAAATGGAACTTTTTGTAGGTTAATCCTGATATGATACCACAACTTGAAGATGCTGGTATTTCCTTCGTTGGGAAGGATGAAACAGGCGCATGCATGGAGGTTTGTACCATTCACTTCAGCAGCTGCAAGATTTTACATTGCAACCATCACCTGAACAAGGTAGAAAAGGCAGTCAAAAGGATCATACCAAATCATGACAAAGGATCAAATGATAGGAAAGGATCAGGACATAATGATATTTCTGCCATGCATTTGCTTTCACTATACTTAGTGGACTGAAGTGCATTTGGCACAATGAAAAGGTCCAACCATAGCTTTTTATCTGGTCCCAGTGTGTGTGGGTCAACATTTCCATGTGAAACATGGTATTGGCGTGTGGAAAAAAGAAGGAAATGAAAAGGTGACAGAGAGGAGAAAAAGATATCAAGCAAAGCATTTTTATTAGTTCCCATTTCTCAACCATCAAGTTGGGCCTACTTCACTGTACAATTTGTTATGGGTTTTGCATGTTTGGTCATGTGGGTAGTAGCTGCAATCAAACCTGTGCCTTGGAGGAGACCCCACAGGTTTTAAGGCTGTGAGAGGTCCTCAAATAATATCCTTGCAAAATTTGGTAAATTTAGAAAATTCAGAGGCTAAAAAGGCATTTTACATCTTTTTGTACCTTCAGAAACCTTGCTCTTTAAAATTTTTAAGATTTGAGAAGTGGTGGAGTAACTGTAAAGTAACTTGACTTTAGTATAAATACAAGTGGGATTTGAGTATTAGCTATCTATGAAAACTAAACCCATTGATCATTGCTAGTAGTCCAATCAATTGACTATGTTTAATGAAGCTGAGTTTCTTTAGATGGTTATTAATTAAAGCCCTGCTTCATTTGACAAGACTTGGCATTGAATCTTATCTTGTTGCAAAAGCTGCAGAAGATCCACACATATGTTACAAATACAGGGCCCATATCAGCCTACTATTATCAGTATTTCTATTTAATATTGCCCTTCAATTTGATTTTCTTGTTGATAGTTGTACCACTGTGTGTGTGTATGTTTTTAGTTTTTGCAGGCTGGCATGTGTCCAATGTCATTTATTTAATGTAACTTGTGGGTTTGGTTTGGATGTTGATATGCAGTGTTTTGATGATGATGAATACAAGGACAAGGAGATATTGTGATATGTAAAAAGGTTTAAAGCCAATGAAATGGAGGCCCTCTACCATTCACACTGATTTGTAGCTTGTTGCCCGGGCTGTGGGCATAAATTATTGATATTTCTATCTCTCCCATCCTAAAGAGGTATGCCCCTTTGAAATCCTATGTATCTGATTTGGATGATAGGGTTTCAATCATGTAATCTATTACTATTTGAAAATGAAGAACTACACTTATTCTTATAAAAAAAAAAAAGGTTTAAAGCCACGGTCACAATGTAATCTGATGTCACGTTACATTCCTTTGGAATTAAAACTTAGTGGTCATGTTTTATTATAATTATGCTAAGTTTTCTCTTTAGATGACAAGTCTTAAGTATTTTATTGTTGACCATAGCTTTTTGTTTGGGTGAATCCTTCAGTTGGCATCATGTGTTTGCACATGATTGTACAGGTGTGCTTGATCGCAATAGGTTGTGTGTTTTGCACTTCGTTTAGGACAGATGACCTTCAGATTGGGGTCATTTTTCTATATAGAAAAATCAAGTGCTAATGCAGTTTCATGGTGGTTTGATCAACACTTCTGAGTAAAGACGTCCATCCTTTTGATGGAAAAAGTTCTTCATGGCTCATCTTCTAAATTTGAAGATAAAGTGAGATGTTCTTTTGCTTGTTTGCCTTTCTTTCTTTACCAATCTAGTGCTATATTCTATTCTTAGTTGACTCCAGATAAAGCCCATGAGCATCCCAATCTTAAGCCTGTCTGTTAAGACAGAAGCGAGTATTCATGTTTGGGGATATTTAAGAATTTCAGATATTTAAGAAGAATGCACCTGCAATGGTCCATTCATATCCAGAACAGAATAGTAGTGGACTTTTTCAGTTGGCCAATGCTAATATGTTGTAATAACATTCTCAAGACATGAAATTCTCATTTTATGGGTTTTTTTTGGATTTTTATATATTTTAAAAAGTCTCAAGAAAAGTACCAATACATGAAAGGCGTCCATGGTAGATGTGGCTAATATTTGTAGCAAAAAAAAAAAAAAAAATACTGCTTTTACCCGCGGCCGCCTGACTGCCGGTAAAAGCAGTATTTTTTTATACATCATCCAACTTTTACCGGCGGCCAAGCATCTACAGCGGCAGTTTTTTACTTTTAGCGGCGGTCGGTGGCCGCCGCTAAAAGTAAAATTTAGCGGGGGCCACCGAAACGCCGTTAAGACTTGTACCCACTCTACCTATACCCTCGCTAAGCGACGGCCACTGTGGCCGCCGCTAAATCTTTTACCGGCGGCCAATATGACTTTTACCGGCGGCTGCCGGCCCCCGCTATAAGCAGTTTTTCTTGTAGTGGGTGCGCAGATGATATATACTGATTCATCTTGACCTGCTAGCACATGAGAGCCTCACTCCTAGAGATAGATTTTATTTTGATACACTTTTTTGTAGAACTTGTGTAATTAAACTTTTGTAGTTCAGACTTTAAACTTTAATCCATATTGTACAGGTTTACTCTAATATCTTATAGTTACTTCTATTATGTTATGAATTAACAAAAAATTACAATCTCACTGCGGACTTCTATTCGGTATACTATGATTGAGGGTCAAATGTCTGTCTAGTCATTTGTTTAATTTTTAATTTGACCCTTAATCTTACGTTTGACCCCATAATTAAAATGGGGATGTGAAAGTAATTTTGCACAAAGTGGTTGTCTAAACTTAAATAGGCAATAAACTTCACTGTTTGAGATCCAGAGATTATTTGACTGCATTGATTTTTGACCCCGCCCTTTGTCCATGCCCACATCTTCCCATTATCCCACCCTCTTCATGGTCATTGATTGTGCCCCACCCACACGGTTTATTCATCCCGCATTTTGGTAGTTGGTCTGTTGTTGATGACGATTTCCAGTCAAGTTTTGGAAAATTAGAGCCCTGGCTGGAACAAGTGCTACCATCCTATTGGTTCTTTGAACTCCTATGTCATCTGCTATTAGAATTTTCGTGTCTGATTGCATTATTGAACATTATGGTGTTAAAATCTTTTGACTATCATGTCCTGACTGGTTTTGCTCTCTCTTTCCTCGCAACCTGTGGCCCACGACATAATTCCATCAGCTTGGATGGTCCAGGCCAGGTTTTGATGGGAACACAGTTATCATGACATAAGCCCAATTTGTTGTTCTTGGTTTGCTTGACCTGGAAATCAGATTTGGGGATTCTACTGGGCAATGTATTGTTAGCTTTCAGCCTTAGCATTGGTCTATTAACTTAAGCCCAGTACAGCAGTATGGTGGGCCGAGGTCAACTTGCCTTGTAGGGGTGGAAATTACTGACCTGAGCTGTGGGTCAAACCCTCTCCCGGCCTGTGATTCAGGGTTTAAGTTAATATTTTCTAAATTCTAGGTTGGGCTTACGTTCAAAACTTGAAGCTGATTAATGAATGGGTTCAAAACTTAAGATTTATTCTGCCAACCTGACACAACCAAACTCAATATTGCATGTTATTAGAAGGCAAGAAAAACTCATTGCATGCCATCACAAGAATCAAACCTGCTAATTTTAGGGTTTTGGTTGACCCACTTTGTTTGCATATTTCCTTGCTCTCATCCCTAAAAAGCTGTCTCCAGCTTCTTTTGATGACTTCCATCCAATCAGCCTTTGAATTTTTCATATAAAATCATCTCTAAAATCCTGGCAAAAAGGCTTTCTGACATCCTTCCTCTCTTAATTTCGAAGCACCAAGTTGCCTTTGTTAGGGGGAGATCCATTCATCATCATGTGGCTCTCGCTCACGATCTCTACCAAAAGTTGAATTCGATAGTCTGTGGTTGATCAGTTTGTTTGAAGCAGGATATCTCTAAGGCTTTTGACAAACTTCAATGAAATTTTCTTTTTAGAGCCCTTCAGTTTTTCGGTTTTTCCTCGGACTGGGTCAACTTGATTAGAGAGCTGGTTAGTACGGGCAGAGGTTCAATTCTGATTAATAGAAGCCTTTGTGGTTTCTTCCGGTTTTCTTCAGGAAAATTAGAAATTGCTCTTCTAATCGTGCCCAAACTGCTTGTTTTAATCCTAATTAAGTTAGGCAACCTTAAGCACGACATAAGGGCTTTTTAAAGGACTCAATGACTATTCTAATGATAGACCTCACTTCTCAAAGTTCTGAATTAGAGATTATTATTGAGAGAATTCTTTTCTAGAGATTTATTAAGGGGTTATGCTGTCAAGTTCTTTAGATCCATTTTTTTTTGCATCCTTTGTAGAAGATTGTTTTCATGCGTAGAAGATTTAAGGAGTCAAACGCTGGATTGAGTCTATTGCAATAAACTGTGTGAAGTCGTTGAAGCATGAAACAACAGAAGATAACTTCAGTCTATAGATAGAGGATATCTGGGGAGGAAATTTAAGTTTCTTGTAATTGCGAGATTCATAGTATTTGATTGTTGATTCAGTTCGGATCGGTGGTTTTTCACCCGGTTAGGATTTTCCATCTTAAATTTGGTGTTCTTGTGGTGTGTGTTTGTGTTTTTATTTCCGCTATATATTGTTTATTTCTGCACACTTTTGGGCTGATTTATTTAATAGAACAATCTAGAGATATCTGATTGGGAACTTGTTTTAAGTGGAATAATTCTTCTTCTTCCTCTTCTTCTTCTTTATTTCTGCTTGAAAGAGGGCTTAGGGTTGATGCTTTAAAAAAAAACTGCAATAAGTCCTCTTTTAATATTACTTTTACCGAAAATTACAAAATCCACTGAAATTGACTGAAATCCATTGAAATTGACCAAAGTTTTCAAAATTGACTGAACTCTTAACCTAAAAGTTATGTAGGGTTGTTTCATTTTGGTATGTAGACCGAAACAGAATTTCATTGAAATTTCAACCGAGACGAAACAAATTTCACGTCTATGCAATTGGGTCATCAATGATGCATCAAAGTGCATATGTATTAAGGGGTTTTAGTTACAAAACAAAGGCGCTCAAGACTAGAAGATTAGGATGAGAAGTAGTAGCATGTGATCACTTCTTTAAATAAAGGGGAACTTTCATGGTGGCTACAATCTATATTTGTTCTTGCATTATAGGATCTTGTTGACTGTTGGTCCAAATTTTATAGTCCAATTCTGTGATTTTATGGAGATGCCTAGTCATCCACTTCTTCTAATGGCTATCAACCTAAATATGGCTTGTTTCTTAGCACCCTCATATGCAAGACATAACTCTGGAATATTAGCTATTAAATAAATAATGGATGTTGCATAAGTCGTGGATTTGCTTTCCACTTTTTATAACTGTCCAACCTTGGCCCGTGTGTATTAGTTAGCCTGTTGGGTTAAAGGCCTCATAGTTGTTTGCATTTTGGGGTCCAAATCTTTGTTCTTTTTTACAGATGTCCTACAGCTAGTGGATGATTAAACATACTGATAGCAAAATAGTTTTGACTGGCATATTGTGTTTTTTTTTTGTTTTTTACCCAAAATGAAAGATCTACTAAAGTTGGTTTTTAGAATTCTTCTTATTGTAGGGCTACATGCTTCCACTACCCCCCCGGTGTGAAAATTAAGTAGATGTCGGTAGGCCCAGCAGCAGCATTAAGCAATAAAGGAACCATGATCATATGCTACGTGGCACGATTCTGGCTTCGAGTGGGTTTGTCACGGCGAGAATGAAGGAGAAATCCTCACTGAAATTGGAAACGGATGCCCTCTTTGGACCAATAAGGGGGTATCACATGGGGTTGAGATGTCACATCCCATCTCTTTAAAAAAATCACACTTCTTTAAAAAAATCCCATCTCCCATGTGGCACTCCCTAGTGGTCCAAACAGGGGATCTGGATCTGGTGCAATAAGAGTGAGCGATTGATGTTTCCATTGTGGCAGGCCTTGGCCCCACCTAAACCTCGACCAAGCACGGCCAATGTGGGAGATCTACAAATTCAAATGGGACCACCCCAAACTTTCAAGCCAATCCATTCATATCCCATCCCAGCCCCTTAATTCGTGGCATGTTTAAATGTTTTAAAACCATTTTTCTTTAATCTCTATCCAATGATCCAGTTCATTTGGATCGATGTAACTCTATGGGATCCGTGGCATATGAGGGGTGGGGTGAGGAGGTTAGAATCACAGGTCGGATGGATGATGTCGAGCCCACAATGTATAAGACAGTCCACAATAGCATTGAGCTTATATTTATATATAGATCTGGATGTGCTCATCTAAGCAATTGCCCTGGCAATTCATAGAAAATTGGTGATTGAAAGACGAAAATTTCATGTACATCAATTCATCCTAATACAATCTGTGGCCCTGAAGTTTCATCTTTACCTTCTTTACCTACTCTTGTTTGCCTTTCTAAAAAGAAGATACATGGATCACGTGTTAGTCCTATGACTTTAGATTAATCAGTGTTCCAATCAGCTTTAGATGCCAAACTCCCCCCACCCCCCCACCACCTTTTTTTTTTTTTTACTGCATCCTTTTGGCTGGGCCCTTTCATCTAGCACCCCTTGGTTAGCTGAACTTAGCTGCTGGTTGAATTGATATATGAAGTAGATCTGGTTGCTAGTAAGGCACGAAGGGTAGCATTGGAATCTGTTAGAGCAAGGTGTAAAACTTTTTTCTTTTTTCTTTTTTTTTTTTTTTTGGCTGGGAAATTTATTGCAAATTTGCAAATAGAAGGCAGAATAGATGGGCTACCCATCTTAGAGGCCCTACTGTACTCCTACGAACAAAAAACGTCAAAGTAAAGAGAAGAGGATCCCCGGTTTGGTCCAAACAGGGTTTCAAGGGGTGCCACATGGGAAGCAAATTTTTTTTTTTCTTTTTTAAGTGGAGGTGATGAGATGTATGACATCTCTCTCACATGTGGCACCCCCTGAGTGGTCCAAACAGAGTTTCCCTCTTTGGAGCAAACAGGGGATCCGCTTCCAAGTAAAGACATGGCATAGGTCCCTCACATGACCACACGTGTAAGAATGTCCACTTTAGGTAGGGTGATTTTTTGGCTATCTCCTTCAATTTTGATTTTTAATAAAACCGGCATGGATTCACTTTAAAAAGAAAGTCTAATCCATTTAGGACTCTTATTTGGCTAATCAATGAGAGAATTAAGGAAGCCGACTTTTAATAAGATTTATTTTTATTGGAAGAAATCTCTCAAAGGTTATTTATGTACTTTTATAAGTCGTTTTAGTGGTTTTCTGGTTCTCTCACTACTAGAAAAATGAGTTTTGGCTCTTCAAAAAGCGGGCGACCGCCATAGGGGGTCGCAAAAGGGGCCTTTAGCGACCGCTATGGCGGCCGCAATAGCGGTCGCTAAAGGCCCATTAAACCCCCCCCCCCCCCCCTCCCGGAAACCCATCACTTTCCTTCATTTTTTCATTCCCAATTTTTTCCCCTCCCTCCCGCGCCCTGCCCTCCCGCCGCACCAGCGACGACATCGCCGGAGCCGCCACCGGTGCTCTCTCCCTCCCTCTCCCTCTCCCACTCCCTCTATTTACGCAGCCACGAACGACGAGAGAGACATTTCCGCTAAAGGGAGAATTCCTTCTCTTTTCACTTTCTCCATCTCTCTCCCAGAATTTTAGAGGACTCATGGATTTTCCCAGAAATCGATGCTTTGGATTTCTTCTCTTCAAGCACTAGAAAAAGTGAATCCTAGGGCTTGTCTTTTTCCCCCCTTTTCTCTGCTCCATATCCGAGTAAGTCTTCGTCTTCTCAGAACTCTGCTCTTTATCGATCTCATTTCAACGAACGATTTGGAAGGAATTCTAGGGTTAGGGTTTCGTTTATTGTTTTCTTTCGATGGGGTTTCATACCAGAAGAATCTCAGATTTAAGCTCAGTTCTTGAGTGAGTGAGATCAGTTCATGCTATTTTTTATTATAAAAGATTTCCCCAAATTCTATTTTGATGGATTTGTGGATTTTTTTATGTTGATGATGTGGATCTTGCGCTTCTTCTTGCCCTAGCCCTGGAGAAATTGTGAAAACGTTGGATTTCTCCTGAGTTTTAATGGGATTAGAAGATCGTACGCTATGATTAGTGATAAAAAAAATCTTCTTCTTTTTTATGGTTCGCATGCATATCTAACGTTTTTGTTTTTAAAATTTATAATTGGGGCCTGTTTGTTTGGTTCGTATTTAGTTTCTAGGAATTCATGGAAAAGGGTTTTCATGGAAGGAGGATTAAGGAGGAGGTGATTTGTGAAGCGTGTAAGGTGAAGATGCAGATGGGGGAGAGATCAGTGATGTAATTTAATGGGTGATGGGTTGGTAATCTTTTCTATCAAAGGGGATATCATTTGATTGTTCAATCTGGATTTCACCTTTAATCATTCGCATGTATCCGCTTTGATAGAAATACATTGCTTATAAATCCCAGGAATTCATTACTGATTAAACAAACTGGGCCCTGATTCTATTTAGTGTTTCAGTTTCTTTCTATGAGTTTTTGGGTTTGGCAAAATTTTGGATCTATGGTATAGAGTTGTCTTCTATTTTCATTTTTGTTTGCTTTCCCTTCTTTTTTAGTATGTTTCTCTGTTTTCTGATTTTTTTTTTTTTTTGGTTGGCTTGATTTGGCATGTCTTGATTTACTTGGGTGGGAAAAGACTGCTGTACATAATTTTTGTTCATTTGTTTTGGATATCCAGTGGAAAGGGATTGTTGATTGCAAGGAATTGGTTCAGTACAGATCTTCTTCTAAGGTGTTAACTTTTGAGCGTGGTTTAGTTTATAATTTTGAAAGTGCAGACATCATTCATCCAAATGGCCAAATTAAAGTGGGCTGACTGGTTGGCATTTTGTGTATGGAAACCCTTGGACCATATTTGGGGAAAGAGGTTTCCCTCCAAATATCATGGGGAATGGTCCTTGTAATGTTTCCCAGCTGCGATCTCATTCATGGCATTTGAAAATCTGGGCTACTTGAACCTTGTAACAGATGAACAAAACCCTTTTTGGAGAAATTTTTTTTTCCTTTCTTTTTTGTATAGAGACCACCTATTGTTTTGAATAAAAAGGAGGATAAGTACCCACAGCCACCTTAACACTGTTGAGCAACTAGTTGCCTGGTCTATGGTCGGTGGTATTGCAGGTTTGAGAAGATGGGGACTATCCAATCATCTTAGCCCATGTTTTAAGTTTGAATTGAAATAATTTTGAGCACTTAATTGGGTAGCATTTCTTACTTTTTTCCATAATAAATCCAATCTTGAATATAAGTTGGATTAGTGTCAAATTGGCATCGGTGCCAAGTTTTAGTAATAGTGAGTGCAAAAGGGTAGAAGGATTGATCATATGTTGATATACGGTTCACATTTCTACTATGTCAGTTTTCTCAACTTGTTTTTGCAATTTATTTTTTTATACATCCAAATGGACTCCTAAATCTCTCTACGAGAGGAACTCTAAGTGCTTATTATAACTGGAGCAGTAATTAAAATATATTACTTATCCATTTTGGATTAATAAAATCTTCATGATAAATGGGTCATTCTGCAACTTATTTTAGAAACGCTGGAACCTCTTCAATCTTCCTGCTGGATGAACTTAAAAAAGAAAAAAAAAACTCCTGGCAGCTTCCCTCCAAGCTGTTACTTCATGTATTGTGAGAGTTGAAATGAGTTCTAGCAATGTCAGAGAAGATAATCGAGGTCTCAAGAGGGGTTTCAATGGAAATAAATAAATAAATAAAAGTAAAATTATCCATGGTATTTAAAATTTTTTTTTATATAACGATTTGTCCACAAGCACAAGCTCTCTTGAGTCTTGAAGCTTATGTCGTTTGTTCATAAGGCTCATATTTCATACATATCTTGTCGTTTGTTCTCTTCTTGATTTTCTGATGATTTTTGTATTATCTCTGTTTTATTTATGGACACTGCAATATTTCTTCAAGGTTGGAAATTTTAAGAGAAGGAAATCTGAGTCCCTTTCCATTCAATACGCACGAGCTTGAACATTTGTTTTTCATTTCCCCTTTCTGGGTCTCTTGGTTCTTTTTCATGATTTGTTGATTCTGATTGCAAAGAATTGTTTGATGTTATGTTCTTGATTTTTGTATTATCTCTGTTTTATTGTTGTTGTTGATTCTTGGGATTGCCTGTCTCGATATCCATCTGGTCATTATGTTCGCACCATTGGAGAAATTGGTGATAAGGATACTAAAAGCGAGGCAAGTTAATTGGGCTTACCCTGTTCCTTTAGTAGCCCCTAATTTTTTTTCAACCACATGGTGTTGTTGAATATTAACAGCCGAAATATGCTCCAAAATTAAGGATGTTAAATCATATGGTTTACAAAATTTTTTTTCACTAAGTCTCAATATTGTCCGAATCTTGCACCTTTGACCTTCTCAAACAAAAATGCCCTCACTTGTAATATCTTCTAGTTCTAGGGCTGAATTTCCCACCTACTGATGTTCCCAGAGGCTAAATTAACCTCTACATTTTCTAATTTGCTAAACTAGTTGGCTATAAGTATTGTAGCATGTCACTGAAAAATCAATGCTTTTCTTCTTTCTTTCTTTCATTCTTTCTTCTGTGAAAGGTCCACCTCTGCAGTCTACAAATTCTAATGGCTAAAAAACTTAAGCTCTATAAATTTTACTGATTAAAGTTGTTTAGCAAGAGGAATTTTGCCTGGATAAATGGAAACTGTGGTCGTTTACATTTTTGGACACTGCATGTCTTCAAGGTTGGATTCTAAAAACCATCATCAGAGATTTAAAGAAAAAAAGAAAAAAAAAGGGCATAATTGAAGCATGTGTAAAATTTAGCTGATTGGGCATAATTGAAGTCATTAATTTTCCTTACACATGTAGTTGTAGATTAGAAATTTTCGTTGACTTCATGTGTATGTGTATGGGTGGTGGTGACATTGGTTTTAATCCCATAAGTTGAGATTGCCTTTTTAAATGGGGTTCTTTGCTTTCTTCCAAGGCAAGCGAAAGGGATTTTATTCCTTGGGTAGTTGGGTTTCCTTTTCTTCAAGATTTATGTGGAAACTTCAGGGGTTTCTCTGTAAATTTCCCTTCACATAATATTAAAATGACAAACGAAGAACCACTTGATCTTTTCTCATCTGGGATTATTTTTAAATTTCATCCATCCCATGCTTTAATCTTTGCCTATGGTTTTCTGTTGAAGCTCTATTATGATTCACTTTGAATCTCTTTTTTATGAAGTTTCTTTGTAAAAACAGTTTGTACGAGTGTCTTTTGTTTTGTGGTAATCAAGGATGAATTTTTTTTTGCTGTTATTTAAGATTGGCACTTACTAATTACAGTTGATATATTACCTGTTTATATCAAGAAACCTAAAAAGTACTATGACCTCAGGATTGCAAACCTAAAAAGTAAAATAGAAAAAAATGGAAAAGAAAAAAAAATAGACTGGGGAGGAGAGATCGTTTAATTTCAATTATCTCGTTTAATGAAATTTATCTTACAAACATTTGAACAGATATGCCAGGACGAAAGAGGAGAGATCGTCCGCGGACGATGGACGAGCTGCTGCGCCAGGCCCAAGCTAGCATGCCATCTGGGGAGCCTAGACCGACGCCGGATGCCGCCTAGTCTAGTTCGATGGCCCCACCGAGTAGGCCATCAACGTCTCATCCGAGTCCATCCACCCCAGTGGACGCTTCGGTGTCAACTTCTTCAAGTCCAGCGTCGACTTCTTCAGCTCCTCCATCTCGGCTTGCATCGGCCGATACACAGACTGGTATACGTTTATTTAATTAAAACATTTTAATTCTTGAAAATTATTTTATTTCAATTTAATTAGATTATCTCTAATTTGAACAGGTGCTACGAGCACGGGCCCATCTTCCAACAGGGGAAGAGGCCCTGCTAGAGGGATCCGGACGTGGAATTCCGGTCATCCCATTGACGTGGAGTTTGATGAGACATACCATCCGGTGGGTTCGCATGCTCGCCAGCTCATCAGCCAGTTGTGACATATGGTCCGGGATTCATATGCATTCCCTTTGACTACACTTGATTGGGAGGCATTCCCGGCCGACACACTAGATCGTACCTGGCAGCAGGTCAATGTAATAATTTAACATTTCCTTAGGATGTGTCAATTTAAACCATAACTTAATGAAAAATTATTTGTCCTTTTCAGGACAATTTGAGGGCATGTCCTGAGCTCTTCCGGCCAGTTTGCATGTCGAAGTGCCGGAAGATGTGGAAAGATCATAAAAATAAAGTTAAGATGCAGCACTGGAAGCCACATCAGGATGCACCCGACATACTTGAGCGAGTTCCGAGGGGCGTTCTCCCTGATCAGTGGACTCAGCTCGTCCGGTACTGGACGAGCGAGGAGGTTCAGGTGAGAAACTTCTAATTTTTTTTATTTTAACTTTAACAATTTACTAGTGACTAACGTAACTAACAAAAATCCCAACTGATAAATATTGAAAACAGAGAGTGTCTGCTACGAATGCGTGGAACTGCGCAATGCAGGGTCCCGCACACAGGTTGGGGACTCGACACATCACTCAGATCCGCCACGAGGTAAAAAGTTAGACCGTACATGTAATTTATGTTGTTGTCATTCTGTATGATAGTATACTAATAATATAACTCTCCACCAAACAGTTGCGTTCCGAGAGTGTTCCGGTTGATAGGATGTCCATCTGGATGCGTTCTCGAGATCCTCGCCACTCAGAGGTTGCAGCTATCTTCGTAAGTTTTTATATTGAACTGTTTAAATTATCTTTCTATTACTATGTCTTGTTATGCATGATAATATACTAAATGAACTTCGCAGGCCCAGTATCAGTCACGCCTGGAGGAGTTACCCGAGGAGGAGCGCAGTTTGTCATCGCGGAGGGATGAGATATTCCACTCCGTCGTTGGCCGGGACGGGCACGGATACACGCTCATGTATGGGACAGGCATTCCACGCTCGCACATCGCGCGATCAGAGTCATCTGGTGCTAGCTCCTCCTAGGGCATACGCCTTCGTACAGATGAGGAGGTTCAGGAGTTGCTGTAGTCCATGAAGGCAGCGATCAGAGAGGAGGTGACAAATGAGGACAGGGCAGAGATGAGGCCGAGTTAAGAGCGGAGATGGCAGAGCTTGGGGCTCGTCTATCACAGAGTCGTGGCCCACTCACTTCAGACCCACCACCCACTACTCAGGTTAGTAAGAGAAAAATTTGTATGTTTAAATTGTCAATTATGTCATTGATGCATCAATACTTATGTTTTTTTTAATTGCTTTTAACTATATAATAAATAGTTATAGGCACCAGATGCTGGCAGTGGCCACAGGGCGAGACATGACTTCAGTGGAGAGGGCAGTCATGATTTAGCAGGCTCGACTGATCCTGACCAGGTAAAATTATTTTTTTAATTCAAGATTTCAACATGTATAGAAATTTGTTAAATTGTGTTAGAAATTTATAGATTTTGAAACTTAAAAAGTTAGACACTTAGGTTGAAACTTGACAGGCACGGGCTCGTAGTCATTCCTTACTTGCAGGAACTGACGGAACGAGAATCCGACTCCCGGATTACTCGTAGAGTTGAAACGTAGATTTAACTTAGAAACTAACTTAAAAGTTAGAAAATGAGCCTTTGAGCGCCCAAAACAAGCAAACGGGCTTCGGTACCCATGAAACTTGACAGGCACGGGCCCGTTGTCATTCCTGACTTGCAGGAACTGACGGAACGAGAATCCGACTCCCGGATTGCTCGTATAGTTGAAACATAGATTTAACTTAGAAACTAACTTAAAACTTAAAAAACGAGCATCTGAGCGCCCAAAACGAGCAAACGGGCTCCGTGCCCATGAAACTTGACGGGCACGGGCCCGTAGTCATTCCTAACTTGCAGGAACTGACGGAACGAGATTCCGACTCCCGAATTGCTCGTAGAGTTGAAACGTAGATCTAACTTAGAAACTAACTTAAAACTTAGAAAACGAGCCTCTAGGCGCTCAAAACGAGTAAACGGGTTCTGTTGCCCGTGAAACTTGACGGGCACGGGCGCATAGTCATTCATGACTTGCAGGAACTGACGGAACGAGATTCCGACTCCCAGAATGCTCGTACAGTTGAAACGTATGTTTAAGTTAGAACGTTAACTTAAAATTTAGAAAACGGGCCTCCGGGCACCCAAAACGAGCAAACGGACTCTGTTACCCGTGAAACTTGACGGGCACGGGGCCCTAGTCATTCATGACTTGTAGAAACTGACGGAACGAGATTCCGACTCCCAGATTGCTCGTACAGTTAAAACGTAGGTTTAAATTTTAATTCTTAATTTTTTTATATTTAGTATAAATTGTCAAATTTTATAGTTAACTATTAATATTTATTTTCCGTTTTCTGTTCAAGTTTGAGAGCATTGGATCTACCACGGCGCCCTGCATGGACATTTTTTTTTTCTGTAATTGTAATGGATATAATTTGTTGAAACTTTTGTAATGTTTTGAATGTAATTAATATAAGACTTTCTTTTGTTATTTGTAATTTTAATTGATGGTAGTAGTTGTAATTTTAATTGATAGTATATCAGGTACATGTATAAAAGAAGGAAAAGAATTGAGAAAATACAGGATGTTTTAAAAAAAAAAACTATTCCCTTTAGTGGCCGCCACTGGCGGTCGCTAAAAGTAAAATTTTTCACCATTAGGGCGGTCGCTAATACTTGAAAAATTAAAAAAATAAAAAAATTGGTGTATTAGTGACCGTTGTATGCAGTATTAGCGACCGTTATGGCGGCCGCTAATGCTTCCAAATTTTTTTAAATTTTTTAGCGACCGCCACCTTGCCGTCGCAAAAACATTAGTGACGAAGTATCCGCGTCGCAAAAACATTAGTGACGAAGAGTATTAGCGACCGCCATACCACTTTTAGCGACGGCTTTTGGCGGTTGCTAAAAGTGTTTTTTCTAGTAGTGTCTCTCTCGACTAACAATGTTTGCAAAGTACCCATTAACGATCACGCATCATAGAGTGAGTCAGAATGGAGATGAGAGAAAACCCTATTTTATAAAGGCAATTAATCAAAAAGTAGGATAGTATAAAGATCAGATTTGACTCATCATCATAATCCAACACGCGTGAGTTGGGTTGAAACTTACCCTTTCCTTCTGACCCGATTACTAAAGGCACGTTTACGTACACAGCCTTTCCACGGAAAGAGGAAATTATCACGTTAGCAAATTCCAAAGAAATGAAAACCTCAAAAAATGATTTTAACAGGACTTAGAAATTCATGTTTGGTGCGAATTCTTTTCCTCACTGCATTGGTGTAAATGTTGTTTGGTGTGACTATGAATTTTTTTATTGAAAATCAAATTTTCCTGTTTGGTACAAGATAAGTCATTACAGAAATAAAACTCATTACAAAAATAATCATCATAGACATACCCAAGTAATCAAAGAAAACAATGTGGGTGGGGTGGGGGTTGTAACATGATGGGATGGGATGGGATGGGATGGGATGGGATGTGGGGGTGGACGGGGTGGCTGGGTTGGGTGGGGTTGGGACGTGCCTGTAGGGGAGGGTTTCGTGGGTGGGTGGGGGTTGGGACTTGGCTGCAGGGGTGAGGGTGAGAGAGATAATAAGAAGAAGAATGGGTGGGGTTGTGCACACGAGTCAGGTGGTTGGCGAACTGTGTAGGGTTTTAGGTTGGGCTGAAAAAGAGTGAGGAAATGAGATTACGTAGGAGGGAGAAGTTTTTTGAGGAAATAAAATTTCAATACCTCCCCATAGGAAATCCATTTCCAATATTAATAGGAAAGATACTGACATTGCAAGTAACTATTTCCATGGAATTGTCATGCACCAAATGCTTGAAATTGGACTTTCCACATAAAACAATCCCCTTTCTTTGTAAAAAAAAGAAAGTGTGACACAAACTTTCGCTAAAGTGGGTTGAATTTGATTGTCTATTTTTATTATTTAACTCACTGAGGTTTAACTCACTAAGGTTGAGAACAGTGGGTTCCTTACCCGCGGTAATTCACGCGGATGTATGGTTTCTCTCTTTTATTTTTTTCAAGTACAAGTTCACATGATCTATTCACATGAAAACGTTTGCACCTATGCAACCCACATTTGCTGTGATAATCTCTAACCCTATAAATTTATCAAGAAATGAACATTTGCCATATCTTAAATATCTCTATTTTAGCTTTGATATTTTAACCATATATATATATATATATATAGATGATTTTGTCTTTAGACTGAAACGTTTCACCTAATTACACATTACAGCCTTTTAACTTGAGTTTTTTTTTTGAATACTAGAAACCTAAAGAGGCACCTAAAAGCATATGGGTCGAAAGGACGTACGACCAAATCTGCAAAATGTTATATAGTGACAAATTCTACCAGAAGTCATTTAAAAAACTAGTCGATTGAAATCATGCAAGAGCCACTTATGTTTATTTGGGGCACACAAGTTTTGAAGAATCTAATCACAGGTGGAGGGACACTAGAACAAGAAGACACTGCCATTTTAAGAACTGATGGAGAATTTCTAGTTTTGATGTGAGGTTGCAAAAGAACTTCTTGAAATGATTAACTGATTACAGAAGGATAAAAGAACCAAAAACCATAATGGAGAATTAAAACTCCGGGCTAGATAATTGATGTAGATCAGGCACCTTGTCTTCTGAAAAATATACTGCTGATTCTGGATTGGCTAAAAAAGCAAGGAAAAAGTAAGAGGGAGAAGAAGGGATACATACATAACCCATAATATCGCAAGTCAGGGTAAGACAAGACGATTCCATGGTAAGGTTATACAACCCCTATCCTCATGTGAATATGCGATGGGGCTCATGGGGTTCGAGAGATTTGATTTGCGCATACTTGTATATAAAATATGGGCCCACCTAGTCATCCTAATATTTTGATCCATGGCCCACAAATTCTCACCCCTTAAAAAATCTACATAGTTGGCTCAATGGTGCAGTCCATTTTGATGCGTATAAAAAAAAAAAAAACTATGGGACCAGTGTAAATTTGGGGACCTCTATGAGTGGTCCATTTAGATGGTTGGGTAATGTCGATGAGCACGGACATGGAATTCCCCATGCATACTGTAACGCCCCAATTCCGGATACCGATATAATCGTTCAAATATCCGAAGTTGGCGCGCTACTTCCCGGAAAATCCGAGAACTTCCAAGATCGTAGGCCGCAGTGAGGTCCAATTTATAACTTTTGACCAATATAATACTCAATGGTTAAAACTTGCGGAAGCATAACATTTAAATAAAGCGGAAGCAACTTGGTATCATATATATTAAATGTGAGCAGAACAGTAGTCTAGTTAAAATGTATCAGTTGTTAATCAAAGTTAATACATATTTGATTCTACCCAACTCACTACAAAAATGCCTCTCAAACCCAAAATGAAGAGGACTCTCAAAACCCTGGTATGTAATCTCCGCCCTCCGGCTCGACGTCCGTGTCTGCCGGGCCCCACGCGTACTCTCCAGCGATCGGCGCCTCTACAAGCGCTAGTGCATCATCAGGGATCTCTGGGTCAAGGCCTAAGCACCAATGAATGGTCAGATCTAAAAGATCTGGCAAGTCATAGCATACTACTAACATAGAACATATATATCAAATGAATAGAGACGAGTAAATAATTAAAGAATGACAAGGTAAAGAACTAGGCAGTTGTGCATGATAATCATAGAGAATCAGGATAAATATAAACATCTAAACCACTACAACAAAATGACACATTCACACGAGCTGGAATACCGCGGGATATTACGCCGCGGCCCTCCCATACTGAACACAGTTGCGGCGGGGAAATCTCACCAGTGCTGGGAATTACTAATCCCGCGAACCACTCATCATCTCGTCATCTCATCACTCAAGACCGGACACGGTATCACACCGTCCGTCTTAACCACATAGCTCATCATGATAGCTCCTCAACACTCATCTAGCTCCTACCGGGGATGATCAGTCCACAGGCTGAGCTTAAATCAACCGAGTGAATGTCTATGCCGACTCGAGAATAACTCTAACGGTCTGTGTCTGTCTAGGCTTTGCCTTGCGTAAACAAGGTCCTATCCACCCTCTAAGAGGCCCACATATACTAATTCAGTCTATGGATTTCATTCAAGGTCCAAGCCCACTCGTTGGATCCATACCAAGGCCCATCAGCACATGGCCTGGTCTAAATCTGTCCAAACGAGGCAACAAATCCATTTACTACTGATAAACAGTTCATTTTAATCCATTATGACTTAACAGTCCAGTAAAAACTACCTCTTCCAACTAGGGGTACATATCTCCACACTTAGGCCCAATAAGGGCCCGCCTAGACACAGACACGGGTCAATGTTCTCCCAAATCACACTATCGGGTCACCTTTAAGTTATCCTAGGTTCAGGTCCTCCAATTTCCATTAATTAACAATTAACAGCTACTCTAAAGATCTAAGAATGATAACATATAAAAGAAGTGAAGTATAAACTCTAATAAGAGAATCAACAGGAAAAAGCAACGGTCCAATCCTAGGTAATGGGCCACGTTAGGTGCAGGTCCATCTCCGGTAATTTGATCTCTAAACGAAGTCATTGATGCCAAATAATACTGTTTTTGGTGCTTATAAGGTTACGGGCATCAATTGACAACTCTTAAAGGTCGAATCATCTTAGATTTATAACCTAAACACTAATCAGTGGACCCCGCGAGTCAAGGTTGAGCCACACCGTTGACTTGGGTTTTGAACATCGATAAACATTCATTTGGATGGTCAATGGGCCCCACAACTGATCACAACTCCTAAATGTTGAAAACTGGAAAATCGGAGTTTCCCGAGTGGACCTGATGTGTGGTGAGCTCGGTTGACCTCCTGGCCTGGTGGATCAACCGAGTACACTGACTAACCTGAGTCAGGCCTCCTGGAAGACTTGATTCGTTTCTAAAGGTTTCCAGCGTGTCCGATCAAACCCCTGGCCTGGGTGATTAACCGTATACTCCAAAAACCTCAGAAAGAGTGATTGTCCCAGTTTTAAACACTATCTAAAGTAGATCCTAAGTATCAGGTTGATTTGGGTGTAAAGAGTCTAAGTTTTGGGTGAAAAACCAACTTTCAGTCAATTCTTGCAAAAACAGTGTGTTCCAGGTCAATCTGGACAAGGCCGGGTCAACCTGGCTAACTGAAATGAATTTTCTGCAAGAAAATGGCTAAGGGCCAGTTTTTCCCAAAAATATAGTGTTGCCGGTCGACCAGGGTAGAGCACAGTCGACCAGGAACATTAAAAACTCATTCTGCAGAAGTGACCAACTGGGAGCAGAAATTCCCAGTTTTCAGTGTCTCCGGTCGACCGGCGTGCAGGTCTCGGTCGACCGGGAACACTGCTGGTCGAGCCTGCCAGTCGACTGTGAACACGAAACTGTCTTCTGCAGATGGGGGGTGAAACCCCCATCCATCAATGCCCATTTCATCCAAAACAACATAACAGAGCTCAAGGTAGAATTCTAAGACTTAATTACTCACAAATCAGGAAATGAAACTACAGAAATCAAGAGAATAAATACACGTTCTAAGCTAGGAGTAAGAGCACTTGCCTTTTAGTAAATGAGAGAAGATTTGTAGAGAGAGAGAGAACTAGAAGAGGGAACCCAGTCCAGCAGAGAAGAAGAAGAAGAAGAAATACAGCAGTAGCAGTAGTAGTAGCAGCTCCTAGGAGATAGTTTCCCAGCACAAACAGCAGCTCCCAGGTGAAGAAATGAGAGAGGAAGAAGGTGAAGTAGCAGCTGCTGTAGCTCCAAGGGGAAAAATCCCAACAACAGTCCCGTCCCAGTCACAACAGTAGCTGGAATGAGGGGAAATGAGAGAGAGGAAGAAGAGGGAAATGAAGAAGCAGTAGCTGCAAGAGTCCTCCCAGCACAGAATCAGCAACAGTTGCAGTAGCTTGGAGGAAGAAGAATGAAAGAGGGAGAAGGAAGATGAAGTAGCAGCTCTCAAGAAGAATTCAGCACAACAGTAACTTCCAGCATTATAACGTAACAGTGGCTTGGGATAGAGAATTGGGGGAGAAAGAAGAGAGAAATTTAGATGAACAGTGGTGGCTGGGATTCTTGGGAAAGGGGCTGATTTATAGCTTAGGGTTCTTCTTGGGATAAGAGCTTATTTATAGATTAGGAAGGGGTGGTTAATGGCTGGAATGCCCTTTTGGGTTACATGTAATTAGGGTTAGGGTTAGGGTTATTTTAGGCATTGGGCTGGAATCTTCTAGAGAGGCACCTTTTTACACTAAACCCCCCTCTAATTAATTAAAACCACTAGCTAGGGTCTACTCTACACTCATTAGCTTAGGATTAACCAAAACACCCCACTAACTAAACTACTATCCCAACTAAGCTAGTCTAACTATAACTTAGGAAAATCTAACTAATCACCCTAAATAACCCCTAATTAGCCCAATTAGCTAGTAATTAGCAATAATTAGCACGATTAACTAATAATTAGTATAAATTAGTATTAATTAGCCTACAAAATAGCAATTAGAGGGCCCACAAAGGGTGGGGCCTCACACATACGGACATGGAATTCCCCATGCATGCTTACATTATATGTCAATATGCTATGTATAATGTAGATGTTCATTTAGAGTGATGGTCTAAATATCTTGTACCATATGAACGTAGAGCCGGAACCAAATATCGCCAGGTCCTGTTTAATAGGCTCAAGCCCATGCTTTAAAAAATAACATATAAGTACCTAAGACCTAAATTTCTCCATGCTATCAAGTCATTGTTGGATTCTAGTTAATTAATGGGTCTCCATTGCCATAAAAGAATGTGAAAGTTTCATATATGAGATCTCTAGATTGGTCAACTCAACAAAACAGTCTAATAGTGTGCAAAAACTATAAACTATGTAGCAGAAATAAAATAAAAAATAAAAAAACACACACCACAAGGACAACAGATTTAGCGTGGAAACTCCGAACCGGGTAAAAAATCACGGATCCAAACTGGATCAACAATGAAGCACTATGAATCTCAGAATTTCAAGAAACACACAGATGGCCTCCCTTGATATCCCCTACTTGAGGATTGTAGTTACCTCTTATATCGCTTCACGGTTCAACAATTTTACACGGTTGATTCCAATAGATTCAGTCTCGCGCTTGACTGTACAAATCTTGTATACAAGAAGATGATGCTCTACTAAGGAAGTAGAAGAACTTGCTCTTTGGAAACACTCTTCAGGACAACTCTCTTAATTGATCTTCTAGAGAAGATTTCTCTCGACTTGATCTTCCAACTTAGAATAATGAGAGACTTATCTCTTTTGGGTAACCCATGAGTCCTTAATTTATATAGCCTTTAGGATGTGCTTAAAGTTGTCTAAGAAGATTATGACTGAAACAAGCAGTTTAGGTACAATTAGAATCAAATTTCTAATGTTTATAGGACTCTACTGCCTTGTCCGCTCCAGCGATCAACATTCTGTCTAGGGCATTGCGCTTCCTAACTAGGTTCGCTCGAGCGGAAGAAGATGGTCACTCGAGCGGTTAACCAACATAGGTGCCAACTGATCTGTTTTCTTTCGAAAACTGGGTCTTTTCAATTGGGTTTTATGACTTTTATGATACCCTTTGAAACCACTTCAGATGACTTGACTTATTACATGTTTTAATGGAACTTGTATTTTTCCTTTTTATATTGGATTTATGGACTTAAATATGTAAACAAAGCACCCCTAAGCTAATTTTATTTCACGTACGAATGTATAGACGACTATGCCGCTCGGTTTGAACTTATGAAATGGTTTATTGTCGTATAAAGAATTTATGTACAGGGAGTGATTAACTCTACGGTTGTGGACTGGGTCAATGATCCTATGACTGAATCATGAACATGCTAATCGCCTGGTGTATTAAGAACTTATGGACAGAATAAGGACACGAAGTGCCGTGACTTATTGTCATGGTAAAAGCCTAAGTGGTGTGTTTTATGATTGGAAATTATGATTTCATTTGATCGTATGAATCATGGATTTCATTTGAAATTTGTTGACTATTGATTTTTATTGCTTTCAAGTGCATAATTGTTACAACTTATGTATATCTACTTGCCAACTCTTGTAGTTGATGGAACTATGCTCGATCAATAGGCATTGAGCCCACCTTTATCAAGGAGGATGAGGAGGAAGAAACGCTCCAGTCGGATTGGTCTGATAAACATGAGTGGTGTGCATATGATATCTAATGACTCATCTTGACCACCAGCATATGAGAGCCTCATTCCCGCATATAGATTTTATTTTGATACACTTTTTTGTAGAACTTGTGTCTTTAAACTTTTGTAGTTCCGACCTTAAACTTTAATCCATACTATATAGGTTTACTTTGATATTGTACAAGTACTTCTATTATGTTATGAATTAACAAAAAATTATAATCTTACCGTGGACTTCTATCCGGTAGGCTATGATTGAGGGTCAAATGATTGTCTAGTCATTTGTTTAATTTTAAATTGGACCATTAATCTCACGTTTTACCCCATAATTAAAACTAGCAAAACACACCCGCGCTTATAGCGCGCAATAAAATTTATAATTTTAAAAAATAATTTATAATTTTAAATAATTAATTTAAAATTAATTATTTAACCATAGATCTATAACCATAGATTTATAATTTATGACCATAGATCTATGTAACGTGTATCCTTATAGATTAGAAAGAATATTTTGAGATCATATGAGAAACCATCTTTATCTAAAAGTTGTGTGGATAGATGTGTTGAATGTGTTGGACTCTAAATTTAGATAACTCAAATTGAAAATTTCTCCCAAATCCCTAAAATTTCTCCTTAAATTAAATTGAAATCGAAATTGAACTCCAATTTTACAATCAATTGTAAAATCGGACTCAAATTTCAAAATCGAATCCTACATCTATAATATATAATAATGGAGAAGTGAAAGCAATTTTACACAAAGTGACACTCTAAACTTAAATAAGCAATAAACTTCACTGTTTGAGATCCAGGGATTATTTGACTGCAGTCATTATTGACCCCGCCCTTTCTCCATGCCCACAGCTTCCCATTATCCCACCTTATTCATGGTCATTGATTGTGCCCCACCCACAAGGTTTATTCATGGCGGCTTTTGGTAGTAGGTGTCCTGTTGACGACGATTTCCAGTCAAGTTTTGGAAAATTGGAGCCCTGGCTGGAACCAGTGTTACAATCCTATTGGTTCTTTGAACTCCAATGTCATCTGGTATTAGAATTTGGGGGATTCGGCGAGAGGTCCCTGAACATTTCACTTTATTGCCTTAGGTCCACAATCTTTTTTTATAGTGTGAAAGGTCCTTTTTCCAAATTTGAAAACCTAAAGTGTCTAATTTACCCTTTCTTCAAATCATATCTCATGATTAGTGGGATAAGCCATTAATAATGGTTAACTACCATTAAATTAGTCACGATTAATAAAATTCCACTAATGAGATTTTCAAATAAAGTTCAGAAAAAGGAAACAAATTTCAAATAAATTTCTAAAAATGAAATAAATTTCAAACACGCAAATAAATTTCAAAAGATACAAATAAATCTCAAAAGACGAAAATAAATTTAAAAAAATGTAAATAAATTTCAAAAGATGAAAATAAATTTCAAAAGATGTAAATAAAATTTAAAAAAACAAAATTAAACTCTAGAAAAACAAAAACTAATTTAAAAAAATACAAATAAATTTGAAATAACGCAAATAAATTTCAAAACATGCTATAATATCAAAAGAACATAGAGAAATTTAAAAAGACGCAAATAAATTTCAAAAAATCTAAAATTTTTCAAAAGATGAAAATCAATTTAAAAAGACGCAAATAATTTTCAAAAGATGAAAATCAATTTTAAAAGATCCAAATAAATTTCAAAAAAGTGTAAATAAATTTAGAAAAACGCAAATACATTTGCCACAAACTCGGATAAATTTGTCCAAACTCAGATAAATATGTCCCATAACTCAGATAAATTAGCCAAAACTCAGATAGATTTGTCCAGAACGTAAAGAAATTTATTTCAGAACTCAGATAAATTTGTAAAAAACTCAGATAAATTTGTTCAGAATTCAGTTAAATTTGTCCAGAACTCAGATAAATTTGTTCCAGAACTCAGATAAATTTCCAAAATGAAGATAAATTTGTTAAAAATTCAGATAAATTTGTTAAAAACACAGATAAATTTTCCAAAAACTCAATTAAATTTGTTGGGAACTCATATATATTTGCCAAAAACACAGATAAATTTCTCAAAAACTCAGATAGATTTGCTTTTGGGCTTTGAAACCAGGTCAAACTTGACCCGACCTCACCTGGACTAGAACCGACCCTCTAGGTCATCTTCTTCCTCCTCTGCGAGATCCGGACTCTACGAGCTCTGCGAGCTCCGGACTCTGTGAGATCTGGACTCTGAGAGATCCGGACTCCGCCCTCTGTGGGACTCCGGCAATTCCTGCGATTCCTAAGCCCACCTATTCTTCTTCTTCGTTCTTCTGTTCTGATTCAGAACCAGAACCTGCAACTCAATAAAGACAGCCAGCCTTTGATCTTGATCTCGGCCACCTTGCTTCCATCTGTCTCTCAGCCTTTGTTCTGCAACAGAACCGAGACCTATACCCTTTGCCAAAAAAACAACAAACAAAAGCTATCTCTGCAAAACCACTCAGATGGTATGGAAATTTATCTGAGTTTGGACAAATTTATCCGAGTTTGTGGCAAATGTATTTGCGTTTTTCTAAATTTATTTACACTTTTTTTAGATTTATTTGGATCTTTTAAAATTGATTTTCATCTTTTGAAAATTATTTGCGTCTTTTTAAATTGATTTTCATCTTTTAAAAATTTTTAGATTTTTTGAAATTTATTTGCGTCTTTTTAAATTTCTCTATGTTCTTTTGATATTATAGCATTTTTTGAAATTTATTTGCGTTATTTCAAATTTATTTTTATTTTTTGTTTTTTTAGAGTTTAATTTTGTTTTTTTAATTTTATTTACATCTTTTGAAATTTATTTTCGTCTTTTGAAATTTATTTACATTTTTTTTAAATTTATTTTTTTCTTTTGAAATTTATTTGCGTGTTTGAAATTTATTTCATTTTTAGGAATTTATTTGAAATTTGTTTCATGTTTTTTTAACTTTATTTGAAAATCTCATTAGTGGAATTTTATTATTCGTGACTAATTTAATGGTAGTTGACCATGATTAATGGCTTATCACACTAATCATGGGATATGATTTGAAGAAAGGGTAAATTAGACATGAGAATTATATCCAGGGACTTGTCGCAAAAATATGTCCAGTTGCATGAACTACAGGCCTTAAAAGAAAAGTTGATGGACTGGAGGCCATACAAGTCCTATATGAGGGACCTTTCGCTAATTATCTCTTAGAATTTTCGTGCCTGCTTGTGTTATTCTACATCTTATTGCGTTAAATAATCTTTTCACTATCATGGCCTGACTAGTATTGCTCTCTCTTTCCTTGCAACTTGGGTCCAGAAACATGGTGAGACATTACTTGATTGGAAAAGAATTTAAGTCGTTAATTATTCAAATGTTGCAGAATAATAGTGATGAATTAATTGCAAATTGTCCACTTGGTCTCATAACTTTTATTGGATCTAGGCCCCATTAACACTTATAAACGTGTCTTCTTGAGTTAAGACGGGGATTTGGGTGGCCATATCTAATGTTCATGCGGAAACTCCTCAGGATTACCCTTTTTTGGCACACACGCCTCATAGGTTTCCACCAGACAGCATCTTGCGGTCATCCCAACTGGATTAAGAGTCGTCCTTGGCTCCGAAGCACTTGTCATAGCATCCTAGCCTAACTTAGCATTATATTATTCATTTTGGCCCACGTGCATGCACAATAAATTTTTGGTTGGTAGTTCAAACATGCCTAATATTGAAGTTCTTATGAAATCCCGAGCCATACCACTTTAAAAATATACCACTTCATAATATTCGAAGCGCAGTGTCCCAAACTTGCCCGTGTGGATTGGTTGGTTTGTTGGGTTAAAGGGCCCCTATTTGTTTGCCTTAGGAGGTCCAAATCTTGTTTTTTTTTTTTAAATAATGAGATGGCGGATGACTATACATCCTGATAGCAAAATAGTTTTGACTGACATATTGTGTTTTTTTTTTTTCCAAATGAAAGATCTGCTAAAGTTGGTTTTTGTTTTAGAATTTTTCTTATTGTAGGGCCACGTGCTTCCACTGTTTGACTCCAGAAGCTCTGCATGGACTTGCATTATTGCGCACGGCGTTGGACAATTTGTCCTTTCCTTTGGAAAAGTAGGAAACTTCACACAGATAATTTTTCCTTTTTTGCTTCACACAGATGTACATATTTGAAAGTTGATAGAGAAGTCAGACTGGCCGGCCGGCCCGACCGAGACATTTCCACCACGAGACATTGACTAGACTAAATGCACCCATCCTACTGCACATCATTCTTTTCACTCCACATTTCTACGGGCAGTATGGTGAAGTGGTGAACATGGTCATTTCAATTTCTACGGGCAGTATGGTGAAGTGGTGCATGAACATGGTCATTTCAATTCAATCTAGGTCACATGCAGTGAAAATACTACAGTCAACATGATTATTTCAACTCAAAACGCGATAAAGACAACTGGTACAAATGCATGCACCTGCTGCAGTGGACCACCAAGACACTGAAAAAAGGGGCCACATGCATTAGCCATGACATGTAGTTAATGTCCTTTCTTTTTTCGTAAGCGTAGCTAATGGCCTTAAGCTTCAGCCTAAAATCATCCACAGCTTTTGCGGGTCCCACAATGGGATTGGGACATATATTTGATGGGCCCATGTTAAGCCTAGTTGGTACCGGCATGGAGTGGATTCCATTTACTTTTTTTTTTTTTTATTTTTTGTAGAAGGGTTTCCACTTATTTGATCCATTGGAATAGACCATAACCCCCACCTCCAAATCCGATAGTTTTATTTTATATGGTCAAAAACACCCTTGATGGACGGTGATCAGCACTATTTTTATGTGCTTGGCGACAAATGCATGAGACCCATTTTCTCTGTCACGGATTCTTTTGTTAGTTGCATCGTCTTTTCGAAGGTTTCCAAAAGCGATGAACAAAAGTTAGAAAAGAAGCGTCCCTTCTGAAACCGGAGTCCTTTCATGCATGCGCGTATGATAGAGATGTCAGACTGGCCCGGCCGTGCCACGAGCCAGGCCGGCACGGGCCGGGCCAGGCGGGCTAGCGGGGCCAAGAGAAGTAAGATTTGGTTTGTTTATGAGAGTATTTCGTAGAACATCAATAACATCTGTTATATTCTTAAGGAGTTGGATTTTTAGACGTCCTCTAAGGTTCAAACCTTGCAACTCTCCTATGCCACTGCATGCAATCTCATTGGTCAAACCCACAATGAAATCGCTTAATTCTTGGTGGCAGCTCAATTGCCCCATCTTTGGGCGCATGTGAGTTAATTTATCACAATGACTTATATCCAAACATCTAAGGTTGGTCAATTTGCTCATTTCTTTGGGTAACTCACAAAGTTCTTACACCGTATTAGTATCAAAGTTTGCAAATAGCAGAGGCTAGTCAACGATTTAGGTAACATTCCAATCAGAGTGAAGGAGAGATTGAGGTACCTTAGATCGATGTTGGAGATTGCCCAGGGAAGTACGCAACTGCTTCTCAACTTCCTGTTTATCTTTTATCATGAAATCCAATGCTCTCAAACATTTAAAAAGCCCTACATCACAAGGAAATTGGTAGGCGGCTTGTTTTAACATGACATGTGTCCGTAGCATTTGAGCTTTGGGTAAGGAGGCAGCCAGAATTCCCAACCTATTAGAAGAGACATGACGAATCCTTGGAGAAATTTCTTTTGACTTGCCACTGTGTTCACCACAATATTCATTTTCCATTACAGAATGTGCTAGATCATGCATTAGGTCGTGCATCACAATGACTTATATCCTATTTTCTGAGAAAAAGTGTGACACAAACATGCAATAATTCTTTCAACAATGAACAATCCCTCCAATTTTTCTAAACAAAATGGCCGACTAATGTCGGACTGGACCATACATTCAAAGTATGCATGCTTTGCTCATGAACTAAATGGGGGTAGGTTGAATGAATGAGTTTGTGATATCAATTGGACCCTGCATGTACAAATGCTAATGATACATTACTGTTAAATCAATTGTGGCAAATTTGATGGGGCTCATTGTAAAAGAATGAAATATTGTATGGATTGTATTCTCTGATTATGTACATTTATAGGCACAAATTTTTTTTTTGTATAATATGTAAAAAGTCAATCTAAAGAGTGGCAAGTGCGGCTGTACATGTGGCCGAGTTCCAAAATTAGAGGATCTAAGTTGTTGACAAGCATCTAATGAATGTTACCTTTTATCATGAGTTCTACTGATACCACATCATTTTTGATAATACGATCAGGTCTGTGAATGTGGTGTAGCGGGGTTCATTGCCACTTATTACAAACATTTTGTAAGTGCAGAAAAAATAACTTACAAGATTAGGGGAGCCTTAAAGGACTTATCCAATCAACTGTGGAGAGCTGGTTGCTTCAAGGGCTTGAAAGGGGAGAGAAAACAGTCAGATGACTGTGGTTGTGGGCAGCGCAGGGCTCTCCGATGCCTAAGTTAGTGCAGGAATTAAGGTTGAAGAAGAAGAGAGGCAGAGTAACGACTAGGAAGTTGTATGCATGTGTGCGTATATGGTTTTTCGGTGGTATTCCCCTTATAAGAGAAAGTCCTTGGATATTTGATAATGGGCCTAATGATTTTACTGTTAGGGTCTCATTAGCCCATAGAGTAATTAATGAGGGTCCATCATAGCCCACATTGCATCAAATGATGGTCCGATCAGCCCATATTGCATTAAATGCTAGTCACATTGGGCCTGATCTTGTTTTGACTTGTTGGCGGCAAAGGTCCCATCGGATCCTCTCTTGGACCCTGTCCTAGTGTAGCCATAGCCACTGGATGCCGCTTTGTCAGGGATTTGATAAGGATTCTGGACGGGTGAGATGGTGTATCTGTCCCTTCAGCGCGTGCTTCTATCCTGCCACGCGTCCTTATGTGGGACGCTTCTGTTAGTGCCTGTCTTGGTTAGTAGTCTGTCATCCAGCTGTAGCTAAGGTGCGTGACCGAGGTTGAGGCGCATGGCCGAGGTCGTGGGGACCAGCGTTGGTCTCGGCTAGCGCACTATCATCCGGACCGAGATGTACGTAGCCGGAATGCACGTAGCCGAAACGGAATATAAGAAAAACATACATTATTGCTGGACTTAACATAACTTTGACGCATTAAGAAATGCCCCCACACACATTTATTAACACCTTTTAAGTACGATATTATTTTTCATTGCAGCGATATGGATGCACCAAATAGCAACACTTTTGAATCTTGAAGACTATGTCCTTTTCTTAAAATGAAAAAGAAAATGAAAAAAAAAGAAAGAAATGACCAGTCCAAAATATAAGCCCATTAGCATATTCACGATAGAAACTTACATCCCTGGTCCAACCATGAACGGCCCCGATACCTGCCTGAAACTGATTACAATTTTCATGATTATTGAGAGAGAGAGAGAGAGAGAGAGAGAGAGAGAGAGAGAGAGAGACATTTATTTTCTACTCTTTTAATTAGGCAATATCCAAAGAGTACCCCACCGGTACATAACTATGATAAGTGCTGACTGCTAAGCTGATCGAGTAGGATGTGAAAAATAAGTATGGGGGTTTGGGGACAAAGGCTTGGATCTATTATTGTAGACATTTGAATGACTAAACAACTATGTGCCGCTGGACGGTATCTGAGAGTAATGACTAGACATTAATTTTCTACTCTTTTAATTAGGATGTGAAAAATAAGTAGATGCGAGTAGGGCCAGCAGCAGCAAACAATATAGGGACCGTGATCATATGCCACGTGGCACGATTCTTGCTTCGAGTGGTTTTTTCATGGCGAGAATGAAGGAGAAATCCTCACTGAGATTAGGCTCCTCGCCCTCCACAGCATTTGACCAGTGGAAAGCGTTGACCAGGTTGGAGACTGCGAAAGGGAGCTGAAGCTTCGCTACCTCCATACCCGCACAGGCTCTCATTCCAGCCCCAAAGGGCAGGAACGAGTTCTGCCCTCTGTTCCCTAAGAACTCCTTAGATGACTCCATGAACCGCTCCGGCTTGAACCGGTCCGGTTCTTCCCACACCTTGGGATCGTAATGCAGAGCGTGGAGGTTCACGATAACGGTCGTCCCCTCAGGCACTTGCAGCCCGTCCAACGTAGTATCTCTTGCGGCCTGGTGCGGTATAGCAAGTGGTGCAATGGGTTTCATCCGCATCGTCTCCTTCACAACAGCCTGCAGATATTCCAGCTTTCCAACCTCTTCTACCTTCACTATCCCCTTCTCAGTGCAGGTGGCGTGGTCTCTTATCTCTTGGTAGAGCTTCTGTTGCGCCTCCTGGTTGTGCACCAGCAGCCCAAGCGCCCACATGGTCGTCGACCCTGTGCTGTCCAAGCCTAGGAGAAACACCTCGAAGATGTTGAAGATAGTTACTTCTCTCGGGAAGCTCTGTGAGAGGAGGAAGTGAGCGTAACAGTTAGGAGGTGGAGGGAAAGCGAGGCGGTGTCCTATACACTCCTCAACACGGAGCTTCAGCTCCTCCATCTGCATGATGGCTCGTTTGACGCTAGGGAGGAAGCGGGCCAGTGGGAAGGTGTCGACGATGCGAGAGTCGTCGCTATACTTCAGGGCATCTTCGACCAGAACGTCCATGGTGGCATCAAATTCCTCGTCATTGAAATCGGAGCCGAAGCAGAGGCGGGCGAGGAGCTTAATGGTGGCTCGCCGGATGTGATGGAAGGGCTTGACGACCCCTCCATTTAAATTGGCTTCCTTGATCATGTTGTTGATCATCTGTGCCATGTCGGATTCCTGGAGGGGCGCCTGGACGGATAGGGAGAGTGGGCCTATAGCGCCATTTTGGAGGCCACGGCGTAGGCTGAGCCAGTGGGGACCGGCGTTGGAGCTGAAGATGGTGCGGTAGTCGGCGGTGCGATACTTGGCGATAGAGGTGATCTCGCGGGCGGCGTAGTCAGGGGACTTGGAGACTAGGACCTCCCAGACCAAGTCATGGTCGCTGACTATAATGGAAGGTTGCTTGGTGCCGAACCAGACAGTCATGAGAGGGCCATAGACTTGGGCTAGTTTGGTGATGGCGACGTGGAACGGATCACCCCCTTTGAGGATTTGGTGCATGTTGCCTAGTAGAGGCAGTCTGGGTGGGCCAGGAGGCCAATGGGTTGGCTTGCCACTGTGCCGCTGGCGTCGCCCAAAGGCTATCAGCACTGCCGCAGCGATGCCAATTGCAACAGCAGTCCATATGGCCTCCATATCTTTCTCAATTTCTCTATGGGTGTGCTCTCAATTTGTTTTTGTGGCTTTTGTTGCTACACTTTTGGGACCTATTTATAGGCAACATTCCTGCTAATATGACACGTTTTCTACCCTTCTAGAAATGGGAACGTGGACTAGTCTCTGATTTTGTTAAATTTCACTAATCCTCAATCTACAATAATACTCAATAATAATGGTAACAAGTTCTTTCACTTTTAGATGACTACTGGTAAAGAAAGCAGACACAATTTGAAAGGAACGTTAAAAAGAAAGAGACAAACTGCATAAAAGGATATCCGACGGGAAATATATTTTTAGAACAACATAAAACCACAGTTCTTAAGGTAATTCAATCAAACGTAAGGAACATAAATTTACAAGGGCTGTACAAAAAATCCAGTATCACCGCAAAATTGAATCGAACTGACCGAACCGGGTGGTTCGGATCAGTTTTTTGTAGATCGGTTTGATCAACAGTTTGAAAATCATAGAAACCGCCTTATAACGATAGGTTATCAGTTTGAACCCACGGATAATCGCTTAAACCGAACCGACCGTATCTATTAACTTGAGTATTGAGTTTTGACTATTTTAGCCTTAGAGGAAATGCTTGTACGTTTTACTTGCATATTACATGTTTGATGATAGTTTTACAAGAAGTGTGCATTATTGGGTTTTTAGTAGTGTTGCCCAAGGGTTTGGTCTAACCTAAGAGAAAATGAACTATGAAGATGCTCATCTCAATTAGTTTATAATTGGGGCTACATTCCACTCAAACCCATCCTGTTGAAAAAAAAAATAGTTCCTTTTGTGTTGAATTCATTTGTCTAGATCAAGCAATGCAGTTTAGTCCAGGTTTTATACAGAGAAATAGGTATGAACCTAATCATTTTGTTAATGTATTTTACCAGAATATTTGAACTACTTCAGCTCATTGGCCTAAAAAGTTGGCCGAACCTGGCCTAATCCATTCAATCACGCGACCGGATGATGGAAAGAATTCATACATCGTTTGATGTATGCTTCCTTGGTTGAAACAAATTATGAAATATATTTTAGTGTTCATTACAGCTTCTCCTCGTTCCATTTGATGGACCAAGTTTGAAGTGCAGTTTTTTTTGTGAAAAAAAAATAAAATAAAATTAAAAAATATCATAACCGGTTCTGTTCGGTTTGAGCACCTGGCAGGTTGTGTTCGGTTTGGGAAAATAGAAAAATCGATGGATTCGGTTTGGTTGATGGTTTTTCCTCTAAATTGATCCGAACCGCCCATGTGCACCCCTAATATTTACCCCTAACAGTATAAGCTAGCAATGCTGCTTTCTCTTTATGGTAAGACTCCAATAAAGAGTAAAACAATTTACACCAACATATCAAGGAGTAGAAGAGAAAAAAGAATAATGAAGCAATTTTAGCTGTAAGTGTTCACCATAAACTGAAAATTGGCAAGGTTAATTACAAAACAAAAAAAGATGCGATAGATGTTTAAAGAGATAGATGCCAACATGCCAACATAAAATCATGTTCACAAACAGTTCCAAAAGTTTCGTTATCAGTTTAGATTTACAAAAAAAAAAAAAAAAGGAAAGCCTTTCTAGAGAGGGATTTGATTTGGGTATTCCGGGATTGGATTGCGAATTAGAGTTTTTTTTTTCAAAGGGATTCAGGGAAAGGAGATAAGGGCTCACGGTTTAAGGATTTAGGGGTTAGGATTTAAGGGTTGCTGTAAGGTCCGCGACCTTACTGGGTCAATTGGGCCCAATAGCAGGCCCGTTGACCCATTTATTTTATTATTATTATAATTAATTGTATTTTAGATATTTAAGTGGGTTTAGGCTTTGAGTGAGTTTCTTTTAGTGTTAAGATAGTGTCTGCGAAGTTTTGTTTGATTTCGAGTTCGTTTGATCCTAGCAGGGGGGGTATTTTGCAAATTAGGGAAAATTGAGTGTTTTTTCGAAAAAATTTCTATCACCGTGATTTTGGGTTCGTTGGAAAGGTCTCGTCGCGCTGATCATTTTTATTTTCTGGCTCGTCACGATCGGACGACCAGAAACCCTTCAAATGGTCCATTCTTTCACCGGACCCACTTAAATGGCAATTCGGTCTTTTCCTCCCTCTCTTCTTCTTAATCAGGGATTAGCCCTAATCTCATTATCACTTCTGCAACGAAGCTACAGCAACCTCCTCTTCTCCCTCTTCATCTTCTCAAGCCCAGATCCCCCTCCGGGAGAGATCACCTCCGCGATCCGGACCGCACATCTTCTTCCTCTCGATCTTCTCTCTCTCTCTTGATCCTGGTTTGGGTAAGTTTTACTCACTCTCATCTTTTCAATCGATTCTCTTTGGTTTAGATTTAGGTTTGATCTTAATCTTTTTGTCTTTTCTTCTCCGTTGCGTTCTAGATTGTGTTTGGTCGGATTAGATTGTGGGTTTTGCGAAAGAGAGCTTCTCCTCAAGCTTTTTCAATTTCTAATCGCCTTCTTGGTTGAGGCAAGTAGATATGGATTTTATATTTAATTATGTGTGTATTGTTTTCTTTTGATTGCAATGATATCCTTGTTAGATTACCCAAATTTCAAGCTTATTGTTGGTATTGCATTGGGATTGACATGTTAGATTAGATTTGTGGGTTGAATTGGATTAATTGTTAAAGTGGTACCCTTTTGATGTTTTTAATTTGATAGAATGGATGAGAATGATGATTGAAATGATTGGGGAGTATGGAGGCTCGTTTTCTGTAGAAAAAACAAGCAAAAAACCCATTTTCGGGCTCAGGTTGCAGTGCCGATCGATCGGGCCTGCAAGCCGATCGATCGGACTACAATTTGGTCCCAGTTAACTGAGAAAAATATCAGTCCGATCGACCGGACCTGTTGTCCGATCGATCGAGGGCATTTTCGTAATTTCGGATAACTTCGGAAAAGGACTTAAAACACTTATAAATTTTAATCCGTACGTCGGATTTCTACATATTATATAGCGTTGGAAAGCCCTTGAGATGTAGAATCCAATGGTTCTAGTTTCATCACGATCGGATGTCGGGAAGTGATGTAAAAACTCAGATTATTGACCCAGCCTATATTTTATTAGAAATGTGACCAATAACTTAGGTTTGGGCCTTAAATGTTGGAAACCAAGAACCTACTATCAGTTGACCATTAATGGAGATTAAATCGTAGCACGTGGCTTGGTGTGCTTCGATTATGTGTCTAGGTATTCGTGTATTAAACATGAGATAACCGAATGCGTATAAAATTGAATTAATGGATGCTGAACATGATTGTACACCAAGGGATTTCCTTAGAAGCATCGTTGATCCAATTCCACACGTACTCCGTTAGAACATGTAGGATACATGGATGACACCACTTGCTTAGGTTCGGATCGTAATTCCTCCTTGACTTATTTAATCGTATCCGTTGTTATAAATCCTTGTACACTCACTCTCGGCATAATACACCTAATTAATTATGAAACATAATCTCTTGTAGAATTAAGACTTGGACCGGACTTAGAGTGTACCTTAGTACCCCGTGTTATGTAATTGATGACCATGACTGGCTAGATTGAAGGGATTACCATGTGATTGATTTTGTTTTGTATTGATTCGAATGAGATAATCCCTATGAACGTGTCTTGTAAATTGAGCTAGCCAGACTTGCTTGTCTTGGTCTATTCTTGTGTCAACACCACATTATTATTATTATTTGCATATCATGGCCAGCTGCAGTTGGGGTTTATTGATGGGCCGGTTACTCGGACATCGGGGTGGGCAGTCGGCTTTGGACGACGTCCATGACGTTGAATAGTTGGGAGCGGGCTGGGACCGTGCTACTATTCCCAGGACCGGGAGCTGGGATCCCCCTGGAGCTGAACTTTGGTATCAGTAGTCTGGATAGGATTGTTACTGGTACCCCGTGAGGTGGCTAGGACATCCACGGAGTCTCCCTCTTATGCATTGCATTACATTGGTAGTGGTGATTGTTAGTATTGCTAGGATTTCTATTTATGATTCAGATGATTATTTACTCATGCTTTATGCCTAGATTCGATTCCTTGTACTCTCTTGATTACTATACCTGTCATTACTCTTATACTTGATGCATGTCATAATTATTTATATCTTGCTTATCTATTGCTCAACATGTCGTTGACTCTATTCCTTGGTGTGCAGACTCCTCAGGTGAGTACTATTACGAGGAACAAGCAGGTGATGAGATCCCAGAGGATCTCCAACCGGCTGAGGAGGAACGAGAGTGGCGTGCCGATGACGTAGAGTAGCGTCATTGATCTTGGCACGAGAGAGAGATTCATTGGGACATCTTTAGATTCTTTCATTCTTATTTATCTCTCGTTGAATCTTTCATATCATTGACTTCTTAATTGTTTTAAATGGCCTTGAGTATTGAGATGGCCATTGTAATAAATTAACTTCATTGTTTAAGTTTTATTTTATTCCTTGTGCAACTTTAATATATATTGAGATTCATTATTCCTTATTGATATCCAAACATGCCTAGAATTGTATGAGTTTCGCATATTCTTATTATATTTGAGGCTTGAAATATTATATCCTCACAGCGGACATACGATCCTTGGGCTTAAAGGGCAAAATTTTTAATTAGCCCTAAATTTCACTCCCCGGATCTGGTTTATTCTCTAATCGGGTTCGGGGGACGTGACAGCTGCAATTAGGTATTAAAAGTCATGAAAAGAGAACTAGGACTTAGGGATTTAGGGTTTAGTTTATGGATTTAAGATTTAGGGAAATGGGATAAGGGTTAGGGCCTAGGGATTGGGATTGGGAGACTATTTTCGTTTGGTGCCTAACGGGTGCATGGACCAGACGACCCATAGCCCTCTGTGGGCTTTTTGCAGATCAAGGTGGGGTGTGCCCCTTGTAACGCCCCAATTCCGGATACCGATACAATTGTTCGAATACCCGAAGTTGGCGCGCTACTTCCCGGAAAATCCGAGAACTTCCAAGATCGTAGGCCCGCAGTGAGGTCCAATTTAAAACTTTTTGAACCATATAGTAATAACAGTTAAATTGCGGAAGCATAAGAATAAAGTGGAAGCAATAGGTATCGATATATAAGTAAAGTGTGAGCAGAACTACAGTCTAATTAAAAGGTTCAGTTGTTAATCAAAAGTTAATACAACTTTGTTAGCTACCCAGCTCACTTACAAAATTTCTCTTAAACCCAAAATAAAGAGAACTCTCAAAACCCTGGTAATTCATCTCCGCCCTCCGGCTCGACATCCGTGTCTGCCGGGCCCCACGCGAACTCTCTAGCAATCAGCGCCTCTACCAGCGCTAGTGTATCATCTGGGATCTCTGGGTCAAATCCTAAACACCAAAGATGGGTCAGATCTAAAAGATCTGGCAAGTCACAACATACTACTAGCATAGAGCATATATATCAAATGAATAGAAACGAGTAAATAAATTAAAGAATGACAAGGTAAATGAACTAGGCAGTTGAGCAGTATAATCATGAGGAATCAGGATAAATATAAAACATCTAATCTACAATGAAATGACACATTCACACGAGCTGGAATACCGCGGGATATTATGCCGCGACCCTCTCATACTGAACACAGTTGCGGCGGGGAAATCTCACCAGTGCTGGGAATTACTAATCCCGCAAACCACTCATCATCTCATCACACTCATCACTCAAGACCGGACACGGTATCACACCGTCCGTCTTAACCACACAGCTCATCATGATAGCTTCTCAACTCTCAAATAGCTCCTACCGGGGATGATCAGTCCACAGGCTGAGCTTAAATCAACCGAGTGAATGTTCATGCCGACTCGAGAATACTCTAAGGGTCTGTGTCTGTCTAGGCTTTGCCTTGCGTGAACAAGGTCCTAACCAAGTCTCTAAGAGGTTTGTACATCAATCAGTCTATGGATTATACTCTAAGTCGAAGCCCACTCGTTGGATCCATACCAAGGCCCATCAAATCCGTGGCATGGTCTAAAATCGTCCAAACGAGGCAACACATCCATTTACTATTGATAATCAGTCCATTCAATCCATCATGACTAAAAACCCAAATATAAACTACCTCTTTCAACTAAAGGTACACATCCCATACTTAGGCCCAATAAGGGCCCGCCTAGACACAGACACGGGTCAGTGATCTCCAAATCATACTCACAGGTCACCTCTAAGATATCCTAGGTTTAGGTCCTCCAATTACCATTAATTAACAGTTAACAGTTATTCTAAAGATCTAAGAATGACAACATTAAACAAGGTGAAGTGTGAACTTCAACATAAGAATCAATAGGGAAATACAATGGTCCAATCCTAGGTAATGGGTCACGTTAGGTTCAGGTCTATCTCTGGTAATTTGATCTCTAAACGAAGCCATTGATGCCATATAATACTGTGTTTGGTGCTTAGGTGGTTACGGGCATCATTGACAACTCTTAGAGGTCGAATCATCTTAGGATTAACAACCAAAACCCTAAACAGTGGACCCCGCGAGTCAAGGTTGAGCCAAACCGTTGACTCGGGCTTAGAACATTGATAAACGTTCATTTGGATGGTCAATGGGCCCCACAACTGATCAAAACTCCTAAATGTTGAAAACTGGAAAATCAGGGTTTCCCAGGTGGACCTGAGGTGTAGTGTGCTCGGTTGACCTCCTGGCCTGGTGGGTCAACCGAGTGCACTGGATAAACTGAATTAGGCCTCCTGGAAAGTTTGTTTCGTTTCTAAAGGTTCCCAGCGTGTCCGGTGAACCTCCTGGCCTGGGTGATTGACCGCATACACCAAAAACCCTAGAAAGATGGATGTCCCAGCTTTAAACATTTTCTACTGTAAATCCTAAGTATCAGGTCATCTTTTTCCATGAAATTCCAGTCACTGAGCTCGGTCCAGCACTGAGCTCGGTCAACACTGGTCTCGGCCATGCACTGAGCTCGGTCCTGCACTGGTCTCGGCTATGCACTGAGCTCGGTCCAGCACTGAGCTCGGCCAACACTGGTCTCGGCCATACACTGAGCTCGGCCATGCACTGAGCTCGGCCATGTACTGGTCTCGGCCATGCACTGAGCTCGGTCCTGCACTGAGCTCGGCCATGCACTGGTCTCGGTCCAGCACTGAGCTCGGTCCTGCACTGAGCTCGGCCATGCACTGAGCTCGGCCATGCACTGGTCTCGGCCATACACTGAGCTCGACCATGTACTGGTCTCGGCCATGCACTGGTCTCGGCCATACACTGAGACCAGTTTTCAGGTTTTCTCCATTTCAACCCGTTTTTCCACCAAATCACTTCTAATCAGTCCCAAACTTCACCAAATCATCTGCAAACATCAAATAACTCCAATGCCCATCAATCCATCACCATATGGACCCATTGATCTTCCAAATGGGGGGTGAAACCCCCATTCATCAATGGCCAATCCATCCAACACAAAACAACTGAGCTCAAGTAATTTTTCTAAGACTTAATCAATAACCTTCATGAACTGAAACTACAGAAATCAAGAAATGAAACACATGTTCTAAGCTAGGAGTAAGTGCATGCACTTGCCTTTAGTAAATGAGAGATGGTTTTGGTAGAGAGAGAGCAATAGAGGAGAGAACCCAGTTCAGCAGAAGGAGAAGAATACAGCAGTAGCAGTAGCAGCTCCTAATAACTCTCCAGCACAGTAACAGTAACCGTAGCAGTAGCTTGGAGGGGAGAAGAATGAGAGAGGAAGAAGAGAGAAATGAAGAAGGAAGATGAAGTAGCAGCTGTAGCTCTTAGGGAAAAATCCCAGCACAGTCACAGTAGCAAATCTCAGCTCAAAACGTAGAGAAGAATTGAGAGAGGAAGAAGGAAATGGGAAGGAACAGTAGCTTAGGGTTTTCTTGGGATTAGAGCTGATTTATAGCTTTAGGGGAGTGGTTATTGACTGTATTAGCCCTTAGGTTAACATGCAATTAGGGTTAGGATTAGGGGTATTAAGGTCTTTGGGTAGGAATGTTCTAAAGGATGCACCCTTTTTTTTTCTTTTTTTCTTTTTTTTTTTTTTTGGCTAGAAGGTTAGTGTATATTGAAGGAAGAGAAACTGGGCAAAAACCCCCATAACAGAGACAAAACAGATACAAGAGCCAGAACTGGGGAACTAAACTAACCAAACAGACAAAACTTAACAAACATAAAGCCAATTAACCATACCTAATAGGACTAGGATGGGGTGAACAGGCAAAGGATGTCTCAAAGCTAACTGCGAGCAAACCAAACCTTTCATATGATCCAGGAAGAGTAGAGTAGAAAATTGGTGATACTAACTGTATGTCAATTGATGGTGATCAGTTAAATGAGTTCAAGTGGCAGCCTAATGTTGTGGGTGCTTCCCACCACCAAAAAAGAAACATGTCCTAACCACCTGATTTAATATGTTTGAAACCCTCCTTTTCTTGATAGGACCTCCACAATCTCATGAGATGTAGGGAGTAAACTTGAGCAGTTTCTGAAGAAAATTATGAAGACTGCCTTTCTTTTTCACAAATTCCACCCAATCTTTCATTAGGGAAAAGCATTCAAATTTATCCAAGAAAGAAGGAAATCATTCCACTTCAAACTTAACCTTACTCAAACCTAGTATATATTGACTGAGTTTGGTCACAGCAACTACTGATAGCGATTGAGATTATGTAGATGCTGTTGCTGTTGCTGATGCTAAAAGCTGGGGGGACCGAGATTATGGAATATCAGCGATTTGAGGCTCTAGAAGCTGTCGCTGTTGCTGTTGTTTGTTGTTGTCTTGTATTTGCGTTTGGTGGGCCCCCCAGCGATTTAGCCAATCAATGTACCAATCGCTAGGAAGTTGCTACAGTCAAACGCACTCATTATCTCCTAATATCTCTAATAGTTTCTTCAGTGTTTAAACAATTTGTCACGACTCTTTTATTTCCATGGCAGTTATTGTATTTTAAGAAAAGGTATTGTGCATGATTTTTTTTTCAGTGTTTTTGAGGCCACATTCATCTAGATGAATGGATGGGAGTGGTAACAAGAGATAAATATTATAGGATTAATATGCGTTAATTAATATGATTTTATTTTATTTTTACATTTATAAATATGTCAGAATATGTCGCCCTAGTTGGAGCCAGTCCTAATATGAAAGGGACGTACGTATGTGTTTGTTTAACAAAGTAAATTTGTTTCCATTGGATAAACAGCTTCATTCAAATTAAAGCAACATACACTCTTTTTCATGTTAAATTTTTGAAATGGATTTAATGTAAACATATTTATATCCATCTCGGTCCTAAGTAGATACATATCAGCCAATCTATCACGATCTATAATCATCACCCATTGCGGGTCCCTCCAAAGCAGGTCTTGGAAGGGTCTAGGCTGGAGAAAGACCTAGCTAATTAACATTCGGCAATTGTAAAGTCTCGAAACTTTAAGTGTGTATTAGCCTAGTTAATTACATTGTTAGTCAATTAAGTTATTTTAAGAGCCAAATAAGAAAGATTTAATGTTAGAAATGTGTGTGCGTAGTTTTGTCGAGATTCACATACGTTAGACCATAGTAGAGGTAGTGTGTAATTTTCAAAAAGTTTGAGAGGTTTTTTTTCGTAATTTTAGATTTTTGGATTTTGGCACCGTTGGATAGATATATGTTTTAATTTCATTAATTAACTTCAGTCTTTTGTATCAACTTGATCTGAGCCCTACATCATCATCAAAAGTGGACCAAAGTGTTTTGATTAAAAGTGGGTTTAAGTACAGTTTTCTAAACTTCATTTCATGTTTATCCCCATCGTTGAACTCATTTCCTTCATTTGACCGAATGAACAAAATCACCATTTTCACATGCCGGCTTTTTGTAGTTGTCTGTTGTTGATGACGATTTCCGGTCAAGTTTTGGAAAATTAGAGCCCTGGCTGGAACCAGTGCTACAATCCTATTGGTTCTTTGAACTCCCATGTCATCTGCTACTAGAATTTTCGTGTCTGCTTGCGTTATTAAACATCTAATTGTGTTAAAATCTTTTGACTATCATGGCCTGACTGGTTTTGCTCCACATCCAAATACCCCTTAAAAGATAACATTACAAAAAGTGGATAATCTTGTACGCAACATTAATATACATATTCAAAGAAGTGCATACAAAGTATACTTAATATACATGTCCACACGGGCTGAGCTGGGCTGGTTCTTTGGGCCCTCAAGTGCTAGTCTTTAACAAGTTAAAGTTGGATTGTGACCCAATGCCGTGTGAGAGTAAAACCATGTATAAAAATATACCTATATGCCGCCTACCAAGTTGGACTTTTAAACAAAGCCCAACCCAAGAACAGAGAGAAAAAAAATAGTATATACGTTTACACTGGCTGAGCTGGGCTGGGTCTTCAGGCCATTAAGTCCTAGTCTTTAATAAACCAAAGCTTGATGGTGACCCAATGCCGTGTGAATGTAAGACCATGTATAAAAATATACCTAATTGCCACCTACCAAGTTGGACTTTTAAACAAAGCCCAACCCAACAGCACACAAGAAAAAGAGAAAATATATAGTATATATGTTTACAAGGGCTGAGACTGGCTGGGTCTTTGGGCCCTCAAGTGCTAGTCTTTAATAAACCAAAGCTTGATCGTGACCCAATGCCGAGTGAAAGTAAGCCCATACATAAAACCTGAATTAATTGTTGCCTGCCAAGTTGGACTTTTAGACAAAGCCCAACATAAACCGTATATATCATTGCACGGGCTAAAGCTAGGCTGGGTCTTGGGGCTCTCAAGTGCTAGTCTTTGATAAAATCAAGGGAATTTTTCAAATATAGACCTAAGTTTTTGTTGTATTTCAAAAAAGTACACAAGTTTTGAAAATTTTCAAATTAGTTTCTAAGCTTTCCGGTAAATTTTCATTTAAGGACATCCGGCCATTTAAAGGTATTTTCTGGTGACTTTTTCCCTCAATATTTTGAAAATACTCAAATTACATTTCATTTAAAGCCAAGACATGGTTTCGGCAGTCACTACATGCAGCCAATCGCTGTGGGAATACTAGGTGTCCTTGATCCTATGAGAACACAGGCGAAAGAAATGAGGAGAATATAGAGGAAGTGAATGAGAGTTTTATTACAGTGAAGGGTAATTTGAGTGTTTTAAAAAAATAGGAAAAAAGTTGTCCAAAAAATAACTTTAAATAGATGAATGTCCTTAATTGAGAACTTCCTAAAAAACTTAGGGACTAATTTGAAAAGTTTTGAAACTTATGTCCTTTTTTGAAATATGACCGAATCTTAAGGACTTTTTTGAAATTCTCCCTAAAATCAAAGATGGATGGTGAACCAATGCCGTGTGAAACTAAGCCCATATATAGCAATGAAATAAATTCATGCCTACCAAGTTGGACTTTTAGACAAAGCCCAACCCAACAACACACATAAAAAGAATATATAAACCAAAATAGAGCAATCCTAACTCAAGATTCAACGGATGAAATCTGTAGGATTCTCTCTCTGTCTTGTTCTTAGATTATATATATATATATATATATATTATTACTATAAAATATACAATTAGGATGGTCTTTATAGCAATGGTGAAACAGACAAGGTAAAGAGTAAAAATCTCATAAATGGAATATATAAAGACTTTGATGAATGCTAGAATTAGTGTATATATATAGGGGCTATTCAAGTTTAATAACGCAACCTGTGGCCCACGACATAATTCCATCAGCTTGGATGGTCCAGGCCAGGTTTTGATGGGAACTCAGTTATCATGACATAAGCCCAATTTGTTGTTCTTGGTTTGCTTGACCTGGAAATCAGATTTGGGGATTCTACTGGGCAATGCATTGTTGGCTTTCAGCCTTGGCATTGGTCTATGAACTTTAGCCCAGTACAGCAGTAATGGTGGGTGGGCCGAGGTCAACTTGCCTTGTAGGGGTGGAAATTACTGACCTGACCTGTGGGTCAAACCCTCTCCCGACCTGTGATTCAGGGTTTAGGTTAATCTTTTCTAAATTCTAGGTTGGGTTTGGGTTGAAAACTTGTAGGTGATTAATGAATAGGTTGGAATAAGATTCGGCCAGCGGTTGAGATTCATTCTGCCAACCTGATTCAACCCAACTCACTGCATGTTAGTGAAAAAAAAAACCTCTCATTGCAAGTCAGCCCAAGAACCAAACCTGATAATTTAGGGTTTTGGTTGACCCACTTTGTTTGCATATCATTCCTAAATAGCAGTCTCCAGCTTCTTTTGATGACTTCCGTCCAATCAGCCTTTGAATTTTCCATATAAAATTATTTCTAAAATCTTGGCAAAAAGGCTTTCTTACATCATTCCTCTCTTAATTTCAAAGCACCAAGCTGCCTTTGTTAGGGGGAGATCCATTCATCATCATGTGGCTCTCGCTCACGATCGCTGCCAAAAATTGAATTCGATAGTTAGTGGTGGATCAGTTTGTTTGAAGCTGGATATCTCTAAGGCTTTTGACAAACATCAATGAAAATTTCTTTTCAGAGCCCTTCAGTTTTTCGATTTTTCATCGGATTGGATCAACTTGATTAGAGAGCTGGTTAGTACGGGTAGAGGTTCATTTCTGATTAATAGAATCCCTTGTGGTTTCTTCGGGTTTTCTTCAGGAAAATTAGAAATTGCTTTTCTAATCGTGCCCAAAGTTCTTGTTTTAATCCTAATTAAATTAGACAACCTTAAGCACGACATAAGAGCTTTTTCAAGGACTCAATGACTATTCTAATAATAGACCTCATTTCTCAAAGTTCTGAGTTAGATATTATTATTGAGAGAATTCTTCTCTAGAGATTTATTAAGGAATTGTGCTGCCAAGTTTTTTAGCATCCTTTGTAGAAGATTGTCTTCATGCGTAGAAGATTTAAGGAGTCAAACACTGGATTGAGTCTATTGCAATCAACGGTGTGAAGTCGTTGAAGCATGAAGTGACAGAAGGTAATTTCAGTCTTTAGATAGGGGATATCTGGAGAGGAAATCTAAGTTTCTTGTAATTACAAGATTTATAATATTTGATTGTTGATCCAATTTGGATCGGTGGTTTTTCACCCGGTTAGGGTTTTCCATCTTAAATTTAGTGTTCTTGTGGCGTGTGCTTGTGTTTTTATTTCCGCTATATATTGTTTGTTTTTGCACACTTTTGGGCTGATTTATTGAATAAAACAATCCAGAGATCGCGAACCCCTAAAACTTTCACCGTTGCTTATCCTTTTTTGGCACACATGCCTAATGGGATTCCAACAGACATGCTCTCACACTAATGTGGATCAGCCCACCACAAGAACAAAATAATATTGATGATATGATGTCCCTCTATATGCTCCCACCATGTTACCCTCACAATCTTGATTGGGGTCCATTTTTAAATCAAAGCCTCCTTAGATTGTCGCCCTAAGGATTATTAAGATCCAAATCTAGTTCTAAGAAAGTTTTTCCTAGATTTTGTGCCATGTGAGTAATGATAATAAAGTCAATCAAGTATTTTAGATGTGAGTAAGCCAACCAAAGAGCCAACTTTCACTGAAGTGACAATTGGGCATAGTTGTGAATTTCGATTTGGACACCTTCAAATGAAAAAACTTGTCAGATGCGGAAATTCGGTTAAACTTTTTGGACTTATATTTTAGAAGAAATATAAATATAAAAATATATATACTCATGTAGAAATCTCATTGGGAATTTGTTTTAAGTGGAATAATTCTTCTTCTTCTTCTTCTTCTTTATTCCTTTATTTATGCTTGAAAGAGGGCTTAGGATGCATAAAAAAAAAAAAAAACGGCAATAAGTCCTCTTTTAATATTACTTTTTCCGAAAATTACAAAATCCACCGAAATTGATTGAAATCCATTGAAATTGACCAAAGTTTTCAAAATTAACTGAACTCTTAACCGAGAAGTTATGTAGGGTTATTTCATTTCGGTATGCGCAGACCAAAACGAAATTTCCCTTAAATTTCCTACGAGACGAAACAAATTCCACGTCTATGCAATTGGGTCATCAATGATGCATCAAAGTGCATATGTATCAAGGGGTTTTAGTTACAAAACAAAGGCGCTCAAGACTTGAAGATTAGCATGAGAAGTAGCAGCATGTGATCACTTCTTTAAATAAAGGGGAACTTTCATGGTGGCTACAATCTATATTTGTTCTTGCATTATAGGATCTTGTTGACTGTTGGCCCAAATTTAATAGTCCAATTCTGTGAATTTATGGAGATGCCTAATCATCCACTTCTTCTAATGGCTAATACGATGGTATACATCAACCTAAGTATGGCATGTTTCTTAGCACCCTCATATGCAAGAGATAACTCTGGAATGTTAGCTATTAAATAAATAATGGATATTGCATAAGGCGTGGATTTGCTTTCCACGTTTTATAACTATTCGACCCTGGCCCATGTGTATTGATAGGGTTAAAGGCCCCCTAGTTGTATATTAGTTAGCCTGTTGGGTTAAAGGCCCCCTAGTTGTATTTAGTTAGCCTGTTGGGTTAAAGGCCCCTAGTGGATGATTAAACATACTGATGGCAAAAATACTTTTGACTGGCATATTGTTTTATTTTTATTTTTTTTTTCCAAAATAAAAGATCTACTAAAGTTGGTTTTTAGAATTTTTCTTATTGTAGGGCCACATGCTTCCACTGTTTGACTCCAGAAGCTCTGCATGGACTTGCATTATTGCGTATGGCACTACACCAAAAATCGGAAATTGGAACGGAAAAGCGTTCCTAATCCTCCCGTTCCTAATCCGTTAAACCGTTCCAATTTCCGTTCCAATTTGGATTAGGAACGGTTGGTACCAAATTGGAACGGAAATTGGAACGGTTTAACGAATTAGGAACGGGAGGATTAGGAACGCTTTTCCGTTCCAATTTTCGATTTTTGGTGTAGTGTGGCGTTTGACAATTTTTCCTTTCCTCAGGTAAAGTAGGAAACTTCAGCCATATAAGTTTGGCTGTGTAGAACCCAGTCCTGACATGCATAGGCGGATGGGCTACACTAGACATTTGTTTTCTAATCTTTTAATTAGACAGTATCCAAAGAGTGTACACAACTAGGATATGTGCCGGCTGCCGAGCTCAGAGTAGAGTGTGAAAATTAAGTAGATGCCGAGCAGCAGCATTAAGCAATAAAGGGACCATGATCATATGCCACGTGGCACGATTCTAGCTTCGAGTGGGTTTTTCATGGCGAGAATGAAGGAGTAGTCCTCGCTAAGATTAGGCTCCTCGCCCTCCACAGCATTTGACCAGTGGAAAGCGTTGACCAGGTTGGAGACTGCGAACGGGAGCTGAAGCTTCGCTACCTCCATACCCGCACAGGCTCTCATTCCAGCCCCAAAGGGCAGGAACTCCTTCGATGACTCCATGAACCGCTCCGGCTTGAACCGCTCCGGTTCATCCCACACCTTGGGGTTATAATGCAGAGCGTGGAGGTTCACGATAACGGTCGTCCCCTCAGCCACTTGCAGCCCGTCCAACGTAGTATCTCTTGCGGCCTGGTGCGGTACAGCAAGTGGTGCTATGGGTTTCATCCGCATCGTCTCCTTCACAACAGCCTGCAGATATTCCAGCTTTCCAACCTCTTCTACCTTCACTATCCCCTTCTCAGTGCAGGTGGCGTGGTCTCTTATCTCTTGGTAGAGCTTCTGTTGCGCCTCCTGGTTGTGCACCAGCAGCCCAAGCGCCCACATGGTCGTCGACCCTGTGCTGTCCACGCCTAGGAGAAACACCTCGAAGATGTTGAAGATAGTTACTTCTCTCGGGAAGCTCTGTGAGAGGAGGAAGTGAGCGTAACAGTTAGGAGGTGGAGGGAAAGCGAGGCGGTGTCCTATACACTCCTCAACACGGAGCTTCATCTTCTCCATCTGCATGAAGGCTCGTTTGACGCTAGGGAGGAAGCGGGCCAGTGGGAAGGTGTCGACGATGCGAGCGTCGTCGCTATACTTCAAGGATTCTTCGACCATAACGTCCATGGTGGCAACAAATTCCTCGTCATTGAAATCGGAGCCGAAGCAGAGGCGGGCGAGGAGCTTAGTGGTGGCTCGCCGGATGTGATGGAAGGGCTTGACGACCCCTCCATTTAAATTGGCTTCCTTGATCATGTTGTTGATCATCTGTGCCATGTCGGATTCCTGGAAGGGCGCCTGGACGGATAGGGAGAGTGGGCCTATAGCGCCATTTTGGAGGCCACGGCGTAGGCTGTGCCAGTGGGGACCAGCGTTGGAGCTGAAGATGGTGCGGTAGTCGGCGGTGGCAGACTTGCCGATAGAGGTGATCTCGCGGGCGGTGTAGTCAGGGGACTTGGAGACTAGGACCTCCCAGACCAAGTCATGGTCGCTGACTATAATGGAAGGTTGCTTGGTGCCGAACCAGACAATCATGAGAGGGCCATAGACTTGGGCTAGTTTGGTGATGGCGACGTGGAACGGATCACCTCCTTTGAGGATTTGGTGCATGTTGCCTAGTAGAGGCAGTCTGGGTGGGCCAGGAGGCCATTGGGTTGGCTTGCCACTGTGCGGCTGTGCCGCTGGCGTCGCCCAAAGGCTATCAGCACTGCCGCAGCGATGCCAATTGCAAAAGCAGTCCATATGGCCTCCATATCTTTCTCAATTTCTCTATGGGTGTGCTCTCAATTTGTTTTTGTGGCTTGTGTTGCTACACTTTTGGGACCTATTTATAGGCAACATTCGGCTAAAACTTTCGAACATGGTGCAATAAGATTATCTTTAGGATAAAGTTAGTTTGATTATGATTATAAATGTAGCCCATTTCATTTATTAGAGAAACAGAATATTGTTAGGATTTAGTAGAACATCCTTATCCGTGGGATAAGATTATCTTTAGGATAAAGTTTGTTTGATTAAGATTATAAATGTAGCCATTTTATTTAATGGAATCTACGGTGAATTTATCTAAAACTCTTTATGGTATCAGAGCTAGGCCCAGTGATGATCTTACGGTAGTTAAACTGGGTACAGTTTTATCTTCCGCAATAATCACCGTCAATTTTTCTGTTCAAATTTTCTCTCTTTCCTCCATCGATTCAAGCATTCATGCCTTATGATTTGGTCATCTTCATCAAATCTTCATCGATCAAAGCTTCTAGAGTCACGTTATATCTGATCTACTGGACCATCAGCGCCGACAGACTCGAGAAGAGCGGGTTGCGATAGTGATGGATTCACGGACAGATGACGATCACAAGAAACCATGTTGATTGGTTTTGGAAGAAATTTTCAATTTTTTTTCTTATTTTAGAGATCAATCTATTTTCATGTTACCAATCACAGTACAAAAAAGATCATGTGATTGAGGAGAATGTTAGAGAAACATAATATTATTAGGATTTAGTAGATTATCCTTATCCGTGGGATAAGGTTATCTTTAGGATAAAGTTAATTTGATTATGATTATAAATGTAGTCATTTCATTTAATGGAATCTACGGTGACTTTATCTAAAACTCTTTAGTTAGAATCACAGGTCGGATGGATGATGTGGAGCTCACAATGTATAAGACACTCCACAATAGCATTGAGCTTATATTTATATATAGATCTGGATGTGCTCATCTAAGCAATTGCCCTGGCAATTCATAGGAAATTGGTGATTGAAAGATGAAAATTTCATGTCCATCAATTCATCCTAATACAATCTGTGGCCCTCAGGTTTCATATTTACCTTCTTTACCTACTCTTGTTTGCCTTTTTTAAAAAGAAGATACTTGGATCACGTGTTAGTCCTATGACTTTAGATTAATCAGTGTTCCAATCAGCTTTAGATGCCAAACTTCTGGTACCAGTCCAGAAGAAGACCCTTTCTTTAGCCTCCAATTCTCCCCTTTTTTTTTTTTTTTTTACTGCATCCTTTTGGCTGGGCCCTTTCATCTAGCACCCCTTGGTTAGCTGAACTTAGCTGCTGGTTGAAAGGATATATGAAGTAGTGCTTGCTAGTAAGGCACGAAGGGTAGCATTGGAATCTGTTAGAGCAAGGTGTAAAAGTTTTTTCTTTTTCCTTTTTTTTTCCCGGGAAATTTATGGCAAATAGAAGGCAGAATAGATGGGCTACCCATCTTAGAGGCCCTACTGTACTGCTATGAACAAAAAACGTCAAAGTAAAGACATGGCGTAGGTCCTTCACATGACCACAAGTGTAAGAATGTCCATTTAGGACTCTTATTTGGCTAACTAATGAGATAATTAAGGAAGCCGACTTTTAATAAGATTTATTTTTATGGGAAGAAAGAAATCTCTCAAAGGTTATTTATGTATTTTTATAAGTCGTTTTAGTGGTTTTCTTGCTCTCTATATCGACTAACAGTATTTGCAAAGTACCCATTAACGATCACGCATCATAGAGTGAGTCAGAATGGAGATGAGAGAAAACCCTATTTGATAAAGACAATTAATCAAAAAGTAGGATAGTATAAAGATCAGATTCGAACCACTCATCATCATAAACCAGCACGTGTGAGTTGGGTTGAAACTTACCATTTCCTTCTGACCAGATTACTAACGGCACGTTGACGTACACAGCCTTTCCACAGAAAGAGGAAATTATCACATTGGCAAATTCCATAGAAATTGAAATCTCAGAAAATGATTTCAGCGGGATTTAGAAATTCATGTTTGGTGCGAATTTTTTTCCTCGCTGCATGGGTGTTAATGTTGTTTGGTGTTGCTATGGATTCTTTATTAAAAATCAAATTTTCCTGTTTGGTACATCATAAGTCATTACAGAAATAAAACCCATCACAAAAATAATCATCATAGACATACCAAAGTAATCAAAGAAACAATGTGGGTGGGGTGGGGGTTGTAACATGATGGGATGGGATGGGATGGGATGGGATGGGATGGGATGTGGGAGTGGCCGGGGTGGCTGGGTCGGGTGGGGTTGGGACATGCATGTAGGGGAGGGTTTCGTGGGTGGGTGGGCGTTGGGACGGTTGCATGGGAGGTGAGGGTGAGAGAGATAATAAGAAGAAGAACGGGTGGGGTTGTGCACACGATGAAGAAGGGTTTCAGGTGGTTGGCAAACTGTGTAGGGTTTTGGGTTGTGCTAAAAACGAGTGAGGAATTGAGATTATGTAGGAGAGAAAAGTTTTTTTAGGAAATAAAATTCCAATACCTCCCCATAGGAAATCCATTTCCAACATTAACAGAAAAAATGCTGAAATTGCAAGAAACTATTCCCGTGGAATTGTCATGCACCAAATGCATGAAAATGGACTTTCCACGTAAAACAATCCCCTTTCTTTGTAAAAAGGAAAAATGTATGACACAAACATTCGCTAAAGTGGGTTGAATTTGATTGTCTATTTTTATTATTTAACCCACTGAGGTTGAGAACAATGGGTTCCGTACCCGCGGTAATTCACGCGGATGTACAGTTTCTCTCTTTTATTTTTTCAGGCACAAGTTCACATGAAGACGTGTGCACCCATGCAACCCACAGTTGATGTGATGATCTCTAACGCTATAAATTTATCAAGAAATGAACATTTGCCATATCTTAAATATCTCTATTTTAGCTTTGATATTTTTGTTGGCCTAGTGGGTCCAGACCAATTGGGTTTAGAGTCATGGGTATTTTGGTAATTGTACCGGGACTTTCTTGTTGACTAAGATAGGGTTTCTTGGGGGATAAGAAAGTGAGCATTATATATTCATGTAATGTGTAACCCATGATAGACTGTACTGCATATCATACAGAGAGAAAACTCAAAGGAGAGTCGAGTTTCTTTCCCGTGAACGTAGGCAAGATTGCCGAACCACGTAAATCTCTTTGTGTGTGATTGATTGTTCTTGTGTAGTTGATTGATTGATTGCTCGATCGCTGTTTCAAGTTTCCGCATACACGCGCACAACAAGTGGTATCAGAGCCTAGAGTTTTCTAGGGTTGGTTTGTGTCGCATTGCGATCGACGGATCGGATCAACAAATTGATCCGGATTTCTGCGCGTGGTTCTTGGTCGCAGAAAAAGAGAAATCATTGTTGGGCCACACGATCAAGCAGAAGAGAATAATATCGAAGAGGCTGGGTCGCGGCAGAGATTGTCGGCACATCGTGCGAGTGACAAAGAAGACATCAGCGCCTTTGATTCGGTTGCAGTGATTGCAACCGATTGAAAAAAAAAAAAAAAAAATTCATCGGAGAAGAGACACTCCCGCCGCCGGAATCTTCGCCGGATTCGTCGCCGCACTTTGCCGGAGAAGAATTTCGTTCGCCGTCGTGTCGTGGCCGGAGAACAAGTGGAAGACGGAAGTCAGAAGCAACATTATAGTCGCTGGTTGCATAGCGTTTCTGTAACAGAAACCCACTTCTGTTTGAAGAAGAAGGTGCAGGTGGGCCGAGTTTCGGGTTTGGGTCAGTTCTGACCTGACTTGCAAATAAGCCCAGCCCAGTCCAGTGTCCAAAACAGGTTCAGTTTCGGGCCAGTTCGACCTGACCCACGAAGCAGGAAGCCCAGTCCAGCAGACGCTGACGTCAGCATTACGTCAGCGAACAATACGGTCAGCAGGGGTTTGATCGGGATCGACGGCAGAAACTTGTTCTCGCGATATCTTGATCATCCGAGTTCAGATCGGAGATCCGTTTGCGCCTACAGACTCGTTGCGAGCAGATTTACATAATTGTAGAGGAAGATTGGCAGTTTGACGGTCAACAAGAAAGTTTGACTAATCGGAGCGAAGAAAATTATTCTCGCGATATCGGAGCCATCCAGAGTCGGATTTCGGATCCGTTTCTTCCAGCGTGCTCGTGGTGACGAGATCTACAGATTGGTGCAGAAATCAAGGTTAGTGACAGTTGTTTGTATTTCTTGATTATTCAATTGAGATGGAGAACAATACTGTAAACACTACCATGATCAAATTGAACCATACAAATTGGTTAATTTGGAAACCAAAGATGGAGGATATCCTCTATTGTAAAGACCTCTATGATCCCATTGAGGGGGATAGTGCCCGACCAAAAGAGATGTCTGATCCAGATTGGAAAAAGATGCATAGAAAGACCATTGGTCACATTAGACAGTGGGTGGATAACAGCATATTTCATCACGTGTCTAATGAAACCGATGCGAGAACCCTTTGGAAGAAGTTAGAAGAAAGATATGAGAAGAAAACCGCAGTGAATAAAAGTTTTCTCATTAGAAAGCTTGTGAATATGAAATTCAAGGAGGGTGGTAAAATTGAAGAGCACATAAATGTGAGTAAGCCAACCAAAGAGCCAACTTTCACTGAAGTGACAATTGGGCATAGTTGTGAATTTCGATTTGGACACCTTCAAATGAAAAAACTTGTCAGATGCAGAAATTCGGTTAAACTTTTCGGACTTATATTTTAGAAGAAATATAAATATAAAAATATATATACTCATGTAGAAATCTCATTGGGAATTTGTTTTAAGTGGAATAATTCTTCTTCTTCTTCTTCTTCTTTATTCTTTTATTTATGCTTGAAAGAGGGCTTAGGATGCTTTAAAAAAAAAAAGGGCAATAAGTCCTCTTTTAATATTACTTTTGCCGAAAATTACAAAATCCACCGAAATTGATTGAAATCCATTGAAATTGACCAAAGTTTTCAAAATTAACTGAACTCTTAACCGAGAAGTTATGTAGGGTTGTTCCATTTCGGTATGCAGACCAAAACAAAATTTCCCTTAAATTTCTTCCGAGACGAAACAAATTTCACGTCTATGCAATTGGGTCATCAATGATGCATCAAAGTGCATATGTATCAAGGGGCTTTAGTTACAAAACAAAGGCGCTCAAGACTTGACGATTAGCATGAGAAGTAGCAGCATGTGATCACTTCTTTAAATAAAGGGGAACTCTCATGGTGGCTACAATCTATATTTGTTCTTGCATTATAGGATCTTGTTGACTGTTGGCCCAAATTTAATAGTCCAATTCTGTGATTTTATGGAGATGCCTAATTATCCACCTCTTCTAATGGCTAATACGATGGTATATATCAACCTAAGTATGGCATGTTTCTTAGCACCCTCAGATGCAAGAGATAACTCTGGAATGTTGCATAAGGCGTGGATTTGTTTTCCACGTTTTATAACTGTCTGACTTTGGCCCGTGTGTATTAGTTAGCCTGTTGGGTTAAAGGCCCCCTAGTTGTATTAGTTAGCCTGTTAGCCTGTTGGGTTAAAGGCCCCCTAGTTGTATTAGTTAGCCTGTTGGGTTAAAGGCCCCTAGTGGATGATTAAACATACTGATAGCAAAATACTTTTGACTGGCATATTGTCACGTCCCCCGAACCCGATTAGAGAATAAACCGGATCCGGGGAGTGAAATTTAGGGCTAATTAAAATTTTCGCCCTTTAGGCCCAAGGATCGTAAGTCCGCTGTGAGGAGATAATATTTCAAGCCTCAAATATAATAAGAATATGCGGAACTCATACAATTCTATGCATATTTGGATATCAACAATGAATAATGAATCTCAATATATATTAAAGTTGAACAAGGAATAAAATAAAATTTAAACAATGAAGTTAATTTATTACAATGGCTTTCCCACTAATCAAGGCCATTTAAAACAATAGTGATGTCAATGATATAAAAGTTTCAACAAGAGATAAATAAAGCATAAAGAATCTAATGAGGTCCGAATGAATCTCTCTCGTGCCAGGTATGATGACGCTACTGTACGTCATCTGCACGCCACTCTCGTTCCTCCTCAGCCGGTTGGAGATCCTCTAGGATCTCCTCACCTACTTGCTCCTCGTAATAGTACTCACCTGAGGAGTCTGCACACCAAGGAACAGAGTCAACGACATGTTGAGCAATAGATAAGCAATATATAAATAATAATGACATGCATCAAGTATAAGAGTAATGACAGGTATAATAATCAAGAGAATACAAGGAATCGAATCTAGGCATAAAGCATGAATAAATAATCATCCGAATCATAAATAGAAATCCTAACAATACTAACAATCACCACTACCAATGTAATGCAATGCACAAGAGGGAGACTCCGTGGATGTCCTAGCCACCTCACGGGATACCAGTAACAATCCTATTCAGACTACTGATACCAAAGTCCGGATTCAGACTACTGATACCAAAGTCCGGCTCCAAGGGGATCTCAGCTCCCGGTCCTGGGACTAGTAGCACGGTCCCAGCCCGCTCCCAACTATTCAATGCCATGGACGCCGTCCAAAGCCGATTGCCCACCCCGACGTCCGAGTAACCGGCCCATCAATAAACCCCAAACTACAGCTGGCCATGATATGCAAATAATAATAATAATAATGTGGTGTTGACACGAGAATAGACCAAGACAAGCAAGTCTGGCTAGCTTAATTTACAAGACATGATCGTAGGGATTATCTCATTCAAATCAATACAAGACAAAACCAATCACATGGTAATCCCTTCAGTCTAGCCATTCATGTTCATCAATTACATAACACGGGGTACTAAGGTACACTCTAAGTCCGGTCCAAGTCCTAATTCTATATGGGATTATGTTTCATAATTAGTTAAGTGTTTTATGCCAAGAGAGAGTGTACAAGGAATTATAACAACGGATACGATTAAATAAGTCAAGGAGGAATTACGATCCAAACCTAGGCAAGTGGTGTCATCCATGTATCCTACATGTTCTAACGGAGTACGTGTGGAATTGGATTAACGATGCTTCTAAGGAAATCCCTTGGTGTATAATCATGTTAAGCAACCATTTATTCAATTTCATACGCATTCGGTTATCCCATGTTTAATACACGAATACCTAGACACATAATTGAAGCACACCAAGCCACGTCTTACGATTTAATCCCCATTAATGGTCAACTGATAGTAGGTTCTTGGTTTCCAACATCTAAGGCCCAAACCTAAGTTATTGGTCTCATTTCTAAGAAAATATAGGCTGGGTCAATAATCTGAGTTTTTACATCACTTCCCGACCTCCGATCGTGATGAAACTAGAACCATTGGATTCTACATCTCAAGGGCTTTCCAACGGTATATAATATGTAGAAATCCGACGTACAGATTAAAAGTTATAAGCGTTTTAAGTCGTTTTCCAAAGTTGTCCGAAATTACGAAAATGCCCTTCGATCGATCGGACAACAGGTCCGATCGATCGGACTGATTTTTGCCTCAGTTAACTGAGACCAAATTGCAGTCCGATCGATCAGCTTGCAGGCCCGATCGATCGACACTGCAACCTGAGCCCAAAAATGGGTTTTTTTCTTCCTTTTTTCTGCAGAAAATAAGCCTCCATGCTCCCCAATCATTTCAATCATTACTCTCATCCATTCTATCAAATTAAAAACCTCAAAAGCTACCATTTAACAATTAATCTAATCCAAATCACAAATCTAACCTAACATGTCAATCACAATGCAATCCCAACAATAGGCTTGGAATTTGGGTAATCTAACAAGGATATCATTCCAATCAAAAGAAAACAATACACACATGATTAAATATAAAATGCATATCTACTTGCCTCAACCAAGAATATTAGAAATTGGAAAAACTTGAGGAGAAGCTTTCCACCATGAAGATCACAATCCACCCCGCTCAAAAGTAATCTAGAACACCGAGAAGAAGAAAGAAAGGAAAAAGATCATGATCCAACCTATTCTAAACAAAATAGAAAACGAATGGGAAAGTTGATGATGAGAAAAGGCTTACCAACTAGTATCAATGGAGAGAGGAGATCGAAAGGAAGAAGATGTGCGGTCCGGATCGCGGAGATGATCTCTCCCGGAGGGAGATCTGGGCTTGAGAAGAGAAGGGGAAGAAGATGGACTGCTGTAACTCTCGTTGCAGAAGTGAGAATGCGATTAGGGCTAATCCCTGTTTAAGAAGAAGAGAGTGAGGAAAAGACTAATTTGCCCTTAAGTGGGTCCGGTAAAAGAATGAACTTTTTGAAAGGTTTTTGATCGTCGGATCGCGACGAGCCAAGAGACAAAAATGATCAGCGCGACGAGACCTTTCCAACGAACCCAAAATCACAGTGATAGGAATTTTTTCGAAAAAACACTCAATTTTCCCTAATTTGCAAACTACCCCCTTCTAGGATCAAATGAACTTGAAATCGAACGAAACTTCGCACACACTATTCTAATACTAAAAGAAACCCACTCAAGGCCTAATCCCACTTAAATATCTAACAATACAGTTAATTATAATAATAATAAAATAAACCGGTCAACGGGCCTGCTATTGGGCCCAACTGACCCAGTAAGGTCGCCGACCTTACACATATTGTTTTAATTATTTTTTTTCCAAAATGAAAGATCTACTAAAGTTGGTTTTTAGAATTTTTCTTATTGTAGGGCCACATGCTTCCACTGTTTGACTCCAGAAGCTCTGCATGGACTCGCATTATTGCGTATGGCGTTTGACAAATTTTCCTTTCCTCAGGTAAAGTAGGAAACTTCAGCCATATAAGTTTGGCTGTGTAGAACCCAGTCCTGACATGCATAGGCGGATGGGCTACACTAGACATTTATTTTCTAATCTTTTAATTTGACAGCATCCAAAGAGTACCCCACCTGTACAGTGTAAAGGGACCATGATCATATGCCACGTGGCACGATTCTAGCTTCGAGTGGGTTTTTCACAGCATCCAAATATAATTTAAAACATTATTATTTTATCAAATGATCAATGTTCAAAGTCACCTTGAGATCAACTTCTTTTGAAACAAAATTTGAAGACATAACATATGAAGATGCTTATTTTGAGTAGCTCACATTTTCTACAAGTGGGACATCACTCTTAACTCAGGATTTAAATGAGTCAAAAAGAGGATCCAGCCATAGTCCTCACTAAGATTAGGCTCCTCGCCCTCCACAGCATTTGACCAGTGGAAAGCGTTGACCAGGTTGGAGACTGCGAACGGGAGCTGAAGCTTCGCTACCTCCATACCCGCACAGGCTCTCATTCCAGCCCCAAAGGGCAGGAACGAGTACTGCCCTCTCTTCCCTAAGAACTCCTTCGATGAATCCATGAACCGCTCCGGTTCATCCCACACCTTGGGGTCATAATGCAGAGCGTGGAGGTTCACGATAACGGTCGTCCCCTCAGCCACATGCAGCCCGTCCAACGTAGTATCTCTTGCAGCCCTGTGGGGGTACAGCAAGTGGTGCAATGGGTTTCATCCGCATCGTCTCCTTCACAACAGCCTGCAGATATTCCAGCTTTCCAGCCTCTTCTACCTTCACTATCCCCTTCTCAGTGCAGGTGGCGTGGTCTCTTATCTCTTGGTAGAGCTTCTGTTGCACCTCCTGGTTGTGCACCAGCAGCCCAAGCGCCCACATGGTCGTCGACCCTGTGCTGTCCAATCCGAGGACAAACACCTCGAAGATGCTGGAGATGGCTACTCCTATCGGGAAGTTCTGTGAGAGGAGGAAGTGAGCGTAACAGTTAGGAGGTGGGGGGGAGGAAGCGAGGTGGGGTCCTATACACTCCTCAACACGGAGCTTCAGCTCCTCCATCTTCATGATAATAGTAGGTTGCCTGGTGCCGAACCAGACGGTCATGATAGGGCCATAGACTTGGGCTAGTTTGTTGATGGCGACGTGGAACGGATCACCCCCTTTGAGGATTTGGTGCATGTTGCCTATTATAGGCAGTCTGGGTGGGCCAGGAGGCCATTGGGTGGGCTTGCGACTGACCCTCTGCCTCTGTCGTCGCCGAAAGGCCATAAGCACTGCAGCAGCGATGCCAATGGCAACAGCAGTCCATATGGCTTCCATATCTTTCTCACTTTCTCTGTTTGCGCTCTCACTTTGTTTTTGTGGCTTGTTTTGCTACACTTTTGGGACCTATTTATAGGCAACATTCGGCTAAAACTTTCAAACATTGTGCAATAAGAGTGAGCGATTGGTTTTTCCATTGTGGCAGGCCTTGGCCCCACCTAAACCTCGACCAAGCACGGCCAATGTGGTAGATCAACAGATTCAAATGGGACCACCCCAAACTTTCAAGCCAATCCATTCATATCCCATCCCAGGCCCTTGATTAATTCGTGGCTTGTTTAAATGTTTTAAAATCATTTTCTTTAATCTCTATCCAATGATCCAGTTCATTTGGGAAATTTATGGCAAATAGAAGGCAGAATAGATGGGCTACCCATCTTAGAGGCCCTACTGTACTGCTATGAACAAAAAACGTCAAAGTAAAGACATGGCGTAGGTCCTTCACATGACCACAAGTGTAAGAATGTCCACCTTAATTAGGCAGGGTGATTTTTTGGCTTTCTCCTTCGATTGTGATTTTTAATAAAACTGGCTTGGATTCACTTTAAAAAGAAAGTCTAATCAATTTAGGACTCTTATTTGGCTAACCAATGAGAGAATTAAGGAAGCCGACTTTTAATAAGATTTATTTTTATGGGAAGAAATCTCTCAAAGGTTATTTATGTATTTTTATAAGTCGTTTTAGTGGTTTCCTGACTCTCTCTCTCGACTAACCGTACTTGCAAGGTACCCATTAACGATCACGCATCATAGAGTGAGTCAGAATGGAGATGAGAGAAAACCCTATTTGATAAAGACAATTAATCCAAAAGTAGGATAGTATAAAGATCAGATTCGAACCACTTATCATCATAAATTAACCACACTCATCATCATAAACCAGCACATGTGAGTTGGGTTGAAACTTACCATTTCCTTCTGACCAGATTACTAACGGCATGTTTACGTACACAGCCTTTCCCAAGAAAGAGGAAATTATCACATTGGCAAATTCCATAGAAATTGAAATCTCAGAAAATGATTTTAGCGGGACTTAGAAATTCATGTTTGGTGCGAATTTTTTTCCTCACTACATTGGTGTTAATGTTGTTTGGTGTGGCTATGGATTCTTTATTGAAAATCAAATTTTCTTGTTTGGTACATCATAAGTCATTACAGAAATAAAACCTATCACAAAAATAATCATCCTAGACATACCCAAGTAATCAAAGAAAACAATGTGGGTGGGGTGGGGGGTTGTAACATGATGGGATGGGATGGGATGTGGGAGTGGCCGGGGTGGCTGGGTCGGGTGGGGTTGGGACGTGCCTGTAGGGGAGGGTTTCGTGGGTGGGTGGGGGGTTGGGATGGTTGCAGGGGAGGTGAGGGTGAGAGAGATAATAAGAAGAATGGGTGGGGTTGTGCACACGATGAAGAAGGGTTTCAGGTGGTTGGCAAATTGTGTAGGGTTTTGGGTTTAGCTAAAAACGAGTGAGGAAATGAGATTATGTAGGAGAGAAAAGTTTTTTTAGGAAATAAAATTCCAATACCTCCCCATAGGAAATCCATTTCCAACACTAACAGAAAAAATGCAGACATTGCAAGAAACTATTCCCGTGGAATTGTCATGCACCAAATGCATGAAAATGGACTTTCCTCGTAAAACAATCCCCTTTCTTTGTAAAAAGAAAAAAATGTATGACTCAAACATTCGCTAAAGTGGGTTGAATTTGATTGTCTATTTTTATTATTTAACCCATTGAGGTTGAGAACAATGGGTTCCGTACCCGTGGTAATTCACGCGGATGTACGGTTTCTCTCTTTTATTTTTTCAGGCACAAGTTCACATGAAGACGTGTGCACCCATGCAACCCACAGTTGCTGTGATGATCTCTAACCCAATAAATTTATCAAGAAATGAACATTTGCCATATCTTAAATATATCTATTTTAGCTTTGATATTTTAACCATATATATATATAGATGATTTTGTCTTTAAATTGAAACGTTTCACCTAATTACACATTACAGCCTTTTAACTTGATTTTTTTTTAAATACTAGAAACCTAAAAAGGCACCTAAAAGCATATGGGTCGAAACGAGGTACGACCAAATCTGCAAAATGTTATGTAGTGACAAATTCTACCTGAAGTCATTTAAAAAACTAGTCGATTGAAATCGTGCAAGAGCCACTTATGTTTATTTGGGGCACACAAGTTTTGAAGAATCTAATCACAGGTGGAGGGACACTAGAACAAGAAGACACTGCCATTTTAAGAACTGATGGAGAAATTCTAGTTATGATGTGAGGTGCAAAAGAACTTCTTGAAATGATCAACTGATTACAGAAGGCCATAAAAGAACCAAAAACCATAATGGAGAATTCAAACTCCGGGCTAGATAATTGATGTAGATAAGGCACCTTGTCTTCTAAAAAATATACTGCTGATTCTGGATTGGCTAAAAAAGAAAGGGAAAAGTAAGAGGAAGAAGAAGGGATACAAACATAACCCATAATATCGCAAGTCAGGGTAAGACAAGACGATTCCATGGTAAGGCTATACAACCCCTATCCTCATGTGAATAGGAGATGGGGCTCATGGGGTTGGAAAGATTTGAATGGCGCATACCTGTATATAAAATATGGGCCCACCTAGTCATCCTAACTTTTGGATCAATGGCCCACAAATTCTCAACCATTAGAAAATCTACATAGTCGGCTCAATGGTGCCATCCATTCAGATGCGTATAAAAAAAAGACTATGGGACCAATGTAAATTTGGGGACCTCTATTAGTGGTCCATTTAGATGGTTGGATAATGTCGATGAGCACGGACATGGAATTCTCCATGCATGCTTACATTATATGTCAATATGCTATGTATAATGTAGATGTTCATTTAGGGCACATTTGGTAATAAGAATGGCTAAACTCTTCTTACCATTACCATGCGGATTTCTTATGAAGAAAATCCACGATAATCTATGTTTGGTAAACAATTAAGAATTATGGATTTGCATATATTACATCAAAAGGTCGCAATTTTTTTTACCTTTTTCTCATAATCCGCCATGAATGAGGTCCTAAAATTTGAACTCCATGCCATTTTATGCCTTTCAGAGATGATGGATGGTTTAGATTTTCATTGCAGGTCCCACAATTTAAAATTTATTTTTTAACTTGTGGACAATTTTGTCAATATCTCAAACAATATAACGAACCAACGGTTGAAAATTGGTATGCTGACCATTTTGAATTTTCTAAAGATGCTGGAGGGTTCGGATCGTGATTTTGGGCCCCATAACATAAGTTTTCAAAGCCCATAAAGTTTCCAGTCTATTACCGCCCGTGTGTGTACTCTTGAAACTGTCACGAAACGTTACATTTTGGGGTGATCTATGGTCATTACGTTTTTTCACATTTTCTCACTGTCTATGATGAATTATGATTCTATATTTCACCCTATAGCCATTTTGGGCCTTAACAAACTGGATGGTTCCGATTGCACATATATGACCCACAAAAATCCAAATCTTATGATCCAACGTTTTGGAGTGTTTTTACAAATATCTGACAAACTACAAAACATTAACAGCTGAAACTCCATTAAAGTGTCGTTATTTTTCGTTTTAATGCAATGAGCGGATTGGATTGTCAGTATGGGACCAAACGTAGGTTTCCAAACAAAGAACGAATAATCCCATAGTTAGAGTTATTTGCACTGTTCATCCGCGTTTCTGCTCACGTGCGGATTTGTGGAATTTTCGGGGGGCAGGGGGGGCGCCTGTTCTAACCGACAAATTTGTTGCTTACGAGGATTATTGAGGTATTTTGAAAAATCACCTCTCATACGGTCGGATTTGTTACCAACAATGGGTTTTCTGCGATTGTGAAGAAAATGGGCGAGGATTCCACTGCATGGATCATTGCCAAACGTGCCCTTAGAGTGATGGTCTAAATATCTTGTACCATATGAACGTAGAGCCGGAACCAAATATCACCAGGTTCAGTTTAATAGGCTCAAGCCCATTCTTTAAAAAATAACATATAAGTACCCAAGACCTAAATTTCTCCATGGTATCATGTCATTGTTGGATTCTAGTTAATGGGGTCTCCATTGCCATATAAGAAAGTGAAAGTTTCGGGTATGAGATCTCTAGATTGGTCAACTCAACAAAACAGCCTAATAGTGTGCAAAAACTATAAAATATGTAACAGAAATAAAAAAATAAAAAAGCACACAACATAAGGACACCAAATATAGCGTGGAAATCCGAACCGGGTAAAAAACCATAGATCCAAACTGGATCAACAATCAAGCACTATGAATCTTAGAATTACAAGAAACACATAGATTCCTCCCTTGATATTTCCTACCTGAGGACTGCAGTTACCTCTTATATCGCTTTACGCTTCAACGATTTTACTCGGTTGATTCCAACAGATTCAATCCCGCGCTTGACTCTACAAATCTTGTATACAAGAAGATGATGCTCTACTAAGGATGTAGAAGAACTTGCTCTTTAGAAACACTCTTCAGGACAACTCTCTTAATTGATCTTCTAGGGAAGATTTCTCTCAACTTGATCTTCCAACTTAGAATAATGAGAGACTTATATCTTTTGGGTAGCCTTTTAGTCCTTTATATAGCCTTTAGCAGGATGCGCTTAAAGTTGTCTAAGAAGATTATGACTAAACCAAGCAGTTTAGGCACAATTTGAATCAAATTTCTAATGTTTATAGGACTCTACCGCTTTCAAGTGCATAATTGTTACGACTTATGCATATCAACTTGCCAGCTCTTGTAGTTGATGGAACTATGCTCGATCAATGGGCCCTGAGCCCACCTTTATCGAGGAGGATGAGGAGGAAGAAACGCTCCAGTCGGATCGATCTGATAAACATGAGTGGTGCGCAGATGATATCTACTTACTCATCTTGACCACTAGCACATGAGAGCCTCACTCCCGCATATAGATTTTATTTTGATACAATTTTTTTGTAGAACTTGTGTCATTAAACTATTGTAGTTCAGACCTTAAACTTTAATCCATACTATATAGGTTTACTCTGATATTGTATAGGTACTTCAATTATGTTATGAATTAACAAAAAATTACAATCTCACCATGGACTTCTATCTGGTAGGCTATGATTGAGGATCAAATGATTGTCTAGTCATTTGTTTAATTTTTAATTTGACCATTAATCTCACGTTTTACCTCATAATTAAAACTAGCAAAACACGCCCGCGCTTATAGAGGGCAATATGATTTATAATATTAAAAAATAATTAATTTAAAATTAATTATTTAACCATAAATCTATAACCATAGATTTATAATTTATGATCATAGATTTATACAACGTGTATCCTTATAGATTTGAAAGAATATTTTGAGATCACATGAGAAACCATCTTTATCTAAAAGTCTAAAGTGTAGATAAATGTGTTGAATGTGTTGAACTCTAAATTTGGATAACTCAAATTGAAAATTTCTCCCAAATCCCTAAAATCTCTCCTTAAATTAAAATTGAAATCGAAATTGAGCTCCAATTTTATAATCAATTGTAAAATCGGACTCAAATTTCAAAATCGAATCCTACATCTATAATATATAATAATGGAGAAGTGAAAGCAATTTTACACAAAGTGACAGTCTAAACTTAAATAAGCAATAAACTTCACTGTTTGAGATCCAGAGATTATTTGACTGCAGTCATTATTGACCCTGCCCTTTCTCCATGACCACAGCTTCCCATTATCCCACCCTATTCATAGTCATTGATTATGCCTAGAGGTGAAAATCTGGGCCGTGCCGCCCAAGCCCAGCACGGTCCGGCACGAAAAAACCGTGCTTGGGCCGTGCTTGGGCACGTTGACTTTGGTCAACGGGCCGGCCTGGCAGTCCCGCTGGGCCAGGGCTGCCAAGCCCGAGGCACGGCACGCTTAAAAAACCATGCAGTGCTGGGTTAGTGCCCCAGGCCCGCGGGCGGCCCGGCCCGGCACGAGGCCCGCCCAGGCACGACCCCAACAACTCTTTTTTTAAACCCCCCCCCCCCTCAAAAAAAAGGTCAATAGTGGTTTTTTACATTTTTAACCCCCCCAACAGCTATAAACGGTCAAATGGGGGGGTATTAGTGTCTTTTGATCATTTTTTACCATTATAACCCCCCCACTGCTATAAAACGGTCATATGAGGGGGTATTTTATGTCATTTTATCACTTAGGAATTCTATAAATAGCCCTCATTCCTCTCATTTCTCTACACTCATCTACTCTCTCATTTCTCACACTCCCTCTAAAGTTCTAAGGCTCTAAGCTCTCTTAAGTCTCATTCTAAAGTCTAAGCTCTCTATACAAAGTTTTCTAAGAAGTGAAAAGTGAGGGTGACTTCTCTAAAGTGGAGGATTCAACTAAGAAGAACTTCACTGACCAACCCCGATGTCGTCTCCTCCTCCTCCTGACCCCGACCCCCAAACCCTTTCTGCTTCAAATCCCCATCACCACCTCCACTCTTCTCCTCCTCCAGTCTAGTCAGGGCCCATCATCAAATCAGCAGAGGTCCAGGTGATCCTTCAAGCTGAGCAGCTCTCCCCCGTCTTATCCGCTGCACAAATTCAGCAGCTCTCATCGCTTCTGATTCAGAGCCCTACCGGGGGAACCACCCAACCCACTGCTAGCTCCTCCAACCTCCATCTTCCCAGATCGTATGCCTCGCTTCTCTCCCATACCCCATCCTCTCTCCCTCAAAATATGCCCTAAACTATATGGAACGATGGCAAGCCCTCTGTCACCATCCCTAAAGAAATTATCTCTGCTAGCCAGGAATCCTTCTCCCGCACGGTGATTGGCAAGTTTGAAGGAAAAAGACCTTCGTTGGAGTGGGTCGAGCACCACACCAACCTTGCTTGGAACCTGCCTATTAGAAGTCTGATATCTCTCACAGATCAGGGCTACTTCCTCTTCAGAGTCCACTGCCCTCAGGTTAGAAACTCTCTCCTATCTGCTTCCCCTCTCCTCGTAGGTCATAGAAAGCTTCACCTTCTACCTTGGTCCCCAGGCATGGACTCTTTCCCTTGGCCAACCCTAGCTCCAACCTGGATCAGGCTCAAAGGTCTACCCTTCCATTGCTGGAGTCAACACATCCTCTTCTCTATAGCAAACTCTATTGGTAACCCCATCCTGATAGATGAGATCACAGCCTCCCAAAAATTCTTATCCTATGCCAGAATCTGCATAAATCTTGACCTTCAAAAACCTAAACCCTCTTCTGTTATAGTAGATCTGGCAGGTGATTCCAAGGTGGAAGTGGAAGTCATGTATGAAACCGTCCCTTGCTCCCTTTGTCTCAGTTAGGACCACGGGGAAGGTCTCTGCCAGCAAACTACCAAAACTGCTAAAACAGGTTTCAAACCCACCCCCCCCCCCCCCCTCTCCTTGCTCTTCTGCCCCAGGCCTTCTTAAAACCCCCCCTGTCTCTAAGATTCTCTTCCCAACTTGTAACCCCCCTCTCCTATCCTCAGCATCAGAGCATACCCATCCAACCTCAGCAGCAGAGCATATCCATCCAACCTCTATTTCTCCCCCCCCCCCCACCCCCCAAGTCCGGGCCCCTCCCCTTGAAGTTGACCATACTCCTGGGGAAGACCCCCTTTCCCCTTTTGCCTCAAACCTTGAAATCCATAATCCCTTCTCAGTCCTGGACCAAGCTACCCAGGTGGTTTCCAGCATCGACCATCAGCCCTTAAATCCTTACCCTCTTAACTCTGTCAATTCCAACCTCGTGGTGGACATCTCTGACCACCTCTCCATAGATCTCAGTATCCAGGATAAACCAATCTCCCCTACCATCCGGCCAACCAGAAAACCTGCCATTCCAGATCCTCCATCCTTAATTTGGTCCCCCTCCTCTGCCGACATAGTTGCTGCAACTCAGCTGCCAAAGAGGAATAAGAAATCCAAGAGGATCAAACATGCTAGGAAAATAGTTGAACCCCAGCCCACCAGCCTTTCTGTTGGTTTCAATCCTACTTCCCACCTCCATGTTTAAAACATTACATTGGAATTGCAGGGGAATTGCTAACTCCCCTACCATTAGAACCCTCACCTTCTTGATTGAATCTTACCACCCTAACATTATTTTTCTCTCTGAGCCAAAAACTTTCAATTCCAACTATTTATCTCAGAGACTTGAAAGGCTTGGCTTCTCCTATTTCTTTTCCAACTCAACCTCCTCAACTTGCCCCTCTATCTGGTGCTTTATCAACTCCTCCCCAAACTTTGCTTCCACTTTGGTAGATCACTCCTCCCAACACCTCACTATATCCCTCTCCCCCTCCCCAAACTGCCCAACCACCTTCATAACTGGTATTTATGCCTCCACCTCTCATATTCAGCGTAGATCCCTCTGGCAGTACCTAAGCTCCACTCCTTTCTCAAATAACTCTCCCTGTGCTGTCATAGGAGACTTTAATGTTGTTTCTTCCAGTGCAGAAAAACTCAGTCTCCATCCCATTAACTCCCTAGCTTCCTCCAAATTCAATGCTATGATCATCTCCTTAGGCCTCCAAGATATTGGCTTCTCAGGCAGTAACTTCACTTGGTCAAATAACAGAAAAGATAAATCCTATGTTATAGCTAGGCTAGACCGCACCCTCACCAATCAAGCCTGGCTTCTCTCATACCTAGATAGCCTCCTTCAGCACCTTGTCAGACAAAGCTCAGATCACAGCCCTATCCTGCTTTCCAAGCGCCCTCCCATTGGTGTTAGATTTATCCATTTCAAGTTTGAGGAAATGTGGATTGCTCATCCCTCCTTCAAAGATCTGGTGGCTGCTGTTTGGGACCTCCCTGTTAATGGCAATCCTCAATTCATTCTTAGCCAGAAGCTAAAGGCTCTTAAATTAAGGCTGAAAGCTTGGAATAAGGAAACTTTTGGCTTCCTAAAGAACAATATTTCAGCTGCTGAATCCAGTATTCTCCAATTGCAAGATAGTATGGATTCAGACCCCCAGGAATCCACCATGGTTGCTCTTTGGCCTCGCTAGAAGCTCGCTCCAGAACCTGCTCCAGGCAGAAGAAACCCATTGGAAGAAGAAATCCAGGATTAGATGGTTGCAGGAAGGTGAAAAAAATACTAAATTCTTCCATCTTGCTGCGAAAATCAGAGGTGCCAAAAATCGCATTGACAAGATCCTTTTTAACGGTAATTCTCTGGAAAACCATGCCCAGATCAAATCAGCTGCTGTGGATTTCTTCTCTGCCTCCTTCACTCCTGCCCCTGCTTAGATGGATCCCCTGCTTTTTCAAGTTCAAAGTCAGAAAGTTTCCCATGCTCAAAATACAATTCTGCAGGCTACTCCTTCTATTGAAGAAATCAGAACTTTGGTTTTCAGCCTCAACAAATCTGGCTCTCCCGGTCCTGATGGATTCTCTGGCAGCTTCTTCACCAGTTGCTGGGACATTGTTGGTAAAGCAGTCACAGAGGCAGTTATAAATTTCTTTGTTTCCAAAAAGCTTTTGAAAGCTTCAAACTCCTTCTTTATATCTCTCATCCCTAAAGTGGCAGCGCCCTGTTCTTTTGGAGATTTCCGCCCCATCAGCCTTCTCAATTTCTCCTACAAGGTTATTTCCAAGATCCTTGCGTCTAGAATGGCTACTGTTCTCCAAAGCCTTATCTCTCCTCATCAAGTGGCTTTCTTAAAAGGTAGAAGAATCCAAGACCACATTGCTTTAGCTCATGAGCTCACCCAGAATCTCCAAAAAGGTCCCAAAGGCAAAGGAATTTGTATGAAGCTAGATATCTCCAAAGCTTTTGAAAAATTAAATTGGAATTTCCTTTTCAAAGCTCTGGATTTCTTTGGGTTTAGCAAGGCCTGGTCGACCCTCATCTCTGAATGCATATGCTCCCCAAAAGGCTCTGTTATCATTAATAGAGAACCTGCTGGCTACTTTGAAGTCAAGGGAGGGCTTAGGCAGGGAGACCCTCTCTCTCCCTACCTTTTCATATTAGCGGAAGAACTCCTAAGCTTAAATATTGTTAAGCTTGTGTCCCAACATCAGATGACTCCAATTTACAGAGCTCCAGCGTCTCCTTCCGTCTGTCACCTCATGTTTGCAGACGACATTCTCCTCTTCTTCAAAGCCACTTCTAGGAGCACCAAAGCTATTCATAGTGTTTTGGAAGCCTACCAAAAGGCAGCAGGGCAACAATTCAATCTCAGGAAAAGTAATATTCTTTTTGGGAACAACAGGGAGTCTTTTAAGGCAAAAACTTTGAGATCTCTCGGCATTCCTAGGGCCTTTTTTCCTGCTAAGTACTTGGGGGTTCCTCTTTTCATTGGCAGCCCCAAAGCCCAGTATTTTGAGAGCCTCAAGGACTCCTTTCGGCTTAGGCTTGCAGGTTGGAAATGCAACATGCTTTCCTTTGCTGGGAGAGTCATTCTCATTAAGCATGTTCTTCAAAGTCTTCCCATCCACATCCTCTTGGTTCTCCCAATTCCTTCCTCGATTTGTAAATTCTTGGAAAAATGGATGAGGAATTTTCTTTGGTCTGGGGGCCCAGAGCAAGCTAAAAAGAGTCTCATCAATTGGAATTCGTTCTGCCAGCTGAAGAGTGAAGGTGGCCTGGGGTTCCGCCGTATCAAGGATATGATCTCTGCAAATTCAATCAGATTGGGTTGGTCTGCGGTCTCTTCTTCTTCCCTGTGGGTCAGCTGGTTCAGAGCAAAGTACCTTAAAGGTTTTTCTCCTTGGCATCCCAGCTCCCTTTCCTCTGGATCTTGTATCTGGAGACCCATCAAGAGATGCTCTCATTTCATCTTCCAAAACAGTCACTGGCGACTGGGCGATGGCAAAAGAATTAGTTTTTGGCACGACAAATGGCATGGCCCCCTATCTTTGGCGCAGATCTTTCCTGATATGGAGTTCCCTTGGTTTGTTTCAGTGAAGGATTTCTTGTCAGATCCCCTGAGATTTTCGAGCTTGTTCATCTTTCAGCAGGCTGTTGCCTTCTCATCCTCTCTATCAACCTCCTTCTCGTTGCAGGCTGACCTGGATGTGCTGATCTGGAACAGTTCAAACTCCTTCAATCTGTCTTTCTCTGCTGCTTGGGAAGCTATCAGACTCAGAAGCCTCCCCAGACATTGGCACAAGTTTGCTTGGAATAACCTTCTAAAGCCCTACACAGCTTGCTTCGCCTGGAAGTTGTTCCACAACAAGCTTCCCACAAATGTCTGGGCTCAATCCATTGGTGTGCAGTTGGCGTCCTCTTGCCCTCTCTGTGGTACTCATCAAGATTCGGCTCCTGGCCTGTTTTTCAGCTGTCCCTTTGCTTCCTCTTTTTGGGATTGGCTGGAGTTTAAAAGCAACATTCAGTCCTCCTCCTCTTGCTCTGCTTCAGCGAAATGGATTGCTTTCTCTGCAAATTCCTACTCGAAAGCCAAGAAAGGCCTGGGTGCTCTCTTCATTGTTGCCCTCTTCAGCTTATGGAAAGAAAGAAATATGGTTCTCTTCTCTAACAAGGTGCCTTCCCTCCAATCTGCGATAAATTTATTTTTACAGGATGCCTCTATTTCTCTAAGTTATATATCTTCTTCTTTCTCCAGCAGTTCTTTAAACTCTTTCTTTATTCTTTGTAATCAACCTCCTCAGAGGTTGAATTAGTGTGTTGTTGTTTCTTTCTTTTGTTGTCTTTCTTTTCTTTTCTGCTTTGTTGTTGTTTGGTTGTTCTCTTTGCCCTCTTTCTTAATTCAATTTGCAATTTAGCAAAAAAAAAAAAAAAAACTAAGAAGAACTTCTCCATTAGCTCTCCCTCTCTCATAAAGGTATTTATTATATTTAATTTTGAGTTTTATTCAGTAGTAATATACATAGTAATATTATATATTAAGTCTCATCTTCTCCCCTTTCTTATATAAATTATCACAAAAAACACATTATACATAATTATTTATTAAAAAAGTTTATCTTTTATTTAGAAAATTGGCTGGACCATCACAACCTTTCAACCTTGACTTCTCTCTAAATGAGAAAGATCTTGGATTTATTCATTTAGATCAAAGTCAGGGCATAGAAGTAGATAGTAATAATCCCCAAAATCCTGCATTTTTGGTTTCTACAACTAAAAAGAAGAGAAAATCAAGATTAACTTCTCCTGTATGGACTTATTTTATTAAAGTTACTGTCCCAAGTCCCATGGGAGGAACAGAGGAAAAGGCACAATGTAATTTTTGCAAAGATCTCCTCAGTGCCAAATCATCAAGCGGCACTGGCCACCTTAGTAGACACATGAAAAAGTGTATGTTCAAACACACTAATACCGCTAACGATGGGGAAAGAGGTGGGAACCGTGGGATGATTCAAACACAACTTTCTCAAACGGATTCATCTGGCGGTTTAGGAATTTTCAATTATGACCATACTAATGCTAGATATCAACTTATTAAGTATATAATTTCTCGCCAATATCCATTTATACTTGCCGAAGACCGATGTTTTGAAAGATTTTTGAGGTCTGCCTTTGTTCCTTCATGGCAGAAAATATCTAGAGTTACTGCTAGAAGTGATGCAATAAAAACTTTTTTGAAAGAAAAAGATAATTTAAAAAATGTTTTTGAAAATTTACCTGGAAAAGTGGCTTTAACTTCAGATTTATGGACCTCTAAACAAAATGTGGGGTACATTGCAATCACATCACATTATATTGATAGTGATTGGGTGATGCACAAAAGAATTATTGCATTTTCTATGCTAGAATTTCCACACACTGGTGCTAGGATAGGGTCCACCATCCTTGAAAAACTTAGAGAATATAAAATTGAAAATAAAATAATTTCTATAACTTTAGATAATGCAAGCACTAACAATGTCGTAGTAGATTTACTAAAACATTCGATTCAAGTTGATTTAAATGGAGATCTATTTCACAATAGATGTGCATGCCACGTCATAAATCTTATCGTACAAGTAGGGGTGTGAAATTAATTAGAGCTGATTTAGATGTTATTAAATGGATTGTAGGATACCTTTTTTGTTCTCCCTCGTGAAAACAATGGTGGAGGGACATATGTGTAAATTTGAATCAAAGACCAAAGAAAATATCATATGATGTAAAGCATAGATGGAATTTTACCTATAAAATGTTAAAAGAATCATGTGCCTATAAAATGGCACTAAATCAATATTGTCAACTTTATTTGGAGCATGAAAATATTTTTATAAGTGATGATAAATGGACCCTTCTTGAGATAATAAGAGATTTTTGAGAAGTTTTTCATGATGCAACATTGTTTTTTTCCGGGGTATATTATCCCACATCAAATCTTGCTTTAACCCATTTTTATGAAATAAGTCTTACTTTTAAAAAGTATAGAGATTTCCCAATTTTTCAACTCATGTGTGCACAAATGGAGGCAAAGTTTTCATCATATTAGAGAATAGCTTATTTAACATTTTGTATAGCTGCTGCATTAGACCCTAGATTGAAATTACAAGGTGTAGAAACCCTTCTTGATGAAATAAACTCTAATATGAATACAACTAATATAAATGACATGACAACAATTAGGACACAATTAGAAACACTTTATTTGGATTATGCTACCCAATTAGGTAGATCCATAACACCTACGGTCCCAACGGGCCCTCCCCAAGTACATAAAGGAAAAAAAGAAGGCTATTTGGAGTATTATGAAGAAATCCCATGGAAGTAACTCCTCTTCTTCCAGAGGATCTTACAACCTTAATGAATTAACAATTTACTTGGGGAGTGATCCTGTTGAAATCTCAGATGAAGAAGAAGATGATTTTGATATTTTGGCATGGTGGAAATCATTCGAAACTAAGGGCCTGTTTGACATTGTTTTTGTGGTAATCGTAATCTTGTGCTGAGTTCAGATTGCGCCAAGTCCAAGTTGTGCCAAGGTGGGATGTAGAGATCTTGTTTGGCAGCATCATTCTCAATCCCATTTTCCAATATTTTGGAAAATTATCGATCTCATTTTTCAAGTGTTGATATAAACAGAAGGAGAGAACCCATCCATTATGGTCCAATAAAGTCGGTTTTGGCTCAATGGTGGCACCAAAAGTGGGACCTATTATGTGATCAATTAAGATCAATCGAGAGAAGATCATCCCCCGCTTTGGGGAATTCACGTCACCATAAATCAGATCGAGAGAGATTGGGGTGAGGAGAAATTGAAGGGAGATAGGAGAGAGGGATGAGAGAGATGGAGAAATCCCAACGGAAAGAGAGATAAGGATAGATCGAAGGGAGAAAGGAGAGAGAGGTGAGAGGGATAGAGTTGGAGAAACCACAGGGGAGAGACAGAGAGAGAGATTGCATAGAAGAGAGAGACAAATGTAGAGGTGACGAGGGAGAGAGATGGGCACGTACAAAACTGTAACCCGTTGAACTTAAAAAAAAACCAATAAAAAGTTGTTCCACAAATTCCATGCCAGGGAGCTCCGTTCTCGGTTTCTTACTCAAAATGTTTTCGGGAGACGATTGTAAAATGCCATCCAAACATGATCCCAACGTTCTCATCTCTCGAGCACATGGGAACGTCTGGCGGCAACGATGCCAAACAGGCCCTAAGTTTCCCGTGCTTTCCGCCATAGCCCGTGATATACTAACAATACCAGCGTCTACAGTTGCATCAGAGCAGGCATTTAGTGCAAGTGGGCGCCTTATTGACCCCAGGAGGACTATGCTTACAGAAGAAACCGTTGAGACCTGCATGTGTTTACGGGATTGGTATCAAGCACATGATAGGGAACAACACCTCGATAATGATGAGATCGAGATAGAAGATGAGCTAGCGGAGTTACATATATCATAGTATAATTTTTTTTAGAATGTATAATAGGCTTTCAACTTGTAATTTATTTTTTATAATGTATCATAGGTTTTTAAAGTTGTAATTTATTTTTTAGAATGTATCATAGGTTTCTAAACTTGTAATTTATTTTTTAGAATGTATCATAGGTTTTTAAAGTTGTAATTCTTTTTTCATTTATCAGAAGGTTTGAATTTCATTATATATATTGATCCAAGTTCAAACTTGTAATTTTTTTTTGAACTTTTGTAACTTAAATTTCAAAGAAATACAATTTATTTGATGTATTTTTTCAAAACATTATTAGTGTTATTCTACTTGTTATTTCTCTTAATTTCTTTATTTTAATGAAATTGGTCCAAGACCAAGAGTGAAGAGTCTAAGTCTCTAAGACTTAAAGAACTTTAAAAAAAAAAAAAAAAAAGAAGAAAAGGGGGAGGGGGATATGTGGGCCGCCCACGGGCTGCACGGCCCAGGCCCATCTAGGGCCCGGCCCAGCACGGCACGACCAGAGCCGTGCCTGGGCCGTGCTGGGCTGACCCCAGAGGCCCTGGGCCAGGCACGGCACGACCCGCATAATTATCATGGGCCGTGCCGGCCCCGCCCCGGCACGGCTGGGCCCACTGTGCCGGCACGACCAGATTTTCACCTTCTAATTGTGCCCCACCCACAAGGTTTATTCATGGCGGCTTTTGGTAGTAGGTGTCCTGTTGATGACGATTTCCAGTCAAGTTTTGGAAAATTGGAGCCCTGGCTGGAACCAGTGTTACAATCCTATTGGTTCTTTGAACTCCAATGTCATCTGGTATTAGAATTTTCGTGCCTGCTTGTGTTATTGTACATCTTATTGCGTTAAAATCTTTTCACTCTCATGGCCTGACTAGTATTGCTCTCTTTCCTTGCAACTTGGGTCCAGAAACATGGTGAGACATTACTTGATTGGAAAGGAATTTAAGTCGTTAATTATTCAGATGTGGCAGAATAATAGTGATGAATTAATTGCAAATTGTCCACTTGGTCTCATAGCTTTTATTGGATCTAGGCCCCATTACGACTTCTAAACGCGTCTTGTTGAGTTAAGGCGGAGATTTGGGTGGCCATATCTAATGTTCATGCGGAGTCTCCTCTGGATTACCCTTTCTTGGCACACACGCTTCATAGAATTCCACCGGCATCTTACGGTCATCCCAATTGAAATAAGAGTTGTCCTCAGCTCCGAAGCACTTGTGATAGCAGCCTAGCCTAACTTCACATAATATTATCCGTTTTAGCCCAGGTACATGCGTGATGAATTTTTGGTTGGTAGCTCAAACACGCCTAATATTGAAGTTCTTATGGGATCCCGAGCCATACTACTTTAAAAATATACCACTTCATAATATTCGAAACACAGTGTTCCAAACTTGCCCGTGTGGATTGGTTGGCTTGTTGGGTTAAAGGCCCCCTATTTGTTTGTATTTGGAGGTCCAAATCTAATATGAATACATCCTGATTGCAAAATAGTTTTGACTGACATATTGTGTTTTTTTTTTCCAAATGAAAGATCTACTAAAGTTGGTTTTTGTTTTAGAAATTTTCTTATTGTAGGGACACGTGCTTCCACTGTTCGACTCCAGAAGCTCTGCATGGACTTGCATTATTGTGCACGGCGTTGGACAATTTGTCCATTCTTCAGGAAAAGCAGGAAACTTCAGCCATATGAATTTGGTTGCGTAGAAAACTCGAAGTGACATGTAGGCGGATGGGCTAGACCGCCGCCCTCTGAACCCGAGTCATGTTTTCATTGAGGGCACCTTTGACTTGTGTACACATCCTTTTCGTGAAAAAAAAAAATTACGTCGATAAATTTTATAAAAATAAAATTTTTAAAAACGGATTTTCATAAAATTTTAAAAAATCATGTTTGGTGCAATTTTTTTTCCTTATTGAATTGATGCTATTGTTATTTGGTGCGACTGTGGATTCCTTATAAAAAATCAAATTTTTGAATAAAAATAACATAACATGTATATTATTTATTTAACATCAAATAATAATTTATTTAAAGAAATAAAAAATGAAAGAGTTGTAGTGTTTTTGGTTGAAATGGACAAGAATGGGAAAAAGAGGGACAAGTTTTCCGCGGAAATCCCTTTCCCATACCCCCATGGGGAACTTATTTCCACTATTATCAAGGAAAACGTTGTCGAGGCAGGAAAGCATTTCCATGAAATTGATCCGCACCAAACACCTAAAAATTGGATTTTCTGAGAAAAAACAACCACTTTTTCATAAAAAAGTGTGACACAAACATGCAATAAATCTTTCAACAATGAACAATTAATCCCTCCAATTTTTCAAAACAAAATGGCCGACTAATGTTGGACTGGACCATACATTCAAAGTATGCATGCTTTGCTCATGAACTAAATGGGTGTAGGTCGAATGAATGATCGAGTTTGTGATATCAATTGGACCCTGCATGTACAAATGCTAATGATACATTACTGTGAAATCAATTGTGGTAATTTTGATGGGGCCCATTGTAAAAGAATGAAATATTGTATGGATTGTATTCTCTGATTATGTACATTTATAGGCACAAATTTTTTGTATAATATGTAAAGTCAATCTTAAAGAATGGCAAGTGTGGCTGTACATGTGGCTGAGATCCAAAATTAGAGGACCTAAGTTGTGGACTAGGATCTAATGAATGTTACCTTTTATCATGAGTTCTACTAATACCACATCATTTTTGATAATGGGATCAAGTCTGTGAATGTGTTGTAGCGGGGTTCATTGCCACTTATTACAAACATTTATTAACACCTTTTAAGTATGATATTATTTTTCATTGCAGCAATATGGATGCACCGAATAGCAACACTTTTGAATCCTCAAGACTGTCTTTTCTTAAAATGAAAAACAAAAAGAAAAAAGAAGAGAAAGAAATGACCAGTCCAAAAAATAAGACCATCAGGAGAGAGAGAGAGAGAGATTTAGCCGGTCAACCGTGGGGTAGATATGACATCCACTGTCCACACATCTAGACTAGACATTTATTATTTTCTACTCTTTTAATTAGACAATATCCAAAGAGTACCCCACCGGTACATAACTATGATGTGAAAAATAAGTAGATGCGAGTAGGCCCAGCAACAGCAAGCAATACAGGGACCGTGATCATATGCCACGTGGTACGATTCTAGCTTCGACTGGGGTTTTCATGGCGAGAATGATGGAGAAATCCATGCAGATAAATAGGTACCTAACTAATTATTTTGTTAATGTTTTTTACCAGAAAATTTAAATTATTTTAGATCATTGGCATGAAAAGTTGGCCGAACCTGACCTATTCCATTCAATCATTGCGATCGGATGATGGATGGAAATAGTCCATCCATCGTTTGATGTATGCTTCCTTAGTTGAAACGAATAATGAAATATATTTTAGTCTTCATTGTAGCTTCTTCTCATTTCTTTTTAAACTCAAAGTATACGACAACCCTATCCTGACATGTAGGCGGATGGGCTTGACCGCCGCCCTCTGAACCCGAGTCATGTTTTAATTAAGGGCACCTTTGACTTGTGTACACATCCTTTTCGTCAAAAAATAAAAAATAAAAAATAAAAAAATCACGTCAATAAATTTTATAAAAATAAAATTTTTAAAAAAGGATTTTATAAAATTTAAAAAATCATGTTTGGTACAAATTTTGTTCTTTGTTGAATTGATGCTATTGTTGTTTGGTGCGACTGTGGATTCCTTATAAAAAATCAAAATTTCTTATTTTGTGAAATAAATTTTTGAATAAAAATAACATAACATGTATATTATTTATTCAACATCAAATAATAATTTGTTTAAAGAAATAAAAAATGAAAGAGTTGTAGTGTTTTGGGTTGAAAAGGACAAGAGTGGGGAAAAGAGGGACAAGTTTTCCGAGGAAATCCATTTCCCATACCCTCATGGGGAACTCATTTCCACTATTATCAAGAAAAACGCTGACGAGACAGAGAAACATTTGCATGGAATTGTTCCGCACCAAACACCTAAAAAATGGATTTTCTGAGAAAAACCGTCCATTTTTTCAAAAAAAGTGTGACACAAACATGCCATAAATCTTTCAACAATGAACAATCCCTCCAATTTTTCAAAACAAAATGGCCGACTAATGTCGTACTGGACCATACATTCAAAGTATGCATGCTTTGCTCATGAACTAAATGGGGGTAGGTTGAATGAATGAGTTTGTGATATCAATTGGAGCCTGCATGTACAAATGCTAATGATACATTACTGTTAAATCAATTGTGGTAATTTTGATGGGGCCCATTGTAAAAGAATGAAATATTGTATGGATTGTATTCTCTGTTTATGTACATTTATGGGAACAATTTTTTTTTGAATAATATGTAAAGTCAATCTTAAAGAGTGGCAAGTGTGGCTGTACATGTGGCTGAGTTCCAAAATTAGAGGATCTAAGTTGTTGACAAGCATCTAATGAATGTTACCTTTTATCATGAGTTCTACTGATACCACATCATTTTTGATAATACGATCAGGTCTATGAATGTGGTGTAGCGGAGTTCATTGCCACTTATTACAAACATTTTGTAAGTGCAGAAAAAATAACTCACGAGATTAAGGATCCAATCAACTGTGGAGAGCCGGTCGCTTGAAGGGCCTAAAAGGGGAGAGAAAATTGTTAGAGGACCCTGGCTGTGGGCAGCGCAGGGCTCTCCGATGTTTAAGTTAGTGCAGGGATTAAGGTTGGAGAAGAAGAGAGGCAGAGTAACGACTAGGAAGTTGCATGCATGTGTGCGTACCTGGTTTTTGGGTGGTATTCCTCTTATAAGAAAAAAGTCCTTGGATACCTGATAATGGGCCTAATGATTAGACTGTTAGGGTCTCATTAGCCCATAGAGTAATTAATGAGGGTCTATCATAACCCACGTTGCATTAAATGATGGTCCGATCAGCCCATATTGCATTAAATGCTAGTCACATTGTGCCTAGTCTTGTTTTGGCTTGTTGGCGGCAAAGGTCCTATCGGATCCTCTCTTAGATCCTGTTATGGTGTAGCAATAGCCACTGGATGCCGCTTTGTCAGGAATTTGATAAGGATTTTGGACGGCTGAGATGGTGTATCTGTCTCATCAGCACGTGCTTGTATCCTGCCACGCGTCTTTATGTGGGACGCGACTGTCAGTGCCTGTCTTGGTTAGTAGTCCGTCATTCAGTTGTAGCCGAGGTGCGTGACCGAGGTCGAGGCGTATGGCCGAGGTCGTGGGGACCAGCGTTGGTCTCGGCTAGCGCACTTTCATCCGGGCTGAGACGTACGTAGCCGGAATGCACGTAGCCAAAATGGGGTATAAGAAAAACCAACTTTATTGCGGACTTTATATAACTTTGACGCATTAAAAAATGCCCCACACACATTTATTAACACCTTTTAAGTATGATATTATTTTTCATTGCAGCAATATGGATGCACCAAATAGCAACACTTTTGAATCCTCAAGACTATGTCCTTTTCTTAAAATGAAAAAAAAAAAAGAAAAAAAGAAAAGAAATGACCAGTTCAAAATATAAGACCATTAGCATATTCACGATTGAAACTTACATCCCTGGTCCAACCATGAACGGCCCCGATACCTGCCTGAACCTGATTACAATTTTCATGATTATTGAGAGAGAGAGAGAGAGAGAGAGAGAGAGAGATATGTAGATATGACATCCACTGTCCACCCATCTAGACGAGACATTTATTTTCTACTCCTTTAATTAGACAATATCCAAAGAGTACCCCACCGGTACATAACTATGATATGTGCTGACTGCTAAGCTGATCGAGTAGGATGTGAAAAATAAGTAGATGCGAGTAGGCCCAGCAACAGGAAGCAATACAGGGACCGTGATCATATGCCACGTGGTACGATTCTTGCTTCGAGTGGTTTTTGCATGGCGAGAACGAAGGAGAAATCCTCACTGAGATTAGGCTCCTCGCCCTCCACAGCATTTGACCAGTGGAAAGCGTTGACCAGGTTGGAGACTGCGAACGGGAGCTGAAGCTTCGCTACCTCCATACCCGCACAGGCTCTCATTCCAGCCCCAAAGGGCAGGAACGAGTACTGCCCTCTCTTCCCTAAGAACTCCTTAGATGACTCCATGAACCGCTCCGGCTTGAACCGCTCCGGTTCATCCCACACCTTGGGGTTATAATGCAGAGCGTGGAGGTTCACGATAACGGTCGTCCCCTCAGGCACTTGCAGCCCGTCCAACGTAGTATCTCTTGCGGCCTGGTGCGGTAGAGCAAGTGGTGCTATGGGTTTCATCCGCATCGTCTCCTTCACAACAGCCTGCAGATATTCCAGCTTTCCAACCTCTTCTACCTTCACTATCCCCTTCTCAGTGCAGGTGGCGTGGTCTCTTATCTCTTGGTAGAGCTTCTGTTGCGCCTCCTGGTTGTGCACCAGCAGCCCAAGCGCCCACATGGTCGTCGACCCTGTGCTGTCCACGCCTAGGAGAAACACCTCGAAGATGTTGAAGATAGTTACTTCTCTCGGGAAGCTCTGTGAGAGGAGGAAGTGAGCGTAACAGTTAGGAGGTGGAGGGAAAGCGAGGCGGTGTCCTATACACTCCTCAACACGGAGCTTCATCTTCTCCATCTGCATGAAGGCTCGTTTGACGCTAGGGAGGAAGCGGGCCAGTGGGAAGGTGTCGACGATGCGAGCGTCGTCGCTATACTTCAAGGATTCTTCGACCATAACGTCCATGGTGGCATCAAATTCCTCGTCATTGAAATCGGAGCCGAAGCAGAGGCGGGCGAGGAGCTTAGTGGTGGCTCGCCGGATGTGATGGAAGGGCTTGACGACCCCTCCATTTAAATTGGCTTCCTTGATCATGTTGTTGATCATCTGTGCCATGTCGGATTCCTGGAGGGGCGCCTGGACGGATAGGGAGAGTGGGCCTATAGCGCCATTTTGGAGGCCACGGCGTAGGCTGTGCCAGTGGGGACCAGCGTTGGAGCTGAAGATGGTGCGGTAGTCGGCGGTGGCAGACTTGCCGATAGAGGTGATCTCGCGGGCGGCGTAGTCAGGGGACTTGGAGACTAGGACCTCCCAGACCAAGTCATGGTCGCTGACTATAATGGAAGGTTGCTTGGTGCCGAACCAGACAGTCATGAGAGGGCCATAGACTTGGGCTAGTTTGGTGATGGCGACGTGGAACGGATCACCTCCTTTGAGGATTTGGTGCATGTTGCCTATTAGAGGCAGTCTGGGTGGGCCAGGAGGCCATTGGGTTGGCGTGCCACTGTGCCGCTGGCGTCGCCCAAAGGCTATCAGCACTGCCGCAGCGATGCCAATTGCAACAGCAGTCCATATGGCCTCCATATCTTTCTCAATTTCTCTATGGGTGTGCTCTCAATTTGTTTTTGCGGCTTGTGTTGCTACACTTTTGGGACCTATTTATAGGCAACATTCCCGCTAATATGACACGTTTTCTAGAAATGGGAACGTGGACTAGTCTCTGATTTTGTTAAATTTCACTAATCCTCAATCTACAATAATACTCAATAATAATGGTAACAGGTTCTTTCCCTTTTAGATGACTACTGGTAAAGAAAGCAGACACAATTTGAAAGGGACGTTAAAAAGAAAGAGACAAACTGCATAAAAGGATATCCGACGGGAAATATATTTTTAGAACAACATAAAACCACAGTTATTAAGGTAATTCAATCAAACGTAAGGGACACAAATTTACAAGGGCTGTACAAAAAATCCAGTATCACCGCAAAATTGAATCGAACTGACCGAACCGAGTGGTTCGGATCAGTTTTATGTAGATCGGTTTGATCAACAGTTTGAAAATCATAGAAAACCTTATAACGGTAGGTTATCAGTTTGAACCCACGGTTAATCGCTTAAACCGAACCGACCATATCTATTAACTTGAGTATTGAGTTTTGACTATTTTAGCTTTAGAGGAAATGCTTGTATGTTTTACTTGCATATTACATGTTTGATGATAGTTTTACAAGAAATGTGCATTATTGGGTTTTTAGTTGTATTGCCCAAGGGTTTGGTCTAACCTAAGAGAAAATGAACTATGAAGATGCTCATCTCAATTAGTTTAAAATTGGGTCTACATTCCACTCGAACCCATCCTTTTGTGTTGAATTCATTTGTCTAGATCAAGCAATGCAGTTTAGTCCAGGTTTTATATAGAGAAATATGCACGTATCTAATCATTTTGTTAATGTATTTTACCTGAATATTTGAACTACTTCAGCTCATTGGCCTAAAAAGTTGGCCGAACCTGGCCTAATCCATTCAATCACGCGACCGGATGATGGAAATAGTTCATACATCGTTTGATGTATGCTTCCTTGGTTGAAACAAATTATGAAATATATTTTAGTGTTCATTACAGCTTCTCCTCGTTCCATTTGATGGACCAAGTTTGAAGTGCAGTTTTTTTGTGAAAATAAAATTAAATTAAATTTTAAAAAAATCATAACCGGTTCGGTTCGGTTTGAGCACCTGGGAGGTTGTGTTCGGTTTGGGAAAATAGAAAATCGATGGATTCGATTTGGTTGATGGTTTTCCCTCTAAATTGATCCGAACCGCCCATGTGCTCTCCTAATATTTACCCCTAACAGTATAAGCTAGCAGTGCTGCTTTCTCTTTGTGGTAAGACTCCAATAAAGAGTAAAACAATTTACAACAACATATCAAGGAGTAGAAGAGAAAAAAGAATAATGAAGCAATTTCAGCTATAAGTGTTCACCATAAACTGAAAATTGGCAAGGTTACAAAACAAAAAAAGATGCGATAGATGTTTAAAGAGATAGATGCCAACATAAAATCATGTTCACAAACTTCAGTCTTTTGTATCAACTTGATCTGAGCCCTACATCATCATCAAAAGTGGACCAAAGTGTTTTGATTAAAAGTGGGTTTAAGTACAGTTTTCTAAACTTCATTTCATGTTTATCCCCATCGTTGACGAATGAACAAAATCACCATTTTCACATGCCGGTTTTTTGTAGTTGTCTGTTGTTGATGACGATTTCCGGTCAAGTTTTGGAAAATTAGAGCCCTGGCTGGAACCAGTGCTACAATCCTATTGGTTCTTTGAACTCCCATGTCATCTGCTATTAGAATTTTCGTGTCTGCTTGCGTTATTAAACATCTTATTGTGTCAAAATCTTTGACTATCATGGCCTGACTGGTTTTGCTCTCTCTTTCCGGGCAACCTGTGGCCCACGACATAATTCCATCAGCTTGGATGGCGCAGGCCAGGTTTTGATGGGAACTCAGTTATCATGACATAAGCCCAATTTGTTGTTCTTGGTTTGCTTGACCTGGAAATCAGATTTGGGGATTCTATGGGCAATGTATTGTTAGCTTTCGGCCTTGGCATTGGTCTATGAACTTTAGCCCAGTACAGCAGTAATGGTGGGTGGGCCGAGGTCAACTTGCCTTGTGGGGGTGGAAATTACTGACCTGACCTGTGGGTCAAACCCTCTCCCGACATGTGATTCAGGGTTTAGGTTAATCTTTTCTAAATTCTAGGTTGCGTTTGGGTTGAAAACTTGTGGGTGATTAATGAATAGGTTGGAATAAGATTCGGCCAGCGGTTGAGATTCATTCTGCCAACCTGACTCAACCCAACTCACTGCATGTTAGTGGAAAAAAAAAAAAAAAAAAACTCTCATTGCAAGTCAGCCCAAGAACCTCAAAGTAATGATAGACCTCATTTCTCAAAGTTCTGAGTTAGAGATTATTATTGAGAGAATTCTTCTTGAGAGATTTATTAAGGAGTTGTGCTGCCAAGTTCTTTAGCATCCTTTGTAGAAGATTGTCTTCATGCGTAGAAGATTTAAGGAGCCAAACGCTGGATTGAGTCCATTGCAATCAACGGTGTGAAGTCGTTGAAGCATGAAGCGACAGAAGGTAATTTCAGTCTTTAGATAAAGGATATCTGGAGAGGAAATCTAAGTTTCTTGTAATTACAAGATTTATAATATTTAATTGTTGATCAAGTTCGGATCGGTGGTTTTTCACCCGGTTAGGGTTTTCCATCTTAAATTTAGTGTTCTTGTGGTGTGTGCTTGTGTTTTTATTTCCGCTATATATTGTTTATTTCTGCACACTTTTGGGCTGATTTATTGAATAGAACAATCTAGAGATCGCGAACCCCTAAAACTTTCACCCTAGCTTATCCTTTTTTGGCACACACGCCTAATGGGATTCCAACAGACATGCTCTTACACTAATGTGGATTAGCCCACCACAAGAACAAAATAATATTGATGATATGATGTCCCTCTATATGCTCCCACCATTTTACCCTCACAATCTTGATTGGGGTCCATTTTTAAATCAAAGCCTCCTTAGATTGTCGCCCTAAGGATTATTAAGATCCAAATCTAGTTCTAAGAAAGTTTTTCCTAGATTTTGTGCCATGTGAGTAATGATAATAAAGTCAATCAAGTATTTTAGATGTGAGTAAGCCAACCAAAGAGCCAACTTTCACTGAAGTGACAATTGGGCATAGTTGTGAATTTCGATTTGGACACCTTCAAATGAAAAAACTTGTCAGATGCGGAAATTCGATTAAACTTTTCGGACTTATATTTTAGAAGAAATATAAATATAAAAATATATATACTCATGTAGAAATCTCATTGGGAATTTGTTTTAAGTGGAATAATTATTCTTCTTCTTCTTCTTCTTTATTCCTTTATTTATGCTTGAAAGAGGGCTTAGGATGCTTTAAAAAAAACCGCAATAAGTCCTCTTTTAATATTACTTTTGCCGAAAATTACAAAATCCACCGAAATTGATTGAAATCCATTGAAATTGACCAAAGTTTTCAAAATTAACTGAACTCTTAACCGAGAAGTTATGTAGGGTTGTTTCATTTCGGTATGCAGACCAAAACGAAATTTCCCTTAAATTTCTTCCGAGACAAAACAAATTTCACGTCTATGCAATTGGGTCATCAATGATGCATCAAAGTGCATATGTATCAAGAGGCTTTAGTTACAAAACAAAGGCGCTCAAGACTTGACGATTAGCATGAGAAGTAGCAGCATGTGATCACTTCTTTAAATAAAGGGGAACTCTCATGGTGGCTACAATCTATATTTGTTCTTGCATTATAGGTTGTTGACTGTTGGCCCAAATTTAATAATCCAATTCTGTGATTTTATGGAGATGCCTAATCATCCACCTCTTCTAATGGCTAATACGATGGTATATATCAACCTAAGTATGGCATGTTTCTTAGCACCCTCAGATGCAGGAGATAACTCTGGAATGTTGCATAAGGCGTGGATTTGCTTTCCATGTTTTATAACTGTCCAACCTTGGCCCGTGTGTATTACAGTTAGCCTGTTGGGTTAAAGGCCCCCTAGTGGATGATTAAACATACTGATAGCAAAGTACTTTTGACTGGCATATTGTTTTATTTAATTATTTATTTTTTTTCCAAAATGAAAGATCTACTAAAGTTGGTTTTTAGAATTTTTCTTATTGTAGGGCCACGTCATGCTTCCACTGTTTGACTCCAGAAGCTCTGCATGGAGTTGCATTATTGCGTATGGCGTTTGACAATTTTTCCTTTCCTCAGGTAAAGTAGGAAACTTCAGCCATATAAGTTTGGCTGTGTAGAACCCAGTCCTGACATGGATAGGCGGTTGGGCTACAGTAGACAGTATCCAAAGAGTACCCCACCTGTAGAGTGTACACAAGTAGGATATGTGCCGGCTGCTGAGCTGAGAGTAGGGTGTGAAAATTAAGTAGATGCCGGTAGGCCCAGCTGCAGCATTAAGCAATAAAGGGACCATGATCATATGCCACGTGGTACGATTCTAGCTTCGAGTGGGTTTTATTTTGGGTGGAACAGTACCTCTAAAAATGGGGTCGTATAGCTTTGGGTTCTTCTCCTTTTTAGCCGCCCATGCACAATTAGATGTAAAATCGTTGAAGCATGTCTAATCAACGTGATTCAGCACAACCCCTTATGAGCCTTCTTTTTAGGTCGACATTATAATAGCTGGAGTTTTATTTATGATGATTTATATCTTAGGTCATGTAATGCCCAGTATAAAGTTTAGTTTTCTATTAAAGCTATGATGATGTTTGATAAAGTGAAGGATTTAAAAACCTTAATTACAAATATGATCAATTAGTCACTCTCATACAATCTTTGCTACAATGTTAGGTGCTTAGAAAAATATAGGATCTTACACCTCATTGATCTACCACTCAGGGGCGGAGCCATGCAGCGCCCCCCCCCCCCCCCCCCCCCCCCCCCGCCTTTGAAAAACTCTTTTAAAACACCAAAATGGGCCCCTCGAGGTTTTTGGATTTTTTTTTTCTAAGTTAAACCCCACCCCACCCCGGCCCCCACTCCCAACCCTTTTAACTTTTGAAAACCTCTCCAGACTCCAGTTTTAAGCCCTAACCCTCTTCAGCTCTTCCTTTTTTTTTTTGTTCTTCTCCTCTTTTTCTCCATTAATCTCTTATCTTCAGTGGTTAAAATTTTGCACGCCGTCTTCTCTATGTCCAGCATTTTCAAGGAACAAAATCATGGTTGAACTTATAACTATGTCAAAAAGGAAACTTTAAAATATGATAGTTATAATAATTGGTGAAATAAAATTTTATTCAAGTTTTGCCCCCCCCCAAAGATGAAATCCTGGCTCCGCCCCTGCTATCACTTATCCCAAATTTAATTGGTGATAGGAAACGTCACAACAATAGTTTTATGGTGAAGGCGAGGGTTCGACCACAATTATGATCGCTTAGGAGCGAGGGTGGATGTTGACCTCAACAAAAAAGACTCCCTCATCACCCTTATTATATATAAGGGGGTTTGATAGTTTTTATAGTTGTTGCTTTGTTGACTACGAACATGGATAGTGTGGGGGGTTTATGAGTAGAGTAATAAAAGAAAAGTAAAAGTAATGAAAAAAAAGAGGGCATTAGGAGTGGGTAGCGTGGTTGAGATTTGGCAAGACTGTCTATGTTTGCAAATTTGTGAAGGTATTTCTTTATTAGCATGTTTGGTAACACCCAAGGCTTACGTAGATCGAAGGGTTCCTCACTACCCTTAGAGTGATTTCTCACTGAGGATTTGTATAGTTGAGGATTACATTTTGATATTGTTGCGTAGATATACATATAAGTGGAAAAAAAAAAGTAGTTTTGATGTGTAAATCTGTGAACATAGAGATTTTCACATCCTTTGGATGGAAAACCCTAAGGGCACGTTTGTGTACACACTCTTTCCGCGGAAAGAGGAAATTGTCACGTCAGCAAATTCCATAGAAATGAAAACCTCGGAAAAGGATTTCCATAGAATTTAGAAATTCATGTTTGGTGCAAAAAGAGTTTCCTCATTGAATTGGTGCAGATGTTGTTTGGTGCGGTTGTGGATTCCTTATAGAAAATCAAAATTTCTTATTTAGTGATATAATTTTTTCAAGAAAAATAACATAACATGGATATTATTTATTTAACATTAAATAATAATTTATATAAAGAAATAAAAAATGAAAGAGTTATAGGGTTTTTGGGTCGAAATTGACAAGAGTGAGGAAAAGAGGGAGAAGTTTTCCGAGGAAAACCATTTCCAATACCCCCCCATGGGAAACTCATTTCCACAATTATCAAGGAAAATGCTGACGAGGCAGGAAAGCATTTCCGCGGAATTGTTCCGCACCAAACACTGGAAAAATAGGTTTTCCGTGGAAAATCGTCAACTTTTCTGTGGAAAAGTGTTACACAAACATGCCCTAAGGGTATGTTTGTGTAGCCCATTTCCGCGGAAAAGTTTGTAGTTTTATGCGGAAAACTTCTTTTTCATGTGTTTGGTGCGACAGTTTTCCGCTGAAATGCTTTTTCGCCACGTCAGCTTTTTCCTTCCTAGCCATGGAAATAGACTTCCTATGGGGGGTATGGGAAGTCCATTTCCACGGAAAACTGACCCCCAATTTTCTCTCTCTCACCCTCACTCCACCCAGCCACCCTCTTTCTTCCTCTTCCCCTCCCAACCTCACACACCCCCACACACATACCAACCCACCCATCCAATAGTTTTCACTAAAGAAATCCATAACTACACCAAACAACATTAGCACTAATTCATCAAGGAAAACCTTTTTGCACCAAACATAAATTAAATTTTGACTTCCGCGGAAAAACTTTTCCAAATAATTTGAAACTCATGGATTTTGTTGACGTGGCAATTTCTAATTTCCACGGAAATTACATGTACACAAACGTGCCCTAAAAAAAAGTCTAAATCCTTTCAGTGCACATTTGGTCCAAAGGATTCTTTCATTCCCCCGAAACCATGCTATCTTCATTGAGGATTTATGAGGGGAAGAGTCACTACATCCCACGTTTTGAAAACACCCAAAAGGAGTCACTTAACTCAAGGGGCTTCTTTTCCTCTGTGAATTTGAAAAATACGATGGGGGTGAGGTGGAGACCGAGAAATCGATTGAAGAGAAGATCTTTTTCTTATGGGTTGGGAGGAATTGAAAAGCCCCCACTTTTTTCTCTTCACCCAAATATGGGTTTTTCCTTGGAATTGAGAAAAACCATGGAGGATCCCTCTCCAAGAATGTTTCCCAAACATGCCTTCAGGATTTCTAATTGTGGAATGCAAGTTTTATGCCACTTTGTGGGAAGCAAAGATATTTCTACTAATTTAGCTGCCAAAAGTGACCTGCCATAATGCTAGGACTAGCATATTGATCTGTACTTGATACTCTTCATGTAGCCAGGGGTGGTCATGGATCGGGCCAGCCCAAGCCCGACCCAGGCCCAGCCTGGCTTGGGCCTTAAGTTTTAATACTCGGGTTGGGCCTGGATAATCTCTGGGCCTATTTAATATCTGGGACATGCTCGAATTAAGTGGTAGAAAGCCCGAAGCAGCCCTTTGTGGAAGGGAGGAATCACATTCTCTCAACATCCTAACCAGATGAGCTACAAGTTTGATTCACTAAACATCTCCCCTTTTCTTTGTAAAGTTAAAATACACCTGGGCTCAAGCTTAACCTATTCAAGGTGGCCTGGGCTCGTGCCAAATACTAATGGCCCAAGTCAGGCCTGTTGTTTAAAATCAGGGCCGGGCCTTGACATTGCTCAGCCGGGCCATGAACAACTTCGTTATATTTTCAGATCTAAAGATTTGAAATGTCGCTTTCTGCTGTTCAATCGGAGTGTCGATGGGGCCAGTCAAGACCGCAAGTTCGTCTTTTAGCTTGAAACGACATCTCGACATCGAATATTTCATGAAAGCAATCAAGGACCCATTCTGGGCCTGGGTTCAGCTCTTAAAATTTTAGTACTTGGATCGGGCCTGGATTTTGAATTTGTGCCCACTTCGATTAAGTGATGAGAAACCGAAAGCCCAACCCACCCCATTTAAGTAGTGCTTTTAGTTTGGAGACTTGGCATGTGAAAGCCCGGCCCAGCCATCCTGTTTGACTAAATGGCGGACTCGGCCCGACATTATTGAAGAGGGCTGGGCTCAGGCCAGAAACTTATGGTCCATCTCGGGCAGGGCTAAAAATGGGCATGCGTTTCTAACATCTGGCCTAGCCCTACTACCACAGCCGGCCTGGCCCGGCCCACCAACACCCCTAAAGCACAAGCATCCCTCTTAGTGGATGTCAATCCTAATAGAGTTCTATGATCAGAACGTATCCAACCCTTGTATTGATAATGTATTTATATTACAGTATTGAGATTCTTGAAAGATCCTAGATCCTATATAATAGGGATACATACAAAGATATCATATCAAGATCCTATTAGTCAGGGATCATACATGATAAGGATAGATACAATGAGATCATCTAAACAGAGAAGAGAAGATCATTATCTATCATGATTGAAGTTGTGATGGGCTAAGTGGGCCACAGTCATTGTGTGATTGGATTGGTCAACAGCCCCCCGCAAGCTAAACGGCCGATCAGTGACGTGCATCTTGTTCTTTAACATAGTAAATCTTGTTGAACTTAGTCCTTTTGTAAAAACATCTGCCAATTGATCCACAGAACTGACAAAGCAGACTTGAATGTCTCCTCGTAAAACTTTCTCTCTAATGAAATGATAATCGACCTCGATATGCTTGGTGCGTGCATGATAGACTGGATTAGATGCCAAAGCAATTGCACTAATATTATCACAATAAATTGTTGGAGGAATTTTAAGATAAATTCCTAAATCTTTCATCAACATGCGGACCCAATAGAGTTCTGCAGCGGTAAGTGCTAAAGACCGGTACTCAGATTCTGTGCTTGATCGGGAAACCGTCGGTTGCTTTTTTGCATTCCAGGATATGAGATTAGTACCAATGAATATGGCATAGCCAGATGTGGAGCGCCTATCATCTGGGTCTCCGGCCCAGTCTGCATCAGAATATGCAGTGACCGCAAATGTACCTTTACGAAAGTGTAAGCCATGTGTAATTGTCCCTTTAAGAAAACGAAGAATACGCTTGACCGCCATCCAATGTGTTGAGCGAGGATCATGCATAAATTGGCAAACCTGGTTGACTGCAAAGGCTATGTCCGGCCTAGTCAGTGTGACATATTGAAGAGCTCCAACAAAGCTACGGTATTCTTGAGCATTAGAAAGAGGGTCACCATCATACCGGGATAATTTTAAACCGGGTTGCACCGGTGACTTAAGTGGTTTGGCATCATGCATGTTGGCCCGGTGAAGTAGATCCAGCACATACTTAGTCTGTGTGAAATATATATCTGAGGGAGCTCTATTAACTTCAATTCCAAGAAAGTAATGTAGTGGCCCCAAGTCTTTCATGGAAAATAGTCGACTAAGCTCCCGCAATAATTTAGGCAAGGCATTTGTATTATTGCTTGTAACCACTATGTCATCAACATAAATTAACAAGATAATGAATTCCCCTCCAAAATTCCGAACAAACAAAGATGTATCTGCTGAGGAGCCATTGAACCCTAAACTTTGAAGGTAATTTGTAAGGCGAAGATACCACTGGCGTGGGGCTTGTTTCAGCCCATAAATTGCCTTGTGAAGTTTACAAACATGGGTTGGATGGTTAGGATCAACAAAGCCTTGGGGCTGGTCCATATAGACTTCCTCAGAGAGCACACCATGCAGGAACGCATTGTGAACATCAAGCTGGCGGATTGGCCATCCAAGTTGAAGAGCAAAAGAAAGAACAAGTCTAATTGTAGTGTGTTTCACCACTGGACTAAATGTGTCACTATAATCCAGACCTGGCTTTTGATGGAACCCCTTGGCAACAAGACGGGCTTTATATCGCTCTATAGTCCCATCTGCTCTTTGTTTAATTTTGTAGACCCAGCGACACCCAACACGATTTCGACCAAATGGTAAAGGAACTAGAGTCCATGTACCTTGTCGATGAAGGGCATCAAATTCGAGTGCCATTGCCGCACACCACTCTATTGATTTTACAGCTTGGGAAAAGCACGTAGGTTCACTTGGTGCAAGTGCAGTCTGAAACACCTCTGGTAATGGGTGTTTAGTAGCACTGAAAGTTTTGGGCTTAAAGATACCATCAACAGCCCGGGTGCGCATAGTGTGGGTGCGCTGAAGATGTGGTAATGGGTTGGTGATGGGAACAACAATGTCATGTGCTGGCTCGAGTGATGGAGGAGTTCCAGCAGCAACATGTGGCAATGTATCCATTGAGTCAGCATGATGTTGATCTTCATGACGGGACTATTGTTCAAATAATATAGACATTATGGAATCTGTAGGGCGGGACATATCAGCCATTTCTGTTTGAGGTGCAGGTTGCACACATTGTGCATCACGTTGTGGTAATGATGCCATTTCAGTATGACGTGGCTCCACCCAGGTAGTTGAAGTAGGGTCTATTCTTGGAGCACCAGCAGTATAAGGTGGCCCGATCTGGGCAGCAGTATTATGCTGAAATTGGCCACGGTTAGAGGTGTTTGAGTGATCACAGACTGAACCCAGTTGGGTCCTAGTTGACTGCAATGGCGATGTCTGTGATGGGTCTAACCGATCAGCATTTATGAGAGAAGTTGGTTGTGTGGTGCCCACTGCATCAGGAGAGGTGCCATCATCCAGACGTGGTGGTACAACAGTAATAGTAGCCTCAGTAGAATGAGGCAAGTTGAGCACATTGTGTACCGTACGATGACCAAGTATAACATGTTCATGGGACCCAGTTTGTGGGGTGGTAGCCTGCAAATTGTTAGTAAGAAAAGGATAGACCATCTCATCAAACACCACATGTCTGCTCATGTAAATCCTTTTGGTAACAGGATCAATACATTTATATCCTTTATGGTTGCGCCCATAGCCAAGAAAAACACATGGAATAGTTCGAAATGACAATTTACCAGATGTGTAGGGTCTAAGATAAGGAAAACAGACACAACCAAAAGCTCGTAAAATAGTATAATCTGGAGACTTTTGCAATAATTTCTCATAAGGTGAAATGTGATTAAGCACACGAGTTGGCATACGATTGATTAAAAATACTGCGGTATCAAATGCAGCATCCCAAAAGGATAAAGGAACACCAGAATGGGCCAAAAGGGATAGCCCAGTTTCAACGATGTGACGATGTTTTCTTTCAGCTAATCCATTTTGTTCAGGTGTGTGTGGGCAAGAAATGCGGTGAGAGATGCCATGTTGAACTAAAAAAAATTTAAATCGAGTGCTAGTAAACTCTCCACCACCATCAGATTGAAAAGACTTGATTTTTCGGTCAAACATATTCTCAACTAGAGATTTAAAATTTAGAAATACATCAAATACTTGAGACTTAGATTGAAGTGGGAAAAACCAACAATATCTACTAAAGTCATCAATGAAAGTCACATAAAATCTAGCCCCACTTAGGGATGATGTGGGAGAATATCCCCAAACATCAGAATGTACTAAGTCTAAAGGAAAATATGAAACATAAATAGAAGGTTGAAAAGGTAAGCTTGACCGTTTCCCCATTTGACACGCAGTGCACACAGAGTCAATCTTAGATGTCCCATGGATTGAGAGAGATGTTGCGAGTTGTTGTAGGATCTGATGTGAGGGGTGGCCCAATCTGTGATGCCATAGGTTACGAGAGACTCGTGTACTGTTGAAGGCAGATGGAGACGTGGACTTATTCTTGATGCATTGATTTAGATAGAGTGGATAGAGTCCATTACTGGTCGCTCTGTGGAAAAGGATCTTCCCCGATTTGTTTTCCTTCACATAGAAACCAGATGAGGTGAAGACAAAATAACAATCATTGTCTTTAGTAAATGGAGAGACTGACAATAAATTTTGTGAAATAGTAGGCACATGAAGAATATTATGTAAAGATACCAAATTACCATTAGAAAGATACTGAGAAGAACCTGTGTTTGAGATGGAAAGACCCTTACCATTGCCAACAGCAAGTTTATCATTACCCACATAGTCTGAGTGTATGGAGAGGTTGCTAAGATCTGGTGTCACATGGTTTGTAGCCCCTGTATCTGTGAACCATGTTGTCTCCGCTTGTTTTGCAGCTGCCATTGCTTGAAGCTTCTCAGGAGGGTGACGCCCTTGAAAGGATAAGTCCAATCGATTGAAGCAATCAAGAGCTAGATGCCCAACCCGATTGCAGATTTGACATAAAGGTCGTGGCTTAGATGATTGAGACTGAGTAGATGGTGTAGAAGAAGAGCCACCACGATTATTTTGAGCGCGGCCACGACTACGCCCACGGCCACGGCCACGGCCACGAGAGCCAGATCGCCCTTGAGAATTAGTAGTGGTATATAAAGCAGTAGCCGGTTGCTCCACAACATGAGTAGACTGATGTGCTTCGAGTCGTAGCTCGAAGGTTAAAAGTTTCCCAAAAAGTTCTTCAAAAGTAATGGGAGTCTCACGGTTCACAACAGAAGTATGAACTGGATCATATTCTGGTCCTAGGCCATTTAGTATTTGGTTGCAGAGATCATACTCTGTAACAGGCTGGGCAATGGCCTCAAGGGCATCAGAAATGCCCTTCATCTTATCAAGATATTCTGTAATAGAGAGACCCTCTTTCTTGAGATTTTGAAATTGTTGTTTCAACTGTAAAACCTTAGAGCGTGATTGAATCAAATGGAGATTCTCCAATCGCTGCCAAACTTCATAAGCAGATTGGAGACCCACAACCCTTTGTAGCACTTGGGGGGTGAGAGTGGCATTGATCCAAAGAAGAACAAGGGCATCTTGCTCAACCCAAACGTCAAAGGCAGGATTAACAGTAGAAGAGAGCATCCCATCCTTATTTGTGAGAAATTTCTCAGGGCAATGAGCAGTTCCATCAATATATTTTAGTAATTTATTTGCCCTGAGAACCGGAAGAAACCGACTCTTCCATAATAAATAATTGTCCCTGTCTAAACGAATAGAGACGAGATTGGCAATATTAGATATAGAGATCGTGCCATAAGAAGTACCGGATGCAGCCATGACAGGAGCAGCAACTGAAGAGATCCCGAATACACTTATCAAAGAAGTGCGTAGACAGAATGCGACACAACGTGTATCGATTTGGCAGCAACACGTCCTTAAGTTGTAGGCAAAGAGACTGCACTCGGAGAGACTTTGAGATGCAGATCTGAATACTGCACTTTAGAGAAACAACACGTGGATAAGAGAGCAACAGGTGGAGAGACACTTCCACACAGATGTCCTTTGACCAGCAACATAATATTTCACACTATTCTGCAGAGAACAAATTCATATACCCACACAGATATATATAGTGGAGCAAGGTACTTGAGGACTCAGGCACATCAATGAAAAGACCTACACAGATCTGAATCACTACAACAGATTACACCTTTAGCGACGTTTTTTTTCGTCGCTAAAAGTCCAAAAAACGTCGGTAAAGGTTTTACCGACGTTTTTTTTTTCGTCGGTCAGTCGTCGGCAAAAAAATGTCAAGAAAACACATTCCCGACGAATTAATTTTTCGTCGGTAAAATTATATTTTCACCGACGCTTATCTGAGTTTTACCGACGTTTTTTTTCGCCGGCAAAAATATTTTATTATTAAAAAAAAAAATTTATTTTTCAATATACTTTACCGACGAAAAAAAAACGTCGGTAAACGTATTTTAAAAAAAATATAATAAATGAAATACTTCTACCGACGTTTTTTTTCGTCGGTAAAAGTATTTTATTTTTAAAAAAAATAAATTTATCCTTTTACCGACGAAAAAAAATCGTCGGTAAAAATATTTTTCAAATTAAAAAAATAAATAAAATACCTTTACCGACGTTTTTTTTCATCGGTAAAAGTATTTTTTCAAATTAAAAAATAAATAAAATACCGTTACCGACGTTTAGTTTCGTCGGTAAAAGTATTTTTCAAATATAAAAATAAATAAAATACTTTTGCCGACGTTTTTTTTCGTCGGCAAAAGTATTTTATTTTAAAAAAAATATATATATTTGTTTTTCAATATAATTTTCCTGTAAACCTGTCAATATAAAAAATGCATGCAAACAACCATCTGCATTTTTCATCAAATCATTCATCTCATTAAACAAATATTACAATCAAATATTTATTTTCAAAATTTAGAACATGTTCCTAGTGAACTACAGGCAGCTGAGAGTTGCGGCAATGATCACACATACAGTGAAAAAATAAAGAGACAAATTACCTACCAGTAACATCCCCATGGAAGGCTAAATCATAGAAAGCAAGCAATAGTGCACAAGGAATATTGGGCAACCACGAGAGAGCTCACAAGAGTTGTAAAGTAGATATCCAGAAGTATACAACTGCAATTAAATTCAGCTACATGCTTTAATAGTGTTAGATTCAACTTTATGTATAGATCAAACACCTTTCCACTTGAGGCCTGCAGAGAACTTAAAAGTAACTTAAAAAAATCCTATTCACTACATTTCCTGTTTAATATATAGCCTAATATCTACATCAATCACATGTCACATGTGGAATATTTCCAACTTGATCTCTTCTCCAGCATGATTTGGTCATTTTAGTCAAAATGCATATTATCTCCCTTTTATTTACTAGACCTCTTGATATCACTAACTTAAGAATGCGTTTCTTTTTAATCTTTCGAAAAAGGATTTTTCTACAGGGCTATGTCAGTTTTAGTCCACCCATAACTATAACAAAATCACTTAGGCTCTGTTTGGATCCTTGGAACTTGGTTGTCCTGCACTTAGTTTCCGTGTAGATTTAATTGCACGCCACTCAATTATGTGTAGAGTTACTAATGGAAAAGAACTAAACAAGCGTCACTCACATGTAACTTGGTTATCCAAATGCAAGAACTCCAGTTTGGGCTTACCGACGTACCTGTACTTTCTACGAAGATTCAAATGGGTCCATGGCAACTGAATGTTCCTCGAAAAACTCCAACAGAGTTCTTCTGTTTTCTTTTCAAAATTCACCTAGCAACCACTGGCTTTGTTTTCTTTTAAATTATTCATTAGGTTCCTAAGCCCATTCTAATCCATCAATTCCATCTCTTCTTCGACGATCTAACATCATTAAGTATAAGCAAACTGCTAGAAAGTCTTTTGGTTCATCTACTCTAGGATATGCATGATGAATGTCCATAACACTAACAGTGAGCAAGTGATTGAACAGGATACCTTTCATGCATGAGATTCCACTAATTTTAGTCATAGAGTATGTAAATTGAACCAGGTATTACATTTCTTTTTCAACAAACATGGTGCTTTCCATGACAAACAGGCCAAGAAAGGTCTAAGTTGCACTTTTGATGGCTAGGGAAGTGATTAGCTCCATATTCACTGTTCATCTTCATCTGAATGTTTTGTTCCTCATGACTTCCTTTCTTCAAATTCATCTCTACTAACAAACATGTGATAATGTGTTCTCAATACAGATCATAGCCTAGAGGTATATTACATGAACATGAAAGAAATGTGTAGTTTTATCATTTTTTCAGTTTTCTAGTATGCTTGTATAATTTTAAAATCTTGATCATGATATATAGTGACTTGAATCACTTCATATGTTGATATCTTAGAATAAAACAGATTGAAGATGATAGTAGCATTACAATTCAGTTTCGTCATGTAACACACGCACCAGCAATGGCCCCATAAAGGAGGGTCCTCATGGGACCCAACTCCAACTGATCGAAAAAATGAAAGAGCTAAACACTTGCACTGTTGATGAATCCATTTGATAGTAATTGAATCCTGTCTGAATACAAACATCAAGAGTTAGTGGTCCCACACAAATCCATCATCTCTTAAAAAAGATATATAGTAAAGGTAATCGCAATTAAAAATAAAACCAATTTTCTCAATTTAAAGGTAACTAATTACCGCCATTTCTATACAGAGTCATAAAACAAAGAATGAAGATAACATACATGCAACTCTTGGCAAGTTGACAAGACACCCCCTTATGTGTAAAAGAATACAAAATACATATACAAAGAAGGGAAATAAAACCATATATTGGTGTACGTATATATAAAGGCAAAAGGTCTACCCTATGTTACTCTCCAATTTCAAAAGAACCCCTCTCTCTGATACCATATCTCATTTCCTTTGTGGTTTAGAAACTGTTGGAACAATCCCTTCATTTCCTGCCAGCATTAGGTACTTGTCCTTGTATTTTTAGTGCACTCAAATCCCAAAGCTTTACCCATCTGTCCTTGAACATGGTTTGCCACTTCAAATCTAGATTTCCCACCAACCTCACCACCCATGGAGTCCATAGGCCAAAGTAATATTTGTTAATAGCTGGAAAGCTTTGGATGGAAATCATATAATTAAATAAATCTGCAATAGGTGGGTTTGGGCAATTCATTGGAATATGGCGGGTTTGTGTGATTACAAGCCAATTAACGCTTGTCGACAGTCTATCAATCCATCCTACAACAAAAAACACAGCAGTGACAAGAGTAACAGACATATAAATGAAGATGAGAAATGAATCATATAAACTATGAACTACATCTCTAGAAAAGTGAAACAGTTTGTCAACTGTTTGAAACTATGGTATACCACCAATACTGATTCTTTTTTATTTTTTTACAAAGTTCATGTAGGATGGATTACAATCTGTTCTGCCAAAAATATTTCACCTCTTCCACAATTTGCGGTATCCCCATACCAACACGCCTTAATTTATTTATCTATTGGATCATTTTACTCTTTTTAATATAGAATTGATAGTTTCGGGCTCTCCAATGAGAATATCCAAATTGGTAGTAATTTGTGGTACATCCAAACGGACACTTGGTATATCCATCAATCAGATGAAGATTTGTATCCATAAATCTTTCTTCCTGTTCAAAACTCCTGATTGTTGTTGATCCCGATAAAGATTCAGCAAAGTGTTGTATGCAGGGAGCTTTGCAGACACCAACAAGTCGTGCAAGCTCTCGCGCTGTTTCTATGTAATATTGCTGTGGAATATAAACCATAAGCAACATAGTGATTGTATATTTATTCAAACATTTAAAGATATGGAGCAACATTTGAAAATTAGAAAACACATTGTAAGAAGAGGGCCTGGATCAAATTGAATGATCAGCAAAAGAAAAGAGAAAAACACTTCCAGAACACTAAGAAAAAAATGTATGAGCTTGTACTTTCAATGGCCATGACAAATAGAAAAATTGAAATAATATGTAAAGATAACAGACACTACAAAATGATGATAACCAACAGAACATAGAATCATGAAAGACAATATATCAATCTATTCTTAAGATAGGATAACACTTTGGTGATCATGGTGACAACAATGGCAATGATATATAAAATCTCCAACAAATTTATGCATTATAATTTATGGTTAGGTGTCGTATGATTTTACACCCTGAACCCATTTTCACTAATTTGGCTCAATTTCCAAACAAAGTTCCATATCAAGTCATTGGATTGTAGTCTGTAAAACATAAACTCAATAAGAAATAATTACCTGATACCAAATGGAGATTGCAACCACAGGGATAAAAATAATGAAAACCTGTCATGCAACCTGGGACATCACAGCTATGATTCCCAATAGTTGTATAACTGAAAAGGCAACAAACCCCATTTGAAAGGGAAGTGATGTGTCTACCGCACTTTGATCGGTTGAAGCCTGTAACATAAGAGGTAGCTAAATTATACGAGTGTATTAGCTTTAAAAAAAAAAACACGTATTCTTTTATTCAGTAAAAGGGTGTTGTAATTACTTGTAAACACCAAAAGAATAGAAATATGGCGACTTACTCTGTTCAGGATACGTCCGCTTGTAGTAGCATCAAAGAACGACATGGGAGCACAGAAAATGCACATATGCAGCTTGTTGAATAGTATAGTTGTTGTCTTGTATCCAGCTGTTACTAGAAGAAGAGCTCTTAAAAGGATGCAAAAGGAACTTCCAACCGCAAAAGAAACATAGACAAGAATGAGAAGTGAGGCTTTAACTGGAGGAGTCACATTTTTTGACACTGGAGTAGCCCATGCCATCCAATAATTGCTGCCAATCTGAAGAATTTGAAACAAAATCCGGGCCAGCAATATAAATGGAACTAGAGCTCCTTTATATGATGTAGTAATATATTTCCAGTAGACTGATAGACCAACTTTGCCTTTCTCCCTCTCTTCTTCTTGCACAAGTTGTCCCTTCTGCCCGTCTATGTCATTTGCCTTACTGTTCTGCTCATCCATTTTCTCTTTTTCTTTCTGCATAGTACATATGCCTTTTCCTGTATCACTGATACATTGGTCATTCTCTTTTCCTAATGGCTCTCATCTTAATTGGCTACATGCTTAACAACATTCTAGTATAGAGGTGATGAATCGAATCATCATTTAAGAATGCATCATTTTATTTGACATTTGAATCAGTTCAGCCATGAAATCACAGAATCCTTCTGCAACAAACAGATCTAAAAACGCAAAAACCTTCGGAGGGGAATTCTATCATCCAATCCAACATAATCTGATATAATCCAAAATAATTAAAAACACACTACAACAGTATACACATTTAGCAGACACAAAGGAAGCAGAGAGCTGGGGAACGAGGGAGAGAGAGAACAGAGAAAAAAGAGAGGAGAGGGGAAATGGTGCGCGGTGTGTGCGGAGTGCAGGAAGAGGGAGGGGTGTACCTGGTGTAGGGGAGGCGTCCGGCGGCGTGAGGAGGAAGATGAAGGCTCTGCAGGCGTCCGAGGGCTGCTGCTGTGGTCGTCGTGCGCCTGGGAGAGGTCTGGAGAGGGAGCCAGAGATGGAAAGGGAGATGGAGAGAGCGATAGAGAGCGAGAGAGCAGAGAGGGTAAGAGAGAGAGCAGAGCAAGAGAGAGCAGGAGAGAGCGAGAGAGATGGAGAGAGCGAGAGAAAGCGAAGAAAGATCCAGCGAGCGAGATAGAGAGATAGCATTGTGCAGGGATCCCCCGCCGGCATGATCATACAGCGCGGCTGCAGCCGCGGCGGCATTGCTTTGCTGCATCTGGCCACCCATGTGGGGCTGCTGCGCCCGCCTTTGCGGAGCCAATTTTCAAGCTTCCAAGAAAACCACTGCCAACGCAAAAAAAACCTCAACAATTCACAGATCGAAACCCTAAATCAACCGAAAACAACACAAAGAACAACTCACGAGGAGGCGGAAAGTCAGAGACCGAGCAGAACATCAATTTCCCTCCACGGATCGCGATTCAGAGCCCTCGAGTCTGTGAAAACAGATCGAAATTGATGAAATCATGAAACTAACCTTAGATCGTCAGAAGATTCTGGAATGCAGCGATTGGGATCGAGAACCATGCCGAATCTGGAGAAATCGGTGAGAAACCTAATCGAGAAATTACCGTGTTTGAATCAAGAGGATGAGATTGTTCTGTTCGATCGAAATAGGTTTAGAGATCTAGTATTCGGATCCTTTCGAAATCGAAGCAGATCTGATAAATAGGAGGAAGAGGCGAACTGGCCGAGAGAGAGGATAAAAGGCGCTCGGTGGCGGGAGAGGGGAAAAATAGAGGGGGAAAAGCCCTTTACCGACGTTTTGAATAATAACGTCGGCAAAATTGACCTTTGCCGACGGTTTTAAAACGTCGGCGAAAGTATTTCACTTACTTTTAATAAATTTAGAATTTCATTTTAAAATTGACCTTTCGCCGACGTTTTAACGGAAAACGTCGGTAAAATAAAGAGTTTCACCGACGTTTTTTATTAAACGTCGGCAAAATTAACCTTTACTGACGTCTAGAAAACGTCGGTAAAAATTTATTTTTTATTTTTTATACAATTTTTTTTAATTTTAAAAATCGCCTTTTACCGACGTTTCTCACAAAAAAAACGTCGGTAAATATAAACTTTTAGCGACCTTTTTAAAAAAACGTCGGTAAAAATCTTTTTTACCGACGTCATTAAAAAAACGTCGGTAAAAGTAAATCTTTACCGACGAAAAAAAAATACGTCGGTAAAAAGTTATATTTACCGACGAATTTAAGAAAACGTCGCTAAAAAACGTAGCTAAAAGTGCAATTTCTTGTAGTGAATTATGATGTACCAAGCAAGACAACCCACTCAGAAAATAGAATCGAGTGCTCTGATACCATAATAGAGTTCTATGATCAGAACGTATCCAACCCTTGTATTGATAATGTATTTATATTACAGTATTGAGATTCTTGAAAGATCCTAGATCCTATATAATAGGGATACATACAAAGATATCATATCAAGATCCTATTAGTCAGGGATCATACGTGATAAGGATAGATACAATGAGATCATCTAAACAGAGAAGAGAAGATCATTATCTATCATGATTGAAGTTGTGATGGGCTAAGTGGGCCACGGTCATTGTGTGATTGGATTGGTCAACAATGTAGCACAATTTGGAAAGGTCAAAACCAGTAAGATAGTTCTCTGCAGCAGCGCAAGTGCTGCAACCCATGCGGTTTTTAACTATTTTCAGCTCTTTAATATAGAGGGGAAAAACTATACCAGCACCATCTTCGAGCGGCCAAGCACATGCCCCCACCTGAAATGGCCAAACCTGGCACCTATTCAAACTTTTTTAAATATCCAAGATCAGAACCATTTGATGGCCGTGATCATGCACATATCTTTATCACGTGACTCGCAATTTTGGCCCATCTAGATGACCAAATACCAGAATCAGAGCTTCTACCGACAAAGCAAGTTACAAACAAACAAGCAAAATCTTCACTATCACTTTTTCAATCATTCTTCCATATTACAACAAGACTCCAAACAAGAAGTAAAGAAACCAAACTTTCCTAGTGCTTGTCAACACAAACTAAAAACAAAACCGAGACGCAACAGAACACAACAGAGGAAACGCGAGAGCACTCAAACGAGAAAAAACTCTCATTCCTCAACCGACTTTAACCTCAATGTTCTTCGGCTGCTCGGGCTCTGGAGGAGGGATCTTCTCAACAGTAACAGTAAGCACCCCATCATGACAAACAGCCGTGATAGCATCTGTCTTGGCGTTTTCAGGCAGCTGGAACTTCCTCATGAACTTGCCGACCCTGCGCTCCATTCTCACGTACTTGGCGCCTTCCTTGTCTTCGTTCTCTCGCTTTCGCTCGCCGCTGATGGATAGGATGTTCCCCTCCTCGATCTGGACCTTGATGTCCTGAGATTTGAGGCCAGGCATGTCGACAACGAAGATGTAGGAGTTGGGGTACTCTATGATGTCGACGGGGGTGGAGGCCATTGCCTTGGCGTCATGGACGTAGGTTCGGGTTGGTGCGTTGAAGGACTTGTCAATCTCGTCTGGGACGTCCAGCATGTGTTGGATTGCTGAAAGGATAGGGTTCTCCAGACCCATGATTCTAAGATCCATTGCAAAACAAAGAACAGAAAGATATAGAAAGAGAGTGTGTTTTTTTTTTTATAGGTTGGTTTGGCTTTTGATTTGGGATTGTCTGTAAACTTCGATTCGGTGATCAGAATGGGGAATGAGATTGGATGTTTTATATAAGGAGAGAGGAGTTTTCTAGACATGGACAAGATCATCCAAGGGGGTGGATGGGACTGGTTTACAAGTTGCAGGCGATATCACTTTTGATCAGGAGCAGTGAATGTGTAATGTATCCTAGTTTTCATGGATTTTGAATTAGAAAATGTTTGGGGAAGTCATAGAAACAGCCAGACACAGTAGGATAGGGTGTACATTCAATTATGTGTTAGACGGATCTGTTCCTCAATCCAGATCAAATATGAGGACGGTTCAATTTATCATCAACTGGAATTCATATCTGCAGTCTAGTTCAGTATCTGAATAAAAAGTGGAGCTCACTGCTCATTAGCCATAAAAGTTTATGCAGATCAGAATTTATTAGGGGTTCCAAGTTTAGACTAGTCCGTTTATGGCCCAATTTGCAGTCTGGGGCTTTCACTAGATGGACCATGGACGGACATGGTTGAGATACATGGTCCATGAATCACCATTGAATCAGCTGCATGAACAGACGACGTGGCCCATTTCCCCTTGTGGGGAAAGGGCATCATCTCCTCTCTTCTCCTCTTGTTGTCGTCTTGAGATGGGCCCATGTGTTAACATCTGGGCCCATCATTGGACAGCTGTGTCACCGGCACTGACCTGTGTCCAGATCCAAATTTCTACGTGGGTCTTAGACAGAATGCCATGGGCATTCATTAATGTGAAGCAGGCAGGCTAGATTTTACAAATTTTTTCCTATGCATGCATCCGATATAGTTGGCAAGTTTCAATGAGCAACTTATAAATTCTAGCTGCTTAGAAATACCTCTCAGTGAACACATCTATTATTAATTCATACCTCACACTCTTTAAGGTCATGTTTGGAAATCAAGTCTTTGATGAAGAGATTTTCGCTTTTCAAAAAGTACGTAAAAAATTCATATTTGACAATTGTAAATTCTTAACTTGTGTGGGTTTGCACACCGAAACTAGTTTTTTGCAACGATATGCATCGATATCACCCAATCCTCAATTATAGAAATCCTTAGTGAGAAATCCCTATTCCAAGGGCAATGGGGGTTCTTTAGATATGCGGATTCCTCCCCTATTATCAAACGTGCTCTAATTATCTTGAATTGGTACTAACTCTAGTTTCATATTTAATTCATAGTATATTATATTCATTATAAAGATTTAATGTTATAAGAATTGTAACTTTAAGATGTCATTAAACTATAATGATTCTATTTTAAGGGATAAAATGATCTGATTTAGATGTCCAAGTTCATATTCACAATTAGACCTTTCCATATAATTATATCTCATTAAAATCGACATGAATCGAGTATGGTGAAGTGAAGTGAAGTGAAGGGTGACTTTAAGCGACTGTAAAAGAAGTGGGGTCGAATAAAAAAATCAAATTTCAAAAATCACCTCTTCTTTTTTCTTTTAAAAGGTAAAAAAGATACATGCTCATCCTGCTATTAGGATGATTGAAGTTTGTGTTATTTTTTTAATATGTGAAAATATTCAATTGAGAACTAGTTTTTCCCGTGCATACGTGAGAACTATTAGTGGGGCCCGCCTAGCAACAAATTCAGACTGTGCAAAAATAGGAACCCCCTGATAGTCACTAATGCCGAGGTTTGACAACCATTTAAAAGGACTCGACCGTTGGATGGAGGCTTGAATTTTTCTTTTTAAAATGAATCCATTAAACTCACGGGCCACTGATGAAGGGGTCAGGGCCATGGAATTAGGGTCAAACTTGATATTGGGGGTGGTCCTAGATAGATCTTTCCATCCTCTATGGTCCCATCCCTAGATGGGATCCACAAATGGGGCCCATAAAAAGTTTTCACAAACCTCGTGAGAACAGTTCTCATTAAAACAAAACTCACACGCAGATATATATATTTATATATCTTATATAGAGAAAGGCTCCTGTCATGAGAGTATCTCTCACCTTACTATGAGAGATAGGGGCTGGGACCCTCACATTTAAGTTGTTGGCATTGGATATGTATGTGAGGGCTCCCACCTTATTTCTCATAATAAGGTGAGAGCATCTTCCATAGGAGCATCTCCTATATATATATATATCATTCTTTAGTAAAATGAAAAAACGTCTTTAGAGGAATTTTCTTGTCCTTTTACAAAGAGAGTAGCTAAATGCACACACAAATTTCTCTTAACACATTGCAAATTTCTTTTACCAAAATTCCTATGTAGGAAATTACCTGAAAGGATATCTATTTATCAAACTCTCTACATCCCTAACTTTTTTCTAGCACCGTTGGAGGGGGAGGGGGAACGACGGAGAGGGACATGGACAAGGAGGGGAGGCGGCGGGCGGAGAGAGGGAGAGAGACTGGGAGAGTGGGAGGAGGAGGGAGAAGGAGAGGGAGAGGAAGAGAGACTGGAACTGGGATAGAGGGCGCGGGCAAGGGTGAGCCGGCAGGGAGAGGGAGAGAGGGAATGTAGAGAGAAGTTGAGTGAGTAAATGTTAGAGTAGTTTAGAAAATTATGGAGTGTATAGAGAGAAGCAGCAGTGAGTGTAGAGAGAAATTTTAATTTGTGTGTGTATTTAGCCGCTCTCTTTTACAAATGGCCCTACAGCATCTTTTCTTTCACATGGAGTCCCCACCAAGTGAAATTTCCTGGTTGCCCTCCCGTAAAAAGCTCGTCCCCGATTTTATACCGACTAGCATTCAAAGCCCGTGCGATGCGCTGTTTAATCTCAGGGAGTTTGAATGGTTATTTAAAATTAATATTCTAATTAATTATTAAATAATAAAAAGTAATCACAATTATTCAATGTCTTGTCATTTTTTTATGAGAAATTCAACTTTACAGGAGCGGCTGGTGCTTCTTTCCTGCACCTTCCGACTCTTCTTTTTCTTTTCTTTTTTAGTTTTTAATATATTCTTTTCCTCATTTTTTGATTGAAATCTTTCTTACCGTTTTTTAAAAAAGAAAGTGAAATGCAATTTTTAAATCCAAACCACGACTGTGTAAATAGGTTTTTAGAATTACGTAAAGAATCCTATATAAATGATTTATCGTGGCACTGTGTTGTGATTATTTTATTAATCAATTACTCCACCATTACAGAACTCCATTCAATGAATTCAACATAAAAGCACAAAGAAAATATGTTAATGGCACTGGGGCACCACGTGGTTGCTTGGCTTTCACATCTTCAGATCGAATCTTGAATTGTGTGTAGGAATTGAAATGCAGGGGGCCATATGTCATCCAGAAATTATTCTTCTGGGGACAATTTTTTTTTTTATCACATTTAAAGTTGATTTTAAGGGACAGAATGATTTTAAAATTGTCAATAATGTCCAAAACCCATCATTCCCGCATCACCTTCACTCTTTTAATCAATATATCTAGAGAATTAGTGTGGCCCGTCTTTCCCCATTCCCCCATCATCTTCACTCTTTTAGTATCTAGAGGATTAGTGTGACCACTAACCTAGATATAGTGTTCTCACTACAATAATGTGCACTTTTACCGACGTTAAAGGTCCATAAAACGCCGGAAAAAACTATTCCCGGCGATTTCTCTTGCGCCGGCAAGACGCCGACAAAGGTACGCCAATAATACCATTTGTCGGCGAAAAAGAGGTAGCGCCAGGAAAAATCTATCCATTCCCGGCGTTTTATTTCGCCGGGCAAAGACTTTTATTTTTTCAATAATAAATTTTAAGAAACTTTTGCCGGCATTTTTTTGCGCCGGAAAAAGATGTTTATTTTTCATAGAAAATTTTTGTCGGCGTTATTTTTCGCCGGGAAAAGAGGTTTATTTTTTCAAAAATAAATTTAGAAAAACTTTTGCCGGCGTTATTTTGCACCGGGAAAAGTGGTTTATTTTTTCAAAAATAAATTTAGAAAGACTTTCGCCGGCGTCAAATTGCGCCGGAAAAAGTGATTTATTGTTTCTACAATAAATTTAGAAAAACTTTCGCCGGCGTTTTTTGCTCCGAGAAAAGATTTACAATTTACGAAAATTATTTTTTCAAAATCTTTTTGCCAGCGTCTTTTCTAGCCGGGAATAAATTTTTTTTAAATAATTTTTTATTTATTTATTTGATTTTTAAATTTCTTTTCCTGTTTGTCACATGAATAAATTGAAATTTCTAATTCCATTATCCAAGACCACATCTACTACACACCCTACATCCATTTCCATTCCAAAATCATCAAAAAATGAAGCAAGAACACTTCATATTAATATTCAAACATCCTTACAACATTGAAAACACTTTACCAATACCATTACAAAATTAAAATAAATGCTAACATTCTACTTTGTACCAACATTCAAATGCCAATGAAAATTTAAATATTCATATATAATAATTTCATTGTTGCACCATTCCCACACATGTACCATTGTTTTAAAAAACTTCATGCATCTCATTTTAACATATAGGAATCTGTTACTCTTCATACTTGCCCTTCATGTTGGCTACATCCTAGCTGCATGGACTCTTTCAACAAAATTTGTTTTTCAATTTTCATTCAATTTGCATAAAAAAAGAAGATGCAAGATTAACATATGATTAAGAATGTCATATGCACAGCTTTTAGTGAAACTATAGAATAAAGCATGACTCTTCAAGTATTAAAGTTCCATGCGTCCTTAAATAGGTATGAAAAGAGCTAACAAAATACAGAGGCAACCACTCTGTAAGATGACATGTTTTTTGCAATTAACTATTCAAGCGATTCCAAATGGATGGATAAGGCCTAGATGATAATGATTATGAAATAATTGCAACATACTTTTTAGTTATTGAAAGGAAGAACACTGACCTGTGAAACATTTGTCACCAGCCTCATGAGCATATAAACAAGAGCAACTTGATAATACAAAGTCTTTTTAAACCAATGGGTCCAAGAAATCCTTTGGCGGCATTTATGCTCACTCTGTTGCTGCAATCTACATTATGGTAAATCGATAAAGAATGAAACATAACTTGAATTCTTTAATCAAGCAGCATGGTCACAAGATCAGTTACAAGTGAACAGAATAATTATCTCAAGCTTCAGATGGACAGAAATAAAGCAACTTAAAAAGACACATTAAGAATCCCTACCATACCTTGGCTCTTTGAATCCAGCAAGAAATATGACCACAAAGCAGCACCCAAGAAAAATTGACAAACATGCTATCCACAAATACTGTTTAATGTAGATGAATGAAAGAGTAAAATATAGATGTTAATGTCATACCTGAAAATTTATTCTATTGACAAATAAAGAAACACCTTTAACTGAACATACCTGATTTTCAATATCGGAAGGTGTTCTTGCACTAAATATATTGAACATAGCTAAGGCAATAGCATATAAGATGAGATTGGCCACCTTCAGTAACCATTAGATTAAATAAATAAATAAATAAAATAGAAAAAAAAAGCACAAGAAGGCCAGCAGAAGTACACTAATACCATAACATTTGTATGTTTATGAAAGACATACCTTGGAGTCAATCCAATCTCTGTCAAGAATAATAACAGATAAGTAAACCAACAAGCAGATGTGACGTCATTGAGCATGTGGCCCACACCATAGTAAAATACATAACTCCTTTGGAGGGGCTTAGCACATGACTTATTAGCTGATAATTCATCTTCCATGTCAACAATCATAGAGAATATGTTCTAAAAGTAGAAAACGGAAGATGGGAGTCCGGGATGCCCTCAAGTTTGGAAGCTTCTGTAGGAAAAAAAAAAAAGGACTCAATAAGCATTCAGAAAAAGATGCACAAAACATGTTACATGCACAGGAACTTTAGCAAGACAGCAACTTCTAATAAACAGTACCTTTACAAAATCACTATTTAATTATCTTATGCAAGTCTGAAAGAAAATTTACCTAGTTAAGTCACTTTTTATAGTCTTCTGTGAACTACTCAAGAAAACCTGCTTGAATTACTCTGCAATAGATTCCACAAAGGATAGATCGATAGATTATTTATGCTAAATCATATCCTTCTCAAAGAACTGTTGATGGTCCTTTCAATACAGCATTTGTCAAATGGGTAAAAGGATTTAAATAATTTGCAATTCAATTCAATTTTCAACTCCCACGAAATCTAATCCCAATTTCGAATACCACTATATATCTCTGTGGAAGTAACCAAAAGCCAGAGTGAAAAAAAAAATCCAAATTGAAGGATCCAAAAGGCAATAAGAGAAAGGAAGATAAAGAAATATATGAAGGGTACTTGGAAATATGAAATATAAAAAAGGTTAGTTGTGTTGTGGCATCAGTTCTAGCAAAACCCCACAAATAGTAGAAACTACCCACACAAACATCCCCCAAATGTGGCTGCCCTTGTTCTCTCTTTGTGCATATGGGTTGTTGAACTTGTCTGGAAGGACCTAATTGATGCTTTTAAATTGTTGCAGATTTTGGCTTCAGTCATTTTACTAATTCTTCTTTAAATCCATTTGTAAAATTTATGAAATTTACATTTCTTTATACAACTTTAAGAGAAACATATTAATTAGTTTGGAAAACACTAAAGAAAAAAGATTACACTAATGGGTATTTTCTAATATACAAAACATATATGAAGGGCCAGTAATGAGCTTAGGAACTATGTAGGGTGATGACTAAGTTTTCAATTAGACTAGGATTGAACCAAGGGTCTATGTTGAGTCCTTACTTATAAATTAGCCTTGATTTTGGATCTTTACAACCAATATCCAAGATGAAGTCCTGCAGTCTATGTTTCCTACAATGATCTGGCACTCATCAGTCAGAGAGAAAGCAAGAAAATTATGAGCTAGAACATTGGAGAAAAGTATCTCGAGCCAAATGGATGGAAAATATTAGATCAAAGAAATATAGTAGAGTTCAATATAAGTGGTTTTGAGAGTAGGGAAAATGTGGTTCAAGTCAGGTTCTTTAAAAGGAAATTAAGCTTCTTTCAGTTCAATGCCTGCAAGACAGCAACAAGACCATGGTTATCAAGTTATGTTCTTTATATGTTGATCATATGTATAATTTCTCACTGAAGGAGCTGCAGGCATGCAGCTAGTCCATAAGATGAGTTTCAGCACACTGGATTCTAATTGCAAGTAATTTAGGGAGACCTTCAAAAAGAGGTAATTGGAGATAGATAGAGAGTTAGAGATTATATTAAATAATCATATGGTTAGTGAAAGGAAAACATGCTAAAGAAGAGTAGTTTGTAATCTCCACAGTATCTGTTGAAATAATTTTCTTACCCTCAATGATTAGAAGTGCACAGTGGTCTTACCCTCAATAATTATGTAACCATACATAAATCTAATGCTGGAGATTTCATCTTCTCCAAAATGATACAAATAGAAATTATAACTTGAAAGGTAACAGGAAAAGTGACCCAACCCTAGTTCGTCCATAATATCCCAACTGTGGATGGAATGGAGCGTGCCCTCCTAGAATATCCCAGATTAGGAGATCTCAGCACTACATTCATTTGCGCGCGTCTAATTTTTAAAAAGTGATGGTAATTAGAAGAAAAAAAAATCAGAATACTCAATGATTAGTCATCGAGATTTGAATTTGAAGTTGGAACATTTACATCCTTCAACAAGCCCTGCTTACACAATCTTCAATAAAGAAAAGCAAATAAATAAACCAAAAGGAAAAAGAAACTCTTAGCAGATTCAATATGCATCTGTCAACATACCAAAGCAGCAATCAACAACCTACCTTAAAACCTGTTAACGACAGTTTGGTAACACTTACCTCTCTGAGTATCTCTGGAGGGAAACCAGTGGCTTCAAAGGTCATGAATGGCGCTGGCACATTGTCACCCTACACAATTCATTTAAAAAATTAATGTTAAAAGCATCCTGCTCCAGTACTTTCATGGCCCACTAGCGGTGCAGATTTCAAATGACCGAATCAACCACATGAGACACTAACATATGCTGAGTGAGGCTCAAAAATATCTATCTTCTTTTATGCGCATAAATATCTGGCGTTCATTCTTTGTTTTAATCATTACCAAAGCAAGTTTTATCATCAGTAAAGAATTACAAAAAGAGGAATGTTCTGGTTGAAATTTCCCCTGGTCACGTAACTTGAGTCATCACTTTTTAGCATATTAAGACAGTCTCAGCTGAACAGGGAAATTTTGAAAAAGACTCCATGTTTTTCAAGTTGTTTAAAAGTTGCCAAAAAGATGTCCAATGGTGAGAAGTAGTTGCTGTATTTGTTGCCCCAGAGGTTGGTTGGGCAATTGCTGCCCCTGAGTCTGAGGCAGCTGCTGACCCTGCTGCTGTTGAGACAATTGCTGCCCCTGCTGCAGGTGAGGCCATTGGTGCCCTTGCTGCTGGTGTGCCACTTGATTCCCCTGCTGTTGATGTGGCATCTGCTGCCCTTGTTGTTGTTGTTGCGGCATCTGCTGCCCCTGTTGTTGTTGCTACGGTATCTGCTGCCCCTGCTGCTGCGGCATCGGCATCCCTTGCTGTTGTGGTAATTGCTGCCCCTGTTGTTGGGGCATTTGCAACCCCTGCTGAGCTATTATTCCATTTGGTTGGACGGTCCGCGCCATGGGTATTGGTGCCAGCTTGGGGATAGAAGGTGTGGGAGGGGGACCTGTTGGCAGTGGAGGCGGCAAAGCAGCTGGCCTCTCACACTGAGTCACATTTGTATCCGGATTCCAATAATATAAAACGCCAGTGCTTCCATCAATCAATCCCTTCCAAGGTTTTGGAACTGCAAGACCCCTCAGTGCATACAATTAGCTGATTTTGCAAGCTCCCAATAAAGAGTTGAGCATGATCACAATAGGAGGAAACATTCCACAAAAGAAAAGACACCCTCGTATGTTCATTCAAGTAGAGCATCAGATGTGAAATATTGGATTTATAGCTGCCATATTGATCTGGCACCAAGTATGGAGATGTAAGGGGAATTCCAACTTGGGACTTCAATGTCCATTTGCAGGCTTGAATACAGGATACCCATTAACACCACATACCAAATTTGTGTAATCTGGCAGAGGAAATGGGTACCCATCATCATCTGCATTCCTCGCCCTAAATAACGATAGATCAGGGCCATGAGTCTGCCACTGGTTCTGAATCATTCCATCCATTTGTCCATCATTCATGTAACCCGACCGACCGACCTGAGTGCCAATACCCCTTGAACCATCATAAGGTCCACTGGATGACAGGTGCATCCTTCCAAATCCATCATCAAGGAATCTCCCTAGATGATCAAATTTGTAACAGGTGGCCGAGAGGCCTCCATCTGCCACACACGAATCACCTAGAAATGTGAATTGCCGGCTCAGAGGATTGTGCCTATTGTTGGAAACTGACACAAAGCTGGAAACAAAGTTGCTGGAAACAGTAGGGAAGTAGCAGAAAACAGCAAAGAGGAGGACAAGGGAATTGAGCACTGGGCTGCTATAGATGAGACCGGAAACAAGAGCACCCCAGGCAGAGCACGACACTTCTGATCTCTGCTAAACAAAAGAGCTCAGCAGCTGGACAACAGAGATGACCGCATGGCCCCAGCACTCCACAGCAACAACAACAAAATAAACTTCAAAAAACAAAGCACATCCCATAAAATAATTGCACAAACAAAAAGGATGGAACTGATACACTCCAACTGGGGCTTCTTTGCTTTTTCATGCCTTATCTCTTCCAGCTGGGGCTTCTTTGCTGTATACTTTTGGGGCTTGCAAAAGTATAAATTGGTATCAAAGCCACCTGCTTTCATGTCTCATCAAGTATCAAGAATACTTGATACTTGCCACATAATTCTTAACTGAATTATTTCACTAAAGATTCACAAATTGCTAATTCCACGTCTAGTCTTCCTTGACTGTAGACGTCTAGAATATCTGCCAAACAACAACTATGCTTTCTTCAATCCTTGACTGAAGACAAACCAGCCCCTGGCTGGAGTCTTATCTCTTAATTTAACTTGCAATTCAGCAACCAGAAGAAAAGGAGAGAGAGAATTGTAAATATTTTTACCAATAAATTTCTGACTCTTTCTATACCAAGTGAGAATTGATCATGTTGCTGAAAAACCACCAAACAACATGAATTTAGCTCCAGAAAACTGTCATTATGGGAGTTTTTGGATAAAACTATAGGAAAACCTCCATCTTCTATGCTTATCTTTCTAACTACAGTGCAGAACGTAGATTTTGTTCTGTTCATGTTTAGCCCTGCCCATGCTAACCCCTTAGGGCACATTTGTTTGATGTATTTGTATCGCAAATTCTCTATGTAAGGAATTCTTAACAATAATGGCAGCGGTTCTTTTTGAATTGGAGGATTGATTTACATTGCAGGTGAACTTTCTATGAGACAACTTTAAAAATAAGGTGTAGAGTCCTTAGGCTAAACACGTGTACACCTTTGTGAGGAACCCCAAGCCCTAGATTAAAGACCCATCCCCTAGTGATTTGAACCATTGATAATATGCGTAAAATATTTTTGAGAAAGTGGATATTGAATCAAGAGAATTACATCTATTTATAGGCTACAATGAAGAGATGAGAAGATAACCAAACCTATCAAGGATCTTATCCTGTCACAATTCTGTAAACACCTCGGGCCATACATGTTGAAAATGACAGAGATATAAAATGACATATCCTTTGTAAATGACTTCCTTTTTCATCATGTGCTGGAGATTTTAAAATTCTTGACGCTAGCTTTAAACTTTGATTTACAACAGTTGGTAAATGACAATCATGATCAAATCTGATTAATCTAAATCAGCCAAAGGATTCACGACAATAAATAATACACTAGATCAATCAACATAATCTTCAATATGCTTTTCAAAAAAAAGTTAGAAGAAGATTATGGTATGATAGTTTGTCACCTCCATAAAATACAACACTTGCTTAGTCTCTATACTCCCTACATACACATTCATCAGACCTTATGCGTAATTGAGTAATGGGTGTCCATTTCCAAAAGAAGGATTTGTTCATTAGCTATCTATGAAAAACTAAATAATTAAATAAGGATGAAACCTTATTTTTGTTGGTGAGTAGGCTCCACTAACTTGCAGCCAGTCTCTTGCTTCGGAAAAAAAAAATACTGTAGAAAAACTCTACAGCCTAGAAAAAGTTGCCAACCCCAACAACACAAATACATAATCTCTCTATCAGAGCTCACCTTCAAACATCAGATTGGTGATGTCTTGTTCAATAGGCAGTAGCCAAACCCACCCACTGAAAGATATGACCCCAGATCCTCCTCTTCCTTTTCTTAGTGACCAACTTAAAACAATTTAAGCATTCAAAAAGATCAGCCCTGTTGAGGAGCTTGTGTATACACCAACTAATTTCAACTGCCTACACCTGCCTCTTGCTTCTCTGGCATTAAAAAAATTGGGCTTACATGAAACCGCAAAGCACAACAAAAAAAACATACATAGCTCCCAAAGATCCAAACTTCATGTGATTTGGGCTTACATCAAAACTAACCCTAAAACCAAAGCAAACTGGACTGGATCTTAAACAGATCTCCTCCAACAACACCCAATTTAATAGAAAGAAATATCTGAACTTTCTACTAGAAGAAGATGATGAAGAAATCGAGTGTAATACAAAAAAAAAAAAAAAGGGACCAGGATTACGTGATTTTTAAGCTTGAATGGAATCTGGGATGGGGAAATGATAAGTTGGTACCTCTTATTTGCAGGTGGATCAAACATCCATGCAAGATTCCTCTGAAAATATCAGTTCAATTTCTTGTATTAGTTTTCAGACAGTGGGGTGGAGTCGTTGGGGATTGTCGCTGTTGATTGAAATGGAAGCTCTCTCCCTCTCCAAATTTCTGCAAACGGTACTCGGAGCTTCTCCTTCAGCCCTACCAATCCAAAAATACCCCAAACCAGATTCGCATCTAAAAAATTAAAATAAAAGGCAACCAACAGAACTAGAGCAGTAATAACAGAAAAAAAATTCTGTAAATCAAAACTCTAAAAAAAAAAAAAAAAAAAAAACTGTAAATCGAATGTGATCTAAGGGGCATTTGAATGAATACCTTCTGCTTCAAGAAGAAAAGATCCCACTCTGAAATCGAACTGTCGATGCTGGATGAGAATAGACGAGGGAAGAAACCCTAGAATCGGGATTGCCTGGGATAGTCTGCGGACACATGGGATAGCATGCCATTCGACGGAGCCAGGAGAGACGAGCCAGATCTCGAGGGGGCCATCTTCTCGACCGACGGCGGGCTGCGACACGTCGACGCTGGTGGAAGAAATCAAACACGTCGACGCTGGTGGAAGAAATCAAACCCCAAACACTAATGCAAAAAAGAAAGAGGGTTGTAAGAAGGCAATGCAGTTGATTTGATGATGAAGAAAGAGAGAGATGCACGATTTAGAGAAAGAGGCAGGAACGTTGGAAATGGAAAGGGGGCAGCTTCAAACATGAACACGATTTAGAGAAAGAGGCGCGGGTGCGGGAAAGGATGCAGGAAATGGATATGGGGTTAGAGGAGGTGCGCGGGCGCGGGAAATGGAAAAATAGATTTTTGGGGCTCACTTACTTTTTATTTTGCATAGCAAAAGACTTTCCCGGCGAAATTTTTGCGCCGGCAAAAGTTAAATTACCAAATGCCTCGAGGCGAGCGAACTTTGCCGGCGATCCAGGTAGATCGCCGGCAAAAATATAACATTTGCCGGCAATAAAAAGATTTTTCCGGTAAAATACTAACTATTGCCCGTGACAAAAAAAATTTGTCGGTATAGTACTAACCATTGCCGGCGAAACTATGTCGCCGGGAATACTCTACCTTTTACCGGTGAAATAAAAATTTTCGCCGGTAAAAGTTATACTTTTTCCGGCGTTTAATGATTGCGCTGGGAAAAAACGCCGATAAAAGTGTAAATTCTTGTAGTATATACTGTTATGTGACTATAAACGCATAGCAGAAGAAATGTCGGCTACCGTGGGGGTCTTTGGTTTTTGATAATTTTTTTCCTTAACAAGGGCTTAAACAAGAAGTTTTGTGAAATTGTGAAATTATCTTCTTGTTAACATTCATATACAGTTATTATGTATTTTTTTTCGACGTTTGCATAGTTATATTAAACTGGCAAATTGTTTCTCTAAAAAGCGGGAAAGCAATTAGTGAAGTTCAGATGCATTTTGAAGTTTAAAAGTATCCACAATAAGCCACATAAGCATATGAGAGTGCATGGGAACTAGATTAAAACTCGCAAATTTGAAATAAATAAATAAATAAAAAACAAAAACTACCTCATCTAACCGATTCATTTGAAATGATTCCATCATCTTCTCCCTCAGAAACGAAACACCCCTCCCCATCCCCTCTCCCCTCTCCATTTTACTCTAATCTAACCCTTTTCGTCATATTAAATGCAAAAGATTCGCATGGGTATCTTTTTTCTCTTCTTTCACAAACCTGCTCACCTGTGATCAATGTATGATTTCTGTTATAATGCGCGTTTGTAACTCTCGTGATATTTAACCTGCTATTGTAAGGCTTTTATGCTAGTCATTCTTATACGTTAAAGCGGAGAAACGGTTGAGCAAAAAAGTCATTATTCCATCTTCATGTTAAGCCACGTCATCTTTCAACGTTTCAACAACTAAAATCATCAAACGGTTCTTATTTCAAATAGTTCTTCCCCCGTATTTTTCATTTATTGTGCTTGGCCTTTTTCGAAATGCTTGTTTTTCTAAAGAAAAGGCCTTTTTCATTAGAAAATATACTCTTTGACATATTCCAAACCGACTACACTCAAGCGGTTCTTATTTCAAATAGTTCTTCTCCCGTCTTCTCATTTGTTGCGCTTAGCTTTTTTTGGAATGCTTTTTCTAAAGAAAAGGCCTTTTGCTTTAAAAAAAAAAATACTCATTAACAGATTCCTTACCATCTGGAACTTCGAAGATATCCTAAAACCATGAATCTGCTGCCATGCAAAAGAGAGAAGATAAAGGGAGAGAATGGATTATAAGGGATTAAAGAGTCCTGTTTGGATGGTACTCTGTTTATTTTGTGCTTTAATAGTTTGATTCCCCATATTAGTGATTGATTTCTGAGTTGTCTGTAACTCGTTTCCTTTCTATTGGTGATAGGCATACACTACTTACAACCGTCACCTGTTGACGTCCACCAGGCACATTCCGAGTCCACCGGTGGCTCAGAGTTGAAACTGATCTGAATTATAGTCACCATTAAAATCTAATTTTATTGAAAATATAACTTAAAAAATCATTAACTATAAGAACCTTGTATCAATAGATGTGATGATCTGATTGAGATGATTGTAAGTTCATAACATGATAATTAAATTTTTTTGACATCGCAATGTTCTGGATTATGAAATTGACCCGTCGGTTCCAATCTGTGTTTCATTAGACGTAAAAGAATGGCCCCAGGTCCTTGTTTCAATTTGTTTAGGGGTTTTGGCATATTAGTTCCTTTTAAACTTAGAAGTTTCAATTTCATGACCAAAATTCTATAGAAACGAGTTCTCTTAAAAGAACTCATGATAGTGTTGGCAGCAGTAATCAAAACCAACAAAAGATTGATGAACCTAGACGGAGTAAGCGGGCTAGAACATCAAAAACATTTGGTTCAGATTTTCTAACATTTCTGTTAGAAGATGAGCCTCAAAGCTTTAAAGAAGCGGTGTCCAGTCCAGAGGCACCATATTGGAAAGAGGCAATAAATAGTGAAATTGAATCCATTTTGCAAAATCATACATGGGAACTTGTAGATCTCCTACAAGGTTGCAAAACTCTTGGATGCAAGTGGATATTCAAGAGAAAGATGCAAGCAGATGGATCAATCGATAAGTATAAGGCCAGACTTGTTATTAAAGGGTACAGACAAAAAGAAGGCTTAGACTATTTCGATACTTATTAACCAGTGACGAGAATTACATCCATTCGAATGTTAATAGCAATTGCTGCTATATACAATCTCGAGATACATCAAATTGATGTAAAGACAACTTTTCTCAATGGTGAATTAGACGAGGAGATATATATGGAACAACCAGAAGGGTTTAATGTTCCAGATCAAACTAAGAAAGTTTGTCGGCTTGTCAAATCTCTACATGGATTAAAACAAGCACCAAAGCAGTGGCATGAGAAATTTGACAGCTTGATGATGTCAAATGAGTTTAAGATCAATGAATGTGAAAAATGTGTATATCTCAAGAACACTAACAATGGCTGTGTCATTATTTGTTTATATGTTGATGATTTGCTCATTATGGGTAGTAATGCTGATATCATTCAATTTACTAAAAGAATGTTAAACAATAAGTTTGACATGAAAGATTTAGGTGTTGCAGATGTCATACTAGGGATAAAAATTTCTAAAACATCAGATGGATTGATATTATCTCAACACACTATATTGAGAAAATACTCAAAAAATATAATAAAGATAATAGCAATCCAGCAATGACACCTATAGATATTAGTATTCATTTATCCAAGAATAATGGAAAAGGCATATCACAACGAGAATATGCACAAATAATTGGTAGCCTAATGTATGTGATGAATTGCACTCGTCCTGACATTGCATATGCTGTTAGTAAATTGAATAGATACACAAGTAACCCTGGATCATACCACTGGAAGGCCTTAGTTCGGGTTCTAAGATATTTAAAATACACCCAAAACTATGGTTTGTATTACTCTAAATATCCAGCTGTACTTGAGGGCTATTGTGATGCCAATTGGATATCAGATATTAAAGATTTAAAGTCCACAAGTTGATATCTATTTACACTTGATGGTGCAGCGGTATCATGGAAATCTTCTAAACAAACATGCATTGCTAGATTCACTATGGAATCTGAGTTTATTGCATTGGATAAAACTGGCGAAGAAGTTGAGTGGCTTCGTCAATTCCTCGAAGATATTCCAATGTGGTCAAAACATGTGCCTCCTACCTGCTTTCATTGCGATAGTCAACCAGCAATTAAAAGGGTACATAGTACAATATATAACGGTAAGTCTTGACATATTCGTCGAAAGCATAATTCCGTGAGACAACTGCTCTCTAATGGCATTATGACAATTGAGTGCATAAAGTCCATAGTTAACATTACAGATCCTTTAACCAAAGGATTAGCAAGAGAGCAAGTAAATCGTTCATCGAGGGGAATGGGCTTAAAGCCTATAAATGAAAAGTTGCCATAATGGAAACCCTACCTAGTTAACTGGAGATCCCAAGATCTAGGTTCAAGGGGACAACCAAATTGTGTGTGATTTAACGAAATCACTATGGAGATAAAATCTCTTGTTCATTCTTATGATATTAACAGTGATACCTGCAGCGGAAATTAGGATAAGCAACGCTTTTAATGATTCTTATATCTTGACCAATCAGATGGGGTATAGCAGGACACTCTTAATAAGAATCACCTATGTGAGTGTGAACTGGCCCGATTCTATGAGAATAATAAGGCTAAATTCTCTAAAGCACTCATGAAACCAGACATTATTTAGGGCCAAAATGAATACAATCATGAGAACCAACCGTGTCCGGAAAGATTCTGTGTGAACTCTATTGTCTCGGTTTACGCAAAAGGCTGAATAGTTCAAGACATCATGTTCACTGTTCAACCAGTAAATCCGATAGTACTTCACAAGGGAAGGTTGAAGGCCACAAGCTACCTCTTTCTATACAGAAAATTTCAAATTGTACTCTCTCTGTGTGTCTGCATATCATTTCATTGCTTTTGGTCAATTTCATTCATGTGGGGGATTGTTGGAAAAATGGCTAAGAGCTACATTAGTTTTTGTCAACTTTGAGCCAAAAACTAAGAGGGACCCACTTATCATTTTTAGGTGGGAATACATGGGAATGTAATCTACCCATGAGTAGATTGAGAATATGTATTAGGTTGCTCTAATCCATTAAGGAGTGAATGAGAAATTGCTTTCTAAACATCCCGAACTAAACTAGGCTTGGGTTTGGGCTTGGGCTTGGGCTTCACGTAAGTTGGGCTTGGCTCGGTCCACTACTCATTTATATATTTTTGGAGAAATTTCCTTTTTCCAAAGCGATGTGTGTCCATTCACATATGAAAGGGTGTCTCCAAAGTGATGTGTCCATTCACATATGAAAGGGCATGTCCAAAGTGATGTGTCCATTCACATATGAAAGGGACCCAAGAGGTGTGTCCAAAGAGTTATCTATTCACTGAACAGATGCAACCCCATGAATAGACATGAAGTAGGCTATAAATATCATCTTGTCCATGCCTTCTTGCTCATTCCATTCACTGCAACTGCATTGCATTTGGGGCATCAGTCTGAGTCAAGAGAGAGTTCTACTACACGGTTGGTTCGTCTGTCACATAGTTTGTAGTGCTGCTACTGTGTAGACCGATCATTGTATCGTGGGAGGCAATCGCTGTAGAAGCTCGTAAGCACCATTGCGGGGGCGAATTTGTCTTAAGGACATCATGTTTTCACACTAGCCTTAATCAATCTTCTTCTGCGGATTCCTGTGATTAATTACTTCAATAACAGAATTATGTTTTTCTGCCTACAAACAGTAAGTAATTTTCATTCATAAATTTACATCCTGTAGTTCTGTTTTAATGTTGTTTGTGAGGAACTGTTTCCTGAATTCTGAAATACTACTGTATGTACTCGGACTAACAACTTGTTATTTCAATCTTAGCTTGACTGTGCATCCCTTTGAAAATAAAAGAAATTAAGATTAGACCTTACTTCTTAAGCCACTTGAAAGTTCAATTACTAGAATGGGTGCTAGTCTAATAGACCAATGCACAGCGGATGAAACCAACCAAACAAGATAGAATTAGCAAAACTATCTACCAAGCAATCACAACAAGAAAGCATGCACAAATTTATCGTGGAAATCCTTAATGGGAGAAAAACCACGATCAGAAAAACCAATCACTATTGAACAGTTACAAGATATATTCATGAACATTTGGTATGTCAACCTAAGGACTATAGTTGTTCTTGGATAACTTTCCCGACGCGCATCGCTCATTGTGCTTGATCCTCCTTCAATTACTTGGAGAACCAAGATGAAGTAGTCTTATACAAAGAAGTAGAAGTTTCAAAACTTCTAAAGCAGCCTTTCAGAACTATCTCTCAATGGCTCTAAAAAATAATTCTCTCTCTTTTAGATCTCTCTAGAGGTGGTAGATCCCATTGGGTTGAGAGAAACACTCAATTTATGGTCCCAAGTTTGTGCCTTAGACTTCTAATAATACCCCAATCAGAAGAAGAATCAGATTCAAACTCTAAAATAGAGTTCTGACTGAACTGGCCTCGTACTACCACGCTGGCTATAGCAAGCCTTGCCTCTGCCTTTTAGCCCGGACACCCAACTTCACTATAGCAAACATACTCCTTGGATTTTGGCACATGACTCCAAAAATCTTAGACTTCGCTTCAATCTGTGCTTCAATTCTTCTGGTGGCTCAACTACAGTCCATTATTATAAAGGAAATAGAAAAATAACACTAAACTGGACCTAGAGTTTTTTCCAACCCATGAATTAGCCAACACAATAATTCCTAACAATCTCTTTTGGCGATTCATGGATAAAACTCCTTAGGACAATATATATGATCTACTCAAAAGAAAAACCCAAAATACATTGAATTTTTATAAAAGGAAAAATCATTTAGCCAATCTTGGTTAAAATTTTGACATGTTAAAAATTTGAAATGGATTTAATGTAAACATGTTTAGATCCATCTTGGTCCTAAGTACATACATATCAGCCAATCTATCACAATTTATAATCATCATCCAGTGCGAGTCCCTCCAAAACAGGTCTTGGGAGGGTTCGGACTGGAGAAAGACCTACTTATAGGGTTGTAAATGGGTCCCCGATTATCTGATTACCCGAAGGTTCCGACCCGTTAGGTTCCGGGTTTGGGTCCTTATTTTGGTTCCGATAAGTAAATGGTTCCGGTTTCAGATCCTTTTTTTTGGAACCGTTAACTAAACGGGTTCGGTTCCGGATCCACAGTAGCTTAGACCCGTGGACCCGGACCCGGACCCAAATCGCAAACAGCAAGTGATCTTCAAATGCCTCCGTACATTGAGCATCTCTAATTGTCCAAAACTGATTTGTTTGCCTATGTTTCTTCTTCCAGCTCGTGAAAAGTTAAAGATGAATGAAGTGGGTTGTGAAAGCATAGAGTGTTCCAGATCTCACTCACTGAAAATAGTCAACCTCTTCGGCATGCCTAATTTGGAGAGATGGTCGTTACAAGAAGTGGATGATGATAAAGATGAGCAAGTGACTTTCCATTCCCTTCGTACTTTGAGAATCTCTGGATCCCCAAAACTGATTTGCCTGCGTTAGCTTCTTCTTCCGGCTCTTGAAGAGTTAGAGATGAAAGGAGTGGGTTGTGAGAAGATAGAGTTTTCCACATCCAAGTCTCTGAAAAAAGTCAAGCTCACCAAAATGCCTAATTTGAAAAGATGGTCACCACAAGAATCAGATGATGATGAGCAAGTGGTCTTCCATCGCCTTGTTCAATTGGTTGTCCGAGAATGCCCTAGGATGGTCCGCTTGCCCCCATCTTCTTCCTTCACTTGAAAAATTAAAAATATCTGAAAGCAATGAAATGTTGTTAGGATCAGTGGCCAACTATACCTGGAACCGGAACCAGACCCGCATCGCAAACGGTTCCGGTTCGGGTACCGGTTCCTATTAAAATTATCGGAACCGGTTCTGGAACCAGTTTCCTGGTTCCGATTCGGGTCTGGTTCCCCTTCTTACTAAACGGTTCCGGTTCCGGGTCCACCCTGGACCCGGACCGGAACTTACCCGTTTACAACCCTACCTACTTAGCATTCAACAATTGTAAAGTCCCAAAACTCTAAGTGTATATTAGCCTAGTTTATTACATTGTTAGTCAATTCAGATCCAAATAAGCACAAATTAATGTTAGAAACGTGTGTGTGAAGTTTTGCCGAGATTTGAGTATGTTAGACTATGGGTAATGTGTAATTTTTGGAAAGTTTGAGGAGTTTTTTTTCGTAATTTTAGATTTTTTAGATTTTGGCACCGTTGGATAGATGTTTTAATTTCACTAACTTTAGTCTTTTATATCATCTTTATCCGAACCTCACATCATCATCAAAAGTGGACCAAAGTGTTTTGACTAAAAGTGGGTTTAAGTACAATTTTCTAAATAGCGAAACCCAAAAACATCAAAATAGGATGGTGATAGATATCAACCTTTATAGAGTTGAGGGAGATGATCATACCTCTAATTCTGTCCACAAAAATAACCTTGGCACACTCTATAGTAGACCTCCAACCATTCTGCTTGGAGTCATTGTGAAGAAGCCAAAGAATGGAGATGGATGGCGTGGAAGAAGACCGCATCAACTAGTCGTCTTCTAGAGGCATCTCCTCCTAAGGAGATGGCAACCCAGATGGCAGCAGCAGAGGAAGAAGCTGGAAGAGTGTAACCACAATGAGTAAGGAGCCAAGACCACATGGCATTGGCCAGGTTACAGGAGAAGAAAAGGTGGTAGTCTAATTCTTCACATAGGTGGTAGTTGTTGCATCTAGATTCCATAGAGAAGCCCCTGCTTTTATCCATAAGATCTGTAGGAGTCTTCTGGTGAAGAAGACACCAAGAGGATTCTCATAATTGCTCCAAATAAGGCCAGTCCAAGGAAGACAGACAGCTGAGGCCTTAAGAGATAGGGAGCCAGAGGGGGAGTCAATCCAGGAAAGAGTATTTGGGGGAGAGCTATCTGGGACCAAAATCTCATTTGTAGCAAGAAGCAAGAATTCCCTAACATCAGCAAGCAAGATCAGAGGGATGCACCAGGAGCTCTACTGGACGATGTCCATGACTCTATCCAAAGGAGAAAATCGAATAGAAGGAAATCTTGAAGAAATAGAGAAGTGATCAACCCATTGGTCATTCCATAAGTTGATAGATTTCCCAGTATCCACCGTTTACTTACTTCCAGATTGTAAAAGGGGAGATAATGATCTCAGCCTTTTTCAAATACAAGAGCCACCTCTTGGGTTGCCTGAGAACCAGATTGAAGAATCCTTGAAGTACCTGGCTCGAAACCAATTAGCCCACATAGAATCCACTGTAGCTACAGCCCAACCCAACTTAAGCAAACAAGCCTCATTAAAATCTCTCATTCTCCGAAGACCAAGCCCTCCCTCTTTTTTGGGTAAGCAAACTGTCTCCAATTTCACAAAGTTAGTCTTGGTTCTATCTAGAGAAGTTGACCAAAGGAAATTCCTCATCAATCTTTCAATTAAAAGACAAGTTTTTCTTGGGATGGGAATTGCCAAAGAGATGTGGAGAGGGATGGAGGAGAGCACATGATTAACCAAAGTTAGTCTACTAGCAAAAGAAAGGAGTTTAAGCTTCCAGCCTGCAAGCCTAGACCTAATAGAATCTAAGATCTTTTCAAAGAGGCCATGCTTGGGGCTACCAAAGAAAAATGGGACTCCCAAGGTAAGTAGAGGGAAGGGCAGCCTTGGGAATAGATAGGAAACCAGTTATGAAGTTTGCTCTTCTGACTGTGACCTTACCTACAAAGAGTTGGCTCTTTTGAAGATTGAAACGCTGTTCCGAGGAGTCTTGGTAGATGTTGAGAAGGCTCTGAAGGCTCCTAAGACTTCTCTTGAAGGCCTTGAGAAAAACCAGAATGTCATCAGCATATAAAAGATGGCAGGGAGATGACTGAACAGGGGAAATATGATCAATCTTGCTTTCTTGTCTGAGAAGCTCAATATTCAAACTCAAAATCTCATCCGCAAGGATGAACAAATAAGGAAACAGGGGGTTACCTTGCCTCAAACTGCAAGAAGATCCGAAGAAACCACAAGGGGCTCTATTAATCAGAATTGAACCTCTGCCCGTGCTAACAAGCTCTCTAATTAAGTTGATCCAGTTCGAGGAAAAATTGAAAAATTGAAGGGCTCTGAATTGAAAAATTGAAGGGCTCTTTTTCATAGGATTTTATGACTTTTATGATACCCTTTGAAACCACTTTAGATGACTTATTACTTGTTTTTAATGGTACTTCTAATTTTCCGTTTTATATTGGATTTATGGATTTGATTATGTGAATAAAGCACCACTAAGTTATTTGTATTTCACGTACAAATGTATGGACGATTGTGCAACTTTGTATGAACTTATGGAACGGCTAATCACCTTATAAAGAACCAAAGAACGGGGAGTGATTAACTCTACGGTTGTGGCTTGGTTCTACTGGGCAATGTATTGTTAGCTTTCAGCCTTAGCATTGGTCTATGAACTTAAGCCCAGTACAGCAGTATGGTGGGCCGAGGTCAACTTGCCTTGTAGGGGTGGAAATTACTGACCTGAGCTGTGGGTCAAACCCTCTCTCGGCCTGTGATTCAGGGTTTAAGTTAATCTTTTCTAAATTCTAGGTCGGGCTTACGTTCAAAACTTGAAGCTGATTAATGAATGGGTTGGAATAAGATTCGGCCCGTACTTAAGATTTATTCTGCCAACCTGACACAACCAAACTCATTGCATGTTATTAAAAGGCAAGAAAAACTCATTGCATGCCATCACAAGAATCAAACCTGATAATTTTAGGGTTTTGGTTGACCCACTTTGTTTGCATATTTCCTTGCTCTCATCCCTAAAAAGCTGTCTCCAGTTTCTTTTGATGACTTCCATCCAATCAGCCTTTGAATTTTTCATATAAAATCATCTCTAAAATCCTGGCAAAAAGGCTTTCTGACATCCTTCCTCTCTTAATTTCGAAGCACCAAGTTGCCTTTGTTAGGGGGAGATTCATTCATCATCATGTGGCTCTCGCTCACGATCTCTGCCAAAAGTTGAATTTGATAGTTAGTGGTTGATCAATTTGTTTGAAGCAGGATATCTCTAAGGCTTTTGACAAACTTTAATGAAATTTTCTTTTAAGAGCCCTTCAGTTTTTCGGTTTTTCCTCGGACTGGATCAACTTGATTAGAGAGCTGGTTAGTACGGGCAGAGGTTCAATTCTGATTAATAGAAGCCCTTGTGGTTTCTTCCGATTTTCTTCAGGAAAATTAGAAATTGCTCTTCTAATTGTGCCCAAACTGCTTGTTTTAATCCTAATTAAATTAGGCAACCTTAAGCACGGCATAAGGGCCTTTTAAAGGACTCAATTACTATTCTAATGATAGACCTCACTTCTCAAAGTTTTGAATTAGAGATTATTATGGAGAGAATTTTTCTCTAGAGATTTATTAAGGAGTTACGCTGTCAAGTTCTTTAGATCCAGTTTTTTTTTTGCATCCTTTATAGAAGATTGCCTTCATGCAGAGAAGATTTAAGGAGTCAAACGCTAGATTGAGTCTATTGCAATCAACTGTGTGAAGTCGTTGAAGCATGAAACAACAGAATGTAACTTCAGTCTTTAGATAGAGGATATCTGGGGAGGAAATTTAAGTTTCTTGTAATTGCGAGATTCATAGTAATTGATTGTTGATCCAGTTCGGATCGGTGGTTTTTCACCCGGTTAGGGTTTTCCATCTTAAATTTGGTGTTCTTGTGGTGTGTGTTTGTGTTTTTATTTCCGCTATATATTGTTTATTTCTGCACACTTTTGGGCTGATTTATTGAATAGAACAATCTAGAGATATCTGATTGGGAACTTGTTTTAAGTGGAATAATTCTTCTTCTTCTTTATTTCTGCTTGAAAGAGGGCTTAGGGTTGATGCTTTAAAAAAAACTGCAATAAGTCCTCTTTTAATATTACTTTTACCGAAAATTACAAAATCCACTGAAGTTGACTGAAATCCATTGAAATTGACCAAAGTTTTCAAAATTGACTGATATTGACTGAACTCTTAATCGAGAAGTCATGTAGGGTTGTTTCATTTTGGTATGTAGACCGAAAAAGAATTTCCTTGAAATTTCAACCGAGACGAAACAAATTTCACGTCTATGCAATTGGGTCATCAATGATGCATCAAAGTGCATATGTATTAAGGGGTTTTAGTTACAAAACAAAGGCGCTCAAGACTAGAAGATTAGGATGAGAAGTAGTAGCATGTGATCACTTCTTTAAATAAAGGGGAACTTTCATGGTGGCTACAATCTATATTTGTTCTTGCATTATAGGATCTTGTTGACTGTTGGACCAAATTTTATAGTCCAATTCTGTGATTTTATGGAGATGCCTAATCATCCACTTCTTCTAATGGCTAATACGATCGTATATATCAACCTAAATATGGCATGTTTCTTAGCACCCTCATATGCAAGACATAATTCTGGAATATTAGCTATTAAATAAATAATGGATGTTGCATAAGGCTTGGATTTGCTTTCCACTTTTTATAACTGTCCAACCTTGGCCCGTGTGCATTAGTTAGCATGTTGATTTAAAGGCCCCATAGTTGTTTGCATTTCGGGGTCCAAATCTTTGTTCTTTTTTACAGATGTCCTACAGCTAGTGGATGATTAAACATACTGATAGCAAAATAGTTTTGACTGGCATATTGTTTTTTTTTTCTATACCCAAAATGAAGGATCTACTACAGTTGGTTTTAGAATTTTTCTTATTGTAGGGCCACATGCTTCCACTGCCCCCCCGGTGTGAAAATTAAGTAGATGCCGGTAGGCCCAGCAGCAGCATTAAGCAATAAAGGAACCATGATCATATGCCACGTGGCACGATTCTGGCTTCAAGTGGTTTTGTCACGGAGAGAATGAAGGAGAAATCCTCACTGAAATTGGAAACTGATCCCCTATTTGGTCCAAATAGGGAAGCCATTTTTGGACCAATAAGGGGGTGTCACATGGGGTTGAGATGCCACATCGCATTTCTTTTAAAAAAAATCACACTTCTTTAAAAGAATCCCATCTCCGATGTGCTACTCCCTGAGTGGTCCAAACAGGGGATCTGGATCTAGTGCAATAAGAGTGAGCGATTGGTTTTTCCATTGTGGCAGGCCTTGGCCCCACCTAAACCGTGACCAAGCACGGCCAATGTGGGAGATCAACAGATTCAAATGGGACCACCCCAAACTTTCAAGCCAATCCATTCATATTCCATCCCAGCCCCTTGATTCGTGGCATGTTTAAATGTTTTAAAATCATTTTCTTTAATCTATATCCAATGATCCAGTTCATTTGGATCGATGTAACTCTATGGGATCCGTGGCATTTGAGGGGTGGGGTGAGGAGGTTAGAATCACAGGTCGGATGGATGATGTGGAGCCCACAATGTATAAGACAGTCCACAATAGCATTGAGCTTATACTTATATATAGATCTGGATGTGCTCATCTAAGCAATTGCCCTGGCAATTCATAGGAAATTGGCGATTGAAAGACGAAAATTGGCGGTTGGCGAACTATGTAGGGTTTTAGGTTGAGCTGAAAAAGAGTGAGGAAATGAGATTACGTAGGAGAGATAAGTTTTTTGAGGAAATAAAATTTCAATACCTCACCATAGGAAATCCATTTCCAACCTTAGTAGGAAAATACTGACATTGCAAGAAACTATTTCCATGAAATTGTCATGCACTAAATGCTTTAAAATGGACTTTTCACATAAAACAATCCCCTTTCTTTGTAAAAAAAAAAAAGTGTGACACAAACATTCGCTAAAGTGGGTTGAATTTGATTGTCTATTTTTATTATTTAACTCACTGAGGTTGAAAAAAGTGGGTTCCTTACCCGCAGTAATTCACACGGACGTACGGTTTCTCTCTTTTATTATTTTCAGGTACAAGTTCACATGATCTATCCACATGAAAATGTGTGCACCTATGCAACCCACATTTGCTGTGATAATCTCTAACGCTATAAATTTATCAAGAAATGAACATTTGCCATATCTTAAATATCTCTATTTTAGCTTTGATATTTTAACCATATATATATATATATAGATGATTTTGTCTTTAAACTGAAACGTTTCACCTAATTACACATTACAGCCTTTTAACTTTATTTTTTTTAAATACTAGAAACCTAAAAAGGCACCTAAAAGCTTATGGGTCGGAAGGACGTACGACCAAATCTGCAAAATGTTATATAGTGACAAATTCTACCAGAAGTCATTTAAAAAACTAGTCGATTGAAATCATGCAAGAGCCACTTATGTTTATTTGGGGCACACAAGGTTTGAAGAATCTAATCACAGGTGGAGGGACACTAGAACAAGAAGACACTGCCATTTTAAGAACTGATGGAGAAATTCTAGTTTTGATGTGAGGTTGCAAAAGAACTTCTTGAAATGATTAACTGATTACAGAAGGATAAAAGAACTAAAAACCATAATGGAGAATTAAAACTCCGGGCTAGATAATTGATGTAGATCAGGCACCCTGTCTTCTAAAAAATATACTGCTGATTCTGGATTGGCTAAAAAAGCAAGGGAAAAGTAAGAGGAAGAAGAAGGGATACATACATAACCCATAATATCGCAAGTCAGGGTAAGACAAGACGATTCCATGGTAAGGTTATACAACCCCTATCCTCATGTGAATATGCGATGGGGCTCAGGGGGTTCGAGAGATTTGATTTGCGCATACCTGTATATAAAATATGGGCCCACCTAATCATCCTAATATTTTGATCATGGCCCACAAATTCTCACCTCTTAAAAAATCTACATAGTCGGCGCAATGGTGCAGTCCAATCGGTTGCGTATAAAAAAATCCTATGGGACCAACGTAAATTTGGGGACCTCTATGAGTGGTCCATTTAGATGGTTGGGTAATGTCGATGTGCACGGACATGGAATTCCCCATGCATACGGACATGGAATTCCCCATGCATGCTTACATTATATGTCAAAATGCTATGTATAATGTAGATGTTCATTTAGAGTGATGGTCTAAATATCTTGTACCATATGAACGTAGAGCCAGAACCAAATATCGCCAGGTCCAGTTTAATAGGCTCAAGCCCATGCTTTAAAAAATAACATATAAGTACCCAAGACCTAAATTTCTCCATGCTATCATGTCGTTGTTGGACTCTAGTTAATTAATGAGTCTCCATTGCCATATAAGAAAATGAAAGTTTCAGATATGAGATCTCTAGATTGGTCAACTCAACAAAACAGTCTACTAGTGTGCAAAAATTATAAACTATGTAGCAGAAAAAAAAAAAAAAAAAAAAAACACATACCACAAGGACAACAGATTTAGCGTGGAAAATCCGAACCGGATAAAAAATCACAGATACAAACTGGATCAACAATCAAGCACTATGAATATCAGAATTACAAGAAACACGTAGATGGCCTTCCTTGATATCCCCTACCTGAGGATTGCAGTTACCTCTTATATCGCTTCACGCTTCAACAATTTTACACGGTTGATTCCAATAGATTTAGTCTCGCGCTGGACTCTACAAATCTTGTATACAAGAAGATGATGCTCTACTAAGGAAGTAGAAGAACTTGCTCTTTGGAAACACTCTTCAGGACAACTCTCTTAATTGATCTTCTAAAGAAGATTTCTCTCAACTTGATCTTCCAATTTGGAATAATGAGAGACTTATCTCTTTTGGGTAGCCCATGAGTCCTTTATATAGCCTTTAGGATGTGCTTAAAGTTGTCTAAGAAGATTATGACCAAAACAAGCAGTTTAGGCACAGTTAGAATCAAATTTCTAATGTTTATAGGACTCTACTGCCTTGTCCGCTCCAGCGATCAACATTCTTTTTGGGATATTGCGCTTCCTAATTAGGTTTGCTCGAGCAGAAGAAGATGGTCACTCGAGCGGTTAACCAACATAGGTGCCGGCTGATCTATTTTCTTTTGAAAACTGGGTCTTTTCAATAGGATTTTATGACTTTTATGATACCCTTTGAAACCACTTCAGATGACTTGACTTATTACATGTTTTAATGGAACTTGTATTTTTCCTTTTTATATTGGATTCATGGACTTAAATATGTAAACAAAGCACCCCTAAGCTAATTTTATTTCACGTACGAATGTATAGACGACTATGCCGCTCGGTTTGAACTTATGAAATGGTTTATTGTCGTATAAAGAACTTTTGCAAAGGGAGTGATTAACTCTACGGTTGTGGACTGGGTCAATGATCCTATGACTGAATCATGAACATGCTAATTGCCTGGTGTATTAAGAACTTATGGACAGAATAAGGACACGAAGTGCCATGACTTATTGTCATGGTAAAAGCCTAAGTGGTGTGTTTTATGATTAGAAATTATGATTTCATTTGATCTTATGAATCTTGGATTTCATTTGAAATTTGTTGACTATTGATTTTTATTGCTTTCAAGTGCATAATTGTTACGACTTATGTATATCTACTTGCCAGCTCTTGTAGTTGATGGAACTATGCTCGATCAATAGGCATTGAGCCCACCTTTATCGAGGAGGATGAGGAGGAAGAAACACTCCAATTGGATTGGTCTGATAAATATGAGTGGTGCGCATATGACATCTACTGACTCATCTTGACCACCAGCACATGAGAGCCTCACTCCTGCAGATAGATTTTATTTTGCTACACTTTTTTGTAGAACTTGTGTCATTAAACTTTTGTAGTTCAGACCTTAAACTTTAATCCATACTATATAGGTTTACTTTGATATTGTACATGTACTTCTATTATGCTATGAATTAGCAAAAAATTATAATCTCACCGTGGACTTCTATCCAGTAGGCTATGATTGAGGGTCAAATGATTGTCTAGTCATTTGTTTAATTTTAAATTTGACCATTAATCTCACGTTTTACCCCATAATTAAAACTAGCAAAACACACCTGCGCTTATAGTGTGCAATATAATTTATAATATTAAAAAATAATTAATAATTTTAAATAATTAATTTAAAATTAATTATGTAACCATAGATTTATAATTTATGACTATAGATCTATGCAATGTGTATCCTTATAGATTAGAAAGAATATTTTGAGATTACATGAGAAACCATCTTTATCTAAGAGTCTAATGTGTAGATAGATGTGTTGAATGTGTTGGACCCTAAATTTGGATAACTCAAATTGAATTTTCTCCCAAATCCCTAAAATCTCTTTTTAAATTAAAATTGAAATCGAAATTGAGCTCCAATTTTACAATCAATTATAAAATGGGACTCAAATTTTGAAAACCAATCCTACATCTATAATATATAATAATAAAAAAGTTAAAACAGTTTTACACAAAGTGACAGTCTAAACTTAAATAAGCAATAAACTTCACTGTTTGAGATCCAGAGATTATTTGACTGCAGTCATTATTGACCCCGCCCTTTCTCCATGCCCCACAGCTTCCCATTATCCCACCCTATTCATGGTCATTGATTGTGCCCCACCCACAAGGTTTATTCATGGCGGCTTTTGGTAGTAGGTGTCCTGTTGATGACGATTTCCAGTCAAGTTTTGGAAAATTGGAGCCCTGGCTGGAACCAGTGTTACAATCCTATTGGTTCTTTGAACTCCAATGTCATCTGGTATTAGAATTTTCGTGCCTGCTTGTGTTATTGTACGTCTTATTGCGTTAAAATCTTTTCACTATCATGGCCTGACTAGTATTGCTTTCTCTTTCCTTGCGACTTGGGTCCAGAAACATGTAATTACTTGATTGGAAAAGAATTCAAATGTGGCAGAATAATAGTGATGAATTAATTGCAAATTGTCCACTTGGTCTCGTAGCTTTTATTGGATGTAGGCCCATTACGACTTCTAAACGCGTGTTGTTGAATTAAGACGGGGATTTGGGTGGCCATATCTAATGTTCCTGCAGAGACTCCTCGGAATTATTCTTTCTTGGCACACACTCCTCATAGAATTCCACTAGACGGCATCTTACGATCATTCCAACAGGAATAAGTGGCATCCTTGGGTCCAAAGCACTTGTCATAGCAGCCTTGCTTAACTTAGCATGATATTATTTGTTTTGGTCCACGTGCATCCACGATAAATTTTTAGTTGGTAGCTCAAACACGTCTAATATTGAAGTTCTTATGGATCCCGAGCCATACCACTTTAAAAATATACCACTTCATAATATTCGAGAGACAGTCTCCCAAACTTGCCCGTGTGGATTGGGTTAACGCCCCTATTTATTTGCATTTGGAGGTCCAAATCTTGCTTCTTTTTTTTTTTTTTAAATGAGATGGCGGATGACTATACATCCTGATTGCAAAATAGTTTTGACTGACATATTGTGTTTTTTTTTTTTTTTTTTCCAAATGAAAGATCTACTAAAGTTGGTTTTTGTTTTAGAAATTTTCTTATTGTAGGGCCACGTGCTTCCACTGTTTGACTCCAGAAGCTCTGCATGGACTTGCATTATTGCGCACGGCGTTGGACAATTTGTCCTTTCCTCAGGAAAAGTAGGAAACTTCAGCCATAGGACAACCCAGTCCAGTCCTGACATGTAGCCGGATGGGCTAGACCGCCGCCCTATAAACCCGAGTCATGTTTTCATTAAGGGCACCTTTGACTTGTGTAGACATCCTTTTCGTGAAAAAAAATAAAAATCACGTTGATAAATTTTATAAAAATAAAAATTTTAAAAAAGGATTTTCATAAAACTTTAAAAAATTATGTTAATTTTTTTCCTTGTTGAATTGATGCTATTGTTGTTTGGTGCGATTGTGGATTCCTTATAAAAAAATTAAATTTTTGAATAAAAATAACATAACATGTATATTATTTATTTAACATCAAATAATAATTTATTTAAAAAAAATAAAAAATGAAAGAGTTGTAGTGTTTTGGATTGAAATAGACAAGAGTGGGGAAAAGAGGTACAAGTTTTCCGCAGAAATTCATTTCCCATACCCCCATGGGGAACTCATTTATACTATTATCAAGGAAAACGCTGACGAGGAAGGAAATCATTTCTATGAAATTGTTCCGCACCAAACACCTAAAAAATGAATTTTCTGCGAAAAAACATTCACTTTTTCATAAAAAAATGTGACACAAACATGTCATAAATCTTTCAACAATGAACAATCCCTCCAATTTTTCAAAACAAAATGGCTGACTAATGTTGGACTGGACCATACATTCAAAGTATTCATGCTTTGCTCATGAACTAAATGGGAGTAGGTTGAATGAATGAGTTTGTGATATCAATTGGACCCTGCATGTACAAATGCTAATGATACATTACTGTTAAATCAATTGTGGTAATTGTGATGGGGCCCATTGTAAAAGAATGAAATATTGTATGGATTGTATTCTCTGATTATGTACATTTATAGGCACAATTTTTTTGTATAATATGTAAAGTCAATCTTAAAGAATGGCAAGTGTGGATGTACATGTGGCTGAGATCCAAAATTAGAGGATCTAAGTTGTGGACTAGGATCTAATGAATGTTACCTTTTATCATGAGTTCTACTAATACCACATCATTTTTTACAATGGGATCAAGTCTGTGAATGTGTTGTAGCGGGGTTCATTGCCACTTATTACAAACATTTATTAACACCTTTTAAGTATGATATTATTTTTCATTGCAGCAATATGGATGCACCAAATAGCAACACATTTGAATCCTCAAGAGTCAAGACTATGTCTTTTCTTAAAATGGAAAAAAAAAAAAAAAAAGAGAAAGAAATGACCAGTCCAAAATATAAGACCATGAGGGGAGAGAGAGAGAGAGGTTTAGCTGGTCAACCGTGGGGTAGATATGAAATCCATGTTTGGATGGTACTCTGTTTATTTTATGCTTTAATAGTTTGATTCCCCATATTAGTGATTGATTTCTGAGTTGTCTGTAACTCGTTTCCTTTCTATTGGTGATAGGCATACACTACTTACAACCGTCACCTGTTGACGTCCACCAGGCACATTCCGAGTCCACCGGTGGCTCAGAGTTGAAACTGATCTGAATTATAGTCACCATCAAAATCTAATTTTATAGAAAATATAACTTAAAAAATCATTAACTATAAGAACCTTGTATCAATAGATGTGATGATATGATTGAGATGATTGTAAGTTCATATCATGATAATTAAATTTTTTTGACATCACAATGTTCTGGATTATGAACTTGACCCATTGGTTCCGATCTGTGTTTCATTAGACGTAAAAGAATGGCCCCAGGTCCTCGTTTCAGTTTGTTTAAGGGATTTTGACATATTAGTCTCTTTTAAACTCAGAAATTTCAATTTCATGACCAAAATTTAAGTAATGTCACCAAACTCGTTTAATGCTGGTCATCGATTTTTATTTTTTTTTAACTTTTTTGCTCCGAATCCCATGATATCATTGCTTTTAGACAACATTATAAGGAATTTCTTTTTTCAAATGATGAAACTTGAGAAATGATGATCAAATGTGTATTTACTTTTTACAAAATGTCAATTTTCATGTTCTATTAAAAATAAATTTGTTTACTATTTGTAAAAAATATATGATAAAGAAATTGATAAACCCCATGATATTATGAGATATGGTGGGAAAAAGTTAAAAAAATAAATATTATATAAATTTGTGTCATGAAATTGAAAAAATAGAATTTAAGATGAATCAATATCAAAACCCTTTGTTTGATCGTGACCGTTTGTTGTAGTGCAGCAGAAGTGGGAACAGTTTGTGGAATTTTTCTGTACTGTGCATACAACTGACGGTGATAGAGACGCACTATTATTATTAACCATAGAAACATCATAACTGAAAGGCGACCTGTTCACCCGCACCCGGTAATAGTGACTACATGAAAAGCTAAGAGTATTACATCCCGGGTCGACCTGATGAATGGCCCGATTACAGTATTCATCCTCAAATTTTCAGAACATGAGATAAACAAGCCGGGGACGGAGCTTGAATAAAAACCACACTAGGTCTGCTGGGCCTACCGACACTCCACTCTCAGCATAAGTTTGGGAGTCCAGATGGCGTTATCACATATGGCAGTTGATATAACTAGATTCCATAGTAGAGTCTAAATCAGTCTAAAGAAAATCACCTAATTTATTAGATGACGTGGTAAACTGTTATTGTAAAACATGATAAAGGTATCGCAATAGCAGTAGGTGATTCGGACTCCTATCTGCATACGACTTCCCGGGGTTTCAACTGGTCGGGCCCGGCGAGATGCCACGTGGCACAATCCGAGTTTCAAGAGGGGTTTTCATGGCGAGAACGAATGTGAGATCCTCAGTGAGATCAGGCTTCTCGCCCTCCACAGCATTTGACCAGAGGAAAGCGTTGACCAGGTTGGAGACTGCGAATGCGAGATGAAGCTTCCCAACGTCCATGCCCGCACAGGCTCTCATTCCGGCCCCAAAGGGAAGGTACGAGTACTTCCCTCTCTTCCCTGAGAACTCCTTAGACGACTCCATGAACCGGTCCGGGTTGAACCGGTCCGGCTCGTCCCACACCTTGGGGTCGTAGTGCAGCGCGTAGAGGTTCACCATCACGGTCGTCCCCTCGGCCACATGCAGCCCGTTCAACGCAGTATCTCTTGCAGCCTTGTGGGGTACAGCAAGTGGTGCAATGGGTTTCATCCGCATCGTTTCCTTCACGACAGCCTGCAGGTACTCCAGCTTTCCAACCTCTTCTACCCTCACTATCCCCTTGTCAGTGCAGGTGGTGTGGTCCCTTATCTCTTGGTAGAGCTTCTGCTGCACCTCCTGGTTGTTCACCAGCAGCCCAAGCGCCCACAAGGTCGTCGACCCTGTGCTGTCCAGCCCGAGGGAAAACACCTCGAAGATGCTGAAGATGGCTACTTCTCTGGGGAAGCTCTGTGAGAGGAGGAAGTGAGCGTAGCAGTTGGGAGGTGGAGGGGTAGTGAGGTGGAATCCTATACACTCTGCGATACGAAGCTTCAGCTTCTCTGTCTGCTTGATGGTGCGTTTGATGCTGGGAAGGAAGCTCGCGGGTGGGAATGCATCGACGAGGCGAGCGGCGTCGCTGTACTTCATGCCGTCTTCGACTAGGACGTCCATGGTGGCGTCAAAGTCCTCGTCGCTGAAGTCGGGGCCGAAGCAGAGGCGGGCGAGGAGCCTGATGGTCGCTCGCCGGATATGGTGGAAGGGCTTGACGACCCCTCCATTTAAACTGGCTTCCTTGAACATGTCTTTGATCAGGGGCGGAACTGTGTAGAGGCCCGGGGGGGCCCTGGCCCCCCCCAGCCTTTGAAAAAGTTTTTTTTTTTTTTTTTTTTTTTTTTTTTTTTTTTTTAAGTCTTTTAAAACACCAAAATGGCCCCCCCTCCCAAGGTTTTTGGATTTTTTTTCTAAGTTAAACCCCACCCCACCCCGGCCCCCACTCCCAACCCTTTTAACTTTCGAAAACCTCTCCAGACTCCAATCTTAAGCCCTAACCCTCTTCAGCTCTTCCTTCTTTGTTTTGTTCGTCTCCTTTTTTTTTCCATTAATCTCTCATCTTCAGTGGTTAAAATTTTACACGCCGTCTTCTCTATGTCCAGCATTTTCAAGGAACAAAATCATAGTTGAACTTATAACTATGTCAAAAAGGAAACTTTAAAATATGATAGTTATAATAATTGGTGAAATAAAATTTTATTCAAGTTTTGGCCCCCCCCCCCAGTGGCGGATGGAGTTCTTTGTCACTGGGGGCCTGGGCCCCCAGTGACTTTTTGGGGAAAAAAGAAAATGTATAATAAGTTAGGCCCCCAGTGACCTTTTGGGAAAAAAAAATGTATACTAAGTTAGGCCCCCAGTGACTTTTAGGGAAAAAAAAAATATGTATACTAAGTTAGACCCAAATCAATTAGGCCCCCAGTGACATTGAACCAGGCCCCCTAATGAAAACTCGTAGAGAACAATTGTGATAAATAAATATGTCTTGTTTTATTGCTTGAAATTATTATATTATATTTGTTCCATATAAAAGGTTTGGGGTAAATCTGCACACTATTTGTCCTTGCTAGGCATGATTTGCAATGCAGTGGAAATCTACAAACTATCTGTCTTTGAATGCACCTTTCTGTGTATTAGTTACTGATAGTGTATGCAAAAGGTACACTACTTTTTTTGTGTATTGTTTTTTCTCAAGCATGAAGAAAAAAAGAAGAAAAAATCATTTGCAATCATATAAATAACCCAAAAAAAAATTCCAGGGGCGTTGCCCCCGGACCCCCTACTACTTAATCGTGCCCCCAGTGACTTTGAATCTTGGATCCGCCACTGGCCCCCCCCAAGATAAAATCCTGGCTCCGCCCCTGTCTTTGATCATCTGTGCCATGTCGGATTCCTGGAAGGGCGCCTGGACGGAGACGCAGAGTGGGCCAATGGCACCGTTTTGGAGTCCACGGCGGAGGCTGTGCCAGTGAGGACCGGCGTTGGAGCTGACAATGGTGCGGAAGTCGGCGGTGACTAGCTTGGCGAGAGTGGGAAACTCGCGGGCGGCGTAGTCAGGGGACTTGGAGACTAGGACCTCCCAGGCCAAGTCATGGTCGCTGACTATGATGGTGGGTTGCCTGGTGCCTAACCAGATGGTTATGAGAGGGCCATAGACTTGGGCTAGCTTGTTGAGGGCAACGTGGAACGGATCACCCCCTTTGAGGATTTGGTGCATGTTGCCTATTATAGGGAGTTTGGGTGGGCCTGGTGGCCATTGGGTTGGCACGCCATTGCGCCGCTGGCGACGCCCAAAGGCCAACAGCACTGCAGCTGCGACGCCAATGGCAAAAGCAGTCCATATGGCCTCCATATCTTTCTCAATTTCTTTATGGGTGTGCTCTCAATTTGTTTTTGTGGCTTGTGTTGCTACACTTTTGGGACCTATTTATAGGCAACATTCCTGTTAATATGACCCGTTTTCTACCCTTCTAGAAATGGGGAACGTGGACTAGTCTCTGATTTTGTTAAATTTCACTAATCCTCAATCGACGATAATACTCAATAATAATGGTAACAAGTTCTTTCACTTTTAGATGACTACTCGTAAAGAAAGTAGACACAATTTGAAAGGGACGTTAAAAAGAAAGAGACCAAACTGCATAAAAGGATGTCCGACAGGAAATATATTTTTAGAACAACATAAAACCACAGTTCTTAAGGTAATTCAATCAAATGTAAGGATTATAAATTTACAAGGGCTGTATAAAAATCCAGTATCACCACAAAATTGAACCAAACTGACCGAACCGGGTGGTTCGGATCAATTTTTTATAGATCGGTTTGATCAACAGTTTGAAAATCATAGAAACCGCTTTATAACGGTAGGTTATCGGTTTGATCAACAGTTTGAAAATCACAGAAACCGCCTTATAACGGTAGGTTATCAGTTTGAACCCACGGTTAATCGCTTAAACCGAACCGACTATATCTATTAACTTGAGTATTGAGTTTTGACTATTTTAGCCTTAGAGGAAATGCTTGTATGTTCTACTTGCATATTACATGTTTGATGATAGTTTTACAAGAAGTGTGCATTATTGGGTTTTTAGTAGTGTTGCCCAAGGGTTTGGTCTAACCTAAGAGAAAATGAATTATGAAGATGCTCATCTCAATTAGTTCAAAATTGGGGCTACATTCCACTCAAACCCATCTTGTTGAAAAAAAAAAAAATAGTTCCTTTTGTGTTGAATTCATTTGTCTAGATCAAGCAATGTAGTTTAGTCCAGGTTTTATGCAGAGAAAATTAATAGGTACGTACCTAATCATTTTGTTAATGTATTTTACCAGAATATTTGAACTACTTCAGCTCATTGGCCTGAAAAGTTGGCCGAACCTGGCCTAATCCATTCAATCATGCGACCGGATGATGGATGAAAAGAGTTCATACATCGTTTGATGTATGCTTCCTTGGTTGAAACAAATTATGAAATATATTTTAGTGTTCATTACAGCTTCTCCTCGTTAATTCCATTTGATGGACCAAGTTTGAAGTGTAGTTTTTTTTTTGTGAAAATAAAATAAAATTAAATTAAAAAAAAATCATAGTTCGGTTCGGTTTGAGCACCTGGGAGGTTGTGTTCGGTTTGGGAAAATAGAAAATCGATGGATTCGGTATGGTTGATGGTTTTTCCTCTAAATTGATTCAAACCGCCCATGTGCACCCCTAATATTTACCCCTAACAGTAAAAGCCAGCAATGCTGCTTTCTCTTTGTGGTAAGACTCCAATAAAGAGTAAAACAATTTACACCAACATATCAAGGAGTAGAAGAGAAAAAAGAATAATGAAGCAATTTCAGCTATGAGTGTTCACCATAAACTGAAAATTGGCAAGGTTACAAAACAAAAAAAGATGCGAAAGATGTTTAAAAAGATAGATGCCAACATGCCAACATAAAATCATGTTCACAAACAGTTCCAAAAGTTTCGTTATCAGCTTAGATTTACAAAAAAAAAAAAAAAAAAAAAAAAGAAAGCCTTTCTAGAGTGGGATTTGATTTGGGTATTTTAGGATTGGATTGAGAATTAGAGATTTTTTTTTTCAAAGGGATTCAGGGAAAGGAGATAAGGGCTCACAGTTTAAGGATTTAGGGGTTAGGATTTAAGGGCTGCGATTAGGTATTAAAAGTCACGAAAAGAGGACTAGGACTTAGGGATTTAGGGTTTAGTTTATGGATTTAAGATTTAGGGAAATGGGATAAGGGTTAGGGCCTAGGGATTGGGATTGGGAGACTATTTTCGTTTGGTGCCTAACGGGTGTATGGACCAGACGACCCATAGCCCTCTGTAGGCCTTTTGCAGATCAAGGTGGGGGTGTGCCCCTACCCACTATCAATGATCTATGAGATTTTCTTTGCCCATTTTTAAGGATGAAGAAGATAATATATTAAACACTAAGTATTCAGAATACAATTAACTATCCTTGCTACCTTAAGGAACACAAAACAGATTAAAAAAAATGCCATAAATCCATCATATCAGTATCTGTGAAGTGTCGGTGGGTGGACTCCGTACATTGGTTGTGGTTAGTGGGAAGATTTTAGTTGGGGGAGATGCAAAACTCTTCCCCTTCCTGCCAGTCACTTTTAAGGAAAATTAACGAAAACAAAAGATGTACTATATCATGCAAGAAACTACTACATATGTTATGGAAGAAAAACAAAGAGAGCAAAAGTAAATAAAATTTAAGGGTAGTTTAGATGCTTGAGCTTTTCGGAGCATGGCTTTTCCACTATGTAGCCTCCCCGTGCCAATGTATTTTTTTTTACTTTCTTTTCCAATGTTTTAGGATCACTTGTACATATCTCATGTGTAGAAACAAAGCATGTGATACTCTGCAAAAACCTCTTGTATCATATAATTCATTGTGATGAACATAATGCATGCAGCCTTTCCATTTTTAGTAAAGTTTTTACCAAAACACAAACACACACACCCACAACCACCCACACACGCACACAAAAGATTCAAAAAAAGAAAAACAAAAAAAAAAGAGGGAAAAAAAAGATGAAAAGAAAAGGAAAATTTGGTTGATTATTAAAGATATTTACTTAAAGATGCTCAAAACATAGCATACAAACAGTAAGTAAAAGATTTTTTCCATTTTAGAAAAAAATCAAAATCAGAGATCTAGATCTTTCCATATATTGAATCCAAAGGTTACTAAAAAAAAAAGAAATGATGAGAATCGTTAAGGAAAAGAAGCCCTTTAAACACCAATAATTTGATGAAAAATTGTACATAAAAGAAGGAAAAAAAAAAGAAAAGAAAGAAAAATCTTTTAAAGAAGATAATATACCAAAAATGTAGATAAATTGGATTGATTGGTGTTAAAACACTACAAAAAAAGGGACTTTTAGTCTCGCTTTTAAATTGAACTTTTGTGTCGCTTTTACCATAAAGTGACACAGTATGGTCTGATGTGTCACTTTAGAGGAGGAGTAAACGAGGAGGAGGTTTGTTGTGTCACATTTCTATAATGCGACACACAAAACATGAGGATGGTTTTCCCCACTAAACAAAAGTGACACAAGAAATTTGGTTGTTCTTTTCTTTCAAGAAATAGAAAATAAAAGCGACACATGAATTCATGGGCGGGTGCTTGGAAAGTGATGATTTGGGCTCCCATCCCTTCGTTCCCTCCATACCTCATTCCCTTGGCGCCCAAACACCCCAACAATCAGAGCGATCCCCTTGAGGAGTGTCTGAGACGATCGACAGGTGCACATCATCTCTGCACCCCCCATCCCTCCCAGCCTCACGCACCTCAGCAGCCCATCCCTCCAATCCTCCCCTGCATCATCTCCATTCACACAACCTAGGTGATCACCTTCGAATGAACTGACCTTGATCAAGCTAGTTCCTCTCTCTCTCTCTCTAACTTTTTTTATTTGGTATTTTACTTTGTTGATTGAGATGCAGAAGCTCATGCTCAAGCCCCTTTTTATTTCATGATTTTATTGTGATTATCTCTTCTTTTTGGGGTTTTCTTTTCATCTATTTGTTGGATTTCTTTGGTAAGTTTTAGACACTACATCCTCTTTGTGCATCTGGATTGCCTATATTTTCCGAGTGAACTGATACAGTGGAGATGTGAGAACTGCAATAAACATGAATACCTTCTTCCACTGTATGCATGACAAGGTTTATCATGGATTGGGGCAATTTTGCAAATGGGGCTGGCCATGGATGGACCTTGATTTGGAACCACACAGATAGGGCAACCCTATGTGTTTGCTTACTTGTTTGCAAGGAGATGGTGAAGTACAAATGTTGTTGACAATTGGCTATCTGTTGGATCATCAAATTAGCTTTTGTATCATGATTAATTCATGGTAATGTGCTTAATGGTTCTGGACTTCTGGTGCTTGGTCAGCCCTGCTGGAATGACTTGCCCATGGTGTTTATGCTTCTCATGTTCCTGTTGTATCATTTACCATCTCTGCGATTAGAATTTCTTTCCAAATATTTGTTTGGTTTTTGTTGATCACTTTCAAATTGTTTTTGGATTTTGTCTTCACTTTGGCTACATTTGTCTCCTTACCATCTTTGAAGTGGAAAAAATGTTCTCTGTATTTTGGGAATTCTACTTGTAGACGAGCTCCCAAAAAACCATGAGAGAATTCTTTTTTCTCTAAAAATGTGTTATAGTGCCAGTTTATGCTAAAATCTCTTTTTTCTAATCTTTCTTATTGGTTCATATTCTTTTTTTTTCTTTTTACTTTTAATGAAGGGGATTTGAAGAGAATTCTTGCCCAAGAGATTGGTTTGGAGCCTCAGGAACAGAGGCTCTTGTTCAGAGGGAAACAGAAGGACGATGGGAAACAGAAGGACGATGAAGAGTGCTTGCACATGGTGGGTGTCAAAGATAGTCCTCATGGAGGACCCTGCCAGTAAGGAGAGGAAACTTGAGGAGATGAAGAGAAATGAAGGAATATCCAGGGCCTGTGAAGCTATCGTACAAGTCAGAGCTGAGGTTGATAAGCTTTCAGAAAAGGTGAGTCCAAAAGGAGCCAAGAGCTTTTGTTGTAATGTTGTGTTGTATTCTCTTGGGCTCATTTACATGAATTTATATAGTATCGTACAAGGCTCTGTCTTGTATATTTTTCCGTGGGTTGTTCAATAAAATGAAAGTGTTTGTTGCTTGCAATGTGTTTGATGAAATGCCTGAGAGTGATTTGTTCTGTGGCATTTGATGATTGGGTTCTTGGGTGGTGGTGGGGCTTGTATTTGAACTGCAGAGTTGTTAGGAAAAAAAAAACTTATATTTTAATGATAGAAATGGGATTTTGATTTAGTGATTTAGGGCTCTTGTGTCTGTTTCATTTCTTCCTAGAAACTTCAGTTGAATGTGCAGTGATTTGTGTTCCGGAGCCAGCATATCACTTTGCTTTTTCGGAGATTTTGATTGGATTTTTCTCTCCTGACTCATTTCATTCTCTCTCCTCACTCATATCTTTTTGGAAGTCATGGTTGTTATCATTTTAGAGAAAAGTCCTATATTGATTTTCCTCTTTAGCTTTCCTATTTTGACTCAAATAATAGTACTTCTCTTCTGGAATTAGATTTATGAAGAAAGATATGGTGGTACCTTCCATGTGTATTTATTTCTTGCATATTGACGGAGGTTATTCAAGAGGTTTGGTCTTAGGATCTAGTTGTGGAAGACAGAGAGTTGTGTGATACTGACATACAGTTTATTAGATCTCATGTGATAAACTCTGTCTGATATGTTCATTCTAATCCAGTGTTCTCTCTTTGTTGCCGTACGTTTTGTTCCTTCTTGAAGAAGTGGAAGTTGTCTTTCTATTTGACCTCTGATGTAGCCTTTAGTGGTGAACTCATAAAATCTGTGTCTCTTCTTGTGCTTGATTTGGATTTTTTTTTCTTCATATTTGTGCACTTTTCTTCACTGCAACAAACTACTGCCAGAGCACTTGGTTCAAGTTTCTTTTGTTTGCAGTTTTTGTTTTGGTTCGAGTTTTGTTTTTCCTTTGTAGTTCTACATCATATGTGATTCTCTTGTAATTAATTCATGTATAGAAATTCCACAATCGCTCCAATGGTCTCGAATGCAAAGTTTGTTAAGTGGAGAACTTGGTTGGGAAAAATAACTGGAGGTTCATGATTGAGAAATGTTGTGGAAAAGAGGGTTATGATCTTCCAAATGGAGTTCAAATGAAATCCTTGCCATGTTATAACATGAATGCATTTGGCTTGGATTATATGTTTTGAAAAGATCACATTGATCACGATTCTTTCCTTTTGAAGAACAGTCCTATCTGGCTTTTTCTATTTTGACTTAAAAAACTGCATTGCTCTTATCAAAACAGTTTCCTTGTTTGAGTAAAGGCATTGTACCTTTTATTTAAAGGGTTGGTCATGCATTTCTATGTGAGATGAAAGCTATTTAAGACGCTTGGTCATGATCTCCCATTGTAAAAGAGGCGAATTTCATGTGATAACAATTTGAGAGGCTTTTTGTATGAAAGACTTTGAGTACTTCTTTTGGATTCATTATTCTCTCTCTCTCTCTCAATATTTTTTTTTTTTTTGATCTACTGTTGTTCTCTCATTGCCACATTGTATCTTGTTCTTTCTTGATACCAATGGAGTGAAAGATGTCCCCAGCTCTCTTTGCCTATGTGTGTCGCCCGTTGTGATGGTTGACCATGCAAAATCTGACATCTCTTTTTCTCCTCTCTTGTGCATTTCTCTCCACCACAGCACAAGTTCTAGGGACAACTGCATGTTTTGAAGGTCTTTTTAGGCGCCATTCCTTAGCAGTTGAACTCACAAGTCTTGGTCACTGATTGCTCCAGAATAAGTCATTTAAGGCTTCAAAATGGCACCATTGAAAGAAGTGTTAGAAGTAATATATATTTTGTATTAAATCATTCTTCAAAATGCAATTGTCCAATGTGATCCGTGGACATTTTTCTCGGGCTCTGTTTTGTCCACTTCTCATTTGAAGACCCTAAGCTTCTTTAAATTGCTATAGGTTGGTACTGTATTATAGGTTTGATAATGGTAGCTAGTGCTAGTCGACCGTTATACTTCTTTTGTGTTTTAATGCATCATTATTTTTATTGAATTTGATCTTCAGCTATATGAAAGAAGGCATGCGGACCAGTGTGGAAGCAATTTTGCTGGTAAGTATTAACTATCTACACAAGTACTACATATTTAGTCTGATATCTCTTTCCATTTTTATTTATTTATATTTATTCTTGGGTTGTTACTAAGCATACCTCTATATGAAATAATCTTTCTTTTTGTATGAACCATCAACAAATCTCCTGTTCATTTGAAGTTAAAAGTCAGGGAAGTTAATTTATCTCCTGATTATGTGGATACTTAGAGCAACTCCAACAGCTCTGTTTTTCTTCCATGTCAGCAAGATGGTACAACAAACGGTCAAAAATGAGGGTGAAGAAAGACCTCCAACAGATGTGTTTAAACTGAGCTGGAAAAGGCATACCTCTTTGTATGCCTTTTTTGGCAGACGGTCATCCCACCTTCATTTCTTTGTTTTACAATATAATAATACCTTTGTTTCAACCGTTGGGTGGGATGCCTTTGTTTCAACCGTTGGGTGGGATGCAACTGATATAATGTATGCAACTGATATGATGTTCTGATTGATGGTATGCAGTGAACGTTGGATTATAACCGTTGCATATTTTTTTTTACTTTTATAAATTTTAATGGTAATTATAAATTATGAAAATTTGAGAAATTCTTGAGCTTGGATATCTATAAATTATGAGTGTTTGAAGTCTTATTTTTCCTCATTCACACTATGGATTCTCAATTCTCTCAATTTCCTAATTTTTCTACCCAATATTCACAATCTTTCGGTGAGGCATCCGAATTCCCTACTGATGATGCCCCAAAGAAAAAGGCCGTTGGTCGAGGTGCCGGCTTTAGTATAGAAGAAGACCGTCTTCTCATCGGTTCGTGGTTGAACACCAGCTTGGATGCTGTGCATGGAAACGAGCAGAAACTTGGGGCTTTTTGGGAACGAGTGGGAGAATACTATCACAACAATAAGCAATTTCCCAGTGATCGAACAGACAAAATGTTGTCACAACGATGGCAAAAGATTCAAGCTTCTGTCAACAAATTTTGTGGATGTCTTGCCACAATTATTTCCAGAAATCAAAGTGGTACGAATGAACAAGATAAGGTAAAATTATCTATATGTGTGTGTGCGAGTGAGTTTTTTTTTCTTAATTTGATCTTACATTTAATTTTCAGATTGCAGAAGCAAAAAAAATGTACGAACATCTATATGGATCAAGATTCATGAAGAAGGTTGTGATTGACTATAATATTATGTTATTTAATTTTACCTTTTCAATGAAAAATTAATTTCAAGTACAATTTGTGCAATTTTTATTTTTTAATAATTTATTACTTTAATAACATTAAAATCACACCAAATTTTATTAAATATAAGTAAGATATATGTAATAAAGCAAATGAAGTTTAAATGAAAAAAGAATAAAATAATAATTTGACATCTCTCTTGGAGTTGCCCAAGTGAGATGCCAAATTTACACATGCCTTTTTTGCCACATAAGCCTTTATTTTTGAAAAAGGCATATGGAGAAATGGAGTAGCTCTTGGAGATGCTCTTACGTGGAGGATCATGCACTAATGTTAGGACTAAAGAGTAAAGAACTGTATGCATCATGCACTAATGTTATCTGTGCTCATTTAGATTCCTGCTTTCCCCTATTTCTTTTAGTTGGACATTTTTCTAACCAAGGCTTCAGCGTGCTTTTAATGCTTTCTTTTTGTTTGTAGACATTTTACAATGTTTGTGGTCTGACAAAATGGCTTCAACTGTGCAGGTTCAGGAGCATAACCATCCTCATATACTTCTTTTGCAAATTGGGAATACATTCTGCAAGCTCCCTGGTGGGCGCTTGAAGCCAGGGGAGAATGGTTTGTTGTTTGCTTCATTTTCAAAATTTTAAGTGTGCGAGGATTTGTGAGGATGCCCAATCGCAGGATGTGATTTTCACTTACTGATTAATTGTGCATGACTGAACTTTGCAGAAATTGAGGGTTTGAAACGGAAATTGTCTAGCAAACTTGCTACCAATTCAACTGCTCTTCAGCCAAATTGGCAGGTGAGCTTTCGCTCTTGGGAATTTCTCAATTGTGTGATTTGTATAAAGCTCAATGAGCAATGTGAGACCACAACAAGTGTAATGGTGTTAAGGGTTCACAAACGGACTTTTTAAAGTTGCAAAAAAAAAGAAAAAAAGATGGGACCCTTATCAAGAGAAGGAATGTCTTGGATGTTTAGTTCTTTTGTTTTTTATGTGGTGTAATTTTCCCTGTTGTTTTTTGATGGGCTGTTTTTCCCTGTTTGTTTGTTTCTCTTTTGAATTAAATTTAAACATAGGGACTATTATGAAAATTTCTCTATTCTACTTTATATGGACCCTGTATTTTCTTTTTTAGCTATGCATGAAGGGATATGTTTCTGAATTCTGGAGTATTTTTCATCCTTGAATTATCTACAAAGTGAAATATTGTGCATGCTGTAGCTATTTTGAGTTCAGAGTATGTGTACAGGTGCAGGTGTATGCTTTAATATCTATAAGAAAAGTGTGCTTATATTAATTTATTTTCTGGTACAATAATTCAAAAACTACTAGCAATTTAGGGAAAGGGGGTACTATATGATGCTCATTCTAGAGAAATGGAACTTTTTGGTCAACCAGCTAGGTTACAGATGGATCCTATCTTTCAAAAATACCATTCATCTAATTCAGCCCCGTCATGGGATATGCCATGCCTACAACCAGTGGTCCACATACACTGCTGGAAATTTTATCAGATGGTTTGTCTCTCACACAGTGGGGAAGATCCTTGGAACATCTACAACCAATGGTCCACATTCAGTGCTGGAAATTTTAGCAGATGGTTTGTCTCTCACGAATTGGGGAAGATCCTTGGACATCTTCTCTCCAGGAGGGGGTCTCTCTTATTAAAAGTTTGGAAAACCAAATGGTGGCCCCAGATAGATAATTTTGTAGGACCCATCAAAAGGTAACCCTGCATGTAAGCCATTTTATGTTGGTTGTTTCTTAGGCTAGCAACTAGAACTAAAAAAATCATGCTTAAGTAGTCCTAGTTGTACATGCACACACCTCCTAGACACACTACACACACCGATATGGTACAAGATCAAAACTGTTAGCCAGGCATCACCATGTATGTACCCTGCCCCAAAAACAGGCCAGTCTGCTAAATTTGTGGATTTAGTGCGGACTGTTTTCTTTATTGGTGTGTATGATGTGGATTGTTTGGATGTCTTTTTAAGGATTGAGGAGGATATTGCAGAAAGGATGAGTGTAGAGAGGCCAAAGTGGAGACAAGCCAGTGGAGTTGTGTGCTTCAGTGGTTTGCCTCTTCAATTAATGGTAGTAACTAGTAAGACCATAATTCAACCTGCTGATATATGGGCCCGAAGCAATGGAAGAAATGTTGGACAAACATGAGACAGAGCATGCTAATGGACACGTGGTAATAAGATGGTGTAATTAGGATGAGTGCATGAGATGAAATTATCAGGGACTCCAATAGAAGAGAAATTCAAGGAATGCTCATTGAGATATTTTGCACATTTATGTTGATGACATGAAATACCCTACCTGTGAAGAATTGATGTTTTGGAACTCAGATGGAACAAGTGCGAGGGGGAGACAAATAAGGATTTGGAATGAAGTTATAATTGACATTTTCAGGCTGAGTGATATAGAGCATAACCATAAATAGGGATGAATGGAAAAGTAGACTTGAAAAGCCAACTTGATATGTTGGACAAGGTTTCATTTATGATGATGATGGAAAAGTAGATGATGATGATTGCGTGTGCTAACCTGCTTGAGTAAATCAACCTACTAGCCAATTTCACATTTGGACTTTGTGAATCTTCTGCACAAATCTCACATTTGGACATCTGCCTTGTTTCTAATTAAAATGTCAGCTTCACTTTATGATATTTATCCAGCAGGACCTATTTACTTAAGTGGAAACTTAATACCAGTCTCCTGTTGCATGCAGATTGGAGAGTGTGTAGCTATCTGGTGGAGGCCAAACTTCGAAACAATAATGTATCCGTACTGCCCTCCCCACATCACCAAACCCAAGGTGAAGGAAATTTTAAGCTTCAAGTTTTAACTATATAACTTGGTTTTCTCTGGAACTAATCCTAGTGTTCTTATTCTTTATTAAGGAGTGCAAGAAGCTTTTCCTTGTTCATTTGTCAGAGAGGGAGTATTTTGCAGTACCAAAAAACTTGAAACTGCTTGCTGTTCGATTGTTCTGGTGACAATGAGCCATATATTTATCAATATAAAATAAAATAGACTCCATCAAGTGAATAATGGCTACTCTCTTCATCCCTCTGTTCTTGAATAAGAATGAAGAGGAGCATTCCTAGTTAATTAGTGACAAACATATCATCCTGTCAATTCTATTATAAGTTGTGCTACTACTTGAAAAAAGAACAAAGAGAAACTGAATTATTTATGTATTTACAAAACTGGTGTTGTATACAAAATACAGTAATCATCATTATTTGCTTGAAATATATAATTATTGTTGGGGGCTATGCAGGTTCATGGAGATTACTCTGAAGATGTGGGAGTAAAGTTGGAGAGGCCCGCTGAAGAAACCGTGGTTGAGGTTATGTCGTGACGCTTTGGTTACGAATTCGAAGGTTAATGTAAATAGTTTGGATTATGGATGGATTCAAATTGGCTATGTTTTGAATAGTTTGTTTGATTTAGTGCGTGGACGAGCAAGTACGTTCCTTAATGTGAATAGTGATTAATTTCCAATTAATGAAATGGTTCTTATTGAATGTTGCTATCTATATTTTTTTGCATATTTTGTAAGGCAGGTTTAGTGATTTGAAAGTGTATCCATACTGCAGCATGTTATTAGTAATGTATATATTGCATTTTTATTTAAAAAAAAAATGGATGGTATCTCGCTTTTACTGAAACTGTCACAACTGATGACTATTTGTGTCACTTTTGGTCTGAAAACAACATATTGATCACTGCTTTTGAAAAGGGAGACAACAAAGTTATCTTTCTTGTGACACTTTTAAGTTATTTCAGTGTCACTTTTGGGTTTAAAGTGACACAAGTAACAATTTTTTTGTGTCACTTTGATAACAGAAACTGACACAACAAAGGTATTTCTTGAGACGCTTTTACGAACTTTTAGTGACGACGGCAGATAAGACGCTTGCATAGTCATCAGAAAAGCGACACAAACCACTTTTTAAGACACTTTAAAAGTGACTCATTAAGACATTTTTTTTGTAGTGAAAACTTTTCAGAAGACTCCATGATTGAAACCCTAACCTACATTTCCGAAATCATGACTAGAATAAAATCATCCTCTGTAATGATCTAATAAAATAATAGCAATATAAATTATTTACGAAAAACACATAAGGATCATAGAAATCATGATGTAATTCTTGGTTTAGAGAGCTTTTAAAGGCGGGCAAAATGCATTTAAATCATTTAATTTTTTCCCTTTTTGCAATATAGATGGGGAGATGCATATAAAAAATTATTTATAAGTGGATGAATTCTTATTTCCAATGAAAAAAACAAATTCCTATTCTTACATCAAGGTGCACAAAGTATTATTAAAGACAATCTAGAATGTCGTTTCACATCATTAACAATAATTGACCATTTGACCTATTTTTTTCCATCTCAATATAATTTAGACAAAATATTATTTAGAGATTATATTATTTTTAATCTTATAAATTATATTGCCCATGCTAAGCACGGACGTATTTTGCTACTTTTAGTAAGATAGCTAACTCTATCTCTATCTCCCTGTATGGAGGGAAGTGAGCATCTTAGATAGATACATACGATACGAAATATTATTCTATTTTCTTTTACAGTTGAGAGACCTCACTAAAACGATCAAAACTTATCAACTTATAAAAAAAGGTGGACCATATGGCCTTTACCTTCTTCTCCAATTATTTTGCATGCTCATGCATGTGGGATCCTAAATAAAAAATCACAAAAAAAAATCTCAATAATTTGGGATTACATTTGACTTGCTTGATCCCAAGTTGTGGTAAAGGAAAACTGAAATCGAGCAGTGATGCTCCTCCCACGTGATACATGTCCAATGAGCAGATACTATTTGATCTGAAATTCTCTGGAGTGGGACCTGTTTGGTCATGGTACATCACAGTCCTCATTAATAACAAATCGTGAACCATCACTACAGAGTTTTTTTTTTTTTTTTTTTTCTTTTTTTTTGGCTAGAAGGTTAGTGTATATTGAAGGAAGAGAAACTGGGCAAAAACTCCCATAACAGAGACAAAACAGATACAAGAGCCAGAACACACTACTAGAAAAAAAGGGCTTTTATATCGGTTGCAAAAACTGCCCTATATCGGTTTTTCATATAACCGATATAATATCTTCAGTCAAGGTATTTTATATCGGTTAATATTTTTTTATATCGGTCAATTTTGTTTTATATCGATTAACTGGAACCGACATAATAATCTCTATATATAATATCAGTTAGGAAAATATGTGATATTAATTTCAATATTTTATATCGGTTATTATAAAACCGATATTATAGACAAATATTTTATATCGGTTGTATACATATATTTTATATCGGTTGTATACACATATTTTATATCGGTTATTATGGAACCGATATTATATATACATATTTTATATCAGTTCTTTCCTTCCCTTTTATTTTTCCTTCTTCCCTCCCTTTTCAGAAAGTCTTGCAGCTAACCGCCTGTGCACATGCGGCTAACCGCAAGTGCACATGCGGCTAACCGCCAATTATATATAATATTTTATATCGGTTATTATGAAACCGATATTATATACCTCAAATCCCTTAATCCCCCGCGCGGGCTTACTCCTTCTTTCCCTCTTTTTTTTTTCCTTCCCTCCCTTCTCTTTCTTTCTCCATCATTCCTTCTTTCCTCTCACTCTCGCTCTCTTCTCTCCTCACTCTCGCCTCTCTTCCCAACGCTTCTCTCCCTCCAAAAACCCCTTTCCTCTCACTCTCGCTCTCTCTGCTCTTCTCTCACTCTCGCTTTCTCTACTCTCTCTCTGCTCTCCCTGTCTCTCTCGCTCACTCTCGTTCTCCGGAGAAGAAGAAGACGACGACGACGAAGAGGAAGAAGCTGCTCTTCCGGCGCTGTGCAGGTGCTAGGTACATCACGTTCTTTCCTTTCTTTTTGTTTCGTTTCTTTCTTTCCCTTTTCTTCTGCTGCTACTGTTTTCTGTTCTCTCTCTCTCTCTGTTTTTATTTTTTGTTCTGTTTTCTCACGATCTCTGCTGCTGTTCTGTATTTTTTTTCCCTGTTGTGTTTATGCTATTTTTTCCCCTGCTGCGTTTCTTCACAATGCTGTTTTTTCCCTGCTGTTTCGGCTGGCTGCCTCCAAGTTGAAGGCTAGCCTCCAACTTGGTTCGGCTAGCCGCCTCCAGAAGTTGAAGGTGATTTTACACTAGTTTCCATTCAATCTGGGTTAAATCTCAAAACATGGAAGTTATAGCCCTCTGATAAATATTTCATTTGGATCAAGAATCATATTGTTTCGAGTTCAGAAGAGAAAGTTATGAATTTTCTACTGGAGACAACTCTGCTTCACTCAGGTTGCTGTTTTTCTGTGACCAGTCAGCTTCAAGGTTATTTTACACTACTTTCCATTCAATCTGGGTTAAATCTCAAAACATGAAAGTTATAGCCCTCTGATAAATCTTTCATTTGGATCAAGAATCATGTTGTTTCGAGTTCAGAAGAGGAAGTTATGAATTTTCTACTGGAGACAACTCTGCTTCACTCAGGTTGCTGTTTTTCTGTGACCAGTCAGCTTCAAGGTGATTTTACACTACTTTTAATTCAATCTGGGTTAAATCTCAAAACATGAAAGTTGTAGCCCTCTGATAAATATTTCATTTGGATCAAGAATCATGTTGTTTCGAGTTCAGAAGAGGAAGTCATGAATTTTCTACTGGAGACAACTCTGCTTCACTCAGGTTGCTGTTTTTCTGTGACCAGTCAGCTTCAAGGTGATTTTACACTACTTTCCATTCAATCTGGGTTAAATCTCAAAACATGAAAGTTGCAGCCCTCTGATAAATCTTTCATTTGGATCAAGAATTAATTATGTTGTTTCGAGTTCAGAAGAGGAAGTTATGAATTTTCTACTGGAGACCAATTCTGCCATTCAAATCAGGATGGCTCACGGCTAGCCGCAGGTGCACTGGCGGTTAGCCGAAGGAAGCACAGAAAATCATCCTGAAAAAAAAATGCTTACTGGAAAGCTGACCGTGGGTCTGGCGGCTAGCTGCCAGGTGACCGTAAGGTCACCTGACCCTTTCTAGAAGGACTATTTATAAAAAAAAATACATATATAATATTAAATCGGTTACAGAACAAACGATATAATACAATCCCAAAAAACCGATATTATAAATATTTTTTATATCGGTTTCACTTTTTTTATATCGGTTTTACAGTAATACGTGTTATAATTTCAGGTTTAAAAGACATCAGTTGTCCAAAAACAGATATGAAATAATACACATATTATATCGATTATAGTTATCTATTATATCGAGGGTACTTATATCGGTTTGAAGTTTACTGAAAAACCGATATAATAGGTCTTTTATATCGGTTTTTAGCCGATATAAAAATCCTTTTTTCTAGTAGTGATAGGGGAACTAAACTAACCAAACAGACAAAACTTAACAAACATAAAGCCAATTAACCATACCTAAAAGGACTAGGATGGGGTGAACAGGCAAAGGATGTCTCAAAGCTAACTGCGAGCAAACCAAACCTTTCATACGATCCAGGAAGAGTAGAGTAGAAAATTGGTGATACTAACTGTATGTCAATTGATGGTGATCAGTTAAATGAGTTCAAGTGGCAGCCTAATGTTGTGGGTGCTTCCCATCACCAAAAAGGAAACATGTCCTAACCACCTGATTTAATATGTTTGAAACCCTCCTTTTCTTGATAGGACCTCCACAATCTCATGAGATGTAGGGAGTAAACTTGAGCAGTTTCTGAAGAAAATTATGAAGACTGCCTTTCTTCTTCACAAATTCCACCCAATCTTTCATTAGGGAAAAGCATTCAAATTTATCCAAGAAAGAAGGAAATTATTCCACTTCAAACTTAACCTTACTCAAACCTAGTATATGTTGGCTACGTTTGGTCACAGCAACTATTGATAGCGATTGAGGTTATGTAGATGCTGTTGTTGTTGCTGATGCTAAAAGCTGGGGGGACCGAGATTATGGAATATCAGCGATTTGAGGCTCTAGAAGCTGTCGTTGTTGCTGTAGTTTATTGTTGTCTTGTATTTGCGTTTGGTGGGGCCCCCCAGCGATTTAGCCAATCAATGTACCAATCGCTAGGAAGTTGCTACAGTCAAACGCACCCATTATCTCCTAATATCTCTAATAGTTTCTTCAGTGTTTAAACAATTTGTCACGACTCTTTTATTTCCATGGCAGTTATTGTATTTTAAGAAAAGGTATTGTGCATGACTTTTTTTTCAGTGTTTTCGAGGCCACATTCATCTAGATGAATGGATGGGAGTGGTAACAAGAGATAAATATTATAGGATTAATATGCGTTAATTAATATGATTTTATTTTATTTTTACATTTATAAATATGTCAGAATATGTCGCCCTAGTTGGAGCCAGTCCTAATATGAAAGGGACGTATGTGTTTGTTTAACAAAGTAAATTTGTTTCCACTGGATAAACAGCTTCATTCAAATTAAAGCAACATACACTCTTTTTCATGTTAAAATTTTGAAATGGATTTAATGTAAACATATTTATATCCATCTCGGTCCTAAGTAGATACATATCAGCCAATCTATCACGATCTATAATCATCACCCATTGCGGGTCCCTCCAAAGCAGGTCTTGGAAGGGTCCAGGCTGGAGAAAGACCTAGCTAATTAACATTCGGCAATTGTAAAGTCTCGAAACTTTAAGTGTGTATTAGCCTAGTTAATTACATTGTTAGTCAATTAAGTTATTTTAAGAGCCAAATATCCAGAACTCCTGATGCCGAGGAGGTCAGGTCATCTGTCTTTGCTCTAAAAAAGGATAGTTCTCCTGGCCCGGATGGTTTCTCAGGCCTTTTCTTCACTACTGCCTGGCACATCATTGGATCTTCTGTGATTAATGCCATTCAACAATTTTTCACCACAGGCAAGCTTTAGAGAGCCTTCAACACTTACTTCCTTACTCTGATCCCCAAATCAAATTCCCCTTCCTCCTTTGCTGACTACATACCTATCAGCCTCCTAAATTTTTCTTACAAAATCATTGCAAAAATCTTAGCTTCTAGACTATCTAAGCTCATCCCCCACCTTGTTTCTCCTAACCAGGCAGCATTTGTCCAAGGTAGATCAATCCATCAACACATAGCCTTAGCCCATGAGCTGTTCCAAAAACTCCACTCTAAGCTTAAAGGTGGTTCTTTGTGCTTGCAACTGGACATCTCCAAGGCTTTTGACAAGCTCAGTTGGCCTTTCCTTTTCAAATCCCTTCACTTCTTTGGTTTCTCTTCCAAGTGGATCAACCTCATCAGGGAATGTGTTTGCACTGCCAAAGGATCTGTTCTCATTAACAGATCTCCCTTTGGCTTTTTCAATTCCTCTTGCGGCTTAAGGCAAGGGGATCCCCTATCCCCTTATCTCTTTATTCTTGCTGAAGAAATTTTAAGCCTCAACATCCAAAGCATGCTCTCTAACAGCTCCATCTCTCCCCTCTCATCTGCTCCTAACACTCCCTGCCATCTCTTGTATGCTGATGATATCCTTCTTTTCTTAAAAGGCCATAAAAGGAGCCTCTTAGCCTTGAAGGAGGTCATCTCCAGTTACCAAGACAGTGCTGGCCAGTCCATCAACCTGGATAAGAGCAAACTTTTCATCGGCAAATGCAACCATAGAAAGAGAAGACAAATTATGGACATCACAAATATCCATGACAGACCTCTCCTTTCAACTTATCTTGGTGCTCCTCTCATTATTGGTACCCCCAGAAGACAACACTTCTCTCCTCTACTTGAAAGGTTTCTTCACAAGCTCTCTGGTTGGAAATCTCAGTTTCTCTCCCTTGCTGGTCGTAGGACTCTGGTGAGACATGTGCTGAGTAGTCTTCCTATACACATAGCCATGATCCTCCCAATTCCTAAGTCGGTTTGCTCTAACATGGAGACCATCATGAGGAATTTCCGTTGGTCTGGGGGGGCCTCTAGGCATAAAAGAAGCCAGCTGAACTGGGCTACAGTCACTCTCCCCACCATCGAAGGAGGTCTGGGCATCAGGCGCATTAGTGAGCAAAATGAGGCTTCCTTCATCAAATTGGGTTGGACTGCCATGTCTTCAAACTCTCTCTGGGCCAACTGGATGGCTGGTAGGTATTTTCCAAGATGTTCTATCTGGCATTCTTCCTCCTCTAAATCAGGTTCCTGTATATGGAGGAAAATTAGGATCTTTGCTCATCACATCCACTCTGGCTGTGCTTGGAAAGTTGGTGATGGAAAGAGGGTGGACCTCTGGTATGATAACTGGATGCAAGTCGGCAGCATGGCCTCCCAGTATCCCTCCTTCAATTCCCCCCCCCCCCCCCCCAATCAGAAGCTGCATTCCCTCTGGGTTGGAACCCAATGGACTCTTCCTCCTGATATCCCCACGTCTGCTGCGGTTTCTCTGAAAGAAGGCCTCCAGCACCTCAATCTGGACCCGCTCTCTAAAGATTCTCTGCTTTGGAGCTCCCACCAGGACCATGGTCTATCTCTCAAGGAATCTTGGCAAATGATTAGATATCGCAATCCTTCAGCGTATTGGTCGAATTGGGCTCCGTTGGTTTGGAATTCTATTCAGCATCCAAGGGTTTCTCTCTTTGCTTGGAGGCTGCTGCATGGGAAAACCCCCTCTCAACTCTGGGTTCAAAATTCTGGTATTAGTATGGCTTCTAGATGTTGCCTGTGTCTTCAAGAGCAAGAGTCTACTCTCCACCTTCTTTTCCTTTGTTCCTTCTCCTCGGATATCTGGAAGTGGATCCTTTCCAAGGCGGGTTCTGCTGTAGCTGGTCCCCTTCTCCCTTCTAAGATATGGCAGGCTCTCTCCTCACAGTGACAGATTGGCTTGTAAAGGTACTGTTACTATTCTCTTCACTACTGCTTTTGCATTATGGAATTGTAGAAATGAAGCTACTTTTTCCAACCGAAGAGTCTCCCAGACAAAGGTTTCCTTATACCTGACTGAGCTTCTCTCTGTCTCTCTCAAGCGTATCTCCAAACCTTTCTCTGGCAGACCTCTAAAGTCTTTTTGTAATTCTTTATTCACTGTTTCTTAAGCCTGGCTGTGTTTCTGGGTTCTTGTTTTAGCTTCCCCCTGTTGTTGTTCTTTTTGTTTTCTCCTCTATGGGCTCTTTGCCTCTGTCTTCTTTTCTCTTTCTTTTAATACAAATTGCCATTTAGCAAAAAAAAAATAAGAAAGATTTAATGTTAGAAAAGTGTGTGCGTAGTTTTGTCGAGATTCACATACGTTAGACCATAGTAGAGGTAGTGTGTAATTTTCAAAAAGTTTGAGAGGTTTTTTTTCGTAATTTTAGATTTTAGGATTTTGGCACTGTTGGATAGATATATGTTTTAATTTCATTAATTAACTTCAGTCTTTTGTATCAACTTGATCTGAGCCCTACATCATCATCAAAAGTGGACCAAAGTGTATTGATTAAAAGTGGGTTTAAGTACAGTTTTCTAAACTTCATTTCATGTTTATCCCCATCGTTGAACTCATTTCCTTCATTTGACCGAATGAACAAAATCACCATTTTCACATGCCGGCTTTTTGTAGTTGTCTGTTGTTGATGACGATTTCCGGTCAAGTTTTGGAAAATTAGAGCCCTGGCTGGAACCAGTGCTACAATCCTATTGGTTCTTTGAACTCCCATGTCATCTGCTACTAGAATTTTCGTGTCTGCTTGCGTTATTAAACATCTAATTGTGTTAAAATCTTTTGACTATCATGGCCTGACTGGTTTTGCTCCACATCCAAATACCCCTTAAAAGATAACATTACAAAAAGTGGATAATCTTGTACGCAACATTAATATACATATTCAAAGTGCATACAAAGTATACTTAATATACATGTCCACATGGGCTGAGCTGGGCTGGTTCTTTGGGCCCTCAAGTGCTAGTCTTTAACAAGTTAAAGTTGGATTGTGACCCAATGCCGTGTGAGAGTAAAAGCATGTATAAAAATATACCTATATGCCGCCTACCAAGTTGGACTTTTAAACAAAGCCCAACCCAAGAACAGAGAGAAAAAAAATAGTATATACGTTTACACGCAGGCCATTAAGTCCTAGTCTTTAATAAACCAAAGCTTGATGGTGACCCAATGCCGTGTGAATGTAAGACCATGTATAAAAATATACCTAATTGCCACCTACCAAGTTGGACTTTTAAACAAAGCCCAACCCAACAGCACACAAGAAAAAGAGAAAATATATAGTATATATGTTTACAAGGGCTGAGACTGGCTGGGTCTTTGGGCCCTCAAGTGCTAGTCTTTAATAAACCAAAGCTTGATGGTGACCCAATGCCGAGTGAAAGTAAGCCCATGCATAAAAACTGAATTAATTGTTGCCTGCCAAGTTGGACTTTTAGACAAAGCCCAACATAAACCGTATATATCTTTGCACGGGCTAAAGCTAGGCCGGGTCTTGCGGCCCTCAAGTGCTAGTCTTTGATAAAATCAAGGGAAATTTTCAAATATAGACCTAAGTTTTTGTTGTATTTCAAAAAATGACACAAGTTTTGAAACTTTTCAAATTAGTTTCTAAGCTTTCTGGTAAATTTTCATTTAAGGACATCCGGCCATTTAAAGGTATTTTTTGGTGACTTTTTCCCTCAATATTTTGAAAATATTCAAATTACATTTCATTTAAAGCCATGACATTGTTTCAGCAGTCACTACATGTAGCCAATCGCTGTGTGAATACTGGGTGTCCTTGATCCTATGAGAACACAAGCGAAAGAAATGAGGAGAATATAGAAGAATTGAATGGGAGTTTTATTACAATGAAATGAAGGGTAATTTGAGTGTTTTAAAAAAATAGGAAAAAATTTGTCCAAAAAATAACTTTAAATAGATGAATGTCCTTAATTGAGAACTTCCTAAAAAACTTAGGGACTAATTTGAAAAGTTTTGAAACTTATGTTTTTTTTTTAAATAAGACCGAATCTTAAGGACTTTTTTGAAATTCTCCCTAAAATCAAAGATGGATGGTGAACCAATGCCGTGTGAAACTAAGCCCATATATAGCAATGAAATAAATTCATGCCTACCAAGTTGGACTTTTATTAGACAAAGCCCAACCCAACAACACACATAAAAAGAATATATAAACCAAAATAGAGCAATCCTAACTCAAGATTCAACGGATAAAATCTGTAGGATTCTCTCTCTGTCTTGTTCTTAGATTATATATATATATATATTATTACTATAAAATATACAATTAGGATGGTCTTTATAGCAATGGTGAAACAGACAAGGTAAAGAGTAAAAATCTCATAAATGGAATATATAAAGACTTTGATGAATGCTAAAATTAGTGTATATATATATATATATATATATATATATATATATATATATAGGGGCTATTCAAGTTTAATAACGCAACCTGTGGCCCACGACATAATTCCATCAGCTTGGATGGTCCAGGCCAGGTTTTGATGGGAACTCAGTTATCATGACATAAGCCCAATTTGTTGTTCTTGGTTTGCTTGACCTGGAAATCAGATTTGGGGATTCTACTGGGCAATGCATTGTTGGCTTTCAGCCTTGGCATTGGTCTATGAACTTTAGCCCAGTACAGCAGTAATGGTGGGTGGGCCGAGGTCAACTTGCCTTGTAGGGGTGGAAATTACTGACCTGACCTGTGGGTCAAACCCTCTCCCGACCTGTGATTCAGGGTTTAGGTTAATCTTTTCTAAATTCTAGGTTGGGTTTGGGTTGAAAACTTGTAGGTGATTAATGAATAGGTTGGAATAAGATTCGGCCAGCGGTTGAGATTCATTCTGCCAACCTGATTCAACCCAACTCACTGCATGTTAGTGAAAAAAAAAAACTCTCATTGCAAGTCAGCCCAAGAACCAAACCTGATAATTTAGGGTTTTGGTTGACCCACTTTGTTTGCATATCATTCCTAAATAGCAGTCTCCAGCTTCTTTTGATGACTTCCGTCCAATCAGCCTTTGAATTTTCCATATAAAATTATTTCTAAAATCTTGGCAAAAAGGCTTTCTTACATCATTCCTCTCTTAATTTCAAAGCACCAAGCTGCCTTTGTTAGGGGGAGATCCATTCATCATCATGTGGCTCTCGCTCACGATCGCTGCCAAAAATTGAATTCGATAGTTAGTGGTGGATCAGTTTGTTTGAAGCTGGATATCTCTAAGGCTTTTGACAAACATCAATGGAAATTTCTTTTCAGAGCCCTTCAGTTTTTCGATTTTTCATCGGATTGGATCAACTTGATTAGAGAGCTGGTTAGTACGGGTAGAGGTTCATTTCTGATTAATAGAATCCCTTGTGGTTTCTTCGGGTTTTCTTCAAGAAAATTAGAAATTGCTTTTCTAATCGTGCCGAAACTGCTTGTTTTAATCCTAATTAAATTAGACAACCTTAAGCACGACATAAGAGCTTTTTCAAGGACTCAATGACTATTCTAATAATAGACCTCATTTCTCAAAGTTTTGAGTTAGATATTATTATTGAGAGAATTCTTCTCTAGAGATTTATTAAGGAATTGTGCTGCCAAGTTTTTTAGCATCCTTTGTAGAAGATTGTCTTCATGCGTAGAAGATTTAAGGAGTCAAACACTGGATTGAGTCTATTGCAATCAACGGTGTGAAGTCGTTGAAGCATGAAGTGACAGAAGGTAATTTCAGTCTTTAGATAGGGGATATCTGGAGAGGAAATCTAAGTTTCTTGTAATTACAAGATTTATAATATTTGATTGTTGATCCAATTTGGATTGGTGGTTTTTCACCCGGTTAGGGTTTTCCATCTTAAATTTAGTGTTCTTGTGGCGTGTGCTTGTGTTTTTATTTCCGCTATATATTGTTTGTTTTTGCACACTTTTGGGCTGATTTATTGAATAAAACAATCCAGAGATCGCGAACCCCTAAAACTTTCACCGTTGCTTATCCTTTTTTGGCACACATGCCTAATGGGATTCCAACAGACATGCTCTCACACTAATGTGGATCATCCCACCACAAGAACAAAATAATATTGATGATATGATGTCCCTCTATATGCTCCCACCATGTTACCCTCACAATCTTGATTGGGGTCCATTTTTAAATCAAAGCCTCCTTAGATTGTCGCCCTAAGGATTATTAAGATCCAAATCTAGTTCTAAGAAAGTTTTTCCTAGATTTTGTGCCATGTGAGTAATGATAATAAAGTCAATCAAGTATTTTAGATGTGAGTAAGCCAACCAAAGAGCCAACTTTCACTGAAGTGACAATTGGGCATAGTTGTGAATTTCGATTTGGACACCTTCAAATGAAAAAACTTGTCAGATGCGGAAATTCGGTTAAACTTTTTGGACTTATATTTTAGAAGAAATATAAATATAAAAATATATATACTCATGTAGAAATCTCATTGGGAATTTGTTTTAAGTGGAATAATTCTTCTTCTTCTTCTTCTTCTTTATTCCTTTATTTATGCTTGAAAGAGGGCTTAGGATGCATAAAAAAAAAAAAAAAAAAAAACGGCAATAAGTCCTCTTTTAATATTACTTTTTCCGAAAATTACAAAATCCACCGAAATTGATTGAAATCCATTGAAATTGACCAAAGTTTTCAAAATTAACTGAACTCTTAACCGAGAAGTTATGTAGGGTTATTTCATTTCGGTATGCGCAGACCAAAACGAAATTTCCCTTAAATTTCCTCCGAGACGAAACAAATTTCACGTCTATGCAATTGGGTCATCAATGATGCATCAAAGTGCATATGTATCAAGGGGTTTTAGTTACAAAACAAAGGCGCTCAAGACTTGAAGATTAGCATGAGAAGTAGCAGCATGTGATCACTTCTTTAAATAAAGGGGAACTTTCATGGTGGCTACAATCTATATTTGTTCTTGCATTATAGGATCTTGTTGACTGTTGGCCCAAATTTAATAGTCCAATTCTGTGAATTTATGGAGATGCCTAATCATCCACTTCTTCTAATGGCTAATACGATGGTATACATCAACCTAAGTATGGCATGTTTCTTAGCACCCTCATATGCAAGAGATAACTCTGGAATGTTAGCTATTAAATAAATAATGGATATTGCATAAGGCGTGGATTTGCTTTCCACGTTTTATAACTATTCGACCCTGGCCCATGTGTATTGATAGGGTTAAAGGCCCCCTAGTTGTATATTAGTTAGCCTGTTGGGTTAAAGGCCCCCTAGTTGTATTTAGTTAGCCTGTTGGGTTAAAGGCCCCTAGTGGATGATTAAACATACTGATAGCAAAAATACTTTTGACTGGCATATTGTTTTATTTTTATTTTTTTTCCAAAATGAAAGATCTACTAAAGTTGGTTTTTAGAATTTTTCTTATTGTAGGGCCACATGCTTCCACTGTTTGACTCCAGAAGCTCTGCATGGACTTGCATTCTTGCGTATGGCGTTTGACAATTTTTCCTTTCCTCAGGTAAAGTAGGAAACTTCAGCCATATAAGTTTGGCTGTGTAGAACCCAGTCCTGACATGCATAGGCGGATGGGCTACACTAGACAGTATCCAAAGATATGTGCCGACTGCTAAGCTGATCGAGTAGGATGTGAAAATTAAGTAGATGCCGGTAGGCCCAGCAGCAGCATTAAGCAATAAAGGGACCATGATCATATGCCACGTGGCACGATTCTAGCTTCGAGTGGGTTTTTCATGGCGAGAATGAAGGAGTAGTCCTCGCTAAGATTAGGCTCCTCGCCCTCCACAGCATTTGACCAGTGGAAAGCGTTGACCAGGTTGGAGACTGCGAACGGGAGCTGAAGCTTCGCTACCTCCATACCCGCACAGGCTCTCATTCCAGCCCCAAAGGGCAGGAACGAGTACTGCCCTCTCTTCCCTAAGAACTCCTTAGATGACTCCATGAACCGCTCCGGCTTGAACCGCTCCGGTTCATCCCACACCTTGGGGTTATATTGCAGAGCGTGGAGGTTCACGATAACGGTCGTCCCCTCAGCCACTTGCAGCCCGTCCAACGTAGTATCTCTTGCGGCCTGGTGCGGTAGAGCAAGTGGTGCTATGGGTTTCATCCGCATCGTCTCCTTCACAACAGCCTGCAGATATTCCAGCTTTCCAACCTCTTCTACCTTCACTATCCCCTTCTCAGTGCAGGTGGCGTGGTCTCTTAGACTCTTATCTCTTGGTAGAGCTTCTGTTGCGCCTCCTGGTTGTGCACCAGCAGCCCAAGCGCCCACATGGTCGTCGACCCTGTGCTGTCCACGCCTAGGAGAAACACCTCGAAGATGTTGAAGATAGTTACTTCTCTCGGGAAGCTCTGTGAGAGGAGGAAGTGAGCGTAACAGTTAGGAGGTGGAGGGAAAGCGAGGCGGTGTCCTATACACTCCTCAACACGGAGCTTCATCTTCTCCATCTGCATGAAGGCTCGTTTGACGCTAGGGAGGAAGCGGGCCAGTGGGAAGGTGTCGACGATGCGAGCGTCGTCGCTATACTTCAAGGACTCTTCGACCATAACGTCCATGGTGGCATCAAATTCCTCGTCATTGAAATCGGAGCCGAAGCAGAGGCGGGCGAGGAGCTTAGTGGTGGCTCGCCGGATGTGATGGAAGGGCTTGACGACCCCTCCATTTAAATTGGCTTCCTTGATCATGTTGTTGATCATCTGTGCCATGTCGGATTCCTGGAAGGGCGCCTGGACGGATAGGGAGAGTGGGCCTATAGCGCCATTTTGGAGGCCACGGCGTAGGCTGTGCCAGTGGGGACCAGCGTTGGAGCTGAAGATGGTGCGGTAGTCGGCGGTGGCAGACTTGCCGATAGAGGTGATCTCGCGGGCGGCGTAGTCAGGGGACTTGGAGACTAGGACCTCCCAGACCAAGTCATGGTCGCTGACTATAATGGAAGGTTGCTTGGTGCCGAACCAGACAATCATGAGAGGGCCATAGACTTGGGCTAGTTTGGTGATGGCGACGTGGAACGGATCACCTCCTTTGAGGATTTGGTGCATGTTGCCTAGTAGAGGCAGTCTGGGTGGGCCAGGAGGCCATTGGGTTGGCTTGCCACTGTGCGGCTGTGCCGCTGGCGTCGCCCAAAGGCTATCAGCACTGCCGCAGCGATGCCAATTGCAACAGCAGTCCATATGGCCTCCATATCTTTCTCAATTTCTCTATGGGTGTGCTCTCAATTTGTTTTTGTGGCTTGTGTTGCTACACTTTTGGGACCTATTTATAGGCAACATTCGGCTAAAACTTTCGAACATGGTGCAATAAGATTATCTTTAGGATAAAGTTAGTTTGATTATGATTATAAATGTAGCCCATTTCATTTATTAGAGAAACAGAAAATTGATAGGATTTAGTAGAACATCCTTATCCGTGGGATAAGATTATCTTTAGGATAAAGTTTGTTTGATTATGATTATAAATGTAGCCATTTTATTTAATTGTATCTACGGTGAATTTATCTAAAACTCTTTATGGTATCAGAGCTAGGCCCAGTGATGATCTTACGGTTAAACTGGGTACAGTTTTATCTTCCGCAATAATCACCGTCAATTTTTCTGTTCAAATTTTCTCTCTTTCCTCCATCGATTCAAGCATTCAAGCCTTATGATTTGGTCATCTTCATCAAATCTTCATCGATCAAAGCTTCTAGAGTCACGTTATATCTGATCTACTGGACCATCAGCACCGACAGACTCGAGAAGAGCGGGTTGCGATAGTTATGGATTCACGGACAGATGGCGATCACAAGAAGCCATGTTGATTGGTTTTGGAAGAAATTTTCAAAATTTTTTCTTATTTTAGAGATCAATCTATTTTCATGTTACCAATCACAGTACAAAAAAGATCATGTGATTGAGGAGAATGTTAGAGAAACATAATATTATTAGGATTTAGTAGATTATCCTTATCCGTGGGATAAGGTTATCTTTAGGATAAAGTTAATTTGATTATGATTATAAATGTAGTCATTTCATTTAATGGAATCTACGGTGACTTTATCTAAAACTCTTTAGTTGGAATCACAGGTCGGATGGATGATGTGGAGCTCACAATGTATAAGACACTCCACAATAGCATTGAGCTTATATTTATATATAGATCTGGATGTGCTCATCTAAGCAATTGCCCTGGCAATTCATAGGAAATTGGTGATTGAAAGATGAAAATTTCATGTCCATCAATTCATCCTAATACAATCTGTGGCCCTCAGGTTTCATATTTACCTTCTTTACCTACTCTTGTTTGCCTTTTTTAAAAAGAAGATACTTGGATCACGTGTTAGTCCTATGACTTTAGATTAATCAGTGTTCCAATCAGCTTTAGATGCCAAACTTCTGGTACCAGTCCAGAAGAAGACCCTTTCTTTAGAGCAGCTCCAACAGAGCTGCTATTTCTCCACATGGGCAGGCAACGGTCATATATAGCATGGAAGGTTCCCTCCAACAGGTATGCCTTTTCCACCTGGCAAATGGCAGAGGACTTCTAACGCCAATTTTGGCATACCAAATGCAACACTCCAAATTTATTTCTAGCATTAAAATAATGGAGAACATGACCGTTGCATTCAAATGAATACAACCGTGCAGGTTGGGATGGTTCAACGGCTAACAGTGCAGGTTGAATCGCTGACGGCACTTTCAACGGTTAAATTTATAGCCGTTTTATGGATTTTTTTTGGATTTTCTTTTAAATTTTAATGGGTAATTAAAAATTGTGATAATTTGATAAACTCTTGAGCTTGGATGTCTATAAATTATGAGTGTTTGAAGTCTTTTTTTTCCTCATTCACACTATGGATTCTCAATTCTCTTAATTTCCTAATTTTTCTACCCAATATTCACAATCTTTCGGTGAGGCATCTGAACTCCCTACTGATGATGCTCCAAAGAAAAAGGCAGTTGGTCGAGGTGCCGGCTTCAGTATAGAAGAAGATCGTCTTCTCATCGGTGCGTGGTTGAACACCAGTCTGGATGCTGTGCATGGAAACGAGCAAAAACTTAGGGCTTTTTGGGAACGAGTGGGAGAATACTATCACAACAATAAGCAATTTCCCAGTGATCGAACAGACAAAATGTTGTCACAACGATGGCAAAAGATTCAAACTTCTGTCAACAAATTTTGTGGATGTCTCGCCACAATTATTTCCAGAAATCAAAGTGGCATGAATGAACAAGATAAGGTAAAATTATATATATGTGTGTGTGTGAGAGAATACTTTTTTTTTATTCTTAATTTGAGCTTACATTTAATTTTCAGATTGCAGAAGCAAAAAAAATTTACGAACATCTATATGGATCAAAATTCACCTTGGACCATGCTTGGATCTTGTTGAGGTACCAACCAAAGTGGATACAACTGTAGCAACAAGTACTAGAGAAGACATCTGTAAAAAGAGCAAAATCTTCAACTTCTGGCTACTCATCATCTTCTAATCCAAGCACTCCCATAAATATTAAGGAGGATGAGACAATTAACTATGCTTATGATCCCATGACGAGACCACCAGGCAGAAAGGCTGAGAAAAGAAAGATGAAGCAAACCACTATCAACGAGCCCACACCCGTTGCAGATCTCATCCAAAAAATGATGGATGACAAAAAGGAAAGAGATGAAAAAAAATTAGAGCTTCTTAAGCAAAAAATCGAGCAAGATGAGAAGAAGGTGAAATTAAAGCAAATACATATGGAAATGGAGATCATGAGTATGGATACGTCCAATATGTCTGAGGAGCAACAACAATACTATGCTCAAAAAAGAATTGAAATTCTGAGAGGAGGGTTAGGTGGTGGTTTCTGAATTGTATTTTATTTTAGAATTAATATGTATTTTTTATTTTAATTAATGAATTATTGTTTGTTTAAATATAATATTGTACTTCAATTTTATAAAGTTGTCATTTCACTAGCCATTTTATAGCCGTTGGAGAAAACTAGCCGTTTTATAGCCGTTGGAGAAAACTAGCCGTTTTATAGCCGTTGGAATATTTCATATATACAAACCATTCTGGAAAAAATTTCTTACACTCCAACTTCTTACTTCTCTTCATCTCAAAATAGGAAAATCTTTGGTTCATCACTTCGGAGATGTCTCAAAATTATACTGATTCCTCTTCTGACACGACGGATGAGCTCTGGCATACCGTCGTAAATTCCGATTCGGATGAAGAGTTGCAGATGTTGTGTAGGGCTGCTCTGGAAGAAGAAAGAGAAAACTTACGAAGGAGAACGAGAGTGCATCGTGGTTCTACTCAAGGTCACACAGTCATCCACAGAGGACGAATCTCAGGACATCATAGGCTTTACAATGACTACTTCAGTGAAAACCCTGTCTACACTCCCTCTCAATTTCAAAGGAGGTTTCGAATGCGCAAACCTCTTTTTCTTCGAATTGTAAATGCAGTGGAAGCTCATGACCCATACTTTCAACAAAAAAGAAACTGTGCAGGCAATCTTGGTTTATCAGCCCTTCAAAAGGTCACAGCTGCGGTGAGGATGCTTGCTTATGGAGTTGCGGCGGATGCTGTGGACGATTACGTCAGGATCGCTGAAAGTACCTCTATAGAATCATTGAAAAAGTTTGTTCAAGCGATCATTGATGTTTTTGGCAACGAATATTTGAGAACACCAAATAATGCTGACATTTGTAGATTGTTATCAGAAGGTGAGAGACGCGGGTTTCCTGGGATGTTGGGTAGCATAGACTGTATGCACTGGAAGTGGAAGAACTGTCCAGTTGCGTGGAAAGGCATGTATGCTCGTGGAGACCACCGCGAGCCTTCTTTGATTCTTGAAGCTATGGCATCGTATGATCTTTGGATATGGCATGCATTTTTTGGACTACCGGGATCGCACAATGATATCAATGTGTTGGATCGATCTCCTATATTTACCGATCTCGCTGAAGGCCGAGCTCCTTCCGCCAACTACTCAATCAATGGTCATGAATATACAACTGGCTACTATCTTGCTGATGGCATATATCCATCGTGGGCGACATTTGTCAAAACAATACCATGTCCTAACGGGCCAAAGGCCACAAATTTTGCTGCAGCTCAAGAATCCGCAAGGAAGGATGTGGAGCGTGCGTTTGGAGTGCTACAAGCACGTTTTGCAATTGTTCGTGGGCCTGCTCGTTTCTGGGATCGTCAAACACTTCAACATATAGTGAAGGCATGCATCATAATGCATAACATGATTATCGAAGATGAACGCGATCAAAGTCTTCCACCCAATTACGATGCACGAGAGGGTCAATGCAGTGACCTTCCTGTGTCACGTGACCACACTGCAGAATTTCAGGATTTCATTCAAAACCACTTGCGTATTCGTGACAAGATAACACATTCTCAACTCCAAGCCGATCTGGTGGAGCACCTGTGGCATTTCCAAGGTCAATATGAAGAAGCTTGTGATTGACTATAATATTATGTAATTTGATTTTACCCTTTCAATGAAAAATGAGTTTCAAGTACAATTCGTGCATTTTTTATTTTTTAATAATTTATTACTTTAATAATATTTAAATCGTACCAAATCCCATTAAATATAAGTAAGATATATGTAATAAAGGAAATGATGATTAAATGAAAAAATAATAAAATAATAATTTGACATCTCTCTTGGAGTTGTCCAAGTGAGACTTCAAATTTACATATGCCTTTTTTGCCACATAAGACTTCATTTTGAAAAAGGCATATGAAAATTTGAAGTATCTCTTGGAGATGCTCTTAGCCTCCAATTCTCCCCTTTTTTTTTTTTTTTTACTGCATCCTTTTGGCTGGGCCCTTTCATCTAGCACCCCTTGGTTAGCTGAACTTAGCTGCTGGTTGAAATGATATATGAAGTAGTGCTTGCTAGTAAGGCACGAAGGGTAGCATTGGAATCTGTTAGAGCAAGGTGTAAAAGTTTTTTCTTTTTCCTTTTTTTTTCCCGGGAAATTTATGGCAAATAGAAGGCAGAATAGATGGGCTACCCATCTTAGAGGCCCTACTGTACTGCTATGAACAAAAAACGTCAAAGTAAAGACATGGCGTAGGTCCTTCACATGACCACAAGTGTAAGAATGTCCACTTTAAGCAGGGTGATTTTTTGGCTTTCTCCTTCGATTTTGATTTTTAATAAAACCGGCTTGGATTCACTTTAAAAAGAAAGTCTAATCCATTTAGGACTCTTATTTGGCTAACTAATGAGAGAATTAAGGAAGCCGACTTTTAATAAGATTTATTTTTATGGGAAGAATGAAATCTCTCAAAGGTTATTTATGTATTTTTATAAGTCGTTTTAGTGGTTTTCTTGCTCTCTATATCGACTAACAGTATTTGCAAAGTACCCATTAACGATCACGCATCATAGAGTGAGTCAGAATGGAGATGAGAGAAAACCCTATTTGATAAAGACAATTAATCAAAAAGGAGGATAGTATAAAGATCAGATTCGAACCACTCATCATCATAAACCAGCACGTGTGAGTTGGGTTGAAACTTACCATTTCCTTCTGACCAGATTACTAACGGCACGTTGACGTACACGGCCTTTCCACAGAAAGAGGAAATTATCACATTGGCAAATTCCATAGAAATTGAAATCTCAAAAAATGATTTCAGCGGGACTTAGAAATTCATGTTTGGTGCGAATTTTTTTCCTCGCTGCATTGGTGTTAGTGTTGTTTGGTGTGGCTATGGATTCTTTATTAAAAATCAAATTTTCCTGTTTGGTACATCATAAGTCATTACAGAAATAAAACCCATCACAAAAATAATCATTATAGACATACCCAAGTAATCAAAGAAACAATGTGGGTGGGGTGGGGGTTGTAACATGATGGGATGGGATGGGATGGGATGGGATGTGGGAGTGGCCGGGGTGGCTGGGTCGGGTGGGGTTGGGACATGCATGTAGGGGAGGGTTTCGTGGGTGGGTGGGCGTTGGGACGGTTGCATGGGAGGTGAGGGTGAGAGAGATAATAAGAAGAAGAACGGGTGGGGTTGTGCACACGATGAAGAAGGGTTTCAGGTGGTTGGCAAACTGTGTAGGGTTTTGGGTTGTGCTAAAAACGAGTGAGGAAATGAGATTATGTAGGAGAGAAAAGTTTTTTTAGGAAATAAAATTCCATTACCTCCCCATAGGAAATCCATTTCCAACATTAACAGAAAAAATGCTGAAATTGCAAGAAACTATTCCCGTGGAATTGTCATGCACCAAATGCATGAAAATGGACTTTCCACGTAAAACAATCCCCTTTCTTTGTAAAAAAGAAAAATGTATGACACAAACATTCGCTAAAGTGGGTTGAATTTGATTGTCTATTTTTATTATTTAACCCACTGAGGTTGAGAACAATGGGTTCCGTACCCGCGGTAATTCACGCGGATGTACAGTTTCTCTCTTTTATTTTTTCAGGCACAAGTTCACATGAAGACGTGTGCACCCATGCAACCCACAGTTGATGTGATGATCTCTAACGCCATATCTTAAATATCTCTATTTTAGCTTTGATATTTTAACCATATATATAGATGATTTTGTCTTTAAACTGAAACGATTCACCTAATTACACATTACAGCCTTTTAACTTGATTTTTTTTTTAAATACTAGAAACCTAAAAAGGAACCTAAAAGTATATGGGTCGAAAGGACGTACGACCAAATCTGCAAAATGTTATGTAGTGACAAATTCTACCAGAAGTCATTTAAAAAACTAGTCGATTGAAATCATGCAAGAGCCACTTATATTTATTTGGGGCACACAAGTTTTGAAGAATCTAATCACAGGTGGAGGGACACTAGAACAAGAAGGCACTGCCATTTTAAGAACTGATGGAGAAATTCTAGTTTTGATGTGAGGTTGCAAAAGAACTTCTTGAAATGATTAACTGATTACAGGAGGATAAAAGAACCAAAAACCATAATGGAGAATTAAAACTCCGGGCTAGATAATTGATGTAGATCAGGCACCTTGTCTTCTAAAAATTATATTGCTGATTCTGGATTGGCTAAAAAAGCAAGGGAAAAGTAAGAGGAAGAAGAAGGGATACAAACATAACCCATAATATCATAAGTCAGGGTAAGACAAGACGATTCGGTTCGGTTTGAGCACCTGGGAGGTTTGGTTCGATTTGGGAAAATAGAAAACCGATCAGTTCAGTTTGATTAATGGTTTCCCCTTTAAACCGATCTGAACCACCCATGTACACCCCTAATATTTACCCCAACAGTATAAGCTAGCAATGCTGCTTTCTCTTTGTGGTTAGACTCCAATAAAGAGTAAAACAATTTACACCAACATATCAAGGAGTAGGAGACGAAAAAGAATAATGAAACAATTTCAGCTATAAGTGTTCACCATAAACTGAAAATAGGCAAGGTTACAAAACAAAAAAAGAAGCGATAAATGTTAAAAGAGATACATGCCAACATAAAATCATGTTCACAAACATTTCAAAAAGTTTCGTTATCTGTTTAGATTTACAAAAAAAGAAAAAGAAAGCCTTTCTAGAGGGGGATTTGATTTGGGTATTCCGGGATTGGATTGGGATTTGGATTTAGAGGGTTTTTTTTTTTTTTGAGGGATTCAGGGCAAGGAGATAAGGGTGACGGTTTAAGGATTTAGGGGTTAGGATTTAAGGACTACCATTAGGTATTAAAAGTCACGAAAAGAGGACTAGGACTTAGGGATTTAGGGTTTAGTTTATGGATTTAAGATTTAGGGAAATGGGATAAAGTTTAGGGCTTAGGGATTGGGATTGGGATCGAGACTATTTTCGTTTGGTGCCTAACGGGTGCATGGACCAGACAACCCATAGCCCTCTGTGGGCTTTTTGCAGATCAAGGTGGGGTGTGCCCCTACCCACTATCGATGATCTATGAGATTTTCTTTGCTCATTTTTAAGGAAAAACAAGATAATATATTAAACACTGAGTATTCAGAATACAATTAACTATCCTTACTACCTACAGAACACAAAATAGATTAAAAATTCCATATTAAAAAATGCCATCAATCCATCATATCAGTATCTGCTGAAAGTAGAAAATATTCTCTCTCATGTATTTTTTAGAGGATTTCTATATTGTATATATAGAATAACTTTACAAGGATGAGGACTGTTGTTGATAAGATATAGATCCTGAATATCAGGTGAAAATCATGTATTCAAATATTTAATTCCTTCTTTGGGTCTATCTTTTGAATCCTTTGAAAATCTATCCATTGGTTGTAATGCTTATCTTGTGTTCAAATATTTAATTCCTTCTTTGGTTGTAATGCTTATCTTGTGTGCCAACACCCCCCTTCAAGCTAATGGGTCGTGAGCGAACCATGAGCTCACTACTAGAAAAAAGGGTTTTTATATCGGCTAAAAACCGATATAAAAGACCTATTATATCGGTTTTTCAGTAAACTTCAAATCGATATAAGTACCCCCGATATAATAGATAACTATAACCGATATAATATGTGTATTATTTCATATCGGTTTTTGAACAACTGATGTCTTTTAAACCTGAAATTATAACACATATTACTGTAAAACCGATATAAAAAAAGTGAAACCGATATAAAAAAATATTTATAATATCGTTTTTTGGGATTGTATTATATCGTTTGTTCTGTAACCGATTTAATATTATATATGTATTTTTTTTTTATAAATAGTCATTCTAGAAAGGGTCAGGTGACCTTACGGTCACCTGGCGGCTAGCCGCCCTTTGCAAGGGGGCTAGCCGTCAGACCCACGGTCAGCTTTCCAGTAAGCATTTTTTTTTCTGGATGATTTTCTGTGCTTCCTGCGGCTAACCGCCAGTGCACCTGCGGCTAGCCCCCAACTTTTCCTGCGGCTAGCCGTCCTGATTTGAATGGCAGAATTTGTCTCCAGTAGAAAATTCATAACTTCCTCTTATGAACTCGAAACAACATGATTCTTGATCCAAATGAAAGATTTATCTGAGGGCTACAACTTTCATGTTTTGAGATTTAACCCAGATTGAATGGAAAGTAGTGTAAAATCACCTTGAAGCTGACTGGTCACAGAAAAACAGCAACCTGAGTGAAGCAGAGTTGTCTCCAGTAGAAAATTCATAACTTCCTCTTTTGAACTCAAAACAACATGATTCTTGATCCAAATGAAAGATTTATCAGAGGGCTACAACTTTAATTTTTTGAGATTTAACCCAGATTGAATGGAAAGTAGTGTAAAATTATCTTGAAGCTGACTGGTCACAGAAAAACAGCAACCAGAGTGAAGCAGAGTTGTCTCCAGTAGAAAATTCATAACTTCCTCTTCTTAACTCGAAACAACATGATTCCTGATCCAAATGAAAGATTTATCAGAGGGCTACAACTTTAATGTTTTGAGATTTAACCCAGATTGAATGTAAAGTAGTGTAAAATCACCTTGAAGCTGACTGGTCACAGAAAAACAGCAACCTGAGTGAAGCAGAGTTGTCTCCAGTAGAAAATTCATAACTTCCTATTTTGAACTCGAAATAACATGATTATTGATCCAAATGAAAGATTTATCAGAGGGATAAAACTTTCATGTTTTGAGATTTAACCCAGATTGAATGAAAAGTAGTGTAAAATTACCTTGAAGCTGACTGGTCACAGAAAAACAGCAACCTGAGTGAAGCAGAGTTGTCTCCAGTAGAAAATTCATAACTTCCTCTTTTGAACTCGAAACAACATGATTCTTGATCCAAATGAAAGATTTATCAGAGGGATACAACTTTCATGTTTTGAGATTTAACCCAGATTGAATGGAAAGTAGTGTAAAATCACCTTGAAGCTGACTAATCACAGAAAAACAGCAACCTGAGTGAAGCAGAGTTGTCTCTAGTAGAAAATTCATAACTTCCCTTGAACTCGAAACAACATGATTCTTGATCCAAATGAAAGATTTATCAGACGGCTACAACTTTCATGTTTTGAGATTTAACCCAGATTAAATGGAAAGTAGTGTAAAATCACCTTCAACTTCTGGAGGCTAGCCTCCAGCTTTTGGAGGCTAGCCTTCAACTTGGAGGCGGCTAGCCGAAACAGCAGGGAAAAAACATCATTGTGAAGAAACACATCAGGGAAAAAAAACAGCAAAAACACAGTAGGGAAAGAAAAACAACAAGGAAAAAAAATACAGAACAGCAGCAGAGATCGTGAGAAAACAGAATAAAAAAAAAACAGAGAGAGAGAGAGAACAGAAAATAGTAGCAGCAGAAGAAAAGGGAAAGAAAGAAACGAAACAAAAAGAAAGGAAAGAACGTGATGTACCTGGCACCTGCACAGCGTCGGAAGAGCAGCTTCTTCCTCTTCATCGTCGTCGTCTTCTTCTTCTCCGGAGAACGAGAGTGAGCGAGAGAGACAGGGAGAGCAGAGAGAGAGCAGAGAAAGCGAGAGTGAGAGAAGAGCAGAGAGAGCGAGAGTGAGAGGAAAGGGGTTTTTGGAGGGAGAGAAGCGCTGGGAAGAGAGGCGAGAGTGAGGAGAGAAGAGAACGAGAGTGAGAGGAAAGAAGGAATGATGGAGAAAGAAAAAGAAGGGAGGGAAGGGAAAAAAAAGAGAGGGAAAGAAGGAGTGAGCCCGCGCGGGGGATTAAGGGATTTGAGGTATATAATATCGGTTTCATAATAACCGATATAAAATATTATATATAACTGGCGGTTAGCCGCAGGTGCACTGGCGGTTAGCCGCATGTGCACTGGCGGTTAGCCGCAGGACGTTCTGAAAAGGGAGGGAAGAAGGAAAAATAAAAAGGAGGGAAAGAACCGATATAAAATATGTGTATACAACCGATATAAAATATATGTATACAACCGATATAAAATATTTGTCTATAATATCGGTTTTATAATAACCAATATAAAATATTGAAATTAATATCACATATTTTCCTAACCGATATTATATATAGAGATTATTATGTCGGTTCCAGTGTAACCGATATAAAAAAAAATTGACCGATATAAAAAAATATTAACCGATATAAAATACTTTGACTGAAGATATTATATCGGTTATATAAAAAACCGATATAGGGCAGTTTTTGCAACCGATATAAAAGCCCTTTTTTTCTAGTAGTGGCTTGTCTCTCGAAGCAAGGAAAAACGATGTGATGTGAGTCCTTTTGTGAAGATGTCCACCAATTGATCGATGGTAGAATTAAAGCGAACAATAAGTTCTTTTCGCAACACTATTTCCCCTAATATAGTGATAATCAACTTCGATGTGATTCGTCCTTTCATGAAAAATGGGATTAGAAGCTAATGAGATCGCACCAATATTATCACACCATATAATTGGAGTTTGAGTCCTAGGAATGTTCAAATCTCTGAGTATATACAGTATCCAAGACAACTCAGTTGCAGAATGCGCTCGAGAGCGATATTCTAACTCCGTGCTAGACTTATCAACTGTGGGTTGTTTCTTTACACTCCATGAAGTTAGATTGTTACCAAGAAACACACACTGTCCGGAAGTTTAGCGGCGATCATCAGGATGCCCAGCCCAATCGGCATCTGAGAAACATGTTAATGCGAAGTTGGCAGATTCTTGAAACAACAGACCATGATCTGCAGTTCCTTTAATATATCTCAGAATCTGCTTAACAACTGTCCAATGTGTAGTGGTCGGGTTGCTCATAAATTGGCACACTTGGTTAGCATGATATTACCCGCTTTTACCTGTGTGTACGAGCGATGAGTTTTTGGTACCGCTTTGGCTCGACCACGCCTGACATTGAAGTTCTTATGGGATCCCGAGGGGCGTATGACTTTAAAATGCATCACATCGACTTAAGAAGATGCTTTACTTTTAAGCCCAAGGATCTGATCAGCCATATCCGACGAGGGATTCACAGAAACTCCCCTAGCTTATCATTTCTTGGCACACATGCCTAAAGGGATCCCAACAGACGGGATTCCACCAGACATGATCTGACACTAATGTGAATCTGCCTACCACAAGAATAAAACAATAATGATGACACTACTAGAAATTTAGCTTTCTGCGGAGCCAAAACGCGGGCGGCCGTCAGTGGCGGTCGCAAAAGATGAATTAGCGACCGCCTATGGCGGCCGCAACAGCGGTCGCTAAACGTTTCACGCCTCCCACCCACTTTTTCTTCCTCCCGCGCCCGCGCCTAATGTGAAACCAGCGCGGTTTTTCTTCCTCCCACCCACGTTTCCTTCCTAAACCCCTTTTTCTTCTTCCTCCCGCGCCCGCGCTGGTTGTCCTTCCTAAACCCCCTTTTCTTCCTCCTATTTTTTCTTCCTCCCACGCTGGTTTTCCTTCCTCCCGTTCCCTACCCTGTCCCGCCGCACTAGCCCCGCCCCCGCCGAAGCCCGTCTCCACCGGTTCTCTCCCTCTCCCTCTCTATTTCTCTCTCTCGCGCTCTGCACTGTCCCGCCGGAGCCGCACCAGCCACGCCACCGCCTCTCTTTCCCGCCTGTGCATTTGCAAACTTCCTTCCACTCTATAAGTGCCACCGCCACAACTGCCACATTCGGCAACTACCACAGCAACTGATTTTCCTCATCATCCCTGGAGAATACCAGGAATCCAGGAGAAGAAATCCCCAAACAGGTTTCCAGAAGAGATTTTCCCCCAGACTTTGTGTTTGGAGTCGCCACTTCTGCTTTTCAGGTAAAGTAAAAACCGAGAAAGGAATGTAAAAAATTCAATCTTTTCCATTTTCATCACTTTCATTTCAACTTTCCCCTCTTTTTTTTTTATTAAAGATTAGAACTTTTCATCTTCTCTTGATTTCAATTCAAACTGTTTGGATCTTGGAAAGTTTTGTTCGTAGTTCTCTCTCACTCAATCACTTGAATTTGGAAAAGTTGGATGTGATTCTTCCATTTTCATCACTTTCAATTCAACCTTCCACTCTTTTTTATTTAGGTTAGAACCTTTTCATGTTCTATTGATTGAATTTCGGACTGGTTTCGATCATGGAAATGCTCTGTTTTGAGTTCTTTCTCTCACTTGAATCTGGAAAATGTGCGATGAGACTCTTCTTTTCACTACCTTTTTGTTTATTCGGAGATGGGTTTCTGATGTTTTGATGAAACATCGGTTTCTGCTTTGTTTCTATTGTTTTGGTCGGTGGTGGCGTTGTTTTTGAAGGCTGGGTTTGGGTTTTTAATGGAAGGAATCGTTGGTTATGCTGCATTTGAGATTTTGCTGTTGGAGATCTTAGAGAAGTTTGATATTTTTGTTTTTTTACTGCTCTGTAACTTTTTTGTTGGTGAAATTGCATTTAGGGATAAATAATGGCCTGTCTTTTTGGGATTTTGCAGACCACAAGCTCTGTTAATGAAAAAACAATATGGGTCCACCAGATTGACTCAAAATCAATGGTTTGGATGCAGTATATAGGATTGGAAGTCTGAGGATGCCTCATATCAGCTGGATGCCTGAATTAAGTTCCCAATTTCTTTGGCACATGTTCTTGCATTCTTTTTTTCCATTGTAGGTTTATGAGAAAAATATTGTCATTATGTCTGTTGATGATTAATAAATGGGATTCTGTGCTGGCATTGATGCACATGGTTCATATGAGTGAATCATATGGTTATTATGTGGTTTTTTTTTTTTTTTTTTAATTCTTATTGTGTTGAAATTTTGACTTGGGATATCCATTCTCTCCACCTTACTCCTTTATGTCAATTTCCTTGGTATATACGGAATAATGTTGTTTTCCAGCCTCTACAGTTGGTTCTGAATATGTTTACATGCATCATCTGCAGAAAGCTTCCACCACAGCAGAGGGAGAGCTTTCTCCTACGCATCTAATCCGATTGGGATTGGCATTGAACTTCTCAGTGTTTTATTATGAGATTATGAACTCGCCTGAGAGGTATGCAAACTTTTTTTTTTTGTGAATAAATAAATGCATTTTGTCTGCAGTTTCAATACTAGAGGTTTATGGGTGTAGCAAACCTTTCTATCCTCTTGTTAGGATGTGTTCAATGTGTATGCATTTGAACTTTTGTGGTTGAGAATCAGATTTCTTCACATCGGTTTTCTTTCTCCGAGGTTGATATTTCATTTCAAAGAATGGGTCAAGCCCTTCTTGGTTTCAGCAGCGGCAAAAGTATGAAAGGTCAGCTGACTCACCATAGCTATTATCAGTATGATGATGATTTTTTTTTTTTTTTTTTTGCAACAATACTTTTTTCTGCCATTATTTCTTTTCCAAGGTTATGTAATGATTTTTAAGTGTTGAAATGCAAAGAAAAGTGGCAAATACTACCCATTAAGGAGAAAATTTATTAAAGAATTAGACTTGGGTGGTTAGTATCAGTTGGCTGGGATTTGTAGATTCAACGTTTGAATTCAAACACTGACAATGCAATTATCTACCTTTTTTTAAACCTCATTGGTTGTTGATGCACAATAATGTTCACTTGTCGTATTTTATAGTGGAAACACATCTTGGTACATACTGAGGTTCTTGCATCTAAGTCTTGCCCTTACTATGAAACATTATACAGGAGAAAAGCGGTGCCTGAATTCTGAGCTTTGGCATGCATGTGCTGGCCCTCTTGTATCTTTGCCTGCCATTGGAAGCCGCGTAGTCTACTTCCCACAAGGTCATAGTGAGCAGGTCAGTAGATGTTTTTTTTCCAGGTTGCAGTTTGTTACTATTTGGTGAATGATAATCTATTAAAAACATTCCCTTAACCAAAAAGAAGTGTACTTTTTGTGGTGGTAATTTCTAGTCATTATATATGTTGCACTATGGCCACAAAAGCAAGAAAGAATCGGCAAGAATTTGCTTCCCACGGTACAGTTGTCCTCAGTTAACCTTACATTATATAATATCCTACTGATTTAATGAGATTTTGCAATATCATGGCATTAGAAATGTTATTTCTTATTAGATAGATCAAGATTTGCAATTGTTGTGGTGCCCTATACAGGTTGCTGCATCAACAAACAAGTGACAAACTGGGCCCTGATTCTATTTAGTGTTTCAGTTTCTTTTTTGGCATTACAACTGTTCCCAGTAACAAAATGATGAAATTGTAACAATCCTGATATATAACCTTTTGCATTAATTTTTATTTTCTAACAAGTTTTCTTCCACATTCTGGTGAGCAGGGTAACCTAAACTTAATCACACAAGCATTGGAAGCAGTTGGATGTAAGATGCAGGTCATACCTGATCCAACCACTATCCATTTCCATCTACCAAATGATCTCTCAGTCCGTGTACACAGAGAATATGATGATTTTATCAAGGAACTTATCAAGAAATTCCCTCATGAAAAGGGGGGAATCCTCGAGTTTTATGACGAGTGTTGGAAGGTCTGTTAAAGATAATTATTTACAGCAACCCTCTGTGCTCCTTTAGCTTTTTACTTGTAACTCTGGTTTGAAATACTGGTATAAAAAGCTGTATTAGTGGGGTCCAAAGGTTATATGTGTTGGCAAGCCCACACTGATGTTTTGCCACTTGCCAGGCCCAAAACTGATACATGTCTGATATTTCAAATCATGCTTGTCTCCCTTTATTGACAGTAATTGCTTACATGCATAGGTCTTCAATGCATTGAATTCTTTGGAACTAAAGTCACTTGAGGAGCCAATCTACCTTTTTGGGCAATTCTTTAAGAAGCCTTTGGAGTGCTTGACTCTTGGTAATTGATAGCAAGTTCCAATATTTTGCATCTTATCTATGTGACATGTAGTTGAGAACATGTCCTTTATATTCAAATTCTGGAGAGAACTCCCCTCAATGCTGGCATCAGCTTTTACCATTCCTGAAAGTAATTTTCATTAAAATGGAATTCTCTTGCAGCATATTATTTGCCCCAGAATGCAGGAGCCATAGCACGGAAGTACATACAGGATCCTCAGTTGTTGTCTTTCATAGAAGCAGAGGTGTGGGACAAATTTTTTATTTTTTTATTTGCTGACATGATGTGCATATTGAAAACTTTACTTTGTTTAGTACTTGTGATTTTTTCTATTGCTTCTGGAACCAGGTCGCCTGAGGGACCTAAGTAACAAAATTGAAGTCATTGTGTATCTGCAGTGTTTTATAGTGAGCATAGTCAATGCTTTGCAGACACCAATGATCAATGCAAGCATGGTAAAATTTTCTCATGGTGTTCTCTTGATTGTTACACTTTCATTAGCTTCGAGCCTGTCTTTTATTTGTTATTCCCTCATCGTCTCATATGATAACTTGTTGGCACTAGGTTCTATGTGACCGTCATTTTGGAGGGATCAACTACCCTGTTGGTGGAATCGCGAAGGCTTTGGCAAAAGGCTTAGTTGATAAGGGCAGTGAGATTCTTTACAAGGCAAATGTGACTAGTATCATACTCGAGCATGGAAAGGCTGTGAGTGTTGGTCCCAGTTTAATAATGCTGATGTTAGTAGATGGGAAACGAGTTCAGTTTGTTTTATGCGAATCCTCATGAAAAGTTATGTATGTGCATGCATGGTCTTTGGTTTCAGGTTGCAGATGAGATCATTGCAGAGTTAGCAGCCCCAGATGTTAATCCTGTACCTCTGAATGAGGTTTGACTCAAGCCAAAACATTTTTAGATAATAACATTGCAATTCCCATATTTCATTACAGATTTGTCATTAAGGTAGTAGCGTCTAGTGATACCTTTTACTCTCATCTATAGTTTGATGAAAAGAACATACGGCGACGAGTGTATGATGCATTAAATGTTCTCATGGCAATGGATATCATTGCTAATGGTCAATATATAAAATCTGCTCAAAATGTTATATTTCTCTCTGTTTTTAGAAATTTTGCTGACCATTTTTTTTCAATGCTTCCTGAGTGCTGGTGTTCAATAACCAACCATATTGTTATCTAACATTCAGTGTACTACCAGTCTTACTTCCAAAAATATTGCAGCATAGGGGAGATGTGATTTGTTAATGTGGATTCAAGTCCCACCTTCCTAGTTGAATGGCCCTAGACGCTTGTTAACAAATTAAGGCTTCCCATTTTTCATTCATTTGCTCAGAACCAAGCACTTCAGTCTGGAATACTTGGGCATTTCTTGTATACTGCTTCTGTATTTGTGGCTGTTTCTGTTTGAAAAGTAACACTATTTTCTCTTCCTATTGCAGAGGCTCACTTCAACACTAGTTTGTCCCATCGGAAGGCTGAGATTAGAAGACTTATTGAAAATGCCATAACAAACATGATGGAGAGTGAAGAGGAAGAGAGCGGGTATTCTGAAAATGATGCATAGGAATATCTTGAGCCTGTGCAACTTCAGCTGTTGTAGTACAGTTGTATTATTCTCCATGTCTTCTCCAATCTTTTTCCTGTAATTGTAATGGATATATTTTATTGAAACTTTTGTAATGTTTTGAATGCAATTAATATAAGACTTTCTTTTTTTATTTGTAATTTTAATTGATGGTAGTAGTTGTATATATTTAGGCTTTGTTATTTGTAATTTTAATTGATGGCTGTAGTTGTATATACTCAGGTACAGGTACAGGTACATGTATAAAAAAAGGGAAAATTTGAGAAAATACGGAAATTTTATTTTTTTTTTAAAAAAAATCTTTAGCGGCTGGCGGTCGCTAAAAGTACTTTTAGCCGTCGCTAATAGTTTCAAAAATTAAAAAAATAATAAAAATTAAAAAAAAAATAATGTATTAGCGACCGCCAGATGAGTATTAGCGACCGCTTTGGCGGCCGCTAATACTTAAAAAAATAAAAAAATAAAAAAAAAATTCAAAAAAAAGAGGCATTAGCGACCGCTATATGTAGTATTAGCGACCGCAATGGCGGTCGCTAAAAGTCCAAATTTTTGTTTTTAATTTATTTGCGACCGCCAATACCTTTAGCGACGAGGTTTTCGCGGCCGTCGCTAAAGAGTATTAGCGACCGCCAATTGACTTTTAGCGACGGCAAGTGGCGGCCGCTAAAAGTCAATTTTCTACTAGTGTGATATGTTGTCCCTCTATATGCTCCCGCCATGTTACCGTCACAATCTTTATTAGGGTCAATTTTTAAATCAAAGCCTCCTTAGATTATCGCCCTAAGAATTATTAAGATCCAAATCTAGTTCCAAGAAGGTTTTTCTTAGATTGTGCTATGTGAATAATGATAATAAAGTCAATCAAGTATTTTAGATGTGATTAAGCCAACCGGAGAGCCAACTTTGATTGAAGTGACAATTGGGCATAGTTGCGAATTTTGTTTTGGACATCGTTTTGGTTTGGCCACCAAATGAAAAATCTTGTCTGATTCGGAAATATGGTGAAACTTTTCGGACTTATATTTCAAAAGAAATATAAAAATAAAAATATATATACACATGTATAAATTTGATTAGGGACTTATTTTAAGTGGAATAATAATTCTACTTCTTTTTCTTCTTTATTCCTTTATTTCTGCTTGAAAGAGGGCCCAGGGTTGAGACTTTTAAGAAAAAAAAAACGCAATAAGTTATTTTTTAATATTATTTTTACCAAAAATTACAAAATCCAACGAAATTGACTAAAATCAATTGAAATTGACCAAAGCTTTCAAAATTGACTAAAACAGACTGAAATCATAACCAAGAAGTTATGTAGGGTTGTTTCATTTCGAAATGCAGACCGAAACGAAATTTCTTAGAAATTTCATAGGAGTCGTAAACGACTATGCAATTGGGTCATCAATGATGCATGAAAGTGCATATGTATTAAGGGTTTTTAGTAAAAAAAAAAAAAAAAGGCGTTCAAGACTTGAAGATTAGCATGAAAAATAACAACATGTGATCATTTCTTTAAATAAAGGGGACCTTTCATGGTGGCTACAGTTAGAGATATCAAATGGGCCCGGCCGGGCCGAACCTCCAGTCAACTAGCCATGGCCCGGCACGGCCCGTGTGGGCCGAGGAGGCTGGGCCCATTGGCCAGGGCCCGCTAGGCCCACCTGGCACGTGGGCTGGAGGCACCAGCCCCCTAGGCCCGCTGGGATTGGCGCGCCAGGCCCGCCCAACGTCCATATCCCCCTCTTTTTTAAAAGAAAAGTTCGTTTTACCCCCCCTCCTCAACAGCCATAAAACGGTCATATAAGGGGTATTTTGTGTCATCTATCATTTTACAAAGTCTATAAATACTTTAACCCTCCCATTCTCATTCATCACCAATTTATACAACTCTTTCTTTCTCTTTATACATTCTCTAACTCTCTCTTAAAGCATTCAACTCTTTCACTCTCTCTAAGAAGTTTTTGGAGGGCTAAAGATCAAGTCATCAAGAGAAAAAAATAAAGGGGTCTTCAAAGATTTAGAGGTATTTATATTATTTAAATTTGAGATTCCACATATATAAGTTTATATTATATTAACTCTCATTTTCTCCCATTTCTTATATTAATTATCACAAAAGAAGGCTATTAGAGCCTATTACTATTATTATTTATAAAATTTATTTTTTTGAAATATGGCTAGAAGACTTCCCACATAATCTTCTTCAGTTAATTTAGGGGGGGAAGAAGAAAGTTATATTGAATTACAAGATGAAGTAGGTGATTTACCACCACCCTTTTCTCAGAGTTCCCATAAACCAACCAAGAGGAATAGAACTTCAGCAGTTTGGGATATATTTACAAGGTTTGAGGTTATTGAAAATGGAAAAATAGTTGAAAAAGAAAAATACAAATTTTGTAGTAAGATTTATAGTGCCTCGTCAAAAATGGGTACCGGCCATTTGACAAGACATAAGCAAAAATGTCTTGCCTTACATAAGCCGGCGGATGTAGGGACAGGGAGGCCTGAATCACAGACCCAAATTTCTAGTACTGGTGGTGGTAGTAATTGTAGCAGTTTAGGTCTTTTTTCTTTTAATGCACAAAGTTGTAGACAAAATCTTTTTAAAATGATTGTGTTATCCGAATTACCATTTTGTTTTGTTGAAAATGAGGTTTTTGAAGAATGGGTCCAGAAATATTGTCAACCACAATTTTACAGTATTTCAAGAAATACAGCCAGAAATGATGCTATTAGACTCTAGCAGGAAGTGAAAACAAATATAAAAAATTACATTGTAGGAATTCCTGACAGAATAGCCATAACCACAGATATGTAGATATCTCAAGGGGGTGACAGTTATCTTTGTAGTACTGTACATAACATAGATTCAAAATGGATTATTAATAAACGTATAATTAGTTTTAGCACTCTTGAATGGCCACACAATGGCACTAGAATAAGTACATTTATTTTGGAAAAACTAGATGAATATAATATTATAGAAAAAGTTTTATCTATAACTTTAGATAATGCTCGTAATAATACAGTGGCTATTGAATTAATGAGAATGCAGATGCCACTTGTAACTTTAATAGATAGCTCTATCTTTCAAAATAGATGTGTATGTCGCATCTTAAATCTCATTGCAAAGGTTGGTTTAAAGCATATTGTAAGTTACACAGATTCTATTAAAGACATTGCTAGATTTATTTTCACCTCCGCACAGAGAAGATAATTGTATGCCCAAATATGTGCGAGGCAAGACGTATCAGCTATTAAAATACTCAAGGAAGTATAACTAGATGGAATTCTATGTATGATTTGTTAAACAATGCACTATCCTGAAGAACTGTTTGAATGAATTTTGTGCTTTTCATGCACAACATTTGATGATTAGTGATGAACATTGGGAGTTATGTGTACATATAAGGGATTTATTAGAAGCTTGTTATACTTCAACATTATTTTTTTCTGGGATATATTATCCCACATCTAATTAAGGCTTTTAAAATTACTTTACAATTCAATTGATTTAGAGATTATTTTTTACTGGATACCCCTATTAAAAACATAAAAGAAAATTTTAATAAATATTGGAAAGAGGCTCCAATGAGATTTTCTTTAACTGCCGTATTTGATCCTAGGTTAAAATTAAGTGGTGTACAGTTTTTTATTGATAGAATAAATTAAAATATGGATTATATAGATTTAAATATTTTTTCAACTATAAAGGTAAGTTTACAAGCACTTTTTCAATTTTATTGTGAGCAAATGGGTACAACTGAGCTTAGTATGGGCTATTCAGAAGTCCAGCAAACAGGTGTTGGTGAGTGAGATGTGTGATATTCTTCACTGTCTACAGGCATGACATCCAACTCAAGTTTAAGTAACACTGTGACGGAGTTATCATCGTATCTTGACGTCGGTGTAATACGGGTGCAGGATGCATCTAGTTTTGACCTTTTAGCTTGGTGGAACTAATAAGAAAGCATTTATCCGGTGTTAGCCGCCATGGTACGTGATCTATTGACTATTCCAATGTTTTCTGTAGCATCAAAACAGACTTTTAGGTGGACGTGTGGTGGATGACAAAAAAGTCAATCTAACTGAAGAAACAGTGGAGTGTTGTGTTTGCCTACGAAACTGGTATTTGACAGATAAGAGGAAGCAACAGTTGACATCATTGGAAGATTATGATCTCGTAGAATACATTAGTGGACTACACCATCTGAATTTTTTACTTTTTCCTTCATTGTAATTTTTAAATTTATAAGTTTTTCATTCTTTTTTTATTTTTATTTTCTAAAAAGATTGTAAGGTTTTGAAGGTAATCATATTTACAAACCTTCAAAAAGTTAAGATCCAAATAGTTCTCTTTTCTCAGTGGAGTAAGTCGAGTTGACCGAACCACTTAGATAACTTTGTCATTCTCCGTAATTGTGTATTTATGTTCTATTTTTTTTAATACTGAAAAAAAAGAGCAGGGCCGCGAGGCCCATGGCGGGCCGTGCCCGTTTGACATCTCTAGCTTCAATCTATATTTGTTCTCTCAATCTCGTTGACTGTTGGCCCTAATTTAATAGTCCAATTCTGTCATCTTATGGAGATGCCCTATCATCCACTTCTTCTATCAAACTAAGTATGACATGTTTCTTGGCGCCCACCATACAAAACAAAATTCTAAAATGTTAGCCATTAAATACATAGTGGATGTGGAATGAGGTGTGGATTTGCTTTCCACTTTTTATAGCTGCCCAAACTTGGCCCGTGTGGATTAGTTTGCTTGTTTGGTTAAAGGCCCCATAGTTGTCTGCATTTCGAGGTCCAAATCTTGCTTCTTTTTTACAGAAGTCCTTTACCTAGTGGATGAGTAAGATAATGATAGCAAAATAGTTTTGACTGACATGCATATTGTTTTTCTTCCAAATGAAAGATTTACTAAAGTTGGTTTTTAGAATTTTTCTTATTGTAAGGACACATGCTTCCACAGTTTGACTCCAGAAGCTCTGCATGGACTTGCATCATTGCGCATGGCGTTGGACAATTTCTCCTTCCCTCAGGTAAAATAGGAAACTTCAACCATACAAGTTTGGCTGTGTAGTTTATTCAAAGTATATGTATATAGATATATGACAACCAACTCCTGACATGCATACGCGCATGCGCTGGAGAGTCTCGAGTAGACGAGACATTTATTTTCTACTCTTTTAATTAGACAGTATCCAAAGAGAACCCCACCTACAGACAGTTCCGACTGCTGAGCTGAGAGTAGGGTGTGAAAATTAAGTAGATACGAGTAGGCCCAGCAGCAGCATTTAGCAATAAAGGGACCATGATCATATGCCACGTGGCACGATTCTAGCTTCGAGTGGGGTTTTCATGGAGAGAATGAAGGAGAAACCCTCAATGAGCTTAGGCGCCTCCTTCTCCACAACATTTGACCACTGAAAAGCGTTGACAAGGTTGCAGATTGCGTACGGGAGCTGTAGCTTCCCTACCTCCATACCCGCACAGGCTCTCATTCCGGCCCCAAAGGGCAGGAACGAGTACTGCCCTCTCTTCCCTAAGAACTCCTTCGATGACTCCATAAACCGTTCCGGGTTGAACCGCTCCGGTTCATCCCACACCTTGGGGTCGTAATGCAGAGCGTAGAGGTTCGCCAAAACGGTCGTCCCCTCAGCCACATGCAGCCCGTCCAACGTAGTATCTCTTGCAGCCTGGTGCGGTACAGCAAGTGGTGCAATGGGTTTCATCCGCATCGTCTCCTTCGCAACAGCCTGCAGATATTCCAGTTTTCCAATCTCTTCTACCTTCACTATCCCCTTCTCATTGCAGCTGGCGTTGTCTCTTATCTCTTGGTAGAGCTTCTGCTGCGGCTCCTGGTTCTGCATCAGCAGCCCAAGCGCCCACATGGTCGTCGACCCTGTGCTGTCCACGCCTAGGAGAAACACCTCGAAGATGCTGAAGATGGCTACTTCTCTCGGGAAGCTCTGTGAGAGGAGGAAGTGAGCGTAACAGGTGGGAGGTAGAGGGGAATCGAGGGGGCGTCCTATACACTCGTTAAGACGGCGCGTCACCTTCTCCATCTGCATGACGGCTCGTTTGACGCTAGGGAGGAAGCGGGCGGGTGGGAAGGTGTCGAGGATGCGACTGTCGTCGCTATACCTCAAGGCTTCTTCTAGCATCAAGTCCATGGTGGCATCAAATTCCTCGTCACTGAATTCGGAGCCGAAGCAGATGCGGGCGAGGAGCTTAATGATGGCTCGCCGGATGTGGGGGAAGGGCTTGACGACCCCTCCATTTAAATTGGCTTCCTTGATCATGTTGTTGATCATCTGTGCCATGTCGGATTCCTGGAAGGGCGCCTGGAGGGAGAGGGAGTGTGGGCCTAAAGCGCCATTTTGGAGGCCACGGCGGAGGCTGTGCCAAAGGGGACCGGCGTTGGAGCTTACGATGGTGCGGAAGTCGGCGAGGCTAGGCTTTAAGGTAATGGGGATCTCGCGGGAGGCGTAGTCAGCGGACTTGGAGACTAGGACCTCCCAGACCAAGTTATGGTCGCTGACTATAATAGTAGGTTGCCTGGTGCCGAACCAGACGGTCATGAGAGGGCCATAGACTTGGGCTAGTTTGTTGATGGCGACGTGGAACGGATCACCCCCTTTGAGGATTTGGTGCATGTTGCCTATTAGAGGCAGTCTGGTTGGGCCAGGAGGCCATTGGGTGGGCTTGCGACTGACCCTCTGCGTCTGTCGTCCCCGAAAGGCCATAAACACTGCAGCAGCGATGCCAATGGCAACAGCAGTCCATATGGCTTCCATATCTTTCTCACTTTCTCTGTGTGTGCTCTCACTTTGTTTTTGTGACTTGTGTTGCTACACTTTTGGGACCTATTTATAGGCAACATTCGGCTAAAACTTTCAAACATGGTGCAATAAGAGTGAGCGATTGGTTTCAACCTAATACAATCTGTGGCCCTCAAGTTTCATCTTTACCTTCTTTACCTACTCTTGTTTGCATCTTTAAAAAGAAGATACATGGATCATGTGTTAGTCCTATGACTTTAGATTAATCAGTGTTCCAATCAGCTTTAGATGCCAAACTCCTGGTACCAGGCCTGAAGATGACCCTTTCTTTAGCCTCCAGTTCTCCCTTTTTTTTTTTTTTTCCTGCATCCTTTTGGCTGGGCCCTTTCATCTAGCACCCCTTGGTTAGCTGAACTTAGCTGCTGGTTGAAATGGTATATGAAGAAGATCTGGTTGCTAGTAAGGCACGATGGGTAGCTTTGGAATCTGTTAGAACAAGGTGTTAAAGTGTTTTTTTTTTTTTCCGGGAAATTAATGACAAATAGAACGCAGAATAGATGGGCTACCCATCTTACTGGCCCTACTATACTGCTATGAACAAAAAACGTCGAAGTAAAGACAGGACGTAGGTGGTTCACATGACCACACGTGTAATAATGTCCACTTTAGGTCGGGTGATTTTTTTTTTCTTTATCCTATTTTTAAAAAATCTGGCTTGGATTCAGTTTTATAAAAGAAAAGTTTAATCCATTAAGGACTCTTATTTGGCTATTCAGTAAGAGAATTAAGGAAGCTCACTTTTAGTAAGATTTTTTTTTTATTTTATATATTTATATAAGTTGTTTTAGTGGTTTTCTAGATTCAGGGGTCGAGCAATGCCCTTGCTTTAGGCCCCCAAAAAATAAGGCCTAGTAGTATCACATCCTATTAAAATCATCTTTTCACATTCTAAAAAAGCATTAAAATTGCTGCCATAGTTTTTTCTCCCTAAAAACTAAGGCTCCATAATAGTAATTAGTATCACATCCCACTTAAGTTGTCTTTTCACATTTCAAAAAAGCATCAAAACAAGTGTCATCCTTCTTTTTGTCTTTATAGAATCTTTCTAAATTCCCACAAATCTCGACCTCCCTGCCACCTCACTAATGAGGTTTTTCAAATGAGCGTTTCTCCACCAACACTTTTCCATCGCATGTACTCTTAACTCTCTTACCCTCTATCTTTCTTATAGATTTCCTTTCTTTACAACTAATTTCTTTTTCATTTCTTTAAGGATTTTTTGATCTGGTTTTTTCTATTTTTTTAGTAATATATGTCGATATGTTTTGATAATATATGTGGGTATTTTTTATTATATATTTTTTATAATATATGCTAAGCATAACTCAAATATAATCCCTTTTTTTCATAATGAAAAAGCTGCATAAAATTCGAAACTCATCTACATCTACAATCTTTATAACCAATAACGATAAATCACTAAATCAGGTTCTATTGTTTTATGCTTTTAAGACTTTTTTAATTACAAGCTTATATTGTATGTTTTATTATAGTTAGTGTTCATTCTATTTGTAAATATTATTAGTTATAGTTTATAAATGATAAATATGTCTATTTGAAAATACAAATCCGACTACTAAAAAATTACAAAAAAAAAAAAAAAAAAAAACCAAAGAGAAGAGAATAGATAATTTGAGGTCTTATTTAGGATTATCGCTTTAGGCCTCAAATTGTCTCGAAACGGCTCTGTTTCTAGTTATCTCTCTCGACTAACAATATTAATTGCAAAGTACTTATTAACGATCATACATCATAGACTGAGTCAAAATGGAGATGAGAGAAAACCCTATTTGATAAAGGCAATTAATCAAAAAGTAGTATAGTATATAAAGATCAAATTCGAACCACTCATCATCATAAACCAGCGCACGTGAGTTGGGTTGAAGCTTACCCATTCCTTCTGACCTGATTACTAACGGCACGTTTGCGTACACAGCCTTTCCATTGAATGAGGAAATTATCACATTATCAATTTCCATAGAAATGGAAATCTGAGAAAAGGATTTCAGCGGGACTTGGAAATTCATGTTTGGTGTGAATTTTTCTCCTCATTGCATTAGTATTAATGTTGTTTGGTGTGACTGTGGATTCTTTATTAAAAATCAAAATTTCATACTTCGTGCAGGCTAAGACGTCACAAAATTAATACCAATCACAAAAATAATCATCATAGACATACCCAAGTAATCAAAGAAAAAAATATCATAATTCATTCAACATCAAATAATAATTTATTTTAAAAAATAAAAAAAAATGAATTGGGTTGGGGCGTTGGGGGGGGGGGGGGGGGGGGGGTTGCTACAAATGAGGGGGGTGGGGGGGTTTGGGGCATGCTACAGAGGTTGGTGTGTGGTACGAACTTTCTTGGTGGGTGGAGTTGGGGGTTGTAACAGGATTGGATGGGATGGGATGTGGAAGTGGACGGGGTGGCTTGGTCAGGTGGAGTTGGGACGTGCCTGTAGGGTAGGGTTTCATGGGTGAGAGGGGGTTGGGACTTGGCTGCAGGGAAAGAGAGAGACTAAGATGAAGAAGGGATGGGGTTGTGCACACGATGAAGAAGGGGTTCAGGTGGTTGCTGTAGTTGACGAACTGTGTATGGTTTTGGGTTGAGCTGAAAAAGAGTGAAGAAATGAGATTATGTAGGAGCGAGAAGTTTTTTTGAGGAAATAAAATCCCAATACACCCCATAGGAAATCAATTTCCAACATTAGTAGGAAAAATACTGATATTGCAAGAAATTTTTTCCTTGGAATTGTCCTGCACCAAACACATGAAAATGGACTTTCCACGGAAAACAATCCCCTTTCTTTATAAAAAAAAAAGAGTGTGACACAAACATTCCCTAAAGTGGGTTGAATTTGGTTGTCTTTTTTTATTATTTAAGTCACTCAGGTTGAGAACAATGGGTTGTCTAGCTGGTTTCGAATCTGGCTCTCACCCAGATGATAAGAGATTGATCTTTAGGTTTCTCCCGTGTCCATGGGCAATCAACTCTCGCTTGTGTTAGTGCTCTCATGGGTCTTAGTTCCATTGGCTAGAGAAATAATAAAACACATAAAAAAAAGAAAAAAAAGAAGAAAAAACTCTGAGGTGTAATAGAAACTCGACTAATTGCTCTAATCACCGAATACAACTCAATTTGTTAAGTTAATGACTCTAGTTGCTCTCTAGCTTTAATTAGCATAAGAAATGAACTATCATATATATGAATTGGAATTAACATTTTCAATCAGATTAATTAATATAAGTGGGTGGGATAAAGAGTTTAGTGGTGTATTAATTGTTACATATAGGGCTCTATCAGAGGACACATTTGCCGCCGTGTATGATTCTGGAATTGGATATTTCTTCAAGTGCTGGACGAAAATCGGAACAGCAGCAATGTATTCATGCATACTGGGCCTTGAAGTTAAAACTGCCACCAGGAAGGTTCCGTAACGGCGGTAACTCACGCGGATTTTTTTTTTTTGAAAAAGTCCACATGGACATACTGGGGGACCGAACTGTGGCCCGGTCCCCCCTCACAACTGTTGAGGTCTGGGATCCAACAGTTGTGAGGGGGGACCAGGCCACAGTTCGGTCCCCCAGTATGTCCATATAACACGTCTCAAGGGATCCAACAGTTGTGAGGGGGGACCAGGCCACAGTTCGGTCCCCCCAGTATGTCCATATAACACGTCTCATTTTTTTTTACCAGGTACAAGTTCACATGATCTATCCACATGATGTAACCCACATTTGTTGTGATAATCACTAACCCTATAAATTTATCAAGAAATGAACATATGCCGTTACTTAAAAATCTCTATTTTAGCTTTGATATTTTAACCATATATATAGATGATTTGAAGTTTTAGCCAAAAAAATTAGGGCCAAACCTTTTAAAGGACAAATCTTTATGGTTCAAAGACTGATGAATACAATTTTATTTCTCTAGTTTAGCTTCTTTTTTAGAAAGAGCTCAAGACTCAAAGAGATAACTTTTTCGGCCCGGAAAGAAAGAAAGTGATAGTGGTAAAATTGAAATGCAAAGGATGTGTTTGAAATTAAGCAATGACAATAGGAAAGGTCTAAATTCGAATAGGACTTACCCTAATCCAAATGCAGGATATGTCATCTAGATCCAATGAAGTCATTAGGATTGGGTCTATAGTTGTTAAGTTCGTTTGGACCTGTTTTGGTTTATCTTTAAACTGAAATGTTTCACCTAATTACACATTACAGCCTTTTAACTTGAGTTTTTGTTTTTTTTAAATACTAAAAACCAAAAAAGACACCTAAAAGCATATGGATCGGAAGGACGTACGACCAAATCTGCAAAATGTTATATAGTGACAAAATCTACCAGAAGTCATTTAATTAAAAACCATATCCAATGTAGGATTCGCATAAATTCCCCTAGATTACCCTTTCTTGGCACACACCAAAAAGGGATTCCAACACACAAGATTCCACCAGACATGATCTCACACTAATGTGGATTAGTCCGCCACAAGAATAAAATAATATTGATGATATGTTGTCCCTCTTCATGCTCCCACCATGTTACCCACACAATCTTGATTAGGGTCCATTTTTAAATCAAAGTCTCCTTAGAGTTTCGCCCTAAGAATTATCAAGATCCAAATCAAATCTAGTTCCAACAAGATTTTTCCTAGAATTTTGCTATGTGAGTAATGATAATAAAGTCAATCAAGTATTTTAGATGTGAGTAAGCCAACCGAAAAACCAACTTTGACCGAAGTGACAATTGGGCATAGTTGCGAATTTCGTTTTGGACGCCGTTTTGGTTTGGCATCCAAATGAAAAATCTAGTCTGATTCGGAAATTTGGTGAAACTTTTCGGACTTATATTTCAAAAAAAACATAAATTTAAAATTATATTTTCACATGTAGAAATTTCATTAGGAAGTTATTTTAAGTGGAATAATTCTTCTTCTTCTTCTTCTTCTTTATTCCTTTATTCTTCTCCTGCAGCCTAGCCAATGCTTTATGGTCCTGGCTTTTAAACCTTTGTAGCTTGTCTTCCCCAGCTCCCTCCTCTGCCGCTGATATCTGGAAGGTTATCTCTGAGGTTGGAGATGTGATGAGAGCCTAAAAGATACATTTTAGGCCCCTTAATGAGGACTTGATTATACCGTCGAAAGAGTTTAATTAGCTTAATTATGTTATTTTATTATTTGTAGATACTGCAGATGCAATGAGCGAAATTCAGAACTAAAATGGAAGAAATCCCACAAAGCATGACAAACCGGAGTTGCAAGTAAGAAAGCTGTCAAATATGAGAAGAGACTCAAATAAGAAAGCAAAGCAAGAGTCCAAACATGCCTTGAATGTCCAACATGGGTCCTACTCACCCCATAGCATGCCAACATGGAAGGTCTTCTAATTGCACCATTATTCTCAGAATTTTCAGAGGCAGCAACTTGAAATGGTCATCACTTTCAACTCGAGTGTTAGATTCGTGAAATCTATGTACTGTTGGAAAGCTCTTTTCGAGTAGATATCCGTGGAGCCCAAGATTGTATAAATCGGAGCTATATCGAGGGAGATATGACCTTGAGAAGTTCGCTGTGATGACCAATGGGCCCGGACCCGACGGGAATCCATCTCCTGCACGAATTAAAGACCTTTTTCACCCCAAAACTTATAAATAAGAGCCCAAACTCGTTTTTGGGGATATTCACACTTTGGGAGAAGGTCTGAAGAAGGTTTTGGAGCTTTTGGAAGCGTAGCCATGGCGATTTCATCAGAGATTCTTCGCCAATCATCTTCCATGCGTAACTAATTCCTCATCTTTGGGTTGCGATGAAGCCATAACCTTTTGTTTATGGTGATGTATAGGTTTAGGGTTTATTTTAAACGCTTTTGATTATATGACCAGATGTTAATCCATTGAATGGATTTTATGAATGCAATATTTCTTTCTTTGGTATTTTAATCTTGTAGATTTGAGTACTAAGTCATATAATGATGCTTGAATGAATGTGCTTGTTAGATTTAGGATAATCTATGCCATAGAGATAGGTTATGCCCTGATTTACATCCACATCCTTTATTTGTTGACTCTGAAGGTTTGTAACCAAGACGAGTCTCTGTAGCGTTGACAGTAAAACCCTAGGCCTATACTTGCCATTGTGCGAGGTTAGAGTGGATTCGTGCCCTTAGATCTTTTCTCTGATTGAATCAAAGTTGTCTTTAGTTTGTTAATTTAGAAATCATTAATTTGTTAATCAAAACCAATCAACCCAATACTTCGCTTTCTAATAGGATTAGTTTAATAATCAGAACTTTGTTTTCTAATAGGATTAGTTTAGGAATTAATTTAGGTAACAACACAACTTAGCCTTTTTGTCCCAGTAGATACGATACTCGGTTAACATCTTTGCTTCTTTCAAGCAGAGATAATAGCGGAAAATAAATTATATTTGAAACCCTGTTCTAGGATTGGTCAAGATGCATCTGAAAGAAAATGGGTAGCTGTCATCCTCTTCCATGGCATCTCTATCCCTTTAACTTTTGTAGAATGATGCCAAGCACAGCAATCGGAAGCCCACTCTTCAGCGAGCGAATGCCATCTTTGAGGACAAGATCAAAGGCATGATAATTTCTCTATCTCCTGGTACTGTTTTAATCTACCCTCCTCCCCTCCTGCGTGCTTTGGGGCTGGTATAACCTTCTGATAAGTCTCTGGTTGTATCAGTTTTTCTGTTTCTTTATTTGTTCTGCTACTGCTTTGTATAGCGTTTGTTTCTGGTTTTATCTTCTTGTGTTGCTGTTTCTTTGGTTGTAGCCTTTTGGCTTGGGGGCCTTGCACCCATATTTCTTCCCTCTTTTATTGATATACAATTTACCTTTAATAATAAAAAAAAATTTACCGAAAATTACAAAATCTGCCGAAAATGACTGAAATCCATTATAATTGACCAAAGTTTTCGAAATTGACCGAAATCTTAACTAAGAAGTTATGTAGGGTTGTTTCATCTATGTATGTAGACCGAAACGAAGTTCGTCCGAGACTAAACAAATTTCACAGCTATACAATTGGGTCATCAATGATGCATCAAAGTGCTTATGTATTGAGGGGTTTTAGTTATAAAGAAAAAAGCGCTCAAGACTTGAAGATTAGCATGAGAAATACGAAGCAGCATGTGATCATTTTTTTAAATCTATATTTGTTCTTGCATTATAGTATATCCTTGACTGTTGGCCCAAATTTATTAGTCCAATTCTGCCATCTTATGAAGATGCCGAATCATCCACCTCTTCTAATGATTAATACGATTGTATTTATAAAACAGAGCATGACTTGTTTTTTAGCGCCCTCCGATGTTAGAGATTTGGTGCATGTTGCCTATTAGAGGCAGTCTGGGTGGGCCAGCAGGCCATTGGGTTGGCTTGCCACTGCGCCGCTAGCGTCGCCCAAATGCTATCAGCATTGCCGCTGCGAAGCCCATGACAATAGCAGTCCATATGGCCACCATATCTTTCTCAACTTCTCTATGGGTGTGCTCTCACTTTGTTTTTGTGGCTTGTGTTGCTACACTTTTGGGACCTATTTATAGGCAACATTCGGCTAATATGACACATTTTCTACCCTTCTAGAAATGGGAACCTGGACTGGTCTCTGATTTTGTTAAATTTCACCAATCCTCAATCTGCGATAGTACTCAATAATAATGGTAACAAGTTCTTTCACTTTTAGATGACTACTGGAAAAGAAAGTAAACACAATTTGAAAGGGACATTAAAAAGAAAGAGACAAACTACATAAAAGGATATCCGACAAGAAATATATTTTTAGAACAACATAAAACCATAGTTCTTAGGGTCCGTTTGGTAATTTACTTTTAAAATAAAGTGGAGTGAAGTGAAATGAAAAGAATGAATAAAATATAAGTGAGTTATGATGATATTTTGTTTTTAGTTGTTTGAAATGGAATATTTTTGACTTTTTGTATGGGGAAATGTAGATTTTTTGTCTTTTAGTGAGTAAATGTAGTTGCTTTTTGACTTTTTTTGGAAAAGATGGAAGGAATTTTTGTAAAAAGTGTTTTTGATGGGATGTTTAACTTAACTTGACTTTATTAGTAAAATTACCAAACGGGCCCTAAGGTAATTCAATCAAACGTAAGGAATATAAATTTACAAGGGCTGTACAAAAAACCCAGTATCACCGCAAAATTGAATCGAACCGACCGAATCGGGTGGTTCGGATCAGTTTTATCTTGATCGGTTTGATCAACGGTTTGAGAATCATAGAAATCATCTTACAACAGTAGGTTATCAGTTAGAACCCACGGTTAACCGCTTAAACCGAACCGACCGTATGTATTAACTTGAGTATTGAGTTTTGACTATTTTAGCCTTAGGGGAAATGCTTATATGTTCTACTTGCATGTTACATGTTTGATGAAAGTTTTACAAGAAGTGTGCATTATTGGGTTTTTAGTAGTGTTGCCTAAGGGATTGGTTTGACTTAAGAGAAAGTGAACTATGAAGAGACTCATCTCAATTAGTTCAAAATTGAGGCTACATTCCACTTGAACCCATCTTGTTGGAAGAAAAAAAAAAAAAAATTAGTTCCTTTTGTGTTGAATTCATTAGTCTAGATCAAGCAATGTAGTCTAGTCCAAGTTTTATGTAAAGAAATAGGTACGTACCTAATCATTTTGTTGATGTATTTTACTAGAAGATTTGAACTACTTCAGCTCATTGGCCCGAAAAGTTAGCCGGACCTGGCCTGATCCATTCAATCATGTGACCGGATGATGGTTGGAAAGAATTCATATATCTTTTGATGTATGCTTCCTTGGTTGAAGCGAATTATGAAATATATTTTAGTGTTCATTACAGCTTCTCCTCATTCCATTTGATGGACCAAGTTTAAACTGTAGTTTTTTTTTTGTGAAAATTAAATTAAATTAAATTAAAAAAATCATAACCAAACCAAACCGAACGGATTTAGTTCGGTTTGGTTTGAGCACCTGGGAGGTTCTGTTCGGTTTGGGAATATAGAAAATCGATGGATTTGGTTTGGTTGATGGTTTCCCATCTAAATCGATCCGAACTGCCCATGTGCACCCCTAATATTTACCCCTAACGGTATAAGCTAGCAATGCTGCTTTCTCTTTGTGGTCAAACTCCAATAAAGAGTAAAACAATTTACACCAACCCATCAAGGAGTAGAAAAGAAAAAAGAATAATGAAGCAATTTCAGCTATAAGTGTTCACCATAAACTGAAAATAGGCAAGGTTACAAAACGAAAAAAGATGTGATAGATGTTAAAAGAGATACATGCTAACATGCCAACATAAAATCATGTTCACAAACAGTTCAAAAAGTTTCGTTATCAGTTTAGATTTACAAAAAAAGAAATAGAAAGCCTTTCTAGAGAGGGATTTGATTTGGGGTTCCGGGATTGGATTGGGATTTAGAGTGTTTTTTTCTTTTTTCTTTTTTTCAAAGGGATTCAGGGAAAAGAGATAAGGGTGATGGTTTAAGGATTTAGGGGTTAGGATTTAAGGGCTGCGATTAGGTATTAAAAGTCACGAAAAGAGGACTAGGACTTAGGGATTTAGGGTTTAGTTTATGGATTTAAGATTTAGGGAAATGGGATAAGGGTTAGGGCCTAGGGATTGGGATTGGGAGACTATTTTCATTTGGTGCCTAACGGGTGCATGGACCAGACGAACCATAGCCCTCTGTGGGCTTTTTGTAGATCAAGGTGGGGTGTGCCCCTACCCACTATCGATGATCTATGAGATTTTCTTTGGCCATTTTTAAGGACAAAGAAGATAATATATTAAACACTAAGTATTCAGAATACAATTAACCATCCTTACTACCTACATAACACAAAACATATTAAAAGATGCCATAAATCCATCATATCAGTATCTACGAAGTGTCGGTGGGTGGACTCTGTACATTGGTTGTGGTTAGTGGGAAGATTTTTGTTGGGGAGATGCAAAACTTTTCCCCTTCCTGCCAGTCACTTTTAGGAAAATTAACAAAAACGAAGGATGTACTATATTATACAAGAAACTACTACAAATGTTATGGAAGAAAAATAAAGAGAGCAAAAGTAAATAAAATTAAGGGATAATAGCAGAAAACCTACATGTACTTTGCTCAAAATGCAGACCACCCCCATAGGCTTTGGTATTTTGTACTAAACCTACCTGTATTTTAAATCACAATGCAAATAGAGATGGTCATGACGGAAAATATAGAATGACGAATTTACCCCTCCATATATAAGATGTGTCTTGCCGTTTTTTTTTATCATTTTCTCTTTTTTCACTTACGGCTAGGGTTTCCTTCTCCCCAAAGTCCCGCTTCATCTGAATCCAATACCAAAACCTTAATTTCCAAATGCCCAAGTCCAAGATTCCAACTTTCCTCTCCTCCTTCATCTTCCTCCTCCTACTAGGGTTTCTCAATCTCACCCACTCCTCCTCCATCTTCCTCTTCCTACTAGGGCCAAGTGGAAGAAGAAGCGCATGAGGAGGCTAAAGAGGAAGCGTCGAAAGATGAGGCAAAGATCCAAGTAGTTTATTGGATAGAGGGAAGAATCTTCCTACTTCATAACAAGGTCATAGGTTGTAGGGCTCTTTCTTTTTGTTACTTTACCTTCACCAGAGGTTAACATAAAAGAGATGTCACCTGCCTAATGGTCTCTCTCTGCCATTGTTACTTTTCTAGTTTCTCTCGTCCTGATTGCAACTTCCATTTTTGGTTCCCTGCTCGATTAAAACAGAAGGCTATGGTATGTGGCCTGCTGGAGTCCATGAAGTGACTTGCTTTCACAGAATTTTGATGAAGGAGGAGATGTCCCCTGCCTAATGTTTTGTAGCTTTATCAATTTGCTTAGACACTTTAATCATTTGTGCGTTTTTAATATCATGAGGATGACTGAGAGGGTTTGAGATCAAGGGGAATCATTTTTGTGTTTTTAATATCCTGAGGATGTCTAAGAGGGTTTGAGATCAAGGGGATGGATTTTGAGAAAGACACTTAGGTTTTTGCCATATTAGAAAAAAATTCAAAATCAGAGATCTAGATCTTTCCATATATTGAATCCATAGGTTACTGAAAAGAAAAGAAATGATGAGAATGGTTAAGGAAAAGAAGCCCTTTAAACACCAATAATTTGATAAAAAAAATTTGTACATAAAAAAAGGAAAAAAAAAATCTTTTAAAGAAGATAATATACCAAAAATGTAGATGGATTGGACTGATTGGTGTTAAAAACCTTTTAGAAGACTCCATGATTGAAACCCTAACCCACATTTCCAAAATCATGACTAGAATAAATCATCCTCTGTAATGATCTAATAAAATAATAGCAACAGAAATTATTTACGAAAAGCACATAAGGATCATAGAAGTCATGATGTAATTCTTGGTTTAGAGAGCTTTTAAAGGCGGACAAAATGCATTTAAATCATTTAATTTTTTCCCCTTTTTGCAATATAGATGGGGAGATGCATATCAGAAATTATTTATAAGTGGATGAATTCTTATTTGCAATGAAAAATACAAATTCCTATTCTTACATCAAGGTGCACAAAGTATTAATAAAGACTATCTATAATGTCGTTTCACATCATTAAAAATAATTGACCATTTGACCTATTTTTTTCCATCTCAATATAATTTAGACAAAATATTATTTAGAAATTATATTATTTTTAATCTTATAAATTATATTGCCCGTGCTAAGCACGGACGTATTTTGCTACTTTTAGTAAGATAACTAACTCTATCTCTATCTCCCTGTATGGAGGGAAGTGAGCATCTTAGATAGATACATACGATACGAAATATTATTTTGTTTTCTTTTACGGTTGAGAGACATCACTAAAACAATCAAAACTTTTCAACTTATAAAAAAAGGTGGACCATATGGCCTTTACCTTCTTCTCCAATTATTTTGCATGCTCATGCACGTGGGATCCTAAATGAAAAATCACAACAAAAAAAAAATCTCAATAATTTGGGATTACATCTGACTTGCTTGATCCCAAGTTGTGGTAAAGGAAAACTGAAATCGAGCAGTGATGCTCCACACATGTGATACATGTCCAACGAGCAGATACTATTTGATCTGAAATTCTCTGGAGTGGGACCTGTTTGGTCATGGTACATCACAGTCCTCATTAATAACAAATCGTGCCCCATCACTACAGAGATTTTTTTCTTTTTCTTTTTTTTTTTTTCTGGCTATAAGGTTAGTGTATATTGAAGGAAGAGAAACTGGGCAAAAACCCCCAAAACAGAGACAAAACAGAGACAATAGCCAGAACAGGGGAACTAAACTAACCAAACAGACAAAACTTAACAAACATAGAGCCAATTAACCATACCTAATAGGACTAGGATGGGGTGAACAGGCAAAGGATGTCTCAAAGCTGGCTGGGAGCAAACCAAACCTTTCATACGATCCAGGAAGAGTAGAGTAGAAAATTGGTGATACTAACTGTATGTCAATTGATGGTGATCAGTTAAATGAGTTCAAGTGGCAGCCTAATTTTGTGGGTGCTTCCCTCCACCAAAAAAGAAACATGTCCTAACTTCCTGATTTAATATGTTTGAAACCCTCCTTTTCTTGATAGGACCTCCACAATCTCATGAGATGTAGGGAGTAAACTTGAGTAGTTTCTGAAGAAAATTATGTAGACTGCCTTTCTTTTTCATGAATTCCACTCAATCTTTCATTAGGGAAAAGCATTCAAATTTATCCAAGAAAGAAGGAAATTATTCCAATTCAAACTTAACCTTACTCAAACCAAGTATATATTATCTCCTAATATCTCTAACAGTTTCTTCAGTGTTTAAACAATTTGTCGCGATTCTTTTATTTCCAATGCAGTTATTGTATTTTAAGAAAATGTATTGTGCGTGATTTTTTTTTCAGTATTTTTGAGGCCACGTTCCTCTAGATGAATGGATGGGAGTGGTAACAAGAGATAAATATTATAGGATTAATATGCGTGAATTAATATGATTTTATTTTATTTTTGCATTTATAAATACGTCAGAATATGTCACCCTAGTTGGAGCCAGTCCTAATACGAACGGGACGTATGTGTTGGTTTAACAAAGTAAATTTGTTTCCACTGGATAAACAGCTTCATTCAAATTAAAGCAACATAGACTCTTTTCCATGTTAAAAATTTGAAATGGATTGAATGTAAACATATTTAGATCCATCTCGGTCCTAAGTAGATACATATCAGGCAATCTATCACGATCTATAATCATTATTCAGTGCGGGTCCCTCCAAAGCAGGTCTTGGAATGATCCAAACTGGAGAAAGACCTAGCTAATTAACCTTTGGCAATGGTAAAGTCTCGAAACTTTAAGTGTGTATTAGCCTAGTTAATTACATTGTTAGTCAATTAAGTTATTTTAAGAACCAAATAAGCACGATTTAATGTTAGAAATGTGTGTGCGTACTTTTGTCGAGATTCGCATACGTGATATGTTAGACCATAGTAGAGGTAGTGTGTAATTTTCAAAAAGTTTGAGAGGTTTTTTTTCGTAATTTTAGATTTTAGGATTTTGGCACCGTTGGATAGATATATGTTTTAATTTCATTAATTAACTTCAGTCTTTTGTATCAAATTGATCTGAGCCCTACATCATCTTCAAAAGTGGATCAAAGTGTTTTGATTAAAAGTGGGTTTAAGTACAGTTTTCTAAACTTCATTTCATGTTTATCCCCATCGTTGCACTCATTTCCTTCATTTGACCGAATGAACAAAATCACCATTTTCACGTGCCGGCTTTTTGTAGTTGTCTGTTGTTGATGACGATTTCCGGTCAAGTTTTGGAAAATTAGAGCCCTGGCTATTGGTTCTTTCAACTCCTATGTCATCTGCTATTATTAGATTTTTCATGTCTGCTTGCGTTATTGAACATCTTATTGTGTTAAAATCTTTTGACTATCATGGCCTGACTGGTTTTGCTCTCTCTTTCCTGGCAACCTGTGGCCCACGACATAATTCCATCAGCTTGGATGGTCCAGGCCAGGTTTTGATGGGAACTCAGTTATCATGACATAAGCCCAATTTGTTGTTCTTGGTTTGCTTGACCTGGAAATCAGATTTGGGGATTCTACTGGGCAATGTATTGTTAGCTTTCGGCCTTGGCATTGGTCTATGAACTTTAGCCCAGTACAGCAGTAATGGTGGGTGGGCCGAGGTCAACTTGCCTTGTAGGGGTGGAAATTACTGACCTGACCTGTGGGTCAAACCCTCTCCCGACATGTGATTCAGGGTTTAGGTTAATCTTTTCTAAATTCTAGGTTGGGTTAGGGTTGAAAACTTGTAGGTGATTAATGAATAGGTTGGAATAAGATTCGGCCAGTGGTTGAGATTCATTCTGCCAACCTGACTCAACCCAACTCACTGCATGTTAGTGAAAAAAAAAAAAAACTCTCATTGCATGTCAGCCCAAGAACCAAACCTGATAATTTAGGGTTTTGGTTGACCCACTTTGTTTGCATATTTCCTTACTCTCATTCCTAAATAGCAGTCTCCAGCTTCTTTTGATGACTTCCGTCCAATCAGCCTTTGAATTTTTCATATAAAATCATTTCTAAAATCTTGGCAAAAAGGCTTTCTGACATCCTTCCTCTCTTAATTTCAAAGCACCAAGCTGCCTTTGTTAGGGGGAGATCCATTCATCATCATGTGGCTCTCGCTCATGATCGCTGCCAAAAATTGAATTCGATAGTCAGTGGTGGATCAGTTTGTTTGAAGCTGGATATCTCTAAGGCTTTTGACAAACATCAATGGAATTTTCTTTTCAGAGCCCTTCAGTTTTTTTTGTTTTTCCTTGGATTGGATCAACTTGATTAGAGAGCCGGTTAGTACGGGTAGAGGTTCATTTCTGATTAATAGAATCCCTTGTGGTTTCTTCGGGTTTTCTTCAGGAAAATTAGAAATTGCTTTTCTAATCGTGCCCAAAGTTCTTGTTTTAATCCTAATTAAATTAGACAACCTTAAGCACGACATAAGAGCTTTTTAAAGGACTCAATGACTATTCTAATGATAGACCTCATTTCTCAAAGTTCTGAGTTAGAGATTATTATTGAGAGAATTCTTCTCTAAAGATTTATTAAGGAGTTGTACTGCCAAGTTCTTTAGCATCCTTTGTAGAAGATTGTCTTCATGCGTAGAAGATTTAAGGAGTCAAACGCTGGATTGATTCTATTGCAATCAACGGTGTGAAGTCGTTGAAGCATGAAGTGACAGAAGGTAATTTCAGTCTTTAAATGGGGGATATGATCTGGAGAGGAAATCTAATTTTTTTGTAATTACAAGATTTATAATATTTGATTGTTGATCTAGTTTAAATCGGTGGTTTTTCACCCGGTAAGGGTTTTCCATCTTAAATTTAGTGTTCTTGTGGTGTGTGCTTGTGTTTTTATTTCCGCTATATATTGTTTATTTCTGCACACTTTTGGGCTGATTTATTGAATAGAACAATCTAGAGATCGCAAACCCCTAAAACTTTCACCCTAGCTTATCCATTTTTGGTACACATGCCTAATGGGATTCCAACAGACATGCTCTCACACTAATGTGGATCAGCCCACCACAAGAACAAAATAATATTGATGATATGATGTCCCTCTATATGCTCCCACCATGTTACCCTCACAATCTTGATTGGGGTCCATTTTTAAATCAAAGCCTCCTTAGATTATCGCCCTAAAGATTATTAAGATCCAAATCTAGTTCTAAGAAAGTTTTTCCTAGATTTTGTGCCATGTGAGTAATGATAATAAAGTCAATCAAGTATTTTAGATGTGAGTAAGCCAACCGAAGAGCCAACTTTCACTGAAGTGAGAATTGGGCATAGTTGTGAATTTCGATTTGGACACCTTCAAATGAAAAAACTTGTCAGATGCGGAAATTCGATGAAACTTTTCGGACTTATATTTTAGAAGAAATATAAATATAAAAATATATATACTCATGTAGAAATCTCATTGGGAATTTGTTTTAAGTGGAATAATTCTTCTTCTTCTTCTTCTTTATTCCTTTATTTCTGCTTGAAAGAGGGCTTAGAGTTGATGCTTAAAAAAAAAAAAAAAACCGCAATAAGTCCTCTTTTAATATTACTTTTACCGAAAATTACAAAATCCACCGAAATTGATTGAAATCCATTGAAATTGACCAAAGTTTTCAAAATTAACTGAACTCTTAACCGAGAAGTTATGTAGGGTTGTTTCATTTCGGTATGCAGACCAACACGAAATTTCCCTTAAATTTCCTCCGAGACAAAACAAATTTCACGTCTACGCAATTGGGTCATCAATGATGCATCAAAGTGCATATGTATAAAGGGGTTTTAGTTACAAAACAAAGGCGCTCAAGACTTGAAGATTAGCGTGAGAAGTAGCAGCATGTGATCACTTCTTTAAATAAAGGGAACTTTCATGGTGGCTACAATCTATATTTGTTCTTGCATTATAGGATCTTGTTGACTGTTGGCCCAAATTTAATAGTCCAATTCTGTGATTTTATGGAGATGCCTAATCATCCACTTCTTCTAATGGCTAATACGATGGTATATATCAACCTAAGTATGGCATGTTTCTTAGCACCCTCAGATGCAAGAGATAACTCTGGAATGTTACATAAGGCGTGGATTTGCTTTCCATGTTTTATAACTATCCAACATTGGCCCGTGTGTATTAGTTAGCCTGTTGGGTTAAAGGCCCCCTAGTGGATGATTAAACATACTGATAGCAAAATACTTTTGACTGGCATATTGTTTTATTTATTTATTTTTTTTCCAAAATGAAAGATCTACTAAAGTTGGTTTTTAGAATTTTTCTTATTGTAGGGCCACTGTTTGACTCCAGAAGCTCTGCATGGACTTGCATTATTGCGTATGGCGTTTGACAATTTTTCCTTTCCTCAGGTAAAGTAGGAAACTTCAGCCATATAAGTTTGGCTGTGTAGAACCCAGTCCTGACATGCATAGGCGGATGGGCTACACTAGACATTTGTTTTCTAATCTTTTAATTAGACAGTATCCAAAGAGTACCCCACCTGTAGAGTGTAAAGGGACCATGATCATATGCCACGTGGCACGATTCTAGCTTCGAGTGGGTTTTTCATGGCGAGAATGAAGGAGTAGTCCTCGCTAAGATTAGGCTCCTCGCCCTCCACAGCATTTGACCAGTGGAAAGCGTTGACCAGGTTGGAGACTGCGAACGGGAGCTGAAGCTTCGCTACCTCCATACCCGCACAGGCTCTCATTCCAGCCCCAAAGGGCAGGAACGAGTACTGCCCTCTCTTCCCTAAGAACTCCTTCGATGACTCCATGAACCGCTCCGGCTTGAACCGCTCCGGTTGATCCCACACCTTGGGGTCGTAATGCAGAGCGTGGAGGTTCACGATAACGGTCGTCCCCTCAGCCACATGCAGCCCGTCCAACGTAGTATCTCTTGCAGCCCTGTGGGGTACAGCAAGTGGTGCAATGGGTTTCATCCGCATCGTCTCCTTCACAACAGCCTGCAGATATTCCAGCTTTCCAGCCTCTTCTACCTTCACTATCCCCTTCTCAGTGCAGGTGGCGTGGTCTCTTATCTCTTGGTAGAGCTTCTGTTGCGCCTCCTGGTTGTGCACCAGCAGCCCAAGCGCCCACATGGTCGTCGACCCTGTGCTGTCCAATCCGAGGACAAACACCTCGAAGATGCTGGAGATGGCTACTCCCATCGGGAAGTTCTGTGAGAGGAGGAAGTGAGCGTAACAGTTAGGAGGTGGGGGGGAGGAAGCGAGGTGGGGTCCTATACACTCCTCAACACGGAGCTTCAGCTCCTCCATCTTCATGACGGCGCGTTTGACGCTAGGGAGGAAGCGGGCGGGTGGGAAGGTGTCGAGGATGCGACTGTCGTCGCTATACCTCAAGGCTTCATCAGCCAAAACGTCCACGGTGGCTTCAAAGTCCTCGTTACTGAAATCGGAGCCGAAGCAGAGGCGGGCGAGGAGCTTAGTGGTGGCTCTCCGGATGTGGTGGAAGGGCTTGACGACCCCTCCATTTAAATTGGCTTCCTTGATCATGTTGTTGATCATCTGTGCCATGTCGGATTCCTGGAGGGGCGCCTGGAAGGAGAGGGAGAGTGGGCCTATAGCGCCATTTTGGAGGCCACGGCGGAGGCTATGCCAGTGGGGACCGGCGTCGGAGCTGACGATGGTGCTGTATTCGGAAGTGGCAGGCTTGGCGGTGGAGGGGATCTCGCGGGCGGCGTAGTCAGGGGACTTGGAGACTAGGACCTCCCAGACCAAGTTATGGTCGCTGACTATAATAGTAGGTTGCCTGGTGCCGAACCAGACGGTCATGATAGGGCCATAGACTTGGGCTAGTTTGTTGATGGCGACGTGGAACGGATCACCCCCTTTGAGGATTTGGTGCATGTTGCCTATTATAGGCAGTCTGGGTGGGCCAGGAGGCCATTGGGTGGGCTTGCGACTGACCCTCTGCCTCTGTCGTCGCCGAAAGGCCATAAGCACCGCAGCAGCGATGCCAATGGCAACAGCAGTCCATATGGCTTCCATATCTTTCTCACTTTCTCTGTTTGCGCTCTCACTTTGTTTTTGTGGCTTGTTTTGCTACACTTTTGGGACCTATTTATAGGCAAGATTCGGCTAAAACTTTCAAAAATGCCATCAATCCATCATATCAGTATCTGCTGAAAGTAGTAAATATTCTCTCTCATGTATTTTTGAGAGGATTTCTATATTGTATACATAGAATAACTTTACAAGGATGAGGACTGTTGTTGATAAGATATAGATCCTGAATATCAGGTGAAAATCATGTATTCAAATATTTAATTCCTTATTTGGGTCTATCTTTTGAATCATTTGAATCTCTATCCATTGCATGGTTGTAATGCTTATCTTGTGTGCCAACACCCCCCTTCAAGCTAATGGGTCGTGAGCGAACCATGAGCTTGTCTCTCGAAGCAAGGAAAAACGATGCGATGTGAGTCCTTTTGTGAAGATGTCCACCAATTGATCGATGGTAGAATTAAAGCGAACAATAAGTTCTTTTCGCAACACTATTTCCCCTAATATAGTGATAATCAACTTCGATGTGCTTCGTCCTTGCATGAAAAATGGGATTAGAAGCTAATGAGATCGCACCAATATTATCACACCATATAATTGGAGTTTGAGTCATAGGAATGTTCAAATCTCTGAGTATATACAGTATCCAAGACAACTCAGCCGCATAATGCGCTAGAGAGCGATATTCTAACTCCGTACTAAACTTAGCAACTGTGGGTTGTTTCTTTCACTACAAGAAATTTAGGCTATTCTGACGAAATCTGATGAAGAATTTTTTTTTTGTCTTAAAAGAACACTCAAAGGGGACGAAATATAAATTTTGTCGTCTATTTTCATTTTTTTCAAAAGTATTGGAGACGAAAACAAAATTTCGTCTACAAAAATAAGGCGCCAACTTGTTTTGTGTTGGCGCCAATTATTTTAGCTCATTAGAGATGAAAATTGTTGTCACAAAATATTTTTTTTTTTGCGACGAACGTAATTTGTCACCAATAAGGATAAGTTATGGAAGACGAACATATTTCGTCACCAAAATAAGGCGCCAATTTCATTTGCTTTGGCGAGGATTATTTTAGCTCATTGGAGACGAACATTTTTGTCACAAAATATAATTTGTTTTTGTGACGAACTTAAATCGTCACTAATAAGGATAAGTTATGGAAGACGAAAATATTTCGTCACTAGAATAAGGTGCCAATTTCATTTGCGGGCGCGAATTATTTTAGCTCATTGGAGACGAAAATTTTTATCACAAAATATAATTTGTTTTGCGACGAACGTAATTCGTCACCAATAAGGATAAGTTATAGACAACGAACATATTTCGTCACCAAAATAAGACGCCAATTTCATTTGCTTTGGCACGAATTATTTTAGCTCATTAGAGACGAAAATTTTTGTCAAAAAATATAATTTGTTTTTGTGACGAACATAATTCGTCACTATTAAGGATAAGTTATGGAAGACGAAAATATTTGGTCACCAAAATAAGGCGCCAATTTCATTTGCGGTGGCACCAATTTCGTTCGCACTTGAGCCTATTCCTCTCTTATAAGTATTGCTTTGGAAAAGCCTTTAAAATGACTAAAATGGGCCCCCAAGGCCCTAACGTCCATCCCCCTCCCCCCCCCCCCCACCCCAATCCAACGCCCCTTTTCCAAAACCCATTTCCCCCTTTGTCCCTCCATCTATCCCGGTCTCTCTTTTCCAAAACCCTTTTCCAGAAGAGGAGAGAAGAACCTTTTTCCCCATTTTCCAAAATCCTTTTCCAACATCTCCCACCCATCGTCTCAAGCAGCAGGCCCATGGCTCATTGACCCCCATCAATCATCATCACCCTCCATCAACACACGCAGTGCAGACCCATCCTCGATCAATGATCCCTCTCATCTCTACTTCTCTCAGTCTCTCTCGCCTAGAATTCCCAGATGCAGCCACCATCACCAATCACCATCATTTGTGCCCATCATCCTCCATTCAGGAGTCCGCCACCGCCAGGTACACCTACCTCTCTCAGTCTCTGCTACTGTGAGAACTTGGTCCGGGCGGTACCTTTAACCACGGGGCGTAGCGTGTCAACCACGGGCTTCAAACGGTGAGTCTCCGTTAGCCCACATCAGAAATATCCAAGTCCTGACCTTGGGCTTATAAGTCAAACCCCATATTAACTTAGCATGAGGCTTTTCACTACAAGAATTTGCATTTTTACCGGCGTTTTTTGCCGGCGAAATAATTAAACGCCGGGAAAAGTGTAACTTTTGCCGGCGAAATAAGCTTTTTCGCCGGGAAAAGTTTTACTTTTACCGGCGAAATTATTTCGCCGGTAAAGGTTCAGCTTTGCCCGGCGAACTCAGTTTTTCGCCGGCAAAGGTTATGTTTTACCGGCAAAATATTTGTGTCGCCGGCAAAGACTATAGTTTTTGCCTGCGAAATCCCTATATCGCCGGCAAACGTCAATTTGCCAAGGGCAAAATTATTTTCTCATTATTTTTGTTATGGAGGAATAAAAGCTAACTGGCGCCTTCAAAATCACTTCGGCCCTAAAAATATGTTGTGCCCGCGCCATTTTCCATTTCCCGCGCCCACTCAAGTGCATACCATTACCAGCGCCCCCTCTGCCTCATCTCAGTCCCTCATCTCTCTGACCCTCTCTCGCCCAGCAATCCCTCATCTCTTTGACCCTTTCTCGCCTGTCATCCCTCCATTTCCTTCTCCCTCACGACCTCAGCCCTCTCCTCCATCTCCCAGGAGACCTACGCTCCTCCATCTCCCAGGCGACCTGCGCTCCTCCATCTCCCAGGTGCAGAAGCTCCTCCATCTCCCAGGCGACCTGCGCTCCTCCATCTCCCAGGCGCAGAACCCCCCTCTCCTCCATCTCGATCACCCTCTGCATCTCTCTCGGTGTGCCACCTCTTCTGTTTTTCTGATTTATGGTTTTGTTGATTTGAGCTTACTGGTGCTCTTGTATTTCTTCATTTTTCTAGTGGTAGAAATAGAAAGGAATGATCTTGCCGTGTCTTATCTTGTTATTTCAAAGGAATGGTTTGGCTTCTGTGAAGTGCTGCTACTTGGAAGTGGGCTGGTGTTGGTTTGGGGACAAAGAAACAAGGGTTTAGGGTTGTGATTTGTGTTTGGCTACTGTGTATTGGATAGATGAGTTATGTGGTTGGTGTATCAGGGGCAATGAGTTGTCGGCCAATATGTATTGGGTTTTATGAGTTGTCGGCCAATATGTATTGGGTTTATCTGGACTGAAATTCGGTGTGCCTTGCGTTTGGGCCCGATTGAAATTTTAAAGTGGGGGTTGCATCAAACAGTTTTTCCTTTTAATGCCATTTGATCTGTGTTTTTGAGTAATTCCTGAATATTTTCAGTATTGGTCTGTCTATTCGATCACACATTATCTTGATTCTTGAAGCTCTGGAACTTAAACTATATTGTCAATTTGAACTGTGGACTGCTTCTGTGTTCTAGAGAAATGAACAAATTATTTCTAGACTCTCTCTCTCTCTCTCTATGTGGGTGTGTGTTTATATGTTTTCACTTAAACACAGGGGCGCTTTGTGGGCAAGTCAAATATGCATGCATGAAAAGCTACAGTTCAAATTTTGTTTGATTTGTTTTGGTTGATGAATACCTCATTTCTTTTATTGACAGGTGTGAAATATTCTGAAGGAGTGCCAATGTATCCTTTATACAGGCATCTTGCATCAACTTTACACGATTGTATGACCTCTGGAACTTTTTGTAAAGCATCCAACACAATGGCACAGAGTCAGGAAAACGAAGTTTTGAATCAGAAAGAGAACGAATGGAGTAAGCTGATTATGGATAAGGGATCTGAACTGATAAAAGTAAGATAACAAGTGTTATGCGATCTAAATATGTTCTTCAGACTATTGGTTGGAAAGTGCATGTTTTAGTTACCACAATATCAATGAACTTGTGCTTTGTTAGTTGGTGAAGGCAGTTGGTTTTGAGCTTCATGTCCAGGAACCTTTTTTCTCACAACTAAGAGGTAATACATAACCATTGATCAATCTAGTTACTTTTTCCTTACTATGATGAAGATTTTATGGGAGCCCATGCTGTACTTTCTTATATGGGTAAATTTGATATTGGTTGGCTTGGACCGTGGTAAAAATTGTGTTAGAGATTTGTCACTGCCAGTCATATGCTTATTTCCAACTTTTCCATTCACGGATATTGCCAGATATTTGAATATTTTGTTGTCTGAGTGTACACGTAAATGTTTTCCCCCTTTCGAAAACAAAAGTTGGCCTAAATGTATGTTTTTCCAGATGTATTTAAACACCATTGGTTTGTTTCTGTCTGTGATTTTTATCATTGACCAACTTAATTACTGAGTAATCTGAATGTGCCTACAGCTGGTCTAAAAACAATAGAAGGGAGATGCGCTGTTGGTGACTCTAACCGGTAAGAATAAAGTGCCTGTGTATGTGTGCATGCTTTAATTGGAAATCATGTTTACAGATTTCCCAACATAATTACCATAATTTTCCATTTAGAATAAAACTGTATTTTGGTTGGAAGCTTGCAATCTATACAGCTAGATTTTTACTGAGGGTTAAATCTCCATTTACTTGTATATCTCTTATTTATTTCTGCTAGTATTCAGATCTGAAAGACATTTGTTGGCTAGATTCTGTAGTACCTATTTAATGTTATACTATTTAGAAAGATATCAATTCAGATTAGAAAGTGAGACACAATAATAAACCAGAAGCCAAATTCCTGCAACTACCAAAATCATCTTCGGCTAACAATGTTCTCTGTGGTGAACTAACTAACCCCTGACTATGTTTGCCTCTCCATGATCGCAACCAACATCATGCAACAGAGTTGGAAGATGCTCATTGTTGCAACCGCAAGGTTCTGGGTTCAGGTCAAGTGTTAAAAAGTTTTGGGTAGTTTGTATGAGATTGTGAAGTCAGGATGCTGTGCCATTCAGCATTAAAGGGTACAGGGTACTAGTGTTTGTTTTTAATGTCACAGCAAGTCATCAACACACATTCTACATTTTAATGCATTAGTTATAAATTTTCTATTTTGATAGTGGTTATAGTAATCCAAACATAAGGTAAGTCATTTGAGTCCCAGTGTCCTACCCTAGTAAGTGCTTGCAGACACTAATGTAAATATGTAATAATAATATGAAGAAATAACCAAGTAACCGAAGCATGCCCGAGTTCTCTCCTTGACTTAGTTTAGTTTAGCACCTTCATTAGCTGGCATTTTAAGTTCTGCTGCCGCAGGGCTGTGCAGCCTTAAGTTGTAAGTTTTATTTAGGGAACTCTAGATGGCTCAATGTTGTAATAATGAGGCAGACAGGGAAGCCTCATCTTTTTCAGCATGTGTTGTCACTTTTTTTTTTGTTTTTAAGAAGTGTTGTTAATTGTCAGAGTGCCTGAGATGCACTTTTTGAAAGTTGTTGAATGCTAATAGTTTTGAGAGTGATAATTTTTTATTTTTTATTTATTTTTGCTAGACTGGATCAGTGGTCGGAGAGTGATACTCTCAATGTGAGGACCAGGGACCGATCCATGGTTTCTCTAGTGAAACCAAGGTGCTTGCCACTGCTGAACTATCAGTGATTTGGCATTTTGAATTTATAATTGGAACACTTACCAACAATGTGAAATAGGCTTAAACTGATAGAGAGTTTAACTTGGAGTCACAGAATCGCAGTACTGTAGTTGGTGGAGGGAGCATAAGGAACCATAGAGGGACTGCCTTCTACAGTTGTATAATATATTAAAGATTATATGCCTTTTCTTCTTCAGTGGAGATGAGTCACTGAGTAATAACTTCATGGGGTGTTTGTTATCATATGTCACTCGTATTTTTTCATACTTGTAATTCAGTTTGGGGACATGACTACTTTTAACATGCTGTTATGTGACTACTGTTCCCAAAAGTTGGAACAAGCTGGATTTTCTTATATGCATGTGATATTATTTGATTGAGGCTTTCTGCTTCACCTTGAGGTTTTTTCCTCCTCTCTTTTTTTTAATCCTCGGAGTTGCGCCAGGAACTTTGCTGCTCGTCAATAAATGTCTATTGCTTGAAGTTCAGGTTATAACATTATATTTTATATGATGGACTCATGAAGTATTCGTGATATAGTTGTTATGTTTCTCTCATTGCTTTTATTTGCTAACCTGATTTTACAAGTTCAGCATTTATGATGATAAAGGAAGGAGGCCATAGACTAATCTTATCAAATCCACTTTTCCACCTTAAATATATTCTGAGGTTTTCTTCTATATATATATATATAGTAAATAATATGGATTTTATTGTCTTCTATTCTGAATATTTTTTGAGTAACTCCTTTTTTAAAGGAAGAATAGGGTACAAAACAGACTAATCTTTTTATTAGTCAATGTATAGCATTGTATCAATTGTACATGGAAGGATCAGCACATGATCCACCATACACCTCTGTACCATTTACCACTACCTTGTTCCCATAGCCTACAGTGTAAACTCCATCCTTGTGATCCCCACAGCAGTATTTGAGAGGATCCAAGAATCCTACAACCACATACCCCACCAAACAATTTTAAAAAAATATCAGGGATTGGACGATGCAGATCTATCTAAAACAGAGCAGGATCACCCCATGTTCCATCCTACCATGGGCCCTGTTTGGGTTTAGTTTTCTTATCCCTTCAAAACAAATATCAAAGACTTGGTATAATTTTCTTTTGTTGAGTGGAGTTCAGGCCCATTTACAGCTTGGGATGACTGAATGAAACCTTTTGCTTTGAGTTTTATTATCTTTTGAGTCCTAACTCTGCTGTTGTGCCTGTAGCAAGGGTATTTTGCGAAGTTTCAGCTTGCAACCCTGTTTTATATCTTTTACAGGTAGAGTTCTTTGTTTCTTACATTAACTTTGCTGCACTCATCATCCTCAATGAATTAATTTTAGTACCTCCAACTGTAATCTTCTTTTTCTGCCCAGCATGCCAAAAGATGAGGCGCAACTTTATGCTACTATTGAACTGTAAGTGCTTTTTTCACTCTCTCATATCCCCTAAGTCTGTTGACCATGAATTTTGTTTAAAAGTCTGTTAGCACTAATGAAAAATGCTAAACAGGTGTCTAAATGCATGTTAGCTTATTCCCATTTTTGTTTTGTAACCATGTTAAATACGAAGTTGCGGTTATATCATATCATGAGGCCTTTAGTTTGTTTCCAGTATCAAACTAATTTCTCTAATAAAAGATTGGGAGGTTGTATCCCAAAACTAATTCCTCTGATGCATGTGCTTCTGATCGTCAAAACTCAGATTCTCTGAAAGGCAAGGTGGTCTTATCTGGGAAGGCATTGACAGAAAATTGTTCTGTAGCAAGACCAAAAACATCAACTTCAACAGCTGAAAAGTCAAAAAATTCATCAGAACGCAACTTGGTGACTGGTATCATGGAAAAGAAACTTCTGGCTGGTTCTGTGCCTAACAAAATTAAGGCAGAACATGAAGTTAAAAAAGAAGCAAAGATGGATGTGCCTAACAAAATTAAGGTAGAGAAGGAAGTAAAAAAAGAAGCAAAGATGGATGATGATGATGATCACATACCAATTGCCAAATCCAAAGAAAGCTGGTCCAATCAGAGAGATATTGAATACAATACTAAACTTGGCAAGTAAATTTATCACAACAACATCTGATGGATGTCTGGTATGGTGATCGTAGTTTGCCATCAAACCAGGCTGATTGTAGTTTTCCTTATTTAAAGCATCTGTCTTAGTTTTTTTATATGTGATATTATCATATTTATTCTTTGAAAATTTCATGAAGATTGGCATTGACACAATTTTCATCAGGTATAGGAACTTCTAAACTAAAGTTGCAAATTTGAGATATTGTGTGTTTTTTTTTTTTAAATTTATCTTCAGTGTGGATCTGATTTTTCAATTGTAATGCTGCCAGTCGGACCAAATAGCATGCCATGTCAGTTGATGGTGGGATTCTTCGCATATGCGAAATCATTTGAAATTCGTGTGGACAAGAAAGAGCTAGAAGGTATTTCTGATCATCATCTGGGTAAAATGAGATTACATAATTTAACAAGTAAAACTTCTTTTATCTGCAATATGCTTAATTGTTAATATTTTAATGTTGAAGCTTTCAGCAAGTTGACACCTTGATGCAAGAAAATTATTTGAAAAGACTTTGATTTTTTGAATTTCTCACTCGATATTTATCTATTTATTATTAATCATATATGGTATTTTTTTCCCTAGGTAATGAAATGGTTACTTTCTTGTTAGCTTTGCTGCACTCCTGATACAGTCAGTAAAAAAGAACTCAGCAGAGTATAGGTAGCTGATGCATTGACTTAGTTGATTCTTCTTTCTAATATTTAAGCCCGCTATTGGATACAAGTGTATTGGAACTCTTCCAAATGGTCTACTGAATTGCCTAATGAGGCATGGATGATAGATCCACCGAGCAAAAGATCACACGATCCTAGCTATAAGCATTGGATGAGTTTGTCCTATAAGAATTGAATGAAAAGAACTCATCGGAGCATACTTAGCTGATGCATTAGTCGGCTAATTCTTATTTCTAATATTTATTTAAGCCCACTGTCAGATACCAAGGTATTAAAACTCTTCTAAATGGTCCACTGATTGCGGAAGGAGGCATAGATTATAGATCCATTTAGACAAAGATTACACGATCCAATAGAATGAGTTTGTTTTCTTTTTCATTTTTTTGATCAATTAAGAAATAAGTAAAGAGGGAGGGAGGGAAACATATGGTAATGGGGGAGATCCCTAATTCCCACTGCTCATCAAGTGAGTCTCAACCAAAGAATTATTCAAGCTATGGCTAAATCATTGACATGGTACAAGTTAGCGATGAGTTGGGAGGTTTTAGTTCCAAAATTGGTTAAGATCAACGGTTGAGACTTGAGATTAAAATTTAGGTTTGTGTTTCTTTTTGTTTTTTCCTTCTAAAAAAGATGTTGAGGGATTTTAGCTCCTTGTAAAACACCCAGCTGTCCCAAGCATTTATTGTATTAATAATAAGGCCGAGTCATGACTTTTCAGACTTGTATATAGATATAGATATTAAATCACAATTTGGAGTCTGGTTCATTAGGATGAAAACAGAGTTGCCACTCATCCCTTCTATATTTTCCCTATTACCTTTCCTGTCTCTTCTCTTTCATTTCATCTGAATCACTTCTAATTTTTTTTTTTTTTCTGTTTGGGCTTTGGTGACTCCACTCATAGGGTGACTCAACTCTGGCCAATTTTCAGAACACGGAGCTGACAGACAACAGGTATGACTCCTACCACACAATGAAGACTGAAATAAGAGAAAATGTGGAAAAACATATGCTTTATTGTTTGTTGTTACTCTCTTCCTTTATGATCAATGATTGACTATAGGATAGTGACAAAATTAGAGTATTCTAGTCTTTTTTAAGTTACTATTTGGTTTGAAGGGTCAAGATTAAAGCATAGCTATGCTGATTGAGATTGTGTTCCAGATTATCTTTTTACACAAAAACTATCATAATAAATTAGTTGACAAAAACACATATTATCTTTAGATTTGTTTATTCTTGCTTGAGAAAAATCCCAAAGATTCCCAAGTGTGGCTGTGTGAATCCACTTGGGAAGCACTGCGCCACTGCGCTGGGTCACAGGGCGGATGTTGCATCTTCAAATGGAGATCATTCACAATCAGAAGTTTTATCTTCCTTGCAGTCAAGTGTACCCTCTTCTAATGCACAGTGCATCTACCTAAGATGAAACTGTTCAAATTTCGGAAGTTGATTATGAGGCACTACTCCAAAAACTATCATATTATAAGCCATTTTCTTCTACTGCATTAGCCAATAAAAGGTATAACAAGTGCCCTTTCATGTCACCTCTTCATTTGGTTGTTGGGTCATTGACTCAGCCGATCATATGTAAGCTACTATTTATTGCCAGTGTCTATGACCTCACTCTTGGGGAGGTGAAATTAGGAGATGGAGTCTTGGCCACCGCATCATTTCTTCATCTCTTTCCTTGTCTTTAAAGTTGCTTGTTCCTTATGTTACTACAGAACAAGCTTAAACTTAGTGTAACCTCATTGTGCTTCAAGGATTTACAGATGGTGAAGTATTTTTTTTTTTTTTTTTTCCTTATCTGGGAGCTACCTCAATAGCTTTTCTACAAGGAAGATGATTGGAGGTGGACATGAAGATGTCACGCCCCCAGAAGTGAAATCGGGGTTATGTGTGAGATTAGGGTCAATTAAATTTTTTAAACAATAATTTATGGGTTAGCAACTTATCATAATTTTTGTTCTTGTTCTTGATAAGGATTAGACTCATGAGTCTTGTTGTACACAAGTAATGTTAGAAACAGAGATCTGAGGCCAACAAATTTTTTCTTTTGGAGGCATATATATCATGTGATAGATCTTCAATGATATCAATCATAAATGCTGGCCTAGATCCAAGTTTATTGCTCTAAACCTTGGGTCCTTCTCTTATATTCCTCCAAAGAATTTTAATTTCATTCTGTGATGTAATTTTTCTACGGACTTGATTTAATGGAATCTCTCTCTTATAGAGAAGAATTGTACTGTTTTCATAATTGATGTCAGTTGCTTTGTTTATATATAGTTTCACTAAAAGTTGTGCATATGACATTCTTAATCATATGTCAAATCTTGCTATTTTTTTTTTATGCAGATTGAATCAAAATTGAAAAACAAATTTGTTAAAAGAGTCCATGCAGTTAGGATGCAGCCAACATGAAGGCCAAGTATGCAGAGTAACACATTGCTATATGACAAAATGACGTTCATGAAGTTTTTTAAAACAATGGTGCAGGTGTTGGAATGGTGCAACAAGGAAATGATCATATATGAACATGTAAATTTTCATTGGCGTTTGAATGTTGGTATAGAGTAGAATGTTACCAATTGTGTTAATTTTGTAATGGTAATGGTAATTAAAGTGCTTCAATGTTGAAAGGATGTTTGAATATTAATATGAAGTGGAATGAATTTTCTTTTTTATTTTTTGATGATTTTGGAATGGAAATGGACGTTGGGTGTAGTAGATTTGGTCTTGGACAATGGAATTAGCAATTTCAATTTATTTATGTGACACAGGTTGGAAGTTGACATAAATTGATATATAAACAGGAAAAGAAAATTAAAAATTAAATAAATAAGTAAATTATATTTAAAAAGACAATTATTCTCGGCGAGATAAAACGCCGGCAAAAAAATTTTAAAATGGAATTTTTGTAAATTGTAAATCTTTTCCCGGCGCAAAATTAACGCCGGCAAAAGTTTCTTGAAATTTATATTTTAAAAAATAAACTTTTTTTCCCGGCGAAAAAAAAAACGCCGGCAAAAGTTTTTCTATCTATTTATTATTGAAAAATAAATACCTTTTCCTGGCGCAAAAAAACGCCGGCAAACGTTTTTTCTATCTAATTATTATTGAAAAATAAAGACCTTTTCCCGGCGCAAAAAAACGCCGGCAAAAGTTTTTTCTAAATTTATTATTGAAAAATAAAGGCCTTTTCCCGGCGAATAAAAAATCTTTACCGGCGAAATAAAATGCCGGCAATGTATACTTTTTCCCGGCGCTATCCATTTTTCGTCGGCAATGGGCATTACTGGCACACTTTTCCCGGCGGATTGCCGGCGCAAGGAAAAACGCCGGTAATAGTCTTTCCCGGCGTTTTCTGGGCCTTTACCGGCGCTTATTTAGCGCCGGCAAAAATGAAAATTGTTGTAGTGTTTTAAAGCCATGCGTCTTCAGAAATCGTAAGAACTCCAAAGTTAAGCGTGCTCGGGCGGGAGCAGTATTAGGATGGGTGACCTCCTGGAAAGTCCTCGAGCTGCACGTGGGCCAAAGCGGAAAATTTCATGCTGAGTTGGGCGGGACTGTGACAGTTGGTATTAGAGCCGATGACGACTCTATTTCTAGTGGGGGAGAATGTGAGATCTTGGTCCGGGCGGTACTCTTAACAACTGGGCGTAGCGTGTCAATCACGGGCTTCAAACGACGAGTCTACGATAGCCCACATCGGAAATATCCAAGTCCTAACCATAGGCTTATAAGTTAAACCCCGTATTAACTTAGTATGAGGCTTTTTAAAACCGCGCGGCCCCGGAAATCGTAAGAACTCCGAAGTTAAGCGTGCTTGGGCGGGAGCAGTACTGGGATAGTTGACCTCCTGGGAAGTCCTCGCACGTACACGTGGGCCAAAGCGGACAATTTCATGCTAAGTTAGGCGGGGCTGTGACAGTTGGTATCGGAGCCGATGACGACTCTATTTCTAGTGGGGGAGAATGTGAGATCCTGGTCCGGGCGGTACTCTTAACCACGGGGCGTAGCGTGTCAACCACGGGCTTCAAACGATGAGTCTCCGTTAGCCCGCATCGGAAATATTCAAGTTATAACCATGGCTTATAAGTGAAACCCCATATTAACTGAGCATGAAGTCTTCTACAATCGTGCGGCTCCAAAAATCGTAAGAATTACAAAGTTAAGTGTGCTCAGGTGGGAGCAGTACTAGGATGGGTGACCTATTGGGAAGTCCTTGGGAGCAGTACTAGGATGGGTGACCTATTGGGAAGTCCTTGAGTTGGGCGCTATTTCTTATATTTATGAAAAAATATTTTTGTCTTTAATTTCTTCCTTTAATGACAAAATATGTTGTCACTAATTACTTACAAGTATGTTTCCAACATAGTGTGTTGGAGACGAAAAAAAAATTACTTGTTTCCAACAGTGTATTGGAGACAAAAAAAGATCGTCACCGATTTATCATTTTCAGTGACGAAATTTTTTTCCGTCTCCAATACCTTTTAGCGACAAGGCTTTGGCAACGAAACGGGTGACGAAAAATTTTCGTCTCAATTAGTTTTGGTGACGAAATATGTACATTTTGGGACAAATTTGTGTCGTCCTTAAACCCCAAATTTCTTGTAGTGATACAAACGAAATCATATCCAGTATATAGGGTGCGAATCCAAGGTCTTCACGATCTAATACCTTAAGAGCGCCAAGTAGCTAATTCTCTCGAACATGGATATCTTAGATGCACATCGCCACAAATGATGTGGTCTTGGGGTATCGAAGGCAACCTGAACCCTAAGATGGACCTTTCTAATGGTTCCTTGACTAATTAATAGCTCGGTAAGACTGTTTAGCTTATTGCACACATTATCGCTAGTATGGTGTTTGCACCACATAATTGATCGATATAACTGATAGATAAGTGAGCACCTTTATTCTTTTGAATATTTTTCCATCTTAATCCCTCTCTTGGGACAATCCTTATGGGAGTCATTCGAAAGGAAAGAAGACAGCTATCATCTTTATCTCCTTTTAGACTCTCTCTCTTTTTCCATAAAAGGGGTCTCCCTCATGTCATCTCTCTCTCTCATCTTTATCTCCTTTTAGACTCTCTCTCTTTCCATAAAAGGGGTCTCCGTCATGTCATCTCTCTCTCTCTCTCATCTTTATCTCCTTTTAGACTCTCTCTCTTTTTCCATAAAAGGTGTCTCCCTCATGGCATCTCTCTCTTATCTTTATCACCTTTTAGACTCTCTCTTTTTCCATAAAAGGGGTCTCCGTCATGTCATCTCTCTCTCTCTCTCTCATCTTTATCTCCTTTTAGACTTTCTCTCTTTTTCCATAAAAGGGGTCTCCGTCATGTTATCTCTCTCTCTCTCATCATTATCTCCTTTTAGACTCTCTTTTACCATAAAAGGGGTCTCCGTCATGTCATCTCTCTCTCTCTCATCTTTATCTCCTTTTAGACTCTCTCTTTTTTCATAAAAGGGGTCTCCGTCATGTCATCTCTCTCTCTCTCATCTTTATCTACTTTTAGACTCTCTTTTTCCATAAAAGGGGTCTCCCTCATGTCATCTCTCTCTCTCTCATCATTATCTCCTTTTAGACTCTCTTTTTCCATAAAAGGGGTCTCCGTCATGTCATCTCTCTCTCTCTCATCTTTATCTCCTTTTAGACTCTCTCTTTATTCATAAAAGGGGTCTCCGTCATGTCATATCTCTCTCTCTCTCATCTTTATCTCCTTTTAGACTCTCTCTCTTTTTCCATAAAAGGGGTCTCCCTCATGTCATCTCTCTCTCTCATCTTTATCTCCTTTTAGACTCGCTCTCTTTTTCCATAAAAGGGGTCTCCCTCATGTCATCTCTCTCTCTCGTCTTTATCTCCTTTTAGACTCTCTCTTTTTCCATAAAACGGGTCTCGCTCCCTCATGTCATCTCTCTCTCTCTCTCTCTCTCTCTCTAGCAATTGTCTGGGCTGGCCGCCCACGTGTGTACTAGACTGGGTTTAATAAAAAAAACAGAACCTGAACCCATTACGGACCCAAGCCCACATGGCCACACCTACCTCTCTGAGTCTCTGCTGCCGTGAGAACTTGGTCCGGGTGGTACCATTAACCAGGGGCGTAGCGTGTCAACCACGGGCTTCAAACGGTGAGTCTCCGTTAGCCCACATCAGAAATATCCAAGTCCTGACCTTGGGCTTATAAGTCAAACCCCGTATTAACTTAGCGTGAGGCTTTTTAAAACCATGCATCCTCAGAAATCGTAAGAACTCTGAAGTTAAGCTTGCTCGGGCGGGAGCAGTATTTGGATGGGTGACCTCCTGGGAAGTCCTCGCGCGTGCACGTGGGCTAAAGCGGACAATTTCATGCTGAGTTGGGCGGGGCAGTGACAGTTGGTATCAGAGCCGAGGACGACTCTATTTCTAGTGGGGGAGAATGTGAGATCTTGGTCCGGGCGGTACTCTTAACAACTGGGCGTAGCGTGTCAATCACGGGCTTCAAACGACGAGTCTACGATAGCCCACATCGGAAATATCCAAGTCCTAACCATAGGCTTATAAGTTAAACCCCGTATTAACTTAGTATGAGGCTTTTTAAAACCGCGCGGCCCCGGAAATCGTAAGAACTCCGAAGTTAAGCGTGCTTGGGCGGGAGCAGTACTGGGATAGTTGACCTCCTGGGAAGTCCTCGCACGTACACGTGGGCCAAAGCGGACAATTTCATGCTAAGTTAGGCGGGGCTGTGACAGTTGGTATCGGAGCTGATGACGACTCTATTTCTAGTGGGGGAGAATGTGAGATCCTGGTCCGGGCGGTACTCTTAACCACGGGGCGTAGCGTGTCAACCACGGGCTTCAAACGATGAGTCTCCGTTAGCCCGCATCGGAAATATTCAAGTTATAACCATGGCTTATAAGTGAAACCCCATATTAACTGAGCATGAAGTCTTCTACAATCGTGCGGCTCCAAAAATCGTAAGAATTACAAAGTTAAGTGTGCTCAGGTGGGAGCAGTACTAGGATGGGTGACCTATTGGGAAGTCCTTGGGAGCAGTACTAGGATGGGTGACCTATTGGGAAGTCCTTGAGTTGGGCGCTATTTCTTATATTTATGAAAAAATATTTTTGTCTTTAATTTCTTCCTTTAATGACAAAATATGTTGTCACTAATTACTTACAAGTATGTTTCCAACATAGTGTGTTGGAGACGAAAAAAAAATTACTTGTTTCCAACAGTGTATTGGAGACAAAAAAAGATCGTCACCGATTTATCATTTTCAGTGACGAAATTTTTTTTCGTCTCCAATACCTTTTAGCGACAAGGCTTTGGCAACGAAACGGGTGACGAAAAATTTTCGTCTCAATTAGTTTTGGTGACGAAATATGTACATTTTGGGACAAATTTGTGTCGTCCTTAAACCCCAAATTTCTTGTAGTGATACAAACGAAATCATATCCAGTATATAGGGTGCGAATCCAAGGTCTTCACGATCTAATACCTTAAGAGCGCCAAGTAGCTAATTCTCTCGAACATGGATATCTTAGATGCACATCGCCACAAATGATGTGGTCTTGGGGTATCGAAGGCAACCTGAACCCTAAGATGGACCTTTCTAATGGTTCCTTGACTAATTAATAGCTCGGTAAGACTGTTTAGCTTATTGCACACATTATCGCTAGTATGGTGTTTGCACCACATAATTGATCGATATAACTGATAGATAAGTGAGCACCTTTATTCTTTTGAATATTTTTCCATCTTAATCCCTCTCTTGGGACAATCCTTATGGGAGTCATTCGAAAGGAAAGAAGACAGCTATCATCTTTATCTCCTTTTAGACTCTCTCTCTTTTTCCATAAAAGGGGTCTCCCTCATGTCATCTCTCTCTCTCATCTTTATCTCCTTTTAGACTCTCTCTCTTTCCATAAAAGGGGTCTCCGTCATGTCATCTCTCTCTCTCTCTCATCTTTATCTCCTTTTAGACTCTCTCTCTTTTTCCATAAAAGGTGTCTCCCTCATGGCATCTCTCTCTTATCTTTATCACCTTTTAGACTCTCTCTTTTTCCATAAAAGGGGTCTCCGTCATGTCATCTCTCTCTCTCTCTCTCATCTTTATCTCCTTTTAGACTTTCTCTCTTTTTCCATAAAAGGGGTCTCCGTCATGTTATCTCTCTCTCTCTCATCATTATCTCCTTTTAGACTCTCTTTTACCATAAAAGGGGTCTCCGTCATGTCATCTCTCTCTCTCTCATCTTTATCTCCTTTTAGACTCTCTCTTTTTTCATAAAAGGGGTCTCCGTCATGTCATCTCTCTCTCTCTCATCTTTATCTACTTTTAGACTCTCTTTTTCCATAAAAGGGGTCTCCCTCATGTCATCTCTCTCTCTCTCATCATTATCTCCTTTTAGACTCTCTTTTTCCATAAAAGGGGTCTCCGTCATGTCATCTCTCTCTCTCTCATCTTTATCTCCTTTTAGACTCTCTCTTTATTCATAAAAGGGGTCTCCGTCATGTCATATCTCTCTCTCTCTCATCTTTATCTCCTTTTAGACTCTCTCTCTTTTTCCATAAAAGGGGTCTCCCTCATGTCATCTCTCTCTCTCATCTTTATCTCCTTTTAGACTCGCTCTCTTTTTCCATAAAAGGGGTCTCCCTCATGTCATCTCTCTCTCTCGTCTTTATCTCCTTTTAGACTCTCTCTTTTTCCATAAAACGGGTCTCGCTCCCTCATGTCATCTCTCTCTCTCTCTCTCTCTCTAGCAATTGTCTGGGCTGGCCGCCCACGTGTGTACTAGACTGGGTTTAATAAAAAAAACAGAACCTGAACCCATTACGGACCCAAGCCCACATGGCCACACCTACCTCTCTGAGTCTCTGCTGCTGTGAGAACTTGGTCCGGGTGGTACCATTAACCAGGGGCGTAGCGTGTCAACCACGGGCTTCAAACGGTGAGTCTCCGTTAGCCCACATCAGAAATATCCAAGTCCTGACCTTGGGCTTATAAGTCAAACCCCGTATTAACTTAGCGTGAGGCTTTCTAAAACCATGCATCCTCAGAAATCGTAAGAACTCTGAAGTTAAGCTTGCTCGGGCGGGAGCAGTATTTGGATGGGTGACCTCCTGGGAAGTCCTCGCGCGTGCACGTGGGCCAAAGCGGACAATTTCATGCTGAGTTGGGCGGGGCAGTGACAGTTGGTATCAGAGCCGAGGACGACTCTATTTCTAGTGGGGGAGAATGTGAGATCTTGGTCCGGGCGGTACTCTTAACAACTGGGCGTAGCGTGTCAATCACGGGCTTCAAACGACGAGTCTACGATAGCCCACATCGGAAATATCCAAGTCCTAACCATAGGCTTATAAGTTAAACCCCGTATTAACTTAGTATGAGGCTTTTTAAAACCGCGCGGCCCCGGAAATCGTAAGAACTCCGAAGTTAAGCGTGCTTGGGCGGGAGCAGTACTGGGATAGTTGACCTCCTGGGAAGTCCTCGCACGTACACGTGGGCCAAAGCGGACAATTTCATGCTAAGTTAGGCGGGGCTGTGACAGTTGGTATCGGAGCCGATGACGACTCTATTTCTAGTGGGGGAGAATGTGAGATCCTGGTCCGGGCGGTACTCTTAACCACGGGGCGTAGCGTGTCAACCACGGGCTTCAAACGATGAGTCTCCGTTAGCCCGCATCGGAAATATTCAAGTTATAACCATGGCTTATAAGTGAAACCCCATATTAACTGAGCATGAAGTCTTCTACAATCGTGCGGCTCCAAAAATCGTAAGAATTACAAAGTTAAGTGTGCTCAGGTGGGAGCAGTACTAGGATGGGTGACCTATTGGGAAGTCCTTGGGAGCAGTACTAGGATGGGTGACCTATTGGGAAGTCCTTGAGTTGGGCGCTATTTCTTATATTTATGAAAAAATATTTTTGTCTTTAATTTCTTCCTTTAATGACAAAATATGTTGTCACTAATTACTTACAAGTATGTTTCCAACATAGTGTGTTGGAGACGAAAAAAAAATTACTTGTTTCCAACAGTGTATTGGAGACAAAAAAAGATCGTCACCGATTTATCATTTTCAGTGACGAAATTTTTTTTCGTCTCCAATACCTTTTAGCGACAAGGCTTTGGCAACGAAACGGGTGACGAAAAATTTTCGTCTCAATTAGTTTTGGTGACGAAATATGTACATTTTGGGACAAATTTGTGTCGTCCTTAAACCCCAAATTTCTTGTAGTGATACAAACGAAATCATATCCAGTATATAGGGTGCGAATCCAAGGTCTTCACGATCTAATACCTTAAGAGCGCCAAGTAGCTAATTCTCTCGAACATGGATATCTTAGATGCACATCGCCACAAATGATGTGGTCTTGGGGTATCGAAGGCAACCTGAACCCTAAGATGGACCTTTCTAATGGTTCCTTGACTAATTAATAGCTCGGTAAGACTGTTTAGCTTATTGCACACATTATCGCTAGTATGGTGTTTGCACCACATAATTGATCGATATAACTGATAGATAAGTGAGCACCTTTATTCTTTTGAATATTTTTCCATCTTAATCCCTCTCTTGGGACAATCCTTATGGGAGTCATTCGAAAGGAAAGAAGACAGCTATCATCTTTATCTCCTTTTAGACTCTCTCTCTTTTTCCATAAAAGGGGTCTCCCTCATGTCATCTCTCTCTCTCATCTTTATCTCCTTTTAGACTCTCTCTCTTTCCATAAAAGGGGTCTCCGTCATGTCATCTCTCTCTCTCTCTCATCTTTATCTCCTTTTAGACTCTCTCTCTCTTTTTCCATAAAAGGTGTCTCCCTCATGGCATCTCTCTCTTATCTTTATCACCTTTTAGACTCTCTCTTTTTCCATAAAAGGGGTCTCCGTCATGTCATCTCTCTCTCTCTCTCTCATCTTTATCTCCTTTTAGACTTTCTCTCTTTTTCCATAAAAGGGGTCTCCGTCATGTTATCTCTCTCTCTCTCATCATTATCTCCTTTTAGACTCTCTTTTACCATAAAAGGGGTCTCCGTCATGTCATCTCTCTCTCTCTCATCTTTATCTCCTTTTAGACTCTCTCTTTTTTCATAAAAGGGGTCTCCGTCATGTCATCTCTCTCTCTCTCATCTTTATCTACTTTTAGACTCTCTTTTTCCATAAAAGGGGTCTCCCTCATGTCATCTCTCTCTCTCTCATCATTATCTCCTTTTAGACTCTATTTTTCCATAAAAGGGGTCTCCGTCATGTCATCTCTCTCTCTCTTATCTTTATCTCCTTTTAGACTCTCTCTTTATTCATAAAAGGGGTCTCCGTCATGTCATATCTCTCTCTCTCTCATCTTTATCTCCTTTTAGACTCTCTCTCTTTTTCCATAAAAGGGGTCTCCCTCATGTCATCTCTCTCTCTCATCTTTATCTCCTTTTAGACTCGCTCTCTTTTTCCATAAAAGGGGTCTCCCTCATGTCATCTCTCTCTCTCGTCTTTATCTCCTTTTAGACTCTCTCTTTTTCCATAAAACGGGTCTCGCTCCCTCATGTCATCTCTCTCTCTCTCTCTCTCTCTAGCAATTGTCTGGGCTGGCCGCCCACGTGTGTACTAGACTGGGTTTAATAAAAAAAACAGAACCTGAACCCATTACGGACCCAAGCCCACATGGCCACACCTACCTCTCTGAGTCTCTGCTGCTGTGAGAACTTGGTCCGGGTGGTACCATTAACCAGGGGCGTAGCGTGTCAACCACGGGCTTCAAACGGTGAGTCTCCGTTAGCCCACATCAGAAATATCCAAGTCCTGACCTTGGGCTTATAAGTCAAACCCCGTATTAACTTAGCGTGAGGCTTTTTAAAACCATGCATCCTCAGAAATCGTAAGAACTCTGAAGTTAAGCTTGCTCGGGCGGGAGCAGTATTTGGATGGGTGACCTCCTGGGAAGTCCTCGCGCGTGCACGTGGGCCAAAGCGGACAATTTCATGCTGAGTTGGGCGGGGCAGTGACAGTTGGTATCAGAGCCGAGGACGACTCTATTTCTAGTGGGGGAGAATGTGAGATCTTGGTCCGGGCGGTACTCTTAACAACTGGGCGTAGCGTGTCAATCACGGGCTTCAAACGACGAGTCTACGATAGCCCACATCGGAAATATCCAAGTCCTAACCATAGGCTTATAAGTTAAACCCCGTATTAACTTAGTATGAGGCTTTTTAAAACCGCGCGGCCCCGGAAATCGTAAGAACTCCGAAGTTAAGCGTGCTTGGGCGGGAGCAGTACTGGGATAGTTGACCTCCTGGGAAGTCCTCGCACGTACACGTGGGCCAAAGCGGACAATTTCATGCTAAGTTAGGCGGGGCTGTGACAGTTGGTATCGGAGCCGATGACGACTCTATTTCTAGTGGGGGAGAATGTGAGATCCTGGTCCGGGCGGTACTCTTAACCACGGGGCGTAGCGTGTCAACCACGGGCTTCAAACGATGAGTCTCCGTTAGCCCGCATCGGAAATATTCAAGTTATAACCATGGCTTATAAGTGAAACCCCATATTAACTGAGCATGAAGTCTTCTACAATCGTGCGGCTCCAAAAATCGTAAGAATTACAAAGTTAAGTGTGCTCAGGTGGGAGCAGTACTAGGATGGGTGACCTATTGGGAAGTCCTTGGGAGCAGTACTAGGATGGGTGACCTATTGGGAAGTCCTTGAGTTGGGCGCTATTTCTTATATTTATGAAAAAATATTTTTGTCTTTAATTTCTTCCTTTAATGACAAAATATGTTGTCACTAATTACTTACAAGTATGTTTCCAACATAGTGTGTTGGAGACGAAAAAAAAATTACTTGTTTCCAACAGTGTATTGGAGACAAAAAAAGATCGTCACCGATTTATCATTTTCAGTGACGAAATTTTTTTTCGTCTCCAATACCTTTTAGCGACAAGGCTTTGGCAACGAAACGGGTGACGAAAAATTTTCGTCTCAATTAGTTTTGGTGACGAAATATGTACATTTTGGGACAAATTTGTGTCGTTCTTAAACCCCAAATTTCTTGTAGTGATACAAACGAAATCATATCCAGTATATAGGGTGCGAATCCAAGGTCTTCACGATCTAATACCTTAAGAGCGCCAAGTAGCTAATTCTCTCGAACATGGATATCTTAGATGCACATCGCCACAAATGATGTGGTCTTGGGGTATCGAAGGCAACCTGAACCCTAAGATGGACCTTTCTAATGGTTCCTTGACTAATTAATAGCTCGGTAAGACTGTTTAGCTTATTGCACACATTATCGCTAGTATGGTGTTTGCACCACATAATTGATCGATATAACTGATAGATAAGTGAGCACCTTTATTCTTTTGAATATTTTTCCATCTTAATCCCTCTCTTGGGACAATCCTTATGGGAGTCATTCGAAAGGAAAGAAGACAGCTATCATCTTTATCTCCTTTTAGACTCTCTCTCTTTTTCCATAAAAGGAGTCTCCCTCATGTCATCTCTCTCTCTCTCATCTTTATCTCCTTTTAGACTCTCTCTCTTTCCATAAAAGGGGTCTCCGTCATGTCATCTCTCTCTCTCTCTCATCTTTATCTCCTTTTAGACTCTCTCTCTTTTTCCATAAAAGGTGTCTCCCTCATGGCATCTCTCTCTTATCTTTATCACCTTTTAGACTCTCTCTTTTTCCATAAAAGGGGTCTCCGTCATGTCATCTCTCTCTCTCTCTCTCATCTTTATCTCCTTTTAGACTTTCTCTCTTTTTCCATAAAAGGGGTCTCCGTCATGTTATCTCTCTCTCTCTCATCATTATCTCCTTTTAGACTCTCTTTTACCATAAAAGGGGTCTCCGTCATGTCATCTCTCTCTCTCTCATCTTTATCTCCTTTTAGACTCTCTCTTTTTTCATAAAAGGGGTCTCCGTCATGTCATCTCTCTCTCTCATCTTTATCTACTTTTAGACTCTCTTTTTCCATAAAAGGGGTCTCCCTCATGTCATCTCTCTCTCTCTCATCATTATCTCCTTTTAGACTCTCTTTTTCCATAAAAGGGGTCTCCGTCATGTCATCTCTCTCTCTCTCATCTTTATCTCCTTTTAGACTCTCTCTTTATTCATAAAAGGGGTCTCCGTCATGTCATATCTCTCTCTCTCATCTTTATCTCCTTTTAGACTCTCTCTCTTTTTCCATAAAAGGGGTCTCCCTCATGTCATCTCTCTCTCTCATCTTTATCTCCTTTTAGACTCGCTCTCTTTTTCCATAAAAGGGGTCTCCCTCATGTCATCTCTCTCTCTCGTCTTTATCTCCTTTTAGACTCTCTCTTTTTCCATAAAACGGGTCTCGCTCCCTCATGTCATCTCTCTCTCTCTCTCTCTCTCTCTCTCTCTCTCTAGCAATTGTCTGGGCTGGCCGCCCACGTGTGTACTAGACTGGGTTTAATAAAAAAAACAGAACCTGAACCCATTACGGACCCAAGCCCACATGGCCACACCTACCTCTCTGAGTCTCTGCTGCTGTGAGAACTTGGTCCGGGTGGTACCATTAACCAGGGGCGTAGCGTGTCAACCACGGGCTTCAAACGGTGAGTCTCCGTTAGCCCACATCAGAAATATCCAAGTCCTGACCTTGGGCTTATAAGTCAAACCCCGTATTAACTTAGCGTGAGGCTTTTTAAAACCATGCATCCTCAGAAATCGTAAGAACTCTGAAGTTAAGCTTGCTCGGGCGGGAGCAGTATTTGGATGGGTGACCTCCTGGGAAGTCCTCGCACGTGCACGTGGGCCAAAGCGGACAATTTCATGCTGAGTTGGGCGGGGCAGTGACAGTTGGTATCAGAGCCGAGGACGACTCTATTTCTAGTGGGGGAGAATGTGAGATCTTGGTCCGGGCGGTACTCTTAACAACTGGGCGTAGCGTGTCAATCACGGGCTTCAAACGACGAGTCTACGATAGCCCACATCGGAAATATCCAAGTCCTAACCATAGGCTTATAAGTTAAACCCCGTATTAACTTAGTATGAGGCTTTTTAAAACCGCGCGGCCCCGGAAATCGTAAGAACTCCGAAGTTAAGCGTGCTTGGGCGGGAGCAGTACTGGGATAGTTGACCTCCTGGGAAGTCCTCGCACGTACACGTGGGCCAAAGCGGACAATTTCATGCTAAGTTAGGCGGGGCTGTGACAGTTGGTATCGGAGCCGATGACGACTCTATTTCTAGTGGGGGAGAATGTGAGATCCTGGTCCGGGCGGTACTCTTAACCACGGGGCGTAGCGTGTCAACCACGGGCTTCAAACGATGAGTCTCCGTTAGCCCGCATCGGAAATATTCAAGTTATAACCATGGCTTATAAGTGAAACCCCATATTAACTGAGCATGAAGTCTTCTACAATCGTGCGGCTCCAAAAATCGTAAGAATTACAAAGTTAAGTGTGCTCAGGTGGGAGCAGTACTAGGATGGGTGACCTATTGGGAAGTCCTTGGGAGCAGTACTAGGATGGGTGACCTATTGGGAAGTCCTTGAGTTGGGCGCTATTTCTTATATTTATGAAAAAATATTTTTGTCTTTAATTTCTTCCTTTAATGACAAAATATGTTGTCACTAATTACTTACAAGTATGTTTCCAACATAGTGTGTTGGAGACGAAAAAAAAATTACTTGTTTCCAACAGTGTATTGGAGACAAAAAAAGATCGTCACCGATTTATCATTTTCAGTGACGAAATTTTTTTTCGTCTCCAATACCTTTTAGCGACAAGGCTTTGGCAACGAAACGGGTGACGAAAAATTTTCGTCTCAATTAGTTTTGGTGACGAAATATGTACATTTTGGGACAAATTTGTGTCGTTCTTAAACCCCAAATTTCTTGTAGTGATACAAACGAAATCATATCCAGTATATAGGGTGCGAATCCAAGGTCTTCACGATCTAATACCTTAAGAGCGCCAAGTAGCTAATTCTCTCGAACATGGATATCTTAGATGCACATCGCCACAAATGATGTGGTCTTGGGGTATCGAAGGCAACCTGAACCCTAAGATGGACCTTTCTAATGGTTCCTTGACTAATTAATAGCTCGGTAAGACTGTTTAGCTTATTGCACACATTATCGCTAGTATGGTGTTTGCACCACATAATTGATCGATATAACTGATAGATAAGTGAGCACCTTTATTCTTTTGAATATTTTTCCATCTTAATCCCTCTCTTGGGACAATCCTTATGGGAGTCATTCGAAAGGAAAGAAGACAGCTATCATCTTTATCTCCTTTTAGACTCTCTCTCTTTTTCCATAAAAGGAGTCTCCCTCATGTCATCTCTCTCTCTCTCATCTTTATCTCCTTTTAGACTCTCTCTCTTTCCATAAAAGGGGTCTCCGTCATGTCATCTCTCTCTCTCTCTCATCTTTATCTCCTTTTAGACTCTCTCTCTTTTTCCATAAAAGGTGTCTCCCTCATGGCATCTCTCTCTTATCTTTATCACCTTTTAGACTCTCTCTTTTTCCATAAAAGGGGTCTCCGTCATGTCATCTCTCTCTCTCTCTCTCATCTTTATCTCCTTTTAGACTTTCTCTCTTTTTCCATAAAAGGGGTCTCCGTCATGTTATCTCTCTCTCTCTCATCATTATCTCCTTTTAGACTCTCTTTTACCATAAAAGGGGTCTCCGTCATGTCATCTCTCTCTCTCTCATCTTTATCTCCTTTTAGACTCTCTCTTTTTTCATAAAAGGGGTCTCCGTCATGTCATCTCTCTCTCTCATCTTTATCTACTTTTAGACTCTCTTTTTCCATAAAAGGGGTCTCCCTCATGTCATCTCTCTCTCTCTCATCATTATCTCCTTTTAGACTCTCTTTTTCCATAAAAGGGGTCTCCGTCATGTCATCTCTCTCTCTCTCATCTTTATCTCCTTTTAGACTCTCTCTTTATTCATAAAAGGGGTCTCCGTCATGTCATATCTCTCTCTCTCATCTTTATCTCCTTTTAGACTCTCTCTCTTTTTCCATAAAAGGGGTCTCCCTCATGTCATCTCTCTCTCTCATCTTTATCTCCTTTTAGACTCGCTCTCTTTTTCCATAAAAGGGGTCTCCCTCATGTCATCTCTCTCTCTCGTCTTTATCTCCTTTTAGACTCTCTCTTTTTCCATAAAACGGGTCTCGCTCCCTCATGTCATCTCTCTCTCTCTCTCTCTCTCTCTCTCTCTCTCTAGCAATTGTCTGGGCTGGCCGCCCACGTGTGTACTAGACTGGGTTTAATAAAAAAAACAGAACCTGAACCCATTACGGACCCAAGCCCACATGGCCACACCTACCTCTCTGAGTCTCTGCTGCTGTGAGAACTTGGTCCGGGTGGTACCATTAACCAGGGGCGTAGCGTGTCAACCACGGGCTTCAAACGGTGAGTCTCCGTTAGCCCACATCAGAAATATCCAAGTCCTGACCTTGGGCTTATAAGTCAAACCCCGTATTAACTTAGCGTGAGGCTTTTTAAAACCATGCATCCTCAGAAATCGTAAGAACTCTGAAGTTAAGCTTGCTCGGGCGGGAGCAGTATTTGGATGGGTGACCTCCTGGGAAGTCCTCGCACGTGCACGTGGGCCAAAGCGGACAATTTCATGCTGAGTTGGGCGGGGCAGTGACAGTTGGTATCAGAGCCGAGGACGACTCTATTTCTAGTGGGGGAGAATGTGAGATCTTGGTCCGGGCGGTACTCTTAACAACTGGGCGTAGCGTGTCAATCACGGGCTTCAAACGACGAGTCTACGATAGCCCACATCGGAAATATCCAAGTCCTAACCATAGGCTTATAAGTTAAACCCCGTATTAACTTAGTATGAGGCTTTTTAAAACCGCGCGGCCCCGGAAATCGTAAGAACTCCGAAGTTAAGCGTGCTTGGGCGGGAGCAGTACTGGGATAGTTGACCTCCTGGGAAGTCCTCGCACGTACACGTGGGCCAAAGCGGACAATTTCATGCTAAGTTAGGCGGGGCTGTGACAGTTGGTATCGGAGCCGATGACGACTCTATTTCTAGTGGGGGAGAATGTGAGATCCTGGTCCGGGCGGTACTCTTAACCACGGGGCGTAGCGTGTCAACCACGGGCTTCAAACGATGAGTCTCCGTTAGCCCGCATCGGAAATATTCAAGTTATAACCATGGCTTATAAGTGAAACCCCATATTAACTGAGCATGAAGTCTTCTACAATCGTGCGGCTCCAAAAATCGTAAGAATTACAAAGTTAAGTGTGCTCAGGTGGGAGCAGTACTAGGATGGGTGACCTATTGGGAAGTCCTTGGGAGCAGTACTAGGATGGGTGACCTATTGGGAAGTCCTTGAGTTGGGCGCTATTTCTTATATTTATGAAAAAATATTTTTGTCTTTAATTTCTTCCTTTAATGACAAAATATGTTGTCACTAATTACTTACAAGTATGTTTCCAACATAGTGTGTTGGAGACGAAAAAAAAATTACTTGTTTCCAACAGTGTATTGGAGACAAAAAAAGATCGTCACCGATTTATCATTTTCAGTGACGAAATTTTTTTTCGTCTCCAATACCTTTTAGCGACAAGGCTTTGGCAACGAAACGGGTGACGAAAAATTTTCGTCTCAATTAGTTTTGGTGACGAAATATGTACATTTTGGGACAAATTTGTGTCGTTCTTAAACCCCAAATTTCTTGTAGTGATACAAACGAAATCATATCCAGTATATAGGGTGCGAATCCAAGGTCTTCACGATCTAATACCTTAAGAGCGCCAAGTAGCTAATTCTCTCGAACATGGATATCTTAGATGCACATCGCCACAAATGATGTGGTCTTGGGGTATCGAAGGCAACCTGAACCCTAAGATGGACCTTTCTAATGGTTCCTTGACTAATTAATAGCTCGGTAAGACTGTTTAGCTTATTGCACACATTATCGCTAGTATGGTGTTTGCACCACATAATTGATCGATATAACTGATAGATAAGTGAGCACCTTTATTCTTTTGAATATTTTTCCATCTTAATCCCTCTCTTGGGACAATCCTTATGGGAGTCATTCGAAAGGAAAGAAGACAGCTATCATCTTTATCTCCTTTTAGACTCTCTCTCTTTTTCCATAAAAGGGGTCTCCCTCATGTCATCTCTCTCTCTCTCATCTTTATCTCCTTTTAGACTCTCTCTCTTTCCATAAAAGGGGTCTCCGCCATGTCATCTCTCTCTCTCTCATCTTTATCTCCTTTTAGACTCTCTCTCTTTTTCCATAAAAGGTGTCTCCCTCATGGCATCTCTCTCTTATCTTTATCACCTTTTAGACTCTCTCTTTTTCCATAAAAGGGGTCTCCGTCATGTCATCTCTCTCTCTCTCTCTCATCTTTATCTCCGTTTAGACTTTCTCTCTTTTTCCATAAAAGGGGTCTCCGTCATGTTATCTCTCTCTCTCTCATCATTATCTCCTTTTAGACTCTCTTTTACCATAAAAGGGGTCTCCGTCATGTCATCTCTCTCTCTCTCTCATCTTTATCTCCTTTTAGACTCTCTCTTTTTTCATAAAAGGGGTCTCCGTCATGTCATCTCTCTCTCTCTCTCATCTTTATCTCCTTTTAGACTCTCTTTTTTCCATAAAAGGGGTCTCCCTCATGTCATCTCTCTCTCTCTCATCATTATCTCCTTTTAGACTCTCTTTTTCCATAAAAGGGGTCTCCGTCATGTCATCTCTCTCTCTCTCATCTTTATCTCCTTTTAGACTCTCTCTCTTTTTCCATAAAAGGGGTCTCCCTCATGTCATCTCTCTCTCTCATCTTTATCTCCTTTTAGACTCGCTCTCTTTTTCCATAAAAGGGGTCTCCCTCATGTCATCTCTCTCTCTCGTCTTTATCTCCTTTTAGACTCTCTCTTTTTCCATAAAACGGGTCTCGCTCCCTCATGTCATCTCTCTCTCTCTCTCTCTCTCTCTAGCAATTGTCTGGGCTGGCCGCCCACGTGTGTACTAGACTGGGTTTAATAAAAAAAACAGAACCTGAACCCATTACGGACCCAAGCCCACATGGCCACACCTACCTCTCTGAGTCTCTGCTGCTGTGAGAACTTGGTCCGGGTGGTACCATTAACCAGGGGCGTAGCGTGTCAACCACGGGCTTCAAACGGTGAGTCTCCGTTAGCCCACATCAGAAATATCCAAGTCCTGACCTTGGGCTTATAAGTCAAACCCCGTATTAACTTAGCGTGAGGCTTTTTAAAACCATGCATCCTCAGAAATCGTAAGAACTCTGAAGTTAAGCTTGCTCGGGCGGGAGCAGTATTTGGATGGGTGACCTCCTGGGAAGTCCTCGCGCGTGCACGTGGGCCAAAGCGGACAATTTCATGCTGAGTTGAGCGGGGCAGTGACAGTTGGTATCAGAGCCGAGGACGACTCTATTTCTAGTGGGGGAGAATGTGAGATCTTGGTCCGGGCGGTACTCTTAACAACTGGGCGTAGCGTGTCAATCACGGGCTTCAAACGACGAGTCTACGATAGCCCACATCGGAAATATCCAAGTCCTAACCATAGGCTTATAAGTTAAACCCCGTATTAACTTAGTATGAGGCTTTTTAAAACCGCGCGGCCCCGGAAATCGTAAGAACTCCGAAGTTAAGCGTGCTTGGGCGGGAGCAGTACTGGGATAGTTGACCTCCTGGGAAGTCCTCGCACGTACACGTGGGCCAAAGCGGACAATTTCATGCTAAGTTAGGCGGGGCTGTGACAGTTGGTATCGGAGCCGATGACGACTCTATTTCTAGTGGGGGAGAATGTGAGATCCTGGTCCGGGCGGTACTCTTAACCACGGGGCGTAGCGTGTCAACCACGGGCTTCAAACGATGAGTCTCCGTTAGCCCGCATCGGAAATATTCAAGTTATAACCATGGCTTATAAGTGAAACCCCATATTAACTGAGCATGAAGTCTTCTACAATCGTGCGGCTCCAAAAATCGTAAGAATTACAAAGTTAAGTGTGCTCAGGTGGGAGCAGTACTAGGATGGGTGACCTATTGGGAAGTCCTTGGGAGCAGTACTAGGATGGGTGACCTATTGGGAAGTCCTTGAGTTGGGCGCTATTTCTTATATTTATGAAAAAATATTTTTGTCTTTAATTTCTTCCTTTAATGACAAAATATGTTGTCACTAATTACTTACAAGTATGTTTCCAACATAGTGTGTTGGAGACGAAAAAAAAATTACTTGTTTCCAACAGTGTATTGGAGACAAAAAAAGATCGTCACCGATTTATCATTTTCAGTGACGAAATTTTTTTCCGTCTCCAATACCTTTTAGCGACAAGGCTTTGGCAACGAAACGGGTGACGAAAAATTTTCGTCTCAATTAGTTTTGGTGACGAAATATGTACATTTTGGGACAAATTTGTGTCGTCCTTAAACCCCAAATTTCTTGTAGTGATACAAACGAAATCATATCCAGTATATAGGGTGCGAATCCAAGGTCTTCACGATCTAATACCTTAAGAGCGCCAAGTAGCTAATTCTCTCGAACATGGATATCTTAGATGCACATCGCCACAAATGATGTGGTCTTGGGGTATCGAAGGCAACCTGAACCCTAAGATGGACCTTTCTAATGGTTCCTTGACTAATTAATAGCTCGGTAAGACTGTTTAGCTTATTGCACACATTATCGCTAGTATGGTGTTTGCACCACATAATTGATCGATATAACTGATAGATAAGTGAGCACCTTTATTCTTTTGAATATTTTTCCATCTTAATCCCTCTCTTGGGACAATCCTTATGGGAGTCATTCGAAAGGAAAGAAGACAGCTATCATCTTTATCTCCTTTTAGACTCTCTCTCTTTTTCCATAAAAGGGGTCTCCCTCATGTCATCTCTCTCTCTCATCTTTATCTCCTTTTAGACTCTCTCTCTTTCCATAAAAGGGGTCTCCGTCATGTCATCTCTCTCTCTCTCTCATCTTTATCTCCTTTTAGACTCTCTCTCTTTTTCCATAAAAGGTGTCTCCCTCATGGCATCTCTCTCTTATCTTTATCACCTTTTAGACTCTCTCTTTTTCCATAAAAGGGGTCTCCGTCATGTCATCTCTCTCTCTCTCTCTCATCTTTATCTCCTTTTAGACTTTCTCTCTTTTTCCATAAAAGGGGTCTCCGTCATGTTATCTCTCTCTCTCTCATCATTATCTCCTTTTAGACTCTCTTTTACCATAAAAGGGGTCTCCGTCATGTCATCTCTCTCTCTCTCATCTTTATCTCCTTTTAGACTCTCTCTTTTTTCATAAAAGGGGTCTCCGTCATGTCATCTCTCTCTCTCTCATCTTTATCTACTTTTAGACTCTCTTTTTCCATAAAAGGGGTCTCCCTCATGTCATCTCTCTCTCTCTCATCATTATCTCCTTTTAGACTCTCTTTTTCCATAAAAGGGGTCTCCGTCATGTCATCTCTCTCTCTCTCATCTTTATCTCCTTTTAGACTCTCTCTTTATTCATAAAAGGGGTCTCCGTCATGTCATATCTCTCTCTCTCTCATCTTTATCTCCTTTTAGACTCTCTCTCTTTTTCCATAAAAGGGGTCTCCCTCATGTCATCTCTCTCTCTCATCTTTATCTCCTTTTAGACTCGCTCTCTTTTTCCATAAAAGGGGTCTCCCTCATGTCATCTCTCTCTCTCGTCTTTATCTCCTTTTAGACTCTCTCTTTTTCCATAAAACGGGTCTCGCTCCCTCATGTCATCTCTCTCTCTCTCTCTCTCTCTCTCTAGCAATTGTCTGGGCTGGCCGCCCACGTGTGTACTAGACTGGGTTTAATAAAAAAAACAGAACCTGAACCCATTACGGACCCAAGCCCACATGGCCACACCTACCTCTCTGAGTCTCTGCTGCCGTGAGAACTTGGTCCGGGTGGTACCATTAACCAGGGGCGTAGCGTGTCAACCACGGGCTTCAAACGGTGAGTCTCCGTTAGCCCACATCAGAAATATCCAAGTCCTGACCTTGGGCTTATAAGTCAAACCCCGTATTAACTTAGCGTGAGGCTTTTTAAAACCATGCATCCTCAGAAATCGTAAGAACTCTGAAGTTAAGCTTGCTCGGGCGGGAGCAGTATTTGGATGGGTGACCTCCTGGGAAGTCCTCGCGCGTGCACGTGGGCTAAAGCGGACAATTTCATGCTGAGTTGGGCGGGGCAGTGACAGTTGGTATCAGAGCCGAGGACGACTCTATTTCTAGTGGGGGAGAATGTGAGATCTTGGTCCGGGCGGTACTCTTAACAACTGGGCGTAGCGTGTCAATCACGGGCTTCAAACGACGAGTCTACGATAGCCCACATCGGAAATATCCAAGTCCTAACCATAGGCTTATAAGTTAAACCCCGTATTAACTTAGTATGAGGCTTTTTAAAACCGCGCGGCCCCGGAAATCGTAAGAACTCCGAAGTTAAGCGTGCTTGGGCGGGAGCAGTACTGGGATAGTTGACCTCCTGGGAAGTCCTCGCACGTACACGTGGGCCAAAGCGGACAATTTCATGCTAAGTTAGGCGGGGCTGTGACAGTTGGTATCGGAGCCGATGACGACTCTATTTCTAGTGGGGGAGAATGTGAGATCCTGGTCCGGGCGGTACTCTTAACCACGGGGCGTAGCGTGTCAACCACGGGCTTCAAACGATGAGTCTCCGTTAGCCCGCATCGGAAATATTCAAGTTATAACCATGGCTTATAAGTGAAACCCCATATTAACTGAGCATGAAGTCTTCTACAATCGTGCGGCTCCAAAAATCGTAAGAATTACAAAGTTAAGTGTGCTCAGGTGGGAGCAGTACTAGGATGGGTGACCTATTGGGAAGTCCTTGGGAGCAGTACTAGGATGGGTGACCTATTGGGAAGTCCTTGAGTTGGGCGCTATTTCTTATATTTATGAAAAAATATTTTTGTCTTTAATTTCTTCCTTTAATGACAAAATATGTTGTCACTAATTACTTACAAGTATGTTTCCAACATAGTGTGTTGGAGACGAAAAAAAAATTACTTGTTTCCAACAGTGTATTGGAGACAAAAAAAGATCGTCACCGATTTATCATTTTCAGTGACGAAATTTTTTTTCGTTTCCAATACCTTTTAGCGACAAGGCTTTGGCAACGAAACGGGTGACGAAAAATTTTCGTCTCAATTAGTTTTGGTGACGAAATATGTACATTTTGGGACAAATTTGTGTCGTTCTTAAACCCCAAATTTCTTGTAGTGATACAAACGAAATCATATCCAGTATATAGGGTGCGAATCCAAGGTCTTCACGATCTAATACCTTAAGAGCGCCAAGTAGCTAATTCTCTCGAACATGGATATCTTAGATGCACATCGCCACAAATGATGTGGTCTTGGGGTATCGAAGGCAACCTGAACCCTAAGATGGACCTTTCTAATGGTTCCTTGACTAATTAATAGCTCGGTAAGACTGTTTAGCTTATTGCACACATTATCGCTAGTATGGTGTTTGCACCACATAATTGATCGATATAACTGATAGATAAGTGAGCACCTTTATTCTTTTGAATATTTTTCCATCTTAATCCCTCTCTTGGGACAATCCTTATGGGAGTCATTCGAAAGGAAAGAAGACAGCTATCATCTTTATCTCCTTTTAGACTCTCTCTCTTTTTCCATAAAAGGGGTCTCCCTCATGTCATCTCTCTCTCTCTCTCATCTTTATCTCCTTTTAGACTCTCTCTCTTTCCATAAAAGGGGTCTCCGCCATGTCATCTCTCTCTCTCTCATCTTTATCTCCTTTTAGGCTCTCTCTCTTTTTCCATAAAAGGTGTCTCCCTCATGGCATCTCTCTCTTATCTTTATCACCTTTTAGACTCTCTCTTTTTCCATAAAAGGGGTCTCCGTCATGTCATCTCTCTCTCTCTCTCTCATCTTTATCTCCGTTTAGACTTTCTCTCTTTTTCCATAAAAGGGGTCTCCGTCATGTTATCTCTCTCTCTCTCATCATTATCTCCTTTTAGACTCTCTTTTACCATAAAAGGGGTCTCCGTCATGTCATCTCTCTCTCTCTCATCTTTATCTCCTTTTAGACTCTCTCTTTTTTCATAAAAGGGGTCTCCGTCATGTCATCTCTCTCTCTCTCATCTTTATCTCCTTTTAGACTCTCTTTTTTCCATAAAAGGGGTCTCCCTCATGTCATCTCTCTCTCTCTCATCATTATCTCCTTTTAGACTCTCTTTTTCCATAAAAGGGGTCTCCGTCATGTCATCTCTCTCTCTCTCATCTTTATCTCCTTTTAGACTCTCTCTTTATTCATAAAAGGGGTCTCCGTCATGTCATATCTCTCTCTCTCTCATCTTTATCTCCTTTTAGACTCTCTCTCTTTTTCCATAAAAGGGGTCTCCCTCATGTCATCTCTCTCTCTCATCTTTATCTCCTTTTAGACTCGCTCTCTTTTTCCATAAAAGGGGTCTCCCTCATGTCATCTCTCTCTCTCGTCTTTATCTCCTTTTAGACTCTCTCTTTTTCCATAAAACGGGTCTCGCTCCCTCATGTCATCTCTCTCTCTCTCTCTCTCTCTCTCTCTCTCTCTCTCTAGCAATTGTCTGGGCTGGCCGCCCACGTGTGTACTAGACTGGGTTTAATAAAAAAAACAGAACCTGAACCCATTACGGACCCAAGCCCACATGGCCACACCTACCTCTCTGAGTCTCTGCTGCTGTGAGAACTTGGTCCGGGTGGTACCATTAACCAGGGGCGTAGCGTGTCAACCACGGGCTTCAAACGGTGAGTCTCCGTTAGCCCACATCAGAAATATCCAAGTCCTGACCTTGGGCTTATAAGTCAAACCCCGTATTAACTTAGCGTGAGGCTTTTTAAAACCATGCATCCTCAGAAATCGTAAGAACTCTGAAGTTAAGCTTGCTCGGGCGGGAGCAGTATTTGGATGGGTGACCTCCTGGGAAGTCCTCGCGCGTGCACGTGGGCCAAAGCGGACAATTTCATGCTGAGTTGAGCGGGGCAGTGACAGTTGGTATCAGAGCCGAGGACGACTCTATTTCTAGTGGGGGAGAATGTGAGATCTTGGTCCGGGCGGTACTCTTAACAACTGGGCGTAGCGTGTCAATCACGGGCTTCAAACGACGAGTCTACGATAGCCCACATCGGAAATATCCAAGTCCTAACCATAGGCTTATAAGTTAAACCCCGTATTAACTTAGTATGAGGCTTTTTAAAACCGCGCGGCCCCGGAAATCGTAAGAACTCCGAAGTTAAGCGTGCTTGGGCGGGAGCAGTACTGGGATAGTTGACCTCCTGGGAAGTCCTCGCACGTACACGTGGGCCAAAGCGGACAATTTCATGCTAAGTTAGGCGGGGCTGTGACAGTTGGTATCGGAGCCGATGATGACTCTATTTCTAGTGGGGGAGAATGTGAGATCCTGGTCCGGGCGGTACTCTTAACCACGGGGCGTAGCGTGTCAACCACGGGCTTCAAACGATGAGTCTCCGTTAGCCCGCATCGGAAATATTCAAGTTATAACCATGGCTTATAAGTGAAACCCCATATTAACTGAGCATGAAGTCTTCTACAATCGTGCGGCTCCAAAAATCGTAAGAATTACAAAGTTAAGTGTGCTCAGGTGGGAGCAGTACTAGGATGGGTGACCTATTGGGAAGTCCTTGGGAGCAGTACTAGGATGGGTGACCTATTGGGAAGTCCTTGAGTTGGGCGCTATTTCTTATATTTATGAAAAAATATTTTTGTCTTTAATTTCTTCCTTTAATGACAAAATATGTTGTCACTAATTACTTACAAGTATGTTTCCAACATAGTGTGTTGGAGACGAAAAAAAAATTACTTGTTTCCAACAGTGTATTGGAGACAAAAAAAGATCGTCACCGATTTATCATTTTCAGTGACGAAATTTTTTTTCGTCTCCAATACCTTTTAGCGACAAGGCTTTGGCAACGAAACGGGTGACGAAAAATTTTCGTCTCAATTAGTTTTGGTGACGAAATATGTACATTTTGGGACAAATTTGTGTCGTCCTTAAACCCCAAATTTCTTGTAGTGATACAAACGAAATCATATCCAGTATATAGGGTGCGAATCCAAGGTCTTCACGATCTAATACCTTAAGAGCGCCAAGTAGCTAATTCTCTCGAACATGGATATCTTAGATGCACATCGCCACAAATGATGTGGTCTTGGGGTATCGAAGGCAACCTGAACCCTAAGATGGACCTTTCTAATGGTTCCTTGACTAATTAATAGCTCGGTAAGACTGTTTAGCTTATTGCACACATTATCGCTAGTATGGTGTTTGCACCACATAATTGATCGATATAACTGATAGATAAGTGAGCACCTTTATTCTTTTGAATATTTTTCCATCTTAATCCCTCTCTTGGGACAATCCTTATGGGAGTCATTCGAAAGGAAAGAAGACAGCTATCATCTTTATCTCCTTTTAGACTCTCTCTCTTTTTCCATAAAAGGGGTCTCCCTCATGTCATCTCTCTCTCTCATCTTTATCTCCTTTTAGACTCTCTCTCTTTCCATAAAAGGGGTCTCCGTCATGTCATCTCTCTCTCTCTCTCATCTTTATCTCCTTTTAGACTCTCTCTCTTTTTCCATAAAAGGTGTCTCCCTCATGGCATCTCTCTCTTATCTTTATCACCTTTTAGACTCTCTCTTTTTCCATAAAAGGGGTCTCCGTCATGTCATCTCTCTCTCTCTCTCTCATCTTTATCTCCTTTTAGACTTTCTCTCTTTTTCCATAAAAGGGGTCTCCGTCATGTTATCTCTCTCTCTCTCATCATTATCTCCTTTTAGACTCTCTTTTACCATAAAAGGGGTCTCCGTCATGTCATCTCTCTCTCTCTCATCTTTATCTCCTTTTAGACTCTCTCTTTTTTCATAAAAGGGGTCTCCGTCATGTCATCTCTCTCTCATCTTTATCTCCTTTTAGACTCTCTTTTTCCATAAAAGGGGTCTCCCTCATGTCATCTCTCTCTCTCTCATCATTATCTCCTTTTAGACTCTCTTTTTCCATAAAAGGGGTCTCCGTCATGTCATCTCTCTCTCTCTCATCTTTATCTCCTTTTAGACTCTCTCTTTATTCATAAAAGGGGTCTCCGTCATGTCATATCTCTCTCTCTCTCATCTTTATCTCCTTTTAGACTCTCTCTCTTTTTCCATAAAAGGGGTCTCCCTCATGTCATCTCTCTCTCTCATCTTTATCTCCTTTTAGACTCGCTCTCTTTTTCCATAAAAGGGGTCTCCCTCATGTCATCTCTCTCTCTCGTCTTTATCTCCTTTTAGACTCTCTCTTTTTCCATAAAACGGGTCTCGCTCCCTCATGTCATCTCTCTCTCTCTCTCTCTCTATAGCAATTGTCTGGGCTGGCCGCCCACGTGTGTACTAGACTGGGTTTAATAAAAAAAACAGAACCTGAACCCATTACGGACCCAAGCCCACATGGCCACACCTACCTCTCTGAGTCTCTGCTGCTGTGAGAACTTGGTCCGGGTGGTACCATTAACCAGGGGCGTAGCGTGTCAACCACGGGCTTCAAACGGTGAGTCTCCGTTAGCCTACATCAGAAATATCCAAGTCCTGACCTTGGGCTTATAAGTCAAACCCCGTATTAACTTAGCGTGAGGCTTTTTAAAACCATGCATCCTCAGAAATCGTAAGAACTCTGAAGTTAAGCTTGCTCGGGCGGGAGCAGTATTTGGATGGGTGACCTCCTGGGAAGTCCTCGCGCGTGCACGTGGGCCAAAGCGGACAATTTCATGCTGAGTTGGGCGGGGCAGTGACAGTTGGTATCAGAGCCGAGGACGACTCTATTTCTAGTGGGGGAGAATGTGAGATCTTGGTCTGGGAGGTACCCTTAACAACTGGGCGTAGCGTGTCAATCACGGGCTTCAAACGGCGAGTCTACGATAGTCTGCATCGGAAATATCCAAGTCCTGACCATGGGCTTATAAGTTGAACCCCGTATTAACTTAGCATGAGGCTTTTTAAACCATGCGGCCCCGGAAATCGTAAGAACTCCGAAGTTAAGCTTGTTCGGGCAGGAGCAGTACTAGGATGGTTAACCTCCTAGGAAGTCCTCGCACGTACACGTGGGCCAAAGCGGACAATTTCATGCTGAGTTGGGCGGGGCTATGACAGTTGGTATCAGAGCCGAGGACGACTCTATTTCTAGTGGGGGAGAATGTGAGATCTTGGTCTGGGCGATACCCTTAACAACTGGGCGTAGCGTGTCAATCACGGGCTTCAAACGGCGAGTCTACGATAGCCTGCATCGGAAATATCCAAGTCCTAGTCATGGGCTTATAAGTTAAACCCCGTATTAACTTAGCATAAGGCTTTTTAAAACCGTGCGGCCCCGGAAATCGTAAGAAATCCGAAGTTAAGCGTGCTCTGGCGGGAGCAGTACTAGGATGGTTGACCTCTTGGGAAGTCCTTGCACGTACACGTGGGCCAAAGCGGACAATTTCATGCTGAGTTGGGCGGGGCTGTGACAGTTGGTATAAGAGCCGAGGACGGCTCTATTTCTAGTGGGGGAGAATGTGAGATCCTGGTCGGGGCGATACTCTTAACCACGGGACGTAGCGTGTCAACCACGAGCTTCAAACGATGAGTCTCTATTAGCCCGCATCGGAAATATCAAAGTCTTAACCATGGCTTATAAGTCAAACCCCGTATTAACTTAGCATGAAGTCTTCTACAATCGTGCGGCTCCAAAAATCGAAAAACTCTAAAGTTAAGCGTGCTCAGGCAGGAGTAGTGCTAGGATGGGTGACCTCTTGGGAAGTCCTTGAGTTGGGCGTGGTAAATGCGACAAAAAATTTTCGTCTCTATTTCTTATATTTATGACAAAATATTTTTGTCTCTAATTTCTTCCTTTAATGACAAAATATTTTGTCACTAATTCCTTACAAGTATGTTTCCAACATAATGTATTGGAGACGAAAAAAATTTACTTGTTTCCAACAGGGTATTGGAGACAAAAAAAAATCGTCACCAATTTATCTTTTTCAGTGACGAATTTTTTTTTCGTCTCCAATACCTTTTTTGCGACAAGGCTTTGGCGACAAAACGGGTGACGAAAAATTTTCGTCTCAATTAGTTTTGGTGACCAAATATGTACATTTTGGGACAAATTTGTGTCGTCCTTAAACCCCAAATTTCTTGTAGTGAATGCACAGGATCCGTTGATGCCGTTATGCTTGATTTTGTTGCTTTAGTAGAAGGGCATGTGGCAGCATGTGTCGATGCCACTGCCTAAGCTTCCAAATTATTTATAGATTGTTCGCCAGTTGGGTTGGTTGCTGCTGGTGGTGGATCGATGGCAATGGACTCATGTGTAGAAGAATCAATGCCTTGTAGTTGCTGCATAGCAATCAATTTTGCAAGAGGCCCAGAAGTAGGAAGCTCTTGAAGATGTTCGTCTTGGATGTGTGTAGGAGAGAGGCTGCTGGTAGCTGAACTTGGTGCTTGAATATCAAGTCCAGTTGGAATAATGGAGTCTAGGACCGGTGCAGGCTGGGCAAGACAATGGCTTTGTGAAACACAAGGATTAGATGATATAATTGCGTTGGGCAATGGGATTAGGCCAAGAATGCTAGGCTGCTGTGGGTTGGTGGGATGGATGGATGAGCCACTATTTGTGGGCAATTGAGAGATACCTGGATTTTGTTGAAGCAAGACCATTGGAGCAGTGCTTTCCGGGTGAGAGTTGGTGGGCGATGATGTTATAGCCTTGAAAGGAAAAACCAGTTCATTGAATACCACATGATGAGAAAGAAAAACATGCCCAGTGTCTAAGTCAAGACACTGATACCCATGATGATTTAAACTATAACCAATAAAAACACATGGCCGAGAGCGAAATTTTAGCTTATTTTTGTTATAAGGTCGTAGCCAAGGAAAACAAAGACATCCAAAGCATCACAAAAATTTATAATCTGGTGGGCGTTGAAAAAGACATTCCCATGGGGAGCGATCCTGTAAATTTTTTTTAAGGAAGACGATTTATAAGAAAAACAACGGTATTAAAAGCTTCGACCCAATAACATAGTGGCATATGAGCTTGGGCCAAGAAAGTAAGACTCATTTCTACTATATGCCGGTGTTTTCGTTCCGCGGCTCCATTTTGTTCTGGAGTGTGGGGACATGAGATTCGATGGTTGATGCCATTAATCTCCAAAAATTCTTTGAATCGATTACTCGTGAATTCGCCGCCGCCATCGGATTGAAAGGATTTAATTTTTAATGACAACATGTTCTCAACGTAAGATTTGAATTTAACAAATGTAGCAAAAGCCTGGGACTTAGCAGACAAGGGATATAACCAAATATATTTAGAACAATCATCAATAAAAGATATGTAATAATTAAACCCACTAATGGACTGTTCTAGAGACGAACCCCAAAGGTCACAATGTACTAATTCCAATGGTGTAGATGATAGAGAAGTGGAAACTAAAAAGGGTAGCTTTTTACTTTTACCCATTTGACATTCAGTACAAACTGAAGTAAATTTTGAAGACCCATGAAGTGGTAACTGGAAAGTTGAAAGAAGGCGATGCAATACAGTAGATGCTGGATGTCCTAATCGCGAATGCCACATAGACGCAGAGACTTTTTCACCAATGAGTGCAGCAGGACTAGCTTTATTTAAGAGAGTAGAAATCCTATGAATTGGAAATGGATAGAGACCATTTTCACTCCGCCCGCGGAAAAGCATCTTCCCCATAGCCTTGCCCTTAACACAAAAACCGAAGGCATCAAACTCAAAGACACAGTTATTATCAGTGGCAAAGCGATTTACAGAAATAAGATTGGTAGACATATGAGGAACATGTAACATATTAGAAAGGTGAAAATGAGCAGTATGTGTAGAAATGGAAACTTGAGCCAATGTGAGAGATACTCAAACCTGCACCGTTGCCGACTAAAACCTTTTCAGATCCATGATAATCAGACCGAAGAGTGAGGTTGTTTATGTCAGATGTGATGTGATCAGTTGCACCAGTATCTGTATACCAAGTCTGGTCACCCGAGAGTTGATTGGAGGCAACCATAGCAGTAAGCCTTGAAGGAGGGTTGCGTCCTTGATATGCATAATCCATGCGATGATAGCAGTCTATTGCAAAGTACCCAACCCGATTGCAAATTTGACAAGATATGCGAGGAGGCCCGCGTGTAGGCGTGGAGCTAGTACCAGCAGAGTTAGCATTTTTATTTGAATTGTTGGAGCTTCGTCCTCCATTCTAGCCATTATGGCCACGGCCTCTACCACGACCATAGTTAGAGAAACGACCTCCATTGCGCCCAGAATGATTAGTATTTCCATTTTTTGGAGTAAAGAGGGCAGTGGTAGTTTGTTCTGAATGTCCAAAGGTGGAGGACCGATGGCGAGCAATTCGCATCTCCATATTTAGGACAAGTCCATGGACATAGGCTACTGAGACATGATCAGTTTGATTTGCCGCAGCAACATTCATGACAACTGGATCATATTCCTCAGGAAGACCATCTAATATATGAGTCACTTGATCAGACTCATTAACAAAATGTCCAACAGCTGAGAGTTCATCGACAATGGTCTTATGTTTTAATAGATAATCTGTGATAGAGAGATTCCCTTTTTGTAAGCTTTGCAGTTGACGTTTCAGCTCGATGGTGTGAGCCCGAGAACGGGAAGCAAAGCGTTGTTCAATGGCAGTCCAAACAACACGAGAAGTGCGGAGACCAACCACTTGAGACAAAACGTGCTCAGAGAGAGTAGCACGGATCCATCTAAGCAAGTTTTGATCTTGTCGATTCCAATTCAAGAATGCAGGATCAATCATTGAAGTAACCTTCTTATCCTTGTCACGTTGATATTTTTCCGGGCAAGGATTGGAGCCATCCACGAAACCCATTAAATCATGACTCAGAAGCAGTGGTTCAAATTGGGAGCGCCACAACAGATAGTTATGGCGGTCCAATTTAATCGACACAAGATTTGATGTGTTTGATATAACAAATGAAGGAGTAGTGGTAGCACTGGAAGTACCTAATTCAGCCATCGAAAAAGAAAGAGGTGTTGTGAGATCAACAGGTGGGGATCTCAATAGAGCAGGTGTTGGTCTGATGGATGCACAGGTACACGTGGAGACAAATCTGGTTATGATAGATCTGAGGACTTGGTGTCGCTGAGAGAACACAAGCGTTGTGAATAGTGCGAGAAGAAGCACACGTGGAGAAGAGAATCAACTATGAAGAAGAAGTCCAGGGGATGGGACATGAGTCAAGAAGCTCTGATAACATGAAAGTGGTAAACATTCTCTCTCATGTATTTTTGAGAGGATTTCTATATTGTATATATAGAATAACTTTACAAGGATGAGGACTGATGTTGATAAGATACAGATCCTGAATATCAGGTGAAAATCATATATTCAAATATTTAATTCCTTCTTTGGGTCTATCTTTTGAATCCTTTGAATCTCTATCCATTGCATGGTTATAATGCTTATCTTGTGTGCCAACATCTGCGAAGTGTCGGTGGGTGGACTCTGTACATTGGTTGTGGTTAGTGGGAAGATTTTTGTTGGTGGAGATGCAAAACTCTTCCCCTTCCTGCCAGTCATTTTTAAGGAAAATTCACAAAAAAAAAAGGTATACTATATCATACAAGAAACTACTACATATGTTATGGATGAAAAATAAAGAGAGCAAAAGTAAATAAAATTAAAGGGTAGTTTAGATGCTTGAGCTTTTCGGAGCATGGCTTTTCCACTATGTAGCCTTCCCATGCCAATGGTTTTTTTTTTTTTCTACTTTTCTTTCCCTATGTTTTAGGATCACTTGTACATGTCTCATGTGTAGAAACAAAGCATGCGATACTCTGCAAAAACCTCTTGTATCTTATAATTCATTGTGATGTACATAATGTATGCAGCCTTTCCATTTTTAGTAATTTTTTTACCACAACACAAACACACACACCCACAACCACAACCACCCACACACGCACACAAAAGATTCAAAAAAAAAAAAAAAAAGAGGGAAAAGAAAAGGAAAAGTTGGTTGATTATTAAAGATATTTACTTAAAGATGCTCAAAACATAGAATATAAACATTAAGTAAAAGATTTTTCCCATTTTAGAAAAAATTCAAAATCAGAAATCTAGATCTTTCCATTTATTGAATCCAAAGGTTATTGAAAAGAAAACAAATGATGAGAATCGTTAAGGAAAAGAAGCCCTTTAAACACCAATAATTTGATAAAAAAATTGTACATAAAAGAAGGAAAAAAAAAGAAGAAAAAAAATCTTTTAAAGAAGATGATATACCAAAAATGTAGATGGATTGGATTGATTGGTGTTAAAAACCTTTCAGAAGACTCCATGATTGAAACCCTAACCCGCATTTCCGAAATCATGACTAGAATAAATCATCCTCTGTAATGATCTAATAAAATAATACCAATAGAAATTATTTACGAAAAACACATAAGGATCATAGAAATCATGATGTAATTCTTGGTTTAGAGAGCTTTTAAAGGCGGACAAAATGCATTTAAATCATTTAATTTTTTCCCTTTTTGCAATATAGATGGGGAGATGCATATCAAAAATTATTTATAAGTGGATGAAATCTTATTTCCAATGAAAAATACAAATTCCTATTCTTACATCAAGGTGCACAAAGTATTATTAAAGACAATCTAGAATGTCGTTTCACATCATTAAAAATAATTGACCATTTGACCTATTTTTTTCCATCTCAATATAATTAAGACAAAATATTATTTAGAAATTATATTATTTTTAATCTTATAAATTATATTGCTCGTGTTAAGCACGGACGTATTTTGCTACTTTTAGTAAGATAGCTAACTCTATCTCTATCTCCCTGTATGGAGGGAAGTGAGCATCTTAGATAGATACATACGATACGAAATATTATTCTATTTTCTTTTACGGTTGAGAGACATCACTAAAACGATCAAAACTTATCAACTTATAAAAAAGGTGGACCATATGGCCTTTACCTTCTTCTCCAATTATTTTGCATGCTCATGCACGTGGGATTCTAAAAGAAAAAATCACAAAAAAAAAATCTCAATAATTTGGGATTACATCTGACTTGCCTGATCCCAAGTTGTGGTGAAGGAAAACTGAAATCGAGCAGTGATGCTCCACACATGTGATACATGTCCAACGAGCAGATACTATTTGATGTGAAATTCTCTGGAGTGGGACCTGTTTGGTCATGGTACATCACAGTCCTCATTAATAACAAATCGTGCCCAATCACTACAGAGGTTTTTTTTTTTTTTTTTTTTGGCTAGAAGGTTAGTGTATATTGAAGGAAGAGAAACTGGGCAAAAACCCCCGAAACAGAGACAAAACAGATACAAGAGCCAGAACAGGGGAACTAAACTAACTAAACAGACAAAACTTAACAAACATAAAGCCAATTAACCATACCTAATAGGACTAGGATAGGGTGAACAGGCAAAGGATGTCTCAAAGCTGGCTGGGAGCAAACCAAACCTGTATGTCAGTTTTGGAAAATTAGAGTAGAGTAGAAAATTGGTGATACTAACTGTATGTCAATTGATGGTGATCAGTTAAATCAGTTCAAGTGGCAGCCTAATTTTGTGGGTGCTTCCCATCTCCAAAACTGTATGTCAGTTTTGGAAAATTAGAGCCCTGGCTATTGGTTCTTTCAACTCCTATGTCATCTGCTATTATTAGAATTTTCGTGTCTGCTTGCGTTATTGAACATCTTATTGTGTTAAAATCTTTTGACTGTCATGGCCGATTGGTTTTGCTCTCTCTTTCCTGGCAACCTGTGGCCCACGACATAATTCCATCAGCTTGGATGGTCCAGGCCAGGTTTTGATGGGAACTCAGTTATCATGACATAAGCCCAATTTGTTGTTCTTGGTTTGCTTGACCTGGAAATCAGATTTGGGGATTGTACTGGGCAATGTATTGTTAGCTTTCGGCCTTGGCATTGGTCTATGAACTTTAGCCCAGTACAGCAGTAATGGTGGGCCGAGGTCAACTTGCCTTATAGGGGTGGAAATTACTGACCTGACCTGTCGGTCAAACCCTCTCCCGACCTGTGATTCAGGGTTTAGGTTAATCTTTTCTAAATTCTAGGTTGGGTTTGGGTTGAAAACTTGTAGGTGATTAATGAATAGGTTGGAATAAGATTCGGCCAGTGGTTGAGATTCATTCTGCCAAACTGACTCAACCCAACTCACTGCATGTCAGCCCAAGAATCAAACCTGATAATTTAGGGTTTTTGCTGACCCACTTTGTTTGCTTGTTTGATTAGGGTCTGACATTTTCAACTCAACTCATGGATTGGCCAAGCCTGGGCTAGGCCCATACTGTCTCTGACCAGCGACCTTTCCATTGCCACCTGTAGTTCTTGGGTCTTGGCACCGCCCAGGTGTAAATCAAACATATCCGAACTGGATCTTTGTGAGAGAGTAGACCATGAAAAAAAAATGGAGCAGTCAATGTTAGAAACTTGGGCCCAAAATAATGATGGGATCATATTTAGGTGTATGGAAATTGAACCACTCATGTATCCCGACAATGGATTTCAAACGTAGCCCATCTGACGTTAAATATCACTACAATAAAATGCACTTTTAGTGACGAAATTTTTCGTCGCCAAAACTCACAAAAACGTCGGTAAAACCTTTACCGAAGAAAAAAATCTCGTCGGTAAGACGTCGGCAAAAAATCGTGGACAAAACATTTTGCCGACGAAAATAAATTTCTAAATATTTAATAAATAGTAAAAATAAATAATAAATATAAAGACTTTTACCGACGTTTATTTTCGTCGGCAAAAGAAAACAAAAAAATTTAGAAAAAATGAAAAACTTTCTACCGACGTTAATTTTCGTCGGTAAAAGAAAACAAAAAAATTTAGAAAAAATAAAAAACTTTTACCGACGTTTTTTTTCGTCGGTAAAAATAAACAAAAAATAATAAATAATAAAAAAGGATTTTACCGACGTATTTGTTTTGTCGGTAAAAATAAACAAAAAATAAAAAAAATAAAAAAGGATTTTACCGACGTATTTTTTTCGTCGGTAAAAATAAACCAAAAATAAAAAAAATAAAAAAGGATTTTACCGTCGTATTGTTTCGTCGGCAAAATCAAATTAAAATGAAAATAAAACACTTTTACCGACGTGTTTTATTTTTTTTATAATTTTATTTTTTTCGTTTAAACCTGTTTGTACACCTGTATCAAACCTATTCAGTATAAAAAATACATGCAAACAAAAATTGCTAAATAAACAAACCATCTCCATTTTTCATCAATCATTCATCTCATTAAACAAATATTACAATCAATAACGATACAGTCCCATATATATGTCCAATATACATATACAAATAAGCTAAAAGAAGGTGTGGGCTACCTTGCAAGCCCTGCTGATAACACCACCATATGGACAGGACTCAACTCTCGTCAATCAACTTCCTATAAAAGATAAGCCCAATTGTGTTTCTGCTAAGTCTGATTTATGATGCACACTGTTACTTTTTCTCTCATGATAAATGACCATTCATTTCAAGAGAAACAGAATTTACAAGAAGGGCTGTTTGGTTACAGGAATTTTGTGATGTCCTATAGCCATAATTTCAGTGAACTCCTTGCCAATCTCCTGTTGTACCTTTTTCCGAGCTTCACCAAGAGGATCTTTTGCGACTACATTGGAATTCTTTTCTTGCATTTCAGCAGGTGAAACCAAAAGCTCTTGGTCCTTGGTGAAAATCTCAAAATCATCATAGAAGGCTCTGACCCATTTCACCTGTAATAACCAATTTTTTGAGTTTAGAGACAACTGCAGCAAAGGAAAGCCCATTCAAAAAACTATTAGATATTCTGTGTTGTGTAATATTCTTTTGGGGATGCAAGAATCAAAAGAAGCTGTCATCTTATCAAATGGTTGTCAACAACATGCTTTTTACTTAAAATTATCTTTTGAAGCATCAGAAGGAATATATATTTCTTTCAATCCAGATGTCTAGGAAAGGATCACAGTTGCCAACCTTCAATCACCACAAATTACATCCTATGACAGAAATATGAATTAACCTAAGAATGTATAAACAGGATGCAACTTGGGCTCAGATCATGACAATGCAATTTGGGGTGGGCCAGTTTGGATTTGGGCTCAGGATCTAGCCTGAGTTTTGATGTGCACGCAGAGTTCAAGCCCAGCTTGGGCTCAGATATCTAAATATAATATTAGGCCAGAGTTGGGCCCTGAGTAGCACACCTCTTTCTCCATTACATTATTAATTCTGTGCCTGAGCTATGCAGTGTTGTCCATTGGTTTGAAAAGTCCAAACTATCAATAGATCAAGGCTTGAAAGCCTTGCCTGATCAATTTGAAATCCAGGATTAACTGGCTCATTTGAACAGTCTGAATGGGTTGAGTCAAACCCAAGACCGAACCTAAAAGAAAATACGAAGTATAGACTATAGACTCAATAGGCCAGGTCTAGCCCAGAGTATAGGATCTGATGACACAAATTCGACCTGTGTTACGATAAGATTATGCTGATATTAGTAAGATCCATATCCTGTTGCAGCTTCCAAGCACGAATTACACTTCTGCTTTTCAAAATAAAGCACATGAAATGTTTACTACCTACTGGCCTACTAAATACAAAAGGGTTTTGGGGCGAGACAACTAAAAATCATATCTATTGTTTGCTGCTAGATGGGGGCTGATCAAGGACAGTGTGCGTTTGTTTTCAACCCCAAGGCTAGTGGACCTCAGTTCACAACTCTGCCACATGTCTTATTTTGATAATTTTGAGAAGAAAAGAAATCCATGTTGTGGAGCTTTTAAATGAACAAATTACTTTAATAGTTTAATTTTTTTTGTAAAGAATGAAGGAATTTCTTTACAGTGCCATTATACAATTGATTCTTTTCAAAAAAATTAGGAAATGATTGGAGGTTGTATGAAATTATAAATTTTGTGGGTTGAGATTGTATGAAACCAACCTACAAGGTGCTTGAGCAATATGGCCAGCTCAAAATGGTGGAAAAGGGCATCATACTAGTTTGTGCATGTTTAGGCCAATATTAGACTAACCAAAGGGCGCGCTGACACCATTTTCCTATATGCATACATGTGTTCACAAATTTATGCTACTCAGTCACGTCCAAATCACGAGTTTGGCAAGCTATGTCATAAACTGCATCCTATAATAAAGTGATTAAGAAAAATTAAAAGATGAAAGAAGTCCTCTTACTCTTTAATCCTTGCTGTGCACTTGCTTAACTTGAATTTAGGTTCAGAATCAGTTGATGTGAAGTGTGTAAAGTCAATGCTCATGCTAGAAACTAAGACTTTTGTCCTTCCAACATCTGCAACAAGAACACTTCAAATGAAACTACAGTATAGGGAAGCTGTTCAATAATGGTAGTAACTTAAGATTTCATTTGGGAGTTGCAAGCATGGCATAAGCACTACAATACATCCATCATCAACAATCCCAGCGACAATTTCAACTTAATGAGATTTCAAGTTGATACCAAGATCAGTATGCTAGTAAACTACAGTTTTTTCATGCAAAACACTATTGTGATCTTTATGACATTCCTAAATTAATGAAACCATAGATGTATATGATATGAAATGGCTATGTATATCAATATAGTGCTTTGTGTGAGAAAAACTTTGGTTTACTAATCGATTTAAGGAAAACTTTTTTATAGTTAAATGGCTATGTAACACACCAACAAATGAAAAAAATTAGCATGCTACATAGCCATTCAACTTTCTGGACCTAAAATTAAGGACTGGAATCATAAAATTAGACTTATATCTGTGTCCACTCATAATCCACATCCAATTCTATCCATCACCTTGCATCCCTTGATTGACGTGCATCCAGGTGGGGGCCCACCCCCCGATTGTTGTATGTTAGTGTGCACTGATATTAGACATAAACATAAAAGAAATTGACAATCTGCAATATATTCTTGAATGATTCAACAACTAAGTTGATTAACTATAACACAAAAAGATACCTCTAGATCACAATCCTGCACCTAAAAGCTCACATTGCATTCTAAAAGGATATGTTAGGGTCCTAATAATGTTGCTCAGGCCATTATGAAAGGCATACTATGCAAGTGCCAGCAGCCAGTGGCACATGCCTCTCTTTTGGATGGTGTATTTGCAGGTTAATCCATATTGCATCTTTTTGCAACAAGTATCAAACGTCAGAAGATGAATTGAAGAAGACAACGGAGAAAGCTAACAATTTAATTGTTGACATTTTGAAGAAAAAACCATAATTGGCCTCTAATTGTAAATCAGAGAACCTATGAACTTATCAATACACGTATATTTTAATGAATGATGGATGTAAAAAAGGAAGAAAGAAAGAAGGGAATGACCTGATAAGCAGAAGATGCAATCCCAAATATGAAACCTTGGGGAAAGCCTTTTCTGTTTTTTTTTTTTTTTTTTTTTGCTAAAAGGTCATTTGTATTAGAAGAAGAGGGAGGAGAAACAGAGGCTAAACGCCCACAAAAGAAAAGGAACAGAGAACAACATACAGAGAGGAGAAACCAACAAACCAAAAGCACAAAGCCAGCTTAAGGATTGGAAAACAAAAAATTACAGAAGCTTGATAGAGGTCTACCAGAGAAGGGATTAGAAATTTTCTTGAGAGAATCAGAGAGAAGCTCCATCAGGAAGAGGGAGACCTTCACCTTAGAGGCACTGATGTTGTTGAAGGTGGATTCATTTCTGCATTTCCAATGAGCAAAAACTGTAGAGAAGAAGATGACTGCTACACCTTTACAAGCAAGTCTGTCACTGCTGTGGGAGAGGGCTTGCCAGATCTTGGAGGGGAGAAGAGGGCCAGCAACTGCTGTTCCAGCTAAGGACAGAATCCAAGACCAGATGTCTGAGGAGAAGGAACAGAGAAAGAACAGATGGAGAGAAGACTCTTCTGCTTGGGAGCATAGACTGCACCTGGAGGCCAGACTGATGCCACAGTGTTGGAGCCAGAGCTGAGAGGGAGTTTTGCCATGCAGGAGCCTCCAGGCAAAGAAAGAAACTCTCGGCTGCTGAAAGTGATTCCAGACCAAGGGGGCCCAGTTCGACCAGAAAGCAGAGGAGATCCTGGCTCTGACCATATTCCAAGCTTCTTTGGAGGAGAGGCTATGGTCCTCATGGGAGTTCCATAGGAGAGAATCTTTGGAGAGAGGGTCCAAGGAAAGGAGCTGGACGCCTTCTTGCAGAGAAGCTGCCACATCACTGGGGATATCTGGGGGATACAGCCACTGATTGCCATTCCAGAGGGAAAGGAAAAAGAAAGATATTGGGAAAGCCTTTTCTGTTAAGCTCCTTCTTCTTAGACCATCTTCCAAGTGCCCACGTGCCCCGCCCAACTTACCTAACAATCTGTGTAAGGTAACATGCATGGTCTCAGCAAGGTTACACACATATATTAAGTTCCGTGAGGCTGCAGAAGGCCCAAAGGAGCTAAAAAGACGTTGTAGATATTTGTCAGTTTACCCATGCAAGTTATATACATATTTGCAGACCTACGTACCCTTGCAAGCTATTGGATGAATGATGTCTTGGTTAGGAGTTGTCAACAAGCATGCAAGTACACGATTCAAGCACCAATGTAGTGATGATATGAAAAATAAAAAATAAAAAATTATAATAGAATATTAAAAAAGATTTACATCCCATATCACAGAGCAATGGACCTGCACACCACCTGCACAGTGGAAAATGGGTTGTAAGCTACAATTCCTGAATAGGTGGGGTTCTATTTTCATAAAAGCAGTTACCTTTTATCTTTCTGACCGGTTTGGATTAAAAGGGCTCCAATTGAAAGAGAGACCATTTGTCTGGCCCAGCAATGGGCAGGTGGGGTCCACTTTTCAGCAAATTCATCGCTCCTGTGGACACCATCATGGATGGATCATGCCCCAAAAAACCTGTATCAGATTATCCTAAGCCACTAGCCAAAGGACTCTAGCTAACTGTCAGCATTTGACATAGGCTCAATTGAATGACAAGGATGATCTAATAAGGGAGATACTGGGTCTCTTACCATCCACAATGGGGCGCCAGATGAACAATTTTAGATCACCTATAGTTGAACTCAAAGTCCAATTTGCTTTTTTTTTTTTTGTTAAAAAAAAAAGTCCAGTTTGTTGGGAAGCAGCTTAAAATTTTCTATTTTTGCTTCCTCTAAGCATAAAAAAAAAAAATCTATGATAGGAAACTGACCGAGCACTGGTTGTGACTAGTAACCATATCCTCCTTGTTGCTGCTGCTCCGGGTCATCATAGTACTGCCCTCCATTTTGCAAGTGACCATCGCTATCAATGTTGCTATTAGTACTGTTATTCTTATTTCCTTCTTCTTCATGTTCTCTTTCCCTGTTCCATTGTTCAATTTTAGCCCGCCTTTCAGCACTACCTTCCCTAACTGGGCTCCTATCCCTCCGGCCACCAGGACTCCTGCTTCTTCCCCTTCTGCCACGTCCAGGGCTTCGAGCAATGTCTCCTTTTCCTTTGTTGTTTTGAAAACTTCAAGCAATGTCTCCTTATAATCATATTCAGCACCAAATTTGCATTATGAATAGTAGGATCATATACACACATACATAAGTGTGACTATAAAAAGCTACGTAGTCTCCCTCCAAGTGGAGCCTAGGCACCGCGATGAAAAGGTTTGGAAGTGGAAAAGAGGGAATATGTGATACTAGACCGATCAAATGATTCAAGGCTTTAGTTTTAAGTCCTAAAGTTTATGGCTAAATGTCTTTTCTTTTAACAAAATCTAACAATGGATAATGTCTGGAATAGTGTAAAATTTAGTGTGAAAGCATTGGTTTTGTTAAATGTGGCTTAAAAATTTGGATTAGTTCAAGGCACAAATCAAAGAACTAAAATGGTGACGACTTGTAATAGAAAAATGAAAATTTTCATTGCAGATGTCAAATTTTAACCACTGCCAGCCAATCAAGAACAAATCCATATGAAAAGAATCAAGCCTATTTTGAGGGCATTTTTTTTATAATAGTCAAGGACAACCAAATGGCACAACTAGCAACAGATAAGATATCTACCATATATTTTCATAAACTGAAGTAGACATGTCTAAAGAAGCTAACACTGTTGGTATGGGTCAAGAGTCAAGACTACCCCATCCACAACTCATTTCAACTCAAATCAATGGAGAACACACCAGCTTTAGTAAAAAAAAAAATCGGCCGCTTTCAAATTGGAGAATTAACAGTAGAGGATGAACTTGACCAAGACTGGAGTAAAATCAGAGGGTTTTCTTATTGTCACCAAAAGAGGGAGCTCTAAAAGACACATATTACCACCCATAGTAATACCAAACGAGACTACCCAAAACAGAATTCAGTGAAGACAATATCCTAGACATCCAGTTAATTTGAAAACAAATAAAAGTTATGCTTATTACCATCACTTCCTCTCTTTACCAGTTTCCTAATCTAATGAAAGAATAGCATTTGATGGGGCATTCAAAAGTTACCTGTAGATGGTGGACGGATAGAAATCACAGCAGCCAAGGAATCAGAGCTACTCAATCTCTTCATGGTTTCCTAAACCCAAATCAAATTAGAGACCCTTTCCCACTTTCACTTCAGAGATTAAAAAAAAAAAAAAAGCAGCAGCAGTTGTTTACAGTCATAGGCTCTGAACTGCCTCAGATTATTCCTAAAATGATACCCAAAATCACAGTTATACATCACATTCCTTTCAAGCTAGAATTTTCCATCATTACTTCAAACAACAACTCCTTAAACTGCATACTCCCAAAATCAGAACTTACAACAGTATTTTACTAACACAATCCAGAAAGTCATAAAACCAAAAGGGTAGCTCATGAATCTTTCAAGAGATCATCCAAAGGCTCATACAATGTAACAGGAAAATAGAAATCTAGAACGTTCCTATGTTCATATTCATACCACCCATTTGTTGTTTACACATGTAAGCATTGCAACATTTTAAAAGAAGCATAAAGGCCAGATCTGAATGTAGTTACCTCAGCTTCTTTCAAAAGATCATATTTGTTGCCGCGTCGAACTTCAAGCAGTTGCTGCACAGCCAACCCCTCTGTAGACATCCTGACACGGCGAGCCCTGACCCTGGCCTGAACTCGGACGAGTGCTTGCATGCACCTTAGAGTCATAGTAGCCTGCTTCCTCACTTGCCGGCCACGAACCAATGCCTGAAGCCTCACCACTCCTTTCAACGCCCGAAATACCCTTCGAGCCTACAGTTCCAAACGGACCAAACCCCATGTTTTGAGTAGTAACTTAGCAAGAAATGGAAGATTGGGGGAGAGAAGAAAGAAGACCCAGTTACCAAGAAAGCATGGAACGCAGTCTGTATTCTGATTGCAACCCACTCCTGCCTCACCACCCTGAAATCTTTTGGAAGGGCTCTAACCACAGCTGCCACTGCAGCGCTGAATGCTTCAGCTACCGAAGAACAATCAGTTCCCTCCGACGCCGCTCTACGCCCTCCTTTAAGACTCCTCCACGAAGATCCATGTTCTCTAGAAGAACTCCTCCAAAGCTTCCATTTCTTCCCCTTGTTACCCATCTTTTCCTGACCAAAACCCACAAAACAAAACGGAGGAAGATGAGCAAAAACCCCAATATCAAAAGCAATTAATATAATAGAATGGAATAGGAGAAAGAGGTGAATGAGATTACAAGGTCATCTTTTTCGGGTTTAGCAGTAAATTAGCAAGAAATGGAAGAATGCCGATCGAGAGAGAGAGAGAGAGAGAGAGAGAGACGAAAGAGAGAAAAGAGGGAAAAGAGGGCTTTTGGAGGAGTGGCGGGACAGACAGCAAAGAGAGGGAGAGAGACAGAGAGAGATGAAAGAGAGAAAAGAGGGCTTTTGAGGGAGAGAGTCATTGGGAGCGAAAATAGGGTATTGGAGGCAGGAAAGGGAAAAATTAAGACTTTACCGGCGTTTTTTTTTCGTCAGCAAAATAAAAAATAAAATAAATAATATACAAAAAATTTTACCGACGTTTTTTTCGTCGGTAAAATAGATTTTTCTTCAGCAAAATGATAAATAAAAATTATAAAAAGACTTTTACCGACATTTTTTTTCATCGGTAAAATACATTTTTCGTCGGCAAAATGATAAATAAAAATAAAAAAATTTATAAAAACTCTTTTACCGACGTTTTTTTTTTCGTCGGAAAAATCATAAATAAAAATTAAAAAAGACTTTTACCGACGTTTTTTTCGTCGGCAAAATGATAAATAAAAATTATACAAAGACTTTTACCGACGTTTTCGTCGGTAAAATACAATTTTTGTCGGTAAAAGCCCATGTTTTTTATTTTTCCTACAAAAATAAAATAAAGCTAAATTTGGACTTTTGCCGACGTTCCTTTTTAAAACGTCGGTAATATTAACCTTTACCGACGTTTACATTTCGTCGGTAAAACTCCATATTTTTATTTTCCCTCAAAAAATAAGCTAATGATAAAATTCAACTTTCACCGACGAAATGATATACGTCGGGAAAAATTAATCTTTACCGACGAATTTTGAAAAACGTCGGTAAAGGTAGAAATTGGTGTAGTGTATATGTTTAAAAGAAGGAACTTAGAGCAACTCCAACAGATACTTCAAATTGCCATGTCAGCCTCCAACAACTCTAATTGACATATGAGATTGTCTCCAACAGATACTTCATATCCTACATGGCATTTGAAGTATGTGATGGTATGCCAAATTTGGCATACCATAAAGCATACTTCAAATTTTTTTTTGAATAAAATAATGGTGAGAGCCCACTTGCATTTGAGTTTTTGGGTGCAAATCTTTCTTTTGCATAAAATAATGATCATAGGCCCACTTACATTTGCATTTGACATCTCTTTTGGAGTTGCCAAGTTACATTTGCCAAAATACATATGCCACATCAGCCTTCATTTTTTAAAAAGCATATCCAAATTTAAAGTACCTCTTGGAGATGCTCTTAGACGCAGTACTTAATTTTGTTTTTCGTATACTGATAAATCAAAGGGTGGGCATTAATTGATTGGAAAAGAATTTTTTGTCGTTATCAATTCAAAGCACGGTTAACTTTTGAGCCTCCAAACGACATTAAAACGCATCTTGTCGAATTAAGACGGGAATTTGGGCGGCCATATCTGATGTGCGACATGTCTGGATTACCTTTTCTCGGCACACACGCCTCAAGATATTTCACCAGACACATCTCGCAGTCGCCCTAACTGGAATAAGAGTCCTCATCGGCTTAGCATGATATTACCCGCTTTTACCTGCGTGCACGGGTGATGAGTTTTTGGTACCGCTTTGGCTCGACCACGCCTGACATTGAAGTTCTTATGGGATCCCGAGGGGCGTATGACTTTAAAATGCATCACATCGACTTAAGAAGAAGCTTTACTTTTAAGCCCAAGGATCTGAGCAGCCATATCCGACGAGGGATTCACAGAACAAAAAGTCTACACACCCCGGGAATTATACCCCGAGATCCCGGGGTGCATATGGACCGTTGGATCCTAACCACCCCTGGGATCCAACGGTCCATATGCACCCCGGGATCTAGTTGGGGTATGGATTCCGGAGTGCGTAGCACGGCTCTTCACAGAAACTCCCCTAGCTTATCATTTCTTGGCACACATGCCTAACGGGATCCCAACAGACGGGATTCAACTAGACATGATCTGACACTAATGTGAATCTGCCTGCCACAAGAATAAAACAATAATGATGATATGCTGTCCCCCTATATGCTCCCGCCATGTTACCCTCACAATCTTTATTAGGTTCAATTTTTAAATCAAAGCCTCCTTAGATTATCGCCCTAAGAATTATTAAGATCCAAATCTAGTTCCAAGAAGGTTTTTCTTAGATTTGTGCTATGTGAATAATGATAATAAAGTCAATCAAGTATTTTAGATGTGATTAAGCCAACCGGAGAGCCAACTTTGATTGAAGTGACAATTGGGCATAGTTGCGAATTTTGTTTTGGAAATCGTTTTGGTTTGGCCTCCAAATGAAAAATCTTGTCTGATTCGGAAATATGGTGAAACTTTTCGGACTTATATTTCAGAAGAAATATAAAAATAAAAATATATATACACATGTATAAATTTGATTAGGGACTTATTTTAAGTGGAATAATAATTCTTCTTCTTTTACTTCTTTATTGCTTTATTTCTGCTTGAAAGAGGGCCCAGGGTTGAGACTTTTAAGAAGAAAAAAAACGCAGTAAGTTATTTTTTAATATTATTTTTACCAAAAATTACAAAATCCAACGAAATTGACTGAAATCAATTGAAATTGACCAAAGCTTTCAAAATTGACTAAAACAGACTGAAATCTTAACCAAGAAGTTATGTAGGGTTGTTTCATTTCAAAATGCAGACCGAAATGAAATTTCTTAGAAATTTCGTAGGAGTCGTAAACGACTATGCAATTGGGTCATCAATGATGCATGAAAGTGCATATGTATTAAAGGTTTTTAGTCAAAAAAAAAAAAAAAAGGCGTTCAAGACTTGAAGATTAGCTTGAAAAATAGCAACATGTGATCGTTTCTTTAAATAAAGGGGACCTTTCATGGTGGCTACAGTTAGAGATATCAAATGGGCCCGGCCGGGCCGAACCGCTAGTCAACAGGCCGTGGCCCGGCACGGCCCATGTGGGCCGAGGAGGCTGGGCCCGCCAGGCTCGCCTGGCACGTGGGCTGGAGGCACTAGCCCCCTAGGCCCGCTGGGATTGGCCCACCAGGCCCGCCCAACGTCCATATCCCCTTTTTTTAAAAGAAAAGTTCTTTTTACCCCCCCCCCCTCCCCTCCCCTCAACAGTCATAAAACGGTCATATAGGGGGTATTTTGTGTTATTTGTCATTTTACAAAGTCTATAAATACTTTAACCCTCTCATTCTCATTCATCACCAATTTACACAACCCTTTCTTTCTCTTTATACATTCTCTAACTCTCTCTCAAAGCATTCAACTATTTCACTCTCTCTAAGAAGTTTTTGGAGGGCTAAAGATCAAGTCATCAAGAGAAAAGATAAAGGGGTCTTCAAAGATTTAGAGGTATTTATATTATTTAAATTTGAGATTCCATATATATAAGTTTATATTATATTATATTAACTCTCATTTTCTCCCATTTCTTATATTAATTATCACAAAAGAAGGCTATTAGAGCCTATTACTGTTATTATTTATAAATTTTATTTTTTGAAATATGGCTAGAAGACTTCCCACATAATCTTCTTTAGTTAATTTAGGGGGGGAAGAAGAAAATTTTATTGAATTACAAGATGAAGTAGGTGATTTACCACTACCCTTTCCTCAGAGTTCCCGTAAACCAACCAAGAGGAATAGAACTTTAGCAGTTTGAGATATATTTACAAGGTTTGAGGTTATTAAAAATGGAAAAACAGTTGAAAATGCAAAATACAAATTTTCTAGTAAGATTTATGGTGCCTCGTCAAAAATGGGTACCGGCCATTTGACAAGACATAAGCAAAAATGTCTTGCCTTACATAAGCCGGCGGATGCAGGGACAGGGAGACCTGGATCACAGACCTAAATTTTTAGTACTGGTGGTGGTAGTAGTTATAGCAGTTTAGGTCTTTTTTCGTTTAATGCACAAAGTTGTAGACAAAATCTTATTAAAATGATTCTGTTATCCGAATTATCATTTTGTTTTGTTAAAAGATGAATTTTTTGAAGAATGGGTCCAGAAATATTGTCAACCACAATTTCACAGTATTTCAAGAAATACAGCCAGAAATGATGCTCTTAGACTCTGGCAGGAAGTGAAAAAAAATATAAAAAATTACCTTGTAGAAATTCCTGGGAGAATAGCCATATCCATAGATATGTGGACATCTCAAGGAGGTGACAGTTATCTTTGTATTACTGTACATAACATAGATTCAAAATGGATTATTAATAAACGTATAATTAGTTTTAGCACTCTTGAATGGCCACACAATGGCACTAGAATAAGTACATTTATTTTGGAAAAACTAGATGAATATAATATTACAGAAAAAGTTTTATCTGTAACTTTAGATAATGCTAGTAATAATACAGTGACTATTGAATTAATGAGAATGCAGATGTCACTTGTAACTTTGATAGATAGCTCTATCTTTCAAAATAGATGTGTATGTCGCATCTTAAATCTCATTGCAAAGGTTGGTTTAAAGCATATTGTAAGTTACACAGATTCTATTAAAGACATTGCTAGATTTATTTTCACCTCGGCACAGAGAAGACAATTGTATGCCCAAATATGTGCGAGGCAAGGCTATCAGCTATTAAAATACCCAAGGAAGTAGAACATAGATGGAATTCTATGTATGATTTATTAAACAAGGCACTATTCCGAAGAACTGTTTTGAATGAATTTTGTGCTTTTTATGCACAACATTTGATGATTAGTGATGAACATTGGGAGTTATGTGTACATATAAGGGATTTATTAGAAGCTTGTTATACTTCAACATTATTTTTTTCCGGGATATATTATCCCACATCTAATGAAGCTTTTTAAAATTACTTTACAATTCAATTGATTTAGAGATTATTTTTTACTGAGTACCCCTATTAAAAACATAAAAGAAAATTTTAATAAATATTGGAAAGAGGCTCCAATGAGATTTTCTTTAGCTGTCGTATTTGATCCTAGGTTAAAATTAAGTGGTGTACAGTTTTTTATTGATGGAATAAGTAAAAATATGGATTATATAGATTTAAATATTTTTTCTACTGTGAAGACAAATTTACAAGCACTTTTTCAATTTTATTGTGAGCAAATGGGTACAACTGAGCTTAGTATGAGTCATTCAGAAGTCCAGCAAACAGGTGTTGGTGAGTGAGATGTGTGGTATTCTTCCCTCTCTACAAGCATGGCATCCAACTCAAGTTTAAGTAATACTGTGACGGAGTTATCATCGTATCTTGACGTCGGTGTAATACGGGTGCAAGATGCATCTAGTTTTGACCTTTTAGCTTGGTGGAACTAACAAGAAAGCATTTATCCGGTGTTAGCCGCCATGGCTTGTGATCTATTGATTATTCCAATTTCTTCTGTAGCATCAGAACAGACTTTTAGATAGACGTGTGGTGGATGACAAAAAAACCAATATGATTGAAGAAACGGTGGAGTGTTGTGTTTGCCTACGAGACTGGTATTTGACAGATAAGAGGAAGAAAAAGTTGACATCATTAGAAGATTATGATCCAGTAGAATACATTAGTGGACTACACCATTTGATTTTTTTTACTTTTTCCTTCATTGTAATTTTTAAATTTATAAGTTTTTCATTCTTTTTTTATTTTTATTTTCTAAAAAGATTGTAAGGTTTTGAATGTAATCCTATTTAGAAACCTTCAAGAAGTTAAGATCCAAATAGTTCTCTCTTCTCAGTGGAGTAGGTCGAGTTTGACCGAACCACTTAAATAACTTTGTCATTCTCCATAATTGTGTATTTGTGTTCTATTTTTTTTTAATACTGAAAAAAAAAGGAAAAAAAAAAAAAAAAAGAGCAAGGCTGCCTGGCCCGGCCTGGCCCGTTTGACATCTCCAGCTTCAATCTATATTTGTTCTCGCAATCTCGTTGACTGTTGGCCCTAATTTAATAGTCCAATTCTGTCATCTTATGGAGATGCCCTATCATCCACTTCTTCTATCAAACTAAGTATGGCATGTTTCTTGGCGCCCACCATACAAAAGAAAATTCTAAAATGTTAGCCATTAAATACATAGTGGATGTGTAATGAGGCGTGGATTTGCTTTCCACTTTTTAGAGCTGCCCAAACTTGGCCCGTGTGGATTAGTTAGCTTGTTTGGTTAAAGGCCCCATACTTGTTTGCATTTCTAGGTCCAAATCTTGCTTCTTTTTTACAGAAGTCCTTTACCTAGTGGATGAGTAAAAGATAATGATAGCAAAATAGTTTTGACTGACATGCATATTGTTTTTCTTCCAAATGAAAGATTTACTAAAGTTGGTTTTTAGAATTTTTCTTATTGTAAGGACACATGCTTCCACAGTTTGACTCCAGAAGCTCTGCATGGACTTGCATTATTGCGCATGGCGTTGGAAAATTTCTCCTTCCCTCAGGTAAAGTAGGAAACTTCAACCATACAAGTTTCGCTGTGTAGTTTATTCAAAGAATATGTATATAGATATATGACAAACCCACTCCTGACATGGATACGCGCATGCGCTGGAGAGTCTGGAGTAGACGAGACATTTATTTTCTACTCTTTTAATTAGACAGTATCCAAAGAGAACCCCACCTGCAGACAGTTCCGACTGCTGAGCTGAGAGTAGGGTGTGAAAATTAAGTAGATACGAGTAGGCCCAGCAGCAGCATTTAGCAATAAAGGGACCATGATCATATGCCACGTGGCACGATTCTAGCTTCGAGTGGGGTTTTCATGGAGAGAATGAAGGAGAAACCCTCAATGAGCTTAGGCGCCTCCTTCTCCACAACATTTGACCACTGAAAAGCGTTGACAAGGTTGCAGATTGCGAACGGGAGCTGTAGCTTCCCTACCTCCATACCCGCACAGGCTCTCATTCCGGCCCCAAAGGGCAGGAACGAGTACTGCCCTCTCTTCCCTAAGAACTCCTTCGATGACTCCATAAACCGTTCCGGCTTGAACCGCTCCGGTTCATCCCACACCTTGGGGTCGTAATGCAGAGCGTAGAGGTTCGCCAAAACGGTCGTCCCCTCAGCTACATGCAGCCCGTCCAACGTAGTATCTCTTGCAGCCTGGTGCGGTACAGCAAGTGGTGCAATGGGTTTCATCCGCATCGTCTCCTTCGCAACAGCCTGCAGATATTCCAGTTTTCCAATCTCTTCGACCTTCACTATCCCCTTCTCATTGCAGCTGGCGTGGTCTCCTATCTCTTGGTAGAGCTTCTGTTGCGCCTCCTGGTTCTGCATCAGCAGCCCAAGCGCCCACATGGTCGTCGACCCTGTGCTGTCCACGCCGAGGAGAAACAGCTCGAAGATGCTGAAGATGGCTACTTCTCTCGGGAAGCTCTGTGAGAGGAGGAAGTGAGCGTAACAGGTGGGAGGTAGAGGGGAATCGAGGGGGCGTCCGATACACTCGTTAAGACGGCGCGTCACCTTCTCCATCTGCTTGACGGCTCGTTTGACGCTAGGGAGGAAGCGGGCGGGTGGGAAGGTGTCGAGGATGCGACTGTCGTCGCTATACCTCAAGGCTTCTTCTAGCATCAAGTCCATGGTGGCATCAAATTCCTCGTCACTGAATTCGGAGCCGAAGCAGATGCGGGCGAGGAGCTTAATGATGGCTCGCCGGATGTGGGGGAAGGGCTTGACGACCCCTCCATTTAAATTGGCTTCCTTGATCATGTTGTTGATCATCTGTGCCATGTCGGATTCCTGGAAGGGCGCCAGGAGGGAGAGGGAGTGTGGGCCTAAAGCGCCATTTTGGAGGCCACGGCGGAGGCTGTGCCAAAGGGGACCGGCGTTGGAGCTTACGATGGTGCGGAAGTCGGCGAGGCTAGGCTTTAAGGTAATGGGGATCTCGCGGGAGGCGTAGTCAGCGGACTTGGAGACTAGGACCTCCCAGACCAAGTTATGGTCGCTGACTATAATAGTAGGTTGCCTGGTGCCGAACCAGACGGTCATGAGAGGGCCATAGACTTGGGCTAGTTTGTTGATGGCGACGTGGAACGGATCACCCCCTTTGAGGATTTGGTGCATGTTGCCTATTAGAGGCAGTCTGGTTGGGCCAGGAGGCCATTGGGTGGGCTTGCGACTGACCCTCTGCCTCTGTCGTCCCCGAAAGGTCATAAACACTGCAGCAGCGATGCCAATGGCAACAGCAGTCCATATGGCTTCCATATCTTTCTCACTTTCTCTGTGTGTGCTCTCACTTTGTTTTTGTGACTTGTGTTGCTACACTTTTGGGACCTATTTATAGGCAACATTCGGCTAAAACTTTCAAACATGGTGCAATAAGAGTGAGCGATTGGTTTCAACCTAATACAATCTGTGGCCCTCAAGTTTCATCTTTACCTTCTTTACCTACTCTTGTTTGCATCTTTAAAAAAAGATACATGGATCATGTGTTAGTCCTATGACTTTAGATTAATCAGTGTTCCAATCAGCTTTAGATGCCAAACTTGTTAGTCAAACACTGACATGACCTCTTGCCATTTCCACAACTCTCTCGAAACAAGAGGCCTATGTATTGAGTTGTGAAGAAGACCGACCTAGCACTTCTAGAAGGAGCTAAAATCATGACTTATCTAGACTACTCCACCACCTCATGGATCTTTCCTTAACCCACTTGAACTTGTGAAGATCAAGTGGGCTACTCCCATCCACATGAGACCTCCCCCACCGACCTGGCCACGTCTATAAATAAGAGGCCTTCCCTCATTTGCCAGTTAAGTGACAAACACAACACAACACAACACAACACAGAAGTGAAGAAGTGTGAAGTGAGTGTTGGAAAAATGGTTAGAATAACCCATTATTTTGGTCATCTTTGAGCCAAAATAAACGTGGGACCCACTTATCCTTTTAGGTGGGAATACATGGGAATGTAATCTACTCTATGAGTAGTTTAAGGACATGTATTGGGTTGCTCTAATCCATTAAGAAATGAATGAGAAATTGCCTCATTTACACCACAACTTGAACATGTTAAACATGGAAACAAAAGGAAGTAGTAAACTTGCATCCCACATTGCTTGGGAGCAAAACATCCCTTGTGTATAAATATACTTACCTTAGTAGTATAAGATAAGCCCCAAGGGGCACCCCACTTTTGTGGGGGAGGGAGGACCTAGATCAAGGTAAGGTCACCACCACACGCGCGCCGCCCCGCCCCGCACCGAACCGGGCTTGGGCCTGGCTCGGCCCACTACCCATTTATATTATTTTTTTTGGAGAAATTTTATTTAATAAAATTCCCTTTTTCAAAATGGGGTGTGCCCATTCGCATCTGAAAGGGTGTGTGTCCAAAGAAGAAGCATCTGTTCAAGTGAATAGTCAGAACAGTGCAGCCCCTATGAAGGGACCTGATTGCAGGCTATTTATGCATCTCGTTTCATGCTATTTTGATCATTCGATTTTGCTGCTGCTGCTGCACTTGCATTGAGTCACATTCAGAGTCAAGAGAGAGAGTTGCTGCACACTAATTGGTTCGACAGTCACACAGTTTGTAGTGCTGCAACTGTTGTGGAACAGATCATTGTATCCTGGGAGACAGACGCCATTGAAGCTCGTAAGCACCATTGCGGGGGCGAATTTTGTCTTAAGGACATTGTGTTAACACTAGCCTTGATCATCTGCGAATCTCTGATCTACTAACTACAACATCAGAGCACTGTTTTTCTGCCTTCAAACAGTAAGTTCCTTTTACATTAAAAACAGAGTGCTGTTTAGTTTCATTTTAATATAAACTGCTCTCCTAAAATGCTGAAGTAGTTGTACTCGAAATAACAGTGAGTGTAGAGTTAGACACACAGCAGCGTGTAGTGAGAAATTGTAGTAAGTGCTTTCTTTTTTAGTAAGTGTATTGAGTAAAGAGTGTTTAGCGAGTGTATTGAATAAAGTGTAGTGAGTGAGTGAGTTTCTTGCTTGTAAAAGTGTGTAGGTTTAAAAGTGTATTCCTTTGTAATAGTGTATTTGTGTAAAATTTATAAAGTGGGTTCTTGTTCTTAGTGTAATTTGTATTTTGTAATTAAGTTGTAGCTAGTTAGTATCTCACATTGTCCAAGTATCAAAGCCATTTTCCAACAAAACTCCTGGTACCAGGCCTGAAGATGACCCTTTCTTTAGCCTCCAATTCTCCCTTTTTTTTTTTTTTTTTCTGCATCCTTTTGGCTGGGCCCTTCATCTAGCACCCCCTGGTTAGCTGAACTTAGCTGCTGATTGAAATGATATATGAAGAAGATCTGGTTGCTAGTAAGGCACGATGGGTAGCTTTGGAATCTGTTAGAGCAAGGTGTTAAAGTGTTTTTTTTTTCCCGGAAATTAATGAGAAATAGAACGCAGAATAGATGGGCTACCCATCTTACTGGCTCTACTATACTGCTATGAACAAAAACCGTCGAAGTAAAGACAGGACGTAGGTGGTTCACATGACCACACGTGTAATAATGTCCACTTTAGGTAGGGTGATTTTTTTAATAATGTCCACTTTAGGTAGGGTGATTTTTTTTTCTTTATCCTATTTTTAAAAAATCTGGCTTGGATTCACTTTAAAAGAAAAGTCTAATCCAGTGACTCTTATTTGGCTATTCAGTAAGAGAATTAAGGAAGCCGACTTTTAGTAAGATTTTTTTTATAGAAAGAAGCCTCTCTAAGGTTATTTATATATTTATATAAGTTGCTTTAGTGGTTTTCTCGATTCAGGGGTCGAGCAATGCCCTTGCTTTAGGCCCCAAAAACTAAGGCCTAGTAGTATCACATCCTATTAAAATCATCTTTTTACATTATAAAAAAAAGCATTAAAATTGCAGCTATAGTTTTTTTTTTCTCCTTAAAAATTAAGGCCCCATAATAGTAATTAGTATCACATCCCACTTAAGTCGTTTTTTCACATTTCAAAAAAGCATTAAAACAAGTGTCATCCTTCTTTTTGTCTTCATAGAATCATTCTAAATTTCCACAAACCTGCCACCTCACCGATGAGGTTTTTCAAATGAGCGTTTCTCCACCAACACTTTTCCATCGCATGTACTCTTAACTCTCTTACCCTTTGTCTCTCTTATAGATTTTCTTTCTTTACAACTACTTTTTTTTTAAATTTCTTTAAGGATTTATTGATCTGGTTTTTTCTCTTTTTTTTTAGTAATATATGTCGATATTTTTTGATAATATATGTGGGTATTTTTTATAATATATGTTAATCATAACTCACTAACTCAAATATAATCCATTTTTTTTCATAATGAAAAAGCTGCATCAAATTCGAAACTCATCTACATCTACAATCTGTATAGCCATTAATGATAAATCACTAAATAAGGTTATATTGTTTTATGCTTCTAAGACTTTTTTAATTACAAGCTTATATTGTATGTTTTATTATGATTAGTGTTCATTCTATTTGTAAATATTATTAGTTATAGTTTATAAATGATAAATATGTCTATTTGAAAATACAAATCCGAGTACTAAGAAACTACAAAAAAAAAAAAAAAAAAAACAGAGAGAAGAGAATAGATAATTTGAGGCCTTATTTAGGATTATCGCTTTAGGCCTCAAATTGTCTCGAAATGGCTATGTTTCTAGTTCTCTCTCTCTCTCGACTAACAATATTTGCAAAGTACTCATTAACGATCACACATCATAGAGTGAGTCAAAATGGAGATTGGAGAAAACTCTATTTGATAAAGGCAATTAATCAAAAGTAGTATAGTATATTAAGATCAAATTCGAACCACTCATCATCATAAACCAGCGCGCGTGAGTTGGGTTGAAGCTTACCCTTTCCTTCTGACTTGATTACTAACGGCACGTTTGCGTACACAGCCTTTCCATAGAAAGAGGAAATTATCGTATTATCAAATCCCATAGAAATGGAAATCTCAGAAAAGGATTTCAATGGGACTTAGAAATTCATGTTTGGTGCGATTTTTTTTCCTCACTGCATTGGTATTAATGTTGTTTGGTGTGACTGTGGATTCTTTATTGAAAATCAAAATTTCATGCTTGGTGCAGGCTAAGCCATCACAAAATTAATACCAATCACAAAAATAATCATCATAGACATACCCAAGTAATCAAAGAAAACAATATCAAAATTCATTCAACATCAAATGATAATTTATTTTAAAAAATAAAACAAAATGAATTGTGTTGGGGCATGCTTGGGGGGCGGGGCTTGCTGCAAATGAGGGGGGTGGGGGGGTTTGGGGCATGCTACAGAGGTTGGTGTGTGGTACGAATTAACTTTCTTGGTGGGTGGAGTTGGGGGTTGTAACAGGATTGGATGGGAAGGGGTGTGGAAGTGGACGGGGTGGCTTGGTCGGGTGGAGTTTGGACGTGCCTGTAGGGTAGGGTTTCGTGGGTGAGAGGGGTTGGGACTTGGCTGCAGGGGGGTGAGGGTGAGAGAGAGAGAGAGGGAGAGAGGCTAAGAAGAAGAAGAAGGGATGGGGTTGTGCATGCGATGAAGAAGGGGTTCAGGTGGTTGCCATAGTTGACGAACTATGTAGGGTTTTGGGTTGAGCTGAAAAAGAGTGAGGAAATGAGATTATGGAGGGAGAAGTTTTTCTGAAGAAATAAAATCCCAATACCTCCCCATAGAAAATCAATTTCCAACATTAGTAGGAAAAATACTTACATTACAAGAAATTGTTTATGTGGAATTGTCCTACACCAAACGTGTGAAAATGGACTTTCCACTGAAAACAATCCCCTTTCTTTGTAAAAGAAAGTGTGACACAAACATTCCCTAAAGTGGGTTGAATTTGGTTGTCTTTTCTCATTATTTAACTCACTTAGGTTGAGAACAATGGGTTGTCTAGCTGGTTTCAAATCTGACTCTCATCCAGATGATAAGAGATTAATCTTTAGGTTTCTCCCGTGTCCATGGGCAACCAACTCTCGCTTGTGTTAGTGCTCTCATGGGTCTTAGTTCCATTGGCTAGAGAAATAATGAAACACATAAAAAAAAAAAAGAATGAAAAGAAAGAAAAAACTCTGAGGTGTAATAGAAACTCGACTAATTGCTCTAATCACCGAATACAACTCAATTTGTTAAGTTAATGACTCTAGTTGCTCCTCTAACTTTAATTAGCATAAGAAATGAATTGGAATTAACATTTTCCATCAGATTAATTAATATAAGTGGGTGGGATAAAGAGTTTAGTGGTGTATTAATTGTTACATATAGGGCTCTATCAGAGGACACATTTGCCGCCGTGTATGATTCTGGAATTGGATATTTCTTCAAGTGCTGGACGAAAATCGGAACAGCAGCAATGTATTCATGCATACTGGGCCTTGAAGTTAAAACTGCCACCAGGAATGTTCCGTAACGGCGGTAACTCACGCGGATTTTCTTTTTTGAAAAAGTCCACATCGACATATTGGGGACCAAACTGTGGCCCGGTCCCCCCTCACAACTGTTGAGGTCTGGGATCCAACAGTTGTGAGGGGGGAACAGGCCACAGTTCGGTCCCCCCAGTATGTCCATATAACACGTCTCGAGGGATCCAACAGTTGTGAGGGGGGATCAGGCCACAGTTCGGTCCCCCCAGTATGTCCATATAACACGTCTCGTTTTTTTTTTACCAGGTACAAGTTCACATGATCTATCCACATGATGTAACCCACATTTGCTGTGATAATCACTAACCCTATAAATTTATCAAGAAATGAACATATGCCGTTACTTAAAAATTTCTATTTTAGCTTTGATATTTTAACCATATATATAGATGATTTGAAGTTTTAGCCAAAAAAATTAGGGCCAAACCTTTTAAAGGACAAATCTTTATGGTTCAAAGACTGATGAATACAATTTTATTTCTCTAGTTTGCTTCTTTTTTAGAAAGAGCTCAAGACTAAAAGAGATAACTTTTTCGGCCCGGAAAGAAAGAAAGTGATAGTGGTAAAATTGAAATGCAAAGGATGTGTTTGAAATTAAGCAATGACAATAGGAAAGGTCTAAATTCGAATAGGACTTACCCTAATCCAAATGCAGGATATGTCATCTAGATCCAATGAAGTCATTAGGATTGGGTCTATAGTTGTTAAGTTCGTTTGGACCTGTTTTGGTTTATCTTTAAACTGAAATGTTTCACCTAATTACACATTACAGCCTTTTAACTTGAGTTTTTGTTTTTTTTAAATACTAAAAACCAAAAAAGACACCTAAAAGCATATGGATCGGAAGGACGTATGACCAAATCTGCAAAATGTTATATAGTGACAAAATCTACCAGAAGTCATTTAATTAAAAACCATATCCAATGTAGGATTCGCATAAATTCCCTTAGATTACCCTTTCTTGGCACACACACCAAAAAGGGATTCCAACACACAAGATTCCACCAGACATGATCTCACACTAATGTGGATTAGTCCGCCACAAGAATAAAATAATATTGATGATATGTTGTCCCTCTTCATGCTCCCACCATGTTACCCACACAATCTTGATTAGGGTCCATTTTTAAATCAAAGTCTCCTTAGAGTTTCGCCCTAAGAATTATCAAGATCCAAATCAAATCTAGTTCCAACAAGATTTTTTCTAGATTTTTGCTATGTGAGTAATGATAATAAAGTCAATCAAGTATTTTAGATGTGAGTAAGCCAACCGAAAAGCCAACTTTGACCGAAGTACCAGTTGGGCATAGTTGCGAATTTCGTTTTGGACGCCGTTTTGGTTTGGCATCCAAATGAAAAATCTAGTCTGATTCGGAAATTCGGCCAAACTTTTCGAACTTATATTTCAGAAAAAAAACATAAATTTAAAATTATATTTTCACATGTAGAAATTTGATTAGGAAGTTATTTTAAGTGGAATAATTCTTCTTTTTCTTTATTCCTTTATTCTTCTCCTGCAGCCTAGCCAATGCTTTATGGTCCTAACTTTTAAACCTTTGTAGCTTCTCTCCCCCAGCTCCCTCCTCTGCCGCTGATATCTGGAAGGTTATCTCTGAGGTTGGAGATGCATCTGAAAGAAAATGGGCAGCTATCATCTTCTTCCATGGCGTCTCTATCCTCTAACTTCTGCAGAATGATGCCAAGCACAACAATCGGAAGCCCACTCTTCAGCGAGCGAATGCCATCTTTGAGGACAAGATCAAAGGCATGATAATTTCTCTATCTCCTGGTACTGTTTTAATCTACCCTCCTCCCATCCTGCGTGCTTTGGGGCTAGTATAACCTTCTGATAAGTCTCTGGTTGTATAAGTTTTTCTGTTTCTTTATCTGTTCTGCTACTGCTTTGTATAGCGTTTGTTTCTGGTTTTATCTTTTTGTGTTGTTGTTTCTTTGGTTGTAGCCTTCTGGCTTGGGGGCCTTGCGCCCATATTTCTTCCCTCTTTTATTAATATACAATTTACCTTTAATAATAAAAAAGCATTTTTACCGAAAATTACAAAATCTGCCAAAAATGACTGAAATCCATTATAATTGACCAAAGTTTTCGAAATTGACCGAAATCTTAACTAAGAAGTTATGTAGGGTTGTTTCATCTATGTATGTAGACCGAAACGAAGTTCGTCCGAGACTAAACAAATTTCACAGCTATACAATTGGGTCATCAATGATGCATCAAAGTGCGTATGTATTGAGGGGTTTTAGTTATAAAGAAAAAGGCGCTCAAGACTTGAAGATTAGCATGAGAAATACGAAGCAGCATGTGATCATTTTTTTAAATCTATATTTGTTCTTGCATTATAGTATCTCCTTGACTGTTGGCCCAAATTTATTAGTCCAATTCTGTCATCTTATGAAGATGCCTAATCATCCACCTCTTCTAATGGTTAATACAATTGTATATATCAAACAGCATGACATGTTTTTTAGCACCCTCCGATGCAAGAGATAATTCTGAAATGTTAGCTAGCTATTAAATACATAGTAGTTGTGGCATAAGGTGTGAGTTTGCATTCCACCTATTATATTCGAAACACACTGTGTCACATCCCGGACCCGAGAATCCTTTGTTTAGGGTAGTTCCCAAGGTGTGACACGCGTACTCCCGTGAACTCGCACCGGTTCCGGACCAAATCCTAATTCACGATGGAAAAAATTCCACATTTTACGTGTGAGGATTACTTACTGACATCTGTCAATGCACATTTATCTGCGGAACATGTACAATATCAAAATCAAAGTCGTGATTAGTCCAATAACTGATCCATTATATTACAATTTCCCTTTAACAAAACTAATGATTTAAAACCTTAAATGTATAGTACACAAGTACTCTATTGAACAACTACTAGATGATTATCTCAAGGGAATATATTCCTAATACAATGCGAAATAAAACTAATCATATGCATTACCTTAAACTAAGTGCAATTGAAATACCTACTCTCAAACTCAAGGTTACCCTTCTGATTCGTACTCCGGCAGTCATAACTAACCGTTAAGCTTACCAATTAACATCAAATTTGAATTACTAAAAGCAACTCTATTTGGTGTCTTGAATCCCTGTGACACCAAGAATAGTATCTCAAATACAACGATTTGGCAAGTATAGGCATTAATAAGCAAATACATGATGTATCAAATTGAATTAAATAACAGTTGATCAAAAGATGTCAAAGATAAGTACTAACTAGGCAATTGTGCTAAATCAAATGTTTTATGCTTGGGAATCAAATAAGATGAAAATATACAAATTGGCTACTACCTTAAGCCCATCCTCTCAAAAGAGAGCAAATCTAGTTGGGATGTCACCAGCTGCCCGACCAAAGGCTAACTGGCTACCCGGGTCTGGAGTTCCAGTACTCCAAGTGACTTACTGCAGTAGTCTCGACTATTTAAACCAAGTTCAAACCCCGTCGGGTGTCACAATGTCGAAACTAAGTAGTGTCGACTCAATCGAATCAATAATAATCGAATTAATAAGTGGATTTGAGTGAGTTTGTATTTCAACTGTCTATAATCAAATCAAATGCTAATCACAAATCATGATATACTTACTCAATCCACATTTCCAATAAATAGAAAATCGGTATATAATATTGAAGAAGTGAAATAATTGGACCTCAAAGAATATAGATAATGCAATAAATCCACTAATTGTGATTGATATACAAAAATGAAAGGGTACACCAATATGAAATGCAATAATTTAAGG